>OY728146.1:1300482044-1310482044 GCA_963277665.1 Viscum album | reverse complement strand
CTTAGGAAATATTTGATCAGGTGCTTTTTCAAAAAGACCAGGAGTGTCCACTACCCCCTGAAAAATCCTTACAATCACTGTGTTATTTACCATTAATCTCCAATATATTCCATCACATATAAACCAAAACATAATTATGAAAGATAATTATAATCGACCATGAAAAAATATATTAAAAAATTTATTATTGAATATGATTATAACTGAAAATATAAAATGATATTATAATATTGAATCTTAAATAATAGAAGAAGAATGTGTATTTCCCATGAACAGCAAAAACATAAAATTAAAAAAATCATTCCCCCCTTCTCAAAATCTAAAAATACCCCCCCCCCCCAATTTGTAGGTGTTATGGGATAGAATTTGGGAGTCACATATATACTAAAAATAAAGTAGAAAATGAAATAATCATTCTAGAATCTGAATCCTTCAATACAACCCTACTAATCATCCCAATACCATTTACTAAAAGTAGGGACACAAATTTATAGGATAGAGTGGATGCATATTTCCCCTCGTGTATGCTATGTCAAAAGTTGTTACATATTTGGAATAGTAAATGGCTGATTAATGGAATGTTTTATTATTAGAATTTTTCTCTATATCATGGTGATACATCCAAAAATATTATCATCTTTGAAAAAGTATATAAAACATTATAAGTGAATTATTTAAGGTAAGATTTTTAGCCAAATATAATATTCATCTTATTTCATTTTTTTACATGTATCAACATTAATAATGAATACATTTCTCAGTGAAATTTAATATTAAAGTATGAATGTGAATAATATTTTAGTAAATATTTTAATAACCTCATTCTAAGGATTTTAGAATAATTTAATTGAAATTTATTGTTGAGTTTTCAAATTATTTTATATAATATATTTTCCACATTACATGTCTTATTTGGGAACATTTGTATTAGAATTTTCACTTGGTTTAGCTTTAAGTAACAAATTCCAAGAATAATGGATGCTGAAAAAAATTATTTCTTCAATTTTTATAAAAGAGTGAAAAAATTAATTGAAGACAAAAAAAATACAAAAACTCTTCAAATTGTAGATTTGTGGAAATTTAACAATTTATCTCATAATTCACCATAAAAAATAAAGATCATCAGATTCAATTAAAATACAATTTGGGGATAAATAATTGTAATAAAATATTAAAAATAACTGAATTATTATCTCTAAATGTATCTTTCAATAAAATATTAATTATATTATTATTTAGGATCAAAACTCTGAATAATGTGTATTTTTATGAATTTTATTAATTTAAAACTAAATATAATAGATATCATTTTCAATTTATATATCCCAAAATTTAAATGGCTTCTAGAAAGATTTTATCTAAATTAAATAATCAGTGATAATTTTTTCGTGTAAAATATAACGTTGAATCTGAAAATCGATTTATAGGTTTGGAAAATATGTATATTTTCTTTCTAAAATTTCTTTGGATTATTAAATTAACATTAGTGCATTAAAATTGTATGATACATTATAATTCATATTTATATCATAATGATTTCACAAAAAATATGTTGTATGTAATTTTTTTACTGTTCTTCTAAAAATCATCATTTTTGGAAAGATATTAAAAAAATCACCCTAATCTATTCTTGAGAAGATGATTAAACATATAAAATCAATTTAAAAAAATTATCATATAAATTTGTGATATGTATGTTTTAAATAAATATTTTTGAAAATAGTTTTGTTGAAATGAAATATATATATTATTGATGACATGATATATGATTAAACAAATTATTTTTATAATTAATACCATATGAAAATATAATGTTCATTTAATTAAAAATGAAACACTATATATATGAGAAATTATGTTATCTATTTAATATAAACATGTTCAATATTCCATTTTAATGAACATTTTAAGATAATAATAACATGAAAATGATATTATTTCAATAATCAATTGATTACTAAATTAATTATAACATAAAACTATAATTTAACAATAAAATATAATTTTAACATAAATATATAATTTATCAATCATTTTGTCATAACATGTACACAATAATTTATATTTCATTTTAATTTATAAAAGATATTTTAAACAATTATATAGTACAATTATAGAACTACAATAACTAATATAATATTATTCTAAAAAATACGTACCAATAACTAAATAACCACTAAATTTTCCATATTGGAAAAATATCAATTAGTATAATGTGTTTACCAAATATGATAACAATTATAAAAATATTTTTTATTTCCGAAAAATTCATTTAATAAAATTATTTTAAAAAAACGTATTTTTTATAAAATTGCACAATTTTTGAACTTATATTCTAAAAAAATATGTATTTAAAGATTGTTCTGTGACTCACAAGATTTTGGGTTGTGAAATTTATAGAAAATTTTAATTTTTTGTTTTAATGTAAGATCGAGGTGACCCATTTATTTATTTTTTAATGGTGGATCATTAAATCATGAAAAAGGAAGGTCACACTATGGAGAGTGGATGACTAAAGTGACATTGTTTTCCATGGGCACAAAAACTTGAAATAATTATGTCTTGCTAGGACTATGGAGTGAAACGATATGGTGGTCTTCATGTGTAGTTTTTTAAACTGTGGCCATAAGAATCACACGGTGTTAGTGGGATCCTTACTTTGATGATGGCACTTTATTATTAGATCACACTCTTGTAGAGGTTTCACACCATGTTCATAAATATTACATATTATATTATGAAAAATTGAAATCCCCTTATTTTTTACCGCATTTGTTGACGGGTGTCACACCATGGTGATGACCATAATGTACTAAGCTCAATATACATTACTCATTGATCATGGTCATTACTTTGTGGTGGGGGAATAATTACATTATAACCCTTATGTGGTGGATTTTAACAAGGAAACAAAACATAAGCATTGGATTACAAAGTGGTGTGGGAACCATGATGTGATAGTGAAACTTACAGATGCTGTCTAGAAACCCTTACTTATTTTGTAAATGGCCCATGTGTTTTTCATTTGTTATTTTGTTTTGAGAAAAATGGTCCTTGATTAACCCCTACGACATTAAATGAAGGATTTGACACCAAGACGAATCATGGAATGCATCATGAGGGATATTCCATGGGAATAGAGTAGTGAGGAAGATCATGCAATTAATGGAGAAGGCTATGATATTAAGGGAGTTCACCAAACAAAAATGAGAGGAGTCCATGTCATGATTTCTTGGGCCATGATTTTTTGTTCTATTTAAGGGATCCAAGACAATTAATGACCTAAGGGTTTATATCGCATAGAAGAAACAATAGGTGTTGTGTTGACGCATGATTCTTAGGATCGTTACATGATGATTACTTTACATATTTTTTTAGCTATGGGTAGAATGTTAGTTTGGTATTTTAAATTGGAAAACCCATTTAGTGTTCTTATTATTTCAAAGAAACAATTCAGGGAAGGCCAAACAAATCTTTCTCCTCCCCTATTTGGCTGCCATTGGTGAGGGTTGTAATAGTGGATATTCAATAGTGATTTAAGGTATGTTCATCTCATTGATTACGTTATTATTTTTCCCCATAACTAGTCTCTAATTTTTTTATCATTGGAATAGGTTTTGATATATATTCCACTATATTATGGTGGAATATTGATGAGATGAATCTTATTTTTCATAATATGGATAAAGTATGTCTTGACATGATAAACACATGTAATATATCCATGTTTTTAGAGGAAAATTTCTTAGTAGTTTTTTCTAGGGGTTTGACCATTTTGGCATGGAATTTATTCCCAATTATATATTATGATATATGGATTTTATTTTTGTGTTATCATGATCATTCCGTGGAACATTGGTTAATCGCTGATCAAGGTTATAATAATTAGATAATGCCTCATGAATTTTTAACAACTTAGCCGATTCATTTTAAATTTAATAATGAAATTAATAATTTTTATAATTAATTTTTGGGATTTTTGGTTAGAGATTATGTGTCATGAATTATTATGGTATTTTAAGATACATTTATGACCTTGGAACATGATGATCAGAACTTAGATAAATGGAAACTTCAGTTTAGAGGTAGGTAGTCCCTATAATGCATAATAATATACCTTTAATCAATGATTTTAAATTATTTCATGAATGTGTGTGTTTGTATAATGGTATATGAGACAATAATACCTTATATAAATAGATAGGGTATCATTTAGCTTTCAATATATAGAGTGAGAGATGCATTGAACAATGGGTATTTTGGGACAACTTTTCGACTTGGTCTCCAAAAGGGTGATGGTACTTGTAGAGTATAAAATAGAACTAGGGTAGTTATATGTAATGAACCACACATTTAAAAATTAAATATACATATGAATGAATATATTTTTTATTATGTAATGTAGTTATATAAAACTCATAAAATATATTATTTTAGTCCATTATAAAATATAACCATGAAATGTTTGTTTGAAATTATTTATGTTAAGAGTCATGACCATTGGTAGTATAGTTATTATACAGTTTTTATTGATATTTGTATATAATAATGGATATAATAGAATCTAATTTATTGTGATGTAATAAGAGATGTCCTCAACCAGTAAACTCATTTATTAGAACCTCCGTGAGAGATGACATCATTGGGATTTTCCATTGACAACAACCAAGATTAGATTCAAGATATAATGAACTATTTCATTAGCAGAACGTAAATATGTGTTAATCAAATAATTTCAAATTTTAGTAAATTCCTGGGATATTTTATGTTTACATTTTTTATAGATTTACTAAAAAACCTTTCATATCAATCACATACGATACAATTGGAATGATTCACAAAATACATATTTTTTAATAAAACGTGATTCTTAAATATAAACTCCTATCACATTCAAAACTTTTTGTGTTATATTATCTCAAATCCCCACAAATTTTTTATATATCCTATTCTCGTTTAGATCAGATGAAAAATATTAACTAATTTTGGAGGAAAAAAATAGATTACAGTAAGGGATTTAAAAATAATATAAAATGATTAGTCAATAAGAGAAACATAACAAACCCTGAAAATTATTAATAATTTCACAAGAAAGCTAAGATGAGATAATTAAAAATAAATAATTAATTAAATAATCCTTTTATAATATAAAACTTTTAATCCCACTAGGGATCATTGGAAAACCATTAAATTGTCGGGATTTTATTTCAAAATAAAAATTGTATCCTTTAAACGTTCATAAACATTCATTGCCATGTGAAAGAAAAATATTTTGAAAAAATTACTTCTCAAAAGATAATATTAGTATCTTGGAGAATTATATTGAAAACTTTTGTTCAGTAAATGTTGACATGTGTTGTCATGAATGAATTTCTGTTAACTCCATAAAATTAAACAACCCATTTATCAATCTCATTTTCACCTTTGAAGACCACATCATTACCCAAAGAATTAGAGAGCTATATTGTCCTTAGTCATCATTATGAGAAATTTTAGGTAGACCTGTTATCACCAAAAATGCTCATGTAATATACCATTCAATGAAGAGGATGGGCGGAATGGAATTTATTCTAATAATTGTTGAGATAAGTTCTTCATTATGTGGGTTGAAGAAAGGATATGTTTTTCATTATTATCATTAATGTGTGGGGGAATCATATAAATACATGAAATATTGATATATAATATTTATGTTAAACATGTTAAATTGATCTAAATTTATATATATTATAATATAATGAGTATATATTTGAAATAAATTCAACCAATAAAAATAATACATGTTTAATTATTATTTTTATGATTATATTTTGGTTTAACCACTAGGTCACCCTATTTAACCCCTAGCTAACCATGTTTAACAAAAACAATATTAACAAATATTTTTATCTTTATGGGTTATGAAAGTAAATTTTAAAATTTATGGACGCACTTAAATGATCCAATCATGATAGGCAAGAAACATTACCATCATTATATATATATATATAATTTTTCATTATTTTTAATGATTTAAAAATAATTTTTAAAATATTTATTACCATTTAAATTAATTTTGATGTGTATTCTCAAAATTTAACTTCAAAAACATATCAATTGCTGTAAAATTATAAAACTAAACTCTTCAAAAATAATTTATAATTTATAAATATCAATAAAGTTTATGTAGAACCAAAATATATACATAACACCAGAATTTTATAGTTTTTACAATAATTTACTTTATTTTCTAACTGCTTTCATAAGTGTTACATCAAAATTTCAAAAAAAATCAATGTAATTATACAACTGCTAATATATAAACCCCGGATCTAGAATCCTTATGTTATTTGTTACTTTATTTCATTGTTAAAAGATAAAAGTAATATTTTCCTAAAATTCTAAAAATATTAGAATTCTTGGAGAACCGTATAGATACAAATATTTTACATAAATTTGAGAAGGTAAAATACAACAGATTATTTTTTTCGATATCCTAATTTTCCCATATATATTGTTCTAATATATCAATAATATGTCATTTCCTAGAATACTAAGGGAAGGAAACATATGTATGTGGGGATATCTAAATCTCAATAAGATTTATGTACAACAGAATCAATCATTAACCAACACAAATTATTAATATAGTTTGGTATGTAACTAAATATAATGAATTTTGATTTTAAACTAATAATGAAATGCATTTATAGATAATATCATAGAGAAAATATCCTAGATAATAAGAACTAAATATTTAATGATGTAAATTTTTAACTATGTGACGATATATATCTAGAACATGATACCACAACCATCATGAAATTAAACAACTATAGGTAAAAAACCCATTTAATTATAACTTAACTAATTTATCTCATTAGACATATCAATGTATCAAAGGGATATATAAATTTGGGCACCACCAATCTCTACATGTCTAAATAATTTAACATATGTCAAATAATCAATTAAATTTAAAAAATATATACCTTATAGCAAATATTGGTATTGAGTAAATAATATAGATTTATCAATATCCACCCAAAAAAACATTCAATGTACAACACCTTATGTAGAGATGTTATATGGTTTAAGAAATAATCATATCCACAATGCAAAAATATTTCTATTAAAAAGAAATAAAATATCTAATGATCATAAATAAGTGAATATATCGAAGGATGGTATCATTAAAACCTATAAATTGTGGTGAATAAGTAAAACATAATCTTATTTCCAATAATTAATAAATTTACCATAATACATTCATCACTATAATTTTTAGGGAAATATTACCTTTCAGATTGAGATTCACTTTTTAAAAGAAGATGTGAAAATATGACAGCAAGTTTTATTGAAAATAATCATGTAAACATTTAATGGAAGATAAAAAAGCATTAATGATTCCTTAAGGTAAAAAATAGCTCATGACATATAACTTAAAGAAACAATCATTCAATATTTTTTTTAAAAGTCACAAAGTAACACATTTGAAAAATGGTGGGAATATTCAATTTTATTTTATTTTGTAAAAAAACAAAAACATGGTTAAAGAAATACTTCAAAAGAATTTATTTTAATATTATAAACATGCCCAATACCATTTTTTATAAAAAATGGGCATGGTTGGAAATATTCACAATAAGATAATTAACATAAACAATCCCAAATAATGATTTTATTTTTGAAATAATTTCTTACCACTTGGTTGTATTAGAAATAATAAGACATTTTAAATTAAAAACACATAATCAATCATTAAATATCACGAATAAATTTATTTTTATGATATAATAAATCACATATGTAGAATTTATGAAACAATAGAGAAATAATTATTGAATAAAGAATGTATCCAATGGAAGTAAATTGGAGATGAAAGTATCTGACACTTTGTAATCAGTAGAATAATATTCCACATGAAATAATATCATTTCAAAATACATTAGATATTAAGATAATATATAAATTGATGATATAACATGTAAAAGGGGTATTATAAGAATAACAAAAAAAATATGCATCAATGAAAGAACATTGAAATGATGTCCCTAACAAAGATCATATCACTGAATTGAGAATTAATATAATTGATTGCCTATATGTATAACATTTATATAAAAAAATATTAATACACCATAATATAATAAAAATTAATTTCACACATATTCTTATCAAGAAATAATCAATGAAGTGGAGTATTATCTCTATAAATGGAAATTTAGTTAAGAGAGACAATTCATTCAGTTTTACTCCATTAAAACTTGTTCCAAACATCTATATAATTGATTTAAAAATGTTATTAACTTATACCATATTCATATTCATATTTAGAAAAACATATTTATTTTTTTATAACATCATACCACCGTTTTATTTATAAAATTTCATTATTTTCATGGTTTCGTGTGTTGATTTCTTTGTTTTCTCGTGCATGTTTTGTCATTAAAGTATTAGTTCTAAAGAATACGATATAGATCCACAATCTTCGTGATTATATTTATCTCTTATATATCATAATAAAACATTAAATAAATTTTTATAACAATTATCTAATGTTTATTATTGAAAACTAATCACATTTAATCATAGAGATGATAGGTTGCACACACACACGAGCAACAATATGGATATATCATATCCATAATGAAAATTCAGTATATATATAATATTGAAGATATTATATTAGTACGTAAGTAAAATAAAATGAAAAATTAGAATTATATATATACATATAAGAAATGATAAAGAATTTTACCTCGTCTTCGATTAACTTCTTTGAGATTTAGTCTTGGGGACACCAAGGAAAGACTTCTGTAAGGAACAAAAAATCTATAAAATATATAATTATGTTAATAATATAACATGTTATATTTTGGTCAAGGTATATTTATCAAATTGGTGTAATAAGTGAAGGGAGGAGTTCCATTTTTGAATTAAGGTGAGGTGTACATTAAAAATTTCTTAAAATATTAATGTCAAATATACTAATTTTCAATTCCAAATGGCTCAAAATTTATTAATTTTGATAATAATATGATCATGGTTTGAAAAAATCTAATAAAATATTATTTAATTTTTTTTAAAAGAATTTATAGTGTTTTTATTTGTTTTAACACATATTTAACATATTTTACTCTCACCTGGACATTATGGATTTCTAAAATTTAAGGGTCAATATAGTTACTATAAAATACCAAAAGACTAAAAAACAGATCAGGGAAAAGATATTAAACCTTATCAAAATATTTTTTCAGAATATATAATTTTTATTAATTGTATATCATTTAATAAAATTTTATATATTATAAAAAACCATAACACACATGTTGACAAAATTTGTTACATTGACTTAAATAAAATATATATAAAAAATGATAAATTCAAACAAAATATTTTGAATAAATAAAATTTTGAAAAGATATATAAATTTTTTATGACATTATTTTTCCAAAATATATTTATTTTAATATTTATAATATCATTTATTTTGTTTTTTCATTATCTGAATATTTACGACATCATTGTTGTGTAATTATTTAATGTAACTATTTTTTCAATAAAAATAAAAAATAAATTACCATGATGTAGATAAAGCTTTTTTATTTTAAAATTATATTTATTCTATAATATGGCGAAATCATTACCCTATTATAATTTTTTTATAATTATTAAAATCCTGAATGTCATAAATTTGACTTTTCAATAATTAAATATTATAATGGTCATAAAAAAAAAGTGGCTAATAATTGTCGCAAAATTTAACATTGGTTGATAATTGTCAATATGTACTCATCCAATAATATTTAGTCATTTTTTAGAGTCATTTAATGGTCCTTATCATTTTTATTCATATCATTTTATTGATTTTGTTTCTCCTTGAAAAAGCAATGCATCAGTATTGCATAAGAATAGATGGTAATTAATTATAATAAAAATAAAAAATAAATTACAATGAAAAAATATAATTACACACAATTTAATCCCTTATAATCTAATATTAGTTATATTTACTCATACACATGTTAAGAATAAATATTTCTTTACTAATTTTGAGTTTTTTAGCCTGGCAGCGGCATCACACAATCATTTGGTTAATATTATTTTCATAAAACCCAAAATTTCAAATTTATGAGTAAAACTAAACATTTATAGACAATATTAAAAACATTATTCATGAATGGACATAATTCATCTCGATTATTATTTATAAGACCCCAAATTTTACTTTTCCATTGTTGTATAAGAATTACGCCAGCTCTAAAAATGATTTTCATATTTATCATAAAATAATTTTTTTTTACATATTTCGGTTTATTTCTATAGGATATTTATATTAATATATCATACATGAGTTTATTTATATGTTTTATAAATTATTATATAAAAATTATGTATTTCCAATTTCACAAATTATATTATATTAATATAAATGTACTTTTTTACAATTCACAAAAAGATCTATATTTTTATGGAATTTATCTAAATTTCACAATAGAATAATTTTGATATTATAATTTTAAAAACAATTTCAATTTTTTAAATATATTTTCTAAAACTTCTATAAATTAATTGAATAATTACCTATAATGTTTACAAAAACTCATTTTCTAAGAAAACATATTTTGTTGACCAATAAAATGAATGTACTAGATATAGTGTTATTATTTAAAAATAATTTATCAATAAATTTATATTTAGTAGAAACAATATATTAATTTCATTAATCACTTATTTCTATTCATACCCATCAAATTAATGGTATGTATATAATGGTCATAACAATTTTTGGGGTTTGTTTAGGCGTGATGTTTCATGTCATCAAAAACTATCGTACACTGTGTTATTTTAAAATATTGAGGTGACATATTATCCCCTACTTAAATAAATTTATTCCCCTCAATATTAATCATGTGATTGGTAACAAAGGTTTTGGCTTTTGAAAATACCTTTTAGTAAATCCCACAACATAAAAAGGGTAAAAATACTTTTGACTAAAAATATATAAAGGGAAATGTGGAGGGAAATATAAATCCTCATTTCAAAATATAATAAGATTAGTTGGAAATATAAATGTGCAAATGGAAGAGAAATACCACTGTCATGTTTTGAAGGAGAGGGATATAGAACCTGATTATTATAATTTTAGCTATCAGGAAATAATAAGTTTTTGATCGATTAAAACCCCATTGATTTCTCAATAATATATTTATGTAGTGAATATTTTTGTTCCAAAGTATTTTTACTATATTTGAGGAATTATATTTCCCTGAAGAAGAACAGAAGGAAATATAATTACTTAAAAAGTACAATTTCATCTATTAATCAATTTCCACTATAAACACATCTTTTTCTTCAAATTATGAGTATGAAGTTTTCATTCAAGAAGAATAGAAATCGTCTTATACATATGAAAAAAATAAAAAAATAAAAAATTTATTCCTCCAATAATTAGGAATTATCTAAAACCAAAAGAGTCAATATAAGATAAGTAAATTCAATAAAAAATTATATTCCTTTCTCTGAGTAATACTAAATTAATTTACAAAATTAATCATTAGTACCCAAAATTCAATATATATCATTAAATGAATAACTATCGTTAAAATTTCTCAAAGAAATATTCCAAAACATGATTGGATCCCTAAGATTATAATGATATAATAACATATTTTTTCATGATTAATATAATAATTATTTCAAAAAATATAAATCACTATTAAATTATCTTAAAAAACATTAATTATTCTAATAACATAATTTACAAGATATGTTAATCATTTCTAAAAATCGCTTAAATCGCCATAAATACACATGAAAATATAATTCGCATTTTGTTGATTAAATAAAAAACAAAATTATTCAATCTACCTTAGTCATATTGGGATACCAAAATAATGAATGTATTCTAAAATAACATTAATTACATAATCACTAAATCATTTTTCAATCAAAATGGTTTGTTATATGATAATATTATGTTTCAAATATCATGATATCTTTCATCAATAAAATTATTTAACTAAAAATAAAATTGCATACTGAGGAAGGCTTTATATAGGTTAATGATTGGCGATGAACCATTATATCTATTTAGTTGTGGGCTCACACCCTATTGCAATAAAAGATTGAAAATGTCACCACTCGGTCTATGGGTCATACTTTATCTAAAACTATAAAATTATAATTAAATTACCATAAAAATGTTTAACATCTTCCATAAATTGTTTAATAAATTAGTCCTTATTTGTAATGTTTAAACATCGACAATTGTACGTTCCATTTTTCATCCCAATGTTTAATAACTCATAATTACCTCAAAATAAAACATAATATAAACCTTATAGGTTATGAAGACCTTTAAAACATTTTCCATGAAATATAAAGGTATTATTTCAAAAATATTCATAAAAAATATACATGTCCTAAAAATTATAAACTTTTCACTATGCTACCTTTCAAAGGTAGTGATTCTCTCATAAAAATATTTCAAAATTTTGAAATCAAAACCCAATAATGAATATTCATTAAGAGTTTCATTATTCTTATTAACTTCATTATTAAAAAATTTCATTTTTCCTCAAAAATTTTATTCTTTATTTTTTTTTGTTTTCTATACCCAAAAGAAAATCCCGTTAATATAATACATTCACATGGGTATTTCTTCAAACATTATAGAAATATAAGAATTGGAATCTTCAATCCCCCATGGTTTCCAACAACTGATCTCTCATTAAAATATATCTTTTTTTGATTAAATATTAGTTACGGTGAATATTTTTAATCATATATCATGATAGTTCATTAGGCATAAATACAATATAATTCATTCAAGTCATCATCCCATTTTTATGGTCATATTCACAGGATCTGTCAGACCTAATTTTATCCAAGATACTTTTGGATATCATTATTATCTAAAACTAAAAATAGAATTCTAATAATTGAACTAAAATAATAAAAGTTATCGCTCAAATAATCATGAAACGTTATTCAATTGATTTATAAATCAAAACATATTATTCTAAATTTATAAGGCCCTTGGTTAATTCTAGGTTATCAGTGGTCATTACCAAATATATAAGATATTATAAAGTGCATAGAATTATCATTAATGTCTTTCAATGGGTTATATTCCCTAATTTATTTTTTCCACAATATTATTCCATAAATTTCTACTAAACGTAACTTAATGTAAATTTTAATGACCCTAACTTTAGTTTTCTAAATCTGAGTGTAACATTATTACATTAGAAAAAGATACAAGTAATCACATTCTAAAGCATTGAACATAATTATGTTTCAAATAAATTTTAAAACATAAAATAAAATGACATTTTTTTCATTTCTATCTCATTTTCTTCCCTCTAGAATCTTCATGCATGTTAAAGAAAAAAATTATCAATATCATGGGTAAAATAAAGATAAAAAAGGGATGATCTATAACTCTTATTAAGGGATATGAACATAAAAATATATAATAACTCATCAATAATAATAAACATTTAAAGGTAAATTACTAAATAAACATAAACTTTAAGAAAATAACTGGTAATGCAATGAATCTAGAAATAATATCATAGTAAGACCCTCCTAGAAAATAACAAATATATTCTAAATGAAGGAAATGATTAATTAATGGAAATTATGTATCTAGGGAATGATACAACAACCATCAAGACCATTCATAGAATTTTTTTAATTATATGTAATAGAACATTTAATTACATATTAACTAATTTTACTTGTGAGACATACTATTGCATTGAGTGGCTATATAATTTTGGGCCTCACTTATCATTGCATATCCATAGCATTACTCATATATTGAATATATTGTTAATTTTTGGATAATTTTACTTATTATAAAATCTGTGTATTGAGAAAAGAAGACATAATTATTAATATTTCACCAGATAAAAAACATCCAAAATAGAACACCATATGTTGAATTGTTATACTATTTTAGAAATAATAATATCTATAATACAAAAATATGTATAATTAAATTAAATGAGATTTCCAATGATCATAAATTTGTTAATGCATAAATCGAATGTATCATTATGACATAGATCTAGTGTTGAATTAGTAAAATATAGGTTTATTTCAATTGATGATTAGAATTTCCCTAAATATATCATTAAAATCATTTTGATTAATATATATTTTTCACCTTGAAATATAATTTTAAAAAGAAAATATAAATATACTAATGAATAAATTTTCATTGAATATAACCTTGTAAAAAATTTTATGAAGAATTAATGTATTAAGGTTTCCTGATCAGAGAAAATCCTATCATTTAATATAAGTTTAAAAATATTGCTTCTTTATTTTTGTTAGCAAATCCAGAATGTACCACATTTTGGAAAAAGGTGGGATATTCTTCTTAAAAAATTTATAACACGTAGATCATTGTTAAAAATATTCTTTAATAAATTAATATATAATTGTTCAAAACATTCTGAAAAGATTTTTTGAAAACTTGTTCATGGAATAAAAATATTACACATTAGAGAATTAAACATAAAGAATCATGAAATAATGAATTGATTGTGAAATAAGATCATACCACCTAGGTGTCATGGCAATCATAATCCCCATGAACATACTTAAATCAAATGAATCATTAAATATCTTGAAGGAAAGTAGATTGATGGTATAACATATCATAGGGGAAGAATATACGCCACACAATTAAATAGGCTGTGAGTAAAGCAGGTGTTCCCAAAAAATAATATTGAGGGTAATATATCTTACACTTTTAATCTGTTAAATCATATTCATCAAGAAATAATATCATTTATAAATAATTTAAATATCATGAAACTAAATAATCAAATTATATAACATTTCAATGTGGTGTTATACTAATAACATCAAAATATGTCTCACCGAAAGAAAATTAAGACTAACCCCCTAAGAAGGATCAAATCATTGCTGTGGGTGTTAATAAAATCATTAGACTATGTGTATCTACTCTAGATCCAAATAAAACAAGTGGAAATATGAACTATTATAATAAAAATTAATTTCACGCACATTCTTAGCATGGAATAAACAGCTAATTTGAAAAGGAACTCAATGGATGGAAATAGTGTTTAAGTACCCCTTACCTCAGGATTGAAACCCTTAAAAATTATTCAAAACTCTTGTATAATGTATTTAAACGTAATATTAATTTAAAAAAACCCTTATTCTTATTTATAGCATCATATTTGGTCCTTTTATAACATTTCTCAACACTTTCATTAATAATACATCACTATTTTCTCTGTAATAGGTGATGATTTCCATTTTCTTTCACGTGCGAGTTGTCATTAAAATAATGATCATATAACATAGAATTTTGATAAATAATATAAAATATTATATTAGTATTAATCATATCATATTTTATCAAAAAATACATTTTTATAACCATTATTGATTGTTGATCATTGAAACTGAATCACATCTCATCATGGAGATGGTGGGTTGTATATACACTTGAGCGGTGATATTATTCAATTAATGAGGGAAATTTTAAGCAAGTGGACGATATAATAATTATAAAAAAATAATATCATGTAATATATATCATATAAATTCATCATTTCCATCATTATTTTTATCCATCTAAATTGGGGATGAAAAACAAATTGCATCAATGTGTGGAGATGGTAGGCCATACGTACGCACACACGGTGCATTTTTTTAATGATTGAAAAAAATGGAATATAGTAGTCTCGTATCAATAATAACATTTAGGTATATATAAGATACTTTATATATTATTGTACTATGGAATAAACATATGAATAGTATGTTAAATAAGAAATAAACTTGAAAGAATCATTACATATGGGTGTCTCTTTTTCATTGATATTCATTTAGATGTTTTCTTAGGGAAACTATGGTAGGTAATTTAGAAGGACATAAATATGCATAACATGTATATAGATTTTAATAGTATAAAAATCAGTATTTTTTTATCTAGATCGGTAATTGTGGTGTACGAAATGAAAGAATAACCCTATTATAATTGTTGTGAGGTGCACTTATAGAATGTCTCAATATATTAATTTAATTTAAAAAAATTAAATTAAATATGGTTCCAAAATTGTTAATTTTTAATATAGGATTATTTTGGGTCTATATCCACTCATACAGAAAATATTTATAAATGATTTTCCTATATTTTTATCATTTTCATTTAGTATTAACCATTATTTTACCTCATTAACTCATAACATGACAACATAGATATTTAATCTTCAAGGTTAAATATAGTTATAATTAAATGAAAAAATGATCCATAAATGGATCATTGATGACATTTATGACTATATGCTATCATTTAAAAAAAATTGGATTTTGTTTATTTAATACGATATTATTTTTTTATAAATAACATTAATTTCCAATTTGACACAATTCCTCACATTGACTTTTAAAAATATTAAGAAAATAAGATAACTTTAAATAAACTTTTGATTACATCCCTAACATTTCTAATTAATGTATAATTTTTTTGGATTGTATTAGTTGTTTTAAATTATATTTATTTTGATATTTTAATATAATTTTATTGATTGTTCCATTAATTGAATAATTACTACATAATCATTGGGTTATTAGTTTAGATCACTATTACTCAATAATAACTATAAACAAATTACTTATATCAAGAAAAACATATTAAATTTTATGATTCTATTTATTGATTAATATATCCTCTAGATAAATAAATATTAAATATTTGATAAATATTAATCTCTTGAATGTGACATCATTGAATTTTCTTTAATTAATATATTATAATGGTAATAATATTATTCAAGTGTATTAAAATGGTTATCAATGTCTCTATTAGATAATTATGGTCTATAAATACTCAAAAAAATAACATTTTGGTGATGTTTTGAGTCATATAAATGTCTTTATCATTTTATTGATTTTTCTTCTCTTAGAATAAGCATTGTGTTAGTGTTACATAATAATATAAGGTAATTAATTCTTATAATAATTAAAAATAATTATATATAATAAAAATTCTTTAGGCTCAATTTATTTATTTATATTCATTCATTATGTATATTTGCTCATATACATGGTAAGACAAATAATTTAAATTTGTATTTTTCCTTTTTCATCCAGGAAGCAACATTTCATAGTCATTCGTATAAGATTCTTGTTATATAAAAAAACAGAAATATAATTACAAATAATTATGTATGGATATTATTTAATAAAATGGTAATTAAAATACTTTATACCTCGCAATTATTAGAAATAAGTCGCCAAAATTGACTTTATTACTACTGTTCAAGCACTAAATCAGCACTGAAAATAATTTTCATATTAATCAAAATATGAAATATAATATGCATGTTATGAATTATTTTTGTTTGATTTTTATATTATAATATCAAAAATGAGTCATTAAATAATTTTAATAATTTTTTATCTCATCATTATATCTTTTTGATATCACAAAATATACTATATTCAAAAAATATTATGTATTATTCACAAAACATTTATCCTTTTATAAAATTATCAATGATTCAAAATAGACAAATTATGATATGATTATATCAAATAATAATTATATTTTTCAAAATTTATTTTGTAGTTCTTAAAGAAATTTATTATAATATTTACGTATAAATTGAATCCAAACCCATTTTTTATGAAAACATATTTTTTGATGAATTAAATGAATTTACTAAAATTTTTGTCATTATTTACTAAAAAGATACCAATAAATTTATATTGAGTAAGAAATATATATTTATTTTATAAGTCATTTATTTATATTCTTTTATATCTAATTAATGTATAGGTTATAATGGTCATTATAAAATTTATGATTTGATTCTACTCGGTGTTGAGTGTAATATAAACTATCATACATATTCTTCTTCTAAAATATATTTATGTTAAAAATAAAAGGTATATATAAATTAATATTATTTATAATGTTTATTATTAATCATTTTTTCATATAAAATCATTCATATATCACTTTTATCAATATCCAAATCATTTAATCTTCATAAGTGAGAGATAGTGACATATTATAATTAGTCTTAACTTTAAAAAATATAATGTTTTTAATTAAAGGAATATGGCACCAAAAGGACAAAAAAAATTTTATAGACGACAATTTTAAATACAATATAATACAATAATAATAATTAATATGAGTATTTTTGACCTTATCATGATTTTTATATAATGAATAAATAGATTTACCCGTTACCGCACTAATAGCTTTTTACCAAGATTATTATTCAATATGAAAAAAATTAAATTTACCTCATTAATAAAATTGAATATCATGATTAAAAAAATTTAAATACATTACCAAGGATTATATTTCCATAAAATATTGAAATTATATTTAAAATATTTTCATATTACATAAATGAAAACTATTTTGAGAAAAATACTTATTTTAAGCATAAAAATGATTTTACACCAATATTTTATATGATATTTATTTTCATAGATTTAGTTGAATTTTTTTAAGAAAATTTAAAACTATTTTATTATAAAAAAATAAAAAACTAAATAATATATTGAAATTACATTGGTTAAAATTAAATAAATGATATTTTATACAAAAATAGATATTTTATACAAAAATAGATATTTTATACAACAATAGATATTTTTCTATTTTTATCCAATAATCAACCATTTTTAAAAATCCCAAAAATTTATTTCAAGATTTATTTTATATGATTACATATCAAATTTTTCTATATTATAATAGGTTATTTATAAATTTATCATTATTTAATTATAATATCATCTCAAAAAACTAAATAAAAACCATTTTGAGTAAAATGTATCATTAAAGAATCAAATGAATTTATACTCAGTATATATCTAGTAAAAATCAATATATGAGAATTAATTTATTTCATTGAAAATTATATATATAAATTTAATTAAAATCATTCACTTATAGTGGTTAACATATTTTAATTTGATAAAAATTCTTTACACACATAAAATAATTTTATAGTAAATATAAACTTTAATTTTATATGATTCATTTAAAAGAAGTTGGGTTTTTTTAAATATAATGAGTAATTAAATTTTTATTAAAGAAAAATTAAATATATATATTTCATAATTTGGATATTCATATTGGTAACCATCAAACAAAAATTATGGGTTATCATGGTTATATTTAAATAGTATTATTTTTTTACTATGTCATTGTTTGTTTTATGCTATGTATTTCATATCTTTTATATAATTGGAAAAATTATTCTTTTTAAACTAAAATAATGTAGTGTAATATTATTCAAACATAAAAAATTGTATCCTCAATGTTATAATTTCATTCTATAAAAATAAATGAATCCTAACATTGTAATAAAATAAAATATGCTATTTATCATGAACTCTAATTTCTAGCTCAAGACCAGTAAAGTTGTTGTTAATTAAAATAATGCACCTATATAAGAATGATTCATTCAAATGATTTTTAAAATATTTATGTTATAACTAATTTTCAATTTCTTCAATATACACAATTTATTTCATTCCACATTATTGGTGACATTTCATCCTCATATGTTTCATTGATTAGTTTCAACTAATATCTGTTATCTTATTCCATGTGATAAATATTCGATAAAAATTTTCAATATTAATTCACTAAAATTTAATTTCAATAATTCACAATATTTGAAAAGAAAAAAAATTATTTCTCCATCTTATAGACACTAACCGAAACCATAAATTTTTAGAAAAGGTTATTATAATATTTAATATGATAATATAATATATTAATCATCAAATAATAAATAATAAAACCTAAATTTAATTATAAATCATTCCCTAAAACAATACATAAAACAATTTAAAATATCATAGTCTAAGACTGAATCAAAAATATTTTAATGATTTAATGACATATTTTTCAAAGATAAACATTAAATTTATCACAAAATAACATAAATAAATCCAAAAATAAAATTCAAAAAATGAATATTTCTAAAAAATAATCTCAAAAATATGTTAATGTTTTCAATAAATATCCAAAACAACCATAAATCCATAATAAACTCATTTTTTCTTTTAAATTATATTTTATCATTTGTTTATCAAATAAAATCATATCATCTACACTAATATTTCTTATTAATTTAGTCGTATAATATTCCCAATATGGTGAACTTATTAAATAAAAACATTAATAACTTTTTCTCAAAATAAATTTTCAATCTCATGGTAATCTATATGATAAATAATATTTTCCCAATATACAATAACACTTTTATCACAATAAAACATAATTATGTAAACATAAAAGTGAATCATAACCCAAATAGTTATCAGTACGATTAAACTAATTTCTATATATAATAAAATAATAATACATAAATTAATATTTTTACAATAATAAATTTTAAACATAAGGGTTACTTATACCTCAAATATTTATTAAAACCAAGTAGATGTATCTTAATGTACTATCGTCACATAAAACCTCAAAATAGGTATCTATATATGTAAAATTATAAAAAAATTATTAATATATAACTCATTATGTTATCTAAAACTATTAAATTATCCTTAATTGATAACTTTTTAACATATATAATTGAATAAACCCTAGGTCTAATATGATCTATAATGCCAAGTTGACTTACCAAGCCATAAATAGGCATTTAATAACAAGTAATAAATTTTATTTCACTAACATGATATTATTTTATTGACTTTTAATATAATTATGATATTTTATTACTTATAAAACCCGTATAATATAATACAGACACTTCAACCCAATATCCATTATTAACAAATCAAGATTCTTTAATGTAAACATTAACTTAATTCAAAACATATTTTCTTTTTTAAGAAGAATTGCCATAGAAGAAATATGTAACATTATAAAACTATTAATCATCCTTAGATCCTATGGAAATCATTATAAATTTTTTTATTAGAAAAAAACCTTTGTAAGGGATAAAAAAATAATCGATACACATTAATCTAGTGGAAAAAATGAAAACCAAATAAAATTGGTACTTTTTCCAAAATAAAACATTAATCATATAAATAATTATATCCACATGTGAAAATAAACATTCACTCAACTAATTACATTAAATATATTAGGGAACTTCTAAAACCCATGGACGCGTCATTAGAACATTTCTTTTAAAAATAACTCATTCACATTTTAAAGATCATAAACATTCTTTATCTCAAAAAACAAAAAGAATTACTTAAAATACATTTATTGGACGTATAATATATCTATATCAAAGAATCATATTCAAAAAATATGTTTAATCAGGTTCAACCAATATCATAATAAATGAATATTAGCTTATTCAATAGAATTAACTAACATGGTTATCCCCCACATATTTTGATGTCAAAGGCAAAATCATTGCCTAATGAATTGGTTTTCATTATCAGGATCATTATTCTCCATAAAATATATCTGGATCAAATTAAAACATATATAATTATCAATTATTGTATCATGAATAACCTTTTTTTTAATATTTAACCTTTCTTCTATATAAAACGTAAAACAATTTGATCCCAGAAGTAAAATACATTCAATTTTCACATAACTATTTCAAGATAAATATATTTCAATTGAAAAATCATAAAAGTAAAAACTATTAGAAGCATTGAAATAGGATCTTCAGTGAAAAAAATATAAATTTTATAGTAATCATGATAAATAACAATTAAAATGATGGTTGTAAAATCATGTAATTTCATATATAATGAAAGTATAATTTATAGTTTTAATGAAATAAAAAATAATATATTTAGAAGATTTTGGAAGTCACTATTTTTAAATGTTTGTTTAGATAGAAATAAATTAATTAAAATTGAACTATAAAATTATTTGATTCATAAATAAAAAATTCACGAAATCAATTAAAAGAACAAGGACATGAAAGAAATTTATTTCAAATAAAAACATTAAAACTATGTTTCAAAAATAATTTACCTTGTGTATGTCACTCTATGTACATTATTTTATTCATATAAAAAAATTATATTTATTTTTTACTTAATTAATAAATATTTTATGTTTATTTCCTTAGCATATTCCCATTTATTTCATTTACTATAATTTATTTTATAGTTACTAAATCGATTAAGTTCATGTTAAATGTGTTGAGGAAGTTTATTTCCTAATCCTAAAAGGACTTAAGAATGATTATCATGTTCTAAGGATTAAATGATAAATTATATATGGAGTAATAATCCTAAATATAATTTTAAATTTTTAATTTTAAATAATATTTTAAAATCATCCAAAAATGGTGTACATAAAAAATGAATCACATCACATTATTAAATCGTTAGTCCACACGTATGTAAGAATGACATTATCATTTTAGAATTGATATAAGGGTGATAAGATAAGTAATATAAAATATTTAATAAATCAATATAATTTATAAATAAGATATATATTCATTACATCCATGATAATAACTATAATTATGATCGAGTGTGTAAAAAAGAAACCCATCACTTCATGGAGGTTATAGTCCACAAGTACGAATGAATGACATCTCCACTTCCCAAAGGATGAAAATGGATATGAAAAGGGGGTTCTCCATAAACATTATAACATTTAATTATATTTAAGATATATGTAAATGATATCATAATTTTTAAATAATATATAATGGTGGTGGACGAAGAAATTAATATGAAAACTCTTGGTTAAAAGTTATACATCGTCTTTGAAAAACAGCTATTAGGTAACACATTAAGCCTTCATGGATTGTATTTTGGTCAAAACAAAACAGTTAGGAAATGAGGATGATGATACTGAAGGAATTTTGAAATATATTAGTTGATATAAATGGCTCATGATGTGTTAGTAAAAGAGAACATGAGGTCCTATTTCAAAAGTGGGGTGGGTGGTAGTCTTGTAAACAAATGACATACTAATATATAATATGTGTATAACTCCATTAAAATGGATTACAAGTTTCATATATAAAAATATAAGGATTAAAATATTTAAATAACATCATTAAATATAATATAGATATGTTTATGTGACATTTAAACGATTATCCTTTATTTTAACCAAGAAATTAATCATGTTTTACCTTAACCATGTTAAAACAATATCAATATCAATGTGTCATGAATGTAATTTTAAAATATAAAATAGGCACATAAATTTAGAATTAAATATATTATCTAAAATTTACCATCTATTTTAGTTAATATAAAATTTCTATTATTTTTTTCTAGTGACATAAAAATAATTTTTAAACAATAAATACCATTAAGAGAGATTTTTCGTACCATTCACAACAATTATCATTAATGATATCAAGGAAATTATGGAAATCAAATATAAAATATAAAAAGATAAAATATTTATTATAATTATCCTCTAAATTCATGTATCATATAAAACCTATGAAAAAAATTACATTTAAATTAATTAAAATAATTTGCATTCCTTTTTACTATTTTCACTAGCTTTACGCTGATGTTGCGTTAACATAAATGGTAATTAAACCATCACTAATTATTGAAATTAATTTAAATCCCTAAATATAGTTTATTATTAATAATTTTATCATATAAATTCATTCATATATCATTTTTATCTAAATCCATATGATTTCAACTTAATAAGGGATAGGGAGAGACATTTTTTGTTTACTCTTAACATAAAATAATATATAGGTTATAATTAAAGGAATAAAGAAAAAATTCCATATTTTGAAATATACTCTGATAAGCCTTAAAATATTATAAAGAAATTTTAATTAATATGATATTTTTTGACCTTATCATAAATGTTTAACCATAATTAAAATGTTTTACCTTCTATATGACGCCAACTTTTTACCGGGAACCCTATTTATTATAACCTGAAATAAAATTAACCTCATTACCAAATTTTAAAATCCTAAATAAAAATGTAAAATAAATTTTTTATGATTTAATTTCTATAGGTGACATAAAATAATTTTATTAAAACTTTTCCAACACAATAGAAAATTGGTTTTTGAAAAATGATATTTTAAAGCAGAAAAATGAAATAAAAACAAAAATTTATATATTATTGATTAACATATAACTATTTGATTTATTTTTAAAAAAATTTAACCTATTTTATTTTAAAATAACAAAAAATACAAAATTAATACTAAAAATAAATTTATTAAAGGTAATGAAATGATTTTTTTTAAATTGATATTTTTCACTAGTTACCCAAATGACAACCTTTTCAAAAAAATAACAAAAATTTATCTTATGATTATATAAAAATACTAATTTCAAAAATTATTTCATTTTTTATATGATATTTCAAAAAGAGGTATAAATTATTCATCATAGTTTCATACAAAATACAATAAAACCCATTTTTGAATATGAAAATCAATTTATACTCCATAACCAACTAATAACCATCATTTTATTAATTTTAATTTAATTTATTAAATATATGAAATATAAATTTCATTTAAATCATTCATGAATTTGTATTATCAGTTTTTAAATTGATACAAATGCCATATTTATGTAATATTAACTTATGGAAAATATCCCATTTAATTTTATATAGTCTTTTAAAAAAATAGATATCAATTACTATTCATTATTAATTAAGTTTTTATTAATGAAAAATTCCAAATATATTTTTTATATGGTGATTACTCATTTTGATACCCACAATAACATTGAATATGATATAATAGTCATATTTAAATAAGAATATTTCAATAGTATATCCCAGTTTGTATTATGCTCGTTATTGTCAGTGGTGTAAGCAGTTGGACATATAATTTTTTTATATTTAAGTCAATGGATGCTAAAAAAAACTATAAATTCATTAGGACCATCTACATGAGAATATAAATCTTCTAGAGATGAATGGAAAAAAATCATTGAACCAAACTAAAAATGCAATACCTTTTGACACCTTACCCTTAGCGATGTCAAAATAGTAATAAGATGATTTGTATCTAGACCCTAGTAGTTCGATTATATAAATTTAATTTTTTATAAAATATATTGTTTATATTGAAACATTTCTAATAATTGTATGCATTTTATTATAATGAATATTGTAAAAAATAGATTTTGATTCAAATAAAATAATTTTATTTTTTTGGAATTTATATAATTTCAATTAAGAAACACTTTTTAAAAAATTTGAATAATTTTAAATAAAACATTACTTCATTAAATATTATTAAAAATAACTATTTATTAAAATAATATTGATAATATATTTTCATAAAATCAAATTTATTTCCTTATTAGGATCAGAAATATATTAGTGATATAAAAACAAGTATTTTTAAATAAGTAATAATTTTTATTAATAAGAAAATTTTAAAAATTTTAAAAAAAAATATTTCAATAAATTATATTAAAATTTTAAAATAAGCACTTTGAAATTATCCAATAGAGTGTTTTTATTAATTTTATGTGATAGTTTATTTTTTTCAAAAATCTGACATGGTATAAATAATGGTAGGTATTATGATATTATAATATAAAAAAATAGATACCAAAAATATCGTAGAGTATTTTCAACTAAAAATAGTGTTTAACATTTCGATAATATTTTCTAAAATAAATACAATTAAATTTACATACCAATAATGAATCTTCCAAAACCTATAATATATTTTAGGAATTTAGAAGGAAAGGTTTTTTAATGTGGCTCACTTCCACATCATGATGGATATTATTTAAACAGTTTTGTTCAATAAAATAAAATAACATGAAAAAACTATCCTCTATGAAATATTACATGGTTAAAACCATGATAAGAACAATGATTTTTTAATTTTTATTAACTACATGTCCAATGACTGTATTTAGAAATTAATAACCACTCCCCTCTCCTTGGATATAAATACCAAACCATTCTCCCATTTAACTTTATTCTAAATCCCTAAATAAAAACGATACTCTAATTTACCAACTCCATATCCCTCATAATAACTTTTTATGGTTTTAAGGATCTCTTACCAAGCATTACTAATAATTTTCTAAATTTATGTGATTTTATACCTCTTTTATATTCAAGAACTTCTTTTGTAATATTAATTTTGATTCCCAATTTATTTTGTTTTCTTATGATTATAAATATTATAATAATATAAAAACATTTAATAAATAATTAGAGATAACCACCATCTCACAATTATCCCTTCTATTAACATTATGAACACATGTTATGCTACCGAAATTATCCTTTTAATTTTTATTTCCACAACAATGTTTTGTGAATAGCCACCACTTTTTTCATTCAGGTGTATTAATCATGATATATCTATCTTAATTAATTGTGGGATTCATTTTATGATACCAAAATTTCTTAATAATTATATTTAGATGTTTAAATATATAATTATTTCATATGATTTATGTGGAGCGTGTAAATATATGCATATGAAGATAGTTCCTTAATAGTACCCTAATGCACTGGGTAATGTTTTCATCTCATAAGATATCATTTATAGTTAATTAATTGTTATCAAAAAAACGTAATTTTATGATTTCATGTTATCTATAATCGACTTATTCTTATGTTGTCATATTTAATATTGGTCCACATTGCTATGATTCCATGATTGTATGATGTTGATTTCGCATGTCCTTTCTCTATGTGAGTATATATGATTTTTACATATTCATGTTATCATAATATTCCTCTTCACTCTCATATATTTTTTATCATCATGATATGTTGTTTTATTGAATTACTATTATTTATATCTCACCACCTCCATTTGAACTCCCTCAAGTTATCCCATGTAGCATTAATATTAAAAAGAAAACTAGGATCACATTATGTAGTTTTAAATAATGAATTTTTATTTTATATTAATTTAATTCTTATTTATATTATTTTTAAATGAAACTATGAATCTCATGTTTCGGTTAAATTGTTTTACAGATCATTATATTAAAAATATAAAAATAAATTATATTAGAAATATGGGTTGTTATAGTTGGTATCAGATAAATTTTTAGTTATTATTGTGGATTAATATAATAAATTGTTACAAAAAATTTGAAAGAAGAAATATATGTATGGGAATCATCCAAAATTTTGTAGAATTACATAGAAAGTGGTTTCTAAGTGCGGAAATCCTTTTCGGAATATTATATGTGTATGTTTATCCAGCACGTAAAAATATCTAATGTGCTCATTGGGTTTTAACATTACATGTATGTGGTTGATTAGAAAAAGTTCTTTATGAAAAATAGGTTTAACACTCCGAATGTATATGATATTATAAATTCACATGATATTTTTGAACCATTATAATGGACATGAATAGATTATTAAGTTAGTGATATTAAAATGAAACAAACCATGGATATCCAAGATTAAATCCTTTAAATTCAAGATATTGGGTGAATATGTCATCCTTTTTTATTCATTGTTTTCCTTTTATATTCCTAAAATTATGAAATTTATTATCCATAATTTTCATTTATTTTACTAAATAACATAAAATATGAGGAACAATGTCAACAAACAACATAATGGGATGTTTGATGATTTCCCAAATGTGATTCCCAACATAAACAGAGTATTAGTTGATAACTTCATGGTAATTCTTCCTTAAAAAACTATAGTTATAAATAATAACATGAATGAGGTGGAATATCTATTTTCCATTATAAAAAATCATGATGCATTAAAAAAAATTATAAAACAAAGGACTCTAAATTTAACTGGATCATCTCACCACATAATATTGTATAGTGGATTATATCAATTAAGAATAAACTATATTTTATTAGGGTTACATTAAAGAAATGTACATACTGCTCATATATATCTTAGAGGGATAAGAAGTTAACTTGTGGGCTTGGAACATAATTAAAAACTCATGGAAAATGATGAGGTTATAGATTAGGATGAATTATAAAAATCAGTAAATATTTTCCTCTAACTATATATCTAAAAATGGAGAGGGAAATACATAGACTCAATAAAAATTAGGATGAATACATAATGGAGTACAAGTAACACATCAACATGCTTTCCTGATACTCCTTCATCTTTTTTATTGAACCATAAATTCAATTTGACTTATTTTTTATTTTAATAAAATTACATGAAAATCATTGGTGATTAAAAACCATAAAAACTATAGGTAAATTTTATATTTTTACCTCAATACTGAAGTGGATATTATAAAATCTCAAGGGTCTCATAGGACTGGAGATTAAAAGTAGAGATTTATTTTAGTTTTTATGGAGAAATTGAGAAATACATTGAGATTAAGAAAGTCTAACCTCTCGTGTGTCAAGATTATGTGAAGAAGAATCAAATAAATTTCCTAAAGGGGATAAAGTTATTTCTTATAAATTGAAAGGCTAGGAAACAAACTAATGAATAAAATAGGCAGAGAAATAATCGTATTAATGTGATGGAAGAAAATCATCATCTCATGGTCAATTGTATGAAATACATAGATCATGGAATCTAAGTAAAACAATTCCCTAGGCCAAAGGTTCTCAAATATGACCAATAAAAACAACCTCCATTACCTAAAGGTAAAAGAGAATAATATATTACCACAACTACTGATGTGAATCAAGAAAAAGAATTTAATAGAGGTATTCTTCTTACTAACTCAATAATATGAAATGTAATATTTGATTATGGTTCTAATAATTATTTTATATCACACAAGTTTAGTATAACTATTTTAAATCTACCTCAAAATAATGAATTTGAGTTATATATGAAAATTAATACTCAAAATGTTATGTCCTCCCAATAATATAACTCATCCTTGTTAATATTTTGTTGATGAATTTACCATAAAAACATACCACAACCCCATTAGAGGAATTAAATGATATTATTTTAAAATATTATTTATTCTTGTATAGATATAACACAAATTTATATGAGAATTATATCACTTATCATATATTTAATCGACAAATGATCCTATAAAAGTGTGAGGAGGTGGATGAGTCTCCTATTAAAGAGACATCTCAATCATGGATATTATTGACTTATGAATAGAATTATCTATATAAATTATTCAATCCATTTAAAATATAATCCTTGATTAAATTTATATTATAAGGGTGTATGTTGATGTGTTCTCTAAAGAGTTGTATGGTATTCTCTATAATTAAGAGGTTTCGGTATTAATCAATATTATACCAAAATACACATGAATATCTAAGTCTCTATATATAACGGCCACTGTTAAACATACACAGTTAAAGAAGAAACCATAATGGATTTTTAATAAAGGGTTTCTATTCCCTAGTGATTAATAGTGGGGCACTCTGGTCCACTTTTTCATGAAAAAGGATGGTTCAGTGCATCTTAGGAACAAAAATTGTGCACTCAATAATATCATGATAAAGAAAAGAATCCCATATAAAAAAATTTATCACATGGCTAATTATATATGAAGAGACCATTTGTTCTCTATGGTGGATCCTTTATTGGGATATTATCAAATAATTGTTGAGAAGTAGGATATTCCCAATACTTATATTTAAACATGATACATACACAATAAGTTTATAGTCATTCCATTAAGACACTTTAATCCTCAAAAAATATTTTTTAATTTGATAAATCAGGTCCTTATAGATTATATGTATTAATTCTTTGTAGTATTTATAAATTATATTCTCATATAATCCAAAAAATGACTAATATATGGGGCATTTTAGTATATTAGATAATACATTGAAAAATAAAAATTTGTATGTTATTTGATTTAAATGTGATTTTTTGATAGAGAATGTAACATTATTAGATAATTTTATCACTATAAAAGGGATATATGTGGATCCTTAAAATAAATAAGGGATATGTGGAATTGAACAAGACAATATCTATAACAGAGAATCATATTTTCGTTTTATTATTTAAGTACTATCATTGTTTTGTGAGTATCTTATCATGATCGTGAAACCATCTGACTAAGATAACTTAGAGGGGAGTAATGATCTTCATGGTAGATAAAAATAATTATAGCATGCACATGTTAAATAAGGGTTCAATTACTAATGTTGTACTCACACTAACCATGGGAGACAAAGGATTTGTGATCTTAATTGATGAATCTATGAAAGGATACAATTGTGGACTCATGAAAAACGATAAATTGATATCTTATTTCTCTCAAAAATTAATGATCCATGAGCGTGTGTACCCAAGATAAGATCTAGAGTCTGATGCAACAATCATCACATTAAATATTTTTTACCATTATCCCATTGAGAATTGGTTAGAAATATGTATGGATCATACGATCCTCAAGTATATATATACATAATATGATAAAAACAATTTTTTTTATTTTATTTAACTATGTTTCCATGTCTTAGGATTGGAAAATGATATACAATGTCCTCTATTTTTTTTAAATAACCCCACATTTTCTCAATAAATGTCACTTCAAATCCCTAAATCATTTATTTCCATTCATTTTCCCAATATAGATACCCAAAATAAGATTCAATAGTTTTGATGATATCTTACCAATCATTACAAGGTTACTAATAAAGGTATGGTATTCTCGCCCTCCACATTTTCATTCAATAACATCCATCTCAATTGATTACGATTTCCTATGATTGTGAACATTCCATTGATATACAAATTTTTTCCATTAATTGAGTCATTACCTCCCTATATCATTTATCTATTCCATGAACTTTTTATCTCACCAACTATGCCACTGAAATTACACCTTGAGTTTCCAGGTAAATCTATTCTTTTGTGAATATCTAACATGATTTACATTCATGTGTATTCACCAAGATATAAATATACCTCATTGATTAGTAAATTCCATCTATGATACCTGTATTCCTTATTCATGTGATTTAAAAGATTAAAATTGTTCTTATGTTATATGATTTGTGTAGCACATATAAATATAAACAAATAATGGTTGTTAAATGAGATCATTTCAATTAATTGTGTAATGTATTTGTCTCATGAGATTCCATGTATAGTGAATTGAAATTTATCCTAATAACAACATGTTATGATTCATTGGTGGTTATATCTACGTTATACTGATGACATCACTTTTTATATTGTTTCAAAATTTCTAAGAAACCATTGTTTTAAGATTTTTTTTCTCATACCATTCCAACATGTGAGTATGTATGATTCTTACCTTATTATTCTATCCTGTTGTGCCTCTTGATAATATTTATTGTTTATAATATAATAAGATTTAATTATTCTTTTAATGGTAATTATATCATACCCATTCCTATTGTATGTTCCCAAGTTATCATGTATTATATTAAGATTTCAAATTACACATAGATTTCATTATGGTGTTTTAAAAAATATGTTTTCTCATTTTTATGATTTATGTATCTTATTTCCCAAATACAATAGGAAAATAAATTTTCTATGAATATACTTTTTGGATATACGTGATAAGAATATTAAAATAAAATTTATTATAAATAAGTGGTTTTATGGTCATGTATTTTTTTATGAGACTTTGATAGACTATGGTTTTCTCTAAGTGATACTTAGAGCATCTTGATAGTCTTAATCATATTGGCAACTAGGGAGATGGTAATACATCTTACAAATGGAATAAATAACCCTATAATGTGTGAAATGGTACATGGTGAATATGATGCATTATAAAATAACCTAAGGATAGAAGAGTCATGAAATAGAGGTTTTCCTCTTGGTATTGGTCTTGAGATATATCTTAGAGGATATGTTAGATAGGAACCATAAGAGGGTCATTTGAGTTTTTTATAGTTTCATGGAATAGGGTTTCCAAGGGCCTTATTGTGGGTTTCTTAATATATACCATACTTAGTGTGATAGAGTTGTATTGTAGAAATTGGATTGACCTCTTTAGGCATTGGTTAGATAGAGATATTTGGCTATGTGGTCAATGTGGGTTGAATGATGTAGGTTATAATTACTGTGTAGATACCTAATGGAGCCTACAGAGCATACTGGATGCCTTCAAAAGATTGATGGAAGTGTTTATGGATTTTTATATCATACCATTTGTGATACGGTATAGAATAAGGATATTAAGATAATAGGTAAAATGGATGGTGAGATATTATTTGATATGCAAGGTTATGTCTCGAGTGACTAGTACTAATCGTTTAAGTTTGTGAGTATGTGGGATAGTTAGTGATGGTCTTTATATTTATATGAATGTGACTATCCATGGGACACACCTTGTGATTGTGTGGTGTCTCTTATGTGAGAGTTTAACTATTATTATTACCTACTTAGATATGTATGCTGGTGTTGAAATATGTGACCGACCATGTGCCATATCTTGAGAGGATGGTTCAACTCGTATGAGAGTATGGATATTATAATTACCACTTAGTTAACTAACAAGTGTGGTCATCCATGTGACCCAACTAGTGATGTTGTGATTTGGATTGTTTAATTGTTTAGATATTATGATCCACACCACAAATTATTTATTGTATGTGTTGTGATACGAGATCTTTACATAGGACCTTATCCTGAGTAGATGAATTTCCAATTCAAGATGTTAGATATCAAGATTCATGGACTGCTAAAAGGATTAATTTATTCCATTATTTCAATAACAATTTAGAAGTTTTTATTATACCCAGACCACACTAACTACTGAGAAATAGAATTAAAAATGTATGGGGTTGATCAAATATTTAATAGGGAAGAAAAAAATCAACACAATTTTATGTCATCAAATTTTTTTAAATTAAATTGTTAAATTAATTATTAAAATTCAAAATAATAAACATAGATAGAAAAACATAAGAGAGAATACATATTTTTCACCAGATGATGTTCTAAAATAAATTCATTCTACTAAACATATAAATTATTAAGATTAAATATCTTCACAAAAAAATATTTATATTCAACTCTAATTTTTCTATTTATTCATGAATTTACTCTATCACTCCAAAACTCTTAATCTTATAATTCATAATAAATATAATTCAGTTGGTTATTACAGAGCCAAATAATAATCAAATTTATGGTTCCGAAATCAACGATCTTTGGTGTGATGGTTTTCATTCATTTTAAAAATATTAGTTAAATGATAAAATAATACATCAAATTTAATGTTATTTATAGTGAAACACTTATTGAATTATGTTATGAAATGAGATAATATAGTAAAAAATCGCATTATACACACATCCTTCAACCAGATCCACTCTCCCCTATAGATTTAACTTCTCCTCATTGGGTGATCATAAATGATAATAAAATATTTCCATTGAAGAGAGAATATAAAATAGAAATAATTTGAGACAAAATTTTATTGAAAACATAAAAAATTATAAAATATTCATAAATAACGAATAATAAAAACATAGAAAGGAAATCATAATGATATTAAAAGGTCCAAGTGTATGAACCCAAGTGGTATCCTCCAAGTGGTGTACTCCTTCTCCAATATTATCCATTTACTATGGCCAAACTACAATATTTATGTGCCCCCAATTTCTACTTAATTTTCGTCATTCAAACACAAATTATAACCCCCAGAAATTCACAAAAAATGTGTTTCCCGTAGCTATTGACTAAAAAAATTCAATGTTTGAATTCATAGTACAAAAAATAATTTTTTTTTAAAAAAGTTATTTAAAACATAATAAAAAATCTTGGTGTGAAATAATATTAATGGTATGAATTTATGAATTGCATATTTTATTGTTGTTCTCCTTATTCATGGGTTGCGTATTTTCATTTTCAGCTTGTTTGATGCTTTATAGTATTCAATTGCTTCCTTCTTGTCTCCATTCATGGTTTGAAAAGATATTAAATCATTTTTTGATTGAGATATCAAATATTCAATCCCATTTGAAAATCATAGTCATTAATAGAATGGGTTAGGTCTATTCTCTTTAGAAAAATAGAAACAATGAAAATTGAGTCATAATAGTTCAACATAATATCCCATATATTCATTTATAACTATGACCCTTCTTAGAAATATCCTAATTAATTAAATTATTCATAACCTAAAGAAATGAAACATTATAAAAGTTTTTTTTCATTCATAATAAAGATAAAAAATAGATATATCAATGATCGCATAAACATTACATAAATATAATGGTATAAGAACAATATCATAATGGTTTAAAACTATATCCCATATATCAAACTTCATAATCATAAGTAATGTAATTTAATAAGATGTGAATCATAAGGGGACCAAAGAACATAAAAATGATATAATATCATAAGAATAAAAAATGGAAATGTTTCACACACATAAGAATAGAAAATAATTTCTATAGCAGTAATGGCTTACTGAAAGGTTATTGTGGAGGAATGGGTTCAATCCCCTAGAAATTATAGTTGTATATATTCACTCCCTTAAAAATCATCATTAAAAAAGTCACATACTCAATAGGTTTCACATCCCATTTCAGTGCTACTTATCTCATCACATATCAATCAATACCCAACGTATTCAAGGGAGATATAGGTCCAACCTATCACAAACTTATATTCACTTATATTTGTTCCAGTTGATCATAAACCATTGATCATATCAATACCCATAAAAAGAATCAATTTTCATAATAATTTTATTAGTTCATAACTCATTGAAAATTAATAGGTGTATTAAACTTAATGTCATCATAAACATAAACCAACCGTAGAAAAAATAAGGATGTTATCCTTGGATCATATTCCTATTAGTGAAAATGAAAAATCAATGGTTTTTCTCTTTAATGAATAGAAATATTATTAAAATATCATTAAATTTTTTTTAAGGAAAATAATATTTCTATTTTAAAATAATATATTTTTAAAGCAAAAATAATATATTGAAAACATTTAATTTTAAAAATTATTTAAATTTCTAAAATACAATTCAAAATAAAATATTCATGATAGTGGGAGAATCTTTTATATCCTTATAACTTAAGAACATTCATTCAATATATGTATATGAAAATCCAAAAATTTCCTCATCTAGAAAATATAAAAAAATAACATCAAAGCATTTATTTAAATTCAAACATGGGAAAAGAAAAATTTTAAAAAAAATTATCATAGATAAAAATCTTCATTAAAATGTTTTAGAAAACATGGATAAGGGTGGAAAAATTTATTTGAATGCAGAGAGAATTGAAGTCAGTTATCCATAAAACATAATCTTTCTTAAGATATATATCATAATCTTTCATCATTAGAAACAAAATTGTAAACAATCCCAATAAAAAATGAGATTTTAACATAAAAACCATACCTCGACTTCACATGGATTCAAAATCACTGTAAAATCAAATATAATTAATTTTAATTTATTATAATTCTATACCAGTGACATTTTATTCCTTATAATATCATATATGATCCCATTATAACATTTTATCACCCACTTTTATCAATAATTCCATATTAAAATCACCACTTATGGGTGTTAACTATTTCATTTATCATTTGTATTTTAGTTTAGTAGTTCCTATAAATGTAAATTTATTTTCATTAGATAATTTAAATAATATTAATTATGATAAAAAGTCAAATATATTAATTATAAACATATTTATTGTCATCTATAAATTTTACAAATTTAAAGATGAGTTACACTGTTCATGTGTGTGGTAGACCATACATACGCATGCAAACTGTCATAGTTTTTTTATTGATGGACAAAAATTTAGGTAAATATTATTTCAACATTATCATATCAGTATTATATAAATTATTTATTAAGTTATTCCTCAATAATATCCATGTAATATATAAATTGAAAATGAATCATGTCTCTTCAAGGAGATGGAAGTCACATATATACACAATGATCTTTATCATTTCCAAAGGATTGGATGGTAAGTGGGATGATATAATATTATAATTAATGATGTATAATTATATCTCGAATATAGTATATAATCATTAAACTCATCATAATTCAAATCCATAAAATCAGGTGATGAGAAATGAATTGTATCTCTACATAGAGATGGTAAGCCATATACCAGCATAATTGATACATAATGACCTAAATTGATGGGAAGAAGGGTGCACAATTGTGTTTTAATAATCATATTAATATTTATTATTATTTTGGGTACTAAATTTATAATTATATTGAAAATATAATATATTTTTATTAGGTAAATAAGAGTATCAAATAAACTGATTTGTTAAGGAGATTAACATGTCATTGAAGTGATTCCCTTATATCTCCATTAAATGGCTCTAGTGTTATACTTTTGGGAAGAATAAAGCATATGGAATTTGGATAAGAATGTTTATAAGAAAATTTAGAATGTTTTTTGAGCCATAAGACTAAATTTGGTGTAAATAATTATGGGAGAAGATTCCTTTTTTAATTGAGATGATGGGATCTTTTTGAATTTATTAAAATATTAAATTATAATAAATTAATAACCAACAAAAACAACTCCACATTGAAATTTATTTCAAAATAATGTATTATTGGGTTTTAATAAAATAAAAAATAGAATTTTGATATTTTTTGTTGTATTTTTAATCCATATCATATTGATTAATCCTTTATTAACCAATTTTAATTTTCACTATAGTAACAAATTTTTCAATATTAAATGTTGTAATTTTACTTATAAGGTAAAAATTACCTAATAAATGGATAATTTTTAAAATTTTATAAGATAAAATATTTAACTTACTTTATTTCAATATTTTTTAATTATTTATAAATAATTTTATAATGTTCATTTTTGATAAAATATCATTATTACCAATTTTGACACAATTAACTTATTTTGAATTAAACCAAACTTATGAAAAATTTTAAATTAGAGTTTAACCGTTAAAAAAATACTATCATGTTATATCCGCCAATAAAATTAGTGTAAAACACTAACTTACGCAAATTAAATCACTTTTAATATTTTAAAAATAATTTATATTATTTTTTCATTAATAGAATACATATTGTCTTCTCATTGTGTAAGTAATTATGCTAATAATAAAAAATCTATAAGTTATAAAAACAATTACCATGATAAGTATAATTTAATTATACAAAAAAAATATTAATATTCATTTATAACTAGTTTTTTCTCTATATGGTATCACAATGGATATCTAAAATTAAAAGACAGAACTTTTGTAACATATTTTGATTTAAATAACATATAGTCATTTTCCTGGAAATGTATCTATTAGACTAATAAATTAAAATAATAATGTGATAAGGTAAAAATTAAATTCATAAAATTAGAATTATTATGAAAAATTAAGACCTTAAAACTTATTTTTATATAATATTTTCACGATTTACCCTTTACGAGTTGATAAATATTTCCAAAGTTACTATTCATGATCACAAAAAATATAATGTTCCTTTTTACCTTCATTAAACCTCATAATTATAAATAATTATTTAATTTTACCTATATAAATACTTACAAATTATAAAAATTAATTTTATAGCATGTTTGAATAATGTGACAAATAACAGCTTTAAAAAACGCATTTCTAAGAAGAAAACTGGATTAATTATTATACTATGACTAGAACTATATTTTTTAAATGTATAAAATAATTTATAAAGTAAAAATGGAAACCATTTTCTAAAATAATTCACCAATAGTGATTAATTTAATTAATTAATATAAAATTCATATCACACATAAAAATAAAATATTGAAAAAATTTATTTTCAAATAATTTCTGTTTTAAATTATAATCATTTAATAGCTAATGAATTCATTTTATAAATCTGTACACTGTAGATTTTTAATAATTTAAAAATTTATATTCATAACATCTTATCCAATGGCAATGAGATAATGGAAACAGAATATTTTTATAATGCAATTTGGTTCATCTAAACTTATTAAAACATGTAACACAAGCTATCAATGAAATAAAATTATTTAAAGAGAAATATTTCATAAAAATATTAGAGTGTTCCATTATACCCCTATAAAATTGAATTTTTTCCTCTTAATTTTCCACTATGGTAAAAATAGATAATGATATTTATTCAACACCACATCCTTAGGATCACATGTCACATACTCATATTGATGGTTTCACTACAAATCATTAGCCTGTTGAGTGTTCTTGTTTCATAGGATAGTCACTCTCAAATTCCAATTTTATATCAGTTCTTCTTCATAAGGAAAATAATTCTTCATATTTATGGCCTATGAGTTTCATACATTTAAAGGAGAAGGTATGTACTCCCTCCGAAGAGATACATTGAGAAAACAACAAAATTTAGATAGGTTTCGAGTAAGATCCAACGGATAATATACCATAACAATAATATTGGTAATATAAAAAATACCAGTATATATATGGATTATCATACAGTTCATTGAAAATATTTTATCCCTCTTTAAGGGCGTTATTCATAGGAATATCTTATCTCCAACATCAAACTCTAAATCAATCTGACAATTAATTATATATATTTATTTGTCATTTATGAGGTGATATTATGTGTTGTACAGTATATAAAGACCTATATTTAATTTTATTACTTAGATAATGTCCCAATAGTTGTATGTGTATGACCTCATTCCCTCATGTTGTATTTTTTCAAATCCAACTATATTGGGCTTTATAAAGAGACATGAAAATTTTTGACTGAAAGGTATTCTTTAATGAATATTCTATAAAAAAAGGTATCAATCCCATCTATATTTTATATTCATCAAAAAATCTCTCAACCTATATTATAGAGTTTTACTAGTTCTCTTAGATTGAAAATTTTTCATAGGATGATAAGATGTTTAAAAACCAAATTCAAAATTCAGATCTTGCAAAATACATATTCAAAACATTTAGCTAAGCCTAAGATCTCATTTAGATTTAATTGATAGTCATATTCCATGAAATATTACAACTTTTTATATATGTAATTGATTATGTAGATCATGATGTAAATCCTCTCCATTGGAAATAAAGTGTGATTAATTTTTAAGGTGATTGAATACAACCCAAATTGCATTATTCCTGTTAAATGTGTTAGGGTGTCTAATTAAAACATCCTTGGTTATGTATTTCTATTTCTATTATGTTGTGGTTAATGGTTGTAACATCTTGTTAGACTTTTGTTTCTCATCCTTAAATTCCTAACATACCACGAACATAGATAAAAACTCAACAATATATCTATTTATTCTAACCCACCATCAATACTCTTAAAAATCCTTATTCATCTTCGTACTTCAAGGATGATAAATAATAATCAGGTATGAGCATAATCCATCATATCCTTCATCAGATATAGTACTAAAGGGAAACATACATGGTTCATGAACCCTATTAATCCCTCATAATGAAGATTTAACTAATGAAATTTTATCACCTTCTTTGTAACATAAATCACTCGCTAAAACCTCTTTAATAATTACTGGAATAGACAGTTCTACAATAATTTAAGGCAAATAAGATATCTCCACTTTTTTAAGATTTATAACTCCATGAATTTTAAATATAGAAATTTATTATCTTTTATGAATCTCATCAGGGATAAGATATCATAATCTATTTAACACAAAGCATTTTCAACATTTTATATATTACCAATGTTGAAATGAATTGAGCATTCATAATCTTTAATCACTTTCAACCAACTTATTTGGAAACAAATTAGCTCTTTTGGAGTGAAAATATACATTGAACATTTTTTATAAGTATATATGTCACACCATTCTACAAAAATATAATACATTAGAATCTTTAATTCAAAAATTATGATAGTTAAATTTAAATCATGAGTTGGGTAATTTTTTCTCATGGACTTTGAATTATCCAGAGGCATAAGCTATAACAATATCATTCTATATGAGGATGCATCCCTGCTTTTTCTTTAATGAATCCCTATAGATTATACACCCTTCTCCACTCCATTCTGGTGTAATAAAAGATGTGATGACTATCCTTCTCTTCAGTTACATAAAAAATTTCTCACATTCATCCTCCAAAAGGACTTATCTCTCTTCAAACTAAATCATTGAGTGTATTCAAAAATCATAAAACACTATCAAAAAATACTGAAAATATATCGTCTGATCTAGAAAACTACGGATCTCAGAATAGTGGTTAGTCTGGGATAATGTTCAGTAACTTATTTCATTGAAGGGTTTACCGATTCATAGTCACTTGAGATTATGTGACCTAATAATGAAAATTTCTAAATCCATAATTTTATTATTATAAATTATATGTAATGAATGACTTTTATTAAGGTATTCAACATAATTTTAAAATGATATTAATGATAAACCTTTCTCTCTGAATGAATATGAAGATTTTCTATAATGAATAACTTAAATTGATTAAGGTAATCTGTAAGAAATATATATATTTTATATATAGTTTTTGTGGGGGAAATATTAAGTCAAAATGGAATCACTATAAATTGATAATTTTCGTACCTTGTATGGAATGTTCACTTGGGTATATTCTCATACTAATTCATAATTTTTTATATCCATAAAAACAATAAATATTCAAAAAAGTATCGAGATTCATGTAGTTGATTAAAAAATTCATCAATACGGGGTAGAGGATATTTATTCCTAATAGTTATCTTGTTATGTTCTCAATAATGAATATAGATTTTTATTGATCTATATTTATTTCAAAAAAAATATCGTCACCTCAAGGTGACACACTTGGACTAATGACTCCCTTGATAATATTATTTTGGATTTTCTTCTTCAAATCATGAAAATCAATCAGGTCCATTAAATATAAGTCTTGGAAATAGGTGTACCACCTAATATGAATTTAAATCAAATCTAAACATTATGATTTACTTGGAGACGAAGAAACTATTTTGGAAATACATCAATAAACACCTAAATGATATGAATATCTTCCTTTTTTAGTTCCGCAAAACTATCTTTGATATACTCTCCATTTTAATAAGAATCCTAATCAATGGGATGTATATATTATCCATCGAAAAAAATTATCGCATTAAAGGGTGATTGTATGTTAGTTCAGTATATCAAACATAATTACCCTTCCTCTAAAATTGATGTGGTATTTATGTAAATAATGAAATTATAAGAATAAAATAACTTATAATTCAACTAGATGAATAATGGAATGATTTTTAGGAAACACCTTTCAAAAATCATGAACAAGAGATGAATCATAGACTTAATTGTGATAATTATTTTATAAGGGGTTTTCCCATCATATTTTTTATGTAGTACTATAAAACTGATGGAGTAGTAATAAGATTAAAAGTGTGGGTAGATCTATAAACAAATAAGATATTCTCAATTCTACATTGGATGCAAAGTGCAACATTCAACACATCATTATAATTCACACTCTTCAGAAATTGTTGTCAAATTAGATATCACATTGTATCTGGATAATAGACTTTTTTACATTAATCATAATCGTTAACCTTTATATTTGTGAACTAGTTACCATAAATATCAAACTACTTTTATTTAAAATAATAAATTGTGGGTGTTGTATTTTATATAGATTTATCTATATTTTCATCTGTACCTTACTTCTTCCCTATATTTCGACAATTGATTTGATAAGGACCATTATTTACACACATGAAACATTTACCTGTACCCTCAAGAAAATGTCTGCCATGATTCCATCACACCTCATGCATAAAGGAAGGATTATCTCACACTATAGAGGGATTTTATAAGTGAAATTGAATTTAATTTTTCTTTTCGTACCAAAACCAATAGATAAATTGGCATCTCCAATCGTAATATCCACCTTGAGATAAAATTCATCAATTTATTCATAGATTTTGATGTCCCTTATGGATTATACCCTTAGGAAAATATGGTTTATGGCACTAAAGAATCAATCAACCTTAAATACAGGTTGGATTAAAAATTCCAGATGAGTACCTCATTTGTCTTTTTTAATTTATCTCATCTATAAAAATAGATTCATAATCCTTATCATTTAACTCTCGGAATTGTTTCATTATTTTTTATAAATAAAAATATTAAAGTACTTATTGAAAAGTAATCTTTTAAATTCAAATAATTCCATTTATTAAATTTTGTTTTTTCTTTCACGTTCTTAAAAAGAGTCCACCAATAATATATTTCGCCTTTCAAATGATATATATCAGTAAATAATTTCTCATATTCCAAACAAAAATGTACTAAAAATATCATTTCAATAGTACTGATCCATTTCTAACTAACTAGTAGATCAGTGGAACCACTAAATAATGTTATACATTTCCTCCTAAACGACTCAACATAAATTTTTTTCCCTAAATTTCTCATTTTTATGCTTTATTATGATTCATAGTTTGAGAAATTTGTGTGAGTATATTAATAGTATTTTATATTCCAGATCCCATAATATTTGGATTATTCGGATAAAAATCATTCCATTTTCCATTTCATTCTACATTAATACAATTGTTTCATGTTGCAACAATTCACTAAATCAAAAAAACCTAGTGTGAGAAAAAATAATCTTGGTGGGAAACCATATCATAATAATAAATAATTTATATGATGACTAAATCATGAAATATAATATATGGAAATTTTTGTTTACCTATTTAACTTTTGATCATTACCCAAACAATAGTATTTTATCATCTACATAGAATTATCCCTTGGGTTCTTACTTATGTTTTCTTATACTACATTCTAAAGGATAACTAAAACAAAATATGATACCAAATACAGATACTAGGAATTTGCATACAAATATTTTACATATTTTTAGATAAATATTAATTACATAACATTTTAATCCACTCTAGAATCATTTAGGTATAATATCATAAGAAAATTAGAATTATAAAAAACATGTTCATAATAGGTCTATATCATTCTAACTTATTTATTCATAACCATCAACCTTCTTATATATATCATAATTAATACCAATATTTATTACTTAGGGAAATGAAATATAATAAAATGGTGAGATCAGATTCATAGTTATGTTTAAAAAGGTAGATGTCAATGATCACATAAATATAACATGGGAATAAAAGTATTCTATCATGGTATTCATATTTGATATCCATACAATGTGTATCAAAGATCAAAATATTAATTCATGGAATATGTAAGGTATCTCACAAGACATGAATTGTAAAGGGATAAAATAACATGATCCATAATAGCATAAGATCTGAATAAGAAATGGAATTGTATAATAGACTGAATCATAAAAAATAATTGCATTCCTAGAGATGGGTTATTGACAAGGATTTCCTAATGGAATGGGTTAATTACCCAAACTATCATATTAGTCGAGGTTCACTCTCAAGACTATCATAGTGGAAAAATTCCCTTACTGAACTTGTTTCACTCTTCATTCGAGTCATTTTTTTCTAAGGATATATCAATATTTAACCAATGAATTGGTGTGAGATATAGGTCCAACTGATAATATAATTAAAATCATACATATGAATTCCACAATATCATAAACCATTCATAATATCATAAATCAGGAAAAGAAATTAGTTTCTTGAAACTTTCAGCATAGTATAACCCATGGAAAAAGAAACAAGTTTCATAAAAAATGGAAAATAAACACGAACTATCCTAATAAATAATAATATTATAAACAAGGAAAAAATTCAAAGTAAATCATAAGTGAAATATTGTTTTTTATGAATAAAAATAAGCTAAAATTATCATTAAATATTTCGTGATTAAAATAAATATTAAATTTTGAAACCACTTTTTTAATAAACTATGAAAAAATAAAGGAAAAATTTTTCTTTAAAAATATCCATTAAATACTATAATGGAATATTCAATGAATAAATTATATGAGGTGGTACTAAAATTTATTCAAGAAATATAAGTTAAAAAATACATTCCATATATATATTTTTCAGGAAACACACAAAGTACCTCATTTAGAAAATTAAAAAAGATTCTCTTCAAACTATTTTTCAAAAAACCATACATGGGTAGTAATTGCTTACAAAAATCATAGGAAAATAATAAAAAACTTATTTAATTTTTTTATATAAAATGGATATAGAAGGAATTGTTTTTTTAACCAAAGAGTGAAATGAAGTTAATTTTCATTAAAATCACATATTCGGTATCAACAGTACATAAAGTGAGGGAAATGAAAGGAAAACATTTATTTTCTAAAAATTAATATATTATAATAAAATTAATGATTTTATTGAGTTATATATCATAATATTTCATCACTAGAAACATAATCATAAACACTCCTGATAAACAATGAGATTGTAATATAAAAATTGTATGTCTATTTCACCTTGCTTCAAAATCACTCTAACATTATATATATAAATTGTAAATTTATTAAATTTCTATAGTAAATTATTTTTAGTACTTATAATATAATATATGAAACATTTATAAAATATCAATATTTATTCTATTAATAATTCATTATTAAAATCAACACTTTTGGGTGTTAATTATTTCAATTATCATTAGTTTTTTAGTTTACTATTTCATGTCATTGCACTGTTATCATTATTATATATTATAAATAATATTAATTATTATTAATATTTCATATATATTAATTATATACATATTTGTATTCATCCATATCATTTCGATATTGAAAAATTAATTACAATGATCATGAAGATGGTTGGTCGTACGTAAACATGAAAATTGTTTTCATTTTTCAATTAATGGAATGAAATAAAGGTAAATATTAATTCATAATTTTAAGACCATTATTATATAATATATATCATTTATATTCTTGTAATTTTTTCTCCTTTCCATCCAAGTAAAATATAAATAAGAAATTGATTGTGTCGTTTGGTGGAGGTAGTTGTCTCCACATAGGCATGAGTGATGTTATCATTTCTGAAGGATTTTTTGCTATGTTGTCATATATGAAATAATAATTCAAAAATTATAATTATGTTTTTAATATAATATATAAATTTCAAAACCATTTTAATACCATTTTTTTAAATGAATGTGATTAAAATTGAATCATATTTCTACATGGAGATAATAAGTCATACATATATAAGAGTGATACTTTAAATCTCATTTGTTGAGATATAGGGTTTAAAATGTTGTCATCATAATCATAATAACATTTAATAATTATTTTTACAATTAAAATATTATTTTCTAATAAACATATTATATCTAGAGGACATATAGAATATTATAATACAAAGCTATCAATAAAGGTGATTACATCATCTTCGAAATGATTCTTTTATATATCATCTAGAGGGGTCTAGGGTTTGTCTATTGGGATGAAAAAAACTTCTATAATAGAATATATGTAAATTTAAAAGATTAAAATATAATTTTTTTGATCAATGATACTGAATGCGATATAATTAAATGAGGTAGGAGCAGCCTTTTATTATTTAGTTTAGAGGATATTTAAGAATTTCTCAAATGAATAAATTATAATAAATTAATTATCCAGAAAAATTAATCCAAATTGATAGATATTAGATGATAAGGTTAGATAGGGTTGATATACCACTAACTAACTAAGTTTCTAAAAAAATTATAATTTTTTACCTTTCCATTTTTATTAACCTTATAGAAACCAATTTTAATTTTAACTACAATGTCAAATTTTTCAATATTTATTATTTTAATTTTTACTTATAAGGTGAAAATTGGAAAATATATGTTTAATATTTTTAATTTTATACCATATCATATCCACTTTTTATTATTTTAATATTTTTTTAATTTATAAATAATTTATTAAAATGTTATTTTGAATGAATATCATTATTGTTATTTTTTACACTATTTATTAAACTTACCTTGAAATACTTAAATAAAAAATTTAAATCAATATATATTATCTTAAAAATATTAATATTAAATATCAACTTATAAAACTATTTAAAAGTTATAAATTACTCACATTAAATCCTTTTTAATGTTTTTAATATCATTTGATTTTTTCATTAAATGAAAAAATATCATTTTGATGATGTGTATGCATTATAGGTAATTATATAATATATAAATTTTAAAAATAAATTAAAATAATTAATATATTTTAATTCTACACAATATTACTCTTAATTTTCATTAATAATGTTTTTCCCTTTTTGGTCACATACTGGATATTTAAAACTAAGGGGGTGACATTTTGTATGTATCATTAATTTAAATAATATATATGTTATTTTCTAAAAAAGTTACATTAATATAGTATATTTATAGAATATGGTTAAAAAGGTATAATAAAATTCATCCAATAAGAGTTAGGATAAAAATTAATAGACTTATCACTCATTTTGATAGATATTAAGTTGATATACCCAATACTAGGTAAAATATTTTACCATTATTACTATTAATATGAACACAAAATTAAATGAGCCGATTTAACAAATTTAAACCTATTAATTAAATATATTCATTTGATTTTACCTAATTGAATACATATTAATGGTATAACATTATTTTAATTTATGTTTACAAAATGAGAAAAATTTCTTTTTCAGAAACTAAAATTATATTTATGTATAAAAATTGAATTATTATTATACTACACCTAGAAAGATATTATTTGAAAATTTAAAAATTTTTATCCATTAAATAATACATAAATTTCATTCAAAACCTTAATAAATAGTTATTAATTTAATTTATTATTATAAAAAGAAACACCATTGATAAAAATAATTTTTCAAGAAAAAAACTATTATTTTAAAATATTTTTTTTATTTAAAATAATTTTATAAATAATAAATTATCTTTAAAATTTTGTAGAACATATATTGTTTATAATATAATTATTACTATTCATACCATCCAACACAATGTATATGTGATAATAGAATCATAGTATTCTAAAAAAAATTGTAAATAGTATAAAATATATGTTGTGTGTAATACAAGCTATCAAATGAAAGAAATTATTTAAACTGAAATATTTCATAAAAATATCAAGATATTACATTATAAAATTTTTAAAATGAATTTATCACCCAAAATTATTCACTCGGATAGAAATATATAATGTTACTTATGAGTCATCATATCAATAGTTTCCTATATAGCTTTATTAATTTGTTTGTTTCTCTTGAAAAAATTGACCATATGAATTGTCTTGTTTAGTAGAATGTTCTCTCTATGAGTCATAATCTCTACCGGTGTTTCTCAATATGAAATATCATACTCCATCAATATGACAAATGATTTCAATACATGTGAAGGTATATGTATGAACTTCCTCATGAAAAATACATTGAACACATCATGGACTTGAGAGAAATTCGATAGAAGTTCTGGTTGAAATGTTTAATACTAATATGATAAATAATTAGAAAAGAACTATTATTCATATGTATTATAATTACCTTATTTAAAAATATAATCCCCCACCTCCTTGGTGATATTCATAGGAATAATTTGTCACCAACTTCAAAATGTATATATTTCTGATGATTGTTAGTAAATAAAATTTCTTATTTCAAATGCTCTTATATGATATTGAATGGTTCATATACTGTATGTCATTTCCTTAGATAGATGATGTCCCAATAGATTTATTTCTCATTCTGAATTCTAGTATGTTTGTGTTTAATAATTCCTTGTATAGAGGGTTTTATCAGGATCTATCTAAATACTAATGTAACATCTATTTTATAAGAAATTCACCCATAGAAAGTTGTCGATCCCAACCAAATTAGGAATCAATAGAATATTCTATCAAAATTTATTCTAGAGTATCAATGATCCTTTTAAACATTAAATATTTCATGGGATTATTATTAATGTTGAAACTTAATATTACATCTTGATGAAAAAAAGACATATAAAAAAATGAGGTGAAAATTATATCCTTATAAAATACAATTGATAGTGATACACCATGAAATATGAAAAATTATTAATTTATAAATGAGTAAGTCAATCAATAGTAAAGTAGTCTCTAATGGTAATTAAGTGTGATAAATTTATCTGGTGGTCTTTAGAAAATAAAATAGCAATATTCCAATTTGTTGTTTCAAGGATTCCAAATAAAAATATATAGTGATATTTTTGCACTTCCACTATGGTATGGGTAATGGTTGTAACATAACCTTATACATATATGTCACTTAAATAACATGATAACATTCCATTCAATGAAATAAAAACTCTAAAATATCCTTCTTTATACCATCCCATCAGAAATACTGTTTCAAATATATATACATATTCATAATTCCAAGATGAATATATAAAAATGAACTATGAGATTATTGGATCATCTCCTTCTTTGAATCATATACCAAAGGGACACATAAATGGTTTCTAATCCTAATAATTAAATAAAAATAATTATTTAAATTAATAACAATTCTAAAAAACTTTTTCAACTATACATCCTCCTTGTGTGCTTCTTTGATCATTACATGAATAAATAGTTGAACACTCATTTGATTGATAAAATATTTCTCTCTTCCTTTTCATATTTATTCCCAATAGTTTGTAAATCCAAAATCATCTGATCTTTTTTTATCATCATCGTAGATAAGCTATCATGATCCTTTCGACTTAGAGAATCGAGGACATTTTTTATTTTTGTATGGTGTTATTATCTTGAGCATTCATAATAATTAATTAGTTCCAACCATCTTCTTTGGCACATGTTTAACCCTTTTTACTTGAAAATAATCATTATGATTTTTTATTAGTATATATGTCACACCTTTCTCTATAGAGATAATTTCTCATATAATTAATGAAAAAAATACATCAATTAACTCCAAATCATGAGTTGGGTAATTTTTCAAATGGAAAATAACTTTTATTGAGGAATATGATATATCTATATTTTTTACATATGGATACATCACAATACCTTTTTGGAAGCATCATAATAGATTACAAAACGTTATAAACTGCACGGTACTGTAACCATTGGTCTACATACTATCGTTCACACCAGTTCCATAAAACATTACTCAAATTCATCTATCAAAATAACCTTTTCTCTGGTATTAGTAAATATAATGAGTGGATTTTATAGCCCAAATTAATTATTCAGAAATCACCGATAATATCCTATAAGACCAAAAAAATTATGAATCTCAGTCAGAGTGTTTTTTCTTGTATAATGTTCAGTAACATCTATCATTAATGGACCTACAGATATACCCTAACATAATACAATTTTACCCATGAAGGAAATTTTATGAAATAAATTTACAAGTGGTAAATTTTTCATAAATGTTATCCTTAATTTGGGTCAGTAGTACAATTCTCAAATGATCTCCATCCACTTCCTTTCTAATTTAATGAATTATAATAATTCCTATAAAGACTAACAAAAACAAATAATTGTAATATTTAATGAATATATTCATTAAATCTATGAAGATAGTGGCGAAATTATGAAGACCAAATAAAATAACTATAAACTCAGAGTTTTCATACCATGTAAAGAATGTTGTCTTATTTACATCCTCTTTTATGACACTTAATTAATAATATATAGAAATAAGATATATCTTAGAAAATTATTTAGTTGGGAATTTTTTATCAAAAAAAGGGGTAGTGGTTACTTATTCTTAATAGGGATCATTTAAAATTTTAGATGGTCTATACAAATTCACATTGACCCATAATTCTTCTAAACATATAGAAATGGTGCACCCCAAGGTGTTGAACTTTGATGAATGAATCCCTTGATAATATTCCCCTGGAGTTGACACTTTAATCCTTTAAACTCAATCATGGTCATTATATTAGAATTATAGGAAATATGTGTAGCACTATGTATGAGTTTTATTGGAAAATAAATGTCAAAATATGAATGATGTCTAGGAAATTCTTCTTGAAAGGCATCAATAAAATCCCACAAAATAGGGATATCATTAATGTTGACTTTCTCATTAACCATATGAGAAAAAGATTTAATTCCATGATATTATAATTTTTTCCATAACACTTACAGAGATCATAATTTGGTCTATAATATAAAACATAACTTACCTTCCCTTGATATTGATGTGAGATTTTTGAAAGGAATCCAAATTCACTACCATAATAAAATAAAATACAACAAGTGGAATAATGAAAGTATTTTTAAGAAACACATTCTCACAAACATAAACTAGAGAACAACCATAGACATAGGATGTGATCATTATACCAATAATGGTATTTACTACTTCCTTAATGTCTAATTTTTTAGGTGGTAATATGATAAACTTATAAAATTATTAATAAATAAAAGAGTTGTAGATCGATAATCAAAAATTAGATTATTAGTTATAGTTTTGATTGAATGTATACCTTTCACTATGATGTTGTCACACCCCTCATCATAAATAGTTATCATAAGAGAATTACCTTTTTCACAGGGATTAAGAGGATTTCAATGATAATAATCACCACTAATGGATTTCTGGAAATAATTCTCCTAATAAATTCCATTAAAATTATAGAGTTCGGGTGGTGAATTTTTTGGATACTTATATCTATTAACATTATTACATAACATCTTCCCATCACATCAGTATTTGATTTCCTGATAATCTTCTGTTCCACACATGATACATTTACATGTTCCCTTAAGACAATTATTACCCACACTCAAAGCCTAAGATAAAGATCCTCGACTTTTCTGTATGGTTTTTTAATTTATTTTTTATTCCATTTTTCCTATCTTATCAAACCAATTATATTGATGGGTAACTTGAATGATCATCTACACTTTAATAGATCATCATACAATTTCATAATAACTATAAATGTACCATCTATATAACACAATTTAAAGACTTTGTTTTAATCCACTAATGAAACAATTGATGTGACTTTTTGGTATGATGATAAAACTAGAAGTGAAATTCATTAGTCTAGTGAATTTTCCCTCATAATAACCAAAATATTTTTTTATCCCTATTCTTTTACTCAATGAATTATTTTCTATATTTTTTATTAATAATATAAATACATTTATTATTGAAGAAAATACTAAATATTCATCCCTCTCTATAGATTAAATATTTTATATCTTCTCTTTTGTTCTTGATATGAGTCTTCCACTTATATATTTTTTCTTCAAAATGAGAAATAACCAGAATAAATTTTTTATGTTTGAAACATTGAAGAATGGAAAATATGTTTTCAATTCTAAAAGTCTAATTCTTAGTGAATTGTAGATTATTAAATCCACTAAAATAATTTGGATGTTTCCTCATGATGGAATCAATAGTATCCTTTACTCATTTGGATTCTCAGTATAATTCCATGTTAGATAAATTTTTTTGAGCATAGAAATATAATTTTTAATTTCATCCCCAATAATATTTGGTTTCTATAGGGGACAATAAATTCATTTTAAATCACATTATTATTGACATGAATCAATTCGGATCCATTAATTGACTAAAATCAGAAATCAATGTGTAAGAAAAAATAATCATGCTGGTAAAACAAATAATCCAAAAAATCATTTGTAGGATATCTAAATCTTGATACCTTTTTATTTGAAACCTGCGGTTTATTCTAGGTCATTCAAAATCATTAAAAAATAACGATTTTATTCAATACTTAGACATATCCCCAGGGTTGCTACAAATATTTTCTCATCAATGCATTCAAATATTGACATAACCTTACACTAATACCAACTATAACAACATGAATTTTTTATACGTCCATATTACATCTTAAAATATTAATATTCATTAAATAAAAACTCAATAAATTCATGAAAAAATTATCAATAGTACCACTATAAACATGGAAACATAAGAAACTCATTCATAATACTTCTACATCATCATACACTTATTTCTTCATAACTAGTTACATTATTTGACATATCATACTTAGTTCCTTCCATCATAACCTAGGAATATGAAACATAATAAAAGAGTAAGATTATATTCTATATAAGGGTATTACACAAAGATATCAATGATCTCATATAAAAGCATGAGTATAAAGGTATACTAACATGATCTTATCATTTGAAAACAATACCCTGTATATAAAATATCATAATCTTATATCATGGAATAAATATTAGTAATTCATAAGACATGAATCATAAAGGGATAAAAAAGGTACATCAAATCATAACATTGCCACATGACAAGGAACTGGTGTATGCACAAAACCATATGACAACATTTCCTTAGTAGTCAATATTTACTGTCAAGGCTATAATATTTTAGTTGGTACAAACCAAAAGATAATATTAGTCAACTTTCACTCTCTATACTATCAAAGTATACAATGTATGTCACGAAGCTTCATTCACTCCTCATTCCAACCCATTTTATCTCATGATATTTTAATAATTTCTCTATAAATTTATTGGTCCCACACTAAACATAATTAAAATCATACATATTTGTTTGCCAAGAAAATAAACCATTCATTATATTAGAACCCCTAAATGTAAATGGGATTCATAAACATTTATTAATATCAAAATCAATGGAATAAGGAATGGGTTTCATATATATAAAATAATAATAAACATGAACCATCTAGAGAAAGAATAAAAGTGGTATAAATCGATTATATTCCCTTTGGATCATAAGTAAATTCAATGGGTTGTTCTTTTATGAATAAAATTAAATTAAATAATCATTACAATTTCATGAAGAAAATAACCTTTCGATTTTGAAATAATTTCTTTTAAAAATAGTTAAATAATATTGGAAACAATATTCATTAAAATTAACCATGAAATATTTTAACAGAATATTCAATGAAAATTTTTAGATATTATGGTATGAAGAGTTGTTCATTCTATACAAGTTAAAAAATCATTCCTTTCATAAATATTTTAGAACTTTTACAAACTACATCATATGAAAAATGAAAAAAATATTCCCTTTATACCATTTTAAAAAAATTAAAGAAAGGGTAAAAATTATTTTTAAAAATAATATGGGAATATTAAAAACCTTATTTAAAAAAATCATATCAAACATTTATATGGAAATAAATGGTTTTATGACCCTCAAGAAAAATGATGTTAATTGTCCATTAAAAACTATTTTTTTTGTATCTTCAGTAAATAATTTGGGGAAAATGAAATAAAATACATATTTTTAATAAATAAGTTGAGGATAATAAAAATGATCATTTTATTTTTGAGAAATATCCTAATATTTCATCATTTTGAACTCAATCATAAAAAATCATTTTAGACAATGATATTGTTACATAAAACCTTCACCTTGAGTTCACCTCAAATCGAAATCAATATGACCCTTTGTATAATAAATTAAAATAAATTATAATTTGATACTTGATTCATGTTTATACATATGTTGTCAATTATTATCCCTTTATAAAATTTACACACCCTCTTTTATCAATAATTCCTTATTAAAATCATTACATCCTAGTGTTAACAATTTTGATTATCAGGAGTATTTCGGTTCATTAGTTTTGATCCTTGTAAATTTATCTTGATACAATTATATAAAAAAATATTAATTCACATAGACATATCTTATATATTCCATATATAAGTTAATATGGTTATATAAAAAAGTTATCATTATAATAATGAATTACACTATTCATGGTGACTACAGAACATATGTACACATGAACTCTATTATCATTTTTCAACAGATAGAACAAAATAACACCATGTATTAATTCAACATTATAGGATCATTATTATATCATATATATTCATTAAATTATATCTCATTACCATCATCGTAAAAAATAAATGAATAAATAATCATAGTTATTTGTCGTGGTTCGTATTCCAAATGTACTCATGAGTGCTGTAATCAGTTACAAGGGGTCGGTTGGAAAGTAGGGATGTGGGATATTATAATTTTTGATTTCAAATTATCTCCTAAATATTATATATAATAGATAAAACCATCATAATACTAGTCATTAAAATATGGTCAGGAAAAATTAATTGTATCATTATGTGGAGATGGTAAGTCATACATAAGCATTAGCGATATTTTAACACCTCATTTACCAAGAAATGGGATATATAATTATATTTAAGTAATCATATTAAAATATTATCATTTTGGGGATACTAAATTTATTATTTTATGATAAATATCATAGATTTAGGCAAGTAAAATGGGAGTATAAAAGAGTAATTTGTTAAGTTTATTACCACTTTATAGAAAATGTTCCTTTAGATCTCTTCTAAATCAATACAGAATCGATATTTAGGGAAGACCATAACCATTTGAATTTTTATATAGTAGATTATAATATAAATTGAAAATGTTATTTTTCATATAGAAGTCTTAATATAGTGCAAATAAGCCACGGAGGAGGTTCTCTATTATAATTAATGGGAGGGGAACTTTTAGAATTTCTCACAAGATTACATTATAATAATTTAATTCTCAATAAAAAAATATCCATAATGCAAGGTAGTTGAAGAAAATTTATTATGGGGTTTTAGTCCCTGTAAAAATATAATTTCGATTTTTGTGTGTTATTTTAAACCATATCATTTTGAATAAACCTTAGTTAAAAAATTTTAAATTGAACTACGATTACAACATTTCCAAAATTAATGGTTTTTATTTTTCTTACAAGGTCACAATTGGACCATAAATTGAACATTTATGAAATTTTATACCATATAATATCTTTCTTTTCTATTTTAAATATTTTTATGATTTCAATATAATTTAATAAAATAATATTTTTATAGAATGATAATATTTTCAGTTTTTACACAGTTCATTTATTTTGGCTAAAATAAAATAAGAAAAAGTTTAAATTAGAATATAAAATTTTCAAGAATCAGTAATATGTCATATAATCTTATAAAATTTGTCTAACATTATAAATATCTCAAATGATATCCCTTTTAATATTTTTAAAATCATTTTTTCTATTTTTTCCTTAATTTAATAAATATTTTTTGGTGGTGAGAACAAATTTAAGGGAATTATATTATACAATAAATTAGAAAAAAAATTACATCATAAATATAATATAATTATACAAAACATTAACATTACTATTACTTAATAAAAAGTTTATTCCCTATGAGAACACATAATGGAAATATAAAAAGAAGAGGGAGATGTTTTCGAAGCTTTCATTGATTTAAATAATATAAAATCCATGTTCATGGGAAAGTGGACCCTAAACTAATAAATTTCTATAATAATATGAAATTTTTTATGTTACATTAAAAAATAGGGACAAAAAAATATTGAAATATCACTTATTTTTAACATAGATTAATATGACTTACCCTTTACTGAGGGGATAGATTTTACTAAGGTTACAATTCATATTGACAAAAAATAAAATGACCATATTTAAAAAATTTAAAACTCCATATTATATATATTTATTTTATTTTATCTAAATGGATGAAATTAATTTTAATTTATTTGTGGAAAATGGTAAAAAAAAATATTTTTAGAAAAATAAAGGTTATGTATAAAACTAGATTTTTTATTATCTTATTCCTAGAAAAATATATTTTGAATGTTTAAAAATTAGTTTCAATTAAATTATATATAAATTTTATTAAAATAATACATAAATAGTTAATAATTTAACTTATTAATATAAAAATACATTTCATCTATATAACAAATTTACCAAAAAAACAACACTATTATTTTCAAATAATTTTTATTTTTAGTTATAATAATTTGATAACTAATGATTTCATTTTATAAATATTTTAATCATATGTTTTTCATCGTTTATTTTTATTTATTCAAACCCATCAATAAAATGGCTAGGTGAAAATAGGGACATAATATTTTAACAACATTATGAGGTTCGTCTAAACTCGATGTTATTTACAGCTCAATATTTTTAATTACTAAAATAATTTAAAGTTAAATATATCATAAAAATATTAAGATGTTTCAATAATTCATGGACAAGATAGGATAAGTATTTGAGAATTTTTCTAGGTGTACCTTCATTTTTGAGTAATGGGGTCACTATAATATAAATCATATGCTGGTTAATTCATGATTACACGTGCTTGTATTAAAGTGTGTGTTTTTATAATGGTATAGGGACCAATAGTTACCAAGGTAAATAGATTGGGAATCATTAAACATTATAGAAATAGTATAAATTCACTGTTTTTTGGTTATTATTTACCAATGAATCAGAATTCAATTGTATGAGGTGTTTATTTAATTCATGGTGGTCCTATGGTAGATCGTTGAATTATTAGACATGAATTGACTTCGTTGGTTTTTTAGATATAGTTTGATAAACATGGAAGGACTAGGATTTTCTTTTATGGGTGATATATTGATAAATATCACATGTAATGTGTAACATACATTATATACTGTATAAAAATCTAGTGTGTATAATAAATGGGATATGTCCTCCTCGGAGATATAAGGTGTGTCTTTGAGGGTTTCTTGTAGATGATTTTCTTGAGAGATATATTAAGTGAGATGAGTGATGAGAACAAGGAATGGGGATGATACTTATTTGTTGACTTGTCATATTTTTTATAAAATACCTTGTCTGAGTGTGGTAGTGATGAGTCTTGGTTAAGATATATCATTGATTTGGGGAGGGGTGAATCAGTGATATACTTTTATAATTTAATCTTTTCAAACCAACTTTTTTCACTGGTTGTGATCTTGATCCCTTATTAATTAGAATGTCACTTATCCTATATGAAAACAAATAAGAACATAAAACAAGAGCACACATATTTTTACAGGGTTTCCCATCAATGTGGGAGACTACGTCCTTTCTATATCTGGGATAATCATACACACAATATATAAACTAGTAAAATGAAATGTGATTACAAGTACATAAAACATCTTGAAATTCCTGATAGGCATACATCGGTAACGGTCGATCACAACTGATTACTATGGAATGTCTCCTGACATGATCTTTATACTGGAATCACATGAGTGGTTTTTATACAGACTCGTACCAGTTGAGATATATCCTAAAACGATCATTTTCGTATTTTTGAATTCTGCTAGTTTTTCAAAGAATGCCTTTTTTGAATAGATATTAAACATCAACTGAATTCTAATGCAATGATTTATTGGACTTATTTTACTTCAAGTCCATCGCTTACACTCTTCAGTTTACCTTTCTTCTATTCTCACAACTTACACAACACCATTATTTCCATTCATTCATATTCTCAATAGAATGTATATTTTATGCCTGAACCATAAAAATTATTTACACAATGATGTATGGATCAATGTGCACTCCTTTTTCATCAAACACTGTATACACCAACTGACGTTCCATTCTTCTTAGATGTAAAAAAGATCGCAAACAAGGTTTGTTTCTTAATAAAGTTATTCTTGAACAAACACCATGTCCACTAAACTCCTAAAAAAATTCATATGCATGGGTTTTCAATATTTCATGTTTTTTGTGTTACATAGTAGTGCCTTCGCACACTACTACTTCAAACAAAATAGGGAAGCACCCATTGTTTCCTCCTTATTATGCGAATGAAATAGTCACACATTCACTTAGATTTATAGTGTGTGAAAGCAACTCAAATAAACCTATTTTATAATCATTTATTTACCATTAAAAACTTCATGAAATAATGAGTGTGTGTAAGATCATTATAATCCACACATACTAGACCATGTGTATCACCTTTCATTAAATAGACAGCCTCAAATTCAATCACATTGATAAATTCCATCATAGAAAACTCATTTTATACTCTAAAATATAAATCAATAGTCTAATATTCACTGAATCATGAAAATATCATTGCACTTTATTTCTATAATATTTAAATAATTAGACCATTGATATTTTTCTTTGAAAACTCAGGCTGATATTTCAGACGTTCTGGCATGAAAAAACGTCACAAGAATATTCTCTAATATCTCAGGGAAGAAGACGACCATGGTGGAGATCTGATGGCTTAAAATAATTACATAGAGTGGGTTATTTTAATCATATCTATTTTCTTATAATGATCAAATTTTAATAAGTAGCTATGTTCGATCCTCTGACATGCATAAATCACAGGCAATTCCAAGGTTGAATATGACATTGTTGGATGGTGATTAAATGGACCAGAAGAATAGATTGACGAATGTGATGGTTGAGATTTTTTAGCTGATACAATCATCACTTCCCACATTGAAATGAAATCACATTTTTCACTCCCTTATAAAAAAATACGCCATATCCATCCACCAAAATTTGTAATTGAGTACCTCTCAAATAAAATTGTCCCATATCTTGTCCCGAATAACACTATTGTCGTTCATATACAATATCTACTATTTTCATGACCACAAAATTTCACCACTCCACACATCTAGATCTAGATCTCAAAATCAACAATTTTTATTATCATAATATTTCCTTTTCATTTTAACACCTCAACTAATCATCCATTTTATGATTAAAAAGATCGTGAGAATCCATCTCAACTTTTCTACATTTCTTCAATTTCATTATTGATAATCACTATCTGTTTTCCTCAGAATCCGGGGATGAACACCTTGATGGGAGGATCAAACATTCTGATCGGTTTCTAACGGGTTGGTTCATACAACCAGAAACATCCAATGATTCCACATCCATTTGGACCTACTTTCCAAAGGTAGGTTCAAATTAGTTTGTGGACTGATGAGGATTAGGAATTTTCATTGGTCGAGAGGATGGGAGGTCGGACACATCACACCTTTTTGAGGGGAATTATTGTGTACTCCGGGACTCTCTTTATAGATCTAAGTTATTTTCGTGAATCCTTATAACATTACCAAGTATAAAAATAAGATTTTCTTCAGATCTGAAAATCAATGATTAAATATGTAAAAAATTTAGAGAATCTTTTATATGTATTCGAGGTTCTTCATCGATAGAGAATCATCTATATTTATTAGAGATTCTTGGTCAATGGTACCCTTCGACACATTTATATAGAAGTCTCTTGGCCATTATGATGACCACGCTGATTTTAAAGCCACTCAGTGGGGAACTTGAGGATTATTGTCATTCAGAAGGACATGGATTATTTTATATTTGAGATCGAACCTCTAGACGAGCTACCTATGTATCTTTTGTTTAGAAAAAGAATCAGAACCCACGTAGTTCGAGTAAGGGAGTATGATGTTTATGATTTATGGCTCAAAGAACGATGTCACAATTAATTTTACACTCTAATCTCACGTGAGTCATGATCGGTGTGAGAAACAAGAGTTATTTGTAAAAATTAGACAATTGTTCCATGAAAGATGCAATCATAAGAAATATTGTGGGGCTTATGTATGTATGACTACCCAGATAAATGAATGTTAGGATTTACTTTAGGGTATAAATCCAGGAACAGGTTCCATAAAGGTATATGTGCTTCATGGAGATTTTGAATACTCTAACATGGGGATTACTCCGGAAAAGGAGGCCCAAATTAGGAGAAGACTTATGATTGGGTTTTACTCTTGAAAAGGAATCCCAGATCAAAGGTAAATTAGGACTGGTTAAGAGAAATTAAGACTGGGGCTTACTCTTGAAAAGGAGGCCCATGTCAAGGATTATTGTTTGGGGCTTACTCCTGAGGAGGATACCCAAATCAGGGGACCGGGGCTTACTCCTAAGGAGGATGCTCAGATTTGGGAACATTAAGAATTGGGGCTTACTCTTAAGGAGGATGCCCAAGTTAAGAATTATGACTGGGAATTAATCCTGAAAACGAGGCCCATATTTGAGACCGGGGGTTACTCCTGAAAAGGTATCCCGTGTTAAAAGAATTATGGTTGGGGCTTACTCCAAAGGAGGATGCCCATATTTGAGACTGGGGCTTATTCCTGGAAAGGAAACCCAAGTTAGGGGATCTGAGGCTTACTCTTACGAGGATAACCAAATTAGAGGAATTATGACTGGGGATTATTCCTGAAAAGGAGACCCAGGTTAAGGATTCTCTCATCATAAAGGACTAGGTTGAATGAATGAAATGTCAATCTTTAGTGACATAAATATGTGTAAATCACTAGGTTTTGAGAGATATTCCATAGAATTCCTTTCAGATAAGGAAGTAAAATCAAGAAATCATGGCATAAATGTCTTTGAAGAGTGTCTTGAAGACTGAATCTTGAATAAGAAAGGTGGAATGGATTAAGTGGGGTGAAATGGGCAAGAAAGGTACCCAAAAAGGCAAGGGCACGCAAGTCCTGGCAGGCTTGCAGGTACTGCGTGTGCGCGCATGTCCTAGTCTCCCAGGTATGCCTGCGCAACACATGTTGTATGTGCGTGACGGTTAACTAGTAGGGTAATACTTGAGTGACTCTTGATTAAAGCCTTTAGAATCTTCTTGAGGTTCTTCAAGAAGAGGGTAGCACAAGTTCTATTGAAGGGGAAAGGCGTAGTGCGAGTCTGGCCTTTTCCCTTAAGGGTTGGCCACTCAGGCGCGCAAGTGTTGATGACTTTCAACACTTAGGCTTTCCTCCCCCTCTTTAGATCTTTCGTTCTAGGTATGAAAATACCTTAGAAGTGCTTTAGAAGATTTGAGAAGAGACTAGGGAACCGGGATCTCAAATCTGAGTTTCTGGAAAAAATCCACCTTGAATGGGGGGGCCCAAAGGGTCTATTTATAGGCTGGAGAAGACCCCGGGCGGTTATCTTTTAGGGTGCGCAAGTGACTTGCGCGACCAACTTCAGCGCGCAAGTGTACCTGCACAACCATTGCAGCATGCAAGTTTACATGCATGACCATTGTAAAACATGTGTGACCCTAGCATAATGTTCTTATTATTCCTTCCTTTATCAATTTTTTGATAATTGTCCAAATGTTGAATTACTTTGAGCTAGGATATTCCCCTTTTCAAATCATTAGATTCTCTGATGAAAGGAGTGTCAACAAAATTCCCCCCTCAAAGTTGGATCCCGAGTGAAAACAGGGTTTGACTCTGAGGAAAAAAGAGAAACCAAGGGTCTTTGTGGTTATTTGCAGTTTAAAGTCATGCATTTCGGACATAAAGAGTCTAATGATTAAGGTCGAAATAGTTTTGACCGAAATGGATTAGAATTGACTCAATTCCATGAAAATTCATCTAAAAACATATTACCACACTCAAGTATGACGGAAAATATGTATGATATGATTTAAGAATATTTGAATCTGGGGAATGATATGAAAAATAGCTAAAAGGCATTAGAAGAAGTAGTTTCCAAGAATAAAGTTACCATTATTTAACAAACCTGTTAGGGGGTTGAATTATGCAGGGCCACTTAAGGGCATTGGCTGCATAGTTAAATAAAATAGTATCTTTTGGCTAACAAGTATGTTATATAGACTGTTAATGCAAGACTACCTATGGGAACGTGCTGCATAGTTTGGAAAAAGAACTCTCAGAAATTTACATTCCTAGTTCTAAAAGCCAGTGAAAGTTTATGGAGATTCAAATATTCCAAAGTATAGAGTTTTATATGTGGAAAGAGGTACTTGAATATGGAGATGATATTTCCAAACAAGATTATTGATGAACTGGACGAGTATCACTCCTACGAAGGTCTAACCCAAACGTAGGGAAGGATAATATAAACCATAGACTTGAATACTTATAGATCATGAAAAAGGATATGGGAAAAATATGTTAAGGATTGCTATTTTTGCGGATCCCTACATACTGTCGTTTAAGAAAAATAAGGACAAAAGAGGCATTCTTCCAAATAATGAAGTTACCACTATCCGAAAAACCCTTTAGGGGGTTGAATTATGTAGGGCCACCTAAGGGCATTGGATGCAGAGTCAAATAATAGTATCTTTTGTCTAACAAGTCTGTTATGTAGACTGTTTATGCAAGGACGCCTATGGGCACGTTCTGCATAGTTAGACAAAAGAACTCTCAGAAGTTTGACATTTTTGTGACTAGAAGTCATGAAAAGGGTTATGAGGACCTGAAAATATTTAAGGTTGGGATTATGACACATAAAGATGGGTATTGTTCAATTTATATAGAGATACATAGATCAATGCTAACCATAATCATGTTGTGGCTAGGTCCTGAATTGAAATGTTGGACTTCACTACATATCCCATAAGGATGAGAATCAAGCCATACATAGTTATTAAACTAGAGTTTAGCTTCGTGTGGGACAAAAGGATTAGAGATCTATGTTTAGGGTCATAGAGCTTGGACCATTGTAAGAAATACACAGTGTGTCTTTTCATGGGGATTTTTAGCCAAGGGACTGAAAATGGAATTTGGGGTTAGGCCCAAACACTTGGGGCTGGATTCGAGGGACACTCGAATGTTCCTACGTATCCCATAATGATGGGAATCAAGCCCACATTGTTCTAGGAATACCCTCTGTACAAATTTGGTTCATACATGTGAAGGGTGAAAGGGGACTTTAGTGCAATGATGGTTTAACCGAAGATAAAGGGTTCGAGCATTACCATGTATACACGTAGTATTTGAAATGAAACATGATTGAAAAATCAATGAAAATAATGGTTCCCTCTCAGGTGAGGGTATCAAAGAAATTTGTAGTTTATTGTCATGCTGGACAAAAGTTTTGTATAGTTTAATGTCGTATAACAAGGACGAAAGTGAACCAATGTAAAGATATTGATTCTAAGGTCTGTTTCATGAATTAACATCGTATGAGATGGAGATGAACCGACGTGAATAGATTGTTTCTGGGCTTGAACCTTGGGAGTTTTCCTACATACCCAGCCTAGAAGGCAAGGATCAAAGTCTGTGTAGTTCAATTAAAGAATTAATTAATGATCAAGTTGTTCTTGGTGACAATGACCTAAAAAATGATGTTAGGACTTATACATGGTTAGTAGCCCAGAGAGAGTTTTATGGTTGAGGTTTGCTCTAAGATCACGTGAGTCATACTCGGTATGAGAAACAAGAGGTAACAACAACCTTAACGATGCATAGTTTAAAGTCATGTAGGACATATAAAGGGACTATGAAGTTTAATGTCTGTCAGTTAGGACTATTGGTGCTACACAATTTATTGTCATGTAGTAGGGAAAAAATACAGTTTAATGTCATGTAAGACATATCACATACTTTCTGTACAGTTTAGCGTCATGTAGTTATGACGACGGGGACAATAGAGTTTAACTTCTTGTTGGACGAAATGGGGACTATGCAGTTTAATTTCATGTAGGGAGGACAAAATAGTACACCATTTTAACGTCGTGTTGGACGCATTGGGGATTTTTTCCACAGTTTAGTTTAATGTTGGATGAATGTGCGAGTATTTTAAGCTCAGATAGGACCTCTGATGAATATTTAGTTTAACTTATTTTTGTACGCAAGGGACTTTTATACATTTTAGCGTCATGTAGTTAGGACGTCACAGTTTAACGTCTTGCTGGACGTAAGGGAATTGCAAATACTTTAGGGTCATATGCATGGACCATTGATGATGCAGTTTAAGTTCATACAGGACCTAGTTGCAGTTTAAGGTCATACTGGACCATTTAGGGAACTTTTTCACAGTATAACATCATGTGGGACGAAAGTAAATATAGTTTAAGGTCATATTTATGGACCGTTGCTGTATAGTTTAACGTCATATAGCAAGGAAGAGAAAGTTACTTTGCAGTTTATACAAAATACTTCTTCAAAAATCTGGCATTGGTTGGAGTAGTGATGAGTTCTCCATCCATTTAGATTAATGAATAAGCTCCATTGGAGTAGACCATATGTATTGAATAAGGTCCTTCCCATTTTGGCTCAAGATTGGGATGTTTCTTTCCTGGTATCAGTGGATTTCTGAGAACTAATACCAATTCTCCCTGAGTGAATGAACGACGATGAACTTTTATCTTAAAAGCTCGTGCTATTCGATTCTGATAGACATCCAAGTGGTGCAAAGTGCACAATATTTTCTCATTTAACCGTTCCAATTCATTCAATCACTTTTGAGATTGTTCATATGTAGATGATTGATCACAAATGGAAACTATGAGCGAGGTTAGTTGAACTTCAATGGGAAAGATGACTTCTGTTCCATATACCAATGAATATGTAGTTGACCGAGTTGCAGTGCGGGTGGTAGTATGATAATTCCATAAAGCATGAAAGAGTTTATCAGGCCATGACCTCTTATCTTTATCTACCATCTTTTGCAGTTTATTTGAAAGCATCTTTTTAAAGGCTTCTATCTGGCCGTTGGCTGCTGCATGATTCCGAGATGAATGGTTGGATTTAATGTTGTATTCTTCATACAACTTCTTCATCTCGGATGAACAGAAATCGGTGCCATTGTCTATCAATATGGTATGATGGACACCAAATCTGGTAATGATGTTAGACTTTATGAAGCTAACAACGAATTTAGAACTGACTTCCTTGAGACGTATTGCCTCTGCCCATTTGGAAAAGAAGTCAGTAGCAGTAAGAATGTACTTTAACTACTTGGTCGTAGCCAAAGGGTAAGGTCCCACCACATCCATTCCCCATGTGGCAAATGACCATGAGTATTTAGCTGTATGAAGCAACTCTGGAGAGAACTCCATCAAAACCACGTTTGTAGAGAATTTTCTCTAGTTGATCTGGGATACGATAAAGAGTAAAATTATCCACATGTCACCAGATTTGTTCTTTTTCAGATTTATCAGGTGGAAGTGTTCCATTTTGAAGGTATTCTCTGATAGGTGACATCCATCCTAGAGTATGACCATACTATTTAGGAATGGGACAAATTCATTTATTTCATCTGTTATAATCCGAACATAAGGTGAAATTTCACGATAGTGGGAAATACTGATGGTTGTCTCGTCCCGATTTGGATCTGCCAGAGCTGTGGCTATATTAGCCAATGCATCAGCTTGAGCATTTTGTGATCTTGGGACATAAGAAAATGTCGGTTCCAATGGGAATTCCTCCATTAATTCTCTGACATAATCATACAAAGGGATTAGTTATTCTTTTCGGATAGCATAATCCCCATTGACTTGTTTTATTACCAGATCTGAATCACCTTTCACCTTTAAGTGATTCACTTGTGCTTGAAGTGCTAATTCCAAACCTATGATGAGAGCTTGGTATTCTGCTTCATTATTGGTACCAACTTCCCATAATAAAATGGAATAAGGTAATACTTCCTTTTCTGCAGAAATGAGCACAATTCCTAAGCCAACTTTGTTGAATTTAGGATTTTCCATTTTCCTCCCTGTTGGACTTCTGGAAGAACCATCAAAATACATTTCCCATGACTGAGGACTTTATTGAATATAGAATACTTCCTCATCAAGGAGTTCAATATTTGAAGATGTGTATTCCACTGAAGGGTGTTCAGCTAGGAAATCTGCCAGACCTTGTCCCTTTATCGTCATTTGAGAAACATACTGAATGTCGAATTGCTGCAAAACAACTACCCACCTTGCCATACGTCCTGTAAGCATTGGACGACTTAGGATAAATTTGAGCAGGTTATTGCGAGATACCAATTGGACCTCGTGATGTTGCGGGTAGTGTCTCAACTTCTCAAATGCAAAGATTAATGCTAGGAAGCACTTCTCAATACTTGAATACCGGGTTTCTGCTTCAAGCATGGTTTGACTGAGATAGTATAGGTTGTTTTCATTCCCAGCATCATTCTTTTGAGCAAGGAAGGCACCCAATGATCACTCTAGATCTGTCACGTAGAGGATAAGTGGTCTTCCTTCAATAGGTGGCATGAGTATCGGTGGACTCAAGAGGTATTTATTGAGAATATCAAATGCTTCTTGACATTCTTCAGTCCACTGATAAGTGACCCCCTTCTTCATAAATTTGGTGAAGGGTAAACGTTTTCCAGCTAAATTGGCGATGAAACGCCGAATATAGGCTAAGTTTCCTTGAAGTCATCTTAATTCTTTCAAATCTTGAGGATGTGACATACCAAGGATTTACTTGGTCTTCTCAGGATTGACTTCAATACCACGATGGCGTACAACAATGCCGAGAAATTTTCTTGAGGTTACCCCAAAAGCACATTTTAAGGGGTTCATCTTCAAATTATGTTGTCGAAACTTGCAGAATATGACTTCCAAATCAAAAAGTGATTAGAAAGTTGTTTGGATTTAACTAAAAAATCATCTACATAGAATTCAACACACATCCCTAAGAAGGGTTTGAAGATACGATGCATGGCAGGCTAATAAGTTTCACCTGCATTCTTTAAGCCAAAGGGCATTACCCGGTAGCAAAACACTCCCTGAGGGGCTTTGAATACTTTAGATTCCTCATATTCTGGGGCCATTCGGAACTGGGAAATCATCCTTAGGACAATGCCGATTAAGATCCATGAAGTCGATGAAAACTCTAATTTGATCGTTCTTTTTCCTTACAGGGACAATATTATCAAACCATTTGGGATATTGAACTTCTCTGATGAAGTTATCTTTGATAATCTTATCCACTTCAGCTTCAATTTTGGAAGCATAAGTTGAGTGTGTTCTTCTCGCGGCTTACTTAAATACTCGATGTTCTTTAGGTAAACCCAAATGATGAGTAGAAACATCAGGATCAACCCCAGGAATTTCTATATAGTTCTAGGAAAATATATCTCTATTTTTCATTAGAAAAGAAATATACATCTCTTTCTCTTCATGAGTCATGACCGCACTGATTAAAGTGGGTCGTGGATATCCTATTGTACCCAGATTTGTTTCTCATAGTTCATTCACAGCGATAGAGAAACCTTCTTCAAATGCTAGAGGAGCATCTCTGATATCATCCTCTTCTTCTTCATCATGTGTTATTTCTTCCATTTCTACTTTCATAGTAGATGATAAAGTAGAATTCTCATGATCTGAAGAGATATCAAAATTTGCATATCTTGAAGAAGAAGCTTCCATTTCAGACCCGATTGATGATGAAGGGTCTTCTTTGGGTAATACAGAGGAGGTGATGGATTGAGAATCAACATCATTGTTCACCTCCGATGTTGCTATAACTTCTTCTGGCCTAATTGGAGAAGCATAGACTTATTGGATTTCAGCAGAGGAAATGAAGACGTCACCATTTGTGCGTTCATCACTTCTTGGTAGATTACCAATTTCTCTCATGTTTTCATGCTCGATTGCCATAATTGACATTATGGATCGTTCCATAAGAGTATTTTTATTTGGGTCTATCTTGTAAATTTGACTGATAGGAAACACATAATCTATACTCACATGTGTAAATGGATTTACTGGAATTTTTTCCAAACCATATAGAGCATTAACTTTGGTAATCTACATTGTTAGGGATTTCTCCCTTTGCTTCATGGGATAGAATTCTGCCTCAATGTATTGAGACTCACATGTCTTGAACGGGGCCTTATCACCATACAATGTCCCAAATTGACCATCGAAACAATATTTGAGACATTGATGGTATGATTAAGGGATAACTGCATGTTGATGTAACCAGGGTCTTCTAAGCAAGATGTTGAAGGCTGAGTCTTGATCAACAACCACGAAATCTGAATTGGATACAAGATCTCCAAACTGAGTTCTGAGTGTAACTTCACCCAATGGTTTTGTTCATTTTTATCATATCCCTGTAGCATCATGGTGGAAGGAGATAAATCAGATTCCGTGAGGCCCAATCGATGAAGTGTACGAATGGGCATGATGTTGACTCCTGAACCATTGTCAATGAATGCCCTTCGAACATCCACGCCATTGACCTTGCCAGACAAGTACAATGGTCTAATATTTCCATGCACAACATCAACTTCATCTTCATCTGTAAAAGATATTATTGCATGGAATTCTGCAGGATTATTCTCTATGTGATAGACTTCAGCTGCAGCAATTTCAGTTTCAAACTCCTAGGGATTTGACAAAGCCTCGATGAATGAGTCTCGAAGATCTTTTGACAGATTCAGAGCATCCAGAATTGATAACATGGTTGGTAGTTGGGACAAGTGTTTCAATATATCATACTTTTGATCTAGTGTACTGCATTTCCCAATAGGAATATATGGTTTAGCAGGTGCCTTGGAAGCAGATGCTTTGGAAGTTGATGCATCTTGTATTGGGAAAGGATTTGGCAATATTCAGGGTTTTGGAAGATTAGACCGATTAGATCCATTTACTTGCTGAGGGGAAGAATATGGAACCTTCAACCAGTCTTCCAAAATAACTATATCAGGACTGAATTTTCTATTGGTAGAAGAACATGCTTGTTCTTGTTGAGCTTGCTGAAGGGCTCTACCATGAGTTTCTGCTGCGTACATAGTTCTAGAAGGGGTAGAATTGGAATAGTGGCTTCTGAAAGATTTGCGTCATCCCCTGTATCCTAAGCCCCTGGAACTTCCTCTGATTCCTCTATTTGATACAGGGAATTTAGGCTCATTGAAATCGAAACTGCGACTGGCATATGGATCTGTTAATTGAATCATATTAACAGAACCAAAGATTAATTATTAGTCTGATGAAGAATCTGCATGATTAGCCTGTTTAGGCTGTGCCGTTTGGTGGGGCGGTGCCCGTGGATTTGAAGTAGATGGCATGAAGTCCACCAAAGTCAAAGACAACCTAGGCTTTGACACATACTCATCTTTTTCTGCTTCTTTTTCTTTCGTTGAATCATGTCGTTTCTTTGAGGACTTTACCTCTGACGAAGAGGGTTTTGCCGCATCATTCATGGTAGAAGACACAATTGGTTTCATTAATTGTGTTCGCAAAATAGCATTAGTTCGATTGATTTCCTTTCTGACCATCCAATCATCATACTTCTATGCATTTTTGCTTTTGACTTCATTCCATTCAACTTCCTTCTCTGGAACTATAGCAGTGAGACATGCTACCTGGTCTGAGGAGCCTTTCAATGTGACTTGTCCCGAGTTGACTATCTTTTGCAGGAGGTCTTCGAAGAGAAAACACTCCTGGATGGGATGCCCAAACATTTGATGAAAAGGGAAATAATTAGGACGGTCTTCATCTCATTTCTTGTTTGGCCTCTTGGGAATTGGAAATTGAACCAAATTTTTTTCCAGAGCCGAAATGAAATAACCAGGAACTTGTTTATTTCGGAAAGAGTATGTTTTTCTCTTTAGATCCTCAAACTGTTATCGCCTTTGATCTTTTTGATCGTCTGGATGAAAAGGCCTTTGTTTTTGGTGCTCAGAAGGTTGAGCCCTTCAAGAAGATGAAGGTTTTGAGGTAGAAATAGGTACATGTGCTTGTTTAAGCATAATTGTAGCAGTTTCTGCTTTACCTATTCTCCTTCCTGGAGTTGATGGAATTACACGAGATTTAGCCTTAGCCTATATAAGGGAATCCTCAATCTGCTGAGCTATTGAAGTAAGGTCTTGAAACCCTCCAGTGTATTTCACAGGGATTAACGGTGTGCGTAATTCGTCACATAGATTTTCCACACAGATTGGGAACAATTCTTCTTGAGGTAGTGCTAAAATCAAGGAATATGTTAATCCCTTCCATCGAGCAATGAAATTAGAAACCCTTTCATTCTCCCTTTTCTTACAGTTTGTAAGATCGAAAACGGTTGTCTTTGGCAAAGTTGAGCTGAACTGAAGGAGGAATTTTGGGTGAAGATCCTCCCATCCGGTAATTGACCAGGATTGCAAGCTTGTATACCAAACAAAAGCGGGTCCTTACAAGGTTCACACGAAGCATCTGAGTTTCACTGCTTCTTGCTGCTCCAGAGTTACCATCATAGGATCGCAACAAGACACGTAATGCATCAAATGTTGTTCAGGATCACCGGATACATTAAAAATAGGGAATACAGGGTTCCCAAAACTGGATGAAGGAGAAATTGAATCTACCCATTCAGGGAAAACATTCTTTTCAGGTTAAACTTGTGCACTCTTCCCTTCCATAGTTTTTACCTGAGATGTTAATGACTCAATAGTAGTTATTAACTTTTGAAAAACATCCAGTTGAACTTGGACTTAGGTAGGTGCAATGACTGGAGCTTGGACAGATGTGGCGATTGGTGTTGCAACAGATGGTAGTACTGCCAACTGTTGTTGCACTTGACCCGTAGGATTAGACCTGTGAGGGTGTACTTATAGAGGAGGATATTCTTGATATATCTCAGTAGTTTCAACAAATTCCTTTGGCTGACTGACTCCAGCATTCTTAAGAAGAAGACAACTCTGAATTAGTTCTGCATTCAACATTCTTAATTCCTTCATTTCTTCCTCCTTTTGTGCAAACCTCTGCTCTCGTGAGAGAGATTGACCTTCTCCAGAGGAAGGATATGTAACCGGGTTCTTTCACTTCCATTTGTCGGATCCTTTTAGGAGAGGGGGAAGTGGGTTACTCGAAGTGTTACTTAGGTTCTAAGTAATCCTTTGACTTCGTGTACGCACACCTTCTTCATTTGTGTCGGTGCATACATCTTCTTAAGCAGGAACCTCTTCATCTGAGTCCCCTGAGTGAGCCTCATCTGGTGGATCAGCAACAATGACATTGATGACATTGATTGATGCATAACTCATCACATCCCTTCTATCAGCATTTCTGTGATATTGTCTTCTTACATGTCTTTTATGAGACATTGCTTTTTGTTGATTTGATCCCTTAGGAACATCTTTATGAAACATAATTTGGAGGGAATATCCTGATAATTTGCCTCTTCGTTCCTCTTGAAGTTTCTTACACAATCGAGAAAAGACCGAATTTCTCTAAGGAGGGGATTGAAGATTTGAAAAATTCCCAAGTCCAGTGGATTGGGGCTATTCCTGCTGTTCTCGCTCAACTCCCCGAATCCTTTTGGTTGATTCCGAGGGTTTGTTTAAAAGAGACCCCAGTCTGGCGAGCTGGGGTGGTTCTTGACATGATATGTCTGAGCCTTTCTTGAAAGTCCTCTTGATCTTGGGATCATTAGTCCATAAATTAGCTGGATGCATTAACCAATATCCGCTTTTATCACCCGGTTAAAAATACCGTTGGATGATTTCCGACACTTCTGTCACTTGGTGACGTGATTGCTCTAAACGAGAGGCATGTTCAATATTCTCGTTTGCTTGATGCAAGAGTAATTCGACAACTTGTTCTCTGTATTCTTGATTTTGAGAGGAACTAGTTGAAGGCTGTTCTTGGGAAGGCTTTTGATTACAAACAAATCCCATTGACTGTGGCCGGCCATGGGCAATAACATTTCATGAGACCATTTTTGGCAGGCTTTACTGACTGGAGAGCACCTTGAAATGCAGTGCTCCATGAACACACCATCCTTTGACATGAATACCAGATGGGGAATTGGGAATTAACAAATGTAATATTCTTAGTGCGCCAAGGCATGAACGTTGAAGGGATCTCTGCTGCTTTTCAGCCTTCAGATATCGAGAGACTGATAGAGATGCCAAATCAATCTGACGTTGCAACCCTTATATTATCTTAAGATGATTATCATATTCATCATAAGATAATAATTTCTTTTTAAACTGGCAAAGAGTTTTCCATATGCTGAGACTAATATCATGAACTTCATCTTCCATCAACATTTCTGGAATATTATACTGAGAGTCAGACAGAGGCCAAAAAATTACTGGCACTTCACCTTTCTCTAGTTGTTTTCTCATGTTCAGCATTTCCTCTTTATCATTTGATGAAGATTCTTCTACCCGATTTGACCAGAGTTGGTGTTTCCTGGTTGATTCAATGGATTCAACAGGATTGGAATAGAAATCATTGATCAAACTAGAAGATGCATGACATAGGGGTGGTTTGGAGAATGATCTACACCCTGGGATATCTTCTGATTGAGAAAGTATTTCACCTGCTAGTGATGATGCTTCAGACATGACTAGTTTCTCATTTGCAGGTGCCTCAAGATAAGAGGGATTTCTCAGCACTACATTGTCCACTGGAGCATTTTCAGGGAAATGTGCATCACTACTATGGAGAGGACTTTCGCAGCAAAATTCATCATCATGGGGAGGACCACTATAATGGGTTACAACAAAAGATGATATCTCTTGATCCTTAGTCTTCTAACCACATAGAGGGTTCATGTGGCTCTAATATGAAGATGAAACTTCGAGATCGACCGAATTATCATGAAGCAAGCCTTCATGAGGATGTGTCTGCTGAAGAACTTCGGAATTAATGTTCCCACTATTGGGAAATGAGGGAGTAGAATCTTGAATTTCAATAGATAATTGTCTAAGGGCTTCAAGAACACCAACATCGAGCAAGGCCTTGTTACAGATCGGCTCTTTATCTCCTGACTGTGCTGGGTGGGTCTTTTTCTTAAACGCATTCTTACTCGCCTTGGAAACCACTTGTTGACGAAAGTGGATGCTCTGAGCTGGTGTATATGCCTGATCAGGAAAGATGGCCAGGTTAGGCTGAGGATCTCTACTCAAATCAGGTGTATGTGCCTGACTTGGTTGTCTGTATGCTATAGGGTAGTATGCCCCACAACCCTCTTGGAATGGAACAGATGTGTGTGTCTGTTTCGGAGTGAATTGTTGATGTATCACTCCACTGGTATGGATTGATTTATGTTCCTTTCCCTAAGATTACATTGAAGTTGTTAAAATATACTGGAAGGCATCCAGAATATGAACATGGATTTGCTTTTGCTCATTCACCATTGATAGAATAAGCTTGGTGACTTCAGCTGTCGGAACAGGAATATACGTCCATTCCGGGATTAAAGCAGGGGTATGTGCATGCTCGTGTCCTCCTTTTCGAGTCAGTGAATCCTGACAGTACTCAAGTGTAGGGGCAGAGAGATGAGTCTGCCTCCTATTCGTTTTCGGGGCTTTCCGACTATCTTTTCTGAATGCTACCAAGTGAGACTGTTGGTAGGATTGAATAATACTAGCAGGTGTATGTGCCTGCTGATTGCACTTTGCCAAACGTGGTTGACGAGATCCATCATATGTAGTCAGATGAGCCTGCTGACTAGCTGATGATGTATAAACAGGTGTATGTTCCTGCCTATAGTACTCCTCCGGAATTGCCTGGAGGGATTGTCATGATGCTGCCAGACGAGTCTGCTGGACAGCGGAATTAAAATGGGCAGGTGTGTGTGTCTGCTCGTTGCTTGCCACCAAGTTAGGTTGGTGGAATTCTCCGGAGATGGAAGAGATGAGAACCTGCTCACCATTGACCGGATTCTGCCTCTGGTGGTTCGTCTTTCTTGCTCGGGTTCGAGGAACCTGAGCCGAACTCCTGGAGTCGGTACCCTCATCATGTTGAGGGCGCACTGCCACACGAGTCTGGAGGTGATTATTGGTGGGAGCCCTTAGGAAGGACTCATGTCTGTTTGAATTAAGGTCCTGAGGGACCTGCTCATTCACCTCCCCAGAATAAGGGAGCAAATGGTGATTGCGTTCCGGGGATAATGACCTGAAACCGTTGGAGACGGTAGTCAGCACCGCCTTCTTCTTGATCACTGGTCATTGTTGTCTGGACGACCGATGTGAGTTGTTTACATGGAGGGCTTGTCGGGAAGCCTCCAGAGTTGGGATGGTACCATGTTGACGGTACTTTTTAACCAGTGCTTTTGATACCCATCGTTGAAGACGCTGCATAGGTGATATCATCCTAAAAGCGGATGATGATCCAGCAGGAGTAGCAGCAGTGGCATTTGCAGTAGCAGTATTCACAGGTGTGAACTTCAGAGCATCCATTCTAGAAATGCAGAAGGTCTTGGGAAAATATTTCCGGTTTGATATAACAGACGTAATGAAGACAAATTCAGCCACTACATCTTTTGTATGAGCACATATTTCAATGATTGTTTTTGTTGGCCCTCTCACTGAGTTTTAAATGGGGGCCTAACAAATAGGTAAAACATCATTTTAACTTGGTTAAGGATTCACGTCGGGTTCACCATTTTTGTTTCCCTCAGAATCCGGGGATGACCGCCTTGATGGGAGGTTCAAACATTCCAATCGGTTTCTAACGGGTTTGTTCATAGAACCGGAAACATCCAATGATTCCACATCCATTCGGACCTACTTTCCAAAGGTAGGTACTCATTAGTTTGTGGACTAATGAGGTTTAGTAATTTTCATTGGTCAAGAGGATGGGAGGTCGGACTCATCACACCTTTTTTAGGGGAATTATTGTCTACCTCGGGACTCTCTTTATAGATCTAAGTTATGTTCATGAATCCTTATTACATTACCAACTATAAAATGAACTTTCCATCAGATCTAACAATCAAAGATTAAATATGATGGAAATTTAGAGAATCTTTTATATGTATTCGAGGTTTTTCATTGATAGAGAATCATCTGTATTTATTAGAGATTCTTGGTCCATGATACCCTTCGACACATTTATATAGAAGTCTCTTGGTCATTATGATGACCATGCTGATTTTAAATCCACTCAGTGGGGCACTTGAGGTTTATTGTCATTCAGAAGGACATGGATTATTTTATAGTTAGGATCGAACCTGTAGATGGGCTACAGACGTATCCTTTGTTTAGAAAAGGAATCAGAACCCACATAGTTCGAGTAAGGGAGTATGATGTTTATGATTGATGGCTCATAGAAGGATGTCACAATTACTTTTACACTCTAAGCTCACGTGAGTCATGCTCGGTGTGAGAAAAAAGAGGTATTGGTAAAAATTAGACAATTGTTCCATGAATGATGAAATCATAAGAAATAATGTGGGGCTTATGTATGTATGAATGCCCAGATAAACGAAGGTTATGATTTACTTTAGGGAAGAAATCCAGGAACAGGGTCCATAATGGTATATGTGCTTCATGGAGATTTTGAATACTCTAACTTTGGGCTTACTCCTGAAAAGGAGACCCAAATTAGGATAAGACTTATGATAGGTTTTTTACTTCTGAAAAGGAATCCCAGATCAAAGGTAAATTAGGACTGGTTAAGTGAAATTAAGACCGGGGCATACTCCTAAAAATGAGGCCCTTGTCATGGATTATGTTTTGGGGCTTACTCCTGAGGATGATGCCCAAATTAGGGGATCGGGGCTTACTCTTAAGGAGGATGCCCAGATTTTGGAACTTTAAGAATTGGGGCTTACTCTTAAGGAGGATGCCCATGTTAAAAATTATGATCGGGACTTACTCTTGAAAAGGAGGCCCATGTTTGAGACTGGGGCTTACTCCTAAAAAGGAATCCCAGGTTAAGAGAATTATGGTTGGGGGTTACTCCTGAGGAGGATTCCCATATTTGAGAGAGGGGCTTATTCCTGGAAAGGAAACCCAGGTTAGGGGATCTGAGGCTTACTCATAAGAGGATGCCCAAATTAGAGGACTTATGACTGGGGATTATTCCTGAAAAGGAGATCCAGGTTAAGGATTCTATAATCTTAAAGGATAAGGTTGAATGAATGAAATCTCAATCTTTAGTGACATAAAGATTTGTAAATCACTAGGTTTTGAGAGATATTCCACATAATTATTTTCAGATAAGGAAGTCAAATCAAGAAATCATGTCATAAATGGCTTTGAATAGTGTCTTGAAGACTGAATCTTGAATGGGAAAGGTGGAATGGCTTAAGAGGGGTGAAATGGGCAAGAGAGGGACCCAAAAAGGCAGGGGCGCGCAAGTCCTGGCAGGCGCGCATGTACTTTGTGGGCGCGCATTTCCTGGTCACGCAGGTATTCCTGTGCGACACATGTTGTATGTGCGCGACAGTTAACCAGCAGGGTAATACTTGAGCGACTCTTGATTAAAGCCTTTATAATCCCCTTGAGGTTCTTCCCGAAGAGGGGAGAGCAAGTTCTATTGAAAGAGCAAGGCATCCCGCAAGTGTGGCCTTTTCCCTTAAGGGATGGCCACTCAGGCGCGCAAGTGTTGATGAGTTTCAACAGTTAGGCCTTCCTCCCCCTCATTAGATCTTTTGTTCTAGGTAAGAAATTACCTTAGAAGTGCTTCAGAAGCATTGAGAAGAGACTAGGGTTCCGAGAGATCAAATATGAGTTTCTAGAAAAAATCTTCCTCAAATGGGGGGCCCACAGGGACTATTTATAGGCTGGAGAAGACCCCGAGCGGTTATCCTCTAGGGCGCGCAAGTGACTTGCGCGACCAACTTCGGCACGCAAGTGTACTTGCACGACCATTGTAAAACTTGTGCGACCCTTGCACAATGTTCTTCTTATTCCATCCTTAGTCAATTTTTTGATAATTTTCCAAAGGTTGAATCACTTTGAGCTTAGATATTCCCCTTTTCCAATCATTAGATTCTCTGACGAACGGAGCGTCAACAAAAGTCCCCCCTCAGAGTTGGATCCGGAGTGAAAAGTGGATTTGACTCTGAGGAAAAAATAGAAACTAGGAGTCTTTGTGGTTATTAGTAGTTTAATGTCATGAATTTTGGACATAAAGAGTCTAATGTTTAAGGTCGAAATATCTTTGACCGAAATGGATTAAAATTGACTCAATTCCTTGAAAATTCATCTGATAACATATTACCATACTCAAGTATGAGGGAAAATATGTAAGCTATGACTTAAGAATATTTGAATCTGGGGAATGTTATGAAAAGGAGCTAAAAGGCATTAGAAGAAGTAGTTTCCATGAATGAAGTTACCATTATTTAACAAACCCGTTAGGGGGTTGAATTATGCAGGGCCACGTAAGGGCATTGGATGCATAGTTAAATAAAATAGTATCTTTTGGCTAACAAGTTTGTTATGTAGACTGTTTATGCAAGGCCGCCTATGGGCACGTGCTGCATAGTCAGGAAAAAGAACTATCATAAATTTACTTTCCTAGTGTTAAAATCTAGTGAAAGATTATGGAGATTCAAATATTCCAAAGTATAGAGTTTTCTATATGGAAAGAGGTACTTGAATATGGAGAAGATATTTCCAAACAAGATTATCGATGAACTGGATGAGTATCACTCCTATGAAGGTCTGACCCAAAAGTAGAGAAGGATAACATAAACCATAGACTTGAATACATTTAGATCATGAAAAAGGATATGGGAAAAATATGTTAAGGATGGCTATTTTGGCGGATCCCTACATACTATCATTTAAGAAAAATAAGGACAAAAGAGGCATTCTTCCCAAGAATGAACTTACCAGTATGTGACAAACCCGTTAGGGGGTTGAATTATGCAGGGCCACCTAAGGGCATTGTCTGCATAGTCAAATAATAGTATCTTTTGGCTAACAAGTCTGTTATATAGACTGTTTATGCAAGGACGCCTATGGGAACGTGCTGCATAGTTAGACAAAAGAACTCTCAGAAGTTTTACATTTTTGTGACCTGAAGTCATGAAAAGGGTTATGAGGATCGTAAAATATTTAAGATTAGGATTATGACACATAAAGATGGGTATTGTTCAATGTATACAAAGATATATAGATCAATGCTAACCATAATCATGTTGTGGCTAGGTCCTGAATTGAAATGTTGGACTTCACTACGTATCACATAAGGATGAAAATCAAGCCATACATAGTTCTTAAAATTTAGTTTAATACCATGTGGGACAAAAGGATTAGATATCTAATTTTAGGGTCATAGAGGTTGGACCATTGTATGAAATATAGAGTGTGTGTTTCCATGGGGATTTTCATCCAAGGGACTGAAAATGGAATTTGGGGTTAGGCCCAAAGACTTGGGGCTAGATTCGAGGGACACTCGAATGTTCCAACGTCTCCCATATGGATGGGAATCAAGCCCATGTAGTTCTAGAAATACCCTTTGTACAAATTCAGTTCGTACATGTGAAGGGTGAAAGGGGACTTTAGTGCAATGATTGTTTAACCCAAGATAAAAGGTTCAGGCATTGTCATGTATGCACGTAGTCCTTGAAATAAAACATGATTGAAAAATCAATGAAAATAATGGTTCCCTCTCAGGTGAGGGTATCAAAGAAATTTGTAGTTTGTTGTCATACTGGTGAAAAGTGTTGTATATTTTGACATCATATAACAAGGATGAAATTGAACCAATGTAAAGATATTGATTCTAAGGGCGGTTTCACGAATTAACACCGTATGAGATGGAGATGAACCGACATGAAGAGATTGGTTTTGGGCTTGAACCTTGGGAGGTTTCCTACATACCCAGCCTAGAAGGCAAGGATCAAAGTCCGTGTAGTTCAATTAAAGAATGAATTAATGATCAAGTTGTTGTTGGGGACAATGACCTAAAAATGATGTTAGGACTTACACATGTTTAGAGGCCCAGAGAGAGTGTTATGGTCGAGGTTTGCTCTATGCTCACGTAAGTCATACTCAGTGTGAGAAACAATAGTTAACAACAACCTTAATGATGCATAGTTTAATGTAATTTAGGACATATAAAGGGACTATGCATTTTAAAGTCTTGCAGTTAGGACTATTGGTATTGCACAGTTTAGTGTCTTGTAGCAGGGAAAAAATACAGTTTAATGTCAAGTAAGACATATCGCGGACTTTCTGTATAGTTTAGTGTCATGTAGTTAGGATGATGGGGATAATAGATTTTAACGTCATGTTGGACGAAAGGGGGACTATGCAGTTTAATGTCATGTAGGGAGGAAAAAAGAGTACACCATTTTAACATCATGTTGGAAGCATTGGGGATTTTTTCCATAGTTTAGCGTCATGTTGGACGAAAGTGCGAGTAGTTTAAGGTCATACAGGACCTTTGATGATTATATAGTTTAACGTCTTTCCAGACATAAGGGACTTTCATACAGCTTAGCATCATGTAGTTAGGACGTCACAGTTTAACGTCTTGCTGGACGTAAGGGACTTGCAAATAGTTTAGGGTCATATGCATGGACCGTTGATGATGCAGTTTGAAGTCATACAGGACCTATTTGTAGTTTATGGTCATACTATACCATTTAGGGAACTTTTTCACACTTTAGCATCGTGTGGTATGAAAGTACAAATAGTTTAAGGTCATTTTTATGGACCATTGTTGTATAGTTTAACGTCATATAGCAAGGATGATAAACTTACTTTGCAGTTTATACAAAATACTTCTTCAAAAATCTGGCATTGGTTGGAGTAGTGATGAGTTATCCATCCATTGAGATTAATGAATAAGCTCCATTAGAGTAGACCCTATGTATTGAATAAGGTCCTTCCCATTTTGGCTCAATATTGGGATGTTTCTTTCCTGGTATCATTGGATTTTTGAGATCTAATACCAATTCTCCCTGAGTGAATGAATGACGATGAACTTTTTTCTTAAAAGCTCATGCTATTCGATTCTGATAGACATCCAAGTGGTGGAAAGTGCACAATCATTTAACATTTAACCGTTCCAATTCATTCAATCTCTTTTGAGATTGTTCATCTGTAGATGATTGATCACAAATGGAAACTCTGAGATAGGGTAGTTGAACTTCAATGGGAAAGACGGCTTCTATTCCATATACCAATGAATATGGAGTTGACCGAGTTGCAGTGCGGGTGGTAGTCCGATAAGACCATAAAGCATGAAAGAGTTTATCATTCCATGACCTCTTATCTTTATCTAACATATTTTGTAGTATATTGTAAAGAGTCTTGTTAAAGGCTTCAATCTGGCCTTTGGCCGCTGCATGATTCTGAGATGAATGGTTGGATTTGATGTTGTATTTTGATACAACTTCTTCATCTCGAATGAATAGAAATTGGTTCCATTGTCCGTCAATATGGTATGAGGGACACCAAATCTGGTAAAGATGTTAGACTTTATGAAGCTCACAATGTATTTAGAATTGAATTCCTTGAGAGGTATTGCCTCTACCCATTTGTAAAAGAAGTCAGTAGTAGTATGAATGTACTTAAACTGCTTGGTCGTAGCCGAAGGGTAAGGTCCCACCACATCCATTCCCCATGTGGCAAATGGCCATGAGTATTTAGCTTTATGAAGCATCTTTGGAGGTTGATGATTGATGTTGGCATGTACTTGGAATGAATGACATTTCTTTGTAAAATCGACACAATCTCTTATCATTGAAGGCCAAAAGTATCCAAGACTTCGAATTTGATCAGACAGTCTATGTCCAGACTGGTGGGCACCACAGACTCCTGCATGCTCTTCTTTCATGACAGCCATTGTCTCTTCACAATCAATGCTTCTGAAGAGAAGTCCAACAAAACCACATTTGTAGAGAATTTTCTCTAGGTGATCTGGGCTATCATAAAGAGTAAAATTAACCACACGTCGACAGATTTTTTCTTTTTCAGCTTTATCAGGTGGAAGTGTTCCATTTTGAAGGTATTCTCTGATAGGTGACATCTGTCCTGTAGTATGACTATACGGTTCAGGAATGGGACAAATTTCATTAATTTCATATGTTCTGATCCGAACATAAGGTGAAATTGCACGACGGTGGGCAATACTGCTGGTTGTCTCGTCTTGATTTGGATCCGCCAGAGCTGTGGCAATATTATCCAATGCATCAGCTTGAGCATTTTGTGATCTTGGGACATAAAAGAATGTCAGTTCCAAAGGGAATTCCACCATTAATTCTCTGACGTAATCATACAAAGGGATTAGTTCTTATTTTCTGATGGCATAATCCCCATTGACTTGTTTGATTACCAGGTCTGAATCACCTTTCACCTTTAAGTGATTCACTTGTGCATTATGTACTAGTTCCAAACCTACGATGAGAGCTTGGTATTCTGCTTCATTATTGGTACCACCTTCCCACAATAAGAAGGAATAAGGTAACATTGCTTTTTCTGGATAAATGAGCACAATTCATAAGCCAACTATGTTGAATTTATGATTTTCCATTTTCCTCCCTGTTGGACCTCTGGAAGCACCATCAAAATACATTTCCCATGCCTAAGGACTTTGTTGAATAGAGAAGACTTCCTCATCAGGGAGTTCAATATCTGAAGATGTATCTTCCACTGAAGGGTGTTCATCTAGGAAATCAGCCAGAGCTTGGCCCTTTATCGCCTTTTGAGACACATACTAAATGTCGCATTGCTGCAAAATAAATTCCCACCTTTCCAGACGTCCTGTAAGCATTCGACGACTTAGGATAAATTTGAGTGGGTTATTGCGAGATACCAATTGGACCTCGTGCTGTTGTAGGTAGTGTCTCAACTTCTGAAATGCAAAGATTAATGCTAGGCAGCACTTCTCAATACTTGAATACCAGGTTTCTGCTTCAAGCATGGTTCAACTGAGATAGTAGAGGCTGTTTTCATTCCTAGCATCATTCTTTTGAGCAAGGAAGGGACCCAATGATCGCTCTAGAGCTGTCACGTAGAGGATAAGTAGACTTCCTTCAACAGGTGGCATGAGTACCAGTGGACTCAAGAGTTATTTCATGAGGATATCAAATGCTTCTTGACATTCTTCAGTCCACAAATAAGTGACTCCCATCTTCATCAATATGGTGAAGGGTAAACCTTTTCCTGCTGAATTGGTGATGAAACTCCGAATATAGGCTAAGTGTCCATGAAGTCCTCTTAATTCTTTCAAATTTTGAGGAGGTTACATACCAAGGATTGAATTGGTCTTCTCAGGATCGACATCAATACCACGATGGAATACAACAAAGCCGATAAATTTTCCTGAGGTTACCCCAAAAGAACATTTTAAGGGGTTCATCTTCAAATTTTGTTGTCGAAGCTTGCAGAATATGACTTCAAAATCAGCCAAGTGATTAGAAAGTTGTTTGGATTTAACTACAAAATCATCTACATAGCATTCAACAGACTTACCTAATAAGGGTTTGAATATACGATGCATGGCACGATGATAAATTGCACCTGCATTCATTAAGACAAAGGGTATTACCTGGTAGAAAAAACACCCTGAGGGGCTCTAAAGGCTATAGATTCCCCATCTTCTGGGGCCATTCGGATCTGATTATATCCAGAATATCCATCCATGAAAGAAAGTGCTTCATATCCAGTTGTTTCATCAATTATATGTTCTGTAATCGGAATTGGGAAATCATCCTTAGGACAATGCCGATTAAGATCTCTGAAGTCGATGAAAACTCTAATTTGTATGTTCTTTTTCTTTACAGGGACAATATTAGCCAACCATTTGGGATATTGAAAATCTCTTATGAAGTTATCTTTGATAAGATTATCCACATTAGCTTCAATTTTGGAAGCATAAGTTGAGTGTGTTCTTATTGCGGCTTGCTTAAATCCTCGATGTTCTTCAGGCAAACCCAAATGATGAGTAGCAACATCAGGATCATGCCTGGGCATTTATATATAGTTCCAGGAAAATATATCTCTATTTATCTTTAGAAAATAAATATACATCTCTTGCTCTTCAAGAGTCATGGCCACACTGATTAAAGTGGGGCATGGATATCCTTTTGTACCCGGATTTATTTCTCTGAGTTCATCCAAAGAGGTAGAGATACCCTCTTCAAATGCTGGAGGAGCATCTCTAAGATCTTCCACATCTTCTTCTTCTTGTGTTATTTCTTCTGTTTATAATTTCATAGTAGATTATAAAGTATAATTCTCATGATCCGAAAAGATGTCAAAATTTTCATATCTTGAAGAAGAAGCTTCCATTTCGTACCCGATTGATGATGAAGGGTCTTCTTTGGGTAATAAAGAAGGGATGATGGATTGAAAATCGACATCATTGTTCACCTCCGACGTTGCTATAACTTCTTCTGGACTAATTGGAGAAGCATTGACTTTTTGGATTTTAGCGGATGAAATGAAGACGTCACCATTTTTGCTTTCATCACTGCATGGTAGATTACCAATTTCTCCCATGTTGTCTTGCTCGATTGCCGTAATTGACATTATGGATCTTTCCATAAGAGTATTTTTATTTGGGTCTATCTTGTCAATTTGACTGATAGGCAACACATAATCTATACTCACATGTGTAAATGGATTTACTGGAATTTTTTCCAAACCATATGGAGCATTAACTTTGGTGATCTTCTTTGTTATGGATTTCTCCCTTTTCTTCATGTGATAGAATTCCGCCTCAATGTATTGAGACTCACATTTCTTGAATGAGAACTTATCACAATTCAATGTCCCAACATGACCATCAAAACAATACTTGTGACATTGATGGTATGATGAAGGGATAGTCACATGTTGATGTAGCTAGGGTCTTCCAAGAATGACGTTGAAGGCTTAGTCTTAATCAACAACCATGAAATCTGAATTGGATACAAGATCTCCAATCTGAGTTCTGAGTGTAACTTCACCCAATGGTTCTTGTTCATTTTTTTCATATCCTTATAGCATCACGGTGGAAGGAGATAAATCATATTCTGTGAGGCCCAATCGATGAAGTGTACGAATGGGCATGTGGTTGACTCCTGAAACATTGTCAATGAAAGCCCTTCGAACATCCACGCCATTGACCTTTCCAAACAAGTACAATGGTCTAATATGTCCATGCACAACATCAGCATTATCTTCATCAGTAAAAGATATTATTTCATGGCATTCTGCAGGATTATTCTCTATGTGATAGACTTCAGCTGCAACAATTTCAGTTTCAAACTCCTGGGGATTTGACAAAGCCTCGATGAATGCTTCTCGAAGATCATTTGATAGATTCAGAGCATCCAAAATTGATAAATTGGCTGGTACTTGGGCCAAGTGTTTCAATATATCATACTTTTGATCCAGAGGTCTGAGTTTCCTAGTAGGAATATATGGTTTAGCAGGTACCATAGAATAAGATTCTTTGTAAGTTGATGCATCTTGTATTGGGAAAGGAGTTGGAAACATTCCTAGTTTTGAAATATTAGACCGATTATATCCATTTACTTAATGAGAGGAATACGATGGAACCTTCAACTTGGTAGAAGAACTTTCTTGTTCTTGCTGAGCTCACTGAAGGGATTTACCATGAGTTTCTGCTGCGTACACAGTTCTAGCAGGGGTAGAATTGGAATAGTGGCTTTTGAAAGATCCACGTCTTCCCCTATATCCTGTTCCCGTAGAACTTCCTCTAATTCTTCCGTTTGATATAGGGAATTCAGGCTCATTGAAATCAAAACTGCGACTGGCATATGGATCTGTTAATTCAATCATATTAACAGAACCAAAGATTTACTCTTCGTCTGATAAAGACTCTGCCTGATTAGCCTGTTTAGGTTGTACCGTTTGGTGGGGCGGTTCTCGTGGCTTTGAAGTAGATGGCATGAAGTTCGCCAAAGTCAAAGACAACTTAGGCTTTGACACATACTCATCTTCTTCTGATTATTTTTATTTATTTGAATCATGACGTTTCATTGGGTACTTTCCCTCTGATGAAGAGGGTTTTGCCGCAACATTCATGGCAGAAGACACAATTGGTTTCTTTAATTGTGTTCGCAAAGTAGCATGAGTTCGATTGATTGTCTTTCTGACCATCTAATCATCATACTTCTTTGCATTTTTTTCTTTTCACTTCTTTCCATTCACCTTCCTTCTTTGGAACTGTAGTAGTGACACATGCTACCTAGTCTAAGGAGCCTTTCAATATGACTTGTCCCGAGTTGAATATCTCTTGCAGGAGGTCTTTGAAGAAAATACACTCCTGGATGGGATGCCCAAACATTTGATTAAAAGGGAAATAATTGGGATGGTCTTCATCAGCTTTCTTGTTTGGCCTCTTTGGCATTGGAAATTTAACCAAATTGTTTTCCAGAGCCATAATGAAATAACCAGGAACTTGTTCATTTCAGAAAGAGTATGTTTGCCTCTTTAGATCCTCAAATTGTTTTCGCCTTTGATCTTTTTGATCGTCTGGTCGAAAAGCCCTTTGTTGTTGGCGCTCAGAAGGTGGATCTCTTCGAGAAGATGAAGGTTTTCAGGTAGAAATAGGTACAGGTGCTTGTTTAAGCATAAGTGTAGCAGTTTAATCTTTACCCATTATCCTTCCTGGAGTTGATTGAAATACACGAGATTTATACATAGCCTGTAGAAGGGAATATTCAATCTGCTGAGTGATTGAAGTAAGGTCTCGAAACCCTCCAGTTTATTTCACAAGGATTAACGGCGTGAATAATTCGTCACGCAGATTTTCCACACAGATTGGAAACAATTCTTTTTGAGGGATTGCTAAACTCAAGGTATATGTTAATCCCTTCCATCGTTCAATGAAATTAGAAACCCTTTCATTCTCCCTTTTCATACAGTTTATAAGATCGAAAAATGTTGTCTTTGGAAAAGTTGAGCTAAACTGAAGGAGGAGTTTTTGGCGAAGATCCTCCCATCCGGTAATTGACCAGGATTGAAATCTTGTATACAAAACAAAAGTTGGTCCTTCCAAGGTTCGCATGAATCATCTGAGTTTCACTACTTCTTGCTGCTTCGGAGTTCCCATCATAGGATCGCAACAAGACATGTAATGCGTCAAATGTTGTGCAGGATCACCTGATCCATTGAAAATAGGGAATACAGGGTTCCCAAAACTAGATGGAGGAGAAATTGAATCTACATATTCATGGAAAACATTATTTTCTGGTTGAGCTTGCACACGCTTCCCTTCCAAAGTTTCTAACCGAGCTTTTAATGACTCAATAGTAGTTATTAACATTTGAGAAACATCCAGTTGAACTTGGACATGGGTAGGTGCAATGACTGGAGATTGGACAGATGTGGTGATTGGTGCTGCAACTGATGGTAGTACTGCCAACTGTTGTTGCACTGACCCATAGGATTAGACCTGTGAGGGTGTACTGATAGAGGAGGATATTCTTGATCTATCTCAGTAGCTGCAACAAATTCCACTGGCTGACTGACTCCAGCATGCTTAAGAAGAAGACAACTCTGAATTAGTTCTACATTCAAACTTCTTAATTCCTTCATTTCTTTCTCCTATTGTGCAAACCTCCGCTCTAGTGAGAGCAATTAACCTTCTCCTGAGGAAGGATATGTAACCTGGTTCTTTCCCTTCCCTTTGTTGGATCCTTTTCGGAGAGGGGGAAGTGGGTTACTCAAAGGATTTCCTAGGTTATGAGTAATCCTTTGACATCGTGTATGCACACCTTCTTCATTTGTGTCGGTGCGTACATATTCTTGAGCAGGAACCTCTTCATCTAAGTCCCTTGAGTGAGCCTCATCTGGTGGATCAGCAACAACGACATTGATTACATTGATTGATGCATAACTCATCGCATCGCTTCTATCATCATTTCTGTGATATTGTCGTCTTCCATGTCTTTGATGAGACATTACCTTTTTTTGATACAATCCCTTTGGAACTTCTTGACGAACCGTAATTTGGAGGGAACCTCCTGATAATTTGGCTCTTCGTTCCTCTTGAGGATTCTTCCCCAATCGAGAAAATACTGACTTTCTCTGAGAAGGGGATTGATGATTTAGAAAAGTCCCCAGTCTGGTGGACTGGGGATGTTCCTGCTATTCTCACTCAACTCCCCAAATCTTTTTTGTTGATTCCAAGGGTTGGTTTAAAGGGCCCCCAGTCTGGCGAGCTGGGGTGGTTCTTGACATGCTATGTCTGAGACATTCATGAAAGTCCTCCTTATCTTGTGAACCTTAGTCCGGAAATTAGCTGGATGCATTAACCTGTATCCGCTTTTATCACCCGGTTCAAAAATACCATTGGATGATTTCCGAAACCTTTGTCACTTGGTGAAGTGCTTGCTCCAAATGAGACGCTTGTTCAATATTCTTGTTTGCGTGATGCAAGAGTAATTCGATAACTTGTTCTCTATATTTTTGATTTTGAGAGGAACTAGTTGAAGATTATTCTTGGGCAAGCTTTTGATTACAAACAAAGCCCATTGACTGTGACCGGCCATGGGAAATAGCATTGCATGAGACCATTTTCAGTGGGCTTTGCTGACTAGAGAGCACCATGAAATGCAGTCCTCCATGAACACCCCATCCTCTGACACGAATACCAGATGGGGAATTGGTAATTAACTAACAAAATCTTCTTAGTGCGCCAAGGAATGAACGTTGAAGGGCTCTCTGCTGCATTTCAGCCTTCGGATATCGAGAGACAGATAGAGATGCCAAATCAATCTGACATTGTAACCCTTCTATTATCTTAATATGATTTTAATATTATCATAAGATAATACTTTATTTTTAAACTGACAAAGAGTTTTCCATATGTTGAGACGAATATCATGAACTTCATCTTCCTTCAACAATTATGGAATATTATACTGAGAGTCAGCCAGAGGCCAAAACATGACTGGCACTTCACCTTTCACCTGTTGTTTTCTCATGTTCACCACTTCCTCTTTATCAGTTGTTGAAGATTTTTCTACCTGATTTGACCAGAGTTATTGTTTCCTAGTTGCTTTATTGGATTTAGCAGGATTGGTAGAGAAATCGTTGATCAAAATAGAAGATGCATGACTTAGGGGAGGTTCGGAGAATGACCTACACCCTGGGCTATCTTCTGATTGAGAAAGTATTTCACCTGCTAGAGATGAAGCTTCAGGCATGACTAGTTTCGCATTTTCAAGTGCCTCAAGATAAGAGGGCTTTCACGGCACTACATTGTCCACTGGATCATTTTCTGGGCAATGTGCATCACTACTGTGGAGAAGACTATCACAACGAAATTCATCATCATAAGGAGGACCACCATAATGGGTTACAGCAAAAGATGAGATCTCTTGCTCCTTGGTGTTCTGACCACACAGAGGGTTCCTGTAGCTCTAATCTGAAGATGAAACTTCGAGATCGACTGAATTGTCATGAAGCAAGCCTTCATTAAGAAGTGTCTGTTGAAGACCGTCAGAATTAATGTTCCCACTATTGGGAAATGAGGGAGTAGAATCTTCAATTTCAACAGATAATTGGCTGAGGGCTTCAGGAACTCCAGCATCGAGCAAGACCTTGTTAGATATTGGCTCATGATCTCCTGACTGTGCTATGAGGGTCTTTTTCTTGGACGCCTTCTTACTCGCCTTGGAAAAAACATGTTGATGAAAGTGGATACTCTGAGTAAGTGCATATGCCTTATCAGGAAAGATGGCCAGGTTAGGCTGACGATCTCTACTCAAATCAGGTGTATGTGCCTGACTTGGTTGTCCGTAAGCTATGGGGGAGTATGCCCCACAACCCTCTTGGACTGGAACAGATGTGTGTGTCTGTTCCGGAGTGAATTGTTGATGTATCACTCCACTGGTAGGGATAGATTTATGTGTCTTTACCTGAGATGTCACTGAAGTTGTTATAATATCCTGGAAGGCATCCAGAATATGAACATGGATTTGCTTCTTCTCATTGACCATTTATAGAATATGTTTGGTTACTTCAGTTGCAGGAAAAGGGATATACGTCCATTCCGGGATTGGAGCAGGTGTATGTGCCTGCTCATGTCCTCCTTTTCATGTTAGTGAATCTTGACAGTACTCATGTGTGGGGGCAGAGAGTTAAGTCTGCCTCCTATATGTTGACAGGGATTTCCTACTAACCTCTCTGAATGTTACCAAGCGAGACTATTGGTAGGATTGATTAATATTAGTAGGTGTATGTGCCTGCTGATTGCACTTCGCAAAACGTGGTTGACGAGATCCATCATATGAAGTCAGACGAGCATGCTGACAAGCTGATGATGTATAAACAGTTGTATGTTCCTACCTATAGTAATCTGCCGGAATTGCCTAGTGGGATTGGTGTGATGCTGCCAGACAAGTCTGCTAGACAGCGGAATTAAAACGGGCAGGTTTGTGTGCCTGCTCATTACTTTCCACCAAGTTAGGTTGGTGGACTTCTCCGGGGATGGCAGAGATGAGAACCTGCTCACTGTTGACCGGATTCCACCTCTGGTGTTTCATCTTGCTTTCTCGGGTTTGAGGAACCTGAGACGAACGCTTGGAGTCGGTACCCTCATCATGTTGAGGGCGCACTACCGCACGAGTCTGGCAGCGATTATTGGTGGGATCCCTTAGGAAGGACTCATGTCTGTTTGAATTAAGGTCCTGAGGGACTGCTCGTTCACCTCCCCAGAATAAGGGAGCGAATGGTGATTGTGTTCCTGGGATAACGACCTGAAACGCTTGGAGATGGTAGTCAGCACAGCCTGCTTCATGATCACTGGTCGTTGTTGTCTGGACGACCGATGTGAGTTGTTTACTTGGAGGGCTTGTCGGGCTACCTCCAGAGTTGGGATGGTACCGTGTTGACAGTACTCCTTAACAAGTGCATTTGATACCCAGCGTTGAAGACACTGAGTAGGTGATATCATCCTAAAAGCGAAAGATGATCCAGCAAGAGTAGTAGTAGTGGCATTTGCAGCAGCAGTATTCACAGGTGTTAACTTGAGAGAAACCATTCTAGAAATGCAGAAGGTCTTTGGAAAAGAGAGCCTATTTGATATAACAGATGTAATCAAGATAAATTTAGCCACTACATATTTTGGATGAGCACATATGTCATTTATTGTTTTTGTTGTCCCTCTCATTCAGTTTTAAATAGGGGCCTAACAAATAGGTAAAACATTATTTTAACTTGGTTAAGGATTCACATCGGGTTCACCATTTTTGTTTCCCTCAGAATCCGGGGATGACCGCCTTGATGGGAGGATCAAACATTCTGATCGGTTTCTAACGGGTTTTTTCATAGAACTGGAAACATCCAATGATTACACATCCATTCGGACCTACTTTCCAAATGTAGGTGCTCATTAGTTTTTGTACTGATGAGGCTTATAAATTTTCATTGGTCGAGAGGATGGGAGGTCAGACTCAGCACACCTTTTTAGGGGAATTATTGTCTACTTTGGGACTCTCTTTATAGATCTAAGTTATGTTCCTGAATCCTTATTACATTACCAAGTATAAAATGAGCTTTCCTTCAGATCTGAAAATCAATGATTAAGTATGTAGGAAAATTAGAGAATATTTTATATGTATTCGAGGTTCTTCATCGATAGAGAATCATCTGTATTTATTAGAGATTCTTGGTCAATGGTACCCTTAGACACATTTATATAGAAGTCTCTCGGTCATTATGATGACCATGGTGATTTTAAAGCCACACAGTGGGGCACTTGAGTTTTATTATCATTCAGAAGGACATGGATTATTTTAGAGTTGGGATCAAACCCGTAGACGGGCTACCTACGTATCCTTTGTTTAGAAAAGGAATCATAATCCATGTAGTTCGAGTAAGGGAGTATGATGTTTATTATTGATGGCTCAAAGAAGGATGTCATAATTACTTTTACACTCTGAGCTCACGCGATTCATGCTTAGTGTGAGAAACAGGTGGTATTGGTAAAAATTATACAATTGTGCCATGAAATATGAAATCATAAGAAATAATGTGGGGCTTATGTATGTATGGCTGCCCAGATAAATAAAGGTTAGGATTTAATTTAGGGAAGAAATCCAGGAACAGGGTCCATAAAAGTATATGTGCTTCATGGAGATTTTAAATACTCTAACATGGGGCTTACTCCTGAAAAGGAGGCCCAAATTAGGAGAAGACATATGATTGGGTTGTACTCCTAAAAAGGAATCCCAGATCGAAAGTAAATTAGGACTAGTTAAGGGAAATCATGACTGGGGATTACTCTTTAAAAGGTGTCCTAGGCCAAGGATTAAGGTTTGGTGCTTACTCCTGAGGAGGATGCCCAAATTAGGGGACTGGGGCTTACTCCTAAGGAGGATGCCCAGATTTGGGAACTTTAAGAATTGGGGCTTACTCCTAAGGAGGATGCCCAAGTTAAGAATTATGACTGGGACTTACTCCTGAAAAGGAGGCCCATATTTGAGACTCGGGATTACTCTTGAAAAGGAAGCCGATGATAAGAGAATTATGGTTGGGGCTTACTCCTAAGGATGATTCCCATATTTGAGACTGGGGCTTATTCCTGGAATGTAAAACCAGGTTAGGGGATCTGGGGCTTACTCCTAAGAGGATTCCCAAATTAGAGGACTTATGACTGGGGATTATTCCTGAAAATGAGACCCAGGTTAAAGAATCTCTAATCTTAAATGATGAGGTTGAACGAATGAAATCTCAATCATTAGTGACATAAAGATGTGTAAATCACTAGGTTTTGAGAGATATTCCACAGAATTCCTTTTAGATAAGGAAGTCAAATCAAGAAATCATGCCATAAATGGCTTTGAAGAGTGTCTTGAAGATTGAATATTGAATGGGAAAGGTGGAATGGCTTAAGAGGGGTGAAAAGGGCAATAAAGGCACCCAAAAAGGCAGGGGCGCGCAAGTCCTGGCAGGCGCGCATGTACTGCGTGGGCGCGCCAGTCCTGGTCGCGCAGGTATGCCTGCGCGACACATGTTGTACTTGCGCGACGGTTAACCGGCAGGGTAATACTTGAGCGACTCTTGATTAAAGCCTATAGAATCCTCTTGAGGTTCTTCCAGAAGAGGGGAGCGTAAGTTCTATTGAAGGAACAAGGCGTCGCGCATGTGTGGCCTTTTCCCTTAACGGTTGGCCACTCAGCTGCGCAAGTGTTGATGAGTTTCGACACTTAGGCCTTCCTCCCCCTCATTAGGTCTTCCGTTCTAGGTAAGAAATTACCTTAGAAGTGCTTCAAAAGCTTTGAGAAGAGGCTAGGGTGCTAGGAGCTCAAATCTGAGTTTCTGGAAAAAAATCCTCCTTGAATGGGGGGACCACAGTGTCTATTTATAGGCTGGAAATGACCCCGGGTGGTTATCCTTTAGGGCACGCAAGTGACTTGCGTGACCAACTTCGGCACGCAAGTGTACTTGCACGACCATTGCGGCGCGCAAGTATACTTGCGCAACTATTGTAAAACTTGTGTGACCCTTGCACAATGTTCTTCTTATTCCTTCCTTTGTAAATTTTTTGATAATTGTCCAAAGGTTGAATCACTTTGAGCTAAGATATTCCCCTTTTCCAATCATTAGATTCTGTGACGAAAGGAGCGTCAACACTAACATATGTCCTTCTATAAATTATGAAGACAATATTAATTTTCATATGCAATGGGAACATGGTTTTTTACCATTAATAAAAATATTATATCATCATATTTAAAAAAATCATACTTTTTGTCTTATTAAATGATTGATATCCATTTAAACTATAGCAAACCACTTGGATTCTTCTATATTTCCCTTTGAATTTTTTCCAACACCCACTTTATTTAAAATTCAATGATTTCTTCTCCCACTTATTGAAAATAAAAACAAATATAACATTATAGTTAAGAATTAAACTCATCTTTTTTTTCACTTGAAGACATGACCATCACATTTATATTAAAATTATCTAATCACTTTTATGATAATAATAAACTCACATTGTTTTCTAGCAAAAGAGCCTTTATTTTAACAACTCTAAGTCTACATGGTCTAACACGGTGTGGAAAACAATGGAGATATAACATGGGTAGTCTGAGTTTACCATAAAATTCCATGAACGTGAAATCATTATTAGTATATATCTATTATTATTCAATGGATTCGAGATAATCAAATTTATCAATTAAATACTAAATACTACACACACTTAAACAAACACATTGAAAATTTAAATTAAAAAAATTAAATATCCCCCTATGTTTTTAATTTAGGATCAACGTGGAAACTCCACTTAATTGATTAGATATACAATTAAAAATAAGGGATTAAAGTGTGAGATACATAAATTGACCTTTATTTTTATATTTTTTTGTGTATATCCAAATATTTCAAATTTTTTCTGAAAATCTCCCCCCCCTTAAGGGATACATAAATTTCATTCATTTCATGAAAATAAGTAGACTCTAGAAAGAAAAATATCACCATGATGTCTACCAGTGACATCCTTAAAAATCATAATCAATTCCCAACAATGTTAGTTAATAACATATAAAATAATTGGGATTAAAGATGGAACTCTTGGATTGTCAAAAATAAAATTCAGACTCTGTGTTTTCTCTCAATATGAGTATTTCTTTTCATTCAATCACATCATGGAATGATTTATTAGAACTGTTCTTTCAGTTTTGAATTTCAGAATTTTGACTATCATTTTTATTCCCTTCTTCATCAACGTGTTGTATAAAATGTTCAATGATCATTTTTTCTTTGATAGTTCATTTTTTAAAAGTCTATAGTAATTTTATTTTGTGTTTTTAAGCAAGAATTATCACTATGACCTTATTTTTCTCATATTTTACAAATTCACATTAAAAATCATGTTTATTCTATGTTGATGGACTTGTTGATTTCTCAGTGAAAACAACTATATGGTATGATTATTCTTTCTCCACACTAAGATTATTCATATCTTTTCATAGTTGATTCCCCATGATATATTCCATTTATGAGAGAGTGAATTATTATTCTAATAGTTATAGGAGTTATCCCCAATTTTACTGCAACTCCATCAGTAACCTCTAAATATTCTTCTTCCCTAATCTTGAAAAAATAGGTGATAAAATGATTGTTTTCATGATAAACTCCTACAATTATTTTTCCTCTGTCATAGAAAACACTTTTTTAAAACTTACTTAAGTCTTTTTTATCATCATCCACACATATTCTTACAGTTTTTTGTCAGATTCTATACCACTAGATGAAACTAATTTATAATCACAGATAAAATAAAAAATAACTTTTATATTATTCTTTAGACTATTCTTCACAAAAACATTGAATGATTCATCATGAACATCACCATCATTATAAAAATCAACTTTGATCTTTTTCAATGTGTTTTATACTTTCATAACCCAAGGGAAATATATCATATTTTTTAAGTATTATTTTTAAATATTATATGGAATATTTATGAGGCCATGCATTGCGACAACATACGATTCCCATGCCCGGAATACCCAGAATATCTTTTTGAAATAATGAAATCTTCAAAATAGCATGCATGAGTTGTTTTTATGAAAACGATGAATTAATTTTAAATGGGTGGTCAGAATAGAAATATGATGGCACCATTTCTTTTAGAGTATCAAATTTACCATAGGAAAGGACTCACATCAATCAGTGTGGTTCAATAATAAAAGTTAGTTTTTGGATATTTTAAAAGAAATAAAATTAATTTAATAGTTTATTTTATTCTAACATTTCAACAACGCAATGACCTTTTATGTGGTTTTAAATAACCAGGAGCCCCGAGATAGGCTCATTGCCTTAGAGACATTCCTAGAATCCTCTAGAACAATAGAGTAAGGCCACACTAGAGAATTCAAGACCAACGACGGTGAACAATGATATGTGGATCATTGTGTGACAAGATTTAATCCTGACAGATGAACCCTCACCCTCTTCATCAAAAATCAACGTAGGGTTTTTTATTTCAATTATTTTTCCTGTTCAGGGATTTAAACAATGAACAAAGATCAACCCAAGAGTAGGTTAACCCACATATCATTCATTCATGCAAGAGTTTCTGTTATCGATATTATTTTAGGGAACTAATCCCCGATTGATTTTAATTAATTTAAATTTTTGTGTCTGATCCTTTTAACAGTAGTAGATCAACTTTGTGTCGAACAATGGTGGAGGCTCATTCCTTAATTAATTATGTGTATTTCTTATACCCCTTTAACTTTGTGTTCTTCACATTATTTGTGAGGATATGAACAATGGATCATTCCATGTCTATTTCACAATGCAATGATCCCAAATCGTAGATCTGGCGTCATGAAAACCTAGTGGAGGTGAGAAAATGATGGAGGTGGATGAATCATCTCAGTTAGGGAGAAATAATCCTTCAATGTTTCTTACATAGGATGGATCGAAACATGTTTTTGAGACTGATGGGAGGCCTGAAACCAATAGAATCGACATTGAATTGATGAATAGACCCTAGTTATTCATTTTGGAGGAAATTAAATTGGTGGAGCAAGAAACAGTGTATCTCCTGAAGCACCGGATGAAGAACCTACAATTCTAGAAAATCACAACAAACATAGTGTGTAGTTAAGAATACACTATGTGTGGTCCCAATTGACTGACATGTAGTTTTTCAGGTGACAGAAGGCGATGAAACATCATATGACCGATTCCAAAATGGTGTGTGGGTTCTTACATGGGACATGCCATGTATCTCATATGAAACACTGACATAGGGTGTATTACACGACAAGTAATCCACCACATATCCAGACCATCCTGTTTATGTGGGTTACCCAATGTACCAGCACATGGGTTAGTAGAAATAGGTTGAAGATGTGTATGGACACATACCCAACATACACAGAGCTCAACATGGGATATGGTACCTGGGAAGTACTTCAAGTCATAGGACACGTTGTGTAACCTTTCTACATGCCGTGTAACTTTCTGTATATGGCTTGATCTTCTTGTCCACCATTCCTTAGACAAGTTTCACATTGGGTAGTTCCCCCTTTTCTCGTTCCTTGGATGTTCAGGTATTGTTTCCATCCACAAGAGTATGATCCCTACAACATGACTTTTTGGATAGAGTAAGAATCCCTCCATGAGTCCCGAATTGAAATCCTATTCTCAATAATGATGCTAGGTAAATTCATGTATTGATATGAACAAACCTATAGGATGACGATCAGGTTCTTATTTTGTGAATCCGGATGAGTTTTGGTATCTTCAAAGGCCCTAGTAGTGATACTCATTTGTGTATACTTATCTTTCCCCAATCAGGATTGAGTTCTCTTGGAATGAGTGTGTTTGTTCTATATTCAGATCTATCAATGCATATATCTCCCTCGTGAAAGTTCCCAATGAATTTACATCTCAGATGATTGTAATCAAATAAATCATAATCATTGAGTGAGTTCTCCTAGATGAGTGGTATGTGGAATCTTGAAACTAAATCCCAATCATGGTCATGTTGTTTTTGTGACATAGCTCTAGAGTATGGTTCTATGTTTCGGGTATATCTACATATGTTTCTCTTACATTATGTTCTGTTGAAAAATACTATCTATTATTTAATGTACCATTAATTTTTTTATTTCCATGAGTTTATAGGGGCCCCCAATGTGTATTTTTATACTCACCCATGCACGACCTTCACCCGCACGTGTCATGTCTTGGGTAGATGAGTGTCCTTTTGATAAAGTCTAAGGTGTACGTGGACTGAACTGCGCTTTGTGAGCTTTTTTATTGGTTGATGTGTTCCTACAGCTATGAGTAGCTATCCCATTACCTATTTTATGTTTATTGGTTGGAATTTATTTCAGACTCTTTGTTTTTGTGTTCTTGTATTCATTCCCAATTTAAATTCTGCACTACACATTCTATTGTACTATGTTGGTTGGGATTAGGTGTATGCATGAATTTTATTTCATAGTGGTTTTTAAATTTTAGAATTTGTGGGATTGGAGATGTGTGCATGTGTAAAGGTAATTATAAAATGCCTCCCATGTTCGTGATATTCCAACTTTGTGCTATTCAATTTCCCCTGGCCTATTTCAGGTGGGCTTGGGGAGTCGTGACATAGAACCATTTGGAAAGGTCATGACAGAGTTATATTAGAGATGGTTGGTTCTACCATAGAACCAAGAGTTTCAGTCAATGTTTTGGGAAAAAAGTGTTATGTTTTTTGGGAATAGATTTCAATCTAGGGACTCAAGTGTTGTTGGGGGAAAAAATGTATCCATACAGAAGGACTATGATAACCTTCTTTTCAACTTGGTACATGAGAACACTGTTTTCAAGAGAAAAAATCAAAATGAATCATGTATAGTATAGTAATGGGATGTGTTTTCTATGCCCTTTTTTGTTAGATATCTTGATATACTATTTGACCATGGTACATCTTTTTTCCATACAGGATGCCTCCGTGATGCATACCCACTACGATACAATAGCTCAAACCCGAGGATGACCCCCTTAGTGATGAGGATTCAATACAAGGACCAGTTCCCCTTGAATTACAAGTGGGTGATGAAAATTATATACCACCATCAAAGTAGCATCATGTGGTACCCATAGAACTGATAGATGAGGAGCCCATGCCGATCATGCTCCATGAGTTTTAGATAGAGGGACCCCTCAGGTTTCAAGGCGAGACCAACTCGCATGCGACTTAATATTGGCTTGAGGCGTTGACCAGAGATTTCCATCTAGTGTGGGAACTAGTTGAATAGATGTTGATCCTAGGATTGAGTCTTCTTTAGGGATCGATGAGATGATGATGTAGTTTGACTATGTAGACTTGTGACAAGGATACTCTTTCATCGAAAGAGTTTTAGTTACCATATTGGGATAATTTATCTCCATATTTTCTGAGAGGAGTGTGTATCCAGGATCTTCTTAAGCTCCAGTAAGACATATTAACGGTTGATGACTATTCATCGTGGTTAGCCTACCTCACTAAGTATTAATTGGATATGGTCATGGATCAGTACATAAGAGATTGAACCTTTGGGAAAGGTAGATGATGGTACATCCATTATTGTTTCATTCCTCTATGCATTTAGACATATGCAGGAGTGCATGAGTGCAATTTGGTGGTCAAGAGATTCTTAGCTGAGTAGAGACAGTCGGTGGTAGTCAGCAGTAGATAGAAAAGTATAGAGACTTAGATAGTAGCAATCTGACATTTTTCACAATGATCAGAATGTGAGAGACTACACATGAGTACCAAACAAGGGATTGGTGGTTCCAAGCTCTCAAGATGGATCCAATCATCCTAGGGAGGGATGATTCCACTAATGCGATGGTAGAGGAAAACTTGTTATAGAGTGCACGACCCATATATTTGCTGACATAGTGGTGGTGGATGGACCACCGAGGCAGAGGTAGAGAGTGGAGAAGGTAGTCCCACCATGCAGAGGATGAGGAAAAGGAGAAGTAAGAGCTAAATGAGGTGGAAGATGCTTTTATCTGCTTCCACCACCACCCCTAGGAGGTCGAGAATAAGGCTCAGAGTGCTGGGGGCATGGGTGGGGACAACTACATGCGGACTTGGCATATGACCCAGAGATTTTATGAATGATCATAGGTGTGTTCTGTGTCTCTTATACCATAGATTTTGTACTTATAGACACAAGTTATAGTAATTCTTTCTTCACAACATGTCTTGGGTGAAACCATGGGATTATGGTAGATTCGTTGACTCGACTAATACTCTTAGAGACACCTACGACTGTAAAAATGATGATCAATATTATTTTCTGATAGTGTGATATTACCCTTGGAGAATAAAAATTCCTTTGGAACCTCTTATTTGAAGTATTGAGGACATAAAATGTCATTCTAGGTATGGATTGCTTTTCATTGGTCCATGACCATATTAACTTCTTTAGTCAAAGAGTGTGGGGTGACCACAGTGATGAAATGAAGTTTTAATTTACTGGTGAAAAGGAAACCCAGATATCATAGAATGTGATCATGCATAGGAGGGTGAAACAGATGACTCATGAGTAGGCCATCCTTACCCTTGTAGTAGCAGATGTTGTGATCTTTCTGTTTCAATCGGTTATGGAAGAGTATGAGGACGCCTTTCCAGAATATGTTCAATAACTACCTCCCCATTGGGAGATTGACATCTTCATTGACTTACACCCTTGGATGGTATCGATATCTATGTTAGTGTATTGGATGTCTACCACAGAGCATCACATGTTGAGGGTGAAGTTGGAGGGTTTGTAGTGTAAGGGATTCGTAAGTCCCAATACTTCACCCTGGGCGGACATATTTCAATTTTACATGAAGGCATGCTGGATATTGATGTTTTTCATGGATTACCGACACTTGAATCTAGTAATAGTGAAAAACATGTATCCACTGCCATGGATCAATAAACTCTTCAATCTTCTAAAAGGGGCGTGATGGGTCTCGAAGATTGACCTTCAATTGGGTTACTCCCAGTTATGAGTATGAAATTAATATATATCAAAGATAGCTTTCAGATTCCTCTACGGTCACTACAAGTACTCGGTGATTCCTTTCAGTGTGACAAATACCACTACATTGTTCATGAGACTTATGAACCAAATCTTCCAGCCGTACATAGACCAGTTAATAGTAGTATTAATCTTCAAAATTCTTATGTACTCGGCATCAGAGGAAGAGAAACAAATAATCCTACGTATGGTTCTAGAGGCACTCCAAGATAACTAGCTTTTTGGGAAGCTCTCAATGTGAAAATTGTGGAAACAAGAGGTCCCCTTACATAGACATGTTATCTTAAATGATGGATTAGTAGTTTACACATATTAGGTTGAGGCAGTGTTAGAATGGGAGCCACCCTGGAGTGAGACAGAGGTGTGGAGCTTCCTTAGGTTGGAAGGATACAACCAAATATATATCTTAGATTTCTCCTAGATATCTACAATGATGACATACTTGAACTGAACTGGATAGCCATTTTTATGGATGCATAAGTTTCATCATTCATTCTACCATATGAGGTATTGTTTTACTAGCACACCGATCATGAGACTTCCAAATGCGGGTGTTGAGTATGTAGTATTCTATGACACATCAGGAACCATGCTTGGCTATGTCCTAATGCAGCGGTGGGTAGTGATTGCTTGTGGTTCTCCCCAGCTAATGCCGCTTGACCATAACTATGTGACCCATGATCTTGAGTTGGTAGTGGTAGTATTTGAATTTAATATGTGGTGACACTACCTGATGGGAAAATGATTTATTGTCTAATCTTACCACAATAGCCTCTAGTACATCTTCTAGTAAATTAGAGGAAGATGTTATGGATATAGATTCTCCAATATTATGACTTTGAGATCATGTATACTCTTGGGAAGGTGAACATTGTGGAAAATTCTCTCAGTAAAAGATCTAGTTCGCAGCTATGGAGTTAGTCATAAAAAGTTGGCAATGCTACAGTTATTTTTCGTGGATAGAGATGATGCATCTTATCTTTAGTCGATGGTTTTCACACCTCCACTCTTATGATGATTAAGGGGGTCATAAGTAGGGGATTTTAACTACAATACTTTACATGCCTAGTTAATTATTGGACAAGATAATAGTGGATATTCGATAGGTGGGGAGCACATCATCATGCACATGAGCCTCAGTCTAGTTGGTGAGGACTCCTTAAGTGCATCCAAGAGACCTGGGATCAAATCCAGGTGGGGGATAATTTCCGAGTACTGTAACAGTACTGTAGTTGTACTATAGCAGGAACTGTGCAGAACTGTAGCAGGTACTGTAGTGGGAACTGTAGTAGGCACTATTTGGCACTGTAGTAGATGAGAATATTCCCCCATTTGGGCCCTCGAGCCACCGATTTGGTCCCTGAGTCCTTTAAGGCCTTCGGGCCAACCAGGACTTCAAGTCAACAAGGCCTTCAGGCCACCTCGAGGCCTTCGGGAAACCTTAATGTGCATATGAAAACCAGACAACCTACAAGGAACAAGCTTTAGATGGAGGAGGAGCAAGGAGATTTCACTATAGCAGAAGCTAAACGGATTGCAAGAATTATAGGGTATAGAACCTACCATTATGACAAGCATGTGCAAGCATGGTAAAGCCTACCCGAATATCCATGCAAAGGTAGAGAGCTGATTTAACGATCAAGATGATGGGGAAGAGCAGTTACAAGTAGTTAGTCTAGGTTATATATAATGTTTGAAACCTACGAGCAATGAATTCCCCTAAGGCCTATGTGCCATGTAATTATTATGACTACAGGCCTTTTAAGGGTTATACCTCACCCCTTGAAAGGTGGATTATCAAAAATCAATTAAAAAATGAAGGCCTTCGGGCCATTGGAGGGAGCACATCATCATTTTCGGAGGATGCACAGTTGTGTCAGCGGTGTTGTGGGAAAATATTATGATGTAATTTAATACATCCCCCTATGTGGTACTTCTTGGAGTAGAAAAAATGTACCCGGACATCCGGAATTAGTTCTGGTGGACATGTATGAAGAAGGAAGTAGAATATTTCATTTCATGATGCCTTACATGCTACAGGTGGAGGCTGAGAACAAGGTTCTAGCAGGGTTAGATCACCCACTGTATGTTAAGGAGTGGAAGTGAGATATAATATTGATGGACATCATTACAGGCTTACCATGAATGTCTAGGGGACCTGATTCTATATGGGTTATCATTGACTGACTCAGCATGTCGACCCACTTCAAAGCTTTTAGGGAGGAGAGTTCCATAGATAGATTGGGGCTCCTCTACATGTAGTAGATACTTCGGCGTCATGGAATCCATTAAACGATAGTCTTAAATCATGATAATATTTTCACATTCTGGTTATTGAAGTGATTGTTGGAGGATTTTGGGACTCATCTATGTTTGAGCACATTGTTCCATCTCTAGATAGATGGTTAGATAGAAGGAACCATTCAGTTCCTAAAGTATATGATGTGTGCCAATATCATGGACTTTGGTCATGGTTTGGAAGACCACCTACCATGGGTGTAGTTTTTATAAAAAAATATCCACCACTCTACCATCGGTATGACATTTTTTTAGTATTTATATGGGTAACTCTCCCGATCCTCCCTTTGTGGGACTGACCCCGAAGAGTCCCCAATTAGCAGTCCTAAGATGGTGCGAGCTACCACTGAGAAGGAGCGGATCATCTAGGAGTGGAAAATGATTCCAGAGATATAGTAGATGTCTTATGGTAATAGACGATGAAGACCATTGGAGTGTGAAGAGGGACACCATGTCTTCCTTCGCATCACACTTTGATGAGGGTTGCAGATATTTGGATGGGGAAATAAGTTGACTCCAATGTTTATCGGCTCAATTCAGATACTATGAAAAGTTGGAGAGGTGAAATACCCATAACTCTACCACCATAGTTATACCAGGTAGATGATGCCATCAACGTGTCTCTACTAGGGAGGTAGGTGCATGACCCATCGCATGTCATCGACTAGAACGTGATGGACATTGAGGATGAACGACCATTGTGAAGTACCTGGTTGAGATCAATGATATATAATAGAGGATACTTTATGGGTGACCGATTCCACTAGTGTGTATTCTATGGCCGCAATATAATATCCAAGAGAGCACGTGGGAGTGAGTGCCCACATCTGATTAAGTAGCCTTTTTTTCATTTTTGGGGATGTAAAAACCCTAGGGTGGGGATAATTTAATATATCAGATTTTCTGTCTATTGTTTTTAAATATTATATTGAATAATTAAATGACAATGATTTATGACGTCATCCTGTTATAAGGCCCAGAGTGCCCGATATAAATGTTTGAAATAAATTAAACTTTTTAATAGTGCATGCGAGCGGTTTCTAGAAAAAACGGAATGACTTTTAAATGAGTTCCCAGATCATAAATTTGAGGTCACCATTGCATTCACAGAAATTAATTTTCCTTAGGTGATTCCTAACATTGAATGACATAGGTCGACAGCAGATGTTAGATTATGGATGTTTTAAAAGAAATAAAATAAAATAAATATATTATTTTATTTTAACATTTCAATAATGCTGTGACATGTTATGTTATTTTAAATAAATAGGAGCCCAAGGATATTCCTATAACCATGAAGACTTTCCTCGAATTACTCTAAATCATTGGAGAGGATCCAATCTAGAGAATTCCCGATGAATTATGGGGAATGAAGATGCATGGATCATTGCATGGAGAGATTGAATATCAACCAATGACCACTCTCCCTCTTCATATATAATTGATATAGGGGATTATATTTCAAATATTTTTTCCATCATGGATTTAAATGATGAATGCAGATCATCCAACTAATAGGTTGACCCATGGATCATTCGTTCTTACAGAAGGGTATGTTATCAGGGTAATTATGGGAAATTGATCCACATTTGATTTGATTTAATCTTATTTTTACTAATTGATCCTTATAAATTTAGAAGATCAGTGTTGTGAAGAATTAAGGCTCAGTTTTCTTCCTCAATTAATTTTGTGCATTATTTATCACCCTTTTTACCCCAGGTTCATCATGTTTTCATGGGGTTATGAATAACAGATTATTACACAACCATTCAGAAAAACAGCGATATCAACTCATAGATTCATCATTGTGACGACCTAGAAGAGGTGGAATGATGATGGTGGTGGATGAATCAGCCCAATTTGGGAGAAACATTTATTCAATGGTTGATCATGCCAATGGATCGAAACATGTTTTCGAGGCCGTTCGGAGGACCGAAAATAATGGAATCATCTTTGGGGTAATTAATCAAACTTATATCTTCATTTGGAGGCAATAGAATAAATGGATCAACAATTGTAGGATCTAGAGATGCATCATATGAAGAACCTACGATTATGGAGAACCATAACGAACAAGGTGTGTAGTTCAGACTACACGGTGTGTGGGCCCCATTGAGTAACCAATTATTAGTTGGGTGATAGACATTGATGAAAAAACATGTGATGGATGACACAATTAATGTGGGTCCTTACATGAGACTTGACGTGTATATCAGATGATACACAGACATAGGGTGGAGTACACAGCCTATACTCCACCACACAACCAGACCTGGCCAGCTAAAAGGGTTTCCATATGTACTAGTACACATGTGTGAAGACATGAGTTGAAGCCATGTATGGTCACACAACTTGCATACATGGAGTGGTACCTGAATATTATGACATGTTGTGTCACACATTTACACGCCATGTATACAACTTTCTAAAAGATGTGGTCTTCGACGCGGGCAGTGGTACACGGGAAGTACATGGGGTTATAAAACATGACATGTAACCTTTCTACATGTCGTGTACCTTTCTATATATGTCTTGATATTCATGTACACCATTCCTTAGATAGTTTTCACAGGGTTAGTTCCCCCTTTTCCCTTTTCCCTAATGGACATGTATCATTTCCTTCCACATGAGTATGATCCCTTCAGTAGGACTTTCTAGATAGAGTCAGAATCCCTTCGTGAGGCTCATAGTGTGATCATCTAATAATTCTTGACCATAGAAAGCATCACGTATCGATGTGTAAAACCATAAAATATTCTTATCATCTAAATAGTCGGTGAATCTGTTTTAGTTGTTGTATATGCCAATACCTTAGCAGTGATCCTCATCAATGTATCATGATCTTTCCCAACATAGGAGTGAGTTCCCTAAAAATGAATGTGAATGTTTTCTCTTTATATATATCAGTGTGCCTATCTCTCTCATGAATCTTCCTGAAAAATTTACTTCTAAGACAGATGTCATTTGAGCTATCAGACTCATGGAGTGAGTTATTCTAGAAGATTACTTTGTAGAATCATCATACTGAATCCCTTGTTTGGTTATGTTTTCATTTTGACTAACCTATAGACTATGGGTTTGGGTTTTGAGTATATATAGATATGTTTCTCTTGCTATATGTTCTGTATACATATACTGTGTAGAGTTAAATGTACATTCAGTTTTTGTATTTTGTTGTGGTTTTTAGGGTCCCATTTTATGTATTGATATAATCACCCCAGAATGTGCTTTTCTTGCACGTGTCATGTCTTATTTAGACGATCGGCCTTTCAATGGATTCAAGGGGGTCTTGGGACCGAACAAAGATTTGTGAGCTTCTATATAGGGCACGTTGTTCCTAAAACTATTAAAAATATCTCTGAAGATATTTATTTGCTAATATATGGAATTTATTTAGACGCATTCTTTTATTGTGATTTTAATCTAGCCTATTTTACGTTCCTCACATTACTTTAGGTTTTACTCAATTGGTTGGGTTTAGTTTTATGCATACTTTTTATTCCTTAATGAATTTTTACATCTCATCGGTTATGGTAGTGTAGATGTTTTCAGGTGTACAGGTACATAGGAAATGCATCCCATGTTACAGATAAGCCTACTCCGTGCTTATCACCAGCCACTAGCATATTGGAGGCGGGCCTAGGGAGTTATAGAACAGGCCCCATCGGGATGGGTGGTGACACCTAGACTGTGTCTCACCCAATTATTCTTATTTTTGAATCTATTTTGTAATTAAATGCTTTTCACATTTTCTCATATTATTTAATTTTCACCTTGGATGTTTTGATCGCATTAATAATATCATTCTTGTTATTGTACTGATTCCTTTTCACTTTCTTCTGCAGTTTGATCCTTTTTTTTGTAGAGTGTTTTGATCAAGATATAATATAAGGTTATATCTCATCATATACTCATGATATATCTATTCTTATTTCTTATCACTTATTTATGAATTATCTTTTCTCTTAACTTGAACTTTGACAATTTTATTATTTTTTGTGAAGGCTTAATATTCTGATTAATTTCATGCTAATGAGTCCTCATATACCCCCATACTCATCCTATTTTTCTTATACATCCTAGAATACTATTTATAATTTCCACTATCATCCTTTCTAGATTTTTTAGATCTTCTTTTAATATATTATTCTTTATCTTCATCACACATAGAATCATCCCAATCATTCATTAGAAAATCAATTGAAAAATTTCCAATTAAAGCACAGTTAAAAAACTCAATTGGAAGCACACCTTTAAATTTTCTACTCCCACATCTTAAATTATTATAATTTATGGTCATAAATATTTTATAATCATTATCACTAACCCCATACTAATTAAAATCTAAAAATAGTTTATCATTCTTTCGTTATAACTTTAAACATTTCATTTATTTTAAATCCATTTAAACTTTATCAATCTTTTTATTCTGAGGTATTATTTCACAGCATAATTTTTTAATGTATTATTTAAATCATTATGAGATAATTCACCAACTTATTCCATGACATAAATCATTGAATCAATTATGTTATAAAATATATGCATTAATTTTTTAAGAACTGATAAATATTATAGATTATATCTAAAACACATTTTATGGATTACAATCACATTTACATTGTAATGTAGTTATCAACTATCTCATTATCCACCATTAGAATATCTTTTAACATAGCTCTAAAGATTTTATGTTTGGATTATTTGATATACACATTACCTTCAAATATATTCCATCCTGTATCCCACATCTACATGGTTTTTTTTAATACCATCCCATTAGTGAACACTATGTTAGGTAAGGATGACACAATAATATTTCTATCTTTCCCATATAGAAAAATATTTTTCTTATCATCATGTGTAATAGGAGAATGAACTCCTAGTAAAATAAAACAAAATGTAAAAACATTACTAACTTCAATGTATTTTGAAAGACGATATGGAAGCATTCTACTCAACCATCCATAATAGTTCTTTCCATCATGGAATTGAATATATCTATTGTTTATTGAGTTCAAACTCTCTATAATTATGTATTCCAAAAAAATGGATCCTTACTGAGGGAAATTTTTTCTATGATACCCCATTAAGATCCAATGTTTTAATATATCACTAATAGGGGAGATGGGGAATCATTGATGTACATTTAAAATTTTTTCACATAAAATCAACATATATGACCATTTAATATCTCTTTCCCTTATTCATTATACTCTCACTTTTCTTGTATCCAAACTACTGAAAACATGAAAAAAATAAAACAATGATTTTTTCATCATTCACCACTGATGTGGGTGACTACATCCTTGATATTTTTTGGATAATATGAGACAAAAAATATCTACTAGAAATAAGAAGTATGAATAAAAGTATTGAAAATCTCCAGAAATTCCTGAAAAAAAATCCAGTAATGCTTGGTCACAACTGATTATTGTGGGACTACAACTAGAAGGATCTCTGGACTAGGAAAACAATGATGTTCATTATACTGACTCCCTCTAATTGATATATCACCCAAAATTCTCCATTTTTTATACATCTATCCCACCGGTTCATCAAAGAATTCCATTTTTGAACTGGTCTTCAACAGATACTAACTTCTAATGTAGTGATATATTTTCCTTGTTTTGCATCAAGTCCACTCAATATAATATTTTGATTAACTATCATCCTTTTTCACTACTAACATAATCAACAATTTCAATTCATTCATATTCCCACTAGCATGCATATTTTTTTCAAGTAAAATGAATTTTTTTTATACAAAGATGTATGAATCACACTTCACTAATTTTATTATACACTTTGTATACACACACTCAATATCCATAATTATTGGATGAAGATATGATCACAAACACGATTTTTATCTCATTCTAGATATTCATGACCAAAATAATATTACACTAAACTCATACACAATGTAATATTCATGGGATTTCATGAGTGCATATTTTTTTAGCACATAGCAATGAATTTTTAAACTATTCATTCATGAAAAATAGTGAATAACCAACTATTCCTTATGTACTGTCGACAAAATATTACCATACAACCACTTGGATTCCTAGTTTGTTTGAAAAACTCAACTAAAACAGCTGCAAAAAAAATATACTCAACATTCTTCATGCAGGAATATATTGAAACTATTAAATCCATCACACAACAATGATAGTGTGTAGGTTATTGATTCTTTACACAAACCATGAGGAAGTCACATAAGAATAATGTGCTTCCATATATTCTTAAGAGAAACATTTCTATATATGGATGTTTTGAGATAGCTAAACACTTGTTGAAGGAATACAGATTCAACCTTTTTCTTCACATAAAACCATAAAGATGAGAGATTGAACATTCATAAAATAGAAAAAATTTAGTAATCTATTTATCTCCCAACGTAGCCAAATTCAACCACTGATGAGAGTTCAACACCGTGTATTTATTGAAAAAAATACCAAGAACCTAGCCCATGTTTATTCATTAAATAGAATGACTCTATTATGAATCATTGGATAAAAATCATCACTACAAATTCAATTTATTTCAACAATATGACTCAATGGTTTTTTATTTGTTGAATCCTGACTTTTTTTCCTTGATATCTCGATCATCTTCAAATCATTAGATTGATTAAATTTTGTTTGGAAATCTTGAATGAATTGTCCAGCCATTGCAACATAAAGAAACATGTCACACAGAACTCCTCCAATGGGTCAAGGAAGAAGAATATTTTGGTGGAGATCAAACAACTCCAAATAATCAAATTTACTAGGTGATTTAAATCATATCGAATTCTATAGAATGATCAAATGATAATCAGTAGCTTGGTTCAATCCTTCGACAATGTTGCATGGAGATTATATAATGAACATAACTCTTTGGTGTCTCTAATGATGAAGACAATGTGACTGGATAGTGATTGAATGGCCTACATAAACATATTGATAAATCAGATGGTTGAGATTTTTTGGATCTCTATTAACCCATTCCCATAATGAAATTACATCAAATTTTTCACTCCATTATAATACAAAATGTTGCATCCATTGACCAGAAATGGTTACTGAGTACTCCTGAAATAAGTTGGAACTACTCTATTACATCACCCCACTTATGATGACACTACCCCACCCCATACAGTGGCTCACCTATACATGTTCTCTTATTGTATGGACCTTGTAATTCTCCTTTTCTCAACACTTCGGGATCAGGCTAGGGTCTTGATCTTGGCCACCCATGGGGGTGTTTTTTCCCTAGTCTTGCAAGTGTGTTTGTCCTTACTTTTTTGGTATATTATTAAAAAAATTCACTTAATACATACGAATAAAATCCCAAATTACAATTTCTAAAAATATTCATCATGATAAATAAATATTTTCCATTTTCATAATATTTTCCATTTCTTTTTACACCTCAAATCATATAATAGTTTATGATTAAAAACATCATGAAAAATCATCACCACATTATCACAATTTTTCCAATATAATGATTAATAATTAGTTTCTTATTGCCTTCTATAAATGTGTTAGATAATTTAAATTATCCTAATGAAATTGGCACATGTTTTTTCAATAATAAATGATCTTTAATCCTCACCATTAAAAAGCATTTAATTTTTTTCTTATTAACTAGTTGAAATCATTTCAACTTCAACAAACCAATTGGATTATTAAATCTCCCACTTTAAATTTGGTGTCAATACTAGCTTTATTTAAAAGTAAGAAATATCATTTCCCACTTATTGAACATAAAACCAAGTAAAACAATATAGGAAAAAATTAACTCATCTCATTATTCTCCTAAAAACATGACATTTCATTTAAGTGAAAATTCTATAAAATCATTAATGATTGGAATAATCTCATATTATGTTCATTTAAAATTCCCCTTATTTAATCAACATTAAGTCAATATGGGATAAACCAATGTAAAAAAATAGGAGACATATAACTACTTATTTATGAGATATCCATAAAATTTCATGAATGTTAAATCATTCCAATAATGTATCCATTAATATTCCAGAGATGATAAATAATCACATTTATCAATGAAATGTGAATTACTAAAAATAATTAAACAGCCTCATTAAAAAATAAAATTTAGAAGGAGAAAAATTCCCCTATGTTTTTACTTTATCATGATCAAGGTCCCCTACTTGATATGATAATACAATTATTAATAAGGGATGAAGGCGTGAATAACATTCCTTGACATTTCTTTTTAATTAATTAAATGTTTTCATATACATTCTCAACATTCCTCTCCCTTAAGGGATGTACACTTTTGTTTCTGTGAATGAAAATAAGAATAATTCATAATGTAGTATCTCATCATGATCTATAGATGTGATAATCTCAAACATCTCCTTCAATTTCCTACATTGTCAGTTCAAAAAAACTAAAATAACAAAGAATAAGGAGGAACCTACAGTGTTCTTAAAAAACATTCATACTAAGAGTTTCCTCTCAATCTGATCCTTTATTTTCATCTAATATCACTATAAAAATATTTAATATAACTTTTATTCCTATTATTAATATCATTGTTTTGGCCATCATTTTTATTCCCTTCTTATTCAATGTGTATAATAAAATGTTTTGATATATTTTATTTTCATTGATCATTATTTTCTTTAGAAGTCTATTTTAACTATCCTAGAAGTTTTTTCATTAAATCTTTAACACAATAAAATTGTTGTCACATATTTTAAAAATTACCTTCAAAAAACGAAGAATATTTTTAATAGACAGACTTGTTAATTTTTCCATGGAAAAATTATATATAATAATATTACTCATTAATTTCATATATATTCTTAATTTCATTTAATAATTTCTTCCCTTTTATATAATCCAATTATTAGAGAGTAATGTATTATTCTAGTTGTTGTATTCTTTGTGCCCAAATTTTCCACGAAACCAACAATAATGTATAAAACTCTATCTCCCATAATCCTAAAAAAATTGGCAATAAACTCATTGTTGTCTAGATACACTCCTCCCATTACACTTCCTCCGTCTTGGAGAGAATTACTTTTCAATAAAACTTAAGTCCTTGCTACCATCATCATTCCATATTATTCAGTTTCTTTAGAACCTGTACCACTAGATTTAATATCATTATTATCAGATATAAAATCATAAATTACATATATTTTCTTCTTTGGATTGATCTTCATATTAGCATTGATTGATTCTTTGTGAAAATCAACTTTTTTATCAAAATCATATTGCATTTTTTTATAGTATTCTTATTCATTAAAACACCTAGCCACTCTCTCAACCAATTATACTTCATATTCATCTAGTTTTTCATTTAGATATTTCAATATTTTATCTTTTTATTAAATATTCTCCTTAGTTGTTTTAATATATTCAATATAATAATTCTCCTTGTTGTTTTCATATACTTTAACTTTCTCTAGTAGTTTTTTCTCTTTTATTGAGTAGATTTTTTTGATCAAGACATGGTACAAGATTAAATCTTAACATGTAGTCATGATAGATCTATTCTTCATTCTCATCACTACTTAAGGGATAAACATGACTCTTCAATTGCGATATAATGGTTTTACTATTTTTGGTTGAAACATCATCATATAATTCCATACATGCTAAAGAGTATTAATCTACTCTACTATACATCAAATATTTCTTGTACATTCTTGATAACTTTTTCTTCTTTCCAATATCATCATTTCTGTCTTCTTCGGATAATCTTTTAACATTGTTTTATTCATATATTCTCATTATATTATTTGTTATATCTGATGTGTCCTTGGACATGATTTATAGCCCTTACCTGAATGAGATCACAATTTAAGGACTCGAAATTATGTGAGAAGGTATTTTTCAGTTTTTGATATAGATTAAAAAACCTTTTATGAGAGGGTATTGGTAGGGAATTGGTGTGATGTGACTGAGGTTTGAAATGTGTCATACCTTGAGTAAAAGGGTAGTGGTTTGACATGGTCTGAATCACAGCTAATATTATTTAGGTATGGGATGATGTATATGGACTGAGGTGAATTTTCTCATCATTATTGGCTTAGTATGTGTGGTTAGGTGTTGTGGTGGCCTAGTTTGAATATGATGACATGAAGTGCATGCTCTTTTATAGTTGTTTTTATTAATTACATTCCTTATGTAAGCACAGAAACACATACAAGCAAACACACACAGAAATATATATATATATATATATATCATTAAAATTTTATATTAGGGGATCGTAGTTATACCCTACTAAGATGTATTTCTCAAACCTTGAATGGATGCCCCAACTCATTTAAAATCATTTTTTCTATTATAAAATTCATCGCACATGATGTGCAGTGGATGGAGATAGACTAGCTCAATAGAGATTGGTGATGGGATTGAAGGGATGCTTGGGGTTGTTGTAGATCCTTTGTGTGTATTTCTTTTATGTTTTACATGTGATCATAGTAATGGGAGATAAGTTGGAAATAATGATTGTATGACTACATATGGATTTTTTACTACATAGATTTATTATTGATTTATCAAAAAACAAATTACTTATTTGTATATTATTTCATTAATTTCTATTATTGGGGGTTGAAATGTTGATGAAATAATAAACTATATTTATAATTTATATCCTAATCTCTATTATGAATTGATTGGCATATGACGAAGAGTACAAGAGATCATATGGCACTCCATAAGAAATTTTTGGGGGATTTTATAAGAGTAATATCCAAAGAAAACTAATTATGTCATAAATATATACAAAACTTCAATGTTTATATCATTAAAAAATATAATAAATAATTTTATTATTTATTTTTATAATATAAGAATTAATGTTTAAAAAATTATTCTCTATAATTTATGGCTTTGAAATTATATGCACATAAAAAATTAATACCTTGAAATATTACTCCTTAACAATCAATTAATAATGGTTTCTCATATTTTCATAAATCAAAATAGAAATCCATTATGTTACATTTTTCAATAATATGGTATATTATTAATATGAAAAATTATTAATGAATTAAAAATGATAACCTTGTGTTTTCATACTAGTTACACATAACTTAGTACTCTAGAGTTTATGGTTATATACCAAGGACATTATACTTAAATTTTCCCCACAACCAATTCTTACAAATAACCACATTGTACTCTATTACAAAATGGCATTACCAAAACCCAAATTTTATTATCCAGTTTTAATGATTTTATTATTGAAAACATGATATTAAATAAAACAAACTATCATAGTCAAAATTATAGTTCCACTTAAAATAAGTTCATATTACATAATTAATAAATAAAATTTAATTAAATCCATCAACTTCACCCTATATTATTTTATCAAAATCTCATTGAAACCACTACCCACATTAGAAATGAGGAGATATAAAAATAGAGTTATCTTAAATTCTTATTAATATAGATAATATTGTCGATGATATATAGACGAATTACCTATATATCATCAGTTAGAGAAATAAATTATCATTGGAAAATAGAATGATTAAGGGAAAGAGGAGCCTGGAATAATATGATGTGATAATGGGTAATGATAACATAGTAATAGATCATGTAATAAAGATGTGGAACCATGAAAACATACCATATTACATGTAATAAAAATGTCAAAATATATTATTTTAATCATGATATATGGTGAGTTAAAATTAGACTATGACATGACATAAGAATTTGGAATAAAAATATGGCATGTCGAATTAAAAAAAGGTCAAGGATCATTTCTAAAAAAATTTAACACACAGTACAAGAGTGACTATAAAATAATTATATGCATATTTAATGGCTAGTCTATAAGATATCATTAACATCAGTCAAGTATTTCCACCAATACATCATAATGTTATGGGAAAATCCTACCACAATAGGCCCATACATAATTATCTCATAAGATATAAATCATTAATCAGTTATTGAAAAAGATATTTTACTATGGTCCCATTAATATACATAATTATATTACATTACATATGTGTTATACATAAATAATAAAAATATCATATATCCATCAAATAATTTCCTTATTAACCCATGGAAATAGAATGGAAATCAATATAAATAATGTATTTATCTACGTAATTACCCTTTATTTGAGATAATGTAATATGGGTTATTGAAAACATATAGAATAAAATTTATTTTACTATATAAATAATTTACCTAGTCAATCAAATATATAGGTTTATAGGTGAACACCATTCAATTTGATGATTGATGACAAGGGTATTCACAATGGAAATACATTTATGGAATGGTATCTTTTTTCAAAGATGAAAAGAATACAACGAAAAGGTAGTGATAGATAATTCTTCTTAAAGAGATATTATTTCCACCACACCGCCTGTGCTTAAGAACTTGGAAAATGAATCTATGGATAATTTTTCTTAGGAAATATGATTTTAAAAATATTCCATTATAATAAAATCAAAATAAAAATTATTCAAAGAGTAAAATATTGAGGAATATTGACACGGATGAAAATAAATTATAGGAAGAAATGAAATTGAATAGTTTTCAGATTTTTTTATCTTTAAATTTAATTGAAATAAAAAAGAAAACCTTTATTTTTAACTAATTTCATAAATTTAATAAAATTACATTTAAACTATAATCTTGATTTCAATATATATATATATATATAAACTCATTAAAAATAATGATTAAATATATAATTACAAAAATGGAAGAGAAATCATGAATGAGTTTTAACACATTTTAATGAACTTTTCTAAATAAAGATAATTACTTTTAAATAATAAATTTTAAAAGAGGATAAATGTTATTTAAAACATTATTTTAATAATAAAATATCATAATAATATTTCCATGAAAATAAATGTATATAAAATATAAGAATCATGGAGAGTATGATAAACAAATGTGAATGATTCCTTTTTAAATATTACAGGGTTTGAGTTAAATGGATAATAGAGAGGGAAAAATAAATAAATTAGTATTACCTAATAAAGAAGTATAATTAAGGTTAAATAAAATATCATAAGTGTATTATAATAAGGAAAAAATAAGATATGGTGATAAAGAGTGATACACCACATAACAATAAGAATGATAAATGATGGGAAAAACCCCTGACACTAAGGTAATATAATACATCAAAATATATAGGAGAGGTATGGAGAAAAGTGAAACTTTAAAAACCAAGAAAATATAGCAATGTATACTTTAAATTTTTACTAGATAATAAATAGTAGATAATATATACCATAGATAAGAAATAAATTGAATGAATTTATATTTTAATAAAAATCCTTACCTCGTGTTTAGAATTGTTTCGTATGTCACATAAATTTTTAAACAATACATTTGTATTAATTATTTACCTTATTTATAATAATATTATTATTATTTAATTATTATGATTATTTTAAAATTATTCTCCATCATGTATGATTGATTTATCAGATTAATGTTTCCAACATCATTCTTTTTTATATAGTTTGGTTTAACATTCCAAAGAAGTTTTAGAGTAATGGGGAGAGACGATGGTCACATCCCAAATTGTTATATATGCTCTAGAATTATTAATTTGTGGTGTTAAGGTAATTTTTTTTAAATTGGAGTTAAATAGTATATTTTATTCCATAATATAGTTCTCAATCAATAGGTATTTCTTATAAGTATATTTAAAACAGTTAAAATTACATTGATTTCATAATGTTAATATGACTATTATCATTCCTTATGTATCATTCAAGAATTATATGCATGATATTATTTGATTATTAATTTAAATTAAAATTTGAATAAATTTTTATAAATTTTTATTAAATTATTACCTTTAAATAAAACATCATCATTCACATATGAAGTATTAAAATACCATAGTTGAACTTTGATATTTTAATAGAGTTGAAAAGAATAAAAAACTGAAAAATATTTCTCATTAATAGAAAATATATTGTAATTTGAATAATTTTTTATGTAACATTCAGTTTTTAATTTGATTATTTAAAGGGTTAATTGACGAATTGAAATTAAAGGACATGGATTTTGAAACCAATATTTAGACATAGTAACGACATAAGAAAAATGGTCTGATGAGAGGGATTGATTAATATATCATCTATAAAGGGTTAATGTATGGAATATACCATATAAATATAATAATTTTATATTAATTATTTGATTTTTAAAGCCTTGTGATATAAGAATATCAAATATGAAAATAAGTTGCGAATTTAGGAAACCATTGATTTTTTAGATGACTTTTTTGGATTTTATTTAATGTATTCAAATGTGGGACATTTCTAAATACGTGTATATTAGTAACATGTACAAGGGAGTTTATAGATGTATTTGGTTAGATGATCATAAAATAATTTAGTTTTCATAGAAAAGATAATATGGTGTATTGAAGGTGTTTATATAGCCATGGGAGGGGTATCTTTGAATGAAATAATGATTTTTTAAATTATTTAGGCCCCAAAATTCTGAATTTTTTTATTATGACTTATGATTAAAAAATATATATATATATATATATATTTGATATTTTCCACATTAAAAAATCAAATTTATCTTTCAAATATTTAATTCAATACAATGAATCAAAAGTATTCTTTTATTTGAAAAATATATCTATTATATTTTGAAAATTGATTTAAAGATTTTAAAATCAAGTATATTATTCCTAATTTAATTTCAAAATTCATCAAATACATTTTAATTCCTGGAAATTTTTTGACAAATTTTTATTTTCATATTTATATCTTTATGATTTCAGAAAACATTCAATATATGAAATAAAAATATTTTTTATTACTTAACTAAAAATAACTATTAATGAAAACATAGAAAAAATTAATCAAAATATTATTTTATTGTGTTGGTTCCAAATTTTTCATATATTTTATAAAATTTAGCATATATTTAAATAAAATTTATTATTTAAATTAACAAAATTAAAATAATTTCTATGTTATGAACATTATAAATTATATTAATAAGGTTGTACGGTTAACCATATTATTTTTATAATGAATTCTATATCCAAATACCCTATTATGTTTTATAATTAGTAACTATATATGTGATAAATTATGGTTTAAAAATAATATTTAAAATAATTTGTAGTATTATTTAAGTGTAAACCAACTTACTAATTCTTCGTTTTGAAAGAAAATATCAAAACTAAGAAAACACTCATATAGAACAAGATAATATTTTTTTAATATTAAATAAATTATTATGTAAGATAAAAAATGAATAATATAACATTATTTAAATGTTAATATATATTTTTCTATTAATTTAATCATATTTTTTACATTAAATTTTATATGACCTTGAAAGTCAATAAATAATTTTCAATGGTTATATGTTCCAATTATATTACTACTAAAACATATATAATAATATGCTATCAATTTCATGTAAATGGAAACATTAATAATAAAATGACCATATTAAAATAAAACTATCAATAAGATTAATTTTGTTATCAAATGAAATTATTTATGTAAAAATATCTAGAATTTAGTAAAACTGATTTTAAAAAACCATTTTAATAAAAATAAATAATTAAATGATTTCATTATACATAAATTATTATTTTAATATGAATCATGTATTAAATATTTGAAAATTATTAAGTTATATATATATATATTGAATGTTTACATCATTACAAATGAAATAAAATAAGTTCATATAAAATTTATATACACGCTTTAAGAATAAAAATTTATAAACATATTCATTGAAAATAAGGTATGATATAACTATTATGGAAATAGGATGGGTTCTTGAGGGATTTCGTCACCAAATCTCCTTAATCATCAGGTGGTTAGGATATTTTTGGTTTATCATAGACCACTTGACTTATATGAATCACTTAATTACCATATTGATACATTATTATATGTATAAGATAGATTAATTAAATATATATATATATATATGAAATAATAATTCTTCATGAAGATCCATCCAAAATTAGTTTTTATTTGTAACTATGATTTACTACCATGTTTTAGAAAGGGTGGGAGTGGACACTTGGTACATTTTTGAATCATTCAACAACCTATAACCATCAATGTGATGTTCATTCTAGGTGGACCATTAACAAACATAATGTAATATCATGAGACTATGTCCTTTATTTTTGTGGAACATGGAATTATCAACTACCACATTTAGAGTTTTCTAAAAATAATAGTTATCAACTATATATTCAGATGGATCCCCTTTATGCCACATATGGTTAGTGTTTTTATTACCCCCAATATAGGATTAAGAATTGATAATCACCATCGAATGGACATTTCATGGTGTAGGTGATGAATAATTTTGAAAAGAAGATTCAAATGTGATTGATCATTTGTCAGATATTTTAATACTCATATTCTGATCATAGTCACTAACAAATAGAATTTATGGATGGAAATAAGGTATTCATTTGAGTTACTCTATGATTATATCCTCAATATATAGAAAAGAATGAGATAATTGGATTTGATGTTTATTTGACCATATTAGATCATGTATAATATAATAGAAACAACTTATATATTGGATTTACCTACTAAATTTAGTGTTATGAACAACATATTAAATGATTTACAACTATGGATATATGATTCTGACCATAATCATGTGATTTAGTTTTATAAATTTATGTTAGAAATGAATGATTAATTTGTGGATTAACTGATATACATCATCTATAAAATATAGTTTGTTCATTGAGTCAGGGAAAATCCTTTTGTGTGAGTATAATGTAAATAGGGAATACTTCTTGATGAAAATTAGGTTCGAGAGTTCAAGGTAAAATCTCAGTGTCTAGAACAATTTCTGAAATATTTTCAATGAATCTTCTCATGGTATATAAGAATAATGGGGAAGTATATAATGACACACATCATATAGGTCAGTGTTTTACATTAAATAATAATTTTTTAATATTAAAATAATAAATTATTATTTTAAATGTTGTTTTATTGAAAATATATTGAATATAAAATAACTAACAAAAAATGTAGGTTTATATGTAAAATTGTGTTATTAATGTTGGGGTATCAGGTTCCCATTGGTTTCTATTGTGTTTTCCGCACCTATGGTGTGGGTATTGAGTACTTGATGGTGTTTTATAATGAATCCAATAAAATTTAAAATGTGATTTTAAAAAAGTATGCTAATTTTTTTAATAATACTTTTAACGACATAAACCAATTTATTTGATATTTCCTTGAAATCAATGTAAAAACACTTCTCATGTAAGATATATTCTATTATGATCCATCTCTATAACATCTGTAATTAAATATTGATGTATAAATCTCTATAATATTATAAAATCATTCCTTCCAAAAATATTTGGTTAGTAAATCAATATCTTATTGTTTCCTCTTAATCCTTACTAGTAAAAAAATTATTAATCAAAATTTCTATCTAAGTTTTTAATATTCTTTATCATATTAAACATTTCTTTTGATAAGTGGCATATTTATTTCCACTATGAATAGATATTAGGTTCAAAAAAATCATTATTAGGTGAATCCTCCTTTTTATCATAAGTTTTGTAGTGTTTTATTTGCAATGACATGGGGTGGAGTTAGACTATAACTAAATTAAATGTTCACTGAACAAATTTTTTTGGAAAATAAATTTAATGATATTTTTTATTTATTTGGATTGATTATCCTCAGGCTACTAGTTTTGTATTTTCTGCATTGTTTATTATTCCACATTAGTTGACTAATATTCAAACATATCATGATATATATTGTTATTATATATATATATATATATATATGTTTTACCAAGATATTAAGAAGTTTGAATGGAAAAAATGTTCATAAAAACTATTTAAATGTTCATGTTCTAATTTAAGAGACTAGTCCAGTTTATACATGGTAGACTTATATATTTAAAAAATTATTTTCACAGCACCTTATTTGTTCAGATATAGGTACCTAATCCCTATATGGGTATTAATACATTATATTATAATTGATTTCCCTTATATGGGGATGCCATCAGTATTCAGTCGACGTTTATAGTTACGTACCACTATGGATTTTGTGCATGGAATAATCTATATATAGTTAGTTTAATTATTTATTCCTTATCATTTAAAATCCAACTCCAAAGTCATTATCATTTATTTAGATTCAGTTCTTACATGATAAACTATTAATGGTTATAATATAACTACCTACATACATTTTTATTCTATTGAATATAGATAGTTCAATGATAGAAAAGTAGGGGTTGGGTGGTGATCACCTATTATGTATAATGTACTTATACCATTAACATGTCCCCTTGAGATATGGGTACATCATATTATTCATGATCAAGGTAAGGGAGAGAGAATAATATATTATGATTATCATGAATTAGTTATCAGAAGCATGATAATCCGTATGGAGTTTTTTTAGGATTATGCAAGTGAAAATGTATTTGGATTTTTTAATTTCATTATATATATATTTTTTAATATGTTACATTACTTCCCCTTTTTATACACTTTTTCATTCAACTAGGTTTTTTATATGTTGGTTATATTTGGTTATGTCTGTATGCTGGTTCATATGTTTCTTGAATTAATGCTTACTCTCTGGTATACAAGTTATTTTTCTTTCACCAAGACGTAGATTCTTCATGTATATTTATATTATATACATGTGTTATGGGTAAACTCTATAATACATATTTGATTCCAAGTTCGATTGGTTATCACTTTTAGTTGTTTTATGCATAGATGGGCCATTTTAGTTTTTCAATAGTATTTATTAATTACTATTTTAATTTATATAGTGGGTAAATTTTTTCAAAATATACCACACCTCACCCCTTGTTATTTAATAATGTTATTATTAGAAATTACTCTTAAATAATATCTCTTGACAAATTAGTTCTAACCATTAATGATCTAGACTGATTTAATACATTCAATTGTTAGGAATATTATAGTCGCTCAGTGTTTTATTTTGTAGAAAGTGTGTTTTTATGGGATTTTTGACATAATCATTTTGATAATGACATTATGTATTTATAATTATTATAATTTCTTATAGATTATGATAGTGATAAAATAAGATGTTCTAGAGTTAACAAGAAATGAGTTGATTTTTTATTTTTCTATTAATTAATTATGTATTTAATATGCTTCACCGTCATTAACATAGGGTTTTATGAGGAGGAAAGTATTATGTAATTTTTCACATAAGTCACTGATTTACCATTTCTATATTTATAGGGATTATTTTTAGATTTCCTTGGTCCATAATAGCTCAGATCACAATGTTCATAGCTAGACTAGTAGTAGTTTCATTTGGATTTTTTTTCTATTGATTATGTTAAGGATTTTGTTTTTTCTTTTATTTCAATGAATTCAATTTATTTATATTAAATTATTTAAAAAACCATTCCTTTATTGATACTAATTGTTTGTTTTATGATGGTGGTTCAGTTTTGTTGATGATTGTGTGTTAATTTTTTATATAAAAATGGCAATGACTCATATAAAGTGGATTTTATAGCATTTGTGTTAGTCAATGTCTTGTGGAATGTTGTAAGTTAGTTTTAAGGGTTGGTGAGAGGATGTATCACTCAGTATCTTGAAATTAAAACATTGAAATATAGAAGATAATAAATATAATTTAAAAAGGGTTTATCTATCTATGTTGTAATGACCCAAAAATTTTGTATAATTTTATATAATTATATGGAATTATTTTAAGATGAAGAAATTTGATGTCACATGATTCTGAGGCCTGGTGAGCATGGAACAAAATTTTCGGATATTTTTTAGGTTCAATAATGTGAATGTGTGGGTTGGTTTTCTATCTTTTAAAACATTTAATGGATTGGAAATATGAGGGCACCATTGAATTTGAAGCATTGGGATTCTCTAAGGTGAAGCTTAACTATGACCTGTAAGGTTTGTACGAAAATGTTAAATTTCAGAAATTTTAGAGAAATAATAATAAAATAACTATTTTGGTTGTTTTATTTATCTCATAAACCATTGAGTGGTGGTTAGAGATAATGCTACGTAACGAAAAGCATTGAATGAGGATCATTTAATGAGTCGTCTCTTTTGATGTGTTACTGCAATGTTGGTTTAATTAATGGTTCATTAATTAAGAAATATTAGAGATAGACAATAATGAACTAATAAATTCTATGGTGTTTTCGTTTTTATTCAAATTATTTGGGGATCCGAAGATCAAATGTGTGGAAAACTATAATGAACACACTAGAGAAATCCTTATCTAATGAATAATGGAGAAGGAATGTCGATCATGGGAGGATCTGATCTATATATCGGCTAGTGACAATGAATGAAAATGAATGTGGAACATCAATGAATAGATAATAACTCCCAAATCCATAATGGATTCAACCATATTCAGGTATAGGATATGATTGCTTGAGTTTACATTCATGTTCTTAAATTTGAAAAAGAACGTGAATCAATCAACTGACATGTTGATCTGTGATTCGTACTTTCATGAGGGTGGTTTATTTCGTGGATTGATTTGGGGTTATTCCTAATCTATGTGATGATAATAGTATATCAAATGATTAAATGATAACATGGAGGTTTCAGGCAAGCTCAAACAGGGCCTGGTCCCTCTACTGATCTTGGTTGTTGAGCATTATACAAAACTGGTCGATTAAAATGATGGGAACGCAAATCCAAGGTGTTTGTAATGATGGTGGAGACCCGAGAAACTCGTAGTCTCCAACGATATGGGAAATGGAAAACCAGAGCAGCTATGGTGGCCCACGGAAGGTTCCATTGGCACGGTGGTGCCGACGACTAGCAATGGCAGCCACGGGTTGGAGGGGGTTGTACACCCATCAAAGATCATCGGTAGTAGGGAGCTATGTCTAAACGACCACAGTGGTGGTAAAGGAGTGGCTCTCATCGACTCCACATTGAGGTGGAGTGGCCCACTCGGGCTGCTCAGAAGGAACACGAATGGATGGTCCTACCGACCGTTGCGAGGAGATGGGGAGGCGCATGTTGGTGATGCAAGCTAGAAAAATGGATTCCATGTGTATGGTCCAGCAAACATGCCTTCACCACATGGGGAAGGTTCCCCAGGTGGGTTGTGCCCCCCAGGTTGGCGGGGCCACCCGCCTGCCAGACCCGCCATAGGGCCAGACCCATGGGCCCAATTGGATGGCTGGGTCAGACACATACTAGACCCACATCGGACCCTCAGGTCAGGTCGGGTCGATCTGACTAGGAGGGACAACACCTAGACCCAACTGGCCATGTTTCACTAAAACAGTTATAACTCGTAGATTGAAAATTCTATTGATGTTTTGTCTTCATCATGAGAATTTTTTCAACAAGGTGGTCCATTTGGGATACTCCACTTTATTTTTGATGGATTTTGGAATACAGATGGGTTGGATTGAACTTGAATTCAATCAAGAATATTTATCATCATTCCTATATCTTATAGACCGATCATCTGATTAACACATCTATTGTCACGTTGGAACACATATGACAAGATCGTCATTTGAGTTACCCATATGTTAGGCATCGTGGTGATTAGGGAATGAATGAAGGCTTTAGGAGAAGATCCTTCAAGAATAAATTATGCTATGTGTGGGAATCTATTTGCTAGTTTTGATTTGATGAATGAATAATGATCCTCTATGGGTCAGCACCTTGAAATCCTCTTAGGGTCAGTACCTAGAGATCCTCTATGGTTTATCACCTAGAGGTCCTCGGGGGTCAGCACCTATTGATCCTATGTGGATCAGCACCATGAAATTCTCTATTGGTTAGCACCTAGCAATCCTCTATGTGTCAACACCTACTGATCCTTTGTTGGTCAGCACCTATAGATCCTCTCTGGGAATGCAGCTAGAGATCCTCTGTGGGTCAGCACATTGTGACCTTGTGCATTCTAGAAGGAAAGCCTATTGATAGAATTAGATGATCAAGATTTATGACTAATCATCTTTTTTCATGTTCTTTATGTTGTATACCTACTGTGAGTTGTCGTTTTCATTGTTCTCTGTGATTGAGATCATGCTTTATAGTTATTCCTTTGAGAAATTTCGAGAGACCATTATGGGTCTCAGGGTCCCAAATGAGTATTGTTATAATCCCCCCTACATGGTCTTCACCCGCACCTTTTGTGGCTTGTTTAGATGATGTACATCTTGACTGGGATTTTGAAAAGGCAGGACTAGACGGTACACGGAGGTGACTAATTGACGTGGTCAACAGTACTGATGAGATGTACCTACCTATCAGGTAAGATCCATAGTGGACAATCTCTAGATCTTGTTTTTTTCTTTGGTTGTACTTCTCTTTCATTTTTTCTTGTATACAATCCCCTTAAAATTCATTACATACTTTTACTCAGACTGTTAGTATTTAGTGTTGGTTGTACTACACTTTTTTTGTTGTATTTTTCTTATGTGCATTGATCCCTATCTGTGTGGGTATAGGTTTAAATTCAATTCCCTATAATTTCATGTTTTACCTTTCTAGTGCTACTCACCATCCCCTGGCCTATGGAAGGTGGGCATTTCGTAGTCACAGCCTGGGCCCTGGGGTACAGGTCATGACAAAGTGATATCAATGTGTTGTCGGTTCTACCATAAGAACTAAAAGCCTGATTTTTTCAATGGGGAAATAGTGTTTCATGTTTTGGGTTCAGTTTTTAGTTCATGGATTCCAATTTTGGAATGGAGACTGAAGTATCCATACACCATAACCCAAAATTAGGTTTAATGAATCAGTACATAAAAAAATGATAACATGTGTTTTATAATTTTTTCTTTCGATATCTTTTAAGTCAACTCACCAGGTATAACATGTTAACAGTGGATCATCTGTTTCATTACAGGATTCCTCCACATAGAAAGCCATCCAGGATTCCAATTAGAGATCATGACTACGTCCCACCAAGCGATAAGGCGTCGGTGCATGGCCCTCCTTCAGATATAGCACCTTATAGTGGTGTACCAGAAACACCACAACCCATAGGGAAGAATATTCCACCAGTACCATTAGTAGATTGTTCATTCTGAATAAGAATGTTTTAAATGCTCTAGAGAAAGAGTTATATGATGTTCCTGGGTGAGATAGATCCGTGGGAAGATGAGGACTTGCTGAAGGCTATGGAATAAGTTTTCTTTGGTTGGGACACCATCATACCATATGGTGATCCTAGCTGCTAGTCTATTTCAGGGAACAACATGGAGATGGTGGATCCTGATTCTCCAAACACATGAATAGATGACACATTCTTATTTGAAATTCAAGATCCTCTTTAGAGAATATTTTTTACTAGTAACAATATGATCTAGGCGTATCCATGAGCTATTGCACATATAGTAGGGCATCCTAATAGTGACCCATTACATTGTGAGATTTACTAACGACTCTCGCTACCCCACCAACATGTTATGAGACCCATTCATCAAGGCTCGGATCTTTGAGTAGGTTATCCGATGTGATATCAGATTGCTGATGATTTCCCTCAAAATATCAATGCCATATGGAGTGATAGAGTGAGAATTGATTGTGGATAGCTTCTTAGATGAGCAATAATCGATGGTGAGATCCACCCCCAGATAACAGGTGGTCGAGTCATCAGTAGAAGGAAGTAGGCAGGTGAAGCAAAAATCTAAATGGGCCAGACCTTCCCAAGGACGACCCCAAGATACAGGGTCGAAGGTACAAAGCACATGAGGTAGAGGAGGCCATATAGGGACTATAGTTTGATACTCTTTTGTGGATATGGTCACATGGCTCGTGACTATATGTATCCCGACATGGATGACCAACATGTGGTCAAGGGATCGCTGAGATAGTGAGAGTGGATTGATTAAGGAGGACCACATGGTGATGAATGTGGCATATGAGAAGGTCGTGGAGCAGGTGGTTGGAGATGGTTTGAGGTAATACTGCCACCACCTCCAGGTGGTCCACCCCGACTTTACAAAGCAGGTGGGCAGGGATGACCTCAGCTTCAGGTAGTGAAGGCCTATGACTGCGACGCTCTAGAGATTATTTGAGGTATGATATGTGACTACACCACCCTTGTTTCTATTCTTATAGATACATGTTATAGTAACTCTTTCATTTCAATGACACTCATTTGGAGATTGGACATTCCAGTTGATTCGTTTCCTCAATCTTTATGGCTAGAGACTCTTTTGGGGAGGGATTATAAGATTACACACTGCTGACGGTAGTGTGATATTATTCTAGGATGTGAGAGATTCGGCTGGTATCTCCTATTATTGGTGTCAAGGCCTTTTGATATCATCTTGGGTATGAATTGGTTATCCATAGTGCATGCTCATATTGACTACATTAGGCGTAATGTGTGATGTGTTCACAAGGATTGGATCATGTTTTCCTTCATTGGCATGGATGGAAAATTTGCATCACAAGATGTACTGTCTCGGACGAGGGTGTAGCCAATCACTCATTAGTTGGCTAGCCTCTCCCTCGGTGTAGTGGAAAAGATGTATATGAGCTATCTGGTAGTGGTGGACTAGTATGAGGATGTAATTCCAAAGGATGTTCAGGGACTGCCTCTTTACAAAGAGGTTGACTTCTATATTGACCTATACCCTAGGAAGACGCTGATATCAACACCATCATAATTTATGGATCCCATTGATCTTTCCGAGTTGACGATATAATTGGAGTACATGACAAGTAATGGGTTCATAAGACATAATGTTTCTCCATGGGCAGCCCCAGTGTTGTTTTCCATAATGGGATGTGGGATCTTGAGGCTTTTCATGGACTAAAGGATCAAAAATCAATAGATTGTGAAGAAGAAGTATTCCTTATTGAGGATTGATGATCTCTTTTATCATCTGAAGGGAGCTTGATGTTTTTCAATGTTAGACCTTAGATCATGATATCATCATCTTTGGGTGTGGGATGAGGACCTACCGAAGACAGCCTTCAGATGCTAGAATGGCCACTATGAGTTCATGGTGATTCCTTTCTGTGTGACCAATGCCCCAAAAATTTTCATGGGACTCATTAACAAAATATTATAGCCTTACGTTGATCACTTCATGGTGTTCTTCATTGAAAACTTCATGGTGTAATCGGTGTTGGAAGAGGATCACACTATAAACCTGCAGATAGTTCTGGATACAAATTGGGAGCACCTGTTTTTTGGAATGATCTCAATGTAATTGTTCATGATACCAGAGGACCAATCATTGGGAGACATCATCTTAGAGGCTAGATTGGCAGTGGATCCGGTGAAATTAGAGGTTATGAATTATTGGGAGTCGCCCAAGAGTGTGATTGAGTTTCAAAGATCCCTGGGGTTTACTAGGTAATACTAGATATTTGTACCAGAATTTTAGAGAGTAGTAGAATCATTTTATGATTTGAAAAATAAGGGAAAACCCTTCAAATAGATGAAGAGGTTCCAGCTTAGTTTTCAGGAGCTAAGGCAGAGACTGAAGACAACCCCCATCTTGAGGCTACCATAAGAGGTCATTGGGTATGCAGTCTACTCTGATGCATCAGGGAATAGACTGGGATGTTTCCTAATGTAAGAGGAAGTGTTTATTGCCTAAATCTCACAACATCTAGGGAAACATGAGCATAACTAATAGAATCATGACTTATAATTAGCAATAGTGGTATATTTATTGAAGTTGTGGTTGCACTACTTGATGGGTTAACGGTTTTCTATCTTATCTAATCATAAGGGTGTCAAGTATATCTTTTCCTAGAAGGACCTGAAACAGAGACTGTGGTGATGGATGGAGTTCCTCTTGGAATTTGACAATGAGATATTCTACACTTCTTGGAAGTGGAACATTGTAATAGATGCACACAGCAGGAGGTTGGGTCAACAACTAATGAGTGAGGAATTAGAGTAGTTAACCTCAATATAGTTATCCTTCAGGGATAGTGATGGATCATCATACCTTCAATATATGAATTTCACTCCCCCACTTCATTAGTTAGTTCAGGGGGTACAACTTGAAGATATTGATGGCAAGGCCTAACATCCTATGATATCATCTAGAAAAAATCCAAATGTATTTTCGATAAGTGAGGAGCACATCATCCATTTTAGATGAACTATGGTAGTATTGATGCTATAAGAGGTTTTGTTGACGGATTTCCATACATACTCATTGGTGGTACATCATTGTGTGGAAAAGATGTACCCGAACCTCCGACATTAGCACTGGAGGCCAGGGATGAAGAAAGTAGTGGAAGATTTCATTTCATGATACCTAACTTTTATGAAATGAAACATCGAGTATCTGGCTCGAGTAGGCTTATCATAGCCACTAGAGGTACCAAAATGGATTTGGGATGGTATTTCTAAGGAATTCATGACAGGGTTACCAGGAAAGTCTATTTAATATGACTATATCTGAGTGATATTTTAAAAACTCTTCAAGTTGGCCTATTTTCTACCCATCAGAGAGTAGGGATAAGTAGAGGGCCTCAGATATGACTATGTTCGAAAGATTGTATGGATTCAAAAAATAAAATCAATGATCGTTTAAAATTGTGATTCTAGTTTAACATCACAATTGTGGAAGGTATTATATTAGGTGTTTTAGAATCAGTGACGCTTAAGCACATCCTCCCACCCAAAAAAAGATGGTCAGTAAGAGAAGACCATATAGAAACAAGACTTCAATCATCGTTCTTGTGTCCTTGATGTTGGTCGTAGTTGGGAGCACCACCTACCACTAGAGGAGTTCACATAAAACAACAGTTCTCGCTCCACCATTAGCATGGATCTATTTGAGGCCTTGAACATGTGACCATTCAGATCACCTCTATGTTAGACAAAACTGGGTGAGTCAGCACATATGGGAGACCATGTCTTCTTACGGATCTCACCCTGATGAGGATCGTAGATATTAGGTCATGGAAGAAGACTATCGGTTTATCACACCATTAAAGATTCTTAGAAGAGTTATCAAGGTGGCATACCACCCATCACTTCCCCCACAGATACATCGAATGCTCGATGTTTTCCACAAGTTACATCTTAGGAGATATGTGCATGGACCTTTTCATTTCATTGATTTGGGTGTGATGAAATTTCATGTTGGGGAGAATTTAGTGTATTTTCTAGTGGAGATAGAGGATCTCTAGAAGTAGGAAATTCGTGGATAGTTGATTCCTTTGGTTTGAGTTCAGTGGCAACACAAGAACATCTATAAGAGCACATGGGGACAGGAGTCTCATATTTAGGCTTAGTACCCCAATTTGTTTTCAAAGATTTTTTGGTAGATTTTGCGGACATATAATTCAATGATGAGAAGAATGTAAAAAAATAGAGATTCTATATGTTTTTTTAATTATATGGAATTATTTATAGACTATGAAATTCTACTGCACATGATCCATATGACAGATGATCGCAGAACAGAAAATTTTGACCATTTTTTATGTTCACTTTAGTGAACGTCCCATGGGTTTTCTATCTTTTGAATGGGTGATAGGATTGGAAATATGAATGAACTATTCAATTTTAATTGTGTGGATTCTCTTGGTAGATCATAACATCGACTGGAAAAGGTCTTATGGAAAATATAAATTTTAGCCTTTTCAGGAATGAAATAATAAAATAACTATTTAAGTTATTTTATTTCTCTTGGGCTTGTATACTGGACCCTTTACATTCATTACGTGCTTTTACTCTCAGTAGTGGTATTTAGTGGTGGGTGTACTACACCTTTTATGTTGTGTTTTTCTTGTGTGTAGTGTTCCTTGTCTATGTTTGTATAGGTTTAAAGGTAATGCCTTCCATTTTCATGTTTTTTCCAATGCTAGTCCTCATCCCCTTGCATATGGTTCTCTTGATTGGGGTATTATGGGCACAAGCCCTAGGAGGCAGGGCATGACATATTTGGTCAGTAGTTAGACTATTTCCTTTAATATTTTTTTTATATTTTGTTTTTTTGGGCTTCTGAACAAAACTAAATATAGGGGACATGGTTTTATTTTTTTTATTTTATTTGATAAAAATTTAAATGAAAATAAAATGTTATAAATAATTGTTGTTAAAACTAACTAGAATATATAAACTCATTTCATCATATATTACTAAAAATATTTCTAAATTCATCCTTCCTTAGTATCTTAACTCAATACCATTCATTCATCCACCTCCCACTATCTCTCAAAATTTGGTAAAAGTAAAATAAAATCCTTTAGTATAAAAATCCATGTAATTTATTTTTAATGTATATTTAACCACCGTACTCTAGTATATGATTTTATGAAATATTAATACTTTTGATATTTCTACTTCAAATGACCACAAACATGTAATGTATACTTTATGTATAAGAGGTATGAAGATTGTATCCCAAAGCAGATAGTTGTGACCATGAACTACTCATAACTTGATCCTTATAAACAAATTATATAAAGGCTAAACCATGTGATGGTAATTTGTAAATGTTATTGTTTTAATAAACCTAAATCCAAAAAAATATTATGAAATGAGGAGAAAAACATCTTATGTCTATGTTAAAAGTAAAAACTATAATAACTCATAGTGGATTATTAATAATAGAAAATAGAAATATGACTAATAAAGGGTCATGAATAAACCACTGTAATTATCCATTATATTAGATACATTGAATATGGGTCTCTAAATTTAGTGTTATATAGTTTCAATAGAAGAATTAAAATATTTATTTTCTTTTAAAAATTGATAACATAGTCCCATAATGCGAACTAGTTTTTTCTAAATAACAATCCCATTTTTATAAATTATTACATCCTTATATGTTCTCTGGGATTCTAAGTTTCATAAAAATCATCTTTTTTGATTGATGAACCTTCCAAGTCCTCTATATATCATAGCTTCACTGTTCATGTATCTAAAATGATGTTCCATAGTGTATGGATGTGTCACTAGGCATGACTAAATTAAAATATATTAATGATTTCTTATTTTAAATAAACAATTTTTTTAGATTCTCAATCATCACATTATTTTAAATATATTCCCTTCCTACCTTCAACCAAATAAAGGGAAAACAAATAATATGAATATATTTACCAAATTCAGTCCAAATGAGGTTATATAATCATTTATATGTTTGGATCATTCTATGAAACAAGTTTCCACTAGTAAATAATAGTTAGTAAATATACACACAATCCCACAAAAATCATGAACACTATTGAATAATGTAGATTGAAGTCTTTGAAAAATATCTTGGTGTATCCCAAAGGATTCTTCATAATGGCTCCCACTTGGGTGGGCTATAACATAAAAATTATAAGTAGTGTCCCAACATGTTCATTATATAATAAACCACCACTTATTCAAAGGCTCCTTTTTATGAACCCAATTAAAAGTCATTGACAACTTCACTCCGCTAGTGTAGTAGCACATAAACCTTTCTCTGTAGGTATTCAAATATAGAGGAACATTATAATCGAGATAGATGGTCCTTATCAACCAAAAATCAATGTGATTTTGGACAACAATAACAAATTTTTGTATTTTTCTCCCATTATACTTATGTTTTTATATTAGTTCTCGTAGGATTTCTCTATGTTTGATACACAACAATAATCTCTATAAGAGTTTTTTTTCGGTTACCCGAAAATTTTTATACATTATTTTATAATTTTTATTTATATAATTCCGTGAATAATAATTACTATATATTAAACATGAGATTTTTTACCTCAATTATAGAATTGCGACATTATCAATTTCAAATTGGAAAAACCATCCTCTAGATTAATTCTCATTTTAATCCAAGTAGTATCCCCCTAGAGTATCCATATTTAAATTATTCACATGATATTTAATTATCATAGAATTGTTCTCATTTAAATATACCATCCAAAAAGTAAGATGTTTTTTCCACATCTAAATGAAATCATGAAACAATCCATTGTGGTGTATATTCTGGTATCATGGTTTGAAGTTATCTCATGTCACTCCTCTCTTTCACACATCTCAACCTCCACCATAGTATTTTATTCAATATATTTCTATTTCATAATCTCCATTACATATATTCATCTCATTTCTAAAAAATCATTTTTTAAATAAAACCACTAACATATCATGAAATGATCTTATTTTTCTTAAAATGATGTAATTTTTTTAGTACTAAACTAAAATAACACATATATTCATTGTGATGTTTAATATATAGAATAATCACTTCGACATTGACTAGTTTTATTTTCAAATCCATCATTCTAACTAATTTTGAAATTTGAAATTTTTTTGGATAATATATAAGAAATATAATTTCTATTATATCAATTATTTTGGTGAAAATACTATTAATAATTCATAGAAAAAATTATTCATCTCACAGTCAAAATTTTCATTACCTTGATGTTTCAAATCTATGATCTAACAAAAAATGACACATGAACTAGAAAAAATATTATTTTTAAATAATGTATAAGATGTTTCTTGAACACTCATCATTTCATCATACATGGGAAGTTATATTATGAAATCCATTAAAATAATCATTAAACACTTTAATTTTCCAATATCAAGTGTACACCTATGAGAAATTTCTTATGTAACATATAAATATGTTATATATCTTAAGTAATATCAATATTATTTTCTAATTCCCGATTTCTTATAAATATATTAAACACAATTCATTACTTTGAAATCATTTATATACTATGTATATAAAACCTTACTTATATAGGAATATTCTATGCATTTGGAAACATTAAAAATCATATGCATAAATAATCACATGTATAAAGGAAAAACTTAAAACATTTCAATTTATTCAGTTTTGAGATAACCAAAATATATTATTTATAAATTAAGAATAATAATATATTATCAAAACAACTTAAAAAATTATAATAGAATAAAAATAACTCCAAAACATCCTCTAAATGATATTTTTACCTAATAAAGTAGAATTTCTGACCAATATTTCATGGACAGATTCTCCAAACATACATCCACCCTTATGATCCTTCGAACATAGCTTCTCTATATTTTTCATGGAAAACTCCCAAATATTCATGACCAACCTATTATTGAAAGTGAAATTTCTTCCTAATCATATATATCATAAACATGGGGATTATTTTGAATTTTTTTTATATAAATTGTTGACGCCTTTAATATGTTTACTTAAAAAACGTCAAGAAGTAGCCAATTTCCTTTTAACTTCTCTGAATGAGAATCATTTATCCTCTAGTCCATTAAGCTATTGAATCTCCCTATCACTTTAGACACAGATGATATTCTTCAAGATCCTCACTCATGGGATTTTTCAAATCAACCAAATCGAGTATATATTTAATTTTTATTTATTAATATATTGAAAAAATACAAATAATGTTTCTCTCAATCATAATTCAATTAGGATTTTCACCATTCCACATTGAATTTATTTTCAACACACACATTACCTATAATGTAAATATTCTTCTCCCACTCATTGAATAAAAATTTAAGGGAGAATTTTATAGTGGATCTCATCATCTCTTACTAATTCTCTTTAGAAAATTGTAGAAAAACACCTCACCTAAATTGATTCAATATTAACAAAACAATAATTCAACATGTGTTATGAACATTTTGGGAAACAAGAGTTACAAAATAACATCAATGATATCAATATTAAATTAGCAAGTGATACTAAAAATAAATTACCTATTAAAATTTTATTAAAATACATTTCTGAATATACATTTATCATTTTCTCCCATGTAAATAAACATATTAATTTTTTTTATGTGAATGAAATAATACTTCTTATTTTTACTCTCATTACATTTCTCCCTTTTATAAACATTTTTATTGTACACAAGATTTAATGGAAAAGGTTATTAACATATATTATTTTCAATAGTTGTTTAATTCTATCCAAAAATTCTAGATCAATTTGAAATTACGTATTTTTAGAAGTCTATAATCTAGTAAGATCCCCCTTAAGGGATTAACTTCACTATCTCATCATCACGAAGATAAATTATTCTAAGATGATTATCTCTTTTTATTTTTTAGAAATTACATAATTTCATCTATGAATTACCCTTATTCCTTCATAATAAACTACTGACACATATGAAAAAATATTCAAGTATGGAAATAATGTGGAAATCTATCATCCTATTACTGAGGGAAGGAAGGTTCAGAGTTTTTTATCAACCACGATTATTCTTCATTTCCATATTTAATTTTTGAAGATACCTTAATAATTCATTTTTTGAATTTCATGGAATGGGTTTTTATAGGAATTATGGTCATATTTCCCTTTTTAAATGATTTTTTATGTGTGAAAATCTTGTCTTGAGCCATAAAATTGTATGCATCATCATGTTCATTCATCTTCTTCTTTAGCTTCTCAAAATGAGCTAGTAGCACTGTCAGAAAATTTTCTATGTTATTCCTTGTATTTTTAAACCATTCATATAACATATCATTACATCATTGGAAGTATTTTTTTTACAATATCAAACGAACATTAGCTTCTTTAGTTTAAAATTTTAATAATCTTTTTCTACAATCACTTTATTATGCTTTATTCACTTTTACTTTTTAAAAGAAACTAATTATCTAGAATGGTCTTGTCTCTATTTGTTATTTCATCAATCATTAATCTAGAATATTATATTGTTTGTCTTAGAATTATTTTCAGGTATTAGTCAAAATATTTACCTTCTTTGTCACATATTATATAGATTTCTTCTTCATAATAATATTTATTTTGAGTATAAAAAAGATTCTTAATTTATTTCTAATGATTATCCCCTTCATTTATTCCAATTAAAAGGTAGTGAATTAATTTAAACGAATTTATTGGCTTTGTTCAAAAATGTTCCATAAAACCAACAGTAACACTTTATTTTAGGTGTTCTATTCTATTAGTTGAAATATTATATACATATGGATGCACTTCAGTCTTTGTTTTCCCTTTTGCATATAAAACCTCTCTGTGCAACCCATATCCATGTCCCCCTAGATATCATGTTAAATTTTTCATTATAATATTCAACCCATACACTTCTATATTTTTATTTTACAACCTCTAATTTTTAATGAAATAGATTTGGTATCACTAAAAAAACAATTTTTATCTTTTTTATTAGACTAATGTTTACAGTATGTTGGGAAAATTCATCTTGAACATCAAAAACATTATTATAATTTTCTATAATCATCCTCAATATATTATAATCTTTAATACACCTATATTGTGTAAAATTTCACTCTTAATCATTTTAAGTCATAACTTATGTTATTATATAAAGATATTATATTGTTCATAAATATTTTTATTAGTATTATAAATCTTCTCATCATTATCATTGTCCTTATCATCTTCATTTATTTCATCATTATACAGTAGTTTCATTCTTTTATTAAGCTTGTTCTTATACTCAATACATGAAATATGCCCATATTTTAGAATATATTTGTTATGGATATCTTATTCTACCTCAATACTACTTTACAAGACTATACCATTAAACATGATCTATATGTTCTTGTTTTTTAATTTCTACCAAAATATTTTACAGAAAACGTTGGGACAGATTCTTTTCTCTTCCCTCAATACACACCATATTCATTTTAAAACTCCTCAAAGACACATTTTTTTAACATATAATTTATATTTTATCCATATTAATTTTATAGAAATATTATTCTCCACATAAATTTAAGTTTTCTTTTGTAATTTTTAGAAAATAAATTATAATATATCCAAATAGTACATAGTTGCTATAATTAAATGGAATCATACATTTTTATTTAACATTTCCATGTTTGATGTTTTTTCAAAGAAAATTCATTGATATATCATTCATTAAACCTCCTTCTTCATCGTATTCTATGTCAATAATTAATTTAATATTATTTTAATCGATACATTTGGATTTAATGTATTTAAATTAAATATCATCCTTGACATTTTTCTTAACGCAGGTTCATTTGGTATCGAATATTTGGGGATTATATTTGGAACTCATCCAAAAATGTGTATTTATTTTATTTTAATATATAAATAATTATATCAAACACATAATGAAAAAAGTTTCATTGGTTTTTGGAATATGGTTGAATAGTATGAAGTGTAACTAAATCCCTATAATGTGATTAATTATTTATTTTTATATGTAAACGATTTATCTATCATATAATAATTATATTTTATAGTACCATATAATTTTTATGTCAATATATATAACTTAGGTGATTTAGTTTTTAAATTTAATTCATAATTATTATAAATATTATTCCACATCTCCATGGCTATTGTGAGACCCGTAACCTTTTTATACCCTATATTAGAAAAGTATGACTAAATAATTTTCTTTTTCATTCCCATTGACAAATAATTTTATATTATCCATAAATTTAATCGGATCATCTCAACCAAGTTGTGTAAAACCCACTTTTATATTATCAAAATCTTCTAGTACATCTTATACATTATATGGATGTATTTTATTTTTCCATGCATTAAAGTTCATGAAAAAAAAATAAACGTCACAACCATTTACAAAATATATGTTTTATATCTTCAACATTAGTCAAGGTTTGAAATTTCAAAGGGAGCCATGTTTTCTATGATACCAATTGACATTTTTATGTGAATAGAACTTCCACTATGAATGTGGTGAGTCAATGACAGTGCTTTTAGGGTTTCTTATTTTTGATTATCCTTTATAATTATTCTGAATCCTTATCCATCCTATATTTGATGTCTAAATCATTGCCATGTGCATCTAAATAAAGGAAAAAACAAATACATGTAGATTTTTTCAAGGTTGATTCTCAATGTGTGTTTATAATCCTTTTCAGGTTTAGGTTCATCAAAGGAGTAGATTTAAACATGTAAAAATGAATTAGTAAAATTATAAACTATCTCTAAATAATCATAAACACCGATGAATTTATTTGATGGATAAATCCCAAATAAAACTATTTCCATATCCCAAAACATTATTTATAATGTCTCTGAAATTTTTTTATTATTTCGTGAAAATCTGTAGTAGTCAACAAACTATTTTTCTATAATGGATAACACAATTTCATCAAATTTTACTTCTAAAAATCCCTTTAATTGGACCTAGATATCTTCTTTCATCGGATAAAACAACGTATTGGACTTTTTCATCAATTACTCACAATATGACCATCTCAAAAATTTGAATTATATGAATTAATCACTCTAAATACAATCATTATTAAACAAAATAACACACATTTATCTTCTTCTTCATTAACAAACATGTATTTTATCCAATATGAAATCATTATATTCTCTCTTTCATACAAGAAAATATTCATTATTTTATTTCAGTATTATTTGCCTTTAATTTTATCATATTCTTTATCCGAAATTTATTTAGTTAATATTATGAATAATATTTCCCATATTTAAAATATGGATATTCTAACATTATTTATTTAGGAAATAATTTCACAAATTTAAACTAGTCAAACAAATCCATTTGCTTGATTATAATTTAAATAATTATTGAATCCTCTAATACAAATAAGATTTTGATTGACTATGTGATATTGGAGTTATCATGGACCTATCTATTTTAAATATTTAATAAAAAATACAGCAATTTATCCTATGGTTCAATGAACTCATGTTGTGAACCTTTATATTATGACTTCTTCTATCTTGGTGTGAAGTTCTACCTTGATAGAACACATCATCCCACACCATAACCAAAAATAGTATATGATAGTCAATATATTCATATATTAAAGCCTCTAAAGCATGGTTTCTTCACAATTATAAAACTATACTCATAAAGTATCACACACTTCTACCACATTGTGTAATGATATGACTTTCCATGTTATGAATCCCTTTTTCTCAATAATCACCTAGAATCCCAATCCTCAAGATTGTGAAGTTTAATACATTGAATTAAAGCACTTGAATCATTTTTCATTACTTCAAAATATATTTTATTAAGTAATATTCCCATCTCTAATAACAATTATATCATTCATAAGAAATATAATCACATACATATAACTTATATTATCTTCAGAAATATCACATATGCTTTAAAAAATAATAAAATATCAATGGTAAGATTTGTTACATTGCCTAATTTTTATCGTAGACCTACCAAAAAGTCATAGATGCACTAGAAAAGTCAAACATATCAATAATATATTATGTATTATACTCCTTTTACAAATACCATCAGACTCTAAAATATATATTTTGGAATCCATAAAAAAACACATAACTGAACTTTTACATTTTTCTGTAACCCTTAATGAAATATATTACGTACTATAAGTATATGTTACTTATCTCATTTAACCAATAGGGACATCTCCATTTATATTATTCTAAGATATATATTTTCAAATTTATGTCATTTCATTATTACAACTATTATTTATAAAAAAACCTAATATATATAAGAAACTTTCATGATATTGGAATCATTTTGTATCCTCTATATACATAAACATATGATATAGGAAACTCCCAACACATTTTTATTTATTCAATTATAAAAAATATTAAATATTTATTCTTGATATAATAAAATCAGCTTATATCCTCTTTAATACTTCTTTGAGAATTCATAAACACTCCAAAAAACATCTAAGGGATATTCTTCACCAGATAGACTAAGATTCGGGCTCTGTACTCCATGGATGTATTATTAAAACATATATCAATCATTTTTCTCCGTCAAAAAACAAATAATTAATATTATTGGTGACCAAATCATCAATATTCATGACCAACCTATTATATGTAGTGCATTATCTTCATCAGCACTATTTATTCAAATGGACGTAAGTTTAAAAATTGTTTAATTTGTAGGGTTTCTCACTTGAATATTGTTAACAAATAACATCAATTAGAAGTGATATTTTTACCCACTTTTACAGGATCGTCATTTCAACTAATTTCCATTGATCTCTTCTATCTTTCAATATCATGAATCAATTTTGGAATTACTCATGATCATGGATCAATAGATTTTCCACATCACAAATCATTATGATAAATTATTTATTAATAATTGACATAAAAACAAAAAAACCAATTCATCTCTTAACAATAATCCCATTGGTATATTCATTCTCCATCAGCATCATGTTTTCCCTTGGAATAGATTTTTGATATCATCTCTATTACATGAATTACAACAATGCCTTATAATTTATTTCATTATTAATTATATTAGAAACATATTCATGGAATATTTCCTTTCCCTATTACTTTTCTTGTCTTCCACGTGGATTTATTTTCCTCATCAATAACCCTAGACTACCATATGAATACATTATATATGATTTTGGGACCTATCTTTTAGGATAATATGAAATGTAATAAATAATTATTATTCACATTTACAGATGGTGATGATGATTTTATCAATTTAATTAAAAGTTTTATGATATAATATATAGTATTTAGTAATGTAAAAACATTTATTCAATTATTTGACATTTTTTTCATTGATATACGGATTTCGTAATTGAAATTTTCTATTTATTCATTGTCTCAAAATTGTTTGTACCTATAATAATATTTTAAAACCCAATATCTTCTGTAATATATGGTGAAATATCCTTTTTTATTTTATTCAATAAAATCAATTCCATCATGTCATATTTCAATTTCCAGATCATATATGAGGAAATCCATTCATAGTATTGTTTATCCCAAAAGGAGTGTCATGGATATATGAAAATAGACATATAAAATTGTATGTAATTCCATGGTATCAAATTATATACCACATCACATAAAAACTTTTCAATGTATCATTTTATTTCTAATATCACTTCTAACTAAAATATATATGTTTTAATTAGTGAATCAAACATAGTTAAAAAATTCACAAATATTATTCACCATTTTTATATTCTTTAGGCACATTATTTTTATTGACTGAGGCCAGATAATATTATTAATCAAAATGGACAACCAGATACATGAATCATGATCCATGATACCTAGTAGATTTTGTCTAAAATCGAGGGTCTAGGATAATATTTGGGAAATAATTTTCATTCTTTTTGACATTATATGTTAATAATATATTCATTTTAAATTTTTAAATGATATATCAGTTTATATCATGTTCCTTAAAATCTAAACTCATATGTTGAATAGTAACTGCTCTACATTTGTGAGAATAGTATAAAATAAACAATTTACTTGAATGTAGAAAAAAAATTTAATTATCAAAATATATATATAATCTATAGTCATACATAAATTAGAAAATAATTCTCAAGTTGTGATGTGCTAGAAACTTCTCATGCTAAAGCTATAAACCAATACTACACCTGAAGACAGAGAACTCACTCATCACATAGTGGATTTTTTCTCCACTAGACAAGCATTATAATAACACATAGAAAATACCAGAAGAATACTTTCATACATTCTAGTAAGTAAAATTATGCATGATAATTTACATGTATATTGGGATTCATATAAATAGTGTGGGTAAAACGATCCAAGAGACAGCACATGGAATTCCATGATGGCCACCTACTTTTTTTACTCATTTAAAATATGGTCCCAAATGAGTTTATAATGGGACCATACCATTAACTGAAAACTTGTATAGATACATATATACCTAAAATGGCGGTGTTTATTTTTTAAAATTTATAATATATCTCATATTTTACTTTACATTAGTTTATCATTCTATCATGCCTACACAAAACACATCATGGCTTTTTTACAAAATAATTTTTTTAATAATTATAGTTTAATTACACTATAATGGACTATGTAAAAATTTATATAACATTACTATGTAGGAAAAATTTGTTTTTTCGTAATTATATATTAATAAATGGAATTATATATTTCATACATGTTAATAAATTTGATCCAATTACAAATAAAAACATGTAAGAGACTCTACAAATTTATTATTACTATGTTTTAATATATATTGGATTAAAACACCCTTAAATATTTAATATATTAAAACATTATCAAATGACAAATACACATGATTTATTGGCCCATAAAAAAATTGGTTTGAGCTTATAAATTTTAAAACATATAAAGACATTCAAGAATAAGCATAATATAAATATGCCTATCAAATTTATCCCCATAAAACCTATTTTCATGGCTAGGAACCACCATGATAGCCTATATTCTACTAGTAATTAACCTATTGTATGCGAATATATGTGTCTAAATCACAAAAACACACATACAGACATGAATATATATATATATATATGTGTAATATATGTTATTGAAAACTAATAAAAAATAGAACATGTCAAAGATCACCCTATACAAGTAATAATACAATGTTGGAAAACACCCAAACCCACAGGAGGATCCATATCTATGTTGAAACCAATCTAAAAATAAAAGATGTGGGACTACATCATTATTTGTGATACTGAGAGGGAAATACTACATTTAAACTATATCCATTATCTGATAGAGAATTACAATAAATATTACTAGATGAGGAAAAATATATTTAGGTAGTGGAGATATATTTTATCTTTGTAACCATAGTTCCCATTCCATTACCTACCATACTTTATTTTTTTAAAGATATACCCATTGATGAATATTGGAACATAAATGATAGATTAAAAAACAACAAGAAATATATCAACATGATTGAGATTTCACACGCATACCATGCGCATAAATTAAATGAAAAAAATTAATTTAATCAAAAATTGTAACATAATTTAATGTCCAAAAATAAACAAATCATGATGTAATGATAGAAATATATAACCATAAATATGAATATCAAAGTGCACTTCATGGATAACATAACTGTTATTCCCATTTTTGAATAATAATAAAAATTCTAAAACATATTCATGACCAACATGTCTATAAAATATCACTATGTAAATAAATAATGAAATCACAAAGATTAGTCCCTCTCAATATCTACCCTAAATCACACATTCCTAATTTTTTTAAAGAAATTAACCATATTTTCATTTAAAATACACCTTTTGGGAAATCTCAAAATTTCTCACCGTATATAATAAAAGATACTCCAGAATTAATCTTATTATGGTGAATAATAAAAATAATAATAAATACCAAAACCCACTAATAATTGAAAAATAATATAGAGGAATGAAATAGTATGAAAGAGTAATTTATTATCCCAATAGGGTCAGTATTGGTCTTTAAAAACCATTAAATACTAGGTTTTTAAATGAAGTAAATCATTTAAGTATTAGTCCTAAAAAATATTCATAATTTAGGGTTATGTTGAGGGACGTCATCTTTCCTAAAAATTGGTGACGGGGTACACTAGAAAACTGATGTGGGAAGAAATCATGCCATTATTTTTTGAGGTAAATAAATAAGAAAAGTATAATTGCACATCAATAACCCTAACTAAGGATTAAAACTAGGGCCTTTATCCATTACTCATAAGTTAGGAGGGTAACACACTGGTACACTATTGTAAAATACATTTTATATGGTTTTTGTGATAAATAAAATATAAAAATATAAAAATCAAATAAACCCATATAACCAACCGATTAGAATCTCAATTGATAACACTAAAACCAAATTTAACCACAATCACTGTTTAATATAACTCAAAATAGTACTAATTAATAGAAATGATAATAACTATTTAAATAATTAGAGAAAATAAAGTATTCATAAGCCTCAACATATTCACTTTTAGAGATATACCTCAAAATAACCACTATCCATTACTCATATTAATTCACCTAGTAGAATGAAAATTAAGACTAATTATTCTCTTATAATAACTACCATGGTTATACAAACCCTATGAGGTAGACATTAACACAGTATGAAATTATATTTTATACAATAATTATATTAATAAATATTTTTCTAAATCCTAATGATGTAACCATCCCCTACCCTATTTACAAACCCAATCATTACATCACCACTCTTAGAACATCTTAATCATCAGTCAAGTGTTGTTTGTTATCTTATAATTGAGTCAAGATATCTATATAATAGAATAATTTACACTTTTAATCATAAATTATTTCAAAAGAAAAAAATATAAAATGGTAATATAATAAGGAGATATGGGTTAGGTGTCATATGAAAATCATATACTGAATAACATATAAAATATACATAAGAACACACAAAAAAACCAATGATGAATAAATTTGACATAACAATATATTTTAAAAAAATATATATTTATATCTCAAATGAAAATTTTTAAAATTTATTTATTTATATTGTAAATCAATTGAAAATCAAAATACATTACATACCATATTTAAAAAACTGGGGTTGAAACTAATTAAAATTATAATATATCATTGTCTTTTCATACTATAATAAAAATAAGATTATAAAAATTAAACACAACATCCAAATATTTTATCTCAAATATAATAATCTAAACCCAATATTGAAAATTCATAAAATACATCCAACACTAATAATTAAGAAATATAAACATTCCAAGAATGGAATAACATTTAATTTCTTCCAAACTACAACAAATACCTAAAAACATTAAAAATATACTATTATTAATCAAGTGATAAATTGGGGGGGATTATCTTGAGTTTATAATCCTTAAAAATTATATCACTTTAAATATTGTTGTATGGTGTCCTATCTCATAATATTTTACTTTCAAGAATCCCAAATTGTATTGTCCACTTGTATTGATTGTCGTGTAATAATGGGGTAGATCTATGGAAAACATAGCTAATGTTTTATGTGAATTCATTTGTTAATTATTTATACATTACATTCCTTGTTCAAGAATAATTGAATTTTCAAATATCCCAAAATAAATGAATCATGTGATTTAAATTACTAAAAATATAAACTATGAAATTGGTTTTTCATAACTTATAAAATTGAGATCATGTGGATCTAGATATCTTATGTTTCATTTCATTCATAAAATATCTCATCATGGGGACACAAATATACCCAAAAAAACATAGAATAAATGTCTTTTTTATGTTATTTAATATACTATTCTAGTAGAACAATTTATTTTATTATTTTTTCATAAAAAACCCAAGATGATGAATACAGTGAATGTTCATAGATATATTCATTTTAATTCCATTAGAAGTCCCTTGATATTCTATTATTTATCCAATGTCATATATCTAGTGAATGAAAGAGAAATTACACAGGGATTTTATAATATAGTTGACTTAGGGATAAGAGACAAAAGTGATAATTCAATTATGAAAACAAATTTCTACCAGTATCCACAACCTCAACACAGATGAGGGGATTCACCTTACTTATGATAAATAATGTTAAAAATGTTCTTCATACCACTAGTGTTCATCATAGAAATCCAAAGATAATAAATACAATCCACCTAGAGAAAAAACTATACAACTCCAATTGTGTGAGTTTCAAAATCATAGTTATTCCAATATTGATCAATCAAATGATTATCTCTCTAAATAATAGTATGTGGCTATTATTTTGGGGACATGAAATTTTCTGGGTGGTTAGGGGTCTAAATACACTGTTAAATATTAGTTTAATTGGTATATAGGATGGTCATAAGGTCGAATCATGGCTCAAAATTAACACACATGATTAGATAAACCACATGCCATCCATATATACTATTATGTCTATATTCACTTATGGTCACATAGTTCTTATATAGATGTTCATTGTTTGTGGGTCATAATTTAAACCATAATAATGTCGAAATGAACCCATAAACTTCTATTTTTATTTGTTACCTCTGGTTCATGCCAAAATCAATCAATTTACCATTATAGATGTAGTTTTCCAATCAAAAACGTTTTTGGATATAAATACAATGTTTCCCATATAAAATGGCAATTTTAATGTGGAATTTATTTAGAAAATAGCACATTCACAATAGTTCATCAAACTCTTCCAAATATGATCAATTGTGTGTCCATAGACAATTACCTAGAAAATAATTTCAAATGGGAAATCAATGAAATATATAAAAATTTCAAAAATTAAATCAATAAAATAAACACATATTTTGATAACATTATTTTTTAAAATCCTAAGAGACCCCTTAAATATTCACCATTCCACAATGGAAGAAAAGAAACATAGACTCAATTTCAACATTACATATTATCATACTTAAACAATTGTTTATTTAAATCTATAACTTCGCTTATTTATTACAAACAATGACTCTAGCATTACTTCAAAATAATCATAAACTACACTAGGTTTTTTAAAAGATCTCATCAACACCAAACGATGGTATATCACTTTTATCATTCATATGGTCTCATTAAATTTAAATTTTGGAGAAAAAGGGATTGATGTTATCTTCAGTGTCAATTTTGATTAATAAAATTTTTCCTTAGGGTTAGTTATTGAAATGGATATTTATACACTTGTTAATACAAATGACTCAACATGATTAATATTTAAATAAATTAATGATATCATTAAATAAAATCATTTCAATAGCCACATGTTACGAATAAATAATTCAAAGTCTTCTCTTCCACTAACACATAAATTTACATTCATTTCATAAGATTCGTGAATTAGAATAAATCCAATAAAAAATACAAATGTAAATACAAAGATTTATGATATAGATATATTTAAATATCCTTGATCAATTAAAAATTTATTATCAATCAAATCATATATAAAATTTCAAAATTACTCATCAGCGCCATATGAATTTAATTAAATTAAAAGAATGAAATTAAAACCACCCCTTAAATAGTTTACAATAAAAAACATGTCATCCAATAAAATTTTAACAACCCAATAAAGTAAAATAATTTACTGTTATAATAAATATTATTATGCATCTATTTATATGTAACAACATCATAAACATAGAATATACACCATACTGAGTTAGCATGAATTATATCCAAGACTAGGTTTTACAGCCTTTAAATGGCATACAAATTTAAAAAATAACATTGGAAAATTTTATAAATTTTATTTTTCAAAAAAGCATAAATAATGAAATAAGAGTGTCAATGTTATCTTAGGGTGATTTATTTTTATCTTTCTAAGATGTTTCGATTTTTGATGAATATTGAAAAATACAGCATTTTAGTTAAAAATAGCTTTTTTGATTAAATAATTATTACTAAAAATTTTTATTTTAAACTGGGTTTCAATTCACAAATAAAATAAAAATACATATATAATCTCAATATATGTAATTTTAATAATAATTATATTAAATTTTTATAAAAATAATTATTTTACTTTCGAATGTTTCTACTATAAAAACCTTCTATCTCACCACGTTTGTGTGATTGGTGTTAATTTGAATTTTCCCACATCTATGATTTGAATTTTGGAAAATGGAAAAAACAATAATAATCATTAAAATATTTTTCACCCAAAAATATCATATTTAGTTTTTTCTAAAAATATTAGTGAAAGTGAGTTAAATTAATTACAGCGATTACAATAAGATTAAGCTTACTATGTGACTAAACCTTAATATTAAGGACAGAAATGACCAAGAAACTTGTACAAAATCCATTGGATGCCAATAATTCAACAATATCCCCATTAGGTTCTTATTTTAAGGGTTATTGGTATATTATTAAATGGATTTTCCCTTTATAATATGTTATGTAATGAACAAGACAATAATGCAACATTCTTTACCATTACCATTTATAAAAAATTTAGATTTGTAAAAAACAATATATATTTGGTTATAAATTTCCTGTTGAGATATAAACGGTGTTATTTGTATCATAATTATTTATCAATAATTTTTATAGATGTTATAGTAACTTAAATTTTTTAATAAAATCCAACGTAGTGATTATTTTGTTAATAAACAATTAAAAAAATGATAGTATAAATATTTAAATTATAGTGAATCAATTGAAATATTGTCATTATATAAATTTTTATAAGAATATATAATATTTAAAACTATAATATTAATATATTTTAATTATATTTTTTATATTTTCAAATTCAAAGTACATTAATAATGTCAAAATTAACATTATTGTTATTTTACAATAAAATATATTTTATTAGTTGATATAAAATTATTAAAAACCATAAATTATTACATGTGATTTTTAATTGTTAATAAATTTTAAATATGTTTTATTAATGTAGAAATTTATATTTTATAATTAACATTTTTACAGATATATTTTAAATATGGTGTCAACACGGTCTGAGTTTAAGAGGTGTTTTAGCACGTCACGTGCGGTAATTTTAAAATTCATATCCCAAACACATGATATTATTATTTTATAAATTAGATATTTTATTAATAATTAATTAGATCTATATTATCAAATAAATATCTCTTTATATATTTATTTATGGTTAATTTTCATAGGATAGAAAACTAGATGGTTTAATAAGAACCAAAATGATCAAATTGTGGAATCTTTGATGTTATGGAACTAAATTATTAAATTTATATTATTTTTTAGTGGTGGAGGTTTTTAAAATCCATGTTTCCCATTTACTACAATATGTTTCAATTTATGAGGATCATTATGTAAGTTATAACTTTCATTAACAAATACAATTTGGTATTTTCAAGAGTGTCACTCCCCCTCCACTATAAAAGGCCACTAATCTACCCCTTACTCACACCCCTCAAGACACATTGACTCAAAAATGATCTTCCAAAATAGTTCCCAAACATTTATATTTTCATCCTAAAATACTATCATTGTTCAGAATGAAATCCATTGAATCCTCATTGTGTAATCCAGAATGAGTTAACCTATTAAGAGATAACAAACTTCCTTATGATTTTTTGAATTATTTTCATTATACAATCAATAAAATATTATTATCTAATTATTGTACAAAAAAGGTTTCCAAAATATACTAAGAATTTTTTTTATGCCACGATAATGACTTACAGTTATACACACATCAATCTAATTAGTAACGAACATATTGTTTCTCTATACGAAAATCTATTGCCTCACTAATCGACGATTGTTCATTTTTTCTTTTAAGAACTCTCATGGTTGAAACTATAATAGAAAATATGTTTATATATGATATATATGATACTTATTATGAATTTATACATAATTAATCCTTTTATAACACACACCATTTATATTTCCCATTTTTCATTAATAATATAACATCATTGGAGGAGGTGTGGACTACCGCCCACTTGAAGCAATGTGATTCATTCACGCTATTCGTGGAACATATTAAGGATGTTTTCAATAAACCTAAGTATCATATATAACATATATAAGATACTGGATCTATTATATAAATATTTATCATTTATTTTTTATTCATTTAATATAATATGTAAATGAAAGTATTGTTCATGCATATATATGGCCTACCGCATCTACAAAAAGTGAATTTCATTACGTATCTATAAGCATTACAGTTTAATATATATACATATGTACTAAATAAATAAAATAAATAATTCATGGTTTATATTATTTATATTATTAAATCATGATCTAAATAATAGTATAAGAAAACAAAAAGTTGAAATATGCTTGAGAAAACTAGGTATTTAATACCCATGAATGATAAAATAAAGAATGAGTGCTGAAACGGGTAATAAAATTTTATAAGTAGTTAGTATATATTATTATGAGTATGGCCATGATATTTTTATAAGTTATTAACATATTTAATACCACTATTCAGGATTAAAATTACTACACAACAAAATGAAGGTTAATAAAAGGGATTTTCTTCTCACTTTTTCACATGTGAGATAAATCACATATTCACCATTCACATATTTTTTGTGGAATAACTACTACCCAATTTGATATATTATTTCATTATTTAGCTATATTTAATTGTATAAAACATTTCAATGTATTAATAAACTTTCACGGATCCCATTATTCAAAATCTACTCTTTATAGTAGGGGAATTTCATTTCAACTTACATTCTATTAAGACTTTATTGTAATTATGAACCAATACAAATTCATTTGGTGAATATAACACATTTTCACTTGTTATATCATGAATATAATTATCAAATGATATTCTATCTTTCACCTAACATTAATATTTCATAGGTTTTATGATTTAAATGTATTAATGTGGTATGGGGGATATTATAATGATTATACATTATTATCCCAATGAATGTTCTTAATGAATATCCTTACAATATCACTTTATTTTTTGATAGTTAACATTATCTAGCAACAATATCTTTATTGTGATCTTTATTTATTTTATATTTACATGGATATCCATATTCTCATAAAATCTATATTAGTATTTCCTAATCATTATACCATTTTTCAAATAGTTTTAACTATGAAAATATTAGATTCATGGCATAAAGCCTTTATTGTATTAGATTAATTGATTGAAGACACAAATGTATTATTATTTTTTAAATGAATCCCTCTAATAATTTTATTTGTGAAAATAATTCTTAAATGTGATATATTAATTGCTTGAATCCTTCACCATATTTTATTCATCACATGAATCCCTCATAGTAGTATATATATAGCCTAAATCATTGAATGTGTTAGATTCATAGCATGAATCCTCAAACATATTAGACCCTTTTCTTCAAGATTTGGTTTTTTGTTATAGATATACATCCATATTCATTTCCTTCATCGATATTTTAGTTATTATATATCCTTGAGATTTTGATCCATATATCTATTGATTTATTATATTCTAGGTTAATTGATTATGTGACATGTATTTAACATTCATACCTTTTAATATTGATTTTGTGTTGCCTTATTATTTTAATGGAATATCTTATAAGTTATAAACCTTTCCATTTTAATTTATCCCTATTTATTCATTATTATTTTTTCCTTACATACCTTTAGTGTGCATTTGAGATCACCCCGAATATGTTTCCTTTCCCTAGGTTATAATGAAGAAATATTTGAAGATGATTTAAATGATAATGTTTATTTAATATAATTATATATCATATTTTATTTAATATTTTCCAAGGTATTTTGGGTATCATGTAAGTAATCTAGATTTATAATAATGATAAATGGATTGTTTTTTTGGGATTTTATTCCTTTTAATGACTCCAATGTAATAAGAAAATACACCGGCTTTGGGATTCATTACTCAGGGCATTAATGTTGGTAGAAAAATAAGTTCAACAGAAACCTTGATAAAAAGATTTTGAAAACCATGATTACAGAGAAACAACCCTAAAACATTTTTTGGGGTTATGTATAAAATACCACCATATAATTTTGGTAATGTAGTGATTATGTTGGTTTTCATATCAATACATTATTGTATGTATACTACAAGTGGATGTGGTTTTGGAAGAGATATACCTAGGGTTAAAAACTCAGAAAAGGTATTCTATGCCTGATTCTAGGTAACCTGGTAAAGAAAAACAGGCCTTACTGCACACATGGTTTGACACTCCTACAAGATAATCATATTATAATTAACATATACCATACAAACTATTGAAAATAATTTAAGTAGAAGGTGAATATGAATAAAATAGGATAAATCAATGTTGTCACAAATTCAATAAGTATGATCAATTATTTAGGAATCCTATTTGTATTTTTTCATGGCAATGTGGATTTTTATTTAGATAATTGTTTCTCAAACTATTCTTTCTCATTTTAGTAAATGGAGGACACCATAAGGAACTTGGTTAACATTTAATGTGATGTAAAATTTATGGATGATAATTTAAATGTAATGATCACTGGAGTGAATGATGTTGTGATCATGCTTAATCAGTTTTCAAATAACCTGATTAACAATGTCTACTTTAACCAACTCTAAGAGTCACCTTGGTATAGAAGTGTTTGTGATGATTTTTTTGGGGTGTGTACATCTACCTATTTGAGGATGGTGATGCTGTTTTTTTCCCTGCATTCTCACTTTCCAATGGTGGGAGACATCTATTCCTTGTCGAGGGATGTTTTCTCCTTGACAAAAACAAGATGATGGGATATCGGATCGTCCGTCCATGGATTCCTCCTTGAAACATGTCACATAATCTGGGTCTCCATTATAGATTAAAACATTGTTCACTAAACTCTACCCAGTGCCATATCTTCATGGACAGTAGTTAATTACACTTCTTATATCGGGACATTCAAGGGGGTTCGGTTAGGGTAGCAAACTTCAGTCAGGGGACTAGTCATGTTGGACAACACTAGCATGTCTGGATGCTGGAACATTCGCGTGTTTGGGTTTCTTCCCCTTATTATAGGGCTTTTAACGGGAGCAGAAGCATGAGGAATCCCGCATCGAATGTGGGGAATTCTATTCCATATTCATTTATCTAAGGTTTTCCTCATCTTCCTATGTTTATCATAGAGTATGCCATAGATTTAATTTATATAGTAGATGGATCAGACTGATCAGAACACTGACTAGAGCAGATCAGGTGAGTGAAACCCCAGGAGGGAACACCGAAGATGGGTCTAATGCATGGTTAGCTACCCGATTGTTGTTAAAGTGGATGGGGAATGGAGTGTCATGATCCCACCGAGATTTGGTGGCCTGGCTAAGAACCAAAATGGATGATGGATGGTTAAGTGATGTGGTTGGAGAACGAGATGGAGTCGACTCGAGAATGAAGGTGATGTTGGGCTTGAGTCTCATAGATACCTCCTACGTATCCATGTTGCTGGGTATCAAATTCCTCATTGATCACCTGACAACGACTTACCATCGAATGGGGTTGAAAATGGCTTACCATAGAATGGGGTCATAATGGCTTACCACAGGATGGGGTCATAACATCTTACCACTAGATGGGGTCACAACAGTTTACCTCTGGATGGGGTCAAAAGGGCTTACTGTTGGATGGGGTTGCAACAGATTACCGCAGGCTGGGGTCGCAACGTCTTACCTCTGGATGGGGTCGCAACGGCATAGCAATGGATGGGGTCTCAATGGCTTACCTTTGTGTGGGGTCCCAATTGGTTACTTCTGGATGGGATCCCAAAAGCTTACCATTGGATGGGGTCACAACAGCTTACCACTGGATAGGATCGCAATGACTTACCGCTGGATGGGGTCGCAACAGCTTACTACTGGATGGGGTCGTAACAGCTTACCGCTCGATGGGGTACCAATTTATTACCACTGGATAGCATCACAATGTCTTTTCATTGGATAGTATCGTAATGACATATAGCGGGTTGGGTTCCCAATGTATTACCGCTGGATGGGGATGAACCTATGGGAGGCTTCTTATGTACCTTATCCAGGATACAAGGATCAAGACCCACATAGTTCAGGATGGAGTGGGAACCGACGTGAAGATGGACGGTACCGCTGGGTGTTGGGCTTGAACCTCTTGGAGGATTCCTACGTACCATGCCTTGGCATGTAAAAAAGTCTACATTGTTTAGGTTGGTGTGGGTGAACCGACGTGAAGATGGTCGGGACCAGTGGGTGGTGGGATTGAACCTCAGAGAGGCATCTGACGTACCTTTCCTTGGAAACGATCAAAGACCTCATAGTTCAGGTGTGGAAACCGATGTAAAGGGGGGTCGAAAACAATGGTTATTGATATTGAACCTCAGGGAAACATCCTACGTACCTTGCTTTGGCATGGATCAAAGTCCACATAGTTCATGATGAGTTTTGGTGAGATGATGTGAAGATGGTCAGGACCAATGGGTGTGAGGATTTAACCTTAGGGAGGCTTCATTCATATATTGCCTTGGAAAGGATCAAAGACCTTGTAGTTCAGGTTAGTGTTTGGGTCTAACACTCTAAGGCGGCCTAGAGAAGATATCATGGTTGGTTCTACATCTAATCCCAATTTATTCATGCTCGGTGTGGGAAACAAGAGGTAGCAAAGTCAGGATGATCACATTGTGAAAGGTGCATCCATGGGATGTGGAATTGGTCTTACACGTAGATGGTGGCCTAAAGTGGAAACAGGGTCTTGCGTGTGGTTAGAATCCTGAAGATATGGTGATTGGGACATACTACAGAATTGAGACCCGGATGGTGGAAAATCCCAGCATGAGAGGGATTTGACACCCTGTAAGAGAGGAGGAGTTGGGATGCAACCTACTATAAGGAAATATAGGGTCTTACAACAATGTAGTTTCAATGTTCCCAAGAACCTATGCCACTCCAATAAAGAGGTTTTCAATCCATGTTAGTAATGATCTCACTCCTGTGGAGAGTAGTGGGTGTACAGAATATCCAAGACAGGGGACCTTGTGAGAAGGGAATGGGGAGAAGCCATAGTTTAACATCATGTGTTGGGGATGATGGTTCTTGGTATTTTAACATCTTGTAGCTCAGATGAGGTGGGTTTGTTGCGCACCCCTAGGACATACATAACTGATACCCTCCAGCCCATAAAGGAAGGAAGTCAATGGCAATGCCGTGGTGTTGGGGTGTTGTGGAGCAACCCATCAGGGGGTCCATGTTTGTGTGGCTATGCAAAGAAGAAATAACTATTATCATGCCTATTTGAAGATTCATGAGGTGAAGCAATGAAATGGGTAGTATCATCCAAGGGACTTTGAAATTGATTCATGCACATCTATATGGTCACATAGAAAAAGGGGGTGTGATGTAGATATTTTGGGTGTAAGAGGTACCCTAAGATAATATCTGGAAGAGGGATATCGACCACGCTCATGGAGGAAGGCTTGTGCGCAAATGGAGCACATGTGATGAAGTGGCCAGGTGAGTGGTTCTGGAGGTTTGTGCACAATTGGGGAGGGTTGCACACATTTGATGTAAAATTGGAGCAGTTGTGCGAAAGAGATCGGGTGTGCATGCAATTTGAGAGATTTTTGTGTAAAGGGGAGCTGAGGTTTGGCATGCAAACTAAAGAAATCTCTTTCAAGTTTGGGCGCACAAACTAAATGGATTGAGAGAAAGTTTGGGAGTGCAAGTCCATGCAATTGCATGCAAGAACTAATCAAAATTTGCATGTAAAGTAAATAAATTGATATCAAGGGAAATGAATTGCACACAATGGGTTGAGCGCAAGGAAAGGGGATTTCACACAAGGGAAAGAATTGTGCATAATGGATTGTGTGCAAGGGAAGGGGATTGTATGAAAGGTTCATGACTTAAATGGATTTAGGCTAGGGTTCCTCCCAAGTGTTCCTGCACGAAGGAAGACCCTTGGGAGACCTATCACGAAATTTCATGTACCTGAAAGACATTTTTTCATGAAGAAGATGATGATTTCATGCATGGGAGGTAGTTTGGATTCCTTAGCTGCCCGAAGTGGAAGGGGTGTTATTCTATTTATAGGTGATAGGGTTCCTAGTGTCCACGTGGAAATCGTCCGGTGAGTAAGATAGTGTGCCCTAGTCGGTGGTGTGAAAGAATGTGTGATGGGGCTGCTGGCGCGAATGAATGTGTGCCTAGGCACACAATGCTGAAGATTTTGTGGCCGAGTGACCAATCTGAAAGATTGTACTCATGGGTGACCAGTGAGAATGATTGCAGGCCCGGGTCAGTGGCGCAAAATATATGTGTTCCAGTGAGGAAATATCCCTCAGATCCTGTGGTTTTCCACGTGAGGGAGATATTTTTTTTCCATCTCTGGTGATTTTCAGCCGTCCCTTCCGGCCCTCCCGGAATAAATCGCCGAGTGGAAATACGCCTTGACTTTTCCAGAAAGACCCCTTTTCTCCGTCTGGAGCGGTTTTCGGTATCTAAAAATGTCCCCCTTGGAATCAGATCGATGAGGATATGCAATGGTCAATTTACAAGGTAAATACCAAGGTGCGTAGCCTCCTAGGGTCAGAGCATGCAGAAAATAGCCTTGGAGCGCAAAATCTAAATATGAAAAACATTTTTCACACACAAGAAAACCCCATTCCACGACAATAAAACACCTCACGGACCTCTCACTCCATTCGGATTTTTCTCGTGCGATAATTCCTAAGCTCTCACACCTGAAAAACATCCATGCCTTGTGCGAAAACACTTCATTGTTGAGTAATTCTCTGAGTTTGGCCATTTGTTTTATGTATTGGACTGGGGTTTTCACGCCGAGACCTCAGTTTTTCATGCCTCCTTCTAATCATTCGTTCTAACTTTTGATTTTTTCCCGTGACATAGCCTTATTTTTAGGCCATCTCCTTTGTACTTTTCTAGAAGAAGAGAGCTACTAATTGGGTTGATGCTGAGGGAGATGCTGCGTTCATTGCTTGAAGGGCCGAGATGGCTGCCAATACAATGGTTTATGATGCCTTAAAGATTGTATCCCGCAACCAATCTCTCTTCAACAAGTTGAACCCAGTACAGAAAGTGTATGCGATGTCTGACAACTTACCAATATGGGACATTGGTATTTTGGAGGAGGTACCCATGCCAAGATTTGATGTTGAAACACCGCGGTCATGGGTGACCTACAAGGATGACCACCCTCAGTATAATATAACTAACAATGGACATCCTTCTAGAAAAACCAGACATATGGATGATTACATCCTAACACCCAGGACCAGAAATATTTCAATAATTTACCCAGTCCTAGATGATTCTCTAGTAAATTCTGCAAGTACCTTCTGATAGAGTGTCACTGACTAAACCAAAGGCTAGATGCAAGATTGGTACCTACGGTTTGGAGGCAATTTCACAAGTAAATTGGCCTGGGTGTATTGGGTACTCTAGATGTGTGACCAGTATGGGTCTGAACTGGAGCACATCAGATTTTTTGTGGCAGTGTGGATGTCGTAGTTTCATTTCTACTGTCAGCATGAACTCGAACCAACGCTATTTACCCGATGGTCCCCCGAAACCAATACCTTCCATCATCACTATGGGGACATTAGTATCAGCCTTTGGAAAATTCATTTCATCTGGGGTATCCATTTAAACGTGTACTAGTACAATGAATTCTTTTCAATGAGGAACATCTGGGGAGATAGATCACGAACCCCTATCCTATCATGGCATACGTTGGAGCCGGATAAGGAGAGGCTAGGGGTCAGGTACTTTTTGAAGTGAATATCTTATAAAAAATGGTTTAGTTTATTTCTAAAAAGCGATCCAAAAGTCAAGATGTCGGGGCAAGGAAGACAGTGTCCAAAAGTGGCATAGAGGAGAAAAATCAGATAGTACTGGAGGCTCCTAGAGGCGGGGGAATATTAATCATGGGGCTTCAGTGTAAATGATAGTCGGGACCCAAACATTTGGTACACCATATTTATTGAATCCTTACTTAGTGGGTGGATCCTACTAGTGAGGGACACAAGTATGGGAGTTTGTTCAGTGACATAGTTGATGGATGGCATCATGGATGTTAATTAGAAGTTCAATCTTGGAGTCCTCGTGTTATCCCATTTGTATGCCTTTCTAGGGAAGATTTCGATAGGTGGATCCCTGAAGAGAATCTGTGGCCCCTTACAGATCTTTCATGCCTAGATCACAGATCATTGTAGTGGATATACCTTTCCAAATTCCATTCACCCTCCAGGTAAAGACATGTGACCTTCCTTGATGAATATTTATAGGGTCATGTCATTGACGCTCAACGCAGAGGGGGTGAGGATTAGAATTTGAAATATTTCCAATTTTACATTAAGTCTGTTCCACACTATAAATAGCCAAATTATAGACAAATAGAAAGTCTCACTAGGTTAAAGGGAATACTTTTATAGCATCAGAGGTGGGGTGCTTGTGGCCTGGGATGATGGGATGATCCTTTGTGATCCCTATGTTCCGTCAATATTTTCCAGGCAGTTTGGATGCCTCCAGGCGATGCAAAAGAACGTGTATAGAGATGTTTGAGAGGATAGGCACCAATGCATTCTTCTCCAAATATGTCTAATGCTCCAAAGTCATGGCTCTGGTGATGTCATTACCCTTCCTCCCATCAGAGTTGATGTTGGACTCTTAATAGAATATACCAAACTTTATAACATAGAGTACCCTGAGGGGATTTTGTACAACTGAGTTCGGTAGCTCAAGGTAGCTAGTGTAGAACATGGGTGGTGAGAGAGCAGGCAAGGTGCTATTGGGGAGGAAAGGCCAGAAGCTAGTCTAGCAACTATGCCTGCACATGCTAGGTCTACAATAGCAGGAACATCTCATGGAATGGTCTTTCCCTCATTGTATAGGGGGAGAGGGGCTCACAAAGCGCACATGGATCTTCCCTAGAATAAATTACGGTATCTACTTCAACATTCCAATGACTAAGTCTTCCTGGACATATGGTCATCCTTTTTGACCCTACTACAGTCGATGGGCATTGAAACCCTCTGAATAAAAGATAGTGTGAGATGGAATCCAGCTACCAGAAGTCGGACTCATCTGGCTTGATTAGAGGGTGAACTTCCATCGACAACACGTGTAACTAATGGTCATGTATGTGTATGCACGTTAACATGGACGGCATGAGGAACCACCTTTCTTGGTGAAGGTAATTCTTGGTCAGGAGCATGATCTAGAAAATATTTTGATTGAGGATGATGCCAGCGATGGGGAGCCAGAGGGCAGTGAGTCAGAAGTAGAGGGGGAAGAATTAGAGGATGAAGAAGTTGGGGAAGCTGAATAGGATCTTGGAGGTGGAGGGTCTCAAGAGACAGAGCACCAAGGGAGCCTTCAAGAGAGTGGAAATATTGTTGGCTCCGACGTAGACATTACTGAGGTACATGAGGTATGCCACATTCCTTATCCATCCCCCTCCCCTTTTCTTCTTCTCCCTTTTTTCAATTTAATCATATTTTTTCATCCTTCTCAAGTTTGTATTGTCATTGACCAAGAAGCACTATCGGAAGGGGGAGTAAGTAACAATAAAATAAGGTGGGGAGATGACACCCATTATTGAGATAACGAATGCTGAGGGATCCCCCACCATGACAGCTCCTATGGTGGCTGGAACGCTAGAGGATGATGGACTGAGTTATTGTATGTTTTACCACATGAATGCTGGAATTGGTTATTAGTGAACCCATCTGATCAAGGCATTCAATATTTGTGCAGAAATCATGGCATTGGAGGCTCGACAGACAGTTGAATCCAGACCATTCGTGAGTTATTGGATAGTAAATGTGATAGTCCATTCTGTGCACACATCCCAAAATGAGATACCCCGGGAACTCGGTGAGCAAAGATCCTTGGATATTAGAGACATTGATGACGAGATGGGGCCTAATGTTGGTGAAGGAGCTATTGATACTGAGGAAAGAGAGTAAGATCACCCAAGTGTTTAATATCCTAACCCCTTGGGATAAATACACCAAGAAGACCTTGCCACATATCTCTTGGCTACTTTCCCCGATGACCAGAATATAGATCTTAAAGTGATAGATGATTCCGATTCAGAGGTGACCGATGAGAGCTGTATAGAGCGTCGCAAAGGGTGGAAGTGTATCAAGATTTTTCTCAGTCATCCTCAGATAGAATTGCTAAAACAGATGGGATCGCTCCACACCTAGTTATGATTTCTCTATGCTAGAGGGGTGGAAGATCAACATATTCATTCTATAGTCCACGACTACATGGATAAGATGCTACATGAGATCGGCCGATGCTCTGACATTTCCTGTTGTCAGAAAGTGTCAAGAAGTACCCATGAATTCTTAAAGGTGGGACAAGAGGTCTGTCGCCTTGATGAACTGGCGAAAGAAAAGGAGGTATTCATTGAAAAAATTTCTGACCTTTTTGAGAAATTGATGGCCCAACTGGTAGATTCCCAAGAGAAGCTAGTGGAAGCGGGTTACCAAAAGACTAGACTTCAAACTGAATAGGTGCAGGCATAGGCTAGGGTTAGTGAACTGCACTTTGCAGCTGCTAATGAAGAGAGGGTACTCAGGGGGAAGGAGGAAATCATGGAGGCCACAAGTCAAAAGGTAGTGGCTCTAGAGTGATCTATCCAAGATGTTTATCCTTAAGTTCCATGTTTTGGTCGAAATCATAAACTCATATCTTTTTACTGCCTCTTGTTTTGAACTGCATGAATGAATATATTTATTTACTTGTTCGTTTGGTTCAATGAATTACAACCACAATCATGAAATAAATATCAATCCATTTATAAGCTCATCTGGGTCATGCCTAATGTTAAAAAAAGGGATGTTCACACTGTTACTTTATTTGAATGCAAGAGTACCATCCAAGCTTTGGGAATCTGAGTTTTGAAAAAACAACTTGGATTTCTAAGAAGAAATGGGAGAGGCCTGATTGGATTATGAGGACCTCATAACAATCAATGTGTTGTCCTTCTAATGCGATCTAGCGCACAAGTGGGGCAATTCCAGGGGTGTAAGAATTATATCGGACATTAGGGAGTGGAATGTGTGAATCACGATACCCCATATTTGGGACTATGTGAGGGTAGGATGACAATAATGTATAACTCTTGACCATTTTCAAAACACAGTATCTTTATTGTGTTAGCCTAGAATTTAAAAAACAAATGAGGGTCGACCACTGACCATGTTTGAAACAAGGGGCCTGACTCAAAATTTCATCCATTACCCTTTCAGAATGATGGCCCTGGACAATAGACAAGCCCTAGGCTAAGCATCCATACTATTAGGGGGTACCTTTTGGTGTGAAAGAGGACTAGGATCCAAATAAATTGTATGCAAAGCGTGGATTTTGAGTGATGGGTTGTTCGAATGGAGTCCAACACTCTTGAAATCACACTACAGTGATGAAGGTATATTAGGTTGGCGTATCCATCATATCATTGATCAAATTTACTTTTGAGCAGGACCTCTTTGGAAAGGATCTCTTTGGAAAGGGATATATTGCATCCCACATATCCCTAAAGAATGTCAAGGGTCAAAAAGTGAAAGATAGGTTGGTCCCAAAGCAAGGCTCCTGTACAGTCCTACATACAACATTAATATGGGAACCAAGCCATATGTGTTTCTGAAGACACAGTTTGACATCATGCAGGACGATGAATGGAATGTGTGGCATGGATACGCCAATACATTTCCTACTAGAACTACTAAGCCCACGTTAGTCATGCTTTATATGGGACACAAGGAGTAGTGACGGTACTTTCATAGCACATGAAGGAACATGTCATGGGAGATGGGATTATTGGTGAATGTCATCCCAATGATGCTAACCCGTCCATGTGACGCACCTAGATGCACAAAGAAGTAAAGCCGAGTATGTCAGAATTCCACTTGATCATAATGATGTTGAAATATTTGAATCATGATTATTGAGATCTAGAAAACAATGATGGTGGCATGATGATAGGGGATAACTATTGACCATTTTCGAAACACAACATCTATATAGTGTTAGCCAATAATGGGGACAGACAAATGAGGGTCAGCCGCTAACCATGTTCGAGACACGGGACCTGTTGCAAATGTCATCCAATGTCTTTAGGGACATTTTCACGAGATGGTACGTGAGATGAGGTGACATGAGACCAGGTCGTGATGGGGGTCTCTTCAGATGTGGAAGAGGATGAGGATCCAGATAACGGGCTCATGAAGCTTGGACATTGAATGAGGGTAATTTCCCCATGATTATTCCACACATCAGGATCTTTTTCAAGATGAATCTAAATAAAACTATAAGATGTATTAGATATAGGGAGTCATATCCCTTCCCGAAGATGAGGTTCCTAGGGACGTACACTTCTAACATATGGTCCTAGAGTGGACAATCAAGTGGGAACATGATTTAATGGACTGTGTGCAGGGCGGTGAAGTATTCAACCCAATGCATAGTTCCCATTGAGAGATCATATTTTAGGATTATAAAACTCAAAAAAGATGGGGAAATGACTTGGGAGGCTCATGGAGTGGAAATTGAAAACCCGACGTGAATTAAAACCCATGAGGTACTCGCCAGACCACGTGTTCTCGAAAGAGTTCAGGCCAAAGGGCCGAAGGAGGGGGGACAAGATTTTAGATTCTTGTGGTTGGAGACAGAGACATGATTATTGGGCATTCCTACGCATCCCAAGAGGATGGGAATCAAGAAATACATTATTCTAGAATATGTCGTGTAGTTTAACATCTAGCAGCATGTATGGGGAGTGATCTTAGTTTATGGTCATAGTGCTCGGGCCATAGATGGTGGGGAACATGGGAGACACATGGTGATGTAATTATAAAACACTATGTGAATAAGGAGTTGGATTCTAGATCACCCTGTGTTCCTTGGGGAATTTTTAGGTCAAGGGACCAAAAACAAAAGACAGTGTGGGCTTGATGCAAAGTGCACGAGAATTCTTACGTACCCCACGAGGATTGGAATCAAGCCACATAGTTCTAGGGATGGAACAGTAGGATACCAGTGCCAGAGATAATAAGGATGTGCGGTTCTGGCCCTGGCACCCAATCAAGTAGTATTTTATAGATCTTGATTGCCATTTTGGATGAATGAGTGTTTAATTCATGAAAAAACGGACCTAGGATATAAAGTTCACGAGAATTATTACATACCCCATGAGGATTGGAATCAACCCACATAGTTCTAGGGATGGCACAGTAGGATACCAGTGCCAGAGATAATAAGGATGTGTGGGTCTGACCCTGGCACACAATGAAGTTGAATTTGATAGATCCTGATTGTCATTATGGATGAATGACTGTTTAATTCATGAAGAAATGGACCTAGGATAGAATGTTCATGCATCACCATGAGAATAAATCCATATGAAGGCATTGATAAATGGTATGTTGTGTCACTAATACCAAACATGATGCCCCCTCGAGTGAGGATATCACGGTACAGTGCCATATTTCATCATGTAGCTAGGATGACAATGTCACCGTTTAGGGTCATGTGAGGGGACCAACCATGCATTTTAACATCATGTGGTACATACATAACAGTTTAAAGTCATGTGGGACTAGGAATATTTATTTAATGTCATATGGATCAGACATATACTGGAGAGATGAGGTTCCACAGGGAATGTCCATGGCGTGATAAAGAATACCCAATGTTAATGAGGATGAGGTCCCCATCATACCGTTCACGATTCATAGGAGGAAACCACAGGATGAGGGGACAAGAATGGTTCATGGATATGGGATAGAAGTGGCTAGCCCCCTGTTGATCTAGACTCGAGGACGGGATGTTCGAGTGATCCTACGTATCTCATGAGGATGGGAATCAAGCCACATGTAGTTCTTGAGGGATATTTTTAATGTCGTGTGGGACAAAAAAAAGTTTAATGTCATGTGTGACAAGAAGAAGATGGGGTTAACTATTATAAAGGGTCATATGTGGTGTGGATATTGAAATCCCAATGTGAATGATGGAATAATCCCACATGTGCAACAGCATGTGGTCCTATATGAGTCATAGCCCAGAAGGAAGAACAGAAGAGATACATTATTGGAAATTGAGCTAGACCCAGAGATGACATGTTTGGGAGTTATAAAAGAGATCATAGTTTATGGTCTTAAAGAATGGACTCGAGATAGGTGGAATCCTTCCATGTAGGCTTATACCTCAATCCTATTCCTAAGCCCATGTGAGTCAATGTCAGTATGGGAAATAAGGGCGGAAGAGGTTTTTGTGATACCTCACATGCATGCCAAAGGGAAGTCAATGCGGAGCCCCAAATGATGCCTTTACCATGACTTGTGTCCTCCTAACGTGCCAATGTGCACTGTGGGATAGATCCATGAGTGTCAAAATTCTATTTGGACATGAGGGCATGGAAAATAATGTGGTTAATGTATCCAACATTTGATGATTTAAGGGGATGGCGTAACGATGGAGGATAACTGTTAAACATGTTTAAAACATAGAATCCATATCGTGTGGCCTGAAATGGGAACAAAAAATGAGTGTTGACCAAAAACCATATTCGAAATGTGGGACTTGTATCGATTTGATGTCTGAAACCCTCGAGGATGTTGGCCCATAATAGTAGGTGATCCCTTAGGCCAAGCATCCAGGCCATTTGGGGGGTCCCTTCGGGCATGAAAGGTAATGGAAGACCAAATAAAGAGGAAGAAGAAGCCGAAAAAATGGGATAAATCATGTTCATGTAGAATCTAACACTCCATGTTCTAGACCATAGAACTCATGGGCTAATTGGTGAATCACCCATGAGGGCCACGGGACCTAACACAATGGAAGTCGACTCGATGAGATGAATGTAGGAAGGGGAGCTAAGGCCACTCAGGAGGGAGAGAGGCTTGAGGTGTGGTCGTTATAAACCCAATGTGAATGGGGAATGAGCTCATACCACATTGTATACCCCTATTCTAGAAGAACACGGTCCAAGGGGCCAATGTTTTTGGGAGGTTTCTAAGAGATGGGGCTAGACCTGAATACATGACGTTCAGGCTGTCCTACATATCCCATGAGAATGGGAATCAATTCACATGTAGTTTTACTGGAAAGTATTCTTAAAATAAGGGAATGCTACCCCAATGAGGGGTGTTTATGGCACAGAGAGTAACCTAAAATGAATGAGGACATAATCTCGCACCTCCCCGTACAACCCTATGTGAGAACTTGGGATAGGGGCCAGAAAAGAACAAAGGGCTTGAGGCTGGGCCTTGGACAGAATGTCACGGCTAGCTTTCTGATTAACATCTGTTAGTGTGGATGAAGGTAGGAGTAAGGTATCTCATCTAGGGATGTGTATAGCATTGCGAGAAACCCAATGTGACTGTGGACATAATTCTCACCACACTGTACAACCCTAAGTGAGAACTTGGGCTAGGGGCCCAAAATGTTCAAGGGGCTAGAGGATGATCCATAGAAAGAATGTAATGGCCAACATGCAGTTTAATGTCATTCTGGGATGAAGAAGGTGTTCTTAGCTTAGGATCACAGAAATCGGACCGTATATTCCTAATTCAATGTCATATGCTAGGGATGGAGAGGGTGAATCATCATGCTTATGGATGACCACCAAGCGGAAATGATGATAGAAGACAACTATTGACTAGGTTAAAAACATAGTATCCACCCTTGTGTGACCAGAATGGGGAGAAAAATTGACCATCGATCATTGAAAATATTCAAAACACAGGACTTGAATCAACTTTTTGTTCGTAATCCTTGAGGGTGATAGACCGTAATGGTAGGAGAGCCATTGGGCCGAGTATCCATGCCATTCAGGGGGCCTTTTGGATATGTAAGGTGAAGGAATCCCCAATGATGGGACTCATGAAGAATGGAAAGGCCTATAATCATGGGACGGACAATAAATGAAGGGATGGATGCCTCAAGGGGACATTTGTGGAGTGGCGAAATAGCCCAATGTGAATGAGTACGTGAGTCCATACTGTTCCACACAATCCTGAATAAAAACTCAGGGTAGGGGGATGAAGCTGTCAAAGGACCTAAGGTTGGGGTCCCGGCCAACTATAGCCATATGGCCTCTCATGCAGGCATTGCCTCATCATAGCTCCTAAGACCACACGAGCCATTCTCGGTGTGGGAAAAAAGGAGTAGGATTAAGCTCTCCCCATCACATTAGGGCCTAATAGGTGGAATTACACTCCCTCTCGAAGAAGATCGATATTTGGGGAGATAGTGGGGCCGAATGAACCACTACACTCCATGTTTAGGACATATGGGGGTGTTGAAAATGACAGAGAATATATGTTGACTAGGTTTGAAACATAGCATCTATATCGTGTGACCTGAAATGGGATCAACAAATGAGTGTCGACCACTGACCACATTCTCCATGAGAAACTTGTATCTATTTGTTATTTGAAACCCTTGAGGACATTGGCCCGTATTGGGTGGAGGGCCCGTAGGCCTAGAATCCATGAAATTTGAGGGTCCCTTCAGGTATGAAAGGTAATGTGAACCCAAATTATTGGGGTTTTTTGAGCAAAAATGCCCCAGTCAATCTCTAAAAAAATTGACTAAAGAATACATAGAGATATTCAGGAGAGATGGATACATGGTACAATAATGATAAGCTTGCCATGAATGAGGGAAAAATCTAGCACCACATCATTTGTTTCATCCTAATGTGAGGTCCCAAAGTTTGGGGCTAGGCCTAAAGATGAAATGTATAGGCGGTCCTATGTTTCCCATGAAGATGGGAATCAACCCCCGTGTAGTAATGAAAATGCCATGAAGTTTAGCGTCCTATGTTGAGGAAGTGTCAGGATTATAAGAACGAAGAAGGGAACATGGTGCAATCATTTTAACCACGACATTGGTGGGGCCAAAAAAGCTTAATCGATATAATGTGAGATCCCCCAAAAGAATGATGCCTGGGAGGGGATAGAAAAAAGATGAAATTGGGGATGGACACAAGAAGAGGAATCTGAGAATTCCTATGTATCCCATGAGAATGGGAATCAATCCATGCATAGTTCTTAAGATGTAGTTTAATGTCGTGCAGGACAATGTACTATTTATGTGAATATAGGACCATGCAGTTTAAGGTCATACAGGACCGCCATGCAGTTTTGGGTCATGTGGGACTGGCCAATTTAAGGTCATGTAGGACCATACAGTTTATGGTCATGTGGGACCCATGGGTTCAAGAAAAGTATTTCTTAAATAAATTGGCATTGGTGGGAGGATTTATACGCTCACCATCCATTATAAAAAGCGATTACACACCAATGGAGTGAACCTTGTGAATGATGGATGGTTATTCCCATTTGGGTTCCAGCTAGGTTGGTTTCTTTCTAGGTATCATTAGTGACCTTAAGTCCAATACCAAGTCACCTTGAAATGAGTGGAGGTGGACTTTCTTGTTGAAACCTCTTACTATCTTGTTCCGATGACTTTCCAGATTTTGCAGGCCATGAATCCTATTCTCATCCAGTTCTTCCAACTCGGCCAGAAATATTTCAACAACATTATCTATTGCTTTCTATTCATAGATAGATGTGTGCAGTGAGGGTAATCGAATCTCGATGGGCAGGATGGTCTCCGTTCTATACACCAGGGAATATGAGGTCACCTAGGTGGAATTATGAGTCGTCGTCTGATAATCCCAAAGGGCATTGGTGAGCTTGTATAGGAATATCATCTTATTCGTACCAAACATTTTCTACGGAATGTTAGTGCAGGATTTGTTGAATGCCTTAATCTATCCTTTTTCATGAGCATTATAGTAGGATTTATGGTTAGAATGGATGTTTTACTTATCGTACATATCATTCAGCTCAACTGGTCGGATGTCAATTCCATTATCAGTGAGCACGACGTGAGGACTCCAAATCGGTTGATGATCTTTGAACTCACAAAGTAAATGATGGAACGGGCCTTGAGCTCCTTTAGTGGAACTGCCTCTGCATAATTGGAGAAGAAATTTATAGTCCTGATGGTGAATCTACACTGGCTAGCTATCGCTGGTGGATATGGTTCCACGACATCGAGTCCCCACACCGCAAATTCCCAAGAGTACATGGTGGAGTGGAGAGGCTCTAGAGGCAGACGAATAAAGTTAGAATGAATTTGGCATGCATGGAATCTCTTGTCAAGTGTGATGAAATCCTGGATTATTGAGGGAAAAAGTACCCGAGTCTCTGGATCTGGTGATATTGTTTTGGCCTGGCCTGATGGGCCCTACAGGAATCGGCCTCAACCTTCTGCATGACCTGAGAAATATTCACTCCATGAATGAAATGGTGGAGAACCCCATAAATCCTATGCTTGTAGAGGATCTGATCAAGTCCAGGGACATCCGGGAGGCTGAACTACAATGCCCGACATCATATTCGCATGCGTCTGTCCCGATCTACTGGTAGATTACCATTCTGGAGATACTCCGAAAAGGGGGATCTCCAGTCAGGAGTCAATTTTACAATTGCATCTCAGGTTTTTGGCATGGAGGCTCTGATGGTAAGATGACCCTCCTTCATTTCGTCATCATCATCAGGAGTGATAAGAGAAATTACTCTCTAATGTGCCATGTGGATAATCAGATCATCCTGCTCAGGTTATGCAAGTGATGCACCAAGGAAGACCAGGGTGTCATATTGACCATTCTGTGACTGAGGGACATTAGTAACATCTGGAAGAGATAGGAACTAGGCCATTTGGTGGAGACTACGCTCCAACAATGGTACGAGCTATATCTTTCTAATGACGTAGTCACCGTTAATCTGCTTGATGACTAGTTCAGAGTCCTATTTCACAAGAATATGGGGCACATCAATCTCGAGAGTCGGCTCGACGCCAGTGATGATATCCTGATACTCTGATTCATTATTGGGACAGCCTTCTGACAATAGGAATGAGTATATTAGGATGGATTATTCCACGGTAATAAAGACGATACCCAGGCCTACCCTATTGTGGCTAGGGTCATTGAGCCTTATGTCGGTGGGGCTTCAAGAAGCTACATCGAAGTGTATCTGCCAGCATGGCATGGCATGGTGTACCGAGAGGATTACCTCCTCGGGGAAATTGAGATCCAAGGATTGGTCATCAGGAGTCGGATGGGATGCAAGGAAGTATTCTAATGCTTTCCCCTTAATAGCTTTCAAAGCGACAAACCTGATATTGAACTACTAGTGAATCATTGCCCACTGAGCCAAACAGCCTACCAAGATGGGGTGGATAAGGATGTACTTCAGTGGGTCTACTCAGGACATCAACTATACCTTGTGGTGCTCCAAGTAATGTCCCAATTTTTGTACAGTGAATACCAGTGTAGGGTATCTCTTTTAAATGGGGGATTATCTGGTCTCAGTATCGAGGAGCATACGGCTGAGGTACTTAAGGTCGTTCTCGGACCCCTCATTGTACTTCTGGGAGAGAAGGGTGCCGATAGATCATTCCAATGTGGTCACATAAAGGAATAATGGATTTCCAAAGATAATTTTCATTAAGACCGGAGGCTAGAATAGATACTTCTTGATCTCCTCATAAGCAGTCTAACACTATTCATCCCACTCATAGATGATTCCTTTCTTCATGAGTTGAGAAAGGGAATACACTTTCAAGAATGATTCATAATGAATCAGTGTATGTAGGATAAGTTGACTTGGATGCCTCGAATCTCTCTAATGTTTCTCAGATTATACATCTGGATAATGGCCTTGATCTTCTCTAGGGAGATCTCAATGCCCCTGTATCTCACAAAGAAGCTGAGAAACTTTGTAAATGTGTCCATGAAGGCACACTTCAATGGATTCAACTTCATGTGACGGGAAGGGATGAAGTTGAATACATTCTCAAGGTCATTGAGATGATCCTAACGCTAGTGAGATTTTACCACCAGATCACCTACATAGCATTCCACCAATGTTCCAAGGATTTTCCTAAATATGGGATGAATAGACCTCTGATAGGTGGAACCCATATTATTTAAACCGAAGGGGATGACTTGGAAACAGAAATTACCATGAGGCTCCCTAAAGGCAGTGAACTCCTCATCCTCATGGGCCATTCGGATCTAGTTGTACCTGGAGTACCCATCCATGAAGGAGAGGGATTTGAATCTAGTTGTAGCATCAATCAAAAACTATGTCACAGGAAGGGGAAACAATCCTTCGGATAGTGACAATTGAAATCCCAAAAGACAATGCCGACTCTGATCTTCCTGTTCTTATTCTCGACTAAAACATGGTTGGCTAGTCATTTGGGGTACTGGACCTCCTTAACAAAATATTCCCTGATTATCTTATCAACTTTTTCCTCTACTATGGAACCATGAGAAGGGTGAATCTTTCTGCAAGGAAACTTTAACCCACAATGATTTGCTGGGAGACCGATGTGGTGGAAGGCTACCCAAGCATCTAGTCCTGGTATCTCATCATAGCTCCATGTAAACACATCACATTGTTCTTTAAGGATGTCTACATACTACTCTTGCTCCTCAAGGGGCCTGGCGGCACTAATCAATGTGGGATTCAGTTCTGCCTCACTACTGAGTTTCACCTATACTAACTCATCGATTGTGGCAGAGAGGCCCTCTTCAAAGGTGGGAGGAGCATCCTCATAATCCTCTTCATCACTTATGGAGGGGAAATACCCATCAGGGGGTGCTTCTTCTTAGTCAGAAAATCCCGACATGAGGTTGGTACCAGCTTGAGCGGTAGTTGTCAGTACATCAGAGGACTCATGTGCTGCCGCAACGAAAGCGATGAAGGTTGTTGATCTGATCCCATATGGATTTTGTCCTAAGGGGACATGCTTGATTATATCAAAGTAATAGAGGTGTGTCATCTTGAGAAGATTAATTCCAACCTGTTGGAACAAGCATGTATGACATATTTTCATTGCTATGGGGCAGAAATCCCAATACCTTATAGGGTTAGGAGGTTCTAGGATCACCTGAGCCAAATTTTTATAGAAGTACGAGGTGATTTTACACCATCACATTGGAATGGGAATGTGTTCCCCCCTTGTCTGAGTAACAAAGAAGAATTTTCCCATGTTCAGATTCGTAGACTCTAATCAATGGATTGGAAGGACATAGGAGTCTCCCAGATTTTTCTCTGGGTCTATTGCATTCGGGGCATGCTCGACCTCATTAGCCTAAATCTACTTGTCTTTCTTCTTGTATAAGTCGGCATCCATGTAGAGGGATTCACAAGAAGTAATGGGAGTTGAATCACCTTGATACACACCCACTCAACCATTGAGGGAGTATTTGAGGAACTGGTGATATTATGAGGGAAACTATGCATGCATGTTGAGCCACAACATTCCCATCAATGCATTATAGGTGGTGACCTGTGAGAAAACCATAAATTCAGTGCTGGTGACTAGGCCATCCAACTGGGTCTTCAAGTGGATTTTACTGACTGGTATATGTTCTATCATGTCATAACCTTATACTCTTAGGTCAGAGGGGCTTAAATCATCTTCAGAAAATCCCAGTCTTCATAATGTTTGAGTTGGGATTTAGGTGATACCATAGCCCATGTCGACGAGACAGCATCGAACCTCCACGCCATTGAAATGGCTAGTGATGTATAGTAGGATAATTTTCCCCTGTATGGGAGAGCTTTCATCTTCTCCATAGAATGAGAAAATGGATTGGCATTCAGCATTCTCGACCGCTTCTGCAAGAATGGATTTTGTGGCTGCTAATTCTGTATCAAACTGGAGGGGGCCCCTGAAATCCTCAGCGAGGGTGTCACGCATATCTGACGATAGGTGGAGGGCCTCAAGTATGGAGTTCCTTGATGTAATACTGTAAATATGATTAATAACATATTACTTATGTGCCATGCATGAATTTCTGCTTACAGGAGGGCGCTCTGTGACAGGAGGTATGGTGGGCCCTATCGGCTGGGACGGCAAATGACTGGTGTTAGGAATATCTTTCTGCTCACTAGTTGAAGCCTATATAGTGACTACTAAATGAGACCAAATGACTATTACCATCATGTAGTAGGGCGTGGCTGGTAGTGGCATAGTTGGGGTGGATCCCATAATCCAGCAACCCGAATGGAAAAGAAGGCAGTCCTAATGCCACTGGATGAGAAAACTGCGTATGTTGAGCTCTACACTGGGCTCGATGCCTGGTTTCAATAGCATGCATATACAGGCTAGAATTTCTGACCGAGGCACTCCTATGGATCATATTTCCATGGCTTCGTTGATGCATGAGAAGGATGGGGACATTGGGAGGATCCACCTTTTTCCCCTCTTCATCAGGAATCATGTAGGGATTTACCAGCTCTACGGTGTTAACTGAGGTGTACCCTTGACCATCACGTCAAGAGTCTTCCACTACTGGATGAATTCTGAGAGGTATTTCCATATTTTGGGGAATGAAGACACTAAGGGTATGGGATGACGATAGAATCGTTAGGGGTCATGCTTTCCCTTACACCATCGGTGTCTAATTTTTTGGGAAGAGGCTAGCCAAGATGATGATGAAAAAAAGGTGGCCATAGATTCCAGAGGCTCTTTCTGATTCAGGTTCCCCCATATGATGCCATGGGCATGGGAAACTATCCTACTATCCATCCAGTCATCATACTTCTAGGATCCAAAACTAGAAACCTGATGTCACTCGCCCTCGCTGTCACTGCTGTTGTCTGGCCATACAAAGATTCATTCCACATATGCCAGAGCCAGGCCTAAATATACTATACTATTATGTACCTGGTCTTGAAGATAGTCTTTTAACACATATCACTTCTTGATAGTGTACCCCATGATTCCGTGGTAGGGGTAGTAATTTGGGTGATCATTGAGGTTTTCCTCATCCACCCATCTATAATTAGGAAAAAGTAGATTCCCCTCCTCCATGGCACTGTAGAAGTAACATGGGGCCTATGACACATTGAATGGGTTGGTCTAGTTTCACTATCCAGAAAGGGGGCCCTTGGTGCTTGACCATGACTAGGGGATGGGGGAGCCTTTTGAGGAGGTGTATCTTGGTTATCTCAGCTGGGTGGTGGCGGCACATTAAGCGAGGGCACCTGTCGATTCTGAGGAGAGCAGTGCTGGGCCGATGGTTTCACCAAAGGTAGAGGGCCTCAGCGAGGCAATGGAGGTGTCTCTACTGGAAAAAACTATAGTCTTATAGTAACCTCTATCTGTGCCACAACGGTTGGCTTATCCCTGTTGGCCCTTCTTGTGGGGATCGTCGGAGGCAACGGACGTGCCTTCTTGACTTGCTGTAAAGATTCCTCTAAGTGTTGGGCCTTATCATATAAGTCTTTGAACCCCATAGGATATTTCTAGATGACCAGATAAGGGACCAGCACTGTCTTTTCATTCCCTTACGCACATCATAAGCAATTGATTCAGAGTAAGTGGCATATCGAGGGAATGAATGATGCCCTTCCACCGGGTGACAATGTTGGTGGTGTGCTCATCAGTCCTCTGCTTGAACTTGAAGAGGTCTGCGATACTCATCTTCTGAGCAGTGGAGCTGAACTAGTAGATAAATTGCCTAAGGAGGTATTCCTAGCCGGATATTGATACGATAAAGAGATGACTATACCAGAAAAATGTAGGCCCTTCCAATGTCTGTATGAATCCACAGTGTTTGGAGGATTCCTGTGGAATTGAAATTCCCAACATGGGGCCACACATTGGGATAATGTGGCTAGGTGTTGTGTTAGGTCCCCTGTCCCATTGAAGGTGGGAAAGGTTGTATTCAAAAAACCCGTAGGTGCTGGAATATAATTCACCCATTCTAGATATTTCTTTCCATCAGGCAGGAGTTCCACCTGTTGCTTCAATAAGTCTTCAAGAAGGGAAATAAATGTCGCCATTGGATTGTCTGGGTGGGGGTCCCTTTCTTGATGCAGATCCCTAACCACCAGTGAATTGGGGGGTTCATCAACATGATAAACTGATCCAGCTGCTCATGGAGTGGCTAGTAGCATGACCTGTCGATCATTTGTGGGAATCTGAGATGGGTTCTGAGGATTTTCAAGACATTCAGTAGGATTGGGAGAGACATACCATGCCCTTTTTTATATGTTCCATCCTCAACCCTGTCTGCATTGGCAGGATGGTCAGGGTCACCTGGAGGTAATTCATCGAAGGGAAGATGTGTCTGCCCATCCTTCCCCAACATAGGAAAACTGTAGTGTGGTCATCTCATAGAATAATGTTCTACAAGGAGGTCGCCAACCACATTCTTTTGTTCATTGAGTCGCAGAAGCAACACGGCTTTCTCAGGGTCATCATTCACCTTCTTCAATGTGCTAGATAGGTGGGAGTGTATAACAGCTCCAAGGAGTTCCTTTCCCATGTTGGGATTTCGGCTCATATCTAGTGCCTTGGTGGGCATTGGAAGACCACCTAGAATCTTTTGTTGACGACTAATTCTTCCCAAAGGATCCATGAAGTGTGAAGCTCCCTCGGGGGGGGGGGGGGGGTCCTCTCCAAGAAGCTCTAGTTCATTATCACCCTCTGGTAGGTCAGAAAGGTTAAGCATGACTCTACCAGGAGGAATATCCTCTTTTTTGCCTAGAAAATTGGGATGATTCCATATAGAACTGAAGAAGAGGGAAATATACTACCCCTAGCTATGGATCTGTATGTGGGGAGAATCCTCTTTGATAATCCCACGGAGTACCCTGAAGCTCTAAATGCATCGTTGCTGGAGGTCCCTATGGTGACCTGGCGACTCAGGGCACTAGGCCACAGGATGTGTGTCCAAATCAACCAGACAACAATGTTCAACAATGTCATTGAAATTTACATGGATCTTAGGATAATCCACACGCTGATGAAGAAGATAGAAATGAGTCACCCAGAGGTTCGGGCAGAAACACTCAACTTCCTCTTGGGTGAGGTATTCAGGCACACATAAATTTGGCACTGTGACTGGTCAAAACTTCTCAGGGAAGTGGTCTTTCACGAGTATATTCCACAAACACCTGGGATCGGATTCATGGACTATTTATTTGTTTCCACACATATCAAACAAAGGTGTTTTGGGAATATGTAATGGTACCATAGATGAACGCTAGGACGATAGGATGGCTATTAGAGAATATGGAAAGTGAGGAGACAAACCACCACATATTAGGCTATCCTCTTATGAGTTATGTGACTTAGTCAAAACATTGTTGTAATATGGACTAACTACAACAATTTCTAGTGTTGGGGCTATGGCTGCTGGTGGTATACCACACAATTGTTCATCCCCCATTGGTCCCCATAATATCTCTATATGATCTCTAGTCGAGGTATAGAGTGCTTCTACCGATGATGTTCGCGATCGCACGACCGTAACCTATGGAGCTTCCAAATTTTTATTCTTCTACATATACCTACTGAGGGAGGTGGAAATATGATTGACCTCGCATTCTGGGAGTACTAGGATGATGTTCTGTGTTCATGCATTGACCCTAGACACAGAGGATCTAGGCGATGGGTTAATCATTGAGTTATATTCAGCTTCAGAATCTGAGAAGAAGACTGGTTTTATCTCAGTATGAATCTTATCAGTGTTCCTTTTATGGTGGTGATGACCTGCCCTCCTACCATGGGATTTTTCTTCACGACAGAGAAGATTTCCAGCACGAGGAGGACCTTCGGTTGTACTGTTTCAGGGGTAGAGAAGTCTTCCGCCTGAGAAAGTCAGTGTGCGAGGAACACCTGGACAAATATCAAAGGGGTTGTGGGGAGGGCCTCTGTGGTAAGTGCTAGAGCGGGTAGGACCTCCGCTCGAGCCCATAAGAGGACGGTCATGACCCCTATGCTCGTTGACCCTAGCGGCATTAGTGCGAGGAAGGTCCTCGTACTGGTTGAGCCGAATATGGGTAGGGCCTCCGCACCGACTGCTAGTAAAGCTAGGATAGCCTTCACCCCTCTAGTCACTTAGGTGAGGAGACCTCTGTTGGCTGTTGTAAGAACATACGGAGGGCCCCCACACTGTAGATTGATCGGATGTGCAACATCCCCACACCGGCTGTCTATGACAGGGGGTGACTCCTTACCCGATGTAATGAACATGGGGGAGGCTTCCATACTGTGTGTCAACATCATGGGGAGGTCCCTCATTCAGACTGAGGGTAGCATGATACAAACCTCCATGCTGATCTTGGAAGTGGGGACGACCCATGTTCTCCTTGGTGGTGGTACAGGGAGGGCCTCCGTACTAGTGGTGGACACTACCTACACCGATGGCCGAGAAAGTCGACCCAACCTAACCAAGCGGCAGTTGGGGCCTTGATCCAAGTATGGTATATAAGTTCCCATGCTTATAATATGCATGGGGTTGATGATATATCTTGGCGGTGGCTCGTGCAATAGTAGTCGGTGAATTTGACGCACCTTGGTGGGAAACTTCCTCAGCCTATGCCCGATTCTATTGTCAGGACAACTGAACTAGATCCAACATTGTAGGCACATGGATTAACTATTACTCAACTCATGGGATTGGGTGACGCTGCTAGTATAGCCTAGTGGAATCACTCCATGGGGGCCCCTGAAAATGGATCCCGACTGGGATTTCTCAAAATTCCTCTACATCGTCTGCATAGGGGAGAGAGTCGTTGATGCACTCCATGGAGTTTCTCTATATAATATTTTACATTAGAGTGGGGATCAGTGGCTTCCTATGTATCCCTTGGGGGCGGCGATGGTGGCGAGGCGCAGAAACCTCTAGATCCTAGCGGGCAATATCCTGGTTTGGGATAATCCCCTCCTCCTCATACCGGCATATGAGGTCGTTGATCTCTCTCCACTGGATGAATTCTTCTAAGGATATGGGTTGTGGGGGCATGATGTTTGTAGGCTTGTAGATTTTAACCAAAGAAGTGGTGATGTGTGGGACTATATCATTGGATTTTCCCCTGCAACTGTGTCAGTGGGTGGGCAGCGATCAAATTCCTACAACTGCATGATTCATGAAAAGTAGGGTGATTAACGCAAAATTGATGAAAAGAAATGAATTGATGAGCAGTGCCACAATTCCATTCATTCTTCCATGTCTTGTAAAGTGGATCCACACTAACAACGTCATAGACCAGGTTTTCCAACATTTTGACTACCCCATCATCTGGTTAGTTTCACGCCAGGCCCACTATTATCATGGTGGGAAATAGCACCAGATTGTTGGATCGTGTGACACACTAGTCCACTGATACCTCTTACTCTATTAATTTCCATATTTAGTATAAGAAATCACATTGGGTTCACCATTTCTGTTTCTGACACTTTCGCTGGGGTGCGCACATTTTCCTGTTCGAGGACAGTGACACTATTTGTTGCCCCTCATTCCCGCTTTCCAAAGGTGGAAGATATATTCTCCTTGTTTAGGGACGTTTGCACCTTGATTGAAACAGGATGATTGGATGTCGGTTCTTCCTTCAGTTGATTACTACTAGGAACTCGTCACCTAATCTCGGTCTCCATTATAGATTAAGACGTTGTTCAAGAAAATCCTCCTAGTTCCATAACATCATGGACACCAGTTAATTACACTACTTCTATCGGGACATTCCAAGGGGTACAGTCAGGGAAAAAACCATTGGTCAGGGGGTAGTCACATTGGAAAATACTGTCGTTTCTGGACAATTGAACATTGGAACTTCTTGGTTTTTCCCATTATTATAGGGATTCATAAGGGCAAAGAGTCACATGACATACTACGATGAACATGGGGAATTATATGACATAGGCATGTATCTAAGGTTTTCCTCACATTCCTATGTTTAACACAGGGTATGGCACGAGTTTAACGTCTAGCAGTGATGGATCGGACTGATCGGAACACTGACTAGAGCGGATCTGGTTACTGAAACCACTAGTGGGAACACCGATGTTGGGGTTAACACGTTGTTAGCTACACAAATTTTTAAATAGAATGGGGAATGGAGTGGCATGATCCCATCGTGATGTGGCGGCCTGGGTAGGAGCCAAAATGGATGATGGATGGTTTTGTGAAGTGGGTGGAGAATGAGATGGAGTCGACTCATGGACTATGTTGATGTTGGGCATGAGTCTTGAAGAGACCTCCTACGTATCCCTGTGGTAGGGAATCAATGTCCTCATAGTTCACCTGAAAATGTATTACTGTCAAATGTTGCTGACAATGGATTATAGCTGGATGGGGTCACACCGACTTACATATTAATGGGGTCGCAACTGCTTTCCACTAGACGAGGTTGCAATGGATTACCGCTGGTTGGGGACACAATGGCTTACGAATGGATGGGGTTGCAATGGATTACTACGGGATGGGGTCACAATAGTTTACCGCTGGATGGGGTCCCAACAGCATACCACTGAATCGAGTCCCAACGGCTTACCGCTGGATGAGATCGTACCAACATACCATTGGATGGGGTCACAATGGCTTATCGCTGGATGGGGTTGAAACGGCTTACCACCGGATGGGGTCCCGACATCTTACCGCTGGATAGGGTCACAATGTCATACCATTGGATAGGATCACAATTACTTACCACTGGCTGTTGTCGCAATGGATTACCACTGAATGTTGAAGAACCTCAGTGAGGCATCCTACGTACCTTATCCAGAATACAAGGATCAAAACCCATGTATTTCGAGATGGATTGTGAACCGACATGAAGATGGTTGGGACCACTGGGTTTTGGGCTTGAACCTCAGAGAGGTTTCTTATGTACCTTTCCTTATTTAGGATCAAGGTCTACGTAGTTCAGGTTGGTGGGGGTTAACCAACGAGAAGATGGTCGGGACCAATGGGTGGTGGGTGTAAACCTCATGGTGGCATCCTATGTACCTTTCCTTGGCATAGATCAATGACCTAGTAGTTCAGGTGTGGGAACCAATGTGAAGGGGGTCAGAACCAATGGTTGTTGGGATTGAACTTCAGAGAGGATTCCTACATACCCTGTCATGGAAATGATCAATGTCCATGTAATTAATGATGAGTTTTGGTGAGCCAATGTGAAGATGGTTGGGACCAATGGATCTCGGGCTTGAACCTCAGGATGGATTCTTGTGTACCATCCTTATAAAGGATCAAAGTCGTCGTAGTTTAGGTTTGTTTTTGAGGATTACACTCTAAGGTAGCCTCAAGAGGATGTCATGGTCAGTGATAGCTCTAAGCTAATGTGATTCATGCTCTGTGTGAGAAACAAGAGGCTGAAAAGACCTAACGATCACATTGAGAATGGTGCGTCTGTGGGAAGTGGAATGGGGAATTCATGTAGTTGGTGGCCCAAAGAGGGAACAGGGGATTAGATATGGTTAGTAGCATGAAGAGATGGAGTTTGAGACATACTCCATGGTGGAGGCCTAGATGGTGACAAAACCCAGAGGGAGAGGTATTTGGAACCCAGGAAGAGAGGAGGTGTTTGGATTCTACATCCATCAAGGAATGCTAGGGTCTTACACAAAAGTAGTTTCCATGTTCCTATGGACCAAAGTCGGTCTAATAAAGAGGGTTTATTTCAATGTGAGGAAGTATCTCACTCCCGTGGAGACCAGTGGGTGTGCAGAATGTCTGAGATTGGTCACCCCATGTGAAAGGCATGGGGCGAGTCCACTCTTTAACGTCATGTGCTGAGGATGGTGGTGCTAGGAATTTTAATGCACTACAGCTCATACAGAGTGGATTTGTTCCACACCCCTATATCATTAATAACCAATACATGCCCACCCATGAGGTAAGGAAGGAATCGGAAATGTCGTGGCATTGGGGTGTTTTGGGGCGACCCACCAGTGGGTCCATGTTAGCGTTGATCTGTGAAGAAGAAAAAGCAGTTAGCATGACTATACGAAGAAGCACGAGGTGAAGCAACGCAACTGGCTGTATCGTCCAAGGGAATATGCAATTGCTTCATGAAAATATATAATGTCTCACTAAAAAATGGGATGCGATAAAGATCTTTTGGGTGTAAGAGGCACCAGAAGATGATTTCCAGAAGAGGGACATCGAACATGTGCATGGTGGGAGGCTCGTGCTCAAAAGGAGAACCTGCGCAGAAATAGCCGGGTGAGTGGCCCATGAGGATTGAACGCAATTGTATAGTGTTACACACAATTGATTTTCAATTGGAATAGGTTTGTGAAAGATATAGGTTGTGCGCACATTAAGAGAGATTTGCACGTGAAGGGGAGCTGAGGTTTTGCACGAAAACATTAGGGATTTCATGCATGGTTGGGCACATAGACTCAAGGGACTGAATTCATGTTTGGGATTGCACGCCCAAGTAGTTTTGTGCAAGAACCAACCGACATTATCACACAATGGAATTAAATTTCTTGCAAGGGAAATGTATTGCACGCAATGGATTGCATGCAAGGAAAGGGTATTGCATGCATGGAAAATGAATAGAATGAAATGGATTGTGCAAAAGGGTTGGGAAATGTGTGCATGGTCAGTGACATAAAGGGATTTGGGAGAGGCTTCCACCTGAGTGGTCCTGCGCGAAGGCGAACCCTTGGAAGTCCTTTCGGGATAAGTACTATACCTAAAAGGCATTTTGTGTGTGTTGAACAAGCTGATTTTGGACATGGTAGGTGGTTCGGTTTCTTCAGACACTGGAATTGGAAGGGTAAACCTTATATTTATAGGAATTCATGTTCCTTTCATCCACGTGGAAGACGGTTGGCACAGAATATTGCACACCCAGGTCGGCGGTGTGAAAGAATGCATGATGGGGTGGCCGGTGTGAATGATTGTGTGCCTAGGTGGACAACACAAAAGATTTTGCACCCGGGTGTCTGGAGAAATTTATTGTGCTCCAGGGTGGCCATCACGGAAGAATGCGCCCCCGGGTCGGTGGCGTGAACGATTTTGGCATCGGCGTGGAAATATCCCTCGGATATTGCGGTTTTCCTCCCAAGGGAGAAGTTTTGTCGCACATATCTTATATGTTTCGCACGGCCCTTCCAGACCTCCAAGAATAAATTGATGAGTCGAAATATTCCTTCTCTTTTTCTGGAAAGACAACTTTTGTAGGAATACAACATTTTTCAGCGTCTACAAGAAGGAAGTTGTTAAATAACAGAGTGTGTAATGGATACCATGGAGGAATGTAGATTCAATTTTATATGTCTCATCAATGTTGAATGAATCACTAAAAGGAATGTCATAGAGGGTCATGAATATGATATTAATTTGGAAAATAATGACATAAATTAAGAAACTATAATGTACAAATGAAGAGTTTCATTGATTCAATGAATGGTTAAATTTTCCACCATAAGGAATCATCGATGATTAAATACTTTAATTGTGTAATAAATGTTCATTGTGTGAATCGATGATCCCAGTGGAATGATCATGAAGAGAATCATCATAGTTGTTTGAGTAATTGTCACATTGTTGATTCTGATGATACTACTGGTGAAATGTGAAAGGAAATAGGTATTAAGAAATAAGATGAGGTAGCCTTGTTAATGGATTAAGGATGAAGTGGAATAATTGATGTGGTTATGTACTAGGATTTAAGAAGGATTTCATTTGAATATTTTATCCATGATGTACTAGTTATAATAATTATAAAATATAGGACGACTATACTGCACTACTTTTTCATAAAAGATTTGAGAATCATATGTTGAATAGAACTTAGAAATGTAATTCAAAAAAAGATAAAAATTTAAAAAACATTAATAAGGGAAATAAAGCTCTTAATATGTTGAGATAATTATGAAGAAATAATATATTTGGATAAGTGAATTCTACCTTTTAATTAATTAATGGTTTTTCAGAAAACTAGAATATGTTGTAATTGTGGGATATTATAACACTTTTGGGTTTAAGGAATGTATCTGATAACATGTGCCTTACATTAGGAATAAGAAAGAATTCATGTTTCCAATATAGTTTTATGGTAATTTTATTTATTCATATATTTCAATAGGATACATGAAGATGTTATTCACATGTTTGGAATGTGAAAATTTAGAGATGCTTCTTATTAATTAAAGTCCATCAATAATTTCATCTTAGAAATTCAATGACATTATTTTTAATTGTTTGATTGTAATATTTTTTAAAATATAGCGTTTTATGAAATGGATTATGTTGAAATATGTATCTAGTTTTAGATATTGATATATTTCACCACTATATGATGAATCATGTTTTATTAGATGATGTAAAAATAGTTCAATGCATGATCAATGGATATGGTTGTGTTTATAGAAATGAACCATATAATTGTATTTATATATATTCTTAGAAAGTGAATGAATTCCTAAAATCCAAGAAAAATAATCTTGAAACCCAAAATGTAGTCCCAGTACCATTGTTTCCTGATGAATCTAATGGTTCTGTAGATCATAACAGATTTATGGGTTTTTATTGTCAATGTTCTCCTAAGAACGTTCTCTATCACTATCCATCAAGACATGATTGTTAGATTTTTTCCATTGTATTTTCATTTCCCACCTATGTTATCCAACTAGGGAACCTAGTTATGTGAACATATTACATTCCATTATCTCTTATTAAGTATATGTGTTATTAACCCTTTCATGATGTGGTTATTTCAACAATAGTATTTTAAAATATCAATTCATTGTTTACTAGGATCTACTTTAAATTAAGAGGATAAAATTTAATTTTGTAGGGGAGAATGTATCATCACCATACATTAACATATTTTTCAGGAAATAAAAAATATTATTTATTCTTTCTTTATATGAATCACTATGTCAATCTTACGCTACACACCATGCTGATTTAGCTTTTGTTACCCACAAGACTAGGTTTTATTTCCATTTAATGGCGCGCCTATTTTAAAACTATATTTTTGAAATTTTCTTAATTCTATATCTAAAAATAAACTTCTTTATTGAATTCATAAAATCAAATTTAAATTAGGTTGATTTTCTAGTATTTATCTATGATATTTCATTTTTTGATAAATAGTGGAAAATACATCATTTTAGTTAAAAACTCTATTATTGTTTAAATAATTATTAGTGAAAAAATAGTTTTAAATTGGTTTTGAAGTCAAAATAAAGAAATAATACATATATTATCAAAATTAAGGTCATGTTAATAAATTTTATATTAAATTTTTACATAAAAAATTATTCAACTTCTTAAAGTTTCTACAATTAAAAAACGTGATTTTTCACCACATCTGCTAGATTATCATTAATCTAAATTATCCAACATCTATGATTTTGAATTTTGAAAAATGGAAATAATATTTTATAATCAATGTAATATTTTTTGGTTAATAATATTATATTTATTTTCTAAAAAAATTATTAATGAAGGTAGACCAAATTAATTAGGTGATTAAGGTAATATTAAGATTAATAAGACATTAAACCTTAATCTTAATGACCCAAATAACCTTGACACTTGTAAAAAATAAATTGGATGCTAATGAATCTACCATTTCCAAAAATCTGTATAATTTAATGGTTTATTGGGAAATTATTAAATGGAAGTGCCCAATATGAAAGGTTATGTTAGGTAGAAGACAGAAAAAGGAACATTCCTTACCTTTAACATTTATAAAATACTGAGATCTGTAAAAAAAGTATTATTTTTTGACATAAATAACCATTTAAAATATAAATGGGGTGTGTTTATACTAATATTTTATAAATAATTTCTAGGAATGGTTTAGTTACTTAAAATTCTTAATAAAAGACAACATAGTGATTATTTTGTTAATAAAAAAGTAAAATAAATGACTCTATAAATATTAAAATAATAGTGAATTTATTGAATTATTTTATTTTATTTATTTATTTAGATGAATATATTATTATTAAAAACAATAAACATATAATATTTGAATTATAATTTTTAATTCATATTTTAAAATTAAACTAAAATACATAATGTCAAAATTGACATTTTTGATATTTTATAATAAATTAAATTGTATTAAAAGATTTAAAATTAATAAAAACACAATGTTCTACCAAGATATTGGTATGTCTAAAGGAATATTAAATATCATATATTAATGGACCAGTTTATGCTTTTAATTACCATATCTAACCATATAATTTAAACAATTATCATCACAGTCTGGATTTAAGTATTGTTTTAGCTCGTCACATGTGATTGTTTTAAAATTAATTTGAAAACATGTTAGGTTTTTAAATTTTGAGTTATATAAATATTTAAAATTATTTGGTTATATATTTTCTAATAAATCCAGGTTTTTTCTAGTCTTAATGTTATAATTAAATAGGTTAGATAACTAGATGCTTTAATAAAAACAAAAATGTTAAAATGGTGGAATCTTAGAAGTTAAAGATCTAAATTACTAAAACATACATATTTTTGTATGGTGAAGGTTTTAATTGAACTTTATTAGCCTTTAATCCATTTTTTAATATTTTAGGAACTATATTTTTTTTTACCTCCAATTTATGAATACATTTTGTTATTTATAAGAGTGTGACTCCCCCTGCACTATAAAAAGGAAACAACTCTGACCCTTACTCATAATTTCAAGCCACTATGGCTCAACCAATATATGAGAGAATATTAAAAAATGACCCTAAACTCTTCCTATAAGACTATTTTTTTATAAATAAATCAAATGAAGTCATTTGATTTAAACCAATTCGAGATACCAGATTAAAAGTTAACAAACATTTGTAAACTTTTTAGATTTATTTCTATTATACAATCCCTATATTATTATTATTACATTATTAAATGACAAAAATTTATAAAAACATTACTTTAATGATATTATTATAATTAATAAACCAAAACTAACACAAACATCCCTCTAATGGGTAACAAATATATTGTTTATATATATAGAGAACATCTGCCTCACAAAACGATGACTGTTCATTTTTCCTATACCACATCTCACGGTGGCTATTATGAAGGGAAATTTTTTAATATATTATGTATATGAAATTAAATATATTTTTATACATTTATAATACATAACTTAAATACTTCCCATTTCTTCTTAAAATGATAACATTGTTTGAAGAAGTATGGACTACCGCCCCCTCGAAGAGATGCAATTCGTTCACGCTATGCCTGGAATGTATTAAGGATAATATTAATGAACTATTGTAACATATATAACATATATATGATATTGAAATTAATATATACATATTTATAATTTATTTTTCTTTATTTTAATATGAAAAATAAATGAAAGTAGTGTTCATGCATACGTACTGCATACCGTCTCTATGAATAATACAATTCATTTATTAAGTCTGAATTTTATAGATTATTACAAATTAATATTTACTGAATAAATAAGATACCTATGTAATGGTTTAAATTCCATATATGATGATATCATGATCTATGTAATAGGATAATAAAATATCACATCAAATCATACTTTAGGAAACTATGCAATTAGTACTCGAAATAGTTAAAATAATGAAAGAGAGTTAACAAACATGTAGAAAAATATACTAAAGAGTTAATATATGATATTTTAAAAATTATTATGGTTCTTATAAAAGTTATTAACATATTTTAAACCACTATAAAGGATAATAATGGTAAAAAATAAAATTAAGGTTATGCTAATATATTTTCATTTCACTTTTTACCCATGTGGGATAAATTTCATATTCACCACTAACTAATTTTGTGCTGTATACCTACTTCCCATTTTGATAAGTGATAAAATTATTTCAATTTATTTCATCATGATAAAAGATTATATTGATTATTAATCATTCTTATATCCCATTATTCAAAATCAACTCATGCTGTAATAGAATTTCATCTTAATTTATATTCCATTGAAAATTAATTTTTATTAAGAACCAATTCACTTTTATTTGGTGTATATACTACCTTTTCACATTGTAATTAATGAATATCATTACTATTAGGAAATTATATTTTTTATTTAATATTATTAATTCATGGCAATTATGACTTAAAGGATTCAATGTGCTAGGGGAAACAATGGAATGTTTAAAGAGTACTCTCCAAAATAATATTCTTAATGAATATCCTCAAAATATCACATCCTTTTTTGAAAGTTAAAATTTTATTGAATGATTAAATTTAATCTAATCATTATTCATTGAAAATTTAATTGATTATCAATATTCTCATACAATGGATATTACTATAGCCTAAATTGTATTCCATTTTTTATATGGTGTTCACCTTGACAATATTCGATTCAAGGAATGAATCCTTGATAGTATTATATTCTTAACATGAATATATTAAGGTGTTAGATTTTTGGCATGAATCCTTGAAAATATTATTATCATGGAACCAAGCATTTAAAGTATTAGATTTTTGTCATTAATACTTTAATATATTAGATTCAGTTAACAAAACATTGATAGTATTAGATTTTTGGAATTACGTAGTGAAAGTATTAGATTGTTGTCATGAAACCTTTAATGTACTAGATCCATAGAATTATTCTTTTTTGTTATGTTATAGATATCCATATCTAATAATTTCTTTTATATATATTTTATTATTATTTATTTATGATATTTCTCATCGATATATCTATGCGTGTATTCTATTCTCAATTTCATGATTATGTGTTATGTGTTTTAGATTCATTCCATCTATATAGATTTTTCCTTGTATAATTATTTTAATGAAACTTTTTATAATTTATCTACCTTTATAGGAAAATTTATTCCTATTGATTCATTATTTCTTCAACCTTCTTTAACCATACTCATAATTTTATATCACCATTATTATGTTGCATTTACCTATGTTATGAAGAAGAAATGTTTGAATAAGCTTTCAAGGACGCAGTTTATTTAATTTCATTTTATGTCATGTTTTGTTTTATTTTAACCAATTTATTATGAGTATCACATAGGTAGTATGGATTTATAATACTACTAAATTAATAATTTTTTTAGGAATTGATTCATTATAATCTAGATAATGTAACATGATAATGCACTATCTCCATGCTTCTAGGTCGGGGATTTATAAAAATTATAATACAATGATAAAATGGGGGTGTTAATGATTTATATGACCTCCCCCACACATATTATCGTGCATAGAACCCCATGATAATGATAAGGTGGATAAGTATTGGTAAGTAAATCACTTTTACATGGAATGTGCAATATAAATAAAATATGTATGGTAATAAAAGAAAGAAAACCACCATTATGGGAGGATAAAATATAGGAAGGAAGTTGGTGCATGAAATCCCACTAAGCCGAAGAGTGTGCTTTAAGTCACTGTATTAGGTAAACTAATCTTCTTAATTAGATAAACCCAAAATATTAAAAAAATAAAAAAAATTATTACCAAAGGAATAACATACAATCACAATATAATAATATAATTGATTCCTAAATCACATAACATATCTAAATAAGTTCAATGTAGAAAAAATCCATTAATTCTAATACATGTTTGTGATAAAGAAGAGAAAATAATCAAAATAAAAAAACAGACATTACTTGATGATGGGATTTCTGATAGAAAAGGGATGAAGAATCAATATATGGGTTGTTCTATCCCAGGATGGGTATCCAACAATAGTTTTTTAGTCTATATGGTATCTTGATATGGATAACCCCTTTCATAATAATCCCTATGAATTTTTATTTTTATTTGGTACCCTTAGAATCTAGACAAAAAGAGTGACACATATCTCAAGATGTTTCAAGACATGACATGAACGAAAGAAAAAATTAAGGACATTGGGGATAGTCTGGTAATGTCCAGTTAAGGGATAAAGTAGGAAAATCATTCATGTTAATTCCTTCAATTTTTTAGTGTACATATTCAAAGTTTTACTCCAAAATTCAATAATTGTTCTTTAAGAATTTTCATTGTTAATCATGTTCATCATAGTTTATGCATTTCATGTTTGGGTAAGTGGTATATGGGTCATATGGTGTTGGAGGTATGTTATTGATATTGAAGGTTTGGTGGTAGGTACTGTTCGGAAGGGTGGTACTAAAATTCACCAGGAGGAGTTGTGTGGTGGGGTGATTCGGGTGGGGTGTGGTCAGATCCAATGGATGGGGGAGCATGGACATAAATTTTATCGTAGTCTACAGTTTTTTATCCTTTAACCGGGTACTATTTTCAATCATACTCAATTATTAGCACGATCCACACCTTCCTCAAATATAAGGGAATCAGTGGTTTAAAATTAGTGAAGCCACATTGTAAATTTATTTTTCCAAAGATGCTCTGCCAAGGGCATGACTTAGGGGCCTCCAAATATGTCTCCTTTTTACTAGATGAATATAAACAAGAGTTATTATATAATAGTGTCCACATTTATAGGATATTCATAAATAATTAGATAGAGTAAAAAATAGTCTCATAGACTGATGTTCCCCTCACTATTCATGTGGGTTGTAATACATGTTTTAATGTCCCTTTAGAGGACCCGATCCATTGAATTCATCAAGTGTGAGGCATTAGTTTTTTTTGGGAAAATATTATGCCATACCGATGTAATCCCTATACAAAATTCAAAGTAAAATCTAGGGTCACATAAAAAAATTGGTGTGGTATACTCTTCGTTGATCATAAAATCCTCAACTTATTTCTCAATGAGAGTTTCAATGTTCAAAATATAGATGGTATACCAACACATAATAAGTTGTAATGTATCATCACAATCCTTCTTAGTAATTCTATCATTTTTTTGATACAGTAACAATGAGGGAAATATAATTTTGTTTTGATTTGAATTACTATCTATTTATACATTGGTCTATGTATAGATTTAGGACATGTGATATTTAGAATTCACACCATGTTTAAATTATCCTCCTATAAACCTAATGAAAAAAGGTATGGGGCCTGATTTATAGATGAGAAGAATCTTCTATGGTAATCGAGAATCTATATTTCATTAATATTTTTTGGCAAATATCAATTTATGTTGAAACTATTTTTTGAAACCAGATGATTGGGATCTGTTGCAAGAAACCATTGATAGGTATAAGATTTTATTGAAAGAACTGAAAAGATATATGAAAATGTTGTACAATATAAATTAAAATAATAAATCTTAAGAAGTACCCATGGAAACCAAAATTCATTTTTTTGGAATATAAATTACTATTTTTAAAAAATGTTTTATGCATTGTGGGCACATTAATGAATTTGAAAAATAAACATGACATTTCATTAAAAAACAAGGGTAAGAAAAAAATTAAAAATAAAAATGAAATGTGGAGGTGGGAAATTAAAATACTAACTTAACTGAGAAATGAAATAAAAAATAAAAGAAGAAAAAATGACATATGGGAAGAGGAATAAAAATAATTATAATGCAATAATGAATTTTCCACATCAAAGAAAGTGGGTAATGTGAGTGATTGGTATTGAGATAAGAGACGAGGGAGGGGTTTGGGGTAGTAGAGAGTTAGGGGTGAATGATTTGGGGATTGGTATTTTTTGGAAAAATTAAAATTTCATGTGTGTTTTAAAATATCACATGGTTGAGCTACATGATTTAGAAAACCGTGAAGTAACTATGTTGAAATACAATGGAAAACAAAAAAACACCATGAAATGTTTATATATCCATGCATCTCTCGTGCATCCTATCTTGGGAGTTTCTTCATCTGGCATTGTATTGCAAAATGATAAACTGCGTGGTGTCTTCTACGTTGAAAACATCAATTCCCTCTTTTTTTTTGAAAAAATGATATCAAATTAGGTGACATTTTTTTTACACAAAAATATGAAAATTTATTTTAGGATTCATTAAGAACATATTAAGACCTAAATAACATAGAATAAATTAATCACCCTTCTATTCGTCCTTATACTATAACTAAAAATCAATATAATTAAAACACACAATACTTATCTCATCTGAATATATAAACATGATTTTTTTTAACATATTATGTATTTAATATTGTATTCTAGTCAATTAAATATTAAAAAACTTATGTTAGATAGAAATTGGAATATTTCTAAAAAATGTATTGTGGAAGTTATTCCCACTATGTATTCCAGTGAAAATCATGGATTAATACACTACCCATTGAAATTGAAGGGGGATCCATAATATCCAGTGATTTTCCAAACACCATGTGGAAATATATAATCACATTAAATGTGTTATAAAATTGGTAATTTTACTATCCTAGAAAGTGACTCTACCGTGATTTAAAATCCAATATCTTATTTTTGGTGGGAATCTATTTTTGAGCCACTAAAAAGTCATGAGAATTCATTTTCATCACCTAGTATCTAGAGGCATATTTTTATACCTCCCTCATAATAATATTGTAATCAAACATCTTCAATATATTCTTGTACTCTGTGGTTTTAAGATTAAAATTTAAATCATTAACTACCTAGTATTCCTTAAGTGACAATTAAATATGAAAGTGTAATGTATTCCAGTAAACCAGTCATAAGGGAGACAAGCCCAATGAATTCACATATGATCACCCATAATATTTCTTGCATCTTGTTTCCTCCCCCAATATTCCCAAAAAGCACACATAATCCTCTCAAGTATTTGGTTTAGTTATTGATTGTTGACTACCACCTGACAACTAGATTGACAATTGTAGGGTTTGAATGTGTTATACAATACCCAACAGTTCATCACAGTCTTCCATAACATATTATTATCAAAATGAGTTCTAATTTCACCAATAATCAATTTGGGGACTCCAATTTCATTAAAAGTATTCTCCTTGAGAAAGGCTATGAAAAACTCATTGGTGTTTTCTGTTGTATCACCGAATTTCAACCATTTTGAATCATTGTACACAAAAAAAAATATAGTTGTTATCGAATGTGGGTGTGGATGAAAGCATAAAATAAATGCCCCATACATAATATTATTACACTTCTAGGATAGGATTATATACTATTTCCCTAATATTCTTAATATCGCCCATGTGTTGTCATCTATTGCATCATAATAATATTTTTTTTATTTCTTTTTAATTGTGTAGTAAAATATTCTAGATTGATGGATATTTTATATAGATCAGTTTGGGCCATGTTGTCCCTAAAAATGTGAGGAATGAACAAATTCCAAAAAACCATTTCAATTCCACCTCTCGAACACATTTATGAATCATTAAAAATCCATGTGATCAGAATAGTTGTCAATTCTCCAAAAAAATGTTATTTAATTTCAATAAAATGGTTTTTGTTGATAATAAGAATGATTCCGGTACAAAACATAATTTTCAAAATAATTTAAATTTTTATAAGGCCATTGTCAAGAAACATCCATCATTAAAATCATATTTTCATCCATGAAATCCTCACAAACATCTCTACACTCATCCACTTCAATATAAGGCAACTCAAAGTGGAATATTAGTTTGAAAAAAGGTCCACGCTTCCCTTTTTTCATAACCCTTTAACTATATTTCTTATATAGTGATAAAAAACTGTATTATACAAGGAACACCATCTTTTCATCAATGAGGTATTTGGGATCAATGTGATCTATGTGGAAAACCACATTTGATAGCACCCAAATTCTATTAAACAAAAAGACAATAACTAAAATTTCTTTTTCTATATTAGTTTAATTAATATTCAACTTATTTAAAGAATGGATTTAATATTATATAGACAAAATATATATTCAACCATTTTTTGGAAAAAATACTCCAACGACATAATCAAATAAATTAAAATTGATATCAAATGGATCATTCTAATCTAGAGCCACTATTATTGGGACTTCCACAAATGGTTGCCTCAGAATTGAAAGGATTGAATGCATGTTCAACAAATCTCTAACATAACATTTTTTTGATAAGTTTCTCCAATTTTTGAGAAATCCAAGATAAATATCTTATGAACCATTGATAATACCCATAAGTACTAGAAAACAATAAATTTTCCAAAAAAAATTTGGATTAGAAGACTAAAAATTATGTTTATCATTATTGAATCTACATCAATCACCTTCCTATATAATCTAATTGCTATAATACTCCCTTTATTTGGTAAGAATTTTAAGGGGATCACCCATGAACTATTGAATTCAAAATAGATAATTATATTATCCATGATTTTAAATAATTATTTTAAAACGACCTTACTCATACGAGGTTTCAACCATCCCTATGATTATCGAGTTAGATTAGTTCATACTTATAGTAACACCATGGGGTGAATGTTATAGTTTTTTCTCATTAAACACCATTTATTCTCTATCTAATGGATTATTAAATGTTTCTTATAGCAATCAAAATATTAGCTTCTTGATCATTAATTATAGAAGATATAATAATAATCGGCAGTTATTCATTATAACCTAAAATTATATAAATAAAATATAATGGAAGAGGATTTAATTATAGTTACGGGGCCATTAAAACTATTGGAAAAAAGGGACCAATATTCTATCTATACAATTTATATAGGGTTACATCCTACTTCACATAATGACTCATCTTTCTTTAAAGAAACTAAACCAACTTAGCTTCATGATCATGATGTAATCATTTTTCATCTTACTCATAAATTTATTGGGAAAAACACATGTCAACATCTATGCATATTAAATAATTTTTGACGTTTTATATAGTTCAATAATCCCGATATTCCCCATGAAAGTCTTGTTTGACACCCCTAATCAGAAATTATGATACCTTGTAATTTCTTACATGAAACATTATCTGACTATGATGAAAATTAATAAGGACTTTTCCTATTGAAAATAATTGTATTCCTAAAATAAGGGTACTCTAGTAGCTTCCACATTGTGGAAGAGGATGAATTTGGCTATAAAAATAACATTTATTACCATTAACAATAAATATTATAGGAAAACTTTGGGATATTTTTTCACGACCCCCTCCCCACAATGTGTACCCCTCTAGGTTCGGAAATGTGAGAAGGGAGATAATGACCCCTGATTCCATCCTCTAGTAGGCCCCAGGTTGGCTACTAGCATCGAGGGTATAATGAACACACAAATGGGAGGCATTACCCTCTAAGAGAACACATGTGGAAGAGAGAGATAAGATTGACACCATCCAACACCAACTTAGAACTGGAGGGTAAAAGAAAACCAAAGTGCTCATATGTAATTTCATTCAAAAGTACAACAACTAAAAGGAGTGGAAACTACAAGTACCCAAAAAAATGTAAAGACAACAACAACCACAAGCCCAAATAGCTTCTGCAACACCAAGCTAGTAGAGACTAGCTTGTTCTCCAGCCTGCTCCAAGTGACCTGAAAAATAGTTTATATATATATAGGGTGAGTATAACAGTATACTCAGTAGAATAATCCCCGAAGACTCTCATGAAAAAGTAAAGAAAGCATGCTAAAGAACAGTGAACATTAAGTGAAACTAACACGTCACCTAAACATATATACTAAGTTCCCAACCTCACCATGGCTACTCTCACCATGTAACGCATACAAGAATACAGAATATAGTAAATAATATCAGGGGTACCTCGCTACTACATCCCCACTAGTTTTCCGCTTTTCCCCAATGACATATGTCATGTGCATCTCTCTCCAAAGGATTTCCCAAATACACCTAGGTTGTGCTCCACAATCTGCACCTTGATCACTACAAAGGCTTTCCCGTAGTCACCTGGGCGAAGCACCACACCATCCACACAACCAAAGGTAACCAGGTTGTTTTCGGGATCCACCACAGCTCGCATAATGTGTATCATACGTCGGGTATTATACCTCAATCCATTATAGCCCATACTCCTAGTCAGGATCATCAAGCCATCAAATCCTATACACGTTACACCTATAGTATTCCATGGGATACTATATCCAGAATACATGTGTGTGAATAACCACAATCCATTATAGCCCTATACACACATGTATGGGGTAAATAACCATTTTTCCTAATGGAACAAGTATCTACCAAGAGAAGAGAGAGGGTTCAAAGGGGGTAGTCACCCATTCACCCTCCCATCGGAATGTTGGGGAAAACACCCCCCCCCAGGGATCAGAATCCCCGGGGTGTCAGTTTCCCTTTATAATAGGGTGGAGTAGCGTATAGAAACACAAAATGTATAGAATATATTATAACTCACAACCACACTATGGAAATAACCTAATCTTAGACACTACTGCAGTTAATGTCTCTCAGACTCCGGGATTCCACTTCTAAGACTAGGTATCCTATAAGCACACAACCATTTAGAAGGGATTTATTAGATTACTTCATTACATTTTTTATGAATTCCACTATACGTTAATTAATTTTTTAAACATTAATTAACTATGGAAAATTCCACATTAAATTATATTAACATCACATCCAAAATCCACTGTCCCTTCAAAATTCCCCAACCATATCATTATGTTTCAGCGAACACCAACCCCACGGGTTAATCATCATTTATTCAAACATTTAATACAGAATTACTTTCACATATTCCCAGGAATTCTAGAAAAGCATCCTATGCTACTAAACACAAGGGGGCTCAACACGGTGAGTAGATGTACTACCTGTCGAGCCTTTTCACCTATATCAAGAGTGTAGACCCATTCTCCCTTGAGAGGTGAAACAGAGAAAGCTCGTGGCATACCCCACGAGTATTCGCCTTTTTAGGATGAAGTGTAAGCAATACCAGCTTCCTTGAGCAGTGGGGAAAATTAAAGCAGATAAACAACCAAACAAAGCACCAAGCATCCAACATTCACATCCATCCCATTCCATCATCCCTGGTGTCCTCCCTGACACCCATATGCATAAAACGATGCATCTTGCCACTCTTGGCGTCATCCACTACCACAAAAACAAGGCCTATAGCCCCCACATATCATAACATCCATCCAGGATCACATCATAACACAAGCAGCAGGAAAGTAAAATTCACAACAATTTGGGCACTTGGCCCTTTAACAAGGCATCCCGCCTTCATACACAATCACTGAAAGATTTTAGGTTTACCAACCAACTAAATTAATCACATACATCGACATCAATTTGATTTACATCAATTTGAAACAACAACCCCAACAACAATAACCAGATTTGTATACATGCATCTTTTTCTTTATCCAATTAATTATCAATTAATATCTGCTTTACAATCTTTATCAATTTCATCAAGAACAACATGCTAACAAGCAGGACACAAACATCCCACTATACAGAAAATCAAGAGGCGAACTGTTATCACTGTACAGGTAATAACATGCGATCAAACAAATTCTTTTAATCTGGTTCAAGTAATTAATTAGGTCAATTTCATTGTGATCCAAAGGGCTAAATCATGCTAACTCTATGATTGCACATAAAAATTAGAGAGGCCATGAATCCCCTACCTCAATGGTAAAGGAACACTCAAGAAACTAGGTCGGTTCTCCACAAATCCTCCTTAGATCTCCTCCCTAACATAACCAAGACCAAAGATCATCATTTTAGACATCCAGACACCTAGATCTACCCTTAACGGGCATAGACCTAAGAAGACAAGAGAATATGAGGAGTAGATCAAAGTAGATCTATTAAACCAACAAGAATGAGAAAGGACGACCACGTACCTCAAGAAACCAGCTTCAATTCATGGGGAGAAGCCTCTGGATCACCTCCAAAAAGATTGGGAGAGGTTATTCTATCTCCAAGGAATGGTAATCTCGATTTATGGAAGCTTAGGGGCTTAAAAACCCATTTAGAGGAAAAAGAGTTCAGATCAACAATTTTATGATCTAACTTTCAGTGCCTGCACGGTTATTCCGCACGGTTTGAAAAATCATGCACTAACCGTGCGTTAGCTTCTACTTTGAAAACAATCATAGCACGGTTAGGCCGCACGGTTAGACAACCCGTGCACCTCCCGTGCGAAGGCTACTACCTCCAACCACAAACATTCACGGTTTAGCTACACGGTTTAGGAAAACCGTGTGTCTCCCATGCAAATGCCATTACCCTTCATTTTCCCTTAAAGGTCTATAAAAACGCACATCCAAGTCACCTTGACCTCCCAAAACACCTCCAACACCACATTTTCACAAAGGAATGGACCGGAGAGGTCTGGTCCATTACATCAGATACCTCTAAAAACATTCTAATCCTTGAGAATCCAAAACCCACCTAAAGAAAAAACAGAATAGGGTCTGAACAACCACCCATCAAGATACCTCTCAAAAGAGAGCATGCCACCAAAGCAACAAAGGGAATCATCTCATAAACTTGGAAGGTTCATAAACACATCAGCTACAATAATTCATGAAATAGTTAAACATCAAATAGCTCTAGGTACTGAGCACGTATCTGTGTCTCACATTCCCAGGTACTCTCCTCCAAGCCTTCATGTCACCAAAAGACACGGGCTAAAGGAATAGAATGCCCACACAACACCTTCTCCTTGCGGTCTTGGAACTCCATATGTCGCTCAATTATCATAAACATCGATCTCTCCCCAATAAATGGTGTGAGAGTCGTCATGAAGAAAATGATGGAGTTGTGATACATGGAAAACATCATGTATCTGACTCATATGATGGGGGGAAGTGATACTCGATATGACACCTCTCCAACACGACCTAATACCTAGAAGGGCCCAATAAAGTGGTGATAAAGCTTACTCCCACGACCAAACCTTCACTTACCATGATGTGGAGTCACCTTTAGAAACACATGATCCCCAACATCAAACTATAAGTGTCTCTTTCTTTGACCGGAATATGATTTCTGATGATCCTGCGCTGCCTTCATCCTTTCACAAATCACCTGAACCATCTTTGTTGTATCATTCACTGGTTCTGGTCAGAGAACTGCTGACTCTATGAACCCAGTCCAGCACAACGGAGAATGGAAAGGTCGGCCATACAAGGCTTCAAACGGCTCCATACCGATGGTGGAGTGAAAACTGTTATTGTAAGCGAACTACACCAAGGGTAAGTGCCACATCCATGAACCTCCAAAATCAAGAACACAAGAGGATAACATTTCATCAAGAGTCTGGATGGTTCGCTCTATCTAACTATCTGTTTGAGGGTGAAAAAGAGTGCTAAGGCATAGCTGAGAACCAAAAGCAAGCTGGAGACCTCTCTACACCCTGGAGGTAAAACGAGGATCTTGATAAAAAATGACCATCCTTGGAACTCCATGATGTCTCACCATCTCCTCCAGATATTTCCTCGAAAAAACTTCAACTGAGCTCGATTCCTTGATCTCTTTGAAGTGGGATGATTTTGTTAAATGATCCACTACCACCCAAATAACATCATGTCCTCTCAGAGCTCGAGGTAATCCAATATCTCAGTCCATTGAGATATCCTCCCATATCCACTGAGGAATCTCTAATTGCTGGATAATACCACCAGAAGCATGGTGTTCGGCCTTCCCCATCTGGCAGACTAAACATCGAGACACAAACTTCACAACCGCGCACTTCATCCCAGGCCACCAAAACTTACTCCTCAAGGATCGATACATCTTTGTCATGCCAGGATGTACCTCTAAAGGTTAACTATAGAACTCCCTATGGACCGTCTCGTGCATCGTCAAGGGAATAAATCCTTCCATGATACAATAATTGGTGTTTTTTATCATCTGACCAACCATCAGGGGACTTACCACAAACAACTCGGTTTCCCCAGACCTCCACCTCAAGATCCCCCAATTGGGACTCTTCCACCTTCTGCATCAGGTATGACTGTACTGTCATCTAAAAAAGACAACCTCTACCTCCAAATTCTCCCATATTAAGATTTAATGTTGACTGTTCTTCTATTCCTCACCAGGAATCACCGGATTCATGCACATCATCAATACGTGACTTTCAACTCAGTGCAAAATCTACCACATTCCCTTTTCCATGTGTATATGATATTTCAAAGTTGTATTTTTTCAAGAACTCCATCCACCGACGCTGTCGTAAGATCAGGTCAGAGTGGGAGAGAACATACCTCAAACTCTTATGATCAGTGAAAACCACAAAGAGCTCACCAATGATGTAATGTCTCCATAACTTTAGAGCAAATACCATGGTTGCCGACTGAAGATCATGGGTGGCATAGTTGCATTCATGGGGACACAACTACCAAGAACCATAAGAAACAACTGACCGGCGCTACATGAGAACACATCTGAACCACAGATGTGACACATCATAGAAGAAATCAAACTGAACTCCCTCAGTCGAAAGACAAAGGACATGAGCAGTTACTAACTTCTCCATTAGATATTCAAAAGCTACATGACATTGATCATTCCATATGAACGCCTGATTTTTCCTGGTAAAATCTATCAGAGGATTTGCAACTCAAGAGAAATTGGCTATGAACCTCATGTAGTATCATGCGAGACCAAAGATATTTCGTACCTATAACACTATCTTGGAGGTCTTACCAACACACAACTACTACTATCTTTGATCGATCCATAGCTAACCCCTGTTGGGACAAAACATGCCCCAAGAAACAGACATCTCGAGCCCAAAACTCACACTTCGACAACTTCTCGAACAACTGATGTTGGCAAGGAACTCCCAAAATGGCTCGTAGATTCTCGGCATGCTCCTCTTCCGATGTGGAGTACACAAGAATGACGTTGATAAAAACTACCAAAAAATTGTCCAGGAACTCATGGAACATATAATTCATCAATCCCATGAATACAGCTGGGGCATTTGTCCCACCAGACAACATTACAACAAACTCATAATTCCCATGATGATAATGGAAAACATACTTCGGGATATCATCGTCCTTAACATGAATTTGATGATATCCTGACCGCAAGTCATTCTTTGAGAACCAACCTGCACCCTTCAGATGATCGAAAAAGTCATCAATCTGCAGAAGAAGATAGTGATTCTTTATTGTCACTTTGTTTAAGTGATTATAATTGACACACAACTGCAAACTACCGTCGGCCTTCTTCACGAACAAAACTGTTGCACCCCACGGTGACACACTAGGCTGAACAAAACCGCACTGCAACAGACCATCAAGCTGTATACATAGCTCTTGCAACTCAGAAGTGACCATACTATATAAAGAAATAGAGATAGGATATGCTCTTGGATGTAGCTCGATCCCAAACTCAATCTCTTGTCGTGGGGGTAAGGCTACAACCTCTTCTGAAAAAACATCTTGGTACTCCTCTACGACCCTAGGAAATGCCAACTGTCGAACCTCTGAAAAACTTAACATCGTCTCAACAGCCATGGATGATAAGGATGAAATGTGCCTATAACCCATATGAGGGGCTTTCTCACCAACAAACACCACTTTCTCTCCATCTGCACCAAATAAAATCACCTTATACTTGAAGAAATCCACGATAGACTACACTGAAAAAAACCAATCCATGCTGAGGATGAAATCATATCGTTGTATTCATAAACATAGGAAAATATCCCAAAGAGTGGGGTTTCCCCAACACCAGCTCACAATCTCTACATACTTCAATCAAGTCAGCTCGACCTCAAACCGGCGTAGTTAATGACAAGGGAACCGGAAGCCTCTCTACCTCATGTCCCAAAGCCTGGAAAAGGGTTGGAGATATAAAGGAGCATGTCCCTCCTGAATCAAACAAATCATACACTAAGGTAGAGAACAAGAAAAGGGAACCTTGAACAACATCTGGCTTATCTGGTGCTGGAAACGCTAGAGCATGAAGCTGATCATGACCTCATCCATGGAATATCTGACCCTGATGATGAACACCACCACATTCATGCTCTGCTCTCACTAAGGACAGGTAGCATCATGAAGCTTTCCTCTGCCTACCCCATCTACGCTCTGGTGATCTAAAACTGGTGGAACCTACTATTTCTGCTGCCTTGGCTGGAACTATCTCAAAGGATGTACCTGGAGCATAGTTCCTGGTGCACAATGACCACTCTAAAAGGTCGGGCACTCCTGATGCTAATGACCATGACCACCACAAGAAAAACAATTTCATGATCCCTTGGTATATTCTTAAGCATTGCTGCCTATAGAGAAACGAGACGTGAAGGGCTGGGACCTACCCCCGGCTGAACAGAAACTCTTCTGGTCTGAAAACTGGTAACCCCAGACCACAACTATGCTCTGTGAGGAATCATGTCGATTCCCCTCTTGTGATGATCTGGAAATGGCCAAAGTCCTCTCGACCACTTTTTCCCTCACCATCATCTCAAGATATGTTTTCAGCATAAATGGGGTGACCTGGCATTGGATCTCTGGACACAAAGCCTCCTCGAAATGCCTCTCCCTAGCCTCTTCATCTTGTAATAGGTATGAAGCAATCCGTAAAAGGTTCTTGAAACAGATTCCAAAATCTCAAACATTGGAGCTCCCCAATCCAAGGGTAAGAATCTCCTGGTGACTAGACACCTTCACAGTCATTGAAAGGAACTCGACTCTAAACTTGTCTCGGAACTCCTCCCGTGAGATCGTTGACTCCTCACGATCCCTGAGGAACAAGAACCAACATATCCTTGCTTCTCCACACAACATCATCATAGCTAAGGACACCCAGTGCTCTTTCTGAGCAAAGATCGAACTGAAGCCTATCTCGACCTCCTCCAACATGTCTTCTATGACTGCATCTGAAACGGACCCCTCATACTCTTGCAGACTCTAGCGCTAAAACTATTGGCGTGTCTTCCTCCAAGTTTCGTCATCGTCAATCTCTACCCTACGACGATCAGCTGGAACAGCCTGATGGACATCTTCTGCCCAAACCCGACGAGGATGTCGAGCTGGAGCCATAACTGTAAAATAAAAAATACTTAGAGCTTCTAAACCTGGAATATGGAAGAATCAACATTAATTATTTAATTGTTTTCTTTTATTCATTTTAGGCTAACCTATCCCAATTTCTACCCATTCAAACATAGGCACAAAGAAGAATGACGCATTATCCTTTCCTAGGTCACTACCCTGCAACTAGTATCACTCTGTTTAGTAGCCATTGTAATATTAAAGGTCTATACATCAGATCATAGGGGTCCCCAAACACCTATGTCTCAGTCGGTCTCCAGTGTTTACCCCACTTGATAAACATGAATGGCACCGTTTCCCTACCAACCCATGCAACCTCACCTTTTCCTAACTCCAAAATCCATCCTATCCCTCAACCAGACCTCTGATACCACTCTGTCACAACCCCCTCCCCACAATGTGTACCCCTCCTGGGCTGGTAATGTGAGAAGGGAGATAATGACCCCTGAGTCCCACCTCTAGTAGGCCCCGAGTTGGCGACTAGCACTGAGGGTTTAATGAAAACAAAAATGGGGACCATTACCCTCTAAGAGAACACGTGCAGAAGAGAGAGATAAGATAGACACCAACCAACTCCAACTCAAAACTGAAGTGTAAACGAAAACCTAAGTGCACATATGTAATTTCGTGAAAATGTACTACAACTGAAATGGAGAAACTAATAGTAGCCAAAGGAAAGTAAAGACAATAGCAACCACAACCCCAAACTTCTCTTGCAACCCCAAGTTAGTAGAAACCATATTGACCTCCAACCTGCTCAAAGTGACCTGAAAAATAGTTTATATATACTTAGGGTGAGTATAAAAGTATACTCAGTAGAATCCTTCCTGAAGCCTCTCGTGCAAATGTAAATAAAGTATGCTAAAGTACAGTGAACAACAAGTGAAAGTAACACGTCACCTAGACATGTATACTAAGTTTCCAACCTCAGCATGGCTAATCTCCCCACGTAATGCATACAAGAGTATATCATATAGTAAATAATATCAAGGGTACCCTACTACTACATCCCCACTGGTTTACCGCTTGGCGCCAACGACACACATCTTGTGCATCTCTCTCCAAAGGCTTGCCCAAATACACCTCGGCTAAGCTCCACAATCTGCACCTCGTGCACCACAAAGGCTTGCCCGCAGACACCTGGACGAAGCACCACACAATCCTCACAACCAAAAGTAACCAAGAGGTTTCCGAGAGCCACCACATCTTGCATAATGTGTATCATACGCCGGGTATTATACCTCAAGCAATTAGAGCCCATACACCGAGTAAGGATCATCAAGCCATCACTGCCTATACACGTTACACCTATATTAGTTCATAGGTTAGTATATCTAGAATATATGTGTGTGACTAACCAAAAGCCATTACATCCATCTACACACATATATAGGGTAACTAACCATTGTGCCTAATAAAACAAGTATCTACCAAGAGAATAGAGTGGGGTCAAAGGGGGTAGTCACTCATTCACCCTCCCATTGGAATGTTGGGGAAAACACCCCCTAGGGCTCAGAATCCCCAGGGTGTTTGTTTCTCTTACTGATAGGGTGGAGTAGCGTATATAAAACCGAAAAGTAAATAATATATTATAATTCAGAACCACACTATGGGAATAACCTAGTCTTAAACACAACTATAGCTAACATCTCTCGGACTTCGGGCTTCCACTTCTAAGACTAGGTATCCTATAAGCACACAACCATTTAAATGGATTTATTAGATTACTTCATTACCTTTTTATCAATTCCACTGTACATTAACTAATTATTCAAACACTAATTATCCATGGAGAATTCCACACTAAATTTAATTAACATCACATCCAAAATACATTGTCCCTTCAAATGTTCCCAACCTTATCATTATGTTTCAGAGAACACCAACCCCATGTGTTAATCATCATTTATTCAGACATTCAATACAAGATTACTTTGCCATATTCCAAGGCATTCTAAAAAAGAATCCTATGCTACTAAACACAAGGGGGATCAACACGGTGAGTATATGTACTACCTGTCGAGTCTTTGCCTCCTATAGAAAGGGCGTAGACCCATTCTCCCTTGAGAGGCTGAACACAGAAAGCAGGCGGCATACCCCACGTGTCATTGCCTCTTTCAGAAGAAGGGTAAGCAAGAACAGCTGCCTTGACCAGTGGGGAAAAGTAAAGTAGATAAACAACCAAAAAAATAACCAATCATCCATCAATCGCATCCATCCCATTCCATCATCCTTGGTGTCCTCCCTGACACCCATATGCATAAAATGATGAATCTCGCCACTCTAGGCGTAATCCGCTGCCACAACCACAAGGCCTCTAGCCCCCACATATCACAACATCCATTCAGGATCACATCACAACACAAGCAGAAGGAAAGTAAACATCACTAGAATTTGGGCTCTTGGCCCTTTAACAAGGCATACCGCCTTCATAAACAACCACCAACAGATTTCAGGTTTACCAACCAACTGAATTAATCATATACATCAGCATCAATTTGAATAACATCAATTTGGAAAAACAACCACCACAACAACAACTGGATTCATTTACATGATTCTTTATCTTTATCCAATTAATTTCCAATTAATATCACCTTTACGTTCTTTATCAATTTTATCAAGAACAACATGCTCACAAGCACGGCATAGACATCACACTATCCAGCAAATCAAGAGGCGAACCGTTATCACGGTACAAGCAACAACATGAGATCAAACCAATAATTTTAATCCGGTTTGAGTATTTAATTAGGTCAATTTCATTATGATCCAAAGGGATAAATCATGCTAACTCTACGATTGCACATAAACAATTAGAGAAGCCATGAATCCCCTACCTCAACGGTCAAGGAACACTCCTGAAACCAGGTCGATTCTCCATGAAGCCTCCTTAGATCTCCCCTACTAACACAACCAAGACCAAAGCTCATCATTTTCGACTTCCACACAACTAGATCTTCCCATAATAGGCACAGATCTAAGAAGACGAGAGAAGAGGAGCAGTAGATCATGGTAGATCTATGAAACCAACAAGAATGAGGAAGAATGACCACATACATCAAGAAACCAGCTTCAATTTGTGAAGAGAAGCCTCCAGATCACCTCCAAAATTCTTGGGAGAGGTTCTTCTATCTCCAAGGAAGGGTAATCCCAAGTTATTATCACATAGGGGCCTAAACGAACCATTTAGAGGAAAAACATTTCAGATCCACAATTTTAGGATCTAACATTAAGTGCCTGCATGGTTAGTCCGCACGGTTTGACAAACTGTGCGCTAACCGTGCGTTAGATTCTGCTTTGAAAACAATCCTTGCACGGTTAGGATGTATGGTTAGACAAACCGTGCACCTCCCGTGTGAAGGGTATTGCGTCCAACACCAACCATGCACGGTTTGGCCGCACGGTTTAGGCAAACTGTGTGACCCTCGTGCGAAGGCTATTACACTTCATTTTCCCATAAAGGTCCACCCAAATGCACCTCCAAGTCACCTTGACCTCCTGGAACACATCCAGAACCACATTTTCACAATGGAATGGACCGAAGAAGTCTGGGAAATTACATATTTGATGGATCTATTTCCGAGTTGATGTTAAACAAGGGGGGACTTCATCTCGTCCTATCCAAAGTTCTCGATTTATCAAAACAGAATAATATGGAAACTAGTTTCCAGATCAGAATTATAATTACTAAATTTAATGTATCTATGTATTATGAAATAGAAAAAAACTTGAGGCCTAGAATATTTGGATGGATTCCATCTTTTACTACAGTTGATCACCCATTATTGGGGGGAAATGGTTCCCAATTACTCTATCATTATTTTATTTAAAATAATTACTTTCATAGACTTTTAATATGTTGTAATTTGATACAATAAAATGGTAAAATTTATATTCAGATAGATCTCCCATAATAGCTACATTAATTTCCCAAACTAATGGTCTAACATTTATTCCCTAATCTACTATAGAAACAGAAATGGTGGTGTATGCTTCTTTACAACTCTTATATATTTTTCTTGAATTGACTCGTAAAATAATAATTTACATTTAATTTAGGTTACAATATCATGTTTGGATATTTAAAAAAAAGGATATATAGGTCCATATTTATATTCTTCATCAGCTAGATTTTTTGGGGGGATGTAAGCATAAACCCTTTACTTCTATTTAATTTTATTTTTCTGGATTCCTCTTGGAAGCTCCTTTAAGCATTAAATGATATTGTACAAGATTTTATGGTTGAGATATGATTTAATAGATTCCTAATATATTTATCAATTGTTACAGTAGTGAATTGTTTATTTTAAAATCAGGGATTAGTAGTGGTGATAAATTTAGACACAATCTCATTTATATTTGTCTAGGGATCTTGTTTTATTTGTAATTGATCTTGTTATTTTAAGAGAGGTGGATGTATTGGATGGTGGTTGAAATGTTTATTGGCTAAAATTATCCCTAATAGTGTTTATTACCTTCTTCTTACCTTGTATTATTATTTTTGGTACATTGGTTTGGTATAACCATGATTTCATTGAGGACTCAACATTGGAGATTATTATTTTAGCCCAATATTACTAGAATTCATATTATCATTAACAATAGATATTTTTATGGGACATATATCTTATTTCCAATTATATTATAAAAACTAAATCAATTAACTAGTATATGGACAAAATCATGTATTTCAAACTCTATTAAGAAGCTGTTATAATCAAATTCATTGCAATTATGGTGTTGCGTGGATTTTACTTGCACCCTTATGTTGTGGTGGAGTGAATAGATTTTCTTTGAAATTGAATGATATTTGGTTTCTATCATAAAAGTTATATAAATCTTATGCATGAATAAATTCATCACGACCCCTTCACTGTGCCATTCGAAATCTATTAGCTCACATGTCTCCTAATAACATGAATAATTCAACAAGATCTTTTCTCATAACCGCTCCTCCAGCCTCTATATCCACTATATATATTTTGATCATAGTGATTCCTCCACATAATATTTTTATAGTAATACATAATTGCATTCCACGGTGTGTAAAATTTCTCATCATCTCCATGAATCACTCCCATAGATCATGGAGGTATTCACCTTCATTTTGATCTAAATAGTGGATAAAATTTCTCTACATTATGATCTTAGATGAAGAAAAATATTTTTCATAATGTAATTGATAGAAACCCTATAAAGTAGGAATTGAAAACTATAGTAAACTATTAGAAAGATCTGTTAATTTTACAACCTAGTTTTATGTGATATAGTTTTTTATTATTAATGTAATTTTTTTGATATTTTTCATTTCATGCAACACTGAATATATCATTTTTTATAAAATAAACTATGTGTCTTGTGTTCTATGAAATACAATGTCATGATTTATCTACAGACAACATAAATTTTAGCTTTTTTTGCATGGAACACATATATTAGCATAGGTTACACTCCATCATGACTTTGCTCAATGCCATGCATAACACATAAGAAAGATTTTTTAAAAAAAGTAATATATTATTAAAAATATTACAATTTAATGTAATGAGATATAACCTATATATTAAGATGGATGCAATAAATAAGATTATATAAATTATGAAATACAATTATTGAATTAAATGGGTTCAAATTATTAAGAAATGAATATAAGAAACAATTTAATATAACATGAATTTTTTATAAAAACTACTTGTATACTCATAGATGTATTTCATCGAAATAAGTTAATTTAATTATTATTGTTAAATGAAATTAATAACATATATATTTTATATATTCAAAAAATTATTTTTTAAATTCATATAATATATTATATATGCATAAAAAATCAAAAAACCCTATTTTTAGAAAAGAAGTTTTACCACATTTTAATAGAGAACATATTTTAAATATAAATTTTGAAACATTAATATATTTTATATCCCAAAATTTTTATATCTTTTGAAACTTAAAAATATAAATTATATTCAGAAGTATTTCTAATATTTATATGTGAAGTTCTATTTTTTGATAAATAGTGAAAATACTGAATTTTAAATCATAAGTTCTTTTTCATTTAATTTATTTATAAGGTAAAATTATATTTCATAATATTTTAAAGTACAATTATGTCAATTCTACAAAAACTAATCCAATTTATGACATTGTGATCAATTAAAATTTGATAAAAACATAGAAAATATTTGAAAATTTTGACATTAAAAAACTCAATTGTCATCTCATCTAAGGAACAAATATTAAATTACTTTTTTCCACTTATATGTTTTTAATATTAATAAATAAATTCAATATTTGGAATTAGAATAATTTATAAATTAAAATAATTTTAAATAAGTACATTAACTCAAATATTAGTTAATTTAATTAAATTTAGTTGGAATAATTCAGGGGAAAATCAAATTAATAGTAGAAAACCCTTAAACATAAAAGAAAAATTGACCTACAAACTGATACAAAATACATTTTATGTCCAAATTACTAACCTATCATCTATTTTGTATAACATTTTCCATTTTTTATGAAATTTTTCTTCGTTAAAACATGGCTTCAATTCCCTTTTCAAAAATTTACAAGAATGTCACTCCTCCTACACTATAAAAGATACTAACCCCTATAACTTATTCACTCCTCTAAAGCATATTAGATCCAAAAAAATATAGTCAGAAAATCTCCCAATATCCACTAATTCAATTTAAAATCATCTATTTTGTTTAAAATTCCATCAAACTAATCACTTGGGTGGAAACCAAAAGGAGTTTCCAATAGAAGAGCTAACATTCTTCCTCAAGCAATTTTGTTTTATTATCATTATTCAACCCCTAAAATATTCTTATTCAATGATTATATAGTAAAAATAATAGTCATCAATATACTAGGATTTTTTTATTCAAATTTATATACATACACTTATACACATGTCTTTATAATGGGTAACAAACTTAACATTCTTGTGTATGGTGAACTTTTGCCTCATGAAAATATGTTCTTTGTTTTTCCATCACCACCTATAATGGTTGATAATTATGATGGTAAATATATTTATATAAGTTATATGTTATATTTATGATTCATTTAATATTATTTAACTAGAACATTATCCAAAAAAAATTTCTTTTTCAATTTTCTATAACTATGATAAATTCATTATTGGAACTGTGGAATACTACCTTCTCAAAGCTATGTGATTTATTCAAACTTTACATAGAATGTATTCCAGATGTGTTTAGTAAAACTATATGATATATATGAAATAATAATTCTACTATAATTATATTATATTTAAATATATATATATATATATAATTTATGTTTTTATATTTATATGAAAATAATGGAGAAGCAATGTGCATGCGTATGTATGACCTACCGTCTTCGTGAATGGTGTCTTTTGTTTGTTATTTATGTAATTTATAGATAAATACTAAAATTTATATAATTATATTATATTATATATATATATATCATGTTATTCATTATATTATTATGTAAATCATGATCTACAAAAGAGGATCAAGAATAAAAAGTCAAAACCTATATGATAAACATATCGGTTATTACCCGAAACAATACACTAACATTGAATTGTAAATAAATGGGTAATATGAAGTCATAAGTGAATCATATATGGTATTATATATAATAATATGATTCATTTAAATATTTATAATTAACTAATAGTTATTATATTGTAGTTCTAAACATGTACAAATAAATTCAATACATAAGGTAAGGGGATTCAATCTCACTTTTTATTTCCATGAGATACATATATTATTCACCACTTTTGTGGTGTGTATACAGACCATGTATGTATTTTATTATTATTATAACTATAATTATTATAATTTAAATATCAATTTTGTTAACTTTCTTTCCTTTGGAATATGTTACTAAATTTATCAAACCAGTAATGTTATTATGTATCAATTTTCCTTCTTAAAGACACATGTCATGTCATGCACCTATATTTTTCTATGAGGTGTATATAATGTCCTTAAATTTTTATTTCATGAATCTTATTCCTATAATTATATTTAAATCTTCAGGTAATGTTATTATTTCTTTTTTATTTTTATTTATTGTTAACAAATAGGTAACATTTTATATCTACGGTCTCATAATTTATTCAGAATGATAAGGATTATACTTCCACTTATAAAATATTATGATTCATTTCTTAATAAAATAATCATGAGTTTTATTATACTCTATTTATCCAATATCTTCATGTAATTGTACCACTTTTTCACTCTATGGAACATAAGATAATGAAGATATTTTTTTAGGAAAATGTTACTTCACTTATCATTTCAGCTAGAAAACTATGTTCTTTTGAAACCATGTTTTGTAAAAATGTTTTGACTTTTTTTAATAATATTATATTATTTTTAAAATAAATTTTATCCAATATTTTACCATTTTAAAAAATGGTATAAAAAGTAATCTTCTGGTCAATTTCTAGTCCAGGAACTTTTCTATACTTTTATGGTTCACAAGGAATGTTCATCATGTACAGACATACACTCTATCAAGAATATAATTTCATTTAAGATTAATTTATATGTTTACAAGATTAATTTTATGAATTTTTTTTCCTATTTCTTTTAGATTTGATTAATTTAAGTACAATTTTAATGATTATTTTAAAAAAAGTTGTTTAAAAAGTGTTTAATATTTTTTTTTTCATATTTTGATATATATTTTAAAAAGATTATTTTTAAAGAATATGATTTCCATGGGTTCAATTTTAATTTATATGTTTAAAAATCCATTTTCATGAAAGGTTTTTAATATTTATTTCAAGAAATCTATTTAGTTATTCAAGGTAATTTGGAAGAAAATGCATTTTCAAATGATTTCGGGAGTCCATTATATGTTTTAAAAGATATTTAAAAATAAAAAGGAATTAAAAATGATTTATGTTTTAAGAATGTGATTAAATAGATGGAAATATTTTTTCTCTAAGATATATTTTAAATGAATTTTTAAATATTACGTTATAAGAAAAGTATTTTCAAAAGTTTTTATTAAAAATATTTTTGAAGAAATGATATTTTCCTAATGAAATGTTTCTTGTGATATTAAATAAATCACTCTCCATAAAAGATGACCTAATATCTCATATTTTATGGCTTATTGAAAATATAATACATTAACACCATTCATATTATTTCTTGAATGGTTTATGTTTTGATAGAATGATATTTATTACACCCATTTCACTTCCACATGTTATTTTCTCTTGAAACCCACTTCTTTTCACAGGTTAGGATTTGATGAAAAGATTATGAGGCCTATCTATTTTACATAATAATTGATATACCATGTCATGTGTTTTGATATGAAGGTTAATAATCCAATTTGGTTTTTGGATCATGATATAATACATGCTCTATTATCTTGTGGTACATGTATGTATGATTTTATTATTAGATTGGTGGGACAAGTATCTAGAATGAATGCATTGGGTTATTATAAATGGTATATTAGATTTAAGGGTAGCCGATTTTTATCCCCATCCCAAAAAAATAAGGAACATTGGTTGTATCCCAATCTGAAAATAATAATGTACAAAGGTTGTATCCCATACCTAAAAATAAGTTGATATATGTGTTATATCATAATCCTAAAAGTAAGAGAGTGGAAAGGTCGATGCTAAATCCTAAAAGTAATAGGGTGTATAGGTTGTTTTCCCAAGATAGAACAAGGTTTAGAGGTGATTAGCCCAATACTATCATGTTATAAAGGCATTGATATGTATCCTTGACATAATAATTTCTATGCTTATGTGTATACAACAATTTTCTTTTCTTAATCCTCTATTATGATTTCATGGATTCTAAATTCAATCCTTTTATGATTCATGATGTATTAACTGAAACTGTTTTTGATATTTATCATGTATATGATATTTAATGTGGGTAAAATCATTTTTAATTACCCTTATGTTCATGTTATACCTATGGATTTCCATTATTTTTACTTAATGAGAATGCAATATCACCCAATTTTTATGTTTCTTTTCCCCTTTTTATAAAGAATGGTTTTATATTAGAGTAATTAAAGGGAACATTTTTAAGGGATATTTTTATGATCTTTATTTTTACTAGAAGAATGTGTTCCAAGTCTCTAAATTCACTAAACTATTAATGTCCACTAACATATACTTTTGTAATGTGACAAATATTATTCTAAAATAATGTAATATCCATGTATGTTAAGCCTGGGGTTCTATAGTTGGAATCAAGGGAAATGTTTTTTCAAATTCTGGAAACTGGTATGAAAAAACCTTAGTGATATTACTATGTATATTTCTATGGATATGTGTATGGATGACTCTAAGGGTGTGTTTATGAATGAGTTACTGTTTATGAAATTTTTTTCGATTTTTGGTAAAGTATATAGTGAGTCGCTTAATATAAATATATCCCTTTGTAGATACTAAAAGTGGATATTGTTATATCCTAAATGTACCTAGGAGTAACAACTCTTAAAAGGTGTACTAGGACTAACTCTATCGTAACCCGGTATATGATAACGAGCATTACTATGCCCCAAGTTTGACACTCCCATGGGATATAATTTAGGAATTAAAAAATTATTTATGAAGCATCATGATTTATTAAATAAGGGATTAATAAGAATAATAGAGGATAAACTAAATGTGTAATAGATTAAATAATTATGTGTCATGATTTACTCATTCTATAAGTGAATTTCAAGGTTATGAAGCGTTATGTATTGATAAATGATTCTTACACTATGGTGTCTACTGTCATTCAATATAAGGAGCCAGAATGAACTATGTCAAAATTTAATGTTTCATATGTTGAATTTATGGGAATTATAGTAATATATCTCCTAAGTGGAGATCCCATAAAGGGAATCAGGAAGGTAGTACAAGAATTGATTATAATTATGAAAATAATGAGGCCTCATATAGCATGTGAAAGGTATGCAATGATCTAAATTAATTTTTTAGCATTAAATGTATGAATCATGTATCAATTAAGTTTGAGTAAACTTAATAAAAGATTCATATTTACTAATCTTGGAAAGGGTTGTAAAAGGTTACGATGATGAATCATGAGTAATTATTTTTGAATAATGTTGAATAACTGAAGTATATATTTTTTGGAATTCCAAGATTATGTTCTATGAATCATTGAAAATATGAGTATTTTTACTATATGTTTTTCATTATTGATATGAAAGGATATGTTTAATGGTGCTAGTGAGTTATATAGGTTATTTTTTTTGGAAATGCGATATTTTATGTAAGAGAATATAACCCTTAATATTTTTACTGTGTTTATATAATGATGTTTGTATAATATTGTGTTGGATATGAATAAGTAAATTTGATAGTATTTCATAACTTTGAATTGATAACATATTTTTCAGAAATATGGTATATTTCGTCATTAATAATGATTAATTATTATTTTATTTATGGAATATATACAATAATCTTCAAAATTAAAAAGAAATAAAGATTTCAAAAATGATTTATTGTAATTCAGGTTATTAACATGTTTCAAGAGAATATAAGATGATGGTATTTAGATGTTTGGAATGTAAAAACAATGAAATGCATTGTGATATATGGGGTATCAATGTTAAGATGATATTTTGACCATCATTCCTTTTTTTTATTTTAAACTTTTGAAAGGTTTATATAGTTAACCATTTATGGAATGTTTTAGTTAACAATCAGATGAATTTTGTGAGATTAATGTATTACCTCGCCACCTGAGGATTTATGAATATTGGATATCATGTGATAAATTTTTTTTGTGATAAAAAAGGTAACATTTGTTGACATAAATTTATATTTTTGGATCTCAAAATACATTTTTTCTTTAATAATAGAAAATTCACCTTCATTCCATGGTGTATTAGATGAAGCACAAATTGATCAAGGTATAACCAAAGGGTGATATTGTGCATATGCCATGGAATAAAATAAATTATATCTTACATTGAATGTTCATCAACTACTGTAAAAAGAACACATAAACCAAAAATGTTATCATAGTACCTTCATTTATGGTTAATAAAATGGCCCCTTCTATCATCACAGATTTTTTGATTTGTGATCTTTAACTATCTCTAAACAATGTTCTCTATCACTCTCCATCAGAACCTGATAGTAATATTTATCTTCTATATATATGTTTTCAATTCCCACCTTTATTCTCCCATATAGAAACCTATATATGCATTACTTTTGGAAAATGTTATGTTTTAAACTTTCCATTTTTAAAGGATGTTTCAGTATTCATTTTTACAATTTGTGTTTCTATAAAAGGGACATTCATGTATTATAACTTTGATAACAAAAATGAACATCGTGGGTGAAATTTATTTTAAGGGGATATAATGTAACAGTCATGGAAGTTTGGAAATAATTTTTTTAAAAAATTATTTAATCATTTTTTGTTTTTTAATGTAATTAAAAACTAAAAAAATAATTTTTCATATTAATGAACAAAGTGGGTCTTTCATTATATCCAACACCATGTCAATATTGTTCAAAATGAAACATAAAGCATAACATTCTCTACAAACATCACCCAGGGTAGAATACATTTCATACAAGAATTAATTTCCATGTTGACTAGAATAACGTGAATGATCTATTTTTAACAAAAAAATATATTCTTAAAAATATTATTATTTAATATAATAATATATAACATATTCATCATATCAGCGATTATTAATAGAACTATTTAACATATGATAATACAAGGTGGAATTAATTGGTCATAAAAACTATTTTATATCTATTTTTTTGAACTTTTATAAATTTTATATGTAATAATAAATATTATTTTCGATATAGAAACATTAAAATTTTATTTGGATTATTTTTTGGTATTTTTATGGGAAGTTTATTTTTTGATGAATATTGAAAAATAGTAGATTTTAATTAAAAATTAATTTTCTGTATAATTTATTTATAATTTTAAATTATATTTTTAGTTTAGATTAAAGTATAATTATATCAATTATACATTAAATAATCCAATTTATGTCATTGGTAGTAGTTTCAATTTGAAAATAGATATAAAAACCTATCGAATATTAAAACATTTTTACTTTAAAACCCAACTTGGTCATCCCATATTTGGGATTGATTTTAAAATAGTTTCTTCCACTAATATTTTAGGAATATTAAAAAATGGATTCTATATCTGAAATCATAATCATGTATAATGTATAACAAGGTCAATTTTCTGTTGAACCAAAAATATTTGTGAATGTAAATAATATTATTTACAATGATTAAAAGGAGAATTTGTTTAACAAGTGACTAAACCTCAAACATAAGGGATGAAGTGACCTAGAAAAACATCAAAAATAAATTTTATATAAATATTTCAACCCTATCATCCATTTTTCATCCACTTGTTAATGGAAAAAATTTGGAGGAATTCCCTTTTCCAAAATATTCAACAATTTCATTCCTCCACTATAAAATTATACGTCACAACTCCCCTTTATTCACCCCTATAAATATATATGGATCACCAAAAATCACACTAAAATAATCTCCCAACTTCCATTCTATAATAATATAATCCAAACATTTTGAGTAAATACATACAGGGATGTCCTTTGTTGAAAAATAAAAGGTTTCAACTAAAGAAGAAGTGACATCATTCCTTATGGTCTGTTGGATTATTTTCATTCTCCACCACAAAAATTGTTATTATTAAATTATTATATAATAACAGAACTATTAAAAATATAATTTTATGTTTTTTAATTAAAATTATTTACCTAAAAATACACACACAATTATCGAGTTGTTAATAAACATAATGTTCTTGTGTACAACGAACAACCACCTCAACAAATGATGTTATTTGTTTATTTCATTACAACATTTCATGTTTGGTAATTATGAGAGAAAATATATTTTGATAATATATTTCTGATATTTTTGATGTCTTTTTACTTATATAAATATTATATAAAACATTCCATCATGATTTCAATTTTATTTAACTATGATAACTTTATCTATGGAACTGAGGTCTACCACCTCATCAAAGCAATATAATTCGTTCCCATTCTACATGTAATGTATTAAGGATGTGTTTAGTAAAAATATATTATATATAGTACAAAATAATGGTATTGGAATTATATTATATTTTTTGTGATTTATTTAGTTTATTTCATTCAATATGGTAATAAAATGGAAGAAGAGTTCATGTCTACATACGGCCTACCGTCTCTATGAATGGAGTATTTTGTTTAATATATATATATTATATTAATTTATGTATTCATGTAATGAATATATATGATAAATACACCACGTTTTACAATATAGAAATAAGTAAATCTTAATCTATGTAAGATGACAATGAATAAAAAGTCAATACAAATATGATAAACTAACATGTTATTATCTTAAATATTCATTTAAAATGGAATTAACAAACTAAATGTAATATTAAGTCATACTAGAATCATATTTGGTATCATATATATGAATATGGTTATTTGGTATATTTAAAAAAACTTAAATTTATTATACATGATGTTTGAATGTGTACAAAGATGTTAAAGACATAAGGTTAGGGAATTTCATCTCACTTTTTATTTCCATGAGATACATACCATATACACCACTCATTTATTTTGTGTGTGTATACATTCCAGGAATGTATTCTATGATTCATATACTTTAATTTAACTATATTTACATATCCATTTTATGTTCTTTATTTCATGGGCTATTTTTCAAATGTTACCAAATTGGTAATGAAATTATGTCTCAATTTTCCTTTTTGAGAAACATTCAATGTTATATACCTATGTTTTTATAAAAGGTTTATATAATGAATTTAACATGTTATATCATAAATATAATCCATTTAATGATATTTAAATTTTCAATTAATGTTATTATTTCAATTTTATTATGATTAAAAGTAACCAAATTGGTTATAGTTTGTTGCAAAAATCTCATTGTTTATCAGGATTGTATATGATTATGATTCCATTAATGAAATATTATGATACATCTATCATAAAAAATCATAATTATTCTTCTAATATTTTTATCTAAGATATATTAATTTATTAATACCATTATACAACTATTTGTTACAAAATATAATTAATATAATGATTTTATGAAAATTTTACTTCATTTATCCATTAGGACAGAAATCTATGTCCTTTTAAAATTATTTTTCCATAACCTTATTTCTAAATTTTTTTGCTACTATATAATAATGATTAATGTATATTATAAGAAACGTTTTACCATTTTAAACAATGTTTTTAAAAGAAATATTCATGTCTTTTTCAAATAAAGGATATTTTCTGATCTTTTAAGGCAAAAAAGTAATAATTGTCATGTAAGGACTTCGAACCATCATAACATTCATTTTCATGAATATTTTTTAGAAGAGTAAATGTTTATTTTTAACTAATGTTTTTTCTTATATTCATGATTTTTTTTTGAATTTATAGTGGTTTAAATAACAAGAAAATTAAAAAAATACTGTTTAAATAGTGTTTTAAATGATTTTCCAAGCGTCCATTATATAGTTTCAAAATTTCATTCTCAAAGAAAACAGATTTCAAATATTTCAAATTGTATACATACGTTTTCAAATCAATTTTCTATAAATTGATTTTCAAAATAATTTTGTGCCTTCAAATTAGGTTTTAAAGATATTTTCATAGAAAATGGTTTTCAAAATATTTTAAAGCGTCCATTATATGTTTTTAAATATAAATTAAAATAAAATTGTTTTCAAAATACATTGTTTTTTAAATGAATTTATCATATCAAAAAATTATTTCCTACAAGAAAATATTTAAATAATATTGTAAACACTTCTTTATATGGAATGGATTTTGAAATGGTTTTATAAAAAGGATTTTTAATAAATGGCTAGTTTTCATAAGAAATAATTCATGTGATATTCAAAAATTATTATACATATACTATGACATAATTTATTATACTTTATTCTTTTCTAGAGACACTACCACAAAACCAGAGTTTATCTACACTAAAAAGGTCTTTATCAGTGCTAAAAATGCATCAATAATAGAGCCTCTATTAATGGGTATCCCCTTTGTCAGTTCTGTGAAATGAACTGATAAAGGTTATCCATTTTCATCACTATTTAAATCATTGATACGGTCCACATTTATCAGTTCTTCAATTAGCATTGTTAAAGGCTGTATTTTATCAGTGCAATTTGAATCAGTGATATTGTCATCCCTACCTAGGTGTGATGTTTATATAACCGCACACCTAGAAACTAGTAAAAAATAAATAACACCCAAATAGAAAAAAAATAGAAAAAAAGAACCAAACCACCAAATATAATATAAAAAACAAGAAAAATCCTGAAAAAATTACCACCTAGAGTATATAAAAATTAACCACATGCACGATGAAACTGATGAAAAACCCACAGCGCAAAAAATGGTTTGGAAAAAAATTCTATATAAAATTAATTGACATCATGAATACAAAAATATTCACTCTTGTTATATTCCAAAAAATTTCTATATAAATTGTGAACAATGTTTTCTAAAATTACATTTTCAATTATCAGACAAATAGTTAAAAACATTAATGTTTGCTCTTTTGACGTTTCTGGTCCCCTATAAAAAACATCTTCTGATGGTAATAGATTCCAAAAAATGATCCCATATTGAGAAAAATGTGACACCTATATAAGAATAACAATATTTAGTTAGTAATACTATAAAAAAATAAATTAAACATTAATATGAATAATACATTAAAAAATTCAATTGCTAATAAAGATGACATATTGGGAGTTATATCATTCACATCATGAATCATATTGAGGTTCGGTTTATTTCTACGTGTTACAAATTAATAATGGATCGCTTTCATAAATTATCAAAAAATTAATATTTGTTTACTTAGTTTTTAGTATGTTAGTTGTGTTTTTTGAACTAAAATATCATTTCAAACTAAAATCACTTAATTCGAGTCACACTGTTCACATATTGTATCATTGTGACTGGAGACTAATTCAACCACATCACAATGTACATACGAAATTATATACTTAATTTTTAAGATAATCAGAGTGTGTTTCTTGGTTTTCAGTGAGTGAAACATTTTGAGATGAAAAAGGGAGTTGACCTTCTCTACATGCTAAAAATACCTTGTTTAAAATGATTTTGGAAAAACCTTTGATCCCTATACAGTTGACATGGAATAACATCCTCCTTAAGTAGCATATCATTCAATGACATAGTGAAGAACTATTTGTCATATATTTAGTACCTTTGAATGAATATATGATAGTTTGTTCCTCACAGGGCCAACTAATGAAGGTAACTGCCAATGTTGCATATTGAATCAATGTTTTTTGAAGAAAAATCTTTCTCGTTATAGAAGACAGGAAGAGTGGGGTAATAACATTTTTCTATTATGTCTCAAGACGTCAGAAAAACTCAAGGTATGGGGAAACTCCTTCTATATATTCATTCTATTTTGTGTTCTATCAACAATAGACATACCCTCTAAATGAAGACCATCAATTTCTTTCCAAAAACCATCCAACATGAAAATCATTTAGAGTTCAAACAAGGAATACCAATGGCCATGGTTTTAAGTGCAGAATATATCCTATAAAAATTAGAACATTACCATCAAAAAATTTAAAGACAAGGTAGAAAATATTATTAATAATGAAATTATTTGACAAGTTTACCATCATCATACTATTTTGGTACATTTTTCAAATAGCTATTCAACCCATTCATTTTTAAGAATATATATTTCATATTGTGGATAATAATGTTTTATGAATTCATAGTAGTACCAAAAAAATATAAATACACAATGTATTCATAAATATATTATACAAAATAGTAATTATCTTCAAAAATACCTATTTAGGGTAGTTTTTTCATGGAGTTTGATCTATTTAATAAATTTACATTCATAAAAACCATAGTCATTTTAGTTTTTCTTGTATCAAACACAGAAAAAATATAGAGAAAAATAAGTATTTTTTTATATGTGAATTTATTGTGAAATATTATTATATATACCCTAATACTTATCCAATCATAGTACTTATGATTTTACTTGTCATTTTCTCGCTGACCTCATTCCATGATATTGTTAATATTCATGCACCACTCTATCATAATTGAATTCTAATTAAAAGATAACATAAATTTTATTACTAGATGTTCAGATCATTAATTTTGTATGTACTATATTAAAAATTGAAAATTCTATCATCTGTGGTCAGTTTGTGGGATATCCATGCATTGAATCCAGAAAATAATTCCTCGAAGAATACAAATTGAATGAAATTATCATCCAAGGATGCATAAAAACATAAAAAAAATATCTAATGAAAAAATTAAAATATATTCTATAGGATTAAATTGTATAGTTTAAACTCTACATTGTTTGTATTACGAATGTCTGTCGTCCATAATTATGTTGTTAAATGATTTGAGCAGGCCTACCACTATTTCACCCTCTTTATTGGATGTTATAACTTTCTATTCTATAGAGGTTATGTGAGGACAAATGAGTGGAAATTTATGTTCATGGGTAAATCCCTTCAAAATTATTTCATATATACACCTACAAAAAATATGAAATGTGAATATTCATAATTAACATAGTAGATCATATTTTGGAAAATAAAATCATGAAATCATAACACATATATACATTTACAACTCAGATGCCTAACATTTCATAGTTGAATATATTAGTTGCAATCTCAATACCAATTAATCCTGGATCTACCCATATGTACATTTTTTCTTCAAAATAAATAATGTGAGTACCACTATCATTCAACTTTGTATCCACAGGAGCCTTCAATGATAATTAATGTGGATATAGAATAGGGCATTAAGGTTATTTGAGGTGATCGTTTTGATCGGTTGTCTGATCCTTGAGAAGGTTTTGATTCAGTCTTTTGTTCCCCCCCCCCACCCCTCACTTTTGTACATCTGTAATAACATGAATCTGTTCACACCTTTCTCATTTAAATGTTTACGATTTAGATTGAAAATAAAATTGGACATGAATACCTCCTTTTTGGCATGTTTTTTAAAAGATGTGATTGACATTTGATTAATGTTCCAAGATCTTGTTTGACTATATGAATATCTGAATCATCAATTGGAATAGGTATCTCATCACTTAGCTCAAGGGATATAGTAATTGACAATCTAGAATGACCCATTTGAAGTGGTCTTTTGGGTAAACTGTTGTTGTGGATATAGAAAATTGTATCCCTCACAAAAAGGCAATGGGTTGGTGTTCATAGATATAAATCATAGTCATTATCACCTTATAAAATATCAATACTAGAAATGTATCAGTGTATGGTTTCTATCTGATTCACATTTCATAGAAACAGTTATTATAAAATTGACTACCATTGTTAAGAATTGTTCTGTGGTGAATGGATCACCTCAAAACTAATGGTGGTGGGGAGGGATATTAATGTGTGGGTTGTTCTTCAAGAATAGATTATATTTATCTTATTATTTCATTTCTTCACTTTTGTTCTACTTTTTTCTCAAAATAAGTTTGAAGTGTAACCACATTACCTACACCTATGAAATGGACATACTTTTTTTGGTCCATTATGTCCATTAAAATAATGTTTTTATATAGTGTGGATGTTGTTGATTATTGTGAAAATGTCAGATAGAAAATATTTTAAAATAAGTAATCGCTATTATAAAAAAGCTATTTAATGAAAAAAAATTGTTATGTCATACGTACACATGTTTCCCACAATTTTTTTTGTATTTTCATCTATAAGGTTCCAATCATAGTTACACATGCCTCCTTTAATAGCACATGGAATTGGATGGAAGTGGCTTTGGATTTGGACTCTTCAAGAAGCATATAAACAAAATAACATAGTTAATGTGTTGTTTTATGTCATATAAAATAATTATTGTAGATTTAAAATAAGTACCAAATTTTATTCAAGTGACACGTACACCATCCTTTCTTTATGATAGTGGCACACTTGTTTTGATGCATGTTGTTTATTTTCAGCACTCAGATGATGTTTCATAAATAATACACAATCAATAAAAGTGATGAATACACATACCCTCAAATGAAATATATCTAGAAACAATGTATCTGTAATGACTTCATTTCATGATAGCCATTAAATACATCCCACTATGCTTGGATTATATGGTGTGCATATATAATATGTAATTGTGGTTTTATATTCCCTAAGCATATTTAAGATCATATTTTGTTAAAGTGCTTGAAAACCCCTTTGAATCCTTCCAGTACCCTTTAAAACATAGTCTTTGTGTGATTCATATACTATAATTGAACTCTGCAAGAGATTATGAACTGTATGTAAATGTTTCATTATTTAATTTTTAGTAAATTGAAAAATGATGTCACAATGTTACAATAATATCTCCCCACATCATAGCCATAATCTCATCCGAAACATTGTACCACGAAGTTACATCAATTACCATGTGTTTCCGAGTGATGATTCCAATGTAACAATTGAATATTCCCATTTTAGGGTTAAAATGGTGTCCCATATTATTCAAATATTTGTCGTATTTCATGCCTTTATCTTTAGCCTTAATGATTTTTACTAATACATTCAAACTACGATGCTTCGGTTTTTTCCGTTCCATCAGTGTTTCATCACCTTTAATTTCCTTGGATCTACCGTCATAAGTATGTTCCTATAGGTCCAGAGAGCTAGAATTGGCATGTGAAGATGGTGGTTGGGCATCTGCACTAGGAGTAGCAATAGGTTGAGAAAACAGTTGTTTCTCTACACTGTGAGAAATAACAGGTTTAGAATCCTGATTTTCATGGGGATTGGTAGCATCATCACATGAAGAATTCATTATATACAAAATTGGTTTTCCATTTAATTTAGAATACATAAAATAAACTGTGAATAGATAATAACATAAGGCAATGGGATGAGAAACATGTTGTTCACATGCACTGCGAGCAGTAGCAGGTTGAGAAAACTATTATACTTGGGGATTTGAAGTGTCATTATGTGCATAAGTCATTATCTGCAAAAGTGGTTTAACATTTAATTTACACAACATAAAAGAATAAGTGAATAGATATTAACATAATGTAACACGATGTATATTAGATAAAAAATATAACCTGATTATTGAAATCTATTTTTAGATGTTTTTGGGATTTTCCCCCTCTATTGAACATCCAAATACCTTCATTGTTGTCTCCTCTAAAATAAAAAACATCATATATAATAGAAAAACTAAGAAATGATTGCGACATTTCAATGAAAGGGTCATCCTCCATTAAATTTTCATATGAATCCTATGTGGTTATGGTCAATAACAGAAAATTTGACAGTTTTCTTTTGGGTGATCTAGAACATAAAATATGTGTAATGCATTTGATTCCATTATAAACACTTTGTATTTTCACCCTTCCTTACTGAAATCTACTTTCACAAATACCAACTCATATATTTTAAAACCACTTCTATTATCATCTCACTTCCATTGAAAAATCAGCACTCAGAATGTCGTATAATCATACTCCTGTATTTTTTGAAGATGCCAATGTATGACGTATTCATAAAAATTGGATTTCTGTCTTCACACCAGAAACATGCATCGCTTCTCCCACAAGTGCAACGACACTATTCTATCTAGTACAATCTTTATCATGTAAATTAGTATAGAATTTATAACCATTAATTACATAAAAATTTTAAGATAATACATACACACTTGGTACTCTGGCTAGCTGTTGAAGTTGTTCTGAAATTGTGTCTAGATTTTCATCTGACTTCATAAAAATATGGTTCTCAAACCATCCTATAACCTATTGATTACCTTTATCTGATATTCATTTTAAACATTTATGGATTTTAATGCCTATTAATACCTTTGTGGGTTTTCACAAATGGGTTAACAGCCAAAATATTAAAAAAAATGTAATGTTGGCCCATCTCCTGATCTTTATTATTGATTGTCACAACCTCCATTCCTAAAATTCCATCACCCACAAGTCTACCAATGTGACATTATTTTTTTAGAAAAATTCTTTACACACTAGACAAGTATTCAGTACAGAATTCAATGGATTCCTCAAAAATATATCACTCAATCATAAAACCCTAAGGAGAAATTAAATTTTTATATACCCCTTCAAAATATTCATATAGCATTCCATGGTGTACATCCATCTATAGTGCATCGGACCACATAGTTGAATTTATCTGACCACGTGATCTATGAAATAAACAATCATGTCAATGTATATTGGCAGGAAAAAATTTTCCAATTCATATAATATGATATAAATTTCTCTTTACATAGTAGAAAATATCGTTGGGTCTATAACATTGATACATATAGCTTTGAAGAAGAAACAAATCCCCATTAATATATGATGGATATTCATGGAAAAAATGTATCCTTCAGCTATAGGAATTAGATATCTCATCAAAACATGGAATTCATGTGATTTCAGACCTTTTACTTTTAAATCATGCATTGATAGGATGTTCTTGATATTCAATGAATACCCCTCTCAAACCTTTACTTCATTCATGAAGACGAAAAAAAGATATCTATCTTTCCTGGAAATTGTGTAATCACCAAGAGAAAGAAATTTTCATTTTCACCCTTCACTAGTGTAGCGACTCGGGTTTTTGGGCCTGTCAGACTTTGGAATATTTCTAGGAATAATTCCAGAGCTAGGCGCGAAGACGGCGTGCGATTCCGAGGCCCGGTGTGCCTATAAAAATATTAAGTATTTTTTATACTATGCACGTGGCGGGGGTGTGATATCTCCTAAACGGTAGCTCAGAACGGGAATCTGAGGGAACGGTTGCGTCCAGAATGTTCTGTTTACCCTTGGCGGGGTGTAAAATTTGCGGGCGCGGGCCTGCGGTGAGAAACGCCACCAGGGGCATTTTCGTAAATAAGTGGTGAAGTTAGTGTGCGAGCGTCGGCTCGAATAACTTCTGAACGGAGTTTTGGATGGAAAATCTGAGACCGCTGTTGCGTTCGGAATGGCGTGTTTACCCTAGGGGTGACCTTAATTTTGTTCGCATCGGGCATCGGGTCCGAGGCGGGTTTGGCGCCGGCGGGCCGCTGATATAAATATCAGCGCCCCCCCCCCCCCTTTTATCGTTCTTCGCCGTTCTTCATCGTTCTTCACCGCCACTTCGCCGAATCGAGCAAACGAAGTGCCCACGAGCTCAGAATTCGACGGTGGATGTTCCAGGAGCGTGCAGCGGAAGCTTTAGAGCGCGGATCTGAGGCAGAACATCGGCGTTTCGCCCGCGAGGTAGGCAGTTTTGAGTTTTAACCCCCTATCCCGTTTTTGCTGCGTTTTTCTGCAAATTGAAGCCGTAGCAGTGTAGATCGGGTCCCAAGGGTCGTGTAGACGCCTCCGGATTGCAAAACGGACCTCCGGGGTGACCCCGACGGTCCACGGAAGTTCTGTCGGCGCAGCACCAGTGCGGCGGCACGCGGCGGAGCCGCGGCGGTTGGCCGCCCAGCGCGGCGGCGCACGGCCGAGGTCGCCGGCCAGGGCGGGCCGGCGGCGGCGGCCGGTCCGGTCACTTTTCGCATACGGGGGTCTTAAACCCCCGTATCATGCACTCTGGGAGTCGAATTTGCACGCCGTTTGCGGCGACGTGACCCTGACGACGAGGCGAACCCTCCGGTATGGGTTCGAGGATTTAAAGGTTCAGGATCGTGGCCTGGGAGCTAGAAACGTCATATAAAATAATATTATTTTATAAATTTACGACTTCGGACCGTTGTAACTTCTACCCGGAGCGTCCGAATGACGTGCCGTCAGTGGCATTGGGACCCTGATGGTATAACGGACTTTTCGAGATGGTTTCCGGGTGTTGGGACTGAGAATGGGGTGCGGGCCCCACGAGGCCGGGTTTTGGCGTTTGCGAAAAAACACAGCTTTTGCACCAGGAGTCCAATTTTGGCGGATGAATAGTCGATCCTGTAGACGCCGGAAAAGTCCGTTGTTCCCAAACAAAGCTCCGGATGCAGAAAGCGAGGTCGTATTTGGAGTCAGAAGCACGTTTCGGAGGGCCCGGAGGCCTTGCGCGGAATTTTGGAGACCCGTGCGCAATGTTTGAGTGTCGTGCGCAAACCTCCCGGGATGCGCGCAATGCGCTGGGTCGGCGCGCAATTTTGCGCGCCCGCGGCCCGCGCGACTCCCTTGCGCGCCGGGCCCGATTCCGCGCCCGCGAATAGAATTCCGTGCCCGCGAACCGGATTCCGCGCCCTGGGTTGCCTATAAATATAAGGCGACCCCCGACGTTTTAAAGGTGGCCGGAATTCGAAAGGTCTCTCATGCGCGCAATCCAACCCCTTCCGCGCGCAATGTCGATCTTCAGGTAACCTCTTTTCTTTCGCGCAATAAAGCCTCGGGGTTCGCCTTCGCGCGCAATCCCCTTGGCTCCTTTCCTTTGAAATAATTCTTCACCCAAAGGCCTTCACGCGCAAAAGAAGCCTCTTGCGCCCAATTTCCCCCGGGTGCGCGCAATCCAGCCCGATTGCGCGCACCCCCCTTTTTTCAAAGTGGCCATTCGTTAGAGAATGAGCCGTTGCCCCCGCGTGCTATCCGAAGCACAGTACGCGCAATCTCAATCATCTGCGCGCAAAGCGCTGGCACAATTGCGCGCCAGCCCGCCCGTTTGCGCGCCGACCCGCGGTATTGCGCGCCAAGCTTCTCTTTTGCGCGCAATCCGCCGAGGTCGCCCCCTTTGACCCCCTGAGGGTACCCGCCTGCGTGGTGCCCGATGATCTTCATCCTGGGTGCCCGCACCGTGCGTTGTCTTCCCGTGCGGCCCTCCAGGCTCGCGCGAAGTGACACGGACCCATCGGCGGCAGTATCGTCCGAGCTACAAGACGTTAAAATGTTCAGCATACGTCCTGCAGGACGCTAAATTGTACTTCGTCGGCGCGACAAGACGTTAAACTGCCAAGCATCTTCGTCCGCACTGCAAGACGTTAAACTGCCAAGTGTTTCGTCCAACATGACGTTAAACTGTACCACGTCCAAGCTGCACGACGTTAAACTGCCTAGCATATCGTCCGCGCGGCAAGACGTTAAACTGCCAAGCATCTTCGTCCAACATGATGTTAAATTGTACCACGTCCAAGCTGCACGACGTTAAACGGCCTAGCATATCGTCCGAGCTACAAGACGTTAAACTGTTCAGCATTCGTCCTGCATGACGCTAAACTGCACGACGTCCAAGCTGTACGACGCTAAACTGCCTAGCCTCCATCGTCCGCGCGACAAGACGTTAAACTGCCAAGCAATTACGTTCGCGCTGCAAGACGTTAAACTGCCGAGTGCTTCGTCCAACATGACGTTAAACTGTACATCGTCCTCAACACATGACGTTAAACTGTACTTCGTCTGGCAAGACATTAAACCGTCCACTTCGTCCTCAACACATGACGTTAAACTGTACTTCGTCCGGCGGGATGTTAAACCGTCCGCATCACCTGATCCCGTGCCCCGCACGCAGGGTCCTCCCGGTTTGGATGTGGCCCCCACCCGCTCGTCTCTGCAGGGATGTCGGGATTGGAGTGGCCTTCTCCCACGGGGGTAGAGTGCTACAAACCGAACGAACTACGTGGACTTTGATCCCTGTCTCCTAAACAAGGTACATAGGAAGCCTCTCCGAGGTTCAAGCCCACCACCTGGTCGTCCCTGTCATATTCACGTCGGTTCGTCCATCAGTGGACCCCTCCCGGGTTCACACTTGCGTCGATTCACCTATGAATCCGCTCTTGTGGGGGACTGCGCATGTGTATCTCCATTGCACTTCCCCACTGCCTTTTTCTATTTCTCTCTTCAACGTCTAGCATGACGTGAAACTGTGATCCACCCGGCCGTTCCATCCCCCTCTGTGCGAGGTGGTTCGGTTCAATCCTCCGTTCAGAAGCCTCGATCTCCTCGTGAGTCGGCTTGCCATCGTCCAGCATGACGTGAAACTGTGATCCACCCAGCCGTTCCATCCCCCTCTGTGCGAGGTGGTTCGGTTCAACCCTTCGCGCGGCAGCCTCGATCTCTTCGTGAGTCGGCTTGCCGATGTCCAGCATGACGTTAAACTGTATATTCGAACTACGCTGACTTTGATCCGTGCTAACGCGCGGTACGTAGGAAGCCCCTACAGGGTCCAAGCTCTTCACTCCATCATCCATCCTGATCCTTACCCGGGCCGCCACATCCCGGTGGTGTCATGCCACTTCATTCCACTCCACTTCACTCGGGAAGCCGCCCATGTGCTGGCCCCAGCGTCGGAGGTTCCTCGCAAGGGGTTCTGTCATCTGATCCACTTCTCATGTTGATCAGTCCGATGCCGTCCCCGCTGGACGTTAAACTCGCGGCCTACCCCGTGTTAAACATGGGAAGCTGAGGAAAACCTCAGGTAACACAGTTCCCCGCACCCAGCGCGGGATGCCTCAGGCCATCACGCCTTCGAGAAGCCCTATTAGGGACGGAAGGCAGACATGCAGAGTCGCAGTGTTAAGACACGGCCCCAACACCCGGAGCCACCCGGTCTCCTCACCGCAGGTTGCTGCCCCGACCAGACCCCTTGGAGCGTCTGGGCGGAAGCAGCGTAATTAACCGGTGTCCATGAAGATATGGCGCCGGGAATGAGATTCACGAGCACGTCTTAAATCTATGAGGGAGACCCGGATTAGGCAACGAGTTCCGAGGAGACGTCCACGGAAGGAGGAGCCGACATCCCATCATCCCGGTTTCGATCAAGGAGCAGACGCCCCTGAATAAGGGACGAATGCCGCCCGCCCTTGGAAAGCGGGACTACGGGGCCACAAGCCACGCGCCCATCCCCTCGGGTCGACGGGTGCACGCGCGAACGCGTCCTGGCGGAACAGCGTTGGAACAGAAACCCGACGCACATCCGCACCGAAACAGAAAAATGGTGAACCCGACATGAATCTCTTCTCCTCGATACGAAGACCGATGGCTTTCAGAGGTGTTGGAAGACCAGCATGCTGCTCGACCGAGCATTCAACACCAGAGCACGGAACCCGCCAGGGGCTGGGGAAGGGAAATCGGGCACTCCGTCTCACGACGTCGAGGGCCTGGGTTCCCCCCATGGAAGGCGTCGTGGCACTAATGGTTGGTTGTCGATTCCTTTTCCTGTCAGTGTTAATGGGTTTTTCTCCCTGCTTTCAGGAATCAAGTCGCCCAATCCAGTGCCCGATCGCCACCCGCCCACTGGCGCAGGGGTAGGGGAAACACCGACGCGGCTACTCCGCGCGGTCCCGCCCGTTCCACAGCCGTCCCAGCAGCCGCAGATGCGGGGCAACCACGCCCTCTCTCCCCCTCGGAGGTCATCCAGAGAAGGGTGATCAACAACTTGGTGGGGAGATATGATGAAGACGGAGTCATCCCCACCAGGGACATGGCTCGCCTAGACCTCGAGGAAGCTGCACCACGCCGCCAACGCCGCCCCCAAGGGCCGCGCAGGGAGGCACTGCTGCCTACCTCGATGTCCAACCGCTTCGGGAGCTTATCCACGGAGCGCTCCGACAACTCCTTCCCCTATGCGGATGAGGTGGAATATGTCCAGGACCACCCTATCCGAGATTCGTTCCAGGGATCTGCGATAAGGGCTCCTGTCAGGCCACGGTGACACCGCCGCCAGGCCCCTCAAGTCGAAGAACGGACTCTCCACCTGCCCGCGCCGCTCATCCCGACTCGTTTGTCCCGACGCCAACGTCGGGCACGAGCGGAAGAGGATGCCCACCTTGGGGCCCTAGCAACCGCGGCCGCGTTGGCTCAAGCCACTGCTGGCTCCAGTCACCAGGCCTCTGCGCATCCTGAGCAGGGGGACTTCTATGCACGACCTGGATCGAGGCCCCGACCGCCCCAAAGGCAGGTTGGGTTGACTCTCCCGGTTGCTGGTACAGGAAATAGCCACCGCGGACCACCTCGCGGTAGCGCTATTCACCAACAGGGTCTACTCCGCGTGGCCGATCCAAGAGGCATGGGTCACCCCACCTTTCGATCCCGGCCCAGAGGCCTGCCCGGAATTATCTCTCCCCGCGTCCCCTTTGATATCTGTCCCGGTGCTCCTCGCACCTTGGTTTCCAGTCCTCTTGGCCCCAGCACCAGTGCGGCCGGAGGACGCCAGGATAGAGATCAGCCATGCCCCGAAGAACCACCCAGGGGCAGGAAGGCGAGGCGTCGACGCTGAGGGAAGAATGTTACAGAATTCCGGACAGAGATCCGACCGGTTCGTTTCTCTGATACAGAGGCGGAGTATGATTCGGCGACGGAGCCCTCCCCCCGATCCCGCCAGTTAGGGGCAGGGGTAGGAATGCGGCACGTCAGCCTCGTACTTCCCGAGAGCGAGATCGATATGATCCCCGCTTCTCTCCGAAGGTATATCCGGAGTAGCGAGGGCCTGGTAGACCCCCAAGTATCAAGCTTGCGGTTGGTACCAACCCCTCCGGAAGCACCTTCTTCCTCGATCGGAGAAGCCGGAGACTTTTTCTGGGGACCGACGGTTGAACCACGATCTAGTGCACCCTCGGCAAGCACCGACGCTACGGCAGGATGTTCGCTCGCCAGCCCATCCTATCGTGATGTGGTAGCTGGGGAAACGCCACCCTCAGAGGGCGGCCCGGGATATGGAGGCCAATCGGCCTGCTCGCCGTATTCACCACCGGCCAGCCCGTCGGCCCGGCGGCCCGCCTCGGCACCACTGCCGGTTCCCCGTACATTCCCAGTCATTGAAGAGGAACAAGTAGATCTGGGTCCCGAGTTTGAGTCGTGGAGATTCTGGACCGTCCTTGCAGAGGGCCACTTCCCTGAGAAGTTTTGGCCAGTCGCAGGACCGGACTTTGATGCACCCGAATCACTCACCCCGGATGAGTTCAAATGCTTCCGCCGAACTCTCCAGGAGACTCACTCCCGTCTTCACCGCCTACAAATGCCATATCCCGGGAGTCAAGTGCACCTGGAGGATATTGGTGAGCAGTGCCGTCAAATTGACCTGGCCACGCTCCCCGCGGTTCGGCACCCCGGGTCATTTGGGCACCACGAGGCCCTCCAACAACGATGCGTTGAGTGTTTTCAAGTACTCTGCAAGGTTATCGAGGGGGCCACCCCCCACGTGTATATCTGTGGATGGGGGCAGTACGCTGCCCTACGCTTCAGTGTGATTCGCCGACAGCCCGATTTACTGGGTGGCCCTGAGGGTACATCCCCGGGGACGGAAACGGCCAATATGGCTGACCTGTCGGGGGAGGGGAACGGCTTGGAACTTCTCGACGGGGGCTCTCCCCCCGAAGACAAGCCGTTGTTGGATCCATCGGCGAGAGTTACTCGTCACCAGAGGAACCTCCTGGGTCTCCCCACACCCACTGAAGCACTGACGTTGAGCCGAAACGTCAGCAAAGGTAAAGAGCACGGCGGGGCTATGAAGCCCGCCGACCCATCTGCCTCCACACAGAGGGCGGATGAGGATCCCGAGAAGGCTATGCTACGTCAACAGCTCACCGAGCAGAAGAAGCTAGTTGACCAGCTCCTCGCCGAGCGCGCTGCAGAGCAGCGGCCTGACTACGGTGATCCTAGGCCAGGACAGCAGGGACAGGAACAACCACCCCTCGATGAGGCTCTCCCGGGCAACCGTGATTATGCCGTGTTTGCCGACAGGGGAGAGGCCATTGCCTATGGCAAGAGGGCGCGGTATGTTTCACCGCACCCTCCCGAGCGGCGTGACTACCTGAGAGACCCCGCTCGGATTCCTCCCGCTGCCCCAAGGGCCGCTCCGCCCGCCATCCCACGAGCCGCCGAGTTCGACGACCCGGTCGACGACCCGATTGAAGGGCCACACAATGCGCTCGTGGTTAGAGATCCTCGCCAGGACTGGAACCCATGTCTGGACGATCCGATGGCGGCACTCATCGCCCGCTTGGAAGCCTTGGAGACTCGGCAAGTGGCGATCCCACCGGACGGCAAGCCATACCCAGCATGGGTGGATGACATGCCGGCACCTCCGGGATTCGGGAATCCCACTTTCGCCCCCTTCAACGGGACTAGAGATCCGCCACAGCATTTGGCCCATTTCAACTCGAGGTGCGGGCCTATGTTGGGAACTCCAGCGCAGAAGGAGGCCGCTAAGCTTCGCTGCTTTGTCCAGACACTGGAAGGGCCAGCATTTGTCTGGTACAGCCAGCTCCCCGTCGGGTCGATAACTAGCTGGGAGGACCTTCGTAGACAATTCCTCTACCAGTTCAGTTCCACGACCCGGAGGACGAGTATCGCAGACCTCTTCAAGTGCAAACAGAGGCCTGATGAGCGAGTCACAGATTTCGTCGCCCGATGGAAGGGTCTCATGTATTCCCTTGACATGCCATTGACTCAGGAGCAGTTGCTGACAATGTGCGTCGGGAACGTCAAGACCGAGATGGTCCCTTCCCTAATCACTCAGAATTACCCCGGAGGGTTCAGGGACTTCTCAGACAAAGCTCAACGTCTTGAGGAAGCCCTGTAACAGGCCAGTCAGGCACACCCGCTGCCTCCTATGATTCCTGCAAGGAGAGCCAGCAGGGCTGAGCCCGCTGCTATAGCCCATATAGAGGCCCCCAGGCCGTTGGAGCTGCTGCCGGCGAGGCCAGATCCACAACCTCACAGGAATCCGCCTCCACGGGCTCAGTTCCTGGCCCAGCAGCAGCAGCCTCAGAACCGGCCGGCCCCTCCGCGTAATGTACCGCCACAACCCAGGCGAGATAATCAGGGTCCACCTCCTCGGCAGGCCCCTCCAGCCCCTCGTCAAGACCACGCTCCCAGGGGCCCGCGATACCTGACTTACTCATTTCACGAGAATCAGGTCCCCGGTTATTTCCGGAGCGCCCTGGAGAAGAGGATTGCGCGACTGCCTGAGTGTTGGAGGCCAGAGGAGGCACATCTCACGGATAACCCCCGCTACTGCCCTTACCATCGGGCCCTGGGGAACACCATCTGGCGGTGCTACGTGTTTAAGGACTGGCTCCAAGACCAGATTAACAACAATGTAATCAGGTTGGCCCCAGCTCCAGCACAAGTGGCGAGCGTGTTCGTGGGATCAGATGACGATAGCGCCAATGAGGACGAATGGCAGCTGGTCTCCGACCACGGATCCCAGAAGTATAAAAACTGGATGGCCCGCAAGACGATCATTCGCGCCCATGGAATCATCCGTGCACGCTTGAATCAGCCTGAGCCCCCAGAATCTGCGGGTGCTGCTTCGGCATCGTCATCCCAGCCTGCCTCTTCCGAGAAGAGAAAACGGCGGCGGCGCAAGAAGGAAGAGCGCGCCCCGCCAGTTCCGCCACCATCCCACACTCTCGGCGATTTCATGCCCCCGGAGATGGGGATCCCTCCTCGGATCCGCCCGGTGATGGATGATTCGTCCTATGACAGTATTGGGTACGCTTCGGTTAATACCGTCGAGCTGGTAAATCCCTTTTCGGTTCCCGACGCTGAGGAACACCAGGTGGACCTCCCTAGTGTCCCCGGTCGTCGCCACCATCGGAGGAACCGCAACAATAGGAGTCACCGGGGCACAGCAGTTGGTACCTCCAGCCAGGACGTGCACGCCACTGAGACTAGGCAGCAGGCTCAAAACCGAGCTCAGCGTGCGCAGCCCCCCCATCCGGGGATGACGGATTCGCCTCCGCCACTGTTTGTGGTGTGGGACCAGGCAGAACCGCCTCAGCCGCGTCGCGATCAGCTCCGCCCTGCCACAAGTCCATCCCGGCCTCCTGACCCCAATACGGTGACTACTTCCCGGGCTTCAACCAATGAACAGCGGGATGCGCTAAGCACCAGTCGGCCGCCAGTCCAATCAGCAAGGCCCGTCATGCCTCCAACCGCAGAGCAACCTCCTGCAACCAGGGGCTCGCGCTTGGCCAAAAAGTATGATGTCCTGAAGCACTTGGCCGACATCCCAGCAAGGCTCTCCATCCTTGAGGCTCTGCGCATGTCATCTGAGATGTGCGAGGCACTCGCTGAAGCCCTGAAGAGCCCCCTCCAGTTTGAGACAGAGGTTGCGGCTGCAGAGGCCTTTCACGCCGAAATGATTGAGGACGCCGAATGTCAGGCAGTTATCTCGTTCTCTGGTAAGGATGAAGACCCTCCTATACAGGGGCACATTCGTCCACTGTATGTTACTGGCCAGTTCAATGGCCTTGAAGTCCGGCGCTGTCTTGTCGACACGGGGTCCGGGATTAACCTGATTCCAACTCGGACGCTCCGGAGATTGGGGTTGTCTGAGGATGACTTGATCCCCTCCGACCTCAGGATCCAGGGGTACGACCGCACCGAGGAAACCCCGGTCGGCAAGATACGTTTGAATACCCAGTTCGGTGACTTGGTTGCCAACACCGAATTCATGGTAGTCTCTCAGGACACTGCGTATAACGCATTGATGGGCAGGCCATGGCTCCAGCTTCATGCGGCGGTTCCATCATCATACCACCAATGCTTCAAATACTCCCTTAACAGTCGAGTAGGCGTGCTTCTGGGAGATGCCTCTCCTTTTGCCTCATGTGAAGCCCGCTATCTGGATGCGGACTATTACAAGAGCAAGGACATGCAGATCCTGGCAGGTGAGGTTGAGCCTATCGCTGTTGCAAGTGATCCCTGGGCAAACTTGGATGACGCTTACGTCCTCCCGATTCAACGGTTGGACGTAGCCATGGTCTCGACGGCCTGTGAGTCTCCTGATGAGATGACCGCAACCGCCCGTGCCAGCACCAGCGGCCCAGCAGGATCTGGTAGCCCCAATGCAGTTTTCAACGCAGTCTCTCCCGTGGACGATCCCTTCCCGAGTGGAGAGGACGTGGAAGATGCACCCCCAGCCTTTGAGGAGGGCGTCTCCGCCACGGTCGATGAGTTAGTACAGGTGAACCTTGGAACCGAGGAAGATCCAAGACCCACATTGGTCAGTGCCGCCATGCCCTCTGAGGAGCGGCAGCAGTACGTGGACTTCCTCAGGCAGCACCGTGATGTGTTCACTTGGGGCTATGACGAGATGCCGGGGCTAGATCCTCAGGTAGTCGTCCACCGCCTTGGTCTCCCGGCGAACCATCGTGGGTTCAAGCAGCCTCCCAGGAAGATGCACCCATTCCACGGTGCCATGGTTGAGGCTGAAGTTGACAAGCTTATCAAAGCCAACTTCGTGAGGTAAGTTCAGTACCCCAAATGGCTGGCCAACATTGTGCCGGTCAGGAAGAAGAACGGGCAGATCAGAGTCTGCATCGACTTCCGCGATCTCAACCGCCACTGTCCGAAGGATGATTTTTCCCTTCCAGTGACAGAGCTGTTGATTGACGCCACGACAGGGTTCCAAGCCCTCTCCTTTATGGATGGATACTCCGGATATAACCAAATCCGGATGGCCCCTGAGGATGAGGAGTTCACTTCCTTCAGGGCCCCACAAGGTATCTTTTGTTACCGGGTCATGCCCTTCGGCCTGAAGAATGCAGGTGCCACCTATCAACGGGCGATGCACCGCATATTCAAGCCAATCCTCGGCACACTGGTGGAATGCTACGTCGACGACTTGGTGGTCAAATCGTGCCAGCGTCAGGACCATCTCAAAGATCTTGAGAAAGTGTTCGGCTTCCTCCAGTCTCGCTGCCTGAAGATGAATCCGTTGAAGTGTGCCTTCGGGGTCACCTTCGGAAAGTTCCTTGGATTTGGGGTAAGATACCGGGGTATTGAGATCGACCCGGAGAAGATCAAGGCGATTAGCCAGATGCCTCCCCCAGGTAACATCCAGGAACTGCAAGGGTTCCAAGGCCACTTAGCCTATATACGCCGATTCATCGCGAATCTGGCCGGCAAGTGTAAGCCCTTTTCTCGGCTCATGAAGAAAGGTGCCACCTATGTATGGGATAAAGAGTGTCAGACCGCCTTCGAGGAAATCAAGCAGTACTTGCTTCAACCTCCTGTTCTGATGCCGCCTGTATCCGGGAAGCCGCTGGTCCTTTATGTGACCGCCCTGGAACGGTCCCTGGGTGCCCTTCTCGCCCAGAAGAACAACGAGGGAACAGAGAATAGCCTATATTACCTCAGTCGCATGCTCCTCGATGCGGAAGTCAGGTATTCCCCCATCGAGAAGAGCTTCCTGGCGCTCGTATTTGCCGTACAGAAATTACGGCACTACTTGCAGCACCATGAGGTACAGTTGGTTTCTCGAGTAGACCTGTTGAAATATATCCTGAGCCAGCCTATGTTGACTGGCTGCCTACCGCGGTGGGCTGTGATTCTCCAGCAGTTCGACATCAAGTATGTGTCTCAGAAGGCCATCAAAGGGCAAGCATTGGCAGACTTTCTGGCTGCTCACCCGACCTCCGTGGATCAGCCACTGGATCTAGGCTTTCCTGATGAGGCCATTCTCTCGGTCGATCATGCCGATCCGTGCTGGCAGATGCACTTTGACGGTGCCTCCTGGAGCCCCACCGGTAGAAGGCTCGATAATCCTAAGCTCAACAGAGTGGGCTTGGGTATCGTCTTCATTACCCCGGAGCAAGCTGTGCTGCCATACTCTTTCCTGTTGTCAGAGGGCTGTACCAACAATGAGGCGGAATACCATGCCCTCATCACCGGCCTCGAGTTGGATCTCGAGATCGACATGCCCCATCTGTGTGTGAAAGGGGACTCCGATCTGGTCGTTAAGCAGATCAATGGCGACTATGTTGTCAGGAAGCCGGAACTTGTGCCATTGCTGGAGTGCACCCTCCTTCTGATGGCCCAGTTCCCTTCTCGGCCAGAAATTGTCCATATTCCCCGGTCGCAGAACGGTCGAGTAGATGCTTTGGCCAGCCTTGCTGCGTCACTTGCAGAGCCTGAACAGGATAACCTGATCATCCGCGTGACGCACCGTAGGCTCATCGCTCCCGTTATCCCGGAGGGAGATCACGGCCCGTCGGTAAGTAATCTCACCACGGTTGCCCCTATGCCCGGAGCCCCGAGTACCCCAGATATGGCAGTCAAACCAGCCCCTGATTGGAGGACGCCTTTGGTTGAGTACCTCCAACATGGCATTCTCCCGTCGGATCGGGCCGAGCGCGAGCGAGTTCGACGCCGCGCATCGCAGTTTGTCCTCCAGAGCAGTCACGGCCTGGAGCAGATCCTCTATAGACGCGGATTTGATGGTGTTCTCCTCCGTTGCCTTCAGGGGGTTTAGATCCCACGAGTGATGCAAGAGGTTCATGCTGGTTCATGCGGTGCCCATCAGACTGGGCTGAAGCTGTCCCACCAGATTCGGAGGTTGGGATACTTCTGGCCCTCCATGATCCATGACTGCATCGAGTATTCCAGGAGGTGCCATGCGTGCCAGGTTCATGCGAACTTTGTGCATCGGCCGCCGAAGCCTCTCCGTACCACCAGGTATTCTGGGCCCTTTGCAGTCTGGGGGATGGACGTTGTGGGACCTTACCCGCCGGTGACGGCTCGCCAGTGCCGGTTCATTCTGACCGCCAAGGACTTCTTCTCCAAATGGGTAGAGGCGATTCCGCTCAGAGAGGTCAAATCTTGTTCGATCGCTGACTTCGTGACCTCCAACATCATTCATCGATTTGGAGTGCCTCACGCTATCCTCACGGATAACGGAGCCAATTTCCGAGCAGCCGAGTTGAAGAAGTTGTACGCCAAGTACAACATTCGCTCGAACCATACATCTCGATATCATGCGCATGCGAATGGACAGATTGAGGCGTTTAACAAAACCCTCTCTAACATTCTGCAAAAGATGGTTGGTCAGAACAAGAAGAGTTGGCCGGACAAGCTCCCCAACGCCCTCTGGGTTTATCGGACGACGACTCGCAATTCCACCCAGATGACCCCTTATTCCCTGGTGTATGGAGCTGAGGCCGTCCTGCCCATCGAGATCCAGTTACCATTCTTGCGCACTGCGGTCTACGACCAGCAAGCGCCGGACAGAGCTGCTGAAGCCCGTCTAGTCGAGTTGGAAGCACTGGATGAGAATAGACTTCGCGCCTTGCACAACTTGGAGAGGCATCAGAGCAGGATGGCTCGAGCTTTCAATAAGAAGGTTCGCCTCCGCTCCTTCCTGCAGGGTGACCTGGTATTAGCCCTGAGAGCACCGATGATCCCCGGCAGGAAGCCGCCCAAGTTGGAGCCCAAGTGGGAGGGACCTCTTGTCGTCCACAAAGTCTATCCCAATGGCGCGTACTCCCTAGCGACTATGGATGGTGAGCGTGTCACTCCTCCCACCAACGCTAGGTTCCTCAAGCAGTACTTTTCCTGAGTGCAATTCGTCCGCGCTGCAAGACGTTAAACTGCCAAGTGTTTCGTCCAACATGACGTTAAACTGTACCACGTCCGCGCTGCAAGACGTTAAACTGCCAAGCATCTTCGTCCAACATGACGTTAAACTGTACATCGTCCGCGCTGCAAGACGTTAAAATGCCAAGTGTTTCGTCCAACATGACGTTAAATTGTACATCGTCCGCGCTGCAAGATGTTAAACTGCCCAGTGTTCCGTCCAACATGACGTTAAACTGTACCACGTCCGCGCTGCAAGACGTTAAACTGCCAAGCATCTTCGTCCAACATGACGTTAAACTGTACATCGTCCGCGCTGCAAGCCGTTAAATTGCCAAGTGTTTCATCCAACATGACGTTAAACTGTACATCGTCCGCGCTGCAAGACGTTAAACTGCCAAGTGTTTCGTCCAACATGACGTTAAACTGTACCACGTCCGCACTGCAAGACGTTAAACTGCCAAGCATCTTCGTCCAACATGACGTTAAACTGTACATCGTCCGCGCTGCAAGACGTTAAACTGCCAAGTGTTTCGTCCAACATGACGTTAAACTGTACATCGTCCGCGCTGCAAGACGTTAAACTGCCAAGTGTTTCGTCCAACATGACGTTAAACTGTACATCGTCCGCGCTGCAAGACGTTAAACTGCCAAGTGTTTCGTCCAACATGACTTTAAACTGTACCACGTCCGCGCTGCAAGACGTTAAACTGCCAAGCATCTTCGTCCTGCATGACGCTAAACTGCACCACGTCTGAGCTACAAGACGTTAAACTGTTCAGCATTCGTCCCGCATGACGCTAAACTGAACCTCAAGAACTAAGTGCGGATTGATTCCCATCCTTATGGGATACGTAGGACCGCCTGGACATTCATGTTTCAGGCCCAGCCCCATCCTTCGGGAATTTCCATCCCATCTCGGGCCCTTGGCCCAGTTGCCTCTGGGTATGCGGCGTATGGTGTGAACACAGGGCTATTTGCTCGCCACGCTGTACGCCCCCCACGGTTGGGGATGCCTTCCGCTCCCCCTTTCCTTTTTCGTCCTGCATGACGTTAAACTGCCCCTCAAGAACTACGTATGGCTTGATTCCCATTCTTATGGGATACGTAGGACCGCCTGGACGCTTGTGTCTCAGGTCCAGCCCCGTCTCTTGGTTGATCATGGGGATCTTCTGTCTTTTGGTTTCTCTCAGGATGAGTCCTCCGACCCTTTCCGGTGATCTGTTAACATGTTTTGGGTACTTCGGTCTATGACCCGTGGTGTCAGATTCAATCCCGACAAGTCCTGTGTTGCTTGTCGGGCCGCACGCTTCCGCTTCTTCGAGCCTTCACTCAAAGGGATCCTCGTTAGCTGTTTGGGTACGATGCCTCAATGCTCTCCTACCGCTCCGGGTCGATTAACCGGCGGGTCCTGGGCCGCAAATCGATATGAATCCTGCGCTTGAGCGGTTGATGCTCATTTGCTTGCCCCATCCTAGGCCGACGCGATCGGATGTTGTGTTGCGAATATGGTCAGTGACGACCTTGATCGCCATGTCGGCTCTTTCAGGCTCTGAACATTGGTTGCGCAGTCTTCATCACACTCCGCCTTTGTGCATTGTAGTGGAATCTCGACACTCTCTTCATACTGACCTGTAGTACACCTTTACACGTTAGGCAGGCCAACCAGGGTAATGGTGTCTTTCGAGGCTCCCGCGATCTGAGCACCAAGGATATATGCTGATGTCCTCCCTAAGGGCCATGTGTAGCTGGACCCTCGTCCCGATAAGGAGGAAGGAGTTTCCCGAACAATCGCGTTCTGGGCCCAGTATAGCTGGAGGCTAGCATCTCTGCCCCTCGGGTGATGGACATACGCAGGCACCTATCCCAGGATCCTTCTCCTGGAATCGTGCGTGACCGCAGGGCTGGGTATGTTCCCACCTCCGCTGGGTCCGCCATATCGCAATAAGCGGATTCCTCCATGGTCCGAACCACACGACCTTAAACTGTGTTGTCTAGTCCTACCACACGACCGTAAACTGTGATCGTCTTGGCCGCCCGACGAGAAACGACACTGCATAGTGATTTTCTCCTCAGAGGACACTCACATTGGGCGCTGGTTACTAACCACGCCATTTGTCAATGCCTTTCATGGCTTGATTATTGTGGCGACGCCGGGGATTTCTTAATCACAGGCATGTCGCTGCACAAAGAAAAACCATCCACCTTTAAGGACAAACAAGAAATATCAAATACCGCTTCTTCTGTGTGCGAGGGTCAGACCCGCACCCCTCCCCGCGCTGGTGCCCGATTGTATTGTGCCGCGTTTCAAGAACTACGTGTGGCTTGATTCCCATCCTTATGGGATACGTAGGAACGCCCGGATGTTTGAAACTTCGGGTCCAGCCCCCACCTCTTAGAGATTCCCCCTTCTCTAGGGAATCCGCCGCCTTCGGGTCACCCTCAAGGCGTGTCCCTCGACCCCTTGCAGTGGTCCACCGGTGTCAAGAGTACTCTGGTTTATTGCCAGGAGGGTCAGGTTCAGCTTGGTCAGGTTCCTTCCACTTTTCAGGCTTCGTGCTCCCTTTCATTCGGACCCATCGCCTACGCCCTGGGTGGAGCCCCCGTGATCGGTCTGGACACAATGCCTCAGAGCTCTCCCACCGACTCGGGCTGGTGCCCCCAAGGGCCTCGGGCAGCAAATCGATATGAATCCTGCGCTTGAGTGGTTGATGCTTGTTTGCTGCCTCATTCCATCAACGGTCAGTGCGATATGGATGCTGATTTTCCGCCACGGTCGGCAGTACTCCCATATCGTTACGCCGGTGCCCCCAGTCCTTGAGTGAATGGCCACATGATTCACATTACGTTTTCCACCCCCCATTCTGACCAGGAAAAATATCGACACTCTTGACACTATCCCTCAGTGCATCTTCGCATATCCAGGGGATAGGACCACGATGTGGCGTACTTTGAGGTTCTTATGGTCCGAGCTCTAAGACTTTAAACTAGGATCTGCCCTCATGGTCCGAGCTCTAAGACCTTAAACTAAGATCTGCCCCTATGGTCCAAGCTCTACGACCTTAAACTAAGATCTCCCCAAACGGGGTTCTACGTCCTGCATGACGTTAAACTGCACTTTCAGAACTATGTGTGGCTTGATCTCCAGCCTGATGGAGTACGTAGGAACGCCCGGGCATCTCGACTCGGGTCCAGCCTCAGGGATCGCTAAGTCCCACCCCTCCTCGTCACCGGCCGTCTGGCCTGGCTTCGGGTAGAGTGGTGCAGTTGTGATATTTTCCCCGATTCAGCTCGGGATGCCCCATCGCAATGATGGGAAGAGACAGTTTCCTCGTCAACGAGGTTCTGTCTGAGAATTGGGGTGATTCACGGCCAGATTAGTGCATCCGCCTAATACACTTTCCCCACGGTGGCGCAATTTTGAGAGCGTTGGATTCTGTCCGAACAAATCATCACTTCGCCCCATGCTTCGCATGCCCTGTTGATCTGGATTTCCACCCTTGTGCCTGAAGGAACCCCCAAAGCGGCATTGATGATGACATGTGATCCGCCTCCTGCAATATGAATGATGACCTTCGGTCCGTCTATTGCAGTAGTATGGTCGATTGATCCATTGTCCGCTTGCCATCTTGGGCATTTCCTGGAAGGCCGACCGTTGTGTAATTCTGAATTCGGGATACGCGATTCACCCTTTCTCATCTCCCTATGTTCGGATAAAATCTCAACGCTCCTAGCGTTGTCCCGCTCGTGTGTCGGAACAAGTTGGGGGGATGATACATTGATTAGGTCTGAGGTCTCCTTTCCTAGGAATGATCTCCCTCTTTTCTTTAGAAATCCAGGCCCAATTACGGATGCCTGAAGCTTGGTTAACGCTCCCGCGAGACAATGAATTGTGGTTGAGCATGTTAAACCAAAAGATGAAGATAAATATGTTGGTTCATACAAATGGATCAAAATATTGAGTAGCGGAAGCAAATGTTCTGGGAGTGGCAAAAACAAATCCCCTAGGGATTAGCGTGCTGAATGAGTCTTTCCAACGCCGCTACCCTTTGGCTGGTGGCCTCCAGAGCTGCTTCTCGCTCTCTGCGTGCCCTCTCTTCGTCGGCGGTTGCAGCACGCAGTTCGTCGATCCTGGCCTGTGCACGCTCCCGCTCGACTTGAAGTGTGACCATCTGTTGGCCCGCCTCCGTCAGTTGTACCTGGGCGTCGATCAGCTGGGCCGTTAGTTGCTCCACAAGCTCAGTGCACGCTGCGACGAAGGCCTCTTTCTCTGCCGCCTGCCCTTCGAGGCGCCAGACTTCCTGCTCCGCCACGAGGAGCGCCCGCGTGCTCTCCGACATGTCCCGACTTTGTGTGACGTCGGCACGCCGGCGGCTCTCGCACATCTTTTCGGCCATGAAATCACGGACCGTCAGATGGAGGCGTTGAGCATCAGCTCCCCCGGCACACAGGAAGCGCAGCCAGGTTTGAAGCGATCCCATGCGCCCCAGCCACTCCGATGAGGGTCGCATGAGGAAGCGCTGGATGCACTTCAACCCCCTGCGGCGCGTTATCCGGCTCTCCTCGACCGCCTCCGTGTCCGAGTCGTCCATCTCCTCGGGGTCGGCAGGTCGGTAGGCAGGGAAGGCAGCCAGTAGGTCTACTGCAGGGTCCGCCCCTGGGATGTCCTCACGGGGGATAGGTTCCCCCAACATTTGGGAGACCTTCTTCTCCCGCCCCAGTGGCATTGACACCCTCGTCAGCCCCTGACCTCTCTCCGATGTCAGCACCACCGGCGTCCGCAGCCCCTTGATCAGCAGTTGGTGGGGCCGGCTCGGTGTGGGAAGTCTGTTCCGGAGCAGGCGGCAGGTCTGCCACTGGTCCACTCGTGGATGGCCCCGGTTCGACAGCCCGACGAGCCTCCAGTGTTGAGATCACTACGCGGGGCATGCCGTGGTTAGTCACGGATCGTCAATGGCAGGCACCAGCAGTAAAGTAACGAGACTTACGGGTGTTTAGAGCGTCATCTTCCGCTGTCCCGGCCACCGCAGGAACAATTGCAGCAGGGGACCCTTCCGCGCTTGTCAATTCAATGATGAGTGTCCGGCCCCCGCCTTGTCCTGCTGGCGCCTCTCCTACTCCCGCTGAGGACGCCTGAACAACATCCGTGCGCTCCTGAGAAAGGTGGAGAAATGGGTTAGAAGCTGCATAAGAGAATGGATGAAGCGGGTTGAGTAGGGGTAGAAGCGGACCTCGAGAAGCTCAGTGACATCAACATTGTCAGAGTCGGCCACCTCGCCACCCTCCCGCGGGCTCCCCTGATGGGACCTTCCCTCGGAGCCTTCATCCTCCCCTGTCTCCTCCTCTTCCTCAGAGTCATTGCTACTGTCATCTTCCTCCATCGGCATCTGTTCTGGAGCGGGCTCTAGACCGAGCATCACTTTCACCAGAAGGGATGGCTCCGCACGCTGACCATGTTGGCGCGCGTACTCGTCCATGGCCGTCAGATACGCATACTGCCGGTTGAAGTCCACCCTGTCGGCGATCTGGAGGTGCCCGACCTCTGGCAGATGGATTCCTTCTCTGAGTATCTTTCGCCAGATGGAGTCGGTCCCCAGTGACTGCCGCAGGGTCATCCAGGCCGACCACATCGCCGGGAAGACTGCATCGTGGGAGGGTTCGAGCAAATGCCTTACCTGCTTCCCGGGCCGCTCCCCAACCGCCGCATGTGCCCCCTCTCTGGGCGCTGAAGTCGTGGCGGCAGCTTGCGATGTGCCCGCCGCCGAAGTCCCTGCCCGCGCCGGCTCCGCTGCTTGGCGTGCCTCCGTTCTCCCCCGTGTGGCGGCACATCGGCTCCTTCCTTGACGCCCGGTCTCCGCACGGGTGACCTTGAGCCGCCGAGCTGGCTTCCGTAGAAGCCCCTCGGGGTACGCGATGGCCCAGTGTTCGGCGTACTCGGTTGCCAAGCCTGCGTCGACCCCGGTAGGAGGGAGAGTGATGACGTCGCCAGAGCCAAAGGCAGCGAACATTAGCCACATCTGGCAAAGGACGCAAGGGTTCGTCTCCTCCCAGACAGCAGTGAATACCCTCTTCGGCATCCGTTGAAGGCACCCGAACTGCCTGGTGAACCGGGTTGGCACGTAGGGCTCGCAGATCACCTTCCCGTCGATCCGAGCCACGAGCACCCCGCCCCGCATGTTCAGGAAGTACTCGTGCTGCTCCAGTGGACCCTGCCCATTGTCGATCATCTGGCCAACAGGAGTGGGGAATGGGCTGAAGTTGAAATTGGCATGATTTCCAATCCGGATCCTCACGCCCTCCTCATTTAGGGTCATCGGAGCGACCCCCGCAATGTTCAGCAGGGAGGGTCGCAGGCCGTTTCCCGGAGGAATGATGGCGTTCGGAAACGTGTACCCACCAAGGTGAGCAGCCACGCAGCCATGGAAGAATTGGAAGGGCCCACAGATCCTTCGTGGCGACCCCCCTCGCGAGATGCGTCCCAGGATGGCATACAGCTTCGCCAGCACCGGGACCCCGAGGTTATACCTTTTGTTGGCGGCCATGGCGCCCGCCATCGCCAGTGTCGCCGGGCGGACACCCATTCTCGCGTCCCGCACTTGCAGGAGCCACCCACTCAGAAAGGCGGCCAGGAACGCCGCGTACCAGACATTTGGGTCTCGGGCCTCGATGACGTGGTACCCCCATGAGTGGTAGTCGCCCATCTCCAGGACCCGCCAGTACGACCCGTTCCGGCTCCTCTGAGCCGCGGTCGGGCACCGCTTTCCCCTGTCTGGCATCTTGACCGCCGGGTCATGCTCCAAGAACTGGCCGAACCACTCCTTGTAGGCTATGTCCTTGTGGATGTCCTTGATCTTGAGCCGCTGCGTAGCCAGGTCAAGCAGATGCCATGTCAGAATGGGAGTCCGTGACCTGTCTTCCCAGATGTTCTTCGGAGGCAGGAACTCATCGTACTGGTAACCCTCCAGCGGGATACCTCCGATGCAGTGGATTTCCCAGAGACCGATGCCGACCTCCCCATGGTGAAGATGGAAGTTGTTGGTATCCGGGGACCAGCAGGTGAACAGCTCCGACCCGAGATCGGACTGCTAGTAGAAGTGGAACTGCGACGTCCACACCGCCTCAAACAGGCCGATGTACCGCAGCTCCTCCGCGAAGTGATCGCAAGTATGGCGTACCCAGAACGCCCAGGCCCACGCACTGGTGAAATTGCCCCCAGACCGCAAGTCCCAGTCCTTCAGCTAGCCCTTGGTGTCGTCGGTGACACTCTGGCGATATGTGCTCGAGTAGAGGGCTGGAGAGTTCTCCGCAGTTGGCTCACCCCCGGCGATGGTTTGCGTCCTCGGGTTCAGGACATAGACATCTATGTGTCTGGTCTCCCTGGCAGGATGCCCATTGTTGGTGATGTTATAGCGGGGAAGCTCGTCCTCCCGATTCACCCAGGTCCGTGGCGCATCAACCTCGAACCCTGGCACCGGAACCTCATCTAGGATGCCAATGTTCCAGAGCGGCAGGTTGTCCGACAGCGGATATGTCTTCTGGGCCGGCGTCAGCAAGTCGAACAAGGATTGATTGTTGGAAACAATCTCCTTGGCTCCGTAGACCTCCTCGTTCGTTGCCATATCAGCTCTGCGAGTGGCGGCATCCCCCTCATTTCCTTGATTCGCGGCCATCTCAGAAGCTCCGGGAGTCGTGCGGGTTAAGGGATGAAGCGTGCGGAATCGGACAAGGCTGGTAGAGAAGTTTGAGAGTTGGCGCGCAATCCTAGTGGACGGCGCGCGATCAGGAAGTCCGTCGCGTAAAACCCCGGGTGTTCGCGCAAAATCAGGCCGAAATCCGGAGAGGTTTGCGCGACGAACGGGTGAATTCCGCGCCGGAAAGGGCAATTTCACGCACGAGAGCTCGAATGCTTATCGCGCGGAAGGCCAGTGTACGGTGCGGGGGACCCAGGGCCCCTATTTATAGGCAAGGCCGGGAGTCCGCGCTACGCGGAAAGTGCTTTGCGCGACCGAGACAGCGAATTTCGCGCCCGACGCCCCTTTTCGCGCGCCACAGTCCCGCGCCACCCAGGAATTCGGCATTCTGGAGTCTCCCTCGGAACCCGATTGTTGCGACCTCTCGCCGATCAGATTCCGAGGGGGGGCTTTTATAGACCCCGGAAAAGTCCGTTGTTCCCAAACAAAGCTCCGGATGCAGAAAGCGAGGTCGTATTTGGAGTCAGAAGCACGTTTCGGAGGGCCCAGAGGCCTTGCTCGGAATTTTGGAGACCCGCACGCAATGTTTGAGTGCCGCGCGCAAACCTCCCGGGATGCGCACAATGCGCTGGGCCGGCGCGCAATTTTGCGCGCCCGCGGCCCGCGCGACTCCCTTGCGCGCCGGGCCCGATTCCGCGCCCGTGAAGAGAATTCCGCGCCCGCGAACCGGATTCCGCGCCCAGGGTTGCCTATAAATATAAGGCGACCCCCGACGTTTTGAAGGTGGATGGAATTCGAAAGGTCTCTCGTGCGCGCAATCCAACCCCTTCCGCGCGCAATGATGATCTTCAGGTAACCTCTTTTCTTTCGCGCAATAAAGCCTCGGGGTTCGCCTTCGCGCGCAATCCCCTTGGCTCCTTTCCTTTGAAATAATTTTTCACCCAAAGGCCTTCGCGCGCAAAAGAAGCCTCTTGCGCGCAATTGCCCCCGGGTGCGCGCAATCCAGCCCGATTGCGCGCACCCCCCTTTTTTCAAAGTGGCCTTTCGTTTGAGAATGAGTCGTTGCCCCCGCACACTATCCGAAGCCCGGTGCGCGCAATCTCAATCATCTGCGCGCAAAGCGCTGGCCCAATTGCGCGCTAGCCCACCCGTTTGCGCGCCGACCCGCGGTATTGCGCGCCAAGCTTCTCTTTTGCGAGCAATCCGCCGAGGTCGCCCCCTTTGACCCCCTGAGAGTACCCGCCTGCGTGGCGCCTGATGATCTTCATCCTGGGTGCCCGCACCGTGCGTTGTCTTCCGGTGCGGCCCTCCAGGCTCGCGCGAAGTGACACGGACCCATCGGCGGCAGTATCGTCCGATCTACAAGACGTTAAACTGTTCAGCATTCGTCCTGCAGGACGCTAAACTGTACTTCGTCCGCGCGACAAGACGTTAATCTGCCAAGCATCTTCGTCCGCACTGCAAGACGTTAAACTGCCAAGTGTTTCGTCCAACATGACGTTAAACTGTACCACGTCCAAGCTGCACGACGTTAAACTGCCTAGCATATCGTCCGCGCGGCAAGACGTTAAACTGCCAAGAATCTTCGTCCAACATGACGTTAAACTGTACCACGTCCAAGCTGCACGACGTTAAACTGCCTAGCATATCGTTCGAGCTACAAGACGTTAAACTGTTCAGCATTCGTCCTGCATGACGCTAAACTGCACCACGTCCAATCTGTACGACGCTAAACTGCCTAGCCTCCATCGTCCACGCGACAAGACGTTAAACTACCAAGCATCTACGTCCGCGCTGCAAGACGTTAAACTGTCGAGTGCTTTGTCCAACATGACGTTAAACTGTACATCGTCCTCAACACATGACGTTAAACTGTACTTTGTCCGGCAAGACGTTAAACCGTCCGCTTCGTCCTCAACACATGACGTTAAACTGTACTTCGTCTGGCAGGACGTTAAACCGTCCGCATCACCTGATCCCGTGCCCCGCACGCAGGGTCCTCCGGGTTTGGATGTGGCCCCCACCCGCTCATCTCTGCAGGGATGTCGGGATTGGAGTGGCCTTCGCCCACGGGGGTAGAGTGCTACAAACCGAACGAACTACGTGGAATTTGATCCCTGTCTCCTAAACAGGGTACGTAGGAAGCCTCTCCGAGGTTCAATCCCACCACCTGGTCGTCCCGGTTGTATTCACATCGGTTCGTCCATCAGTGGACCCCTCCCGGGTTCACACTTGCGTCGATTCACCTATGAATCCGCTCTTATGGGGGACTGCGCATGTGTATCTCCATTGCACTTCCCCACTGCCTTTTTCTATTTCTCTCTTCAACGTCCAGCATGACGTGAAACTGTGATCCACCTGGCCGTTCCATCCCCCTCTGTGCGAGGTGGTTCGGTTCAATCCTCCGTTCAGCAGCCTCGATCTCCTCGTGAGTCGGCTTGCCAACGTCCAGCATGACGTGAAACTGTGATCCACCCGGCCGTTCCATCCCCCTCTGTGCGAGGTGGTTCGGTTCAACCCTTCGCCCGGCAGCCTCGATCTCTTCGTGAGTCGGCTTGCCGATGTCCAGCATGACGTTAAACTGTATATTCGAACTACGCTGACTTTGATCCGCGCTAACGCGCGGTACGTAGGAAGCCCCTACAGGGTCCAAGCTCTTCACTCCATCATCCATCCTGATCCTTACTCGGGCCGCCACATCCCGGTGGGGTCATGCCACTTCATTCCACTCCACTTCACTCGGGAAGCCGCCCATGTGCTGGCCCCAGCGTCGGAGGTTCCTCGCAAGGGGTTCTGTCATCTGATCCACTTCTCGTGTTGATCAGTCCGATGCCGTCCCCGCTGGACGTTAAACTCGCGGCCTACCCCGTGTTAAAAATGGGAAGCTGAGGAAAACCTCAGGTAACACAGTTCCCCGCACCCAGCGCAGGATGCCTCAGGCCATCACGCCTTCGAGAAGCCCTATTAGGGACGGAAGGCAGACATGCAGAGTCGCAGTGTTAAGACACCCACCCAACACCCGGAGCCACCCGGTCTCCTCACCGCAGGTTGCTGCCCCGACCAGACCCCTTGGAGCGTCCGGGCGGAAGCAGCGTAATTAACCGGTGTCCATGAAGATATGGTGCCGGGAACGAGATTCACGAGCACGTCTTAAATCTATGAGGGAGACCCGGATTAGGCAACGAGTTCCGAGGAGACGTCCACGGAAGGGAGAGCCGACATCCCATCATCCCGGTTTCGATCAAGGAGCAGACGCCCCTGAATAAGGGACGAATGCCGCCCGCCCTTGGAAAGCGGGACTGCGGGGCCACAAGAAGCGCGCCCATCCCCTCGGGTCGACGGGTGCACGCGCGAACGCGTCCTGGCGGAACAGCGTTGGAACAGAAACCCGACGCACATCCGCACCAAAACAGATCCTGTGTTTTTTTCCGAGGGGATCGCAATGGTGCGATCTGTTCGATGAGTTTCGGAATCCAGGCGTGGGCCCCACCCGAGCTGGCCTTCGGTGAGTCGTAACTTTTTCACCGGGTGTCTGTTTTGGACGAGCGAGTAGTCGATTCCACATGTTTTTCCGAGGGGATCATCGTGGTGTGATCCGCTCGATGGGTTTTGGGATCGTTTTGTGGGCCCCGCATGAGCTAGTTATGGTGAATAGTGCCTTTTTCACCAGTGCTCCGTTTCGGGCGAGTAAACAGCCTATCCTGCGTGTTTTTCTGCGTGGAACACGATGGTGGCCTCGGTTTTGGCTTCAGAGGTGCGCAGTGTGGCGTTGTGGCGAGTCACTCGGGTTAGCGACGTTTGGACCAGCAGTGGTTGAGGGTGCTCCCTTGGCTACGAGGGTTCGTGTGGCATCACAACCTTCGTATGGGTTTGTGATCCTCTCGATGGGATGTTTAAACTATTAGAGTTGTGGTATCCCTCCGGTGGGCCCGGAGTGGATCCTCTAGCATCTTTACCTAGATCGGGTTCTTAGTATCGCTGTGACCGCTTAAATATGGGCAACGATCCCCTATCTAGCAGGTTAACCCCGTAGGGTTTGTGGCATTATCGGAAATATGATCCCCTACGTGGTGGGTCGTGCACGGTAGGGTTGTGGAATCGTCAGGTTTACGATCCCCTACTCAGCATGATGTTTTTAGTTGGGTTGTGGTATCGTTGGTTATACGATCCCCTACTCAGCGCTTGGTGTCGGTTGGGTTGCGGTATCGTTGGTTATGCGATCACCTACTCAGTGCGTGGTTTCAGTAGGGTTGCGGCATCGTCGGTTCGATCCCCTACATCGCGAGTTATACCAGATAGGGTTCTGGTATCGTCGTGACCACCTTTATATGGACGATGATCCTCTATCTGAGTGTGGAGCTTCTGTTGAGCGCCAGATCGGGTTGTGGTATCCCCAAGCGGATCCTGGGTGTGATCCCCTATCTGTGAGAACTACGTATGCCAGATTGGGTCGTGGTATCCCCCATCAGACCCTGGGAGTGATTCCCTATCTATGAGGTACGTATACCGGAGTGGGTCTTAGTATCCCCTAGCGGACCCTAGCGGCGATCCCCTATCTGAGGAGTTTGGTGGTTTTGTTGTTTCAGCGATTTTTCCTTAGTGATGTTATCCGACGAGCATGGTCTCTCGGGTGAGCGTCTGAGATGTTTGTTTTGGACCCGATGGAGTGTATCTCTCGGATGAGTGTCATATGGTATGACAGTGTTCGTGGTGTACTCTCCTGGTTGTGGACAGTTGCTGGTGATGAGGTCGGTACCTCTTGTGGCGTTGTGGCGTGAGCTGTGTATATCTGGATTGTTCAAGGTGTATGTATGGGCATACACCTAAGCTGAGCTGAGCTGACTTGTTGTGTTTAGCCAAGGATGGTCACGAGATGGAGTTTCTCTCTCATCTGGGTTCCCTCTGGCTGGGTTGAGCGGACTGTTGTCTTTCAGTTTCTCCCTTAGGTTTTGGGTTTTTGGGGTGCCTACTGAGTATGTTTATACTCACCCCTGTACGGGCTTTGCCCACACATGTTTGTGTCTTGTGCAGACCACAAGCCCTTCGACGGAGTCCCAGGAGGACCCGGAGCAGGCGGAGCTTAGTGAGTGTGTTGACCGGGGTGTTTACCGGAGCTGTGCTGAGGGAGCTTTCCGCCGGGTGTTTGTGGCAGCGTTCCCCTTCTTCAGAGCAGGTTGGATACGCCTTTGTAGTTTTCTTTTGGTGGGCCCTGTTTTGCCCTTTTGTACTTCTGCTCTACTCTGGTTGTGGGATAGTGTATGCATGCATTTACTTTTCAGTTTCTATATCTCTGCACTGTTGCATGGAGGTGTTTGTGGGTGCATGTGTATAGGTACCTTAGGCTAATTCCTCCCTTGTGTGTGATAGCCTACTCGGCGCTGGTCGCCAGCCCCTAGCCTATTGGAGGCGGTCTTGGGGAGTCGCGGCTCGATCCCCGTTGGGTCGGGTCGTGACAGAGTGGTATTAGAGGAGGTTCCACCTTTGGGATCTCAGAGCATAGCTGGTCTAGCTATGAGCCTGGTTTGGGTTGCATAGCGGTAGTGTTAGGATGTTTCGAGTTCGGCATTCAGGCCAGGGACTCCAGTGTTGGTGTGACGACCGACGTATCCATACACTAGGACTCTGATAACCTGCCTTTCGACTCGGGACATTCGTACACTAGTCGCGGGGACATAATGGTACATGCATCATATAGGACTGGGTTTTTGGTTTTTCCTTGTCCTTCTTGAGTTAGCTCTCCAGATATACTCTTTGACTGTGGTGCGTCTTGAATGTATTTCAGGATGCCTCCACGACGGCAGCCAGCGAGGGTTCCACAGCAGGGTTGTGCTGATGACCCGCCCCGTGTTGTGGCTGTGGAGCAGGGCGCGGGTTCTGAGGTTGCACCTCTAGGTGGTCGGCCAGTTGAGCCACCACCTGTCGAGCAGTTGTTTGTGCCGGCGGTGCAGGACGAGGTTGCGCGCAGGCTGAGTGCGCCGCACGAGTTGCAGAAGTAGCGACCTATGAGGTTCCGGGGTGATCCAGACCCCCAGGCAGCTGATGACTGGCTTGAGGCAGTCACCTGAGTTTTCCGCCTAGTAAGGACACCTACCGATCAGATGGTGGTCCTAGCGGCGAGCCTTCTACATGGTTTTGTCGGGCGATGGTGGAGTTTGGTGACACAGTCCCATGATGAGGAGACGCTCACGTGGGTAGAGTTTGAGCGGCTCTTCAGGGAGGAGTTCTATCTGGTGACCCTGAGGTCAGTGCGGATCCAGGAGCTTCTTCAGCTTCGACAGGAGAGAATGACTGTGTCGGAGTACTCAGTGAGGTTCACAGACCTGTCACGCTACTCCCTGGATATGGTTCGAAACCCGTTCTTTAGGGCTCGGACCTTCGAGCAAGTCTTACACAGGGACATCCGAGAAGGTGGGGTTTCCTTGTGCCTGCCCACCTACGCTGGGGTGCTGGAGCGATCGCTACTGGTGGAGAGTTTTATAGCTGAGCAGTTTCCCCCTGTTAGTGCTGGGCACTCGAGAGCTGAGACTTCATCGGTCGGATCGGCATTTGGTAGCCGACGTCAGACTTAGGGGTCTGGACGTGGCCGACGTTTCAGGAGGCGACCCCGGGATGGAGGATCTGAGCCTCAGGGCTCACAGGGCTCGCAGGCCAGTTTTGGTTAGCCGCTGGAGAGGCGGTGTTACTCTTGCGATGTTTGGGGACATCTTGCAAGAGATTGTCCAACCCGACGTGCTGCTGAGAGGGAGTCGGTCGATGGACCGCCTTGGCAGAGGCAACGTCTCGAGCAAGGAGGTCCGCCGGGCGGCGGACGTGGCGGCGGAGCTGGTGCAGCGGGAGCCGGTGGTAGGCGGTACCAGTTGCCACAACCCACACCCCTAGGTGGTCCACGACAAGATCAGGGAGCTGGTGGCCGAGGGTGAGGACAGCTGCATGCCCTGGAGGCAGTCGACCTAGAGGCATCGCGGATGGATAGGGGTACGCCTCGTGTCTTTTCCATTTACTGCAGTAGTTTGTCGGACACTGTTTGGAAGTACTCTTTCCATTTTTTCTTGCTCGAGTTTTGTTCAGGGCGTTGGTAAGACCCTGTGTGGGTGTTGGTTGGTGAGCTCGCTGGTGTGTGAGACCCAGTTGAGAGTCCAGTCACTTTCCTTGTGCTTAGGGCTTTTCAGGGATGAAAATTTCTAAGGGGGGGAGGATGTAGCGACTTAGGTTTTTGGCCCTGTCAGACATTGGAATATTTTTAGGAATAATTCCCGAGCTAGGCGCGAAGACGGCGTGCGATTCCGAGGCCCGGTGTGCCCGGAATTAATTTTATAAAAATATTAAGTATTTTTTATACTATGCACGTGGCGGGGGTGTGATATCTCCTTAACGGTAGCTCAGAACGGGAATCTAAGGGCACGGTTGAGTCCGGAATGTTCCGTTTACCCTAGGCGGGGTGTAAACTTTCCGGGCGCGGGCCTGCGGCGAGAAACGCCACCAGGGGCATTTTCGTAAATAAGTGGTGAAGTTAGTGTGCGAGCGTCGACTCGAATAACTTCTGAATGGAGTCTCTGATGGAAAATCTAAGACCACCGTTGCATTCAGAACGGCGCGTTTACCATAGGGGTGACCTAACTTTTGTTCGCATCGGGCGTCGGGTCCGAGGCGGGTTTGGCGCCGGCGGGCTGCTGATATAAATATCAGCGCCCCCCCTTTTATCGTTCTTCGCCGTTCTTCAACGTCAGTCCACCGAATCGAGCAAACGAAGCGCCCATGAGCTCATAATTCGACGGTGGACGTTCCAGGAGCGAGCAGCGGAAGCTTTGGAGCGCGGATCTGAGGCAGAACGTCGGCGTTTCGCCCGTGAGGTAGGCGGTTTTGAGTTTTAACCCCCGATCCCGTTTTTGCTGCGTTTTTCTGCGAATTGAAGCCGTAGCAGTGTAGATCGTGTCCTGAGGGTCAAGTAGACGCCTCCGGATCGCAAAACGGACCACCGGGGTGACCCCGGCGGTCCGCGGAAGTTCTTCCGGCACGACAACGGCACGGCGGCGCGCGGCGGAGCCGCGGCGGCCGGTCCAGGCCGGTCGGACCGGCCGGTCCGGGCCGGTCCGGCCACTTTTCGCATACGGGGGTCTTTAAACCCCCGTATCTTGCACTCCGGGAGTTGGATTTGCATGCCGTTTGCAGCGACGTGACCCTGACGACGAGGCGAACCCTCCTGTATGGGTTCGAGGGTTTAAAGGTTCGGGATCATGGCCCGGGAGCTAGAAACGTCTTATAAAATAATATTATTTTATTATCTTACGACTTCAGACCATTGTAACTCCTACCCGAAGCATCCGATTGATGTGCCGTCAGTGGCGTTGGGACCCTGATGGTATGACGGACTTTTTGAGATGGATTCCGGGTGTTGGGACTGAGAACGGGGTGCGGGCCCCACGAGGCCGGGTTTTGGCGTTTGTAGAGAAATGCAGCTTTTTCACCAGGAGTCCGATTTTGGCAGATGAATAGTCAATCCTATGTGTTTTTCCGAGGGGATCACAATGGTGCGATCTGTTCGATGAGTTTCGGAATCCAGGCATGGGCCCCACCCGAGCTGGCCTTCGGTGAATAGTACCTTTTTCAACGGGTGTCCGTTTTGGACGAGCGAGTAGTCGATTCCTCTTGTTTTTCCGAGGGGATCGTCGTGGTGTGATCCGCTCGATGGGTTTCGGGATCGTTGTGTGGGCCCCGCATGAGCTAGCTATGGTGAATAGTGGCTTTTTCACCGGTTCTCCGTTTCGGGCGAGTAAACAGCCTATTTTGCGTGTTTATTCGTGTGGAATGCGATGGTGGCCTCAGTTTTGGCTTTGGAGGTGCGCAGTGTGGCGTTGTGGCGAGTCGCTCGGGTTAGCGACGTTTGGACCAGTAGTGGTTGAGGGTGCTCCCTTGGTTCGTTCCTACGAGGGTTCGTGTGGTATCACAACCTTCGTATGGGTTTGTGATCCTCTCGATGGGATGTTTAAACTGTTAGAGTTGTGGTATCCCTCCGGTGGGCCCGGAGTGGATCCTCTAGCATCTTTACCTAGATCGGGTTCTTTGTATCGCTGTGACTGCTTATTTACGGGCGGCGATCCCCTATCTAGAAGGTTAGCCCCATAGGGTTTGTGGCATCATCGGAAATATGATCCCCTACGCGGTGGGTCGTGCACAGTAGGGTTGTGGCATCGTCGGGTTTACGATCCCCTACTCTGCATGATGTTTATAGTAGGGTTTCGGTATTGTTGGTTATACGATCCCCTACTCAGCGCTTGGTGTCGGTAGGGTTGCAGTATCGTTGGTTATGCGATCCCCTACTCAGCGCGTGATTTCGGTAGGGTTGCGGCATCGTCGGTTCGATCCCCTACATCGTGAGTTATACCTGATAGGGTTCTGGTATCGTCGTGACCAACTTTATATTGACGATGATCCTCTATCTGAGTGTGGAGCTTCTGTCGAGCGCCAGATCGGGTTGTGGTATCCCCCAGCGGATCCTGGGTCTGATCCCCTATCTTTGAGAACTATGTATGCCAGATCGGGTCGTGGTATCCCCCAGCGGACCCTGGGAGTGATTCCCTATCTGTGAGCTATGTATACCGGAGTGGGTCTTGGTATCCCCTAGCGGACCCTAGCGGCGATCCCCTATCCGAGGAGTTTGGTGGTTTTGTTGTTTCAGCGAGTTTTCCTCTGTGATGTTATCCGACGAGCATGGTATCTCGGGAGAGCGTCTGAGATGTTTGTTTGGGACCCGATGGAGTGTATCTCTCGGATGAGTGTCATCTGGTATAACAGTGCTTGTGGTTTACTCTCTCGGTTGTGGAAAGTTGCTGGTGATGAGGTCAGTACCTCTTGTGGCTTTGTGGCGTGAGCTGTGTATATCTGGATTGTTCAATGTGTATGTATGGGCATACACCTGAGCTGAGCTGAGATGACTTGTTGTGTTTAGCCAAGGATGGTCACGAGAAGGAGTTTCTCTCTCGTCTGGGTTCCCTCTGGCTGGGTTGAGCGGACTGTTGTCATTCAGTTTCTACATTGGGTTTTGGGTTTTTGGGGTGCCTACTGAGTATGTTTATACTCACCCCTGCACTGGCTTTGCCCGCACATGTTTGTGTCTCGTGCAGACCACATGCCATTCGATGGAGTCCCAGGAGGACCCGGAGCAGGCGGAGCTTAGTGAGCGTGTTGACCGGGGTGTTTACCGGAGCTGTGCTGAGGGAGCTTTCCGGCGGGTGTTTGTGGCAGCGTTCCCCTTCTTCAGAGCAGGTTGGATATGCTTTTGTAGTTTTCTTTTTGTGGGCCCCGTTTTGCCCTTTTGTACTTCTGTTGTACTCTGGTTGTGGGATAGTGTATGCATGCATTTACTTTTCAGTTTCTATATCTCTGCACTGTTGCATGGAGGTGCTTGTGGGTGCGTGTGTACAGGTACCTTACGCTAATGTCTCCAATGTGTGTGATAGCCTACTCGGCGCTGGTCGCCAGCCCCTGGCCTATTGGAGGCGGGCTTGGGGAGTTGCGGCTCGAGCCCCGTTGGGTCGTGTCGTGACAGAGTGGTATCATAGGAGGTTCCACCTTTTGGATCCCAGAGCGTATCTCGTCTAGTTGTGAGCTTGGTTTGGGTTGCATAGCGGTAGGGTTAGGATGTTTCGAGTTTGGCTTTCAGGCCAGGGACTCCAGTGTTGGTGCAACGGCCGACGTATCCATACACTAGTACTCTGATAACCTGCCTTTCGACTCAGGACATTCGTACACTTGTCGCAGGGAAATAATGGTACTTGCATCATATAGGACTGGGTTTTTGTTTTTTCCTTGTCCTTCGTGAGTCAGCTCTCCAGATATACTCTTTGAATGTGGTGCATCTTGAAAGTATTTCAGGATGCCTCCACGACGATAGCCAGTGAGGGTTCCGCAACAGGATTGTGCTGATGACCCGCCCCGTGTAGTGGCTGTGGAGAAGGGCGTAGGCTCTGAGGTTGCACCTCCAGGTGGTCGGCCAGTTGAGCCACCACCTGTCGAGCAGTTGTTTGTGCCGGCGGTGCAGGATGAGGTTGCGCGCAGGCTGAGTGCGCTGCACGAGTTCCAGAAGCAGTGAACTTTGAGGTTCCGGGGTGATCCAGACCACCAGGCAGCTGATGACTGGCTTGAGGCAGTCACCCGAGTTTTCTGCCTAGTAAGGACACCTCAAGATCAGATGGTGGTCCTAGCGGCGAGCCTTCTACATGGTTCTATTGGGAGATTGTGGAGTTTGGTGACGCAGTCCCATGACAAGGAGACGCTCACGTGGGCAGAGTTTGAGCGGCTCTTCAGGGAGGAGTTCTATCCGGTGACGCTGAGGTCAGTGCGGATCCATGAGCTTCTACAGCTTCGACAGGAGAGCATGACTGTGTCGGAGTACTCAGCGAGGTTCACATACCTGTTGCGCTACTCCCTGGATATGGTTCGAGACCCGTTCTTTAGGTCTCGGACCTTCGAGCAGGTCTTACGCAGGGACATCCGAGCAAGTGTGGTTTCCTTGTGCCTGCCCACCTATGTTGGGGTGCTGGAGCAAGCACTGGTGGTGGAGAGTTTCCTGGCTGAGCAGTTTCCCCTTGTTAGTGCTGGGCACTCGAGAGCTGAGACTTCGTCGGTCAGATCGACATCTGGTAGTCGACGTCAGACTCAGGGGTCTGGACGTGGCTGACGTTTCAGGAGGCGACCACAGGATAGAGGATCTGAGCATCAGGGCTCACAGGGCTCGCAGGCCAGTTTTGGTCAGCCACAAGAGAGGCGGTGTTACGCTTGAGACGGTTGGGGAAATCTTGCTAGAGATTGTCCGACCCGACGTGCTACTGAGAGGGAGCCGGTCGATGGACTGCCTTGGCAGAGGCAGCGTCTCGAGCAAGGAGGTCCGCAGGGCGGCGGACGTGGCGGTGGAGCTGGTGCAACGGGAGGCAGTGGTAGGCAGTACCAGTTGCCACCACCCACACCCCTAGGTGGTCCACGCCAAGCTCAGGGAGCTGGTGGCCGAGGGAGAGGATAGTTACAGGCCCTGGAGGTAGTCGACCCAGAGGCACCGCGGATGGATAGGGGTACGTCTCTTGTCTTTTGTACTTACTGCAGTAGTTTGTCGGACACTGTTTGGCGGTACTCTTTCCTTTTGTTTCTTGCTCGAGTTTTGTTCAGGGCGTTGGTAAGACCCTGTGTGGGTGTTGGTTGGTGAGCTCGCTGGTGTGTGAGACCCAGTTGAGAGTCCAGTCGGTTTCCTTGTGCTTAGGGCTTTTCGGGGACGGAAAGTTCTAAGGGGGAGGATATGGAGACTTGGGATTTTGGCCCTGTCAGACTTTGGAATATTTCTAGGAATAATTCCATTGCTAGGCGCGAAGACGGCATGCAATTCCGAGGCCCGGTGTGCCCAGAATTAATTTTATAAAAATATTATGTATTTTTTATACTATGCACGTGGCGGGGGTATGATATCTTATAATCGGTAGCCCAGAATGGGAATCTGAGGGCACAGTTGCGTCCGGAATGTGCCGTTTACCCTAGGGGGGGGGGGTGTAATCTTTGCGGGCGCGGGCCTGCGGTGAGAAACGCCACCAAGGGCGTTTTCGTAAATAAGTGGTGAAGTTAGTGTGCGAGCGTCGGCTCGAATAACTTCTGAACAGAGTCTCAGATGGAAAATCTAAGACCGCCGTTGCATTCAGAACGATGCGTTTACCCGAGGGGTGACCTTACTATTGTTTGAATCGGGCGTCGGGTCTGAGGCTGGTTTGGCGCCGGCGAGCCGCTGATATAAATATCAGCCCCCCCACCCTTTTATAGTTTTTCGCCGTTCTTCGCCGCCTCTCTGCCGAATCGAGCAAACGAAGTGCCCACGAGCTTAGAATTCGACGGCGGACGTTCCAGGAGCGCGCACCGGAAGCTTTGGGGCGCGGATCTGAGGTAGAACGTCGGCGTTTCGCCCTTGAGGTAGGCGGTTTTGAGTTTTAACCCCCGATCCCGTTTTTGCTGCGTTTTTCTGTATATTGAAGCCGTAGCAGTGTAGATCGGGTCCCGAGGGTTGTGTAAACGCCTCCGGATCGCAAAACGGACCACCGGGGTGACCCCGGCGGTCTGCGAAAGTTCCGCCTGCGCGGCGCCGGCGCCGACGGATTCCGGCGGCCTGCGGCGGAGCCGCGGCAGCCGGTCGCCGGCCGCCCAGCGCGGCGGCGCGTGGCGGAGGCCGCCTGCCAGGGCGGGCCGGCGGCGGCCGGTCCGGCCACTTTTCGCATACGGGGGTATTTAAACCCCCGTATCTTGCACTCCGGGAGTCGGATTTGCGTGCCGTTTGTGGTGACGTGATCCTGATGACGAGGAGAACCCTCCGGTATGGGTTCGAGGATTTAAAGGTTCGGGATCGTGGCCTCGAAGCTAGAAACGTCGTATAAAATAATATTATTTTATTATTTTACGATTTCGGACCGTTGTAACTCCTACCCGGAGCGTCTGAGTGACGTGCCGTCAGTGGCGTTGGGACCCTGATGGTATAACGGACGTTTTGAGATGGTTTCCGGGTGTTGGGACAGAGAACGGGGTGCGGGCCCCATGAGGCCGGGTTTTGGCGTTTGCGGAGAAACACAGCTTTTTCACCAGGAGTTCGATTTTGGCGGATGAATAGTCGATCCTGTGTGTTTTTCCGAGGGGATCGCAATGCTGCGATCTGTTCGATGAGTTTCAGAATCCAGGCATGGGCCCCACCCAAGCTGGCCTTCGGTGAATAGTACCTTTTTCACCGGGTGTCCGTTTTGGACGAGCGAGTAGTCGATTCCGCTTGTTTTTCCGAGGGGATCGTCGTGTTGTGATCCGCTCGATGGGTTTCGCGATCGTTGTGTGGGCCCCGCACGAGCTAGCTACGATGAATAGTGCCTTTTTCACCGGTGCACCATTTTGGGCGAGTAAACAGCCTATCTTGCGTGTTTTTTCACGCGGAATGCGATGGTGGCCTCGGTTTTGGCTTCGGAGGTGCGCAGTGTGGCGTTGTGGCAAGTCGCTTGGGTTAGCGATGTTTGGACCAGCAGTGGTTGAGGGTGCTCCCTTAGTTCGTTCCTACGAGGGTTCGTGTGGCATCACAACCTTCGTATGGGTTTGTGATCCTCTCGATGGGATGTTTAAACTGTTAGAGTTGTGGTATCCCTCTGGTGGGCCCGGAGTGGATCCTCTAGCATCTTTACCTAGATCGGGTTCTTGGTATCGCTGTGACTGCTTATTTACGGGCGGCGATCCCCTATCTAGCAGGTTAACCCCGTAGGGTTTGTGGCATCATTGGAAATATGATCCCCTACGCGGTGGGTCATGTACAGTAGGGTTGTGGCATCGTCTGGATTACGATCCCCTACTCAGCATGATGTTTATAGTAGGGTTGTTGTATCGTTGGTTATACGATACCCTACTCAGCGCTTGGTGTCGGTAGGGTTGCGGTATCGTTGGTTATGCGATCCCCTACTTAGCGCGTAGTTTCAGTAGGGTTGCAGCATCGTCGGTTCGATCCCCTACATCGCGAGTTATACCTGATAGGGTTCTGGTATCGTCGTGACCAACTTTATATGGACGATGATCCTCTATCTGAGTGTGGGGCTTCTGTCGAGTGCCAGATTAGGTTGTGGTATCCCCCAGCGGATCCTGGGTGTGATCCCCTATCTGTGAGAACTACATATGCCAGATCGGGTCGTGGTATCCCCCAGCGGACCCTGGGAGTGATTCCCTATCTGTGAGCTACGTATACCGGAGTAGGTCTTGGTTTCCCCTAGCGGACCCTAGCGGCGATCCCCTATCCGAGGAGTTTGGTGGTTTTGTTGTTTCAGCAAGTTTTCCTCAGTGATGTTATCCGACGAGCATGGTCTCTCGGGTGAGCGTCTGAGATGTTTGTTTGGGACCCGATGGAGCGTGTCTATCGGATGAGTGTCATCTGGTATGACAGTGTTCGTGGTGTACTCTCCTGGTTGTGGACAGTTGCTGGTGATGAGGTCGGTACCTCTTGTGGCTTTGTGGCATGAGCTGTGTATATCTGGATTGTTCAAGGTGTATGTATGGGCATACACCTGAGCTGAGCTGAGCTGACTTGTTGTGTTTAGCCGAGGATGGTCACGAGATGGATTTTCTCTCTCATCTAGGTTCCCTCTGGCTGGGTTGAGCGGACTGTTGTCTTTCAGTTGCTCCCTTGGGTTTTGGGTTTTTGGGGTGCCTACTGAGTATGTTTATACACACCCTTGCATGGGCTTTGCCCGCACATGTTTGTGTCTTGTGCAGACCATAGGCCCTTTGACAGAGTCCCAGGAGGACCCGGAGCAGGAGGAGCTTAGTGAGTGTGTTGACCGGGGTGTTTACCGGAGCTGTGCCGAGGGAGCTTTCCGGCGGGTGTTTGTGGCAGCGTTCCCCTTCTTCAGAGCAGGTTGGATATGCTTTTGTAGTTTTCTTTTGCTGGGCCCTATTTTTCCATTTTGTACTTCTTCTGTACTCTTGTTGTTGGATAGTGTATGCATGCATTTACTTTTCAGTTTCTATATCTCTGCACTGTTGCATGGAGGTGTTTGTGGTTGCGTGTGTACAGGTACCTTAGGCTAATGCCTCCCATGTGTGTGATAGCTACTCGGCGCTGGTCGCCAACCCCTGGCCTATTGGAGGCGGGCTTGGGGAGTCGCGGCTCGAGCCCCGTTGGGTCGGGTCATGACAACTAGTGCCAACTCTTCTTGTATTCCAATGTCAACCATATCCAATATAACTTTAATTCCAAACAATTTTTTTCTTGGTGCATTTAGGAACATTCAATGACACTATCTCATAATTTTTTTAACATTCATAATATCAAAAAAATGTCTGATGTACAGACAACTCATTTCTGGTAATTATGAAAAGTTGATTCATTTTTCTAAATAGTATTCATATGGTTTTTCAAAAATAGTTTACCAAATGCAGTGTCCACATATTTAAAATTCTCAAATAGTTGATCACATGTTAGTAGAGATAGGGTTGTACGTTCTTAGAAACATTAATCGAATGATTTCATACAAGATCATCACTTATGTCATTAATGTATAAATCATCTATGTCCATGAAACACATTTTTCAATTTATTTTTCAACCTAATAGATTGTGTGGCTTGTTTGCAGACAGTACACCCAAGAGTTCCTTTAATTATATATACTGAAAAATTTCCATATGAAATAAATTCAATTTTCATCCCATATAACATGGGTCTAAACATGAAATCTTCATTTCTATAAGCACCATACATCATAACACCTGAATCACACAAAAATTTAAAATCCTTGATCAATGGAGAAAAATAAACATCAATATGATTACCTAGTTGTTTTGGTCATGATATAAGGATATATAACATGAAGTGTTTTAGTTTCATGCATTACCATAATGGAATGTTTTAATTTACATACATAACTATCCATGTACTGTGATTGCTTCTTTATAAACCAAAAGGATTCACTCCATCTCTAGATAACGCAAGACTAAGGCTTCTTGGACTATTTCCAATGTTAGGATACTCATGATCAATTCTCATCAACTAAGGATAGTCAACCGGGTGTCATAGTTTTCAATAATTATTTATTATTTCTGTGTTCTGCATCAATTTCTCTATAGGATCCTTATTTACATATAGCAACATAAAAATTGGAATTATTGGAATGTACCATGCATATTTTGTAGAACTGAATTCAACTTTATTATATCAAGAAGAACCACACTTTGAGAATTCTCTATGTGATTTTTGGTCCTTCGGTAATAGTATACAATCATTATAAAAGGTGTGTATTCTTTCAGAGATCATTCCCATAATTCATATCATACTTTGGGAATCATATTTTTGGCTTAAGAGATCATTATCTTATAGTATCATCTCATTCAAGAGTGCTAGTAATTAGGTAAATCTGGTGTTACTCCATCCATTTCTTACATTCAAATTATAATGATTTTGTATGGCTGAGAATGTTGTATATATAGTCCAACCATCATACAATGGAGTCATTGTACAAATATTAACTTCTCAAAAAAATTTATTCAACCACGAAGTTCATCTTTAACTATCCTTGCCATTTCATTAATACGATCATCATCCTTATGGTCATCTATACTCACATCCTCAATACATTCTTCTTCATATTCAACACTTTTAATCATATAAAATGATCCATAAAACGCATTGTCATCTCAATAACAAGAAACATTCACTTTTTCCCAATGTTTATTCCATCATTTATAAATTAGATCCATTTCATGACAAATCATGTGTTCTTACAACCCCTCTAGAATAACATGTATTTAGTATCAACAATGTAAACCTGGAAAAAGGATTTGAGAAGGATCATATGAATGATAATTTTCAAACATGAGGAACTATTTCACACCATCTTAATATTCTTTTGGCAAATGATTGGAATCCATCCTTTCTTTATTCATACCCATGATATTTGATTCTGTGATGTTATTATTTATCAAAATAATTATCAAAATGTTGATATAAAAATTAACCAAGGAAAAAAATACCCTCATTTTAAAATTAATTATAAAATAGAAATGAACTAATTTAGACAAACCATTTTCAAAGATGAAATACCATTAAAAAACTATTTATAAAAGATAACACTATTATATATTAACATTTAAAATCCCATTTAAAAAATCATTGTTGAAATACCATTAAAAACTAACCATTTACACATATTCATCATCAAAATAACACAACATTTTTCAAATAATAAAATTAGTTACAAAAGTCCTTTATTAAAACCACAATTACTTTTTAAAACTATTTTAATGAAATTTAAAACCAAATAGGTATACCTTGCATAAAAATTAAAAAGGTATGTTGAACACCTATAATTTTATAAGAAACATTTCAAAACACTTGAATGATTTTAAAATAGGCACTTAAGAATTTTTACAAAAGCATAAATCCCATGATAGAGACTTTATACATTATGTTAAACAATAGAAACATTATTCATAACTTCAAATATATATATGATACGTTATGTTAGATCCCCCTTTATTGGGTTCCTTCCACAATCTTAACACTCTCACAGTGATCCTCTCTAATGGTTTAGCCCTCACTTATACTATCATGCCACATGATGTACTGAATTCATGGTGGAATAAGTTTTCCACTCTCCTTTATTATAATATAATTCCAATGTTCTCTGCCATACCCTCTCATGTAACTATACATACCAATAAATTATGTCATTATAGTAGGGTCTTTCGCATACCAACCTCCCAATTTTTTGGGAATACTTTATTGGACAATATTTCATTCCAACCCCAACACATTTGATCCTTTCAAGTTCTCATGTATAACCTAGTTAATGTTAATATACTACGTATTTCCAAGATTAATAATGGATAATGTGGGCATAAATTTCATTAGTGGATTATTTCCTGACAAAATTAATGAATTCCATATTTATGAGATGGTTTCTTCGACAACTCCTAATCCATATATATACCACATTTACCCTTAAAAAAATCAATGAAACCCTTAAAAAACATTTATTAGTCATAGATAACCCATATAAAGTATTTTTAATCAGATTCTACCCTTATGGATTTCCTTTCATATCCTTATGCAGTGAATATAACCTTGGGTGAAAAAATGATGGAAATGGGTGATCTAGGACATCACATTTCAAGAGCACCATCTAATGGTGGACCCCAGAAGATCAGAAACGATGTGACATAAAACACTAATGAATATTAACAACCTCTATAAAAAACATTCATGTAAGTTGAACAAAAAAAACAATGAATACATAAAATAAAATTTACCTCAAAGCCTCATGTCATTCCAAATCAACCAACACATATTAAAAAATAAACAACCACCCCAGACCACATTGGGTTATTAAAATTAAAGAATTCTAGAATGTAACCTAACCCCTTCACAACCTTATGAGGACCTTAATCACCATGTAAGGAATGATGTAAATTTAAGAAACCCTAAATACAAGGATGATCTGGATTCACCACCCCATATAATGTTTGGGTAAATCCCACAACACAAATAGGAATACCTATTCATGAAAATAATTCACCTTAGGGGATGTTTCTTCACATTTTATCAAGACCTTTTTTTGAGGATAAAATTCCAGATAGTAAATATTAATTTATCCTATTCATGTTTCACATGATAAAACAAAAAATCTTAATTCACCATATGTAAATAATTCAAATACACAAAATTTATTGAGCCCCAAACATAAATAATTGTCACTAAATATGTTCTCTATTTTTTAAACAACACCCCTTATATAAAATATCCATTTCAATTATTTTTAAAGACACTAAATATTTGATAAAAATTTAAAAACTTGTGAAAATGCTTCACTACAATTAGAACACTCACAAAAATCAATTTTCTTAAGATATACACATTCAAAAGGAGTCTAAAAAATCTGTTCTCTCAAAGGAAACAGTTTATTTTAAAATCATTTATTTTACTTAAAATTAAAAACCTATATTAACTTCTACTAATTTTTTTAAATTTAAATCAATTCAAATTTTTTTTATCAATTATGATTTATTTTTAAATTTATATGATGTATTCAAACATTTTGTAAAAAATTAATGATAATCATAATTTCTCTTAAAAAACCATTATGCTTAATTTTAAAAACCAAGACCCATTGAAAAAAAAATCTATTCAAAAAAATATCCCAATTAAAAATGAAGAGGAAGACTACCATTTCAAAACATTTTAAGAACACAAAAATCAACTTTTTCATCCAAAAAATAAAAGTTTCTACATCATAAACCCAACTATAAAAAACAAAATACCACCGAACAATAGCCAAATAATTAATTTAAATATCACCCAAAAATGTTATACCATCATAATACACCCTTAATCAACCACAAAAAAATAGTAAGAACTATCGAGATTAATGAAAAATTCAACGTATCCAAAACTAAAAATCTATGTGGAAGAATAATTGTTCGTAGTTTGACCAAAAGGTTTATATATTAATGATATACCCATGAAAAAACCATCAAAATGGTTATATTCCAATCTAAATGGGGTCTACATAGTTTTATAGACCATGAGAGTTAACACTGTAAGTCAGGATCATTTCCTATTTTAACCAGAATGACCAAACTGGCCAGAAAATCACCTATAAAATCAATATGCATCAAAATACAACAAAATCATATCCAAAAACAATGAGAATAAATATGAAAAAAAATATTGAACAATCAAACCAATATAACTACCAAACGACATGAAATATTATTATTTTAAGAATAAGAAGAACAAATGAAGTTACTTTAGAAAGGAGAGTGCCCAGTAGTACTGGAAGAAGAGGCGGAGGAGTCCATGGAAGAGGTAATGGCAGATGTTGTGGCGAAGATGGAGGAGGAGAAGGAGATGACATGGGTGGTGTAAGAGGATCATGAGGTGGAAAAATGGTGGGGGAGTTGGAGGGAATGTTTGTAGTATCGGGGAAAGAGAGGTGAAGGATAAGGAGTCTACAAAGGAGGAGGAGGAGGAGGACACTGAGTCGATGACTATGATGGTGGAGGAGGAGGATGAGGATGTAATAGAGTAGGGGGTGGAATAGGAGACACATGGTTAGGCTTCCGCGAAAGCTTGAGGGGTGCATATGTAAGGGGACGGAGTTAGATTACATTTATAAATCAGGGAAAATATTTATGAGCACTAGTAAAAAGTGCTGAGAAATCTATGTTTATTAGTGCTAAATTGTAATGTGATCATAAAACATACATTTATTCATAAATACAAAAATATAACCATTATATTTATTACATTTATAATTTTATAATTCTATATAAATATTATATTTATTATAATTTATATATTATATTAATATATCTATATTAATTATAATTTTTTATATTTTCGGGATATATTTAAATAAAAACAAATTTATATTTAAATAATTAAAATATTATATTAAATATATGTATATATATTTATTTAAATATTACTAAAATGGCAAAAAAAATTGATAAATTAATTTCAATTTTAATTTTATATGTATTTAAATATATGTATATTTGTCTTTGGCTATGAATATATTAAATAATGATATATATTAATAAATAAATATATTAAAAAATAAATCATAAATATATATTTATTATTTAGAAATTTTTTTTTAATTTCTTAATTATTTTAAAATTTATATCTTTAATTAGTTATATATAATCATTAATATATATAATATATTCAAAAAGTATATAATTTTATACCACTAAATATTTATATTTTTAAATAAAATAAATACATGTATTGTTTATTTGAATATATTTATCTCGGTTTTATGAATTTATTAGAACATAAAGCTTAATATATATAAGAAATGTATGAATACACCAAGTATAATACTATAATGCAATATTATGTTACAAAATGAACATATTCATGAGATGAATTTGAACATCCATTATGCATCAATTGACACATTCATTTGGAAACATAAATTTATTTAAATATATTTATATTTAATAAGTATTTTTATGTTTATATATATATTTATTGAAAAGTAATTATATATAATATTATAAAAATATAGTCTAATAAGTATACAATAATGATATAACTAAAACTAATAAACATAATAAACATAAATAAAAAATGAACATAATAAACATAATAAACAAGTGTTTTTTATTTAATGTATATATATAAGTATTATTTTTAAATATAATTAAAATATTTTTATATAAATGAATAATATTTTCTATTAAAAACATTTATCAGGTATATTATTAGCACTGATAAAGTATCCTTTTTATCAGCACTTTTTGTCAATGTGAATATAGGGGGCCTTTATCAGCGCTTTTTTCTAGTGCTGATAAAATTTGGGCGCTTTCCATGCCCACATTTGTGGTAGTGTATTATGACCCAAGAACCCCATTCATATTATTTTTGAATGGTTTATGATTTGATGAAATGATATTAATGACACCTATTTATCTTCTTTGAGTTATATACTCATGAAAGCTACATCTTTTCATGGGTTATACTTTTATGAAATCATTATGAGACATATCACTTTCCATATGTATTAATATGAGATAATTTTAATTATAACCATTTAATTTTGTGGGTTATTATATGATGTTTATGAAATCCATATCTTTATTTGGTTAATGAAATGATCTATGTTTTATTATCAAGTAGAACATCCATCCAAGGTTTTATTATTGGACCAGTGGGACCTATATCACCCTCCAATGCATTGGTTGAAAATAAATAGTATATTATATCAAAGGGAATATGGTAAATAGTCCAATACAGAAAATAAAGTGGTACATTAGTGGTATCAAAATCATGAAAAAAAAGAATGTACATAGGATGTATCCCAACCAAAAAAATAAGCAAGTTCACACGTTATAGCCCAAGCCTAAAAGTAAGAGGGTATAAGGAATTTAATGAAATAATTAAAGTATGTGGTTATATAGTTTTTTATCCTATGACCATATTATGTCCATTTGTTATTATCCCTAGCTTAAAATTTTATGACGATCTTTGTTGGTATCCATGAAATTATATTTTCAATGCTTGTGTATGAGAAAATGTCCATTTCATACTTCTATGTTATGATTTCATGGTTTATTTTCCATATCCTCTTATGATTTAGGTCTTATGAAATGACATTCATTATTACATGTTTCATTTATATGATCACTGATGGGAATAATATTATCTTAAAATGTTATTCTCATGTTATCATACCCATATATATTCCTGTTATTCTTATTTATTTAATTTATTTACCTTTACTAAGCATTCAAGATCAAACCTTTCATACGTTTTCTTTCCCCTAGTTATGAAGAATGCTTTTAAGTAGGAGTTTTGAATGTGAATATCCTTAAGTGTCATGTTGAATATATTTCACCAAACAAGAAGAATGTGTTCTATGTATCTAATGGAACTAAACTATCATGGTCCTCAGGAAATTACATTTCTAATGTGTGGAATATTCATCTAAAATGATGTAATATAAATGAATGTTATGTATGGGTAACAATATATACATTATTAATTAAAGAGAAATAGAGTATTTAAATAATTTGGTAATCTTCCAATATTGTATTGAATAAAAAAGTTTCACACATTTCCAAGAAAATTTCAATGTGATCATTGGCATATTCTGTCATTAAACACACAAATTGCACTATATTTTGAATCTATTTAAATAATTTTTTTTCTTTTCAAAAATGTTGGCATGAAATGGTTTTTAAACAATGACATAGTCAAATCTACAAATCGATGTTAGACCATACACTATTTGTGTATGCTAAGGTGGCAGTTTGACTTGAGGGATGTAATGTCCCAGAAATGCCATGTAATTTTATAAATTATAATGTTATTATTATGAGTTCATGTGAGGAGATGGTGTGTGATTTCGAGGCCTAGTGTACCCAAAGTGGTCCATCATAAAATGTTATGTTCTAAATAGAGAACGTGTGTAGTTTTCTTGAAAAAGTGGAATAACGCATAAATGGTTTACCAGAACATAAATCTAAGGGCACTACTGCGTTTAGGATAGCGATTTTTCCGTTGGTGCGAATTATTATTAGCCAGAATGAGCCTCCAATGAGAAAAACTGAAAATGGAATAACTATAAATAAAATAATTAAATAAATTTAATTTATTTTAAAAATCATTACAACTCATGAAATGGGCTCATATTGAAAATACAAGACCACCGTTGAGCTCAGGAGGGTGTGCTTTTCTTACACATATCCTAACATTGGATGGTAATGTCCAATTGTGGAATGTAGTATTTGATTCTAAATAAAATAATTGAGTAAATATTGTTTTATTTTTAAATCCTTATAACTCATAAATGGTAACTCGAATTAGAAGTATGAGACTACTATTGAGATCATGAGGTTGTGCTTCCATTTGGTAGTGTCTTGCATCAGCCGATGCATACTGGTTGTGAAAGATGGTTTTGGGGACCTAACCATAAATAAAATTATTTATAAAAAATTATTTAATTTTTAGATCTTCGTAACACAAAGAGGGTAACTATGATTAAAAATATGAGACCACCGTTGAGTTAATAATGAGCTGTTTTCATTAAGTGTTTCCTAACATTAACCTACACAGGTCAAGGGTGAAAGTTAATTTTTCGAAATTTTAGAGAAAAATAAAATAAGCATAAAAAGGTTTATTTTTTTCATTTAATTTTTTTTAAAGTGACACAACATCACTAGAATGCGGCGACAAAACGAAGTTGAAAGTCATTAATTTAATACATTAATGAATCATCATGGCGAAGCTGAAACATGAAATATATATTCCTTCTTTGATTATACAGGGATTCAGGGTTGACCAACAACCCTATAATACCTCTGATGAATTATTAAGGTAAAATCTCCAATGACGAACACCGAAAAATCAGTAAGTTACAATGACACCCTTGGAGGGTGGATTCAGGATAACAGATCAAAAAACAATGATAGATAATCATCCTAGAACAATCTCCTTTTTATGACGAAGGTGTTTTCGTTCGAGTGATTGTTTTTCCCTCGTTCTTCCTTTCTAATGGAAGAACGTGGATAAAATCACAAACTAGTTGATACATGGATGAATTATTATTATGGGATTGTCAAATACATTGTGTATTTTATATCAGGAATCTAATATGGGTGATTTGAATTATTATTTCTGATCCCAATGATAAGAACAATTCCATGCTGAAACGAACAAAGGATTGTTTGTTCATTGGGGTTTCTCTATTATCATATATCACTCTCAATTTATCATTGTTCATCCCTAATGATCTCACAAGGTCACATTAGACATTATCTTAGGGATTCCAAATGAGTTTGTCCCCCATATTGATGTCATAAAGAGAGAAGTGTGTGGCAGTTATAGTGGTGCCCCAAGAATCCTAAAAGTGATGATAGATTAGAAAATGGAAACCTCTAGAGAGTCATATGGTCTATGAAGGAGGCCGCTGGCAGTGGCCGTTGGTAGGCGGCAGGGTGCCTTAGTGACACACCAAGGTGGCAGAGGCTGGGCCTAGCAGAGGCCGTAGTGGTGCAGGGGGTGGCACCATTCAGGTGTCACGTCTGTTTGAGTGGCCTACAAGGAGGGCCATAGTGTGCATTAGCATGTAGTCTAGCATGGACCAAGTGTGGAGGGGAGGTGGCTGACCTTAGCTGGTCCCATGTTTGCGCAAATTGGATGCCTTCATGTCATGAAGTCTAGATCCAAGCTAGCTTTCCTTTTTGGGCTAGGCCGGTGGAGAGAGTCGGGTCGTTAAGCAGCCCAGGCCGGAGAAGAATCAGCCCGCCTTGCAGGCCAGACCAGATTTGAAACTGGGCTATTGTGAAGCCCAGTTTGAAAGGAAATAACCTGACTATGTATGATCGGGCTGTAGAATGCAGATCGGTTCACTTAGAGACCCGATGGTCAAGACACATGACTAAATCAGGCCATGTGCATTATGTACCAATGAGCTTGGCCACCGAGCCAAGGTGGACCATGTCGGCCCATACCCAACAGGGTTGGGTCGGGTCGACCGAACTGGGTCTGGTCATGTAGGGTCCCCCGGTTTCTGTCGGTCGGGTCGGTCTGAGAAAGATAAACCGTCCACAATTAAACCAGACCCTATTTCCTAAAGCACCATTATATTTCAAACAGGACGTTTGATTGATGCACCATCTATGGAATTTTTATCATTGTGTTGAGTCAGTCCTTTGACTATACTCTATGTTAGTTTTCGTGGCATCTAAGATATGACCGATGGCTAGGGGATTGGATTCTCCTGGAATCAGTCTCTCTAGAGAGGGGGAACCCTATAGATAACTGTGACATTAAGGATACGATGAGCGGGTTATCAGTTCCCCAGTATCATAAAAGACCTAATTTTATAGTAGCTGAGAAGACCTCAGTGATCCATTAGCTGAGCAGAACCCAATGGTCTCATAGACGAGCAGACCATGTTGGTCCATTAGACCTGAGTACTATAGTTGTCCAATAGCTCAGTGGACCTTAGTGGTCCAGTAGCCCATAAAACCTCAGTGATCCAACAGTGGAGTGGGCCATAGTTGTATAGTAGCCCAGTGGACCATAGTGGTCCAATAGTAGAGGGTAACTCAATGGTCCAGTAGCCGAGAAATCCTCAGTGACTCATCAGGGATGAGTAAGTACAATATGAATCTTCTTTAGGACTTATAATATTACTTTCTATGATTTGATTAGTACCTCGTATGTGATGTCTTTGCTTTGTGGTATTTGATCTGTGGTCTTTCATTGTGGTCATTCGTTTGTGGTGTGGGGTCCCTACTGAGTATTGTTTTACTCACCCTTACATAGGCTTCGCCTACATGTGTCTGGCCTTTTTAATGTGATCAATTCTTCAACAGAGACCTTAGTTGTCTGGGGCCAGGTAGTTCTCAGTGATATGGGATGGAAGGGAATACTTATACAGCTACAGATAGCTACCCTTCACTTACCCTTCATGTAGGGCCTCAAATGGATGGGCAGTGGTAGTTTCACATTTTTTGTGGTTTTGGACTTTTATTCTAGTCCCATTTTACTTTCAGTTTGTAATGTAATCTCTATAGTTTCCCCAATGAGATTTTTGGAATAATTTTTTTTACATTACATAGGTTGAGATTTGTGAATGTTTATAGGTTTAAAGGAAATTCCATTACTTTTTGGGATATGTCCAGTCGGTGCTAGTCTCCATCCTCTAGCTTATAGAAGGCAGTCTTTGGTTAGTCACAACATGAACCCTGGGGGATGGGTCATGAAATTGTGGTATCAGAGAGAGGCTATTTCTGCTTTAATATCTTAGAGTCTCTCTGTTTGGCATGGGGAAATATTTTTTACTGTTTGGAGTTCATCTTTCAGGATAGAGAATCTAGTGTTGGTGCAGCGGCAGACGTATCCATACACCAAGACCATGAATTCTTCTTTTAAACTCTATATATGAAAACAATAGTTTTAGTAATAAATGATGGTACAAACATCGTATAATAATGGGTTCATTTTTCCATGTACATCTTGGGTCATGTCACCTGGTATACTCTATTGATCATGGTACATTATGTTTTATTTCAAGGTTCATCCATATTGATAGCTAGTCAGGATTCCACTGCGTGATCATGAGGATGATCTGTGGGGTGACAAGATGGGTACATGGGTTTGTACTGGATACAACACCACTGGGTGGTGTACCGTATATACCACCACCTGTGGAGTAGCACATGATACATTTATTACCAGCGGATGAGATGTGTGGGCTGATCGCACATCATGAGTTTCCTTGATAGAGACCCATTACGTTATGAGGCGAGTACAACTCACAAGTGTTTAAGGACTATATTGAGGTGGTGGTTGAGTTTTCCATATATTTAGTACACAATTATATTATATAGATGTCCTCATAGTGAGCCTTCTACGTGGCTCATTAGGGCGATGGTGCTGTTTATATTACGTGATAATTTGATGAGGTGACTTTTCTATGGTCGAATCGTGAGAACCATTCTCACCCAATGGGGATCATTCCATAAAATCTAATGTCTATGAATGACCAAGAGATTATATAGCTTTATCAGAATGACATGTCGATGGCTGAGTGTTAATCGAGGCATACTGACTATTCCAAGTACTTGATGAATATGATATGACCAATGCTTCAGGGCTCGAGACTTTGAATGAGATGTGTTTTGGGAAATCTGATTCAGTACTATTATAATGTCCATTTTTACTTATTCTAGGGTGATAGAGAGAAATTTTGTTGTTGAAATTCCATTGGATGAGCAGATAAAACAATTGGATGTAAATAGTGGGAATATAGGAATTTGACATCAGTCTCAGAGACAAGGACGTGTTAGACATTCCGAGAAGAGGTCTCAATGTAGGTTATCTATATCTCAAGGCTCATAGGGTGAGTCCAGTCAGCCTATAAAGATGTAATTAAATTCATGAGATGATAGTGGGAATCTCACTTGAGATTTTCTAGCCCGTCGTGCTAACAGTGAAATGGTGGATGAGACATTAGGAAAGAGATAGTGATAGGAAAAGATTAATCTATGGGGATGAAGACTTGGCAGAGGAGATGTGAGAGCAGTAAGAGTTGGTATACTTCTCATCTTTTTAAAAACACCCCCCAAATACAGTATACACCAGTCTTAGAGAGAAGGAGGACTGAGGAAGAGGTAGCTAAATGCGTACATCATTTCCCATGTAGTAGTTGATGTTTTGAGTTTTTAGTTCCTCAACGTATTGAAGGGTATGATGAGATATTTCTAGAAGATGTTTCCAAGACTACCTATGCAAACGAATATGGGCATCTACATAATTCTACACCCCAATATAGAACCTATATCAACATCAGTATATCAGATGGTTTTTGTAGAGCTTCACGAGCTGAGGGTGTAGGAGGAGGACATGGAAAGAAAGGGTGTAATAACGCATAGTGTTTGATGTTATGTGTGGATTATCAGAAATTTAATGATGTGATCATGAAGAACGATTATCCACTACCAAAGGGTTCGATTGTCAAATTGATCATTTGAAAGGGGCATCCTTACATGTGGATGGAGAGGTGCCCACATGCTTCTCATCTGGTAGGATAGAGTTAGAAGAATACTCCGATCACAAGTTTTCTAGAGGAGGGAGTTGAGTACATAGTGTTTTTCTATAGACCTGGAACTAGACTTGGTTGTGTCCTGATGTAGAGGAAAATAATGATTGCATATGGTTCATGTCAGTTGAGACCAAATGAGAATTACTATGCAACTCGTGATCCTGAATTGGCAGTGGTAGACTTCTCATTGAAGATGTTGCGACACAACCATATAAGTGAAAAAATTATCATCTACTATAACCAAAAGAGTCTCAAGTGTATATATTCTAATGGGGATATGAATATGAGACAATGACGTTGGCTAGAGTTCAACCAAGACTATTAATTCATGATAGTATATACTTATGGGAAGGGGAACGTGGTGGAAGATGCTCTCAGTAGGATATCAAGTTCACAGTTAATGAACAAGGAATTATTGTAGATGGCCTCGATTAAGATATCTTTCATGGATATAGAGCGGACTATATTTGTTAAACCTATTGTAATTTTCCTCCACTCTTATTGTGATTCTGGGTGGCGCAACTCAAGGATTCCAACTATGAGACTACTCATGCCTAGATATGCATAGGGCATGCCCCTGATGGTTATTGGAATGGTGGGAAGCATGGAATCCTTTTCAGAGGATGCACCATAGTACTAGGGGTGCTACAGGAAGAGATTTTGAATGAGTTCCATACATTCTCCTTGATGGTATATCTAGGAGTTGAAAAGATGTACCAGGATCTCTGATGTTAGTATTACTGGCCATGGATGAAAAAGGAAGTGGCAATGTTTTACTCGATATTCCTCACTTGTCAAAAAGTGAAGGTTGATCACTATGTTCTAGAAGGTCTTACACAACCCCTCGAGGTACCACAGTGGAAGTGGGCTAGGATATCTATGGAAATCAGGACCTGATTACCATGTACATATAGGGGTAGGATACCATCTGGGTTATCATTGACCAACTCACCATGTTAGCCTATATCCTACCATTTGAAGATAAGGGTTTAGTAGATTTAATTGTTCGCCACTACATGCATGAGATTGTTTTACTCCATGGAGTCCCATCTCCGATAGTCATCGAATGAGAGTCATGCTTTACATACAATATTTTGGAAAGGATTGTAGGAAGCATTTGGGACACACCTGTGATTGAGCTCAACCCTTCACCCATAGAAGGATGGTCATTTGGAGCGGATCATATAGACCATGGAGGAAATAAATCATGCCTGCATTTCAGATTTTAGTCACAATTGGAAGGACCACCAAACACTGGTGGAGTTTGCGTACAACAACAGCTACCACTCCACCACCGGAATGGAACCATTCGAGGAACTATACGGATGACCATACTGGTCAATGTTATGTTGGAATGACCTAGATGAGTCTTCACTCATGGGCCCAGAGATGGTACATGCTACCACTAATGAAGGTGATGTTCATCTGAGAGACTATGAAGACTACAAAGGGGAAAAATAATTCTTTTACTGATAGAAGACATAGATCCATGGTTATTGAGTAGAGAAACCACATATTCATGTGGGTTTCTCTTTGATGTGTGATAAAAATATTTTCCCAAGTGGACATTTAACGTCGAGGTTCATCGGACCGTTCCTGATACTGCATATCTTGGGCGGTGTTGCTTGCTGCTTGACTCTACCAATACAGCTAGAAAGGTTGCATGAAAATATCCTTGTATCTTAGCAGAGAATACCCACGCATGACCCTTATCACGTCATTAACCATGGTGAGATGGAGATTGATGACATGGAGACATTTGCGGAGTAACCAGTGGAGATATAATATCGACATGATAGGATCATTCATGGTTAGTCGATTTCTAAATGGTTTGATTGCTAGAAGAATAGGAATCTCCAAGAGATAACATGGGAGCGGGAGGTTCATATTCGAGATTAGTACCATCATTTTTCTGTTTAGCCCTTGTTTTGGTTTATAAGGATGTAAATCCCTATTGTTGTGTGTAATTTAATGTCCTAGGAATTCCATGATTTTTTTAAAAAAAATATTGGATTATTCTGAGACCAGGCGCTAAGACAACATGTGATTCTGAGGCATGTTGTTCCTAGAATGGTTTGTCAAAAAATGATAAGTTTTAAATAGCATGTGTGTGTGGTTCCCTTAAAAATGTGGAACAACTCTTAAAAGGGTTCCTAATGTAGAAATATGAGGGAACCATTGCATTCAAGATGGCATTTTTACCCTAGGCACGACTTGTGTTTAGTTTATGTAGGCATACAATGAGAAATCTCAAAGATGACATAACCATAAATTAAATAATGAAATAAGATAATATTTTTCTTCCAATAATTATAACTCACGAATAGTGGCACTGATTGAAAAATGAATAACACCATGGAGATTTTGAGGATGTTATTTCTTTAGGAAGTGCCTAAAATTGTCTAATATAGGCCAATATTGGAAAGTAATTTTTGCCCATAAATAAAGCAATTTAATAAAGATTATTATTTTTTAAATCATTATAACTCATACACAGTAACTTGGACTAGAAATCCAAGATTACCATTGAGATCATTAGGGAGAACTTAACATAGCAGAGCCTAACATCAGCTGACGCAAGACGACTATGAATGTTTGTTTTTGGGATGTAATTGTAAATAAAATAAATTAAATAAAAATTATTTTATATTACAATCCTCATAACTATCAAATGATAAATTAGATTAAAAATCCAAGACCACTGTTGAGTTTGAAATGAGTTTTTCTCCTTAGGACGGGCCTAACCACATACTACATAGGTCGAGGGTGAAAGTGAATTTTTGAAAATTTTAATGGAAAACATAATAGATATAAAAAAGGTGTATTTTATTTCTTTAAAAATATGGCAGTGACACAACACCTTTGCAAAGTGGTCACAAAAAGATGTTGAAACTCATTAATTCAATACACTAATGAATCATTATGGTGACACTGAAATGTGAAACACATCTTCTTTCATTGATTAAATAGAAATTCATGGTTAAAAAACAACCCTGGAAATCCACTGATGAACAATAAAGTAAACCACTTAAATGATGAATACGGGAAAATCGAAAAGTGGTGACAACACCCTTAGAGAGTTGATATAGGACCGTAGATCGACAAATGATGAAAAACAATTATCCTTGACCAATCTATTTTTTCCTACGTATGGTTTTAAACATAATTGATTGTTTTTCCCCAGTTTTTTTCTTTCTAATCAAAGAATGAAGATAAAATCAATAACTAGATGATCCACAAGATGAATTCTACTTGTGGGATTGGGAAATATTATTGAAGGTTTGATATTGGGAATTAAATCATGGTGAACTGAATTATTCTTCAGGATCCGGCTGACAAGTTAAATTTAGTGCTGACAAGAACAAAGGTTGGTTTTTTCATCTGTTGTTCCCTGTGATCCTCTCTCTATCTCACTCTCTCTCATTTTTCATCACTAATGGACAAATGATGTCACGTTGGATCTATTTTGGTGGTATTCTAGATTAGGTTAGACATCCCGAGTGATGGAAAATGGAGAGGAGTGTAAGACTGTGACAGTGGTGCCCCAAGAAGCCCGGAAGCATAGAATAAATAGAAAAAATGACAAAGAAGTGATTCTAGTGGCCCACGGTGGAGACCCCATGTGGTACATATAGGTGGAAAAGGCCAAGACCATCAAGGGCCGCAACAGTATAGGGGGGCAGCACCAGTCAGGCACTGCATCAGTTCAATTCCCCATAGGGCATGCCATGGAATGCGCTGACACGCAATCCAATATGGACCATTTGAAGAGGTGGGGTGGATAACCTCAGCTATCCATGTGGTTGTGTGAACGAGAGGCCTCTGTGCATCTGGGTTGGACCTTAGCTTTCCCGCCAATGTCGGTTGGGCTAATAAAGAAGACCGAACTTCTAATAAGTCAGGGCTAGAGGAGAACCATCCAACCATGTGGGCCAGGATTGATAAGAAACTGGGACATTGTGTGGCCCGACTAGAAAGGAATCTGTCTGAATAAGTCAGACGAGGCTAGAAAATGATGGTCGGTCGCTGAGTAACATGGGGGGTTGGACCCACATCCAAACTCGAAATAGACCAGTCAGGCCTAATGGGCATGGCAACTAAGCTAGGTTGGGCCATGTTGGCCCAAACCCAACCATGTCAGGTCTGGTCTAACAATGCGAGACCCCCTGGCCGAGTTGGTCGGGTAGGTCCGAACATGTTCAACAGGGTCCTAAAAAAATCATCCCCATTTTATTAAAACACCAATATATTTTAGACCGATCATCTGATTGATATACCATCTACGGAGATAGGACCTTTGCAAAAATACTGTCCTTTAGATATAATTCGAGTGATTTTTCATTGTAGTCAAGATATGACTAATTTCTTGAGGATTATTTTCTCTAGGAATCAATTTCACTAGAGAGTGAGAACCCTAAAACTGATAGTGACATAAAGGATATGACAAGTGGGACCTCAGTGTCCAAGTAAAAGGGAGGACCTTAGTGGTATTGTAGACGAGTGGACCTAGTGGTCAATTAGCTGAGCATATCTCAGTGGTCCAGTAGCAGATTAGAACTCAGTGTTCTTTTAGCTCAGTGGACCTCAGTGGTACATTACCCAAGATGAGTATAGTGGTCTAGTAGAATAGTGGACATCAGTGGTCTTGTAGCTAAGTGGAGCTTAGTGGACCAGTAGCTAAGAGGACCTCAGTGGTCTAGTAGCTGAGTGAATCATCATTGAAATATTTGGGATGAGTCCCTCAATAGTATGAGATGATTCATCTTTAAAACTAATAATATTACTTTTAAAACATTGAGTTATAACTGGTGTGATTTTCCATTGCTTTGTGTTCTTTCATTTGTGGTATTTCTTTATGTTACTGTTTTTTTCTATTTACTTTGTGGCTTCAGGTTCTTAATGAGTATTTTGTTACTCCCCCCTGCAGGGGATTCACCTGCACCAGTAATGTCTCGTGCAGGTGATTGATACTTCAACAGAAACCTTTATGGTTCTGGACTACATGGTGATCAGTGAGATGCGATAAATGTTTTTACTTATACGGATATAGAAATCTACCCTTCACCTACCATTTAGGTAGTGCCTCGAGTTGACGGGTTGTGGGAGATGTTCCTTAGTGGTTTCGTGCTTGTATTCTATCCCCTTTATACTATCAATTTGTAGAATACACTTATTAGTTTTCTCAGTTAATTTTTTGGTTTACATTATGTTTAAATCCTCAGTTTGTTCTTTGTGAATATGTACAAGATTAGAGGTAGTGTTTTCCCTTTTTCGGATATGCCTACTCGGTTCTAGTTGCCAGCCCCTGGCCTATGGAAGGCGAGCTTGTGGTAGACACGACCCCGACCCTAGGGGATGTGTTGTGAAAAGGGACATGTGGTATATATTTTTTCATGCTTATAGATAATATCTTATCACAAATATAGCCATGTGTTTTTAATTTTTCAAGAAAAATAATCTCAAAAAATAGAGGAGGTTTTTTATTTAATTCTCTCTAATGTAGAAATTTGTTTCCAAATCCATGGAAATTTTTTTGTCTTATCTTCCTCATTATTTATCAGATAATTTTAGATTCACTCTACCATGAGTGATTATTATAACCATGATGTCATTCTATTGATATTCAAGTATATGAATAGACTATATAAATTGTATGCACTCATTAAATCCATGATGTGGATGTTATGTTCTCACATTTTATCACATAAACAACACAATATGTGTAGAGGGGAAATGAAACATTTGAACCAAAATAAAAATCAAATTATTAATATAATTTTTTTATATTTTTTTTTCATATTAATCATCTTAAATTTGGTCAGAAATAAACTATTTAAATAGATTCCTCTGAAGGAATTATAAAATTGGGTGTCATAACTCGTGAAAAGTTACTTTTGAGTAGGCAAAAATGAATTTCTCCCAATTTTAAAATAAGTATAGTGGATGATTAAGGTCGATAACTGGGGTAAATTTTTTTATTTTTATGTGAATTCTTTAGTAAATTTTTTAATGATTCTAAATATAATTTTATATACATTTATTCTTCAACTAACCATAAATAAAAGATCTTAAATATTTAAATTGCTAAAAAATGAATAATGAAATAGTTTCTTTAACTTAAGGAAAATATTTTTTGGGGATCTGAAATTCATTTTAGATCCTTAAGATTGATTTATAATATGTTTGATGTTGTTCATAGTATGTCTCATCAATTTTAATTGAATATAATGAATCCATCTTTGTTTAGTATGTTTTGATTGTGTACTTAAAAATCTACATTTTGGTTTGGAAATTAATTTTCAGAAACATTCATAAAAGAAAACCTAAGGTGATAATGATTATATCTAATCATAAACATTATATTTTTCATAATTCATTCATAGGTCCCTAGATATTAATTTATAGGTCAGATACGATATATCTAATTAATGTTAGTGTGATGAAATTAATAAATTGTTAAATATATTGTTGAAGATGAATACACTATAGTTATAATTATATTACCCAAAAAGATATCCATTATCATATAGACCCCCAATACATAAGATGGGATTACCCATACATGATTTAAACAGCGACAAGAAATATTTTATTATGAAATGTTTTCATTGCATAAAAGAAAAATGAAAAAACAACATCCACCACAAAAAAATGATATAAATGTCCACATATGAGTTTCATGATATTATATTTTCTATAATAGGTTTCCTATAGGATAATATTTTTCAAAAAATATCCAATGTTCATTAATTATGTGACCCCTAGTATCTCTTGGTCTTTACGGGTCAAAATCATAGGTCAAAGATTATATATGGTGGTGGATGTGTAGCGGTTGGTAATCTAACCAATGGTGCACAATTATGCTACATGATAGTATAAACCATGCACTAACCAAGAATATTGTTATGTCCGCCCACACTTCTGGTCACATGGTTATTGAGGAAAGGTTCATAGTCTTTGGTATTTAGTGTAAAAAGTTCCCCAAAGTATATAATCCTAAATGATTCCATTTTTCATTCAAAACCTCTGGTAAATTCCAAAATAGATTATTTCTCAATTTTATACCTAGTTTTTTCATATAAAAAAATTTAAAATTCTTATGTAGAATAATTTTAAAACAAATATGACATTTTAATGTGGGATTTATTGTCCAAATAGCATATTCATTCTAGTGCATCAGCTTATTTTACTATTCTTAGGTGGAATCTGTCATGAAATCCACAGAATTGCATAACAAAAACAAAGATTAAGAGATGAAAAAGGAAGAGAAGAAAAAATATATCATTACATTTCTTTGGCCAACAAAAATATACCGAAATAACATTTCTTAAATAGAGAATAATGGTAAAAAATGGAAGAACAGTAGGAGGTATTCTCTCCAATATACAAAAACATTGACTGGAAACACCTCACGAGAGTATCAAAATGTAAGAAATGGAAACTATGGATTTCACGTTTCATTAAAAAAAAAGTTTGGTTTCACAAGGAACTTGATCGATTACACCCACCACCTATTGGCCCACAAAAGATCCATTAAAACCTTTTCATGATTCTAGGCAAGGCATAGTTGGTTCCACCCTAGTCGTTTTGTTACTATATTCCCAATGACTAGATACTAGTCATCATATGACCACTTAAAACAACCCCATTGAATTCAAAATCTAATAAAATCCTAAATTTGGATTCTCGTATTGCATAATCACCACACCATGTTCAAACACAGTCTTTAAACATCATTGACCATTAAAATGAAACAATATCGAATTAAAATTCAATCAAACCCATATTTTAACAACATATTTCCTGATGTAAATTCTAAAAATGATTTTTTTAAATCAAATAAGGTCAAAATACAATACATAAATAGTCACAGGTGTTTAAATCATTCGTTAATAGTTGTGAAAAACATAGATATAATATTTAACATCATGTTTTACAACAAAAAATTCCATTTAATTTTTATCGAATTAAAACATGTGATATTGTACATTGAAGGCCATGATTGTTTATGTGTGTGACTCCAGGTACATCATTATGAACTTATCAGTTCTAAATGGTTGTTATAATGACCTATATGGTTAACTGTGTATTTTTTTACCTTTAAATTTTTGTTCTTGAAAAAAATATACTATAAACCTGATGATAAATAATATTTGGTTCAACAAGATCAATGACCCTCCATAATTATATATAATTGATTAAAATAAATAATAATAAGATTATTGAAATTATTTCACAAATGAAATAAAATATTGAAAATATGATAAATGTTTATTTTTTTGTGAATTGTGTATGATTTTAATTAAATACATCACCATTAAAAAAAATTAGTTCTACTAATTCACCACAAATAGAATTTTCAGTCAATGAAAATTTCACCATTGAATTTCATTTTAAAATAATATTCATATAAAATAAATTATCCTTGTTATAATTAACCAAATTAGTAAAATTATTTGATCACATTATCAAAAACTATAATTTATCCACATTAATAAATATGACTAATTTATTTATTCATGTTTTTCAAAAAAATTGTAAATGTGGAATGGGTATGGTAGACACCCTTATAAATGAAGATAAATATAAATTTTTCCATAAATAATGTTAATTAAGAAAATTTAAAATACAAATAGTTTCATAATGCTGACTATTTTATCATGTTTCAAAAACTAGGGATATTTTCCAATATTTATATAAATTTTGATATTTAGACACATTTACATAATCATGAGAAACTAACTACATTTATAATTGTGGTTAATTACCCAAACCTCAATTACAATAATTTCCAAAACATGAAAATAGTTTTCCAAAATTTTACACATATAATTAGATATAATAAAATATAGTATGAATATATATTTTTAACCCCATGGGTGTGTTGGATGCAAAATAAAAATCCAATATCTGTTTCTAAAAAGAATGTTGTCTCACATATAATCTTGGATGGGAAACTCTTCCTCACACCCATGGGATTTATTATGTAACCCTAGAATAACTTAATTATTTTCCTAGAATACTTCGGGATGGAGTAAAATTGATCCTAACAAGTGACATCAAAGGTATGGTGTACCCTAGGTGTGATCTGTATGGCAGAAAAGTAGTTTGAGAATTAAAATTTTGACTCATTTGAAGCATGTCTATCAATGGTGCCTTGTGTCAAAAACATTCATGATAACTGATGTGTGGTGCTAAGTCTCAGTGATGAGAAAACTATGGTGAATTATTCTTGGTGATGTACGATTATTGTTTAACTGGAGGTCTAGTTGTGTGGTATTTGGTTTGAGAGAATAATTATTTCATTCAAACCCAATCCGATATAGGTTTCTTAAAAGGATTGTGGTTCACATATAAACATGGAGGGGAAATTCCACCATAAACCATGGGTTTTAGGATAGAACCCCAGAACGGATTATGTATTGGGGATAGATGACCTTGGGATGTAGGACAATTGATCTTAAAATGGTTCACCCATCCCCATCCCTGCCCCCAATCTATGATCTTTCATAACTAAGGTCATCACCCATTAGAGTCACACCCAAACCTCATGATAGATAATTGTTTGGTCTTTGTCCCAAAATACCGACCCATCGATGACTACAATGTCCCCTATTTCACAAAAAATAAATTTACAGGTGATAGATTCATTTCCCACAGTTGTGTAAAATAAAGAATTGCTTGAATCTACTAGTCATAGTATTTTTTATGAGTGTTTATACCTATATTATATATGTGTATTTATTAATATATACATACATACATATACATACATATATATATTCACATAGATTTATAAATTTTTATATATATATATATATTTATAATACATATAGTGACAGATATAATTATGTGTGTATATATATATTAATATTAATATTAGTTTTTGTTTTTGTGTTTATTTTGTGTTTGAGTATCTATGTTTGTGTTTATACCTATACATCTATGTATATTTATTTATATTTATTTGCAATATATATATATAATATTAAAAATATAATTGTTTATTTTTAAATATATACAAATAATATATATTTATAGATTTAGTTATTTATTTACATATTTATATATTTATATATAATTATAAATATATATTTATAATATATATATATATATTATACCTATATATATTTATATTTATATATGTGTGTATGATAACAAAGTGGTGTGTGAGTGGTACCACCCCCTACATGGTATAAAAGTTGTCTAGGGTTCAGCCCCATACATCCCCCAAGTTGGGAGGAATATAGGTAGGGTTTGTAGAAAAGATAGTACTAAAGAAGACACCATTGTTTGCAATATCTATTGTAATAATACTATTCACATAAGGGGACATTATCCATACAATAAGGTGTTTGGGCCATGTAATGGGATTTCAATCCATTTTAATACCGATCTTTAAAATAATTAATGTCATTGTTATTTCTTGTCAATACTAGAGTTGATGGATGGGGAATGACCCACCTGCATTCTTTGGTTGTGTGTGATGTTACTTTTTAATCCATTCAACCTATAATAAATATATGTGTGTATAATATATATATGTTTGTTTATATTTATAAATATAAATATTTTAAATATATATATATATATATATTAGAGATTTTAAAATGTATATTTATGTTTGTGTATATATAAATATATATATTTATATATATTTTTGATAACATATATATGTTTTTAATATAGATTTGTGTGAGTATATTTATATATATATTTGAATAATATTTTGCGTGTGTCTGTATTTTGTTGTCGATATATATATATATGTGTGTGTGTGTGTCTATGTAAATATATTTCATTCGTACTCATTGTGCCTTTTGGGACATCATGGTCATGGGATTCGATACCATTAATATATAATAAAAGTGGTTCAGTGGATGTTTATCATTCCATATTGGGAGGGATGAGGCTTCAGCCATTGGCATGCCTAAGGTGTGTTTGTATTGTTTTTGGACTGTAATCATCTCTACATAGTATATATATATATGCATTTATATATTATACATGTTTATCTGTCTATTTTTAATTAAAAATTAAAAATATATAGATGTATATTGTGGAAAAAATATTAAATACCAAACCTCATTTCTGTAGGAGACACCCATAGTACATATTTTCCATCTAATTCTCAATATATAAATAAATGTGTTCATTAGAAATTTAATTTAACATATTTAACTACCTTTTAGCCTCCCTTAAAATTTTATTTTTCATAAAATCAAGATGGAATTTCCATTATTGGTCATTAATATTCAAAATCAAAATTTCCTAAACAGGGCTTTGGAAAATGTGAATAAATTTTATTTCTCCCTATAATTCTTAATCAAAAACTAATCTATTTACCATTAATATATTTTAATAGGGTTTTTTTATTTTTAAGGTTCCAGGATTCATGTTTATGAGAGTATTCTTCTAAAATCATAACATAGTTTTTTTATTTTGTCACATCCCATATGTATCCAGAAAAGCAAAAACTTTCCTCCAACTCACTATACATGTCTAATAGAATAGTAATATCTAGTTAAGTGAGAGCGTACTCTATTAAATTGGTAGCCTCAATATTAGTTGATTTATTATCATATCAAAGTAAAAAAATGATGTTGTTTTGTTTGGGTAGATTTCATAACCAATAGATCTAGTAATAATGGTTTACTCTATCTCTAAGTACTTATTATACTTTGATTTCCTTGATGTAAAATATATGAATCCTTCATAATAAATAGTTGAATTTTCCACATGTTGTTTCATGAATGATAAAAAATTATAAAAACTGTCATCAATGGGATACAATGGAAGATCACCAACTCATCTAATTCATCAATTGAAAAGTCTAATTTGTTAGAAACAACATAATAAACTAAACCATTTTTATAAAAAAACATCCACTTTTCAGATAAATTATATCATTGTTAGTAAATTTAATTATGAAAACCATGAAGGGAATCATCATAGTTCATTCTATTTTATAAACCATGACACCATTGTAGTTGCGTGTGGATTATGGGGTAGGGGAATCAGATTGATTAAAAAATAAAACTCTTTCTTGGTTAAAAATACCTTTCCCTTTGGATCTTTTCCCCTTGCTAAAAGGATGAATTTTTATCATTTTATTACTTTATATTTATTCAAAACATCCACATATAATATATTTCACTTATATTTAATGTATTATATAAAAGGATACATTGGTTATTCATGGTTCACCTACACTGGGTAACATCAATGGTTTATATATTCAGAATTCTTCGTGTGTTAAAAAAATCATATGTAACCCAATAATTTCGTGGATACATGTTTTAAGTGAGTTAAATCATCACCAAGGCTGAATAGCTATATATTATTAGGTAAATTCACTCATGTCTATGTCTTTCTACATATTAAATGATTTAGGGAATAGATCATAGGATCCGAAGGGTCTCCACATTGTCCTATTTTATGCACATATTTATATGTATTCAATTTCTATACATGTACATTTATTTCTAGTTTATTGAAAAATAAATCACTCCAAATTTAAAAAATAAAACTATTGGGATCCTCATACAATTTTTTAGTTGTGATGCTTCAATTTTTACTATTATGTTTCTCTAAAATCATCTTCCAGATATAATCAATCCCTTGTTAAAAGAGTTGAATCATTGTTCTTTAAAAAAATATTCACATAACATAAAACAATACTCTACACATTGAATAAATATAGTTAAGTAATCATTATAAATGTATTATATCTTCCATACATTAATAATATATATATCCAAGAGGTTACTTGATCTCTGATTGTTTTCTCTACAAAAAAATTTATATATTCTACATAACATATAATGTTACTTCATTCCCTCTTCATTTTTTCATAACACTATTTCTGGAAAAAAAAATTCAATACATTATTTTTCAATAATAAGTCATCCTATATAATTTACATATAATATAATTATCATATTGTTTTCCCATACCTTTTCATTCTTATGTGAACTATGAAAAATCTAATCCTTTTTCTATATTCTCTATTCTCTTATATTTTCACAATATATAATTTAATTATTTTATAACGAAATAAATTTTTAAAATTGAAATTCAAACAAGAATATTAAATAAAATTTCCAACTTCTATTATTTTAAATCCACCTCTTGGATAATTTCCATGATAATATCCACCATTAATATTTAAATAGTTAGTTAATGTTTTTCCAAAAACTACCCAACATACTTGATAATGAAAATAAATACATTCTATTATAATCCCCTAGATAGAAATAATCAAAATTTAATGGCATATAACACAATGTTGTAAATAATTTCATTATTTAGTTTTCTTCAACATCTAGCAGTATCAAAACATGATATAATGATTGATATAGTGATCATATTTTATGATGAAAAAAATCCATAACCACAACAATTATAGAGTCCATTTTTTCTATAGTGATGTTATCATTTCAACATTATTCCTTGAATCACAATGTGTCACAATGCTTTATAGAATTTTTAATTTTATTCATTAAAAATAATATGACGAATAACCTCAAATACCAATATGTTGCGACAAGGTATCTTTAATTACTCTATGTCCTTGGTATCCTAGTGTGATAAATTAAAGTTATTTTTCACCAATAAATCTATTATTGTTTGACTGACTTCCACAACATTAAATATTCCAAAAAACTAGAACTACTAAAACCCACAAATGCCCATTCAATGCATGAATTTGTGAAGTTAGTTCCCCAGAAGAATTTTTTTTTGCATTATGATTAATTGTATTCACTGTTATAACTAATAATGTAGAATTCATATAATATCATGATTATTCTTCCATGTGACATTGTATGTGATAATATCTTTTGGGCATTTGTTTCACTAAAATTTCACTGGAATTCCCCATTATGATGATAACATAAAATTGTATAAAATATTATTATTTAATTTTTGTTTTATAACTAGACGATTTTTTTGTGGGACAAAAATGCTACGTGATATCAGGGGTGGAGACTCATAATAATTTCTTAAAGTGTTCTCATAGTGTACACCCTTGGTAACCAGATGTATACGATATTATGAAAACAAAAAATGTAGGTGGAAAATCCATACATATATGATTCTTTAGATGTTACTAGACATGGAAATGTGTATTGATAATTTAAAATTAAGATTATTATTAATGAATATTATGAGTCACATACATTGATTTGTTGATGTAACATTTGATGACATATTCTCAGGGTGAGTTTGGATATGTTGGTTGTGTCATGAGTAATATTTCATTGAAGAATAATGTAATAAATATTTTTTCCATTTATAGTTTAATAGATGTGGATACCATAAACCCTTTGATGAGAATGAAACTATAAAAATATGTACATGGCTACAAATAATACATTGACACATAGCCTGATGAAACCAGCATGAAACATTCTTAATTTGAGACAACATGATATGTGGACTATATTAAATATTGTATGATCATAAGTGGTTTTATGCCTTTGTGGAATTATCTTATTTCTCAATGAGAGCTTTGAAATTTTTCTAGGTACTATCGTTTGAGTTTAAGTAGTTTAGTAAAATTCCACTAAGAAAGAGGCATAAATGGATACATACTAACTATATTCAAAATATTAGTAAAATTATATAATAAATAAACATGTTGGAAAAATATTATTCTCACACTTGGTTTATGATTTTTTTCCCATACATAATACATAATATTTATTTTTCTTTATTACAATACAATAAATATTTATTTATTTTGGTATGAAAATATTTTATAAATTTACATTGAATTTTTATGAATATAATATTTCTATATTTATATGTGAATAATTGAGTGATATTTATTTAATTATTTAAATTTTAATAATTTTTTGATTTATAAATTTCAATGAGTATTGGGAGACTATCTTTAATTATATAATAAGAAATTTCCTATCAAATAATATTTGAATAAATATTAATTTATTTATTCCAGAAAATAATATTTACTTTTTCATTATGTTTGGTGTATGGCAGGTAAAAAATAATATTAATATAACTATTTATACATGGGGTTCATTGGGAATTTATAATGATAATTTGGGAACTTGATAAATTATAATTATTTTAATCCTACCTCTACTTAAATTCAGTTATTTCATTTCCCCAAAAACATAGGGAAAATATTATATTACTGTACATATTATGTTCAAGATAGAAGTATCTCAAGCTATATATAACAATACCTTAGAATGTTTTGATGAATGGAAATAAATTCCCCTTCACCAAAGTGAATCCTTTAGTCCATGAGGGATTTTAATATGATCAATAATGATATATAGATGTGTTAGATATATTCATGATAGCAATCATAGGATTCAATGATGATGGTTTGAGGTTCATGAAACACATATGGATCAACTCTTGAGGTAATACAACCTTGATAATTATAATGAAATGACAATATGATAACTGATATTCAACTAATTTTTGATAGCTAATAAATAAATAAATTAATGGTGATTCTTTAATTAAAATAATTAATTCATGAACTTCTGTAATAAGATCATATCTTATTACTTCTAGATATTCTATCAATTAATCATTTATTTAATATTAGTGTTCATAATTTTTTTCATCATATACATCTCAAAATTATATTATATTATGATAGAAAGATGAGTTGGGAACTAGCTAATTTGTTCTTCCACTACACCGAAAACCATCATGTGGTATCAAAATGGTGTCATAATAATTTATAATTTTTTATTATTTATTTATTAATTATACATAATTGTTATTATTTTTTCACTTATAGTTTTTTCATTACGTAATATAATGTTTAACTATCATATTTGTAACATGTTAATATACATCATTCGAGATTCATATGGTGTTATAAAAATTATGATTAGATGAAGAATGACAAAAATATTCCATTGGGATATGATAATAATTATTTATTGTAGACATTGATACACAATGTGGGATAGAAAGTAAACTATATATACCAAGGTTCATCGATCGATAATTGGCTTTTTTATTATTTTGGAAGCAGATCAACTGCCCAAAAAGAGATTATTACGGGGGTCTAAAGTGATGCAGCCCGAGTGCATCCCCCCAGACAAAATTATTACACTCCCGGGGCAAAGATCCCAAACTAGAAAACACAATTAACGGTACCTCCGGTCTGCCTCCCCGAGAAAGTGCGTCCGCCGCGAAGTTCGCCTCCCTTTTCACATGATGAACCGAGCAAACCTGTCCAAGTTCCAAAATGAAACTACAGACTACGTAAATTAGCTGCCAAGGGGGGTCCACCTGTCCGTTGATAGATCTTACCGCAATTTCAGAGTCTGACTCCACTTCAGAACACCTCACGTTCATGTCTTTGCAGAGCTTGATACCTGTTTGAATAGCCTTGAATTCCGCACCAAGCAAATTCCCCGGCCCAAAGAAGATGCTGAAGGCGAACAGCACAGAACCGTGTTCATCCCTCAGCAGGCCGCCCCCATACATTTGGCCATTGATGCATGAACCATCCACATTAAGCTTGTGTCCGATCCTTAGCGGCTGCCATCAGATCCAGTTTCCCTGAATATCCGGGACCGGAACTCGGTTCAGCAACCTGCAAATTACAAACGATTGCTGTCCGCCTTTCACCATAGCATCCAACTCATGAATCATCCCTTTTAATATAGCATTCAGGAAAGTATTCGAAGGCCGCAGATCATTTCTCGCCTTATTCCGAGCCTCCCACAACGTCCAGAAGATGGCGAGAATAATAATTCCGCGACTCTTGAATTCCATGTCTTGATTCCCTGCACCCATAAACCAGCGGGCAAAGAAGTCCTGCATAGAAGAGAAAGTAGAATTTTGACATCCCCAGCTACCCATAAGAATCCATAGATAGCTGGCCCATTCACTTTGGATGAATAAATGGAAGGCTGATTCGGTCTGCGGAGAAATACAACAATAGCAACGCGAGGCCAAGGAAATCCCTCTCCGCTGGACATTATCCTCCGTTGGCAAGGCGTTATTCCGGACTCTCCAAACCAGAAAATTAAACTTTGTAGGAACCTCTTTGCACCATAGCCGAGCCGTACATTCATCACGAACCCCTCCCGGATGAATTAGAGTTCTGAATTCATGTCGGCTGAACACACCAGAACCAGAAGGAGTAAAACATACCCGGTCAACTTCCTCATTAAAGATAATCTCCTGGAAGAGGACCCGCTGTTCCCCATCAAGAATAGCATCAAAAAATCTGGGGAAGTGGGAAGCCTCTTTGAGAGTAATATCCAGAACTGGACAACCCAGAAAAAACAACTTCTCCCCAACCCAATTATTATTCCATAAGCTGATCTCCCCCCTCCCAACCACCCAGCATGAATTGTCCTGAAGGATCTCCAGATTTTGCATCACATTCTTCACCAGCCTGGACAGTTTCCGCTTATCCCACCATTTTTTGGTGAGGCCAACCAGACACATGGTCTGTAGGGAGACACAACATGTAGTTGACAATTATGCTATGTAGTCTACATGGTTTAGTGAACAATTAATGATAATTGGGTGGTAAAATATTCATCCAATAGGTGAATGAGCCCAAAAAAGATGTAAAATTAATGGGATAAATGATTTATATATGATATGCATTCAGTGTGTCTAATTAATCACTTTTACTCAAGAAAATTCTGATTAAATTTGTGGGTTACATATATAAATAAAAATAAGAACATACAAAATTCTACTCAATAGTACAAGATGTGTATCTTATCAAAGATACACATCAAGTCATTAGGTGTATATACTAGATACAATGTAAGAAAAAAACATGGATTGTAGTTTTTTATTACATAATATGTTGTCACCCAATAATGAATGAAATTAAATTACCTAATGAATAATGATTTGCATCATTAAAACCTAATTAACCTTTATTATCTAGTGTCTTTAATATTTAATATGTTTTTTATGATTAATAATGTATCAATTAATTCTCAGTAATTAATTATAATTAATGAACAAGCCTTTTATTTTCCATATTACCACTAATGATTGGTATTTCTAGGAGAATTTATATGGCCATTAATAAAATCGAATTAATTAATTAATTGAATTATTTCATGCATTTTTATCTTAATAATAATTATTTAATTAAAGTGAATAGAAAATAGAAAAAAATTTATATTCATTTCCAATTTGTGTGTGACCAAGACTTTATACTAACATGTGTATGTGACTTCATTACTTAATTTATTATTATTTAATATTATATGAAGTAATTTATTATATTATATAACTTTCAATGTTTCATTCCTCTCCTCTCATATTGTAAGTGACTTTTTTACCAAGGTTTCTTTTATGAATACCATCTTTAACCAGTCCTTTACTTCTCTTCACCAGCATGTGAGTAAAAACTTTTATAATGGTTGAAGAACCATGGAGATAAGAGGTAGTTCAAGTTTAGAGCTAAGGGAAAAACAGTCTAGTATGTACACAAAATGATACCTTAAATTATACATATAAAACCAAGAATGGGTTTAGGATCCTTTTTTCTAGGTCAATGTTTTATATTTTATGTATGTTTAAATAAGTAAACAAATTAATAAAAAATCATAAAACATGGAATTAAAATTAAATTATTGTATATGAAAAAATTTTCTCGATATGTCTAATCACATAATTAAATTTATGTTAATATTATTAATAATGTAATAAAATAAAATGGAATGTTTACACATAATGAAAAAAATACCTAAAATAGAAATATTAATTCTGAAGATCCTTCCCCAAAATGTGAAGAAATCGAACTACAGTTCAATGTTCTTGTCTAACCTCTTCTGGGGTGATTTCAATTATTGGGGAACAATAATATTGATTTTTGGATCTACCCAACATAGTTTACATTAAGGGTTAATTTCATCCATGATTCTTAGTTTAACTAGTATAAAATGTATTGAGGAAATATTAAACTAGGATATTCATATTGGGAAGATCAATAAACAGATCACGGATTCTCATTAAGTGTAATTAGAAGGTCACACCTACTTAAATACAGTTTAATTGCATGAATTTCCTCCTTCTAGGTATTGAGAAAGGATATATGTATCATTTATACTACAATATCCATGTGATCGGATATTCTAAAACCAATAATCGGGGATATTATATTTTGAAAAGATTGTCATAGATTAATAAATTAGATAATTAATATCTAATTTTGTAATCAATATAATGTATTAAATTTTACTTATTATTAACTATAGAAATGGAAACTCACATGACTTATACTACATTACAGGGATCAATATTAAATTATAGCCTTTAATCTAGAACTAATTTATAAGAATTTAATATAATATTATCCATTATACTAAACCATGAATTAAAATCACATGTGTTGGAAATCCCCATTGGAAAAGTACATGGAAAAGTTTCCACTGTGGGAGAATTGAGTCTCTACATAAAACATTTGGATGATTCCACATATATGTAATTTTTCATTATATCATCCATATTTGATGTGATTCTAAAGAAACTTGAGGATATAGATTCATATAGCATAATGTGTCACCTTCATGATATTTATCACGAGAAGGAATGACAAGAGATATATAGGATATATAATGTACTATTTATATGAATTCTTAGAGATTTGGTTCTTAATTAGAATCATGTATTTGTGATTATTTTCAACATAGAGTGCTTAGTCATCTTCAGTTTTAAGATCCCTGGTACGTTATCTTGAAATCTCATTTTTTATCATTACTCGGTATCTTATCTAGTCTCAATTTGAATTATAATATGATAAATAATTATAAATCCCTCTCATATTTCCTTATAATTATTAGATATATTAATAGTATCATGGGGAATGAAAACCCATAGTAATTAGGGTGAATAACATGTGGAACAAGAAAAAGGGTATGAAGACTCATTCAAAGTCTAAGGCGCCCACGAACCATCCTTATAAGAAAATAAATATTAAATGACAGGAAAAGGAACATGATTTGGTATGTTTTTTATTTGTTAAGCTGGGTCACTAGATGAAGAATTGATTCAAGTTAATGAATCAAGGAGAAAATATAGTTTCATTAATTATTATGTAAAAACTCATATATCTATACATTTTATAGGGAACTAGGCTTATCATAAATCAATATTTCACCATTTTCATCTGAATATTCAATACATTAGAAAAATTCATTCTTGAGGACCAAAATAGTTTAGTGTCTTCAGAAACATTCAATCAAAATCATTTATCCTGGTGAACTGTCATCAATATCTCCCATAAATATCTCAACCTTTAGTACTAATTCCTAATAACAATCGTTATAACTTAGGTAAATGAAAAATTAGAAAGGGATGATCTCAGATGTCAAATAGTGGTAATTAAAGGAAATTCATAGGTAGAACATGAAAAAAATGTTATTGATAATAACATTTTATAATCATAAATTTCATATTAAAGATCATAATAAATATTATATGTTCATAAGATATGAATCATAAGGAAATAACAGACATAATACATGAAAGAATAACATAGGAATAAAGCATGGAACTATTTAAAACACATAAGAATATAATATTATTTCAATAGTAGTCAAGGAATCAGTGTCAATGACATTTTGATGGAAAAAATCCTTTACTGAACTCTGTTCACACCATATTCCAACCCTGTATTGTTTTTAACGCTCCGACACCAGCTACCCAGAGTCGGTGCTTTATTACGTAACATTGGCATGATCACAAAAGATCATGTCTCGAAAGACCGATTAGTTTAGTATCCTTGGAAACACTAGATACATTCATAAGTCTTATATTACATAATAAAGTAATACAAAACTAAAAAAACATCTTGTCTTCATATCCCCTCATACTATCCCTACATGTCATTCATAATATACTTCTTCACATCTTGTAAAAATTAAAACATTGGAAGGGGTGAGCTCAAATGCTCAGTAAGGATAACAATATAACGGAAGCTTTCATAAATAAACCTTAACATGTAATGAAATGTATAACTAAAACAAAAGTCTTTTAAACATGAACTTCAGAATAATATGGCTAAAATGAAATGAAATAATTCCATTTACATATTCACATGGATATTATACTAGTTGAATAATCACATGCAATATCGATAACCACTTTCATAATTATGGAATGCATAATTCCAGACTATCATAACCACGCAGCCAAGGCCTCGTGCCATGACCACAAATAAGATTTTGTCAAGGCCTCATGCCAAAACAATAGTGTGTCTCATGTGACCTACCGATGCATCGAGGAGCTATAGCGGGCTCCACCTGTCACTTATTAAGTCCAATTAATTCCTCATATGAACAGGTTTAAACATATCATAAACCATAACAAAATCGTATCACATAAAACATGAATAAAGGAAACATAAAATTTCTATATTTCAATCACAATATATCAATACAAAACATTGATATAATAAAAACATTATCAAAACCCTTTTCAATACAAAATTAAAAGAAAACTAAAGCTTGGAATTTATTTTTCATTTTAAAAAAGTTATGGCTTGTAGAGGAAGCCGAAACTCAAATAATGGTCACGTCGGTGGAGAAGTCGTTGTCGCTGCATACGTACAACAAAAAAAACATTCCTTTTTTCATTTTGTAAAATTCTTCGTATAAAAATAATTATTTGGAATAAAAGTAAAATTCAATGGGGTTTATACACCGTATAAAAGAAATTTGTGTATAAAACAAAATATGCCTCAATGAATGGAGATTGAGACGAAGTCCCTTATAAATATCATTTTGTATATAAAATAGATCGCTCATGTGTATTCACTATATAATCACATAAAGAAAGTATAAATACATGGTAAGATATAAAAATTCATGTCTCATATAATCAAATAACAACATAAATAATAACGATAGGTTCAACCCAAAGAATGGGAATTGGGGTAAGAAGTTCCCTTACCTCGTGTCTGTCTTGAATCAACCATTCTTTAACCTCCTGAATGATAAACTGGAGTTAATTTATAATTTCTTAAGAACCTTTTTCATGTTTATAATTCCTTTTATATCACTTATTACCATGTTATGTACATTATGTAATTATTTTTGTTAATAACGGTCATTTTGTCGATCTTTGGTACTTGAGTCAAAAATAAACTTCTTATAATTACACGTTATTCATGTGGTAAAATATCCATTATGTCCAGAATTATATTCATGATATTGATATCATATATATCATATATATCTAGTATATACATTCATTCATAATATTACGTAACATTTAGAGGTAAGAAATGAAATGCACCGTTCATGGAGACGGTAAGTCGCACGTACGCATGAACGCTACTTTCATTTCTATTTCATAATTAATGGAATTAAATAATAATTATATAAATTAGTATTATAATTAAATTATAATTTAATATATAATATCATTTACTCCATCCTTTATACGTCCTATATATGGCATTAACGATTCAAATCACTTTGAGGGGGCGGTAGTCCGCACTTCCTAAAATGAAATAATCGTGTTTACCCATAATGGATATCATAAAGGTATTCCATAAATGAAAGATAAATAATCATAAGGAAAGCATAGAAATATTATATATCATATATAAAAAATAGTATCATCATAATGGCCACCATGAGAGGTGTTAAAAGAATATTGAACAATCATCATTTCGTGAGGCAGTAATTCGCCAACCACAGAAACAGTATGTTCTTTAACCATTTGACGAAGGTGTGTGTAAGTGTAAATAAAATTATACTCATTACAACATCATTTTATATTAAATATACTGGTGTTTTTATAAAATAAAATAATAAAAAGAGTTTAGGGGTTTGGAGAAGCAAAATAAAACAAAACAACATAAGAGAAGACATTACCTTAAAATCGGGTAACTCTTTTTGATTTGAGCCAAATGATTCATTGGGAAGACTTCTGCCCAAATTGAGGCTTCTAGGAGTAATAGAGGGATGTTGAGAGAGTATTTGGGCATAGTTTTTCTGAGACCAATGGCTTGGAAGGTGTGAATAAGGTGGTAGTGGTGGGGGCCTTTTATAAGAGGAGAGGAGGGGCACTCTTGGAAGGTCATGAAATGTAACATTATTATAAAGTTCTATTCAGATTTAAAAGGTCCCACAATGATATATTTCTAGGATAAGGTGATAAGGTTTCGAAATATACTCATCTAATAGGTTTTTTACAAGCTTAAGTCTTATAGTTTACATTATCTTTTCATTTTATTTAAATTGTTAATTAATGAGGTAATCACTGCATCATCATTGTGTCATAAAAAATATAATTTATTTAATGTCTAAAAATTATAAAAAAATTACCATGATTTAGGAAATCTTTTTAGATTTACAATTAATATTTACAGTTGAAATGTTAACTTATATAACCCCATGTAATAATTGTTTTAGTAAAACAACACGTGTTTGTGACAATTTTATTTTTACATTAAATAATAAGTTATTAATGTCATTTTCTTACCCAAGTGGCTCCATGGGGTCCCCAAGATGACCCATGGATTGTATTGGTCGTCCATGACTCATCCAATAAGTGTAGTACTTGTGTCAAGATATTTTTATATTTTTATAATATCATTTTTACCTTAAATTTCACTAATTACCTTTAATCGTGATTAATAAACTTAAAAGTTACTATTCACCAATAATTATTTTAATCCCATTAAACCAAATTTTACATCCTAATGACAATGATGTATGTAGGATTTTTGAAAATAAAATCATAGAAGTGGTAATGTTTGATTTACACGAAAAATTAGTTGTTAAACTACCACTTAGTGGTTTCACTGTTCATCAATAATTGAAGTTTTTCAGAAAAATACAAAAAATTCACACTAAGATATATTTGATATTCCTAATTCAAAAATGATGTCTATTTTAAAAAATTCAAAACATATAAGTTGAATTAATTAATTAAATAATTAATTCCCGATGTCACAACAAATAGCATGTTTTTAAGAAGCAATATATATCAAAAGATTGACAATTGTTTATGTCCAATTTCATTGTGAAATTAATTCTAATGACCATCATTGGATAAAATGGTAAAAACATATTCTAATTGTAATTTTAAACCTCTCAAAAGTATAATTTATCACTTTAAATTATTTTGTTTAAAAAAGTTGTTTTTAAGTATTTTTCATTATTCATCAAATATTCGATGTTCTCAGAAAAATAACAAAAATTTAACATAGGCAAATTTCGATATTCCGAATCCAAAAATGAAGTCCATTTTGAAATATAAATTTTTTATAATTTCAAAAGGTGGTTATTACTATTCATAACGGCTACTTTTATTGGTCGCGATTTGTTAGAACTCAGGGCTGTGTACAACAAACACTGCTCTATTTTTCAAAGAGAAGCATACCATGGAAGTTTGGGGTGTTAAATTCCCCCCTACTTCAATAAATTGAGTCCTCGCAATTTGAAATTTTTATTTGAAAATAAAAGGTTGAAAATAGAAAATACCTTTGTGGAAAACCCACATCATAAATAGGGTTAATAAAAACATAACGTTAAAAGAAAGAAAGAGAAGTACAAAGGTCACCCGAGATAGCCCATACTTGGATTCTATAAAAATATGTATATGGAGGAAAAAAACCATCAAGGACTAATGGAGAGTTATAGAAAACCAGATTAGGAGAAAGTTTACCCCAAGAAAATCACAAACTTGTGATTGGTTAAACGGTCATTGAATCCCCAGTTGGAAAAGTTAACCGACAACATTTTTGTTTTAAGATACCTTTCATAATGTTGAGGAATTTATTTAAGAGGTTTACTAAGAACGTAAGGAAATATACTTACTTTTCATGTAGACGTTAATTCTTTAATAAATTTTTACCACAAACCCATCTTTCACTCAAAAAGATAATAGAACTAAAAAATATTATATTTATCCGAATTGTACAGGGTTCCAAATTTTAACACATATCATTTAGATTAGGAAAACTATTTTGTAATATCCAGGGACTTCCTGTAGGCTAGTGGTTGGTAATAAAGGCATGCCACACTATGGTTGTGGTTTCGATTCCTGAAGCTTTGTCCGACGGGACGGTTTATCCCACGACCTGTAGGCTGTCCTTTTCCTAAAACTATAGTATTATAATATTCCAAAAATAATCTTCATAAACGTTTTATCCTTAAACAATACTATCCAAAGTTCAACTAAATCCATTCCAACTTGTATAGTTATCCAAAATACCTCTGTCCAGACTTTCTCTAAAATCTCTCTAAATTCCAAAATCAATTGTATCATCAGATTCCTCAAACAAAGTATTGTTTCTCTTATTGTCACATACAAAAATATGATTACCTTCATCATATTAAAACCTTAATGAAAATAACAAGTCCTTCAGTACAATCCTTATATATATCATATTATTCTTATGACCAGAATATAATCCTTGAGTCCAAAAGCACCAATATATTAATTATTCCACTTCAACTATTGTAACAGAATAAGATTGGCCTTAATCCCTTGGCCTTTTCTGAGGTAAGTTTCCATGACGCTTAATACATTCATTTGCATAATGCCCCATTTCCCTATAATTGTAGCATTCAACATTGATAGACTCTTTCTTTCCATTGCAATCACGAGCCCGATGACCTTTTTCTCCACATTTATAACAAACTCCCATTCCTTTTAGGCAAGTACCAGGGTGATTCTTCCCACAATTATCGCATAATGGAAAATCCATCTTTCCCTTTTCCCTTTATCTGTCTCTTGTTCAATCATTCTCTTCTTCTCTTGCTTTACTTTATCCATTTCTCAACTACTAATGGATTAGTACCCCCATATAATGTTGGTGGTTTTTGCCTCATGAAGCGGTCTAACATTGATCCTCCACGTTGCAGATCAGGGTGCTCCATACGAGTAAGGTTATTATTCATAACCTGAGTGATTTATCACAATATGGTGATAAGTTGATCAGCACTAGTTGTATCTTCAGATCCACTATAGTTATGTTGAGTATGAGGTAAATCTGTACATGGAATGGGTACATTGATATGGTTTCCATTCCTTCCTCTAGGCACCATTTCTAAACAATGGCATAAACTAGATCAGTTTTGGAATCAAAATACATAATTCCATACTTGTAAAACACTTAACATAAATTGAACAATTTATGGATATAATCCATATTCATAAAAAAAAATCTTTAAGGAAGTATATACTCATAAACCCTTCATAATTGTTTGTAAAGAAAATGAGAATTATCCGAAGCATATCCCCCGGGAGTGTTGTAACCAAGAGTGCAGGAAGACCCGTTTTTGTGCACCAGTTCCCATTCAAGTCTATCTCAAAGTGGTGATTCCGGGTTTTACCCCTAGGTACATCTGTGCCAGAGCCGCCTCTACCTGCTCATATACATACATGGATGTATTGCTCAGAAAACTCACAAAATATCTAAAATACCAAAATTCTAGGAAGTTATTCTATACTAATCCTCAAAGTCTATCATAGGGCTATGTGCTCTAATAATAGTTTATCTAAATATAGCTTCCAAGGTTAGTACTAAACTGCATATAATACCAACTGTAACACCCCGACCCCAGCTACCCAGAGTCGGTGCATTATTACATAACATTGGCATGATCACAAAAGATCAAGTATCGAATGACAGATTAGTTTAGTAGCCTTAGAAACAGTAGATACATTCATAAGTCTTACATTACATCACAAAGTAAAACAAAACTACAATAACATCTTGTCTTTATATCCCCTCATACTATCCCTGTAGTTCATTCATAATATACTTCTTCACATCCTGTAAAAATTAAAACATTGGAGGGGTTGATCTCGGATTCTCAGTAAGGATAACAATATAGAGGAAGCTTTCATAAATAAACATTTACATTTAAGGTAATGTATAACTAAAACAAAAGCCTTTTGAACTTGAACTTCAGAATAATATGGAAAAAATAAAATGAAATAATGCCAAATAATTATTCACATGGATATTCTACTAGTCGAATAATCACATGCAATATCAACAACTACTTTCATAATGATGGAATATATAATGCCATACTATGATAACTATGTAGCCAAGGCCTCGTGCCAAGACTACAAATAATATTTTGTCAAGGACTCGTGCCAAGACAGTAGTTTGTCTCATGAGACCTACCAATGCATTGAGGAGCTATAGCGGGCTCCACCAATCGCTTATTAAGTCCAATGCATTCCTCATACAAACAGGTTTAAACATATCATAAACCATAACATAATCTTATCACATAAAACATGCATAAAGGAAACATAACATTTCCATATTTCAATCACAATATATCAATACAACATATTGATATAATAAAAACATTTTCAAAACCCTTTTCAATACCAAAATAAAAGAAAATTAAAACATTGTATTTATTCTTCATTTAAAAAAATGTTATGGCTTGTAGAGGAAGCCGAAACTCAAATAATGGTCACGGCAGCAGAGAAGTCGTTGTCGCCGCATAAGTACGGCAAAAAAATTCCTTTTTTCATTTAGTAAAATTCTTCGCATAAAAATATTCCTTTTGAATAAAAGTAAAATTAAAAGGGGTTTATACACCGTATAAAATAAATTCATGTATATAACAAAATATGCCTCAATGAATAGAGATTGAGACGAAGTCCCATAGAAAGATCATTTTGTAAATAAAATAGATCTCTCGTGTGTATTCACTATAAGCTCACATAAATAAAGTATAAATACATGATAAGAAATATAAATTCATTTCTCACATAATCAAATAACAACATAAATAAGAACGATAGGTTCAACCCAAAGAATGGGAATTGGGTTAAGAAGTTCCTTTACCTCGTGTCCGTCTAGACTCGATTGTTCTTGAACCTCATGAATAATAAAATAGAGTTAATTTATAATTTATTAAGAAACTTTTTCAAGTTTATTATTCCTTTTATATAACTTATTACCATGTTATGAACATTATGTAATTATTTTTGTTAATTACGGTCGTTTTGTAGATCTTTGGTACTTTAGTCAAAAATAAACTTCTTATAATTACAAGTTGTTCATGTGGTAAAATATCCATTATATACATAATTATATTCATGATTTAGATATGATATATATCATATATATCCAGTATATACATTCATTCATAATATTACCTAACATTTAGAGGTAAGAAATGAAATGCACCGTTCATGGAGACCGTAAGTCGTACGCACGCATTAACGCTACTTTAATTTCTATTTCATATTTAATGGAATGAAATAATAATGATATAAAGGTGTATTATAATTCCAGTATAATATCATATATATAATATCATTTACTCTATCCTTTATACATCCCAAATATGGAATTAACGATTCAATTCACTTTGAGCGGGCGATAGTCCGCACTTCCTAAAATGAAATTATCACGTTTACACATAATGGAAATCAAAATGGTATGGAATAAATGAAAAATAGATAAGCATAATGAAAACATAAATATAATATATATCATATATAAATGATAGTTTCATCATAATTGCCACCATGAGATATGTTAAAAGAAGATTGAACAATCATCGTTTCGTGAGGTAGTAATTCACCACCCATAGAAAAAATATGTTCTTTAACCATTTGATGAAGGTGTGTGTAAGTGTAAGTAAAATAATTCTCATAAAAACATCCTATTATATTGAAGATACTGGTTTTGTTACAAAAGAAAATAATAAAAAGAGTTTAGGGGGTTGTAGAAGCAAAATAAAACAAAAGAACATAAGAGAAGACATTACCTTTAAATCGAGTAACTCTTTTTGATTTGAGCCAAAGGCTTCATTGGGAAAACTTATGCCCAATGTGAGGTATATATGAGTAAGAGAGGGAAATTGAGAGAGTATTAGGGAAGAGTTTGGATGAGCCAAATGGCTTGTAAGGTGTGAATAAGGTGGTAGTGGTGGGGGACTTTTATAAGAGGAGAGGAGGGGCACTCTTGGAAGGTCATGAAATGTTACATTATTATGAAGTGATTTTTGGATTTAAAAGGTCCCACAATGATATATTTCGTGTATAAGGTGATAAGGGTTCGCAATATAATCATACAATAGGTTTTTGAGAAGTTTAAGTCTTATATTTTACATTATCTTTTCATTTTATCTAAATTGTTAATTAATGAGGTAATCGCTGCATCATCATTGTGTCATTAAAAATTTAATTTATATAATGTCTAGAAATTATAAAAAACTTATCATGATGTAGGAAATTTTGTTATCTTCCCAATGAATATTTATAGTTTAAATGTTAACTTATATAACCCCATGTAATAATTGTTTTAGTAAAACAACACATGTTTGTGATGATTTTATTCTTACTTTAAATAAAAAGTTATTAATGTCATTTTAGTACCCAAGTGGCTCCATGGGGTCCCCAAGTTGACCCATGGATTGTATTGGTCTTCCATGACTCATCCAATAAGTGTAGGACAAGTTTCAAGATATTTTTATATTTTTATAATATTATTTTTACCTTAAATTTCACTAATTACCTTTAATCGCGATTAATAAAACCTAAAAGTTACTATTCACCAAAAATTATTTTACTCCCATTGAACCACATTTTACTTCCTAATAAAAATGATTTAGGTCGGATTTTTGAAAATCAAATCACAAAAGTGGTAATGTATCATTTATAGGAAAAATTAGTTTTTAAACTACCACTTAATGGTTTCAGTATTAATCAAAAATTGATGTTTTTTAGAAAAATACCAAAAATTTACACAAAGCTATATTTTATATTCCTAATTCAAAAAAGGTGTCTTTTTTAAAAAATTCAAAAAATATAATTTTAATTAATTAATTTAATAATTAATTCCCGTTGTCACAACAAATAGCGTGTTTTTATGAAACAATATTTTTCAAAAGATTGACAGTTGTTTTTGTCCAATTTCATAGAGAAATTAATTCTAATGAACAAAATTGGATAAAATGGTAAAAAAATATTCTAATTATACTTTAAAACCACTCAATAGTATAATATATCACCTTAAATTATTTTGATTAAAAAATTTGTTTTTAAGTATTTTGACTATTCATCAAAGATTTGAAGTTCTCAGAAAAATACCAAAAATTCAACATAGGCTAATTTCGATATTCCGAATCCAAAAAAGAAGTCCATTTTGAAATATAAAATTTATATAATTTAAAAAAGTAGGTTTTACTATTCATAATGGCTACTTTTATTGGTCGTAGTGTGTTAGAACTCGAGGTTTCGTACAACACACGATGCTCTATTATTCAAAGAGAAGCGTAACATTGAAGCTTGCAGTGTAACATTTATTTAACTGAGTTCAATCCTCATTCATGCCTTGTAATACAGAACTAAGTCCAATTATCATTATATCCCTATAACACTGAACAAAGTTCATTTCTAATCCTAGTCTTGTAATACTGTACTGAGTTCATTTCTCATTCCATCCCTGTAGTAATGAACCAATTTCATTTATCATTCTATCCCTATAATACTAAACTAATTTCTTTTCTTATTCGAGACCTATAATAGTGAACCGAGCTCATTTTTCATTTTATCCATCTTTATCTCATGACATATAAATCTTTACCCAATTCATTAGTGGGAGATAAGGTCCCACCAATCTAATAATGAAATCATACATACATGTTCCATAGTATCATTTAAAAAAAATTATAAACTGTGAAATAAAATGGGTATCAGAAAAATGTAATCATATCATAACATGTAAAAAAACAAGTTTCATAATAATTTAATCATAATAATAAACTGGGAAAATCAGTTGGATTCAAATGCATATAACCTGTAAAATAAAAATTGGTGTAATAAGAAAAATTCCATCATAATAGAAACCATTCAATAAATAATATTAATACAAAATTATTATTATTTACTATAATGGTTTGAGTGACCTCCACATGTGTCATCTTAGATGGTGAATAATATATTTAAAAATGTTTCTTAAAGAAAATATCCTTTCTTATATGAAGAACAATTTTAAATACATAATACAATTTGAAAATCATTTTCATAAAATTTACATTGAAAACATAAAAATAAGACATGAAATAATTTTGAAAAACTATTTCCAGGAAAACATATAAAAGAAAATTGAAAACATTTTGAAAAAAATAACCCTTGAAAACATATAAAATAATATTCAAAAAATTAAAATAAAAATATTTCTTTGAATGCAATTTGAAAACCTATAAATAAATCTTATGAACTTTTTGAAAACAATTTCTTTGATAACATAAGTTAAAATATATATATAAATCTTTTAAATGTTTTATAATCCATTTTATTAAACATAACATTGAAAAATGATAATAAAATATTGAAAATATTTTGATAACCATTTATTTTAAAATAACATTGAAAAATTATAATTAAATATTGAAAATGTTTTTAGAACCATTTATTTGAAAATAAGATTGAAAACATGTAAATAAATATTTAAAATGTTTTTAAAAACATTTTACATAAAAATATACAATATAAGATTGATTTTTTTGAAAACCATATCATATAAAATACATTAGAAACATTCTTAAACTCTATTATTTTAAATATAAAGAGGAAGCTTCCAAAAAATGACATCGGGTAAGTTCCAACATGTCTTACGAGATCAAAGAACATTCCTTTTGAATGGTAAAAGTGTAGAAAAATGACTTGTTAAGAAAGAGATAAGAAAATTAATTTAAAAACTTTATTAAAATCCAAAAGGGTAAAAATTAAGTTTAATTATTATTTTATGATAGTATAATATTCATGGAATCCCTTTTTAGAAAACATGGTTTTAAGAGATATATATTTTTGAGCAAAAAGAGGGTAACATTGGGCTTTCATAAAAACTATTTCATCGCAAAATTAAGTATCCAATAGTAGAAAAGTGGAAACAATTCTTGAATATATTATTAATAACTATAAAATAAAAACATTCATGAGTTCTCTTAGATATGGTCTAATAATATTTCATCAAAGGAAGCATAAACATAAAAAATATAAAAAAATGGCGAGATAGATTCAATAAACACTTATCACCTAATAACATTGAACAATACTAAAAATGAATAAAATTGAAATTAAATTAAGAATAAAATATTATTAAAGGATTTATATTCATTATATAACATTTCAAATATAGAAGGTACACCATATATAAAAAATTAGGTTCATAACATGGATCATGTCTCAATGAAGGTCAATTGAGACAAAACAATGATTATGATTGGGAAAGTTTTGAAAATTAAAATATTTAAAGAAAGACCATAAAATTAAAATTTAAATACCCATAAATTTATGTATAATAATTATTAGACACAAACATGTTCATTATACAGACCAAACAAAATGAATGGGTGGTGAATAAATCATGCATCTCACTCAAATAAAAAATAAGATGAAATACCCTTACATTGTGTCTTGAATATCATTGAAATAATTCATAAATACATTATAATACATATAAATGTATTATATATAAATATCATTACCATATTATTATTTAAAATACCATATATGGTATGATTATGGAATTATATTACCCTCTTGTTAAAAATTCTATGCTAAGGGTTCACTTCGTGTAATATCTGCTTTGTATTTCTCATGGGTCATAATTTGAAATATAACTGGTACTTATACTTATATAATGATTAAAGAATTTAAACCATGATATCAATATCATTTAAATTGATTATATTTATATTATAATAATCTATATAGTATATATGTTTGAAATGGAATACACCGATAATGGAAATGGTAAGTCGTACATACGCCTGAATGTTATTTATGTTTTTATTTTTATATAGAAAGAATGAATTAAAAAATAATATATATATTTGTATATAACAACATTATATTAAAATAATAATTTTATATAAATCATATAATTCAATTAAAATCATCTTTAATATTTTCCATGTAGTTTGTGAGTGAATCATATCGCTTTGAGGGGTGGTAGTCCACACTTCCTGATACGCAATTATCATATTTACACCAAATGGAAAGTGAAATATATATGTGTTATAAAAATAATCAATAAGAATAAATACATAATAAATATAATATATATAATATATAAAGAGGTTTTTCAATATAATATCTAGCATGAGTGTTGGTAAAGTAAAAATGAACAATCATCATTTAGTGAGGCAATAGTTTATCATTCACATAAATAGTATATTCGTTACGCACTAGATGGTGGTCTATGAAAGTGCATGTTTAAACCTTAAAATAATATAATCATATAATATATGAGATAATTTTATATTTATACAACCACATTATTTAGATAGTGGAGGGTTAGAGAAAGAAAATAAAAGAAAGGAGCTTAAGAGATAGTGTTACCTCTTAGTTGGGTAACTCATTTTTAATTATTCCCAAACACTTCCTTGGAAGACATTATGTTCAAATGGATGAATAAATGATGAAGTTTTGGATATTGGAAGACTATTTTTTATGATTTTGGGTGATCTAATGTGGATTTAGTGGTTTTTGTAATGGTTAGAGTTCATTCCGTTTTAAAGTGGAGGGGGAGCCGCACACTTGTAAAAACCAAAAGGTATTCAATAATGGAAAGTATACATGAACTATCATGCCTAAAAAAATTGAAAAATAATATATTAATTTTATTTTATTGTATACAAATCTACACCATACATAAATATATTCATTTTAATAATTTTGTTCCGTAACATCTAAGATTCCCTATTTTTATTATTTTGGGTTTTAATAAAGAATCTAATTTTCTATCCTATGTAATTTAATAATTAAGACTAAAATAAAGTTAGATTTAATTTATAACCTAGATCGAAGGAATTATAAATATTTTACCTAATTTAAAAAAAACTAATTTTTTTTTGAAATTAATTTTTTAAACAAGCGCGTTGGATGAGTAAAACATTACTTAAAATAGGACCGTGCTCACAAAGGTTTTACAGAATATTTCTCAATTTTTTAATATAGAAGATACTATTGTCCAGTAATAGAACAAATTTAATATTTTTTAACACTTAAAAATCACTTTTATGATTGTAATATTTTTATTAAATTTTAGATATTTAATAAAATATCATTTGTTGTGAAACATCAATAATGTGATATTTGATATTATTTATATAATTTTAATTTTACAATATCTTAATAATGACAGAATTTGAATATATTGAGTTTAAATATTTTTAACATAAAGTATTCATCTCCAATATAATTACATACAACAATTCTAACAATTATCTTCCAATTTAACATTTATAGTATCATTTACTTTATTTAATTATTAACTACATAATCACTATGTGGGAGTTTCATATTCATTTTATATAACTAAATCATATTTAAAATTATTGATAAATTATTATGATAAAAACTTGTTTATATTTCAATAAGGGAATTTATAACGGTAAAATATTACATTTTGTACATATCTTAATAACCGATAAAACTTTTAACCAATATAAGATATGGTCAAATTATTGGAACCCAATGTTTATTGGGAATGTTTCTAGGATATTTTGGTCCTTATAGTTAATTATTTTTTCTTAATTAAGATTAATATTACCTTAATAGATATTATTAATTTTAATCACTTTCACTATTATTTTTGGTAAAACCATATGTTTAATATATTAGAAAAAAATATTATACTTATTACAACATTTTATGTAATTTTTTACAAATTCATATCATATAAGTGGTAAAAAAAATTAATTCTAATATCACATAAGTGGGAAGAGATCAGTTTTTTAAATTAAAATATTAAAACGTTCAGTAAGTGATTACATCGAATTTCAGTATAAAAATTACATAAATAACCTAAATTGGATTAATATATGTCTAATTGATCATTTTATACTTTAGAAACTATTTTAAAATATAATTTATCATTAATAATTATTTAAATGAAGAGGCATTTTTTAATTAAAATACATTATTTTTAACTATTCAACAAAAATTGTAGTTTCTGAAAAAATACAAAAAATTGACCCTAATATAATTTTGATATTAATAATTCAAAAATAAATTTTTTTTAAAACAAAAGATATATAATTTTAAAAGAATTTTTCAAAAAACTTTGTGTGGGTAAAATGTGATATAACCTCGGTCATGCGTGTAACATTGTCTAACATTGGTGTTCAATGTTGAAAAAGCAAAAATTATATTTTATAGAGTGAAAAATTAAAATTATCTATTTTATAATTCATTCTAGTCATATTTCATTAATATAATATAAAATATTCTAAGTGTTTCATGAAATTAAAAATATCAAAATGATTAAAATAAATATGGAAAATATGTAATTCAAAAAATCTTTGGATTTTACATTATACCCCCACAAAATGAATATCACCAGAAAACATTATCTTGGTTATAAAACACTTAATTTTTACATCCCAACCTTGTAAACACCTTTATTTTTTTCATTTCATGGTCTTGGATCCTTTCAGTTGTGGTTCAGGTTAAGACCTGCTTAAAATTTTCGCATTTTAAAATACCCAGATGTGTTTTTTTCCTACGCATAATTGGCACTCAGTCTGGAGGACCGTGTGGCCAAACTATGAGGCCTGCCTTTAGTAAAAAAAATAATATTAGATGAAAAATAAAAAATAAAATTAAAATGGAGATTAATGATAATAATAATAAAATTATTATTATTGTCATTGTTGTTGTTGTTATGGTTTTGATTTTAATATTATTATTAAGATTATTGTCATTAGTAAGATTTATCGTTATTTAATTACTGTTTCTGTTATTATTATAGAAATTATTATTGTTATTGATATTATTATTATTATTATTTTATGTTTTTAACCCTAATTCTACCATTCTCCCCCTTCTCTCATATAGCCCCCCATTGTCCCTTTCTTCCCTATGAAATCCTCCTAAACCTATAAACTCCCTTCTTATGGTCACTCTCCATGCTATTTCCCTCCATTTGGTCGCACTTCTTCCCTTAGGCTGCACTGTATACCTTTAGACACTCTCCCTTAAAAACGCCTCCTTCCCTCTCCTAATGCAACACCACGACCCCCACTTGTCCCGTGGCCTGCTCCAATGCGACCCCCCTCTGTCAGATAACAAACTTTGATGGGACCGCCACCTATCTTGTGCCAGAACCCTTATCTAGATATGGATACTACCTTGCATGTTGGACCCTACCTCTGGAGAGTTCTCTTATATTTTTTGATGTATTTTCATAAATTTGGACAATACCAAAATCTAGGGTTGATGTGTAGGCTGTATTCTTGGTTGTTAGGGAGTGCATATTATCCCTCTTGGTATCATTTATCTTATCTGAGTGTCTCACTAATTTCAAACAATATCATGGTAAGTGATTCTATTAATTTTCCTTTAAGAATAAATATTATAATTTTTGATAGTTTCATTTATTTTTTATACCCATTTCTTATACACAAGATACTCACTGTTATGATATTACTATATTTTTAAATTGATAGAATTTCTTAAAAATGAGTTTTGAGGAGATTCATGATTTAATCATATATGTTTCATTGCTAAAAGTATTTATAAAATTCCTATTGTTTTCTATGTATTAAAATTTTCCCTTTATGTGTTATTTAGTCTTGGATATATAAGTTATCTTGGTTGAAATGATTGGTTGGTCTCGAGGTCTAACTGGGTTGCCTCATTATGGATTGATGGATTGTAAAAAATCTTCATTAGAATGGTATTTTCTGATTTAAATATTAATAGTTGAGGCATTGCAATGGTTTTTTTATTATTTTAAAGGAAATTTTTACTTATAGAAATTTGATTTTGGGGGTGATTTCAAGGATATTTCAACTGTGTCATCAGATGTTGGCACATCCATATGTGCACAAGCCGTACATATGGATGGGAATTCAAATAAAGATTATAATTTAATTATAATTTTTCCTTTAACATTGTCTTATTAAATATATTTTTTGGTATTTTAATCTCATACTGATTCCTTTTTTTCTGTAAATTTTTTACAGAATCATGTTGTTTTTGAGTCTTACAGATTTATCATAGATATTTATAATCGGTTTTGAAGGTGTGCACACATATTATGAGGTATAGATATGTATAAATATATATATCTTGAATTGGAATCTTCTCTCTATGATTGGGGTACAAATTCATTAGTTTAATGATATATATATATATATATATATATATATATATGGAAGTTCATGTGTGCAAGCAGGCTGGTGCATGAGTTAAAATTCTATTTTATTGCATCCATTGAGGTAGGATTTTCAATGAACATTCCTTTTTTACTTTAAAAATAATTATTTTCATGTTTTTTTAACTTCTATGAAAAATAAATATTGATATGTTATTCTCATTCTAAAATTTTGGAATGAAAATGGAAGTAGTAAGCATTTTTTGTGATTGGTAGACCTGTTTTTCTAAATTAGTGGACAATAAATGTTTCATAAAATTTCCGGTTGGCTATTTTTAGTAGATTAAGGTATGATAATAGTGGTTTGTATTTGTTAATAACTATTTATCATGTGAAATGATGATTTTAATTTTCTTGAAAGAGTTTGTCATATGCTTTTAAGTTAAAATAAGTGTGTATTTATCTTTTGAAATTGCTTTGACAAGTGATGATGAATTATGGCCAATTTGTAATTTTCATGGAAAATGGTTTTGGGTTTTGAAGAGAGGTGGAAATATTTTGAAGTTGTAATATAAATGTATTTATATTTAAATTGTGTGTTTGAATCCACTTCTTGGAAGAAATATTTCATTTTTAGTAAAGGTTGGGTTTGTGAATTATTTTAGGGATCATTTGGCCACTCTGTGAAAGTGATGAAAAATGTTTATTATAAAGACCTCTATTGGATGTTATTATGTTTTTCATATGAATAATTAATTTGATTTACTCATTTTTGTGTTCTCTGGATTCATTATCAAGGTTCCTCAATTGGAACCCATTGAGTTCTATTTATTCTATGGCATGACATTTTCCATGGGGAGACTCAGGGTGAGACCTATTGTGAATTATTATTATTATATATACATATATTTGTAGTGTTTGTATGATTGTATAGAATTGATTATCTCACCTCCATTATATATATGAGATATGAGAACCTAGCATATTGGGAGAATTTTATAAAAATTATTACTGCACTGGTAGATGACATAATTTCATGTGGCCCATAGTAGGTGTAAATATTTGGGTCTATTGCAATGGGATTAGGGCCCTCTATCTTTCCTGAGTTAGAGTGACCGGTCAATTGTGATTTTTCAATATAATATGGGGGTAATGCTATTGGGGATGGGGTCTCATGTATTTTTACATTCTGTATTGTTCTTGTTCTATTGGGTTCACCTATGTATATTAGATCATAGTTTCATACAGTAATGAATGTGATACTTGTAGTTATATATTCATTTACCTTCTGATATGAATATTATGGTTCATTGTCGTGTAGTGTTTACATTGATGTAATTTTTATGTCCCTAAAAGCTTGTTAAAAATTTTGTATAGTAAAAGCATTTTATAATCATTCCTACCATCAAAAAAATGAATTCATCACATCCCATTTCTGAAATTATAATGGAAATATATATAAATGAGATTTTACATTGAATATTAATGATGTAAATGGGTTTTAATTGTAGTTCATGTAAAATTTATAGAATAAAATAAATTGATATACTGACATTCAAACTTGAAAAATGGCATTTCATTTATTTTAAAAGAGGTTCACTGGGAATAGTGAATTGGGATAGCCTACTGAGTTTTAAAACTCATAATTATATTTGATATTTGTTTTTATCTTTAGGGGCTACTTCATTATTGGATTAGGTTTCCATATAGGGAAATTTTTTTGAGGTCGGTGGGGACCCATGGGGTCACATGGAGGTAGGTTCAGTTTTATTTTTCTTGTCGCTGCTAGTTTTCATTTTTCATTGTTCTGATCTTTTTTTATTTTCTTCTTATATTTATTGTAAAAATCATTCCCAAATATTTAATTTTTATTCCCAACACTAGATTCCAACCTATGGATACTGGGAATTCCTTTTGGGCCATGTCGTAAACTTTCTTAGGTGACCAGATCAGGGTTGACTAGGGTTGGTTCGTAAAAAAATGGTATGAGAGGTAGTTTCTGATATTTGGGGTGTCTAGTAGAAAGATATTAGGACTATGAGGACTTTGGAGGTTGGTGTGGGTATAGAATCAAAAAATATTCCTCTCACTAATCTTCATGTAACTAGTGGTAGTTTGGGATTTGAATCTTGTGATATTGTTTTGGATTGAGGGATTACAATAGAGGTGAGCCTATGTAATATTGTTATTTCACATAGACTAGTGACCCATGTGATATTAAAGTGATTGGTCCATGTTACTCTCTGTGTTATTGCCTATATTTGAAATGGCTCACTACCTTGTCCCCACGTTGGGTATATATATTAGTTCCTCGCTATGACAGTTTGGTGCAAGTAGGGTTTTGTTTGATACTGGTTAGTGTGAGTGTCTTATGAAAATGGATGTGGTATAGAAATGAAAATAATTTCACTTAAATGGTCTTAAAATTGGTAAATTGGGTTTTGGTATATTTTCGGTGACCTTTAAATTAAGATGTTTGGGAAAAATTAAACTGGAAATGGTTTTGGAATTAAAATTCTTTCATTAGACGATTTAACAATGTAGAAATGTGTTTTAAAAGAAAATTGTTTTTGGTTTGAAAATTTGGTCAATGATTAGTTTTTCTAATGAAAAGGTATATTAATCCATTTTTATTTTTTTGGGACATTCTCACATATGTGGTTATGTATAATAAATTCATGTTGGCTCATGTGTATGGTTGATTTTAGTAGAAATGGATGAACACTTATGTTATGTTTCATAGGATTCCATTTGATTGGTTTTGGAAAAATTATTTTGAATGGTTTTTATAAAAGGGATTTAAATAAAAAAATGATTTAAAAATATTTTTTCTATGAAAATGGGTTTTGGTATTTGGAAGGTATCCTTAGAAGAAGGAAATTTCTAAATTTAAATGAAATGGCAGTCTTTTTAGAAAAGTTATTTTTTCATGAATTTGTATATGTTTGTCTTGGTTGTCGATCACTTTTTTCATGTTTTATTATTTTTGTTATCATTCTGTTCAGATGTTGATTTGGGTTTTGTATTTCTCACTTTGTTCAGTGAATGCTGCACAAAAATGTCCCACAAATTTTTAATGAGGTATGCTCGTTTATTGGTACATCTTGGATGTTTCCTATATTTTGCGGTGTTATGGGTCCATTAGAGGATTCTATATAGAATGAAGAGGCAGAGCATGTCTTCAGAGTGTTGGTAACTCATGAGGATATTAGGTTTTGTGCTATTTTGGTGTTGTTCAGGAGTCCATATTTAAACCAGTGAAGATTAGATTCCCCTATTTCAAGTATGTTATAGTGACATGGGAAGTGTCCAAGACCATATTCAACCAATAGTTCATACCTGATAATTTTATGTTGAGGAACAATGTAGCATTGTGGGGTGTTTAGTATGGACAGTAGTTAGTATGTTTACATTGACAATCTTAATGATATGGTTTGTGTTTTCCTTGGGGGTCTTTGTCTGGAGGCTAGAGAGCGGGTCTTCTCTTCCAAGGGCCCTTGTTTCATGAAGATGGTGGAGAAATAATTTATATCCAATTTGGTTCCTAGGGTGTAGGTGGTTGTAAATTTTGTACCTCTAATTGTTCATAAAAGTTTCTTATCTCGCAATGAGCGTATACTGGAGGAAAGTATATCGATAGATTCATATCTATTGGTTGTAGGTCTCAGTATGACAGACCATTAGGTTGTGTGTCACTAGTGTGGAAGGTTCGGGCACCTAAACATGTCATGTCTCATCCCCTTGAATACGTGTTGTAATTGCGGATGTCGGTGTTATTTGGAGAAGTTTTGAAGAAGGTGTCACCTAAAGAAGAAAAATTGATCAGAGGATGTCATTGCAAGATTGTTATGTAAGAAATTATTCATCCATTAAATCCAAAGCCATAGGTATCAGGGTGAAGGTCACATATAGTCAGGTGTTGTCGGGGGTGTGAAGCCTTAGTTAGGGTTTTCTGTTTCATGCTCAGATTAAAATAATTAAATATTTAATGTTCTTTTTTTTCTTTAGTTGAGATATTCCTACCATTTTATGTCCCTCATTTACTTGGATTATTAGGATCAACCTATTTTTTTTGTATTCCAAATTGTCATGATTGTCTAAGTTTATCTTTTAAAATCTAGTGTTTCCCTCAAAATATGATGTCTTTTTATGGGATGGTATTAGTTTAGTGGTGATCATTTGGAGATGTGGTTGATTTTATAAAAATCAATTTTTGTTACTATTTTTGTGTTTTTTTATGTTTATTTCTGTGATTATAATTTCTCATTGTATTTAGAGGTTTTGATCAGTTTAGAGATCCTGCATTGGCCCCCCTCACCAGGGTGGTATGATTGGGTTTTAAATTTCTTTTCTATTTGAGTTCTTGTAGTGGGGAGAACACTTTCATGTTCTAAAATTCTGTTTTTTTGTTTTCTTATTGGTCGGTCAGGCGTAAATGGTGTAGTGAATGATCACCCTATGGTTCATGGTCTCTTTCAGTTTCAATCAGGCATGGAATCATGTTCTCTCTATCTTTTAGTAGGGAGAATTTACGGGAAAAAATAGTATATGGTGGGGAGAATTTTCACAACATGACCTTGGGAACACACTTATATTATTCATTTCATGGTGTTAGATATTTTTGGTTGGGGTTCAGGTTGATATATGTGTAAAATTTCCATATTTAAAAAATTTTCTGGTGAGTTTTTAGCCTACGGAAGTTTGGCGCACGGTCTGGTAGATAGTGCGTCCTTCTCTGTTTCTAAAAATAATAACATTAAATATAAAAATGAAAATAAAATTGAAAGGGTGAATAATAATAATAATAATGTTATTATTATTATTATGTTTGTTATATTATTATTATTTTTATTTTTATAATAATAATAATTATTATTATTATTATATTGTTTCTATTATTATTATTATTATTATTATTATAAATATTAATATTATTACTACTATTATTATTATCTTATCTTTTTACTTGAATTAAATCCTTCTCTCCCTTCTCTCTTATATCCCCCCCACATTCCATTTCATCCAGACATGCACTAGCCCTACCAACCCACTCCCTTCTTCCACCCACTCTTCCCACTGACGCCCTGACTTTAGCCGCACTCCCTCCCTTTACCCATACTCCCCAGATTTGATAACTCTCCCTCATCGGCATTTACTTCCCTTTCTCTATGTAGTAGTACAACCCTCTCATGTATGGTGGCATGCTCTAGTGTGACCCCCTTTCAATTAAGTGGCCTACTCTTGCACGAACCCCTCATTTTTGGTGATATCCCCCTCCCCAGCAATGGCTCCTCCATTTTTGATATGACACTACCTATGGTGATTTTTCTTCCATTTTTGAAGGGTTTTCATAAATTATGAAAAATCCTAAAACTATGGTTGATGTGTAGATCTTATTCTCAGTTGTTAGTGGGTGTGGATTATCCCCTGGGGTGTCATTTTCCATCTATGAGTGACACTCCACGTTCCCACACTGACAAGGTAGATGATTCTATTTATTTTTATTTTCAATATAAAAATTTATTGTTTGAATAGTTTCAATGACATTTTACACCTATTTATCATACCCATGATACTCTTTGTTAGCATACTTTGGAATTTTCAAAAAAATAGAATTTTTAAAAAATGAGTTTTTAGGAGATTCTTGATTTAAGTATATATGTGATTATACTAAAAGTATTAATAAAACACCTATCATTTATAAGTATGGAATTGAGCCCTTGATGTGTTATTTGGACTTGGTTATATTCAGTATTTGGGTTTAATGTATGGGATTTACTTTATGTGTGACTTTGGTGCTTCATTACAGTTTCATGAATTGTAGAAAAATTCATTAGAATGGTATTCCCCAATTTTAAAATGAATAGTTGTTTCATTGCATTTGTGTTTTTTATTTGATTAATGTCAAGGGGAACTTCTGGAAATTGGTTTTTGGGGGAGATTTATTGGATATTTAAATTGAATCATCAGATGTTAGAACATCCATGTGTGCACTAGGTGCACACATGGATGGCCATACAAATAATGATTGTTCTTTAGAAGTTGTGTTTTCCATTAACATTGATTTCTAAATGTTTCTTTTGTTTTTGAATCATATCACGATTCTTTTGTTTTCTTTTATTTTTTATGGATTCATGGTGTTCTTGAGTCCTGGAGATTTATCAAATGGGGTGGCGATCAGTTTCCAAGGCACAGACGCATATTCCTAAGCTTGTATATGTATAAATATATATATATTTCATGTTTCTGTTCCCTCATCATGTGGGAATCATTTGCATCAGTTTTAGGACACACACACACACATAAGTTCTTGCAAGCAGGATTATACTTGAGAGATAGTTTTATTCTTGTTTTTTAACAGCTAGACGTGTTTTGCTAAATTAGTCCACACCATATGTTTTATGAAATGGCCGAATGGCTTCTGTGAGTTGATTACATTATGTAAATTGTGGTTTTAATTTGTTAATAATTATGTAGTGTGTAAAATGATGATTTTGGGTTTCTTGATAGTTTTTTTTCAAATTGTTTTAAGTTAAAAGAAGTTTGTGTTTAGCATTGGAAATCAGTTTCACGCGTGATTAGGAATTATGGCCTGGTTGGCATCTTTTAAAAAAAGGTATTTTGTTTTAAAGTGATGGGGAAATATTTTTAAGGATTCATATAAATGTATTTATATTTAAATGGTGTGTTTGATGCCTCTTCGTTTAATATGGATTCCATTTTAAATAAATGATGGTTTTGTGAAATTTTAAAGTGCTTGTTTGGATACTTTCTAAATGTGATGACAAATGATTACTATTAGAACCTCTTTTGGATGCTCTCATGTCTTTTCTATGAATAATGGACGGGATTTTCTCACTGGGGAGTCCCTGGGATCCATCATCGGGGTTCCTCAGTTTCAACCCTTTGTGTTCTATTTATTCAAAGAAATGATATTAGTCTATGGGGATACACTAGATGAGATATGTTGTGAATTATTATTATTATTATTATTATTATATATGTTTTGAACCTATGATATTTGAGATATGATGATGGAGGAGTAGAGGGTGGAAGGGGAGAACCCGAAACATGGTGGGTAGAACTTTGGTGAGAGGATTGATTTAGGATTGAATTGTTTTGAGGAATGAGTATTGATTAAATTGAATTAATATTTGAGCAATAGAGATCTCATCTCATGTGCAGCTGTGAAAGAAGATGTGTGAATGAATCCTCAATTCGATGGCCTAAAAAGAAATATCACGGATATCGGGATGGATGTGGATGACCCTTCTTTCACAGATTTTGATTCACCACCACCTGGAGATTTATTAGGAAAGGGAAGGTGGAACATGTCTCGGAAAACAAGAATGAAGTGAAGTAAGGGATCAATTTTTGAAAATTTTCAATTATTTCACAGGTGGTGACACTAAAATGTTAGAAATTCTAAAAGTTAAGTGACTTGACTAAACAAATTGTAGAGTTACGGGGATTTGATGAGTGGAGGATGACTTTTATGTGATGATGATATTATCATGTTGTACATCCCTCAGATGAATCTAAGTGGTGTATGTAGAGAATTGGGCCAATCTCTCTGAAACCATGGTTCTTATGCATACATGAATGGAATAGAAACATTAATCCCACTAATTTCTGGAACACCCATGCACAAATTTTGGTACGTATCTATAAGAATAATTGGATATATTGGCATCCAAGTATCATATGATATTTTTATTCATTTTTGGGGGACCCAATTAGATTAGATAAAAAACTGACAACAGGCAGTTGGGACATTATTCAAGAGTTTTGGTGGAGGTTGATATGTATGCCACCTTTTTTGAAGAATTTTTTTTGACAAAAAGAGATGATAGAATGAGGTTACATATGTGTTATGAGAGGAATACCATGTTATTTTATGGTTTCATTTACTTTGGAAATCATCTAGATAATTGCAATAGCGATAAAGAATGATGTTTTTACAAGGTTGAAGGACATCGAAATGCTACATGTCAAAAGCGGAAAGGGAAATATATCACACTTGTGATATTGAAGGAGAGTTTTAACTCTGGTCCGCCTGGGAAGGGGGCTGAGGTGAAAAACCGTTCTTTGAGGGAGTGTGGACAACATGATGATGCTGGCGGTTCTATTACTGGGTAAATTCTGGGCATCACTGAAGATCCCAATGAACTCTCCACTCATCCCCAGTTTGATATCTAAGAATTAGATCCAATCCAAGGAATCCCCTTGCCTACTACATCCTATACTGGATAGATTGGGAGTCCAGACCTACATCATCCAGTGGTTCTGAAGGTCGGTGACTCTAGCCCCAGCTCTGTGCATGGAGAGGATTTCCCACCAGCCCTCCCACTTGAGGAGGATGATGTCAACCCATTGCCTACGGAAAATGGGAACCCACTTCAACCTGTAGTGATCACTCAAGTAGGTTCTTCCAGGATTTTACTAAATAATGTTAAAGAGGCATCAAATTATGATTTTTTACAGATCAAACCCTCTTCCCCTGGTGATATTCAAGGGAAAGATTGTTCAGCTAGGGGCCCCAACATTATAGCCCCCTGTGATTGAGGATCCCTTTTTATAGGTTCCTCATGCCAATGACGCCCAGAGGGTTTCTCCAACAAAAGACACTTCTTAGTGCTCACAGGATAGTAATACATTCACCCCCTTAGTGGGACCTTTTGGTTGGATGAGTCTGATGATGCCCACACCCTAGAACAAGTTGCATGTCAAGTGGAGGGTCATATTTTTCCTACACCAGTTGTAAAAACCACGTTATATGCATCAACTATGAATAAAGGAATGTCAAGCTCAGGAAAAAATAAGGGAAATGGAAGGAAATTAAATGGTCACAATGATGGGGCACATGACAGGGGGATATTGACATATAGAAAAACTCCAACTCAATGAATGTTATCTACTATAATTGTCATGGTCTTGGGAAACCATAACTTCCTGATCCCTCAAAAATTTTCATAGAGCCCAATAACCAATGATTATTGCTATTGAGGAGCCTATGATGTTCTTCATTAAGTGTAAATTATTTAAATGGGCCTCTCTTGGATACAATTTTGTTTCTCACAACCTCATGACACTAGCTTGGCCCATCTTTGGGTCTTAAAGAAGAATATCATATGCATATCTTCAGTTAGTGCCAAGTAGTAATGCATCTTAGTTTCCCTTGATGTTCAAGGTTATATTCCCTTGGTAACTTTTTTCTATGAGGGGAATTCATAGATCAAACAAAAGAAGATATTTGATGAGATTGTGGAGATCATTGGGTCTCTTTTCCATAAATGGGTGCTCCAAGGGGACATTAATACCATTTTAAGGCCCATGGGGAAAACTGTAATGATCTTTAACCGAGTTTCCTCTACTGATATTGTTTCTTGTGTTTACAAGTGTAATCTTGTGGAAGTTCCAATTATAGGTGGTTCCTTTACATGGAAAAGATATACTACGAATTGGTGAAAAGATTGCAAGCAAGATCACAGATTTTCTTTAAATGGATGATATGAATGATTCTATAGGAAAATTAGGTCATACTTTTCCCAAACACCACTCTGACCATAATCCAAGGATTGTGGTAATTACCATCCCAACTTCAATTTCAGGTCCCTAACCTTTTTACATTAATAATCAATGGATCACCACTCTAGGGTGTAGGGATATTATTATGTAGGCCTGACAAATTGATTTTTATGTCCGCTTACTTCATATTTTTGTGTTAAAGCTACAGAATGTCAAAAAACATCTCAAATAACGAAGAAGGAAATATATTTCAAAACTGGATCATGAGATTCAAATTGACGAAGAAAGACTTGAAAGATTCCAAATTTCTATAAAAAATAAGTATATCCCTTCTAAAGATGAAATTAAGGAATGTTCAAGGTTGGATAACCAGTTGAATGTCAATGAGAGGATTAATTACAATAAATTAAATGATTGGTGGTTGAAATAAGGTGATAGAAACTCAATTTTTATTATATACTGCATAATGAAATGATTTTTTTGGTAGGACAGATGTCCTTTAGTGTAAATGGGTGTCTCCGCACTCATACTGTGAAATTGCTAGTGTAGTGGTTCCTTATATTGAGACTCTATATTCTAAATATGGGATTGATAGAACATATATAATGGATTACACCATCAACCCTTGTATCGAAGAGCGGGAGAGTCATCTCCACCCGATGGTCCCTCTGAGGGAGGAGATTTGGTAAGGATTTTTCTCTCTTAACCTTTAATGCACTACTGGACCAGATTGGGTTTCCATGAAATTTTTCATGTTTTATTGGGATAATATTCAGGATGACATGGATGCTGTATTTACAGAGTTTTTTAGTAGTTCCTCTCTCCCTCATGGATGCAAATAAAATTTTATTGTGCTTATTCCTATGAAAAATAATGAAATTGATATCAAGGACTTCGGCCCAATTTCTCTTCGGAATGCCATTCCTAATGATATCAGCATGATTTTGATGAATAGGTTGGGTCATATTATTATAGTTCACATTACTCCCAATCTGTTTGGTATTTATCCTGGTCAAAGAATTCAGAATTTGTTTAATTTCTGATTCTGATGGTTCCGATTCATTGAAGAGAATCTCAAAAAAAGAGATCTTTTCCGTCAAGATTGACATATCTAAATATTTTTACACTTTCAAATGAATATTTATATTTTACATCATCAAGATGTATGGTTTTTCTAGTTACATTATTTGTTCATTTCAACCATTCTCAACATTGTGTGGTTGTTCATTCAAGTTAATGGTTCATCTAGGGGCTAATTCCCATGCACTAGGGGTTTTTGTCTAGGGTAACCTCTCTCAGGTCTCCTTTTTTATCTTTCTGAGGAATATATGAGATGTTGTTTCATTTATGTCACTCATATTGGTATTTATAACTAATTTCATACTGGTCGGAATAATATTATCCCCTCTCACATTCTATATGTTGATGATATTATCTTGTTTGGGTAGCCATCAAGGACCACTATTGGTTCCATTGATGCTTTTATTAATCAATATGAAGAATTTTATGGACAATCCATCAATTGGGGTAAGTCATTTTTCATTTTAAGAAATAGTCTCACTTTTGGGGAATAAAATATTATTTCTAGAACCCTTAGAGTTCATAAGGAATCTCTCTCCTTTATAGACATTGAGGTTCCCTTATTCTGAGGAAAATTCAAATGCCACTACCTAGAGAATATTTATTCTGGAGTCATCAATAAAATTTTAAGCTAGAAGGTAAAGACTATGTCACAGGTTGGGAGGGTTTCCCTCGTCAACTAAAGCATTAATTCTAATCCTATGTATTCATTTTCACTTTATCGATTGCCTCATAAAAAGTTTAATGATATTCAATGTATGGTTAGAAATGTTTTATAGACATGCTTATTTCATGAGTGGAAACTCATAATGGTTTCTTGGAGGGATTGTGTAAATAATTTTATATTTAAGTCCCTGGACTCAAGGACCTCAAAACATTCAACAATGGCTTGATTAACAAGTTTACATGGAACATGTTGTCTTCAAGTGAATCCTTAGATGATTTTTTATTCCTACATGTTTTTAAAAATTTTGTTTAGTTTATATTCATTCTATATTATCTCCTCTATCTGGATCTCTCTTCTGCACTCTTTCTATGACATCATGAACCACTCAAAGGGGCTTGTTATTAGAGACTACATGCTTAATTTCTAGACAACCTCTTGGCTGGACAACCCTATTTATATCAATATTGTCTCCTCCACTTTGGATTTGATGATTGAGGCTAACACCATGAGCCATGATCTTATTCTTGCTGATATTATTTCTGATCAAGCTGTATTGGAAATCTAGAATAATATATGTATGGATAATCATAACCTGATCTGGAATCCCAATTCACATGGTCAATTCAACTCCAAATAGTATTACACTATAAACATGGTGGTCTATCACAGACCACCCAGGTGGATGATTCAATTTAATAACCCATTTTTAAATATCAATAATGGTTCTTCTTTGGAGGCTCTGGAGGAACCGAATCCCTACACATGATCAGCTACATGAAGTGGGGAACCATGTTGCCTCTGCCTGCCCCCTATGTATGTGGTCTAATGAATTAGTCCAAGACCTAATTCTAAATTGTTTTTATGAAAAATATATATGGAAATATATCAGTTCCCTTCTACTCTTTTATGTATATCACTTCAAGAATATTGATGAGATCATATCATGACTCTATGAAGATGGGAATAGTACGTAGGTGCACTACCTACTCATTGTGGCTATTACAATAGCGAATTAGGTTATCTTTTCTATATGAAACCTTGCAATCATTGGGAGTCAAGATTCATTTTTCTATCATGATTCTCATGCAATATATAGGGATATCCATTCAACTGTTGTTGTTGAATCTGGAACAATGCAGAATATTATTAAAGACATGTAGACTCTGTGTATTCTTGGTGTGGTAGGGAAACTGAAACAATATCATGAATTTAAGTTCATTAGATGGATTCCACCAATCCCTCCGATAATTAATGTTAAAATTGATGGTGTTGCTTCTAGCTCACCTAGACCTTCAAGATGTGGAGGTCTTTTCCACACATATCGTGGTTTTATCAAAGGTTACTTCTGCTACATTATTGGACAAGGTACTGCATATGAACCCGAACATTGGGTTGTGATCTATGAAATAAAATATGATTTTTATAACAACTGCTAACCATTATTTATAGAATCAGACTCAAAACTTTCTTTGAACGATATTGAAACACATACTATAGTTGTTCCTTGGTTACTCCTTCCTCATAGGATAGTTTATCTCACTCAGGCTAGTCACCATCAGATTTTCGTATCTCATGTTTACAGGGAGGAGAAAAAGATTGCTAATTCCCTCTCAAAGAGGGAAATTAGGGAGCTGAGCACCATGTGGTCATTAAAGATCCCTAATTCTTATGTTATCATGGTGTATAATGATATGCGGGGTTGGAAATATTTCAGGTCTTATACTGCCCCATGTACGGCCTAACATTATTATATTTTATGTTGTATTTGACAAATTAATTTCCATATTTCATCGAACCAGGATCTTAATGGAAATATATATATATATATCTATGTGTGTGTGTGTGTGTTTTGTGTTGGGATTCTCTACTAGCTTCAGTTGGCTCACCCATGCTATATACATGAGATAAGGAAACATGGCATATTGGGGAAATTTTATAAGAACGATTGTAGAACTTGTAGTTGACTTATTGAATAGTGTCCCATACTAGGTGCACATATTTGGGTTTATTGATATAAGATTAGGCCCCTTAGTCTATCCTGAGTTAGGGAGGCTGTTTATTTGGGATGTTTTCTTTAATCATGGGTGGAATGATACCAGGGATAGGGTCTCATGTATTAGTAAATTATGGATTGTTCTTGATCTCCTGGGTAGACCTAGGTCAATTAGAGTTTAGTTTGTTCTAGTAATAAAGGATATACTTGAATATATATTTCCATTTCTCTTATTATATAAAATTTGAGGTGATTACTTGTGTAGTGATTACATGGAAGTTATGTGTTGGTCCCTAAAAGCATGTGATAAAGGTTTTAATGTCAAAGTGTTTTATAATATTTACTGCCATCAAAAATGAAAGAGTCAATTCCTTTTTCGAAAAGGTTTCTTTCACTATAATGAAATAATAATGGTTTTAGAAAATTAATGAGGGAAATAAGTTGTATATTTATTTTACGTAAAATTAATATAAAAGTATAAATTGTTATATTGTAGTTCCAACTAGAGATATTATGTCTAGCTTATTGTAAAGGAAGTTCATTTGTATTAATTTATCAGGCTACCCTACAGAGTGTTAACAATCACACCTATATTTTATATTTGTTTTTTTATTTGGGTGATGATTCTTGATTAGATTCAGTTTCCTTTAAGAGTAGTTGGTTTGAGGCCGGTGGTAACCTATGGGGTCAATTAGAGGTATGTTCAATTATATTTTTATCATCTCTAGTAGTTTCCTTTTTCATTTTTTAGTTTTTATTTATTTATTTGTCTTCCATTTATGGTGCAAATAATTAAAAACTATTTAATTTTGATTCCTGTCACTAGTTACCATATTGTGGGGATTAGGAATTCCCTTATAGCTATGTCGTGGACTAGCATAGGTGACCGGTTCAGGGATGACCCGGGTTGGTTCATGAAATTAATACATTAATGTTACATTCATAGAAACCCACTTAATAAAAATGAATTCAAAAAATTTCCTTGAAAAAGAAAATTTGGAACCATAATGATTTCCCAAAGTAAATCATAATGACATTCCCTCAAATTATAACATCATTGGTAATTGGAAACTTGGATATGGAAGGGAAATATTATAATCATGTTCTGATGGAGAGAGATAGAGAATAATGTCAGGATAATGTTATATTCATAGGGATCTAAATATGTGATGAACTAAGGGACCATCTAATTCATCAACAGTTAAGGTACTAGGATATGATTTTTGGTTTCAAGATCCTTTTCCTGTTGTTAAATAATTTTCATGAAAGGATATACTTTCATGATTTCAAGACAACCTCACTTATTTTTGTTCCTAGATCAACTTCCCATATTTTTTCAAAATTTATGGGGAATTTTTCTTTCCAAATCAGTAATAGATCATGAGATATATGATATATCACCCCATCTATCATCAGTTATCATCAACCCAACATATTTGTAACTTATTATCAAATATCAATAAATACACATGTGTTAAGATAATACATTACTCTCACAAACAGCATCCAACATTTAACATAATAATTCTATGATATGTTAAGATTATAAACCTTATGGAATATAAAAATTATATGCTTTATAATGAACATCATGAAATCATCATATCATTGCTCCCCCATATATCAAAATGTATGACTTGGTTTTCACATTCTAAACATGTGTATAACCTCATCCTATATTCCCTTGAAACATGGTAATTACTAGAATCACCATAAATCATTTTCAAATTAATGAATATTTTTTTATTCCAATGACTACTGGATACATTCGTTAAATCTAAGATGTTGTGAACCTCATCCTTGATGACATATAATTTTTTTGATAACCAGTTCCATGGTAATCTTTATCATCCAATTTATATATTCATGTCCAAAATATCATTATCCAAAGATCATTATCTAAACAACAGATATTAATTAAGGGTTACCTCCCCATAATGAAAACATTGACATTCAATGATATCATTTTTCTATGTCTTCATCACCATTCAACTTGTCCATTTCAATCGTTAATGGAAACAAATACTAAATATATTAATATATATCATGATTCAAATAACATGTTATTTAAATTCCAAAACATTAATAATTCATTCCTCTAAAATTATTCTTAACCCATTAAATAGACTTCATCAATATATTCATTAATACCTTTTTCATAGAAAATGAAATATGAACTGTGTCTTAAGGTTCCTCAAACTCAATCTATTCATGCTTCTTATGTTTAATATAAACAATACTATATGAACATCACCTCCATTTCCCATGTTTTTTTCATTCTCATTATCTACAGATGTATATCCAATACTCATACCACTTTCATGATTCACTTTATAAGATTTTCTCATAGTAAATAGATTCTCATAATGACCATACATTCCACATCTGAAACATTTAATGTTAACCATGTTTCTTCTAGCTATCTCTACTAAATAAAAATTGATAGTGTATTGTGATAAATATATATCATTTTGGGATACCATATATAATCATGAAAAATTACTTATAAGGTGCCTAAATCAGGGTTCATACTTATTTAATATATGAAACCTTACGATTAGCCTAAAATTAGTCATATTCATCCTCTATTTAAATATTCCATGATATTTTATAGAGAGTTTATGAATTTTTAAACTGGTCCCCCTATGAGTGTCAAACTAGGTTGGTAGAAAGGTCTGTTGTTGTGTACCATATTACCTTGAGTCCAGTCGAAGACATCTAGTAAGAGTTGTTACCCCTAGGTAAATTTGTTCTAGAGACACATCCACTTTCATTATCTATATAATGATTTATTTCCAGGATATCAGTAACTCAATCATTTACCAAAATTCTAGGGAATTTTATTAAATGTTTAATCATCCTTATAATTATAAATAGAGACATTCCTATACATATCCTTTGAAATATACCCTGGGGTCTCACTATATCTTTCTCATCATAGAATCCAATTATTGACCAAATCATTCCTCTGGTGTCAACTAATGTGAACTAGTATTAATAAGCATAGATATTACATAATTTTAGATGAATATTCAGTACATTTCAAAAATAAATTCCCAAGGATTTTAATAGTTTAGTGTCTTTTGAAACATTGATACAAAACCTTATATCCTGAAAGAATATCTTAAACATCTCCCATAAAGATCCCCACCTTTAGTAATTCTACCTAAAACCATTCATTTGAACATAGGGAAAAGAAACAAAACAAATGGGTGACCTCATATGCTTAGTAAGGGTAAAGGAAGGAAATGTGTATATATAACATGAAACAAAGGTTAAAGAACTTGAGAATAGAATTTTATAATCACACCCAACATATTAAAGATCATAATAAAGATTTTATGTTCATAAGACATGAATCATATAAAAATAATGACCATATGACATAGACTAATAATATATGAATAAAAAATTGAATTAAAGAAAACATATAAGAATTTTCAATTATTCCCATAGTAGTAAAAGAATCATATCCAAGTCCATTTTAAGGACACAGTCCTTTACTGAACCAAGGTTCACACCCCATTCTGACCTTGAATTACTGAACCAGATTCACTCATAATAACATCCCTGTAATACTAAATTGAGTTCATTTCTCATTCTATCCGAGTAATATTAAACTGTGTTCATTTACCAATCCACTGCTATAATTTTGAATGCATTTTGTTTCTCATTCCAACATTGTAATATGGAACCAATATTGTTTCCCATTATAACCCAGTAATAATGACCCTAGTTTATTTCTCATTCCATCCCTGTAATATTGATCCTTGTTCATTTATTCTTCTATCCATGTCTATATCATTAGATATAAATCCTTTCCCAAGGCATTGGAAGGATATATATTTCCCACACATCTAACAGTGAAATCATGCATACATGTGACACAAGATCATTAAAATCATATCATGACCCAATAAATGAAATGGGTATCCAAAACATGTAATCATATCATATCCTGGAGAAAATGATATAGATTTTATAATCATTTCATCGTAAGCATAACCCATTAAAAGAACCTGGTTTCGAAAGAATTTAACCCATGAAAGTGATACAGTTTTCATAATAATCCTTCCATAAAAATCATTCAGGAAATAATATGAATGGAACCTTAGAATTATTATCTCAAAATGTATGAATTACATAAACAAATGTCATCATTGATGGAAAATAATATCTCTCAAACATGAGTCATATGGAAAATATCCTTTCATATTTGAAAGAGGATTTTAAATACATAAACCCATTTGAAATCCATTTTCATAGAAAAATATATTTAAATGAAAAATGAATAAATATTTGAAAACCTTTTTTTAGGAAAACATATAAAATAAGATTCAAAACATTTTAGAAAACATTTTTCATTGAAAAAATATACAGAAATCATGATATTTTAATAAAAACCATTCCATTGAAAATAAATTTGGAAACATATAAATAAATTTTGAAAATATATTGAAAAATTTTTAATTGAAAATAACATTGAAAAATTATAATGAAATATTTAATTTTTTTTGAAATCCATTTCGTTAAAAACCAGTTTGATAAATTATAAAAAAATAATGAATTTTTTTTAAAATATTCTTTATTTTAAATATCAAAACAGAATATTGATTTTTTTTAAAACGGTTTCATTGAAAATAATTAAAAAAACACATTCCAAAAAATTATCCTTTAGAAAAAGAAATGTAAACTTTCCATAAATTACTGAGGATTAGTCCATAGATTTCATAAGAGGTAAAAGAACATTCATTTTGAATGGTAAAAAGTGTAGAAAATTTAGGTGTCCATAAAGAGATAAGAATATTCCATTGAAGAAATAGTAAAATAAAATATCGAAATTTTTTAAACTATAATAGGTGGAAAGTGTAATATTCTTGGAAACCCTTTTTAGAAAATGTGGTTTTGAAGGAACATTTATTTCTGACAGAAGAGAGGGTAATGTCAGGCATTCTTAAAAACACTATCTTAACTATAAAATATACCAAATAGTAGAAAAATGGTACCAATACAGAAATATATCATTAATAACTAGAGGATAATAAATTCTATGATTTCATTTGAGGTATGGATCATAATATTTCATCAATGGAAGTATAAACATAAAAATCCATGAACAATTATGAGAAAGTTTCAGTAAACTCTAACCACTTGGTAACATTGATCCATACTCCTCATTTAAAAATGATAAGTTAAATTAATCATAAAATTACAATAAAAGAATTATATTCATTATATAACTCGTAAAAGTCTGATGGTACCCCTAGTACGAATCTATAGGTTCATAACATGGTTTTTGTCATGATGAAGATAAACTAAGAAAAAACTAACTTACTGATTTAGTTAATTTTGAAAATTAAACCCAAAGAAAGAAAAATTATTAAATGGATATTCTTATAATAATAAATTTTATGTTTAATAATAACTGAATACATCTATGATAAGTATAAATACCCCACAAAAATTAATAGTTAGTGAATTAAACTTGTATCTCATGGAAATAAAAAGTTAGTTGAAATCCCCTGACCGTGGTCTTGAATCTCATCATAATAGTTCAAAACTCTTGTAAAATAAATATATTATTTCAACATCTCTAATTTAAAAATATTATTAATTATAATTTGATATATGGTTTGATTATGTATTTATATTAACCACATATTATCAAATCTATGTTAATGTTTCACTTCGAGTAATATCAGTTTTGTTTTTTGCATGTGTCTTAATTTATTCTATCATTGGTCCTTATAATTATATCATGATTCCAAAATTTAATCCACTATATAAATATCATTTATATTTAGTATATTTTTCTATTAATAATATGTATAATATATATAAGTATGAAATTGAATACATCGTTCTTGGAGATAGTAAGTCGTACGTATGCCTAAACAATGTTTCATTTTTTGTTATCATATTTAAAGAAATAAATAATATTACTTATATGTATATAAGTATATAATATAATTAATTATAATTATGTATATATATATCATATAATTTCAATAAAACCATCCTTAATACATTCCATGTAGTGGGTTAATGAATCACAATGCTTTATAGGGGTGGTAGTCTAGACTTCCTCAAACCAAACTTTAGTTTTTCCACCAAATGAAATGTAAAAAAGATATCTATTATAAAATTAATAAATAATATTATAGACACAATAAATATAAAATATAACATATAAAAAGTGGTTTTCCATCATAATTCCCACCAAGAGATGTGGGGAAGGAAAAATGAACAATCATCGCTTACTAAGGCAGTAGTTCACTATACATGTAAATTGTATGTTCGATACCCATTAGATAGAGTGTGTGTAATTGTTTATCTAAATGCTATAGTGAAATAATAATAGTATATATTGGATTTTTGTGTTGTTATAAATTATATAATAAACATAGTTCTTGAGGTGGAGGATGAAAAATAAAATAAAGGATCATGAGAGAAGGTGTTACCTCTTAATCAGATAACACCTTTCAGTTTGTGCCAAATTGATACCTTGGAAGACATTATTCCCATTTAGAGGATACGAAGAGGATGGTTGGAATTTTGGGACACTATTTTGGGTAAGTTTGGACCCTTCATTGTTTCCTGAGTGGTGTGAGGAAGGGGTAGAGTTCTTTCCTTTTTTATAGTGGAGGGAGAGTGATAGTCATTTAAATACCAAAAGATATTCAATAATGGGAGGTCTTTTTTAACCTGTGTTCCTAAAAATGGGGAAAGAATTAACTAATTTGATATTTATTTCTAACCAAATATTTACCACTAAAAAAATATTTTCATTTTAATAATTTGGTTCTTTATCATTTAATATTCCCCAATTTTATTATTTTTCAGTTTTATTAAGAAATTTAGTTTTCCAAATTATGTAATTTAACCAGTAAGACTAAAATAAAGTAAAATTTATAATATAATATAGATCCAATTAATTATAAATATTATTATTTATTTACAAAAAAACATCATTTTTTGGAAAATTAAATTTTCAAACAAGCACATGTGACATGCAAAACACTGATTAAACCCAGACCATGATAAAAATATTTTTACAATCTATGGGTAAATATTTTATTTATAAAATATAAATTGGTACAAAATTATAACATTTTTAATATTTTATAACACTTAAAAATAACTTCGCAAAATATATATTTTTTTAATTTTAAATCATTTTAAAAAATATCATTTATTTTAAAATTACAATAATGTCAATTTTGACATTATTTATTTAATAATTATTTTAAAATAACATAATAATATTTAAATTCAAATATATTGATTTTAAAACAGTTTCAAATGATATATTTGACTAAAAAATTAATTATTTGAAATAATTTGATCAATTTATTTCATTTGTAAAGTTTATAGTATCATTTATTTTAGTTAATTATTAATTAAATAATAACTATTGTTGGAATTTCATAAGAATTTTATGTAACTAAATCATATCAAAAAATTATTGATAAATTATTATAATAACAATAACATATTTATATTTCAATAGTAAATTTATAATTGAAAGTGTGATTTTTTAATTATCTCAATGTTTTATATCTTCTAATGATAAGGAATATTGCCTTTTTGTATTTTTACTTAAATAAACTTTTATATAAGGAACTTTCATTATATAATATCACAATAGCACATAAGATTAGATCCAAGAGGGAATGAGGTCAAATAATTGGACAACAATGTTCTTTAAAAAAGTTTCATAATCATTTTAGTCTTTATAGATAAGGTTTAGTCCTTAATTGAGCTTAATCTCAACATAGTTTCTTTGATTAATTTTATTCAAATTCACTGATATATTTTGTAAAAATGACTTTGATATTATTAAACAAAAAATATTTTACTTTTTAATATCTTTTATTCTGGTTTTAAAAAATTTAAATCGCAGAAGTGGGAAAATTAATTTTAACAATAATGACGCATATGTGGTGATATTGTTGTTTTTAAAGAAGAATATTTAAAGGATAAATATATGATTGTATAAAATTTTAATATAAAAATGATTTCAATGTCCTAAATTATAATTGACCTATTGAAACATTAGAAACTAATATAAAATCTAATCTATCAGTAATTATTCTTTAAACGAAGAGGACGTTTTAACTAAAATACAGTAGATTTCAGTAATGATAAAAAATTGGTTTCTTAGATAAACTCCTAAATTTCACCATAAAATTATTTTGATATTATTAATTCAAAAATTAATTATATTTCATATAATAAAATATATTAATTTTCCAAAATTTATTTTTAAAATAGGTACACTATTAAAAGGTGCTAAAAACCCCGCCTTTCTTATAAAGTATGCTAACCTCGGTGTACTATGTAGAGAAATATAAGATTCATGTTGTATTTATAGAAATAATAACATGTTTTAAATATAATTAAATTTGGACATATTTTATTAATATATGATAATCAATTTTTACTGTTGAATGAAATTAAAAATATAAAAAAGATATATTTATGTTGAAAAAAATTAATTCACAAAGTCTTAAGACGGTAAACATTCAGAATTTGGTAATTCTTTTAGTGACCACACATATATAATAACGTTTTAATGAAGTAGTTTCCAAAATATATCTATTGTACTATTTTTTCTTTGTTCATCCAATATAGTACATATTGTTTCCTTGCCTATAATATATTTAAATTTTCTATTTCTATGTGAAAAGATTATGGTTTTAAGATATTTTTATAATGTATCAATTTTTACTAAAATTTTAATTTATTTATTATTTCGATATATATATTTTTTATATTGAATTTAAAAAATAAATGTTATTTATTATTTAATCAAAACACATTTTAGGAAATTTTTTATTCAAATAATTTTTTTATAAATAATTATGAAAAAAATAAGTATTGATATTGAAACATGAATTCATGACTCATTTCACACTAAATAGTGGCATTACCATCTGGGTCATGTAAATATAATGTTTTTAGAAAATATATATTTAATGCTCAAAACCACCTGACTGAGTTCATTCTTATTTATAAGTAAAAATTACTAACACACCATTTGGGGGATAAAGTGAAAGGGATATTGAGCTTGTAGAATTTATACAAGTTGATGTGTGTGGAGATTTTATAGTATAATTAATATTATGGTATTGTTAATTTAAAACATTAATAAAGACTTAGGTAGATACATTTATATTTATTTTATGATGTATAATATTCAATCATTTTAGAAATTAAAATATTTCAGGAATGAATAAGAGAATCAACTGGATAAGAAGACAATGATGTTATGATCTGATCGATGTGGTGAGTATCTTAATAGGGATTTTATGAAATTTCTAAGAATTTATGAGAGTTTATCATAAGTCACTTAATATTATAAACCATTGTTTAATAGAGTATGTAAAATAAGGAACAACATTAATCGTAAGAAGTTTATCTTGATTAATAGTCATAAAAATCATCCATTATAATTATGGGGGTTTGAATTAATTACTAAAAAACAATATAAACTGATTTCAGAGTTAGCTAAAATATAGAATACATTATGATTTAATGTATGTAAATAAATTCAGGTTTTCACCTACTCATTCTTTCATTGATGATGAATTTATTACGGATATCTCAATCAAAAAAAGAACCTTAGGGCATAAAGTGTATATTTATATAGTATCCCTTGGAAACAAAGGGGTACTATCTATTAAAACCACAAAAAAGAAAGTTATTTTCTAAATATAAGACATTATTTGGAGAGGGTGCACATCCTCAGGAAGGATAGTAGAATAAATAATTACTTTGAAGTATTTTATTCGTAATATACCTGAGGTTTTGTGAAGGGAAAATTCCACAGGTCCCTATGGAAAAGAATGTTCCGAACAGACAAGTAGTTTGTAGAAGAACAAGGGACGTTACAGAACTAGATATATATATATATGTATATATATATATATATATGTTTTTATTAACTAATGATAGTGATTCATTATTAGATGCATTTATTATATATATTCGGATAAGTAGGTTTTAGAGAGATTATAAGCCAAAATATTGAATGAATCCAATAAATTTTAAAAGGATTCCATATATTATAACCATGTATGAGTTCCGGTTGATGCACTTTATTTAGGTAATGATATATGGGTGCAAATAGATTTGAAAAATTAAATTGGAAATTGAAGATAAAATAAATACCTATAAAGCCAGGATAGTGGAAAACGGGAGTAAATAGTTTTAGGTAATTGACTATGATAAACCCTTTTCCCATATATTCTTATTAAAATCCATCATAGTTCTATATTCTATAAAAAACTCCATGAATAATATATTTAGAATATAGATGTAAAAATAAATTCCCTTAATGGGAACCTTTAGAAAGATATCAATATATAATAACTCTAATGGTTTTGAACTCTAGTAAATGATAATTATATATAAAATTAATAGATATCCATTTATGTATTCATGAAATTATCCAGCTGATTTAGCATTTTGTTTGATAAAGCCATACGAGATTTTGGTTTCATAATGAATGAAAATAATCTATTTTTTTATAAGAAGTATAGTGGGAGTGTTGTACTATTACATGTAGTATATGGGGATGAAATATTAATTATTATAAGCCACTTAAAAATCATATCGTCATCTAATGACTAGTTAAAAAAGTGTTTCTCCATCAAAGACATAACTGAAACTATATATATACATGTAGTCATGCCCATTTGTGATAGATCCAGAAGTGTTCTTAGACTAAATAAAGGTAAATATATTGACCATATGCTGAACAATTTTTTTTGTGGTATAATCTAAGAGGGTATTGGTTTTACTGTAAAATGTTATACGTCTATCTAAGAAAATGATTTCTTAGACACAACAGAAGAGAGTGTGAGTGAGTTGGATCATGTATGAATCTATGATAAGATCAATAAGGTATCCTATATTATGTACTAGGCTTGATGATTCATATACATTGACCGTGGTATGAAGAAATCAGGATAATATTTGAGAATAACACTAGTATATTATTAAGGTTATCTTTATATATTTTATATATACTATATCATCCAAAAATTTTATAAATGAAATTACCTTTAGAATGAATATATTCCTCTTTATGTAATTTAATTATAGAGAAAACATGAAAAAAACATAGTTACATTTTACTATAAAAAAATATAGTGTAATGGAATTAAAATATTATTAAGGATCACACCATTGATTCCATATCAATTGTACAATGACTATTAATATTACTATATATTGATGTTTATGATAATGTCTAATTGATACAGACCAAAGAAGTGACGGCCTTGACTTGTAGGATCTGACCCTTTGAAGTGCATTTATTGTAGCTTTAATGGGAGGTGAAATAATTGGGATTTCCCATCACCAATATCATTATATTATTCAACAACAGAAACAAAAGTGAAACCACTTACAAGAGAAGTTCATGTTTATCAAGATCATGACCCAAACCATGATTGCATAACCACCCAAATAAGGTACCAATATCACACAACTTACCCTTAGAGAATACATGAGTATAATAATAGGTTATGTATCGAGAACCTATTAGTATTAATTTTAAAATTTTATTTTATATAAAAAATTGATTATATTTATCCATTTTTATTATTAGTTTATTGTTTATTTTATAATGATTTATTTAGAAATTATATTTTTATATGATATAATAAGAGTTTTATTCTAAATATTATATAGTTCTAATTAATGCACTATTTTGATAAATTAAATAATTATTTTAAAAAATTAATTTACAAATTATTCTTATTAAATAGTATTATATATATATATAAACTATAATATAATTTGATGAAGTATAATGCAATTACAATAAGGGTTTGAAATTTTTTAGTGTTGTAAAAACTAGTATTTTCTAACAAATGACGAATTTTATTTAATAGTAAATTATTTATTTTATGAAATTATTTTGGTAAAATAACTATCATTTTGGAAAATAGAACATCAAAATTATCCAAAAAATCATAATTTTATGTGACAACCAAATATTTCATTAAAAAATAAATATTGTATAAATATATGATGTATATTATAACAACATAAACTACCAAAAGTGATTTAATAAATAATAAAAATGGATTGCATGTTGAAAAATTGATCTACCCTTTACAATAATATTTTTTAAAGTTATTTAATTAATTTTATAATCCATTATTGAATCCTCCAAACCCAATATTATATTTTAATGTTTTTAAATCAATTAAATATGAACATGACCCAATTATATATCACTAATTATATTATTTATAATATTTTTTATTCATAGACTTAAAACAATTATCCAAATCAATCCTATATGTAATAATTCATGGGAAAAACATAGTATGGATTTTGGTTTTTATTTTTTCATATAGAGTCAAAAACCTTTGTTTACATGTTAATAAATAATTATCTTAAATTTTTCAATAAATATAAACCCAACCACCAAATTTTATTCATTAAAAATCCATTTATAAATAATATACTCTCTTTATCTCTCTCTAAATATCTCTTAATTAGTTCTAAAGATCTTGATATGCTTCACTCAAGTTTTTCATAGCACCATTTCATGGTAAGGTATTTTCTTCCTCCACCACATTATATATGTAGTTTCTTTGTATTATTGCACTCTATTTCAAATTTTTCATGTTAAAATATATTTTTACATATACCTTTATTACCATTATAATTACTATGTAATGACAGATCAACTTTCACTCTCATTAAACCTATTCCATGATCCAATATATACACCCATTTTGTCCCAGAAATTATTATATAATTTCCCTTGGGAAACATTTGAATTGAGTATACCAATACCCAATACTTGTAAAGTGTATTCTACTAGATTAGTGTATACATTATTGATTATGGTATTCTATAAATAAAAAATCACACTTCTTACTCATGGGATTAAATATGATGAAATAAATTATTATATTATATGATCTATGTGCCACACAAATTCATGTACATGATATTCATTTGGAAGGTGGGCCATGAATTATATATCCATAAAATGTATTGGTCAATATTTTAATCACATTACATACCTTTTTGGTTCATGTGGGCTTATCTTCATCACGTTGATTAAAAATTTCTTGGCATTTTTCTTTGACCTAAGCTTATGATGTCATAATTTATATAGTTGCTTCATTCATGTGTTTTCTTGATTTATCATATTATATCATGATTTGATGTTCATGTTTATGATTATTATCCATTTTATGTCACATTCATATTTATATTGACTTAGTTTTATTAATTTAATCAAGTTATATATTTACTATTTCCTTAATGGTCTTTATAGCTAACCCCTTTCATATGTACATCCCAAAGATATCTCATACAGTTTTATAAGTGAAATGAAATTTTAAAAGCATGTTAAAGAGTTTTATATATTGACATTATATCCATATTTTGAATTATTGAATTATATGTCTAATTATTCAAATTCACTAGACCTCTTAATCATATGGGATTTTAATATGTGCATCTTTATATAACAAATCATGAAATAATTTGTATAAAAATATGGGTTTCTATTGTTCGTATCAGAGGAAGGGTCTTGTTTTATTGTATTTTTACATAAAAACTTAAATGAAAACCAAAGTTATGTATTAATGTTTAGAAAAAGAACACTACAATTTGGTATATTATAGATTAATAGTTTTCTAAGAATAAAAATCTTTATCCGTATACAATAAGATGATGTGTCTTTGGAATAGTTGTACCTAAGGTTACTAACCCCATAGGGAACATTGGGTATTAACTTGATAAACACATGATGCCAGAAGAAGTGGTGTTGATATAGACCTGATTTGAAACTCTTAGGTGATATACTTTGGTAACTTCACAATATCTTTATAAACCACCAATGTTGATCCCCAAAGCATGAAGTACATGAAAATTAAAATACTTTTGCGGAATACATAATACATAAGAAAAACCAACACATAAGGATCATAATGGATTAGTGTATTTGGAAACTCAGAAAAAAAATCTTCTAATCGTTGTGAAAGATCTTCAACATCTCCCATAAAGATCTTCCCCTTTGGTTTTATTACCTAAAACTTTTCTTTATATCCTGGGGAAAAGAAAACATATAAAGGGTGAGATCAAATGCTCAGTAAGGGTAAACATAGTGAACATAAATCAATCCATAAATATTTGAATGCAACAACTTGAACATAAAATCTAAACATCAAAATCATGACCAAAGACATAAATCTTGGAAGTATGTAAGGCATATATCATAATGGAACATTAATCATAATGAAATATCCTTGAAAATAAAACATTTAATTGTGGAAACGATTAAGCACATGTTATGATTTCCATGGTAGCCAAGGCATTGCTACCAAGACCATCTTAGTGGAAAAAGTCTCTTTCTGAATCGAGTTCACTCCTCGTTTCAATCCTATAACACTAAACCGGATTAACTTACCATTCCATCCATGTCTATCTCATGAGATATAAATCTTTATCCAATGCATTAGAGGTAGATATAGGTCCCACCCATCTCATAATGAAATCATTCTTACTCATGCCACAAAATAAACATACATCATTCATAATAACCCAAAAAATAAAATGGGGTTTTTAAACATCATCCCATCATCAAATAATCCATATTAAAGAAATGGATATCATTTCATAATAAGAAGAATCAAAACATGTAAATCAAAGATACATTATACTTGAAACATACTCATAAGAAATAATTTTATCTTAGCTGGAAAATGGTTTTGATAAAACACTTGAAATGAATTTTTGAGGAAAATACCCTTCTTCAAAATCAATTTCTTTTCACAAAACGTCAAGAAATTTTTTTAACAAAAATATTTTGTTTAAAATAGTCATGAAATATTTTGGGGGAATCTTCATGAAAATAAGGCTTTATAAAACCGTAAAAATCCTTTCATGCCGTATAAGTAAAAAAAATCATTCTCCTCATACTTTTGTCGGAAAAGTCAAAAAGTACCTCATAATGTAATCAAAAGAATGATTCCTTACATATCATGTAGTAAAAGTAAAAATGGGTAAAACTAAATTAAACATACATAAAAAAACTTTTAGAAAACATGGACTTGGATGATAACAATAACCCCAGTAAATACTTACATATATGCAATCTCAGATAAAAATGAGATTTGAAAAATTATCCCTTACCTTAGGTCCGATATGCTTCGTACGTATCCGAACCTCCTGTTTAATGATTTAAATAATGTCCTTGACTAATTACAGATTCATATTCATTGTTATGATATCATACATGGTTCACTTATGATCTTATATTACCCATTCTTTTGTAAATTTCATGTTAAAGCAACATTTTGGGTAAAATCGTTACATTTATCGTACGTGTTTCGACTTGCTGTTCTTGATATTATTAATTATATATTTTTTTACATAATTAAAGAATGTAAAACATGATATATACATAATATATATTCAGTGTATACATATATATAAGATAGTTCGATAAATTGAATGAAATACACCGCTCATGGAGAGGATAGGTCGTACGTACGCATGAACGCTGTTTCTGTTTCCTTATTGAGTAGAGTGGAATTATGAAAATGACATAAATATATATATATACATAAATCCAGTATCATTATTATGTCATATATTTCATTGTTATTCAATATATATACTTTATAATCATTCATGAATGGTTAACATGGAGAATGAATCTCATCGCGTCGTGCAGACGGTAGTCTGTACATATGCACGAGTAATGATATCATTCCCACGGTCGTGGAATTGTATTTAAGTGTATGTATAATATTTAAGAATCAATATAACATTACAATAATCATATCTAGTTATTTATTTACACCCTTATACCCATCCTAGTAAGGTGGTGGTCATAAACAGATTACAGCACGGTGTGGAGACGGTATTCCATACGTACGCACGCGCGGTGATTTCATTTTTCATAGGATGGATAGAAGGTTAAATAAGGTTGTTTCATATTTATAATTACATATTAGTATATATTTAATACTGATGTTATTACTTTATAATGAGACATCTAAATAATAAGAAGTATAAGAAGGAAGAAACATGAGAGAATCAAAAGAAGAGATTACCTCTTCTTTGACGCACCTCCTTTAAGCCGTATCTTAAAGAAGTATAGTTGGTCTTTTGAGAAGCCCAGAACCTCCAAAATGTTTCTAGGGAAGTGTAGAAGAGAAACGGTCAGGGGTTTTCAAAGCTTCAAGGCTCAAAAGGTTGTGAAGAGAAGAGGTAAGGGGTTCCCTTTTTATAACGGAGGAGAGGGGCATCTTTGGAAATCTTAAAATAATTTATTTATAATAAATCTAACCCCACTTAAAAACAACCAAAAATGACTCATATTCGAATATTAGATGATATAGGGTTGTAATCTAATCAACCAATAAAATTTTGACATGTAGGGAATTTATTTTAAACATTATCAACTAGATTTATCCTTATTTAATCTATTAAATTTTATTTGTGGTAATAAGATTCTAAATTTTAAATTGTTATAATGAATTACTTATGTACTTTGGATTATAAATAATTAGATAATTGATGACATTTTCAACTATATAAATTTCAATTTATAATTTTTAAATATTATTGTTATTTTTACACAATTTAATAATATGTTATTTTTATAAAATAACAATAGTGTCAATTTTGACACTATTCATTTATTTGAATTTAAATAAAATCCACACTGAGGATATATTCAATATAAAATATTTAATAGGTTCCTAAAATGTCATAGTAATCTATAAAATTATTGTATAACATTAAATAATTCATATAATATTTATTTTACTATTTGTAAAACTATTTATTTGATATTTCTCTTAATAAAATAATTACTACAACATTTTTGTGTAATTATTAAATATACTTATCTGTTGTATTAAAATTAAAATTAAAATACTAGGATTAAGATAAATATTATATCTTTAATAATATTAAATTTAGTCGGATTTATCTTCTAAAAGACCCAAATTTTAAATTGTTATATTTATTAAATTCTGAAGGTCACAACATTGACATCATATAATATAAAATAATATAAGTGTCATAATCACTTTTATAAGACTCCAAACGGTCATATATTCTTTAAATGCATGCTTATGGTGTATATATACACTAAAAAGAAGTTTTTTTGAGGTTTGTGAGCCCTTTAATATGTATTACTATTTCAACAAAAACAGTATTATTTCTTTTTTGTACTAAATAAATAATTTCTGCCTCATTAATGTATAATCTAATAAAGTAATTAAAAAACTCTTAAAAATTACAAATAAATAGCAATGATAAATAAAAAAAATTTATCTTTCAAATGAGTATTTATAACCTAATTCATATTCTATATAACCTTATATTAGAAATACTTTAATTATTAATGTTTGAGTGAGACATATTTCACTTTCCTTTAAATAAAATAAACTAAAGGTCTTAATCACCTCCACGTAGGTTCTAATGGATTCAATTTCGACCCAAATATGACTTAGGATGAAATATAATCATCAAATTGTATTAAGACAAGTGTTAGGGTAATTTTATAATATTATATTTACCCTTAATTACCCGAATTACCTTTTACTATGGAAAATAAAATTTACCGTAGTTACTATTCATAATGCCCAAAAATAAAAAGTAGTCTATTAATATAATTAGTACCCACTAATTACAAATATGGAATAAATTTTTCCAAATTCAATACACAGAAGTTTCATAAGTTAAATTAAAATTAATCCCTTTTTCGAAAGAAAAAAGGTTTTTGTTTAAAACATTACAAAAGATTGAATTGATTTAACCTATGAATTCAATGTAAAATCAATGCTAATGACATAAATTATATTAAATGGTAAAAATATATTATATTTATACTTTAAAATCATTCAATATTATAATATATCCACATAAATTATTACTATGAAAAAAATGTTTTTAATTAAAATATATCGTGTTTTTACTATTCATTAAAATATGAAAGTTATCAGAATAATATGAAAAATTTATCCAAAGTAAATTTTTATATCCTGATTCCAAAGAAGAATTTTATTTTTTCAAATTGAACTTATAAACATGTCAAAAACTATATTTAATGTGGGTGCGCCATCCAAAGATGACAAAACTACATTTTTTTAAAAATACTTATTTTACCCAAAAATTTTATTCTGTTCTTATACCATGTTCTAGAAAATGTTTAAGATGAATAGTAATGTTATAAAATTAAAAATTTAGTTAATAATATTCATAATGTCTAATTCATAATAATATTATAATAATATATCATTGTTTGGAAAAACCATGTATTACATACAACACACGCTATCGAGGAAGGTCGTGATTGCGTGTAATGTAAGACAAGTCATGGTTGCGTGTAGTGAAAGACTCCATTGTTGTTGCATATAACATAATCCAACCATATTTCATTTATACATTGAATATATATATATATATACTCAATTTTCCATAGAATAACTATTATCAAACGAACTTGAAATTGTGTGTGACATGATCCAAGATTAGTGTTTCATATACTGCAATCTAATAAAGTGTTGCGTATATCACAAAATAATATTTGTGTAGCATACAACAGATGACATGAAAGAAATTATAAATAATATATCTCATAAAATCTCGAGGTGTTACATTCTACCTCCTTTAAAATGAATTTCTCCCTCGAAATTTGTCGGGGTTATAAATGGTTTATTACATGAGAGTTTCTTTTATAGAAACCCACATCGTAAAAAGGAATATCAAAACTTTTCATTTAAAACTAAAGTATGAAATGTAATGGTTACCCAAATTAACTAATCACTGGGTTTCCACAGAATATAATATAGGTGAAATTATGGATATGGAAGAGAAATATAACCATCAAGTTCTGATGGAGAGTGGTAGAGGTCATGGCTATGATAAAGCCAACAGTCACAAAGACATAAATTTGTGATGATATAAGGGATCATCTGATTCATCAGATATGAGGGAACTAAGACAACATTTTTGGTTTTGAAGATCGTTTCCCAAATTATTATGAATTAAAAGAAATGCTTACATGATTTTGGTTCAATATCACTGTTGTTCATGCCTTGAACAATTTCCACTTCATACCTTAAAGAAATAAAGTTGAATTTTGTTATTCGAGATGTGTTTGCAGATAATGTGATAGAATGATGGGTCATTCCATCTGTCTCAATCAAAAGGTTTTCAAAAGTTATAAAATATACATATGTCCATTTATGGTGAGGTTAATCGTATATGATTCCAAAATTGGACTTATACTTCATCTATCATACCAATTAATAAAATAAAACTAGTTTCTACTAACCAGGGACTTCCTGTAGGCTAGTGGTTGGCGCTAAAGGCCTGTTGTAATTCAGTTGTGGGTTCGATTCCCGCATCCATGTCCGACACGATGGGTTGTAGTCCATCCTATGGGTTGTCCTTTTTCTAAAACTACACTATTATAACATTCCGACAATAATGTCAAAAAACAATCTAGCCTTAAACAAAACTATCTTAATTCATTCCAATCTTTAAGCTTATCCAAAATAGTTCTGTCCAAGCTCCTAGTATAAAGAAAAAAATTACAAGAAATGTCATCTACCAAGTATGTGAATACCATCATTTATCTCCCATATATCATAAAATATATCTTGTTAATTGCATGTGAATACCTTAATAATGTATTATATTGAAACGTGAATTACCATAGAACCATATTCTATCAAAATTTAACTCTTTCCACATCCCAAAATTCCTATATACTCAATCCATGATATCAATTTGTCCTTATATCAGTCATGAGAATATTAATACTATCAAACATATTATTTTCTTATCATCCCTTCATTATGAACATATCATCCACTTTCCAAAATATTTGAATCACTTTTCATGGTTACTGATACGATAAAATTATTGAAAACCACAATAGACTAATACAAAAATATTCCAATATACCATAAATGTACCTCAACAACATTATTCTCGAATACCAATACATAAACACTTCAATCCATCCTCTTCAATGATTTTCATGGAGTGAGTCCTTCCTTGATTTAAATGTAACCTCTTAGGTCAGGGCATTGAGTTGGGTAATTCCCATGTTCTCCACAAATAAAACATTGAACTCCATAACAGTCTGTCACTCTATGACCCTTTTCTCCACACAGATAACATCTTCCCCTCTATTTGAGGTATACCTCAAGGTTATTCTTACATTCTTTATAAATCTCAATCTTCCTTTCTCTACGCTCCTCACCATGTGATCATGCATAAAATTCCATCTTCCTTTTATTTGATGACTTTGGAAAACCACAAAAGTTCACCTTGTTAATCATATATCGTGATGACTGATTCGGCATAATCACAATATCATTCTCTTTAGGCATTACACAATTTTTTTGATCACAGTCACCGATTTTTCCATCAGAATCAATGATAACTGAATTCTTTCTTGTTCCCCCCATTGACTAAAACCAGAAACCATAGCGAATGAAATAGTCAAAATAACTAGGAACCACATAATCATTAAAATTCACTTATGGGATGTCTAACTTATCACACATTCTTTAATCCATGACACCTTAGGTTCACCCTAGGTTATTCATGATCTTAAACATAACTCTAGGACTGTAACCTATAGTTATACTAAACCTTAGGTACATCCCTAGATTCCTTAGAAATATCTCTTGGGATTTCACTATAGTTTTCGCATCCTAGTTTTCAAAGGTTGACTAAACATTTCCTCTGATACCAACTGTAACGGTCTGGAATTACTTCCAGTGGACTATAATTAATACCTATTAGGGCACTCCATGGGAGGCTACACCACATGGGTGGGACACACCACCATCCCCAGTGGCACCCATTTCCTCATGAAGACCTTGGGCGGAGAGCCATGCTTCGTCCAACGCTCACATGTGAGAGTTCCCAAGGATCAAATACATTCCTACCTCTTTTCCTCTGATACTAACTGTAGAGACCCAAATCTTGACTTACATGGACATTATATTAATTTTTGGGAATACTTAATACATAACAAAAAACAACACTCAAGGATCATAATGGATTAGTGTCTTTGGAAACTCAGATCAAAATCTTATAATCGTTGTGAAATATCTTCAACATCTCCCATAAAGATCTTCCCCTTTGGTTTTATTACCTAAAACTTTTCTTTATATCTTGGGGAAAGGAAAACATATAAAGGGTGAGCACAAATGCTCAGTAAGGGTAAACATAGAGAACATAAATCAATCCACAAACATTTGAATGCAAAAACATGATCATAAAATCTAAACATCAAAATATTGAGCAAAGACATAAATCGTGGATGTACGTAAGGAATATATCATAATAGAACATTAATCATGATGAAATAGCCTTGAAAATAAAACATGTTATTGTGCAAACAACTAATCACATGTTATGATTTCCATAGTATCCAAGGTATTGCTGCCAAGACCATCTTAGTGGACAAAGTCCCTTTCTGAATCAAGTTTACTCCTTGTTTCAGTCCTGTAACACTAAACTGGATTACCATATTGTTCCAGCCATGTCTATCTCGTGAGATATAAATCTTTACCCATTGAATTGGAGGGATATATAGTTCCCACACATCTCATAATGATATCATTCTTACTTGTGCCAAAAAATTAACATACATCATTCATAATAACCCAATGAATAAAATGGGTTTCATAAACATCATCCCATCATCACATAAAACATATAAAAGAAATGGATATCATTTCATAATAATAAGAATCAATCCATGTAAATCATAGAGACATTATACTTGAAACATACACATATGAAATAATGTCATCTTATATGGAAAATGGTTTTGCTAAAACACTTGAAATGAATTCTTGAGGAAAATAACCTTTCTTCTTCGAAATCAATTTATTTTCACAAAACGTCATGAATTTTTTTTAAAAAAGATTTTGTTTAAAATAGTCATGAAATCTTTTGGCAGAAGCTTCATGAAAATAAGGATTTATAAAACAGTAAAAATCCTTTCATTCTGTATAAGTTACAAAAATCATTCTCCTCGTACTTTTGTCGGAAAAGTCAAAAAGTACCTCGTAACATAAAAAAAGAAATATTCCATACCATGTAGTAAAAGTCAAAATGGGTAAAAAGGAAATTAAAAATACATAAAATAACTTTTACAAAACATGGACATGGATGATAATAATAACCCCAGTAAATACATACGTATAAGCAATCTCGGATAAAAATGAGATTTGCAAAATTATCCCTTACCTTAGGTCTGATATGCTTTATACGTATCCAAACCACCTGTATAATGATTTAAATAATGTCATTGACTTATTATTGAATCATATTCATTGTTTTTATATCATACATGGTTCACTTATGACTTTATATTACCCGTTCTTTTGTAAATTTCATGTTAAAGCATCATTTTCCGTAAAATCATTACATTTATCGTACATGTTTTGACTTGTTGTTCTTAATATTATTACTTATATACTGATTTAAATAATTATAGAATGTAAAACGTGATTTATATATAATATATTTTCAGTGTATTCATATATATATGATAGATCGATAAATGGAATGAAATACACCGTTCATGGAGACGGTAGGCCGTACGTACGTATGAACACTGTTTTCGTTTCCTTATTGAATTGAATGGAATTAAGTAAATGACATAAATATATATAGACATAAATAAAATATCATAATTATATCATATATTTCAATATTATTCATTATATATACTTTATAATCATTCATGAATGGTTAACATGGAGAATAAATCTCATCGCATCGTGGAGACAGTAGTCCGTACGTACACACGAGCGATGATATCATTCCCATGATCATGGAATTGTATTGAAGTGTATGTATAATATTTCATAATCAATATAACTTTACAATAATAATATCTATATATTTATTTACACCCTTATAACCATCCGAGTAAGGTGGTCGTTGAAAACAGTTTACACCACGGCGTGGAGACGGTATTTCGTACGTAAGTGCGCGCGGTGATTTCATTTTCCGTAGGATGGATAGAAGGTTAAATAAGGTTGTTTCATATTTATAATAACATTTCAGTATATAATTAGTACTTATGGTATTACTTTATAATGAGACAACTAAAGAAGAAGATGTAGAAGAAGGAATAAACTTGAGAGAATCGGAAGAAGAGATTACCTCTTCTTCGACGCACCTCATTTAAGCCTTCTCTTAAGGGAGTATAGTTGGTCTTTTGAGAAGACCAAGACCTCCATAATGTTTCTAGGGAAGTGGAGAAGAGCAATTGGAAGGGTTTGGCCGAGATTATAGGCTCACAAGGGTGTGAAGTGAAGAGGGAGGGGGTGCCCTTTTTATAAAGGAGGAGAGGGGCACCTTTGTAAATCTTAAAAATATTAATTTATAATAAATATAAAACCACTTAAAAACCACCAAAAACGACTCATATTAAAATATTAGATTATATAGGGTTGTAATCTCATCAACAAATAAATTTTATACATGTATTGAATTTATTTTAAACATTATCAACTTGATTTATCCTTATTTAATATATTAAATTTTATTTGTGGCAATAAAATTCTAAATTTTACATTGTTATAAATAAATACTTATGTGTTGTTAATTATCCATAATCAGATAATTTATGAAATTTTAGACTATAAAAATTTCAATTTATAATTTTTAATTATTTTTTATAATTTTTAAAAAATTTAATAATATGTTATTTTTATAAAATAACAATAGTGTCAATTTTGAAACTATTCATTTATTTGAATTTCAATAAAATCCACATAGAATATATAATCGAAATAAAATATCTAATATATTATTAACATGTCATATAAGTCTAGAAAATTAGTGTAGAACATTAAATAGTTCATATAATATTTATTTTACTATTTCTAAAACCATTTATTTGATATTTCTCATAATAAAATAATTACGACAACATTTTTGTATAATTATTAAATATACATATTTTTTGTATAAAAATTAAAAAAAAATTACTTGAATTTATATAAATCTTATATATTTCATAATAATACATTTAGTCAGATTTATCTTCTAAAAGACCCAAATCATAAAATTTTATATTTATTAAATTATAAAGGTGACAACTTTGACATCATATAAAATAAAATAAAATAAGTGTCATAATCACATTTATAAGACCCCAAAAGGTCTTATATTCGGTCATTGGATGATTATGGTGTATATATACACTAAAAATATGTTTTTTTCAGGTTTGGGAGCCCTTTAATATGTATTACTATTTCAATAAAAACAAAATAATTGAATTTTTTACTAAATAAATAATTTCTTCATCATTAATGTATAAGCTAATAAGGTAATTAAATAACCCTTAAAAATTAAAAATAAATTACCATGATAAATAAAAACGTTTTAGCTTTCAAATGAGTATTTATAACCGAATTTATATTCTATATAACCTTATATTAGAAATACTTTAATTATTAAAGTTTGAGTGAGACATATTTCATTTTCCTTTAAATAAAATAAACTAAAGGTCTTAAACACCTCCAAGTGGATTCTAATGGATTCCATTTCGACAAAAATATGACTTACAACGAAATATAATCATCCTATTGTATTAAGAAAAGTGTTAGGATAATTTTATAATATTATATTTACCCTTAATTACATGATTTACCTTTTACTATGGTAAATAAAATTTACCGTAGTTACTATTCCTAATGCCCAAAAATAAAAAATAGTCTATTAATATAATTTGGACCCAATGATTCCAAATATGGAATCCATTTTTCCAAATTCAATACACACAAGTTTTAGAAATTAAATTAAAATTAATCTCGTTGTCGAAAGAAAACGGGTTTTTGTTTAAAACATTGCAAAATATTGAATTGATTTAACCTATGAATTTAATTTCAAATCAATGCTAATGAAATACATTATATTAAATGGTAAAAATATATTATATTTATACATTAAAACCATTCGATATTATAATTTAAACACATAAATTATTATGATGAAAAAAGTTGTTTTTAATTAAAATATAGCATGTTTTTACTATTCATTAAAATATGAAAGTTATCAGAATAATATGAACAATTTATCCAAAGTAAATTTTTATATCTTTATTCGAAAAAAGAATTTTATTTTTCCAAATTGAGCATATAAACATGTCAAAAACTAGATTTAATGTTGGTGCGCCATCAAAAGGCGGTAAAACTGCATTTTTTGAAAAATACTTATTTTACCCAAAAAATTTATTTTGTTCTTATACCATTTTCATGAAAATGTGTAAGATGAATAATAATGTTATAAAATTAAAAATTTAGATAATACTATTCATAACGGCTAGTTCTTAATAATATTATAATAATATATCATTGTTTAGTAAAACCCGATATTGCATACAACACATGCTATCGAGGAAGGTCGCGATTGCGTGTAATGCAAGCCAAGTCATGGTTGCATGTAGTGAAAGACTCATTTCTTGTTGTGTATAACAGAATCCAACTATATTTCATTTATACATTGAATATGTATATATATATATATACACTCAATGTTGCGTACAATAACTATTATCAAACAAACTTGAAATTGTGTGTAACACAATACAAGATTAGTGTTTCATATACTGCAAGCTAATATGGTGTTGCATATAGCACAAGATAATCTTGGTGTAGCGTACAACATAATATATGAATGAAATTAAAAAGAATATATGTCTCATAAAATCTCTGGGTGTTACAACCAAGAAGAGAAAATAGCTATGAAATTATTTGTTAATAAATACGTTTTGATAATTTATATTCAATATGAAGAAATTAACAAGTTAATAAATATATATAATTTATTTGTTATACCATCTATATTCATATCACATATTTATATCTATTAATTTGAAATTCATATCCCTAACTCTAATTTGGTTGAATTAAATGATTAGGGCCATAATCATTTTGTGAAATCCATGCTTATCATCCATGGTTCTATGCATTATTTCATATCATTAAGGATTAGTGAAACTGTTTAAACACCACATCAAATCATTGATGCCGATAAATTAGTGAAATTATAAAATAGAGATATTGTTTCATTCCAAGTATCTCTTCGTTTATAAATATTTTATGTATTAATTTCTTAGAAAACCATGAAAACCTTCCTCTAGAATAATTTTATACCATTATTAATATGTATTGGATTTTTTTATATACATAAAAAAAATTATTAAGAGATGAAATTCATCCCCCATGTCACCAATCATTCTTTAACTTTATAAAATTTCAAGGATGGGGACAAATACTTTTTGGAATCATCATCTCGAGAATGAATATTACTTCGATATTAGAAAGTGTATCTAACTCAAATGATTGCAATTCAAGAAAAAATCATCCTTGATGAAATGAAGATTTGTTGGGAATACACTTATGTGTTTCTAAAAGAATTACCTGGTTTTTTTCCAAGCTGAGACATTGGGTTCTCTATTGAACTTATACTCATAAATTTTTCAATATACAAGATTCCATATTAAATTATCACCATTGAATTAGATGATTTAAATAAGAATTAGGAGGAATATCAAAATAAAGGGTTTATATTAATATCATCGTCACCATGAGGTAAATTGGAATTTTATAAATTAGAAAGAAGGGACAACGTACCTACACATTGATTATTGTGATATCAAAAAGATCATGATAAATAAAAAAGCATATTCATATAAAAATTGAAGAAACATTTAGTTAACTATATGAAGCCTAGTAACTATATAAGTTGGTTAAATAAAATTTTATGAAGAGGTTATGGAGGATTATATCCCAAAGGATACATTTTATACAATGTATAGGAACTATGAGTTCATATTGATAATAAATGGAATCAATAATTCTCTATATATATTAAATGAAATAATGAATAGATTCATTATAAATATCCTAAACAAATTTCTTAATATTTATAGACAATGTTCGTATCTACTCTAAATGTAAGGAGATACCTTAGGATCATTTAAAATAAATATGATGAGAAAGTAAAATATACCTAAAAAGTAAAGAGAATTAATGTTTTCGATTGAGCGTGTAACATTCCATGAATATCCATCACAAATAAATAGACATCCATGGGTCCATAAAAATAGAGGCAATTGAAGGATGACCCAGATCGATACTCTAATGGATATCTATAGTTTTATTATATTTTTTGGGTACTAGCGTTGAATTTTTGGATGATTTTAAGGATTGTTATGTCCAAAAACTGATATAACATGGAAGTAAGTAAAGTATTTATGGACTGATGATTGTGGGGAGAACACTAAAAAGTTAAATAACAGTGTAATCATTGATCATGTTCCCACATTACCCACTAGTGCATAATGATTCAGATCTATAATTATGTATCCAAAATTAATTGAGTTTTATAGTCACGAAAGATGATAATGTAAGAGTCTATTCCTCGTACAAATTAAATATCTCTGAGTACAACTATACAATACCTGATTAGTTATTGGATTTGGTTATCTCTATATTTAAAATATATGGATTTACCTTATATAGGGAGAAGTGTGAAATATATACATATCATAAAATCACAAAGTATATATTCACATAAAACAGGCACAATTTGTTCCAATGAAGGTGGTTAAATCACGTAAATTATTATGATTGTTCAGTCCATTACAATTTTTGAAAGGATAAAAATGTTTCAGATTCTTTTAGAAGAAAGGATCAAGTAACCCTATTCATGTTTATAATTACAAGGGATCCAATTTTCTTATACATGAAAAGGATGAACATGGGAATCATAAAAGTAAATTCATCCAAATTTAGTAAAACAACTACTCCACAAAAAATTATTGATAGTATCATGGAGGCCCAAAAAAGATGGAAACGTAATATAGAAAAATGTAGTGAATATTTGAATGTTCAACATTTCTAATGAAAGAGTAATAAGGATTCGAACCCATATGGGTGTCCCCTAAAAACTGATGATAAATAAGAAACATTTTGATGTTGTATATAACTCATTTATATATATTCATCTTATAAGTACTAAGATGAATAGAGACATAATGAAAATTTCTGGTGTGAAACAATGAGGGAGATTTCATAATTTTTATCTCAATGCATGGTATGACATTAATTTAGGGATGAAAAAAATTATTCTAATTGAATGATTCAACCATTTATCATTAAATTGTAGAAATTGGAAGACATAACCATGGATTTATTGTAGGATGACCCGGGAAACAAAAAGGATATAATGTCATATAGGTGGTAGTAGACCACCATACCAATTTATTTCAATCCATTTATAAAATGAATGATTTATCTCTTGAGAGACTCATGAATATATTTATAAGTGACGTGGTAAGACTGCATGGAGTTCCATTCACCATTGTATCTGACGTAGATCTAAGTTTTATATTTATTTTCTAGATAAGTCTTCAGTAAGCATTGGATATAGAGAATGTTTCAGTATTACTTATCACACTTAGATATATGATCAGTCTTAGAGAACCATGGACACTCTAGAAGATATATTGATATAATGTTAATTGTATTTAAAATGATTTTTTTTCAAAACTTCTAATATTATAGTTATAATATACCTATATTTTTTATTATAGATTACAAATATAAAATTTTGAGTCTTTATATGGGAAGAGGTGTTGGACTCCAACATCCTGGTATGAATTTGGAGAGTATAATATTAAGGGTCTTGATCTTATCTAATAGATGAAACATTGTAACACCCCGAGCTTCCACGATACACTTCTCTTTCAATAATGCAATAGCTTGCATTGTACGAATGTTCGAGATTCTAACACACCGCGACCAATCAGAATAGCCATTATGAATAGTAATACCCACTTTTTTAAATTATATATATATTATATTTCAAAATGGACTTCAATTTTGGATTCAGAATATCAAAATTAGCCTATGTTGAATTTTTGGTATTTTTCTGAGAACTTCAAATTTTGTATGAATAGTGAAAAATAATAAAAAACAAATTTTTTAATCAAAATAATTTATAGTGATAAATTATACTATTGAGTGGATTTAAAGTATAATTAGAATATATTTTTACCATTTTATCCAATGGTGTTCATTAGAATTAATTTTACTTTGAAATTGGACATAAATAATTGTCAATATTTTGATATATATATTGTTTCTTAAAAACACGCTATTTGTTGTGACAGTGGGAATTAATTATAAAATTAATTAATGCAACTTATATTTTTTTAATTTTTTAAAATAGTCATCATTTTTGAATTCGGAATTTCAATTATAGCTTAGGGTGAAATTCTGACATTGTTCTGAAAAACATCAATTTTTGATGAATAGTGAAACCACTAAGTAGTGGTTAAAAAACTGATTTTTCATTCAAATGAAACATTACCAATTATATGATTTGATTTTCAAAAATCCGACATACATGGTTGTCATTAGGATGTAAAATTTGGTTCAATGGGATTAATATAATTTTTTGGTGAATAGTAACTTTTATGTTTAGTTAATCGCTATTAAAGGTAATTAGTGAAATTTAAGGTAAAAATGATTTTATAAAAATATGAAAATACCTTTAAACTTGTCCTACATTTATTGGATGAGTCATTTCAGACCAAGACAATCCATGGGTCAACTTGGGAACCCCATGGAGCCACTTGGGTAAGAAAATGACATTAATTACTTTTTATTTAAAGTAAAAATAAAATTGTCACAAACATGTGTTGTTGTACTAAAACAATTATTACATGGGGTTATATAAGTTAAATTTTTTAATAAAAATATTAATTGGAAATCTAAAAATATTTCCTACATCATGGTAATTTTTTTTATAATTTTTAGACATTAAATAAATCAAATTTTTTATGACACAATGATGGTGCAACGATTACCTCATTAATTAAAATATTTAAATAAAATGAACCAATAATGTACAATCTAAGGCTTACACTTGTCAAAAACCTATTTAATGATTATATTTCGAACCATTATCACCTTATCCTTGAAATATATCATTGTGGGACCTTAATAATCCGAAAATCATTTCATAATAATGTAACATTTCAATCTTTCCAAGAGTGCCTCTCCTCTCCTCTTATAAAAGGCTCCCACCTCTACCACCTTATTCTAAAATTCAAGCCATTTGTATAAGAAAACCTCTTCCCAAATACTCTCCCAAAATTCCTGTCTTATTCTTATAAGCCTGACTTTGGGCAGAAGTGTTCCCAAGGAAGCCTTTGGCTCAAATAAAAAATAGTTACCCAATTTTAAGGTAATGTCTTCTCTTATGTTGATTTGTTTTATTTTTCTTCTCCAACCCCATACACAATTTTTATTATTTTCGTTTGTTACAAAACAAGTGTCTTCAATATACTAGAATGTTGTTATGAGAAGGATTTTATTTACACTTACACACACCTTCGTCAACTGGTTAAAGAACATACTGTTTCTGTGGGTGGTGAATTACTGCCTCAAAAAACGATGATTATTCAATCTTCTATTAACACCTCTCATGGTGGCCATTATAATGAAACTATTTTTATATATGATATATATTATGTTTTTTTCCTTATGATTCTGTATTTTTCATTTGTGGCATACCTTTATGATTTCCATTATGGGTAAACGCGATAATTTCCTTTGAGGAAGTGCAGACTACTGCCCCCTCAAAGTGATTTGAATCATTAATGCCATATGTGGGACATATAAAGGATGGAGTAAGTGATATTATATATGATATTATACTTTAATTATAATATAACTTTATATCATTATGTTTCATTCCATTAAAATACGAAATATAAATGATAGTAGCGTCCATGCATACGCACGACTTATCGTCTCCATGAATGGTGCATTTCATTTATTACCTCTAAATGTTATGTAATATTATAAATGCTTGTATATAATGGGTATATATGATATATGTGATATCTACATCATGAATATAATTCTGGATATAGTGGATATTTCACCACATGAACAACTTGTAATTATAAGAAGTTTATTTTTCACTCAAGTACCAAAGATCGACAAAACGACCGTTATTAACTTAAATAATTACATAATGTTCATAACATGGTAATAAGTGATATAAAGGAATAATAAACTTGAAATGGTTCTTAAGAAACTATAAATTAGCTTTAGTTTATTATTCATGAGGTTAATGAACGGTCGAGTCAAGTCAGACACGAGGTAAGGGAACTTCTTAACCCAATTTCCATTCGTTGGGTTAATCTCCTACTTTCAAATTATATCATTATATTATTATGTCCTATCTGGTATTTATACATTCTTTATGTGTAAATATAGTAAATAAACATAATAGATCTATTTTATTTAAAAAAGTATCTTTGTAAGGGACTTTGTCTCAATCTCTTTTCATTGAGGAATATTATGTTTTATACACAACTTTCTTTTATACGGTGTATAAACCCCTTTGACTATTATCTTTTTTTTCAAAATGAATCTTTTTATACAAAGAATTTCAATAAATGACAAATGTAATGTTCTTTTTGTCGTACGTATGCGGTGACAATGACTTCTCCGCCGCCGTGACCATTATTTGAGTTTCAGCTTTCTCTACAATCCATAACTCTTTTTAAAATGAAAAATAAATACCAAGATTTAATTTTCTTTAATTTTGCTATTGAAAATGGTTTTGAATGTGTTTTTATTATATCAATGTGTTTTATTGATATCTTGTGATTTAAATGTGGAAATTTTATGTTCCCTTTATGCATCTTTTATGTGATATGATTATGTTATGGTTTATGATATGTTTAAAACTGTTCATATGAAGAATGCATTGGACTTAATAAGTGACGGGTGGAGCCCGCTATAGCTCCTAGATGCATTGGCAGGTCTCATGAGACAAACTACTTTCTTGATACGAGGCCTTGACAAAATCTTATTTGTATTCTTGGCACGAGGCCTTGGCTATGTGGTTATGATATTCTGGCATTATGCATTCCATCATTATGAAAGTGGTTATTGATATTGCATATGATTATTCGACCAGTAGAATATCCATGTGAATAAGTAAATGGAATTGTCTCATTTTACTTTTTCCATATTATGTTAAAGTTCAAGTTTAAAAGGTTTTTTTTGTCATACATTGCCTTAAATGTTTACGATTATTTATGAAATCTTCCACTAAATTGTTGTTCTTATTGAGAATTTGAGCTCACCACTTTCAATGTTTTATTTTTCTCAGGATGTGAAGAAATATTTTATGACTGACCTGCATGGATTGTATGAAGGGGATATGGGTATGGACTATGGAGACTATGTTATTGTAGTTTTTCACTTTATGATGTAATATAACATTTATGAATGTATCTAGTGTTTCCAAGGATACTAAACTAATAGGTCTTTCGAGACTTGATCTTTTGTGATCATGCCAATGTTACGCAATAATGCACCGACTCTGGGTAACTGGGGTTGGGGTGTTACAGTTGGTATCAGAGAGAGTTTAATACTACCTTGGAAGATATATTTAGATAAACTCTAATTATAGCACATATCCCAAAGATAGACTTTGAGGATTAGTATAGAATAAATTCCTATAATTTTGTTGTTGTAGAGATTTTGTGAGTTTTCCAAGCAATATATCCATGTATGGATATGAGTAGGTAGAGGCGGATCTTGCATAGATGTACCTAGGGGTAAAACCCGAAAACACCGCTTTGAGCTAGACTCAAACGGGAACTGGTGCACGACAACGGGCCTTGCTGCACTCTTGGTTATGACACTCCCGGGGGATATGCTTAGGATAATTCTCATTTTCTTTAAAAACATTTATGAAGGGTTAATGAGGATATAATTCCTCAAAGAAAACACTTCTTTTTATGATTATGGATTATATCCATAATAGTTCAATTTATGTTAAGTGTTTTACATGTATGTAATTATGTATTTTGATTCATAAACTAATATAGTTTATGCCATTGTTTAGAAATGTCACCTAGTGGGTGGAATGAAAACCGTATAAATGCACGCACTCCATGTAGGTATTTCCCTCCTGCTCAAGATAATTACTGTGGATCTAGAGATACAACTGGTGCTGATCAACTTATCACCATACTGGGACAACTCACTCAGGTTATGAATAATAACCTTACTCGTATAGAGCACCCTGATCCGCAACGTGGAGGATCAATGTTAGACCGCTTAATGAGGAAACAACCGCCAACAATTAATGGGGGTAAAAATACATTAGTAGCTGAGAAATGGATAAACTCCTTAGAGAAAATATTCCACACCTTGGGGAGTAGCGAAAGGGAGAAGGTTGTCATGGCAGTTTACCGCTTTACTGGAGATGCCGATCAATGGTGGTCGCTGATTCAAAACACTAAGGAAGATGAATAAGTATCAAGTATGGAATGGAGAGAGTTAAATGAGATTTTTGTAGAAAAATACTTTCCACATAACCATTGAGAAGATATGGAAAGAAAATTTATGAGTCTGAGGTAGAAGGAGGATGAGAATGTCGCAAAGTATGAGGCCAACTTTACAAGGTAAGCAAGACATGCTGCAGATTATATACATAACCCAGGAAGTAAGATTGATCATTTATTTGATGGGTTAAAACCATTTCTCCGTCGAGCTTTAGTATCACAATCTTTCTAAACGTACAAAGATATAGTCTCCTATTCTATCAAGACCGAAAAAGAAATCTCTAAATCTTATGACACTAAAGTAAAGTAAGAGAAGAAGAGAATGGTGGAGTAAGAGACAGATAAAGGGAAAAAGGGAAAGAAGGATTTTCCATTATGTGATAATTGTGGGAAGAATCACCCCGGTACTCGCCTAAACGGAATAGGAGTTTGTTATAAATGTGGAGAAAAAGGTCACTAGGCTCGTGATTGCAAGGGAAAGAAAGAGGCTATCAATGTTGAATGCTACAATTGTAGGGAAATGGGGAATTATGAAAATGAATGTCCTAAGCATCAGGGAAACATACCTCAGAAAAGGCAAAGGGATAAAGGACAATCTTATGTTGTTACTAGAGTTGAAGTGGAATAATTAATGTATTGGTGCTTTTGGACTCACAGATTATATTCTGGTTATAAGAATAATGTGATATATATAAGGATTGTACTGAAGTACATATTGTTTTCATTATGGTTTTAATATGATGAAGGTAATCATATTTTTAGTATGTGACAATAAGAGAATCTTTACTTTGTTTGGGGAATCTGATGTTACAAATGATTATGGAATTTAGAGACCTTTTAGAGAATGTCTGGACAGAGGTATTTTGGATAACTATAAAGGTTAGAATGGATTAAGTTGAACCTTGGATAGTTTTGTTTAAGGCTAAACCATTTCTTAAGATTATTATTGGAATATTATAATACTGTAGTTTTAGGAAAAGGGAAACCTGCAGGTTGGGGGATAACCCGTCATGTCGGACAAAGCTGCAGGAATCGAACCCACAACCATACTGCAACAAGCCTTTATTACCAACCACTAGCCTACAGGAAGTCCCTGGTCATTAAAAAATAGTTTTTGTAATCTAAATGGTATGTGGTAATATTTGGAACCTTATACAATTAGGATAAATAGAATATTTTTGAGTTCTCTTACCATTTGGAGTGAAAGATGGGTACGTGGTAAAAATTTATTAAAGAATGAAAGCCTACATGACAAGTAAGTATATTTCCTTATGTTCTTAGTAAATCCCTTAAATAAATTCCTCAACTTTATTAAAGGTAACGTAAAACAAAAACGTTGTCGGTTAACTTTTCCAACTGAGGATTCAATGACCACTTAACCAATCACAAGTTTGTGATTTTCTTGTGGTTAAATTTCTCCTAACCCAATTTTCTACAACTCTCCATCAGACCTTGATGGTCTGTTTTTCCTCCATATCCATATTTTCATAGAATCCTATTATGGGCTATCTCAGGTGACCTTTGTAATTATCATTCTTTATTTTAATGTTATATTTTTATTAACCTTATTTCCGATGAGGGTTTTCCACATAGGTATTTTCTATTTTCAGCCATTTATTTTCAAAGAAAAATTTCAAATTGTGAGGATGCAATTTATTGAGGTAGGGGAGAATGTAACACCTCGAGCTTCCACGATACGCTACCCTTTCAATAATGCAATAGTTTGCATTGTACACAAGTTCGAGATTCTAACACACTGCGACCAATCAAAATTGCCATTATGAATAGTAATACCCACTTTTTAAAATTATATATATTTTATATTTCAAAAAGGACTTCATTTTTGGATTCATAATATCAAAATTAGCCTATGTTGAATTTTTGGTATTTTTCTAAGAAATTCAAAATTTTTATGAATAGTGAAAAATACTTAAAAACAACTTTTTTAATCAAAATAATTTATATTGATAAATTATACTATTGAGTGGATTAAAAGTATAATTATAATATATTTTTACCATTTTATCCAATGGTGTTCATTAGAATTAATTTCACTTTGAAATTGGACAAAAACAATTGTCAATCTTTTGATATATATTTTTTCTTAAAAACACGCTATTTGTTGTGACAACGAGAATTAATTATAAAATTAATTAATTCAACGTATATGTTTGGAATTTTATAAAATAGTCATTATTTTTGATTTTAGAATATCAATTATAGCTTAGGGTAAAATTTTGGCATTATTCTGAAAAACATCAATTTTTGATGAATAGTGAAACCACTAAGTGGTAGTTAAAAAATGATTTTTCCTTTTAAATGAAACATTACCACTTCTGTGATTTGATATTAAAAAATACAACATACATGGTTCTCATTAGAATGTAAAATGTGGTTCAATGGGATTAAAATAATTTTTTGGTGAATAGTAGCTTTTAAGTTTAATTAATCACGATTAAAGGTAATTAGTGAAATTTAAGGTAAAAATGATATTATAAAAATTTGAAAATACCTTTACACTTGTCCTACACTAATTGTATGAGTCATGGCCGACCATGAAAATCCATGGGTCAACTTGGGGACCCCATGGAGCCACTTGGGTAAGAAAATGACATTAATAACTTTTTATTTAAAGTAAAAATAAAATTTGTCACAAACATGTGTTGTTTTACTAAAAAAATTATTTCATGGGGTTATATAAGTTAACATTTTTACAATAAATATTAATTGGAAAGATAAAAATATTTCCTACATCATGGTAATTTTATTATAATTTTTAGACATTAAATAAAGTAAATTTTTTATGACACAATGATGATGAAATGATTACCTCATTAATTAAACGATTTAAATCAAATGAAAAGATAATGTAAAATATAATGCTTAAAATTTTCAAATACCTATTTGATGAGTATATTTATAACCCCTATCACCTTATCCATGAAATATATCATTGTGGGTCCTTTATAATCCGAAAATCATTTCATAATAATGTAACATTTCAATCTTTCCAAGAGTGCCTCTCCTCTCCTCATATAAAAGGCTCCCACCTCTACCACCTTATTCTAAAATTCAAGCCATTTAGATAGGCCAACCTCTACCCAAATACTCTCCCAAAATTCCTCTATTATTCCTATAAACCTCACTTTGGGAAGAAGTCTTCCCAAGGAAGCCTTTGGCTCAAATCAAAAATAGTTACCCAATTTTAAGGTAATGTCTTCTCTTATGTTGTTTTGTTTTATTTTGCTTCTCCAACCCCCTAAACTCATTTTATTATTTTATTTTGTTACAAAACCAATGTCTTAAATATACTATGATGTTTTTATGAGACGTATTTAATTTACACTTACACACACCATCATCAAATGGTTAAAGAACATACTGTTTCTGTGGGTGACGAATTACTGCCTCACGAAACGATGATTGTTCAATTTTCTTTTAACACCACTCATGGTGGGAATTATGATGACACTATTTTTATATATGATATATATTATGTTTCTGTTTTCCTTATTATTATGTATTTTGTATTTATGGAATACCTTTATGATTTCCATTATGGGTAAACGCGATAATTTCCTTTGAGAAAGTGAGGACTACCGCCCCGTCAAAGTGATTTGAATCGTTAATGCCATATGTGGGATGTATAAAGGATGGAGTAAGTGATATTATATATGACATTATACTATAATTATAATATAACTTTATATAATTATATTTCATTCCATTAAAATAAGAAATAGGAATGAAAGTAGCGTCCATGCGTACGTACGACTTACTGTCTCCATGAACGGTGCATTTTATTTCATACCTCTAAATGTTATTTAATATTATAAATGCATGTATATACTGGATATATATGATATATATGATATCTACATCATGAATATTATTCTGTATATAATGGATATTTCACCATATGAACAACTTGAAATTATAAGTAGTTTATTTTTGACTCATGTACCAAAGATCGACAAAACGACCATTATTAACGTAAATAATTACATAATGTTCATATCAGGGTAATAAGTGATAAAAAAGGAATAATAAACTTGAAAAAAGGTTCGTAAGCAACTATAAATTAACTCTAGTTTATTATTCAGGAGGTTAAGGAATGGTTGAGTCATGTCGGACACGAGGTAAGGGAACTTCTTAACCCAAGTTCCATTCTTTGGGTTAATCTCCTACTTTCAAATTATGTCATGATATTATTATGTCCTCTCTGGTATTTATATTCTCTTTATGTGTAAATATAGTGAATACATATAATAGATCTATTTTATTTAAAAAATTATATTTTTAATGGACTTCATCTCAATCTCCTTTCATTGAGGCATATTTTGTTTTATACACAAATTTATTTTATACGGTGTATAAAACCCTTTGACTTTTATGTTTTTTAAAAAGGAATCTTTTTAACAAAGCGTTTTACTAAATGAAAAAATGGAATGTCATTTTGTCGTTCGTATGCAGTGAAAACGAATTCTACACCGCTGTGACCATTATTTGAGTTTCGGCTTCCTCTACAAGCCATAACTTTTTTTTAAATGAAAAATAAATACCAAGATTTAATTTTCTTTTATTTTGGTATTGGAAATGGTTTTTAAAGTTTTTTTATTATATCAATGTGTTGTATTTATATCTTGTGATTTAAATGTGGATATGTTATGTTTCCTTTATGCATGTTTTATGTGATACGATTGTGTTATGGTTTATGATATGTTTAAACCTGTTCATATGAGGAATGAATTGGACTTAATAAGTGATGGGTGGAGCCCGCTATAGCTCCTCGATTCATCGGCAGGTCTCATGAGACAAACTAGTGTCTTGGCACGTGGACATGACAAAATATTATTTTTAGTATTGGCACGAGGCCTTGGCTATGTGGTTATGATATTCCGGCATTATGTATTCCATCATTATGAATGTGGATATTGATATCGCATATGATTATTCGAACAGTAGAATATCCATGTGAATAAGTAATTGGAATTATTTCATTTTAATTTTTCCATATTATGTTGAATTTCAAGTTTAAAAGGATTTTGTTTTAGTCATACATTGGCTTAAATTTTTATGTTTATTTATGAAAGCTTCCCTTATATTGTTATCCTTACTAAGCATTTGAGATCACCCCTTTCAATGTTTTATTTTTCTCAGGATGTGAAGAAATATTTTATGACTGACCTTCATGGATAGTATGAAGGGGATATGGGTGATGACTATGGAGACTATGTTATTGTAGTTTTTTACTTTATGATGTAATGTAACATTTATGAATGTATCTAGTGTTTCCAAGGCTACTAAACCAATCGGTCTTTCGAGACATGATCTTTTGTGATCATACCAATGTTACACAATAATGCACCAACACTGGGTAATTGGGGTCGGGGCATTACAAACATAATGTTTAAATAATATGACATCATATTAAATCCTTTAAACGATGATGAAAGGCTATTTATAAAATTGTCTATAAGACTTGGAGTTTATTTTAGAGATAAGGTGTTCCTTTAAAAATCATCATGGATGAAATTCATGAGGTTTAAGAATAAGAGAAATATTAGTCCAAGAAACAACTATACCATTTAGATTCTTGACTACATTTGAGATTTTACCATTCAACAAGAATTCCGACCTAACCTATATCAAATAAATTATGTGTTTCATGTATCATAATTGAGGAATTAAATAAAAAATACTCTTATATAATTAACATAGAGGTGATACCATTGAAGAATTATCTAGTTTACGAGGAGTAGTTGGTGAGGATCTTATATTATAGAGACAATGCTCTATGAAACAATACATGTCACCTGGTTAAAGCACTATGATGAGACCGAATGTTTGATGAAACAATATGGGTACTTGAAGAGGTGATAAAACATATATACCCTAATCTATTTTAGTGTACGAAATAAAATTAAATGGGGGAAAATAATAAGGGTGAAAAAATGTAACGACCCAAAATTTATAAATCGAATTTCGTTTTGTATGAATAAATTCCTAATTATGTAATTTATTTATAGAAAACTCATGCACTAGTTTTTCTACTTTTGGACCATAAAAAAATATCTTATCATTTTTTAAAGACTGTTATGCATCATAACTATATTTAATATATCCATTTTATAGCGACTGTTATGATTAATATAAAATTTTCGTTATGAAATAGTCAAATTTACATAGATTGAAGAAACAATATCCTATATTAATAGTATTATACCCCATGATTTACATTTATTAGATCTTTCATGGGATATGTGTTGAGCCCTCTGGAAGATTGTTGATTTCATGTCTATGATTGATGTTTTAATAATCACAAATCATCACATACCATTAATGCATAATCTGGTTTGATTTCTCATAAACATAATTACAATCTGTGAATGAATCTGTTATCATGTTTTTGTCTATGCTTATTGACTTACAAAGTATTTTGGAAGTCTTCTGGATATCAACAGACATCGGAAGCACCGATCCAATATCAACAGACATCAGAAGCACCGATCCAATATCAACAGACATCAGAATCACCAATCCAATATCAACAGACATCGGAAGCACCGATCCAATATCAACAGACATCGGAAGCACCGATACAATATCAACAGACATCGGAAGCACCGATTAAATATCAACAAACATCGGAAGCATCGATCCAATATCAAAGTAAAACAGTCGCACCGATCCGATATCAAACTGAATCACCGATCAGATGACAGACCGATGCTGATCAAACTGACTCACCGATCAGATGACAGACCGATGCTGATCAAACTGACTCACCAATCAGATGACAGACCGATGCTGATCAAACTGACTCACCGATCAGATGACAGACCGATGCTGATCAAACTGACTCACCGATCAGATGACAAACCGATGCTGATCAAATGACTCACCGATGCAAAATGACTCACCGATGCAAATGACTCACCGATGCTGATCTATCCGAGTCACCGATCATTACTCACTAATGCTGATGACCTACCGATCACTTGATTCTTCAATAGTCATAAACAACTATTTGAATTTCTTTATCTTTATCTTTATTTTATCTAACCAACAGTCATATTAGGTATATTTTAATGCTCTGTCAATTAATTAAAAAAGGTTGTTGGATGTCAGGAAACCATACCTCATACCTGCGGAAAGGAAACTTTTTCTGTCTTCCGAAGCACGTGACATAAATACAAGAAGACTCTACTGAAGAAGGTAGTGTTGTGGACAGAATAACACAAGAAGAATATAGAGGAATGAAATAAGAGGAAGAACCAAGCAAGATAGAACCTCATACACAATCAAGCCTACTCAAGAAGAGTTCTGTGCATACAAAAGAACATTGAAGAACTTCATCGACTACATCTCACTGCCTTTGAACCTGAAGCATACGACACTCTTCTTCTCAAACAAAAACAAGAAGAGGACTCAGAATAAATTCTGACCAAATACAAAAGAGTCCAGAGCTACACTGAAATCACCAGAGCCATTTCGAAACTCTACATCTCTGCTCTGTGATACATTTGTTTTACATTTTGAGTAGTGTGTGTTATCTGCTGTATTAAACACACACACTGACTCCTGTACTTTCACTGGAGGATCTATAAATCCTCAGCAAACCTTTTTACACTTCATTTCCCACTGTGGATAGTGGTAGAGGTCCTGTGATACCTAGACAGCTCTAAGCTGTTGTTTGTTTCCCCACGCAGAACAGTGGTAGAGGTCTTGTGACTTGGACAGTGTGTTCACTATTGTTAACCCCAATCCAGGGTGTGGATCATTTTTATATAAACTTTTGAGAGGACTAAGTCTCGGCTTGAGACTGAACCTCTTGGTTAATTCTTTGTGTTTGTAGCTATATACTATATCCATACTACATATTTATTTCATATTCCGCTGCTATTACTTTGAAATATAATTTTTTTTCAAAGCTACTTTGATAGTTAAAATCGCAAGTGTTTATATTTATTATAAACCAGTAAGTTAGTTTCAAAAGTTAATTTAATCATAAGATTAAGTTAACTGAGAACTAATCAATCTATGAGAAACTAATGGAACCTTTATAATCTGTATAAATTCACTACAATTTAATCTGTTTTTGAAATAGGGGGATTTTAATAAACATTGTTTTTAACAGAAAATTTTAATTGGAACTCAATTCACCCCCCCTCTTGAGTATCCACTCCGACCAACATTTGGTATCAGAGGTTGGAAAATATTTTCTAAAGTACTCTGGTTTTCAACTGTGATTTTAGTTGTATTTTAATGTTCTTAAAATTTCTGTTATTTCTAAATTTTTATCTCTTTAAAATTCTTTTTGTGATATCATGGATAATAGACTTGAGGGCGCTGCTACTAACCGGCCACCTTTCTTTATTGGAAACAACTATGCTCAGTGGAAACTTAAAATGAAAATTCACTTAGAAAGTATGAGCTTTGATATTTGGACTGCTATTGATTCTGAATACAAAATTCCCACTACTGATAGATCTACTTGGGATAAACCTACAAAGACTGCTTACAATAATAATTGTAAAGCTTTGAATGCCTTGTACTGTGCTCTAGGAGATGAGGAATTTAATAGAATTTCTGCATGTAAAACTGCATAAGAAATTTGGAATACCTTAGCTGTTTCTCATGAAGGAACAACTAATGTTATGGAGATGAGATTGAATACCTATACTATTAAGTATGATAATTTTAAGATGAAGCCTGATGAACCCATTTCTGATATGTATCTCAGGTTCAATGAAATTTTCAACACAATGACTTCTTTGGGAAAGGATGTTCCAGCAAAGGAACAAATCATGAGAATTTTGAGATGTCTACCTGAAAGATGGAGAGGAACCTCTGTCTCCATTAGAGAATCGTGTGACATTGGAGAACTGCCTGTCAAGGAACTAATTGGTAAGTTGATGATGTATGAATAAGAACTCAAGGTAAACAAAGAAGAAGATGATGAACCTCAAAGGAAGTCTATTGCCTTCAAGACTACAACCTCAAAGAATAAGGATAAGGAAAATCCTCAAGCTATCAATGAAAGTTCAAGCAATGAGGAAAGTGAGAATGGTTCTGACAGTGATGCTGAGATGGCTCACATTGCTAGAATATTTAAGAAATTCTATAGGGAGAAGAAGTTTTTCAGAAAATCAAACTACAATGGAAAGTATGATAACAAAGGACACTGGAAAAAGGATTGGAAGAAGTCTGATAAATCAGATGAAGTTGTCTGTTATGAATGCAAAAGAAAAGGACACATAAAAGCAGACTGTCCAAAGCTGAAAGACAGAAAGAAGTATGAATACAAGGATAATAAGTACAAGAAAGCCATGAAGGCTACTTGGAGTGCTTCAGAAGACAGCACAAGTGAAGCTGAATCTTCAGACTCTGAAAGGAATCGAGCCAACATGTTTTTCATGACAAACACCTCTGAGGTAACATCAGAAACTCCTGCTTTAAATTCATATTATTCTAGAGATGTTTCTGAATGTGATAACATGTCTAAATATGAACTGTTTGAATATTGTGATATGCTTGAAGAAACCTGTAATGAGCTTAAAGATAGATATAAAGGTTTAAAGAAACAGTATGCTTTAAGTGTTAAGCATAAATCTAATCTGGATATAGAAGTAGAAAATAATGCTCAGTTGCTTAAAGAGAATATTGAACTAAAATTGTCTAATGAGAAACTCAGAAAAGACTTAGAGAAGTTCACAAATGGCATGAATACTCTAACAAAAATGCTAGGAAAGCAAGTTGCACCTAGATATACTACTGCTATTGGATACCAACCTGGACAAAGAAAATTTACCAAAACTAGATTCATTCCTAAATATGGACAGAAGATAGTTAATTCTGGAACTTCATATGCCTCAACCAGTTATATTCATAGTTATGGATCTAATAAGGTTTATCATTCAAAGAATGTTAATTCTACAAATTATATGAGACCCATTAGACAAATATGGATACCTAAAGTATCATTGGCTAACATGTCTGGACCCAAGAAGATCTGGGTACCAAAATCATCTTCCATCTAAATCTGTTTTGTAGGAGACCTGCTTGAAGAGCTATCACAAGAATATACGGTACTTAGACAGTGGATGTTCAAGACATATGTCAGGAGACTTTTCATGTTTCACGAGATTAGTAAAAGTTGATGGAGGCTTTGTCACTTTTGGTGATAATTCAAAAGGAAAAATCATCGTCTTAGGCCAGATTCGTAACACTGATTCAATCTTGGTTTCTGAAGTTTTATTTGTCGATGGACTTAAATATAACTTGTTAAGCATTTCTCAGTTGTGTGATGATGGTTTTTATGTGAAATTTAAAAATGATTCTTGCAATGTTTTTAACTCAAAAAATGTTTTAGTATTTTCTTCTTTAAGAAATGAAAATGTTTATGCTGTTGATTTAGATTCTTTAGGTAAGCAGAATATTCCTTGTTTAAATGCTTTTCATAAAGAGTCTTGGCTTTGGCACTGAATATTAGGACACTGCAACGACCACTCTCTTAGAAAACTTTCTAGGAAGAACAAAGTTAGAGACTTACCCAAACTTGAATTTCCAGCAGGCAAAGTTTGTAATCCCTATCAAAAAGGAAAGCAACATAATGTTTCTTTTAAATCAAAGAAAAAGTGTCAACTTCTCAACCTCTCGAGTTGGTTCACATGGATTTATTTGGACCTTCTAGAGTTTCTAGTTTGAATGGGAAGCACTATGTCTATGTTCTTGTAGATGACTTTTCTAGATATACTTGGGTATATTTTCTAGCTCACAAAAGTGAAGCTTGTTCTTACTTTGTTAAATACTCCAAGTCTGTAGAAAATCTTAGTGGACTCACGATTAAGACCCTGAGAAGTGATCATGGTCGTGAGTTTGAAAATAATGAGTTTGATTCTTACTGCTCCCACAATGTCTATAGTCACAATTTCTCTGCCTCTAGGACACCCCAACAAAATGTTGTAGTAGAGAGAAGGAATATAACCCTGCAAGAAATAGCTAGAACTATGCTCAATGAATATGAACTACCTATTTACTTTTGGGCTGAAGCTGTAAATACAGCTTGTTATGTCATTAAAAGAGTCTTGATCAGTCCAGTTCTTAAGAGGACCCCTTATGAGTTGTGGAACCATAAGAAACCTAAGGTTAACTACTTCAAAGTTTTTGGCTGCAAAGTCTTCATTCTCAATACTAAAGACAATCTTGACAAATTTTCATCCAAGAGTGATGAAGGAATTTTCCTAGGTTACTCTATCTCTAGAAAAGCCTATAGAGTTTTCAATAAAAGAAACAAATGTGTGGAAGAAACTGTTCACATCAAATTTGATGAAACTGATCCACATGAACCTAAAATATCTATTGAAGATGATCTCTCTGGTTTGAATCTCAATGATAAAGAAAATGGACCTATAGTTAAAACATCCAGCTCTGGAAATTATCTAGAACCTACTTCTGTTGAACCTCAATCTGTAGATGAATCTGAAATCTCTAGCCCTATCTTTTCAAGACCATCTAGGACTCTAAAGAACCATCCTTTAGATGCAGTTTTAGGAAATCTAGATAGAGGAACACATACTAGAGCTTCTCTAAGAAATCAGGTTGAACATCAAGCTTTTCATTCACAGTTAGAACCTAAAAATATCAATGATGCTATCAATGATGAATTTTGGGTAATGGCTATGCAAGAAGAACTAAATCAATTTGAAAGAAACAAAGTCTGGAAATTAGTAGAAATATCTAAGGACATTTTGACCATAGGCACAAAATGGGTGTTTAGAAACAAAGTTGATGAATCTGGAAACATCATTAGAAATAAAGCTAGGCTAGTTGCACAAGGTTACAATCATAAAGAAGGAATTGACTATGGGGAAACCTTTGCAACTGTAGCTAGATTAGAGGCTATTAGGATCTTACTTGCCTATGCATCACATCTGAATTTCAAGCTATATCAAATGGATGTCAAAAGTGCATTTCTAAATGGTTTTATTGTTGAAGATGTTTTTTTAGAACAACCACCTGGTTTTTTAAATCCTCATTTTCCAAATCATGTTTTTAAACTTTCTAAAGCTTTATATGGTTTAAAACAAGCTCCAAGAGCTTGGTATGAAAGGATTTCAATCTTTCTTATCTCAAAAGGATTTACAAAAGGAGTAGCTGATCCCTCTCTTTTTATAAAAAGGATTTCAAAATATGTATTAATAGTACAAATCTATGTTGATGATATTATTTTTGGACCTTCTAAAAATTCCTTATGTACTGATTTTTCAAAGATTATGAAAAATGAATTTGAAATGAGCTTAATGGGAGAGCTTAAGTATTTTCTTGGTTTTCAAATTTTTCAAACTAAAGATGGAATTATTTTAAATCAAAGTAAATATACAAAGGATCTTTTAAAACATTTTGGATTGGATAGTATTAAGGAAAGTAATACACCTATGATTACTACCTGTAAATTGGATACAGATGAAGCTGGGAAACCAGTGGATCAAAACAATTACAGAGGTATGATTGGGAGCTTACTTTATCTTACTGCTAGTCGACCAGAAATTATGTTCAGTGTATGAATGTGTGCTAGATTTCAAGATAATACTAAATAATCACACTTACTGGCTGTTAAAAGGATTTTTATGTATCTTAAGTATACTGTAAATTTAGGTTTGTTTTATCCAAAAGGAAAATCATTTAACCTAACTAGATATTCAGATGCTGACTTTGCTGGATGTAAGTTAGATAGGAAGAGCACATCTGGAACATGTCATTTGCTTGGAAAAACCCTATTATCATGGTGTAGTAAGAAATAGAACTCAGTTGCATTGTCTACTGCCGAGGCAGAATACATAGCTGCTGGTAGTTGCTGTGCACAAATTCTGTGGATGAAATACACTTTATTGGATTATGGATTTGATCTTAAACATGTTTCAATTAACTGTGACAATACTAGTGCAATCAATATATCTAAGAACCCTGTGTCACACTCTAGAACTAAGCACATTGATTTCAGACATCACTTTCTAAGAGATCATTATCAAAAAGGTGATATTTCTTTAAGGTTTATTATTTCTGAACATCAATTAGATGATATCTTAACAAAGCCTTTATTCTCTGAAAGAATGAAATTTATTAAACAAGAGTTGTGTATGATCGATCTGTGAAATAGATCTGTGAAACTGATGGGTGAAACTGATCTGTGAAACTAATCTATGAAACATATCTGTGAAACTGATATGTGAAACCGATCTGTAAAACTAATATGTGAAACTGATCTGTGAAACTGATCTATGAAACGGATCTGTCAAACTGATCTGTGAAACCGATCTGTGAAACTGATCTTTGAAACTGATCTGTGAAACTGATCTGTGAAACCGATCTGTGAAACTGATATGTGAAACTTATCTGTGAAACTGATCTGTGAAACTGATCTGTGAAACTGATATGTGAAACTGATCTGTGAAGCTGATATGTGAAACCGATCTGTGCAACCGATCTGTCATACCGATCTTTTTATTTATTATATTGTAATTAATTAGTAAATTTCTTTTATACTTTTTATGGGAACCCTAAATGATAAAATAAATGATACGCGACTATTTATCTTCCCTAAACCTTTGACCTTTCATTTCCCTCTGAACCTTTCAACCTCTCTTCCCCTCTACTTCGAACCTTCGAACTCCCGCCTTCCCAAAATCCTCGAATGGCTAAGTAAAAGAGACCGAGAAAAGGACCAGATAGCCCTGTACCTTCAAATCGTGCTCTAGGAGAGTCGAGTAGTACCTCTCAACGATCAGTAAATCCGAACCTGGAAACTCGGATTGTTGTTGTAGAAAGAGAAGTCAGCTCTCTGTGGCTTTTGTCAAGTAAGTCACTGTTGCTGCACGTTCTTGAATCGCAAGGATGGATAGACTGGTTTTCTGAAAACTCTCGAATAGACTACCTGAAGCTGGTACATGAGTTCTATATGAATCTGAAAATCACTTTAGATGGTGTGGAGGCTGCCAGAATGTCGTCTGTGGTAAAAGGAATGAAAATATCCTTCTCATCTAAGCAGTGGGCTGAGTGCTTGAATGTACATCATGAAGGTCGGTATGAGGATTATGTTGGGAATATTCCTCCAACATCTGATTACTTCTCTTACGAATTAGCTCTAGAGCTTCTGACTGGAAACAGAGAGTCACGGAGAATCACAGCATCAGAATTAAATGGTGAATGTAGACTTCTTTTCAAGTTTATTCAGCACCAACTATGCCCTAGGAGAGGAGATTTTGCTGCTGTAAAGTACAAGGATGTTTTCCTGTTGTTTCTTCTGAAAACACATGAGAAGATCAATTTGTGTAGATATGTAATGGTGCACATAGCTGGAATGGTAAAACCATCCAAGAAAGCCACTTCCTTGTTTTATTCAAAGATGATATCTACCATGCTCAAGAATCTAGAATGTATTGATGAAGATGATGAAGTTGATGAAACAGATCATACCTTCTGTCTCAACAAAGAGATCTGCAAGAGGATGAAAATCAATTGGAATCCATGGAAGAAGTGCTGGGTTGCAGATGAAGATAAATTGTATGAATCCTACAATCCCATAGATCATGGCAAGAGGCCAATGGATTTGAGAGACCCTAGCTTGAAACCAGATGAGGAACCAGTTTATTCTGATGATGATGAGCAAGAAGAAGGAAAGGATGAGGCCACCAAAGCCCAAGAGCAAGAAGAAGCTGTGACTGAGGAAGGAAGTATGTCATCTCCTGATGATAGGAGTGATCTTGACACTGCTAGTCCCATGAGAAGAATAGAATTTGGACCTACTAGTCCACCCTTAGCCCTACCAGAATCAGAACCCATTCTTGGTGATGAAGAAGATTCTGATACTGAAGAATATCATAGTGAAGCTTCTGAGAAGAGTGATGATGGACATGCTAATGATGCTGAGGCTGCTGTTGATGGTGATAACAGACCAGTGGATGGTCTTTCGGAAGATCAAATAGAATCACCTCAGTCAGAACAAGAAATGCATATCAGTGGCAAGGCTGATTCACCAAAAATCAGTGGAACAACAAGCTATGAGAAACCAAAATACACCCTGTGTGCTGCTGTTTGGGATGACTACCCTGGTTATGCTGTGTTGGGCTTAGAATATTCTGAAGAAGAAGAAGCAATTCCAGAATCTGCTGCAGCTGTGAAGTGGAACCTCCCAAGAGAAGCAAGGTATGTTCCTGCTGTTGATCCTACAAATGTTAATTTACCTAGTTCTGGAATCTCTCAAGCTGATCTTAATAAGTTTATGATTGAATTGCTAACCGCTGTGAGAACAACAGTTAGAGAATAAATTTCTAATTCTCTTACTCAAGTGTCTCTAAAAGTTTCTGAAAATTCATTGGAATCCTTCTCACAAAGAGTATCTAATGCTGTGAAGCCAGACCTGGCCAATACTGGTGAACTTATTGGCAGGCCCATGGCATTTTTGAATCAGACTATGAAGGATCTTCACACCGGCTTGGTATCTCTATCCAGCGAATTCCGATCAACCATCTCTGGTATGATGGATGTTTTGAGAAATTTGATTGAACATCTCAACAAGTCTGACCTGAGGAAGTTGAAAGATGAGTTAACTCACATAGTTGGCCAAGCCAGTACATGCAAGGTAACCAAGATCACTACCCGTGAGCTAGATTCTCTAAGAGAAGTTGTGCATGATGAGTTAGCTGCTGTTAGACAAATTCTTGATTTAGAATCTTTGAGGAAGATGAACGAGCTCTGTGATAACAGTCACAGGATGGCATTGGTGTATTCAGCAGATGCTAAGAAAGCTCTATAAGGGATCAAAGAGAAAGTTGATAATTACTTTTCCAAGATTTATACAAAGCATGAAATGGCTGCAAACTTCAAGGTGTTGGCAGAGAATCTGAAATTACCTCCAGTCACTCAGGCCTTCAAAACTCAAGTCCATTAGTTGCAAGATTTTACCCCTTCCTTGGCCCAGTTCAAGGAGAATAAATATGATTTTGAAAAAGCTATGAAGTATGGAGCAGAAGTCATTCAGGAATTCATTCATCTTTTGAAGCCCTATTTGAATGCACCAGCCACTGCAATAGTAGTTCCTACTTCAGAACCTCTCTGTGACTCTGATGTAGCTCCAAATCAGTTATCTCTTACTCAAGCTCTATATCAGTTAAGACCAGTCCCTCAGCAAGCGTCTCAACCCGCTCCTGTTTCTCAACAACAACTCTCTGTGGCACCTGCTCCTACACCTTCCCGAGTTGTCCTACCACCACTTCAGATTCGCCAAGTCCAGCCTGCCTCCACGCCTTCAAACTTACCCACTATTGATCCCAAAGACAAAGGAAAAGCCCCTTTGTATCCCAACAAATAGTTGTGTATTGTTTTTTATAGGGTGAACAATGTGATGCTTGTAATATTCTGTACTTTATCTTTTTTTCCTCTCTACTCTATGCTGACTGCTTTTACTTTCACTTTCACATATTTGTTTTCCCTCCTTTTTGATTATCCCAAAGGGGGAGAAGAAAAAGAATGATATATGCGAGAAGAATGATATATGAGAAGAAAATGAATGATATATGGCAGAAGAGAGATATATGGGGGAGAAAAGATGTATATATCTCAAGGGGAGAAGTCTGTATAATATATATGGGAAATTTAAATTAAGGGGGAGATTTATATATCTCTTTATATTTATTTTCTTTATGGTTTAATTATCATTATGTTTTTATTTATGATATATCATATTATTTATATTTTATGATAAAGATTTGTGATTATCAAAAAGGGGGAGATTGTTGAGCCCTCTGGAAGATTGTTGATTTCATGTCTATGATTGATGTTTTAATAATCACAAATCATCACATACCATTAATGCTTAATCTGGTTTGATTTCTCATAAACTTAATTACAATCTGTGAATGAATATGTTATCATGTTTTTGTCTATGCTTATTGACTTACAAAGTATTTTGGAAGTCTTCTGGATATCAACAGACATCGGAAGCACCGATCCAATATCAACAGACATCGGAAGCACCGATCCAATATCAACAGACATCGGAAGCACCGATCCAATATTAACAGACATCGGAAGCACCAATCCAATATTAACAGACATCAAAAGCACCGATCCAATATCAACAGACATCGGAAGCACCAATCCAATATCAACAGACATCGGAAGCACCGATCCAATATCAACATACATCAGAAGCACCGATTCAATATCAACAAACATCGGAAGAACCGATCCAATATCAAAGGACAACGGTCGCACCGATCCGATATCAAACTGACTCACCGATCAGATGACAGACTGATGCTGATCAAACTGACTCACCGATCAGATGACAGACCGATGCTGATCAAACTGACTCACCGATCAGATGACAGACCGATGCTGATCAAACTGACTCACCGATCAGATGACAAACCGATTCTGATCAAATGACTCACCGATGCAAAATGACTCACCGATGCAAATGACTCACCGATGCTGATCTATCTGAGTCACCGATCATTACTCACTAATGCTGATGACCTACCGATCACTTGATTCTTCAATAGTCATAAACAACTGTTTGAATATCTTTATCTTTATCTTTATTTTATCTAACCAATGGGCATATTAGGTATATTTTAATGCTCTATCAATTAATTAATAAAGGTTGTCGGATGTCAGGAAACCGTACCTCGTACCTGCGGAAAGGAAACTTTTTCTGTCTTCCGAAGCACATGACATAAATACAAGAAGACTCTGCTGAAGAAGGTATTGTTGTGGAAAGAAGAACACAAGAAGAATATAGAGGAAATAAAGAAGAGGGAGAACCAAGCAAGATAGAACCTCATACACAATCAAGCCTACTCATGAAGAGTTATGTGCATACAAAAGAACATTGAAGAACTTCATCGACTACATCTCACTACCTTTAAACCTGAAGCATACGACACTCTTCTTCTCAAACAAAAACGAGAAGAGGACTCAGAATAAATTCTGACCAAATACAAAAGAGTCCAGAGCTACACTGAAATCACCAGAGCCATTTCTAAACTCTACATCTCTGCTCTGTGATACATTTGTTTTACATTTTGAGTAGTGTGAGTTATCTGCTATATTAAACACACACACTGACTACCGTACTTTCACTGGAGGATATGTAAATCCTCAGCAAACCTTTTTACACTTCATTTCCCACTGTGGATAGTGGTAGAGGTCGTGTGAGACCTGGACAACTCTAAGCTGTTGTTTGTTTCCCCATGCAGAACAGTGGTAGAGGTCTTGTGACCTGGACAGTGTGTTCACTGTTGTTAACCCCGATCTAGGGTGTGGATCATTTTTATATAAACTTTTGAGAGGAAAAAGTCACGGCTTGAGACTGAACCTCTTGGTTAATTCTCTATGTTTGTTGCTACATACTATATCCATACTACATATTTATTTCATATTCCGCTGCTATTACTTTGAAATATAATTTGTTTTCAAAGCTACTTTGATAGTTAAACTCGCAAGTGTTTATATTTATTATAAACCAGTAAGTTAGTTTCAAAAGTTAATTTAATCATAAGATTAAGTTAACTGAGAACTAATCAATCTTTGAGAAACTAATGGAACCTTTATAATCTGTATAAATTCACTACAGTTTAATCTGTTTTTGAAATAGGGGGATTTTAATAAACATTTTTTTAGCAGAAAATTTTAATTGGAACTCAATTCACCCCCCTCTTGAGTATCCACTCCGACCAACAATATGGAATCACTAAGATTTTCCCTTGAACAAGACCATGTCAATTTTTAACAAATGAAACATGGTGGAAACCATTTATGGGATAAAATCAATATATTTTAAATCATGGACCAAACCATCTCTTTAGAAGCATGCAAAGAATGTACCACCATTTTACACCAAACTGATATGGTATACCATGTTGTAATATATAGATATGTATCTCGACCATACCAGTATAAATTTTTTTATTTTCATTTTTTAAAAATAAAGACTACAGTTATCCCATTATATTATTAGAAAATTGAGGATTTTATAATGAGTTAGATACATTATTTATTTTCAATATAAAGAAATCAGTTTTTTGAAGTATATAATTTCATTAAAGAAATTATTTTAATAGATTAATTTTTTTCTACAAAAACATTTTTTAATAAAATATTCTTATTAAATAATATTTATCTAAATATAAATCCTTACATGATTTAATTAATTACATTTTAATATTTCAATTATTTTGAAAGTTATTAGTGTTATAAAAACATGTATTTTCTAGTAAATAATATGTCATATACAAAATAGAAAATTCACATATTTTGGAAATTATTTTGGCAAAATTAACATCATATTTGAAATTAGCCTTACAAAATTACCGAATGGTTATTTTTATAGAATTTTAAGTGGTATGTGAATTTTTGGGTAATAATTAAATATGATACAACCAATTGGAATATATAATGAAATCATTTCATCCAAACGGTGATATAATAAATACTATAAAGGGAATTCCAGAAAAAAATACAAATTTATCCTTTAAAATAATGTGTATTTATAGATATTTGATTAATTTTTATAACCATTAATGAATTCAATAAAACCTGTATTATATTTTAAGGCATTAAAATCAATTCAATATGAACATAAATTACTTACACATCACCAATGATATTATTTTAATATTTTCGATTCTTGTCCTTATATGTTTTGTAAATCCATTCATGTTTTGCAGAATAAATTTTCAAAAACTCTGAGAATGTTTTTCTTATGAATATTTTTTCATATCGTATCCAAAACCAATGTTTATAAATCTGTACATAATTCCCCTATATTTTGTTATAAATAACCACCCAATATCCTACTTATATTCACTCAAAAACCAATTATCATGATTTTATTATACAACTCAATCATTAAATCCCTTCCATGTTATTTTCATTCTCTTAATAAGATCCTTTCAATATTTTAGAAGTTCCCTCTCAAATTAGTGGATTCTCTTCATCCTCTTTATTAAAGTAAAATCACTATATTATGCATTTTTATTTCTAATTTCTTATGATATCATATTTTTTTACACTTCCATTTTATTTCTTTATGATTATCCTATAATTATGGAATATATATCTCTCCTAATAAACCCATAATTGAACTGTTATTTACTATAGTTATGCTGCCGAAATTATGTAGTGAATTTCTACACCAATAATTTTTGTTGTGAATACCCATCCCCATTCCCACTAAATGATATTTTCCAAGATTTAACTATAATTCATTGATTTTGTAATGAAATGTATAAAACCAACAAACTGTAATCATTGGACTAAATGTGATGAAATATGTTCGTATGTTGTATAGGGTATGCAGTGTAAAAATTCATGTACATGATATAAATGTAACTAATGGGATCATAATTATATATACTTCCAAATAATTTTTTAATGTTTTATCTCATGTGACACTATTTATGGTTCCTAATAGGTTAACCTAATCACACTATGATATCATGTCATTTTAATTTCCCTTGACCTATTTTATAATGTCATGTTTTTTAGTGTTGCCCAAAACTAATGTTTCCTTGATATTATCATATTTTATCATTCATAAATGTTCATCATTATGATTATGACTACATTTCAGTCAACTTTATATATATATTTAATCACTTGTATTGTTTTCATCATGTTATTCCATTATTATTACCATACTAGTGTTTATAGATCACCCCTTTCTTAGGTATATAACCAGGTTTTGTCCTATAGTTTAAGAAGAGTGATGTAATTTTAAGATCATGTTAAGGAGTTTTAAGAAATTTAGTGAAATATATATATATTATTTTATTATCTTATGAAATCAATCTCTTAATGACACTAAAATTATAAATGTTCTGGGATTATAATATGTGCATCTTTATGTATCAAATCTAGAAAAAAACATTATAAATGGTCTAGTTTGTTATACTTAATAATTCTACATTCATGGTATATAGAGATACTAGGAGATACTAATAATTGGTTAAACTGATGCTAGTTTCTAAAAAGATCAGAATGACATGATGTTTTAGTCATGATTTTTCTTTAGTCTCGAAAAATGATCTATGAGGTGGAAGAGCATAAAAGAACCAGTTATCCCTAATTATACTAAGAGATTTGATGTTATAATGGATTATAATGAAACTAAAAAGGTAGTTCTGAATTATAAAATCATCCAAGAGCATTATGTGGTGCCTAATAAAATAGATCCAATCATGTTGTATTTTGATAACATTGTTGTTATTTCTCTCTCAAGGTATAAAAGGGAACTTCAATAGATGAATCAAAAACTCTAAAAATATTTTCTCTTTAGGTATTCCTCTCAATGTGTGGGAAAAATGTGATCCATGTCTCTATAGGTAAATATATAAGAAACCCTTAAATAAGGATTTAATATTCCAGATGCATGAATATCATGTGATAGCTATTTGATTAAATGTTTTCAATAGTTGGCTCTAGTTTATGTGGGGATCGGTTGGAGTCGGTTTCCTTTATCTAAATTCTATGTACATAATTGTTACATATATTTATTTTTAGAGTATTTATATAATTTACTTATCACATAATGATTTTTATTTTGAATGGAATATAAAATCATTATTTCCTAAGGTAAACTTCTACATTGAAATCTTATATCAACTCCATGTTAGGATGAGAACCTAGAAGTGGAATGATTTTATTTTTAAATATATATTTTATATACAAAATATATAATTACATAGTTAAAAAATTATATATTCTATCATGGGTGGAGACTTATTGAAATTTGAGACACTTTTTGATGGTGTATGAACATTATAATATTTAGTGAAAGAAATTATGAGAAGATGACCCACCGGTAAGAAATAATCATTTAAACATGTCATTGGATGTTACTATCTATGGGAATGTATATTTATCATTATAATTTAAGATAATTAATATTTAATATAATGTGTCTTGAAAATTCATGTATAGATGAAAATTATGACAAAATATGATAGTGTTGAGGTATGATACATTCGGAACGTTGCGACTAATACAGACTTAAAGAATAATACGAGATTGGATTTATACCTTAATACTCTAGTAGATGATGATATCATAATACCATTAAAGTTATTAAATCTACCTAATTAAGTCCATTTATAGTGATTTATGTTTGTAATTTCATTTCTAAATAGTTATAGAAAGAGACATTGGTCACATAGGTCGATTACACTAGAATGAAACCCACTTGGTTTTAGATATTGAGATAATGGGATTATAATAAATTGTTTACATTCATAGTAACTTATGTATCATTGTGACATTAACCTCATTTTATATTAGATCATTGGGGTGTTATTATATGTTAACCAATAGATACAAGTAGTGTAGACTAATTCCATTGAGAAAGGGTCATAGAGGGTTTCTCACAAGTATTTTGAGAATATTAGTTAAATTATCTTAGAATTTATGATATTGTATAACTATTATTGTCATATGTGGTTTAATAATTAGTCAAGGGATATTTATTATTAATATTATTCTAATAAATAGTTTAATAATTATTTATATATGTGAATATATAATATTTATTCAAGCTGATTTGCAAGGTAACAAATACTTATTTATTTGGTTACACTAATATGTAATATATATTTATTCACAATATTCCTAATATTATATATATTTGATTATTAGGGGTAAAATTTCATTCATACACACACACACACACTTAAAGAACACATAAACATTCTGTAAATGATGGTCATAAGCTCATAGGGTAAAATACACTCATACGAACACATTTATTCTTATATTAAAGGCTCATGGGACAAATATTGGATGACCTAATTTTCCATTTGATTTTGATGTCCCAAAGGCCCTTTTTTTCTTCATCATTCCCATGGGTTTTCACCCCTTTACTGCATCAGGCCTACATCACCTCTTATCCACGTCATTCCAATGTACCTACTATATATTTCGGGGCTTGCATCGTAAATCCCCAAAGGGGAATGCCTGTATAAAACCCAAGTATTTTGGATGTAGGATCACATAGATTACATCCAGGAACCACCCCTAGCACTTTTTGAATATAATTTTTATTTATTAATTAATTTATAATAAAGAGTTATTTATTCATCTATATAAAGAATTATTATTCAATGACAAATAAATATTAAATAGGATTGATAGACCGAGTATAATGGTCTAGTGAGAAATGTTATATTAACTATTGTTTGAATAAATATCAATTTACTTATTCATAAAACTATTACTTACATTATCAATTAATTTAGCATATGTAATGTAAAAAATAATAATTTTATTATTATATAGACACGAGGATCATCACGGATTGATAAAAATAATATGTTCTCCTATCCGATTATTATATTCAAATCATTTCACTATATGAACCCAATTATTATATTTTCTTATACCTCAGAGATCCATATTCAATTATCATATATAATGAGTTCAATAATAGATTTTCTCCTTAACAAGAAATCTCTCCCATATAATTATCTGAAAAAAGTAGATAAATTATCCTCTTCCAAAAGAGGCAATACTTCTCCCTATTTTTGATTTAGTTTCGATCAACAATAATCACCAAACACATTAGATCTATCTATTCAATCTCTTATTTGATTGTATGATGACTATTGAGGTTTCATGAAAAATATTTGAATCATCCTTTGAGGTGATAAATCCTTGATTAATCTGAAGAAATAATGGAATAGTAAGAAATATTCAACTTAATTTCGAAAACAATGATCCGATTCAATGAAATGAAACATCATAACTAAATTAAATAATTTTAAATAATATGTAAAAATATAATCTCTTATTTGTTATAATGTTTCTATAAAATAATATTTAATTTAATATATTTTTTTGGGAAAATTTTCATCAAGTATATCTTGTAATTATCCTTAATCATGAAAAAATAAGAGTTGGTAACTACTGAATAAGTGATTCCAATATGTCAGAAACAATCATGACTGACACGTCATAGGGAAATATATGTGTTTCATATTTGTAAAATCAATAAATCTCACACATGACCCTTACATAACATATATTTCTAGTGTTTCTCTTATGTATCATATATTAATTGATGGAATTGTTTTAATAGCTAGATGGTACATATTTCATCTTGGTTAGGACATTTCATTTATTTCACAGGATACTCTTAACACCATATATTAGTATATATAAAACAATCATATCATGGGAATTTATAGAATTCATATAAGTACCTATAGAAGATTTCCCTAAATTATTCAATCATTCTAAAACCATTCACATCATTTTCAACCAACTTCCACTTCCTGACCAATTTCTAGAGTAACAACTATACCATCATCCTTTAAAAACAAAAAAAAACTAATCCATTTAAAATTACTTATATAATATCCAATTTACTTATCTTTCTTTATGTTTTCTCAGACCAACTCCAAACCCACAAAAAATCATGGTATGATTTTGAAACATATTTAGCCAATATAATATTGGAATACACCACCAACACATTCAATTCTTTTAGTGATTTTAAATTTTCCTCACAAAACCTTTAGGGATCATCAACCAAACCAACATATAACCTACTTAGTGAAAACATTTGTTTATTTGAAATTTTATCAAAACATCCATAAAATATATGATCCATAAATAGATATATGCATTCTCCCTCCACCCTTATCTATTAATAATTGGCCCTTTAAACATGTGGATTTTATGTACTTCTCCAAACTCATTTTTCATCAAAAGGAAAAATATTTAACATTACATGATTTTTCATTTCTTGTTACCCTTTATTCATAAAATTTACCAAGTTATCTTTACAATATTTACCACTTATGATAATAATATTCTATCACCATTATCTTAATAAATACAAATATATTTTTATTTTTCTATGAATAATCATATTTAGAGAGACTATTCCTCCTTATATATTCATTTCAAATACCCATTAAATTCCTTATAAATGAATCTCGGACACAATTTACCACTTTAATATATAATCCAAAAATTCATTTTCAAATTTATAATTTATTATATTAGTCTCATGTAATTATAGAAAGTAAAATTTCTACTTGTTAATGGTTCATCATCAAATGCTCTAAACCTATTGAGTCATAATGTGGTGAATATAATGTGATTCTAGATTAATAGATTCCATAATATCCATTTCAGTCATGAATTTCCATAAACACTTGTCGATTGAATAATCATGTTCCTTTATTTCAAAGTATATATGATCTCAGTCACATTTATTTTACACTATTAACATATAATAAATAATTAAGTAATAGTGTGAGTCATTCCACATGTGAAACCAATTGATACAAGATATGAATGATAAAATAGGGATACCACATGATATTATTGATTATAATTCTTTTAGATGATTTTTTATTTACGTGGCTAATCAATACATGAATGTTAATTATCTGGTCTTGTTATTTTTTTAGTTTTGAATAGTGAACTTATTAATAAATTTTAATAAAGGGAAAAACATGTTTCATAAATAATTTCTTCTCAATTTCTTTTAGTATATTTTAATGAAACTATATGATACCATATAATTAGTTTATAAATAAATTAAAAATTTATTCATCCAATAATATAGAGGGTACTCTAACATCTTGTCTATATTCTTCTTTAGGGATAGTTACTACTTGATAATAACATGATTCTATATTTTTCATTCAGAATTCATCTTCATGTAATGTGGAAAGCTCAGTTATGTTTTAGACACATAATTTACTTCAATTCATTCTTTTTACCACCCATACATAACCTTATAGTCAATATATAATAAGATTCATCTATTATTTATCATAGTGACTACTTAACATCATTTGTTAATAATTTCAATCTTGAAATCACTTGAATTTATTTATTATCGTCTGTATCTCTAGATTTAGTACTAATCCCCATTAAGTATCTCTTAACCCATTACTTTTCATTAAATTTTCTTGAATCTATAATGTATACTTCCAACACCATGTGTTTTATTTTACCCATTCTCATTGAAACCATTATGTCTCAATGCATTGACATCCATATAACTAATTCATATCCATTGATTAAAAATATCTTATTAACTATATCTCCCCCTTAAACTCATATCATTATAATTATAATATATAAAAATTATGTACATGTGGAAATGGAAACATTCAAATACCTTCAAGTAGATGGGTTTTTTTGGTCATTATAAACCAACCATTAAATTTTTATCTACTTCAAATCTGATCTAGGGATAAATTTACCTCTACAAACATCTCTTTGATTGTTTTGGCCTGAACATTTATAATTACTTTAGATAATATTAATATATTTTGTGTTTATCAGACAACTATTTAATGTTTTGTTATTTTATGTGCTTAATCTAAATTATTATTCATAATTCCATATTCATGAAATGATAACTCAATCAGTCATTCAGACATGCTTTTTGGTGGTATATATGAATCCTATTGAGCATGTTCCTTGATTTTTATCCTTGATTTCCATTAAACCCATGTAATATTTTTATATACTTGATGAGATAAAATTTATACAACCATTTATGGGAACAACCTACTATATCCTGATCAATTATGGTCCTTCATTCCTATCATCTTTGATATCTAAGATATTAATATCTTCATTATTATTTTATCACAATGATTTCATTTCATAATTATAGGATGGTTTATGTGAATAAACTGCATTTTTTTATTGACATAATCTCACCTTCTATCTCATTTATGTATTATATGAATATTATATCATACATACTTGAGGGTTATTCCTTTTCCTTATATTATTAATGTATTATAATAGCATGAACTTGTTTTTGAGTGGAATATATTATACATTCCATCCTATCTTATTCTTTTCCTTAATGTTGGGAATATGATCTTTGGACTTCTGTTACAATTTTTTGTAGTAGATGTAAAAATAAACATGGTTATACAAATATATAATATCCTTATGAAATCACACCATGTGTAATATTATTTTGGCTAAAATGTTGTTTTTTCGGGTCTTCCTCAACTTTTGAACTTTCTAACTTCTACAATGACACATATAATGAATCCCAATATTCAAAAAATGCAACATTTCAATTCCACTATTATTTTAGAAACGTTTTTTATCAATTTTATTTGGAATTTTCTATATTTCTTTTGATTAACAATTTTTCTTGTTATTTCTACGAACCAAATTATCCAATTGAGAATAATCATTGTTTAACATTTTCCTCATATCATAAATTTCTCCCTCAAGATTCATAATCATAAAATTCCTCTCATTTATTAATACCTATAAATTCTCAATTTTATAACTTTTTACATGAAATATGTATTTTCACTTTACACTACTCTATAAAGATACACATTTATGATTTATGGGGTTCCTCTCATTTCCATTATTAACATTATCCCATAAATGATTTCTTCAAGTATATCTCATTTTTCTTTAATTTTATTCTTCATTCTTGTAATGAGAATTTACGATGTTATTTATTAATTCGTCATAATTTTGTTTTCTTACTTTAAATTTATTATGTAATAACTATTTTCTTCATCTTCATCCCCAAATAAGTTTTTCATCACTCCTAATTTCCTTAAATACCTCTAGTGTCTTTCACAAATAATATCTAGATTTACCACATTATGTGGTTTCTTATTTTCGACTTTCACCCTCCAACTATTCATGTGTTGTTACATTTATATATTTAGATTTATAAGAATCATATATTATATATTAAAATTTATATATATATATAAGGAATCATTTATTCACCTCAATTAGAATACCAAATATCATGGTATCATTATTCTTATTCTTTATGATTCTATAAATAATAAATTATTGTCTTATAGAAATAATATCCATCAGATGATTCCTAATTTACACTAGTAAAAGAAAACTACTATTGTTCTTTCAACATATATTCATTACCATTCAAGTATTCTAACTTAATCCAGTTAAAGTTTGAAATCCTACAGTAAACTATATTCATGGATACATCTACTTCCAATGAATCACTTATGTTTTTCATTGAAGAAACATCACTAAATGAATTTCTTTTATATAAATATAAAACAATTCAATGATGAATTTAAAAAAAATACCATTAAAAATATATCATGTGAGATTGTGATCTATACATCCTAATATGACAAAAAATCTTCATTCAATGTTGAATAATTATATCCACTAGATAAAAAATACTATTGTTAAACAAATATCTTATACAATATCTAAATATTAAAGAAGAAAAAAATATAGGTTAATAATATTGTATAACCTTCCGTTGATAACACTTTTTGTTATCCATGATGCTTAATGTGGATTAGGGTGTTACTTACATAATTTGTTTCTTGGTTATAGATACCTTTCCCCTGAGGCCATGTTCCATTAGAAGAAATAATATTAATAAGCCTTTGATGAAATTATCTTTATCAAATTAATTAATATATAATATCATGAAAAATGTGTAGAAAGTAATGTATAATATGACACATGAGTTTTTCTTAGTTCACCAAGATATGTTTGTATCCAAGTATTATATAAATAGTAGTGTGAAAGTGTAAAAAAAAATCAACTATAACTATTTTTTTTTATGGATATAAGAATTATGAGACTTTATTACACACCAAGGCTCAATGAATATAGAATTTTAGGTAAATTAGATCCTCAATAATTTTCTCTACCAATTTAATTATTCAGGTAATGGGTTACTAAATACCAGATGTTACTCAATTATCCTACTTTTCGCAGTTCTCTAGAAAATATATATTTATGGGGATGATGGAATATTCTCGGTTTATTGACATGAAGGTCCTTATTGGTTAAACAATTTAAACTATTTTTATTTTATAATAATTTATTTTTGTTATTATACAATGTATACTGGTGTGATTATCACAATCCATTCCAGGATTTAATCAAATTTGTTATATATGAGTTAAGTATTTGTTCTTTTAAAAATCTTCCCATGAAAAAAACTCTCTCAAGATTAACTAATTATAGAGTATGAATTATCATTAATGTATTAAATATTCATTAAATTAATAGTCCAAATATATATCAGGTTCCTTAATCCTTGATTCTTTCCCACTATTCAAAATTGGATATGATCAATAGATGTTATGATATTCTATTTACTTCCTTTCCATTATTTTAAAATCACTCCATGTCATGAAGAACTATTTTCAATATCATCTTATTTAGAAACATATATAACATGCTAATTTTGATATATTATATAACCCACATTAATGACCATTTATTATTATTTCTTCAAACCTCTCTAATCACCCTATTTGTTTGTCTATATTCACTCATCTATTCTATTTTCATTCTATAAAAAATTTATATTCAATATCCTGATATATTTTTTAAATAAAAAAAGTTACCACATCTCTACTTCAAACTTAATATTTTTCAAATCTATCACATTGATCATTCTCTATATAATGTTCAAATTAAATTTCAAATAGATAGTCAGTATATGCAAAAAACACATCCCAACATACATGAAAAATATATTGTGTTCAATCTAGTAAAATCCATTGAATTCCAAAAATCATATAATGATGAAATATATCATTACACGAACAATTATTTCCTTATTTAGTTTTCTTAAACTTTTTTTAAAACCAAGACATGAAAAAGAAAATCATGTTGTGGGATTCCCTATTATTGTCAAAAAATCAATCACCTTTTGTTTTATGACCTCAATTATTACCATATAATTTAAATACCATGTTGTGTTTCCTTCAATAAAGGAAAGATAAAAGGATTCAAGTTGTGACTATTTTTTTTACTTCAAAACAACTTAATTATAGAACATCATGGAAAACATGTTGTGATGTGTTTTATTTAATCAAATTTTATCCTTATCACAATGTGATTAAATATAGATATCTTGTAAATCTATACCAATTGAGGTGTGACTCAATTTCAACACATGATTGTATCTAAATAACCATAAACATTCCAATATATCAAGGTACCTTCATGGTGTGACTAACATGTAATCATGTGACATAATCATTCTAGATTTCAAAAATTAAGAAACATCACACATTAACCATATATACAATATATTTATACTCTCACTCTTATGAGTAAATTTCCAGGATTTGGATACATGGAATACACATTTTTTATATTGTCCGCCCATTTATGATTTCTCTATTTTTTCACCAGAAACTCCAAAAATTATGTATATGTATATAAAAATATTTCAAATATTATTAAATAAAAACTTCAATGAAATATGTATTATATATATCGATCTACCTTATAAACATCCAAAAAACTCTATGATATTTTAGAATAAACTAATTATTCAAGAATAATGTCTAGACTAACTTATGGAACTCCACCCTTCCCAATAACTAGTCCCTCATCCTTCTGTTATTACTTTGTCAACATCCAATACAATTTTTTCTACAATGCTGATTCCAGACTAACTCCACTATAATAACAATCAAACAGTTCAACTATTAAACATCAAGAACATAAAATATCTGGTTGAAGAAGCAACACATTAAGCTACAGGAAAAATAATCAAAGGTAACAATACTTTACATTTGTACTATGAGAAATCCCTCTGAATGGAAACATGGGAGGTCGTTGATTTACCCCTATATAAGTATTGAGATGAGAATTAACTTTAAATAATGCACTGGGATCCAACATCAATCAATGGGAAATCAAATCCCTTATTTTAGGAACCTAAAATGAATATCCTTAATTATTTATAACATGAGATGGATTGCCTTATTTTATGGATGAAACAACATTATGATCTATAAATACATTATAAGAGTCCACATGTGTGATGGAAAGATCTTTATAATTATATTCAATCATAGAATTTTGAACATCAAGAGAAACACTGATAAGATCTTATGATAGTAAGGTGTTTTACGTTATTAAAAATGAAAAAAAATAAATTTCAAGTAAAACATAGCAAATATGAATTTAATAACTCACCTTGTCCTCAACATTAACATTAACACCCTTCTAATCTTTTCCCTTATTCATAAACTACAAATATAATTACTTTATTGGGTATTGAGCCTTGTGTTTATTGGGAGAACTTTATTTGGAACCTACAAAAAACAGTGAAATTCCATAGTATAATTGAAAATGAACATGATAATGACATATGGGACACAAATGAGGTATATTTTCAAAACAAACATGTTGAAAACCCATTTGAACCTTTCAAAATCTAAACAATAAATAGAATCTTAAAAACCCACAATCTTGATGAAAAAATAAAAGAGGGGGATAGAAATATATATATAAATATTTGTTTGAATATATTTATAGGATATTTTTTTACATCTTGAACACTTATGGAAGGTGAATTAGGGTTTGATAACTTTTATCAAATTTAAAACTTATTTATCCCTCACCATTTATATATACTGTTTTTAAGGTGAATGGATCTATTTTTCTCGCTTCTCCCCTTTTTAGTTTCATGCAATACATCAAATAGAAGAAACAAAAGTGGCACAATCTTTTTTTTAAGGTTGTCCTTTGGAAATAAAATTGTAATCCTTGTTGTCAACCATACCTCACCTAGATCACACAAAACACAAGTATCAATATGTGGGTATAATGAATATGGGATATCCTAATCTCATGTTACACATCCTCAAATTGTGTTAAACATCCCAATGGGTCATTATAATTTTTTCCAACAATATATAAACAAGTATGGGTAATAATAATAGATTTTATCACCAATTTATCACTTTTATATTTTATAGATTTACTTCAAGGTATTATTATCCTATAACTATATAAAAAACAACATGAAATAACATATTTTCCATGTACCCTATGATGGTTTCCAAAAATATCTTTTTAAATGAGTCCTCGAATAAAAATAACCATATTAATTTATGATCTCTCCTTCTACTTATTCTCTATGAAAATTGACTTTCATAGACTCCCTTATAGAGGGATTCAGCCCATGAGTGTTTCCAAATATGAGAGAAGAATTTTTTTAATTTATATATATATTTTATACCATCAAATTGATATTTATGAATTTTTCTCTCATTAAGAGATATTATATATATATATATATATTAATTAAATAGTATTTTATTCATGACATGGAGAATTCATTGAGTTTTTGTAAATCTAAGATATAATATCTTATTTATTCTCTATTTTAAAGGAAAATTTTGAAATTTTAAAGGGTGAAGTTGTTGGTGACTAATTAAAATAGTTCATCTCAATATGCAGTTCATCACGTTCAAGGGGAATGAGGACACTCTGTTGGTATAGATTATATTGATTGCAGGATATAGTGAACAAGATATCGTTGGTGGATTTAAGATTTTATGGGATACCATATTTTCGGTATCATATGTTGTGCATCGAAATGGGATAGGTGAAAATAAGAAATACTATACTATTGATCAGGGACATGTATTAAATTTCATCTTAATTATAGTGATTTGGAAGAGTGTATCAAGTTCATATTAGGTGTACATCATGGTGGAGATATCCCGAGATATTAAAATTCATTGGGTGTTTCAAGATAGTGTGATGTTGAAATTTGATTGTTTAAAGATCCCCAATGTAGTTTCATTTTGTGCACATTAAGATGATATTTTATTACTAAGATGATTTTCAGATAGAATATTTACGTGTATTAGGGTGTGGTTTTCAAATTAGTTTTTGAGGCCATAATATTTCATTCAAGTTCCAACATTACATAAAATTTTTAATCATTGATTTATAATTTATATTTCATAATTCATAATTTACCCATGTTTAGTTAATCTTCAACATCATAGGGGGTTTCAATGTTAAAAACCTTCTTTTCTAGTTTATTTTTTTATTTATATCCCCTAAATATTTCATCAGGTTGTTTAAAAATTGTTTTATAATCCATTTTCACTAGGAGATCAAGATTCTCCCCAACAAAATCTTATTTTGTACTCATATTCTACATCAGGGAAACATATTACACTAGGTCTTACATATTCATTGACACTATAATTATACTGGTTATATAGTTTTGACTCCTTATTCTTTCAAACCCTATGATAAAAAAAATTCTAACAAAAAGAAATATCACATATATTTTATCATTTACCTATATATTAAAAATACACACATATATTATAGAATTATGATGGATTAGTTCACCACACAATTCTAACTCGACACTTATCAACATTCAATACAATATCAAGAACACAACATATTGAATTACCAATATTCTCAGTAACTCAATATTCCTAGTATCTCAGTATTTCAAAAATCTCACTTCTACTTTTTCATTAAAACCCATATAGATCTCGATGACAATGTGTTATATTTATTTTGATTTCAACTTCATTTTTCATGTTGAAATATAATCCATTAATTCATTTTCTCTTTTCATTATCATAATAAAATTATGACAAATAGTTTATGGAATTAATTTCTTTGTAGATCACCTCTCCCAATGTCATTGTATTTGTTCTCTAGATATCTCAATGTTCTACAAGTTGTTGAAACATGGGTATAATAATAACAACCATATTGTGGTGGCATTTAAACCTTGTTATGACACATAAAAACTTCATGAGGATATCAAATGACCATATTTCTCTGTTGAACTACACTAATGAAGAATATCATTATTCTTATGAACCCATTTTTCATTGAAAGTAAACTAATTTCAATGTAATTAACAGTGTACACATATCCTAGTTTACATAATTGGATTTTAATGATGAATCCTTGTATAAAAATATTTTAATAGAATACCATATTATTCATTCTCATATTAAAATTATAACCCATTGATATTCTGTCACTCTATATGACTGCCTAAGTTTCCTATTATTTTTTAGAACATCATATTACTTTGAAGAGAATTTAATAATATTCCCATAATCGAACTGATAATCTCATGAAAGAATCCTTTGATGATCATGGATTATAAATGTGTGATCTTATAATAAATGAACAATGGAATGTGAAATGAATTAGAGTTTCTTAGAGAATATGACTTATAGGATATTGTATCATGTGATAGTGCTAGAGTTTTTAAATTATGAATAGAATCATAATTCTCTAACAACCAATGAAATTTTGTTTTAGTGACAAATGTTTTATAGAAAGAATCACTCAAATGGATTTATTCTTGAATTATTTATTATATACCAATACTAGTGGTCCATGGTTACTCCCTATGCCATGGTTATAACCCCTCTCTTAGAGTCGACCAATGCATGGTGGGATCTGATTAGGCTAATTACACCCCACACTAGCCTTCACTCATGCCACTTTAGGATATATTCCACCTTTAAACTTGGTCAACCACATCTATGACATCCTAGAAACCTATGTGGATGTTTTGTTTTTGAGTAGGAACATTTTTTTACCTAACTCTAGTAAAGTAATTCCTTATCTAAATGATAAAATTATGTAACTTGTACTATTGAGAAACTTCCAAACTCTGATATTATTTTTCAATTTTAATATCAAACGTCATATAGGTGAATATAATTATATATCCTTTTATATATTACAATTTTTCTACACATGAACATGACAATTAAAATTACTTATTCATAAAAATATAAAATATTCCATGGAAGTCCGAATATAAAATCTTATTTAACCTTCAACATATCTCCCAAACATATAAGGTGATGAAGATAAAGGAAATTCTAAATTTTAACTTCCTTTTTCATTCACTTATTATACGATTACATAATACATGTGAATTATTATTCAGAAGATTATTTGGATTATTCATCAAATATCCAAGAAATCTTTCAAACCAATTATTAATTCATAAATATTAACATCAATACTAAATGAAACCCTAATTTCATTAATATATATTGAATAAAATAAAATACACATAATGTGGTCCCATTAAATTCCACCTTTGTATTTTTTCCAATACCTGCTAAAATGGTTTGTCAGTATGTGTTCTTCATTTATAAAAAATATTATATCTATCATTCTTATTCACCATTAATTTCCATTTTATATTCATTACGTTATTTATTAGACATTAAAATTATAAGGAAGATAATTATATCATTTCAAACTTGGGAAATGTCCCAGTAACAATTCCACTCTACATAAACCTAATAAGTGATCGATTTAGAAATCAAGATGGGTTTATATATAAAAATATATCCATTTTGAATATATTTTTTACCAATTGAAATGTTACTCTAGTATAATTTTTTAGAAGTAGCATATCAATTATTGGTATAAATTATTACTCATAGAAATTATGATAAAATTTTCTCTTTGAATATATCTACATTGATTCTTGCACTCACTTCAACACATATGTTAGAAAATTAATAAATTATTTAAATATTAATGAATAGATTAATACCATCGATTTTTTTTTTATCTGTGTAATTTATTAATTTTAAATTCTCCCCCTAAAAATTAAAATTGATTTTTTTGTTATGATGGTTGATAAAATAATAAGTGATACCTTCTTCAAGGATATATAAACAATAACCTTTCAGAATATTCCTATTTTCATGGAATAATAATTATATAATATTATTTATGACCATATTTACTTAAATAATCTTCAATGAGACACTCTACAATATCTTATTCATGGTGTATCTCTTTTATATATATATAACGATCTATTCTAGATTATATTTCACCAAAAATAAAAATTTAAACACAAATTTATAGTTTTGGAAGCATTAATAAAAATAATTAATGGTTATCTTTCATCATATTTATTTTTATAATAACACTTTAATGATAAATTAACGAATTTATAGTCTTCTTATAAATATGTAGATTTTAATTTCATTCACTAATTATCAGTTTTCCCCCCTCAACATGTACATATGTTTTAATTACATGTATTTTTAATAGAAATACAACACATTCATGTAAGGGAATAAGGTGGATCTCTTTGCTGTTAAATTTAAACAATATAGTTGAGATGATTTCTCAACCATGTTACTACTTTCTTTATCATATCCTATATATTTTTAAGATATATTTATTTTTGGAAAGTATGTTACTCCTCGTATCCTTTACTCCCTGGATTTGGATATTTTAAATTTAATTCACTATGACTAAAGCCATCACTAATTAAAATATTTATATTATTTTCGAATATCACTTTTTCTTACAACATAGTTATATAATCATTAGTAGTGTGTGTAAGTTTGTTGCACCCTTTACACAACACTGATAAACCTATTATTATTTCATTCATTTGAAACCCTCTCATGAAATTTGGATTCTTGATAAGAAATCCATTCCTTTCCATGATAATAATATTTGCATGTTCTTCCCATATCTTTCTTTATTTCACTATGTTTTCTTCCCAAATGACTATGTAATACTATGATACACTAGATGCCTTTGTAATTTCTAAATTGATTCGTATGAGGGAAATTTTAATTAGTACATTTATATGGGTCACAAATCATGAACTTATTGGTTATGTTATATAGGGATCCTTCACCCATATTTATTCGTACCTACTAATGAGTATACTAATTTAAAGAATCCTTTTGTTTCATTACCATGGCTAGATCATGTTTCTTCATTTTATTTTGATACATTCATAAAGAGCATAAATCCTACAAATGGAAAAAATATATAAACACCACAGATGTTACCAACAATATGAAATATATTTATAATACATATGAAATTATCTTAATATATGGATGATTATTCTTCCCTATCTTACCCCCCCATGAAATTGTAATTATGTATATTGATTAAACTGATGGGTTATACTAGAAATTCAATTCCCCCATCTCAAACATGTTTTAGCACCCAGAATTCCCTACAAAATCTAATCTTTTCCTTTAAACTACAAATTTTGAGGGAATTATAAATTTGTTAAAATGATAATTTTTAGAATTTTCATCAATTGATTAGTCTATTATTTCAGAACCAATACTCATATGCCATAATCAATCCACCCATAACATGTTATATGATTTTAATTATTTTTAAAACCCATATTTATATATAATAAAAATTTAGAGCTACACTTTTTATTGAAATAGACTTACAATACTCTTTTGAAATAGAAATATACTGTTTATATTCTTTCAGAAATAGCTGTGAATGATCATTGGATGATGTTATAATCATCTTGATATAAAATATTGGTATTTAATCATAAAAATTATATTTATAATATTCACTGGTAGAAGCTTATTTCTCCTTCCTTTATGATGTCTCAATTTCTGTTATTTCCATGTTGTAAAATTTTACCTCTGATATTGGGATCATTATATTGATTGTTTTATTCTAATATTTATTAAACAACACTCTATATTGTCAATATTTTCTATTTTTTAATTCAGTATTAATATGTCAAATCCTTTTCTTACATCAATGTTTCAAGATAATGGATCTTACTTATTTTACCATATAAAAAAACATTATTGACATCAATGTATTTTTTTCACTATCTTTTAATGTTTAGATCTTTTAATAGTGATAATTAGTTCCCTCATCAAATTCATAGATTGTATTGAGGAATTATTCTTCATATTTTAACCTATTAACTTCTATTAAAATAATTGTAGCTTTTTTGAAAAAACATGTTTGGAGATCTTTACACAAGAAAAATTCATTTCTCCTAATTCCTTCTTAAATTTGTGTAACTCTTCCTCGTGATGGGTGATTTCTCACACTTGGTATTGTTTCTTCTTGAATACATTTTTTACAATAATATACACATACCTCATGAATAATTGAATTTTGTGTCTCTTATTAGGTATAAATGTTTCCTTGAACCTTAGTGAAAATTTATATATATTTTTATTATATTATTATTGAACAGAATTTTTGTATTTAAGAGCTGAAAATTATTATTCTTTATTTAATATGGAAAATTAATTTAACTTCCTTTTATCATTATTTATCATCTTCATTATAGTTCTTGTAGATATATAATTACATTTAGTAGTAGTTATATCTTCACCAATTGTTTTAATCATTAAAATATTTTAAATAGACTCAAAAACATTGAATGAGAAAAAAAAATTAAGAAATACAGTCTTCATTAAGATGTTATCCTTTCTCTAATACCAATTGAGTGGAATGGTTTGAGAAATTTTCATGATGGCGGGGAGTTGGGTCATTCAATTTAGGTGAATTTTTTTCTTATATAAAATTTTATATCCATTTCCCTTTACCTATATACTTTTAAGGTTAATGAATATATCATTATATCTTCTCACATTTAACATTACATTAAATCATCCAAAGGTGTAGATAGAATGTGGTCAACTGATTCACATGGTCCACCTTTAGAATCTAAATGATGAAACATGATTTGAACATTGAATCAGAATGATCACATCACCCACATTCATTATCATCTGAGTGAAATCTGTAAGGAACATCCTAAACTCATGTTACTAGTTTGCATGTGGCATATTTCATCCCAATAGGTCTTTATCCTATATTTAAAAAGTGTACAAACCCGAATAGTTAACAACAGGAGTGCCTTTCATCAATTTATAAACCTAAAATTATTTTAATGTGTGGCTCGATATTCTAATCGAACTTCACTTAATTGAATAATAGAATGCAGAAAACTCTTCTTATCTTCAATTACATTAGTTTCAAGACTTAACTTATTTCTATGCATCATGAAGTACACATAACCCACTTCTTTTTCTTTTTATTTTTATTTTTAATTTTTTTAATTGAACAATAATAACTTCATGTCAATCCCCTCTTATCCATATAGATTAGTGTAATAGATAACATTAGTTTATCTATTTCCATTAGCACTTGAATTATTAATGATATGCAGTTCCAACATACTCTTTTTTCCTATCATTGATAACCAAATATTTTAAAATTATAAATTAGTATCAGATCTACTTAATCACTGTCTTCACCATTCAATATATATATATATATATATTACAATTATGCATTATTGGCTCAACACAGTATTCTCCCTGTGAAAATGTCTATATTCATAAAAACCACATAAGGAATCCATTTTCAATTACCAATATTCTTTGTAATTCCGAATTTCCTATATCTTGGTATAAGAGAACTCACACTGTTCCTATTTTATTTATCATCCATCCACAACTGCATGCATACAAGAGATATTATCATTGTTTTTTCTTCTTGTTTATATATTGAAATACATTCCACACATTATTTTCCATCTTCATTATCTTGATAAAATCTTAAATGATAGTTTGTGATATTTATATGTCGTAAGTTCAACATTTCCATATACAAGTATTTATAAAGTCAATAAAAATCCTCATTGAAAACAACTAATCATAATTTTTCAGTAAATATATAAATATTTAATAAAATACACATAATACACGATTTTAAGGCTTTTTGTAATGGTAAAATCTATATTAACACATTGTAATATTCTATTGAATATTGTAAAAGATAGTAACTGATATAGCATGGGATTTTGTGGCACATAGTTTCTCTATGATGAATGAATAAAAATGTTAAAAATATTATAATATGAAATATTTTTTTCTAAATAATAAAATAAAATATCATCTAAACGGTGTCTCATTTGAGAAATATGAGTCCACCATTATATTTGGGATTAGGGGTTCACCTTAGGTATGACATAACATTTGTGTGAATCAGAAAATTTTCCAAACAACACATCAGGATAAATTATATTATATATATATATATCTCTTAGAGAATAATTGAACATATCTAAAATGGTGCATTAAATGAAAAATATGAAACTACTCTTTTGTTCGGGATGCAGGGTTTAACCTATGTGCGATATAACTTTTTTGGGATTTGTGTTTTGGGTAACATCAGACCTAGGGAACACATTTGTATATTTATCCATATTGTTAAATTAATTTAATTAACTAAAAATTCAAATTTTTAATAGGAAATACTATTCAATGTGAAATTTCTTCCATTTTTTGTACCAGGTTCCATTCCAAACCTTCATAATTTAACCCTTTTACCAATTTAGGTTCAAAATTCCTTAATAGGATGAATTTAATGTCCTCACCATGAACTATCTATTTAATTGATATTAAAATAGGATAATGAATTCATAGTTTGAGAATCACTATACATATAAGTGAAATGGGTTAAAATTGTTGAACAACTCAGTCTTCACCGTGAGTTGATACCATTGAGTCTGAAAAAAATGAACTTACTTGCACAAGATTATTGAAGACATGATAACTGGATGGGGTTATCTTTTTTTTATGTGAGTGTTGAATGTGATTCTCATTGAATGTGTTTTTTTATTTTTCACTAATTAATTTATTTAATTTTTTTTCCAATTTATTTCATTTCTCAAATTATGGGAATAAAAATGGGGGAATATAAATAAAAATTTATAACCCAAAATTATCAATTGATAATTCCACAAATTATCATAGATAATTTCATTAAATTATAAAATGAGTATATTCTATAAATATTAAGAAAATAATTAAAAATAATTATAAAACGAAAATTTCCTCTGATTATAAATCGGTAATTTAGAGAATAAAAATACTCAAAGGATAATAAAATGTAATTATTGAGGCATAATTTATTGAATTAATATATTGTAATTAAATTGAATTACTAAAATATAAGTATTTATAAATTATCCAAGGATATTTGTGCAATAATATCAGAAATAAAAAAAATTATCATGAGATAAAAATATGAAATTATGAAGGGATAATTATCAGAAATTATCAAATGATATTTACATTTAATTATTAAAGGATCATTAAATTAATACAATCAAAATATAATTATATAGGATAGTATATAATAAATAATCATAAAATAATTATAAAATATAAATAATAAATTAGTATGTAAGAGATAATTATAAACAAATAAGTTATAATAAATTATCAAAAGATAATTATAAAGGGTAATTTATGAAAAATTATTAAAATATAATTATTAAGGATAAATTAATATAATTTATGAAAATATAATTATAAATGATAGTTTATGATAAATAATAAAATGATAATTATAAAGGATAATTTATAATATATTTTCATGTGACAATCAATGAAGGAATGTTTATAATAAATTATCGATATATAATTATAAAAGGATAATTTGTGATAAATTATTAATATATGATTATAAAAATATTAGCAGTAATTAGATATCAAGATATAATTATTCTTAAAGTGAATATTACTAGCACATGTGTTGGTGGAAATGATAAATTGGAAATTATCTAGGAGAAATAAAGTTTCATCACATGTGGTATTCTATTGAAATTTTTGTATGAAAAAATTAGATGGTTTTGGATCGAGGCACTGTTGAGTATCCCCTAGTATTGAAGTGTCATTGTTTATGATAGTAAGGCCCTGAAGAGGTGTTATTGACCTTGAGGTATCCAATCTATCTATCTAATAACCCTGTGTGGATTATACCTTCCATTGACATTGATGATTTTGAGGTAGGAAGTTCGTTACCTTATTAGGCAAATGTTACACATATTCCCCTGATCTGATTGACTGTGTTCACATATTTGATATTCATGTTTTATATGTAATTGTATGTGGTTTTGGAGGTATCCAATGATACCATAAAACTTAATTCCATGAGATTTGATATGATATTCAGATTCCATAATATTTTTTATTCGAAATTTGATATATGATGATTCTATATTCTCATCATGTGTGTGATGGATATTATCATGTTATGCCTTTTCAGGTTATCTATAACATCCTGTGTTCTTGACAAGGTAGAATTTATAAGGGAATTAAAATCTTACTATTTTGTGTATGGTTCATTCTTCTTATCTAGTCTCAAAACATAATTCAAAGAGTTGGAAAACTAAAAATTTATTTTGTATATGTGGGTAAAGAATCTAGTGGTATCTCACGTATTTTGTCAAGTTCTAAGAGAATCAGGATCCAGAACCTATAAACCATGAGAAATTGGAAAGGGTTAAAGGTTTTTCTGAAACTATGTGGTCCTTGATAATATATTATGCATCCTGTTTTGTAATTCTAAGAAAGTCAAATGATTTTTTCTAACCAAGTACACTATGATGAATGACCTTGTAGTTATTGTAGAATTTTAACATAGGATAAATGCACGGGTTTCATATGGTTTCTAAAACCATGCAAGCCCTCTCCATAGGTAGTGTCCCATGCACTGTTTCCACAAAATTTGGTCAATCATGCTTCTAAACTCTAAATCTCATTTAAAGGGGTGTGTTAGTCCACATCCATTACTTTAATTAAATGGTTTCCCTCTTTTCTTTTCCTTCCATCTACAAGTAGTATCCTCATATGGTTCCTCACACCTCTCCTCCTTCCATAGAGATATATCTTTCATCTTACCACCATTTTAGAATAGTCTATCACAATAGAAGCCCCTCAGTGTGACTTAATCTCATCTTATTTCCTTTATTTGTATCATTTTTCATCATTAAAGATATCTTTATATGAGCTAATTTTCCCTATTTTCATTTTTTTAGTTTTTTAATTTCTCCAAAACTTGGTTAATTAATGCCTTGATATTGGATGAATGGATTTTCCATGGTATATTATTGGAGGACACTAGATTTTCCATTATGGTTTCATTGATTTATAAAGTACCCTATTATGCTGCTCAGTGCCATTTTTTTGAAAATCATCTCAAATGTGAAATTTAATGTGTATAATTAAACATTGTAATTCTAGTGGACTTGAATATTAAATTTTCACCATTGAAGGTCATGGACACTGATTTTTAACTAACCCATAAGGGTTCATTCCTTGAGTTCCTTTAATTAATCATTTGTTTCTTATTATACAACATGATGAGATGAGTTCTATTGAAAGTGACATTGGATTAATTAACTGGATTTATTTAGATATGAAATAGTTATAATTCTCTACAATATTAGTACATTGTGTCCAAACATGCTCTCCAATAATTTTTTTGGGTTTTTTTTAAATGTGTGGTTTCAATTAAATGTAAATATATTGGAATGACCTTTCCATATGACCCATTTTTCTAATTTTGAATTAATCCATGATCTAGTAAATGAAATTCATAAATTGTATATGGAATGATTTAGTACAATTAATTATAATTCTATAAATTTAAATTATAAATGGGTGTTTCTATCTCATATTATACTTGTATGGTTTTTTGGCATGAATAATTACATGGACCACTTTGTTTCTTATTCTTGATTATGATGAGTCATGTTTCTGGAAATTTCCCATACTTTTATTTGATTTAATTTGATTATCTATTTTTAGAATTCCTTGAGTTATACACACATTCCTCTTTATGGAAAAACTTTTATGGGATCATATGCTGCTAGAGATTGTATGTACCATAGGCGATACATGGGTTACCTATATACAGAACACTAAGTAAGGGATGGTGGGGTATGTGATTCAGATTCTCTAAGGGATCTACTTGGGTTATTGATAGGATTCCATGGAAAGGCTGACCATGTAGATTATTACATACCCAATGTGAGATACTAGGGATGGTCATAGATGGTCCTAATTTACAACACATCAATAATGATACTTGAAATGATTTTATGGATACCCTTATATGGACTCTTATTGTGTTGGGAACTTTTAATTCTTCTGTTTTGATATATGGGATTCATTATACGGTGCACCTTGTATTTAACTTCTTATATTTTATAAAAAGTATTGACCATTTTTTTGTTTAAATTATTTTGTAGACCACATCATATTTCCTAAGTTATTTTATAATGAAATATGGGTGACTAGGTCTGGTTCTAATCATAGAGCCCCAAATTTTGATTATGCAAACTAGGTTGTATGGTTAGTAGAAATTGTTCTACCCAGTATTCATTGTTTTCCTAATCCATATTGCTTCATATAGTGGGGTGTTGGGGGATACGTAGTATTTTTACAATAGTGAAACCCCATGTTCATGTTCATTTTCATGTGGGATTTCAAACTCACATGCTAGTGGGACTTCACATGGATAGATAAGCCTTGCACCTTTGTGCGGGGTTCCCCCATAAAGCAAAACATGACACATGGTTAGCACATGGTTTTACCAACCATTTCCCTCTACCTGTGTGGGTTATTTTACAAATATTATCTTGAAATGGTTTATGATAAACCCTCCTCTCCCACATCCACCAAACTCTCCTCCTCTCAATTTATAAATCTCCCTCCTCCTCTGAGGTAGTTATTTGACAACTCTTCCATCCCATCTCTAAATTTCTTCACTGTCAGAGCCTTTAGAAATATCTATATATGATCCTCAATCCTATACCATATATTTCATGTTTTTATACCTCCCTATTTTTCAATCACTATGTAATATCATTTTCCACATTTTTATAGAATTTGTTGATTTTCTTAACATCATCAATTCCCGCAAGAATCAAAGGGTAGTGATGGATGAGGGTGCACTATTGGACTAAGGTATGTGGTCTAGGTGCATTCCCCTTGTTTTTATGCATCTTATATAATGAATCTTTGTGACATGAGCAGGACCCTTCTAGATATGCCTCTAAAAATTTGTATAAATTAAATATAAATTCTTACTTTCCCATTGTGACATAGCTAGTGGACAATCAAAGAATTAGGTTGATCTCCATGACTCATTCCACCCAATGGGTGTTCTCCACATTTGATTTTTAATTTACTATGTTCTGACATAGATAAAATCCCCCTAATGAATTTTGACTTATAATTAATTTATTGAGAAAATAAATAAGTTTAATTAATGATTGGATATGGGTTAGGCTTTATCTTTATGATATAAATAGAATTGTTTAACTAATTGAATTGTGAAAGTGATTAGGCCATGTGATTTATGACATGAAACATAAATTTTTCGTCCAATATAAATTACTTGACCATTATGCCATCATTTTGTAAATTATTTTTAAATAGTATGGATTTTCTAACCAAGTCAAACCCAGGTCTCGTTCTGATGGCGAAAAGATTGGTTAGGAATTATGGACCCTTCAGACAGTATCATTATACCTATGTTGATTTTTTTTATTTCTTTTAAAAATTTCTAAGGAGACAATAGCTATGTCTTGGATGTACTCACCAAGAATTTTTTACCACCATTAAAGTCAAAATGATTACTTAGGGGAGACCTAGTGGATGGGATGGATGGAACTACAGTTGTTCCATGCCATTAGAGTGAATCTGAACCCCTACATGTGATAAATTGTATGGACTTGTAGATTAATATTTAACACTATTACCCTATTATTGGAGTGACACTTATGATATTGTTCACGGGTCACCATGGTTAGAATCCAATGGAATTTGACTTATACCAAGCCCTTAGTGTGATACATGGAAATCTACTATAATTTCCATGGCTCTGCTTAGGGTGATCGTTAATAATTTATTATTACATTAAATTTATTTAAATATTAAATGAAAATTTTAAAACAAAAATTGATATTATGATCATAAAAATGTGGGGACATGTCTGCTAATACGAATAAAAGTATTAGGGATAGTCCATATTCTTAGTCATTATTCACTCACTTTAACATTAAAATATTATTTAGTTTAGAATCATTAGCTTACAATGAAGTAGGTAGAATTGTTTGTGTGTCTGAATGGATCCCATTCTATCCATTTAACAATTCATTATTTTTCATTCATTTATTAATTAAGTCACACTATTAATTTTAAAAGTCTTGTTCCAGTTTTATTTATACAACTTTGGTTGTGGCCGATTTGAGTTGTATCTCACACCCTTCTTAGACGTCCATTGGTACTCAAGAAGACATCATGACAACAGTTGTTGATAATGTGAAGCGTCTAGTTTTTTATGGTTGATTTTTACCTATACAATAGAGTTTGGAAAAGAAGACCAAGACTATGTTCTACATTCATGTTGTAGGAGTTTATGGTATTTTGGAAATTTTTTATTGCATTTAGTGTATGCATGTATCCACTTACACTTGCATATTACTATTTATATAGCATCATCATTATTGATATTTTTTATCCATCTTCAATTTGTTTATATAAATTGTTTAGTTTATTTGTATTATCTCTTATGTTGTCTATATTTTTTATTTTGTCTTCTTCAATGATGGGTCATTGGTCCGATAATATAGTGTTTTATTCTATTATTTCTTATATATATATATATTACTACACATCAATGTGATCAATGTGGGCATAGTATTTCTATGGACACACCCTAAGACCTCACTATTAGTCGGTTGCCTCTATCATTCAGAGAAGCGTGCTTGAGGTCTTCTGGACACCATCACATGGAACATGGAAGTGCAATCTGAGGTAAGATGCAACAATGTGGTATAAAATCGTTTTTTACTTTTTCATAATGTATATAGTAATTTGGTAATGAGAATGTTCCATGGAATATCTATCCCATATGAAAGGGAGCTGCATAATTAGTTGGATGGGTAAATGTTGTCACTAATGTTTTTTAATATTTCAAGGAATTCACCACTAGGTGACTCTCTTACGTTGTGATTTTACAAACGATTATGTAATTGAAAATGGTTTTTAGCATTCTATTGGAGATATGAGGGAATATCCAAAACAAGCATTTACTAAGCACCCTTGGATTAAAATTTCTGGTAGTATTCCATGCCATATATAATTATCAACATGAATTTTGTATTTTGAATGTTATTGAAGGTTGTTAATTGTTTGTTATTATTTTCAGTGAAATTATGGTTATATCATGAAATGTTTTGATATTCTCTATAGTTAGAAGAAAAAATAATCCACATGTAATGTACATTCCTTAACGTAATAGTGTTTTCTGGTAGAGGTTAATGTAGATACGCTTAGTAGCTAGTTATGTAATGTTGAGGCATAGACCCTAGGTCATATAGGCCAGTATGTGTTCTGGATAGAATAATGTGGATACAAAATTTTAATTTATAGTGTGTATGTGCCCTTATAAATTCATGTGGTGATCCATATAATTAGACAATTAAAATGGGAATATAAATACATAAATAAATTAAATTGAATACATATTTTAAAATGTAATCTCCATAATAAAAGTTATAAATGAGTCTTTGATCCTTAAACGAACTTTGTAGTGGATAGTAGGTCATGTCCATTCTGATCCTTATGTGATGCATTCTTATCACCCACACCTAACAGCAATATAATTAAGGGGTGGTGTTTCTTCATTAGTATGGCCTTGTGACTATATATGTGTTATCACTTTTACTATCTATTATAAATCATATGTGAGGCGTGAACATTGACATTTTTGAGCTACGTCACCACAACATGTATAGGTGGTATAGTAAGAGAGTGGCAATGAGAATAATCTAGAAGGGGTGGGACCTAAGCCACATAGAGTAACTCCTATAGTGCCACCCGAGGAACCTTCTATAGATCTTCCATTGCGCACCAATGCTGAGTTTTGGGAAAACCAATTCAACTTTATGAAACTAGTATAGTGTGCTCCCCGACAGGATCATTATATGATAGTGAATATTGAGGGGTTCCATTTGAATCACCCTCCCACCTTCCCGGGGACGGCGGAGCTCAGGATTTTGATTCATGGATTGAGGGAATGTTTTTTATCATTGATCATATCATGATACCTCTAGATCGGAGGGCTAAGCTCATAACCATTATGCTACATGACTCACCCAGGCTGTCATGGGATGTTCTCACTCAGACTGGTCATCATCAAGACAAGCTCAATGAGTAATTTCTGATAGCCTTTTTTCCATTAATTCATTCCTCAAACATTGAGAACAAACTATTCTTGGGAGTTCATACAACTTCACCATGGTGACATGTTTGTGATGGAAAATTGATTTTGCTTCACTAAATTATAATATATTTCACCAAAATTTTCCAAAGAAGATTCTACTATTGTGTGGTGACTGGAGGATCAGATTGGTTACACCATATGATCATCGGTGAATGTCTTCGGATGTAGTGTATTTTTAGATTTACTGAAGCAATGACTCATCATTGGGTAGAAAATGAGTGAATTAGGTGATGTGAAATTGGGTAGTTTGACTTCTAGATAGAGTAGCGGTTTATCCAGTTGATTGAAGTGATGTTTTAAAGGTACACATAGGGGAAGAACCAACCATGTGAACCACCCTAACAACTATTTGGTGTATCAAATGAGGGGTAAGGTAGTTCATATAAATCCCAATGAATGAGGAACCCGATTGACTATTGGGATTGATATAGGATGGGTAACCAATAGAATTTTTCTAATCCATGCCACCTATGCCAAGTGACTGTGGTTCTTTTCTATCATAGCCATCATGTGGAGAATCTGTGACTCCTTGAAAGGCAAGGAGTTTTTCTTCTATAGGCCATTCATATCGTGTAGGTGGTCACCATCAAGCCAATTAGGCCTCATTGTTTCATCTTCAGTAGAGTGAACCACCTCAAGATAATCATGTAGCCTCTTAGGGACACAGTTTATGACACATCTATGTAGTGAATCCTTATAACACCATAATATTTTTTTTAATTTTTTTGAATTAATTTAATATTTTGATATTTATCATTTCCCACAACACTGAATATATCCCTTTTTATATGAATGAACTAAATGTGGCTTCTGTTAGTGAAAAAACCAATTAAATCATTCCCTAAAAGAAACATAAAGTTTATCTTTATATATATAGAAATGTAAGGATGTATTACAATAAATTAAATAATAAATTTTCTGGATGTCTTTAAAAACAAACAAGACAACATTTTACTAAAAAATAATATATTAAAAAAATATTTAAATTTAATATAATGATATATAACCTACTAATTAAGTTGGTGGTTATGAAAATGATTAACTAACTTATGAAAATACATAGATGATTTCATGGGATACAGATTAATTATAAATAAATATAATAAATAATAAAATATAAAGGGAATGTTATTATTAAAAAAATACTTTTATTCTCACAAAGGATTTTTATCTGAATAAATTAAATTAAATAATATTACTTAATGATATTAGCATTATATAAATTTTATAAATACATTAAAATATTTTCAAATTAATCAAATATATTTCATAGGAATAATATAGGAACAATAACAATATTATTAATAGGAAACCAATTTTTATTAAAGTAGATTTACCACCATTTAATGGTGAACCAATTTTAAAATTAAATTGTAAAAATATTATAAATTATCTTTTAAAAAATATTAAATTTTTAAATTGAAAAATTAGAATTAATTTAGGTATAAATTTATGTATTTTTCCTTAAAGTTTGACTTTTTTACGAAAAATGGAAGATACTCATTTTTAATTCATAAATGATTTTTACCCTAATTTATTTATAAGATAAATTCTATTTATAATTAGTTTTTAGGTATATTTATATCAATTATATATCAATTATTCCAAATATAGATAATTGATATCAATTTCACATTCAAATTGTATGTTTAAAATTATCAATTATTCTAATATTTTTATTTTAATTTCCTGAATTGTCATCACATCTTCAAGATTAATATTAAATTTATTTTTTATACATCTGTGATTAAGAATTTCGGAAAAATTTATTCCATATTTACTATCAAAATAATTTATAATTTTTTAAAAATCAAGACAAAAAAATAATTTTGAATGTAATTAATATTTATTACAATGATTTAGAGGAAAATTAACATAGCAAAAGACTGAAAACTAAACATAAGGTTCGAAATAACCTAAAAACTAGTACATAAGATATTGGATTACCATGTTTATACTATATCACTTAATAGAACTAAATTTATGATTTAGTGTTATAATATTCAATAAATATTCCCTATTTCATTAGATAATTAAGGAAAAAAGAAAAAGGAACCTCTTCTTACATTTACAATTTTTAAAACTATATGATATGGAAAAAATAAAATATTTTCAATTATACATATCCTTTTGAAATTTAAATTACTAATTTTTATTATAATTATTTATCATTAATCTTTAGTGATTAAATAGAAACATTAAATTTGTAACAAAAGCTAATGCATGTATTATTTAGTTAGTAATAAAAAACGATGTTAAAAACAATAAAAGTAAATAAAAATTAATGAATTGTTATGTTATATAATTTATAAAGATGAATATATCATGTTACATATATTTGAACTTAATGTATTTTAAATCAAATAATGTTTTCATGTTCTTAAATTAAATTTAAATAAATAATATCAAAATTGAATATAATTTTATTTTAAAATAATTTTTTTTATATAAATGTTTTAAAATTAAAAAAATAATCTATCTTATTCAAATGATTTGAATGTTTTAATAAATTTTTTAATAGGGTGTATCAATGGAAAAAATGATCTATTATCATGAACATATATACCCCTAAATAATGAAAACATTTTTAGCATAGTTTTTCTTAAAGTAGTGTTTTTTAAAGTTACATGTGTGTGTTTTAAAATTAATTTCCAACACACCTACTGTTTTTTTGTAAATTATAAATCATATTTATAATTAAGTGGGGCTTTAGTTCCTAATAAATAAAACATTACATTATTCTTTATTATTACATTATATATGTTGGAAAACATGTTACTTAAAAGAAAAAGAAAAATTTTTAAAACATGGAATCTTAAAGACTGAGGAATAAAATTATAAAAACAAACTCCTTTTTATGTGTTAGAGAATTGTTTCAACCATAAATAAATATTAATAAATTATTTGTTTATAATTTTAAGAACATGAGTTCGTGGAGACCTCCCATTAGTGCTTACATTTTGTTATTTACCATAATTCCACTTCTCCACTATAAAAACACACTCAATTTTCCCCTTCCTCACACCACTCAATCCCTTTTTCTCATAAAAATATACTATAATAAGATCCAAAAATACTGAAATTAGTCATATAATACTACCACTATACATTAATACATCTTATTTAGAAAAACAATTCAAACCAAAATGGTTTACCCAAAGAAGTGATAACATCCTTCCCCAAGATCTTTTGTTTTATTTTCATTCCTAAGCCCATAAAGTATTATTATTACATGATTAAATAATATCCTCAGAATCCTAAATATACAAGGATTTCATATTACAATTTATAGACATAAAATTACATATTTTAATATCTAATCTATAACTAACTTATCATTATTGGGTACGACAAACTATCGTGTCACGAAATGATGTTGTTTGTTTTTTTCTTTACCACCTCTCATGATGGGTCATTATAATGTAATCTTTATTTTTTTATGATATATGATGTAACTATGATATTATAATATTATATAATAATTATATTATAAATTCAATCATAATTTCCATTTTATTTAAATATGATAATTTCATTTGGGGAAATGTGGACTATCGCCACCTCAAAGCGATATGATTTTTCCACAGTCTACATGGACTGTATTATTGATTTTTTTAGTGAAATTATATGATATAAATGAAATAATAATTCTACTATAGTGATATTATATATATATATATACATATATATTATTTACATTATTTTTTATGGCAATAAAACATAAAGAGCGTAAATGCATACCTATGGACTATTGTCTCTCTGAATGGTGTATTTCATTTCATATTTCCACATTTTATTGATTATTATAAATAAATAAATATTAAATATATATGCCTTTAATATCATTTTAAATGTATTTATGTAATTAAATAATGATCTATGTAAGGAAACAATGAATAAAAAGTCCAAACATATACGAAAAACAACACAGATATTACCCAAAATGTAACATTATCATAGAATTGTTAATAAATAGGTAAAATAAGATAATTATAATATCTTTAATTGATGTATATATAAAAATTTGGTTCTATGTTATATGTTTAATAAATTTTCATTTCTTATAATGTATGAATGAACATTTAGGAAAAATTTCAAGGCTTAAGGTAAGGGTTTCCTCATCTCGCATTTATTTTCCATGATACAGAAGCCATGTTCTCCAAGTATTTCTTCTATGGGGTGCATTTAATGCAATTGGATTTATTATATTATTATTATAAATATATTTATGGGTATTTACATATCTATTTGATGATATTTCTTTCATGGGGTTTATATTTACAAAGTTACCAAATCAGTAAAGTAATTTTGTCTAACTATTCCATATTTGTGAAAAATTCCATGTTATGAACCAATATTATTTTATAAGGCATATATAAAACAATTTTATAAGTTATTTAATGATAATACTTATTTTCATGATATTTGTAGCTTCATATACTTTCATTTTCTTATATGGAGAGTATAATTTGATGTTTCCAAGTATTAAGATTTTATTGAAACAATCTCATCATTTATCAAGATTATTTATGATTATACTTCCATTGATTAAATATTATGACAAATATTGTAATAAATATCATAAATATTATTATAAAATGGTTACCCATGGTATCTTCATATATTTGTACCTGATTAAGTGTTTTCGTGGGTGCTCTTAAAAAATTGATAACTAAGTGCAACATAGTGGCAGAACTAGGTCGTTCTCTTAAAGGGGGCTTTAGGATGAATCACTCACTAATGATAATGATAATTTTTTAATTTTTTATATTATGGAAATAACATGAAAAAATGGTATTTTATAATTGAAAATTCAAAACAAAAATCAAATATGCAATGCAATGAAAACAGAATGACTGTACACATAATGATGCTAGAAAAAAAGAGATATTGTTGAGAGCATCACAACGAGTAAACCTTCATAGTCTCATAATTTATTTCAAATTTATCTACTACACATGATACATAGTTTTAAATCAATGAGAGACCACACATCCACCTTCTCGATTGAGGGAAAATATTGAGGAAGTGAAATTTAAACCTCGACTAGGAAGTGGAGACACAAAGGCTTCTTTCCCACAAAGATCCTCATTGGTCTAACTATAAGAAAATAATAAACATTAAAATTAAATGATAAAAGTCTTGGGTTCACCACTGCATTACACCCCCTAGAACATCCTTGGGTTAGCTACTCATGATCATGAGCATAATAGTTCATGATGTAGAAGAAAACAGGGGAGGAAGAGAGGAAGAAAAAGGAAATAAAGAAGAACACTCAAATTAAAATATGAAATGCTTTACAGAATGAAATGAAAATTAAATACAATTATAAACTACAGAAAATAACTAACTAAGGGTAGACATATGTTCCCAACACCTTGAGAATAAGAAATCACACTCTTTTATAGGTATAGGGGGTCAAAATTTGGATTCATAAGCATCCTATGAATGTATACACATGGCAGACCTATTTAATTACAGAATTTGGGAAATGGAACTTCTTGAATGTTTTTTCCCATCTCTAGCTTATCATACACCCATATTCTAGAATCCTTGGACACCTGGGGAGCGATATTTCCAAATTACTCTAGAAATTTATTAATTCTAGACATACTCTTCATATTCGAATGCATGAAGTTCTAATAAATTAATGGCCTTGATAATGAAAGAATATGGTGTGGCCATATTAACGAAACATGTTCCTATAGATGTCTTAATACTCAATGTAACCGTGTTTTTCCAATGGATAATAATTTTATGAGATATGGGCCCAACAAATAAATTATCCAGTACTGTTCAATGTTTGTGAGGCCATACTAGTGAGAAAGATTTTAGCTTTCAAATGATCGATTGTGCTTTGGGACCAAAATGATAATATAAATACCCTAGAAAATAAGAACCTATAAAAGAATTTGTTTTTAATTTGGATCATTTTATAAATAGTTATGGATAAATAATTGAAAAAATGTAAAATAGTTAAAATTAAAAATATGCAATTTTTCCAATTATGCTAAAAAAATATCAAAAACTATACAATTTGAAATTTTACCTTGAAATAACACATTTTTTTAAAAAACATTTAAATTCAGCATAAATTAATTGGAAATATTTGTTCTATAAATTATCCCACACTTAAGCATTGAACTCATAGGAAATCACCTTATAGCAAGGTCAAAATAGACTTCTCAAAGCATAAATGAAAACATGGAACAATTACCATATCAAAGAAAATATGATCCCTCCTACATGGATAAAATTTTTATAACTCTTAAAACTCATAGAAACCATTAAATTTAGTGTTAATCCTGACGTGCATTTCATACATACCTCCCTTGAAAAAATAATTCTCTCTTCCTTTAAGGATATTTTATATGGGGTTTTTCTCATTTGCATGAAAATGTGTGATCTCTATATGCTTGATGTCATCCTAGTATATTCACTTACAAGTTTCAAAAATGTGTTAATCAGAAGGTATTTTTCATGGTTTTTTTGAGTCTGTGGCTTGGAAGGTTTAAAATATAAAAACATCTAAGGCAGAATGTGGGTGGTTAAGCTCTAATGTGAACTAAATATATAAAAATAGTTTTTCTCAAGAATGGTGTGCTACGCAATAATCTCAAACATGAATCACAACTAAAAATTACATCCTATGGAAAGTTCACACATATATGTTCAGAATCAATGATTTTATCCCTTTATTTCCCAAATTATAGTGTTTTTTCTCTTGAATTTAGATCTTAATTTCTCTTGAGAATCACATTTTTGAGGAAAAGAGTACAATCTTTTGATATTCAAATATTGGTGAACAACCGGACTATGTTTGTAATGATACTCTAGGACACCCATCAATCTTTACATCATGACATTTATTCCACCAAGCCACAATAAATGGGGAAACACATTCAATTCAGCTCAATTATATTCTTCTAGAAAGGAAAACACATCCCATATTCTCCCTAACCCACACTTGAGTTCAAAAATAATTATGCGTTTAACATATAGAGAAGGATTGTAAGGGATAAATGGTTTTTAATGTGGCTAACTAACATGGTATTTCATGGCTACTAGGGGCTTAATGTGGATTATATATAATGGCAGGCCAAAATAATAGTTTAATGAAAAAGGGAATTCAAAGTGATGCTTCAATAAAAATTGACACAATCTATAAAAACTTACAGATTTAAAAAATAGAAAAAATGCAAGTTATGGATTTCAAAACAAGTCTCAAGACACTGAAAAAAATTATAAATCTATGAACATGTCAGACAGGTTTAGAAAACTCTCATGTTTGGAAATATTTTCAATTTGGACAGTACTTGTGCAAATGAGTTTCCAAATTAATCAAACATCATTAAATGAAAATATCAGAAATCTAAAAAATAATCCGTTTAGAAAACATTTAAATCCTAAAACATTATTATTAAAGAATGTGTCAAAAAATACCATGATGGTTATAATTTTTCCAAGTATTTGATTCAACTTAAGATTCCTAAAAACCCACCAAAAATGAAAGGGAGTATAAGAAAATTTAAAATAACACACTAAATATAAAATGAAACCACATAGAAATTTCATAAAAACAACTTGATATCCCTCCCACATACATAATTCATTTACTACCCTCTTTTTTGATCAAATCAGATTAAGAGACATTTTTGCATGGAAATTAAATTGGGAAGCAATTAAAATAATGAAAATGAAAGAGACAACCTGATTTATTTTTTAGTGGCAGCCTAGAGTAAATATCTGTGCTATTACCATGTTAAAACTACAATAAATAAATGAAAAGACATAAGAAAAAAATTTAAAAGAAAAAATACATGGGCTAGAAAAGGGATAATTCTTGGTTTCTGTAACACCCAAGATTTTATGAGAAATATTTTGTTTTTATGTTATATGAATCACCAAAAGAATCTTTCACTACACACAACACTGTCTTGGTTTGTGTTACACGCAAGATAAACCTTCCTTGATAGCTTCCATTATACACAATACTAAGTTTCGCTAAATAATGATTTGTTATTAAAATATTATATAAACTGGCCTCTATGAATAGTAATACCCACTTTTTGAAATTTTATAAATTTTATCTTTCAAAATGGACTTCATTTTTGGATTCAGAATATTGAAATTAGCATAGGGTGAATTTTTGGTATTTTTTTGAAAACGTAAAATTTTATATGAATTGTGAAAACACATAGTTATTGGTTAAAACCGACTTTTTATTTAAATAAAAAAAAATTTATTTAAATTTATTTTAGGTCAATATAGATACATAATACCTATATAATTTCAATGTAATTCATTGGAGTAATTTTATAATAATATAGATACATAAAAATTTTGTTGAACTTTTTACCAACTTTTACCCACCTCCTAGGAGCATTTGCAATTGTACATAAAACTTAATTTTACCGCTTCTGTGAGTTGAATTTCAAAAATCCGAGAGACACAGTTAATATCAAGGAGTAAAATGGGGTTCAATAAGATAAAAATAATTTTTGTGAATAGTAACTTTTTTACTTTTATTTACCACGGTTAAAAGTAAATAGGGTAATTAAGGGTAAAAATTATATTATTATTACCCTAACACAAGTCCTAATTCTATTTGATAAGTTTAATTCGACCAAAAACCACATTAGAAATAAAATATGACCATTTAGATCCACTTGGATTAGATTAGGACACTTATTATTATTATATTTAAATAAGAGTTAAAAGAGTTAAAATCAATGGTTAATAACTAAATAATTTTTTATATAGGTATATACAAAAGATAAATTAGTCTATAAATATTCATTATAAAGATAAAAATATTTCATACATAATGGTATTTTATTTATTATTTTGATACCTTAAATAATTTAATTTATTTATGACACAATGATGATGCAGTAATTACCTTATTAATGAAATATTAAAATAATTGATATTATGAATACCCAAATAAATGTAATTTGAGACTTTTTATGAATTAAACTAGTTTTATAGGTTAATATTACATCTTATTATTGATTTAATTAACTTTTTTGAACTAATCATGAGGTTATGATTTTCACAAAAATGAATTACCAAATAGTTTTAAAATTGACATAAAATAGATTTTAAAACAAATATTATATTATTAATTGTTATTTTATTCCTAAAAATCCATGGTTCAGCAAATTTACTTATCTAAGGTTATATAAATTTGTAATGAACCACTTTGGGTTCATTTGTCGTGTTATAGTAAGTTTATTAACCATATAGTGTAAGAAAAGAAGAAGAAACGGTAAAAGTTAAATTATTCAACATAGAGTTAAATCTAAATGATAAGGGAAAAATAGTATCCTAAACATGTCTAAAACCTATTTTTGAGATGATATAGACCCCTCCACACCTTATCTATTAAATAAATCAAATTGGAGCTATTAAAAACCGAAAATGACTTTATTATAAAGTAATATTTTAGGTTTTTCCTATGGTTCCCCTCTCCTCCCTTATAAAAGGGCACCTCCTCCCCCTCCTATTTACACAATTTTGAGCCTTCATGATCGGAAAAAACCTGACCATTTCCATTATCAACATCCCTAGAAACATAATATAGGTTTATTCTTCTCCAAAGTCCAACTTTAGTGCTCTAAGAGAGGGTTTAGAAGAGGTGTGTCAAAGAAGAGGTAATATCCTTTACCAATTCTTTCAAATTCATTTCTTCTTCTACTTATTCTTATTTTTTCATAATAAAGTAATAACATAAGTATGAATCATATACTAATATGTTATTATAAATTTTAAACAACCCTATTTCACCTTCTATCCATCATACAAATAACAAAATCACTGAGCGTGCGTACGTACGGAATACTGTCTTCACGCTGTGGTGTAATCTGTTTTTCCAACACCACCTTACATGGATGGGTATAATGGTGTAATGAATAACTATATATGGTTATTATTAAATGATACTAATTCTGAGATATTCTGTCATTCACTTCAATACAATTCCACAAACACAGGAATGATATCACCGCTCGTGCGTACGTACGGCGTACCGTCTCCACGATGCGATGCGACTCGTTTTACATGATCTTAATTGAATAATGATTATATAAATTAATTTAATGAAGAAATATTATATATATTATACGAATACCATTATTTAATTGATGTATCTATAACCTAATGAGAATAATAAGAATTTATTTGACAAAACACGCAAAAGAACATAAATCAACGAACACCCGAATAACAAGTAGAAATGAAATATTATTAATAAGAAGATAATAATATTACCATATATGCTATCATAACAATGAATATGATTATGTAATAAGTCAATGACATTATTTAAATCATTATACAAGAGGTTCATATACATACGAATCATATGGGACCTAAGGTAAGAGAAAATCTCACAATCCCATTTTTATCTGAGATTTTTAAAATTTAGAATTTACTGGGGAATATTTATCATCCACATCCATGTTTCCTAAATATTTAATATTATTTCTATCCTCCTACAATTGTTTCAAACCAATTTTACTCATTGGTGTGTTTTTAGTAAAATATATGAAAGCGGAATTTTGTAGTTTTTAGTACGAGGTACTTTTTGACTTTTCTCGAAAAAGTACGTGAAAAATGTTTTTTAACTTATACGGCATGAATGGATTTTTATGATTTCATAGAAAATTATTTACATGAAGCTTTATTTAAATGTTCACATGTTTATTTTTAATCAACTTATTTTAGTTAAAAATTTTATGACATGTTAAGAAAGGAAAAAGGTTTTTGAAGTAGAAAGAATATTTTCCTCAAGAATGGAGTTCAAGCGTTTTATAAAAATTATTTTCCATCTAAGTTAATATAGGGTTTTGTTTATATCCCTATTTTTACATTAATTTGATTATGTTATGATGGAATTATTTGTATGATTTCCTTTTATCTTATATGAATTATGTTATTATGGCATGATGTTTAAGAATCCCATTTTTATTACAAGGGTTATGCTTTGATGTATGATTTATAATCTTGTGGAACACATAATAATGGTATCATTATGAGAGGGGTGGGACCTATATCTCCCTCCAATGCATTTAGTAAAGATTTATATCTCATGATATAGACATGGATGGATTTTCAGGTTAATCTTGTTCAGTGATACAGGACTAAAATAAGGAGTGAACTCAGTTCAGAAATGGACTTTGTCTTCTAGGATAGTCTTGGAAATGATTCTTGACTACTAAGAAATGATTCTATATGATTATGTGTGTATGGCCACAAAGTTTCATGATTATGTTATGATTATTGGGATTACATCTCACTATCATGATCTTTCCCATGTTATGATATTATGATCTCTTTTGCAAGTTAATATTTTAAAAATGATATATTATTATGAGTATGATATGATTGATATTTCATTTGTTTACCATTACTATGAATTGGATCTCACCCTTTTGTATGTTTTCTTTCCCCATGTCTGGAAGAAGGGTATAATTTAAGATACACCAAAGGGGACTCTGGATATGATAAAATAAAATGGAGATAGTGTAGATGATTTATGAACCAATTGTTTATGTTTCCCAGTTTCTAAAGACCCGATACCTATACGGTACTTTCATGGTTTTTCTATATGTTGAAATAAGTGTGCTTCAATTTTGAAGTAATAACAATGTATGTAATGTTTGGGTTGTTATAGTAGGTATCATAGAAAAGGTATAGTCAACCATTGGAAACTAGGATGTAAAATACTTAGTAAGAACCCTATGGATATGTCTAAGCATCGAACACAATCATAGTGTTTTATAAATGGCCATCAGTAACCTATGATAAGACCTAATGTGTGAAATTTTAATACTGAATATGTTGTTTTCCTGTTATAATTAGTGTTCCTCACACTATTCTTCTTGGTTTTAATAAATGGTGGGAACCCGACGGAACCGTGTTAATGCGGAATGTGATGGGAAATGCAATGATTGTCCCCCTGAGCAACCAAATGTTATGGGAGCTAGAATGAAAAATCTTGTAGCCATGATAACAAAACATTCTCAAGCTATGAATCATGAAGGACGTCTAAACGAGCAAAGGAAGGAGTAACATTCTGTTGAATCCTTTATGAGGCAGTGCCCACCCACATTCAGTGTGTCTACTGATCCATTAGTGGATTAATAATGGATATGTACCACTGAAAAGATATTTTCTATTCTAGAATGTTCTGATCATGATAAAGTCATCTTAGCAGTATATCGTTTAGATGTTGAAGCTGATCAATGGTGGAATCTTATCAATAATAAAGGCCCCATGATGAAATTGAATCAATGGAATGGGACGAGTTCAAGAACTTGTTTTTCAATAAGTACTTCACTCATATTCTTTGAACCAATATGGAGAAGGAGTTTCTTGAACTAAAGAAAAAGGATGATGAATCTGTTGGTACCTACGAAGAAAATTTTACAAGACATGCAAGGTACACATTCAGGATTATTATCCAACCTGAGAGTAAGATCGATTGATTTTTTGGTGGCTTAAAAACAAGTCTTCTATGGGGGTTATCCATAATGTACTTCAATAGATACGAGGAAATTTTTCAATGTGAACTCAAGGTTGAGATGGATATTGGAGTAACCCATCATTCATATGGGTTTGATAAAAAGAGGAAAATGGAATTCAAAGGGAAATCTAAAGACCACACAGAAAAGAAGTTGAGTTTCCCCTTATTCCCAAAGTGTGAAAAGAAACATGGATAGAATTGTCTTAAAGGGATAAGTAAATGTTTCAAATGTGGAAAAGAAGTTCATCGGTATTTTGAATGTCGCAATGATGGGAAAAAGATGTCTACTGATGCAAATAATGAAAAGGATACATAGAATCCACCTCCTATACTTCAATATTACAAGTGCAAGTAAATGGGTCATTATTCTAATCAATTCCCTAATCCAAGGGTTGTTGATGATGATCAACGTCAAAAAACTCATAAGGCCAAAGACAAAGTAATGTTGCATGCATTTTCTATCAGTGATGTGGAGTATGATAATGATGTGTTGAATGGTTCACTTTCCATCCACTCTAAAGTATCAAATGTTTTATTTGATTCTGGATCCACCCACTCTTTTATTTCTGAAGAAGTTTCTAAGGGTATCAACATATTACCTCAAAAATTAGATATTGAGTTAATTGTGAACACCCCTAATGGCACTAAAGTCGCATCAATGGTTTACAATTCTTCCCTAATTGATGTTTGTGGGAAAGTGCTTCCTGAAAATCTTGTGATCCTTATATGGAGATCATATCGATTTCCAAAGAAGGAAAGTCATTTCATATTCCTGATCAATCAACGATCATCTACTGGTGAGAGGATAAATATAACCTTCTAGTGGATATTTCATCAATCTTATGGGCCATGATTCCATTAAATGAAGGTTATTTTTCTCAAATAGTTGGAGAGAAACTCCCGATTAAGAAAACAACCATTTTACGGGAGTTTGATGATGTCTTTCCAGAGGAATTTCCAGGTCTTCCAGAAAATCATGTATATGAGTATTCAATAGAACTCATTCCAGGTGCTATACCCATTTCAAATTAACCTTATAGAATGGCCCCAATTGAGTTGCAGGAATTGAAGAAACAACTCCAAGAGAATCTTGATAAGGGATTCATATGCCCTAGTGAATTACCTTGGGGAGCACATGTTATGTTCGTTTAGAATAAAGATAGATCAATGAGACTCTGTATTGATTATCGAGAACTTAACAATATCACTATCAAGAACAAATATCCTCTCTGATGCATTGATGACTTATTTGACCAAATATGTAGAGCTCAATACTTTTCCAAGACTGATCTTTGTTCAGGGTATCATCAATTAAGGATCAAAAGGGAGGATATACAAAATATGGATTTCCATACAAGGTATGGACACTATGAATTTATAGGGATGCAATTTGGTCTTACTAATACCCCTGCTATCTTCATGGATCTAATGAATATAGTTTTTAGAAACTATCTTGATCAGTTTGTGGTAGTTTTTATAGATGATATTCTTGTCTATTCAATGAGAAAGGAAGAACATAAAGATCACTTGAGAATTTTAATAAAGACCCTATGAAAAGATAATATTTATTCCAAATTTACCAATTGAGAATTTTGGCTTCAAAAAGTTTCATTTTTGGGTCACATAATCTCAAAAGAGGGGATATCTATGGATCAAAAAAAAACAAAGGTTATCGAAAGAAGGTCATGACCAAAAATAGTAACTGAGATCCGATGTTCTCTTGGTTTGGATGGATATTATTGATGTTTTGTGAAAGATTTTTCATGATTATATAATCCACTCACCAATTTGACTTGAAAAGGAGTTATGTTCATTTGTACGGAGGATTTTAAAGAGAATTTCAAAGAGTTAAAAAGTAGATTACCCAGTGCACCTGTTCTCACACTGCCTTGTAGTGGAGAAAGGTTTGTGATCTACAATGATGCATCCAAGAAGGGATTGGTGTGTGTTATCATGCAAAATGATATGGTGATAGATTATGCCTCACAATAATTGAAAATAAATTAGGAAAATTTCCCAACTCATGATTTGGAGTTAACTGCGGTAATATTTGCATTAAAGATTTGAGGTCATTATTTTTATGGTGAATGGTGTGATATTTATACAAATAATAAAATCTTAAAGTATATTTTTCACACAAAAGGAGATGAATATGCGCCAAATAAGATGGTTGGAGCTGATTAAGGATTATGACTGCTCAATTCATTAACAACCTGGGAAAGCAAACAAGGTGGCAGAAGCATTAAGTCAACAAGACCATGCTAGCTTATCCATGATGAGGATCACAAAATATCCAATATTTATGGACTTAAAAAGGTAATATCATTGAATTATAATAGAAGGGGAAAATCTTATCTTTCTCAAACGAATGTTCAACCATCTATACATGTGAAGATAAAAGAGGTGCAGAAAGAAGATGTAGCATTACAAAATAAGGTGAGAAATGTTCCTGAATTCCACATTGATTATGATTAAATAATAAGGTTTAGGAATTGGGTTTGTGTTCCTCCCATCCCATAATTAATGAAGGAAATACTGTATAAATCTCATAGTTCTTCATTCTCTATTAACCCAGGAAGCACGAAGATGTATAAGTACCTGAAGGAGTACTTCTGGTGGGATGACATGAAAAGAGATGTTGCTGAAAATGTCTCTCGATATATGGTTTGTCAAAAAATTAAAGCTGAGAGACATATGTCTAAGGGGATGTTACAACCATTACCCATACCATAATGTAAATGGGAAAACATCATTATGTAATTTTTCACTGGAATTCCTAAAATATCCAAAGGCAATAATTCTATCTGGGTTATAGTTGATCGTCTTACGAAGTCGGAACACTTCATTGCTATTAGAGAATATTTTTATCGTGATCATCATACAAGGATATATTTAATGGAAGTGGAAATATTGCATGGAGTACCACATTCCATTATATCTGATCGGGATCTGTGGTTTACCTCGAAGTTTTGGCGATGTCTTCAGCATACACTAGATAAATAGTTGAGTTTCAGCACTACTTATCATCCTCAGACAGATGGTCAGTCTGAGAGGACAATTCAAACTCTAGAACACATGTTGAGATCTTGCTCTATGAATTTCAAAGGTTGTTGGTATAAACACCTACCTTTGGTGGAATTTTCTTATAATAATTTCTTTCACTCCAGTATTCAGATGGTTCCTTTTGAAGCTCTCTATGGAAAGAAATGTAGAACTCCATCTTACTGGGATGAAGTTGGGGAAACAAAGCTATTAGGACCTGATCTTGTCGATGAGATGGCAGAAAAGGTCTGATCTATTCAACATCACATAAGAGAAACTCAGAGTCGACAAAAAAGTTATGCTGATAACCAAAGAAAAGACCTAGAGTTTGAAGTTGGTGATAAAGTGTTTATAATAATATATCCCTAGAAGAGAGTAATGAGATTTGGAAAGAAGTGCAAGCTAAGATCTAGTTATATTGGTTCTTTTGATATACTGGATCGTGTTTGGAAGGTAGCTTACCGATTGGTGCTTCCACCGAATCTCTCTCATGTTCATAATGTGTTCCATGTATCTCTCTTGAGAAATTACATACCCAATCATTCACATGAACTAATCTCAGAAGTTGTACCACTAGAGCAAGATCATTCTTTTGAAGAACAACCGATAGAGATTCTGGATCATAGCGAAATATTCCTACAGAACAAGACCACTCACTTTGTGAATGATTTATATAGGAACCACCAATTAGAAGAAGCAACAAGGGAATATGAGGATATGATGAGGGAGAGGTATCCTCATCTATTTTTTACAAAGTGGTGAATTTCGAGGGAGAAATTAATTTTAAGGGAGGTAGAATGTAATACCCAAGGTTTAATGAGAATTATTTTGTATTTAAGTTATATGATTCCCCAATGTAATCTTTAACTACACACAACAATGTCTTGGATTACGTTACATGCAAGAGAAACCTTGCCCGATAGCTTGCATTGTACGCAATACTGAGTTTCGAAAAACAACGATATGTTATTAAAATATTATATAAACTAGCCGTTATGAATAGTAATACCCACATTTTGAAATTTTATAAATTTTATCTTTCAAAATGGACTTAATTTTTGGATTCTGAATATCTAAATTAGCCTAGGGTGAATTTTTGATATATTTATGAAAACTTTCAATTTTTGATGAATAGTGAAAACATTGAGTTATTGGATAACACCGACTTTTTATTTAAATAATATTTTTTTATTTAAATTTATTTTATGTCAAAATAGATATATAATACATATATAAGTTCAATTTAATCCATTGAAGTAATTTTAGAATAATATAGATTCATAATAATTTTATTGAACTTTTTACCGTCTTTTACCCACCTCCTAGGAGCATTTGTAATTGTACATAAAACTTAATTTTACTACTTCTTTGAGTTAAATTTCTAAAATATGAGAGACATGGTTAATATCAAGGAGTAAAATGTGGTTCAATAAGATAAAAATAATTTTCATTGAATAGTAACTTTTTACTTTTATTTACAACGATTAAATGTAAATATGGTAATTAAGGGTAAAAATGATATTATTATTACCCTAACACATGTCCTAATTCTATTGGATAAGTTTATTTCGACCAAAAACAACCATAGGAATAAAATATAACCATTTAGGTCCACTTAGATTAGATTAGGACACTTATTATTATTTTATTTAATGAAGAGTAATAAGAGTTAAAATCAACGTTTAATAACTAAAACATTTTAATATAGGGTTATACAAAATATAAATTCGACTATTAATATTAATTATAAAGATAAGAATATTTCATACATTATGGTATTTTATTTGTTATTTTTTAGACATTATATAATTTAATTTATTTATGACACAATGATGATGCAGTAATTACATTATTAATGATATATTAATATAATAAGTATTGTTAATACCCAAATAAATGTAATTTCAGACTTTTTATGAATTTAAATTATTTTATAGGTAAATATGGCATGCTAGTATTTATTCGACTAACTTTTTTCGAAATAATCATGCTGTTATGAGTTTCAAAAAAATCATTTACCAAATAGTTTTAAAATTGACATAAAATAGTTTCTAAAACAAATATTATATGATTAATTCTATTTTTATTCTTAAAAATCTATGGTTCAGCTAAAATTACTTGGATATGGTTAGATATATTAATAATTAACCACTTGGGTTTCGTTTGTATTGCTATAGTATGTTTATTAACTATATAGTGAAAAAAACAAGAAGACACGGTAAAAGTTAAATTATTAAACTTAGAGTTAAATCTAAATTATAAGGTTAAAATAGTAACCTAAACATTTCTAAAACCAATTGGTTGAGAGGATTTCAACCCATCCCCACCATATATTCGAAATAAATCAATTTTGAGCTATTAATAACTGAATACGACTTTATTATAAAAATAATATTTTATGTTTAATCTAAGGTGCCCCTTTCCTCCCTTATAAAAGGGAACTTCCTCCTTCTCCTCTTTACAAAATTTTTAGCCTGCATGATCGGGAAAACGCTGAAAAGTTTCGTTTTCAATATCCCTAGAAACATAATAAAGGTTCCGGTATTCTTCAAAGACCATCTTTAGTGCCTTAAGAGGAGGTTTAGAAGAGGCGCTTCAAAGAAGTGGTAATATCCTTTACCAATTCATTCAAATTCATTTCTTCTTCTACTTATTATTCTTTTGTTCTTTAATAATGAAGTAATAACATTAGAATCAGTCATATACTGAAATTTTATAATAAATATGAAACAACCCTATTTCACCTTTTATTTATCCTATGAAAAACAAAATCACCTTGCGTGCGTACGTACAGAATACTGTCTCCACTATGTGGTGTAATCTATTTTTCCGACACCACCTTACATGGATGGGTATAATGGTTTAAAAAATAACTATATATCGTTATTATGATATGATACTAATTCTGATATATTCTATCATTCCCTTCAATACAATTCCACAAACATGGTAATGATATCATCGCTCGTGCGTATGTACGACCTACCGTCTCCACGATGTGATGCGACTCGTTCTACATGGTCTTCATTGAATAATGATTATATAAATGAATTGAGTGAATAAATATGATATATATTATACAAATACCATTCTGTAAATTATGTATCTATAACCTGAAAATAATAATAATAATTTATTCGACAAAACATGCATAAGAACATAAAGCAATGAACACCCGAATAACAAGTAGCAATGAAATATTATTAATTAGAAGATAGATATATGACCATATATGATATCATAACAATGAATATGATTCTGTAATAAGTCAATGACAATATTTAAATCATTATAACATATTTTCGGATACGTATAAAGCATATCAGACCTAAGGTAAGGGAAAATCTCGCAATCTCCTATTTATTCGAGAGTTTTTATACTTTTGAATTTACTGGGGAATATTTATCATCCACATCCATGTTTCCTCAATATGTAATATTATTTCTATCCTCCTACAAATTTCTAAATCAAATTTTACTCATTGGTGATTTTTTATCAAAATATATGAAAGGAATCTTTTTTCATTTTTAGTACGAGGTACTTTTTGACTTTTCAGGCCAAAGTATGAGAAAAATGTTTGTTTAACATATATGGCATGAATGGATTTGTTTTTATTTCAAATAAAACTTTTTCTATAAATATTCCTTTAAATGTTTTCAGGTTTATTTTTAATCAAATTCTTTAGTTTATAATTTTATAAAATGTTAAGAAAAGAAAAATGTTTTTGAAGTAGAAATGATATTTTCCTCCAGAGTGGAGTTCAAGCGTTTTATCAAAATTATTTTCCATCTAAGATAATATAGGGTTCTGTTTCTATCCATATTTTTACATTTATTTGATTATTTTATTATGGAATTATTTTTATGATGTCCTTTTATTTATATGGATTATTTTATGATGGCATGATGTTTAAGAATCCCATTTTTATTAAATGGGTTATGCTATGATGTATGATTTACGATATTGTGGCACACATAAGAGTGGTATCATTATAGGATGGGTGGGACCTATATCTCCCTCAAATGCATTGGGTAATGATTTATATCTCATGAGATAGACATTTCTGGAATGGCAGGTTAATCCGGTTTAGTGATACAGTATAGAAATGTGGAGTGAACTCGGTTCAGAAATAGTCTTTCTCCTCTAGGATAGTCTTGGCAATGAGTCTTGACTACTAAGAAATAATTCTCTATGATTATGTGTGTATGCAAAAAAGTTTCATGTTTATGTTATGATTATAGGGATTACATTTCACTACCATGATTTATCCCATGTTATGATATAATCATCTATTTTTCAGGTTAATATTTTCAAAATGTTATGATCTTATGAATATGATATGATTGATATTTCCTTTGTTTACCCCTACTGAGCATTTGGTCTCACCCTTTTGTATGTTTTCGTTTCCCCAGGTTAGGAAGAAGTGTATTAAGTATGGTATTCCAATAGGTAATCTAGATATGATAAAATAATAGGGAGATAGTGTAGATGATTTAGGAACCAGTTGTTTACGTTTCCGAGTTACAAAAGACATTATACCTATATGGTCCTTTCATGGTTTTATTATATGTTGTAATAAGTGTGCTTCAATTTTTAATTAATAAAACTTTATGTAATGTATGGGTCATTATATTTTCACCCCCATGAGGGTGCTAGGTTTTTACTACCCCTATTCAAGCAGTTGTAGTGAGTTATCCCCAATCAGATGGTGGATGTGGTTTCTTTGAGAAGAACCACCACATGTGACTTTTTCCAGTGTCCATAAGTATACACTGACATTAGAGAAACCCAAATAATATAACAAAGTTCACAATTAAAAATAATGTGGAAATATATATGTTGAGTTCAGGAGTGTGGGGAAAAGAATACATGGGTTCTCCCTGTGAACTTTTATTGTGTCCTCCTCCTAATGGTATGAATGTTTCTATAGAATATGTAGTTTCACCACCACCATATTCCCCATCTCTTCTCCCTATAACTCCACCACAAGGGTAGTATAATCCTTAGTATCCATCGACATCTCTATTTTTACTATGTCATTTATTTTAGGAATGGGAAAGTCAAAAAACAATTCACGTTGAATAAGATTAAAAACCAATGAATCAATAAACAAATATTCCCTTCCATGTAAGTCATCATAGAAATTTAGCTTTTCTGGAAAGAAAATTTGAAAATCCATATCAATTTTTCCTATTCTACATCACATTAAAATTCTAGGTAGTGGTCGATAGGTGATGATTTTTCAATGTCAATGATGGGAGGATCAAGTTTCTGGTTATCTTAAAAAATGTGATTCTATGATTCTTCCAAAAAAATGTTGATCTCCCATAAGTGAATCAGCTGGAATGTGTACTTTAGGGACCTACTTGATCAATGGTTGAGTATGAGATGATATTATTATGTCATTTAGTATCTCCTTTTCACCATATTTTTTTAACATAAATTTGATAGGTAAAATCTCTTTCACAACTATTTCAGGTTTATGTTCCATTTCTAGTTCAGGTTACGGTTTTTGGACCAGTGAAAAAATATATTCTTCAACCATTTTAGCTTTTCCCTTTTTTTTAAATTCATTATCATCTTGAAGTTTAGAATTTTTTCTTTATTCTTCCACCTGATATTGGTTAGTACATTCATAAAAATTGGAATTAAAAGACATCACGAACATTGATTTTTTTAGTGTTTTTTAAATTTATGATATATTTTTTGTTTTTTAAATTAGAGTAAGAGAAATAATTTAAAATATGTGAATAAAAATAGTGAGTGAAGTCCAAATGGCTCCCTTGAAATGGTGCCAATTTTATGAAGTGTTTTCGTGCACGCTCTCAAAAATATTTATAACTATGTGATGTACAATGGATGACCTAGGTTCATCTTTTGAGTAGAATTTAGGATCATTCACTAACTACTTCTAATAATTTTTTTTTTATTTTATATTATTGAAATAAAATATTCATAAATGTGATTTTAAAATTGATAATGAAAAAATAAAATTAGATATGAAATTCAATGAAAACAGAGAGAATATACTCAAAATTATGTTTGAAGAAATGAGGCATTCCCAAGGTCATCACCTTGAGTGAACCTTCATAGTCTCATAATTTATTTAAAATTTATATAATGAACATGCTCTGTCATATTCATTAAAATCATCTTATTTACATGGTTGGTAATATATGGTACACTCAAAGATCACTGGGAGACCTCACTTCCACCTACTCGATCAAGGGAAAATATTATAGAAGCAAATATTAAACCTCAGGTGGAAGATGGAGACACAAAGGATCATTTACTAGTAAGATCCACCTCGGTATAACTCTAAGAAAATATGACACATTAAAAATGTTTTTTCAAATAATGGGGTTCATCACTTGATTACTCTTCCATGAACATCCTTGGGTTAGCTACTCATGATCATGAGCAAAACAGTTCGTAGTGAAGAAGAAAAATGGGGGAGAAAACAAAAGGGAGAAAAAAGGAGATAAAGGAAAAAAATTAATTAAAATATGAAATCAAATTAAATAATGAAAATCAATTGAAATAGAATAAAAAACTATAAAAAATTCCAACAATTTGAACCCGTACATTTATAACCCTTTGAGTAGAAGAAACCACAATCTTTTACATGGCGAGGGGGTGAAAATTTGGTTCCAAAATAATCCTATGAAAGTATGCATGTTGTAGACCAATTTAATTATATAATTTGGTAAATGTTTCATCTTAAAATTAGTTCACCTATATCTCTTATGTATCCCACCAAATTGTATCATCATTAGGCATATGTCGAGATATATATTTCTAAATTACTTCGGATATTTATTTATGCTTGATAGACTCTTCTAATTACAATACAGCGAGATCCAATGAATTAATGGCCTTGATAATGAAATAATCAGGCATGTAAATATTAATGAACCATGTTACTATGAATGTATTCCTACTCTATATAAATGTGTACCTCTAATGGTTATTTCATTTGGGATATATGGTCCTAACAATAAAATTCTCTAGTTTTGTGAAAAGTTTTCGAGACATGAATAGTGAGCCAGATTTGAGATTTCAAATGATGAAATGAGCTTTGGGTCCTAAGAGATACAATGAATACACTAAAAATAGGAAACTATAAAATATTAAACATTCAATTTGGACCAATTAATAAATATTTAATGAAAAAAAATTTAAATAATTTTAAAAATTAAAAATCCAAATTATGCCATTTTTTATTAAGATGAAAAAATGTTTCGAAAACTATAAAATGTGACTATTTACCTGGAAATAACACCTTTTTGGATTACAAATATTGAAATTATTAACAAAATAATATAAAATATTTGTTCTATCAGTACCATTTTACCATGCATTGGTACATAAGAAAATTAATAATTTTATTTTGAAACTCCGACATTATTTCTCTTTTCAATGGGAATTATATGTTAATTCAAAACCATGTTTTCTTAATGTGTTTTCCAAAATGTTTTAATATTACACTATGATTTTTAATGGTAATTTTGACACATGTTTTACCTTTCTAAAATTTGGTTTAAATAGGAATCTTCTATCAAGTTTTATTCCAAGGAACCTTTCAAATAATTTAAGGTGATAAGGGACTGTTGGGAATGTAATGAATTTACCACCATCATGGTCATTATTTACCTGATGAATACATTATAATATTTCAATTTTATTTTAAATGGTTTTATTAAATATTCGTTGAATTTTATTGAATTTATAGTGTTTGTAAAGGAAAAGGATTTAAAAAAACTTTTTATGTTCAAAAGGTATTTTAAATGTTTTTCAATTCATTCTTAATATGTTTTCAAATTGTTGTTTTCAAAGAAATGGATTTCAATGATATAAATATTAATTTATAAGTTTTCAAATAATTTGTACTTACATTTTTTTCCAAATGTTTTCTATATTATGTTATAACTTTTTAATGAAAAAGGTTTTCAAAATGTTTTCTTACATCATTGTATTTTTTAATGATACTTTAGAGGAAAATGGTTTTTAAATTGATTTATATTGGATAATGTGTAAAATATATTCTCCTCAAAAAAAGTTTAAAATAAAATTTTAAATCATTCCTTATAAGAAATTTATTTTGAAATGTTTTTATAATAATGATTTTCATATAATGGTTATTTTCCTAAATAAATGATTCATGTGATCATTCGAAATCCTTCAAAATCTAAGATTAAATGTTTTTTATATTTTATTACATACAGGGGATATGAACTAAGAACACCATTAATAGTCATTATTGATTTGTTTGTTTTTTATGGAATGATGTTTGTGAAACCCATTTTACTTGCATAGGTTATAATCATTTGAAACCCACTTATTTTCATAAGTAATGAATCGATGAAATGATTATGAGACCTATATATTATCCATGGGTAATGATATAATAACATTTTTATGGTACACAAATCATTTTATGGGTTAAGATATGATTTTAATATAAACCATCTCATTTTATGGGTCATGGTATGAAGCATGTTTTATAATCTTGTGGGAAATTTATGCAAGATTTTTTTATTTGACAAGTAAGACCTATATCCTCCTCAAATACATTGGGTAATGATAAATGGTATATTAGATCAAATGGTACATGGGTTGAATCCCCAAACTGAAAATCAAGAAGGTACATGGGTTGTATCACAATCCCAAAAATAAGGAGGTACATAGTTTGTAGGAAAATCCTGAAAAATAGGTAATGGGTTGTATCCCAAGCCTGAAAATAAGAAGGTACACAGGTTATAGCCTATGCCTAAAAGTAAGAGGGTTCAATAGTTTTTCCCAATGCCAAAACTAATAGGTTTCATGGTTTGTTATCTTATTCACAAAATAGGTATATGGGGTATTAGCCCAAGACTAACATGTTATGAAGGTATTGGTTGATACCCTTGACACAATATTTTCAATGATTATGTGTTTACCCTGAATTATATGGCCTATTCATATGATATGCTGATATTATTCACAGTCAATATTATCTTATGGTTCATGTATTATGAACTAAAAATATTTTTACCATGTCTCATGTATATTTTCTTTAATATGGATGTTATGATCATAAAATTTTATTCTCATGTTCTTGTACCATTAAGATCATGTTATTCCTACGAATATACATTATTCCCCCTTACTGAGCATTCAAGATCACTCCTTTTTGGTATTTCCTTTCCCAAGGATATAAAGATAGTTTTTAAGTAGCATTATGAAAGGGGATATTTTTAAGGGTTATGTTTAATATCATTCGCTAAACTATAAAAATGTGTTCCATGTTTCCGAAGACACTAAACCATTATGGTCCTTGGGCATGTAATTTTATAATTTTCTGAATATTCATCTAAAATTATGTATTATCCATATATTTTAAGCCATTGTTTCTATAGATATAAATGGAATGGATTAATCAAAATTTGGGAACTAGTATATGAAATCTTAAGTGTGATCCATAGGGATATTTCTAAAGATATGTTAATGGATATTTATAAGGATGAGTCTAAGGATGTGTTATTGTTTGGTAATATTTCCTGGAATTTTAGTAAATGATATAGTGTGTGGTGTCCTAGAAATACATCCCAATATGGATACTAAAAGTGGGAATTCAGCTAGAACAGTTGTATGTATGAGTAATAACTCTGACCATCTGTGTTAGTCGTGACTCGAGCATAACCCGGTACATGTCAACGTGTCTTACTATAAACTCGGTTTGACACCCCCAAGGGACAAACATTGAGAATTCACAAACTCATTACGAACCATCATAAAATATTTAAATAGAGGAAAACTATAAATAACCTTGGATAAAATTATTTTTCCAATATTAATGATACATGATTTATGATTTAGATGTTCAAAAAGTTATTTTTCATTATTATGAGGTTTTCTGCTATGATAAATGTTTCTCACACTATGATTTATGTTGTTAGTCAATAGTAGGAACCAGAATGAAAGGTTTTAACATTTAAGGATTTAGATTTGTAAATTAGGAGAATTATAAAAAACTCTATCCTAGGTAGAGATCCCATGAATAGAATCTGGAAGTTGATAAGAGTATTGGTGGCAGTTCTGATGATAGGCAGACCACAAACAACATGTAAAAGGTATGAGATGTTCTAATAGTACGATTTATATTAAATTTATGTATCATGATTTGAATATGGTTGAGGAACAATTAGAGAAGATTCATACTTAATAATCTATAAATGGGTTATTATGGGATAAAATTATGAAACCATTGTAATGGTTTAATAATTAAATTGGATAATTGATGTGAATATGTTTTGGAATTGAATGATTTATTATATGAATCATTAAATATATATGTGTCTTATTTATATGTTTTTAATTAATAATTCAAAATTATATGTTGAATGGTAATTGTGAGGTTGAAAATAAATTTCATGAAATGGTGGTATTTTGACAGTGGAGAGATAACCGTTAATATGTTCATGATGTTTAGATAATAATGTTTATATAAATATGTGTTGGGTTTGAATATGTAAATTAGACTACATTGATTACCTCAGAACTGATGACATATTGGTTGAGAAATTGGTACATGTCATCATTGATGAAGTATAAAACATGCTTTATTTATTGAATATATCTAGTAATATTCATAATAAAAAAGAATTCATGTTTTCTAAAATTTCTTTTGGTAAATTAGTTAATTACCATGTTTCAAGAGAATATATGGTGAGGGTATTCACGTGAGTGGAATGTAACAAACCAGAACAAATTTTTAGTGTAGGGGGTCAATGTTATTATTTTTCCATGGCCTTATTTATAATTTTTTCTATTTTAAAATTTAGAAAGGGTTATAAGGATAACCATAAGTGTAAATTTTATGTTAAAAATTGATTGAATTTTATGATATTAATTTATTGTATCACCACATGAAGATTTAGAAATATTTTATAATATTTTATAACCATTTTGTATGATAAAAAATGAAATATGGAATGAATTATCATTCTATTTATGGATATCATGATTTGTTAGTTATTTTGAAATTAAAAATTCACCTTCATTCTCTGTTGTAATAGTTGAAGTGGGAATTTATCAAGGAACAAACATAGGGTGATATTGTGTATATGGAGTGGAATAAAATCAAGTATATGTTCTTCTGATATTTAATCAACATTATGAAAAATGACCTTGAGACCAAAAAATTTATTGTAGATCCTTCATTTATGATGAACCAACGGGACCCTTAGATCATCAAAAATTTTTGCCTTTGTGATCATTAAATTTCTCCTGAGCATGTTATCTGTCACACTCAGAAATTTATCATTATATTTCTCATCCATTTCCATGTTATCACTCCCCACCAATGATCCCCTATGTTGAAACCAAGTTATGAATTATGTTATGTAACTATTATGTTCTCAACATTCCATTTTTTATGGAAATAATTGTATTCATTTTTACAATGTGGGATTATAAAAAAGGTTCTTTAAAGTAGTATACCTTTGAAAACCAGATGAATTTGAAGGAATGAAATTCATTTTAATGTGGTATAATATTAAACCCTATGATTTGGTGACATATTTTTTCATGTAAATTTAATTTTTTGATATTTTTCATTTCAAGCAACACTCAATATAGTCTTAGTTATACAAAATCAAAAAATGTGGTTGGCGTTATATGAAAAACTAAGTCAAACTTATGCTACACAAAACATAATGATTAGCTTTATTTAAATAGAACATCAATGTTATCTTATGTTACACACAATAGTTATTTTCCTTAATGTCCTTCATAACATGCAAGACTGAGTTTTACCAAAATAACAATTTATTATTAAAAATAATATTGTTCAATACAATGAGATAAAATCTAGCTATTAATTTTGAATTTATGAATATGATTAACTTAAATAGGAAAATACAATATTGAATTAATTGGTTACAAATGAATTACAAATCAATATAAGATCCAATTTAATATAGAAGGACATTTTTTTATAAAAAACCCTACTTTTATTTTCAGAATGATACATTATATGAATAAATTAAATTAAATAATATTTTAGAATTATAATACTGAAATATATATTTTTTATATTCAATAAAAATAATTATATTCATTGAATATATTTTATAGGTATCATATAAGAACAAACCAAATATTAACCATAAAATCCCATATTTTTATAAAATATGTTTTATGGACTTTTAAAGGAGATCAAATTTTAAATATTACTTTTGGATCTTTTATAATTATTTTATGCCAAAATGAAATTCATTATTGAAATGGAAACAAAAAATTATGGTATTGTAAAATTTTAAAAAAAATTTATAAATTTTTATATTTTGATGAATGTTGAATGATGATAAATTTCATTTAAAAAATACTTTTTCATATAATTTATTTCTAAGTTTAAATTATATTTATAGTTGATTTTAATATATAAATATATATATTATACATCATCTAATCCAATTTAAATCATTGGTATTAATTTCACTTTGAAATTATATATAAACACATTGAAATCATTTGAACAGTTTTCATTAAAAACCAACATTTTCATCCCATATACTTGAATGATATAAAACTAATTTCTTCCACTTCTGTGATTGGAATTTGGATTAATGGATTACATATTCAGAATAAAAATAATTTATAATTTATAATAAGGTTAAATTATTTTTTGACCAAAAATATTAGTTAATGTAATTGAAATTAATTACAATGATTAGAAGGAAAAGATTCTTAACAAGGGACTAAACATTAAACATATAAAAAATTGACCTAGAAACATTTCAAAAATCAATTTCCTCCCACATTTCTACAAAATAATTTCATGTCTATAATTTTATGATTTATTGGGATATTATTCCTTAAAATTTCACTATTTCATTTGTTAAGTAAATAAAAAAGACAAAAAATTAACTTTTCTTGACTATAACATTTTTAAAACATTGAGATATTGAAACAACAAAATATTTTTGGTAATATATGTCATTTTTGAATATAAATGAGTTATTTATATCCCAATTATTTTTTCATTAATTTTTATATATTAATTTGATACATTAAATTATTAACAAACACGAATGTATAGATTATTTAATTATAACTAAATAAAATAAATGATGTTAAAAATGATAATGTTAATGAAAATTTAATGAATTATTATGTTCCATCATTTTAAAATATTGTAATATTATTTTAATAATATTTTAAATTAATATATTTTAATTACAATTTTTTTTTCATATTTTTAAATTAAAATTAAATAAAATATATCTAATTTTAGGTAAATGTTATTTCAAAATAAATTATATTTTATTAAATTATTTACAAATAATAATAATTATAAATTCTGAAAAGAAATTTTTATTTATTAATAAATATATAATATGGTATATTAAGGGACAAAATGAATTTTTTTAATGAAAATATAGTACTATAAATAGTAAAAACATTGTTAGCATGGTTCAAGTTAAATTAGTGTTTTGGAATATTACATTCCATTATTTCCAAATTAACTTCCAACCCAAATGAATTATTTATTTATTAAGTTAATTATAAAATTTATAATTTATTGGGGATATATTTTTTAATAAATCAATTATTTATTCAGTTTCAATGGTTTAATTACATAGCTTAGAAGACAAGTTACCTAAATGAAAACCCAACCAGAAAATAAAAGGAAACTTAATGACTAAGGAAAAAAATTATAAAAATGCACTTATTTTTGTTTGTAGTAGATTTCTTTTGACCATAATTTTGTTTTAATATACTATTTTTCATTTTTAGGCAACTAATGCTTGGGAGACCTCTCATTAATTCTTAACTTTTGTTATTTACAAGTATTCCACTCATTCTTCTCCACTATAAATAGTCACCCACTCTTCACCTTCCTGACACATCTGAAGCCCTTTAGATCCACAAAATTATACTCAAATAATATCCAAAAATCCATCACTTCACCATATAAGCATCCATATTGGTAAAAATCAATCAAAAAAATCCATTTGGTTCAAAATAAAAGGAGTTAACCAAAGTTGATATAAAATCATTTCTCAATCTCTTTTATTTTATTTTCATTCTCCACACCATAAAGTCTTCTTATTACATGGTTAAATAATAAAATATGTATCCTCAAAATAATTTAATTTTTAATCAATTTTTTCGACCTAAAATTATACACATTTCCATCTAATTGCTATTGAACTTACTATTTTTGCATACGGTGAACTATCGCCTCATGAATCGACGTTGTTTGTATTTCATCTACATCCACTCATGGTTGAGAATTATGATGTAAAATATGTTTTCAAATGATATATATTATATATATGATATATTTTTTCTTATATAATTATTATATAACACACAACTTCATTATTTACACTTTTTAATATGATAATTTCATTTTGAGGAAGTGTGGACTATCGTCCCCTCAAAACGATGTGATTCATCCAGACTCTATATGGAATGTATTAGGCTTTGTTTTAGTGAAATAATGTGATATATATAAAATAATAATTCTACTATAACGATATTATATTTATATATATATCATTTATTTTACATCCTTCAATAGGAAAATAAAATAGAAAAAATGTTCATATGTACGTACGACCTACCATCTCGATGAATAGTGTATTCCATTTTATATTTATATATTTAATATATTATTTTAAGTACAATGTACAGAATATATATTATTTTTATTTGATGTTTTATCTTATTTAAAAACATAATTCATGATCTATGAATGGGTATAAACAATTATAAGTCAAAACATATATGGAACAGATGCAGACATTACATGAAATGTATCATGAACAAATAATTATTAATAAAAAGGTAATATTTAGTCATTATAAAATCATATATCAAATTAGATACAATAATATGGTAATTTTTTAGATTTATCATAAGCATATATTTAGTATACATTAGTCGTTAATGTGTATGAATAATGTCATGACTAAAGGTAAGGGTTTTATCAACTTACATTTATTTCTCATGAGATACATGCATTGTTAAAGACCAATTTCTTATATGTTTTGTGTCTACTGACCATAGAATAATTATATGATTATTATAATTAACTTGTTGATTATTTACATATCTGTTTGATGATATTTCCTTGATGGGATTTATGTTTCAAAAGTTACCAAATCGGTAATATAAATTTGTCTCAATTTTCCCTCATTAAAAAACATGTCGTGTTATGAACTTATATTCATTTAAAAGGATTACATAGTAACATTTTAGATGATATATCTTTATGATAATTCTTTTAATGATAATTTATGCTTTATGTAGTTTCATTTCCCTACATAGGGAGGAAAAGTCAAATTTACCATGCAGTAAGAGTATTTTGAAACACTCTCATTGTTTTCTGAGATTATAATTATTATACTTCAATTTATGAAATATTATTATAAATATCTCAAGAACATTTATTAATTTTCTTATACTCAATTTATCAGTGATATATTCATTTATTAGTACCATTTCCCCACTTTTTGGAAGTAAATATAAATAATAGTGGTTTTTATGAATATTTGAATTTATTACTCCTTTGATTAGAAGTTTATGTTATTTAAAAATAAGGTTTTCTAAAAGTGTCTTAAATTTTTTTTCTATTATTATATGGAGTTTAATGGAGTTTTTACCCATTTTTTTACCATTATATAAATTATTTTTAAAAATCAATCTTCTTGTCAAATGCTGGATAAAGTACATTTACAAAATATTAAGGTGAAAATGAAATGTTTGGAATGTATAGACATAAAAAATATCTAGGCCGAAATTTCATTGAAGATCAATTTATATGTTTACAATATAATTTTTAAGGAAATTCATTAAAATATTTATCAGAATTTGTTGAATTTAAATTGTTCTTCAAAGAAAAAAGTTTATCAAAAAATGATTTATCTTCAAAAAGTGTTTCAAATGATTTTCAAATCACCATATATATGTTTTAAAATTTTTATTTCAACGAAAAATATATAAATGACTTACATAATTATTTTTATTTTTTCATACATTATTAATGAAAATTCTATTCAGAATGATTTCATGCTTCTTTTATAATTTTTCATGGAAAATGTTTTTCAAAGTGTTTTCAAGATTATATATAATTTTTTAAGTTTATTTTCTATAAAAATATATTTAAAAAAGTTTTATGTTTTAAAATGAATAATATAAATTCTTCCCAATAAATATTTTCAATGAAATTGAAATAATATACCTATATGAAAATTATTTTTAAATGGTTTTATAAAATTGATTTTCAAAGAAAGGTTATTTTCTGTAACAAATGTTTCATGTGATCATTAAAAATTCTTATTAATATATGAAGACATAAACAATTATAGATTAATTTTTACTAGTTATATGATCAAATAATACCATTAATATTATTTCTTAAATGGTTTATGTTTTTATAGAATGATTTTTAGGACACTCATTTCTCTTCCATGGGTTATATGCTCTTGAAATATGGTTATTTACATGAGTTATTCATTGATGAAATGATTATGAGACCTATCAATTTTTTATAGGTAATGATGTGATGAACTTTTAATGATACCCATTTCATTTTATCATTCAGGATATGATTTTTATGAAATCCATCTCATTTATGGTTCATTATATTATGCATGTTTTATTATCTTGTGGTACATTTTTTTCCTGATTTTATTATTTGAAATTTGGGTCCTATATATCTATATAATGCATTGGGTAATGATAAATGGTATTTGAGATCAAAGGGTGCATAGGTCGAATCCTTTGTTCAAAAAGAGGATGGTACATGTTTTGTATCCCAATACAAAAAACAAGAAGGTACACAGGTTGTAGCCAAATCCTGAAAACAAGAAGGTGTAGTGGTAGTTGCCTAATCTTGAAAATAATCAGGTACATGGTTAGTATCCCAGGAGTAAAATTAAGGTGGTAAATGGTATCTATCCAAATTCCAAAATGAATGTGGTACATGTGTTGTTAGCCCAATCCCAAAGTAGGTACACCTATGAATAGCCCATGCCTATCATCATATAATGGCCTTGGTCATTAGACATAATGTATGATTTTATATGATTATGTTTTGACAAAAGTTCAATGTATTACTCCAATGATACTCACACATAGTTAATGTTCAATATATTCTACTGACTAATTTCATGTGAAATATTGATATTTATGTCGTTTCTCATGTATATGATCTTTGATATGAAAAATATGATATTCAAATGTTACTCTGAAGTTCTCGTATCCTTATGATCGTGTTATTCCTATGCATTTACTTTATTTAAAAATATATAGAATTCAATATTACCCATTATTGTGTTTCCTTTCCCAAGGTTTTGAAGAATGTTTTTATGTTGGAGTACTAAACGGTATGGTCTTTATGGGAGATTTTTAAATTCCTTGACAAAAATAGAAGAATGTTTTCCATGTTTCCAAAGACACTAAAATATTATGGTCCTTCGAAATATAGTTTTTTAATGTCATGAATATTCATTTAAATTGATGTAATATCTTGTTATTTTAGTATTGTGTCATTATAATCCTACACTAGAGGAGAATATAGCAAGTCTGTCAACAGTTAGAGGTACTATACTTGTAGACAAATCTTTAGTATCTTCCTTGTTTGATACAGGTTCATCAAACTCATTTATATATACTAAAACGATGGGAAGCTTGGCCTGAGTGATATATTATTCTATTATCATTATGAATCATGAATCACTATTAGGAGAATGAGCTGAGATAATATTCAACTGCAAGGAGTGCTCCTTGAGATAGGTTGGTACATGTTTTTTAGAGTTTCAGGATCCTATAGATGGCTAGTTTTGATGTCATTATTTGTTAGGAATGGCAGGCATCTTGCCGATCCTAGGTGAATTTCAATCATCATTATGTGTTGTTCACATCCCCATATGGTATAATGTATATTGATAAAGTCAAAATAGATATCCATATAATTTTATTTGGAATAACACGTACTCGACAAGGTGGAATAATATCCAAGATGGCCAGTTTCATTATGATAGATCATGAAATAATGTTAGAGGATTTATCTCTTATGGTGGATTGTTTTGGGAATGTATTCCATGAGAATTTCATTAGATTACCTGTTGAAATAAAGGCCTGTTTTTCCATATATTTTCTACCAGGTTTAGCAGTCATATCGATTACTTCATATAAGATGAAACCTATATGGATATAGAAAGTCATGAATAATCTAGAAGATTTTTTGGATAAGGGTTTTAACTGACCCATCACATCCCCAAGGGGTTCAAATTTTCCCCACAAAACGTGGATGGTACCCTTGTATTTTTCAGGGATTACAACTGACTGAACTAAATTTTAATGAAGAAATTATATTCATACATTATACAGATGACATTTTAATCCATCTTCGAGGAGCATTAGTTTACTGAAAGATTAATTTGAGGCCATACTACCTTCTAGTTCATGTGAGGAAACTAAAAATACCACATACAACATTTTGGGGTCGGTATGACTTGTACAATTATCTGGTTGTTCCATTTAGTCTAATGACTGTACTTTTAGTCTTCATTGATATGATGAAATAGGCATTCCACCCATACCTTGATTCCCTTTTTTAGTCCTCATAGACGAAATCATAGTGTATTATCTCACCTGAGGTGATCATTTTAATAATTTAGAGATTATGTAGAGTACACTATGATAACAAAAAATATATTTTATGAATAAAAAAATAATCATTTGGATCTATAAGGTTCACCTCTTGGGTCACACCATATCCGAGGAAAGTGTATTTTTTGACATATAGAAAGTGAGAATCATAGTTTCTCGATAGATTTCCATGAACATATTTGATAAATACTGCTTCATAGGGATGATATATTTTTTCAAGAGATTCATATAGAATTTATAATACATTAATATTCTGTAAAAGGTCTTGACCAACATTGGATTAAAACTAAACTGGACTGTTTCTTATTTTCCATATTTTCAAGAGATGAAGTGAAGAATGACATTAGAGTTTAACTTGATTATTCCTAATCCTGATAGAATCTATGTGGTTTACTGTGATGCTTGAAGAATGTGTTTGGGGGGAGAGAAGAGGCAAGGTTAATGGGATGTAGTGTATGGGTCCCAAATGATAAGGCCTCATAATGTGATTTATCTGATGAATAATCATGATATAGAAGTCTTGGTTTCGGCTCTACGCCATTGGAGACACTATTTATTGGGTGGTTGGTTCATTATTCACATAAACCCAAACAGTTTCATATAAATCCACACATAGTGAGAATTGAATTGGAGGTAGTTTGGGAGGGTTGAATACCTATAATATTTTGTCTTTGTTATTTCTTACACACCCAGAAAGCGTAACATTGTAGTAGACTCATTGATCCAGAAGAATCAGACACAAGCTATCCAAGAGGCCAACATTTAGTGGTAGATGATTTAATTATTCTCCAAGAAGCATCTAGAGGTTCAATAGTAACATCGGTAACCAGTAATAGTAGCTTTACCAATGAAATCATCCTGTCAAAAGTTGATTAGGATGAGACAACTATCTTATTTTTAGGGCATCATCTTGAGGGAGATCATCATAGGATAAAACTAGCCTCCGTGGTTGGTTATTTAGGGAAATGTGATCCTATTATTTTGTATTCATGTATGGGTTCTTTTTTATATATAGGAAGAGATGATGAGGGAATATCATGCTTCTATTTGGGAAGATCATCCTAGATGTATAAATTTTTACCAATACATGTGCCATAAGTATTGTTTTCTATGTATGAATAGGTGTATTGTTGGATTTATCCTGAGGTGCTCCAGCAGTTAATAGGTGAAGGCAGAGCACCAGTAGAAGTTGGGCCTTCTTCATCCTCTCTCCATTACCGAGTTGAAATGAATCAACATTAGTATATACTTCATTATAGGATTTTCATGATCCTATTGAGGTAGTGATGCAGTATGGGTGATCATGAAAATGTTTACCAAGGATGCACACATCCTTAAAATATGTGAGTCCTTCTTAGTTAATGAGCTCTGGATGCTATATATCTAAGTGATAGTGCACCTTCCTGGTGTCCTTCATTCTTTAATTTCACATAGTGATGCATGATTCACATCACTATTTTGTAAAGGGTCAAATAAGTCAATGGGTTTACAGGTGCTCCTAAGTACATATTATCACCAAGAGGCTGACGAGCAGTCCAAGTGAATGATATAGGTGTTAGAGGATATTATTAGGGAATGTATCATTGATTTTTGAGGATCATGGAACTAGTATATCAATCTATTTAATTTTTAATACTATAATATATTTCATAAAACAATATATATTTCTCCATATGTGGAACATTATAGTAGGCCATTATATTCACCTTCGTACTAGCTAGAGGCATGAGAGGCAGCTCAACATGGTCCTCTTCTCGTTTAGGATACATCCGATAAATTTTGGATAATTCTGATGTATGTGGATGAAAATCAATCTAAAAAGAATTCATATATTTATTATTCCCATAAACATCTATAGTTTGATTTGGGACATCGATTATTTCTTCATTCATCACATATATTAGGTTCGAGATAAATCTAGAGATATAGAATATTATTTATAATATATGTTGATCATTTTGAAATAGTTGAGAGATTAGGGATAGTAGTATATCAATGGTATTTACCTCAGTAGTAACATTCCATTCATGATGTATTACACATATTTTAACTTTGATGGTATTATGGAAAACCATATCATTATTTTTACCATGAGGATATTGAGATATAGGTGGATGAATCCTTTAAGAAGAATCTATGATATGTATCGTTGATCAGAGAAGAAAGGCATTATGAGGTAGGGTATATTAACATGAACTAGGTGATATGTAATCAAGGGAGAGTTCAAAATGATACATGGGTGTGGTAGGGTGGTGTACTTGGGTTGTGGCCAATTCTCATCTTAGATGGAATTTCACCACCCTTAGAATGGAAAATAGAAGATGAGTTGTCTTAAAAAGGGGAGGTTATAACATCCAATGTATTATAAAAGTTATATACCATTTATTGGGATATAATTCTAGATTTGGACCACATAATGCTTCTTGAGGTAGTCAAGGAGGTTTTGGGGGTGTCTAAGGCCTTTTTGAATCACGGTGCCCGGAATTTTGAAGAGTTCGATTGGACCTCGTAGTTTGCCATCAACAGTGCGACCCTAGGTGCATGTTCATGAATTATTTACATCCCCATGATAGTTTTATTTCAAAAATTTTATGTATTGTTTGAAATTCCATTCAACTAGTCATGCTAGTTTCCCCTTGAATATGAACTTATTACACTATTAATGCATGGTTTGGCCAACCGTGAGACAAAACATGCACCGCTTCCTATGTTGGTGATTTTATGAAACCACACTTGAATGTTTTTAAGTTAAAACATAATATATTACTCCTCTTTCTGCATTTGAATTTCCTCCTCTCCGTGTATGAATCTCCCTCCGCCTCTAAGGTTGGGAATTTGATAACTCCCCTATATGATCTTTAAATCACTCCTCACTGGATCTATTAGAAAGCTCTCTTGCTCCAAAATCCTCTCCCTTCTATTTATGGTTTTTATGGCTCGTTGTTTCACTATCATAGTGAAATATTAATTTCTCGATTTTTAGGTAATTTTTAAATTTCTCTAATATATTTTTGTTCTAGATCAAATTAATGGTCAATGTTGGATGAGGGAAGCACGATGAGACTAATGAATGTTTTCTAGGATTCTTCCCCTTGCTTCTGTGAATCCTATATCAAGATACATTATTCTACGAGTTAGGACCATTATGTGACACCTCTTAAATGATAAGTAAATTATATTTAAATCCATAAATTTATAAATGTGACCCTAGCTAGTATCAAATAATCCCCTTGGGTTGGTCTTCTGAACTCATGCCACCCAATGTGTGTGCTCCACCTTAGAGAATTATTGTCCTATGTTCTAAAATAGATAATCAACCCTTAAAGAATGTTTTCGTTAAATTAATTCATTGATATAATTAATTAATTATAATTTATGATGATATATGTGTTTGGCCCTACCCACATTCTGTAAATAGAATTATTGAACAAATTGAATTGGTTGAGTGATTAGGCCATGTTCTTTATTTCTTATTGAATTAATTTATTTCCCAATGGAAATTCTATTTCCAATATTCATTCATGCTATAAATTATTGTTTTCAATACACTATATAATTTATAAAGAGGTCATATCTTCATATTTTGTTAAGGGAGATACAATGGGTTTTTAATTAATAACCCATATGACAAACTCATCATGTCTTATTTATAATTTTTTATTTATTTTTAAACATATAGGGGGTAACACTAGCTATTCGTGTGATAGGTTCATAGAGAGATTGCTTTTTTACCTCTAGATGAGTGACACTAGTTCCCTAGAGAACACCGTATTGGTGGGCTTGATGGAACAATGGATATACCATCCCATGATAGTTACTCGGACCCCTACATGTGATAATAGGTATATACTCATAGGTTGGCTCTTTATATTATCACCCAATTACTAAAGTGATACATTTGATCTCTTTCCTAGGACACCTTGTATGGACTACCTGGGAATCATGCTTATATTATACCCCATGTTGGAAAATTTTAATTCCCTCTAAATATCCACAGATTGGATCATGGTGACTGTTACTAATTTATTATGAGTGCAAATTTAATTAAATATTACGTGAATGTTATAAAATAGTAAATGAACTTTTGAACATGAAAACACTGTGATCTGTTCTCTACGACCAATTAAAATCATGGGGATTGTCCATATTCATATACTCTACTCACTCACATTATCTTCAAAATATTCCTTAGTTAAGTGTCACCAAATTTGTCTGAAGTAGGGAGAATTATTCTTGTTTCCTAATTATAACCTGGTATATTTATATACTTATTTTTTATTTTTTATTTCACTTTTTAAATATAGAATATTTCTTATTTTATAGTGCACATTATGGTTTGATCTTGACACTATTGGTGCTGGCCTACTATGATTATATCACACAACATTATTAGGACAACATTGGTATCAATGAAAACATCTTAACAGTTGGCTTGGATGAAGGGAAGTGTCTAGCTTCAGGTTCATGATTTTCAATTCTAGGAAGGATTATGGGCTAATAGGACTAATCATATTCTTTACAATATAGTTGTAGTAGTTTTTGTACTTTTTTTATTTTTTATATCATGTGGTAAATGAATGTATCCCTCTCCCCTATAATATTCTGTTTTGTATATCTTCATCATCACTGAGATCTATTATTTATTTATTATCTGTTTTTCTATATATATGGCTTGGATTATATATATTATCTTCGTTCCTCTCTATTTTTATTTTTTCTTTTGTAAAGTGCATTACTGGTTCTGTCATATTTCATCTAATTATAATATTTAGTGTATATTTATATATATATATATATATCTATGATCCTATTTCTTCAATGAGGTTATAGTATCCCCATAGATACACCCTAGGGCCTTGTTGTTAGTCAACAGCCTCTGGAGTTCAGGGAGACATGCATGAGGTCTTATGGCCATTGTCTCAGGGCATAGTGAAGTGGCGTCTGTGGTAGGATTATGCATTAGGTGGGCCTAGGAATATTCTTATTCATATTTTGGAAACATTATCAATATTTTTATATGATTAAAATTCAATAAACCAAATAACATGTGCGCTAATCCAAATAACATTCTTGGGCTAGGTCTAAATTGACAATTTACTTTTATGATGGCCTAGTTAAGATTCTATGTATGTGTGACATAATAATAATTTATATATATATACACACATATATTTTACCTTCATAGGTAGACCATAGTTCTAGGTATTTTAGATAAGGTTGAAGAAGGTATGGTTGGTTAGGTTTCCCTTAGGAACCTAAGCTGGATTGTTTACTTTTACTTATTTACTTCATTACAAATCATACCATCTCGCTTCTATAAATTGTATTCATGGAATGGATTATTCTTTTGACCACTTTGGTGGTAGACTAGTAAGGATATCTAACACCCTTTTTAGTGATCCATAGCACTTTATTACCTAAAAATAACTCATTGGATATGGGATCAAGAACCACATATTGTGTTTCCATGCTTGTGGTAGGGATTTAGGAGAATGGGACTGAGCTAGTTCTCATGATATTCAAGGATACTGCATTAGGGATTTTTTTATTTATGTTAGGATTTATTTTATCACATTCTTTATGTTTTATACATTTATTTTATTTTAGCCTCGTATATACATTCATGCATGGTTTTATTGTTGATTCTGGCCATTTTATCATTTATTATATTAATATTTTTTTGCACAATCCTTTATCTATATTACATATGTGATTTTTGTTTATTTACTTCTAACATACCATTATGTTACTCTAACTATGAATGTATAGTATTCCCACCATACTACCATTAGACCCTCATTTCTAGTCAGATACATCTAGCATGCATGGAGGCATGCTTATGGCAATGTGGTGACTAGTATGACTAATGTTTATAGTGTTAGTCACTTCTGGAGGATAAAAGGTTGTATAAAATCTATTTGGTTTTATTTTTTAAATGTCTTGGGAAGGTAAAAAGGATTTTATGAATGTGTCAACTCTTGGTAAATAATAATTTCTAGAAGTGATCATCCCATGCATGGGGAAAAGTATATGTATCTCAAGGATTTTATTATTTTTCATGGTGGTCATTATTACAATTGATCATTATTTCACCTCGAATGATTTGGTTTACCTTATGCTCTAAATGATTTATGATATTTATAGTGTTTTACCCTAGTATTGGTATGGTAAGGAAGTAGCATTAAATGCATTATTATAAGAACATAATGATTTTCATACCATTAATATTATATAACATGTGGTTCCATTGATAGATATGACTTGTTTGATTATTTGACATTCTTATTTTTATATCATGATGCACAATTTCCATTAATGTTGGATTGTGAAAAAGGATTCTACAATTATATTACTATATTTATCATGTTTTCTTGTATTTAATTCCTATGATACTCTGTCGAGCTGTGATTTTAATATAAAATTGGTAATTAATGTTCTAAAAGAAACCTAAACAATTTTTTTACTGTATAAATGGATGGTGAAACCTTAACCAACAAAGACTGACATCATTAAGGCATGAACACTATGTTGAATGGTATGAAACATGTTTGTTGTGATTACATGGGATCTATTTTTCAATTTATATTGATTATCATAACTTATAATGTGGGAAAACATTGACCCATATAATCAAACTCTTTTATATGCGCTTTTTTTACCTTGAGACTATTTTATAAATATGAATGGTATTAGTTTTGATTTTACATGATTTATATTACTATTTAATTTCTTTTACACCTGTGACTTGGTCATGAAGACCAATATGGATAAATTTTTCAATGAAAAAATGGGCCCAAGTAGGTCAGTTTGGAATTGTTTCTTATGATATAACCCATTAAGGGTGTTTTAAAACATTATATCAACTAACATTATGAGACCCTAAAAGGATTAATTTATTATAGTATGATATGGACCCTTGTTGGTCATATTTCATTTGATATACCTTAGATAATAACCCCATGTTTGTATACTAATGCTATATAATGATGGAAATTTAACATGTCTAGAGCCACACATATGGTTTACATAAAGATGCATGGTGAAATATTACCTGATCAGTCCCTTTTTAATATATACATATAATATTTGATGTGATTTGTTATTTATGAGGATCTGATTAATTAAAATTCCAATTGAAAACTAATGGATTTTCTCTCTACATATATAAATTGAAATTTTCATTAACTATGACCAATTTTCATAACCTTGTTAGTAAATTAAATGCTTAGAAAAAAAATTTACATGATGAATTCCCTAACTCTGATTGGATATCAATTAAATATCAATGTTTTTAAAATATTTTAATGACTTCATAGGATTCCTTGTGGCATTACTTAAATATATTAACATTAAATGTTACTATATGACTTGTTCTTGGTATACATTAAAAGTTGAACCTTGAAATAGTTAAATATATAATTGAGAATTTTTCAAATATTTTTTTATGTGAATCCTTAACTAGTTTTCTTATTCTAATACTTGTGTATGTTGGCTTTAAATAATTTCCTATGGTTTCCATTGAATTTAAAGGTAGGTGTTTTTAATATTACTCAGTAACATTTATTTATTTCACTAAATCTAAATAATGTATGGTAGTTTCTAGTGAAATTTTTTGGTGTGGCTCTAGTTTAATGAGGTGATGATTCAAAAATTGGTAAGGGGTGATACTATTTTAGGTGTCACCCATATGAGTAAAAAATATTTGTTAATGTAGTTATTTGTTTTTAGAGATGTGGTAATGTTTTGGTTTGATTTTCATGTATAGGGATCCTAGTTACAAAAAACAACAACTGGGTAAGAAAGGTGGCGGTTCGGTAGTTTGACCATTTCTAAGGATATAACAATTAATTATCCGTTTTAGAAGGCTAGACATTCCTAAGGAATGGTTATCATATCAGTATATCATGTGACCATTATTCATCTTCTTCATCATTTTTAGTGTTGGATGACTCAGAATGTCAGTAGCCTATTTTATATTTTTATAGGGTACTGTGACTTTGAGAGAGTTATTTTATAGGCCCTCAGATACTAAGATGAATATTGTTTATAATCTTATAGATAGTATTAAATTTGAGCCAATTCAATTGTGAAATCTCATGGTAGTGTGAATTGATACACCCATTACCCATCATGTTTTTAAAATGGTAAAGTGAACCATTTGAGTTTGGTAATGATCACTAATTCATTGAGCTATTTTTCTTTGACCACATTTAATCTCCAAGGTAACGTGAACAATATATCAAATGTTATATTTCACATCCCAATTCTCTGAATGATATTCCATAGAGTATCACATGTTTTCACATGTGGGATAGTTTGTTTTTTATTTTTTTTCTAAAGAAATAGCATGTGTGGAAATAGCTTGGGGGAATATCATATGTATGTATATAGTAAATTATATCTAACATGCTTTTAAGAAACTTATTTCCATTCCATCACAATTTATTTCATTGAAAGAGTATTTTCTCAATATCTTTCACTCTCGGTAAATGGTCGATGGAACACGTTCCTTGAGATGAGCTCCCTTTTTCATTAAATCTAAGGATAAGAACACTTGTAATGTGTGGAGTGACACATTGATCATAAAAAAGTGTTTCCTTCCAAGTAGTAGAAACACAGTTGGGGAATAATATTTGATGATTTTCATTACAACTCCGAAATTACATTGGGGATGGTATTCTCTAAAATGTTTTAGTGATTGTGATCTATCATGATGATGTCATGGTTGGTTGTGTATGAAACATTTAGAAACATTTTTTTCATGGGTGGAGTGTGGTTGTTTTGATGGAGTAATCACATGGTTCTTTGTTGGTGATGGAATCATGGTAATATTATAATGACATGTTAGTAGGTTTAGTAAATCTTTTGAAAGAGTCATCCCATGGTGGATTGATAATACATTCATTACATAGTTGGTTTAAGATTTGTTTAGAACTGTATCAGTCACTATGGTTTGAAATAGTAGGAGTGTCTCTAGTACTTCATGGAAATTAATTAAATCCACTAAGTGTACCATTCTCTTGTTGATGATCGATTACCCTATAATAACATCATTTGAGTACCCTAAGAGATTGTTGGTTATATGATAAGGAAAAATTTTAACATTCTCTACTGGCTTAGAAAATCGACTCTGTCAGATTTCAACTTTAAATTCATGGATGTTATAGACGCATAGTCAGTCCTATGTAATAATTGTATTCCAATGTAGGAATTCCTTGGAAGGATTCATCGAAAATATACTTTTATATTCCACTTGACTGACAAGTGGGTGTCTCTATTGACTTAGTAATTGTTCTTGATAGTTGGATGTTTCATCTTATTACTAATGTCAAACATCAATGTGCATGAGAATTAAATATCTTATATTATACATATGGACTAAGGTTGGTGATTTTTATGATACATGGACTTTATTTGGGCTTGGATGTGATGTTGATAATCATGATGATCCAAATGTGATGGATGGGTATTCACCCACATCCCTTCTATAGACAGATAACATAAGAAGAATGTTTTTTCTTGAGATGTCATTGGATGTTTGAAATAGGATTCAACAAACATGTTCATGTAAATATGAGATTCTTTTGGAGATGTAATTTTGGTTTGGGTTGTGATATACTATAATAGTACGCCATGAATTTTCTTTTAGAATAGTCTTTCAGGAAGGGATTGACATGTTTCCTATTTTTTTTGTTAAATGTGGTTAGTGAGAAATCTTTCATGGCACATTATTAGGATAATCCAAGTAAAGTATGGGTTAGCAATGAATTTTATTGAAAATATGGATGAACCTGATATATGAAGTTTATTGGGATTCAATATTTTTATTGTGTTGAGAATCTCACCATATGTATCATTTAAAATCTAAAAGGATTATTCATTGAAAAATTCTTATGGTTGATATATTGTGACTCAAAATTTGAGTTTAAATTCAAGAACCTATGGTGAGGAGTTTTATAGGCACAGTGGTTAAAGAGATAGTGATATAATTATATATCTTGTTTAATAGTCTCAGGAAAACATCATCTTGATGTATAATTTTTGAATTGAGAATTTTGGATTGAGTATTATTGGTTTATAAACAATGCTTACAAGCTATACTTGGACATTCATTGGGTGTTTTTAACGCAACATGCTCTTTTATTTGAATCTTCATGAAATGAGTGAGTGAAGTGTTCTTTTGATGTTTCCCAATGATTTTTAGGGATGAGAAGTATTAAGGTGGGGAGGTTGTAACATCTTGTGTTTTGGATAAGGTAAAATTTCCAAGGGAGTTTGAATTTTTCAATTTAGTAGATGTGTTATTATTTATAAAAACATCGGGATGTAATTATAAGAGTTGTAATAGTTAGAAGATGTGTTTTTAAACAAGTAAAAATTCCCCAGTGTTTTCTTGAGTATTATATCATGTTTTTGGACCATCTATCTCCAAAACCAAAAAATATGGAGAAGCTAGCAGTGGTGCATGGAATTTATGATACTATGTGGCCCTCTAAAAGACACAATGTGGCTTATCTTGTAAGCATGAGGGTATCACATATTTTTTTTCTAACTATGATTACTATGAAACATGATTGTGTGATAATTTCAAGATTTTAATAGGACATAAATTCGTGGTTTGTGAATAGTTTTCCAAACCATGTGCATGAATCAGGTGAGAAACCTATTTAGAAGTATCCTATCCATTGTTGGTATACAATTTAGCAAACCAAGAATCCAAACCATGTGCCTCATTTAATGTGGTATATTCACCATTTTCCCATATCATTCATTAATGATATTTCCCATGTTCTTTTCCTCACATCCACACACAATACCCCCTTTTTGGGTTCCCCCCTCCATTATTCCTTATATAGAAAAATCTCTTTCATCCACCGATTACTTAGAGTGTTTTTTTTTTCAAAATGGAATCCAATCGGTGAGTATAAAAATCCACTTACTACCATTCACTATTTCATTCACCATCATTGGAACTATATTTGGGGTAACAATTTTCCGTATATTCAGGGATTAGGTCTATATTTTTTTCCCCTCAAATGAGATCGATTCAATCACCAATATTATATGAGTGGACCATCCATAGTGTAATGTATGTGATATATATTTTCCATATAATTTTCCTTGATGTATAACATATGAATTTGTGATGAGCACCAGTATTTTTGTGGGAAACCCATTAAATGGGAAATATAATGGGTTGAATCAAGATTTTTAACTCTACTGTATGATGTATATTAAATTACAATCATTTAAGGACATAGAACAAAAAATTTATAGAAACCATAAGGGTGAATTCCTTGAATGCCATTAATTAATAATATGTTTTTAATAAGACAACCTATGGAAGTATGTTTTACTATAATGTTTGATTGGATTAATTAATTGGATTGATTGATATATGGGATGGATGAAATTCTCCATCCTTTTACTCCCTTGTTTACAAACAACCTCAAAAGGGGTTTCAGTTTTGGTTATGTTTAAAATGTGTGGTTTCAATTAAATGTAATGATACTGGTAAGACCTTGTCACTTGATCCCCCTTTTCTAATTCTGAATTAACCATTGAGCTAGAAAATAAAATTGATAAATAGAATATAGAATGATTCAATTAATGTCCTTGTTAATCATTAGATTGAAATTGTAACTGGGTATGTCTCTCTTAGAGTATACTTGTTTAGTGATGTGTCATTATTAAGTATGTGGTCCACATTGATTCTTCTACTTTAATTGTGGTGAGGAATTCTTATAGAAATGGAATATAATGTACCAAGACATTCATATATATAAATTAAAACATATTTAATAAATATTTATTTCATTAATTACATAATGTCTTGTGAACCATAATAGTTTAGTTCCTTTAGAATCATGCAAACATAAACACTTTTCCATAAGTTAGCTACATCATCTCCCACTATGTACTTTATAACAATAATCCTTATTAGAAATGTCATACATAATACATATCCTAATAACATGTGGAAAAGAAACATAATAAAGGGGGATCTCATATTCTTAGTAAGGAAAATAACGGAGATAAATAATAATAACATGAACATAAGGGTATGGGAACCAGATCATAAAATTTGAAAACACTACACATCATATCAACGATCATAATCATAAGTCATGTAATAATGATTTTCTGTTCATAAGGCATGTGTCATAAGGGAATCGAAGAATATGTTCCATGTGTACATAATACATGGAATTTGTGGAATATATATAAGCATTGAAAATAATTTCCATATTAGTCAATGGTTTATTCCATGATCATCATAACTAAAAAATTACATTACTAAGTTGATTTTACTTCCCATTCATGGCATGTATTACTAAACTAGGTTCACTTTGCATTCTTGACCTATCTTGTTGAACTGGTTTCACTCCTAGTTTCAGTCATGTCAATATCATGAGATTTAAATCATTACATAGTGAATTGGAGGGAGATATAGGTCCCACCAGTCATGTAATTAAAACCATATTTATGTTATTCATAATATCATAATCATTCATCATGTCATAATTCCTGAAATGGAATGGGTATCGTTACCATATCATCATATAAAAACCTATAAAAAAAGATACATGTTTCATAATAATTTCAATATAGCATTATCCATTAAATGAAAAGGCATTATTAAGTATTGATTCATGGTATAACTCATGAATGTGAAATGATTTTCTTAAGAATAATTCCTTAAAAATGTAAACCATCAAATGAAATATTGTAAATGTTATCCTTGGAACATATCCCCAATAAAGATTACGTAACACCTAAGGATGTTAACATAGTTGGAAAATAATATTGAAAGACCATTTAAAACATTTCTGGAGGGAAATAACCCATCAAATATGAAAAAATAATGTAAAAAATATAACATTATGGAATCCTTTTTCATTAAAATGACATTGAAAACCTATAAATTATGTCCTAAATGATTTTGAAAATCATTTCCCTTGAAAATTTCCTTAAAACATATAGATGAAGTGTCAAATAATTGAAATAATTTTCTTAAAAGTAATTTTGAAATTGTATAATAAATAATTTGAAAATAATTTAACACATTTCCATAAAAAATAACCTTAATATAAATTTTATAAAATGAAAACATTTTTAGAAAATATAGTTTTAGAAGATAATATATTTCTAATGGATAAAAATAAATAATTCTAGATTTTCATAAAAATATTTCTCAAATTATATAATGTTACAATGAGTAGAAAATGGTAAAATTACATGGATATAAAATGAATTACCAAATAGGTAAAAAATTCATGATAATTCATGGGAAACCGATTGTATCATTTCATCAGTGGATTCATAATCATAAACAATCCTTATAAATGATGATGATTCAGTAATAAACACATATAAATTTGTAATTTGGAAACATAATCCCCGTTAAAGAATAAAATTACATGAATATTAAAATTATAATAAAAATAAGGATATTAAAGAAATAACCTGACATTGGAGAACTATATACACCTCATAAAACAATATAGGTGTATATGAATAACATGTATGTCAAAGAAATTAAATTGAGAAAAACAATCTCTTACCTTAAGTATTGACTTTTTTCATACTTTTTCAATCATAATGTATGATAAATATAAGTTTAATACATATCTATTAAATAATTATATTAATATATATAAAAATATCAAAACATATATGATTTTATTATGACCTTTTTTTCTCATTTATTAATGATTCCATGTTAAAGTTATGTTTCTACTATTAACATCATTCTTTGACATAAATGTTTTGGATTTTTTATATGTTATATTAACTTATATTAATAATGATTTCATAATTTTAGAAATTATTATCATGATATAAATATCATATATCTTTAGTATATGTATATTTAAAGTAATCCATAAAATTTAGTGATAGGAAATGAAATGCACTTTTCGTGTTGATAGTATATCATACTTATGCTTTAACGATGTTTTTTATTTTTTTTTTAATTTGAAAGAAAGAATAATAAATGATATATAATAATTATAGAACATATTTATGTTATATATATAACATATTTTTAATAAACCCATTAATAATAGATTCCATGTAATGTTGGGATAAATCAAATCGCTTCATAGGGAGGTAGCCTGTCTCACACACGAATGACATTATCATGTTCCCACAAAATGTAATGCATGAAGGTATGTCTGATATAAATTTTTTTAAGAATAATAAAACAATAAATATAATAATTATGATATATAAAATAATATTTCATCATTATTACCTACCTTGAGTGGTTCTAATGGAAATAAAATGGCATCGAATCATCAGTTGGTAGTTTTCTATATACACAAATGAAGATTTCATAACCCATTTGATGGATGTGTGTGTGGTTTTAGGTCATTACCTTTACACAAAAAATCTAATCATTTGGAATATGTTGTGGTTATTATATAATCCTGATTTAAAAATAATTAAATGGGTTTGAGTAAGAAATAAATCATAAAACATTTATTAATAGACATCACATATTCTATGGGTATTGACTTTTAGATTGCACCAAAATATTTTCTTGGATAGACTTTTTACCAAATTAAGTATTCTTGGATGATATTTTGTAAGTGGAGAAGTTATTTAGGTAGGTAATAAAATAACAAATTTTCTATGAAAGTGTACGAATAGGGTGATTGGGGTGGCCTTTTATAAATGTTGCGAGTTTCACTCATGTAATTTTTTAGAAAGAGGTAATTCCACAAAAATGTTTCATATAATTTGGATCCAAGAAAATAATATAAATACTAGAAGAGATAATGTATAAATATGGTCATCCAATGGGTTTTGGACAAGTATCTAGGACTTCTTTATTCACATTCATTTACCAAGAGGAACATGGCTCCCTTTCGAGTTAAATTCGACAGAGGATTAGATAGTCATGACAAATTCTCCACAAACAATCAATAATATCTAGATAAACAAGAAAAAAGATGAATCGTAGTCTTTGTATTTTCCTAGTTCCAATATTAAATAGCCTCCTTATTCGATTGATCTACTGATATACACTCTCTTGAGATAATGTGACCCAAAAGGAAACATTTTTCATCCAAAATTAACACTTTGTAAATATTACTATAGTTTCTATATCTTTTGGGTCATTGTAATCATTCTCATGTGGTATTCATGTTATTCATTACTATTTTAATATATATGAATATTAAATATAAAGGAAACCACGATCATAAAAAGGTAATGTCTAAATAATCTATTTATGAAATACATGAAGATATCAAGGGAATCAGTTTTACCGAAAGGAATCAAAATATATACCTAGTTCCCATAACTTGTATAGAATTACATATTGGGTTTTCCCTCCTTCTTGACCCTCAACTGATGATGTCCATAATAAAGTTCAATCTTGGCAATATATTAAACTCAAATAAGTTGATAAAAAATTTCATCAATAAAGTGATATAGATACTTGATCTTAATATTGATCATGTTCAGCTTCCGATAATCATTGATGAAACAAATTGATCTATATGTCATTTTTTAAATAGAATAGGTACACCCCAAGGAGACACAATTGGAGGGATAAGTCCCTTATCAATGTTTTCATACCGTGTATTTTTCAATTCCTATAAATAAACTGGGGAAGTTGTACATAGAGATTTTGAATTTTTTTGAATTAATTATAAGTTCTATTAAAAACACAACGTCACATTATCATTGAATGGTAAGAGACACTTTCGAAAAATCATAAATAAATTCAAAAAAAATATGAACATATTCAATGTTATGTTTCTCCCCAACCATTTTATATAAACACCCTTCTGAATGAGAATTAAGACCCATGCAATGTATGTAATCTCCATTAGTAGTTCATACTTATCATCACACTTATAGACAATCATTGGATAGTTTTGAATATCAAATGTACCATACCTACCATGAAAGTAAATGTGGAATTTAAGAATAGTATTTCAATCCATTCCTATAATGGCCTCAAATTCAACCATAGGAATAATGAAAATATTTTTTGGGAAAACATTCCCATCAACATCAACCAGAGAGGAATCATGGACTTATGATGTGATCATAATACCATTAAAGGATTTGATCGATAATTAGATATATAATAATTTTTTTTAATCTGGATACCATTATATAATTTATTAAATATAAAATAATTGGTAGAATTAGAGTCAATGAACACATTAGTCATTCTCTATTTGATGGTAAGTGTACCTTTAACCTAATAATTATCACACCAATCATCAAAAATAGTGATCGCATGTGATTTCCCCTTTCCACTCAACATAAGAGGTTCATGATATTGGTCATCATAATTATCCATCATGTTTGGGAATTGGTTATCAAAATTTTTATTTTCATTAGTGTTGATGCACTGATGTGTAGGACGAGATTCGATGAAGATTTATATCTTTTCGCATTGTTATCTAATATCTTCCCATCTATTCATAAATCAATTTCATGATGACCTTCCCATCAGAAGTAAAATTTTCTAACACCCCCCCCTAAGAAATTTCATACATACATCTTCCCACACATAGAGAATAAAGAAAATATAATCTTCTTTTCTCAATGGTTAATAGATTTCCCTTTGAACTCCATTTGCCTTTTCTTGTAAAAAACATGATATTGTTATATAACTCTATATTTATTTCCACATTGATTTCACATGGAATAATCTATTTATAGAAGCTAAAGTATATTAGGACTAATTCCCTTTAGAGACTTGGTTTTCAGCCAAAAAATAATTGATTGATATAACTTTGATGTTCTATGACAATAAAATAATTATACACCAATAACCTTTTAAAACCACCCCCATTGGTACAAATGGATTCACCATTCATTTTCCATTTCACACTAAATTTTTTTTCAATATTGTAATGATTATTATGTGGAAATTAAATCATGAAAAGTACATTCATGAATTAATCCTGATACATAGATTCAATTTATTCTTATTTCCATGAATTATTGATATGTTTCCACCATTGAGCTACATCACCTTCCAAATTATAGACAAAAAAGTTTACTTTTTCATGTTTTGAACACTAGAATATAAATAATATCTTTTCATTCGTTTTGATCAAATTTTTAGTGAATTTTAGATCGGAAGACCCATTAAAATAAGGTTTTCATTTCTTTATTATGGACTCAATATAATATTATTCCCTCTTTTGTTCATTTGCATGTCCAGCATGATTTTTCACTTTATAAAATTGTGTGATCATTTTAATGAGATATTTTTTCTTGCTCCCAGAAATTTCAAATTATATAGAGAATGATCACTACATTGTCAATCACACTGACTATTATCAAAGTTACATTTGGTTCCAAAAATTGACTAATACCAAAAGTTACAGGGTTTGAATCAACAGTCATTTTTGGAAACCACATAATCCTAAAAACAACTTATATAGTGTCAAAATTATGATATATGTTTTCACATTTGACACCTTAGGTTTATCCTATGTCATTCATATCCACATTCTATTTTGATCCATCATGATAGTTTCTATTTTTTTAATTTTCATAGCATATCCCATGGGAGTGTAAATCTAGGTGTGAAGCAACGCCCATTTTCATAGACCTATTCTCAATTGAGTCATGCTCAATATGGTGTTTTTAGGGGATTTTCTACTAGTTAAATATAATCTTGAGCCACATCGACTTATATTACCCCAATGTGAATGTATTTTTAGGTATCCACTCTCCCCATCCTTTAGAAGAATTATAGGAAACTCTCAAATACTTTGACTTATCATTATGATTATCAGTAGACATTTTCTTTGGAATATCACTATGTTTTTCTCATCATAGTTTCCAATGGTTAACTAAAACTTTTTGATGATACCAACAATAAAGGCCCAAGATTATAATACATATACATGACATCATTTTTCTAAATATTTATTTTTTTAGATAAATAAATTTTCAAGAACTGTACTGGTATAGTGAATTTGGTAACACAGAAACCTGAACACTAGTCCATGAGTCAACTATGTCATCTCCCACTATGTTCTTCATAACATGTACCATCATGGGATATATCATACACACTACATATCATCATAACATTTGTAAATAAAACATAATAAAGGTAATATCATATGATCAGTAAGGGAAAACATGGGTGACGCATAAGAATAACATGAACATAAGGGTACTAGAACACGACAATAACATTTTAGAACCATAAACTAGATAAAAATATTATAATAATGAGTTATAGAATAAATATTATTAGTTTATAATACATGCGTCATAAGGGAATCAAATAATGTGATCTATGTTAGGATACGACATGGAATATGTGGCATTCAAACAAGCATAGGAAATCATCAACATATTAGTCAAGGCACACAAACAAGACCATCATAGTGGAAAATATCCTTTACTAAACTGAGTTTACACTCGGTTCTAACACGATATTCCTAATTTAGGTTCATTTCATGTTCTATCCTTGTCTTACAAAACTGTGTTCACTCCCAATTTTATTTGTTTCTATCTTGTGAGATGTAATTAATTACCAAATTAATTAGGAGGAGATATATCTCCCACCCATAATAAAATGAAACCCATATTTATGTGTTCCACAAAATCATAAAAATTTAAAATATCATAACCAGTGAAAATAAATATTTAACATAAATATTTCATCAAATCGAAACCTATGGAAAATAGATATGATTCATAATAATTTCTATATTGAATTACACATGAAAACAAGAAGGCTTCATAAGCATTTTAACATTGTATAACCTATGGAAGAGAAATAGGTTTCCTAAAAATCATTCCATCAAAACATAAACCATATAGAGAAATAAATTTAATGGTATCCTCAGATCATATCCCCATTAAGGAATTGGAATCACAAATGGATGGAATCATAATTTGAAAATGATTTTGAAAAATCATTAAAAACATTTAGTAATATATCATTTCCACATAGAAATTTTTTTTTTTAAATATTTTGAAAGCCATTTTACTTGAAAATAAAATTAGAAAACATATAATGAAATTTTGAAAAGCCGTTGAAAATAATTTTCTCTGAAAATATACTTCATTTAATGGAATCATTGAAATCATAGAAATCATTTTTATTTAAAACAATATTTAAATACATATAAAGGAATAGTTAAAAATAACTAAAATACGTTACTTTCAAAATAATATTAAAATATTATTTAAAATCTTTTTTGGATACATTTTTTGAGGAAATGGTTTTGGAAGAAAATAGATATCTGGCTATAGATTGAAATAAAGTCATCTTTTCATTAAAAAAATTCTTAATAATAATAAGTACCAAATAGTTGGAAAAATGTACCATTAAAATGGTATAGATTTAATGACCATTGGAAAAGGAAATTAATGGGAATTATTAAGAGATTTATCAAAATATATCATCAATGGAAGCATAATTATAATCAAGCCCGATTAATGATGAGATTGTAGTACAATACCTTTTCCACTTTGGTAATTAAGAATCATAATATTCATGAAATAATAAAATTACATGAATAATACTATATTCTAAAATGATGTAGTTTCATGATATAACATTTGAAAAGTGTATTATAAACGCATCATAAAAAATATCAGTGCATAACATAATATGTTTGTTAAAGAAGGAAAATTGGGATAATATTATCTTACCTTAAGGCTTTACATCTATCGTACTCATTAAAACCTCATTTATATTAAATATAATTTATGTAAATAAATATGAATGAATAATATTCATATATATAAATATAAATCATACCACATATGATTGTCTTATAACCTTCTATTACCCGTTTATTAATGATTCCTTATTAAACTTGTGTTTTATATAATTACTACACTGTTTTTCATGAATATATTGATTTGTTATATTTGATTATCTTAATGTAATCATGATTTAATAATCAATATAATTATAACCATTATATAAATATCAAATATATTCATTGTGTATGTTTTTAAAGTAATCCATAATATTTATTGATGGGAAATGAAATGCACTATTCATGGAGACGTTTGGTCATACATAGGCATCAAATGTTGTTTTTAATTTTCTTATATGTTTGTAGTAGGAAATGATATTTTATAATTCTAGATTCATTTTCATTTTAGATATATCAATTATTTATATTGAATTCATCCTTAACATATACAATGTAAAAAGTGAATTAATCACATCCCTATGAGAGGAAATAGATTTTCGTACACATGAACAACATTATCATATCCCCACCCAACTAAAGTCGTAAAGGAATGTGTCATATAATAATTCTATAAGAATTAAAAAGTTATTAATATCATATATAAAAATTATTCTATTCATTATTGTTGTAAGAACTCGGTTCTTCTTCTTGAGGAACGAGTTTCTTCTTTTCCTCTTTCCTTTAATATTTTTGAGAAAATAAGGAAAATGGGGAAAATCCCAAATTTTGAGGTTTCACACAATGTAAGTTTCCACATGCTAGGTATATTGTCCTTGTGGGATGAGTACACATGGTGTGTAGTCTTGTTGGCGATGAAGGGTGTAAAAATTAACTACATGACTTGTACTTAGTATATACATGCCACGTAATCATTCGGCAGGTGCGGTGGGAGTGGCCGCCAGCTGAGCGATAGTACACACCATGTACTTAATATATACACATCCTGTAATCATTTCGACAGATGAATATCGAGGTGGTGGAAATTGGCCGCCAGAGAAATAGTTAAAAAAAAGTTCACGCCGTGTACTTGAGAGTACATGACCTGTAGTTATGTTTTATTTGCAATAAATAGGCATTATCCTCCTCACTCAGCAGTGGAGGTAGTGGGTTCGTTTGGAGCAATGGAAAGAGGGCTGGAGATTTGAGGAGCTCCCAATCATACATTGGAACTCAGATTCCTTAACTGACAGTCCTGTTTGAACCGCGCGGGTGAGTTCTTCCCTCTCATTGTGTGTTTTCCTCCAATTATTTTCCAAGGGGATGTTATTTGAGTTTGAATGGGTGAATTTTTAACCCAAATCTATATCTTTATAGGGTGTTTCAAAAACCAACATTCATGTATACTTATTTGAGGAGATCAAGGTAGGTGGTCTAATGTTTAATTCAAAATGTCTTATTGTTTTTGTGTACCATTTTGATACGCGCCCATGTTTGGGGTGTCATATAAATGAGGCCTTGACTAATTAAATACCTAAAATTTCATAGGTAATTTAATGAATATGTATAAACTGTTGTGTGGGATCATTACATTGATCCTAGGCCACCATAGTGGAGTGTTTCCCTTGTTTAGCCATTTGACTAGGATACATGAGGGTATTCCATGATTATAGCATGCTTTGAGTTTTGTGGAAGGAAATTTATATATGATTGATTGATTATATGTTGGGCTTGGACCTCTTACTTTCATGGCCTGAGGGAAGTGTTCTTTTTATCCTACGGGAAGCATTTCTTATGCCTGAAGGCATGTTCTTGTTTAGCCATAGGGAAAATATTTGTTTATCCTGAGGTCAAGTGTTTCATTTAGCCTAAGGGAAACTTTTCTTAAGCCTGTGGGAAATAGAATCCGTTCCTAAGAGCCATATCTCGTATTCCTAAGGGAAATATTCATTATGCCTAAGGGAAATAACCTGAGGGATTTGATTCTGATTACCTGCGGGTAAGGATTGTATTTCTGTGGACTCTGTTTACTTCATATATTCACTGTGCTGATTTTACATGTTATTCCAATCAAGATAAAGCACAGTCTTTGTAATTTTTTACCTTGTACATGTTAGATAGCTTATTGTAAATTTGTTGCAGCACTTTTTATGAGATTTTTGGCTAAGGTTGAGTATCCAGAACTTATAATTCAATTATATTGAATTGTTAAATAATAATTAAATGGAATGGGACTAGTAAGAATGTTTACTTTTGATTACTTCCTAGTATACTGTATTTAATTACTGCACACTATTGTTACACAAATTCACTGTCAATTGGGGATGGGCCTTTAGTGGTTACCTGCTGGGTTTTATTTCTCATACCATGTTTGGGTCAGACTTGGGCCCAAACAGATTATATTTCTACAGGTGTATATAAGGGCAAGAGTCCCTATATAGGTACTTGATTATTACAATGGAGTAGGAGAGCATGGGATCAAGCGTAGGCTTGTGATGCTGTTGAGTTCCTACTGAACTATTTTAATTTTCTTTGTTGTATTTGTCCCTTGTACTATATTGTCTTAGATTGTAGTGTATCATGTTTTGGCTGCTTTCTTAAACATAGGTACATATTGCATTATATATATATATATATGACTATTGGTCATTTATCTACCTCAGTACTGTTGTCTATTTCATCATAGTATTATTTAATGCTTCTGCTTTTTGTATGTTTATATTGTTTCCTCTACTCTACAGTTTGACAAATGAGGGCATAGTGTCCCCACTATCAGTCCTAGGCCCTCACTCCTAGTCAGAAGCCTCTAGTATTTAGTGAAATGCACTTGAGTTCATGTGACCATCTAGGTTTGGGGAACCTGCTGAGTGGCACCCGGATCCGGGACGTTAAAATTCTCAACCATTAGAGGAGGTAATGGAAAAAAATAAACGATATTCATTCATGAGGATGTAGTAATTTGTACACATGAATGATGATTTTGTAACCCATTTCATGGAACTGTGTTTGGTTGTACATAGTAAACACAACATTAACAAATCTAATTATATTGAAGATACATAAGATGTTATATAATAATGAAATAAAAATAATAATAGTTGGTTTGAGAAAGAAACAAGTAAAAATGATCATTGATGAATGTTACCTCTTATTCGGGTGTTTTATTTTTTTTCACCAAAAGATTTTATTTGTAGAATTTATTCCCAAATTAACACTTATTTGATTTTATTAGGTAATTGGTGAAGGTATTTTCATAGGTATTAAAAAATCCATTTTTTATTAAAGTGTGTGGAGAGGGGATATGGGGTGTTCTTTTATAAGTGAGGTGAGTGGAAATAATGTAATTTTTAGAAAAGAGAGAACTCAACCCTGTTTTTTCCATTTAATGTGTCTCTAATAGTTGAAAATTCTCTATAATAAATAGGATGAGGTAGAAATAGGGTTATTAAATGGGTGTTGTGCTAGTATATGGTTCATTTTTCACTTTTGATTAATTTTTAGTAACATGGTAAACACATTCTCCCCTAATCCACTTGATTAATTTTAACTATTTAAATTATTCACTGGGGTCAAAAAAAGTTATAATTATTAAAAATTATCGATTATGATTATTTAAAATATGGAATCTATTTATGAAAATTTATTTCACATATGTAAAAAAATTACATTAAATCAATCCTACAGACATGTCAAGAATGATGGTTTTTAAAGGAAAACATCAAAATATTACAAAGTTTAAATATTAATTTTAATTATGAAAATGAATAAAAAGAAATAAATTAGATTAATATATTTATAACTTAATCAATTATAAGTTATAACTAAATTTAAAATATAATTTAATTTATGAATTAAGTGTGATCAAAAGTCAGTTTTCAATAAAAATTCCTTGTTTTTTACTACTCATTAAAAATGAATGATTTCAGAAAATTACAAAAAATTCACCAAATTTAAATTTTAATATTTAAAAAAAATGATTTTTTATGAAATTAATTTCATGAATCTGTCAAAACATAATTTTATTATCTTCTATAAGAAGTCACATAATCAATTTTTTGATAAAATAGTATGTTTAAAACATATACTGACTTTAGTAAAAATTATGTATTTTAGTATCAGTATGTATTATTTATATAAAAACATTATAATTATAAATTACTTATTACTATTCTTGTTGCTATGTTTAATATCTATGTTATATCAATTAGTTTTAAATTGCTGTATTTATAAAATATCATTATTTTGCTAAAACTCAGTGTCTCATGTAGCACAAAATAAGATAGTGTTGCATGTAGTGAATGAATAACTTCATGTTGAGAAAAATGCAATCCATTAGTGAAATTTTATTAATTAGAAAAAAAATGTTCATATGAATCTTGGGTTTTATATGGAAATTCATCTTATTTGATTTTAACAGATTAAATATTTTGGGTCTACATTAAGTGATACACGGGTTCCTCCTTACAGATTTCATTGGATGGGATAATAGGATGTTAGAGATTTTATATTACTTTGGAAATACTTTTGTTACCTATGTATGTAATTCAATGTATCGGATCATGTTTTATTTGAGTTAGATTAAGCTGGGTTCTTTACCCGAATTCTTAATAGGATGCATTGGATGGGATCATTGAGCTAGTGATTACTTACCTATGAGAGATAATGGTTCTACAGTAGTGTTATCTTGTACATGATTAGGGGAAATAATGTTTTACCATGACTATAGTGATACTTGTTTCTCTATGTTTGGTTACTAGGAAGGACACATTGGGTCATTCTTTACATCGTGTCGATAGTGATTCTAGGGACTACATTATGGATTGCCTTGGATGAACTCTTGTAGTGTTGGGTTCATATAGTGCTAATGGTGTGATGTTTGGGTTCCAATATATGGTTTAACATGGATGGGCCACATATTCTTCATAATTATTATTTTATTATTCATTATATATAAATCATGGATTTATAATTTTTTAAACCAAAAGACATGTCTATTATGCCTAATAGCATTCTTAGGTTCAGTATAAAATTATAAATGACTATTATAAAGGCCTAATTATGGTTACCTAAATGTGTTCCGATAGAATACAAATAGTAATAATGATAATAATAATAATAACAATAATAATAAGATATTGTAGGTTGACTGTAGTTATAAGTATTCCAAATTAGGTTAGAGAAGGCCTGGTGAGCCAAGTGTCCCTTAGAAACATACTTTAGCCTATTTACTTTTATTTATTTACTTGATTTCCTTGCCTACTAGCACACTTCAATACATTATATTCATCAATTTAATTATGTTTTAGATACCATTGGTGGTGTACAAATGAGTGTATCTCACATCGTTTTTAGCCTTCCATTACAATGGGGTACTAGAATAGACCTCATCAGTTTCATGATCAATAAACATGGATTATGTTTTCATACTTATACGTTGGTGTTTGGAGAAAATCACTGATCTTGGGCTCAGGATACTCTAGTAGAAAGCGTTAGCTATTTTATATTTCATTTATATATATTTTATTAACTAATATATGTTTTATTCATTGTTTATTTTAGCTTTATATGGACAACCAAGAATGGTTGTATTATTATATGTGGTCATTTTATTAGTTACTATATTTATCTTCCTCTTCACTATCTTTTATCTATACTACTTAAGGAATTGTTGTTGATTTAAATCTGTCGTAAAAATGTGATACTCTGATTATGATTGTATATTATCCCTGCCATACCACCCTTAGGCCCTCACTATTGGTCTAAAGCCTCTAGAATATAGAGAGGTTCACCTGAGTCCATATGGTGATTGTTCCAACTAATTTATAAAGTGTTACTCAGTCTAGGATATTACATTTTCACTTTGAGGGATTTTATTCATATACTGGATAGCTGGCCAACGTGGTATAACTACTCTTTTTTTGGGGTACGTTCATTGTATTTGGTTTTGATGATGACACAACATGATAGCCTTATGACCGTGTATTTACTTGATTCAATGTATATTTCGAGTAGATATATAACACATGATGCCTTGTGGATCTATTGTTTTACCATATTTCTTATGGATTATGGGTAGGTTATAGATACTCGATGTCGTGTGGATTTTGAGTATTACTCAATACCTTGTGGATTCTAGGTTAGTGGTATTCAAATGTTTTTTTGTTGACTCTGATTAAATATCAAAAATTATTTTGGACGGTTTTGGATACATATCAACATACAATAAATTTCTAATATATATCTAATGAAGGTTAGATCAGTGATTTTTGGAGGATTGGTTAATGCATGATTATTCCATTTAAGAATATATGTTTATTATTATTATTAACATATTATTGTAATGGATTAAACTAAGCACATCATGTTAAGGACACATTTGTGGTGTCCTATAGAGTCTTTTACTCACACCCTTCTACATAATTTCTATTCGCATATAGATTTCATGAGGGACCTAGTGAAGGCAACAAGCAATGTGGTGGGTAGCTGAGTAGAGTATCAATGAAATAGTAGTAGAACATGTTGAACTCTAGAGGACCTACTATTTATATATTGACTCTATCTTTTACTTCTACACATTCTAAGAATTATACCTTGGATGACAATTTATTATACGACATCTATGTCTTAATTATTATTCCACATGATTAATCCAATTATTTACTTTTATTATTTGATATTTATTATTATTTGGTCATTAAATATAGAGGGTATACACTCACCATTATATGACATTGGATCTTTATTCTAGTTAGCATCTTCATGTTTACGGGGAGGTGTGTAGGAGGTAATATGACATTCCATCTCAGACCTGATGGTTTGGGTCTCAACATTGGAAAATCATATCAGAGGATTAAATCCACGTACAAGTGTCTTGGTGGTTTCTCTGTACTCCTCTAATACAAATGTAGAAGTGGTTAAAAATTATGATACAATTTATGAACTGGATACCTCGTACCCTGAGGTTTCATGAACTAGTTTTAGATATTATCAATTTTCTAATAAATTCTTTTCACTCCTTACCCATTATAGAGACTCACCTTGTAGGGGTTCTTGGAAAGATCCATATCTGATAGATCTTAATCATACATGGATATACCATGAGAATTTTTTTTGTATAGATATATGTGTTTTATGCTATGATTTTTAAATGGATTAATAAATCCAAAGGGGATCATCTTAGATCTATCATGACCCACCATCCTTATAAAGAAAGACAATCTAAGTTACCTATATTAATATACGAGGATATGCGTTGAGGATTCATGGTATAAATAAATTAAAAATGGGATGATTACCAAGACATTATTGAGTTCACATAAATTAATATTTACCCATGTTATATTTAGATATCACCTCCCTAAAAAGTTTATGGGGATCATGTCACTCACTGCTTTGTTGGCATGAGGTGGTGAGGTAGTTGTTGTCGACTCAATAATGGTTCATGAGACCTCTAAGGGAGTTTAGCTAATACATACAAGGTTCATTGCCACTCAAGGAATAAATAAAGCTTTTGTTGATTACAGGAGTAGGCCCATGCCAATGTTTGTGAGAGATCATGATTTCTTGAGAGTTACTCCATGGTTAGGGATCAAACATCTGGGGATGTATGGAATGATAAACCCTCACTTTATAGATCCTCTATGATCACCGAGTTGATAGGGGTAGTGGAGTATAATTTATACCACTCTCCAAGATATCGATTTATTCATTAAGTGTTCCTTGGTTCACAACTTCATAAGTACATACCCAAGTGTGGACATGTTGATGATTGAGTGGAAATTGAGATAGATATTGATGCTTTATATGGCTATCATCCAATGGAGATCATATACTGAGTTTCGAGGAAATACAGTACCACTAGTACATATTTAGTGGAAATCTGGATGGATCTAGGATGAGATGTACGAGGATGAGGCTAATGTAAGAGTTCGATGGCCTGAGTTATTTGAGAAAGACCACTAGAGATACTTATCAGGGAAAATAATTTAATAGAGGAGGAGAATTGTAATATCATAATTTTATAGACTAAAAAAATTATTTAATAAAAATTTAAATCTTATTTTTATATGAAAATGTAATTTTTCAATAACTTTCATTTAGTATATTATTTAATGGTTTACTATAAGGATAAAATTCAAATTAGCACATTTGAATATTCTGTAGAATATTTTTGGAGTTAGGCACTCCGATAGAATGGGATTCTAGGGATTTTAGAGCCTCAACACTGTAGGAATAAAAATAATAATGATAGTATATTACACATACAATATTATTCAAAAAATGATATATCTTCCAAATAGAGTATTGTGTGACAAATCAGTGACAACCATTTGGTCCAAGGTGAGGGGTTTACCCTAAGAATGTTATAATTTTTTTTGTGTTGGGTGTATATCAATACCACATAAGAGGATAACATATTTAATAATTTTAATATATATTCTTATAAAAAATAATTTAATATCTCTCCATTGGTGCATAATATGAGAAATCAGAGACCACTGTTTGGTCCGAGATGCATGGATTTCCCTAGACATGACATAAGTGTTATGTGTGTTGGATGTTTGGTAACTTCGCATTAAGGGATAACATTTTTAAATTTTAATTTTGTTTTTATATAAATTTACTTTAATGAAATGTATTTTTTTAAGAAGACTTATTTTTTATTGCTCCATTGCCTCAATTTTTGTAACTAGGTATATATAAAGCCTTTGGATTTAAATCGTTGGGACCCATTCAGGTTATAAATACCTTAAAGGGAAAAATATAATTAATCCCCCATAATTTTTTTTGATGAAACATGTCTTAAAACATTATAATAAATTCACCGTCTTCAAAACAGCAGACACGTAAAAGACATGTTTTTTAAATATCTAAACCACTCAACATTTATCATGAGTGTATTACATCGATTCTGAGAATCCTACAACTACCGTCTGCATGATTGGTGCAGATACTGAAAGTATAATGGGGGTTCTCTTATCTAGATCTGAGTGAGGGATGCGATGCTCATTGAAGGTGAGTTTATTATTTTTCTTTAATTTTTTTAATTTTTTTATTTTCTTCCATTAATTTTATCTTAAAAAATTATAGAAATTAAATTGTTGTAATTTAAATAATATTATACGAACCAAAATTATCAGTTGATAATTCTATAAAATTATCATATTTAATCAATAGAAATTATTAATTGATAGTTTTATGGAAATAAACTGATGTAAATTAAAAATAACTATAAAATGATAATTCTTCAAAATTATCAAATGCTAATTTATAGAATAATAATTAACAAGGGATAATTGCATGAAATTACTGTGGGATGTTTTATTGAATTGTTATGTGATAATTACATTGATTTATAAAAGCCTAATTATTTAATAACTATTAAAGGATAATTTCACAAGATTATCAAATATATAAAAAAATAATTATCAAAAGAAAAAATGATGAATTACCAAAGGATAATTATAAAAAATTATCAAACAATAATTACATCAATTTATTAAAAGATAATTTAATAAAAATTAATAAAGGATAATTATTAAAAATAAATAATGATAAATAGTAAAATGTAATTATTGGGGAAAATTTATAATAAATTAAAATTTAACACCCCAGGATTTCATAGTATGTTATTTTTTCAAAATAAATCAATAACATGCTCTATACGCAACACCTAGTTCCAGCGCACCGTGACTTACTAAACTAGCCGTTCAAAAGTGGGTATGAATAGTCTTAACTAAATTTTGAATTTTTTATATTCTATATAATTTTAACATCCATATTATGTGTTTCATAGATATAATATAAGTACAAATTCTTATTTTCATATAAAGAAACTATTTTTCAGAAAATCCAATTTTACCGCCATTTAATGGTGAACCCTATTCAAATCCAATTTTTTTAACTTTTATATGTTATATTTGACAAAAATAAATTCTTCCTTAGAATAAAAAAATCAAAATATTCTTGGGGAAATTTTTTCGTATTTTTCTAATAAAATTCATTTTAATGAATAGAGAAAAATACTGTATTTTAATTCAAAACTGCCTTTTAATCTAATCTATTTATATAGATATATTATCAATTAAATTGGTTTAAAAGTTTATTTAGATTATATTTTTACCATTTAAATAAATTTTGGTCATTGGAAGTAATTTGACTTTGATATTGGACATAAACAAGTGTCCATCGTTTGATAGTTATTGTTTCTTAAAAAGATGCTATTTGTTTTGACAACGAGAATTAAATTTCAAATAATTAATCTAACTACTATGTTTTGAATTTGGTAAAATATAAATCATTTTGAAATCAGAATACCAAATATATCTTAGGATGAATTTTTGGTATTTTGTTTCAAAAACATTCAATTTTTGTTGAATAGTGAAAAACACTACGTTATTATTCAAACCGAATTTTTATTTAAATAATTATTTAATTTATTTAAACTTATTTTAGTTTCAAATAGATACATAATACCTATATGAGTTCAATGTAATTCATTGGAGTCATTTTATAGTAAGTTTAGATATATAAAATTTTTATTTAACTTTTTACCGCCTTTTACCCACCTCCTAGGAGCATTTGCAAATTTTCATAAAACATAATTTTATAGCTACTGTGAATTGAATATCAAAAATACTAGAGATACAGTTGATATCATTACATAAAATTTGGTTCAGTATGATGAAAATAATTTTTGCTAAATAGTAAATTTTAACTTTTATTTACCGTGGTTAAAAGTAAATTGGGTAATTAAAGGTAAAAAATGATATTATAATTACCATAACACATGTACTAATTCTATTGGATATGTTTAATTCAACAAAAAAAACATCAGAAATAAAATATTATCTTCAAGGTCCACTTGGATCAGATAATGACATTCATTATTATTTTATTTAAATAATAGTTAAAATTGTTAAATTCATGTTTTCATAACTAATAAATTTTTAATATAGAGGTATAGATAAGATAAAAACGACTATAAATACCCATTAGAAAGATAAATATATTTTCTACAAAATTGTATTTTATTTGTAATTTTTAGTCATTAAATAATTAAATTTATTTATTACACAATGATGATGCAATAATTACCATATTAAAGAAAGATTAAAATAATTTATATTATAAATACCCAAATAAATGTAATTTGAATATTTTGATGATTAGACCAATTTTATAGCGTAATATGACATGTTAGGGTTGATTCAATAAATATTTTCAAAGTAATAATGTTGTTATGATTTGATCAAAAATCAAATTCCCAATAGTGTGAAAATTTACATAAAAGGGTTTTTAAAACAAATACTATATTATTGGTTGATATAATATTCCAAAAAATACAAGGTTAGAAAAAAAGGGATAAAATAATATTATATATATCATTAATGAACCACTTGAGGTTCTCTTGGATGTTTTGAGCATGTTTATTGACCATATTGTGTAAGAATAAAAAAAGACACGGTAAAAGTTAAACTGTTTATTTAAGAGTTAAATCTAAAATATAAGATTAAAATGGTAATCTAAACATGTTTAAAACCTATTAGGTGAGTGTATTTAGACCCATAACCACTAATACCTGAAATAAATTCATTTGGAGCCATTATAAACTATAAATTATCATGTAATAAAATAATATTTTTAATGTTTCCGAAAGATCCCCTCCTCCCCTTTATAAGAAACCATCACCTATAACCTATTACCCACCCCTCTCAAGCCCCTTGGCTCGTCCAACCTCTGACCAAATAATATCTCGTGATCCCTCCCTTCCACTTATATTCATTAACATAGTTAAAACTCACTTCAAGAAATCTTTTTGGATCAAACCAAAGGGAGTTACCCAATTTTCAGATAATGTCTTCCCTAAAGATCTATAATATTCCTTTATTTCTCCAACCCTTATACTCTTTTTATTATGTTATTTTATAAAAAAACAGTATCCTTAATATAATAGGTAGATTTTTGGGGAATTATTCAAGCTAGACTTACATACACCTCCATTTAATGAGAAAAAAACATACAATTTTTATAGACGGCAAACTACTGCCTCACAAAACGATGATTGTTCAATTATCTCTTACCACCTCTTACGGTAGCCATCAATATGGAACTATATTTATATGTGATATATATTATATTTGTATTATTTATATTCTTATGTATTTTTCATTTATATCATTGTTTTTTGGTATCCATAATTTTTAAATGCAATAATTTCATTTGAGGAAGTGCAGACTACAGCCCCCTCAAAAGGATATGACTTGTTTATGCCATATGTGGAATTTATAAAGGATGGAGTTTCTAAAATTATATATGATCTTATAATATATTTATATTACACCTATTTAACATTAATTATTCATTCAATTAAAAGACAATCATGAAATTAATGCAGCGTTCAGGTGTACATACGGATTACCGTCTCCCTAAACAGTGCATTTCAATTCTTATCTCAAAATGTTATGTAAAATTATAAATACATATATATACTGAGTATATAATATATATATGATATATAAACCATGATTATCATTCTGGATATAATTTAATTTTGACCACATGGACATCATGTAACTATAGGATGTTTACTTTTGACTCAAGTACCAAATATCTACAAAGCAGCCGTTATTAAATTAAATAAGTACGTAATGATTATAACCTGATAATAATTTATATAAAAGAAATAATAAATTTTAAAAAGGCTCTGAATAAAGTAGAAATTAACTTTAGTTTTTTATTTAGGAGATTAAATAATGAACGGGTAATGTCTGATACAATGTAATGGTTAATTTCACAATCTCTTTATTATCTTTTTTTTACGTAAGTATCTACTGTGACATATTTATTATCCATTACATTATTCTTAAAATAGTTTTCAAAGATATTATTTTTAAGGGATGTATTCCTAAAAAATAATTTTAATTAATTTAAATATTTATTCTTCTAAACCTTTCTCATTAATGTCCATGTTTTCAAAATGGTTTTAAGGATTTATTTATATGGACATGAATGTTTTAAAATGTTATGTCCGGTAAAATGTTTCAAAGTGTTATGGGAATATTTAATTAAAAACTATATTTTAAATGACTTCCTTTATAAATTGGTTGACTTATATATGATTTCATGAAAAGGGGATATTTCTCTAAAAGATATTTACCAATCATTTTCAATTATGTCAACATCCTTTATGAGATATTATTATTGTTCGACGTTGATTTATTATGATAAAAATAATCCATATTGTATTGAAGGTTTTTGTGATATGTTTGAACATGGATGTTTTATTTTTATTCCATTCATGGTTTATGGATAAAGTATTGACATTTCAAATTCATGTTTTAATAGGAATGTTTTTGTTATGTTTTAAACCTTTTTGTATGAGGAATTCATAGGAATTAGTATGTGATGGGAGGAGCCCGCTATAGCTCCTCGATGCATCGGTAGGTCTCATGAGAAAAACTAGTGTCTTGGCACAAGGACTTGACAAAATCTTATTTGTAGTCTTGTCACAAGGCCTTGACTATGTGGTTATGAAGTCTAGCATTATTTATTCCATCATTATGAAATTGACTATGGATATTTCATTTGATTATTTTACTAGTAGAATATCCATGTGAATATGTAAATTGAATTATTTGATTTATATTTGCCGTATAATGTGGAATTTTATGTTTAAAAGACTTTTGTTTTTGTTTCATACATTTCCTAAAATGTTTATGATGATTTTTGAATGTTTCATATATATTTTTATCCTTAATGAGTGTTTGAGCTCACCGATTTATTATGTTTTATTTTCCCATGATTCCAAGATGTGTATAATGATTAATAAGTAAGGTTATGGTAGGGGATTAATGGAGTTCTTAAAGGATCATTTATTTTGCGTTTTATTTTCTAATTTGTAATTTAACGTTCATGTATGTAATATATTTTCCAAGACTGTTAAAAATATCGATCTTTCAGGACATGATTCCATGTAATCATGCCAATGTATAAAAATATTTCACAAACTCTAGGCTTCTGGGGTTGGGGCTTTACAGTTGTTATCATAGGAATTTTAGAACACCCTTAGAAATACATTTAGATAATCTCTGATTTGTGAAAATTACCACAAGATAGACTTTGAGGATTAGTATAGAAGAACATCCTATAAATTTGGTAATGTAATTTTTTTGTGTATTTTCCTATAAATACATCCATATCTAGATACGATCAGGTAGAGGTGGATCTGGCTTGTATGTACATAGGAGTGAAAACTACGATAATGATTTTCGGACATGAATTGGGGTGTCCTAGTACCTGACAATGAGCTTTTCTACACTCTTGGTTATGAAACTACCGGGGGATATGCTTAAGATAATTCACATTTTAATTACAAACCATTATGAATGATTTGGGAGTAAATACATCCTCAAAGAAAAAATTTTATGATTTTAGATTATATGCATTATCATTTTATTTTTTAATAGGTATTTTACAATTTTTGAATTATGCATTGTGATTCATGAACTAACATATTATATGACATTGTTTAGAAACGGCTCCTAGTAGAAGGAATGAAAATTTCAAAAATATGCATGATCGAATGATTAAGAAGGATCACACCATTAATGGAATTAAGTCAACATTTAAAAGGGAAATATTATCCCACGTATTATCATCATATGAAGAAATAGTTTCATGTTCCAATAGGATAAGTAGAGAATTATGTGACTCATATTCCATTGAAGGGAAGAAAGAGAATAGAATGATGTAAGAGAGAAAGATGGATAAATGGAAAAGGGGAAATAATGATTTTCCCATATGTGATAACTGTGGAAATAATCATGTTGGTAAATGATTGAAGGGAATGGGGGTTTGTTATATGTGATAAGATAATGGGAACCAAGTACGTGATTTCAAGGGTAAGAGAGAGGTTTCAAATTTATAATGCATCAACTTCAAGGGTTTGGGACACCATGCAAATCAATTTCCCAGTCATTAGATTATACCACAAATGATGCGATTGGATAATAATCAAGGTATGATACTACCAAATATGAAGAGGAATGATTAGTGTTCTTATGTTGACATTAATTATGTCATTTTAGTGTTGTATCGATGATGTAGAACTTATGTGAATTATGGAAATGAGTAAGGATTGTATTATAGTACTATTTCATTGAGGATTTTAGATAATATGGTTCTGATATTGAGTTAGTGATTTTGGAATAATGTATTATCGATTAGGATTCAATATTAATGACTACCTTGAAACCAATTAGTTGTTTGTTTATTCCATTATTGATGGATTTTACAACATTTTTTGATATACGGACAATATCAAGTATTATAAAATGAATAAGGGAGCATGAAAGTAATCAATAAGGTCTTATGGTAATTCAAGGTGTTACAATATTTTAAAATTATACATGATGAAGGTATTCCCATGTTATTAATTAAAAAAAATATCTTCATTATGTTTACATTCCTTATAAATTATGGACTGTGAGTTTAGACAAAAGTATTTTAAATAAGTCTAAGGGTTGGAATCGATTAAGACTGAAATTGGATACTATAATGTAGTATTTTTTATATAGTATGAAAAACTAATTATAAATTCATTATTCTTAGAACCCTATATGATTAGGATAAATTGAATATTTTTGAATTCTATTATCTTTTGGGGTGAAAGATGAGTTTGTGGTAGGAATTAGTTGAAGAATGAAACTATACCTGTTATGTATATATTTATTTTCCACTTATTCTATGAATAAGTTAATTCTTAAACATTAGAAAAGGGATCTTACAAAAATTTCTTATCCTAATACATTATGGTTTGTTGAACCGACGATATTTTAAATCATCATTGATTGATGACTTTGAGGCCCTCAATTTTACGCTTGTTTGTGATTGATGATTTCAATAACATCCTATTAATATTTTTTTCCTTCAATTACGTGTCTCTAATTTCCACCAATGTTCTCCTAATCAAGATCATAATTTTGTGGTGAACTTTTTCATTTCCCTTTCCCTCTTATTAAGACTAAATTTTATTAAGCCAATTTCTAATGTGGGTTTTACACTAAGGTATATTTCTATTTTTAACCATTTATTTATGAAGAAAAACTTCCAATTGTGTGGATGAAATTTATTGAAGGAGGGGAGAATATGAAACCCCCAAATTTCAGAGTATGTTATTTCTTCAAAATAATTCAGCAACTTGTGTTATACGCGACGCCAAGTTTAAGTGCACCATGACTTACCAAACTAGCCGTTTAAAAGAGATTATGAATAATATTAACTAAATATTGAATTTTATATATAATATTTAATTTTAACATCCATATTATCTGTTTCTTAGACATAATATAAGAAAAAATTCATTTTATTCAGATAAAATAACTATTTATCAAAAAAACCAATTTTACCACCTTTTAATGGCGAACCCGCTTCAAATATAGTTTTTTTAACTCTTATATTTTCTTTTTAATAATATAATATTATTCTTTAGAATCAAGACATAAAAATTTACTTTGGTTAAATTTTAGGTATTTTTTGATAAAATTCATTTTAAATGAATAGTGAAAAATAATGTATTTTTATTCAAAACTACCTTTTTTTATAATCTATTTATATGGTTAGATAATTTTTTTAATTGGTTTTAACGTCTAGTTAGATTATGTTTTTACCATTTAAATCAATTTCGGTCATTAGATGTAATTTCACTTTGAAATTGGACATAAAAAAGTGTCCCTATTTTGACAGTAATTGTTTCTTAAAAATAGGCTATTTGTTTTGACAACAGGAATTAAATTTAAATTAATTTATTTAGCTTTTATGTTTTGAATTTGGTAAAATAGACATCATTTCAGAATTCATAATATCAAATATAGCTTAGGCTGATGTTTTGGTATTTATCTGAAAACTTTCAATTTTTAATGAATAGTGAAAAACACAACGTTATTTTTTAAACCAAATTTTTATTTAAAAAATTATTTTTTTATTTAAATTTATTTTAGTGTAAAATAGATACATAATAACTATATATTTTCAATGTAATTAATTAGAGTCATTTAATAATATGATAATATATATATAAATTTTATTGATCTTTTTATAGTCTATTACCCACCTATCAAGAGCATTTAAAAATTTGCATAAAACGTAATTTTACAACTTTTATGACTTGAATTTCAAACATCTGAATAAGCCAGTTGATATTAGTATGTAAAATGTTGTTTAATAAGATGAAGATAATTTTTTTTGAACAGTAACTTTTAACTTTTATTTACCACAGTTCAAAGTATATAGGGTAATTAAAGGTAAAAATGATATTATTAATACCCTAAAACATGTCTTAATTATATTGGATAAGTGTAATTCGACCAAAAAAACATTAGGATTAAAATATGATCCTTTATGTTCACTTGGATTAGATTAGGACATTTATTATTTTTTTATTTAAAGAAGTGTTAAAAGTCGTTAATTCATGTTTTCAAAACTAAAACATTTTCAATATAGAGTTATACCTTAGATAAATTTGATTGTAAATATTACTTCTAAATCTAAAAACAATTCCTACAGTATGGTATTTTATATATAATTTTTAGACATGAAATAATTAAATTTATTTATGACACAATGATGATGCATTAATTAACTTATTAATGAATGATTAAAATAATTGATATTATAAATACCCAAATAAATGTAATTTGAGACTTTTGATGAATTAAAATATTTTTTTAGGATTATATGACATGTTATGGTTTATTCAATCAATTCTAATCAAATAAATCATGCTGTTATGATTTTAATAAAAAACAAATACCAAATATTGTCAAATTGACATAAAAGAGTTTTTAAAACAAATACTATATTATTGTTTGATCTAATTTTCATAAAAATATAAGGTTAAGTAAAAGGGCATAAATAAAAATATATATTTCATTGATGAACCACTTTAGGTATCTTTTATGTTTAGGGTATATTTATTAACCATATATTGAAAGAATACAAAAAGACACGGTAAATGTTAAACTATTACACTAAGAGTTAAATCTAAACGATAATGTAAAAATGGTAACATAAACTTTCATAAAACCAATTGGATGAGATTATATCAACCAATAACCAGATTTGTCTTGAAATAAATTCATTTGGAGACATTATAAACCAAAAATCATTATATAACAAAATAAAATTTTCAATGTTTCTTAAAGAGCCCCTCCTCCCACTTATTAAATGTCCTCACATCTAACCCATTTATCAAACCTCTCAATACCCTTGGATCGTACAAAAAGATCCCAAATAATATCTCAAGATCCCTCCCTTACACCTGGAAACATTACCTTAGGAATAAGGCACTTCAAAAATCCTTTTGGATCAAACCAAATAAAGTTGCCCAATTTTACGGTAACACCATACCCAAAGTTCTCTTATTTTATTTTACTTCTCCAACACCCTAAACTCTTTTTATTACTTTATTTTATAAAGAAAAAATTATCCTAAATATACTAGGATGTTGTGATAAGAAGGATGTGAGCTACACTTACTCTCACCTCCATCAAATGGGAAAAGAACATAATATTTCTATGGACAAAAAACTAATGCCTCACAAAATGATGATTGTTCAATTATCTCCTACCACTTCATTTTGTTGCCATTAAGATGGAACTATTTTTATATGTTATATATATTGTATTTATATTATTTATATTCTTCTATATTTTTCATTAATATAATATATATATGGTTTCCATAATGGTTAAATGTGATAATTTTATTTGAGGAAATGCAGACTACTGCCCCCTCAAAAGGATATGAATTGTTTATGCCATAAGTGGAATGTATAAAGGATGGAGATACTAAATTTATATATGATATTATAAAGAAATCATAATATACCTATGTATCATTAAGTAGTGATTTAACTAAAATACGAGCATGAATTGAATGTAGCATTCATGCGTACGTACGGATTACTGTCTCCATGAACAGTGCATTTCATTTGTTATCCCCAAATGTTATGTACATTTATAAATACATATATATACTGTATATATAAGATATATATGATATCTAAATCATGAATATAATTCTGTATATGATGTAGTTTTGACCACATGGACATCATGTAACTATAAGAAGTTTACTTTTGACTCAAGTACCAAATATCATCAAAACAACCGTTATTAACTTAAATAAGTACGTAATGATTATAACGTGCTAATAAGTGATATAAAAGAAATAATAAATTAGAAAAAGGATCTTAAGAAAGAAAAAGTTTACTTTATTTTTTTTAGGAGATTAAAGAACGAACGGGTCAAGTTAGATACAAAGTAAGGGTTAATTTCAAAATCACATTATTATATGGGGTTGTTTTACGTAAGTATCTTCTAAACATATTTATTATCCACGTCTATGTTTCATAAAATATTTTTCAAAGGGATTATTTTAAATGAAGTTTTTACTAAAACATAATTTTAAATGTTTTAATGGTTTACTCTTCTAAAACATTCTCATTAATTTCCATGTTTTTAAAATGGTTTTACGATTTATTTATAGGGAATGAATATTTTAAAATGTTAATTCCTTTCAAAAGTTTCAAAGTGGCATGGGAAACATTGATTCAATACTATCTTTTAAATGAATTACTTTATAAATTATGTTACTTTTTAATGATTTCATGAAAAATATATATTTCTCTCAAAGAGTATTACTGATCATTTTCAATTATGTCAACATCTTTTACAGGATATTATTCTTGAGCGAAGTTGATTTATTGTGATACAAATCTTCCAAATTGTATTGAATGTTTTGTGATATGTTTTACTGTGGATGTGTTATTTTTATACAATTCACTGTTTATGGATAAATTATTGACATTTATTACACTATTTTTAATAGAATTATTAAGTTATTTTTAAAAACTCTTCATATAAGGAATGCATTGGACATAGTAAGTGATGGGCGGAGCCCGATATAGCTCCTCGATGCATCGGTAGGTCTCAGCAGGGAAACTAGTGTCTTGGCACAAGCCCTTGAAAAAATCATATTTTTAGTCGTGGAACAAGGCCTTTACTATGTGGTTATGATGTCTGGAATTATGCATTCCATCATTATATAATTAACTATGGATATTTAATATAATTATTCGACTAGTAGAATATCCATGTCAATAAGTAAATGGAATTAATTGATTTAACTTTGCCATATTATGCTGAGGTTTAAGATTAAAAGGCTTTTGTTTTTGTTTTATATATTCCCTTAAATGTTTTTGCAGATTTGTGAATGGTTTCTCTATATTGTTATCCTTACCGAGCGTTGGAGCTAACCCCTTTCTTATGTTTTATTTTCCAGGGTTCCAAGAAGTATATTTTGATTGATAAGTCGGGTTATGCTAGGGGATTAATGGAATTATCATAGGATCATTTAAGTTGTGTTTTATTTTATAATGTGTAATGTAACGTTCATGTATGTAATATTTTTACAAGACTGCTAAACTGACCGGTCTTTAGGGTCAAGATTCCTTGTAATCATGCCAATGTATTAAAATATTGCACCGACTCTGGACTTATGGGGTTGGGGAATTACATAAAAAGTGAAAACTATAAAATGTTAATTTATAATAAATTACAAAAATACTATTATAACAAATAATATTTTATGAATTCAAAAAAAATAATTATAAAAGATAATTTTTAAAAAATTATCAAAAGATAATTATAAAGTATAATTTATAATAAATTATTAAATTATAATTGTAACTGATAATTTATAATAAATTATAAAGAGACAATTATAAAATGATAATTTAGAATAAATTATCAATTAATAATTATATATGGACATGTTGTGATAAATTATAATGAGATAATTACAAAAGGATTGTTTTTAATAAATTATCAATAGTTATTTATTTAGAAGGATATTATTTCTAGTACCTACTCTGAAATAAATGATAAGATAGGAATTATCTATGAGAGAGAAAGTTTAATCATAAGTGATATTTTATTTTATTGGAAATAAAATAGATGGTTTTGGTTATATGAACCCTTTATGGACATTTAGAATTGATTTGTCTACTTTTATGATAATAAGTCTATGAAGAGGTGTTTTGAATATTGAGGATTCCACTCCAACTAATAAACCATACCAGGTTGTTTATATGTACCATTGGTATTGATGACATTGAGGTAGGAAGTTCCAGACCTTATTACGATCACATTACACATGTTTCCTTATTATGATTTATTATGATTCCAGATTTTATATCTATGCTTGCTATGTAATTTCATGTGTGTGTGTGGACGATGATACCATATGACCTGTTTCCATGAGATATGGAATGATAGATAGATTCTATGATTTTGTTGGATTCAAATGATTATATATTATGATACTATATTCTCATGATGTGTGTGAAGGATACTATGATGGTATTCATTCCATTTTTTCCCCAAGAGGTAAGGTATGTGTATACTTGATAGGTGTATGTCATGGTATGTTTACTCCTTGTGGGTTGTGCGAATGGTGTATGGTGATGATAATGGTGCACCATGATAACCTTGTAACATATTCTCTACTTTATGACCTATGTATTTTGAGTATATGGACGAAGCACGAATCCTTGTTGATTATGAGGGTAAAAAAATGCATTTCAGACTCTAAGTAGGGTACAGATACTCTATGCCGTGTGGATCTTGAGTATTAGGCAATTCCTTACGGGTTCCTGGATGTTTTTAATCACTCGATGATTTGTCGATTTTGAAGGGCATGACAATATCATTGGGGATGGGTTCAGATATATATTTCTATGCAATAATTTTTTTTCCAAGAGCAGAAGTATGTACGACTTGGGGTTTTTGTGTCTTGGTTAGCATATGACTGCTTGTTTTTGGATTGTATGATTATTCTTTTTAAAAATTGATCATTATTATGTAATATAATTTTATACTGGGGAACATTGGGTTGAGGATGAATTGGTGTTGTCTAATGAGTTTTTTACTCATGCCCTACATGGGAATTTTGATGTGAATATTGATTTAATGAGGGATATGAAAAAGGAAAGGGGACCTATAGTGGATAATTGAGTATAAGAGTGTGGAGCCAGGAGAAGACTTGGGTGAACTTTGGTGGACCCATTGTTTATTTGTTTACTTTATCTGTTACTTTCATACATTGTATGATTTCCACCATGGTAGCATGTTTTTTATCTGGCATGTATGCTATAATAATTATTCCAAAGGATTACTCTAATTATATATTATTATTCCTTATTTATTATTGTTCTTTGACTCTATATAGATGGTATCACCTCCCCATATTCATACATAGACCCTCACTGTTAGTTTCTAACATCTTTCATATAGGGAGGTGTTTATGAGGTCATGTTAGCATTCATCTGGGACCAATTGGTTCAGGTTAGGATGTTATAGAAATACCCAAAATTAAGATATTTATTACTAAAAAATTATTGTGTTCGACAAGGTGTTGATCCTAATAATGACTAGAACCAACCCAATGGATAGATCACATCCACTATACAATGAAATGTCCAAAAATTATGTGGATAAGTAAAAACCTTATAAATAATATATAATTTTTTATTGAAGAAAATAACGATCCTTATGAACACATTTTTAATCAAATGTAAACTTCTTATATTGTACATTACAGTGTACATATATTATGTTGAACTTCAAAAGTATGTTATAATGAATTCATATATCGTATTAAAATAATAATATTATAATATTTGGAAACTCTATATGCGAGTATAAGTTATCTATTATTTTTTTAAACTCCTTGAATCATCGAGTGATGTTCTAATAATCTTATCATGAGTCATTAAATAAACACAAATAATATTTTTTTTAGAATTATGTCATGTGAAAGAATGATGTTTTGATAAATTAAAATGGAATGTGAAATGTATCATAGTTTGATAAATGATCAAACTTATACAATGTCCTATCATGCATTGGATCAAATGTATTAAAATGAAGAATATTATCATGATTCACTAATCCTAAATAAAACATTTTTCTGGTGATTGTTGGTTTTTCAATAAAAGTGATCCATGTGATTTCTAATAAATTCCATAGGAACCTACCTCTATTATGGGTTCATTGTGTGCACCCACACCTTTGTTCTAATCCCCCAATATGGGCCAAATTATTCTGGTTTAATACTAATCATGCTAGTTTTGACTCATTTTTGCCTTCACCCATGATTCTATTGGATGGAAGCCACATATAAGTTTATTTTTTCATCCCTTCAGAAATCGTATTTCTTGGGTGGTTGTTCTAACGTTGATCTAGAACATTATTTTTTCAAGATACCTTAAGATAATTAGATATCTAAGTAGAAAAAATGTATTACCTTGTACTCTGGACCATCTTCCTTCCTTCCATATTTATTTTAATTTTATCATGAAACATCATCCATGTTAACTAAAAATATATAATTTTATATTTGAATTTTCAAAAAACATAAATGGATATTTTCTCAACCCCTCTTCATAGAAATATATAATTATCCACTGACAATTATCCATGAAACTCTAAATCATTATGCATGTTTTTTCGCTTCAATATATCTCAGAAAAATCCAAGGAATGATCATGAATCATCATTAAAAATGATTTTTATAGTTTAATTCACTAAATATTAGATAACATAATACATGGGAACCCAATTTTACAAGATTCTTAGGATTCTTTTTCCAGCTTCCTTTCCCTTTTTCCCTCAAGTTACTTCTTCTTCCACATTGACATCAATCGCCATGTGCTATATCATTGACATATATTGACAAAAATAATAATAAACACTGAGTGGAATATGTATATATATATATATGTATATATATATATATATTAAAATTTGATTTTATAACACACATGCACATATATTTTTATATGCGTGTGAGAGAGAAAAAATATATATATATATATATTTGTTATATGAAAATGTAAATATATGTAAATATGTGAATATACATAAATTCAAACACACACACACATTTATATATGTATATATGATTGTATATATGTATGTATGTAGGTATATTGACATATTTACATATATATGCATTTACATATCACTAACACACACAGACATATAGACATAGACACACAATTTACACACACACAAACATTTTATTTTTGTGTCTCTCTTTCTATGTGTGTCTATATATATATATATTAGTGATATGAAAATGTATATATATCTGTAAAACAATAAATATAAAAACACATATATATTCACACACACAAAACAATTATATTTATATGTCTATGTGTTTGTTTATATATATATATATATATTTAATATTATTCTTGTTTTATATATATATATATATATTTAATATTATAATACTATATTGTATATATAATCAATAATATTTTGAATGATAAATGGATTCATAAGATATGTTTATAAGAAAACTATGCTAAATGATCTATATTTTAAAAAGTGCTGATACATTAGCTACATTTTTTAAAAAGGACTATTAAAAAACAATCTTAATTGCATTATATTGACCTGTTCTTTCTATAAAAAGATATCACATATTAATAGATGAATATTCATTACAACAACATAATGATCCACACTACAATCATATTGTTATACTATCATTGTAAACATGGATACATTAATAACTGGTTTATATGTAAACTATATATTATCTGACAAAATTCACAATAACTATCACCCTCATAAGAAATATCATACATAATACATTTATTCATAATATAGTGATAGGAAACATATGAAAGGGTGACCTCAAATACTCAGTAATGGTAAATAAGGTATATTTCTACATAAAATATGCATAAGGGTGTGTGAACATGAGAATAAAATTCGAAAAACACACTCAACATATCATAGATCATAATCATTAGTCATGGAATAAATATTGAGAATTTGTAAGTCATGAATTATAATGAAATCAGATATCATAATCTATTAGAGGATTACAATCGAAAAAGACCTAAATTTTTGGCATACACATAAACATAAAAAACATATCATTGTTAGTCAGGGATCATTTACAATACTATCATTGCAAAAAATATTAACTCCATAAACCATTATAATGTTCATGGTTTACTCCAATGTCTATCATAGTAGATTGACTACCTACCTGAACTAGGATCACTCCCCATTCATGTCCTATTTTTCTTATAAAATATCCATCTTTACCCAATACATTAGGGGGATATATAATTTTTGGCCCACCAATATATATGATGAAAATAATATATATGTGTCAAAAAATATCATAATTCATTTATCATATAATAACTTGTAAAAATAATATATATTTATATAAATTTAATCAAGACAAAACCAATGAAAATGAACTGGTTTTCATAATCAATTCATCAATTCAACATAGCATAACCAAAGGAAAAGATTATATATTCATTAAATTCATGTCATTGTGATCACAAACCATATAAAGAAATAATAGGGATTATATAATTGGATCATATACCCAGTAAATATTAGGAAACATCAATTGATGTAGTCTTAGATGAAAAATTACTTTAAAAGATCACTAGGAGCATTTATTGAGGAAAATATCCTTTTCACATTGACATCACTTATTAAAAAATAAAAAAATTTACAAATATTAATGAAAGAAAATTTATTTTAAAATAACCTTGTTAACATATAATGGATGCCTCAATGAATTATGCAGTTAGTGTAACATCCCAATTAATTAATGAATAATATATGTTTTTATCTATGTCTATTAATGATTATGATAGTTTTATAGAGGCTTAAAATGAAAATAAATACAATCTTATGCATAGAATACACTAATATTCTTAAAAGATTGTTTTAGTGCCTTTTGATGGCAAACCATTTTTGAATCTATATTTTGACAATTTTATAAACAATGTTTGTCAAAATAAACTTATCCTTTATGAATGGGACATCAAAATTTACCTTGTGTAAATTTTTGGTATTTTTCTGACAATGTTCATTTTTTAATGAATAGTGAAAAATACTGCATTTTACATCAAAATTGATTTTTAACCTAAATTATTTATATGATTACATTATGTTTTTAATTGGTTTTGAAGTGAAATTAGAATATATTTTTACCATTTTATCCAATGGTGGTCATTGGAATCAATTTCGATTTGAAATTAGACTTAAACTGGTGTCAATCTTTTGATTCTTATTATTTTGTAAAAACACGCTATTTGCTCTGGCAGCGGGAATTAATTATTAAATTATTTAATGTGACTTATATGATTTGAATATTGTAAAATAGACTTCATTTTTGAATTCGGAATATCAAATATAGCTTAGGGTGAATTTTTGGTAATTTTCTGAAAAACTTCAATTTTTGATGAATAGTGAAACCACTAAGTGGTAATCAAGCAAACTGATTTTTCAGTTAAATGAAATTTTACCACTAATGTGTATTGAATTTTGAAAATCCGACATACATGGTTGTCATTAAGAAGTAAAATGTGTTTCAATGAGATTAAAATAATTTTTTGGTGAATAGTAACTTATTAAGTTTTTAATCGCGATTAGTGGTAATTAGTGTAGTTTAAGGTATAAATAATGCTTTAATAAAATGAAATGACCTAGACACATGTCCCAACCTCATTGGTTGTGTCATGGCCGACCAAGACAAGCCATGGGTCAACTTGGGGACCCCATGGATCCACTTTAGTTGGAAAATGACAATAATATATTTTTATTTAATGTTAAAGTGAAAATGACACAAACATAATATGTTTTACGAAAACAATTTTTAAATGGGGTTCTACAAGTCCAAATTTTGATTATAAATATTAATTGGAAATCTAAAAAGATTTCCTACATCATAGTATTTTTTTTTTATAATTTTTAGACATTAAATAAATTTAATTATTTATGACATAATAATGATGCTGCGATGACATCATTATTTGACGATTTAAATAAAATAGAAAGATAATGTAAAATCTATGAACTACACATGTCCAAAACCAATTGGATGAATGGATTTCGAACCCTTATCACCTTAACCACGAATTCTATCAATGTGGGACCTTTTAAAACCGAAACACATTTTCAAATAATGTAATATTTCTTTACTTTCCAAAAGTGCCCCTCCTCTCCCCTTATAAAAGGCCCCCACCTCTACCTCATTTCACACACTCTTAAAGCCTTTGGCTCGGCCAAACCCTGCCCATTTACTCTCTCCACATCCCTCTCCTCATCCTAGAGGATCCCCTTTGGGCAGAATCCCTTCAAAGGAAGCCTTTAGGCTCAACTCAAAAGGAGTTACACTTTTAAAGGTAATTCATTCTCTCATGTTCATTCGTTTTATTTTGCTTCTCCAACCCCCTAAAATCTTTTTATTTACTTCTTTTGTAACAACACCAGTATCTTCAATATACTAGGATGTTGTTATAAGATATATTTGAGCTACACTCTCACACAACTACATCAAATGGTTAAAGAACATACGGTTTCCGTGGATGGCGAAATTCTGCCTCCCGAAACGATGATTGTTCAACACTCATTAAACACCTTCAAAGTGGAAATTATGATGTCACTATTTTTATATATGATATATAATATGTTTATGTTTTCCTTAAGCTTCTTTTTTTCATTTTGGGCATACCTTTATGGTTTCCATTATGGGTAAAACACGATATCTTCATTTTAGGAAGTGCGGACTACCGCCCCCTAAAAGTGATTTGATTCGTTAATACCATATGTGGGATGTGTAAAGGATAAAGTTAATGATATTATATATGTTATTATACTGTAATTATAATATACTCTTATATCATTATGATTCCATTCCAGAAAATATGAAATAGAAATGGAAGTAGCGTTCATGCGTACGTACGGCTTACCGTCTCCATGAACGGTGCATTTCATTTCTTACCTCTAAATGTGATGTAAGATTGTAAATGAATGTATGTACTGGATATACATGACATATAAGATATCTACATCTTGAATACCATTCTGGATATAATGAACCTTTGACCAAATTAACAACATGTAAGTATAAGAAGTCTATTTTTGACTTAAGAACCAAATACCGACAAAATGAACATTATTAACATAAATGATTACATGATGTCCATAACATGGTATAAAAGGAATAATGAACTTGGAAAAGGTTCTTAAGCAAGTAGAGATTAACTCAAGTTTATTATTCATGAGATTAAAGAACGGTCGGGTCAAGTCGGATACGAGGTATGGGACTTCGTCTCAATCTCCTTTCGTTGAGACTTATTTTATTTTATACGCAACTTTCTTTTATATGGTGTATAAACTCCTTTGACTTTTACGTTTATTCAAAAGGAATCTTTTTTATACGAAGCGTTTACTAAACGACAATAGGGAATGTTTTTGTCGTACGTATGCGGCGACAACGACTTCTCCTCCGTCGTAACTGTTATTTGAGTTTCGGCTTCCTCTACAAGCCATACCTTCTTTTTTTTAAAGAAAAAATAAATACCATGTTTTACTTTGGTATTGAAAATGGTTTTCATAATGTTTTTATTATATAAATGTGTTGTATTGATATCTCGTGATTGAAATGTGGAAATGTTATGTTTCCTTTATGCATGTTTTATGTGATATGATTATGTTATGGTACTTGGGCATTATTATGAAGACGGGTGGTTCCGTGATAAACTAAGGGCGGGTGAGCCTGTTATAGCTCTCCAATGCATTGGGTAACGCGAAGGAGTGAAACGTTAAGGTTTCTCCGAAGATATTTTAGGGAATATACTGTGATGGGTATTCCAAACGTAACCCAGAGGGTTACTCCCTACGTAAGAATGTTATGAATGCCTCAAGTTACCTTTATGTCTTATGATTTCTATGATTTATTCATGATTTTATGAGGTATGTTAAAGTGCCTATGTTTTATGGGTAAAGTATGGTTTCATTCTTATGTATATATGAACTCATGTTTCCTTTCCATGTTTTTTTTATAACCCATACTGAGTTTTTATGCTCATCCCAAGTTTTTGAAATGTTTTTCACAGGTCAAGGGAAAGGTACATGATAAGATGATAGAGTCAAGGATGTGTCAAGAAATAATCCATGTTTTATTTTAAATGTGTTTCCATTGATGGGAATGAAGAATACTATCTTTATGTAACCACTTTGTTTATATGTGGAATGTAATGCAAGTTTTATGATCTAATTCTCTAAAACTCTAAACCTGAAAAGATCCTCAATGTGTAATCTTGTAATAACTCAAGATTAAGTAAGGTTTTAAGGCTGGGGCCTTATAGTTGGTATCAGAGGTCGGTTTAGATAACTTTAGGAGTTAGAATTATATTAAATGATTATCCAAAAATATTTTTTTTGAAAATATATAGCATTTAAAGATTACCATGTTGCTTCATCTAAGACATGTTTGTTCAGAATGGTTTTCCGCAGAGGAAACTGGGAAGCAGTGCTAGGAAGGCATACAGAAGGAAATAACCTTCCGAATCAGCATCCAGAAATGGTCGGAATTGGAACTGAACAGTTTGTTGCAGTAATGGCACAGTTGACTCAAGTGATAAATGGCGGTGGTATCCATGCACGAGATCAGCCAGATCAACCGCAGAGGAACATGTCAGTGGTGGAACATTTCATGAGGCAACATCCACCATAATTCAGAGGATCATCTGACCCTGTGCTAGCTGAAAGGTGGATTAAAGCACTGGAGAAGATTTTTTGATGTCATGGGATGTTCAGACAATCAAAAGGTTAGTCTTGCTATTTACTGTTTGGAGGGTGAAGCAGATCAGTGGTGGTCTATGGTTAAAAATATCAGGGACGCCGATGAGATTGATTCTCTTGACTGGGATGAATTCAAAGGTATGTTTCTTGAGAAGTATTTTCCTAAGGTTGTTCGACATAGGATGGAAAATCAATTCTTGGAATTGAGGCAAGAGGAAGACTCAGTGGCTGCCTATGAAGAAAGGTTCACTCGATTGGCAAGGTATGCTCCAAATTTTATCTGGGACCTTGATAGTAAAATAAATCATTTTTACTCAGGATTAAAGCCAAAGTATCGAAGGGCATTAGCTTCTCGTGAGTTTAAAAGTTATGAAAATCTTGTTCGATGTGCTGAGAAGGTGGAAATGGAGTTTACCGATGACCAAGTGTTCTATAACAACCAGCAGAAGAAGAGACCGAGGTGGCAGGAGAAAGGTAAGAATTCTTCAAAAAAGTCTGATGGTAAGAGAACTAAGTTTCCAGTTTGTGATAAATGTGGAAAAAGGCATGCTGGGGAATGTCTTCTGAATTCTGGAAAGTGCTACCGATGTGGTAAGATGGGACATAAGGCTCGTGATTGCACTGAAAAGGATCAAGCTGAAGGTAAGAACAAATTTGATTTATAGTTAGTGAAGTGTTATAAGTGCAATGAGATGGGTCACTACGCAAACGAGTGTCCGACAAGGAGCTTGAGTGATGGGAAGCAGCTAGACTATAAGCAGAAAGGGGTGGTGAAATCCTTTGCAACTACTTCAGTAGATGTTGGGCCATCAAATGAAGTTGTATCAGGTACTTTGTTTGTTTTTTCAGATTATGCCAGTGTGTTGTTTGATTCGGGGTCTACACATTCTTTCATCTCTGAAACCTTTTCTAGTAAAATGGGAATACCATCTCACGAAATGACTCCTGAACTTTTGGTAAAAACACCTGGGGGAAGTGTCGAGGCAAAAAGAATTTATAAGAATCTTCCTATCCTTATCTGTCGAAAGAACCTACTTGTAAACCTTATTGTTCTACCTCTAGTTGAGTTTGATGTTATCCTGGGTATGGATTGGCTCTCTATTTACCATGCTAAGATTGACTGTAGAGCTAAAGAAGTTTCTTTTCAGAAAGACTTTCAGTTTGTTTACAAGAATGAACCCTTACTTTTGATAAAATATCAAGAGGCCGAGAAACTTGTAAAAGATGGAAATGAATGTTACCTTGCACACGTCGTTGAAAATAAAGGAACTGTTCAGATTAATGATGTGCCAGTGGTAAATGAGTATCCTGATGTTTTTCCTGATGAGTTGCCTGTAATAATACCAGATCAGGAAGTTGAGTTTACTGTTGACTTAGTTCCTGATGCTAAGCCAATTTCAAAACCCCCTTATCGAATGGCACAAATTGAACTTTTAGAGTTGAAGGAGCAATTGCAAGATTTATTAGAGAAAGGTTTCATTAGACCTAGAACATCACCATGGGGTGCTCCTGTTTTATTTGTTAAAAAGAAAGATGGTTCAATGAGACTTTGCATTGATTATAGAGCCTTGAATAATATCACTGTTAAGAACAAATATCCTTTGCCTCATATCGATGATTTGTTTGATCAGCTCCAGGGGGCTCAGTTTTTTTCAAAGATTGACTTGAGATCGGGGTACCATCAGCTGAAGGTAAAGGAGGAAGATATTCCGAAGACCGCGTTCCGTACGAGATATGGCCATTATGAATTTGTAGTAATGCCTTTTGGGCTAACCAATGCACCTGCTGTATTCATGGACTTAATGAATAGAATTTTCCATGAGTTCTTGGATAAGTTTGTGGTGGTTTTCATTGATGATATTTTGGTGTTTTCTAAAAGTAAAGAGGAGCATGAAAAACATTTAAGGGTTATCTTGCAAACCTTAAAAGAAAAGAAACTGTATGGGAAATTCAGAAAGTGTGAGTTTTGGTTGCAACAAATTTCTTTCCTTGGTCACCTTGTTTCTAAGGATGGAATAACTATTGATCCTGTAAAAACCAAAGTTGTGGAAGAATGGCCAAGACCCACAAATGTAACCGAGATTCGTAGCTTCCTTGGTTTGGCGGGCTATTATCGAAGGTTTGTTAGAAATTTTTCACGGTTATCTAGTCCAATGACTAAGCTAACTTGGAAGGGTGTTAAGTTTATCTGGACAAAGGAATGTGATGATTGTTTTCAGGAATTGAAAAGAAGATTGGTGAATGCTCCAGTTTTGGCACTACCTTCCAGGAATGGTGAGTTTGTTATATACAGTGATGCTTCATTGAAAGGACTTGGTTGCGTCCTAATGCAGAATGATCAGGTAATTGCTTATGCTTCACGACAGTTGAAAACTCATGAGGTAAATTACCCTACACATGATTTGGAATTAGCTACTATTGTTTTTGCTTTGAAAATTTGGAGGCATCATTTGTATGGAGTAAAGTGTGAAATATATACCGATCACAAAAGTTTAAAGTATATATTCACTCAAAAAGAGTTAAACATGAGACAAAGGAGATGGCTGGAATTAATCAAGGATTATGATTGTACAATTCATTACCATCCGGGAAAAGCAAATAATGTGGCTGATGCTTTGAGTCGAAAAAGTAATGCTTCATTAACAATGTTGCGTTTGGAACGTGATCCTTTGGTCAAGGATTTGATGAAAATTGGCATAGAAGTTGTTGGTGCAGGAAGTCCTTCTGTTTTGTTTCAGGTATCAGTGAGATCATCTCTATCAGATAGAATCAAGCAAGCACAGAAGCAAGACAGTGAGTTGCAGAAAAGGGTAGAGCTAGTTCAGAAAGGTAAGTTGCTAGAATTTAACATTGATAATGATTGCGTTTTGAGATTTGGGAAGAGATTGTGTGTGCCTTGTGATTCACAATTGAAGAGAGAGTTGTTATGTGAAGCTCATAGTTCTCCATTTTCAGTTCATCCGGGCAGTACTAAGATGTATAGAGATCTGCGGGAGTATTACTGGTGGGATGGAATGAAAAGAGATATTGCTGATTTTACTGTGAAGTGTTTGACTTGTCAGCAGGTTAAAGCAGAGCGGCAGTTACCGAAAGGGATGCTTCAGCCTTTACCAGTGCCAGAGTGGAAATGGGAGAATATATCCATGGACTTTGTTGTTGGATTACCGAAGACATCTCGAGGTAATAATGCAATCTGGGTTATTGTTGATCGCTTGACCAAATCTGCTCATTTCCTTGCTATACGAGATACTTTCTCTCTTGATCAACTTTCCCGTTTGTATCTTAAAGAGATTGTCAGGTTACATGGAGTTCCTCTCTCTATTGTATCAGATCGTGATCCCAGGTTTACTTCTAACTTTTGGAAAGGCCTTCAGAAGTCGTTGGGTACTGAATTAAATTTTAGTACAGCTTTTCATCCTCAATCAGATGGGCAGTCAGAACGAACAATTCAGACATTGGAGGATATGCTACGATCTTGTTCTATGGATTATCAGGGAAGTTGGGACCAACATCTTTCTTTGGTTGAGTTTTCATATAATAACAGTTTTCATTCCAGTATACAGATGGCACCATTTCAGGCATTATATGGGAAGCGGTGTCGAACTCCAACTTTCTGGGATGAAGTGGGTGAAAGGAAGTTGATGGGACCAGAATTGGTAGAAGAGATGGCAGTAAAAGTTAAACTGATTCAGAAACACATGAGAATAGCTTAGAGCAGGCAGAAGAATTATGCGGATAACCGGAGGAAGGATCTATCTTTCGAGGTAGATGATCATGTTTTTCTCAAGGTTTCTCCTTGTAAAAGTGTGATGAGATTTTGTAAGAAAGGAAAGTTGAGTCCAAGGTTTGTTGGACCATAAGAAATTCTGGAGAGAGTTGGATCAGTTGCATACCGAGTGGCTTTACCTCCGAGTTTATCTCAGGTACATAATGTTTTTCACGTTTCGATGTTGAGAAAGTATATGCCAGATCCATCTCATGTTTTGAGTCTAGAGATAGTTCAGCTGGAAGAGAACCTATCTTATAAGGAACAACCGGTCCAGATTCTTGACCACAGGGAGCAAGTGTTACGGAATAAGGTGATTCTTCAGGTAAAGGTTTTGTGGAAAAACCACATGATTGAAGAGGCAACATGGGAATCTGAAAATGCAATGAGGGATAAGTACCCCCATTTATTTGATAAGTAAATAAATTGCGGGGACGCAATTTTCTAAAGGGGGGAAGGATGTAACATCACAAGTAAGTAATGAATAATAGATGTTTTTATCTATGTCTATTAATGATTAAGATAGTGTTATAAAGGCTTAAAATGAAAATAAATACAATCTTATGCATGGAATACACTAATATTCTTAAAAGATTGTTTTAGTGCCTTTTGATGGAAAACCATTTTTGAATCTATATTTTGAAAATTTTATAAACTATGTTTGTCAAAATAAACTTATCCTTTATGAATGGGACATCAAAATTTACCTTGTGTGAATTTTTGTTATTTTTCTGACAATGTTCATTTTTTAATGAATAGTGAAAAATACTGCATTTTACATCAAAATTGCTTTTTAACCTAATTTATTTATATGATTAGATTATGTTTTGAATTGGTTTTGAAGTGAAATTAGAATATATTTTTACCATTTTATCCAATGGTGGTCATTGGAATCAATTTCAATTTGAAATTAGACTTAAACTGGTGTCAATCTTTTGATACTTATTGTTTTGTAAAAACACGCTATTTGCTCTAGCAGCGGGAATTAATTATTAAATTAATTAATGTGACTTATATGATTTTAATTTTGTAAAATAGACTTCATTTTTGAATTCGGAATATCAAATATAGCTTAGGGTGAATTTTTGGTAATTTTCTGAAAAACTTCAATTTTTGATGAATAATGAAACCACTAAGTGGTAATCAAGCAAACTGATTTTTCAGTTAAATGAAAGTTTACCACTAATGTGTATTGAATTTTGAAAATCCGACATACATGGTTGTCATTAAGAAGTAAAATGTGGTTCAATGAGATTAAAATAATTTTTTGGTGAATAGTAACTTATTAAGTTTTTAATCGCGATTAGTGGTAATTAGTGTAGTTTAAGGTATAAATAATGCTTTAATAAAATGAAATGACCTAGACACATGTCCCAACCTTATTGGTTCTGTCATGGCCGACCAAGACAAGCCATGGGTAAACTTGGGGACCCCATGGATCCACTTTAGTTGGAAAATGACAATAATATATTTTTATTTAATGTTAAAGTGAAAATGACACAAACATAATATGTTTTACGAAAACAATTTGTAAGTGGGGTTATACAAGTCCGAATTTTGATTATAAATAGTAATTGGAAAGCTAAAAAGATTTCCTACATCATAGTATTTTTTTTATAATTTTTAGACATTAAATAAATTTAATTATATATGACATAATAATGATGCAGCGATGACATCATTATTTGACGATTTAAATAAAATAGAAAGATAATGTAAAATCTATGAACTACACATGTCCAAAACCAATTGGATGAATGGATTTCGAACCCTTATCACCTTATCCACGAATTCTATCAATGTGGGACCTTTTAAAACCGAAACACATTTTCAAATAATGTAATATTTCTTTACTTTCCAAAAGTGCCCCTCCTCTCCCCTTATAAAAGGCCCCCACCTCTACCTCATTTCACACACTCTTCAAGCCTTTGGCTCGTCCAACCCCTGCCCATTTACTCTCTCCACATCCCTCTCCTCATCCTAGAAGATCCCCTTTGGGAAGAATCATTTCAAAGGAAGCCTTTAGGCTCAACTCAAAAGGAGTTACACTTTTAAAGGTAATTCATTCTCTCATGTTCATTCGTTTTATTTTGCTTCTCCAACCCCCTAAAATCTTTTTATTTACTTATTTTGTAACAACACCAGTATCTTAAATATACTAGGATGTTGTTATAAGATATATTTGAGCTACAATCTCACACAACTACATCAAATGGTTAAAGAACATACGGTTTCCGTGGATGGAGAAATTCTGCCTCCCGAAACGATGATTGTTCAACACTCATTAAACACCTTAAAAGGTGGCCATTATGATGTCACTATTTTTATATATGATATATAATATGTTTATGTTTTCCTTAAGCTTCTGTTTTTTCATTTTGGGCATACCTTTATGGTTTCCATTATGGGTAAAACACGATATCTTCATTTTAGGAAGTGCGGACTACCGCCCCCTAAAAGTGATTTGATTCGTTAATACCATATGTGGGATGTGTAAAGGATAAAGTTAATGATATTATATATGTTATTATACTGGAATTATAATATACTCTTATATCATTATGATTCCATTCCAGAAAATATGAAATAGAAATGGAAGTAGCGTTCATGCGTACGTACGGCTTACCGTCTCCATGAACGGTGCATTTCATTTCTTACCTCTAAATGTGATGTAAGATTATAAATGAATTTATGTACTGGATATACATGACATATATGATATCTACATCATGAATACCATTATGGATATAATGAACCTTTGACCAAATTAACAACATGTAAGTATAAGAAGTCTATTTTTGACTTAAGAACCAAATACCGACAAAATGAACATTATTAACATAAATGATTACATGATGTCCATAACATGGTATAAAAGGAATAATGAACTTGGAAAAGGTTCTTAAGCAAGTAGAGATTAACTCAAGTTTATTATTCAGGAGATTAAAGAACGGTCGGGTCAAGTCGGATACGAGGTATGGGACTTCGTCTCAATCTCTTTTCATTGAGACATATTTTATTTTATACGCAACTTTCTTTTATACGGTGTATAAACCCCTTGGACTTTTACGTTTATTCAAAAGGAATCTTTTTTATACGAAGCGTTTACTAAACGAAAATAGGGAATGTTTTTGTCGTACGTATGCGGCGACAACGACTTCTCCGCCGTCGTAACCGTTATTTGAGTTTCGGCTTCCTCTACAAGCCATACCTTATTTTTTTAAAAAGAAAAAATAAATACCATGTTTTACTTTGGTATTGAAAATGGTTTTCATAATGTTTTTATTATATCAATGTGTTGTATTGATATCTCGTGATTGAAATGTGGAAATGTTATGTTTCCTTTATGCATGTTTTATGTGATATGATTATGTTATGAAACTTGGGCATTATTATGAAGACGGGTGGTTCCGTGATAAACTAAGGGCGGGTGAGCCCGTTATAGCTCTCCAATTAATTGGGTAATGCGAAGGAGTGAAACGTTATGGTTTCTACGAAGAGATTTTAGGGAATATACTGTGATGGGTATTCCAAACGTAACCAAGAGGGTTACTCCCTACGTAAGAATGTTATGAATTCCTCAAGTTACCTTTATGTCTTATGATTTCTATGATTTATTCATGATTTTATGAGGTATGTTAAAGTGCCTATGTTTTATGGGTAAAGTATGGTTTCATTCTTATGTATATATGAACTCATGTTTCCTTTCCATGTTTTTTTTATAACCCATACTGAGTTTTTATGCTCATCCCAAGTTTTTGAAATGTTTTTCACAGGTCAGGGGAAAGGTACATGATAAGATGATAGAGTCAAGGATGTGTCAAGAAATAATCCATGTTTTATTTTAAATGTGTTTCCACTGATGGGAATGAAGAATACTATCTTTATGTAACCACTTTGTTTATATGTGGAATGTAATGCATGTTTTATGATCTAATTTTCTAAAACTCTAAACCCGAAAAGATCCTCAATGTGTAATCTTGTAATAACTCAAGATTAAGTAAGGTTTTAAGGCTGGGGCCTTATAGTTAGGATAGAATGAAATTATGTTCATGATGTATACACTAAAACAATGATTCCACCCACATTATCAGTATAAAGTCAAAAATACCCCATCCAAAAAAGACATGGATATAAATTTCTAAACAAATTATAAAAAATTGAAACAATGTGGAGAATTTATTTAATGAACTATTGGATAATAATATAAACTCTATTTAGATATTTTTTAGAGAGCATCGATATGGACGAAAAATAGTTTTCATGCAAAGGGAGAAATAAAATCAGTTTTCCCAAAAAACATTTTTTTGGGGTCATGAATGCATAAATTGAGGAAAATGAAAAGAAATATGGTAATTTTAAAAAAAAACTATATAATAAGATAATTAAGGAGATAAGTGAGATGTATGTAATTAAATATCATCATGAGGTGCATTATCATGAACAATCCCAATAAACAAAGATATTTTAATATAAAACATACAACATTGGTAAATTTTGAATCATATAACCAAGAATGAAAGAATTTATTATTGATATTTATATATCAATAATTTAAATAATATTCATGATAAAATTCATTTTTGGAATTTATATACACTACATAAAATTAATAAGTGGCGAATATGGATTGTGTCTCATAAAAATAAGAGAGAGATGAGAATCCCTTACATCTAGTTTTAATTCTTTCATAATTGATTGATCCTCTGGTATAGTAAAAATTGATTTATTATACAAATATTATATTACCATAATATCATAGAAAACACCGTATATGATTTAATTTTATCCTTTTATCACCGATGTATTATTAATTAATCATTAAAACAACTTTTCCTGTTGATAACTGCTATATTTTTCATGTATGTTTTAGTTTGGTATTTTTTACATTATTCTTTCATTATGATTACAACGTCAATATAATTTTAATAATGATATAAATATAATATATATTTATTTTATATGAATTTTTTTTTCATCCATAAAATTTATTTATATAATAATGAAATTAACCGTTCATGGAGACAGTAGGGACTATGTATGCATAAACAATGTTTTTATTTATCAACATAAGAAACAAAAGAAATGATTTTATAAACTAAACTATAAATAATTATTATCATATCATATATATCATAAAAATTTAAATAATTCATCTTATTCTAATAAAAATAAATAATAAATTAAAAAAATCCCATTGCACCATGGAGGTGGTAGTCTATACATACACCCAAGCGGCATTATATTTTTACAAATGATCAGAAGTAAAATATTTAGAAGAGCTATTATAATTAAATAATAAAAATTACATCATAAATACAACACACACACACACATACATATATATATTTATAAACATATAGAAATTAAATACACCATTATACTTATCTCTGAGAGGCTGTGATGGAAAATGAATTTCATTGGTTGTTGTTGTTGTTTTTTTTTCATACACACAATCGACAGTTTCATTTACCATTTCATGGAAAAGGAGATGGATATAGGTTATAAAATTAATATTATAAAATATTATTATTATTAATATAATTTTTTTTTATTTCAGAATATTTTTTGTTTTTTTGAATTATGTAGAAGAAGAAATTGGGAAAGAAAAACTCAAATAAGAATGATAACTCTTCTTCAGGAAACCTCTTTATTTTTACAGGATAATCCTTACTAAGAGGCCTTTAAAATAAAAAAATACACCTGGTACATTTAAAGGGAATTAATGAAAATATTTTTTAAGGTCGGGTATGGACCAAATATAATTTTAATTGTGTATAAATTAAGAGAGGAGGTACACTTTTATAAGTGAGAAGGACTAAAAAAAATTTAAATACACAAAACTATTCAATAATGGGAAGTCAATTCTAAGAAAAGTTACACAAAAATTAATAAATGATATATTTTATGGAATATAATGATTATTCACACCTTAAAAAAAATATACATTTTATGAACATTTTATTCCCTTTAATTTTATGAATACTCTCTTTTACCATATTTGTTTCCACAACTGTAAATAGTTTTTAGCTAGGTAATTTATCCTTTAATTATAAAAATGAAGTGGAACATTTTAGATTATTTTCAAATAATTATTCTAAATTTAAATATAATTTATCAAATAAAAATCATATTTTGTGGAAAAATAAATTTAACGCATAATAATGTGACACATAAACCCTCATTTTATCCTTAATCATGTGAATAAATTTTTATTATTTTTACTATTCATTTTGTAATAAAATTAATTTTAACATATTAAATAATATTAATTATTATTATTTTATATATTTAATCTATTTTATAATATTTAATTCATTTATGTAGAATATTTTAATTTTAAATTAAACCCATAATAATGATGAAAAACTAGTTTTCCAATGAAAATGATTTCTTTGGTATAAAACGTTTTTGTATCTAAATTCCAAATAATAGTAGTTAAAATGAAATAAATTTTTCTAATAAAAAATTTATTTACGTAATTTTAAATATCAAAATATTTTTAAAAATACATCTTTTTAAATTCGTTAAACTAAAAGTAAATTATAATAAATTTGAATATTTTCAAAATTCATTGATGAAATAATATATTTAGAAAAATTTAAGAAATTAACTATAAGATAATTTTGACAAAGTAATTCTAAAAATTGATTTCATTTTTAATTATTTTTCTAAAATTCACCATAATTAATTTTAAAATAAGTGCGGAAAAAACACTGAAAGTACATTTTAAAAAAATATGTTTGTATGCATAAAATTTGATTAATTTTATCCACTACCTAGAAAAAATGTTATATAAATTATAGAAAATTTTATTGAATATATAATATATAAATTTTAATCAAATTAAAACCTATAGTGTCTATTTTTTTAATATAAAATCAAATTAGGAACACAATTGTTTTTCCTAAAAACAGTTCTTTTACGTTAAAATTATTTATATTTTAATTTATAATAAATTGAAAAGAATGAATTTATATTATAAATGTTTAATCTATATAAATTTAATAATTTAGGTATTAATATTCAAACATTAAAATTTACAGGATATGTTAAAACAGTATACTATATTAATTTTTATTAAATCATAGTGTTGTATATAAAGTAAGTTATCAAAAAAATTAAATAAATATGAAAAAAAATGTTTCATAAATTAATATGGTGCTACATCTACCTCCCATAAAAATAATCTCTCCATTTAAATTCAATTAATCTTATACAAACATTTTAGATAATTCTAACTCATTATATCGTTAGGTTTCCATGTGGCTTCCTCAAATTGGTGCTTTTCCCAAAAACATTGACTTGGTGAGTCATCTTGTTTCATAGAAAGTCTTCTCTACAATCTAGAATCGCAAAAAAAAACATAATAAGAGATATTATACTATATGGGTAGGACCTTTGTGTTCAATACATGAAAATTATTTGGAATGTAGTTCCTCACAATAGTTACATGGTACTCATCATGTACTTTAGAGATGTTTCGTGGACTTTTCAAATGCATAGCTGCCATCCTGACTAGATCAAGAATCTTAAATGGGGTCATATACCTAAGGATTAAAATTAATTTCATTTCAAATATCCTAACCTTTATCCAGGGATAAATTCAAAAAAAATTAATCACCAACATAAAATTCCAAATCACGCTTAAAATTGTAGGTATAAATTTTCTTTCGACATTGATCTATCTTGATATATATATTAATGGATCTAAAATTATCCAATATTTATTCACCAAGGTCATGTCCTAATATATTTCATTCATCCACATCATCCTATCACATTGGAGTTCTATTTTTCTTTCCATAGATTGATTCCGATAGAGCCATTTGATTTCTTGAGTTAAATCTATTATTGTATGAAAACAAAACAAGAGGAAAGTGTTGATCACAACCCCCTATGAAATACATAGAACAAGATCTTTTATTACACGTTTGGGTTTGAATTGTTCTCCTATATTGAACTTATAACTTATAAAGATGCACAGTTCTTAAACTCAACTTTGTATCAATGGATTATTAATGTTATTACCAAAACATCATGGTAATCCTCAGATCCCTATCAGATATAATAGAATGTGCTACATCATGAAACCATTCCACTTATAATATTTTTATCATAGCTATTTTACCTAGATAAATTTTTTTGAAAATATAAATAAATTGTTCTGAATTTTTAAGGTGTTTGAATAAAATCCAAATATCATTATTTACTTTAGATGTTTTGGGGAGTCAGATGACTAAATTCATGTTTATGTATATCCATTTCTATTCTGGCATGGGTAGGGGTTGTAACATCCCCTTAAACTTCTATCTATGAGTCATAATTTAATAAGCTACATTTTATCATGATACATAATTTTCCATATCTATATTAATTTCATCCCACCATAAATTTAGAGACCCGAAGCTTGATATACATGGTCATTACATTACTTTTGCAGAATACTTAGTATATTATAAAAACACACACACAAGGACCGTAATAGTTTACTGTCTTTGGAAACTCGGAATATAATCTTCTAATCATGGTGAAAGATCTTCAACATCTCCCATAAAGATCTTACCCTTTTTACCTAAAACCATTATTTATATCCAGGGGAAAAGAAAACATAAAAGGGTGAGATCAAATGCTCAGTAAGGGTAAAAAAGAAATATCAATCACATCATATTCATAAGAACATAACAATTTGGAAATCTTACCCTTAAAAAGAGATCATAAGTTTATAACATGGGATAAATCATGATAGTGAAATGTAATCCCAATAATCATAACATAAAACATGAATCTTTGTGGCATGCACACATAATCATAGAGAATTATTTCTTATTAGTCAAGACTCATTTACAAGACTATCTTAGTGGACAAAGTCCATTTCTGAACTGAGTTCACTCATCGGTTCAGTCCTGTTTCACAGAATCGGTTTAATCTGTAGTTCCATCCATGTCTATCTCATGAGATATAAAATCTTTACCCAATGCATTGGTGGGAGATATAGGTCCCACCTGTCTCATAATGATACCATTCTTATGTGTGCCACAAAATCATAAACCATACATCATAGCATAACCCATGTAATATAAATGGTAATCTTAAACATCGTGACATAATAAAACAACTCATATAAGATATAGGAATTCATAAAAATAATTTCATCACAACATATTCAAATCAATTTAATAATAGGGATAGAAAAATAACCCTTTATTATCATAGATGGAATATAATTTTGATAAAACACTTGATCTCCATTCTTGAGGAAAATGTCCATTCAACTTCAAAAACATTTTCCATTCTTAACATGTCATACAATTATAAACTAAAAGAATTTGATTAAAAATAAACATGAAAACTTTTAAGGGAATCTTCTTGGAAATAATGTTTTAAAAATCCATTCATGCCGTATAAGAAAACATTCTTCTCATACATTTTTCGGAAAAGTCAAAAAATACCTCGTATGAAAAATGACAAAAGATTCCTTTCATATCTTTTACTAAAAACTCACTGAAGGGTAAAATTGCATATAAACTATTGTAGAATGATGTAAATATTAAATATTTAGGAAACATGGATGTGGATGATAAAATTCACCCCAGTAAATTCCAAAGTATAAACAATCTCAGATAAAAATGAGATTGTCATATTTTCCCTTACCTTAGGTATTATTTGCTTCGTAAGTGTCCGAACCTCCTGTATAATGATTTGAATAATGTCATTGACTTAATCAAGAATCATACTCATTGTTATTATATCATATTTGGTTCACTTATGACTTTATATTACCCGTTCTTTTGTAAATTCTATGTTAAAGAGCGTTTTGGCTAAAATTGTTTCATTTGTCGTCCGTGTTTTGACTTGTAATTATTCATATGATTACTTAGATCATGATTACTTAATTCCGGAATATAGAACATGATTTATATATAATATATATTCCAAATATACATATATATAATAAATCAGTAAATGGAATGAAATACACCGTTCATGGAGACGGTAGGCCATACGTACACATGAACGCTGTTTTCGTTTCCTTATTGAGTTGAATGGAATTAAGGAGATGACATACATATATATACACATAAATCTAGTATCATTATAATTTAATATATTTCATTATTACTTATTATATATACTTTATAATCATTCTTGAATGGTTAATGTGGAAAATGAATCTCATCACATCGTGGAGACGATAGTCCGTATGTATGCACGAGCGATGATATCGTTCTCATGATCGTGGGACTGTATTGGAGTGTATTTGTACTATTTGAGAATCAATATAAATTCAAAATAATCATATATAGTTTTTATTTACACCATTATACCCATCCAAGTAAGGTGGTGGTGGAAAATAGATTACACCATGGCTTGGAGACGGTATTCCGTACGTACGCACGCGCGGTGATTTCGTTTTCCGTAGGATGGATAGATGGTGAAATAGGGTTGTTTAATACTTATAATAACATATCAGTATATTATTGATACTGATGTTATTACTTCATAATGAAAAAAACTAAGAAGAAGAAGTGGATGAAGAAATAAAGTTGAAAGAATCGGTAACGGGCATTACCTCTTCTTTGAAGCGCCTCTTTGAGTCCTCCTCTTAGGGTACTAAAATTGGACTTTGAAGAAGACCAGTAACTCTAGGATGTTGTTAGGAAAGTGGAGAATATAATTTGGTAGGGGTTGGCCGAGCTTGAAGGCTCAAAGTGGTGTGAGGAAGAGAGGGAGGAGGTTCCCTTCTATAAGGAAGGAGAGGGGCTCCTTTGGAAAACTAAAAATATTATTTTAGTATAAAGTCATATTCGGTTTTAAATAGCTCCAAATTTATTTATTTAGAAGCTAAGGTGGTTAGGGGTATAAATCCTTTCATCCAATAGAATTTGGACAAGTTTAGGTTCCTATTTTAACCTTATCATTTATATTTAACTTTAAGTTAGATAATTTTACTTTTACCGTGTCTTTTTGTGTTCTTACACTATATGGTTAATAAACTTACTATAACAAGCCAAACGAACCCCAAGTTGTTTATTATTAATATATATAACCGTATCTAAGTCATTTGGACGAGCCTTAGATTTTTAGGATTAAAATAAAAATTAATAATATAATATATGTTTTAAAAACTATTTTATGTCAATTTTGACACTATTTAGTAATTGATTTTTGTGAAAATCCTAACCAAATGATTAGTTCGAATAACGTTAATTAAAGCAATACTAACATGTCATATTAACCTATAAAATTAGTGGAATTCATTAAAAGACTCAAATTTCATTTATTTGGGTATTTATAACATCAATTATGTCAATATTTCATTAATAAGATAATTACTGCATCATCATTGTGTCATAAATAAATTATCTTATTTAAAGTCTATAAATTACAAATAAAATATCACTATGTAGGAAATCCTTTTATATTTCTAATGAATATTTATAGTCTAATTTATCTTATGTATAACCCTATATTAAAAAATCGTTTTTTATTAAATTTTGATTTTAACTATTTTAACCCTTCTTTAAATAAATAAATAATAAATGTCCTAATCTAATCCATGTGGGCCTAAATGGTCATTTTTTATAAGGTTGTTTTTGGTCGAATAAAATTTATCCAATAGAATTAGGACATGTGTTAGGGTAATAATAATATCATTTTTACCCTTAATTACCCTATTTACTTTTAACCGTGGTAAAAAAAAATTAAAAAGTTACTATTCGCCAAAAATTATTTTGATCTCATTGAACCATATTTTACTTACTAACATCAACCGTGTCTCTTGGGTTTTTGAAATTCCACTCACAAAAGCGGTAAAATTATGTTTTATGAAAAATTCATTTTTTTTAACTACCACTTAGTGGTTTCACTATTCATCAAAAAATGAAAGTTTCCAGAAAAATACCAAAAATTAGGCCTAAGCTATATTTGATATTATGAACTCAAAAATGATGTCTAATTTAACAAATTCAAAACATATAAGTTGAATTAATTAACTTAAAAATTAATTCTCGTCGTCAAAACATATTGCGTGTTCTTAAGAGATAATAACTATCAAAAGATTGACACTTGTTTATGTCTGGTTTAAATGTGAAATTACATCCAATGACCAACATTGTATTAAATTATAAAAATATATTCTAAATATACTTTAAAACCACTAAAATTAATAATTTATCACTATTTATTATTTCTATTAAAAAGGTTGTTTTTAATTAAAATTTATTAATTTTCACTATTCATCAGAAAATGAAAGTTATCCGAAAAGTACCAAAATTTAAACCTAAGCTAATTTCGTTATTCCGAATCCAAAAATGAAATCCATTTTGAAAAATAAAATGTACAATATTTCAAAAATTTGTTATTACTATTCATAACGGATAGTTTTAATAATATTTTAATAGCATATTGTTGTTTAGAGAAACTCGGTATTGCGTACTACACACGCTATCGAGGAAGGTCGCGATTGCGTGTATTAAAAGGCAAGTCAAGGATGCGTGTTGGGAAAGGTCCTTTTGGTGTAGCGTACAACACAAGACATTAATGAAATAAAAAGAATATTTTTCATAAAATCTCGGGCTGTTACAATAAATTATCTTTTATATCGCTATAAATCATTGTAATTCTTGCATGAATAGAGAATGAAGATCGAAGAGCCTTATCCAATAACTCATTCAAACAATTTTGGATGGAACACATACATTGTTTCTTAATGTTATCATTCCTTAAAGATAAATATTTAAATGAATATAAATTATATTAAAAACAATGTTTTAAAATAATAACATAGTATTCGATATCATATGTGACACACAACACCGAACATAAAGAACCCATGAAATATATTTCTTTAACTATAATCTCTTCGATCTCTTTTAGATCACAGAAAATCGAGATTAAATAAACTGTAATACAATATTCCTCTACAACATAGACATTAAATTAGATTTATGAATAGTAATAACCTAAATTATAAAATAATGGTTATCTGTTAAATACAAAAAAATTAATATCCATTTTAATATGAAAGAAATTTTTTTTCTCAAAAATATACTTTTTTCTAAAATATGTATTGGTCATTCTTGGTGAACATAAATTAAAATTCTTATTTACCAAATTTATAAATCTTATTCAAAAAAATAAACATCATTTTTAAATTCATAATATGAAATTTATCTGATTGTGAATTTTTTTAATTTTTACTAAAAAGTTTCATTTTTTGATAAATAATGAAAAATACAAAATTTTGAATACAGAAAACCATTTCATTTTTATTATATGTAAAATTAAATTACATTTTAAATTTGGTTGAAGATTTAATTAGTTCCACTATATAACAATTCATCTAATTAATTTCATTTGAATCAATTTTATTATTAATTTTGAAATAAAAACTTTGTAAACATGAACATTTTTTCTTTGAAAACCTGCATTCCCCTCATATTTAAAAGATTAATTTCAAAATTAAATTTTTTAAATTATATGAGACAAATTTTCAAAAATTTAATTCATATTTATAATATTAAAATTTTATAATATCGAAAATGTAAAAAATAAATTTTTATAAAAATAAATAGGGAAAATTGTAAAAATTAATTACCACAGTTAAGATAAACATTGATTTACTATAGGTTTAAGGTAAAAGGATAAAGGTACAAATGACCTACCAACTTGAAAAAAACCCATTTTATGGCCAAATTTGGACATAAACTCCACTATTATATATAATTTTCAATTGTTTAGGCTTTTTTTATTATACAAATTTTTGAAGGATTGAATATTTTCAAAAAATTATATATATTTCACTCACCTCACAGTAAAGGCCACCCCATATCCTACCTTATTTACACTACAAAACCTCATTGTTTCAAAGAGGAACTAACAAAATTACATCCAAAATTCTCTCCACTCATACAGGAATAATTATTTTGGGCATAAACTCATACAAGTAAGGTCTTTAGGGAAAACAAATGTATGATACATGAAGAAGATGTAACATCATCAATGAGTGTTTTTATTTTATTTCTTTCTCCTCCTCTATCGATTATTATTAAAATAGGATGATATATTAACATCAATATCTTAAATATAATTATATGTTTCATAATATATTCATGAACTAAACCAATCTCCACTCACATAAAATGGGTTAAAAATCAACATTCATATATATGGAAGACTACCACTTTGAGAATCGATGTCAATCAATTTTTCATTACTAAATCGGAAGGTTGGGTTTATGATGGATATAAATTATATGTGTGTTATTTATAACATAATTATACCATTTTATTAATTTTATAATATATACCATTTTTCGTTCCATTTTTTATGGGATACGATAACACTGATGATGTATATAACATACTACAGCCTCATGAAGTGATGTGATTTTTCTTTCACTAACGCTTTACATCGAAAATTATAAGGACAGTCTTAATGATTATATTTTATATAAAAGAAGTAATTATAATAATGATCAAATAATTATCATTTTCATAAGATAATATATCATTTTTTCTTACCTTATTACTCACATAAATATGATAACATCATTAATGTACGTGTGGCATACCACATTCACAAAGCGATGAGACACTCTTTTAATCACCAAACCATATTGATGATATCTATAAGTATATATTATGTTAATTATGATATTATTATAATCATTTAATTATAAAACATTAAATCCTTTATGTTTTATAAATGGTAGAATCATAAAGGAAGCAGGTAAATAATGGATTCCATGGGAATGTAGAGATTATCTCAACAAGTAAAATAATATGATATGATATGGAGTTAGAATCCTTTTTATTATGATAAAACATATATTAATTATTATTATTATCAATTATGTTGTTATATTTATTTATCCCAACACACCATATAATATAACAATAGTGTCTCAAAAAAGTTTAGGTGATGAAACTGTTGATGGAAAAAAGATTCAATTTCCTTCATGGGAAAAAATATTAGAAGAGAAACCAAGTAAAATGAATCAAATGAATTGAAATATATTTTATATATAGTAAACTAAGGAATAGATAAACTAATTTCCCAGAAAAAATTGATGATCTCAGTGGATAAGGTGAAAGGAAGAAAGTGTTCATCCTAAATCACTGATGGAAATTCACATTCGTTAATATAATGAACTTATACATTATCCAAGACAATTCCCTAATCCATGGGATAAATAGGATGATTGGAAAAAAATAAAATTTCAATGCAATGGAATGTATGTGAAACCACAACTATGTAATTTAGTTCTAATGATAATGTATAGTGATGAACATTGGGCACCTAGTGAAGAAATATGAGTATTGTATTAAAATATTATTAAATAAATTTCTATGTTCATAGGATGTTTTCTTGAAATATAAAATAACCACCATAATATCTAAATTTTTCATTATTTATAAACAAATTTAGGTGTATTATTACAGTACCACAGGTATACAAGTCCACTCTAATTGTTCTTTTAGGGTTTTCATCTTATAAAATCCCATCATCCTAATTTTAGTATAATTTCATGTGATTGTTGGTCTATATTTGTTCTCATAACATAAATCCTATAATAACATACATGATAGGATGATTCCATATAAATCACAACCCATGTTCATCTATTAATACAATGCCGACAATAAACACACTTTGAAAAATTACTCCCATTATATTAGGTTATTTAACACAACCTTAGTTATATTCCTATTATTACTGTAAATATGAATATAATACTAAAAAGATGGATAGTAACGATTTTGTTGCATTAGAAATTAAATATAGTGATATTTATAGCTTATGGACAACCTTAAGATTTTCATTATTTATGAATAAAAAATTACACAGTTTCAATGTATTTAAGGGCGGAGAATGTAACAATCTAGATATTCATAACGTATTTAATCTAAGTAAAGATTATATTATTAGATTAGGCTATATAAAAAACAAAATTAAATCATAGATATGATATGTGAACATTTTATTTTATCAATAAAATTCAACAATCGAATGAGCAGGTATAAAATGAGGTGACCATATTATGAATTCTAAAAACCAAAAGGAATGAAATGTCATTAGGTAGCATAATTATTCTTATAAACCTAAATTATATAAGACACCAAAGATCATATATCCTATTTTTTTCTATAGAAAAAAAAATCATAACTTGATAATTATTTTATGAGAGAAATCATATCTTGGAGAAATTAAATCTCATCTAAATAACCAATAGTTTGTGCTCTCATGATAACCACCTAAGACAATCTCCAGAGTGAAACTTATGTTAAAATAATTTTTAGATATAAAATTTTGATATTTAACAACAATTTAATATAATATAATTAGGTATTTATTAATTTATTATGTTATTTATCGCATGTATTTTACACATTTCACTTTTTTTTCTTTTAAAGTAAAAAAGGTTATTTTACATTAATGTTATTTTTTATCATATTTTTAATTTTCAAAACAAATTTATAAAATATTGAATCTAAATAATGTAAAAATAATATAATTTTTTAATTTATAATTTCAATGTTATATTCTTATTAACCACTTTTAATTTCAAAAAAAAATGTTATTTAAGTGAATTGTGAAAAAATACTCATATTTATAGTATCATCAAATTTTTGAAATTACCACAAAGAAATAATGATTTTTATTATTTAAACATTAATATATAAATATATATGATATATATATATATTTATAATTAAAATAAATTATTAAAAATTTTAATTCGTTGTTTGTAAAAACCTTATTTATTTTATTAAAGCATAAATAATATATTTCTCTAGATAATTAATTATTTAAATAAATTAAAAATTGTTTTTTAATAAATTAAAGAAATTAAATAAAAAAATGATTTCATATTTTAAATAATCATTACATTTTAATTTTATAAATTAATTTTCCTTTTTTGGCATAAAATTATGATTACTGAGAAAAAAGTTAATGACCATGAGCATAGGAAACTGTTATTTTTTTTAAAAATTATTGAGATTTTTTACTTTTAATCTAATAAAATAAATCAATAACATATAAAAATAGAATTTAATATATATTTTTAAATTTTTTTAAAAAAATCACTCATTGAATCGGTAATCAACACTAAATAAGACAATGAAGAGTCAATTGTGAAGACTATGTTTTCTTATAATATATATTCCATTTTATAAAGGGATTTAATTTAAAAATTAATATCAACATAACTAAAAATTGAATTATATTAAATGGATATTAAATTTATGTTTATTACAAAAAAAATTATTATGTGGGGTTTTTTTATAAGTTTAGTAAAAATTTAGTCACTTGGGTAAAACCTAGATACCCCTGTAAAAATAAAAACGGTAAAAGTTAATAAAAAAGAACCACTGACATAAAACACAATGGAAACATGTGTTGAAATTCTTGGTTTAGTATCTATAAACCCAAAATATCCCCTCACTCTATTATTTCTAAATATTGGTACCATTGACCCTAAAATAGTATCATTGCATTAATAATAAATATTTGGTGTCCACAAAAGTTCCCTTTTAATCACTTATAAATACATATCTATTACACTCTTAAAATATTCCATTTTCCTATATAAAAATTCATGAACAAATATTAAATTTTTCCTCTATAAAATTATATTTAATTTCTAAAAACCCAAGATTTTAATAAAATATCTTAACTCCTTCAATTCTAAGGAGTTCATCAAGAAGAAGGTCAAGGTCACGATGTACGTATTACACAATTCTTAACCACTCCTTCTTATTTATTAAATTCTACATAAACCCTAATAATTGAAATATTTTGACTATAGTATCCTTATTATAATTAATTTATATCATATTTATGAAAAAAACGTATTTATTCCTTTTCATTCAAATACAAAAAAAATTGATAGTGTTTTGTAAAGATTATTGCATCCATAGAATGACATCATAAAATTTTCACCGTCTTTTATTCACCGTTTATAATTCTATAATTGACTAATTAATGTAATATATATATTATATTTATTAATATGAACTGAAAAATTTGGAACCACCATCATTCCCTCTAATTGTTTTTGGAAAATTGAAATCATAATCTTGAGTTGTGAAGTTTATCGCCACTACAAATTAACATATATCATTTTTTATCTGGTTTATTTCTTATTTATCAAACTATATGATAATATTATTCACAAACTTATAAATATATAAATAATATCATTATTATTCATTAATAATGACTTTATTTCATAAGAATCCACTTTCATAACCATAATCATCCACTAATTAGATTATATTCTAGTTAGGTTTTGTCTAGCCATTTACTAGAACAATGCTATAACATTGTATCATGGATGACTATCGGAATATAAATAATAATAATATTATTATTATAAAAATAAATATTTATTAGTTTATGGTTCTATAATTTTTTTATAAAATTTTTAATTTATTATTAAAATATCATCTTTTATCATTATAATTAATAAAATAAGTTAGCATTGATTACATTTTCATGCAATATAACTATAATAGTATTTTAATGAAAAAATATATTGAAAATTAATATTAGTTATATAATCCAATAAATTTAATGATTTTTGAATTATTATCATTGACTGAAGAATAAAAAACAACAGCAACACTATTTGACTTGTTCCAAATTTCTGAAGAGACTTCATTTTTGCCTTTTGAGAGTTTCAAATATATTAAATAATATTTTAGGAGGTGTAATATCTCAAATTTAAACTATTCTAGATGTTTTTAGGTTGAGACATATTTCTCCATATTCATTTTTCATTTCGTTGTCTCAATCATTTGTTTCCTCTACAGGTTATTGAATTCATGTTTTTTTACTCAAAATGTTATTGTCTTTTAATATTATTTATATTCACTTCTCCATGGAGATTTTTTTTTGAATGTATATAGATATATTAGGATAAGGGCTTATATTTTAGCTATGTCTTTCTGGATCATGTATCTAGCCCTTGGCATAGGTGTGGGGGTTTGGATTTGTTGCAACATGGTCTTTAATCAACAAGGCGGGCCATAATGTCTTAGGTTATTACAAATTGGTATAAGAGGCGGTTTAACCTCATGATGTTGTTTAGAAACGTTTTACCTTATGATAGTTGGTAGGTAAATTAGGGAAATGGTGTCAAAGTGTCTCAAGTGAAAATTTCAGTCTATGGAACCCAGTGTTGGTGTGATGGTTGATGTATCCATGAACTACGATTCTAACAACATGCGTGTCAACTAATAATATTAAGACACTCATTGATGGGAAAATTGGTACATGCATATTATAGGATTGATTGTTTTACATTCTATATAGATTCATCTTCCCATGTATATACTAATTTGACCATGGTATATCTTAAGAACTTTTAATATTCTTCCATGAAGATATATATCTAGGTTACAGATTCAGGATCATGATTATGATCTACTGAGTGATAAGGCCTTAGATTAGGGACCATATCATGAGATATTTCCTCTAGTAATTTTGGTTACATCACCCTCACCTTTAGTAAATTAGTTTATATTGAATAGTAGGATATGGATGCACACATGATTAATACACTTATCCAGTTCTAGTAATATACACCATTGAGGTTCCATATTCAACTAAATCCACAAAAGTGGAGGATTTTATTGATCCAAATATCCAAGATTTCATACATTTATCGATCACGAATGACTATATGTTTGTACTCAAATCCACATCTCTTGGTAATGATTCTGATGGATGATGTGGTATCGATGAATGAAGTACCTATGATGAGTGTGTATTATGGGTTCTTGGGACAGAACATTCCTATTTATTATGTTGAGAAGAACTCCCTTCTCAGGTTGTTTATGTCAAGACTGATTTTGTCTTATAGATAACCCAATCTGATTGGACCCCCTCATGATGAGGGTACTAGTAGTGATACATCTCTAGAAAGATGTTTGGTTTCGGTGGATACTTGTAATGGGGATGCTAATAGCATATTAGAGGGTGAGAGGGAGTGGGATAATTCATCTATCATGAATAATAATTATGATATTATTTAAATTTTTGGGCATGATTCATTTCCACCCAAAGGTTATAGTTTCATGGTCTGGAAGATTATTTCCCTCGAATTATGTGTTTCATGTAAGTTGGTGTGATAATGTGGAAAATAATTCCCTATTTTAGGAGTGAATTCGGTAAAGGTAATGTATGAAATTCATATAGAATGGTATTCTATCTTGGAATTTCAAATGTGGATTGGGGTAAAATGTATGTCTCCACGTCTCTAGCAGTAGTTTTTCACAAAAGTCCAAAATCTATATTTCCCTAGACATAGACCCTACTGGAGACCTATCTATAAAAGAGGATTAATTTTTTTTGACCCTTGGGGTTGTGAGATCTACTGGTGTGATTGGAGGGTCAACCGAGGTTTGGCTTCATAAGACCCAATGTGTTCACCTAGGAAGGCCAATATTTCTTTCCAAGGATGTAGATACGGGCTCGTGGTGATGTGTGGATTGACGTTTACCAATCCAGAAGACTTTCAGATAGAAGTGTCCACCCATAAGGGTAGATAAATTCTTCAACCAAAATATTTGGGAGAAATTGTTCTCATATTTAGACTACAAGATATTTTATCACCAACTCTTTGTTTCAGAGGATATTGGGACAAAAATATCATTATAATTTTTTTAGTCAGTTTATGTTAATGGTGATACAATTTCTCATGTTGGGTACCCCAATTGTGTTGAGAAGAATTTAAAACATGTCCTCAAACCCTTCTCCAAAAATATCATAATAGTCTTCTTAAATGGAACTCTGATTTCATTAATGTTTGAGTAGAATCATGAAAAACACTTGAGGATGGGTTGAGGACATGCCCTGAGAGTACCAGTGTCATGGGTAAATCTTTTTGAGTTATTTATGGCTTTTGGAGGTTAATGGTAGATTCCCCAAATATTTCATTCCCATTTGATCACTCTAACATGGAATGAGAAATGGTTTACCTAGATTGAGTTGTGTTGGATATCCGTTGAAGATTTTATGTTTAGTATAACTAGTGATCCCATATTTAGACAATCAAATGACTCCGTTGAGTTTATAGTGTATTAAAATGACTCTAGAGTTGGTCTTGGTTGTGTGTTAATATATATGTAAGTATTGAGCACATATGGGTTGGGTTATATGAGGCCCCACGAGCAGAACTATGCAACTCACAACCGGGAGTTGATTTTGGTTTTCTTCACCCTGAAGATTTCAAGGAAGTATATTCTAGGATAGTGCATTTTTACTCATACCATTCAAAGTCATGGTTTTTTTCATGCAATTATATTTGAACATGGTACAATGGTATTGGTTGCAGTTCCCATTGGACTATGACTTTGATATATTCTATACTTCAGGGAAAGGTATTGTGGGGGGAATATTCCCTTAGAGGGATGTTTCTTACTTGTCTGATGAACGAGCATTTCAGGAAATTGGTTTCATTTTAGAAGAACCTGGTGGAGGAGAGTGCAGAATATTATCTTCATTCGATGGTGTTCACTCCTCCACTTCTATATCAAAAGAGGGAGGATCTGTTTGGAGATATCAACTGTGAGGTCCTGCATGACAAGAAATTATCAATAGATTCATCAAATTGATTCTATATAGGATTAAATCATGTCCTCATTTTATATGTATGGATGGTGGATCCGGTAATTTTTTGAGAGTGTTTGATGAGAGAGATTCACATTTATCACATTATTCTATATCATGATATTGGAATTATGTACGTGGACCTTTAGTGTTAGGTTTGGTCAGATATAACATGGAAGAGTGTTGTTTTTTTTTTCTCTTGGTATCTCATATGTTTGTAAGTGAAGGTGGAGCACCATGATTAAATAGTATTTTATAACCTCTTTAGATCATAGAGTTGAAATGGGATATAATATTTATGGAAATATATATTTGGATTACATGGGTAGTGAGAATCTATGATGACAACTGGGTGATAGATGACTGACATACTATATCTGAGCACTTCGTGTCTATTAGGGAATTGATTTTTTTTTGAGGTTTTGTGGTAGTTTTACATGTGGTAGATTATTTTTCACCATGGAGATTCATACCTGATTATCTTCTAACGTGATGTGTGGTTCACATCATGGTAATGAAGAGGCCTCCATAAGGGATTTGGGAAAAAGTTTAGGATGAGTATATATTTTCAGTACCAAATGGATGGAAAGATAGAGAACAATATCCATCTGTTGAAGGATATTTATTGGTCTTTTATTTTGGACATGGGATGGATAAGGGAGGATCAATTAACTACGGTAGAGTTTTCATATAATAATATTGATAACTCTATTGTCCCAAGAAACTTTCTTAGGTCTTGTACAAGAGACCCTACATGTCACCCTTATTCTTGACTGAGATTAGTGAGGTATCTATTGTGGGACCAAAGATAGTGAAAAAGAGGATAGAGAAGGTTCAGGTGATCTGTGAGAAGATGAGGATTGTATAGAACAAATATAAATATTATATTGATAAATGTCTTATTCCATTTGAGTTAGATTAGAGAGAAAAAAATTTCCATAGAGTCTCCGCATAATTAGGATTGTCGAAAATCATATGATAATTAATGATATACTCAAGGTTTATTAATTCGTTTGATATCATTTAGAGGGTTGGTGATGTTTCTTACTGTATATCCTTACCCCCATAGTTGGAGACAGTGAATGGAATCTTCTATGTGTCCTAGATGAGGATATATGTCCAAGATCCTATAAAAGATATTGAATGGGGCGATCTGGACATCAAATATGGATCCACTATCATGGAGTACTCGATGGATATCTGGGATCAGTAGGGGATGGTCCTATGTGGATGGATCATTCACTTGTTTAGTGTATTATGGAAGAATTGGATCATGTAGGATATATCATGGGAGTTGTATATATGGATGGGATCACTATCCCAAAATATTTTCATTGTGTGGGATTTTCGAGGATGCAAATCATCAAGGAAGTGAATAATATAAAGACGTTGTTTTTCCCCATAAATATTTGAAATATATTAATAAATATTTTATAAGTTGGGGTGTCTCAACATTACTCATTTTTAGTTATAGTGAGTTTAAGACATATTTTTAGTGTGGGTGTGTGTTTTACACATTTCTTTTTGGCATTAAAATATCACACTCTTTGGTATTTTATAGATGTTATTCCATGAATGGGATTCACTGTATATGCCACTATATTTTAAAATAATTTATCACCACTTCTATGTGGAGATAGTCCGGGGAATGTATATAGGTCGTTTAGGAAATGTCCACCCATTTTTGTTATGCCTTCATAGCACTTGTCACTAGCCTTAGCCTACAGAGGCAGGTCTGGGGTTGTGGCGGCCCAGTGTTCCATCGGAAAAATTGTCCCCAATGTGTTGATCTATTACCATAATCAAGATAAATCACAACTAATATTGAAAATATATAGTAACTAACTAATATAAAAGCACATAATAATTCTTACTAAATTTTATAAATTATTATATATATGAATATAGTTATGAAAGGTGACTAAGATTTATGTTTTTTTATGTATGATATTCAACCTCTTTAATGGAAGAGAGAAATTATGTTAATGGATTCTAAGTCACAATTCAAATTCTATGAGACTTGTTTTATTTTTTTAAACAATTGTTCTTTTATATAATGTTAATTTCATTTACATCAGGTGAAATTATTTTACTATATATTTTTCAATAATTAATGGGATATATAAATCCAAAATGATTTCATTTCTTCATTCATCTCTCAACTCAGTTGTTACCCATTTCAATAGGGTTTATAATAAATCTATACCAATCCACTGAGTTACAAGCACACTTATCAAAAAAATAATTTAAATATTTATTTATTCATCATAATAAATAAATATAAATATATTTCATCTTTTATTTCTAGGGTTCTATAATTTTATTATAAACTCATTATCAAATAATTCTTTCCATAATGATTATGTAACTTGTAAGGGATCATTATCTAAACATTCTATTTTGCGAGACAATGTTATTTTATGAAGAATGTTTTTTATAATATAGTTTACATATATTCCCTATGATAATTTATATCATTATACTCTCATTATTAATGGATTATAATGTAATATTTTAAATTCTATCCTTCAAGGTGTTTTTATTTGAATGTTTCTAAAGTCATATTTGTCTATATTTTAAATGCCATGAGGTATATTGGATATTGAAAATCATATTTTATTTTATATAAAGAATTAAATTCCAATACATGTAAAATAAATAGATTTCATTTAATAATATATGAATTTTGGGTAACTCCCCTCATGTTATTTTAATTTTTATATTACCATTATAGTAATAGTTTTTGTATATAAATTTTTCATCTTTGAGGTATGATTCATATTCACCAATTGTTTCTTTTTGTGGTGTATAATTTTTTAATAGTTTTTCTTTTAAATTATATTATAATATTTTATTAGGGGGATTTAACTCATGGATATTTTTTATTACCTCATTACTACATTTGTGTCATAAAATATTCCACTATTCTATGTGTAATTTTTCTTCCAAGGACTTTCCTTTGTGAACACACAATATTTCCGTCCTTATATTTATGTGTGTTCACATAGAAATCCTGTTTCAATTAATTAAGGAAATTATTAACATAACCATATACCAATTTATATATATTATATTATTTTTATGGATTTCTGTCTAGAAACTATTCAATTTATTGATTGGGGAAATATTGAAAATTAATATACTTTTTTATCTAATATGTATATTATTTATTATTAAAAAATATTAGATAATTATTATATATCCTATAAATTACTTTGTATTATGAATTCATTGAAATTAAATACTAAAATTTTTGTCATTCAATATCCCCTTGATGCATCGATATGTATCATGAGACAAAATATCGTGGTCATTTTATTGTATGCCTGGATAGAATAAATATTTATTGACACATTCCCATGATGGTAATATAATTATGTTTTGAATTATGTAATAGAATGTGTTTTATGGAATTATTAATTTCATCTATAATGAAATAGTTATTGTTATCAATGTATTTATTTATTGATATCTCTACCAAGGATAAGTTATTCTCACAATCTGTTATGATTATGTAATTATTGTTATCATCAATTCATTCTTATTATTTATGTTCATATAAGAATCACATTTGATCCTTAATTATAATTGCTTATGTTTACCTTTAACGATTGTTTTACATTACCCCTTTTTATGTCTCCCTTTCCCTAGGTGATAAAATAATGTATTTCACTTAGTATGTATAATAGAAAATCATCTGAATAGAATTTTATTGGAGATGTTTAGGATTTTTACAGATAATGTAATTTCCTATATAATGAAAAAAATCTCCATTAGATCAGAATGACATGGTATTTAATAGTTTATTTCATTTCCAAATTCTCTAAGGATCTAAACCTAAATGATACTTGGAATATATGTAATGAAATATTTTTGTTTTGTTAGAAAATTATGGGATAGTTATATCTAGGGATTTTCATTTGGTATCAATGATTATTTGTAATGTATTTTTATCATCACTAGAATTGGGGGAAATTTTCGAGGAATTACAATAACTATCATAAATAGAGAAATTGAATGAAACCTAATCTCTTTTCACTCATCTTTGAAGTGAGATATATAGAAATAAAAGGTTTTAAAACTATTTCTTAAGAATCTTATATGACAAATGATCGTTAGAGAAATATATATTTTGATGTAAAAGATCAAAATTCCTTCTTTAGGTCTCTATGAGAAAATTTTTAAACAAATTTCTCGGGTCTTTTGATAACCATAGATATCTAGTTAATATTGAGAATCACTTATGATGGAAATTTAAATGTAAAGAAAACCTATAGGATTATATTATAATTTTTATGAAATTAAAATTGGTGATGATGAGGATACTCATGTCTATTCCACATGGACCAATTAGTATTTTTGAAAATATTTTCTGGTTTGGTGAGAATATATAAGACTCCATCATTTCAGATAATATCATGAGAAGCCTTGAAAATAAATTGGATAAAAATATAATATTCATGGAAGAAAGATATGAATGGAAAATAGATTATTTTTATAATTAAACTAACTTACTTATTTTAGATCAAAACAATTCAAGAAGTGTAAATGTAAATCAATAGGATTTAAATCATTGAGATATTAATATCATTATGATATCGAAAAAATGGAAAAAAATATCAAATAAATAATTTGAAGAAATTAATTTAGATGAAGACGATGAGAAACAGTGAATAAAATACAATAAGAAGTGGAATTTTTAGTTGAAAATTAACTATATTTAAAGGAAAAAATGTGTAGGATGGATCATCAAGGACATTATGTGATGAAATCACATTCTTTTCCCCTATTAAAAAGGGATTTATTCATCATGAACTGATGATGATTAATAAGATAGCGTCGAGTATGTGTGGGAATTTAATGAAAATTTAGAATATAGCCTTTAAAATATACAATACCACATGAAGAAAAAGAGGATACCTAAGAAAGAAATTAGTAATCCAACCACTAAAATGGATAATTATTATGTTGATGAGATCATGATGCTCAGAATAATGATAAATAAATAATGAAAAATATTGTGTGATCTTATAGGAAAATTTCCATCAAATTAATAAAGAGTTATTTAATATATATGAGATATGTGTTATTATTTATCATGATCTAAAAATTTGTCGATAAGGCTTCAAAAAATTAGATGAAATCAATGAAGATAATTATAAAAATTATGAATAGAATCAATCAAAAGAATAATGTAAAAATGCACCTACTCAAATTGAAACCAAATATTTTTATCTAAAAATGTATATGATAAAATAATAATTGATAAGGTTTAAATAATGGAGAATGGGTGGAAATATCAATCAATTGTTTTTAATAAATTAACCTATAGAACCACAACTTATAAGAAAAATGATGCCATACATTGTTATATGACAATAGTAATATAAATATAGACTGATCTATAACAAATCTAGGAGATTAAAATTTGAAGGGTTTTCTGGTGTTTTGGTAATAATAGACACAGATAATATTATTTCACGTTCAAAATGACCTTTATAGGATTTTGTATAAATCTAAAGGGGTGTTATAGTTAGTATCTGAGGAAAATGTCTTATAGGATAAAATTTGTGCCTGTACTTTCCAAAAAGTTGTATACAAAAAATAGATTTCAAACATTTATTAAAGTGTATGGTGGATATAGATTAAAGGTCAAAATAAGGAGGTGTGAAGAACTAGAATAAAAGGATAGGTTTCTTATTGAAATAATGGGAATTGATGTAGAAGAAAAAAAAATGAGCAATGTTGTTAAAAATTTAAAAGGTATGTTGAATTGCAGTGGAAATTTAGAATTTTATGGAGTTCATAGTTGTCTTTCTATGGAAGTTGATATTTGATAAATAATTAGAATATGTTTTAAATTTGAATTAATAGTTTTAAGAAGATAATTTCAATGTACATGAGGATTCATAAGAATATGTTGATGTCAATATTCAAAAATAAATGTGAGAGGTGTGGGAAAGTCAAGCATGATAAAAAGGATTATATGGCTCTCCTTCCAGCATAAAAGGGAGACCTAAAATTAATGGTGTAAGATAATAGAACTAAAATTAAATAATCGTATGATGTTATGAAAACATTTATATATATATAAGCATTAAAGATAATTATCTAAGTAGAAAAATGAATGAGGTTGTCAATAGAAAGAAAAGTGATGAACATTGTATGAAGAAGTCTAGTTTATTAGAAAATAATCAAAATGAATGTTTTTATAAAGAAAAAAATTGGTCCCTCCTTATTTATAATTGATATTTTTTATTTTTTATCTAAAATGTAGGGAATTAATTGAGTGTAATGAGCTATATACACATTGAAAAAAGAAAGAGTATTTCAGGGTTTTCACTATTAAAAATTAATTGAAATGAGTTCTCTCATGAATTTATTCTGAATAGTGTTCTCCATAATGAAAGGATAATAAGTTCATACATTTATGGGGAGAAATATTATAAGTGAGCTTATATGTTATTGTTTCTTATAAATAAATAATTCTTTGATATATTGGAAAACATGAAGGTTCTGGTATTAAAATCAATTTTACCACCATAGATCATAATTGTTTTAAATAATGTTATTAAATATTAGTGTTGTTTGATAAAATAAACTATAAAATTAGAGTTACATTACTTGTGAATAAGTTATTTTCATCATTTTTCAAGATGAATACATGTAAACTTTTTTATGAATCTATTTTATACAGACTAAGAAATGATATTTGATGAGTTTTTTTGGGATGGGGATACATGAATGGTATTTTATGGATAACATAAATGATCATAGTTATATCTATATTATTTTATAAATATGGATAGAACATGTTGAATTAGAGAAAAATAATAAAAGGATCATCGCTAATTAAATCATGTGGTATCATCCTTCTCTGAAAACAAAAAAGGGAGAAGAGTATGAATTCCTTGAATTATAGATGAATAAATAAGAATAAACTAAAATTTATTCATTGATTATTATTATAATTAATTAGTAGATGGAATAATTAATCCATTCACACATATTATCATTTTGTATCTATTCTATTTCCAAAAAATTGAAAGGAGGAATAATGTTCCTAAGTAGAAGTTACATTTTTTTCAATGGTTCAACATGTGTTTTGTTAGATGATGATGATAATTAAAGTATTGTTTTGGATTCATGATAGGGAACTTCATTTTATACATGATAATCATCTATTTAATTCCATAAGATGATTCAGATATGGTCATGTTCTATAGAAAATTATTTGTAATGATTGTTGAGGTGACATTCGAAGGAGTCAAAGACATGTCTTAATGAATAAAGAATAAATATCAACATTAATTTTGATAAGCATTAAATTGATTAAGATAAAATGGAAGTTAGATAAATATAAATAATTATCCTTGAGTTAAGTATGGAATTCAGTATATTCATTAAATGGACATCCCTTATTTATGTAGATCTATATAGCAGATTCCATGATGTTGAAAAAATTCCAACGAAATTGAAAAATCTAGAGAAGTTAAAAAAATCACATTTTTCAATGATGTTGTGTATTCAAATTAAAAATTTATATAGTAATATCCTATCATGAATGAAAAATAAAATTGATGAATGATGTTGAGTACTGAAATTCTATATTTCTATAGTTGTTTAGGACAATGTATGAAAATGTTACAACATATCCATACTAATCCATGTTATAGAATTAAATCCACAAAATTAATTCATATAGGAATATTATGATTTAATGGATTTCAACCTTATGTACTGGGTGATATTTTCAAAATCCATAATTCTAGAAATTTGGTGGTCCATGTGGTAGATATTCTTGATTCCATGCATATATACATCTTAGTCAATTTTTAATATGTGTGATTTGAGTTGAAAAAGATATAGAAAATAAACATATTTATAATAAAATAACTATCATGTTCCCTTAATGTTTTTAAAATAGGATATATTTAAAGATTTTTTGAGATAATGATACTATATATCATGGAATTTATTAAAATCCTAAGCCATGTGGATAGGAAAACAAATTTTTTACTTTGAATTTAAATGAGATTCAATAATGAATTGAATGCATTGAAAATAGGGAAAATCATAACAATAATTGTGTAGTTTTTATGTTTGAATTTAAATCTAATAATCAAGTGATGTTATTGTGAATATGAATATATGTTGCACGCATTGAATATTTAGGTTGTGAAAAGGAGTGAATTGAAACTCACATTGAAAGAAACTTTTGAGAGACTAATAATTTCTATTAAAAAAGAGCAAGAGATGAGTATGAAGTTAGGGTTTCATTTACTAGAGTGGAACTACTATGCCAATACATGAAATAATGACTCATTTCATCTAATATCTGAGTGCGTTTTGAGGCTATAAATTAAAATTGCTATTGGTTACTACTGATTTTCTTGAATGTTTTACATATATAGGACTAATGATTCATATTCTCATAGATGTTTACAATCATCAATAGGTACAATTATTTATTGGTTGGATCATCACTGAATAATTGAAGTATCATTAATTGCATACTGGAATCCATTTTAAAATAGTGGATTATTTCATCGGAAGAAATTATTGACACTACCACAGTGAACCCTATGTTAATAGAACATCAATATCTTTAGACATAATTTGTTATTGAAGATAGTGGAGAATAAATACCGGGGTCATAACAATAATGTAATTGAGTAGTAATGTTTTCCAATCCTTTTAAATTTTGTTCTTTATTCTCTTTCATATTACTACTACATAAGATGTGATATTTAGAGATATAATTGAGTAAAACAGGATCCTTAACAATTTTGTGAGGATTTATAAAAAATAAGGACTTTATAAAAAGAGTTTACTATGAATTTACCCCCTAATTGTACCTATAAAGAATTTGGGATATATATACAGTCAATGAGAGAATGGGATGATCTCAATTGTAACTGATATTAACAAACTCTATTTATTGAGTCTATAGATGGAGGTAATATAAAATATTCTAGAACATCCAAATATTTAAAAATCAATAGTTTTACCACTAATATTTTGAAGTGGATTTTACCATATAAGGGACCCAATTCATTGGTATGGAATGTATGAGAACATGTGGAGAATATTCTACCTCATCCCAATCGAATAAGGTATCCAACTACCATAATAATGTCATATGTGTTAAATATGTTTTACCTATAAGTGTTGGAAAATTCAAATTAAATAAAATTTTGGACAACCAAACCTAATTATAAACCATAAAATATATCAAGGGTATATTTAAATAATTTATGATGATTATCTCCCAAAAATGATAACACAATATTTTGGTCCAACCTATAATAAAGAATATTATCAAGTTAATTTTTTTTATAATATGCACCTAGAGTGAATAAAATATGATTTTCAATCCACCATTTGTGTTTCTAGAGGTTAATCTCTAGGGACCCCTAATTATGGGATAATATATGAAAACATTAATGTATTATAAGTACAAAATCATGGGGAGTATTTTTATGTAAAAAAAACCTATTTTATAAAATTCAAATAATATAAATAATCATCATATGGGAAAAAATTTAAGAACATAGTGAACATATATGTATAATGTAACCTATATTGACATACACATGATGAATTCTAGTATATTCCTACTAGAAACACTTTTACTAATGTGTATAAGAAAAAATTATAACATAATACATAATATATAATTATTTTTAATGTATTCTAGGTAAGTGTAACACAATGGATGGAGATGAGGTTTTTAGAAAGATCTAATAGGTTTTTCAAAGAGATTTTATATGTAAGTTATTACTTCATTAACAAAATGCGTTGAAAAGAAACAAGGGAAAATAACCAATAGATTTATATCCAAAAACCTTTCTGCTAAGTTGATGTCAACATTTTGAAAGAAGAAAGGGAATGTTGATAAAGGGTGTTAAATCATATGAAAATATCAATTAGAATATGATAAACAAAAGGTGAAATATGAAAAAAAAGAGTGTTCTCTCATTGATAAAATGATGAATCCATTAATAACTTAGAGGAAAACTGTGAAAGGAGAGAAAAAATGTTGACTGAAGTTGAAGAGATATAAAAAGTAATGAATAAATCAATCTTCAATAATATAAGACACTTTAGATCATTAAGTAAAATTGTTTATTGTTTTGAAGATAGATCTCAGACCCAATTCTATGACATATATACTAGAAAATTCAACATTATTTTCAATTTTTGACCTTATATTTTGAAATAAGAGATTTGATATGAAGTAAGTAATAAAGATGATAGAGGTTTTGTTTCTTATTTATCTTATGGAAGAAACTAGCAGTGATGTTATTTCAAATCATATTGTTTTTTTAAATTTTATAAAAAATAATAAAATATAAATATTAATTGGATCAATTTAGTGATTGAAAATTATTATTGTAAATTAGTATGGAAATATCCATTGAGGATGAGCTTTTAAAAGGGATCATTCATTCATTGATTTAATCATTTTTTATCTGTAAATTCAGATTGCCCCTAAAACGATTATGTTTGGTTTATTAAGTAAACTATAATAAATTTTTAGTTTAAATTTGAAATATCCCCAAAGGGAGTGACTGTGAAAAAAGGAGGGGGTAAAAAATATTCACTATATTTTTTTGAATTTTTTTTGTATAGTTGAGTAAAGGTTCATAAAATCAACATGGATGGGGCTTCAAAAGTTAACCTGGGTCCAACTAGATGTGGTGCTATTTTTATAGAGAACAATGGAAAGACCATCAGATGTTTCTTTGACCCCTATAGAATATCCACTACATTAAAATATAAAATACTCAGTGTAATATATGTTGATAACTATGACAAGATTAATGGAATTGATAATCATTATATTGAACAACATTCTACCATAGTTGTGCAAGATATTTGGTATGGAGTGATACACCAATGTTGGAATCCAACATTTATATAGATTCATTTTCTCACAATTTTTTCCGTGGACAATTACATAGTCACACATATGTATCAGGAAGAAAACACGGAGGTGGAAGCTCTTACGAACAAAGGAATAAAAAATATTTCACATGGTTTAATGATTTACCAACTAATTAGAATCCTCTCTTTGAGAAAGACTATAATAAAATCCCAACTTATTGGATAATTTAATCTTTTTTGTTTAATTAATTTAACACGGCCTATTAGGCTAAGATGTCTCTTTCAAACAATATTAATGGTTCATATAAATTTCCATGAATCTATCCTAATAGCCCAAATTATTGAAATTATGAGTTAGTTTCATATTGAAAAATGTGCATAGACATCCTTGACACATTGGAAAAAACAATATTTTTTTGTACAATTGGTTATTCCATGTTGATTAAAGATGACTTACTTATGACTCATAGATAAGAAACATGGGGTTCCATCCCCCTCAAAGAAAATAAAAAATCATTTGGGAGAAGATAGTTTTTTTCAAATGAGTAATGGGATGAATAAATTACCCTTGGAAAACCTACATTGTAATATATTATAAAGGGGGATAAAAATTCATTTTTCCTGCATTAAATTTATTATCATTAAGCTGGAGAGGAATAGTGAAATACTTTTGACAAGCATTAAATTGAAGAACTTCAATGGTATTGACCATAACCACAAAGGGTAATATTGATGTGCCCAAAATAATGTTTTGTTTTTATTGTGGTGAAATGTTTTTTTGATCATCTTAGTAGGAATATAGAAAAAATTTCCAATGTATTGGAGTGTCCACCCACTAAAGGATAAAATTGTTATATATGTGTAATGGGTAAATATTATTAGAGTTGGTTTCCATGGTGAATTCATAAAAACGTAATGGATAGGGGTGTTTTTATCTTTGAACACAGGGACTAATGTGTTCCATGATAGAATTTAATTCCACAAATGATTGGTAGATATAGTCTTTATAAAATAGATAGGTGCACATAAAGATAGAAATAACAATATTTCTATTAAAATTGAGTATATAAGAGAATGTGAACATGTTTCTGTATACAATGTACAACTTGACAAAGCTATTATTTTTATAGTAAACAACTATTTTTACTTGATGATTCAAGACTCATTATGTTAACGGAAAGATGAATGGATTTATATAATAGTATTTGAAAAGGGTTAGGTTTAGAATGTGGCGGTTATTGAAATTTTATGATAGAAATTGTACTAAGATATTGTTATATAGATTATAATAGATTCAATGTGTAGAAAGAGATATATGAAGTAATGATGAATCCATCCAAAGTTTCATTGTGTTTAAGGATACTGAAATCAGTCTAGAAAAAACTTGTATAATGTTTTGGGAAAGGTTTGACGTAATTTTCATTGAATTTAATAGATACATTTTTTAGATCGAGGTTGTCTATAAATATTTTATTGATTATATGACTTTGTGATGAGATTATAAGACTTTGATAATGCTTTAGTCATTGATACTGGGAATATATGACTTTAAAGATCATATGACATCATGGCTATCATATAAAATTATACAGTATTACATTACATTATGAATTTAGAAAATTATTATTAATTAATCAAATGACTTATGTATCATAAGTTTTCATTATAATACATCAACATCATAATTTATTATACTGATTATATGACATCCATACTATTTTATGACTTCACAAAAAGAATATAACTTAAAAGTCATATGGCATGTTTTCTAAAAGTTGTATGAATTTAAATTAAAGAGTACAACTTTTTGATATTATATGGTCACAAATTTTAATAAATTTTACTTTTGTTGCATAATATGACTTCATGGAATAGATAAATTTAGAAAACCAATAATTTTTATGAATCATGTTTTCCAGATTTAATATATAATTATTTTGGATAATTTAAGACATGTTTTTCTAGATTAAAATTCACAAATGACATGTGATACATGAACTGAATTTTGGAGGATCTAATATTTATTATGAATAAATATACTATCAAATAAATATATATATTGAAATATTTTTAATGAAAAAAAATAGTTTCCCTAGATTTTATTAAATCATATGAAAATTTAATGTGAAAATACTTGAGATGGTCATTACTATTCTAAATAATAGATTGAATATTTTGATTAATTCTAAAGAAAGATGAATTATATATATATATAAAAGATATTTTTATAATATAATTTTTCATACTAAATAATTATCGAATTAATGAGAATCCCTCAAGATGTAAATATAGTTATCAATGTCACAATATTGATTTATGTGAAATTGGTCATATAGATTAATATAATGATTCAATTGTGGATTTCATTTAATCATTTTATGAATAATATTATAAAATTGAGCCTACACTAAGAAGAGGCAGGTAAATATATTTTCCAATATAATTAATAAGTGAATGAAGAATAAATCAAGAGTATTCTTATAAACAGAAATGAGAAAACCCTTGAGAGAAAAAACGTACATTGAGATCATGGAGTAAACCCATATATTAAAATGTGATGATGATCATTGGAACTAATTTTGATAGAAGATTTCCTATATTCAATATAAATGAATAAAAAAATTTAAGTGATATATATAAATAAAAAATGAATATAGAGATTATTTTCGGTGCTTTCATCCAAGACTGCATCAAACCGGGGCGTCCTTAAAACATTATGTTTGACCACAGTTATGTTTTGTATGTATTTTTTTTCAATAGATCAATACGTTGATGAAATAATGTATGTTGAGAGAAATGTGAGGAAGGGTGAAAATTGAATATAACATTTGAAAATTGGTGCTATCATTCTGAAAAAATGGTTCAATAATTTGAAAATTAGATCATGCATTCTTCATAAATCTGATCAAACATTATGTGAAGATTAGATCTAGAATTATCTAAAAATAATATCCATCAATATGTGAAAATAATATCCAACATTCTAAGAAAATGGGATCCAACATTCTAAAAAATGGATCCAGTATACTACAAAAATCAGATCCGTATTTCATTAAAACTGGATCCAGCATTCTGAGAATTTCAGATCCAGTATTTTCAGAAAATCAGATCCAGTGTCCATAATCTTTCTATTCTGAAAATAAAATTCATATATCTTAATGATGAAACACTTTCAGAGTCATAATGACTCTAATTAAATATGATAATGGTTTAGTCTTTTGTATTTCTCATAAATCAAAAGTAATTATGAAACATACGATATAAGATTTATGAATAAATAGGGAGTAAAATAGATTTCTTTTAGCATGAGAAAGAAAAATATCTTACTCATGAAAAAGATCTTAATTAAGTTAATGATCTTCCTCATGAAAAAGTTACTGCCCAAGAAAAATTTATTACTCAATGAAAATATCTTACTCAAGAAAATTTTCTCAATCAATAAGAATTTCTTACTCATAAAGAATTTATCACCCATGAAAATGATCGGACTCAAGAAGAGGTTATTACTCAAGAAAATTATTGAACATATGAAAAGGTTCTTACTTAGGAATAATATCTTACTCATGAAAAAGATCTTACTCAAGAAAAAATTCTTACTCCACAAAAAGTTCGGACTTAATAAGAGGTACTGTAATTTCATGGTTCTATGAGCCACCCAGAGGTTCCCTATACCAAGTTGGTTACATTGCCTCAGGAACATTTACCCAAATTCAAGAGGTTTCCGACTAGTAGCGAGGGCCTTGTGTGTGATAGTGGGGAAAATATTCCATCATTGGAAGAGTATCATATCAAAATTAAATAAATAACAATAGTAGAAGCAATAATAATACCATTCAACAGCAGACAACAGAAGACTGAATGAAATGAACAACTGGGGTACATATATAAATGTTGCATGTACATATGTCTAGTAAAACAGCAAAACAAGTCACAATGTTAGAATAAAGTACTAAACCATAGTAAAAAAAGAATTGAAATAAAATCCAACAATATTTCAAGCCTCATCTAGGTCCCATGCTCCCCATATCCACAATAATCAAGTGTCTGAAGTAGATGGGAGATTTCACTTATCTATACCTATAGAAATATAATCTATTTGGGCCCAAAAGCATGACCCAAATAGTGTGTGAGAGAAATCCTAGTAGGAAGCCACCCAATGTTATGTGCCTAACATTTAGTGATTATATATGGTAGGAAATAAGAAAAAATAAGTAAACAAAGAAGTACTCAATATTATACAATCACACAGTTTCAATTTTGTCAATTACATTTAGCAATTCAGTCAAACAAACACAATTACAAGAAGCCCTATGGGACGTCCTCATAGCCTATCCCCACAAGTTCATCCAATAAAAGGAATGTAACAAAAAATTTATGTGTAATCACTCACCATCAATTTCTCATATATTTTTTAACCGTAACAACAGACACTCTAAGGAAGCACTCAACATCAATAAGTCATATGGTCTTGTTACATATCTAAAGACACTCTGAGGGTGCAATCAATTTCAATCACCCATATGGTCTCACAGTGTGCTAAATATAATATACACTCTGGGAATGCCCTCAACATCAATTTTCCATATGGTCTCACTACACCGGGTTCCCACAACCCCATGTTAAGCATTCGTACACAAATGATAAACATGATCCAGAATAAACCACAACAGAGCTCTTGGATAATTAGATTCAATGCATGGAACATCATAACATATATAGAATTAATCCATCTTAACAACACTATGAATAGAAAACAATGTCTTAATAGGAAAGGCTAGACCAAACGGCCAAAATCAAACAATCATGGGAAAACACATCCATTGTAAGGAAAATAATCTGATTGGCATTTCAATATCCCTACTCAAGCAAACAATGCAGATTAGGCATTAATAGGGAATAAATCCCTAAACGTGCAACCCCCAGAATAATGGTGTTGAGTAATTTTGCACATATAATTCAAATAATAACTACATAAAGGCACAAACCACCTACCTCGACATTGTATGAATGATATACATGAACCTCATTCCATGAATCACCCTAGAATTATGTAGATCTAAAAACATGAAAAAAACTCAATAAAGGTAAACTCATAAAAGAGGAGGAATCAGAAAATTGGGCCCTAGAAGAAGGAAGATATTACTGTGGTGATTCCAACACAATCGATGGCAGTCAAAAAGGAGGTTTGATGAAGATTCAGATCCCTAGAAATGATTCACATCGTACAGACGCTCCTGGATGAAACAGGTCGAGATGGAGGCATTTCTATCGATTAGACACAACTCCCGTCCACTTAATGAAATAAAAATAAAATAAAATGTGTGTTATTTAAAATATCATGATTCGTACATAACTTAACCGGCCTCCACTTTAGGTGACCTCTAGGTCACCCCACATGGCCATGTGTTCGGCTATTACATGGCTAGCACACGGATAGTTGCGGCAACCAAGTACATGGTATGTACTTATAAGTACATGACATGTACTCAATAAATTTCTAGAAATTCTTACTTTTCTCAATAGCAACCAGAAAAGAAATACATACTAGAAAAGATGGTCCGGGTCCTTACAATTTTCCCCCCATAATGAAATTCACCCTAGAATTTCCCTAGCAGGCAGTATAGAAAAATAATCCTCAAACAACTTTGGACATTGTGATCATAAATCGGCCTCCCTCTACCAGGTCTCCTCTCATTCTCACTCATGATTCCATAGCACTAATACTAGAGGAACAGACTAGCCACATAGAACCTTCACACATCGATCGAAAAATCTGGGTAAGATGCTCCTTTAATGATTTTTCCACCTCTAGAACAACCTCATTAGTTTTAATGAAATTAGATGGGTTTGAGAACTAAAGCCATAGCTGAGAAACGTGGAGGAAATTGTGCAAAGCCCAGTACCTCTAAGGCAGCTTAAACTAATAGGTAACCAGCTCGACATTCTCCAAAACCTCAAATAGTTCAACACATCTTAGAAAAATCTTTCTAGGTCTCCTAATCATTTTATGTCCCATCCTTGATGTGACACACATGAAAAACTGATCTCCACCCTCAAACACAATATGTCATCTTCGTCGATCTACATAAGAAACCTTTCATGACTATGCAGTAGCCATCCTATTCCGAATCAACTCTATCTACTCGGTTGTATTCTGGACAAGAGGAGGTCCCCGTATTGCTGACTCTCCTGCTTCCATCCAACATATGGGTGAACGTCATGTCTTACCATAAAAAGCCTCATAAGGTTCCACCTGAATAGATTCTTGAAAACAATTATTTTAGTAAAACTCTATTAGAGGTATTTACTTCTCCCAAGAACCTCCAAAATCTAGGAAGCATGCTCGAAGCATGTCCTCCCACAACTAAATCGTAGGCTCAGTCAAGCTATCTTTCTATGGATATTAATCCATACTCAAAAGTACTTGTGTACGCAAAGCCCTCTGTAATCCATGCTAGACATGAGAAGTAAACCTTTCATCCCTGTCTAAAAACAATGGTGTCTGGAACTCCATGTAAACATATAATCTCTCGAATGTAGAGTCTTCCTAGCTCATCCACATTGAAGGTCTCCTTTATTACCAAGAATTGAGAAACCATTGTGAGTATGTCAATGAAACCCTAAACTACATCATTCCCCTGAGGCGAACTCGGTTAGCCTACCACGAAGTCCATCGCAACATTGTTCCTCTTCTACTCAATAATGGTTAACTGCTAAAAAAGACATGCTTGTCGATGTTTCCCAGCCTTCACCTATTTACAGGTGGAACAACTCATGACTAAACCATTAACATCTCCATTCATACATAGCCACTAATACTGACAGGTAGATCTCGTTACATATTTGTGACATCAGGATGAACTACCCAAACTGAGTAATGGAATTCCAACATTAGTTCCTCACAAATGTAGGCTGGAACCCACACACACACACGAAAACTCCAGATCTCATCCTCACCTACTTTCCATTTAGGAATGGGGTCCTCTTTTGACACACTCTCCCATAGGTCTAGGACTTTAGAATCTGATAGTTTCCACATTTTAACTCGATAATGTTGAGTAGAGGTAATAACCACATATGAAAGAAACACAACACATGTCTTTTGTGTACCTCCAAATGAATCTTATAGAACATATCCATTTAGTTTCAACTCATTTTTGGCCTCTTAAACTGCATGTATCTGAGTTCATCTACCCAACGCATCTGCCACAACTTTGCCTTTCCCAGGAATGTAAGAATGTTCACCGTTAAAGGACTAAAGGTACTCAACCCACATTCATTGTATCATATTTAGATCACGCTGAGTGAAGATATACTTGAGTCTTTTGTGGTTGGTGAAAACCAAAAAATGATTTACCAAAAGATAATGTCTCCAACAGAGTAATTATGAGTAACTACATCCAACATGAGATCATGCATCGAGTAGTTCCTAACATGTGGCCTCAACTGCCAGGATAGATATGATACAATCCTTTCCCCAGCATAAGCACATCTCCTAGCCCGATTCTTGAGGCATTACAATACATATTATAGCTCTTTTTCGGCTCTGGAAATACTAGTATTTGTGCTAATGCCAAACTCCCTTTTATCTCCTCAAAGGCTGAATCACAAGAATCGGACCACAAGTACATCGCACCCTTCTTAGTCAGGCCTGTCAGTGGTCATTCTAAGCGTGATAAGTCATGTATGAAACATCTTTAGTACCCAGCCAACCCAAGAAAACTCTACATCTCAAAGATGTTCTTAATCTACTCCTAAGAGACTATTGCTCGCACATTCCATGGGTTTACTTATACTCATGTATCTCAGATAACATGACATGAGAGATGAATTTGGTCCAACCAAAAGTCGAATTTTGAGAGCTTTTCATATAAATGATGATATATAAGTGTACTCAAAATGATATCAAGAAGTGATGAATGAGTGTGATGACTGTGAGAATACACCATGATATAGTCCACGAAGAACACCAAAAAAATCCAATATGGATTGAACAATCAGTTCATCATATACATGGAAAATATAGGCACGTTCGTGAGACCGACTGGCATACCCACATACTCATATATACCATACCTTCTATGAAAGGCTTTATGAGGTATATCAGATAGTCTAACATGAAACTGATGATAACCAGATCACAAGACAATCTTCAATAACACATGGATCATTGAAGCTGATCAAAGAGATCATCAATCCTCAACAAGGGATATGAGTTCTTGATTGTCAAATAGTTCAACATCTGATATTCCACAAAATGTCATAGGGTACTATTTTCCTTCATTGTAAACAAGACAGGTGATCCCCAAGGAGAAGTACTGGATTGGATGAAATCCTTTTCCAGTAACTCCTCTAACTTCTTCTAGAGCTCCTACAACTCAGGTGTAGACATTTTATAAGGAGGAATGGAAATTGGTGTTCCTCTAGGCACAAAAATGATAGAAAAAACCATGTATTTCTTCAGAATAAATCATTAAATGTCCTCTAGATAGACAACCCTCAAACGAATCACCACTAGAGGAAAGTCAGTCTGTGAATTCCCATGGACATCTAGATATAGACTAGAAATTTGGGCTGAACTCTTCCTTACCGATGATGCTCGAGTCCTAAATTTTTCGCCTGGTCAACCCACTCACCATTATGAAGAATTGATATGCCATCTATTGATGTGAAACTCTCCCTATGATGATAACAATCTACAACTACCTAGAAGGGAACTAACCAGTCCATTCTGAGAATGAAATCATATTGTGTCATCTCTAGGACATAGAGGACCCAAAATAAGTGACACCCGCCAACCTTAATAGGGCACTCCATGCATTGATGTACACAAGATTTTCTTGTCTCCTATAGAGTTTCAAGCGTCTAGACATCAGTAGAAGTATTGACATAGATCTCGAGGCTCTCCCAAATAGATATAGATATAATTCTTGGGGAATCCCAATCTATCTAATAGATAAAAAGGTAAAACTAAGGCAATAAGAGTAGTACTTAGAACTGAAGAGGTTCTGAGATCCTACTCTTTTGGGGATTACTCCACTACAAAAGTCAGGCATGTGTCATGGCCATGTGACCCTGTCTGACCACACTAAGATAATCCACCTTGTTGTGGATGAAAGCCTGCAAATTGGATACCACAACTATGACCTCTACCTTGGTCTAAACGGAAAAAGGAACTTTAGTTCCTAGACTGATGAAAAACATGTATGGATTCTCTTGAAACGGAGTCATAGAAGAACCCTTGGCACCTACTGCTAGTGAGAAGAACTGACAATAGGGCAGAAGATGACCCATCTTTCCGCATGATCGGCACTCAACTTTGACTCTTGGGAAATGTGATGTGGTATTCCCGACCTTCTTGCACTGGTATCATACCACCTGGATAGCTGAAGGTGCATCCTGCCTACTCGGATCTCCATAGGTAGACTCCCAGTGATGCTTCCTACTATCAGCCAGAGAAGTAAAAACCATTGATGTTGAACTGCACTATCCCATAGCTCCATAATCCCTCATGTTTCACTTAATTATCAGCACCTAGTTGAATATAGAAGTGATGGATGTAAATCTAAAGATGTTCACCTGATCCTGAATGTCTTTCCAAAGACCATCCTCAAACTTCCTTGCTTGGAATAAATCATCTACCCTAAAAAAGGGTGTGAAGTATTGTAGCTCTATGAAGTAAGAATACTACTCCCTAACCAAAAGATTTACTTTCTCCAAAATCATGAACTCTCATGCTTGATTAGTCCTCAAGGTATCTTAATTGAATTAAGAGTACACATTATGCTGAAACTCATCACATGCCATACCCTACGAGTGTCCTACCTTTGAAGCCACATCCCACCATCTATTGAAGGAATCTCAAAGCATATAAGTAGTGAGCTTCTCCCTACTCACTAATGTTGTCCCCAGATGATCGAAGATAGAAATCATTTATTCTAACCATGACTCTATAGCATGAGGTCCTCCTTCCCCTTTGAAGGTGGAAGGATGATGCAGTTGGAAACCCCATGTCAATTCTGCAATTTATGGGCATGATGCGACGCTCCTTAGAAGGTCTGCATGAACCTCATGAATCCCTCTTATAATTGTGCATCAGCACACGCATCTGGAATAACTGTAGTTTTAAATACTAGCACTACAGGAGGATCATAAGGTGGTCCCTGATCGGGTATGTCCATATTTGATCACCGCCCTGTAGTGGGTACACAGCTGGTGGAATTCTCAATGGCATGACTTTGTAGGGTCAAACACATCCCTTAGATTAGGTTTATCAAGGAATGAAACTTAGATGTGTAAGAATGGAAAAGGAGGAGGAATACATTCATGTTTTTTAAAATATGGATACACATAATGTATAATATTTACACAATATGTTCCTTTAAGCTTTCACATGGGCGTGTACATCTGCCAAAACTAGTCATGTAACACCGCATACACCCGACATGTTCTCCCAAGACACGACATATACTTGATTTGTTTCCCATACCAGAGTTATTCTGCAAGACCAACCCACAGGGTTCTCCAAGGATACGACTACATGGGGTGTTTATTCTAGATGTGGTGTGTACTGATTTGGTTTCAATATCCAGTGTTTTTAGATACATATTTGGACACACGGCTAACTCCACACGTCGTGTTTATGCCAGACACTACGTATACTATAAGGATTCCACCGCCCTATGTTGTTTGTTAAACGCTCAGATACCATGGTTATAGTAAAAGGCATGATCATGAATGGTACATCGTGTATAAACTATGTTTTGTCCATCCATGTCATTATTCACATGGATGGACACATAGTCTACACAACATGGCATGTACATCTGGTACACGACATGTCCCACCAAATATTTCCCAACCCCATGTCTCTTCCCACACATCCAATGACACAGTTAGAGACTACACGAAATGTATATATAGTACATGGAATGCACATAAGAAAATAAGTTCCTTCATGAACAAAAGGATGCATGGAATGTATTTATCATTACACACAATGTATTCTGGATTTTTTTGGACTGTAAGCCAAGGAAACTACTCCAAAATGAAGAAAAACATTGAAACGAACATTTAAGTGCCAAATTCTACTCTGTGAGAGCCCATACTCATCAAAATTAAAATATTTTCATATTATAAATGTTATATACAATGAATAATAAAGAAAGACTCCACCAAATTCTAATCCATGAGGTCCCATAACACTTCATGAACCAGAGTTTGTTGTTCATTCATCAAAAATTGTATACAAACAATACCCTATCAAAAAGTAGGTATTGTATTAAGAAATCTATCACAAAAACATGATTATTTATCACAACATATATCATAACAACATGAAATTGGTAATTCTCCCTAAATTGCAAGGCAAGGATGCATGAAATGTGATTTCTAGAATGTGCCTATATAATGCATGAGATGGAATACCCTCATATCATTAGACTGAAATAGAAATAAAACCTTAATAATATTGATAATAATAATAAAAAACTTTTGAATCAACCAATGGTGAAATCAAATAAACTGTAATTATTGTAAAATCAGAAAAAATACCAATAATTGAGGTAAATTGGCTTTTCCCCCTTCACGGGTTATCTACTCTAGGGAACAACTTATTACCATGTGCCTATTTCCTTCATATCCCTATATATAGGCTCTAAAAAATATGCCAAGATGAAAATAATTCCTCTGATACCACTTTGTAACGTCCCAGTTCTGGGAGCCACCCAGAGGTGCCCCAAACCTAGTTGCTCACATGGCCTCAAGCACATTTAACATAATACCAGAGGCTGCCTATTAATTGTGAGGGCCTTGAATGTGATAGTGGGGAAAATATTCCATCATTGGAAGTGTAACACTTCATAAATAAATAAATAACAATATCAGAAGCAATAATAATACCATACAATAGTTAACAAAAGAATACTGAAAGAAATAAACAATTGGAGTACTTATATAAATGATGCATGATAAATATTTCAAGGAAATCAGCCAAACAAGTCACAATGCTGGAATACAGTACTAAACCAAAGTATAAAGAAAACCAATATACTTCAGTAGTATCTCAAGCCTCATCTTGGTCCCATGCTCCTTAGCTCAACAGTAATCATGTACCTGATGTAGAAAAGAGATTACCCTTATTCATACCTACAACAATATAATCTATATTGGCCCAAAAGCATGACCCAAATAGGGTGTGAGACAAATCCCAATAGGAAACAACACCAGGATCTATGCCTAACAACCAGTGAATAAATATGGGAGGAAATAAGAAAAAAAGAAGAAGTAAACATGGATTTAATCCATAGTAAACAATCCTATAGTTTCCATTACATCATTTTAATTTAACAGTTTACTCAACCAAACACAATTACAATAAATACTCTAGGAATTTCTCATAGCCATCCCCTTTGGTTCATCTAATAAAAGGAATGTGACAAAGACTCTCTGAGGAAGCACTCAACACCAATTCCCCTTATAGTCTTTTGTAATTGAAGACTCTTTGAGGAAGCACTCTTCATTAATTCCCCCTATAGACTTTTAATGGTTACTACAAACACATTGAGGAAGCACTCAACCTCAATTCCTATTCTGTTTTCATAAAGTATTTAAATACAATGAAAGGGATCACTCAACATCAATCCCCCCTATAGTCTCACAGTGTGTAAAATAAAACAGAATCTTTGGGAAATCCCTCAACTTCAATTTCACCTATGGTCTCACTACACCTGGTTCCAGCAACCCCATGTAATGAATTCGTACACAAATGGTAAACATTATACAAATTAAACTTCAATGTACTACATGGATTATTAGATACAAGGCTTGGCACAACATAACTGATAGATATTCACTCCATCCTAACAACACTAGGAAAGGAAAACAATATCCTAATAGGCAAGGCTAAACCAAAGAAACAAATTAAAACTAGCATGTGCAAACATATACTTATCAAGATAAATAACCTTATTTACAATTCAATATCCCTATAGAAGAAAAAAAGCATATAAGGCGTTAACAGGATAAAATCCCTAAATGCGCAATACCCTAAACTAGGGTATTGGGAAATTTTTCACATATAATTCAAAGACTAACTATAGAAAGGGACAAACCAACTACCTTATAATTGTACAAATAATATGCATGAACCTCTTATCTTGAATCTACCTAGAATGATGTAGTTCTCAAAAACACAAAAAAATGCTCCATTGAGGGAAACACACGAAAGAGGAGGAATTTAGAAAAATGTCTCCAAAAGAAGGAATATATTACTATGGAGATTCCAATACAATTGACAGTGGTCAAATCATTATTTAGATGAAGAGTCAAAGTCCCGAAGAAGATTCGCAACATACAAATTCTCCTAATCAAGACTTGTCAGGAAGGAGTAGGTTCTATCGATTTGATATGACCCCGGTCTGTTTAATGAAATAAAAATAAAATAAACGGCGTGTTATTTAAATATACATTGCATGTACTTTCATTAACAAGAATCCACTTTAGGTGCCCTCTAGGTCACACCACATGTCCATGTGATCAGCCGTCACACGGCCAGTAGACAGCTAGCTGTGGCAATTGAGTACACAGCATGTACATATATGTACAAGGCATGTACTCCAGAAATTTCTAGAAACCCCCCTTTTTCACATTAAAAAACACAAAACGATATACATACTTAAAAACAAGGTCTAGGTTTTTACATTTTATTAATCAAGAAAAATATCATACTGAAGAAAAATATCTTACCCCAGATAAAATTCTCACTCAATAATATTTTTTTATTCAAGAAAATGTTCCGACTCAAGAAAATTTGGGTACTAAATAATGATTAAAGAACTGAAGAATAAAAAAAGATATTCTGAAAATCATGGATATTTGATGATTCAAAAATGATTTGAATGATTCAAAGATAGATCCAAAATTTTATGTTAATTGAATATTAGAGATTTTTTTTAAGTAAGAATGGTGATAAAAACCCCACCTAAACCAATTTAGTGGGCCTTATAAAAAGATATGTGAGATGATTTTTAAATTATAATTTTGAATATTCATGTTCTTTAACTCTATAATTAGTGGGACATGTATTGAGTATCCAACCAAACATTGTATTTTAGGTAGAAGCTAAGGAATATTCATATAAGGTATTTTATTCGGACTGAGTTTCATATGAAGCAGGAATTCAGAGCTATCAATTGAGTTCATACTCAACTATATATGGAAGAGAAGAAGAAGAATCATATCATACTAGCCACTATCTGACAGTGGATCCAGATAGAGAAGATTAGATTGAGGTTCGAGATGAATATTCAAGACCAACATATTCATTAAGTGAATTGTTGATGTTCTTAAAAACAACAAATAAGTAGAGTTTGATTTAGCTTACTTGTGTATGATGTGAATACTTTATAAACAGGATAATAAAAGAAGAATAAATAAAATCTTGTAATTATGAGTTCGTATTAGTTACTGAAAATGATTTTTTTGAAGTGGATAACAGAAAGGATATTTGCGGTGTATAACAAAATATAGAAGGAATGCAGATTTTGGGATTGTATAATTTTTCTTTTCCTATGCCTTTTTATTCCAAAAATAAGATAATAAAAGAATCCTTGTCGGTTGGACTATCCTACATGGAAAGGAGATGTTATTTGTTCTAAACCATGTAAATATAAATCGTTTCCTTATATTTTTATATTTACATATAATGGTGAGGTTATGAGTTATACTAGAGTGGATCTTAACTATAAAATTTTTTAGAGGTTAAGAATATTTTTAAGATGTTAAGAAACATTCTAATAAAAGAAAAAATGTAACAATTGACTCACTACCCCCTCTCTTAGTGGTATTTATCCTACTTGGGAACTACAATCAAAATAAGAGGGTTAGGTACCCTTTGAATGATCCATCTCAAGAATAGAGGACTTAAATTCCATAAACAATAAGATATTATTTTTTTAATAGAATAAACTATCATATATTGAAAGGAAAAAATGCTTCCATATCTTATATATCATCAGTTTGATGTTTTGGAAGTTACTATAAAATTATTTCCTCCTTATATTGAGAATACTCCTCTTACTGTTATGACATGAAAATTCTTGAGAAAGGGGGAAGAGATAAAAATTCATTACTTTTATAAAATACTAAAAGTTATTTTCTTATATTAAATTTAGTTTGAATAACTAAAGGTATTTGGGATAAGTAGAAAAAAATCATGAAGGAAATATAAATATTAGTAAGTCAACGTTACAACTATAGTGGCTGAAGTATGTAGAGCTGAAAATGGTTGAGCCCAAATCTATTGGTGATATCATTACATGAGTAAATGATATTGTATGAACCATAATATTAATTAGTGATAAATTAGAAGACCCACCTATTTTTGAAATGATATTGATAATAACTCCTAATAAGTTTGATTTGAAGGATTTATTTTTGTAAGATAGAAATCCTAAAACTCTATCTCTAGATTATCAAAATAGTATTCTCGTTACCCACAAAATGAGAAGAGAGAATGTTGAAATAATGATGTAAAATGTTGACCAAGAAATTTCTTTCAAATATTTGGTAAAATGGAAAAAATATAAATACATTAAAAAACAATTAAGTGATTTAAAATATAATAAGATTCTGGATATTTGAAAACAATTAATGACCTCCTTTCAATGAAATATTATAAGGGAAAATAGAAATGTAAAAATCATAAATGTTGGAATTGTGATTGGAAAAGGAATTTGGAAAATAATTTCTGAGGAATAATTTTTGGGAATATGAGTCTGAAGATGATGATAAGAAACCTTGGAAACAATAGTTGATAAAAAAGGTAAATATTTCCTTATGACAAAAAGAATAATTGTTATCTCATTAGATGAAAGAAGACTGATTCCTCATCTATTAATGAATCTGATCATTAACACAAATTTATTTCCCTAGTAAAAATTGAAGTGTATTATCTAGATGTTATGAAGAAAATGATGATATGGTAGAAATTTAATCGAATATAAAAAATAAGCTAGACAATGAAATTAATTAGAATACTCAACTCAAGAAATAAAAAAAATAAAATGAAGAAATATGTTGAAACAATAACAATATAAAATAATTAACATGATAGAAAACTAAATGTTTATGAATAAAAGTAAGCTCGAAACGAGAAACTCAACAATAAATAATCTTCCCTTATTAATGAAATTAAATCGAACCAATTGATGATAGATAAATCTATAAAAATCATTTATGACTTCAACATTATGTTGTCTTAGAAAGAGGAGTATTTTTTAGAAACACAATCATTGTTTCATACTACATATATAGAGATAAGATAGATTTTATAAAACATCACAACGATAATTCAAGTAAAATTTGAATCTTCTAAAGCAGGGGAAAATAATAGATTACAAAATATATTGTGTGACAAAACATCTTTCATCAAGAAAGATAAATAATTAATCAAGAAAGTATCCTCTTGTGCTAAGTAGTCCCTGATTTGTGATGAAACAAAAAAAACAATGTTATGTTTGGCATTACTCTCAATAAAAATGGTAAACATTTAGAGGTCACTGTTGGTGTTGTGATATTTTTTAACACATAGCTTTTCCATATAGGTATAAATTATTTCCATTTAGAAATACGCATGAATCAAGGGGTAGCTATAATTATCAAAGAAGATCAAATGTAATTAAAATTTATGCGGAAATCAAAAGGAAATCTAAAAAGATGTAGAAAGCTATGACTGTTATGAAATGAGAGTATGTTAAGAAATTAGAGAAAAACCAACATGTGAGATCCATAAACAATGACTACTTAGTTACTTGTCCAGAAAAAGTTGACATGAAAAGAAAGTTAGATAATGAACAATTATCTGCTGAAGAAAAGTGGAAGAAAAAGTTATCACATGATGTGACCAATGTTGATAAAAATGTATCATCATATTGTGGGTTTATAATTTAGAAAATATGTAATAGATGAGAGTAAGGAATGAATGTTGTTAAATATTGTTGGACTATCCATCCAGCATAAGAAGAAGGGATGGAAGAGTTGTTACAAAATAATTATATCAAAAAGGTTACTAAGTAAAAAAAATAAATTGATATCCTTATTAGAGGAGTATACATATGATAAGAAAAATATTAAAAAATATGTGAATGATGATAAAAATGAATAAAAACATCCAATTCAGAATCCAATAATAATAATAATAAGTCAATACTGGGAGAATACTATCAGTATAAACTTTTCTTCTAATAATCTATGTGGTTCCTCCGTATTCCAAAAATATTTTTATTTTTACTAAATTTCATGTAATTGAGGGTTTTTATGTAAGAAAACTGGTGATGATGAGTCTATTATTATTCCATCAAAATACATAATGAGGTTAGAAAAAATTTGTTTAAAACATTAGGTTTATACACCTGAACATTCAAATGTTTTTGATGAGATGGATGCTAGTTATTTTTTTAAATAAATTATTTTCGTGATTTCCCCAGAAATGATAATTTTTAAGAAAATATGAAAAGTTATTACATGAAAAATACGTAAAGTATAACATTGATAACCATGATTATACACTCTTATTTTATACACCATGTTTTTCAATGTAGAGTTATATTCATTTAGTTAATGGATATTTGTTAAGAATCTCATGTGATGCTTATTTAGATCTGAATAATATTTTCATGTTTTTTAGATAAATGTTCAATCATTTTCAAGGGATACATTATTCAATAAGGAAGGAAACATTTCATGATGACCTCTTTGAATTTTATTTTCAATAAGGTAGAGGGAATATATTTTGGAAGAGTGTAAAATAAAATAGGGAGGGAGATAGAATAAGGGTATTAAAAAATAAGATAAGGAGAAGAAAATGTGAGAAAATAAAACAATACCACTTATTGTTTTAATGAAGTTAAGTTCATGTATTAAAGGTGGTATTGCAAATAAACACGATGGGTGTGATTTTTTACCCCAGTTATGTTTTGGTTATATTTTTTGTAAATATATATATATATATATATATATATATATTGATGAATTAATGAATGTTGAAAAGGATGTGAGGAATGATGAAAATAAGATCTTGAATTTGAAACTCCAAAACAAAATTATGAGAAAATCATATCCATCATTATGAAAACATGGATCTTTTAATCTATGAATATCAGATCCATCATTCTTCAAAAAATTGATCTGTGATTCTATAAAAACCCAATACAATATTCTAAAAAAACTGGTTCAATCATTCTATGAAAATATGATCCATTATTATAATAAAATAGGATTCTTCATTCTATAAAAACTGGATCTAGTATTTTTAGAAAATCATATCCATCATTTTTAGAAAATTAGATCTAGGATCCAACATCTTTATGTTGAGAAAATCAGATTTAGAAATATAATGAGGGGGATATTTCAATGTCATAATGACTTTGTAACATACCAGATAAATAAGGAATAATAAACTTTTCATATTTATTAATATTTGTGAATTAAATATTAATTTTACATTAAAGGGGGTTATATGTTCGATAGTGTACCTCATACGCAACAATAGGTTTCTTTGAAATCTTATGTTGCACACGAATAATATAATATTATTATTTTAAATGGTAGTTAACTCCTAGCCATTGTATTGGTAGGAATGAACAAAAATAACTACAATATGATTATACATGTTTTTTAAATGTTTTTACATTTATCCAATAAATGTCATAGGCTTAAAATGTGAATGAATTTAATTTTAAGCATAATTCACATTAAAAGGTCAATTTACGCCTTTTATTGGAGAACCCTCTTTAAATATATTTTTGGTCACATTAATACATTCTATTTGACCAAAAAATACTTGTTTACAATTAGGAAATCAAAATTTACTTTGTGTAATTTTTTTTAATTTTTCCGGTAAAGTTTTTTTTATAAATATTGAAAATTATTGTATTTCAATTAAAAATAGTGTTATAATATAATTTATTAATATGGTTAGATTATATTTTTATTTAGTTTTAAAGTTTAATAAGAATATATTTTTACTAGTTAAACCAATTTTTCTCTTTGGAATTTATTTCACATTGAAATTGGACATAAACAAGTGCGAGTCTTTTGATAGTTATTGTTTCTTAAAAACATGTTATTTGTTTTAACAATGGGAATTGATTTTAAAATTAATTAATGCCACTTTAATTTTTTAAAATTTTTTTAAAAAAACTTTATTTTTGAATTCGGAATATCATATAATGCATTAGCTTAATTTTTTGTTATTTTTCTGAAAAACATAAATTTTTTATGAATAGTGAAACCACATAGTAGTAGTTATAAAACTGACAGTTTCATTTAAATGAGATTTTTCTACTTCTGTGAATTTTATTTCTAAAATCCAACATACATGGTTGTTATTAAAAAGTATAATTTGGTTTAATAAGATGAAAATAATTTTTGTTAACGGTAACATTAGACTTTTATTTACTGTGGTTAAAGTTAGATAAGGTAATTCAAGATAAAAAGAAATTGTAATAATTCAAAATTTCCTTAACACATGTCCTAATCTTATTGGATGAGTAATGCCCGACCATGGGAATATTTGGGTTTCTTTTTTTACCCCATGGAGACACATATGAATGATAATGACACTTTAGATTAATTAATTTAATGTAAAGGAAAAAATCACATAAATAAAAATCTTTTAGTAAATTAATTTTTATATGGTGTTATATAAATTATATTTTTGACTATAAATATTAAATGGAAAGATAAAAAGATTTCCTACATCATGGTAGTTTTTTCTATATTTTTTTTGACATCACATAAGTTAAATTATTTATGACACAATAATGATGTAGTATTTACCTCATTATTAAAATATTGAAATAAATAAGATTATAATGATTAATCTATTATCAAAAACTTGTCCAATTCCTATTGGATGACTTTATTTCGACCATGAGTCATCATCTCTTCGACTATACTGATTTGTGGACAATTAGAAACCGAATATAATTATAAAATATAATAATATTTTCACACATTCCTAAAGAGCCCCTCATCTCCCTTATAAAAGGAGTCCACTTCTAACCAATTCCTCACACCTCTCAAGAATTTAGGCTCATCCAACAACTAAAAAATTAAGCTCCCTAAATTCATATCCTCCTCCAAGAATTCTTAACTAAGGCAGATGGAACTTCAAGTATTTCATTTGGTTCAAACCAAAATAAGTTACCCAAATTAAAGATAACAATTTCTCTTAACTTATTTTCTTTTATTTTACTTCTCCAACCCCTAAACTCTTTTTATTCCATTCTTTAATAGAAACACAAGTATCATCATTATACTAGTATCTTTTAATGAACATTATTAGACCTAAACTTACACACACCTTCATCTAATGGGTGAAGAACATAATGTTTCTGTGGACGACAAACTAACACATCACAAAAAAATGATTGTTCAATTACCTAATACCGCCTCTCCTGGTGGCCATTATGATAGAACTGTTTTAATATATGATATATATTATGTTTAGTTTTTCTGTATTCTTCTGTATTTTTATTTTATAGCATACCTTATGGTTTCTATTTTGGGTAAACGCAATAATTTCATTTGAGGAAGTGCGGACTACAACCCCATCAAAGTGATATGACTCGTTCATTCCATATGTCGGATGTATAAAGGATGGAGTTAATGATATTTTATATGATATTATACTTGAATTATAATATACCTATGTATCATTATGTATTAATTCCATTAAAATAAGAAATAGAAATGAAACTACCGTTCTTGCGTACGTACAACCAACCATCTCCATGAACGGTGCATTTCATTTCATATCTCCAAAATGTTATGTACTGTTATAAATACATATATATATATAGGTTATATATGATTTATATGATATCTAAATCATTAATATCATTCTGGAGATAATGGAATATTAACCACATGGAAAAATTGTAATTATAACATGTTCATTTTTACTCAAGTTCCGAACATCGATAAAATATCCAATATGAACTCAAATAATTAACTTGTTGTTATAAAAAGATAATAAGTGATATAAAATGAAAAATAAACTTTAAATAATTTCTTAATGATTTAGAGATTAAATTATGTTTATTATTCAGGAATAACACAGAACATACGAGTCATGTAGGACACGAGGTAAGGGATTTCCTTATGTCACTTTTAATTCCGTGATATTTCCATTCTTCCACATTTATTCATTGAATGTGATGTATTATGTACTGACATTTGATATATATTATAATTATTATCATTATGTTCTTGGTATTCTGTGATTCATTTGGTGGTTATTAACTTTTGGTCATACGACTCAGTTGATTACAACGTGGTAAAGGGTTTCATCTCACTTTTTATTCTCGTAAGATTCATGATATATTTTCCACTATTTCCTTTTGTGTGGTGTAGGTAATTCCCATGATTATAATCTTTGTGTAATATAATTACATTTATGAGTATTTTAATCTTCATTTTATGATCCTTATTTCATCTGGCATATGTTTTTTAATTTACCAAATCGGTAAGGGAACCTTTCACCCTCATCTTTTTAAAAGACTTCTTTTTGTTATGTCTTTTAATTTAAATATTATTATGTTGGGATATGTTCTTATATATCCTTATAGATGTAAAATTTATTTCCAAGTGATTAGATACCCTCTTTATCTCATAAATTCATTTTCTAAATTTAAAAGCGACGATGTTTGGCTATCATATTTTTAAAAGGGAACTTCTTAACCCAATTTCAATTCATTGGGTTCAACATATACTTCTTGGATATTTCATCCTATGAATATGTGTGAATGAACTATTATTGTTTTAAATTTAATATCCACTTATATAGGGTTTATTTATATTTTTCATGCATAATTATGTGACTGAATTATCCTTAATTTAAGGATACCATCTTTATAAGGGATTTCATCTCAAATTACATTTCTACTAAGACATTATTGTTTTTATGCACCAATTCACTCTCATATGATGTATATAATTTCCTTTTACATATTATATCATGAATCCCTTTAATCGCATGAGATTATAAAGTTATTATTAAATTTCATTCCACAATTATTTGTATTCAAGCGTCTCTCAATTTGTTAAAAAACTCTTTAACTAAAATATCATTTTAAATGTTTTAAAGATTTATTCATCTAAATTTTTCTCATTAATGTCCATGTTTTCAAAATGGGATTTAGGACTTATTTATATGGACATTAATGTTTTCAAATGATAATTCATTTAATAGCTTCATAGTGGTATGGGACACTTTGATTCAAAAATCTATTTTTAAATTCTTTTGAAAATGATCTGATAAAACAATGTCTATGTCAATATCTTTATTTGATATATTGGAACGTGTAAATGTTATCTTTCCTTTATAAATGTGTTATATGTTATGATTATGTTTTAATTATTGGTCATTTTTTATGTTTACGGGTGGTTCCATGATAAACCTAGTGCGAGTGAGCCCGAGATAGCTCTCCAATTCATTGGGTAATGTGAGAGAGGTAAATGTGATGTTTCTCCAAATAGATTTAGGGAATATACTATGATGGGTATTCCAAGTGTAACTCCGTATGTAGTTGTGATATCTACAATGTATGTTTTATATGGATTCCATATGTAACAATTATGATATATGATTTGTGTGTGTTATTCATAAATCATATGATTTCGTATGATATGTTATGATTGAAAAATATTGTTTCATTGATTTGTATTTATTGATGGGCTAATGTTTTCATTCCTTATTTTATAACCATTACTGAGTTTTTGATGCTCATCCCATGCTTTTTAAGTGTTTTCCGTAGGACATAAAGATGAATAGGGTCAAGGATGGGATCAAGGAAAAGTCATTCTGTCTAAAATATGGAACTAGACATGTTTCTTTTTTAGAGTTTTTATTTATGAAAAAATGGATACTGAGTAGTAGTGTCTACTTGTAATATTCAAGTTGTTATGTAATAGTTATGTCAAAATTATATAAAACTCTAAACGTGAAAAGATCCTGAATGTGAATTATTCATTTAATTCCATATTATGTAATGTTATATGGTTGGGTAAATATAGTTGGTATCAGTGGTCGGTTTAGATAACATTACAGGATAGGGTGTAATTTAAGCATAATTGAAATAACCATAATGGTTATCATAATAGAAAGATTCATAGTTATTTTAGAAGTGATAAATAGTTATAAAATTTTGGGGAGGAAAATGAAGGTATTATATAACCTTTGAGGTTAAATTATGTTATGGTTATTTTTGATGAATTTCTCACTTTTCTTGGAATGTTATGAAACTGTATAGTTTTTGAAAAAGGACAACACATAGATCGTGTGACAGCCCATCATGTCGGACAAATCTACAGGAATCGAACAAACAACCAAAGTGAGATTGGGATTTATCACCTACCACTAGACTACATGAAGTCTCTGGTTAGTATGACTAATTATTTTTAGTTAAATGGTTTTATTTATGAATAATATGTTTATTTAGGATTATAAGTTTTATCAAATGGACATTCTTATTATAGGAAACTGATTTGGTGATTAAGTGATAATGGTTATTTTGGAATACATTCTCTCTTTTGGGAACACCATATGCTTAAGGAAAATAGAATACCATGGGATTTAAATTATGTAGTAATGGTAGAAATATTATTTTTGAATAATATATGTTTTTATTGTGGAAATAAGGTGATTTAGGTTATTTATGGAAATGATAAAACTATCACAAGGAATATATAATTAAGATAATTACACTTCAGTATGAGACCTTAAGGGTAGTCGATGTTTTTGGGGATAAGTATTAATATTTACTGTGGAAGACTATGTGATTTAAATCCTTATGAGTTTTGGGTTTCAATATTTTTTTTGATTATTTTGTTGAATTTTAAGGAAAATGTATATTAAATGGCATTTCTTGAACTTTTGGTACTTTTGGTTGAATTTTGGAGATTAATAGTAGTACCTCTTTTTGTAAAGGATTATCGTTTTGGGGATTATCTGATCACATACTAACCAATTTTGTATTTGGTTAATGTATTAAGATATGGGAAATATATGATTCATATTTTGTGGATCATGTTATTCTATATAATTTGATTATTGTGCTTTCAACGTGAACAAGTCATCTTGAATACTTACCGTTTGGAGAAAAGATGAGTTTGTGGTAGAATGTTTTTAAAGGATGATAATCTACATAACAAGTATGTATATTTACTTACTATATTAGTCTTTTTATTAGTAACATTATTCAAATCTATGAAATGTATCTTAAAGAAAACAAAATGTTATAAGCTCTATTTTATCATAAGAATTTTACCCAACCACAAATTTATGGTATTGTGGGGGTTAGCTTTCTGTGATCATGTTCCCTATCACTCTCTATTAATCTATGAGAGTTGGTTTCTATTCCATATCCATGTTTTCATTGAATATTAGTATTTTTTGTCTCCGGTAAAAATTTTACTTCTCTGCCTTTATTTTAAAGTAAGAGATTTATAGACTCTTGTTCTGATATAGGACATTCAATGATATTTCTGAGCCCAATTTTAAAATTGCAAGGATGCAATTCTTAAAAGGGGTTAAAGATGTAACATCACAAATAAATAAGGAATAAGACACTTTTTATATTTATTAATATTTTTTAATTAAATATTAATTTTACATTAAAGGTGATTCTATGTTCTATAGCGTACCTGATATGCAACAACGAGTTTCTTTGAAATCTTACATTGCACACTAATAATATAATATTATTATTTTAAATGGTAGTTAACTCCAAGACGTTGTATGGGCGTGAATGAAAAAAACCAACTAAAATATGATTATACATGTTTGTTAAATGTATTTACATTTATCTAATAAAAGTCAGTGGATTAAAACGTGAATGAATTTAATTTTAAGCATAATTTACATTAAATGGTCGATTTACCGCCTTTTAATGGTGAAACCTCATTAAATGTAGTTTTGGTTACATTAATACATTCTATATTACCAAATAAAATCCTTCTTTAGAATGAGGACATCAAAATTTAATTTGTGTAAATTTTTGGAATTTTTTTGATAAAGTTCATTTTTTTAATGAATAGTGAAAAATATTGTATTTTATTTCAGAAGTACCTTTTAATCTAATTTATTTATATGGTTAGATTATATTTTCAATTGGTTTTAAAGTGAAATTAAAATATATTTTTACCATTTAATCAAATTTTGGTCATTGGAATTGATTTCACTTTGAAATTGGATACAAACAAGTGTCAATCTTTTGATAGTTATTGTTTCTTAAAAACACACTATTTGTTTTAACAACGGTAATTAATTTTAAAATTAATTAATTCTACTTTTATGTTGTGAATTTGAAAAAAAATACATTTTTGAATTCAGAATATCAAATAATTCTTAGGCTGAATTTTTGGTATTTTTCTAAAAAACATCAATTTTTGATGAATATTGAAACCACTTAGAAGTAGTTAAAAACTTAATTTTTCATTTAAATGAAATTTTACCACTTATGTGAATTAAATTTCAAAAATACGACATATATGGTTGTTATAAAAAAGTAAATTGTGGTTAAATAAGATGAAAATAATTTTTTTGAAGAGTAAGTTTTGACTTTTATTTACTGTGGTTAAAGTTAAATAGGGTAATTCAACGTAAAAAGAATATTGTTATAATTAAAAATTACCTTAACACATGTCCTAAAATTATTTGATGAGTAATGTCCGACCATGTACATCTTTGGGTCTATTTGGGGACCCCATGGAGCCACTTATTAAAGATAATGACACATTATATTAATTAATTTAATGTAAAAGAAAAAATGACATAATCTAAAATCTATTAGTAAATTAATTTTTATATGGTGTAATATAAATTATATTATTGACTCTAAATATTAATTGGAAATATAAAATTATATCCTACATCATGTTATTTATTTATAATTTTTAGACATCACATAAATTTAATTATTTGTGACCCAATAATGATTTAGTATTTACCTCATTAATAAACGATTTAAATAAAAAATTATAATGATTCAAATATTATCAAAAACCTATCCACTTCATATTTTATGATTTTATTTCGACCATGAGTCATCTTATCTTCTACTATAATTATTTTTGGATCTTGATAAACCGAATAGAATTATATAATAAAATAATATTTTCACACTTTCATAAAGAGCCCCTCTTCTCCCTTATAAAAGGAGACCACTTTTGACCAATTCCTCACACCTATCAAGCCTTTAGGATTTTCCAAACCCTACAAAATTAATCTCCCTAAATCCCTCACCTCCTCCTAGAAGTCTCAACTTAGGTAAAAGACACATCAAGAAGTCCTTTTCATTCCAACCAAAATAAGTTACCCAAATTAAAGGTAATGGTTCCCTTAACTTCTTTACATTTATTTTACTTCTCCAATCCCTAAACTATTTTTATTCCTTTATTTTATTTCAAAACCAATTTCATCAATATTCTAATATTTTTTTATGATAATTATTTGAACTATACTTACACACACCTCAATCTAATGGGTGAAAAACATAGTGTTTCTGTGGATGGAAAACAAACGCCTCACGAAACGATGATTATTCAATTACCTCATACCGCCTCTCATGGTAGCCATTATGATGGAAATATATTTATATTGATATATATTATGTTTATTGTTTCTTTATTCTTCTTTAATTTCCATTTATATCATACCCTTATGGTTTCCATTATTGGTAAACATGATAATTTCATTTGAGGAAATGCGGACTACCGCCCCCTCAATGTGATATGACTCATTCATGCCACATGTGGGACATATAAAGGATGGATTTAATGATATTATATATTATATTATACTTTTATTATAATATACATATGTAAAATTATGTTTTAATTCCATTAAAATAAGAAATAGAAATGAATGTAGCGTTAATGCGTACGTACGGCCTACCGTCTCCATAAACAGTGCATCTCATTTATTATCTCCAAAATGTTATTTACTATTATAAATACATATATATACTCATTATATATGATTTATATGATATCTAAATAATTAATATAATTTTGGAGATAATGGACTAATGACCACATGGACAAATTGTAATTATAACACGTTCATTTTTTACTGAATTTACGAACATCCATAAAATATCGAATATGAATTCAAATCATTAACTAGTTGTTATTGCAAGATAATTAGTGATATAAAATTAATAATAAACTTTAAGAATTTTATTAATGAAGTACATATTAACTTAATTTTATTATTGAGTAATAACACGGAACATACGAGTCAACTAGGACATGAGGTAAGGGATTTTCTTACCTCACTTTTAATTCTGTGAGATTTCCATTGTTTTCCACCTATTAATTGCATGTGATGTATTGTGTACTTCCATTTTATATATATTATCATGATTATAATTATATTCATGGTATTATGTAATTTATTTGGTGGTTATTAACTTTTTTTCATACAACTCAGTTGATTAAAATGTGGTAAAGGGTTTCATCTCACTTTTTATTCCCATAAGATTCATGCTATATTTGCCACTATTTCCTTTTGTGTGGTGTATGTACTGTCCATGATTATACTCTCTTTATGTAATATAATTTCATTTATGAGTATTTACATATTCATTTCATGATACTTCTTTCATGTGTCATATGTTTTGTAAGTTACCAAATCGGTAAGGGAACCATTCACCCTCCCCTTTTTAAAAGACTTCTTTTTATTATGTCTTTTAATTTAAATCTTATTATGTTGGGATCTGTTCTTATATATCATTATTGATGTAAACATTATTTACAAGTGATGAGATACCATTTTTATCTCATAAACTCATTTTCTGAATTTTAAAGTGATGCTATTAGGCTATCATATTTTTACAAGGGAACTTCTTAACCCAATTTCAATTCTTTTTGTTCAAGTTGTACTTCTTGAATATGTCATCCTATGAATATGTGTGAATGACCTCTGATTGTTTTACACTTAATATATACTTATTTTGGGTTTATTTATATTTTTTACACAAAATTATGTGATTTATTTATCCTTAATTTAAGGATACCATCTTTATAGGGGATTTTATCTCAAATTATGTTTCCACTGAGACTTAATTGTTGTTATGCGCCACATCACTCTTATATGGTGTATATACTATACTTCGACGTATTATATCATGAATAACTTTATTTTACTAATATTATAATCTTCTTATTAAATGTTATCACTCAATTATTGGTATTCAAGCTTCTATCTTTTTTATAAAAAAACTCTTTAACTAAAATATTGTTTTAAGTGTTTTAAAGATTTATTCTTATAAATATTTCTCATTAATTTCCATGTTTTCAAAATGGGTTCTAGGATTAATTTATGTGGAAATTAATGTTTTCAAATGATATTTAATTTAATGGCTTCAATGTGGCATTGGACACTTTTATTCAAAAATCTCTTTTTAAATGGTTTTCAAAATGATCTGATAAAACATTGTTTATTTAAATATCTTGATTTGATATATTGGAATGTGGAAATATTAACATTACTTTATAAATGTGTTATAAGTTATGATTATTTTATGGTTATTGTGAATTTTTTCATATATGGGTGGTTCTATGATAAACATAGGTTTGGCGAGCGCAAGATAGCTCTCCAATGCATTGGGTAACGTGATAGAGGTAAACGTGATGTTTCTCCTAAGAGATTTAGGGAATATACTATGTTGGGTATTTGAATTGTAACTACTAATGTATTTATGATAGATACAATGTAAATTTGATATGGATTCCATATGTAACCTCTATGATTTAAGATTTGTGTGTGTTATTCATAAATATTATGATTTCATAAGGTATGTTATGATTGAAAAATATAGTATCATTGATTTGTATTTATAGATGGGATAATGTTTTCCTTACTTATTTTTTAACCCTTACTGAGCTTTTTATGCTCATCCAAAATTTTTAAAATGTCTTCCACTAGACTTAAAAATGAATAGGTTCAAGTATGGGATCAAGGAAAAGTCATGTTGTCTAAAATGTAGAACTAGAAATTTTTCTTTTTAAGAGTTTTTATTTTATGAAAAAAATAGATACTGAGTAGTAGTGTCTACTTCTAATATTAAAGTTGTTATGTAATAGTTGGGGACAAATTCTCAAAAACTATAAACCTGAAAACATCCTCAATGTGAATTATTCATTTAATTTAATATTATGTAATGTTATAAGATAGGGTCCTTATAGACTTCATGTAAATCTGATGATGAACTGGTGTTTTTTATTTCTCATAAATCATATATAAGTTGTAAAACATATGATACAGACTTTATCAAGGAAATGGGGGGGGGGGGGGAAGAAAATATGATTTTGAGCTTGAGGAAGAAAAATATCTTACCCAAGAAAATGTTCTTACACAAGAAAATGATCATACTCAGAAAAAGTTCTTAATCCAGAAAATGGTATTACTCGAGAAAAAGTTATTACTCATGAAAAATATTTTACTCATGAAAATATTCTTATTCGTGAAAAATATATTTCTAAATAAAAAATTTTACTCAAGAAAATTTTAAGAAACAAGAAAAGTTTCTTAATTAAGAAAATATTCAGACTCAAGAAAAGGTTCTTACTTGGGAAAATGATCATACTGTAAAAATATATATATTACCAAAGAAAAATTTCTTACATAAGAATAATTAGGACTCAATAAAAGGTTCCTACTCAAGAAAAATATCATACTCAAGAAAAATACCGTACTAAAGAAAAAGATGCAACTCACAAAAAGTTCCTTACTCAATTAATGTTCAGACTCATGAAATTTTTTTACATAGAATAATGAATAAAATAAAGAATATTTTATTACTAAAGAAAATTTTAGGACTCAAGAAATGTTTCCTTTACAATAATGTTTTATGTGTATGAAAATCATGGAGATTTTTAAGATTTGAAAATAAATTTTTTTAGTTTAAGATAAATATGAGATTTAAATAGAATTGAAGATTCGTGAAATTTTTTAAGCAATAAATTATTTCCAAAACCCACCTAAACAGTTTGTGAGGACTCTATAGAGGAATAAATGAGTTCAAATGTAAATTTTCCTCATGGATATTCAATAAATTGAACTCCAAAATTTGTGGGACAATTATTAAGTATCCAACCAAATATTCTGTTTTTGGTGGATGTTGAGGAAAATTTATCTAAAGAAGTTCTTCAAACCAAATTCCATCAGATGAAAGAATTTAGAGATACCAATTGGTTTAATACACAATTGAAGAAGGAAGAGAATAAAATGAATTAGACTGGACTAGCCTCCATCAGATTGAGGATTCATATTGGGAAGATCAAATTGATCGATGCTGATCATTTTTTTAGGCTAAGGTTATTGAAGACTATTCACGACAACCATATTATTTAAGTGGATTGTTGAATTTATTTAAAAATTACACAACTAGATATTTATTCAGATTACCTATGTAGGAAGTTAAGACTTTATAAAGTGAATCAAAAATTAAGAAGAAATTGAAACTTGTAACATTAGATGATTACCTGTTGATAAAAAAGATTTTTTGGGAAGTGGATACTAGAAGGGATAGTTGGGGTATATCCAAAAATAGATGGAAAGGTTCTACTGGTATTGTATAATTGTTCTTTACTTTTTCCTTTGTATTTCTAAATGAATATAGTGAAAGAATCCATGTTTGAGGGAAAATCCAACATGGAAAAGTATAAGAATTTGTACTGATCCTTGTAAATATTGTGTGTTTCTTTCTGTTTATATATTTTTCATAATAAATGTGATGTTGTTAGTTATATATGAATGGATTATAACTCCAACAAGTTTCAGAGGATAACAAATTTTTTAGGTTGTTAATAAACATTATTTTAAAAGAAAAACGAATCAATGATTCACTCCCCTTAGTAGTCCTGATCCTACAAGGGTAATACACTATCAATGTAGAAGAAAACATATAAAAAATTGTAAAGAATATCATCCAGATATATAATCATAATATATATAATGATAATGATATATTCAATATTATTGAAGATTTTGAAGAAGAAAATAAGTGACCACTTTGTTTCTTATGTTTCTAATCATTTTATTTTCAGTGAGTGATAAGCTATTTAATTTTTAAATATTATATGATCTTAGGTTGAGTTGTTAAATCTAAGTGAGAAGATTATAAAGATATATTAATCTAATCTCTGATTGGAGATAGAGTCTCGTGTATTGTTTGGAAGGAACCTATTGTATTTTAAGACTCTACTATAAAGAGGAAAGAGATCATATTTGATGATAGAGTGTCTCGGTTTGACATATTGATCTACCTCGATAATAGATAAACAAAAAAGGGTTTTATATATACATTGGGAATCTATATAACCTAGATGGATCAAGATATGTCAGTATTGGACAGTTTTGAACTATGATTATAGTTCTAAGATGTTTTTGGATTTCGTTTGAGAAACAATATGTTGTTTTTATATAAAGATATTTTAAGGATTTTGTAACCACCAAATCCTATGGTCAACATTTTATTGTAGTGTAGAATCGTTTATTTGTAAAATAACCAATCACAAAATAGTGTAAGTCATTGTGGATGATCCTTGTAAATACTACATGCTCTTTTTAATTGTATTACATGAATTTCATGTGGTATGATTTCTTATCTAAATTTAAAATAAATATAAATATCTTACCATTAAATAGTGGTTTATAATAAAAGAGGGATAAATATTGAAATAGAATTTGGTAATTGGTAACATTTATTAAAAACCTAACTCACCCCTCCCACTACATAGGCATTTGTGCTAATTCTAACAACATTTTGAATTTGTATCAGTGGGATGGTTCATTATTTTTGGATTTTATTGTACTTTACTTAGAATTTTTTTCATATTTTTCTGATGTACATATTTGAGTTTGTTAAAGTAAAGGAATTGATGAAAGAGCTAAATATATTATTGTAAATAAAATTTTTAAGTCCTTGAAAATGAATATTGAAAATTTAAACATTAAATAGGTTGATAAGAAGAGTAAAACCTCAAGAAATATATAAGAAAAATCAAAATCCAAAGGATATCATATTGGTGCTTATAGTTCAATATATGATGAGACATGTTAAAGTAATGTTATTGATAATCTATACGATAAGTTCAATGACTACATGAATAAAGTTTATATTGTGGGTTTTACACATAAATTTGGGTAAATTCAAGATCTGGATGATGGAAAATCATATCTAATAATATAATATAATGAAATGAATTAGGTATTTGTAGATAAGTTACAAAAATTAAACACTATCACCAAATAATTGAAAAATATGGATCTATCCATAGAGATTATCCTATAAAAATTTGCAATGGATGAAATAAATTTTCAATTATTTATTGATAAAAATGATAATATGAGTAAAATAATTGATATTAATTTTTTTTTGGAAGAAACACATAAATTTGTTGATGGAGTTAATGAAGTCTAATTTTTATTTAAGGACAAATTAATTGATGAGTTTGATCATAACATTCAATAAAAATAAAGAATAATAATTAATAGTTACAAAATATGAAGATTCTATGGGAGGATAGGTTGAGCTGAGTTGTGATGGATGATAATATTGTGTAGTTAAATTCTACAGAGTTTAAGATAAAACCAAACAATCTCGATATGACACAAATAAGAAATCCCCTTGATATTGAATGAAATATTTCTTCTACTAATGTTTCATATAGATTTTGTTCATTAAAAATGACTCAAATAATTGGTAAAAAAGCGCGAGGACATTTGGATAATCCATTGCCTCATCCCCAAGGAATATGGTATCACATCATCATGATACAACATTATGTACCAAATATATTTTACTTGTAAGTTCTAAACAAAATTCAAATTGTGGAATAATGTGAGAGTAAAAAAATGTTTACAAACCAACCTATGTATCAAGGGAGTAGGTAATCATGTTTTAGATTATAATATAATCAAAATATGTCCAAAATATTATGGTTTCAATAATATATATTTTATAGCCAACAACTAGATTAAAGAGAAAAATGTATGTAAGATATTGTTGTTTTTTAGTGGATTTGGCATAGTTAAACTGAAAATTTGATTAATATTTCAACTATTATTATTTATATAATATAGGAGGTAAGTGGGATAAGTAAAAAATATAAAATGAAAATTAAATGAAAATATTAAAACAATATAATGGATATGTATATGAGAAAATAATTTGAGATCCCTATGAATATCTATGAGTACTATAACCTTTATGGGTATATATATGATTAATGTTGTTATTTTATAGTAATCCAAAAATATTATATTGATTTGATAAGGAATACAAAACAAAACAAAATCATGAGACAATGAATTGTTAATCTTTTTAGAAGAGTAAATGGAATAAATACATCGAGAAAGGAACTCTTAAGAAGTTAGTGATAATGGATTAGAAGGTTAGAACATCATAGAATATAGGATGCTTCGCTTGTGGTAGTATATGCCACATCATGAGCCATTAAATTTTATTTATGAAGATTATGAATTTTAATAGAAGAATTATTGAAGCAGAAAGTGATTCCATCATGGAGAGACACAAAACATATTATCATTTTAGACGATATAAAAGAATTTTATTTTGAATAGTTTTTAAATTAGGGTTGCTCAAATATTGAAAATGAGGTGTGTGGAAGTTAAAAATATGTTTTTATACATATGTGACATATATGAATGGTTTTCTAGTCAAAGGGAGATTAAAATGACAAGGGGAAATCACTAGTGGTTTCATGTTATAAAATTATTTTTGTAAAGAATATTTCCATGTGTAGAAATAAGGTAATTTTCATAAAGAGTTGTTCATAATGTATTTTAATCAGTTGGATAAGTTTAAACAAAAAAATAAAGTTGAAAAAAATAGTGATATATTTTATAAAGTGATTTTTCAATTTACAGCAAAGAGAAAAATTTTGAATGATGATATAACCATGATTCATAAAGTTAAAAATAAATGGAAAGTGAAGAAAGAAGAAATAATGAAAAATATTAGCCACTTTAATATTTAAAAAAAGTTTTTTGTTGTAAAAGTGGTCTCATACCAAGTGTTAAAACTAATATACTAGAAAATTACAACACAGTCCACTAGTCCACTGTATTTATTTAAATAGGGGATTAAAGTCAATTTAATTATAGAAACCAATGAAGGTTCTATATTATATTCTTCTAGAGGTTGTAACTAGCACAGATGTTATTTGAAATTCTATTAATTTTTAATTTTCTTCAAACATAATTAGGTATTAGTATCTCATGGATATTTTTTTGTAATAAAAATATCATTGTGATAGAGTATGGAAATGATCTATGGTGTGGGAGTTATTAAAACAGATCATGCAACAAGAGATTTACTCTTTTTTATGAATATAGAAATCATGATAGCCCTGGAAATTTTAGATGATTGATGTAGGATTTTCATTCAAATATTAATTTTTTGTTCATTATATCATCAAGGTGTGGTTTTGAAATAATAATTTGGATAAAAATAACTATCAATTGAATATTTTTATGTGTTTTGTTTAGTTGAGTCTAGGCCCATATACATATTTGTAATTTTATCTAATCATCCTCCATGGGATGAAATTTTTAGTTCATACCTCTTTGGAAAATTTGAATGGACATCATTGATTGTTTAATATGGTAACTATTATTTTATATAATGGGTTACCCTACATATACATAGATATTCCTTACATAATGATCATTACTAATAAATATATTATTTCATATTTCTCAAAAGGAAATGAATTATTATTTGGGAGATGTTGGTTCTTGAAATAAACTATCGAAGGTGGAGATAATTTTTCATTTAGATGACCTCCCAAAAGAAATATTTTCAACGAAGAGAGAGAAAAATTTCCCACCTTTTTATTTATTTTAATTATGGGGGATAGGCAAGCTGAACTAATATTGATAGGAATTCAAGTGAAGTAGTTCAATGGTATTAAAAATAAATAAAATGTGGGATATTTAAGTGGAAAATATATGTTTTTTTGTCTTTTTCTTCAATGGTCATCAATTATCATGTCAATAAATATGTATAAAAGCTAGTAGATGGATGGGAATATCCGCAAAACAATTTATTAGGTGGATTTCCATATATAGAGGCTAATGTTAATTCAATTTGGTTATCAAGATGAATTTATGAAAAATAAAAGGAAAGAGGTGTTGTTTCCTTTTAACATATAGTTTGAAGGGTTATTGGATAGTAGTTAATATATTATATGATTGATGGGGATGGAGATCGTTGAATATATAATTTTAGTTGGAGTTTGAATAAAGAGATTTCCAACTATAGTAAAATATGTATAAGAAATTGGAGATGTTTCTGATTATAGTGAACATCATAGAGAATCTATTATTATTCATCTTAACCATTAGTTTGATTAAAGATATTGAAGACCTATATATTGAAGCAACCATCCATGAATTTCTAGATGAATATTTATGGTTTTGAAAACTCTTTCTACTGAACTATTTTTTTTGGAAATTGTGTTAAGATATACTCATAAAGAGTAATTCTAATTATAAATATAGTATGTTCCGGTTGGAGTCAGGGGGAAACCATCCAAAAAGATTTTTTAATGAATTTTTCTAAAATTGGTGTTGAAATAACATAAATATATTTTTTAATGGGTTAATTTTTATAATATGGTTTGAATATATTCTGATTATTATTATATGATGATAATAAATACTCTACCATTATTCAAACTTTCGGATGATATAATATTTATTTTATCATGTATATGAATTTAACGATGAAAACATTTTACTTTGAATATCACATGACTTGTGGGAATTATCTGATTTTTCAACATAATACATCATCATATATCATTATTAAGAGTGTATGTATTAACCATATTATTTTTTTTCATAATTATTCAGTGTAAGACATTATGATCATACATTTTATGTTGACTGTTTAATGTCATGAATTTTTAATGAATTCGCATCCATTTTTTAAGAATTCAAAATAATACAATATTTTTTCTCAAAATAATAAGAATTTAAATGAGAGGTTATGAGTTTGTGACAACTTATGAATGAGAAATCATAATTTTTTTCCCTTATTTGTACTTTATAAATTAAAAAATCATGGAAATATTGAAAATCATATAACCTTAAAAATCATGTTCTCTAGATTTAATATCTAACAGAGGTAATAAATTGGGATGTAGTAATAAATTGTTTTCATGGAATTAAACATCAACAAAAATACACATGATACAAGAACTAAATTTTATAGGAGAAAATATTTAATTGGAGAAAAGAGAAGAATGCAGCATTTACGAATTTGAGACACTTTTATTTTAGAAAAATGAGTTTAAAAAATTATTTTTATGAATTCTTAATGTAAATTTTCTTGATCTAATTATAACTATTATAAATACACATAAGATATTTTGTTTCATGAAAAATAAATATGAATCTCAAATTCATCTTGTATATTGTTTATAATATTTTGATTCAATATAAATCTATATAGAATAAATTACAAGTTATCGAATTAAAAACTATATCTTCCATATTTTAGGAGGATTTTATATGATATTTAACATTAAAAATGGAACATTTCATAGGTATATATTTCAATTCATACTGGTTAGAATAGTATGTGGAAATTGATCTTATAATAAGATTAACCTATAAGATTTCCTTATAGTGAAAAATAATAATTGAATGGGGATAAATGAAATGGTATTTATATAAACTTATAGAAGACACAAATTTGGAGATAGAAAGAAAAATGGGGTCATGAAGATCTCCCATGTATGAAAAAATAGGTTTATGATCAATGGCGTTGACTTTGAAGGGATATTTTCAATATTTGAAATAAAAGAAAATAATTGTAGGTTATATATATATATATATATAATGAAAATGAACGAGAGATGTATTGTGTTTAATAAGTTCATCTGAGATTATACTGAATCATGAAAAACTGCAATTTCTTAACTAGTAAGTTAACTAATATAGAATCATGAAGAATATAATATAGGTATCAAAGTCGAATAGGAATAAGTATACTATGATAGATATTTTGGTATAATTCTACGAATAAAAGGCTTAGTAGAGACTGATTTTTTGTTTGTGTTTATGATCATTTTTTATTAATTCATTCTATGTATGAGGATATTCTATATTTTTAAATATCATAAGTGAATAATTTGAGTTGATAATTCAATTTGAGTCAGTTAAAAAATAGATTTTAATTTAATCTATGAGTGGAGATTGAGTTTCATATATAGGTCATTAAGAATATGTTTCATTCGAATACTTTTAAGATAACATGAAGAAGATTAAATTTCATGGTGTAGTAGAATCTAGAGTTTATGTTGTTAAATTTCAAGATCAACTAAATAAGAAACACTTTTATATTCAATGAATTATGATTCCTAATCTAGGTGACTATATGTGTGTAAATATATCATGTTCTAAAGCTATGATTATAATGTGAAGCAATTTTTGGACATCCTGTGAAAAAAAAGATGTTGTGTGTAAGGTGAGATTTTATAACGGTGTGGGAAGTAACAAACCATTATTTTAGACATTTTATAATAGTTTATAAACATTATTTGGGGTAAATAACCAATCACGATAAAGTGTACGCATTTATGGAATACCCTTGTACACCAAACAAGGTATTTTTATTTTATTTACAATTATTTTATGTGGTATAACTTTTTGGTTAAGTGTAAATAAGATCCAACTAATATAACATGAAATAAGGGTTCATGACCTAATTTAGTTTAATATATAAAAAATATTTATTAATTGGTACAATGTAGTTAACACAAAATTCACCTCATCCCACTCTCAAATGACTATATCGATCCTTCCAATACATTCAAAAATTAAATAGATAGAAAGGAATAAAATTTATATCAATTAATATGTTAAAGATATATAACATGTATTTTATTAATATTAGAGTGAAATTGCACAAAATATTTTAAAACAGAGTGAAGATGGTGCTGATTCATCGTAAAAAATTAATAAGGTGTGGAATATCCCACAAAGAAACATTCAAGGATATGAAATTTTATGGGTAATTATAAAATAATTATGGATCAATATGCTACACTATAAACATCAAGAAAACATTAAGAAAACATTAATAACTAGAATTCTTTATTAATATAATCTAAAATATGTTTAGGTAGATCTTGGTTGTATTTAATTGGAAGAATCTATATAGGATGAGAAAGAATATATTTAGAATAATATGACGTATGAACCAATTCCTCAATTTAAAAACAAAAACATTGTTGGAATTAAATTTTTTCTTCTATGAAGATAAATTAAAATGGTAATGTTTGTATATTTATAGTGTGACACATGTGTGAGGGTTATTTTTCTGTGGAAGGATCAACTTTGTAAAAAAAATTAAAAATAATTAAATTCTATAAAATTAATATTTCATTTTTATAACCTATCATATAAATTTTAATATTACACAAATATATGTGAAGCCAGAAGTCCACAATGGTTATCTTAAGGAGTAACTCTATATTTAGAAAAATAGATAATTTATTTTTGATATTAAATGAGAATATATATTGAAATAACCATTTCCATTAAACCAAACCTGTCTATTTTTTTAAATAAATCATGATATGTGCCTAAAAATCTTTCATTTTAAAATTTTTCTTATGTAAAGTAATATATACATGAAATAAAATTATATTACTTCACTCGTTATGGTCTTCATTGTAGAATACCTTATATATACAATTGATGGATTTTATATTTTTGGGATTATTCTACCTATAAAAATTGAAAATTTAAATCTAAATTATTTTTGAAATTATATTTTTCATGGATTTTAATGTTACAAATGGTTTTGAATATTTTCCATAATAACATAAAAATATTTTTATGTTATAGAGTGATTTTTGAAATAGAAAATTTAAAATTAGAACAAAATATTATGTACATAGTGAAATAAACAAAAAAATCAATGAATTTTTTCTAACATAAGGAGAATATGTTATAATTAGGATTATTTTATATCAAATATAACCAATATAAAATATACCCATTAATGTAAAATTTCATTCAACATTACTACTCCATCTTAATGAATCAATGTTATGGTGGAAAAAATGAATTTTCATGTATGATAAATTCACACATGAATATGTAATTTTATATAATTGATAAGGATAATAAAAAATGTATGGAAGCAGTGATAAATATTTTCCAAATAAATTTAATGATAAAAAAAATATATTTGTTAGGGGATTCTTTATTAATAAAGGTCCAGAACATGGAATTGCAACAACGAAACATTTGTTATCCTGATAACATTCCAAATAGAGCATGTGTATGTTAAAAAAGATACCAAAAAATGATGCTAATAATGTAACTGGTGATTAATATGAAATATAATTTAAATATTCCCCTATAAATCAAATTCAATAATCATATTTACATATTTTAAAAAAAACAATTTAATTCTCATGGTTGAACTATTCTGACATAAAATATTTCTTAGTAAAATATTAAATGGAACTAGGTGATTTAATATTGAAGTATATCTAAAAAAGTAATAAATTTACATAAATAAGAAATGATATGATATCAATATATATATATATATATATAATTATTATTGATTTATTGAACATGTGAAATATCATTATAAAAATGGTAACATTTTTTTCCAAAATTATCACTTTATTAGTGATTTGTTTTTTATTGAAAATGTGTGGTGATCCATAAATCAATGATTAATTTTTTTATAAGTGGGTATGAAAATTGAGAATGTGTATAGTATGATTATAATATAATGGTTTTGAAATTTATTTATTGAATAATGTAAAAAATGAGAAAACAAATAAGGCTTATTTGAAGTCATTCAAGGATTTCTATTTATTTTAACAAATGATAAATTACTTGGGGGAGTTTAAATATATCTTTTATTTATTTTAATTTTTTTAATATATAAAAAATTTATGTAAATACAAATATAGTTTTTTAAGGGACCACTTTTCAGATTTTGATTAATTCCTTATGCCTTGGAATATTTTTATCCATGAATGAAGTTTTCTCGAAAACATCAATATAACATATAATATGGTTCCAATAACCTCTATATTGATAGTGAGATAGGGAATTAATATAACAAGTGATTGAATCTATTTTAATTAATTACTCTTATTCTCTATATTTATAATTTTATTTTTTCAATATGTAAGTAAAAAAGGGAAAAAATCAGAAATAAATATATAAATATATATGGATTATCCTACAGGAATCATAAAAATTTGGATAAGTAAAATCTTATTTGATTAGATTAAATTTCTAAAAACGATATTTGAAGAGGGGTATGTTAAATATGGTAGTTAATGAAATAAATTTACTCAATATCTGAAATACTATAAGGGACATATATATGTAGAATAAATATTGAGTCACATAGGGTATCTCTGAGATCTACTAGAAACATCATAAAAAATATAGTTTACATAGACCTTGTTTGGAATCTCCCAAACCCAATGATTAAATATAAAAATGTATAGTTTTTTAGAATAAAAATAATTCTTCATATATTAATATATAATCCCATCATATTAATAATCAATAAAATTCAATAAAATTTAGTGTTATTGGATGTAACACTACTTCATATAGAACATGGAAGGGCTACAAAATGCAGTACCCATATTAGAATTTATTCTATATGAAATTAAGGTAAAAATCCCCTGGATAAATTGGTTAAGGATGAAACGAAACACTATTCATGATTATTTTTACATTATTTATCTCTATATAATGTATTTCTAATGATAAATTTACAAACCAAAATATTGATTTCCTACCTTCATGTAAAAGTATTCTCTCAGTATGTTTATTGTAGTGTCTTTTCTCAAGCATACCTAAGGCAGCATGATATTTTTACATGATGTAGAGAGAGGATATAGAAAAAAAAAAGTTACAATAACAAAATAACATTTTTTACTTTTATTATGATATTATGTATTTATTTTAATAAAATACATCATAATAATAATGCATGTTTTTAGATTTGGCATGTCCAAGAATTTTTAGTTCAATATATCAATGTACTGAAATTATTTAGGTATAATTATTGGATTAAGATTATTTATGAAATATATATAATAATATTTTCATTAAAAATATAATATTTTGGTTATATCAACACGGTATGTATAAATGTTCTATTAAAAACACTTTCATTAAAATATGGGTTCACTAAAGATTTTTAAAATGGTGGATAATATATTTTTTCCTTGGAGGAATATCTTAAATGGTGGTAAAGTAATAAAGAAAGTTATTAATGCTCTTGATTATATATATAGAATGATTATATCTCTAGATAAAATTTCATGTAATGGAATATTGTGATGTAAATTCTCTCCAAAAATAAATTTTCCTATTTATTAGCCTAAAGAAGAATTATAAGAATTATATTTCTATTACATTTTTTGATTTTTATTCTTCATCATTATAAGTATTGAAAATTATTAAACCTATTAAAAATACATTACAGCCGTTTGAGAGAAAAATTGTAAAGTATGTTGAGGGTTATCCATTATATCCATCTTATTATGATTATAATAAAAAGGAAGATGAAATGATGTAGATTTTTTAAATATTATTTTTGGGTATATTATGGATTATTTTCAATATTATGTGCTGAGATGACGTGCGATTCAGAGTCATAGTCTTCCCAAGATAAATTATTGAAATATATTAAATTTATTAAATAACATGTGTGCTCAATTTTAATAATAAAGTGGAGTATCTTCTAAACGTTAACCAGATTAGAAATATCAGGGAATTGTTGAATTTAGAATGCATGTTTTACCATAAGACCGACTTAATCTAAATAGGCATGGGTTATTTTTGTAAAATTTGTCATGATCATAAAATGAATAAAATAAATAACTAAGTTATCTTATTTGTTTCATTGACGTAGAGACGCAACAACATAACTCTATTTTAAAAAAACATTTGGAAAATTTGGAAGGTCAGCCACATAACCCTTCAATTCATTAGAGAGACTTTGGAGAGCTTGAGACAAGATTATATAGGCAGATGATGGACAAATCAAGGATTGAGGACCATAATGAGACTAAATCAAATGACAATTCCAATGACTATGATGTCACATAGCTCTTTACTACTGATCAAACCAAATCAGGTTATGGTGGGTTTTCAATTTGTTTTAATTCGTTATTCTTGATTCCTATGATGAAGACGAATGAATAAACTAATGTATTGATCCATGGATCATGAATATCTTTATGATCCGTTTATTATAGGGTGATGTTAGAATAACTATATTGAATTGTTGATTTATTCATTGAAATTATCACAGACAAAAATTGAGATCAACACAAACGTCGATCGAGGTTAATTCCTCTCACAAAACCTTGTGACATTCTCCCCTGATTCTTTATTTCCCTCACGATTCCCCTGTAAGGAATGGGTTCGACATATCTTGAAAAATTGATCATTGTGCACTCATTTCACGGTGCACCGATCTGATGTCATAGATCTAGGATTGGAATGACATAATGTTGGTGCAATGATGGAGAATGAAATGAATCTAATGATGTAGATAACTGATTTACATGGTATTTGGCAGGCAACAAAGAATGATGATGCTAAAATTTTCTGAGAGGAATGAAGGATAAAATTTTGATGATTTTGTTATAGAATGAATCTACGAGACTCAATTTATTTTTTTGTGGAAAATTAATCAGAAGACAGATGGTCAGAGAAATGGACAGGATGTTTAGAGGTGGATTTAGATTTAAAATAAAATCTACATTTACATAGCAAATAATCTAGATTTACCCATTGTGTGAGGACCCCATCGTGGGTGCTGGGATTATTGGTAAAAGATATGTATAACACCACATGTAACCATTTCATGTGATGTGTGACCCCTCCCTGGAGGGTCGACGTGTACCCCGGTGGGTACACATACACGGGTTGGAGTACAGGGGTTGGAGCACATCATATACTCCCCACATTGACACAACTTTCACTAAGTACACAGGTTCAATAGGGACTAGTATAAGGGCACATGTACATGGGTTGAATCTTTATACCAATACATGGTTGATTTACATGAGCAAGACATGAGGTCAAGGGACACAATGTGTAACCATTCTATACATCATGTAATTTTTTATACAAGGATTAGTGGCATTTTCCTCTATATCTATGAAAAGTTTGATTATTGCATGATCCACAAATCCTTTCCCCAGGGTTTAGTGTAGAATCATCTCCTACTTCTACAACTACAATACCTTCAGTATGATAACTTAGATAGGGTCATTAGACCCGCTCCATGGGTCCTAGAGTAAGATTTTATATTCATCTTCATTCCCTAGGTAGATTTATCGGTATCATCAGGACCAAAACTATATGGTTGTCGATCCTCTACATTATAGTTCAATCTAGATCGATTTGTTGGTATCACCACATGGAAATTCATGTGATCCTTATCTATGTATCATAATCTATTCAAAACTTTGGTGTGTACATATAATGCCAATAATTGATGAGAAAAACCTCTTGGACAAACACCATCAATTCTATCAAACCCAGAAGTGTATTCCCTTGGATTTGTTCATTGTGGAATATTCGAGCTAGAATCCTAGGCTGGTATGCTATGATTATAAATTACCATTAGAATCTTTGTCTTTATTGAGTATATCTAGATATAAGACCATAATGTCATTAGTGAGACCATAAATTCTGAGGTGTGTTCCTGTTTCATTTGATAGTAGTCCTTAGTACTTAATCTCATGTTAGGCTTCTGTTCAAACTCTTATTGGTGGGATTTTTTTTTGTCCTTGTTTACTTTCATTTACATATTATCATGCTCTGCTTATGGGATTCATATGTATTCATGCATTTTTTAGTTAAATTAACATGTTATCATTGTATAGGATTGGATATTTGTGTGGTTCTGTGTGTGTGAACATAGGATAAGGTGTCCAATGTCAATGATATGACTACGTGGCACTAATTGATATCACATATCCAATTGAAGGATGGATAGGGGGTCCATAAAATGAGACCCACCGGGACGGGTCATGATAGAGTTGTATCAGAGTTGTATGTTCTAATTTAGGAATCAAATTTTATGGGATGGGTTTTGGGAAACCATGTTAAATGTTTCGAGTTTGGAATTCTGGTGAGGGACTCTAGTGTCAATGAAACGGTGGACATATCCATAAAGTCAAGCTCTAATCACCAAATTTTAAACATTGTGCATGAGAAAAATGGTTTCATGGAATCCAATGGTATAGGCACCATATAGGAATGGGTTTTTCTTTTCATGTGATTCTTGAGATAGATCTCTAGATGTACTCAAAGACCATGGTATATCATGTTTATTTCTATATTCTCCTATGATATATGCTAGTAGGGATTTAGTATCAATATCATGAGGATGATTCCCTCAAGGATGAGTAATCGATACATGGAGTATATCCCAATGAGTTACCTCCAACGGTGTTCTAACTACACCACCGCCCAAAGAGAATAACATTGTACCCTCATTACAAGTGTTTGAGGTGCACAAGCTAGGTGCATATTATGATTTTTAGTGATAGAGACTCTTAATGTTCTAAGGTGAGCCTGACCCATAGGTGGTAGAGGACTAGCATGAAGTAGTGACCATATTTTTTCCTCTATTCAAGACACCATCAGATCCTATGGTGGTCTTATCAGAGATCCCTATTTACAGATTATAAGAGTGATTTCTGGGTTTAGTTACTTATTCTTATGAAGAACAAACTCTTTCGTTGAAATAGTTTGAAAATATTTTCTTAGAGGAGTTATCACCTTCTACATTATGGGTTGTACGTATCCATGAGCTTCTACAGCTCCCTCAGGGTAGCATGAAAATGGATGAGTATTCATCATGTATTACTAAAATATCTAGGTTGTCGATGGATATGGATCATGATAAATTCATTAGGTAACAGATCTTTGAGTGTGGACTGTGTAGAGACATTAAGAACAGTTTTATCTCACTATTAATTCCTAAAACAATTGGTGTACTAGAGCGGGCTATGGTGGTTTAGAGTGTCATGATGAGAAGATACAACCATTGGTAGTGTGTAGTTTAAATGAATGAGCATAAACCTCGATATTAGGGATCTGACATCAGTCCTAGGGACCTATACATGAATAATATTTCATTAGGTGGCCTCATTACAAAGAATACATGGTACATGGATCACATAGTGGGTCTAGTGAACCAAGTGAGAGGTGGTGATACTCTGGTGAAGGGTGGGGAAATCCTTCATGATATTATCTAACCTACCCTATAGATGATAAAGAGACCATTGATGGCTTATTATGAAAGAGGCAATTGTATGAGAAGTTGGGTTCATATGGTGGAAGATACGATAGAGGAGTTGGGGGAGCAGTGTGTGGTTGTTGACGCTTTGACTTGTTACCACCACCACCACCCATAGGTGGTCCATGTCAGGCTCAGTGATCTAGAGGATAGGGTTAGTGACTACTTCAGGCAGTCGAATCATACGAATCAGAGGCTCTATGAATGATTCAAAATATGATTTCTTTAATTTCTACCATATCTTCAATACTGATAGACATATATATTTTTCATTATATTATTTCCACATTCCATGTACGAGACTTAGATATTCCTATGGATCCCTTGGATAAACCATTACATTTGGAGAAACCTACAAGGGAATATTCTTTGATCATACACTTGTGCTGACAAAGTGGCCAAGCTCGTGGAGGCATGTGTTTTTGTTATAACATCCTAGTATCAACATCATGGTCTAATGAAGTCATTCATGTTGAGGAATAGTTATCTACAGATCATTCACAGATTGATTGTTTTAGGTGAAGTATGTGGTGTTTCTAAAATAATAGAACATGGAATTCCTTTTTTAGTGAAATAGAAAGCCAAGAAGCATAATATGGACTCATGAATATGAGGTGGCATTCAATTACATATCATTTTTCTAGACTAGCCCATATTTTAGTGTATTTTATGAGTAGTTTCCTACAGTGGATACAATGTATAAATACATACTCCCTAAGTATGTTCTAGGATTACCTTTGTGCTATGAGATAGACTTCTGTATTGATTTACACCCTAGGATGACACTAATATCTACAGTAACATATCAGGTGGTTCCTATAATGATTCATTATTTAACGGTGTGGTTTGAGGACTTAGAGGAGAAGGGGATTGTAAGACCCATTGTTTCACCCATCACAACCTCATATTTTTCCTAGATAGCATATGGGATGTTAATGTTATGTGTGGACTACTAGTGCATGAACCAGATGACCGTGAATAACAAGAATACACTACCAAGGATCGATGAACTCTTTGATCTATTGTAAGGGTAACAATGGTTCAAGAAGGATGATATCATGTTAGTCCCTCACTAGCTGCGAGTATGAGATGAGGATATAAAAAGAGAGTATTTTGATGTTGATATGGTCATTATGAATACATGGTGATGCCCTTTGGTGTGACAAACTCCCTAGTAGTGTTCATGGGACTCATTAACATGATCTTAAATACTTTCTTTGACCAGTTCATGGTAGACTTAATTGTCGATATTCTTGTGTAATAATAATCTAAGGAGGAGAACGCCAGACCCTTGAGGATAGTTCTAGAAATACACTCTGAGAACCTTTTTTATAGAATCCTATCAAATTTCTAGTTTTATATTCAAGTGTTCTAGTTTATGGGAGAGGTTATATCAGCAGATGAAGTGGAATTGAACATGGCCATGTTGGAGTCATTGTTATATTGAGGGCCACCCAACAAGGTGACAGTGTTGTAGAGCTTCCTTGTGTTGGTGGGATATTACCATATATTGATACATGATTTCTCTTCAGTATCATCACCCATGATATCTTTTACTTGAAAGGGGAATTTTTTTTGTTGATATAAAAGATCAAATAATATTTTCAATAGTTGAGGTAGAGTTTGATGAGTGATCCCATCTAGAAATTTCTAGAGGAGAGTTTCGAGTACATATTGTTATGTGATACATAGGGAACTACTCTTGGTTATGTTTTGATGTATAATAAATTGGTTATTTCATATGGTTCATGTTAGTTGAGACCACATTAGAAAAACTATGCGACCCATGATATTGAGTTAGCAGTGGTAGTCTTCACACTGATGATTTATCATCACTACCTAATTGGAGAGCGGTTTTTCATCTACCACAATCAAAAGAGTCTATGTATATCATCAATCATATTGGTAGTAACTTTTGAAATAGGTGATGAATGGAGTTATAGTAGGATCATGACATCAAAATTGTCCATACAAATGGGAAGAGGAATGTGGTAGCAGATTCTCTTAGTAGGAGATATTGTTCACAGTAGCTAAATGAGGCATCAGAGTAGTTGGCCTCATTGAATTTTTCCTTTCTGATGGAGATATAGAAACATACCTCCCATCGATAGTTGTCCCCCCTATTCACATTAAATTATTCAAGGAGGTACAACTTAGGAATATCGACATTGATACCGTACCTACTAAAATATTCACTAGACACACTCCTGATAAATTTTAAAAATTTATGCAGATCATTGTTCTTTTTTGAGGAAAAAAGATGGTACCATTTACATTGCAAGAGGATGTTCTATGAGAGTTTCATACATCGCATTTGGTGGTACTTTCAAGTGTAAAAAATATGTTCCATGATATACTTTGCAAGTACATTTATAATGGGTTTATCACATACATCTATGGGGCATGATGAAACGTGGGTGATCATAGACCAACTCACCAACTCAGTCCACTTCTTAGATATTTGGGAGTCGAGTTTAGTAGGGATCTTAGTAACCTTATATACATAGGATATTTTCTGACTACATAGAGTTACATTGATGATAGTTTCCGACCATGATGATTTCTTCCCATCCTAGTTGTGGAAGGGATTCTTATAGGATTTTTGGACATAGTTATGCTTGATCATAGCATTCCTACCCCAAAATGATGGGTAGACATTGCGTACCATTCATGTTTTGGATGAAATGTATTGATCTTGTATGTTAGACATTTTATATAGTTTGGAAGATCACCAACCACTGGTTGGGTTTGTGTACAACCAAAAATACCATCCCACCATCAATATAGAATCATTATAGGATTTTTATGGGAAACCCTATAGGTCACCACTTCGCTCGACTAGCCTAGGAGAGTTGGAACTCATAGTCCTAGAGATAGTATGAGAGACAACCTAAATGGTATAGATTATCTAGAAGTGGATGAAGACTAAACTGAGATATTAGTAGAATTATGTGGATAGATGATAGAGGCATTTTGAATATGATTATTGAGACCATGTGTTATTATTAGTTTCAAATCCACATGGATTATGTAGATTGGTTTGGGCAGTAAAGCTATCACCAAGATCCATTGAACCTTTATAGACATTGGTACTATTGGTGAGGGGGCGTACCACATAGCTCTACCCCCACAGTTAAACTATATACCTGATTTTTTTTATGTGTCTTAATTGAGGGAGTATGCTCACGAACCATTATATGTTATTGAAAGGGGTGAGCTACAATTTGAGGATGGAGTGACCATTTCTTATTACATGGTAGAGATCGATGATCAGTAAGAAAGGATCCTTTGTAAGAGATCTATTCCTTTTGTTAATTTCCAATGGCCCCACAGGAATCTATAGGATAACACATAGGAGTAGGAGTCTTAGGTTCGTGCTTCGTACCCATATCATTTTGGGTAGCCCATATTTTAGATTTTAGAAGAAATAAATCCCCAAGGTGTGGATAATTTATTGACTCATATGTCAATGTGTTGTTTTTTAATATTTCAGGGATTATTTTCAAGATTAGGTGCTAAGACATCATGTTATTTGGAGGGCTAGTGTGCCTATAAAAATGATTGAAATATATTAAATATATTAAAAATAATGAATTCACATTTTTCTTAAAAAATTGGAATAACATATAAATATATTCACATATGTATAAGATGAGGTATCTATTGGGATCAAAATGTATTTTTTTCAATGAGTAGATTAACCTTATTAAGCATGGGTAATTAGTGTAAAATTCACCATGAGAGTAAAATGACCAAAAAATATTAATTAGATTATTATTTTTTTGTTGATGCAGCGAAACAGTGACCTAATTCTCTTTCATTAAATACACGATTTAGAAAAATTTACAGGTTTAGCCACATAACCCTATAAATCATTGGAGTGACATTGGATAGAATCAAATGAGATTCTTTTCATGTAAAATGGCTATATCAAGGATCAATGATCAGAATGAGGTGGAATTGAAGGATCTTAATAATGACTATGACACTATAACACGCTTCATCAGTGATCGATCCAAATCGATGCCGGACATTTTGTTGATATTTTTTATTCCTGAATCTTGATTCCTATGATAAACATGGATCAATCGACTAATATATTAATCCATGGATCATGGATATTTGTAGGATGGGATTTTTTTGTGGTGATTTTAGAATAATTACATTTAATTATTGATTTATTAATTATTATTATTCTAACAGTAATGAATCGAGATTGACATGAACATTGATCTGGTTTTATTTCCCTCATTTGGTGTTGTTCTTTTCTCCCCCAACCCTTTTTTACCATGGGCATTGATCATTTGGCATGATTTTTTAAATATCCTGATCAATCAATCGTTATGAACCTATTTCTTGGTACAACCCCATTTTCATGTTCACCATCATGAAATTAATAATGATGATGACCATGGTTTCTATGAAGATCGAAGACCTGAATTTTTCTGACTTGGTGATGGCATGACTCGATGAGTCTCAATCTACATTTTTGTAGAAAAGTGATCAATATATCAAAGGATAGAGCAATGGTCAGGATGTGGAGAGATAGATCTATATTTATATGAAATTTCCCATTAAACAGTGTGAACCCCAAATCTAAATACTATGTGGGGTCTTGTTTGCAGCAACTAGGGTTTCATGTAGGATCTATGGATAACATGATATATGAGCCTTTCACTTGATGTGTGACCCATCCCTAGTGACCCACTGTAACACCCCAGGTAAATAAGGAATATTACATTTTCATATTTATCCATATTTGTGAATAAAATATTAATATGACTTTGAAGGGGATGCTATGCTCGATGGCATACCCAACACGCAACAACGAGTTTCTGGGGAATCTTACGTTGCACTCTAATAATAAAATAATATTATTTTAAATGGTAGTTAACATGTAGCCGTTGTAATGGTGGGAATGGATAGAAATAACTAAAATATGATTATATATGTTCTTAAATATTTTTACATTTATCCAATAAAATCTAAAGGCTTAAAATACGTAAAGAATTCAATTTTAGGCGTATATGCCCTAGTTTTCACCAAAGGTTCACTTATCGCCTTTTAATGGAGAACCGTCATTAAATATAGTTTTTTTCACTCTTAAACATTATTTTTGACCAAATAAAACTCTTATTATGAATCGGGACATCAAAATTTACTTTGTGTAAATTTTTGGTATCTTTCCGATAAAGTTCATTTTTTTAATGAATAGTGTAAAATTTTGTATTTTAATTCAAAACCATATTTTAATCTAATTTATTTATATGATTAGATTATATTTTGAATTGGTTTTAAAGTGAAATTAGAAAATATTTTTACCATTAAATCCAATAGTGGTCGTTGGAATCAATTTCACTTTGAAATCAGACTTAAACTAGTGTCAATCTTTTGATACTTATTGTTTCATAAAACACGCTATTTGTCATGACAACGGGAATTAATTATTAAATTAATTAATGTGACTTATATGTTTTGAATTTTGTAAAACGGACTTCATTTTTGAATTCAGAATATCAAATATAGCTTAGGGTGAATTTTTGGGATTTTTCTGAAAAACTTCAATTTTTGATGAATAGTGAAACCACTGAGTGGTACTTATAAAAACTGATTTTCCGTTTAAATGAAATTTTTCCATCATAGTGTTTTGATTTTCAAAAATCTGACATACATGGTTGTAATTAAGAAGTAAAATGTGGTTCAATGAGATTATAATAATTTTTTTTGGTGAATAGTAACTTATTAAGTTCTTAATCGCGATTAGAGGTAATTAGTGTAATTTAAGGTAAAAATGATATTATAAGAATGTGAAAACACCATGACACTTGTCCTACACCTATTGGGTGAGTCATGGCCGACCAAGACAAGCCATGGGCCAACTTGGGGACCCCATGGAGACACTTTGGCTGGGAAATGACATAAATAACTTTTTATTTAATGTTAAAATTAAATTGACACAAACATGATATGTTTTACTTAAATAATTTTTATGTGGGGTTATACAAGTCATATTTTTGATTATAAATAATAATTGGAAAGATAAAAATATTTCCTACATCATAGTATTTTTTTTATAATTTTTAGACATTAAATAAATTAAATTATTTATGACATAATAATGATGCAGCGATGACATCATTATTTGACGATTTAAATAAAATGGAAAGATAATGTAAAATCTATGAACTACACATGTCCAAAACGTATTGGATGAGTGGATTTCGAAGCCTTATCACCTTATACACGAATTATATCAATGTGGGACCTTTTGAAACCGAAACAAATTTTCAAATAAAGTAATATTTCTTTACTTTCTAAAAGTACCCCTCCTCTCCTCTTATAAAAGGCCCCCACCTCTACCTCATTTAACACACTCTTCAAGCCTTTGGCTCGGCCAAACCCTGACCATTTACTCTCTCCAAATCCCTCTCCTCATTCTAGAGGATTACCGTTGGGCATAATCCTTTCAAAGGAAGCCTTTAGGCTCAAATCAAAAGGAGTTACACTTTTAAAGGTAATTCATTCTCTCATGTTCATTTGTTTTATTTTGCTTCTCCAACCCCCTAAACTCTTTTTATTTACTTATTTTGTAACAACACCAGTATATTCAATATACCAGGATGTTGTTATAAGATTTATTTGAGCTACACTCTCACACAACTACATCAAATGGTTAAAGAACATACGGTTTCCGTGGATGGTGAAATTCTGCCTCCCGAAACGATGATTGTTCAATACTCATTTAACACCTTCAAAGGTGGCCATTATGATGTCACTATTTTTATATATGATATATAATATGTTTATATTTTATTTATGCTTCTGTATTTTTCATTTTTGTCTTACCTTTATGGCTTCCATTATGGGTATACGCGATATCTTCATTTAAGGAAGTGCGGACTACCGCCCCCTCAAAGTGATTTGATTCGTTAAATACCATATGTGGGATGTATAAAGGATGGAAATATGATATTATATATGATATTATACTGGAATTATAATATACCTTTATATCATTATTATTACATTCTATAAAATACGAAATAGAAATGAAAGTAGTGTTCATGCGTACGTACAGCTTACCGTCTCCATGAACGGTGCATTTCATTTCTTACCTCTAAATGATTATGTAATGTTATAAATGCATGCATGTACTGGATATATATGTCATATATGATATATACATAATGAATACAATTCTGGATATAATAAACATTTGGCCACACGAACAACATGTAATTGTAAGAAGTCCACTTTCGACTTAAGAACCAAATATCGGCAAAACAAATATTATTAACTTAAATGATTACATAATGTTTATGACATGGTAATAAGTGGTATAAAAGTAATAATGAACTTGAAAAAGGTTCTTAAGGAAGTATAAATTAACTCATGTTTATTATTCAGGAGATTAAAGAACGATCGAGTCAAGTCGGACCCGAGGTAAGGGATCCTACTCCTCTCTTTCTTTTTAAGTACACACTTTTATGTCATTCCTTTTAATGATCACCTTTCTTGTTATTGGGATGATATTTTATATTAAATTTACTGTAATTTTTATGTTCATGTGATGAGAGACCCTATTCTCTCTCATCAATCCATTTTGGAAGTTTTGTGTGGCGTCGTTAGTCTGCCGAACTTTCGTAAGAGATCTAACTTCTCTCTTTCGTTTTAAGTACTCTCCTTTGTGTCACTTCTTTTAAGCTCCTATTTGTTATGTTGGGGGATTTTCTTTTATATTACTATTACTGTAAATTCTATTGTAATATGATGGGATGCTCTATTTTATCTCATCAATCCATATTCGGAAGTTTTATGTGGCGCCGTTAGGCTGCCGAGTTTTCGTAAGGGATTTTTCATCTCACTTTTATTCCCGTGAGATTTACGCTACATTTGCCAAAAATTCCATTGAGTGGTGTATGTACTGTCCATTATTCTACTCTTTGTGTAATATAATTTCGTTTATGAGTATTTACATCAATGATCTATTGTCCGTCTTTCATGGGGTGTATGTTTTGGAAAGATACCCAAGTCGGTATGGGAACCTTTCACCCTCCTTTTTTTTAAAAGACTTCTTTTGTTGGGTCTTTTAATTTACATATTGTTATGTTGGGATATGTTATCATATATCCTTATTGATGTAAATTTTATGTCCATGTGATGAGATACACTTTTTATCTCTCATCAACTCATTTTGATGTGATGTCGTTAGGCTGTCAAGGGAACTTTTTAACCCAATTTCGATTTCCTTGGGTTCAACATGTAATCATTGAATATGTCATCCATTGAATATGTGTGAATGACCTTTTATTGTTTTACACTTAATATCCACTTATATTGGGTGCATTTATATTTGTCACACATATTTTTGAGATTGTTTTGTCCTTAATTTAAGGATACCTTCTTTATAAGGGATTTCATCACATTTGACATTTCTATTGAGGGTTCATTGTTGTTATGCACCAATTCACTCTTATATGGTGTATATACTGTCCTTTGGAGTATTATATCATGAATCCATTTATTCTCATGATATTATAAAGTTCTGACTAAATGTTATTCCTCAATTGTTGTATTCAAGTGTCTCTAATTTTGGTAAAACCACTTTAACCAAAATATCGTTTTAAATGATTTAATTATTTGTTCTTATTAAAATCCATGTTTTAAAAATCGTTTTAAGGATTTATTTATATGGATATTAATGGTTTAATGTTTTAAGCTTCAAGGTGGTATGGGACACTTTGATTCAAAAATCTCTTTATTAAATGTTTTAAATGGTTTTGGAAATGGTTTCTTTTTGAATGGATTCATTATTTCAATATACTAAAATGTTATATTGTGATTGAAATGTGGAAATGATATGTTTACTTTATGCATGTTTTATGTGATACAATTATGTTATGGTCCTTGGGCATTGTTATGAAGAACGGGTGGTTCCGTGATAAACTAAGTGCTGGTGAGCCCGTTATAGCTCTCCAATGCATTGGGTAACGCGAAGGAGTGAAACGTTAAGGTTTCTCCGAAGAGATTAAGGGAATATACTGTGATGGGTATTCCAAACGTAACCAAGAGGGTTACTCCCTACGTAAGAATGTTATGAATGCCTCAAGTTACCTTTATGTTCTATGTTTTCTATGATTTATTCATGATTTTATATGCCTATGTTTTATGGGTAAAGTATGATTTCATTCTTATGTATATAAGAACTCATGTTTCCTTTCCATATTTTTATAACCCTTACTGAGCTTTTTATGCTCATCCCATGTTTTTGAAATGTTTTTCACTGGTCAAGGGAAAGGTACATGATGTGATGATAGTGTCAAGGATGTGTCAATAAAGAATCCGTGTTTTATTTTAAATAGGTTTCCATTGATGGGAAGAATGAATATTGTCTTTTATGTAACCAATTTGTTTAAATGTGGAATGTAATTCAAGTTTCATGATCTAGTTCTCTAAAACTCTAAACCTGAAAAGATCCTCAATGTGTAATCTTGTAATAACTCAAGTTTACGTAAGGTTTAAGGCTGGGGCCTTATACCCACCATGTTCCCCTAATAGTAAAAAGACATGGGTTAGAGTACACAGGTTGGGCCATGCCCTTTACTACCCCACATAAATACGGCTTGGACTAAGTACATGTGATAATCCATGTACTAGTACAAAAAAACATGTATATGGTTTGAAGGCACGTTTGGAACTCGTGTTTTTTGAAAATGTAGGAACATGGATCATGGGACACAAAAAGATACCCCTCTACACTATGTGTAATTTTTTATACATGAATTATGGACCTTTTCCTCTATATCTAGGTGAAGATTATTTTTTTGGTTTGTTTCTCTTATCCATTACCAAAGGGATAATGTTGGAACAACTCCTAATCATTAGACTACCATCCCTTAAAAAATAATACTTGGATAGATTCATTAGAATACCTTTGTGTGGCCCAAATTGAAATCTTCTATTTATATTCATAACATAGGTGAGGATATTTTTATCTTTGTGACCAAAGCTATGTCGGTGAAAATCCCCATGTTACTAGGTTAATTTTGATTGAGTTGTTGACAACAACCTATGGCTTTAACAATTCTCCCCATCTCTTTATCATATGGTCTTCTTAACATTGTAGTACACTTTTAATGGTGAGACCCAATAAGAAATACCTTTTAGATAAGAATCATCAGTGTTATCCCAATTACGTGTGGGTTCACCTGGATGAGTACTTTGTGGAATATTTTTACAATAATTATAATATTTTATACTCTATTTTTGAATTACCTTTAGACTATGTCTGTTTTTATATTATCTCTATATATTCTTGTTATATGTTATGTATACATATACTTCTGTAAGAATGACTATATTTATCATTGTTATATGATTTTGGTTTTAGGGTGTCCTACTGAGTATTGTTATACTAACTCCTACATGAGATTTTCCCATATATTTCTTGTCTTATACAGATAATCAAACATTTGAATGGTTCTTAGATGGACAAGGTCTAGACAGTTCTTAATGATACCAAATAGACCGTGGATTGATCTTGTGGATTTTGACTCCAATCCCCAATACTTAGTTTTTGTTTTTCCTTTTTTCAAACTCATTATGGCGGGATTTCCGTTGTCCTTTTTTAATTTCCATTACATGATGTCGTACCTAGATTATGGGATATAGATGTATGCATTCATGATTGTTAATTATTATACATTTCATCTATATATAGGATTAGAGATGTGGGAATGTTTACATGTACGTACGATAATACCTTCTATGTTGATGATTTTCCAAATTGGCAGTTGTTTTTAGCCCCTCTACTAATATAGGTAGTCTTGGGGTTTCACGACATAGTCACCACTGGGATGGGTCATGAAAAAAAAATATAGTTTAATGGGATATTACCAAATATATAACCATGAAAAATTACTCACATAAATGGGTGAACTCTATTAAAATATCAATGTTGCACATTGTTTTTATTTCACATTGAAATTGATCATTGAGTTAGAGATAATCATAAATGGTTCATTTTTATTTAATCAGCATGGAATAACATGTTTAAAATGCATAAAATGAGTAACTATGTAACATATCATGGATTCATACTCCATTTATTAATGGTAATTTTTAATACCTTTAATCATTAATCCCACACATGATGATCTAATTATCTTTATCTTATATTAATGAAGCCCAAATACACATTGAATATGTCATTCATTTTTATACTTATAAATATTTTGATATTTTAATTATCTATTGGTATATTAATTAGATAGTTTACTAATAAATATATCATCTAAATTATTTACTTTAATTATTCATGTATTAGTCTTTATATATTATGTTCATTGTTTTTTTATGTAAAGGGGTTGAGTAAATTACTTCTTTACTAGTATACTAACTATAATTAAATATTATTTATATATTCATTATCTATAGTATGTTTGAATCCAATACACCATTAGATAAAAAGAATATAAGTTGATGTTAGATACAATATTTACTTGAGATAAATTAAGCATATTGTATAGATATTATTATTTAATGATAAGTATATATATATATATTATTCATAAATTTTTAATAAAATAGTATTAATTTAAAACAATTTCAACAATAGATAATCAACTATTCCCATACCAATCTTCCTTATTCGATAGACAACGATCAGCCATTCTCTGGGTTTTCATATAATATCATCCATGTATTATATAGTTTTTATGTTATCTTTTGATGAATGTACTAAATTTATATGAATAATATTTAGGGATTAATGATTTAAAAAGTGATATGATACTTTTTTATATTATCTGATGTATTAATCACTAAATTATTCGAATAATTAACTTAATCTACATATTTATTCATATAATATAAATAATATGAATAATTTTGCGTTATTACTTATGATATGGTTGAGGTTGTAGAGCCTTATGAATAATTAACCCCATAGGGAATGAATTTATAGTCTTATTTCAATAACTAATTATATTTTTAATTCAACATCTTGAACTATTTGATGTTCTTAATATATGAAATTTTATCTCATAGTCTCTCCTTTTTTGTGGAAATAAAAAAAATATTGAAACAAACATGATTTACAAGGTTCGACATAAACTTCTACTCTCTACCATGATGGTTAAACACACAGATATGGATTCTATACTATATAAATAAGTAGATGTAATAGTAGTTAGGTATACACCGAAACTATAACCCTACATGAATTGGTTAAACATCATATTTACAATCCTCTAACAATCGATTATATACCACAACTATAATCTCATATTTTGTGGCTAGTCAGACACACCATTCAAAATCTCTTTCATCATGTTTGATCTGCCAATGGTAGGAATATATCGTTTTTATACAGGATTCATTTTGTGCCTCATTGAGATGATCGTTATCTATGAGAATAATATTTTGGGCACACTCAAGTACAACTTCATCAAGATATTCCGCATTTTATTAGTAAAGATATGTTGGTCTTGAAACCATATATATTTATTGATATAGTTTTTTCTTATTCTTCTAAATACTCAGGGATGAAAGTATTCTTATCGAGAAAAATATATCCCTAATTTATATTATTTCTCTCTCTCTCTATAATATAAAAAAATATCTATATTTATTATAATTTTCATATTCATCATTCAATAGTACTCTTAATTCATATCATTTAAGTTTTCTTAGGTACCTACATTGTTTATACTCATAGAATAACTTCAGGAATATTTTAATCCAAATCCTAGAATGTTGAAACCCTTTATTATTAAATTAATGAAATATTATTATTTAAATTTTGAAGATATTTCCATTTTCAATTAAATTTTAAAATATTCTTCAATGTTATGGGAAAATAATTCTAAAGAGTTAGGTATTAATTTTTGTGATTTCCACCACCAAATAAGCATTATTCAGATACTACAAAATCTCCATCCGCATGTGCATCGATTCATACTTCATTTCAATATAGACCTCGTCATTTTTGTATGGAATGCATTTCAGTGTCCAACTAACGCCTTGAATGGATCTCTCTATTTCTCAATAAGAGTCATGATCATTCAGTTGGACATGTTATTATCATTCCATGAATATTATTTCAACACCATCAGTTGATTTAATAAAAAAAATTCGTATTTTTTTCTAAATATTCTTTCATTTATTCAAAATATTTTAACAGTATTTGTTGAATATTAATTCTAGAAAACTCAATTTTATTACCCACATATATTACATAAATCATTGAATCACATTTACGCAAACATAAATCTAACATTACATAGTAAATAAAAATTTCTAAATATCGTTACACAGTCTAGGTTGTACACTCTTGTATCCTTTTGTTCTACCATATAACCTTTATGTGGCCTTCATATTATTAATCTTCTATTTAAACTGACATTTGGTTAACTTTATGCAGGTAAAATCTTTACCTGTACAAAACATATTTAATCTAGTGTAACTTAATTTAATTTTAGAACATATAAAAAAGAAATGAGGTAGAAGAAAAGCACCTTTGATGATCATCCATAAGGAATAAAATAATCTATGAAGATCAATCATAAGGAAGAAAATTGACTATATGAAGGGATTGAACATATGTATAAACTACTGAAAAAAATATAGACAATGATAAGTGATCATTAATGTACTTCATTGAATCTATCATCCCATATTACCATTATATATCCTTTATTAATCTTGAATTGCATTTATATAGGCTCAAATTTACCCTTTGAAAAATTCTTCAATTTTTTTTGCTCATTTAACAACATTTCTTCTCTAAATCACGTGGGCCTTATTAACACATCCAATACTTCATCCAACTCTTTTTAAACACTCAATAAAGTATCTTCCATGTATGTAAACACAATTATGGGTCTTTAGAAGTAATTATATCCAAATAATATTTACATTTCCTAAAACCAAATATTTGACCTTATTAATAACAAATTAAATACATCAAATGGGAATAACAATCTACCCTTTATATTTAGTTGTTAATGAACCAAATAGAATTCATTTCAATATGTTTACATGATTTTTCTATCCCCCTTATTGAAAATAAATACAATGACATTGTAGGTGTATTTAAATTTCATTTTCTTCCTTTTACCATTCTCAAACAAAATTACTTTTATCCTCTTTCAAATAAAAATACTATCCCAGAACCACTTGTGGGAACTATGATACCACATTAATTCCTTAGTAAATACCCTTTAGTCATAAAACTCTAAATTTATGTGGGTAAAATCATTATAGAGAACAATGGTACATAACCAAGGTTTTCAAATATATATATAAACATCCAACCATGTAAAATCATTCTCAAAACTAATTCTAGAGGGTCATCCTATAGAGTCATTGACAAATAAATTTTTTACACACACATTTAAATAAACACATAATAATGTTTAATTGGAATGTTTATAACATCCCATTTGTATAATCATACCCTTAACAAATAATCCATATATTTAAACACATTTTATGTAATAAAAAATAAGGGATGTTTGTGTGATTGGAAAACCTTTTTCTCTATATTTCATTGTGTTTCTAGAAAAAATATAGATTCTTATAATATGGTGATTTTGATAGAATCACCTCAAATTTATATCCCATAATGGGATGTTATTATTTCTCCTTCTTCGTGGAAGTAAATTTGGGTCATGAAGAAAAACATATTTTCTATTCAAAGTGTAAAACACTAACAAACCACTTAAATTGCCTATATATTAACATTAATAAACAAAAATAATATTTTATAAGGGTGACCTCATTGTTAGTTATATATAACACTAGGATTGAGTGATTCTTATTAACCTAGGCAACTCATTTATTCCAATTAAATCACTTTTTTCCAGTAATAGGTTTCTTACTCATCTTATCCTCTTAAACATTTTATGTGTGTGAAACAAATTTCTTCATCACAAATATCAAGGTAACATCACTAAAATTTATTGTATCATCCTTTTCATACTCTATTATTTGGATATTAGGATTTTCAAACAATGCTTCCTCCCATACCTAGTTTTTCACACCATTCTCATATATTATTTGGAATCATTAAGGCACCACTTCATGAATATTCATCATGATTTTTCATATTACCATTTGTGGATATATTTTCATTAATTTCAACATCTTCATGTGAAACCACTTGTTTTAAATATGATTTATAATAAATATCTTCATTCTATATTGTCTATTCTATCTCAAACTTCCCTAAACATATATAAAATTAGTTTTTTGGCTTCATACATGTCTTCTTAAATGTATTAAATTTACAGGGCTCCTCCTATTTATCATTTAATTCTCTTCCCTTAAATAAAATAATGAACATATCTTAGAAGTCTATTTATTAATTCATTAGAGTTGGGACATTTTTTATGCATATTATATATAATTATTATTAAATTCCAAATATATTTTCATTACACTTATTTGGGGTAGAGAGGGACACAATTTTCATCCTTTAAATTTTAACCTGCATTTTCCCACCAAAACTCCCCTTAATTTATTAATCATCCCTAGAAAATATATATTATACAATTTTAATATAGATTTTTCTTCATAAATTCCACAGTAGAGAAATTACCCTTGAAATTACATTCTTATATAATTGTTCAAGAATTATAATGCATTGTGTTATTTTATTCCTCTAGAAATTTTTTTCATGTTTTCATATTGGAAGTGACATCCTTGAATCATTTATTCCTTCCTTTGGTGTGAAATATTTCCTATCATACTCCATATTGTTCAATTAATTCTCTAACTTGTTTTTTACATCTTTACAAATGGATAAGTCAAATCTATTATGAGATAGTTTGGGTGTAGATTCACCTTCCATATTATAAACCTTCTTCTAATGGGTCTAAGAAAATTCATCTTTATCCTCAACTAACATGGTATATTTATCTCTACCCTTATTCATCTAATTTTAAACTAATATATATACTGATTATGTCTAAGATATATCTTTCCCCTTCAGAACTAGTTTCTCCTAAAAATCATATATCATTATTTCAAGATAATCCACCCTCAATATATTTTATTTGTTTTCCTAAATAATGGATTTCTCTTTTATATAAATATAATCCTTCTTAGTATCTATATTATTAATCTATAAAATAATATTTCAATTATCATTCTTGAGATTATTATTGTTCATAATATCTTCTTTAAAAATATCTTTCAATAACCTTTCTTTTTGATTTCTTAACACTACTTCATCATCACTGCTTCATGAATTTAATCCTTTATTGACATTAATTGGGAAATTAACCTCATCATCAGAATATATCATTTATTTTTAATCAATTTTTTCTCAGTTTCTCATTAAATTTCTTTTCTTATTATTGGAATTATTATTATTCCTCTTATCCTTATTATGTTTTTTATGTTTCTCATATTCATAATCATATTAAAATAAGGTGGACTTATTCATTAGGGAATCACGATATAATTGAACAAGTATATCTCAATTCTTTCATTTTGGTACTAGTTTTACTTTTTTATAAATCTTTTTATTTTTTCAAATCTCATTCAATAATGACTAAAAATTTTCATGAAGGATTACTCATCTTTCTCATCCTAAAAAGCACATTATTTTTCAACATCCACTTCATTAAATCTTACTCTAAACATTCCCTTGAAATCCATCTTATATTTTTCTTTCATTTTAAATGTTAGTTTTTTCTTCATATCAACAGATATAAGAATTTGTTTATCCTATCTAGTGTCAAATAATCTCTTTCTTATATGGACTAGGTTTTTAAATCAAAATAATCTTGAAAATTATTCCACACATTATATAATGATGAAATCCTATATAATTTCACTAAGGCTACATATATTTCTAGAAATTTAATAGAACATGTAAATTAGTCATCCATGGTCTCATATTTATAGATTTTAATGTCTATTAATTTTCTCTGCTAGACTTGTTTGGATTATTTGACTTTGATATTTTCTTCACCACTACACATTAATTTTCCAAGATAGAATTTAGAATTTCAATAACCATAACCTTCATTTATATATTTTTTTTATAAATAACTAATGATGTAATTTTGAGCCTTTCCATCCATCTACATATTACTATTATAATCATGAGCTATATAGAAACCATCGATAGTGGAAAACCCATTGTTGTAGTATCTATCAATTTTAGGTCAAATGATAAGAGGTATGATATTATTATACTCCTCTACTAGTAATAAATTTTTTCAAATGAAGGAACACCCATGTTAATCATAGAATTTAGATTCTCTATTTCTCATAAACATATATTGATCTATAAAAGGATTCATAGATCTTATTGAAACTGTACAGCATCAGGTTGAGTTGACTATAGAGTGGGTGAATATATAATCTTACTCTATGAAAAGTATCTCATTTTATTTAAACCTATTGAATATATTTGGGTTTTGGATCTATTATATGTATCTCACAGCCTCACCCTCTGTGTAGTAATAATAATAATCATAATAGAACACTAGATTTTGAAGGTTAAACATAAAATTATACTCTTCTACATATTATGTATACACCCAAACAAGAATTATACACTATATGCACAATTGGTTGCAAATGTTTTCATTTCTTCATCCCATATAAAATTCTATAGCAACCGGTTAGGAATTATAGTTATAATCATTTTGAAATTGGTTATATACCACAACTACAATCTTTTCATTAATGATTGGTTATAAACCCCATCCAAAATCAATATAACCACCTGGGTAATGTTAAGATAAATTATTTACATGTATTATTAACATTAATAAAATATATTTTAATTATTTGTATTCATTATAAGAATAATATGTATTTTTTCATTTAAATGGAATATTATTTATTTCTAACAAAATTAAATATTCATGAGTTATATAGTTTAATTTAGAATACTAATATCTAAATTATAGAATTATAATTTCTATTAATTAACTTAATTTATTAAAATATACATTCAAAATTTTCTTTGGGTGATTTTTTTAAAATTATCCCAAAATATAGATTTTCAATGAATAGTGATAAATAATATTTTTTATTCAAAACTATCTTTTCATTTGATGTATTTAATAATTAAAATATTATGTTGTATTACTGTTAAAATTTTATTAATTCATTTTGATTAAAAATAATCCAAAAAAATTATTTTAATAAAAAATATATTTTATTTTTGTTTAAAAATATTTTTCTACCTAAAAGAGAATTTTTATAAAATATGGTTTTCACCATACATTTATAGTTTAATATTTAAGTATATTATTCCACTTATATGTATTTAATTTCATATAATTAATACTATTTTTGGAATTAATTGGTTAAAATTTGTTAAATTTTTCCCTTTTATTTGTTTTCATTTTGAATAATAACCGTACTAAATATTTATATCCTCGATAAGGGTAAACTGGGTAATTAAAGTCCAAAAATATTATAATTTTTAAAAAAATACATTTTTCATTTATAATTACTTATTTATTATTTTATGTAAAAAAAATACAAAATTTCTCTATCTTGCATTTAAATTAATGTTATATTTTAACATGGTAAAAAAATTAGAATTAATATTAATGGTTATTTTTATCATAATGAAATTATTTTGAGGATGTTGATTTATTTTTAAATTTTTTATGAAATAATTACATTAAATTCATAATCAACACAGACATAGTTCTTGTGTAAGCAGTAGAAAATTAATGTATATGATTTTAAAAATAGAAATAGTAATATTTTATGAAAAAATATATTTTAACATGAATTATTATGTAAATAATATTTTTTATAATTATTGTTAAATGGAATGTATTCTAAAATATTTTATGTCAAGTTGTTTTCAATGTCTAATTATGTGGGTTGTTCTTAAAAGGAAATTTATAGTATTTTATGTTAGATATATTTTATTAAATCATTTAATGATCATATAAAACCTTTAATAAGAAATTTAGCTTTATATATTATCTAAAATATCTTCCCTTGTAATTTTATGATCTAATATTTAACTTAAAATTAAATTTTATATTGATTTTTTTTATCACAATTAAATTTAAAAAATATTAATGGAAGGGTAAATCCCAAATATAATGTATAAAATGTTATATGATTCAATAAAAATAATATTTCATGATTATAAAACCATCATATACACCTTATCTAATAATACATATAATTCTTTAAACATTTTGGATTAGTTAGACACATATTATATAATAATATTTATTATACATCCAAAAGTACCCCTCCACCCACTTGTTTAAAGACACCCCTATTCTATACTCTACACACATAGTGATATTTTTGGTTCATATAATACCTACCAATATATATTAATAACATTCATACCCATGTTTTGGAGGTCATTTTTTGGGATGAATACAACCCTTAAAGGTCATATGGTGTAATGAAAAGGAGGTTTCCCGAAGAATATGTATAAGTTCTAACTGAATGTTTTACTTTTATTTCTTCTTATATCTCATTAAAATATAAAAAACCCATGATTAATTATTAATATAGAAGACTTCCAAATGTTGAAATTATATTATGTAAATTTTATAACCTATTTCCATCTCATTTTCCATAAAATTATTAATGAAACCATAGTTTCTGTGTACGGTGGACTACCACCTCATAAATCGATGCAATTATTTTTTTCTATAACAACCTATCATATATAATTATAATGATTGGGATTAATATATCTATGTATATATTATTTTAAAGAATTAAATATAATTCCTTAAATATTATATATCATCAATTATATTACCTTTCTGTCTACTTAAAATTGATAATGCCGTCCATGCGTACCTGTGGATTACCTTATCCATGAAGCGATGTGATTATGTTCTCATCACTACAAAACATAGTTGAATAATATAAGTTTATTAAAAGATAGAATATGATAGAATATGATATTTACTATTAATTTTAATTATATTAATATAATAATGTGATTAAATTCTTTCCCTCATGCCCTTGGATAATTGAAAATGTTACTCATGTGTACATATGACTTATCATCTCACTAATTATAATGTAATTAATTATTCATAACCATATTTCAGTACTTTTAAAATTATGGTTATGTATTATAGTGATAATTATTTTATAATTATTCTTCTTCATATGATGTTATAATGCAATCTTAGGCCAAAATCAACAAATCATAGTCATTTTCGATATTATAATCCAAATGTCCTCAAAACACTTATTATGGGCATACATAATTAATAAATTAAATATATCGTGGTAATAAATAATAATATTATTTTAATGATAATGTAATAAATCTGTAGAATTTTATAAGGAAATTAAATAATTTATATGTATTTATTATACATGAGATGAAGTACATACATAGTTAGTATAGATTTGAGGTAATTGATTTCATCTCTATTTCAATTTATTCTGGAATATTTTAATGTTATGAACCTAATTTATATTATATAGTGTATTTACAAACAAATTTACATAGAATATCATTAATAATTTATTATTCATTGAATTTTATGTTGTTATTAAAATTATTTCTTCCAAATGGATTTGACATGAAATTTATCAAGTGTTAAAGGGTTTCTAAACTCATTTTCCATTCCATTGGTTATAATTCTTCTTCATTGAATATTTTTAACCATAAATATTTATAAATTTTTATATCAATTATTTATTATGTATTTAAACCATTTTATGTGATTTACATTTTTTCACAGAATCAATTCATAGATTAATTAACAACTACAAATGTTATGATCTATGAAATGGTTTTCATTGTCTCAATCTCATTTTATTGAGATATGTTTCATTTTGTGCCCAATTATTTACTTGTATGGTTTACTTAGTACCTCATGATGTAATTTGAAAATATTAATTAATTATATTCATTAGATTTAAAAGGAAATTTTATACTCTTTCAATTAATGAACATTGATTCAGAAGTTACTGAAGTTGTAAAGGCATTATCATAAAATCTACATTCATTTCAATGTAATTTAGGTTAAAGGTTATTTTTGGAAAATCATATGAAATTATTTTATTTAACAACTTATATTTTCTTTTGTTATGGTTATGGATTTAGTTTAGATGTTAACTTTCTATTTCCTTCGTTATTGATAAAATAAAAAACAATTAATTTGTTTATAAGTGATAGTGATATTTTATCTTATTCAAAATCAAGAATCCTTCTCCTCCACATAAATTATTTCTAAAAGAATAAAGAATATATAAAAATATTTTTTTAATGATTATTTAATTTCACAATTACCCATGTTTTAATTGTTAATAAAATTTTAAAAATAAATTTATTGTCATTTTTTGAATGATGTACTCTTTAAAGAATTTGTGATTTTTTTGTTTTAATGATTAATATATAAATAAAATTTACTTTCATCGTGATTTCTAAATTAATTTAATCATCCTTTAAAATTGTACATGATTATGGTCGACTAAAATGTTTTTAATAATATTATTTATTTTTTAATTTTTTAATTAGCATTTCATTTTGGAAATAATATTTTCCTAAAAAATGTTTTTAATAATATTTAAATGGAATTACTATTTATCAACTATATCAAACCATTATGTTACTTATGCGATACTAGGGATATATTATAATGATTACATCCTTATTTATTCCCTAGATGAATTTTCATTACATCAACGAGATTTTCATTGATCTCCTTTTTTCCCCATATGTAAACCATGATTAGAAAGAAAAATTAATATTATTCTGTTGCAAATGAATTCTTTCATGAGTTTTGTTTATGTTATGGTTTTTGGAAAATTGATATGATGAATGATGAGCCATATATAGCTAATGAAGATGGGTGAGTATTATATAAGTCTCCAATGGATTGGTTAAAGAGAAATATTTAACTGATAATAAGTTCCCCCTAAGAGATTGTTGGAATTTATTGGGTATGTTTTTAATATTTTAAGAGTAATTTCAAGTGAGATATGAAAATGATTTTCAATTTTACTATGATAATTTATTTATGATTTAGTCTTGTCATAATTGATTATTTGATTACTGAATTTCTTATATGGCTCATAATTGTAGTCTTATATGACTCTTCTATTATTGTATTTCCTTATTCCATGTGTTATGTTTTTTGATATAGGTTTTTATGGTTACAAATTATATTATATTATGATAATGAAATTTGTTCATGTCATCATTCCATTCCTCTATGATCATATTATTCTCACTTATGAAATTAAATTTATAATTATTTTTTTACTCCTAACAATGAAATTGAGTTCTTTGTTACTATATATCTTTTCCCTGGATTTTGAAGAAATTATTTATGTCATTCATATGAATGTTTATATATGTGATGAATTTAGTGGGAGAATATGTTGTCTTTTATGAACCATTAGTTTTTGTATTTTTTTGTTACGTATTATTTTTTCCTATTTCTGTAGAACTCTAAAAAATCATTGGGAATGTTTGTGATCAAATATTTCAATATCATTGTTGGGACTAAGATTGATTGAAAAGTAAGCAAGAAGATTTTGTTGTTATCGAGTATTGTCATTTATTTTCAACGAAGATAAATAATTTCAATTTTTAAAGAAAATAAAACATGTTGATGCTTTGATGATATGTATCTCACAAATATAATATGTTAGGAGAACTTGTGATGCAAGCCATATGAATGAAATGTGGAGAAATGATGTGTCATGACCCGTCCTCGGGGCCCGTGCCGTGACTACCCCAAGCCCGCCTTCCATAGGCCAGGGGCTGGCGACTAGCACCAAGGCGTAAATCCCAACAAAAAAGGAAGGCATTTCCTTTGAAAAGTAAACAGGCACCACAGAGTAAGCAAGCGGAAAAGTAAACACTAAGTAAAACTGTACAAGCTGTGCTGAAAGTAAAAAGGGGCTGGAAATACAAGCCCAACTGTAAAGTACAACTGAAAGGAAAAACAGCAACTGAAAAGGGAAAACTGCAGCATCGAGCCGTCCTCCGGAAGTCCCACCTGAAGGGTGGGTACAGATAGCCTCCACTGCTCCTCGGGTCCACCTAACCACTCCGAGTACGTCCCGCCCAGTGGTCCACCTCCAGGTACTGTCCTGCTCCGCGCCTCCTCCACGATCAGCGTTGTCCGTCGTCTGCAACCAACACCACGAAGTGCGGGCATAGCCCGTGCAGGGGTGAGTATAAACTACTCATTAGGGACCCCGAGACCCCCGAAGGTCTCCCGAAATCCACAAATGATAATCCACAAAGGAAAGATACAATCACAAAGTAACATCTGACACGGCTTAGGTATATGCCCATACATATACCTAAGTCTTCAATTCCCGTTCGGCTCCAACGTCCGAGCCCAAGCACAACCCAGTCCACACAGGAAAGCAAAACGTACACCCACTCAGGATGGAACAACACAATCCACAAAGGAGAGTAAACAGTAAATCCACACAGGATAGCTAAACACAATCCACAAAGGAGAGAAACACAAGATTCAGCTCACACAGGTATACTTCTTCGGATGACGATAAAGATGATCATTGAACCATCTAAGTCGTCGGACCCACGAAGGATCGATAGGTACTAACCTTGCAGTGACCCACACAGGATCGGGCCCACGCAGGACCTGTAGAAGTAGGCTCACACAGAACCGCTGAGAGATGACCCACGCAGGATCGGACCCACACAGGATCGGGCCCACACAGGACCGGGCCCACGCAGGACCTGAAGCACTGATCCACGTAGGATCGCTGAGTGCAGTAATCATCGCAGTCCGCTGAGGATCTCAGCACAGTCGTCGCCGCAGTCCACTGAGGATCTCTGCACGGTCGTCGTCGGAGTCCACGGAGGATCTCTGCACAGTCGTCGCCGCAGTCCACTGAGGATCTCTGCACGGTCGTCGCTGTCGAAGTAGCAATCGCAGCTAGCCTAGGGTTCCCGCACATAGCAAGCTCGTTCGGGAGGGACCGCTCTACGAGCCGAGAGGCTGATACATCAACTGACACGAAGTCCGAATTTGATGTATCCAAAAGTTCCGTATCGTCAACAGGAACTCAACGTCGCAGACGGCGCTTCAATCAGACGCCTGGTCTGAGAGATATTGGCATTTTCGTCCCAGGGGCCCGGTTGGTTTTTAAGGAAACACCAACCCGACCGCACTCCACCTACGTCCAAACCTCGGGCGGAGTATGCCAAAAGATCCGTCTCACTTAGAGTAATTCGACAAAGCTGACGACACGTCAATCGGACGTCCGTAGCTCAAGATATGAGCGTTTCCGCTCCGAGGGCCCGGTTGGTCTCGTGTACGAACCAACCCGGCCGAACTCAAAGTATTCTGAAACCTTGAGTGCGATATACCGAAACGACCGTCTCGATCAAAGGATCATGTTGCAGCTGACGACGGGTCGTTTGGAGGCACGAAGCTCAAGATACGGGCATTTGAACGAAAACGTCCGAAGATGGGGGGTACGGGCCCGGGCTGACCCGGCCCGACCCCCCCTGGGTCGGCCCGAACCAGGTCGACCCGAACCGGGTCGACCCGAACCGGGTCGGCCCGACCCGGGTCCGACCCGGATGGCCCGGCCCGGCCCGGCCAGGGCCGGTCCGGCTCGGCCGAGCGGCGCGGGTGGAAGCCGCGGGCGCTGACCCGCGGATTGAGGAAGAATCGCGGCCCGCGTGCGGGCCGCGCTGGCGAACCGTGGACGCGCTGAACCGCGTCCGCCTGGACGAACTGGACTCGCGCGGCGAGGGTTTGTTGGCCGCCGCCGCCGCGGCTTCTGCCGCAGCGGATTTCGTCCGGCGGCGCGCCGGGGCACCGCCGCCTCCGGCCGCCGGCAACTTCCGCGGGCCGCCGGCGTCGCTCCGGTGGCCCGTTTTCCTTCCCGTCTGCGCCGTTGCTCCTCCCGAGATCATTTCTTCACTGCGGGACCGTCAAACGTCCGTTGTGGCACGTTCCGTCATCGACTGTCATATCCACACAAAACAAAGAACGGCGGAGGGTCGTCGGGCCGTGTTCGTTTGGCCCGCACCCTCCGCGTTAGAAATAAACAACTGGAAGAATTTGTTCAACACATGAACCAACAATTTTAATTTTGATAAAATAAATAAAATTGTTTCCTTGAATCCGGTTCTTTAATTTTTAAAGAAACAAAGACGGGAATTAATTTTAAAAGGGGTAATCCCCATAATGAAATCCCTACCTTGATGATCGTCGTGCGCAGGCGTTCTTCACGGAAGAGATCGTCGCGGAAGAGATCGATCGTCGCGTCGTCGCGGGGAGGCGTTGCGTCATCGCGGAAACCGGCGTCGAGTCGGTGAACTCAACGAACCAAGAACAACAGATTTAAATTATAAATAATTAAATCTATGTTTAAACCCAAAGAAAGAACCTTGAGAAGAAGTCCGAGATCACTCACCTCAAATGGTCGGTGATCGGAGATCGGAAGAACGTCTCGGGCGAAGGCGTCATCGATTTCCGGGTTCGGCGTTCTTCGCGTTCTTCGTGTTCTTCGCGTTCTTCGCGAGGGAGAAGAAGTTACGAGGGTTCTCTCAAATCTTCTCAAGCGCAAATAACCAGAGGTTAAGCGTTGGCCTTATTTTATTATTACGCCAACGAATTTGAAAAACTGGTTAAGAAACGATCCATAAATTCGTTGAATTAATTCAACGAAAGAAACGACCCATTTAATTCACGAAAGAAACAGCCCATTTAATTCACGAAATAAACCGCCCAATTAAATGGTCTGTTAAGAATTTAGAAAACACGTCGGTTGACTTTCATTAAGACGGGTTTTCACGGGTGCGTTTCTTAGCGGAAAGAAACGGCGGGGCTCGTGCGGGCCCCACCTCACAAATATCCTACCAAGGGGGTAGGATATTTCTGGATAGCATCCTATCCAATTCAACTCAGTTCAAGCCGCCTTTAAGTGGCTTCAAGTGGCTTCCAAGTGGCTTAAGTGAAATAAAATAAAGTTGTCGCAAATTTATTTTATTTCTTACCTTTAAGCCCGAAAATTAAAAACCACACCCGAGCAAACGCAACTCCGGAAGAGGCATTTCTAAGAGAATACCGGCGCTGCGATTTCATCGGTGCCCACAGAATTCGATTCCGGGCACCGGTTCAAAAGTTAGAAAAACCCGCTCGTCCGTTCACTGAACGTACCCGATCCAAACTTTGGAAAATGATTCCGGGCACACCGGGCCTCGGAATCAGGTGCCGTCAGAAACTGCGCTCTTGTAAAATTCCAAAGAAAATTAAGAAAAAAATTCCCTTGAAATTTACGGGTCTTTACATTACTCCCACCTCAGGACTTTACGTCCCCGTAAAGATACATCAAAAACTAGGGAAACAAATGTGGGTACTGAGCGCGCATCTGAGCCTCCCGCTCCCAAGTGCTCTCCTGGAGGTTCCCGTGCTGCCATCTGATGCGCACAAGAGGAATCGATCGCCCACGTAGGACCCGCTCCTGTCGATCCTCTATCTCTACTGGGACCTCCGCAAAAGTCACTCCATCATCCACGTCTAGCTCCCCATAGTCAATGATGTGCGTCGGGTCGTGCACGTATCTCCTCAGCTGGGATACTTGGAAGACATCGTGCACCCGGTGCAACTGAGGTGGCAGATCCAGGCGATAAGCCACCTCGCCAATCCTACTGAGGACCTGGAAGGGTCCGATGAAGCGTGGAGACAACTTGCTGCCTCGGCCAAATCTCCTCAAACCACGTCGAGGTGAGACCCGCAAGAAGATGTGGTCGCCATCCTCGAACTCTAGTGGCCTCCGCCTCCTGTCAGCATATGACTTCTGCCGGCTCTGTGCTGTCCTCATCCACTCCTGGATGACCTGGACCTTCTCTGTCGTGGCCCGGACCATCTCTGGTCCCACAAGTGCTGACTCTCCAGGGTCTGTCCAGCACAAAGGAGATCTGCAAGGCCTGCCGTACAACGCCTCGTAGGGTGCCATCCCGATGGTGGAGTGGTAGCTGTTGTTGTACGCGAACTCCACCAAGGATAGGTGGTCCTCCCAGCTGCGACCAAAGTCGAGGACACATGCGCGGAGCATGTCCTCGAGAGTCTGAATGGTCCTCTCCGTCTGACCATCCGTCTGAGGGTGAAAGGCGGTGCTTAGACGTAGTCGCGTCCTGAACGCCTCCTGCAACCCCTTCCAAAGCCGAGAAGTAAAACGAGCGTCCCGATCGGAGACGATAGTCGATGGCACACCGTGAAGTCGTACAATCTCCTGAACGTAGAGACGCCCCAAGCTCTCCATCGTGCCCTGCTCTCAGATGGATAAGAAGTGTGCCGACTTGGTGAGTCGGTCAACAATCACCCAAATGGAATCGTGACCTCTGGAAGTGCGTGGAAGTCCAGTCACGAAGTCCATAGATATCCCGTCCCACTTCCACTCCGGGACCTCCAAGGGCTGTACCAAACCTGCTGGTACCTGATGCTCTGCCTTCACCTGCTGACAGGTGAGGCACCGTGAAATGAACTCTGCCACAACCTTCTTCATGCCAGGCCACCAGTGCTGTCGCCTGAGATCCTGGTACATCTTCGCCACTCCAGGATGTACCGCCAAAGGGGAAGTGTGATACTCTCTCAGCACCTCCTCTTGTAAAGCGACTGGTACCAAGGTACGTCCTCTGAAAAGGACATCGTGCTCTGCTCCAAGGGAGAAACCATCAGGTGCCTGTCCCGAGGATATCTGTGCACGCCGTGTCTCACAGTCGACGTCCCCACGCTGTGCCTCCCTGACCCGCTGAAGAAGTGGAGGAGAGACTGTGAGAGACTGAAGAAAGGCTGCTCCATCTCTATCCACGAAGGATATCTGCAAAGCGGCTAGCCGCTCTGTCGCCTCCTAAAGTAGCTGGATGCCCGTCCTCATGCTGAGGGCATCAACCACCACGTTCCCCTTCCCAGGAGTATAGACTATCTCAAAGTCATAGTCCTGGAGGAACTCGAGCCATCGCCGCTGTCTCAGGTTCAGGTCCTTCTGAGAGAAGATGTAAATGAGACTCTGGTGGTCAGAAAAGACTGTGAAGCGCTCGCCCATCAGATAGTGTCGCCATGTCTTCAGGGCAAAGACCACGGCTGGCAACTCCAAGTCATGGGTAGCGTAGTTCTGCTCATGAGGCCTCAACTGACGTGATCCGTAGGCAATCACGACCCGCTCCTGCATCAGGACACACCCGAGTCCGGTCACTGATGCATCACAGTAGACTACGTATCCAACTCCCTCCTCAGGAAACCTCAAGATAGGTGCGCTGGTCAACCTCTACCTCAGCTCCTGGAAGCACTGCTGACATCTGTCTAACCACACGAAGGGTTTCCCCTTCTTCGTCAACGCTGAGAGTGGGGCCGCAACTCTGGAGAAGTCCGGCACAAATCTTCGATAGTATCCAGCTAGGACCAAGAAACTCCGCACCTCTGTCACGCACTTGGGTGGCTCCCAAGCTAGCACTTCCTCGATCTTCGCGGGATCCACTGCAACTCCCGCCTCAGAAATGACGTGCCCCAAGAAGTGGACCTCACGTAAGCAGAACTGACACTTCGAGAGCTTGCCATAAAGCTGGTGCTCTCGGAATTTGTCTAGTACAACATGCAGGTGGTAGGCGTGATCCTCCTCCGTCGTTGAGTACACCAAAATGTCGTCGATGAAGACCACGACAAATCGATCGAGGTATGGCTGGAAGATCCTGTTCATGAGGCTCATGAACACTGCTGGAGTGTTGGTCACGCCGAAAGGCATAACCAAGAACTCATAGTGGCCATACCGACACCTGAAGGCCGTCTTCTGCACATCCTCGTCTCGAACTCTGAGCTGATGATAGCCCGACCTCAGGTCTATCTTCGAGAACCACCGTGCTCCCTTGAGCTGGTCAAAGAGATCATCAATCCTGGGTAGCGGATACTTGTTCCTCACTGTCACCTGGTTCAGGCGACGATAATCGACACATAGTCGCAAGCTCCCATCCGCCTTCTTGGCGAACAAAATCGGGGAAGCCCAGGGCGAAACACTGGGTCGGATGAACCCCTTGCCCTGCAAGTCCTCTAACTATACCCGCAGCTCTCGAAGCTCAGCGGGGGCCATCCGATATGCTGGGGTGGATATCGGAGCTGTCCCGGGGTACAGGTCGTTATAAAAGTCTACCTCTCTGCGAGGAGGTAGTCCTGGAACGTCGTCGGGAAAGACGTCCGCGTACTGATCCACCACTGCAGGAAAACTGGGACTCCGCACGTCAACTGCTCCCAGGATGAGGCTAGCCAACTGATGAGTGATGGGCTGACCTCTCCTCTGCAGGAGTCCATCCTGTGCTGCTAAGGCTCCCTTCTCGCCGGTGAAGGTGAACCTGCTCCCGTCGGTGCGCACACATCGCACCTTGCGCCTAATGCAGTCAATCTGAGCATGAACCGTAGATAACCAATCTATGCCCAAGATGACGTCGTAAGGCCTCGACGCTGCTACAAGAAGATCCCAGCCGAAGCTCTCGCCTCCTAGAGTAAGCTCACACTGTCGGCACCAGTGCGTAATCGTCGAGTCTGCTCCCTTAGGAGTCTCTAGCCGTAAGGATCGAGCCAACGACTCTGTCGAAATCTCCGAGCTCCGAACAAGGGCAGTGGCTATGATAGAGTGACTCGCTCCTGTGTCTATCAGAACTGCAGCAAGGGTGGAATAGACACAGATCGTACCTCGAATCATCTCTGGCGCGCCGTGGTCGTAGGCCTCCGCTGCCTGGAGCTGAGCCTGTCTCTGCCCGCCAGCTCCCTGTGGTCGGGGAGGGTCTCCTGGTGGTGGTGGCGGCAGAGCCTCAAAGCGTCTCCCACCACCTGCTGCTCGGCCAGCTCCTCTGCCTCGTCTGCCTCCTCCCTTCGGACCGCCACGGTCGACCCTCTGCCTCTGCCTGGGTGGCCCCTCCACCGTCTGCTGCCCCTCGGTACGACGGGTCGGGCAGTCACGAGCCATGTGGCCCTGCCCGCCGCACTCGTAGCACTGTCTGCCTCTCGGAAGTCCGGCTCCGGGTCGGGTGCCCTGCACTGTTGAGCCAGTGTCCCGAGGTCGCTTGCCGGAAGGTCTGGTCTGCCTGGAACCCTGAGTCATCCGCCGGCTACCAGCTGCCGAAGACTCCGCTGTCTGCCGCCCTGCGGTAGGTCTCGCTGTGGACTCAGCTAGGAAGCTCTCGATCAGGAGGGCTCGCTCCAGTACTCCTGCCTGGGTCGGGATGCTGAGGGAGATCAAGGATGCCCTGATCTCGTGTCTCAAACCCTGCTCGAAGGTCCGGGCCTGGAAGAAGGGGTCCCGTACCATGTCTGTCGAGTACCGAGAAAGGTCGGTGAACCTCGCCGCGTACTGAGCGACCGTCAAGCTGCCCTGCCGCAGCTGAAGAAGCTCTTGGATGCGTACCGCTCGGAGGGTGGCCGGGACGAACTCTGAGCGGAAGAGGCTCTCGAAGTCCGTCCAGATGAGGGTGGCCTCATCGTGTACCTGGAGCATCAGGCTCCACCAGCGTCTGGCTGCTGCGTGCAGTAGGCTCGCCGCGAGGATCACTATGAGGTCTGCTGGCGTCCTCACTAGCCTGAAAACTCGGACGACCGCCTCCAGCCAGTCCTCGGCTGCCTGGCGGTCCGACTCCCCACGGAACCTGGGTGGTCGCTGGCGCTGGAACTCGTGCAGAGCTCCAAGGCGTCGTGCGTCGTCAGCTGCCAGTGCTGGAAGCATCGGGGGATCGACGGGTAAAGGTATCGCCGGTGCCTCTGCTGTCAACGGGCCCTATACCGAGGCCTCGTCGCTCGGCGGGCTGTCGTCGCGCCCTACTCTGGGAACCCTAGCTGGCTGCTGTCGTCGTGCCATCCTGAAAAGGAAACAAGTATGCCACGGTCAGAACAGTATACCTGGTGAGCTGACACAAGTAATCACAAAGAAAACTTGAAACCCACATGCAATCAATGTTTTCGTGCATTAAGTCGGAAATCAGAAGTCAGGGTCCTGGCGTATGGATACGTCGGCCGCCGCACCAACACTGGACTCCCTGGACTGATAACCACACTCAATACGCTAAACACTATTGCTTCACATAGAAGAAAGTTCAGAGTCTGCGGTAGAACCGACCCCTCTGATACCAATTTGCCACGACCCGTCCTTGGGGCCCGTGCCGTGACTACCCCAAACCCGCCTTCCATAGGCCAGGGGCTGGCGACTAGCACCACGGCGTAAATCCCAACAAAAAGGGAAGGCATTGCCTTTGAAAAGTAAACATGCACCACAGAGTAAGCAAGCGGAAAAGTAAACACTAAGTAAAACTGTACAAGCTGTGCTGAAAGTAAAAAGGGGCCGGAAATACAAGCCCAACTGTAAAGTACAACTGAAAGGAAAAACAGCAACTGAAAAGGGAAAACTGCAGCGTCGAGCCATCCTCAGGAATTCCCACCTGAAGGGTGGGTACAGATAGCCTCCACTGCTCCTCGGGTCCACCTAACCACTCCGAGTACGTCCCGCCCAGTGGTCCACCTCCACGTACTGTCCTGCTCCGCGCCTCCTCCATGATCAGCGCTGTCCGTCGTCTGCAACCAACACCACGAAGTGCGGGCATAGCCCGTGCAGGGGTGAGTATAAACTACTCAGTAGGGACCCCGAGACCCCCGAAGGTCTCCCGGAATCCACAAAGTATAATCCAAAAAGGAAAGATACAATCATGAAGTAACATCTAACACGGCTTAGGTATATGCCCATACATATACCTAAGTCTTCAATTCCCGTTCGGCTCCAACGTCCGAGCCCAAGCACAACCCAGTCCACACAGGAAAGCAAAACGTACACCCACTCAGGATGGAACAACACAATCCACAAAGGAGAGTAAACAGTAAATCCACACAGGATAGCTCAACACAATCCACAAAGGAGAGAAACACAAGATTCAGCTCACACAGGTATACTTCTTCGGATGACGATAAAGATGATCATTGAACCATCTAAGTCGTCGGACCCACGAAGGATCGATAGGTACTAACCTTGCAGTGACCCACACAGGATCGGGCCCACGCAGGACCTGTAGGAGTAGGCTCACACAGAACTGCTAAGAGATGACCCACGCAGGATCGGACCCACATAGGATCGGGCCCACACAGGACCGGGCCCACGCAGGACCTGAAGCACTGATCCATGTAGGATCGCTGAGTGCAGTAGTCGTCGCAGTCCGCTGAGGATCTCTGCACAGTCGTCGCCGCAGTCCACTGAGGATCTCTGCACGGTCGTCGCTGTCGAAGTAGCAATCGCAGCCAGCCTAGGGTTCCCGCACACAGCAAGCTCGTTCGGGAGGGACCGCTCCACGAGCCGAGAGGCTGATACATCAACTGACACGAAGTCCAAATTTGATGTATCCAAAAGTTCCATATCGTCAACAGGAACTCAACGTCGCAGACGGCGCTTCAATCGGACGCCCGGTCTGAGAGATATTGGCATTTTCGTCCCAGGGGCCCGGTTGGTTTTTAAGGCAAAACCAACCCGACCGCACTCCACCTGCGTCCAAACCTCGGGCGGAGTATGCCAAAAGATCCGTCTCACTTAGAGAAATTCGACAAAGCTGATGGCACGTCAATCGGCCGTCCGTAGCTCAAGATATGAGCGTTTCTGCTCCGAGGGCCCGGTTGGTCTCGTGTACGAACCAACCTGCCCGAACTCAAAGTATTCTGAAACCTTGAGTGCGATATACCGAAACGACCGCCTCGATCCAAGGATCGTGTTGCCGCTGACGGCGGGTCGTTTGGAGGCACGAAGCTCAAGATACGGGCTTTTGAACGAAAACGTCCGAAGATGGGGGGTACGGGCCCGTGCCGACCCCCCCCCCCCCCCCCCCCCCCAGGGTCGGCCCGAACCGGGGCGACCCGAACCAGGTCGACCCGACCCGGGTCCGACCCGGATGGCCCGGCCCGGCTCGGCTCGGCCGAGCGGCACGGGTGGAAGCCGCGGGCGCTGACCCGCGGCTTGAGGAAGAACCGCGGCCCGCGTGCGGGCCGCGCTGGCGAACCGCGGACGCGCTGAGCCGCGTACGCCTGGACGAACCGGACCCGCGCGGCGTGGGTCCGTTGGCCGCCGCCGCCGCGGCTTCAGCCGCGGCGGATTTCGTCCGGCGGCGCGCCGGGGCGCCGCCGCTTCCGGCCGCCGGCGTCGCTCCGGTGGCCCGTTTTCCTTCCCGTCTGCGCCGTTGCTCCTCCCGGGATCCGTTCTTCACTGCGGGACCATCAAACGTCCGCTGCGGCACATTCCGTCGTCGACCGTCAAATCCGCACAAAACGAAGAACGGCGGAGGGTCGTCGGGCCGTGTTCGTTTGGCCCGCACCCTCCGCGTTAGAAATAAACAACCGGAAGAATTTGTTCAACACATGAACCAACAATTTTAATTTTGATAAAATAAATAAAATTGTTTCCTTGAATCCGGTTCTTTAATTTTTAAAGAAACAAAGACGGGAATTAATTTTAAAAGGGGTAATCCCCATAATGAAATCCCTACCTTGATGATCGTCGTGCGCGGGCGTTCTTCGCGGAAGAGATCGCCGCGGAAGAGATCGATCGTCACGTCGTCGCGGGGAGGCGTCGCGTCGTCGCGGAAACCGGCGTCGAGTCGGTGAACTCAACGAACCAAGAACAACAGATTTAAATTATAAATAATTAAATCTGTGTTTAAACCCAAAGAAAGAACTTTGAGCAGAAGTCCGAGATCACTCACCTCAAATGGTCGGTGATCGGAGATCGGAGATTGGAGATCGGAAGAATGTCTCGGGCGAAGGCGTCATCGATTTCCGGGTTCGGCGTTCTTCGCGTTTTTCGCGTTCTGCGCGTTCTTCGCGAGGGAGAAGAAGTTACGAGGGTTCTCTAAAATCTTCTCAAGCGCAAATAACCAGAGGTTAAGCGTTGGCCTTATTTTATTATTACGCCAACGAATTTGAAAAACTGGTTAAGAAACGATCCATCAATTCGTTGAATTAATTCAACGAAAGAAACGACCCATTTAATTCACGAAAGAAACAGCCCATTTAATTCACGAAATAAACCGCCCAATTAAATGGTCTGTTAAGAATTTAGAAAACGCGTCGGTTTACTTTCATTAAGACGGGTTTTCACGGGTGCGTTTCTTAGCGGAAAGAAACGGCGGGGCTCGTGCGGGCCCCACCTCACAAATATCCTACCAAGGGGGTAGGATATTTCTGGATATCATCCTATCCAATTCAACTCAGTTCAAGACGCCTTTAAGTGGCTTCAAGTGGCTTCCAAGTGGCTTAAGTGAAATAAAATAAAGTTGTCGCAAAATTATTTTATTTCTTACCTTTAAGCCCGAAAATTAAAAACCACACCCGAGCAAACGCAACTCCGGAAGAGGCGTTTCTAAGAGAATACCGGCGCTGCGATTTCATCGGTGCCCTCAGAATTCGATTCCGGGCACCAGTTCAAAAGTTAGAAAAACCCGCTCGTCCGTTCACTGAACGTACCCGAGCCAAACTTCGGAAAATGATTCCAGGCACACCGGGCCTCGGAATCAGGTGCCGTCAGAAACTGCGCTCTTGTAAAATTCCAAAGAAAATTAAGAAAAAAATTTCCTTGAAATTTACGGGTCTTTACATGATGATTCCATTCATATATGGTTTTGATTGGAAGGAATGATGCTGCTGGAAGATAGAGAATTTTCAGTACATTCCATTGTAACTCTAATGATGCTAAATATTGTCTATCAAAGGATATATACCACAATAGTGGAGTTTGTGATGAAAGATGAAGAATGGTTATGGGAAGCAGTGAAGAGAAAAATGAAAAAGGAATAGACAATCTGAAGGTAGCTCAAAAGTACAGTATAGTGGATTTATAACAATGAATGTTTCATGAAAGTTGGAAGATGGATTAGAATTTTTCATGTAAGGCATGATTCAAGGTCAGAACATCAAAAAATGGAAAAGGCATGAAGTTCTGGGAAATTTAGGCAAAGTGTGTGAAAAATAAATTCTACATGAAATATTAGTGGGATGTGCAAAATATCAATGGGGAGCGTTATAAATAATGCATTGTGTGAAATAGTAGTGGGATGCCCGAAATATCAGTGAGGTGTGCAAAAAAATAAAGTGGTGCATGAAATATTGGTGTGGTGCATGAAATAGTATAATGAAGTTTTTCACGCAATAGGTGTTTCGAGATTAGAATCTCAAAAATTGGAAAAGGCATGAGGTTCGCAAAAAAATTGAGCATTGCATGAAATATTATGTAGCATGAAAGTGTTTTTATGTGTAAAAAGGGTTTTACAAGATGATTAGTGTTTTTCACAAAGGGTTAAAAAGGTAAATAAATACGAGGTGATCCCCTCTCATGTTGTGTGGATCGAAACTTAGAGAAATCCAGAGCTCTTAAGTGACTGAAATTAAATGCTATGTGAGTTGCGTGAAAATAAAGAGGTTTGCACGAAAAGGGAATTGTGCATGAAAAAGTGGGAAGTTTCCCGAAAATTGGAAATTTTCATGAAAAATGAAGTTGTGGGAAAAAAAAATTTCACGAAAAAATGGAATTTTTACGCACAATCCATTTAAATTGAGCACAAGGTACACTAAAGCTTGCGTAAAAAAATTATAGTCTTCACACATATTCGGTTGTGTGTAAGATAGTTCATACCAGCTTCTGGGTAAGAGAGTGAAGATTTGTACTTCAGGGAATACATTTGTTCAATTGTAAAGAAGCATTGAGAATATTGTAATTCCCTATTTGTGCTAAGTGGGTGTATGAACACTTGCAGATTATTATCCAGATGCTGCACGAGTGCAAGGGTATATCCTACACGTTGTATTCCTGATAAAAGGATGGTTTTCTAGTGGATTTTGTGGTGTTGGATTATTTCCATACCATACCAAGGACGTAGATACTCTTGATGAGTAGTGAACCCTGTAAATCATGTGTTTCTGTTGTTGTGTGTGTTCATAAGATAAGAAACTATTTAACAGGTGGTGAAGGTTGATTCAAAAATAAAGAAACAAAATAAGAAAAGATATCCTTGATTCACCCCTCCCCTTCTCAGTGATACTTAGATCCTGATTAAGAACATCAATGATGTTTTATGTTTTGGATATCTAAAAATAGTTAACTTTATTGATATCATGAAAAAATGTAAGGATTGTTTTTTAACACCATATCACAGAGTGCAGGTTTAGGGATGTTATAGTTTGTATCAGAGGAATGGTTTAGATAAATTTGTTTCTTGTAATGTTTTTATGAAAGGAAAAACTAATAGTTAAGGATTCCAACATGGGTTTATTAGATTATGTTTTATTATAAGTTCAATGGTATAAAAGAAAAATAATGTTTTATGTGATCAGATATTAATGTGACTATTAATATCTTAATAGAATTTTCATTAGGTAGAGGTATATTTGACCCTTAGGTTTAACATTAAATATTATTTTTGGAAAATACAAAAAAAAAATTAATGTAAGCTATAACATATGATATAATGTTTCAGTGTAAAAAAATATTTAGTATTGAGGTTAATTTGTATGTATTGTTATTTCATTATTGAATAATCTATGTTGAACCTTAGATGTTATTATAGAAATTTTGAACATAAAAGTATTATTTCTTTATATGAATGTTAATAAATTTTGAATATTATCTTATATTTATCATACAATTTTGGTTTTGGTTAATGCCTGATGATATAATTAATAACTTGTTATCATTTATGGATCTTATGATCAGTTAGAAGTTGATTTTGTTAATTATTCCTAGAAAATTACTCTTGAATAATAATCATTTTGATAAAAAGATGATATTGTGCTGTAAAATTATTAATGGAATACATTATAAATAAAATTTAGTATATTTTCTCATGTTATTAGTCTATATTATAAAATAATTCCTCAAATTTTTTAAAATGATCATAAAACGAATATTTTATCCTACTACGTTCATTTCTAATGAATTGATGGTCATCTACACACCTCGTGGGTTTAAAGTTCATTGGTTTTTTAATTTCTCCTGAATATTACCTTTCTGATGGTCAATATTCTTTTTCACACCCCACAATTATTTGGACATTTATTTTTTCCCCTCTATGTCCATATTTCCACATTTAACTAATGTTCTCTTATTTAGAAACCAAGAGATGTGTTATTACAGTTGACCTTAATATTTACCTTTAACGCATTTAAAAATAATGTTTTATTAACCCTTTTTAAGATATGGGTTTCCAATAAAGGCATTTTTAATATTAATAAAATAATTTTATGTATGCATGATTTATCTTCCACTCCAAGGAATTGATTTTGAAAATGTTCTAAACCATTTCTATCGAGGATGAGATAAAATTAAAAGGATAGAATATCTAGATGGGAGAATAATTTAAAAACACAAATAATTTTAATCCAAAGTATTTTCATCCCTTATTAATATTCATTACCCATATTTTATATTGTTATATTCTTTATAATAATATTATGTAATTTATTACTCAAATCAAAGTTGATTTATTTCTAAAAAAACATGATTTTCATGCATTATATAGTTTTCTGTAATATTTATTTTTAAAATTTATGAAATTTTAATTTTAAAACATGATATTTTTTTAGTATATCATAATTTAAAAATAATTTTAGGATTAATTGTTAGAATTTTCTGAGAATTTGTATTTTTCAACGAATAGCCAAATATTATTTTTTTAACCGTAATTTTATTTCAATAATGTAATACATTGTATTATATTTTTCATAATTTTTTTTATTATCTCATTATGATTAGAAATTATCAAACCAATGTTTTTGTAAAAAAATTATACTTCAATTTGAAATAAAAACATTTTTATACAAAAGAGACATTTTTTTGAGAAATTGCTTTTCCCTATGTTTTATGGGTTTATGTATAAATGGATTTCTAAAAAATTAATTAAATTTAATCAAGTTAATAATATTTATTTAATTATGAGGATATAATTTTTTAAATAATTCCCTTTTTTTATCACAATAAATAGTGACTGTATTAAATTTTTGTCACCCCGGTAAAGGTAAATCAAGTAATTAAGGTTTAAAATCATATGATAAGAACTAAAAATGACCCTAAAACTTAAATTTAATACATTTTATGATTTTATGTTTTTTATAGTCATGTAATATTACAATTTATTGTAATTTTTTGTAATTTATCATGGAAAATGAAATATATCATTTTAAGTAAAGAAAAATAAAAAAATGTCAACATATTGCTTTTACATATATATTATATGATAAATAGAACTATAAATATGTTTTGAATGAATATTAATGGATTGTTCTAGAATATTGAAATTATTTATTTTTGGTAATTTTTTTTTAATTTTTATATATAAAATAATTATTCTAAATGCATACGCAACATCGGTATAGTGCTTGTGCAAGGAGTAATAAATTAAAGTAAATTATTTTAAAAATAATAAAAGTAATATGATTTTTGGAAAATATGGTATAAAATGGATTTTATATTTTATAATATTGTTTAATTTATATTAAATAAAATAAATTAATTCCTTTTCTTTAATGAGGTTTTTAAATTCAAATTGTTTGAATTGTTCTTAAAATGACATAAATAACATTTTAAATTAAATATATTTTATAAAGTATTTAATAATAATGAAAAAAAATTAAATATGTTATGTAGGATTATAATTAGACTGAAATTTCATCTATTTTTCATGTATTATCTTATTGTTAACATATAATTAAATTTATAACCCTTTGATATTGAAAACATTATTATTGTGTTTAATGATAAAAATGATTAATATAAGGGTTAAGAAAAATGATAAGGCAATAAATTATATATATAAAACTATAAATAATTAATTTTGTGATTATTTGAATATAATAATATAATTATATTATAATCGGTTTTATTTGGGACCCATTTAACATGAGTTAGACACAAAAAATATTATAATAATTCGCGTGTTTCCAAAAGTTCCCATCCCCACACATATGAAAATACACCTGTTATCCTCTTATATAACCAATTAAATATTGTTTTTTTAGACAATACCTAGCCAAGTAACATTCAAAAATTCATAACAATGTTTTTGGAGCCTTATTTTATGAATACATCCAACCATAGAGGTAATAATGTGTAAATAAAATGAGGTTATTTGAAGAGGAGGTATGGCTTTTAAGAAAATTTTTAAAAATTATTTCATCTTATTCATACTTCAAATACTAGTAAACCATGATAAAATAATAACATAAATATATTTCACATACTTATATGTTATTATTTTAGTTTAATGGAAAATGTATTCCTCCTCTTCCATAAAATGGGAATTGTGACCATATTTTTTGTGTAAGAAAGACTATCGGATCACTGACTGATGTATTTCATTGTCAATCACAACCTATCATAGGTTGTTTTATTGATGGATTTAATGTATATATATATATATATATCTTATATTCAATAAATAATTATAATTATGTAAATATAATATATAATCTATTTTTTAACTATTTAATTGATTGAAAAATGATAACAACATTCTTGTGTACATGTGTATTTTCACCTCTATGAAGCGATGTATTCTTTCATCGACACCACATAAAATTGATTGTATTAATAATTTTTTTAAATGGATAAAATTATATATTTTATATAATTATCATTATATAATTATAAACGATACATACCTTTTCCGGTCATGCTTTATGAAAAATAAAAACATCAATCAAGTGTATGTATGGCCTACCGTCTCCATGATTATAATGTTATTAATTTTTCATAATGATTTTCCATTATCGGTTTAAAATTTATACATAATTTATAAAAAATTTAAATGTTTCAGTATTATTATTTTTTATATTATGGATTGATTGCCTCTTTTATTGTAGTCAACATTCCACATCCATTTTGAAATAACTAATCAAACAACCTTAAAACCCCCTTCATTCACTTAACTAATTTAGTAATTAAAAATATATTTATAATAAATAAAACAATCTCTTTATTTATAAATTAATAAACCTTTTAAATTTTCTAAAAATTTTAAATAACTGATATAATCTTATTATAAATAATTTAAGGACAATACTTTTTAACTCTACACTCAAGGTATAAGATATTGTCTGAAATTCCTTTCACTGAGACATATTTTAATGTTATGCATCTAATTTATTTTATATGGTGTATATAATACCCCTTTTACCTATTATATCATGAATCCATCATAATTCATGGTATTTATTTTTACAATTATGTTTATTTAATTTCAGATAATGTTTTTTAGAAATTTACTAAGTGGTTAAGGGTTTCTTAACTCAAATTTCATTCATGGGGATATACTTCAAGTTTATTCACTTTTTTTCCATTATTATGTGTTAATTAATAAATAAAATGTTTTATTATTCATTTATTTTTTATATGGTTTTACATATGTGCACATAATCTCTTTATGTTTTGATTATCACTTCAAAATAATTGGATATATGCCAGGGTTTTATTTTTTTGAATATCATTTTTGGGGAAATGTTTCATGTTGTGTGCCATGATTTCCATACATAGTGTACTTACTACATTATTAATTAATTTGGAAATATTACATCATAAAATTATCAATATTTAAATATTGGTTTTATACTTCTTCCTACAATTACTTTTGATTGGAATGTTATAGAAGCATTAAAGGTCATATGTTACAATATCCTCTCTTTTTAATATTTTTTATGTTCAAAACTCCATTGGGAAATCATATGATATAATTTTGTTGATCCGTGTATATTATTTTATCTTATTGTTATGAATTCAGATTAAAATTTTAATTCTTATATCATTTTTTATTACTTAATAAACCATCAAGAAAGTTTATTGTATGTGATATTGATCATGTACCTTCCCATAAATCGGGAAGCATTCTCTTACATATCGACGTTTTATAAACTGTAATGAAGATTTTCTTTCTTATTTTTAATTAATTTTTTAACTGCATATTTACCAATTATTTACTTATGTTAAATCTTTTTGAAATTATTATTCTTTTTATTTTATGAACATGTTACTTTTTACTGAATTTGAGAACATAAATTTTCATTAAATGATTATAGAGTGAATAGATTTTCAATATTCCATGATTTATCAATACATAGAAAATTATATAAAAAGTTTATATAGTTATTTTAGAAGAAATTTTGTTTACTAATATTCTTTATATTTTTAGTTTTTAGAATATATTTCAAATTTGAACGAAGAATTTTCCCTATAATTTATTTTAATTCTATTTTTACTATATTTCAATTAATCAATGACATATAATGTGATGTTACAAATTCTCCATGGGTGATATGTGGAAATGAAACAATACTTATTATTTATCTTTATGTATTATAATTATTTCATATATATTTTCATGGATTCAGTTTCTTTTTCAATTGGTTAATCGAGCTATAAAAAATAGTTGGTAATATGTTTATAAATGAAATCTTTCATGTTTAGTTTCTATGATATGTTTCATGGAATTTATATATGATAATGAGTGATCCCAATAAATCACATTATTATATGTGATCCTGTTATAGCCCTCTAATTCATTAGGTTAAGGGATATAGTTAATCTATTATTGGTTTCTCCTAAGAGATTATTGAAATATACCAGGTTGTTTATTCCTTTTTTAATATTGATATGAATGTTATTTCCAAGTTACCACATTGTTTTCATTATCCTAGAATTATGTTATAAAAGATCATTTTCATATGGATTTGTTTTTCTTTGGGATCTCTTTTTTACTTATATGACAGTTTTCTTATGTTAATAATATATTCGACATCTCATTTTTTATGATCCATGTTTTTATGTGTATGAATTCTCTTTGTTTACGACCATTAAAATGATTATTTCATTATAACCTTATGCACATATTATGGTCAGGGACAACATTAAATATTTAAGTCTCATATTTAACCATACTTGGAATTTTAGTTCATGATTTTTATGTTTCCTTTTCCCCTGGATGAGAATAAATGATTTATGTATCCTAATCTTAATAGTCAAAGATGATTTAATGAATATAGTGGGAGATGACATAGATTTTTATGAACCAGCTTTTTCTATATCCTAGTAGTTACGTAAGATTTTATCTTAATTATATTTAACTCAAAACCTAAAAGGTTGTGGGAATATCAGTGATCTAACATTTCCTATTGAAATTGCATGATTTGGACGGATAAAATTTTGTTATGTTGATCAATATTAATCCATAAATGTAAATATTATGTTTTTGTCACCGGATCAATGAGTTAAAGTTTAGGTTTCTTATAATTTTTTACTTCATCTTTGATCCATTGGTAGAAATATATCCATCTTCATCAGATCTAATTATATGACTCCATTATATGATCTATTTTTATGATCCTACAAGATTAGTTGTACTACTATACATCATCTTCATGATAATTAAAAGCTTCTTGGAACATGTATGTTAGTCTCAATGTTCTCTCCATATCTTTAATTTTATGATTCTTCCTCGTCCTTATGAATAATCATGGATACAGGTTGTCTTATCTAGTAGAATATCTCTCTACATTAGGATCATTTTATCTCTCTTTTATGTAGATATGTATTGTGATTTCTTAGAATTCTCACATTCAGTGTTCATGAGTTCTCTCAATTTATCTAATTTAATTCTTCCTTAGTAACTACATTATTTATACTCATAGAATAACATTATGAATATTAAATTCCATTATAAAAAATTAGAAACTCATCATTTTTGTTTGTATTTGGTCTTATTATTTAAATCTGTGAGATATTAATACATAGAATTCACCATTAAAAGCCCATTCAAATGCCCTGTCAAATCATTAAAAAGACTCAAGTATTTCCTTATTTTTATTACTCTAAAACAACCACTTAATTTAACTCATCTAAAAAATCAATCAATGTGTATATTGTTTCACTATAAATTTCTTTCTAGACCTCCTTTTTTTCATGGGAACTAATTTTTGTGTCCACTTAATCCACCTTCTATATCTAGTTATTTTCATCATGAACCCGAATCACTTAGTGGGTCTAGATGTTTTAATTCCTTAAAGATTGTTTGAACAATATTTTTTGATTTACAATCATTTTATTAAAAATTTAATTTGATTATTTCCTCATTTATTTAGAGTATTCAATCTATATATACTGAATATTAATTATGAAAAAACTAAATTTTAATACTCATATATAGGTCTTATGTCTCTATATGATATTCTTAGAAACATCCATCTACCATTGTGTAACCAATAAAAATTTATGAAGACAATTACACTAATTATTTTTTATTTTTTAGCCTTTTCTCTCCCTCATTACCTGTACATAACGTTTTTATTTTTTATCTGACCTTTATATAGGCATCATATTACCAATATTTTGGTATAAAATTTACACATATTCATCTAATTAAAACTATTGTACTTAAATTTAATTTCATATGCACATAAAAGATCAAATATGAGGTAAAAAATAATCTATGATGATTGACAAAGGCATTGAAAAGCGTCGTTGAAGATTAACCAAGTGAAAAACAATTCAATGTCTTAATGTACTGACAGTATATACAAACCACTAATCAAGAAGAATAACCTTGTGAAGTGAGTGTCAAAGCCCTGTTTAGGTATTATCATCTCAATTTAACATTATATACCCTTTATAAATATATAATTTCCTTTATATTGGATAAAATAAATCCTTACAAGGAAACATGATAATTCCAATTCTCACACACTCACACCATAAACACTTTAACATACTCAAGACATTACCAACCCAGTCAATACTTCATCCAAGTGTATTTAGACACTAAATATAATACCTTGAATATATATAAATCAATATATTTAATCTTAAACATACAATATACCCAACACATATTTAAATATCCTCACACTAAAGTGGTATTACATATTGAGGTGTTCATAACATGGGTTGTTCAGAAAAACAATTTTTTAACAAGATAAATAAGAAGTAAAATAGGGTCTCCGATTGTATCTGAATAATATAGTGTTACATATGTTGAAGTCATGTTTTTTGGTTCTATTTTAATAGAATAGCTACTAATATTGGTGGGTTTTAAAATAAATTAAAGAAGTATTGGTCTATCCTTTGAATGTTCCATCGTTTATATATTGAATCATTATTAAATTTGTTCCTAATAAACCCCACATAAATTAAATCCAACTAAATACGTTTATTTGGGTATTTTGGTTTATATATAGAAATAAAATAATTATTTTATTCCAAATCATTAGTCTGGTGAGTGGATACCTCCATTACCCCTTGAATTACCTCACTATTTTCAATCAAATGAAGAGGATTTTATCCAATGGCATGCGTATTAATTGATAATAGTAAGAAGTAGAACATAAAACATAAATTTAAAATAAATATCTACAAATTAAACCATTTATTATTATATAAGATTTTTTAATAGAATTTAAAGATAATAATTATTCAACTTGGTAATTAAAGAAATTTTCCACAACTATACCAAAAAGGGTCAAGTGTGACATAATTTGAGGTTAAACCATAAATGTGAATAAAAATAGAGTAGAATATTGTAGTGAATGATTGTTCTAACATTATTATATTTCAATAATATAGCATACTATATCTTCTTATAAGAGTGTATTTATTATATATATGTACAATCAGCTTCCATATTTCTCACCATTTGAGGGGCACAATCCTCTCTATAGAATTTAGTAATTTCATCATTGACCCAAGAGAAGGTTTACCTCCTATTAGATAGTTGTAAAAAATCTATAATGAAGGGTATATATGAATTTTGTAAGTCATAGATGCACTTCCTTGATCCATCAAATAATCCTATTACTAGCGGATCAACCTAGGGATTTGTAGAATATTTAGTGTCTTACTTCTGTTCAGGAGAATAAATTTGTTCGGGGATTTAGTTAATGGTTATTATTTATTAGTTTAGAACCTAAAAATAATTATTTTTAACCATAATTTATCATATTATTATTTTATATAAAAATCATATTCTCACAAAATTGTTTGAAGAATTCCAACCATTTCTTTTTCAGTGGCACAATATTTTTTTAATGAAGATATTTTCTGGCATTACTAAAGATTGAAACTTACACTATTCATTTGTTCTATTTAACTATGAAGGGTACTTATAAAAATATTTTGAATGTGTGGAACTATCTCAATGTTTCTATATTATTTCCTTTATAATGGACCCTTGTCTTTTACCGTGCATCTCTAGTGATAACAAGAATCAATTTACTTCACATCCAAGAGGAATTTCAATGCTCACTCTTAAGCAGTGTAAGTAGGTTGACTTCCTCATGGAAAACTAATCTCAATATCAACCATTATAGTTATACAGTTCATATTATTGAGGATTACAACATTTATTCTATATGTAAAGTGTCTTCACTTCATTGTTATCTCAAACTCATGTGTGGAAGAAGAAGCTAGCACCAATAGGGTAGGTGGTATTTTGTTTTTCCTAGAGGTGGAAAATAAATAATGGAAGAAAATTTTGTAGTAACACCCTAACAATGAATATCCATCATGGATCAATAAAAATTTCGCCTTTTCTTCATGTTTATTTGGATTATTGGGCTCTATTTACAGAAAAATGGTAAAGGCATTATAGGCAGAGGTGGGGAAAACTTGTAGTTAACAATCCTACTTGGAAGGTCCCAATGAGTGTGATGACTGTGAGTTGTGGTTGAAAAGGGGTTTCTCTTGATAGGTATACCAACTATTAGAGTGTGGAATGGTAAATAAAATTTCATTATGTGTTATAAATTTTTTTCCTTTTCAGAATTTTTGAACACATAGTCATCTAATGGCACTCATGATAGGGATACCAACCATGGTTATGTGTTTTGGTGAGGTAATAAGGTGTACCTGAGTAGTACAAATTATAATTTGAAGGCTTGGTCACTATGTCTAATATGTGATAGTATCATCACATATGGGAAGCACATGGTTAGTTCTTATGGTAAGAATTATTATTGTGGATGTGATGTTTACTCCTAGCCCTCAAGTTTCATAAACATAACACTTTTTAATAGTTTAGTATTTCTCAACAATTATATACCACTATAATAGTTCTAAAAGAATTAATTTCTCTCAAATCATGGCTATAAAATTTATATCAAAAAATGTACACCTTAATAAACACCATATTAATGAAAATATTCAATTCTATTCCAATTTAATAATGTCAAGAAAACATCCTCAACCTTAGAATTTAACTACATTGTGGGGTGTTTTAAATGAATAAAAGATAGTAAATGCTTAAAATTAAAGCCCATATTACTCCACCCAAAATTAAACAACTTCAATCTAGAGAAATATTATCATTGAAAATTAATTTCTTCATAAATAATACCATCCTACAGATATCAATATTTACAAGTTAGATAAGAACTAAATAAGGGCCTAAAAACTCTGTTCATTATCAGGACTCATATGTGAAGAAATCCACTACATAAATTTAATTTACTCAATGTATCATTTTGGGAGTGGATCAAAGTAGATTTATGTGGAATCAAAATTTTAACAAAAAGAATTTAATTTTTTCATTATTTCATAAGTTTCCTCAAACCAATGTTTTTTTCACATTATTAATACAAAATTAAATAATCTTTTATAATTAAATTTCAACTCTTTTAATGGGTTCAATATTCCCCTCACCTAAATGTTTTATTTTTTTGAAAGTCCCTTTTGAAAAAGATTTCACAAAACAATTCTTATACATTCCATGTTTTAATAATATAATTTTTTAATTATATAGTCACAACTAATTACATAGTCTTAGAGATCCACTATGGGTTCCCAATTGCCTATTTTTATTCCATGTTCTAGGGAATTATATAATATTAATTTATATTGATTAAATAAGTATTTATTCCTCGTAGAGGTTAGTTTAATTAATATTATGGTCAAAATTCTAGTGACCCAATGTTTTGAAATTGAATCTATAAAAATCTTTTCTCCCACACTCCATATCATATTTCAAAGATAATACTTCTATAAAATCTATAAAAAAATCACTCATAATTCACATATGTTTTTTAATATATTAGAACCGACGAATTAATCGGCAATTTCATAGTATATTCTATCTAGGAAAGGTAAAATCAAGGTTCGAGAAATGGTTGAAAATTCAAAATGTAATACTATGAAAATTAGTAATGTTAATAAATTTATTTTATGAAAAAAAAGTTTTATTTATTTATAGATTATGTTTGGTATCTTCCCTCACACATTGGACCAATAATATCCCAATTAAAATACGTTATTACTTTTTTTAAGAAAGAAAGTTCAATATTAAATAAATATCTAGAACAAAATATTTGAAAGTAAAAAGATTACAATACATGTTTTACAGTATAAGGGAGGAGTCTAGAATCCTTTATAAAATCATTCAAAAATTTACTTGGTGATTCTTTTTTTATTTTCCATCCACCTATAATGGTTTCTTTGAACATAATCCATCAATATCAATTGTAGCATATGGAAAAGTATTACTAACTATATATGGTCTAGTATATCTGGTAGGATGCTTTCCATGGAATAGTATCATACTTGAATAAAATTGTCGTACATTTTCTCTATCATGCAATTCTACATCATGGGTCAAATTATCTTAAGAGTATTTTTTTATCCATATATATTAGTGACTACTCATTATATTCTATCCCAAACTCTTTAATGTCTATTAATTAATTTAGATATTTATATTTTCTAACCTATCTAAAATCTAGGTTTACTAATATGGTAGCCTACTTGTCCTTGTGTTGTATATCCATATGCAATAGGAAATTATTTCTATAAATCATTCATTAAGGAGATGTTCTTGATGATTTCATGTATAAAGTTTGTATACTTATAGTGTATCATTCATTTTCTCACTCTTATATTTACGGTTGGTTTCTATTGTCGTCTCCATGATTCTTATATCAACATAGATGGAAACCTATGTGATTCCATATGTCTATTCAAAGTGGGGAGAGGAGATGTTATAGTGAACTCCATATTTTCTCATAAGGTTCTTCATGTTCATAGTCCATAATTGGGCTCCATAGTAACTAATTATAGATCGGGGTATCCCTAACCTCTAAAATATTTTTGATTTAAGAAATTAAATTATATTTTTTGAGTCATCAGCCCAAGTGTTTTTCATTAATTCATTTTTACACATAGCCTACTTACAGTAAGATATAAAAAAATATAAATGACATAAAAAATGCACCCATAAATTGAATTACCATGATATCAGATATTTAAAAAAATATGCATTTTTGGGAAAATTATTGACTTTTAGAAATTTCACTAATATAATGGAATTTGGTGATTTTTTTTCAAAATTTATAACATTTTTAAAAAATTCAGGGCCTAGACAATCTAACATCCAAAGAATTTATATTTGTCATTTTAGGTCCAAAATGGCCTCCAAAATCAACTATATGGAATTATAAGTCCATTAATTTGTTTCTTCCTTCAGGCCTCAGCTTATAATGAATTTTTTATTGCAATTTTCCATAGATTATGGTCTTACCAAACAAATTATCTTGATTTCAATTTTAGTTTAGTATTTTTTTCTAAGACAAAAATGAAGGTACACTGGTTGTGACCATAAGATTTACTATGTCAGCAAACCATGTCACTTGGGTTATTCTATATAGGTACTCACCAAGTAATGAATAATTTATTCTATTATTTGGGTCTGTTTCTACCATTATATTATATGGTCGACCACATTATCTTCAAAACCCAGATTTTCTATATTATTGAAGTCACAATCTTACATAAACAAAATCAATCTTACTAATATAGGCTTTTTATCAGTCTTATTTATCAAATATCTTAAGGATTCATGATAAAACAAAATAATTACCATTAATTCTAAGAGATACGAACATTATTTCTCTAAATCACAAAATAATAGGAAAAAACACTTTATCTGTTATTATGTAGTTAATCTGGGTGGTTTCTAAGATTTATGAAATTTAGGCTATCTTTCATGGAATACAATCAAAAATTTGGGATAGAAAATCCCCTAAATCTTTATTAGAAGCATCACTTGTTATCTAAAAGGGGTTACATTTCTTTAATGAATAGATGATGGGGTAATTGGTTTAAAATAATTCAAATGTATCAAATGATATTCTTTATGAATCATCAAATACAAATTCTATTTCATTTTTGAGTAATTAAATTAAGGGAAAAGTTAATTTTCTAAAGTCTCTAATAATAATTATATAAAATAAAACAAATCCAAAAAAAATATGATTTAATGTGCCTGAAAATGGGGGACAGGTTAGTGTTGAAATGAAATCAAATTTGGTTTTATTAACATCAATTCTATCCCAATAAATTATATTTCCCAAAAAAATCCTTTATATTTAAAAAATATCATTTTTTCAAAATGAAAACTATGGAATTTTTTAATATATATTTGTAAAACCCTTTCTCTAATCTCCGGATAGGTTTGAATGAATGTTCCATACATAATGAAGTCATCAAGTAATACCCCTAACAAAAACTCAATCACTTTTGAGAAAATGAATACCAAACTTCATTGAAAGGTATCTAGGTTATAGTAGAGACCAATAGTCATCCTTTAATAGAAAAATGTACCAAAGGGACATGTGAAGGTGATATTTTCATTATCATGAGTAGTTTTTTAAACATAATAATATCAATAAAACATATAAAATAAATATTAATGGCACATCACAAATAGTATTCATAGAATTTGGTCTACAAACGGTATAGGGGAATGGTATTTTCTTGTCAATTGGTTTAATATTTGATAGTCGATATAAACTCTCCAGCTATTATAGTTTCTAACGTGTATTAATTCATTATATTAATTTTTCAAAATTCAATAATTGATCTTCGTGGGAAAAAAATTGAATTAGAACCACTAATTAGTAGTCTAAGATGGGATATATTATTTCATCTTTAAAAAGTTTATTTACTTCCTTTTTTCACCTTTTGGAGGGTCATATTAATCATTTTCTGAGGTTCTATCACTCACATGGATCCTACTCACAACAGTATTTTTTCATCAACTGGTATGGATTATTCTTATAATATCCGAAAATATCTATCCTATGTGCATAATAATATTTTTTAAAATTTTCAGCATTTATTTAATGGCCAGGTTCTATGTTTTTTCAAATTTTGACTAGTCATTTCTTATCCACATTTAAAATGTTATATTTTAAATTTTATGGAAATAACTACAATTCTAATTGATTATAAATTTCAATATATTTTTAATTTAATTTTTCCCTAAACTAAACACATTTAAATGTAAGGATTAAATTTTTGTGTCATATTTAAGGAAATTATCAACATGTTATTCATAAATTTCAACAAATTGATCAATAGAAGAAATTTTCTCCAAATTAAGTTCAGTTTCAAAAATATATTTTTCCAATGGATAGGGTGTTTCCAATGATTATTCTTGTGTAATTATGTCATAAATCATTTCAATTTCCTCCTAACATGAAAAAATAAGTTCAAAAGGAGTTAATGTAAAAAAATAATGTTCTTTTTGTGGATGTTTCATAGAATCATAAATGTTGAAATCTACTATATCCGCTCTAAATTTCATGAAACGGTTGCCTTAATTGTCATTTATGTTGGATTTATCAGCCTATAGGTATGGTCTTCTTAAAATAATGGGTGAATTTGATTTATGTTTTCCTCATTCTGTGTTGAGAATGTTGAAGTCCATAAATAATTGGTATCCACGTAAACTTATTTGGACATCCCCAAGGACACCTACTAGATAGAATGTGGCTATGATAAAAAGATTTAAAATCATAAGGGTTATTTTAGGTTCTCCCATTTATAAAGAAGAATAAATAGAATAAGGCATTAAATTAATTTAATATCTCATATCACACATTGAATTGGAAAAAGTGAGCTTACTAATTTTGGAGGCAATAAAAGAAGTACCTAGATTATAGTATTTTTTGAGGATTTGAGGTGTTACATGATCACATATATTATTTCCTTTTCATATATCTTCAATTCCTTTCATCCTTCTAATACCAATGAAATTTTCCCTAATTAATTTTTTATATCTTTAAATTTATAGAATGGCTTCCATCTGGGGATATTGATCACCAAAATTTGGAAGAATTACATTGTCTCTTGCTTCTATGATCCAAAATTGTTATTTAATGTCTCATTAAATCTTATATGGAAGTGATATGGTGGTTACTATAGAAATTCCATGGGTTTTCGTTTTCCTTTTTATTGTCCCTTCCCTATATCCTCTTCATTTTCATTTTATATGGACGATTCATTAGATAATTGTTATTATTTACTTCTAGTACCAATTTACAGGGTTAATCCTTTACTATATTCTAGTTATTTTTGACTCCTCAGTTTTATGTCATTGTAATTTCCCTTAGTGTTAGGATTTTTTTGAGTGGGAAAATTACTTGACCCTTTATTTTCCATATTTTTGAGTCGTAAAGAGCTGGTTGATTTTTCCTTTTAATTATTTTAATTCTAACCAATAATTGGTGAGTATTGTGTGTTGATGATATTATGATTTTTTCTTCTATCTCAGCATGTTTATCAATGATATTTATTATGGTTTTACATGATGGTATCTTGTATGTAGTTGGAAATTTTTTCTTTGGAACAGAGGGGGTTAAAAATGTTATTGAAATGCCTATTTAAATAGTGTCCTTTGAGTCTGTCGGATCCCATCTCCAAATTAGTCTCTGGTGAATTCTCTTACTCTTCCATTTATAATGGTTTTCTTCTAGAATAACCTGTAGAACATTTAATCTCAATATAAGGTTCAATGAATTTTTGTGTATCTATAACTAAAATTATCTTTGGAGCAGCACCTTTGGTGGGCCATTAGGGTTATAATGGTTTATGATTATGGTACTTTGTTCGCAGAAAATTTTATTTCAAGGGGAATCAATTCATCAAATTTATTTTCTAACAAGGGTTAATTGGGTATCTTTAACTCATTTACTCTTCTAGTTGATGGTTTGATACCAAACTATTTGGAATTTTTTGAACTAAATTTCAATGATTTATATTATCTTACTAGTGAATTATCATTTACTAATCCCCATAAAAATTATCAAGTAGGTTTTATTCATGTCTCTTCATTCATCCTTTAAAAAATACCATTAAGTAGTGATATTAATTTAGTTGTTTTGGGAAGGATGTGGTTAGTTCCTTGAATATATCATATAACTGATAAAGTGTTTTTACAATTTCTTGTTTGATTTTATAAAAAATATTTCTATGTTGAGTACTATTTAAAGTAAAAAATAATTTATCGGGTAATTTCATCTATATCTCCACCCATGAGTTGACATATAGGGTTATAGATTGTAGAGAATCTCCTTTTATTCTTTTTCATGTGAATATAGGGATTAATTTCAGCTAATTTCAGCCTTAGTGACTCCTCTAAACCATAATTAATTTCAACGTCTTTAATTTTCCTTAAGTCCCTATTAGGGTCTTCACTAGATAGCCCATGAAACTTAGGTAGTACCCAAATCCTTAAATTTTTATTTCACATTCTAGTTGATTATTTAATTGTAACTGTGTATTTTTAATATCAAAATTGTGTTGATATATTTTTCTAAATGTTCTATTAAAAATAAAAATATTACCATCCATATTTTAACATTCTACAATATATTTTGAGGGTTATAAAACTATTGAGGGATGATGAGATAACAGAATGGTGAAACATTATCTTTTTTATTGATCTATGTTCCTTAAATTATTTATTCATTCCATCATAGATCTCTAAAGTACTAGGAAAAAAGTAGTGTGTTTGGAAGAATTGAATATGTTCTTAATAAAATACATTAAAAAAACAAATTAAAAAAAATAATATCTTACTTAGAAATTATGTTGGTTTTGATGTGGCCCAATTGTAGTGCTCTTAGAAAATCAATTTTGAATGCAATAATTATGCAATAAAAGTGGCACTCAAATTTTTTCTATAGAAGAAATTGTTGTGTTTGATTAAATACTTTTTTGTGCTTTCACTTTTAAATAATTTTTTTGTAACCAATTTTAGAATAAAAATCAATTAATGAAGTAGTGGTCCATCCTAATATTATATAATCATTCACAATTTGAATAATTATTCAGTATGTTTAAAATCATCCACCCATAAATTAAAACCAACTAAATACATGTATGAGGCTATTTGGTTCAAATGGAGTAATAAAATGATCAATTTTTTCCATACCATTACCAAGCCAAGTGAGTGGATACCTTTATTTAGCCTTAAATTTCTTCACTGTTTTCTAAGAAATTCATAGGGTTGTTTGTGAAATACCAATGACAAGAAGAAGAATAAGAAAATGAAAAACATAATAATAGATATATATATGGGTTATTAATAGTACATAAAGATCAGAATTAATAAAATGGGGAGGTGAAGGGGTTATCCTTGGCTAAACCATAGATGGTCTAGTGTGCAATCATTAGAGGATAAACAATAAATAAAAATAATAAAAGGATATCAGCTAGTATTGAAAGTGTTTTCCACCCTTATTAGAGTTTAAAATCCTCTTATCCTTTTTTTCCACTTCTAGTAGTGATTTCTATATATATATATATATTATGAACTGCAATATTTCTATCAACATGAGTGGCATGTGCCTCCTTAATGAATTTTGGAATGTATAATTTTTTGCAGGAAGCATGATTACTTCCTAATGGATGGTTGACACACATATAAAAGGTCAAGTCTAGATAACTTCTATGAGGAATCAGTTCTCTTCCATGATCTATCATAGTATCCTTTTAAATGTGGAGTAACATAATACTTCACTGTATAATGAGATTCTACATTATGTGGATTGGAAAAATTTGGGTCTATGGTTTAGGCAATGAGCGTCATTTATTCATTTATCACCTCTGTATAATTTTTTTATGCATGAGATGTCATATTATATAGGTATATAAAACTCATATTCTCTCATCAATAGAGAGTGAATTCCAACCATTTATTTTTCATTTGAATTTCATTTTCTCAGCATAATAGATTTTATTACTTACCTAATTCTAAAAAATTACAACCTCCAGTGGTTATAATATATATTTAATAAAGTTCCTGAAAATATTAAGTTAGTGTGGAAATTAGGTAGATGTCGATCGCTTATTTACTTCATATATGAGACTGGTCCATTTTCCCATAGCTCTAGTGTCAACAAGAAGAAATCATTTTCACAATATAGAAGAAGTCCAAAGCTCCCTCAAATGTTGCACATCAAAGGTGAATTCACCCATGGTGTGATCAACTGTATCTCAATCCTAGTCGATGAAGATCTCATATTTGATCGAAGTACTACCATGATTCACCTTATGTGGCTTTTCTTTTTTATCATCTAAAACATGTGGGAGGAAGGAGATGTTCATACTGGCAGGGTAAGAGGAATCCTATTTTTTCATGTAGTGGCAGTTTAATAGAGGAAGAAGCTTTTGGAAAAGCACCCATACAATAAACCACCATTGAGAATCAGTAAATGATATTATTTTTCATTAATGGAATTGGATTCTTGGGGTTTACTGATGGACACATGGAAATTTCATAGTAGAAAATGGTGGGAAATGTTTTTGTTAAACATGCTTATAATGAAGGTTATGGTGAGTGTGATGACTTTGAGTTGTGGTTGTATATAAGGTTCACATGGTAGGTATACCTATCATGATATTTCCTTCATGATAAATAAAATTTCATCATGTGTTCATTTTTTTTAACTTATATATTTTTTTGAACATATAATCAGCTGATGGACCTCATGGTACCTATGCCTTCTATGATTTTGGGGGTGTAGTAAGGTGGACATGTAATCTTGAATAGTTCCAAATGTAAGTTGAAGAAATATTCACCATTCTTACAATGTTATTGTGGGTTAACATAGGGGATTCACATATTTAGTACCATAAGAAAATTACCTTCCCTATCGAAAAATTCTGATAAAATAATTAAATGTTCAATGGATATGATCTCTAGAAAATAAATTCTTTTCAAACTGATTGTATTTTTTTTCTCAAGGACCATAAATCACTCATAAAATTCCATAAGTGTATCACTGATCAATACAAGAAAAATTAATAAAGTCTCTAAAAAGTTTCCTAGTAATTTCCTATCATTATATGGGTTAAAAGACTATATTGATGTCAAGAATAAGTGATACAATTGGAATTTCATGTAGATACAAGAATTATATATTGGTACCTACATCATCTAATAGATTCTATTCAATATAATATAATTTATTATGATTATATTGAATTTATAAATAATCTTAGAAATATTCGTCTTTCTTTATATACATATTTAATAAATCCTTTTGGTGTACAATTTTCTATTCTTTGTACATGGTCCATCATGTAGGAAAATTATAATTTCTCGCCATGGTTAAACATGAAGCGTAAATAAATTATGTTATCTCTGCTACTATCTAGACCAAGGAAACCCTATAATGATATTGCTATCTATTTGGATCCATTTAATGATGATCTAAAATTTACATAGGATAAAGGTGTTTCAATTTATGATCCTCATAGAAATGAATAATTCACATTGAGGTCCATGTTATAGTGGTTGATAAATGAAATTCCTTCTAGGGATATATTTTAGGATATAGTATTAAAGGAATGTTGTGGTGTACCATTTGTGGAAAATATAGACACTCGGTTTGGTTGAAACATTCTTTGAAGACTAGGTTTTTAGGACCTCAGAAATTTTTACCTCAATGAAAAAAATATCGATCTTAGAGGATAACATTCAATGGGAATATCGAACAAGGTACAACACCATATCCACTAATGGTTGATCAACTATTCAATAAAATAAAATATATAGACACTATTTTTAGTAATCTATTTTTGAAAAACCTTATGAAATTAGGTTGGGAAAAGAGAAAAATTTTCATTGAATTACCATATTATATTTTGTATTATGAAATATATTTTCCTGATGTTATGCATGTATAAAAACATGTATTTGATAGTGTTATTTGGAAAATAGAAAATTTTCTTGAAAAAATATATAGAATCAAGGATAGTTTGGAAATAATTGATATGGGAATAAGGGAGGAGTTGGCACTAGTGAAGGGTTAAGGTAGGACTTTTCTTCCTCCATTAGCTTACACAATATCTAGATAAGAAAATATTCAATTTTTATAACCCTTAATTGTGTAATTTTTCATAGGGTTATTTATAAAATATTAATAATTTTGTTTCAATGAAAATTTTTAATTTACATATATGAAAATCACATGTCAATCATGTTTTTATGTAATATTTGATGCAAGTATCTTTACATTCTAACGAAATTTTTTTGATACACATTTACGAGAGTATACTAATTTTTTAAAGCAATATACAGTAATGTTATAGAACTAGGGAAGTTTCCAAAAAAAAATAGGGAGGTTTGAATCAAATTATGTGAATTATATATTTTATTCCTATCATTATTAATTGATATAGTGGTCCAATTGATTGTTCACATCGTTTGAGAGGTTTGACTATCATGTAAGGTACATTATATATAGATGTACCCCATTGAATGGTATTTGAATATTTTGAAAGGGTAGGTCAAGAATTGATTTCATACAAAATTTTGTATCACATAATGATATATTTTAGAATAATATATTGAATTATATACCGATTTCATATCTGATATTGATGGTATCAATCTTAAAAAGTCTCATCACAATGGGTATCATATGGGTTAATGGATTTTCAAAAGATATGTTTTTATAATTATCATCATAGTTCTAGGGAAACGCACCATTACATTTTATATAATAATGATGATATCGACCCATATGTTGAAAAATATAAAGCAATTATTAGATATTTCAATCTATCAAGGGATAAAGGATAGATATCAAATGCACATAAATCAATAGTTTATAGTATATTTCAGAGATCAAACTAATAAAAACATATCTTAAAATATGAATTCAATTGATGAATGAAATCAATGGATAGCTTGGGGACCAAATGTAAATGTTATTTATCACACTATTTTTAATCAATGGTTAATCATTATAAACAAAATTACATTATTAAAATATAATGATGATGAAAAATGGAGTTAATATTGATATGGAAGTGATTCACTTATCTGGTTCCAAGGATAGAAATCAAGCTTATGTGAACTTGTCATTTTTTGGTTTTATCAAACAAATTTAGAAGGTAAATTAAACAATAATTCAATTGTTTATTTTCTATTTCAAATGGTTTGAAAATATGAGTTAGGTGAAAGTTAATGAAATTGGATTCAGGATGGTGAATTTCAATGTGGAAGGGGAATTGTATTAGTCATTCATAATGGATTCACAAGTAGGGAATGTATTTTAAGTATTTTATCTAGATAATAATAATTGGTAAATTATATAATTGGAGACTAAAGAAACAATAGGGTTATAAGAAAATTCTTTTGTGGGGTACCATTATATTAGGATATCGTAGTTAGTTCGGTTTTGTTCCAATGTAGACAATTTCGTGTACATTATAAGGGACTAGAAATATGGGATTTTAATTATCTTTAGAAGATAAAAATCCATTCATCCTTTTAAAAATAGAAATAGAGTTTATTGAGAATGTTATGTATTTTTTAATAAAACATGATTTTCATCATAAATTTATATGTTCTCTACTAAATTATGATAAGCTAATTTTAATGTTTTACTACCAATAAAGACAATATCTTCTACACATGATGATGTTTCATATTTTGGGAAAGAACATATGGTTGATGATGATTTTATAGAATTATTAGGCATCAACATCATGTTGATGAAAAACAGAAATGACATAACTTCAATGTTTTCAATAAGAATATCAATAAATTAAATAAGGGTAAAAAAATTGAACTTAGCTGGAATCAACACAGTCAACAAATTCCCCCCAACAATTTTATATTCTTTAGTTATATTGTAGTTAAAATATGGATGAATGTTCCTATTGATGTATATTTTTGGTTCTATGCCAATCATGTATTGGTGAAAACCCTTTAGAATGAAGTAATAGTAATGTTATGATATACATTCTCTATTTTAATAAAAAAATTATATAAAGAATTTTTTTTTCTATTTTTCATTACTTCTTATAAGGTTTTTTTATTTTAGAATATGTTCATAGTAAATATGTTTTAAGAGAAAATTTAAAGGCCCATAGATGATTCCATAACCTTCTTACCAAGTTATATTTAGTTATCCTAAATGAAAAGTAAATCTGCACCTACAAGTTAGTTATCCATGCATTATAAATCAAGAAACATGGAATTATTTCATCCGTCATCATGGTGAAAAATAATTCCACTAACAATTTAGTTGACAATATATTTTTGGACATTATTTATTTTACATGATTGGATTCAAAACTATTAATTTATGAAATATCAAAAGATTTTTGAAAAGAAAAAATGTTCATAGAAACCAATGTACCTCGATCACAAAGCAATGATCATGTATGATTCACAAGTGAAAAAATTGGTAAGTATTTTAAATCAATTATAAAAGTTTTATGTAAAATTAAACAACATGTTTTTCTTTATTTACATTCATATTGATGAATCAAAAGCTAAATCTATATAATTACTACATCATGTCCTTTAGAAGGAGGATCACATAAAAAAGGATGGTAAACTAGTTTATGAAAAAACAAATGTAATCTAGGAAACATGTATAAGTATAACATAATATTAATTAATTATTCTTCATAATAGTATTACATAATTATATCTATTTATGTTCATATGTTTTTTATATTTTATAGACACAAGAATCGGTAATGACTATACTAAAAGTAGAACTACATTGAATAACTTAAAAAGAGCTAGAACAATATGGTCATGTTAGAGTAAATGGTTTTGTAGTGTCTCCATGAACTTCTATGTACAATAAAATAAAAAAAATTGATAGATATAAGATGATGAATGAATTATGACCACAAATAAATTCTTTGGAATATATTATTGTCTGGTTTGGTTTTGTAGACCAATAAATTTGAAATAATCAAATAATACTTGTGGTGGAACAAATATCCTTGCAGAAATAACCAAATGACCCTATTATCTTTGAGGATATTCATTCCCCTCAATTTCATACATTACCTGATTTAATAAATTCTTTCAATACTCATTATTCTAAATATATATAAAAAACATTTGATAACATTATATTATGTAAATACATGATGGTAAAGTTGAATGTGATTTCCATTTATCAACACCCATGCATCGCTTTGTTGTAAAGGGTACAATGTATAATATCCCAGGAGGCAAGCTACATGATATAAACTCAAAAAAGATCACATAGGAGTAGGGATTGAGGTATCACAGGATCTATCAATGAGTGACTTGTTCAACTAGATGATATAAGTATTATAATGGTCAATAATGCTACTGAATCTTTTGTGGCATAGTCATCTAATATTATTACAATACATAAGGTATATCTTCAAAAAATATTTTCATATGAAAAAACAATAATAGATAATGAAAAAAGAGTTGATGTGAGGGTTGGTATTATATATGTATAAAGAGATAGAGAAATAGATGGTCGGATCAAGGAAATCTATTGAATTGACCAAGAAGACAAAAGGACCTTTTGGGAGTACCTTACCCGGACTGTTCTAGAGAAAAAAAATAACAAATTAAAAATCATGTAATGAGCACATTTAAATATGAAAATATTTTACTCATTCCATCTATAGAAACAATATTTGGAACATTAATTACAAACGCAATTATTCTCTAGAGTATAAATGAGTTTCTCAAGATTGAATGGTTAGGATTCTTAGTTATAGATACATATATAATGTACATTTTTAAAATACTCCTATCTAAATAGTTATGTAATATTTTCAATAATGTTAATACCTATTTATATTTTCTATAGGTGTTTATATACCTAGTATATAATGGGTATCTTTTGTGAAGTGCTATTTGGATTCATTAATCCCTATATCATTCATACACAAGAAAATTTTATGGAGAAGGAATAAATTGATAAGAAGAAAGATGTGAAATACAATGCCAATGAGAAAAAATTAACAAAGAGTAGACTCTTTTTTATTTATATAATGTAGGGGTAATATTCTATAATCCTTTCACATACAGTATATTCTTATATTCTACATTTAAATTTTTTTTTGTTTTCTAGGCAGGACTGGATGTTGATCCTACTCAATCGAAATACCCTATATATTTATTTTTTCGATCCAATGAATGAATATCCTACAACCCAACCACACATGATGTTTATTGTAGATTTTTAATACACCTCAATCAAAATTTTATAGATAATTAAATAATTATATGTTTCATTCTATATTGAAATAATAATTTCATTATAATATAGAGATCTCTAAATAAAATCTAAATCATGTCATGAATTCGGTGACTGGACATAAAAAGACTATGGATTATATAAAATGGAAATAGATGAAGGTATATATCGAAATATTTAACTATCAAAACATATTTCAAAACAATTTACTTATATTTTTCAATTTATTTGTGGTGTACGAATCAAGATAATGACAATGATTGTAGATATTATGCTTTAAAATTTATGAGAGGGATTATAAACCATGAAAATACCTACATATTTAAATAGGTAATTTCCAAATAGAAACATAATTTCCTTAAAAATATTTCTTAAACATTTTTTTGATATTATTTTAGTAATACTAAACATAATGAAAACCTTCATACTCAAAATAATAGGTAATTTTTTTTAGAATGAGTGGGAGACATACATGGTGTTAGAATTTTCTCCGGAAAAACATATTTGATTTCCTACTATGTTTGTGATATTATATGGGGTATGGCCTTAGATATACATTTGCGGTGTGAATAATATTTATCATAATTCACATATATTATTTTTTATCAATTTCTTAAGGATAATTATAATGTAAGAAATTATGTGTTTTTAGAAATGAGTATAAGACCTCATGTTAGAATGTATATAGGCATCATGAATATGTGAATTCTTACTACTTATTTATTAAATTTTATCCTCATTTTATCTACTTTTTTAGTCAATTTTCCTATCATTTTTAAAATAAATTTAGACTAATAACATATCTAGTATTCCATCATGGGTGGTATAAAATGATATAATAATTTAACAATGAATTGGTTTCACTTTGATCGGTAGTGGAAATATATGGGAAATTCAATCATCAAGTGTATTCATGATATAAAAACACAAATTCTTGTTAAATACATACAAGTAAAACATCAAGTTTACCTTTGTGAAATGGATTCAATAAAACTGATTATTTTGAATCCACATGAAGTGAAATTGAATCATCCCCCCATTATATCACATATAATCTCAAAATAATTACAATATTAATTGTGTATAACCTATCCTTATTATTTATATAGATACATGTTCACGGGCTCAACATAAAAAAATTCCACTAGTTTATCACTAATTTGAATTTTCACATTCATAATGTTAAATGATCCAAGTCTAGAAGCTCATCAACATTATTGTCAATAAAAATTACTGGAGAATAGGGATACTATTATTTTCATAACCAAATAATGATGACATTATGTTAGAGTTTATCATAACCCTGAATATTGAAAAATATATACTAATCATTATAAAAATATAGGAATACTTAATGGAAATGAAATATTTTCATATCATTTGTTTGCTATAAAGAACTATACTGATGTTTAATATTGTCAAATATGTAGACAATTTATATTGTATTATTGTGTCAAATAAAAATACAGAATGGGTCACACTGATGTTTTTTCCATCAAATAAGGTAAATGATTTATCATGGATTTTGTACTGTCTATGATGGGGAATTCTAAACAAATATTTTATTATGATCTATAAAACAAAAATATAAATATTTATTTCAGTTCAATCAATGAACTATAATACTTTTACAAAAATGATTAATATTTTCTATGAAAAAATAATGGTATGAACTAATTTTATTATTATCAGGGAATATATAATGTGTTATACTAGTTTTTTGTATAAAATAACGAATAAAATGATTATATATGAGTTCCACAGAAACCCAAAATGATAATAGTTTTTATTGGTTTTTTGTAAAAATTGAATGTTATGTAATTATAATGAGATTAAATATATATTTTTTGGGATTGAGATTATAAAATATCTCATATGCATCTAAAGTGGGTGATTTTAATATGTCATAATTGTAATCATATTTTTAAAAAATGGGACTAGGAATTACAATTATCTTTGAAAAAAAAGATTGTTATAATTTTATGTTATGATGATGGAAAAAATTATTTTATTAATTAAAATTTAGTTTTCAAAAACAATAAAGTATGATTAGATTTATAATGTTGATAAATTAATAAAGAAATATTATATAGATAATAATAATCTATGTATAATTGTATTTCATACATTTTGAGGTCATGTGGTAAGGACCACTAAAGGAAGTTTAATTTCATATTATATGGTCTAATGTAATTTATTTTTGGTCCATTTATGATGGAATGAATTCCTTGTATTTTAGATTCATATGATCATTTATATTTTTATGACACATAACTACAACAAATTTCATTTTAGTGGAGTTTATCATTATTGTATATATATTTTCTAGTTAATTTCTTAATCATTTGTATCAAATATTTTTTTATTAATTTTTCACATAGATCAACATGAAATGAAAAAAATCCTATCAAATGTAAGAGTAATCCTCATTCTACTAGAAACGTTCAATGATTGAGGTATGTCTTCTCATCCATCAGAATAAAACAATCTCTCTCTTTTAAGTTTTTTATAGATAGACAAAATCAAATAAAACATCACATACTCAATTAAAAATACCTCAATATAATACGCATTGTACTCTATATGACTCAAACTATATGTTTTTATCTTATAATTTAAATATTTGTTCAAAAAAACATTACATAATCAAAACAAAAAAACACATTATTTCTTTTGATACTTTATATTAGCAATCTATAAATGATTTGTGACATGTAATAATTATCTACACTAAAATATGATGATAAGTGTGGCTGTTATGACTCCAACTGTTTTTATTTATTATGAAATGGCATTTTAATAAAAAAGAAAAGTGAAAAACTCAAAAATGATAAAAATAAATTCATATTGTGTTTATAATATTGGAAAATGATCTAAAAGTAACTTCTGTTGTGTAATAAAGAGCCCCACCTCAATTATATACACGATGTGTTTGGTATGACTCAAAATGTCTTCTATGATATTAAAATTGTCATTTTCGTTCAGAAACAGTCACTCACAAAAAATCGAAGAAAAAACTAGGATTTCTTTGATAATTTCGGAAAAAAAATTCATAAGTAATTTTTTATGTGTAGAAATTGATCTCACTTTAAATTGATACACAATGTAACCTGAGCGACTCAAAGTGTGTGTTTCTAGTTTAAATTGATATTTTATTAAATAATATGAGTAACATAATCAAAACTAAGAAAACACATTCATATTGTTTTGATAGTATTCAATAATGATCCATAAGTCATTTTTGACATGTATTATTCAGTCTCATCTCAATCAGATACATGATGTGACCAGTAAGACTCAATGTGTGTCTTATTTTTAAATTGATATTAATTATATTAAAAAGGAAAATTTACATACTAAAACTAAGAAAAAGCTTTCATGTTGTTTTTAAATATTAGTAAAATGGACTATATGTAATTTTTTATGTGTGTGAACCATCTGCACATCAATAAAGTATGCAGTGTGATTGGAATGATGCTAAATATGTCTTATATTTAAAATTGACATTAATTTTAATAAAATAGATAATTGAAAAACTCAAAAACAATAAAAACATTTTGATTATTTTGTTACATTGGTAAAATTATCTATATTTCATTCAAGACATGTAGGAAATAGTTGAACCTCAATCTATCCTAGGTGTAATTGGTATGAATCCAAGTGTGTCGTTTTATATAAAATTTAAATTAATTTTATTTAAAAGGAAAAATACATTCTTTAAATAAATAATACTCATTAAAATTGATTTAATATATTTTTTCATTTATTCATAAGTCATTTTTTATGGGTACGAATCAGGCTCACCTCAATCTGATTCATGATGTGACTGGTATGACTCAAAATATTTATATTCATTTAAGAATGACATTAATATTAGTAAAAAAGACAAATTACATCCTCAAAACTAATATAACACATTTTTATGTATTTTAATACTTAATGAAAATAATATATATGACATTTTTGATATGTAAGAATTAAAGGCACATAAATCTGACACATGGTATGATAGGTATGTCTCTAGAAATGTCTTTTTATTTGAAACTGTTATTAATTTTAGTAAAAAAAAATTACCTACTAAAAACATATAAAACACATTCATATTGTTTTTATAATATAAAAATAAAATCATTAGTTACTTGTGTTTTTTAGAATCCGGCTCAATTTGATGCATGATATGCTCATTATGACTCAAAGTGTCCGTTATCAGCTTAAATTTTATATTTTAGTTCAAAAAGTGTAACTCAATAAAAACCAAAAAAATTCAATTATAATTTCATTATAATTTAGTATAATGATTCATAAGTAATTTTTGGAAGTGTAGTAGGCAGTCTCATATCAAAATGAATCATGATATGGTAGGTATGACACAAAGTGTGTGTTTCCAGTTTAAATGAAATTTTAGTGAAAGAATACAAGTGACATACTTAGAACCAGCAAAACTCATTAGTATTATTTTCATAATTTAGTAAAAAAATATATATAATCCATTCTCGATGCGTAAAAATCTTCCTTACCTCAATCTTCTGCACAGTGTGACCGATGTCACTCAAAGTGTGTATTTTTTTAAATTGAAATTAATTTTGATATAAAAGAAACTTAAAATACTCAAAACCACGAAAACACATTAATATTGTTTTAATAATTTATTAAAATTATATATAAAGAATTTATTACATATAGGAATCATCCTCACCTCGATATGATAAACGGTATTCTCCGTATGACTCATAGTGTTTGTTTTTAGTTTATAATTAATATTTTAGTTCAAAATGTTTCACTCACTAAAAACCATGAAAATGAACTTGTATTATCATATTAATTTAATAAAATGTTTTGTAATTTATTTTTTATGTGCATGAATCATTCTGATGTCAAACTGATACAGGATGTGACCTTTATGACTTAATGTGTGTGTTTCCGATTTAGAATGAAATTTTAGTAAGAAAACAAAAGTGACATACTTAAAACCAAGAAAATTCATTTGTATTATTTTGAATATTTTTGATAATGATACATAAAAAGTTATGAAGAATAGTAATAATCATCACTTAAATATTCCATTAGATCTATGATTTATGAAACTAGGTGTGCATTTCATGATTACAATTGGTTTTTAGTAAAAAATTCAGGTAAAAATTTCAAAATCAATAAAGATCATAAATAATGTATTTATACTTTAGGAAACCTATCCATTAGTCCTTTTTTATTTATAATAATTATTTTAACATCAATACGATGCATGGTGTGGCCATTATGATGCCAAGTGTGTCATTTTATTTAAAATTGACATTAATTTTAGTAAAAAAGACAATCAACATAACCAAAATCATGTAAATTCATTTGTTATGATTTGATACTTCTGTAAAATGATAAATAAGTCATTTTTAATGTTTATGAATTATTCACACCTCAATATGATGCATGGTGTGGCCAGTTTGACTCAAAATGAATCATTTTATTTAAAATTGATATAAATGTTAGTAAAAAATGAAACTAACATACTAAAACCCCAAAAAATCATGAATTGTTTTAATAGAATAGTTAAATAATCCATATTTAATTAGTAACATATATGAGTTAGACACACCTCAATATGATACAAAAAATTTTCTGTATAACAAAAAGTATTCATTATTTGTTTAAAATTGACATTTTATTTTAAAACTAGAAAACAAAGAAAAAATGATCGGATTGTCTTGATAATTTAGAAAAATAATTCATTTTTTAATTTTTTTTTCCTAAGTATCAGACTCAATTCAAATTGATATGTGATGTGGCCAGTATGACTCAAAGTGTGTGTTTCTAGTTTAAAATGAAATTTTAAAAAAATAGAAGTAACATTATTAAAACATAGAAAACATACTATGCATATTTTGAAAATTTAAGAAAATGACCCGTAAATACTTTTAGATTAGTAGGAATTATACACACCTCAATATGACACATTTTTTGATAGGTATGACTCAAGGTGTGTCTTCTTATTTGAAATTGACATTAATTTTTAGTAAAAAGGTCAACTCATATACTCAAAACCAATCAAATGAATTATTATTGTTTTTATACATTTGTAAAATGATCTATAAGACATTTGTGACATGTAGTAATCAAAAACACCTCAATCTGATACATGATGTTCCCAGTATGACTCAAAATTTTCATTATAACTTTAAAATAGATATAAAATTTCAAAATTTTCACTCACTGGAAACTGATAAAACACACTTGAATTGTCTTGATAATTTATTAAAATGATACATAAGTCATGCTTTATGTGTAGGAATTTTTCTCACATAAAACTAACACACTATGTTAATAATAAGACTCAAAGTTTGTGTTTCTTGTTTAAAATGACTTTTTAGTAAACCATAAATGTGAAAAACTCAAAATAGAGAAAACACGTTGGTAACGTTTTTAAAATTTATTGAAATGATACATATGTCATTTGGGATGTGATGGAATTAGACACATGATATTCTGATTCATGGTGTGACTATTTTGACTTCATATTCTTGTTTTAAACATATATGTATCATTTTTGTTTAAAACATGCATCAGATTTACAAAATTGAAAAAAAAACAAGTATAGATTTTTTATTTCCATTATATCTATTATTACTTAATTAATTTCCTTATCATTTTTATCTTATATTTATTTAGTTAATTTTTATAGAGATAAATCCTTAAGATAAAAATGAAATGGTGTAATGTGTAAGAATCAACCACAACTCAATCTGATATACAATGTTCTTGGTATGAAGAAAAGTTTTGTTTAAAATTATTAGTTTCTATTTAATTAATTTCATTATAGTATTACTATTATCAATTTTTTCTGATATAGGTACATTATTTTTCTCAATTAGGGGTTGTTTTTTAGAAATAACATTAGTCAGAGTCAGGGTCTAAAGAAAAGGGAACATTTTTGTTTTTGAATTTCTATGATAATTTTTACATAGTCATATTATTGTATAAACTATGACTTGAAATTTTTATAATATAGGGTTTATTATTTTATTTTATATTAAAATTATATTTCATTTAAAATCATTATTTGTACCTATTTCTCTATTCATTTTTTGGAATTTTTTGTTTTTTATAGTGTTGTAGTGTGATGTAAATTTAATAGAACACAATAGTATTTCCACTTATCAGTTCATTTAGAATCACTGATAAAAAGACCATTTATTAGTGCTTCTAAATATGGTGATAACATATTCCTTTATCATCACATCTAATCCCTTTGTCAATGCTAATAAGTGGGGTCCTTTGTCAGCACTTCATTAGTAATGATAATGGACCCCTTTATCATCACATTTCTTAATCTGATAAAAGCCTAGGAATTTGAATCCCACTTTGATATTCAACATTTTTCTATCCCTAATAAAGGTAAAAAGAATTCATTGTTAAAGGCCTATTTTTTAGTAGTGTCTCCTATAAAGGCTCTATGTACTCCATAAAATTTCCAATCATATGATGAATGGTCGTGACACTGTAATTTTATTTCAGAGGCTATATAACATGATAGATGATGTATAACATTATTATCAAGGACTGAAGGCCAAGAAGGAAGTGAAACTGGTGCTACCCAATTTTTTGATGTTATATAGAGATTTGAGACCCAACCCGAAGACTATCAACAACCTAACCATTTGAGGATCATAATCTATGTTGACCATGATGGCCTAGAGTGCATTCAGAAATAGGAATACATACCTACTGAGATACATGTGGGATATCCACAAGACCATGACAAATTCTGGAACATGTATAATATATAACATGATCTACCCCTTACTTACATAATAGAAGATATATCACCACTCAACATATCTCTAGGCATGGAAGATGAGGAAGGAACACAGGTGAGGTAATATGAATAAAATATAGTGGATCCTAACTACCTACCTCTGTCTAATGAAATATAACATTAAGAGGCACTCACCACTGAATAAGAGTATGAATCTGGAACTATTCTGGGAGATGAACTTATCTTATAATATATTTCATTTGATTTTATTAAATCTTAAATGAGTATTAAATCACAATATTTTTTATTTTCACATTCATATAATCATTACATTTCATTAGAGTAAGAGGTGGAAAATTAACATGAACCTGTTGAGGAAAACATGGAACCACCTAATTTAAATGAACATGCATTTGAGGAATCCCATAAGAGATTCCAAGTAGTTGATCATGAATAAATCGTGAAATAACGTTCTCATTATGAAAGCGATAACATATTAGATTATTCAAATTTAATTTTTTTTCAAGTGAAAATATCTTCTTACTTTCCCTATGATCATTCAATCCCTACATCCCACTATTATCCAGCAATGGAAAATAAAGGAGATGATTCCTAATTATCAACCAAAAAGAAAGATGATCCATATTTCATCTTACCCCACCATGAAAGTTATACATAATTATTTAGTGTATGGATCTACTATACTCAATCCAGGGATCATTCCTTATCAAGAAGGATTAAGTGAATGCTAAGAAATTCCAAATTTGGTTCTTCAAGTCAAACAAAATCTACCCACCATCACACATTGCATAACAACTGGTACATCCCTTTGGAGGCTATAAAAATCCAGGGACCACATGGTGGATCATACCAAGACGTATTCTTTTTTTCTATTAATGTATATTTCATTTTCATTCATAGGATTAATTTATCATGGAACCCACTCCCTCTTATCGTTATTTTCGTAAATAAAATTACCATTATGCTAAATTAAGTTGTTTTATTTTGTAGGATAATGATTTCCCATATAATCCCCAATCAATCATGGGGGAAACATGAATAGGCTTTATGGAAATTGAATTTCACTTTTATAGTTTATATTTTAAACTCTCTATATTTTTTGTCCAACAACAGGATTTGAGATTTAAACTAGAAATTCAACGCCCATATTTGAATTATGTTTTAGATGAGTTTTCTATGAGAGATGAGTTTCTTTGGAATCATTTGATTACATTTATAATATTTCAATGATAATGAGATTGAATGAATAAAATGGAGAATTTTTTGATTAATTTGAAACATGGATATTAAAATGAGGACTCATGATTTTAGTTAATTAGTAGATTCATGTAAATAAAATTTACCTATAATTTTATCCAAAATTTGAATTTCTAAAATTCAAATGAATTGATTTGTTTTTATTATTATTACGTTTAATTATTTTCCAAAACTATACGTTCTATTTCTAAGAGGATTTCAAGACCAAATACTTTCTATTTTGTTATTGAGAATATTTTTTGATTTATTTTTTGACTTTTCACTAACTAGAACTTCAATTTGATCTTATCGAATATATGGCTATAAAAAACAACATATAAAATGATTGATTCATATTTTGAAAATAAAAAAACCATAAATACCACATTGACATCAATCCCTATTTGAACCATAGAAACCATGAATGAAATTTTTAGGAATGATTCGTGTTTCAAGGAATTTTTATCCATTCCTACCCCCTCTTAGTATTTTCTTTATATATTAAAGATTATGTGTGGGGTAAAGGGATTATTGAAGAAAGATATGATTTAAATTTTAAATAATATGTTTTGGAGGTGTTACATATAGGGATTGATATATTTTAACATTCATTTTACTATTTTTTATTTTCCCCTCTTGAAAAAAATGAATATTATGTGGTATGACATACTTAGATGAATAAAATGTTACCATTATTTGTCCAATTATTCTTATCATATGTGGTTCGGTGGTGGATGTGAGGTTTATTCATAGAATAAATTTTTAAAAGGAAAAAATGAAAATGTACTCTGAAAAACAATTATAAATTTCGATAAAATGTTAAAATGGTTCACTATTATGATTTACTTGGAACATGACCTTACATTGAGTTTAAGGATAGTGAAGGTTATTAAAATTTTATGTGGGCAATTTCATGACGCTTTTAAAAGGAATATCATGATTTAAAATTTATTAGATATACCTTCTACTTAAGCCTTAATATTTAAAAACCAACTCCAACCAACCTTAGGCCTTAGAATCATTAGAACCATTAATAAACCCCCTCTTGATATTATGTGACTTTTATATTTACACAGTGGAAGAAAACATCAATTATAGGAATATGGAAAATGGGAATGTATTAATGATATTAGAATAATCATACATTAATTACTATAATGTTTGATGAGAAAAAATATTCGAAAAAATTATAGATCATGATTTGAAAGTTTTAATAATAAATAATTTTGGAGATTGAATGAATGAGAAGAAAAGTTTCATCATTTTAAAAAGGGAGAAAGTAAATTATTTGAATTGATTGTTTCCCTAAAAAATGAGATATTGATTTGATATATTATGTTATATTTGTAAATTTGTTTTCACATTTATAATTTTTTAACATTATCATTTCTATATTTGAATAATTCTAAAATTAGTGCCATCGTATTTTCAATGTTAATATTTTATGCATGAGGAAAATCATAGTTTAATGTGGTTGTATTTGACACATTCATTTTATATTCCTAATTTTAGAAAAATATCAATTGTTTTAAATGGATTTTTTATCTAAATACCCATGTATTTCAATATTTTATTACAAATTAAGAAATTTTAAATATAGATTTAAAATAGGTTTAATTGAAATAAGATTTTTGTGTTTTGGGTATTTATTGTGTTTTAATTTTTTTTTATTTTATGTTCCAAATATTTTCTAACATTATCATACTTTTCAGGTAAAAATAGGAGTCAACCCATGAAAATGCCTCAACCATATCCCCACAATCCATATAGTCGGCCCACAGTGGTCGGATTTCCATATAGGTCAATAGAAGAGCCCGTGACTGGTGTCATAACATAGGGTAATGAAGCTCGTTAGGTGTCCAATGAGGGGGTCAATATCATGGGGATAATTTTGGGATCAAGGTCACACATAAGCTGCAAAGTGTTCACAGCTCATCTTTATGCATGTTTTTTTTCTACTTCCCATCTTTACCGAAGGTATTTGAGATGAGTGTTGTGTGCCTTAGTTTATAAACCTATGCACACCCCAACCTCAAGTTTGATGTGGGACAATAAAATAGAGTTATTGTTCATTATTTAACAAAATGTCATCAACCCACCATTCCCTTAGCTCAACCTCACTAGGATAGAATCTACCACTGCTCTCTATGGACTTTTTCATTCAATGATCAGTGATTGCCTCTACATTGTTCCATGAACCACAATTATCAGACCATTGGATCTCTATATCGAATTTGTTTCTCAATATTGAAGCTCAGAGAAAATTTGATCACCTAGATACCCTCATCTAAACTACATGAGCCTTTTTTTGGCTCAACCATCCACTTTTATGGTCGTATGAGATAGAGGAGCCTCCATTGTCACTTCATGTTCACTAACACCACTTCCACATCTACACTCCAAGAAACCATTCACTAAAGTCCTGGACATACCAAATCCACTACCCCTATTGAAACAGCCCACATTTCAATGATTTAGAGACCTATATTCCATGATTGTTTCTAAATTCAATACCATAGTTCTTAGTGGAATAATATTTAATGAATTTATGATGATCTCCCTTAACTGTAAGAGGATGCTAGGGATGTCCACCCATACTCTATAAAAGGAGGAACTATTCTGTAGAAGAGGTGTTTAGCATACAAAATTGGGATAAGGTTGTGACCAATATATTTTCTTGTTTTTTATTCTGGTTTTTTTATTACTCATAATTTTTTTATTTTTCAATTTTAATTCCTTTCATAATAAAAACAATACATTCGTTTTATTCTTATTTTTATGACCCACCCATAATCTTATTCTTCTCCTATTCTCCTTTTCACCTTCTTCTTCTTCCAACTTCTACATTTGTTATTTTTACTTTTATTTAATTATTATTTTCTTTTGTTTTAGTTTTACTATTCTTTCTCACATTCATATTCGATTTTTATTATTATATTATTTTATATGTTTGATTTTATTATTATATTTTTATTTTTATTTTATATTTTATTTTATATTATCTCCCCCTTTTAATTTATTATTTTATTATTTTTATTATTCTTCTCTTTGCTCGTTCCACCATTGTGACTTATTACCCTTGAAAATAAGGTGAGGGCCCCGATATAAGACAAGGGGAGGTTATTGTTTTGTTTAATTATTTCATAATTTTTATTTTCGGTTTGTGATATATGATATTGTCATGCACTGGTGTAGATATTTTCCCCCATCAAATGCAATACCAATTTATTTATATTCTTATTTTATTTTTTTCCATATATTCTAATTATAACCACTTTACATGATGTATTTAAAGAAATATTTTGATGAAACAATTTATGGTTGAAATGGGTCCTAGAAGATTCACACCATCGATTAAGGTGTTCCATCAACCTTTATTATAGGAGGAAGTGGAAGTAATATTCCATATGGAATTAGAGGTTCCTCAAAAAACTATATAAGAGGATTGTGATTCCTGAATGTTATTTTATATAATAATTATCAAACTAAATTTACAAAAATAGTGAAGAATAATGATTGAACCAAAAAACACAATAATGATCATGTTATTCCTGAATAATTTCATCTTATTTGTCCTTTCATGCAAGTTTAGTTTAAATTTTTATTTTTATTTCATTAAATTACTTTATAAAATAATCAAATAAAGTTTTTTTTCAAAACATAATTTAAAAAACATAAAATAAGTATTTAAGTTAATTGGATTATGTAGGTGAACAAACTATGAATCTCCACAGGTGAGATGAACTTGGTCAGCCTCTATGCTGCATAAGGAAAATAAATTTTCATTTCCTGTACAATGATAGGTGTGCATCAGTATTCCTTGAATAGGTGTACCAAGGGGTAATAAATATAAAAAAGGAATTTAGATCTTAACTTTATCATTTCCTAGTTAAAGAAACTAGACCTTATTGGATACGTTCTTCAGATAAGATATTTGTAACGTTGGGAAGTAATAAAAAGGAGGAGGAAATCATGGAATTGAATAATCTCTTAGGATATGTAGATAAATGTTTTCTATTGATTCAAGAAACTAAGGATGAAGATAAAATATAAAAAATGGAATGGAATGATTTTAAGGTACGATTATTAAAAATCAATTTTCCTCCCTAGAAAAGATTTTATGTGGAGAGACGGTTCCTAAGTCTATGAATGAAATAAGATGAAAATATAATTAAATACAAAGAAACATTTTCAAGGATATAAAGTCATTCAATGTAATATTTATAAAATAAAAATAGAAAGATGGATGATTTTTTGATGTGATTAAGAAAATTATTCAAAGGAAACTACTCTCCCAAATAATCATATTATACAAGAACATTGTATCATTTGGTATAAAGGTAGAGAATAAATTTTCCAAGACATATTGATTTAGAGAGAAGAAAGATAAAAAATATGGAAGAGAAAAATACTAATAAAGGGAATAACTTAAATAATTATTTCCTCGCATTTGATAATTTTGAAAAGAAACACCCTGGTACTTATATGAATGGAATGGAAGTTTTCTTAAATTGTAGAGATAAATTCTACTAGGCATGTGTTTTAAAGAGAAATAAAGTGTATTTTAATGGTCAATGCTTCAAATTTAAGGATATATGGTACAATTCAAATAAATATCCCAAGAATCATTGGAATATATCTGTAAGGGAGATAAGGGGTAAATGTTAATCCTATTATATTACTATGGATCATGTGGAATGTTTATTTTTCTTTTGTTTAGAATCAATAATTGTGTTATAATATTTTTATTATCAATTATATTCTAGTTATAATAATTATGAAATATATAATAATCTTATTATATGAAATTTTCTCTAATTGTTTTAGAGCATATGTTGAATGGTAGAAATGACTATGAAATATGATTCAGGGGAAAGATAGTCTTTTTGAATATAGGTGATTGAGATAAGATAACCCTTAATAATTTATCATTATTTGGAAGATAATGATAAATATATTTTTATGAGATAATAATAGTGACCATGAAATTGGTTAAAAATCTGATGGTTTAATTTGTCAATAATGGGGTTTATAACATGTTTGGATTTATGAAATGTTTTTTACAAAATTGTATTTTTTACAATCATGAATGTTTTAAATAGGGTTTTATATTGATCATGGTATTCACATATATGGAATGTGAAATTAAGATCCATATTATATTTAATGGGAAATACTATGTTGATTTAATGAAATTCCTACTATATCTGATCAGACAAATTTTTATGTTCCAAAAGGATAATTATTTATGGAATTGATTAAGTTGAGATTTGGTTGTAATTGGATAACTTGTGTGCACTATTTTGGTCTCAGAAAATATCTAGATAAATGGGGAATTAATTTTAATTACTTTTTGATATAATGATCTTAAAGGATAATTTTAATTCTCGAGATGAAAATTCCCATTTGATAATCATTTCTTGGAGTAAGATTTTAAGTAGGAATTTATCAAAGAATAACCAAAGCATATAATTAAATTTATATTTTTTTGGTGTTCTCTGTCATAATAGTAACATAATCCCTAAACATTTAGAAAAATATCTTGATAAAATTATATATATTACATGAATTTATGTTGAAAAAACTGTATATTGACTCATCAAATATTTATGTTTTTTATTTAAAATTATCATGAATATGTTCTTTATCACTCTATATTAATCCATTAATGATAGTATTCTATTCTAATTACATGTCCCCATTTCCCATAAATTTTATCGTACATGGAAGCCCAGTAAATTATTATTCTGAATGAACGTAATTCTTACATTTGTCTCTTATTAATAAGAATTTTTATTAACCAATTTTTTCATGTGGTTTTCCACAAATGTTATTTTCAAATACCTAACTCTTGATTATTAGGGTTAAGATTATATTTTTAAGAATCAATTAATTTATGAGGGGTAGAATGAAACACCCTAATATTTTAAAAGTGAGACATTTTGTTTTGTAGAATGTAGTACACAAAACACAAAAATTAGAAGGTAATGTTACACCCTAAGATGTTATTATATATTTCTTTTTAGATAAATTTAATCTCTTTAATAGATTTTAAGGCACACAATACTAGGTTTAAACGAAACATAATAATTTATTGAAATATTATTATTCATACATGAACAATATAAACTAGCTGTTAATATGGTGGTTATGAATTGTAATAACTAAATTAAGAAAATTATCTATTTTAAAAATGTATAAAATAAAATCAATTGTTATCTATTGATTATAAATAAAATAAGAATCATTTAAAAGAAAAAGAAGATTTTTCTCAAAAATATATGTTTCTAAAACAAACCTTATTTTCAATTTGTTAACTCAATTAAAAGTATATATATATCATAATAATGATTATATAAATATGAATTAATATTTATTTTTCATTCATTACATATATCGAGAAAAATTGAAATAATGTTCTTGCATATATATGACCTACAGTCTTTATGAATAGTGTAATCCATTTTCTATCTATAAAATTTATTGATTACTATAAATTAAAATATAATCAATATATATGATTTTTATATCATGGTTAAAATTATATATAATATTTAACCATGATAAAATTAGAAGGCCCAAAATTATTAAACTAAAACATACATGAAAAATGAATCAATAATCACCCAAAATACTAATTTTAAAAAATTGTTATTAATAAAAGGGTGATAAAAGAATATAATTAAATAATATATGGAATGATATCTATGAATATATTTATATAATATATTTATATTAATATATATATATATATTATAATGTATTTTTGACACATACAAATTAAGTTATACTCGAGGTAAGGGTTTATCATCTCAATCTTACATCCATGAGACATATGCCCTATTCACCAATTATTTCTTTATGTTATGTATATAATATCCATTTTAATATAATATGTAATGAATATATTTATCTTAATTTTATTTAAAAATTCATTTTATGTCATTTATTTCATAGGTATTATGATTAAAAAGTTACCAAAAGTTGTAAGGATTTATTTCATATTCCCATCATTATTCAATATTGTTTTTGATTAAGTCTACCTTGGGGGAAATATTTGATATTTCAATAATAAAATAAATATAGTATAGTATAGTATGGTTATTCATAAAAATCCATGCTAACTAAAAAAATTGAAAATTGTATCTATCATTTTAAAAATTATTTATTAAATAAAATTTTTCCAATTCATTCTATTGAAAAAAAAAATTAAATAATATTATTGTTTTTTTTTCTTAAAAAGGCTCAGTTTTATTTTACCAAAAATGTGAAAAGAATCTTTGTTTTACCATATAAAACATGAACAGAATGTTCCATCATCATAACCACTCAATGTTTTAAAGATTATATTTCATTTTTTAAAAGGTCATTTACATGTAATATTATTTTCAATTTTTTAATTGGTTATTTTTAAATTTAAAAGGATACATTCCTTAAGAGTGTTATTACTAACATTTGTGTGGAATTTTTATTCATCGATGACATCAACCCTTTATTTTTATTATGTTACACTTGGGATATGTTGTATCTATACCATGGATATTTTTTATTTCCATGGTTTATGATTAGTTTTTCAAGGGATGTAAAATTTTATTAATATTATCCATATTATTCTAGATGGTTTATGATTTTCATTATTTTATTGGGTTAAGAATTAACATTTCATTTGATAGTTTTTCAATAAAAATTATGTTTATTATGTTTCCCCCATTCATATAAAAAATTTATTGGACGTATTAAGTTATTGGTGGGACATAGTTAAAGATTGCCCCACAATTCATCGACAGTTTTCAAGATAAATACAAGTTGGCCAAATTAAATGGGTCTCTACCCATACATTTAAAATTTATTGAAAAGTATTATTAATATATGTTTCATATTTTTGGAATTATGAATTCCCTCATTTTAATATTAGTTATTTCATTTTAATTATTTGATTAATTAGAATATTCATGGTTATGTTTTATCCAAATTTTAAAATTTATAAGGATAAACTTTATCATCATTTATTTATTCTATATTATGCTAATTATATTGATTAAAATGGAATTTGTTTTTGTTTTTTTCCTTTATTTTTTTATTATACTTATTTATTCATGACATCTTTTAAGGTATTTATTACCTTAATAATCTTATATTCCCACCCCTTTCTTATTTTTTATTTTTTCCAGGGACACGAGGAAGTGTTTTGGATTGATATGTTGGGATATACAATGAAGAATAATGGTATTCTCAATGAAAAAAATTTGTGTATTTTATGTGTAATGTGAATTTAAATTATGTATCTAGTTTACCAAGACTACTAAACTATTATGTCCTTTATTATGTTATTTCTTGTATCTTATACAATTGAAATAATAAAACCACCAGACCTGGTCTACTAGAGTCAGGGTCTTTACGTATATTATAATGTAAAAAAGTAAAATCAATATCTTTTATTCTGAAAATATAAATTTTATAAAATAAAATACATTTCCTTTTCCTGAAAAACATCCTTCACTTTTAAATTGAATTATTATTTTCAACTAATCTTAACACTTTGAAAAACAATTTAAAACATGGGATGATCACAGAAATCAGTATAAGGGATATAAAATAAATAAATCTATTACTCTTAGTGATAATCATGAAAACCGATAAAATTAATACCTTTATCATATTATTATTTTATTGTATGAAATAAATATTATCCATGTGGAAAACACACTTTTTATCAAATATAATTTTTCAACCCATAGTAATAAAACTGATAATATTTTGGTAATATTGGATAATTATACTCCTAACCCTTGTTCAATAATGGTAGAAATGACTATATCCAATTTAAATCCATATGAGTAACCATCTCAATTAACTCCATCTTTTATTTCTTTAAAGACAACAGACATTATCTAATGCATTGGAGATCAATATTGGGCACACCCATTGTATAAGTTGTGTTGAGATCACCCATCATATAAGTTGTATTGGGATCACCAATATTTATCTATAATTATTGAGTACCATATCCTGAAAAAAAATCTTACATATTTTCATCACAAAACCCTAGAGAATCACTATTAAACCCACAAGTAAAGCACTTTCCATTTTCGTATAAAATTGTTAGAAATATCCCATTATTATTAATGATTATTAAATTGAAAAAAATCTAAAAATGTAATAGAAATTATTTAATTTGAAAATATTAATGAAAACATATAAATGATGAATCAAAATAAATAAAATTCATGATGGTGGTAAATTATTTTGATACGATCAAAGTTAAAATGATGATTCCTTCTACACATATAGTAAGGGTATCTCATATAGAAAAATTTATGAAGATTCATTTTCAAACCTTGAAAATAATGTAAAAAGTAATTAAAATTAAATTTTATAGTATTTTATGTGTAATTGAGATCAATATTTAAATATTTTAATGAACCTATTTATGGAGGGAAAATACGATTAAAACTATAAAACTTTTATTATAAGTTTTGAAGAAAAATCACTTACCTTAAACACTGAATAGTGTCATATGTTCATTAACTCTAAATTATTAAAATTATATTAGTAATTTAAATTTTCAAAATAATTAATTTGTATTCCATTATAGTTATTAATTTTATGTATTTTTTGGCCACATTTTATATATTTACATAATTTTTTAACTTAGCATCATATGTTTTGAGGGTGTTTGGTTAATAACCCAAAAAAGTATCAGATATGATGATCATGTTCAAAGGTTAACTTTTCTTTGATATTATTAATCATAATCATCATATGGTTATAATTTTATATACATTTAAATAAAATTTATAATTATATGTGGAATTTATACTTGATAAAATGAATCACATCACTTCATAAAGGTAGTTGTCTGTATGTATGCATAAATGATGTTATCATTTTTAATGGATTTAATGGTATGAAAGTAAATGATATATTATCTTTATATAATTATAATTATTGCATGAATGAAATATATATAAACTTACTACCTTATAATAACCATACGTTTATGTTGCAAAGAAAAATGAAACACATCACTTTGTAGATAAGGTAATCCCCATATATACACAAGATATGTTTTCATTTCCCATATGATAGGAAAAGATATGAGAAATAGATTTTCATAATAATTATAAAATTTTAGAATAATTAATATAAATATTTTTTCATTTCATTATTATTTAATAATATTTGAATGAAGTAAAATAACAAATAAACTTAAAATATGTCAGTTAATACACAGACCTCCTCCTCATATATTATATTGGTATTACACATTAAGCCTTATATGTTTTATATTTTAGTGAGATCATGACCTCCAGAAAATAGGTATTGATTTTGGGGATATAGATTTGAGGGAATATGTTGGGTTAGAGTGCTCAAAATGTGCTAGGAAGAGAGCATAAAAGGGGCCTTTTATAAGTGAGGAGAAGCAAACCCATTGAATTACATAATAAAATTAATTAATATAAATTATTTTTCCTGTTCAAGTGATGAACATTGATATATTTTGAATATATGATGTGTATGATCTTAAATAATATCATCCAATAAATTTTTCAGAAGTTTAAGTTAATTTTCACCCTTAACTCATAGTTTTAATCGCTTGTTACTTCTTTTTATTATTATCGCAATATCAAAGTTATTTAATCTTTATGGGTAAACAAAACTAGTATAAGAGGAAAAGTGACATGAAAAAATTATTTATATGATAGACCCATTAAATTGTCCAAATATAATTCTTTTACGATTTTAAAATCATTTAATAAAATATTATTCAACATATTATGTAGTTAATTTTATTTTGGGGACTATTCACGTAGTTTGAATTTATTGACATAATGATATAATCAAATTAAAATTTAAAATTTTAAAATTTTCCAAAAAAAATTATATTTATCAAAAAAAATTAATATAAAATAAAAAAATGTAAAAATATTATTACATTTAATATTATCTGCATCATTTACTTGATTTTTATATTACTTGATCATGAATAGTGTTGAATTTTTGTATTCATTTAATGTCATTAATCAATCACTAAAATTTAAAAACAAATTAAAATAAAATAAATAAAAGTATTTATATTTAAAATAGTATTTTATAACAAAATGTAAAATCTCTTAATTCCAATGAAAAATAATAAGAGATATTAAAAAAATAGAGATCAATTGTTTTTAATTATTTAATGAAGATAATTTTAATGTAATTATCAATGTAAATTAGAATGAAATTTAAATGCTTTTGAGTATTTTATGGTCAATTTATATAAAACCTTATCCAATAAAATAAACTAATGTTTTAGTAAAACTGTAATGTGTTATCTAGTATATGAATGAATTATAAGTATAATAATAATTTTCATTATAAATTATATACTTAATGAAAGTATTCGTCTTGTCATTCTTGAAGTTGATTCTTAAAAATATTTCTTTTTCACATGGAAAATCAATAAACCATTAGTTGTTTGATATACCTTCTATATGATTAAATGTTTGATTAATTTATGAATTATGGTAGTTAAAATTATATAAATAAAAATTTATAGATATTTGGTGGGTCAAATAAAGTACAAAATATCATAAAAATATTCATTAGTTAACCTAATTTCTTTTAAATCTCTATAATTTCAATTGGAGTAGTTAATAACATTGAAAAATTTCACTATAATTATCGTTATCCTAAAATATTTACCCTTTGGAAACTTTTATTGAAAATTTACTTAATGATGCATCATAAAATAGAAATAGCCTGTATCATTTTAAATATTTTAAAAAGTAATTTAATGTGGTTATTAATAAAATTTAAAGGGAATAAAATTGAAAATATAAAGCAATTGATAGTTTTATCCCTATTGTCATAAAACATTAAATTTAATGTTTCTCACAATAATAACATGTTTAATTTAGAAAATTCCAAACAAAAGTTTTTAATTCCCCTAATAAAAAATAAAATTACAAACAAAGGTTATCAAGATCCATATTTATATAGGTAACTAGCCTTAAAGATTACATAATCTTGAGATTTTTTCCAGAATTCATTAGTTTACATTTAATGATCTTCTTTGGTTTAGAGGGTTTAGGAATTACTCCATAACTCATACATAAAAAAACCATATAATACAAAGTGGACACTTTTGATTAGTTTCCATTTTTTCAATAATATAAACAATTTAAAGCAAAACCTAATTTCCTTTTATAAAAATATTCAAAACTATCAAATTGAACTCTTCTTTTCCCTTCTCATCCTTAAGTCCTATGAATTGTTTTTTTAAGTGTTGGAGGAGCGCAAAAAAATCAATAAATGATAAAAAAGAATAAAACATTATCCTAGTGAAAACATAAAAAAATAATTTAATATTTACCTTTATCTTGGAATTTATTTGATAATATGAAATAAAACATTTTTACATGAAAAATGTGTAAACATTTTCACAATGGAAGCTGTGAAAAAAACAAGAAAATCAATTATAGCAATTTTCCGTAACTTAGATCATCAAACTCATATACCATTTTAAACCTATGTTATGATTAAATAAATCCTAGTTAAATAAATAGGATAAATACTTTGGTGAATCCCTCCTTCTTTCGTATTAAGATAAAGAACACTACCCAATGCATTTTAATTCTTTCAAGGTGTACCCATCATTTCAGGTATAATGGGCTCACTCGATGCTATCTAGTTGTACCCATCTTATAAGTATTAACGAGAACATGCAACACTCTCTGGGTGCACCCATTTCAGTTTTATAATGCTCAACTACCATATCATGAATAGGTCTTTTTTACATTTTTCAGTTATAAATAAATTTTAAAAACACATTTTAATTCTTAAAAAATATATTTTTATTATCAAAATAAAATTTCCTTTTAAAAACCCATTTTTTATATATTTATACCCAAAAAGGTAAAATTTATATTTTTTGTCGAATAAATGAAATACTACATAGAATTATAAAAAAATATTGTTCATAATGGCGTTAAAAGTCATTTTCTCCATATATGTTAAGGAAAGACCTTTTCTTTTTTGGTTTTCTCAAAATGTTTTATATGAGACAGATAAATATATTCCTTCTGAATACCATTGAAAATAAAGAAAAAAAGGGTATTAAAATTTAATTTTTAAATATATTATATCCATAAAAAAACATTTATAAAATAATATTAAATTCATGGATGTGGAAAATAAATATTTGGAAGGAAAACATTAAAACATATTTTTTTAAAAAGAAAGTCTCTTATCACATTGGAAATATTTTAATCGTAATCCTCATGAAATAATAATATTAAAGAAAACTATAACTACTATAAGAATAGATAAATACAATATATAATATTTAAAATGGGATTTATATACCCCTCAAAAAATATTATAATTTTATAACATCAAAATGTGTTGTAAAGAAAGAAAATTGAGACGAAGTCCATAATATTAAATCTAAATTTTCACATTTGTCATTATATTCTGGAATAATAAACATATGTTAATTAATTACATCATTGAGAACCTTTTTAAATTTAATTATTACTTTTATTTTACTTATTAAAATATTGTATAGGATTAATTAATCAATTAAATTAAAATTCGATATTTTGACCATGTTCATCTTATATGTCAAAAATGACTTTTGTAGGTTGACTATGGTCAAAGAGGTCATTATTTATAAATATAAAAAAATAATAATTATGAAATATTTCTAATATTTATAAATAAATTATACATTGAATACGCATAATGAAATTTTTCATTGATAAATGATGTGCATTATGATCATAGAGCGGACATGCCATTTGTACATGTGAGTAACATTTCTATTTTTGAAAAATAATTATGGAAAGGAAATAAGCAATATATTACATTTCTATAAATGTAATAATATCATAAATAACAAATTATTTATTTAAATATACTTATATATATCATCCATTTGTTTTGGTGAGGAAAAGGGAGACACATCGCTTTGTGAAGGTAGTAGTCCACATTTTCATGAACAACATTATCATTTCACCGTGGGGGAAAAGGTAAGAAATAAAATGATATATTATATTTTAATATTGATAAATATTTCATTAAATTAAATAAAATCCATTGATATAAAATATATTTATTATCCTTACACTTATTAAGTTTTATGAGAAGCATTAGTGAAAAGAATTCCCATCACTTCACGAGGTGGAAGTCTTCCAGACACATGAAAGATGTTATTGAGTCCCATTTAAAATAAAATATTAATAAAGTGTGTATATGATATAATAAATCAATTGGTATAATTATTTTATAAATATCATATAAATACTTTTGATAAATCCTTACACTTAGTTGTCATATGTGGTTTTGTAAAAACAAATAACATTTGTTCGGGAGGTTGTAGTCCACTTGACACATGAATAATGATTTCATAACCCATTTGATGGAAGCATGATATGATTTTTGTTATTAAATAAACAGAATAATATTTTAGTTATAAAATATAATGAGTTTATAATATATTCATGGTTTATTATTGATTTATGGTGTGTAGAAATAAATAAAATAAAACCGCTCATTGAAGAACATTGCCTCTTCTTCGGGTAAAATCTTTTGGTATTCACCAAAGGACTTTCAAAGTTGAATTTATAACAAAAATATGGATTACAATAAGAGATTAAGTAATTAGATATTGTTTTGGGATTTTTATTTTATAAATTAATTTTTTTATTGTGTGATGAGGGGTGGAGATAGGGTGGCCTCTTATAAGTGAGGTGAGGGGCGCACTTGAAATTGTTTGAAAATAATAAATTCCACCCATGTTTTTTCCAGGTCAGAAGGGTCAAATAAAATAAAATTCTAAATAAAATAAATTATAATTCTAAAATATGGCTATAAAATATATTTTATAAAATCGATTAGGTATTGTAAACCCTTATCCTTTTAGTTTAACCCCCGATAAGTCCATTTTTACCATTACCATAACAATTAATTTTTACCATTTTAATATTAATTTTGGTAATAAATTAAGTTTAACATATTATAAAAAATAAATTATGATGATTACAAATATGGAATCCATTTTACTGAATTCAATCCACGTATTAGAGAAATTTAATATTAAAAAACTCTAAATCACGATGATAAAGTAGGTTTTCAAGCAGAATTTTGATTACGAAAATATGATTCTCTATTAACTCTACAACTAATAATAATTATTATAGGAAAATAAATTAATAATTGATTATATAAAATCTATATATTATATTTTAAACAACCCCATGAGTTATTATTTTAGATAAATTAAATGGAGAAACCTTATTCATTTTAAAACTGTTTGTAGAAAAACCAATTGTTAAACCCAAAAACAAACATTCATTAAAAAAGAATATAAATTTGATTAAAACATAATTACATGGATTCAATAAAACAAAATAATAATTATGTTAATTTAAATAATATTACCAACAAATTATTGTTTTTTAAATACTTTAATTATTTAAAATAAGATACTTTTTAACAAAAAATGGTATTTTTCCCCATTCGGTGGATAATCAATATTTTCCAAAAAATCCAAAAATATAACCATATGTAAATTTTTATATTATGATATGAGAATTTTTTAATTTACAAAATTAGGATTCTAAGGTTTATAAATTATACATTTAAATACAACCTCATATGAATGGATTTTTGTTAAAACTATTTTCTATTTTATTTAATAAATAATTAGCATTTTTATAAATATACTTCTATCTAATTCATATTACTAAAAATGAAAATGATTCATTCTATCATTACTAGGTTTGTTATATTCTTCCCCCAATTTTTAAATGTCATCCTCACACTTTTATTCACTTATTAAACATGTGTGTACATCTTTTCCTTACAGTGTTTTCATATTCCATAGTTTCCTCTTCATCCATATGGTTTTTATATAAAACCATAAACTACTTATTCAACTTATTTTGACATATCAGGTCTCTGTGGTAGAGAATATAAATAGGATTTTTCTCATGATAAAGGTTATATTATAACTAAACTTCTTCCTGTATGAAATCATGGGTTAAATTAGACACTTATTTCATTAATATAGAGACATGAAAAACATTTTATACCTATGATAAACTTGGAGGAAATGTCATTTGGGAAAAATATAAATTGAAATTATCTTATATTTTATATGGTCCAATGAAAAATGTCCATAACTTTCCCTTATTAGAAACATGCATAATAATTTTCAATGGTGAAACTCTGAGAATGACATGATCACCTACATCGAAGGAAATATCCTTCCATTAGATATCCTTATATTTTTTTTCATATTCTGAGAACACCTTATATTTCGATGAATCAACTACTTCTTATCCCCCATTTAAACTACCAAATCTGTTCCCATTTACTTATTTTCACCTACATCATCCCAAAATGATGTTTTATGAAACCCCTTTCTATATAATTAATTAAATGGGGCCTTCTATATACCGAAATGAAAAATACTATTTTAATAAAAAATAACGACAGAAATTTATTGATCCCAATATCCACGGTATCCCATTGAATAGGAATGAATCATATATTCTATGGTCTTAATATTTTATTCAATTATTCCATCATATTGAGGATGAAAATATGTACGTAATTTTATTTCAGTACCCAATTACTTTTTAAGTCCCATTAGAAAATTAGATGGGAACCTAGGATCACATTATGATACAATATAAAGAGTCACTTCATGTTACCTTATAATCTCATTTAGATACATTAAATAAAGTTCATCGAAATACATTATCTCTTGAATGGGATATAAATTTTCAGTTTTACTCAATCAATAAAAAATAACACAAAGAAAATTATTACCATTATAATTATTTAGAAATCCAACCTCCAAATCCATTGATATATTTTCCTATTTACCCTTCAGTTTTGGGAATGTATGAAGCATCCCCATTGGTTATTTTTATTCTAATTTAAACTGATAACAAGTCAAACACTTCATTTTAATGTCAATAATTACTCTTTTCATTCCAATCCAACCATTAATATACTCTATGGTCTCTATACTTGTTATTGATGCCCAGATGAATATGAAATGGATAACTATGAGGCTTACTCAATAAAAAATTCCACAACTGAGAATAACAAGGAGAACATAATTTGTTCCCAAATAACAAAACACATTATTCATCAATATTAAAATTAGGAAACTTACCCATTTTAATAGATTCTACATTTTCCTAAAAAGATTGATCATCCTTATGAGTTTTCATAGTTTTTTTAAAAAATTCAACTACACTAAATCCTAAAACAATATAGAGTATTTCCCTATATCAACAACTTCTAGGCCAATATTTTTCAAATCATCAACCTAAGGTTCGTGGTCTAAAAATAACATAGTTAATGTAGCATTATTTATTCAAATAAAAACATTAGACACAATGTTTTCTTTTCTGAGATGGTAATTAATCTTGGATTGATAATCCTTGATTAGTTCTACCCATATTATATATCTAATTTTCAATTATTTCGATGTGAATATATACTAAAAAATTTTCTATTCATTATTTATTTTTCACTATATACCATTAATGCCTCCGAATTTTGAAATAAAAAATCATGGTAGTTAATTACAAATCTATTTATGGTAGTTTAACTCATTAGGTTTCAATTGATGTGAAGAGTAAGAAATTACATAATCCTTATGCATTATTACACAACCAAGTGCTTTTAATAACGAATCATTGTTGATGAAGAATTCACCATTTCTATAATGAAAATATATAATTGGGGCATTCCCCAATATTATTTTTAATTGTAAAAAATAATCATAAAATACATTTTTCTTAGTGAATTTAAATCTTTTTTGAGTTAACTTGCTCACCTGGATAGAAAACCAAGAAACTATTATAAAAACCCACTAATTGAAACCCATTAATCTAAGAAAATTAAAAATATCTATGAAATATTTGGGGCTTTTCCGTTATTCAATAAATTTTATTTCAGTAGTTTATATAGCTATTCCATGTTTTTAAACAATGTATTCATGGAATAGTATTTTTTGGAACCAAAACTCACACTTACAATATTTTTTATATAGTTTCTTTTATTTTATATTTGGTTTAAAAATCCACATGTTTACTTAAATATCCTTCTAGATTATATAAAATACCAAAATTTAATCAATAAAAACAAACACAATATTTTCTATGAACTTATGAAAAGCTCTATATTCAGGTTTCATTAATACATAAATTTCATTACATAACCAAAATATCATAGCTACAAACTCATAGTGCCCCTAACTAGTCTTAAGGACCGTATTTAAAGTCTTTATAACTTTTAATTTCAACTAATTGTACCCAAACCATAATCCAACCTTCTAAAAATTATAATCTCCCAAGATATAGTCCAAAAAATCATTATATCAGGACAATGATACTTGTTCTTAATAGTGATGTTGTTCAGGGATCAATAATTAATGTAATGTATTAATAAAAAAATTTCATTTTATCAAAAAAACTGAATAATTGTATAGATAATATCAATGTTAGATGAATACATTTTTCAATAACACTTGTAATTTATTTTTCAATTCTAAATGTTCAATTTGGGAAATTCAATAAGGGGGTTTATAAAAAAGAATTAGCATCAGGTACTATCTCAACAGTAAACTCAACCTCCCGTTCACGAATAAAAAATGGAAAATCATTAAAAAATACACCCATATATTCATTTAGAACAATAAAATCACTAATTTGAACAGTTTCTATATTTCTAATAATATGATATTGGTAAATTTTATTTTCAACTCTGATCAATTTATAAGATTCTTCATAAGTTATCAAATGAATGAAATCATTGAACACAACTTTCTTAGATCGTAAATCATTAATAGAATGATAAAATAAATTCTAATTCAAAAAAACTATGGTATAAAAATCTATTATATCCATTTCAACAATATTTGTAGAAAATGACCTCCTACTGATAAAAATAAGAATATTCCTATAAATCTTACTATCTATAATATTTCCACCCAGAGTTTTCTCCAAAGGAATTAGCATCTTTTCATGTGGTGAAATTACGATTTTACTTGAAAATTTATCATAAATGAATAAATGTGAATATATAAAGTCATATATTTTATTGGAATAATTAATATACAAAAGTAACATACTTGTCACAACATCATATGATGGACCAACATCAACCGTAGCAGTATGAAATTATTTTTCTACACCATTATGTTTCCAATCATGATGATTTTAATCCTATACAACTATGTTTGGACACATGTTAACATAATTATATAACTAATAAAAAATAAAACATCACATTTTTTATGGATATCTGTCACTATATTCTTTGGTTGATCAAAACTATTTTATTTACATTCACGGGCCCTATGACCAAACTGACCAAACCAAAAATACTTTCATGATCTAGTTGAACATTAATTGAATTATAATATTCCATACTTTGAAATTTTTGTGGGATTACCTTTAGACATCTGAAAAGGTTTATTCTATGTTTTATGAAACCTTTTACTTCTCTTACTATTATTATCTAGAGGAACGTATGTTTTATCAAACTCTCTCGTGACTTCCCAACCACAAAAAACCACATTCTCATAACTTATAAATTCTAATCTATCAATGATATTTATAAAATTAGTTTCAAACCTAAGTAAAATACATAAATTTTTTCTATCAGTTTCCTAAATGAAATAAAACATATACTTATCCAATCATGTGAATTTTTCTTCCTATAAAGCTATTTAATAATCTTCCTTTTTCTACAGTTCTAGGAATTGTTTCAGATCCATACACGAACAACCATTGGGAAATATTTCCCATGGAAAATATCCTTTAATGTTTCTCATTTCTAGGAATCAAGATCATATTTTCCTATAATATTAATAATAATATACCACCATCAATCTGTTTCACCATCAAAAAAATAAAATAAAAATAGTTATCTTTTGACAATTCAAAAATTACAAGACATAAATTATCTTCTCCAATAAATTCTTCCATCATTTATATATAATGGGGTCAAATGATCTACTTAATTATGGGAGATTTGTCTCATAAAATTATCCACTATAGGAATTTTCATTCATAGTAGACTGGGTTCATCTTTAGCATGGACACAATCACTATTAATATCTTGTGTCATCTAACCCATTCCTAAAACAAACTGTTCAATTCCAATTCCAACTATTTTGGGATGTTTATTTGGAAAGATAATTAACTCTTGGTTTCTTCCCACTATATCTTCCATGTTTCCTTTATGTAAAACCATTTTGGACATATGTTTTTTTAGATAAATCCATATGGTAATCTTAAAATAAAATATCATTTCAAATTAACTATAATCTAAAAAATTTCAATTGTAAACTATTATCCTTATCCTCACACTAAAATTGTGTAAATAGACAATTGATATCAACTATAAGTACCCTTCATTAAACATTACATAATCTTGAGATTTTATTAAATTATTTTGTCTCTTACATTTTATGTTCATTTCAAGTGTATATTTTTGGCAAAATTGACAACAAATCATATATAACTAAATCATATAATACAATGTCAATAATTCTAAATAGTAACCATTTTTTCCACCTTGTAAAATATAAAAAACATAATTTTACAACATCAAATTCTTCATGAACTTAAAAATGACCTTTTCATTTTCCTTACCCATCCTTACATACTATCATTTTTTTAAATGTGGGGTAAGAAAAAAAATATTCGTAAGGAATATAAAAATGAATAAAACCATTAGTCTTGTGAAAACATTAAATCTATTGTAATTATTAAATTTATTGTCCAGTTTCATTGAGAATATTAAATAAAACGTTTTTACATGAAAACCACAAGATCTTTTTTCTTAAATAATTCCTTCAAAAACCAATACAAATAAATAAAACCCTTTTCATTAACTTATAGAAAAACATTATTACATAGTTTTAAAACCATGTATTAAGTAAATTGGAACAATTAAAATACATAGGATAAACCCTTCACTAAATACGTACTTTATTTTTAATACAATAAATTTAACCTAATTCATTAGAACATTATCTGGGTGTGCCCATTATTTATGTTATACCAGCTTCATCAAGTGTAATCTGGGTGCACCCATCATATAAGTTATAATAGGATCACCCAAATATATTTGGGCACACCTCTTTCTCTTGTATAATTATAAAGTACTATATAATGTGTAATATATTTTTATTCCTACACTTTTCTATCAAAAAACATTTGAACTACTCTTTGATACTCATAATAAAATCACTTTTGGTTATCAAAACACCATTTTCATTTAAAATATCATTTTCAATGTAAAAATAAAAAAAAAGGTTTCTAATTTGAATAATAAATTAAATTCTGTAATGGAACCTAGAAATAAAATAAAATTTGTCGTGACATGAAATTTTTTTATCTCAGTGTACATTAAGAATAAAATATTCATTTTTTAAAAAATTCTGTATAAAACACGTAAAAGCATTCGTGTTGAAATTTTTTTTCTAATAAATTAAAAATAGTAATAAAATTTCATTTATAAATATTTTATTTCTTTATAAAATCTATTTTAATATAGTTTTAAATGTGTGTACATAGAAGAGAATGATTTGGAATGAAAAAATAAGATATTTTTTTAAGTCCCTTATCACTTTAGAAGTATTCAAATCATAATACCCATGAAATAGTAACACTAAAAAACTATAAATAGTATTATAATAGATAAATTATTGATATGAAATTTTAAATAGGCTGTATACACACCTCGTAAAAGATTTCATGTGTATAGAATCAAAATATACCTCCATAAAAGAAAATTGGGATGAAGTCGGTTACCTTGAGTCTTACTTGCCACTGTGTCTTTATCTTCATAAATAATAAAATTTAGTTAATTACATACTTGATTTGGGATAAATTTAAATTTTATTATTTAATTATTTTTTAAAAAATGATGTTATATTAATTTACTTAATCAATTATGTAAACATCAGATGTTTTTACCATATTCGACTTATGTATCAAAACTGGCTTTGGTAGGTTGACTATATCTAAAGTGTTCAATATTTTGTCATATAAATAATAATAATAAAATATTTATCAAATTTATATATAATTTTACTTTTTTTCCAATCTTTAATGTTTTACTTGAGAAATGTAGTATGTTACAATCTTACAGATGATAGGTCATACGTATGCATGAGTAACGTTTCCATGTTTCAACAATCATTATAGATGGTGGTAGGAAATTTTTTTACCTTTATAAAATGATTATATAATCATATAAACAATATTATTTCTTTAAATATAATTATAGATATCAAGTGTGTGTTTTGGTGATGAAAAGTGGGTCATTTTGCTTCGTGAAAGAGGTAGTGCACATGTTCACGAACGATGTTATCATTTCTAAATGAGTGAAAATGTAATAAATAAAATGACATCTTGTCTATTAAGAATCATATATTTTCCATTAATATAATATTAATTCCATTTATATCACATATATTCATTATATATACCCTTATTATAGTCCATGTATAGTGTTAGTGAAAACGAATCACATTGCATTGTGAGGTAGTAGTTTGTTGTACACATAAATGACATTATCGTAACTCCTATAGAATAAAAAGTAAATATGTATGTATTATATAATTAATATAATTTTATAATTATGTTATAAATATCATATATAGATTATATTCATTATCATACCCTGTTGTCGTAGGTGGTAATGGAAAAAGGAATGGCATCAGTTCGGGAAGTTGTAGTTCGCTATATAGACGAATGAGGATTCATAACCGATTTGATGGAAGATGGAAATGATTTATGTTATTCCATTAAGATAATAAAATCTCAGTATATTTAATATACATATATTTTTTATTATATAATCATGTTTTAATAATAATTTAAGGATTGGAGAAAATATAAAATAAAATTTCACATCGAATAATGTTACCTCTTCTTCGGGTAACATATTCTGATTTTCAAAAAAGTCCATTAATGTTTGAATTTATTCATAAAATAAGGATTATGTGATGTTATTATGGAATTATAGTATTGATTTTTGAGTTTAATGGAAAAAATGGTTTTCCAAGGTGTGATGAGAGGAGGAGAAGCAATGACCTTTTACATGTGAGGTGAGTGGTAGACTTGAAATTGATTGAAGAGAATGAGTTTAACCCACATTTTTTTCTTATCACAAAAGGTAAAAGTATCGATAGTATAATTTATAATGTATATATATGTATATGAAATATATTTTGGACAAGTATTTAGTCCATTTTAAACCTTATCTTTTAAGTTTAACCACCGAGTAAATCCATTTTTAGCTTAACAACAGTAATATTTTTTCACAATTTATTAAGGTCAAAAAAATTAATTTGTATTTATTAGAAAATATAAATTATTATAACATATATTTTATAATTTATGTTATAAAAATCAATTCACATAATTTAAAAAATTTAATTTAAAACCAAACCCACATACACGAAGAAAAAGAGGGTCTTCATTGAGAGTATTCTTTTAACCAAAAGTTGATTCTATATTAACTCTATGAATAATATAAATAATTGTATGAAATTTTTTTAAAAATTAATGATATATAATATATAAATTTAATATAAAACATTCCCTGTTATGGATTATTTTAATTAATTACAATGGAGAGACAATATACATTTTAAAATAGTTTTTAGAAATTCCAATTTTTTAAACCAAAAACAAGTTTACACTAAAAAACAATATAATTATTATTCAAAATTAATTAATTGGATTAAATATAAAAAAAGTTTTCTTATGTTACATTAAATCTTATTAAAAACACATTGGTAATTTTTAAATACTGAAAATGTTTAAAAAAATCTTTTTTAAAAAAATTGATATTTTCAATATTTATAGGAAAATAATCTTTTTCTAAAAATTCACAAAAATTTCACCATAGGTAAATTTTTATATTATTATTTCCAAATTTATATTAATATTTTAAAATTCATGTTATAAAATTTATAAATTAAACATTTGAATAAAACCATATAAAATGTAGTATAATTAAAACTATTTTTTTATTAAAAAATAGGTAATATTTTTATGACTAATAAAACTATATTATTCATACTTATAAATAATAAAATAATTTATTCTCTTGTTAACTATTCTATTACACGTTTACTATAAAATTATCAATCTACTTTTTCAAGAACTGTAGTATGAAAATATACTTGTTACTATGAGTATCAATGGGTCTAAAAATATTATCATAATGGTACTTATAGAATTAAAAATATTTATTATATTCTTCAAATAGATCTTGATCTAAACTATATATTATTTTACAAATGATAAGTTTATTATCTCTAAAAGATAAGATACATATAATACTATCACAAAATAAAATTCTATTCATAAGAAATTATAAAATAATGGAATAATAAATATATTGTTAAACATTAAGAATTAATATTTTGAATAATATGAAATACCTTTGACAGTAGTTTAAGATTCTTCATTTTACCATTTAAAACAGAAATAAAAAAATTTCTTTTCAAATTTGATATATATTATAGTTTAATGTTTTGTTTCTTATTGATGGAAGAATTAGTCACTCATAATAGTCTATTTACATCAAGGAAAAGATTTTACATGACTCGAAGGCTTTTTGGTTTTTGATGAATAAATGATTTAATTGATGAATTAATTATAACATGTATTTATTTTTAACTGTTATATTAAAAATATTATAAAATAAAAATTGTACCTATATTATCAAGGTTTATAATTATTTTCCCTGAAAGACTATTAATTTTACATTACTTAACTAAAATTATTACCACATTAATTATTTACTTAAATTGATGGTACATTTTATATGGTTGTCCCCATAGAATCTTGAAAATACTTGTTTTTTTAAAATTCATCTTCATTAGTATGGATTGAAGATATAATATTTAAAAACATTTATTTTCTTGTTTTCAAAAATATTCATTTATTCTTCACAATCTAATATTTCATTAGTTATTTTTTGGAATGTTTAGAAAAAAATTATATTGAAAATATCAAAAGATTTTAAACTGTTGTTTATTTCATAAAAAATAATTTTTAATGTTAATAATGGATTTAATGTTGATTTATCATAATTATTATCATCTTTTTTCCTTCAAATTAATTATTTTTTATAGAAATTACACATTCTATTTCCATTATATATGTGTTTTAAACAACGTTGGTGAAACCACCTAAATACATAGTGTCTAAAAGGGTATATCTTTCTAAAAAATTAAATATTTTTCTTTTTTACTCTATACTAGTTAAGGTGAATCAATCTCACTCAATTATTTTATAAATAGTTTTCATAAATTCAATAAAAAAAGGAAATTAAAAGAAGGAATAAAAAAATTTGTCAAAGAATTTCCCCTTTAATGTGGATGACTATGTCACCGATGTATAGTGGTCGTTATCCAACTACAGCACTTACTCTATTTATTTATCAAGAATAGCCACCTGAAATGGTATATCCTTTAACTTATTTTCCTAAAATAGATAATGTTACTTGAAATACCAAAAATACATTTATAGACTCTAGAACCAATAAGTTATTCCTTTTTAATATCCAGATCTTTTTTTCTCCTCTTGAAGAGTAGTGATAAAAAATGATTGATTCTCCACAAAAATTAATATTTATGATCTCCATACTCAAACATGAATAAATATTCAAGGCTAACTCATTTCCAAATATTCTTCCATCCATATAACATACTGATATCATATTCTACTTTTTTCATTATCATATTTATCAAACAGTATTTTTTTAAATAGAAAATATTAATTTCAATATTTTTGATTCCCTTCAGATTACTAGCTTGTCAAATTTTAATCATATTCAATAAATGTTTATGTTTTGGATGATTTTTAGAGTTTAGGGTTGGTAAAATATATTTTTAGCAAAAACAGGACAAGTACATGGTTTAGGTTTATGGTTTTCCAAACCATGATGTTACCATGCAATATGGTTTTGTTGGTTTCAGTAGTGGTTTTCATTGTTTGAGAAAGGTTTTTATAAAAATAGGACTCATTGGGAAAATAACATTGATGATTGGGTTTGGAATATATTTTGTTTCATGGAACAAACATTGTGTTTCTAACAATGTTTCTATTCCTAGGTAACTTTGAATTTCAATTTTCTAGGGAAGGTAGTTATCGCATGGTTAGAGCACAGTTTTTTAAAATGTACGAATAACCAATATGCCCCATATGAGTCCCTTAAAAATGAAAAATATGATTAAATTTATTATTTAAAACTCTAATATCCTAACTATATCTCATTATCACAATGCATCCCCACATTAATTCTCTAATGTCATCTCCACTTGATTCCTTGGTGGAACACGGTCGATTTGGGTGGATATATTTGAGGTATGATTGGATTTACTTTCATTTTATCCTCTCTTCTCTAGATTTCCTCTCAATTTATCTTCACCATGATCTATAGTAATCCAATTAGGCCACAATTTTTTGGATCCCTAGGTTTATATAGGTAATTGATGAATTAATTTTGTGATATCGGCCTATGAGTACTGTATATCTTTGAATATTATCTTTGTTTTCAAAGGCAGAAAGGTTTTCTCCACTGGAGGGATTGGTGTCTCTATAGAATTTTTATACGGCTGTAATTTCCATGTATCCTTGTAAATTACATTGTTTTGGTTTATAAAATTCATTTATTTAAAATATATTGGGTTTTTTATGAATTTTTGTCTTAGGTGGATTGTGATATTATTTTTAAAGGGTTATTTTTTTAAATGGATATTCAACACCATGTGTTTTATGGAATGTATCAAATATTATTTTAAATTAAAATAGATTCTCATTAATTGGATAAGATGTTATTTTCACTTGAAAATGTTTTATTAAATTTTGATAATTTTTTCATGAATTGGTTTTGGAAAACATATCACATGGGAAGATTTTGGTAAACATCGATATAGACATATGAAAACCTTAGTATGTTTGGAACCAATAGAGGATATACTCTTGATACTAGCATACTTTTTTATAACTCAATATCATATGATATATTTTTATACTATATTATTGTTTCTCTCATGTCTATAATATGTATTTCCATTGTACAGATCCCTATTATTCATTGTGATCTTGGTTTCGTTTATGTATCACAGTTTTAATGATCACTTGGTTTTATTTTGAGTTAATAATAATTTTGATTATTTCACTCAGTATTTTCATTCATTTTTATACACAAATTCTTATTGATTTCAATATGGTTTTATTTAAATAATACAAAATATTTAGTTTAAAAAATTATCAAAGAATTTTTTTTTTAAGATTATATTATTTTAAATATAAAACTAATGGTTACATATGGAAAACATATTATAAATTTATGGTGGTATCTTATTGTGTTATTTCCTCATTCCATTCATATGTCGCTAGGTATATGAAAATTACATTTTATAGGATAAAGTAAATGTAAGGGAACCATAAATCACACTATACTTTCTGGGTTATTTTTTCCATCATAGTGGGTTGGAATGGTGGTGACAGGTGTTCACATTGATATATAGTTTTTTCTATACTCTTGATTTTTTTTTCAGGATTATACTTTTTTACTTAGTTTGAAGGTTTCATGGTTATAAAAACTTTTATTCCATATTTCCCTTTTTTAACTCTTTTCAGTTATATAGTGGACATGTAATTTCTTCTTTTAATTATCACCATATTGTGATCCATCTAGGGTAACATGTCATGTCGGGCTAAGTTGGTTCATTACAAAATGGTATCAAAGTTGATAACCTGATGGATGTTAAATTTTACTTCTTTGTATTTATTTATGGTTTTTTATAATTACCCGGCCTTAGAAGTTATATAATAATGTGTATTTATGCTATAATATACTTTTTTACATTACCAAATAACATGTAGGTTTAGTGAATTAGATAATTAAGTCATAAAAAATACATAATAAACAAATATTTTACTAAGTGGTAACATCCATTCAGTATATATTTATTCAACAATATAAATCTTTTAAAGTAATAAAATATTTTTATTTCAATTCTTCATCACTATAAACATTACATCATCTATATTCTTAGTCAAACATAAACTATGTGGAAAAATTGAAAATTTGTGATGAACAAAAAATGTCACTAAGGAACATAAAAATATGAAATATTTTAGTATTGTGGAAATCATTAAAATCCATAAAAATTTTACATATATCCAAAAAATTATAGAGCATGTGAAATAAATCATAACCATAATAAAAACCCACACTTTTCTAAATTAAAACCATTAAAACCCAAAATAATAATATATAAACCTTTTTAATAAACATATAATATTACATTGATGAGATATTTTTAGAAATAATTGGATCATAATTAAATCTATAGGATAAAACTGCCTATATAACTCCCTCTTTATTTCCTTTGAAGACAACTAATATTACCCAATGCATTGGAGCGCTGTATAAGACATAACCATTAGATAATCTATTATAGGCTCACCTTTTATAAATGTTATATCAGACTCACCGATCATAGAATTTGTATAATTATACAATGTCAACATCTATAAAGATAATGTATCCAATCATAAATAAAATATTTTAAGCTTCCCCTTTATTAATATTAAATCCTTGAAAAACACTATTTAACCCATGTTCAAAACATTTTTGAATATCAAAATAACATGTATTTTTAAAAAACATCTTTTGAAAACTAAAATACCCAGAAAAAAAAAGGTAAGAAAGTTTTTTCTTTAAAAAATAATGAATATTTTAAATTATAAACAAATCAATTAATGATTATGGAAGAATGAAAATCCATTAACGTTAATATATATAAATAGAACATTCCATTTTCTTTTTAAAAATCAATGAAATAAATCCAAAAGAGATGTAAAATATTATTTGTAATTAATTAATTTTATTTTGAATGCATCCATAAAATAATTACCAGAATATGAACATAGAAGAAAAATATAAAGATAACAAATATTTAAACCATTTATATCGATATTTTATGTAAAATTGTCCCTTACCTTGATTTCCATGGGTCATGTATACTCTTTATATTCCAAAATAATAAAATTATGTTAATTATTTACATTGTTAAAAAAATCATGCTTATTATTCATTTTATTTGATTTATTTCATGTTATATTCAATTACTCAATTATTTAATTATATATCTAATTTTTTGATGATATTCATCATATATGCCCAAAATGAATTTTGTAATAGGAATGCGATAAAATAGGTAACTATTCAATCATATACAAAATAATAAACATGAAATTAGTGTATTTTATACACTTCAATTATAATTTTATAACCTACCATGAATGAAGGTTTTGAAAATTAATTGTGTTACAATCATGAAGATGATGGGTCATATAAACACATTTGTAACGTTTTCATTTTTCATTGAGCATGAAAAAAAAAGTTATGTTTCATTTTATATTTAAATAATTATTATTATATCATAAATTAAATATTATATCATTAAATACACATATATATACCATCAATGTGATATGGTGATAAAAACAATCACATCGCTACGTAGAGGTTATAATCCACATGTACGCTCAAATGATGCTTTCTTTTTTTGATTGATGGAAAGGTTAGAAAATAAATAATATATTATCTTTATAGAATTATAATTATGTCATAAACATCATGTAACATCCCAACCTGTCTTACCCTCGACCTGGTAGCCAGACTGGTCACCACATGACCTAATATATGCATCATTGTACTCCAAAGGATGCAGACTAGCAGGAAGGGTCTATAGATTGTCATTAGGGAGACTACACCCTCATATTCAGAGTTACAAATAGAAATAAATAATGAAATCAAACAACAACATACGCAGATGTAAAAAAATAATGAACTGAATAATGAAAATTGACAACACTAGTTTATATAATTAATATATGTCATGGTTAAACATATAAGAAAGAAGTAAACAAAAAACATACTTTACATTTCCATACATAAATTAGGAAATAACAAAAATCCACAAGGGAGATCTCCACGAGCATCCTGATCTCCTTCTTGGTCATTTTCTCCTAAATACAAAACATAACCAAACTGCACAGCCATAGTCCATAGTCTCACAGAAAAGAAATTATATGCGGGTCCCCCAGTGCAATGGTGGCTAGTGTAGGTTGTCATATATACATCCCAATAGGCCAAGACTGCTGGTTTTCTAGAAAAATCAAGAAAATTCAATATAAAAATTTTATACATATATAAAAAGGTAATAACTTAACTAAATAAATAACCCATAACCTATCCAGGTTCCAAAGGGACACTTAATGGAGATACTTGTTTCGATATGTAGCTGGAATAAGAGTCCACAAAAGAACCATACAATTTAGTTTGTCAACCACAAATACCATTCAGAACTTTACCAATTATTCTCTATTTAATAATTAATTATCTCCATGGTTCTCATGGTTCCATGTACCTCAATACAAATGTGCGCTCATGCCGGAATTCAATTCATTCTAAAACTTTTTTTATTTAATCACATTTAACTCGGGTTTATTCCACATCTCTCATTCACTTTATAATTCGTTATTTTATTTCATTTGGGGTTTTAATTCCATTTCTAACACCCTAATTCTCATTTGGTGTAGATCACCATGTATAACACCCCAATTTTCATCTATTTTTTATCATTATTTCTAACACCATACATATGAGCACTTAGATAACTATTGAGGAGGAATTCCATGTCCATATCCCAACATCTATATTGTTCTAGAATTCCATTTCTCACACCCATATTATCAATCATTTACTTCATTTGATAACTATTGGGGATGAATGCCATTTCTACGTCCCATCATCTATGTTGGTCTAGAACACCATGTCTAACACCTAATTCTCATTCACAAATTAATTAAAAAAGTAATTAATCTATGCTCAATAATTAATTTCTCATGATATATCGACATTCATTCCCTTAATAATCCAATAATTAGTAAAATATACAAAGTCCATTAGTTAACCCCACAATTAACTAAGTCCACAAATTCTATTAATTAATTCATCAATTAATTTATCTATTAACAAAAATTTCATTCAACTATTTATTCTCAACAATTAATTATAACAAAAATTGGAACAGAATTGCATAATTAATTCAAAAATTAATTATGTCAAATTCAATTCCCTAGGTTCATAATTAATTAAAAAATTAATTATCTTATCTTCTCACATTAACTATCTCATAATTGTTTCCCCGATTAATTATCTCAACATATCACACTTAATTTTCATAATTACCACTTAACCTTAATGTGTCAACATGTTGAAGGAATAAATATAAATTCATATAACAACAAGCTAAATGAACATGTCAGTATTAACATTATGTTTTTATCTTGAATGGAGTGCACATCTGTTGGAGGGGTTTTATTATAAAAATGTGATTCTATAATCTATAAAAATATTTTATTCCAAAAATCCATTCATTCAGAATTTATAGTAAAACTTGTCAAAAATAGTAATTAAACAAATACTCTTTTTTATTAATTAAGAAATTTTGGGGACCCAACCATAAGGAATTGGCTAAGCCAATGCATTATAACTTAAACAATCATCTACTCACGTACAGGCACCTCAAAAACAGCATACACAAACTTTGAATTTTTGAAATCACACTGCAATGATAATAAAAACCCTTAATTAGTGTGGCGAGGACCAAGACAACTCTAATTAACTACCCACATCTCAAAATACACCCTAAGCACCTTATTTATGGGGTGATAACCCAATTATCGAGTATATGGACATACCTGAATATAACGAAAGTGAAAAAAATAAAGCTAAATAGCCATGCCTACGGTAATGGTTGTCAAAATATAGACTATCAGGATTCAATACATAATTCTCACCGCTTCGAATCAAAATTAATCAAGAAACCTAATTAATCATGGGCCTTAGGGTTTCTGCCTAATATATTGAGGGAGAAGGAGATATGAGAAGACCGATGTGAAAAATGAAACATGCCTTGAGGGACATGCCTTGAGAAGATGTACAACATCCATGAAGGAACAAGGAGAACTGATGTGTGGAGAGGGATCTAAGATAAATGAGTGGTTTTCCATCCATTGGAGAGCCAAGAGAGGGAGGTGTCGTGCCTCACATGTATTGTGTGCCTCTCCCTCTTTTTTCCCTATAAATAAATTTATTTCTTTATTTTATTATAATTATTACTAAAATAATAATAATAATAATAACCATCATCTTATTATTATTACACATCAATATCAAACATCATTAATAAACCCCACCTCCCCAATTACACATCACTTTAATTAAATTCTTCTCCAACGAATTTAATTAAATTAGTACACCAAATCATTATTATTTAATTAAATTCTGACAAATCAATTTAATTAAATAAACCCCTATTTTTCATTAATCAATTGAATTCATCCTATCCATGAATTTAATTAGATAAAACCCCAACTGTGCATTTATTCCTCATTTAATTAAATTCCATTCACCAATATTAAATTAAATAAAACTCCAAATCATTATCATTTAATAAAATTATCTCAACATAATTTAATTAATTAAAACCCCCCATTCAATTCCATTTAATAAAATTCTCTTCAAAATAATTTAACTAAAGGAATTCCCCGTCCTCCTTCTCTTCCTCATTTAATTAAATTATATCACATAAATTAATTAAATAAAATACTTAGTTTTATATCAGTTAATTAAATTCATCTAAACCTTGGATTTAATTAACTAAAATCATCATTTCAAAATAATTAATTAAATCCTTATTTCCTTTAGATTTTATTAAATTAAAAACCCCATTCAAAATCATTTATGTAAACCCCTATCTACAGGTAATTTAATTAAATTAAATAAAATTTAAGACAAAACTGGGAATGTTGCATTTTTTGGTTTGCATGGTCTGGTAAACCGTGTGTGAACCATGTATAACCTTCTGTCTAAAGAAACCTTTTCACATGGTCTACCCAGCATGGTTTACTTAATTGTGCATTGATTGTGTGAGTGTCTCTGTTTAAGACACTCACCTCGCACGGTTTTTTCCACATGGTTTTAATAATCATGTGTAGACCGTGGGTGCACCTCTATCTCCCAAAATTAAGTTGCACGATTTCATGTAGCAGGCTGCATGATTTATCAGGTCAGGGTCCAACTATGGACTCTATGTTGTTCTTTAAGAAACCTGACATTTCTCAATCTGATGCTCCCAAATTCCAATTTTCCATCTCATAAAATCTTGAAGACTTTACCCAATCCCCATATAAAAACATTTAAGAGATCCCTACATATGAAACATCATCCCAATGATTAGTGTTAAGACTAACCCATCCAAAAAATGAAAAAAAATTAAAAAAACATTCATATTTTAATGTGGTTCAAAAACACCAACCATTTCAATTTACCCACTATAAAAACTTCCCATCCCCAATAATCCTTCAGAAACTAATTCTACTTTAATGAACCAACCACGGTCATATAGTCTCATTTGAATAATTACATTATGTTTCTGAACATCAATTGCACCTTTAACCTAATCAAATTCTCAATAGCATAAACCTTTTAAACCTGAGAAATGATCGGAATCCAACCCTAATCATCAAAACAGAACATAATCGAGCACAAAAAACTAGTTATGTGATTTTGTTATCATCTCTTAAAATGATATCACCAACCCAAGAACCTAAAATCCCCCTTAAACTGGTGATGCACCTTTTAAACAATTCCATTACCAACCTCATGTAACCAAATTCCTCACTCGACTTCAGGTGACCTACCTAACTCAAGCCATTATAAGGATACTATGAACAATGTTGTGTCCCAATAAGAATAAAATCATAACCCAAAGAACCATGCATCATGTGTACAACCCAATTAACAACAACTTATCATGTTCAAAAACATTTAAAACATTATCATGGCTAATGAGTGATGTTATCTCAGTGTCTCCATGATGAGTTCAAGATATAGAACATTCTCATTTCAATTATAATATCACATTAAGAGTAATCCCATGTCACCAAAAGATCAATCGAACTATCACAGATTGAACCATTAAAAAAAAGGCTCGTCTTCTTCTTCTGATGCATCACTAACAAAACCTTGATTTATATATCACCCATGGAATACTTGCTCCTTAAAATCGTCCCACTAAAACTATTTTAAACTCCTACCAGTGTTACACTAACCACCTTAGAAGTGTCTATTTCATCAAATAAAAGATCATTTTTTCTCTAGCACACTTTTTCAGAAAGACCTTAAATGCACGTGTGACATTCCACCAACCACGATCACCATGCTAAAATCTCTAATGAAGTTGAACATTAAAACTATCGGTGTTTCAAAACAACCAATCCTAAAAACATCTCAGGCACTATGGGTGCTACCTACCATAGTCTAGTCCCTTACAAAGCATGCATGTCATCCCTATCTCTTGTTCCGACAAAATTTAACTAACTAGGCTCATGATTCACATATTATTTTTATTCATTTCATTAATTCATTTCACCTCTAAAAATTTTAAATTATTTTAACAATATCCCTTGTACTATTAAAAAATAAGGAACATGGTTTTTGAACAATGCTCATTGGCCAAAACATTCAATCTATAAAAAACATCCTATTAAACATTTATCATTCAACATCATTTCATTTTAATCATGAAATTTATCATCTATATTCATTTTAATCAGAAGGTGACCTCTAGGGTCCAATTTATTCAAAACATCAAGGTTCCTCAAAAAGAAACCCTATAATAGTTCGTTTCAATCGAAACTCAATAGTTTTACATTTATAACCATTTTCAAAAGCATTATGGTTATACAAGGCTCAGTCACATGGTTTACCATCTACCAACCAATAAGGCGCCCATACACCTTACTACTAGCATTTGGATCCCACTTATGACATAAAATTTCCATTTAACATTTAATTTTAAATTCATGTTTTTTAAATTCTTTCATTACATGGGATACCCTTTACTCGGTTATAAGGCCTCCATACACCTTATAACTAAAATTTGGATCCCGTTGTAAACACATTCAATCAATTGTTAACTCATAAAACCATTAACACATTAAAACATCTCTAGAATTTTATCATAATCAGAAACAAAACATCATGATATAACACAAAAGCATATAACAAAATCAAAACATGCTAATAACTAATGAAATATGACATATAAACAACCATGACTATTATATCTTCCACAAAATAAAATTAAAGGGGAATGCTAAAGAAAATCAAAACATGTCATTCTACCCAAGGTAGATAATAAAAATTATCAGGCATCCTACTGATTCAACTACATGGCAAGTGATATGATTGGAATTTGAATCTCAATGTACTTAAGATGAATCATGTAATGCATTATCCTTTCCTTATCAGGATAAGGATACATTTTAATATTTTTAAAATCAATAAGCAGTAGAATATACACATGTCACTCAAGGTGAAATCATATCAACTGTAATATCTAGTAGTATAAACATCAATTCCCATCCCTGACTACTTGTGGATTTCATGTACATTGGTTAATCAGTCTCAAGCCTAAATATTAACTGAGCATCAATACTTTCCCAGACTTCTTTATACCAACCCAAAATAAAAAGACAAAGAAAAATGAAATAAAACGTAAAACATTGATACCACTTTGTAACATCCCAACCCAACTTACCATCGACCAGGTAGTCGGACCAGTTTCTACATAACCTCATGTGTGTCTCCCCATATGCCATAGGTTGTTGAATAGTAGTGATATTCTATGGTTGGTCGATGGGGAGACTATACCCTCATATTTAGAGTGCACAATTGAAATAGATAATATACTCAGAAAAAAACGGAAGAAGATGTAAAAAAATAATCAACAAAATAATGAAAATGGCCAACAATAGCTTATATAATGAATGCGTGTCATGGGCATACCTATCAGAAAGCAGTAAATGAAATAGCATGATTTACATTCCTATACTTAAATAAGGAGAAGACTCAAATCCTGAAAGGAGATCTCCGCGAGCATCTCGAGCTCCTTCTCGGTCCTTTTCACCTAACTCTCAAGTATAAGCATACAAAAAATTCAAATTCCATAGTCCTACAGGAAATAAAGAATACTTGTGTACCCTAGTGAAATGGTGTCCCAAGTAGGGGGTGATATATACATTTCAGTAGGCAGAGACCACTAACATTCTAGCTACTTCTAGAAAATTCCATATAATAAACGGTGTACAAATATAATAAAGAAGTAAAAATACTGAATAAATAACCAATAACCCATTGATGTTTCAAAGGGATAGATGACGGCGATAACTTCTTTAGACCATAGCTAGAAAAAGTGTATTCACAAGAATTATAGAAGTATATTTATCAATCATAAATAACATTCCACACATTGGCAATTATTCTGGATTTAATCATTTATTATCTCCATGTTTCCCATGGTTTCTTGTACCTGAATTCTAACTTTGGGTTGTGCCAAAATTATAATCATTATAAACTATTAATTATTTAATAACATTTAACTCAGATTTGATACAAATCTCTCATTCATTTCATAATTCACTATTTTCATTCATTTCATTTTTGACCGCCTTGTCAGACACCCCAATTCTGATTTTCTGTAGATTTACATTTCTAACACTCCAATTCTCATCTAGTGTAGATCACCATGTCTAACACGTGTCATCTTTTCACTTAGATGACTATTGGGGAGTAATTTCATGTCCATGTCCCGAATTCTACATTGGTCGAGAATGACAAGTATTACACCCAAATTCCCAATCATTTACATAATTTGATAACTATTTATGTGGAATGCCATGTCCAAGTCCCATCTTCTACATTTTTCTAGAATTCCATGTCTATTACATAAATCTCATTCATTCATTAATTCAAAAATTAATTAATCCATGCTCAAAAATAAATTCTTAAATAATTATCCACATTCATTCCCTTACTAATCCAACGATTAGTAAAATATACCAAATGCATTAGTTAACCCCACAATTATCTAAGTCAACAAATTATATTAATTAATTCATCAATTAATTAATCTATTTACACAAATCTCATCCTATAATTAATTCTCTATAATTAATTTTCCCAACTATTTCTGCAAGTGCATATAATTAATTCATAAATTAACTATCTCAATTTATATTCTTTAGGTATATAATTAATTCAAAAATTAATTAGCATATCTTATTCCATTTAGTATCTCAAAATTAATTCCCAAATTAATTGTCTCAACTTAACTCGCCCAATACTTATAATTCCAACTTAACCCAGGTTCATCAACATGTAAAGGGAAGAAATAGAAATTCACATAACAGCAAGTTAAATGAACATATAAGTCTAAACATTATGTTTTTATCTAGATGGCAGCGCACTTCAATTAGGGGGGTTTTATTATAAAATTGTTATTTTATAATATGTGCACACATTTTATTCCAATAAACCACTCATTAGGAATTTATAGTCAAACTTTTCAATGTTTGTAATTAAAAATTATTGTGTTTTATTAGTTAAGGAAAGTTGAGGACCATTCCTCCAGTAATTGGATGAGCTAATTCTTTCATACATAAACTGTCATCTGCTGACATACATGCACCTCAACAATAGTGCACAAACACATTGAATTATTCGCATCAACCTACAATGATAACTGACACCCACAATTAGTGTAATGAGGACCAACACACCTCCAATTAATTAATTTCAACTCAAAATACAGCATAAGCACCTTATTTAAGCTGTGTGAAACCAATTATCTGGTATATAAAATTACTCAAATATGAAATTGGTGAACCTAGTCAAGCTAAACTGGTTCATTGTCAATTATTGTTGTCAAAATATGGACCATCGGGTCCTAAGACATCCTTCACACCACCTGTAATAAAAATAAAGGAAGAAACTAAATTAACTCCAGGCCTTAGGAGTTTGGCCTAACAGAGACTGGAAAAAGGAGAGTCGAGACAACTGATGTAAAGAACGAAACATGCATAGAATGACTTACCTTTATGAGATTGACAAAGGAACCAGAAAAACTGATGTGCAGAGAGGGAGCAGTGAGAAATGGGTGGGGTTCCACCCATGGGAGTTCCTAGAGTGGTGGGGGGGGGGTCACGCCCCTTATTTATTGTGCGCCTATCCCTCTATTTTATTATAAATAAATTAAATTACATATCTTATTATAATAATTAGTACAATAACAAAAAAATAATAATAAATATCATATTATTATTATAACCCATTAATATCACACATCATTGATAAAACCCAACTCTCTAATTACAAATCATTTAATTGAATTCTTCTCCAATAAATTTTATTAAATAAATTCTCTAACAAATCATTATTTAATAAAATTATCTAAAAATAATTAAATTATATATAACCATATTTTTTATTATATAATTAAATTCACTGTAAAATTGAATTTAATTAGATAAAATCCCACCTCCACATTTTTTCCTCATTTAATTAAATTACATTCACCTTGATTTAATTAAATAAAACTCCAACATATTATCATTTATTTAAATTCAATCAAAAAATTAAATTAAATCAAATTCCTCATTCAATTCCATTTAATTAAATTCTATTCAACATGATGTAATTAAATTTATTCTCTGACCCCCATCTCATTCTATTTTAGTTAAATTATCTTACTTAGTTTAATTATATAAAATCCCTCATTTCGCATCGATTAATTAAACTCCTCCCAACCATGAATTTAATTAACTAAAATTATCATTTCAAAAAAATTAATTAAATGCCTTTTACATTGGATTTTATTCAAATAAAATCTTTATTTAAGATCAATTAATTAAAACCCTCTATATTGGAAATTTAATTAAATAAAATAACATATAACACAAAAATGGGTAAGCCTCACAGTTTGGCTTGCACGGTTAGAAAAATAGTGTGTCAGTCATGTAGAACCTTCAATATAAGGAACACATTCTACATGGTCTATTGTATAGGGTTTAACTAACCATACACAGATCATACAAGCATCTATGTTTAAAACACTCACCTCACATGGTTTTTCCTTCATGGTTTTTCCTAAATGTATGTAGACCATGGATGTGTCTCTGTCTTCTAATACTATTCCTCATGGTTTTTTGTAGTAGGCTACACAGTTTAACAGGACATGTGGAAATCATGGGCTCTATACTATTCCAGAAAAAATCTGACATTTCTCTATCCAATGCTCCCAAATTCCAATTATCCACCTTGTAAACTCCTTGAGACTTTACCTAAGACTGATATAATCATGTTTAAATGATCCAAACTCATGAACCATTGTCCCAAGTCTTGGTTTCAAAATATAACCATCCAATAAATGAAAAGTTATAAAACATTCTTATGTTAACCCGGTTCCAAAACACGAGTCTTTACACATCATATATATATTTAATCTATCCTTATAATCAACTATGAGATGCATTGAGAGAAAACAGATTATATCACTTCATGATTCAATAGTCCATCATACACATGAATGTTGGGTTAATTTCCCATTTTATCGAAGTGGAGTTGGATACAGGTTGTTATATTAACATAAAAATATAATTTTATATTCAATATACTAGTGTTTTTTCAGTGTTTTTGAATAAGATTTTATGGAAGTAGAATAAGAAATAAAATAAAAAATCATGGTTAATAACAATAAATTTTTTTTAGAAAACCTTTGTAGGTTTATATCTAAATACATCATAAGTTGGTTTTCCCATAAAAATGGACTTATAGGACATGGGGATGGATTTAAGAAATGCATTTGGTCATGTTTTCACTGATATAAAAGGATATTTAATTTTTTTAGAGGAGATGAAAGTGGGGTTTCCTTTTATTAGTGGGGGAGATGACACGATTTTAATTTTTAAAAATATCAAAATATATTAATGTATTAATCAATAAAAATTGATCCTAAGTGTACCATTTAAAAATAATATGTGATATAGGGTGGAAGTATGTTAATGAAATAAAATTTAGACATTTTTTAGGTAATGTTAACCATTATCATTTTAGATTAACTCTGGGTAATCTTTTTTTAACTATAACCATGGTAATATATTTTCTATATATTTACTATAAATAATTAAAAAAGTTTAATTTGAAATTATATCAAAATATGTATTCTGAAAATTCCAAATAATTAATCTATTTTATCAAATTCATTTCACAAAAGTAGCAGAATTTAATTTAAAATTAATCTTGTAAAATGCAATGAAACACTGCTATTCAAAAACAATAATGTTTAATATAGAAGATTTTTTATACCAAATTTAAGTATAATATTTATTGAATAGCCCATAAAATCATTATTTATATTATAAATGAAGTATTTTTAATTTTAAAATATTTGAAAATAAATTTTAACTTTATAAATGCATGAAACAAAAAATCATTATTAATAAAAATTAGTATTTTTCATTATTCATTGAGAAATAAAAATGTATAATAAATTATCAAAAATTCATCATAAGATAATTTTAATACGATTAATTAAGAAAATAATTTTATTTTTCCTAATAAATTTTTCATAATCTAAAATTATGTATTTTAAATCGAACCATACAATGCATGAAAACCTATTTTGGTTAGAGATGAATCTTTTCCATTTTAGCTAAAAAAATATGTAACACTTTTATAATGTATATAACTCTATAAAATTTAATCAATATTAATAATAAAATGATAAAATGATTTATCATAACATTAATTGGTTAGTTATATTCTTCCTCCCTTTTGGAAATTGTGTCCCCTTTATTATTTTCATTATGTAAACAATGTGGGATATTTTTCCTTCTTATCATTTCCATATTCCCATGTTTCTTCTCCAACCATATGTATTTTCCATAAAATTTATCTTGATGAATTACCTTATCTTGAAAAACAATCACCCTACAGTTATGAATATGTACAGAATGATCCTCATAAAAAAATTTCCTTCCAACTGAACTATTCTAGAGCTCAAAACAAGAGACGCATTTGTCACATATTTTAAAACAATTAAACCTGAAATGGGTTATCTAACATAGATTAACATAGATTAAAGTCTATCTATAATGAAATTGATCAAATATTCTCTAAGATATCATATAGCCTAATGAAATGTGGTCATAGCTACCCTATTTTACCAAAATAAACAATATGTTTCCAGGGATATACTTTAATATAAACATATTTACCTGCCTCGAAAGAAAAATTCACCCTCAAGTAATATTCACCATTTTTCTGCCAATTATGAGAAATCATCATGTTCTTCAAAACAAAATTTATCTTCTTAACCATTTCTTCACTAAACTATAGTCCCAATAACTTTATTTTTTTTACCTCACATATATTGGAAAAACTATTTATAAATTAAAATCCCCTTTCAAAATTAGTAAATTCTATATTATGAAATTACCTTATATAAAATAATTTCACAACATTGGTTATTTTGGACCATTATTAGATATATCCAGTCATATTTAATAGAATACTAAGAATCATAAAAATAGATAGTATAACCATTATACAATGATTCTATTATTGGTATACACACACACACAAACACACACACACACACAAAGATATATATATATATATGGTTATGATAAATATATTTATCATAGACAAAGAAATGTCCTTGACCAGTAGGATTGTACCATATGAAGTCCATTTATCAAAAATTTAGAAGGAGATCGAATAACATGGATTTTCCTTGACCAAGTCCAAACTAATATTCAAAAACTAATTCATGAGAGAAACCCTATATTATAGAAGTTAAATCTCATCAAGATAATTCCTAAACCATGTTTTCCAAACAACCTGAACAAAATATTAACATATCTCACCATACCCTTTAAGAATTAACTAATGTAATAATGGGATATGTATTTAGACCCTAAATAAATGAATTTTGTATATTTTATAATACTTATATTTACCTTTTATTACATTATAATGATTAAATAATATGTTTGATAAAATTTTGATTTTTATTTGATGAAACACATATGGTATTCTTGGGAAATATATAGATTCAATCAAGACACACTTTTTTATAAGTTCAATAATTTCTAGAAATAAGTTATATTTTAAAAAATATTAATATAAAATAATCTTTATTAGATATAAATGAAAATAAAATTTATAAAAATTCAAATTTAATTTGATAAGGTTCAAAAAACAGCTTTATTAAAAAACTAGTATTTTCCAAAAATTGGGAAATTTTATTTAATATTATAAATTATTGTATTTAATTTATTAATCTTCTAAAATTAATATTACTTTTAAAAATCATCATGTAAAAATTATTCAATGGTTATTTTTTCATAATTTTCTAGGACTCTTATATTTTTTGGTAATAATTATATACGGTATAATTATATAGATTAAATTATGATATCATTAAATCAAACACATTATGTCATAAATACTATAAATAGTTTCCATGACACAAATATTATTTATCCTTTTAAATATATTTTTACATTATTGTATTAGTTTTACGAACCCTTAATTCCTATGAAACCTCTATTATATTTTTTTGGTTTTAAAATAAATGTTTTATATACTTGACTCGCTTCTACATCATCATGGGTATTATTTTAAGTATTTAGGTTATTATACATATTAAATAATAAAATCCACTTTTATTATGTAGAAAACAAGGTCAAAACTCGTGTAATTTTGTGGGTTTTGTATAACTTATCATATATAGTCCAAAACCATTGTTTATAAACAAAAAAATAAATATCTGCTCTTTTTGAATAAAAACCTACCCAGCCTCCCATTTCTATTCACAAAAAATAATTGGATACTGAATTTACTCTTAAATTCCATCTCTAAATCCCTCCCAAGGTTTTCCAAGTATCATAACAATATCTTCCCAATCATTTAGAAACTTCTTCTCATGTTAAAGGATTCTCTCTTCCTTTATATTGGGACACACTCCTTTTATTCATCCATTCAATTTCCAATTTTTCATATTGTAATTTATTTTTACACATCCCTATTACAATCCTTATAAGTTAAAAGTGACAACATTACACTTTCACTATCATTAAAACCTTCCAAGAATTTTTTATGTACCTATGTTATGCTGAAAAAATATTCTTGTGATTTTCAATGCCCAATATTTGTGTAATGAATACAAATCCCCATTTCCACTAAAGGGTATCTCCCTAGATTTACCTATACTTCATTTATTTTTTATGTAAATTTATTTAACCAATTTTCCATAATCATGGGACTAAAATTGATGAAATATATCTTTATGTAGTGTGATATATGCGGCACACTTATGAATTTACATGACAAGAATATGACGGGTGGACCTAAAATTATATAGCCCTATATTGTGTTGGATAGTTTTTTTATATCATGATATTACATGTATGATGCATGGGAAGTTATTTTAATCACATTGTGTTATGATTTCTTTGTGGCTTTCCTTGACTTATGGTTATGATGACATGTTTTATGTTTCTCCCACATTTCCATGTGGCCTTTATTATCATATTTTCTCATGCTCTGATATTCATGTTTGTGACTATAACCCCTCTTATGTTACCTTTATATTACTATTTAATTACATGTATTATTTTCTTAATTTTATTATTTTATTACTCCCTCAATGAGCCTTATATATTACCCCATTCTTATGTACATCCCCAGGATATCCGGTGCAGTTCTAAAAGACCAATAAAATTTAATGGCATGTTGTTTTTTCTTTTATTTTTTTATGTTTTTATGTTATGTACCTAATTACAATAATAAAAAAGTTCTTTTGATCTGTTGGGGTAGTATTAAGTATCTATATATTCAATAAATACTAGAATTAAGTTATATTAATATATGGGTTATCATAGTTGGTATCACAAAAAACGTAGTTATTTTTGGAGATTAGGATTTGAAAAATCTAATGAAATCCTTTTGAATAATACTAAAAATAAAAGACATCCCTAAATATTTTTAAAGTATATTGTTATTTTTATATTATAAAATATATCCTTATATGTAAACTACATGTGTATATGGATCTACACAGTTATACATAGTGGTAATAAACATTGACAAGTGGGCATTGAGCTGGACTCGATCATCACATAGTGCATGAAAATGTGTAATTTCAACATTGAGGGTTCAAAACACCAAGGGTATATGATTTGGTAAATTCACAAGCTCATTATAAACCATTATTAAGGAGATAAACATTCCAATAATACTTTTTGTTAGGAAATATATATTGGATAACATAGATTGAAACCTATAAATTCATAGGTTAAGGAATATATTTCATCATTGATTTATTAATTTATTGTTCATAATTTCCCATTAATTTGTGTCATAGTATACGTTTTTCATCTATAATTGTTACTTTATTAAACTAAATGGTTGTAAATATGATAAATTGTGTCAACAACCAATGTGGTAAGCAATGTGTTATCTACCCAAATTAGATGCCCAATCCGATGGGAGTGGGTGTTAGGAACTTACTTTAAATTCTTTCATAATTAACTATATATTTGAATAGAAAACTTAAATCAAGGGGATAACCCAAACCCCCATAGGAAAGATCAAGATATAATAGAACCCTTTATGTGAGAAATACCTCAAACGTTTAGTGGATATTCCAATCATTTAATCATGGAACAATAAATCATGTCCGTTAAAAATATATTCTTGATCCTTAAATTATCTAAGTATGAGAATTTCATATTGGTTTTTAATATTATGGAGGGATAACGTGATCAGTGGTTGATGTGAATCAAAAATATGAATCCTAAGTAAGATATTAAAGAAATATAGTGGATATAATTTTGGTAAAAAATCAAAAAATATATTCCTTACACTCTTCAATATAAAATAGAGATGGATTTTCATCCCTCAAGAAAAAGGATGTTGAGTACATAATTGTGTGTGAGTAAAACATTACAAGACTTGTATGATACGCCTTTGGATTTTCCACTTATACTAAAATTAATGATTTCTTCTTATTTAGTGGGATAAATCATATTCTATTAAAAAAATTGTGGTTTAAGACTTTTACAACTATGCATAAATTGTATGATGTGACCTCAAAGTCAAAATGGAGATTAGTGAATCTCAATGTTCTCATAGATCTTGGGATGAGAATTGGGGAATGGATTTAAATTTCAGTGGTGTGATGGACAAGACTAATACATGAAAAGAAAATACAACATCACACCTATCAAAAGTGAGTGAAGAATCATCTTATAAATATCCTGATGTTGGAAGGGGTATTTTAGATACAGAAAGGAAGGGTACCTATATATAAATTGTGAATATTAGAAACCCAAAAATGTGATAGAATATAGGAATATAATGGTAAAACATCATCCTATTGTCCAGTGTTTTAACTGAATGGAATAAGGACCCTATTTGAATCAATGCAATCAGAAAAGTGTTGTCAATGAAAACTGATGGCAAAAACCTCTAGGGCCCAAAGAGAAAGGGGGAGCTTATGAAGCTATAACTACTCTGGTGAATCCTAAAAACTAAATGGTGGTAGGTATGAAAATTATTCATTCAAGGATAGAAAATGTGGTATTTCAATCTAGTTTGATGCATTCCTTCATATCATGAATTTTTAGTAAAATTATTCAAGCACTATTCCAAAACAAAAAAGTATAGCTATATGTGAGAATTTAAATGGGTAAATGATTACATATAAAGTATATAACTCCTCCCCAATTAACATTTTTGGCAAAAATTTACATAAAATCCTTTTGACACCCCCTTTAGCATAATTTATTTCTATTCTGAGTAGATATCAGCTTTCCTAATATAGATCCAACATAAATTTCTTAGAGAAAGATATCATCCTTTGTATTTTTAATCATACTTTTATTATATACATGTTCATGGAGGAGGATAAATATTATTTGGTATCATTATATCATGTAGGTATATTATTTTATTTCCAAAAAATTTACTTAGATAAAATGATTTAGAGTAATGAAAATATCATCCTTCACGACATGCTTATTATAAGAGAATCCACTAATTTGTCTCTCGAATAATTTCCTCATCTTTCTCCTAGATGATATGTTTAGTTCTCTATAAAACATATACCTATATCTTCTAAAATATCCAAGACTCCATATATAATTTCCATTTTAAAACATGAGGATTTCATTAAGTAACTATAGGAAAATCTAGATAAAGCGTTTTTATGCCCAAGTGTCTCTCCATGGAGTGCACCAGTCTTCTTCCTTAAGAAGAAGGATGGTTCAATACGCCTCTTAGTTGACTATCATGAACTCAAATAAATCACAATAAAGACCAAGTATCTTCTACCATTGATTTATGAATTTTTCAATCAGATACATAGATTTGAGTATTTACATAGGGAAGATCATATATTAGGATATTTTCATGCAAAGTTAAATGAGGAGGATATCCCCATGACTAATTTTTTTACATGATATGGTCACTATGTGTTCATAGTGATTCCATTTGGACTCTCTAATTCTTCATAAATATTTATGTAATTAATGAATATATTTTTTGGTGATTAACTTGAAAACAATTTGGTAGTATTTATAGAAAATATTTATATCTAATTAAAGATTAAAAAGGCTTATGACGATAATTTTGATGTTGTACAAATGTCCATTCAATAATAAAATATGATTTAAATGTAAAGTAGATGTGATTTTTGGATGGAGTAATTTATATTATTAGAGAATGTTACCTTTGAAAAATGTATATCTATGTATCCTTTGAAAATATAGAAAAATAAATGATGGCCCAAAACAATATCTGTTAAAAAATTCATAGTTTCCTTTGATTTACTAGGTACTATCATTAATTTATTATTATAGTATCAGAATTTTCAAGCCCACTAACCAAGAAAAATCAAAAGGGGATGAATTTTATATTTAATGATAAAAGAAAAAAAGATTTAAATTGATAAATAAGAGGTTAATCATAGAACATGTACTCACATTACACACTAGTAGGAATGTATTTTTGATCCACATTGTTGTATAAAAAAATGGTTTGGGTTATTTAATCATTCAAGATGAAAAAGTGATATCTTCTACCTTATTCAAATTAACCATAAATGATAAGAACTACCCAAAACATGATCTTTAATTGTATTTAGTGATATTTGAAGATAATATTTAGAGAAATTATCTCTATAAAGAGAAGTATTAAATAAATACGAATCATAAAATCCACAAGTATATATTCACAGAAAAGGAGATCAATATGTACCATCTATGGTGGTTAGATATGATAAAAGATTATGATTGTTCAGTCCATTACCATCCTATGAAGGCGACTAAAGTGGAATATGGTATGAGCACAAAGTATCATGAAACCATATCCATGATGAGAATTTCAAGCTATACAATAGAGGATGGACATGAGAATATTAATAGGTTATTCATATTAAATTTCTTAAATGGAAACTAAAACATATATTATTGATATAATTAAGGAGGTTTATAAGGATGATGTGGTGCTACAAAAAAGAAAGAAAATAATCCATATTTTTTCTTTTCTAAAAGTTGATTTATATGTTTTGGATCCAACATAAGTGTCTTATGAAAACCAGATTTGAAGAGGGAACTTTTGGATAATCCACATAACTCATCCTTCTCTATTCATATAGGAGGAAATAATATATTTAGAGATTTCAAGCAAAAAAGATATAGGAATAACATGAAGAGGGATACTAAAAAAATTTATCACGATGTTTTTTATTTAAAAAATTCATGGAATAATGAATGAAGTCTAAGAGTATGATGCATCCATTACCCATATAATTATGGAAATGGGAAAAAATAACTATAGATTTCATCATAGGACACACATGACTCTTAAAAGAAAATAATTCCATTTGGTTGGTAGTTTATCACCTTAACAATTTAGTGCATTTTATTACTATCATGGATGATTTATCTCTTGACCAACACTCTATGTTATACATAAGGCAATTTGGAAGATTGTATGTATTTACACTCTTTGTTGTATCTAATTATGATTTGAGGTTTACCACAAGGTTTTAGAGAATAATTCAACAAGAATTTGTTATAAAACTATATTTCATCACTCCTTATCCCCCTTATATGGATGGTATGTTTTAAAGAACAATCCAAACTTTATAGAATATGTTAAGATCATGTTCAATGGATGTCAAAGTATTTTTGGATCAATACCTTCCCAATGTGTAGTTCTCATATAATAATAATTTCTATTTTGGCATCTAAATGGAAACTTATGGGGGTCTTTATGGGAAGAGGTTTCAAACTCAAACATGTTGGGACAAAGTTTGAGAGAAGAAGCTAATGGGACTAGACATTACCTAAGATATGACAGATAAGGTTCAAACTATTAATCATCATATGAAATAAACACAAAGATGATTGAAAATATCTGTATAATTTCATAAAAAATACATAGATTATGATATTAGAGATAAATTGGTTATTTATATGTCATTGTGGAAGTAAATAATGAGGTTTAAAAAGATGTTAATTCATAGTATAGGATATATCAACCCCTTCGATATCTTTTATCAGATTAGATATGTTTCCTATCAAATAGAACTCCCACCAAACCTATCTCTTATTGTTTATGTGTTCTTTGTGTCCATATTATAGATGTACAAACTAGATCCCACACGTGTACAAAATACATAGTTTGTTGCATTATAGTATGATATATCATATGTGGAGCAGCCATTGAAGATGTTTGATGATAGAGAAAATGTTCTCTGATGAAAGATAGCACACCATGTAATACCCCAAAACTTGTTCCTCATGTAAAAGTAATATTGAGGTTTTATTTTGTTATTCGAACAAATAAAAATTTCAAAGTAAATATTATAACACTTTTCTTATAGAATATTTTAAAAATAACTTTTTTATCTAACATAATTTATTCTTATCAATTAATTATTTAATGTAATAATGATACTAATATATATAATATATCGAATTTATTATTTAGTTCCAAAATCTGATATGTATTAATATTTATAAATATATATATACATATGTATATTAATTTTGAATTCTATGAAATTATGATATAAAAAAATTCTATTATGAAATTATAATTTTCTATTGAGGTTATAAATGCTATTGAAAATTATTGTTTTAACCTATTTTAACAATATTATTTTATAAAGGTATACTATTTTAATTATGCAGACAATTAATTAATTTATGAATAATTATATGGGATTAATATTTTTTTTTTGAAAATATGATATATGCATAATTATTAGATCATATATTTTTTTAATAATGTTTCATAACATTATTAACATTGTAAAAAATTTTAATAAAATTATAAATGTAAAACTATTTTAATTGAATTATGAACATTGTACATACTATGATAATACTTTTTCAATTATCAATTTCATTTTTAACATCATAAGAATATAACATGAAATATACAAATAAATTTTTTATATAGTAATTTAATAAAAATAACTTTTACTTTTTAATTTATTGATAAAATAAGTCAAATAGATTATTAATGTTTTTTATCTTTTGACTTTTTTTATAGTTATTTATAATATAATATATGAAAATAATAGATTATGGGTATAATGAAAAAAGTATTATAATATAATAGTAAAAATATAATAATAGTAATAAAGGAATAAATCGGATAAAAAAAGAGATTCTCGTAACGGGTTTTGAGGGAGTCTCTGTTTGAGGGTGTGGCACTGTGATGCGGAGGAGAGGGAGAGTTAGGTGGACACTGTTAGTTTCAATAGGTTGGGTTTGGGGTGCGTCGTGTTTAGGGGTGGCTACAATTAGGTCTAGAAATGTTCATTTTCGAAGAGATGAGTCGGGTTAAAGTCCCCACGTCGTGTGGTCAGGGTGCTCTATTTTGGACCGAAGGAGATGGGGTCGAGGCCGCACATTGGTTGGTGTCAAGCTCAGAGGTCTGTCATAGTCACAGCTGTAGTTGAGACCTAGATCTGGATCTTAAGACTTCGAGCATGTCTCTTGTTCTTCAGTCTTTATTCTACGTAGGGTAGGTGTTTCTTTTTTTCTTCATCCTACTCTCATTTTGAAGATCTATAGATAAACTTGGATTTTTGTAGATATGTTTTCCATTTGATAAACTCTAGTTTTTTCATCATATACCCATTCACTATCATGTTATTCTATTCACATGTAGTCTATGGATCAATTAGTTCTGCTAAAATTATTTGAATGGATTTGGTCAACATATGTCATTTCCACTGCATTTTATATTCATATGTCATTATTTTTTAGATTAAGAATTTTGTATGTGATAGATGTCTTCTAGAAACTTTCATTCCATTATTAGTTTTCCTAAGTGTGTGTGAGTCATTGGAAAAATGGGCTTATAATTCTTCATTGTGCATTTCAAAGGAGAAAAACCCATTTCTGTTAGTCTGGAGAGAGCGAGGGTGTGTTCTTTAATGCTTCAACTACAGCATGTGACAACATTTCAATAAAGGGTTCAATAAAAATTGTCTTCCTCTTTTCAAAATTAAATATATATAAAAATATATATTATATATATACATTCATATAGTTTTATTCCACCAAGTTTTACATCTTCTATGTGGTGATTTACAATGATATTTTAGAATGTGATGGGTGGACATTATTTTCAATTACGATATTTGATTTTGAAATTGGTAATGATCTGATAATTATCAAATTTGTCTTATTTATTTTAATATATACAAGTCATGTTTCATTTATGGTTGTGTAAGATATGTTTTTTTTTATCCTCTATGATTTTTAGTATCAAGGTTAAATTTTGAAGGGATAATTTTATTAACTTTATATTCACAGTTTGATTGATGAAATAAATATTGAAAGTGTGTGATATAAAATTATATGATTTCGGTAATACCACAATTTGTAAAGAATAAATTTATTTATGATTATGAATTGTGTTTTTAGAATCTACTATAAGGGAAGACTGATAAGTTTAAAATATTTATTTTATTTACATAATTGAAATGGTTCCATTAATTTTTTCCTACTACAAATCAATTAATAAGATTACATATATTTTAGGAAACAGATTTTATTATGTAAGGGTGCACAGAAAAAAATTATTTAGATTAAATTATACAAGGGAAGTTTATTTTTGTATTCAAATTATATTCTCTATTTTCTGGTTCTCTATATGAGTATAATTGTTTTTTTCAAACATATATTTATTTGAGATGTATTTAGGTTATACTTAATCAATTTATGTTTTTTAAAATTTAAATCCATGAAAAATATATATAATTACATAAATATAGGTGTGAGGTCACAAGATTTTCATCACCATAGAGATATAGTTACATAAGTATTTGAATATAAACTTGGAGACCATTTACATCAAAGCGATGTAAGTGGGTGTGACATGTACAAAATATATATATATATATATATATTATTGTTATATGTATGCACCTCTAAGATTTAACCATAACCCGAATTAAATTTTCCTTAAACAAACATCAGTGTTAAAGTATGTTTATATTATGTTTAATTAAATTATCATGAATGCATGCATTACATAAAACAATTGTTGCACTGCAGATAAATTGTCCATATATGCTATAAAGCATAAGGCATGGCCATTTATTGAGACATGGTCGTTTATCAGCGCATGCTTGTGTACAAATGACATCTGTCTTAATTTAAAATTAGTCATTTTAAACCATAAATATTCATTTCCATGAATCAAGTATTTTGAAAATTAAGGGACTATCATTTTATGAGGTAACCCCTTCCTTTAATTACTTATTTGTTTTCAATTAATATCACATACACAAAGAATGATTACTAGTTTATGCATGTAGTTGGGAAAATTATTATCTAAATAATAACTGACATATTGTCCAATATCATTTCCATTTATTATTTCATGAATTAAGCATAAATAATACCTATATTAATTTATAAACATGGAATCTAATGCATTGAATGTTAATGGAAGAGTTGATAATTTATTAATTTATGTGATAAATCGAACAATTTTTCATTATTAACTTATGATAATTTATGAAATAATAATTTAATTTAATAAAGTGGTATGGTAGACTATGAATAATATGAAATGATAAATTAAATTATTCAATGTGGTATGGGACACATTGAATAATGTGAAATATAGAAATAGGAAATTTTTGGCACTTAAAATTATAAGTAATAAGTAATTTTAATAAATGAGAGTGGTATGTTCACTTTGATTTAGAGAGTTGAGGAATGAATTGCATTTAGTATGTGACGGGTGGGTCCTGTTACATCCCCTCAACGTATCAGTAGGTCTCATGAGATAAACTACGGTCTTGGCACAAGGCCTTGACAGAAAGTTTTATTTTTGTCTTGGCACAAGGCCTTGACAAAAAATATTATTTGTGGTCCTGGCATGAGGCCTCGACAGTATGGTTATGATGTCTCTCATATGCACTTTCCTCATCATGGCTATGAAATTTAATTAACTAGAAAAATATTCGACTAGTAGAATATTCTTGGTTAAAGATATTATGTACATGAAAAACAGAAGATGTAAAAATAATGGCATAGTATTTAGGAAGTATACAAAGATTTTACACAGTGTATGTTTCTATGTAGTAAAGATTGAAATTAATGTTTTTATGTAAGTGCAAATCTGGTTATGTAATAATTTTAGTAATTTGTTTTTTACATGAATGTTCATATGAAATGTCTTTTCTTCTTACCCCGTATGAGAATTTCATTAATTGAATCATGTTTCCATGTACTATGTTAGTAATCCATGAATTGTGATTTTATAATTCCTAGACATTTTTTTTGTTATGATATATGTGTTTTAGCACTTCTTAAGAAAAAATGTTTTACGGAAAATTTTAAAAGAATGTTTTCAAAAGTTGTAATTGGTTTATTATATTTTTTTAAACCCCTTACTGGGATTTCGTATGCTCACCCTATGTTTTTAAATGGATATTTCCAGGTATTAGTTTTCAGTTGAAGAAGCTTGACAGCAGTGACTGGTTTCCTAGAACCTTAATCGAATTCTATCCCCTTTATGGGATATGATGTGTATTTTATCAATACATTTTTTTGTTAAAAATTTCACATCATATTTTGAAGGCACCGCCTCCATATATTCTAGGGTCGGGTCATAACATTTCGTATCAGAGGATTCGGTTTAGATAACTCTGGAAAACAAGAACAGAACAAAGAAAAATTTACTTAAGCAATACTAAGAATGATTTTTCTTAATTTTTAGATGGTAAATTAAATTACTCATATTTTTTCTCTTCCAACAGAATTATTAGAGACCATAGTGGACAAATCATGTGTAGAAAACTATGAGACTTTTGAAAAAAATCATTTATAATGAAAAACCCTCTACTGGGTATCTAACTCTTCTCATGTACTCCAACTTCACCAAGGAGCGGGTTTCGTCTATTACCTCATGAAGAATGCTAAATTCCCGTTCTATGCATGAAAAGATAAATTCTTTGAGGGTATGTTTAAATTTTTTACCGTAGACAATAATTTCTTTTCCCTTGAGGAATTTTTGGAGGATGCACAAGGGGTGGCCTCTAAGTAGCATATCTATATCAAGTTTTGACCTACAGTCTCTGTGGTTAAGTGGTGGATATTGAAGTCCTTAAGGATGATCCTACTCATATTCATTATCGGTATCATGTTCATAACTATGTCGCTCAACTTGATACCAGATATGCTTTTCTCAATCTGAAAATTATATTTCTTCATGAGGATGATTCTAATTTCACACGTTGCATCTGGACCAAAGAGATAAAAGAATTTAAAACCACTTTAGGAATCCATTTATTTGAGAACTGGGGAAATCCCCAACATCAGTGGAATCATTGAGGAATCATCTTAGTGGACGTCAAGAAATTTATACTAGTCTTTTGTGAGAGGGCACAAGGTATTATGAAATATCATGAGTTTTATAATTCATTTCTAAGTGGATGATGTTATGTTCTATATTTTTATATACTTATTATATAAAACAATTACTCTATTTAAAATAAATTTTCCATACTGAAGGCTGAATTCATTGAATTTTCCAAAAGAAGACATGAGATCACCAACCAATATTTTATCTCTTCCTACTGAACTATTAGATATTATAATCATCAAGACACGCCCTGAGGAGTAGCAGCCATATTCCAACTTACGTATGACTTGTAAAAAATTCCATCAGGTGTTGTACTACCCAAGAATTCTCCATTTTTACCAAGGAATCAATCTTGTCTTTTACTGTATAGTAATTTCATAATTTTCATCATATAGGAAAAGAGGGAAGTTTCATGAAGATGTTTTTATGTGTTTCACATTGGCTGATAACTACCAAGATGTAGGTAAGTTTCTAAAAGCTGCTTTGGATGGTGACCACCAAGAGGCTTACATATTCCAGGCCTTGTGTTTTAGTATGTATGGGGAAATCTATGAAATCAATATTCTCATGCAGGACATGGTACAAGGGAATTATAGGGATTTGTTCCACTCTATAATCTCCGACCTCCACACTACTCAAGACTCTCTATAGATGGGCGAGTGCTTTAGGCGTAGGTTCAACCCTAGTTGTTCATAGTATGTTTGAGCCAAGGAAATCGAACTACTGAATACTTCCTTAAAAATAAACCAGAGGACATTAGCACCATACCATCGGTGGTGTTCCCGAAAAAGGGACCTTGTGAGTGACTTGTGTCTAGTGTTGGTGTCTTTGTGTATGAGCATTTTATAATTACGATGAAGCAATTCATTGTAAGCGGGAATATTATAATGGCCCAAAACTTTTTTCTCATGTAGTAGTAATATTGATGTTTTATTTTGTTATCCAAACCAATTACTAATTTCAAAGTAAATTTTATCGCACTTTGTTTAATGAATAATTTAAAAATAACTTCTTTTATCAAACATAATTTACTCGTATTAAATAATTATTTAATATAATAATGATACTAATATATATAATATAGCTAATTTTACTTAGTTCCAAAAATTGATATGTATGTATATGTGTGTATATATATACTTATGTATATTAGTTTTTAATTATATGAAATTATGATATAAAAACAATACTATTATGAAATTATAATTTTATATTGATGTTATAAATTATATTGAAAATAATTGTTTTAACATATTTTAATGATATTATTTTCTAATAGTGTACTATTATAATTATGTGGAAAATTATTTAATTTATGAATAATTATATGGGATTTATAATTTTTTTCTGAAAATATGATATATGAATAATTATTAGATTATAAATTTTTTTATTTAAGTTTCATAACATTATTAACATTGTGGAATTTTTTTAATAAAATTATGAATATATAGCTATTTTAATAGAATGATTAATATTTTATAAACTATGATAATACATTTTCAATTATCAATTTAATTTATAACATTATATGAATCTAACATGAAATATAAAAATAAATTTTTTATATATGAATTTAATAATAATAACTTTTACTATTTAAAGTATTGATAAAACAAGTCTAATAGATTATTAATTTTTTTAGCTTTTGAAATTATTTATTTTTATTGAAAATATTATATATGATAATAATAGAGTAAGGATAAAATGAAAAAAGAATAATAATATAATAGTAACAATATTATAATAGTAATAAAGGAATAAATCAGATAAGAAAAGAGATATTTATGTAACTAGTTTTGGGGAAGTCCGTATTTGAGGGTGTCACTCTATGATGAGGTGGAGAGGTAGAGTCATCTAGATGCTGTTAGTTTCAGCAAGGTTTGATTTGGATGGGTCGCGCATGGGGGTGACTTCAAGTAGGTCTGGCGGTGTTCGTTTTCACAAAGAGGAGTTGGGTCGAAGTCCCCACGTCGTGTGGTCGGGGTTTTCTTTTCAGACTGAATGATCGAGGGTAGAGGCCACGCATCAGCTGGTGTTATTCTCAGAGGTCTTTCGTAGTTGTAGCTGCAGTCGAGACCTATATCCAGATCTGAAAACTTTGAGCAAGTCTATTGTTCTTATGTCTTTGGTCTACATGTGGTAGGTGTTTTGTTGTTGTCTTCCTCCTAATCTTTTTTTGAAGATCTATATATAGGTTCGTATTTGTGGAAATCCATTTTCCTTTCGATAAACTCGGTTTTTGTGGTCATATACCCATTCACTGTCAAGATTATTGTTCACCTATAGACTATGGATCACTTATTTCTGCTAAAATGATTTGAATGGATTTAGTCAACATATGTCATTTCCCCTCACATTTTATATTCATATTTCATTGTTTTGTAGATGAAGAATTTAGTTTTTGATATATGTCTTGTTGCAATTTTCATTCCTTTATGCCTTTTCCTTGGTTTGTGTGTGTTTCATTGGGAAAATGGCCTTATAAGTATTCATTGTGCATTTGCAATGGAGAAAAAACCATTTCTACTAGCCCGGTGAGAGCAAGGGTGTGTGTTTTTATGTTGCTACTCCTGTACGTTAATACATTTCAAGAAAGGGTTCAATACACATTGTCTTATTTTTTTGAAAACATGAATAAATACTCTAGTATATATTATATATATACATTCCTAAATTTTTATTCCACCCAGTTGTAAATCTGCTATGTGGTGATTTACAATGATGTTTTATAATGTGTTGGGTAGAAATTATTTTCAATTATGGTTTTTTATTTTCAAATTTGTAATAAGCTGAGAATTATCCAATTTTTCACATTTATTTTAATTTATATGAGTTTGGAAATTCCACAAATTTTAAGGAATAAATTTATTTACCATTATGAATTGTGTTCTGAAATTCTGTTGTAAGGGAAGACTGTTAAATTTCAAATGTTTATTTTATTTATGTAATTGAAAGGGTTCACTTCATTTTTCCCTACTTCAAATCAATTAAAAAGATTATATATATTTTATGAAATAGATTTTATTATGTACGGGTGTATAAAAAAATATTTAGATTAAATTATGTAAGGGAAGTTTATTTGTTTATTCTAATTATATTATTTATTTTCCGGTTCTGTATATGAGGAGAATCCTTTAATTTTTTCAAACAAATATTTATTTGAGATGTATTTTTGTTATAATATATCAATTTATGTTAGTCAAATTTAATTCCATGATAAATACATATATGTACATAAATATTGGTGTGTGGTCATAATATTTTCTTTACCATAAAAATATATTTATATGAGTATTTTATTGAAAACTCGATGACTATATACGTCAAAGCGATGCAAGTGGGTGTGACAAGAACATAATATATATATATATGGTTATATGTATGCACCTATATGCTTTAACCATAACAATAATTAATTTGGACTAAAACAGACTTCAGTGGTTAAAGTATGTTTATGATATGTTAAATTAAATTCTCATTAATTCATGCATTACATAAAACAATTGTTGAACTACAAATCAATTGGTCTTATATGCTATGAAGCATAAGGCATGGCCATTTATTGAGACATGACCATTTATCAGTGCATGATTGTATACAAATGAAATATTTCTTAATTTAAAATTAGTCATTTTAAACCATAAATATTCATTTCAATGAATCAAAGATTTTGAAAATTAAGGAACTATAATTTTATGTGGTAACCCCATATATTCATTACTTGTGTTTTTTACATTAATATCACATGTCCAAATAATGTTTACTAGTTTATGCATGTCATAGAGAAAATTATTATCTAAATAATAACGAACATATTATGATTTAGTCTAATGTCATTTCCATATATCAGCACATGAAATGAGTATGAATATTACCTATCCAAAGTTATAAACATGCAATCTAATGCATTGAATGTTTATGGAAGAGTTGGAATGTTTTCAATTTAAGTGGTAAGTCAAACAATTTATTATTTATCACATAAGATAATTTATAAATCAAGTTGGTATGGGACACTTTGAATAATGTGAAATAAAGAAACAGGAAATATGTGAAACTTAAAATGATAAGTAATAAGTAATTTTTATAAATTATGGTGGTATGTGTACTTTGATTTAGATACATGAGGAATGTATTAGACTATGTGATGGGTGGGCCCCAATATAGCCCCTCAATTCATCGGTAGGTCTCATGAGACAATCTATGGTCTTGTCACAAGGCCTTGACAATAATATTATTTATGGTCTTGGCACAAGGCCTTGACAAAAAAAATTATGGTCCAAGTACAGGGCCTGGACAGTATAGTTTTGATGTCCAACATATGCACGTTCTTCATTATGGATATGAAATTTAATTAACTAAAACAATATTTGACCAATATAATACTCTTGTTTAAAAATCTTATGTAAATGAGAATCAGAAGAAGTAAATGTTATGGCATAGTATTTATGAACTGCACATAGATTTTATCTTGTGTATTTTTCTCAGTAGTAAAGATTGAAATTGATGTTTTTATGTAAGTGAAACTATGATCATGTAATACTCTTAGTAAATTGTTTTGTACTTGAATTTTCACATGAAATTTCTTTTCTTATTACCCAATATGATCATGTCATTAATTCAATCATGTTTCCTTGTACTCTGTTAGTAATCTTTGAATTATGCTATTCTAATTCCTTGACATTTGTTATGTTATGATATATGTGTTTTAGCACTTAGTAAGAAGAAAGTTTTTATGGAAAATATTAAAATAATGTTTTCAAAAGTTAGAATTGGTTTATTATATTATTTTTAAACCCCTTATTGTGAATTTGTATTCGTGCCCTATGTTTTTAAATGAAAATTTTCAGATATATTTTTTTAGCTAAAGATGCTTGAAAATTGTGACTGGCTTCCCAGAACCTGAACTAAATTTGATCCTCTGTATGGGACATGATGTGTAAATTATCATTGCACATTTTTGTTAAAAATTTCGCATCATGTTTTGAAGGCATAAACACTGGGTATTCTAGGGTTGGGTCCTCACACACCCGGTCAAAATAATTAGGGTAAACCACAACCTTGATGAAGCAACTTGGGAACTAGAAGAGTTGATAAAAAAAGAAACCTCATCTATTTTAGTTTATGAGTGAAATTTCATGTGTAAAATTTAATGTAATTACCTGGATATTTATAAATTAAATTTCGATTTTAAATGAGTAAATTCCATTTTATGAAATGAAATTATAGAAAACACATGCACTAATTTGGTTATTTTGGATCATTGTAAGTTATATCCAATCAGATTTTAATAAAATATAATTATAAAAATCATTGATAGTATCGTCATTATATTATGATTGTATCATTGGTATATATCTAGGTTTATGATAAACCCATTTGACATGTATAAATTAAGTGACGTCCTCAGCCAGTAGGATCAAACAATTTGAATCGCATTTATCAAAACTTATTATGGGATATAGCATCATTGTGTTTTTTCCTTGAACAAGAGAAATCCATGATTCAATAACAAGACAATGATCAAAACAATTTACATGATAAATCCATTCTCATCAAGATCATGTCTCAAACCATTTGCATCAACCCACCCTATAAAAATTTCACCATCAAACACCTTACATTTAAGGAATTCACTAGTGTAATAAAGGGATATGTATCTAGTCCCTAAAAGAATGGTTTTTTATATTTTTATAATAATTATTTTTATCTCTCATTTAATTATAATTATTATATAATAAGTTTTACAAAAATTTGATTTTGATATGATGAAATAAAATTGTAATATTTGAAATATATATTATCAATAAAGGCACAGTTTTTTATGAATTCAATAATTTTGGGAATAAGTGATATTTTAATAAAATAATATAATTATTAAAAAAATTAAATATAAATATTAATATATTTTCAATGATTTCAAATGTAATTATTTAATGGATAGAAAACAGTTTTTGTCAAAAAATAATACATTTCAATAAATAGGGATTTTTAATTTAAAAGTGTCAATTCTCATATTTATAAAATTATTTTTATTAAATAAAAATTATTTATGGAATAATCAAATAAAATTATCCAACTATGATTTTTTTATAATTTTCTAATATAATCCAAAAACATTGGTAAAAATAAATAGTGAATAATTATAAGATAATAATTAAGACATCATAAATTCCAAAAAGTTATGTAATATATACAATAAATATTATCTTCGATCCAAATATTGTTTCCCATTTAAAATAATTTTGTTTTATGTTAATTTTTTATTTTATAAAATATTAATTATTCCTCCCAATCTTATTTAATATTTCAATGTTTCAAGATAAACTACATATAAAATAACTCAATTCAACATAGCCAAGTTTATAATTTTATTAAATTAAGTTATTATCATTATCAAATAATTAAATACACTCATATTACGGTAAATTAATGGAAAACCCCATGGGATGGTCTGTGGTTCAGATTAATTTATCATATAGAGTCTAAAACCTAGGTTTAGAAATTAATAATGAATTATTCTCTCTTTTTGTATAAAATCACACCCAGCCTCACATTACCCATCATTAAGAACCATTTAATCAAAAACATAATCTTATGTTGCCTCTATAAATCATTTTCATGTGTTTTAAAACTCTTAATAATCCCTCAGCAAGATTTTAGTAGTGCCCTCTCAAGGTAAGGGATTCTCTCCTTCATTTTACTCAAGAACATTCTTTGTATTATGCCATTTGATTTATAATTTTCATGTTGAAATGTTTTTTTACACAAACATATTACTATAATTTTGATGTCCTAGTGATGAGAGACTCATTTCACTCTCATCAAACCCTTCCATGAATCTTTTTATACCCAATTTATGTTGCTAAAATAATCATAGGATTTATATACAAAACAGTTTTTTAGAAAATTCCCATCGCTATATCCACCCAAGGGTCTTAAACATGATGTACCAATCCGTAATTTATTGGAATGAACACCAAAAACCTACATGAAAAAGGTATAAAAAAATTGGGAGAAAATGAAATAGAAATATAATGAAAAAATATAGATACATATTTGTTTAATCCGCCCAAATGGTCCCTAGGTTTTGACTGCCTACAAATGGGAAGTTCTATTTTTTTATCACTAATATAATGGTGGGTGAAGTTTCATTCTCATGAATCAACAAAAAAACCTTCTTTATCAGATGTACTTTATCCTTTTTCTAGAGGACACCATTTATATAGTACACCAAATCCACCCCCATTGTAATTAGATAAAACAAGCATTGTGGGGGTATGATATAGAATGGTTTATCCTATTTCATTATTTCAAATTTCACAAATTCTTATTTATTTTTCAATTGGTTCTCATGGAATGCTTCCTAATTATTATGGTCAAAAGTAATTTTAGAGTGTAATTCTATTTGGAAAAACAATTAAACAATGGTATTTTAATATAAAATTCATCCCCTTTTATGTGACTATCACATGTCTCATTTTCCTAAGGAACCACACTTGGGAATTACCTTGAACTCCCTTTGATATGTATTCTACAAGTTCATGGAGGTCCAGATGTTCTTCATTAGGTGCATCTTTTTTTCTTCATCATCCACCAAGCCAATAGATTTTTCGACTAAATCTAAAAATTTAAAACAATTATAGGTGATACACAATTTATTTTAACAAAATTATAATATAATGAGTTCCTAAAAAGTCAACTCTTTGAGTTTTTTAAGTCTTAAATCTCTCCAGTGGAGAGCACCTCTTGGAGTTGTGTAGTAGAAGATAGAGGTAGGTAGTCTGTATTCTCTATTTCTTAGAAATCCATAGAAAAATCAAGGAAACCTGTGGGGTGATATTATTGGACCTTGTCCACTTTATAAAATTCTAGAAATTAATCTGAGAACTCAGTTATCTCTTAGGCCATCTCTTAAAAAATTTCATTGCCCATGACCTCCCTCAAGCTAGCTATGAATTCATTGAATGTATGTTCCCCATTATTTTACTTAAAAATTACCTCACCTTTCAAACAATTAAAGAAAACCCATTCTCCATGGACAAGGGTGATTCAATAATTTGTTCTTTCATTGGTTGGTAATTGTTCCATCAATTACTGAAATAAATATTTGGAAACATCATTGAAATTTTTTATAATTTTTTTTAAATTTAAAATATTATAATATATACAATTACATTATGGTACTACCTCCTCCAAAATAGTGCCCATTTTGACACACACATTTAATGGGGTATGGAAAAATAATAATTAATATTACGTTACTATAACCTAGTACATAACTTAGGTAGCCCCCTGAAGTGGAGTTCCCACAAAATTGATTGTCGCATAAATTAATGAATGAAGTAAATATTGATTTTGATATTGATTGAGTTTAAAATGAAAGAATGTTGTAAATTTTAAACAAAAGTTATGGAGAGAGTGAAAGTTTTAGGGTTTGACTTTTGAAATGTCACCAGGGTTATAAAAATCAGTTCTCATCTCTTCCAATTGAATGATAAATTAATAACTCCTTCATCATGTTTTCAGACACCCTTAGTTGAAGGATTCAATAAAAACCACTCCTATGTGAAACAAAGTTCAAAAACCATTCATGAAAATTTATGTAAAGTCCTGATTGGTAATTTTTTTTCTCTTCATAAATTTAGAATGAATTCGTTAATTTCACACACGTACCAGAAAAATATAGACACTCACCACCTAACACAATTTTCTTGATAGAGACGAACTACACTAGGAAAAAAAATTAATGCTCTTCCACCAAAGTTATAATTTATGAATGAATAAATAACCCAAAACACAATTTCCATAAAATAATTTGAAACCACTAAAAATATATATCATTCAATAGAAAATAGATTTTTACAATAATGAACTAGACTCTGACATTAGAAAAGGGAAACTCCCCTTCCCCGGTAACACAAAATCATTACCCCTCCTTGATAAGGTAAATTGAGATGAATGGGAAGGAAAATGAATTAAAAATCTATGGAGAAGAAAATAAAAAAATAAAGTTGAAAATTTCTCTTCCTTGGTTCCCCGGATGTAATGGGGTGGAATGAGTTGGAATGAGAGGGAGAAGCTCCCCTCCTTTTATAGGAATAATTTTTCCTTCAAAATGTCTCCCATTTTGGACCATTAAATGGCTGATTCACTCCTTCCATCCTTCAAAAAGGTTTTTCATAAATATCTTTTTCATCTAATCACTAAATTTAAGATTAAATTTCGTTCTTAATAATGAGTTATATAATTTATAATGAGTTGGACTGTTGCTAGGTGGAAATTCTAAAATTCTTCTTTAAATGAATAACATCCAATGGCCCACTTAATTAGTGGAAAACTAGCTCAAATTCAGTTTAGATACATGAATATGTGTTCTATTTATATTATAGGTAAAATAACCTCAATTAGAGGTGTGTTTCCTGAATAATGATCCCCTATCATAGGTAAGTTCCATGCTAACCACCTGAACACTTCTTCAAATTCACTAATTTTTTTGGGGCCTCAAGATGGTTGAATAAACTCTTTCTACAGAATAAAAAGGTGAATTAAATAAATCATGTAATCCTTCCAAAAAATAATCACTCAAATTGGAATCATTTTTAAAAGTTATTCCCACAATACCCATGTGTATAAAATCATAAAAAATTCTAAAATTATGAAATTTTCACATTTTATCCAAATATACACTATAAATCCAAAAAAAACAAAGAGATCGAATTGATAAATTTGAAGGGTTAAAATAATTTAAATGCATATAAAAACTGATGAAAATATTTTCTCAATCAATAAACAACACTCTATAATCATGGGACTAAATGTGATGAAATACATCCTTATGTTTTATGATCTATGTGTAATAATTATGTGTCTCCATGTTATAAATGTGATGCAAGTGTAGAATCATTCCCCGGAGTGGCACTCAAACATGCCCCGTGAAGGTTGGACACAAGATCTCAATCATATATTGCCAAATTCATGAGGCCACGGACTAGCAGTATGGGCGATAGGTATGTTTTTTGGGAGCCAATGCCCCCATTGATCATAATATAGCATAGTTATAGATACATAGAAAATATTAGAAACAATAAAAACATATATATATTAGTGTAAATAAAAAAGCATAAACTTGTTAGACATTAGAATAAAGTAATGAAGATGAATAAATAAACAGTATCAACTGCTGATGATAATATGTAATTTGTTTTAAAAAAATAACTAATCAAGGGGAAAGGGATACAAGCATATACAAGAAGCATTAAAAATAAAAATAATTGCCACAAAATACTAAAACTAGATTCTTGAGCATAGTCTTATTCCTATTCTCCAAAATCCATCCTAAAAACATTAATATTTCCATTGAAGTTGGGTGCATTACTTTGTCTACACCTACAACCATAAAGTCTGCTCAGGTACGAAAGGATCTTGAGAAAGGTGCAAGATACAATCTCATAAGGCTGGTACCCAAGATTTCAAGGCCCATCCATTACGTGTGACATAAAATAAACTTTGTTCTATAATAATTTAAATGTAATACAGAATAAATAAATAATTTTGTGGGAGTGGATTCTATTTGGAATCTCATCCAATCTAACTACTTTGGCATAATCTGTTGTATCCGATCAAAGATATCTTGAAATGGTATAGTGAGTAGGGAAAAGTGAAATCTTATGGACTATCCCTAATATTTTGATTAGTCATGGAAGACATGTCCTTATATTTTCTAATCTAACTGATAAATTCTCATATGAAAAAATATATATTTATTGTTGAAAACATTTTAATCGTTTATTTATAAGACATGTTGATAAACCTTGAGCCCATTCATAAAAAACCAAAGAGGCATGCCAAATCCCACTCAAAGCGCTTGGTGAAAGACTAATAGCAATGAGTCGGTATAAGGTGACCCATCAATTATGAACCAAGAGTCACTTTGGAAATGTTTGAAAACAACACGAATAGGCCTCTGAGTCTATACCTAGTATCACACATAGGGGCCCAAGTCTCTCTCATTGAATGGCACAACCAATCATTCCAATAAGAAAATCTAAGGGGTATTACCTAAATAATATCTATAACTCATCTAAAGGTAAAAAATATATAATGCACGGTGAGCCCATATACTGTATAACTGATATCACCCCTAACATATTTACAAGTCATTTATGAAATCTAATAAATGAATGAGATTTCAATAAAGGGGTCCTTAAGTCAGAACGTCTTTTATCACCCTCTACACTATGTAAAAAAATTAGTAATAAATGTTTATATATATATATATATATAATGTCTACTGAGGGGCCATTCAATTTTAAATGAATCCATAAGTTCATATTTGGAATATTGTGTAGGTTTTAGGTGAAAAGGAAGCATGTGATGGGACATTCCCAAATATTATTTTATTCCATGATCGATGATTGATCAGATATTTTACCCAAAATTTTTCATCTTGATCATTGCAATTAAGTCAAATAAGTACAAAAAGGATAAAACATTAGAACCAAAGAAAGGATCATCACATATTATTTATAATTAATTTAATTAATTAATATTTACCTTGATTCCATTCTTTATTCATTAATAAATATGAAAATATAATTACGTTGAATGTTCATCGTGTTATAGAAATCAAAATAGATTCCCACTAGTGGTGATCTAAATGAAATCAAAAATTCTTTCAATTTCACCATAGGATTCCAAATGTGTTGGCACGGTAGATTCAACCACTTGTATCGCCTTCCTTTGATCACCTAAAGAACAGATTTCAAATTGTTCTCTTATATATCTCATGTTTTTAGAGTGGGAGGTAGAGGAAGATTGTTCTCTATTATTGGGTGGATTCTTGAAGAAGGGTGACCTCTAGGGCTTGAGGGTATTCTTTAAATCCATTGTGCACTACCAAAACAATTGAATTGTATCACTGAGAAAATAATATAATTTAGTTTATATACATCTAGGGTTAAAATAAAATAATTCCACAAGTTCCATTTATTAGTTATTTAATCCATATGGATCCCTGTGTCAAATAATAATGTTATTATAATTATTTCTCGACATGTACTTAACTTTGAAATAAAGTGAAATATTATTTAACCAAATAATATTCAATGGTTAATATTTCTCACCCAAAAATTATACCCGGTCCACCATTAATCTACAATATATATCATTTCTTGATTAATGACTATTTATTTATTAAATAAATATTACTGCATTATCGAGAATAAATAAATAAATATTATATTTCCTTAATAAAAAATAAATAATTATTAAATATTTTCTTCATGTTATAATCTCTCAAATAAATTATGATGGAATGTATGCAATTAAAAAAATATAAATAATTATTAGACCATGTGCAGGAATAATATTTTTTCAACTTGTTAAATAACAAATAATATTATATAATTTAACTAAGATTCACGATAAACTTAGAGTGTCATGCTCTAGGCCTATTTCACAGTGGCATTAGGTGAATCATTCCAAATTCCATGGTTATCATCTATAAACAAGCCAATGAAACCATAAATAAATAATTTAATGAGGAAGTTACATAATACCTCATATGGATGCTTATTATGTAATATAATCACTTTATCATGATATCTGTAATCGAGATGGTTGAAAGCTAGTGCCATTAACCTATGCGCTCAACATAATTTTCGTTGACTTCCCTAAAATTAAACATTCTTATATAACACCATGTACATGGGTTTATTTTGGCTATATCATTTCCATAAAATGAAAATAGATATGAACTTCTGTAAATAACATAATGGATTAATCCTTTCTCACGGAATTCATTAATGTAATATTACTCGTGATTCACCAAATTATCCTACCTCACTGTGAAAATATATTATCATGGTATTCACAAATAAATAAAAGTATATAACTCATAATCTTAATTAATAATAATCATAACTTCTAAGGATAAATACACACATCTTCGTTTAAGAACATTCAATGAAACTAATATATGTGGATTTCCTACTAGCAGGTCTTGTTCTCATAATCTTCTATGAGATACTTCCAAAGCCATACACCATGATATGGTGCCTAAAATTCATATGATTCTACACCCTTGATAGACTATATCATTTTTCCATCAAATTATATCATCCATATATATAACATATATTTAAAAATAGTTTCCTGACAGTTCTAGTTTCTCATCATAGCAGAGAACAATTATTAGCTTTTAGTGAGACAGCTACTCTTGAGACATTGTCACATACTATGTTATAAAGAAGAACAATCATGATGTTATAAAATTTTTATTAATATTGAAAACAATAAATAATTGTTATCATTATGTATGTAGAATTTTGTTCTAGGGCACCAACTTTAACAAACACCCACTGTCACTATAACCAACTACTAAAAACCTTCCTTCCTCTAGCCCTCACGTGATACTCTTGATTCTGTAGAGATAATCCATTACTAAAGGGGTCTTCTGAATTCTATATTGTGGGTAAACTTCTTACATCAACTTCACCAGTTTAATAAAAATCCCCCAATATGTGATACATCCAAAGTATGCACCTTTTCTATTGGTGTAACATTGGCTCTTTTTCAAGAACCACTACTGTAGTAATATTGCAATACAGTGTGATAGGTTATTTACTTGTAGGTACCACATCAAGCTCCTAGATAATGTTCTTATTCCAAACAGCTTCCTTGGATTCATCATAAGACACTATATACTCAAACCTAGCTAAACAAATAGTGAAAACTAGCTACTTTGAACTCTCCCATATCACAGGTTCTTAATTGATACAAAAAAAACATATAATGAATATAACATCAAATCATTATAATCATTCCAAAAAATAGATTCATTATAACCCCTAATTGCCATATCTTCGTATCCTCCATACACCAAGAACATCTCATTATTTCTTCTTTGATACATAAGGATAGCCTTAACAACATACCAATGTGGTTTTACCATAAGTGCATCATATCTGCCTATCATACTCAGTATATAATAAAAATCATTTATATTAAATAACATGTCATACATGATTGATACTAGCACATAATCATTTGAGATCTTACTAATACTATCGTTATACTATTGTATATGAGGAAACATTTTATTTGATAGATGTAAATCATAGGACATTGGAACATATCTCCTATTGAATTATTCTATACTAAATATATTTTGTATCTAGTAAATATATGTACTTTGACATTATCCATGAATCCACTTATATATATCATGAATGATCTTGATCCCATGATTATAGGCTAATTTACTTAATAATTTCAGGGAAAAACATTTTTTGGACCAGTCCTTAATTGACTACAAGACAGGTATGTCATTTCCAATAAGTAATATGTCATCAACACATACTACTAAGATAATGACCACCATCCCACTAAACCTCTTGATAACACATGGGTTATATTCATTATTAATGAAACAAATTCTTCTATGGGTTTATCAAATCAAATGTTATATTAGTACTACCAAATAGGCCTTTTACAGCGCTATAAATGGCCTTTATCAGTGCTAAAAAATAGATGACAACATGAGTGAGGTTAAAATCCCTGGACTTTAATAAGTGTGGATAAAGGATCTATTTATTAGTTCTTATAAATGTGATCATAAATGGTTTTTTGTTAGTTCTAATAAAAGTGTTGATAATTTACTCCTTTATTAGTGTTTATAAAATCACTGATAAATGAATGATTATCAGTGCCCATAAAAGCACTGATAATGTAGAAAATTATTTGTGATGTCAATGGTGTTGGTAATGGGACATAGTAAAGTGTGTTGTAAAAACACACCACAACACCATAAACAATCCAAATATCAACAAACCATGTCCTAATATAGTATTTAAATGAAATAAAATTTATAACACAAATAGATGAAAAAAAACACTATATTATAGACATTTCAAACATTGGATTATACAATTACCTAAATAATAATTATTACATGTACTCAAAAACAAGAATGATCATTTTTTATTATAAACTAACTCATGATATTTACAAAAGAACCAACCCTACTTGAGAAACATTTATCACATTTATAAGAAAAAAATTGGTATTTTAGTAATAATATAAAGATATAAATTAACTGAAAATGTTAATTTTTCTAAAATTGATGTCAATTTCAAATAATAAGAAACAATGGGAGACATACTTATCACACCATGTGTTAGGTTGAGGTATGTTGTTTCCAATAATTATCAAACGACTTGTGGATAATTTTCTAAATTTATCGAAACAATATGAATCTGTTTTCTGGGTTTTGAGTATATTGGTTGACTGTTTACTAAATTGTCATTCTAAATTGGGAAAAAATATTTTTTGACTCATTCTAATCACATAGTGTGTTGTTTTTATGTGAAACTGATTCTTAAACCACGAAAATGCCTTATGAATTTTTTTCCTAAATTATCAAGAAAATCTGATCATGTCTGATCAATTTTCAATGAGTGGCACTTTTTGAACTAAAATGTCAATTTTAAACTGATAAACGACACTTTCAGTCATACCAAGAACATCGTATCTTAGATTTATGTTTCATTTAATCCTACATGCCAAAAATTATTTATGGATCATTTTTTAAATTATCAAAACAATCCGAAAGTGTTTTCTCATATTTGAGTAGGATAGTCTTCCATTCTACTATAATTAATGATACTTTTAAATATAAATATGCACTTAGAGTCATACTGGTCTCACCATGCATCGGATTGAGGTGTGAATTATTCATACACATCTGAAATGACTTATAGATAGTTTTTCTATAGTATTAAAACAATCTTAATGTGTTTGATTAGTTTGGAGTACATCCATTGTATTTTTTTTAAACATCATTTTGAACTAGAAACACTATCTTTTAACTCATTATGATCACATCGTATATCTATTTGACATGAAATATATTCCTAAACGTCAAAAATGACTTATGGATCATTTTCCTAAATGATCATAAAAATCTGATCATATATGATATGTTTTTAGTTGGTGTCACTTTTTGAACAAAAATATTGATTTTAAAGTGATACCAAACACTTTGAGTCATACCTGGAACCTTGTGTTTTAGATTGATGTTCGGATGATTCATACACATCAAAAATGACATAAAAATAATTTTAGTAAAGTTTAAAAACAATACGAATGTCTTTTCTTGATTTTGAGTTGGATGTTTTTCTATTTTACTAAAATGGATGAAAATTTTAAATAAAAAGATGCACTTTGTGTCGTACCAGTCACACCGTGCATTATATTGAGGTGAATATAATTCCTATACATACCAAATGAATTATGGATCATTATAATAAATTATAAAAATAATAATAATGTGTCTTAGGGTATGTCACTTGTCTTTTTTTCTAAAATGTCATTTTGAATTGGACCCACACACTTTTGACTCATTCCGATCACATCGTGTATCGGTTTGATGTAAATATATTTCTATATGTCACAAATGACCTAGGAATATTTTTCTTAAATTAACAATAATACTAGATAATTTTTGATTTTTTTTAGTGAGTGACACTTTTTGAACTAAAATATCGATTTGAAACGAAAAATGTAAACTTTGAGTCATTCCAGGAACATCATGTATTGGATTTAAGTATGGTTGATCCAGACATGTCACAAATGACATATGGATCATTTTAATAAATTATCCAATAAATACAAATATTTTTTATCAATTTTGAGTAAGATAGTTGTCAATTTTAATAAAATTGATGACAATTTTAAATAAAAAGATGCACTTCTGAGTTATACGGGACACATTGTGAATTTAAGTGAGGGTGGATTATTCTTATGCATACCATGTGACAAATGGATCGTTCCAATAACTATGAAAATAATATGAATATTTTTTCATGGTTTGGATAATGTAACTTTCCTTTTATAATAATATTTCATTTAAAAATTGATACACAAACTTTGACTCATACTGGTCACATTTTTTATCATATTGTGGTGTTTCTGATTCTTTCACATCACAAAAATGACTTATTGGATTGTTTTCATAGTGTATATAAACAATTTTAATGCGTCTTCTTAGTTTTGAAAAGGTTAGTTGGTCTTTTTACTAAAATTGAGGTCAATTTTAAATAAAATGTGAAATTGGAGTCATACCCATCACATTGTGTGTCAGATTAAGGTGTAGCTGATTCATGAATCTCTAAAATTACTTATGGATCATTTATATAATGTATCAAAACAATATGAATGTTTTTGTTTTCAGTTTTGAGTTTGTAAATTTTTTTTTTGTAATAAAATTTATTTTTATTTTAAATAAAAATGCACATGGAGTCATACAACTCACACCATGCGTCGGACGGAGGTGTGGTAGATTCTTATATGTTTCAAATCACATACGGATTATTGTCTTAAGGTATCAAAAAAATATGAATGTTTCTGATCAGTTTTGAGTGTGTCACTTTTATTTTTTACTAACATGTCTTTTTAAACATGAAACAAGCACTTTGTCTCATTTGGATCACATCTTGTATTAGTTTTACCTGACATTGATTCCTACATGTCAAAAAAGATTTATGAATTGATACCATAAATTATCAAGAAAACCCTAACGTCTTCTCTTATATTTCATTGAGTAACACTTTTTAAAAACAAATATAAATTATAAACTCATAACAGGCACAGTGGGTCATATCGGGCACATCATATATCGAATTTAGGTGTGGCTGATTCTTAAACATCACAAATGACATGTGGATCATTATCATAAAGTATTAAAAGAATAGGAATATGTTTTCTCAATTTTGATAATGTCACTTTTCATTTTTAGTAAAATTAATTTCAATATGAAAAAGAAAGATGTACTTTTAGTCATACTAGTAACATTGTGTGTTGGATTGAGGTGATGTTGATTCCTACACATCCAAATTTCTCAATACAATCCCAACATTCAATGTTACCATGATTTATATTGAATTTATTTATCAAACTCCCAACATTGTACGAGAAACTTCAGAAAAACCACATCAACTATAATAAAATATTCCACCTGTAAAAGAAATCAATTATGATGAATAATACTATTAATGAAAAAAATTAATCATTAATATGAAATAGCACATTAATTATAAGAAAAATAATTTTTCTATGAATATATCAAGATTTCCTCTCTAATTGAGTAGTGGATGGAACTTGAAAGAAATCGATAAATGTAAACACTATATGGGTGAACGGTTTTGAGGGAGAAAAATTCTATGGATGTTTTGGTGCATAAAGGAATGAAAGATGGAATAATCACCTCAATTCAAATAGAAGAATCAACCTGTATAAGAAAAAATTATTATGTTAGAATTACTAAAATGAAATAAGATAAAAATAAATATGAAAAAGTACATTAATTGTATTGTCAATGATTTTTCTTAGAAAACATCTAGATTACCATGGTAAGTACATGGGAAATGATTTTAGTTTATGGTTCGATAAAGGTAACCTGAAAATTTAACCCATATTTAATAAATAAATTTATGATTTTCCAAAATTACTAAAACAATAATGTAATAGATTCTCTATTGGGGAACCATACATAAAACATATATGGAATGAGCATGGAACATATGAACTAACAATATAACTATAATTATAATATATTTAGTGTTAATAAGATGATATAATCAAGAATAGGGATTAATGACCAAGATAATTATAAATAAATATATATAAAATAATTTGAACTATTATAACTAATGATAAATATAAATTAAAAACTAGGAATTTTGATTATGGCACAAGATGGGTTATAGATTTATACAACAAATAAAATTGATTTAAAACAAAAATTTAAGAAGGGAAAAGCTGGATATCCAAATCGGTAGTAAATCAAAAAATGGAATATAAAAAATATAGTTTTCTTCATAATATAAAATCAAAATAGTATACATGGACGAGATGACAAATTAATCATGGAATCCTAAAAAAATAAATCACAAATGAAATGAAAAATACTAAAAGAGAATACTAAGACCTACCTCGCTAGTTTGATGAAAATATACTTTGGAAACCCTAATTTCAACCAAACACTGGATGTCTGATGATGTTCAAGAAACTGAAGGATGTCGAGTGGTCTGATTCGAGCTTTGATTTTCTAAGGAGGAGCATCGGTAGTGGGTGGATTCTATGGAAATCTTCTGATTCTCAATAGGATTGAAAATGCTTAGCGTTTTTTAAATAGATTAGAAAACATTTATCAACTCTTACATATAATTAGTACTCACTCGTGCGTTCGGACAACTCTATTTATCAATGGTTATTTTCAATAAAACAATCTTATTTTGAGAATTTATTATTTAATATTAAAATTTAACATATTCAAAAAAACAAATAAATGGTATATAACAATGGAATATAGGTTGATAAAATTCTTAGGACAACATAAATAGATAAAAAATATTTTTTAAAATTATTTAGGAATAATAGTTAATACATGACATTCAAGGAGAAATTAAATACGCTAATGAAAATTGATTGAAATGAATAACACCAATTATAGAAATGAGTAAATTAATGGTTTTAATATTGATACATTGAGGCTTATGAATTATATATAGAATACCTTTAATGCTGAAGATGAATAATTTCATAGGATGAATATCATGATAGAAAAAATTTAATGATAGATCACTCCATCAAATGGTAAAACATTCCAATTGAAAAAGAAGGAATGTTTGAATCTCCATGACATTTTTCATATGTATGTTGCATGTTTTATTTGATTATTTATAATTCCTCCTCCCTAACAATTTTCAAAAAACATTGTATTGAATGTGAAAAACAAAAAATGGATTCTTATCTTGTTGTATTATTTTCATCCTTATCCCACTATTTTCCAACTCACCCAACATCTTGGAAAACACATGAAATCAGTTTAAATACATTTATGTCAATGTAAGTGAAATGAATAAAAAATATTGTTATGTGGGATTATTTTATACAATAATAATGGATATGTGTGACCAATTACACGACAACTAATAATAAATAGAATATATTTTTTATTAGACATTACTATAAATAAGTTTAAGACAATACCAAAATCATTATGAACTATTATATTTGCCATGAAAAATACATAAAAATATTCTAAATTAATGGTCATAATGTTAACACATAGAGATTCTTGATTTAATAAATACCTCATGTTATAGACACATTAGAAACGTATATTTTAGATTACATAATAGATAATTATAAAGAGATTATAGATTTTCTACTGTATTATTTTTGTGAATTTTTTCACATAGATTTCAGATTTGAGACACTTTATAATCTAATATTACACATAAATATTTATAAAGGCATGCATAGTGATTTTAGATTCTGTAATATTGATTGCAATACAAATTTTATAATTTCAACCATATTCATGATATTGAAAAATGTTAAAACATATTTTGTATATTTCTATAACAACCACTACTTGGCTATGTTCCTTTAAAATCTATTTGTTGTTTACCCTTATTTGGGTGTTAAGATCCATACCCACAAGTAAAAGCCAACATATATAAAAAATATTGAAGTGAAATCCCAACCTCCGAAAATGACAGACATAAAAAATCAGAGGCCACTGTCAGCTTTGATAAATCACATGTTTATATTTCTAGTTTTAGTAAGACACTAGGAATTGAGGACTGACCTCTTTTGGACTTGAATGATGACAGTTCAAACAAAAAGGTTTATAGAGATTGTATGACACTCATACATATTGAATTTTTATTGTTGATCATGATTCTTGTTGGAAACATCTTATAGATCCTCTTAGGATACCAACCTGCAATTCAGCATGAAAAATAAATAATAAGAACTAGTGATTAGATTCACAATCCAAAAGCCATGTAACAAATGAACAAATTAACTTAATGAAGAAAATGCAACAGATTTCACATAATAATCGAGTGGGATTGGTAAAATTCTTAGATGTTGTTGTGAATGTCATATTTGAATAAATATGTTACCATTTCCACGATAATTATATACCTTGTATTTTATTTCATCATCAGTTTCTCTACCAAATTCACATCACCAGAATTTAAATACATAAGGAATAAAAGGTAGATCAGCACATAACTTTATTTTTAATTTCATGGTTTGGAATAAAATGCATAAATTGAAATAAATAGGATGGAGAAAATAAGAATCATGACTTTTTATTTCATTGAAGAATTCCCTATGTTACATCTTTTTATTCCTTGGTCACATAAAGAAAGTACCTGTAATAACACACATCCAATGATTGATCCTCTTCTTAATTCCATAATACCAAGGCTATATTAGCTGAAATGCATTAACAGTACAACATCTGCATAATAAACTAAAAATGCTATTTGTATTAGTGTAGGTAGGTTGAGTTAGTTTTGGAGCCAATCAAAATGTATGTGTTAGATTGATATATGCTCAGGAGGGGACACATTAGATCAAAAATTGAAAATTTACAAAAGAATACAATGCCTGATTACTGAGTCATTGATGTTGGATCATTTTTCAAGGTCATTGTTTTGACTCCTATTAATAGAGTGGATTGACTACATTATTCTTGTAATTATTATCATTATGTTACAAAAACCTAGAAGAATCTTTGACCTGTAGTTATTGGAGTATATACAGTTTTGGTACGCTTCCATACTACGTATAAGTGGACACATCTTGCGACCACCCACTCCTAACCATCTAGACACCACGGCCCATTCTCCCATCATCATTGTAACCTTATCCCGAATAAAGATATTTAAATAAATGGTAAAAACACACATATTCAATTAGATATTAGGAAAAATTTAGTATGGATGAACTTATTATAAATTTATAGTGCAATAAGATTTTATCAATTAGTTTTCTAAAATGGAACAACAGTAGTAGTGGAGTTCACCAAAAAAAGAGATATTTACCAGAATATTCTCATCAATGTCCATTAAAAATAGAATTAAATCAGATCTTGGATAACAGTAACTGGAAGCCTGCACATTAAATTTATTTTAGAGAGACATTCACATTAAATGGTAAATGTATCTCATGCACTTTAATGAGGAAGGTGAAAAACATCAAACACATTAAAAAAATTAGAAACACAAACCTGGATATTTTTTTATGCATCCAAAAATAGTTTGATTTGATCTTCAACAGGTGAGTGGGGTGTAGTCTAGCTATTTTCCTACCCAAAAAACATAAAGAAATTTAAAAAATTGTAAAATAGTTAAGGGAAATAATAGAGAAGAAATGGGACAAGAATTTTTGGGTTTAACACCCCAAATAGGTACTGTAGTTAACCTGTCCACACCTATAATGTTCCAGTAGGTCACCCCCAGTCCATTAGTGGGTGTGGTCTTCAGAGTAGGAACCACCACATCTTGTTTCTATTGATTTTTGATTGTATTTCCTCTTAAACTTCAGCTTGAGTGAAGCTAATATGATGTTCATTAAGAACTCTCACCATATATTATGTATTATGGTACAAAGGAAGAAATAAACATGCCACATCTTACCTTCGAGTAGCATGCATGCATAAGGAAATTGTATTCTACATAAAGAAATTGCATGCATGATAATATAATATACAAGACAAATTAAATCCAAGTACATTATAATGCAATATAAAATTCAATATAAACTGCAATATGAAGTTATATAGAAACAACTATAAAAACAATGATGTTAACTGAATTTTCAGTGCAACATGATCTAATAAATCCATGAATCAACTTCAATAAAATGAAATAATGATTTAACAAAAACCATTTCATTACAGCTCAACTAGGTCATTTAGAAACTACTTATATGGAATGAGGAAAACATCATGACTCATTACTGCTCAATTAGATCCGTATTTATAGGCCTGATATTTATAATTTACAAAAAAAATATGAAAACTCAAAATCATTACAAACATGTTCAGTCTAAGAAAATACCATTAAGAAAAGAAAAAATATTGTTAAAAAATTATAAATCGATATATTTCAATTCCTATTACATATAAATTATATGAAATATTGAATCCATAATATTTACAAACCTATACAATTGTAGTAGTTTCTATTAAAAATCAATAGATATTGTAAACACATATAAACCGATAAATTCCAATTTACAAATTTGAATAGAGATGAACAGTGAAGTATAATATAAATTTGTATATTAAATAAATACGAAAAAATAGATCCATGAAACAACGTCAATAAAATTAAAAATTGATTAAACAAAAACCATTTCATTACAGCGCAAATAATCCAATTCAGACCAAAATATTTAAAAACCTTTATATTAGAAGAATTTTCTATTATAAATGATTAGATATTTTAAACAAATATAAACTGACAGATTCTAGTTTAAAAATTGGATTAGATATGAACAGAGAAGTAGAATATGAATTTGTATATTAAGTAAATACTAAAAAATAGATCCATGAAGAAAATTCAATAAAATTACAAAAATTTTTAACAAAAAAACATTTCATTACTGCTCAAATAGGTCAATTCAATGAAGACTATTTACAAACCTGTATAATAGAAGAAGTTATTATTAAAAATGAATAGATATTGTAAAAAAATATAAACTGATAGATTCCAATTTACAAATTTAACTAGAGATGAGCAGAGAAGTATAATATGAATTTTTATATTAAATAAATATAAAAAAGTAGAACTATAATGTGACTTTAATAAAATTATAGAATGATTTTATAGAAACAATTTAATTATTACTCAAATAGGTAAATTAGAAGTTACTTATATGGAATGAGGAGAACATACCATAATGTGAATGAGCACCATTTTGACATCTATGAATCAAAAAACTGATGTATAAATTGACAGTAGAAAAGAATTAAACATTGAGTGATTTATAATCCATAAAACTATGAAATTAATGAACATACCTCTATGTATAGACGGATCCCTGAAAAAACATCAATAAAATTATAGAATGATGTAACAACAAATGTTTCATAACTTCTCAAATATATCAATGACTCACTAATATAATTTCATGGTAGAATATAAAATGACAAGATTGACCACCATTCCATCATATATGAATTAACAAACTGTTGGATAAAACTACAGTAGAAAAAAAATGAAACATTGAAGGAATTCTAATCCAAATAACTATAAAATTAAAGAAAATTACACTATGTATAGGTAGATTCCCGAAACAACATCAATTAAATTATATAATAATGTAACAACATAAATGTCATTACTCCTCAAATATTTCAATTAAACACTACTAAACTCACATGAGGATAACATTACATAATGTGAATGACCACCATATCAGCATCTCTAAATCAAAAAAATGCTGGATAAAATTAAAGTAGTGATGAATAAAACATTGAATAAAATCTAATTAAATAAAAAATAAAATTAAAGAACATACCTCTATGTATAGTAGTGAGACCTCATCCACTAATTAACCTATTATGAATAAGAATGAAGTTCATTGCAGGGTACTGAAATAACATTCTAGAACAAACCTATGAGGTATTGATAATTTCATAAAAACGGTAATGATTTTGTGGATAGAATGAATATGTGAATGAATATTTGGAAAATAAATGTAATATAAATTGTCTGTACATCAAAGGGTGAGGAAAGAGTGTGGAGTTTTCATCGATGAATCATTACATGTGGTCTATGTGATTAAATTGAGTGAACTTATGGGAGAATAATGGGAGAGGGTAATAAATATATTTTGTGTGAGGATGAATCAAGTCCCCATAATATTCAATAGAACACCTAAAAACAAATAATAACCAACAAGATCATTGATTCCCATATTAGTAGCTTCGGGAACCTTCATCATCTTCATGTTCAACTTGAGTTAATCTGCATTGTGTCTCCTTCTGCAACTCTGTTGGCTGCCAGATTTTGTGTAGAAACTCAGAAGAACCCACCTTTGATCGAGCTCAGTAATATCAATCGAACCAGTACATAGGAATTTGGATGATATTCATCGTGGGTTTTATTCATTGCGAAGACTAGGTTCCACTCGGCTTAGTCTCAGGCAGTGGTTTTATGAATTCATGATGGATGAGTCATAGGCAGGGGAGACATAGGAGGCAGACATGAAACAGGAAAAGGTAGAGTTGTAGAAGGTGGAGGTGGACATAGTGGAGGCACTAAGGGTAGTTTAAGAGGTAGAGGGAGCCAACGGCCATAGTGGGAACCCTATATATAGAGGAAGGAACTCGAGAGTTGGGATAGATGTCAGAGAAGAAGTATTCAAAGATAAAGGAAAAAATCAGAGTTCGAGAGAGGAATTTATTTTCAACGGTAACCCTAGGGTAGTGAGAGGGTAATCGCAACTGGGAGTTGGATGATACGGAGGAGGTGAAACCAGAGTGGGATTTAGAGGATTTGAAGGTGGTAGATGGCAATGAAGGAATAAGGGAGGAGGAAAATAGTGAGTGGGGTAAGAAGGTGAATGATGTGGATGTTGACAAAAGAAGACGGGATGAATAGTGGAAAATAGAAACTTGGGAGAGTAAAACCACGATGGGGAGGTAAAGTGGGTGCAGGAGTGGGAGGTAGATCATGGTAGAGTAATGGAGTGGTGGATGGTCATGGAGGCATCCATGGTTGACATGTATGGAAAATTGGATGTGGAGGATTATTTGAGTGACATGTGGCAGTGGATAATACCTAATATTAGTATATTTAGTAGATTTATAATAAACAGTCCTTTTATCAATTCTTAAATGATAAGCACTAATAAAAGGAATATTATTTGTGATTTTTTAGTGATGATAATAGTAGGTCTTTATCAGTGCTAAAAAAATACTGATAAAATCCATATTTCTCAGTGATAATGTTATAGTACTGGTAAACATTCATTTTTTAGAACTTTTTTAGCACTGATAAAGACCTAACTTTATCCGCACTTATTACGTAAGTGTTGATAAAGGATTTATAATTATATTTATTAAAAAAAATTAAATATATATATACATAATAAATATTTATGAATATAAAAAGAGTAAATATATTCTTTTTTAAATACATTAATTATAATTTTATAATTATTTATTTATAAGTATAGAAACATTTTTGAAAAATAATATTTATATCTAATTTCAACAACATGAATATTCATTTATGTTAAAAATGAGTGAAATTGAATAAATTTAAAATAAGTACACTTTAATAACACTCAAAAAAGAGATATTTTTGTGTGTGTGAATTGTATATAAAAACACATTAATTACATATTTTTGAAATCAATATAAAACACATTTCATCTATGTTAAAATGAAAAATCAGAGATACATTGAATTATATGTCCCTAAAACTTTCCAATTAGTCAGTATTTTTAATTCATACTAATTTTTAATTATTTACCATTATTCACAAAATATGTTACTATTTAATGTAAATCCCATAAATATATTGTATTATATAAATCATATTTATATACCTTAATATATATGTATATATTTAATATATAAATTTTTTAACATTTATTATCATATGTATCTTATTAATAAAATATTTCATATTTAATAAGGTATTATCAATTTCTTCATTTTTATCAATAAATATTTAATTAATAAAATTTGTAATATTTTTTTAATTAAATCATTATTGATTTTTAATTTGTGTTTTTATTCCATTTTATTTATTCAGACATTTATCAGCGATAAAAATAAAGCACTAATAAAGGTCACACTTTATCATTGATAACAAAAAGGTTCTGATAAAGGGTACCATTTATAAGTTCTAAAAATGCACTCATAAAGGTTAAATTTACCATTAATTTCTTTAGTTCTAATAATGCTACCATTTATCAATGATTTTTTCCATACTGATAAATACCCACACTATTAAATTTCTGATTTGTAGTATTTTTTGACCAAGTTTGTTTCTTCAATCCTTAGATGTATTTCTGCAACCTGTAATTATTTTTGGCATCACTAAGTGTTAAAAAACCTTTTGGTTTTTTCATACAGACGTCTTCTAAAAGCATCCCATTAAAATGTATGTTTGAAATCCATTTACCAAATATCATAGTCATGGTAATATATTATAGATAGAAAAATTCTAATGTGTTTAAACATGACAACTACGGAAAAGGTTTCATCATATTTAATTCAATGATGTTTTTTAAACGCTTTAGCCACTATACTTTCTTTATATGCATTTACTTTACCTTCCATGTCCAGTTTTCTCTTAAATATCCATTTGCACCCAATTGGATTTATATAAACCATCACATCGACCATAACCCAATTATGGTACTGATACATGGAATCCATTTCTGAATTTAGGGATTCTTTCCATCTTTTAGCTTTTGATCTCCCTGTTGCCTTTTTCTAAGAGATATGTTAATCATTTTTCAAAAAATTATGAGTCACCATCTCGGGTGACTAGAAAATCATATCTCTCTTTTTCTTTTACATATCTTGTTCTCCTATACAGTACATATTTTTTAAGAAATACTTCTTCCTTGGGGACCAATGGAGTCTTTTCTTATACCAGCTCTTATGTATCTTGAGCATCAACATTTTTGTAGTCAATATTTCACCCACTATCCTTATTGAGTATTTTCTCTCTCTTATGAAATCTGGATTTTTTGAGAGACTACCACTTTCTTATATGAGGGGTTGTATAGGTAGTATCCCTTTATATCCTTGGGATTCTCTATAAAGATAGAGTTTCGGCCACTGTGTTCTAGTTTGTATCCTTAGAGGGCCCTAACAAACGCCTCGGAATCTTCTACTTGTGTATGTGAAAAAATTGTATTTTTTACACTCTATAACGCTATGTTAATTCCATTTTTTCACTTTAGTTCCTACTCAGTTTACTATGTATACTTCAATTTGTAATGTGTATCCTTAAAAGGATAATGGATGATTTTTAGGATCCATCATCATCCTTACCATGTGAAACAGGGTACAATTTCTCCTTTCACTAACACCATTCCACTATGTTGTGTAAGGTGGAGTGAGTTGAGATTGAATCCCAAACCCCTATAGAATATAGATAAATTCTTGGTCATGATATTCACCACCATGAACTGATTGAATATTTTTACCTTATTTCCATGTTGATTCTAAACTCCATTTCAGAATTATTTTAATTTCTCAATGTAGTTAGACTTATTCCCCATTGTGTAGAATTTCCATATCTACTCAAGTCATCAATAAATGTTATGAATTAATAATATCAACCTATAGCTTCTACTAGAAATGGTCTACATACAACAGTATGTACCAATCCTAAAAGATCTATGGCCCCTTCACCCTATCCATCACATTGGGGTCTGGTCATTTTTCATTTTAAAAAATCATGACATCATTCAAATGTTTTTTTCTAATATGAGTCTAAATATCCATCTAGACATATGTATGTAAAACTATTCTCATTTACATAACCCAGACGGTGATTCCATATATGGGTGTTATATAAGTCATGTAAACCTGATTCAGTATCAATTGAAAATAGTTGGTTTTCATAATTTAATACATAAAGACCATTATTTAAATGTTCCAAACAATAACATATGTTTTCCTTATGAAAGAACCACGTTATATTTCAAAACATGAAAATAAACCCATCTTTATATATGCATGATACAAAAATTTGGTTATTTTAAACCATAGGTATATAATAATAATCTTTTAAAATACAAACCATTCTTATTGGCTATGATATAGGGTATTCACCAATTGCTAGGGAAGCCAGCCTCTCACCCTTAGTATCTCTCAGTTCCTCCTCACCTCTACCAATATTTATAAGTATACTTGGTACCTAAATTTTGATATATATATATATATATATATATGAGCACTGCAAGCTTTGTCAAGTAATAAAAGTGTAGATATTGAAATATTTCACATGATATTGAATACACCATTATCTTTCCCTAGTTTCTAGATATAGTTCCTCATACAATGGCCTAACATTCTATATGAAAAACATACAAACTCTTTTTCCATTCCCTATATATGGATCTTCCTCTTCTTGGAAGGATGTTGCTCATGAGTTTTAGACATTTTATGATCCTTGTGACCCTTTACCTTGTTCTTCGTTTTTGTTTTCCCTACAAGGATCATCGGTTTATCATACCCTCATGTCCTTATCCACTTGATGAATCAAAGTCAGAAGCATTGAAAAAATATTCTCATTATTGATCACATTGTAATTAATAATAATACTAGAGAAGGTATTTCGAAGTGGTGAGAGTTTGAGATCTAAACATCACACATCTGTGGATTTAATCCCTACGATGTATAACTATTAAATGTATCCAATGATCTAGAAAACATGAGGCCCAATATGTAGAGACTCTACAAGATTAGTTGTAAAAAAACTTAATCAAGATCTTTTACCTCTCTTGTTTCACCTTCTATTGATAGAGATCTCTAAGTTGATAAATCATTCTATACGTTTTCAATTCCTCATTTTACTTAAAAATCTCATTTTCCATGGATGATATCCTGAAATACTAAACATAAATAAAATCATTAAAGTGTTTCTTATTAAGTGAAATCTCATCCTTACCTACCTCATTACCAAGTGATTTAGGAATTGGTTCTTCCAGCACATACAATTTCCTTTCATGGAGAATGATAACGTATAAGGGTATTTTCCACTCTTGGATATTTATTCCAGTGAGAAGGTTATCCTTATCAAGTATTCATCACAACGATATTTTTAAATTAATTTTAATATTGTTTCTATAAATAAGATGAGAATAATTTTAGTACATTATCTGATAAAATTTAGGGAAATAAATAAATAAATAAAAATTATTTTTATTAGTCTCCCACTATTTTATAAAAATGAAATAGCCCTCACCATTAGCTTCATAATATCCTGTTTCTTGTGAATTCTACAGAAATGATCCATATTATCATTTTCATTACACCAACTTTTGTTTTTTAAGAAACATAATGGTTTTTAGTGGGAATTCTGGATGTTAACTGCATTAACTAACTGTTCTATGATTTGTTGAGTGGAGTTCCAAATTTTAAAATCCTTAAATTTTATTTCCTCACCCTTTACACTTAGTTACAGAAATTAATGCTTTATAAGTTAACCCTTGATTTAAACTAAGTTATGTCAACACAAAAATTCATGTTATAATTCACTGATAATTGAAATCACCCCAAAATTGGATGGTAAAGCACTTTGAACTATGATTTGATTTTAACAGAAGTAATAGAAGGTTATAACATCTTATTATATATAATTGAGAAATTTTATCCTTTTATATGGAATTTAAAAATATAATATTTATAAAATTCTAGTTAATATTAAATGTATTTTCATAAATGATTAACCATGTCTTAGATAATATTTATGCATAATAAAATTTATTTTAGATCTATCTTTTATGCTTATTAATTTAATTATTTCATGTGATCGTGAAAAAAATCCATAATGAAATAATGATAAAATTTCTTAAAAATAAAACATTAAATTGGAATGATCATGAGATTTTACTGATGGTTAGTTTATCTACTGATTGGTAAACTGACCATTGAACTAAGAGAAAAGCCATTGAAATAATTAAGGTTCATTTTTTTTCTTTCCAACTATCCACAAATGTATACCTCTCAGATTGGATTTTATTCAACTATAAACACGAACCATATCCACTATCATGGGAACTCCATCCATTAAATATCCTTTTACTCATATGAAAGTGATGGGAAAGGGGTTAATAAAACAATTCATGGGTATGAAGGCCAATACATAATTAGAGGAGAGAAGGAACACATGACAACAATTTAATTTAATATTAATTTGACTAAAACCATTCACAAATGAAGGTTTGGTCTATGTCCATGATCATACACATTGATGCAACAAATTTCTCATTTAATAAAACTATCTTTCAATTTATAATCATTATTATTTACGATAAATCATACTCAACTCAATTATTTATCCACATTATTTAATAATTTCTTTTATTTTAATTCTCATTCTAATTTCATTGATATTCTCACCTATCATAACTTTAGTCATATTAATTAATTTTATATAAAATTAAATAGTTACTAAAATGTACCTTAGTGGAAATACGTTGAATACTCGTCTTATTCCACCCAACATGTATTATACTCGTATATTGTTTACTCTGGTGACATATAGAATGCAAGAATTATCATGTACTTTCAAGACATGTACATCACCTTAATGATTACACGAATTACATGATTTCATGGTCACATGTTATCCTTCAATTCATGTATAGTAACTATTGTATTACAGTTTATACCTAATATGCAGATAAAATCATTATTTAGAAGTTAATTAAATATTTATATATAAAAATATTAAAACCCATCACAAGGAATGGTCGATCAACTTAATGGACACAAAAAAGAACTTATTTATAAGGTTTACATTATATAATATATAAATTCTAAATTTGTATAATTTCATAAAAATATAGCTACATGGCATGTACATATCTCATAGTTTATCAGAGGCATTGGCCTAGTGGCTTGTCCTATAAAACATGCATCGGAAAAAATGGAGTACACGACATGTCTAGTGGGCTACACTACATAAGGTTATTGAATTACATGGTCACTAGTCAAGTAGGACCATTATGGTAATACATGGCACATCTGTGACTCAAAGAGACTACACTCAATGTAAATGGGCTACACGTTTTGTTATCCGGTTGACCATGCACCACGTTGGCCTAGAAAAAACACGGTGTGAGGAACAAATGCATCGTGTGTCATCAATTCGCATGGTTTGACTTAATTATTGAATTAATAATTAATGAATTACAGATAAGTACATGGGGTGTCTATGTAATCTGGATAGAATCCTTGGGACCAGAAAATGAGATCTTCAATTTTATTCAATTCATAAAATTAATCATATTCATTAGTTCTATGAGAATTGAAAAAGGATGAAGAATATTTTACAATATGAATTAAAATGATGATTACACTTGAAATGAAAACTAAATAATAAATTTGTAAATCAATTATTGATCATTAAAAAATAATAAATAATTATTTGACCACGCTGATATGACATTAGGTTTTGAGTTTTGTTCAAGCATGCAATGGGTTTTTCAAAAAATTCATTTTTCCATGATCAATGACTAATCCGTGATTTTTTCACAATGATTAATTTCATGTTCGATGAAATTAAATCAAAAAAATAGAAAAAGGATAGAATTTCAGAATGAGATAGAGGGTCATCAAATATTAATTATAATAAATTTAACAAATTAATGAATTTCCATGATGGAAGTATTTATTCATTGATGAATATGAATACATATCTTCATTATATAGTTGTTGTGTTGTATAAATCAAAGGAAATTCCTTCTAGTAGTGATCCACACATGTTTCAAACAACTTTGAACATCACTGTAGAATGCTTTGGGTGCTGACATGGTAGATCCTATCACTTTTGTTGTCTACCATTGATTACCTCAAAAACTGCTTCCAAAGCATTCTCTTGAATCTCTCTTGTATTTACAATGGAAGGTTGAGGGATATTTATCTCAATTCTTGGGATTAATCTTCGGTAAGGGATCTCTCTAGGGCTTTAATGAATTCTCCAAATACATTTTTCACAACCAAAACAAATTAATTGGCTTCATGAGGAAATAATTTAATTGGATTTATATACTACTGGGGATAAAATAAAATAATTCCAAAAATACACTTTATTATTTATTTAATACCTTAGGAACCCAATGTTAAATAATAATATTATTATTATTATTTCTCGACAAGTGCATAATTATCGAAGTAAATTAATATCTACTTAATCAAATAATATTCAATATTTATTATTTCTCACCAGACCATTAAACTTATTCTTCCATTTCTCCACAATATTTATCGAGCCTTGAGTAATGAATATTTATTTATTAGATAAATAACACTTCTTTTTTCCCAAAAAATAAATAAATATTAGATTCAAAATATAAAATTCAAAAATTTATTAAATATTCATCTCACATTATATTCTCTCGAATAACTGATAATGGAATATATGAGATTATGAAAATATGAATAATTATTATATTATCTATCGGAATAATATGTATTGAACTTGTCAAATAATAAATAATATTATATTATTTAACTATGATTCTATATACACTTAGTGTGTGACCCTCCAGGCCTCAACCTTAGTGACATTAGAATAAATAGCCTAAAGTCCATGGTTAGTGATTAGAAACACACCAAAGAAACCATAAAGAAATAAGTTAATAAAATAATTACATAATACCTCATAGAGATGCTTATTTTGTAATATATTCTCTTTATTGTGAAATCTCTAATCAAGCAGGTTGAATGTTAGTTCCATTAACCTATGTGCTCGATGTCCCTTTCTTTGAATTCCCAAAAATTGATCATACTTATAGAACACCATGGCCATGGATTTATTTAGGCTATATTATTTCCATCAAAGGCCCTAAGATATCAACTTTTTTTAATTAAAATAAGGGTAAAATCATTTATTTCATTATTTATTAATGCAATATTACTCATGACTCACCCAAGGTATCCTTCCTCACTGTTAACGTATGTCATCACAGTTTTTGTCAATACATAATAGAACACAACTCATAATACTCATTAATGATAATCCTAAAGTCTAAGTAACAATACACACATCCATATACATGAAAATCCATGGACACATATAAATGTGGATTTCCTATAGGCAGACCTCGTTCTCTTAATATCCAACTAAATATTACTAATGACGTACACAATGAGAAGGTTCCTCAAAGTCCAATGAATCTCCACCCTTGATATCATGTATAATTTTTGTCCCTTAAATGGAACAATATATCTATTGAAAATATATTTAATAATATTTTCATAGCACTTCTATATTTTCATCATATCGGGGAACTTCTATGACCTTTTAGTGAGACAACTACTCTTGGGACATTTTCACATACAACGTTATGCAAATTTAAAATAAATATGTGATAATATGTTTATTAATATCCAAAACATTGAATATTGGATATCATAAATTACACATAAGTTGTTTCTAGGATACAAAATCCAATGTATTGGTCAAATCCATATGATTGGGCATAATGCATTTAATCCACAAGGCACAATACATAAGCACTTGGCCTCCTTAGTATAATCCAACCATCCATATGTTTAAATGTTCACTGATAGTCACTCGGTTTGTCACCCTAATAAATTCAAAACATAGACCAAGGTATTTAATAAAAAGTAATACCCATTTGGAATTCCCAATAAGCTAACAAAAAGGGTCACTTAAGCCTTATAGGTGAAACTCTTCCCATTTTGGTGGAATATCAAATGTAGATAAAACCACTGGGTTGATTCATTTTTTAAATGGGTAAAAAATGACTAGTTGAGTCATACATTTAATTATAATATGAAAAATTAGGACTGAATCCAAAAAACCATGGCTCATGGCGCAACATCACAATATAGAAAATGCAGCGATGTGACCGGAACATATTTGGACCACCTAACTTAGCCTCATAGAGTGTCCCTCATCTAGTATCAATGTTTGATTCGAGCTAGGTTGGAAAAAATAGTAAAACAATAAATACACTAAAAAGGAAGAAATGACATTGAAACCATATATCATAATGGATGGGATGAATAACATAAAATAGATAAGAGAGGATTAAAGGACATACCATTAAGAATTAAATTCTATTGATAGTGAGAACATAGGATGATGAATTGCGTCTCTATCATGATTCCCAGACTCTTGAGGAATGACGGTTTATTATGGGAGAAGTTGGAGGATCTGCTGGTAAAATCAATTTGAGAAAGAAAACGAATTGTTGTATTTTATTAAAGAGGGTAATTTTAGTAATTTCACCCATTTTTAAATTTTGCGTGGTTTGACTGCACAGGTTTCCCAAACCATACACCAACCATGAACCATAATCTTCATAAGGGGCACATAGTATGATTTTTTGATCATTTTGAACAACCATGTGAAAACCATGAAGAAAATCACTGCTAATAATTTCAGATAGCTCACATGGTTGTGCGCTGTATGTCACAAAATTGCTGGAAAAATGGATGAAGTAAAACATCTGTTAGAAAGAGTTTTGGGAAAAAAGTTTCTCAAAATCTATGATGTTTCAACCTCTCCTCCTTATTATGACGCATCCCTAAGTTTTTATTTTGAGGTAAGTAAAACATTAGTTGGAAAGAGTTTTGGGCATTGTGCACATACATCAACTTCCTGATCCCATACCTTGTCATGTATGCAACTATTCTTCCATAGCACCAGGACCAGAGGAACTGACCTTCCTTAGAGAGACTTCATGATTCGATAAATGACACATATTTAACTCTCCTCAAAGAATGCATCTTCTTCTAGCATTACATCCTCAATGTACAACAATTACGATGAGTTGGCATGATACTGTCAAAGCAGATATATGTGGAAGATGTCTTGCTTGTCACGATACAAATGAATTAACAACAAAGGATTGGCATTGGTCCTAACTCTATCCACTATCATGAAAGTCCCAAAATACCTTGGTGATAATAGTCTATGTCTCTTGATTTATCTATGACCCTGTTTGGGTTGTACATGTTGAAAGACCAAATGTCCCACCTCGAACTCAAGAGATATATGATGATGATCTATAGAAGACATCTTTCTAGACTGTGTTGTAGCCATATACTTTGGAATCAACATGAATCTCTTTGATGTCTCCCTTACAAGGATAATACCAAGTAGAGCTACATCACCTGCCTCTAGAAATCCTATAGAGGAATATAACATTCTACTATAGATGGATTCATATTGATCCATATGAATCATTGAATTGGAAATGGTTTTTGAAGGAAACTTTAACCACAGGTATATGCTCCTACAAGGATCCTCCAAAATAATGGATAAAATCCCATAGAATATCCTCTAACGCCATTATGGTCCACATAGACTACCCTTCAGTTTGACAGTTATATGTAGTAATGAAGAGCACCTGTAAACCCAGTGCATTCTACAACCCTTTCCAAAATTTTGAAGTATATTGGGCATCTTATTTTGATAAAATAAGTTGGTTTACACCCTATAGTCACACTATCTCCTTGATGTAAATCATTCCAAGATCATAAATAGGTAAGGACTCTTAGATAGGTATAATGTGTCCATATGTGGTCATCCTTTTGAAGATCACACAAACTACATTTCTACCGCAAATTAATCTTTTCCATCTTATCACTAAATCCATGGATAATTAATTCTATTTTTACTTAGTAATGGATAGAGGCTATAGAAGTCCTACAGGATGCAGGTTCTCTGTCTTCACGTGCTAATAGGTGGAGCACATGGTGATAAAAGCTATTAAATTCCTCTTCATACCTTGGAACCAATACTGACGATCCATGTCTCAACATATCATAAAAATCCCAGGATTAACTTCCCCAACCAAGGCTTGAGATTCAAGAATTGTCTCTTATTATAGATTTAAAGGTATTGATACTCAGTCATAAAAGAGTAAGGTCTCACTACTATCAATAACACAACTGGGAGGCTGGTTCTCTCCTGTGACACTCTCCCTCAAAACAAGGCCCTCTATGTCAGATAGATGCCTCATATGGACCCACTCCAGAAGGAAGGATATCAATATTAGAGCTTCTTGAACAGAATTCCTATGTTATTTCTGAACTTCCAAAAACATCTCAAAAAAATTAAGTCTTCAACTACCACTCAATTCTATCCTCCATGAAAGATTTTTTCTTAGTCTTCCAGCTCAAGGATTCGACCACTGCAATACCCTTTCCAAGTGTATAAGGAAGCTCAATGTCAAATTAATATAGGTATTCCACCCACATGTGCTACACTAGATACAAGTCTTGTTGATTTGATACATATTTGAGACAATTATTATCTGTTTAAATTAAGAATCATTCATCCAACTAGTAGGTCCACTAATTGCGATGAGCATGAACCACAACTTCTAAATCACGGTCATGTGTATATTAATTCCACTCGTGAGTATCAGCTAATGGGTTCCATAATAAATTAATCAATACCCCTTCATTTTAACTGCACTCAGTCTGATTCTTGAAGCATCATAGTAAAATGTATATATTTTTCCTTGATCAGCAATAATCCAAATCAGATATGAGGTCATTCCTCCCATTAACTCCTAAAAATATGCCTCCTAAGATTATTTACAATTTAATTTCATACCCTTATTTATCATGCCCGTAAGCATAACATCCAGTAGTTAGAATTCCACGACGAACAACCTGTAATATTAAGTCATCCCTAAGAATCTATGTATCTCAAAAACACTCTTAGGTTGTTCCTAAGAAACTATGGTGCTAACCTTCTCTGGGTCGACTGATAAGCCTTCTTAAGATATGATATACCCCAAGAAGTGATCCTTAATTATCCAGAAGTTTCATTTACTGAGCTTCACATATACCTAGTTCTCTCTGAATGTACTCATCATGATCTCATGGTGATTAGAATGGTCATTTATGGTGCATAAATGCACTTAGTTATCATATACTAATACTCCCATAAGGAACAAAGATCTGGTAGAATACCCAATTCATCATATCTATGAAGACTGTCAGTAAGTTTTTCTACCCAAACAACATAAACAAATACTCATACATGTCTTGCCTGATCCAGAATGTCATACATGCTATGTCATATGGACTCACACAAACCTTTTGGTAACCTGACCTCAAATCAATCTTAGAGAAAATATTTTCTTCTTGAAGCAAGTTAGGAAGGTCGTCGATATGATTAAATGGATACCTATTAATTTTCATAAGCTGGATTAAATGGGGGTAATCCACACAAAATCGAAGGTTACCATCCACCTTCTTGGAGAAATGACTTGTGAACTCCATGGGGATTTCATGGGTTATATCATACCCTTCGTCTATAAGTATTCCATTTTCTTCTTCAGTTTCTGGATCTCTACTGGTTCCATCATATAATAAGTAATGGACACTGGTACCACACCTATAATGAGATAAAAAGTGAACTCAACATCCCTTTTAAGATTTAATATTGAGAAATCATCATGGAACACATCCATAAAATAATCCCTGATAGGATGGAATTCTGCTAACAGTTTCCCCTATTCGTTTATAAAGATACTAGCCATCTGCACTGTCATCTTTCCCATCCCAGTACACATGAGTCCATATAAATTCACTTAGAGATATCATTCACCATTATGTATATATTTTTTCCCACAGGTGATGCAAATGACACTTGCTAAGGATAGAAATCTATCTGGGCTCAAGAAGGCACAAGACAATCCATACATAGAAAGACGTCGAATCCCATCATCTCAAAAATAAAGAGACACCGTAGAAAATGCACACACATATATCAAGGTGAAACTCATTGAACCAGTGCATAACATATGATCATACCCCTAATGGTATGTCAAGTGTCATAACACCAATGGAGTATTCGATCACTAAGCTCAGACTTCAAATATTTTTAGTAGATAGAAAAGAATCTGATGCACCTACATCGAATAAAGATGATACTAAAGTAAAGCCTTCCAAAATAGAACCTATAACTTTAGATTTTTGTGGAAAATACTCCACTAACCTAAAGATCATATCATATATATGTCTTGAACCCTATCCTAGAGATGATGCATGGGTATCTTGAGAAGGACCACTCTATTTACAATTGAATTCTGAAGCATGATTTCCATATCCATGACCACCATCACAGGTTGAAAAACCTTTAGAAAACCATATTTTTGCCTAATTAGGTGTCATTGAACGTAAACATAAAGGTGTTTTTAGAATATAATCTTATTTTCATGGCAGTGGAAGAAAATACTAGTATAAATGATGGTGGTGACCCATCCTACCACAAGTCTGACATTCCATCAGGTTCCTCATACACTGGGGATTTTTTGTAACATGTCCTATACCACTAGTGACACATCATAAATATTTCTTTTCATTAAACCTATTTGGTACTATCCCCACTTATACCATTTAATATTTTTTTCTTATGGTAGGATAAACCACTACTAGTCTACCTTGAAGAAGAACTTCCCTACTTCATGTCACCAAATTCTCTCAAAATTCACTCAGTGATAAAGGCCTTGGTCACGACATATGAATTGGTGGTTTTCCAAAATATTTTCACCTATGAGTTAATCACTTCATAAATCCTCCTCATAGTATTCATCTCCTCACAAATCTTGGGAGGTGGAAAACATTTTAATTCGGTGAAGCAAGATGAGTATTCCATGAAAGGCATGTCACCTTGATTTATCTGCATGAATTCATAAACATGATATGTTCTCATGTTTTGAGTGAAAAAATAGTAGAATAAGTATATGTAGAAGTCCACCTAGACTATCCCATGATGTCAACCAACTTATTTCTAAATGTCCCACCAATTATTGGTAGAGTCGCATAATAGTTAGGTTCCAAGCATGGCCCTCTGCTCTGGCGGCATCTCGATGTTCTCAAAGATTGAATCCATTTACTCCAACAATGTTTCAGCATCCTATGGCCCTCCACCCACCATGAAGGTGGAATTTTGTGGCCAGAACTTGAAGGAATACTCTTTCATAGTTGTGTAAGGTCTCAGAAAACATATCATTTATTTCATATAGAGAAGGTAATTATCCCTAATGTGGGCATCAATACCCAGTGGAGGATCTGTAGGAGGTGCCTTGGGAGGAACTATATGAGGTATCATAGGTGGATCATGTCCCACCACTTTGAAAGTATGATCATCACCACCTTTCTAGCATACAGTATATAGTCATCATGGTGTCATATCTCTACAAATTCCATGTACATACCCCATATATGATTTATCACAAAATGGATAGTTTCATGAAAGGATATGCACAAAGTAATCCTATAAATCAAAAACCTCTTCTTACTCTTGGAGCTATATTTGGTTGATAAGAATGAGTAGAAAAAGCTGTCAAAGGTGACACAACCAATGTATGAACCTGGTTATTTTTCTATAAATGACTTTGGAATATTCTTGATGTTATTCCAGAGTAGTTCCCTCAGACGGCGTGTGATTCCGAACCCCGGTGTGGCCGGAATTATGTTTTCAGTGCGTTCACACTGGGAACGCAAAATAAATGGGATAACTCTTAAACAGTCTTCAGATCAAAGATCTGAGTGTACAAATGGGTCCGGAATGGTGTGTTTACCCTATGAACGACATAAAACATGTTGGCATGGGATGTTTGGACCCCTCGCTCACTTTCGAAACGTTAAACGGATAAATTAATTAATTAATTAATTAGTTTAATGGTGAAACTCAAGTATCTATTAGAATGGTGGCTCAGATTGGAAAACTGAGGGCACCGTTGAGTTTAGAGCGTGTCATTTACCCTAGGAGGGGTATAAGTTTTGTGACCGTGGGCCGTCAGTGAAGAATGGACCCAGGGGTGTTTTCGTAATTTGCGACCTCAGGCGTTGAGCTTAATAACTTTTGAACGGAGCCTCGGATCCAAATTCTGAGACTTCCGTTGTGCTCGAGAGGTGGTTTTTTCCCTAGGAGAGGTTTAATCTTGTTCGCACTAGAGGTTTTGGATGTGGGTTAATTTGGGAGGTTAAATTAATTAAAAACTTTTAATTAATTTTCTTATTTAAACCCTCACCCCACCTAACTCCTCGGTTTTGCACCACCTAGCAGAAGGAGATCCCAACTAAGAAGCTCTCCTCTATCACCACCTCCTCTCCAGCAAGGTGCGGCTCCGACGGATCGTGGCGAAGCTCCAGGCAACGCCCAAGAGGTAGGATTGTGCGTTATGTTTTTAATTTCCCGTACCTACTTTGAGCTCAATTTGCATTGTCGATTCCCTGTCAAAACTTTGATCAAAGACTATATTTGCGTAGTACTTATCCCAAGATCCTTAATTAAATTCTTAGAATTAAAATCTGTGTGCCGACTTATTCTCAAACTCCTGCTGAAGTACGAGGGATTTTGTTTTTTTTTCAGCGATTCTGAGTTCTTCGGCGAGATCTTGCGGCAGCGCGGCAGGGACCAGGCAGCGGCGTCCCTTGGTTTCGCGGCAGCGGAGGTCGGCTAGCCGAGGGCGCTTCGGCGAGGTCAATGGCGGAGCACGTCGGCGTGATCGGGGAGTGTGGGGTGGTGTCGGCGCAGGCTGGTGTGGTCGCGGAGCAGGAGGACCGGCCGACTGTGCTGACCGGTTGACGCAGCAGCCGGGGTCACGGTGCACGACCCCGCTTGGGAGATAGACCGGTTGTATGCGGGTCTCCGCGTGGAAGAAAAATGACCGGCCTCAAGGCCGGTCTAGGGAAACAGTGGACTGAGGGTCCACAGCCGGCCCGCGCGGCCGAACCGCAGGCCAGCCCAGGCCGGGCGGACCAGCCGGTCCAGCCCAAGGGGGCTTGCCCCCTCAGCTTTCGGACGCCCGTATGTTTTGCTATGGGCGTCTGTCTTGCGTGCCGTTAGCGGCAGCATGGACCTCATTTCAAGGCGGAATTTTGGAGATGGTTTTGGGAATTTTTAATTCCCGAAACGAGGGGCCTCGGAGGCGGGATGCATCTTTAATTGGTTTGGCATTTTCTCCGGGGCGATCCTGTTTTGGACGGTGTGGACGCGTCCGACAACCGTTTTAAGCACCGTCAGTGGCATTGGGACCCTAGAACCAAGGCAGAGCTTTCCAGGGTGGTTTTAGGTGTTGAGGCCAAAGTTGAGGCGCGAGCCCAATGGGCCTTCTTTCGAGCTGCGAGCATCGTTTAGCATCTTTCTCATCGGGCGTCCATTCGGGGCGTGCGAGCAGTCTATTCCGAATGTTTTTCTGAGGGGATCGCTATAGTGCAATCCGCCCGCTCTAATTCGGCATGCTGGTGCGGGCCCCGAGAGGGCCATTTGGACGTTAACGTTGATTTCCCATCTGTATCACCGGGAGACCGTTTTGGCCATGTGAATAGCCCAACTTGTGTACTCTTTCGAGAGGATCACAACGGTGCAATACATTCGTTGTGTTTCGGGACAGGGTTATGGGTACCACGAAGCACCGCCCGTGTGTGGTGTTCCAGAATGCATCTTTTTCTCCGGATGTCTGTTGCGCTCAATTGAGTGGTGCTTTTGACGTGTTTTTCTGAGAGCATTGTGATGGCGCGTTTCGCCCAACCTTTTTCTAGGGACGTGGTGTGGGCTCCACCTGACCCGCCTATGGTGTATAGTGAATTTTTCACCGGTTGTTCGTTTTGGGTGATTGAGTAGTGAATATCATGTGTTTTTTCGAGGGGATCACATTGGTGTGATCCATTTGTTCAGTTTCGGGATCTAGGGGTGGGCCCCACATGGGTTGGTATGGTGAATAGTACCTTATTCACTGGTTGACTGTTTCGGGTGAATAAGTAGTCCATCTCACGTGTTTTTTCATGAGGATTACAACGGTGTAATCTGTTCAGGCGAGCGGAGCCTCAAACGTGATCTTATTAAATGTGGAATGTGAAGGTGCCCTGGTGGTGATTCTTCCTACGGTGTTTGCAGAGAACCCTTGGCGTGTGATCGTGTTCACTCTTTGGAGAGTGAAGTGAATTCTTGAAGAGATGTGGATGGTCATGCCTGAGCCATTGAGGTGGAAAGTTGGATTTGTTACGTTACGCCTTCACGTTGACGTTGGATGTCGTCTGCACGATAGCCTTTGGGCTGGAACGTGGTATACTCTGGGAGTATATGAGAATGCTTGGAGGTACATGTGGATGTTGGTTCCTGAGAATGGTTGTGTTCATTTTCGGGGTTGACATGGGGCCACACATCGTGTGGGCCCCATGTGCGTTTCGTGCTCTGTTTTACGTACTTTTGACCTCTCGTGACGTAGAGGGTCCCTTTGTTCTCATTTGTTGACCAGCAGGGTTGAGTTTTCCCCTGGTCTTTTTCTAGTTTGGCCGATAGAGATGGTTTGTTCCTCTGTTTCTTCAGCTGTGAGGGGTTTTACTACCGTTCCCTTTCACTGGACTGCAGCACCGTTTGCGACTACGTGTGATTGTGCTGTGAGGATGTTTTACCACTTTCTAGGATGAGTTGTCTTAGTCCGCTTTGACAGTGACTCAGCAGATTGGACTGTGATCGCCCTAAGAGGCCAGAGGAGTTTCTCACATTCCTTCGTGTTCCCTGGTAGAGTTTTTGTGGATTCAATGTGACCAACACTTTACACGGGAACTGATTTTCTACCAAGGAGGTGGTTTCCAGCAGGGCTGAGGTTGTTTCCAGCAGGGCTGATGTGGTTACCTGCAGGGATGAGATTGTTACTCGTAGGACTGTGGTTGTTTCCAGCAGGGCTGAGGTGGTTTCCAGCAGGGCTGAGGATGTTACCAGCAGGGCTGAAGTTGCTTCGAGCAGAGCTCACCAGCGTACTATCCAGCAAGGATGGCCAGTACAGCGGTGTTCACCAAGCAGTACCATCCAGCAGGGATGGCCAGAGTGGTTCAGGGTTTACCTCCAGCAGGGCTGGGTAGTGGTCCCCGATGCCGGGCTTACCTCCAGCTTGGCTAGGCAGTGGTCCCCGATGTCGGGCTTACCTCCAGCTGGGTTGTCCAGTGGTCCCCGATGTCAAGCTTACCTCCAGCTGGGCTGGGCAGTGGTCCACGATTCTAGGTTACCTCTAGCTGGGTTGGGTAGTAGTCTCGTCACCGACTTTAGCCAGGTCGCCCTCTAGTGGATTTCCCTTTTACGAGACTGGGCAGTGTGGCACCTGTTGACTCTTTCCGGGTCCCCCTCCAGTGGGAACCCGTCGAATTCCAGGGACCCTCCAGCGGGGCTGGGCCGGGGGTCGCCTGTCGACAATGAGTAGTCCTCTAGACTTCAGGACAGTGGCGAAGTGTGGTTTGAGGTTCCCCATAACTCTCAAGTATGAGGGGAACTTTCCCTACTGAGACACGTCCTTGTGATGTGACCTAAAACCATGTAGGCGAGTCAGTGCCACCCAAAGCGGATAGTGTCGAGGTGCGGTGATTGAGCCCTTGACTTGTAGTTCGGGGCAGACATGTGGGATGATGGGCATCGATGGTGTTACTTCTAGGACTGTTGGCAACTCACTTTCTTGGGCTGATCTATGGGGTGGATATCCCCTTACAATCTTGGTAGGCTTCTTATTGAGCATATGTATTTGTATATACCTTGTTCCCAAACACACTTATTAGGTTTGGTTGCTCTCCTTCCAGGAGAGGCGAAGATGCAAGGGGTATGACAAGTGCTTTCCGTGTCTATCTTATCATGGTTGGGCGAGTCTACTCTCCTGCTATAGGTAGAGAATATTTGATGAGAAGTTCATCTTCCCTCCGTTTCCACCTCCTTGTGTTTGGACGAGTCTACTTCCTTTCTCTTATTGGGTTGAGCAGGACTCTTTAATGCACTTTCAGTTGTACTCCTCTACTTTCCCATGTTCGATCTACTACTCACCCTTCGGTACCTCCTTTGTTGATCCCTCAAGCCTTCGGGGTATCCTACAGACTATCCTTATAATCACCCCTGCTTTGGCTATGCCCGCACTTGGTCTGCCCTTGCAGACAACAGACAGTTTGGTCGTGACTTCAGCAGAGCATAGGATTTCAGAAGCTTGGACCACGTGCGGTGGTCGTAGTCGGGTTCCAGGTGGGGAACCCTTCTAGCTGTTTTTCTTTTGTTCACCTACTGTCAGGCTGTGGCACTTTTCTGGATGGGCACATGTTTTTCCCCTTTTCTTTTAAGTTTACTTTCAGCACTTTCTTTGAACTTTTATAGGTCGATGCACATTGTGGTTTATTTATAGCAGTTTCCCTTTTCTTTTCTTTTTTACTCTAGACTTTTTCATTGAGTGTACTGCGTGGGTGTGTACAGGTACCTAGGAAAAGGCCTCCCTGTGTTACTGTGCCTTCGGCGCTGGTCACTAGCTCTTGGCCTATGGAGGCCGGCATGGGGTAGTTATGGCTCGATCCTGGGTAGGTTTGGGTCAGGAAAAAGTGGTATCCTCGGTGGTTCGATCCTTGGGAAACTGTTCGGATGTCCCTAAAATGAAAGGAATTGGTTGGGATATAGGGAAACAATGTTAACGTGTCTCGAGAGTGGCTCTCAGGCCAGGGAGTCTAGTGATGGTGCGGTGGCTGACGTATCCATTCACCAGGACCCTGATAACCCACATGTCAACATGGCATGATGAGACACTTATTTTAGGGAATTTGGTTTGTGCATCACATAAGAATGAGTCTTTGACTATCCTTCTTGAGTCATCTCCCCATCGTTGTCATTGGTATATACATATATGCTCATCTGACCGCAGCACTCCTTGATAATATTCCGGATGTCTCCTTGAAGACAGCCAGCCAGGATACCAGCTTTGGTTCGTGACGATGACCTTGTAAGTTACGAGGCCTCAGTCCATGACCCATCATGCGAGCCCCTTTCTCTGGGTGGGCTGGTAGCATCACCCCCACCCGTTGAGCACCAGACAGCTTCAGCAGAGCAGGCTGAGCCTGAGCGTAGGTTGAGCGTGCTCCGTGAGTTCTAGTGGCAGAGACCGCTGAGGTTCAGTGGTGAGACAGACCCTCAGGCTGCAGAGGTTTGGCTAGAGGTAGTGGTTCGCCGTTTCAGGCTTGTACAGACAGCGATATATCATAGAGTGTCTTTGGAAGCCAACCTTTTTCATGGAGCATCTTTGCATTGGTGGAGTCTGGTGGCTCATTTTCTAGATGAGTCGTCGCTTTCATGGGGTGAATTTTAATTTTTGTTTCGTGGGGAGTTTTTTCCCTCCATCATATGCTCTGTTCGGATCCAGGAGCTTTTTCAGTTTTAGTAGGGATGGGTGACGGTGGTCGAGTACACGGCTAGTTTCGCAGACTATGCATGCTTTCACACGGACTTGGTCTATGACAACAACATCCAAGCGTGGATGTTTGAGAAGGGTCTCCACCGAGAGATTCATGTTGTCATAGTACCCTTGGGCATTTCCACATATGTCAGGGTGCTAGAGCAGGCACTGGTGACAGAGAGATTCCTCTCACTTTCTAGAGTTGGTGGTGGCAGCAGGCACGCCGGACCCGAGATGTCTGCCACAGCTAGCGGGTGACAGAAAGCAGAACCTCGACGCAAGTGGATTTCTGGCAACCAAACTCAAGGGCGTGGTCGTACACCATAGTGGCGCTGGAGGGCACCAGTGCAGCCCAAAGAGAGTCTGTTCTATGCTTGCAATGACTGAGGTCACCTGGCACGGGACTGCCCGACCAGGCATGTGTAGAGCTTCTGGCAGGCAGTAGGTGCACCATCGCGACAGAGGATGCGCCATGATCGGAGTAGTACCCAGAGAGGTGGTGCTAGAAGATGAGCGGGAGGAGCTGGTGGTGGGGGAAGGATTTACGAGGTCTTCCCATCACCACTAGGTGGTCCACATCAGGCTCTAAGAGCTACAATTTGGGACCACATAGAGCGGCAAGCTTTGGATGTCTATGATCCTATAGAGCATGAGATGATAATAGGTACGCTCTACATCTCTTCTACGTTTTTGTAATATAATTGTTAGACTCTACGTGTGGAATTCTATCCTCCCTGCTCCTTGTTTGAGGTGTTACCAGGGTGACGTTGGGCGTCGGGTGTAACCCTGTGTTGGTAAGGTAAAAATCATGGGACATTTTTCTCTTGTCGACGGTGTCGACTCCTTTGCCTTTCGACCGTGTAAGAGAGCCTTGGTTGTGGGACATCGACTGGGGAACCTTGCGTGACCAGATATCCTTTGGAGTTTCACCATATGGATATTCTGAAGGAGGGAATCACCCGGTCTTGTTCTAGGTGCGGGCGGTGATTCCAGTCGTGGCATGAAACGTAGAGGTTTGGTCAGGGACGTGAGCTACCCCCGAGGTCCTTCAAGTCATTTGAGACCATGCAAAGGGACGGGGAGGTTCCATACCGCCTTGCCCTAACCACAAAGGCTGGTTTGGGTGCATGACGTATCCCACACGACTCACCCGAGAAGAGGTGTGTGTGCTCCTATGCATGACATTGCCGAGGGAAGAACTCATGTGAAATAGGTCAATCCTTTGGACTGTGTGTGGTGGCGCATAGCTATGCAAGAGTTTTTCTGGGTATGGGAGAGCCAGGTGTGAGCTTAGTACCCTGAGCTCTTATTGAGTTTTGCTTTTCGGGGATGAAAATCTTGAAGGAAGGAATGATGTAAGAACCCAGTTTTTTTGCTATAAAGGACTTTGGAATATTCTTGATGTTATTCCAGAGCAGTGCCTTCAGAGGGAGTGCGATTCTAAGCCCCAGTGTGGCCAGAATTAAATTTTCAGTGCGTTCACACTGGGAACGCCAAATAAATGGGATAACTCCTAAACGGTTTTTCAGATCAGAGATCCGATTGTACGGATGTGTCCGTAATGGGGTGTTTACCCTATGAACGACATAAAAAATGTCAGCACGGGATGTTTCGACCCCTTGATCTCTTTCGGAACGTTAAACGGATAAATTAATTAATTAATTAATTATTTTAATGGTGAAACTCAAGTATCTCTTAAAACGGTGGCTCAGATTGGAAAACTGGGGGCACCATTGAGTTCAGAGTGTGTCTTTCACCCTATGAGGGGTATAAGTTTTGCGAGCGTGGGTCGTCAGTGAAGAATGGCCCCAGGGGCGTTTCCGTAATTTGGCGGCTGCATGCGTTGAGCTTAATAACTTTTGAACGGGACCTCGGATCAAAATTCTGAGACTCCCATTGTGCTCAGTAGGTGCTTTTTTCCCTAAGGGATGCTTAATCTTGTTCGTGCTAGAGGTTTTGGATGTGGGTTAATTTGGGAGGTTAAATTAATTAAAAACTTTTAATTAATTTTCTTATTTAAACCATCACCCCACCTCTCTCCTCGGTATTACACCTCCTGGCAGAAGATCTACCAACCAGGAATCTCTCCTCCATCACCTCTTCCTCTGTGGTGAGGTGCGGCTCCAACGGATCATGGAAAAGCTTCGGGCAATGCTCAAGAGGTAGGATTGTGCGTTACGTTTTTAATTTCCCGCACCTACTTTGAGCTCAAGTTGCATTGTCTATTAAACGTCAAAACTTTGATCAAAGCCCATATTTGCGTAGTACTCATCCTGAGCTCCCCAACACAATTCTAGGATTTAAAATCCGAGTCCCTATGCGTTTGCAAACTCCCAACAAAGATCGCGGGTTTTTGTTTTTTTTTCGGCGGTTCTGGGTTCTTCGGCAAGATCTAGCGGCGGCGCGGCAGGGACCAGGCGGCGACGACCCTTGGTTTCACAGCAAGGGAGGTCGGCCAGCCGAGGGGGATTCAACGAGGTCGACGGCGGCGGGCGTCGGCACGATCAGGGAGTGCGGGGCGGTGTCGGCGTGGGCTGGCACGACCGCGGAGCAGGAGGACCAGCCGGTTGTGCCGGCCGGTTGACACAGCAGCTGAGGTCACGGCTCACGACCCCGCTCGGGAGATAGAGACCCGCTGAATGCAGGTCTCCGCGTGGAAGAAAAACGACCAGCCTCAAGGCCGGTCATGGGAAAACATTGGACCGAGGGTCCACAGCCCGCCCGCGCGGCCGAACCTCGGGCCGGCCCAGGTCGGGCGGACCGGCCGGTCCATGCTGGTCCAGCCCCAGGGGGCGTGCCCCCTCAGTTTTCAGACACCCGTATTTTTCGCTACAGGTGTCCATTTTGCGTGTCGTCAGTGGAAGCACAGACCACATGTCAAGTGGGACTTTTTGATAGGGATTTCGGAATTTTTAATTACTGAAACGAGGGGTCTCGGAGGTGGGACGCGTCATTAAGTGGTTTGGCATTTTCTCCGGGGGATCTTGTTTTGGACGGCACGGATGCGTCTGACGTCTGTTTTAAGCATCATCAGTGGAGCTGGGACCCTGGTACCGAGGTGGAGCTTTCTAGGGTGGTTTCAGGCATTGAGGACGAAGTTGATGTGTGGGCCCCACGGGGCGTCATTCGAGCTGCGCATAGCATTTACCAGATTTCTCATCGGGCGTCCGTTCAGGGCTTGCGAGCAGTCGATTCCGAATTTTTTTCTGAGGGGATCGCTATTGTGAAATCTGCCCACTCTAATTATGCATGCTGGTGTGGGCCCCGCGAGGGACGTTTGGACGTTGACGGTGATTTCCCATCTGTATCACCGGGCGACCGTTTTGGGCAAGTGAATATCCCAACTTGTGTACTCTTTCGAGAGGGTCGCAACGGTGCGATCCGTTCATTGTGTTTCGAGACTGGGTTGCGGGTCCCACGAAGCACCGCCTGTGTACGGTGCACCGGAATTCATCTTTTTCTTCGTATGTCTGTTGCACTCATGTGAGTAGTGCTTTTGACGTGTTTATCCGAGAGCATTGTGATGGCGCAGTTCCCCCGACCTTTTTCTGGGGACGTGTATGGGCCCCACCCGACCCGGCTATGGTGAATAGTACATTTTCATCGGGTCATCGTTTTGGGTGATTGAGTAGTGAATCCCATGTGATTTTCTGAGGGGATCATAGTGGTGTGATCTGTTTGTTCTTTTTCAGGATCTAGGGGTGGGCCCCACACGAGTTGGAACGGTGAATAGTTCCTTATTCAACGGTTGACTGTTTCATGTGAGTAAGTAGTCCATCTCGCGTCTTCTTCCGTGAGGATTACAATGGTGTAATCTGTTCAGGTAAGGAGATCCTCAAAAACGATCTTATTAAATGTGGAATGTGAAGGTGCCCTAGTGGTGGTTCTTCCTACGGTGTTTGTAGAAAACCCTTGGCGTGTGATCGCGTTCACTCTTGGGAGAGTGAAGTGAATGCTTGAGGAGATGTGGATGGTCGTGCCTAAGCCATTGAGGTGGAAAGTTGGATTTGTTATGTCACACCTTCATGTTGACGTTGGGTGCCGTGTGCATGATAGCCTTTGGGCTGGAATGTGGTATACTCTGGGAGTATACGAGAATGCTTGGAGGTACATGTGGATGTTGGTACCTGAAAATGTTTGTGCGCTTGGCCAGGGTTGACTTGGGGCCACAGGTCGTGTGGGCCCCATGTGCATTTCGTGCTCTGATTTATGTACTTTTGACCTCTCGTGACGTAGAGTGTCCCTTTCTTCTCGTTTGTTGACCAGAAGGGTTGAGTTTTCCCCTGGTCCTGTTCTCGTTTGGCCGACAGATAAGGTTTGTTCCTCTGTTTCTTCAGCTGTGAGGGGTTTTAGTATCGTGCCCTATCACCGGACTGTGGGACCATTTGCGACTACATGTGATCGTACTATGTGGGTATTTTCCCACTTTCTGGAATGAGTTGTCTCAGTCCGCTTTGATAGTGAATCAGCGTATTGAAGCGTGATCGCCCTGAGAGGCTAGGGGAGTTTTTCCATTCCTTCGTGTTCCCTAGTATAGTTCTTGTGGATTCGGTGTGACCAAAACTTTACGCAGGCACCGATCCTCTACCCATAAGGTGGATCCAAGCAGGGCTAAGGTTGTTTCCAACAGGGCTGAGGTGGTTTCCAGTAGGGCTAAGGTTGTTACCAGCAGAACTGAGGTTGTTTCCAATAGGGCTGAGGTGGTTTCTAGCAGGGCTGAGGTTGTTACCATCAGGGCTGAGGTTGTTTCGAGCAGAGCTCGCCAGTGTACCATCCAACTGGGATGGCCAGTATAGCGGTGTTCACCGAGAAGTACCATCCAGCAGGGATGGCCAGAGTGGTTCTGGGTTTACCTCTAGCAGGGCTGGGCAGTGGTCCCCGATAACGGGCATACCTCCAGCTAGGTTGGGCAGGGGTCCCCGATGCCGGGCTTACCTCTAGCTGGGCTGGGCAGCGGTCCCCGATGCTGGGCTTACCTCCAACTGGGCTGGTCAGTGGTCCCCGATGTCGGGTTACCTCCAGCTGGGTTGGGAAGTGGTACCATCTCTGACTTTAGTCGGGTCGCCCTCCATTGGATTTCCCTTTTACGGGACTGGGCAGTGTGGCACCCATCGACTCTTTCCGGGTCTCCCCCCAGTGGGAACCCATCGACTTCCAAGGACCCTCCAGCGGGGCTGGGCAGGGCGTCTCCTGTTGACTTTGAGTAGTCATCTCAACTGCAGGGCAATGACGAGGTGTGGTTTGACGTTCCCCCAGAACATTCAAGTACGAGGAGTGCTTTCCACACAGAGACGCATCCTTGTGACGCGACCTAAAACCGTGCAGGCGATTCAGTGCCTCCCAAAGAAGATAGTGTTGAGGTGCGGTGATTGAGCCCTTGACTTGTAGTTCAGGGCAGACGTGCGGGATGCTGGGCATTGATGGTGTTACTTCTGGGACTGTTGGTGACTCACATTCGTGGGCTGAGCTACGAGATGGAGATCCCCTTACGATTTTTTTTGGGATTCTTATTCAGCATATGTATTTCTATATACCTTGTTCTAGTAACCACTTCTGGGGTTTGGTTTCTCTCATTCCATGAGAGGCGAAGACACGCGGGGCATGCCACATGATTTCCGTGTATAGCTTCACATGGCTAGACGAGTCTACTCTCCTGCTATAGGTAGTGAAGACTCAACGGGAAGTTCATATTCCCACTGTTTCTAGCTCCTTGTATTTGGACGAGTCTACTTCCTTTCTCTTGTTGGGTTGAGCTCCACTCATGATTGCACTTTTAGTTGTACTTCTCTACTTTCCCCTGTTCGATCTACTACTCACCCTTCGGTACCTCCTTTGTTTCTCCCTCGAGCCTTCTGGGTATCCTACTGAGTATCCTTATACTCACCCCTGCTTGGGCTTTGCCCGCACTTGGTGTGCCCTTGCAGATGAAGGACAGGTTGGTCCTGACTTCAGCGGAGCTTAGGAGTTCATGAGCATGGACCGCGTGCGGTGGTCGTAGTCGGGTTCCAGGTGGGGAACCCTTCCAGCTGTTTTTCTTTTGTTCAAATGTTGTCGGGTTGTGGCACTTTTATGGTTGGGCGTGTGTTTTTCCCCTTTTATATTCAGTTTACTTTCAGCACTTTCTTTGTACTTTTAGAGGTCGATGCACATTGTGGCTTATTTATAGTAGTTATCCTTTACTTTTAGTTTTTACTCTGTAATTTTTCATTGAGTGTGTTGTGTGGGTGTGTACAGGTACTTAGGAAAAGGCCTCCTCAAGTTATTGTTCCTCTGGCACTAGTCACCAGCCCATGGCTTATGAAGGCGGGCTTGGTGTAGTTGCGGCTCAAGCCCGGGTAGGGTCGGGTCGTGACAAAGTTGTATCAGAGGTGGTTCATTCTTTGGGATGCTATTAGGATGTCCCTAAAATAAAAGGAATTGGTTTGGATTTAGAGAAACAGTGTTAACGTGTCTCGAGAGTGGCTCTCAAGCCAGGAAGTCCAGTGATGGTGCGGCGGATGCCGTATCCATTCACCAGGACTCTGATAACCCACATGTCGACTCTGCATGTTGAGACACTTGTTGTAGGGAAATTTGGTTTGTGAATCACATAGTATTGAGTCTTTGGATGTCCTTATTAAGTCAGCTCCCCATCATTGTAATTGGTATATACATATATGCTCATCTGACCGCGACACTCCTTGATAATATTCCGGATGTCTCTGAGAAGAAATCCATCCAGGATACCAACTTTGGTTCGTGATGACGACCCTGTGGGATACGAGTCCTCAGTCCAGGACCCATCATGCAAGCCCCTTTCTCTGGGTGGTCCAGTAGCAGCACGCCCACCTGTTGAGCAGCAGACAGCTTCAGCAGAGCAGGCTGAGCCTAAGCGTAGGTTGAGCGCGCTCCGTCAGTTCCAGCGGTAGAGACCATTGAGGATCAGTGGTGAGACAGACCCTCAGGCAGCAGAGGTTTGGATATAGGCAGTGGTTCTTCTTTTCAGGCTTGTGCAGATGTCGACAGATCAAAGAGTGGCTTTGGCAGAAAACCATTTTCATGGAGCAGGTTGGCATTGGTGGTGTCTGATGACTCAGTTTCTAGACAAGTCGTCGCTTTCATGGGGAGACTTTTAGTTGTTGTTTTTTGAGGAGTTTTTCCCATCCTTCTTATTCTCCTTTCAGATTCAGGAGCTTCTGCAGTTTCATCAGGGAGGGATGATGGTGGCAGAGTACACGTCTAGTTTCGCAGACCGTGCACGCTTCTACACGGACATGGTCCATGACGACAACAGTCGAGCGCAAAAGATTGAGCAGGGTCTCCGCCAAGAGATTAGTGCTTTCATAGTACCATTGGGAATTTCCACATATGTCGGGGTGCTAGAGCAGGCACTGGTGACAGAGATCTTCTTGTCTTGTTCTAGAGTTGGTGGTGGCAGCAGGCACGCCGGAGTCGAGACGTCTACTGCAGCTAGAGGGTGATGGAAAGCAGAACCCCGACACAGGTGGCTTTCTGAAAACCTGACCCAGGGGTGTGGCCGTACACCACAGTGGTGCCGGAGGGCACTAGTGCAGCCCAAAGAGAGTCGGTGTTATGCTTGCGATGAGCGAGGTCACCTGGCACGGGACTTCCCGACCAGGCATGCAGAGAGATTTGGGCAGGGAGCAGGTGCCCCACCATGATAGAGGCAGCTCCATGATCGGAGTACTACCCAGATAGGTGGTTCTAGCATATGAGTGGGAGGAGCTGGTGGTGGGGGAGGGATTTACAAGTACATCCAATCACCACTAGGTGGTCCACTCTAGGTTCTGGGAGCGGACGGTTGGGACCACGGACAGCCACGAGCTTTGGATGTCTACGATCCTGAAGAGCACGAGATGATAAGAGGTACACTCTACATCTCTTCTATCTTTTTGTAGTAGAATTGTTAGACTCTGTGTGTGGAATGCTTTTCTCCCTGCTCTTTGTTTGAGGTGTTACCAGGGTGACATAGGGCGTTGGTTGTAACCCTGTGTTGGTAAGGTAAAAATCATGGGACCTTTTTCTCTAGTCGATGGTGTCGACTACTTCTCCTTTCGAGCATGTAAGAGAGCTTTGGTTGTGGGACATCGACTGTGGAACTTTGCGTGACCCGATATCCTTGGGAGTTTCACGATATGGATATTCTGAAGGAGGGAATCACCAGGCCTTGTTCCAGGTGCGGGCAGTGATTCCAGTCGTGGCATGCGATGTAGAGGTTTGGTCGGGGACGTGAGCTACCCCTAAGGTCCTTCGAGTTGTTTGAGACCGTTCAGAGGGATGGCGAGGTTCCCTACCACCTTGCCCTAACCCCAAAGGCTGGTTTGGGTGCATGATGTATCCCACACGACTCACCCGAGAAGATGTATGTGTGCTCCAGTGCATGAAATCACCGAGGGCAGACCTCGTGTGAAACAGGTCAATCCTTTGGTCTGTGTGTGGTGGCGGAGAGCTGTGCAAGAGTTCTTCTCGGTACGGGAGAGCCAGGTGCGAGATTAGTACCCTCAGCTCTTCCCAGGTTTTTCATTTCGGGGATGAAAATCTTGAAGGAGGGAATGATGTAAGAACCCGTTCTTTTTCTATAAATGACTTTGGAATATTCTTTATGTTATTTCAGAGCAGTGCCTTCAGACGGTGTGCGATTCCGAGCCCCGGTGTGGCCGAAATTAATTTTTCAGTGCGTTCACACTGGGAATGCCAAATAAATGGGATAACTTTTAAACGATTCTTCAGATCAGATATCCGAGTGATCTTATGGGTCTGAAATGGGGTTTTTGCCATGTGAACGACATAAAACATGTCAGTGTGGAATGTTTGGAAACCTCGCTCGCTTTCGGAATGTCAAACAGATTAATTAATTAATTAATTAATTTGTTTAATGGTGAAACTCAAGTATCTCATAAAAAGGTGGCTCGGATTGGAAAACTGAGGGCACCGTTGAGTTCGGAGTGTGTTGTTTACCCTAGGAGGGGTATAAGTTTTGCGAGCGCGGGTCGTCAGTGAAGAATGGGCCCAAGGGCATTTTCGTAATTTTGCGGCCGCAGGCGTTGAGCTTATTAACTTTTGAATGGGGCCTCGGATCAAAATTATGAGACTGCCATTGTTCTTGGGAGGTGGTGTTTGCCCTAGGTGAGGCGTAATCTTGTTCGTGCCAGATGATTCGGATGTGGGTTAATTTTGGAGGTTAAATTAATTACAAACTTTTAATTAATTTTCTTATTTAAACCCTCACCCCACCTCTCTCCTCAGTTTTGCACCTCCTTGCAGAAGGAGCTCCCAACCCAGAAGCTCTCATCCATCACCTCCTACTCTCCGGAGAGGCGTGGCTCCGACGGATCACGGCGAAGCTCCGGGCACTGCCCAAGTGGTAGGATTGTACGTTATGTTTTTAATTTCCCGCACCTACTTTGAGCTCAATCTGTATTGTCGATTCCCTGTCAAAACATTAATCAAATCCAATATTTGCATAGTACTCATCCTGAGCTCCCCAATGAAATTCTCGGATTTAAAATCTGAGTCCCGACATTTTCTCAAACTCCCAGCGAAGTTCGTGGGTTTTTGTTTTTTTTCCAGCGATTGTGGGTTCTTCGGCAAGATCTAGCGGCGGCGCGGCATGGACCAGGCGGCGGCGTCCCATGGTTTCGCGGCGGTGGAGGTCGGCCACCCGAGGGGGCTTCGGCGAGGTCGTCGGCGGTGGGCGTTGGTGCGATCGGGGAGCACGGGGCAGTGTCGGCGTGGGCTGGCGCGGCCGTGGAGCAGGAGGACCGGCCGGTTGACGCAGCAGTCGGGGTCGCGGCCCGCGACCCACTCGGGAGACAGAGAGCCGTTGTATTGGGGTCTCCACCTAGAAGAAAAACGACCGGCCTCAAGGCCGGTCGGGGGAAAAAGTTGACCGAGGGTCCACAGCCGGCCCGTGTGGCCGAACCGCGAGTCGGCCCAGGTCAGGCGGACCGGCCGGTCGAGGCCGGTCCAACCCAAGGGGGCTTGCCCCCTCAGCCATCGGACGCCCTTATTTTTCGCTACAGGCATCTGTTTTGCGTGCTGTCAGTGGAAGCACTGACCACATGTCAAGGGGGACATTTTGAGATTGATTTGGGAATTTTTAATTCCCGAAACGAGGGGTCTCGGAGGCGGGACACGTCTTTAAGTGGTTTGGCATTTTCTCCGGGGGATCTTGTTTTGGACAACGCGGACGCGTCCGACATCCGTTTTAAGCGCCGTCAGTGGCATTGGGACCCTGGAATTGAGGCAGAGCTTTCCAGGGTGATTACAGGCATTGAGGAAAAAGTTGAGGTGTGGGCCCCACGGGTCATCTTTCGAGCTGCAAGCAGCATTTAGCGGCTTTCTCATCGGGCGTCCGTTCGGGGCGTGCGAGCAGTCGATTCCGAATGTTTTCCGAGGGGATAGCTATGGTGCAATCCACCCGCTCTTATTCCACATGCTGGTGGGGGCCCCGCGAGGGCCGTTTGGACGTTGACGGTGATTTCCCATCTATATCACCGAGCGACCGTTTTGGGAAAGTGAATAACCCAACTTGTGTACTCTTTCGAGAGGATCGCAACGGTGTGATCCATTCGTTGTGTTTCAGGACCAGGTTGCGGGTCCAATGAAAACCGCCCGTGTGTGGTGCTCCGGAATGTATCTTTTTTTTTTCAGATGTCCATTGTGCTCAAGTGAGTAGTTCTTTTGACATGTTTTTCCGAGAGCATTGCAATGGCACCGTTCACTTGACCTTTTTCTAGGGACGTGGTGTGGGCCCCACCTGACCCGGCTACGTTGAATAATACCTTTTTCACTGGGTATTCATTTTGGGCGATTGAGTAGTGAATCCCGTGTGTTTTTCTGTGGGGATCACAGTGGTGTGATCCGTTTGTTCAGTTTCGGGATCTAGGGGCGGGTCCCACACGGGTTGGTACAGTGAATAGTACCTTATTCACCGGTTGACCGTTTCGGGCGAGTAAGTAGTTCATATCATGTGTTTTTCTGTGAGGATTACAACTATGTAATCTGTTCAGGGCAGCGGAGCCTCAAACAGGATCTTATTAAATGTGGAATGTGATGGTTCCCGAGTGGTGGTTCTTCCTGCGGTGTTTGCAGAAAACCCTTGGCGTGTGATCGCGTTCACTCTTGGGAGAGTGAATTGAATGCTTGAGGAGATGTGGATGGTCGTCCCAGAGCCATTGAGGTGGCATGTTGGATTTGTTACGTTACGCCTTCGCGTTGACGTTGGGTGTCGTGTGCACTACCGCCTTTGGGCTAGAACGTGGTATACTCTGGGAGTATACGAGAATTCATGGAGGTACATGTGGATGTTGGTACCTGAGAATGTTTGTGCGCTTTGTCGGGGTTGAATTGGGGCCACACGTCGTGTGGGCCCCATGTGCGTGTCATGCTCTTCTTTACGTACTATTGACCTCTCATGACGTAGAGGGTCTCTTTGTTCTCGTTTGTTGACTAGAAGGGTTGAGTTTTCCCCTAGTCTTGTTCTTGTTTGGCTGACATAGATGGTTTTTTCCACTGTTTCTTCAGTTGTGAGGGGTTTTAGTGTCTTTTCGTTTCACCGGACTACGACACCGTTTGCGACTACGTGTGCCCATACTCCGTGGGTGTTTTCCCACATTTTGGGATGAGTTGTCTCAGTCCGCTTCGACATTTACTCAGCGGATTGGAGTGTGATCACCCTGAGAGTCTAGGGGAGTTTCTCCCGTTCCTTCGTGTTCCCTGGTAGAGTTATTGTGTATTCGGTGTGACCAACACTTTAGCGGGCACCAATCCTCTACCCAGGATGTGGTTTCCATTAGGGCTGAGGTTGTTTCCAGCTGGGCTAAGGTGGTATCCAACAGGGTTGAGGTTGTTAACAGCAGGACTGAGGTTGTTTCCAGCAGGGCTGAGGTGGTTTCCAGTAGGGCTGAGGTTGTTACTAGCAGGGCTAAGGTTGTTTCGAGCAGAGCTCTCTAGTGTACCATCCAGTAGGGTTGGCCATTATAGAAGTGTTCAACAAGCAGTACCATCTAGCAGGGATGGCTAGAGTGGTTCTGGGTTTACCTCCAGTAGGGCTGGGCAGTGGTCCCTGATGCCAGGCTTACCTCCAGCTGGGCTGGGCAGTGGTCGACGATGTCGGGCTTACCTCCAGCTTGGCTGGGCAGTGGTTCATGATGCCAAGCTTACCTCCAGCTGGGCTGGGCAGTGGTACCCGATGCCGGGTTACTTGCAGGTGGGCTGGGTAGTGGTCTCGTCGCTGACTTTAGCCGGGTTGCCCTCCAGTGGATTTCCCTTTTACGGGACTGGGTAGTGTGGCACCCGTCGAATCTTTCCGGTTCTCCCTCTAGTGGGAACCCGTCGACTTCTAAGGACCCTCCAGTGAGGCTGGGCAGGGGGTTGCCTGTCGACTTTGAGCAGTCCTCTCGACTGCGGGGCAGTGACGAGGTGTGGTTTGACATTCCCCCAGAACACTCAAGTACGAGGGGTGATTTCCCCACTAAGACGCGTCCTTGTGATGCAACCTAAAACCATGTGTGAGATTCAGTGCCGCCCAAAGCGGATAGTGTCGAGGTACGGTGATTGAGCCCTTGACTTGTAGTTCGGGGAAGACGTGTGGGATGTTGGGCATCGATGGTGTTACTTCTAGGACTGTTGGTGACTCACTTTCTTGGGCTGAGCTACAGGATGGAGATCCCATTAAGATCTTGTTTGGGCTACTTATTGAGCATATTTATTTGTATATACCTTGTTCCGATACCCACTTCTTGGGATTGGTTGCTCTCCTTATTGGAGAGGCGAAGACATATGGGGTATGCCACGTGCTTTCCGTGTCTAGCTTCTCGTGGTTGGACGAGTCTACTCTCCTGCTATAGGTAGTGAAAACTCGACGGGAAGTTCATCTTCCCGCCTTTCCCATATCCTTGTGTTTCGACGAGTCTACTTCCTTTCTCTTGTTGGGTGGAGCTGGACTCTTTATTGCACTTTTAGTTGTACCCCTCAACTTTCCCCAGTTTGATCTACTACCCACCCTTTGGTACCTCCATTTTTCTCCCTAGAGACTTCGGGGTATCCTACTGAGTATCTTTATAATCACCCCTACTTGGGCTTTTCCCGCACATGGTGTGCCCTTGCAGACGACGGACAGGTTGGTCGTGTCTTTAGCGGAGCATAGTAGTTCAGGAGCTTGGACTGCGTGCGGTGGTCGTAGTCGGGTTCCAGGTGGGTAACCCTTCCAGCTGTTTTTCTTATTTTCACCTGTTGTCGGGTTATGGAAATTTTCTGGTTGGGTGCATGTTTTTCCCCTTTTCTTTTGAGTTTAATTTCAGCACTTTCTTTGTACTTTTAGAGGACGATGCACATTGTGGTTTATTTATAGTAGTTTCCCTTTGCTTTTCTTTTTTACTCTGCTCTTTTTCATTGAGTGTTCTGTGTGGGTGTGTACAGGTACTTAGGGAAAGGCCTCCCTGAGTTATTCTGCCTTCAGCGCTGGTCGCCAGCCCCTGGCCTATAGAGCCGGGCTTGGGGTAGTTGTGGCTCACGCCTGGGTAAGGTCGGGTCATGAAAAAGTGGTATCATAGGTGGTTCGTTCCTTGGGATGTTGTTCGGATGTCCCTAAAATAAAAGGAATTGGTTGGGATTTAGGGAAATAGTGTTAACATGTCTCAAGAGCGGCTCTCAGGATAGGGAGTCTAGTGATGGTGCGGTGGCCGAAGTATCTGTTCACCAGGACCCTGATAACCCACTTGATGAATCAGCATGCTGAGACACTTATTATAGAGAAATTTGATTTGTGAATCACATAGGATTGAGTCTTTGACTTTCCTTCTTGAGTAAGCTCCCCATCATTGTTATTGGTATATACATATATGCTCATCTGACCGCGGTACTCCTTGATAATATTCTGGATGTCTCCGCAAAGACAGCCTTCCAAGATACCATCTTTGGATCATGATGATGACACTATGAGATACGAGGCCTCAGTCCAGGACCCATCATGTGACCCCCTTTCTCCGGGTGGGGCAATAGCAGCACCCCCACCTGTTGAGAAGCAGACACCTTCAGCAGAGCAGGCTGAGCTTGAGTGTAGGTTGAGCGCGCTTCGTGAGTTCCAGTGGCAGAGACCGCTAAGGTTCAGTGGTAAGCCAGACCCTCTGGCAACAGTTGTTTGGCTAGAGGCAGTGGTTCACCTTTTCAGGCTTGTGCAGGTGCCGATAGATCAGAGAGTGGCTTTGGCAGCCAACATTTTTTGTGGAGCAGCTTGGCGTTGGTGGAGTCTGGTGACTCAGTTTCTAGACGAGTCGTCGCTTTTGTGGGGTGAATTTTAGTTGTTGTTTCATGAGGATTTTTTCCCCTCCTGCTTATGCTCCGTTCGGATCCAGGAGCTTCTGCAGTATCAAAAGGGAGATATGACGGTGGCCGATTACGCGGCTAGTTTCACAGACCGTGCACGCTTCTACACGGACTTGGTCCATGACGACAACATCCGAGCGTGGAAGTTTGAGCAGGGTCTCTTCCGAGAGATTCTTGTTGTCATAGTACCCTTGGGAATTTCCACATATGTCGGGGTGATAGAGCAGGCACTTGTGACAGATATCTTCCTGTCACGTTCTAGAGTTGGTGGTGGTGGCAGGCACGCCGGAGCCGAGACGTCTGCCGCAGCTAGTGGGTGACGGAATGCAGAACCTTGACGAAGGTGGATTTCTGACAACCAGACTCAGAGGCGTGGTCATACACCACAGTGGCATCGGAGGGCACCAGTGCCGCCCAAAGAGAGTTATTGTTATGCTTGTGATGAGCGAGGTCACCTGGCACAGGACTGCCAGACCAGGCATGCAGAGAGCTTCAGGTAGGCAGCAGGTGCGCCACCATGACAGAGGCAGCGCCGTGATCGGAGTAGTACCTAGAGAGGTGGTTCTAGTAGAGGAGAGGGAAGAGCTAGTGGTGGGGGACGACTTTACGAGGTCTTCCCATCACCACTAGGTGGTCCACGTCAGGCTACGGGAGAGGACAGTTGGGACCACGGACAGCAGCGAGCATTGGATGTCTACAATCTTGCAGAGCATGAGTTGATAAGAGGTACTCTCTACATCTCTTCTACCTTTTTTTTAGTAGAATTGTTTGACTCTGCATGTGGGATGCTTTCCTCCCTTCTCCTTGTTTGAGGTGTTACCAGGGTGACGCAGGGCGTTGGGTGTAACCCTATTTTGGTAAGGTAAAAAGCATGGGACCTTTTTCTCTAAACGATGGTGTCGACTCTTTCGCCTTTCGAGCGTGTAAGAGGGCCTTTGTTGTGGGACATAGACTGTGGAACCCTGCGTGACCAGATATATTTGGGAGTTTCACCATATGTATATTCTAAAGGATGGAATCACCGGGCCTTGTTCCTGGTGTGGGCAGTGATTCCTGTCGTGGCATGCGATATAGAGGTTTGGTCGGGGACGTGAGCTACCCCTGAGGTCCTTCGAGTTGTTTGAGACCGTGCAGATGGATGGAGAGGTTCCCTACTGCCTTGCCATAACCTCAAAGGTTGGTTTGGGTGCGCGACGTCTCCCACGCGGCTCATCCGAGAAGAGGTGTGTGTGCTCTTATGCACGAAATCTCTGAGGGAAGAACTCATGTGAAACAGGTCAATCCTTGGTCTGTGTGTGGTGGCAGAGAGCTGTGCAAGAGTTCTTCTGGGTACGGGAGAGCCAGGTGCGGGCTTAGTACCCTGAGATCTTCCTGGGTTTTTCTTTTATGGGATGAAAAGATTGAAGGAGGGAATGATGTAAGAACCTGGTTTTTTGCTATAAAAGACATTGGGATATTCTTGATGTTATTAAAGAGCAGTACCTTCAGACGGCGTACGATTCCGAGCCCCGGTTTGGCCGGAATTAAGTTTTCAGTTTGTTCAAATTGGGAATGCCAAATAAATGAGATAACTCCTAAACAGTTCTTCATATTAGAGATCCGAGTGTACGGATGGGTCCGGAATGGGGTGTTTACCCTATGAACAACATAAAACATGTCAGCGCAGGATGTTTGGACCCCTCGCTCGCTTTCGAAACGTTAAACGGATAAATTAATTAATTAATTTATGCGTTTAATGGTGAAACTCAAGTATCTCTTAAAATAGTGGCTCATATTGGAAAACGGAGGGCACCGTTGAGTTCGGTGTGTTCTTTTACCCTAGGAGGGGTATAAGTTTTGCGAGCGCGGGCCGTCAGTGAAGAATGGCCCCAGGGGTGTTTTCATAATTTGGCAGCCGTAGGCATTGAGCATAATAACATTGGAATAGGGCCTCGGATCAAAATTCGGAGACTTCCATTATGCTCGGGAGGTGGTTTTTGCCCTAGGGGAGGCTTAATCTTGTTCGCTCCAGAGGTTTAGAATGTGGGTTAATTTGGGAGGTTAAATTAATTAAAAACTTTTAATTAATGTTATTATTTAAACCCTCACCCCACCACTCTCCTCAGTTTTACACCTCCTGGCGGAAGGAGATCCCATCCAAGATGCTCTCCTCCATCACCTCCTCCTCTCTGGTGAGGCGCGGCTCCAATGGATCGCGGCGAAGCTCCGGGCAACGCCCAAGAGGTAGGATTGTGTGTTACGTTTTTAATTTCCCGCACCTACTTTGAGATCAATTTTCATTGTCGATTACTAGTAAAAAAATTTATCAAATCCCATATTTGTGTATTACTCATACTGAGCTCCCCAACGCAATTCTCGGATTTAAAATCTGAGTCCCGACGTGTTCGAAAACTCCCGGCGAAGTTCGTGGGTTTTTGTTTTTTTCCGGCGGTTCTGGGTTCTTCGGCAAGATCTAGCAGCGGCACGGCAGGGACCAGGCGGCGGCGTCCCTTGGTTTCGAGGCAGCGGAGGTCGGCCAGCCGAGGGGGCTTCGGTGAGGTCGATGGTGGCGGGCGTCAGCGTGATCGGGGAGCGCGGGGCGATGTCGGTGTGGGCTGGCGCGGCCGCGGAGTAGGAGGACCGGCCGGCTGTGCCGGCCAGTTGACGCAGCAGCCGGGGTCGAGGCTCGCGACCCCGCTCGAGAGACAGAGACCCGCTGTATGCGGGTCTCCACGTGGAAGAAAAACGATCAGACTCAAAGATAGTCGGGGGAAAGAGTGGACCAAGGGTCCACAGCGGGCCCACGAGGCCGAACCGCAGGCCGGCCCAGGTCGGGCGCACCAGCCGGTCCAGGCCGGTCCCGCCAAAGGGGGCTTGCCCCCTCAGCCTTCGGACGCCCGCATTTTTCGCTACGGGAATCCGTTTTGTGTGCTGTTAGCGACAACATAGACCTCATGTCATGGGGGACTTTTTGAGATGGATTTTGGAATTTTTAATTCCCGAAAAGAGGGGTCTCAGAGGCAGGACACGTCTTTAAGTGGTTTGGTGTTTTCTCCGGGGGATCTTGTTTTGGACGGCGCAGACGCGTCCAACGTCCGTTTTAAGCGCCGTCAGTGGCGTTGGGACCCTGACACCAAAGAAGATCATTCTATGGTGGTTTCAGCTGTTGAGGACGAAGTGGAGGTGTGGGCCCCATGGGCCGTCTTTCGAGCTGCGAGCAACATTTTGGGGCTTTCTCATTGGGCGTCCGTTCGGGGCATGCGAGCAGTCGATTCCGAATGTTTTTCCGAGGGGATCGCTATGGTGCAATCCGCCCACTCAATTTCTACACGCTGGTGCGGGCCCAATGAGGGTCGTTTGGACGTTGACGGTGATTTCCCATCTTTATCACTGGGCGACCGTTTTGGGCAAGTGAATAGCCCAACTTGTGTACTCTTTCGAGAGGATCGCAATGGTGCCATCCTTTCGTTGTGTTTCGTGACCGGGTTGCGGGTCCCATGAAGCACCACCCACATGAGGTGTGTCAGAATGCATCTTTTTCTCCAGATGTATGTTGTGCTCAAGTGAGTAGTGTTGTTGACGTGTTTTGTCCGAGAGCATTGCGATGGCGCAGTTCGCCCGACCTTTTTCTGGGGACGTGATGTGGGCCCCACCCAACCCAGCTATAGTGAATAGTACCTTTTTCATTGGGTGTTCGTTTTGGGCTATTGAGTACTGAATCCTGTGTGTTTTTCCGAGGGGATCATAGTGGTGTGATCTGTCTGTTCAGTTTCAGGATCTAGGGGTGGGCCCCACACAGGTTGGTACGGTGAATAGTACCTTATTCACCGGTTGACCGTTTCGGGCGAGTAAGTAGTCCATCTCGCATGTTTTTCTGTGATGATTACAAAGGTGTAATCTGTTCAGGTGATTAGATCCTCAAACGTGATCTTATTAAATGTGTAATGTGAAGGTGCCCTCGTGGTGGTTCTTCCTGCGGTGTTTGCAGAAAACCCTTAGCGTGTGATCGCATTCACTCTTGGGAGAGTGAAGTGAATGCTTGAGGAGATGTGGATGGTCGTGCCTGAGCCATTGAGGTGCAAGGTTGGATTTGTTACGTTACGCATTCGCTTTGATGTTGGGTGTCATGTGCACGATAGCCTTTGGGCTGGAACGTGGTATACTCTGGGAGTAGATGAGAATGCTTGGAGGTACATGTGGTTGTTGGTACCTGAGAGTGTTTGTGAAATTGGTCGGGGTTAACTTGAGGCCACATGTCATGTGGGCCCCATGTGCGTGTCGTGCTATGATTTACATACTTTTGACATCTCGTGATGTAGAGGGTCTCTTTGTTCTCGTTTTTTGACCAGAAGGGTTGAGTTTTCCCCCGGGCCTATTCTCGTTTGGCCGACAGAGATGGTTTGTTCCTCTGTTTCTTCAACTATGAGTGGTTTTAGTACCCTTCCATTTCACTGGATTGCGGCACCGTTTGCGACTATATGTGCTCGTACTGCGTGGGAGTTTTCCCACTTTCTGGGATGAGTTGTCTTAGTCCGCTTCGACAGTGACTAAGCGGATTGAAGTGTGATCTCCCTGAGAGGCTAGGGGATTTTCTACCATTCCTTCATGTTCCCTGGTTGAGTTATTGTGGATTCATTATGACCAGTAGTTTACGCAGGCACCGATCCTCTACCCAGGTGGTGGTTTCCAGCAGGGCTAAGGTCGTTTCCAGCAGTGATGTGGTGGTTTCCAGGAGGGCTGAGGTTGTTACCAGCAGGACTGAGGTTGTTTCCAGCAAGGCTGAGGTTGTTTCCAGTAGGGATGAGGTTGTTACCAGCAGGGCTGAGGTTGTTTCGAGCAGAGCTCACCAGTGTAACATCTAGTAGGGATGGCCAGTATAGCAGTGTTCACCGAGCAGTACCATCCATCAGGGATGGCTAGAGTGGTTCTGGGTTTACCTTTAGCAGGGCTGGGTAGTGGTCCCCAATGTTGGGATTACCTCGAGCTAGGCTAGACAGTGGTCCCCGATGCTGGGCTTACCTCCAGCTGGGTGGGCCAGCGGTCCCCGATGCCGGGCATACCTCCAACTGGGCTGGGCAGTGGTCCCCAATGCCGGGTTACCTCCAGCTAGGCTGGGAAGTGGTCCCATCGCTGACTTTAGTCGGGTCTCCCTCCAGTGGATTTCCCTTTTATAGGACTGGGCACTGTGGCACCCGTCGACTCTTTCCTGGTCTCCCTCTAGTGGGAACCCGTCGACTTCCACGGACCCTCTAGCGGGGCTGGGCAGGGGGTCGCCTGTCGACTTTGAGTAGTCCTCTCGACTGCGGGGCAGTGACGAGGTGTGGTTTGACGTTCCCCCAGAACTCTCAAGTATAAGGGGCGCTTTCCCCCACTGAGACGTGTCCTTGTGACACGACCTAAAACCGTGTGGGTGATTCAGTGCCGCCCAAAGCGGATAGTGTCGGAGTGCGGTGATTGATCATTTTACTTGTAGTTCGGGGCAGATGTGCGGGATGCTGGGCATCGATGGTGTTACTTCTGGGACTGTTTGCGACTCACTTTCTTGGGTTGAGATACGGTATGGAGATCCCCTTACGTTCTTGTTCGGGCTTCTTATTGAGCATATATATTTGTATATACCTTGTTCTGGTACCCACTTCTTGAGTTCGGTTTCTCTCCTTCTAGGAGAGGCGAAGACACGCGAGGTATGCCACGTGCTTTCCATGTCTTGCTTCTTGTGGTTGGACATGTCTACTCTCCTGCTATAGGTAGTGAAGACTCGACGGGAAGTTCATCTTCCCACCGTTTCCAGCTCCTTGTGTTTGGACGAGTCTACTTCCTTTCTCTTGTTGGGTTGAGCTAGACTCTTTACTGCACTTTCAGTTGTACTCCTCTACATTCCCCTGTTCGATCTACTGCTCACCCTTCGGTACCACCTTTTTTGCTCCCTCAAGACTTTGGGGTATCCTACTGAATATCCTTATACTAACCCCTACGAGGTCTTTGCCCGCACTTGGTGTGCCCTTACAGACGAAAAACAGGTTGGTCATGACTTCAGTGGATCTTAGGTGTTCAGGTGCTTGGACTGCGTGCGGTCGTCGTAGTCGGGTTCTAAGTGGGGAACCCTTCCAGCTGTTTTTCTTTTGTTCACCTGTGTTGGGTTGTGGCACTTTTCTGGTTGGGCGCATGTTTTTCCCCATTTCTTTTCAGTTTACTTTCAGCACTTTCTTTGTACTTTTAGAGTTTGATGCACATTGTGGTTTATTTATAGCAGTTGCCCTTTTCTTTTCTTTTTTACTCTGCACTTTTGCATTTAGTGTGATATGTGGGTGCGTACTGGTACTTTGGAAAAGGCCTCCTCGAGTTATTGTGCCATCGGCACTGGTCACCAGCCCTTAGCCTATGGAGGCGGGCTTGGGGTAGTTTCGGCTCGAGCCCGGGTAGGGTCAGGTCATGACAACCAACTTCCAATTTCTAGGTCGGGTCAAGTCTTGTATCACATATAAGTAACCTAATCATTTTATGAATCAATTCATTTTAAATTATTCCGATCAATTCTTATATAATTAGTTATTAGAGTCATGATTTAATTAATTTTGTCACCAATTCCAATTCATAAGGTCCTATACACAATATAAATGAAATTGGGGCATCAAAAAAATTCATCTAGGCCTTTAAACTAGATAACAGGTATAACAAGACATATTATTGGTTTGAGTATATGAGATACTATTGGAACACACTAATGAAAACAACTAATGTGTTGTTATTGGTCGATTAAAACATTTTTCCATCATTGAGGATACCATCACACTAAAAAAACAACCCAGGCACAACAATAATCAAAATCAATATCGGAAATGCACATAGAAAAGTAAATATCGAATGGTATAAAGAATGAAAATTTTAAGTCACAATGTTCTTAATATGATGCCTGATTCTATTTTAGCTTATTATCATTGGGAAGAAATCAAAAATATTACGTCAAGGCAATAACAAACCAAATTATGTGTGTCATCCAATAGTGAAATATTAGAAAATGTAACAACATAATTAACTACAACATTTACCAATCTCTAGATAGTAGGTTTTCCCTTAAATGTGGGCTAGCTACTCCTAGAAGCAGGCTCATGACCAAATTTAAATTTCTTATTATCCAGTTTATGAAAAATAATAATACAAATGAAAAATGTCTATGATACAACTTTGTAACTTCCTGCCCTTTGTGCCACTCAAAAGTTCTCTCAGATGATTTTCCATAAGACCTCAAGTGCATCTCACCATATTCCAGAGACTACCAACTAGAAGTAAGGTCCTTGGGTATGTTTTTGGGGTGATTATGACCTCATTTATCAGAGTTTTGCATTATAATAGATATGTAAGAAATATTAGAAACAATAAAAACATCCATATATCAACATGAAATAAATTGTATGTATTTAAGATAATGGAATAAAGTGAAAAATCTGAATAAATAAAAATAAGATACAAATGATGATAGTATGTTATGTGTTAAAAAACCAAGGGTTAGTGGATACAAGAATATACAAGATTCGATAAAAATAAATGAAGGGCCAACAAATGTTGTAGATATCATCTTGAGCATAGGCTTGGTCCTCTACCACCAACTCTATCATAGAAGTGTATTTCAAGCATTGGAAGATGGATGCTTCCCTTTTTTTACACCTACAACCATAAAGTCTAATCGGGTACCAAAGGATCTCTTGCAGGGTGTGAGATACAATTTCAGTTGTAAAGAACCAATGGTGTACAAGACCTTCCATTTCATGGGATATAAAATAAATAGTGTGCCTTAAAAATTATAATTTAATACATAATAAATAAATATTTTCATTGGACTAAGTTCCACTTGGAGGCTTCTCTAATCTCCCATCATTGTCCTAAGCTAGTATGTATGAACTGAGAGATCCTGAAATGGTAAAATGAGTAGGGAAAAGTTCCATGGGTTGTACTATCCCCAATATTTTTATTATTGTTAGAGGATATATCTCTACATTTTATAAACTAACTGAACAATTCTCATATGAAAACATTTATTCACCATTAAAAATTTTCAATAATTTATTTATAAAACATTTAGACACACCATGATCCTATACTTGGAAATATGAAGAGGTTTTATTATTATTGATCAATGGGGATGGTAAAAGTACAATTCTAATGAGTCCATCCATAGTGACCAAGATATGATGTCCCATGTGTCACTCTCGTATGGTGTTAAAACATCCTGAATTGACATCCAAATTCATACCTAGTATCACTTGTAGGGTCCCGAGAATCTCTTGTGTCATGGTATAACAAATCAATCAATAAAATCAATCCAAGGGGTCTTTCTTAGGGAACCTGTGTCACTCATCAAGAGGTAAAACTAGACAATGCATGGTGAGCCCATCTCAGGAACAACTAATATCTCCTTGAGTATATTTTCTACGATTTTAGAAAGTCTAACAAAGTCATGATAGTTCATCAAATGTGTCCTTAAGTTGGAACCTATTGTATCAACCTTGTCACTATGGCAATATAAATTTATCAAGAAAGTTATATGTATTGAGTATGTCTAATTATAGGTTATTCCATTTTAATTCAAACCTTTTTCATATTTAGAATATTATTCAATGCATGGAAATAGACATAATGAATTAATTCCACAAGGCACCAGATCTTGGACTCTTTAATTTATGTTCAAACATCTATAAGTGAAAATTTTTAGGGATAGTCACTAGGTTCATCACACATAGAAATTAAATACACATATCAATATAATTAATATTATTCAATACCCATTTGGAATTATCAAATGGACAAAGAATATGGGAACTCAATAATTATAGGTGTAACTCATCCCATTTGGGTGGAATATCACAAGTAGATCAACTTGTGGGGTTGATTCACTTCTCACTCAGGTTTCTAGTAGAAAGGTGATGCATCTATTTAACATTAATTTGATAAATTAGGGTGATGTCTGAAAATAATTTCTCACAGCACAGTGATATAATTTACAAAATGAAAATAAATGATGAGAAAAGTAATGAACCACTATTATATCCTCATAGAGCTTCCCTTGCCTAGTATAAATGATTGATTCGAGCTAGGTTGGAAGAAATACAAGAAACTATCAATTTTATTGAAAATGAGATAAATGATCCATCACCCAGATATCACAATGAATGGAATGAAGAACATGAAATATATTATCTCGGATTAGAGTTCATGCTATTATAGATCTAATTCTTCTGACAGTGAGAAAATCATATGATAAATGGAGGCTCTGCCTTGATTCCTAGATTCATGAGGAGGGTGGGTTTTTAAGAGATAATATATAGGCGATAATGGATAGATTTAGGGGAGGAAGAAATAAATGTTTTAATTCATTTAAATGGGCCATTTTGGTAATTTCACCCATGTGGACACTCCACATGGTTCAGCCATAGAATTTAGCCATATAGTTTGGCCAAGCCGTGCGCCGACCATGTCCCATTCACTACATTAAAGGGAACATCCCATGGTTTTATTCATAGTTTGACTAACCTTTTACAAAACATGAAAAATCTCACTATCAAAAATATTTTATGGCTCATAGAGCCATGGTCTTTGGGTTGTAAGGTTTCATAAAAACTAAACGGACCATTCATGTTGTATTTTTCCAAGTTTTCATATTCTAACAAGCCTCGAATTTTCCAAAAATATTATTGAATCTATTAGGAAAGAAATTCTTGGAAATTTCAAATAATTAGAAACAAAATTAATGGTTCATGCCTTTGAGAAAAGTTGAGACATTATAGAGTGGGCATGGAATTATATATCCCTCCAATGCTGTTGGTAATGTATTTATCTTATGATATTCCATATATGTTACGTGGGAGTTATCATAAGAATATTATGTTGTAATTTCCTTGTTTTTAGCCTTAAATTATGTTAAATATGTCATTTTGTATGTTTTTTTCACATTCTAATGTTGCCTTTATATTACCATATTTTATCTTGCTCCAATATTCAAGTGTATAACTCTCGCCCATTTTATGTTACGTTGATATTATTATTGACTCAAATGAACTAATTTATTCATGTTATTCATTGATTATTATGTTACAATGATTTATATATCACGCCATTATTATGTATATCACAATGTTATCACACATGGTTTTAGAAGATTAAGGAAATTTAGCGGCATCTTATGGAATTTTAGTTTATGTTACAAGTTGTTATATTATGAACCTAATTACCCAAAGAGACTGTGAATAATGATCCTCTAGGGTTATATTAAGTGTACCTTAATATCATAAATCATTAAATTGAGTTTTACTAAAAATGGGATGACATGTCATCCTAATAAGATGGAGTCTGACACTGATTTCCATATAATTACTTAAAATTATTCATCTAAATGATGGAATGAAAACTATTAATATAAGAAAACTCAATTGATAAAATATGATAATACAAACTTCCTTGGTAATCCATTGAATAATTACGAATAATTCATTCTAAATTCATAATAATATTCTCTGATTGTCCATCAGATTGATGATTAAATGTTTTATTGAAATTTGATTCAGTTCTCGATGGCTTTCGAAAGCATTTTAAAAACATAAAAGTAAATATGGGTTCATGGTCCTATATAATAGAGATAGTAATTTTATGTATCCTAACTATATCCTTTAGGTATGGTAAAGATATTTACTGAAGCACACAGTAACAATAATGGAGAAAAATGTGTATATTTAGTTAGTCGATTAAAAATAAAACAAATTGTATTGTTACCTTAAGATGTATTTCTAAATACCACCGGGAAATATGTGAATATATTTTATAATTTTCCCTATGACCCTAGATAATCATGATTCATCTCCTTCAGTAATTTTCATTATACTATTATATATTAATATGTGAATCATTTATTGGTAAATTCAAAAATATCTATTTTATTTCCATCTCACCGATAACACTATCAAAAGTCCATGTACATGTTAGTGTTACCAAGATGAGTGGAAAATTGGGAAATATGAGCTTCACTAAATAATTTTTCCTTCAATTGGGAGTCATAAGGCAGACATAATCTCATCCCAAATCTATTAATACCGAATTTATAAAAATTAAACCATATAACATTACCCTTCTTCTCAGATTCTATATTTTCCTGTAAAACTTGATCTCCCTTCTATAATTCCTTATTTCATTATAAAAGAAATTATTATAATAAAAACTATAAAAATGGTGTGAGTTCTATCATGCACACTTTCTAGACAAAAAAAATCACCAAATTATTAACAAAAATTTTATGTTCTAAATGTATCATGGTTAATGTATCATTAGGTTTTAGAATCACATAATGAGAAAATTATTTTCTTTTCCTAGATGAAAATGAATCATGCAGTCATAATCCTTAATCTGTTATAAATTTTTTATTTAACTTGTGCTCAACACTTTCTGAGTTGTTATATGATTCATTATAATATGATCAGTATATATTTATCAATTTAAAATATATAAATTATTCCTTCAAATTTTAAAAGAAAAAATATAATAACAAATTTCAGGTCATGAGTAGGAGATTTTAACTCTTGTGGTTTCAATTAAAATTAATAATAAGAATTTAATTAATCATTCAGCATCAGAACACAATAAATTCCCTTCAATGATTCATTCCTGTAGATGAAAAAATCACCATTTATCGATAGAAGGTCCAAAACTAGAGAATTCATCAATATTCTTCTCATTTCTTGTAAAGAATCATCACACTCTCTTGTCTATATGAATTTAGCTCCTTTTTGAGATAATTTAGCCATTAATCTAGAAAACTGGTCAAATTTTTCAAAAAAAGCTTTTAGTAAACCACTAGTCCAAAAACCTATGATTCTTTGTGACATTATTATGTCTTGTACATTTTTAATTAACGTTAGTTTTATTAGGGTCAATAATTAAGTTATATTTAGAAACAATATCCCTGAAGAAATAATTTTGATGCAACAAAAATTTGAATTTACTAAAAATTCCATTTAACTTCATTTCAATAATTATTTTTACAGAAATCCTTATTTTACATTAATTATACTCATGACATTAATAAATTACCAAAATATCATCGATACACAAAACCAAAAAACTCTCTAAATTTTCATGGAAATCCCTATTCATAAGATTCATGAATATATCTGGTTCATTAAGAAACCCAAATGGAATAACTAAAAACTCATAATGCTTGAATCTAGTCCAAAATGTTTTCTTAATAATATCTTCCACCATCACATTCAACTGAGGGTACTCTAACCATATATCAATATTTTAAAAATATTTTTATCCCTATAGATGATCAAACAAATCATTAAAATGACATATAGGATACTTGTTCTTAATATTGATTTTATTCATGGATATATAATCAAGGGATATTCTCATTTAAAAATAATTTTTTAAAAAAAATAGGATAACACCATGGTAAAGCATTGGGATAAATGAAAACATAGTCCATTAACTTCAGAAACAACTTTTTCAATTCCAAATGTTCCACTTGAGCCATTTTTATGGGGTTTAAAAATTATCATAGAATTAATTCAACATTAATCTCAACCTACCATTCTAAAATAATACCACAAAACTCAACATGAAAGACATCCATATATTTATTCACTACTGGAGCATGAATAATTTTAATAGTTTCATTATTTTTAATAATATGGTCTATTTAACTTTCACTACCTTCTTTAATCAATTTATCATCCTCTTGATATATTATCAAATGCTTAAAATCATTAAAAATAATTTTCCAAGCTTTCCAATCTATCTAATCATGATAAACTAAAATACCATACAAATTAAAAATAATATAAAACTCTACTATGGTTAGTTCAATAAGATTTATAAGAAATACCATCCCATTGATAATGATTGAGATATTCTTATGAATCATGATTTCTTTAGTCTTTACACCTCGATTTTTCACCAAAAATTGTATATAATTATCATGAGGGAATATCACCTTATTACCGTAATATTTGTTATAAATTAATTAATGTAAAGATGTATAATAAAAAAAAGTCATCTATATAATTTGAGTAAATAAGTAACATACTTGTCACCACTTCATTAGATGGCCCAATATCAACTGTGGTAGTAGAAAAATATTTTTTCTATGCCATTTTTCTATCAATATTGGAAATTTCCACCAATAGAAAATAACTTTGGACACATATTTGCATTATTTTATAATTCATTATCATAAAATCATCTCATCATTGGCAAGATATCTATGACCCCACTATTGGATTGTTACGGACAATCATATCTGTGATTTTTTTCATGGTAATTTTCTTGTTTATTATGGTATTATCATTATTTTTTGGATTCCCTAAGGAGTTTTTTGGAAAATAGAGTTTTGGACCTATTATTAAGTGGCACACAATTGGCACATGTTTATTATAAACCTTTCACCCTCCCATTAGAGATTTTACACCATGAAAAATAGAACTATTGAGGTCACACAACCTTCAAGATGGGTGTGTGGATAACCATACACCCTGAACATTGGTTTTATCTGGGGCCAACGGTCTACCACATGGGTGTGTGGCCTCCCCCATGAAACCATGTGGCATTTATAGGTCATTAAAATTTAGGAAATTACTCTTCTTCCCTCCCATTATTTAACCCTAATTCCTCCCACATCTTCCCCAACTCAAGCTTTATATCCCTGGTCACCTCCTACCATTCCTCTTGGACTCCTTTTACTTTAATTTTTAGGTTGGTTTCAATTTGGATCTTCAATAATCATGAAGTAAATACATTCTAGGTTTATTCCTTCTTCTTGAGTTCTTCATTCCCCTTTCATGGGTTCTTCTCTCTCTAGTAGGTTGGTTACACTAAGGTGGGTTGAACCTTGGGTTTTTTGGTCAAATGTTTTTTTAGTCCTATCATTCCTTTATAGGGTCCTCTTGAGGTGCGTCTCTGGGTTTCCATTGGATTCCAAAAGTTTCCAAGCTTGAGGTAGTCAGTTACATGTTTTAGAATTATTAGATAATTATGGAATTTTTTATTATCCACTTGAATGTGTTATATAAAGAGTATGAATGGTGAAATGTGTTTTTTAAAAAGGTTTTTAAGGTATGTATTGGTTAGATTATTTCTTTCAAATGGAAATGGTTGGATTTCATGTGTACTCTCTTTATTTTTCTTCCAAATGGGATTTATGACTCGCACAACTGGTGTGAATAAGGTTTTGAAATGGATTTGGTGTTTGTATTAAATTGAAAGAGGGTTTCGCCCATAAAAATGATGAGATTTGATGTGAATTAATATTTCATGGTGTGTGTGTATGTGAATGTTTTAATCAATGTGACGGGTGGAATGGAAGATAAGAATAAAGGGAATCCTAGGTATCTAGGTTGGACAAATAAAACTAGTACGCTAGTCAAATTGGTAGGTCTGAGTCTTGGATCCTTCTATCATGATTGATGCTACACATTTCACTAATCATTGATGATGATTAGATAATACGAGAACTTTTAATGTGTTCCCCTGTAGTGGCATGTTCATGAGGATTCTATGGGTTATGGTTTCTATATCATGTGTCACCATAGTACGAGGTTCCTAGGGTTACACTAATTCCAGAGCATTTAGTGATAAATATGGTTCTCTTGTAATGTTGTTCTTAACATTGTTTTATGGTGGATATTAATTTCATGTTAAATTTAAAGCATTCAACTCTTGGAGTTTTTTTTCATGAAATGTTTTTATAAAAACGTTTTATAGTATCTTTATAAAACATGCATGTAAATTAGTCTTCTAATGCTATGGAATCAAACATTTCTTCACTGTGGAATCCTATTGTGCATTTTCTCACACCCTAGATACACCCTTATGTGTATGTAGATCTTGTTATATTTGACGAAGGTAAATGAAATATATCTTTTAAATTTGATGGTGGATATGGTTCCTAGTATTTATCTTCTTGCATGAGTTGGTGGAGGTGACATGAGGGTTTTGGCCCTGCTATTTAATGGAGTTTGGGTTGTGTAGTTGGTACCTCTCCCCATTTTTTATATCTTGTTTTTTTATTTAGTTGTATAATGTTTCACTTGAAATTACTTTATCACTTTTGGATATTCTTATTAATAATTATGTGATACATTATCTTGGTGTAATGTTTTATTCATAAGAATTTTGTATAGATGTTTTCTATGTGTGAAATAATTCTATGAAGTTTAATGTTGATACCCATGAACTATTTGTTAGCCTGTGGGAATCAGTAATGCCATTAGGTCAAATCCACATGCTGGGAAGGGTGTCATGTTGGATAGAACCCTAGAAAAATTCATGAAAATGGTATCTGAGAAGGGTTTACCTTTTAATTGGGTCACGTTATTTGAGATATTCTGAATGGACTGGAGCTTGGAAAGTTGAGGATTGAGGTTATGGTTTCAAGTGGGTTTTCTGGTCAACACACCTTGTAAATGTCCTTCAATAACCAGTGGATGTTGGTAATTTATTCAACATCTCTTTCAGGTGAGACGTACAAGATGTACACTATGAGTGGAACCTGATCAAGGGTGAAGTCGTTTGTATTATTATTTAGTATGTTATGGAATTTTTGGATCTGTGGAAGTGGTTGAAATGTGTTGTGACTACTAAATTTCCACATAATTTTGTTCTGATTGATTTTTTTTTGATTTTTTTCTTGAGGTGGAAAGATGACTCCCCAGATAATTCCAATGAAACTGAGGCAAGATTCTATAGAGATTTCCATCTTAGTTTTTGATCATAGACTACTGGATTAAGTGGTTTGGGTTGTTTAACACTTGGTAAAATGAGTGGTCACAAGTCATTCTCAATTTATGAAAGCTAATCTAGGTCTTGTAATGGAAAAGTCTTGATGTTTATCAATAATAAACCTTATAAAATCCATGGTAGTACTAATCCTCATTAGTAAGAGTAGTGTCTTTAGAAAATTTATTTTTTTTTTGGATTTCTTGACCCCCATGAGGTAACAATGGTAAAATTTGCTTCATTCTTGTTGTAGTGTCCCAGTCGGAGGTGGTTGGACTCGAGGTTCAAGATTTAAAGAATGATCTGATGGGTTTTAAAGATTTCAAGGTCATTATTAATGAGTTTTATTTCCTTAAAACCATAGCTTTATCTAAGACCCAGGAGTTTTGGAATGTCCACTAAGGGGGATTGAATTGTGATGGTGTACACCAACAGTTTTGAGGACATAGTTCAGTTCGTAGTACATATAGTCTCTGATGAGTGGTAGAAGGATCAGCGGTTAGTTATGGAGTTACAACATGATATACAATCTATGGTTTTCTTATTAAATTTAAAAATGTATGACAATGTAGTTGAATATGCATTGATGGTGGAGATCCACCACACTGGCATGTCAGGTGTTTTGTGGTAGTTCTAATTGTGGGCTATAGTAGTGGAAACTCAGCTCAAGTGAAGAGTAATCAACATGGGAAGTAAAAGAAAGAATATGTTTTCTCATTCTATCCTCCCTAGTCATTTTCATCCATGGCTACAGTTGCTGGGTCAGTCTTATGCCATCATTGTAGAAATGTGGGGTATATGTGATCATCTTGTTCAGATCCACCAAGACCATGTCAATGATGTGGAACTGTGACACTCCCATACATTAAAATATTTTCATGTTAGAATGAATATTATTTTTTGTCTATTTATATGCATAACCATGTCATGTTAACGCTACACACCACACTGATTTATATTACACACTCAATACTAGGTTTTATCATCTTTTAATATAACACTTATTTTTTTAAAAAAATAGAATTTATAAAATTTTATAAATTTTATATGTAAAAATAAAAATAATTTTTTAATTCTTAATGTAAAAATTATCATAGGGTGAATTTTTTATATTTCTCTAGGAGGTTTTATTTTGTGATGAATAGTGAAAAACTGCCTGCGTTCTGTATAAACTGCTTTAAAACTGGGCACAATTTTAATGAGTGTGGTAGAAAATGTAATATTACTACAACCCAATTTAAATCAATTTGGATAGAAAAGTCAAAATCCAGCAATCAAAATAATCAGGCTATTGATGCTAAAATCTCAATTCCTTTTGATAAGTCTTGTTCCTCTTCTGGTATAAAAGAATCTGGTCAGCAGAACATAGCTGCTTTGGTTGGAAATGGAGAATCCAATTAATGGACAAGAATATTCAAAAAGATAATCAGATTTCTTAGAATAAAATTGAAGATTTTGTTAAAGCTATCTTGGATGCTACAGAAATGTTTTCTATTTCGAATAAGATCACTCAACATGAGCTTGTTAAGGTCTTTAAGGACAAAGGGAGTGACAGCTCTATTGATATTCCACTCATTATGGAGTATTCCATTATTGTTGGTTGTGAAACAGAATCTCCAAAATAGAATGTTTCCATTGAAGCTAAAGAAAATGAAGAGGAGTTCGATCATGAGGCTTTAGTTCCTAATTTGGAGGAGGAAGATTAACCTGGCCAGATTGAAGAGAAGTATTTGAATACTATGGCCAAAAAAGGTAAAAATCCAATCGTAGATGGGGATGGTTTCATCACTCCTCTTCCTAGAAAAACTAGAAGACATATGGACTACTCGAATACAGAGTGTAATATTGTGACCAGATCTGTCGATGTTTCCAAATATGAACCTACAAAGGTTCCTCAAGAGAAGACCCAAGCTAATGTTTCTAAGAAAAAACTTACAAATGATCCTCAAGATAAGCCTCGAGTTGAGGCTTCCAGTACTACGCTGTATTATTTTTCACCGCTATTTTATGAGCAGGATATTCATGTGTGGAATGATCATATGGATAGGCAACTCGAAATTGCCCATCAAGAGATTCAAGAAGGTAAGATTCCATCCATGGAATATCTTGATATTAAAATATTCATTTTCAATGAAATATTTTATATGAGCACCAAATCTTCTTAATCTCTATGATACTTTTTTTAGTTCTTATTTCGATTATGATTTTACTTGCTGGTTGCATGAAGCTTTTAAGCTGGATGTTGGCAGGATAATATTGAAGGACCTCTTTCTGCTGGCCTCATCATGTTCCCTTGGATTTAGTTTTTTGTTATATCATATCTGATGTTATGTCTCTGCTTCTCTGATCTGATGTTCCTTGTTGGATGGGTTCTAATGAATTACCTGCATAGGATTTTGTAGCTCCTTTTTTATGATAGAATTCTGGATTTACTCTATTTGTCTCTCTTTGATGGCTCATGCTTCTGGAGATTCTTTACATCTCTTTTGACATGCTGTTTGGACGAGGATATGTCTGATTCTCCATCTAGTTTTTTCTCATTGGTTTCAATTCTGGATTATATTGGGGTTTTCTGGACTTGAATTTTCTCTAAAAGGATGGACTACTTTGTTTTTCTTGAATTTTTTGCTGATAAGTATTCTTCATTCTGATTCTGGAAGCAAGATTAATGATTGTAGGTTGATCAGTCATGCAAGGGATAAACTGGTTGTGTTTGGATAGACTTCACACTTACAGTTTGGTGAGCATTGCAATATGGTTGGATTTATGGTGTCTTCTTTTGAGTTTTGACATTGCAGATTTCTTGCAACTTCTATTAAAATCTCATTTCTTAATTCTGGAGTGAGATCTCTATTGATGATGCTCATGGGGTTATCTCTGCTCAGTTCCTGGTTTACATTTCTAGTAATCTCCATGTTAATCTTGGATTTTTACCTTGAGGATTATTTCTCTCTATCTGGAACTTTTTACTGAATGCTGATCATATGCTGCAAGGATGGGATTATGTCTGGCTGTTGCAGATTGGTTCTCTCCTCTAGAATGATCTCAGGTAAGCTGATTTTTTTTTGGTTTTTATTTTCATGAGTCCCATTGTACCCCTGATGATTCCATGCCGGTGTAAGAGCATTACACCTCGTGTTTGTATTGTAACATTTTCTTTTAATAAATTCCTTTGATGACATGAATTGGGAAACCAGTTCATGTCATCACCTTCTCAAAAAAAGGGACTAAACCTTAATATTAAGGACCCAAATGAAATGGAAACTTATCAAAAATCCATTGGATGCCAATACTTCTACCATATCCCCACTTCGTTCTAATTTTATGAGTTATTTGGGTATTATTAAATGTATGTTTTGCATATAAAAGGTTTAATAAGGAAGAAGATAAAAAGAGAACTTTTCATACCTTTAGCACTAATAAAACATTGAGATATGTAAAAAACATAATAGTTTTTGTTATACATATCATTCTAAATGATGAATTGGTTTTTTTACTCTAAAATTCTTTTATTAATTTTTACAGTTGATTTAGGTGCATAAAATACTTAAGAAACCCCAATGTAATGATTATTTGGTTTGTAATTAACTATAAAAATGACATAATAAATATCAAAAGTGACTTATAATGAAAGAATTATAATATTTAATTATTTTTGTAGATGAATATATATATTAACACAGATATAAAATTAATATATTTTAAATATATTATTTTTTTGATATTTTAAAGTTAAAAATAAATAAATAATGTTAAAATTGACATTATTGTTATTTTACAAAAATTGATATTTTATTAAATGATTTAAAATTAATAAAAATCCTATAATATTACAGGTGATTTTATAGTTCTAATAAATATTAAATATGGTATATTTATAGACCAATGGATCTTTTTAAATTGACATATTGACCTGTATATTGTAAAAACATTGCTAACCTGGTCCGGCTTTAAGCGGTGTATTAGGGCATCACGTTCACTTGATTTAAAATTAATTTCCAAAACACATGGTGTTTTTATTTTACAATTTTCATAAAATATTAATTATTAAATAGATCTATATTTTATAATTAATACCACTTTATTTTATTTTAATGGTTAAATTACCTAGATTAGAAAACTAGATTCGTTTATAAAACCCAAAATGCTAAAATTGGAGAATCTTAGATGGTATGGAACCAATTTTTTAATGTGAACATATTTTTGTATGATAGAGGTTTTCATAGTCCATTATTACTATTTAATAAATTATTTTCCCATTTTGGAGGCACTTTAGGTATGTTAGACCTTCCATTAATGAATACCTTTTGGTATTTACAAGAGCAACACTCCCCCTCACCTATAAAATGGCACGAAATCTAACCCTTACTCACACCCCTCAAGACACTTTATCTCAAAAAATATATACCAAAATATCTTTTAAAAATCTCTCCCCTCATCCTAGAACCCCTTATTATGAATAAATTCATACAAGGAGTCCTTTTGGTACAAACCAAAATAAGTCACCAGATAAGGGGTAAAATCATTCCTTAATCTATTTAATTTTATTTACATTATCCACCTCTCAAATATTCTTATTACATGATTGTATAAAAATACATGTATTATATATATACTAGTATGTTTTATAATATGTTTTTTACCTACACTTGTACACACTACTATCTAATTGTTAACAAATATATTGTTTCTATGTACGATGAACTACTGCCTCACGAAACAATGATTGTTCATTTTTCCATTACCACCTATAATGTTAGAAATTATGACAGAAAATATATTTATATATGTTAAATATGATTATTTTTATTTATTTATGATTAATTAATTTTTTAACACAGACCCATATAGTTTCTTTTTTTGATAAATAGGATAACAACGTTTGTGCCAGTGTGGACTACAACCACCTCAAGGCGATGTGATTCATTCATTATATACATGGAACATATTAAGGATTATTTTAATAATAATATGTAACATATATAAAATTTAAATGAAACTGGAATTATAATATACATATTTATCATTTACTTTAATTATTTTAATATGATAAAGAAATGAACGTAGCATTAATGTGTGTGTACGACCTACTGTCTCCATGAACGGTGTATTTCACTTCTTAACTCCAAAAATTATATATTATTCTAAATAAATATGTAATTAATATATATCATAATTAATTAATGGTTTAAATTATGGGGATGATAAAATCAGGATCTAATTTATAAGAATAACAAACTAAATGTTAAAACATACTTGAGAAAATTATTCGAGTAAAACACAATGTAGTGAAAATAACAAAAAAGTGTTAACAAATGGGTAATAAATATTATAAAAAGTAATATATGATATTATAAACATTATTATGATTATATTAGAAGTTAATAACAGTTTTTAAACTGATATAAAGTAAAAAAACCACACAATAGAAATTAATGTTAACATTAGGTATTTTAGTCTTACTTTTCTTTTTATGTGGCATACACTGTATACACCACTTACATATTTTGTGTAGTTTATATTCCACGTCTTTTGATATGTTATATCATGAACCATTTTTCTTCATGGTTTGAAAAACATTTCCCTTATGTTAATTATGATTTAAATGTTTCATGTGGCGTGGGATACTTTATAATGTCTAAATTTTTTGTCCTATAAAATGTTATTAATGATTATATTTTCAATTTCACTTCTTTTTTCGATTGTTAACTTTATCTGGAAACAGTCAAATTATGTTAATAATTTTTCGTTAAAAATTTTCTTTAATATAAATAATTGCATCTGATAGATATTACTATTTCCAAAACCATATATCATTTTAAGTACAATGTTTTATTTGAATGTTAATTGATTAACTGGGTAATAATTGTTAAATATGTATCCTTCATTAAATACAATTATTTAATAAGAAATATTTAAATAATTAAATTGATTATTAGATATAAGGAATGATTTTATAGGTATTTCATCAGTGGGTCCCATTTATAAATACCCCTTTGATGCATATATATCCTCTTAAGAGGAAATAGTTTTCCAACATATATGGGTTATTACATGATATCTAAACCATCTAGTGAAAGGTCTTAATAGTATTGGTTTCATGTACCTAGGAAACATGGATTACAATAAATAATCATTTACCTCAATTAATATTACTTTTTATTAATCCATTATATTTTTCATTGAAATATCGATGGATATATTTCATTCTTAGTTAATTTAATTAGATAGCATGAGTTTTATTTTCTTACCTTGCCATATTGATGTTTCCATATATAGTTATTAAAATGGAATTTATAATTAGTTATTTACCTTTTCATGTCAATTTATTCCTGTTAATTTTTTATTTATTCATTCTTACTTTCCATTAATGTTCTCTTGAGATCACCCTAATTATGTTTCATTTCCCCATGTTAGGAAGAATAAATCATTGAATAATTATTCAGGTATGTAGTTTATTTCATTTTATTATGACATCATGTTTTTACATTCTATTACCCAATGTATTATGTGTATTATGAATACAATCTAGCTTTCTAAGACTATAAACTGATTGTTCCTTCAGGATTTGATTCCTTGGGACAATTCCAATGTAATAAAATAATGCACTAGCTCCGAGCTTCATGTGTTAAGGCGTAATAGTTGGCATAAAAGAATGTTTAGAAACAACAATAGGAATAAGATTTAGAAAACACATATTAGGTATTACTACCCTAATATAGACATTGAGGATAATCATATAATAATATCCTCAAATTTTTTAAAGGTAGAAATTATCTACATATTCTTAGCAATACATCAATTTCTAGATAATACTAGTGGACTTGGTTCTATAATAGATGTACATAAGAGTAAAAACTCTGAAAAGATGTTATGGGCCTTAATCAATGTAACTTGGTACAAAATAATAGTTTTTTCTACAAACCTAGGGTGAAACTCTTAGGGGATACTCTAAGTATAATTCAAATTTCCTTTACCTAACATTATGAAGGATTTTAATATAATGGTTTCCCCAAAGTATCCAATTCTTATTTTTCTATGATTTTTTATCCATAAATTTATGTTATTTAGTATACCATATTTATATTTATTCAAATTTCATAATTTTAATAGATAATGTGGAAAATCATGTTGTTTAGAAATGAATCCTTTAAGGAATAATGATATGAATACTCATGGAAAATGTAGAGGTTTTCATGTAGTGAATGTCAATGTAGCTAGTATTAGAACTGAACAAGTTATGTATATATTAGGGAATATTAGTTAGGTTATGACAATAACCTTTCATGAATGGATAAACCTACTACATAGATATATTCTTATTTGATTGACCACATTATATGGTTGAATCCCAAAACTTTTAGTGGGACTACTAATCCAATTGTATCGTTTCTATTGATATAGTCTCTTGAGAAGATATTTACTGTCATGGAATGTAGTGAAAAGGAAAAGGTTACACTTTTGGTCTACTGTCTCCAAGGGGATGTTGATCAATGGATGAACATGATATAAAATACTAGAGAGTAAGAAGAAATACAACTCATGGAATAGAGATAATTTAAGGTTACATTCTTTGATAAATACTTCCCTCTTGATCATCAAGTCAAGATGAAGAGAATGTTTCTTAGCTTAAAGAAAAAGGAATAAGAGGGTTTTTTGGATTATGAAACTATGTTTACAATGCTAACTTGGTATTATATATATTACATGGCTAACATATAGTTCTTGATTAACCAAATTTTCTAAGGTCTTAATCCAAATATCTAAAGGGTGATGGTTCAAAATAATTCATGGTTATATGAATAAATAGTTCTATGTGACATCAAGATGGAGAAAGAATTATCAAGATCCTATACATTCAAAGGAAACTAAGAGAAGGAGATATCTTCTGAGCACCATGCAAAATTGAATTCATCAAAGAACTATGATAATAATGAAGAAATAATATTATTCAAGGTAATTATAGTTTTTTATAATTGTAGTGAAAAGGGTTTACAAGAAAAAGAATTCAAAGGAAAGAATAAAAAAGTTGTTATTTATTATTATAACTGTAAGGAGATGGGTCTCTATGAATATAAATTCTCCAAACATCTAGATAATATGCCTCTGAATAAGCTGAGGTATCAAGGTCATGCTTATTTTAGTGACACAACTGATGTGGAATGATTAATATACTTATGTATTTAAATATAATAAATATGTTGTAAACTTATTTTGGTTTTATATTTTATCATCATATAATATTTCACTACAATACCTTTTTAATAAATATTTTAGATCTTATTCTGAATAGTACCAAGAAAATTTATTCAGTTTAAAGATAGAATTTTCAGAAATCAAATGATTGAGAGAAATACAACCCTTAACATGTTCTACATGTTGAGATAATTATGTTGAAATGATTTATTTAGATAAATGTTGACTACCATGAACTGATTATTTAATTGCATACAAGTGTTCTATACTATAGTTGATAGAGTTTAAAACACATTTGGATTTATAGAATATATTTAATCACATGTTTATTAGGTATTAAATAAGGAATAATTAATGTTTCCAACATGTTTTTATAGTGATTCAAGTTATTACCATATTTTAATTGGAGGCATGATGGAGGTATTCATATGTTTGGAATGTGGAAATTTAGAACTACTTCATGTTAATTAAAGGGTAATGATAAGATCATTTTAGAAATTTAGTGACCTTATTTCGAAATTGATGAATCATAATAATATGGAAAGGTTAACCATTTATGAAATTCTTTATATTGGACTTTGGATATGGTTTGAGATATTTACATATTACATCACTATACGATGAATCTTGTTCCAGTAAGTAAAGTAAAAACAGTTTTGGGAATGACTAAAAGATAATATTGTCCTTATATAAATGTACCAAGTAAGTATATTATCTTATATTCATAGAGAGTGAAATAATTCCTCAACCCCAGAAAAATTATCTTCAAACAAAAGAAATTCCTAGTACCTTCATTTATAATGAATCAAATGTCCCCTTAGATCATCACCCATTTAGGGCGTTTGATTGTTAATTTTCTCCTAACCATGTTCACTAGAACTCTCCATCACAACATGATTGTTAGATTTTTCCTCTGTATCCATGATTCCATTTTCCACCTATGTTCTTCTAATGGGGAACCTAGTTAAGTGACCATTGTACCTTACATTATATATTCTTAAGAAGATGTGTTATTTCCCTATTCACGATGTGGGTTTTTTCAACAATAGTATTTTCAGATATCAATTCCTTGATTACTAAGATCAAGATTAAATTTGAAGGATGCAATTTAATTATGTTGGGGAGAATGTTACACCTCAAGACATTATTATATTCTAATTTTAGAAAAAATATTTTTTGTCTCTCATTATACGCATGATCATCTTATGTTTATACTACGTACCACACTGAGTAAGCGTGTGGTACGCACAAGTCTTGATTTCACAGCCTTTTAAAGGCAAGCCTATTTTAAAACTAAATTTTGGAAATTTTATAAATTTTATTTGTAAAAATAAAATTCTTTTTTAAAATTTTAATGTAAAAATTACCTTAGGAAGATTTTTTTGGTATTTTTTGAGAAGCTTCATTTTTTTAATTAATAGTGAAAAGTAATGCATTTTAGTAAAAAATTACCTTTTCATTCAAATAATTTTTAATGTTAAATTATAACATAAATAGTTTTATAAGTCACAATAGATCAATTATATATATATTAATCAAATTTATATCATTTTAATCGTTTTAATATTAAAATTAGATATAAAAATATATCGAAATTTTGAACATTTCTACTTTAAAAACGTTCTTTCTCAACATGTGTATGGGATTATCATTAATTTTTATTTTACCAATAAGGTGATTTGAATTTTGGAAAAAACATAAATTTTTTGAATAAGTAAAATATATTTTTTCTAATCGTATCAACTTATTTTTTTCCAAAACAATTAGTGAAAGTGTTTAAACTTAATTACGATGATTAAGGTAAAATTAATCATAATAAGGGACTAAACCTTAAATGAAGGACCAAAATGGATTTTAAAATTTTTCAAAATCCATTGGATACTAATAATTAGACCATATCCACTATTGGATTTATTTTTATGGTTGTTGGGAAATTATTAAATGGAATTACCCAATATAAATGATTTAATAAGGAAAAAAGAAAAAGAGAACTTTCTTTACCTTTAACATTTATAAAACATTGATATATGAATAAACCATAATATTTTTTGCTAAAAATTTAATTTGGAAATATAAATGGTTTATTTTTATCAAAATAATTTTTCATTAATTTTTATAGATGATTTAGTTGCTAAAAATTCTTAAGAAATGCCAACATAGTGATTATTTTTTAAATAATTAACTAAAATAAATGATACTATGAATATTAAAAGTGAATTATATTGATTGAATTATTGTATTTAATTAATTTTGAATATGAATATGTCATGTTACATATCTATAAACATAATATATTAGAATTCCAATATTTCATTGATATGTTAAAACTAAAAATAAATAAATAATGTCAAAACTGGCATTGTTCTTATTTTACAATAAATTATATTTTATTAAATGATTTAAAATTAATAAAAAAAAATATTCATCCAATATATTTTTAATTTTTAATTGTTAATAAATATTCAATTTGGTATATTAATGGACCAATTTAACTTGAATAATTTACATATTGACCCATATATAGTAAAAATTGTATTAACACGATCTAGCTTTAATCTGTGTTTTATCACATCACGCACACTTGATTAAAAATTAATTTTCAAATGAAAATTAATATTTATTTTAAAAATTAGATGAAATATGAAAAAAAATTCTATATTGTCTAATAATTCTCACATTATTTTAGTTTTAATGGGTAAATTACAACGGTTAAAAAAGTAGATGCTTTAATAAAAACCAACATAAAAAATTGGGGAATCATTGAAGTTAAGGAACAAAATTTTTAAAATGAACATAATTTTTTGTGGTGGAGGTTTTAATCGACCATTATTATACTTTAATATATCATTATTACCTTTTGGATGAACTTTAGGTAAGGTAGTCCTCCCATTAATGAATACCTTTTTGTATTTAAAAGAGGGACACTCCCCATCCCCTATAAATAGGAAAGAACTCTACCTCTTACTCACTCCCCATAAGAAACATTGGCTCGACTAGGATCTACACAAATAGCCCCCAAAAATCCCTCCCCAAATCATAAATTCACCTCCCAGCTCAAAAATTCATCCAAGGAAGCCTTTTGGTCAAACCAAATGAAGTTTATGGATTAAGACGTAACATATTTCCTTAATCTATTTAGTTTTATTTCCATTATCCCCCCATAAACACTTATTATTCCATTAATGTATAAAGAAAAAAATATAATAAATTTATTAGTTTATTTATGCTATTTTTTCAACATAAGAATTCCAACACTTCCATCTAATGGGTAATGAACATAATTTTTCTGTGTACGGCTAACTACTGCATCACAAAATGATGATTGATCATTTTTCCTTTACCACTAATCATGGTGTCCATTATGATGGAAACAATATTTATATATGTTATATTTTATATTTATTATGTATTTAGGATTCTGAAATTATTTTATAACACATGTCATTAAACTTTCTATTTTTTACAACTATGATATAATCGTTTGTGGAAGTGTGGACTATCACCTCCTCAAATCAATGTGACTCATTCATGATAGGCATAGAACATATTAATGATGATTTTAATAATAATATATAACATATATATCATAGATATTGTTCTATAATTATAATATACATATGTATCAATTTCTTTTCATTCCTTTAATATGGTAAATAAATGATAGTTTATTTCATTATACGTACGTCCTACTGTCTCCCTGAATGGTGCATTTCATTTCATATATTCAAACAATTTAGATTATTCAAAATACATTGGTACTGAATATATATATATATATCATAATGTATTATTATTTTTTATCATATATATGATTAAATAATGGTATAATTAATAGTCACACTAAATTAAAAGTCAAAACATACTTCAAAAAATAGGTTAATTAACACCCAAAGTAGAGAAAATAATGAAAGAGTGGTAACAAATGGTAATAAAATATTGTAAGTTAATATATTATATTATAAAAATTGGTATCATTCTATAAGATTTTAGTAACATATTTTAATCTATTTTATAAGAGGTTACATACCATAAAATATAATGGAATGTTAAGGTAAGAGATTCTTGTCGTACTTTTCTTTTTGTGAGGAATATTCCATATACAACACTTACTTCTTTAGTGTAGTGTATCTACGGCCCATTTTGTGACATTATATCACAACTCGTTTTTATTCATAGTATTACAAATATTCCCACATTTTAAATCTGATTTATACGTTTCTTGTTGTGTGCGATACTTTGGGATGTTTAATGATTGTTTTTCTCAAAAATGTTCTTAATGATTTTCTTTGCGATTTCACTTCTTTTTAAGATTGTCAACATTATCTTGAAAAAAAACATTGTAGTAATAATTTTTAATTATAAATTTTCTTGAATATCCATATTTTTATATGATGGATACAATTATATCCTAAATCATTTATTATTTTACATACATTGTTGACATTGAATGTTATTTGATTAATTGGGGAATAATTGATAAATTTGAATCCTTAATTAAATATAGATATTTGGAACATAATATAATTTATTATTTAAATTTATTATTATATATGATGAATTATTTGGATAGATACATCATGGGGGCAGTTATAGATATCCTCCCGAAGTATATGTAGTCTCATGAGGGAAAATAGTTGGCCAAAATAGATGAATTTTACCCATTATCTAAAACCTCTAGTGAATGGTCTAGACAGTTCTAGTAACATATACCTAGGAACCATGGAATACAATAATTAAGCATTTAACTCATTTATATTTAGTTATTTTTCATCCATGATATTTTTCATCCACATATATATGGACACAATTAATTCTCATTTTATTGATTTAGATGGAATGAGATTCAGTTTCTCACCTTTCCATATTAATATTATATTATATATTTATTTGAGTGGAATGTGTCATCATTTATTTATCTTTCCATGATAATTTATTCCTATTTATTCATTATTTCTTCCACTTTACTTACCCTTACTAAGAATTTTCGGTCACCATTATTATGTTTCCTTTCCCCACAACCTGAAGAATAAATATTTGAATAATCATTCAAGGATGCAGTTTATTTCATTTTATTATTAATCATGTTTGGATTTTCTATTTCCCAACATGTTATATGTATCATGTATGCAATATGTATTTCCAAGATTACTAAACTAATCGTTCTTTTGGGATTTTATTTCTTGTAATCATGGAAATGTAATAAAATAATTCACCAGCTCTAGTATTCTGGTTGGGGTGTTATAAAAACTATGGGTAACTTACAGTGGTTTTACAAGGTGGAAAATCCATAATATTTGGGGGTGGGTTTGACAGATTAAAGGGGAATTTCATCCTTGTCAGAACCATCTAGGATTGTAGCTTCTCAGTTTGGCATTCATGGTCGTAAGACTAGATCCACTTATAGGTAGTGTCAGCTCAAAAAAGAGCATCATGTTAAAATTGTCCCTCAAGATTGTGTAGAAATGATACATATTTATATTATACATCAGGAACGAAAATAATCTGATTCAGTTCCTATGATAGTTTTTTATCTTCATTTCAACATCCATTGATTGTGTTCTGTTGGATATGGTTCCTCTATTTATTTTATCTATGCTCACCTTAGAAATGTGTTAAACTTTCCAACTGATCTTATACCATATGAGATAGAATTGGTGATGTGGATGGGTAAGAAGAAATAATAGGGTTTTTAGGTGTCCATACTGTGTACTCACCATATCAGGGGTCAAGCTGGAATGAGATTTCCTAGTTCTGTAGATTGATCTATTTGACAAGATCCTTGGTATGGATTTTATTTTCTATTTTTAGGGGCACATCAATTTCTATCAGTGTTGAGTGTGTTTTGCTATTCTTATATTTTATCTAAAGTCTCCCTGGGTGAATGGGATCCGTAGTCTCAAAGTGATGGAATTTGATATTCGATATAAGATAGTCGTGTTTTCCAGATCTCATACCTCCCAATGGAAGACAATTTCGGTAGAGATTCTAAGAAAGGATTACCTCCTATGGGGTATTTGTTCCAAGAGGTGTTTCCAGATGATCTTTCCAGGTTTAATCTGGAATGGGATATGGATTCCATCATTGATTTTTCATCTATAACATAGATGAAATCTCTTCCCTTATATCATATATACCCCTCTGAGTTTATGGAAATAAATATAAAGTTAGACGATTCAGAATACAAATGATTCATTCACCCAATCGGCTCACCTTGGGAAGCCCCAACCTTATCTTACAAAGAAGATAGATTGATATATTAGATTTTGTATTAAGTAATATAAGCTAAATAATTTTACCTTTAGGAATAAATATCTCTTTCCCCATATTGATGACCTTTTTTATCTGGTAATGGGGGTGATTAGGTTATCTAATATTGATTTTATTTCTGGTAATCACTGATTCAAAGTCAAAGTGGTAGATGTTATAAATCCAGCTTTTTTAAGTAGGTACATCTATTTTGAGTATTTGGTCATTCCTTTCAGGTTAGATAATACTCTAGTGGTCATTATGGTTCCCATGAATATGTTTTTTCGTTAGTATCTCGATTTTGTTTTTATGGTATTCCTTGATGACATATTGATCTATTAAGGGACTGAGGAGGAGTATGAGTGACATTTGAGGGTTGTGTTGAGACTATTTGAGATTATATCCTCTAGGATAAGCTTTCCAAATTCACATTTTTTATTAGGGAGGAAAATTTTCTAGATCATTTTATCTCCGAACAACGGGTTTTGATGGACCTTGAAATGATTAGTGTCGGGATGTTATGGGAGAAACTGAAAAATGTTTTTGGAATTAGAATAATTTTGGTCTTTGTTGGGTATTACAAAAAATTTGTTCTATATTTCCCTATAATTTCCTTCATCCATGATGGCACTCAGCCAAAAAGGGGTAAATCTTGAGTGGATCCCAGAATGTTAGGTGTCTACTGAGAAGCTTAATCAGCAGTTGACCATAACCCCAATTTTGATCTCATCTGAATATGGGAAATGGTATATGGCCTAAATTGATTCATCATGTGTGGTTCTTGGTTGTGTGTTGATACAGGATTATCATATGGTGGGTTATTGTTCTCACCAGCTCTAACCTCATCAAAATATTTATCTTCCATGTGACATGGAATTGGAAACAATGATGCATGCCTTGAAGACATGGTGTTATTATCGCTTTGAGGAGATGTTTGTTACCTATTAGGATAATATGAGAGTGAACTACATTTTCTCTCAAATTTATATTAATTTGAGGTATTGTTGTTGGGTTTAATAATTTTAGGGGTTCAATTTTGATATCATCAACACCCTAGGCAAAGGTGATGTGTTAGCGGATTCCTTGAGAAGGAAGGTGCAAGTGAAATCCTTGAAAGAGATGAGTGATAAGTGGTACCTGATGAGGGTTTATTCTAAGATAGATGATGAGGCCAAGGAGCATAGTGGTTGTGTGTTCATAGCTAGTTTTTATATGGATGTTTCCCTCCTAGAGTTTATTCTTATGAAGTAGCCTCACAACGAGTTTTTACAACGACTTATGCAGTTCTTAATTGGTGGGGAGGTGCTCAGTGAATGGTCATTTTCTTCATATGGGGTTGTTTTTTTATAGTTCAGGTGGTTGTTTTATTTTAACTTCAGAATGTGGTAAAATATAAAACCCACCAGTATTAGAGGTTCATTTGTCCAAAGAAAACCATGATGTTCTCTAATGATTATCATCTTTTCTAGTGGCCAAGTTTGAGATGGGATACAACTGACTTTATAAATTGGTGGTATACATATAAGCGTGTTAAATAAGGGAAACATCTTCACTCTAGTTTTATTATGAAATAAATCATTCCTACAATGAATTTTGATGTCTTAACTATGGATTTCATTATAGAATTACATCATACACACCGGGGAAGGAACACGATTTTGTTGTTGTTTGATAATCTAAGAAAATTGTCCCATTTTATCCCAATAAAGGATTAAACTATAGTATATATGTTTGGTTGATTGTATTTTTAGAAGATAGTGAGACATCATGGTGTTCCATTGAATATTGTTTTTGACAGGGACCCTTATTTTACCTCTCATTTTTTTGGAAGGCCTCCATGAGGCAATGGGATCACATGTCAAGCTAAGCATGGAATACCATCCTTAAATGGATAGTCATACAGAATGATATAATTAGATCTGGGAAGACATTATTCAAGAATGGATGTTGGACTATGAGGTCCATGGGATAACCATTTGGGTTTGGTGGAATTTTCCAATAATTATAGTTACCAATCCTCGATAAAAATGGATCATTTTGAGGCTCTTTATGGTTGTCCATCTTGGTCCCCTTTGTTTTTGGTAGAGGTAGGTAAGACCTCATTGTTTAGACCAATCCTCATACAGGAGACATATGATGAGGTTTATTTAATTATGAAAAGTATTATATAAGTGTATAGATTCTATATTTCCTATTCAGATTAGAGTTTTTCATCTTTTGAACTCTCAATGGGTGGTCTAGTGTTTTTAAATGTGGATCCCAGATTGGTTCACCATTGTTTTTGTAAGAAAGAGAAGCTAATTTTGAGGTATTTTAGACCATTTTTTCTTACTGAAAGAGTTGGTAATGTGGAATACTAGTTATCCTTTACATCCTAGATTACATTAATTCATGATGTGTTCTGGGTCTCATATATAAAAAATTATAATTAAGATTACTCTCATGTGATGATTTGGGACAAACTAGTGTTAAAACCTAGTTTGTATGAGTTAGAGCGACTAGTGTGGATTGGGGATTCTCTAACAGAAATGTCTTCATGGGATTTCCATACACTTGGATAGGGTGATATTGCATAATTATAATGATGATCCTTATATGTGGGAGTGAAAATATTCTGTTCAAGTGTAGTGCCCATAATTATTCCTTAATCATAAATTGATCTGAATTTCCAAGGGTGGAATGTTTTCATAGTGGGGATAAGTTTCACATCTGTGATTTTATTTTTAGAAACCATTATTTTTTATTTTGGTCTAATATTTTTTTGTGGATTTACAAAGAGTTTTTTGTAAAAAAAATAGAGTTTTTTACCTCTCATAATGTAGAACATGGTTAGCATACGGTTAGTAAAAATATACACTAGCCTAGGAGAGACCATGTGCCGAGACTAGTTGTTTAGTATGGAGTGAAAAGTCTACTATATGAGTTTGTAGCCCCCCTAAGAAACAATGTGTCCTTTTTCCTTAGAGGAAGATGTGCCACATAATTTCTGCATAGTTTGGAAAACCATGCGTCCTAACCGAGTGGCTTGTCCAGGTCATTAAAAATATGGAAAGTACCTTTATTGCTTCCCTCTATTAAACCAAAACTCCACCAATTTCTTCCCCAAGTCAGGATTTCAACCCCTAGGCACCTCCTCCCCTAACACTTGGCAACTTTTTAATTCAATGTTTTGGTGTATTTTCCTTTGTATCTTCAATAATAATCAAATAAGTCCATCCATTCTTGGTTTCTTTATTATTATTATTTTCATCCTTCTTATTCTATGGGTTCCCCTTTCTCTAGTCTATTTATTTCCCTAAGGCAGGTCGAACCATGATTCTTTAGGTTCAATCCTAGTGTTTATAGTTTGATATTTTCTTTTATAGTGTCCTCTAGAGGTGTGTTGGTGGTTTTCCACTATATTTTAGAAGATTTAATTCTTGTGCTTGGTGGTTCCATTCTTTAGCATTATAGATGAGTTTGGTATACTTTCTTGGCCTCTTGAATGTTTTCTATAAAGTGTGTTAATGGTAATAATATGTTTTAAAAGGGTTTTTATGGTTTGTATGAGTTGATATGTGGTTTTTAAAATAGAAATGGTTGGATTTATTATGTCTTCTACTCATTGTGCTATTAAATGGGTTTTATGACTTGTGAAAGTGGTGTGAATCTGTTTTAAAATTGATTTAGTGTGTGTATGGAATTAAAAGTGGGCTTTCACATGAAAAATTATGGTTTTCTATTTATATTAATATTTCCGTTTGTGTTAGTGGGAGATTTTTTTTCTATGTGACATGTGAAATTGAAATTTAGAACTAAGGGAATATTTGGTATCTACGGGGTAGACTAGAACTATTATGCTAGTCAAATCGGTGGTTTAAGGCCTAGTTCCTTCTAGAAAGATTGATAATACAACACTAAATAAACATTGATGATGATTGGAGACCAAAATACCTTGTAATGTCATCTCCTATAGTCACTCATGCATGATGAGATATGGTTTATGGTTTCTATACCATGTTTCACTGAGGTATGAGGTTCGTAGGGTCCCACTAGTGTTATGGCCTTTGGGGATTACCTATGGTTCTCTTGTGAATTTTTTTTACCAGAAGTATAATGTTGAAATTAATTTCATGTTAAATTAAATGAATTATTATATTGAATATGTTTTCCTTAAAAAACAGAAATACATTTTTTGATTTCATTCTTTTAATATTCATTTTAATTTTATATTTAATGTTATGGAATGGAATCTCTATTCAGGGTAGAAACCTACTGGGATTTTTATCACACCCTACACACATCCTTTGATGCATGTTGATCATTTTATGTTTTACCTAGGTAAATTGAATATTTATTGTAGTGGTGATGGTGGATATGGTGGCTAGTCTTCCTCTCCTTACAGGTCTTAGAGTAGGTGGAATGACTGTTCTAGACATCTTGTTACATAGAAGTAGGGTTGTGTAGTTGGTACCTTTCCCCATTGTGGTATCTTGGTTTTTATACTAACATGTGTAATTTTTAACTTGAAATTATTGTATCCCTTTTTGATATGGGTTTTTCTCATTACATTCTTCTTGATCATGGTGTGATGTATTATTCTTTCTATGTTTTTATGGATATTATTCCTGGGATAAATCATTTAGAAAATTTTAATTTTCGTACCCAGGAACTAGTTTCTAGACCATGGGGATTGGGAATTCACTCTGGTCCATGGAATTGGTCAGGCTAGTTTTTGGGTTGGAAGGATCCCTCGGGATGGTTCATGACAATGACGCTTCTTTTTTCATTCATCATCCCTACAGAAAAACATACCACATCAGCAACACATTATAGAAACTATAAAACATTCCCTAGATTTTATTACCACACTTGGATCATATTTGGGGATAATCTTCAAATTTATTTATTGAACACTTCTCTATTTCATTAAATCTTGAATGCTTCTTACTCTTCTTGTCTTGATGAACATACTATCCAGAAAACTACATCTGAACTATATCAACAAAAAAAATCCTAATTTTTAAATTAATTGAGCCAATGATATCCATAAACATGGTTTCAATCATGAAAAATATATATTAATTTTTCTATCATAGTCCCTAATAAATTTCATTCCATACTTGGATGATATTTTAAAATTTTATTCCTATGTGACTACCTAATAATTACCTTTTGGACTAAATTCCAATAATTTTTCCCTATACTGAGTTAAAAAATATTAGGAAAATATTTCTCTATAAAAATATTCTTATGTTTATCCCATTCCATTTTATCAAGTTTATCTTCTCTATTATTCTTAATAAAATACCTCTGTCGATCATCTTCACTTTCAAAATGATAAATGGAAATAGTTTCCTTTTGAATTATTAAACATCCCATGACTTAAAAAAAATTTCTTTTAATTTGATACATCCTTTAACAACCTTTGGTTATGTGGTTCTGTAGAAATATTCTGGGTGATGTTTCATATAATATTTAATTATTGACATCTTCTTATGTGTAAATTATGGGTTCTCTCTAACAGGGATTCCACCAACATTTTTATCCTATATTAATTAATACACCATTACAAAAAATTTCTTAATTGAAATTTCCACCATTCTGGGATACTAATGTTTAAGGAAATTATCATCTGATTACCTTACTACTTTAGTTTCCCTATTTCTTCTATAAAGAACAATTCTGAAAATATATATAGTAGATGAATAAAATGGTAATATTGAAATGTTATATCATGATAAAAATAACATATACTATATCAAGAGTATTTTATTAACCTTATTTTTATATTAGATGTTATCTAAACCATTTTTATGATACCATATATAAGGACCAAGCCTAAAATATTACATAATCTAGTGTATTTAGACAATAATTCACTTTATTGTATTCCCAAAGATATTTTAGGTTTAGAGTTTCATAGAATTAGGTCAAAACCCTTATTACAAAAACTCACACATTGTAAAGTGTACAAGACCACTTAGAAAGCATTTTTTCAATAAGAGAATTGTTTTTAAATAAATCATGTTTTCTATTCATGAAAATATATTCATTAATTTCAACCTGAATTATTATTTATTCATACTCATCCATTAACCTAGTGAAAAACATTTAAAAATATGGGATAAGAAGAAAAATCCCATTAAAATAAATAAAATTAAGAAATTAGTTAGTCCAATTTAAAACATGAAAACCCAGATAAGAATATTTTTATCCAAAAATTTATAGAGTGTATGAAATAAACCATAACCACATGAAAAACACTTTTTGTTAAAATAAAAAAATTAAAATACATAGAAAAAAATTCAAAACATTAATGGAAACATAGAGAATAATATTCATAACTATTGAAAAAAATAAATAGAGCCCATTGAAATATATAAGAGATACCTCTCTAGTAAACTCCCACATTCTTTATGTTTAAGATAGGGAATAAACCAAATAATTTAGAGGGAAATATCTGGCTAAACCATTATCTAAGTTGTATCAGGATCATCTATCATATAAGTTGTACAAGGATCACCCTTAATTATATATAATAATCCTAAAATATACCATAAATAAAAAAATTTAATCTTACACCTTTTAAACACAAACCCATTTAAAATCTATTTTTGACCCATATGAAAAACATTTTAAAATATAAAAATACCTTTTCATTTTAAAACAACATTTTGAAAACTAAAATACCCAAAATATAAAGAATACGTTTTGTTCTTTGAAGAAAATATTTAATATTTTAGATAAATAAAAACAAAAAATAATAATGTTAGTGGAGGAAAACTCCATTAATGTTGTATATTTTAAAATAAAACATTCTAGTTCTCTTTTATAAAGAAAGTGAAACATTAAATATAGTATATGTAAAAAAGATTACATATTAAAAATTTGATAGAAAGTAATATAATGTGGTATAAAATTCCCTTTATAATTAATTTATATCAATACAAATATATCCCTAATATAATTTCATGAATATAAACATGGAATAAAAATATTTATAAAATATATCTTTAAAACATTTAAAATGGGTTTTTTTGTTAAAGTATTCATTGTAATTCAAGTCTTACCAATCACATACCTTCTTTATATTCATAAAAGATAAAATTTATGTTATTTGTTTTCTAAATTAATATTATTTTTCTTGTTTATTATTTATTTATTTTATTTTTTTCAATCATATATTTAATTAATTATACATTTATGTACATGTCAAACTTTTTGACGATATTTAGCTCATTTGTTGAAAATGAAATATGTAGTTTTACTATGGTCAAATCAATTATTATTAAATAATATCTATTATAATATTGATAAAATAATTAAAAATTTATACGTCAAATAGAATTTTAAAAACAAACATGAAATATTTTTATAAAGAATGAATTATGTTACAATCATGGGGATGGTAGGTCATATGTATGCATGGGTAACATTGTTATTTTACAATGAGCTTGAGTAAAAGAGTGCATGTATCATTTTTTTATTGTAGTATTATTAATATATAATAAATATAATATGATATCTTTAAATATACTTATTTATACCATCTATGAGATGTAATGATGAAAAATGAATCACATTTCTTCTTAGAGATGGTAATCAACAACTACGTGTGACCGATGTTTTTATTTCTCATTAGATGGAAGCAAAAAACCTAAAGATATATTTTCATTAAATAATGTTAATTATTACAAAAATAAAAAATATATATATAAAATAAAATATTAATACAATCTATGAGATGGTTTTATGGAAAACAATTTACATCCATTTGAGAGGCGGTATCATGTCGTACACATGAATGACCACTTCGTTTCTCATTTGACGGAAGAGGAGATGGATATAAAATTTGATATAAACATAAAAAATATAAATATATTTAATATAAAAATTTTATTACTTATCCATTTTTTAAGAATTTTATTTGTAGTCTAAAAAAATAAATAAAATGAAAAATCCTAGCTAAAAATTATACCTCTTCTCTAAAAAACATGGTTCAATTTATATAAAAATCATTGCAATGTTTTTTTATGATCAAATCAGAGACTCTAAAAATTTTAAGTTTTCAAGGATTTTATTTTTTTGTGTTCCAGATGAAAATGGTCTCATTAAGTGTGGGGAGGATAAAAGGAGAGGTGTCTTGTTATTAGTGGGGTATAGGACACATTTGAATTTTTTTAAAGATTAAAATTTATTAATGTATAACTCTTAAAAAATAGGTCCAAATAGACCATTTAAAAATAATATACTGTATAGAAAACAAATATGATCCTAAAATAAAAATTAAATATTTTTCTAGATTACTTTAACCCTAATCGCATTATTTTAACAATTAGTAAACATGTTTTATCCTTAAAAGTTGTGAAAAAATTTAATTATTTTACAATTCATTATGACCAAAAAACAAGTTGACTTTATTAAACAATTTATACACTGAAATGTAATTTTTCTGAAAAAAACAATGTTTAATCACATTTTATGTTTAATATTGAATCATATTATACAAATTGATTTATTGTATGACTACATATGTTGATTGAGTTATTTTATATAGGATTTAGGACCGTAAAAACTCATGTGGTAAGTACATATGGGTTCTTTTCCAACTCACTTGTGTCTCAGACACTTAGATTCCATGGTTGGTTAGGGGTTTTCAAATTATTTGAGGTTAGTTTTTGGTTTTTTGGATGATTATAATTTTGGGGGTTTATTTAGATCAACCATTATTGTTTTTTCTCTCAACTTGAATCTATACATATAATAAATTATTCTAATTTATGGGATTTAAATTATAATCATGAAGGCTTATTTTGATTTAGAAGTGTGTTCCTAAGATAATCAGTGTTATATATAATGATTGGTAGAAAATACCTCCTATAATATCTCTTGAAAATATTATACAGGAAGCTGTGAGACAAGTTGCATTGGAAAAACATTCATTATAACATTTATTTTTTCAATAAATTATAAAAACAATCCTAACACAAGGTTAAATGAGGGTTGGAAACCCGGGAAGAATGGTGACCAATAGTTTATAATTTATCCTGAATAATTCACTTATATTTCACAGTGATAAGGGGACTTAAGAACCTAAAAAGTGTACAGAATGGATGGATAGGATCTTCAACTTCTTATAACTCAAAAAGATTCAATGGTCAGTTTCACCACTTAAATTATTGAAGGATCGGGAAGTAAATACTAGAAATACCTCATGCAAGATATGTTTCTTGGGGATCTTACCCTAAACACTTTGAAGATGGTATTCAATCAATGGTTTTATAAATAAATGTTTCTATTGATGAAGTCTCATGAATTATTTACCTTGGAGTAAGGGGTCAATTCACTTATAAACTATTATACTCATTTTATCATGTTAAGTCACTAATCGCACAACCTTTTTTCTAATGAATACTTTAAATCTTAAAGGTTTGACATGGGTTTGATGGTTGATATTCAGTTAATGGTACTCCTCTAGTACCTATCTAATTTTGCTAATGTAGTTGATGAAGAAGCTATGGATTAGGTAGACTATTCCATTAATATAATGTTGGGTGGAGCCTCAATTGTAATAGGGGGTATCTATAGTGTTTATTTTTTTTCAGATAATGAAAAAAACAAGCGTGATTAGTTTAAATTAGGAGAAATTGTAGGGGATTTATCCAATCAATACTAGGTGGTTCTCTTTTGCTATGATAAACCAGGCTATACCAAGATAGACTATATAATCACACTCTTGATATTCCTTTATTGTATAAAATGTGGTCGTCCTCATCATTTTTTTATAAGAGTATCCAAGGGTAGTAGAGCAAGATACACTATTACCAATGCCCCCAGGATCATTGTGATGTAGGAAAGGGTGGTGGATCTCATTCTTATGTAATGGGAGATACACATGGAAAAATTATGTTCTAGGAGGATTTCAGTCCATGTTGAGTCAAAATATTACTTTTTTTAATTTAAAATCATACTTCCAAAAATCAAAAACACTTACATTAATAATTCTTTTTAAAAAAATTATGCATCCTATGTGTTTATAATATTTTTATAGAAAACATATATTTTTATTAGATGTTAAATACAATGTAAATTGGTTAAACCTTTGTTCAAATTTTATGGATGAAAAAAATTATGTTGGATTCATATAAAGAAGGAGGACTTTTACTTTGTACATAAAATAACGGATTTTAATGAAATTGAATGAAGGTATTTAAATAATAGAAGACAAGGTATAAAAAAGTATCATAGGAAGTGGATATATAAATTCTACTGGACAATCATATTGGATGTAGGAATACATGCTCTTCAAAATATATTTCATAAAGGCCTACTAGAAAAACCATATATATTTTGTTGAATAATCTAAAATCATTCTACTAGATAGAACCTTTCAGGAATTTTAATGGTACTTTATAAAAATAAATTATTAGATAATGAATATGTACTAAACCTTATCAAGTGAATATGATTTCATATGAATACATCACAACCACTTATGAGAAATATGTAATATGATCATTGGATATTTTCTTATAATTATTATATTCATACAATGAGGATGAATATAGTTAAAATGAAGCTTCTAAATATTTTTCATCACTGATTATTTGAAGATATTTTTAATCTATTATAACATCTTGTTACTCATGTGTTCTATTTTCATCTTTAATATGTTTTTTTCTTAAGAAATCTATATGAGGATTGTAAATTCATTTGGGTATTTTTTGTTTGTAATTTCTTGTCCAATATTGTGTTTGATCGATGGATTTTGGGGATAGGAAGGTAAAGGTTATTCTAATATTTTATTATCAAGTGTTCGCAAATATAGGGAAATAGTATATTTTTTGATTTTTGTATTGAGATCTTCCATTCTTAAAGAAGATATACCTTTACAGTTTTTTTAGAACCATGGATACATAAATCTAGGGTTATTCACTTCCTTATCTCTTATGGTTAATGGTTGGTTATCTTTGTTTCCAAACATCTGTAATTTTTTCTTAGTTTTTTTTTTGTAGTGGTTACTTTACTTGTTTTTAAAATATATATTTTCCACTATTCATACTTTATGGAAAGGTCAATTTTTTGAAACTTTTCCTAATATTTATAATATATAGTAATAGTATAAAATCTTCTATGTTTACTTTATTATATATCAAATAGACTCTTTAGCCAATAACCCAACTTAATTAGGTTGGTAAAAATTTTATATTTTATTTTATAAACTATAATTTACCACTACTACTGCTGTAAATTGATTATTATTTAAAAATCACATTTTTTATTAGATAAGTTTTATACTTTATTACTTTTTATCAACTAAAAAATATTATATCATAGTAGGTTATTAAGTTTTATACATTTTTATACTAACATGAATTGTAGGAAATAATATATCAATTTTTAATTATGTAAGTTTTAAATATTGGGTCCCTTGAGAATCTAAAACCTAGAATACCACAAATGTTTTATTCTATTGACTATAAATATTTGATAGATATAAAAATGAATTTTATAATTAACACTGGGGCTAATGAATCTGGGATGTTGATTGGAAAATATTTTATTCCACACAAAGAAGTCTCTACTATCACTAAAGATGAAAATTATTAATATCAATGGAATTACGAAGTCAGAAATAATTTTTTATATTCCATAAAAAGGAATATATATGTATATATATAGTTATTTTTTTCTAGATAATCTAAAATTATTATTTTCCAAAAACATGAGATTACTCATTTTGGAACATCAAAAATTACGGAAATAATAAGAGCTATATTGAGAGTTGATTATCAAGCCATTGATTTTTTTTTCTCATGCAAAATTGTTTACTGAGATGCATCCATGATTCCTGAATATTGTATATATATTATTATCTTTTTAGGGATAAATATTTAACTGAGGTGTATTTGGTTGAAAAATTATTGATATTATTTATAGTCAATTACATTCAAATTTAATAGTTATTGGCGATACAAATAATCTTACAAAAATAAGATTGGATGATTTAATTGGAACTCTCATACAGTAAAAGGGTATAATAAAAATGGACGTCTAAAAATACAAGAATAAAAATGGTATACCATTCACTTCTCTATCCATTTTTGTTAATATAATTACATCAACTAAGAATTTTCCAAAATTTTCTAAAAATAAGAAGGTGAAAATTGTGTCAGAAAATTATTATTTATAGTAATTGAAAATGATCACAAATATTTTTCTAATTGAATGAATAAAATTTCAATAAAATTTTTTTTTGATACAAATATGAGAAATATTCTATGGGAAAAATAAATATAATTATTCTATTAAGATAATTTTTATAAAGAAAATAATCTATGGAACATCATACTTGAATCTCCTAGATTGTAAAGGAAGGATATGAATGACATGAATTCAAAGAAATTATATATATATATATATATATAATGGAAATAAAAGTTTAAAAGATATAAACACATGGAATGAAAGTGTTGGTGATACTTCATGAGAAAATTAATCGTATGAATGTATTGAATGTTAGAAGATCATTGGGTTATATGGTAGAATTCCAAAGATCGACAACTGCTTTACAGCTAAGGTGTCTATTGAATTTCATACAATATTACATTAAATTATAAATATCATGATTTATTGGATTAATTGAATTCTATATATTTTGATAAAGAAAATGATACTTCATTTGAAAATGATGATAATTTACCATGTTTGGAATTTGTTTCGATATTTTCTCAATTATGATAATTTTTTTGTGCTTCCAAAATTTATTAAAATATTAAGGTAGAATGGCACGACCCGTCATCGGGGCCCGTGCCGTGACTACCCCAAGCCCGCCTTCCATAGGCCAGGGGCTAGCGACTAGCACCAAGGTGTAAATCCCGGAAAAAGGGAAGGCATTGCCTTTGTAAAGTAAACAAGCACCACAGAGTAAGAAAGCGGAAGAAGTAAACACTAAGTAAAAACTGAGTACAACAGTAAGTGCGGAAAAGTAAAGGGGGCCAGAAATACAAGCCCAACTATAAAGTACAACTGAAAGGGGAAAAACAGCAACTGAAAGAAAAAGCCGCAGCGTCGAGCCGTCCTCTGGAAGTCCCTCCTGAAGGGTGGGTACAGATAGCCTCCACTGCTCCTCGGGTCCAGTTGACCACTCCGAGTACGTCCCACCCAGTGGTCCACCTCCAGGTACCGTCCTGCTCCGCAAGCCTCCACCACGATCAGCGCTGTCCGTCGTCTGCAACCAACATAACATAGTACGGGCATAGCCCGTGCTGGGGTGAGTATAACCTACTAAGTGGGGACCCTGAGACCCCCGAAGTTCTCCCAGAATCCACAAAGGATAATCCACAAAGGAAAGATAAAATCACGAAGTAACATCTGACACAGCTTAGGTATATGCCCATACATATACCTATGTCATCAATTCTCGCTCGACTCCAACATCCGAGCTCAAGTACAACCCAGTACACATAGGAACGAAAAACGTAAATCCACAGAGGATAGTACACCACAATCCAGAAAGGAAAGCAAAACGTAAATCCACACAGGATAGCACAACACAATCCACAATGGGAGGCAAAATAGGGTTTCAGCTCACACAGGTATACTTCTTCGAATGACGATAGAGATGATCACTGATCCATCTAAGTCGTCGGACCCACAAAGGATCAATAAGTACTAACCCCCGCAATGACCCACAAAGGATCTGACCCACACAGGATCGATGGGTAACTAACCCCCGCAAAGACCCACATAGGATCGGACCCATACTGGATCTGTAGGCGCTGGCCCACACAGGACCGCTGAGCACTGAACCACACAGGATCAGACCCACACAGGATCGGTAGCACTGACCCACAAAGGATCGCTGAGTGCTGTAGTCGTCGCCGTCGAATCCACTGAGGATCTCTGCACAGTCGTCGTCATCACAGTAGCAGTCGCAGCCAGCTCTAGGGTTCCCGCACACAGCAAGCTCATTCGGGAGGGTCCGCTCAACGATCCAAGAGGCTGATACATCAACTGACACATAGTCCAGAGTTGATGTATCCAAAAGTTCCATATCGTCAACAGGAACTCAACGTTGCAGACGGCGCGTCAATCGGACGCCCGGTCTGAGAATTATTGGCTTTTTCGTCCTAGGGGCCCGGTTGGGTTTCAAGGAAAAACCAACCCGACCGTACTCCACCTGTGTCCAAACCTTGGGCAGATTATTCCAAAAGATCCATCTCACATAGAGGAATACAACAAATATGACGGCACGTCATTCGGGCGTCCGGAGATTAAGATATGAGCGTTTCCGCTCCAAGGGCCCCGTTGGTTTCGTGTACGAACCAACTCGGCCAAACTCAAAGTATTCCGAAACCTTGAGTGCGATATACTGAAACGACCATCTCGATTCAGGGATCGCATCGCAACAGACAGTGCGTCGATCGGAGGTACGTAGCTCATGTTATGAGCAAAAGACCGAAAAGGTCCGGAAACTGGGGGTCTGGGCCCGGACCGACCCGGCCTGACCCCCCCCCCCCCCCCTGGGTCAGCCCGACCTGGGTCGACACGACCCGGGTCCAGGTCCGACCCGGTTGGGCGCGACCCAGCCCGGCCCGGCCTGGGCGCGACCTGGCCGGTGGGTTGGCTCGGCACGGCTCGGCCGAGCGGCCAAGCAAGGGAAGCCGCGGGGCCTGCTGTCCCCGCCGGAAGAGGAGTCGCGGCCCTGCGTGTGGCCGCGATTGGTCAGCAGACGCGGAAAAGACGTGTCTCCTATCTCGCCGGACCCGCGCGGTCACGGGTCTGGTCGACCGCCGCCATCGTGGCTTCAGCCGTGGCGGCTCCATCCGGCGGCGCGCCGGGGCGCCGCCGGTGGAGTCCGTGGGCCACCGGAGTTGCTCCGGTGGTCCAATTCCATTTCTGTCTGCGCCGTAGCTCCTTCCGGGTCCCGTTCTTCACTTCGGAATCAAAAAAATCATCTCTGCAACCCGTTTTTTCATCGTCCTCCGTTCTTCACACTAAGGATAAAGGGTGGTGGGTTCAGACTTGTTCGTTGGTCCGCACCCACCGCGTTAGCGGTTTGAAACAACACCATAAAATCCCAGCAATTGATTAACCACGTCCTGCAATAATAATCCGGGGACCAACTTGTCAATTGGTTGGTCCGTGTTCTTGCGTTGGAGGAAAACAAACATGGGTAAAAAATTTTCAAAACGACCCCTACCTCGTAGCTGTCGTCGGACGAGTGCGAGTACGTCGCGGAATTGACCATCGCGGTAGGAGGTGATTGTCGCGTCGTGGAAGGGCTTCGCGTTGACAATATCTGATGGTTAAAGAAACACACAGATTTAATTATAAAAATTAAATCCGTGTTGAGGATAAAAACCACAAAGGAATTAAAAGGACTGCAATCTCTTACCTCAACGGACGATCGAAGATTTGTCGCGGAAGAAGCGTCGCGGAGGGAGAATTGTCAGTGTCACATCGTCGATCTCCGAGGGGCCTGGCATTCTTCGTCTCCCTTCATCGGAGGTCGTAGTTCTTCGCTTTCTTTTCATTCTTCGCGTTCTTCGCATTCTTCGCGAAGGAGGAGGAAGATCTTTAGAGATTCTCCAATGGTTTAACACAACATTCAAGAAGAAGGTGTGTTGGCCTTATTTTATTAACATGCCAACAAATTGAAAACGTGTTAAGAAACGAACAAAATTAATTCATAGAATTAATTTCAACGAATAAACTTCCCATTTAATAGGATCGTTTAAGAGTTTATAAAATGCGTCAGTTGACTTTCATTTAATAGGGGTTTTCGCGGATGCGTTACTTAGCGGAAATGAAACGGTGGGGCCCGTGCGGGCCCCACCTCACAAATATCCTTCCAAGAGGGTAGGATATTTTGAATTTCACCCTATCCGCTTTAACTCAGCTTAAGCAGCTTTAAGTGGCTTTAAGAGGATTTACGTGAAATAAAATAAAGATTGTTGTACCACATTATTTTACTTCTAAACTTAAAGCCCAAAAATTAAAACCCACACATGAGAAAACGCAACTCTGGAAGAGGAGTTTCTAAGCAATTACCGGCACTGCGATTCCATCAGTGCCCTCGGAATTTAATTCCGAGCACCGATTCAAAAGTTAGAAAAACTCGCTCGTCTGTTCACTGAACGTACCCGAGCGAAACTTCGGAAAATGATTCCGGGCACACCGGGCCTCGGAATCAGGTGTCGTCTGAAACTGCGTTCTTGTAAAATTCCAATGAAAATTAAGAAAAAAAATTCCTTGAAATTTACGGGTCTTTACATAGAACATCCCAAAGAAATTTCAAAAATTAGTATACATTCTTTCATGATTTGAAATGGTACCTTAGAATTAGAAAAGGAATACAATTATATTAAAACTCAAGATGATAAAGATCAAGATATAAATATAAATTCTGATATCTTTAGACTAAAGTAAATTTCGTCAAATTATAATTCATGGATCTAAAATTTTGATGAAATTTATTGAAAAATGAAGTCTCACTATGATAGGTTTTACAAATGAAAAACTATATTTACAATATAATTATTGTATCCCTACAAATTATTTTTTTAAGAAAAAGGTGTTATATTTTTGAACATTGGAATGAAAAAATATTCATTGATTGAAATAAAATCTTTTATTTGTCAAAAATCATATTTTCCTAAATCAAAGTGAAGCCATAAAAAATTAAAAAGTTAGACCGGTATGGGTTCTATTGTATTATTTTCAAACAATTTTAGACCTAATAATGTTAGGGATCAAAATATATAACATTTTTTATTTTTAGGAAAAATATATTAGTTCCAAAAATAATGAAATTCTGTATATGGATAGTGGTTGTATTCATCATATTACTGAGAATAATATATTCTTAAAATTATTGTAAATAAAAAATTTTGAAAAGAAAATTTAGTGATAATTATCAAAGGGAAATCTATGGTATATATAATATTTTACTTCTTGTAAAATTTTTAATTTTAAATGTTTTATTTTTTGTAGTGATAAAGAACAAACTTATAATTATTAGATAATTATGTGATGAAGTTCACCTTGTAATATTTAGGAATGATAAATTTATTGTTCAAAATTCATAATGAAAATTCATTCTTTTTTCTAATTGGAATGAGGATGTATACCCAGTAAACATAAAAGACTTAAGAGTTCAAGATCTTCCTTTCCTTAGTGTAATAGAAAATCAATAGTGGTCGTGTAATAGAATAATAGGACACAATATTGTTAGAACATTAGAAAAACATTCTAAGAAATTATTTCTAAGAAATATACCATAGATTAATTTTAATACATCTAATATATGTGATCCTCATCAATTTAGAAAGAAATATAATTCATGTTTTAAATATATCATTAATGTTTCAACTTATAATGATATATAGTTACTTCACATCGACTTATTTACTCTAACACAAAATGAATGTACTGGAGGAAAGTAATATATATGTGATTTAATTTATGACTATACATAATAAAAATGGGTATATTTTGTTGAGGCAATTTCATAATCCTTTTTAAAAAAACATTGTAGTGCATGTTAAAAATGAGAAAGTCCTACCTTTCGTAACTGTTCATAGTGACAATGGTGAAGAATTTTTGAATTATAAATTTAATTTTTTATAGTAAAAAATTTATAATACATAACTTCTCATCCACTAGAACCTCTCAAAAAAAATTATAGTTGAAATATGAAAATATAGTTCGTTGGAAGGTTACTAGAACCATATTGAGTGAATACTGAATTTATAAAAGAATTGGGTTTAAGAATTTATTTCTTCCAACTATAATATAAATAATGTTTTACTTATAAATTTTATTAATAAGACTCTTTATGAGTTATGGATATGATGAAAACCAAAAATTTAATACATTAAATTTTTTGGATGTAAATTATTCATTATGAATAATGAAGATAGTTGACATAAATTTGCTCTAAAAATTGATGATGAATTTTTTTACATTTTTTCTATATCTAATATGAATTATATTGTTTTAAATTAATATACAAGTATTATATAAGAAATATTTCACTTAAAATTGGATAAAATTGATCCTTTTATTTTCAAAAAACTTGAAACCATATACTTGGATGCATTTATTATAACTAATTTTCAATCCATGTATGAAAAGTATTCTTATTAGATAATAAATGAAGAAAACATTTATAATGCTTTACCTTAATAATAAATTCATCATCTTATTAATGAAATTCCTTTTAAAACCGCAAAAAAAATGAAAAATAATTAGGAATCATCCTATTGATAATATGATTGGTGATTTAGGATAATAAGTTAAAAATAAAAATATATTTAATAAATTAATGTGTACATTGTTCATTTTTATTATAATTAAAAATAAAGACTCCTAATGAGGCTCTAGGTTTTAGATATTGGACAAAATTACTACCAGATAAACATAATTACTTTGAGAAGAATAATGTTTTGACTTTTGTCGAAAATCATAAATATTCTTCTTTAATTGGATTAAAATTGGTTTTATATAATATTTTTGATTAAAATAGAATAGTATGTAGAAATAAATCTAGACTTGTTAAAAATGGTTATAAGCAATAAGAAAAAATATATCATGAAAAAAAATGTGCTTATAGATATACGTGAATCTTTTTTAATACTTGTAGCATACACAATATTTCAAAATTTTACTCTTCTAAATGGATATAAAGCTTTATTTTCTTAATGGATATGTCCATAGGGGATGTTTATATGAAATGAAACCTTTTTTGGAAACACAAAATCCCTATATTAGGTTTTTAGACATAATAAGGCACATTATAGATTTAAAAATGACACTAGATATAGGTATAATAGATTAGCCATATTTTTGTCACAAAATAATTTTATAAAGGAATATGAGGATTCAAATCTTTTTATTAAATGATTTAAAATAAACCATCATTGTCTAAATTTATGTCTATGAAATTATATATGTCTTAATTAAGAAATACCTTACCAATTTCTTTGTGGATCTAATAAATAATATTTTTAAATGATAATGATGGGTGAATTAAATTTATTTCCATAGTTTTCAGATTTCGTAAAACTAGAAGGAACCTTTATATATCAACAAAATGATAAAATAGATTTAATTATAAGGTGTTGTTATGAAAATACTGGGAGTATTAGTACTCATATAGAGACCTCCAAAACTATTTATCTTAATTAATCTGAGAAACTAGTTAACAAAAATTGTTTTGAATGAATGATTAGTAGTTTATTTTATTTCACATTCAGTCAAACATATTTAATTTTTTCTATATTCTTATGTGAAATATATATAATTAAATCCAAAAAAATAACATATAAAATATATAAAATTAATTTTTCATTAACCTATGGAAAATTTGAATCATGTTTTATCTTATACATATGAATATTATTTTAATATAAAAAACCTTTTTAGATGGAGATTTTTCAAGATGTAAAATCGATATAAAAACATATCTAGATTATTTTATTTCATATGAGAATATTTAGTTTCATTTTCTTGTATAAAAAAAATTCTATATCAAATTCCACTGTTGAAAAATATTTTGTGGAATTTTGATGTTTCTATGCCAATGTGTTGTGGATGCCACACATAATCTGTGAGTTTGTAATGTGTTTTAGTAAAATTCATATTTTATGTGATAACACAAGTGACATAGATTTAAGTAAAAACCCAAAAAATCACTCATTATCTATGAAAATAGGTATACGATATTATTTCTCTTGGTATTACACACAAAAGGATATATCAGTTCATATTTCATCAGAATGAAAGAGAAAATTATTGATATTTTTAAAAACCCACTCAATGATAATATATTTGAATATATAAAACATAATTCATGAATATGTAGCATAAAATTAATATTCATACATATTTATTATTTAATAAAATTACCTTATAGTAAAAAATCCTTAAAAGGGGGTGGACAACATTTTTAACAAATTTTAATGTTTTTTTAATATTTTTAAAACTTTCAAATTATAACATCCTTTAATTTTTTTAGAAAATCTTTTTAAAAAAATTCATCAAAAATGTTTTCTTAAAAAATTTCAAACAAGGCATTTCTAAAATTTTTATAGAAATCAAATTCCTAAAAATTTATTGGAAAACCAAATTCATAAATTTTTTTTTACAAAACATTTCATAAAAACATCTAGTTAATGTTTTTAAAAAAACTAATAAGATACAATCATTGAAAAAACATTCCTAATGAAAGTTTATTTTCTTGATATTTGAATGTTAATTTCTAAATCATTTGTCTTTACTATACATTTTTATATTATGTTTTTTTGTTTATAATTATGTAAAAAACTTTACAAAAATTTATGTTTTTTTATAAAAATATTCATCTAAGAAAAATTTATCTTTAAAACTTTTTAAAAAATATCAAGAATTCAGTAAATATATTTCATATTTTGATAAATATATTAGTCATTGATCTATAAATCTATTTTAAACTCAATTATTAGATATTTTAGAAGATATAATAAAACTATTATCAAACCTATATTAATGATTGTGGGTCAACACTCCTTTACTGCCAAGTGATTTATAATAATATATCTCTCCATCAAGATTTAGTTTTTTTCATTATTTTCATTTTTCCGATAACCTCTATTTATATAATCATCCTAAACACTTCCTCAAGTGATATTAAAAAATTATTTGTTTTCAAAGAAATACCCATATAATGAATTTGGTGTAAAAATATGATTATTTTATTAAGATAGTTATTATTTTCCATTGATGGGAATACATATGTGTAGAAAAAGAATATTTTTATAATCATTTCCCTAATATTTTATGTAAATTTTACACTTTTATAAAATTATGTGTTGATAAAAATATTAAATTTATAAAGTTTACTATTATTAAATATTTCTGTAATATTAATTTTTATAATGTTTTTGAATTGGTTAGAGTGATATTGGAAGTAGAATATAACATGGTAACTCTTATGTTACATGAAATGTTATAATGTTTTGTAAATTCCAAGAATGATACTACCCAAATTTAATCTTATTTGATAGTACAAAAACTCAATAATCTATCTCCTAATGTGATAATAGTGGTGATTTGGATAAATTATTAGCTCTACCAAGAAAAGGGGATAGATATAGCCTAAGGGTGAAAGACAAATATGGGTTGTACTATCTTTTTAATATGAGATATTCCAATATTTTAATGTTTTAATTTCAATTCATATATTATGATAACTGTGGATCAATAATGTTTAAGAATCTAATTTTACAAGGTTTTATAAATATTTTTAGTGATATTAAATGGAATTTAAAAGACAAAAAAAAATAAACAAAAATAATTGAGAAGACTTATTTCCATGGAGATGAAACAATTAGCAAGATAAGACATATTTTTTTTCCAAAATAAAAAAAATTATATTCATAAATCAGAAAAACATTTATCCAAATTAGACACTCAGAAGTTAAAAGAGAATGTGTTCAAAATAAGTGAATAATATTTGATATCCTATTTTTCATTTGAAAAACATTAGTCATTATCCCTTAAATAGAAAACCTATAATAATCATCATGAGAAGTAAATTAAGAAGAATCAAAAGAAAAAAATATGAGCCAGATCAATTGGTAATAATGTTCTTAAAAATAGTTAATAAAATTCATGACAATATTTATGTGGAAATAAAATGATGACCTATATTTATTTCTTTATTATTCTTTGTATAACCACAAATTCATCCATCCATTAAATCATAAGAAAAACAAGCTCAGCCAACAAAACAACCTATTTTCATTTAAAATAACAAAGTAAAAGAAATTATTGTTGAAAATTCTTAGTTTAAAGGGGTTTTTCAAACTAATGTTTCAATGTTTCATATAAAATATGTAATGCGTAAGTCTATAAGTGAAGAATAACTTATAAAATAGTGGAATAAATATAATTAAGTTGAAGAAATTGTATCCATTACTGCTACATATCCTTTCATTCAATCTTAGAAGAATGCACTTATAGAAGTTTCATATAGTGATTAAGATTTAAAAGAATAAGATCTTATTTCATTGACTAAGGTTTCAAAAAACATTATTCTAATAAATAGTTTAAATTATTCTATGTTTCTAGAGAAAAATATGGGGAAAATAAGGAAGAATATATCTCTTCAAGACATCTTTCTCCATCTGTTCTAGAAGTCACATCTAATTTATCCAAATATTACCCCATCACATGAAATCAAATAATAGAAATATGGATGAATTATTTAAATTATTTTATTAAGAATATTGGATATTAACTCCATTATTTATATGATATTAAATATTAGTGAAAGTACATCGAAGAGAAGATGAACTTTTTATAAAATTAGAATTATTTGAAGGAACTTCCGAAGAAATTTATCAAAAATAAAGACGAGTTCAAATATTTCAGATGAAATTAAAATGAAAATTTTTGGAAGTTAAAACAAATTATTAGATGTATAAATTAAATAAATACTAATATAAATTTATTTTATGATAAAATTATAGGTATAATAAATTATTCAAAATTGGGTTCAAATACTAAAAGAGATATAAACTTTTTAAATCCAGTGAAACAATAAGGGAACTTAACAATATCAAAACTTCTTCTTTGAAAAAGGATATTGATATTTCAAAATAAAGAAATAATATTTGAGATATAGAAGAATAAATTATAAATTTCAAGGGTGTGAACAAAAATTTTCATGTTTTTTAAAAGGATATGGCATGGCTAAAATAAAAGTAGTTGAATCAAAAAATTATTAATATAATTGAATAATGTTGAATGTTCTTGTGAAGAAACATTCAAATAATTATTGATTTTATTATTTTGAACTCTTGAAAAAAAATTAATAATGAAAAATATTTTTTATTATGGTTTTGAATGAATTTTAATCTATATTATTTATATATTTTTTCCAATTACTTTGGAAGAATTTTTTTCATATACCTTTATGATAAATCTGTGTTAAAAAAATTATTAAATAGAAAAGTTTCTTTCCCTAAAATTTTAGGAAAATTTATAACTCCCTATTTTTTTGAATATCCCAAGTGGGAATACATACTTAGATAACAACACTTCCAAAAATTACTTTTATAAAATTTGTTTTCAAGAAATATGGAAAAATAAACTAAGGGGGATAAATAAAGAAATATGTTTTTAGGGGGAAGCTCTTAAATGTTTTGGACAGAGCGAGTAATTATTTTTCATGTTCTTTAATCATTATCCTTTGGTCTTTGGGAGTTGTGTTTTTTGATTTTCGAGAAGTGGATATTATTGATTTGAAATATTACATTAAAAACTTTCTAATATTATTTTTAAAATCACGACACACTTATTTAAACACTTTATTTCTCTAAATTTATACTTACCATGTGATTATAATGCTTTTATACAAGACATATACTTTTACTAGATGTAGATTACTCAATAAATTGGAAGTAAATTAGTTTCTATTTAATGAACAAACCAAAATTTATAGATTATTATAAATCAATTGGACTTGTATTTTGTATATTTGATGGATGATTTCATAGTGAATCAAACAATGGTCTTTAAAGTCCAGATGACTATGTATAAAAACTTCTCACCAGATGATATTATATAAATTCAAATGGAAAAAAATTCATGAGGGAGGCAGATATAATCTTCATATGATCTCTAATAAATTCCTACTACATAAACCTTATATATTTTTCTAGCTTAATGAAAATTTCATAGGGAAAATAGTCTTTGAACATTCCTAAGTGTCCCATACCACATGGAAATATTTGAATTATAATAATCATGAACAAATAAAATTAAATGAAACATATAAAATAATTATAATAAGTAGATTTGTGATATAACATATAAAATTGGTATTATATACACCACATAATAAAATTATGTTGTGAATAATGCATATATCCCACATAACCAAAAGTGAGACATGAAATTACCTTACCAATTTGATAACTTCAAAACTATATACCCCACGAAAGAGAGAACATAAAATTGATATGTAAATACCCATATATTTAAGGATAAGGATAATATATTACATTAATTAGTAGTATATACACCACACAAATTAAATTATTGGGGAATATGGAATAATTCTTGAATAAATAAAAGTGATGTTAGAAATTCCCTTACAAATTTGGTAACTAATGAACCATAAACCACATTGAAGAGGGATCATAAAATGGATATTTAAATTCTTATAAATTTAAGTATAATTTTCATATATTAAATTAATAGTAATTATATACACTTACAAAAAGAAATAAGTTTTGAATATAGCGTAATTCTCACATATATAAAAGTGAGACTAGATATTCCCTTAAAACTTTGCATTTCCTTTGAAGTGAAGATCCTTTAAATTACATTATAATAGTTTTGATAATGTTATTAACTTATAAAAGGACCATAATAATATTTATAATATCATATATTAACTTCTTATAATATATCCTTAACCATTTTTTGAAAATCATCCATTCTTTTCACTATTTTTGGAGATAATTGACAAGTTTTTTTAGTATGTTTTGACTTGTTACATGTTTTTCAATTTAATTAGATCATGATTTAATAATATAAAGAATATAAAACATGATATAAATATCATATATGTATAAATTATATATTTATTTATAATAATCCATAATATTTTGAGATAGTAATTGAAATGCACCATTCTTGAAGACGACATGTCATACGTATGCATTAACACTACTTCCATTTCATTTTAATTTTTAAAAGAATGAAAATTAATTGAATTATATTATAAATACAGTATATTATTTATTTAATATATGTCAGATATTTTTATTAAAATAATCTTTAATACATTTCATGTATATTGTTTATGAATCGCATCATTTAGAGGAGGCAGTAGTCCACCCGTCCACAAATGAAGTAATCAAATTCAGAAAAAATGGAACAAATGAAGGTGTGTGTTAAATAATAATTCAGAAATCATAAATAAACCATATATATGACATAAAAAATATTTTTCATCATTATTCACAACCATTATAGGTTTTAATGGAAAAAACTAATATCATTTTTTTGTGAAGTGGTAGTACGACTTACAAAAAATTCTAACTTTGTTACCCATTAGATGTTAGTGTGCATAAATGTAGTTCAAAACTGTAATATAAAAAAATATCAGTTTATTGAGGATACATTGTTTATTATATAAACATGAAATAATAATAATTTATTGGGGTTTAAGGAGGAAATAAAATAAAAATGTTTGTTGACGAATGTTACCTCTTCTTTGGGTATCTCATTTTGAGTAGCACAAAAAGGACTTCTTTGGTTGGATTTATCCCAAAAGTAAGGATTATAGAATAATGGAGATGGTATTTGGAGAATATTTATAAATTTTTATTCTGAAACAAATAGGTTATAGATTGTTAATAAAAGAGAATAAGATGTTCTATTTTATAATAGAGGGATTGGAACTTCTAGAAATCATCACAAAAATTCAATAATATAAATTAATTTTATAATAAAAATATATTCAATGTAATTTATTAATAATATACTATGAGTATGGGTATGAATAATCTCAAAAAATAATTTTCGGACAATTTTATGTCCCATTATTTCCCTTATATTTTTGTTTTAACCGTTCGTTAAACCTTTTAACTCTTACCGTGCAAACTTAGATTTTTTACTATTTACGTGTTGTTATAGTTAATAAAACATGAAGAAAGAGCCTAACTTGATTCAGGGATGAAATTTTTAGATTTATATTATTAATTTTTCCTATTTTTATATTTTTATTAATTTTATATCATTTAATAAATTAATATTTATTTCAAAATATCATTAATGTCAATTTTGACATTATTCATTACAGGACTTTTTAAGAAATATTACAAAAACAAGATAAAATCGAACCAATACTTATAAAATATCACTAGAAATCCAAATTAAGCTAAAAAATAGTGTATTAAATTAATTTTATCATATTATATTTATTTTAATATTTTAATATCCCTTATTTTATATTTTAAATAATTTAGCAATTACAGCATCATCATTCTGTCACTATTTGAGGTTATTATATTACACTAAATGTTATAAATAAATTAACTTGATGTATATAAACATTTAATATTTCCATATTCCATTTATATTCTAACATATCCCTTATATAACCCCAAATTAAAAATATTTCTCTTGTTGAAAATAAAAGATTGACCAAATTGACTTTTCTTTTGAATATAATATTATAAAGGTTATATTCTCGTAAAAAAAGAATGAAATGGTATCATAACCGGTCCATTAATTATTAGGGTTGAAAGATAATCTTGCAATAAAATTAGTACAAGTGTTACATTAATTTTATAATATAGTTTTAACCATTAAATACATAACTTACCCTTAAATGTGGTAATAAAAAAATATTACTAAAGTTACTATTCATAGTGTCCACAAATAAAATAAACCTATTTGCTAAATTTTTTCATTATGATTTCAAATATGGAAACATTTTATAAAATTTATAACACATAACTTTCATTAATTAATTTAATGTTAATCTAATTAATGAAAAAATAAAATGGGTTTTTAAAGTTAAAATGTTGAAAATTTTGATAAGTATTTATATCCCATTTTAAAATAAAATTTATTCCAATGACCTACATTAGATTAAATGATAAAAATAATAATATAATTATAAATTAAGTACAACCAAAAATATAAATTAACACTATAATTATTTTGATGAAAATAATTCATCATCAATTAAAATTTAGTATTTTTATAATATTCATCAAAATAGGAAACTTATCAAAATATTACCATGTATTCAATCAAATTAAATTAATATTGTCATGATGTAGACCATACTGCTAATAAATCTTCAACTACCCCAATCCCACCACTATATTCTATGGTGTGGTGATAATCCCTGAAGGCACAATAAACTTTAGGAGGTCTTTTCCTAAGTACCTGTACACACACATAAACAACTTAATGAAAAGGTACAGAGAGAAATAAGTAAAAGATTTTACACTATTGTAAATAAACCAAACACGCATGGACCACTAAAAATTAAAAATATTTTAATTTAAATTGAAAAGAAAAGGGTTAAATACATGCCCTACCAAAAAAGTGTCCCAACCTGATAGAAACTCAAAAAGTAAAATAGTTAAAAGAGCCCCGCTCTGGGATCCAAAGCTACAACCAATATATGTTTTCCAAAATCCCATATCCCAGAGATCCTATGAAGTCATTATAAAACCTATCTTATAACTCCATAATTCATGATACATGTGGGAAATATCCTATATAGGGGTGAGTATAAACATACCTAGTAGGATGCCCCGAAAGATAAAGGGGAGAAGTAAGATATACACTGAAGAGGAAAGAAGTAGATAGAACAAGTTACAATAAAAAGTAAAACTCAACACTATAAGAGAGTTATGTAAACTCAACCAAACACAAGGGCCTTGAGATGGATAGAAGATTAAATTCTCATCGAGTCTTCGCTATCTATAGTGGGGGAGTAGACTCATCCAACCACGAAAAGCTAAAAAGGAATGCACATGACATACCCAACGGGTCTTCACCTCTCTCAGAAAGAGAGTAAAAAAGTCCCAAGGAGTAGGTAATGAAATAGGAGATATATATATATATATATTCTTATTCAAAAGAAACTCAAATGGCAGAGTAAGGGGATCTCCATCTCACATTTCCTCCCTAGAAGGTGAGTTACCCAAAGTTCCAAGAGTATTAATCAATGATGACCATCATCCCTCACATCTTCCCATAACAAAAACGTCATAGGGGTTCAATCACCACACCCTGATACAAACCGCTTTGGGTGTCAATGACTCTCTCTCATGGTTTTAGCTCATGTCATAAGGACGTGTCTCGGTGGGGGAAAGTGTCCCACTTTCTTGTGAGTCTAAAGGTATGTCAAACCATGTCTCACCATTGATCCATAAATCCAGATACTGCAAACTCGAAAAAAATGACATGAAACATAATGTATTAGGTGGGTTCCACCCTGATATCCATCATGAAGGACTCACACCCTAGTGTTCTATGAAGGTTCCACTCCAATAGTTGTCATAGAGGACTCATGCCTTGGTATCACATGGGTGTTCTATTATGGGTCATCGGGGACCCGCACCCTACCCGGTAAGGGAATTCCATACATAATTAGTTGTATAAGACCCACACTCACACCAATCGGGGGTTCCACTAGGTTATCCTCAAGAACATGTGCCCTAATTTATTAGGGGGTTATACTCATAAATATCTGATATCATCGCTTGACCACTACTATTGTCAAACACCCCTGAATAAGAGTCATGATTAGAACGCCTTGATTCATAACTCTAATGAATAATATGAGGTCAACATCATGTTCTCCATTTAAAACCTAGTGGGATTTTCTATTTACTTCTCTAAAATGGATAACATGTGAAAAGGGCACTTTTCATTGCAACACACCAAAACAGGACATTGGGGGGCCCACACATCGACCTCAAATTTTAAGACTCCCAAACAGAACTCAAAATTTATGTCTCAAATAGAGTATCATTTTTTCATAGACCAAACATAAAAAGGGTCTTCCATTTTGAAGATATGGCTTTTTGAAGATGCCGCATGAAGACCAACTGGGGCCTGTAGTTGACCGACCATGGAATGACCACCATAGTTAGTCCACTTACTGCACCAATCAGTTAGCGTGGTCAAACACTATAATCTACCATTTGGGAATGCTCATGGCCACTGGCACTATAACATCTCTAGCTACTACAATGTTGTGGCTGACAGCGGTCATGTTCCACTCCAACTAACCAAACTCTAACCCAGGCCTAGCCTGTCACCCTAGGTCTGGTCCCCTTGGCTAGGACCTTCACATTTTTCATGGCCATGCCCACTTTGGTCTGCCACTCTTGCCAATGCCTTGGTCCGGCCGACATCGTGTCAACATACGCAGGGGATGGCATCAACGAGACTAACCACATGTCGAATTCTGTGGCGGGTGTCACTACCTCGGGTCGGAAACATGGACCCCACCCAACCTACCGACCTTCGCTGGTCTAGGTTTCACTATCTCACCACATAACCTCAATATTGGTTCCATCCGTAGACCACCATGCGTCCTCTTGTTGCTAAAAAAACAAGGAGAAATCATATCTTCAATCCTCAGGCTAATATCATTACATACCTATTCCCCTATTGATGATCCATTGATGATTCAACATACTGAAAATTTCTTGATGATTTCCATGAAGAACGGACAAATAATGAAAAAATAAATGGGATTCAAGAATATATAAATGGATGTGTTAGTTTTTTCATTGACGATGATGTTCAAAAATAAAGAAACAATTGATAATGAATGAATTTTACAATCAATAATTTCAATCGTAAATTAAAAGGAAATAATCCTACCTCGTTTGGATTTTTTCATCGTCGACAATGCGTTAGTCACACTTTCTCTACAATTAGCTAAATATTCATCAAAGATTCATATTTGAATCACCTAGGAGAGGAGATGGGGAGAGATTATCATCGGTGGGGAGTATTATAATCCAACCCTAACATAATCCTCAGAAACTCATATTCATACTCGGTTAGGGAACTACTTAATCGTACCTACCAACAGTTGTGGGATCCAAAAATATGACACCCTCTCAGTTTAGGTTGCGCTTAGGTAAAACACCCCATTAAAAACTCAACGGTGGTATCAAATTTTCAATATGATACCCAGTTCAAAATTTATTCTAATCAATGTCTAAAATAAAATAAAATAATTTAATTATTTTATTTGTGATTATGTCATCTATGACGTTTTCCACTGAAGTCCAACACAAAAAAAATTATGTACCACCTATGGTAAACTCCACACTCTGGACTCAACTGTGACCTTGTATTTATGATTTAGGCTACCATTTATGATATATCATATTTCTTTCATCTGGATAATATAAAATATACTTAATATTTTTAAAAACATTATTTTGGGCACACTGGGCCTTGGAATAGCACGTTGTCTCACCACCTAACTTTATAAATATATATAGAAATATATCAAAGTCTAATAATGAAAATATTGGGTCTCTACATAATTCACACCTTCAACATTATTATCCTCTAAGAGAAAAAATAAGAAAAAAAAATTGAGATACTGAGCCTGTATCTGGATCCTTCATTCCCAAGAACTCTCTTACACATTTCCATGCTTCCACAACACGTGAACCAATGGGATGGTATGTCCCTTCATGTTCTTCCCATGCTAGCCCCCAGTCTTCATTAGGTGCTCTATAAATTTGGATCCATCTTCAATGTAAGGCACTCTAAGTTGATGATTTGTGTATGATCATTCATGTATCACCCCACTTAGAACATGTGGAAGAAATATTTCACCCTCTCCAACAATTGGGTTAGGGAAAGCTGGTAGGAAACCTCACGAACCCTATGAACTATCTTGAATGGCCATATAAACCATGAGGATAGCTTGCCTACCCAAATGAACCTTAAAATTAAACATCATGGGGACACTCTCAAGAATAAATTTTCTCCCTTTTTTAACTCCAAGGGAATCTGATGGTGATCGTTGTATGATTTATGTCTACTTTGGGCCATCTCCATCAATTCAAAGTTGACCTGCATTTTCTCTGTCATCGCATGCACCAACTCCGGGCCATAAGTCAAGACTCTCCAACCTCCATCTAGCACAAAGGTGACCTGAAGGGTATCTTGTATAAGGAATCATAAGGTACCCTGCTAATGTTATAGTAGTATATGTTATTTCACTGCAACTCTACCAAAGGCAGGTGATCCCTACAACTCTGGCCAAAATCCAACATGCTAGCCCTCAGCATATCCTTCATCTGTTCGCTCAGTCAGAACATTGGTTTAGGGGTGAAAGGATTTACTCATCCACAACTGGGTCCCAAGTTCCTCATGTTTTCCTCTCCACAACCATTACAAAAATTTCATGTCACTATCAGAGACAATCATCGATGGTACCCCTTGAAGTTCGATGATCTCCCCCATGTACAACTTCCCCAAACCCTCCAATGAACACTTATTCCTGATAGAAATGAAGTGAAATGACTTAATGAGTTAGTCTAATATCACCCAGATGGTGTCATGGACCTTCTTTGTGCATGTAATCTCTATGAGAAAGTCCTTTGATATGTCATCCCATATCATCTTTGGGATCTCAAGAGGTTTCAATAGACCCACTGAAACCCAGTACTTCACCTCCTGACATGTAGGACATCGTGAGATAGACTCTACTATGATTCATCCCATGCTGGACCACCAAAACTATTGTTGAAGATACCTATACATATTCCTCAAATTAGGATGTATAAAAAAGGGAGATGTTTGTAACTCCCTCATTACCTCCTCCTGTATCATGACTCAAACCATCATTCACCCCAAGAACAAGATCTTGTGATTCCCTACATAATATCTATTTGCTACATCTTCTGTGGTTATATGATCATGTAGAACATCAAAGACAATTTATCCTAGTTGGGGATCTTTCACACACTGAAGGAGTTAAGTATTCAACACCATCAACAGTAGAAACATTATACCCTCATGCACCACTAGGGTCAGTTGTGTGGATGCTAACAACTCTAATTCTTCAAGCACTAGGTGAGCCTAGGAATTTGTACTATAAGAATCTACAACAACATTGACGATTCCTAGAGTATATAATTTCTTGAATTCATAGTCCTACAAGAACTCCAACCGGTGTTTTTGCCTCAGATTCAGGTCTCGTTAGGGGAATATGTACTTGAGACTTTAGTGTTCTGAGTAAACCACAAAGCGCTCTCCCAGAAGGTATTGCCACGAAATCCTCAGAATGAAGACTATTGTTGTTAACTCTAAGTCATGATTTTCATATTTCTAGTCATGGGATCTCAACTGCCTCAACCCGTATTCAATGAATTTATATCATTACATCAACACACAACCGAGACTAGATCCGGAGTCATTGCAATACACTATGAAATCAATAACTTCATCTGGTAGTCTCTAAATGTCAGCACTCTTTCTCCTCTTCCAAAACTCATCTAAGGCCTTCTAAAACTGCATCGGCTAGGTAAATGATTGTCCATTCTGCATCATAGTTGTCAAAGAGGATACAATCCTAGAACTTTTTTTCAAAAATCTCTTATAGTACCATGACTTACCAAGAAATCCTCACACCTCTGACACATTAGTTGGTGTCTCCCATGCGATCATTGCTTTAATATTTTCTAGATCCATGACTAAAACTTGTTTAGGGATGACATTCCCCAAAAAGTAAACCTTTTGTATATAAAACATGCACTTTTAGATCTTTTATTAAAGTTGGTGCTCTCGATGTGAATCAAGGACCATCCTCAAGTGCTCTAAGCGATTTTCATTTATTTTAGAGTACATGAGTACATCATTTATGGAGATAATAATAGATCAGTCCATCTATGGATGGAAGATCTAGTTCATCATGTCCATAAAGATGGTGGGGGAATTTTTCACAACAAAAATCATCACAAGGAAACTGTAGTTTCCATAAAAACATCAAAAAACCAACTATGAAATATAATCCTCATGGACCCATAGCTGGTGATAGCAGAATCTAAGATGGATCTTAGAGAATCATCTCACACCCTGTAAGTTTTCAAAGAGGTCATCGATCTTCAGCAATGGGAACTTTTTTTATGATGTCCTGGTTCAGGGGATGATAATCCATGAAAAGTTTTAATATCCCATATTCATTATTCATGATTAAAAATAGTGTTTCCTAGAGGGATACACTGGGTCTGATGAAACCATTCTCACAAATTTCCTCCAATTATAATTGTATCTCCTAGAGCTCAGCAGGTCCTATCAAATATGATGTAGAAGATATTGGATAATTTGATATCTATAATTTAATGAAAAACTCTATCTACTTCCTCAGAGGTAATCCCAGAACATATTTGGGGGAGGAATCCATATAATCCTTTATAATTGAAGGAACCCATATTCTTGAAGACTCTAATGCACCAGTGATTGTGATTTTTAATGAATGGGTGAATGTTTGTAGCCACATACTCAGAGAACATTTCTAATATTCTACAATTATTCTTTCATAGAGAAAGCATAACCTCATCCCATCAGTGTGTATGCATCGGACTAGACTACGGTGATAGTCAATCTAGGCTCAAAACATGGAAAGACAATCTATTCCTAAGATGATGTCATAGGGTTCTGTATTGATGACCAATAAGTCCAACATGAACTTCTCTCCTCCATGCGATAGCTTGCACTACCAGAATATGAAACTCACTAAAGAAGAATGTCTCATAGGAACAAAGAGACAAATATATTATTTTAGTGCCTCTACTAGGAGATCCAGATCCCATACTAGGAGTAATAGGATAAAAGTGTGAATGGAACATGTTTCTATTAATACTAAATAAATATTAGGACATACACCGAGCGTAACTCAGATCATCTCATTTGTTGATGGATCACGAATATTCATATCCTACAACTGTCAATGGACTCGGCTACTAACTCCCTAATCATAACATGGGATACCTGATGGTGTTGGTGGAAGAACATCATAGTGACATTCCCCTTCCTTTATCTCCTCCTACTCTACTACCAGGACTGCCTCCCTAGAGATAACCTTCTCCCTACATAGGGGTTCCCTGATCATGGTGTTGTCTCTTCCCTGGTGGTCCACTTTTTATCTTCCTGAGAAGCTAAACATGTCTGGTCATCCAGTCTCATTCCATGTGACCTCTCCAAGAACAAGAATAGCATCAAACCTCTATGGTTTAACCCAATGATCTTCATTTCCCTAGTGCTTCCTGACCAAGTGCTAAAGTATGATCATGGGGAGGACTCTTACATTAATATCTTGTAAACTGACAGTGTCTAGCTGCCCCAAACATCTCATCTATTTAGTATCTAGTCCCAGCTAACTAGCAACCCTATGACAGAAATATTTTTGTCACTGGTTCCTGCTCCAGCACCCCAGCATAACTAGGGATGCACAAGGGTACTATGCTGGATATATTTCACTATGGAGTCCATTCATGGGCATCTATGCCTAGAAGTATTCATAACAGATCATGTTAAGAGAATACCAAGTCATGTCTGCAAATCTAGACAAGTACTCTCCCACTATCATCCCTCCCATATGAATCCACAAAATCTCTTGAATATGAACAGAGCATAAGCATGAGGGGTAGTATTGCTCATGGAGAATATATTGGAAGTAATCCAATGAGAGTAGTTACTCATCATGCATATGAGTAACCAAGATCCACCAACATCCAATCATTCCATGGAAAATACTGGCTTCCAAATCCTCCATCTGATCTGTCGGTATCCATAAAACCCTAAAGAGGGAGACCACCAACTCTAGCCAATCCTATGCTACCAGAAAATATGGCTCACCGCATAACCTTAGTAGTCTCTGGTGCTGTAACATGTAGCATGTGATTAGCCTACACTCTTCCTTGCCAAACTCTACTGGGACTATCTGTTTCTCAACATGTAGAGGTACTGCTACCATCCCACCAAGAGGAAGGGGAATGCATGATAGACCCAGAATTGAGGTCTTATTACTCATACGGTCATCATCACAAACCATAGCGGGTATCCTGGATAGTTTTTTTCATAGAGGCATCTGGAATGTTATCAAGGAGTACCATAGTCAGATGAGGATATATATATAACAACTAAAATGGGGAGCTGACTCAAGAAGTAAATTTAATGACTCAATGCTATATGATGCATGTACCATTTTTTCCTATAACATGTTTTCTAGGGTGTCGAATCTACAAGAGGGTAATCAAAGACCAAGTTAATGGATACATCATCTTCTCTCACCATCACTGGACTCCCTGACCTAGGATCCTCTCTCGATAAATTTCTATAATATTCTCCTAAATAGGACCAAGACCTTTTTTGTAAAATGTCTAAAAAACTTTCCAAGTGTCAAACCCCACTATGATACCAATTATTCATGACCTGGTCCATGTTGGGGCATGGTCTAGAACTACCCCAAGCCTACCTCTATCGGCCAGGGGGTGGAAAGTACCGAAAGAATGTAAAACTTGCGGATTCCTTTAATTATGTACCTGTACAAATTCACACAACCAAATCAACAAAAAAGTACATAAAAAAGAAGTAAAATATTCCACACTACTGTAAAAAAACAAAACATGAATAGACCACTAAATTGTATAAGTGTAGTAATATAAACTAAAAGTAAAAGTGGGAAAATATATTCCTTTCCAATAAAGTTTCCCAACATGATAGAAACTGGAAAATAAAACAGTTGAGAGAGCCCCACTCTTGGATCTCAAGCTAAAACCACCATACACTGTCCAAGCACCCATATCCCTAAGCTTCTCCAATGTCATGATCAAACTATTTAGTCATCTACATAAGGAATGATGATTGTGAGAAAATCCCATGCATGGAATAATATAAACATAACCAATAGGACTCCCTGAATGCTGATGGGGGATAAGTAAGATATACATTGAATAAGAAATCAGTAGATAGAATAAGGTACAATTAAAAGTGAAAATCAACCCAACAACATATGGAAGTAAACTCATCCAAACCCATGGAGCAAGAAATATCGAGAATACATACTTCTCTTTGATTATTCCCTATCTATAGTAAGAGAGAAGAATCATCCATCCACTAGTTGCTAGACACAAAAATTATGTGGCATACCCCAAACATCGTTGCTTCTCCGTGAAAGAGAGTACCAAAACCCAAGGAGGGGGTACTAAAAAAGGATATATATATATATGTGTGTGTGTGTGTGTGTGTGTGTGTTTGTGTGTGTGTGTGTGTGTTTTTTGTGTGTGTGAGTGTGTGTGTATTTATATATATATACATATGCCTAGTAAAAAACCCAAATGAAGGAATAAGAGGATATCCATATCTTAGATCATCCCAAGAAGAATGTCGCTAAAAGTTCCAAGAGTATCCATGACGGATGCCCATTATCCCTCACATCTTCCCTAGACACACAAGTCAAAGGGTCTCAATCACCACACCTTGATTCTATCTTTTTTGGGTGGAACTGACTCACTCTCAGAGTTTTATTTCGCTTTACAAGGACGTGTCTCGATGGGGAAAGTGTCCCTATTTGTCAAGAGTCCAAATGTATGTCAAACCATATCTCACCACTAATATGTAAATCCATATGGTTTAAAGATGATATATAGGACTTGGGCCCTAGTGCATCTGGGGTCCCACTATGATATCTTTTGTAGGGGACTTTCACCATAGTATGTCAGGTGGGTTCCACTTCAATAGTAGTCTTAGATGACATGTTCCTTAGTATTGAAAGGGGGTTCCACTCTAGGTCATAGAGGACCAATGCCCTACACAATAAAGGGATTCCACTCAAAAGTAATTGTAGTATATCTTCACCCACCCTAGTGGTGGATTCCACTCTAATATCATTGAGGACGTGTTCCTTAAAGCATCAATGGGTTCTACTCGGAAATCTTTGATACCATCACCTAACCACTGCTTTTATCAAACTCCCTTAAATAAAAATCATTATTGCAAAACCTCGCATCATATAAGAAAATATGAATCTGATGTAACCAATGAATTCTACATGAAAAAACACACTGGATAGTCCATTTACATGCCTGAAATTGAAAACTGTGGAAAAGGGTGCTTTTCAGTACAAAATGCCTGAACATAAAATCATGGGCCTCATGCCTCGACCCCGAACATTAAAAATTCCCAAAATTATTTCAAAAGGACATTATCAAAGATATTATCATGTTTTCATAGATGGTATATAAAAAATATCTTCCATTTAGAAGTTATGGAAATTTGAAGAAGTCACGTGAAGACCAATAGTTTCCCACAAATGATAGACCTTAGACCAACCATCATAGTTGGCTAACCAACCATAGTGTTCGACTATTCGTAGTTTCGACTCTCATGGACTGACCAATGTGGTTTTTCTACTAGCTAAGACAACCAACTGATGCGGTCAACCGCTTAGTTCAGTTTTCTGGGACCGATCACGACCCCTATCCCTACAATAGTCGACGCTATCGTGAGCTCTGTCAGCTCTGGCCAACCCAAGTCTGGCATTGTTTGCCTGGATCTGGACCGGTCCTCATAGGTCAATACCACTCGGCTAGGCCCGCCCCATTTTTCTAGGCCTGGCCCACTTCTTCCAAGCCCTCATAGCATCAACTGATGTGGTGGTCATCATCAATGCTGACGACCGCCCACCACATTCCGTGGTGGGTGTTACCTCCTCGGGTCACACCTCTCAACCCCACCCAGCCATCACCACACCACAACACCTCATCAGTGGTCCCTTCCACAAACTAACATGCCTCCTCTGATTGTCCAGAAATAATGAAGAAATTATATCTGGAATCCTCAAGCTGATATCTTCATAGACCTAAGCCCTTCTCAACGATCCATTGATGATTCGATGTACCAAAAACTTATTAGTGATTTCGACAAAGAATGGAAAATGAACATGGAAATAAAAGGTATTAAATAATTGATTGATGGTGTTGTTAGTTTGGCCACTGAAGATAATGTTCAAAAATGAAAAAAATTTGGAAAAAATGAAATTTTCACTCAATAATTTCAATCATAAATTAAAAGGAAAGGATCCTACTTAGTTTTTATTTTTTTTAATTTTTGACAATGTCTTCTCTATGATTTCAATGCGATTCACCGAGGATTCATCAAAGATTTGTCCCTGAATCACCATGGAGATGAGAGAGGGAGAAATTTTCATCAGTGGAGAGGATTAGGGTTCAACCCTAACATAATCTTCGTAAACTCGTATTTATACTAGGTTAAGGAACCGCATAACCATACTCCACAATGGTCCTGGCATCTGAACATTTGGCACCCTCTCAAATTAAGTTGCAAATTGGTAAAACACACTATTACAAACTCAAAAATGGTCTAAAATTTTCAATCCAAGACCGCGTTCAGAAATTCTTTCAACCTACATCAAAAGTAAAATGATTTAATTTAATTATTTTATATACGATTATGTGCCCCATGAATTTTTCCCCAGAAGACCTGTGATTACCAAATTTATCTCCCGCCTTAGGTCAACACCACACTCTGGACTAAATCGGGCCCTCAGATTTGTGATGTGGGCTACCGTTAAAAATTAATCCAGTTTCCTTTGCATTTATAGAATAAAATATAATTCATATTTTTATAAAATTTATTCCAAGAATGGCGGGATTCAGAATCGCAGGATGTCTCAGTACCCATCTTTGGAAATATATATATAAATATTTCATAGCCTTACAAGGTAAAAACTAGTCTCTATAATTAATACCCTCTTTAAAAGAAAAAGTTTATTTTATTAAATAAATTATATTATTGTTTCCAAAATTTTATTTAAAATATGTTCTCTATTAAAAAGTAGTAAAAAAAACTTTTATAAAAATATAGGTTTGTATATATAATATTTGGTTTGTTCTTATCTTATTCTTATGAAATATATTATATGTATATAAAAAATATTTTATTGAATATATAACATATATATTTCATTAATATCAATCACTAATTGTAAATAACATAATTTATTTAGAAAAAAAAACTTTTTGAGCATAAAAATAGTTCTTTAAAAAATTCCTATATTTTCATTTCTAATTAATTTGTAACCAATGAATTCAACTGTATATTTTCATAATTTAGTTAATAATATTCTTAACCTATAACTTAACATCTTTTTTATTTCTTATTATATTAAATAATTATATTTTAATAATATGTTTTTGTTTGGTAAAACCTGGCATTTCATGTAATGCAAGCTAACTAACTTTTTTGTGTCCTGAAATCATATCATGGTGTTGCATGAACATTAAGATATTGAAGAAATTGAATTTATTTAAAATTTTAAATATAGTAAAATCAATATGTGTTAAAATAAATCCACACTATAAAGGCTTTTGGTGCAAACCTAAGAAGATACACGAAGAAGATACAACATTAATCTACGAGCATTTTAGTTTTATTTATTCCTACATCTCGTTAAATTGTTATTATACCAAGATGATATAATAAACATATTATATTCCAAATAATAATATTTTTTATGATAAGTTCATGACCTATAAATATCTCAACGTCCATCAAATGGGTTATGAAATCATCATTCTTCTCTATAGCGGAGTACCACCTCTCGAACAGATGTCATTAATTTTTCCATTCCCACCTATTAAGGATGGTTATAATGAATTGTTTATTTTTTATATATTATATTTTTGATATAATTATTATTATAGAGTTATTATGTCACAAATAGCTTCATTCTTTCCATTTTTTTTAAATACGATAATCTAACGTATGTGGACGGAGAACTACCACCTCACGAAGCAATGTGATTCATTTGTGCATTACATGGAAGATAATAAGGATTGTTATAAAGAAAATTTGTAATATATATTTGTGTAAAAATTATTATTTAATTATAATATATCTTTTATAATTATTTCTTTCAATCCAAAAAGAAAATGTAAATAGCATTCATGCATGCGTACGTCCTGCCGTCTCCATGAATGGTGTATTAATTTTCTATCACTAAATTTTATGGATTATCATAAATACATATATAATTAATATATATGATATTTATATAATTTTTAAAATTATATATATTATGGAACAATGATAAAACTAAGAGGACAAAAAATAATAAATCAAAACATATATGAAAAGCAATGCGATTATTACCTGATATGTGACTTTAACACGGAATTATTAATAAATTTGTAATAAAAGTACATAAATAAATCATATATAGTATGATATATGTATTTATGATACGTTAATAGATTTATAATAAATTTATATTTATTTTAAAAGAGTTTAGAATAGTTAAAAATGAGGTTGAGACTTACTGTAAGGGATTCACATCTCACATTTTATTTCCTGTGAGGCACAAGCCATATTCACCACATGTTTCCTTCATGTGGTCTGTATACAAACAATGAATTTATTTTATGCTTTTTACCCATATTATTATTATTTGTTACATATTAATTTTACTATCTCTCCATAATTGGTTTTACGGTTAAACTATTACCGAATTAGTAATGGTTTTTGTTCTCAATTTTCATTCTTTTGTATGTACATTATGTTATGCACAATATATTATTTTAAAAGGATTATATACATACCCATTAACATGTAACATAATGAATTTATTTTTAATAATGATATTTTAGTTTACATTGTAACACCCCAAGCTTCCACGATGCGCTTCTCTTTGAATAATATAGTAGCTTGTGTTGTACGCAACTTCGAGTTCTAACACACACCACAACAAATCAAACTAGCTGTTATGAATAGTAATACACAATTTTTGAAATTTTATACATTTTATCTTTGAAAATGGACTTCATTTTTTGATTTGGAATATCGAAATTATCTTATGGTGAATTTTTGATACATTTATGATAACTTTCATATTTTGATGAATAGTGGAAATTACTAAATTTTAATTAAAAAACACTTTTTTAATAGAAATAATTAATAGTGAAAAATTATAGATTTGTGTGGTTTTAAAGAATATTTAGAATATATTTTTAACATTTAATTCAATTTTGGTCATTGGACATAATTTCACATTTAAACCGGACAAAAACAAGTGTCAATCTTTTGATAGTTTTAATTTCTTAAAAACACACTTTTTGTTTTGATAGCGGGAATTAATTTTAAATTAATTTCTGCCACTTCTGTGTTTTGAATTTAGAAAATGGATTCCTTATTTAGAATCCTGAGGACCAAATTCTGTAAATAGGTAACTTTAATTTTGTCACAACCCGTCCTCGGGGCACCTGCCGTGACTACCCCAAACCCACCTTCCATAGGCCAGGGGCTGGCGACTAGCACCAAGGCGTAATTCCTGGTAAAAATGTAAGGCATTGCCTTTGTAAAGTAAACAAACACGACAGAGCAAGAAAGCAGTAGAAGTAAACACTAAGTAAAAACTGATACAAAAGTAAGTGCGGAAAAATAAGTGGGCCAGAATACAATCCCAAACAGAAAGTAAAGTACAACTAGAAAGGGAAAACAACAACTGAAAGTAAAGCCGCAATGTCGATCCATCCACTGGAAGTCCCACCTGAAGGGTGGGTATAGATAGCCTCCACAGCTCCTCAGGTCCAGCCGTCCGCTCTGAGTACGTCCCGCCCAGTGGTCCACCTCCAGGTACCGTCCTTCTCCTCAAGCCTCAACCACGATCAGCGTTGTCCGTCATCTGCAACCAACACAACGTAGTGTGGGCATAGACCATGTAAGGGTGAGTATAAGCTACTCAGTAGGGATCCCGAGACCCCCAAAGGTCTCCCATAATCCTCAATGGATAATACACAAAGGAAATATACAAACACGAAGTAACATCCGGTACTACTTAGGTATATGCCCATACATATACCTAAGTCATCAATTCTCGTTCGGCTCCAACATCCGAGCTCTAGTACAACTTAGTCCACACAGGAAACCACAACCCAATCCACACAGGAAAGAAAAATGTAATCCACATAGGATAGCACAACAAAATACACATAGGAATGAAAAACAAGGTTCATCTCACACAGGAATACTTCTTCGTAAGATGATAGAGATGATCAGATGTAGCCACTGATTCATCTAAGCCATCGGACCCACACAATATCGATAGGTACTAACCACCGTAATGACCCACAAAAGATCAATATGAAACTAACCCCCGCAATGACCCACACAGGATCTGTAGGCGCTGGCCCACACAGGACCGCTGAGTGATGAACCACATAGGATCTGACCCACATAGGATCGGTAGAACTGATCCACGTTGGATCGCTGAGTGTTGTAGTCGTTGCCGTCGAATCCACGAAGGCTTTCTGCAGAGTCGTCATCGTCGTCATAGTCGCAGCCAGCTCTAGGGTTCCCGCACACAGCAAGCTCGTTTGGGAGGGTCCGCTCCACGAGCCGAGGGGCTGATACATCCACTGACACGTAGTCCGAAGTAGATGTATCCAAATGTTCTGTATCGTCAACAGGAACTCAACGACACAGACAGCGCGTCAATCAGACACCCGGTCTGAGAGTTATTGGCTTTTTCGTTCCAGGGGCCCGGTTGGTTTTTCAATCAAAACCAACCCGACCGTACTCCAACTGCATCCAAACCTGGAGCGGAGTAAGCCAAAAGGACTGTCTCACTAAGAGGAATCCATCAAAGTCGACGACACGTCAATCGGACGTCCGGAGCTCAAGTTATAAGTGTTTCCGCTCGGAGGGCCCGATTGGTTTCGTGTTCGAACCAACTCGGACGAACCCAAAGTTCTCTGAAACCTTGAGTTTAGTATACTGAAACGACCGTATCGATCCAAGGATCGCTATTCAACTGATGGTGCGTCGATCGTAGGTCCGTAGCCCATGTTATGGGAAACAGACAGAAAAGTCCGGTATTAGGGGGTTCGGGCCCGATCAGACCCGGCCCGGTACCCCTTGGGTCGGCCCGAACCGGGTCGACCCGACCCAGGTCTGGGTCCGGCCCGCTTGGGCGCGGCCCCGCTAGGCTGGTGCGGCCCGGCCTAGCCTGGGCGCGGCCAGGCCTGACGGTCCGGTCAGGCGGCTCGGCCGTTTCGGCCGAGCAGTGCGGGGTGGCACGCTGCCCCCCGCCAACACGTAACCACGGCCCCATGGGGGGCCCCTCCTTGTCAACGGACACGGTCGAGTGCCGCGTCCCGCATCCTTCGATCCCATGCGGTCGCAGAACCAGTGGCCTACCGCGCGGCTTCAGCCGCGGCGGCCCTTGCCGGCGGCGCGCCGGGCACCGCCGCCTCCTGGCGGCCGGCCACCGGGGGAGTGCTCCACGGACCACCGTAAGAGATGCGGTGGTCGAATTTGCCTACCATCTTCACCAACGGCCCTCTTGGGACCCTTCCTTCACTGCGAGGACCTCACAATGCCTGTTCGTCATGATTCATCATCGCCCGCCAATCCGCACACCAAGAACGAAGAGACGGTGGGTTCAGACATGTTCGTTGGTCCGCACCCACCGCGTTAGTGGTTTAAAAAGGCTTCCGACAAATTTTAAACATATGCCGAGGGTATAAATCACAAAGATTTAATTGAATCAAAACCATTAACTCGTAGAATTCATTGAGCGAGGGTTCGTAACTGAAAAAGGAAACGCGGAAGAAGAACGTCGCGGAAGAAGCGTCACAGAAGAAGTGTCGCGGAAAAAGGATTCGTCGGCGTCGCGTCGTTGATCTCCGAGGATCCGGCGTTCTTATCGACCTTCGTTGGGGGTCAGTGTTCTTCATGTTCTTCGTGTTCTCTGCGTTCTTCGCGTTCTTCATCGAGGAGGAAGAACATCAGAACCTGGGCGAATTCTCCCTAGCCTCTCAACACAACAAGACTAACTAAATAAAAAAAGTGGTGCGACCAATAAATTTTATTCATTTACTTAACCTGAAAATTTAAAAACCACACCCGAGAAAACGCCACTCCAGAAATGGTGTTTCTAAGAAATTATCGGTGCTGCGATTCCATCGGTGCCCTCGGAATCCGATTCCGAGCACCAATTCAAATGTTAGAAAAACCCTCTCGTTCGTTCACTGAACGTACCCGAGCTAAACTTCGGAAAAAGATTCTGGGCACATCGGACCTCAGAATTAGGTGCGATCAAAAACTACGTTCTTGTAAAATTCCCAAGAAAATTAAGAAATAATTTCTTTGAATTTTTTGGGTCTTTACATATTTTTAGAAATTTTGAATAATTATTTCTGTAAATATTTTATTTACGATGTTTAAAGGGTAAATCCGGTAAATACGGGTTACAAATAATATTATAATAATAATAAATTACCCTAAAACATTTCCTAACCCTATTTGATTATACATTGGCGACCATGGGAATATTTGGGTCGATTTTAGGACCCCATGGATCCACTTTTAATTGATAATGACACTTTATATTAATTATGTTCAAGTAAATACAAAAATGACATACGAATATATCTTTTAGAAAAACAATTTTTACATAGAGTTATATATGTTATATTTTAGACTGTAAATATTCATTAAAAATATAAAACAATTTCCTACATAATGGTATTTTATTTATAATTTTTAGATGTTTAATTATTAAATTTATTTATGACACAATAATGATGAATTATTTTCCTTATTAATGAAAGAATCAAATAATTGTTATTATAAATCTAAAAATAAATATAATTTGAAAGTTTTGATGACATTAAAGAATTTTATTATTTAATATGACATGTTATTATTGTTTAAATGAATTTTTTTCGAAGTAATAAAGAAGTTAATACTTTGTAAAAAATCAATTATTATATAATTTCAAAAATTGACATAAATGAGTTTTTAAAACAAATATTAAATTATTAATTGATATTTTGTTACTAAAAATCTAAGGTTCGACCAAAGGACTTATATAATGATATTTGTATCATTAATGAACCACTTGGGGGTTGCTTGGATGTATATAGTAATTTTATTAATTGTATAATATAAAAATACAAAGAGACATGGTAAATGTCAAACTAATTAACTAAGAGTTAAAACAAAAATATAAGGTTAATAAAGTGACCCAAACCTATCTAAAACCTATTGGTTGAGTTATTTTTGACGCATCACAACCTTAAACTTTAAATAATCCACTTTGGATCCATTAGAAACTGAATATTAATTTATTTTGAAATAATATTTCTAGCTTTTCCGAAGGTTCCCTTCACCCCTCTTATAAAATGGCACTCACCCTTCTCACTAATTAACACATTCAAAGACTTTTGTCTCGGAAAAAACCTCCCCAAATATTCTCTAAAATTCCCTCAATTCAACCTAGAGGTCTTATGTTTATTATAAAGCCAGCTTATGGAGCCCTTTTGATCAAATCAAAAGGAAGAACCCGAAGAAGAGGTAATGTTTTCACCACCATCTTTCAGGTTCCTTTCTTCTTCAACTTCTTCTTTCTTTGTTATTTCCATTCTAAAATAATAACTACAGTATATTCGATATACTGTGATGTTATTATAAGTATGGTACAACCATATTCAGTATTCTACCCATTCTTTTAATGACATGTCACCATACGTGCATACGTATGGCTTACCATCTCTATGTTGTGGTTTAATTGTTATTCAAAACATTATTATTTGTATGAGTATAATAATGATGTGTAATTCATGTAAATAATAAATATAACATGATAATGATTCTGTATATATGATATACTATCCAATTATAAATTATTTTATTATCAAAAGAAATATATTGTCGCTCGTGCGTACGTATGGACTACCGTCTCCACAAACGCGATGAGATTAATTTCCCATCGTATCCATTCAAGTCTAATTATCATTTTATTATTAAAAATAATGTTTAAGGACTTAATATTATTATTTATATAAATAATATACAACATATCCATAAAAAATACAGATTATGTAACAAAACATATAAAAGAAAACGAGTACGTTAACACCCGAAACGATGATAATACTATCATATTATTAAAAAACAAGTGTTAAAAGATCATATATGATATCATATTAATGTATATGATTATTGTATAATTTAATAAAAATTATTTTACCATTATACTGGAGTTTATCCTACCCTCAACCAGGGAAAATATAAGGTAAGGGTTATTTCACAATCACTTCATTATCCAAGGCTGTTTATATGTAATTATCTACTGGGACCTCTTTATCATCTACAACCATGTTTCTTAAAAATGTATTTCAAGAAATTCTTACTATTTTATAGAATATGGGTTATAGTCATTTATACCCTTGTTTTAATTTTTATAATAATTTTATAAAGGAATCATTCTATCATTTTTCAAACATGGTTCTTTTTAACCTTTTCAACAGAATTAAGGTAAGAATGTTCTTTTTAACTTATACGGTGGGTGCGGCTATTTTCCGCCGTTATAAAAACATCGAAGCTTACTTATATGCTTCTAAGAATATTTTTAAATTAAATGTTTTATTTTATAATTATGTTTCTTTTAAATTATTTCAAAATGAAAATTTTATGAATTTGTGAAAGGTACTCTTTATCAAGATTAGAATTTTAAATGTTTTAAAGATTTATCATTCTAAATATTTTTAATTAATGTCCACATTTTCAAAATGATTTTAAGGATTTATTTATATGAACATGAATGTGTTGAAATGATATTTATTTTCAAAATTTTCAATGTGGTATTGGACACTTTGATTAGAAAATCTATTTTAAATCATATCCTTTATAAATGTGTGACTTTTCAATGATTAAAAAAAGAGATATTTCTCCCAAATAGTTTTGATTTCATCTATGTCAACATTCTTTGATGGATTTTAATCTTATTTGAAAATGATTTATTATGATACAAAGCATCCATATTGTATTGATGGTTTTGTGATATGTTTGACTATGGATGTGTTAATTTTATACCATTCATGGTTTAATGAGAAATATTGACATTTCATATACTAGTTTTAATATGAATGTTTATGTTATGTTTAAACCTGTTCATATGAGGAATGCATTGGACATAGTAAGTGATGGGTGGAGCCCGCTATAGATCCTAGATGCATCGGCAGGTCTCATGAGATAAACTAGTGTCTTGGCACAAGGCCTTGACAGAATCTTATTTGTAGTATTGGCACAAGTCCTTGAATATGTGGTCATGCTAGTCTGGAATTATGAATTCCATCGTTATGAAAGTGGTTATTGATGTTGCATGTGATTATTTAACTATTATAATATCCATGTGAATAATTAAAAGGCATTATTTCATTTTACATTTACCAATTATGCTGAATTTCAAGTTTAAAAGTCTTTTGTTTTAGCTATACATTGCCTTAAATGATTACGCTTATTTATGAAAGTTTTTGCTATATTGTTATCCTTACTGAGCATCTGAGCTCACCCCTTTCTATGTTTAATTTTTCCCAATATGTGAAGATCTATTTTATGAATGACCTAGAGGGATATTATAAGTGGATATAAGTTTAAGACAAGATGTTGTTGTAGTTTTTCACTTTATGATTTAATGTAAACTTTATGGATATATCTAGTGTTTACAAGGCTACTAAACTAATAGGTCTTTCAAGACTTGATCTTTTGTGATCATGCCAATATGATGTAATAATGCACCGACTCTGGGTAACTGGGGTTGGGGTGTTACAGTTGGTATCAGAGGAAGTTTAGCAATAACCTTGGAAGCTAGATTTAGACAAACTCTCAGTAGATCACATAGACCTAAGATAGACATCGAGGATTAGTATAGAATAAATTCTTAGAATTTCGTAATGTAGAGATTTTGTGAGTTTTCCAAGAAAATATATCCATGTCTGGATACGAGCAGGTAGAGGTGGATTAGGCACATATGTACCTAGGGGTAAAACTCAAAAGCACCGCTTTGAGAAGGACTCAAACGAGAACTGGTGCACGATAATGGGCCTTTCTATACTCTTGGTTACGACACTCCCAGGGGATATGCTTAGGGTAATTCTCATTTTTATTACAAATCATTATGAAGGGTTTATGAGTATATACTTCCTAAATTAAAACATCTTTATGATTATGGATTATATCCATAAACCGTTCAATTTATGTTAGGTATTTTACATGTTTGGAATTATTCATTGTTATTCATAAACTGACCTAGTTTATGCCATTGTACAGAAATGGCGCCCAGTAGAAGGAATGAGAACTACCGTAATACATATGATCCAAAGAGTAAGAATGATCATATCTTCCACAGTATTAAGACAATATTTATAAGGAAAATAGTCTCTCATGTTTTTTCAATATATAAATAAATAGAATCATGTATTAATAAGATAAGTGAATAATTCTCTAAGTCCTATGGCTTTATGGGAAGCAAGAGAAGAAAAGGATGGAAGATAGAATGATAGATAATAGGAAGAGGGAATAGAAGAATTTTCCCATATGTGATAATTGTGGAAAGAAACACCCTTGAACTTTCCTGAAAGGAATGAGAGTTTGTTATAAGTGTGGAGAAAAAGGACACCAAGTACATGACTTCAAGGGTAAGAAAAAGGTTTCAAATGTACAATGATTCGTCTGCAAGGAGTTGGTACACTATGAGAACCAATGTCAAAATAATCAAGGTATGCCCCAAATGATGCTATTGGATACTAATAAAGTTATGATACTACCACAGATGAGGAGGAATGATTAGAGTTCTTATATAGTTATTAGAGAATTATGTCATTTGAGAGTTGTATCAACAATGTACTAGTTATAATAATTATTGAGTATATAAGGATTGTACTACAGTAATATTTCATTAAGGACTTGAGATTGTGTGGAACCAAGAAAAGTGACTCAATATAAGGTTAAATTTTTGGAAAATATATGGTTGAGAAAAAGATAAACCGTAATATGGTTTTAATACAGAGGTAGTTATTTTGGAATAATACATGATTGATTTGGATAAATTATATTGGATATTCTTGACTACCTTGAAACTGATTAATGATTTTTATATTCCATCATTGTTGGAGTTTACAACATTTTTTGATAGAAGGAGTTTATCGAGTATTCTATAAGTAATAAGGGATCATGAATGTAATCAATAAGGTTTTATGGTAATTCAGGATATTGCAGTGTTTTAAAAGAATACATGATGAAGGTGTTCACATGTTATTAAGTGGAAAAAATGATCTTCATTGTGTTTACCTTCCTTATAAATTTTGTATTGTGAGTTTGGATAGAAGTATTTTAGATAATTCTAGTTTGATATTATTTTTGGATTTCCATAATATGACAACCCGGATGTCGGGCGATAACCCGTCGCGTCCGGAAAGTCCGTGAGAATTGAACCCACAACCGAAGGGCGACAAGGGTGTATCACCTACCACTGGCCCATGTGATGTCCTAGATTGAATAATGTAGTCTTTTTTTAAAAATTATGTTAGATGAATTATAAATTTATTTTCATTTGAACCCTATTAAAATAGGATGAATATAATGTTATTTTTATGTTCTATTATCTTTTAGAGTTAATGCTGAGTTTGTGGTAGAAATTAGTAAAAGGATGGGACTCTACTTGTCAAGTATATATTTTTCTTCTTCTTTTATTCTATGAAGAAATTAATTCTTATACTTTAGTGAAGAGATCTTAAAACCAAAAATGTTTTATCCTAATACTATATGTTCTGTTGAACTGTTGTTATTTTAAATCATCATAGATTGATGCATTTAAGGCCCTCAATTTTAAACATGTTTGTGATTGATTACCTCAATTACTACCTAAAAATATTGACATTTTCCTTCAAATTATATGTCTCTAATTTCCACCAATGTTCTCCTAATCGAAATCATAATTTGGTGGTGACCCTTTCATTTACATTTTCCTCTTATTAAGACTAAATTTTATTAACCTAATTTCCGATGTGGGTTTTCCCAAAGGTATTTTCTATTTTAAACCATTTATTTTTGAAAAATAATTTCAAATTGTGGGGATGCAATTTAATGATGGAGAGTAGAATGTAACACCCCAATCTTCAATGGTACGCTTCTCTTTGAATAATACAGTAGAATGTGTTATACGCAACTTCGAGTTCTAAAAAACACCACAACCAATCAAACTAGAAGTTATGAATAGTAATACCCAATTTTTGAAGGATTATACATTTTATCTTTCAAAATGGACTTAATTTTTGGATTTAAAATATCGAAATTATCTTAGGGTGAATTTTTGGTACATTTCTGAAAACATTCATATTTCGATGAATAGTGGAAATTACTAAATTTGGATTAAAAACAACATTTTTAATTTAAATACTTAGTAGTGATAATTTATGAATTTGAGTGGTTTTAATGTATATTTAGAATATATTTTTACCATTTAATACAATGATTATCATTGGATGTAATTTTACATTTAAACCAAACATAAACAAGTGTCAATCTTTTGATAGTTTTTATTTCTTAAAAAGACGCTTTTTTGTTTTGACACCGAGAATTAATTTTAAATTAATTTCTTCCAATTCTGTGTTTTGAATTTAGAAAAATGGTTTCCATATTTATAATTATGAGGTCCAAATTTTGTAAATTGTTATCTTTTATTTTTAGACATTTTGAATAATTACTTTGTAAATATTTTATTTACCATGGTTAAAGGGTAAATCCGGTAACTAAGGGTAACAAATAATATTATAATAACAATAAATTACCCTAAAATGTGTCATAACCCTATTTATTGATACATGTCCGACCATGGGCATATTTGGGTCTATTTTGGGACCCCATTGATCCACTTGTAAGTGATAATGACACTTTATATTAATTAAGTTAAAGTAAATACAAAAATGACATAAGCATATATCTTTTAGAAAAACAACTTTTACATAGGGTTATATATGTTATATTTTCAACTATAAATATTAATTATAAAGATAAAATAATTTACTACATAATAGTATTTTATTTTTAATTTTTATACATTGAATAATTAAATTTATTTATGACACAATAATGATACAGTATTTTCCTTATTAATGAAATAATCAAATAATTGGTATTTTAAATGTTAAAATAAATATAATTTGAAAGCTTTGATGACATCCAAGAATTTTTTTTAATATGACATTTTATTATTGTTTTAAGTAATTTTTATTGAATTAATAAAGATGCTAAAACTTTTACAAAAATCAATGATTATATAGTTTTAAAATTGACATAAATGAGTTTTTAAAACAAATTTTATATTATTAATTAATATTATATTCCTAAAAATCAAATTTTCGGCCAGAGGTATTATATAATGATAGGTGTATCATTAATGTACCACTTGGGGGTATCTTTGATGTATATAGTATGTTTCTTAACTATATAATATAAAAATTCATTGAGACATGGTAACTGTCAAACTAATAAACTAAGAGTTAAAACTAAAAGATAAGGTTAATAGAGTGACCCAAACCTATCTAAAACCTATTGGTTGAGTTTTCCTAGACCCATACCCACCTTAGCCTTTAAATAATCTACTTTGGTGCCATTATAAAGTGAATACGAATTTATTATAAAATAATATTTCTAGCTTTTCCTAAGGTGCCTCTCACCCCTCTTATAATAGGGCACTCACCCTTCTCACTAATTCACACATTCCAAGCCTTTTGGCTCAGCCAACCCCTGGAAAAATATTCTTTCAACTTCCCTCACTTCAACCTAGAGGCCTTATTTTTAACTGAAAGCCAACCTAAGGATCCCTTTTGATCAAATCAAAAGGAAGAACCCGAAGAAGAGGTAATGTTTTCCCCACCCACTTTCAAGTTCCTTTATTCTTCAACTTCTTATTTCTTTTTTATTTCCATTATAAAATAATAACTACAGTATCGTCTATATACTATGATGTAATTTAAAATATAGTACAACCATATTCAGTATTCTATCCATCCTTTGAATTACATGTCACCATACGTGCGTACGTAGGGCTTACCGCCTCCATGTCGGGGTGTAATTGTTATTCAAAACATTATTATTTGGATGGGTATAATAACTATAAGGCCCCAGACTTAAACCTTACTTAAAATTTAATTAAATGAATAATTCATATTAAGGATCTTTTCAGGTTTAGAGTTTTAGAGAATTAGGACATAACTATTACATATCAAAAGATTATAAAGTAGACACTTCTACTAAGTTTCCATAAAATAAATACTCTTAAAAAGAAACATGTCTAGTTTCATGTTTTAGATAGCATGAATTTTCCTTGATCCCATCCTTGACCCTATTTCACATTAATTCCTATGAAAAAAATTTCAAAAACTTGGGATGAGCATAAAAATATCAGTAAGGGATATAAAAGTACAAAATGAAAACATTAGTCCATGTATGAAATCATACTTTACTCATAAAACATAATCATTTTAACATACCTCATCAAATCATTAATAAATAATAGAAATAATAAGACATAAAGGTAACTTGAGGCATTCATAACATTCTTAAGTAGGGAGTAACCCTCATGGTTACGTTTGGAATACCCATCATAGTATATTCCCTAAATCTCTTCAGAGAAACCATAATGTTTAACTCCTTCACATTACCCAAAGCATTGGAGAGCTATATCGGGCTCACCTGCCCTTAGTTTATCACGGAACCACCCGTTTTCATAACAATTCCCAAGAACCATAACATAATTGTATCACGTAAAACATGCATAAAGGAAACATAACATTTCCATATTTCAATCACAAGATATCAATACAACAGATTGATATAATAAAAACATTATGGAAACCATTTTCAATACCAAAATAAAAGAAAAGTAATACATGGTATTAATTTTTCATTTTAAAAAAAATTAGATTATGGCTTGTAGATGAATCTGAAACTCAAACAATGGTCACAGCGGCGGAGAAGTCGTTGTCGCCGCATATGTACGACAAAAAACATTTCTTTTTGTCCTTTATTAAAACACTTAATATAAAAAAAGATTCTTTTTGAATAAGCATAAAAGACAAAGGGTTTTATACACCGTATAAAATAAAGTTTTATATGAAACAAAATATGCCTCAATGAATGGAGATTGAGATGAAGTACCTTACCTCGTGTCTGACGTGACTCAATTGCTCTTTAATCTCTTTAATAATAAACTTGATTTTATTTCTTCTTGCTTGAGAACCTTTTTCAAGTTCATTATTTCTTTTATATCACTTATTACTATGTCATGAAAACTATGTAATTATTTATGTAAATAACGGTCATTTTAACGATCATTGGTACTTGAGTCAAAAATAAACTCTTTATAATTACAAGTTGTTCATGCATCCATTTTATCCAGAGTTACATTCATTATGTATATATCATATATATCATATATATCCAGTATATACATGAATTTATAATATTACATAACATTTAGAGGTAAAAAAGGAAATGCACCGTTCATGGAGACGGTAAGCCATACATACGCATGAACGCTACTTTCATTTCTATTTTGTATTTTATGGAATCGAATCCTAATTAAATAAAGATATATTATAATTCATGTATAATTTCATATATAATATCATTAACTCCATCCTTTATACATCCCATATATGGCATTAACGAATCAAATCACTTTGAGGGGGCGGTAGTCTGCACTTCCTAAAATAAAGATATCGCGTATACCCATAATGGAAGCCATAAAGGTATTCCATAAATGAATAATACAAAAGCTTAAGAAAAACATAAAAATATTATATATCATATATAAATATAGGTTCATCTTAATGGCCACCTATTAAGGTGTTAGAAGAATATTGAACAATCATTATTTCGTGAGGCAGAAATTCACCATCCATGGAAACAGTATGCTATTTAACTATTAGATGAAGGTGTGTGTAAGTGTAGGTAGAATCCTTCTCATAAAAACATACTAGTATATTGAAGATTCTGGTGCTGTTATAAAAGAAAGGAATAAACATAGTTTAGGGGGTTGGATAAGAAAAATAAAACATAAGAACACAAGAGAGGACACTACCTTTAAAACGGGTAACTCTTTTTTATTTGAGCTCAAAGGCTTCCTTGGAAAGACTTATGCCCAAAGTGAGGCTTCTCGGAATAAGATAGGGATGTGGAAAGACAAAATGAACAGGGTTTGGAAGAGACAAAGGTGTGAGAGGTGTGGGTAAGGTGGTAGAGGTGGGGGCCTTTTATAAGAGGAGAGGAGGGGCACTCTTGGAAAGTTATAAAAGTTTACTTTATTATAAAATGATTTTTGGATTTTAAAGGTCCAAAAATTATATATTTCGAGGATAATGTGATAGGATTTCGAAATACACACATCCAATAGGTTTTTGACCAGTTCAGGTCTTAGATTTTATATTATCTTTTCATTTTATTTAAATCGTTAAATATTGAGGTAATCGCTGCATCATCATGGTGTCATAAATAATTTAATTTATTCAATGTCTAAAAATTATAAAAAAAATATCATGATGTAGGAACTATTTTTATCTTTTTATTTAATATATATATTCCAACTTATTACTTGTATAACCCCATTTAAAAATTATTTTAGTAAAACAAGACATGTTTGTGACATATTTATTTTAACATTAAATAAAAACTTATTAATGTAATTTTCCTACCAAAGTGGATACATGGGATCATCAAGTTGACCCATGGATTTTCTTTGTCGTCCATGACACATCCAATAAGGTTAGGACATGTTTCAAGGTCATTTCATATTATTAAAACATTATTTTTACCTTAAATTACACTAATTACCTCTAATCGTGATTAAAAACATAAAAGTTACTATTCAACAAAGAAAATTATTTTAATCCCATTGAACCAAATTTAATTTCCTAATGAAAACCATTTATGTCATATTTTTGAAATTCAAAACACAGAGGTGGTAAAATTTTATTTAAACAAAAAATCCGTTTTTTAAATATCACTTAGTGGTTTCACTATTCATCAAAAATTGAAGTTTTTTAGAAAAATACCAAAACATCACCCTAAGATATATTTGATATTCCAAATTCAAAAATTATTTATATTTTAAAAAATTCAAAACATATAAGTTACATTAATTAATTTAATAATTAATTCCCGATGTCAGGACAAATAGCATGTTTTTATGAAACAATATATATCAAAAGATTGACACTAGTTTTAGTCCAATTTCAATGTGAAATTAATTCCAATGACCACTATTAGATTAAATGGTAAAAACATATTCTAGTTTCACTTTAAAACCAATTCAAAAGATAATCTAATCATATAAATAAATTATATTAAAAAGCGGTTTTGAATTAAAATACAACATTTTTCACTATTCATTAAAAAAATGAACTTTATCAGAAAAATACGAAAAATTTACACAAAGTAAATTTTGATGTCCTAATTCTAAAGAAGAATTTTATTTGGTCCAAAAGAATGTATAAGAGTGACCAAAACTATATTTAATGATGGTTCACCATCAAAAGGCGATAAGTGGACCTTTAGTGAAAATTAGAGTATCTATGCTTAAAATTGAATTCTTTTTGTATTTTAATCCTTTATGCTTTATTGTAAAAATGTAAAAACATTTAAGAAACATATACAATCATATTTTAGTTATTTTTATTCATTCCCTCCAATACAACGATAATGTGTTAAATACCATTTAAAATAATATTATTTTATTACTAGTGTGCAACATAAGATTTCAAAGAAACTCTTTGTTGCGTATCGGGTACGCTATCGAACATAGAAACCCCTTTAAAGTAAAATTAATATTTAATTATTAAATATTAATAAGTATGAAAATTTATTATTCTTTATTTACCTGGGATGTTAAATCCTTCCCCATTTTGGGAATTTCATCCTTGCAATTTTATTCACTTATCAAAATAAGTGGGGGTATTTATCCCTTATATAATTTTTAGATTTCCATGTTGCCTCTTCAACCATATGGTTTTTCCAAAAAACCGTTACCTGATTAATTACCTTATTCCGCAACACTTGCTCTCTATGTTCAAGAATCTGGACTGGTTTTTCTTCATAAGAGAGACTCTCTTCCAACTGAACTACCTTTGGGATCAAAACATGAGATGGATCGGGTATATACATTCTCAACATTGAAACATGAAAAACATTGTGTACCTGAGATAAACTCAGAGGTAAAGCCACTCGGTAAGCAACTGATCCAAATTTTTCCAGAATTCCATATGGTCCAATGAACCTTGGACTCATCTTTCCTTTCTTACCAAATCGCATCACACTTTTCCACGATGAAACATTTAGAAAAACATGATCACCTACCTCGAAAGGTAGATCCTTCCTCCGGTTATCCGAATAACTCTTCTGCCTACCCTGATCTGTTCTCATGTGTTTCTGAATCAAATTAACTTTTTCTGCCATCTCTTCTACCAATTCTGCTCTCATCTTCTTCCTTTCACCAACTTCATCCCAAAAAGATGGAGTTCGACACTATTTACCATATAATTCTTCAAACGGAGCCATTTGTATACTAGAATGAAAACTGTTATTATATGAAAATTCAACCAAATTGTAGTTGGGGTTTGGCTTAGTGGTAAACACCCCATAATTCTACATGAAAATTGGGGGTTCAAAACCCATGGGGCGCAGGTTACTGTAGAAGCAATGTAGCACTACTGTAGCAGCCGAGATACTGTTGCAATAGCGACACTATAGCGGCGGCGGGTACTGTGCGGTATAGTAGCAGCGTAGGTACTGTAGTAGTACTATTCACAGAATGAGTAATGGGCATATAATTTGGGCCTACGGGCTATGTAATGGGCTAAATTCCCACTGGGCCTATGAGCTATGTAATGGGTCTCCATCTACCCAGTTAAAGTGGTCTTTTCTTTGATTTAATAATAAAAATGAGGCTTCAGCTCGAAACTTTAAAAAAACCAATGAAATATGTTTGTACCATATTCCTTGAAAATCCATCGAACAAGCACATAGCATATCCTCCAATGTCTGAATTTTTTATTCTGACTGCCCATCTGATTGAGGATAAAAAGTTATACTAAAATTTAATTCAGTACCAACGACTTCTAAAGGCCTTTCCAAAAGTTAGAAGAAAACTTGGGATCACAATCAGATTCAATGGATAGAGGAACTCCATGCAACCTGACTATCTCTTTAATATACAATCGAGAAAGTTGATCTTGAGAGAATGTATCTCGAAGAGGAAGTAAATTAGCAGATTTATTAAAGCGGTCAACAATAACTAAGATTGCATTATTACATTGAGATGTCTTCGGTAATCCCACAACAAATTCCATGGATGTATTTTCCCATTTCCAATCTGGCACTGGTAGAGGCTGAAACATCCCTTTCGGTAACTGCCACTCTACTTTAATCTGTGGACAAGTCAAACACTTCATAGTAAAATCAGCAATATCTCTTTTCATTCCCTCCCACCAGTAATACTCCCGCAGATCTTTGTACATATTAGTACTGCCAGGATGAACTGAAAATGGAGAACTATGAGCTTCACATAACAACTCTCTCTTAAACTGTGAATCACCAAGCACATATAATCTCTTCCCAAAACTCAAAACACAATCATTATCAATATTAAATTCAGGAAACATACCCTTCTGAACTGGCTGTACCTTTTTCTGCAACCCACTGTATTTATTCTGCATTTGCTTAATTCTATCTGATAGAGATGATCTCACTGATACCTAAACCAAAACAGAAGATCTTCCTGCACCAACAACTTCTATTCCAAAGTTCATCAAATCAAAAACCAAAGGTTCTAGTTCCAAACGTAGTATGGTTAATGATGCATTACTTTTTCGACTCAAAGCATCATCCACTTTATTTGCTTTTCCCAGATGGTAATGAATTGTATAATCATAATCCTTGATTAATTCTTGCCATCTCCTCTGTTTCATGTTCAATTCTTTTTGAGTGAATATATACTCTAAAATTTTGTGATTGATATATATTTCACACTTTACTCCATACAAATGATGCCTCCAAATTTTTAAAGCGAAAACAACAGCAGCTAATTCCAAATCACGTGTAGGGTAATTTACATCCTGAGTTTTCAACTGAAGTCAAGTATTTGCAATTACCTGATCGTTCTGTATAAGGACACAGCCAAGTCCCTTCAACGAAGCATCACTGTATATAACAAACTCACCATTCTTGGAAGGAAGTGCCAAAACTGGAGCATTCACCAATCTTGTTTCAACTATTGAAAACAATCATCACATTCTTTTGTCCAGATAAACTTAACACCCTTCCGAGTTAGCTTAGTCATTGGACTAGATAACCATGAAATATTTTCAACAAACCTTCAGTAGTAACCTGCCAAACCAAGAAAACAACGGATCTCGGTTACATTTGTGGGTCTTGGCAATTATTCAACAACTTTTGTTTTTGCAAGATCCAAAATTATTCCATCTTTAGAAACAATATAACCAAGGAGAGAAATTTTTTGCAACCAAAACTCACACTAACTGAAATTCCCATACAAATTATTTTCTTTTAAGGTTGTAAAATAACCCTTAAATATCTTTCATGCTCCTCTTTACTTTTACAAAACACCAAAATATCATCAATGAAAACAACCACAAACTATTCCAAGAACACATGGAAAATTCTATTTATAAGGTCCATGAATACAGTAGCTGAATTGGTTATCCCAAAAAGAATTACTACAAATTCATAATGGCCATATCTTGTACGAAATGCAGTCTTCGAAATATCTGCTTCCTTTACCTTCAAGTTATGGTACCCTGATCTCAGGTCAATCTTTGAAATATACTGAGCACCCTGGAGCTGATCAAACAAATCATCGATATGATGCAAAGGATATTTGTTCTTAACAGTGATGTTATTCAAGGATCTATAATCAATGAAAAGTCTCATTGAACCATCTTTCTTTTTAACAAATAAAATTGGAGCACCCCTTGGTGATGTGCTAGGTCGAATGAAACCTTTCTCTAATAAATCATGTAATTTCTCCTTCAACTCTAAAAGTTCAGTTTGAGCCATTCGATAAGGGGTTTTGAAATTGGATTAGCATCAGGAACTAAGTCAACAGTAAATTCAACTTCCAGATCTGGTATTATTTTAGGAAACTCATCAGGAAAAGCATTAGGATACTCATTTACCACTGGCACATCATTAATCTGAATAGTTCCCTTGTTTTCAATGATATGTGCATGGTAACATTCATTTCTACCTTTTACAAGTTTCTCAGCCTCTTGATACGTTATCAACAGTAAGGGTTCATTATTTTACACAAGCTGAAAGCCTCTCTGAAAAGAAACTTCTTTAGATCTACAGTCAATCTTAGAATGGTAAATAGAGATCCAATCCATACCTAGGATACCATCAAACTCTAATAGAGGTAAAACAATAAGGTTTTCAAGTAGGTTCTTTCCACGGATAAGGATATGAAGATTCTTATAAATTCTTTTTCCCTCAACATTTCCCCCAGGTGTTTTTACCACAAGTTCAGGAGTCATTTCTTGAGATGGTATTCCCATTTTACTAGAAAAGTTTTCAGAGATGAAAGAATGTGTATACCTCGAATCAAACAACACACTGGCATAATCTGAAAAAAAACAAAGTACCTAATACAACTTCATTTGATGGCACAACATCTGCTGAAGTAGTTGCAAAGGATTTCACCACCCCTTTATTCTTATAGTATAACTGCTTCCCATCACTCAAGATCTTTGTCAAACACTCGTTTGCATAGTGACCCATCTCAATGCACTTAAAACATTTCACTAACTGTATATCAAATTTGGAATTACCATCACCTTCATCTTTTTTAGTGCAATCACGAGCCTTATGTCCCATCTTACCACATCGGTAGCACTTTCCAAGATTCAGAAGATATTCCCCATCATGCCTTTTACCATATTTATCACAAACTGGAAACTCAGTTTTCTTACCGTCAGACCTTTTTGAACAATTCTTTCCTTTCTCCTACCACCTCAGTCTCTTCTTCTGTTAGTTGTTATAGAACAGTTGATCTTCGGAAAACTCCATTTCCACCATCTTAGCACATCGAACAAGCTTTTCATAACTTTTGAACTCACGAGAAGCTAAATCCCTTCGATATTTTGGCTTTAATCCTGAGTAAAAATGATTGATTTTACTATCAAGGTCTTGGATAAAATTTGGAGCATACCTTGCCAATCGAGTGAACCTTTCTTCATAGGCAGCCACTAAATCTTCCTCTTGCGTCAATTCCAGGAATTTTTTTCCATCCTAAGTCAAACTTCCTTAGGAAAATACTTCTCAAGAAACATACCTTTGACTTCATCCCAGTCGAGAGCATCAATCTCATCAGCGTCCCTGATATTTTTAACCATCGACCACCACTGATTTTCTTCACCCTCCAAACGGTAAATAGAAAGACTAACCTTTTGATTGTCTAAACACACCATGACATAGAAAATATTCTCCAGTGCTTTAATCCACCATTCATCTAGAACAGGGTCATATGATCCTCTGAATTATGGGGGATATTGCCTCATGAAATGTTCCACCACTAAGATGTTCCTCTGCGGTTGATCTGGCTAATCTCATGAATGGATACCTCCACCATTTATCGCTTGATTCAACTGCGCCATTACTGCAACAGACTATTCAGTTCCAATGTTGACCATCTCAGGATGCTGATTTGGAAGGTTATTTCCTTCTGTATGCCTTCCTAGCACTGCTTCCCTATTTCCTCTGCGAAAAACCATTCTGAACAAACATGTCTTAGATGAAGCAACATGGTAATCTTCAAGTTCTATATCATTTCAATTTGACAATAATAAAATATTTTTGGATAATCATTTAATAGAATTCTAACTCTTAATGTTATCTAATCCGACCTCTGATACCAACTATAAGGCCCCGGCCTTAAACCTTACTTAATATTAAATTAAATGAATAATTCACATTGAGGTTCTTTTCAGGTTTAGAGTTTTAGAGAATTAGGATATAACTATTACATCTCAAAAGATTAAAAATTAGACATTCTACTAAGTTTCCATAAAATAAAAACTCTTAAAAAAACATTTCTTGTTCCATGTTTTATATAGCATGACTTCTCCTTGATCCCATCCTTGACCCTATTCCACATTAAGTCCTGTGAAAAAACATTTCAAAAACATGGGATGAGCATAAAAAGCTCAGTAAGGGATATAAAAGTACGAAATGAAAACATTATTCCATGTATGAAATCATACTTTACTCATAAAACATAAGCATTTTAACATACCTCATCAAATCATGAATAAATCATTGAAATCATAATACATAAAGGTAACTTGAGGCATTCATAACATTCTTACGTAGGGAGTAACCCTCATGGTTAAGTTTAGAATACCCATCACAGTATATTCCCTAAATCTCTTCAGAGAAACCTTAAAGTTTAACTCATTCACATTACCCAATGCATTGGAGAGCTATATTAGGCTCACCCGCCCTTAGTTTATCACGGAACCAGCCGTCTTCATAACAATTCCCAAGAACCATAACATAATCATATCACATAAAACATGCATAAAGGAAACATAACATTTCTACATTTCAATCACAAGATATCAATACAACACATTGATATAATAAAAATATTATGCAAATAATTTTCAATACCAAAATAAAAGAAAAGTAATACATGGTATTTATTTTTCAATTTTTTTAAAAAAAGTTAGGTTATGGCTTGTAGAGGAAGCCGAAACTCAAATAATGGTCACGGCGGCAGAGAAGTCATTGTCACCGCATACGTATGACAAAAAAACATTCCTTTTGTCATTTAGTAAAATGATTCTTATAAAAAAATATTCCTTTTGAATAAACGTAAAACTCAAAGGGGTTTATACACTGTATAAAAGAAAGTTGTGTATAAAACAAAATATTCCTCAATGAATGGAGATTGAGACGAAGTCCCTTACCTCGTGTCTGACGTGACTCAATTGCTCTTTAATATCCTGAATAATAAACTTGAGCTAATTTCTTCTTTCTTAAGAACCTTTTTCAAGTTCATTATTCATTTTATATCACTTATTACCATTTCATGAACACTATGTAATTATTTAAGATAATAACAGTCATTTTAACGATCATTGGTACTTGAGTCGAAAATAAACTCTTTATAATTACAAGTTTTTCATGTATCCATTATATCCAGAGTTATATTCATTATGTAGATATCATATATAAAATATATATCCAGTATATGCATGCATTTATAATATTACATAACATTTAGAGGTAAGAAATGAAATGCACAGTTCATGGAGACGGTAAGCCATACGTACGCATGAACGCTACTTTCATTTCTATTTCGTATTTTATGGAATGGAATCATAATTATATAAAGGTATATTATAATTCCAGTATAATTACATATATAATATCATTAAATCCATCCTTTATAAATCTCACATATGGCATTAACGAATCAAATCACTTTGAGGGGGCGGTAGTCCACACTTCCTAAAATGAAGATATCTCATATACCCATAATGGAAGCCATAAAGGTATTCCATAAATGAAAAATACAGAAGCTTAAGGAAAACATAAACATATTATATATCATATATAAATATAGTTTCATATTAATGGCCACCTTTAAAGGTGTTATATTAATATTGAACAATCATCGTTTCGTGAGGCAGAAATTCGCCATCCATGGAAACAGTATGCTCTTTAACCAATAGACGAAGGTGTGTGTAAGTGTCGCTCTAATCCTTCTCATAAAAACATACTAGTATATTTAATATACTGGTTTTGTTACAAAATAAAGGAATAAAAAGAGTTTAGGTGGTTGGAGAAGCAAAATAAAACATAAGAACACAAGAGAAGACACTACCTTTAAAAGGGGTAACCCTTTTTGATTTGAGCTCAAAGGCTTTCTTGGAAAGACTTCTGCCCAAATTGGGGTTTCTAGGAGTAAGATAGGGATGTTTATAGAGAAAATGGGAAGGGTATGGAAGATCCAAAGGCTTGAGAGGTGTGTTTAAGGTGGTAGAGGTGGGGGCCTTTTATAAGAGGAGAGGAGGGGCACTCTTGGAAAGTTATAAAAGGTTACTTTATTATAAAATGATTTTTGGATTTTGAAGGTTCGAAAATTATATTTTTCGAGGATAAAGTGATAAGAGTTATAAATACACCCATACAATAGGTTTTTTAAATGTGTAGGTCTTATATTTTACATTATCTTCTCATTTTATTTAAATCGTTAAATAATGAGGTAATCGTTGCACCATCATGGTGTCATAAATAATTTAATTTATTTAATGAATAAAAATTATAAAAAAATATCGTGATGTATGAAATATTTTTAGCTTTCTAATGAATATTTATAGTCAAAATTATGACTCGTATAACCCCATTTAAAAATTGTTTTAGTAAAACAATACATGTTTGTGACATTTTTATTTTAACATTAAATAAAAAGTTATTAATGTCATTTTCCTACCAAAGTGGCTTCATGGGGTCCTCAAGTTGACCCATAGATTTTATTGGTCGGCCATGACACATCCAATAAGGTTAGTACATGTTTCAAGGTCATTTCATGTTATTAAAACATTATCTTTACCTTAAATTACACTAATTGCCTCTAATCGTGATTAAAAACTTAAAATTTACTATTCACCAAAAAAATATTTTAATCCCATTGAACCACATTTTACTTCCTAATGACAACCATGTATGTCGGATTTTTGGAATTCAAAACACAGTGGTGGTAAAATTTCATTTAAACAAAAAAAATAGTTTTTTAAGTATCACTTAGTGGTTTCACTATTCATCAAAAATTGAAGTTTTTCAGAAAAATACCAAAACTTCACCCTAAGATATATTTGATATTCTGAATTCAAAAATGATTTATATTTTACAAAATTCAAAATATATAAGTTACATTAATTAATTTAATAATTAATTGTCGCTTTCAGGACAAATAGCGTGTTTTTATGGAACAATATATTTCAAAAGATTGACACTAGTTTAAGTCCAATTTCAATGTGAAATTAATTCCAACGACCACTATTGTATTACACGGTAAAAATATATTCTAATTTCACTTTAAAACAAATTCAAAATATAATCTAATCATATAAATAAATTATATTAAAAAGTGGTTTTGAATTAAAATACAACATTTTTCACTATTCATTAAAAACATGAGCTTTATTGGAAAAATACCAAAAATCTACACAAAGTAAATTTTGTTTTCCGATTCTAGAGAAGAATTTTATTTGGTCCAAATGAATGTATAAGAGTGACCAAAACTATATTTAATGGCGGTTCGCCATCAAAAGGCGATAAGTGGACCTTTAGTGAAAATTAGAGTATCTATGCCTAAAATTGAATTCTTGCCATACTTTAATCCATTATCCTTTATTGGATAAATGTAAAAAAAATTAACAAACATATACAATCATATTTTAGTTATTTCTATTCATTCCCATCAATAAAACGTCTACGTGTTAACTACCATTTAAAATAATATTATTTTATTACTAGTGTGCAACGTAAGATTTCAAAGAAACTCTTTGTTGTGTATCGGGTAAGTTATCGAACATAGCAACCCCTTTAAAGTAAAATTAATATTTACTTCGTAAATATTAATAAGTATGAAAATGTATTATTCTTTATTTACATGGGATGTTACAATAATGATGTGTAATTTATGTAAATAATAAATATAGCATGATAATGATTCTTTATATATGATATACCATCCAATTATATATTATTTTAATATCAAAATAATGATATTGTCGGTCGTGCGTACGTACAGACTACCGTCTCCACGAATGTTATGAGATTCATTTCTCATCGTATCCATTCAACTCTAATCCTCCTTTGATTATTAAAAATAATGTTTAAGGACCTCATATCATTCTGTATATGAATAATATACAACCTATCCATAACAAACACGTCTTATGTAACAAAACATATAAAAGAAAACGAGTAACTTAACACCCGAAACGATGATAATACTAAGATATTATTAACAAAGCAATGTTAAAAGATCATATATGAAATCATATTAATGTATATGATTCTTGTATAATTTAATAAAAATTATTTCACCATTATGCAGGAGTTTAACCTACCCTAAACCAAGTAAAAGTACATGGTAAGGGTTATTTCACAATCGCTTCATTATCCGAGGTTGTTTATACATAATTATCTACTGGGACCTCATTATCATCCACATCCATGTTTCTTAAAAATGCATTTCAAAACATAATTAATATTTTAAAGAATATGGGTTATTTTCATTTATAGCCTTGTTTGACTTTTTATAAGATGTTTATAAAGAAATCTTTTCATGGTTTTCAAAACAAGGACCTTTTTAACCTTTTCGACAGAATTAAAGTAAGAACGTTTTTTTAACTTATACAGCGGGTACAGTTATTTTCCACCATTATAAAATCGTTGAAGATTACCTTACAAACTTATAAGAATATTTTGAGAGTAAATGTTTTATTTTATAGTTATGTGACTTTTAAATTATTTCAAAATGAATATTTTAAGAATTTTTTAAAGGTACTCTTTATCAAAATTAGTATTTTAAATGTTTTAAAGATTTATCTTTCTAAATATTTTTAATTAATGTCCATGTTTTCAAAATGATTTTAAGGATTTATTTATATAGACATGAATGTTTTGAAATGATGTTTTTTTTCAAAAGTTTCAATGTTGTATGGGAATATTCGATTAAAAATATCTTTTAAATTACTTCCTTTATAAATGTGTGACTTTTCAATGATTTAAAAAAATAGATATTTCTCTGAAATTGTTTTGATTTCATCTATGTCAACGCCCTTGGATGGATTTTAAGCTTATTTTAAAATGATTTATTATGATACAAAACGTCCATATTTTATAGACGGTTTTGTGATATGTTTTACTATGGATGTGTTAATTTTATACCATCCATGGTTTATGGAGAAAGTATTGACATTTCAAATGCTAGTTTTAATACGAATGTTTATGTTATGTTTAAACCTGTTCATAAGAGGAATTCATTGGACATAATAAGTGATGGGTGGAGATCGTTATAGCTCCTCGATGCATTGGTAGGTCTCGTGAGACAAACTATTGTCTTGGCACAAGGCCTTGACAAAATATTATTTGTATTCTTGGCACAAAGCCTTGACTATGTGGTTATGATAGTCCGGCATTATGCATTCCATCATTATAAAAGTGGTTATTGATATTGCATGTGATTATACGACTAGTATAATATCCATGTGAATAAGTAAAAGTCATTATTTCATTTTATATTTTCCATATTATGCTGAACTTCATGTTTAAAAGGCTTTTGTTTTAGTTATACATTGCCTTAAATGTTTACGCTTATTTATGAAAGGTTCTGCTATATTGTTATCCTTACTGAGCATCTGAACTCACCCCTTTCTCTGTTTTATTTTTCCTAGGATGTGAAGAAGTATTTTATGAATGACCTGTAGGGATAGTATAAGGGGATATGAGTGTGAAGATGAGACGTTGTTGTAGTTTTTCACTTTATGATGTAATGTAAACTTTATGAATATATCTAGTGTTTCCAAGGCTACTAAACTACTCGGTCTTTCGAGACATGATATTTTGTGATTATTCCAATATTATGTAATAATGCACTGACTCTGGGTAACTGGGGTTGGGTAATTATATAAATTTTATGTTATTCCTTCATGTTTCTTACAATTCAATGTTACCAAAGTGGTAATGGTTGTATGTTACAATCTCTTTGTCTGTCTGGATGGTTTATGATTATTCTTACAATGATAAAATATTGTGATCCATCTCTCAATAAAAAATGAATTTTATTATCCTCTAGTTATTCAGGATACTTTCAACATATAGTTCCATTTTCCACTCTTTGGTAATTAATATAATTATGAAAATATTTTTAAGAAATTTTGAATTTATCTTTCCCTTCGGTAAGAAATATTTTTTCACCAAAATAATGTTTCATAAAAAATGTTTAAAAAAATGTTTTATTTTTCTCCCAAAATATTTAAACTTCATGTTTACCAATATTTTTCTACTTAGAAAATGTTATTAAAATATTTTTCATGTAATTTTATAAATATTTCCCTTCTGTATTTTTTAGTAAATTTAAAGGAATCATTGTTTTAACGTATATGATATGGATGAAACTTACCATCGGTATGACCATTTTTTCATAGAATAATACCTTAAAATTTTTAAATGTTATTTTAAAATAAATTTATTTTCAAATTTATTTTTATTTTTTTAAAAGGGGTTTTCAAAGAAGAAAGGGTTTTTTCTTCAATAAACGTTTTAAATGATTTTTAAAGCTTCATTTATTTGTTTTCAAAATTATTTTAAAATTAATTGATTTTTAAAAAAATTATGTTTTAAAAATTGATTAAACAAAATTATTTTAAATCATTTCATTTTTATTTTAAAATAGATGGTTATTCAAAAATGTTTTATGTTCTAAAAATGATTTTAAAAGAAATTTTATTTTCCTCAAGAAATGTTTTTAGTGATCGATAAAAATAATTCTCAATATAAGATAAAAATTATTCATGATAACTATTATTTTATAGGGATTTAATCCAAGGATTCCATTCTTGTTATTTCACTAAATGTTTTATGTTTATGATTTAATGATGTTTATGAATCCAATTTCTCTTCCACTGGTTATACCATGATAAAATTATCCTGAAAGCCTCAACGTTTTCCATGGGTTATGCTATGATAAAAAGATGAAAAGATTAACAAAACTATATATTTTTATATGTTATGATATGATGAAATGTTTATGAAACCCATTTCATTCAATGTGTTATGATATGATTAATGTTTTATTATCTTATAGATCACATGAATATTGTTTCCATTATGAGATTGGTAGGAACATTATCTCCTTCCAATGCATTGTGTAACTATTTATATGTCAGGATATAAATAGGATTTGGAATGGTAGTGAACCCTGTTTAGTAAGGTTATTTTTCTATTATGATGGTCTTGGAATTGAACCATGATTACTATGATGGTTTGGGGAGTGAACCCATTCTGTTATGAAAACCTTGGAAGTGATCCTTGACTACTATGGAAATCATTTTCTATACTTATGTGTATTCCACAATTCAATTTAATATTCTAATGTTATGATCTCATGGATCATTGTATTTGATTTTATTATGATATATGTCTTATGACTTACCAATATTTATTCAATGATTCAAGATTCTAATATTTCATATACAGGCAATGATTTTCATTTGTTATGATCATGATCTCATACTCTTATGTTCATGCAATTCTTACATAGCACCTTGGTTTACTCTCACTAATCATCTGAGCTCATGCTTTATTTTGTTTCCTTTCCCCATGTTATGAATAACTAATTATGTAGAGTATATTTGTAAAGAGTACTGAAGGGGAAGATCTTTGTGGGATATATTTAAAATCTTTCACAAAATTGATAAGATTGTGTTCCAGGTTTTCAATGTCACTAAAATATTATGGTCTTTAGGCATTTTTTTTGTATTGTAGTTGATATTCATAAAAAATATGTAATTTACATTTATTAAAATATTTGGTATCTATAATACATTTTTAATAATACATAAGCATCTAATAGGATTTTGAAATCAACCTCATAAAAATGATCCCAACTCTGATCCAATTTACAATATGATTTAAATTTTAAATTATTCCTAGATTTCAAAAATGATTTTTTCTGGAGTAAACCTCCTTGTAAACTGTTTTAAGGACAATTTCATAATACCTACAATAATATATTGATTTGATTTGAATTTCAATGGATTTTATAATATTTTCATTGCTTTTAAATTTCAATTTTCAATTTTATTGAGTATATTTATGTTCACATTTCTCAACATATTTTTTAGATCTATTTGTTTAAAGGTATTTCAAAAATTCTATATATTCTAATTTGAACTGTTAAAGTGATACATGCATATGCACCAAAAATGTTCCCATGTTATGAATTTCATATTCAGTTAAAAAAAACTTATCAATATTTCTCTATCTGATAATAAAAATTTCACTAATAATTTTTTTGCATGAATATCCTTTTGTTAGACTTTACTAGACAAAAATTTAGAGACATACATGTTCTATATGATACTATTGACTATTTTTCATGCAATAAAGAAAACATGAATTGTTTAGTTAGTGAATTATTTGAATACATTCAATAACTACTCATAGTTTCTTCCTGAGGACTTAACTTTAGAGGCATACATATTTCTATGAATAAATATTCATAGGTCGTTTTTAGTATATTCCTCTGTATACTACATTAGAAATTTTTTCTATACAATTTGTTCATTATTTTAGTTTGGAAACTCTAATTATGAGTGTTTCAAATACTATGGTCGGTCGTGTATGAAGGCCCTATAAATGATTTATATTACTATGTAGCAATTCCTGTCACTAATATTATAATGTTTCTAGAAAAAAATAGCATAATTATTGAAAATAACTTATCTCATAGAGAGAGTTTTGGTGGATTTGACTAGGATATCTTGGTGACCTAAACCACTATACATTATTTTTCACTTCTCTTTACATTATTTGATTTTTTGTTACATTAATCAACTATAAGAGATGAGTTAATGATTGAATATCTTTCAAGATGGATTTTATAGTTGTTATGATTTTTTTTAATGTGTAAAAATTCACCCCAAATTGTATCTTCATCATAATCTTAGGAGAATCAAATTATTTGAGGGAACCAGCATCATCATACATGGAGAAAAGGACATGAAATTTAGATTGTATACCTTTCAAGAGGATTCCATTCATGAAAAATACATGAATTTTTATTATTAGGTAATTCTAAATTATATTCGGATACTACTGAAAGAAAAATTTTGTGAAACCATTTGGTCTAGGAGAACTCCCTGGATTAAAAGAAAATTTTAAATATGTGACCTCAAATATATCAAACAACTTATTCAGTATCACGTTATCTGAGTGATAAAAAACCCTCAGAATAAAATTACTAAAAAATCAATAAGGTTAACATGGGAACCACTATTAAAGAGATCTTGTAAATAATGCACTATATAATCCCCATGTTATTTCCTTCTAGTGATTATTTCACTACCACTATTCAAGTAATTAATGGGTTTGGAATATTTTATAACCTTATGGAGATTATTAAATAAATTTTTGTTCTTATCTCGGTATTTTATTTATTTGATCATAGATGTTTCCTTAAATATTTCCTCCCATGTAGATATTTTCATATCCAGACATGAAGATAGTTCAACCTCCATACTAATGTGATACATTTATAATTATTCATTATGTCAATTTTGATGATCTTCCATCTCATTTTAAAAGGATACAATATAATTATACATGGATGTGAAATCCTTGTTACTCCATGATCTTATACTATAATTTATGATTCCTATTTTTAGAACACTTGTGAAGGGATCATAAATTTATTCTATATTAAACCAAACTACATGGAAAATTACACTACACTCTTGATGCTAAACCAAGGAATTATTGAAGCTAAAAGGAAAAAGGACCGATTTCCATTTTGTTTATTAGGGTAGTCAAGATGGGATCATGGTTAAAGATATTTTTCATAAGTGTCATGGATTTAACTTCCACCAACTAATACAAAGCATATAAGTTTACAAAACATCAATCTAGTTATTCTACCACTATCATATTCGTTGATTTTCTATACGAGGTGTATCCATCACCCTGGAGAGTGACTTTACCTAAGTCATTATAGTTGATGATTTATTTAAATTAATTACAATAAATCACAAGGTTATGTTCTCCACACCATTAATGATTCCTCTTAACTACATTAAGGTCACATTAGATCACCCTTGACCCTTAAATATGTTAGTTAAGATTCGTAATTATATCAAAAAGGGACTTTCGCCCTTAGTAGTTAGTTCGTGTATAAATTATGGGGGAAAATAAAAATTTTCATTCAATATAGATCATACAACTGATCATCTATTTAATTATTTGAACCCCATTACAAATTATTATATTCTAGGTTATGATAACCGAAAGGGTTTACATATCGTTTGTTTGATGGTTAATCCCTATAGTATTATAACTTGTAGAATCAATGTTAACAACTTAAAATGTTATCAAATGATCCATGGGATCAACATGGAAATTATGATATAAGATATTCATTTCTTACAATGCTTGGATTTGGATTTCATAACCCTCGATGGATAATTATCAGTGTCACCTGATCCTTTATATCTACCTTTATTTGTCAAGGTCTACTCTAATGGAGAGGGCTCCAATAAAAGATAAGGTCCCTCCTTAGAGAACCTTTTTGACCCTTCTCATTTTCATTGTAAAACTTCATGGATTCTGATTTCATCAATTCTATACATTTATCCATATTACGGGGGTTATGTGTTGATGTAAACATTGGATCCTTAATAATCTTGGGCTTCCATTATCATAAGGATCCTTTTGAACTTATTCAATAGATGTTTCCTAGATTATGAGATAAATATTTTATATGAAAGTGGGATCTCATTGTCCTTACTTCTTAAGAAAATAACCCCAATAATTACCATTTGTTGTCTCATACCCAAAAATTTGGTCCATGTTATCGGTATTTGTACTCTCTCCACAAACCTTCTCTATTCATACTTTTATCATTCTCTTAAATATCAAATATTATTGAAATATCCTGATCATCCCTAACAACCTCATTCTATTTCTGATAGTTTTTAGATATAATATAATATTAGTCTTTTCCTTCTTCTCAATAGTTTCCCTTCAATGCCTTTATATCCTTATTCAAGGTCTCGTGCGGATTTGAGAATGTACTATCTCTCTCCTTGATAGAAAAATTTTATACCTCTCTCCTTACTTCCCTAGATTTCACTGGATTCTTGAGCTGAATGTTCTGATCCTTCCTACAATTTGATAACTCATGGCCTGAAAATCTTGAAATATTTAAATAAACTAGTTATAAACTAATATTCAAACACAATTTAGAATTTTTACCATTCATAATTGGAGTATCACTTTTAGGTTGGGGATTTAATAGATCCACATCCAATTGGAATCTATCATAATACCCCAATATACCTTTAATAGTTTTTTATCCATCATGTTGGGTTTCCAATATAGGAGAGAATGTCCTTCAGAAAATGAGGGTGAAAAACACCCAATAGAGGCCCTTAAACCCAACCCATATTTGAGCATTGTTATGGTTTTTATGGTGAAGATTAAAATTAATAACTCTTTCCATGATCTAGAATGTACTTAAGTTAATATTGTAAAAATTTGAATCTCATTTTAAGCTTCTCTGAATTTTCTATTTAAATACTAAATTAAATTATCCCATTCATGTAGGAATAATATTATATCTTTTGAAATCCCAAATTCAAATCAATTTCAATTTTTTCTCCTCCACCTTAAGGGGGATTATCACCCTTAGGATCCCTATGGATAAAAATAATGAAAACCATTTCATCTATAGATAATGAGATGAATAAATCATTCTAGGACTGATTCATAGGTTCCCCCTACTATGAGGTCTTCATATTCATGACTTCTAGGAAGAAAAATCACTTGATGAATGGATTTATAACCTTCCTTCATGAATCTAACCGCATCATGTCCAATTGATTTGTGGTCATTTTTTCTCAAAATTTTAAATATTGATGAATCAAATTTGAATCACTTTGACGTCACTTAGGTTGTTATATCCAACCATCTCCATCTCCAAATGGGGTATTATCTAATATATTATTTAGACCCCATAAAAAGTGTTTTTATGAAATATTTGTTTAGGATTAAAATAATGTTTAACAGTGTGATATTTTTATTATGTAAATAGTTTACATTATATAAATTGGATTATAAAATTTTTATAATTCATATTAATGTCATATATTCAATGTAAAATATCAAATAATGAATAATATGAAATATTTTATATATAATGTTGATTTAAAGTGTTTATATACAATATAATGGAATATCCACAATTTTTATCAAAACTATAAAATGCTTTACGAAATATTTTATTTATAAATAGTTATAAATGATAAATATGAGGCTTTGTAAAATGTTTTTTACAAGACTAAATTAAAATATGAATTATATAATCATATTTCTTTCATTTAATAATAAATGAAAAGTGTTAGAATTAAATAAATAAACAATCTGAATTTAAATATGAAAAGGTCATAGTATTTGATAAACAAAGAGGGATTTTTTTAATAATTATGATTATAGTTAATAAATGAGTTATGAATGATACGTTTCAAGCTTTAAAAAATTAGTTTTATATAAATATTCCAAATATTAAAATTCATATTTCATTCTCATGATTAAATAAAATGTTTATTTAATTTTTGTCTCTTTAATGTTATTCATATTTATAAAATTGTCTATAAAATATAAATAATGTGTAAGTTAAATATGAAATTTCATGTTTTTTTCTCATCATTAAGTTAAATATTAATTTAATTGTTGATTCTTTAACATTATTCATAATTATAAAATATATATATAATGTGATAAATGAAAATGTTAAATATAAAAATTGATATTTTTTCACATGTTAAATAAAATGATTATTTAATTATTTATACCTTTATATTATTCATTTTTATGAATTTTTATAGTATATTAAAAAAGTGTATTCTTTATTTAGGTGATTAATTGCTTCTCAGTGATAGAACCATGTATTACATTCTAGGTGCAACTCCATTAAATTTATTTTTTTCATTTACCTTGGCCTTAGTTTTTTATTTGATCTATGAGATTGAGAATAATTATTGAATATATTTTCTATATATTAGTCGTTAGATATATAAAAAATTGAATTTTCTATTGGTTATTATCATCCTAGGGATAGGGACCTAGGGTTGTACTACCCATCGAACAGAAGGCTTATTACTTATTCAAAACAACTGAGGGGTTAGATATATATTGATCTAGTATTACTCATGTGAATATTTTCAATCTCATATAACTTTATGCCTTTACAGTAAAAGTTCATATACCTTATTTAGAAGATGAATTTGGATCTGTGTGAATTTATTTGGTTTCTATTTTTGGGTGAGCGACACAAACTATGGGTTGTATAAATTTTTACATGTTAATATGGTGTGAAAACATTAATTTTATGGGTGGAATATTGATTTAAAAACTAAATCATTATAATCATGCATACATGATGGAATAAAATATAAGTATAAAAATATTTCATATGATGTATATTAAATTTGTGAGACTTTAGAAGACCCCCCCCCCCCCAAATACTAAGTGTGAGATTCCTTCCATATTGGTACTTGTCAAGAACTCTATCACCCAACTAGTTAGTTTCATTATAATTATATGTTCCCTTTGAGTATATTGTGTGAAGAAATAGAGTAATAGGTGACACTAGATCTTCATTGATTAGATTTCTGTTGAAGTTAGGTTCCCCTATATTGTATTTTTTAAACTTGTTTTTGTTGTTTTCTTTGGGATATGATTAGTTGGGAACCCATAATAGTTAGGATACAAGAGGAATGATGTTGAGTTTATCCATATGATATATTTTGAAAAAGGTTAATCCACTCAACTATCCAAAAATCAAAATTTTTATGATTGGTATGATTTCATTACAAGATAACTATGTGGTGAGATGATCATAAAATAGAACGTCCTTGATTTTTGAAATATGGTATTGGATAACTAAATGTATATAATGTCCAAGGTCATCATTTTATTGGGATCACTTTTATTAAAATTCCCTGATGAAAATATATTAACCATGATACTAATTTGTTAAAATCCATTTTTTTTGTATATGTATCATCATCATCATCATCAAACTTATCTTTTAAATAAATAATTTAATTTAAAGACATAATAATGGTAATTTAAGAAAATTTATTAAGATAAATTATATGTGTTATAGATACTTCTTCTTGAGTAACCTTGTTTTCCAAAAATTGAATCTTAATTCTTGTGATAAGTGTAGCATGATTCACCAAGGATTTCAAAGAAATTTTGGGAAAATGACCTATGGAATTTTGATCTCTTATTCACAATATTATCAGGTGTGTCAATAATTCTAAATTTGATTTATTATTCTAAATTCATGAAAAGGCTAGATATGGTGGTCTATTCTGGTTATGGGATTTATCTTTTTATATTTTATAGAAATTTTAGGAAAATATATATGTTTTTAAGAAACATTTACTCTATATTATCAAATAATTGAGAGAAATTGAACTAGACATGCAATTTTAAGATTGTGGAATTGTGGTGATAGTATAATTGGGTAAAATATCAAACATGAAAAAAAATGTATGTTGGAGTTTCCAAAAAAGTTTCTTCATGTACCATTTTAGAGCCATTGAAACTTAAAGGAGTTATCAGGGAGAGGTAATGATTCCATGGGGTGGAATAGTTTATGATTCCTGAAGGGTTTTTTTAAATTTTATGGAATTCTCATAATTCTTATCAGTGTTATAGAAATTATTTTATAATATTTTGAGGGTATATGATACCAGACATAAACATTAAAAGTTTTCTAAATATACTAGAGTTAGAAATATTGGGATGAATTCATATAACTTATAGTTTATATTCATGTGATAAAGGTAAGAGTTACTATCTAATGACCATATATTGACGTACATAGCCATTATATTAATTTTTTAGAATACTTAATACATGACAAAAATAGATGCCCAGAGACTATATCAGTTTAGAGCCTTTGAAAAAGGGAAAAATTAAACAACATGTTCATAAATCATCTACATCATCTCCTACTTTATCCTTCTTAACTAGAACCCCTTTTTGACACATATTTCTTAATACCCTTATTCAAATCTTGGGGGAAAATATGCATGAAAATGGGTGATCTCAAATTTTTAGTAAGGGTAATCATGAAAAATATCTTACAAAACATATTCATAACTTTTTAAAAATAAGTCATATATCATTTAACGCATGAAAAAATCTCGAGTCATGAAATAAATCTTGGTAGTTTATAAGGAATAAATAATAATGTAATAATAAACTATGATAATATATTATTTTCATAAAACATAGAATAATTGAAAACCAATAAGTATGTAATTTGATTTCCATAGTGGCCAAGGCATTGTTGCCAAGACTATCATAGTGCCTAAATTACATTAATAAACCGAGTTTACTTGTCATTCCAGTCATGTATATCTCATGAGATATAAATATTTACCCAATTAATTGGAGGTATATATAGGTCCCACCCATCTTATAATTAAATCATTCTAACATGTTCTATAAAAACATAAACCATTCATCAATGCATAACACTTGGAACAAAAAATGGTTTCCTAAAAATCATTCCATCACAATCCATATAAAATAAATGGATTTCATAAAAATAATTCCATCATAAAAAAATAGTAATAATTGGTTAAGAAACATAACCCTATTTCATCTTAAGTGGAAAATAATATCTATAAAACATGTGAACTTAATTCATGAGGAAAATATCCTTTATTTTTTAAAAACATTTTCTTTTCTCAAAATGACACACAATTTAATAAGAAAATAATTTAGTTGATAATATACAATAAATCATGTAGGGGAAGCTTCATGGAAATAAGGTATCATGATACTGTAAAAAATCATTCATGTCATATATGTTTAAAACATTATCCTAGTACTTTTACTGGAAAATTAAAAAAGTACCTCAAATTAAATAACAACAAAAGATTTCATTCATAACATTTAACAATAATGAACCCAATGTTAAAATTAACATAAAAAATAGTATAATAATATAAATAATATTATATAATTAGGTAAAAAAATTATGATAAATATAACCCAGTCAATTATTTCATATAAACAATATCGAATAATAATGAGATTGAAAAATTATCCCTTGCCATAGGTCTGATTTCTTCCTTATGTGTCAAAAACTATTGTCTAATTTTTTAAATAATTTTGTTGACTTATTCCAGATTTCAAATAATATTTATGATATCATATATTATTATATTATCATCGATTTTTTAGTAACATTTCATTGTCACTTGTTATTTAGGATATTAACTTCATTATGTTCTTATACAAGTTTTGAAGGTTGAGTTCATGTTCCACTTCTTACTTTATAGTTATATATTTTAAATAATTTTATTATAAAAATATATATCATATTTATTCATTCCATTCATTTATATAACCCTGGTTTAATGAATATCATGTATAATGAATCATATCACATTGTTCAGATGGTAGGTCGTACATATGCATGAGTGATGATATCATTCACTTAATGGTTAAATGATATAGAATTGGATCATATATTAATTATAAATAAAAATTATAACATAATATTAATTATTTAAATCCATTATACTCATCATTATACCCATACAAATAATGTTTTCTTGAATAACAAATTACACCACGACGTGGAGATGGGAAGTCGTACGTACGCATGCATGGTGATATTGTTATTCGTAAGATGGATAAAAGGATATATAAGGTTGTACCATAATTATAATAACATCTTATAATGTATAATATAATTTATTTATTACATTATTATGGAAACAACATAATTAGAGGTAGTATAAGAAGAAAATAATTTTGAAAGTGGTGATAAAACAATTACCTCTTTTTTGAGTATCTCATTATGATATCGTATAAAAGGTCTCCTTCGGATGGATTTCTGCCAAAAATGTGGCCACTATGATTAAGATAGAGATTTTGGGATCTTATTTTAGAATAATTTGGATGAGAAAAGTGGCATTAAACGTTTGAGTAAGTGGGTATATCTTGTGGCCTTTTATCAGAGGGAGGACGAGCACTTTAAGAATGTTTTGAAATATTATATTATTATAAAATGGTTTTAGAATTTTAACAGTTCCAGTTGATAAATTTCAAGGATAAGATGAGTATGGGTCTAAATAATTTAAAACAAAAGGTTTTAGACTGGTATAGGTCACAAAATTAATCTAATATTTTAGCTTTAACCCTTAGTTAAAAACATTAACTCTTACCATGTCTTCTCATATTTTCATAACATATTGTTACTATAGTTACTATAAAATGCCATGTAAACCTCAAGTGGATCATTAATGAAATTTTTATCATTATATAAGTCATTTCATAAAATATAAAATTTTTAGGGATATTATATCATTTAATAAAATTGTATTTGTTTTAAGAACTCATTTATGTCAATTTTGACACTATTTAGTAATTGATTTTTGTTAATGTAATAAAAACATTATCCCTTCAAAACAATGGAATTATCTCAACCCAAAAATTTAAATGTCTTAAAAAAATTATTGTATGGAATAATTTAAAATTACATTTATTTTAATATTTATAATATCTTTTATTTTTATATTACATTAATAAGGTAATCGCTGCAACTTCATTGTGTCATAAATAAATTTACTTATTTAATGTCTAAAATTTTTATATAAAATACCATGATGTAGTAAATATTTTTATATTTATAATGACTATTTATGGTCAAATATTTCTGTTATATAACCCTATATTAAATTTTTTTAATAAATGATACATGATTATGTTATATTTCTCATTACATTAAATTAAAATTTATAAATGTTCATTATCACCCCCAAGTGGCTCCATGGGATCCTAAAATCTACCCAAATATTCTTATGGTCGGCATTATCTCATCGAATAGTATTATGACACATTTTAGGATAGATTTATATTATTTTTTTACCCTTTTTTTCTAGATTTACCCTCTAACCATGGAAAATAAAAATAATTACTGAAGTTACTATTCATGATGTCCAAAAATAAAAGGTACCTATTTACAAAATTTGGACCTTTTGATTCCAAATATGGAATCCATTTTTCTAAATTCAAAATACATAATTGGTATAAATTAATTTAAAATAAATTCTTGTTCTAAAAACCAGAATCAGGTTTTTAGAAACTAATAACCATCAAAAGATTAACATGTGTTTATGTCCAATTTCAACGTGAAATTACTTCCAATGATCGGAATTGGATTACATGATAATAAAATAATCCAATTACTCTTTAAAAAAATTAAAATTATAATATAACTATAAAAAATTAGATGAAAATGATTTTTTGAATTAAAATACAGTATTTCTCACTATTTATTAAAATATGAATTTTATTAGAAAAATGCCAAAATATCATTCAATGTAAATTTTGATGTCCCACTTCAAAAGAAGAAGTATATTTTGTAATATAGAATACATAAAACTGTCAAAAATATATTTTAAATGGGTGCTCTATTAAAAGGTGGCAAAACTGCATTTTTTTAAAAATACTTCTTTTTTCAAAAAAAATTGAATTTGTTCTTATATCATGTATATAAAATACATAATATGAATTTTAATGTTAAATAAAATTCAAAATGTGGTTAATAATAATTATAACATCTATTTTATATACCATTTTATAATAATATTTTAATAACGTGTCATTCTTTAGTCAAACATGGTATTACTTACAACATGAGTTGTCGAGGTAGGTCGCTCTTGCATATAATGCAAGCCAAATTAGTGTTGTGTATAGTGAAATCTTACTTTTTGTAATATATAACATAATAAAAACATATTTATTTTATATATTGAAAAAAATATATACTCAGTGTTGTGTGAAATGAATTCTATCAAATGAACATGAAATTGTCTGTAACACAAGCCAAGTATTGTGTTGTGTATACTGAAAGCTAATATGGTGTTTCATATAGCGCAAGATAATCTTGGTGTAGCATAAAACACAAGACATAAATAAAATTCAAAATAATATATCTCACAAATTATTATGTTGTAACAATATACCCCCTTTAAAATGAATTTCTCCCTTAAAATTCATCAGGGTTATAAAAGGTTTACTAATTGAAAGTTTCAATCACATAAACCCACATCTTAAAAAAATACTAAAACATAATTTTGAAAAATAAAGTTATAAATATAATTTTTCCCAAAATAACTCATCACTGGGTTTCCACATAGGCGAACATAGGTGGGAAGTGAAAACATTGATATGGAAGAAAATCTAACCATTATGTTCTGGTGGATAGTGATAGAGAACAATGTTTGGAAAAAGTTAAAAACTAGAAAACAATAAGCCTGTGATGATTTATGGGACCATATGATTCATCAAATAATAAAGTACTCATATAAAATTTTTGGTTTTCAATATTATTTTCCAATAGTTGAAGAAGTTTTCATGATAATAAATACTTACATGATTTTGGTACAATTTCATTATTGTTCATTTATTAAGCAATTTCCACTTAATCTCTTATTTAAATAAATGAAGCTGAATTTTTCATCCTTGAAGTGTTAATATATCATAAAATATAATGATAGGTCATTCCTTTTGTCTCATCAAAAAGGTTATCACATGTAATAAAATAGGCATAAGTCCACCTATATTGAGATAATACATTAATCTAACAAAATTCAACGGGAATATAACTTATACTGTCTATAAATGGATAACATTACAATCCTTACAAAAACAAAAAAAATATAAGACTTTAGAAAAAAGTTGATCGAAATAAACTTAACCATTATCTTCTATATCTCAAACATAGTTCTTATTTGTAACATTCCAAACATGTTAAAACCTGAATCATGTATTCTCTTCAAACCTGATAATAACCTGAATTACAGTAGAACCTTAATGAAAACATGAATTCTATCAAAATTGACTATTTCTGAACACCAATAATAACAAATATTTTATATACTAAAAGTATGATATCACTTTTTCCCTGTATCCATCATGAGTTCATTGATACTATCAAACATCTCTTTATCTCTTTATCCCTTCATTATGTTCATATAAAGTTCTTCCGAAAAATATTTAAATCACTTTTCATGGTTCCTAGTACCATATATTTATGGAAAAACACAATGGACCAATACATAGGTATTCCACTATTCCATAACACTATAAAATATATTCAACAACTCTATTCTGGAAGCCCATTTCATAAACACATAATCATTCCACCACTTTTTTCCGTACTCAACCTTTCCAATAGTGATCGAAAGTGATTTTCCTTTATCATGGGACTTAATAGGTTCATAATATCAATCATCATCATTAACCCTTTGATTTTGGGCATTGGTTAGCATATTTTCCCATTTCCCTACACTTGAAGCATTGAAGTGTGGGTGGTGCATTCTCTGTAGAAATTTATCTATTCACAACATTAGCAACCTTTTTCCCATTACTTCGGCACTCAACTTCTCGATAACCTTCTTTTAAAAACATTAAAAAATTTATAGTACCTTTAAGGAAATATCCATCATGACTCTCTCCACACATTGATTATAAGGAAACATTTGTCTTCTTTTCACCATTGTTTTGAGATTTTCCCTTGAATTTCATAATTCATTTCCTCTCAAAACCATGAAATTTATATGTACCACCAACTTCCATTTATACCTTGATAGCACAATGCACAATATCTTCATAGATAATAATGTATCTTATAGCTAATTCCCTTTGAAGACTTGGTTTTAAGCCAATAAATAATCTATCAGCTTTACTTTATGGTTGGATGATAAAGCAAAAAATTATACCTTGAAAGACTTTTAAAATTTCCCTCATATGTATCAGTGAATTAATAATCCTTTTCCATAAGCTCATGGAACTCATCATCCATCTTTTTTTGAAGAATATATGGAAATTACTTATTGAAAATAATTTTTTTAAATCCTCCCATTACATGGATTCAATTTCATCTTGCTACCTTGTATTCATGATTAGAGTCCACCCCTGGTATGGTTCTCCTTCTAAATGATAAATAGCCCAAATGAATTTTTCAAGTTGCAAATAGAGAAGGCTGGAAAATATCTCTTCAATGGTATTGATCCATTGTCTAGCAACAAGTGGATCATAGGACCTTCTAATTGAAGGGGGCATTTCCACATTAAGAACTCAGTATAATGTTGTTCCCTTATCTGCTCATTTGGAAGTCCATAATGATTCAATTATTGTGTATGTATAGAAATATGATTTTTATTCAATATCCAATAACATTAGGTTTCTCAAGAGGAAAATCATTTCATTTCTCAGGGCATTGAGGATTAACATGGTTCCTTCAAGTTCCATCCATTGTATAAAACCCAAAAAGAATACTATGAGAGGAAAAATTCATACTAGGAAAACAACATTTCTAGGGGGATTACTTTCAATATCATAGGTATAATCCTAGGTTATTCATGATAATTAACATAATTCTAGGACTGTAACAAATAGTTATACTTACCCTTAGGGATATCTGTAGGCATACCTTAGAAATTTCTTTAGGGATATCACTAAGACTTTGTTTGGTAGGACTGATGTGGAGAGAAAAGAAATGATATTAAGGGAAGAAATTAGTTTATTATTTTTGGTGAGATAATTTAAGGGAGGGAAATGATAAGGGGAGAAATGGAGAGGAATTGATTTCTCCCATGCTATATTTTTTAAATCACCCCAAAATTGGGATGATTTGGAATGAAATGATGGTGGGGGGATATTAATATTTTAGAATTCTCTTTTTATCCCTATTTTCTAAATGTATCACAAAAAAAATTATTTTCTACTCCTTTAAAATGATTCACCAAGAATGATGGAGAGAAATCCAAATCATTTATTTTTCTTTACTAATTTCTTGATCCAAACACAAGGATAGAAATTACAATCTTTTCTTTTCTTTTCTTTTCTTTTGTAAACTATCAAATCAGTTCTTTTATTTTACTAAAATCTCATCAAAAACAGTGTAAATTTTCTATATCCTAGTTTCAAAATGTTAACTAAACATTAGCTCTAATGCCTAATCTAATGACACTATCTTTAAGTATATGTAAATTATATTAGTTTTTCATAATACTTATTATATGACACAAACACATATCCAAATACTATATTTTTTTATGGTCTTTGAAACCCAAAAATCATAAACTACTTGTTCATAAAACATCTAAATTGTTTCCTACTTTAATCATCATAACTAGAACCCTTTTTTAAAACATATTACTTAATACCCTTTGTCGAATCCTAGGAGAAAAGAAACATGAAAAAGGGTGAGCTCAAATTTTCTGTAAGGGTAAGGATGTAAAATATCATAAAAACAGAAACATAATAATGTAAAAACTTAAACATAACTTTTGAAAAAAATACCACATTTAACATATACTAAAATATTTATTCATGAAATAAATCTTGGTGGTACATAAGGCTTAGATCATAATGGAATCATGATTTAGGATAAAATATCATTTCCATAAAACAAGGAATTTTGGAAAACAAATAAGCACGTAAAATGATATCCATAGTAGCTAAGGCATTGTTTCCAAGACCATCATAGTGGAAAAAGTCCATTACTAAAGTAGGTTTACTTTCTGTTCTATTCATGTCTATCTCATGAGATATAAATCTATACCCAATGAAATGGAGGATGATATAGGTCCCAACCATCTCATAATTAAATCATTCTTAAATATTCCATGAAAACACAAACCATTCATCAAAGCATAACCCAAGGAACGAAAAAATGGTTTTCTTATACAACATTACATCATAATACATATAAAATAAATGGATTTCATAAAAATTATTCCAAAATAAAAAAAACAAAATCAAAGTGATAGTAGGGATATAAACATAACCCTATGTCATCTAATATGGAAAATAATTTTTATAAAACATGTGAACTTAATTCATGAGGAAAATATCCATTATTTTTCAAAAATATTTTATTTTCTAAAAATGCAACACAATTTAAAAAGAAAATAATTTAGTTTAAAATAATCATGAAATCGTGAGGAGTAAGATTTATGGAAATATGGTTTCATGAAACTGTAAAAATGTATTCCTGTTGTATATGTTTAAAAAAATATTATCCTCGTACTTTTGCTGGAAGAGTAAAAAAATTACCTCAAATTGAATAATAATAAAAGATTACTTTTATACAATTTAATAAAAATTCACCAAAGGGTAAAATTATCTTTAAAAAATTTTATAATAATATAAATAATATTAAATAATTATGGAAAAAATATGTGGATGATAAATATACCCCATTAAATAATTTTATATAAACAATCTCAAATAATAATGAGATCACAAAAATATCTCATACCTTAGGATCGATTCCATCCAAATGTGTCCAAAATCATGTATAATGATTTAAATGATGTTATTGAATAATTATAGAATAATAATCAAATTTATGAAATAATATATGATTATATTATCATCCATTGGTTAGTAACATTTCATTGTCAGTCATTATTCAGATATTAACGGCTTTATGTTCTTATGATTGTTTTGTTAGGTAAGATTATTTTCCAATTATTAGGTAATAGTTACATGAATTCTTATAATTATATTATAATATTATTTATAATATTTATTCATTATATTCATTTATATAATCATGGTTTAATGAATATCATGTAGAATAAATTGTATCGCATCATGGAGATGGTCGGAAGTACGTACGCTGGAGTGACGATATCATTCACATAATGGTTAAATGATATAGAATTGGATGGTATATTAAGTATAAATAATCATTATAATTTTAAATTAAATATTTAAATCCATCATAATCATCATTATACCCATCCAAATAATGTATTTTTGAATAACAAATTACACCACGGTGTGGAGACGGTAAGTCTTACGTATGCACGTTTGGTGCTATTATTATTCATGGGATGGATAAAATGAGGTATAAGGTTGTCCCATAATTATAATAACATCTCATCATGTATTATATACTATATTTATTAAATTATTTTGTAAACAATATAATAATAGTATGTAGAATAAGAAATGAATTTTCAAATAGGTGATAAAATAATTACCTCTTTTTTCGAGTATCTTCTATTGATTTGCATAAAAGGTCCTATTAAGATGGATTTATGCGCAATGTATGGCCTATAAGAAAAAAGGAGAGATTTTGGGATCTTATGTAAGGAGAATTTGGAAGATCCAATGGGATTTAAATGTGTGAGTATGTGGGTAGAGGTGGTGGCCTTTTATAAGAAGGATGAGGGGTACTTTATGAAAGTTTTGAAATATTATATTATAATAAATTGATTTTCAAATTATAACAGTTCCAAGTGATAAATTTAAAGGATAAGATGATTATGGGTCTAAATCCTCTCAACCCTTTGGTTTTAGACAATTATAGGTCACAAAATTAACCTTGACATTTTTCTTTAACCGATAGTTAAAAACAATAACTCTTACCATGTTTTTTAGTACTTCCATAATATATGGTTACTATAGTTACTACAGAAATCTATGTGAACCTCAAGTGGATCATTAATGATATTTGTAACATTATCTAATTCAGTTGGCCGAATATTACATTTTTAGGTCTATTATATCATTTAATAAAATTGTATTTGTTTTAAAACTCATTTATAAACTTTTTTGACACTATTTAGTAATTGAATTTTTTAAGTAATAAAAACTTGATTCCTTAGAATAAAGGAATGAACTCATCCCTAACATATAAATTTCAAACTAAAATTCATTTATGGCTTAAAAAGTTTCAAATTACATTTATTTTAATATTTATAATATGATTTATTTGAATATTTCATAAATAAGGAAATCATTGCATCATCATTGTGTCTTAAATGAATTTTTTTATTTAATTTATAAAAATTATAAATAAAAAACTATGATTTAGGAAATATATTTTTCTTTATAATTACTATTTATAGTCATAGATATCAGTTATAAAACTATATATTAAAAATATTTTAGTAAATTATAAATGTTTATGTTATATTTCTCTTTCCTTTAAATTAAAAATTATAAAAGGTCATAATCACACCAAAGTAGCTCAATTTGGTCCTAAAATCGATCCAATGATGATTATGGTCATCTATATCTCATTCAATAGGATTAGGACACGTATTATTATTGTTTAACATTATTATAATATTATTTTTTGACCCTTATTTACCTGATTTTTCGTTTAATCATGGTAAATAAATATAATTACCTAAGTTACTATTCATAATGTTGAAAAATAAAAAGTACCTATTTATACATTTTGGACATTATGATTCAGAATATGGAATCCAATTTTCCAAATTCAAAACATAAAATTGCAAGAAATTAATTGAAAATTAATTCATAGTTCCAAAACCAAAAAACGGGTTTTTAAGAAGTAAAAAACTATCAAAAGATTGACATGTGTTTATGTCCAATTTCAATGTGAAATTACATAAAATGACCATAATTTGAATAAATAATATAAAATACAATTAAACATTATAAAAATTTAAAATTATAATATAACTATATAAATTAATTAGATGAAAAGGCATTTTTTGAATTAATATAAATTATTTTTCACTATTCATTAAAATATGAATTTTATTAGAAAAAAAACCAAAAATTTATCAAAAGTAAATTTTTATGTCCCTATTCCAAAGAAAAAGTTTATTTTGAAAAATAAAATATATAAAATTGTTAAAAACTATATTTGAAATTGGTGTGCCATCAAAAGTTGACAAAACTATATTTTTTAAAAAATACTTCTTTTATACGAAAAATTAAATTTGTTCTTATATAATTTTTATAAAATAAATAAGATGATTTTTCATGTTATAAAAAATTAAAAATGTAGATAATATGATTCATAATTTCTAGTTTATATCCCATTAATAATAATATTTTAATAATATAACATTGTTTAGTTAAACTCGGTATTGTGTTCAATGTAATTTATCGAAGAACGTCACTCTTACTTGTAACACAAGCCAATTTAGTGTTACATGTAGTGCAATATTTCTTTATTTTTATTTATAAAATAATAATAAAAATTATATATTGAACTAAATCTATACATAGTGTTGCGTTAAATGAATTCCATCAAAATAACTTGAAATTGTGTGTAACACAAGCCAAGTAAAGTGTTGTGTATACTACAAGATAATAAAGTGTTGTGTATAGAGAAATCAAATATTGGTGTATCGTACAACAAAAGACATCAAAGAAATTAAAAATAATGTATCTAATAAAATCTAGGGGTGTTACATACTATATCACTGATGTGAATGTAATGGAATATATCAAGCTTAGATGAATCGAAGTAAAGGGTGTGTATCTTTATTTCATTTCTATTGAAGATAAGATGTGTTTTTTTAACAAATTTATTTTCTGAAAAACATGATATTATTAATTGAATAAAAAATTTTATGATTCATTTAATTCTATAACATGTTTGAAAAGGATATAAAGATAATTTTTTTAATCTAGGATAAAATTTTTATCTAGTTATTTGTTTAAATATAAGATAAGTTGTTCCCATTACTCATTGATGATATATTTTAAATAATAATCTTATTTTTAGGAAATTTACCCAAAAATTTATTTTACCATATATTATATGGAAATATTTTTTTTGTTAAATATTCTCTTAAAAGGAAATAAGTTTTATTTCCCAACAAAAATAAGTTTTTTGTTGAATACTTGAATAATATCATGTGATGGATATTATGTCTAACAGGATAGTGAGAGTATGTTTGAACATAGAAAAATTAAAAGTTAGTAAATGAAATATTTTTCAATTCTAAAATAAAAGAGATATCCTAAACATTTTAGGATTTGTCATGGTAAGGGAAAATGTAAACAGTTACATTTATTTAATGTATCATAATGAATGTCACTTTACCCAAAATTATTTATAATATTTTAGTTAGTTACAACATAAAAAGTCACACCTATTCCAAGGGAAACCATTATAGAGTAGTTCTCCATGTATTATTATGTTAATCTTATAAATATTTATAAGTATAAAATGAAATTTAAGATATAACATTTATTTTATAATGTTATGTATTTTGAATACATTCAAGGATATAAATATTAGAAATATTATATATATGTCTCATAATTATTAAAAATTGATTTATTCATATATTTAACTCACTAAAGGGTTTAATTGGATAGTTTTATCAGGTGTTCATATATATATATATATGTTCTAATAATTATGTATAGATGTGAAAAATTTACAAAAACCTAGAAAATGCAACAAACGTGACGCACAACTTGTAATTTATCATATATTATATGATAAATAATAATTTCTATATATATTTTTTATTAATAATTCTTAATGTTTTTAATAATATATGATGTATCAAGATAAATTAAATTATCATATATAATTTATTTATGTGTGATGTAATTTATTTTACTTGAATGGTGGAATGATTATATCCCCACAAAGTACAACATTGAGTTATCCCAAATCATTAATCATAATGGAGTATTTAGGGTTATTGTGATATGTTAAGATTAGTATGAATAAAAGTATATGACTAGCAATATACTCGATGATTTAAATAAGTAAAATGGTAAAATTCTAGATATTGAGGTGAAAAATGGTGCTTCTACCATGAATTTTGGAAGAAAAAAAGAACTCAGTAAGCAATAAAAAAGTGGTTTATAACCCAAAACATTTGTATAAATAAATATATTTTTTTAGAACTCCATGGGACTATCTAAACCTAAAAAAATTTGGTCTCTTATAATTCTTATTAATAAGTATAAGACTGATCTTTGGGGTCTATGAGAGAGAAATATAATTATCTCTCCAAGTATAACCTTTTTTTAAAATATGGGCTACAAACTCATTGAAAAAAACTAGTCAAAATTTGACATCAAAAGACTTTTGGTCTTATAACATTCAGTATTAGAAGGTATTTCATATGTAATGTCTAAAAAACATATGGTTACTCTTAGTAATAAATTTTTGGGAATGAAACACTTTTGTTTAATTATTTAGGCATACAATTGATATTAAGAAAGAATAGAATTATAACAGAGAATATATGTTTTTATTTATTTACTAAATATTTCATAGACTATATTTGCGTACATTAATTCCATACACAATACAAATGATACGTTATCTATAGTCAGCTCCTCTATTTCAATCAATGAATTTAAAGAATTCATTGAGGGTGGTAACCTCTATAATGTGAACTTGGTGGGTTCTAAATAAATTTGGTATAGAAAGTAACTTAAAATGGTGTCCAATAAATTAGATAGGTTATTCGTCAATGATGTGGTTATTGATATTTAGGCCCCCATTTCCTACACCGCACATGAAATATTTAGCTTATTTCACCACCTAATGTTGAAAAATGTTATCATTAGAGAGGTAAAAAAGAACATTCCTTTCAAATTCAATAACTTATGGACATTTCATCCATATTTTAAAAACTAATTCTTGATATCTGAAGCACTTTCACTTACAAGTATAATGAATTGTATTGTTTTTTAGATTTTATTTTTCTTAATAGAAAGAAGAAAATTTTAAGGGGATATTTCTTCAGTTGTATTGATGAAAAAATTTCACATCGTAAATCATCCAACCACATATTTTGGATAATAACACTAGTTTTAATTTACTCCACATGTATTGAGTTAGAAAATGTTATGAATCATGTCTTAAATTTCAAGGAATGTATAAGATTATATTATTACAAAGTGAAATTTATTTAGGATGGTGATTGGAATACCATATTATATCAGCTGCATTATAGAGCCAGTAAAATCAATAGGCCCTTGGCTATTCTCAATGATAGTGGAGAGTTGTTTAAAATAGAAATGATGTCACTGCTCATGTTTTAACCAACTATAGGTTCTTGTTTAATGGTTCCAACACCAATATTGACTTAATAGAATACATCATACAAAGTCTTTCAATTATGAAGATAATAAAATTATTACGAACCCCCACCCACATGAATTTGAGATCAAAGAATCTACTTTCCATCTAAAATCTTGTAGGTACCCTTGTCTAGTTGGTTTCACCAATACTGTCTTTCTAACCATAAAGAAGATTATTAATTGTATTGTTTTGAGACATTTCAATAATTTTTTAGTGTGTTCAGTTGAAACAGGGTATCAATATTCAATTATTTTCCCTCATTCGTAAAGTGGATAATGTGAATGAGATTAATCTATTTAGACATGTTCATCTTGTCAAAATGATCTACAAAATCATTAGAAAAAATATTTCAAATAGGATTTATAACATTTCTAATAGGATTGTGTCTCCAAATTATTTTGGATTTATTAAATCTATAACTATCCAAGATATCGTTATCACAGTTTCTGTATATGATAACCTTCTCAAGTAAACCACTAGAAGAGGAATCATTTTTCTGAAACTTGATGTTAAACAATATTTTTATATTTTAGATAGGGGTTCTATTTGTAATGTTTTAATCAGTTTAGTTTTTTATAATACTTGCACAAGTGGGTTAAAATAATTCTGATATCAACCCATATATTAGTTCTTATTAAAGGATCTCCTAAGTGTTTTTTACATGCTAAAGAGGTTTCAAGAAAGGTTATCATCTCACATCAATTATTTTCTCTATTATTGAATTATATTTAAGTAGGATACCTCTCATAATGGCTGACAATAAAAAAATCAAACCCATTAGATCTTCCATATGGATTTATGTACCTACTAATTTATTTTACAACGATGATATCATCCTTTTCACTCAAGGAGATAAAAAATTAACATTAAGAACATCAAGAATAATCTTATTCATTATGAAAAATTCATTGTTTAAGATATGAGTTGAAAACATTCATTATTATAATTTGGAAATAATATTCCTTAGGTATAAAAGTAGATATAATCATGTGTTGGGAATCAAATAAGTTGTTCTCCATTTCACTTATCATGAATCACCTATGTTTTGGGGGAAACCTTGTGTCTGTCATTTATCTCATATTTTGAGATAGATTATAAATTATTTGGCCTCCTAGAACGAAAGAACGCTTTCAGTGGAAGGTATGATCAACCTTGTAATATATATTATTGTTTATAAATTTTTATACATGATTATAGTATATAAATGGTCATCTTCTCTTATTAAGAATGTCATCACTTCTATCAAAAACAATTCTACAGTGAAAGAATATTCTAAAGAAGGCTTATCACTATCCCATGGAAGAAATTTTATCAACTCATTGATCATGGAGGGATTGGTATTATAAATTTATACTACTTCAATCAATCGTTACATTATCATTTTCTGTGGAGGATCATCAATGATAAGTTATAGATTCATTCCTTTGTGAGATCCAAATTTTTAAGATGGATCCAAGCATGGAATTTAAACTATGCAGACTAATCTATTTGTCCTTCCACAAGTATTCCTTTTCAAAATATTTATTGAACTCCCACTCATTGTGAAATTTTAATTCAACTCTAAATTTTTTTGTAAGAAAACAAGACAATTAAACCACTTATTAATCACTTAAATTCATCTAACCCATCACATGATGAAAATATTTAGATTAAGTATGAAATGGGGAACTCCTTAATCTGCTTCCTTCTAAAATAAAGGATGTGGTTTAAAATTATTTTATTATTTATAGAGATGGAATTTTAATATGAAAACCTACCTCAAATGGGAGTATCACCTCCAAATTGTTCTATCATGGGTTTGTATAGGTGCATGTGACCAGTTAATCTATAGCATTGAACCAAATATGAATCCATTCATCCAGATTCTCTCTAATGTGTATGGTTATGCATTATAAAATACAAAATGATGAATATATTCAAAATATTGTAATTACTCTATTGTCAAAATGTGTCCAATGAAATCAGAATATGTAGGACATTAACCACATTTTAATTTTCTATATCACAACCATAAAATGTTCTAAATCATTTGTAGATTTTATTGAGGTTCAGATCCCCTAGAGATACAACATCCATGATCATTTATCTACATGTCTAAATCTAACTCTCTTCTAGTTGTTTCTTAACCACTTTATTATGGATAGAGTTGAATTAATACATGTGATATGGATTATCCAAAACAAATTGATTCATGAAATTTATACTTTATATCTATAATCATCCCCAGTTTGAATTATGGTTACTTTGAAAAGCACAAATAGACTTCAAAATTAATATTTTTATCACTCTATTCACGATCTCATAGTGCTTATTCATTTTTTAATTACAAGTAATTATCTTCCTTATTATGAAAACTTTAATATCCTGTGATATCCTACATTTCTAGGATAGATTAAATGTGTCACTAATGATGCATCCAAAGAAAATTGGGGACATTCTAGATATTTAGCGATCATCAAAAACTATAGTGGTGATGTCTTGGGATGCCTCTATGGTCCATGTGGTGTCACTAAAACTCTTGATTCTAAAATTCTAAACATAATAAATGTGGTGGAGAAGGAATAATAATGAGGTTGATGAAACTTGTGGCTTGACTATGATTCCATTATTATTATACAAGATATATGAAATGTAACTCTCCACCATTTATGGAAGCTTACCACCTAATGGATTAATTTTATGGACTCTATTTTTAACATGATTTATATCATCACACATTCACATTATGAAGAAAATTATTTAGCTGATGGGATTGAAAATAAATGAGTTACTACTCCTGATCTGACTTGGCTCAATGACGTTCCAGATGATATTTTTTATTTACTGAAAAGATAATATTATAAAAAAACCTTACTTCAAACTATATTAATTTTTTTATTCAATAAAGGTAACTTTTCTTTTTTTGAAAGTTATCATATTCTATTAAAAATGTTTTATATGTGATAGGATGAATATATTCATAAGGTTATGAGTAGAGACATAATAATTAGATTCATATAGTATAGTATATATCATGAAAAGTCATATTATCATTGATATAATTAGGGATTTATACTTATTATCAATCCCCATTACCTATGGTTTTGATATACCTATCATGGGAACATTCTAATGAACCCACTTTTTGTTTCAGTTGTATTTTTTATTGATGGATATGTAAATAACTATGATGTAAATATGTGAGGGATGAAAACAACGTGGAAGGAAAGTGTTACACCCAAGCATATTGATAAGTATCTTGGATGTGTCACTTCGATCACTGATTGTATGGAAAAAAATATAGAAATAATGATTATAGAATATGGTTGTTACAATATTTACATAAAAATGTAAGAACTGATGAGAGTACTACCATTATCTATATAGAAAAGAAATGAGAATAATAGTGAATTAAATAAGAGTTAAAATGAAGATATAGATTAATGGATTCATAATGAACTAAAATGTTTTTTTCTTGTTGTTTCTTATCAAGATATATTTCATGAGGAAATGATGATGATAATAGTGCTTCTATTGTTTTATTACAGTTCCAATCACATGATGGAAAAGGAATTGGATCATACATACCATTAAAATCTGGCAGTAAACAGTCTAAGCAGTATCCTTTACATATAAAAATATATGTATTGATATTTATAGAGACATGAAAAGTGGTGGAATGTGGAAGCATTATCTATATCAGTTTGGAAGGAGCACTATGTATTGATATTATATACAACATAGGGAGTTGTTTCCTATATTGTTTAGAGCTATACTGAATGGAATATGAATGATCTAAAGTAATAACTAAACCATCCAAATAGTGTTATGTTTAAAGGGAACTTTTAATATTAAATGGATGATGTTTCGGAGTGATTAATAAAAAGAATAGAGTTTATTTGAATAATCCAAGAAGTTATGTAAATAAAGTCTCTAACTTGAAGTTAAAACTGAAAAAATGAGATAATCTCTATTCATAAAACATTGAGACTAATTTTAAATATTCGACAAAAATTTCTAATATGTCTTAAGGCTTGTAACACTTTATGATTTCATAGTAAGTAATTTTCATTAAAGTAATTCAATAGCTTGCGCTAAAAGAAACACCGAGTTCGAGCGCACCATGACCTATCAAACTACCCATTTAAAAATTGGTTATGAATATTAATAACCAAATTTTGAATTTTATATATATCCCATATAATTTTAACATTCATCTTTTGTGTTTCTTAGACATAATACAAGGACAAATTCAATTTTTCAGATAAAATAAGTATTTTTCAAAAAATGTGGGTTTTCCACCTTTTAATGGTAGATTCTTTCTAAATACAACATTTAACAATTTTATATGTTATATTTGAAAAAATAAATTCTTATTTAGAACCAGAACATCAAAATTTACTCTGGGTAAATTTTTGGTATTTTTCTGAAAAACATCAATTTTTAATGAATAGTGAAACCCCTAAGTAAAAGTTTAAAATCCGACTTTTTCCATTAAATGAAATTTTACTTCTTGTGTGAATTTAATTTCAAAAATCCAACCTACATGGTAGTTATTATTAAGTGAAATGTGGTTCAATAAGATGAAAATAATTGTTGGTAAATAGTAACTTTTGACTTTTATTTACCGCAATTAAAGGTAAATATGATAATTCAAGGTAAAAAGAATATTTTAATAATAAACAATTACCTTATAACTTTTCCTAACCTTATTGGATGAGTCATGGCCAACCATGGTCATATTTGGGTCGCTTTTGGAAACCCATTGATCCACTTAAGAGTGATAATGACACTTTATTTTAATTAATATAAAGTAAAGGCAAAAATGATATAAACAAATATCTTTTAGTATATTAATTTTTACATGGGGTTATATAAGTTTTAATTTACACTATAAATATTATTTATAAATATAAAACTATTTCCTACATCATGGTAGTTTTTTTTATAATTTTTAGAAATCAAATAAATAATATTATTTGTGACATAATAATGATGTGGTGTTAACCTCATTAATGAATGATTTCATTAAATAAGATTTTAATGATTAAAAAATATCCAAAACATGTCCAATTATTATTGTATGACTGTATTTCTACCATGGGTCATATTATATTCAACTCTAATTATTTTTGGACCTTTATAAACCTAAAATCATTATATAATAAAATAACTATTTCATGCTTTCCTAAAGAGCCCCTCCTCCCCCTTATAAAAAGACCTCACCTCTAACCCATTACTCACACCTCTAAAGCCCCTTGGATTGTACAAACTCTTTACAAATAAGATCTAAATATCCCTCCCTTCCACCTATGATCCTTACATTAGGAAGAAGGCACATCAAAAAATTCCTTTGGTTCAAACCAAAGGGAGTTACCCAATTTTATGGTAACTTCTTCCCTAAAGTTCTCTTATTTTATTTTACTTCTCCAACGCCATAAAATCTTTTTATTACTTTCTTTTATAACAACACCAGTATCCTAAATATACTTGGTTGTTTTTATGAGATTTATTTGGGATACACGTACACACACCTCCATTTAATGGGAAAAGAACATACTTTATCTGTGGATGGTGAACTACTACCTCACGAAACGATGATTGTTCAATTATCTCCAATCACCTATTATGGTGGCCATTATGATGGAACTGTATTTATATATGATATATATTATTTTTATTTCTTCTAATGCTTCTGTAATTTTCATTTACACAAACACCTTTATGCTTTCCAATATTTGTGAACACAATAATTTCATTTGAGGAAGTGTGGACTACCACCCCCTCTAGGTGATATGATTTGTTCATAACATATAATGAATGTATAAAGTGTGGAGTTAATTAAATTATTTACCAAATATATCATATTATATTATATTGGAATTATAATATACCTATGTATCATATATTTTTCATTTCATTAAATATAACATATAAATGAAAGTAATGCTCATGCGTACATACGGCTTACCATCTCCATGAACGGTGCATTTCATTTATTATCTCCAAATATAATGAAATAATTATAAATATATATATATATAATGGATATATATTATATATATTATATTAAAATCATGAATATGATTCTGGAGATTATAGATTTTTGACCACATGGACAATTTGTAATTATAACAAGTTCATTTTTTTACTCAAGTACCAAATATCAATAAAATGACCATTATTAACTTAAATAATTACATAGTGTTTATAACAAGGTAATATGTTATATAAGAGGAATAATAAACTTGAAAAAGGTGCTTAATCAAATAGGAATTAACTTTAGTTTATTATTTAGAATATTATATAATTAACGAGTTAAATCGGACACGAGGTAAGGGGTTTCTTATCTCACTTTTTATTCTGTGAGATTTCCATTATTCACCACTTATTTATTTCATGTGTTGTATTGTGTACTTAAATTTGATATATATTATCATGATTATATTTATCTTCAGGGAATTATGTAATTCATATGGGTGTTATTACCTTTTTTTCACAAGACTCGATTGATTACAACGAAGTAAGGGTTTTTTACCTCACTTTTTATTCCTATGAGATTCATTCAATATTGGCCATTGTTTCCTTTTGTGTGGTGTATTTACATCCCATCATTGTATTATTGGTGTAATATACTTTAATTTAAGGTTATTTACATATTCATTGTGTGATCCTTGTTTCATGGGGTTTATGTTTCGTAATTTATGAAATCAATAAGGGAATTTAAAATATAAATTTCCACTCATTAGGTTTTACGCATACATCATTGATTATTTTGATCCAAGATTATGTGAGGAAACGCTATTTATTATATATGTAGTATTTTCCAATACCCTTTTTTTGGATATACTTTTGATACACAAAATCACTCCATTGATAATTTCTCAAGTCATTGATAGGAATTTGGTAAGAGTAATCTTAACTCAATTTCCATTTATTTATTTAAACATCCAAGTCATTGGTGTTGTTTTTACAGGAATATGTGTGAATATACAATGATTGATTTACACTTAATATCCAATCATATTGAGTGTATTTATATTTATCACACATAATTATGTTATTGATTTATCTTTAACCTAAGGATATAGTCTTTATAGGGGACTTTATCTCAATTTACATTCAATTGAGACTTCTTTGTTGTTATGCACCAATTCACTTTTATATGGTGTATATACTGTCATTTGACATTGTATATCATTAAATACTTTATTCTCATTATATTATAATGTTTTTATTACCTCAATTATTTGTATTCAAGCGTCTCCCATTTGGTTAGAAACTCTAACTAAAATATCATTTTTAAATGTTTAAAAGATTTATTCTTCTTAATATTTCTCATTAATGTATATGTTTTAGAAATGTTTTAAGGATATATTTATATGGATATTAATTTTTAAAAATTAAAATTCCTTTTAAAAGTTTCAACGTGGTATGGGTCCCTTTTATTCAATAATCTATTTTAAACGACTTCTTGATAAATAGTGAGACTTTTAAATGTTTTCAAGAAAAAATGGGGATATTTCTCTCAAGTAGATTGATGATTATTTTCATCCATGCCAATATGCTTCATTATTATTGATTGAGGTTAATCTATTATAATAAAATATTCCATATTTTATTTAATGAGTTATGTTTGACTGTGGATGAGCTATTTTTATATCATTCATGGTTTGTGGTTAAAATATTGATATTTCATATGCTAGTTTTAATATGAATGTTTAGATTATCTTTCAAAATTTTCATATGATGAATTTATTGAACTTATTAATTGATAGGTGAAGCCTTCTATATATCCATGATGCATCAGTAGGTCTTATGAGACAAACTAGTGTCTTGGCATAAGGCATTGAAAAAATCTTATTTGTAGTCTTGGAACGAGGCCTTGACTATGTGGTTATGATGTCTGGCATTATGTAGTCCATCATTATGAAATTAGTTATTGATATTTCATGAGGTTATTATACTAGTAGAATACCCATGACTATGTTTTATTGTGGAATTATTTACTCAACTCATATTCCTACTATAAAGTGTTCATGTTAATTATTATAAAGTCATGTGTTTTTAATTATTTTCCATGCATAATGTTTATGTTGTCTTCTGCTAAATTTCTTAATCTTACTGAGCATCTGAGCTCACCCTTTTATTATGTTTTATTTTTTCTAGGATGCAAAGAAGTATATTATGATTAACCTACAGGAATACACTAAAGTATATAAGCGTGTTCAAAGGAGACACAATTTTGTTTTTTTATTTTATGATGTAATGTAAAACATGTGTATGTATCTGGTACTTTCAAGGCTACTAAACTGACTGGTATTTCGGGGCATAATTCCTTGTATCATGCCAATGTTATGTAGTAATGCGCAAGATCTGGGCTTCTGGGGTTGGAGCAGTACCAGGCTTCTAAATAATTTGGTTAAAATGAAAAATGAATGATCATAATTTTTTACCCACATATTATAAATATTCAAGATAAAACATTGAGACGATCATAAATCCTGTATGTTTTTTAGTTCCATTATAAGACTTTGATATGATCTATGACTATGAAAGTGTTCCTAAAAGTTAACAAAGGCATGAGAATAATTATTTTACACTGATGAAATATTTTGGAGCATAATCTTTTTTAATAAAAGAAATACGTTGTTCTAACTATAAGGCCTGACCAGTTAAAGAAGTTTTTTAGAGATCTACTTCATGAACAATTGATTTCCCAAATTTCTATATTCTAAAAAAATCAGAAATAACTATAGTGAAAAAAGAGTGATTTTCTTCATGGATCAAAAATCATTAACATATTCATGATCATGATTATTTTTTAAATCAAAGGAATTTTATCTATAGTGTAATATTTGTGTGTGGATAGAGTTCCACACCGCATGCTATAAGATCTACATCACCATGCCTAAATATAAATATGAAAAGAATTAAAATTGATGATTTTATAGAGGATTTTAATCTTGATAAATAACATGATAATTTAAATATCATGATCAGGAATGAATAAAGTCTTCAGTTAATCTTTTAGGAAGAATCTGAGTGAATCATTGAATCGAATATTACGAGTTTGAATGAATCCAATCCTATCACAAATTAAGGTGATTTCCAAAATTATTATGTAATAAATATTTAAAAAATATTATATGTAAATATATATATATTTTGGGAACCAAATAATAAAGATGAAAGGTTCTCAACTAATTATACATGTGAATATACTATAAGTTTGAATAAGTATAGGGATATTAGAATTGATGGTGTGTTTTCTAAAAATTGTCTATGTTGATGAAATTAAAATTTATTCCAATGATATATGAATCCATGAACAATAAATAAGAATTAGAATAATAATAAGAATTAGAAGAATAATATTTAGAGATCTAGTATATAAACTTCATTTTCTATTGAATCCTAAAGAATAAAATGTTTGGATATGCTGATATTAATCATTATCCAATCCATGATTGATGAGGAGTCTGTATTACGATATCCATATGTGTTAGAAGTCTAACGAAAACGTATTCATCACACTTGAAAATAGAAGTTGAATAAGTAGATCACCTACACTACCTTGGATGTACATGGAGTTTCAATGTTGATCTACATCACAAGGAATGAACCAATATCTTGTAATTTGTTAAAGAATATCCTAGTTAGTGCCATAGTATGGATAGTAAGTAGGTTATTGCTTTATAAATATTGGGTTCAAATATAAAAAATTTATGTTAATACACTTTTATGTTATTATTTTGATACTAATAAGGAATAAATACATGTTTGATAATAACCATGCTGCAATAGTTACATCATTATCCCAAAAGGAGGTGAACCTGATTAAAAAACCCTAGTATTCCCTTTTATGGATTTCTAATTAAATATATGCATAATGAATGAAACTGATAAATTTATTAGGAAATACATTCATTGAATATGTGAATATTTTATTTATGGATAAAAGAAAAATTAATAAAATGTCACTCTACACTATTAACCCCACCCACCCACCCACCCCCCTAAGTTTGGGATTATCCTATAGTGATCCTAATAAATAGTATCATAGGGTAGGTTACATATATATTGGATTCTCATATTTGATGTTATATTATAAAGATTGACTTAGTTTTTTTGAAAATATTTATGGAGATAAAATGTTTATAATCCTATGAATACCTTGTAAACGAAATCATTGATGATATGTCTACCAATATAAAAAAAGAATAAGAAGAAATTAGAAGCAATGAAGTTAATAAATACATCCTAAAATAGGATATACTATTTAATATTTGGAGGCAATCGTAGTTATAGTAATTATGGTACATATATTATATAAATTACACAAAAATATGATGAGTAGATAACTATATTAAAAAAAATGAAGAAATATTAGTCACCCCATACAAAAAAATAATGTATTGAAGATGAATATTTGGTGGTTGAATCCACCAATAAAGAATTATAAAACAATCTTGTCTCATTTAGTTAATAATTTATACATGATGAAGGGGAACCAAAACTATTGTGTATAACAGTTCCTAGAAAAGTATCATGTTTCTCTAGGTATTATCAAAATTATGAGGATTCAAATGATTAATCAATTAGTATTGAAAAATATATCATATAAAATTTCCTCAATTAATTTTCCCATATATACCTTGAATTTTTGGAACAATGCAAGAGGATATCACCCACCATAAATATGAGAATGAAATGATAGAGAAGGATCTGAATGGAAGTATATAAACCTGCATAAATCCCACAAAATAGGTAGGACCATTAAAATTCATGAATGATGATCTTTAAAAAAATATGTCCCAGTTTTGAAAGTGAATGGATCGCTAGAATTCATGATACAGAATAGGAAAATAAAAACAATGAACAAATATACCATATATATAAAGAAATAATTGTTGTCAAAGATACTCATCTGGATATTAAATCTAATAAGATTAAATACCTTAACAGTCTACAAAAAGAAAAGATAAAAATGCATGAAGAATAAATTGAAAAGATGAAAATTCTTGGTGAATAAAAACTTAAATTTTTAGAGTGTGAGAAAATAATTCTCTGCATGAGAAGTTTGGATCGACCTGACATTAACAGCATTGAAATTATTATTTTTTAGATAATCCCCTTTCTAATATTTTTTTAGGGGGAACCATTACATGACCTAAAGGACCAAGTAATAGATTCCATGATTTACATGGACTATATAAAAATTGTCTTGAAATAAAGAACATTTTTAAGGGACCATACCCCACTATACTGAATTTAACCTTCCTTGGTACATCCTCAATAATTCACCCATCTCACTTTTTGAAATTTCTACTACTTTATAGTTATCAAATTCATATCCTCATGGGCTTTATTTAGGATCACTAAATCCATACTTCAATCCTATGATTGGTTGGATCCAATTTATTGTCTACTACTACTATGGTCCTCTTTATGTTGATCTTTTTTTCTTAGTTGGGTCTAAATTGGTGGCCATAATTCCATGTGGGCTGAAGTTCTTAGGGTATAGAGGCATATTAATTTGTCCTTATATACCATTTTGGATGAATAGTACTACTACTACAATGAATAATATTATATCTATACGGCTATTGTCCCTATGGAAATTATTCCCCAATAGTATTTAAACTCTACTCTGATATAGGATAATGGGGAGAACTTACCACTTTAGTAATCCCCAAACTGCATTATTAAATTCATTGACATTATAATAAATTTGAAAAATATGGAATCAATTCAATCAATGTCTTTATAATAATAATAAATTAATGTTTCAAGTACACTAACTTAAAAAGAGTAATCATATGTTAAATGAACTCTATATCATGGGAAAAACATCTTGATATCATATTCTAATTATTCTAAATTTAACTCAATAGAAAATGTGTCATCGAATTTTAAAAATAAAATTTTTATTGGATCTATTTTTTCAATATGTGTAGACATCAATTAAAAATCTATACAAATATGGGTGAAGAAATTTTTTAAGAATATTACCATCATATCAATAATGGATTGATGAATTTTTATAAGATATGGTTCCTTGAATAACGTGTTTTATTAAACATTCCATTGGGGTCACACTATGTGTGTGTCATGATATGATTTTTCCTTCCATGCCACTCCTGATGTGTCTTGCTTAGGATTAGTATCTCATCATCTAGAGTGGATAGTTAGTTTCCTGATATTACCACCTCCCAAATGTGGGGGGCCTCTACAGTTGTGAATAGTGATTTCAAATCCTTGATTGAAATGATATGATGGGATATTGGTTCCTCATTCCATGAATTATTATTTAGTGTTTTTTTCTAGTTTGGGTCTCTTCTATATATTTAATTCATGTTCATAAAGATCATTTATGGTACTATCTCAACGTGGATTCTGATTAATTACACATCTCATGCCATGATAGGGAAACTACATATGGGTAGAGCTGATGGTGACATTAGGAACATCTAGACATCTATGTATATTGGGTGTGTTGGGAACCTATAAAGTATTCCTCTTTCGATATCCATGGAATATCATATATGATGAATCTTATGTATAGGAAATATGATATCCCTTGTGTATCACATTGTATTTTTTTTTCAGGGTGTAAAACTTATGAGGCTTTTTTACATTGATCATCCCATGTTCATTGTATGGGGTAGAAATTTTAAATCATTTCTTGGGTCATAGTTTTATGTTCTTGTGGGGACATTATCATTGATTTAAATTATTTTGGGTATAGTTTGGTCATATATTTAATTAATTTTGGTGAGTTTCAGGACACATATTTAACATCTTGTGGTGACAGGCTGCTTACAGATTTAACATCTTTTGGAGATTGGTTGGTGAGGTTGAGTGTGCCCTAATGGGGAGATAATCACACTCCAATATTTCCACCTTCTACAGGGCCATATAGATTTAATAGTGGTGTTTGGAGTAAACCATATGGAGATATTATAAGTGTTTCAGGATTAAAACTCAGGGAGGTGTCTCATCCCAAGATGATGAATGATGGTGTGGGGATTACACAAGTGGGCTACCCATTTTATGGGTCTCATCCCATGACGGTGGAGGAGGGGTTATCCCATAATGCTTATATATAAATAATCATGTGTTCATTTCATAGGGTAGTTGGTGAGGTTTCATCCCATTTTAGTCATACAGAGGTAATCTTTAGTTCACTACACATGGTTGGGATATAGTTTAGCATCATGTATTGAGGATGTTGTTTTATAATTTAACATTGTATAAATAGAATGTGAGGGTAGGCAGTTTAAATTATTTTAGCTCAAAAATTGTTGTACATATTCCTAGAGAACCATTTGAAATTAAGATATATGTTTAAAACACTAGGTATCCTAATAAAGAATGGTGGATAATTTACCTTGATGATTCCACCTGTGTGGAATACATTTCTATTGTGCATTCCCCTCTGGGTGACACATGGAGTTAACACTAGTATGTTGAAGTGGAAAGTTGTAATCCTGTAATTAGGGATAATATTCATATGAATAAGAGATGATAAAATTTTAATTTCATGTTCGAATAAAAGAGGTCAGACATGAGGGTTGATGATACAGGTCCTGGAAGATATTAGGGAAAAAATGAACTTAGTTTGTAGAGGTATAGGGTGACTAAGAACTAGACTTTCATGAAGGTCAACAACTGAAAGGAAGTATCAAGTAGGATAATATAAGGTGATTTTCTTAAATTTCATTGGTTTAATGAATGATAAGAGTTTTCTGAGGGTTGGACCTTCACGAAACATGATGACCATTGCTTTGGGTAATGTCTTGCTTACCATGTAGTAAGTTTCATGGAGGAAAATTATATCACAGAACCCCAAGAATTTCAAAGTGTTTTCCTCTATCGCAAAGGCTATAGACCTTCATGAAGTCCATCTATAACATGGTATTTGTGTTTCAAGAACTCATGGGAGGTTTCTCATTTAAAAAGATACCTGTAGGGATTTATCTATTTTTTTTATTGTGAAGGTTGATGTTTCATGAATTCAAAACTTCTAATCAATGTAAAAATGTCATATCCCCTAAAATATTGGATTAATAGAGGTATTTATAGGTGTGATGAAGGAGAGAAGGTTCATTTCCAGAATTTCATTATCTGAAATGTATGTTTTTTAAAATGTGAATTTGGTGAGAGACCTTAATGCATAGACATACATTGTGAGAAGTTTTCCACCATTCATGTGAGTTATATTTTCTAATGATTAGAGGACCTTCCTGTATAACTTTCTATATGTGATGGATTTTTATTTCACAAGAATAGTCCCTTTGGAGTGTTTTGGGTCTATTTTGGCACAGATTCTCCTTGTCACATCTATTCAATCCTCAAAGTCTCCCATAAAGAGAGTTTTTTAGCATCAACAAATATTGGCGATCTAGAATATCCTCTTATGAATCTCGATGAACACCTATGAATATAAATATATAGAGAATCTTGTAGGGAACAAATAATTTCATATAATATTATTAATAACTATATTTTTTCAAAAAATTGGAAATTCATGAGAATTACATGACTTTAATCATCATCAATTGAAAAATACTATTAATTCTACCAAAAAAATCTTCTACAATCAACCATTATTGAAAAAGAGGACTTTTACAGTCCCAAACTTTTTGAGTGATCCCTAAATTCATAAAACAAACTTGAAAACATTTCAATGTATAAAATATGGATGTTGGAGGTGTAAAAGATTATGCTACTTGACAAAGGGAGATTGACGAGGACATCATGATCAACAGGAGTATTTATACCAGGTGATACCATGACACTCTTATTGAATTACTGATGAAAATATAGCAAGAATATCATATATGAAAGAGTATACCACTACATGGATTCAGACTTAGGGTTGTTGTGTTCATCCCCAATATTACTCAATACATGACTGCCTACTAGTTTAGAAACTCACTGAGGATGTACAGATGGAGTAGGGATCAATGTGGTCACTACATGATGGATATTGGTTAATTCACAATACATTCCAATATAACCCTATGATGACCATCTATGGGGAGGATATGTTTAGGAATATGTCCCCTCTATAGTATAAAAGTATCTTTAAGGTGGGATTAGAGGACCATCTCAAAGGATGTAAAAAAAGTGGGATATATTGTAGTTTGAAAATTTCATGGACTAATGGCCATGGGTATTCTAGTCCAATGATTAGTTCGATGAGAAGATGAAGATGGTGGGGCTATAGGAATAACCATGGAATATGTTTTTCCAAGACTACCTTCACAAAGATATCTTGCCTAAATTTTTGAGTAGGTTATCATTTGGGACAAACACCTTTTATCCATGAAATAAAGAGGTTGGTGTGAGCCTCTAGGATCTCAACCATATTATTTATATCTCAAACTAGGGGGATTTATGAATATTTTATCCCTGAAAAGGATATATGGGAGGATCCATAATAGATGTCTATGTTAGTAAGGGATCTATTTCACCTATTTCAATGTGAAAATGAGTTTAATCTAGGGAAGAAGTATATCGCCTTTAAGCACTAGTTTGGAAAATTCATCAATAAACCTACAGAAAGGTTTTTCGGGAGGCCCCACTTGTGTCCAAAGGCTTCACGAAGAGAAAAGGAGTACCCATGCTAGAAGATTTTTGACGTGATCTATTGGATCTTATTGGGGTATAGTGAAATGTTTATCACTCATGGGGTCTAATTAGAAGTATTTGTTATTGTACCCATTATTGGATAGATTATCCAAGTTTGAGATGAAGAGCTAGGGGTGTCTCCAAGATCATTTATTAGAGAAGCAGTGATGGAAATAGGGAAGTTCATCAATAAGGTAGAGTGGGTACTAGAAACTTTATAGAGGGTTTTGTGATGCATCAACTAGAGGAAGACCCCTCTTTATATTTTTGGGCCCTTTAATTTATTGTACTATTACGATTTCACATACATGGTAGGGTAAAAATACCTAAACCTGATCTCTCTTCTCAGCACAAACTTCCAACCATTAACGTTGAACATTTATAAGATACATCCTCTATAGTTGTGTCATTTCAGAGTTCTCACAAGGGTTGGAATGCTTTATATTTTTATATTCCATCCATTCACTATCCAAATGATGATGGAAAATGATTATGGAATGGGGTAAGTGGAAATTTTTTCTTGTATCTTGTCTTTTCAAGGTGGAGTGCTAGTGGAAAGGGTTGACTGTTGTGTAATTTACAAACCTTATGCCATGTTCCTATTCAATTTCCAATTCTATATCATCCAAAGACTGACACTGAAGGTCTACATTAGTGTGAAATATGAACACCATCCTTCAATTATTTAGTATATATGTAATATTTTTACATGATAGGATATAAGGATATGAAATGATTTTCCACCAACCAATGCCCCTTATAGCCTCTTCCATGACTACGTGGAGAGTTGTGAGGCTATATATTATTGTGATGTGTTAAGGTGACCAGTTTTATGAATAGATATCAAAGAAGGGGTCATACTGAATTTGTGCTAAGGTGTGCTATATTAAGGGAAGAACACCTAAGAGGTAGAGTCAAACAAATTGGTAATTCATAGGTTGAAAATCTAGTGGGGGATAAGTGATAGGCCTAGGGCTCTTGGAGAAACAACCATGGGAAGAAGGTGGTCCCTATAGGTTTGTTCAAAGGATGCATTCTATAGATACAATGAAGTTTCTTCGATACATAGATATCGAAGATAAAAACATCATCCTTGAATCCTAGCGGAATTTGGAGATAATCTAGTAGTTCAAATCCTACAAGAAATATGGATTCTTATCTATGATAAGGGGATTCACTCTCTCAGGTGGGTTCATGCCATGGTAGGCTTCTAGGATCCCAATGTTGAGGAGTTTCATTACATTATGAAGCTGGATTAAATGATCCCCTCCCATGGTGTGTCGTACCACAAACCAATTAGGAGATGATACTACTAGATATTACCTACTTTATAGACCTAGAAGGGGGGTTAATTGGATACAAACATGGATGGCCAATAGGGGTTAGTCAAGGTGGAATCCTGGGGGAGTATCAATTTTCTAGAATCCTCCAAGAGAAGATAATCTATTACCAGTGAGGAAAATTTCATGGTTCAATGGGATAAGGTTAGCTAGAAAGCCTTTCTAAATTTTTTTCTCATCCAGTTTTGAATATTGAAATAATCAGGAAGCATATAGAAGGAGAGATTCATGATAAATCTACAACGTATGATGGGAAAGACCTAATCCTTAAATGGGTAGGCCTACGGACTCTACTAATATTTTGGATAAAGGAATACAACCAGTAATTGTTTATGTTTTTACTTTAATTGGAGCATAGGTTCAACTACCTCAAGAATCACTAGGTAATTTTTAGTCTTTTTTCGTCCCTATTAGGCTCAACAAATTTCATATTAATTTTTTTTTACTGACGTGATTGTTATTTTTAAGATGGTCCACACATAAAGATGAGGATAATCGCTTAGAAATCAAGTCCTCAATCGATGTGGATATTCCTTCACTATAAGGGATTCTAGTAAACATCACTGTCCTACAGGTCATTCTTTATGATTCTCATAATCCTTCTCCCTTTTTACCTTTCACTTTTTTTGTCTCTCATAGGTTAATTCCTTCTAACATTGTCTCTAAATTATTGTCAGAACCATTCTAGGACCCTTTCTACCAGCAGTAGTACTTGAACCAGAGGGGCCTAGGGCCAATGTTTTTATGAAAAATGGTGTGATCTCAATAGGGGTAGTGGAGGTTTTAAACTCGATAGGGGTGGTTGAGGGGGCCACATCTATTGTTCCTTACCTAAAGGTACCATAAGAAGTGATGGTTTGAGTTGGAGGTACCATGGGAAGTGGTAAATAGATAGAATAAAAATTACTTACTTCTAGATGTGTAGGATAGCTCGTCTGAATAAATACCTACATTTGGTCCTACAACTAATGTGTTGGAATATTTTCCCATATACCATCCCATGTTGTTCAAGGAATTTGAGGAATATATCTAGGAAGTGGATAAGGATAACTATATTTTCTGATGCATATTATGGATGAGTATGCGTAATTTCAAAACCCTCACTCTTTTGGATGATATACCAGACTAGGTGGGTTCTTTCCCCCATTGGGTAGTTTGTCTATGGACAATAAAGGTTCACCCGAACCATCTCCACATTATGTACTAGGATTTTTCTTATTTATTGGTTTCATGGATAGTGGAAATAGCTCATCATTTTTTAGTAAAAGGAGAAATATGTGGCCACCAAGGCCCTCTAGGCAGTGGAGTAGGAGATCACTCAGCTATCAGAAGAATTATTGTATCGTGAGGCTATTTTCTTCATTGAGGGGACATGTTGGAAGACATATGAGGGAATATTTTGTGTCGGTCATGGAAGAATTTGGAAAGGAAGCCACCATAGTGGTTGAATTCAAAGCTAAATGGGGCCAAGTACAGATCTGAGCTACTTAGGTTATCCATATTGATGAATAGAAAATGGTAGAGTTGTATGAGCAAAAATGGACCCTTGAAGCCACCCAACAGAGGTTGGCTATACTAGAGTAGTATATGGAATAATTTTATCCATAGGAGGGATTTCATTGGTCAAAATATGAAGAGGATCTAATCTATAAATAACCCTCATGAAGAAAGACTCCATATCTATTTGTTTCAGTTAACTATATGAATATATCTTATTTTGATGCATCTCAGTCATACTATAAAAAAATTAACTATAAACCACTAAACCCATGTTAGTCATGATCATTATTATAAATAATATATAAAAATAATACCTATCACATATAAAAGGGTTCTAAGTAGGTACATAAAAAATGCGGTAGAAATTATCAATCAACAACTAGGAGTGCTTTGACTGGGAATTCATTGGTTGGGGATGAGGGCTCTACATATTCTTCTTTCAATCACATTGTGTGTAGATTCATGAGTGGGGTAATGCCAAGGGTGTTAAATTCTACTTGATCAAGGGGGGATGTAATATATGAAATAATACATCCAAGACAAGGAGTGATGGGATGATATGGGAAGGTTTTTAAACAAGTTAGAAATGTAAATTACACTATCATACTATCAAGGATATGGATTATAAAATGAGGGTATACCATTGAATATGTTTAAAACATGGGACCTATCAAATTTTCATTGTGTGTCTTTTAGGGTTTGTTCCTAGGATGGGAGATAAGCTACTGTTTCTCAGAACCATTAATGTAAGGGTTTTCATTTAGATGTAGAAGATGACTGTAATTCAAATCAATGAAGAAACAAATCGTGAAAGTTATAAACCTATTTTTCCATGATATAGTCAAATAACTCTAGAGATGCAGTAGGTAACCATTTATGAAGGGGTGAAATGGTCCTCTCAGGAGAGGTAAAAAATATTTCATAGCTTTATGTAATGAAATGGGGATAGAGGGAATGGTGTTAATGTTTGTGAGGTATGGAATTTTAATATTTAGCTTTATGTTGTATGGTGAGGACATGTGAATATAGTAGATTAATGGTTCATAGATTTAACTAGGGTGTCTTATAGTTTAGTGTTATATGGTCATGAAATATGTAGTATATTTCAGAATCTTTTAACCAGAAGATGAAAATAGATATGAATTTAGTGATGATTTAAGGTCTTAACATAAATTTTCCTAATATAGTGGATCCAATGAGTCTAGCTAGGATTTTTAGGGCTCGTTGGTGAGTCCCATTGACTTTATGCTTCTTCCATTCACACAATCATTTTTTCTCAATTCATAAGGGTGAGTATAGCACCATGAGTTCTTATTAATTATTTTTTAAAAATAAAATAAATTTATTTGATATCATTCATTATTTGCAACACATTTTTTATCTTATGTTATACATAGTACCAATTTTAAATAAGCTGTGATATATTATTAATATTATTATTTAAACCAAACTCTTATAACCTGGTCGTTAAACTTAGTGATATGAATAGTAAAAAAACTCTAAATATTATTTCTAATGGTGTTATATAAATAAAGAATATTGATAAGAAAGCACTTAATTTTTAAAAATGTATTTATATGTTTCTAAAATACAATTTTCTCCAAAAATTGTTTTTTTTTTGTAAATTGTAGAAAAAGTTATTTTTGAGTCTTTTAGAAATGAATTTGATAAAATAAATAAAATTTTAGAAATTAAAAAGCAAAAATTATCTTATAATTAATTTATTATATTACTTTTAAAATGTAATTTTTTTAGAGAATAGTAAAAATAGAAAATGTTATTTACCTTGATTAAGGTAGAAATGGATTTATCGAGATGTTAAACTAAAAATATAAGTGTTAAAAATGACCAAAAACATGTCTTACACCCATTTTCTACAAATATTTATATCTTATCTCTTCTAGTATCAAGAATAAAAAATTTATTCCTTATGTCATGTCAATACTCCTTTTTATTCTCAAAAAATTACAAGTGTGCCACTCACCCCACTTATAAAAGGCCACCCATTCTCCTCACCTCTTTACACTTCCAAAACCAATTGGTTCAGCCAATCCATTCCAAATTCACTTCATTAATTCTCTCCTCCCATCCTATAATCATTAGTTTTTTCATAGATCCAACCTTGTAAGTCTTTTATTTCAAACCTAAGGTGGTTAGAATGAAGAATATGAAGTTTGAATGTGTACAAAAGAAGTAGAAACTGAAGGTAATATATTGTCATATTACTTTTATTTTCTAGAAGACACAATCCATATTTACCACATGTTCATTCTATGTTTGGTATATACCACACATGACTGTATTTTATGATTATAATCATTAATATTTTATTGAATTCTATATCCATTTGTGGATCTCTCATTCAAGGGGTTTACTATTAAAAAGTTACCAAAGAGAAGGTATTTTTGTATAACTTTTCCTTCTCTGATCCATATTTTATATTATGAACCTGTATTTCTATTTGTAGTGTATATAAATAACCATTGACATTTAATATCACCAATTAATTTATTATCATGATATTATATGTTTCAATTAATTTTATTATTTCATGGGGTTAGAAATTCAATGTTATGAAAGTGTTAAGGGTTGTTTCCATAATCTCATTGTTTATCATGATTTCTCATTATTATGTTTTATATTAAAAAATCATATGATAAATCTCTCAAGATACTCCATACATTTATTATCATTTGTTAATGTCACTAGAATACTTTTTTTCCTTTATTTTTCCTCTCTTAATTTACTCAAGAAACCAAAATAGCTTCTAAAGAAAAAATCTTCGTTATCATTCTCTTTAGAAAAAAAATCTTTTTCATCCAAAACCATGTATTCTAATTGTATTTTCAATAACAAATTGACAATATCAAAATGGTTTATTAATGAAATTTATACTCATGTTTGAATTTAAAAAAAATTTAATGTAATTTTCTTTCCATTTTCCAAAGAATGGAACTTTTTTTATAAAAAATTTAAAATGAATATTCATTTTAAAAAGTACCTCATAAAAATAATTCTCCATACTTATGACCAATAATTTATTTTAAGATTACTTTATAATCTTCCGTGTTTATTTTTAAATAAAAGTATTTTGAAAATGTTTTATTTTTTAAAATGTGTTTTTTCATATAAGAAATGACATTATCCTTAATAATTGTTTTTAATTACACTTCAAAATCATTTTCCATCTAATATGGTATTTTCTTAAGTATCCTATTCCTTAATAGGTATATTATATAATTATACCATTCATGTTATTTCTATGATTATTTTATTTTTATGATGGAATGATGTTTAATAAACCTATTTCTCTTCCAGGAGTTATACCTTGAGGAAAATATTATGAAACCTACCACATTTCACATGTTATGTAAAGATTAAATGATGAAATGATTATTAAACCTATCTCTTTTACATAGGTTAGGATATGATAAAAAAATTATGAATCCAATTTCATTTCATGGGTTATTATATGTTTAATGTTTTGTGATATTTTGGCACACATACGTATTATTTTTATTATATGATGGGTGGGAATTATATCTCCCTTCAATGCATTAGGTAAAGATTTATATCTAATTATATACACTAGAATATAATGGGGATTGATCCTTCTTTAGTAAGGAACATTTTCCACTAAGATTGTCTTGGGAGTGAACCATGACTACTATAATGGTTGGGAGAGTTTAATCATTCCACTATAATATTCTGCAAAGTAAGCCTTTGCTACTATGGATATAGTTTTATATTCTTAGGTGTATGACACAATTGTATTTATTATTTCAATGCTATTCTCTCTAGGATCATGTTCTTTGATATATTTATGATACATGGCTTATTAAATGCTAATATTTAATCCATGACTCAATATTTTTATCTGTGATATTTAGTGTATACTTATCATGACTTTATTATGATTCTTATTCCCAAGTTATAAATATTTTTATTATATATTTTATTTATAATAAGGGTTATACTTATTAATAACATAGTGAAAGATGATTTACATCATATATGAACTAGTTATTTATGTTTCCATGTTTCCAAATGAATTAAACCATTATTATCCATAGGCGTGTGTTTTAATATGGTAATGAATGTTCATTAAAAAAATTAATATCTATGTATAAAAATATTTGGTTTCATAGTTGGTATTAGAAGATATATTTAATTAAAAATTAGAAACTATGGTGAGAAATATTTTGTGAGATCTCTAAAGACATGTCTAAGGATAATTCTAAGGATGATTCAAAGTATAAGAAAACATCCTTGAATTAATTAAATGATAGTTTGAGTGATTTAAAAGAATTTAAATATCTTAATAGATAATATATGTGCATCTGAATCTATTATAGAGCTAGATAGGGGTAATAACTCTAAAAATGTTGCTTTGAGATGGACTCAATCATCACCATGTTCTTGAAAATGGGAGTTGTTGGAAACCTTTTTATTGTTCCCCTGGGGGTTAGCCTCTTTAAATTCACAAACACATTATGAACCATAATGAATTATTTAAATATATTATGAATATATATTTCCTAGTATAAACCTATGGTTTAGAAGATTAAAAAAATATGTCTTCATTTAGAAGTCATATAAGATATTTTTCATGATTATGTGGTACCCCACTATGATTAATGTTGCTTATAATATTATTTTATGTTGTAGTAAATGGTTGGAACCCAAAGGAATGATGTAAATTATATGTTTGGTGGATAATTAAATTATTTTCCTCATGAGTATCTAAACACTAAGTGATATGGAATGAAAAATCCCTTTACGATTGTCATGACAATTTTTTATTCCATGAATCTTGATAAAAAATCAGATGAGAAAATGAAGGAAAAATATTCTGTTTTATTTCTTCTTATGGAAACGTCCACCATCCTTCATTGGATCAACTAATTCACTAATTCTTGATCAATGGATCAGTAACAATGAAAATATATTTTCCATTTTATAGTTTTTTTAACATGAAAAAGTATTATTTTTTTCATCATTTGGAATTTGAAGTGGCTCAATGGTTTACTCTCATCAAGAATACATAGGAAAATGATGAAATTAACTCCATGTATTTGGAAGTGTTCAAGAGCTTATTTTTTAATAAGTACCTCTTATTATTCATACAATGATGGATAAGGAGTTCCTTGAGATAAACAAAAAGTATGATGAATATTTTGGTACATATGAGCAACATTTTACTAGAATTGTGTGTTAAAATTTTAGTACTATCATCCAACCTATTAGTATGGTTGATGAATTATATAGTGGCCTAAAACCATGTCTCTAAATGTAATTAGACATAATAGGCTTCGGTATCTATGATGAAATTTTTTATATACTATCAAGGGGTAAATAGATGATGGAATTATTTATCAATCTCATGGTTTTGATAAGAAAAAATGGAATTCAAAGGAAAATATTAAAATCATCGAAAGAAGAATACATGACTTCATTTATGAACAAATTGAAGGAATAAATAGGGAAGAAATTATTTTAAGTGGTGTAGTAAATTTTTTAAGTGTTGAAGGGAAGGTTATTAGGAAATCAAATACTAAAGTAATGGAAAGAAGTAAGATAGTGATTAAAATTGTGATAAATCTCCACAAAATGCACCACCCAAACATCAATGTTTAAAATTCAAATATTATGGGAATTGTTATAATAAATTAACAAATACAAAGGTTAATGATGATGATTGACCTAAAAAACCTCTTAATCTAAGAGACAAAGTTAAAAATTGTGAGATCACAGTTTCTTACAAGGGGTGCGATAGTGACATGGTAAAAGGTACACATATCATCCACTCTATAATTGCTACTATCTTATTTGAATCTATATCATCTGATTCTTTCATATCTAAATAATTTTATAAGGTCATCTATATTCCACCCAAATTATGAGATGTTTAAATATCAGTAAAACCCCCTAATGGTTTGATGATCATATCTCAAGTATATTATTATTCTCTGGTTGAAGTTTGTTAGAATTTTCTTCTATAGAATATTGATTTATTCCACTGGTTTAATTTGATATTATATTTATAATGGATTTAATTTTTCTACATAAATCCCAAGTCAATTTCTGAGGAAGGGAATTCACATTTAATATTCCAATCCAACTTTTGATCGTCAATCACTGCGACAATAAATATGAACTTATGATAGAAATAAAATCCATTGTTTGGGTATTCATTCTTATTCAAGAAGGGAATTTTTTTCAAATGGTTGGTGGAACTAAACATCTTTGATATGCCTATTTTAGAGGATTTTATTATTTCCTTCTAGAATATTTTACCATCCTTCCATTAAACAATGAAGTTGAGTTCTCAATATCACTCATACTAGGTACCACACAAAATAAAAAGACTCCCAATTGAATGGCCTATATTGAGTTGTATAAATTAAAAAGGATGCACTTGGAGAACCTTGAAATGGGATTAATTCAGCAAGGTGTTTCACCTTGGGGTGCACTTTGTCTTTTTCTTAAAGATAAATATAAATTCATGAAACTCTACATTGATTATAAGGATATCGAAAAGATTGAAATCTAGAAAAAAAATATCATATACCCCGTATTTATAATATATTTGATAAATTTCATAGAGATCAATAATTTTCCAAGATTGATCAGTGTTATGGATATCATCAATTAAGGGTCAATAAGGATTATATAACCAAGAAATCATTTCATAATAGGTTTGGACTCTATGTGTAAGATCCCATAATTTGTGGAAGTACATAATTATTTAAATATTTGTTAAAATATTTTATTTTTTAGTTAATGGAATGTTTACAGAGTGAATAAGGTGGATCTAGTGTTTCACAGGGGTTCAAAACTTGAATCAATGGGAAAAATGGACATCCATTTCATGTTGCATGGCTTGCACATGGTTATAGTAAATCATGTGCCAAATTATTCTAGCTTGGTGGAGTGGTTCATGGTAAATAAAAACATACAAGGGGGAGTCCAAACTATGAAGATTGGGATAGAGTAATTCAATATATTTGGCACACAATTTTTCAAACCATGCGGAATTTCTAGTTAACTGTGTGACATGGACCCTTCATGGATAGTGATAGGCTCACGGGTGGTACATAGTTTTGAAAACTTTGTTTCAAAACCATTAACCCCACTAAAAGTGGGTTTCAGACATTTTTTACCCTCGATATTTTTAGTGTTTCACCCAGTTTTCTTCCTCATTATTCCTTATCAAGCCTTAGTGATGAATGTAAACCCCCATATATTCCCAAGTATTGATCTCATTTTATTCAAGGAATTTTTGGAGTGTTTTTGGGTGCAAATCAAATCACCAGGTAATTCAAACACTCCACTTTCTTCTCTTTTCTGGATTTGGGTTTGTGGTTACATTATTCTTCTTATGAATCCCTAAAACACTATTTTTCCCATGGATATAAGGTTTTGGATATAATCGGTCATTGAATATATATATATAAGGATATGTTTAAGTGATCATTCAACTATGGATTTTGGGTAGGTGGTCTACAATTTATATCCCACAGTATTGATGTTTTTTTGTGCATGTTTCTTTTGTTATGGATACTATTTTGTTGTGAAATTTATACCTTTTGTCAGATTAGGGAAAATGGTTGTATAAGTGAAGAATTGAACCTCTATTGATCCTTATGGGATCTATTGATATTGACTAGACTGGTTAAGGGACACCCATGGGGTGTACCAATATTCATGAACATAGAAAAAATTAATGTTAGGCATTGTGTTGATTTATGTTGAAATAGAGCCAATGATAAATGTGTTTTTATGTTGTTTGAACTATAAAGTGACACTAAAGGTAGATGTGTCTACTCATTAAAAAATATATATTTTAGTGTTTGACATCATGTGAAAAGGGTTTAAATGGAATAAGTAGAATGTGACAAATGACTTTTGAGTTTGTAATGGATATGTGTTAAATAGTTTAATGTATGAGAATGGTAGAAAATATAAATGGGATAATGTATTATAAATGGAAATCTATCAAATGGTATATGCAATGCAAAGGGAAAATATGTTAACGGGTTAAGGCTTGATGTCTATTTATATGTGAATGTGTAAAAAACATAAAAGTTGTGTGTTTTGATTACGTATGGTTTGTCATATAGTATATGTGGTAAATGGATAAAGAAGCATGTGAACATATCTTGGTAGTTTTTGGGTATTGAACTTGAGGATCTATTCCCATGTGTTGGGTTAGAATAATTCTCTAATCCCCAGCCCTATAATTCATGGGTTAGGAAAGTCATCTGAGGCTCTATACCCCTAATAGTTGCATTTTATGAGACTACCATGACTGGGGCTCCAAGGTAAGTGTGATGTTTGTTTTAAAATTTTTATACCTAGTGATATAATGAACTTGACTTATTCCCTTATGTGGGGTAAAGGACAATCTTATTCCAGAGTGAAAGTGATGTAAATTCAAAAACCATAAATTAATAGATGAGAATCGAAGTAATGATATAGATGGTTAATGTAAATATTATTCACTAATGGCACCCAAGTTACACTTTTGTTACCTTATTTTTATTTAATAATTTCATGCACTATCTATTTAGACTTTTAATTATATATACACCATTGGTGGTGTCTTACTGAGTGGTACCCATACCCTTCTTGGGCTCCCATTATGTACCCGACCATATTTCCTAGTTGTCAGTCAGGACAAGGGTAAATGACCTATTCTAGGGAGTTGAGTTGGTGTTGGGATGTGCATTGATGAGGATATAGACATGAAATCAGGTACCATCTTTTTGATTCTTCTATTTGTCCTTTTTTTGGGTTTTCTTCACTTTTTTCACTATTATCATGATAGGGTCGAATTATTGTTGGTTGTGTTTTGTACCATATTTGGGAATGGTTATTAATGAATATTTATGGTTTATTCTTTATAATTTCATTTATTTAATATTTCTTATATTGTTTCATACTATGGTAAAGAGGTTATAATCTCATCATGTGATTTATTACACCCTCACTGTTAGTCATCAACCTTTGATGTATGAGGAGGTACGCTTGAGGTCATGCGGTGACTGGGCTCGGGGAAACAGCTAGTGTATTTCGAGTCGTGGATGATACGAAGTGGTATCAAAGAGGTTATTTTTTAAAGTCTTATTATTTGGGGATGTTATATTGAGGATTAGGAGGTGTTTTTCCTTGGAAACAAGCTCATTCATGGGAGTAGTTAGGCCATGTACATGGGAAACTCCAAGTACCCTGGGAAAGAATTGTTGTTCTTGATGCGTGTTGTTATGGTTGAATAATATTTCACTGTTGGGTGATGTACTTGTTGTGTCATGTGACTATATTATGATATTTTCCTCATGTATGAAATGGTATGAGGTTTTTTATTCATTCATAATTATAAGAACCTAGGGATATATGTGGCATGCATCATGGTTGGCACACACGGGAAGGGTGTGTGGGACATTAAGGGTAGGATGCATTTTACATTCATTAGAATTTGAAGAAAATTGTATCTAATAAAGATGATACAAATTCATGAATGGAAATAATTTTAAATTATGGTTAATGAATATTATTTATTTATGGTTTTGAATGAGTTAACATATTATTTGTAACAAGTTGGGAAATGTAAAATGTGCCTAAGAAGAAATATTTATATTATAAGTGTGGAAATGAATTTTAAAAGGTATGTATAATGAGAGACCTATGTCTATTTTAGTTGGTTCACCCCATATTGACAATGAAACTTTTTAGGTATGGTAGAGGGTAGTGTTCTTGGTTTGACGGTATCCATTGAGATAATGTATTTGAAATTGTTTTTTATGTCTATTGGAGTGCCTTATATTGTGTAGACTATGAAAATATTATGTCATGTGTCATAAAATTTTTGTTTGTAATTATAGAGGAATTCCACCACGATGAAATGTACTGGTTGGGGTAAAAGATGATATCATCGAGAATGATCCACTAGTAGTGGAGAAAAAAAAATTGCTCCAAGATAATCAAAGAGAGGAAAAGTTCTATGATAATTTTTCATGTTTTATCCAAATGATGGAAAGGGACTTAGGGCGGGTCATGAAAAGTATGATTGATATAGCCAAATAGTATCAATTGCAGCACCCTCTAATATTTTCTGGAGAAGGTGTACCTGAGGTGGAACATTTCTAGATAGAATCCATCCAAATGATTTCGGAATACTTGGAAACTCCTATTGAGAAATGAGTTAAATTAGCAACATACATGTTGCGGAGACCAAAAAATGCTAGTGGGATATTTTGGTTTAGACACATCAAGTTCATGTTTTGTTATGGAAATAATTCCAAGAGAATATTATAGAATATTTCTAACTAGACACCTTGATACAAGATAATTCTATGGAGTTTATGAGGTTAACCTAGAGAACTATATGATTAATGAATTAAGAGGGTTGTTTCACACACTTGCAATGCTTTGTTCCAGCATTGTCAAGGTATGAGGGCACTATGATAGGATATTTATAGGATGAAATAGACATGATATTATGTCCCAGGTGATCATATTCTGTTAAAATAGGTTTGTACAAGTTTTAAAATAGGCCCTAATTTTAGAAGAGAACTTAAGGGAGGAATCCATTAGTGGTTTTTTGTTTCAATTGGATGGACTAGTTGTGCGACTTCTGAGGGTAGGAAGAAAAATTTCACAAATATTCACAAGTGTTGTTGTGCGTAGATTCTTCATAAGAGATGATCATACACTCAGGGTGGTGACTATATTTTTTTTCTACCTGTGTTGAATGATAGGGCACATGTTTGTCCAGTTCCCCCAACCACTGGTTAAGTGTCAGAAGTATGGAAGAATGGGCCATGTGAAGAGGTTATGTAAGAAACCTTGATATCTAGGCACATATAGAGGATTTATGTCCATTAATATTATAGGAAGGGAGTCAGTTACCTCATATTTGGTAGGCAGGTTGGATCTCTATTGGCCGCACTGGTATATTTGGAGGGCACTAGGATGAGGGTGCCCATACAAGCAGGAAAGTACAACATTTGGGATTCATACTAGGGCCTAGGGTTGAGGGGAATATTAGTTCCATGTAGTTTATTACACACCCAGAGGTGGTGAGGCTAGACCATCAATAGTTTTATGTATGATTATTATGGATTCCACACTTTCTAGTGATTTATTTGAGACAAGTGCCTCACATTATATTATTTCTGCTCAGTTTTTGGTTATAATAGGTCTTATTGTGGGAAAATTGTACACAATATTGTCTATTGATACATATTTATTGGTGAGTGTAAAGAAATATTAGCAATGTATGGGTTTTTCTCTTCAAGTTGATGGGTACCACTTCCTATGGGATTTTTTTATGCTTGATATTTCATGTTTTGATCTAATTTTGGATACAGACTTGCTAGTGTTTTACCAAGCCCATATTGAATGTTACTATCATAGGGTAATCATCAAGTCTCTTGAGTGGGGTAATTTTTTTCCATCATGGTGAGTAGGGTGTCTAGTAATTCCATACAGGGGCAATTTTTAATCATTTGCATGAACTCACAACCCATATGGATTGTCTCAAGCATGATGATGAGGGAGTGGGGTAGGTTGTCATCCCTCCTGTAGTGGATCTGTTCCAAGATGTGTTTCCTGATGACTTCTCAGGGATTCCACCTAAGAGGGATGTTGAGTTTATGATAGATTTTCTCCAAGGAGATGTACCAATTTCCATTCCTCCATATAGAATGGCACCAGTAAATCTCTAGGAAAATAAATGTTAATTAGGGAAACTGGACAGCAGGGGGTTTATTCATCTGAGTATATAACCATGGGGATCTCTGGTGGTATTTTCTAAGAATTATAATAGATCATTGTAGTTTTCTGTCAATTATAGGAATCCAAATTAGATGATATTTAGAAATTGGTACAATGTTCCTCAAATAGATGATATTTTTTGACCAACTGATTGGTAAAATAGTATTCTCCAATATTGACTTGAGACCGGTATATCATCATCTAAGGGTGATACATTTTGATGTACCACAGACTTCCTTCAAGAGAAATTATGGTTTATATGAGTTTTTTATTCATTTGGTTTGACCAATGCTCTAGTAATTTTTATATCCCTAATGAACCAAAATTTCACCCTTTTATATATCTTAATATAGTTTTATTTTTTGATGACATATTGGTGAACTATAAGGCTCAGGACGAATGTGAAAAACATCTTGAAATATTCCTAAGTACACTAAGAGATCATATGTTATTCTACAAGTTATATAAGAGTCATTTATGGATATACATGGAGTATTTCATGGGTAACAGCATCTCTTTGAAAGGTGTTTCTATGGAGCCCGGGAAAGTGAAAGTAGTTGTATCTTGGAATAATCCAATGAATTTTTCTAATGTTCAAAATTTTCTAGGATTGATAGGCTATCAATGAATGTTGATTTAAAAATTCTCTCATTTGAATGTGAAACTTTCAGGCTTGACTAAGAATGTAATCATGTTTTAATGGTTTGGGTCATGTGAGAATGTGTTCCAAGAGTTGAAGAAGTGGTTAACAACTACACTAATCCTAACCTTTCCTGATCCAAGTAAAGGGTATACCTTATTTTTTTATGCATATGGTGTTGGGATTAGGGAATTTTTGATTCATGATGATTGGGTTGTGGAATAAGGGTCACAAAAGTTGAGGCCTAATGAATGGAATTATCCAACATTTCATATTGGCTTGGTCACAGTAGTGTATACCTTAAAGTATTGGTGGAACTACTTATTGGGAGAACAATTCATGATGTATATTGATCATTAAATCCTTATTTATATATTCTCATAGCATGATTTGAATATTTGACATAAAATATGGATTTAATACAGGAATTAATTTGACTTTGATATGGTTTACACACTACGAAATATAAATAGTCTTGTAGATGCTCAAAGTTGGAAGACTCAAAACCAGGAAGTTGAAGAATCTATTTATAACTAGAGGTTGATGGTGTTGTTTCATAAGATGCCTCTAGAGTTGTCAGATATAAATAGTTATATGACCCTTGCATCCATGGCAGTTGATCCCACAATTCTGTTCCTGATTAAGGATAGGGAGTATGAGGTTCTAGAATCATTGGATTTGAGGTATGGTTTTAAAGGTGGGTAATCACCTTATGGTTGGACCATTGGAGATGGTGGGATCATTTATGATTGTGGACTTCTTATTATGACAATGTGTATGATATAATAGTTTATGTGAGAGTTTCACACATCAAAGTGGTCATTGAATCCACGGTTGACCAAAATGTATCATGATATTTATAGGAAGTATTGCTATTGAGGGATGAAGAAAGAGGTTGTCAGTTTCTTGGCATGAAGTCATACCTATCAGCAGGTGAAGGCTAAGCATATGCGGTTGGGTGGTTTTTTGTATTCATTGTCATTCTATAATGGAAATGGGATGATGTGATGATGGATTCGATGGTAGGTTTCCCAAGGAAACCTCAGAAGAATGATTTGATTTGGTTATTTGTGGATCAGTAGGCTATGGTGACTCATTTATTTCTAATTCAAGAGACTTTCACCCTGGATCATTTGGGTGAGTTGTATGCTCCAGAGATAGTACAGTTACACAAGATATTGTGGAATATAGTTTTGTATCACGTTCCATGTTTTATATCACTCTTCTGGAAGATATTATAGAGGGTTTTTAGTACCAAGGTGTTTTTTTGTAAATATTTCGACCCGCAGAAGGACAGGAAATATGAGTATATTATTCAGGTTTTAGAGTATGTGTTGAAAGAATTTGTCTTATATTTTGGTGGATCATGGGAAAATCACTTTTCACTTTTTGAGTTTACCTACAACAATGGTTCCCATGATATGTTTTAGATGTAATGGTAGACCATGAATATTTCTATTATTTTCGATGGTGGCTAGGGAATTAGAGTTGTTTGGACCATGTCTCATATAAGAGACATTTGAATACGTTTGACTAATTCAGAAACAAATGTTTATGGATCGGAGTATAAAAAATCATATGAATATCATTGTCATAGACCTATTACATTTTCAATGGGTGCTCATTTGTTTAATTAGGTGTCTCAAATTTTGGGACACTGTCAGATTTGGAAAAAAGGTATATTGGCACCCAGGTACATAGGACTATTTGAGATTATGTAGAGGATCAGATCAATGGTGAATTAATTGGCTCTTCCATAGTGGTATAGTGTCTTGCATGATTTTTTTCATATATCACAGCTTCAGTAGTATCACCCTAACCCTTATCATGTCATTGATGGTCAAAATGTTGATCTTGAGTGTGATGCATACTTTTAAGAGCATCTCATGTGTATTTTGGATCATAGTGAGAAATTATTATGGGGAAATATTGTTCCTTTGGTTCTTGTTTTCTGGAATTATTGAATTTTCAAGAAGAAAAATGGGAGAGGGAGATGGATATATGGGTTCAGTGGCCCAATATGTTTACCTCTAAAGCCTAGTTATAGTTGGAAGTGCAGCTCAAGGATGATATGTTATGATGTGGGAGATTATAAGATTATGAACATTGTAGAAGAAATTGTTATTTAAATATTGGTTTAAATGTTTTAGGTTTTGGTTAATGAAAAGTTTACATGTTGTACAAGGAGGATTGAGGGTGTCCCAGGGGTTCATGACATGAATGAATGAGATAAATGGACATCTAGTTCATATTTCATAGTTGGTGCATGGTTACAGTAAACCATGAACCCAATCTGTGTTACCCAGGCGGAGTGGTGTATATTTATGTAAATCATAAAAGGGGGAGTCCAACCCATATGGATTGGCAGAGAGATATTCCTCATGGTTTTAAAATAGTTTATAATACTATTTGGGCTCCCCAAATAACTGTAAAACTTATACCCCTCTTGGAAGGAGGTGGGTGCATGATTAGAGCACGATTAGGTAATCTGTGTAGCAAAACCATCTGCCTTATTAAAAGTGGGAATTCACCATTTTGACTCTCATAATTTTAAGTGATTCATCCAATTTTCATTCTTATTCTTCCCCCTCAAGAATTAGTGATGAACCTAAACCCCCAAATCTTCCTAAGGTTTAATCTCCTTTGATTCATGGCCATTTGAAGTGTCATTGTGTGGATGTCGAAGTAATAGGTAACTCTAATAGTCCTATTGTTTGTCTTTCCCAGATTAGGTCTTTGGGTTTCAGTATTATTATTAGGTATCCCTAAAATCCTCTTTTTTCTATGGATATTTGGTTGGGGATTCAAATGGTGAATGAATTCGGATCTGTGGAAAATTTTAAGCAATCATTCATCTATATATTCAAGGAATGTGGTCTACATGTTATATCTGATATTCAAGAAATTGTTCTATTGATGTTTTTTTCTATTATGAATACTCCTTTTTTTAATTGATTACTTTAGTGAGATTATTGTATAATGTTTGTCCAAGTTTCTAATTTAACCTCTCATGATCTTCATGGGATGGATTTAGATTTATTAAACCATTTTGTGGCCACCCATTGGGTGTGCTAATATTCATGATCATGGAAAATTGCAATTTTAAGCCTTATATTTCTTTATGTTGAAATAGAGCCCATGATAAATGTGCTTATATGTTGGTTGAAATATAAATAGTCACTAACAATAGTGGTTTCCCACCATTGATAATGATATAATGGACTGTTTAGCATAATGTGAAAAAGGGGTTAAATAGAATAAAGAGAATGGCTAAAATGTCCTATGAGTTTGTAATTTATATGTGTTAAATTGTTCAATGAATGGGAATGGATGAAAATTATAAATGTGACAAGGTATGAGAAAGGGAAATGGATTAAATTAGATATGAAATGTGAATGGTAAATTTACTAATGCGTTAAGGATTGATGTTGATTTATAAGAAATGTGTATGAAATGTAAAAGTTATGTGTATTGATTATGTATGGTTTGTGATATGGTATATGTGGTAAATGGGTATAGAATCACGTTCACATGGATTAATAGTTGTGTGGTATTGTATATGATGATATACTCTGATGATTTGGGTTAGACTAAGGCTCTATGTATCATCCATATAATGCATGGGTTAGGGTAGGGGACTGAGGCTCAATACCCCCTAACAGTTTCATTTGATGAGAATACCTAGACCAAGGCTCTAAGGTAAGTGTGATGTATTTGTGATTGATAAATTTATCCATAGTGAGATATGGAACTTGAATTATTCCATTATGTAGGTTAAATGATTGACTTAGACAATAGTGAAAATGATGTACATGCCTAACCCATTAATTGACTGATTAAATGTAAATAATGAAGTAAATGGATAAAAGTAATTATTATTCAAAAATTAAACCTGAGTTACCCCTTTGTAACCTTGTATTTTATTTATTACTTTCATACACTATCAGTTTAGACTAGTTATTTTATATTCCTTTTTCGTGGTGGCCAATTGAGATTTACTCACACCCTGCTCAGTCCACTATTAGGTACCCAAGTAGATTTTTTGGTTGCAGGTCAGGACAAATGGAAAATACATTATGCAAGAGAGTTGATTTGGGATTGGTATGTGCATGGATAAGGATACCATAATGGAGTTAGGACCCATCTTGGGGATTCAATAGTTTGTTTTCTTTTTTTTCATCACTTTTGGCATTGTTATCATGACATGGTATAATTATTGTTGGTTGCATTTTTCACCCTATATTGAATGGTTTTAAATTCATTATTATGATGTATTTTTTATTTCTTATTTTATTTCATATGTTTTCTATTCAGTATTATTCTATTAAATATGGTATAGTCTCCCAACATGATATATTAGACCCTCGATTATAGTTGGAAACCTCTCGCATGTGGGGAGTCATTCTTGAGGTATTGTAGAAACTCAGCTCAGGGAATCGGTTGGTGTCTTCCAATTCATGTGAATTTCACTATGAATATAAAATAAAGTCATTTGGTCCTACTAATTACCCTTTAATCTTCATGGATTTAATGAATATAGAATTTTGAGATTACCATGATCAGTATGTGGAAGTCTTTATAGAAAATATTCTTATACATTCAAAGATTAGGGAAAATCATGAAGATCACCTAATAATTATACTAAATACCCTATGGAAAAATTTAAAAAGTAGTAATTTCAACTACAAAAGGTTTCATTTTTTGGGTCACATAATCTCAAGATAGGGTATATCACTAGATACATTATAGAAGGAGGATATTGTGTGGTGTTCTAGACTAACAATGGTGAATAAGATCTATAATTTTCTTAGTTTGTCATGATATTATTAATGGTTTGTGGATAGTTTCTCCTTACTATCTAATCCACTCATTAAGTTAACTCAGAATGGAGACAAGTTCCTCTAGATAGATGAATGTGGGGAAAATTTCAAGGAACTGAAGAGAATATTAGTTAGTTCACTTGTACTTACATTACCATATGATAGAGAGGGTTTTTAATCTATAATAATTTATAATAGAAGGAATTGGGATGTGTTCATATGTAGGATTACATGGTTAAATCTTATTCCTCATGACAATTGAACGTTTATGAAAAAAAATTAACCAAATCTTGATTTTGAGTTAGATGCGGTATTTTTTGCATTAAATATATAGTAACATTATATTTATGTAGAAAAGTGTTATATATATACCGATAACGTATTTTTAAATTATATATTCACATATAAGGAGCTGATATGTGCAAGTGAATATTGTTATATGTGATTAAAGATTATGAATGCACAATACATTAAAACCTTGGGAAAGTGAAAAAGGTGGAAAATTCATTGAGTACAAATGATAATGATATATTATCTGTGATGAGGATCCCACAAGAACCAATAAAACGATATTTTAAAATTTAGATTGGAAATTTTTATGGAAGGGGAGAAATATTATCTTTCTCACTTTAATGTTCAACCATCTATCCAAATGAATATTTAAGAGGTTCAGAAGGAAAATGTAGAGCTACAAAAGAAGGTTAGAAATGTTCCTAATTTAAAATTTTATCATGATGTAATGATAAGGTTAAAGAACCGTGTGTGTGTTCCATCCATTCCACATTTAAAGAAGGGTTCTCTAGATAAGGATCATAGTTCATCATTCCTTATTCATCCTATATGTTTGAAGATGTTTTGATATTTGAAATAGTGTTTCTGGTGGGATTGAATAAAGAGAGATATCACAAAGTTTTTATCATGGTTTATGGTATGATAGAAATATAATGCTATGAGGAAATTTTATAAGGGCATGCTACATCCATTACCCATACCATAATTGAAATGGGAAAACATCACCATGTATTTTTTCCTCAGACTCCCCAAAACATATAAAGGGAATAATTTTATATGGGTTGTAGTCAATTTTCTTACAAATTCATCACACTTCAACACTATTAGATAAGACTTACCTCTTTATCATCTTTCTACAATATACATTAATAAAGTGGTAAGGTTTTACAGAGCACCAATTTCAATTGTATCTAATCAGGATCCAAGGTTTACCTCGAAATTCTAGTGAAGTCTTTAATAGGATCTGAATATAGAGTTAATTTTCATCACTACATATCATCCATATATAGATGGTTGATCTAAGAGAATATTTAAAACCCCAAAGGATATGATGATATATTATTCTATGGATTTAAAAGGTGGTTGGAGTAAACTCCTTCTTCTAGTTTATTTTTCCTACAAAAATATCTTTTAGTCGATCATTTAGATGGCTCCTTGTGAAACCCTCAACGGAAATAAGTGTAGATCTACTATTTTTTTAATAAAGTTTTATAAATAAATATATTGGGACCTTAGATTGCTAAATAAATGGTAGATAATATTATATCCATTCAAAAACACATCAAGTAATCTCATATTCAGTATAAAAGTTATACTAACAATTGACATTGTCATCTAGAATTGTATTTTGGTGACATGGTGTTTCTAGGAATTTCCCCATGTTATAACATAATGAGATTTGGAAATAAGGGTGAAATATTTATTAGATATATTAGTTCCCTAGAAATTTTTATCATATTAGGATGGTAGCCTATTGGATGGAACTACCACCAAACCTCTATCAAGTTCATGAGGTGTTCCAAGTATCTCCCCTCAGGATGTACATACTTGATCCTTCAAATTTATAGAACACATATATCGTACCACTGGAGTTGTATATTTCTTATGAGGATCAAAAAATGGAGATTCTAGATTATATTGAGAGTTTCCTATAAAAAATACCACTCATCTGGTCAAAGTTTTGTGGAGAAACCACCGGCTTGAAGAATCTGTGTGGGAACTTAATGATGTAATGAGGTAGAAGTATCCTCAGTTGTTTCTATCAAAGTGATTAAATTTTGAGGTTGAATTACATTTTAAAGGTGGTATAATGTAACACTATATGTTTTATGAATTTTTTTTCAAATAATGTAAACTAAATTGATATATTTTGTCACAAAAAAACATTGAGATTAAATTTCATTACATACAACACTGAGTTTTAACAACCCAATATATATTATTAATATTATTATTTAAACACAACCATTATGGCCCTTAAACATAGCAGTATGAATTGTAAAAAAGCCTTTTAAATATTAAGATAATAATTTTATATAATGAAAACATATAGATAAAAAAGTACATAATTTTTATAGAAGTCTTTATATGTTTTGAAAATACTACTTTATCGAAAAATTATTTCTATTTCTTTTTCTGAACAATAAGAAAAATAATTTTTAACACTATTAGAAAATGATTTTTATAAAATAAACATTATTTTAAGATTAAAATTTCAAAAAAATATTAGGGTGAATTTTTTTTTATTTTTGAAAAAATATTAATTTTTTAGCAAATAGTTGAAATATTAAAATTTATTTAACATATTTAATGTAAAAATGGGGTTTTTTGGGGTTAAAATAAAATGATAAGTGTTAAAAATGACCTAAAACTTGTCAAAACCCCATTAACCAGCCATATTTTGATCATATATATTATGTTCTTGAGAATGATCCGTTTTGGATCCTTTTGGCATGTGCAAAATTTTGGTAGACCTTTTTATTTTAAAAAAAATTAGAAATGTGGTACTCACCTCACTTATAAAAGGCCACCCATTATCCTCTCTTCTTCACACTTCCAAAAAAAACATTCATCCAATCCTATAAAAATTAACTTCCTTAATCCCCTCCTCCCATCCTAGAAGCCATATTTTAGTCCAGAATCCAACCTTGCTATCTTTTTGTGAAAATATAAGGAGTTTACTTGGAGAAGAGGGGGTTTGAATGTGTACACTGGAAGTTCAGACTTAAGGTAGTGGGTTTCCTTCTCAATTTTATTTTCCAGGAGACATAATCCATATTAAAAATATTTTTATTTTATGTGATTTATATTATTCCCCTAAATTTATATTTTTATTATTATTCTCAAAATAATGAGGAATTACATATCCATTTTATGATCTCTCTTTCATGGGGTTTACAGTTCAAAAGTTACCAAAGTAGTAAGTGATTTTTTTTCTTGATTTTCCTTCTATCAGATATTTTCATTATTATACACATATCTTGTTTTAGGAGGTGTATATACATTCCATTTTATATATAATATCACTAATTTATTTAGTCTAACGATATTATAAGTTTTATTTAACATTGTTCTTTCATGGGGCTTGCGATTCAAAGATACCAAATTAGTAAGGTTTTGTGTTACAATCTAATTATTTGTGAGGAATACACATAATTATGCTTCCAATGATGAAATAATAATATTTGTATATCAATAAAATCATTAATTTTATTCTTCTATGATTGTGTTTTGAGAATACTTGTTTCCCTTCATTTTCATCTCTTTATATACTCAATAGACCAAAATAATGTTTATAAGAAAAAATAGACTTTATCTTTCATTATATCAAAAACACTTTTTTTATTCCAAAATAATTTTTATAAAAATTTCTTCAAGAAACAAAATAACATTATAAAAATGATTTATTAAAAAATTTACCAATGTTTTACTTTTTTACAAAATTATTATAAAATAACATTCATGTCATTTTCGACACAATGCTCATTTGGATTTTCCCATAAATGTAAAGAGAATCTTAATTTTAATGTGTATGACATGAATATAATTCTCCTACATCATGATAAATCATTAATTTGAATATTAATTTATAATATTCCAATATTAATTTCATATAAAAGTATTTTGGAATTTTTTTCTATTTTAAAAAGTTTTGTAAAGTGGAATTGATATTTGTAAAGAAATGTTTTAAATGATCATTCAAAATAATTTTCCATCTAAGATGACATCCATTGATTATACCTATAACTTAATGGGTATATTATCCAATGATTACATTCTTATAATTTCTCTTAATGGTGTATTTTTATTATGTAATGATATTTATGAAACCTATTTCACTTCCACAGGTTATATCATCAGGAAATGCTTAAGAAAAATTCTTCATTTAATGAGTTATCATGTGTTGAAATGATGAAATGATTTTGAATACTGTCACATTTCCATAGGTTATTATATGATGAAATATTAATGAAACCAAATTGATTTCATGTTTTGTGATATCATAAATTTTTTATGATCTTTTGGATTACATATGTATGATTTTAATTATAGGCATGTGGGAACTATATTACCCTCTAATGAATTGGGTAAAGATTTATTTCTCACGAGATAGACATTCTTGGAATGGGGAATGAACCTAGTTCAGTAAGGGTTCTTCATCTTCTATGATGGTCTTCAGAGTAAACCTTGGCTACTATGATGGTTTTGGGAGTGAACTCATTCCACTATGATAGGCCTGGTAGTGATCATTTAATACTATCAAAATGGTTTTATATTCTTATTTTTATGCCTAAATTATATGTATAATGGAAATTTTATGATCTCATACATCAGTTTCTTTCATTTTTATATGATTCATGTCTTATTAACATCAAATCCTTATTCCATGACTCAAGATTTTGATCGTTGATATGTCGGGTAAGGTTTTCATATGTTATGATCATGTTCTCATACCCTTATTCTCATATTATGTTTATGAATCTCCCTTATTTTCCCTTATTTAGCACCTGAGCTTGCCCTTTTTTATGTTTACATTCCCTATTCTATGAAGAAATTTATTAAGTTTTATATGTCTAAGTAGGGTGATAGATATGAAAAACATAATAGGAGATGATGTAGTTCACATATAAATCAGTTTTGTAGGTTTCAATGTTTCAAAAGGCACTATACCTTTACAATTCTTATGAATGTGTTTATATAATGTAATTAATTTTTATTTATAAAATGATGTAATATATATGTATGAAAATCATGGGACACTATTGTGACTTGGCGGGTGAAAGTTTGGATTTTTCTCAAGTTTAACTTTTGGATTTTCAACCTATCAAACATATATTTATTTTTTCTAGGGTAGTATAAGTTCCTTATAGTTAGACCATATGAGTAAATATTTAGTGGAATATGTACATGTGGTTACATAAAGATTAATGTCAAGAATTTTGGACTATGGCTCCTCATTTAAGGTCATAGAGTTAAAACCATATTAAAGATCTTATATGGTAGGGGAAGCATAAGGAGGGCCAAAACCGTTCAACTATACACATATTTTAACATCATAATGTGTGGATAACCACTTCCTAAGTGTCATAATGCCTTAGTATGTTTAATGGTGCTAAGGACAGTCATGGAGAAAGGGGTCCCAAAAGAAGTCATGGTTGGAGAAAAGATTTGTAGTTTGGCCTACGGTAGGAGATCTATTAATTACTAAATATCTTATAAAACATTTAATAAAGCCACATTTAGTTATTAAATGTGAGATAGTAGAATAAAATTTCTTAAAGGGGGTGGTCCTCTCAAGTGATAATTTGGAAAATGGATTGGGGAATTAGTTTTCCTATTCCCTAGAGCAGAGGAAATCTAGATACCAATTTGGGACCATAGGGATAAAATTCTACAGAGTTGGAGGACATAATTATTGAATCATGTATGCTACCAGTTTAAAGTCGTAGAGTTTGAAACAAGTAGGAAAATAATTTCTAGGTATGTATGTGGAGTATAAAGGGAAATTAAACTTGATGTCAATAGAGAGAAAAGGAGACAAAATGCTGCATGACACACCTCTAAGACAATTTTCATCCAATTTATTGTCAAGATTTTTGGATCTAGGATCAAAATTTAAGATCATATATTTTTTCACCATTTCTTGGGGTTGGTGAGATGGGTTTTTTCACCACTCACTACCAAAATTGTTGTAAATAGAGGGACAGAAGACCGAATTCTTATAAACATGGTCCCTCCTAATTAGGTTATTCACTTAAAATTTATATTCATGGTTCTCGGAATATGATATTGAAAATAGTTTAAGTTTATGATTCTTGGATCAAGGTTGGGGTTGTGACTCATGTCGATCTTTTTAGCATGAACCCGCAGTAACCTGACATTAAGAGTGATCCAAGGAGGCTCTGGTGCCACATGAAATATTACTGATAAAAATTACAAATAATTTAGTATCACAGTTTTTGGACAATGTGTTGTTTGAGTTCTCAGACTATTTTTGGTGTGAAGGGGTTGTAACCTAACATGAAAACAGAACCAAGGAGTATTTATTCCACATTATCACCTATTGAATGATATACAATTATTTTTAAGATGTGGTGCTTCGGTTATAGGGTGTTTGAGTTTCTAGGGGGATTGTGTGGCATGAATGATTAATTACACAACGTGAAAAGAAATTCATGAATACTCAGTACCAAATACAACATTCCTCATGATATTTTTTCATAGTTTAATGTTATGATTAATAGAACTAGTCTTATAGTTTATGTTCATAGAGTTTGGACCATTTCAAATATCCCGACGTTGAATTTAGGGAATGTATACATGTTTCAACCATGCTTGGGGAAAATTTTGTCACAACTTATAATACCAGGTGAGCCATTCTTGATGTGATAACCAAGGAGTGGTAGAAAATGTACCCTGGAAAGTGATTTATTAAAATGGTAAAAAAATAAAACTTGGGAAATATACATTGATTTTTTATTACTTATTAATCTTGAAAGAATGTATGGTGGAATAACACAAGGGTTTTAAAACTGTACCAGAATGAATAGAGGTGGAAAGGAAGGTAAATCATGACTTCCAAGATCTAGACCATAAAAAGGGGTTGGCTGATGTGTAGGTAATGACTATTTACTACCTTCAAAAAATAGGTCCCATGGCTTCACCATTTGAGGATGGGGAGAACAAATGAAGGATCAATATTTCACAATGTTCAAAACATAGGAACCATCATCTGTCTCTAGAAATCCTTCGAGGTGTGTAAGGGGTTAGTTGAGCTAGTGTGGCAAGGAACCATTTCCATTAGGTGGTCCAATTCATATTGCGAGGGTGATGAGGATCTGAATCAAAGAAGGCATGAATATTAGAAGTGAAATTTTTGGGAAGCTCGGGGTGGAAATTTAAACTCTCTGGGAACTATTCTTCCTTGAACTCAAGTGAACTATATGAAAATATCTCCAATAAGGGATTGAGCATGTTCCCAAGGGGAAGGTCCCTAAAGTAAATTGAGGTTTGTTTTAGGCCATGAATATGAAATATTTATTTCACTCTGTATCCCAAAGAACTGATAATCAATCCACAAGTAGTCATGGAATAATGTGTGGTAGATTACAAGTTCAATGAGGGGGGGGGTGCCCACTCAAGTTGGGGATCTATTTATCACATAGTTTTTTGTCATGTAGTAGGAATATGGAGTGGGATGTATGTTCATTGAGCTTTTCATTTTGTGTTATCACTCTATGGGGATGATTGGGATTGGTAGGGATATGGGGCTTCTCTATACATATGTGGGAAAAAGAATATGATTGTTGAATAAATTTGTTTTTGGTTTGGGTATAAGATATGAAATCCAGATGTCGCTACCTATCCCATGGAACAGGGAATAAAGACACATGTATTTCTACACCACAAATTTGTAAGTGGCCAATTCTATAAGGGTGGTGTCGTTACAGGAAAATACCCAATTTATATTGTAGTTTCATGTTATGCTATGGGAAAATTGGTTTTTGATCATCACGCATTTTTCATATGAGGAATCTCATGTTTTTTAAATAGTGTAAGTAAAACATAAAACATCATGTGCTGAGGACTTTGGGTTTGAATCATATCACATTTTTTAAATGATGTTCCCCATGTTTTTCACATAGGGCTAGGCTACAGTTTAACTTTAGGTAATGAAAAAAGAGGTTTGGATCATCACATATTTTTCATATGAGGAATCTTATGTTTTTTATACTGGTTAGGGTTATAGTTTAATATCATGTGATGAACATGTTGGTTTTATATCAGCTTACACTTTTCATATGAGTCATCCTATGATTTTCACATATAGTAAGGATACAATTTAATGTCATGTGTTTAGAATATTGGTTTTATATCATATCACATTTATTTATATTAGGAATAATGTGTTTATCACATAGGGTATGGATTTAGTTTTATTTTATGTTATGAGGATAGTTTATTTGGATCAACTCGCATTTTTTATATGAGGCATCTCATGTTTGTCACACAGGGTAAGTTTACAGTATAACGACATGTGTTGAGGATGTTGGTTTTGGATGATTTATCATTTTTCATATGAGGCATCCTCTATTTTTTACATAGGGTAATGTTATAGTTTTTTATAATGAGCTGATTAAATTGGTTTTAGATCATCTCATATTTTTCATATGAGGTATCTAATGTTTTTTACATAGGTTAAGCATATTTTTTATCATCATGTTCTGGGGACATTAGTTTTGGATTGTCTAAAACTTTTCATATGAGGCATCCCATGTTTTTCACACAGGGTAAGTCTACACTTTAATTTCATTTGATGTGGATGTTGGTTTTGGATAATATCACATTTTTTATGAGTCATATCATATTTATCACACATTTGAAGGCTATAGTTTAACATCATGTGTTGAGGAAGTTGGTTTTGGATCATCTCGTATTTTCGATATGAGGCATTTTTTGTTTGTCACATAGGGTAAGGCTGAAATTTAATGTCATGATATGAGGAAATTGGTTTAATATCATCTTACATTCTTCAAAAGAAGCATCCTAGGTTTTACATATAGGGTAAGGCTATAGTTTAAGGACATGTGTTGAGAATGTTGTTTTTATATCAACTCACCTTTTTCATATGTGGAGCCATTTTTTCACATATGGTAAGGCTGTAGTTTAATGTCATGTGATGAGGATGTTAGGTTCTTCATTTTAATTTCATATATCTCATACAAAAATATTTATCTGAAATATCATTTGAGAACCTTGAATTTACTATAATTGAGATGCCCTCCCCATTCGTAGTGATCAATGTGTGTGAACCATTAAATTTTTCTTTATAAATAATGTATGGTCCATCATATTTTGGTTCTAGTTCTGATATATGTTTTCCAAGTATTATGGGAATTGTGAGACCCAATAGTATATCACGATAAAGGAAGGAACAGAGGTGGAACTTTTTATTGAATTCTTTTTCCACCCAATTTTGATGTCTTTAATTATCATGTGTGGCCTAGATCTTATATTATTCATGGGATTAAAACTAATACAAATGAACTTATGGCCTATTATATATTGTTTATTTATCATATATGGTCGTCTGAAGTGATGATAATTGAACCTCCATGGGTAGAACTACTTATTTCTCACATACCATGGAATATGGGATCTCCTAGGTGGAATTTCTAGTCATCACTTAATACATCCAATGGGAATTTGGAATACCATAAAGAAACACTTTCTATTCATTCCTAGCATAGTATAAAATATTATAGAGAGGGTTTTTTTGAATGCATTAATCTAATCATTCAACTTTTTGTCTTAGAAGAATGTGTGGTTAGACCAGATGTTATACCTTTCATACATCATATTTATCCCAATGGATCAAAATTTTGTTATATTTTATGTTATAATTATGTACGGAATCCCAAATATATTGATGATTTAGGACTTCAAAATCTCAATCACTAATAGGGTCTTGACCACTTTGGGGGTAATGTCATCATCCCATTTCGAAATAATGTCAATGGAGATCAGAATAAACCTATGTTTTTTAGTTTTCACTATAGGATAATGACCCACAACATCAAGTCCCCATACAAAAAAGGTCTATGAGTACTTGGTGGTATATATAAGATCTGGTAGTTTTTAGATGAATTTGTCAATGATTGGGGATGCATGACACCTCTTGGTGAATTTGATGTAGTCGTGAACCGTATTGTGACAAAAGTAATCCAACATATGAATTTAGTGTGAAATATTTAGACCCAATTTATGGGCCCCACATAACCAATCATGGATCAATCACATAACTTTAGGTGCCTCATTCCCTTAGATGTAATATAAGAGTATCTTGTTGAATATGTTCTTGTAGAGGGTGTTCTTAAGGCTAGGTCCATCCTAGAGGGTATACAGTGCTACTAATGGAGGATTTACTCATGATAAACTTAGTATGGTTGGAGAGTTCCTTGTAGGAGATACTCAAAAATGGGATACATCCAATCAAGTTATTCATCAATCATTAGGACATATAAGGGACCTTTCATATAAGTTCCACCCACCAATTTATTTACTTATTTTTCTTTATTGTCAATATTGATGGGGGGAATGGCCATTCAATGTTCCAAAAGAATAAATAATTTGTATTGGTTAAAATTTGAATGTGATTTATCTATGCCAACAAAATTATTATCTTTTTCATTATATGATCAGGGAATATTAGTTACCTCTAGCCGACGGTGGAACTAGGCCATCAACTCATAAGATCTCTCTAGTGAGGGAATTATTTCTTGTTTCTTGATGACATAGGCCCCATGGTAAACTTGATTACTTTATTAGAGACTCCCTTAAAATGTAGGGATGGTAAATAAATCTTGAGGTCTAACCTGAGGCCTGTGATAAGAGCTTGGTACATAGCCTCATAGTTTGTATAGCCTTCTAACCATTGAAATGAGTATGGAATGACAGCCTATGTGGGGGTGATAAACGAAATCCCAAGGACAACCATGTTATGATTGGGGTTATTTAGACATTTTTCAGTTAGTTTTTGAGAGTCTCCATCAAAATTCATATTTTGGCATGGTGTATCCCAATCCATAGAGAGGATGGAATCATCTGGGAAATCAACATACAGGGGGAGCTCATAAGTGGTTAGATGCATGACAAGAAATCTACCAAGGCCTGGCCATTGATAGATTTCTTGGAGAAGAACATGATGTAAAACTACTACTTAATTTCCACCCAAAATTCTATTCGGTATATCAATATGGTGTGATTGAAAATTTATATAAAAAATTGACATGGGAAACCAACTTTATCTCTTCGTGCTGAAAGTTGTTTCATAGCTTCTGAACTACAATGGTCAAAGAATGAAAATTCTTCCCAGTGGAAGAATATCATGTCTCCATGTCAAGGATCATGAATTTGTGAAAATATGGGCTATTTTCTATTCTATCATTATTATTGAAAGATATAAGAGTTCTTAGGGACCATTCTAGGGTAGTCACGTAAAGAAAAAGAGGCTTCCTGTGGATTGATGTCATCAAGACAATAGTATACAAAATATATTTCCTAATACCCTAAAATGCAGTCTGGTAGTCTTCAACCCACTGGTATATGGTTCTTTTCTTCATGATCCTTTATAATGGCCTACACTTTCGATCTAGATATGTAATGATTTGGTGGATATAAGTTAAGTGGACTATAATTCCTTGAAACTGTAGGAGGTTGTGAGGGAGAGGTATATCATTGATAGCTTTGATATTCTCTAGATTGATACCAATTACTCTGTACAAAAAATGAATATAAGTAACCTTACATAGGTAATTCCAAATGAACACTTCAAGGGGTTCATCTTCATATAGTGGGAGAAAATGAAGTCATATTCCTTCTCAAATTACCTAATATGGTGACTCCATTGAGGAGATTTATCCACCAGATCATCCATGTAGAACTCCACCAATTTCTTTAGGAGTTCTTTGAATATATGGTATATTGAAATCTAGTAGGTAGATCTATAATTCATTAAAACAAATGCATTCACTCAGTGAAAGAAGGTTCCATGGGGTTCTTTGAAAGTAGTGGCCTCCTGATCTTCTGGGGCCATCGAGATTTGGATATACATTGAATATCCATCTCTGAAGGATAGGTCTTAGAATCCAATTGTTAATGTCAATTATAAACATCATTACACGAATGGGGAAATCATCCTTCAGACAGTGGTAGTTAGGATTCTTGAAGTTGATACAGACTCCATTCTGCTCAATCTTCTTACTGACTAGGAAAATATTATCTAGACACTTGGGGTATTGAACCTCCCGGACATGGTTGGATTTGATTATCTTGTATACTTATTCCTCAACCATGGCACAGTGGGAAGTATGAATTTTCTTAGGGGGATTTTTGAACTCATGGTGGATTGCTGGGAGGCCTAGGTGATGAACGACCACCTAAGGATCAAGTCCTTACATCTCTTTGTAGCTCTAGGAAAACAAATCATGGTAATGTTTCAAGAAATCAACATACTATTTTTGTTCCCTTGAAGACTGTATTACATTGATTAGTGTTCACCTTGAATATTCCACTATTCCAAGATTTTCTTGAGTCATCTCATTGACCATATTGATGAAACCTTCCTTAAAAATTGGAATGGAATCACTGATATCCTCTTCATCATCTAAGACATGAGGGCTAGAAGGAATAGGTGACTCAGTGAGATTCATAGATCCTGTATTGGTACTAGAAATTTCTCTGTTATAAGTGGAATCCATGATGACAGGTTCTTATTCTAAAGAGATCATTTAAAAAAGTTGTAGAGCCTACCATACATGGTTTCTAACCCCATGTAACACCTTTAATGCCAATTTAGTGGTGTCGAGTGTACTTCCACTAATTCATCCATTCATTGTGGAATATTTGGTAGAATCATGGTTTTTGGTACTTTTCAATATTGTATCATACAGGATTATGAGTTAATCTGTGAGCACTACTTATTCTTAGAGATGAAAAGGTAACTTCCCATGTTTGTGGTCATGGGATCTAAATGATGGATTAGAAGAATGATTCTATATTTAAAATCCACCCAAGAATCTGCTGAATTACCTATCAGATCATTTGGGTAATTGATATACTCAACCCTGTCAATATGGAGATGTTTCCCCTATATTTTTTAATACCTATCATCCAGATTATCAGAATCATGATAGTTGAAAGGAGAATTATCCCTATGGAGTACCCCTATTCAACGGTTGAGGGGGTATTTGAGGCACTGATGGTATGAAGAAGGGACAACAACTTGTAGGTGGAGCCAGGGCCTTTCCAACAAGCCGTTTTAGTAATTTTCATAAGATACTACTATAAACTCGTTGATTACTATTAGTCCACAAAACTAGGTTTTTCGACGAGTTTTTTCATGTGTATTTGTATCACTATTATCATACCTATGAATTATATAGTCAAGGGGAGTCAGATCAGCTTCCATAAGACCTGTATTTTTTAGCATCTGAGTGCTAATATGGTTGATCCCAAAGCCAGTATTAACTATGAAATGATAGATTTCCACACTATTAAACTGGTGTATGAAATATAATAGGTGATTATGCACCTGGATGGTTTCTCCCTCTTATTTTTCGAAGAAGGAAATGATGGTTTTGAATTCTTCCTTCATGGATTCCCTATCATGTTAGACCTCAGTGGATGCTACCATATTTTCAAACTAGGGAGGGCACTTTGAGGCCTCAATAAGGGCCTCATGCATCTCTTTTGATAGGTGGAGTGAATCAAGGATTGATATTATCATAGAAATGTGAGTGAGGTGTTTAATCTCATCATATTATGGGAAAGGGGGATATTTTTTCTTTCCAAGATACATTCTTTAATGGGCATAGAAGTAGGTTACATTGGTTGGGGCACTAAGGGATAGCTCATATTAACAATATTCTTATACTGACATGATAACTTAGTCATAAAACTACACATCTGAGGTTGGGATCTTGGAAATCAAGGATGAGCAAGATGCTATTTTTATTGAGTCACATGATTGACCAAAAGTCAGCTATAAAGGCACCCCTAATGAACCATCCTACAGTTTCTGTTCCAGTTAAGCCCTACATGAGGCCTATTATCTAGTATCAGTATCATGAATAGTATCTTCTATAACATTGACTCAAACTCCATGCCTATTATCATTGAACCTTCCTCTTCTCTAATTGTGTATTCTAGAGGTACCTGAGGGAAGATATAAATTCTTCTCAATGAAAATTTTCATGAAGTGATATTTTAGAATAATAGTTTTCAAATAATCATATTCATATTCTATGATAGTGAAATATTTTAAAATTAGAATAATCCTGGTAATCTCTCCCAATTTTGGAGGAGTGATTTTTATGAGATTTTAGTTTGTTTTTTGGCATCATCATTGGACTCATATTACCTGGGAGTCATCAAATCCTATTATTTTTAGACCTGGAAGACTGTGATGTCGGTGAGGTGGATAGAGTGGATACAACAAACATAAGGGGTTCTAGTTTTCTCAAATAGGAATGCATATTTTTATGGGTGTGAATGAATTCCTTATAAGATATCCGTCCATTTTACATATTCATACCTTATCCTGAAGCCAATGTGATATGACAAGTTTGGGATATACCTAACACTGAGAGGGGGGTGAATAAGTGTTGGGGTCTTTTTAAACTGATTCCAAATTCTTATCCCTATACCTCTTGACACATTAGGATATTTATTATCTTATTCTCTTTTCCCTATCTCATGTATTAATATGAATATTGTAAAAATATGCATACAATATATTGAAAAGGTTCACCAATCAATAAGAGAAGCTACATCTATTCCATTCCTAGGAATGACCAGTTCATGGATTCTCCATTATAATGTGATATGTTGTTTTATTTGAGTGACTAGGAAAAAAATACTCTAGTCAGTGTAGGTCCCTAAAATTTGGAGGGGGTTGGGAAACAATTCTCTTCCCCAGATTAGTGATAACCTAGCCCAACATGTAGCCTCTAGATGGTTCTTTATACTTTCTATGGAGACAATCTTTTTCTTTCTTCAAAAGGTAGGTTCTTCTCTTGGTCTTCTTTAGTGATCATTACTTTATTACTTTCAAATCATTGGGAAATCAATTCTCCCTTATTTCTTTCTCTTCTTCTCTAGTGAAACACCAACTTCAATGGACTTCTTCTTCTTCAGTGAAATAACCAAATGCACTCTTCTTCTTTCTTTATCTGGAATCACATATACCAATGTGATTGGTTAAGAACTGAGGATTAGCACACATATCATCATATGAATTAATTACTATCTCCTGTTCATGAGTGCATGTGAGCATGCATATGGAATTTAGGTTGAACCTTCTCTCCCCTTTATTTATTATTCTTCTTTACACATGTGCACATACTTGTTTTTTATTAATTATTTATGTCAATTCCTTTGTACATGGGAATACATGCATTCATGCATTCATTTATTCACCACTTCTTGTGTGAGAACCCTGATGGGTAAGAATCTTTGAGCAAACACACACAACCTCTTCTCCTCTTCTTTCCATTTTCTTCCTCATTTTCTCTTCTTCTCTTTGTACTAGGTTCGGGGTGTTATTACATCATACACATATGTGTATGGGTTTCATGTGTTCTATTATTTAAACCTGAATGGTTAAACCGCTTAAGGTCTTGGGATTTCTTCAAGCTATGCACATGGGTGAATATAACATGTATTTCCCTGCTCTTTCTTGGACTCCCCTTATTCACCAATACTTGAACACCTACAAATAATAAGATAAGCATAAAAACAGAAGGTTTATCACCTTATTTCATGAAACCAGAATGGACCACATGTATCCTTCTTATGAAATGAGTGATCACAAATCTCCATCACAAAATTTAGAGGGTAGTGTGTGGCATTGTCTTCACAAATCATAATAAAGGTGTGATTGCACCAATTACGTGGCCACGATATTTCTTTCACAAAAAAACTCCACGATGGTTTGGTTAAACCTATCACAAGTTTTGTGGTTTTTTATAGAAGGATGTATGAATCCTTTTCATCTTCATGAATATCTTTAAGAGTGTATGGCACTTGTTGAAGGCCCACAAGATAATGCTCACGTCTTCAAAGCGTGTGCTCTATTTTTTGAATAGAAGCACTTCGGGTATTCATGAGCAACAACTGACAAAGTTATTATTATCATAATAATTAATATGTATTTAAATGATTTAATCCTTTCCAATTAATTAATTTGAGCTTATTTACATCATTTTCTGATTTTTTGGTAAGTTTTGAGCTTAAATATCAAAATTGGTCAAATCTGGAAATATACATTTTTGTGAACCTTATGTGTTTCGGGCATAACATTTAATATTTTGAAACAAATTGAGTGATTGTATTTTTTAGGATGTATATCTCTATCTTCTACATAATTTTATTCTGTGAAAAGATCCAATTCAAATTTCTACATGCCCAACAATTTCTATCAATGTGAAAAGTTTTTCTTGACGGTAGAATGGACTATGACTTATTCAATGAAGTATATTATGGACCACCGACCTCCAAATGCAGTTGTTTTAGTTGGGTTCAAAATTATACTAGAAGGGTCAGAGTATCCCCAAATATCAGTAATAAATTCATTCATTAATGCCGCTAATGCAATGGTCAGAGAAGGGATGGTGGAATAGTGTTTGGAAGCCAGGAAAAGTATCTTCCATTTAGGTGGACATAACATACTTGAAACTACTTCAATGGCTCTTATATTTCGCTGGTATATGTCCAACTCCATTCGCAGCATTCTATAAGAAGGGACCTCGGCCTCATTCGTCCAACAGAGGGCAGAACCGAAGTGAACTTCTGGCAGATAGATTTTGGAGGATCTATTTTTGGGTTCTTCATTTCTCTCTTTTGTTCTTCAAGTTCCATAATGCCTTATTCTTCCCCTTTCATCTCAATTACCCTTACCATGGTGGGGTAAATATTTTGAGTGATTGGGGGAGGGTAGATTTTATATTTGTAATGCTTTGAGTTCTTGCATTTGACTGTATAAAATATTTATCTCTTCTACGAAGTTTTTTTTCAAATTCTAATAACATAATTTATTATATTATGTGATCGTATTCTATTTTATAATTTGTTGTTATTATTTCTTGTTTAAATGATCAGTTTTCTCCAACTAGTACGTTCTGATATACATTTGATATAATAATATCAGGACTTAGTGGTGAAGTACTTAGCGATCACTAGTACTTGTGAGAGGGGTGGTGAACATCCATGATTATTTGGGATAAACAATACCCAATTGGGAATTGCCTAAGATAATTGGGGATATTCAATACAAATCTCTCACATACCAAAACGATATTAGAAAAAACTATAATTTTGTTAAATTATATTCTTGTCTTAACAATTTAACCAAAGATTTTAGTTGAAACAAATTATTGAATCTCACTTAAATCAACTTAGCAGAAGAGGATTGATTAAAAAAGAACAAGGATAGAATTGAAATTATAAAATCGACCCAAACTTGATCACCCATCTCATAAAATAGTTTTTAATTCCCATTAATTCCATTTTTGTCTTGAATCTTTTTCTCAATTTATTCCTTTTGTTTCATTTCTCTCTTTGATTTTGAAACCAATCAATTTCAAAAACACCCAACGTTTTCTCTAAATAAAAAGTGACAAACTATTTTTTATGCACTCCTAATCAGGTGAAAACCTAGGTTAACCACTATATTATATTTTCACTTAGTAAATACTTGCTTTTTATACACCCCACAACAGGTGTGCATCAAGATTGGTGTCATTTCCAGGGAGGAAGTGCCTCAAAACACAAAAACTAAAAAAAACTTTCTTAAATGACCAGTAGTTCAAATAACCCTTTAATTGAATTTGATCCTAAAATTTACCGTACAATAAACCAATTTAGAAAACAAAATTTTCAAAGAGTGTTTGAAGATATACACCTCACAGATTCAAGTGATACTTTCACTGATCACTCTAAACCTACAATAATGTCTAATAATCTCAACTAAACTCTGTGTGATCTATGCGCACCTCAATTGGATAATCAATATAACCAACTCACTATCCCTTCCATGGAGAATGATTTTGAACTATGCATTAATATAATTCAAGTGATACCAAAATTTCATGGTCTTGTAGGTGAAGACCCAAATCAACACATCCAAGAGTTCACCTATGTCTACTCCAGCTTCAAACCCTGAGGATTTGAAGAAGAGAAAGTAAAGTGGGGGGAATTTTCCTTCTCACCTGAGGGAGCATCAAAATAATGGATGCAAAATCTCCAACTAGGGGAGATAAATGATTGGGAAAATCTAAAAATAAGCTTCTTGTAGATATTCTTCCCTACATCAAAAATCAAAAAAAATTAAAAAAGATATTTATTTCATACATCAATTAACTGGAGAGACTCTCTACAAATACTGGGATCATTTCAAGAAACTATGTGCCAGATGCCCACACCAAGAAATGGAAGAGAACCAATTTCTTGTGTTCTTCTACCAAGTATTGCTCAAAAATGATTGCAATTTACTAGACGCCTCATCTGGAGGATCCTTGATCGACTAGCCACCAGCAAATGTGAGAGGCTTAATTGAGAATATTGTATTTAGCTCACAAAAATTCAGAACATGAGGTATGGAAACTTGAGGCATCCATGAGGTAAGAACTTCTAATTAATCCTCACCCTTACTTGAAGCAAAACATAAAAAAATGACTTGTGTGATGATACAACTTTATGTGAACAATGTGAAGGATCAACAAGGCCTAAATAAAGTATGTGGTTTATGCTCTTCTATTTATCATTACACTGATCAATGTCTAGAAGTGCAAGGGACTGAAAGTTGTGCTGGTGCCTATCAAGAAAGTCAATTCCAGTCAAATCAACCACGTCCACCCCAACAAGGATATGTATTTAAACATAATTAGGATAGGCCTATTTTTCATAATCAATACCAAAATCAACCTCCATTCCAGCAGCAGCAATAATAGAACCCTCCACCATTTCAACAACCCTATAAACAACAATACCAGCAGAAGGCATATGAACAAACTTCAACTAGTTCTCATAATAACCACCAAGAAATGGAGATTGAAGATCTAAATAAGACTGTGGAAAATTTATATAATAAATTTGACATCCTTATGGATATTCTGGCCATAAATCAAGGCAAACTCCCATCACAAATAGTTCCAAATCCCAAGGAAAGTGTGAGCATCATTACAATCTGAAGTGGAAAATAGCTAATGTCACCTGAACAAAATGAGGATGTTGATTCTAAGAAAACTAATGATTTACAACCCATCAATCCGAATGAAGTGGTCCAAAATAATAAAGAAGGAATAATTAGGTTTAGGAAGGAAACGCCAGAAACACCTTTGAAAAAACAACAAAAGGATAGAAAGGATATCCAAGAACCATTACCATCTGCATTAGTTGAGTCATAGAAGGTTTAAGAATATTGAATTCAACGATAAATTCAAGAAACCTTTCATAAATTTGAGATAAATATACCACTACTAGATTCCATCCAAAAAATTCCTAAGTATGCAATGTTTCTGAAGGATATATGCACAAAAAGAAGGTGACTATATGGAAATGAGAGAATCAGCTTAGGAAGAAGCCTCTCAGCACTGATCACACCAAAAATACCCAAAAAAATTCAAGATATAGGGACATTATCTATTCCTTGCACCATTTGGTCTTTAGATTATACTAATGCATTATGTGATCTAGGAGCTTCAATAAATTTTATGCCTCAATCAATATTTTCATCCTTGCAGATAAATGAGCTAAAACCAACTCGATTGGTGGTCCAATTAGCAAACAAATCCACTATTTTCCCAACTGGAGTTGTAGAAGATGTACTCATTGGAGTAAGTGGAATGATATTTCCAGCAGACTTTTATGTCCTTACCATGGAAAAAGACAGAGCACCAGGCCACTCTCCCATCATCCTAGGGAGACGCTTCCTAAAAATAGCAAGGACTATCTTCAATGTCCATGATGTAACACTCAAAATGGAACTTTGAGAAAGTACAGTACACTTCAATATTCTTTATGCAATGAAAAATCCTTTCATTAATCACTCACTTTATGCAATCTCCCATGAAGAAGGTATTCAACCAATTGAAGATTCAGGTATGCTTCTTGACTTCTAATCATTAGGAGAACATTATACATTTTAAAATTCCAAATCCCAAGAACCAAAAAATCATAATCTCATGTTAGAGGATGAGGCAAAATATGACTTCTTTGTTGATTTATTAAAAGAAAATGAGATGATACTGGAGATTCCATCCTTAGGAACAGGAAACCTTAATTCAATGTCATCCCTTGAACAACCCCCATGTCTTGAACTTAATCCCTTACCAAGTTATTTGAGGTGTGCTTACATAATAGAAGGAGAAAAATTGCCAGTAATAATTTCCAATAACCTATCCCATTCACAAGAGGAAACTCTAATTGACCTACTCAAAAGAAATGTCCAAGCTGTATGATGGAGTTTAGGTGATATACTTGGAATCAATCCCAATGACTGTTCTCATAGAATATTTTTAGAAAGTGATTCCTGAATAGTTAGAAAACCTCAGAGAAGACTCAATCCCAAAATCATGGAGGTTGTCAAGAAATAGATAGAGAAATTGCTGTCAGCTAACATCATTTACCCAATCTTTGATTCTCATTGGGTTAGCCCCATTCATGTAGTCCCAAAGAAAACTGTCCTAACAACTGTCAAAAATGAAAGAAATGAATTGATCCCCATGAGAGTACAAAATATCTAGAGTGTGCGTATAGATTATAGGAATATTAATCATGTTACCCGAAAAGACCACTTCCCCATTCCATTCATCGATCAAATTCTATAAAGGTTAGCTAAAAAACCCATTACTATTTTTTAGATGGATTCTCAGGATAATTTCAGGTACTGATCGCACCAGAAGACCAGGGGAAGACAACCTTCACCTGTCTATTTGGTACATTTTCCTACAAAAATATTCCTTTTGGGAAATGCAACGCCTCAGGTACATTTCAATGGTGTATGGTGAGTATTTTCTCAGATCATATTAAGGACTGGCTTGAGGTATTTCTTAATGATTTCACAATTTTTGGTAATTCATTTGATCATTTCTTAAGAAGTTTGTAAAAAGTTTTGAAAACATACATTCAAAAGAATTGTGTCTTAAATTTTGAAAAAAGTTATTTCATGGTTGAAAAGGGAATAGTTTTGGGACACATAATATCACAAAAAGAGATTGAGGTTGATAAATCAAAAGTTGAAGCAATAAATTCCTTACCATATCTAAACTGTTTAAAACAAGTTAGATCATTTTTAGGACATGCATGATTTTATAAAAGATTCATCAAAGATTATAGTAACATTTATCTCCCTCTATCAAGATTACTACTTAAGTAATCTTACTTTAATATTGATTATGCATGAAAGATGTAATTTGATGAACTGAAGAAAAGGTTTATCACACCTCCAATAATACAACCACCTAACTGGGATTACCCTTTTGAGTTGCTTTCTGATGCATACAACCAAGCAGTTGGAGCAGCTCTATCACAAAGAATTGACAAAAAGCCTCAAGTCATATCTTATGAATCAAGGACCTTGGATGCCACACAAATCAATTACACAACCCCCTAGAAAGATTTCATTGCAATTTCCTTTGCACTAGTTAAATTCCAATCATATCTTTTTGGTACTAAAGTTGTTGTTTTTTTCTAATCATGCAACACTTAGGTATTTAATAAAGAAGGAAGATGTAAAACCAAGGCTAGTAGGATGGATGATACTCCTAAAAGAGTTAAATTTAGAAATTAAAGATAAAAAGGGAACTAAAAATCTGTTGGTTGATCATCTAAGTCGACTACCCCACACCACTGAAGGCGAAATTCCAAACCAGAACCCACTTAATGATGAGCTTCCTGGAGAACAACTCTACACCATCAAAAGTGAAGATCCATACTATGAAAATATGGTAAATTATCTAGTAAAATATCAAGTCCCATCTCATTTAAATTCCCACCAAATTCTAAAGATGAAATATGAATCTAGATTTTACATTTGGGATAATCCCTTTCTTTGGAATATTTGCAATGACTAAGTAATAAGACGATGTTTGCCTGAAGGTGAAATTAATTCTGTCTTTGAGTTTTTACACACATTAGCTTGTGGAGGCCACTTTGGACCTCAATGGACAACAATTATGGTTTTAGAACCTGGACTTTATTGGCCCACCCTTTTTAAAGATGCTCATGAATTTTGTAAAAGGAGTGAAAAAATGTCAATTTTCTAGAAATATTTCAAAGAGAAAAGAAATGTCCCAACAACCACATAATTTTTGTAAAATATTTGAAGTATGGGGAATATATTATATGGGCCATTTCTAAATGTTGTTTGGAAATTATTATATCTTTCTTGTGGTTGATTAAGTTTCCCAATAGATGGAAGAAAAAGCCACCAAAATTGACGATTCTAAAGTTGTTTGTTATTTTCTCAAGACTAGCATATTTTTTAGGTTTGGCGTGCCTATATAAATCATTAGTGATCAAGGGACTCATTTTTTGAAAAAGGATAATGGTTGATTTTCTGAAGAAATACGGGGTGCATCATAAATCATCAACTTCATATAATCCACAGACAAATGGACAAGCTGAAGTGTCCAATAGGGAAATCAAAGGAATTTTGAAAATGAATGTTAATACAAATAAAAAGGATTGGAGGCAAAGGTTGGAAGAAACATTATGGGCATACAGAAAAACATACAAAACCCCAATTGGAATGAGTCCATATAGGTTCATTTATGGGAAAAATTTTCACCTACCTATGGAATTGGAACATAAGGCATACTGGGCTGTGAGGAAGATAAAATTGGATCTTGAAAACACTGGGAAGTAGAGAAGATTATAGTTTTATGAGCTGGAAGAGATTTGAAGGGAAGATTTTGACAACTCTTGGATTTACAATGAGAGAACAAGAGTGTCTCATGAAAAGCTGATCCAACCGAAAAAACTTCTATCTTGGAGACACATTGCTGTTATTAAACTCAAGACTCAAGATGATGCCAGGTAAACTTCATTTCAGATGGGAAGGTACTTTTATTGTTACTAATGTATATCCTTTTGGTGTGGTGTAGATTATGATGGATCAATAGAATAATCCACTCACTGTTAATGGGCATCGGTTGAAGAAATTCCTTGGGAACATGCCATCAGAGCCAATGGAGGAGATAACACTCCTCCAACCCGTTTATCCATAAATCCATCAGGTTTTACCTCTTCCTAACACTTTATTTCTTACTAATATTCAATTTAAAATCATCTTAAATGTTTAATTAAATTGAATGTATTGAGGATATTGCATCATTTAAGTGTGGGGGAGGGAACCTTTACAGTTAGTATTTTCATTTGTTGTCTTTTTTTATATTTTAAAAAAAATTAGTCAATATGTGTGTTTCTTTTTCAAATTTTTGTGTTTTTCTAAAACTATTGAGCTAAAATGATTCTCATTTCTATTTTTAAAATCTATTTATTTGAGTGAAACTATTTATTCCATGAAACTGAGCTTAAATGAATGTTGAAAATGAATTGGTTTCAAGTTCAATTCTTTATGAATTTTATGAAAAGTGCTCAGAATTTTGAATCTCATTCCACATTTCACAGTCCTTATATTTGAAATCACTTTACTATGAGTCTTATAAACCTATTTTTCATACTCGTTTCATTCACCTCACTTCTTGAGAGAACCATACCACGCTTGATTTAACTAGAATTTGACTTATTCCAATCAAATCATGAGGGTTTGAGGTACATGTGTTTAAAATAAATGAGGAATTTCTTTGGTATTAAAGCCCCCTTTTCAAAATAATCCTTTTTATAATGTCCCACCTTATAAATTTAATCCTTGTAGCCCATAGAAGCCCTGAACAACCTGTTAGGTTTGCCACATTATAAGACAATTTTCCCTATCCAACCTGCTCTTGAAGTGAAATTTCATGATCTAGTTGAACTTAAGTGTTGGAGGAGGTTGACTTGTGTTGTGCTACCTCATTTTGAGATACATTGGGTGGAAAATAAAAAGTTTAAGAGATGTTCTTGTTCCTGAAATAAAATATATAATTTTGTATGAGAATTTGTTCCTATATGGAGCTTCTAATGAAAAACTATTTGTGCCTATATGGAACTTTCAAGAAAAATCTTGGTTGAGATGATTGAAAATTTTGCTTCTGAAATGTTGAATGGTTTAAAATTTCACTGATTTTTCATGTGGGTGGAGCTGATTTAATACTAAGGGGAGAGGGGAGGATACTACACTTGAGTAAAAATTAGATTATTGCAATTTTTCTTCAAAAACAGCCTAGCCATCCTTATTTTGCCTCTAACTTTTTTCACATCAAAATCCTATCAACCAGAATCCACAGAACAACCCTATTAAGTCCTCATGAATAACTTATTTCCTTGACTCACATCGGCTGGAGATATAGGAATTTTCCAAACCTATGGTGACCCTTTCATGAGTATTGGATGAGAAAGACATTGCTAAAAAATTTAAATTTGTGTGATGAGAGAAAATGAAAGTGAGGTAAGTGTTTTGTGTGCATTGGAGGAGAAATGAACAAGTAAAATATTGAATGATCTAAAATTAATAACTCTAAATAATAGTGTTTAGGAGGCATGATATCTTTTGTTTCTTGATGTTAAATTAGTGGATCTCATGGATATGTGTTTTAAATTTACTATGATTTGATTTTGAGTTTTACTTGTCTAGGAGTCTAAGTGATAAGTGTGGGGGAATTGATAGAGATGGTATTTTTATAATAATTATTATGTTTTTAAATGATTTAATCTCTTCCAATTAATTAAGTTGAGCTTATTTACATCATTTTCTGATTTTTGGTAAGTTTTGAGCTTAAATATCAAAATTGGTCAAATCTGGAAATATACAGTTTTATGAACCTTATGTGTTTCGGGCATAAATTTTAATCCTGTGAACCAAATTGAGTGATTTTTTTTTACATTTTATAACTTTTATTTATACATAATCTTCCTCTATGATAAGATCCAATTCTAATTTCTACATGCCTAACAATTTCTATCAATGTGAAAAGTTTTTCTGGATGGCAGAATGGACTATGACTTATTCAATGAAGTATATCATGGACCATCGGCCTCAAATGAAGTGGTTCTAGCAGGGTTTGAAAGATTACTATAAGGGTCAGAAGATAAAAAATTAATAAGAATAAATTCATTCATTAAGGCCGCTAATTCTATTGTCAAAGAAGGGTTGGTGGAATAGTGTTCGGAAGCCAAGAAAAGTCTCTTCCATTAAGGTGGCCATAAATTCCTTGAAACGGCTCCAATGGCTCTGATATTTTTAGGGTAGATGTACAACTCTATTCCAAAAATTCTATAAAAAGGGACCTTGGCCTCATTCGGCCAAGATAGGGTAGAACCGAAGCGATCTTTTGGCAGACATATTCTGGTGGATTTATTTTTGAGTTCTTCATTTCTCTCTTTTGTACTTCAAGTTCCATAATTCCTTCTTCTTCCCCTTCATCTCAATTACCCTTACCATGGTGGGTTAAATATATTGAGTGATTGGGGGGAGGTTAGGTTTTATATTTGAAATTATTTGAGTTATAGAATTTGAATTTATGAAGTATTTATCTCTTCTTCAAAGTTGTTTTCAAATTCTAATAATAGAATTTATTATCTTATGAAATCCTATTCGATTTTATAATTTGTTGTTATTATTTCTTTGATAAATGATCAGTTTTCTCCATCTAGTAAGATCTTATCTATATTTTATATAATAATATGAGGACTTAGTGGTGAAGTACTTAGTGATCGCTAGTACGTGTGAAAGGGGTGGTGAACATCCACGATTATTTGGGATAAACAATACCTAATTGGGAATTGCCTAAGATAATTGGGGTTATTCACTACAACTCTATCACATACCAAAAAGAGATTATAACAAACTATAATTTTTTTAAATTCTATTCTTATCTTAACCATTTAACCAAAGGAGTTAGTTGAAAAAAATTGTTGAATCTCACATAAATCAAGTTAGTAGAAGAGGATTGAATAAAATAGTACTAGGATAGCATTGCAGTTATAAAATCAACCCCAACATGATCACCCATATCATTAAATAGTTTTTAAATCACTATAATTCCATTTTTGTCTTGAATATTTTTCTCAATTTCTTCCTTTTGTTTCATTTATCTCTTTGATTTTAAAACCAAAAAATTTCAAAAACACCCAACATTTTCTCTAAATAATAAGTGAAAAACTATTTTGTGTGAACTCCTCATCGGGAGACAAACTAGGTTAACCACTATATTATATTTTCTGTTAGTAAATACTTGTTTTTTCTACACCCCACGACAGGTGTGCATCAACAGCCTCTCTCAGAATGGACTCCTCATTTTATAGGCGAGGGAAACACATCTTTCACATTCAAATCTCTCCATTGAATTGGCCGAGTTTCACTCTTCAAATAACCAAGATCTTCAGATCTTTAAAACATTCAAACTACATTTGAGATACAGCGGGATTTGTGGATGTTTCCTTTTCGAATGTGCGCTCTTATATTCATGAATGGACTCAAGATCATATGCATGATTCTAGTGCATGAATCTCATGTATGAATCTCACGTGGATCCTCCATAAATCTTGGATGAATTTTATGGCCACGCAACTCCTTTTTCTTTGGCTTCCTTTGAGATATTCACATGCATGCAAGACATAGATAGCATGCATGGTCTCAGGTCCCTCACAAGACTCTTCTTCAATGGAAAGGGATCTAGCACGGTGGTTGCTCTTCATCTACATTGAGACACAGTGGTGGTGACATGTAGTGGTAGGAGGAAGATGAATATGTGGTTCTTCAAATATCACGGGACGATCGAACAGCTCAGGTTCATACTCACGCGCCGTGGGATTGATGGATGGCAGAGATTACATCCTCTTGTCACAGATTGATCAAATGATAGGGAGAGATGTGGGATTGGTTGGATGGAGGAGATTACATCTGTGTTTTTAAAATTTTTTCCCACATAGAAATGAAGATGTGTGTTTCCCGTGGTTTATCAATCAACTCCCCCTACCAACTGCTCAGAATTCTCCTCTCCCCCTCTGGTGCGTCCCCACACCGGTTCTCTTCGGGCACACACTTAGCATCCACTTTTCCTCATCAGGTACACACCTAGTTCCCACTCTTCCTTCTCAAGCATGCATCTATGACCCACTATGCACACGATGTGGGTTATACATGACCCTCATATGCCTCTTGCGGGGTGGCTCTCCCTTGGCATCCTCATGGGAGCAGTCGACCCATGTGGTCCCGCATGTTCCTTGAGTTGAGGTCGGGTAGCTAACTCATGGGTTGGCTGCATTTTTTATGTAATCCTTATAAAATACATCGTATAAAATAGAGTATGAACAACAATTTGGGGCCATCTTTAAACCCAAACCATCCTCAGGCATGGACACCTTAAAGTCCAAGCCTCTTCTTCAACCTTCTTCTTCCTCATTTATTTTTTGGATTATAAAATCCAAAGTACATCAATCATATCTAAAAGGATTATACATCAATGTTGTAAATGTTGTATCACAGATGATACAACAGTTCATCAATCGTCTGATTTTTATTTTCAACTTCACTTTGGATATTTTCTTTGACCGTCATGACATTCACTGACCTCATTGAAAACAAATACAACTCAATTACTGAAGTGGTCCCAACACTACAATCATTAATCTAATTATTCATCATTACTATCATGGTTAGCAGAGATATGTGCTACCTATTCCACTACATCACTCAAAGTGACTAGTCTAAAATCTATCTGGTACTGGTGATAATATTTACAGATTAAACATTCTTTGATGTTATGATCAAGGGCCTAGTGGTATAGAAAAACATTTTTCTGGATAGTGATGCTAGCTTCATCAATCCTTCTTCATTCTAGCATCTTTAGGATATCATTTTCCAAGGAACATATGAAGTAACCTAGGACCAATTCATCCTTGAAGTATTAATACATTTTTTCCTTTTTCAATGGGGATCCTAGGTGCATGGCCCTAATAGGGGATTGGGTAGAATTTTCATGGTGTGGAAACATATGACGAAGATGTTGTTGGAAAGGAATTTTCAACTAGTGAGGCATGTTTGGCTGAGTAGACATATCTTGCAGAGTTCTCTAAATGTGTACTATTTACAAGGATTCATCTTGAGAAATATTGGTTGTTTATACCTTCACTATATTTCACATGGGTGTTGGAAGAGGTAGCGGGTGCGACCACTGTGTGATCTACTACAAAGATTCTTCTAAACATTGAGTACTTCGTAAAAAATCTCAAAATCTAGCTGGATAGTTGAGGGAGATGAGGGTAGGGACAATATCAACTTTGAAATTTACCATTCTTGTATTTAAAATATTCTCATATGAAATATTCATATCAAGGGAGTATGTGCACCCCTTCCAATGGTAAATGAAGTCAACAACTTTCTCATCAACCCTCCATTTTTATTTGGAGATGTCATTGATGATGATTCTATGATTGGTGGAGATAAACTGATTAAGTAACTATCTATGAAGAATATCCCAACTGAAAAAAAATCCTGATGAGAGTTGAATGTACCAAAAAGGTCATTCATTCAAATGTTTTGAAAAACCATTCGAGTTTGGCAGCCTTGTACTGGTCTAGAGTCCTTAACATTGGGCCACACAGTGAGGTGAAGTGGTCTAGGTGTTTCATTGTGTCATATATGTCGTTGAATGGGGTAAATCTCATATTACTGAATCTGAGGGTATGTGGATATTGTTTAACCAAGTCAGGCATGGCTTTTCCTCTAGTTTGACTTAATGTTTCTATGTTTCCAAGGACGTAAGATAAGATATGAGATTAGTTATCATATTATCATGGCTAGGGTTGGGGGTCCCCAGGGCTTTGAACGTTCTTCTATACCATTAAGCATAGTGATCATAGTCCTAGTGAGGGATGTTATGTGGATCTTTCTAGGTTTGTGGATCATATATTGGACACTTTTAAGTGACACTAACATCTATCCTAATCAGATATGAAGTAATTCCCACCTCAACTCTGGGTTCCTAGTCGAGGAGAAATGACTACTCAGCTAAAAGGATGGGTCTCCTATGCCATTATTCGACCCTAGGCACTGCCCAATGATGAGATCAATAGTGAGACACTTATATCTCTCATGAACCTAGAGAAAATTAGACCATCTAGCATCTAATATAGTTTTTTGAATAAAACTAACATCCCAATGGGATTGGTGACCCACATTCATATGTTGATATTTAGATGTGAAAGAGGAAACACCACATTGGGGGGATTCCTAAGGATTATTGTCTTCCTCGGCTAGAGAATTCAGTCACTAACCTAGTGATATTCCTGATACATAATATACCCTTGGGTTAGGTTTTCATTATCAAGTACCATTTTCTCAACCCTATTTCATTGATTATCTATGGGATTAATGGTGATATGTTTCACAATATAAGTAGTTGGAGGAAAACTATTTCCTCCAGTTTGTTGGATAGCCTGATGATCTTGTTTTGGCATTGGGAGGGGACTAATGTGGATGGGAGAATACTTCACTCAGCACCTAGTTTTTACATGGTGAGGTTTCCCCTCTATAACCTATTATATTATGGTGAGTGTCCAGACATAGTTCCGCTAAATATTATAGTGGAATCCAAAAGAATCAAGGTGTTGAGACATCTATTGTGAAGTAAAGTTGACCCTCTAGCACTATTGATGAATGAACTCACGGTGATCATGGCTTCTTGGGTAAACTAGTTAAAGATATCGGAGGAAGTTTAATTTCACCAATATATTATTGAAAATCTATGAGGCCTTATCCTCAATGAGGTATTTTGGGATGAAAAAGGAAAGGTTTGTCTGTAGATAAAACACATCTAGTAGTTTTTCTATGGCCAAGATTTCTCACCAGTATTCCCCTTGATCATTATATGAGGGGACTTTAGGTTCTTGATCACCCCAAGATCCAATTAGTTTTTTCCAAGAAACTGGGTGTGGAAGTGATGCAGGCCTTCTCTATGAAGCCTTATCCATGATGAGGTATTTTGGGATGATAAGTCATAGGCTTCCTGGTGGATAAAACACAACCAATGGTTTTTCAGTGGCCAATATTTTTCACATGTCTTCCCATTGATCATTATTTGAGGGGGATTCTAGTTATTGATCTCACCAATCTCTAATTACTATTATAAAATAAATTGGGGTTGTAGTGATGAGGATCTTCTCTACTACTAATTTTCTAGTAGTGGAATTTCAACACAGACTAAACATCACTAGAATGTCATATTGTATTTCGTAAGCCGGTATAGATTCATGGCCATATCCATATAATATTGTGTATTTTTTTCCTCAGAATTACTGGGAGGTACATTATCCATATGGGGATCATAAGAGTGATCATCATCATCTTAGTGTTCCAATCATAATCCTGATGTCTCTCCATCCTCTAGAGTGGATGCAAAAATGATAAAAGCTAATGGTGGTGGGGATGGTCACACTGTGAGTCCCTATAAGGATTCCAAAACATCATCCCCATGCATATAACTATAGAGGTATCTAGGGATTATATGGACCATTGAATAAGGTATTTTTATACTTAGTTGACAATCTTATGGAGCTAGTCCTAGTTGTGAAGGTGGTGTCAATTCAATTGAGTCATCTGGAACCTACGAATCTGAGAGGTTAGTGGTGATATAATTCTTCCATAATTCAATTCCCAAGCATCATGGGAGTTATCTAAGTTAAATACTCATAGGGTTTTGGTGATTCCTTATACAAGTACTACAACAACCACCATGGGAATGGACCCCACTGTGTCCCTTATTCCTCCTACCCTAGGATGGATCATTGGGAAAGTTAATGTCTCTTGCATGGGTAGGACCTTCATATAAATTGATTGTGTTGTGGGGAGAACCTATTTTATGGGGTTCTTAATCATGGGGTAGCCCATGACAGTTTCCAATAGAACCCAAAATAATGAGATTCAACCCAACCTGCTTAATGGGTGGTTGGGTTCTTGATCCCAATCGGGTGAAGATGGGCCCTCACACCATGGTCATGAGGGTAGGATAAGGTTTTCCTGTAAGAGAAGGGGCCACTAGATATGTGGTTGAGGCCTCCTATTAGGCATAGTTTATGGACTTTCATTTTCATCATGAAAAGGTGTTCTGGACTAGGGCCAATCGAGATGGGGTAAGATTATCCCACTCTTTAGCATGAGGATCCAGTCACCATTCTCATCATGGTCGGGTGAGAGCCCTTTTGGGTAGCTCGTAGATTATGGAATCCATTGGTGTAGCCTGCACACCCCCCTAAATCCTCAACATAGGGAAATGATACATTGGAATAATCTAGGGATAGGCTCATGAAATTATTTTTCATGGAAATTGGAGGGTTCTTCTCCCTACGTGGCCCTTGGGGTGGTGGTGTCAGTGGGGTGAAAATTCATCTAAGTTATTTCAGGACATATCCTTATTAAGTATGAACCCTTCCTATCCATATCTTGAAATGAAAATGTTTATGACCCTTCCCTAGATAAGATCAGGGGTAGATGGGTAGTGGGTGTCTAGTAGTTGTGGAAGTGGTGGCTGATGTATATAGAGAGTAGTTGTGTGGGATTTTTGTAGAACTGGTTTTATTTCCCTATTAGTGGTAGATCATCAAAAAAATTTAGTAACTTGACTCATATATAGTGCATGAATTCAGTTTTCAACACAAGTATAATGAAATTGATGCCGAATGTTCCCAAAATTTTCCATTCATTCAAGATGGTTCTAATATGGAGAAAGGATCTGCACCAAAGATCTCTTAGACCTAAGATTCCCAACATCCCTCATTTACCCCCCAGTTTGATGAGAAAAATTTCATGTTGGACCCACCATATTAACACGGTGATTCTATCATAGAATGTATGAATCTGGTGACTTCCAAATCTGATGATTCATGGTGTTACTGATCTACACACAATTTAAGGATAAGGTTTTCAATATGGGTTCATAAATTTCTTTTATAACACTTTCCACCAGTACCACCCATCAGGAATTTCATGATGCGATTTTTCATTCCATGCATCTCATTGAGTTAATTTCATCCATGGTTTCAGTGACTCTTCCTCTGGGATGGCTGCATATTTTCCGATGATTCCTTATTTATAAATTTGGGAGGCCTCTACCATCATTATTGGTGATGTTAGTTCCTTGATAAAAATGAGATAATGGGATGTTGGATCCTCCTTTCATGTAATCCTCATTGGACAATGTTTCCAATTCAATATCTCCCTTATATATTTAAGTCATGTTCATGAAGATTATTCCTAGTATTATCTTTAGTTATATAATAGTTAATTACTTTGTATCAGTGATGAATGGAACATTACCTATGGTCAGAGTTGATGGTGATTTTGGGAATATCTAGACATCGATAAACATTGGGTGTGTTGGGAACCTATAAATTCTTAATCTTTTTAATTTGAGGGAATCTCTTATATACAGAATCTTACGTGTAGGACCCAAGGAATATCATGTATTTCAAGAGGAAATTTATATCAGGGGTATAAGACTTCTGAGGATTTTTACCTTGCTCATCCCTTTTTAATAAAACGGGGTAGAGATTGTGGATCATATAGCATGGTCATAGGTTTAATGTTTTATAGTGCCATGATAACTGATTTAAATCATTTTGGGTATAAGTTGGACATATATTTAACATATTGTGGAGACATGTTGGTCACAAATTTAATGCCTTTTGGAGTCAAGTTGGTCATATATTTAACATCTTGTAGAGATCGGTTGGTGAGTTTTATTATACCCTTGGGGGAGATGATCACACTCTGAAGTTTCCATATTCTAGGGGGAATACATGAAAATTTAATGGTGGTGTTGGGATTGATCCTTATGGAGGTATTTTAGGTGTTTCGAGATTGAACATTAGGGAGGCATCCAATGTAACCTTTTAGAAGATAGGGATCAAAACCCATGTAATCAGATGTCATAATTTAAGGTAGTGTGATAGAAATGATCAATTAAATTTAATGTAATGTGGTAAAGATTCTTATTTCATCAAAGGAGTGACAATAAGATATGGTGTGGGGATTATGCATATGGGCCACCCATGGAGGGTGTCTCATGATGTGATAATGGAGGATAGATTGGGGATTACACATTTGGGTTTCCCATTGGTAATATATCATCCCATTATGGTGGAGGATCTGAAATCCTTCAATTATCATACATATGGAATAATATTTTCATCGCTCTGGGGAAATGGTGGGGTTTCATCCTATACATGACATACACGGGGAATCATGTGTTCACCACATAGGGCAGAGCTATAGTTTAACATTGTGTACTGAGGATGTTCTGGTGAATTTTCATGTTATATGACTTGAACATTGGGATATTAATTATAAAGTCTTATTTCTTAGACTTTTTTAAACTATTCCAAAGGATACCATTTTTTAGTCGGATAAAATGTTATAACATGAGATCTTTTAAAAAGGAAAGGTGGATATATTCCCTTGATGATGACACCTTTAGGGATTATGTGTATATTGTTCATGTGCCTCTAGGTGGTACATGGTGTAAACACCACCATGGTGAAGTGGAAAGTGAGGATTCTGATGTTAGGGTGTATATGATTAGAATAAATAAGTTTCACAACTATCTAGGTTACACTTGAAGAAAAGTGTTCGTACATGAGGTTAGATTATACCGATCATGAAAGATATCCAGGAATGGATGAACTGGGATTGTAAAGGTATAGGCCCACTAAGAACTCGACTATATTGAAGGTGGGTCTAATTAAAGGTAGAATTAACTTGCGGTCTATGAGGTGGGTCTCAAGAATTTCAGATGTTTAACAAAGTTCCAGGGTTTCAAGAGGGTAGGAACATTGTGAAACATGGTTTCCCTTCCATGGTGAAATGTTTGGCTCCCATTAAGTAGGTTCCATGAAGGATAATTATCTTAACCCAACCCCCAACCAAAAAATGCTCTTGGTTTTTTCTCTATCATGAAGGCGACTGACCTTTGTGAAGGTTATCTCTACCATAGTCTTTAAATTTTAATAACTCATGGGAGGTTGTTAAAAAAATATGGATTCATGTGTGGATTTGTATCTTATTTTGCTCATGAATGTTTAAGTTTCTATAATTCATATCTTCTAGAAGAAATCCAAAAGTCACATTCCCTTAAATGTGGGTTAAGGATGAAATTGATAGCTGCTACAATGGTGGGAGGGATTATTTCCTGAAATTTTGTGTTTCAAATGTATGTTTTTCGGAATTATGAAAATATATAGGGAGATTCACATGGAGATAAACATTGTGTGAATGTTACCATCCTTCACATGATTTATCATTCATGGTTTCCTAGGTACATTTGAAAAGTAGTTTATATTCATTATGGTTTTTAATTTCTTGAATATAGTCAATTTGGGTAATTTTTGGCCTATTTGGTCCCTAATGTTTTCAGAATGTCTGTGACTTCTTCAACATCTCCTGTAATGAATATTTTTCATTGTCAACATAAACCCAAATAACTATTTATAATGAATAGAAGCAAAAATATACATATTTTTGGAAAATCATGATAGTATAAAAATCATTAAAAACATCTTTTGTTGGTTATTGGTTTTTTAAAAAAATTTGATAATATGGATATGGATTGTTGGTATAATATGGAATCTCGTGAAAGAGAATTAGATCTAGTAGTTAGGGGTAGAAAAACTGAGAGGCAACAACATCTACAAGCTATGAATAAAAAATATATAAATAAGAAATAGATTTGGAATACATTAATAACTATGAAATATTTGTAGTGGTAGTGGTTATAGTGAAGAAGAATGAAATTATAAATCATTCAAGAATGCATCAAGAACAAATATAATGAAAACCTATAAAATTTTAGGAATGGAAACAAGACTACCCTGGAAAAGAATCAAGTAAAATATGTTGGAAGGATAATTCCTAATAAATATGAAAATATTGTTGGTGAGTTATCCATGGATAATAGCTAAAGGAAAAAAATTAATATTACTAAAAACTTAAATGTTCAATGATGGAAGTTTCACAAAAAGGGTGAAGTTGTTTCCTTTTGTAAAAAAAGAGGAGACATCGTGGATACCTATAAACAATTCATGAATGTGAGGGTTTGAAGGGATAATATTGAACAAAATGATAGAATAGTACAAGGTAGAAATGAATGGACTAGTCTGGGTAAGAGAACATATGAAAATCCTTCTGAAAAAACCAAGAGGGATAAGCTTATTCCTAAGGAATGTCTGGAAATTTGGTCAACTGATTTAGAAAATGAAAAAAAAATTAAAATCCAAATAAAATTTTAAATCCAAAGTGGAATAAATTATCCCTCATGAAAAATAAATATAATTACATGAGAGGTTTTTAAAAGAGGATAATATAATATCTCATGAGTTGTGTAGAATATGCAATATGGTTGGACACAATGTGATAAATTGTGTGACATTTATTCCAACCCAAAAACAATCCTTGCATAATTTGAAATTATCACCAGTAGATACATGTATATTGATCACTCTTTTTAAAAATAAAATCACACATAAGTAGAAAGAAAAATAACCCATACTTCTGAATGAAAAATCCAATCTGAATAATGATTGTGCAAGCATGAAAATTCCATATGGACATATACCTAAATTTAAAATAGAAAAATGGTTGATAAGAAATTATCCATCCAACTTTTCACAATGATGAACAAAAAGGTTCCATCATATTCCCTTATTATTTTTGTTATATTTCAATGACAACCATGTATGTAATTTATGGTGATGCTAGTTTGAAAATAAATATGTAATGAAACAATGTAAGATAAGATAACTATTATAAATCTAAAGAAGAAAACAACTTTGTTTTATTTTTCATATGGTAATATAAATAACATATAATGAAAATACCAAACATGATTAAGGAGAAGATTCTATAAAAACAAGATAATATGAATGATAAAAGTACTCATCTTTGTAGGAATGAAGTACATGATATCCTTAATAGATTTAAATAAGTGAATCTACCATAATGAAGAGTCTATGAATTCTAGAATCCTAGTGTTATCTTAACAACTGTAATCGTAAATATTACTTGATGATGTGATCACTCTTGATGATGTAAATATGGATTGAATACCGTAAGTTGGAATTTCTTGAGACGCTTCTATATTTATTTAATTTATAAAAATCGATAATTTTTGGATTATTCTTGAAAAACATTAATGTTATGAATGAATATTCTCTCGCCCATGTTTCTAAAAAAATTGATTTTGACTTTAAGGGGGTAAATTATTCTAATTAATGACAAGAAATTGATGAAACACGAAGTGATATAGGGATATTTTAAATCAAAAAAAATCACTTGAATGTTTTTAATTAATTTTTTATGAAAGTACAAGAAAATCAAGATGAAAATATTTGAGGATATTTTCCAAAATTAATGTCAATAAGTAGTGAAAGATTGAATATATAAGAACATAACTTCAGAAATATAATTGAAAAAAAAAATTTCGGTAACGTATTATGTTTATTAGGGATATCATTTATGTCTAAATCCAACCCTATTGTTTTTTACACTGATCATGGTTAATGTATACATATAGTGTAATTGTCTATAGTGATTTTGTTAAGGTAGAAGTGATATCACCCTCTCTCATATTCATTATAATTATTTTCAATAATGGTAGATAGAATAAAATGTAAGTAGGTAATGATGAGAAAATTAGAGATATGTAATGAGTTCATATATTGAAATTTCATTTTATAGTATTAATATTAAAAAAAATATAATGGGGGATATTGATGAACCCACTTAGTGTTTGATTTTTATTTTTTTCAATGAATAAATAAATATTAATGATATCAATATTTGAGGGAGGGGGAAAACTTGGAAGAAAAATGTTGAACCCAAGAATATTGATCCATAGTTTAGAATTATTTTTTTAATTTATAGTTGTATAGAAAAAGTGGTTTTAATGGTGATTGTAGATGTGATTTCCTAGGCCCAAAATCCTAGATTTGGTGCTCATAAACACAAACAATACATTAATTTCATGATACCAGCTATAAAATCCTGGATAAAAACAACATTAATTACAAATTTTAAAATATTATCACAACTCTTAAATATAAGTTATCATTTCAAGTTTAGATATTTAAGAATTATGACACAAAATAAACTGATAAATCCCATGTTATTTATATCAAATAGATAATTCTCTCATTATATGTGAAACTTCTTAATTCATGAAAATTATTTAATGTCTCGCATAAATTTTTTCATGCATTATATCCTTCAAAACATTTCACCTATAATAATTTTCTCCATATCCCAAGGAAATGGAAAAGATATAAAAGGTTGATCTCAAACACCCAATAAGGTAAACATATAACTAAATAAATTATTGTATAAATATGACATAAATATTATGGTAGGACTAGGTAGCCAAAATAAATATATAATAAAATTAAAATAAGGAGTATTATAAATCCATTACCATAAATAAAAAAATGTATATTGATCATATTAATCTCATAGTGATAGAATTCATAATTTCATACAACAAAAACCAGCTGCTAAGGCCTTATGCGAAGACACATTTCTTTTAGTTAAGACTGTAGTCAATACATCCAAATTTCAAGGAATTGTACTATGAAAATATCCTATAATGGTAATATTAAAACACTAAAACCCAAACTTTTTTATCTCATGAGACATGTCTGGGTATCGAGCGGCTATATAATATTGATCCCCACTCATCACTTGTTTAATTCAAATGAATTCACTATAATTTAATGTGAATAAAATATATATAATAAACCTTTATAAAAATCATATCTATAAAAACATATGGAATAAAGATACCTTTACAATTATTATTAAAATGAGAAACATTATAGGTGAACATCATCCAAAATGAATTATGTAAAATTTTATGTTCACGCTATTTAGAGAAATAGATAAACGACTACAAAATTATTAGAATAACATGATCACAGTTCACCTATAGAAATAAAGTGGATGGTCTCAATAAAAAATATCCCAAGTGAGAAATTTTTTTCAAAGTTTATATGTGTTAGGAATGTAAATCCTCATAACTAAATGAGATAATATCACATAATAAAATAAAATGGTATGATATACTAATATTATATGAAATAAGATCAAATAATGATCATAAATCAAGAAAAAAATTATGTTAACAAAAACATATCTACTGGGAAATAAATAAATAATTTTAAACTTGAAAATAGGGACATGATTTGGATAGTAAATCCCCTTAAACACAATTAAAATAACATTTATGGGATATTAAATAATTTAAAACCCATACTAAGGTACAATGATGCATAAAATGTACTATAACTCAAAGAATGAAAATTAATACCATGAAAAGCCTTATGAATTAGAAATATTCAAATCAAACCCCATGAAAGAGGGGTCCTATAATTAAACTCCAAATATAGTGATTACAATATAATTCCTCATATGATATCTCAAGTGAAAGTATTCACACATTTAAAATTAATATCGGTGCATAAATACAATAATTGTCTCAATGAAGGGAGATTGAGATGAAAACCATTACCCCCACTATAACATTGGATCAAAAATCACATGATAAAGATCACATGAAATGGGAAAGTTAATATAATGAAATATAATATAATCAGGATATAAATATTACTATGGGATGTTACGTATATCATACAAAATCAAACATGATGTATAACATAAACATGTCTCAATGAAAGGAAATTGGGACAAAAAATCTTACATCGTCTATGGAATTACATAAACATAATTTCAAATATTATATCACAAACATTTATATATCTTAATTAAATAATTAATAAACATACTTCTATACATTTTCATTCATAATCTTTATAATTATTCATTCTCTAAATGAATTGTTCTAATTTTCCACATTAGGTGTCTAATGTTTTGATCGTTTGTACTAGTTTCAAAATAGAAGTGACCATGCTAATTATTTTTCGAAATTACATAATACTAGATAATCTAATATACTGTAATATATATTAAAATATAATTTATAATGTTATAATTTCATTTAATTTTAGTTTCAGTTGTTAACCATGCAATGAAATCAATGATGATCATGTTTCGCCAATTCTGGACAAATAAAATATTTTTTTCTTAATTAATAAGTTAAATATTGATATAAAATTACCATAAAATAGAAAATTATTTAAATATTTATAACATATATATAATATTATATAATTTCTCATATTCATCCATGACATAAACTTATAGCATTTTTTGATTACGTATTTAACCGACCCATACATCAACATTATCTAATTTAATGAATGGTTATGTGGTGGTTATGTTGTAATAAAATAATTATTAGTGTGATATAATATAATTATAAACAAATAGAATAATACTTAATTTATACTTAAACAGTACATAATTTGAATAAAACATTACCCTTTTAGCACTCTTATTTTAAATGATTAAATTATTGTTGAATTATTGTTGAGCATATAATTAATAGGCTCTATAATTTATCTTACCATAACCTTAATTATACCATAAAAATGAATTTATACTTTAATACCATCCTTATATCCAACCTTTTAAGGCAGAAAAAAAAAACAAAACATGTTGCATCATTGAGGTGGTAGTCCTTGCAATGTACAAATGACAGTTTTGTTTTTATTAATGGATAAGGTATATGAATAAACAATGATATAAGCCTTAATATAACATAATTATAGTATATTAATGACTCTAATATCATTTTATTAGTGTGGTTATAATAGATTTTAAATAACAAAATTATTAACAAAAACTATGTAGTTGATAATACTCACGCCAGGGACATGAATTTCCCTTATAGATCTCCTCAAATTTGAGTGGATTAGGATAACTTGGAGTGATAGGGATATTATTTTATTGAGATAGAGATAAAGTTATATTAATATTTTAAATTTTAAATTTTAAATTTTAATATAATATGTTCTTTGTAGTAATGAATATGTTAGCCTTTTATAAGTGAAGGAAAGGATAGTTTTGGGAATACCTTTACATTTATCAACAATGTCGTGACACTACTCTATCGTAAATATATCAAAAGTAGAAATAAGTGTATGATAAAAATGTTTGGTAGATAAAAACTTCAACCATTCATTTATAGGAACGTTTTGTAAATTTTTTAGTTCATTTTTTCTAGGTTAAACCTAATTTACCCCTTTTACTTTTACCATGGTAATTAATTTCTAAACATAGTAATTAATTTTATTCAACAATATTAAGATTGACCCCTTTCAATAATTTTATAATATTTATATTAAATTTGAATATAATTTTATCAATTATAATTTATAATATTGTGAAAATTTAATTTTATAATAAACACACTTAAACATGTAAAAATAGTTTTTTAAAGAATAACATTTTAAAGATTTGAATTTATATATATGATAATATTATCTTGGATACTAATTTTGGTAACATAAATTTATTTATAATGAGTTTAGTGAATGTTATGAGTCATTCAAGGTAATCCGAAACCAAGACAACCCTTAAAAATATTTTATATAAATAAAAGAGAAAATTTCTTTTAATGTTAACGTAATATTTTAATTAGTTATAAAAATTTTCCATAAGTTTTTCTATGATCAAAGAATATTTATAAAAATTAATGTTATTCCTAAAAATAATATTTTATTACATAAATGGTTGTTAAAACTTATTTATGCATATGTATTGGTAAAATCATATAAATTATAATTTTTTTAAATCAAGTTTCTTTCAACTAAAAACAAAATCTTTATAAAAAATGAAAACAAGTCATTCTAACTAAATTTTGATATGAATAATTCAAAAATTAATTTTATTTTTTTTCATAAAGTGGTTACTCCTATTAATTATTGATAATTTAGTGGTTATGTTATAATTTTTGGACTTAAATATTTATATTTTATATGAATATATTTTTCTTTTATTTAATTTTAGTGTTGTGTGTGGAGCTAGATATCAAACAAATTGACTTATATAAAAGAAATCATATATTATAATTTTGGGGTGTTACATTCTCTCCCCAACCCCCTATTAAATAAAATGTTTACTCATGGTTTTTCTCATTAGATTAGTGTAGTTCCTATGGGGCACTTATAATTAACCATAAACCACTAAGGGATCATGGGATTATTTAGGATGTGTAAAGAGATTTATCTATGTGAAAAATTATTATAAGTAAATTATAATGGGAGATGACCCATTACTAATTTCACATAGAGTTATACTAATTAATTTTGACCTAGATCCATAATTAATAACTTCCCATAAACCTTAAAAATTATTTATAAAATAATCATACCACTAGGGATTTTTATTTATAACCCTATATCTTGAAGTTGGTGAAAACTTACTGGACATAGAATGTAATAAAATATATAGTTAAAACTCACTATACAATTCATTAGTAGTATTTTCATAGCAATTTACATCTTCTCATGGTTTTTAGTGTCTATTTTCCTTATTTTACCATTGATTTGGACATTGAGTCACTTAATTCCCAACTATATAGCAATTGATGCCACAGATTTATGTAGCTTCTATCTATGCCTTTCTCTTATGAGTTGGATGACATTCATCACTTGATCTTTTATGGTATTGTATATTTATCTTCCCTAGTGTGTTTGGAACATAAAATATGTTCACATTTTTAATCATAACTCATTATAGTTGGTTGGAATAATTATACTATTTCTCACTCCATCCCTTATCCCATTAGGTTTTTTGTTGGGGTAGTTTTTTTCATTTTCGATGGAAACCATTATTAAATGGGTTCCTTTGGGCTTTATCCATTAATAAAACTAAAATATTTAACATTAGTGATGATCATTTTTAGTAAATTATAATAAATAACCACATGATTTTTTACATTCTAACAATAATATGTTAACATATAGTTTTTAAAACTCCACTTTTATCAGACTCAACACAACCTATATCACTCTCAATTAATCGTATATCATTATTAGTTTAACAAATATTACATTTATTTTGTTTCCCTCATACTTATAAACCTAATCATAAAAATAGAGATCCCAAATTACTATGAACATTATTAAAATATTCTAAACCTAAATATCATTGAAATATATGCTCTCAAAATCTAACTTATCCATCCTAAAACAACAATAATCATTCCTACAATCATTTACCCAAGTATGTATATACACAAATCGTATACTCTCAAAATCATTAATTTCCAAAAAACATATTTTAAACTATAAAACATTAAAACACACTGAAATTATATATTCCTCCAATACTAACTCTATAGTTAACTCTCAAATGGTATTAACCACTAGTCTATAAATGATTCACTATATATCATAATCCCAAAAATGAGATGAATATATCCAAAAATATCATGAATTAATTATTAATCATAATGTTACCAATACTATCTAACTTACTTCTTCAAAATCAAAACACCCTTTATTATCTTTTTATCATGTGTTTATTAAACATAAAAGTTATTCAGACCGAAATCATGTGTTCTCTAATAGTTAATCCCAAAAATATAAACATGACATATAATCACTTTTGAAGGTTACTGTTATCATTTATTATATGTCACTATACCATTAAAAAAATAATGAAGAATAATCCTTATATGTTTCACATAATCCTCATAGATTTTAGAATATTCCATAATATAATTGATAAATATCACTCACTAATTAAAATACCTAATATTTTCAAGATTATATCAATCTCACTACATTAGGTAAGACATTAGAAACTCACATTTTCTATTAAAATATGAATATACTAAAATTAATATACATTTACTTATGATCCCTTATTTGGTTATAAAACATAGTGGTTTCTAGGTATATACCTTTCTCATTTCTATTTCCTTTATCCAGTTTCAACCATATAATAAAATAGAAAAATGGTTATGATAATATCCAAAATATGAATATAAAACCATAAATCTAAATATTTCTCTTGTAACACCTCATAATGATAAATAGATAAATGATTAAATAATATGACTCATGTCAACAAGGTTCACCTACCTTTTCAGGAGCCTACCTGATTACAACTCCACAGTTATGCATGATTATCCTAGAGTAGTGATCCGGATGTGTGACCTTCTGGAAGTTTCCCAGGGTGTGGGTGAGTGAGGACAAAACAGACTGGAAAGGACATGTGTTGGCATGTGGGGACTATCATTAGTTAGATGACCCGTTCAGGCAACTGGTGGGTAGGGCCCAGTTGTCACATTTGGTATCAGAGGTGGTATCGAGCCTTATGTGCAGCGCACTACCTAAGTTGAGATGTAGGGCCCACAACAAGGGCATTGTGCTCTAAACGGGGTGATTGTAACATCCCAGAATGATAATGGGTTATATGACTAAATGATATGACTCAGGTTAATAAGGTGCACCTTCCTTTCTAGGAGCCTACTTGATTAGAACTCCACAGTTAAGCGTGCTTGGCCTAGATTAATGATCAGGATGGGTGAACTTCTGGGAAGTTTCCTAGGGTGTGTGTGTGTGAGGACAAAACACACTGGAAAGGACATGTGTTGGCCTGTGGGGACAGTCATTAGTCAGATGACCTGTTCGGGAAACTGGGAGGCAAGGCCCAGTTGTTATATCTCCACTTATGACACATTTATTTTAAAAATATGATTCTTTTGTAACAACTTATGACACTATTTATTAAATACTTGGTTATCCATGGTCATTTTTTCAATTAGGTTCTCTAACATATTTACTTAACATCATTCTTAAACCCTTCATGATGGTTCATAAATAGAATTTAATTAGTAAAATCATATCCCTTGGGAGTGTCTCTCCAAGTGGGATGTATTAGACCCACTCATTGTGCATCAAATTGATGATTGAATCAATACTCACCGAAGAATTATGATGTTATTACACCCTTGTTTCATCTATGACATAGTTGTATCAACTATCTAGTATCTAGATAATGATTTATTTTCTGGAAACCCACATAATCTTAATTTTACTAAAACATCATGATGTTATTCAATGCTTAGACTTATTCCTAGGGTTTTCACTAGGGTTGTTTGACTCTAATCCCAAAATAACATGTGCACTATTACCTTAAAATCAAATCAAATAATATTAAAATGGGTTACCTATACCTTCAAAATTGTGATCAACTATAACTTATCCACCATTAAATTATCCAAAAAAAGTATCCTAATGTGAAAAACTATCTAAACCTTTCCTTTGATACCAATTGTGACACCATAGACCCACACTCTCAGATCCAGTTATCATAAACTCATACATTACATTAGTTTCCTGATACAAATTTTAAAATAACATATAAAACCATATTTATGATTTATTTTCGAGAAAAACACATAATCATAATTTCACCAAAACATCAGGATGGTATCCAATGCTTAGACTTATTCCTAGGGTTTTCACTAGGGTTGTTTGACTCTAATCCCAAAATAACATGTGCACTATTACCTTAAAATCAAATCATATAATATTAAAATGGGTTACCTATACCTTCAAAATTGTGATCAACTATAATTTATCCACCCTTAAATTATCCTCAACAAGTATCCAAATGTGAAAAATTATCTAAACCTTTCCTTTGATACCAATTGTGACACCATAGACCCACACTCTCAGATCCAATGTTCATAAACTCATACATTACATTAGTTTCCTAATAAAAATTTTAAAAGCATAGATAAAATGATACTTAATTAAAAAATCAAATTGATTATTGAATCTCTTATATCCTAAGGATATTTTCAGGTTTGGAGATTTATAGAATTGGGACACAACATAAATTGATAAATATCAAGTTCTTTATATCAAATTAAAAATTCTCTCATTATATGTAAAAATACTTAATTCATTACAAGTATTCAACATATCCAACAAATTCTTTAACATATTATATCTATTAAAACATGTATCTTATATTACTTATCTCCATAACCTAGAGAAATAGAAAATATAAGAATGGGTGAGCTCAAAATCATAGTAAGGGAATCATATAACTGAAAAAATTCTGGTATAATCATTTCATAAATATTATTACCAATATGGGTAAAACAACATGAATACATAATCAACATGAAATAGGGAGAATTTTGTATCCAAGATAGTAAAAGAAAACATGGATATCAAAAATATTTATCTCAAACTTAGGGAATGCATAATGTCAGACAATGTCCTTTTATGGGAAGAGAAATACACAAAAACCCAACACATTGTGTCTTAAGAAACATGTCATTAATTGAGGTTAAATATAATTTTAGGTCACACCCTTAAGTTTTTTATGTCCAATTCCTTCAAAATAAAAGTAAATGAATATAAATATACATAATAGACCTTGAAAATAATCATCCGTATAAAAAAATACATAATACAAATACCTTTACCCAGGTCAATTAAAAATAATTCTTTATAGGTTAACACAATTCAATCTAAATTATGTAAAATGTGATTTTCACACTATATAGAGAAGTGTTTATAGGATAAGACAATACTAGAATACACTATAATAAAATGACCCTTTCAAGATGTTTTTTTTAAATGGTTACAGTTTAAACCGCCTCTATATCCTTCTGTGGTGGTTTCAAAAAAACCACCACAAAATTGTGTGTCGACATAAAATACAAGGGAGTTTATTCAATTTAGAAGTAGTTTATGGTAACAGTTATAGTGGGTACATTTCATGGCGTTTATCTTGGTATTAGTGGCAATTATGCCATTGAAATTTTATTTTTTTAGCAGTAGTTAAAACTTCCACTAAAAAATTATTTTGCGATGAGAAAAACTCCCCTAAAACCAAGATAACTGCCATGAAATAATAATGGAATGTGAAAACTTTTTAACAATGGTTAAAAACACCACTATATTATTTTCCGTAGGAGGGGTTTTAACCGCCGTAGATAGAAAATTATTGAAATTTTATTGGCGGATGAAACCTCCATAAAATATAATACATTTATTTTTGGGATGTTAAAACCACCGCTAAATCTAGATTTACAAAAAAACTGATGCTGATTCTACATGTCCAGTACTAGTACCCTGAAAAAAAATCCATTCCAAATTCACATGCTCATACACCCCACATCCAAAAGAATACTAAAAAACCAAAATTTTTATAAGAATCACATGATAGATACTTTTTAAATATGTTTAGTATGATTTGGGTACATAAAATTTATTCTAAGTACATGAATTGTTACTTTTAGATATAGTGGTTTCACAATCCGGGATAGAAGTTGATCTTCAGTATATTGATTTATTGGTGTATCTGTCATAACCAAGGAATGTAACATATAGTTGATGTTATATTGGATTGTGTGGGAATTAAAGTATAATCAATTTGAAGATATCTTAATTAGCATTTCCAATGACCATAGTTACCAAGAATGGATTCACATTTGACTATACATACTAGTGTGTGGAAGATTCCATAGTGTTGAAGAAGTGGTCGTTGTCAGCTTTGATCCTAAGAATTCCTTAACCTAACATTGGACATGTATTGTAATGTGATGCATCTAGTTATGGCTTAGGATATGTTATGATGTAGAGTAATAAATTATTCCCATTGGGTTTCATCGTCTTCTAATCCACAAGATGAAATACTATAATCCCATTTTTTTTACTTTGTAGTTGTGCTCCATGCATTGAAAGGATCATGATAGAACCTCTTGTGAGAGAGATTTGTTGGGTACTTTGGCACCTAGAGTGCATAAAATATTTTCTCACTACATGGAAATAATCTTTATCAGATTAATTTCATAGAGTACTTGTATATTTTTGACATAAATAAATAGTATTCTACTAGAAATGGTAATGTAGTGGTAAATGCATTTGGATAGAAAATGTCGGAGATGGGGGAACAAATTCCATTAGCTGAATAGAAGATCTTATCTTCACTATAATACTAGTTTTTGGGTGTAGTTGAGGGTATATGGGATGCAATGTGTTTATCCTTAGATATAATTCTTTTATTGGTTAAACAAGTAAATACAAGTTAGAATATTATTCTAGAATGTATCATGATGTGTGATAGGTTGGAAGAATGTGAAACAATTTCCGTATTAAATCTAAATATACAAGGAGTGTTTATAGTTCATATCATGGTATTGGTCACATATTCCATGAGAGATGAGTTTATGATATCCTATAATTCATTGAAGTGTGATGTTCTCCCAGGGCTAATCATGATCTATAATAATGAAAAGTGGATGTTCCGGTGTCCCTCCATAGTAAGAGACATTGAAGGAATTGTTTCCCATTGATTTACCTGTCTAAAAATTATCACCAAGTTTCATAGATGACAGATGAAGTGGGATGTTTACCCAGGGTCGACCTATTTTACCTCATTGTTTTAGTAATTCTAATAGAAGTTTATAAGTTGATTATTGATGTTGTGTGTAACCTTTTATCCTCGGATTGATGAGTAGTCAAGATGGATGATCCAAACAATATAGTACATGCTTCAGTGTTTTATTATAGATTTTGGCCACCATATGAATCTTTTGGGGAGATACAAATTATGGTAGTGTAATACACTCAAGTGTTCAATAGATATTTTAAAATTATACTATTAATGAATTGGATTGCCCCTCTACCTTAACAAGATCAAGACACTCAAGTGTTTAAAAGAAATTTCTAAATTCTTATCAAAACTATTTTGAATAAGATGAAATCCTAAGTGGGATTTATCACATGCAAACTATAAAACATGAGAAGATAATACTATAAAATTTGATAAAGAAGGGTAATCCACTAAAAAAAGGTCTAAGGGAGTTACAAAACTGGATATTCCCAAGAAAATCAATAATTAGGTGGATTGTTCGTCCCCGGGTAACAATCCTAATAAATTTAGGGAAAAAAATCATAAAAAATGATTCATGACAATAAATAATCGACATATACGGTGCATACCACACTCAAGAAATCAAGATATAAAAGGAAACATAATAAATGAATAAAATACATAAAATGACATAAGAAATCAAGAAAATGTTAATTCATGAAAAGGCTTGGCGGAAACTATGTGAAAAACTTTATATATATTCAAATTGACTATTAGAATATTCTTTAAACATAACCACAATATAACTAATCATGGTCCAATGATGAACATATCTCGCCACCCTCTCCACCTCCATCTCTACTTCCTACTACCACCTGTAAGAACATTATATTGAAAATTAAATACTATTGTATATTTATATTTAAACTTAAAACAAATAAAAGTTATTAAAATAAAGGATTTTGAATATTTTTGATTTACCTTATCACCACCAGTAAATTCAATACCACCAAGGGAATATCCAATCTTCTTCTGATATAAATCAACCAATGCTTTCTGCAAAGTGGATATATGATCCCCCTAGTCTTGAACTATGCTTCGTAGAGAAACAATCTCTCTCTAAGTATCTCAGAGTATGGACTGACAACAACCAGGAGTAAATACAACTGTAATCCACAGTGGCCTGCCTAAGACCTCAGATGGTAGAGGTCCCAAACCCATCCCATTCACTATACTAAGATTATCCTTACCAAGGACTTTAGCAACTGGGTCATCCTGGGAGATTGAGTAGGACTGCGCGGGATTGGTATACCATAGTTATTTAATTATTACCTATAAATAAAACAGCATTCATACTAGATTCAATATATATTAACAAAGTAACAACTGATAATAAGTTTTTATAATGAAAAATGAGTTCATACCCCAACTTCTTTGGTAGGCTCATTAACAAAACTTCCATCAGATTTTTGGTGAACATTCAACCACACTTTTGTTCGGGATTCATTATTCCCTAAACTCTATGACTTCATTAAACAAACATAAAACAACTATTTAATATATAGAAATATATATTTTATTATAAATATAAAAATAATGGAAAGATTACCAGAGTAGATCATTTTCTAGAAAAACTATTTGACCCCACACTATGAGGGATGACCTGCTTAGCCCGGTTTGATGCATTCTTTCTTGAATGATCCTGAAATAAATAAAATGAAATTTAATATCAATGTATTCAATGTCATATCCTCTTCATATACATGTATAAATGAAAAATGAGATTAATATAATAATATATATTTCAATACCATCTGCTTCTTATCACAATATCTGTCAAGAAAACCTTTCTATTACACTTTGAGTACCCCATTGGGTTGCTTTTCATACATCTATTGGGTGGTCAACAATGTATTGTTGACATCACCCCACAATCTACATTTAATGTCGTTCCATTTTTTCCATGATTTTTCAATGTCCACTTTTGTGTTATCATATCAGCAACTGTAATGTAGAAAACATATGAACACAGAAATTAATTAAAAAATATTAATAACATGACATTCAATTACACCAGAATGTAATATAATTACCTTTACTTGGAAATCAAAAACAACATTTTTTCAACTTGTAAGCATATGCCTCCAATCATCAAACGTAATAGGAAGGGAAACGGGCTCTACAGCCAGCTGGCTTAAAATATGGCCAAGTAATCCTACGACGTCATCCGTAGGGACCCCATATGAATCAAATGGGACAACTATATTCTCTTCAGTAATATTCCATACATCTTAACTTTTTATATTTTTTTACACACTTTTATTATTTCCATATTTAATGAACAAATAGTTAGTATAAAAAATTGCAATAAATTTATTCATATTAAAATGTGTACCTATAACAGTCACCCCTCAATATCCCCTTGAAGAACTAGAAGTGGTACGCTGGTCCCCCACTATTAAGGCTTCTGATGTAAGAGATGATGATGGAGCTGCTAAAGGGACACTCAAAAAGGGTGTGAGAGATGGTGTATGGAGAGATGGTGTAAGGGGAAAAGGATGGTGTCTTAGATGTCATAGGGAGGGAGACAGATGGATCATCATCTATCGCAGTGGTCAATAAAATAGTACATTGCTTCCTATTTGGGATTCCTATCATTTTATCATATAAAATTAAGATCATAACATATATTTCAAAAAAATTATGTCGAAAAAAATTAAAAATGATAACAGATGCACTGTACTAACAAAACAATATACATAATAGTGATAATGAATGATTGCACAAAAGAAATAAGTGGTTTCTAAATGAATTTGTTATTCTACATACAATAATATTTTCCTTCAATCATGTTGGTTTCCCACTCCATTAATTCATCCACTTCATTCGTCCTTGCTAGAATAATATTTTCAATATCATCATGGAAAAATTATTCTAATTCTTGTTATGGATGAGATTCAATGCCAGAGGTCAAATATTCCACTACATCACCCATATCATACAAATCACTTTGTTTTACATGAGCAACTAAACTCCACCCTCTATCCAAAAATTTGTTCACATAATATACCATTTTTTCTTGTGATGATAATATATATAGATCATGCAGTTAACGATCACCAACATCAATCAAGTGAGAGAAGTTCATAGAAGTAAATTGCAAGGAATATCTTTTAACACCTCTGATAATATCAACCCAGTTGCATTTCAATAAAACAATTAAAAATGACTATGGTAGTTTAATTCAATAATATTAGTCAGCTTTCTTTAGTATCCCACTTTATAAAATGTAAATATACAACAATTCTGTGTTTTTAAATCCTCTTCTCGATCAACTGTATGAAATCTAAATCCATTTATGTTGTAAGTGCCGATCTTTCTAACTTGTTTTAGAGGACCTCGAGCAAGAAACATCAAATCTTATGAAAACTATGCTCGAATGTCATTATTCATGATCTATGAAAATAAATATACTTTATTATAATTACAAAATATATGTTTCAACCTAATATTCATATTTATTGAAATATTTATGAACATACATGTAATGAAAATTATTCTACATGATCTTTATTAATAGATTTGGTTATATCTTTCTCACTTCTTGTATGGAATCGAATTCTCCTCTTTTTTTGTATCATAAACTCCATAATAAATGGATCTACAATTTCACTATTTAGCAGCACATATCTATGTTCCTGTATTAATTCTATTTCTATTAATGTAACATTTGTGGTCCTCCCAACTGATCGGCCAATAGTAGGAAATTTTTTTAATTTCACATGAATTTGAGATTGATTCAATGTGTATTAAATACTTCTAACTCAACTAAATACTATCTTAATGTCATCTAAGTATCTATAAAAAAAGTTAAGAAACTTCTCTACCAAATAGATTTTAACAATAGAGCCTTCTGTTTGAGATTTATTTCTCATGTATGATTTCAAAATTCTCTAGATATCTGTGAAATAAAATAAACAAACATAATTATGAATTTAATTAAGTCCCAAAAATTGTTTACATAACTGAAAAATAGATAAATAAAGTATCTCTCAATTGGATACATCCATCGATAATTAACGGGGCCTCCCAATTTAGCTTCCTCAACAAAATGCACAGTTAAATGCATCATGAAAGTAAAAAATGATGGAGGAAAGATCATATCCATTTCACATGGTGTCAATAAAAACATATCCTGAACGTTTTCAAGATAAAATGGATGTAGAGATTTCTCACATAGTTTTTTGAAAAATGTGCATAATTGGAGTACAACAGTAGTAACTTTTTCAGGAAATAATGTACAAAATCTCAATAGTAGTAACTATTGTAAAAAATATATGAATCGTGACTTTTCTATCCATGTAACTTATAATTATTTTATTCAACACACCATAATATGTTACTTGAATACTAATTAGATACTTTCACATGATTTTAAATTTTAAGGAATGTATCTTTATATCAATTTTTCATTGAAAAAAATGTTAGAGCATACTTTTGATTCTCATCTGGCTAGAGATCATGTTTTATGTTGATTACTTGTAAGTATTTCCGAGCATTGAGATTATCCTTAAACTTTCCATGCTCATTAAGAAATGTGAATATCATATCTTCACAGAAATTCTTCTTAATATTCATCTCATCATGAGTATTCTGTAAAAAAATTAAATTACTAGTACGAAAGTTTGAAGAATATACTTTTTTTCTTTCACTGTTGTGTTCCAATTTTACTTAATGATGCACTTAGAACCCGTTTTCTACTATCATTAAAATGATGAACCTTCCTGAATTCTCTTTCAAAATTTCCAAGTTGATTAAATATTTCAGAACCAGTTAACAGCTTTGGAGGTGGTCAGCAATTAATGAAACTGTTAAATTTTGATCTATTCAACCAAAATCCATGATATGCATTGAGAAATCTTTGATGGCGTAAGAAGAACCATTTTCTACATTGAGGTAGCCATTTGGGATCAAAATCAAGGTTACAAATAAGATAATCTAATCCCATGTATTAATTCCAACCAGATTAATTCCCAAGCCCTGGGAAGTCACTAATGGTCTACATTAAAGCAGCATGCATTTTAATCATTGTTTTAGAAGAAGCATAAAATGTCTCAACACTATTTCTATATAACTCCAGTAATTATTCAACTAAAGGCTGCTAGTAAATATCCATATCATTTCTAGGAATTTTTTCCCAATAATAAGTATCGAAATGACAAAATATGTTTTTTTCATACACATCCACGATGTCAGATTGTAAGGGATCAAAAAAACTACCCAAATGCTATAACAGGAACTCAAAGTCCCAAATGGTTTGAATCCATCGGCATCCAGTCCAAATAGAACATTCCTTGGATCAACTATAAAATATGGATGTAATGAATCAAATGTATTCCATGATTGTAGATCTCGTGGATGTTTCATTAACCCATCATTGTTATTATCTACAAAATTCCAATTCATATGTTAGACAGTTTTTGATGACATGAATAATCTTTGTAATTGAGCCTTTAAAGGAAAGTAATTCAAAAACTTTTTAGGTTTGTTCCTTTTCATCTTATTCATGGTAGTATATTGATTCAGACTCCTAACATCACCCATTGAATACCATCTAGAAGAAAAACATTTTTTTCTATCATGTATACTTGAATCCTCTCGCCAATAAAACATACAATCATTGGGACACGGTTGATTTTTTGTATAATTCAAAAAAATCTTGTTAACAACTTTTTTCATATCATAAAAAGACTCAGGGGTGTTTTTTCAAGAAATGTATCATGCAACAATTCCAATATCATAGACATTGACTTATTTGTAATTCCACATAGGAATTTGATATGGTACCACTTCAGCAGAAAAGAATGTTATGAATAATTGAAAAATCCACTATACAACTCTTTATTTCCATCGTCAACTATATCATGAAACATATTTTCCTCAGTGAAGTTTTCTCTTACATTATTTTCCACATAATCAAGAAGATTATCCAGTGATATGTGGCAATCATGATTTGGTTTACCTACAGTTTCAAAAACTTCACTTGTCACATTGCTATTTGTAGAACCCACATCTTGTTGTTATGATATGTTTTAATGATGACGGTAGTGTCTTGTAGTGAATGATGAATAATTTATAAGGTTTTCCATTTCATTTCCCAGTTTCATTTAATTTGGGATCTCATTCTATGCATTGACATCAGTACTCAACCTTTCTGTAACATTCGATCCTCTATTCCAAATCCAACAAAAATATATACCAGGTAATTGCTTCAATTTTAAATGTTCATAAACTATATCTCTCTTCAAAAATATTCTAAATTTACATTTAGTACATTGACATATTATTCTCCCTTGAACGGATTAATTGGAAATAGAAAAATCTAAAAAATCCTCTAAACCCTTAACATACTGAGGTGTATTTCTCAGTATTGTGATCCTTCTTTTATCCATGTATATCACAATGTTCCTACACAATAGTAAAAAAAATTAAAACACATAACTATTAATAAATATGGAAAGTGATTCATATATACTAGTTGAAAAAATATATAAATATGTTAAATAAAGTTTTCCTATATAAATACATATGGTAAATAATGAACCCACCCACTAGAAAACCCAAGCTTTCAAATTAAAAAGATCCATAAAATAATATAAATATGTCCTAAGTGCTTGGCCCAATTTATAAATTGAAATTAACCATGTAGGTGATTTCCGCATTACCCAATGAAATTTCCAATGTGACCCATATATCCAATATCTATCCAATTGTAGCATGACTTTAATCCTATTATAGATGACCCAACAGACTGTTGGTGTAAACCATGAATATCATACATATAAATAAAAACACACCTAATTTTAAATACACCTCCAAATATTATAATTGGATTGGTTTTTGTCTTCCAGTCTAAATATAATACATGAATTTTAAAAAAAACACACCTAATTGTAAACACACCTCGAAATTTTGAGATGGGTATGTGGCTTATTGATGTCATGAGAGGCTTGTTGAGAGCTAGTTCCAGGTTGTGATACAAGGTGTTAATATAGTATTTTCTATGTTTACCAAATTTTGTGTGTGTTTTAGATATGATCCTATGTATGTGGTTTAGGCGTATGAGTCATGTTTCGATGGAACATTACTCATGGGGGTATGAGCCTTGTTATATCATTAGGTGATATGCAGTTGTACGAATGATGAATTGGAATGAGATCAATATGGATAGTGGATAAGAACCTGAGTGAGATTTCTTTACAGAGATCACTTCTTCATGGAAGGGTAAGAATGAGTGTTGGTATAGAACTTCAAGAAAAGTCTTAACATGTAAAAGATACTATACATTGGCTATATGGGATTCCAATTTTTTGTAGAGTATTGGAGTGGACAACCCCCCCCCCCCCCCCACCTAGACATCCCACAACCCCCTCCCCCACTGTAGCCCCCATACCCCATGAATCCCCCATAGACACCCACCCCCACCTATAGAGCCCCCACCCCGCCTAGATAGCCTACCCCCGACCTGGACCCCCCCCCCCCCCCTCCTCCCTATTTATCCCCCCCCCCCATCTAGAAAACCCACCCCCACCCCCACCCCTAGACATCCCCCCCTCCCTAGATAGCCCACCCCGCCACATGGACCCCCTGACCTGGACAGCCCCCCCCCCCACCCCAACCCGCACCCCCTGGACATCCCACCGCTCTCCCTGGACAGCCCACACGCCCACATCGTCACCCCCCCCCCCCCACCCCCACCTGGGAACCCCCCCCCCCCCACCTAGACAGCCCACCCCACCCCCCACATAGACAGCCCCCTCCCCACCTGGACACCCCCCCCCCCCCCCGACAGCCCACCCCCCCATACACACACAGATACCCATGAAGCCCCCCTACCCCCCTACATCCCCCTAGATACCCACCCCCCTCCCCCCCCCTTGGACATCCCACCCCCTGGAAAGCCCATACCCCTCCCCCACATGGACAGCCCAACCCCACCCCTCCTTAATAGCCCACCACCACCCCTCAAAGATATCCAACCCCAACCCCCTTGGAAATCCCACCATTGTAAAGCTCACACCCCCTCCCACACCTCGATCCCCCCCCCAGACAGCCCACCCCCGCCCCCAGTCCCCTATAGCCCCTACCTCTATGGACACCCCCCCCCACACACACACACACACTAGAGAGAACCTCCACCTAGACATCCCACCCCCACCCCCACCTGGACATCCCCCCGACCTGGACAGCCCCCACCACACTAGGATAGCCAACAGCCCTCCCTAGATACCTCCCACACACAAACACACCTGCAACCCCCCACCCCCCATTATCCCCCCTAAACACCCCCCCCCCCCCCACCACCCCCATGGACATCCCACACCCTAGAAATCCCACACACCCTCCCAAACCAAGGCAGCATACCCCCACCCCTGGACAGCCCACCCCCTACCTGGAGATCCCACACCCCCTCTCCAACACCCATGTAGCCCCCTACCCCTCTGGATAGCCCCCCCCCCCCCCCCCCACCTATACAGCCTACCCACCTCTCTAGGATACCTAAAATAGGGTAGGGAACCTAAAAAAGAAAACATTAATATTTTTATATATCGAATGATTTATATAGGGTGTGATAAAAACTAATCCCAGTAGGATCTCAACAATAATTTTTGTGAAAGTATTTTCAAAACACATCTCATTTTTGGTAGTTTTAAATATAGTTATAAAATAGATTTTTATTGATAATTCGATAAAAACCCAAATATCACCTTAACATCCATTTTATAAACTTCTTTTTTCTTCTTCATTAAATGAATATAATCATTTTAAAAATATTACTTTAAACCCATTACAATCTTTAAAACCACCCATTATAGTTTCTATTTTAAAAATAATTTAGAAACCCCCTTTTGAAAACATTTCAAAAACAATTTAATGAAACAAACCCATTCTCAGAAACTGTAAAATTAAATCACCAAGTCACCATAAGAAAAACAAGATATGAGTAAACAAGGATAAAAATTCATGGTTTCCACCTTATTATTAAAACTAGGGGACACAAGGAATGAGAGTCCCCAAATGGAATCCATATGGTATCATGGAAAACAAAAATGGTCATATTGTAAGATAGTCCTAGACCTTACCAATACATGATACCTACCACTGACATATGTTTCATCCAAACAACACGAGTCACTTGAGTATCCTACACCTAGCATCATAGGGGGAACTCCCCACTATCCATGGAATACAACATAACAAGGGAACACCAATAGTGTGTGACTATCTATTGTATAATAAATATAGACCTCTGTATCAGTTCCTAGTGTACCCATGATAGAAATAATATGATACGCGTAATAAAACAAGTTACATGATTAATGAAAAAAAAATTTAAATCTAACCTCACCTCCAACACCCTTTCATCAAAAAACACCAAAAAATATCAGCCATGTCATAAAAATACATCTAAAGAGAAGGGAGATTAATTGAGGGTATTGCATACATTATAATTAGTTTTTTATGAATGTTACAAATGAGAGTTATTAAACTAATCAGAATTCTAAGTCACATTAATCCTCTTTGAAATCCCATTTCAAATAATTCATTAAAACTAACCATTTATATAGTTTACTGACATATGAAATAGTTAAATGTCTCTTAATTATATTTATATTATAGAATATCTGGTGATCAAAATATTTTGGGTTATAAAAATAAATATAAAACCTAAATATATTACAGTCCAAGATAAAAATGAAATAAAAAACATGTCATTTGTGATCTATAATGATCTATAATGACCTATGAGAAGAATAAGGATGATATTTAGGGGCTACAATAAGCATTGAGCGGTGCTAAGGGTTGGGTCATACGGTGGGGGGATCTAGGGATTTGGGGTATCAGCGGTGATGGGTGGTGATCCGAGTTGAGGGGAAGAGAGGCGACAAGATGCACTGAGGGGAGACGTAGGGCTTTGGGGGTTGTTGGGGGGAGAAGGGGGGAGAAGGGGGGGGTCACACGGGGGGTCATCAGTGGGACAAGTGGGGTTACCGACGGGGACTCGTGGGGGTCAAGGGAGGGGGGTCTCGCAAGGGTCATGGGGGAGAAGTGTTGGGGTTAAAAAAAATAGTTTAGAGGCGGTTTATTAAAAATCATAGAAAAATAATTTATAAATAATGTAACGAAGGTTTAGTAAACCAGTGCTAAAAAACTGCCAGAAAAGGCAATTTATGTTGTAGTGATAACATGATCATGATATATTTAGAGAATTAAAGTGAATGGTTTCAATTAAAAATATCTCAATAAGTAATAAATATTTCTCAAAGGGTTTATGTGGTTGGAATTTATATGCCAAAAAATATAGAATACCAAATAATAAAACCAAAGGGTATAATGTTCCCAAATTATATGAAATAAGTGAAAAGAATAATCATAACTCAATGAACAAAAATTGATTTACTAAAAATCCTCATTACGGAAGAACTAACTGAATCACAAGCCACTTGAATAAAGGAACATGATTTGGGTAGTAAATAGCATAAAATATAATAAAGAGAACATTCATGGGATAGTAAATCAATGAAACACTATACAAAGGTAACATAGTTCATAAAATGCATTATGTCTCAAAGAATGATAACTGAGACTAGGAAAATCCTTATAGGTTCAAAAATTTCAAATCAAATCCCCATTAAAGAGATATATTGTAACTAAACTTCAAATACCATGATTATAACATAATTCATGATATTATATATTAGTTTTAAGTATACACAACTTGAAAATGAAAATTGGTTTTTAAATACAATACTTTTCTCAATGAAGGGAATTTTATATGAAAACACTTACAACCTTTAGAACATTGCAACCAAAATCCCAAGGGAATGTTTACATGAAATTTGATATTAAAAATTTTATGTATAGTAGAATCATGATATAAATATTAAAATGGGTTGGTTTTTAAACTATAAAAAATAAACACTGTGTATAGCATAAAAATGTCACAATTAATGGAAATGGAGACTAAAACTCTAACCTCTTATCAATGCTTCCATGAATGTACATTAATTTCTTATACCAAAAACACTATAACTACCCAATCTTTTTAAATAATAATTAAATCCCTGGTATGTGTGTCTTTTTTAATGAAGTGAATATAAAGGGAAATAAGACCAACTAGATTCGATAGTTATATGTTCATTTCTCAATTATGAAAATTTTTCAATATGACCATTGGAGACTATACACTTCATAATAATTTTAATGTTATCATTATAGTTTATATGTAAAATGTTGAAACAGAAAAATTAATATAGATATAAGAGTTGATGGCCAGAACCAGTAGATTCATTCTGTTTGAATCCCATCTATTGGAACATTGGAGGGGGTATGATCAATTTCGTTCACCCTTGACCAAGACCAAGATGGGCTTCAACAAGTGAAGCTTGAACAAAATCACCAATGGGAGAAGTTTGAGTTAGTGGAGATACCCACACTGTCAATTTTAGCCGTGGAACCCCACGAAACTAGAACCATTAAACACATTACTCTTAGATAATATATGGTTATAAAAATGGTTTATCTATTGAGTCCCTAGTTACTTAAATTGTAATTCAATTTTATAAATAAAATTTTTATTTCATCATATCCATTTTAAGAATATATTTTCTTAATATGATTGAGATATAATTTGATAATTTGATTTTTTGGATAAAGATTTTACTTTTTAGAAAAGAAATAATTATTATAATAATCTAAGTTATTATGAATAATATTTATTTTAATTAAATTTGATGATTAAGATACTCTAATTTAGAAATAAATTATAATTTTTTTTTCACGTTTCATAAATTTTACTATGCATTTTCAATCCGTAATTATTTTTAACAAATAAGGATTTTTATATCTAAAAGTTAAAATTTTCATATTTAGAAAATTATTATGAAAAAATAAAAATCATTTTTGAAATCATAACATAAAAATTAGGTTAAGGTGAATTTATGATAATTTTCTAAAATACTTTATTTTTTTGTAAGTATTAAAAATACAGTTTGAGTTTTCTAGTACGTTTAATGACCTCATAATTATATAAAAATGATATAATAACAAATTAACCATAATGAATGAATTAAAATATGTTGTTTTAATAATATCAAGTATTTTAATATATTTTAATCAATTTCCAAATATATAATTTATTTTTCAAATTCTAAATGGAAACATTAAATTTAAAAAAATTATTTTGTGAAAACATTAATTTTCATTTCCATAAAAGTAATATAAATTATGATCCACAATTTTGCATTAAAATAAAATTATAGGTGTTAAAATTATCCAATACCATTGGGAAATACCATGGGAAACCCCATGTTATTCCATTTAACACTACCTAGGTGTCAAAGGCCTTTTTTAGAAATTTATAAAAAACTTCCTCCACTTTTTCAATAAATACCCACCCATTTTCCCATTTAATTTCACTATCAATTCATCCTCAATGAAGATACAAACCTTTTTCTCCCAATTATTCCTCAAAATTTGTCCTTATTCACCCAAGTTCCCAATCCTCATGTTTTATGAGTAACTCTTCAATGTAAGGGAACTATCCCCCTTTTCTCTTTTTTTCAAGAACCACTTTTTGAATATGTCTTCTGAATGTCATGATAAATCTATATTAATTATTTTTTATTAAATCCCTCACTACTAAATTATGTTTTATATTTTTTATACCCATTTCCCCTCTCTTTTTACCCTTTTCTTGATCCATGTTTTATACTCGTTATGTAACATATTTTACTTTTCAAAATTTCTCTCTTCTCCTCAAGAAATTCCCTGTTATTTTCTTATGTGAATACACAAACATATTTAATTGCCATGGGTATTCACCAATATGTAATAATGAATTATTTTATTCCATAATTTATTTACATAAAACCCCTAATCCCTTTTTCTGAGCTATAAATGACATAATGATCTTGTATTTAAGCACTTTTTAAAACACTGTGATTTTTATATGAAACCCATTTTGTTTATTTACATGGTTTATTTATGTAATGTTTTATTATTATATATATGTCTCACATTAATTAATACTTATTAAAGGTGATCCTTGATATATCTCTAATGAATTGGTAAATAATTTAATCTCTATAGGTGACGGGTTTTATGATACTTTGGTGAATAAACTTGGTAATTTTTATAACACCTCAGTGACAAACATTGCTAATATGCTTATGAATGTCGAAATTAAATGTTATAAATAACATTTCCATGTATATTTAATTTTATTTTTATAATTTTATTCCTCAATTTATGTTTCTCCAGCCTTTATGATATTCCTTAAGTTCTTAGTGATATTTCTCAAGTTCACATATAAATTATTTCCCTTGATTTCCATTATTGGGAATTATGCTCCCTCTTTCATTTTATGTATGTCCCTAAGTTATGATATGTAGTAAAAGTACTTATTATTAACCAATAAATAATAATTTTACAATGTTTATAATAATTTTTTATTTTTTCATTTATTATGTACCATGTTTCTAATAAATTAAACATTAAAAGATCCAATTTTTTACAATATAATGAAAATATTAATTAATAAAAAGGTGGGATTCTATAGTTTCTATCAAAAAAAGGTTTATATATTTTTAAAATTTGGAATTACAAACTTTATCTATAACATTATAAAAATTTTTAAATATATGAAAACATCCAGGTATAGTGGTAAATTATTATATAAGTGGTTTTCGAGAGAAGAGAAATCCATGTATGGATATGAAATAGTGGAAATGGTTTTAAAACAGATATACCTATGGGTAAAAACTCTGAAAAGTTTAATTTGGCCTAACTTGGTGCAACTTGGTATATGAAAATGGGCCTTAATACACATGTAGTTCGACACTCCCAGAGAATATGTTTGGTTAATCACAGGTTAGTATGAACCATTTTGAAGGATTTATATAAAATTTAATTGTTGTTAATGATTCACATAATTAATAATGATGTTTTAGGAAATGAAATTCCATTAGAATTATAAGATTATTAAAATAAATACATTTCTCACTAAGTTTTATACTTTCATAAAATGGTGGGAAATTGGAGGAACCATGTAAATAGTGAGTGCAACGGACCCTTTACCGACAACCCTCCTATGGAATACATAATAGAAAAAATAATGAGAATAATGAATTAACTAACATGAGTTATTAACAATAAATTGAATCAATATGAGAGACCAGATTCACCTCTAATTGAAAAACAAATCCATTAAGTCCTTTATGTGTTAATGACCCGATTATTTTAGTGGATCAACCAACCCATTTATTACTAAACAATGGATAATACCTATAGAAAATAACCTTTCTATACTCCATTGTTTGGAGAAATATAAATTCACCCTGTTTGTGTCATTCTTAGAGAGAGAATGTGATTAGTGGTGGAAACTAGTTAAAAACATAATGCCATGAAGGGAGATTGAATCTATGTAGTGGGAAGAGTTTAGGGAAACATCTTTCAGAAGACTATTTCCACTATTTGATGAGAATGAAAATGGAGAAGGAATTCATAGAGATGAACCCGAAGGAAAATGTATCTATGGGAAGCTATGAGATGAAATTTAAAAGGTTTCCTCATTACACCTATAACATTCTCATGTATCCTAATGTAAATGTTGATAGATCCTTTTATGGACTATTCCCCCATCTATAAAAGAATATTTCCAATCGAGAATATTATAGCTATGGGGAGACAGTTCAAAGTCATATAAAGGTTAAAAAAGAGTTAGGAGAGACATATTGGTCCCATAGATTGAATGAAAAGAAGAGATCTTTGGAGCCAAACATGAGAAGAAACATCGATCATGAAAGATTAGAAAAAAAATGAAACTTCCAACATGCAACAAATATGTAAAGAATCATTTGGGGAATTGATTTCTCAAGGGTGGTAAATGTTAAAAATGTTGAACAGATGGCCATATGTTTTGAAATTATCATAGTGACATGAAGCCTCAACTTCTTAACACTAATAATAGGGAAGAGGGTGTAGGCCAAGTCTAAATTATAATTCTTCAAGTGTGGACAGCTTGGGAACATTATAAATCACTTTCCAAATCCAATGATAGTTGAGGGTAATCACTATAAACCTCATCATGGTCCAAGGGAAAAAGGCCATTCCTTTTATATCCTGAGGTATGAATTTGAAGATCCAAATGATTTTGTGGAAGGTACTCTCATTGTTCTCTCAAATATAGAAAGTACTTTGTTTAATTTTTTTTCTACACATTTTTTATTTCCTTCCAGTTTGGAAAAAAATATATAATCAATACCAGAACTTCTCGAAGTAGGGTTATTAGTTAGGACTATTAGGGGGATTATCCAAGCATCAATAGGGTAGATAAACTCTAGCATTCACTTTATTGGTCATTATCACATCACAAATATAGTTGTTATTTCCATGATAGAATTAGACATTATACAAGGGATTGGTTGGATTTCAAATTTTAATTTTAATATTAACTAAAAAATCAATGAAACCTCAGTTTTCATTAATGAATAACCTACAATTTTTTTCAAGGAAGATATATGTCTACCAGATATTTGTCTATAAGAACCTTCTATAGCCTTATTTATATAGATGATCAGTGAAAATGAAAAATGAAATGAAGGTATAAGAATAGAAAATGTCCCCATCATTCAAGAATACATTGGTGTATTTTTTTTTAGTAGATTCAGGTACCTCCTCCAAAACGAGAGGTAGATTAATCCATTGAACTCAGGAGTGGATCTAAGCTGATATCAAAGACCACATTTAGAGTGGAAAATGTGGAGATAGAGAATTTAAAGAAACAACACTAATATATTTTGCATAAGGGATTTATCTGACCAAGTGTGCCTCCTTGGAGAATACATGTTCTCTTTGTGAAGAATAATAATGGATTAATGAGTTTATTCATTGATTATAGAGAACATAATTGGATCTCAGTAAAGAACAGGTACCCTCTTCCAAGGACTGGTGATTTATTTAACTAGATTCATGGGGATCAATTCTTCTCTAGGATTGATCTTTGATCAAGTTATCATCAATTTAAGGTGAAGAAGGAAGATATTTTAAATATTTCCTTCTGATCAAGCTATGTGTATTATGAGTTTTTATGCCCTTTATCCTGAATAATTCTCTGGTTATATTTATGGGTTTGATTAATAGATTCTTTAAGGACTACCGAGCTAACTTTGTGGTATTATTTATTGATGACATTCTAATATATTCTAAAATTATTTTGGAGCATGAGAATCATATTATGTATATATTACAAACTCTGAGGAAGGAGATTCTATTTGAACAGTATAGAAAAATTTGATTTTTTGTTAAAAATGTTGATTTCTTGGGAAAAATTGTAAGAAATGAAAGAATATCAATTGATCCTTCCAAGAGAAAGGTTGTGGAGGATTTGATTCATCCTATTATAGTAACTAATATTCATAGTTTCTTTGGTTTAGTAGTATATTATATATGGTTTGTGAAAAAACATCTCATGACTTTCTAATACACTAACCAAGTTAACTTGAAAAGGGTCTAAGTTCATCTGGAAAAATTAGTGTGAAGAATGTTTCCAAAATCCGAAGAAGATATTGGTTACTACACCGTTGTTAAATATACCCTCTATCAGAAAAGGATTAATTATTTTCAGTGAATATTCTCTAAAAGTTATTAGGTTATATCTCTTAAGAAATGAATAGGTAATTTCTTATGCATATCTATAGTTAAATCCTTGTGAACAGAATTATCCTATGCATGACCTGGACGTGGATTCAATTTTTTTATCTAAAGATATGGAGGAACTATCTTTATGGGGAGATTTTTTATTTATATACATTGAATCATATTTTCACACAAACGGAATTAAACATGAGATAAAGGACATGGTAGTAACTTCTTAAAGACTATGATTGTTCAATTCATTTTCATTCAAGAAGGGAAAACAATGTCATTGATGAATTAAGTAGGATAGACCCTATTGTGAGGGAAATTATGAGGATTCAAGTTGATCAACTGATCAAAGACCTAGTAAAATAGGACATGGAAATCATAATGGAAGTTACATCGTCAAACTTATCTGATATAATTTTTCAACCATAATTTCGTGAGAAGATCAATACATCTCAAATGAAATATCCTTTTTTACATAATAAGATAGAGGATTTGAAGAATGGGAAGTTTTATGAGTTTTATATTTATTAAGAAGCTGTACAAAAATTCTATAAATGGCTATGTATTCCATAGTTTCTGAAAATAAATAAGGATATGATGGATGAAGTAAGTAGATCTACATTCTTTGTACATCCTATAAGCACTAAAATTTATTGGGACCTCTGTGACCATTATTGATATTATAAAATGAAAAGGTATATCGTATACTACATTTCAAGATGCTTGTTGTATCAACAAATGAAGGTAAAAAGATAAATTCTTAAAGGGGTTTTACAACCACTACCCATACCAACATCGTAGTGGGAAAATATCACTATGGACTTTGTAATTGGTATCCTGAGAACATACAAAGGAAACAATTTGATATGGGATATAGTGGATTGTCTCACCAAAACATCCCATTTTACTTATAATCAAGAATATTTCTCTCTTGTACAACTTTCCAAGATATACATGAATTAATTGGAAATGTTGTATAGGGTATTACTATTTATCATATCTAATAACGATCCAATGTTCACATAAAAAATTATGGAGAAGTATTAAACATTCTCTGAGTATGAAATTTGATTTCAGTAGGGCATATCACCCCCAAACTGATAGTTAATTAGAAAGGAATATTCAGACACTTGAGGACATGCCGGGAACATGCTCAATCGAATTTAAAGGTGGATGGGATCAACATCTCCCATTAGATTAATTTTCATACAACAACATCTTTTATTCGAGTATTTAAATTTCAACCTATGAAGATCAATATGGGAATACATGTCGAACTCTAACTTTTTGGGATAAATTTGGTGAGAGAAATTTTCATGGTCCATATCTTGTTCAATACATGACATTAATAGTTCATGTTATACTATAATACATAATGGATGCTCAGAGTCAGTAGAAGAGTTATGATGACAACCATCGAAGGGACTTGGAATTTGGTGTTGGTGAAAAAGTGTTCCTTAGAATATCACCTTGGAAGAGAGTCATGCGGTTTGGGAATAAAGGTAATATTATCCCCAAGAACAGTTCCCCTATGAAATTCTTGATCGCATAGGATAAGTGGTATGTCATCTAGTACTTACATTAAATATATCTAAAGTTCATGATATATTCCACATGTTTCTCTTGAGGAAGTTCATACCTAACCCTTCACAGGTACTTAATCCTGAGGTGGTACAACTAAAACATAACCTATCTTATAAGGAGCATCTGGTAGAAATCATGGACTATAAACACAAGGTTTTACACAAAAAGACAATCCAATTAGTCCTAGTGTTGTGAAGGAATAATAAATATGAAGAAGTGATGTGGGAACCAAAGGAGATAATAATCCTTAAGTACCCACACCTTTTCTCAACAAGTATATTAATTTTAAATTTTTTGGATGAAATTTTGTAAGTGGGGAAGAATGTAACAACCCATACTTTTTGAATAATAATTGTTTCCTAGAAATGTGTGTCATTTTTTAATGAAGTTAATATAAAGGGAAATATGATAATATTCATTCAAACATTATGTGATCATAGAACAATTATGACCATTGATCAATATGAACATTTTCAAATATACTCTTGATAATAATTTTAAGGCTATCCTTATAGTTTATGAGTAAACTTTGGACAAAGGAAATTTGACATGGAAAGAAAATTTGATGGCCTCAACTAGTAGACTAATTCTATTTAAATCCCATATATCAGAACATGGGAGAGAGTTATCATCACTAGTGTTCACCTTTGACCAATCCCAATCCAAGCATCAGTAATGGAACCTTTAACGAAATTTCCTACAATAGAATTTTATGTAAGTGGAGATTGCCACTCAGTTGATGTTTGTTGACGAACCCCATGAAACTACCACAATTTCACACCATACAATTAATTTTTATGTGGGTTTAATAATGAGTTATGCTTCAAGGAACTAGTTACTTAATTTGTAATTCCATTTTATATTTAAAATTTTTATTCCATCATTTCTATTTTAAAAATAGTTTTTCTTAGAAAAATTGTGATGGACTTTTTTAAATTGATTTTTTAGATATATATTTTAATTTTGTAAAAATAAATTATTTTTATATAAATGAATTTCTTATGAGTAATTTTTATTTTAATGATATTTTAATATTAAAAACCCTTATTTAAAAATAAATTATAAAAAAAAATTATTTTTTTATGCGTCAGAACTTTTACTATGCTTTTTCAATCCACTATTATTTTTAATAAATAATGATTTTTATATTCAAAATTTAAAATTATCATATTCATAGAATTATTATAATAAAATAAAAAACATTTTTTAAATTATCACATTAAAATTATGTTTGGGTGTATTTATGATCACTTTCTAAAATACATTATTTTTTTTGAATAATAAAAAATACAGTTTGTGTTTTTCAGTATGTTTACTGACATCATAATTATGTAATAATGATGTAATAAATAATTTACCAAAATCCACAACTAAAAATATATTTTTTTTAACATCATGTATTTCTTTATATTTTAATCAATTGACAAATATATAATTTACTTTTAAAATTCAAAAATAGAAAAATAACATTAAAAATGTTATTTTCTAAAAACATTAATTTTCTGTTACAAAATGAGTAATATATAATTTTGGTAGACATTTATTGATTCAAATAACAAAATAGGTTTCTGAATATTCCAATACCATGAGAAATACCATTTTTAATTCCATGATTTTTTCATTTCCACTACCTAGGTGTCCAAGGCCTTTATTTAGAAATTAATAAATAAATCCCTTACTTTTTCTATATATACCCAACAAATTATCCATTTCCTTTAAATATCAATTCATCCTCTAAGAATATCTGATATTTTTCCTCCCAATGAGTCTTCTAAATATTTCTTTAATCCACCAAGGTCCAAATCCTCTTGTTTTAGGAGTTACTCTTTAAGGTAAGAGAAATATTCTTCTTTTCTCTGCAATTCTAGAACCTCTTTTTGTATCTTTCTTCTAAATTTTATGGTAAATATATATTATTTCTTTTTTATTAAATAAATTAATTAAAAAAATATATTTTATCAATGGTATAACCCTTTCTCAAATCTTTTTACCTTTTTCTAAAACCATGCTTTATACCTGTTATGATGTCAATTTAATATCTCAAAATTTCTCTCTTCTCCTTATGAAATTCCCTTTTATTTTATTTTTGTGAATACCCAAAACAATTTATTTTCAATGGTTATTCACTAATATATAAAAATGAATTATTTTATTATTTAATTTACATACATAAAACTCTAATTTCTTTTCCATGGTTTATAAATGACATAAATATCTTTTCTTTAATCACTTTTTAAAACTCAATGATTTTTATATAGAACCCATTTATATTATTCTCCATGTATTATTTATGAAATTTTTTATTTTTATCTTTGACAATTAAATTATTTAATAAATATTAATGGTTCACCATGATAGTTATCTAATTAATTCTGTAAATAATTTAATCTTTGTATATGAGATGTTTTACGATACCATGGTGAATAACCTTGCTCATTTTTATGACACCTCGGTGAAAAACCTTGGTGATATGCCTATAAATGTATAAATTAAAGGTTTTATCCACATTTATAAGTATTATTCATGTAATTTTTATAATTTTATGCCTTATGTTCTCTTTCTCATGCCATTATTATATTCCCTATGTTCTTCCTGATATTTCTAAAGTTCACATGTAAATTGTTTCCCTTATTTTACCTTACTGGGCCTTATGCTAACCATTTTTTTTGAATGTCCTCAGGTAATGAGATGTAGTAAAAGTAAATATGATTAACCCATGAATAAGACTTTCACATTGTTTATAAAAAAAATTATGATTTCATGTATTATGTACCTTGTTTTCAAGAAACTAAACTTTAAAAGATCCCCTTTTTTATAACGTAATAAACAATTTATGTAATAAAAATTTGCGATGAAATAAAAATAGATAAATTAATAAATTAATTTTAAAACTTACTCATATCCATTTTCATTCATACTATTCATAATTAGTCATTCTCAATAGGAATTCTTTTAATTTTCTACATCAAATTTTTATAACATTGATCATTTTACTCATTTTATAATAGTTGTGTCTGTGTTTATTATTGTTTAAAATTTCATAATTAATATTTCTTTTTATATATTTATATATGTGTTCTAGGATTTTTGATAAACCTATAAATTCATTTCATTTATGTCTGGTTTATGAACCACAATGATGAAATCGACAATGATAATGTTTCGACGATTCATAACAATTAAAATGTGTTTTCTTAATTAATGATTTAAATGTTGATCAAGCCTTTAAAAATAATATTGTAACATATTCGTATCCTATAAAACCATTTAAAAAGTTCTCATATTCATAAATTACATAAATTCGAATTTTAGTTTGGTTAGGTGGTTAAATCGACCTAAACATGAACATACCTTGATTTAATGAACGATGATGAGTTGATTTTGTTATAAAGATTTTACAAAATAACAATAATGATATTATTTTTTACATATTTTTTGATATATTATAATTATAATAAAATATAATAAGAATTAATGGATATGAAAACATTACATAATTGTAATAAAATATTATCCTCTTACCACACTTATTTTAAATAATTAAATTAATGACGATAATATATTGACAATATTGATAAAATGTTTTATAATATTTAATAAAATAACCTTAATTATATCATATATATAAAATTTATTCTTTAATATAAACCTTATATCCATCCTTTTAAATTGTTTAAGTAAAAATAAATTTGTTAAGTCATGGAGGTGGTAGTCCACACAATGCACGAATGACAGTTTTGTTTTTTTTAATGGATGGGGTATATGATTAAAAAATGATAATACCCTTAATATATAAATATTATGTTATGTATATAATACTAATGTAATTATATTTTTGTTTTTATCATAAATTCGAAAAAAAAATTGTGACACCCAAGAATTTATTATAGTAAGTAAACATTGTATCGTGAACTACTACACAAATGCTATATTTGATGACCCTTAGTATAGAATTTATTTAAAATTTAAAATTTATAATTTAAAATTAAAAAAATAATTCCCTTTTTTTGTTCATAATATCAAAATTATCTTAGTGTTAATTTTTTATCCTTTTCAAAAAACATTGGTTTTTAGTCAAAAATTACAATTTTCACAAAACTTGTAATTCCTATAACTTTATTGTTATATAAGAATGACCTAGAAGTTCAGAAATAATTATAAGTAATACTATATGTATTTAAGGAATAAATTCATAAATTTTAAAATAATCTTTGTACTTAGAAAACCTAAAAAAAACATTTTTAAAACTAGTTAAGATGTAACTTTTATATAAAAACAGTTTTCAGTATTTTCAATGAATCATGTATTTTCCATGGATATTTGGTTTTATATTACATAAAAAGAATAATTTACATGATTTATTTTATAATAAATCAATTTAGTTCATTAAAATATGTAAACAAAATAATTTTAAATTATATATAAATTTAAATCATAAACACATAATTTCACTAAAAACACTTTTTACACGATAAAGTGTATATAATTTAAAATTAAATTTTCACACATTTAAAAATTTAATTTGATAACATTATTTTAAAATATGGAATTATAATTATAAAAAATTTATAATTCTTCAATCCTAATCTTTTTCATTAAAATTAGTTGATAATTTTAGAAATTATTTACCAAGGTAAATGTAGATTAGGGTAAAAGTTAAACATTAAAAACAAAAACACATAAATCATTCAAGGCTATATAAAAAAGTATTTTTGAGGTTAGTTTTGATCAAAAAACATTTAATCTTCCCTTTTTTCAATTTTTAATCCATTGACCCTTGAATAGATTCATGGAACCATTGAAATATGTAAAGGTGTTCCCAAAACTTCTCTTCCCTTCACTTATAAAAGGGGGAAATCTTCACCACTTAAATACAAAAATAAAAATCTAATTTATCCTTTAAAATATGAAACCTTTATCTCCATATAAACCTATATCAATAAAAGAATCCCTCATTTTCTCATTTTTTCCAAATCTCTTCAAATTCAAGGAGACTTCGAAGGAAAAATCTAGTCTCAGACGTGAGTATTATCAACTACTTAGTCATATTCCAAATTATGTTTTTTAAAATTTTTTATAACTGAAATAATATAATGATATTATTTTCATTTATATAATTTAATTTTACAATATTAATTTTATTATCGTTATTTGTTCACATACCCCATCCATTAATAAAAACAAGATAGTTGTTAATGTGTTGGGCGGGCTACTACCTCCATGACATAACGTGTATTTTGTCCCATTAGAGTCATACAAGGATGTATATGATGATGGTATTAATGTAAACATGTTATTTTTATGATATAATTAATTTTATTTTGTGATAAATTTAATAACCTATTAATTATATGACCAGCAAATAATGATTGTTAGTTTAAACATTCAAAATAAGCACGCTCATAGGATAATACATTTTTCAAATTGTGTAATGTTTTCATATCCATTACTTATTATTATAATAAATATATAATTATTATTTACAATACTAATAAATAATAAATAATATCATTATGTTCCTGGTATAATAAAATTACAATAAACCCATCTCATTATCTTTCATTAAAATAGTGTATGTTCTTGTTTGGGTTAGTTTAACCACATAATTGAACGATGCATTGAATTTATATCATTAATGAATATGGGAACATCATTACTAGTATAATATGATATAAATATTGAATAAAATTTTCTATTTCTAGATATAATATATCAATATCTAATTCATCAATTAATAAAACACCCCCCCCCCCATTCATTAGTAATCACGAAAACATGCTATTATCGACTTAATCTAAAATGATAGTGTATAAAACCCTCATAAAAATGATTATAAACATAAAAAATAATTATAAACAATAACTAAAATATAATTTCAGGACCTAGTAATAATACATGTAGGAATAATAATGAATTCAATCACCATTATTTTGAAACTCGTACAAACAATCAAAACTATAAACGCTGATGTAGAAAATATGAAGAATTTATGTAGAGAATGAATATTTATAATGATTATATATTAGAATATATATTATTAATTTTATCAATTAAGTGATTAATATATCCACATTTATGATACATAAGGTTGATTAACATTTGTGGAAGTCAAAATTAGAGGTAAGGGTTTTTTTGTCTCAAATTCCTCTCCTTGAAACATAATTTGTATTACAAGCATAATTTCATTTTTTTTTCAATATACAATACTTATTTGATATTTTATATCATGAAATAATTTATTCATCGTATATTAATATCAATTTCAATCCCTCTTTTTTCAATATGTTATGATTAAATTGCTACCCAGTCCATAAGAGGGGTTTTTCGTCTCAATTTTCATTCTTTGGGTTTCATGGTGTAATCACCACCTAGTTTATTTTGTTTGGTGTATATATTTACATAGAAGTCTGTTTCCATGTTACTTGTGAAATTTAATGTATTTAAAATTTGATATTTCTATCTCTCTCATTTATTAATTTTATTCAAGAGTTACCTTTTCGATGGACGAAAAAGCATCATAAGTTTTGGAAAATTAAAAGTGTGTAATTTCCATGAAAATGTAGACATTTATGAATACTAGGAAGTGGATTTAGTTGTGGTACTAATACACCTAGGGGGAATAACATTGAAATTTTTTGTTGATAATATAAAAATTATCACCCTAATGCATGATAAGCAGGCATAAGACTACACACCTGGTGAGACACACCCATGGGATATGCTTTGGAATGTTCACACACCCTTAATTAACCATGATGATGGTTTTTTATAACTATTGCCTCAGTATCCTACCAATTAAATATATTAAATTATATTAATGTCATCTATTTATAACCTATAATATTTTATGTACCCTTATCTCTATATTTATTGGATAAGGGTAATTCATGTTACTATGATGATAAACCATGGATTCCATATTGATTAAGGGATGTTCTCCAATACTTCCATATTATTCCACTAAATTCGAAATTGTTTGATGTCTTTATTTCTCAATATGAATATTGGAGAGTTTTATTCAGTAATTAGTTCCCCAAGGAATGGTATGAAAGGTCTTAATGACTCTTATGGTGAATGCATTCAACTTAAACAAGTGATGGGTGGGACCCAACATTTTATAAACCCTCAAGGAATCACCAGGTACCATGATACAAAATGGGTTGGGTTTTCATGTATTCCTCCTCTAATTATAGGAAAATGACTTGACTTCAATACTAAATGATGGGTGTCTTCGAACAAGGAATTGATAGTAATTTTGTGTTGTTCGACATTATGAATTCCATCAGTATGAGATCAATGATTATTATTATCCATTTTTTTATTATCTTTTATATAACGTTCCATAATATTCAATTAATTATATATTTATAATGTTTATTTATTCTTTACATATCACTTACTCAATTTTTACATTATTTGAACTTTTCTTCTTAATGAGCATCTGAGTTCACCTTTATTTTTTTCCATTCCCTAATAAACCTATAAGAGTACTATGTTTAATTTTTTGGGATATGATGGAAAGGATTATAATGTAATGAAAATGTATTTATTTTGTGTCTCATTTATTTTGTTTAATATATGTATGTATTTATTCTTATATTATGACTAAATTGTACCATCTTATGGGATCTATTGAAATATTTACCTATAGTGTTATATAACTATCATTTATGGGTTTTATAGAGTTCAGGATGTGAATATTAGTGTTATAAAAAGTTTCATAGAAAAATTGTGGTTATATTTAGATGAACCAAGTATGAGAGAACAAGTACTATTGAAAATCGACAAGATATATTGGGAACTCTCTAAAAATTATAGCAGAAATTTTAAAATTCAATATAATGAGTAGATGATGTGAATGAAACTATAGAAATATGGTGAATAACTATAGGAATGGTAACAATATCAAAATCCATGTTAAATGTGGGGACAATGCCCCTAAAATTTTAACAAATTGGGAGTTTTTTATAATATTATTACTACCATGTTATATCAGTTGATCATGGTTATGAAAAATAATATCTCTCCAATAGAGGATACTACTAATCTATAGCATGGTATAACTATGTTAGATCCTTTAATACAATAAAAATCTCTATAATTAAATGGGAATATTAGTCCATTTGTAGGTGAACAATAGATAAAGTTCCTAGAGAAAATAGTTCTCACTTTCGGAAATAAAGAATATGAAAGTTTCATCATGATAGTACATTGTCTTAAAGTATATTCAGACCGATTATAATCTCTAATTAAAAAAATGAAAGTGTTAGATCAATCATGTTATATTGATAAAAATTGTATCATAAGAAGATATTGTGTAGCCATTTTATGAAATTTAATTGATTTTTTCTAGAATAATTACTTGGTCACCCACCCAAGTATAAAGTTGAGTGATACATTATACTCGGTACTAATGAATAAACTATGTCTATAACTCCTTATAAGGTGTCACCCATTGATTCATTGGAGTTAAATAAATGGTTGGAGGAGTTGAGAGAAAAGATATTTATACACCTTAGTGTTTCACCCTAGGGATACCCTATTTAATTCATGAAGAATAACTATAGGTCCGTGAAACTGCGCATCAATTATAGGGAGATAAATTCCATCACTATAAAGAATAAGTATCCCTTTCCATAATTTTATGACCTATTAATTCAGCTTCATAGATCCCAAAACTTTTCAAAGACAGATCTCCAATTTTTATATCACAAACTAAGGGTGAAGAAGGATGATATAACGAAGAATGAATTTTGAATATAGTATGGAAAATATGAATTTATGGTAATTCATTTTGTTTTGACTAATGTTACTTCAATATTTATTTATTTTGTGAATAGAGTATTCAAATAGTATCTTGATAACTTTTTTGCGGTATTCATTGATCATCTCTTGATATACTCTCAGAGCAATAAGTAGTATGAGAGTCAACTTTAAACTGTTATGGATACCCTCTTAAAAAATAATTATATGGGAAGTATAATATTTTTGAATTTTGGATAAATTATGTTTCTCTACATGGATATATTATCTCTATGGATGTAATATTTGTTTCCCCCTCAAAGACAAAGTTAGTTAATGAATAGAATACACTGATGAACAAAACCATGATCCAAAGTTTCTGGGTCTTAGCATGTTACTATTGGACGTTTTTTGGGATTTGACCTGGTTATCCAAACTATTAACTAAGTTAACATTCAAAGTGATTAAATTCATATAGTGAAGGGAATATAATAAAAAATAATACCACTTAAATAGGATAATTATTAATGAACTATTATTAATTCTGCAATCATGTAATGAATGATTTTTAATTTATAGAGATGCATTAATGAAATGAATTGGTTCTATCCTTATGTAGAATAATTGAGTGATCAACTATTCATTAAGGAAATTAAAAATCCATGAATATATTTATCCATCTCAAACACTTTAGTTGGTAGTTATAACATTTTCTCTGAAAATATGGAGACACTACCTCTATGGTGAAATATTTGAGATATATATGGAAGATAATCTTTTGAATTATATCTTCTATCTGAAAGGCCTTAACATAATGAAAATATGATTGTTGGATATATTCAAGGACTATGAATACTCAATGCACTACCACCTTCCAAAGTCCAAAAATGTGGATAATGCATTGAGAAGAAGGGACCATAGAGTTTTGACCATGATGAGGATTATCAAGGATCCCATATATAGATATCTAGAAAATATGGTTATGGTTATTTATGGGAAATGATATTAATCAATCCTTTCCAAGAAATTGTTAAACTATATTTATTATAAAGGAAAGATAAGTTTGAGTAGAATAATGAGAACTTTTCAAAAATGATTAAAGTATTGGATGATGGTACATTCACAAAATTCATCTATAAATATGGACTATTGATTTTTGGGTAGAGGTTATATGTCTCATCCATACTAGAGTAGAAAAAAAATCTTGATGAAATACATAGATCAAATTTCTCCAAACACACTGGAATCATAATAAAGTATTAGCATTTAAGAGAATATTTTTTGTGGGATTTTATGAAGTAGGAAGTTGTATATAATCTTTCAATATTCTTAGTATTACTATAAGTAATGGATAAAAGTCAACATATTAAGAGATTAAAACTATAACACCCCATGATTTTTCAGTATTCTTCGTTTTAAATTTAACTTCTTCGATTACTTATCAGCTTAAAAAAAATTAAATATTATTATTTAATTAATAATGTAATATCCTAGATGTATGGAACAGTGTTATTGGATGAGATTAATTAAATTATAAAAATGCATATTACATATGTTTATAAAATTAATTCATTTTTTACCAATTAATTATAAATGAAAATCAATTGAATATAAAGGATGTATTTTTATAAAAAAAATTATGCCCATAATGACATGTTAATCTAATAAATTAAATTAATCACTATTATTTAACGATACTAATGAAATTTATATATTATATATTCAATAAAATATTTTTAAATTCATCTAAAACATTTTTCGAGGCATAATGTAAGAATAAATCAATTTTTAGACATCAAAGGATAAATTTTTTTAAACACAGTTTTACCACCTTTTAGTGGAAAACTTGTTTTAAATGTAAATTTTGACACTTTTAGAAATTATATTTGAAAAAATAAACACTACTTATGAAATCATAATATTAAAATTTACTTTGGATAATTTTTTAATATTTTTATGATAAGTTTCATTTTTTGATGAATAGTAATGTGACTGTTGGATTAAAAAAATTACCTTTAGGAAGAGTAATATGGACATTATAACGACCCATACTTTACATACATTGTTAATACTTCAAAATTGAAGCACACTTATTACAACATATGACAAAACCACAAAGGACCGTATAGGTATAGTGTCTTTAGAAACTGGGAAACATAAACAACTGGTTTGTAAACCTTCTACAGCGTCTCCCATTTATTTCATCATATCTAGGGTCCATTTTAGCATATTCTACTTAATATCCATATTCCTGACCTGGGGAAAAGAAAACATAAAAGGGTGAGCTCAAATCCTTAGCAAGGGCAAATAAAAGAAATAAAAATCATATCATATCTTTTTGAAAATCATAACCTGCAAAAGAGATCATAATATCTTAACATGGAACAAATCATAGAAGTGAAAATGAGATCCCCATAATCATAACATGAAACTTTAAACTTTTTGACATGCACACATAATCATGGAAAATCATTTCTTGTTAGTCATGACTCATTTCCAAGACTATCTTAGTGGACAAAGTCCCTTTCTGAACTGAGTCACCCTCGTTCCAGTCCTGTTTCACTGAACCGGTATAACCTACCATTCCATCCATGTCTATCTCATGAGATATAAAATCTTTACCCAATGCATTGGAGGGACATATAGGTCCCACCCATCTTATAATGAATCCTTTCTTATGTGTGTCACATAATCATAAACCATACATCATAGCGTAACCCCTGTAATAAAAATGGGATTCTTAAACAACATGACATCATAAAACAATTCATATAAGATAAAGAAAAAAATATTTCCATCACATCATAATCAAATCCATGTAATAATAGGGATAAAAACAGAACCCTTTTATTATCTTGGATGGAAAATAATTTTGATAAAATACTTGAACTCCATTCTTGAGGAAAATATCCTTTCTACTTCAAAAACACTTTTCCTTTCTTAACATGTCATACAATTTTAAACTAAAAGAAGTTGACTAAAAATAAACTTGAATACTTGTAAAGGAAACTTCTTGGAAATAATGTTTTAGAAATCCATTCATGCCGTATAAGTTAAAAAAACATTCTTCGTACTTTTGTCGGAAAAGTCAAAAAGTACCTTGTACAAAAAACGACAAAAGATTCCTTTCATTTATTTTACTAAAAACTCACCGAAGGGTAAAAATGGATTTAAAAAATTGTAGGTGGATGGAAATAATATTACATATTTATGAAACATGGATGTGGATGATAAAATACACCCCAGTAAATACTTACGAATAAACAATCTCGAATAAAAATGAGATTGTGATATTTCCATTACCTTAGGTCCGATTTGCTTTGTACATGTCCGAAGCTCCTGTATAATGGTTTAAATAATGTTATTGACTTATTCCAGAATCATACATATTGATATGATATCATATATGGTCATATTCTTAGCTTCTTGTTAGTAATATTTCATTGTTACTTTTTACTCGGGTCTTTATTGCCTTTTGTTCTTATGCGTGTTTTGCCGAATAAATTCTTATTCTTCTTTTAACGTTATAGATACCTTATATCCAGAATGGTATTAGTGTAAAATATATCATATTTATTCATTCAATTCATTTATATAATTACTATGTAATGATGATCATGTAGAACGAGTCGCATCACATCGTGGAGACGGTATTCCGTACGTACGCACGAGTGATGATATCGTTCCTATGATCGTGAAATTGTATTGGAGTATATATATATTATTTCAGTATCAATATTACTTTATAATAATCATAAATAGTTACTCATTACACCATTATACCCATCCTTGTAAGGTGGTGGTGGAAAATAGATTACACCACGGCGTGGAGACAGTATTCCGTACGTACGCACGCACGGTGATTTCATTTTTCCGTAGGATGGATAGAAGGTGAATTAGGGTTGTTTCATATTTATAATAACATATCAGTATGTAAGTAATACTTATGTTATTACTTTATCATGAAACAACTAATGAAGAAGAAGTTGAAGAAGAAAGAAATTGAAAAGATCGGTAATGGATATTACCTCTTCTTTGGAACGCCTCTTTGAATCCTCCACTTAGGGAACTAAGATTGGTCTTTGAAGAAAACCAGGACCTCTAGGATTATTCTAGGGAAGTGGATAGGATAAAATTTCAGGGGTTGGCCGAGCTTGAGTGCTCAAATTGGTGTGAGGAGGAGGGGGAGGAGGTGCCCTTTTATAAGGGAGGAGAGGGGCACCTTAGGAATATCTCAAAATATTGTTTTATATTAAAGTCAAAATCGGTTTATAATGGTTACAAAGGGTCTTATTTCGAAGATAAAGTGGGGATGGGTATAAATACTATCAACCAATAGGATTTAGACAAGTTTAGGGTATTATTTTAACCTTATCAATTAGATTTAACTCTAAGTTAAATAATTTAACTTTTACCGTGTCTTTTTGTTTTCTTTCACTATATGGTTAATACACTTACTATAACATGTCAAACAAACCCCAAATTGTTTATTATTAATATATATATCCTTATCTAAGTCATTTTGCCGAACCTTAGATTTTTAGGAATAAAATAACAATTAATAATATTATATTTGATTTAAAAAACTATTTTGTGTCAATTTTGACACTATTTGATATATGATTTTTTGTGAAAGTCATAACAGAATTATATGTTCGAAAAAAGTTTATTAAATCAACACTAATATATCATAGTAACCTATAAAATTAGTGGAATTCATAAAAAGTCTCAAATTACATTTATTGTGGTGTTTATAACATCAATTATGTCAATATTTCATAAATAAGATAGTTACTGCATCATAATTGTGTCATAAATAAATTAAATTATTTAATGTCTAAAAATTATAAATAAAATACCATTATGTAGGAAATATTTTTAGATTTCTAATGAATATTTATAGTCTAATTTATCTTATGTATAACCCCATATTAAAAATTATTTACTTATTAAACTTTGATTTTAACTATTTTAACCCTTCTTTAAATAAATTAATAATAAATGTCCTAATCTAACCCAAGTGGGCCTAAATGGTCATATTTTATTCATAAGGTTGTTTTTGGTCGAATTACACTTATCCAATAGAATTAGGATATGTGTTAGAGTAATATTAATATCATATTTACCCCTATTTACTATTAACTGTGGTAAAAAAGTAAAAAGTTACTATTCGCCAAAAAATTATTTTTATCTCATTGAACCACATTTTACTTACTGATATCAACCGTGTCTATCGGATTTTCGAAATTCCATTCACAGAAGCCGTAAAATTAAGTTTTATGCAAAATTCAGTTTTTAACCTACCACTTAGTGGTTTCACTATTCATCAAAAATTGAATGTTTTCAGAAAAATACCAAAATTTTACCCTAGGCTAATTTCTGTATTCCGAATCCAAAAATGAAGTCCATTTTGAAAAATAAAATTTATAAAATTTCAAAAGGTGGTTATTAATATTCATAAAGGCTAGTTTTAATAATATTTTAATAGCATATCATTGTTTAGTGAAACTCGGTATTGCGTACAACGCAAGCTATCGAGGAAGGTCGCGATTAAGTGTAAAGTAAGCCAAGCTAGTATGTAGTAAAATATTCCTTTGATGATATATAAACACAAAATATTACTCATAAAAATCTCGGGTGTTACATTGTACCCCCCTTAAAAATAATTTCACCCTCGAAATTCGTCACTTTGTAACAAATAGATGAGGATACTTCTCCCTCATCATATCCTCAGGCTCCCATGTAGCTTCTTATAATTGGTGGTTCCTCCATAAAACTTTCACCAATCGAGTGGTCTTGTTTCGTAGGACTTTTTCGCTACGATCCGGAATCTCTATCGGTTGTTCTTCATAAGAAAGATCTTGCTCCAGCGGTACAACTTCTGAGCTGAGTACATGTGAAGGATCAGGTATGTACTTTCTCAGGAGAGATACATGGAACACATTGTGAACTTGAGAGAGATTCGGTGGAAGCATCAATCGGTAAGCTACCTTTCCAACACGATCCAGTATTTCGAAAGGACCGATATATCTAGGGCTCAACTTCCCCTTCTTTCCAAATCTCATAACCCTCTTCCAGGGAGATATTCGTAAGAACACTTTATCACCCACTTCAAACTCTAGGTCTTTTCTTCAGTTGTCGGCATAACTTTTCTGTCGACTCTGATCTGCTCTTATGTGTTGTTGAATAGATCTGACCTTTTCTGCCATTTCATCAACGAGATCAGGTCCTAATAGCTTTCTTTCCCCAACTTCATCCCAGCAAGTTGGAGTCCTGCATTTCTTTCCATAGAGAGCTTCATAAGGAGCCATCTGAATACTGGAGTGAAAGCTGTTATTATAAGAAAATTCCACCGAAGGTAGGTGTTGGTCCCAACCTCGTTTGAAATCCATAGAGCATGCTCTCAACATATCTTCTAGGGTTTGAATTGTTCTCTCAGACTGACCGTCTGTCTGGGGATGATAAGCAGTGCTGAAACTCAACTCTGTATCCAGAGTGTGCTGAAGACTTCACCAGAACATCGAGGTGAATCTCGGATCCCGATCAGATATAATAGAAAGTGGTACTCCATGCAATCTTACCACTTACTTTACATATATCCTGGCAAGCTGATCTAGAGAGAAATCCTCTCTAATAGCAATGAAGTGTGCAGACTTTGTAAGACGATCAACTATGACCCAAATAGCATTATTGCCTTTGGATGTTTTAGGAAGTCCTGTGACAAAGTCCATAGTGATGTTTTCCCAATTCCATTCGGGTATGAGTAATGGTTGTAACATCCCCTTAGACTTTTGTCTTTCAGCTTTAACTTGTTTAAAAACCAAGCATCGATAGACGTATTCAGTAACATCTCTTTTCATGCCATCCCACCAGAAGTACTCTTTCAGGTCCCTATACATCTTCGTGCTTCTAGGATGAATAGAGAATGAAGAACTATGAGCCTCATCCAGCAGCTCCTTCTTTAATTCGGGGATGGGAGGAACACAAACCCGATTCCTGAACTTTATTATCCCATCACAATCAAGGTTGAATTCAGGAACATTTCTCACCTTCTTTTGTAACTCTACATCTTCTTTCTGTGCCTCTTTAATCTTCACTTGTATAGATGGTTTAACATTCATTTGATAAAGATAAGATTTTTCCCCTTCCATTATAATTCCAAGATCCATCCTTTGTAAATCCATAAATATTGGATCGTTTGTGATCCTCATCATGGATAAACTAGCATGTTCTTGTCGACTTAATGCATCTGCCACCTTGTTTGATTTCCCAGGGTGGTAATGGATTGAGCAGTCATAATCCTTAATCAGCTCCAACCATCTTCTTTGACGCATATTCAACTCCTTTTGTGTGAAAATATACTTTAAACTTTTATGATTAGTATAAATATCACACCTTTCACCATAAAGGTAATGCCTCCAAAATATTTAATGAAAAGATTTCCGCAGCCAACTCCAAATCATGTGTTGGGTAATTTTGCTCATGGATTTTCAACTGTCGTGAGGAATAAGCTATCACCATATCATTTTGCATAAGAACACACCCCAATCCCTTCTTGGATGCATCACTGTAGATCACAAACCTTTCTCCACTACAAGGCAGTGTGAGCACAGGTGCACTGGATAACCTTCTTTTCAACTCCTTGAAATTCTCTTCACATTCCTCTGTCCAAACAAACTTAACTCCTTTCCGAGTCAACTTGGTGAGTGGATTAGATAATCGTGAAAAATATTTTACAAAACGTTGATAATATCCAGCCAAACCAAGAAAACTTCGGATCTCAGTTACTGTTGTTGGTCTCGAACATCTTTCGATAACCTCTGTTTTTGATGGATCCACAGATATCCCATCTTTTTAGATTATGTGACCCAAAAATGCAACTTTTTGAAGCCAAAATTCACACTTGGTAAATTTGGCATAAAGCTTCTCCTTTCTCAGGGTCTTCAATATAATTCTCAAGTGATCTTCATGCTCTTCCTTACTCTTTGAATAGACAAGAATATCGTCTATAAAGACTACCACAAATTGATCAAGATAGTCTCTAAAGACTCTATTCATTAGATCCATGAAGATAGCAGGGGCATTAGTAAGACCAAATGGAATCACTATAAATTCATAGTGTCCAAACCTTGTACGGAAAGCCGTCTTTGGTATATCCTCCCTTTTGACCCTTAATTGATGATACCCTGAACGAAGATCATTCTTGGAAAAGTATTGAGCTCCGCGTAGTTGGTCAAATAAGTCATCAATGCGTGGGAGAGGATATTTTTTCTTGATAGTGATCTTGTTAAGTTCTCGATAATCAATGCAGAGTCTCATTGATCCATCTTTCTTCTTAACAAATAGAACAGGTGCACCCCAAGGTGACGCACTAGGGCGTATGAATCCCTTATCAAGATTCTCTTGGAGTTTCTTCTTCAATTCCTGCAACTCAATTGGGGCCATTGTATAAGGTGTCTTTGAAATAGGAAAATCACCCGGTACTAGTTCTATTGAAAACTCAACTTCACGATTTGGTGGAACACCCGGTAATTCCTCCGGAAAGACATCATCAAACTCCCGTACGATGGGAATATTCTTAATCATAAGTTTCTCACCAACCATTTGAGATAAATAACCTTCATTTAGTGGAATCAAGACCCATAAGATGGAAGGAATTTCCACTGGAAGGTTATATTCATCCTTGCATCGATAGTCAATCGTAGATTGATCTGGAATATGAAATGTGACTTCCCTTATTTGGAAATTGATATGAGCTCCATGTAGAGAAAGCCAATCCATGCCAAGAATCACATCAAATTCCACTAAAGGAAGGATCACAAGATTTGCAGGAAGCACTTTCCCACAAACTTCGATCAGAGAAGAATTATAAACTTTTGATGCGACTGTTGTGCCATTAGGTGTTGTCACAGCTAACTCAACATCTAATTGTTGAGGTAATACGGTGATACCCTTAGAAAATTTTTCAGAAATAAAAGAGTGGGTGGATCCAGAATCAAATAAAACATTTTCTACTTTAGAGTGGATGGTAAGTGTACCTTTCACCACTTCGTTATCGTACTCCACATCGCTGATAGAAATTGCATGTGACTTTCCTTTGTCTTTAGCCTTAAGATTTTGTTGACGTCGACCATCATCATCAACCCTTGGATTTGGGCATTGATTGGCATAATGCCCCATCTCCTTGCACTTGAAATATTGAAGTGTAGTAGGTTCATTCTGTGTATCCCTTCCTTTGTTTGCATCATTAGACATCTTCTTCCCATTATCACGGCATTCAAATGCCCGATGACCTTCCTTTCCACATTTTAAAGATTTACTTGTCCCTTTAAGACAACTCCCTCCATGTTTCTTTCCACACTTTGAGCATAAGGGAAAGCTCATCTTCTTTTCAGTGTGCTCTTTAGATTTTCCTTTGAATTCTATCTTCCTCTTCTTATCAAACCCATGTGACTGATGGGTTACTCCAATCTCCATATCGACTTTGAGAGCACATCGAACGATTTCCTCGTAGCTATTGAAGTCCCTTATGGCTAACTCCCTTCGAAGACATGGTTTTAAGCCACTAAAGAATCCATCGATCGTACTCTCAGGTTGGATAATAATACCAGAAGCGTACCTTGCAAGTCTTGTAAAATTTGCTTCATAGGTACCAACAGATTCATCATCCCTTTGCTTCAGTTCAAGAAACTCTTTCTCCATCTTTGTTCGGAGAATACGAGGGAAGTACTTATTGAAAAATAAGTTCTTGAACTCGTCCCATTCCATAGACTCAATTTCATCCCTTTGCCTCGTATTCTTAATAAGATTCCACCATTTATCAGCATCTCCTTCCAAACGATACACTGCTAGGATGAATTTATCATGTTCAGAACATTGAAGAACTGAAAATATCCTTTCAGTAGTACTAATCCATTGTTCAGCAACTAATGGATCCGTAGACCCACTGAAATAAGGTGGACGCTGCCTCATGAAGGATTCAACAGAATGTTGCTCCTTCCTTTGCTCGTTTGGAATTCCTGCATGATTCATAGCTTGAGAAAGTTGTGTGAGCATGGCTACAAGATTTTTCATTCCATCTCCCATATCGTTTGGTTGCTCAGGGGGACAATCATTGCATTTCCCATCGCATTCCGCATTAACACGGTTCCTTCGGGTTCTAGCCATTGACTAAAACCGAGATGAATAGTGTGAGCAACACTAATTATAATAGGAAAACCACATAATCAAGGATAAAATTTCACACTTAAGGTCTTATCCTTGGGTATTCATGGCCATTTCTAAAACACTAAGATTGTGTTCTATGCTTAGACTTATCCTTAGTGTTCTTACTAAGGTTTTCACATCCTAGTTTCCAAAGGGTGACTATACCTTTCCTCTAATACCAACTATAACGACCCATACTTTACATACATTGTTAATACATCAAAATTGAAGCACACTTATTACAACATATGACAAAACCACAAAGGACCGTATAGGTATAGTGTCTTTAGAAACTGGGAAACATAAACAACTGGTTCATAAATATTCTATAGCGTCTCCCATTTATTTCATTATATCTAGGGTCCCTTTTAGAATATTCTACTTAATATCCATCTTCCTGACCTGGGGAAAAGAAAACATAAAAGGGCGAGCTCAAATGCTCAGCAAGGGAAAATAAAGGAAATAAAAATCATATCATATCTTTTTGAAAATCATAACCTGCAAAAGAGATCATAATATCTTAACATGGAACAAATCATAGAAGTGAAAATGAGATCCCCATAATCATAACATGAAACTTGAAACTTTGTGGCATGCACACATAATCATGGAAAATCATTTCTTGTTAGTCATGACTCATTGCCAAGACTATCTTAGTGGACAAAGTCCCTTTCTGAACCGAGTCACCCTCGTTCCAGTCCTGTTTCACTAAACCGGTATAACCTACCGTTCCAGCCATGTATATATCATGAGATATAAAATCTTTACCCAATGCATTGGAGGGAGATATAGGTCCCACCCATCTTATAATGAATCCTTTCTTATGTGTGCCACATAATCATAAACCATACATCATAGCGTAACCCGTGTAATAAAAATGGGATTCTTAAACAACATGACATCATAAAACAATTCATATAAGATAAAGAAAAAAATATTTCCATCACATCATAATCAAATACATGTAATAATAGGGATAAAAACAGAACCCTTTTATTATCTTAGATGGAAAATAATTTAGATAAAATACTTGAACTCCATTCTTGAGGAAAATATACTTTCTACTTCAAAAACATTTTTCCTTTCTTAACATGTCATACAATTTTAAACTAAAAGAAGTTGATTAAAAATAAACTTGAATACTTGTAAAAGAAACTTCTTGGAAATAATGTTTTAGAAATCCATTCATGCCGTATAAGTTAAAAAAACATTCTTCGTACTTTTGTCGGAAAAGTCAAAAAGTACCTCATACGAAAAACGACAAAAGATTCCTTTCATTTCTTTTACTAAAAACTCACCGAAGGGTAAAAATGGATTTAAACAATTGTAGGTGGATGGAAATAATATTTCATATTTATGAAACATGGATGTGGATGATAAAATACACCCCATTAAATACTTACGAATAAACAATCTCGGATAAAATTGAGATTGTGATATTTCCCTTACCTTAGGTCCGATTTGCTTTGTACGTGTCCGAAGCTCCGGTATAATGGTTTAAATAATGTTATTGACTTATTCCAGAATCATACATATTGATATGATATCATATATGGTCATATTCTTAGCTTCTTGTTAGTAATATTTTATTGTTACTTGTTACTCGGGTCTTTATTGCCTTTTGTTCTTATGCGTGTTTTGCCGAATAAATTATTATTATTCTTTTAAGGTTATAGATACCTTATATCCAGAATGGTATTAGTGTAAAATATATCATATTTATTCATTCAATTCATTTATATAATTACTATGTAATGATGATCATGTAGAACGAGTCGCATCACATCGTGGAGACGGTATTCCGTACGTACGCACGAGTGATGATATCGTTCCTATGATCGTGGAATTGTATTGGAGTATATATATATTATTTCAGTATCAATATTACTTTATAATAATCATAAATAGTTACTCATTACACCATTATACCCATCCTTGTAAGGTGGTGGTGGAAAATAGATTACACCACGGCGTGGAGACGGTATTCCGTATGTACGCACGCGCGGTGATTTCATTTTTCCGTAGGATGGATAGAAGGTGAATTAGGGTTGTTTCATATTTATAATAACATATCAGTATGTAAGTAATACTGATGTTATTACTTTATCATGAAGCAACTAAAGAAGAATAAGTTGAAGAAGAAAGAAATTGAAAAGATCGGTAATGGATATTACCTCTTCTTTGGAACGCCTCTTTGAATCCTCCACTTAGGGAACTAAGATTGGTCTTTGAAGAAGACCAGGACCTCTAGGATTATTCTAGGGAAGTGAAGAGGAGAAAATGGCAGGGGTTGGGGGAGCTTGAGTTCTCAAATTGGTGTGAGGAGGAGGGGGAGGAGGTGCCCTTTTATAAGGGAGGAGAGGGGCACCTTAGGAATATCTCAAAATATTATTTTATATTAAAGTCAAAATCGGTTTATAATGGTTACAAAGGGTATTATTTCGAAGATAATGTCGGGATGGGTCGAAATCCTATCAACCAATAGGATTTAGACAAGTTTAGGGTATTATTTTAACCTTATCAATTAGATTTAACTCTAAGTTAAATAATTTAACTTTTACCGTGTCTTTTTGTTTTCTTTCACTATATGGTTAATACACTTACTATAACATGCCAAACGAACCCCAAATTGTTTATTATTAATATATATATCTTTATCTAAGTCATTTGGCCGAACCTTAGATTTTTAAGAATAAAATAACAATTAATAATATTTTATTTTATTTAAAAACTATTTTGTGTCAATTTTGACACTATTTGATATATGATTTTTTGTGAAAGTCATAACAGAATTATATGTTCGAACCAAGTTGATTACATAAACACTAATATATCATAGTAACCTATAAAATTATTGGAATTCATAAAAAGTCACAAATTACATTTATTTTGGTGTTTATAACATCAATTATGTCAATATTTCATAAATAAGATAATTACTGCATCATAATTGTGTCATAAATAAATTAAATTTTTTAATGTCTAAAAATTATAAATAAAATACCATTATGTAGGAAATCTTTTTAGCTTTCTAATTAATATTTATAGTCGAATTTATCTTATGTATAACCCCATATTAAAAATGATTTAATTATTAAACTTTGATTTTAACTATTTTAACCCTTCTTTAAATAAATTAATAATAAATGTCCTAATCTAAACCAAGTGGACCTAAATGGTAATATTTTATTCATAAGGTTGTTTTTGGTCGAATTAAACTTATACAATAGAATTAGGACATGTGTTAGAGTAATAGTAATATCATATTTACCCCTATTTACTATTAATCGTGGTAAAAAAGCAAAAAGTTACTATTCACCAAAAAATTATTTTTATCTCATTGAACCACATTTTACTTACTGATATCAACCGTGTCTGTCGGATTTTTGAAATTCCATTCACAGAAGTGGTAAAATTATGTTTTATGCGAAATTCAGTTTTTAAACTACCACTTAGTGGTTTCACTATTCATCAAAAATTGAAAGTTTTCCAAAAAATACAAAAATTTTACCCTAGGCTAATTTCGGTATTCCGAATCCAAAAATGAAGTCCATTTTGAAAAATAAAATTTATAAAATTTCAAAAAGTGGTTATTACTATTCATAATGGCTAGTTTTAATAATATTTTAATTGCATATCGTTGTTTAGTGAAACTCGGTATTGCGTACGACGCAAGCTATCGAGGAAGGTCGCGATTGTGTGTAAAGTAAGCCAAGCTAGTATGTAGTGAAAGATTCCTTTGATGATATATAAAAACAAAATATTACTCATAAAAATATCGGGTGTTACAGACATTATAACAATAACCACACCTATGAAAGTATAAGTAAAATTTACGCATATTATAAATGGTATTATGATATAATTATATCATATTATAAGTTAACAAATGTTTCAAAAATTACTAATTTAGTGTTGATATTTTTATAAAATATAAATATTTATTTTCAACATTATAATTAATTTAATGATTCAAAAGAAAATATATATTTATAAAATATTTTTAAAAATTAATATTTTGTTGACTTGTGATTATAAGATAATTTTATGGGACATTAATTAATTTTTCAAAGCATTATATAATCTGGTATAATTTTAAAATAAGTATTTTTCCAATAAATGAGGATTTTAATTAGAAAATAAATATATCATATTTCAAAGACTATATTTTTAAAATTAATTTAATTTTTTAATTCTATATATTGAAAAAAAATTAGGGTGAATTTTTGGAATTTTTCTTGAATAGTAGAATTTTTGTGAATAGTGAAATACAGTAATTTACGGTATATATATATATATTATTAGTAAAATATGCTATTCTATGAGTCATGAATGATGTGAGAACAATTTATTATAACTCAAATGATCTAGTTACTATAAGTATTCAGAATAATCAATACTATTTATAGTCTTGAGCTAAAATAATAAACAAATGAATAAAATATTAAAAAACACTCGTCCCCTCCACAATTACTGCCACCCATAACCACCCCTTATCCTCACACCTTCCAACATTTGAGATTTTTCAAATTTATGCCCAATACTATCACTAAGACCCTCCACAACTTCTATGATCCTTTTTAATCAAGAAAATACCAAAACCAATCCCCTTAATGAGGTTATCAAATAATAGAATTCAAGAGGTAAAAAATCCTCTTTATTTTATTTTATTTTATTTTCAATTTATTTTATTCCCTCACATCCCATGTCCAAAGAGAAATGATAACTATAGTATCATTTATATAATGTAATTATATCATGTTAATGGAAGATCAATCATCAAAATTAATTCTCTCTCTCCTGTATTCTATAAATGAAAACATTGCTTGTGATGTGTCAATTTTTCGACACGATGGACAATACATTTTCATTACTCATTAACACCTTATAGGCTGAAAATAAATCATTTTTATAGATAAAAAATTATAATATATTAATTACAAGCTTTTTAATGTTCTGGAACCATTATATACACATGATGTTAACTAATAATAAAAATCTAGTTCACGATGATCAAAAAACTACCAAAAATAATCTAAATGATTATCACTAACCTCATATCTAATGATTCTTCCTCACCCCCAAATAACCAAATTACTTATATAACCATTTAATTTTATTAAAGTTCATTGTTAACATATAACTTCAATTATAGATATTTATTTCCATTTTGTGTGATCTTTTGTACATGTATACAATGAACCAATCATGAAAACTAAGGAAACAAACACTTCCAAATGATGAAATTAAAAATTATAACTCATCAAAATGACATAAATAAATTTAACAAAATTGTAATAAATAAAATACATGTAATTATTTTAAAATTAATTTTTTAATTTATTTAATATGATTATCCAGGATTTTATGTTCAATTGAAGAACACTTTTTGACATATGGTGAGGGATTCTACCTGAACCCCCATTTTTTCCTTCAGGTTACTTTTTCGCCCTCTATACTCCAATTTAATACTTATTTAATTTTGTGTAATTATTATAAATTCTATTTATATTTTCCATACTCATATATCCAGATCATATTATCTTTCTTTTATTGGTAAATACATGTTTTAAAAAGGTTCCCATAACTAATATTCTCAATAAGGAAGCCCGATTAAAGGGAATTTATCGATTTATTACCCATTCTCAAGTGTTATCCATAATATTTTTTAATCAATCATTATTTTTATAAAATTAATAATTTAATCAAAAAATCATATCATGGTTTGTTTTTGGTTTTATACAAATAGTTATGAATATTTAGTTTTAAATACTCTATGATTTTCTTTAAACCGTGTTAAAAAAGCTCATTTCTAAAGATTCTTCAATGCTCTTTTTACATGTTTTCACTTATGTGGGACATAATTTATTCATCAAATATAATTTAATTTTCCTTCCCTTTTATTATTTGGGATATAAATTTTTAAAATCTGATTTTCTGACTTATAAAAATTATATTTCAAAATAACTCTTCTTTTCCAAGTTAAAAGGGGTTTCCTCATCTTACTTTTACTTGTGTGAGATTTATGCCTAGTTCAACACATTTCCATGCATGTTGTGTATGTACTACCCTTTCATATATCAATTCACAATTATAAATATTAGTATTATTATCATTTAATATTATTATATCACAAGGATTAAGATTTAAATATTTCGAAGTGGTATGGGCCTCTTTGTAATGTTTAAAAATTATTTTCCCCAAGAATTTATCAATGATTTTATCAAAGTATTTTCATATATGATTACAATTTAAGTTTTTTGAATTGTTATGGGAAATTTTTATTTAAATATATCATTATATTAGACATATGAGGGATCATTGGACTTATTATGTGATGGTCGGGGGTCGCTATAGCCCTTTGATGCATCGATAGGTCTGATGAGATAAAACAAAAATTTATTTGGGATGAGGCCTTAACCATTTATTTTCAAAAGTCTAGGTTAATGACTGAAAGGGATGTTTATGATTTCTGACATGTTAATTCTATCATTATGAAATTATTAATTGATAAATCCTGTTATTATTTGACTATTAGAATATCCATGGTTAATTTTCATGTAACTATTTATATAAATTTAATTATTCAAATTTTATTCTTATCATATTATGCTCAAGATTGTGTTATAATGGAATGTTTTTTATTCACTAACCATTCCTTATTTTTTATACTATATTTCATTGTATTACTTACCCTTACTAAACTCCTGATCTCACCCCTTTATTATATTTTATTTTTCCCCAGGATGAAAATATGTAAACTATGAATGACTTTTTGGGATAATTTAAGAGATTATGGATGTTTCCAATTGAGTTTTTATATTTTTTTCCTTTCAAGTTGTAATTTAAAACTTATGTTTGTATCTATTTTTCTAAAACTAAAAAATCATTCTGTCTTTTGGGATGCCAAAACATGTTCAGAAGACCAATGTAATGAATTAAGGCACTGAATCTAGACAACTGGGGTTTGGGTCCTTACACATACAACCTATTCCAATACCTATAAGTAAATAGGACAATGTTACAATAGAATTTATCATTAGAATCCCAAAAAATATAATAAATAATTGTTCTATATGGGTTATCATTGATCGTCTTACTAATTATCCTAATTTTTTAGCAATAATAAAATATCTAGACATTAAGCACCTTAGACAACTTGATGTCAATGAAATCAGAATAATTCATTTAGATTCGGGATCAATTGTATCATACTATGACCCTCAATTCACATCATAATTTTGGAGTATTCTTCTGAGATATTTCAACACTGTGATACATTTAATCCCCACATATCATCCCCAAACCAATGGGATTTTTGAAATAACTATCTAGACTTTATAATAAATTTTTTGGAAATGTTCTCTTGAATTATAAGTTATTTGTTATCAGTATCTTCCTTTAATGTAATTTTTATACAACAAGAGTTTCTATTAGAAAATCCAAATGGAACCATATGATGCATTATATATGAATAAATGTTATACTCTAGACTATTGGGAAAAACATGGATAAATAATGTTAGTTATCCAATAGATTATAGAGGATATTATTGTTAATGTATAAAAAATTCAGGATCATATTAAATCAACATAAATGGGAAAAATGATTTATACAAATAATTGATGGAAAGACATAGAATTTAATGAATGGGATCATCTGAGCTCCAAGGTTTTACAATTTAAGGGAGTTGTAAGATTTGGTAAAAAGAGGTTTTAATCCCTAAGAACATTTTTCCATTTCAAATACTAGAAAAATATTTTTTTGTAGCATACCGACTTCTTATGCTACCTAACTATTATAAAGTAATCGATATATTCTATGTTTCATTATTGACAAAATACATGTCAGATCCAATTCATGTGCTCATATCTACGGGAATTTTTTCAATCCTATCATGTCTTATAGTGAGGATCATATCTATATTCTTGACACAATAGATTGATTATTGTGGAATCTAACAACTTGTTTAGTCAACATTTTTTAGAGAAGTCAAAAACGAAAAGCGGAAACCTATGAGAATAAATAAGTTATAAAGAAATAATACCAACATATATTAAATAGATTATATATATACTAATTTATAAAGAAAATTTATTTATTTTGGGGAAAATATAACACTCGAGACTCAATTACATTAGGTAAATACTATATACTAAATTATTAAAAATATTAACCTTTTAAATAACCTTTATTCAAAACATTATTTGAATGTTAAATTTTTAAATTTTAAATTAAAAAAATAATTCCATTTTTTAATTAATAATATATAAATTATCATAGTATGAAATTTTTAACTTTTTCTGAATAGCTCAGTTTTTAGTAAAAAGTTATTGTTTTTTTAAAACTTGTAATTTACATCAGTTTACCGTTATATGAGAATTACGTAGAAGTTTATAAACAATTTTATGTAATTAATTATGAACACAAGGAAAAACTATACATTTTAAAATTATTATTTTAACTTATAAAACCAATAGAAAACTTGTTTTGAAATAATTAAAATGTAACTTTAATATAAAAATTATTTTCAGTATTTGGGATAAATCAAATATTTTCAATAGAGATTCAGATTTTTAATTTCATTAAATCCACTTATAATTTATTTATTTGATAATAAATCAATTTTTTCATTTAAATTAGTAACCTAAATATTTTCATATTTTTTTTAAATTTAAAACATAAAAATGTTATTTCTCTAAAAATAGTTTTTATGTGATTAAGCGTATTAATTTTAAAAATACCTTTTCTCACCTTTAGAAAATGTATTTGATAAAATTATTTTAAAATACTAAATAGTAATTATAAAATTATGTTAATTGATCAATCATAAAAATTTTCAGTAAAATTAATTGCTAAGTCGTTAATTAATTACCAAATTAAACATAAATGAGTGTAAAAGTCAAAATTTAAAAACCAAAAACCCATAAAAAATTGTCCAAAAAAGGATTAGTTTATTTGAATTTTATCCAAAAATAATTTTAAGTTTCTATATTTTTATTTTTGTACCATTGACCCTTGAATAGTGTAATGGCATTATTGAGCATTATTAAGGTGTTCCCAAAATACTCATCCCTTCATTTATAAATGGGGAACATATTCACCACTTCAATATACACATATCATTATAATTTATCATTAAAATTATTCCATTTTTATCCCCTTATAACCATATCTAAATAACATATCCACGTGTTCAGTCCTTGTTATCCCAATCCCTTCAAATTCAAGGAGAATTCCAAGGAACAATCAGGTCCCTACATGAGTATTATCAATTACATAATTTTATTATTAATCATATTCTCTCAAATTTATTATTTCCTCACTAATATTATGATATTATTACCATTTATATACATTAATGTAACTATATTAAGTTTATTATCATTATTTATTCATATACCCCATCCATTAAGAAAAACCAAAATGGTGTTTGTGCGGTGTGAAAACTACCACCTCCATGATGTAATGTCTATAATATTTCTTAAATTCCATACAATTATGGATATAATGATGTTATTAAAGGATAAATATTATTTTTATAATATCATTAAAGTTCTTGTGTGATAAATTTATAAAACTATTAATGTTATTACCAACAAACAATCAATTTTAGTTTAGTTATTTAAAATAAGCATACTAAGAGGATAATCTTTTATTTAAATTTAATAATGATTTCATATCTATTACTTATTAATATAAATAACTAAAATTAAAATTTATCACAATAATAGACACTAAATAGGATCATTATTCGCCTATTATTATCATATTACAACAAAACATTTTTATAATCATTTATTTAAACAATGTGTGGTCATGTTTGGGTTGATTTTATCACCTACTTAAACAATACATTACATTTATATGATGAATGAATATAGAAACATGATTATTTTTATAATATGATACAAAAGTGTAAATAGTGTTATGTTTTTATTTTAGAGATATTATATCAATATCTAATTCATTAATTAAGGAAACACCCTCTATTCATAAAAAAATCATTAAAATATGTTTATTATCGACTTCATATTCAAGGATAAAGTATAAAACATTCATGAAAGGTATTTCAAACATCATAAATTATTATAAATCATAAAAAACAAATTTAATTATATATTAATAATACACATTATAATAACAATTAATACAAACACCACTATTATGAAACTCATATAAAGGATAGAAATTATAAACATTGATGTGGAAAATCGAAATAATTTTTGCAAAGAATGACTATTTATGAAGAGTCTAATTTAAAATAGATTTTATTAAAGTTATTAATTAAGTTATTAAGATATATGTTTTTATACATGAAGTTAAATTACATTCTTGGAATATTCATAGACTCTTAATGAACTATGATGGAGGCTTTTTTACTACCATTGACATTGTATCCTACCAAAAAAATCTATTGAATCAAACTACTATATTTCATGGATAACCTAGCACATTTTATATACCCTCTATAATATATTTATTTGATAAGGGTACTTCTTGTTACTTTGATGATTCCCCACACCTTCCAAGTTTATTAAAGGATGTATTATTATACATCCACATTGTTATATTAAATGGGGAAGTATTTGATGTCTGTATTTATCAATATATGGATAGAAAAATATTATTCATCGTGATGTTCCTTAGGTAATGGTATAAAACATATTCATAGCTCTTATAGTGAATTCGTTTGACTTAAATAGGTTACAGAAAGGGTTGATCATTATATATCACCTCGATACATCGAAAAGTTTCATGAGACAAAAAAACATTGATTCTGGTGTATTTTTGTACCTATAATAAGATAATGCTATGATTTTGGTATCAACAACACGTAAAGTGTCTTGGAATAAGGCCTTGATAGTAATTTTTGATGTCTAACATTATGCATTCCATCAGAATGAGATTAATTATGATTTTTATCCTTGTTTTATGTTATTTTCATGGAAATAAATTTTCCTCAGTTTAATTTGATAATGGATTCATGTGGTTCATTTATTTATGACATATCTCTTATGCTTTATTTATATTATGTAATATTTTATTGTATTATACTCGTTACTAAGCATCTTATATCACTATATTTTTTGTTCTCCAAGAAACCTAAAGGAAGACTATTTTTAATTTTTAGGGATATGATGGAATTGATAATATTGTTCATAAAATGTTTTCATGTTGTATATATTGTTTTCAAGCATAATATATGTTTATATCTACTCTTCCAAGACTGCTAAACAGCTCATTCCTTCCAAAACTCTTGTAATTTGTACCAATAATGTAATATAACTATAGGATCTCATTTTTTACTGTATGTGATGTTATATTTAGAATTAGAGGAAGTTTAGTAACAACTTTGGGGGTTATATTTAGATTCCACAAGTATGATTGAAAAAACACTATGAAAATCCATCAAGATATCAAGGGAACACTCTTTAAAATATTGTATGAATTTTAAAAATCAATATTATAATATGATTATGTGTATAAAATTATAGAAATGTGGCTACTAATGGGAATTTTTGGAACCGTATCAATAATCATAGTCAATGTGGAGATAATCACTGAGAATAGTTTAATAAAGTTGAAGTTGAGGCTAATATGATCATAACCATATTAGATCAATTGACGTATGTTATGAAAAATAATCTCACTTACATTGAGAAATATTATGATCCAAAATATGGTATAACTATAGTGGATAAAATCATATGAAAAAATCCTTCATCCTTCAATGGGACTATTAACCTATTGGTAAATGAATAATGGATCAAGTACCTAGAGAATATATTTCTATCTTTGGGAAGTAGAGAATCAGGAAAATTCATCGTTACATTCCATTATCTTAAGGTTCATGTTGACCAATGGGGGTTTGTAATTTAAAACACAAGAGTAGAAGGTCAATCATGTTTTATGGAAATAAAAAACATCCTATGAATAGAGGACATACTAATGGTATAAAATTTTATTTATGTTTTTATTGAATTATTACATGGTCACTTTCCAGAGTCTGAAGTTGAGTTCTCTAATAAAATTTTTCTTGATACAAGAACTATGTATGAAACCCCTTATATAGTGTATCTAGTGAAGTTGGTAGAGTTAAATAAATTTCTACAAGTGTTGAGTGAAAATGTGTCATGACCCGTCCTTGGGGCCCGTGTCGTGAATACCCCAAGCCTGCCTTCCATAGGCCAGGGGCTGGCGACTAGCACCAAGGCGTAAATTCCGGTAAAAAGGGAAGACATTGCCTTTGTAAAGTAAAAAAAAACCACAGAGCAAGCAAGCAGTAGAAGTAAAAACTAAGTAAAAACAGAGTACAACAGTAAGTGAGGAAAGTAAGTGGGCCAGAATACAAACGCAAACTGAAAGTAAAGTACAACTCGAAAGGGAAAACAGCAACTGAAAAGTAAAGCCACAATGTCGAGCCATCCACTGGAATTTGCACCTAAAGGGTGGGTACAGAAAGCCTCCACTGATCCTTGGGTCCAGCCGACCGCTTCGAGTACGTCCCGCCCAGTGGTCCACCTCTAGGTATCATCCTGATCCGCAAGCCTCCACCCCGATCAGCGCTGTCTGTCGTCTGCAACCAACACAATGTAGTGCGAGCATAGCCTGTGCAGGGGTGAGTATAAGCTACTCAGTAGGGACCCTGAGACCCCCGAAGGTCTCCTAGAATCCACAAAAGATAACCACAAATGAAAGATTCAATCACAAAGTAACATCCAACACTGCTTAGGTATATACCCATACATATACTTAAGTCATCAATACTCGTTCGGCTCCAACATCCGAGCCCAAGTACAACCAAGTCCACACAGGAAAGAAAAATGTAAATCAACATAGGATAGCACAACACAATCCACAAAGGAAAGCAAAACAGGGTTTCAGCTCACACAGGTATACTTCTTCGAATGACGATAGATATGATCACCGATCCATCTAAGTCATCGGACCCACAAAGGATTGATAGGTACTAACCCCCGCAATGACCCACAAAGGATCTGACCCACACAGGGCCGATAGGTAACTAACCCCCGCAAAGACCCACACAGGATCGGACCCACATAGGATCTGTAGGCGCTGGCCCACATAGGACCGCTGAGCGCTGACCCACACAGTATCGGACCCACACAGGATCGGTAGCAATGACCCACAAAGGATCGCTGAGTGTTTTAGTCGTTGTCGTCGAATCCACTGAGTATCTCTGCACAGTCATTGTCTTCACAGTAGCAGTCGCAGCCAGCTCTAGGGTTCCCGCACACATCAAGCTCGTTTTGGAGGATCCGCTCCACGAGCCGAGAGGCTGATACATCAAATAACACATAGTCCAGAGATGATGTATCAAAAAGATCAGTATCGCCAACAGGAACTCAACGTCGCAGACGGCGCGTCAATCGGACGCCCGGTCTGAGAGTTATTGGCTTTTTTGTCCTAGGGGCACGGTTGGTTTTTAAGACAAAACCAACCCGACTGTACTCCACCTAAGTCCAAACCTCGGGTGGAGTATTCCAAAAGATCAGTCTCACCTAGAGGAATTCAACAAAGTCGACAGCACGTCAATCGGATGTCCAAAGCTCAAGATATGAGTGTTTCCGCTCCGAGGGCCCGGTTGGTTTCGTGTACGAACCAACCCATCTGAACACAAAGTATTCTGAAACCTGGAGTGTGATATACCGAAACGACCGTCTCAATCCAAGGATTGCATCGCCACTGACGGCGCATCGTTCGGAGGCCCATAGCTCATGTTATGAGAAAAAGACCAAAAACGTCCGGAAACAGGGGGTCTGGGCCCGGACCGACCCGGCCCGACCCCCCCTGGGTCGGCCCGAACCGGGTCGACCCGACCCGGGTCTAGGTCCGACCCATTTGGGCACGACCCGGCCTGGCCTGGGCGGCTCGGCCCGGCCTAGGCGCGACCCGACCGGCGGGTTGGCTTGGCTTGGCTCGGCCGAGCGGCCGAGCAAGGGAAACCGTGGGGGGCATGCTGCCCCCGCGTGAAGAGAAGCTGCGGCCCCACGTGGGGCCGCCCTTGCCAGCGGACGCGGTCGGGCCACTGCGTCGCGCTCATCCGGTCCCGCGCGGTCGCGAGACCACGCTACTTCCGACGCGGCTTCAGCCACGGTGGGTCCATCCGGCGGCGCGCCGCCGCCTCCAGCCGTCGCGCCGCCAGTGGAGTCCGCGGGCCACCGGAGTTGCTCCGGTGGTCCGATTTCATTTCCGTCTGCGTCGTAGCTCATCCCGGGTCTCGTTCTTCACTACGGAAATAAAAAATCATCTCTGCGGCCCGTTTTGTCATCGTTCATCGTTCCGCACACCAAGAACAAAAGGGTGGTGGGTTCGGACATGTTCGTTGGTCCGCACCCACCGCGTTAGCGGTTTGAAACAACACCATAATTCCCAGCAATTAGTAAACCTCGACCCACAATAATAATCCACGGACCAACTTGTTAATTGTTTGGTCCGCGTTCTTGCCTTGGAGGAAAACAAACATGGGTATTATCATTTTCAAAATGACCCCTACCTCAACGTCGTCGTCGGACGCGAGTTCGTCGTGGAATTGACCGTCGCGGAAGAAAAGGATCGCCACGTCGCGAAAGGGCGTCGCTGTCACGCGGTACTCGGGGTCGCGTAGACAAACTCTGAGGATCAAGAACACACAGATTTAATTACAACAATTAAATCCATGTTGATGTTATAATCCACAATGAATTAAAAGGAACGTAATCCCCTACCTCAAGATGCCAATCAAAGATTGTCGCGGGGATGGATCGTCGTGGAAGAAGTATCGCGGAGGGAGAATCGTCGGTGTCGCGGAACACGGTGTCGCGTCGTCGATCTCCGAGGGTGACGGCGTTCTTCGCGTTCTTCATGTTTCTTCGCGTTCTTCACGTTCTTCGCATTCTTCGTGTAACACCCGAGATTTTTATGAGTAATATTTTGTTTTTATATATCATCAAAGGAATCTTTCACTACATACTAGCTTGGCTTACTTTACATGCAATCTCGACCTTCCTCGATATCTTGCGTCGTACGCAATACCGAGTTTCACTAAACAACGATATGCTATTAAAATATTATTAAAACCAGCCGTTATGAATAGTAATAACCACTTTTTGAAATTTTATAAATTTTATTTTTCAAAATGGACTTCATTTTTGGATTCGGAATACCGAAATTAGCCTAGGGTAAAATTTTGGTATTTTTCTGAAAACTTTCAATTTTTGATGAATAGTGAAACCACTAAGTGGTAGGTTAAAAACTGAATTTTGCATAAAACGTAATTTTACCGCTTCTGTGAATGGAATTTCGAAAATCCGACAGACATGGTTGATATCAGTAAGTAAAATGTTGTTCAATGAGATAAAAATAATTTTTTGGTGAATAGTAACTTTTTACTTTTTTACCACGGTTAATAGTAAATAGGGGTAAATATGATATTACTATTACTCTAAGACATGTCCTAATTCTATTGGAAAAGTGTAATTAGACCAAAAACAACCTTATGAATAAAATATGACCATTTAGGCCCACTTGGGTTAGATTAGGACATTTATTATTAGTTTATTTAAAGAAGGGTTAAAATAGTTAAAATCAAAGTTTAATAAGTAAATCATTTTTAATATGGGGTTATAAATAAGATAAATTCGACTATAAATATTCATTAGAAATCTAAAAATATTTCCTACATAATGGTATTTTATTTATAATTTTTAGACCTTAAATAATGTAATTTATTTATGACACAATTATGATGTAGTAATTGTCTTATTTATGAAATATTGACATAATTGATGTTATAAAAACCAAAATAAATGTAATTTGAGACTTTTTATGAATTACACTAATTTTCTAGGTTACTATGATATATTAGTGTTGATTTAATTACCTTGGTTCGAACATATAATTCTGTTATGACCTTCACAAAAAATCATATATCAAATAGTGTCAAAATTGACACAAAATAGTTTTTAAATCAAATATTATATTATTAATTTTTATTTTATTCCTAAAAATCTATGGTTCGGCCAAATGACTTAGATAAGAATATATATATTAATAATAAACAATTTGGGGTTCGTTTGGCATGTTATAGTAAGTGTATTAACCATATAGTGAAAGAAAACAAAAAGACACGGTAAAAGTTAAATTATTTAACTTAGAGTTAAATCTAATTGATATGGTTAAAATAATACCCTAAAATTTTATAAATCCTATAGGTTGATAGGATTTCGACCCATAACCACTTTATATTCGAAATAAGACCCTTTGTAACCATTATAAACCGATTTTGACTTTAATATAAAATAATATTTTGAGATATTCCTAAGGTGCCCCTCTCCTCCCTTATAAAAGGGCACCTCCTCCCCCTCCTCCTCAAACCAATTTGAGCACTCAAGCTCAGCCAAACCCTGCCATTTTATCCTCTACACTTCCCTAGAATAATCCTATAGGTCCTGGTCTTCTTCAAAGACCAATCTTAGTTCCCTAAGTGGAGGATTCAAAGAGGCGTTCCAAAGAAGAGGTAATATCCATTACCGATCTTTTCAATTTCTTTCTTCTTCAACTTCTTCTTCTTCTTTAGTTGTTTCATGATAAAGTAATAACATCAGTATTACTTAAATACTGATATGTTATTATAAATATGAAACAACCCTAATTCACCTTCTATCCATCCTACGGAAAAATGAAATCACCACGCGTGCGTACGTACGGAATATCGTCTCCACGCCGTGGTGTAATCTATTTTCCACCACCACCTTACAAGGATGGGTATAATGGTGTAATGAGTAACTATGTATGATTATTATAAAGTAATATTGATACTGAAATAATATATATATACTCCAATACAATTCCACGATCATAGGAACGATATCATCACTCGTGCGTACGTACGGAATACCGTCTCCACGATGTGATGCGACTCGTTCTACATGATCATCATTACATAGTAATTATATAAATGAATTGAATTAATAAATATGATATATGTTACACTAATACCATTCTGGATATAAGGTATCTATAACCTTAAAAGAAGAATAAGAATTTATTCGGCAAAACACGCATAAGAACAAAAGGCAATAAAGACCCGAGTAACAAGTAACAATGAAATATTACTAACAAGAAGCTAAGAATATGACCATATATGATATCATATCAATATTTATGATTCTGGAATAAGTCAATAACATTATTTAAACCATTATACAGGAGCTTCGGACACGTACAAAGCAAATCGGACCTAAGGTAAGGGAAATATCACAATCTCATTTTTATCCGATATTGTTTATTCGTAAGTATTTACTGGGGTGTATTTTATCATCCACATCCATCTTTCATAAATATGTAATATTATTTCCATCCACCTACAATTGTTTAAATCCATTTTTACCCTTCGGTGAGTTTTTAGTAAAAGAAATGAAAGGAATCTTTTGTCGTTTTTCGTACGAGGTACTTTTTGACTTTTCCGACAAAAGTACGAAGAATGTTTTTTTTAACTTATACGGCATGAATGGATTTCTAAAACATTATTTCCAATAAGTTTCCTTTACAAGTATTCAAGTTTATTTTTAATCAACTTATTTTAGTTTAAAATTGTATGATATGTTAAGAAAGGAAAAGTGTTTTTGAAGTAGAAAGAATATTTTCCTCAAGAATGGAGTTCAAGTATTTTATCAAAATTATTTTCCATATAAGATAATAAAAGGGTTCTATTTTTATCCCTATTATTACATGGATTTGATTATGATGTGATGGAAATATTTTTTTCTTTATCTTATATGAATTGTTTTATGATGTCATGTTGTTTAAAAATCCCATTTTTATTACATGGGTTACACTATGATGTATGGTTTATGATTATGTGGCACACATAAGAAAGGATTCATTATAAGATGGGTGGGACCTATATCGCCCTCCAATGCATTGGGTAAAGATTTTATATCTCATGAGATAGACATGGCTGGAACGGTAGGTTATACCGGTTCAGTGAAACAGGACTGGAACGAGGGTGACTCGGTTCAGAAAGGGACTTTGTCCACTAAGATAGTCTTGGCAATGAGTCATGACTAACAAGAAATGATTTTCCATGATTATGTGTGCATGCCACAAAGTTTCAAGTTTCATGTTATGATTATGGGGATTTCATTTTCACTTCTATTATTTGTTCCATGTTAAGATATTATGATCTCTTTTGCAGGTTATGATTTTCAAAAAGATATGATCTGATTTTTATTTCCTTTATTTTCCCTTGCTGAGAATTTGAGCACACCCTTTTATGTTTTCTTTTCCACAGGTCAGGAAGATGGATATTAAGTAGAATATGCTAAAAGGGACCCTAGATATGATGAAATAAATGGGAGACGCTGTAGAAGATTTATGAACCAGTTGTTTAGGTTTCCCAGTTTCTAAAGACACTATACCTATACGGTCCTTTGTGGTTTTGTCATATGTTGTAATAAGTGTGCTTCAATTTTTAAGTATTAACAATGTATGTAAAGTATGGGTCGTTATAGTTGGTATCAGAGGAAAGGTATAGTCAACCTTTGGAAACTAGGATGTGAAAACCTTAGTAAGAACCCTAAGGATAAGTCTAAGCATAGAACACAATCATAGTGTTTTGGAAATGGCCATGAATACCCAAGGATAAGACCTTAAGTGTGAAATTTTATCCTTGATTATGTGGTTTTCCTATTATAATTAGTGTTGCTCACACTATTATTCTTGGTTTTAGTCAATGGCTGGAACCCGAAGGAACCGTGTTAATGCGGAATGCGATGGGCAATGCAATGATTGTCCCCCTGAGCAACCAAACGATATAGGAGCTGGAATGCAAGATCTTGTAGCCATGCTCACACAACTTTCTCAAGTTATGAATCATGAAGGACTTCCAAACGAGCAAAGGAAGGAGAAACATTCTGTTGAATCCTTCATGAGGCAGTGTCCACCTTCTTTCAGTGGGTCTACTGATCCATTAGTTGCTGAACAATGGATTAGTACTACTGAAAAGATATTTTCAGTTCTTCAATGTTCTGAACATGATAATGTCATCCTAGCAGTGTATCGTTTGGAAGGAGATGCTGATAAATGGTGGAATCTTATTAAGAATACGAGGAAAAGGGATGAAATTGAGTCTATGGAATGGGACGAGTTCAAGAACTTATTTTTCAATAAGTACTTCCCTCGTATTCTCCGAACAAAGATAGAGAAAGAGTTTCTTGAACTAAAGCAAAGGGATGATGAATCTGTTGATACCTATGAAGCAAATTTTACAAGACTTGCAAGGTACGCTTCTGGTATTTTTATCCAACCTGAGAGTAAGATCGATCGATACTTTAGTGGCTTAAAACCAAGTCATCGAAGGGCGTTAGCCATAAGGGACTTCAATAGCTACGAGGAAATCGTTCGATGTGCTCTCAAAGTCGAGATGGAGATTGGAGTAACCCATCAGTCATATGGGTTTGATAAGAAGAGGAAGATGGAATTCAAAGGAAAATCTAAAGAGCACACTGAAAAGAAGATGAGCTTTCCCTTATGCTCAAAGTGTGGAAAGAAACATGGAGGGAGTTGTCTTAAAGGGACAAGTAAATGTTTCAAATGTGGAAAGGAAGGTCATCGGGCATTTGAATGCCACGATAATGGGAAGAAGATGTCTAATGATGCAAACAAAGGAAGGGATACACAGAATGAACCTACTACACTTCAATGTTTCAAGTGCAAGGAGATGGGGCATTATGCCAATCAATGCCCAAATCCAAGGGTTGATGATGATGGTCGATGTCAAAAAAATCTTAAGGCTAAAGACAAAGGAAAGTCACATGAAATTTCTATCAGCGATGTGGAGTACGATAACGAAGTGGTGAAAGGTACACTTACCATCCACTCTAAAGTAGCAAATGTTTTATTTGATTCTGGATCCACCCACTCTTTTATTTCTGAAAAATTTTCTAAGGGTATCACCGTATTACCTCAACAATTAGATGTTGAGTTAGCTGTGACAACACCTAATGGCACAACAGTCGCATCAAAAGTTTATAATTCTTCTCCGATCGAAGTTTGTGGGAAAGTGCTTCCTGCAAATCTTGTGATCCTTCCTTTAGTGGAATTTGATGTGATTCTTTGCATGGATTGGCTTTCTCTACATGGATCACATATCAATTACCAAAGAAGGGAAGTCACATTTCATATTCCAGATCAATCTATGATCGCCTATCAATGCAAGGATGAATATAACCTTCCAGTGGAAATTCCTTCCATCTTATGGGTCTTGATTCCACTAAATGAAGGTTATTTATCTCAAATGGTTGGTGAGAAACTTACGATTAAGAATATGCCCATCGTACGGGAGTTTGATGATGTCTTTCCGGAGGAATTACCGGGTCTTCCACCAAATCTGAAGTTGAGTTTTCAATAGAACTCGTACCGGGTGCTTTGCCTATTTCAAAGACACCTTATAGAATGGCCCCAATTGAGTTGCAGGAATTGAAGAAGCAACTCCAAGAGAATCTTGATAAGGGATTCATACGCCCTAGTGCGTCACCTTGGGTAGAACTTGTTCTATTTGTTAAGAAGAAAGATGGATCAATGAGACTCTGCATTGATTATCGAGAACTTAACAAGATCACTATCAAGAAAAAATATCCTCTCCCACGCATTGATGACTTATTTGACCAACTACGCGGATCTCAATACTTTTCCAAGATTGATCTTCGTTCAGGGTATCATCAATTAAGGGTCAAAAGGGAGGATATACCAAAGACAGTTTTCCGTACAAGGTATGGACACTATGAATTTATAGTGATGCCATTTGGTCTTACTAATGCCCCTGCTATCTTCATGGATATAATGAATAGAGTCTTTAGAGACTATCTTGATCAATTCGTGGTAGTCTTTATAGACGATATTCTTGTCTATTCAAAGATCAAGGAAGAGCATCAAGATCACTTGAGAATTATATTGAAGACCCTGAGAAAGGAGAATCTTTATGCCAAATTTACCAAGTGTGAATTTTGGCTTCAAAAAGTTGCATTTTTGGGTCACATAATCTCAAAAGAGGGGATATCTGTGGATCCAGCAAAAACAGAGGTTATCGAAAGATGGTCGAGACCAACAACAGTAACTGAGATCCGAAGTTTTCTTGGATTGGCTGGATATTATCGACGTTTTGTAAAAGATTTTTCACGATTATCTAATCCACTCACCAAGTTGACTCGGAAAGGAGTTAAGTTTGTTTGGACAGAGGAATGTGAAGAGAATTTCAAGGAGTTGAAAAGAAGGTTATCCAGTGCACCTGTGCTCACACTGCCTTGTAGTGGAGAAAGGTTTGTGATCTACAGTGATGCATCCAAGAAGGTATTGGGGTGTGTTCTTATGCAAAATGATATGGTGATAGCTTATGCCTCACGACAGTTGAAAATCCATGAGCAAAATTACCCAACACATGATTTGGAGTTGGCTGCGGTAATCTTTGCATTAAAGATTTGGAGGCATTACCTTTATGGTCAAAGGTGTGATATTTATACTGATCATAAAAGTTTAAAGTATATTTTCACACAAAAGGCATTGAATATGCGTCAAAGAAGATGGTTGGAGCTTATTAAGGATTAAGACTGCTCAATCCATTGCCACCCTGGGAAAGCAAACAAGGTGGCAGATGCATTAAGTCGACAAGAACATGCTAGTTTATCCATGATGAGGATCACAAAAGATCCAATATTTATGGATTTACAAAGGATGGATCTTGGAATTATAATGGAAGGGGAAAATCATATCTTTATCAAATGAATGTTAAACCATCTATACATTTGAAGATTAAAGAGGCACAGAAAGAAGATGTAGAGTTACAAAAGAAGGTGAGAAATGTTCCTGAATTCAACCTTGATTGTGATGGGATAATAATGTTCAGGAATCGGGTTTGTGTTCCTCCCATCCCCGAATTAAAGAAGGAGCTGTTGGATGAGGCTCATAGTTCTTCATTCTCTATTCATCCTGGAAGCACGAAGATGTAAAGGGACCTGAAAGAGTACTTCTAGTGGGATGGCATGAAAAGAGATGTTGCTGAATATGTCTCTCGATTCTTGGTTTGTTAACAAGTTAAAGCTGAGAGACAAAAGTCTAAGGGGATGTTACAACCATTACCCATACCCGAATAGAAATGGGAAAACATCACTATGGACTATGTCACAGGACTTCCTAAAACATCCAAAGGCAATAATGTTATTTGGGTCATAGTTGATCGTCTTACAAAGTCTGCACACTTCATTGATATTAGAGAGGATTTCTCTCTAGATCAGCTTTCCAGGATATATGTAAAGGAAGTGGTAAGATTGCATGGAGTACCACTTTTTATTATATATGATCGGGATCTGAGATTTACCTCAAAGTTCTGGAGAAGTCTTCAGCATACTCTGGATACAGAGTTGAGTTTCAGCACTGCATATCATCCCCAGACAGACGGTCAGTCTGAGAGAACAATTAAAACCCTAGAAGATATGTTGAGAGCTTGCTCTATGGATTTCAAAGGAGGTCGGGACCAACACCTACCTTTGGTGGAATTTTCTTATAATTATAGCTTTCACTCCAGTATTCAGATGGCTCCTTATGAAGCTCTCTATGGAAAGAAATGCAGGACTCCAACTTGCTGGGATGAAGTTGGGGAAAGAAAGCTATTAGGACCTGATCTCGTTGATGAAATGGCAGAAAAGGTCAGATCTATTCAACAACACATAAGAGCAGCTCAGAGTCGACAGAAAATTTATGCCGACAACCGAAGAAAAGACCTAGAGTTTGAAGTGGGTGATAAAGTGTTCTTACGAATATCTCCCTGGAAGAGGGTTTTGAGATTTGGAAAGAAGGGGAAGTTGAGCCCTAGATATATCAGTCCTTTTGAAATACTATATCGTGTTGGAAATGTAGCTTACCGATTGGCGCTTCCACCGAATCTCTCTCAAGTTCACGATGTGTTCCATGTATCTCTCCTGAGAAAGTACATACCTAATCCTTCACATGTACTCAGCTCAGAAGTTGTACCGCTGGAGCAAGATCTTTCTTATGAAGAACAACTGATAGAGATTCTGGATCGTAGCGAAAAAGTCCTACGAAACAAGACCACTCGATTGGTGAAAGTTTTATGGAGGAACCACCAATTAGAAGAAGCTACATGGGAGCTTGAGGATATGATGAAGGAGAAGTATCCTCATCTGTTTGTTACAAAGTGACGAATTTCGAGGGCGAAATTCTTTTTAAGGGGGGTAGAATGTAACACCCGAGATTTTTATGAGTAATATTTTGTTTTTATATATCATCAAAGGAATCTTTCACTACATACTATCTTGGCTTACTTTACACACAATCGCGACCTTCCTCAATAGCTTGCGTCGTACGCAATACCGAGTTTCACTAAACAACGATATGCTATTAAAATATTATTAAAACTAGCCGTTATGAATAGTAATAACCACTTTTTGAAAATTTATACATTTTATTTTTCAAAATGGACTTCATTTTTGGATTCGGAATACCGAAATTACCCTAGGGTAAAATTTTGGTATTTTTTTGAAAACTTTCAATTTTTGATGAATAGTGAAACCACTAAGTGGTAGGTTAAAAACTGAATTTTTCATAAAACTTAATTTTACCGCTTCTGTGAATGGAATTTCGAAAATCCGACAGACACGGTTGATATTAGTAAGTAAAATGTGGTTCAATGAGATAAAAATAATTTTTTGGTGAATAGTAACTTTTTACTTTTTTACCACGGTTAATAGTAAATAGGGGTAAATATGATCTTACTATTACCCTAACACATGTCATAATTCTATTGGATAAGTGTAATTCGACCAAAAACAACCTTATGAATAAAATATGACCATTTAGGCCCACTTGGGTTAGATTAGGACATTTATTATTAATTTATTTAAAGAAGGGTTAAAATAGTTAAAATCAAAGTTTAATAAGTAAATCATTTTTAATATGGGGTTATACATTAGAAAAATTCGACTATAAATATTCATTAGAAATCTAAAAAGATTTCCCACATATTGGTATTTTATTTATAATTTTTAGACATTAAATAATTTAATTTATTTATGACACAATTATGATGCAGTAATTGTCTTATTTATGAAATATTGACATAATTGATGTTATAAACACCAAAATAAATGTAATTTGAGACTTTTTATGAATTCCACTAATTTTCTAGGTTACTATGATATATTAGTGTTGATGTAATCAACTTGGTTCGAACATATAATTCTGTTATGACTTTCACAAAAAATCATATATCAAATAGTGTCAAAATTGACACAAAATAGTTTTTAAATCAAATATTATATTATTAATTGTAATTTTATTCCTAAAAATCTAAGGTTCGGCCAAATGACTTAGATAAGAATATATATATTAATAATAAACAATTTGGGGTTCGTTTGGCATGTTATAGTAAGTGTATTAACAATATAGTGAAAGAAAACAAAAAGACACGATAAAAGTTAAATTATTTAACTTAGAGTTAAATCTAATTGATAAGGTTAAAATAATACCCTAAACTTGTCTAAATCCTATTGGTTGATATGATTTCGACCCATCCCCACTTTAGCTTCGAAATAAGACCCTTTGTAACCATTATAAACCGATTTTTACTTTAATATAAAATAATATTTTGAGATATTCCTAAGGTGCCCCTCTCCTCCCTTATAAAAGGGCACCTCCTCCGCCTCCACCTCACACCAATTTGAGCACTCAAGCTCGGCCAACCCCTGCAATTTTATCCTCTCCACTTCACTAGAATAATCCTAGAGGTCATGGTCTTCTTCAAAGACCAATCTTAGTTCCCTAAGTGGAGGATTCAAAGAGGCGTTCCAAAGAAGAGGTAATATCCATTACCGATCTTTTCAATTTCTTTCTTCTTCAACTTCTTCTTCTTTAGTTGTTTCATGATAAAGTAATAACATATGTATTACTTACATACTGATATGTTATTATAAATATGAAACAACCCTAATTCACCTTCTATCCATCCTACGGAAAAATGAAATCACCGCGCGTGCGTATGTACGGAATACCGTCTCCACACCGTGGTGTAATCTATTTTCCACCACCACCTTACAAGGATGGGTATAATGGTGTAATGAGTAACTATTTATAATTATTATAAAGTAATATTGATACTAAAATAATATATATATATACTCCAATACAATTCCACGATCATAGGAACGATATCATCACTCGTGCGTACGTACGGAATACCGTCTCCACGATGTGATGCGACTCGTTCTACATGATCATCCTTACATAGTAATTATATAAATGAATTGAATGAATAAATATGATATATGTTACACTAATACCATTCTGGATATAAGGTATCTATAACCTTAAAAAAAGAATAAGAATTTATTCGGCAAAACACGCATAAGAACAAAAGGCAATAAAGACCCGAGTAACAAGTAACAATGAAATATTACAAACAAGAAGCTAAGAATATGACCATATATGATATCATATGAATATGTATGATTCTGGAATAAGTAAATAACATTATTTAAACCATTATACAGGAGCTTCGGACACTTACAAAGCAAATCGGACCTAAGGTAAGGGAAATATCACAATCTCATTTTTATCCGAGATTGTTTATTCGTAAGTATTTACTGGGGTGTATTTTATCATCCACATCCATGTTTCATAAATATGTAATATTATTTCCATCCACCTAAAAATTTTTAAATCCATTTTTACCCTTCGGTGAGTTTTTAGTAAAAGAAATGAAAGGAATCTTTTGTCGTTTTTCATACGAGGTACTTTTTGACTTTTCCGACAAAAGTACAAAGAATGTTTTTTTTAACTTATACGGCATGAATGGATTTCTAAAACATTATTTCCAAGAAGTTTACTTTACAAGTATTTAGGTTTATTTTTAATCAACTTCTTTTAGTTTAAAATTGTATGACATTTTAAGAAAGGAAAAGTGTTTTTGAAGTAGAAAGGATATTTTCCTCAAGAATGGAGTTCAAGTATTTTATCAAAATTATTTTCCATCTAAGATAATAAAAGGGTTCTGTTTTTATCCCTATTATTACCTGGATTTGATTATGATGTGATGGAAATATTTTTTTCTTTATCTTATATGAATTGTTTTATGATGTCATGTTGTTTAAGAATCCCATTTTTATTACATGGGTTACGCTATGATGTATGGTTTATGATTATGTGGCACACATAAGAAAGGATTCATTATAAGATGGGTGGGACCTATATATCCCTCCAATGAATTGGGTAAAGATTTTATATCTCATGAGATAGACATGGCAGGAACGGTAGGTTATACCGGTTCAGTGAAACTGGACAGGAACGAGGGTGACTCGGTTCAGAAAGGGACTTTGTCCACTAAGATAGTCTTGGCAATGATTGATGACTAACAAGAAATGATTTTCCATGATTATGTGTGAATTCCACAATGTTTCAAGTTTCATGTTATGATTATGGGGATCTCATTTTCACTTCTATGATTTGTTCCATGTTAAGATATTATGATCTCTTTTGCAGGTTATGATTTTCAAAAAGATATGATATGATTTTTATTTCCTTTATTTTCCCTTGCTGAGCATTTGAGCTCACCCTTTTATGTTTTCTTTTCCCCAGGTCAGGAAGATGGATATTAAGTAGAATATGCTAAAAGGAACCCTAGATATGATGAAATAAATGGGAGACGTATATAAGATTTATGAACTAGTTGTTTATGTTTCCCAGTTTCTAAAGACACTATACCTATATGGTCCTTTGTGGCTTTGTCATATGTTGTAATAAGTGTGCTTCAATTTTGAAGTATTAACAATGTATGTAAAGTATGGGTCATTATACTTCGTGTTTTTCGCAACGGAGGATGAAGATCTCAAGCCTTGGAGTCTTCTCCAAATCCTCTCAACGTGCAATCCTCAAGAAGACAAGCATTGGTCTTATTTTATTAACATGCCAACAAATTGTAAAACAAACTAAGTAAAGACCCATTAATTCATAGAATTAATTTCAATGAATAAACTGCCCAATTAATATGAGCATTTAAGAGTTTAATAAAATGCCCCAGTTGACCTTCATTTAAGAGGGGTGTTGCTGGTGCATTACATAGCGAAAAAGAAATGGTGGGGCTTGTGCGGGAAACACCTCACAAATATCCTACCAAGAGGGTAGGATATTTTGAATTGCACCCTATCCGCTTCAACTCAGCTTAAGCAGCTTTAAGTGGCTTTAAGCGGCTTTAAGTGAAATAAAATAAAGTTTGTCGTACCCCATTATTTTATTTCTTAACTTAAAGCCCAAAAATTAGAAACCACACCCGAGCAAACACAACTCCGGAAGAGGCGTTTCTAAGCAAATATTGGAGATGCGATTCCATCGGTGCCCTCAGAATTTGATTCCGAGGACCGGTTCAAAAGTTAGAAAAACATGCTCGTTCGTTCACTGAACGTACCCGAGCCAAACTTTGGAACATGATTATGGGCACACCGGGCCTCGGAATCAGGTTCCGTCAGAAACTGCGTTCTTGTAAAATTCCAATGAAAATTAAGAAAAAAATTCCCTTGAAATTTACGGGTCTTTACATCACTCCCACATTAGGGATTTACGTCCCCGTAAAGATACATCATATGTTAGGGAAACAAAAGTGGGTACTGAGCATGCATCTGAGCCTCCCGCTCCCAAGTGCTCTCCTAGAGGTTTCTGTTCTGCCATATGATGCGCACTAGAGGAATCGACCGTCCACATAGGACCCGCTCCTATCGATCCTAGATCTCCACCGGGACCTCCGCAAAAGTCACCCCATCATCAGCGTCCATCTCCCCATGGTCAACGATGTGCGTCAGGTCGTGCACGTATCTCCTCAGCTGAGATACGTGGAAGACGTCGTGCACCCGGTGCAACTGAGGTGGTAGAGTCAGGCGATAAGCCACCTCGCCAATCCTGCTGAGGACCTGGAATAGTCCGATAAAGCGTGGAGACAACTTTATGCCTCTGCCAAATCTCCATAAACCACGTCGAGGTGAGACACGCAAGAAGACATGGTCGCCATCCTCGAACTCTAGTGGCCTCCGCCTCCTATCATCATAAGACTTATGTCGGCTCTGAGCTATCCTCATCCGCTCCTGGATGACCTGGACCTTCTCTGTCGTGGCCCGGACCATCTCTGGTCCCACAAGTGCTGACTCCCCAGGTTCTATCCAGCACAATAGAGATCTGCAAGGTCTATCGTACAACGCCTCGTATGGTGCCATCCCGATGGTGGAGTGGTAGCTGTTGTTGCACGTAAACTCCACCAAGGGTAGGTGGTCCTCCCAGCTACAACCAAAGTCGAGGACACATGCGTGGAACATGTCCTCGAGAGTCTGAATGGTCCTCTCTGTCTGACCATCCTTCTGAGGGTGAAAGGCAGTGCTCAGATGTAGCTACGTCCTGAACGCCTCCTGCAACCCCTTCCAAAGCCGGGAAGTAAACCGAGCATCTCGATCGAAGACGATAGATGATGGCACATTGTGAAGTCGTACAATCTCTTGAACGTAGAGAGGCCCCAAGCTCTCTACCGAGACCTACTCTCTGATGGGTAAGAAGTGAACCGACTTTGTGAGTCGGTCGACAATCACCCAAATGGAGTCATGACCTCGGGAAGTGCGTGGAAGTACAGTCACGAAGTCCATAGATATCCCGTACCACTTCCATTCCGGGACCTCCAAGGGTTGTACCAAGCCAGCTGGTACCTGATGCTCTTCCTTCACCTGTGGTAGGTGAGGCATCGAGAAACGAATTCCACCACAGCCTTCTTCAGGCCTGGCCACCAGTGCTGTCATCTGAGGTCCTGGTATATCTTCGCCACTCCAGGATGTACCGCCAAAGGAGAAGTGTGAAACTCTCTCATCACTTCCTCTCGTAAAGAAACTGGTACCAAGGTACGTCCTCTGAAAAGGATTTTGTGCTTTGCTCCAAAGGAGAAGCCATCAGGTGCCTGTCCTGAGGATATCTGTGCACGCCGAGTCTCACAGTCAGCGTCCTCATGTTGTGCCTCTTTGAACCGCTGTATTAGTGGAGGGGTGACTGCAAGAGACTGAAGGAAGGCTGATCCATCCCTATCCACGAAGGATATCCGCAAAGCGGCTAGCTTCTCTATCACCTCCTCAAGTAGCCGAATGCCCGTCCTCCTGCTTAGAGCATCGTCTACCACGTTCCACTTCCCAGGAGTATATACTATCTCAAAGTCATAGTCCTGGAGGAACTCAAGTCATGACCACTATCTCAGGTTCAGTTCCTTCTGAGAGAAGACGTACCTGAGACTCTGATGGTCAGAAAAGACTGTAAAGCGCTCGCCCATCAGATAGTGTCGCCATGTCTTCAGAGCGAAACCACTGCTGCTAACTCCAGGTCATGGGTAGCGTAGTTCTGCTCATTCGGCCTCAACTGACGTGATCCATAGGCGATCACCGCCCGCTCCTGCATTAGGACACATCCGATCCTGATCCCTGATGCATCCTAGTAGACTTCGTACCCTACTCCCTCCTCAGGAAAACTCAAGATAGGGGCGCTGGTCAATCTCTGTCTCAGCTCTTGAAAGCTCTGCTGACATCTTTCTGACCACACAAAATGTTTCCCCTTCTTCTTCAAAGCTGAGAGTGGTTCCGCAACTCTGGAGAAGTCTGGCACAAATCTCCGACAGTATCCAGCTAGTTCCAAGAAACTCCGCACCTTCGTCACGCTCTTGGGTGTCTCCCAAGCTAGCACTGCCTCGATCTTCGCAGGATCCACTACAACTCCCTCCTCAGAGATGATGTGTCCCAAGAAGTGGACCTCACGTATCCAGAACTAACACTTTGAGAGATTTCCATAAATCTGGTGCTCTCGGAGTGTGTCTAGTACAACCTGTAAGTGGTAGGTGTGCTCCTCCTCTGTGGTCGAGTAAATCAATATGTCTTTGATGAAGACCACGACAAATCGATCATGGTATGGTTGAAAGATCATGTTAATGAGGCCCATGAACACTGTTGGAGCATTGGTTACGCCGAATGGCATAACCAAGAACTCATAGTGGCCATACCGACATCTGAAGGTCGTCTTATGCACGTCCTCTTCCCGAACTCTGAGCTGATGATAGCCTGACCTGAGGTCTATCTTCGAGAACCACCGTGCTCCCTTGAGCTGATCGAAGAGGTCATAAATCCTTTGTATCAGATACTTGTTCCTCACCATCACCTGGTTCAGGCGACGACAGTCGATGCAAAGTCCCAAGCTCTCATCGGCCTTCTTGGCGAACAATATCGGGGAAGCCCAGGGTGAAACACTAGGTCAGATGAATCCCTTTCCCTGCAAGTCCTCCAAATATACTCGTAGCTCTCGAATCTCAGTGGGGGTCATCCGATATGCTGGAGTCGATATCGGGGTTGTCCCATGGTACAGGTCAATATAAAATTCTACCTCTCTGCGATGAGGTAGCCCTGGAACGTCGTCAGGAAAGATGTCTGCGTACTGATCCACCACTGCAGGAAAACTAGGACTCCGCACGTCAACTGCTCCTAGGATGAGGCTATCCAGCTGATGAGTGATGGGTTGTACTCTTCTCTGCGGATGTCCATCCTGTGCTGTGAAGGCTCCCTTCTTGCTGGTGAAGGTGAACCTGCTCCCATCGGTGCGTACACATCACACCTTGTGCCTAAAATAGTCAATCTGTGCATGGTCTGTAGATAACCAATACATGCCCAAGATGACGTCGTAAGGCCTCGATGTTGCTACAAGAAGATTCCAGCCGAAGCTCTCGCCTCCTAGAGTAAGCTCACACTGTCGGAACTAGTGCGTAATCATCGAGTCTTCTCCCATAGGAGTCTCTTGCCGTAAGGATCGAGCCAACGGCTCTGTCGGAATCTCCGAGCTCCGAACAAGGGAAGCGGCTATGAAAGAGTGACTCGCTCCTGTGTCTATAAGAACTGCAGAAAGGGTGGAATAGCCACAGATCGTACCTCGAATCATCTCGGGCACGCCGTGGTCGTAGGCCTCCGTTGCCTAGAGCTGTGCCTATCTCTGCCCGCCAGCTCCCTGTGGCCGGGGTGGACCTCCTGGTGGTGGTGGTGGTGGTAGAGCCTCAAAGCATCACCCACCACCTGCTACTCGGCCAGCTCCTCTGCCTCGTCCGCCTCCTCCCTGCGGACCACCACGGTCGACCCTCTGCCTCTGCCTGGGTGGCCCCTCAACCGTCTACTGCTCCTCGGCATGGTGGGTTGGCCAGTCATGAGCCATGTGGCCCTGCCCGCCGCATGTGTAGCACTGCCTGCCTCTCGAAAGACTGGCTCCACGCTGTGTGCCTTGCACTGCTGAGCTAGTGTCCTGAGGTCATCTGCGTGAGGGTTTGGTCTCCCTGGACCCCTGAGTCATCCATCGACTGCCTGCTGTAGAAGACTTTGCTACGTGCTTCCCCGCGGTAGGTCTCGCCGCTGGAGAAATCTCAGCAAGAAAAATATCGATCAAAAGGGCTCGCTCCAGTACTTCTGCATGAGTCGGAATGCTGGGGGAGATCAGCGATGCCCTGATCTCATGTCTCAATCCCTGCTCAAAGGTTCGGGCCTGGAAGAATGGGTCTCGTACTATGTCGGTCGAGTAGCGAGAATGATCGGTAAATATTGCCGAGTATGGGGCGACCGTAAAGCTGCCCTGCCGCAGCTGAAGAAGCTCATGGATGCGCACCGCACGGAGGGTGGCTGAGATGAACTCTGAGCGAAGGAGGCCCTCAAAGTCTGTCCAGAGGAGAGATTCCTCATCGTGCACCTGGAGCATCAAGCTCCACCATCGACCCGCTGCTACGTGTAGTAGGCTCGCTGTGAGGATCACCATGAGATCTGCTGGTGTCCTCACTAACCGGAAAACACGTACAACTGCCTCCAGCCAGTCCTCGGCTGCTTGGGAGTCCGTCTCCCCATGGAACCTAGGCGTTCGCTGGCACTGAAACTCATGCAAAGCTCCAAGGTGACGTGCATCGTCAACGGCTGGGGCTGGAAGCATCGGTGGCTCGGCGGGTAAAGGTATCACCGGTGCCTCATCTATCAAAGGGCCCTGTACCGAGGCCTCGTCGCTCGGCGGGCTGTCGTCACGCACAACTCTCGGAACCCTAGCTGGCTGCTGCCGTGGGGCCATCCTGAAAAGGAAACAGGTTCGCCACAGTCAGAACAGTATACCTGGTGAGCTGATACAATGTAATCACAAAGAAAACTTGTAACACACATGCAATCAATGTTTTCATGCATTAAGTCGGAAATCAGAGGTCAGGGTCCTGGTGTACGGATACGTTAGCCGCCGCACCAACACTGGACTCCCTGGACTGATAACCATACCCAATACGCTAAACACTATTGCTTCACATAGAAAATGATCAGAGTCCCAAGTTCTGTGGTAGAACTGAACTCCTCTGATACCAATTTTTCACGACCCGTCCTCGGGGCCCGTGTCGTGACTACCCGAAGCCCGCCTTCCATAGGCCAGGGGCTGGCGACTAGCACCAAGGCATAAATTCCAGTAAAAAGGGAACGCATTGCCTTTGTAAAGTAAACAAACACCACAGAGCAAGCAAGAAGTAGAAGTAAACACTAAGTAAAAATAGAGTACAACAATAAGTGCGGAAAGTAAGTGGGCCAGAATACAAACCCAAACTTAAAATAAAGTACAACTCAAAAGGGAAAATAGCAACTGAAAAGTAAAGCCGCAATGTCGAGACGTCCACTGGAATTCCCACCTAAAGGGTGGGTACAGAAAGCCTCCATTTCTCCTCGGGTCCAGCCGACCTCTCCGAGTACGTTTCGCCCAGTGGTCCACCTCCAGGTATCGTCCTACTCTGCAAGCCTCCACCCCAATCAGCGATGTCCGTCGTCTACAACCAACACAACGTAGTGCGGGTATAGCCCGTGCAGGGGTGAGTATAAGCTACTCAATAGGGACCCCGAGACCCCCTAAGGTCTCCCATAATCCAAAAAGGATAACCACAAAGGAAAGATACAATCACGAAGTAACATCCGACACTGCTTAGGTATATGCCCATACATATACCTAAGTCATCAATTCTCGTTCGGCTCCAACATCCTAACCCAAGTACAACCCAGTCCACACAGGAAAGCAAAACGTAAATCCACACAGGATACCACCACACAATCCACAAAGGAAAGAAAAACAGGGTTTCAGCTCACACAGGTATACTTCTTCGAATGACGATAGAGATGATCACTGGTCCATCTAAGTCGTCGGACCCACAAAGGATCGATAGGTACTAACCCCCGTAATGACCCACAAAGGATCTGACCCACAAAGGATCGATAGGTAACTAACCCCCACAAAGAACCACACAGGATCGAACCCACACAGGATTGATAGGTAACTAACCCCCGTAAACACCCACACAGTATCGGACCCACATAGGATCTGTAGGCGCTGGCCCACACAGGACCGATGAGCGCTGACCCACATAGGATTGGACCCACACAGGATCGATAGCACTGACCCACAAAGGATCGCTGAGTGCTGTAGTCATCACCGTCGAATCCACTGAGGATCTCCGCACAGTCGTCGTCGTCACAGTAGCAGTCGCAGCCAGCTCTAGGGTTCCCCCACACAGCAAGCTCGTTTCGGAGGGTCCGCTCCACGAGCCGAGAGGCTGATACATCAACTGACACATAGTCCAGAGTTGATGAATCCAAAAGTTCCATATCGCCAATAGGAACTCAACGTCGCAGACGGCGCGTCAATCGGACGCCCGGTCTGAGAGTTATTGGCCTTTTCGTCTTAGGGGCCCAGTTGGTTTTTAAGGCAAAACCAACCCAACCGTTCTCCACCTGCGTCCAAACCTCGAGCGGAGTATTCCAAAAGATCTGTCTCACCTATAGGAATTCAACAATGTCGACGGAATGTCAATCGGACGTCCGAAGCTCAGGATATGAGCGTTTCTGCTCCGAGGGCCCGGTTGGTTTCGTGTACGAACCAACCCGGCCGAACCCAAAGTATTCCGAAACCATGAGTGTGATATACCAAAACAACCGTCTCATCCAAGGATCGCATCTCCGCTGACGGCGCATCGTTCGGAGGCCCGTAGCTCATGTTATGAGCAAAAGACCAAAAAGGTCCAGAAACGGGGGGTCTGGGCCCGGCCCGACCCCCCTGGGTTGGCCCGAACCGGGTCGACCCGACCCGGTTGGGTGCGACCTGGCCCGCGGGTCGGCTTGTCTCGGCTCGGCCGAGTGGCCGAGCAAGGGAAACCGTGAAGGGTGTGCTGCCCCCGCGTGAAGAGAAGTCGCGGCCCCGCGTGGGGCCTCCCTCGCCAGCGGACGCGGCCGAGTGGCCGCGTCCCTCTCTTCCGGACCCGCGCGATCGCAGGACCACACTGCTTCCGCCGCGGAAGGTCCATCCGGCAACGCCGCCGCGCTGCTGGTGGAGTTGGCGGGCCACTGGAGTTGCTCCGGTGGTCCGATTTCATTTCTGTCTGCGTCATAGCTCATCCCGGGTCCCGTTCTTCACTGCGGAAACAACTAATCATCTTTGCGGCCCGTTTTGTCGTCGTCCGCCATTCTGAACACCAAGAACAAAAGGGAGGTGGGTTCGGACTTGTTTGTTGGTCAGCACCTACCGCGTTAGCGGTTTGAAACAACACCATGATTCCCAGCAATTAGTAAACCTCGACCCGCAATAATAATCCGCGGACCAACTTGTTAATTGTTTGGTCCGCGCTCTTGCCTTGGAGGAAAACAAACATGGGTATTATCGTTTTCAAAACGACCCCTACCTCAACGTCGTCGTCAGATGCGAGTTCGTCATGGAATTGACCGTCGCGGAAGAAAAGGATCGTCGCGTCGCGGAAGGGCGTCACTGTCGCACGGTACTCGGTGTCGTGTAGACAAACTCTGAGGATCAAGAACAAACAAATTTAATTATAACAATTAAATCCATGTTGATGTTATAATCCACAAAGAATTAAAAGGACCGTAATCCCCTACCTCAAGATGTCGATCAAAGATTGTCGCGGGGATGGATCGTCGTGGAAGAAGCGTCGCAGAGGGAGAATCATCGTCGTCGCGGAACACGGCATCGCGTCGTCGATCTCTGAGGGTGACGGTGTTCTTCGCGTTCTTTGCGTTTCTTCGCGTTCTTCACGTTCTTCATGTTCTTCGCATTCTTCGCGAAGGAGGATGAAGATCTCAAGCCTTGGAGTCTTCTCCAAATACTCTCCACGAGCAATCCTCAAGAAGAAAAACGTTGGTCTTATTTTATTAACATGCCAACAAATTATAAAACAAACTAAGTAACGACCCATTAATTCATAGAATTAACTTCAATGAATAAACCGCCTAATTAATAGGAGTGTTTAAGAGTTTAAGAAAATGCCCCATTTGACCTTCATTTAAGAGGGGGTTTGCGGGTGCGTTACTTAGCGGAAATGAAATGGTGTGGCTCATGCGGGCCCCACCTCACAAATATCCTACCAAGAGGGTAGGATATTTTGAATTGCACCCTATCCGCTTCAACTCAGCTTAAGCAGCTTTAAGTGGCTTTAACCGGCTTTAAGTGAAATAAAATAAAGTTTGTCGTACCACATTATTTTATTTCTTAACTTAAAGCCCAAAAATTAAAAACCACACCCGAGAAAACGCAACTCCAAAAGAGGAATTTATAAGAAAATATTGGCGCTGAGATTCCATCGGTGCCCTCGGAATTCGATTCCGAGCACCGGTTCAAGAGATAGAAAAACACGATCATCCGTTCACTGAACGTACCCGAGCCAAACTTTGGAACATGACTCCAGGCACACTGGGCCTCAGAATCAGGTGCCGTCAGAAACTGCGTTCCTGTAAAATTCCAAAGAAAATTATGAAAAAAAATTCCTTGAAATTTAAGGGTCTTTACAAAATGGATTTATACACCCTATTGTTTCACCTTGGGGAACCCCTATTTTATTCATGAAAAATATGGATGGATCCATGAGATTGTGAATCAATTATAGGTAAATAAATTCCATCACTATAAATAATAAGTAAACTCTTCCATATATTTATGACTTATTTGATAAACTTCATGGAGCACAATAAATTTCAAAGATCAATCTCTGCTTAGGTTATCATCAGCTAAGGGTGAAGAGGGATGATAAACTGAAGTTGGCCTTCCAAATAAGGTATGAACATTAGGAGTTTATGATAATGCCTTTTGAATTGACTAATGCACCTTTTACCGTTATGGATCTGATTATTATTGTACTCAAGGAGTATCTTGAATATATTATAGGGGCATTCATTATTGATATCATTATATAATCTTTGTTCTATTAAGAGCATGATAGACATTTACAAATAATTCTGAAGAGCCTAAAAAATATAATTACATAGGAAGTACTATGAGTGTAAATTTTTGCTTAATTAAGTTTCTTTTCTTGGAAATATTTTCTACAAGGATGAGATATTTTTTGAACCCTCAAAGACAAATTTAGTAAATGAATATAAAACACCAATGAACATAACCAAGATCATAATTTCTTGATCTTTACATGTTTCTATATATGGATTGTCCAAGATTTCAGCCGATTGGCCAAATTGTTAACCATGTAAACATGTAAAGGGGATAAATTCTCATGGTCAGGGGAATTTTAGGAAATATTTGATGAACCATAGAGTTTACTGATTAATGAATCATTATTTACTCTACCATCAGGTAAAGATTTTTTTTATTTTATAGTGATGAATCGAAATAGGACTTGAATATGTCCTTATACAGAATGATAGATTAATTTCCTATGTATCAAGGAAATTTATAATCCAGAAACAGAACTATACATATCATTCCCTTGATATGGAAGATATAATATTTTCTTTGAAAATATGTATACACTAAATATATGGAAAAAATATGTGAGATATATATGAACCATAATAATCTTATGTATATATTCTATCAAAAGGTTCATGGAATGAGGCAAATAAGATAGTTTTAACTCCAAAATGACTATGAAAACTAAAAATACCACCACTCTTTAAAGGATAACAAGGAGTTGATGCATTTATTTGGAGAGACCATTGAGTCCTAACCATGATTAGGATTAACAAATATACGATATATAGAGATCTAGTAAATATGGATATGGTGATTTCTAGGAAAGGATTTCCATCATCACTTTTCTAGGAAATTGTTAAACAATCATAAAAATAAAGTATATAGAAGTCATAGTAAGATGATCATAACATATAAAAGAATATTAAAGTAGTGAATGATGGTAAATTGACAAATTGCCTCAATAAAGATGGATTGTTGTTGCTTGGGAAGAAGTTATGTGACTCATTCATACCAGATATGAAAGTGGAACAACTATATGAATTAAATAGCTCAAATTTCTATATATACCCTAGAATCCCAAATAAGTAAAGGGATTTAAGATAACATTTCTGGTGGGATGGTATGAATTGGGAAATTTTTAATTATGGTATGTCTATAAGTAAAGGCTGAAAAGAAACATCCTAAGTGAGTAATGAAACATCTAAATGTACCAACATAGAAATTTTATGATGTTACAATGTACTTTTCCACTAGAATCCCATATACTCCAAGAATTAAATATTTTATTAGTTCATCATAGATCATCTTAGTATGTCTACTAATTTCATATAAATAAGAGAAGATCTACCCCTTGAGTTCATTTATAGTTTTATATAAAAGAAATTATAAGGCTTCATTAGGCACCTATATCTATTGTATCTAACCATGAACCTCAATTAACATAAAAATTTTAAAAGAGTGTCCAAAGGTATATCAACACTATGATACATTTTAGAACAATCCATCATCCCAAGACTGATGAGAGGTCTAAATGAGCCATCCAAGAATTAGAATACATGATGATATCATGTTCTCTTAACTTACAAGTTATTTGGTATTATTATCTACCTTTGGTAAAAAATTTATACTATAATAGATTCTATTTGAGCATCTAGATGAAACCATACAAAGTATTGTATGAGAAGAGGTATTATACTGCAACCTATTGGGAAGAAGTTAGATAGAGAAAGTTAGTCATCTCCATGCTCGTAGAGGAGATGGTTTTTGAAGTATAAACTACTCAGGATCATATTAAATCATCCCATAGTAGAAAAAATATTCATGCTGACAATCAAAGGAAATACTTGTAATTTTATTTTTGGAATCATGTATTCTTAAATGGTTCACCTTGGAAGGGAGTTTTGATATTTAGTAAAAAAAGAAATTAAGACCTTGGTGTATTGAGCCTTTTTAAATATAATAAATAATTGGGGTTATATCTTACCAAATGGATGTTCCTCCCAACCTATCATAAGTAATTCATATATATCATGTTTCATTAATGAGGAAATATATGACAGATCCAACACATGTGCTCACATCTGATTGAATAGAACTAGATCCTAACTTATCTTATACCGAGGAGATTGTATAGATTCTTGACATGATAGAGAAATTATTTTTGAATCATAAAACTCATTTGGTAAAAGTATATTGTAGAAATCACAAATTAGAAGAGTGAACTTGGGAATCTACTATAACACCTGAGACTCTAATACAGTAGTTAAGTATTGTATCATTAACTAATGAACAAATGCTAACTTTAAAGATCATTTTTTCAAGAATTTATTTAAAATTTAAATTTAGGAATTTAAAATTTTCTGAAATAATTAAATTTTTGAATTCATCATATTTAAATTATCTTAGTATTAAATTTTAATCTTTTTCAAAAAATGTATGTTTTTAATCAAAGATTATTTCTTTTAAAAAACATGTAATTTATTTGAATATACCATTTTAAAAGAATGAAATATAATTTTATATACCTTTTTTATTAATAAAATATGTATTTAAGGAATAATTTTAAACAATTTTCAAAATTATTTGAACTAAGAAAACCAGTGACAAACATGTTTAAAATTATATAAAATTTCACTCTAATATAAATATAATTTTTAGTATTGTTGTTGAATCAATTATTTTAAAAGGAGATTCTGTTTTGGATTGCCTATAAAACCAAATATACTTTATTTATTTTGTAATAAAACAATTTTGGTCATTAAAATTAATAACCACAATAATTTTACCTTATATATAAATTCAAATCATAAAAACTATATTTTTTCTCAAATGGTTTTTACCTGAATAAGCGTATTTATTTTAAAATCTACTTTTAACACCTTTAGAAATTTTATTTGATAAAATTATCTTCAAATATTAAATTATGATTATAAAATTAGGTAAAATGATCAATCTTTATTTTTTAATTGAAATTAATTACTAAGTCTAGAAATTAATTACAAAGGTAAAAGTATATTAGGGTAATAGTTAAAAGTTAAAAACAAAGACCTCTAAATTGCCAAAATATATTTCAAAAAACGTTTTTTAGGGTATTTTATACCCAATGCCATTTTATTATTCTCTTTTTTCAATTTTTTGATCTATTGACCCTTGAATAGTGTCATACAAATATTGAAAAATATATATGTGTTCCTTGAACTACAATTCCCTTAACTTATAAAAGGGAAACATATTAACCACTTAAAGGCACATATCCCATTATAATTTATTATTTAAAATATGAAATTTTTTTCTCCCTATAACCTTATCCCACAAAAATAATCCCTTGGTCATTCATATTTATCCTAAGACCTACAAATTCAAAGATACCTCCACGGAAAAATAAAATCCTCACTGTTAGTATTATCAACTACTTAGTTTTCTTATTAATTATCTCCTTAAAATTTTATTATTTACAGACTAATATAATCATATTGATATCATTTATACACTATAATGTTACTAAATTATGGATATTTTCCTTATTTATTCATATACCACATCCACTAATAAAAACAATATTCTTGGTCGTGAGTTGTCTCGACTACCTCCACCATGACATAACATGTTTTTTTCCTTCACCACCTTTAAACATTGTATATATTGATGGTATTAATAGATAAATATTATATTTATGGTATAATTTATATTATTGTGAAAATATATTGAATATAATTACTAAATTCAATGGAAAACTAACTTATTTTATCTATTTTATCCACTATATTTATTTGATAATGTCATTTCCTCTTAATTTGTTGATACCCTATGAATTCCAAGTCAATTAATTAAAGTTATCATAAACATCAACATTATTCTATTTTCTGAGATATTTCATCATATTTTCCAACCAATAGTTCTCTTATAGATAATGATACATATTAATTCTATATGGGTGGATGGAAAAGTTTGTGTTCTATGAATCATTCAATATCTCTTTATTTATCTTAGGATTTTAAGGTACACATAGTTGTGAACAAAATATTACAAATACTTCTTCAATAATTTTAAACTCTGAGTATTTTTATTTTCTTATATCTTTCACATTCTTTTGAATTTCTACGTCATCTCTTTTAGAACCCTCTGTCTTCTCTAGAAGGGATGTTTGACCAATCATTTAAGAAAGGGAAATATGATATTTCACCATTCATGATTCCCATGTCCATACTTTGAATGTATATAAAGATTAAATCCTTCTCAATTATCATTAGTGAAAATATTTTCATATCATTCCTACATAGAGCATCTTCCACTTTATTTACTCTCACAAGATAGTAATGGATTGAGTAGTCCTAATCCTTGATCACCTATAACCATATTCACTTGGTCATAATAAGCTTATTCTATGTGAATATATAATTTAGGATCTTATAATCCTTATATATTTTAAACTTCTTCCCATATAGATAATGCCTCCATATTTTGAACACAAACATCACTCCAACCAACTCCAGATCATGTATTGGATAGTTCTATTCATGAACTTTCAACTACATTGATGCATAGTCTAACACTTTATTATTCTTCATTATTAAATGGCCAAATTATTTATTTGAAGCATCACTTTATACCATGAAAAGCTCCCCACTTGAGGTTAGTGTGAGGAGTGGTCTAGTGATAATCCTTTTTTTAATCCTTAATTATCTCTTTGAATTCACTAGTACAGACAAAGTTTATCCCATTTCACGTTATCTTGGTTAGTAAGTTTGATAATTTCTATAATTTTCTCACAAATCATTGGTAATATCCATCTAGTCCAAGGAACTATATATCTCTATTTTAGATGTTGGTATGAACCATTTCTCAATTTCCTTTTTCATAAAATTATCCATATATGTCCCTTTACTAGAGTTAATATGCCCCGATAATGAGACTTTATTCTTCCAGAACTCACTTATAATTTACTTCACAAATAGATTCTATTTTTGAAAATTCTTTAGCATAGTATTAAAATTCTTCTCATGAACCTCTTGTTTTTTGAGTATATCAAAATATAATCTATAAAGAATACTAAAAAATTCAAGGAAATATTTAAATAATCTAATCGTTATGTTAATAAATATTAATAATGCATTAGTAATTCTGAATGGAATCACTACAAAATAATAGTGTTCATACCTTTATGGGAATGAATTTTTGGGATTATATTCCTTCTTTTCTTTTACTTGGTGACATCTAGACTGAAGTTCCACCTTAGAGAAATATTTTCCCCCAAGTACATGATGAAAAAATTCATCTATCTCTATTTTGGTATACTTTTTTTTATTTGGATTAAGTTGAGTTCCTGACAATGAATGGAGAGGTGAATTGAATCATCCTTCTTTATGACAAAAAGGACTAGTGCATTCCATGGGGAAGCACTCAAATGTATAAAATCCTTTTCTAGATTCGCTTTAAATTATTTTTCTACTCTTCAAACTCAATGTTGGCCATTAAGTGAAGATTCATTGATTTGGTTATAGATCTAGGTATAATTTCTATTATGAAATCAACCTCTTATTTGGTAGGAATACCAAGAAACTCGTTAGGTAATACATCAGTATAATCCCTCGTAATGGGCACGTATTCGGTCATGATTATCTCCTTTGTCTCAATCATTTTGGATGGATATTATTGCTCATAAAGAAAAAATATTCATGCTTGAATAGAATATTATAGGAGAGATTCATCCACATCCTTACACTTTTACATAATCAAATGATGTCTTGGGATGTGAAGAGTAATCTCCCTCTATTAACAGTTAATGTTGGATTTATATAGGTATATCTAATCCATTACCAAAATAGAAAAAAACTATATTAAAAATTAATATTATGTTTCATGGATTAGTCCAAAAAAATTAACTATAGAGGATTTATATACTTTTTATGCAAAAAAAAATATCCATTTTATGTTATCAAAGATGGATCAGCCCCTATGTTTTGAGGTGGTGTTTGAATAGTACTAATAAAATTTAAAGATATGAAATAATGTGTTGGACTAGATTCAAATAGGATGTTATCTATTCATTAATGAATACCTAGTATTCCTTTCAACACATCATCATCTGGATCTACCTCAGCAGTAGTGGTAGAATAATTCATTCCATGTTATCTTGACCTTGGAGGTTGTTATCATTGGTTTTCCCTAAAAACCGTTATCTCATGATATTAGCTTTTATAATTATCATGTTCCTTATAGTTGAAACATTACATAATAGGATGATTTTTGATCTGAACCTTCTTTTCTTCTTCGAATTTAATTGGTTTCTTCCTTTCCCTTTGGAACTAATTAGCCTAATACCCCTCTTTTCAACATTTGAGATATCTTTTAGTTCCCTTATGATAATTTCTAGGGTGATTTTCCCAAAACCATTACAATGTTGGATATTGGGTTTTCTTTCCTCTTATAAGAATTGTCTATTTATACTCTTGAAGATAACTCTATTTTAGGCTTTTTTATCTCTTGTCCCAAGAAACCACTGAGAGTCACAAATATCCATCTCAACTTTGAGGGAACAATAGACAATATATTTATAGCTATTAAAGTCTTTAATAAATAATTATTCTCATAAACATGGATTTAACCTGCTAAATAAATGGTCCATGTAAGAACCCGGATCTTATTTTCACGCATGTTTTTCTTTTTCTGGTATTTTTTAGAAAAAGTGGAGTTTTTGGAAACTTTTAAAGTACATGTCTTGTAATCGGTTACCGCAGATAGCCGAGTGATGGCCGTGTAGCGGCCATGCACACAGCCGGGTGTGGTAACTTGGAGACTGTCTAATGTGGGGGCCAGGAAGGCAAATAAATGCCCTGTAATTATAAAGTACACATCGTGTACTTTTTTTCATTAAATAGACTGTGGTCACATATTTTTGGTAGAAAAACCTCCTTCATCTGACTCATCTGAGAGCGTCTGTATGGCTGCAATCCTTCTCTAAGCCCCCAATCAAGCATCTGTTCTTTGAATCGACCATTATCAATTGTGTTGGGATCACCTCGGTAAGCTCTTCCTTCTGCTAGATCTTCATTTCATGATTCATCATCTTTCTTAAGTTATCTTCATATGAGATTTTTTTGTTTTTTTATTGATCTATGGTGTTCTTGGGTGATTCAAGGCTTGAGGTTCACTTATATCGATCCAACAACATCGAGGTCGGTGGTTTGTGCCTTTATGTTTAAATTATTTGAGTTATATGTGCAAAATTGCTCAATACCCTTGAATGGGGTGTTGCGTGTTTATATTTTTATCCCTGTTAATTTCCTGATATTCTTGTATTCTAGAATAGAGGTTAATTGAATGTGAATAGGGTTAATTTTTATGAATGGGAATTTTTTTCCCATGAATATTTTGTTTATGACTTTTTGGAATAGTTTTCCTTTTAGGATGTTGTTTTCTTTCCACACCTAGTATTGTAGGATGGAGTGATTTTGTTTATAATCCATGTTGTTTTGTTGTATACTATTATCCAAGTAGTTCTTGAGGTTTACATTGGCAGATATACATTGTTGTGCTTGTTTGAATTACAAAGGTATGTGCGAAACTGGTGTAGTAGACCATAGAGAGAATGAACGTAAGGGCTTCTCCAGAGTGTCTGTTTATTTATCACGTATTGAGACCATATGAATATTGATGTTGAGTAATCCCTCAGATATTATATAGTTATGTTATGAGGCCACATAAGGAATTTAAATTGATTGCTTCCTCGGAGTGATTTTAGTTTCTATTAAAAGACTATAGGGGGAACTGACAGTTAGGGCTTCCTTAGAGAATCTTTAATCATACTTGGAAATAAGGGTAATTGATGTTGAGTGATTCTTTAGAGATCCTTTAGGAAAGCTGAACCAGAGGGGTTAGACTGTGTTTACTTCGCAGAGGGTTGCTTTTGTTTGTCAGGTAGGACCAGGGGGGATAGGAAGTGAGTACATCCCATAGGGTTAACTGTTTGTGATTCTCTGTTTACTTGCTATGCGGAATTGAATGCTTTGAAACTATGGGAAAGTTTACTGTTGGGAACTTCCTTATTTGATGCTTCTTTTACTTATTTCTTTCTATAAATATTCACTGACTATTGGGAACAGATCTTTTGATGGTTGTTTACTCGGATTTAGCCTCACACCCTGTTTGGGTCATGATTATGGGCCCAAACAGATTATATTTTTTACAGGAATAGATTAGGGAAAGCACTCTTCTACTTCAGGTAGTTTAATTCTTTTGAGCAGGAGAGCATGGGACCAAGCTGAGGCTTGCGATGCTGAGGAGTTGTTTACTTGTTCTTCATGTAATTTGGTTTAGTTCAGTATTTCTACATTGTACTTGTTGGGATGTTTTCCTAGACATATGTATCACACATCATTTATATATGTGTGCTCTAGTTGTTTCTTCACCATTCTTCCACTGTTTCTTCTTGTTTTCCATTATTACTATTTCTGCTATTGTATATTTGTTTCTCTTCTATTGTGTTTCTCTTCTAATGAGGGCATAGTTTCCCCACTATCAGGCCCAATTCCCTTGATGCTAGTCAGTATCTACTGGCGTTCGAGGAAATGTGTTTCAGGCCATGTGAACAACCAGGTATGGGGTGCCTCTGGGTGGCTTCCGGAACCGGGACCTTACAAAGTGGTATCAGAGGAATTGCTTTCTTCTTGACTTAATATTTGGAGCCAATAGATAGGGATAAGAAGGAATTGGTACTTGGTAATAAGTTACGCCCAGGAGTAGCTAACATGTGTACAGGTAAAAGCTAATCTAACTCGTTTATTGAAATATTTCTAGTTTTTCAATTATGACAGTTGATTTTATTTCACCTTGAGTGATTCACAAGTATTTTTTTGTTATTTTTGTTGTTATTGAGGTTCTATTTCTATTTCAACCTGATGAGATGAGGGTATTCCATCTCATGGATCATATAGTAACTAGCTAGAAACATCATGTCATGCATTCTTAACATGCCATTTAGGTTGCATTAGCGACTACATGTTGTTGTGATAGATGTAGCGCTTGATATGCATGATGTTGTGATATATGCCATGATAAAAATACATGTTGTTTGATAGGGTATTGGTTGTGTAAGGTTTTGTTTGAATGAATTCCAAACATTGGTTCTTGAGGTGTTATGGGCCCTCATGGACCTGAATTTGGTAGATCATTGATATATTGTGCTTGTTTATGACATGTATAATATGACAAGATTTGATTCGAAAGGATTATGGGCCATCATGGATAGGAATTTGGCACTTTAATGTTTGTTTCATTGTTTTTATGGGATCAAGAGTAGTTTTTGTGACTTACTATTCGAAAAAAAAACCCAGAATATGCATTGTGTAATGTTGAATACAGTCTATGTGTTCTTCTATTCAGGAAGAAACTATTTTTCTTAATTACATGCTATGTACTGTATGTACACTCTGTGTAGTCTCTAAATGTGTCTTAGACTATGTGGGTAGAGACATAGGGTTTGGAAATATTTGGTAGGACACACCATGTACCAGATATACAAGCTATGTTTTAGAACCATCTAACCGACTGTGTCACTAACAACACAAGTTGGTTGAGTTTTCTCTAATACACTCCATGTCCATCTGAAACACACCGTGTTGTGTAACCCAATTACTGGCCATGTAACGAACAACAGGGGTCAGAAAAATCTTCCTAGTATACGTCGTGTCCATCTGGAACACGCCGTGTAGTGTGAGCCGTGTATCCAGCCGTTTCACTAACAACACGGGTCAGTGATGCTCTTCTAGTACACGCCGTGATTTTCACTAATATGTCGTGTAGTATTATTCTAAGAGAACCTTGTGTCTTTTCCATGTAAGGATAATCCAATAAGGGAAGAGGATTCAAGTACATGCCCTGTGTAAGGGAAACATTCCGTGTATGGGGTGTTACACGACTGATGTTGGTAGAGGTACACACCCATGTGAATGGATTAAAGGAACATGTCGTGTTGTCAAATATACACACCGTGTATCCGTGTTTTGAAAAACATGAATGATTTATTTATCATGTTCCCTAACTACTCTTATAGTTTTCATTCCTTGATAATCTTGATCTAAGGTGTTCGTTTTACCTTGCAGAGTCATGCCACAAAGAAGTCCTCTGGTTGTATGCCAGTTACAGGGTAATGATCAAACATCAGACATGGCTGATCAAGGACTTCCAGTAGATCCTCCTATAGTGCCAGTCTTGGCCCCAGCCATCATTTGGGACACAGGTGCTGATGCACAGTTCCAAGAGGGCTTCATGAGATTTAAGAAGGCCTTCTTGGGAGTACCTCCTCCTTCCTGATCGATGGTAGAATTGATGTTGGTCTTTCAGCACCAACATCCTCCCACCTTCTCATGGGATAGAGGACCTCAGTATATGGATTCATTGTTTGAAGTCATGCCTACCATCTTCACTCATCTGGAGATTCCTCTAGAGAGGAGATTCAATATCGCTATGTACATGCTTCAGGATTCCATCAAGAGATGGTGGGATGTGATCTCACAAGAGGGATGCCAGCAGGGTATGGCTTGGGATGACTTCCATCGTACCTTCTACAATTTCTTCTATCTGTAGACTTTGTGGGCTGATCGATCCTAAGATTTCATGAGTTTGGATCAGGGTACTCATTCTGTTATGGAGTACTCCTCTCGCTTCATCGGGCTGCAACACTTTTTACCCTTCCTGGGGAGAGATGGGTTTTTCCTGGTAAGGAAGTTTGATGATTGACTCAGACAGGACATTATGTCTTAGGTGAAAAACATTAGGTTCGCCTCGATATCTTTTATTGTCAACCTAGCACTGATCATAGAGTGTAACCTGCGGGATTCTGAAGCTATGATCCTGGTCAGTATGGTATCCAAAGTTAGTGCTTCATCTATTGATAGTTGGAAGTACCATAGGGAGACTACTCATTTAGATCTGAGTGGGAGGGATGCACCATTAGGTAGCCAGGTGGAATGCTACCAGTTTGGTAAGGTCGGTCATATGAGGCCACATTTCCCAAGAGACATGTTGAAGTGATGATCTTATGGAAAGATGAGTAATCATCAGTGTTTCTATCATATCTTCTCCCCAGCAGTGGGTGATAGGGGTTCTTCTATGACTCCACATTCATGAGGAGTACCACCATTTTTTCATCTATCTAGGAACTGGAGTTCTTCGTACTATTCAGGCCAAGGTAGAGATCGCAACCGTGGTAGTCAGTTACCAAGCTTTCAGCAATAGCAGGGTGGATCAGCTCAAAGTGGTCATGTAGGGTCACTAGGTCACTGTGTAGGTTAGACTTTTACAGTGAAGTAGTCCCAGTAGGAGAAGGATCCTGAACCCTCTACAGTTCGAGGTACGGTCTTAGTTGCCTCAGTTTTAGATTCTGCTCTTTTCAATACAGGGTCTTCCTATAGGTTTATATTTATTGCTTTTGTGGAGACCCTTGGGATCTATATCTTTACTTCTGTTGATGTCTTGACATTGGAAACATCGTTGGGGACTAGAAGGGCTAGTGTATGTCAGTGTAAGGAGTTGCCTCTTGAGGTGGTGGGTGTCACTTCTTGTGGGAACTTTATGTCTTATAGATGACATGCTATGATGTCATTCCTAGAATGGAATGGTTAGTTCCCTTCTAGGCTTTTGTCAATTTCTATCATTGTATGGTGAGTTTAAAATCACCATATGGAAGATCGTTTCTTCATAAGGGAGAATGGCATGCCCAAGTGAGCAGAGCGGGACATGAGCATCATGGGTTGAGAGAAGTTGCAGCCCAGATTGCTAGTCTATATCTGGATTACTAGGGGTCTTCTCTGATGGAATTTCCCCTAGTAGTAGATTGTTTGAGGTACTTTTTTCTAGAGGAATTTTTAGGTTTTCCTCCGGAGTGAGAGGTATACTTTTCTATTGAGCTTGTGCCAAGAGAGTCATCAGTGTCCATTACTCCTTATAGGATGTCTATACCAGAGTTACAAGAGCTCAAGAAGTAGTTTGAGGAGTTGTGGGCTAAGGGTTTTATCTAACCTAGTACATCTCCTTGGGGTTCCTCTCTATTGTTTGTGAAGAAGGTAGACGGTACCCTCAAACTTTTTGGGGATTATTAGAAGCTGAACCAATTGAAGGTCAAGAACCGATATCCCTTTCCAAGGATTGATGATCTCTTTGACCAGCTTCGAGGAGCCCGAGTGTTCCTGATGATTGACTTGAGATCTAGTTATCATCATTTTCACGTTATACCATCTGATATACCTATTACTGTCTTCTGGAGCATGTACTGTCTATATGAATATGTGGTTATGCCATTTGGTCTCACGAACGCGCCTATAGTTTTCATGGAACTGATGAACCATGTCTTCCATCCATAATTGGATTCTTTTGAGGTGGTTTTTGTGGACGATATCTTGGTTTACTCTCACACTTGACACGACCATGCTACCCATCTTGAGATCATTCATAGTACACTGAGAGATCAACAGTTATATTCTAATCTCTCAAAATTCCTCTTTTGGATGGATCAGATTCACTTCTTGGGTCATGTTATCTCAGAGACAAGAGTATCAGTAGACCCAAATAAAGTGAGAGAAATAGTTTCTTGAGAGCAGCCAAAGAACTTAATTGAGGTAAAAAGTTTTATAGGGTGGGCTAGATTATACAAATGCTTCATACAAGACTTGTCACACTTAGAAAAACCACTAACGGGCTTGACAAAGAAGGGTGCAAAGTTATTGTGGTTAGATTATTGTGAGTCATACTTTCAGGAGATGAAAGGGAGGTTGAATTAAGCACTGATACTAGTTTTTCTAGAGTTGGGAAAGAGTTACACTAATTACTATGATGCATCATATATTGGTCTTGGAGCATTTCTTGTGTAGGGGGGAGGAGTTTTTTCGTACGGGTCTCGGCAGTTGAGGCCACGTGAGAGAAATTACCTGGCGTATGATCTTGAGTTAGCTGCATTTGTTCATGCCTTACGTTGTTGGAGAAATATCTACTGGGAGATAATTTTTGTGTTTTCACCAACCACAAAATTCTCAAATATATCTTCACTCAGTGTGACTTGAATTTAAGATATCATAGGTGGGTTGAGTACCTTCAGTATTTTGACTTTGATCTTGCCTATACGTCGAAGAAAGGCAACGCAGTGGATGATGCATTTAGTGGGAGGACTCAGATACATGCATTTTAGGAGGCCAGTAGTGATTGGAAACTTATGGCTCTGTTCTCTGAGATGCATTTGGAGGTACACAATAGGAAGGGGAAAACATTTCTTTCTTCTGTAGATGCTACCTCTACTCTTCTTGATTAAATGCAAATGAGAAAACTATCAGATTCTGAAGGCCTAGTCCAATGGGAAAGTGTGTCAGGAGAGGACACTATTCCTGGATAGACCATAGGTGAGGATGAGATCTTTCATTTACTTTGGCACATATGGGTGTCAGCAGACATATGTGAAGAACTGATGTGGGACTTTCACTCCTCAGTTTGGGAAGTTCATCCTTGTGTCACCAAGATGTATCGTTATCTACACCATCAGTATTGGTGGACAGGTATGAAGAGAGATGTTGTTTGTTTTGTTATGAGGTATTCCACCTATCAGTAGGTGAAGGAGGAGCATCAAAAATTGTCAGGGATATTACAGTAGTTACACATTCCCGAGTGGAAGTGTAATGATGTCGTGATGGATTTTGTGACAGTTTTTCCAAGGTCTCCTCAATGGATTGATGTTGTATGGGTCTTCATTGATAGACTCAATAAGGTTTCTCACTTCTTTCCGATCAAGGAGACTTTCAGTGTTGATGAAATGGGAAGATTTTACATCTAAGAGATTGTACATTTGCATAGAGTTCCACACTCCATTGTTTCAGAAAGGGATGCACGTTTTACTTCTCAGGTCGGGAAAGGGTTTCAGAAGGCTTTGGGTACACAGGTACTTCTGAGTACAGCTTACCACCACTAGCCAGATGGCCCGTCCGAGCATATGATTCCGGTGCTTGAAGACATGCTTTGAGCATGAACCCTAGATTTTGGAGGTTCTTTGGAAAATCACATACCTATTGTGGAGTTTTCCTACAATGTTAGTTTTCAAGAAACTATTCAAATGGAACCTTATGAAGCTTTGTATGGTAAGACATGCGATCACCCTTATGATGGTTGGAGGTGTGAGATGCAACTATGCTAGGACCTCGTCTTGTCTAGGAGACCACAGAGCAGATAGAGTTGATTCAGAAGAAGATAGATACTGCATAATCTCAATAGAAGTCTTATTCATATCAGCAGAGACAACCTCTGGAGTTCAAGGTTGGGGATCCGGTTTTACTGTGTGTCACACTAAGGGTGGGGCACAGGATGATTAGGAAATAGGGTAAGCTTTTTCCAAGGTATGTTGGGTCATTTGAGGTGTTAGAGAGAGTTGGGCCGACTACCTATCGATTTTAGTTACCTCAAAGGTATTGGGCTATGCATGATGTCTTCCATGTTTCTCAGCTCTGACGTTACTTCTCAGACCCGTATAATGCTTTTCAAGCTGAGGAGGTTGAGTTAGAGGTGGACACCTTATTCAAGGTGCAACCTATCCAGATTGTTGATCAAAGTATGAAGGTTCTCCATGGCCAGTCTATTCCTCTGGTACAAGTGCTATGGTAGCATGGGTGGGTACAGGACGAGACTTGGGAGAGGGAGGCTAATGTCCAATCATAGTGGTCGGATCTATTTGAGGATTCTTCTTCTACTACACCTTGCTAGGTAAATTTGAGGATGATTTTCTATAAGTGGGGGGTGTTTTTAATAACCCATATCTTCTATTTAGGTATGTTTTTATTTTTTTGGTGTTTTTGAAAAAAATAGGAGTTTTTGGAAATTTTTGAAGTACATGTCGTGTACTTTATGAGTACACACTATGTACATAGTTACCACGGGTAGCCGGGTGTTGGCCATGTAGCGGCCCTACACACGGCCATGTGTGGTGACCTAGAGACCACCTAATGTAGGGGCTAGGAAAGAAATTACATGATGTTTATTATAAAGTACATGTAGTGTGCTTTCATTTTTTTCATTAAACAGACCTCGGTCGCGTATTTTTGGAAGAAACACTTCCTTCTTCGTCCGACTCATCCGAGAGTGTCTGTATGACTGTGATCCTTCTCCAAAACCCTGATCGAGTGTCTGTTTTTCTAATTTACTCTCGTCAATTTCATTGGGATCACCTCGATAACCTCTTCCTTCTGCTAGATCTTCATTTCATGATTTCTCTTTTTCTCAAGTTATCTTTAGTTGAGAGTTTTTATCATATTTGTAGATCTACTGTGTTTTTGGGTGATTAAAGGCCCGATATTCACTTATATCGATCCTAAAACACCGAAGTAGGTTGTTTTTACCTTTCCGTTGAAATTATTTGAGTTAAATATGCAAAATTTCCAAATACCATTGAACAGGGTATTGCGCGTTTACGGTTTTAGGCCTGTTAATTGCCAGCTATGCTTGTATGTGGGAATAGAGGTTAATTGAATGTGAATAGGGTTAATTTATATGGTTTGGAAGTGTTTTCCCATGCATATTTTGTTTAGGACTATTTGGTATAGTGTTCATGTTAGGTTGTTGTTTTCTTTCCATGCCTAGTATTGTAGGATGGAGTGATTTTATTTATCTTCCATGTTGTTATGCAATAGACTGCTATCCAAGTAGTTCTTGAGATTTACATTGGCCGATATGCATTGTCGTACTTGTTTGACTTACACAGGTTCATGAGAACCTGGTGTAGGAGACCATAGGGAGAATGGATGTTAGGGATTCTCTAGAGTGTCTTTTTATTTTTCACGTTGTGAGACCATAAGGGGGATTGACATTGAGTTCTCCCTCGGAGGGTCTACAGTTACGTTATGAGGCCACATGTGGAACTAACATTGAGTTATTCCTCAAAGTGACTATAGTTTCTGTTAAAATAATATTGGGGTAATTGATGGTGTGTTCTTCCTCAGAGAGTCTTTAATCATATTTGGCTATAAGGGTAATTGACGTTGAGTGATTCCTCAAAGAACCTTAAAAAATCTGAACCAGAGGTGTTAGACTGTGTATACTTCCAAGAGGGTTTCTTGTGTTGGATAGGTAGGACTAGGGGGGGTAGGTTGTGAGTATATCATAGAGGGTTACCTATTTGTGATTATCTATTTACTTACTATGTAGAATTTAAGGCTTTGAAACTGTGGGAATGATTACTGTTGATCACTTCCTTATTTGCTACTTCTTTTTACTTATTGCCTATCATATATATTCACAAACTATTAGGCATAGATACATTGTTGGTTTAATACTAGGATTTAGTCTCACACTCTGTTTGGGTCATGCTTTTGGGCCCAAACAGATTATTTTTTTTGCAGTAATAGATAAGAGAAAGTTCCCTTCTACTTCAGGTACTTGACTACTTTGGAGCTGGATAGCATGGGACTAAGCTAAGTCTTATGAAGAAGAGAAGTTTTTACTTGTTCTTTTTATACTTTGGATTGGTTAGGTATTTTAATATTGTGACTTGTTTGGTTGCTTTCCTTGATATATGTGTCATGCATCATTTATATATGTGTGCACTAGTTGTTTCTTCACAAGTATTCCATTGTTTCTTCTTGTTTTTCATTATTACTACTTCTTCTATTGTATATGTTTTTCTCTTCCACTATGTTACTCTACCAATGAGGTCATATTTTCCCCACTATCACACCCAAGGCCCTCACTACTAGTCAGCAGCCTTTGGCATTCGTGGAAATTCACTTTAGGCCATGTGATCAACCGGGTACGTGGAGCCTCTGGGTGGATTTCGGAACCGAGACGTTATAGTTCACCTTACTTTTTATGTTCATATAAAAGCCATAGGCATACTATGAAATCCTTGTGATGTTTTACTCATATAACATGATGGAATCATCATTATTTTTCATTAGTCTGAGGAAATCCCTCTCAATTTTGAGATAGATATTTTTAAGACAATATTTATTTAAATATATTTTTCTTGAAGTCTCCCAGTTCCATAGAATCAATATCCTCATTGAAAATTGTGTTCTTGATCTGTGTCCACCACTAGATGGCTTCCCCCTCAATGCGATAAATGGACAGCATAATATTATTTTACTCTCATAATTAGAGGATGTATATTATCATCTCAATGGAGTTAATATATTGTTCCTTGATGAGGTGATCATAAGATCCACTAATTTTAGTAGGCCTTTGTGACATAAAATACTCAACTACAACTTTATATTTATTTATAGGAGGAGGAGGGAATTCCACATGATTCAAGTTATTGTTCATAACATGTTATAGTTGTGGTAGTACATCCATGAATTTTTCAACTCCTTCTCCTATAAGTTTAATCATATCAATAGGGAAATAATTAAATTTAGTATCACATTTTTTGTTTTAATGGTTTCTCCTATTGTCCACCATTAACTAAAACAAATATGATAATACATTAACATACAAAAGTAAAACTTATAAACTTAGAATGAATAACCTATAGATGATAGTCATATCATAAATTATGAGTCTATAGGTTTCAATATATGTTATCTATGGTAATGTTTCATATTTTTTTTCAAACCAACCAATTTTTTCAATCCCTAGATAATGGTTCGTAAATATTTTGTGACTTTTCAAAACATATCCCCATGATTATCAATCTAGGTGTATAGAAAGGCCAATTTTTTGTGCACCAAGTGAGGATTGAGTAAAATATCAATGAACACTTTTCAAATCTATTATATCAAGGTACCAATATGTCATAACCATAACCACTTCTAGTATATTTTTAAGTATGTAATTGCTTAGAAACTATTTTATATATCCTTAACCAAAATTGAAGGATATTTTCATAAAATTTGAATTATCTCCAAGGTTATCACTAAATTATTCTTTTTATAACTCAAAAAATAAATAAAATTGTATTCCATACTAACTATAGTGACCCATGCCTTTTTCACAAATTATTTCATTATTTTTAACATAAATGGCCAATAAATACAACCCAATTGTTGTGAGGCCTAGTGTCCATAGAATACTATGATCATAATACGTAAAAAGAAAACTATAAAATAAAATCCTTATATTATTCTCCATAAAGAGCATCTAACTATATTTGATATTCTAAAACTAAATTATATATACTAGGTATTACATAAAATATAGGGGGGAGCTAAAAATCCCAATAGGGGAATAAATAGGATAACGAATCATAACATGTGAATCAATGGTAGAACATGATATCAGAAAAGATAAGGATCATGAGTAATCACATGGAATAATAACATAAATAATATAGTATTATAATATCATAACATCCTATGAAATTGTTTAGAAACAAATAACATGACATAAACATGAGTCAAGGCTATCTTCTTAGAAAATATCACATGCAAAACAAAATCCCATAGTGGATTAGGTTCATTACATAATCCCATAAATAATTTATCATGAGATAAAAGATTTATGTAATGAATTTGAGTGATATATTTGATCTCCCATCATAACATATACATTGTTACATGTTCCACAAAATGAAATCAATCCTTAGGTATAAACCTAACATTACCCATGGAAATAAATGGATTTCATTTGAGAAAAGAACATATGGAATGTATTACCCCATTAAATGAAGGGAGAATAAGATATGTATATATGGGATAGATATATATACAAAATTTATAATCATCATAGAACATTAAATAGATATATAAAGTTTTTTAGAGAGATAATTTTCATAACCTAAGGAAAAGAGTTATTTATAGAGATCCCTTACCTCGAGCTCGACTTGTCATGTCCAATCTTAATCTTCTAGAATAATAAGATTATATTGATTATTTAATTTCTTAAGAACCATTTTCACAATTATTATTCCTTTTATTTAATATATTATAATTTTATATTCAATTACATAATCATTTAAGTTCATATTGAACATTTAGATGATATTTCGATCATATTTCCAAAATCACTTGGGTAAGTTAACTATGGTAAAATAGATTATTAATTCTTAGTATCCAAGATAATAATAATAATGATTAAATTTAAAATTTTATACACCATTTATCTTTATAAAACAAACCATGAAACATTTATAGAAAAAAAGAACTATTTCACAACTATAGAGACGGTAGGTCATACGTATACATGAGTAATGTTTCTGTTTTCAATGATCATGATAGAATAAAGGTAAGTGTTATTTTATGTTTATATGATAGTAATAATATCATATTATTTCTTTAAATACACCTATATATACCACCCATGTTATGCGGTAATGATAGACGAATTGCATCACTTTCTGGAGGTGATAATCCACAAGTGCGGATGAACAGTTTTATCATCTACTAATGAATTCAAAAGTAATAAAATATATGATATATTGATTTAAAATAATGATAAATATTTCATTAATATCATATATATATTAAATAAATCATCATAAATATTTATTGAGAGTTGATTATGGAAAACAAATTGCATCAGTGCGTGATGTGGTAGTACGTCGTACACATGAATAATGGTTTCATTACACATTTGATGGAAGAGGAGAAGAATTTTAGTTATTAAATTGACATAATAAAATATTATTATATGAGATTTAAATATTTTATTACATTATAATATTATAATAATATTTGAATGTGGTTAAAGAATAAATAAAACAAAAACACTCAATTATGAGTGATACCTCTTCTTCGAACAACTTCTTTAGGTTTACACCAACAGCCTTACTAGGAGTGTTTTATAATTAAACCAATCATTTTAAGAAATTTTAAGGGAAATCATGAAGGGATTTGGGTAGGTAATTTCTAAACCAAGAAGCTCTTTAATTTTGTATATTAGAGGATAGAATATTCTCTTTTATAAGTGAGAAGAGGAAGTATTTTTGTAAAAACCCAAAACTGTTTAGTAATGGAAATAAAATATCAAGCAAAGTGCTTAAAAATTAGATAAATGATGTATTAGAGGAAACCTAATTTTTATACATGCCTCCAACATTAAAAATAAACATTTTTTATACATGTTATTCCCTTTTCCATTATGGTTACTCACTTTAACCATTTTAGTTTTCACTATGGTAACTAGTTTTTTACCTTTGTAATTTATACAATAAGAATAAATATAAAATTATACTTATTAGATAAGTTGGACTCACTGATTATAAATATTAAATCCAATTTATATTATTAAAATCATGGGTGTTTTGAAAATTAATTTTAACACAGACACATGTAACATGTAAAAACTCATTTTAACCATAATAGTTGTATTAAATTTTTTACTATATTTACTATTCATTATAAACCAAAATTAAGTTCAATTTATTACATAAAATTAATTATTTTGATTAAAAATATGGAATCAATTTTATCAAATTCAATTCCCTTTATTTAATTTAATTTAAAATTAAACCCGTAAAAAATGATGAAAAGAAGTTTTTTAGGAAATTCCATTTTTTTAAGCAAGATGTAATCTTATATCTACACAATGACTATAAATAATAATTATATGTATTTAAATTCAAATATATATATATGATATAAATTTCATTTAAATATTTCTTTACAAGGTTTTATTTTAATTAATTAAAATAGATAAACATTATACACTTAAAAACAGTTTGTGGAAAACCGTGTTTCTATGAATAAAAATAAACTTATAAAAATATCATGAAAATAACTGATTAAAATTATATTAATTATATTATTATAAATACAATTGTTAATATTCCACTTTAAAACCAAATCTAAATTATAATGAGAATTTTAAATTGCCTAATTTAATGGAAATAAATGATAATATTTGAAAATTCGATAATCATCACTATTCATTGACAAATAAATCATTACATAAAAATACCAAAATTTCACCTTATATTAATTTTAAAATTATGATTTCAAAAATTATTTTTATTTTATAAAATAACCTTTCTTAAAGTTCAATGAATTAATTATAATGTTTTATCATAATAATAAATATTTTTTTAAGAAAACCTATTTTTGAAAAATAAAATGACTATTAAAAAATTATTTCTTTTTTTTATAGAAATTTATAAATAAATTTATATTTATTATAAGAATTATATATATTTCAGAAATTATTTAATACTTTTAGTAACCTATAATTTAATCTTTAGGTTATAATGGTCATCTTTAAATAATTATGGTTGGTTTATGTTTGGTGGTGTGTGTCATATATGATATTGAATATAGTTTTCTTCTTTTATTATCATGGGATGTTAAAATACCTTTGGTGGAATTCTAATACAATGATATTTTCAAATTTGAGAATTTAGATGGCACCATATAAAGAATTTTATGGGAAGAGGTGTTATACTCCAAACTACTGTGAAGAAGTTTGAGAAAGAATGTTAGTTAGCCTAGATCTTTTGGAGGAGATGACTATTAGTATACGAGGAAATTCATCCATATCCAGAAACATTTCTCATATATAAGGGAATATAGTTGGAGCCTGACCATTCTTATTATGAGGAGCTTGTCTATATTCTTGACATAAGTGAGAAATTATTGTGGAATCAGACAACTCATTTAGGGAAAGTCCTTCGAATAAATCACAAGCTAGAAGAGAAAACTTCGGATCATAAGGAATATATAAGTAATGATAATATCTATATATTCAATAGATAATATATACTTGAATTTCAAGGAAACAATTATTTATGTTTTGAAGAATGAAACACTCAAGACTCTATTGTAGCAGATAAATATTGTATCATGAACTATTTCATAGATTCACCGTTTAAAGATACTTTATTCAAGAATTAATTGAAAAGTTAAACTTTAAAATTTCTTATTTATGAAAATAATACCATTTTTTAATTCAGCATATCTATATTATCTTATTATGAATTTTTTATCTTTTTCTAAAAATGTTGGTTTTTAGTCAATAATTATGGTTTTTATGAAACTTGTAATTTGAATTAATTTACCATTACATAATAATGTACTATAAGTTTATAAACCATTTTAAGTAATAAAATATAAATTTCATTAATAAAAGTATACATTTTACAATATTCTTTGAACAGATAAAACCTATGAAAAAACATTTTTAGAACTAATTAATATTTCACTTTAATATAAAAATTATTTTTCATCTTTTAATGGAATATGTTCAAAATAGGTTTGGTTTTGTCTTACCATTAATTCAAATATATTTTATTTATTTTATTATGAATAAATTTAGGTCACTATAATAAATAAAAAAATATTTTTTATTAAATATCAGTTTAATTCTTGAAAAGTTTATTTCACTAAAAATAGTTTTAATATGATCAACCATATCAATATTAAAATTAAAATTTCATGCCTTTATAAAAAAATTTATAAAATTATTTATTAATATTAAATTATATGTATATAATTAGATAAAATTTTCAATCTTAGTCTTTTTAATTAAAATTAATTATTATGGTTAAAATTTAATTACAAAGGTATAAAAAAATTAAGGTACAAGTTAAAAGATAAAAACCCACATAAATCACTCAATGGTTTTTAAAAAAGGAGTGGTTGAAGTTATTTTCAACCCAAAATCAATTTCTTCTTCTCTTTTTTCAATTTTTGAGCCATTTACACTATAATAATGTCATTAAATTATTGAACAAAGATTTGTGATTTAAAATAAATATATGATATGTGATTTAAAGTTAAGCCAAAACCAAATCTATTTTGAAAAAATTTGATATAAGTATGGTACTAAAGGATAAATATTAGTTTTATGATATCATTATGTTTTGGGTATTACAAATTTAAAATACTATAAATTATATGACCAATAAACAGTCATTTTTTTAAACCTCTAAAATAATTGTACTAAGAGGGTAATCTTTTATTGAGATTTCATAATGTTTTTATATACATTAATTATTTTTATAAATAAAAATAAAAATGATGTATCACACTAATAAACTGTAAATAATATCATTGTGCTCTTGTTATAATGATGTTACAACAAAACAATCATATAATCATTAGTTAAAGTAGTGAATGTTCATGTTTGAGTCGATTTAAACACCTATATAAACAATATAATTAATTTATATGAATAATGACTATTGGAGTTTAATTATTGTGGTAATATAATATAAATTTGTATTTTGATTTTTTATTTTGGTGCTAAATATATTTTATCAATATTTAATTCATCAATTAAGGAAACACCGTCCATTCATCAAAAATCCACAAAACATGCTTACTATCGACTTCATCTTCAAGGATAATGAATAAAATACACATAAAATGGATTTTAAAAATAATAAATTATTATAAATCATATATAAAAATATAATTAATGACATATTAATAATAAATTTTGGAATAAGAATGAAAACGAACACCGCTATTATGAAACTAGTACAAAAGATCAAAACTAAAAACACTAATGTGGAACATTATAAGAATTCATACAAAGAATGAAAATTTATAAAGAGTTTAGATGAAAACAGATAAGATTAAGGATACTAAGTATGTAATTAATATATGCATTTTTATGATACATGAGGTTGGTGTGAATTCATGGGAGCTAGGAAAATAGGTAAGGGTTTTTTCATCTAAAATTCATCTCCTTATGACATAATTTGTATTTGGCACCTAATTTTCTTTATGTGGTGTATAAACTATGTATTTAAGATATTATATCAAGAAATAACTTTATTTGTGGTATTTTAATATCAATTTTAATCCATTTTTTAATTTTTTATGATTAAGTTATCCCCAATCCAAAAGTGGGGTTTTCCGTCTCAATTTTTAGTCATGGTTACTCATTTTATAATCATCACTTATTTAATTTTGTGTGGTGAAAATATTTACATGGAATACTTTCTTCTATGGTACTCATGAAATTAAATAGATTTAAAATCCTACATTTCTGTCCCTATCTCATATTCCTTTTATGTAAGAGTTACCATAATGTGTATATATTATCCAATAAAATAAATCTTTATTTAGATATTAGAATGTTGACACAATTTTAAAACATATTCACCTTGGGTAAATCACCTTAAAAAGGATTGGTTAAGAAATGAATCAATCATCACCATAATTAAGGACGAGTGGGCCTAATACTTCACACCTAAAGAGACACTTATGTGGGATAAAGTTTTTAATATTCACAGGATCTTAATAAACCACAATGAATCATTATTCCTTCCATTATGTTGGTCTCCTTCCAATTCAATTTATTGAATCAAATAACTATCTTCCATGGATAATGTAACACCCCGAGGAGTTACAAATTAGTTGAATATTGAATTAATGAAATTTTGAGTCTCTATAAAAACACTATGTCATAACCAATCTAATAAACATAATTTTTCCACTTCTGTGATTTTAATTTCAAAAATATTACATACACGGTTGTGTTCAAGGTGATTTTTGGAGTTTGATAGAAAAATTAATTTTTAGTGAATAGTAACCTACCCTTATAAATAGTAACTTACCCTTATAAATAGTAATGTGCCCTTATGTATAGTAATATAACCTTATGAATAGAAACCTCACCCATGGATGTATAAATAAAATATATGCACATTATACATGAAATAGAACATTTTATAAATTATTGATTTTGTATTTGTATTTTTGTTTGTTATAAATATTTATTTCCAGTTTTAAATTAGTAAATGGATTTATAATTTATTTTCATGAAATATTTTCCTAAATAAATATTTTTTGCCCAATTATTTTGGGATAATTTTATAATACCATAGTTAATTTTTTAAATTATTACAAAAGTAGTATTAAATTTAAAATCAGTATTTTTCAATTAAATAATGACATTATTTGAAAATAAAATTGTACATATATAGAAAATTATTTTGATAAAATGGACTTCATTTTTTGATTCTACATGTTGAAAAATGGTTATGGTGTTTTTTTTGGATTTTTCTAAAATACGTCTATTTTAGGTGAATATTAAAATATGATAATTTATGATAAATACTAAATACATGATTTATTGAGTCATAGATGATGTAATACCACTTAGTTAGAACTCCCATGACCATATTACTATTCTTGGTCATAATAATCAATACTATTTCTAGTCTTCAGCAAAATAATAAAATAATGATTAAGATATTCCAAAATTACCCCTCTCCTCCACTATAACCCCCCCCCCCCCCCAATCTTTTTTCTCTTCACTCCTCTAAAGCCTTGTTACTGATCTAAATTCTTCTCAAATATCCTCCCAAGATCCTCCCCCACCTCCATTATCCCTTTATCTCATAAAAACAGCAAATCCTCTCCCCTAAAGAGGCTCTCAATGAAGATTAATTCAAGAGGTAGATTCATCTTTTCAATTGTTTTACTTTTTTTTCATGTTCCTTTGTTTTCTTTTATATCCTCAAAAATTATCATCCAAATTCATTGAAAACTACATTAAATTACATTTACTATAATTTTGTAAATATTATGGAACAATTTATTATCATCTCTCATTTACTCTTATTTTATGCTAGTAGTAAAAAACACCATCCGAGATGTGATAATTTACCACATTCAAGGATGATGGATTCTCAATTTCTATTACTGTCTTCAATTATGGTCATTAAACAATTATTATAATTCAAACAGACTTTAATATATGTCTTATGTCTCATCTATGGTTCTATAATATTTTTTACAAATGTTTTTGATTTATAAAGAAAAATGACTTCGTTGTGTTCAAAAACATCCAATTAACCCAACAGTTATCATTAAATAATTTATATGTTATTTCATTTTCACTTCAAGTAAACAAAGGTAATTCATAACCAGGTATCTTCCAGATGTTCACTAATAACATGTAACTTCAATTCTATACAACCATCCTCATTTTACACTATTCTCCATTCAGGTATATAAGTATACCAATCATGAAGCAAACAAACCCAAATAATGAAATGGATCCTCTTAACCCATAAAAAATGGCCAGGAATGAACTTAATATGGTTATAATAAACCAATTAAATGAATAGTATGTTATTTAATTATTAATTAATTAACCGAAATTTTATTATTCATGTCATTACGATCATGTGGATAACACCTTCATACCTAAGGTAAGGGTTTCTTCATCTCACTTTCATTTTAGTGAGATATTTTGCATTCACTACTATTAATTGTGTATGATTTATGTATACATTCCATTGATGATTCATATCATTAATATATTTTATTTTTATTATATTAAATGTATAATTTTATGATTGTTAATTTTTATTCATACGATTCAATGGATTGTAAAGTTGTGAGTATTATCTACCCGAACCTCCATTTTCATTTGGGTTTCTCTTATTCTCTACTCAGATCAGTGAAATTATTATTTATTCTTATGTACTCCTAATAAATTATATTTTTTCTTTATATATATGTTTATTAATAATAATCCTTCTTTATTTTATAAGGAGTTACATGTTTTAAAATAATCTTTCAAAAATTCTTCTTAAATGCATGCCCGATTCAATGAACTTATCGAATTATTACATATTTTTAAGTTCACTCTATAATCTATTTTAAGCCAAATTTATCTTTCTAAAATCACACATTTTTTCATGAAAATTATTTTTTGGTTCATTTCGGGTTTCATGAAAGAAAAAATTAATTTTATCTTCAAAATTTCTTTAATTAATTCTCTAAATATTACTTAAATGTTTTAATTCTAATGCTTCTTTAAAAATGCTTTTTACATGATTTAACTTCAGTGGGAAATCATTTATGCATCAAATGTAATATCAATGTCCTTCCCTTTTATATTTTGATATATACATGTTTAAAACCATATTATCGAAAAATACAAAATTAATTTCCAAAATAACTCTTCCTTTCAAAGTAAAATAGATTTTTCTCACCTCAAATAAACTTTTATGAGATATATCCCTTATTCACCACTTATTCCATTATTGTTTTTTATTTACTTCCACTTATTATATCATATCAATAGTTTCCTTAGTCTAATGATATTCTAAATGATTATGATTTTAATTTTTCAAGGTGGTATGGGACACTTTGGAATGATTACGGATTATTTCCTTAAGAATCCCTCTATGGTATCATTTAAAAGTATCTTTATTTATGTTAACATCCTTTGATAAATCTTGTATTTCATAGAGGTTTATATATTATGATATAATCTATAACATATTGTTGAATGGTTTATGATTATTTTGAATTTGGATGTTCTATCTGGATACCATTCACCAATTTACTTTGAATGGTTAGTTTTTATGTTTAATGTATAGGGAATGTTAGTTTCATTTCATGTGATAGTTTCAATATGAATGTATATGTTTTTTATTATTATATATGTTCATTATAAGAATGAATTAGACTTAGTAAGAGTTGAGTGGGGCCCTCTATAGCCACTCTTTGCAATGGTAGGTATCATGAGACAAACGACGGTCTTGGCAAGAGGCCTTGACAAAATGGATATTTAAGGTGTTGGCACGAGGCCTTGGCAGTATGGTTATGATGTACCAAATTATTCATTCCATTATTATGAAACTAGTAATTGAAATTTCATATGTTTATTAAACTAGTAGAATACCCATGATTATTCTTTATTATTCCATTATTTATCTTCCTCTCATTCCAACCATAATGTGTTTGAGTTTATTTTTAAAGGAAAGTGTTTTAGTTATTCACCATACCTAATGTTTATGTTTATGATATTTTATGTTGTCTTAATTACCCTTACTGATCATCTGATCTCACCCCTTTCATATGTTTCATTTTCTTAGGACACTAAGAAGTTTATTATGAAAGACCTACAGAGATAAACTTATAGTTGTGAATGTTTCCAATAAAACATATATTTTGTATTTCATTTCAAGTTGTAATGTAAAACCTATTTATGTATCTGGTTCTCCAAAAATAATAAACTACTCAATCATTTCGGATATAACTTTCTTTTAAACATGAAAATTTAATATAATAATGCTCATGCATTGAGAAACTAGGGTCGAGGTGTTACATATAACCTAGCATATTTTATGTACTCTTACCAATATATTTATTTGATAAGGTTAAATCATGTTACATGGATTATATCCCATGGTTTCCAATTTGATTAAGTTATATTCTCATAGACATCTACATTATTCAATTGAATGGGGGAGTATTGATGTCCTTATTTTTCAATATATGGATATCCAAGTTTTATTCATCAAGAGGTTCCATGGGGAATGGAATGAAAGGTCTTTATGGATCTTTTGGTTAATGTACATTACATAAAAAGTTATTAGTGGGCTGTCATATTAAATATCACCTAAATATATCGATAGGTCTTATGACACAAAACATGTTGGGTTTTGGTGTATGCCTCTTCCCATAGCAGGATAATGCCATGATTATAGTCATGATTAAAAGTAATGTGTCTTGGCATAAGGCCTTGATAATAATTTTGTGATGTATGACATTATGTATTCCATCAGTATAAGATCAATTACTATTTTTATCTAGGATTTATTTTATTTTCATGGATATAGTGTGTGATTAGATTCAACTGATTATAGATTCATGGTGCCTATTTATTTTTTCTAAATCACTTATTATATGTTTATGTTATGTAAGATTTTATGTTATAATACTCTTTACTAAGAATAGGATCTCACCCTTATTTTTTCCTTTCCCAAGGAATCCTAGAGGAGGCCTATGTGTAATTTTTATGGATATGATGAAATGGATAAAAAAATTCTCAAAATTTTTTCATTCTTTCTAGTTTAATATATGTATGTATCAAGTCTTCCAAGACTGCTAAACTGCTCGATCTTTTGAGAACTATTATAATTTTTACTAATAATGTAATATAACTATCATATCTAGGTTTTTTGGAGTTAATGATATTATAGTTAGTATTAGATAATGTTTATTAGAAACCTTGGTGTTTAGATTTAAATAACCCAAGTAATATAAAAACAAATACTTTGAAAACCCTTCAATATATATTGATAGGACTATAGAAAACATTATAGGAATTTTATGATTCAATATCATGATCAGATTATGTAAATTCCATTGTATAAATATAGAGACTAACTGGAAGAATGAGGCATGTATCAACACATTTAGTCAATGTGGTCATAATCCCTCTAAATTAAGTGCTAAGGATAATAGGATTATAACCATTTTAGAGAATTTTCCCAAAGTTATGAAAAATAATAACACTCACGTAGAGAAACCAACTTATACACAACATGGTATAACTATGATGAATCCCTTCACGGAATAACAACAACTATAATTCAGTGGGGCTACTACTCCATTAGTATCTAAATAATAGATCATGTTCCTGGAGAATATATTTTTCACTTTGGGAAGTAGATAGTATGAAAAAAAATTCATCATGAAAATCCATTTTATTAAGTCACATATGAACTAATAGTGGGTTTTAATTCAAAACACTATGTTGTAATATCAATTGTTTTCTATAAAAACTTAAGTAATCCTAAGAATAGAGGATGTGCCTATGGTATAAAATTTCTTGATGTTTTTTCAGAATAATTACCTTGTCACCCACCAGAGTGTGAAGTTGAGTTCTCTAATAAACTTGTTCCTGATGTTATAACAATGTCTAAATATCCTTCTAGGATAGAACCAATGAAGTTGGTATATTTAACTAAATAGTTTCAAGTGTTGAGTGAAAAGTTAGTTATACACCCTATTGTTTCACCATGGGGATCCCCTGTTATTTTCTTAAAAATGAAGGATGGGTCTATGAGATTATGAATCAATTATAATGAGATGAATTCCATCAATATAATGAATAAGTATCAAGTTCCATTTATTGATGAATTATTTGATCAACACAAATAATCCCAATACTTTTTAGAGATCTATCTTCACTTTTTATATCATTAGATAGGGCTTAATAATTATGATCTATGGAAGAAGTAATATCTAATGAGGTATGGATATTATGAGTTTATGGTGATGCCTTTAGGATTAAATAATGCACCTTCTATTTTAATGGATCTTATGAGTAGAGTATTAAAAAAATATATGGATTACTTTGTGGTGGTATTCATTATTAATGTCTTGGTATACTCTAAGAGATATAAAGAGTGTGAAAGTATTCTGTAAATAATTCTAGAGTGACTAATAAAAAATAATTATATAGTAAGTATAGTAAGTGTGAAATTTGGATTTATGAATTTTAATTTCTTATCCATATTTTCTCCAAGGATAACATGCCTATTATCCCCTCAAAAATAAAGTTATTCAAATAATATCCAACACCAATGAACATAACCGAGATATGAAGTTTCATGGGCTTAGAATATTACTATCAGAAGTTTTATTTAACCTGGTTAACCAACCCATTAACAAGGTTAACATGTAAAGGGGTCAAAATTACATTGTCAAGGGAATGTAAGGAATGATTTGATGAGATGGATAATATATTTATTAATCCAATGATATTAATTCTACATTTATGTGAGAAAGGTTTTAGAATTTATAGTGATACGTAGAAGAAAGGAATTCATTATTTACATATGAATAATGATAGATTAATTTCTTATATATCATGAAAATTGAAAATCCATGATCAAAACTATCCATCTCTTGACCTTGAGCTGGTAGTTGTAATACTTACTTTCAAAATAAGGAGACACTACCTCAATAAATAATATTTCAAGATAAATACAGACCATAAGAGTTTGAAGTATATCTTCTCTTAGAAGGAGCTCAACATGATTCAAAGAAGATTGTTGGAACTACTCGGGTACTATGACTACTTAGTACACTACAACCCTGGGATGGAAACCAGGGTGGCAGTTGCATTGAGTAGGAGGAAGCACAGAATATTGACCATGATAAGAATTAACAATGATCTCATATATACAGATCTAGTAAAGATGGATATAGTGATTTCTAGGAAAGGAGTTCCATCATTCCATTTATAATAAATTGCTAAAACAAACAAACTAGAAATGATAGATAATTAACAATAAGATGATAAGAACATACAAAGGATGATTAAAGTAGTGAATTATGGTAAATTTATATACTTAATCTATAAAGATGGAGTTTTGTTTTTTTGGAGGAGTTTATGTGTATTATTCATACTAGAGTTAAAAATGGAACTACTAGATGAATTATATATCTAAAATTTGTATATAAACCCTAGAATCATAAAATGGTAAATTGATTTAAGAGTCCATTTATGGTGGGATGTTATGAAGTTGTATGTTTTGGATTATAGTATGTCAATAGGTAATGTCTGAAAGACAACATATTATGGGGTCATGAAACCTCTTCTTATACCTATATAAAATTAGAGAATTGTTACAATGGATTTATCACTGGACTCCAGAAGTCTCAAAGGAATAAATATGTTTTATGGGTTGTTTCTAATTTTAGAATTAATTCCACTCATTTTGTCTAATTAAAGAATATCTACTCCTTGATTTCCTTTACCAGATCTATATATTTTAAATAATATGTCTTCATGAGTTATCTACATCTATTGTATCTCTTGATGACCCTTGGTTTACATCGAAATTATATAAGACTCTTCAAATGGATCTTAGCACTAAGAAATATTTACGCACTTCCTATCATACCTAGACTGATGGAAATTATGAATGAACCATCTAGGATTTATAAGACATGATTAGATCATTTTATATTTTCATCTCTAAGGTATGTGGGATTAGTATTTACCTTTGTTGTAATTATAATACAATATTTTATTCCATTCAAGAAACCAAAAGGCATCATATGAATCATTTTATGGGAGGAGATGTCGTATACAACTGATTATGTAGAAGCTAGGTAAATATTCTCAGTTGGACCAGAGCATGTATATGAGTATGAATTATTCAGGATCATATTAAAGTATCATATATCCAATAAAAGAGTTGTGACGATAATAAAAGCGAAGACATGGAATTTCAAGTTTGGGATCACGTATTCTTAAAGGTTTCACCATGAAAGGGAGTTCTATGATTTTGTAATAAAGTGGAAGTCAATCCCTAGGTATAATGGGCCTTTTGAATTATTATAAATAATTGGGGTTTTAGATTATCTATTGGTTATGTCATACATCCTTTAAAAACTAATAAATGAATTATATATTTCATTAATGTAGAAATACATGATTGATCCAATGCATGTACTCACATCTAGGGGAATAGATTTGGAGAATTACATGCCTTATAATAAGTAGGTTGTCTAGATTCGTGACATGAGATAGAATGTTTTATAGAATCATACAAATATTTAGATAAAATTCCTTTGGACAAATAAAAAAATAGGAAAGGAAACCTGGGAATCTATTGTAACACCCAAGACTCTACTGTAGAAGGTAGATATTGTATCACGAAATATTTCACAAATGGGTCCTTTAAAGAGTCTTTCTCTAAGAAAAAATTTAAAATATTAAATTTTATAATTTTAAATTAAACAAACTAAATCCATTTTTGAATTCATCATATTGAAATTATCTCTATATGTATTTTTGATATTTTTATAAAGGGGTTTTTTTTTAGTCTAACATTATTATTTTCCAAAAACTTGTAATTTTTATAACTTTACCATTATATTAGAAAGCTGTTGAGGTTTATAAAACCTTTCTAGTAATCAAATATGTATTTAAGGAATAACATTGTACATTTTTCAATATTATTTGATCTTAAGAAAACCTATTGAAATCATTTTAAGAACTGATTAAAATGTCTCTTTAATATAAAAATTGGTCTTTTCATTAAATCAAATATTTTTAATGTCATTCAGTTTTTTATTTCATTTAAATCCAATTATCCTATATTTCCTTTATAATAAATCAATTAAAGTCATTAAAATCAGTAGCCAAAACAATTTTACATTATATATAAATTTAAATATTAAAATTTTATTTTTCTAGTAATATTGTTTACATGATTAAGCGTAGTTATTTGAAAATTTATTTTCCCACCATTAGAAATTTTATTTGATGAAATGATTTCCAAATATGAAATTAAAAGTATCAAATTATGTAAAATATCCAACATTAAAAAGAGGAAATATTATCCACTTTAGAACACCCATACCATTCTAATATCTCCTATAAAATCTACCATTTTTGTATCCTTATAACCCCCACCCAAGAATATAATCCACTGGTCAATCATATTTATCCAAAGCCCTTAAAATTCAAGGAGACTTCCAAGGAAAAGTCATGTCCCTAATGTGAGTATCATCAAAAAATTAGTTTTATTCTTAAATATATTCTTTAAAATTTATTCTATCCACACTAATATAAATATATTATTATCATTTATAAACTTTAATTTTATTATATTAATGGTATTACCATTATTTTCACATACACCACATCCATTAATATAAAAAAATATTGATGTGCATTGTGCGGACTACCATCTCCATGACATAAAGTGTTTCATTTTCCTTCATCAAAAGGTTGGATATAAGGATAGTATTAAATGATTAAAATGATTTTTATGATGTCATTAAATTTCTGATGAGACAGATTTAATAACCTATTAATTATATGACCAATAAACAACTATTCCTAGTTTAAATATTTAAAATAAGCATACTAAAAGTATAATGTTTTATTCAAATTGTGTAACATTTTCATATTAGTTAATTATTATATTTAATTTTAATTATTATATATCATTTTAAAAAATAATAAATAGTATAATTATTATCCTGGTATAATGATATTTTAACAAATCCATGTCATAATAATTCATTAAAACAATGTATGTTCATGTTTGGGGCAGTTTAACCAACTGCTTCCAGAATACATTAAATTTACACCATGAATGGATATTGGAATATAATTATGGGTATAATAAGAAATAAATGTGTAAATATAGTATTTTTTGGTTACTTATATATTATATCAATATCTAATTCATGAAATATAGAAACATCCTCTATTCATCAAAAATCACCAAAACATGATAATTGTTGATTTCATCTTCATGTATAATGTCTAAAACACTCATGAAATGCATTTAAAAAATAATAAATTATTATAAATCATTAATAATAGTAAATTTAATCACCTATTAATAATAAACATTAAATTAAGTGTGAATTCAAACACTGTTATAATAAAAATCATACAAACAATCAAAACTATAAACACTTATGTGGAAAATCAGAAGAATTCATGTAGGATATGACTATTTATAAAGAGTATAGATGATAATAGATTATATTAATGTTATTAATTATATAATTAGGATAAATATTTTTGTGATAATGATTATTGAAGTATATTTTTTTAAGTCATGATAATAAGTAATGCTTTTTCCATCACAAATTCTTCTCTTTAAGACCTAATTTGTGTTATTCACCTAATTTCCTTTATGTGGTGTATATACTAACTATGTGTGATATAATATCATGAAATTAATATATTCATGGTATTTTAATATCAGGTTTAACCCTTATTTTTCATGTTGTTATTAAAGAATTTCTACTCAATCCTAAAGTTGGGGTTTTCATCTCAATTTTCATTATTTGGGACTCATGTTGTAATCACCCCTATTTTATTTTGTGTGGTTCATAAATTTCCATGGAATAACTATTCATAGTTACTCATTAAATTTAAGGGATTTATATGTCTATATTTCTATACCTCTCTCAAGATCCTTTTATTTAAGAGTTTCCTTTTCCAGAGTGGAAAATTATCCTAAATTTTATAAAGTAAAAGTGTGTGTATATTCCAAAAAAATAAATCCCTTCCAAGATAGTATCAAGTAGATGAATCTATTTCATGTATATACTTAGGGTTAATTGCCTAAAAAAGGGTTATTTGATAATTGACTGAATATTCACCCAGATTTATGATGAGTGGGCCAATAATTTCACACCTGGAAAGAAACACCTTGAGGATATGCTTTTGAATACTCACATGATCATAAAAAACCATAATGAAGGATTATTCCTACCATTACCTTTCTATCCTATAAATGAAATCTATTTAATCCAATTATAATATTACATGGATGACCTATCATTTTTTATATACCCTTTCCAATGTATTTATTTGATAATAGTAATTATATTATGTTGATGATACCCTACAGCTTCCAAATCGAATGAGGGATGTTCTCCTAAATTTCCACCTTATTCTATTTAATGTGGATTTATTTTATAGCCCAATATTCATGGTTCTCCAACTCCACTGATAGATAAAAAATATTTAAATTAACCAACCTATTGAGGGTTATACCTATAGGTGTTTTTAATGCAACATGGTATGCCCATAATGTTTCTTCAAGCCTTAGGCTCAAATCCTTCTAATTAATTTTAACCATTTTCGCCAAAATTATTTTAATCTCTTTATTAGACACTTAATCCTATACCTTTTTTGGGACGGTAAGGTGTAGATATATTGTGGAGAAACCCATTCCTTATAAGCATAACCTCCATATTTCTATTGAAAAAATTATTCCCTTGGTCACTGATGATGGCCCCTATCACTTCAAACCTAAAAAATATGTTAAACTTGACAAATCACCTATAACTTTTGCATCACCAGTCTTGGTGGCCTTATCTTTCACTCGTTTAGTCACATAATCTATATTAAGTAAAATGTAGGAATTACCAAAATATATGGTAAAGGGTCCTATGAAATAAATTCTCCATACTTCAAAAAATTTACAATAATGATGATTTTTTATGAATAATCTGAATTTTTGAATTATTCCCAAAATATTTACAACTATTAACAATTTTAAAATATCATGAAGATATTTGAAAAAATTTATCCAATGAATCCCATATTCCAAAATATTTCTGGCCATTATTTGAGTTCCAAAGTGGCCACCACAAGAAAGTGTATGAAAAAAATTAAAATATAGATTCTATTTCACTTTCTAATAAGAACATCATTATGACTTTATCTTTATTGATTTTCCACAAAAATTGTTCATCCCAAATATAGAATCTTGCATTTTCCTTAATTTTTTCCTTTTGATGATAGTTAATGTGATAAGGTACCTGATATGTGGAAAAATAATTTACTATATCAGCATACTGTAGTACTTCATCTTCCACTATGTAGAGTTTATCTCAATGTATGTGATCATTGAGTTGGTTTAGTTCTAGAATTTCAATTTTAGCCGTGTTTGGAAGTATAATGAGTTGATCTACCATATTATTTTCATTTATGTTATTATCCTTGAACTCTAGGTTGAACTCTTTTAGGATTAGTATTCATATCACTATATTTGGTTTTCAATCAACCTTATTCATAAAGTATCTAAGTGATTCATGATCAGAAAATGAAACCACTTTAGTTTTTATTAAATAAGATATATATTTATCTAATCCATATACAATAGTAAGGAAATATTTTCAGTTGTTTCTTATTTTATTTGAGTTTCATCCAAGGTTATTGAGTCATATGTTATGACTTGTGGTATTACTTCAAATATTTAGGAGATGACTACCCCTATAGCTTGGTTTGATGCATCACAAAGTAACTCAAATGGGTTCTCCCAATCTGGGGGTTACATAATTAGAGGGTTAATCAACTTTTATTTTAGTTCATCAAAATCATCCCTAAAATTATTGTTGAAAACAAATCCAACTTCTTTAAAAAGTAATCTTGAAAAAGAAATGGTGGTATTACTAATGAAGGAATCGAGGTCGTAGCGAAAGCTAGTGGGATAAGAATTTTAAAATTTTCTATCACTAGGATGGTGATACTTATCGCCTAAATAAATATGAGCCTAGGTATGTTCTGATGATCTCACATGAATTAAACAGAGAACAAAAATTAAAACAAACAAATACCTTGTTTCAAAATGAATCATGCACGACAAGAGCTCATAATCAGTATATGTTTCTCGAAGGACCAAAATCTGAACCCCTATAGATCATCCACATCTGATCTAAGAATCCTTTCTCACATTATTCATAAAATTTTAGTTCTATCACGAACCTTGGATGATTTAATAAACATCACAATGATCAACATGATGTGTTTCCATCGATACATCAAAGGCATTCTTGGATCTGTGCTTATAGAGAAAATTTATCTCTCTATAATGTGGTAAGAGATAGAGTCTCTCATTCCATTGTAATTAACAGTACCATTCCATGATTCTCTTCTCCTACTTATATAGGGGGTGAGTCAATTACCTTAAAAGGGTTCCTTAGCCCTCATAACTAAATCACCAACTAAATAATAGATAAATAAATAATGATGATGAACTAAACTACAACATAAATATTATTTTATTTTATCACATACCTTTAATATATATTAAATATATTACATGATAAAACTAATCCATTTGACTTGATTCAAAATTCCCACTTAATATTAAACAAACCTTGAATTTTAAATTAATATTCATTCAAATAAATTTATTTCATGTATTCACCAAATACCTCATGAATACTTTTAATAAATAAATAAAACCCAATTATTATTCACTTTAATAATAATGAATTTATTTATTTGTTAGTTATCGGTAACTTGTACATCTCTGAAACCCTTTTATGGGTCCCACCATGTCCAATATTCATATTCACCAAAATAGGGAAAATTCTTGAATATGCTATTATGTGTGACCATCAAGGGCATTATCTCAATATCAGTGAATAGTATTCACAGACCAAGAGGTGAGTTTAGAAACCCATCAGGTCGCATAAAGAGATAAATAATATTCATAGTAACTAATAAAAACATAAAAACACAAACTATGTAACATAATCACCTTGTCTTCAGATATTTCATAAAGTAGGATGCGCAATTGGGTCATCAACCTTTCTTGATTTATTATTTTTTATCTAACTAGTTAAATTTACCCTTGACTATCTTGGACAAGGACTTATAGTGGTACGACCAACCTGGTCAACCACGCTTGATATATATTACTTCCTCAACTAAGAATTAGAAAATCCTATATTGGCCATTAAACCAATGACAAACACCCAATGATGCACCCAACACAAGCTAACTTTCTATGATTTCATTATCATTGTTTTTACCTTTTGTCAAATTATGTGAAATGGAACACATTGGAAATGATCTCAAGTCAGGATACCAATACACATGATCATAAATAAGTTCAATGAATAACGCTTGAAATATGTGGTGTTCCTATTGGTGGGACCATCCTTATGATCTCAACTACTAAAGATCACAAAATATGAACTTCATGAGAATAATTCTCAATGCTTATGATCCCCCAACACCTGTAAGTTAAAATTATACTATTTCCATTTAATATGATGTATCTAGACCATAGAATATATATTTAATATCAATTTCAAATTATATCATGGTTATCATTATATCATGGGATATTTTATTACATTTTGATATGATAATTAGTCTATATACATTACCATTGAAATAGTGGATGTAGAAATATCTACACTATAATGGTAAGAAAACATCTTGTATAATTAACTGTATACATGATATTTTAATTGATAAGTACAATATATTTTGTTCTAGGGAAACCACTATTATAACACTCCCACTTGCACAAGATCCAACTTTCTAACCACAATTGTTATCTCTCACATGATTAATAACATGTTTCTGCTGAGTAATAGCTTTAGTTGATGGTCATTCATATCTCCACTACATGTCTATTCTACTATATAAGTCCCCATATCCTTGAGTAAAATTTCCCAATAGTTGTTATCCCTAAGTAAATCCTTTTTTCCACTATCATAACTTAAAGTCATGGATAGTTCTAGTAAAAGATTTGTCATCATGATAAAACATTACATGGTGATTCCAATAACTAGAACAAATCAGTGTGTTTAATAACTACTTATTAGTTACCTCATAATCTTTAACATAATCAATACTTATAGGTATTTCCACCACTATCTTATATGATCTTTTCTAATTCATTACCATAACATGATTGTGATATTAGATTAAATTTATCTAAGGAGGTCTAGTTTGTGACCCCTCAAAACTAGTATCTTTTTTCTCTACATAGTAGGTACATATCCTTTTGTACTTTCTCTAGTATTATTAGATAGTTATGGCTACTTAACTTACAGTTCTCCTAGATATAACTATTATTTTCTTATCATAAATTATATTTTATCGATATCATGTCTTGTATATATCATGGTTTATGTGATTCATCCATCGCAGAAGCATGTGGAACTATAAATCACCACTTTAATCTCCTTCTATTCCCATGAATATATTCATTGAGGGATATATTCCATGTGACACTGATAATAATTCTCTCTCAAATTGTTCCAAGTCATATTTTTCAATACCATTTCATTATAGGTATGATTGGATGGGTCTAAGAAACCATTAGATCTAACATAGTAGATCTTGTTCCCTATAACGTAGGTTTCTACAATATGTAAATCACTGGAGAATTACTTTAATGCTACTTGTAGCTTACTATAAGACCAATATCTATTTTCCATATGTTACCAAATATATTTTAGCTGAAAACAATGGTGATCCCACTATCCTCGGGTAGAAACATGGAAAGGATTCATTCCAAATTAATACTAGAAGATCGTGTAGCATAATTTTAATCCTAAACTAGATTTCAGTAACTTAAAACCTTATTTGAATTATATGATGCTACCATCCCTTTCTGATTATTTCATATATACACCTTCCATGATTAGTGGTCTTGATATCCAATGCTCAATAAAATTTGTCATAGATAATATCTATGATAAGTAAAATTCAAAATAGATTTAGAAAAAATAAATTTGTATAATGAATCGATCCTTATTGGTACCACACTTTTACCATCCATGTATCATCTCACTTGAATACCCACCACAATATTCAAAATAATAATCCCCATTTACATTGATTCATGGAATCCATTATTGAATTTTAATTGATCTTTCCAATCTTATCTTATTTTCATATGCTTCTTACTTGTAGGAATTATTATTCTAGTTAATTAACATATCATCAAACATTGTGAATATTAAAGCATCACTATGATTTTAAAATTCCTATATGTTATGTTTCTCTAGAATGTTCTACTTCCACATTCTCTTGTGAAACTTTTTCTTATTCTAACTATGCTCACATATCTTTCATTGAATAAAACTAAGTCAATCTTGCTCCAATTATCTCTAGTAGAGATGTTGAATATTTTATATAAATGTATTCTATCACTTGACAATAGGTTTTCTATTATAGTCATTTCTATAATATTCTATGAAACTTTTAGGATAATTACTTTATATTCATTTTTCTACTCGATGAAAGTTTATTTATATCCTAACAAACTCTTTCCATCGAAACATATGTTCTTATGAAATTATGGATAACCATCCTACTGTAACTAATATGATGTCCATTTTTTGTTATAATTTTTATACGGTTATGGGATATCATCATTATTTTTTAATCAAATCTTGAAATGTAATGGGATTTTCTACAATACATATACATAAAAACATTTAATATCCTATTACAAACATCATAACTCTGATATATAAGAAAATATGTGTTTAGGAATTTCTTCATGCTAAATTTTTTTGATTAGTGATAATGTGTAAGAATCACAATCAATCCTCCTTATTGAAATCATATCCCTAATTTGGATATTGTAATGTGAGTTCAATAATTACTCCATGCTACATTATATTGATTGATGAATTCTTGGTCAAGATATTCTTTGGAATGGAAGCCCAAAGAAGCAAATATCTTTTGACCATGCATATACCATAATTAACTTTATCATTAATTAAAAAATTAAAGGAATATTTATGAATTCTGTTAACCACTATCTAACCCTTTGAAGAGTTCATTCTCTCAAGATGAACTAATACTAAAAGATTTGTGGCATACCTTTATTTCTAAAGGATTTTTTGTCCAAACTAAATAAGTATATACATCGATAATACCAAAGGTGTATAGATCAAATGAGGTTAAATACCATACTGGGTATATCCTTGATGACCACTTTTAGTTTTACTTAACTTATATTTATCATTCCATAACTGGGAATATAAGTCTTACATTTTATATTCATCTGGTATTTCCAATGATTCAAGTATTACTTAACTCTTAGTTGAGTATTAGACAGCGTAACCCACATTCATTCATAAAATTGAATAATGTATTATTGTGTCTAAAGGACACGTGAGCTTAATTTTTTGGTAATACTCAATAAAAGTTCTACTAGAATCACAAAACATGGGAATATAGAAGTTGTCTGCTTCTGACCGCTGACTTAGGAACCACCCTTTATCAGCCGCTTGGAGAATACACCTTAATTCTAGTAATGTTTCTATACTTACTTGGATTATATATTTTAACACACATGCAATAATAATATTGTATTAAATACCCAAAAAATATTACAACAACATATAATGATGAATAATCACTTAAGAAGAAGTGAGTATTTGTTTTTTCGATTCAATTCATTGCGATTAAACCCCCATAGATTTATTTCACATACAACACTAATAAAATCTGGTGTATTAAATATTTATTTTATGTTTGTCTTGAAGGTACCTTTGGAATCTCTATATCCATTGGCATTGTCACCTTATCTTTGATATTTTTCTCTATAAGAACTAAATATTAATATGACTCTAATATGGTTATTACATGGTGAACTTTTCCCAAAAGGTATTTAAGTAATTTAATCCGTACTTTTCATTTATAAATCTTAATCTAATCAAAATTAAATGGGTGAAAATGATATGATAAAGGGTTCCATTAAAATATAGTGATCCATCTTTCATTTTACACATATCTAGTGTAATCATCACCCATTAATGTCTCACAGCACATTCTCCAAGAATGCTTCTATGAGATGACACACCTTGTGAAATCATCAATGTCCCAATGTTTTATGCCCAAATAACATCATATGGTGATGATAAAAGTATGTAGTAACCATTATATACTACACACAAGAGTCTACTAAAATCATTTTTTAACACCCTCACTTCTTGAGGTGTCTTAATAGATATTGGGACACTGGCACCACGAATTTATAATGTTGTAGTCATTTTCACAAGTGCATGTAATAAATATTGGAAAATAATGATATTTTATATATTTACTTAGTCCAATATTATTACATTGTGTCTTGTGGAGTTAATTTCCATTTTCAAAAAAAATATTGAATATTATTAATTTCATCTTGATTATCAATTTAGACATTATTGATTAATTACTTAAATGATTAAATGTCTCCCACTATTTTATCAAATTCTAGGAATCCTCTGTACTATAGTCAGAGTAATATATCACTTGACTATTATGGTGGTAAGGATACTTGGTTATCTCCTCATATTCTATAAGATATGGCTACGCCACTACTCATAGAGGTCAAAGTTGGCATTTGACTAGCCAACCATATTAACTCTCCACTCCTTGACTTGTTAAGTGAAGTACTGTATTTTAGAATCATAAAATTGATTTACTCCATTATTGCCTATATTATTGAGGCAATATATTTTTGGATACTTCTTTACTAACAAATTTATTTAAGGTAAACCATCACTCTCATAATAACTCTCAAGTATTAAGAGTCACCCTTAACTTCAGCTGATGAGCTCCCTGAACAACTGGTTGTTTTCAAATTCAAATGATGGAAGGTGTTTTGAGACAAAATTTCATTTGAGTGTTTTTATATTTTTCTCAATGAATTTAATCCATTTTTATTAATAATGTTCATTCTATGTTATCACACTCACAATTGAACACTAATAGAAAAAACATCCATGGCTTTTTACAAATTTTACTATTTATTTTTTATGTATTTTTCCTTGAAAAGAAAATGCATAAATCAAAAAAAAATGTATAAAGGAAATAAACTACCCACCTGGGATTGATAATCAAAAACTAGTTGATCTATTTAAATACAATGAATCAACCATGTCCTAGGGGTATCATACCTAATTTATAGCATGACCTATGATGCATCTCATCCCTATTTAATATATCCATATAGAGAACCAAGATTAACATACATGGATATTCATAATTTTATAATAATATTCAGCACATTACAAAAGTTAATTCCTAATGACATTAATATTTTAGTTTATTTTGAAACATGGAATAAAATATGGAAGCTTAGTGAAATATCTTCAATGTTTCTAACAAAGAACATCCCATTTAGTTCTTCTACTTAAAACATTAATTCATAACCAGAGGAAACGGACAAAAATAAGAAAGGGTGAGCTCAGATGCTAAGTAAGGGTAAAAAATAAATATATGTAAGGATAACATTAATATAATAGTATGATAACAAGAGAATAACATTTGATGACTAGACCATACATGTCAAAGATCATATACAAGATCCATGGCATAAATATTGGCAGTTCAAAATACATGAATCATAAGGGAACAATGTGAATACTTCATGAAAGAATAACATAAGAATAAGACATGGAATTGAGGATAAAACATAAACATAAAATAATTCCTATAGTAGCAAAGTAATACCTCCAAGTCCATCTTAGTGGAATGTGTTCACTCCCCAAACTATATTAGTATAAAAGGTTTACTCCAAATGCCATATTAGTATACAAATTCCATTACAAAATTGGGTTCACTTAACATTATAGCCATGTATTACTAAACTGGATATATTACTGAATCGGGTTCAATTACTATTATAGCCTTGTATCACTGAACAGAGTTTACCCTTCTTTCCATACCTTTCATACTGAACCAATTTCACACTACTGGAAATAAAGCCTTTACCAACAGTTCCAAACCAATGGTAAAGGCTGGATAACCATTGGTATAACATATACCAACAGTTATCTAGACCTTAGGTAAGTAAACCATAGGGAAACACATATACCAAGGGTTTCTAGAAAATAGTTGGTATATGTTAGGAAATCTACATTATACCAATGGTTATACCAAACCGTTGGTATATCTTTTCACCAACGGTTTGAAAGTGTGGACATTTCACTATATCCCAATGGTTTATAAACCATTGGGAAAGTGTTTTTACCAACAGTTATCTTAGAATTGTTGGTATAAAACACATTCACAGCCCTATGCCAGTGGTTTACAACCGTTGGCATAGGCTTTGCTGTGAAATTCAGGCAGCAGCCTGCTACAGGCTGCCCTTTCTGTATTACCAGCTTCCCAACTCCAATTACATGAAAGAACTAACTAAAAACATACATATACACAATTAATTCAGATATATTTAACACATAATTCACCTTAACACTATACACATGTGGAATTAAAACATAATTCATAAGGTAATTATAAACATACATAATTGATTTAGAATTCAATTCAGAATTGATATGGAAATTACATGTACAATCCGGAATTCAATTCATAATTGAATTCTGAATTGAGTACATACATGATTTAATTATTAATTATGAATAGAATACATATAAAACTGAATACATAATTATATGTGTTATACTGAATTAAGAATACATACTAAATTTCATTTTGTATAACACATAGATGATTGAATTCTGGAATTAAAAGCTAATAACCCCAAAACAAGAAAATGGATAAATAACTTCAACCAAACACAAAGATAATGTCCCATGGTTTGGGGAAGGTGTCTTTGAACATTGTGATGATGATAATGGGTGTGTATCATTGAGCTTGTGTAGCTTAGGTAATGTAGTTGTCCTTGGCATATTAAATGTCATGTGTTTTAGAATAGGGGTAGGAGTTCCTCACATGAGAAGTGTATTATGTGAGGCTAGCCTATGGATCCTTGTGCTAAAGTATCAACCCAATTCGAATATGTTTGGTTGGTTTTCAATATGCTAGTTGTTTTCACTTAAAATGATGTCCATTTTTTTAAAAAAATGATAGAAACATTGAGTGATACCTGCCACACCATGCCTCGCATTTTGGCAGGGTTGACTCATACACGTCACATATGACCCATAGATCGTTTTCCTAAAGTATCAAGACAATATGAAAGCGTTTGGTCGACTTTCTGTATGCCAGTTGTTGTTTTCACTTAAAATGTTGTCCATTTCAAATATAAGTGAGACACTTTGAGTGGTACTGGCCACACCGTGCCTCAGATTGAGGTAGGGTTGACTTTTTCACATCACAAAAGACCTATGGATCATTATGCTAAAGTATCATCACAATCCGAATACGTTTGGTCAGTTTTCCATATTCCATTTGTTTTTACTTAAAAGAGTGTCCATTTTAATAAAAAGAAATACACTTTGAGTGATACCAGCCACACCGTACCTCGGATTGAGGCAAGGTTACTCATATATGTCAAAAATGACCCATGTATCTTTTTCCAAAATTATCTATAGAATCTGAATGCGTTGTTTAGTTTTCTGTATGCCAGTTGTTGTTTTCACTTAAAATGTTGTCCATTTCAAATTCAAGCGAGACACTATGAGTGGTATCGGACACACTGTACCTTGTATTGAGGCGGGGTTGACTCATACACGTCAAAAATGACCCATGGATCTTTGTGTTAATGTATCAATACAATCTGAATATGTTTGGTTAATTTTTCGTAGGCCAGTTGTTTTTACTTAAAAGGGTGCCCATTTTAAACAAAATAAAGACACTACAAGTGATACTGGAAATATCATGCCTCAGATTGGGGTGGTGTTGACTATTACATGTCACATATGACCCATAGATCATTTTCATAAAGTATCAATAGAATTAGAATTCATTTGGTCAGTTTTATGTATGCCAGTTTTTGTTTTCACTTAAAATGTTGTCCATTTCAAATAAAAGTGAGAAACTTTATGTGGTACTGGCCACACTGGGCCTCATATTGAGGTCGGATTGACTCATACATGTCAAAAATAATCCATGGATGCTTTTTCAAATGTATCAACACAATCTGAATAATTTTGGTCAGTTTTTCGTATGCCAGTTGTAGTTTTTACTTAAAAGGGTGTCCATTTAAAAAAAAGAAAGACACTTCGAGTGATACCAGCCACACCATGCCTCAGATTTGGGTTTGGTTGACTTTTACTGGTCAAATATCACCCATGGATCATTTTCCTAAAGTATCAATATAACATGAATGCATTAGGTCAGTTTTCTGTATGCCAGTTGTTGTTTTTACTTAAAATGTTGTCCATTTCAAACAAAAGAAAGACAAATCGAGTGATACAGGCCACAACATGCCTCCTATAGAGGTGGGATTGACTCGTACATGTCAAAAATTAACCATGGGTACTTTTTCTAAAGAATCAACACAATCCTAATACTTTTGGTCAGTTTTCCGTATGCCAGTTGTTGTTTTTACTTAAAAGGGTGTCCATTTTAAACAAAAAAAGACACTTAGAGTGATACAAGCCACACCTTGCCTTGGATTATGGTAAGGATGACTCTTACACATCACATATGACCAATGGATAATTGTACTAAAGTATCAACACAATACGAATGTGTTAGGTCAGTTTTCCAGATGCCAGTTGCTGTTTTTACTTAAAATGTTGTCCATTTCAAACAAAAGAAAGACACTTCGAGTAATACCGGACACACTGTGCGTCATATTGAGGAGAGGTTGACTCATAAACGTCACATATGAACCATGGATAGTTTTCCTAAAGTATCAACATAATCTGAATACGTTTGGTCTGTTTTCTGTATGTCAGCTGTTGTTTTCACTTAAAATGTTGTCCATTTCAAATAAAAGTGAGACACTTTGAGTGGTACCAGCTATAATGTGCCTCGGATTGAGGCGGGGTTAACTCATACACATCAAAAATGAACCATGGATCATTGTGCTAAATTATAAATAGAATATGAATATGTTTGGTCAGTTTTTCGTATGCCAGTTGTTTTACTTAAAAGGGTGCCCATTTTAAACAAAAGAAGACACTTTGAGTGATATCGGCCACACTGTGCCTCATTTTGAGGATAGGATGACTCATAAACATCACATATGACCTATGGATCATTTTCCTAAATTATCAACACAATCCGAATGTGTTAGGTTGGTTTTTCATATGCTAGTTGTTGTTTTTACTAAAAATGTTGTCCATTTCAAATAAAGGTGAGACACTTTGAGTGGTACCTGCCACACCATGCCTCAGATTGAGGTGGGGTTGACTCATAAATGTCAAAAATGTCCCATGGATAATTTTTCTAAAGTATCAACACAATAAGTATACGTTTGGTCGGTTTTCCATATGTCTGTTTTTTTACTTAAAATAGTGTCCATTTTAAACAAAAGAGACACTTTGAGTGATACCGGACACACTGTGCCTCAGATTGAGGTGGGTTTACTCATACACATCATAAATAACCCATGATTCATTTTCCTAAATTATCAATACAATCAGAAAGTTCTTCGTCATTTTTTCGTATGCAGTTTTTATTTTCACTTAAAATGTTGTCCATTTCAAATAAAAGTGAGACACATTGAGTGGTACCGGGCACATCGTGCCTCGGATTGAGGATGGGTTGAATTTTACACATCCAAAATGACCCATGGATCCTTTTTCTAATGTATCAAAATAATCTGAATATGTTTGGTTGGTTTTACTTATGCCGGAATTTTTTACATAAAAGGGTGTCCATTTTAAACAAAAGAAATCTACTTCGAGTGATACTGGAAACACCATGCCTCAGATTGAGGTAGGATTGACTCGTACACATTAAATATGACCCATGGATAATTTTATAAAAGTATCAACAGAATAAAAATGCGTTTGGCTGGTTTTTCGTATGCCAGTTTTTGTTTTCACTTAAAATGCTGTCCATTTCAAATAAAAGCGAGACACTTTGAGTGGTACCAGCCACACCGTACCTTGGATTGAGGCGGGGGTGACTTGTACAGGTCAAAAATGAACTATGGATCCTTATGGTAAAGTATCAACACAATCTAAATATGTTTGGTCAGTTTTTTGTATGCCAGTTGTTGTTTTTACTTAAAAAGGTGCCCATTTTATACAAAAAAAAGACACTTTGAGTTATACTGTATGCACCGTGCCTCATATTGGGGTGTGGTTGACTTGTATAAGTCACATATGACCCATGGATCGTTTTCATAAAGTATCAATAGAATCGGAATGCATTTGGTAGGTTTTTCATTTTCCAGTTGTTGTTTTTAATTAAATTGTTGTCCATTTCAAACAAAAGAAAGACACTTCGAGTGATACCGGCCACACCGTGCCTGAGATTTAGGTGGGGTTGACTCGTACTCGTCAAAAATAAACCATGGATCCTTTTTCAAAATTATCAACACAATCTGAATACATTTGGTTGGTTTTCTGTATGCCAGTTGTTGTTTTTACTTAAAATGGTGTCCATTTTAAGGAGAATCCTCTCGCTCTGCCAATGCTTTTCATTCTACACTTTCTCCTTTACCAAAATAGAAGGAAACAATGTGGCCCACCAGTTGGAGATATCAGGCCCCTTTGATGCCAACCAGCTCTAGCTGGATAATTTCCCTTCATGGCTTTGCTTTTGTACGTCTGATGATCTTCGTCATTAATGATATCTGTGTTTTCTCTCAAAAAAAAGAAAGAAACTTCAAGTAATACCGGCCACACCATGCCTCGGATTGAGGAGGGGTTGACTCTTACATGTCACATATGAACCATGGATTGTTTCCTAAAGTATCAACACAATTCAAATGAATTTGGTCAGTTTTCCATATGTCAGTTGTTGTTTTCACTTAAAATGTTGTCCATTTCAAATAAAATTGAGACACTTTGAGGGGTATCAGCCACACCATGCCTTGGATTGAGGATGTTTTGACTCGGACACATAAAATATGACCCATGATTCCATGTTATAATGTATCAACACAATCTGAATACGTTTGGTTGGTTTTCTGTATGCCAGTTTTTTTACTTAAAAGTGTATCCATTTTAAATAAAAGAAAGAAAATTCAAGTGGTACTGGCCACACCGTGCCTCAAATTCCAGCAGGATTGACTCTTATAGGTCACATATTACCCATGGATTGTTTTCTTAAAGTTTCAACACAATATGAATGTGTTAGGTTTTTTTCCATATGGTAGTTGTTGTTTTTACTGAAAATGTTGTCCATTTAAAATAAAGGTGGGACACTTTGGGTGGTGTCGGCCACACTGTGCCTCAAAATGAGGTGGGGTTGACTCGTACATGTCATAAATGACCCATGGATTGTTCTGCTAAATTATTAACATAATAAGAATATGTTTGTTCAGTTTACCATATGTCTGTTGTTTTTACTTAAAACAGTGTCAATTTTAAACAAAAGAGTGGCACTTTGAGTGATACCTGCCACACCATGCCTCATATTTAGGTAGTTTGACTTGTACACATCATAAATGGCCCATGAATCTTTGTCTTGAAGTATGAATACAATAAAAAGGCGTTTGGTTGGTTTTCTATATGCAAGTTTCTGTTTTCACTTAAAATCATGTCCATTTCAAATAAAAGTGATACATTTTGAGTGGTACCAACCACACGATGTATTGGATTGAGGCTAATTTGACTCGTACATATCACAAATGACCCATGGATAATTTTCCTGAAGTTTCAATAGAATCCAAATGCGTTTGGTCAATTTTCTGTATGCCAATTTTTTTTTCACTTAAAATGTTGTCCATTTAAAATAAAAGTGATACACTTTGAGTGGTACCATCCACACCGTGCCTCGGATTGAGGCGGGGTTGACTCGTACACATCACAAATGAACCATGGATCCTTGTGCTAAAGTATCAACACAATCCAAATCTCTCAAGAGATCTTAAGGGCGGATCTCCTTCGATCCTTGGGCGTTTTGAGTGCTCTCAAGTGTGGATTGAAGATCTGGGTGATTCCAATCCTCTCCTTGCTTTCACTTTTAGATTAGGGTTTGCACTCTTATCTCATATTCTTCTAAATCTCTAAAACCCTCTTTTCCATTGGGATTTAGGGTGAATCTTGAAGAGTTCTTAGATTGGGATCTGAGATGTCGAATTAAGAGTCTGATTGTCTTCAGAATCAAGGTAGGTGGTCCTTAGACTTTACTGAATTGTCGTGATGTTTTATATATGCTGAATCGCTTCTCACCCAATGTTGGGGTGTTGGGTCGAGGGGCAGTTCGGGGTCCAAGTAGGAGGGTGGGGGGGGGGCTATCCGGGGGGTTGTTCGGGGTCTAGGAAGAAGGGTGGGGGATGTCCAGGGTCCAGGAAGGAGGGGGGTTGTCTGGGGTCCAGGGAGGAGGGTGGGGTCATTCGAGGGGGGGGATGTCTGGACGGTTGTCCAGGGGCTGTCCAGGGTCTAGGGAGTACAGTGGGAGGCTATCTAGGGTCCATGAAGGAGGGTGGGGAGGTTGTCCGGGGGGCTATCTAGGGGGGTTTTCCAGGGTCTAGGGAGGAGGGTGGGGGGCTGTTCGGGGGGCTATCCGGGGGGCTCTCCAGGGTCCAGGAAGGAGGGTGGGAAGGCTTTCTGGGGGTTGTTTGGGGAGATTTCTGGGGTCTAGGAAGGAGGGTTTGGAGACTATCTGAGGGCTATTTGAGGTCCAGGGAGGAGGGTTGGGGCTATCTGGGTGGCTGTCCGGGGTCCAAGAAGGAGGGTGGGGAGGCTGTCGCGGGGGGGGGGGGGGCTGTCTAGGGTCCAGGGAGGAGGGTGGGGGGCTGTCTGTGAGGCTATCTATGGGGCTATCCTAGGGGCTGTCTTGGGTTCATGGGATGGTATTTTCATATTTTCTAAGAAAACTCCTTCAAAGTTAAATAAATAATTTCATTATATCAACATCTAATCAGACCACCAATTTTCTAAATTCTACTAAAAATTAAAATTTCATTAAAATAAGGGGATTTCATAAAAAATAATCAAGTCTAGTTTTATAATTTATAGATAAAAAAATAAATATAATTTTACCTACCTAATCACACATATATTCAGGCACAACAAATCAATAAACATCAAAGGTCAGTAATATCAGTTAAAAATGTAACAGATCAATCTATCCCTCGTCACCATCACTATCATCACCATCATCTTCACCCTCACCCTTGTCCTCATCGTTGTCCCCATCATCATCCATGCCCTCCTCTTTACCCTCGTACTCAGCCTTGACATCTTCATCACCCTCCTCCTCTTCCTCGGCCTCCTCCTCACCCTCCACCTCCACCTCATCCTCCTTTTCCCCCCTCCTCCTCCACCTCAGCCTTCTCCTCACCATTGTCTCAACCACCACTAGAACTTCCACCTAGTGCAGCATGTATAGAATGCATTGATGACATATATTCATCACACGCAGTGTTGGCCTCTAGTGGAAGTATTGGATGTAATACTTCCATTAGTTTCATAAATGCAGTGTTTTCCCTAAAAACTGTTTTGTTATCTCTATGGACTTTTTTTAGCATGTTCTACATGTGACTTAACCTTATGCATCTTGGTGGCACTGCAACTCGTACATGAAGAGGGCCAATACCTCGTTGTAATTATACTCTTCCTAGGTCGGCAGTGTACTCTACCCAGGTGCTCATCTCCTAAAACCTGATATAAGTGATTCTTTGGCCCAAAATATTTAGGTTCCTGGGCATCAAGGTCCTCTAAATAATCCTGTTACAAATATAAATAGATTATTAAGTTAAAAAATAGAGATAAAAAATTTAAATCTACAAAGTAAGACATACAATCTGCTACTGAGTCGGTTCATTAACTTCACATCCATATTTCTTCTTTCTACTTGAGAAAAACAATTTAGCTCAAGGAACTCATCCTTACATATTCAATTAATTCCTATATAATGAAATTGAATATAGAAAACCATAATTAAAAAAGGATAACAAAAAAATAGTAATTTCATAACTAAAATTATATAACAACTTTAGAAATCGAATAAATTATAGAGGAAGATAGAGAAAGTGAAATTCATAAAGAAAGATTGTAAAATGTCATACCTACTATCTCTCATTATTTGGTATCATAGTACGTCCCAATGTGTGGACATATTTCTTAGGATAAATGTTTTTTTTATTTTTTTCAAATGAATCTTAAATAAAATTCAATAATTAGTATTAACGAAAAACATGAAATTTTTTATTTAAATACCTCTAATTTGATTAATACTGTAAATTGGTTAGTCATCCAGTGAGTAATCATCTGTCAGTACTATTCTAATGGACAATCATCTACAACAGGGACCACCTCTAACTCTGTGCCCACTCTATCACACCATCCAATGTACAAATCATGCTTATAATCTCTCCAAAGCTTATCTAAATCCTTTAGACGTGTTGTTCGTGCACCATCACCATCGGGAAAATTAAACCGCAGCTAGCACTAAAATATTAATTTATATAATTATAAAAATAAATATATATCATTAAATACAACAGATTTTTGTACCCATATCTCTGCCCAGGATTTATCCTTCACATCATTTGGAAGATTTCTCCATGATATCGGTCTGATATGAATGATTTCAGAGTATTTGGAAAGTGTCGCCAAAAACTCCAACATTGTTGCCCTGATTTTTTAATCATCTGACTATCTTGATTGTATTCTGCCATCAACTGCGTGCAGGGGTTCCACACCGCATGCATGTGTGTACGCCCCCACCCCCACCTCCTATCAGAAGATGTATCTCTTATGAAATAAAAACAAATATTTTATCAATACATTTTTTATTGAAAATAAATAATGGTGTAAAAATTTGTTACGGTTGTATAAGTAAAACTACGGTAGTCTGATCAATGGGCGCCGCTGGATCAGCTGAAACTGAAGGAACACCCTGTACAGATGGAGTGATTCCCAATATATGCTCCACAGGGATAGACTCTGGTAGAGTAGGAGTCGAAGAAGAAGGAATATAAAATCCTGTAGATAATGAAGAATAAGTAAAAGAAGATGACAGGGATGGCTGGCCAAATATTGGATGGGGAGTGGGAATCATCATCGGATATGGTACAGATGGGTGAGGAGGGTCAGATGTAAAGAGTGGTGAAAACATGGGAGGCCTAAATATCTTGTGTGTCCCTAATGGAACATCGAGATTAGAATGTGGAATGGATGGTATGTTAGTGGGAGGTACAGGTTCTAATCGGGTACACCGACTAGATCGTCTAGCTCCAATACCCCCCCCCCCCCCCATTGTACGAACACCCCAAGTACTGGGACCACTACAAGGTTGCTCATCAAATAACTGTCTCTTAATAGATGGATCCTGAAAAAATGTTTTAAAAAAATTAATCACATAACATTATATATTATTTAAATAAATATATTTGAAATAAAATACTCATTTTAGACACTAGTGGTGGAATGCCCAGCTTAATCATGCAACGATTGTTTTCCATAATCTATTTTCATCACCTCTCTTCAATTGGTTTCATTTCCTGCATTTGAAAACAAATATAGAAGTAAGTAGAAAATGATAACTAATGTGTAACCCAAACAATAAAATAAATTAGGGGGAATAGGGGGATTCATGGATAATTTAACTAACCATTGTTTTAGGCGAGCTTGGAAAAATATATAATGAAGTTAAAAAATCATACAATATGTAATAAAAAAAATTTATTTTTAGTAGGATTATTATTTACCTAGTGCCATTAGTATATTAAAATCATGCAACATTGATTCTACCAGATTCATAAGTGGTAAAGAAATTGTCAAAATTAAGGAAAAATTTTATTACTTTAGCTTAGGTAGATGATGTATATTTCAATACATGTTTTTCAGAAGAATATAAACCATCATGTTCATTACTTGGTAAAATGTTAAAGAGAGGTATTAGAGTCATAAAAATTTTATACAAATAATAGTTTATGCATTGAAATGTTCCCCAAGTTAAAAAATTTGTTTTTGTAGGTTTAAATACAGTTCAATTCCAAATTAGAAAATGCAATTCAAATAAAAATTTCAACCAATAAATATTGAAAATTCACATAACAGTCAAGTCTGATAAAAACAAATTTGTAATCAATATTAAATAAATTTGAATATAACCACCCTTAACAACCCAACTCGAGGTAAACAAAAACAATTGAGAACATGAATGCATGATTTTATATATTTCCCACCACAACTTTTGGTTCAGAGTCAACTCTGACAATTGATCTATTGGATTCATCAATAGAAATAAATGGATTGGTTCCAACGGCAGTAGGGATGGCTTCAATTCCATCATCACCATCATTAATAATATATATTTTAATTACTTCAACTATGACACAAAATTCAGGTCGAAGTTGGTCTTTGACAAAAAAAACTTATTTTCCATTGATTCAAATACATATGGTTCTTATGTAGCAAGAGTGTGAGTCATATTAATTACTAAAAATCCACAATCATTAATAAATGGTCCTTGTATCATCATAAAATCAAAGGAATGGAATTACATCATCATGAATCATCCATGTGTGTAATAATCCCATGTTATTTTTATTTCAACGACTCTATAATAACCCACATTTTCAAATCGCTTTCTAATATCTGATGCACTGGCATAACAATCTGTTGTGGAAGCAACCATAACACCATCATGTTATGTTCTCATGTTCTTTTCTTATTCAGTGAAAATAAATTTGTACCCATTGATAACAATTCATTTATAATAACAAACCATGGTATTAAGACAGAAAGCCAAAGCTCGTATTTCCTCAGAGACAGATTTAGCAGGAAAACTCAATAACTACAATATAAATGAATATTAAACTTAATTAAATATTTATTTAATTATTTTAAACATTAATATTTTTACCTTCAATTTTAACCAAGAAGAAATCTATTTGCTATGCAATATCTCCCTCCTTATCAAAGATAAAGAATGATTCTTTCTATTTATCATTATTTTATGTTCCCTATAGATAAAAAATATGAATATTTTAACAGATATATATGTAATCTATACATATTAAATTTAGTTACCTGATGTAGTCATCGAACAAATCACAGTTGAAAAAAATTGTGTGATGTGCCATCTCCCGCTACTCAAGGCTTAATGTCATCAATGTGTATGATCCAGGAATTCCTCTTGTTTGAAGAAGTGATGGAAAACTGGGTTCAATTTTGTCATACTGTTCTTCTTCATTTCTTATTGGTCTGTTTATTCTTGTATTAAGATCAGACAAATACATTGAGTAGAAATCTTTAAATTCTTGATCCAAGTAACCATTCACGATAGAACCTTCAGGATGATTCCTGTTTCGGGCATAAGACTTTAATGTGTACATACTTCTTTTAGTTTGATACAACCAACGTAAAGAAACAGGTCCTCCAAGAAGTATTTTAGTGGGAATATGGACAGTCAGATATAGCATGCATGTGAAAAATGATGTAGAAAATCTTTTCTCCAACTCACACAAAATTAATGGGTCATTTGTCAAAAAAATTTCCAGAAATACTTGGACAACTTCTTAGCACAAATATCTCTAAAAAATAGCACAACTGAATAACAGTCACCCTTACATTATTGGAAAAAATATGATGTATTTCTATTGGAATCAACTCATACAGAAGAATGATATAATCATGAGTCATCAAAGATTTTAGCTTCAACTCTCTTCAATTGACCCATTTAGATATGTTGCTTGAATGACCATCAGGAACTCTAATAGTATCTAATACTTCCCCAAAAAAAATTTTCCATAGGTGTCATCACATAATAAGCACATGGAACTTGCCCTTTATTTTCACTCATATGCATAGGATGTAATTCTGGTCTGATGCCCCAATCCACCAAGTCACATTGAGACCGTAAATCATCTTTTTTTTTTCTTATCATTTAGAAGTATCGAAAGCAAAATTTCACATATATTCATTTCAATGTGCATTACGTCTAAGAAATGACATTACAAATTGGTTGACCAATAAGGCAAATCAAAAAAGATACACTTCTTCCTCCAATTGAAACATGATTCAGTGGAAACATTCTTTCTCTTTCTAAATTTCATTTGAACCTTCCTGAATGAAAAACTGAAATCTTTAAATTCATTAAGCACATCAGTTCCAGACATACGCTGAGGTGGATCATCGGTCTCTATGGTATTATCAAATCATTGATGATTATATCTATACAGATGATCCCTGGGCAAGAATCATCGATGTCCCATAAAACTGAAACTACAGTGATGTTTCAGTCTTTTGGATCATGTATTATTCATACAAATAGGGCATGATAGTTTTTCATTTGTGCTCTATCCATACATCATTGCATAAGCAGTAAAATCATTGATCGTCCACATAAGCGCAGTAGGCATCTGAAATTTGTGTTTTGAATATGCATCATATGTGTGAACACCCACATCCCAAAGATGTTTCAACTCTTTTATTAAAGGTTGCATGTATACGTCAATATCAATTTCAGGATCAAAAGGGCCATATATGAGTATACTCATGAAAGTGAAAGGTTTTTTCATACACAACCATGGGTGAATATTATAAATGTGTATAAAAATTGGCCATTTGTTGTGCAAAGTAAGCATCTTTCGAAACAAATTAAAACCATTGAATTAAAGACACAGCCTCACAGTACGCACGTCAGCTAAAACAATTAGGATATCGACCATCAAATATCTACCATGCAAATCCATCTGTAGGGTGAACCAACTCATCAGTAGTATTCTTTCTCTTGGTATCATGCCATCTCATTTTTATTGATGTTTCATTAGACAAAAAAAACATTCTAGAGTCTGGGGATCAATGGAAAGTGCCACATTACTTTCAGTGGCATGCGGGATGGTGTTCCATTAGATTTTGACTTACATCAAGATGTGCCACATTTTAGACAATCATTTCATTCAGTGGTTTCCTCCCAGAATAAACTGAAATATTTTGGGAAAGCATGAATTTTGTTTCTTGAAAATCTAATTTCATCAACTAACTTCCATGCCATATAGTGGCTTGAGGGAATATCTACATCATCTCGAAGTAAATACTTCAATAAGGTAAGAATGTAATTGATTGTTTTATTAGAAATCCCATAGATAGTTTTCCCTTGAGAAAATTGGATTAAAAATTCCATCTTTTTTATTTTATCAAACTGTCGATATACTAGAGTCGTGGCAGCATCATTCAATTTTTTCAACCTGACAATATCATCATTTTCATTAAATGCATCATCTTTCCTCATATAGAAGTATTCTAGAGTAGAAATACTTTATTTTTCATGATTATGAATAAATTGAAACTGGTTATCTAACAAATTCTCCCTTCCAGTCCTTTCATTTCGGTCATTAGAAATTTAAGATTTTATTTTCTCCCCATTGTGATACCACACAAAGTAGTTTTATTAAAAACCATATTTATTTATGTGGTAGTTGACTTGTTCATAGATCAACCAAGGTCTACCAATATAATTGGAACATGGACATTGTATGCGAATACTATCTGAAGCATTGTGAAATGAAAAATCTAAAAATCTCCCCAAATTGTTTTGAAAATCACTTGAGATCCGATTGGTTTCATATATCCAACTTCTATCCATTCTGTAAAAAGAATTGTTAGAAGTCATTTCGTCATAAGCAATTAAATAATATTGAAGTTTAATTGAAAATTTATTTATATAAATGATAAAAGAAGGAGTTTCTAGTTGATGTAGTGAACTATTAAAACAATGTAAAGATATACTAATTTAGTTATGTGTGCCTAAATTTGAGGTGAGATGTGTTTTGTAATTTTTTCATTTATCACATACAATAAGACACCATAGACCTGATAGAACATTGTTCAAGATATTACAAAGTGAAGGATTTTCATGAAATATGTAGTATGTGTAAAGAGTGTTTTTTAAATAAGATATTGATGCTAAAAATGGAAATATTGTGAAAAGTCAGTACATTTCCTAACACCAAAACTAAAGTCCACAAGAAAGTACCATACACCCCACTAAAAAATTGAATATCACCTACCCCACTACCCCAACCATCCCCAATCCCTTAACATGGATCATCCTTATATCCATTACCCACCTCGATAAAATATGACTAAACAACCCATTTACAATCTGTGAGTGGGGATACATCTCACCAGCACCTCCATTAGTCGATATGATTCACTAAGTACATAAAATGAGTGGATATGAAGACTTTAAATCAAGTTGATTAATATAATCATGACACTTTAATTATAAAACTAAAATATAAAACAAATCAAACTACACTTATTGGGTATTCCATGCCACACAAGTCACCACCTGGTTTAGGTCAAATCAAAATAAAAACAAAGAATAATAGATTCAAAACAATAAAACTATGTTAACCATTACAGATTTGGAGTGTAGAACTAAAAAATTTATTAACTTCAAATGGATTTATAGGGAGGAAGGAGTTCCCAGCCTATGTAAAGAGAGAGGCCTCTAGTTTATAATCCAAGGGGGACTTCCCCAAGGCTTCCTAAATCATAATCACTATGAATCCAAGGTAGATATCCCAAAGGTATTCAAAACCAAATCATCTTGAATCCAAGGGGGTTTCCAAATGGAATTAGAATCTATGTTTTTACCATGAATACTTGGTTAGTTTCTTCATGGAATTCCAAAACATTAATCAAAGAACAAGTACTAAAAAATTAAATTTTATTTTATTTATATTCATTTTCAATAGGTCTAATATAATAGGCACATGCCTCAGGTCCCATTACATGTTATAGGTATCCCAAATAATTCACTCATGTTCAATAACTCAATCTTGGAACCCCATGGTCATACCTTTCATTTCCCAATCAGTTCCCCTAGTCAAGCGCACCCCAATGGTGGATAATGTTTAGGCTTCTACACTAATAGGTTGTTAATGGATCGTAAAAAGGTTTAATTTCATAAATTATAGACAAAAACATTTATTTTTAAATTTGAGATTAATAATAAAGTATTTCAATGATACTACACATCATAAAGAACACAAAATAGTGATACTTTTAAGGGATAGTTTATAAACCATCTTCTATATACTCACAGACATCTACCAATCAAGTATTAGTCATTGATTCAATATCAAATAGTGTGAATCATAAAATCTTCCAAAATCCCTAGAAATAGTTAATAATGATGTGATCTTTATAGATTGTGAAATAAGTGGATAATGGTTTAGAATAGATGGATATCTTCTCATAGTTGGGGTAAAAACGCTAGAAATAGATAAGATACCTCAACTCACCATGTTAGGTCACATAGTATGGTAGACAACACACCAACCATGTCAATTACCTCAATGAGGGCTTCTATGTCGATATTTGGGAAGATGTTGAAGGAGTCTAACCTAGATGGGGGAGTTACAGATAATCTAATTGAAGACCTCGGGTTAGGGTTCACATGCGCAGGGGCTTCTGGAAATCGGGGGAAATTTCTAGCTTCTATGTAATTGAGGTCTGGGGCGCTATATTTGGGGGGGGGGACTTTTCCCAATAGTTTTTAAAAACTGTTTGGAAAGTCCTGGCCTTTACCAACGGTTTGTACAAACCGTTGGTAAAGGGAGAAAAATTTGTAGATTTACCAATAGTTTCTTCAACCCATTGGGAAATACTTTATCTACTCAACTTTTACTGACTGTTTGAATATACAATTGGTAAAGGACCCCTATACCAACGGTTTTGTTGAACTATTGGTATAAAAGTGTTGGTAAAACCCAACTTCACAATAATGTCACTCATATTTCCTACCCTTCCATACTAAACTGAGTTCACTAATTCTAGACCTATCATACTAATCCATGTTCACTACTTGTTCAATACCTATCATAATGAACTAATTTCACTTATGAATCTATCCCTGCCATACAAAATCAATTTCACTCCTCATTTAATCACCATATATCTCATGAGATTTAAATTGTTTCCCAACTCATTGGTGGGAGAAATAGGTCCTACATGTTGCATAATAAAATCATTCATATGTATTCCATAAGATCATAAAAAACATATCATAACCCATGAAATGAAATGGCTGTTATAAATATTTAATAATATCATAAAAAATGGAAAAAATATATTTTTTATAATCATTTCATCATAGTATAAATCATGAGAAAAGTAGGTTTCAACATGGCATAACCCATGCGACTAAAATGGGTTTCGTAAACAACTTTTAATCATAAAAATAAACCTTTCAAAGAAATAATAACAATGGTTTCCATGGATCCAATACCCAATAAATCATAAAATATATTAAACTATGTCATCTTAGATAGAGGATGATTTTGAAAGATCACTTGCAGCATTTCTAAAGGGAAATAACATTTCTTTAAAAATAATTTTTTAAAACATAAAACATTTACAAAATCATTTACTTTAAAAACCAATATGAAAACTTAGTAATTTGTATTTAAAAATAATTTAATACACTTATTTATGAAAATATCCATTCCACTTTGAAAAAACTTTTAAAAACCTAAAACATTTTGAAAACCTTTTTCTTTGAAAATAAATTTAAAAAGATATAAAGGTATATTTGAAGTCTATTTTAAACACTTATTAAAACAAAAAGCATTAAAATAATTTTCCTTGAACATTACCAAAAAAGATAATTTAAAAACATTTTTTAAAACATTTTTATAAAAAAAAGGATTTTGAAGAAAAAATATTTCCGACCAAAGAGAGAGAAAATGTCGGGTTTTCTTAAAATGATTATTAATTATCATAAATAAAAAAATAGTGTGAAAATAGTACCAATAAATTAAAATATCATGAATAATAATATTAGAATAAAATTCATGAGAAATATTTAGATATAGATCATAATATTTCATCAATGGATTCTTAATTGTAACCAATCCATATAAATGATGAGATAGTAGTAACAAACTCTTACAACTTTGGTAACATTGAATCTTAATACTCATGAGATAATAACATTACATAAAGAATAAAATATCATGAAAATAATTATATTCATGTTATAACATTTCAAAGGGAATTATATGCACCTCGTAAAAAAATGTGGGTGCATGACATAACATTTGTCTCAAAGAATGCAAAATAGAGAAAAAAATTACCTTACCAATTTGGTAACTTTTAAACCAAAAACCCCATGAAATAAAGATCATAGAATGGATATTTAAATACAAAAAAATTAATTATAATAATCATAAAATATATTCATGGGAATTATATACAACAAGTAAAATAAATAGGTGGTTAATATGACATGTTTCTCATGGAAGAAAAAAGTGAGACAGGAATACCTAACTACTTGAGTAACATTTGAATCATGAGATAATTGAAAGAATAAAATAAATTGAAACTTAAAACATCATTAAAAAAATTAAATTCATGATATAACATTTCATATGGCATTATATACACCACAAAAAATAAACAAGTGGTGAATATGGCATAAGTCTTGCATAAATAAAAGTCACACTAGAAATTCCCTTACCTTAAATATTGACTTTCTTCATACACATTGAAACATAATGTTGGATAAATATAAGTTTGATAAATCTAAAATAGAACCATTTTCATATATATAATACCATTTGTGATTTTATTATGAATTTATATTACCTCTTTATGAATAGTTCCATGTTAATGTTATGTATATAGTAATAACAGCTTTGTTTTCCATATATGTTTTGACTTGTTATATTTGGTTCTATAAATTTGATCATTATTTTATCATTTCCATAATTTAAAAATTTATATGAAAATAATATATATTTATTATATATTTATTTATAATAATCTATAAAATATATAAATAGTAAGTGAATGCACAGTTCATGGAGACGGTATGTCGTGTGTACGTATGAACGTTGTTTCTATTATATTATCATACTGAAATAAAGAAATAAAATTACACACACACACACACATATATATATATATATACTAAATTATTATTATTCCATATGTATCACATATTTGTTATTAAACTCAGCCTTAATACATTCCATGTAAAGCGTGAATTAATCACATCACTTTGAGGAGGCGGTAGTCCACACATCCCCAAATGAGGTTATCATATTCTAAAAATGTAAAACAAGAAGGTATGTGTTATATAATAATTTAGTAAGAATAAATAAATCTTAAATATTGTTTATATCATATAAAAATACTAATTCCATAATTATTCTCAACCATGAGAGGTGGTAATGGAAGAATGAACAATATCAATTCGTGAGGCGGTAGACCGCCATACACAAGAACGATGATTGTGTATCTCATTTAATGGATGTGTGTGAAGTTTTAGGTAATAACCTTAACATAAAAACATCTCAATATATTTATTATAATTAGGTTGTTATATAATCATTGAATAATAGTAATTTAAATGGTGAAGAAAGAAATAAAACAAAAGTTCTCATTGAAGAATGTTACCTCTTCTTCGAGTAACTCCTTTTAGTTTGCACCAAAGGACTTACTTGGTTTGATTTATACAGAAATTGAGGATTTTAGGATGATATTATGGATTTTTGGATCTTATATGGTGTCATGAACCACCTTCACCAACATGAGAAAAGGGAAAACAAACTTCCAAACCCTTCGTTCTTTCGTTTTGGTTAACCAGGGTGATCACACAAGGATTATTATTCATTGGGAATCCATTTTATCGACCAAAATTATGTGATTAACCTATTTTCAGGTTACATCAATTCAATCATGAGATTATCCATAAAAATAATTGTTCATTATGTGCAATAAAGTACCATAAACAGGTACTATTTTCAGTGGTCATAACCCCATATAATTCACAACATAAAAATGTAGATAAAATAAATACGTAAACATCATCATCAAACACACCCCTTCATTATTTAGAGTCCTTTTATTATATTTTTTATGTTTTGGATTCATCCACATACTGAGGGAAGAATTATTATACCCACAATGCATGATACATAGTAAAGAGTGATCAAGTAAAACCCTACCTGGATGAAAAATGATCAAATGTTTCTCCTCGTACCAAGAACTGGGGATGTGCGACTCACAGTGTAAGAACTCTGAAGACTCCAAGGATGAGCAGAAAGGGCTCTAGCATGGGTGCATGATTAGTCTTCAGATTAAGTCCCTATGTAGTACTTAGATAATGTAAAGGAATTATTAAGAGAGGATCCCGGCTTAAGAAAAGTCCAGATCCTAAAATGAGGGCGTGGATTTCAAAAGTACTTAAAAGTAGGATCATGTCTCAACCACACGATTAGTTGGTTTTAAATTTTGGGATTAATTTAGATTTAATAATTCTCCTCAAAGATGGTGGAGATAATGTCTGTGAGTTAATATATTTCCTTCAAATTAAGAAAAATGTGTAACAGGGGCGAAATTGTAAAACATGAGAAAGGCATGACACTGAGTAAAAACAAAGGCCGCATGTTTTGGTTACTCAAGGGTCGCCCGACTATTGGGGGTTTAAAACATCTTCGACTAGATTTAAATGTCTTTTAAAGGGGTATTAAAACACTTTTACATCAAAATATACATTACTAGAAAACAAACTGGAAGTTCCTAGAAAAACTGGGAATAAATCACTATTAGGTGAGTCACCATCGCCCTAGCACCATCGCCCTGGAACAGTCACCCTAACACCATCGTTTGGGGACCATCACCCAAGCACAAATGCTGATTGGGTCTATGGATGACCCATTGGTGCCACTAATAACCATCGGTGCCACCAACACCTATCAGGTCCACTAATGCCCATTGGTGCCACCGATGCCCATCGGTGTCCCTGAGGCCCATCAATGCCACATGTGTCCATCGGTGCCACTGACACCCATCGGTACCACCTACACTCATAGGTTTCACCGTTCGTTCAATATTGAAACTTGTAAAACTTACCAATGATCCCCATGATACCCCAAACACCTGAATTTTTCAAAGTAGTGGACTAGGAGGGTCTGGGCCATCACATCAGATACCTCTCAAACCGTTCTCTCCCTCGACAGTTCTAGAGTAACCTGAAGATAAAAGAGGGGTCCGAACAGCCACCTCATAAGATACCTCTTACGGACAAACCTCCTTGATATCTATCCTTTGAAAACTATGGAAACACTAAGGCTTCACAATGAAACCTATACATCATCTATGAACACCTATCCCTCATACTAATCAATTATAGAAGAACTACCACCACTCACCCCCATGTAACCACACAGACATATAAAGGCCACACCATTTACACTTACGGATTAGGGAGTTTCTTCTCCCATTTCATGATATTATCCTCTTTGGGTGGTACTAAATCGCCCACACAGGATTAATCGCATCCACATTAATGCATCTTGATTAGGGATTAGTTCCTCACCTTCCCATAGTGAGGACTTTATAGAAATTTAGAGAATAAAAAAAATAGCCCCTCTCATAGAAAACATGGTCAAGTACTACATCACAGTAAATCAAAAAACATAAACAAAACAAAACTCAAAACATCTCTGGGTACTGGGAACGCATATGTGACTCTCGTTCTTAGGTAATCTCTTCAAGGCCACCATGACTCCACAACACACTAACTAAGGGAATGGTCCACCCACAAAGCACCTTCTCCTCACAATCCTCAATCCTCACTGGTTGCTCCACAAGCATCGCATCGTCCTCGATACCCTGTTCTCCTTAGTTGAGGATATGGAAACAGTTGTGTATATACCAACGAAGATGAGACACATGGAAGATGTCGTAGACCTTCAGTAGTGGTGAAGGTAGTGCCAGCTGATAATTCACTTCACCGACCCATCGCAACACCGTGAAGGGTCTGATGAACCTATGAGAAAGATTACTTCCCATGTCGAACCCTTGTTTCCCACACCAAGGGGAGACCTTTAAGAACATGTGGTCCCCAACCTCGAACTCCATGGGTCTCCTCCTATGATCTCCATACAACTTCTTTCGGTCTTGAGCAGCCTTCATCCTCTTACGCACAAGATGAACTTTCTTTGTCGTTCTCTACACTACCTCTAGGCTAGAACACACGCTTCCCCAAACTCGGTCCATCACATGGGTGAATTAAATGACCTTACATAAAAGGATTTGAATGAATCTATGCCAATGGTAGAGTGACAACTATTGTTTTATGAAAACTATAAAAGAGGAAAGTGCCATACACGTGATCCCCTGATGTCCAAAACACATGCTCGCAACATATCTTCCAACGTTTGGATGATTCTCTCTTTCTTCCCATCCGTTTAGGGGTGTGAAGAAGTGTTAAGGCATAAAGGGGTGCAAAAATCACATTTCAATCCCTTCTAGGCTTGTGAGGTAAACTGTGCATTCCGATCTGAGAATATGGACCTCGGAATTCCATGAAACTGCACCACCTCATCCACATACCTCTGTGCTAAGGCATCCACAATACCCGAATATTTGATTTCTAGGAAGTGAGATGATTTCATTAGTTGGTCTACCACCACCTAGATAACATCGAAACCTCCTATAACCCTAGGTATTCCTATGATGAGATGCATCGATATGTCATCCCACTTTCTCTCTGGGACATCTAAAGGCTGCAACAGACTTCCCAGAACATGGTGTTGAGCCTTCACCTGCTGGAACATGAGGCACTTTTACACAAACTTTGCCACTACATGTTTCATCCCAGGCCGTCAAAACTAACCCCTCAATCCTCGGTACATCTTGGAAACTCTTGGGTGTACCACCAAGGGTGAGTTATGTAACTCACTGAGAACTCTCTCACGCATCATCTCTAGGACCAAAAACTTCCCACAAAAAAACATCTGATTCTAACCATATTCCAACCATCCTTCTGGAGAATTTCCCTGGCTAACATGATCATGCATCACTTCAACCTCTAAGTCCCCCTACTAAGACTCCTTCGTCTACTATAAAAAGTAATAAAACACCATCATCTGAAACATACAACCTCTACAATCCTCCAATTTTTCATCCAAGTGTAAGGCATCCAACTCCCCCATTTCTCTCCAAGCATATGTTGACTCTCGAACTACATCCTTTTGTGACATCTTACTCAAGGAATCGGGAACCACATTTTATTTTGTGAGGTATAAGAGATCTCGAAGTTGTATTCTTGATGAAACTCCATCCATCTCCCATTTTGTAAGATCATTTTTCTCTAGGAGAAGACATACCTCAATCTCTTATGATCTGTAAAGTCTACGAAGTGTTCCATGATGTGTTAATGCCACCAAAACTTCATCACAAACACAACCACTCAAAGCTCCAGGCCATGGGTCTCATTGTTACATTCGTGAGGACATAACTTCCTAGACCCATAAGAGATCATTCCTCACTGCAGCATCAGAACACACCCCAATACTAGGTCAGAAGCATCACATAACACTTCAAAGATTACCCCTTCCTCTAGAAACCTCATCACTAGGGAACTTACTAGCTTCCCCTTCAGATAACTAAAAACCATCTGGCATTGCTCGCTCTAAACTAAATTCTAGTATTTCTTTGTAAATGCTATAAAAGGCACTGAAACTTGAGATAAGGGAGGAAAAAACCTCCGGTAGTAACCTTCTAGTCCTAGGAAACTACAAAACTCTGCCAAGGTCTTGGGTCCGCATAATAAAAAATCACTTTGACCTTCAATGCGTGCACTGCTATTCCCTAATGGGACACTACGTATCCAAGGAAGTGCACCTATCACATCCAAAACATACACTTGCACATCTTCCCGTAGACCTGGTGTTTTCAAAGGACATCCAAAACTATCCTCATATGCTCAGAATGATCCTCTTATGATCTTGGGTAGATTTAGATGTTTTTTTATGAACAAGACTATGAATCGGTCGATATATTCATAGAAAACAGATTTCATGAGCCCTAGGAACACTGTTGGTGCATTCGTAATGCTAAACAGCATGACCAAGAACTCAAAGTGACCATATCCACACCTAAAAGCATTATTTGATATGTCACCCTCATATCCTTCAACTGGTGATATCCCGAATGCTGGTCGATATTATAAAACCAAACTTTTCCCTTTAACTATTCAAAGAGGTCGTCGATCCTTGGGAGGGGGTAACGGTTCTTGACCTTCACCTGATTCAATATTTGGTATTCTATACACTATCTAATACCACCATATTCCATCTTTGAAAACAAGACTTGAGAACCCCATGTAAACATGCTTGTTCAGATAAAACCCTTCTTCATTATGTCATCAACTAGGATATGAACCCCGAAGGCAACATCTGATAGGGAGTCATCGAAATCAGACGGCCATCAGGTTGTAAGTCTATCCAGAACTCAACATCACATCAAGGGTGTAGAGTCACCACCTATCTAGGGAATAAGTCTAGGAACTCACTGACAATCCCTCGGACTTCCGCCACATTTTTGTTTGTCAACTCCAATGACATCTCAGCTTTGAAGGAAATAAGGGGCCCCACTCACCAACTACCCTCCTAGAAATCTCACTCGCCTATGAAAGTTGCATTCTAGCCTCCCATATTTTAGAACATGAACCTCCTTTAAAAGTATTAGATAATAGTCTGTACGTAGAATATCCATTCTATGCCTAGGATGACATCGTATGGTTGTATTTATAGCATAAAGATATCTCCACTAGACCGATGTGTCCCTAGCATCAGTCTTCATTCTCAACAAACATCAAATAGGATGGTCCAATATCCAACTAGCATACTCAACACTAGAAGAATGGATAGCCTCTATACATCTAGGAAAAAGTCATGGGATAGACCAGGTGCAAAAAAGGAGTGCAACGATTTTGAATCGACAAGGCATAGGAAAAAGTAATAAACAAGTTGATTGTACCACAAACAACCTCTGGCCCTGCTAAAACTGCTTTGTGTATGGTGTAAAACTTCTCATGAACATCTCCTCTACCTCTCTATTGTCAACTGTCTCCCTAACCACACCCTGGTTGAGGTCCCTGAAAAGTGTCTAGGGGACAACCTCCTCCAACATTGTATGCCCTCAATGGAGTGGAATCTCACATCCCCTGCTGCTGCTACTGAAATGGTCTGGCTAGAAACTACTGTTTTGAGGTAGGAATTGAATCTTCCCACCTCCATTGTACCTCACTCGGTCTGGGAACTAATTCCAGAGATTCACATAGCTACCATAGATAAAACACCTAGTTCCTTGGATCATAGATAAAGGGTGAGGACTTGGAGATTGAAATTGGAACTACTAGGGTCTACTCTCTGCCCGCCAAAACCTAGAAGGCCTTGATGCTGGAAGCCTACTACTAATGGACTTCCACTTCGACTACCTCTATTGGATCCCCTCTGGAAGCACACCTCTCAGTGTGTGCATCCTCTCTACCACTTCAACATTCTTCTAGACCTCCATGTACATCGGTAGAGTGAAGGGAGTGAAAGAAAACTGAAGGGAGGGTTGGTGTGAATCCTCTAAATGTCTCATCTAAGACTCGTCATTTGGAAAGTGGTTGGGAGAAAAGAGAAGGAGATCATTGAGATTTATCCCCAACTTCCTCCCTAAAATACTCCCCTACTGGAGAGAGAGTAGCTCCTGCCTTTTCTCATCCTTCATTATGGGAGAGTGGAATTTCACCCTGAACTCTATCTCAATGGTTGTCCACGAAACCTCAGTTTTCTTATTTTCCCCAAGATAGAGCATCCTCCACTGATGTGTTGTTCCCTACATATAGATCACAACCAGAGAAACCGAGTACTCAGCCAAAGCCCAGATCAATCTGAAAGCTATCACTAACTCCTTGAGCCATCTTTCTGTCTCCATGTCTGAGATGCTTCTCTCGTACTTCCCGGGGGTCTGTCACTGAAAGGACAACCATATTCTTGCCACTGCTCATCCTCCTCCTCTCGATCATTACTTCATTGATTATCCAAATTAGTCTCTTGGTCCTCAATTTCCCATTCTACTCATGGACGTCATCTGGGTTCCATAGTTTTAAGGTAAAAAATTAATGCCTAAGCCTGAGTAGTGTAGAAGATCTCTTTTAAATTTTTATTAAACTTTCTATTCATTTTAAATTACCCAAAACACCCAAAACACCCAAAACACACAAGAACACAAGTCATCATGATGCATGTACCATTCATAGAGACTCTACCCTAAAATTAGTTTAGCCGCACTTGGTCATTTGGTAGGCCCAGAGTCCTTACATCGGATCACATGGGCCCCTAAAATCTTATTTCCTAGCCGGTCTTCCCGGGCCTTTTTCACGCACCAAGATTTCTCAACACTGTTTACCTACCATCCAATGTAATTCTAACTATGGATAACCCAAATTTCATCCTATCTCTTAACCATCACCTCTGACACCATTCTGTCATAACCCACCTTAACTTAGATAAGGAAATATACATCAAACTAGCAGACCCTTCCTTCTTTCTATTTGGTTAACCGGGGTGATCTTACAAGGATTATTATTCATTGGGTATCCATTTTATCAACAAACTTTACACGATTAACTAGTTTCCTCGATTCAACCATTCAATCAGTAGATTATCCATAAAACAGAAGTTCATTAGTGTACAGTAAAGGACCACCAACAGACACTATTTTCAGTGGGCATAACCCAATACAATTAAAAACATAAAAATTAAGGTAAAATAAATACATAAACATCATCATCAAACACACCCCTTCATCCGTTAGAGTCATTTTATTATCTTTTTTAAGGTTACATTTCATTCACATCCTAAGGGAATAATTATCATACCCACCTCGCATGATACACAATAAAGATAAATAAAGGAAAACCCTACCTCGATGATCAATGATCAAAATTTTCTCCTCGTTCCAAGAACTAGGGATGTGCTACATGCATAGAAAGAACTCCGAGGGCTCTAAGGATGAGTGGAAATGGATCCAACATGAGTGCACAATTCTTCTTCAGAGTAAGTTGTAACACCCCAAGCTTCCACGGTACACTTCTCTTTGAATAATACAGTAGCGTGTGTTGTACGCAACTTTGAGTTCTAACACACCAAAACCAATCAAACTAGTCGTTATGAATAGTAATACCCACTTTTTAAAATTTTATAAATTTTATCTTTGAAAATGGACTTCATTTTTGGATTTGGAATATCAAAATTAGCTACGGGTGAATTTTGGGTATTTTTGTAAAAACATTCCATTTTTGATGAATAGTGAAAAAACACAGAGTTATAGTTTAAAACCGAAATTTTATAATTATTTATCTTATTTAAATTAATTTTAGGTCAAAATAGATACATAATACCTATATAAGTTCAATTTAATTCTTTGGATTCAGTTTATAATAATTTTAGATATATAAAAAATTTATTGAACTTTTCACCGTCCTTTACCCATCTCTTAGGAGAATTTGCAAATTCACATGAAACTTAATTTTACTGCTTCTATGAGTGGAATTTAGAAAATCCGAGAGATATGGTTAATATCAAGGATTAAAATTTTGTTCAATAAGATAAAAATAATTTTTGGTGAATAGTACCTTTTTACTTTCATTTACCACGGTTCAAAGTGAATATTGTAATGAAGGGTAAAAATGATATTATTATTACCCTATCACATGTCCTAATTCTATTGGCTAAGTATAATTCGAACAAAAACAACCTTAGGAATAAAATATTAACCTTTTTGGTCCACATGGATTAGATTAGGACATTTATTATTATTTAATTCAAAAAATAGTTAAAAGAGATAAAATAAAAGTTAAATAACTAAAAAAATTTAATATAAGGTTATACATAAGATAAATTTGATTATAAATATTAATTAGAAATATAAAAATATTTCCTACATAATAATATTTTATTTATAATTTTTAGACATTAAATAATTTAATTTATTTATGGAATAATGGTGAAGTAGTAATTACCTAATTAATGAAATATTAAAATAATTGATATTATAAATATCCAAATAAATGTAATTTGAGACTTTTTATGAATTCCACTAATTTTATTGGTTAATATGAAATTTTAGTATTGATTAAATGAATTTATTTCTAATAAATAAATTTTTTAGAACTTTAAAAAAATCAATTATTAAATAGTGTCAAAATTGACATAAAGGAGTATTTAAAACAAATATTATATTATTAATTGATATTTTATTCCTAAAAATATATGGTTCGGACAAATGACTTAGATATGGTCATATATATTAATACTGAACCACTTGGGGTTCTCTTGTCTTGTTATAGTATGTTTATTAACCATATAATATAAAAACACAAAGAGATGTGGTAAATGTTAAACTATTTAACTAATAGTTAAATATAAATGATAAGGTTAATATAGTGACCCAAACCTGTCAAAAATCTATTGGTTGAAATTATTTCTACCCTTACCCTCCTTTTCCTATAAATAAGTCACTTTGGAGCCATTATAAACCGAATATGAATTTATTATAAAATAATATTTTTTGTTTTTCCTAAGGTTCCCTTCACCCCTCTTATAAAAGGGCACTCACCATTCTCTCAAATTTGTACCCTCAAAGCCTTTTGGTTCGGTAAAACCCTTCCCAAATAACCTCTAAACTTCCCCCAATTCATCTTAGATGCCTTCCTTAAGTCATAAAGCCAACTTAAGGAGCCCTTTTGATCAAATAAAAAGGATGAACTTGTAGAAGTGGTAAACATCTCACCACCTCTTTCAAGTTCCTTTCTTCTTCCACTTCTTCTTTCGTTGTTATTTCCATTATAAAATAATAACTCCAGTATATTCTATATACTGTTATGTTATTATAAATATGGTACAACCATATTCAATATTATATCCATCCTTTGAATGACATGTCACCATACGTGCATATGTACGGCTTACTGTCTCCACGTCGTGGTGTAATTGTTATTCAATACATTATTATTTGGATGGGTATAATAATGATGTGTAATTCATGTAAATAATAAACAAAACATGATAATGATTATTTATATATGATACACCATCCAATTATATATTATTTTAATATCAAAATAATGATATTGTCTCTCGTGCGTACATACAGATTACCATCTCCACGAACACGTTGTGATTCATTCCCCTTCGTATCAATTCAAGAAAAATTTTCATTTGATGATTAAAAATAATTTTTACGGACTTTATATCATTTTGTATATGAATAATATACAACCTATGGATAACAAGAATGACTTATGTAACAAAACATATAAAAGAAAACGATTAAGTGAACACCCGAAACGACGATAATACTAAAATATTATTAACAAAGCAATATTAAAAGATCATATATGATATCATATTTATGTATATGATTAATTTATAATGTAAAAACAATAATTTCACCATTATACTAGAGTTTAAACTACCCTCAACCAAGGAAAATTACAAGGTAAGTTTTTATTTCACAATATCTTCATTATCTGAGGTTGTTTATATGTAATTATCTACTTGGACCTCTTTATCATCCACATCCTTGTTTCCTAAAAATGTATTTCAAATCATTCTTAATAGTTTACAGTCTATGCGTTAAAGTCATTTATACCCTTGTTTGAATATTTATAAGAAGTTTATAAAAGGAATCTTTCTGTCATTTTCCAAACAAGGTCCTTTTTAACCTTTTCGATAGAATTAAGGTAAGAATGTCTTTTTTAACTTATACAGTAGGTGTGGCTATTTTCCGCCATTATAAAATCTTCAAAGCTTCTCTTACAATATTATAAGGATATTTTCAATGTAAATGTTTTATTTTATAATTATGTGACTTTTAAATGATTTCAAAAAAGAGATATTTCTCTCAAATAGTTTTGATTTCATCTATGTCAACATCCTTTGATGGATTTTAAGCTTATTTGAAGTTGATTTATTATGATACAAAACATCCATATTGTATTGATGGTTTTGTGCTATGTTTTACTGTGGATGTGTTATTTTTATACCATTCATGGTTTATGGATAAAGTATTTAAATTTCGTATTCTAGTTTTAATATGAATGTTTATGTTATGTTTAAACCTGTTCATATGAGGAATGCATTGGGCTTAATAAGTTACGGGTGGATCCTGCTATAGCTCCTCAATGCATTGGTAGGTATCATGAGACAAACTAGTGTCTTGGAACAAGGCCTTGAAAAAATATTATTTGTAGTCTTGGCACAAGGCCTTGACTATGTGGTTATGATAGTCTGGCATTATGCATTCCATCATTATGAAAGTGGTTATTGATATTGCATGTGATTATTCGATTAGTAGAATATCCATGTGAATAATTAAATGGCATTATTTCATTTTATTTCTACCATATTATGCTGAAGTTCAAGTTTAAAAGGCTTTTGTTTTAGTTATACATTGCCTTAAATGTTTATGCTTATTTATGAAAGTTTCCGCTATATTGTTATCATTTCTGGGCATCTGAGCTTACCCCTTTCTATGTTTTATTTTTCCTAGGATGTGAAGAATTATTTTATGACTAACCTATAGGGATAGTATAAGGGGATATGAGTGTGGACTATAGAGACTATGATTTTGTACTTTTCATTTTTTGATATAATGAAAACTTTATGAATGTATCTAGTGATTCTAGGGCTATTAAACTAATCGTTATTTTGAGACTTGATCTCTTGTGATCATGCCAATGTTATGTAATAATGCTCCGACTCTGGGTAACTGGGTTCGGGGCATTACAGTTAGTATCAGAGGAAGTTTAGTACGATCCTTGGAATCTAGATTTAGATAAACTCTGATTAGAGCATATAGACCTAAGATGGACATTGAGGATTAGTATAAAAGAACTTACTAGAATTTTGGTATTGTATAGATTTTTTGAGTTTTCTGAGAAATAAATCCCTATCTGGATATGAGCAAGTAGAGGCGGCTCTGGACAAAATGTACCTAGGGGTAAAACCCAAAAACACCGCTTTGAGCTAGACTCGAATGGGAACTAGTGCATGACAATGGGACTTGTTGCACTCTTGGTTACGACACTCTCGGGGAATATAATTAGGATAATTATCATTTTCTTTACAAACAATGATGAAGGGTTTATGAGTATATAATTCCTCAAAGAAAACATTTTAATGATTATGGATTAAATCTATAAACTATTCAATTTATGTTAAGTGTTTTACAAGTTTGGAATTATGTATTTCGATTCATAAACTGATCTAGTTTATGCCATTGTTTAGAAATGGCACCTAGTGGAAGGAATGGAAACTGTAACAATACACACACTCCATGTAGGGATTTCCCTCCAACTGAAGATAATTATTGTGGAGCTGGTGATGCAACTGGTGCTGATTGGATAATCACTATACGGGGACAACTCACTTAGGTTATGAATAATAACCCTACCCGTATGGAGCACCCTGATCCACAGCATGGATGATTAATGTTAGATCAATTCATGAGGAAACAACCACCAACATTCAATGGGAGTTCAAATCCATTAGTAGATGAGCAATGGATAAATTCCTTAGAGAAAATATTCCATGCCTTGGGGAGTAGTGAAAGGAAAAAAGTTATCATGGCAGTTTACCGCCTCACTGGAGATGCTGACCAATGGTGGTCATTGATTAAAAACAAAAAGGAGGATTATGAAGTATCAAATATGGAATGGAGAGAGGTCAAATATATTTTCTTAGAAAAATACTTTCCTCGTGATCATTGAGTAAATATGGAAAGGTAATTTCTGAGTCTGAGACAAAAGGAAGATGAGAATGTCACAAAGTATGAGGATAACGTTATTATTTTAGCGAGGCATGTGGTATATTATATACGTAACCCATGGAGTAATATTGATAGTATCTTTGATGGGTTAAAACCATTTCTCCGTCGAGTATTAGTCTCACAATCCTTCTCATCGTACGAAGATATTGTCTCATGTGCTATCAAGACAGAAAAGGAATTCTCTAAGTCTTATGACTTTAAAGAAAATAAAGAGAAGAAGAGATCTGTTGATCACTCTGGGAATAGAAATAAAGGGAAGAAGGGAAAATTTGAATATCCATCCTGCAGTAAATGTGGGAATAAACACCCTGGTACTTGCTTGAAAGGAATGGGAGTTTCTTACAAGTGTGGTGAAAAAGGCCACCAAGCTCATGATTGCAAGGGAATAAAGAATCTATCGATGTTCAAGGCTACAACTGCAGGGAGATGGGACATTATGCAAATGAATGTCCTAAGTGTTAGGGGAAGTTACCTTAGAAAAGGCCAAGGGATCAAGGCCAAGATTATTTTATCACTACTGCTGAGGTTGAAGCCCTGAAAGACATGGTGGCAAGTAATTTAATGGTTTCCTCAAGATTAGAAAATTCTTTATTTGATTCTGGATCATTGCATTGTTTCATATCTTCCCTATTTTCTAATAAAATTAGATATTTACAATTTGATTTAACAAGATAGTTTTCAGTCAAAACTCATAAGGGAAGTATTATTGCAACAAAGTTTTGTGAATCAGTCCCCATTAGAGCACATAAATGATCATTATCTGTTGATCTCATCATCATACACATGATTTAATTTGATATAATCAGCGGTATGTATTGGCTTTCAAAACATGATGTGATGATTTATTGTAAGAAGAAGGAGGTTACATTTTTTTATGATGATGATAAAGAACACCTTATCATTAGAGAAGAATCTTCATCGCCTAATTCTTATCTAGATCCACCCCCAGTATCTCAACTAAATTCAATTATTGTGGAGGGAGAGAGTGAAATAACTGTGGGATAGGAAATTAATGTTCAAATAGAGGATGTACCTATTGTGAAAGAATATATAGATGTGTTTCCGGAATATTTACCTGGACATCCTCCAGAACGAGAAATTGAGTTTTCCATTGATTTAATTCCTGGTTCAAGGACAATATCAAAGACCCCTTATAGAATGGCCACTGTGTAATTAGTTTAACTAAATAAACAACTAGAGGAATTGACAAATAAGCTATTTATTTTCCCTAGTTTTTCTCCATGGGGAGCCTCTGTCCTTTTTGTTAAGAATAAAGATGGATCTATCAAGTTATGTATCGACTACAGGGAAATCAATGTTATAATAATAATGAAAAAGTATCCCCTACCATGCATTGATGATTTATTTGACCAACTCCATGGAGATAAATACTTTTCAAAGATTGACCTTCGATCTGGATACCATCAGTTGTGCGTGAAGATGGAAGACATTATAAAGATAGTATTTCAAACCAGGTAAGGGCATTACGAGTTTATAGTAATTCCTTTTGGGCTGACTAATGCACCATATGTTTTCATGGATCTAATGAACAGAGTTTTCAAGGAATATCTTGATGACTCTATAGTGGTATTTATTGATGATATATTAGTATACTCCAAAAGAAACTAATATCATGAAAATCACTTGTGCATTATCCTGAAGACTCTTAGAAGACATGAATTATATAGGAAGTTTAGCAAGTGTGAATTCTGGATTCAGGAGATCTCTTTTCTTGGACATATTGTCTCTAAGGATGGAATCTCTGTTGATCCTTCTAAGACAAAGGAAATCCAAGAATGGCCAGCACCGACGAGTATAACTGAGGTACGCAGTTTTATTGGTTTAGCAGGTAATTATCGGCGTTTCGTCCAGAATTTTTCCCAATTGGCTAACCCATTAACGAAGCTCACACGTAAAGGGGTTAAATTTATTTGGAAAAAAGACTGTGAATAATGTTTTGAAGAGTTGAAGAAAATATTAGTCAATTCTCTTATATTGACTCTACCTTTGGGGAATTATGGGTTCGTTATTTATAGTTATGCATCAAAGAAAGGACTTGGTTGTGTCCTTATGCAGAATGATAGAGTTATTTCATATGCATCACAACAGCTAAAAATTCATGAGAAAAACTATCCTACTCATAATCTTGAGTAACATGCTATAATCTTTTCTTTGAAGATACAGAGACATTATCTCTATGGTGAAAAATGTGAGATATATACCGATCACAAGAGTTTGACGTATATTTTCTCACAGAAATAACTCAACATGAGGCAAAGGAGATGGCATGAACTACTCAAGGATTATGATTCCAAGATACAATACCACCATGGGAAGGAAAATAAGGTGGCAGATGCTTTGAGTAGAAAGGATCATGGAGTTTTAAACAAGATGAGAGTTGAAAAGGATCCTATATACATGTATCTAGTAAAGATGGATATGGGAATCACCATGGAAGGTGAAACCTCAATACTTTTTCAAATGGTTTCCAAACCATATTTACTAGAAACTATAAAGAGTTATCAGAACAATGATGAAGAGTTTAAAAAGAAGATTGAAGCTGTGAATGATGGGAGATTGAGTGACTTTGTGTATGAAGATGGAATTCTGAAATTTGGGAAGAGAATTTGTGTTCCCGATATACCTAATTTAAAAAGGGAATTTCTAGATGATTTTCATAGTTCCAATTTCTCTATACACCTTGGGAGCACCAAAATGTATAGATATTTGAAGGAACATTTTTGGTGGGACAAAATGAAGAGGGAGATTGCTGATTTTGTGTCAAGATGTATGGTTTGTCAACAAGTGAAAGTTGGAAGCCAATAGCCTGGAGGAGTCATGAAACCTCTTCCCATACCTGAGTGGAAATGGGATAATATTATGATGGACTTTATCATGGGACTACGAAAGACTCCTAGAAAGAACAATGCAATATGGGTCATTATTGATCATCTTACCAAGTTAGCACATTTTCTTGCTATAAGAGAAGATTTTCCAATTGAAATATTAGAAAGACTGTATATTAATGAAGTTTTAAGACTTCATGGAGTACCACTATCGATTGTTTCTGATCACGATCCACATTTTACTTCAAGATTCTGGAAAAGTCTTCAGAAATCCCAAGGTACTAAACTTCATTTGAGCACTGCTTACCACCCCCAAACTGATGGACAATCAAAACAGACTATTAAAACCTTAGAAGTCATGTTGAGATCATGATCCCTTGACTTTTAGGGTATGTGTGATCAATATTTACCTCTGGTGTAATTTTCCTATAACAATAGGTTCCATTAAAGTATTTGGATGGAACCATATGAAGCGTTATACGGAAGGAGATGTCGCACACTAACTTATTGGGATGACGTTGGTGAAAGAAAACTTGTAGGCCCAGAACTGGTGGTGGAAATGATGGAAAAGGTAAAGTTAATCCAAAACCACATCAAAGTAGCTCAAAGTAGGCAGAAGAGCTATGCCGATAACTAAAGGAAGGATTTGGAATTTCCGGTAGGAGCTCATGGTTTCTTGAAGGTATCTCTATGTAAGGGAGTTATACGTTTCGACAAGAAAGGTAAATTGAGTCCCAGGTATATCATACCTTTCGAAGTTCTAGAATGAATTGGGTTCGTAGCTTACCATTTGGAAATGCCGCCAAATCTCTCCCAAGTTCATGATGTGTTTCACGTATCACTATTGAGAAAATACATGCCAGACCCAACGCATGTACTCACCTATGAGGAAGTAGAAATGGAACCTGATCTATCTTATTGAGAAGAGCCCGTCAGGAATCTTGATAGCATAGAACAAGTGTTGAGAAACCGGACAACTCGTCTGGTAAAAGTTCTATGGAGAAACCACAAGATGGAAGAGGCAATGTGGGAAACCAAGGAACTTATGATGAAGAACCACCCGAGTGTTTTTATGCAGTAATATTCTAGAAATTTAGAGGAAGAAATTATTTTAAGGAGAGGAGAATTTAACACTACAAGCTTCCATGGTACGCTTCTCTTTGAATAATACAGTAGCATGCATTGTACGCAACTTCGAGTTCTAACACACCACAACCAATCAAACTAGCCGTTATGAATAGTAATACCCACTTTTTAAAATTTTATAAATTTTATCATTCAAAATGGACTTCATTTTTGGATTTCAAATATCGAAATTAGCTTAGGGTGAATTTTTGTTATTTTTCTGAAAACATTCAATTTGTGATGAATAGTGAAAAACACGGAGTTATAGTTTAAAACTGAATTTTTATAATTATTTATTTTATTTAAATTTATTTTAGGTCAAAATAGATACATAATACCTATATAAGTTCAATGTAATTCTTTTGAGTTAGTTTATAATAATTTTAGGTATATAAAAATTTTATTAAACTTTTCACCGCCTTTTACCCATCTTCTATGAGAATTTGAAAATTCACATAAAAATTAATTTTACTGCCTCTCTCAGTGAAATTTCAAAAATCCGAGAGACACGATTAATATCAAGGAGTAAAATATGTTTCAATAAGATAAAAATAATTTTTGGTGAATAGTAACTTTTTAACTTTATTTACCACTATTAAATGTGAATAGGGTAATTAGGGGAAAAATGATATTATTATTAGCCTAACACATGTACTCATTCTATTGTATAATTATAATTCGACCAAAAACAACCTTAGGAATAAAATATGAACCTATTTGGTCCACTTGGATTAGATTAGGACATTTGTTATTATTTAATTCAAAGAAGAGTTAAAAGAGATAAATCAATGTTAAATAACTAAAACATTTTTAATATAGGGTTATACATAAGATAAATTCGATTATAAATACTAATTAGAATGCTAAAAATATTTCCTACATAATGATATTTTATTTATAATTTTTAGACATTAAATAATTAAATTTATTTATGACAAAATGGTGATGCAGTAATTACCTAATTAATGAAATATTAAAATAATTGATATTATAAATTTCCAAATAAAAGTAATTTTAGACTTTTTTATGAATTAAACTAATTTTATAGGTTAATATGAAATTTTAGGATTGATTAAATGAATTTATTTAGAATTAATAAAGTTTTTAGAACTTTAACAAAAAACAATTATTAAATATTTTCAAAATTGACAAAAAGAAGTATTTAAAACAAATATTATATTATTAATTGATATTCTTTTCCTAAAAATCTAAGGTTTGGAAAAATGACTTAGATAAGGTTATATATATTAATAATGAACCACTTGGGGTTCTCTTGTCTTGTTATAGTAATTTTATTAACCATATAATATAAAAATACAAATAGACATGGTAAAGGTTAAACTATTTAACAAAGAGTTAAATATAAATGATAAGGTTAATATAGTGACCCAAACCTGTATAAAATATATTGGTTGAAAGGATTTTGGCCCATACCCACCTTATCCTTGAAATAATTCACTTTATAGCCATTATAAACTGAATATGAATTTATTATAAAATATTGTTTTAAGTTTTTTCTACGGTGCCCCTCACCCCTCTTATAAAAGGGCACTCCCCCTTCTCTCAAATTCTTACCTTCAAAGCCTTTTGGATCGGCCAACCCCTTCCAAAATATCCTCTAATATTCCCCCAATTCATCCTAGAGGCCTTCCTTTAGTCATAAAGCTAAATTAAAGAGCCCTTTTCATCAAATCAAAAGGAAGAACCCGAAGAAGAGGTAAAAATATCACCACCTCTTTCAAGTTCTTTTCTTCTTCCACTTCTTCACTCTTTGTTATTTCCATTTTAAAATAATAAATCCAGTATCTGATATATATTGTGATATTATTACAAATATGGTACAACCATATTCAGTATTCTATCCATCCTTTGAATGACATGTCACCATATGTGTGTACGTACGGCTTGCCGTCTCCACGTCGTGGTGTAATTGTTATTCAATACATTATTATTTGGATGGGTATAATAATGATGTCTAATTCATGTAAATAATAAATATAACATGATAATTATTCTTTATATATGATACACCATCCAATTATATATTATTTTAATATCAAAATAATGATATTGTCGCTCGTGCATACGTACGGATTACCGTCTCCACGAATGCGATGAGATTCATTCCCCATCGTATCAATTCAAGACTAATTTTAATTTGATGATTAAAAATAATGTTTAAGGACTTGATATCATTCTGGATATGAATAAGATACAACCTATTTATAACAATCATGTCTTATGTAACAAAACATATAAAAGAAAACGAGTAAATGAACACCCAAAATGACGGTAATACTAAAATATTATTAATAGAGCAATATTAAAAGATCATATATGATATCATATTTATGTATATGATTCTTGTATAATTTAATAACAATTATTTAACCGTTATAAAAGAGGTTAACCTACCCTTGACTAAGGAAAATTACAAGGTAAGGGTTTATTTCACAATCTCTTCATTATCTGAGGTTGTTTATACGTAATTATCTACTGGGACCTCTTTATCATCAACATCCATGTTTCTTACAAATGTATTTCAAATCATTCATACTATTTTAAAGACTATGGTTTAAAGTCATTTATACCCTTGTTTTACTTTTTATAAGAAGTTTAAAAAGGAATCTTTCTATCGTTTTCCAAACAAGGTCATTTTTAACCTTTTCGACAGAATTAAGGTAAGAATGTCTTTTTTTACTTATACGGTGGGTGCGGCTATTTTATGCCATTATAAAATCCTAGAAGCTTCCCTTAAAAGATTATAAGGATATTTTCAAATTAAATGTTTTATTTTATAATTATGTGACTTTTAAATGATTTCAAAAAAAGAGATTTTTCTCCCAAATAGTTTTGATTTCATCTCTGTCAATATCCTTTGATGGATTTTAAGCTTATTTGAAGTTAATTTATTATGATACAAAACTTCAATATTTTATTGAAGTTTTTGTGATATGTTTGACTGTGGATGTATTATTTTTATACCATTCATGGTTTATGGCGAAAGTATTGACATTTCGTATGCTAGTTTTAATATGAATGTTTATGTTATGTTTAAACCTCTTCATATAAGGAATGCATTGGACTTAATAAGTGATGGGTGGAGCCCGCTATAGCTCCTAGATGCATCGGTAGGTCTCATGATACAAAATATTGTCTTGGAACAAGGCCTTTACAAAATAATATTTGTAGTCTTCGCACAAGGCCTTGACTATGTGGTTATGATAGTCTGGCATTATGCATTCCATCAATATGAAAGTGGTTATTGGTATTGCATGTGATTATTTGATTAGTAGAATATCCTTATGAATAAGTAAATGGCCTTATTTAATTTTATTTCTTCCTTATTATGCTTAAGTTCAAGTTTAAATGTCTTTTGTTTTAGTTATACATTTCCTTAAATGTTTATGCATATTTATGAAAGTTTCCACTATATTGTTATCCTTACTGAGCATCTGAGCTCACCCCTTTCTATGTTTTATTTTTTCCAGGATGTGAAGAAGTATTTTATGACTGACCTATAGGGATATTCTAAGGGGATATGATTGTGGACTATGGAGACTATGTTTTTGTAGTTTTCATTTTATGATGTAATGTAAACATTATTAATGTATCTAGTGATTCAAAAGCTACTAAACTAATAGGTCTTTAGAGACTTGATCTTTTGTGATCATGCCAATGTTATTTAATAATGCACTGACTCTGGGTAACTAGGTTTGGGGCAATAAATAAGTCACTATATCATAATTAGATAATGGGAATGAATTATGAAGAGAGGATCCCAGCTTAAAAAAAGGCCAGATCCAAAAATCAGGGTGAAAATTTTGAAGTACTTAAAAGTCATATTGTGGCTCAACCATGCGGTTGGGTAGTTTCACACGTTGGGATTAATTTAGATTTAAAATTCTCCTATGATATTGTATAGATAAATACTGTGAGTTAATATATTTCATTTAAATGGATAAAACGCGTAACATGGGCGAAACAATAAAACACAAGAAAGGCGTGGCACTGAGGAAAAAAAGGCCACATGTTTTTGTAACTCAAGGGTCTCCTGACTATTGGGGGTTTAAAAACTATTCTACTGGATTTAAATGAATTTATAATGGGTATTAAAACACTTTTATGTAAAAATGATAAGTTACTAGGGAAAACTGGATGTTCTTAGAAATACTAGGAATGACTCACTGTTAGGTGAGTCACCATCGCTCTGGCACCGTCACCCTAGCACCGTCGCCCTGTCACTGTCACCCTGGCACCATCGTCCTAGCACCATCACCCTAGTACTGATGTCGATTGGTGTTATACATGACCCATTGGTTCCACCATCACCCGTCAGTTCCACTGATGCCCATCAGTGCCACTGACACTCATCGGTTCCACCGTTCGTTCAATCCTAAAACATGGAAAACTCTTTAATGAGTCAGTGATGGTCCCCAGGATACCCTAAACACTAGAATTTAAAAAAGAAATGGACCAGTAGGGTTAGGTCCATTCCATGTGATTAGGGTTTGGATGATACAAATGGCTTGAAGAGTGTGAATAAGTGAGGGTGGTAAGTTCCCATTTATATTGGAGGAGGAGTGGAATTCTTATAAATACAAAAAGGTATACACTATTGAGTGGCCTCCCTTACATCATGTGCATCCAATAAAGTTCCCTTTTCATTAAAAGGTTTTAAATCATTTAAAAATTTTCATAAAATGGTTTTTTTAAATATTTCTAGGTCATTTGGCCCCTTAAGTTAAAGTTTAGTCACTTGGTAAACTTGTTTTCCTCTTAATCACTATAATTTATTTTAACTATTTTCACTAATATTTTTGGTAAAAATTTAATTGAAAAATAATAGAAAATATAAATTATGATGATTATAAATATTTAATTTAATTTTATAAATTATAATCATATAATTTTCATAATTTTATTTAAAAATAAATCCCACGGACAAGATGAGACATTGGGTTTTTAAAGTGAAAATGTTCAAAAGCTTGAAATATTTTTATATCTATTTTCAATTTGAAATTGATTTAAGTTACTTATATTGGATTATTATATGTATTATTTGTATAAATATACTTTATAACAAAATAAAAATACAATTTATCTATATAAAAAAATTAAACTAAAAAATAGTTTTCAATTAAAATTCAGTAGTTTCTTACTATTCATTGAAAAATGAAACTTCTCATAAAAATACTAAAAATTCACCCAAAGTAATATTTTATATTCATATTTCATAAATAAATTTTATTTTTTAAAAAACATTGTAAAAGTGTCAAATATTATTTTTAAAACAAGTCTACCATTAAAAGGATGGAAACCTACCTTTTAAAAAATATATTTTTTATGCCTAAAAATAGATTTGTTTTTATTTTATGTCTTTCAAACTTATTGGATGAATGTAAAAAAATGTGGTTGAATTTATAATATATTACATTAATTAGTATCTCTCACTAAATATTATTAATTTAATTTACTAAGATAAAATGCATATATGGGTATAAAATATTTTTTATAAAAACTCAACCTTTATATTCAATTGGTTTTTACTTCATTTATAATTAATTGATATTGAAAAAATTTATTTTATAATCATATATAAACCATAGTTTCATAATTTTATTAATCTTATTCATATATTCCTTTCTAATGTCTAGGTGATAGCTATAATAAAATTTTAATATTCATATTAATAGTATATTACAGTTTGGTAAAACTCGGTCTTGCATGTAACAAAAGCTATTAAAGGAACTCGTAATTGTGTGTAACATAAGAAAAACAAAGTATTGTGTTTACCTCACACTAATATAAATGTTTATTATAGATTAATCTTAACTTGGTGTTGCATATAAAGAAATAATAACTTATTGTAGTGTGCAGTGCAAGCTATCAAATAAATTTATTTTATTTTAAAATAATTAATTTATTAAAACTCAGGGTGTTATGAATTTAACTAGGTCATTAAAGTATTAATACTTGAAATTTCTTTTCATAAAAACCCAGATCATAAAAATGAATTCAAAAAATTACTTAAAAAGTGAAATTTGGGAAGATGGTGGTTACCCAAAGTAACTCATAACTAGGTTTACACCTAGGAGAACATAATTAGAAAGTGAAAACATGGAAATGGAAGAGAAAAATAACACTCAAATACTGATGGAGAGTGATACAGTACATGGTTAGGAGAAAGTTAATGATCAAAAATCTATAAATAAAAGTGGCCTAAAAAGGTCATTGTTATCATCAAAAATGAAAATAATTCGAATTTTTTTTTCAATACCCTCTTCTTAAAGTTGAATAATTTTTCACAATAAGATATACTTAATTGATTTCATTCCACTGCATATGCACATTCTCACCCTTTAGTTGTGCCTTGATTAATTTCCAATTCAAATCTTACTCTATGAAATAATGATGGATTTTTTATCCTAGAAGTACTAAGGTGTTATAATATCTATATATAGATTGATAATTCATGCCTTTTATCATCATATATCATCAAAAAAAGATGTTTAGAACATGTTATCCAATGTACATAAATCTTCATATAGAGAAATAATACATTAATATCCAAAAACGAATACAAAGTTCAAATCAACCCATTTCATAAATGGTTAAACTTAAAACCCTTCAAAAATATAATTCACCCATTATTCATTAAATAAGCTCTTATATTATACCAAAAACATTTTCATTGGAGAATTGGGTTCTTCCTCGTACTGATATAATATTAGATATTATTTTATTATACCAGAATCCATGTAGACAGAGACAATCACATGAAACTTCAATAAAGGTTTAACAATTAGATTTAAATAAGGAATGTTCATTAAAAATTAATCATGAAATTCTAAAAATAGTATGAGATGAACAATATTCCATAATTATCATGGTTCACTTCATTCATTATGGTAGATAATCACATTTTCGAGCACATCAAATTAGATTTTTGGTTTTTATTATAATTTTTATAGTATAGAAGGAAGCCGAGGTCATCTATCTATGGATCCTCATAAATTTATTTAAGGAAAAAATATAATTCTGAAAATAAACTAGTAATGGGATTTTTTTACAACTTTTGGTTTGATGATTTAATAATCCAATAGACAAAGGAAATTGATAAAAAATCAAAAATTAACTAAATTGATTAAGCGTGATCAACCTGGGGAATTATTATGATGCTCATCCTCTATTTCTTCAAGATATTTTGTTTAGATAATTTAATACATGGTTTATAACATCTATTACCATAATTGTTCTGATTTTATACTAGGATTCCTCCTAGGATTTATTTTAAAACACAAAATGATTCATCGACTATCGCCGATGATTGGTTGATTTGTGTTCAAATTCATAACCGACACTCACCAAGGAAACACATGAAGAACTCTATGGGTTATGCAAGTATGTATATTATTTCAATGTGTTAAAATTTCAGGAAAGTACATGTGTATTGTAGTATTTATGAGAGTCCAATTGACCCATATGAACCACACAAACATCGCAATTGAAAGTGGGAAGAAGAAGTCCATAATTGTGTGTGAAATATCACATGAATGGCTACCCCCATGCATGATCATATGTGTTGAGTATAACATTACCATACATAAATCAAGAAAATAAAAATAAAGGATGAATAAAAGCAACATGCAAACCTTTCATTAAAAATATCATTCAAATATTAAAAACAAGATGCACAGGATTTACATCACGTTCTACCCCATGTGATCACAAGGAGTTTAAAACAACTTGGAAAGGGAAAAATCCAAAGATGTAGAAGTATGACTTATTATAGCCTCCAGAACTTGTAGGATAAGGAGATTAATCCTATAGGTCTCAAAAATTATCATATTTTTCTGCATGGTTGAACATCTAAATGGGGTTCCCAAGGATTCATTTTATAGACAACGTGGAAGGTGGCTTTGAGAACCCAGATTTCAAGAAACCACTTTGACCATAGTTTTGGGTTTCTATAAAGTATTATATTACTTTTCACAAAACAAAAAACCTATTTAAATTCATATTTACTAAATCCAATGAAAATTTGGCATCAATTGGAAAATTAAATACTAATATTTTGATTCAATATAGAACCAAACTTTTTTACTTTGTAAAGATTATTTTCATTGGATATATCAGTTTTGTTTGGCTCATTTTTTACTAATTAATCTTGGTTTTCTTCATAAGAATTGTATTCCACTAAATTTTGTATCAGAAAACAAAAAATAAACCTAATTGGATGCATGTATTAGTTTTAGTGTGTGTTTGAGTCAATATGTTTTCTTGGACTCTTGCGCAGTTTGGACCATTTTTCTTTGACTTCATCCTAGGCCCTCCAATTAACGTCCACCTATATTGAAAACATCCAAAAATAAGTAAAATATCCCTTTTTATAGGTATAAAAATTAAATTATTGAATCATAAATGAATTTAAATTTTTAAATATATTTGTAATTTTCAATATGAAACTATTTTAATACAATTGTGTAAGGGTGTAAATGAAAATTTAATCACTATATGATCACACCCCCACACATAAACATTTTCACTCATGGGAAGTCACATTTTCAAAGAAAATAATGTATGTAAATATTCCCAACTTTATAAAGATTTAACATTTATTAAAATTTTATTTCATTAGGTAAATGTGATCAAATAAAAAACTGCACCAAGGAGTTATTCTGAGTTATCTTAGAAAAAGATGTCTCATAAATTGTATTAGAATGAAATTCAAGGATATGTATGATACCAATCTTAGAAAGGAATTAAAAATTAAATCATGTCCCTAACTCTCTAAGTTTTTTTTGTGAAAACCATTTCATGGTATTATTTCCACTTTCTACCCAGTAAATGTAGGTTATTTAAAAACAATTATGTTTACCTGATTCTTTCCACCAAACCTTCCATGCATCCTTTACAATAAAATTTAAATACCTAATAACTTAATAATTATTTTAAGACAAAAAATAATATACCAACCTATATATACTTATATTATTCACATTTCATCACTCCCGGAATTATTAATTATTATTATTGTTTTTTTGTTTTTTTTTTGTTTTTTGAATTTTTTCTGTTTTTTAGTTCAATAGTTGTAAAATAGGTACACTTGCATAGGTAAATCCCATACAGTAATGAAACAGATCAGATAATGAATGAACAAACAAAATAATCATTTTAGAAATCTAATAAATATTAACCTAACTTATATTTAACTTCTATTGAGTAAGAAATATTCACATTTCAAGGTTGGGTGCAAATATGTGTGGAGAAATTAATAACCCAATTTTATCATAACCTACTCACACAAAGGGATCATTCTTATAAAAGGTTTCATAGCGATAAAACCATTTATATCATTTAAAAACAACCAAATTACTAAAAATACACCCCAATGTTAAATTCTTTCATAAATTCACATTAAATAATTGAGGAAAATTTTCATTAAATGTAAAAAAAAATATGGAATCAGAAATTTAGAGATTTATTTTAATAATTTCTATGATTTTATGAGAATAATAGGTGGATTAAAGTTTAAAATTATATTTATCAATCAAAAAAGTGAAAAAGAATAAAGATGATGAAAATCCTAATGAACCCAACAAGGTAGGATAAAGTAAAAATACTACTCAGCAAGCGAAAAAGATAAGAAAGAATAAAGACGACAAAAATACTAATGAAAAAAACAAGATGGGGAAAAGTAAAAAACCTATTTATAAAGAAAAAAATATGAAGGAATATAGATGATGAAAATCCTAATGAATCCAGGAATGTCCCCCCCCCCCACACACACACAGGAAAAGTGCAGAATCCATATGAAAACTCTTGTATGGTGATATTATGATCAAGGTTTTAAAGTTTGTTATGTATTCCCAAAGCACATCATCCATGTGAAAACACCAATATTTTGTATCGGTTTGTACCATTTTTTCTAAGATTCACTAAACTTCTTGATTTGAGATTTATACTTTTCGGTTAGTTTGGGTGTGAATGTAGTGGAGAATTTATGAACAACCCCATACTTATAGAGCATTTTTTTCATTTTATGCTTACAAAAATGTAAACCATGTTCACTAATAAAAAAACATGGTAAACCAAACCTTGTGAAAATATGGGACCTCACAAAATCCAAAACCACTCGAGAGTCATCAGTACTCATAGCCTTTACTTCCACCCATTTAAAGAGTAGTCAACATCTAGTAAGATATACACAAATCCAAGTGAATTTGGAAAAGGTCTCATGAATTCAATTCCCCATGCATCAAAGATCTCATTAAAATTTTGAGATGTTGGGGGATTTCATTCCTCTTTGACATATTCCCTTTGAATTGACATCGAGTACATGAATTGAAAAATTGATGGACATATCTATATAATTTTTTCTAATAAAATCATGAGTCCAGGACCTTTTGATCAATACATTGAGAGAAAAGTGGCCCCTACAACCCAAAGTGTGGCCAAAACTCAAAATAGTGTTGAACTCGTGGTTAGGGACACATTGATGAACAACTTGGTCACTACAAATTCTCTAAAAGGGTTATCCCAAATGTACCATATTGAATTATTCTTATGTGTATGGGATTGTAAAGTGTTTAAATCTTTGGGGATCCTATATATTGATTGAAAATTCACAATTTCTACATTCAATGGGGTATGGTCTGCTATATCACAAATATTCTAATGATAGAAGAATTATCCAATGGGTAGGGGTGATTCGATATAATGGTATAATGGTGTGAAAATCTTACTAATGTGTTCGGATACCATATTTTCCACTCTTCTATTATCTCGAATATAAAATTCAAACTCTTAGAGGAGGGGCATCCATAGAATTAGGCAGGGCATAGATTTAGGCTTCATTAAGAGAAAACAAAGGGTGTCATGATCAGAGTACACAATTATTTTTTACCCAAGAAGATATGAATGAATTTTTTCCAAGGAAAACACAATAGAAATGTGTTATTTTTTAGAGGTTGTGTAGTTTTCCTGGGAAGTTTATAGGGTGTCTGATGCATATGTATTGATATAAGGATCCTTCTCAACCGTTTGTGATAAAACTACCCCAACTGAAAAGTTAGAGGTGTCAAACATAATTTTGAAGGGGAGATCCCACATTGGTGGTTGGATTATGGGGGTGATGTGAGACTCCATTTCAAAGAATTTAATGAATCCTCATAATTTTTATCAAAAAAAAACTCTAAAACTTTTTTTGATAACCAAGATAAGGGAAGTGTGAACTTACTAAAGTTGTTAATAAATCTATGGTAAAAACCATCCTTACCTAAGATTGATCGCACCTCATGAACACATTTATTTTATGAAAGGGATGAAATTAATTCAATTTTTATTTATCCACTTGAATTATCTCATATGAAATAGAAAGACAAAGAACTATCCCACACTCCACTATGAAATGGAATTTCTCATTATTTAATATGATATCTTTTTCAATACGACGGTGGAGGACAGAACCTGGGTGTGCCAAATAGTCATAAAATAAAGAGAAAAAACCATAAAATAATCCATAAAAACTTCCATGCAATTCTCAAGGTATTCAAAAATTATACTCAACATACATCGCTGAAAAGTACCAGGAGAATTTTAGAGACCAAAAGGCATAATATTTTATGAAAATATGATGAATGGATAGGTAAATATTATCTTTTCTTGATCCTAATGGGTTTTATGTATTTTAAAATAACCCAAATATCCATCAATAAAATAATAATGGTACTTACCAACCAGTCATTATAACATTTGGTCAATTAAAGGTAGAGGAAAGTGGTCCTTTCACATGACTTGATTTAAGAAACATCAGTCAATACAGACTTACCAACTATTTTGCACATGTGTTGGAACCAATTCAGGACACTCATTTTACACAACTATTATTCAAGTTTTTTTAGGAATAATTTTCACTAGGATAACCCATTTACTATTATATATAGGATATATGATCCCAACAGTAAGTAATTAATTTACATCTAATTTTACCAGTTTAAGGAGAGTGTGATTCAATTGGAATTGATCCTACTTTAATGTTTTATCCTAATCATCTAAAAGTATATGGGGTATGCAAATATATGGTATAATATTAATAATATATTTCGGTTTCCTTCCTGTTACCATTTTTCACTCTCTCAAAAGGACTATCAGTTTTTATTCCTTCAGTGGAAAGATGTTATGGGAAATAATTATGGGAAAGTGGTCAATATCGTCAAGATAATAATATTCTAAATTGGATGGAAGTGTTTTCAAATCCAACAGTGATTCTTTTTTGATTGAGTTAGTGGATTTATGGGGAGGTAAGTCCTTGAAAATTTCTATATACTCATGTCTAGTCTCTAAGGAAATAGAATCAATAGAAATGATATTTTTAGAATCATCAAGGGTCATGGGTACCTCATAATAAACTCACTCATTAATTATAAAACAAAATTTACACTTTTATGAACTCACACAACACTCAAAACATGAATTAAATCTCAAATAATACATGGGTGTATAAGAGGAAAATGAATTAGAGTATGGTTTGAAGAGATAATTGTGTGTGTGTGTGTGTGTTTCGTTAAAAATCACTTACATCAAATAGACTTGAAGATTTTAGTGTTCTTCAATGGGGTGTCTCAAAATACAGAAGATATTAAAAATTAAATTTTATCCACTAAACACCATATAAAGTGTACCATTATGAACATTGATGATCGTATTTTTTGTTTTGATGAATAGACTTCTGATTGTGAGAGGATGGTGTTCTTGGGTTCAATTATCCTCCATATCAATAATGTATAAGTCTATATAGAATATGATATTCTTCACTCTTATGAGGATGTCCTCGATCACTCTTGTTGGGTGTGTTGTCCTCAGGTTGGAAAGTTTCACAATAATTACCTTTGGTTTAATCTCTCCTACATATATAGAAGTGTATATAGAGTAAGTAATCACATTAATTAAAGAACCTAAATCTAGAATTGAATCGAAAAATAAGGTCTCCCCTATAGTGCAAGATATCGTCAAAGTGCACAGATCCTTGCATTTGGATCACATTGCTGGTTGTATCAATGGAGATATATTCTTTCCAAGTTTGACTCTTGCATTACCATTTATTCATTATATATGGGTGAAATGTTCTTTAAGATGTTTGGAATAATGATTAATTTTTTTAACTTCATCCAAAAGTGGAATGATAACATTTGCCATTTTAAATGTATCTATGATTTCTTTATCAATATCAATTTCAAAAAAATTCTTAGATTTAGAGAGTCTATGAGGGAAAGGAAAAGGAACAGATTATTTATAGGATTCCTCAATAACAATTTTATTACCCATTTGTCTTGTTTTTATTCATATAAAACTTTTGAGGGTAGGGAAAAGAGTTTCCAATAGGGGAACATACATGTTGGGTAGAATCATTGGAAGAAGAGACTTCTTTACCACTATGAAGTGTAATTTCCCACACATTACCTTTTTTCATTGGATTAAAAATGTTTTGGGGTGGTATTATTGCATAACCTTTCATATATATCTCACTTATGGTGTTTTTAAATTGTCCCACATGAGTTCATAGGTCTTGAATTGCCGATTATGTGGTATATTAAAACTGGAGGTTATGGGAGGTCATTTTCTTCACCACTTACTCTAGGCTTGGTTAGGATTTGGGAGGAATGGGATTTTTTCAAGATTTTGAAGCATAATATGTCTTCATACCTTGCATAGTTGATACCAATTCTATTTAGGGTAGCTCAAGTTGCCTCCTTGTCAATAATCTGGTTGTGCTTTCCACCCAGGGTTAGGATTTAGACTGAATTATTTTTTCATAATGTATGGTTCTTATTGAGATAAAATCCCAATAAATACTATTATGTAAGACTAGGATAAATCCTAAAGTTATGGTTACTGGTCATAAAAAATATTTTTATTAGAAAAAATACCACAAATAAACAAAAACAAAAGAAAAAAAATAAACCAAAGGGAAGGGGTAAATATTGAAATGGATAGTAAATAAAAAAACTAAATAAATAAAAAGAAAAAATGATCTTGTATCCCTATAAGTGGGACTAAATTTTTTTCTTTTTTTCAAGCACGTCAAATTAGATGTTTAGTTTTTTACTATAATTTTTACATTATGGTAGGAACCCTAAGTGGTTTCTTGATGGAGAATTTGATCATTTATTTGAGAAAAATGTTTTGATTATGAAAATAAAAGGGGAATGGGATATTTTAAAACCTTGGTTTTGATGATTTAAGATTCCAATCTAAAAAGGAAAGCAATAAAACAAAGAGAAAATTAATTGAATTGATTAAACATGATCAACCTAGGTAAATCTCATGATTCTCATCCTTCATCACTTCAAGATATAGGGTTTAGATCTTTTAATACATGGTTTATAACATCTATAACCATAGTTTTACTAATATTATACTATGATACATCCGAGGATTCGGTTATAAATTTCATATGATTCCCCTATTATTGTACATGATTGGATGATTTATGTTCGACTTAATAATAAAAACTCACCAATGAAACATACGAAGAACTCCATGTGATGTCCAGTTTTGTATATTATTTAAATGTGTTACCATAACATGAAATTAAATTTCCATGTTATAATTTCTATGATTTATATTGACCAATATGAATCACACAAACACTGTAATTGAAAGGTAAAAGAAGAAGTGGTTAATGGTGTGTGAAACATAACTTTAATGGGTACCCCCAATAGGATCATATGAGTTGAGTATGATATAACAGTACATAACTAAATTAAATAATAATATAAGATGAATAAAAATATTATAAAAACCTATAATTAAAAATATCATTCAAATATTACAAACAATAAGCTCGGTATTTACATCATGTTTCACCCTCAGTGATCACAAAGAGTTTAGAACTCCATGGAAAGGGAGAAAGCCAAATATGTTGAGGTATCACTTCCCATAGCCTCTATAACTTTTAATATGAGGATATGAATCCTCTAGGTATCCAAATTAGTAGATCTTTATATACTGCTTGATCATTCTAACGGGGTTCCAATGGTTCCATTTTATAGGCAAATTTAAAGGTGGTTTTGAGCACCCATATTTTGAGAAACCAATTGGACCATAGTTTTAGGTGGACAGACATTCTTATACTACTTTTCAAAAAAATTAAAACCTATTTCCCAAAATCTTTTCCAACTCCTCTAAAAAAATCAACCATTGGAAAAATAAATCTTGACATATGGACAAAATATCGAACCAAACTTTTGACTTCAAGTAGATTCTTTTCCTTAAATAAATCTATGTTTAGGCCCATTGATGGGTGAATTGTAATTTTATATCTTCATAAGAGTTTTATCCAAAAAAATATTGGATCATACCAAAACAAATAATCCTAAAGGGATGCATTTATTAGTTTAAATTTTTCTTATTTTCCCACAGTGTGCTTGGACTCTTTCACATTTTGGCCCATTTTTCATCAACTTTATCTTGGACCCTACAAATCACCTCCACCTATAATGAAAACATAAAACAAGTGAGATATCACTTTTTAAAAGTGTTAAACATTAAATTATTTAATCAAACATGAAGTTTAATTTTTTATTATGTTTTTAATTTTCATTACAAAACCAGTTTAATATAGTGGTGTAAGGGTGGAAATGAATAGTAAATTGCTATGAAATCAAAAGGTTAAGTTTTTACTTTTTCCTTTTTTTAGAGTTTGTTGTGAATTATAATCAAAATTCACCCTTATATTGGGAAATTTGTGTAACAACCCAATCTTTTTGAGTAGTATATTAACTTACTCTTATTGATTTAATAAGATGTTAATGGTTAATGCAGAAAGAGGAGTCGATGGCTTCATCCAGTAGACTCAACCCTTATGAAGCCCACTTATCAGAGCTTGGGAAGGAGGTAGCATCTGTGGGCTTCGCTTTGGACCAAGCCCAAGCCGAGCTCCAGCGTGTCAAGCTTGAACGAAAACGCTTGCAGGAGAAGTTCAAGTTAGTGGAGATTGCTACTAGGGCAATGTTATCTGAGACTCCCTCAGATTCTCTCACCATAGCACACCTTACACTTAGGTCTTATGCCAGTGTTATAAGGGGCTATGTGATGAGACCCTAGTTTCCTTGTGTAATCCTTTCGGGTGAATAAATTGAGATTTCTTCCTTTAGTTATGTTGTGAAATTTCAAATGTCTAGATAATTTTAGAATGTATTTTATTGATGAATTTTGAAAAAGGGATATTTTGAAATATTTATGTAAACCCTAAATAACTAATGATGTGTAATGATTTTCAAAAAATGGTCTTCTACAAAAGTGTTCATTAAGGAATTTGGAGTCTAATAAGATCAACTTAATTTTTGATGAATAGTAAATTATGAATAGTGATTTTACGCTTAGGATTAGTAATGTGACCAAATGGATTAGTAATTTTCACTTAAAGAAATTTTTAATATAATTTAGACACCTTGGTTAAGTAATGTGATTCAATAAAATGGGTAAATAACGGTTTCATAAATTATTAGTCAAGTATTAGTTTTTTCGGATGAATAGTGTTTTTAATTAAAAATTTAATTAAAAATAATTAGAAAATTATTTTTATAAAAATGACTTTATTTTTGAACTCAGAGCATCGATATTATGTTAAGGTAATTTTTGGGGATTTTTCTGAAAAAAATGAATTTTCGATGAATAGTGTTTTTATTTAAAAATTAAATTAAAAATATTTAGAAAAATATTTTTATAAAATGGATTTCATTTTTGGAATCAGAGCATTGATATTTGGTTAAGGTGAAATTTTTGGATTATTCTGAGAAAGTTGAATTTTCAGTGAATAGTAAAAATACCGTTTTAGGGATTCGGTATGTTTAATGACATCATAATGATGTCATGATGATGTCATGAGATCTCTTGAGGGTTGGCCGGCCAAGGGTGATGAATTATTGTTTTGGGGGCCCCATGTGGCCTAAATCCATGAGAAATGCCAAGGGAGAGCACATGGGTTTGAGAAAAGCACATGTGAGGTGTCCTTTGGCCATTAATGCTTTGTCCCCTCACTTTCACTATAAATACCCACCCTTTCCTCCCTTAGTTTTCACTCCCAACTCTCCCCCAACGAAGTTCGGGTCTTCTTACCTTCCAAGGAGTCCTCCCAAGGTGCCCCCAATCCCTCAAGGTCCAATCCTTTGAGTTTCAAGAGTCACGTTTTAAAGTAAGGGATCCGACCCCTCTCTTTCTTTTCGTGTAATCTCTTTTATGTCATTCCTTTTATTCTCCATGTGATTATGTGAGAGGATGTTCTTTTATATTCCTCTTACTGCCCTTTCATGTTTATATGATGAGAGATCCCCTCTTACTCTCATCATTTCGTTTTATGAAAGTTTAAGTGACGCCGTTAGGCTGCCGAATGTTTAAGTGATTCTTTCACCCTTCTCATTTTTTTCAAGTTCGATTTTCATGTCAAATCTTTCAAGTTCCTTTTTATTATGTTGGGGTATGATCTCTATATCTATCATACTGATCTCTTATGATCATATGATGAGAGACCCTATTTTATTTGTCCAATTCATTTTTGTTGAAGTTTAAGTGACGCCGTTAGGCTGCCGAATTTTCATAAGAGAAATCAAATTTTTGTCTTCCTTCCATGTTTTTCATTTCAATTGGTATGTCCTTGAAATTGCATCACCATGTCCATATATCATTCTTATTCTGTCCCTTTACCTTTTTATGGGTCAATTATGATTGTTCAACCCATGTTCCCTCTCTTTTCAAAGTTTCTAAAACCTTGTAACATAGCCGTTATGCTGCAGAATTTTCGTCTCAAAATGCCTCTCTTTTCTCAAAATTATTTTATGTTATAAAGTGAATACTCAAAGCTCCTATTTCTAAAGGGGTATTCACATATATATAAAAATGATCTATTTTAAATTCTGGGATTTACATACATGATACCCGCTTTCCCTTTCCGTGGGTTTAAAGTAACGTAAAGATCATGTCTTTAAAGCAGTTTTTGAAACGTTATGATTATGAAATGAAACCCATTTGTTTTATGCTATATGGGTTATTTATGAAATGTTTGATGATGATATATGTGGCTCACATAAAAATAAAGGCAAATTTAAGGGTGCGCCCTGATAGCACTCCAATTCATTGGGTAAAGACTTAATCTCTAGAGATGACCATTTTAACGACGCCTTGGTGAATAACCTTGGTAATTTTTAACGACACCTTGGGGATGGACCTTGGTGAAACGAAACGATTGTCAATATTAAATGTTGTAGCCACATCTTCAAGTTATGAAAAATGATTATTTTTATTATGATGTACCTCATGATTTCTTTCTCATGCCTTAAAGTTCTTTTCATGTCCTTATTGAAGTATCTCAAGTTCACTTGTAAAATGTTTCTCTTGTTTCCCTTACTGGGCCTTCTGCTCACCCTTTCTTTTGATGTATGTCCCCAGGTTATGAGATGCAGTAATGAACCTAGAATGAACTTAAGGAGACGCCTTTCAAGTGTTTAAGAAGAATGTTTTATGTTGTTTTCATGTATTATGTTCCTGGTTTCCAAGACACTAGACCTTAAAGATCCTCAGTTTTGTGTAATGTAATGAAAGTTTATGTTATAAAATGGCGGGATGTCATAGTTGGTATCAAAGGATGGTTTAGTTATTTGTGGAAATTAGGATATAAAAACTTTAGGAAGAACCCTATAGAAAAGTTTAAATATAGGAAAACTTCCTGGTATTTTGGTAAGTATTGAGTAAGTGGTTTATCAAACAAATACATCCCTGTCTGGATACGAGCAGGTAGAGGCGGCTCTGGCACAGATGTACATAGGGGTAAAACCCGAAAACACCGCTTTGAGCTAGACTCAAACGGGAACTGGTGCACGATAACGGGCCTTGCTGCACTCTTGGTTACGACACTCCCGGGGGATATGTTTGGTTAATCACAAGCTTTCTATGAATCATTATGAAGGAATTATAGAAAAGTGTAATTGTCTAAGCATTAAGTCTTAGTTAAAAGATTCATAAATAAAATAAGTTTCTTACTAAGGTTTTATTCTTTTAGAAATGGCAGGAAATAGGAGGAACCGTGCTGATGGTGACCGCAATGCACCATGTGCTGACGGCCCTCCGATGGAAGCCGGAATGGAAAAATTCATGAGAATGATGAACCAACTGACTCAAGTTATGAGTAATAACTTGAATCAAGCTGAGAGGCCGACCTCACCACGAAGGGAACAACACTCTGTTGAGTCCTTCATGCGTCAACGCCCGCCAACATTCAGTGGATCTACTGAACCATTGGTTGCGGAACAATGGATAAGCTCCATTGAAAAGATCTTTTCTGTACTTCATTGTTCGGAACAAGAAAAAGTCACCCTTGCTGTTTACCGCCTAGAGGGAGAAGCTGATCAGTGGTGGTCACTGATCAAAAACACGAAGCCACGAGGAGAGATGGAAGCTATGGAGTGCGAAGAATTTCGGGGAATTTTCCTTAACAAGTATTTCCCTCGTTCCATGAGAACGAGAATGGAGAAAGAGTTTCTCGAGCTGAAGCAGACGGAGAACGAATCTGTCGGAAGCTACGAGATGAACTTCACAAGGCTTTCCCGTTATACCTCAAGCTTTGTCATGGACCCTAATGGGAAGGTTGATAGATTCTTTGGCAGACTACGACCTCATCTGCGGAAGAATCTAGCCAACAGGGACTATGATAGCTATGAAGAAATAGTTCGAAGTGCTATGAAAGTCGAGCTGGAGTTTGGTGAGACACAGTGGTCTCATAAGCCAAATGAAAAGAAGAGATCGTTGGAGCCCAGTTTAGGGAAGTCTTTTGATCAGGGAAGAGGTGGAAAGCAAATGCAACTTACCACATGCAATAAATGTGGGAAGAATCATCTGGGGAACTGCTTGAACGGAAGTGGCAAGTGCTACAAGTGTGGAAGAGGAGGCCATATTGCTCGGAATTGTCATAGTGAGGTGAAGCCTCAGCTTCCCAACACTAACGACAGAGGAAAGATGGTTCTGGCCCTACCCGAAGTCACATGATTCAAGTGTGGACAGCTTGGGCACTTTTCTAACCAATGTCCCAATCCGAGGGCGGTGGAGGGGAATCACCACCAACCTCAGCAGAGGCCAAGAGAGAAAGGTCGTGCTTTCGCTATCACAACAACTGAAGTTGAAGTTCCGAACGATGTGGTAGCAGGTACTCTTGTTGTCCTCTCAAAACTAACAAGTGCTTTATTTGATTCTGGTTCTACGCATTCCTTTATTTCTTCCAAGTTTGCAAAGATAATAGAATCAATCCCTGAATTACTTGAGGTAGAGTTGTCAGTCAAGACTCCAAGTGGGATTATCCATGCATCAACAGTGTTTAGAGACTCTAGTGTTTACTTTGGTGAGCACAATCTTATCGCAAATCTAGTAGTCATTCCCATGATGGAATTTGACATTATACTAGGGATGGACTGGCTCTCAAAGTATAATGCTAAGATCAAATGCAGAAGTAAGGAAATCTCAGTAGTCTTGAATGAACGACCTACAGTTATCTTCCGAGGAGAGATATCCCGAACTGATCCCTATCTAGAAGCACCTCCTATAGCTTTCTTTATGGAGTTAATCGGTGATGAGGAAGAAGGGAAAGGGAGCATACAAATTGAAGATGTTCCGATTGTTCAGGAATACATGGATGTATTTCCTGAGGAGTTACCTGGACCTCCCCCAGAAAGAGAGGTAGAGTTCTCCATTGAACTCGTACCTGGGTCTCAACCGATATCAAAGACTCCGTATAGAATAGAAAATGTGGAGCTAGAGGAGCTAAAGAAACAACTCCAAGACTTGTTGGAGAAGGGGTTTATCCGACCGAGTGTGTCTCCTTGGGGAGCACCAGTTCTCTTTGTGAAGAAGAAGGATGGATCAATGCGGCTATGCATTGATTATAGAGAACTGAACGGGATCACAGTGAAGAACAGATACCCTCTACCAAGAATTGATGATTTATTTGACCAACTTCGTGGGGCTCAATTCTTCTCTAAGATTGACCTTCGATCTGGTTATCATCAACTGAGGGTGAAGAAGGAAGATATTCCAAAGACTGCCTTCCGATCAAGATATGGGCATTATGAGTTTACTGTTATGCCATTCGTCTTGACTAATGCTCCTGCTATTTTCATGGATTTGATGAATAGAGTCTTTAAGGACTACCTTGATAACTTTGTGGTAGTTTTTATTGATAATATTTTGATATATTCAAAAAGTCGTGAGGAGCATGAAGATCATCTGAGGGTTGTTTTGAAAACTCTACGGAAGGAGAGGCTCTTTGGGAAGTTCAGCAAGTGTGAGTTTTGGTTACAAAAAGTGGCTTTCTTGGGGCACATTGTAACCAATGAAGGAATCTCGGTTGACCCTGCAAAGACAATGGTTGTGGAGGAGTGGCCTCAACCCACAACAGTAACTGAGATTCGTAGTTTCCTTGGTTTAGCGGGATATTATAGGAGGTTTGTGAAAAACTTTTCACGGCTTTCTAATCCACTAACCAAGTTGACTCGAAAAGGGGTTAAGTTCATCTGGACAAAGGAATGTGAGGAAAGTTTCCAAGAGCTGAAGAAGAGATTGGTTACTGCACCTGTGTTAACACTACCCTCTATCGGAGAAGGATTCGTTATTTTTAGCGATGCATCTCTGAAAGGGCTTGGGTGTGTCCTCATGCAAAATGACAAAGTAATTGCTTATGCATCTCGACAGTTGAAGATTCATGAGAAGAATTATCCTACGCATGATCTAGAGCTGGCGGCAGTTGTTTTTGCTCTAAAGATATGGAGGCACTATCTTTATGGGGAGAAATGTGATATATACACTGACCACCAAAGTCTAAAGTATATTTTCACACAGAAAGAATTGAACATGAGACAAAGGAGATGGTTGGAGCTTATTAAAGACTATGATTGTTCAATTCATTATCACCCAGGAAGAGCAAACAAAGTCGCGGATGCGTTAAGCAGGAAAGATCCTGTTGTTCTGGCAACAATGAGAATCCTGGGAGATCACTTGATTAAAGATCTAGTAAAACTGGACATGGGAATTATAAGGAAAGGGACATCATCAACCCTATCCCAAATGATTTCTCAACCTTCATTACTAGAGAAGATCAAGAAGGCTCAAAAAGAAGATCCTTTGCTGCAGGAGAAGTTCGAGGCTGTAAAGGATGGGAAGTTCCCTGATTTCAATATTGATCAAGAAGGTGTATTGAAATTTCGTACAAGACTATGTGTTCCATCTATTCCGGAGATAAAGAAAGAACTGATGGATGAAGCTCATAGCTCTACTTTCTCTATACATCTGGGAAGCACTAAGATGTATAGAGACCTTCGTGATCATTATTGGTGGGATAACATGAAGAGGGAGATTGCCGATTACACTACAAGGTGCCTGGTGTGTCAGCAAGTAAAGGCAGAAAGACAACATCCTAAGGGGGTATTACAACCGCTACCCATACCAGTATGGAAGTGGGATAATATCACCATGGACTTTGTAACTGGTCTCCCAAAAACATCCAAAGGAAACAATGCGATATGGGTTATTGTGGACCGTCTCACCAAGACAGCCCATTTTATCTCTATTCGGGAAGATTTCTCTCTGGATCAGCTTGCCAAGATATACGTGAAGGAAGTGGTAAGGCTGCATGGGGTACCACTATCCATCGTATCTGATCGTGACCCAACATTCACATCAAAATTCTGGAGAAGTCTTCAGCATGCTATGAATACTGAATTGAATTTTAGTACGGCCTATCATCCTCAAACTGATGGCCAATCTGAAAGGACTATTCAGACACTCGAAGACATGTTGAGATTATGCTCAATGGAATTTAAAGGTGGATGGGATCAACACCTCCCATTAGTGGAGTTCTCCTATAACAACAGCTTCCATTCGAGTATTCAGATGGCACCCTATGAAGCTCTATATGGAAAGCGGTGTAGAACTCCTACTTGTTGGGATGAAACTGGTGAGAGGAAGCTTCTTGGGCCTGATCTCGTGCAAGAGATGACAGACCAGGTTCATGCCATCCAACAACACATAAGGGCTGCTCAGAGTCGGCAGAAGAGCTATGCTGACAATCGTCGAAGAGACTTGGAGTTTGGGGTGGGTGACAAAGTCTTCCTTCGAATCTCTCCATGGAAGAGAGTCATGCGGTTTGGGAAGAAAGGGAAGCTCAGCCCTAGGTACATTGGCCCCTATGAAATCCTTGATCGCATAGGAGCAGTGGCCTATCGTCTAGAACTTCCACCGAACCTAGCTCAAGTTCATGATGTCTTCCATGTATCTCTCTTGAGGAAGTACATACCCGACCCTTCGCATGTACTGAACCCAGAGGTGGTACAACTTGAACATGACCTCTCTTATGAAGAGCAGCCAGTGGAGATCTTAGACCGTAGAGACAAGGTCCTACGAAACAAGACTACCCACCTTGTGAAAGTGTTGTGGAGGAATCATAAATATGAAGAGGCGACTTGGGAGCCTGAGGAAACAATGAAGCAAAAGTACCCTCACCTTTTCGACTAGGCCTCAAGTGTAAATTTCGGGGACGAAATTTCTTAAGGGGGGAAGAATGTAACGACCCAATCTTTTTGAGTAGTATATTAACTTACTCTTATTGATTTAATAAGATGTTAATGGTTAATGCAGAAAGTGGAGTCGATGGCTTCATCCAGTAGACTCAACCCTTATGAAGCCCACTTATCAGAGCTTGGGAAGGAGGTAGCATCTGTGGGCTTCGCTTTGGACCAAGCCCAAGCCGAGCTCCAGCGTGTCAAGCTTGAACGAAAAAGCTTGCAGGAGAAGTTCAAGTTAGTGGAGATTGCTACTAGGGCAATGTTATCTGAGACTCCCTCAGATTCTCTCACCATAGCACACCTTACACTTAGGTCTTATGCCAGTGTTATAAGGGGCTATGTGATGAGACCCTAGTTTCCTTATGTAATCCTTTCGGGTGAATAAATTGAGATTTCTTCCTTTAGTGATGTTGTGAAATTTCAAATGTCTAGATAATTTTAGAATGTATTTTATTGATGAATTTTGAAAAAGGGATATTTTGAAATATTTATGTAAACCCTAAATAACTAATGATGTGTAATGATTTTCAAAAAATGGTCTTCTACAAAAGTGTTCATTAAGGAATTTGGAGTCTAATAAGATCAACTTAATTTTTGATGAATAGTAAATTATGAATAGTGATTTTGCGCTTAGGATTAGTAATGTGACCAAATGGATTAGTAATTTTCACTTAAAGAAATTTTTAATATAATTTAGACACCTTGGTTAAGTAATGTGATTCAATAAAATGGGTAAATAACGGTTTCATAAATTATTAGTCAAGTATTAGTTTTTTCGGATGAATAGTGTTTTTTAATTAAAAATTTAATTAAAAATAATTAGAAAATTATTTTTATAAAAATGACTTTATTTTTGAACTCAGAGCATCGATATTATGTTAAGGTAATTTTTGGGGATTTTTCTGAAAAAAATGAATTTTCGATGAATAGTGTTTTTATTAAAAATTAAATTAAAAATATTTAGAAAAATATTTTTTTAAAATGGATTTCATTTTTGAAATCAGAGCATTGATATTTGGTTAAGGTGAAATTTTTGGATTATTCTGAGAAAGTTGAATTTTCAGTGAATAGTAAAAATACCGTTTTAGGGTTTCGGTATGTTTAATGACATCATAATGATGTCATGATGATGTCATGAGATCTTTTGAGGTTTGGCCGGCCAAGGGTGATGAATTATTGTTTTGGGGGCCCCATGTGGCCTAACTCCATGATAAATGCCAAGGGAGAGCACATGGGTTTGAGAAAAGCACATGTGAGGTGTCCTTTGGCCATTAATGCTTTGTCCCCTCACTTTCCCTATAAATACCCACCCTTTCCTCCCTTAGTTTTCACTCCCAACTCTCCCCCAACGAAGTTCTGGTCTTCTTACCTTCCATGGAGTCCTCCCAAGGTGCCCCCAATCCCTCAAGGTCCAATCCTTTGAGTTTCAAGAGTCACGTTTTAAGGTAAGGGATCTGACCCCTCTCTTTCTTTTCGTGTAATCTCTTTTATGTCATTCCTTTTATGCTCCATGTGATTATGTGAGAGGATGTTCTTTTATATTCCTCTTACTGCCCTTTCATGTTTATATGATGAGAGATCCCCTCTTACTCTCATCATTTCGTTTTATGAAAGTTTAAGTGACGCCGTTAGGCTGCCGAATGTTTAAGTGATTCTTTCACCCTTCTCATTTTTTTCAAGTTCGATTTTCATGTCAAATCATTCAAGTTCCTTTTTATTATGTTGGGGTATTATCTCTATATCTATCATACTGATCTCTTATGATCATATTATGAGAGACCCTATTTTATTTGTCCAATTCATTTTTGTTGAAGTTTAAGTGACGCCGTTAGGCTGCCGAATTTTCATAAGAGAAATCAAATTTTTGTCTTCCTTCCATGTTTTTCATTTCAATTGGTATGTCCTTGAAATTGCATCACCATGTCCATATATCCTTCTTATTCTGTCCCTTTACCTTTTTATGTGTCAATTATGATTGTTCAACCCATGTTCCCTCTCTTTTCAAAGTTTCTAAAACCTTGTAACATAGCCGTTATGCTGCAGAATTTTCGTCTCAAAATGCCTCTCTTTTCTCAAAATTATTTTATGTTATAAAGTGAATACTCAAAGCTCCTATTTCTAAAGGGGTATTCACATATATATAAAAATGATCTATTTTAAATTCTGGGATTTACATACATGATACCCGCTTTCCCTTTCCGTGGGTTTAAAGTAACGTAAAGATCATGTCTTTAAAGCAGTTTTTGAAACGTTATGATTATGAAATGAAACCCATTTGTTTTATGCTATATGGGTTATTTATGAAATGTTTGATGATGATATATGTGGCTCACATGAAAATAAAGACAAATTTAAGGGTGCGCCCTGATAGCGCTCCAATGCATTGGGTAAAGACTTAATCTCTAGAGATGACCATTTTAACGACGCCTTGGTGAATAACCTTGGTAATTTTTAACGACACCTTGGGGATGGACCTTGGTGAAACGAAACGATTGTCAATATTAAATGTTGTAGCCACATATTCAAGTTATGAAAAATGATTATTTTTATTATGATGTACCTCATGATTTCTTTCTCATGCCTTAAAGTTCTTTTCATGTCCTTATTGAAGTATCTCAAGTTCACTTGTAAAATGTTTCTCTTGTTTCCCTTACTGGGCCTTCTGCTCACCCTTTCTTTTGATGTATGTCCCCAGGTTATGAGATGCAGTAATGAACCTAGAATGAACTTAAGGAGGCGCCTTTCAAGTGTTTAAGAAGAATGTTTTATGTTGTTTTCATGTATTATGTTCCTGGTTTCCAAGACACTAGACCTTAAAGATCCTCAGTTTTGTGTAATGTAATGAAAGTTTATGTTATAAAATGGCGGGATGTCATAATTTGTTTTTATGATGACCAAACTCTCTAAACTTGAAACACTAGACTGTGGCAGGTGCATTATGTGCAGCTTTCTCTCTAATGGTTTCATTATATAACTTTTTTCAATCACTTCAGCAATAAATTTCTTGATTAAATTCCACTACAAACATAAAATATATATAAGTACACTTAATACAATTTCATCCATTATTCTTACCCCACATTGATCATTAATAAAGCTCAACTTTTTCTCTCCATCGTCTTTAGATTTTCCTTTTAACTCCATTTTACTTTTCTTGTCAAAACTAGAAGATCAATATGAAAATCCAACCTCTAATTCCACCTTGAAAACACATAAAACAATCACTTCATAACTATTGAAGTCTATTATTTCTAATAACAATCAAAAACATGGTTTTAAGACACTAGAGAATCAATCAACCTTTCATTCCGCTTGGATGATAATACCCGAAGAGTACCTCAAAGACCTTGTGAAATTTTCTTCATTGGCCCAAATAAATTCATCATCCTTCTTCTTACACTCTAAAAATTTATTCTCTATATTTGAACAAAGAATATGATGAAAATAATTATTGGAAAAATAAGATCTTGAACTCATCTTAACCCATGGAGTGAATTTTATCTTTTCACCTTGTATTCTTGACATGATTCCACCATTGATCTTCCTCACCTTACAGATAATATACAACCAAAGTGTCATTTTCATGATCTAAGCATTGGAGAATGGAAAATATATATTTATTGGTACTTATCTATTTCTCAACAACTAACTAATCAATGAAACCTTTGAAATAAGGTGGTTTTTTCTTCATGATGGACTCAACTTAGCTTTGTTCCCTCATTTTCACATTTGGATGTTTATTAAGATTCATATCATGAGAATGTTGTGTGAGCATAGTAAAAAAATCATTTTTCTCCCATAAAATTTTTTTTATTGAAAGGAAAACCATTGAATTTTACATTACATTCACCATTAACATGGTTCCTTTATTTTTTATCCATTGACTAAAACCAAAAACATAGTGTGAGAAACACTAATTTTGGTGGAAATCCACATAATCATGAAAAATTACTCATAGGATGTCTAAATCCTGGAAACTATTATTAATCTATAGAACCTTAGGTTTGTCTTATATAATTCAAAGTCATTATCTACCTAAATCTTTCATGATAGTTTGTAAATGTTTTGTGAATTCCCAAAGCATTCCCCCTAGAAGTTTCAAACCAGGTGTGCAGTAAGGCACATTGTTGAGCACCAATTCTGATAGAGACTAGCTCAATACGGTGTTTTTGGGGTTGTTACACCTATGTACATCTATGTTTGATCCACATACACTTTTAATGTCTAGATAGGGATGTAATTTCTTTGAAACCAATCAATTTATCCTTTAAAAAAATTACCAGACATTTTCTAATACTTTATCTCCCCTTTATAATTTTTCTTAGAGACATCCCTAGACATATCCTTTGAAATATCCCTAGGGATCTCGCTAAATTTTACTCATCCTAGTTTTCGAATGTTGATATATCCTTTCCTTTGATACCAACTATAGTGACCCATGATTAACATGCATGGATATTACATCATTTTAGATGAATATTCAACACATTACAAAAGTACATGCCAAAAGACCATAATAGTTTCATGTCTTTAGAAACATGGAACATAATATTCTAATTTGGTGAAAGATCTTCAATGTTTCCCACAATGAACTTCCCATTTAATACTCCTAATTAATACCATTATTCATAACCTTTGGAAAATAAACATAAGAAATGGTGAGCTTAGATGATCAGTATGGGTAAATAAGTAATATATATAAGCATAACACAATCATAAGGGTATGAGATCATGAGAATAAAATTTAAAAATCATACCCTACTTATCAAAAATTATATACATGAGTCATGGTATAAAAATTGGTAGTTTATAAGACATGAATCATAAGTTAATCAATATAATAATCCATGAAATAATAAAATAGGAATAAGGCATAGAACATTGGAAAACACATAAATATATAAAATGGTTTCTATTTTATTCAGGGCTTACTAGCAAGCCTATTTTCGTGGAATGGGTTCACTCCCCCATCCATATTAATAGTCAAGGTTCACTCCCACTACTATCTTAGTGCACAAAGACCTTTACTGAATCGAGTTAACTTCCCATTACATACCTATATTACCAAACAAAGTTCACTTCCCATTCCAGCCATGTATTACTTAATTGATTTAACTTCCCATTCCAACCCTTTATTATTGAACTGAGTACACTCATCATTCTAGATATGTCATACAGAACTGAGTTCACTCCTCTTTCTAACCCTATCATAATGAGTCGGGTTCACTCCTCATTCCATCCCTATCATACATAACTAAGATCACTCCTTATTCTATCCATATCATACTGAGTCGAGTTAACTCCTCTTTCAAGACCTATCATACTGAACCGATTTCACTCCTAATTCTATCCTTGTTTATCTCATGAGATATAAATCATTACCCAATGAATTTTTGGGCGATATAGGTCCCACATAGTAACATAATTAAATCATACATATGTTTCCCACAATATCATAAACAATCATCTCACAACCCATAAAATTAAAAGGGGGTTGTAAATATTTCAAAATATCATAACAAGTAAGATAAATACATTTTTCATAATCATTTCATCATATCATAACCCAATAAATGAATTGGGTTTCATCATGGAATAATTCATGGTAGAGAAATAGGTTTCTTAAATAACTTTTCATATTAAACATAAACCATTCAAATAAAGAATAAGAATATTATCCTTAAATCATATCCCCAGTAAATAATAAACTATATCAAATTATTTCATCTTAGATGGAGAATGATTTTGAAATATCACTTAGATCATTTCTTGAGGAAAATAACCTTTCTTTGAAGATTAATTTTAAAAACATAAGAAAATTTAAAAATAATTTTCTTTGAATACTAATTTGAAAACTTATAAAATAATATTTAAAAATAATTTAAAACATATTGTGTGGAAATTATCCTTTCTGATTTTAAAAACTCTTTTTAATACATAAAACAATTTAAAAACAATTTTCTTTGAAAATAACCTTGAAAACTTGTAAAGAATGATTTGATGACAATTTTAAGAAAAATTTAAAAAAAATATTAAACTCCTTTTCTTTGATAATTTTATTTAAATATCATTTAAAAACATTTTTATAAAACATGGTGTTTGAACAAAATAGATTTCTAACCGGAGAGAGAGACAAGGTCGGGTTTTCTTAAAAAAAACTTTCTTAATTATCTCAAGTACCAAAGAGTGGTAAAATGGTACCATTAAAAGAAGATATCATGAATAACCAAAATAGAATAAAATTCATCATAATTATTTAGATATGGAAGCTAATATTTCATCAATGGAAGTATATTTGTAAATAATCCTAATAAATAATGATATTGTAGAAATAAACTCTTACCACTTTGGTAACTTTGAATCATAATCCACATGACATAAATAACATTAAATAAAGATTAAAATATCATTAAAAAAGGTATATTTAGGACATAACATGTCAAATGTAATTATATACACCTCATAAAATAATGTATGAGCATAACATAATAAGTTTCTCAAAGAAGGAAAATTGAGAAAAAATTCCCTTACTGATTTGGTAACATTTGAACTGTAAACCCCATGTAATAGAGATCATAGAATGGATATGTAAATTTACATAATTTTAAATATAAAAATCATAAAATACATTCATGGGAATTATAAATAACAAATATAATAAATAGGTGGTGAATATGACATGTGTCTCGTAGACGTAAAAATTTAGATGGGAATCCCTTAATACTTGACTAACATTTGAATCGCCTGATCCGTGAAAAAATAAAAAAAATTGATACTTTTAGTATCATTAAAAAAATAAAATCTTGATATAATATGTAATATGTAAATATATATATACCACACAAAAGAAACTAGTGGTGAATATGGAATAAGTCTCACAAAAATAAACTTGAGAATAGAAATCCATTACCTTAAGTCTTGAATTTCTTCGTACACATTCAATACTCTTTTATAATAAATATTGGTTTATTATAAATATACCATATAACCATATTCATATATATCATACCATTTATTATTTTATTATGACTTTATATTATCTATTTATTATCAATTCCATGTTAAAGTTATGTTTTAGGTAACAATCGCTTTGTTTTTCGTATATTTTTGGACTTATTATATTTGGTTCCATAACTTTGATCATGATTTACTCATTTAAAGAATGTATAACATGATATGAATATCATATTTATTCAGTATTTATGTATTTATAATAATATATATAATATATAAATATAAAATGAAATACACCGTTCATAGAGATAGTAGGTCGTACGTACGCATGAACAATGTTTCCATTTTCATTTCATATTGAGATAAAGTAAGTAAATTATATATATATATATATATATATATATTATAATTATATTAGAATTAGTTATTATATATAACCTATTTTTATTAAACATATCCTTAATATATTCCATGTAAACCATGAACAAATCACATCGCTTTGAGGAGGCGGTAGTCTAAACGTCCACAAACGAGGTTATTGTAATCTCACAAAATGGAAATCATGAAGTTATGTGTTATAAATTAATTAAATAAGAATGAATACATCATAAATATAATATATATATCATATAAAAACAGTATTTTCATCATTATTTCCAACCAATAGATGTTGTAATAGAAGAGAGAATGACATCAGTTCGTGAGGAAGTAGACCACTGTACACAAGAATGATGATTGTGTGTCCTATTTGATAGATGTGTGTGAAGGTTTAGGTCTTTTCCTTAACATAAAAACAAATAATTATATATTTAATATTATGTTATTATATAATCATGGAATAATAATCATTGAAATGGTGTAGAAAAAATAAAACCAAAGTTCTGGTTGAAAAACATTACCTCTTCTTCGGGTAACTCCTTTTGGTTTGCACCAAAGGACTTCATTGGTTATAATTCTTCCAAAATTAATTATTATAGGATTATAGAATGTATTTTTTAGATTATTTGGGTATTTTCTTTACTATTCATAATTATTGATAGGTGTTAATAAGTGAGGGGGAGAGTAACCTTTCATAATAGAGGAGTGACATTCTTATAAATTCAAAAATGTGAACACTATTGAGAGGTCTACCTTATATAATGTTCATAAAATAATCTTAAAATTTATATAAAATTACGGAAATAGTCAAAATATCTCTATAAAATGTACTTTTTTATGTTTGTAGGTCATTTTTTCCCTTGTGTTAAAGCTTAGTCTCTTGGTGAACTTGTTTTTATCTTAATCACTATAATTTAATTTAACTATTTTCACAGATATTTTTTTAAAAAAATAGTTTAAAATTACTATAAATTATAAATTATGTTTCTAAAAAATATGGAATCTATTTTTCAAAATTAATATCACATAACTGGAAGACCTTAATTTAAAATTAATCCTGCAAACGGGATGAGACAACAGGTTTTCAAAGTGAAAATGTTCAAAAGCTTGAAATGTTTTTATATCTAATTTCAATGTTAAATTGATTATAATAACATAAATTAAATTAATAGTTATATAATTTATCTAAATATTATTTATAACCAAATAACAATTATATTTATCTATAAAAATAAATTAAATAAAAAAAATCATTTAAAATTCAGTATTTTTTAATATTCATCAAAAAATGAAACGTCTCAAAAAAATAAAAAAATAAACCAAAGTCAATTTTGATATTAAAATTTCAAAACTGAAGATTATTTTTTCAAAAAAAATATATATGTTTCAAAAAAATATTTTTAAAACAAGTCTTCCATTAATAGGTGGCAAAACTGTCTTTTAGAAAATTATATCTTTTTATTCAGAAAATTAGATTTGTTCTTATTTTATGTCCATAAAACATATTAGAAGAATTTGAAAACATTTCTTTGAATTTATAATGTATAAATTACATTAGGATTTCTCACTTATAATAATTAATTTAAATTATTAAGATAAAATTCCTATATAGTCATAAAAATAATTTTATTTATAAAAAGGGATCCTTTATATTCAATTGGTTTTTATTTTCATTTATAGTTATTTAATAACAAAATAATTAATTTTATAAAAATTTATTAACCATAATTTCATAATTTATTCAATCATAATTGTATCTTCTATTCCAATGGTAAGGTGATTACTATAATAATATTTTAATAATCATATTTATAGTATATTACAGTTCCATAAAAAATAGTCTTGCGTGTAACGAAAGCTATTAAAGGAAATTGTCATTGGGTGTAAAAAAATACAAACATAGTGTTGTTTTTTACCACAAGATAATCTAAGTCTTGTGTGTAGTGTAAGATTAAATTGGTGTTGCTTATAAAAAAAATCATAACTTGGTGTAGCGTGATATGAAATCTATCAAATAAATTTGATTTCTTCAAAAATAATTAATTCATAAAAATATAGGGTGTTATAATAAAATTCTTATCTAGAGTAACTCTTTGTCTTAATAGGGTCCACATATCTTCAGGTGAGCTAACTCACCTTAGTGGGGCCCACATGGTACATCGTCTTTATCAAATTACAAAATTACTCGCATGCAGAATAGGGGTACTATGGGCGCAATAAACAACAGATAAATTTGGATTTATGGGCACTTAGACATACAGAGCAAAAAATAATGATATACAGACCATCTTTTTTAATTAAAATTATTATACATAATTAAATAATAAATTAACTATATAAAATATATACACAATTCCACCATTTTCTCAAGACCATTCATTAGGTAATATAAATGCGTGATAAATTTAAATTATAATAAATTAAATTCTGATGGTATTTAATTAAATTCAAATAATTTATTTCTATTTTGTGTCATAATTAATTTAATTTTAATTCCAAAAAATAAATCAATTAATTAATTTAATTTAATACCAAAAATAAAATAAATTTTTATTTATTTCTTTCGAGTGTTTCAAATTATATTTTAAACCAAAATTTATTTTTTTATTAATCTAATTGTATACTAAAATTAAATTAATTAAATTAATTGTTTTTTTATTAAATAAAATATTACCAAGCTTGGAAACCCAATGTACGCCCAAAGCGGGTCAGGCCAACCAGGCATAAGCCCTTTTCTAGCAGGGAAGAGCCTATGTGGGCCTGTTTTGGGCCAAGAAGGCCCATCTAGACTAATAACAGGTTGGGTGGGCCCACCCAGTTCCATTTTGGAAAGATTTGGTCTTCTAGAAGTCATCCATGGGAAAAATAGGGTGCCCTGCAGCTATATCTGGCATTTTCTCAGCCGTTGATGACCCAAGGGAATAAGATGCATGGGGGATTATAGCCTAGTAGCATGCTTGATAGATGTGTCCAATGGAGTAGGTGCTTAGCCTCGAGGGCGGTCTCTTGGTTTCAAGCAAAGGGGGTGTCGGCGGAAATCTCTTTGGTATGGACTATGGTTGGTCAAATTGCTTCAGGAGGGGGGATAGCAGCACCGATCCCAGGTGGCATGACTATGCCATTGGGGGAATTCTTGGGGTGGCAGGATCCTTTGACGGTGGAATGAGGCAGCAAAGGAATGGCCTTCGGTGGTAGGTTCCTCCCCTTTATTCGTGTGGGTAGTGGTGGGACAACAGCTTCATAGGGGCAGTGCGAGGTAGGTCTAGCCAGGTGGTTTGATATGGTTGATAGGGTGTGGGCGGTCTGGTGTGCTGCCATATGGAGGAGGGCTAGGGTGGTGCTACGTCTTGGTATTGGTGACCGAAGGGTGGGGCCATCGGGGTTCATTGTGAATGAGGGGTTGCACGAGGGCTCCTAGAGGCGATAGTCGACTGCAGTAGGGAGGAGGACCAATGAGAGGTGTTTTCATAGGTATGGTGTCTAGAAGAGGAGTAAAATTAGTCATCGGTTCTCCCGTGGTGGATAGAGACCCTCAACAGGGTTACCCTAGGATGGAGAAGAAAAATTGATTCTTTTTTTGCCTTCATTGTGGAAAAAATCAACCCATGCCATAGATTGTTTCCACAATCCATGTCAATACAGTTCCACACCTTGAACTTTTATTAATTATATAGTTTATTATTGTTTTTTTTAATATAATCTAGCCTCCGTCCCTTATGAATTTTGGAGTCAATGTAAAAAATAAAGGTAAAACTTATTACCTTTAAAAATTATAAAACAAAATTATTATTTTAAACAATAGGTAAAATTATTGGCCACCTGATTATACAATTTTGTCCTCAACCTAGTTGGATAATGAGAGAATTTTGGAAAACACCACCAAAAAAATGAAATGGGTATGTTTAATAAAAATATAATGTATATATGCTTTTCAAATTTTAATACGCGCACAAACCCCACTTTCAATCCAAAAAAAATCAGATGGTTATAACATGGTCATTCGACCACAGATCGAATCACAGTCAGATCTGTTAGGACTGATTTAATATATTTGATTTTATTTTTAATTCAACTTAGTTTTTATTGGATAGTATAATTTAGACGATCCCTTTGATACCATTTAAAGGTATTGGGGAAGTGGAAGAAGCTGGTGGGATAAGGATTTTAAAATTTTTCATTTGTGGGACAAATAAACTTGTTGTTTCTAGTGATCTAATCCTCGGTACATTTTAAGAAACTCTCATTAATTAAACATAGCATGAAAATTGAAATAAGCACATAACTTGTTCAAAAACGAAGTGTTCATGACTACAACTCTTCACTAATAACCATTAATTGAAAGATCTAAATTCAAACCCCTCAAGATCTTCCACACATGCTTCAATAATTTTCATGCATGTTTTTTGTTGAATTATTGGTGCTAGTGTGGAACTCTGATGATTTCATCAATGTCGTTATGATCACCATGATTCGTTTCCTTTGATCCATTAAAGGCGTTCTTGGATCGGTGTTCAGAGAAATAATTTCTATCTCTATAATGTAGTAATATATAGAGGATCTCATTATATTAGAATTAAATTCACCAAGCTGAGCTTCTTCTCTGTTGATTATATAATGGTTGAGTCAATTACCTAAAAAGGGATCCCTGGCCATTGTAATTAAATCACTCACTAAATAATAAATAAATAAGTAATTACGATAAACTAAACGGCATCATAAATATTATTTATATTTTTTAAAATATATATAAAGTTTATTAAATATATTACATGATAATATTGAGTCATTTATCTTGACTCACAATTCCCATTCAATATTAAATTAACATGAAATATTAAAATAATATTCATTTGAATAATATTTTTTCTTACATTCCCTGAATACCTCATGGATAATTTTAAAAAATAAATTCAACTCTATTATTTTTTACTTTAATATGAATGAATTTATTTATTTATCAGTGATCGATGTCTTGGGTTACACTCGGACTTTATGGTGAGGACCACTATGTTCAATATTCCTATTCACTAGAATATGGATGATTATTTAATATTCTATTGTGTGTTAACCATTATGCCCTTATCTTGAAATCATTGAATAGTATTCATAGACTAACAGTTGAGTTGATCAACCCATCAAGGCCCCTAAAGAGATATAGAATAGTCATAGAAATGACAACCAACCTGCAAACACACATTTTGTAACAGAGTCCCTTTATCTTTAGATATATCATAAAGCATGATGAACACTTGTGTCATATTCCTTTCATGCATTATTGATTTTCGATCTAACTAGAAATATTTCCCCTTGACTTCCTTGGAGAATGACTTATGAGGGTAGTACCATCCTGATCAACCTGTCATGAGATATATTACTTCCTCAACTTGAAAGTGAGAAATCCTATCTTGACCATTCAACCAATGTTATACCCCTAATGACAAACCCAACACAAGCTACCTTGCCATAATTTCACTGTCATAGTTTTTTCCTTGCATTAAAGTACACGATCAAATGGAACACATTGATAGTGATCTCAATTCAGGATATCAATATGCATGTTTGTAGATAGAAACAACCAATGAAACATGAAACATGTTTTATTCCTATTAGATGTTTTGTCCTCGTGATTTCAACTTCTATAGATCACCATGTGTGAACTTCATGAGAATAAGTCTCAATTCCTATGATCCCATAGCACTAGATAGTCATAAATTTATTGTGTCCAGTTAGTATGATGTATCTATACTATAAGAAATATATTTAAAATCAATTTCATAGTATCTTGAGGTTCTTATTATAGCCCAGGATCTACTATAACCTTTTTATATGTTAATTAATATATGGAAATTATGATTTAAATTATGGATAATGAAATATCTACACTATAATGGTAATAATAAATCATATATAACTAATTGTATACATGATATGGTAACTAAAAAGTATGTATAGTTTGGTCTAGGGAACCTACTATTAGAACAACTTAAGTCCTTGATAAATCTTCTCTAAAATCCCATATAGCCAAAAAATGATCTAGTATTTATCACACTGGTGGGATATGGAAAATAATTGATTACGTAAACTTTATAATTATCCACATAAATGACTTTTTTCTAAAATTATATGACCCAACACTATCCTTTTTAACCATAAATATGCACTTCTCAATGTTCCAAATAGGATTTTTCTCTATACATATTTTTTTAAAAAAATCAAGGTTCCCTAATAAATGATCAAAGGATTTTTAAAATATAGTAAACTCATCTAGAAATGCCTCTATGAATTCCTCAATATGATCTAAGAAAATGATTATTGTTCACCCTTGAAATGTACTTGAAGTGTTGTAAATCCAAAAGGCGCCCTCTTCTAAGAAAAGGTCCCTAATGGGTAAGTGAATTTTGTCTTATCTTGGTAATATAAGAAATTTTTACTTTAAAATACCAATAAAACTAATCCATGAAACAATAATGTGTTCTTCCTTCAATCCTATCTAGCATTTGGTCAATGAATGGGATGGTGAAGTGGTCTTTCCGGGTGACTTAGTTCAAATTTATATAGTAAATGAACACCCTCAAACCATTCTAAACTATCATGAGGATTAATTCATTATTCTCATTTTTGACTATTGTCAAACCATTTTTCTTGGGAACCATATGAATGTGGTTGACCCATTATGAGTTAAAAATTGGGTATATTTTGTTGGTTTCTAATATTTTTTCAATCTATTTTTAAACAACTTCTACAATGGCGGGGTTATGTCTTCTATGGGCTTGCCTAACAGGTTTGGAGTCCCCTTATAGAAGAATTCTATAGGAAAATTCATTACGTTTTATTCCAAGGATGTATCCAAGGTTCCACCATATGGCTTAGATGTTTCTTTTAAAAATCACAATTAATATTTTATCTTAGTTTTGGGATAGGTGGTTAGCAATGATTACTGAAAATTCTTCTCCTTCCGTAAGATATACATATTTTAATTAACATGGTAGGGGTTTCAATTCAAGATATTAGGTTCACTCTAGAGATGATATTGAATTCAAATTTCTTTTTTCAAAATCAAGAATATTCTTAGAAAATTGAATCATATCATCTTATTATTGAAAATTATCAAAGAATTTAGATGTTATTTCTTCTTGATCATAATTTTCAGAGTTTTTGTACTCATTTAATCCTTGGTTTTTTCAATATAAAGATGATTTCATAATAATAAAAATTATCTAAGCATACCTAATTATTCAATTTGATCAATAACTGCTTCATGTAAAATTGAAAAGAGTTGATGATTGTTTTAAGGGTTCCGCTCTAAGTCAAGAACATTTAATTACTTCTTACTGTCTCACAACTCTATGGTGAGGGTTCCTTCATATACATTAATGATCATCTTGGTTTTATTTAAGAATGGTTTTTCCAAAATAATGGGTTAATTCCCTGGGAATTTATCTTCCTCCATGGTGAGAACATAAAAATATACAGGTAAAAAAATTCCTTTCACTCCCACAAACACATCTTCCAAAACCCTAGCTAGATTAATAATGGATCTATTTTCTAGTTGGACAACCAAAATTGTGGGATTCATATTTCTTATTTTAAAATTTTAAAAGATAGATTTATTCATGACATTAATGGAAGAACAAAGATCACATAGTTCATATAAAAATTTCAAAGAACCAATAGTGCAAGAAATAGAAAATTTCCTATATCTTGACATATTTTTGGAAATGGTGGTGTGATCTTGGATGAGATACTCCTTCCTAGGTTTATTATTTCATTCTCATCTATCCTCTTTCTCTTGGTAAAAATATCTTTGAGTAATTTATCATATTTGGTAGTTTTCTTGAAGGATTCATAGAGGGTTATGTTTATTTAAACCTTTTAAAATCTCTATTAGACCTCTTTTTAACGTTTCTCTTTCTCTATTTTCTTGGATTCTATAAACCTAAAAGGAAATGGAAGGGGTGAATTTATTCTATATTTTTTATCTTTTAAATGGAGCCTCTGTTATTTCCTTCTTAAATCTTGTCCTCGGTTCTTCATCACGGTTTTTTTCTTCTTCTCTAGGGGGAGTAGTTTACTCTTCTAGAATATATCTATAATTTTTATAATTTTTATACTCAAATTTTTTTGGTTTAGCTTGATCTTTCTTGGGTTCTTCTGGTTGGATATCCTTGAAACTTTTTGTGATAATCATTCTTATAATTTTCTATCTATATGGGATTATCTGCGTTGGGAGTTTTCATGGGTTTTTTGATAGCATGTCCATTAGATTACCAAACTTATTTGATAAATCAATCACTATTTTTTTATCTTTTTAATCTTTTATCCTTACCTTCATTCGAATGGTGGTGCCCTAGATGAGGGATGTATATAGGATTTTTTTTTGAAAATGGAGGTGGTTTATTGGCTTGTTGTTGGTATTGTTGCATGTGTGGTTTTTGGAAAGGGGGTGGATTTTGGAATTGTTATTGCAAAGGGGGTCTAGCCTAACATTTTTACCTCCAAATCCCTATTGGGCATGTCCTTGTCTCCATGGTTGGTTCTATTAAGACTTTCTTGTCTAGAATGTTGTTTTATAACTCTCTATACCTTTTACTGCATCACATTGATAAGTGAAGTGACGAGGTGATGAACCAGAACCACATAGATGAGGTGGTAAAGGTGGTTAATTCACTTCTTTCACAACCACATGTCTTATTAGGCTTATAAATTCATTATGTTTGGTTTATGGGTGATGAGTCAAAAAACTTTACTCATAGATACCACTTTTTCTTATACCTCATATTCCAAAATGTTCTGAATTCTATTAAATATTTTTGATTATGACCCTAGCTTCCATGGGTGATTTATAAATCAAAGCTCCTTTATATAATGAATACAAGAGTTTTCTATCATTTCCTAGTATAACTTAGTAGAATCATACTATTAAGTGATTATCTTTTATATCTTGATGATGAAATAATTCACTTAGCTTTTTGAATATTTTCCAATATTCATAAAGGGTTTCACCATTTTATTATAAAATAGCACAGATCTCATTCCTTATTGTGGTTATTTGGGAGGATGGTACAAACCATTGCATGTAAATTCTTTTGAGATCAACCTGGCCATGGATGTATCTTGGTTGTAGGTTTTACAATGACTCTTTGGAATAACCCTCAAGTGAAAAGTGGAAGTCCCTTCACTTAACATGTGCCTTAGATACTCATCTCAGAATGGATCTTGAAAAAACATAACTAAACTCATGAATGTGTCAATTCATATCATCTCCTACAAGGCTATGAAACTTGGGTAATGTAAGAATCATATTGACCTATAGTAAAAAATATTTTGTTTTTATGTAGGCATAGTTAATTTACTATTTAGGTTATCAAATTGTGGGGTGAAAAGTTCCCAAAGGGTTTTTTGTGGGTCAATTTCCATGTTTTTTACTCAAAGAGAATGATTAATGTTTCACTTCAGTATTCAAATTTGATTTTTTTCAAAGTGGTTTTAAATATTAAGGGTCCTTTGACTAGTTAGAAAATTCCTCCCTATCTCAGGTTCAGGAAAATGTAGTTCCTCATTGTTAGTCTTAATCATGAAAGTTATGGGTTTTATTATTATTACTCCATGATAGTAGTGCCAATTCTTCACACACACCATTCATGGGGTCTAGAAAAACCTTTTAATTTACCTCTAAGTGTGTATTTATACTGGTGACCAAAGTTATCTCCAGAGAGTAGTTTTTTAATGAATTTATCATGAGTGTAAAAAGTAAATAAAAGAACATGATTTCAGTTACTAGGAAGCGAAGAAACTTGGTTAGTGAAATTCAAATGAGAGAAAATTGATTGGGTTTAGGCTTGGATTCCATTATGGAATGGTATCATTTTCCTTTATAAGTGAATCTTTTTTCATTCCTACTTGTTTTAAGGAATGGATAAAAATTATTTCTCTGTTTTCACCCTTTATTAAGGTTGATAAAAAGGTAAAATAATCCAAACAATTTCCTTAGTTGGAATATTCAAATTACAATGATTTAAAGTTACAATGGGTCTTCTTTGGATCACCAAGGAATTAAAAAATTGGGTATTGAGTATCCTAAGTGTCCAAATTAGTCCACTTTTTCTTGTGCACATGTTTAGTAATCACCAAATAGTTCTCTACCTGACTCTAGATCTCCCAATTGATGTAATCCAAACCATTAATAGGGAAAAATAATTTATTAATCAAGTAAATATAAAATATTAATATTTGAAAGAAAAATACAATCATATCCCATTAAAATTTTGAAATCATGAATTAAAAACCATTTAACAAATAAAAATAGAAAAAAAAAATTCATAAAAACTGAGACTCAAGAATCACATGTGGTATCCTCCTCTTCACCCGACCACAAAAGTTTATACCCCTCCATTTAAAGTGGAAAAATGGAGGTAGAATAGATATAATACATAATAAAATATATGTAAAATAAAATTAGTAAAAATAGATAATCTAGTATCAGGTCACTCTCTATTTTCTAATCCTTCGATCTAGGGTAGAATCCTTGTATTTATATAGTGATGGAACCTATTTACCTTCTCTATTTATATCTTTCTATATCTTCATAAATGTTGCATATTTATTTTTACAATATTTCACGTTGAATATTCTAAATTCTCAGGTGTTTCCAAATTATAGAGTTGAGATTCAATTCCATAGTGATGGTAATAACATATATTTTTACACATCTACCATTTCACATCTAACATTTTATCAATTTTTCATAGTGAAAAGAGTTCACTGCCTCGGCCTTATCTACAGTGGTTCATCAGATAGTGGGTTGTGCATTTGGTGCTTCCTCAAAATCTATTGTTGCTTCATTGGTATATCACATCTACCATTAGATCAATAGTAAATCACATCTACTTCTAGCCCAATGGTTTATATCATCTACCATTGGAACCAATCAACATAAAAAATTTCATCATCCATTCCAGTGTTTTTTGACTCCTTTATCTGGCCTAATAGTGGTATTCTCTAAGGACACAACCTCCTCCTTGGAAGAATGAACATGGATTTAATAAATTCATCAACTTTATACATGGTGTTCATGGTTTTAATACGGTATGTGACATAAACCCTGGTGGTGCTCAGTAGTGGCCATGGAATATTTGAGCACATATGGTAGTGGTGCGGAAAAACCTTGTACCATTCGACATTCATCATAGCGGCTTCAGGTTGGATAGAACAGACCTCTGAGGTTTCCCATGGTGGGTTAAAGCTATGGAAGTCGAATTCAGCATTAGTTTTAGATTCTATAATGATATATATGGTGGATTTCTTGTGATTGGTGAGGTAGTTTGGTGATTTAGAGTGGCAGAGAAATTAATTTATCTCCCAAATATACAATTATATCAACGGTAGATCACATCTACCTTATATCAAATATAGATCACATTTTTCATTGTATAAATGGTGGATCACAACAACCAATGTATCAATGTTATATCACATCTATTATTGTCACAATGTTGTTACTTCTTCACTATAGTGGTCGAATGGTAGCATCTCCCTCCTTTGATGATGGTAGGGGTGAGAGAATCTTCCACTTCCATATGCATGGCATGCATGGGTGTTGAGGTGCAAAAGTAGTCTTCCTCTAATCATATATCCTTTACTATTTCTTTAGAGAGATTTTAAATGTACTTCATGGGGTTATTTTATGGTTAATAATATGATCTATGGTGATCTATTGTGGTGGGTGTGGAGGTTGAGCTTGGCATTGTGATCTCTTGGTGCTCCCATAGTGGTTCTTGGAAGATATCAACAATGGAATTCAAGGACAAAGGTGAATATTGTGGAGAAGGATGGTGATGTTAAATATATGAGTGCATAAATGTATGTTTGAAGTGAAGCAACATTGTTTCATTATGTATGCAAAGTGTTTGAGTTTCCTTTTCCTACATCAGTTTCGCAGATAGGCTCTATACTCATTAAAATATCAAGTCACTATATTGAGGGGGCTATAAAGTCATATGTGGGTCAGAGGACCCTCTCACACCATTGTGACCACCCCATCCTAGTGAGGTTTTCCTCTTATATCCATATTTTCTTGACCACTAAGTGTCTTCCCACTCATTCCTTGGCCCATCTATACAAGCCACTAGCCTCTACATGGGTCAGATCCCCCCATGTGTCTCTTCCTCTTAGGGAGGCCCTCCCTTGGGCCTGTATGTCTAAGTGTCCCCTTAGGGGATGCCTATGTGTAATGTGGGCCCTTATGTTGAGTTTTGTCTAATTTGACGATATTTATTTGGAAAGCACCTAAAAATATGAAGATACTTAGAAAAAAAATTAAAATTCACTTTTAAAATAATATTTACAATTTCATAAAATAAGTTCTAATAAGATAAGTTAATTATACCCCAACATTTAAATTCATTTCAATTGAAAATTTAAAAATCTCAAATTTGGAAGAAAAAAATAATTTTATTGGAAGATACATTAAAATCCATTAAAAAGTTTTCAATTATGATTAAAAATATACATGAAATAAGTGTTTTAATGGTATTAATGATAAGAAAAGTTTCCTTGAACAAGGCCATGAAAAAAAAATTGATGTATAACATTATTCATTACATTATTATGAGATCAATAATTATTTTTTACATGATTTATTTTATTATCATGTATATAACATGGCCTCAGTTTTTGTTGATTATGGATTCATTATTGTGTTTAATCTCATCATATTACTTATTCCACATTTGTTTTATGTAATCTTTTGTTGTATTCTACTCTTCACTAATCATCTGAACTCACCCTTATTTGTTTTCATTACCCCTATAAACCAATAAGAGGACTATGTGTAATTTTTAAGGATATGATAGTAGGGATAATAATTTCCTCAAATTGTATTCATGTTGTATCTCAAGTTTTCTAGTGTAATGTATGTATGTTTCTAGTCTTCCAAGACTACTAAACAATCTAATCCTTTGATAATTCTTTTACATTGTTCCAATAATGTAATATAACTATCGAATCTAGGTTTTGGGAGTTGAAGTTATTACAATTGGTTTCAAATGAATTTTAGAAGTCGCCTTGGGGATTAGATTTAGATAAAAAAATTAAGATAGCACAAGTTTCATGAAAAATCCTCAAGAAATCTAGGGAATACTCAATAAAACAGAGTAATAATTTTAAAATTAAATATCATAAGCTAATTATGTTTATTAAACCATAAAAAGATGTTGAATAATATGAGGAATGTGAAATATATCAACACCTATAGTTAATGTGTGTATAATCTCCCTAAACAAGTTAATTAAGCTATAATTAGGGATTATATGATCATTACCATATTATATTTTTTGACCCAGGTTATAAAATATAATTTCTCTCACGTAAACAAACCTACTGATCCACAACATGGTATAAATATTTTGGATCACTTAATTTTTCAACAACCTATAGTATTAAAGGGAACAATTAATCCATTGGTAATTAAAAAATGGATCAAGTACCTAGATAATATTTTACATGCTTTGGGAATTAGAGAATAGGAAAAATTCATTATGGCCATAGTTTTAATGGATATGTGTAACAATGGTCGTCTGTAATTAAAAACACTAGAGTAGAAGATCTTGAATTTTCTAAGGATAAAGAAGGAATCCAAATAATAGTGAATTTTCCCATGGTATAAAATTTAATTAATGTTTTTAAAGAAGAATTACATAGTTTCCCAATAGAGCATGAAGTTGAGTACTTCATTGAACTTGGTCTTCATGAAATACCTTTGTCTAAAACTCCTTATATAATGGAACCGATGGATTTAGTGGAGTTAAATAAATAATTGTAGGAGTTTATTGGTAATGGATTTATAGTCCCTATTGTTTCACCCTAGGTAGCCTCTATTTTACTTATAAAAAAGAGGGATGGGACCACAAAATTGTGAGTAGATTATAGGGAGATCAATTCGATCACTATAAAGAATAAGTATATATTTCCTTATATTGATGAATTATTTTGTCAACATCAAGGATCTCAATACATTTTAAATATTGATCTTCACTTAGGTTATCATTAGAAAAGTGTGATGAAGGATGATATACCAAATATGGCATTTTGAACAAGGTATGGACATTATTATTTTATGTAAATTCCTTCTGGATTAAATAATTCACCTTCTATATTTATCGATATGATGAATAGATTATCTAAGGAGTATCATGATAAATTTGTGGTGGTATTAATTGATTATATATTAACATAATCTAAGGTTTATGAATAGAAATATACTCATCTACAAATAATTCTAGAGACCCATAAAAAATATGGGAATTATATTAAGTGTGAAATTTAGCTTAGTGATGTTTATTTACTTTGGAATATAGTATCCAAGGATGGGATATTTGTTAACCAATAAAAGAAAATGGTTTTCAATGAATGTCTTATATTAATGAACATAATTGAGATCTAAATTTTGATAGTCTTTTAACGTTACTATCATCGATTTGTTCAAGTTTTTACCTACCTGGACAACCTGTCAACAAATTTAACACATTAAGGGGTTAAATTCACATGTACAATGGAATATATGGATGGTTTTGTTGAGTTTAAAAGAAGTCTAATTAATGCATTAATATTAACTCTACCATCAGGTAAGGAAGGATTTTTAATCTGTAGTGATGAATCGAAGAAAGGACTTGGGTGTTTCCTTATACAAAACAATATATTTATTTTTTATGCATCAAGAAAAATTAAAACCAATAAATTGAACTTTCCAACTCACAAAATTGAGCTTACAGTAATAACATTTTATTTGAAAATATAGAGACACTATCTCTATGGTGAAGGATGCGAGATATATACAAACCATAAGTGTTTAAAATATATTTTCTCTAAAAATTATCTCAACATGAGGTAAAGAAGATTGTTATAACTACTCAAGGACTATTAATTCTTGATACACTACCACACGTTAAAGGTAATAAGGTGGCTAATATATTAATTGGGATGGACCATAGAGTTTTTGCCTTGATAAGGATTATCAAGGATCAAATATATTGAGATCTAATAAATATGGATATGATGATTTCTAGGAAAGGAGATCCATTATTCATTTTCCAATAAATTTATAAACTGTCCTTATTGGAAAAGGAAAGATAATTCCAAAAAGGATTATGATAACTTACAAAGGAATAGTAAAGTAGTAAATGAATTGAAATCTACAAACATCATCTAAAAAGATGGAGTTTTGAAGTTTGGAAAGAGGCTAAGTGTCCCATTCATACCATAGTTGAAAAAGTAACTGCTAGATGGTGTATAAAGCTAAAATTTCACTATACAATTTGGAAGCATAAAGATGTATGGGATTTAAGAGAACATTTCTAGTGGTATGGTATGAAGTGGGAAATTATTGATTATATGTCTAGATTCTTAGTATGCTGGTAGGAAAAGTTTGAAATGAAACATCCTAAGGGAGTCATGAAATATCTACCTATACCTGTATGGAAATGAGACAGTGTTACAATATAAATTTTCATTAGACTCCCAAATAATCTAATAAATGATGATCCTATATGAGTCATTGTTGATTATCTTACTAAGTCTTCTCATTTCATAGAAATAATAAAAGATCAACCCCTAAGAAACTTGACTGGATATCTATCAATGAAATCATAAGGTTCATGCAAAAAATATGTCTATTGTATCTTACATTGACCCTTGGTTCACATAAAAATTCTAGAAGAGTCTTCAAAAGGATATCAACACTGATATACATTAAAGCAACATTGATATTCCCCAGACTCATGGGATGTCTGAATAAACCATCAGAAATTGAGAATGCATGTTGATATCTTGTTCTATTAAATTCCAAGGTATGTGGGATCAGTATCTACCATTGGTGGAATTTTCATAAATTAATAGTTTTTATTAGAGCATCCAAGTAGAACCTTACAAAGAATTATATGGGAAGAGGTGTCGTACACCAACTTGTTAGAGATAGAAAACTAGTTGGTCTGGAAATTTAAAGTGGAGGTGAGTGTTAAAGTATAAGCTATTCAGGATCATATTAAAGAATATCAAAGAATACAAAATATTTATACTGTTAATTGAAGCAATTATTTAGAATTTCATATTGGAGATCATTTATTATTGAAGGTTTCACTATGGATGGGAGTTGTAATATTTAGTAAAAAAGTTTATTTAATCCCTTATTACATTTGGCCTTTTGATATATTAAAAAGAATTTTGGTTGTAAATTATTGATTGGTTATGTCACCCAACCTCTCCAAAGTAATTGATTCTATCCATGTTTCATTATAGAGGAAATAAAAATTGGATCCAATGCATGTTCTCATATACAATTGAATAGATTTAATGCTTGAATTGCCATATAATGAGTATTCTGTACAGATTCATGACAAGATAGAGTAAGTATTACAGAATTGGATAACTCATTTAGTGAAATACTTTTAGAAAAATCACAAACTATAAGAGGAAACCTGGGATTATAAATCATCTATAAGGAAATAGTATCCACATATGTTCAATAGTTTATATATAAACAAATTTCAAGGAAATAATCAATTAAAGTAGGGGGATGTAACAATCAAGACTCAACTATAGTAGGTAAATAATGTATCATGAACTATTCTACAAATATTAACTTTAAAGATCCTTTATTCAATAATTTATTTAAATGTTAAATTTTAAAATTTCAATTTTCACAAAATAATTTTATTTTTTAATTCATAAAATTTAATTTAGCTTAGTATAATTTTTTGATATTTTTTAAAAAGGTATTTTTTTAGTTGAAAATTAATGTTTTCATGAAAATTATAATTTCTATTAATTTATAGTTATATAATAATGAACTATAAGTTTAGAAAACATTTTATATCATAAAAAAATTATGGAATAACTTTATGGATTTTACATTATTATTTGAACTTATAAAACTATAAAAAAAGAATTGGTTAATATCTGTTATATTAACTATACGATATAAATTTGGTTTAGAAAATAATAATATGGAGGTGGTTTAGTCAAACCACAGCTATTTTTTATTTTAATAATTAGTGCAGTTTACATTAAATTCCCATCAAATGTTTGGAAACCCCTATTTTCTACCCATCTCCCACTCCCTCTATGTGACCCCTCCCCCTATACTCCCCCTCCCCCTATACTCCCCCTCCCCTAACCTCCTCCTATCCTCACCCCCACATGACCCCCCCCCCCCATTCCCCGATATCCCTCTCCCCAATTGTGATAAGAACCCCCCCCCCTCCTACCTCCCTTCTCCATCCTTGGTGGTGACCATGACCCCCCCCCCATAAGGCCCTAGACATAAACATTACCTAATCTTGAATTAAGTTAATAATTTGACATTGAGGATGTGTTTAGGTTTATAGTTTTATAGAATTAGGCTATAACTTTTACAAAACATCTTGAATATTACTTGTAGACACTTATACGGAGTATCCATTTTTTCATAAAATGGAAACTCTTAAAAGAAAATAAACATGTTTAATTCCAAGTTTTAAACAGCATGACTTTTACTTGATCTCATTTTTTGAACCTATTCAACCTTAAGTCTTGTGAAAAACATTTCAAAAACTTGGGATGATCATAAAAATCTCAGTAAGGGATACACAAATAAGGAAAATGGTTAGTTTTTAAAACCACATTTAAACCATGCATACTTAATCATTAAGTAATAATTTTCATCTTAAATTAGTAGCAAAAACACTTCACTGAATATAAGATCATTTATTACCCTTTTATAACAAAAATATTACTATAAATCACATAAAAAACAATTCATTACACGTTAAGGTAATTTGGGACATAAACATACTTAAATGAAATAATCATATGGTCTACTTCCACACATATCACTAAATGGAATAGCCAGACATCCGACTTTCATACCCAATGCATTGGAGGTTATAATGTAACCACCTGTACTTTGTTTATCACATAACCAACCATCATTTGGTTTATCATGTAACCACTTATAAAATTTCCATGTATCATAATTAATCATAACATATAAAACAATCATGAATTAAAAATAAAATTTCCACATTGTGGTGATAAGATATCATTTCAAGATATTGATATAATCAATTCATTTAAAACATTCAAAAAAGGAGTTATGAATCAAAGTGTCTCATACCACTTTGAAACTATTGAAACTAATTTACACTTTGAAACACTCATTTCCATATAAACAAATCCTTAAAACCCATTTTTAAAACATGTAATTAAATATATGGTTTTAGAAGAATAAATGTTTAAAACACTAAGAACAATGTTTTAGTTAAAGATTCCCATACCACATAAGAAACAATTAAAAACTTTAAATATCATTAGAATATATTAATTAATGATATAAAATTTAAAAAGGTCATATATACTCCCCAAACAATTACAAAGGTGTAAAATATCAAGTTATTTTTCAATAAAAGGAAAGTGAGACAAAATCCCTTACCTTGTGTCCGACTAGCATCATTCATTCTTTAATTTCCTGATTAATAAACATAAGATAATTATACTTTATTAAGAATAGTTTTCAATTTTATTATTCTTTTTATATCACTTATTACCTTTCTAAAAAAATTATTTAATTATTCGAGTTCATATCGGACATTTTGTCGATGTTCGGAACATGAGTCAAAAATAGAATTATTATAATTATAAATTGTCTATGTGGTCAAAATTAAATTATCTAAAGAATTATATTCATGATTTAGAAATCATAAATATCATATATATCCATTATATATTAATTTATAATAGTATATATCATTTGGATATAATAAATTAAATGCACCGTTCATTGAGATGGTAAGTCGTACGTACGCAAGAATGCTGCTTTCATTTATTTTTCATATTTAAAGGAATGAAAAATATATTCTAAATAGGTATATTATAATTAAATTATAATATATATGTTATATATGTTAAATAATTTCATTAATTACATCCTTTATATGTTCCATTTATAGCATGAATGAGTCATATCACTTTGAGGGGGCAATAGTCTGCACTTCCTCAAATGAAATTATCGTATTTATACAACATGAAAAGAATAAAGGTGTGTTCTAAATTATAATTACAAGGGAATATAGATAAAATAAATATCACATATAATTAAATTTCAATCATAATGGCCACCATGAGAGTTTTTAGGGAAAAAATCAAACAATCATCATTTCGTGAGGCAGCAGTTCGTTGTACACAGAAACAGTATGTTCGTATCCATTAGATGGTGGTGTGTGTAAGTGTAGTTTTAATCCTTATCATAAAAAAAACCTTTTATATTTATGATAATGGTTTTTTTATTTAAATAAAGAATAATAAGAGCATAGGGAGTGGATAAGGGAAAATAATGTAATGAAACTTGAGAGAAGACGTTACCTCAAATCGGGTAACATCTTTTGATTTGAGCCAAAGGGCTCTCTTGAATTGCCTTATTCCTATGGGAATTATTCTAGGAGGAATAGAGGGATATTGGGAGCTTATTTGGGCAGATTTTGGATGATCCAAGATGCTTGAGATTTGTGAGTAATGGGTTAGAGGTGGTGGCCTTTTGTAAGAGTGAGGAGGGGCCCTTTAGGAAGGTTTGAAAGTATTATTTTATTATAAAATGATTTTAGATTTAAAAAGGTTAAAAATCATTAAATTATAATATAATATAAATATAAGTCCAAATAAAATCATCCAATAATAATTTGACAGGTTTTGAATATTTTTTAGTTTTTATCATTTTTATTTAACCCTTTTTTACTTTTATAGTTTTATCAAGCATTTAACACTTTGAGAATACAAATAGTTACCAAAACATGAAAAATATCCAATTAAAGAGTCAATAATAAAATTTTAGATTTATGATAACTATTTAGATGAATATTATTTTTTAAAAATTTTCTAATATTTAATAAAATATTTTATATTTTAAAATATGAAATATGTCAATTTTGTCACTATTCATATCATGAATTTTTTTTAAAATCCATAACAACATGATTGATTCGAAAAAAACATCATTAATATAAATATAACATGTAAGTATCATCCATAAAATTATTAGATGATATCAAATTAATCAAATTACATTTATTTTAACATTCATAATATCATTTATTTGAATCCTTTATTAATGAAGCAATCACTACATCATCATTGTGTCATAATTAAAATTATTTATTTAATATCTAGAAATTATAAATAAAATACCATGATTGATGAAATATTTTTATATTTCTCATGACTATTTATAGTCTAAAATATCACTTATATAACCCCATATAAAAATTGGTTTTCTAAAATATATATGTTTATGTTACATTTTTCTTAACATTAAATTAATTTTTATAAAATGTCATTTTCACATACAAGTGGCTCCATGGGGTCCCATAATAGAACCATGGATTCCCATGGTCGAATATGTATTATAAAATAGGTTTTGGACAAGTGTTAGGGTAATTTAATATTATTATAATATTATTTTTTTACCCTTATTTACCAGATTTACCCTTTAACCATGGTAAATAAAATATTTACTGAAGCTACTTTTCATTATTTCTAAAAATAAAAGGTACCTATTTACACAATTTGTACCTCCTAATTCCAAATATGGAATCCATTTTTTTAATTCAAAATACATAAGTTTCATATATTAATTTAAAATTAATTCCCACTGTCAAAACCAAAAAATATGTTTTTAAGAAGTAAAAACAACCAAAAGATTGACATGTGTTTATGTTCAATTTCAAAGTAAAATTAATTTCAATGACCATAATTGGATTAAATGATAAAAATATAATCTATTTAAATTTATAACCAATTAAAATTAAATAATAATCATATAAATAAATTATATCAAAAGGTAGTTTTGAATTAAAATGCATTATTTTTCACATTTCATCAAAAAATGAACTTTATCATAAAACTACCAAAATTTTATCGAAATTAAGTTTTTGTGTCCCACTTCTAAATAAGAAGTTTATTTTTTCAAATTGAACATATAAAAGTCATGAAAATGATATTTAAAAATGGTTCTCCACCAAAAGGTGGTAAATCGACTATTTAAAGAATATTAGAGTATTTCAAGCTTAAAGTCAGATTTATTCTTATTTTAAGCCTATAAAATTTATTGAATAAAATTAAAAACATTTAAAAAACATATATAATCATATTATAGTAATTTTTTTCATTCCCACCAATATAATGTCTAGGCGTTAACTACCATTTGAAATAATAATTTTATGATATTATTTTTTGGTATAACTCAAAGTTGTGTGCAACGTAATGAGGTGTGAATTCATCAGGAGGGATCACGACCTTATCCTCCCAGTGATGAAGGTGAAACCTTCACCAGTACCTTCCCCTCCGATGGGGGAGGGGCCCTCTCCTACCATTAAAGGAGTGACCTCCTCATTCTCCCCCTTCTTGAATCCAAAATTCCTTCTTCCTTTCCCCCAAGTCATGATCAGTTCAAAGGTTCTGGATTTATTGGATAGATTCCCTAATCTCCCATTATTGACTGAAAATATCTCAAAATACATGAATCTAATAATTTATACCCTGATAGATAGGTTTAAACATCGACTTCTTACCGTTGATTCATTTGACAGGAACGTTTTCAGAGCATGGGATCTACATGATAGGGCGAAAGTGGGTCGTATGGACAGTTGGCACATGATGGTTCATTTCACCTTGAAGTCTGATCTCATCAAATCCTAGTCATGTTCTCCTCGTAGTGTAAATGGATTAATTTTTTACCTATTCTATTGTTCTTTCAACTTACTTATGAAATGTGACCCTCTTACAATGGTGACGTGGATATGTTTTCCCAATCTTCCCCTACCTGTTCAAAATTCTCCAGTTGTGCGTATGCTAGGGAATCTAATTGGTAGACATATGTACTCGAACTGCCACACTGAGGAATTTTACCACCTTTTCCATCCTTGTGTTTGGGTTGAATGTGTCGAAGCTCCATTTGAGTTTGTGTGGATTACTATGGGTGAGGAATACCATTGCAAACAACGGGTAGTTTACAAAACCTCGATTGACTATTGTTCTCGATGAAAGAGGCTGGGATATTTGTTGGACAATTTTCAAAGGGGGTCATGGCTGCCTGTGTGGAGGAGGGATAATTTTTGTGGCAAGGGAAACCATAACTACCTATCATGACTTTTTTTTAAACCAGAACTAATGAATCAATCATTAAATCATCATTTTTTGGAAGATTTTTAAAATGTGAATTATGTCAATTTTGACACTATTCATATCATGACTTTTTTTTAAAAAACCATAACTACCTTATTGATTCGAAAAAACTTCATTAATAAAAATATAACATGTAAATATCATCCAAAAAATTCATGGATGACATCAAATTAGCCAAATTAAATTTATTTTAACATTCATTATATCATTTATTTGAATCATTTACTAATTAAGCAATCACTACATCATCATTGTGTCATAATAAATTTTTTTATTTAATCTCTAAATATTATAAATAAAATATCATGATTTAGGAAATATTATTATATTTATAATTACTATTTATAGTCTAAAATATCACTTTAATAACCCCATTTATATTTTTTTTACTAAAATATATATGTTTATGTTATATTTTTCTTCACTTTAAATTAATTTTTATAAAATGTCATTTTCACTTACAAGTGGCTCCATGAGGTCCCAAAATCGACCCAAGGATACCCAAGGTCAGACATGTATTGTCCAATAGGTTTAGGACACGTGTTATGGTAATTTAATATTATTATAATATTATTTTTTTACCCTTATTTACAAGATTTACCATTTAACCATAGTAAATAAAATATTTACTAAAGTTACTATTCATAATGACTGTATATAAAAGTTATCTATTTAAAAAATTTGGACCTAATGATTCCAAATATGGAATCCAATTTTTAAAATTCAAAATACAGAAATTAATTTAAAATTAATTCCTCTTGTCAAACCAAAAAACGTGTTTTTAAGAAGTAAAAACTTCCAAAATATTAACATGTGTTTATGTCCAATTTCAAAGTGAAATTAATTTCAAAGACCAAAATTGGATTAAATAACATAAATATAATATAAATACACTTTAAAACCAATTATAAGTAAAGTCTAATCATATAAATAAATTAGATTAAAAGGCAGTTTTGAATTAAAATGCAATATTTTTCACTATTCATCAAAAAATGAACTTTATCAGCAAAATAAAAAAAATAACCAAAGTAAAATTTTATTTCCTTCTTCTAAAAAATAATTTTATTTCATAAAATGGAGAATATAAAAGTGATAAAAAATATATTTAAAAAAGGTTTGTCATTAAAATGTGGTAAATTGACCTTTTAAAGAATGTTAGAGTATTTCATGCTTAAAATCAGATTCATTATTATTCTAAGACTCTATAATTTATTGGATAAAAGTAAAAAAAAAATTAACAAACATATGTAATCATATTTTAGTTAGTTCGGTTCATTACTTCCAATACAATGTCTAGGCGTTAACTACCATTTAAAACAATATTATTGTAAAATTATTTTTCAGTATAACTCAATGTTTTGTGCAATATAAGATTTCAAAGAAACCTGTTGTTGTGTGTTGAGTACGCTATCGAACATAAAATCCACTTGAAAGTAAAATTAATCTTTAATTTAAAATATCAATAAATATGAAATTTTCATATTTTTTATTTACCTGGGATGTTACACCCCCCCCCCCTCCTCCTACCTCCCTTCTCTATCCTCAGTGGTAAATGCCACCCCCATGAACCCCCCCCCCCCACACACACACACCCCCACACGATCTGACCTCCCTCTTCCTAGTGGAGATAACCCCCCCCCCCCTCTTACCTACATCACCCTAGTAGTTCCCCTCCCCAGTGATGAAATGGACCCCCCCCCACCATTTCGAACTCCTTCTCCCATGCTTAGTTCCCATCCTCTTACCCTCTTGAGTATTCTATGGAATTTTGTGGTGATTTAGTGTTGCACTTTGGGAATGTGGTGAATCATAGGTTTGTTTTCTCTATTGCATAGTTCATTAAATTAATAAACACTGATTTCTTGACTCTTTAATCTTCATTTTAGATTCATAATGAAATTACTATATGTGTATATAAATCTATTTTAAAATTTAATCCATGTTTCACTTTTTTCCATTAAATTTGAATGTTTTTTATATGAAAAGTTGTATTTAAAAAAATCAAATACCAGGCACACATAACATTTGATAAAATATAACAATTTATTTTATTGTGCGATTTCAAGACATTAAAAAAAATGTTAATTAAAATAATTTTGAATAGAAACTCATGAATTCCAAGGGTGTGCTTGTATTTTTAATAACCAAAGTTTGGTTACCATGAATATAGTGACTTTATGATGATTGAGTATTTGAGTTTTAAAAGAAAATTTTATAAATATGTTTCTCAAAGTTTATTTGACTTTATGGTTGGAAAATTTCATAAATATTTATAAAATTTAACCCTAGACCAAGCCTCTTGTTATATTTTGAAAATTGAAATTATATAGAATGTTGATTGCCTATATGGGGGTTTCATATTGATTATTGTTCACAATTAAATATAATGGGTTGTTTCTAAAGGGTTTTATAGGGGTGGGGTGAGATTATATGTGTAATTTTTAATGATATTATTTTGTGATAATTGATGTGTTCCCTCTATTTTAAAACATGGGAAGAGATGGATCATTTTGTAGTAAATTTAGGTGCACATATAAAATGAACTTAAATGATAGAATGAGCTATATGCACATATGAAAACCTAAAACATAAATTTTTATCAATTTTATCCATCCAATAGTGTGTGATATCCAAATAAACTATACTTTGAATTAATATTTTTATAGGGGTGCTCTAGGTCTTAGTTAGACCATGGGAAATGGTTCTTACGTTGATCAATGAAACTAATTTTTCAATGGAATGAACATTCCTTAGTTACAACACTATGGAAAAATACACCATTATATTTTTATCCCATAAAAATAATATCATCTACATATAAAATATCAAAAATTGATACATCTTTATCATATTTTATGTATATGTTGTTTTCCACATTTCCATCATTAAATATTAATTATTTGAAGGATGTATCCAACTTCAAATACCATGCTTTTGAGTCTTATTCTAACCCATATAGATTATTCATTAATTTTTATTGTATATGTTTGATTAAAAAAAATTATATTTATATTTGAATGTATATAGAAAATACAATCCAAAACCTTTGGATAAAATTTTGATTAATCTATCACAAAATACACATTGGTATGCCAAGGGATTGGAAGAATTTTTTGATTACGCAATTGCAAACCTGTTAGTATTTGGTAGAATAAAATTTATGTGTCTTTATTATAAATTAATGTGATGGTTGAATATAAATGAAGTATATGATAATTTTAATATTGAAATAGTTTTTTTCTCAAAATTTATGTTGTATTTGTAATAGGGAATAAAATGTTATGTAATGTCAAAAAAAATAACAATACTATCAACGAAATACAAAGTGACCTAGTAGAGAAAAATTCAGTTTGAAATTTGTAAAATGAAGCATTTGGTTTTCTAGAATACAATGTACAATATTTTAATAGATCAACAGAGCCATCATTTTATCCTAAGAAAGTTAATATTTCCCAGAACATCAGTGAAAAAATAATTTTTATTAATTAGTTGAAGAAAAACAACCAAAACTATATGAAGGGTGTGCCAGGTATTTGAAGTTGTCGTTTTTACTGAAGTTGTATCATATCAAGTGTCTTTGTGAAATTACTAACAATGAAATGTCTATGATTTTATATTTTCTTCACGATGAATTTAGTTAATCTATGATCCCCACATCATACTATGAGATGATGAAAGTCATCAATAAACATGGAATTAATTATACAAAGATACTTTAATGCCCTAATGATTTCATGCTTTACTAGGGAGAAGTATTTGATAAAGAAGAATGCACAAGATGTCATACATGTAGATGGAATTAAATAAACAACAATGAGATTTTAAATCAATGATACCCCATGAAGAAACAGAAGAATAAAACTCTTACAAAGGTATTGAGTTATTTTCCTCTGAAACCATGCTTGTAAATATTATTCATGTCATAATAGACAACATAAGAAATAAAGTGTCATGCACAAGATAGTAGCAATGGATTGATAAGACATCAAAAATGTTAAACATCATGGAAGATGTTTTATTAACTATATTCATATTTCTCTTCATATCCTATTAATTTATTTTTGGGATTAGATTTTGAAGGTTTTAAAAAAATTTGGTACTTTAAGTGCTAATTATATCATTTGGATAGTTGTTTTGATCCCCTAAAATCTACCTCCTAGGATTTGTATGAAGAAGGATTATTTTATTATTTTTGATGATTATTCTTAGAAATAAAATTTCTAGAAATGACATTGATATAAACCTTAAACATATATTAAAATAATTATGAGAATTATGGGATGATGACATGGAAGCATATAATGCTTCAATGAGACAACTATTTAAAATTAATGATAATTTAATGTGTAAAATTAGTGACTTTCCTGGACTTGGAAATTAAACTGGTTGGAACACCCATACTGTTTTTCTTTTCCTATTTTTAATTTTGATTTTGAACCTCAACTATTACCTCTTATAAGAAAATGGTGTTTTATGTGTCATCAACATTTTCTTGATGCTTCCAATAAATTTATGTTTAACAAGACATGATTCAATGGAGATATTGAAATGAGAAAGTCACCGAAGGTTTTATCTAGTTTAGGAATCTAGGGATAGTAAATAAATGTTATTAAAGAATTTAGAAAATGTTATTAGTTAAATTAGGGGGAAAGTGTGTGTGGTAGAGTATCTGAAAAGTTGGAACACAAAAATAGAAGAAATAGAGTTTATTGTTGAAACTTACTTATTAGAAGTTTAATATGATATTTCATAATCCTGATGTGATGCATTTTGAGAAGAAAATCTATTATAATATAATTTTTACAGTGATTAATGAGTAGGGTAAATCTAAGGATCACCTTAATGCTCATAAGGATTTGTATCCAATGAATGTAAAGCATTGTTTGTGGGAAAATGAGAATGATATGTATCCTTCATCTATTTTTACAATGAAAATTCATGAAAAATATGTATTCCTTATTTATTTAAATAATGTAATAGTAATATATGGATATTTAAGTAATATATCAAGTTGTTTTGATGTAAAACACTGAAATTTACATGAATTGAAAATTCATGACTCTCATATTTTGATGGATCAGTTGGTGTTTATGGATTTTCATAATACTTTAAATGAAAAATTAATTGTGGTTTTAGTTGATTTGTGTACCTTTTTCAAAGAGATTTGTGGAAACACTCTAAATCCAACTAAACTTGATAAACTTCAAGAAATTATTGTTTTGACATTCTCATTTGGATATATTATTTCCCCCCTTAATTCATAACATTCATGATTCATTTGATTGTTCATCTAGTTGAAGAAGCTAAACTTAGTGGACCAGTAAACTAGCGATGGATGTCTCCAATAAAGAGGTATGTTGATATTTTTTATTTTCATTGATGAATTATATTTTATCGAATAATTTTAGAAAGTTTTTAAATATGTTTAATATTTTTTTCCATGAGTTACTTTGGTCATTTGAAATATTATTTGAGGAATAAAGATGAGCAGGAAGACTCTATAGTTGAAGGTTACATATAGAAATAGTTCTTGACCTTATATTCTACGTTTTTGAATGGTATTGAGACTAGATTCAACCGTTATAGATCTATTGATGACATCTCCACTAATTCTTATTCTAAAAACCAGTCATCAATATTTTCAACTGGAAGACCAATTGGAATGGGGTCAAATTTTATATTGGATGAATTGGATTTGATATAAGAACATAAAAATTTTCTACTCAATAGTGTTATTTGAGATCCATTTATTGAATAATTGTGACTACAAACAAAGAGGATAATAAGGTTTCAATCTCTAAATGTGTTGTAATTAACAAAATTAATTAATAAGGAACTTGTCGAATGTTTCTCCGATAGTGTAAGTATACACTCATATTCATATTATTGACATGTAATTATTTTTTATTTGTTAAAGGTAAAAACTTATATATTTTTTCTAGATAATTTATGTTGAAAATAAACTTGAAATATTGAATAATTTAAAGTTTCTATCCTAAGATCCTCTAATGAAGGCTAAGAGATTTGATGCCTACAATATTCCCAGTTTCATGTTTAATACAATTTATCATAAAAAAGACTTAAAAACTCATAATAGTGGTCTATTTACACATGTAGAGGTGGGATACTTTGGGAATATAAATTATATAATTGAATTAAACTATTAGGGCTAGTTTTTATTTGACTTATTCAAATTCAAGTGGGTCAACATTGATAGGGGTATAATGAAATATTTGTTACATTTTAATTTTTTCATCATCTCTTGTTTGATGGATACCATTGAGATGGAATAACATGATCCATTTATCATAGATTAACATGTGAATATGGTATATTATGTAGATGATTAAATACATAAAGGTTGAAGTTTTGTTTAACACTAAAAGAAAAGAAACATATATGATATGAGAGAGGAATATCAATTGGTGCTTTGTGACAATGAACCTCATTAACCAACAAACATTGAATAATTTATTTTTTAAAATATTGAAATAGTAGAACATTAAAGAGAGGGTGAAAATGAAGGACTCATTTCAATGGGGGTTGATAACAATGAAGATAATAAAGATGAAGATAATTCAATGTATAAACTAGTAATGAAAATATATTACAATTTTTCATTGATAGGCATTTTTTACATATATACTTTGTTCTAGTTTCCCTTTTTTATATTTTGTAAAAACTTATATATTTTCATTTTTATACATTTAATATAAATTAAACATTTGAAATTAAGGAATTTCGAGAACAAAAAAAATCAGGATCCTAGACGATTAGAATCTCATAGCACACAACCACTACCATCATCTTCTGTGGATCCTAGTCATTATATTGTACACAAGATTTCTAGAGATAGTGATGTTTCCAAAATATATATAAATATTATTGGGCTTCATTATTTTGAGATGGTTTTCTTTCCCATTAACTTTCCCAATATTATTTTTTGTTGTTTTTTTTAAACATCATTGAAAACTGAATAAAAACTCAATGTTGAGTACCTAAAAACAAAACATATAAAAACTATCACTAAACTATAAAAATTGCCTCTAAATAATTTTTTATAATAAAATACATGACAGTTTACTTAATAATCACTAAATAAGGTATCGGCGGTTTAAACCACCACCAGTAGTAAAAAACCCACCTCATAGACTGGATTTTTTTGTAGTGAACCTCTAGAAATAGTTTCGAGCACCCAGTTTCTTTGAGTAGATAACACGGTGCAGGTGAGTGACATACCAGACATAAGGTCTGGTGTGATTGGATAGGGAATGATGGGCGGTGTGACTAGACAGGGTTGAAACGGTACACCACTGGGTAGGATATGCTAAATCATTAATTTTATTAATAATATATTAATTATACAATTATAATATTTAAAAAATATTAAATTATTAACAAATTTATCATAGGAAAACATCCACATATTTATTTGTGAAATATATGAATCAATGCCACATCAATCCTAGTTAAGATTTGCTTATGATGCATGTAAATACATTTTTAGTGTTTTAAAACACTAAAATGAATGTTTAACGATAAAAACAATAAAAAACAATCTTTTATTTACCTGAGATAGTTGGAAAATCACAATTTAATTGTTTTTGACATGTGAATGAAAATAACAATTTCATTCAACGTGTGATGTGCTCAGAATGACTAAATAATAAATTTTTAAAGATATTAACGTTCTAGAACCATTCATTATGGGGTAAAACCAAGAAAATGGTGTTATATTTCTTCTAAAATCATGTTACAACAACCATATATTTAATTTTGGAATTTTGGAACAAACAGAACATCATTCCAAATGACTGTTTTCCCATTATGGATGTAAATGCATTTTTACTGTTTTAAAACACTAAATTGTGTGTGGAATGGTCAAAATCATATAAGACAACCTTATATTGATGTGAAATCATTATAAAACTACTTATGAGTTTTTTTTTATGTGAAAGCATAGACAATATGTCAATCTGATGTGTGGTGTGGTCAAAATTATTCAATAACCTCTTCATAAAGGTACAAAAACATTTAAAAACAAGTGTCAAGGGGATCAAAACTTGGAAAACAATGTCAAATTTCCCTGAAATCAAGGGAAAAACCTATATATTTATTTTTGAAATTTAGGAACTGACAAAACATCATTTTAAATAATAGTTTTCCCATTATGTTAATTAACACTATTTAGTGTTTTAAAAAATTAAAACGTGTGTGGGATGGTAAAAACCAAATAAAACAATCTCATATTGATATAAAATCATTAAGAAACCACTTATGATTTATTTTTTATTTGTATGCATAGAAAAAATGTCAGTCCAATGTGCGGTGTAGTTAGAATGACTTGGTAACCACTTCTTAATGGTATAAAAACCCTAAAAGAAAAGTTTCGGGAGAGGAACCAGGGAAACAATTCTGGATTTCCCAAAAAGTAGGGGACAATGACCGTATATTTAATATTGAAAATTATGAACCAATTTAATGTCATTATGAATTATAGTTTTCTTGTTATTGTTGTAAACATGTTTTTAGTGTTTTAAAACACTAAAATGTACATGGAATGTTAAAAACCCTAGAAAATGACTTCATATTGACATCAAATAATTGTAAAACCACCTAAGAGTTATTTTTAATGTGTAAGAATAGAAAAAACATAAATGTGATGTGTGGTGTGGTTGGAATGACTTAGTAACCACTTTTTAAAGGTACAAAAACCTTTAAAAACAGGTTTTTTGGGTCAAAACCCAGGAAGTGGTATTAGATCTCCCAGAAATCAGTGTTAAGTGGCTGTATATTTAATTTTGAAATATATAAACTGAATGATTTTCATTCCGAATGAAGGTTTTCAAGTTATGGTCATAAACATGTTTTTAGTGATTTAAAACACTAAAACATGTTTAGAATATTAAAAACCATAGAAAACTACCATATATTTATGTTAAATCATTCTAAAACCACTTCTATGATTTTTAAACATGTACATGTAGACAAAACATCAATCTGATATGTGGTTTGGTCAGAATGACTTAGTAACCACATTCTAAAGGTACACAAACCTTCAAAAAAAGTTTAGGGGGTCAAAACTAGGAAAATGATATCATATTGCCTTGAAATCAGGGTGAAATAACCGTATATTTAATTTTGAAATGTAAGAACTTACAACACATCATTTCAAATGATGGTTTTTTCATTATGGTGGAAAATGCATTTTTAGTGTTTTAAAAAACTAAAACGTGTGTGGAATGGTCAAAACCATAGAGAACAACCACATATTGATGACAAATCATTGGAAAAAAATCCTCTTTATTATTTAGAAATATAGTACTTGTTGTGATATCAAATTATTTAAAATTTGTTTATTATTTAAATTTTAAGCCCACCACATGTCTCTTTAAAGATAAATTATAATATTTACTTATCCCTTTTCAGTTTCAAGTTTTAAAACCTATCATAAATAAGAAAGTTTATGTTTTGAAAAAAAATATATTTTTTTTGTTAAAATGTCTTCTATTGATTAACAAAATAACAAATTTTATGTGCAACAATTTGAATATATTGTGGGTCTTTTTTCACATTTATTTTTTTAAATATTATGGTTTTCATTTTAGGTTGTATATTCTGAAAGAAGGTAGGATGTTGACCATTCTGATCCATGACATTATCCAGAAGTTAGTCATAATGGTTCTTAGTTCCTATGGTATGTTACAGTTTTATCAATTATTCTATTATAATTATGATTTATTATGTTTAGTTTTAATTTTTTTTATAGCTAATGAGTTTACATGATTGGTTTCAATTGATGAGATGTAGTGGATGTAGAAGGATTTAGTGGAGTTCAGGACGTGGATGTATATTGGTCATGATGTGGATGTTGTGGAGGCAGATAGATGTATTTGTTGACTAATGTATGGGTTGACTGAGATTGAGGTTATGATGACTGTGGATGTTTGTATATTTTTTATGGATGCATGATGTATGTATTATGTTATATCATATATTCTTGTTTTCATTTTTTCTTGTCACTTTTTTATATTTATTATTTTTTATTAAATGTGTTTTTAATATGATTTATCAGTGGTTTTTAGAGACCGCCACTAAATACATTAAATAAAATATGTTAAGGGACGATTACCATTAACCAGTGCTGAAAATATTAGTTATGGTTCATTGAATTTTTTAAATATTTATCCAATATATTTTTTTATAAAAAACCACCTCTAAATAAGACAGAAACCATCACTAAATACACTAAAAACAACCCATAGTAAAACTGTTGTGAAATTATTGAAACCACCGCTAAATGAATAGAGACCGTGCAATACGTGGTTGATTTTGAAACTATAATTATACTAATAGTTGGTGTTTTAAACCACCAATATTCCACACAAAAACCATTGATATTTCCCCTTTTTATAGTATAAAACCTAAGGGAAGTTTTATAGAACTTATTAAAATATCACCTTAATATAAAAAAAATATGTTTGGTATTTTCTTTGAATAACGATTTTCTATATGATATTCAGTTTTTCATTTCCTTTAAAGCCTCTTATAATTTATTTATTTTATAATAAATAAATTTATATTATTAAAATTAGTAACCAAAATTATTTTACATTATATATAAATTTAAATCATAAAATGTTATATCTATAAAAAATTGTGTGATTAAGCGTATTTATTTTAAAATTATCATTTCACATGTTTATAAATTTTTTATGATGAAATTATTTTTAAATATTAAATTATAAGTAACAAATTAGGTAAAATTTTCAATATTAATATTTTTAATTAAAATTAATTACTAAGGTTAGAAATTAATTTCCATGGTAAAAGTAAATTAGGGTAAAAGATAAAATTAAAAAAAAAACTCCCAAATCACTCAAAGTTGTCTCAAAAATGTTTATTTGAGGTTATTTTCAATCAAAAATAATTTTCTTATTCTCTTTTTCTATTTTTGATCCATTGACCCTTGAATAGTGTCGTGGTATTTTTGAAAATTGTAAAGGTGTTCCCAAAACTACCCTTAACTTCACTTATAAAATAAGAACATATTCACAACCTAAAGATACACCCATAATTCTAATTTCTCATTAAAACATAGAAATTTTTATCTCCCAATAACCATATAACAATAAAACAATCCCCTAGTTACTCATATTTATCATAATCCCTTCAAATTCAAGTATACTTCCAAGGAAAAATCAAGTCCCTCACGTGAGTATTATCAACTACTTATTTTTCTTATTAATTATATTCTATATAATTTATTATTAACACACTAATATAAGGATATTATTGTCTTTTATATACTTTAATTTTTTAATGTTAAGGTTATTATCATTATTTATTAATGTTCAACATTCATTAAGAAAAAAATTATTGTTCATGTGTTGTGTGGACTACCGCCTCCATGATGTAAAGTGTTTCATTTTTATTTAAAACATTACAAGGTTAGATATAAAGATAATATTAAAAGATAAATATTATTTTTATGATATCATTAAGGTTCTAGTTTGAATATTTTTAAAACCTATTAATTATATGATCAACAAACAATCATTGTTGGTTTAATCAATTAAAATAAGCATACTTATAGGAAACTATTTTATTCAAATTTTACAATATTTTAACGTCCATTACTAATTCTTATAATTCCATATAATTCTAATTTATAACACAAATAAATACTAAATAAGATGATTATTATCCTTTTATAATTATATTACAATAAAGAAACCTCATATTCATTCAGTAAAATAGTGTATGTTCTTGTTTGGGTCAGTTTAATCACCTAGTTGAACAATACATTGTAATTATACCATGAATTATTATGAGGACATAATTATTTTTATAAAATGATATAAATGTTTAAATATAGTTTTTTTGGTTGTGGATATATTATATCAATATCTAATTCAACAATTATGGAAACACCCTCCATTCATCAAAAATCACCAAAAAAATCTTATTATCAACTTCATAAAAAAATATAATTTATAAAACACACCTAAATGGATTTTAAACATAATAAATTATTATAAATAATCTTTAGTAATATATTTATTTACCTGGTAATAATTTAATTTGTAAGAATAATGAATATGAACAGTGATATTATGAAACTTGAACAAATGATCAAAACTATAAACCCTGATTGGAAAATAGGAAGAGTTCATTTAATGAAAGACTATTTCTAAAGAGTGTGTAGGAAAATTGATATGTTTATATTCATAAATTAAGTTATTAATAAATCTATGTTTATGATATAGGATGTTAAAGTGGGTTCTTGGAATCCAGGATAAGGGGTAAGGGTTTTTCAATCTCAAATTCCTCCCCTTGAGGAATAATTTGTATTATGCACCTAATTTTATTTAGGTGTTGTATATACTACCTATTTTGGATTTTATATCATGAAATTAGTTTATTCATGGTATTTATTATCAATTTTAATCCCTATTTTTCAATATGTTATGATTGAATTGCTACCCAATCCAAAAGTGGGGTTTTTTGTCTCAATTTTCATTATTTGGGACTCATGTTATAATCAACACCTATTTTCTTTTTTGTGATGCATAAATTACCATAGAATACATTTTACATGTTAATAATTAAATTTAAGGTATTTAATCTTCTATATTTTTATCCCTCCTTCATATTCCTTTGATTCGATAGTTATCATTTCAATGCTGGAAAATCATTCTAATTTTTTGTAAAGTAAAATCATGAGTAATTTCCTAGAAAATATATCCATATATAAATATTAGAAACTGGATGAATATATAGAATAGATGTTCCAATGTTTAATTACCTAAAATTTATTGGTTTATCATTGAGTCAATCATCACCATGATGTTTGATGACTTAGCCTAATATTGCAAACTTTACAAGACACTCTCAGGGATATGCTTTGGAATATTTACATGCTCTTAATAAACAATGATGAAGGATTTTTCCTACTATTTCTTTGGTCTCAAAGAAATTCAATAAATTGAATCCAATTACTATCTTACATGTATAACCTAACACATTTTATGTACCCTCATTTCTATATTTATTAGATAAGGGTACTTCATGTTACTTTGATGACACCTCATATCTTCCAAGTTTATTAAGGGATGTTCTCCTATGAATATACATTATTTTATTTAATGGGGAAGTATTTTATGTTCCTATATATGGATAGAAAAGTTTTATTCAATACTAGGTTCCTTAGAGAGTGGTATAAAAGTTTTTGATGACTTTTGTGGTTAATTCATTTCACTTAAACTAGTGATGGGTGGGGCCTAGCATTATATAGCCCCTCGATGCATTTAAAGGTCTAATGAGACAAAATGAGATGTATTGTGGGGTATTACACTTCCCATATAAGTAAAACAACTTGACTATGGTCTCAATAATAAGTAAAGTGTTTTGTAAATAATCCTTGATATAATGTTTTTGATATCAGACATTATAAATTTAATCAGTATAATATCAATGGTTATTATTATCCATGTTTTCTTTTATTATCATGGATATGGAATGTCCTTAGTTTTTTATTATAGATTCAGGTTTCTGTTTTATTATTTCCATATCACTTATTACATGTTTATGTTATGTAATATTCAGGTATATGCTACTTCTTATTGTTCATCAGAGCTCACCTTTATTTGTTTCTTTCCCCATGAAACATAGAGGAGGGAAATTTGTAATTTCTAAGGATATAATGGAAGGTAATATAATTTTATAAAAATTTGTACATTTTTTACTTCATGTTTTCAATTTCAATGTACGGTTATATCTAGTATTCCAATAATTATAAATTATTTGATCTTTCAGGAACTCTTGTACTTTGTACCAATAATGTAATATAAATATCAGCTCTGGGTTTCTAGTTTCTAGGATATTATAATTGGTATGAGATGATGTTTAGTATAAATATTGGGGATTATATTTACATGAAACAATTAAGATAGAATAATTACTATGAAAAACCCTCAAGATATCTTGGTAAAAGTATAAAAAACATAGTATGAATTTTATAATTAAATATCATGAGATAATTATGTGCATTCCACTGCAAAAATAAGGAAAATAATTGGAGTAATTGAAATCATATCAACACCTATAGTCAATGTGGGGATAAATAACTTGAAAAAGTAAATAAAGTTATTGTTTAGGCTAATATGATCAAAACCATATTAAAGAATTTACCATAGGTTATGACAAATAATCTCACTCAAATAGCTAGACTTACTGATTCATAACAATGTATAACTATATTGGATCACTTCATAAAAAACCCCAGCCTTTAGTGGGATTTATAATCCATTGGTAGCTAAATAAGGGATCAATAAACTAGAGAATATATTTCTCTTGTTGGGAGGAGGATAATATGAAAAATTCATCATGGAAATACATTTTATGAAGGTATATAAGGACTAGTGGTGGTTTGTAATTAAAAACAATAGAGTGGAAGATCAATTTTGTTCTATAGAAAAATAATGTATCCTAAGAATATAGGGTATACCATGGTATAAAATTACATTTATGGTTTTTCAATATAATTACTTGGTCCCCCACCAAAGAGTAAAGTTTAGTTCTTCGTTGATCATGTTCCGGATTCAAGACCTATGTCTAAAACTCATTATAGAATGGAATCGGAGGAGTTGATAAAGTTAAGAAATAGTTATAGGAGTTGGGTGACAATGGATTTATACTTACTAGTGTTTCGTCGTGATGAGATAATATTTTATTTATGAGAAATAAGGATAGGTCCATGAGACTGTGAATTGATTATAGGGAGATAAATTCTAACACAATAAATAATAATTATCTTTTACCGTGCATTGATAGCTAATTTTATCAACTATAAGGAGATAAATATTTTGTAAATATCCATATCTACTCCAGATATTATCAGTTAATGGTGAATAAGGATGATATAATGGAGACATAAATTTAAAAAACGTATGAACATTATGAGTTTATAGTAATTCCTTTTGGATTGACTAATACACCTTTTATATTTATAAATTTGATAAATAGAGTACTCAAGGAGTATCTTGATTATTTTTTGGTGGTTTTTTATTTTTAATATCTTTATATAATATAAGATCTATAAAGAGAATAAGAGTTACCCAAAACTAATTCTAGAGGCCCTCAGAAAAAATATTATATAGGAAGTATAGTGATTGAATTTTTCCTTAATGGAATTTATTTTCATGTACATATAATCTCCAAGGATGAGATATTTGTTAACCAATCAAATAAAAAGGTAGTAAAATAATATCCAACACTGATGAAAATAATCAAGATACAAAGTTTCTTAGTATTATCACATTACTATGGGTATTTTTTTCAAGATTTTTTTGGGTTGTCCAACCCATTAACCAAGTTAACATGTAATGTGTTTAAATTCACATGGTTAAGGGAATGTGAAGAAATTTTTGAAGATTTGGAGAGGAGAATTATTAATGAACTTGTATTAACTCTACCATTATTTATGGAAGGGTTTTTAATTTATAGTGGTTCATTGAATAAATGGATTGGTTGTTTCCTTATGTAGAATTATAGAGTGATTACTTATGCATTAAAGAAATAGAAAATCCGTGAACAGAACTATCCAAATCACAACCTTGAACTAGCAGTTGTAATATTTCCTTAAAAAATGCAGATACGCTACCTCAAAAGAGAAATGTGTAAGATATATATGGAAGATAATATCTTGAAATATATCTTCTCTCAGAAAGATATAAAAATACGACAAATAATATAGTTTTAACTACTCAAGGACAATGACTGATCGATACACTATCACTTTGGGAAGTAAGACTAGGTGGTTGATGCATTGAGTTGTAGGGACCATGGACTCATGACCGTGATGAGGATTAATAAGGATCCCATATATAGAGATATAGTAAATATAGATACTGTGATTTCTTGTAAAGGAGATCCATCATTCCTTTTCCATGAAATTTATAAATCATGCTTACTACAATGTATAGAGAAGTCATAGTAGGATGATGAGAACTTCCAAAGGAAAATTAAAGAAGTGAATGATGGTTAATTGTTTTATTTCATCTATAAATATGGATTTTTGACATTTGTGAAGAGGATATGTGTCCCATCTATACCAATGTTAAAATTGAACTACTAGATGAAGTACATTACTCAATTTTCTCTATACAACCTGGAAGTGAAAAAAAATATGGGTTTAAGATAATATTTCTAGTAGGATGGTATGAAGAGATAAATTATGGATTATAGTATTTAAATAGGTGATGGTTGAAACTCAACATTCGATGGGATTAATGTAACCTCTACCTATACCTATATGGAAATGGTACAATGTTATAATGGACTTTGTCACAGGACTCCCAAAGTCTCCATGAAAGAAAGATGTTATATGGGTCATCATATATCATCTTACGAAGTCTGTTAATTTTATATAAATAAGAGAAGATATACCACTTGAGATTATTACTTAGATCTATATCAATGAAATCATAAGGCTTCATGGGGAACCTTTATCCATTGTATCTGACTATGACCCTTGATTCACATCAAAATTCTAGAAAAGTATTCCAAGGGCTCTTGATACTTAGATACACTTAAGAACCACCTATCATCCATAGATTGATTGGTGGTCTGAAAGAACCATATATATTTCATAATAAATATTGGGATCATGTTCTCTTGAATTCAAAGGTATATGGGAGTAGTATCTACATTTTGTGAAATTTTCATATAATAATAGCTTCCATTTGAGCATCCAAATGGCACCATATGAAGTAATGTATAGGAAGATGTTTCATTCTCCAACCTATTGAGGAGAATTTATAGAAATAAGGTTTTTTATCCCATAGCTCGTGGAGGATATGAATGTAAAATTGTGAACTATTTACGGTCATATTAATTCATCCCATAGAATACAGAAGAGTTATGATAATAATCGAAGGAAATACGTGGAATTTCAAGTAGGGGATCATGTATTCTTGAAGGTTTTACCTAGTAACGGAGATGTAAATTTTTCAAAATGGGGGATTTAAGACCTAGGTACATTGGTAATTTTCAAATATTATAAATAATTGGGGTTATACCTTAATGATTGGTTATGACGCCCAAAATTTCTGAAGTAATCAATGACTTCTAAGTTTTATTATTGAGTAAATACATGCCAGATCCAACTCATGTTCTCACATATGAGGGAATATATTTGGTCCTTGTATTATCATATAATGAGAAGGATGTAAAGATTATTAATATGATATATTAAGTACTTTATACTCCAAAAAAATTATTTAATGTATTTTGGATAAATCACACATTAGAAGAGGAAACCTAGGACTCTACTGTAACACCCAAGACTCTACTATAGTAGGTAAATATTGTATCATAAACCATTAAACAAACACACCCTTTAAAGATCCTTTATTAAAATATTTATTTAAAAGTTAAATTTTAGAATTTTAATTTGAATAAAATAATTCCATTTTTTGAATTCATCATATTGAAATTATCTTAGTTTTAATTTTTGAACTTTTTTGGAAAAGATCATTTTTAGTCAAAAAAATTTGTTTTCATGAAACTTGTAATTTATACGGCTTTAACATTATATAAGAATGACCAAGAAATTTATAAATCCTTTTAAGTAATCAAAATCATATTTATGAAATAAAATTATACATTCTAAAATATTCTTTGAACTTATAAAACCTATGGAAACTATTTTTAGAACAAATTAAAATGTCATATTAATATGAAAATGGTTTTGGTTCTTTTTATTGAATCAATTATTTTCTAAGGAGATTCAGTTTTAGATTTCCTTTAAAGTCTAGAATGACAATTTATTTTATAATAAATTAATTTAGGGAATTAATATTAGTAACCAAAATAATTTTACATTATATATAAATTTAAATATTAAAACAGTGTTTCTCTAAAAACAGTTTTTATGTGATTAATCATGTTTATTTTATAATTATCATTTCATACTATTAGAAATTTTATTTGATAAAATTATTTTCAAATATAAAATTATAAGTGTTAAATTAGGGAAAATGGTAAATATAAACCATTTACATTAAAATTAATTACTAATTTTAAAAACTAATTACCAAGTTAAATTAATGTAAGGTAAAAGTTAGAAGCTAAAAACCCTCCATAAATCACTCAAAGATATCTAAATATGGAGTGGATGAGATGATTTTAGAACCAAAATTAGTTTACACTTATCTTTCATCAATTTTTTATTCATTAGGCCTTGAATAATGTCATGGTATTATTGAAAAATGTAACGGTGTTCCCAAAACTACCCTTCTATTCACTTATAACTGACTGAAAATTAACATTTTTATTGACTTTTGGAAAAAAACAAACTATACAAGAATGATCATGGTGGTCTAAAATAGTGCAAGTCGAGAGCATAATTAACAACATACTTAAGGCCCTACTGGGGAAAGTAACCTAAGGTAATGAAAAAATATAAACTATGATTTGGTGGAGCCACATATGCCAAGAATTATGCAACCTTGTTCCCCTCCTTCCACGTTTGTGTGATCTCCATGTGATTACCCAAGAATAGTTTTCACTTATTGATGATATACCCAATTTTCTAGGGAAACCATCCTATACCTGAAATTACTTTATATAGGATAATGGAATCTATCTCTACCACTAGTATCGTGATTTTACTCTACTCACACGGCTCCATAACCGTGGACATCACCTAAGCCTCAGCCTGAAAGGTATTTCCCCTGCCATAGGAAGTCGAGAATGCTGAAAAAATTAACTCATTATGATTCCTGATGACTCCTCCAACTCACATCTCCCCCCAGTCAAATACCCATATGTGTTAATCTTGAGCGCAAAGTGTATAGGTTTCCATCATATCAAATTCCCTTGTCCGACGTCAATGTCCTGCTTAACATAGACACTAGTTTGAGACAAGATTTCTTACCGATGGTGCATCATGGAATGTTGTACACAACCGAAAAAAATACGGAAACAAGTTCTTCATTATGAATATGATGATAGTATAAGATCCTCTAAATCCTTTATATCGCACCACATTCTTATCCATCCATAAATTCCAACATCTCACTAGTAGGATAACAGCCTGGACCTTCCTCTTGGATCCATGATCACCTGATCCTTGAAACCATGCATTGAGAAAAGCGTCACATAGCCCTCCTTGCCTATTCCACCTAGAAAAGTTCCCAAAGGCCTACTAAATCCAACTGGCCCACTCACTATCAAAGAAGAGATTCCCCACTATTTCTTTTTTTAGATTGCAATAACACCCACACCTAGAAGTGATTCTCACTCCCATGCATTGAATGTTTTTCTCAGTGGGAAAATCTTGATTCTTTACCCACCACAGCAAGAAATTAAACTTGTAAGAAACCTCCTTGCACCAAAATGTCACACCCCATGGATCTTTATTTAAAGCATCCCTCCTCACACGATCAAAGTCCTTAATTGAGAACTCACCCAATGTGATACCTATAAAAAAATAAGTGTATTACGATCTTCATTAATGGATAATATATTAACCACTTCAAGATATACCTTCCCTTATAATTTATCATTTAAACTCATTTATTTTTTTCTCCCTATAAACCTATCCCAACAATATAATCCCCTATTCACTCATAGTTATCCTAAAACCTTAATATTTTAGGAGAATTAAAGGGAAAATAAATTCTTTGATGTAAGTATTATTAAATACATGGTTTTATTCTTAATTATACACTTTTAAATTCATTCAATACAAACTAATATAATGATATTATTATCATTTTGATACTTTAATGTTACTATATTAATGTTAATGTGATTATTTATTCATATACCCTATCAATTATTAAAAACAAAATTGTTGGTCGTGTGTGGTGTGGTTTTCCACACTATAAGAAATATGCTATATAACAATGTCCCTATCCCAATGGTTCTTTGAATCTTTTGGGATAGGTCCCCTTTCCCAATTGTTTTCTCAAAACCATTGGGAAAGGGTATAGATTATTATTCCTTCCCAACAATTTTTCAAAACTTTTTGGAAAAGGCTGTTGAAAACTATATGTACCAATGGTTTTTATTAATTTTTGGTATAGAGTACATATCCCAATAGTTTTTAAAAACTATTGGGGTAGTATCCCCTAAATAAAGCGGCACCGAGCCCCCTACCCATTCCAAATCTGATTGATTTTTACCCTAGAGCAGTGCCTCTCTTCCCAGTCAGTGACCACTCTTCCAACATCAGATCCAACGGTCTGAAATCTCTTCTACTCATCCACTATGCATTGAGACTTCTCTTCCTAAAGGATTGTGCACAATTGATTCAGATGGTTTGATCACCAAGATAGTATATGTTCCTAGGTTTTCCTAACCATAATTTCTTATAATTTTTCATTTTAATTTTATTTATTTAATGTTATCACTATTTATATTCAATCATTCATTTTCTTTTTCCTAATCTGTAGTTATTTACTGGTAATTTTCACTACATGTCATGGTTATTTTTATATGGTGTGGTTATGTATTTCTAAGCAATGGGATTATAATATTTTGGTATTTTATGTATTTATTTTGATTATTTTACCATCGATTTACAACCAAATTTTATAAATTTATTTTAATATAAAATAATAAAGAATGAATTTAAATTAAGTGGTTTCATTCTTTTAGGGTTTAGATGCATTTTTGTGTTTTCTTTAATAATGGTTTTAATTGAATTTCTAAAAATGTTGGTTTTCCTTAAATAATTTGGTGTGGTTTTTACAAATGGTAGTTGAAATTATTTATGATCATTTATTTTATCTAAATGTAAAAATTTATTAATTTAATAAAATGAATTTAAATGTTACATTAGTGGAATGTATTATGAAACGAAATTCATAAAATATTTTGTTGGTGGAAACATACTAGACACATATAGCTCACTCCCTAAAATAAATCCAAGTGTGTGTATAGTTATTATGTATTGAAAATATTAACAAGTATGTTCTAATGTAGATAGTGGTTACTATTACACTATTTGATTGATAACTCAGGATATAGAAGCGGTCTTGGAAAACAATGTTATGTTCTTCTGATAGCTTTAGTTTAGTAGTTTATCTTGTATGGTTGATGTATCATCCACTTTGACATTTTTTTTATATTTTGTCTCTACTGTACTTGTTTTATTTTTTAAATATATTTTTTCTTATAAGGTGTGGGTTTGGTTGGTTATGTTTGTTATTCCATGTTGGATTTCAATCTACATTTGAAACGAATTATTTTATTTACATAGCAGTCCAACATAGGCGTTGTTCATTCTAGATTTTAAATATAAATTTGTTGTGTGTTTAATTATATTTTAGAAAATAATTACCTATCTATTATTTTTTATTCCCTTAGAACTTTTTTCCAATCCGCAGGGATTGAGAACACCCTTCGGGCCATATCGTGGGCCAATCTGGGTGACATGTTATGTTGACCAAGGTTGGTTCACAAAAAAATGGTATTAGACTTCCCTTAAAAATTTTGAAGAGTCGGGTATATAGGATATATATTTTTTGGAACTTAATAGTTAGGTCATTAGTGGGTGTCTGATCACCACCTTTCATGAAAAGACTTGAGTTTCCATGCATAATTAGGATGTTAGTCTTGAAGTTGAGTTTTTTTTAATTATTTTTTATATAATTTAATATTAATTGATTTTATATTAATATATAGTAAATTTATATGGGATATTTTGAGGTATTTTTAGTTTTGGGGTGAAAGTGGAGGAGGAATTAGAGCCACACTGTTAGCTCTTGTAGTTTGGAAAACCATGTGGAGCACGTGTGGAAGGCTCTATAACTTTTCTTAGAAGGTGTTTCATGGTCGATATGCATTTATTCAAACCATTTAATCAAACCAGGAATAGTTATTCATTTCCTATATATTTATTGTTTTTTCTACCATTCTTTTCCAACTTGTTTACAATAGTTTTTACCATTGGTATGGTGATAATAAAGGGATTTTTATTATAAATTAATGTTATTGTTATGATTCTCATATATAGTAGTGTATCAGTTATGGTTCTATATAAAGTAAATAATTCTCAATTAGTTAAATATATTTTCAGTTACACTTAAATATTATTTGAATGCCCAAAATGACTTATAATAATTTTTTTATAGAATATAGAGAATTATGATGTATGAAACCGATCAGATCATAAGCGATCTTCAGAACAGTTTGAAGAGGTTTTTATATTTTTCATTTGAAAATGCTTCAGATAGTGGTCATATACATTGAACATGTTATAATTATGTTGGATGACCTTGGTTGAGCCGTAAATAAGTTATCTACCATATAAAAAAATAGTTTTCAAACAAACTACTATGTGTGGGTTCACGATGGGGAGAAAATGGAATCTCAAAATACTAATGATCCAAATGATAGGAATGGATTAGAGAATTTGATATATGAACAATTTATGTTTATTCATTGTCATGATAAAGAAAATGGTGTCAACCCAAGAATAATTCAATATGAGCAGCCATGACGCATCCCATGAAAATGATGATATTGATCGGGTGAAATAATTAATTGATGTTTCCATGACTCCAATATATTGTAAATGTGGTAAAATTAAAAATCTGGAATTTTTAATCTAATTTTTTAATAGGAAACCCATGTACAAGTTTTATAATACATCTATAAATTACATTCTTACCTTCATAAATAACTTTATCCCAGATGATTCATATATTCCCTCAAACCACTATATGGAATGAAAGATAGTTAAAGAACATGCATTTTCAGAAAACAAAATTCATGATTTACCAAAAGATTGCAGCATATTCTAGGAGGAAACTATCAAAATAAAAGATGTTATAAAATGTGGAACATCTTGACGGAAGCCAAAATCTTATGGAACACTCTTTCGTGTTCCACAGAATGTTACGTGGCACTTTTAAATGATCTCCAAACTCTATAATATATTCATTTGTGATGAAATATCAATAAAAATTTGTTATCTCCCACTCTTCAAGTCTTAATTTCGTCAATGTATATGATTTTGTAATTACTCATGTTTGGGGAAGTGGTGGAAAACTAGGTTCAATTTTCTCATATGGTTCTTCTTTATTTATCATTAGTCTATTCATTCTCATAGTAATATTAAAAAAATACATTGATCAGAAGTCTATACATTCTTGAGAAAAGTATCCATTCGTGGTAGAACCTTCGAGATGATTCTTGTTCTGTACATAACATTTTTATACATGTTCAATTGAAAACATCATTATTTATCTTTAAGAAGAAGATATAATTTTCAAAGAAAATAGTTTTCTACATGGTTGAAATTGAAGGTAGAAATATTTTTTTAATAAATAAATAAAATAAAATTTAAATTAAGTTTAATATTCATTTATATTTCAGGTATTGAGTTTTCCAACTGACTCTATTTTTTAGGAAATAAGAGCTTTAGATTTTGGTCCTAATACCGTGGTTTTTTGAATGTAAATCAATTTTTTTCAATGGGTACATATTTATTATCACTGAATAAGAAAATAACATCATTACAAAACATGATGGTGTTATGATAACTTCCACAAAAATTGTTATGATAGTGCGTTAGATAATAGATCTCATTTTGAAAATATGGCATATTATGGAGTCGTTGATAAAATAATAATATTGGATTATTACTCTCATGATCTAGTCGTGATGATGAAATTCTAGTGGTTTGATTTTGATGATGAGGCAATGCACCTCAATTTATGATTGTGGATTTTTAGTTTTTAACATGACTCGCACTCTTGAAACCGATGAACTATATGTATTGGCATCAATGAAGAAACATGTTTTTTATGTCAAAGATCGTATTCAACCTAAATTTGGTTTCATTATTAAAGTAATTCCAAGTCATGTTTTTTTAATGGTGATGATGGAATTTACACCATCCCTAATTCCATTGGAACCAATCCATTTATTACTTATGATGACTCGAATAGATCAATTTTCAGAGTTGATTGTGAACCTGAATTTGTGGTGGGAAATATATAAAATCATTTATACATGTTATCAGTTATTTTAGTTTAGCATGACTTGGGTTTTTAAGGTTGGAACTATTCAAAATGATTTTATATTTATTTAAAAAAATTGTATCTGAGGGGGTGGTATGAGAGCTAGGAACTCCAGTCAACACACCCGATTATACCTTGACCCTCCCCCTAACGTACCATCTTCCACTCATTTTGATCCTGCTATGTTCTTAGGGACACATAGTATATTTAGGCCTCCCGTGTTTTCAATGGACTTTATATCTGAGCCTCCTCACCCATATTTACCGAATCAAATGATGATTATCACTCCTCATCTATATCATGCATTTGGATAGACATCCATTCCATCTTCATTACCATTTACTTCTTTCTCTCTGAGATTCTACATTCCTTCTTTGGCTCCTGCTCAGACATAGTCTATGCCTATGGAGAATACATTGGCACCCACACCACCTATACAGGATGATGTTCCTTTAGTTCCTATAGATCCAGTGGCATCCATTAATCATATTTTTACAGGTATATTTTATAACCTTAAAAAAATTATACCATAATTTATTTTCATTATTATTTTTTATTTCTTTCATAAAAAATACATCTACTAATAGTCCATGGGGGAGGGGGTGTACATGAATACATTCATTTTGTAATAACCACATGCAGTTGATGGTGGACTACAATGAATACATCCAAATGATCGAAAAAACAAGGCAACAATGTTGGTGTTTTTTTTGCAACACTTAACATATACTCCAACATCATTCTCGTCAGCCTGCTCTCATGGATACAATAGTCCAATGAAGTCAAGGACAATTCTTGGGCATAGATATGGGTAAAAAATGGATTTAATGTAATATTTTTTTTATTTATATGAATTAATATTTTGGTATCAACTTTGGTTTAATTTTCTTGATGGTGAGGGTACACAACCAGCACGTCTATAGGAATTAGCTAGGCTTTAGACAACCTATAAACTTAATTTATATATTGGATGGTGTTATAGAGTGGGAATAGAGTTAGAGGAGGTACCTATTAGGAATTAGTATCTGATAGAATAGTATCAGCAAATGATTACTCATTGGATGAATACCAAGTTTAAGGTATTAATCAAATTTGAGGTTTTTAAATGAGAATTTTCATGTTTTTCATTAATAATATGTTTTTTATTGTTGAATTTTATTTATAAATCATCTGAAAAAAAACCATTGATGCTAAAAAATACCTACAAACTTTAGGGCATACTATGATGTTAGATCATGAGAGGAAGCAGGTACGAAAATTGTTTATTATTTTTCTTTAGGAATTGCTTATTAGCCACTAAAAGAGGCTAATATCCTTTGTTTATATTCTAATATTCATGTGATTTATTAATCAAAAACACCATTTTTAGTATATTTTACACATTGAACAATATTTCATATTATAATTGTAATTCCTTCTTAAAATGCACTATTACATAGTATAATTTTGAACACCATATAAAATACCCAATGATCTTGATTATATTATCATATTTTATTTTCTAGTCACCCATTATATAAGTAACAATTCATGTTATTTGGAGCACTTAAAGATTCACATTGAATACCACCAAAGTTGGCCTTGAACCAACAACATTTTGGGAAAAGTAAACTAGACAACAACCCAAAAAAAGATTGTAACAGCCACGATCCAAGCCCAATAATTCTGAAAATTGAACTAAAGATATAAGAAATCAATGGGAACCTTTTATTTAATATTATACAATGTTAATTATGATTTTATCCTGGAGTTCCAAGCGGCCCTAGATGAAGATACAACATTTTGAAATATTTAAAAGCCCAGAAAAACAGCCCATGAATTTAATCATATATCTCAAAAAAATATTAATTTTGGCTTATATTCTACAAAAGGTGAGTAGACATACCTATAATCATATTTATCTTCTATGGACCACAATAATTTTGTCATTTTTATGCTCTTTTGGACACACCAATCAAAGGCATGCAAGTTGGCTCGGATTTTTTTTCAAGGGTGGAAAAGTCCACTCTCCCTCAACTTCCCACCCACCTTGGCCTACCACCATTAATTTAGGACACTTGGATAGATGGGGGCTTGACACAAGGCTCCAAAAATTCCTATTTAAGGAAGTGGGTTTGGGGGATTTATCCATCTTGGATGCTTTATTTCATTGTAATGTTATGCTGCCACTTTTCCTCTGTAATGTTCTTCCTCAATTGTAAGTTGTTTTAATTCATCCTAGTTTCTTAATAAAAGTTCTTATTCTCCTATTATTATATTATTATCCAACTCTATTTTATAAAATTTCCTCATGGTGTGAATTTATTTACCCCAAACCTTGTGAAATTATTCACACAACGATGGAGTGGTCATTTTCTTTTTATTGTTTTCTTTACTTCTTCAATTCCTCTGTCATGAGTCTACTTCTCGCTTCCATTGAAACCATAGTATCAATTGAGGGATATCCCACACATGGGTAGATCCAAGGGAGTAACAAGGGTGTTTATCAGATGTTATTTATCACCCCATTAATGACTAATCACTTATTTTAATTGATATTTTTAATTGATGGTTTTAAAGCTTCTTCGTCCTTGTTGAATTTTAAGGCCACATACTTCAAGTGCTAATACAAAATTTTACCTTGGAGTGCTCATAAATTTTATCCTCCAAGTGTATAGTTAATTATTAATATGGTTTTTTGGTATTAAACTGGTAAGTGATGAATTTATTTGATCATCTTGAATAAACCCATCTTGAATATAAGAAATTAAAATTGTTAAAAAATAATAATTTCATCAAATCCACCCCTGTAATAAGCTAGGATCAACACTTCTCATAATTTTATTTTACTTAATAAATGTAGAATTTTCTTAAACCTACCTAAAATAAACCTAATATTGTCTACTTAATATCCAAAATCATTCCATAGAATGTGTGTGTCTATAGGTTTCTTCTTAGGTCTCTGAGGAATCGACAACCCAAGTTATCCTACATTTGACCACTTAACCTTAAAAACTTGGGTAAATTTGGGTGAGACCAAATTTCTATGCCATTTATAGGGACCCAATTAAGTCATCTAAACACCCATTATACTATCCCCCATGTTTTCTATTCTCATCCAAATTCTCTTATCTATTCCCTTTCTCATTTTTTTTTATTTTGTCACATGGCCGCATACACTCATGACCAATCAAACCATCTAGTCGGGGTGGATAGTCATGGGGTTGGGGAGTCAAGTACATAGAGGAGACTCTTTCCATTAGATCATAATATTCCTAACACTCCAGAGTCCAAAATTGATCCCATTTAAATGGAAGGTCTTCAAATAAACCAACTCATAAACCCGGGTGAAAACCAAAAGGGAAATCCAAATGAGGCAGCCCCAAACTTGGGGAATGCAGTCATACAAACCATGAATGACTACCTCACACCTGCCAGGACCAATGTACCCTCATGAATTAAACACAGTTACTTTTTATATTCCAACTACATCATTAAACCCCATGTCCTAAAACACCTTCCCATATTTCATGGAATGGAGCCCGAGATGCCCTACCTTCACGTTAAGGATTTCAATGACATTGTAAAAACCATTTGTCCCCCACATCAACTAGAATCAGCTAAGATGAGGCTATTTCCTTTTTCATTAAAGGATCAAGAAAAAATTGGATAAAAAATTTGAGACCATCATCCATCAACTCTTGGGACCAATTACAAAGTGAATTCAACAAAAAATACTTTCCCCGCCACAAAACAATTTCACTTAAAAAGAGAATCCAAAACTTTTTTGAAAAAGAGAGGGATTCTTTCTACAAAACATGGGATATGTTCAGAGACACTCTAAACATGGTTCTACACCATAGTTTTTCAATCCCAGAACAAGTTCTAATTTTCTATGAAGGGTTGGGTTCAGGAAACAAACAATTCATTAACATGATGTGTAATGGAACCTTCAAAAACAAATCCCCAAATGATGCTTATGAGTATCTATAAAGCCTTACTGGACAAAATCAAATATGGGGAAAATCACCGTAAAATTAGAAGACACCCAATTATGGTGGAATTAACACACTTAGGGAGGAGGAAATCCTTAGGGTGAAACTTTCTACAATCACTAGGAAGGTCAAGGAGAACTATCTTATGAAGGTCCATAAAATTCAAAACAGTTGAACCTATTTGCACAATTTAGGACAAACATGACCAAAAATAAGAAAACATCCCAACCATTCTATCCATAAAGAATGTTCTTATAAGAGGACCACTAGAGGAGGATAATGATCTGAACTTTCATAAGCCACAGTACCAAAACACTTTCAATCCAAGGTAAAATGACCATCCATTATTCCATTGGAAAGATAACCAATAACCCAACCAACAATCTAGTCATCCTAAAGGACCAAACCCCTACCCTACACAAAAATTCTAAAACCATAACCAGTTCCAACCACATCTATCCCAATAACAACACCCTCCTATCCAATACCAACAACCAATCCAATAACAAAAGTATCCTCCTGGGTTAAACCAACCAGCACAAGCCCCTACCCAATCTGTCACTCTTCCAATCCTTGAGCTATTATGTAAACAAATGGATTGAATGAACTCAAAATTATCCTCCCTTAAAAAATAACTTCAAACCATCATAACTAGAAATGAATGCATGCCTACTTAGGCGGTACCATCCTCAACTTTAAGGATAGATTCAAGTTCCACTCAAAAAACTCATGGATAACTAAAGTATGTGACAGTTTTAAGAAGTTAAAAATCAATTGAGAAACCTGAACAAATAATTCATAAACCATGTGAAGCTTTAGACTCTAGTGAAAATTCAAATGAACCACATGATCAAACTAAGGAAACTGATAACAATGTGAAAAAAATAACCCTTCAACGAACAAACCCACAACATGAACCATTTCCCTCAATGCATGAGGGGGGAAACCAAGCCTGAATTAAATGAAACATTGAGGAAAATATTCTCAAAATTCAAGCTGAACCTTATACTCCTTGATAATATTCAAACCATTCCTTCAAACTCAGAATATCTAAAGGACCTATGCACGTTTAAAATTAAATTCTCACATAATAACCAAATCCTTATATCTGTAAATGTTACCACAACAATCCAAGGAACCCTTCCACCAAAGATGAAAGACCTAGGATGCCCTTACATCATTCTTGAACTAGGATAGAACAATGTTTTCAAAGCCTTGTGTGATCTAGGTTCTAGTGTAAATCTCATTCCCTATGTTGTGTACTTCCAATTAGGCCTGGAAGAGCTCCAACCCACATATGTCACACTTCAACTTTCTGATCGTAGAATTAGAGTTCCAAAGGGGATTTTAAAGGATATTCTGGTAAAAGTAGAAAACTTAATCTACCCTTATGACTTCATTATCCTTGATAATAATCCAAACTTAGAAAACAAGGAGAACCCCCACCCACATCCTCCCCCCCCCCTCCATCATCGTTGTTCGTACCTTGCAACAATCAACTCCGTTATCTGAGTTTGGAATGGGAACATGACCATCACCTTTGGAAACATGAGTCTAGACATGAACATATACAATGAAAACTATCAAATTGGGGATGATGAAGAGATCCATGAGGTTAATTGGATTCATATTATTGATAGTGAACTCAAGTAACATCAAGGAATTATTGAAGGATGTTTAATTCAAGAAGAGATTTATTTTCTTTGTTCACATGAGGGAAATTTGTCTCCTTGGATTGAATCTCTTTCAGATTACTCTATTTATGATTTTATATAATCACCAATCAATGATACTATGGGTGAAATAAATAACATTGAGTGCATACCCTTTCATGACACTACTCGGGCAAATTTAGTGGATTAAAATTTTGTTCACAAGGAACCAATTCTATCAAGAATTTTGAAAAAAATGATTTCAATACAAAGTCTCATTTTTTCTATGAAATTGATAAAAAATATGTTCTAGAATTTAATTTCTTACCTTAATAACTCAATTACACAATCTTAGGGGGAAATTGATCCTTTCTTGTAGTCATTTCTTACTCACTTGAATCCAATCAAGAGATGATGCTTCTGGATGTCCTAAGAAATCAAAATAAAGCAAATGGATGGACCCTTTATGATATTTCTGGGATTATCCCACTCATTGGAACTCATAATATTGTTCTTGAATCATAATACAAACCATGTCATCAACCATAGTGGAGAATCAATCCAAAGATTGTGGATGTGGTAAGGAAATAACTTCTTATGTTATTGAAAGAAGGTATCATCTACCCCATAGCTGAGAGTGAGTAGGTAAGACCAGTTCAAGTTGTCCCAAAGAAAATAGGAATTATTGTGATCACCAATGAGGATGGTGAACTTCTCCCCACAAGGGTCAGTAGTGGATGGAGATTCTATATTAAAAATAGGAAGCTCAACTCTTGTACCAAGAAAGACCATTTTTCCTTTCCCTTTATTAATCAAGTCCTTGAGCGAGTGGCAGGTCATAAATTATATTTCTTCCTAGATGGATTCTCAGGGTATAATCAAATATTGGTCTCCTTAGAGGATCAAGGTAAAAAAAACTTCACTTGTCCATTCATCACTTTTTCCTTCAAGTGCATGTCCTTTAGGTTATGCAATGCCTCTGGTACCTTCCAACGGTGCATGATTGGAATCTTCTCGGACATGGTGTGGGATTGTTTAGAGTTATTCCTGGATGACTTATCTATCTTTGGGGATACTTTTGAGGGATGTCTTATGAATGTTGAAAGGGTTTTTTCAAGATATGAGGATAAGAACATCATCCTAAATTGGGAAAATATAAATTCATGGTAAAGGAAGGACTTATTCTAGGCCATCTAGTCTCTAGTATAGGGATTTAAGTTGATAAAGCTAAGTTTAACATCATTTGTCACCTTCCCTCTCCTAAAACTATCAAGGAAGTGAGGTCATTATTAGGACATTTTGGTTTCTATAAAAGGTGCATTATAAATTTCAACTCTATTTCTTGACCACTTTGTGCTCTATTCGTGAAAGATGCTCCATTTTTATGGACAGAAAGCTATGAGAAATATTTCTCTACACTCAAGTCATCTCTTATCCATGCACCTAACATACAATCTCTAAATTGGATGCTTCCTTTTGATCTCAAGTTTGATGCCGGTGACTTTACTGTAGGAGCAGTATTAGGACAACAGTGTGAGAAAACTCCAGGTTTCATTTCTTATGCAAGAAAAATCTTTAAATTATGCCCAATTAAAATACACCACCACTGAGAAATAGTTGCTTGATATTTTCTTTTCCTTAGAGAAATTTAGGTTCTATCTCTTAGGATCACCCATTATTGTATTTACTGAACATTCATACCTGAAATACCTTTTCCAAAAACAAGATTCCAAGGATAGATTGATTAGTTGGGTCCTTCTTCTTCATGATTTTGATTTAACCAATAAGGATAAAAGGGTGTGGAAAATTTTGTAGCTGATCACCTCTATAGTATGGAATTAAAAGAAAAATTGCATCACCTTTCTGTGTCTGATTCATTTCCAAATGATCACCTTTATTCTGTGAGTTATTTACCATGGTATGTTGACATAGAAAACCATTTGGTTACAAGTGACATTACAAAATTCCATCGGGCCCAAGCTAAGTAGAAATTCATTTCTAATGTCAACACTATGTGTTTGATGACCCTTACCTCTTCAAGTTCTGTAATGATCAAATCATTAGGATATGTGTTCCTGATTCTGAGAAAGATTCCACTCTAAAATTTTGTCATGGAGAGGCATGTGGAGCCCACTTTTCCAAAAAAGACCACTACAAAGGTCCTCCAAAGTGGTTTTTACTAGACTAACCTCACTAAGGATTCCTTCAAATTCTAAAAAAAATTTCCCTCAGTGTCAAAAATTAGGATCTATTACCAAAAGTAATCAAATTCCCCTCACTCACATTCTGGTCATTGAAATATTTGATTGTTGGGGAATTGATTTCATGGGACCCTTACCAAACTCTATGGTATACCTCTACATCCTCTTAGTTGTTGATTATGTCTCAAAATGGGTTGAATCCATTCCCAAAAAGTCTAATGACCATCATGTTGTGATTCAATTTCTGAAAGAGCACATATTTTCTAGATTTGGAATTCATAGGGCTATAATCAATGATTGAGGAACCTATTTTTACAATATCCCATTATCTTCACTCATGTCTATGTATGGGATTTCTCATTAAGTTTCCACTATGTACCATCCTCTAACCAATGGTCTATCTGAGTGAGAAAATAGGGATACTAAGAAAATTCTTGAAAAAACTATCAATCCCTCAAGGAAAGATTGGTCCGAGAAACTCTTGGATACTCTTTGTTTATATTGTACAACAATCAAAACCATCCTAAGCATGTCACCATATTGGTTGGTTTATGGAAAATTATTCCATTTACCAGTTGAAATTGAACATAAGGATTTTTGGGAAATTAAGAAAATGAATTATGCCCTCTCATTGGCCAGAACAAAAATGAAATTAGATCTCAATGAACTTGAAGAACTTTATATAGAGGCTTATTAAAATTCAAGGATCAATAAAGCTAAAGTACAAGCCTTCCAATCTAGAAATTGTAAAACCAAACACATTGTAATGGGTAAACCTATTCTTTTGTACACTTCTAAACTTTATTTACACCTGAAAAGGTTTGGGTATAGATGGTTAGGTCTATACATAGTGCATAAGGTGTACCCCCATGGGGCTATAGAAATTCAACATCCCATCAATGGTAAAACCTTTAAAGTTAATGGTCATAGAGTCAAACAATTCATTAAACCATTCCAAAAAATGAAGTTGATGAAAACTTGTGTGAACCAACCTTAGATGAGAAAAATACTTAAACAATTAAGGGTCTATGTTAAGCTAGTGACATTAAACAATAGCGTGGAATGGGAGGTAACCCGTGGTTTTCATCTTTGTGAATCATATTTATATTTTAAATAGGATTAATAAATAAATTTTAAAAAATGTATATTTAACTCTGAATATGATAGTACAGTAGACTATTTACTTTTTCTTATTTTATGAGTATGGATGGGTATGAAAGTGGAGCTCCATATTCATATGTGTTATGTGGTGTGACCCTTGAATAATACCGTACCCAGAAATTTAAAAATGAGACAATGTATCATTAGTCTATTTTTTTTTATGTGTTTTTAGGTTAAAATAAAAATAACAATAACAATAATTAATAAAATAAAAATAAAAGAACTTGTCATAGGTTGTGTGGAAAACCTAGTCACAACTGGGAAAGCCACAGGGACTCGAACCCATGACCGAAGGGAGACAGGGGTGTGTGCTTTCCACTGAACTATGGATTATAGCTATTCCTTCTTCTATAATTTTTTATGTATACTTATATTTTACATATATATATATATATATCATGATACTTGTATTAGTCTTTGGTATGCTAAAATAAATAGGTTTGTTTTTTTGTCTATGTATTTTTTTAATTAAGGGAACCTCTCGGGGTTTCCATGGTTTCTAATTTAGTTTGTGAGTGAGAAGCAGAGGCTATTGAGGTGAAATAATTTTATAGTTAAATCAACTATATCCAAAACTTCCACAATTTTCTACCATCTACCACTGGTATTCCATGAGTATCATGAAGATCAAAGGAATAATCAGAAGTTTCATGAACTTCAACGTTAAAAACCAGGTGACTTTGTTCCATGTTTATTCATTAAAATTCCTTTTAGAACATCCCTCTTATACCACTTACCCCTGCTGAATTTTCATTTCTTCAAACACTGGGGATAGTGTTATTTTAAGTTGGGGTAGATGAAATAAAAAAATTTCTTTTGAAAAATAAAATTTACTAAATGTTTTGGAATATAAAAAATGCATGGAATGAAAAATTCATTTAATCTTGAACATGATAATAAAAATTGCATACTTTTAAATTGAATATCAAAATATTTTTTTATGCCTTGATTATAATTTTAATTCAATTTTAAGTTCTTGTGCATATATTTTGGAAAAGGTGGTTGTCAAATGTGATATTTCATCATTTATATTTTCATCCAAAAAAATCACAATGCACGTCCTTTGGATAGTGGGGAATTAGTTTGAGTTCATGGGGTCCCCCAAATAAATAGCATAGGTTTGATGATCATTTTAGTTTTAATATGATAATTCATAAAAATTAAAAATAATAATAAATTTGCATATAGATCACTGAAATAACCTAATGCATGGATTTTAGCACTAGGGGATTGTGACTCCATAGTTTCCTGGCCTAGAGTAAGTAATTTTATCTCTATTTGTGGTAATTTTACTTTGTTTTCAACTGAGTTAACTTGAGATGATGCCTAAGTATGTGTGCTTCACTTGGTTCCCTAAGGCCTTTGAGCCTGGGAGTAATCGGTAAAGTCTCACTACATGGGTTGACTCTATTGAGTGAAAATTCAATTACCATGGAAAAATTGAAAAAAAAACAATAAAAATATATAAAAAACAAAAAAAAAGAATAATAATCTTAATATTGAAATGTGATTTCACCTAGTGATTCCATCATTTTCCCCTTGAATAAAAATGATCCCGCATGTCTTTTATGACACACAACACATCATCATACTTTATTGAAATTGGATGAAATGTGGAAATGAATTTAAATAAAGGAATGAGCTTGGTATTGGGATATTCTTATGGACCTATCTTGTTTTAAATAATTTTTTTATGTTTCATAATTTTTTCGTATGTTGTCTTTCTGTAAGTATTGTGTATTAAAATTTTTTTGAAAAAGGGAATTTGAATTTCATATTTTTGAAATAGATTTTTCTCAGGACTAGAAAAAATCAAGTTGGGGGGTTTGATTAGCCCCTAAAAGAGGCTAATATTCATTTTTTATATTATAATATTTATGTTCTTTATTAATTAAAAACACCAATTTTAGCATATTTTACACTTTGAACATAATTTCATATTATAATTGTAATTCCTTCTTAAAATGAACTATTACATGATTTATTTTTGAACACCATATAAAGTACCCAATGATATTGATTTCATTTTTATATTTTATTTTATGGTCTCCCATTCTATTAGTAAAAATTCGTGTTTTTGTAGCACTTAAAGATTCACATTTAAGACCACCAAATTTTTCCTTGAACAAACAACATTCTGGGAAAGGTAAACTAGACAATAGCCCAATAAAAATATTGTATTGGCCAAGAACCAAGACCAATAATTCTGAAAATTGAACTTAAGATATAAGACATCAAGGGTAACATTGCATTTAATAGTGTACAAAGTTAATTCTGATGTTTTCCTGGAGTTCCAAGCATCCCTAGATGAAGATACAATATTTGGATAGATTTAGCGGCCTAGAAAAACTGACCAAAAAATTAATCATATCTCACAAAAAAATATTAATTTTGGATTCTATTTTACAAAAAATGATGGGACATCCATATATTCATATTTGTCTTCTATGGACCACCATAATGTGGTTAGTTTGATGCTCATTTGGACACACCTGTAAAAGGTATGCAAGTTGGCTCGGATTTTTTGTCAAGGGTGGAAAAGTCCACTCTCCCTCAACTTCCCACCCACCTTGGCCTGCCACCATTAATGGGGAGACTTGGACATATGGGGGCTCGACCCAAGGCTCCAAAAAATTCTTATTTAAGGTAGTGGTGATGGATGATTTATCCATCTTGGATGCTTTCTTTCATTATAATGTTATGCTACCACTTTTACTTTGTAATGTTCTTCCTCAATTGTGAGTTGTTTTAATTCATCCTAGTTTCCTAATAAAAGTTCTTTTTATCCTACTATTCTATTATTCTCCAACTCACTTTGATACCAATTCCTCAAGGTGTGAATTTATTCACACCAAAACTTGTGAAATTATTCACACAACGGTCGAGTGATAATTTTCTTTTTATTGTTATATTTACTTCTTCAGTTCCTCCCTCATGAGTCTACTTCATGCTTTCATTGAAACCATAGAATCAATGTTGGGTTAACCCACTCATGGGTTGATCCAAGGTAGTATCAAGGTGCTGAATAGGATGTTATTTATCACCCCATTAATTTCTAATCACTTCTTTTAATTGAGATTTTTATTTGATGATTTTAAAGATTCTTCGTCCTTGTGGAGTTTTAAGGACACATACTTTAATTACTAATATGAACCTTTACCTTGTAGTGCTCATAAATTTGATCACCTAAGTGTATAGGTGATTAGTATTATGGTTTATTGGTATTAAACCAGTAAGTGATGAATTTTTTTGATCTTCTTGAATAAACCCATATTGAATATAATAAATCGAAATTGTTAAAAAATAATTTCATCAAATCCACCCCTTGTAATAACCTAGGATCAACCCTTCTCATAATTTGATTTCACTTAATTAATGTATTGTTCTATTAAACATACCTAAAATATACCCAAATTTGGCCACTTAATATCCAAAATAATTCCATAGAATGTGTGTGTATATAGGTTTATTCTTAGGTATCTGAGGAATCGAAAACCCAAGCTGCTCTACATTTGACCGCTTAACCCTAAAAACATTGGTAAATTTGGGCGAGACCACTTTCACTTTCTATTGTTTCCACCATAATTTATTTGATTTATAAAATTTTGATATATTTTTATTTCTGAAATTTATTATTTGTAACCAATTTTAAATTATGGTTTCCTACACTCAATTTCATTGTAGAGGTAGGTTTTGAATATTGAAGGATGTGTGCCTCGAGCAAAATTGGTTTTCTTCAGTAGAAAGAAAAAATATGGAAGTGTAGTTAACGAACTGACAGAGAGCATATTTTAAGTTTTAATTTGTTAATTTCAAATGTTAATATCTATTTTTTAACTTAATAATCTATTTATATTTGTAACAGGATGCTTTGGAGGCCCTTGACTCCTAGAAACATAAACATTTTGGGTCAAATGATCACTTACATTAGGTGTTGGGAGATGAGTACCATGGCAGATTACGTTGCTGACCTCGGAAGTGTATAGTCCTAACGTGGTATTTTCCCTCTTTAGGTACTATTTTTAGTACCAACAGGTTGGAAAAGTTTAAGACACATGAAGAATAGGCCATAAAAAGGGTCACACGGGTAGAAGAATAGTTTGATAGAGAAAATAATGAATTCATGAAACTAATGAAAGTTTTATGTCCATAACTTCCACTAGAGGGCATCACAACTTGTGATGAATATATATCATCGATGTTTTCATTATATAGTGCATCAAGTGGAAGTTCTAGTGTTCTTCAAGATGATGACATTTCTGTAGATGATGATGGTGAGGAAAAGGATGAGGATGAGGATGAGGATGATGCCAAGACTGAGGCTATGGATGAGGATGAGGAAGAGGTCGAGGCTGAGGTAGAGGTTGATGTGGAGGACGAGGGCTAGGATAAGGCCCAGGATGAGGATGGGGATGAGGATGGGGACAATAACAGAGATATGGATGAGGACAATGATGAGGTTGATGATGATGGTGATGATAGTGATGGTGATGATGGAAATATTGATTTGTTACATTTTTTACTAATATTACTGACATTTGATGTTTGATGATTTTTTTGACTAAATGTATGTGTGATTAGGTAGGTCACATCATGATTAACTCAGGTATCATAAATACTATATATTTTTAATCATATTACCTTTTACCAATGTATTTTCTATCTTTTTTGATAATGTAATTAGTGTATTTCGATATTTAATATATGATTCAACATTAAAATGATTGATTAGGTCATTTCTCATACTTGTATATTTATTTTTTATCTATAAATAGATTCTATGAATTCTCTCTTTACATGGTATCAAAGATATTTCACAACCCTAACACTCCTTATCCATGAAACCCTCCCCAATGCACCATCCTCCCTACCAAAACCACCCATGTCCATGCCCCCTCCTTGTATCCCCTTCCATTTTATCTCCTTACCACTTTATCCCTTCCTACTTGGTCCACTTACTTTCCCACCCCTCTTGATGCCTTATCCTCTGACTGTGTTTTGTGTTACTAAATTTTTTTTAAATAACACCTTCTGAATTTACTTGAACACTTTTTTTGGGCTTACAATGATTCCATACCAAGATATATTATTCATTAAAATTTAAATTTTTCAGGGATTTTAGTATCCTTTAGTTCCATGGAGGATTATTTGAGCCATGAGGGTATAGCCCCTGATTGCCATTTGGTGGTAAATCCTCCCTCTTTTCTCTTCTTCAGGGGATAACTTCCAATTATACCACCAAAATGATATATATTCTTGAAATCAAAACCATAATGAAAATCTATTATTAATATAATCATCTTTTTTAGTCCAATATTATTTTAGATCCTACTGTAGTTTTTGCATGATAGATCATAGTGTTATTACATCTTTTCAAGGACATGGTTGTGTGAAATATTCCACTACTCATGGACTTTATTGTGTAAGTGTCCATAGACATTTCATTTTACAACATTATGGAAAACAATCCCATCACCTTGACATCTATTATACTCTCAATGGATGCCCAATAGCACTTCACACTACCCAGGAAGCCTTCGGTGGATCACAAGGACCTAATATTTTTGAGTCAACCCAATTCCTAAAAGGAATAACATTCAAACTATTTTTATATCACATGAAATAACATAGCCATCATAACCAAAACAATTCATGAAACCACATTTCATCATTCCATCATAATCTTTTTGAGTCAACCCAATGCCTAAAATAAATTCCCATAAGACTTATCTGATATCCCACAAACTTCCACATATTCAAACACTATTGGATCAAAGGTAGACATTTCAAGAAATTATGATATATATTCTTCAATTTAATATCCCATAAAACCCAATATAGTAGAAAGAATTAGCCTCCATATGATGGCCTCACACAACACTAGTCCTGGCCTTCTATACCAAACACCTTCATTGTAACCATGGTCAACCCCATCTTATATATCCCATAATATATGAAGGTATCCACCCACAATGAGTGATGAAAACCAAATAAATTGGTTGTATCATATGTTCACATGAGCTAGATTTCTATATTGGATAACCACAGTAAGAGGAATCACAAAAAAAACCTAGGATACACCTTTTGAAAACCTATGTCACCACCTATGAACCCTTTTTTCAAACAAAAAAATAGTCAAAACCATCTAACTCATCCTAAAAAACCATTTCTAATCAATTATAGTGATTAATATCACCCATATTCACATGATACTTTCCCAAAACATTCCCATAGAACCATCTTAGCGATCACATCATGAAACAATTTCCATACCTGACCTCATCATGCCAAACTGACAATAGAGTCATAAATCTCACCTATTATTCCATAATTGGATCTACCATACCATTTCACACATGAGACTACCTTCTATTATTTCCTAATAACCATAAAAATTTTAATAAGATCATAAATGGTCTCACCTATATCATCCCCATCACACCAATTTACCACACATAACATAACACACATATAAATTTAGGATAAATCTATATAGCACCTTCCTTATAATCATAGATTTCTACTCCTAGAATATTGAACTATAATTCAATTTCAAATAGTAATAATCAAGAAGGAATATGAAATATATAAAAATATGGCATAATATAAATAAATACTTAAACTCCTCAAGTAAGTGAGACAAATCATAGAGTAATGGATATATAATGTTAGCCTTTATCTAAGATACTTCTTAATTATAATAATTCCAAGATCTATAAGGAAAATAGTAAGAACCCTCACTCTAGACTCAGAATGAAGGATAAAGAGATGTATGGTAATAGCTCAGCCGAATGGCCAACCATAAAACCTCATTTTAATATCAAAATAAATAACCTTTTATACCTCCTAGAACTATTCACAATGTGAACTGTATTTTCATTCCATGGGTCATCAGGACCACCCCCACATTTATAACTATTTCAATCCATGGAACACAGTGTCACGCTGTGAATTGATATATACCAACATAATTCTCCCAAACCTCTTACTTTTATACTCCAAAACATTAAAGCCATGAAAAATACATTTTCCATTTCATATATCCAACATATTATAGCGCATCTTTGTGTTATTTTGTATATACACATACCAAAACTATCCACCATCTAAAGTGCTCAATCTTCATTGTCCCAAAAATTGATATTACATTGAATGCAGATGTATTATTCTCCCATGCCTAGAATACCCCAACTACTAAATATAATTAATCTATCCCTTCTATGGGAACCCCCCCCCCCCCCATAGTAATTACCTACCCAATCAATTCCCAACCCAAGGTCTCAATATCCTGGTGGTTCCACACCAACTATAATTTCATAACACCCATATTTGAACCATCATACACCATCATTCCCCACATCCCATTGTATTCTCATTTCATACTCACACCATACATGATGCCCATAAAATTCCACATCACACTTAATGCCCATACAAGTCCTGTATCACTCATGATGCCCATATATTAACCACACTATGTTAATTCACTTATCAAACATACCTATCGTGCACCATATATTAACCACACTATGTTAATTCACTTATCACTCCTGATGCCTTATGACCATTTTGAGTAAAATTAAATTTGTGAGATGTATACACCATAGAAAGTGAAATGGGTTAGTTGGATTGTATGTAGGTGTATGCAATGGAATGGATTTTGGTTGGCTAGTGTGAAGAATTATGGAAATACCCTATTCCGATAGTTTTAAACCATCAGTATAGTGTTTAACAGAATGTATTTACCAGTGATTTATAAACCATTGGTAAATTGTTTAATTATTCTATATACCAACGGTTTATTAACCATTGGTATAAATTTATACCAACAGTTCTTTTGAAACTGTTGGTATATTAAAATTTATACTACTCTATACCAACGGTTTGGGAATAACTGTTGGTATTGGGATAATCCAAGGCCATACTACCCAAAAGTTTGAAAAAATATTGGTATAGGTTATATCAATGACTTTCTAGCCTATACTAATAGTTTGAAACTATTGGTATAGACTGCCTTTCCAGCAGTGTCACCTCCATGAGGTAACATGTTTTATTTTCCTTAACCATCATACAAGGATGGATATAAGGGTGGTATTAAAGGATAAATGTTTTTTTTATTATATCATTAAGGTTATATTTTTAAAAATTTTAGAACCTGTTAATTATATGAACAATAAATAAGTATCATTAGTTTAATCGTTAAAAATAATCATAATAAGAGGATAATATTTTATTCAAATTGTGTAATGTTTTATTATAAATTTATTATTCTTTTAATTCATTTTAATTATGATTTATAACACTAATATACAATTAATAATATCATTATACTCTTGGTATAATGATATGATAACAAAACCACCTCACAGTCATTTAATAATATAATGTGTTCATGTTTGGGTCGGTTTAACCACCTACTTGAACAATAAATTGAATTTATATCATGAATGATTATGGGATACTAATTACAGGTATAATAATATATAAAGGTAAAAATAACTTTTTTTGGGTTTTTTAGATATTATATCAATATCTAATACATAAATTAATGAAACACCCTCCATTCATCAAATATCACCAAAACATGCTTATTATTGACTTAATATTCAAGGATAATGTCTAAAATACTCATGAAATGGATTTAAAATATAATTAATTATTATAAATCATACATAAAAATGAATTTAATTCCCTATTAATAATGCATGTTTTGGGAAGAATGAATATGAACACTACTATTAGAAAAACTCATACAAAAAATTAAAATTATAAACATCGATGTGGAAAATCAGAAGAATTCATGTATAGAATGAATATTTTTGAAGAGTATATATGAAAATTTACTTGATAAAGTTTATTAATTTAGTAATTAAGATAGATATTTTTATAATATATGAGGTCAAATTATGCTCATGGAATTATAGAAAATAGGTAAGGGTTTTTTCATCTCAAATTCCTCTCCTTGAGACATAATTTTTATTATGCACCTAATTTACTTTATTTGGTTTATATGATACCAATTTGAGAATTTATATCTTCAAATAATATTTTCTATGGTATTTTAATATTAATTTTAACCCATATTTATTCTATATGTTATTATTTAATTTCTACCAAAGCCATAAATGGGGATTTTCATCTAAATTTTCATTATTTGGGACTCAAGTTGTAATCATCGCTAATTTTCTTTTGTGTGGTGAAGAAATTTACATTAAAGACTATTTCCATGTTACTCTTGAATTTTATGGTATTTAAATGTATGAATTTTTTATTCATATCTCATATTCCTTTAATTCAAGAGTAACCTTTTCCATAGTGTAAATATCATAATAAGTTTTGGTAAGTAAAAGTGTGTGTAATTTCCAAGAAAATACATCCTTGTTTGGATACTAAAATTGTTATATATATATATAATGGATGTTTCTAGGATTAATAACCTCAAAAATGTTTAGTTAAACATTGACTCAGCCATCACCCTGATGCACAATGAGTGTTCCTGAGATTACACACCAAGCGATACAATATTATGGGATATGATTTGGAATATTCACATGTTATTAATGAAACATGATAAAGTACTTTTTCCTAATAATTCCTTGGTCTTCTAATAATGAAAACTATTAAATAAAATTACTATCTTCGATGTATAATCTATCACATTTTATATACCATTTATACGATTTTTCTTTTTTAGGGGTACATCATGTCACTTTAATGAAACTCATGACTTCCAAGCCTATTAAGGGATGTTCTCTTAGAAATAAACATTATTATTTTTAATGGGAAAGTATTTGATGTCTATATTTATCAATATATAGATATAAAAGTTTTATTCAGAAAGTGGTTCCATAAGGAATGGTATGAAAGGCCTTTATGACTCTTGTGGTGAATGAATTGGACTTAAATAAGTTATGGGTTGGGACCAACATTATATAACTGCTCAATACATTAATAGATCTCATGAGACAAAATAGGTTGGGTTTTGGTGTATGCATCTTCCTATAATTGGATAATGTCTTGATTGTGGTCTTGATGACAAGTAAAGTGTATTGGCATAAGGCCTTGATATAATTTTTTTTGTGTGTTATTCATTCCATCAGTATGAGATCAATGATTATGGTTATTCATGTTTTATTTTACTATCATGGATATTAAATGACCTTATTTTTAGTTGATTATGGATTCATGTTTTTTATTTAATCTTTTCATATCACTTGTTCTATGTATATGATATGTAAGATTTTGTTTCATGCTAATCCTTACCGAGCATCTAAGATAACCCTTATTTTTTTACTTCCCTAGGAAACCTAGAAGAGGACTATTTTTAATGTTTATGGATATTATGGAAGTGATAATAATGTTCTTGAAATTTTTTTATGTTATATATCATTTTTTTAGGTGAAATATATGTATGTATTTAGTCTTCACTACTTCAATTTAAGGTTATACCCATGCCTCTATACCAATGGTGTTCTAGAACTATTGTTATAGTGTCATAGCCCACAGACTATACTAATGGTTTATAAAAACCACTGGTATAGTGCATCCTATACCATTGGTTTTCAAAAAACTATTGTTATAGGGTCTTGAAATAAGATCTATGGCCTCCCTTACTACCCTCCCAAATTAGTATCCCTAATCCCCCCTACGTTGAGTGATGGAATCCCCTCTCTTCTTCCTCAGATATCTCCACTCATTCACTGATTCTTTTATTCCATTCTGATTAAACATCAAATTAGTGAGTTCTAAATATATCATCTCTTCTACCAAGCATTATTTTCATTTTTTTCTATGTGTAAAAACATAACTAAGGTCATGTTAAGTCAATATTCTTACTAATTTTTTGAAAAAAGTTTTATTTAGATTTTCTTTTATAATATTTCATAATTAATATGATTGTAGAAGATATATATATATATATATATATTTCTCTAATTTAATTATTCACTACTTTTACATAAATCCAATATAAATTTTTTTGTCTCATATATATTAACATATATGTAATTAATTAATATAGTAATTTTTTCATTTTGTTAATTTATTATGGGGTTATGAACATTTTCATTTAATTGTTTTATTTTCATAATTGAAGGATCAAAAAATCATAATTAATTTCAATATAATAGTATTCATTAGTTGTTTCATATTCCATGTATTATGGTTTATTTGGGTCATTACTAGTATGCATCGATTATATCACATGTCATCACTTATTATTTGTTTGGATACCTATTAGTATGGTTTAATGACTTTCATATTAAAATTGGAATTTGGATTGTCTTATTGGAAATTGTCTTCAATCATGGGATAGTAAATCTTTCCTTGATTCTATTATGAATATTTCCTAGATAAAAACATATGTATAAAATACAAGAGTTTTGATTTTGGGTCAGTCATTGGTGTTATTCTTGAGTAAATATTTTCCATGATAAAGACATATGTATTTAATTATAATTATGTCATATTCAAAACAAGGAAGTCATTTTAAAAATAATTATTTCATAAAGGAAATTGTATTTAACTAGATTATGTAATATTTGTTTCCCATTATATGTATTATACTTTTTTGGATTATTACTTGTATGCATGAGTTATTGAATATAAAATTTATCTTATTTATTATTTTTCTAGCTATTAGTATACCGTTATTTATTTTATATTTGTTTCTGACGCTTTCGTCGGGGCGCGCTCATCCTTCCATCCGTGGAGGAGGACGCGCTTCACTGTTGCCTCGCATTCCCTCTTTCCAAAGGCGGGCGTCATTCGCTCCTTATTCAGGGACGTCTGCTCCTTGATCGAAACGGGATGATGGGATGTCGGTTCTTCCCTCTGTGGATTCCTCCTCAGAACTCGTCACCTAGTCCAGGTCTCCCTGATAGATTTAATACGTTGTTCGTGAAACTCTTCCTAGTGCCATGTTTCCATGGACACCGGTTAATTACACTTCTTCTTTCGGGACATTCCAAAGGGTCCGGTTAGGGCAGCAACCTTCAGTCGGGGGAGTAGTCACGTTGAGACATTAGTAGCATGTCTGGATGGTGGGGAACCGGCATGTCTGTCTATTATCCCTGGTCATAGGGATTCTCGAGGGCATGGAAGCCCGAGGCATCCCACATAGAGCACGGGGAATTATATTCCATAGACACATATCTGAGGTTTTCCTCAGCTTCTCATGTTTAACACAGGGTACGCCGCGAGTTTAACATCCAGCGGAGACGGATCATCCTGATCAGAGCATTATCTAGAATGGATCGGATTGAGGGATTTCCCTTGAAGGGGTGTTGATACCGGGACCAGCCCATGGGCGGATGTGAAGAGGAGCGTAGCGACATGGTCTCACCGGGATATGACGATCTGGGCAAGAATCAGGGTGGATGATGGATAGACGAATGAAGCGGAGGGGGGAATGGCAAGGGACCATCGCAAGGGAAATGGTGAAGTTGGGCTTGAGCCTTCAAGGGGCTTCCTATGTATCCCCATGGCAGGGAATCAAAGTCTGTGTAGTTCGGGATGGTGCCGGTGAACCGGCATGAGGGTGGACCTTGGTCCGATGGGCATCATCAGCGAACTGACGTGAATGGGGAGAACCAGGAGGGTCTTAGTGGTGGTGGGCTTGGACCTCGTGGAGGCTTCCTACGTACCATGTCGTGACATGGATCAAAGACCACGTAGTTCAGAGGGGCTTCGTCGACGAATCGACGTGAAGGTGGACCTTGGTCTGACGGGTGGTGGGCTTGAACCTCGGGGAGGCTTCCTACATACCATGCCTTGACATGGATCAAAGACCTCGTAGTTCAAAAGACGGGATTAGTCATTGAACTGACGTGAAAGTGAACCTTGGTCCAATGAGAGATTGTCTTGAACCTCGGGGAGGCTTCCTACGTACCATGCCTTGACATGGATCAAATACCTCATAGTTCAAAGGGTTTCATAGGTGAACCGAATTGAAAGTAGACCCGGGGGGTCCACTAGTGGTGGGATTGAACCTTGGGAAGGTTTCCTACGTACCATGCCTTGACATGGATCAAAGTCCTCGTAGTTCAAAGGATTGATGGAATACAGTTTAACATCATGCGGGATGGTAGTGAACCCTGACGTGAATAAACGACAGGTGGTGGGCTTGAACCTCGTGGAGGCTTCCTACGTACCATGCCTTGACATGGATCAAAGTCCCCGTAGTTCGGAATGGCGGTGGGTGTTAGAAAACCGACGTAAATGAGGGACCTTGGTCCAATGGGAGATCGGCTTCAACCTCTGGGAGGCTTCCTACGTACCATGCCTTGGCATGGATCAAAGTCCCTGTAGTTCGGGTTGTGACAACGGCTTGCCGTCAGGCTGGAATGCAGTTTAACTTCATGCTGGACGTAGGTAGAACTCGACGTGAATTGGGTGACGGGTGGGCTTGAACCTTGTGGAGGCTTCCTACGTACCATGCCTTAACAGGGATAAAAGACCTCGTATATCAAATGGGTGTGTAGTTTAATGTCATGTGGGATAAGGGCATACAGTTTAACGCCATGATGGATGAGGGCATGCAGTTTAACGTCATGTTGGATGATGGCATGCAGTTTAACGTCATGCTGGACGAGGGTATGCAGTTTAATGTCATGCTGGACGAGGTATTGTCATGGCCAATGTCAACTCTAAGCCCACGTGAGTCATGCTCGGTGTGAGAAACAAGAGACCGCAAGGACCTGAAGATCACGCCGCGAAGGGTGCGTCCGTGTGAAGAAAAGAGGGGCTTACGCATTAGGCGGCCCATGGTGTTGGGACTTACTCCAGGATGGAGGCCCGGAGTGCGACAAAGCGCAGCGAAAGAGGGATTTGGGACCAATGATGGGAGGTTCCTCGTTCCCTATCACACCCTCCACTGACTTTGGTAGTGGGGAAGTACAGAGATGCAGGGGTGCAATTATCCGTTGGGGAACTAGGGTTTCCCTTCTCCTAAGAACATATGCCACTCCAATAAGGAGGATATCATCCCTTGTGGATGGGTGATTCCACTCCTGTGGAGACTAGTGGTGTAAAAAATGTTCGAGATGGGGGGACCCTTCGTGAGAGGCACGAGGTCGGGTCACAGTTTAACGTCATGTGTTGAGGACGTGGTGCTTGGAAGTTTAACGTCTTGCAGCTCGGACGAGGTGGGTTCACTCCACACCCCTAGGACATACATAACTGGTACCCTTTTCTCCTTGGGGGAGGGAAGGTACTAGTAAGGCCATGGTCAAGGGGGGTTGTGGAGCGAACCAACGATGGGTCCATGTTAGCGTGGCTATGCGAAGAAGCAATAGCCGTTAGCGTGCCTATGCGTAGAAGCATTAGGCAAAGCAACTCTACGAGTGGTATTGTCTGTGGGACTTTGAAATCACATCGTGCATACCTGGAGGGTCGCACGGGAAGCCGAATTGCCAAGAAAAAGAGTGTGCTTCGCGAAGCGGAGTGCCTTGGCCTTAGCATGGGGCATCGGTGTGAGTGGAGGGTGCTTCACGAAGTGGAACAGTATTCGCGGAGCACTACCTCGTGAAGAAGAGGTGCCTCGCGAAGCAGGGTGCTGCGAAGTAGTGTGCTTCGCGATGTGTAGTGATCCTGCCTTAGCATAGGGATCACTAGTACAAGTTGGGTGTTTCGCGAAGCATAAATGCTCCATGGCTGCCCGGGTTCCCTTGGGAATCCCCTTCCTTCGCGAATGCCCTTGAGCTTCACGAAGGGCTTCCCTCTCAGAAGAGGGGCTCAAAATGAGACAAAGCGAAGGCGTCACGCGAAGTATAAGTACCTCGTGGAGCTCATGATTCCCGGGGGCAAAGAGTGCTTCGCGATTCAGGAGAGGAGAAGTCGAAAGGTCGGATTTTCCGTCCTTAGGACTCCGGGGGAGCCCAGTATTTATAGGGAAGGGGCGCCGCGAAGCAGAACTCGCGCGCCGCCTCAGGTGCTTCGCGGCACGCTCGCGAACGTCAACGTCGTTCGTGAAAAGGTACCACCTCCGGAGCTTTGTGGTGGGCTCGCGAACGTGAAACTCATTCGTGGAGAGTTACCACCTCCGGAGCTTCACGACGGGCTCGTGAACATCAAACTCGTTCGCGGAGAGTTACCGCCTCCGGAGCTTCGCGAGACCGCAATGCTCGGGGTGCTTCGCGTAGGTGCTTCGCGAGGCAGCGTGTCGGCCTTCTTTTCCGTCCCTTCCTTTCGTGCAATATTTTGGCGCCAACAAATGGCCCCCCTCATACTTGGAGCCGCGGAGGGTTAAGGGTCAAAGTCTGAGGGAAAATCGCCAAAATTGTCGGCGGTTCGCAATGCGGCTTCGTGAAGAGGGCCTGCAGTGCTGACCGGGGCCACGGATACGGACGCGCCGCAATGCTCCGTGCGGGTGAGGCGCGCCGCGATGCTCTGGGGTCGCCGCCTATAAATAGGGGGGTCGAACTCTTTTGTCTTTACACGGTTTCTTTGCCTTTTTGCGCGCTCGATTTCGTGAAGCTTCGCGTACTTCGCGCCTGCTCTCCGCGAATCGAGCTTCGCGGCGAACCGCAGGTCTCTGACTCTGCGACCGCGCCAAGCGAACTCCTGTTTGCCGGCCTCGGCCAGACTTCGCAGCTTGGTCTCGCGACCAACCTTCACGATCCGGCTTCGCGATCCGTTCTGAAAAAATTCTTTTCTGAGTGCTGGAATTGAAATGTCCCATCAAGAAGCTGTATTGGGGGTGCTTGCAGATGCCGCCCGTCGAGATGAGATGGCCAACCGTCCAGGCCTTGGGGAGATGGTTCAAAGCCATTCGGACCACGCTTCTTTGACAGATCTGCTATCGGAGGGTCAGAAGAATTATTCGTAGTGTAAGAAGCTGCCATTGTACGGCTTCGGGTTGAGGGATGACATCTTCATCCCTGAGGCGAGTAGGGACGAACCAGCTTGTTGGTTCAGAAGCACACCATGTCAGCACCAATGGTTCAGGGCGGCTGATGGTCATGCGCAGGAGGACTTCACACCCGTCACCACTGACTGTCTCTACAACCATGTGAACGATATTGACGGGAAGCCACTACAACCGGAGACATCCCCTCCTCTCTACCGTACCATGCTGAAGGAGGATTTGCAGGATTCGAAGAAAGGATGGTCCGATGAGTGGGACCTGCACCAAGGCGGCAACTTCACTGATGACTAGGCCTGGGCCTACTGGGTAGGCACCTCATGCGAAGAGTTTGGGGCCGATCTGAGGAGAGTGGGGTTATATGAGGCGGCATGGGCCTCCCAATTCCACATTTACCAACCGAAACAACTGATGCTAGAATTGCTGAGAAGATGGTCGTCTAGGACCAATACCTTTCACCTGCATCACGAGGAGGTGGGCATTAGCCTGTGGGATGTCCACTAGATTTCTGGGGTTCCGATCTTGGGGGCCATGTATGATGAGTTCCACCCCGTCATGAGTGCGTGGGAGGATACAGAGAAAATGCCGTGACTGGTGTCAGTGCTGATGGCACTCATCCCTGGAGAGGTCAAGGAGGTAGTGAGGGATGTCCACTTTAGGAGATGGTTCAAGTGCTTCCTGAATTTCCCAGAGATTCGAGAGTTCCCTCCGAGGCCTCAAACTTGTCCGAGGGCAGCCCAACGGGGTAAGGGGCACTTGTATTGGAGGGTCTTGGAGGACAGCCAATGTAAGACTTGGGGTTTTAGTGTCAGCACTGAACAACAACCGATAGTTAGGCTGGCGGCGTTCATCGCCGCTCTCATCTGCGGTTGGATTCTACCGATGAGGGATACAAGCATGGGGGTGCGGCCCAACTCATTTATTATGGCGTCCATGTTGTCCATTGGGAAGCGGATCAATCTGGGGATTCCAATGCTCGCCAAACTGTACAGAATGTTGTGGCACATTAGCGAGGGCAAGAAGCCGCCAAGGATATGCGAGCCCTTCCACCTCCTATATGGGTGGATCACAGCGCACATCAAGGGGATTTATGAGTATCCAAACCCTATTTCACCTCCGGGATCAAATTTCCGCCCCTCCATCATGAATGCGGTCGGGAGCTTCCCGTTCAAAATAACCATGATGATGGTGTTGAATCGGGTTTGGAGGGCGGATGAGTTTAATTTCCACCCCTTCCCATTACCGACGGGGACACCTAATGACGGCGGGCGGGGAACAGAAGAACATAGGTCTTACCTCCTGGCCTTTCGAGGTGGAGTTTTGGTGGCATGAATAGATCGTGATCCACTCTGCGAACCGTACACCCCGCATCAGTTTGTGAGGCAGTTCTGGTGCCTCAAGCGGCTGACCCCGCAGGTCTACTAGGAGGTGCGTCACGAGGAGCACCCGTGTGTGATGAGGCAGTTGTGGCTCATGTTCACATGGGAATATGTGAAGATGTGAATTGCATTGCCTCCATCCACCGCCGCTTTTGGATTGATGAGGGAGTATGCCATTAGTTGGGAGGCTGCTTACCTAGGAGAGGTGTTGAAGCAACCAACTATTCGGGTCGGTGACGGTGGGCCTCCTCTATCTCGAGGTCGGGGTCGGAGGGCATCTAGGGCCTCTCATGGTGGCGGGGCTGCCATGGTGGCGAGACCCGCACTGGCTGAGGGTGTGGCAACAGCGGCGGATCCGGTGATTCTGGAAGAGCAGGGCCATCCGGAGGGGCAGCCACCGAGGGGATTTCGTAGGATATCCACTCAGGCTCCGAGGAAGCGCCTACGTCATATCGACATGGCAGATGATGTTGTCTTCCCGAAATCCTGGGACATTTGGGATGTCAACCGGAAATTCCTCAGCCCACCCGAGATATGGGCCCACATGAATCGCATCAGGATGGAATTACTGGGCATAGGCCCAGTCCGGGCTGGATTCATGGTGCCTCTGGTGGAGGCAGAGCAATACTTGGACGAGCTGGAGTATTACATCCACTCCAGTGGTTTCCCTCGCCCAATGATAGACCGGGTGAGGGTACTATTGAATCAAATGTTCCCCCCACTGTTATCGGCTGCCAATCTAAGGGAACACTTCCCCCTGCCAGAAGAATCAGAGGACTCCTCTCAGGAGGATGAGGCTGGAGGAGGGAGCCTGTTGGAGGAGGGCGAGGTCAGATATCATGGCTCAAATTCCGACGATTACACAGAGGCTCTCGAGGTAGCATTCCGAACTTCTTTCCTTATGGTCCGTTCTCGGGCCACTATGGAATTCTCACCGATGTTTGAGCCTTGCAGGAGGAACTTGTTCGCAGGCCTCGTTCTCGCCCCTCGGTGGGTGGTGATGTGGGACCTTTAGAACCTGCGCCTATGGCTGCGTCCAGTTCCGCGTCTGGTGGGACTAGAGCACCCAAGGTGGCTCCTTCGGAATCTCCAGACCTTCCAACAGTATAAAGAGGGCCTCGCCTCGGGGTCCCGTCCGTATCGGCTGAAGAGCAGCGCCAGGAGGTCGATCTTCGTAAGTTTCCTCTACTGGTTTCCTTGTCGTTATATATAGACTATGCCAACTAACGTTTATGTCCCTCTCTGTTGTACAGTTCTTCGACTGGCGTGGGCTGTTGCAGCAAGACTAGTCGGGATGTCTGGTGGCGTCCCTCCTAGGGGCATGCCGGTGATGGTGGCGATAGTCCCCCCCCCCATCTCCTCAAGCTGCAACACACATCATCACTGGCGGGACCACCAGAAGGGTCGTGCCCAAAGTCATTGAGCTGGACTCTGATGAAGAGGATCAACCGGTCGGTCCCAGTCCTGTCACGCCTGCTTCGGCACCGGATGTCGTACTGGATTCAACACCAGATGTAGATCCTGCTGAGGATTTCTTGTGGGTGTATCCTGCGTACGAGCCTGCCAATCGCGCAGACTGGGACGAAACGGCCTCCGACGAGGAAGACAGTAACATAGTCCGCCACCGGTCGTGGAAGCTAATCACGCGCTTCATCAAGGACACCCCCCAAGTGTAATGGCTGGCCGAAATGGATAGACTCCGCTCACAGTTGCGCGAACTGTGCGCTGGGGGAGTGGATTCCCAACGTCCTCACTCACTCATCCGAGATCTTATGGCTGAGAAGATCTTAGAGCATGATCGTGGGCTCAGCATGGGATGGCAGCGGAGGAAGGCGACCAACATCAAGAAGCTCCAGGAGGCTGAAAGCGAGGTCCAACAGATGCAGACCTGGGAATATGAGCTTCCAACCTCTCTTAATGCACAATCTAAGCTGATCTCACGGTTTAAGGCCCAGCTGGCGGAGGCAGAAGAGCATATGAGGCAGGCCTCTGGAAAGATGGCTGTCGTTCAAGCTAGCATAGAGAGGGCCAAAGCCAAGGCTGACGAACTGCACCCCGCCGTTGCTGAGGAGGAGTGGGAGCTAAGTCAGTGGTAGAAAGCCTTGGACGCCAGAAGCCAACGGTTGGCAGAGCTGCAACTCTCTTTTGACTCGGTCAACCCGTCCATGGGGGGAGTCGACCCCCAGGTATTGTAACAAATCAGAAACCTTTTATTGGTACTTTCGTGCTTCAATTTCTTCTTTCTTTGTTTTGAATGTCGTAGCACGCACGATTTCCACTATTTGAATTACCTCGTTACATCCCTACAATGTTTAGGGGATGTTCATCGATAATTCCCCAAGCCCACGTGGGTCGAGCCCGATGTGAGAAATAGGAGACAGTTACCTTCTCATCCCACCTAACATAGGAGTGGAGACCATGCTCCGGGCATCCGGGATTTGGATTACCAGTCCGGATTTCTGAAAGATGGGTGGGGCCTGACCGGAGAAGGAACTTTTCAGGATAGACGAATTACTGTTTCTTCAGTGTGCCCTCATGCACGAACGGTGCAACACCTGGGACACTAGAATCAGTCCGAACAGACGAAAAGGGGAAGCGTGAATTACGATGCCCAAGATTCTGAGCACTGTGAGGATGGCGTGACAATAAAGGAAAACCGTTAACCATGGTGGAGAAGCGGTATCCTTACTGCGTTAGCCTGTAATGGGGACAAAAATGAGGGTCGACCGTTGACCAAATTCGAAACACGGGACCATGTCACAAATATTGTCGGTCAATCTTTTGGGACATTGACCCAGGACAGTTGGCGAACCATAGGTCAAACATCCATACTGTTAGGGGGTCCTTCCAAACATGACCAGTCTTCCGGAACGTTGGCCCAGGATGGTAGGTGAGCTGATGCGTCATGAGACCAGGCCGTTAGGGGGTCCCGTGAGACATGAAAAGGGAAGAGGGTCTGAATAAGGGGCACGCAAAGCGTGGAATATTGAGTGATGGTTTGTCCGAACAGAATCCAACACTTAGGTAGTTACACCACCGTGGTGGGAGTACACCATATGGGTGCATTGGTTTTATCATGGATCATTCCTTCTTTCAGACAGGGCCTCTCTGGCGAGGGGATTTACCGCTTCCCAATGTAATCTTGGGGCATTCTGAACTTGTTCAGGGCAGATTCATAATTACACGGCCCCCTATGAGGGGTCTGACCAGGGGGAGGAATAGGATTTTACGATTCCTAGGGCTGGACCCTAGGTGAAATGCCTGGGTGTCCCTACGTATCCCATAAGGATGGTAATCAAGCCATACATAGTTTTGGAAGCACAGTGAAGTCAAAGACCAACACTGGCAGGTAAAATCCTCTCTGATAGAGGCTTTGGTGCATCCAATGATTAACATGGGGCATCCTGAGCTTGTTTAGGGTAGAACCACAGTTTAGTGTCATGCGTCGAGGACACATGGACTCCTGTAGTTTAACGTCATACGATAGGACATGGAATAAAATGGAATATCCCAGGGAGCGTGTGATGCGGTAGACATGAAACCGACGTGAATGAGGACTTGGAGTCCAAATCGCACTACGTACCCCCAGAGGAAACTCTTCAGGTCGAGGGACCAAGAGTGAGGATTAGGCGGGGCCCGAAGCAGAGTGGTCGGGCATTCCTACGTACCCCACGAGGATGGGAATCAAGCCATACGTAGTTCTGGAAGCGCAGTTTAACGTCATGCGGGACGATGAGAAGCCTGGCCATGTTGGTACGCATCCCGCCAAAACTACTAAGCCCACGTGAGTCGTGCTCGGTGTGGGTAACAAGAATTAGTGGTGGGAATTTCCCGACACAAAAAGGGGTAGGTTAGGGAAAAGGGACGCTCTGTGAATACCAGCCCAATGACACTAACACGATCATTTAGCACTCCTAGATGAGCGAAGAGAAAGAGCCGAGTATGATGGAATTCCACTTGAACATGAGGAAGTGGAAATGTGTGAATCACGGTTCTCGAGATTCAGATCACGATGATGGCGGCGTGACGATGGAGGATAACTGTTGACCGTGGCGGAAAACCAGGATCCATATCGCATTAGCCTAGAATGGGGACAAACAAATGAGGGTCGACCGTTGACCATGTTCAAAACACAGGACCATGTCACAAATGTTTCCATAGATCCATAGGGACGTTGGCCCGAAACAATTGGAGGGCCCTTAGGTCCATCATTCATGGAGAGCCTTTAAGCCTAGTATCCATGTCGTCTGAGGGTCCTTTTGGAAGTGGAAGAGGATGAGGATCCAAATAGCGAGCTCACGAATCATGGTCATGGGATGAGGAGGATGTCCCTATGAAAATCCCACACTTCAGGTACTTTTTCAAAACACATATGAATACGACAACGAGACGTATTAGATAGAGGGAGCAGATTCCTTTCCCATAGGGAGATCTTAGTTTAGGGTCGTAGAATTTGGACCATGGATGGGAGGAGACATAAGAGGCACATGGTGGAGTAACTCAAACACATGGCGTGAATGGGAATAGGGGGTGTGTGCGGTGCGATGAACAACCCGAAGTGAATGAGGACACAATCCCATATCACACCGCACGACCTCCTTAGGAGAGGTTTTTTTGTCAAGGGACCGAAAGTGAAAGTTAGGCTGGGCCTACGGGGAAGTGCCCGGGCGCTCCTACATATCTCATAAGGATGATAATCAAGCCTCGCATAGTTCTTGATGGACCTTAGACCGTAAATGGGTAAAGGGAGTAGGGTACACATGGCAATAAAACCCGATGTGAAGGAGGACCTATTCCCTACTTACCATGCGTTCTCTGGGGAAATGCTCGAGTTGAGGGACTGAACACAAAGGTTAGGCTGGGCCCGCGGGGAAGTGCTCGGGCGCTCCTATGTATCTCATGAGGATGAGAATCAATCCATATGTAGTTCTTAAAGGTTACATGGTAAGATACCAGTGCCAGGGGAAAGGGGGATTGCGGTCGTGGCCCTTGCACTAAAAGAAGCGGAATTTGATAAATCTTGTTTGTCCTTTAAGGTGAGTGGTTTTTTTTTGTGAAGCGATAGGCCGAGAGTAGTAGGTCGTGGTGTCGCCACAAGGATCAAGCCATGATGGGCATTGACAAATGGCATGGCACGTGACCAATACCCAACATGATGTCCTCTACAATGAGGTCACTACAATGCAGTGCCATTTTTCATCGTGCGGCCAGGACGATAATGTCACAGTTTCGGGTCGTATGATAGGACCAAGCATGCATTTTATCGTCATGTAGCGCAGACGTAGCAGAGACGATGCTAGGCGGGGAACGTACGTAGTGTTATAAAACACAATTGATGGAGACATGATCCCACATCACATTGTACGCCACTCAGAGAGGGAGACCTTAGGCCGAGGGGCCTATATAGAGGTAAGAGGTGAAACCGGGGGAGAGACTAGATCCCTAAATGGGTTGTACCCGAAGACAGGGCGTCCGGGTGGTCCTACATATCCCATGAGGATGGGAATCAAGCTGAACGTAGTTCCGAATGGATCTTATTTTGTGGTCTTAGAGCTCGGACCATGAATAGTAACAACCTCCCAAGTTAGCGCAGACGTCAACCCGATCCCTAAGCCCACGTGAGTTAAACTCAGTGTGGGAAACAAGGGGGGAGATCCTTATCGTAATACATGGGGCGTCCATCAGAGGGGAGTAGGCAGAGAGCCCCGAAGGACACCTTTGACGCGGCTTGTTTCCCCAACGCGCAGACATGCACGGAGGAAAAGTACCAAGAGTTCCGAGACTCTACTTGGACGCGGTGAAGTTATGAAGGGTGCGAATTGTGTACCCGACATTTTGGGCTTAATGGATTGGCGTGGCGATAGAGTAAAACTGTTAACCATGGTGGAAACGCAGCGTCCATGTCACGTTAGCCTGAGGTGGGAACAAAAAACGAGCATCGACCGCTTACCATATTCGCAACGCGGGATTTTATCAATTTGTTGTCTGAAACCCTCGGGGGATTTGGCCCGTAACGGTAGGAGAGCCCTTGGGCGTAGTATCCAGGTTGTTCTTGGGGGTCCCTCCAGGTGTGAAAGATGATGGAAGCCCTGATTCAGGGATACACAAAGCCTGGAAAGTGGGTGAAGACGTGTCCGAGTAAAGCTTGGCATTCCAGGTAATAAACCAGAGTACTCTTAGGAACATTGGTGAACCGCCGAAAAGGGATTGACGAAATAGCTCAGGAGGGAGAGGTACATGGCATGGTCATTAAAAGACCGACGTGAATGAGGACATAATCCCACACCACACCATATAATCCTCTCATGGAGGAAGGGTAGGCCAAGGGGCCAAGATGGGATGAAGATTCCCGAGAGATGGGGATGGACCCGAATCCTAGACATTCAGGTGGTCCTACGTATCCCATGAGGATGGGAATCAAGCCACACATAGTTCTCTAAATGTATTTTAACGTCATACAGGACGAGGGGGGGAGTAATATACCCCCAAATAGGGGAGGTGTACTGTACTGCGAATAAACCGATGTGAATGAGAAAATAACCTCACGCCACGCCCTACACTCCTATAAGAGAGGACCTAGGCCGGGGCCCGAAAAGGCCAAGGGGCCTGATGGTTAGGCATTGGTCAGGGAGGCCTGACCCTCTTTCATTTTATCGTCTTGCTGTGAGGATGAGGGTCGGGGACCCGAGGAGGCCAAGGGGCCTGTGGCTGGGCCTCGTAAGGGAAGGCGTACGACATGGTACATGATCCCTACGTAAATGAGTACATTGTCCCACACCACACCGTACACCCCTTATAGGGGAATCGGGGTCGTGGGCCCAACCGCTAGAACCACCCAGGGGGAAGTTTTTCACCTCGGGATGGGGTAGAACGAATCACTACACACGATGTTTGGGACATCTCGGGGTGGACCCGAAGATCCAGGACACTGTTGACCATGTTCGAAACACAGCATTCCTATGGTGACCTGATATGGGAGCAACAAATGAGCGTCGACCGTTGACCAAATTCACAACGTGGGACTTGTATCGGCTTGTTACTTGAAAACCCTCAGGGGCATTGGCCTGTATTGGTAGGAGATCCCTTCGGCGTAGTATCCAGGCCGTTCTTGGGGGTCCCTCTGGGTGTGAAAAAAATGATGGAATCCCAGTCAAGGAGTGGAAGAAGCATAACTGTATCCATCCACGAAAGAGGAAAACATCTCCAGGGGGGATGTGCAGCCGGGTCGAGGCTTTCTCGATGTGAGTTGGGGCAAAATTGTTTACCCTACCATATGTCTTGACCCGAGGGGAAGATTTTGGCTTTCGGGCTGGGCCAATGGACGAAATGACCGGGCGTTCCTATGTATCCCATTAGGATGGGAATCAAGCCATACGTAGTTCTTGAAGGTCATGCAGTTTAGCGTCATGCAGTGAGGACGTGGGAGGATAGAATAATGGGAGTGGGCACATGGTGAAACCCTTACAACCCTTGTATGAGCGGGGTTAATAAAGCCTAGTCCCCACTACACAAAGATACTCCAAGGAAACTCTTCCCAGGGGGGATAGTGGAAGAGAAAAGCTTGGGGCTGGGCTCAAGACGAGGCGTCCGGGTGTTCCTACATATCCCATTAAGATGGGAATCAAGCCGCATGTAGTTCTTGAGATGTATTTTAACGTCATGCGGGACAAGTATGCATCTCATTTGGGGATATGTAAGGTACGGCGAGTAATCCGACGTGAATGAGGACGTAGTCCCACACCATACCGTACAATCCCGCAAGAGGGTAAGTTGGGGAAAACCAAGGGGCCTGAGGCCGGACCGTGGTCAGGGAGACCTAACCAGATTGTGTTTTAACATCTCGCAGTGAAGACGGGGTTCGTGGGCCCAAGGAGGCCAAGGGTCCTAAGGCTGAGCCTCGGTCAGGAAGGCCTGACTGGATTGCAGTTTAACGTCATGCGGTAAGGACGGGGGCCAGGGGCCCAAGGAGGCCAAGGGGCTTGAGGCTGAGCCTCGGCCAGGAAGGCCTAACTGGCTTGTAGTTTAATGTCTTACAGTAAGTATGGAAGGAGATCTTAGTTTAAGGTCATAGAGCTCAGACCATTCTGCAGTTTATCGTCTTGCAGGACGAAGATGCAGTTTAAGGTCATGCAGGACCTTACAGTTTAAGGTCGTGTTGGACCATAACGTGCATTTTAAGGTCATGCGGGACCATACAAGATCAGGAGAAGTATCTCTTGAGGAACCTGGAATTGGTGGGAGGGTTTATGCGTTCTCCATCCGTGGTCACCAAGGAGTACGCCCCGTTGGGGTAAACCTTATGGATGATATAAGGCCCTTCCCATTTGGGTTCTAACTTGGGCAGTTTCCTACCAAGAATCATTATTGCTCGAAGGTTTAGTACTAGGTCTCCCTGTAGAAAAGATCAGAGAAAAACCTTCTTGTTGAAGGCCCTTGATATCTTATCCTGATGCCTTTCTAGATTATGCAGGGCACGAAGTTGGTTCTCATCCAATGCTTCTAATTCAGCTAGATAGATTTTGGCTACCTCATTTGATGTCTGGTGATCATAGACTGCAGTGCGTAATGATGGCCGCTGGATCTCAATGGGTAGAACGGCCTCAGATCCACACACCAGGGAATATGGGGTCACCTGGGTAGAGTTGCGATTCGTCGTCCGATAAGCCCAGAGGGCGTTGGGGAGCTTGTCCGGCCAACTTTTCTTGTTCTAACCAACCATCTTCTGTAAAATGTTAGAGAGGGTTTTGTTGAACGCCTCGATCTGTCTGTTTTCCTGCGCGTGGTAGCGGGAGTTATGGTTCGAATGGATGTCATACTTGGCGTACAATTTCTTCAGTTCAGCCGCTCGGAAGTTGGTGCCATTATCGGTGAGGACGGCATGAAGGGACCCCAAACCGGTGGATAATATTGGAGCTCACAAAGTCAATTATGGAACGAGCCTTGACCACTTTGAGTGGAACTACCTCATCCCACTTGGAGAATAAATCTATAGTAGTCAGGATGAACCTACACTGGCGGGCTGTTGCCGGTGGATATGGTCCCACTACTTCAAGTCCCTATACCGCAAATGGACAAGAGTACTTGGTGGGGTGGAGGGGCTCTGGCGGCCGATGCTGGAAGTTGGCGTGAACTTGGCACGCGTGGCATCTCTTGGCATACCCAATACAATCATGGATCATAGAGGGCCAGAACTACCCCAACCTCCGGATTTGATGGGACAGCTTCGGCCTAGCTTGATGGGCGCCATAGGAACCGACATGAACCTCTTGCATAACTTGAGGAATTTCTACTCCTTGAATGCAACGGAGGAGGACGCCATCGAAGCTCCTCTTATAAAGGATCTGTTCAAGACTGGGGCCACTCTGGAGGGTAAATTGCAGCGCGCGGCGTCGGATTCGCTTGCGCTCAGCCTGGTCATCCGGGAGGCGACCATTTTGGAGATACTCGATAAAAGGTGCCCTTCAGTCGGGAGTGGCTTCAACCACTTTGTCTGACGAACCCGGGACCCCTGACGTGGAGAGTCCGGCGGTGAGATGACTTACCCGCAATCCATCATTGTCCTCTTGGGTTACGGGGGCAATGACTCTCCGGTGTGCCACATGTATGATCAAATCATCTTGCTCGGGTTCTGCGAGCGACGCGGCCAAGCCATCCAAGGCATCTGCTTGATCGGTCTGTGACCGTGGGACATGGGTAACCTCTGGTCGAGAAGAGAACTGGGCCATTATGAGGAGGTTGTACTCCAGCAACGGTACAAGCTCTGACTTCCTGACGACGTAGTCTCCATTAACCTGTTTGATTACCAGCTCGGAATCTCCCTTCACATGTAAATGGGGAACATTGATCTCAAGGGCCAACTCGAGACCGGTGATGAGAACCCGGTACTCTGCCTCATTGATCGTATAGCCTTCTGACAACAGGAATGAGTATGACAGGATGGCTTGCACCGGGGTAATGAAGACAATACCCAGGCCCACTCTGTTGAGCTTAGGATCGTTGAGCCGCCTACCGGTGGGGCTCCGGGAGGCACCGTCGAAATGCATTTTCCAACACGGGAAAACATGATCGACTGAGAGGATCGTCTCATCCGGAAAATCTAGGTCCAGGGACTGATCTGCGGAGGTTGGATGGGCAACTAAAAATTCTGCCAATGCGTGTCCCTTAATGGCCTTCTGAGGTACAAACCTGATATCAAACTGCTGGAGAATCACCGCCCACCGTGCTAGTCGGCCTGTCAGCATGGGGCGGTTTAGGATGTACTTCAGTGGGTCTACCCGGGAGACCAATTGCACCTCATGGTGCTGTAGGTAATGTCACAACTTCTTCACGGTGAAGATGAGCGCAAGGCAGCTCTTTTCGATAGGGGAGTATCTGAACTCCGTATCGAGAAGCATGCGGCTGAGATAGTAGAGACTGTTCTCGGTACCCTCGTTATTCTTCTAGGCGAGCAATGCACCGAGGGATCTTTCCAGGGTGGTCACGTAAAGGACCAGCGGCTTTCCGGAGATGGGTGGAATCAAAACTGGAGGTTGGATCATATACTTCTTGATTTCCTCGAAGGTGGTCCGAGACTCCTCATCCCATTCGTAGGCGGCTCCCTTCTTCATGAGCCGGGAAAAGGGCTTACACTTACCGGCCATATTCGCGATGAATCGGCGTATATAGGCTAAGTGGCCTTGGAGGCCTCAAAGTTCCTAAATGTTGCTCGAGGGAGGCATTTGGCTGATGGCCTTGATCTTCTCTGGGTCGATCTCAATGCCTCGGTATCTAACAACAAAGCCCAGAAACTTCCCAGAGGTGACCCCGAAGGCACACTTCAACGGGTTCATCTTCTGGTGATGGGAACAGAGGAAACCAAACACCTTATCGAGGTCTTTGATATGGTCCTAGCGCTGACGTGATTTGACCACTAGGTCATCTACGTAGCATTCCACCAATGTTCCTAGAATCAGCTTGAATATGCGATGCATGGCCCTCTGATAAGTGGCACCTTCATTTTTCAAGCCAAATGGAATAACCTGGTAGCAAAAGGTACCTTGGGGAGCCCTGAAGGCAGTGGACTCCTCGTCCTCAGGGGCCATCCGGATCTGGTTGTACCCAAAATACCCATCCATGAAAGATAGAGCTTGGAACCCGGCCGTGGCTTCAATCAATAACTCTGTCACCGGGATTGGGAAGTCATCCTTTGGGCAGTGGTGATTAAGATCGCGGAAGTCGATCCAGACTCTGATCTGCCCATTCTTCTTCCTGACTGGCACAATGTTGGCAAGCCACTTGGGGTACTGGACTTCCTTAATGGAGTTGGCTTTGATAAGCATGTCAACTTTGGCCTCAACCATATCACTATGAGAAGGGTGCATCTTCCTGGGAGGCTGCTTAAACCCACGATGTTTTGCCGGGAGGCCCAGACGGTGAACGAATACCTGGGGATCTAGTCCTAGCATCTCATTTTAACTCCAAGAAAACACGTCACGGTGTTATTGGAGGAAGTCTACATATTGTTGCCACTCCTCAGGGGACATGGTTTCACTGATCAATGTGGGTTTCGGATCTGCCTCGCTACCAAGGTTCACCTGTATCAGTTCATCAACTGTGGTAGAGACGGCTTCCTCAAAGGCGGGGGGAGCATCCTCCAGGTCTTCCTCCCCACCCATGGGGGGTTTCCCGTGATGGGAGATACCTATGGGCTATCAAATCCTGAGGGTCAGCTGGTGCCGGCTTGGGCAGCAGTGGTTATCATATCAGGAGACTCACTCTCCATTAAGACCATAACAATGAAGGAAGTCGACCCTATCCCATCTAGCCTTCGGCCTAAGGGGCCACGTTTGATGATATCAAAGAAGTGGTGATGTGTCGGCCTGAGTTGGTGGATTACAGTCCGGCGGAAGAGACACGTATGGCGTACCGTCGTTGTCATAAGCTTGACATTCTGGTACTGTATAGGGGTAGGAGGTTCCAGGATAACCTGATCCTAGTTGATGTAGGAGTACGAGGTGATTTTCCGCCGTCGCTTGGACACGGGAACATTCCTTCCTTGTGTACCCAAAACAACAAAACATTGCCCCATGTCGGGGGTCATGGCCTCTAATTAGTGGATCTGGAGGATGTAGGCATCATCCATGCTTGCCCAGGGATCACTTGTGACTGGGGCGGGTTCATCCTTACTTACTAGGATTTTCTTATCCTTACTTTTGTAATAACCAGCATCCAGATAGCGGGCCTCACAAGAGGGGAAAGGAGACGCATCTCCTTGGAGCACACCTACTTGACCGTTGAGTGAGTATTTGAGGCACTGGTGATACGACGAAGGGACCGCTGCATGCAAATGGAGCCATGGCCTACCCATCAACGCGTTGTAGGCGGTGTCCTGAGAGACGACCATGAACTCGGTGCTGGCAATTAAGCCACCGAACTGAGTCTTCAGGCGGATCTTGCCGACTGAGGTTTTCTCGGTCCTGTCGTACCCCTGGATTCTAAGGTCAGAGGGAGTTAAATCACTTTCAGACAGACCTAGCTTTTGCAATGTCCGAGTCGGAATTAGGTTGATTCCGGAACCCGTGTTAATGAGGCAGCGGCGGACTTCCACACCATTGAAGTGGCCAGTGATGTACAGCGGGCGAATATGCCCCTGTATAGGAGGGTCCTCATCTTCACCGGAGAACGAGATAACCGCCTGACATTCGGCGTTCTCAATTGTCTTGGCATGGAAGGCTTCTGCAGCTGTTACCTCCATCTCAAACTGGAGGGGATCCTTAGAGCCTCGGAAAGTTCCTCGCGCATTTCGGATGATAGGCGAAGGGCCTCAAGGATATAAATCATTGCTGTAATGTCGGCCAGGTGCTTCAGGACATCATACTTTTGTGCCAAACGCGATCCTCTTCCTACAGGAGGTTGTTCTGCATTTGGAGGCATAGCGGGTCCTACCGGTTGAACCGACGATCGGCTAGTACTGGTTACATCCTGCTGCCTACTAGTTGAAGCCTGGAAAGTAGTCGCCGGACTAGGATCGGATAGTGGAGGCTGGCCTGTATCCAGGCAAGACTGACTGTGATACAAACGAGGCAGCTCTCCCTGATCTAGTAGCACAAACGGCGGTGGAGGTAGAGCTTAGGGCGTTAGATGGGGTTGCTCGTGCTGAGCTCTGCGTTGAGCCTGCTGTCTGGTCTCAGTAGCGTGCACGGCTTGGCTGAAAGTGCCCGCTGACGTACCTCGATGACCAGCGCGGTTGCGATTCCGCTGATGTTGACGTCGGCTGGAAACGTTGGGGAGGTTCGCCTGGCGTTCCCCCTCGTCGGAGTCATATAAGGATTTACCAGCTCCACAGTGTTAACCGAAGCGTACCCCTGACTGTCACTCGAGGAGTCATCCACCACTGGGCGGATTCTGGGGGGAATCCCCATTTCAGGGAGCATAAAGTTGCCGAGAGTACGGGATGACGATGGCACCGGCAGTGCGCGTTGCTTCTTCTTGCGTCGCCGCTGCTTGCCCTTTTGAGAAGAGGTCGACTGTGAAGGTGATGTGGAGGTACTGGCTACTTCTTATGAAGGTTTCGGCTGCTTCAGGCATGCCCGGATGATACCATGGGCATGGACGACGGTTTTTCGAGCCATCCAGTCATCGTATTTCCGGGATTCGTGGCTGGGAACCTGCTACCACTCGCCTTCGCTGTCGCTGCCGATCTCTGACCCTGCAAAGACACCCGCCACTTGTGTTGGTGTCGGGCCCAACTTGACTATGTTGTTTTTGACCTGGTCTTGAATCCATTCTTTAAACACATAGCATTGCTTGAGGGTGTTCCCCAGAATCCGATGATAAGGACAGTAGTTGGGGTGATCGGTGAGATTCGCCTCTGTCGGCCTTCTGCACTCGGGCAGGCGCACAATCCCTTGCTCTAGAGCACTTCGGAAGTAGCCAGGGACCTGATTTTTGTTGAACGAATAAGTCTAGTGCCTTCTTTCCGGATAAGGGGGCCTGGCCCTGACGAGGGGCCGGAGGGGCCTTCCGAGGAGGTGGCGCCTGATTGTCTCGCCTAGGTGGAGGTGGCGCATTGCACGGGGGAACCTGTCGATTCTGAGGCGGTCGCTGCTGGCCAGGAGCCTGTTCTTGAGGTGGAGGACCTCTGTGGGGTTGCGGGGATGGTGCCACTGGCAGTAATTCCAGCTACCTAGGGGCTTCTATTTGGGCCACCACGGTGGGTTTGGCTCTGGCGGTCCTCCTGGCTGGGATCATAGGGGGCAACGAACGTGCCTGACTAGCCTGTTGCAGAGCTTCCTCAAGGCGCTGAGCCTTATCTGAGAAATATCTGAACCCTCCAGGGTAGTTCTGGGTAATCAAGGAGGGTACTAACTCTGTTTTGACGTTCCCCACACACATCGTCAGTAATTGCTCCTGAGTCAGTGGCATATCGAGGGAATGCGTAAGTCCCTTCCACCAGGCGATGAAATCTGCGACTCGCTCATCAGGCCTTTGCTTGCACTTGAAGAGGTCTACAATTCTGGTCTTATGCATGGTGGAGCTGAACTGGTATAGGAACTGCTAGTGGAGATCCTCCCAACCGGTCACCGATCTAATAGGGAGCTGGCTGTACTAGACGAATTCTGGACCTTCCAATGTTTGTACGAAACATCGGAGCTTGGCGGCTTCTTGCTGGGCCGGGGTCCCCAGCATGGGGCCACACCTGGAAGAAAAATGAGCCAAGTGCTACGGCGGTCCCCTGTCCCGTTGAAGGGAGAGAAAGTGGGGTTCCCAAAACTCGAGGGTGCGGGCATATCATCCACCCACACGGGATACGGCTTGCCATCCAGTGGGACCGCCACCTGCCACGTTTCCAATGCATCGAGACGGGCTGTGAGTGCCGCTATAAGATCATCCGGGTGGGGGTCCCTGTCTTGAAGGGGATCCCTAACCACAAGTGCATTTCCAGGTTCTTCAACATGGTGTATGGCTTCATCAGCTCGTGTATCAATTGGCGGAACGACCTGTGGGGCGACTAGGGGAACCCGGACTGGATTCTTCAGATTGCCTCATCGTTCGGGGGGGTTTGGAGAGACGTATCGCGCCCTCTTGCCGTAAGTTCTGGCTTCTTCCCTGTCTGCGGAAGTAGCAGATCAGGGTTGCCTGAAGGCATCTCACTGGGGGAAAATTGTTCCTTCCCCTGCTGCCCCGGCCTGGGATTGCCATAGTCAAGTCGCCGCTCTGCGGCGCGCTCAGCCAAGAGTTCGTCAACCAGATGCTTCTGCTCAGCAAGCTGCTGGCGTAACATGGCCTTCTCGGGATCTTCGTCCGTTTTCTGCACAGAGGCATATGGGTCGGATTTCTTGACAATTCTGACGTGCTCCTTACCCTTTCCTGTATTTCGACCGAGTACCAGTGACTCGTTGGATATGGGGAGGCCTAGCAGGTTCCTCTGCTGACGGGTAACCCTCCCTGATGGGTCCAGCAGTGGCGGTACGCCCTCGGGGGGTAATTCTCCATCAAGGAATTCAATCTCATCTTCCTTGTCCACTACGTCAGCCATGTGGACCGCGAACCCTCTTGAGGGCATGTCCTTAATGTCCCATAATGAATCGGGATACCGTCGGATAGGGTCGAAGAGGAGAGCGGCATAGTGTCCCCAACCACGGACTTGCACATGGGAGGTAGCTTCCCTGACGACTCTACGGAGTACTTTGAAACTCTGAACACATTTCTGTTGAAGGGCGCTCTGACGGCCTGGCGACTCAGGGTGCTGGGCCACAAGGAGTGCGGCCAAATCGATCAGGCGACATTGCTCGTTGATTTCTGCGAAGTTCTCTCAACTTCTGGGGTACACCAACCGCTCGTAATGAAGGAGGAAGTGTGTCGCCCATAGGGTTCGACAAAATCACCCCACTTCTTCAGGGGTAAGGGACTCTGGTGCGTGAAAGTTCAGTGCCTCCGTCAGCCAGAACTTCTCCGGGAAGTAATCCGCTGTGAGAATACTCCAGAAGCTCCTGGGTTCGTACTCGGGGTCTGGCCCTGTATTTCCCCACTCGTCAACCGAGGGCGGATGAGGGACCGGTGACGGTACCGAGGCGGACCTCTGGGATAGTAAACTCGGTGGTGGAGAATATGGAAAACGAGCTGACTGGCCGCCGAATTCCTGGCCATCCTCTGAAGAGTGAGGTGACCTGGCCACGATGTCACGATATGATGGGATGATAGCCACAGCTTCCGGAATAGGAGTCACGGCTCTCAGCGATAGGTTAGGTCGTCACTCTACCGCCGTTGGCCCCCAAAATATCTCTCTGTGATCTCTGGTAGAGGTAGATGGCACTTCTAGTGACAGTGGTGGTGATTTCACGGTCGAGACCTGTGCAATTTCCCCGATTTCTTCCTCTTGGATGTACCTACGGAGGGACATGGGAATCTGGTGGTCCTCGTATTCCGGGAGAATGAGGATAACGCACCTGGTTCCTTCCCCAGTCCTTGATATAGAGGAGCGGGGAGATGGTTCCATTACTGAGTCGCATTCTGTTTCAGAATCTGAGAAACGCGCCGATTTGATCTCCACCTGGGCCTTCCCAGGACTCTTCTTGTGGCGGAGACGACCCACTCTCCTGCCCTGAGGTGGATCTTCGGGATAGGGTTGATCCCTAATAGGTAGCCTCGGGGCAGCGCTGGCACCATGGCAGAGAGGTCCCCCTCTCGAGATAGCTGAGGTGCGAGGGGCACGAGGGAAAATGTCGAAGGGTACATGGGGAGGACCTATATGGACAGCACCCATATGGGCGGAACCTCTGTTGGAATCGGCAGGAGCATGGGGAGGACCTCCATGGTCTATGCGGGCGGAGTGAGGCTGACCTTCACTCCTCGAGTTGCTAGGGCGAGGAGGACCTTCGCCGGTTGTAGAGAGGACGTAGGGAGGGCCCCCACGTTGGAGAAGGACCGGATGGACAGTGCCTTCAGATCGGTAGTCGGGGACTGGAGGATGGACTCCATACCCTGTATAGTGGGCGCGGGAAAGGTTTCCGCGCTGAGCGTCACTGCCACTGGGCAGGTCTTCCTTCGGGATGGGGGTAGCATGAGGCATTCCTCCATGACGAGCTTCGGAGTGGGGAAGGCCCACGCTCTGTGGAGTAATGGTACGGGGAGGGCCTCCGTATGGGGGGACATCACCATGGGTTAGTTCACGATGATCACCACTCGGGCCTGCAACCCAAATAGTCAACCCAGCCTGCCTGTGGGGCGGTTGGGGTCTCGATCCTGGTTGGGTGAAGGAGTGCCCCTGCTCAGTGTATGCAGGGACTCCATGATGCACGTCGGCGGTGTATCGGGCCACTGTAGCTGTTGACGTCGACACATCTGGGCGAGCGTCCTCAACTCGGGCCCGGCGCTGACGTCAGGTCAGACGAGCTAGCGCAGGTGGTGTAGGGGCATGCCCTGCCTTCTCTTCCTGTGGAGTTGGACGGCGGCGCTGAAGGGGCCAAACGGGAGCCCTTGGGTCGGGACCCTGAGCGGGCCGAGCCGGATGGCACCCGCCTCATCAGCGTAAGGCGAGGAGTCATCAAGGCGTTCCGGGGATAGGCTTTCAAAATGGTTGAACGCTGGGGTGGGGAGAAGGGGCTCCCTGCGCGGCCTGTTAGGGCAGTGTTGACGGCGGGGCCTGGATGACTCCAGGTCTAGGCGGGCCATATCCTGAGTTGGGATGACCCCTTCCTCCTCCTACCTGCATACGAGGTTGTTGATCACCCTTCACTGGATGACCTTTGATGGGGAAAGGGGATGTGGGTGCCCCGTATTCCGCGATGTGGCGGCCGTCGTGGTGGTAGCGGCGCCATGCGGGGTGGCTGTGGCGGTGTTGCCCCTGCCCCTGTGTAGGCGAGCGGGCGGTGATCGTGTCTCTGTAACAGCAACCTGGAACCTAAGAAACGAAGGGATCAACTCATCAGCACTGTGAGGAAAAGGATTGACAACCAGTGCCCCAGCATCCTTCCATTCTCCACGTCTGGAAGAAGGATCCATGCCAACACGCTGAAGAATGGAGTGCCCCACGTTCTACTGCCCCGAATTCCGGTGAGTTTCACGATAGGACCGTTATTTTCTTGGTGGGACCAGGCACCGGATATCTGGACCCGGTGACATGTCAATCTACTGGTGTCTCGAACGCTACTAATCTCCACATTGAGGAGAATAATTTCACGCCGGGTTTGCCATTTCTGTTTCTGATGCTTTCATCAGGGCGCGTGCATCCGTCCGTCCGCGGAGGAGGACGCGCTGCACTGTTGCCCTGCATTCCCGCTCTCCAAAGGTGGGCGGCATTTTCTCCTTATTCAGGTACATCTACTCCTTGATCGAAACGGGATGATGGGATGTCGGTTCTTCCTTCTGTGGATTCCTCCTCAGAACTCGTCACCTAGTCCGGGTCTCCCTCATAGATTTAATATGTTGTTCGTGAAACTCTTCCCAGTTCCATGTTTCCATGGACACCGGTTAATTACACTACTTCTGTCGGGACATTCCAAAGGGTCCGGTTAGGGCAATAACCTTCAGTCGGGGGAGTAGTCACGTTGAGACATCTGTAGCATGTCTGGATGTTGGGGAACCAGCATGTCTATCTATTATCCCTGGTCATAGGGCTTCTCGAGGGCGTGGAAGCCTGAGTCATCCCACATCAAGTGCGGGGAATTATATGCCATAGACACATATCTGAGGTTTTCCTTAGCTTCTCATGTTTAACACAGGGTACGCCGCGAGTTTAACGTCCAGCGGAGACGGATCAACCCGATCAGAGCATTAGCTAGAATGGATCAGATTGAGGGATTTCCCTTGAAGGGGTGTCGATACTGGGACCAGCCCATGGGCAGCTGTGAAGAGAAGCGTACAGACATGGTCTCACCGGGATATGATGGTCCGGGCGAGAATCAGGGTGGATGATGGATAGATGAATGAAGTGGAGGGGGGGATGGCAAGGGACCATCGCAAGGGCAATGATGAAGTTGGGCTTGAGCCTTGAAGGGGCTTCCTACGTATCCTCGTGGTAGGGAATCAATGTCCGCATAGTTCGGGATAGTGCCGGTGAACCGGCATGAGGGTGGACCTTGGTCCGATGGGCATCATCAGCGAACTGACGTGAATGGGGAGGACCAGGAGGGTCTTAGTGGTGGTGGGCTTGGACCTCATGGAGGATTCATACGTACAATGTCGTGACGTGGATCAAAGACCATGTATTTCAGAGGGTCTTCGTCGGCGAACCGATATGAAGGTGGTCCTTGGTCCGACGGGTGCTGGGCTTGAACCTCGGGGAGGATTCCTACGTACCATGCCTTGACATGGATCAAAGAGCTTGTAGTGCAAAAGATGGGATTCGTCAGCGAACCGACGTGAAAGTGAACCTTGGTCCAATGAGTGATGGGCTTGAACCTCAGGGAGGCTTCCTACGTACCATGCCTTGACATGGATCAAAGACCTCGTAGTTCAAAGGGTTTCATCGGTGAACTGACGTGAAAGTAGACCTGGGGGTCCACTAGTGGTGGGATTGAACCTTGGGAATGTTTCCTATGTACCATGCCTTGACATGGATCAAAGTCCTCGTAGTTCAAAGGATTTAAGGAATACAGTTGAACATCATGCGGGATAGTAGTGAACCCTGACGTGAATAAACGACGGGCGGTGGGCTTGAACCTCATGGAGGCTTCCTACGTACCATACCTTGATATGGATCAAAGTCCCCGTAGTTCGGAATGGCGGTGAGTGTTGGCGAACCGACGTAAATGAGGGACCTTGGTCTGATGGGAGATGGGCTTGAACCTCTGGGAGGCTTCCTACGTACCATGCCTTGACATGGATCAAAGTCCTCGTAGTTTGGGTTGTGACAACGGCTTACCGTCGAGCTCGAATGCAGTTTAACGTCGTGCTGGACGCAGGTAGAACTCGATGTGAATTGGGTGACGGGTGGGCTTGAACCTTGTGGAGGGTTCCTACGTACCATGCCTTGACATGGATCAAAGACCTCGTAGTTCAAATGGGTGTGCAGTTTAATGTCATGTGGGACAAGGGAATACAGTTTAATGTCATGCTGGACGAGGGCATGCAGTTTAACGTCATGCTGGATGATGGCATGCAGTTTAACGTCATGCTGGACGAGGGTATGCAGTTTAACGTCATGCTGGACAAGGTATTGTCATGGCCAATGTCAACTCTAAGCCCACGTGAGTCATGATCGGTGTGAGAAACAAGAGACAACAAGGACCTGATGATCACGCCACGAAGGGTGCGTCCGTGTGAAGCGAAGAGGGGCTTACGCATTAGGCGGCCCATGGTGCTGGGACTTACTCCAGGATGGAGGCCCAGAGTGCGACAAAGTGCAGCGAAAGAGGGATTTGGGACCAATGATGGGAGGTGCCTCATTCTCTATCATGCCCTCCACTGACTTTGGTAGTGGGGAAGTACGGAGATGCAGGGGTGTAGCCATCCATTGGGGAACTAGGGTTGCCCTTCTCCAGAGAACATACGCCACTCCAATAAGGAGGATATCATCCCTTGTGGATGGGTGATTCCACTCCTGTGGAGATGAGTGGCGTAAAAAATGTTCGAGCTGGGGGGACCCTTCGTGAGAGGAATGAGGTCGGGTCACAGTTTAACGTCATGTGTTGAGGACGTGGTGCTTGGAAGTTTAACATCTTGTAGCTCGGACGAGGTGGGTTCACTCCACACACCTAGGACTTACATAACTAGTACCCTTTGCTCCTTGGGGGAGGGAAGGTACTAGTAAGGACATGGTCAAGGGGGTTGTGGAGCGAACCAGCGAGGGTTCCATGTTAGCCTGGCTATGAGAAGAAGCAATAGCCGTTAGCATGCCTATGCGAAGAAGCATTAGGCGAAGCAACGCTATGAGTGGTATTTTCTGTGGGACATTGAAATCACATTGTGCATACCTGGAGGGTCGCATGGGAAGTGGAATTTCCAAGCAAAGGAGTGTTCTTCGCGAAGAGGAGTGCATTGGCCTTAGCATGGGGCATAGGTGTGATTGGAGGGTGCTTCGTGAAGTGGAACAGTATTCGCGGAGCACTGCCTCGCGAAGAAGAGGTGCCTCGTGAAGCAGGGTGCTGCGAAGCAGTGTGCTTCACGATGTGTAGTGATCCTGCCTTAGCATAGGGATCACTAGTATAGGTTGGGTGTTTCGTGAAGCATAAACGCTCCGCGGATGCCCGGGTTCCCTTGGGAATCCCCTTCCTTCGTGAATTCCCTTGAGCTTCGCGAAGGGCATCCCTCTCGGAAGAGGGGCTCAAAACGATACAAAGCGAAGGCGTCACACGAAGTATAAGTACCTCACGGAGCTCATGATTCCCGGGGGCCAAGAGTGCTTCGAGATTCGGGAGAGGAGAAGCCGAAAGGTCGGATTGTCCATCCTTGGGACTCAGGGGGAGTCCAGTATTTATAGGGAAGGGGCGCCATGAAGCATAACTCGCACGCTGCCTTAGGTGCTTCGCGGCGCGCTCGCGAACGTCAACGTCGTTCGCGAAGAGGTACCGCCTCCGGAGCTTCGCGGCGGGCTCGCGAACTTCAAACTCGTTCACGGAGAGTTACCGCCTCCGGATCTTAGTGGCGGGCTCGCGAACGTCAAACTCGTTCGTGGAGAGTTCCCGCCTCCAGAGCTTCGTGAGACCGTGATGCTTAGGGTGCTTCGCGAGGCAGCAGGCTGGCCTTCTTTTTCGTCCCTTCCTTTCATGCAATATTTTGGCACCAACAATATTAAAATTGGTTGTAATGAATTTTTTAATTATTTTTTACTATGTAGATATTAATATAACTTCCTTCCATATAATAGAATGGATAGAATCTAGATGTATCATACTGATATAATCTCAACTAAACTTTAAAAGAATTTGAATTTTTTAATACTTTTAATTTAATAATTCTTTTGATTAAGGTCTTATATGTTTTTTTACCTCCGAGGTGGCGCATTTATGGGTAGTGTGAAAATAGTCGATGAGGATACTCACCCATCCCTTTTTCTATAGAGGAAGGTTCTTATCGAACTTACCATTCCTTTATTTCGACCCACTCAGCAACATTATCCTTTAAAGAAGTTTGAATTAACCTTGTGGGAAATGTTGGTTCCAACAGGTGATTCTGTGGGGGTCAAGAACTCATGCAATCAGTCCTTCTGGGATGTAAATTCCTCAGGTGGTCTCCAACGGGTTTATTCATGGAGCCAAGAATGCCCAACAGCCCTATTATCCATTATTCATGGACCTGCTTTGCAAAGGCAGGCGCTCGTCAGCTGACAATTTGGCCAACGACACTTAAAGACTCCATTGGTCAAGATGATGGGAGGTCAGACTCACCATGCCCTTCTGGGGGAGGATTATTGAATGTTCTTGGACTCTCTTATAGATTTATGTTGTGTTCATATGTTCGTGAATCCTTGGTTCGTTCCTGAGGAGTGTGTCCACGGGCTACCCTTGGTTTGAAAAATCGTCATAAGCATGAATATATTTGATGTTATAGAGGTGATGCTGACTTAAGCCATATTATAAGGTGCTCTAGAGTTTACCATCATCTAGGGGGGACAGAAAGTGATTTGATGTTGGGATTGGGCCCACAAGGATGTATTCCTACGTATCCTTGGAAAAGGAATCAAAACCCACGTAGTTCAGATTGTGTGGGTATTACGCATAGAAGCTGACCATTTGATGGGACATGATTGTGTGGCCCCTTTCGGATGGGAACCCTTTTGAGCTCGTACCTTCAGGCAAGCATCCTACGTATCCTATTTTGATCAAGAATCATAGTTATCATAGTTCAGATGGTGTGGGTCTTACGCATGGGATATTCCCATTTGAGGGGGCATAGTTGGGTAGACCCTTTATGGATCATAACCCATTTGAGCTTGGGCCTTCTATCAGGCTTCCTACGTATCCTATTTTGATCAGGAATCGAAGTTCTCATAGTTTAGATGGTGTGCATGTTGTAATCTTTACAAACCTATAAGCCCATGTGATTCATACTTGGTGTGATAAAAAATAGAATTTGAAATATTCAACAATGTACATGCCTCATCCCCTATTGGTGGGGGAGGGAGAGCCCATGGTGGAAGAGTTAGGGGTGACTGTGGGTGAGGTAATGGGGCAACGAACCCCTAAATGTGAGATGAAAATAAATTTCATGTGACCCTGCCTTGGAAAATTGGGGACTTACCTCAGTGGGAGGGCCCCGAAGCACATTTTGGGAAGGAGAAAAGTTCCATCCTCATCAAAGGGGGAGTGAACATAACCACTTCAAATAATCACTATCACTCATTGAATGGAAAAGAAAGTGATCACCCTTAATCCTGAGAATAGGGAGGTTCACTTCGACGTCCAAATGTTGGGATCCGGGTTACCTTGGGAATATAGCCTCATAGGAATTCCTGAATCTTTCACCTTTGTGGGGAGGGCCTTTGTGACTACACTTACTGTGGGTGTGTAGACTCAATGGGGCATGCTGATGCACCCGATGGTGTGATCATACGGGTTTGGTGGCTTTGAAGGAGGCTTTGGCCAAATGTCGAAGGACTGGTTAGCGGAGGGATCATGGAGGAATGGACGATAGTGGAGAAGTGAGGTTGGAACTGGTGGTAATAATACCCCAAAACACACCATTCCACGTACTAGTTTTCCATGCGGGATGGGGTAGGCTCCGCATATCATAGTGTTATGCGGGCAGAGGGGTCGTCTGTGAACTGATGCAGTACAAGGGCATGGGTATCGTTCACCATGTACTAAAGTGGTACATGGATCACCATGCTGCATTGGGTTACATTCTCATACCAATTTGGTACCTGGCATCGAGTTCAGTTTGCATAGCAGTACGCTACGTGGAGCACCATACATGAGGAGGGTCGGGGGGATCATCATTCCCGGGGAGTTCATCCATGAGAAATATTTGGTTTGTGGTTCACCAGTTAGGTCCACAGTTCTATTATTATTATTCATTTTCCCTATTTTCTAGTTTTTGGTCAGTTGTACCTGTGGAGGAGTGGTCTGCGGTTCGTGCTTCATTGATGAAATAAGACGAAAGATGGAGTGAATCCTCTAAGTACCCCTCAAGATTTCTGCACCCTTCCTTCTCTTTGTCTGGATCCCTCCCTCTATTTCTCTTCATACTTCTTCTGGGATCCTTTTATAGAGCACTGGAGTGATCGTATCTATTAGGCACACGACACCATTTGCAGAGGCCCATTGAAGAAATATCATGACCTGAGGAAGACTCTGTCAACTGGGGTTTGTGGAGGCTTTGGTTCATGACAATGGTTTTTGGAACCCTTCCCATTTTCTTCATCTATGAACTAATGGGTTTGAGGTATGCTATGTGTACTGGCCTTACGCGCACAACTCATTTGGTTGATGAGGTCCACATTTTTCCTTGCCCGCTAGCCATCGCCTCGTGGACCAACAGTTCGTGGACCGTCTCGCATACCTGGTAGTTCGCGAACCATCTAATCTGCATACATTTCCTAGTGATGGTATCTGGGCCACCTAAAAACCTTGAAAACTTGAATTCCTTCAATTTACATCAAATAATTGAAACTCAATATGAGTCCCTTGGCATTGAAAGAATTGTAGAAGCACTTTATTCCTTCTGTAAAGTGATCATGGGGGTATTTTTTCCTCTTGGAAGAATTTTCAGGACCCTACAAATGCCCCCCATCAGAATGGTGTTCGTTCAAAATGAAAAGAGGACTATTTCAATGTAGATGTGGTTCTAGACAAAAATGGTTCACTGTAGAATGGCTAAACCTGGTAGGAGGGTACCACACCTATATATTGGGGCCCATGTCATTTTTCTTTTACTGTTTCTTGTGGCGTAAATCACTCCCAATTTTCCTGAACTTCTTCACTCTCATGTACTGTGATCCTTGCAAAAATATTTTTCATGAAATTCTCCGTACGTTCTATGAACCAATTTCCTTTTCGTTTCTTCTTCCACATACCATATTTTGGATTCAAAAAATGAGACTACGGAATTTTAAAACTTAATATCCAGTTCCACGTGGAATAATGATACATGACTAGCTTGTTTTCATACCGACCTTGGATTGGAGAACTGAACTTCAAAAACTATTAGTACGGGCTTATATTTTAATCCACCACCTCTGAACGTGAACTTAACCAAGGCTGAGGTTTGCGGTTTCTTCATTCCACAAATCATTTTATTCATCGGCCAATGGTTCGTGGGCTAGCGCCTCATGGTTATTTTTCATACCATTGTTGTAAGCGGTGAACTGCATCCATATACCATAGTTGTAGGTGGAGTAGCTTCTGCGTGTCATGTTGTAGATGAAATTCCCTTTCCACATACTGTTTCTAAGAACAGCATGCAGAGCCTTTTTCAAACATGTTTTTTAGTCCTTTATCCTTTTTTCATATCCTTTTCCCAAAAAAATTTTATTAGACTGACTTCTCACCAACTTCTGGATCTTCTTATGCAGGCTACAGTGGCTAATTCATAGGCTACAACAAAACTGGAAAAGAGAAGGACAACCATGAAGAGGGATAACGATGATCATATTTGTTCCCACGTCATTCCCCGCGATAGATTTTTGATAGTCTTCTTGAAGCCATAGCTCTTAGATTATCCATTATCCATATAGTTTCCACTTTATAGATTTGGTCTTCCTGTCGACATGACTTTTTCACGGCCTAACCCTGACACCCCTTTTATCCTTTTAGAGGCACTGCAAGGTCATGATCGTGCCAAAATTTCCCCGGTAGGGGAAATCATCACCACTCCACTTCATGAGAATGTCTTCATACTATGAGGCTCATCCTGGACTCAGGGAAACCGTGAGTGAAATGACGGTTCCCCAAGGCTGGAAGCTCGCGAATATCCATCAATAATTAGAATCTCCCAAGAGAATCCTAGCGACAGATGGAGCATCAAGTTGGATTTGCGGGCTGAAGGATATCTCTCCAATGAGTAGGCTAGGGCATTCTGGGTGCATCAGACCTATCTGGAGTCTCTCGACCAGCTGAAGGTGGTGGTCTTATACCAAGAATCCTGGGTTTCCCAGTTTGAAATCTTTTCTCTGGGCGAAATCCTTCCATAATTGTTGATCCTCTGGTGTTCGAGCACCAACACCTTCCACCTACTACATGGGGAGGTAGGAATTATTCTATGGTATATCTACTAGCTTGGGGGACTCCCCATCCATAGAGAAATATATGACTAGTTCCTCCCAGTATACGCCACATGGAAAGACACTGATCATGTGTCTCCTTTTACAAGGAGCTTACTGGTCATGGGAGTGGGATCACTAGATCATCCCCTTGAGGCTTGTTCCCTCATCCCATTCGAAGAATGGGTAAGGATATTCTTGCAGATGAACAGGCTCAAGTTGAGGGCTCTTCTCAATCAAACTCATACTACTCTCCAATCTCATCAAACCCCATGTTCATATAGTGCTACCCCTGAAGCAGGGAGATATTCCACATGGGAATATGAGCTTCGGTCAGACATTTCACTAATGCTTAGACTGGATGGTTTTTTCACCATGTTCTTAAGTGGAGGTTCTTCCCATATCACGGCATATACACTAGGGTTTGGTCTTGTAGCTTGATGATGGAAGCCACACTGGTAGAGGGTCGACCCATTAATTTATCCCTTCCCACCCTTGCCCTGCTTTATAAATTTCTGTGACAGATACGGAAAGGCAGGCCTCCACATCATCCTAGAGGACCGTTCCAATTCCTATACAAGTGGATGGCAGAACACTTCCCCTATTATGAATACCAACATACTGCCAGGGTGTCCCATTCTGACATTCATCCTGCTATTCTCAACAGTTCTACTATTCGTCCCAGGACTCTGAGTGTTACCAATACAGTTGGGTTATTGAACGACACCTCTCATTTCTTGATCTCACAACATCCTAACCATCATGGATCATTGAGAGGTAACAGGGGCGGTTCCTTAGAATAATTATTATACCTCATCAACCTTCAAGACAGGATGCTTTTTGCTCGTATAGATCAAGTAGTCATTTGTAATCCATACCTTCCCAACTGGTTTTCTAGGCAATTTGGATGCCTTTAGCAGACCGTATTGCTTCTGGTCGTCTAGTTAAGTGGAGAATCTAATCTCGTGGTTCTCCTCAAATTGTGTCTTATGATGCTGCATGAAGGGCCTTTTAGGAAGATTATCATCCCTAACATGATGGGTCCCACCGTTATATTGATGGATTATTCCCAACTATGGGTAGATTCTTACCCTAGCGGGATGTTGAAGGAACTAGTTTGGCGGGTGCAGAAACCATTGACCATTTCTTATCCCGTTCTTTCCATAATAACCACATGACACATTTCTTTCACTGTAGAGAGTGAAAAAACTATGCCTTCTACTTCCATCCCTGTAGCAACCAAGGTGGATACACCTCCTGTCCCTTCTATTGTGGTAATAATGTGTTCGGTCCATCATCAAAAGTGTCTGGGAGGGGTTTCATCAGTACAACCCATTTATGTGGGAATTGATTCAGATTACTCACCTCCTACAAATATTTCCCAAGATCTCAACGAGGCTAATACTATCTGAGTATTCATGATCATCCTAGAAGCCATGGTTAGTCTTCCGCATTCGGATCCAGTGGTTGGGCCCTCTAAGGGAAAAGAGAGTATCCCTTCTTGGGTGACCTACCTTAGGTCACTCCCCACTCCTATGGTTGCACTTCCTAATTACATACATGTGGCATAAGGTGAGGATCAAATTACTGGTGTTGTGCCAATGAACCAGGTAGTGTGCAAAGAGGCATGGTGCCACTTATTTTCTCTTTCTGCAGAGACACGCTTGGCCAATTTTGCTGACAAGTGTGAAAAGTTTCAACATTTATTCACCGATATGGGTTCCGACAGCTTTGATTATCTACACTTACACCTCCTCTTTTACTGAATTGTCATTGTCCTAGAAGACCTCACCTCTTGTGAGGAAAAGTTGGTGAGGTTCAATTCTTCCCATCACTAAGTGGCAAACTTCCAAGATATTTTAGAAGAATTTGATCATCTAATGACCAAGCAGGTGAAGTCTCATGATTTTTTAGTGACCCAAGAGGAGTTGTGGGAGTGAAAAGCCCACACAGCCAGGTTGAGAGGAAAATTAGCCTCCTCACGTACTTACTATGAAGTCATCCAGAAGAAGGGGTGGGACCTTTAAGCTATTCTGAAGAGGGTGTCTTTGAATATCAAAGAAGAAATGGAGGAAAGAGATTCTTTGGAACAGAACATCGATGGCCTGTAATAATCACTTGCCATCTTTTTGGAAATGGCGAACCGAGACCTGTTGTAGTTCCATTCCAAATTACGATATGTAATCTCTATTTTTTTAATACTCTGGAGGGACTCTGAATTGGGGATGTTCCTCCATTTTTGTTGAACCTAATGGAACAGATTTGGATTTTAAACATATATTCCTCATCTCTTCCTTTCAACATCATTCAATCATTCATTAATTTTAAACCATGACTTGAAATCATTAAACTGAAATGATTGAATCGAGCTCTAATTTTTTCCTCAGTTGCGGGACTCAACGAGTGTAGTCCAACTCTTGCTGAGGTTTTATGGGACACCTCACAAAATTTTATGAATATTTCATTATAACCCTAATTTTTTCTTAAGATTGCTTGACATGGGCTTGGAGGGTATAACTTGACTTTTTATTAGGCCGCCCTTTGTGGGTTTTTGACCTAACAAAATTTATACATTTTTTTATGGCTCGGTGTTTCCCTATTTTTATAACAGACTGATACATGACTTTTTCCCAGAGGTTACCTTTTTCAAACTTTTACTCTAGCAGGTATAGAATCTTTTTCACTCTAAGTTCACTATCCTACCACCCAAACTTATTACTGATGTTTTAGGTAGAATATATTTGACCAAAATTAATGGGGGAGGTCCCTGACTTTGTACCATCAGCCAAAAATGTTCTAATATCATTCATACATGGATTATGGATTTTTCTAGACCCTTAATTTGTGCATTCTAGACATGCATGAGGATCAGGAGCCACTTTAGGTGTATAAAGGTAGTAAAAGACTCTACTATGAATGAATTTTTCTTCGATTGATGACCATTTTTGTGGGCGACCTATGAAGAGCCACCGGGGAATGATATTCATAATCAAGAAAAGGTATCCACATGATACTGGCCTTCCATTTTCTATGGCCTAATGAGATTTGAAACATTTTGACTTTTTTTAAAACTAGGAAACACAATGGGTGGCTGGCCCAAGCAGTGGTGTCTAAATACATTAGGGACATTCAAGTCTTCTTTGAGTGGGAAATTGTTCCCGTGCATTTCTTTCTTGCATGAGGGAGAGCTGGTGAATGATGAAATAAATTAAGTGTCTTTTTTAGTTCAGGGGAACTTGGGAAGAAGGAGGTACATAAGATTTCATCGAGGATTCTTACAAATTTGGGGGTGTGACAAGACATTAATGTCATTTGAGAATACTGAAGTTGGAAAGGACTATCCTAAGGATGAATTTTCCTTTGATTGATGACCATTTCTGTGGAAGACGTATGTAGAGCCACTGGGGCATGATATGCATAGTCAAGAAAAGGTGTCTGTAAGACACTGGCCTTCCATTTCCAATGCCTATTGAGGATTTTGTAGATTGGGATATTTCTGAACATGATATGTGACCTTCAATGTGGGGTGTGACTGATCAACAAAAAGGGGAATTTTAACTGAGCTTCTTTGAAGAAACCCAGAAATAAGTGGGTGAACTCTTTTTTTGTATGAGGATCAACTTTACACACACGGATGAGATATCTTTAGAATCCTTAAAAGGTACAAAAATGAATTGGGCATGTATGTTCTGAAATATCCAGGATATATTTAAGGACGATAGTGTAAACCATGACTTTATGGGCCCTTGAATCTTGAGGGGTGGGACGAGGCTTGGAAACCATTGGGCATACCGAGATAGGAGAGGAATCTCCTGGGGATGAATTTTTCTTTGATTGGCAGCCATTTTTCTAGGCAACATATGTAGAGCCACCGGGGCATGATGTGCATAGTCAAGAAAAGGTGTCCGTAGGACTTTGGCCTTCCATCTCAGATGGACTTGGAGGGTTATGGGGATTTAATATCACTCAAATCATGGAGTTTGGAATATGGAAAGAGTGTATCCGGACATATTGGGGATATTTGGACTACGATTTACTCATGGAACCAGGTTTCCCTTATGTTGATCTGACTCATACGCAAGGTGAGGCATTCATTTCACCTTTGGGATACCTGGTTATTTAAAATCACATGGCCAGGACATACGGTTCCTACCAGGGGATGGAATCATGACATGCCTTATAGCCATGATTCTAGGACCAAATTTCTGGACTATTTTTTCATAACGCCTTGATGGATCTCTCACAGAAATCCCTATGTTTATGTGATCCATGCTTGGTGTGAGAAATAAGGGATTACGAGGATTCCATTTCATTTATCAGGAATATAAAATCATCATTAGAGGGAACTTTTGGACTTAAACCATTGTTATGCAGTTTAGAGTCGTGCAGTGAGGCCAATTTTGGCTTTGCAGTTTATCATCATGATGTGAGGACGATTTTGGCCTGGCAGTTTAACATCGTTCGGTGAGAATGATTTTGGACTTGCAGTTTAATGTTGTGCGGTGAGGATGATTTTGGCCTTGCAGTTTATCATCGTGCGGTGAGGATGATTTTTCCTTTCATTTTAATGTCGTCCGTTGAGGATGATTTTGGCCTTGGAGTGTATCATCGTGCAGTGAGGAGTATTTTGGCCTTGAAGTTTAACGTCATGCGGTGAGGATGATTTTGGAATTTCAGTTTAATGTCATGCGCTGAGGATGATTTTGTCCTTGAAGTTTAACGTTGTGGGGTGAGGATGATTTTGGTCGTACAGTTTATCATCGTACGGTGAGGAAGATTTTACTATCATAATTATCTCCAGTAGTTTCATGTTAATTTCAACCAGGATGTTCATAGAATTCCTTATACGTGAGTGATGATAGACGGTGTAAACCATAGCCATGGGGAAACTTAAATAGGGGGGGACTACATGGGGCTTGGAAGATGTTGGGTGTACTGAGATAGTATAGGACTATAATGGGGATGAATTTGACTTTTATTGACGGTCATTTTGGTGGGAAATGTATTCAGAGCCCTCAGGGCATGATGTGCATAGTCAAGCAAATGTGTCCGCAGGACACTGGCTTTCCATCTCATATAGCCTTGGATGATTATGGGGACCTAAGTTTTCCTGAGGTATGGAGTGTGAAAAATGGGAAAGATGTCTCTGGGAATGTGAGAATACCCGGACTATGGTTAACTATGAACTACTTAGAGCTTCCACATAGGTCTGGCCCATATGTAAAAGGGGAAGAGAAATATTTTGACTTCTCATGACTAAGAGGCATGTGTATAATCTCATAATACCGAGGACTGAGACATAAATAACACTCAAAGAATTTCATAGATTATTATCATGTGATAGGGATTTTCATAGACTCCCCATACAAGTTTGACCTATGTAGAGGTGGGAAAGGGAATTTTTTTGCTGGTGGTTGGGCCAGGACGCTGAATTTGAGTGTCACTATGTATCCTGCGAAGGCGAGAATCAAGTCACACATAGTTTTGAATGTTCCCTACAAGTGTTTTCTTGATATGTTAGGGACACTTGAGGGAATTTTGGTTTCACTTGATACAAGTTTCAGTCCAATCATATTCCCCTATGATTTATTTGTATAGGAGAATCATCACCACTGATTCTAAGCTCACATGAGTTGTACTCAGTGTGAGAAACAAGGAGTGGATGCAAAGTCTCCTTCTCAAGTATGAGGAGGTAGAGAACATGATGGGGTAATTTTATTTTTCCTTCCTGGTGGTTATGGTCCAAGATCATGGATCGAGGCATCACTACGTATCCTGCAAGGGAAGGAATCAATCCGCACGTAGTTTTGTTTGTACACCGTACTGATTTGGCTTGGTCCAATGGGTAGGGGAACATTCATTCTACCTATCATGGCTGCTCAGTCTTCCATGTTACCCCATAGTTGACCTTCGTAAGAGAATCTCCACTACTCATCCTAAGCTCATAGGAGTTATACTCGATGTGAGAAATAAGGAATGATAATAGTTTCCTCTATGAATATGGGTAGATAAGGGGTATGATGGAGGAATTTTTTTCGATGGGGATGGGCTAGGATAAGGGATCAAGGAATCTCTACATATCCCATGAGGGTAGGAATCAAGTTGTACATATTTATATATGTGATTATTCAGTTTATTGTCATGTTTCAAGGATTAGTTCCTTACAATTTAACGTCATGTGGAAATGAAGATGACTTATAGTTTAAGGTCTTAGAGTTTTGACCATGGAATTAGGGGTATTATAACTCACATTTTAGGGTCATAGAGTTCAGGCCTTAGCATTTGGGGAATTTTTTTATGACTCATTGTTTAAGGTCATAGAGTTTGGACAACAGCATGAGAGCATTTTTTTCCACTCATAGTTTAAGGTTGTAGAGTTTAGACCATGATATGGGAGCATTTATAACTCAATGTTTAAGGTCTTAGAGTTTGGACCATGATATGGGATCTTTTTTAACTCATAGATTAAGGTCTTAGAGTTTGGACCTTGATATGGGAGTATTTTCTACTCATAGTTTAAGTTCATAGAGTTTGGACCCTGATATGGGAGCATTTTTAACTCATAGTTTAAGGTCTTAGAGTTTGGACCATGATATGGGAGCATTTTTAACTCATATTTTAAGGTCTTATAGTTTGGACAATTATATTGGAGAATTTTTAACTCATAGTTTATGGTTTTAGAGTTTGGACCATGATATGGGAGAATTATTAACTCATAGTTCAAGTTTATAGAGTTTGGACCTTGATATGGGGGCATTTTTAACTCATATTTTATGGTCTTAGAGTTTGGACCTTAGCATGTATGTTATGCAAAGTATTTCTTCAAGAACTTCTCATTGGTAGGGGTTGTAATGAGCTCTTCGTCCCTTGATATCATGGTGTATGCTCCATTGGAATAAACCCTATGTATGACATATGTTCCTTACCACTTTGGTTCAAGCTTTGGGGGATTATTCCTGAGTATCATTGGGGTTCTGAGGACTAACACCATTTCTCCTTTGAGGAAAGATCGAAGGAGAACCTTTTTACTAAAGGCTTGTGCAATCTGGTTTTGGTATATTTCTAAATGGTGCAGAGTATGCATCCTTTTCTCATCTAGCTATTCTAATTCATCAAACAGTCTCTGGGATTTCTTGTCTGGGGACAGTTGATCACAAATGGCCCCATGAAGTGATGGAACTTGGATTTCAATAGGTAACACCACCTCTTCCCTGTATACTAGCGAGTACGGGGTTTCCTGGGTGGTAGTGCAAGTCATGGTCCGGTAAGCCAATAAAGAATTAAGGAGCTTGTCTGGACACAATTTATTATCCTTATTAACCATCTTTTGAAGTATGTTGGACAGAGTCTTACTGAAGGCCTCTATTTGACCACTGTCTGCCGCATGGTAATGGGACGAATGGTTTGCTTTGATTCCATACTCCTGGTATAGCTTGTCCAGATTAGCAGACAAGAAGTTGGTGTCATTTTCTGTTAGTATTTTATGAGGGACACCAAATCTGGTCATGATGTTGGCCTTCACAAAGCTGATGATTTTTTCACCCCTACTTCCTTAAGGGGTACAGCTTCAGACCATTTGGAAAATAATTCGGTCGTCGTGAGTTTGATATTGAATGGTATGGATGTGGTGGGAGGTTATAGTCCCACAACATCCATCCCTCGGGCAACGAATGGCCAGGATTACTTAGCTGTATAAAGTAACTCTAGGGTTGGTGTGTGAAATTAGCATGAACTTGGTGGGAATGGAACTTATTAGTGAATATGGAACAATCCTATATCATGGTAGTCCAGTAATACCCAATCCCCCGGATTTTGTGAGAGAACTTGGTTGCTGACTGGTGTGCTCCGTATGCTCTGGAATGCACCTCTTTCATGACTGCAAGAGTCTCTTCTCCATAAATACACCTAATAAGGACCCTATCAAGGCCTCATTTGTAGAGAACATTTTCTTGATTTATCCCATTTTATAGGAAAAAGTTGAATACTTGTCTCCAGACTTGCTCCCTTCCAGCCCAATTTGGTGGGAGTTCTCCATTCCAAAGGTAATTTTCAATGGGCGACATCCAACCGGTGGTATGACCATAAGGCTCAAAAACAGGACAAATTTCATCAATTTCCTCCGTATTTCCCTGGATGAATGGAAAGACCATCTCTTGATGAGTAATGCTAATGACTATTTCATCCCAATTGGGATCGGCCAAGGTCGTGGCTGCATTTTCCAAAGCATCGGCTTGAGAATTTTGCGATTGGGGGACATAAGTCAACTTTGGTTCTGATTGTAATTATTCCATCAGTTCTCGATCATGGTTCATCAAGGGAACCAGCATTTTGTTTCATGATAGCAAGGTCACTATTGACCTATTTGATGACTATCTCTGAATCTCCCTTTATTTTTAGGTGTTTGGATTTCACTTCGAGTGCCAATTCTAGGCCTGCAATGAGGGCTTGATACTTCTATTTATTGTTTGTACATCCTTTTAAAAGTAGTAAAGAGTAAGACAAGATGTCCTTTTTTGGAGAAACGAGTATAAATCTAATACCTACATTTTTGAGCTTGTGATTCTCCATCCTTTTTCCTATTGGGATTTGGGAAGCACCATTGAAGTACATTTCCCATGATGGGGGTCCTCGCAGATGGAAAACACCACTTCATATAGAATTTCAGCATCCAACAGTGCTTTTTCTTCCGAGTGGTGATATTCTAGGAATTCTACCAATATCTAGACTTTGATGGACTTCTATGGAACATATTGTATGTAAAACTATTATAGGATGACCTCCCATCGTGATAGGTTCATGTTCAGCATGGGATGGTTGATAATATATTTTAGTGGTTCGTAATGGGAAACTAGGTGGACCTCATGATTCTACAGGTAATACCTAAGCTTCTTAACTATGAATATTATGGCTAAGCGGTTCTTTTTAATCTTCGAATACTGAGTTTCAGCATCGATCATTGTCTGGATGAGGTAGTAGAGGTTTTTTCTCACTGCGGGTGTCATTCTTCTATGTGAGGAAGGTGCCTAATGACCATTCCAGAGAAGTTAGGTATAAAATGATAGGTGTCCCCTCAATTGAGGGGAATGAGCAATGGTGGGCTTAGGATAGATCCTTTATGATTGTCAAACGCTTCTTAAAAATCATTATCCCACTCATACATAACTCCCTTCTTCATGAACCTGGTGAAAGGTAATCATTTACCTTCCAGGTTGGATATGAAGCGCCGATTGTAGGCGAGGTTCCCCTAGAGACCTCTCAACTCGGTGAGGTTGTAAGGTGGGGACATTCCAAGTATGTATTTTGTCTTCTCAGGGTCAAGTTCGATTCCACAATGGCGTACTATGAAGCCTAGGAGTTATCATGAGGTAACGCCAAAGACGCATTTAAGGGGATTCAAATTTAATCTTTTTTGTTGCAATTTTTTGAAGAACCTTTCAAGATAAGTCTAGTGGTTTGAAGGTTGTCGTATTTTAACCACCACGTCGTCGACAAAACACTCGATGAAATTTCCCAAGAACGGCTTGAAGATGCAGTTCATAACATGCTGATATGTGGTGCCAACATTATTTAGACAAAATTTCATCACTTTATAATATAACACTCCTTGAGGGTCCCTAAAAGTAGTGGCCTCTTCATCTCCTTGGTCCATTTAGATTTGATTGTATCCAGAATAGTCATTCATGAAGGAGAGGGCTTCATATCCAGTTGTTAAATCGATTAATAATTCTATGATTGGGACTAGGAAGCCTTATTTTGGGAAATTCTGATTAAGGTCCCTAAAGTCAATTCAGATTCTAATATTTCCATTGTTCTTTTTGATAGGGGTTATGTTCTCCAGTCAGATTGGATATTGGACCACCCGTATGAAGTCCGCTTTTATCAGCTTGTCAACTTCAGCCTCAATTTTTGAATCATGCATCAGTTGGGTCCTTCTGGCTGCCTTCTTATAGCCCTGATGATCTTTTAGTAAGACGTCATGATGAGTGGTAACCTCCGGATTGAGGCATGGAATTTTGGTGTAATTTCAGGCAAACATGTCTTGATTCTTCTTTCTAAAGGAGTTATATGCCTCATGTTCCTTTACAGGCATATCCACATTGATTAGAGTGGGTTGTGAGTCATTTTTGGTGCCCAGATTTATCACCTTAAGTTCATCAGTTGTGGTGGAGACACCTTCATTGAATGCAGGAGGGGCATCCTTAAGGTCTTCATCCTCTTGTTCTTCATCTTCTTCATCTTTATCATTTTCCTCTTCTGATAGAGAAAGGATTCTTGAGACGTGCCCTCTGATGTTGGAAGAGAAATCTTATGTTTCCTTAGTGTGTGGGGAAAGGGTAGTTTGATGACCCGAGGATGGTCTGAGAGTATTGTTGATAGGGATTTTCTTGAAAACAGGGGATTCATCCCACTCTTTTATGTCTTTGAACATGGTGTTCGTAATAGAGACCATGCAGACAACTGAATCTGCATCCAAGCTTTCATTTACGCATTCAACTTGGTTGATGGTTAGTACATACTATTCCCCAAGTTACTAGTGATGTATCTATTCTCAAAGTGAATTAGTTGAACATGTATTCTTCAATGGGGAATGGGATAAAACGTTTTAGGACTTCTTAAGGTAGTGTTTTCACAATATTGGATATAGGGTCTCGCATCAAAACTTCTCGGAGGTTTGGTTTCCGGGTGCTGGACAGGCAGAGGCTGAAATCAAAGTTTAGGGTATGATTTTTATAGTGGCATTTTGGACTCTCTGAAAAAAAAGGAAAAATTCTAGAGACGGTATCAAATTATCTCAAACCTTTATTCTAATGTGGGTTACATTGATGGTGGAAGAAATGGGTGTGCTTATTAAAGGGGGTCGGATAGTGATTCTTATAAGAAGCTCATTATAGGGGTTTGCACACATAGAGGTGCAGGGATTCAGTAGGTTTGATGGGTATGTTGGAATTCCCCTCATTAAGGTTTTAAATTGAATGTGGATGGCTCTTGTATGGATTCTGTTATGAGGGGCGGCCTTATAAGGGACAACAGAGGGTCTTTTCTACTTGCCTTTAGTTCTTCTTATGGTGTAGGCACGTCTATTGAAGACAAGGCATGTGCCATGGACATCGGGATATCACTTTGTAGGAGCTTCAACATTAATATTTCCAAAGTGGAGTCTTATTCAACTATTATGGTTGGGATATTACTTAAATATTTCAAGGTACCTTGGGATTTAACTTATATTATTATGAAATTTAGGACTCTCCTAAGTCAGAGAACATCTATTCTCAAAACATGGATGGAGGGGAATGACGCAACTAACGCTCTGGCTAATAAAGGCTTTTCAGGGGAATGGATGATTTTGTACACCAGTTTGGGTTCCTTACCCAATAATTGTAAGTGTTTTTCTAACAGAGATGTGCTAGGTCATCACCATTTTCTCCCTCCTTGAGGCAAGGTTTTACTTGATATGTTTTCAATAAAATTTTAAATTTCAGTCAGTAGAACCCTGCGTCAATATAATGAGACTCACAGAACTCAACTGGGGATTTATGAGCATACAACATCTTGTTTTTCCCATTAGTGAAATATTTGAGGCACTGATGGTATGAGGACGGAACTGCAGCGTGATAATGCATCTAAGGCCTCCCTAACAAGACATTGAAGGTCATACTTTTCCATACCACCACAAACTTGGATTCTAATATAATATCACCAAACTAAGTTTTAATCTTGATTCATTCCATCAGTTTCTTCTCACTTTTGTCATATCCTAGCAAAGTTGTAGTGTAGAGTGTCAATATGTCTTCATCGTATCCCAGTCGACGAAGTGTTCACAGTGGGAGGAGGTGAACTCCGGATTCATTATCAATGAAGACCCTTCGAACATCAATTCCATTTATTTTGTAAGATACATATAAGTGTTTTATGTGCACTTTCATGATGGATCTTTATCCTTGTATGTGAAGGAGATGATGACGTGAAATTCTTTAGGACCAGTCTATGTCTGGTAGAATTCGATCACTGCTAATTCAGCCTCAAACTTTTGGGTACTTAGCAAGGCTTCGATGAGTGCCTCCCTAAGATCTGTGGATAGGATCAATACATCAAAGATTGATAGCTTTTCCAATACTAAAGACAGCTTCTTCAAAATGTCATATTTCTGCTCTAAACTACACTTCCCGGTTCAGGGTTTCTCTTTTACAAACACTTTATGGGTTTGATCATTAGACATAGATGGTTCGACCTCTATAGTAGGGTTATATGGTGATGTAGTCCTTTCCACATTTGGATGAACTGGTTCGCTTGTATACCTTAGGTGATTTAGTATTTTTTCTTCCCCTAATGGGTATTCTAAGATAACTGTGCTTGTATTTCTCTTTTTGGGGGCGATGGAGCATTCTGGTTCTTGTTGTTTCTGTTAGAGGTTACTTCCATGATTTTCCATGATGTTAATGGTTTTACTTGAGGCATGGTCGAGAATTTGAATCCTTCCATGATCATACCTTCCAGGAAACCTTCGGCCTCTACAGCCTATTCCTCTATCTCTCCAGTTATGCGCAGGGAATTCAGGTTTGTGGCCATAGTCTTCATTAGCTAATGGGTCCATCATGTGAATAACATTAATGGATCAAAAGATCATTTATTGATTTAACACTATTTCTATCAGACTGTCTCCTTATGATGGTGTCATTTGGCAGTACAGTGCATGTTGTACTGTTTGGTGGGGCGGTGCCTATTGAACTATTTGGTGTGGTGGTTCCCATTGAACCAAGACTATTGGCATGAAATACAAAAGTGTCAATATTGACTTCGACTTCAGTTTTATCTCATCTTCTTTCTCTTGCTTTCTTCCCTTATGGACTTTATAGGACCGCGGGGTCGAGGAGGATGGATGTGTTGTATTAAGAGATTTTAGGGGCACAATTAGTTATTTCAACTATGCATGGAGGATTCCATAGACTCGGTTGATAGTCTTCTAGGTCATCTAGTTTTCAAATGTTTTCTCTTTTTTAATGGCGACTGCTTTCCAGTCCTCTTCCTCTCTTGAGCCTGAGGTGGAAACATATGACACTTATGCTGGTGGTCGGCCCAACTTTATTTTCCCAGAATCCACAATTTTTTTGGAGATACTTGAAAACAAAGATCTCCAGGATGTTATGTCCCAGTATTCGGTGATACAGACAATAATTTGTATTTTTATTGATACCTACTTCATCGGATCACTTTCGATCAGAAAGCCAGAACAAATTTCAATTCATTGCGGCTATGAAATAGTGATGGACATAGTCATATCAGAACGAATAAACGTTATTTCTTCATTCTTAGAACTTATTTATTTTAACACCCTGTCACTTGTCTTGTTAAGGTGGGGGTGTATGTTGACGTACAGTGGGTCCCACATGGTTTAGTGGGGGCCTCGCAACTGGATCTGGCATTGGGAGTGGCTTAAGCGTGACAGAAGTCATTTCATATTTTCCCATTCTTTTCCCAGGGGCTGACGGGGCCACTCAGGACGTAAGGTTTGTCCACTGCAAAGAGTATTCTATCTTTTGGGAAATGGAAGGGAAGTATCTAATTCTACTGGTGAACTTCACTAGCATAATCCGCATTCACAATTCATCCCAAAGTTTATCGATTCATATGGAGAGCACCTCATCCGGAGGGAGTGGTCGGTTCCAGGAATATGTCAGGAACTTCCATATGGCAATGAAGTCTGAGACTCTTTCATTCTCTCACTTCTTTCTGTTCATGAGATCCCGAACTGTCGTCTTGGGTAGTGTCAAACTGAACTGGAAGATAAACTGTCTTCGGAGGCCCTCCCAGCCTATAATTGAATTGGCTAGTAGGCTAGTATACTATACAAAATTCAATCCCTACAGGGTTCGTATGAAGAACCTAAACTTTACGGCTTCTTGCTACTCTAGAGTGACCATCGTGGGATCACAGTAATTGGCATAGTGCAACAAATTCTATTTCAAGTCCCCTGATGCATTTAATATTGGGAATATGGGGTTCCCAAAGTTTGGCAGTGGTGGAACATTTCTCACTCACTCGGGGTTGGGTTTTTTCTCTGGTTGTATCAGAGCATGTCACCCCTACATGGATTCTAGTATATCCATTAGTTGTTTGATGGTGTTTAAGAAACCTTGATACATGTCCTGTTAGACTTGATCTTGAGATGGCGCAGCAGCGGCCAAGACTGGGTGCGCTGGTGCGATTGGAACATGGGGTTGATACCCAGCCGGATGTATCATTTGAGGGTTTCCCTGGATATATTCTAGTTGCCTTCCTGGTGGGGGAAGTCTTGATGTCCTTCCAGGGATGGGTTTAACGGTCCTCCGATCTTGGATTCATTCACCATAATGAGTTCATGTGGCATGGGTACCACTTCTGGGAGCACCTACTGATGTTCCACAGGGGAACACATCTGGTGAGGTAACTCCCTCGACGTAGCACCGCATTAATTCACTTAAAATATTTCATTTATTCATCCTAACTAGAGAACCTTTCCTCAAGGGTGAGGGATGCATTCTCATGGGGAGGAGGTGGTGGGTTATATATGACCTTGGATTTATTTTTTTTCTTTGTTAGGGTTTTGTGGGGGAGGTAATGGCGGGTTATTTGAAGGGGCTCCCAAATTTAGTATCGCCCTCTAGTTCTGGGTATGCATGCCATCAGGCTCAGTGTGGGATACATCTGGGAGGGAACCATATTCCTTCATAACACACCTTTGTCTCAGAGGGTTTGAAACATAAGAGGTGGTGGGATAGGTAAATATTCTATCCATCGTTCTTCATATACAGTGGAAGACAGACGTCTATTGTGTGAGGATTCGAGGTAAAAATTCCCCCAGCCATGTCAGCTGGGGTTGTTCCCATTCACATGTTGGGGCACTACAGACTGGATTTTATGGTCTTACAGGGGCATTTTAATTTAAAAATTCCCCCATCCCTTGGTCATGGGGTTGTTCTCATATCGTGGCATTAGCCACTGCTGTTATGACCCTTTCAATTTCACATACTCACACACAGATGTGAGTTGAGTATGGCCTCAGGTTTGAATGGATTCTATGTCCTTTTTAATATGTGGGCACTGCTTTCCAGTTGGCTTCCCTAAGGCGGGAAGCCTGTTGAATGTTCCTAGTTGCCTGAATAAGAATACTTTATATGACTTGATCCCTTTGGACCTGACGCTTTTAAGACTTACTTGGGGCTGGTTTTTTGTTGTGTACCTCATCTTCTCTGGGTTGGGGTTTCACTTGATTTCTACCTCTGGTGATGAAATTGCAGGATTTCATTTCCAATGGGGCCGTTTAAGTGGGATGTGGGGTGAAGTGCAAAGCTCCATGTTTTCCCCATCCCCAAATGTGAACTCCATCCAGGGAATTTCCAATTAGGAGATGCAATTTATGTAGATCATGGAGGAAATATGGTTCATGTTTTTTCTTTAGCCTTTCTGATTGTGTATACCTTTCAGATGGGAGGGCTTCCAAGTCAATCAAACCATGAATCCCCCCTATCGTGCTGACATGGTCTGCATACCCTTCGTAGGGTATGAATTTTTCTTTCAACCTTTTAAGATTCATCCATATGTTGAGGCGACTGTCATGTGGGAATTCCCCCAACAACTCTCCTGGTATATCATACTGAGAAGTGGTCGTAGGCCAATACATCACTAGTATATTATCCCTATATAGTTGTCTTATCACAAGAAACATATAATATTTTTGTTCTTCCAGAGTCTCCTCTACTTGATATGCTTAGCTCTACTGCCTCTTAATAATTTTGTTCCAAGCAACCAGGCTGGTGGGAACCTTATTGATTTTTAGACAGTGCGGGGGTGGCTTAGAAGATGAGCATGGCCCCTGGCCATCATCTAGTTGAGAAATAATATCACTCTTTAAAGACGGATTTCCTGATGTGATTGAATCCATTATGAGAACCTCAGCATATGAGATATTTCTCATATTTGTTTCTAAAAGGGGAGTAACTTCTTGCCAACATGGATTTTTGTCACGAGGAGGACCTTCTCAAGTGGTGTTGCGATGGAGAGGACTACCATTACAACTTGATTCCCGACCGTGGAAATTTTCTTTATAGTGTATACCCCGGGGTGGACCTTTAGGATGGGTTTTAGAAAGGGGAGGACCTTTTTGATGCTTAATGTAACTCTGGGAAGGAACTTCATAGCAACTACCATTGTGGGGAGGGCCTTCTCAATGAATGTCATTATATTGAGGACTGCCATCATGACTTGATACCTGGCTGTAGGGAGAATTTTTTTAGTGTAAACCCTGGGAAGGGACTTCAGGATGTACTGAAACGATGGGAGGACCTTCTCGTTTCTTGATGTTACTATGGGGAGGACCTTCACCACAACTATCATTGTGAGGAGGGACTTCATAATGACAGTCATCATGGTGAGGACTATCATCATGATTTGACGTCTGACTACAAGGAGAAGTGTATTTTCAACGTATACCCTGGGAAGGACCATCGGGGTGGATGACAATAAGGGGAGGACCTTCTTTTTGTCTGATCTTCATGTCTAGGGGAGCGCTACCCCCAACATGCATTAGGATATAAGCTCTAATGGTTGATCATCATTGACCCACGGAGTAAGCCCCTATGGGTGCTCTGTGGAGGGCCTTCAGAGCTGCTGGTAGTGACATTGTGGGGAGGACCATCGAACTGCTACTGCCACTTCCATAATTTGGTAATGTAATGATAGAGTCTTAAGCCATTATCAATATATTTTTGAGAGAATCAAAAACCCCAGCTGCCAACAGAGCAGGATCATGTATGTGCTCTTCATTTTCTAGTTGCCTTTGGTGCTCTTCATTATTGGGAACTCTCTTCCAGGTAACCAGGGCCACCTACTATTAGTAATGTCCTTCATATATAGTTCCATGTCCTATTAGGTCATGTTATGTCTTCGGGATATGTCGAAGGGAATATTGAGTTTTGGTAGTCTTCCCTGGAGCGGCCACCACATTGGACCAGCATCCCCTAATTGGAACGGGTATTTATTCCTGATCTGGTTGTCTGTATGTTGAGAGATATTTTCGTTGACCCTCTTGCACTAGATTAGGGATGAATAACTACTCTGGAGTGCCTAAATCATTTTGTTAGTGAGTTATTCCATTTGAGGAATTTTTTTCATGGGCTTGATTTCTCACCTTTTTCGCTGATGCAATGATATCTTGGCATGTTTGGAGGATATGGTCTGGAATCGATGTCTGATCTTCCATCATTTCCAGGATTGGATGGGATACATCTTTGTCTAGAATAGGTATGAATGCCCATTATGATGTCGGGGAAAGAGTTGGTGCATGATCTGGTCATCCATGAGTTCTTAGTAGATACTGGTAGTTCTCTTGTGTTGGGATAGAGGAATGAGTTTGTTGCCAGTTTTCTTCTTTGGTTTCCATCGTATTTGACTGGTGGTCTTCGTATTCATGATCGGGGATTTTCATCTACTCTCTTGTGCTATATTTGTCTCACAGGCTTTGAATGCATCCATAGTAATTGTACTCTTCTCGTATTTGGTTGGTTCCCTATTTAGATGGTGGGATTGATATGCATCAGTAGGTATTTTCACCTACATATAGCTGAGTTCTGCCCTATTTGGTTTATGGGATTCTTGTACATCAGCAGGCATTTGTACTTACATATAGCTGGTTGCTGCCCTATTTTGATGGCGGGCTTGTTGTGTGTTGGCAGATATCTGCATCTTCATGTAACTTATCGTTCTGTCTGCATGGTGGGATCAGCGAGCACTAGAAGGAACGTGTGTGTGCTCATATCATGCCAATATATTTTTATGGTGGGATTGAGTGGATATTGCAGAGTTTTGTGTCTAACTATTAAATACTGCCATGTTAGTACGGTGGATCAGCTCCTTAGTAACCAATGTGGTAGCATTTTCCTGGTTAAATACTCACTTCCCTTGGTGGGAAACCCGAGGGGACTGGGTCTCCTAGACATTGGAAGGATCCCTCAGCATAAGGTCCTCCATGGTAGGAGGAGTCTTGGTCATTCAGTGCTGGTGGCCAAGCTCTCTAGTAGGGGCACGTGAGTAGGACCCCTATACAGTTGAGATGAATTCATCAAAATTGACTTCATCTACCTCCCGGAGATAAGAGAGGTACTCATTGTCATGTTTTGAGGACAAGCTCCTGAATCGATTTGAGATGACCACCGGGGTTGCCTTGTGTTGGGTTGTCGGCAATGGATGAAGAGGTATCCAGTGGACCCTTGTAGACTAGAGGGATTTTCTTGTAGACTAGAGGGCTTGTCTTGTAGCCTCCAACATGGGGAGTGTACCACATTGGTGGTTCTCATTGATTAGTGCATTGGATACCCAATGTTGAAGATGCTGGGTAGGAGAGGGGATTCTGGCCTTCGTTGAAGACCCGGCCACCCACGGGATCGCTGATGCATGCATCTACATGGATCATGGGGATTTTATTTAGATCTAAGGTCACTCTATGGGAACCTAAAATATACATATATGACATAAAGACCACAAAACATCATCAAAGTAGCATTCCTTTAATCATATTCACATTTGATGATTCAGACTGGCTCCCTTCACTTTATCTTTTGTTGTGGGGTGAAGGGGCCTAAGTGGGGTGAGACCACCACCTTAGTTAAGGATTCAATTCAGGTTCACCATTTTTGATCCACCTCTGAGGTGGAATATTTATACATATTTGGGATAAAAAATGGGATGAGGTGCAATTTCCTTTTTTCTTTTTATCATTTTGGTAGAACTGCCACCTTGGTTGAGGATTCACGTCGGGTTCAGCATTTTTGTTTCACCTCCGAGGCGGTGAATTTACAGGCGATGTGGAAATGGTCTAGGAGGATCATCATCCTTCCCTTTTTCTATAGAGGTTGGATCTCATAGAACTTACCATTCCTTTGTTTCGACCCATTCAGCATCATTATCCTTTAAATAAGGTTGAATTAACCTTGTGGGTACTATTAGCCTCGAAGGATGATTATGTGGGGGTCAAGCACTTGGGAAATTAGTCTTTCTTGGATGTAACTTCCTTGTATGGTATCCAACGGGTTTATTCATGGATCCAAGAATTCAAAACGGTCCTAGTATCCAGGATTCATGGACCTTTTTTCCAAAGGTAGGCACTCATCAGTTAACAATTTGGCCAACGACACTTAATAACTCCATTGGTCGAGAGGATGGGAGGTCAGACTCACAATGCCCTTCTAGGGGAGGATTTTTACCTATTCTGGTACTCTATTATAGATTTTATTCATGTTCATATGTTCTTGAATCCTTGGTTCATTCCCAAAGAGTGTGTCCATAGGATAAACTTGGTTTGCAAAATCATCGTATGCATGCATAAATTTGATGCTATGGAGGAAATGCTAACTTGAGCCATATTATAAGGTGATCTAAAGTTTACCGTCATCTAGGGGGAAGAAAGGTGATTTGATTTTGGGATAAGTTCCACAAGTTGGGCTTCTTATGTATCCTTGAGAGAGGAATCAGAACACACATAGTTCGTATTTTGTGGGTCTTACGCATAGAAGCTTCCCATTTGACGGGACATGATTGGGTGGCCCCTTTTAGACGGACACCCTATTGAGCCTGGTCCTTCTAGAATGCATCCTACATATTCTTTTTTGATCAGGGATCATAGTTATCATAGTTCAGATGGGGTGGGGATTATGCACGGGAGCTTCCCATTTGAGGGGGCATGGTTGGGTGGACCCTTTATGTATGGTCACCCATTTGAGCTTGGTCCATATGGTAGGTATCCTACATATCCTCTTTTGATCAAGAATCAAATTTATCATAGTTCAGATCATGTTAATGTTGTAATCTATACAAACCACTAAGCCCACTTGAGTCATGGTCGGTTTTAGAAACAAGATGATTTGAAATATTCAACAATTCACATGCCTCCTCCCCTATTGGTTGGGGTGGAATATCCTACAAAGGAAGCGTTCAGGGTGACCGTGGTTAAGGTAATGGGTCAAATAACCCTTTAATTTGTAATGACATTAAAGGTCATGCGACCCTACCTCAAGAAATTTGGGGACTTACCTCAGTGGGAGGGCCCCGAAGCACATTCTGGGAAGGGGAGGAGTTTCATCTTCATCAAAAGGGGGAGTGAACATAACCCCTTAGACTGATCACTATATCTCATTGAATGGAAAATAATGTGATCACCCTTAATACTGAGAACATGGAGGTTCATGTCGGTGTCCCAATGTTGGTCTCCAGGTTATCGTGGAAATGTAGCCTCACAAGAATTCCTTAAGCTTTCACCTTTGGGGGGAGGGCCTTCATGACTCTACTTACTGTGGGTATATATACTCAATGGGGTGCATTTAAGCACCCGATGGTCTGATAAAATAGGTATGGTGCCTTTGGAGGAGGCTTTGACCTAATGTTTGAGGATTGGTTAGCATAGGGATCATGGAGGAATGGACAGTAGTGGAGGGGTGAGGTTGGAACTGGTTGGAATAATACCCAAAAACACCACATTCTGTGTACTGGTTTTCCACGTGGGGTGGGGCAGGCTCCTCATACCAAAGTGGTATATGGGCAGAGGGTTCGTTCGCATACTGCTATGGTACATTGGAATGGGTATCATCCACCACATAACAATGTGGTATGCATCTCACCATGCTACTTTTGGTTACATCCACATACAGATTTGGTACACAGTGTTGAGTTCAGTCCGCATAGCGGTATGTTATGTGGAGCACTATACTAGAGGAGGGTTCATGGGATAATCGTTCATGGGGAGTTCATCCGTAAGAAGTATTTGGTTCATGGTTCAATATTTATGTTTTCAATTCTATTATTATTATTCAATTTTCCTATTTTCTGGTTCTTGGTCGACTGTACCTGCGGGGGAGTTTTTCGCGTTTCGTGCTTCATCGATGTAATAAGACGAAATCCAAAGTGAAACCTATAATTCTCCCTCAAGATTTCATCATTCGTACTTCTCTTCATCCATATACCTCCATCTGTGTCTCTTCATTCTTCTATTATTATCCTTTTATATATCACCGGAGTGATTGTATCTATTGGGCACGCGACACCATTTGCGAAGGCCCATTGAAGCAATATCCTGACCCCTGGAAGACTCAGTCAACTAGGGTTTGTGGAGGCTTTGGTTAATAATAATGGTTCGCAGAACCCTTCCCATTCTCTTTATTTGTGAAATGATTGGGTTTTAGTATTGTATGCGGATTGTCCTTAAGTGCACAACTCCTTAGGTTGACACGGTTTGTAGTTTAGCTTGCTTGCTGGACATCACCTTGCGGGCTAGCGTTTTCTAGACCCTATCGTATACCTGTTGGTTCGTGATCCATATTATCTGCATTCCTTTCCCAATGATGGTATGGGGGCCACCTAAAAATCTTTATAACTTGAATTCCTTCAATTTCTCTTAAATAATTGCAACTCAATTTGAGTCCATTCGCCTTCATAGACATGTAGAAGAACTTTCTTATTTCTTCAAAGTAATTGTGGGGGGATTTTTTTCCTCTTGGAATAATTTTTAGGAACCTACATTTTTTAATGTTATAATTTTGTTGGAAGACCTTATTTATGTTTGGAAGAAGTTAGGTACCATATAAAAAAGTTGTATTCTAGTAAAACTATTATTTTTGGTATCACAATGGATAGATTAGACAATCTTCTAATATTATTTAATGAAATAAAAGTATTGGTATAGAGAATTTTATATTTGATCAGTTTTCATTTGTGAATCATCATGAGAAAGAGAGTATGCTAATGCAACAAGACAATTATATCAATACAGATGAGTAAAGTAATGAAAATTATGATGTTGAAAGAGTGAAAAAATAATAGATGATGCTAGGACTCATGTATATTAGGAATGTACTAAAATGACAAAATTGGAATTTTTAAGGTGGCTATATCATGGAAAAACCATGTATGGAATTTATAATACTGTTATTGATTATATTCTTACCTTTTTTAGGTCCTACTTAATAATAATTCATATATTCCCTCAAATAATTATATAGCATGAAAGTTAATTAACTACCTTTTATTTTCTACTAATAAAATTCATTCTTTCTAAAAACATTTCAGCTTATTCTAGGAGGAAATAGAAGACCTAAATGACTTTAAAGAATGTGATATATCTCAATGGAATCCAAATGTAGATGGAACACCATATCATGTGCCATATAAATTCATGTGGTACTTTACATTAATTACTATGATTCAAAATCTATTCATGTTTGTTGAAATCTCAAAAAAAAATGATGTTGTGATGCTGATAGAATTAAATATAATGATGAGTTTTTTCATCCTTATTATTGATTATCATGGAGGAAATTTGATTCATGACATCCTAATTTTTTAATTTATGTGTTTAATGTTAGGTTGGGTATTTTCAATGATGTTTTTAATTCGTTTGGTCATATGCTTTCTTCTCAAAGCATGTGTCATGTTTTTGTTCACATTTATAATCTTCCTTTGTGGATATGTATGAAAACACCAATGAATTTTTTGGGTATAATAATATCTATACCTTCCAATCATGGATATTATATATATGTATACTTTAAACCTTTAATAAAAGAGTTGAAGTAGCTTTGGGATGTGGGTGTTTGAGCATTTTTTTCTTTTTGGAAAACATATTTCATATGTGTGTTTTAATTTTTTGAACTATAAATGATCTACTTATTTATTCAATGATGTATGTTTTGAGAAAAAATGGAAACTATCATGTCCTATTTGTATGAATAATACTTGATCTAGAATAATTATATATCATTATAGTTTCAGTTTCATGGGGTATCCATGATTCTAACTAATGGATCATCAATACAAGAAGAATCCTTAGAGGTTTTACAATATTGTTGGTACTAAAAATCCACCTCAACATATGTCAAGAACTTTTGTGCTTAAGGAATTGTAATATGTTAGTTTTTCATTATAAAAATTTCATATAAAATATAAAAATATGAAGAATGTTGGCACTAAATCCACTTATAATTAAAAAAATAAAAGTATTTTTTTGAGTTGGAATATTGGTTAACCAATTTGATTTGTCATTGTTTATATGTAATACACATTTAGAAAAATATATCTAAAATTTTTCTTTAAATTATTCTAAATATCAATGGCATGAATAAATATGACTTACTATCTTAGCGTGACTTGTTGGATTGTGGTATTAAACTATAACTGCAACCTAAATGTATCAGTGAAAGTAAATAGAGAGTTTGTTGTGATTCTTATGGGATAACACCTTCAGAAAAAAAAATCAATTTCTATAATTATTCGATAATATCAAGGTTCCTAATGGATATTCAAGCAATATATCTTAATGAGTCAATAGAAGAGAGTTGAAACTAAAATACCTAAAAACTCATGATTATCACATAATTCTTCGTGAATTAGTTCTAATAGAAATCTGGAATTTACTAGACAATAATGAAAGGGTGATGATGATTTGAATGTCTCATTTTTATAGAGAACTTTTTTCTAAAATTTTATCCAATTATTTCTTTATAAAAATATAGGAAGAGGTTCCAATAATTTTTTGTGAGTTGGAGGAAATTTTTGGTTCATCATTTTTCACTTGCATGATATAGCTAATAGTCCATATTCCAACCAAAACACTTCTTGGGGGACATGTTTCTTTTAAGTGGATGTATCCTACTAAAATAGATATTAGAACAATGAATTATTATTTCTATATTAAGAATAATTATAAAGGTTCCATGTGAGAAGTAATCTGACTCAAGAATCTGTGAATTTTTTTATGTATTTGTCTAATGTGAGCATAAGACATAACTAGCCAATGAGAAATAAAGATGATTATTATTGGTAAATTTTTTCCTCGTTTCCATATCTTTCCAAATAGTAAAAATTCCTGGGTTAGATACACTGGCTACATTGATCCTTGAAGAGTGGGATATGGCCTATTGCATAGTCTCGTTTAACAGTGGTTTGTTTGATGCCTATATCAAGTAAGTAATTTTAATATGTATATATTATATTTTACTATGTTATTTTACATATACCTTAAACTTTTATTATCATTTTATATAAGAAATATAAACAAATTATAAGTAGAGTTCATGCTTCTTTTCCTTTGATAATAAGAAAATCTTTTCATAGAAATGAGTTTCCTTCTTGGTTGAAATCAAAGGTATGTAAATTATTTTAATCAACTTAAAATATAGATATTCACTTAATTGTATTATTCATATATATTTTAGGTTTTGAGTTTACCTGTTGAATATGTCTTTCAATAATTAAGGGTGTTGGATTTTGTTCTCAATTCATTGTTTCATGAATAAAAATATTTAATAATCAATGGATAAAATTTTGATACAAATAATTGAGTGGTGAATATGAGAACACCAAATAATGGGGTTATGTTATGTAAAACAACATAATTTTATGTCAGTGCATTAGATAGTAGGCCTTGAAATGAAATTTTGTCTTATTATGGAGTTATTGAGAAAATACTATTATTAGAATACTACTATTATGGTTGAGTATATGTAGTGAAATGAAAATCGTTTGATTCAATGATGTGACATGGTACATTTATTGATTGCTATGGATTTAGAGTTATTGACATGACTCAATTCTTTGATACGGATAAACCATATATTTTATAGTTAATGGAAAAAAAATTATGTGAAAGATCATCTAAGAATCAATTACATTATCATTATTAAAGGGATCCCCAAGAAATATTTTTTATGATGGTGTGGATTAAATTGAAACCATTGATTCCCCTATTGGTGTTGAACAAAATATTCTATTAGATGAATCAAACTATCCAATTTTCATAATTGATATTTAACTTTATGTAGTGGTGGTTAATATACATATAAGAAACCATATATATTCACATTTTATTCCATTTAGATTGATGTTGGTTTCTCTAATTGGTACTATTGTAATTACATTAATTTTTTCAGCTTAGAATGGTATGTTTTTTATATTGGTGTGTTTTCATTACAATTAATAAGATTTATTTTAATTCATAAAATCGAGTTAAAAAATATTTTTTTAAACATGTATAACATGGTTTTAAATTATAGTTTCTAAAATATTTTATTAAATAAATATCTTTAAAATTGTATTTTAAAACTAGTTTAAAACAACTTTTCAAAAAGGTTTTTACTGGATTCTTAAAACTGTTTTAAATCAGGTATATGTAATAGGATGTTAATATATTGTTTATGTCTTGTTTGACTTCTTATTTTCATTATTACTATTTAAAAATTATTTTTAAAAAATATACATTAAAATATTAAGAATATTATGAATGATATTAGAGAAATATTAAGAAAGATGTTGTTTGATAACGATCGACAACTACGCAACCTATGGATTCCCCCTCCAGTTCCCTTAGTGAGTATAATAATATTATTTTTTCTGTATTACATTTAATTCCATGCTCTCATTATTTATAAAATTTATTTTATATTCATTCATATGAACTAGAGATAACCTCTACTTGGCATACTGGTAGGGGTTAGTAGCATGGACAATCAAGAAGGGGAGCTACTAGAGCTACACGAAGTACCCTCTTTACCCATTCATAACCAAACCCACCACCAGACATCCCATATTCCACACTTTGTCCTCTTCCACTTGTTATTTTAGGTATGTTCCCACATATACATCCATCATCATATTATTTAGTCTATAATTATATTATATAATTTCTGTATACTATTATGTATCCTTATCCCTTCTATCTTTATCCTACCATATCTATGTCACCAATATTTACTACTCCTATCCATCCAGGATCTAACTATTGTGCTCATTTAACTTCTACTCCGAAGTATATAAATAACCTATAAAATGTGTGGAAACAGTCACATCCTTCAAAGGCTATTGATCCAGAATAGACCATGGGTCAATAAGAGTTTAATGATCATCCTGGATTAGGTTTATGTTTATAAGTGTGTCAAATTATTTCACATAAAAAAATTAGTTGTACTATGAATTAATTATACTTTTCTTTTATCTTATTTAGTGGAATATTATAATAGGTGATGTGGGTTCGCTTGTATGAATTAATCTTAGAACCATCAAACACAAATCAAGGTAGATTAAAATGAAGATAATAAAATGATAGGTAAAAATTCTATACAATGAATATGTATCATGATGATGGTATCCAAGTATAGTGATATCATTCTTGTTTAATCGTTCATATAGAGGCATATCAGTAATTAAATCAAGGAGAATGCATGGGATGAGATATGGGTAAGAAAAATTGTTAAATTAAAATCAATATTGTTTTTTATATGAATTAACATGTTCATCACATCATGGATTTATCTTTACTGATGATCAAGCTTTGAAGGTGACATAGTGGAATGAACTTGGAAAATTTTGGAGATTATATAAACATGATCTATATGTTGGTTGGAAGAGTAGAGTTGGAACTATGTTAGTGGTTTTTCTAATATTCAATGATTTTCCAACTACACAATGCCAATAAATGATCATTTATATTAAGATTAATGAGTTTAATGTATTATTTAAATTTTATGGTTCTAATTGAAAATGTAGTTCTTATTAATTGCATTGAATTTTTGTTTACAGGATTCATCAGAAGGAAAGAAAAGTAAAAAGGATGCTATAAATTACATCCACACTTTGGGGACACAATAATACTGGAGAATGTGAGGTACCGGGTACAATTCATGACCAATTTAGTTTTACTGGGAACTAACACAATTGATCAAAACTAAATATTTATTGAACTGAACTAAATAGAAGTTAATTGAAGTTAATGTAATACCATCAAAACATACATAACCAACTAAACCATCATGTTCCTAATATAGAAATACCCACTAAAACTAAATAGAATAAATCCTAATCAAAACAAATAACCCTTATATAATAAAAATTGGACCAATCCTATATAATGAAACCCACTCTAAAATTAATTTGTCCAAACCAAACAAAATAGACCAAAACAATATTAAACCAAACTAAATTGATATTAATCAGTTTAAATTAATAAAACCAAACCATAGATAAAAAACTCTATGACATTTTTTTAATAGAAAAATATACACTTAACCCAATGAGAACAAATTGAAAAGACCCAAACATAACTCAACTACATCGAACCAATCTGAAACTAACTAACCTTCTATAAATAGAATCAAAATGAATAAAACTATTTTTATTTGAATTTAATGAAACTCAAATAATTTAAACTATATCGATTGAAACTAAATTTATTGAAAATTAATTGAATTTAATCATCATGAAATGAATGAAAGGTAAATTAACTAAATAATAATGAGAAAAAGGCATGTAAAACACATTGAATAGATCTAAAAAATGCCAAAAGAGATGAAACTAGATTCAAAAGAACTGACTCAAACCATAAAAAACTATATAAATACAAATCAATTTGTATAAAACTAAATGAGATTTATTAAAATAAAATTTAATTTAATTTAATATAATTTAACTCAACTAACACATACAAAAATGAAACAAAAATAAAATTTAATTAAATTAAATTAAATTAAATTAAGATGAAATAATACAAAAAGATTTTACCTATATTAAACCTAACTAATAAGATTTGAACCATAATTAATTCATCTACATATAAAAGTGTGAAATCGTCTTAATAAATGTTTCCTTAAACCAAACTAACTAAAATCTAGTCAAATTAATAAAAAATGAATGAAATTTATTAAAACTAAATTAAATATCCAAGCTAGCTTGACTAAATATAAAATTTAATAAAACTGATATGAATGTACAATGACCAAAGTAATAAAAGTTCATTAAAATTTAATTGATTATTTTGGGTTTTGAACGTTACGATATTGGTTAAAATGTGTTGATTTTTTTATAAATTTCATGTTATTCAATAATATAGTATTATATTAATCAATGTCATTTATATAAAGAAAAAATGATCATTGAATATCATGTGCTTCAAGAATAATATTTTTTCTCGAGTAGGAAGGAAAATGATGGAAGTTATATAAATGAAAAAAAAGAGATTGTAAGACTTATTATTTTTATTTAAAATTTTGAAACATGGTTCATAATTAAGCATTTTATTTATATTTTAGATAGTATTCCCTAGAGGCCCTTTATGAGAAACAAGATTAAAACTTTGGTCCTAATGATCATTTGAGATAGGTATTAGGTGAAGATCACTAGGGGAGAACCTATGTTGACCTAAGAAGAGCATCATCCCCACTAGGTATTCACCCTCATCAAGTACTTCCCAAGGCTCAAGTATAACTGAACTACAAAATGCTAATACAAAAGCAGCTGGGGCCAAAAGAATAGTTATACAGGAGTGTGAAAGAGGAAAAATGGTCATTGAGTAGTTCCTAAAATCAATAAAAACTTTATGTCCACCACTTCCATCAATGGATTATGTCATGACCCGTCCCCTTGGGCATATTTCATGACTAACCCAAGCCTGAATTCTAAAGGCCAAGGGTTAGTGACTAGAACCGAAAGGCGTATCCCTAAACAGGAAGGAATTTCCTTTAATCCTATACAAACAAAAAGTCCAAGAACACAACAATATGAAACCATGAAGTAAAACTGTAGTGGTAAAAGTGTGTACTGAAAGTAAAGGGGTCAAAATAAAAGCCCAACTGAAACATAAAACTACAATAGAAAATAGTAAACAACTCCTAGAATCATCCACTAAGGTTTCTATCTAAAGGGTAGGTACAGCTCGTCTCCATATCTCTCCATGTCAACCATCACCGTCATCCACTGTCAGGTCCTAGCTCTCTGAGTCTCAGTCAAGGCTACTCGTTTTCTACACAAGACACAACAAGGTGTGGGAAAATACCATGTAGGGGTGAGTATAACAATACCCATTAGGAACCTCAAGACCCCCGAAGGTATCTCAGAATTCCACAAAGTAAAACCACAAGCATGGTCTCAATCACAAATCACAGAGCAATAGACACAGCTCAAAATAGATATAACTGAGTACAGTAAAATAGATGATTAGTCATGCAGCTAGATCATCTTATTCTATCAAGAGGAACTGCTGATGAACCACATAGGATCGATAGGTACTAACCCCTACAATACCCACACAGAATCGATAGGTGTTGATCCACAAGGGATCTCTAAGTGCTGATTCACACCAAATCGTTGGGGGATGATTCACACAGAATCGCTCAGTGTTGATTCACACATAATCACTCGGTGATAATTCACACAGAATCTCTAGGTGATAATTACCACAGAATCTCTTGGTGCTTATTTACAATGAATTTCTATGCGATGATCCACATAGGATCGATCATCATTCTTCACGTCACATCAAACCCTAAGATTCCCGCTCATAGTACATTTGTTTCTGGGAGAAACTACCTCTCAATACATCAGTCTTATTTCAACTATCACAAAGTCCCATGAAGAATTACACAATGATATGTCATGTCATAAGGGTTCCAACACAACAGACAGCGCGTCAACCGGACGTCTGTTCTATAAGTTATTTTCATTTTAGTATCGAGGGACCAATTGGATTCGAAGTCGATCCAACTCATGCATACTCAAACATACTCCAAAACTATCATGGAGTATCTCAGAATTATCTTCTCACTTCAAGGATCCCATCTCCATAGATGGTTTGTCAAATAGACATCTGGTTCGCAAGATGCGGCTTTTTAAGAGTACCTGGGCCCCAGAGGGGTCCGGGTCTGGTCCGACCAAGCCTAACCCTGTCTCGGCCAACCCAACCCGTTTCAGGTCAACCTGACCCAACATGAGTCTGGCCCATCTAGGTTGGGCTGGGCCGCTGACCAACCTAGCCCACCCTGGCTGGGCTGGGCCACGACGGGATCGGCCCGCAAAATTGCGGATCGGCCCAGACCACTTTTGTTGGGCATAGCCCATTGGGAAGTCCAGACCACTGGGTGGCACAACACCTAGCTGGTGGCCCAAACAGGTTGGGGAACTTCTCCCCCTCCATCCTGAATGGCTCATTAATTAGCGACACCAGGTGGTGCTGCCCTAGCTCACTGCGGGACCTGCAAAGAGAGGGTCCCCTTCCGCCGCAGCTTCAAAGTCACGGCCTGCTCCCCATAGCGTGTGATAATGTGCCACCTCACCACCACCACGGTCAGACATTTTTGGTTTCCCCGTCCATACATCATGGCACCGAGCGGCGCTGCCTCCTTCCATGGCTAGCGAGCATCAGTGGTCTCCTTTGCCTGTCAGTGCCGCCGCACCATTGCCACGTCAGGGGGGAACTTCTGCGGTCCATTAGGTGAAATACAATGGTCTATTTTCTCTTCCATTCACACCTATAGGCCTCTTAGGATGCATTTGTCTCTGGGTGACTCCTGGTTTAAAGGTTCTATCAACTTCAAAAGACCCACCTCTGAATAACGCAACGAACATCATGCAACAAAGGGTCTGGGGCCTCGTTTGTTTCGCCCGCGCCCTCCATGTTAGCATTATAACAAGTGGGAGTAATTTATATATCACATTAAAATAATAATAAATCCTATTCTAAACACAAACCCCCTACCTCAAAAATTGAGGTGAAATCGCCGTCATGGAGGGAGAAGAGTCCTCGCTTGATGAAGTCACCGGCGTTCATCTATCCCGGATTGTTTCCTCAATGGGTGCTGTCAAGACCTTTGTTCTTCATTGGAATGGTTGATCGTGGACACTTTGTTAGAGTTCTCCCACAACATCCCCAAAAATAACCCTTCTACAACCATTTTAATTAAACAAGTGATCTTCCAGAGAATTAATCCTCCTCTCAATTAAAGTTCCATTAATTTATGTAATTAATGTGCTACATTAATTACAAGAGGGGTGGTTACGCAACCAAGGTATAACCAGGCATTTAATATACCATATTTATTGTCTAAACACCTCTGTCATCCCTGCCACTGCCTCTTAAGAGGTGGTAGGATAAAATAAAATAAAAACTTTGTTATTTTATTAATTCTTTAATAGTTGCAAAAGCTTACTTTTTCACCTAACCTACAGCAAAGTGTTGTGTGTCCGTGAAGATGGGATCAGGCTTACCTTCACTGGTGAGGAGGAAACCTTTGCAGAACTTGATGGACTATCTTGGAGGAGGGTGAATCTGATTACTCATCAGTTAGCTAGCCTCACCCTCGAAGAAGTTGACATAAGGAGTCCCAGTTATCCTATAGTGTTGGACCATTATGCTGATGGCTTCCCTAATGATGTTATGGGACTACATCCTCACAGATAGGTAGACTTTCACATCAACATGTACCCCAAAATGACACTGATATCTACACCATCATATCAAATGGCTCTTGTGGATCATTGTGAGTTTTGGGTACAACTAGAGGACTTATAGAGGAAGGGGTTCATAATACCCAGTGTTTCTTTATGGGCATCTCTGATTTTGTTCACTAATAAGACAGATAGGAGTCTAAGTCTTTGTATGGACTATCGGTACCTGAACTAGGTGACTGTGAAGAACAAGTATCCACTTATGAGGATCAATGATCTCTTCGAACAGCTGAAGGGAGCTCGATGGTTTTCAAAGATAGATCTCATATCAGGATATCACTAGCTCAGAATACGGGATGAGGATATACCCAAGACAGCCTTTAGATGTCATTATGGCCATTATGAGTTATTGGTTGTGCCCTTTGGTGTAACCAATGCTTTGGAAGTGTTCATGGGGATCATGAATAGGATCTTCCAGCCTTACCTTGATCGCTTCATGGTGGTATTCTTTGACGACCACTTCGTATACTCAGCGTCAGAGGTGGAGCATGCCACGCACCTACCGATAGTTATAGATACAATCCGAGAGAATCAGCTTTATGGAAGGCTCTCAAAGTTCTTGTTCTAGATACAGGAAGTCCACTTCCTAGGGAATATTATCTCGGAGGCTGGAGTCATAGTGGATCTGGAAAAGATAGTGGTAGTACTTTCTTGGGAGCTATCTAGGAGTGTGACTGAGGTGAAGAGTTTCCTAGGATTTGTTGGGTACTACTGGAGATTTGTACCTGAATTCTCCAGGGTAGCGGCACCCTTTTCATCCTTAACAAAGAAGGGGAATCCTTTCTTGTGGATAGAGAAGTGACAACATTGTTTTCAGGAGCTGAGGCAGAGACTGACGAGTGCCCCCATTTTGAGGCTACCAAAAGAGGGTCTTGGGTATGTAGTCTTTTGCGATGCATCAGGGACCAGACTAGGTTGTGTCCTAATGCAGGAGATAACATTGATCTCTTATGGATCAGGGTAGTTGAGACAGCATGTGAATAAATACACAACCCATAACCCGATGTTACCAGCAGTGGTATTTGCACTGAAAATGTGGTATCACTACTTGTTGGGTGAATAGTTTATTGTTTATGCTGGTCACAATAGTTTCATGTTTATCTTCTCATAGAAGGACCATAACCTGAGATAGTAGTGATGGCTGGAGTTCCTCCAGAACTATGACTTCAAGATATTCTATACTCCTGGGAAGGGGAATGTAGTAGCAGATGCACTCAGCCAAAGGTCTGTTCTATAGTTGCTGAGGGAGGTGATAGAGAATATAGACGCGTTGCAGTTATCCTTTGTGGATAGTGATGGAGAATCTTACCTCTCATCTATGAAAATTACTCTCCCACTCCTTCAGAGAATCAGGGAGGTACAGCTTGGGGACATAGACTACGAGGCCCAATGTGCTCAGATATCCTTAGGATAGGCTCCTGAGGGATTTTATAAAGGTGGGGAGCACATCATCCTCTTCAGATGATGCACCATGGTACCTGTGATGCTTCGAGGGGAGGTTTGAGGGTGTTCCACAAATCCGATTTTGTAGTACATCCTTGAGTACCAAAGATGTACCAAGACCTCCATCATTATTACTTGTGGTCAGGGATGAAGAATACAGTGACAGAGTTTTTATCTCGATTCCTAACTTATTAGAAAGTGAATGCTAAGCATCAGGTACTAGCAAGCTTAGCGCATCCACTTGAGGTATCGGAGTGGAAGTGGGTGGTATATCCATGAACCTCATAACAGGGCAACCACGTATGTCAAGGGGCCATAATTCAGTATGGGTGATCATTGACCGACTCACCAAGTCGTCCCACTTCCTACCCAATCTAGAGCAGGGATCAGTAGAGAGCATGTGGCATCTCTACATTTAGGAGATTGTGCGACCACACGAGGTTCCCTCAATAATCGTCTCAGATTGTGATGCAAGTTTTACATACTGCTTGTAGAATTTATTATAGGAGGTGTTTAGTACTTTTCTATCCTTGAGCACCACCTTCCATCCTCAGACAGATGGTCAGACGGAGCAGACTATATAGACACTTGAGGACATGCTTTGTATGTGTGTCCTTGATTTTGGCTGCAGTTGGGAGGACCACCTTCCCCTATTGGATTTCACATACAACAACAGTTTTCACTCCACCATCAGCATGGCTCCATTTGAGGCCCTATACAGGCGACCTTTCATATCACCCCTTTGCTGGACAGACCCAAGGGAGTCATCTTTCATGGGTCCAGATTTGGTACATGAAACCACAGAGAATGTGCAGATCATCCAGGAGTGGATAAAGACTATGTAGATCCAGTATAAGTCTTATACCGACAGGATATGGAGACCCTTGGAGTTTGAGGAGGGATACCATGTCTTCCTATGGGTCTCCCCCTGATGAGGATTAAGGATATTTGGCTAGGGCGGCAAGCTCTCTTTGAGATTAATCAGACCTTTCCATATCCTCAACAGAGTAGGCGAGGTGGCATACCGTCTAGCTCTTCCCCCACAGATGCACATGGTTCATAATGTTTTCCACATGTCGTAGCTGAGTAGATACATGCATGATCCATCACATGTTATCGACTAGGGAGAGATGGAAATCAATGATGGGGAAACGTTTTTAGAGTTCCCAATTGAGATAGAGGATCGACAGAAGTGCTTCCTTCATGGGCGGTTGATTCCTCTAGTGTGAGTTTTTTGGCAGAATGGGAATCTCCAGGAGAGCACATGGGAGCGGGAGGCTAAGATACGTGCTCAGTACCCCCATTTGTTTCCCTAATTTTGTTTTAGATTTTGAGGATGAAAATCCCTAATGTGGGGAGAATTTAAAGACCCATAAATTCTATGTAATTTTTTTAAATTATTTGGGATTAATACGAGTCTAAAAAAAATTGACAGTGGATAATTCTGAGGCCCAGTGTTCTTGGAACTAATTTTTTGAACTTTTTTTAATGTAGGTTCAGTAAACATATGGGTGGTATTTTCTATCTTTTGAACCGGTGCATGGATTAAAAATATGAGGGCACTGTTGAATTCGTAGTGTCATAATTCTCTTAAGGGGGGATTAACTTCGACCGTAGTAGGTTGAGTGAAAAATTTAGCTTTTCCAACTTTTAAATAATTAATAAACTAACAAAGTTGTTATTTTATTTTATCCTACCACCTCTTGAGTACCACGGAGGTTACCATACATTTAATATGGGATATTAAAGGCTCGTTTACACCTTGGTTGTGTAACCACCCCTTGTGTAATTAATGCAGCACATTAATTACGTCAATTAATGGACCATTAATTTAGAGGAGGACTAATTCTCTAGTGGATCCTTTTCTTAATTAAAATGGTGGGAAAAGGGAGATTTTGGGGGATATTGTGGAAGAACTATGATGAAGCTCCAATGCTCTACCCTTCCAATGAAGAACTGAGGTCATGATGGCACCCATTGAGGAAACAATCTGGAATCGATGAATGTCGGCGGCTTCATCTAACGAGGACTCTTCTCCCTCTACGACCGCAACGTCACCTCAATTTTGGAGGCAGGGGTTTATGTTTCAAATATGGTTTATCATTATTTTAATGTGATGTATATGTTACTCCCAATTGTTATAGTGATAATGCGGAGGGCATGGGCCAAACGAACATGGCTCAGACCCTCCGTCGCTTGATTTTCGTTTCATTCTTCGGAGTCGGGGTTTTCCAACTTGAAGGAACCTTAAAACCGGGAGGCACGCAGTAAAGGAGGAATATCAGGAGGCCTTTAGGCATGAAAGGAAGAGAAAATGGACCATTGGATCACACCTGGTGGCCTAAAGAAGTTTCCCCTGGCGTGGCACCGGTGTGGTGGCATCGGTCGCGGAAGGAGGCGACTCCGCTCGAAGCCTCGGCGGATGGACGGGGCAGCCGGTAACGGTCGGCCACAGTGTTGGAGAGGTGGTGCATCGTCATGCGCCACGGTGAGAAAGCCACGACATTGAAGCCGTATAAAAAGGGGACCCAGTCCTTATGGGTCCCACGGTCATCTAGGGTGGCGCCGCCAATTAATGAGCCAAACGGCTCATTGAGCCGTTCAGGAGGGAGGGGGAGTGGCTCTCCTCCCTATGCGGGCCAGCACCTAAGTGTCATGCCACCCAGTGGGCCGAACCTCCTGGTGGGCCATGCCCAGCCGAAGCGGGATGGGTTTGTTCATGGCCCAACTGGATGAGCCCATCACGGCCTAGCCAAGGCAGGGTGGGCCGGGCCGAGCCCGCCACATCCCAGCCCAACCGAAGCGGCCCAGGCCAGTTTGAGCAGTGCTGGGTTGGACCTGAGCTAGGTTGGGTCAACCTGAACCGGGTTGGGTTAGCTTAGTCAGGGTCAGGCCGGGTTAGTCAGACTGGGTCAGACTAGACCCGGACCCCTCTCAGGCCAAAGTACTCTTAAAAGGTAGTATCTTGCAAACTATATGTCTGTTTGAAAAACCATATGCGGCACTGGGATCCTTAAAGAAAGACATTACTTTAAAGATACTTCATGAGAGTTTTGGAAAAAGTTTGAGTATGGCCAAGTTGGATCGACACTGAATCCAATTGGGCCCTCGGTACTAAAATGATGATAACATACATACCAGGTGTCCAGTTGACGCGCCATCTGTTGTGTTGGAACCCTTATGACATGAAGAATAATTAGGTTACTTCTTTATGGGAATTCATGATAGTTGAAATAAGACCGATGGCTTGAGGAGTGGTTTCTCCTATAAACAAGCATATTATGAGCGATAATCATGTGGTTAGCTAATATGTGAAGAATGAAGAGTGATCATGTGTAGATCATCACCTAGAAATTATGTGTGAATCAGTATTGAGAGATTCTATGTGAATTATCACCTAGAGATTATGTGTGAATCTGCACCGAATGAATCTATGTGAATCAGCACCTAGCGATTTGGTGTGAATTAGCACCGAGAGATTCTGTGTGAATAAAAATCGAACAATTCTATTTGAATCAACACCCAGCAATTTTGTTTGAATAAGAACCTAGTGATGCTGTGTGAATCTGAACCTAGTGATCCTATGTGGATCAGCACTAATTGATCCCATGTGGGTCTTGCGAGGGTTAGTACCTATCGATCCTGTGTGGGTCAGTAGTAGTGACTCTTGATAGAATAAGATGATCTATCTTTACGACTAATCATCTGTTCTATTGTACTCAGTTATATCTGGTTTTAGTTGTGTCTATTACTATGTGCTTTGTGATTGAGACCATGCTTGTGATTTTCCTTTGTGGAATTCTGAGAGACCTTCAGGGGTCTCAGGGTACCTACTAGGTACTATAATACTCACCCATTCATAGGCTTCAGCAGCACCTTACTGTGACTTATACAGACGACGGGCATCCTTTACTGAGACTCGGGGAGTTAGGACCTGATGGTGGATGGCGGTGACAGTTGTTGTGGAGAGATGTAGAGACGAGATGTCCCTACCCTTAAGGTAGGAACCTTGGTGGATGATTCTAATATCCCTTTACTTTAATCTATTGTTGTTGTATCTTTTAGTTGGGATTGTATTCTGGCCCCTTTAATTTTAGTACACACTTTTACTACTATAATTTTGCTTTGTGGTTTCATCTTATTATGTTCTTGGACTATGTGATTGTATAGGTTTAAAGGCAATTCCTTCTTGTTTAGGGATATGCCTTTTGGTGCTAGTCGCCAACCCCTGGCCTTGGAATGGTGTTCTTGGGGTATTCACAGCATGAGCCTGGGGGAATGGGTCATGATAAAGGGATAACTCAAAAGAGATCAAAAATAAAACATTTCTAAAACACACACAATTAGTGTTTTCATGCACTGAGTCAGAAATTATAATTCAGGGTCCTGGTGTATGGATACGTCAGCCACCGGACCAACACTGGACTCCCCGAACTGTAAACCACATTGAAAATACATGACACTATTGCTAAATTGGAAAGATCAGATTCATAGTTCTTCAGTAGAACTGACTCCTCTGATACCAATTTCTCACAACACATCACCCTAGGACCGTGTTGTGACTACCCCAATCCCACCTTCCAAAGGTCAGCGGTTGGCGACTAGCACCGGAAGGCATATCCCTAAAAGGGAAGGCATTGCCTTTAAACTTGTACAAACATAAATTCCAAGAACACAAAAAGATGCAATAACAAAGTAAAACTGCAGTAGTAAAATTTTGTACTGAAATTAAAGGGGGCGGAATACAAGCCCAACTAAAAGATAAAACTACAACATAAAATAGTAAATGGCTCCTAGAATTATCCACCAAGGTTCCTACCATAAGTGTAGGTACAGCTCATCTCCACAACTCTCCATGTCAACTGTCACCACTGTCCAAGATCAGGTCCTAGCTCCTCGAGTCTCAGTCAAGGGTTCCAATCATCTGCACGAGACACAAGAAGGTGCAGGCAAAGCCTATGTAGGGGTGAGTATAACAATAACCAGTAAGTACCTTGAGACCCCAAAAAGACTCTTAGAATTCCACAAAGGAAAACCACAAGCATGGTCTCAATAAGAAATCACATATCAATAGACACAACTCAAACCATATATAACCGTGTACAGTAGAATAAATGATTAGTCGTAAAGCTATATCATCTTATTCTGTCAAGAGGCATTGCTATTGACCCACACAGGAATGATTTGACTAACCTCTTAAAGACCCACATAGGATTGAAAGGAGATGATTCACACCGGATCTATAGGTGTTGATTCACACAGAATCGCTCGGTGCTGATTCACACAAAATCATTGGGTGATGATTCACACAGAATCACTTGGTGCTGATTCACACAAGATCACTCGGTGCTAATTCACACAGAATCACTAGGTGCTGATACACATTGAATCGCTCAGTTCTGATTTACACATAATCTCTAGGTGATGATTCAAACATAATCACTCTGTGCTGATACACATAGAATCACTAGGTGCTGATCCACACAAGATCGCTCTTCATTCTTCACGTCTCAGCCAGTCACAGGATTCCTGATCATAGTATGCTTATTTCTAGTAGAAACTGTTCCTCAAGACATCAGTCATATTTTAACTAGTCTGAAGTCCCGTGAATAAGTTACCCAATTATATGTCTTGTCATAAGGTTTCCAACACAATAGACGGCGTGTCAACCGGATGCCCGGTCTGTAATTTATCAACATTTTAGTGTTGAGGGCCTAGTTTAATTCAAATTTGATCCATGTTAGTCATACTCCAACTTTTTCAAAAACTCTCATGAAGTATCTCAAAAGGATTGTATCGCTCCAAGGATCCTAGTGAAATAGACGGTTTGTCAAACGGTCATCCGGTTCGCAAGATACGACCTTTTAAGAGTACTAGGGCCTGAGAGGGGTCTGGGTCGGTCCGACCCAGCCCGTCCCAAACCGACCTGGGCCAACCTAGTTGGTCAGGGCCACGACAGGCTTGCCCGCTAGGCCGTAGACTAGCCTGGACTTCTCTAGATGAGTTGGTCCATGACTGGCTCAGCCCACTGGGCCGCAGACCGGCCCGGTGCACTTCGGCTGGGCATGTCCCACTGGGTGTTCAAGCCCGTTGTTTGGCGCGTCAGCTAGCTGGTGGCCCGCGCGGGGAGGTGATCTGCTCACCATCTATCCTGAAAGGCTCATTGAGCTGTTTGGATCATTAATTGGTAGCTCTAGGTGGTTCCACCCTAGCTGGCCCCGAGACTCACAAGGAGCGGGTCCCCTTCTACCACGACTTCAAAGTCGCGGACTGCTCATCGCGGTGCATGAAAATGCACCCCCCCCCCCTCCCCTCACGGTCATTCATTGTTGGTCTCCTTGTACATCCACCATGTTGCTGATCGACACCACATCCTTCCACGGTCGGCGAGCGCCAGCCGCCGCCTTCACCTGTTGGTGTTAGTCGCCAGAACCACTGCATCAGTTTCAAATCGGGGGGAACTTACTCGACCACCGGGTGAGATCCAATGGTCTATTTTCTCATCATTTCGTGCCTACAGTCCTCTCAAGATGTCTTCGTCATTCTGCGCCTCCCAGTTTCAAGGTTTTGTCATGTTGGAAAAATTATCCTTTGAAGAACGCAATGAAAATCAAGTGGCGGAGGGTCCGAGCCTTGTTCATTTGGCGCATGCCCTCTGCGTTAGCATTATAACACCTAGAAGTAATTTATAAATCACATTAAAATAATGATAAACCCCATTCTAAACATAAACCCCCTACCTCGAAAATGGAGGTGACGTCGCGGTCGTGGATGGAGAAGATTCCTCACTTGATGAAGTTGTCGGCGTTCATCGATCCTAGATCGTTTCTTAAACAGGCTCTGTCAACACCTCCATTATTTGTTGGAAGGGTTTAGCATTGGTACTTCATTGGATTACTCCCACAATATCCCCCAAAATCTCCCTTTACCCACCATTTTAATTAAACAAATGAATCTCTAGAGAATTAATCCTCCTCTCAATTAAAGGTCCATTAACTGAAATAATTAATGTGCTATATTAAATACACGAGGGGTGGTTATGCAACCAAGTTGTAACCAGGCATTTAATATCCCATAATAAATAAATGGCCACTATTTTGGTCTATGCCATTTCCACTTAAGGGGTGGTAGGATAAAATAAAATAACAAATTTGTTATTTTATTAATTCTGTAAAAGTCATAAAAACTAACTTTTTCACCTGACCTACTGTAGTCGAAGTTAATTATCTCGTAATAAAATCTTGGCACTGTGGATTCAATGGTTCCCTAGTATTCTTAATCAAAGAACTGTTTCAAAAGATAGAAAATTCCTCTCATATATTTTCTAAGCGTACATTAAAAATGATCAAAAAATTCATTTTGAGCAAACCGGGACTCAGATTTATGCACTGTCAATTTTCACAGACTCATATTAATCCCAAATAATTTTAAAAAATTACATGTAATTTCTAGATCTTTACCAATTCTATGGTTTTTTATTCATTTATATCAAAAATGAGATCTTTATATGATGAAATGGGTGATGGTAATGAAGATCCTAGTGTAATTAGATATGATGAAACTCTTGGTGATGATGACAATGTTTAATATGATGATGTTGGTGGGGATGTTTGTGATGTAGGTGATGATTATGATGGATGTGGTAGTTATGAGGTAGATATTGACCCCATCCATTTTTGAGTTGACAGTAAAGAGATAAATGTGTGGTTGGTGTGTAATGACTAAAATTGGTAGATTATATGGATTTTATATTAATGTTATAGTATTATGAATGGATTAAAAACTATTGATATAGTAAATAGTTGGTTAAATACTAAATACAAAATATATGTATTGTATTGAATGTTTATTTTGGTTGGTATTTTGTTTATAGGTTGTGGTATTGATTATGTGGAGCTGTTTGATGGGCATGTGGTGACAACTAGGGAGAGAAACCTATACTAATGGTTTACTTGAACTTTTGGTATACATATATACCAATAGTTTAGTGTAAACCATTGTTATAGGTTTCTATTCCTAGTTATCCCCATATGCCCATCCAAAAGCTCCACATAATCAATACCACAACCTATAAACAAAATACCAACCACAATACACATTCAATTAAAACCATTATTATAGACCTATAGTGATAGCTAAATATCCTATAATTCATTGAACTATTGGTATAGGGTATACCAATGATTAAATGGCTTATATAAATGGTTGAAACCTATTGGTATGTAGTTTTTTTTGTAGTGCTTCCAGGTCTACTAAACTGTTTGATCCTTCAAGAATTCTTGTTCTCTTAACAATAATGTAGTATAACTACTAACTCATGGTTTCTATAGTTTAGGATATTATAGTTTGTATCAAAGTAAGTTTAATAACAACCTTGGGGGTTAGATTTAGATTCACCAAGTATGATTTCACAAGTGATTTGAAAAATCCTCAAGATATCTTGGGAACACTCTTGAAAAAAAGTAGGAATTTTAAAATTCAATATCATGAGATGATTATGTGCATGACACTATAAAAATATGGAGAATAATGGGAAGAATGGGAACAGTATCAAAACTTGTTGTCAATGTGGTGATAATCTCAATAAACAAGTTAATGAAGCTAGAGTTGGGGATAATATTATCATTATCATATTAGATCAGTTCACCAAGCTTATGAAAAATAATATCACTCACTAGAGTGACCTGAAAATCCATAACATGGTATAACTATGTTGTATCACTTCATCCGAAAAAAACCTCAAGAATTTATTGGTACTATTAATCCATTGGTAATTGAATAATGGATCAAGTTCCTAGAGAAGATCTTTCTTGATTTGGAATGTAGAGAATAAGAAAAATTTCTCATGATGGTCCATTTTCTTAAATGATATATGAAAAAAATGTGGTCTACAATTCAAAACACTAAAGTGGAAGATCAATTGTGTTCTATGGATAAAGAACATATCCTAAAAATAGAGGATTTTTAAATGGTATAAATTTTCATTGAGGTTTTTCTAGAAGAATTACTTGGTCATCCACCAAATTGTGAAGTTGAGTTCTCTATATAACTTGGTATTGATGTAAGAACTATGTCTAATACTCCTTATAAAATGGTACTATTAGAATTGGTGGGTTTAAATAAATAGCTATAGTAGTTGAGTGACAAAGGATTTATACGCCCAATTGTTTCACCCTAGGGATCCCCAATTTTATTCATGAAAAGGAAAGATGGTTCCATGAAATAATGCATTGATTATAGGGAGATCAATTTCATAACTATAAAGAATAAGTATCCTTTTTCATTCATTGATTACTTATTTTATTAGCTTAAAAGAGTCCAATACTTATCAAAGATTGATCTCAAGTTTGGTTATTATAATTTAAGGGTAAAGAATGATGATATATCAAAGAAGTAATTTTGAACAAGGTATAGACATTATGAGTTTATGGTAATTCCTTTTTGGATTTACCCATGCACTTTCTATCTTTATAGATATGATGAATATAGTATCTAAGGAGTATCTTGATACTTTTGTGGTGGTATTAATTAATGATATCATCATATACTCTATGATGTTTTAAGATCATGAGTCATCAACAAATAAGTCTGTAGACCCTTAGAAAAAAAAGAATTATATGGTAAGTATAGTAAGTGTGAATTTTATCTCAATGATGTTTCTTTTCAGGGTCATATTTTCTCTAAGGATGGGAAATTTTTTAACACCTCAAAGATAAAGGTTGTAAAATAATGGTCTATGCTGATGAAAATAACCAATATATGAAGTTTCATAATTTTAGCACATTATAATCGATGCTTTGTTCACAATTTCACCCAATTGGCCAACCCGTTCACTAAGTTAACACGTAAAGGGGTTAAATTCACATGGTCAAGGGAATATAAGTAATGTTTTGATGAGATAAAGAGGATACTGATTAATGAAATCGTATTAACTCTATCATTATTTAATTATGGTTTTACAATTTATTATTATGTATCGAAAAAGGGATTTCTTGTGTCTTTATATAGAATGATATATAGATTTCCTATTCATCAAGGTAATTGAAAGTCAATGAATAGAACTATAAAACTCAAAACCTTTACATATCATTTGTAACCTTTTATTTTAAAATATAGAGACACTACCTCTATGGTGAAATATGTGAGAAATATATTGACCATAAGAGTTTAAATTATATATTCTCTCATATGGATATTTACATGAGGTAAAAAAGATGGTTGAAACCAGTCATGGGCTATGACTGCTTGATATACTACCACCCTAGGAAGGAAAAAAAGGTGTCTAATACATTGAGTAGGAGAGAATAGGAAGTTCTAACCATTATAATGATTAACAAGGATCCTATTTGTAGAGAACTAGTAAAGATGGATATGGTGAGTTCTAGGAAAGAAGAACTATCATTTATTTTCCAAGAAATTACTAAACCAACCTTGTTAGAAAGGAAAGATAAATCCAAACATGATGATGAGAACTTGCAAAGGAAGATTAAAGTAGAGAATGATGGTAAATTTACAAACTTTATCTACAAATATGTATTGTTGAATCTTGGGAAGATATTATGCATCTCATCCATACCATATTTGAAAAAGGGACTGCTAGATGAAGTATGTTTCTCATATTTCTCTATACACCCTAGAAGCACAAAGATGTATCAGGGTTTAAGAGAAATTTTGTGATGGGATGGTATGAATTAAGAAATTGTAGTTTCTATGTCTAGATGATTAGTATTACATTAGGTAATGGATTAAATATAACATATTAAGGGATTCAAGAAACCTCTTCCTATACCTATATGGGAATGAGACAATGTTGCAATGTACTTTTTCATTAGACTTCCAAATACTCCAAGAAAGTATAATGTTATATGGGTCATCATTTATCTCCTTATTTAGTCTACTAATTTATTATAATTAAGAGAAGATCTATCCCTTGAGTTTCTTAACTAGATATATATCAATGAAATCATAAGGATTCATGGGGAACCTATATCTATTATATCTTATTTTGACCCTTAGTTCACATAGAAATTATGGAAGAATATTTAAATGAATCTCAACACTAAGATACATTTAATCACTTCATATCATACCTAAACTTATGGTATGTTTGAAATAACCATATATACCTTTCAAGAAAAACTGATATATTGTTATCTTGACTTATGAGATATATGGGATTAGTATCTACCTTTGGTGTAATTTTCATACAATAATAGTTTACATAAGAGAATACAAATAGAACCATATAAAGCCTGCCATGGGAATAGGTGTCCTACTAAAACTTTTTGGTAAGAAGTTAAAGAACGAAATTTATTTGTGCTAAATCTTTTTTAGGATATGACTATTAAGGAATGAACTATTTAGGAACATATTAAAGCATCCTATAGCAGGAAAAAAAGTTATGTTGATAATCAAAGGAAAAAACTTGTAATTTCAAGTTGGTGATCATGTATTATTAAAGTTTTCACCATGTAATGGGGTTTTAATATTTGGTAAAAATTGAAATTTAATCCCTAGGTGTATTGATCATTTTAAAATATTAGAAATATTTGGGGTTGAGGCTTACCGATTGGATATGCCTCCCATTATTCCTATATTAATCGATGTCTTCCATGTTTTATTACTGAGTAAATTCAAACCAAATCCAATACATGTGCTCACTTTTAAGGGAGTGTATTTTATCCAGAACAATCTTATAATGATGATTATTTCCAGATTCTTGGCATGATAGAGCAATTATTGTAGAATCAGACAACTCTTTTAGTGAAAGTTTTTTGGAGAAATCACAAACTATATGAGGAAACCTACCAGATAGAATAAGATATAAGGAATAAGTATCCAAATTTGTTAAATATATTATATATACCCCAATTTCAAGGTTGAATTTATTTAAGTTGGGGATAATTTAACAATTGATACTCTACTATAGCTCGTAAATATCGTATCATGAACTATTTCAAAAAAATCCATTTAAAGAGAATTTACTAAATAATTTATTTAAAAGTAAATTTTAGAATTTAAAATTGAACAAAATATTTCTATTTTTCAATTCATCATATTGAAATTATATTATTATGAATTTTTATCTTTTTCTGTAAATTTAAAATTATGGTTTTTATGAAACTTGTAATTTGTATGAATTTACCATTATATAAAATGACCTATAAGTTTATAAATACTTTCAAGTAATCAAATATTAAATTAATTAATAACATTATATATTTTACAATATTATTTTAACTTATAAAACATATGGAAAATATTTTTAGAACTAATTTAAATGTCACATTAATAAAACAATGTTTTTGGTATTTTCGTTGAATCAAGTATTTTCAAAGGATATTTGGTTTTTGATTACATTTAAAGCCTCAAATACTTTATTTATTTTATTATAAATTAATCTATTTTATTAAAATTAGAATCCAAAATAATTTTACCTTATATATAAATTTAATTTTTAAAACATTATTTATCTAAAAATAGTTTTTATGTAATTAACTGTATTTATTTTAAAACTAAATTTACTCACCTTTAGAAATTTTATTTGATAAAATGTATTTAAAATATTAAATTTTAATTATATAATTAGGTAAAATTTTCAATCTTAATATTTTTCCTTAAAATTAATTGCTAAGGTTAAAAATTAATTACCAAGACAAAAGTAAATTAGGGTAAAAGTTAAAAGTAAAAAACAAAAAACCCTAAATCACACAAAGTTGCCTCTAAAAGGATTGGTTTAGTTGAATTTTAACCCAAAATTATTTTACACTACTCTTTTATCCTTTTTTAGTCCATTAACACATGAATAGTGTCATGAAATTATTGAAAAAAAGTAAAGGTGTTCCCAAAACTACCATTCCCTTTAATTATAAAAGGGGGAGAATATTCACCACTTCAAGACACACATATCATTAGAAATTATCATTGAAAATATGTCATTTTTCTCAACATATAAACCTATCCTCATAAAATAAGACTCTATTCATTTATAGATATCCTATTCCCTTCATATTGAAGGATAATTCCAAGGAAAAATCAAGTCCCCAACATGAGTACTATCAACTACTTAGTTTTCTTCTTAATTATGTTATATAAAATTTATTATATACACACTAATATAATGGTATTATTTTAATATATATTCTTTAATGTTACTATATTAATTTAATTATCTTTATTTTTTCATATACCCCATGCATTACGGAAAACAAAATCATTCTTTGTGTGTTGCATGGACTACCACCTCTAAGACGTAACATGTTTCGTTTTTATTACCCACATTAAAATGTTAGATATAAGGATGGTGTTATAAGATAAATATGATTTTTATTATCATTATTTTTTTGGTCTAAAATTTTTAAAAACCTATTTGTTATATTACCAACAAGCAATTATTATTAATTTAATTATTTAAAACAATCACTCAAAGAGGATAATATTTCATTCAAATTGCATAATGTTTTTATATCCATTGATTATTATTACTATTACTTATAATTATGATTTATAAAAACTTATAAACACTAAATATGATCATTATTCTCCTGGTATAATGAAATTACAAAAAAAACAACCTCATAATCATTCATTAAAATGGTGTATGTTCATGTTTGTGTCAGTTTTACCACTAACTTGAAAAATACCTTGAATTTATACTATGAATGAAATTAGATACATAATTACTAATATAATATGATGTAAATTTATAAATATGGGTTTTTTTTGTTCATTCTAAATTTTTTCAATATTTATTTCATCAATTAAAGAAACACCCTCCATTTATCAAAAATCACCAAATCATGCTTATTATCAATACACTCTTCAAGGATAATGTCAAAAACAGTCATGGAAGTTATTTGAAACATTTTTATTTATTATAAATAAATTTAGTGACCCATTGATAATAATTTTTTAAATAATAATGAATAAAAACACAGCAATTATGAAACATGTACAAAACATCAAAACAATAAACAATAATGGGAAAATTGGAACAATCCATATAGAGAATAAATATTTATGAATATTGTAGATGAAAATAGATATGAGTAAAGTTGTGAATTAATTTATTAATATAGATATATTTATGATACATTTGGTCAAATTACTTTTGTGGAATCCAAGATAATATGTAAGGGTTTTTTCATCTTAAATTCCTCTTTTTCAGACATAATTTGTATTATGAACCAAATTTTATTTATATGGTGTTAATACTAACTATTTGATATGTTATATAATTAAATTCATTTATTTATGGTTTTTTAAGATCAAGTTTAATCCTTATTTTTTAAAGATTTTATGATTGAATATCTACCCAATCCATAAGTGGGGTTTTCCATATCAATTTTCATTCTTTGTGTCTCATGTTATAATCACCACCTATTTTCATTTGTGTGGTGAATACATTTCCAAGGAAGAATTTTTCCTAGTTACTCATGAAATTTAAGGGATTTAAAATTCTACAATATTATCCCTATCTTATATTCCTTTTATTCAAGAGTAACAATTTTCCATTATAGAAAATAGTCATAAGTTTTGGTGAAGTAAACTTTTGTGTAATTTACAATAAAATACATTCGTGTATGGATAATGAAAAGTTTATGAAGCTGTGGAAAAGATGAATCTAAGACTAATCACCCTATAAAGGGTTGTTTGAGAATTGACTCAATTATCACCCTAATTCATGATTATTGACCCTAATACTACATGTCTCGTGAGACACTCTCATGGGATATGCTTTGGAATATTCACATGATCTTAATGAACCACTATGAATGATTTTTCCTACTATTAACTTTGTTTCATAACAATGAAATCTATTCAATCCAATTACTATATTATATGGATAATCTATCATATTTTATGTACCCTTACTACAATATTTCTTTTATAAAAGTACTTCATATTACTTTGATGATACCCTATGGATTCTAAGTTGATTAAGGGATATTCTCCTAGATATCCACATTATTATATTGAATAGTAAATTATTTTATGTATATATTTTTTAATATATATATATATATATATTTAAATGTTTTATTCAGTAATATTTTCTTTAGGTAACTATATAAAAGGTATTAATGACTCTTATGGTTAATTCATTGGAGATAAACAAGTTAACGGTGGGGGATGATATTATATATCCCCTAGATGCATCAAAAAGTCTCCTGAAATAAAAAAAATGGGTTTTTTTGTATGACTCTTCCCATAGAAAGATAATTTCTTTAATTTGGTATTTAGAACAAGTAAATTGTCTTGGAATAAGTATGTGATATCAATAATTTAATGTTTGATAGTATTCATTACATATATATGAGATAAATTATTTTTTATCCATGTTTTATTTTATTGTCACTGATAATGAATGCCCTTGGTTTCAATTGATTATAGATTCATGTTGTTCATTTATTCTTCCCATATAACTTATGCCATGTCTATGAAATTTAATATTTCATTTTATGCTACTTCTTACTAAACATCTAAGCACACCATTATTTTTTTCCTATCCCCATAAAACCTTGAAGAGGACTATGTGTAATTTTTTGGGATATGATGGAATGACTAATAAAGTTATCAAAATGTGTTCATGTTTTATCTCATTTTTTCATGTGTAATGTGTGTATGTATCTAGTCTTCCAAGACTACTAAATGGTTCAATACTTTATAAACTCTTGTACTTTAAACCAATAGTGTAATATAACTAAAAAAATTGGTTTTATGAGGTCCAAGAAATTACAGTTAGTGTCAAAGTAAGTTTAGTAGAAACCATGGGGATTATATTTAGATGAACTAAGTAAGATAACATGAGTATTATGAAAACACATCAAGATATCTAGGAAACACTCTAGATAACTTAGTATGAATTTTATAATTAAACATCATGATATTATTATATGAGTTCCATTGTAGATAGATAGAGACTAATTAGAGGAATGGGAACCATATCAATTCTCATAGTCAATGTGGGGATAATCCCCATGAACAAGTTAATAAATCTAGATTTGAGGATAATATGATCGTAACCATATTAGAGTAGTTGACCCAGGTTATAAAAAATAATCTAACTTGCAAAAAGTGACCAACTAATCCCCAACATGGTATAACTATGTTGGATCACTTCATATGACAACAATATCCAGTATTTAAGAGGGATGTTAATTTATTGGTAGACTAATAATGGAGCACGTACCTATATGAGATCTTTCTCACTTTAGGAATTAGAGAATGGGGAAAAATAATCATGTCATTCAATTTTCTTTTGGGATATGAAAAAAATGGTGGTATGTTATTCAAAACACTATAATGGAAGATCAAGTATATTCTATGAATAAATAATGTATCCAAAGAATAGATGATGTACCCCTGATATAAAATTTAATTTATGTTTTTCTAGAAGAATTACATGGTCTACGACTAAATAATAAATTTGAGTTCTCAATTGAACTTGTTCCTAATGCTGGTACTATGTATAAAACTCCTTATAAAATGGCACCAATGGTGTTGGTGGAGTTAAATAAACAACTCCACGAGTTGAGTGATAAAGGGTTCTATGCCATATTATTTCACCCAAGGAATACCCTATTTTTTTATGAAAAACAAGGATGATTCCATGAAATTTTGTTTCAATTATAAGGATATAAATTACATCACTATAAATAATCAGTGTAATTTTCTATATATATATAGATATAACTTATTTGATCAAATTCAAGAAGCCTAATAATTTTCAAAGATCGATTTCTGCTCTGGTTTTAATTAGATAAGGGTGAATAAGGATGACATACTAAAGATGTCATTTTGAACAAGGTATGGACATTATGAGATTATGGTAGTGCCTTTTGGATTAATTAATTCACCTTTTATCTTTATGGGTCTGATGAATATAGTATTCAAGGAGTGTCTTGATATCTTTATATTGGTATTCATTGATGAAATCTTCATCTAATATAAGAGCTATGAAGAGCATGGGATTCATCTATATATAATTTTTGATACCCTTATAAAAAATAATTATATAAAAATTGTAGTAAGTGTAAATTTTGGCTCAATGATGTTTCCTTTCTTGGCCATATTGTCTCAAATAATGGTATATTTATCGACCCCTCAAAGAAAAAGGTGGTTGAAGAATATCCTACATCGACAAACATAACTGATATCTGAAATTTATAGGTATTATAATGTTACTATCTATGGTTTGTTAAATATTTCATTTGGTTGGACAACCCATTAACCAAGTTAACGTTTAATGGGTTTAAATTCACATATTCAATGGAATTTAAGGAAACTTTTGATGATATGAATGGGAGACTGATTAATGCACCAATATAAACCTTACTATAGAGTAATGAAGGGTTGTGTCTATATACATAATGATATATTGATTACCTATGAATCAAGGAAATTGAAAATCCTTGAACATAAGTATCTAACTCATGAACTTGAGTTGGAAGCTATAATTTTTTCTTTGAAAATATAGAGACACTACTTCTATGAAGAAAGATGAGAGATATATATGGACCATAAGAGTTTGAAGTATATATTCACTCAGAAAGAGATCAAAATGAGGAATATAAGGTGGTCGGAATTACTCAAGGACCATCACTAATTGATACACTACCCCCTTAAGAAGGAAAACAATGTGGATAATTCATTAAGTAGGAGGTACCATGGAGTTTTGACCATAATGATGATTAGAAATTATCCCATATATAGAAATTTATTAAGGATAGATATGGTGATTTCTAGGAAAGGAGATACATCTTTACTTTTAAAATAAATTGTTAAATAATACTTACTAGAAAGGATATGAAAGTACTTATGGGATGATGAAAAATTACAAAGGAATATTTAAGTATTGATGATGGGAAATTGCAATACTTCATCTGTAAAGATGAAGTGTTTCAATTTGGGAAGAGGTTATGTAACCCATCCATACCTCAGTTAAAAGCATAACTTCTAGATAAATTACATAGCGCAAATTTCTCTATACACCCTATAATCAAAAATATGTATAGGTATTTAAGATAACATTTATGGTGGAAACACCCTCAATTCAAATTATAAAAACATGCTTACTATTCACTTTACTCTGTATTCAAGTATAATGTATAAAAAAATAATGAAAGGGATTTGAAACATCATAAATTATTATAAATAATCCCTAATAGTAAATTTAATAACCAATTAAAAATAAACATTGGAACAATAATTAATATGGACATCGTTATTATTAAACTCGTACAAATGATCCATGTTATAAACATCGATGTAGAAATTTGAAAGAATTTAGGTAGAGAATGACTATTTATGAAGAGTGTAGATAAAAAATAATATGATTAAGGTATTTAATTATGTTATTAATATATCTATTTTTATGATATGGTAGGTAGATTTACATTCAAAAAATCCTGGACAAGAGGTAAGGATTTTTTTTCATCACAAATTCTTCTCCCTAAGACATAATTTGTATTATGCACTTAATTTCATTTATGTGGTGTATGTGATATCAATTTGAGATTTTATATCCTAAATTACCTTTATTCCTAGTATTTTAAGATCAATTTTAGGACCTATTTTTCAATTGTTTATAATTTAATTTCTACCCAAGACATAAGTGGAGTTTTTCATCTCAATTTTCATTCTTTGGGACTCATGTTGTAATCACAACCTATTTTTTGTGAGGTGCATACATTTCCATTATATACTAGTAATTAAATTTAAGGGATTTTAAAGTATATATTTTTTCCCTCTCTCATATTCCATTGATTCAATATTTATATTTTCTATGGTTTAAACATCATACTATGTTTCGAGAAAGTAAAATTGTTTCTCATTTCATACAAAATACATCCCCATATTGATATTATAATGTGGATGAGGTTGTAAAACATATGCATATAGGATTAATCACTCTAAAAATGGTTAATTAATCATTGACTAAAACATCACCATGATGTGTGATGAGTGGGCCTAAGACTGAACACCTTGAGAGACACTCTCAGGGGATATGATTTGAAATATTTACACACTCTTAATAAACCATGATTTAAGAGTTTTTCCTACCATTTCCAGGGTATCCTACAAATTAAATCTAATTAATAAAATTAATACCTTCCATGGATAATCTATAACATTTTATGTACCATCTCCACAATATTTATTTAATATGGGTACTTCATGTTACTTTAATGATACCACATGGATTCAAAGATGATTAAGGGATGTTCTCCTAGACATCCACATTATTCTATTAAATGCGGAAGTATTTGATGTTTATATTTCTCAATATGTGGATAACCAAGCTTTATTTAGCAACAGGTTCCTCTGAAAATGTTATAAAAGTTCTTAATTAGTCTTTTGGTCAATTCATTGGACTTAATCAAGTGACAAGTGGGGGATAACATTATATAACCCCTCGATACATTGATGGGTGTCATGAGACAAAAAATATTGTATTTTAGTGTATTCCAATTCCCATAGTAATATAATTTCTTGATTGCAGTCTCTATGAAAATTAAAGTGACTTATAATAAGGCCTTGACAGTAAGTTTTTGATTTATAGCATTATATGGTCCATCAGTATAAGATCAATGAATATTTTTATCCATGTTTTCTTTTATTTTCATGTATATATCATTCCCTAGGATTTAGTACATTATGGAATCATATTGTTAAGTTATTCTTTTCATATCACTTATTCCATGTTTATATTATATAATCTTCTGTTATATGTTACTCTTTACTTAACATATGAACACACCCTTAATATTTTTACTTTCCCCATGAAACCTAGAGAATTACTATGTGAAATTTTTAGTATAAGGCCCCAGCTTTAAACCTTGATTAATCTTGAGTTAAGTCAATAAATTTACTTTCATTCACATTGATAATATTTATAGGTTTAGATATTTAGTGAATTAGGCCATAACTCAGACATAACAACTCAAATATTACAATGTAGACACTTCTACTCACAATCTATTTTTTTATAAGATAAAAAAGGTTTAAAAAGAAACATGGATTCATTTCATGTTTAAACTTCATATCTTTTTCTTTATCTAATCATTGACTCTATTCTTATTTAAATCCGATGAAAAACATTTAAAAACTAGATATGTTCATAAAAACTCGTTAAGGGATACAAAAAGATGGAAAAAATTTAGTCTTGTGAAAACATGTTAACCATGAATACATTGTCATAAAGTAATACTTTTCACCCTTAAGAAGTATTAAATACACATCACTGAATATAAGATCATTGCATACCCTTTTTTAATCAAAATATTACCTTAAAACCCATATAAAAAAACATATAACATATAATGGTAACTTTTTACATAATCACACTTAAAAAGAATAACCATGCGGTCGACGTCCATGCATATCACTCTTACAAATGGAATAGCCATATAGATGACTTCCATAACCATTGCATTGAAGGTTATAATGTAACCACCAATCCCTATTTTATCACAAACCCACCAATCTTTGGTATATCATGTAACCACCCATCTTTGGTTTATCATGTAACAACCCATAAAATATCAAAGTACCATTATATAATCATAACACATAAAAGATTGAAATTATCAACATTTCACTAATAAAATTTCATTTGCAATCATAAGAAATCATTTCAAGATATTGAAATAGTCAATCCACTTTCAAAATAATTTTAAATACCAAAACACCTAAAATGGAATAAGGGATTACTTTTCCTTTTAAAAACATTAAGGCTTATAGAGGAGTCCAAATATGAAATAACGGTTAAGGAGGCGGAGAATATTTTGTCGCCACATAGATAAAAAACATTACTTTATCATTTTTTAAAGAAAGTAAAATGATTTGTATAAAAAGATTCTTTTTTAAAAACTTTTAATGGATTAAAATTAAATGTGGTTGATTACACAAATTATAAAAGAAGGTGGTGTATAACATCAAAATATGCCTCAATGAAAGGATATTGAGATGAAGTCTCTTACTTTGATTCTGACTCATCACATATAATATATATATATTCCTGAATAATATACTTAGGTAAATTTATACATTATTTATAAAAATTTTTAGGTATATTATTCCTTTTATATTTCTTATTACTATGTAATTAAAATTACATGATTATTTATGTTCATATCGGATGTTTTGTCGATATTTGGTACTTGAGTCAAAAATGACCTTATTATGATATCAATAGTCCATCTTTTCATTAATTCCATCATCTCTATAATAACACTCATGATATAATAATATATTTTATACATCAATTATACTTTTAAATAAAACCATTTATTTATGGTATAAAAATTCAAAATGTTATATCCATGGAGAGGGTAGGTCGTACGTACGCAGGATTAATGTTTCCAATTTTTTTTATCATTATGGAAATAAAGTAATAATTATTTAACTTTATTGAATGATAAAAATATAATTAAAATACTAATAATAATTTAAATATACTTACATATACCAAATAAGTTATGTGTTTAATAAAAACAATTCGCATCACTTCGTGGAGGTGATAGTTCATACGTATGCACAAACGACATTATCATTTATATGTGCATGGAACGTAATAAAATAATTGATATATTATTATATTATAATAATAAATATGTCATTAAAATCATATAAAAACATCAATTTCATAATTATTACCATTCTTGAGAGATGGTTATGGAAAAATTGAATTATATCAGTTCGTAGAGGTGATAGTTCACACATACGCATGAACGATTAATTCCTTTCACATTTGATGGAAGTGGAGATGGATTTAGGTGATTATATTAACATAATAAAATCACAATATATTTATTATACTGGAGTTATTATTTCATCTAGGAAGAATAATATTTTAAGCAAGTGGAAGAAGAAATAAAATACAAATACTTAAGGAAAATGATACATATTCTTCAGTTGATCACCTTTGAAGAACACATTAACACCTCTAAGGGTGATATTATGCCTAAAATAAGGACTAAAGAATGTGTATATGGATTATATGAAGGGTTATGGGTAGATATTTTCTAAACCAAAAGGTTTTGGAAGTGTGAGTAATAGATAGGAATTAGTGCCCTTTTATAGCAGATGGGAGGGGCACCGTTGGAATTATTAAAAGTATTAAATTAATATCAATTATATTTCAATTAAAAATGAGTCCAAATTCAGTTAGTTAAAATATATGATGAGTATAATTTGAAATATAATCATATAATAATAATTATACATGTTTTGGATACTTTTATATCCTTATCTTTTCTTAACCCCTTTTAACTCTTACAATTTTATCAAGTAATTTACACTTTGAGAGTTAAAATAATTACCAAATCGTACCAAAAGGCCCATGTATGAGTAATTAATGAAATATTTAGAGTTATATAAACTTTTTAACCAAATATTATATTTTCTTAAATTCTAATTAATTTAATTAAATATTTTATATTTTAAAATATGAATTGTGTCAATTTTTACACTATTCATTACATGACTTTTCAAAAAATAATAAATACAATATTACTTTATAAAAACTATATTAACTAACTCTTAAAATGTCATATTAATCCATAAAATTCATGGATGGAATCAAATATTTAAAATTATATTTATTTTAATATTATTAATATTATTTATTTGATTCTTTTTTTAATAAATCAATTAATGCATCATAATTTTGTCAAACTTAAATTTAATCATTAAGTGTCTAAAAATTATTAATATATTACCATGATGTAGGTAATATTTTTATATTTCTAAATAATATTTATAGTTGAATATATCACTTATGTAATCACATATTAAAAAAATTGTAATAAGATACATGATTATGACATGATTGTCTTTACTTTAAATTAAATGTTATAAATGTCATAATCACACCCAAGTGGCTTCCAAAGGCCACAATTTAGACTTAAGGATTTTATTGGCCAAACATAACTCATAAAATAAGATTAGGATAAATTTTAGGGTAGTTTTATATTAATATAAAATAATTTTACCTTTAATTACCCTATTTACCTTTAACCATGGTAAATAAAATACGTACAGATACTATTCACCAAAAATTATTTTAATCATATTGGTCCACATTTTTCATAATTATTATAAAAATTTATGTTATTTATTGAAAATTTGATTCATATAAGTGGAAAAATAAAATTTAAAATTTATCCTGTTATCAGAATGATAAAATAGGTTTTTTAAGAAAAACATTCAAAAGTTCACATAGTTTTTCTATTCAATTTCAATATGAAATTTATTCTAATGAACTAAATTAGATTAAATGATAAAAAAATATAATTACACTTTAAAACCAATAAAATGGACAATCTAAATTTATAAATAAATTAGATGAAAAAACAGTTTTGAATTAAAATGCAATGTTTTCACTATTCATTAAAAAAATGAATTTTATCATAAAAATTACAAAATTAAACCAAAGTAAATTTTGATGTCCCTATTCCAATGAATATGTTTTTTTTTCAAATATAACTTTTAAAACTATCAAAAAAAATTTAAAATTGGTTCTCCATCCAAAGGAGATATAAATGCATTGTTAGAAAAACACTCAATTTATTCGTAAAATTGTATTTGTTAATATATAACGTCTAGAAAAAAACATAATATGAATTTTAAATATTACATTGAATTAATATTTCATTAATATAATCCGAAAAGTGTGATTGAATTATTTTATAAACATAATTTTTCACACTTAAATAATTTTTCATAAAAACACGTCCTTTATTTTCAATTGGTTTTTATTTACATTTCTAATTAATTTTATAACCAATGAAACATTATATAAAAAATTTTAAGCCCTATTTTCATAATTTAGTTAATATATTTCATTCCCCTCATTCTAACAGCTATGCGATAACTACAACTTAAAATAATATTATTAATGATATATTATTTTTTTGTATAACTCAGTCTTGTGTGCAATGTAAGATTTTTAGAGAAATCCATTGTTGCATGTCGGGTACTCTATTAGACATAGCGTCCATTTTAAATTAAAATTATTATCAAATTCATAAATACTAATAAATATGAAAAAAATATTATTCTGTAATTACATAGGATGTTACATCCTTCCCCCCTTTTGGAAATTATGTCCTTGTAATTTTAGATTTGAGCTCGATAACTAAGGTTTCACTTTTCAAAATTACTTTATTGAAATCCCACATTAGAAAAAGAGTCAATAAAACATTGAGTTTAAAAGAAAGAAAATGAGGTACAAAGGCCATACTAGATTACACATACTAGGATTCCATATAGGAAAACATGTATATGGAAGAAAAACTAACCATCATGTTCTAATGGAGAGGGACAGAAAACATGATCAGGAGAAAGTTGAAAATCAGAACACCACAAAATTATGATGGGTTAAATGGTATTTTATTTCATAGTAGTGAAAGTAAATGGATAATGTTTTTGTTCTAAGATCATTTTCATCAAGATCCAGAATTATTTTACTACTTATATTAATAACATAAAGAAATATATGTACATGACAAGTAGAGTTTCATAAACTAATCAAATTTTACCATAAAATCATATTTTCCTCTAAACTATGAGTATTAAAGTTGAAATTTTTATGCCTGGAACACTAGAATCAACTTGTATAGAATCACATAATTAAAAAAAATATTAACTATCTATTTATCCTGTGTTGAAACATTAACCAAAACCAATATGGTTAGGATAAGATAAAAAATTCTCTAAAATTAATAAACCATTAGATGATGAAATCTGCTTTTAATATCCAAAATTCAACTACAATACCAATAGTTCAATATAGACCATTGAACAAATAACTATCCTTAAAATCCCTCAAAATAACCCAAACTGAGTTTAAAACCCATAAATAAGAAGGATTTGATTACATAGTCTTTTATATCCAAAAAACATCGATCAATCTTAATGTCTCATAACAAAACATAATTTCCAAAATCACATATTCTACAAGATAGGTTAATAGTTTCCCTAAATAACCCAAATCATTATAAGTAAACAATTAAATAATAGATTTTTCCAAAATAAAATTAAACCATTACTCCTCATATAAAATCCCATAGTATTCCATTTTCCATGGGCATATAGGGTTCTAAAAATAGTGAACCTCTTCAAAAATAAAATTTATCACTTAATCCCCAAATCATTTTCCAATACCAAGGATATCCATTTCATAAAACATGAGTTCCTAAAATCAACTTATTCTTATTATATCAACTTTTTTAACTAAAAATAAAATCATATACTAACCAGGGGCTTACCTTAGGCTGGTGGTATTCCATAAAGCCTTATCGCACTTCGGTTGTGGGTTCTATTTCCACAAACTTGTCTGACATGATAGGTTATCACCCTTCCTATGGTTTTCCCTTTTCCTAAAATTGTATAATTTTTTAACATTACTAAAATGAGATAAAATACTCAAAATAATCATAACATGTTTTATCCTAAGACTTTACCTCATACCTTTAATTTTGAAACCCAAAACGTAATAACCCATAATTACCTCAAAATCAAGGATCATATAAATCCAAATAGTTGTATATACCTTTGTAATTATGTCCACATAAAAAATATAATTATTTTCCAAATAAAATTTTCAAATAATAAACTTTGGGGTTACACATACTAAAAAAAGTATTTTAAATTAATCCCATAATTAAAATAGCATGTCACGACCCATTCTGATGGGGCTCGTGCCGCAACTCCCCAAGCCAGCCTCCAATAGGCCAGGGGCTGGTGACTAGCACCGAGTAGGCATGTCACTAACATGGGAGGAATTGCCTATAAACTTGTAAACACACACACATCTCAAAGCCCACAAGCTGAAAAGTAAGAACTACTAAAAAAATAAATGCATGCATACACTAAAAATCCCAACCAACAGAGTAAGATAGGAAAGTAATGTACTGTAATGTAAAACCATAGGCCAAAACTACAAGCCCACAAAAATAAATTCTATGACAAAGTCCAAATTGTAAATAAAGGTACTGGTACTGCAATCAGTATTCGTAGGAACACACCTCGGCCTGCCTGATCTCACTGAGCATCGTCTAGTCCTGGTCCACCTAGAATCATGTCAAAGGCTCGCTCGTTTGCACAAGACATGACACGTGCGGGAAAATACCATGTTGGGGTGAGTATAACAATACCCAGTAGGACACCCTGAAAACCACAAAGTAATACAAAAAAGTAAATACTACAATGGAATGATACAGTCATCTCTACACATTATATGTTTACAGAACATATAACAAGAATATCCAGATATACTCATACAGGATCGACTATCGTGAAACCAACACTAAGATCCAGCTTAAAGATTCCACTAATCACGTAACCGAGATAACATACTCCTAAGTCTGAAGAAAGATACGATGCACTCATTCTGGGAGAACTCACTCCACGAGTACTGAAGAAAGATACTTGATGCATCAGATGAGGATCACAACCAGTGGCTATGGGGTGATTCCAAAAACTCAGTCTGAACTAACCTGCTATGTAGAGGATCGACGCCTGGGTAAAGTAGGTCACATCAATACCAAGAAACTCTACCTAGGGTACCATAATAGAATAGAGGATCCGGCTCTAAGTCTCATAGAGGGGATTCAAACAACTCTATTCAGGAAGTCCTACTGAAGGGATCATACTCTTGTACGTAGGAAAAGATACCTGAAACCTTCAGGGGAAAGACCTAGGGGATGAACCCTAAGGAAACTATTCCAAGTCACATAAGAAAACTAGCTCAAGCCATGTATAAATAGGTTACATGGCATATAGTAGGGTCACATGCCGTGTTCCTTTACTCCGGGTATTGCCCATGTAAAACGGCATGTGTCTTAAGGCTTGTCGTATAAAAAGTAACTACACGACATGTAGAAGGATTACACATCGTGTCCAAGTGTTCAGGGTTCGCTCTGTGTATGCTGTCCATGTGCCCATACAAGGCCTCAACCCGTGTCTCCCTGCCCATGTACCAGTACACGGGGTATCTCGTGTGTCTGGCTGGGCCTCGCCAGGGAAGGGTATACACTCCATGTCCTTGGTCATGTACCCAACCTGTGTTTGTGTACTCTCAGAATACACGCTAGGTAGTCCGCTGATGAAGACACACCGTGTAGCCCATACTACACGCCGTGTAGTCAGGATTTCTCCAGAATCATTTCCTTTTTCCTCGCGCCTTGACCGAACCTCTAGATTCACGATCTATCATCAGTTTTCCAGGAAACTTGAGATATCAGGTCACCTCATCGTCAAGATGCCGAATCCGTGGGTTTTGGGACTTCGATCGGCTCCGAAATCCGATTCTGGTCACCCGAGCGGAAATAATTTGAAGAACGATATCTTTCGATCCACTTCGATCCATCCATCGCCACCGCAGTCGCACCTCTATGGGGTTGTCCTGATGCCAGATCTTCAATTTGGGATCGTTGTGTCGCACAACAGATGCACAATGATCCATCGTTCATATCTCCGTGAAGAATGAGTAGAACACACATGAAGAACGTGAGAAATCGGTGAAGAGAGGCACAACAAATTGAGAGGGATGAACCTCGATCAATGTTTATGTCGGTCTTGATTCATCACCATTATAAGGCTAAACGAAACCAAAAATAACCTTCAAGAATCAATCCCCAAATAAGATCCCTCAGATAACCCATCCCACATAATGATCAATCCGCAAGACAATTTGTTCATTGATTGGTCTGAGTCTATCATGGAAATTAAGAATGGGAAATAAATCACAAGGAGATCAAACACCCTACCTGGATCTGCGACGTTCGTTGGTGATGATCCAGTCGCCGTGTCATCGTCGCCGGTGAAACTCATCCAGAACGTCGTCACCGCATTGGGGGTTTCCTCTATAGCTTTCCAGAGCCTCCAGAGGAAATTCAGGGTTATGAGATCTATAACACTGATCCCCTCTGAAATATTTACTTAAAGATTAAAAAGATTTCGCTGTAAAAAGATTTAATAAAATATTTTCATTAAATATTTTATTAAGGTTACATCCAAAAACTAGATTTCACCACCGACCTGTGCCAGCCGATGTTAGGTCTCACCTAAGGGAAACTCGCTACTCTGAATGCAACGGTGCCCTCGGATTTCTTATTCGAGCACCCATTTAGGAGTTATTCCACTTTTTCAGGAAAACCATGCTTGTGCATTATTTAATTATTTAATTAAATTCAAACATTTGTTCTGGGATCACCGGGCCTTGGAAATGCACGTTGTCTCATAGCCTGGTCTCGAAATAATTCCCATATAGTACTAAAATAATATATGTAAAAAAATCTGAGACATTACATCCTCCCCACCTTAGGGTTTTACGCCCCGAAAATCCAAAACAAAGGCTACTCAAAAATATGTGGGTACTGCGCACGGATCTGAGCCTCTCACTCCCACATGCTCTCCTGGAGATTCTCATGCTGCCACCAGACACGCACTAAGCGAATAGCTCACCCATGAAGGATTTTCTCCTTCTGATCCTCAATCTCCACTGGGTACTAAACAAAGGTCGCTCCATCATCGATGCCCAGCTCGCCCTAGTCGATAACGTGTGATGGATCATGCACGTACCTCCGTAGATGTGACACATGGAAGAGGTTTTATACTCATTCCATCTGAGGAGGTTGTGCCAAGCGGTATGCCACCTCGCCAAATCTACTTTGAATCTGAAACGGGTTGATGAACCTCTTAGATATCATGTCGCCTCGGCCAAATCTTCACAATCCCCATCGAGGTGAGACCTGAAGGAACACATGGTCTCCCTCCTCGAACTCCAAGGGCCTCTGTCTCATGTTGGCATAAGACTTTTGCCAATTCTGTGTAGTCTTCATCCACTCTTGGATGACCTTCACCTTCTCTGTAGTAGCTCATACAATCTCTGGGCCCATGAGTGATGATTCCCCTGGGTCAGTCCAACAAAGTGGTGACCTGCAAGGTTTCCCGTACCAAGCCTCGAATGGTGCCATAGAAATAGTGAAATGATAACTGTTATAATAAGACAATTCCACCAGTGGTAGGTGATCCTCCCAGCTACGAATGAAGTCAAACATGCAAGCTCATAGCATATCCTCCAGAACATGGATGGTATGATCTGTTTGACCATCAGTATGAGGATGAAATGCTATTCTCAAGCGTAACTAAGTCCCAAAAGCTTCATGCAATCCCTTCCACAAATGGGATGTGAAATGAGCATAAAAGTTTGAGACGATCATTGATTGAACTCCATGAAGTCGAATTATCTCCTACACATAGAGGCGTCCCAATATCTCTACTGAACTCTTCTCCTGTATGGCTAGGAAGTGGGCTAACCTGGTGAGTTGATCAACGATCACCCAGATGATAGTGTGTCCCCTGGATGTGCGTGGTAAACCTTTCACGAAGTCCATGGATATCCCATCCCACTTCCACTCTGGAACCTCAAGGGGCTGAGTCAAACCTGCTAGGACCTGGTGCTCAGCCTTTACTTGCTGACAAGTAAGGCATCGAGAAACAAACTCTGTCACACTCTTATTCATTCCTGGACACCAGAAGTGACGTCGGAGGTCCTTATACATCATCTCCACGCCTGGATTCACCACCAAAGAAGATGTATGGAACTCCCTCAGAACCTCCTCCACCAACATCACTGGTACTACTATACGCCCTCTGAAAAGGACAATGTGCTCCTCACCTTTTGAATATCCATTAGTAGTATCACCTACGGATATCTGAGTACGTAGAGTCTCACAGCTTGCATCCTCGAGTTGTGCTTCCCTGACTCGTTGTAAGAGTAGAGGGGTAACAACCATGAACTGAAGGTAAGCTCCATCATCTCTATCCATGAAGGATAACTGTAAAGAGGCCTACTACCTTGTCGCCTCACCCAGCAACTGTGAACTGGATTTCCTGCTAAGATCATCTTCCACAATGTTCCCCTTCCCAGGAGTATAATCAATCTCAAATTCGTAATCCTAGAGGAACTCAAGCCACCACCACTATGTCAAATTCAGATCCTTCTAGGAAAATATATATATCTGAGACTCTTGTGATCAGATTAGATGATAAATCGCTCGCCCATCAGGTAGTGCCTCGATATCTTCAATGTGAAGACTATCGCTTCCAACTCAAGATCACAGGTCAGGTAGTTCTTCTTGTGTGGGCTCAACTGACGTGAGCCATAGGCAATCACCGCTTGCCTCTACATCAGGACACAACCAAGCCCGATTCCTGATGTGTTGCAGAACACTACGTACTCAACACCCTCTTCTGGTAGTCTCAAGATCAGGGCACTCGTCAGACTCTATCTCAACTACTGAAAATCCTACTAGCATCTCTCAGTCCACCTGAAAGGCTGCCCCTTTCAGGTCAAAGTTGTCATGGGTGCTGATATACTGGAGAAATCATGAATGAATCTCCGATAGTAGCCTTCCAACCCAAGGAAACTTTGCACCTCCGTCATGCTCCGGGGTGGCTTCCATGCTAACACTGCCTCTACCTTGGTTGGGTCCACTGCTACGTCATCTGCTGAGATAACGTGTCCCAAAAAGTGGACCTCATGTATCCAGAATTGACACTTCGAGAGTTTCCCGTACAACAGGTGCTCCCGTAGTGTGTCCAGAAACATCCTTAGGTGCCTCGCGTTCTCCTCCTTGGACACAGAGTACACAAGGATATCATCAATGAAGACCACCATGAACCGATCTAGATAGGGTTGAAAGATCTGGTTCATGAGTCCCATAAACACTGTTGGGGAATTCGTCATGCCGAAGGGCATCACCAAGTACTCATACTGACCGTAGTGTCATCTGAAAGTCGTCTTCTATATATCCTCATCCCGTACTCGCAACTGGTGATAGCCTGATCGTAGATCAACCTTCGAGAACCATCATGACCCTCTTAATAGGTCGAAGAGGTCATCGATCCTCAGTAGTGGATACCGGTTCTTCATGGTGACCTAATTCAAGCGTCAGTAATCCACAAACAGCCTCAAACTCCCATTTACCTTCTTGGAAAACAACATCGGGGCCACCTAGGTTGAAACACTGGGTCTTATGAAGCCCTTAATATGCAAGTCTTCCACCTACACTCTCAGCTCACGAAGTTCTGTAGGAGCCATCCGATATGCTGATCCTGATATTAGTGTCGTCCCAGGTTGCAACTCAATGCAGAAATCTATCTCTCGACGGGGAGGTAGTCCGGGTACATCCTCTGGAAAGACATCCTTGTACTCAGCCACTACTACTGGAAACTGGAAACTTGTAACATATGATACGCCAAGGTCTAGGCTATCCAACTGATGTGAAATCGATTGTACCTTCCTACGCATGAATCTATCCTGCGCTGCCTGGGTCTCCTTTTCACTGATGAAGGAGAACCTCATTCCATCACTGTGGACACACCACACCCTTTTCCTAAAACAGTCATTATGGGCATAAATTGTGGATAGCCAATCCATACCAAGAATGACATCGTAAGGCCTAGACGCTACCACCAAAGAGGTTCCAACCGAAACTCTCACCTCTAAGGGTCAGGTCACACTGTCTGCAAAGGTATGTGATCTCTGAATCTAATTCAGTCAGTGTTTCTAAGTGTAAGGGTAAAGTCAACAGCTCAATTAGACTCTCAAGGTCTCGAACAAGATAAGAATCCAGAAAAGAATGACTATCACTTGTGTTTATCAGTACGTCAGCAAAAGTAGAAAAGACACCGATTGTACCTCTAATCATTCCAAGAGTACCTGGTTCATAAGCCTCCGCTTCCTGTAGCTATCCCTACCTCTGTCCACCATCTCTCTAAGCCTGGGGTGGACCTCCTAGGGGTGGTGGTGGTAAAGGGTTAAAATTATGACCACCTCCAGATGCTCTCCCATATCCTCTAACATGTCTTCCACCCTGCATATCTGTTTGCTCCACACGTTGCCTATTCCTTGGTGGTCCATCCAATGATCCCATCTCAGTAGTATGGCAGGTTGGACAATCTCTAGAAAGATTTCCCTTTCCATCACATGAGTAGCATCGCCTCTCTCGAGGCTGGATGGATGCACCCTGTGAACCCTGCACAGAAGATCCTCTATCTTGGGATCTCCTCTGAAAACGTATCCCAGGCCTGGGTCCCTGACGTCGGCTCCCTGCTGCCGAGGTCTCTGCTCCAGCTCGCTCACTACTGACAACTGCTGGCTGTCTCTACTCTGCCAAGAAGCTGTTGACCACAAAAGCCCACTCGAGCACCCCAACATAAGTAGGATTGCTCATAGGGATGATGCTAGCTTAGATATCTCTACACAAGCCCCGCTCAAAAGTACGAGCTCTGAAGTACTGATCCCTGACCATATCCATCGAGTACCATGAGAGGTCGGTAAACCTCGATGAATAGTCAGCAACCATCATGGTCCCCTGCTGAAGCTGAAGAAGCTCCTGTATACATACTACTCTCAGGGTAACCGGTGAAAAATCTTCTCTAAAGAGATGCTCAAACTATGACCATGCAAGAGTCGCCTCGTCGTGAGTCTGGATAATCAAACTCCACCATCACCCTACCGGGCCCTACAGAAGGCTTGATTCCAGGATCACCATCGGGTCTGCTGGTGTCTTGACCAAATGGAAGACTCTAGACACTGCCTCAAGCCAGTCTTCTACTGCCTAAGGGTCTGGCTCGCCTTGAAACCCGAGGGGTCTCTGTCTCTGAAACTCATGGAGTGGGCTCAGCCTATGCTCCTCCTCTACTGGTACAGCAGGCACTAAACACTACTCCATAGGTGGTGGAATAACTGGCACACCACTCGAAGGTAAAACTAGAGGATCTGGTCCCTGTATCGAAGCTTCATCACTGAGGGGGCCATCCTCGTGATCGAGCTGATGGATCCTAGTGGGTGCGTTTTGCGAAGGCATCCTATAAAGAAACAAGATGTATCATAGTCAGTGAGTATATCTGGAGAGCTGACACAAGAAAGACATGGAAACCACAACCCATTCGTATATGATTAATGTACCATCATTTTCCCCTGAAACTAGTGTTCTCAGGTTCTTAGTTGAAAAACAAGTTATCAGAGTCCCGGTGTATGGATACGTCGGTCGCCCATACCAACATTGGGGTCCCTGGCCTAAAATCCAAACTCAAAACACCTAACACTGCTACCCCAAACCAACTCACAGACTCTCTTTCCAAAGTTAGAACCGACCACCTCTGATACCACTCTATCACGACCCGTCCCGGTGGGGCCCATGTCGCAACTCCCCAAGCCCGCCTCCAATAGGCCAGGGGCTGGTGACTAGCACCAAGTAGGCATGTCACTAACATGGGAGGCATTGCCTATAAACCTGTACACACACACACACATCTCCAATCCCACAAGATGAAAAGTAATAACTACTAAAAAAGGAAATGCATGCATACACTAAAAATCCCAACCAACAGAGTACGACAGGAAAGTAAAGTACAGTAATGTAAAACCCTGGGCTAAAAGTACAATCCCACCAAAATAAAGTCTGCAACAAAGTACAACATGTAAAGAAAGGTACTGGGACTGCAATCTATAGTCGTAGGAACATACCTCGGCCTGCTTGATCTCACTGAGCACCGTCCGGTCCTAGTCCACCAAGAATCATGTCAAAGGCTCGCTCGTCTGCACAAGACACAACACGTGCAGGAAAAGTCTGTGTAGGGGTGAGTATAACGATACCCAGTAGGACACCCCAAAAACCACAAAGGAATCCAAAAAATGAAATACCAAAAAGGAAGGATACAGTCAGCTCTACATAGTATATGTTTACAGAACATATAACAAGAATATCCAGATATACTCATACATGATCGACTATCGTGAAACCAACACTAAGATCCAGCTCGAAGATTCCACTAAGCACGTAACCGGGATAACATACTCCTAATTCTGAAGAAAGATATGATGCACTCGTTCTGGGAGAACTCACTCTACGAGTACTGAACAAAGGTACTTGATGCGTTAGAAGAAAATCACAATCAGTAGCTATGGGGTGATTCCAACAACTCGGTCTAAACTGACCTACTAAGTAGAGGATCGGCGCCCAGGTAAAGTAGTTCACGTCGATACCGAGAAACTCTACCTAGGGTACCATGAAGGAATAGAGGATCCGGCTCTAAGCCTCACAGAGGGGATTCCAACAACTCTATTTAGGAATTCCTTCTGAAGGGATCATACTCCTATACATAGAACATGATACCAAAAACCTTTAGGGGAATGACCTAGGAGATGAACCCTAAGGAAACTAGTCCAAGTCATATAAGAAAACTGGCTCATGCCACGTATAAATAGGTTACACAGCATGTAGTAGGGTCACATGTCGTATTCCTTTACTCTGGGTACTACCTGTGTAAAACAACTCGTGTCTTAAGGCTTGTCATATAAAAAGTAACTACATGGTGTGTAGAAGGATTACACTCTGTGTCCAAGTGTTTGGGGTTTGCTCCATGTATGCTGGCCATGTGCTCGTACACGGCCTCAACCCGTGTCGCCCTGCCTGTGTACAAGTACATGGGGCATCCCTTTTATCTGGTCGAGCCTGGTCGGGGAAGGGTATACACGTCGTGTCCTTGGTCGTGTACCCAACCCGTGTCCATGTACTCCTAAAGTACACACCAGGTGGTCCGCTGACAAACACACACCGTGTATCCCATACTACACACCGTGTAGTCAGGATTTCTCCAGAATTGCAGCCTCTTCCTTGCGCCACGTCCGAACCTCTGGATTCGTGATCTATCATCCTTTTGTCACAAAACTCGAGATCTTAGTTCACCTCATTGTCGTGATGCTGAATCCGTGGGTTTTGGGCCTTCGATCGGCTTTAAAATCCAATTCTGGTCACTCGTGCAGAAATCGTTCGAAGAATGATATCTTCTGATTTGCTTTGATCCATCCATCACCACCACAGTCGCACCACCGTGGGGTTGTCCTGATGCCAGATCTTCAATTTAGGATCGTTGTGTCACACAACGGATGCACAATTATCCATCGTTCATATCTCTATGAAGAATGTGTAGAACGCACATGAAGAATGCCAGAAATCGGGGAAGATAGGCACAACAAATCGAGAGGGACGAACCTCGATCGATGTTCATGTTGATCTTGGTTCGTCACCATTAGAAGGATAAACAAAATCAAAAATAACCTTCAAGAATCAATCCCCAAATAAGATCCCACAGATAACCCATCCCGCATAATGATCAATCCGCAGGCCAATCTGTTCGTTCATTGGTCTGCGTCCATCGTAGAAATCAAGAATAGGAAAGAAATCACAAAGAGATCAAATTCCCTACCTCGATCTGTGGCATTCGTTGGCGAAGATCCAATCGCCACGTCGTCATCGCTGGTGAAACTCGTCAAGAACGTCGTCGCCACATTGGAGGTTTCCTCTAGAGCCTCTAGGGGGAATTTAGGGTTATGAGATCTATAACCATGATCCCATGCGAAATCTTTACTTAAAGATTAAAAAGATTTCACTGCATAAAGATTTAATAAAATATTTTCATTAAATATTTTATTACAGTTACGTCCAAAAACTAGATTTCACCATCGACCTGTGTCAGCCAATGTTAGGTTTTGCCTAAGGGAAACTCGTTGCTCTGAACGCAACGGTGCCCTCAGATTTTTTATCTGAGCACCCATTCAAGGGTTATTACACTTTTTCAGTAAAACCATATGCATGCATTATTTAATTATTTAATTAAATTCAAACATTTGTTCTGGGATCACCGGGCCTCGGAACTGCACGCCATCTCAGAACCTGGTCTCGAAATAATTCCCATATAATACTGAAATAGTATATGGAAAAAAATATGATACATTACATAGAATTAATAATTTTAAATATTTATTCACACATAGATCTAACATAACTCTCGAATCCCTTTTATGTAGAATTTTTAATCATTCAGTATTCTTCATTTTCCCTTAACCATAGTTTTCTATCTTATTACTTAATACTTATTTCCTACAAAAAAACACAAATCTTGTCCTAATATTCAATAATGCCAAAACATGAGAAAAGAAATAACCCATACCTTTCATAGGTCATTTTTAATTTCCAAATCTTCAATTAGAATGGAACTCGATATTGCTAAGCATATATTTTTATAGTCTTGATGATCCCATTCCCAAACCTTCTTCATAGGACATATATTTTCATAATGATTATACACCCCAAATTTAAAACATTCAATTGATAACTCAAAAATAACTTATTTCCCTTTCCTGGAGTCAAAGAATTATTCCTTTTTCCATATAAGGTTATTGGCTAATGACCTTTATTACCAAATCTATAACACCTTCATGTCCCTTTAAAACATTTTCTTAGGTTTTTCTTCCCACGTACTCAACACATATTTCATTGAATATACTTACTTTTATGATTATTACCCGAACTCCCACAGAGATTCATTTCTATCATATATGATGCATTAGAAAACTCACTGAGGTTCTATTAGTTAATCGTGACTCCTAATATTTGGTTTAGAATAACCATGAGAGTTCTTATTAATGCTCCTATTTAATTTATTTTCATATTCATAGAACCACCAATTTTTCCTTCATAACCATTACTACTTTGGTACCTATGGTATCCAACCATTTACTAAAACCAAAAAGGTTAGTGTGAGTATATCAATAAAATCATCATATATTATCTTATGAGGAAGATAAACACTAATATGTAATTATTCATGTTATCTTGAACTCGTTCAATTTTAATAAAATAACTATTAATATTTATAATATTCTAACTATTGTGGTTATATATAACTTTTAACTTATTCCTAATACCACCCTAACCTCTAAAGTTATCTAAATCGATCTTTGATACTAACTATAAGGCCATGACCTTAAACATTACTTAGTCTTAATTTAATTAAATAATTTTTTTTCATTCACATTGAGGATATTTTCAAGTTTATAGATTTAGTGAATTAGGCCATAAATCATACATAACAACTCAAATATTACAAATTAGACACTTCTACTAACAATCCATTTTTTATAAAACAAAAAAAAATTAAAAAGAAACTTGGTTTCGTTTTTTGTTTAAAATTCATAACTTTTAATTGATCTTGTCCTTGACTATATTATTCTTTAAATACTATAAAAATATTTCAAAACTTGGGATGATAATAAAAAGCTCAGTAATGGATACACAAAGAAAAAATTTGTTAGTCTAGTGAAAACATGTAAACCATGAATACTTTATCACAAAGTAATTATTTTCACCTTTAATAAGTAGTAAATACACTTCATGGAATATAAGATCATTTCATACCCTTTTTTTAATCAAAATATTACCTTAAAATCTATAGAAAGATATATATAACATATAAAGGTAACCTCATACATAATCATACTTAAATATGATAAACATATGGTCGACTTCCACACATATCACTCTTACAAATGTAATATCCATATGGCCGACTTCCATAACCAATGCATTAGAGGTTATAACATAACCACCCATACTTGGTTTATCACTAAACCACCCATATTTGGTTTATAATGTAAACACCCATATTTGGTTTATCACATAACCACCCATCAAATATCCAAGTACCATTATATAATCATAACACAAAAAAGATTGAAACTATCAACATTTCACTCATAAAATTTCATTTGCAATCACAAGAAATAATTTCAAGATATTGAAATAGTAAATCCAATTTGAAAATATTTTTCATTACCTAAAAAACCTCAAAGGGAATAAAGTATTTCTTTTCCTTTTAAAAACATTAAGGATTATAGATGAATCCAAATATCAAATAATGGTTATGGCGGTGGAGAATTCGTTGTCACCACATACGTAAAAAATATTTCTTTTATCATTTTATAAAGAAATTATAATGCCTTGTATAAGAATATTAATTTTGAAAACCATGTAATAGATTAGAATTAAATGGGGTTGATTATACACCTTATAAAAGAGGGTGGTTTATAACATCAAAATATGCCTTAATAAAAGGATATTGAGGTGTAGTCTCTTACCTTGAGTTTAACTCATCACGTACAATATCTATATTCCTAAATAATAAACATAGTTTAATTTATAATTTCTTGAAAACATTTTTCAATTTTCTTATTCCTTTTATATCACTTATTACCATGTTATAAAAATTACATAATTATTTAAGTTCATATCAAATGTTTTTTCAATATTCTATAATTGAGTCGAAAATGAACTTATTATGATGTTAATAGTCCATGTGTTCATTTAGTATATCATCTCTAGAATATAATTCATGAAACAATAATAAATTTTATACATAAATTATAATTTTAGATAAAACCATTTATTTATGGTATGAAAAATGAACAACATTATAATCATGGAGACAGTAAGTCGTATGTACGCATGCGTAATATTTCTATTTTTTGTTGATCATTATGGAAATAAGGTAATTATTATTTTATATTTCCAAAATTATCATAATATAATTACAATCATAATAATAATTTATATATACTTATATATACCATACAAGTGACATGTTGACTAAAAATGATTCACAGCACTTTGTGGAGGTGATAGTTCACACGTACGCACAAACAACATTATCATTTTTATGTACATGGAAATAAAGAACATAATTGATATATTATTCTATTATAATGATAAATATTTCATGAAAATAGTATAAAAAAATTAATTCCATAATTATGACAGGTCTTGATAGATGGTTATGGAAAATGAATTATATCGGTTCGTGGAGGTGATAGTTCACACGTACACATGAACGATTAATTCCTTTACCATTTTATGGAAGTGGAGATGGATTTAAGTGATTATATTAACCAAATAACATATCAGTATATTTTGTATACTATAGTTATTATTTTATCTATTAAGAATTATATTTTATGGAAGTGGTAGAAGAAATAAAATATAAATACTTAAAGAAAAATGATACATCTTCTTCAATTGATCACCTTCGAAGAATATATTAACAACTATAAGGAGGATTTTATTCCAAAAATAAGGCCTCAAGAATGTGGGGCGGTATTATAAGAATGGTTTTGGGTAGATACTGGATGAAACAAAAGGTTTTGGAAGTGTTATTAATAGTGAGGAATGGGTTCTTTTTTACTGAAGAGGGGAGGGGCACCCTTGGAATTATTAAAAGTATTAAATTAATATAAATTCAATTTAGATTAAACATTGCTCAAAATTCATTTATTTATAATATATGAAGATTAGAAGACTAAATATAATCATAAAATAATAATTATACAAGTTTTGGATATTTTTTAATCCTTATCTTGTTGTTTTAACCCCTTTTAACTCTTACTGTTTATGAAGTAATTTACTCTTTGAGAGTTAAAATAGTTACAAAATCATGAAAAAATACCTATGAATGGATGAATAATGAAATTTTTAGAGTTATCTCAAATTTTTCGTAGAATATTATATTTTTAGATATTTTATATCATTTCATTAAATATTTTATATTTTAAAATATGAATTATGTCAATTTTGATACTATTCATTACATGACTTTTTAAAAAACAATAAAAAGTTGATTACTTCAGAAAAACAACATTAACTCACTATTAATATGTGATAGTAATCCATAAAATTATTTTATGGAATCAAATATTTCAAATTATATTTATTTTAACATTATTAATATCATTTATCTGATTATTTCTTTAAAAAATCAATTACTACATCATCATTGTTTCATAATTAAATTTAATATTTTAATGTATAAAAATTATAAATAAATAACCATAATTTTTGTAATATTTTTAGATTTATAATTAATATTTATAGTTGAATATATCACTTATATGACCCCATATTAAAAAAAAAATTCATAGGAGACATGATTATGACATATTTGTCTTTACTTTAAATTAAATGTTATCAATGTCATAATCACACCCAAGTGGATTCCAAAGGACATAATTTAGACTTATTGATTTTATTGGTTGAAAATAACTCATACAATAAGATTAGGATAATTTTTAGGATAGGTTTATATTATAATAATATTATTTTTACCTTTAATTACCTTATTTACCTTTAACCGTGGTAAATAAAATACGTAAATTTACTATTTCTAAAAATTTATTTTGATATTATTGGGAAAAAAATTCATAATTATTAAAACCATGTATTTTATTTTTTAAAAATTAAATTCATGTAAGTGGAATAATTTAATTTTAAATTAATCTTATCATCAGAAGGAGAAAATGGGTTTTTTAAGTAAAATGTTTAAAAGTTCACATTGTTTTTCTATTCAATTTCAATATAAAATTTCTGAAAATGAACTATATTATATTAAATTATAAAAACATAATCTAATTAAACTTTAAAACCAATTAAAAGGACAATATAAATATATAAATAAATTTAATGGAAATGCAGTTTTGAATTAAAATGCGGTGTTTTCACTATTCATTAAAAATGAATTTTATCAGAAAAATAAAAAAATATACCTAAGTAAATTTTTATGTCCTTATTAAAATTAATAAGTTTAATTTTTCAAATATAAATTATAAAAGTGTCAAAAACCAAGATTTAAAATGTGTTCTCCATCAAAAGGCGGTAAAAATGCATTTTAAAAAAACACTCATTTTATTCGTAAAATTGTATTTGTTCTTATATAATGTCTAGAAAACATATAATATGAATTTTAAATATTATATTAAATTAATATTTCATTAATATAATCCAACAAGAGTGATTTAATTATTCTATAAACAAAATTATTTGCACTTAATTTTTTTTCATAAAAACACATCCTTTATATTAAATTGGTTTTTATTTACATTTCTAATTAATTTTATAACTAATGAATCATTATATAAACATGTGTAAACCATATTTTCATAATTTAGTTAATATCATTTATTATATTCATTCTAATGGATACGTGATAACTAAAACTTAAAATAATAATATTAATAATATTTTTTTCAGTATAACTTAGTCTTGTGTGCAATGTAAGATTTTCAGAGAAATCCATTGTTGCATATCAGGTATTCTCTCAGACATAGATTCTATTTTAAATTAAAATTACTATCTAATTAATAAATATTAATAAATATGAAAAATTATTATTCTATAATTACTTGTGATGTTACATTCAAAATTATGATGGAAAGGCAAATAATTTTTCTTTAAATGTGTTCATATTGTATCTCATGTTTTCAAGTGTAATGTATGTATGTAACTAGTCTTCCAATACTAATAAACTGTGTAATAAAATGGAAACTCTTGTAATTTTTACCAATAATTAAATATAACTACCGGCTCTGGGTTTTTGGATTTCATGATGTTACAGTTGGTATGAGAGAAATTTTTGTAGAAACCTTGAGGATTAGACTTTGATAAAATATGTAAGATAGAATAAGTATTATGAGAAAACCTAAAGATATATAGGGAACACTCTAGAAAACAAAGTATGCATTTTACAATTCGATATCATTATCTAATTAGGTTCATTACAATGTATAAAAATGGTGACTAACTCGAGTAATGGAAATCATATCAACACTCATAGTCAATGTAGGGATAACCCTACTTAACAAGTTAATGAAGCTGGATTTAAGGCTAATATGATCATAACCATGTTAGAGAAGTTTTGAAAAATAATCTCACTTTCATAGAGAAACCTACTGATCTACAAAATGATATTACTATATTTTATCAAATCATGTGGCAACAACCTCCAACATTCAATAGGACTACTAATCCATTGGTTGTAGAATAAGGGATCAAATACTTGGAGAAGATATTTCTTTCTTTATGATGTATAAAATAGAAAAACCTAATCATGAATATATATTATATTAAGGGATATGTAAACATATTTTTTTCTATAATTGAAAACATTATAGTTTAAGATAAACTATGTTCTATGGATAAAGAAGGTAACCTAATAATAGAGGATGTAACCATGGTATAAAATTTCATTAATGTTTTTCCAAAAAAAGATTCAAATCACCCAATAGAGTGTGAAGTTGAATTCTCCATTAAACTTGTTCATGATGCAAGACTTGTGTCTAAAGATCCTTATAGAATTGAACTAGAAGAGTTTTTAGAGTTAAAGAAACATCTCTTGGAGTTTAGATCCAGGGGATTCTTATACCCTAGTTTTTCACCCTGGGGAGCCCCTACTTTATTTATGAAAAAAAGATGGGTCCATGAAATTTTTCATCAATTATAGGGAGATCAATGCCATCACTATAAATAATAATTATAATTTTCCACACATTTATGACTTATTTGATCAAATTTAAGGATCACAATACTTTTAAAATATCTATCTTCCCTCTGGTTATCATCAACTAAGGGTTAATAAGGATGATATACCTAAGATGATAGTTTAAAGAAGGTATGAAAATTATGAGTTTATGGTAATGCATTTTGGAATGACTAATTCACCTTTTTCTTTATGGATCTGATTAATAGAGTAATCAAGGAGTATCTTGATAATTTTTTTTTTGATATTACTTAATGATATCTTGATATACTCTAAGATCTATGAAGATCGTGAGAGTCATCTTCAAATAATTATAGACACCCTCATAAAAAATAATTATATAACATGTATAGTAAGTTTGAATTTTGGATCAATGATGTTTTATTTCTTGTCTATATTGTCTCCAAGTATGGGATATTTATTAACCTCTCAAAGAAAAATATAGTCAAAGAATATCATACACCAATTAACATAACCAAGATCTGAAGTTTCCTAGGATTATCATGTTACTATAATTGGTTTGTTCAATATTTCACCCAGTTTTTCAACCCATTAATCAATTCAACACATAAAGGGGTTAAATTCACATGATTAAGGTAATTTAAAGACATTTTTTATTATATGAATAGTATAATAATTAATACATTGGTATTAACTCTACAATTAGTTAAGTAAGGTTCTATAATTTTTAGTGATACATCAAATAAATTACTTGGATGTGCCCTTATTCAGAAAGATAGAATGGTTGCATATGCATCAAGGTAATTGAAAATACATGAATATAAATATCCAACTCATGACCTTGAAGGGGAAAACAATAATATTTGATTTGAAAATATGAATACAATACAATTATGGTGAAAGGAGTAAGATATATATAGACCAAAAGAGTTTGAAGTATATATTATCTCATAAGGATCTCAACATGAGGAAGAGAAAATGGTTAGCACTACTCAAGGACTATGACTTCTCAATACACTACCACTCTAGAAAGCAAAATAAGGTGATTGATGCATTGAGTGGGAGGGACCATGGAGTTCTGATCATGATGGGGATTAACAAGGATCCCATATATAGATATCTAGTAAATATAGATATAGGGATTTCTAGGAAAACATATCCATCATTCCTTTTCCAAGTAATTGTTAATCCATCCTTAAAAAGGTGGATAGAGAAGTCCCATTAGGATGATGATAATTTACAAAGTAATATTAAAGAATTGAATGATGATAAATTGATAGAATTCATTTGTAAATATGGAGTGATGATGTTTGAGAAGAGGTTATGCATATAATCCTTACCAGATTAGAAAAAAGAGTGACTAGATGATGTAGATAGCTCAAATTTATCTATAAACTATGGAATCACAAATATCTATAGGGATTTAAGTGAATCTTTCTGGAGGGGTGGAGTAAATTGGGAAATTTTATATTATGTGTCTATATTCTTAGTATGCCAGTAGGTAAAGGTTAAAATATAGAATCCTAAAGGAGTTATACAACATATACATATACCTATATGGAAATGGGATAATGTTATAGTGGATTGTGCTGCTATACTTCCAAATATTGAAATAAAGAATGATTCTATATGGTTCATAATTATTCATCTTACTAGGTATACTCATTTCTTATCAATAAGAGAAGATCCACCTCTTGAGTTCCTTTCCCATATCTATATCAATAAAATCATAAGGATTCATGGGGAACCTCTATCTATTGTATCTAAATGTTACCCTTGGTTCAAATCAAAATTATGGAAGATTATTCAAAGGGATCTCAATATTTTGATAAATTTAAGTATTGTCTATCATTATCAGAAAGATGCATAGTCTGAAAGATCCATGTATACATTCGAAGACATATTGAGATCAAGTTATCTTAACCTCCATTATATATGGTATTAGTATCTATATTTAGTGGAATTTTCATACAATAATAGTATCTATTTGAGCATCCATATGGAACCATATGAAGCATTGTGTGGGAATAGGTTTCATACTCCAAACTATTAGGAAGAATTTGGAGAAATATATTTAGTTTTCCAAGTGATCATAGAGGAGATGACTATTAAATTATGAAATATTTAGGATCATATTAAAGTATCTCATAGCATACAAAATTTTTATATTGATAATTGAAGGAAAAACATAAAAGTAGAAGTTTGTGATCATGAATTATTAAAGGTTTCACCATGGAATAGATTTATAATATTTTTTAAAAAGTGGAATTTAATCCACAAGTATATTGGAATTTTTAAAATATTAGAAATAATTGGGGTTTTAGATTAATGATTGGTTGTATCTCCCAACCATTCTAAAGTAATCTATTTCTTTCATGTTTCATTATTGAAGAAATACATGTTTAATCTAATAAATGTTCTCACATATAAGGGAATATATTTGGATCCTAACTTATTTTATTGAGGATTCATTTTATATTCCTCACATGAGATAGAAAGTATAAAGGAATTAGGCCACTATTTTGGTGAAAGTCCTTTTGAGATTTCACAAATTAGAAGATAAAACTTAGGAGCCTCAAGAAACTATAAGTAAGGATTATACATATCTATTAAATAGATTTTTTATACCTTAATTTAAATTATATAAATATTTAATATGGAGAGAATGTAAGAGTTAAGACTCTATTGTAGTAGTTAAATAATATATCATAAACTATTGCACAAATTTGCCCTTTAAATAGCCATTATTCAAGACTTTATTTAAAATTTAAATTTTAGAATTCAAATTTACCAAAAAAATTAAATAATTTTTTTCATAATATAGAAATTATATTTGTATGAATTTTTGAGATTTTTCTAAAATTTTCAATTTTTAGTTGAAAATTATAGTTTTCACAAAACATGTAATTTGTATGAATTTACCATTATATAAGAATGAACCAGATGTTTATAAACCCCTTTAGGTAATAAAATATTAATTTAAGGAATAAAATTATAAATTTTCTATATTATTTTAACTTAGAAAATCTATGTATAATAATTTTAGAATTAATTATAATGTCAGTTTGATAAAAAAATATATTTCATACTTTTCATTTAATCAAGTATTTTCAAAGGATATTCGGTTTTGGATTGCCTTTAAATCCTCATATAAATTATTTATTTCATAATAAATCAATTTAGGTCATTAATATTTGTACATAAAATAATTTTACATTATATATAAATTTAAATCTTAAAAATGTTATTTCTCTAAAAACAGTTTTTAAATGATTAAGCGTATTTATTTCAAAATTAAATTTTCAAAACTTTATAAATTTTATTTTATAAAATAATTTTAAAATAAGAAATTATAATTATAAAATTATTTTAAATGTTTAATATTATTCATTATCATAAAAATTAATTACAAAGGTTGGAAATTAATTACCAAGGAAAAGTAAATTTGGGTAAAAATTGAATGTTTGAAACAAAAAACCATATATCAATAAAATTTGTTTCTAAAGGATTGTTTGAGGTGATTTTATACTCAAAATTAAATTACTCCCTAATTTTTTCATTTTTAATCCATTAAACCATAAATAGATCCATGGAATTATCAAAAAATGTAAAGGTGTTCCCAAAACCACTCTTTCCTTCACTTATAGAAGGGGAAAATTTTCAACACTTCAAGTCACACCTCCCATTTGAATTTTTTCATGAAAATATTCCATTTTTTCGACCTATAACCCTATCCCACTAAAATAATCACCTATTCACTCATAGTTGTCCTAATACCTTTAAATTCAAAGAGACTTCCAAGGAAAAATCAAGTCTTCGACATGAGTGTTATCAACTACTTAGTTTTCTTCTTATTTATATTATTTCAAATTTTTTTATAAACAATAATATAATGGTATTATAATAATTTATATAAATTAATTTTAATATATTAATTTAATTATAATTATTTATTCATATACATCATCCATTAAGAAAAATAAAATCATTGTTCATGTGTTGTGTGGACTACTGACTCCACGATGCAACGTGTTTCATTTTCCTTCACTTCCTTAAAAGGTTGAATATAAGGATATTATTAAAGTATAAATAGGAATTTTATGATTTAATTAAGTTTATATTGTAAAAAAATTAATAACTTATTAATGATATTCCCAAAAAATATATTGTTAGTTTAATCGTGTAAAATAAGCATACTAAGAGGATAATATTTTATTCAAATTGTATAATGTTTTTATATCCTTTAAATATTATTATAATTTCTTATGATTTTGATTTATAACACTAATAAACACTAAATAATATCATTATTCTCCTGTTATAATGATATTACAAAAAAAATCCTAATAATCATTCATTATAATAGTGGGTGATGTTTGGGTCAGTTTAACCACTAACTTAAACAATACATTGAATGTATACCATGAATTATTATGGTAATATAATTTTTGGTATAATATAATATAAATGTGAAAATATTTTTTTTGGTTCTAGAGATATTATATCAATATCTAATTTATCAATTTAAGAAACACACTTCATTCGTCAAAAATCACCAAAACATGTTTATTATCAACTTCATCATCAAGGATGATGTATAAAACACTAACAAAAGGGATTTTAATCATCATAAATTATTATAAATAATCCAAAACATTAACTTTAATTACATATTAATAATACACATGGAATAATAATAATACAAATAGTACTATTATGAAACTCGAACAAACAATCAAAACTATAAACACTAATGTTGAAAATTAGAAGAATTCAAGAGTGACTATTTATTAAGAGTATATATGAAAATGGATATGATTAAGTTATGAATTAATTTATTAAGATATCTATTTTTTATACATTAATTCAATGTATTTTTATGTAATCTAGGACAATAGATAAAGTTTTTTCCATCTCAAATTCTTCTCCTTGATACATACGTTACATTATGCACCTAATTTCATTTATGTGGTGTATATAATACCAAGTTGAATTTCTATATCAGAAAATTCAATTATCCATGATATTTGAAGATCAATTTTAAGACCTATTTTTTCAATAGGTAAAATTTAATTACTACCCAAACTAAAAATGGTGTTTTCCGTCTCAATTTTCATTCTTTGGGTCTCATGTTTCAATCACCACCTATTTTTTGTGTTGTATTAATTTCCATGGAATAATATTTCCATTTTACTCATGAAATTTAATTTATTTATAAGTCAATATTTTTATCCCTTAGTCATATTTATTTGATTAAAAAGTTACCTTTTCCATGGTGGAAAAATCATTCTAATTTTTGGTAAAGTAAAAGTGTGTATAATTTCCTCGAAAATAAAAAATTATATTGGTATAGTAAAGTGGATGGGAATATGAAATAAATTCACCTAGGGGTAATAATCTCGAAAATTATCGGTTTATCATTGAATCAATCATCACCCTGATGCATAATGAGTGTTCCTAAGAGTTCAAATCTGCTAAGACACTCCCATGGGATATGCTTTAGAATATTCACAGGATCTTAATAAACCATGATGAAGGATTTTTTCTACAATTTCCTTAGTCTTCTATAAATGAAATATATTGAATAAAATTAATATCTTTCATGGATAACCTTTCACATTTTATATACCCTATCAACTATTTTTTATATGGGTAATTAATGATACTTTTATGATATCTCCCCCCAGCTTCCAAGTTGATTAAGTGATATTCTCCTAGACATACACATTATTCTATTGAGTGGGGAAGTATTTGATGTCAATATTTTTTAATATATGCATATCAAAGTTTTATTCAGAAAATGTTTCCTCAGGGAATGGTATAAAAGGTATTAATGCCTCTTAAGGTGAATATATTGTACTTAAACAACTGATTGGTGGGGATAGGCATTATATATCCCCTCGATGCATTGATAGGTCTCAGGAGATAAAACATTATAGGTTTTAGTATTCTTCCCATAGCAAGATAATGTCTTGATTGTGGTCTTGATAATAAATAATTTATATTGAAACAAGGCCTTTACATCAATATTTTTATATACATCATTATTAATTCCATCAGTTTGAGATCAATGATTATTATTATCCATGTTTTCTTTTATTTTCATGGATATATCATGCTATAAGTTTATTTGATTATGTATTCATGTTGTTGATTTTTAATTATCATATCACTTATGTCATGTTTATGTTATATAATCTATTATTGTGTGCTACTTATTATTGTTCATTTGAGATAACCGTTATTTTTTTCCTTTCACTGAGAAACCTAGATAATTACTAGGTTTAATTTTAATACATATTATGGATAGTATAAAAATGATCTTAAAATGTTTTCATGTTATATATCATCCTTTAAAGTGTAATTTATGTATGTATATAGTCTTCCAAGAGTAAAAAAATATACGATACATTAATAACTTTTTCACTTTATGCAAATAATGTAATATATCTTTCAGTTATGGGTTTCTAGAGTCCATGATCTAATAAAAAATTAATTAGGAATATGAAGTAGTTTATAATACTCATGTCGGGCACTTGGAATTTCCTTGTGAGTAACCTTGAATTTGAGGGGTTTAAACTAACTATGTGTAAAAATGGGATTATGTTATTTTGATAGGGTTTTGGGGATATTAAAATGAAATATTTTCAAGGAATAATTCTCAGGTAAGTTTTGTCTTGAAGTGGTGAAGATTCTACCCTTTTATAAGTGAAGGAAAAAGTATTTTTTAGAATATATTTACATTTTTCAATAATTTCAAGATTCTATTCAAGTGTCAATGGATAAAAATTGGAAACATTGTAGGTTAAGCATGTATTGGTCAATAAAAATATCAAAATTCATTTCTAGTCATGTTTTTTAAGTGTTTTAGGTCTTTTACATTATGTAAAACTCAATTTACACCTTTTAATTTTTCTTTGGTAATTAATTTCTAACCTTAGTGATTAATTTTAATGAAAATAATTAAGATTGAATCCTTTTACTAAATTTGATACTTCTAATTTAAAATTTTAAAATAATTTTATCAATTATAATTTTTAAAGGTGTGAAAATTAAATTTTAAAATAAACACACTTTATCGTCTAAAAACAGTTTTTAGAAAAATAATGTTTTTAAGATTTAGATTTATATGTAAGATAAAATGATCATGGTTACTGAATTTAATGGAATAAATTTATTTATAATGAATTTAATGAAATTTATTATACTTAAAAGGAAATCCAAAGTAGAACCGCACCTTGAAAATACTAAATTTAAATAAAAGTATGAAAAATATTTTGTATATTAAAGTAGTAATTAATTAGTTATAAAAATGTTTGTCAAATGTTTTCTAGTTTAGAAGAATATTTTAAAAATTAATAATTTTATTCCTTAAATTCATATTTTATTACATAAAAGGTTTTTAAATATTCTTGGTAATTATTACATAGTGATTAAATCATGGAAATTATAACTTTTGTAAATCTAGTATTTTTTAACTAAAAAACAACCTTTTTAAAAAATACACAAAAATTCATAATATGTAGATTTTTATATGAGGAATTCAAAAATGAAGTTAGTTTTTATTGATTTCAAATTCCTAAATTTATAAAATTATTTTTTTAATAAAATCCAAAAATATAATAAAAAGTTTTTTATTGGAAAATGACATTTTAAAATATTAAATGATATTATTATTATTTAATATAATCTAAAAATAATAATTTTAACCAATTATTAATATAAAACATAATTTATCCTTAAGAATGTGTTTCTTGGAATATAAATGTTTATCACATAAAAGGCACTTTTTTAGAAAAATACTTTTCAAAATAATAAATGATCATATTATTTATTTTAGGTAAACTAATTGATTTTTATTTATATTAAAAGTAGTTATTAGTTTATCTAGGTCATGCCTTGTAGTTCCATGTAATTTTTCTAAAAATTATATGGGATTATTTCGAGACGAGGGGCTCTGACGGCACTCGATTCTAAGGCCCAGTAAGCCAACAATAGTTGTTTGAATTTTTTTAGTTTATTTAAAATATTTCACATAAGAGGTTTTGAAAACTTCTAAATGGTTTCGTGGATTTAAATTATAAGGCAACAGTTTCTTCTAAATGAATAATTTACCTAATAATGGACTTAACCTTGACCGACGCTGGTCGAGGAAAAAATCACATTTTCAGACTTTTTAATAAATTTTATTAAAAGAAATTCTTAAGGGAAAACAAAATAAATATAAAGTTTAATTTATTTTAAATTTTAAATTCAATGAAATATAACGGAATTTCAATGCAACATAACAGTAATTCTTTTTCATAAATGAAATTTCATAACGACGCTACAACATAACAAAACAGAATTACTTTTCTATATTTAATGGATTGATAGAGATAGATCATGGGAACACTAGATAAATGCTCAGAACCCTTGGATATTTGGCATTGGAAAATAGAGATTGACGAACGACCGCAAATGAAGGATTGTGGAGTGACAAATGAAATGACACCAATCATTTCCAATGAATGATCCACCTATCAAGTAGGGATTTTTATTAATTTTATTCTTCCTTGTTCTTTAAATAAACGTCAAATTTGGGTCAACCCATGAACAAGTTGACCCACAGATTGTTATTCTTACGGGAGTGTCTTTATTGGGTTTGATTCTAGGGGAATAGTCCATCCTTATTTTGAATTCATGTTTTTTATTTTCTCTATTTTATCCTTCTAACGAGAGTGGATCGCTGCCGTAATGAACAATGGTGGAGGTCTATTCCTCAACTTTGTTTCATAATTTCTTGTTCCTTCTACCCCTCATTATTCGTGTTCTTCATGGGTTTATGAATAACGGATCATTGTGTGCCCTTTTCATGGTGTAACAATCCCAAAACATGGATCTTCCATCGTGATGACCCAGTGAAGGTGCGACAATGATGGAGGTGGATCGCAGAAGCATGTGGTAGTGGCTGCATGTGGGAGGTGGTGCGCCTTAATGACAAGAAGGGGTCCCACAACATCGGTTACAGGTGGGGGAGTAGGAGGTCTGTGGTGGGCCAGGGGTAGCGCATGTGGACATGATGCCTGCTCCACATCACGTGTCTGGAAGGTCGTTGTCCCTCAGGACCACGGTGGTGGCGACCCCACGGTGACCCATGGGGTGGAGGGGGGAAACATCACACTGACCATGTCTCAGCCAGGTAGTTCAGCCAACTCCTAGAGGGGAAGACCCACGGCCCAGTAGGTCCAGTCCAGACCCAAACTGGGTTGGATCTCGGTCAGGTCAAACTCAGTTCAGTCTGGTGCACCCCGGGCCGGGTCAGTTCGACCGGGTGGGACTGCACCAAGACCCAACCGACCCCTTTTCAGTAAAAAATTAATAACTTTTGAACTATACATCTAATTGAAAATCTGTTTATGGTATTAAGACCCTTGATACGAGGAAGTAGTTTTGAAATACTCCAAGTGAGTTTCAGTTGATGTTTATAAATGACCAATGTCTTGAGAAGTAGATTCTCTCAGAATCAAGTGCACTACATGTGGGAATCATGTGAATGGATGTAATGAGAAGGAAGTATCGTGTTTAACAATGTATCCCAAAAGACAAGTATCTATGTAGAACTATGTGGTCTAACAAATGAGTAGCCATGTGGACCTATGTGGCCCGACCAGGTCAGTATTTGTGCAGACCTATGTGTCCTGGCATAAAAATAGTTGTGTGGACCTATGTGGATTGGCCGATGAGTATCCAAGAAAACCTCAGTGTCTGGGAAGATGAGAGGAACTCAAGGGCCCAATATACCTCAGGAACTCGTCAGAGAGGAGTCCCTCATCAGTATAAAATTTTCATATTTATGACTAATGAACTTTGTTTCTATGATTTAGTTTATACCTGTGTGAGTTATCCAATGATTCATGTGTACTTCTCCTTTTTGGTCTTGTTTTATGGTTTGGGATCCCTAATGAGTATTGTGTTACTCACCCCTAAATAGGCTTCACCCGCACGTGTCATGTCTTGTGCAGACGATCGATGCTTTGATGGAGACCTTGGTGGTCCAGGACCAGACGGTGTCTAGTGAGATCAGATAGGCGAGGTGTACTCTTATAGCTTCCAAAAGCTACTCCCCACCTAGCCTTTAGGTAGGGTATTCTACGGATGGATTTATAGAGACCTTGTGTATTTTCTTTTTTTCATATTGTCTGTTTTGGTCTTGTATTCTTTCCTCTTTACCTTCATCTTGTACTTTTTTACCCTCAGTGGTTATCTTAGTGGAATGAGTATTTTCCTTTATAGCATTGTCAGCTAGGGTAGTGAGTGTGTGTGTGTATAGGTACTCATCTAATTCCTCCCACTTGTAGGATAATTCCTTCAGTTCTAGTTTCCATCCCCTAGCCTTCAAGATGTGGTCTTGGCATAGTCGCGGCATGGGCCTTGTGGGACGGGTCGTCAAAAATTGGTATCAGAGGTTGTCGATCCTACCTTAAAAACTAAGAATATATTGTTTTGTTTTTGAAAAATAGTGTTAAATGGTTTGAGTTTGACTTTCAGGCTCGAGGATTCAAGTATTGGTGTGGCAGATGACATATCCATGCACCAGGACCCTGAATTCTACTTTTTGTCTTGATACATGAAAACACTGGTTGCAATAATCATATAGGAATTGAGGGTGTTTTCATGTCCTTGAGTCAGAGTCATATCACCTGGTATAATCTACTGACCATGGTTCATCTTGACCTGTTTCAGGATGCCACCATGAAAATAGCCAGTGAGGATTCCAGTATGCGACCACAAGGATGGTACACCCAGTGATGAGGCATCAGTATTGGGACTGGTACTAAAGATGACCCCACTGAGAGGTGCACCATCATTGCCACCACCCATTGGTCAGAAGTTTCTATCAGCACTACCGATAGAGTATTCACATAGGCTCAGTGCCTTACACAAGTTCTAGATCCAAATACCTCATAGGTTTGTGGGCAAGACTGACCCCCATGTGGTAGAGGATTGGATCAAGGTGGTTATGTGAGTCTTCCGACTAGTGAGGATGTCTCTCGACTAGATGGTGATCTTAGGTGCAAGCCTTCTTCTGGGATCAGTGGAGATATGGTGGAGCTTGATGATCTAGACATGCAACAAGGTGACCCTCACTTGGATATACATTGAACACCTCTTTATATTGGAGTTCTTTCTAGATATTTTTTTCTCAGTACACATGCATGAGCTACTACACCTACAGTAGGGTGTCATGATAGTAGCAGAGTACTCAGTGAGATTCACCAAGCTATCATGCTACTCCATGGAAATAGTGTGAGACATGTTCTTTAGGGTTTGATCTTTTGAGTAGGGACTACACTGGGAGATCAGGGCATCCACGGTATTTCTTAGAATCCCTACTCAGGCTGGGGTGTTGGTGTGAGCCCTACTCATTGAGAGGTTTCTGAAAGAGCAGGCTCCAGTAGCTGGAGTTACTATTAGACCCCAGGCGGCGGAGTCTTCATCTGTGAGTAGCAGGAAATAGACATAGGGGACCAAGCAGGCCAAGAATTTTAGGGGGCGACCCCAGGATGTAGGATCGAAAGTACAAGACCCCCAGGGTGGAGGGAGTCGTCAGAGGGGAAAGATGTAATTCTCATTTGGGGGGTAGGGTCACATGGCTCATGAATTCTTGACTCACCATGAATATGACTGTAATATGGTTGAGGGAACACTAAATAATAGGTATAGGTTCAAGAGTGGTGGTATATAGGAAAGTGGACGCGGCAGAGGATCCAACAGAGTTGCAGGTAGTATGAGGAGGTTCGAGGTGCTACCACCACCACCCCTGGGTGGTCCAACACGGGCTATGGGAGCCGATGGACAGGGGCAAGACCAACTTCAGGTTATGGAGGCCTATGACCATAGTGATCTAGAGATGATTAGAGGTGATATCTCTATCTTTTCCACCTTAGTTGCGGTTCTAATAAAAGTAGGTTCCAGTCACTCTTTCCTTTCCACGGACATTGTTCGGAGTTCCGAAGTTCCAGTGGAGCCATTAGCTCAATCCTTATGGTTAAATACTTCTATAGGATGGATTCTATGATTACACACTAGTTATGGTAGTTTGATATTACTCTTGGAATAAAGATATTCAGCTAGGATCTTCTAATAGTGGCTTCGAGTCCTTACAACATCATCCTAGGTATGGACTAGTTATCCATCATTCATGCTCAGACCAAATGCTTAAGATGAAGAGTGCGTTTTGTCAGTGAGGATGGGACCAATTTTTCCTTCACTAGGGAGAAGGGAACTTTTTCAGCATGAGACAGACTTTATCATAGGAAGTTGTATCCAATCAATCACCAGTTGGATAGCCTCACCCTCGGTTAAATGGATGATAAGAGTCCTCACTTTCCTATAGTGGAGGACGAGTACGATGAAGTCTTTCCAAAATATGTTTTGGGATTACCTCCTCACAAAGAGGTATAATTATTCATTGATATATACCCTGGGATGGTACCAATATCCACACTAGCATATCAGATTGCTCCTATGAAGCTTCATGAGTTGAGGGTACAACTAGAGGATTTATAGGATAATGGATTCATGAGACCCAACATTTCACCGTGGGTAGCCCCAGTTTTGTTTTCCAAGAAGGTAGATGGGAGTTGAGGTTGTGTGTGGACCTCTAGTGCCTGAACCAGGTGACTGTGAAGAACTAGTATCCACTACTAAGGATTTATGAACTCTTCGATCAGCTAAAGGGAGCTAGATGGTTCTCAAAGGTAGATCTTTGTTCAGGCTATAATCATCTTCATTTATGGGATGATGATGTACCAAATACAGCCTTTAGATGTCGGTATAGACACTATTAGTTCTTGGTGATACCTTTAGGAATGACTAATTCCCTAGCAGTGTTCATGGGACTCATGAATATGATATTCCAGCCTTCCCTCAATTGTTTCTTCATGGTCTGAATTGATGACATCTTGTTGTAATCAGTATCCGATGAGGAGCACACGGTATAGCTATGTATAGTCCTAGATACACTCTGAGAGAACTAGCTTTATGGGAAGCTCTCAAAGTTTCAATTATGGATTTTGGAAGTACACTTTTGTGGACATTTCATTTAATAGGTTGGAGTTTCATTAGATCCAGTAAAGATAGAAGTGTTGATTTCTTGGGATCCACCTAGGAGCGTGACTAAGGTGAAGAGCTTCTTGGGTTAGGCTGGATACTACCAAAGGTTTTTTCCTAGATTTTCTAGGATAGTATAACCCTTATCGGCTATGACACAGAAGGGACATATCTTCGTGTGGTCGGATAGATGCCAACAAAGTCTTCAAGAGCTGAGGCAAAGACTGATGAGTGCCCCCATCTTGAGACTTCAAAAGGAGGGTGTTAGGTATGTAGTTTTTTTTATAAATCAAAAACAAGAATGGGTTGTGTCCTGATGTAGTGGAAGGTATTGATAGCCTACGGTTCATGGAATTTTGGGAAGCATGAGCAGAAATACATGACACATGACCTGGAGTTAGCAGAAGTGGTAGTTTATTTGAAGATGTGGCGGCACTACTTGATGGGTGAACAGATTATTGTATACTCCAACCACAAAATTCTTAGGTATATATTCTCTCAGAAGGACCTGAACTTTAGAAAACAGTGATTTCTAGAGTTCCTTCAGGACTATGACTTTGAGATATTCTGTACTTCTCTTAATGATAACATGGTAGCATATGTGCTCAACATGAGATCTTATTTGCAATTACTGAGTGAGATGTCGGAGTAGTTAGCCGCGATGTAGATATCCTTTATGGATGATGATGGAGTATCTTATCTTCAGTCAATGACTGTCAATCCCCTACTATTATGGTGATTTAGGTAGAAACATCTTGTGGATGTTGACTATGAGGCTCAACATGCTTAGTTATCCTCAGGACAATCCCCTGATGGATATTTGATAGGCAGAAAGAATGTCATCCTTTTCATAGGATGCATTATTGTGACAATGGCGTCATGTGAGGAGATTTTGAGGGAGTTCTACACCTACCCATTGGTGGTACATACATGAGTGGTGAAGATGTACTAGGACCTCTAACATCAATACTGGTGGTTGGGGATGAAGAAGGTAGTAGCAGAGTTCATTTCTTAGTGTCTCACTTGTCAGCAAGTGAAGAAAGAGCATCGGGTTTCTGCAGGTTTGTCTCAGCCACTTGAGGTGCCAGAGTGGAAGTGGGATGATATCTCAATAGACTTTAGTAGAGAACTTTGGATTCCTCTACGTGCAGAAGAGAGTTATACTCCATGGGGTCCCATTGATGATAGTCTCAAACCAAGATACATACTTCACATCCTAGTTGTGGTAGGGATTACAGGAGGCTTTCAGGACTCAACTTCGCTTGAGGATGGCATTCAGGCCTCAGATGGATGGTTAGACAAAAAGGACTATCCAGGTTTTAGAGGACATGCATCATGATTGTATCTTGGACTTTGGTTGTATTTGAGAGGATCACTTTCCACTAGTGGAGTTCATGTAGAACAACAGCTTACACTCCACCATTAGTATGGAACTATTCAAGATTATTTATGGGTGACCATGAAGATCACTATTATACTAGACAAACCCAGGGGATTTATCACTCATGGGCCCAGAGTTGGTATGGGATACCACCAAGAAGGTTCAGGTCATCTAGAAGTGGATGAGCACTACACAGAACTAGTATAAATCTTATGTTGATAGTAAATGGAGGCCCTTGGAGTTCAAGGAGGAAGACAATGTGTTCCTTAGGGTCTCACCTCAATGGGGATTGTGGAGATTTGGCTGAGGCCGAAAATTGTATCTAATATTCATTAGCCCTTTTCAGATTCTAAGTAGAGTTGGTGAGGTGGAATTCCACCTATCTATCCCCCCGCAAATGCACTGGGGGCATAATGTCTTCCACGTATCATAGCTGAGGAGATACGTTCATGATCCATTGAACGTCATCAACTGGAGAGAGTTAGATATTGACGATGGGGAAACATTTATTGAGTTCCTAGTAGAGATTGGGGATCAACAAGATTGGATCCTTCATTGATGGTCGATTACTATAGTGTGTGTTTGATGGTAGAGCAGGAATCTCTAGAAGAGCACTTGGGAGAGGGATGCTCATATCCATGCTCAATACCCTCATTTATTTGTTTAGACATTGTTTTGGATTATGACTATGTAAATCCTTAAAGGTAGGGGAAATTTAATGTCCCATAATTCCATGTAATTTTTTTAAAATTATATGGGATTATTTTGAGACTAGTCAATCTGAAGGCACTCAATTCTGAGGACTGGTGATCCCAAAATAGTTTTTTAAAAAAATTGGTTATTTAAAATAGCTCATGTGAGAGGTTGTGACAACTTCTAAATGGGAGCTCGAACTAAAAATTTGAAGGCACCATTGTGTCTGGAATGATGAATTTACCTTTGAATGGACAAAACCTCGACCAGCGCAGGTCAAGTAAAAAAAGTCAGTTTTTATAATTTTTATGAAATTTTATTAAAAAAATTTCTTAAGGGAAAATAAAATAAATATTTATTTTATTTTATTTTGAATTTTAATGTTTTTTCAACATAATGACATTTCAATGAAACTTAACTAAAATTTTGTTTCATAAATGAAACAGCTTAATGAAGCTACAGTGTAACAAAAAAGAATGTGTTTTCTATCTTTAATGGATTGACCAAGATCAGCCATTGAAACATTGGAGAAATGCTCTGAACCCTTGGGATTTTATTTTGGCGAACAGTGACCGAAGGACAACTTCCAATGACGGATTGAGGAGCGATGAATTTTGTTCTTACTTATTCTTCAACTAAACGTCGAACATGGGTCAACCCATGAATAAGTTGACCCACGTATCATCATTCTTGTGGGAGGGAATTTATCGAGTTTGACACTGGGGAATTAATCCACGGTTGTTTTGAATTCATGTTTTTGGTTTGCTCTGTTTGATCCTTCTAATGGGAAATGATCGATATTGAAATGAACAACGGTGGAGGTTCATTTCCCAAATTTCTTTCATGATTTATTATTCCTTCTACCCCACATTATTCATGTTCTTCATGGGGTTATGAATACCAGATCATTTCATGAACGTTTCATTGCGCAACAATCCCAAAATATGGATTTGTCATTGTGATGACCCAGCGGAGGTGCGACAGCGATAGTGGAAGATCGTAGAGGCATGTAGAAGTGGCCACATAGGGGAGGCGGCATGTGGGCGGTGCACCACGGTGGTGAGAAGGGGGCCCATCGCATCGGCTGTGAGCAGTGGATTAGGCTACCGGCAGTGGTCCAGCAGTGGAGATTGTGTCGCGTCATGTGGGAGGAAGGACGTGGTTCCTCAGAACCATGGTGCTGGCGACCCTTTGGTGACCTGTGGAGTGGACAGGGGACGCTATGCACTAGTCGCGTCTCATCTAGGTAGGTCATACCCTTACAGCAGGTTAGGTAGGAGGTGGTCTACCCCAGTGGGCTAAACTTGCGACAGCCCAACGAGCTGATCCACCCTAGTGGGTCAGCCCCACGACCCAGCTGGTCTGGTCCAAACTCATACCGGATTAGATTTTGATCAATTCAGACCAAGTTTGGGTTGATGGACCACGATCTGGGTCAGATCAGTTCAGTCTGACTGGGTCTGACCGGACCAAGACCCAACCTGCCCTATCTAGTAAATGTTGATAGTGGGTGCCCCAGACCCAACTTGTATTGTACTTTGATTACTGTTACATGTATTCAATTTGTTTTTATACATGTGTTTATCTTTCCATGATAGTGTAGATACTTCTGTATCCACTTTGTTTATGGAAATTTCCTTAGATTACATGTCACATCAAAGGGTTATAGCAGGTCCCAGGCTATAATGAGAACCCTGAGAATCCATGACAGTAATATTAAAGTAATGTCCATTTTGAAAGGACACAGATGATGTGTGACTATCAGGTGCTGGGGGCTCATAAGCATTGAGACTTCTTCTCATGAAGTTCTCACTTGATGATCTCTAGTAATTGAGACCATGAGGACAGACCCGCTTAATAGTAACACCACATGTTTCTGGTGTCATTGGTTGTTCCTATCTACGGACATGTGTAATAGTCTCCTAACATGATATCGTTATCAATGAATGTCATTTAATTACGTACATTTGATATACGGTTAAAACCATGGCGATAAAGTCGTGGTGAGGTAGTTTGTATCTAGTACTTCATTAATGGCATGACATTGATTGAATGATTGAGAAAGTATTTGTCACTTCTGAGTTTAAGAAGAGATATCTCGAGCCTAATTGATTAGGATGGTTTCACCTTCAATAAATCCATGGCCATGGTAGTCGAAGGTAAGAACATCCGGACAAATCAACAAATAAAATAAAGCAAAATAAAGAATGATTACACTAGTGTGCATTTTTCTTTATTGTGATATCGATGATGAAGAGATTATATTACACAGACCATGTTCGTAGGGAGTAAGTTGTTTCTATGACTTTGCCTTATCTCTATAGGGGCATATATGGGTTGCTATACCCCGCTCTAGGTTGGTAGTATTATTCACTGCTATTGAGATAAGGGCCTAGAGGGTCACACACAATAGCGCCTTGAGAATCTGCCCTATTCTGGGAATAGGAATTTAGAACTTGGTGGGACCTGCCAAAGGGTCCGAGCACTATCCAAGTTCTATAGATCACCAAAGAATAAATAAATTCATTAATTATTTGAGTTTAGAATAATTCGTTGGATTTATTTATAACATGTATTTACAAGTTATATAGTAAATACAAGTATTAATATTATTCGAATGGATTTACATATCCTAGGTTCTATTAATATTAGTAGGAGGAATGATTTGAGTTGAAGACTCAAATTTATCATGTAATAAATTTATATATTATAAGTAAGTGATAAATTATAAATATTATTTATGGCATAATTTTATTTGTCATAAATAATTATTTATATCACTTATATAGCGGACGTCTATTAAACGGGGGATAGGAATCAATACCGCGTGTTTTAAACACTCCCTATATAAGTGAGAGAGAGGCACTTCCGTGGATACTATTCATATGTCAAGATTGAGAGCATCTCTCTCCTCCTAGAATTTAGAGAGAGAGTCTCTCAAGCAAAGGAAGATCTTCAAGTTCATCCTTCTCGGATTGAAGCTTCTTCCTTTGCGGTGATCATTGTTGCGCTGAAGTGATCGTCTAAGATCCAGGCTAGCACCCGGATCTTTAAAAATAGTGCATGAGTAGATTCAAAAGGCATGTGTGGATGATCTAGAGGGCTTCAACATCGGAGTCTTCGAACAACGATCGCTGGTGTCCTATGGCGGACTTGCACACGCTAATTCCGTACAAGGTACATGTTTAATTTATTTTTGTGCTCTTCTTAAATCTTACATGATCCTCGGAATGAACTGGGACAAGATGACCAGAGTTGACAAGGTTATGTCACTCCAACGATGCAAAAATATTTTAATTTCCCATCCCACCAGCTTCTGTTGTGCAGTCCTGGTTCCCAACAGTGGTATCAAAGGGAGCGCAAGGTTTTTCTGAGTCAACAAAATTAAAATGCATTAAATTAAATTATGGGGTGTTAAAATGGTTCATTCGGATTCAACAACACTTCATTTCATTTTCAAATGGTCAAGCTTCGATCATTTAAGTTTCTTTAATCAGATCGACATCGTGTTTTTTCGTTCATTTTATGTTTATCTCAAATTGAGAATTTACATCAAATATATATTTTATTACTATAAAATGTAATAAAATATTTATTATAAAATATTTTATTATAAAATATTTTTTCACAAATGTGTGTGGAAAAATTTTTATTAATAAAAATAAGAGGGAATGGGACCAAAAACAAGACCCCAATTTGGGGCCCTCTTGCTTTTAAATAAAAAAATGGGAATACAAAGACCCTAAAATGGGGTCTTCTCCATTTATTTAAAAAAAGGTGGATTTATTTTTTCTAAAGAAACAAAAAAAGGAAAAGGAAGTCCCCAAAGGGGTCTCCTCTCAAGCTGCGCACAGGGGAGGCAAACCCTAGCCGGCCTCCCCTCCCACCGGACCTCCTCTAGCTGGCCACCCGAGCCCGTGCCGGCCTCCTCCTCATCGCCGGACCCCCTCCATCCAGCCGCCCGAGCCCGCGCTGGCCTCCTACTCCGCACCGGACTACCTCTGTCTAGTCACTCCGAGCCCATGTCGTCCTCCTCTGCGTCGTACCACCACCAGCCAGCCGCCCCCAAGCCCGCGCTGGGCCGCCTCCTACCGGACGCCCCGAGCTCACTGGTCGAGCCCGCGCTGGACTGGGCTATCGCCTTGCCGGAGTAGCGGGCTGCCAGCCATGTGGCTGGATGGTGTCCTTATTGACTCCTCCTGCTCCCTTCGAACCATGTTGGAAGATGCAGCCACCGTGGGAGTCTTTGGATGCCGCGGTCACACCGCAGCCACGCCGTGTTCACGCCGTGGTTAAGACGTGGTACCCTATTCCAAGACGATATCCCGTGGTGGTATGTAGTCCTGTCAGACTCCTCTCTGGCTAGAGGAAACCCTGCATTAAATTAATTTTAATTAATTTAGTTTTTTAAATTAAATTAATTGTAATTAATTTAGGGGTTTAAATTTTATTTTAATCCGAGATATTAATTAAATTTAAGACTAAAATTAAATTAATGATTTGATTTAATTTTAAACATAAGATTAAATTAAAAAAATGAACCTATAAAATAAATTATTTTAATTTAATCAAATTAATTTAATTTATTAGAACACTCTCGCATTATTTAAATTTATTGCAATTTAATTTTATTGCTCTTTTACCCCGACTAGTCTTGAGCAAGTGACCAACCTATGTATGTCTAGAATTTATTTATTTAATTATTTATTTATTCAATGCATGTGATGATTGTAATATTTAATTAGATAAATGGAGGTCTTTGAATCATCTTTTATTTCAAATATGTATAAGGGTCTGCGCGTCCATTGCACTAGTTGTATTTTGTACCCCAGACCCTCTCGCCTAAGTGCGAGTATATTTGTAATTATATAGTGAAAATCTGAGAGGCAGAACCTGCCATGTTGAGGCGGTAGTCCAGACAAGATTTGGGTGCTTTGCACTGGGGCCAGCATCGACACGAGTCATGTATTGACTCAGGTATGGATGCCCCTAGGTGATGATTGATCAGTTATCGATCGATCATAATAGAATTCTCAAGACCAGTCGGCATGCATGATTTAATTTATGCATAGTTTATTATTTTATGTGTCTTCATGATTATTGTGTTATCACATAGAATAGTAAACAAGATAAAATGCATGAAGATGTGAAAAATAATATTCTATTGCATGTTCATTTGTGAGCACGACAACCCAGTTTGAACATAATAACTAAAAAAGGATTATATTCATCAATTAATATTAAAAATACCTCAATGATATATTAAGTCTAAATTCATTCCATTTCTCACATCTAAACAAAACCTGTTGTTTGGGTGCTCGTTAGCCTTAGTTGAGAGTGCCTCTTACTACCGGGGCGTTTTCATGAGAGAAATGGGTCGACTTAACTAAAGTGAGTAGTCAAGAATTAGCCTTAGCTAACTTGCTATAAATTTAGAGGCAAGAGGTTGATGGAATCAAGTTCAGATTCCAAAAGCTGGGACTTTACTCAACAACACAAGGAACCACAAGAACAAGTGGTTGGCCAACATAGTTCCTACCTTGAAACCCTCCAAGTAGTGTCGTAGCCTTAGCTTGTAGACTATGAGGGAGGTTTCAAGGATCCTTTCCACTAGAATGCTCAAGCAATAGAGTATTCTAAATCTAATAGTGAGGGATATTAAGGTTTGTTAAAATAGTGGGAGACATTAAATGATATAATAATTTATTAATCATAAAATGTCAAAAGGTAATCAAGATAAATTACTAACTGCTAAATGTTTATCTGAGGTGGATTCAAAATGGAAATCACCAACACCACAAGTACTTTATCACTGTGATCGATCTTGGATAAAGAAGATATCCTGACTGGAAATAACTTCTAGGAGTGGTACAGGCGCTTGCGCATAGTACTACGACAATAAATGAAGTTATATATGCTGGAATCTCCAATTCCTACTGAGCCTCCTCAGGGAGCAAGCAAGACGGAAAAAGATAAGTGGAGAAAGAATGTAGATGATGCGCTTGATGTAAAATGCATCATGTTGTCATCCATGTCCAGCCAATTGCAAAAAATGCATGAGGAAGAGGACGCCTACAAGATGCTTTCACATCTCCAAGAACTATATGAGTAGAGGGATAGGCAAGAAAGGTATGAGATCTCAAGTGAACTTTATAAATTCAGGCTAGCAGAAGGGCACCAAGCTGGTCATCACGTACTCAAGATGATTGGGTATATTGAGAGGCTTGAAGCCCTTGGGTTCAAACTGAACCAAGAACTAGCAGTGGATCTCATTCTTACCTCTTTACCGTCAAGCTTCTCGACTTTAATTGTCAATTATAATATGAATTATATGACGAAGTTTATCTTGGATCTCTTGGATTTAGTTCGCCAAGCTGATAAGGACATGAAAAACACCAATTCAACTATCCTTATGGTGAACCAGAAAAACAAGGGCAAGGAAAACGAGTCTAAGGCCAAGTCAAGGCCAAAAACACCAATTCTTTGTCCTGCAAAGAAGCCAAAGATTCAGAGGAAATGTAATTATCAATAATTTGTCTGCTTTGGATGTGGCAAGAAAGGCCACTAAAAGAAGAATTGTAAAGCTGGGAAAAAGAAGCAAGCTGATGCTTCTACTTCAGGTATTTTTGTCATTGAATGAAATCTATCTTTATCTACAAGTTGGATATTGGATACGAAATGTGGTTCACAAATTTTTATTCATATATAGGAACCAAGTAGGTTCAAGAATATTTAAAAAGGTCAAGTGGATCTCTGAGCTTCAAATGGTGCAAGTTTTGCAGCCTTGGTAGTGGGAGACTATCACTTGACTTTACCAACTTGTTTGGTTCTTGTTTTAAACAATTGTTATTATGTATCGTATGTTACTATGAACATTATCTCTGTGTCAAGTTTAGATACTATGGGTTTTTATTTCATGTTTGGAAATAAAATTTTTCTCTTTTATAGGGATAACATATGTTATGGTATGGAACATCTTAACAATGGTTTATATATTCTAGAACTAGAAAACTGAGTAATGGAAATCAATGACAGAAATAGCCAACATGACTCAAATAATACCTACCTATGGCACTTCAGGCTTGGTCATGTAAACGAGAAGCGATTAAAAAGATTACATCAAGAAGGGTATCTAGACTCAGTATAGTTATAACCCTTAGATGTGTGTAAATCTTGTTTATAATGAAAGATGACCAAAGCACCTTTCTCAAGAAAGGGATAAAAATCCAATGTAGTGCTAGAATTAATACATACTGATGTATGTGGTCCATTTCCAGTAGAGGAAAGGGGTGGTTTTCTATACATCATTACTTTTACCGATGATTATAGTAGGTATGGATATATCTACTTAATGCGGTATAAGTTGGATTCCTTTCATTTCTTTAAGGAATACCAAAATGAAGTAGAAAACCAACATGGTAAAAAGATAAAAGCACTTCACTCAGACCGAGGTGGAGAATATCTTAACCAATCTTTCATTGATAACTTGAAGGAGTGTGGGATATTATTCCAACCCACTCCTCCATATACACCACAATGGAATGGTGTTAGTGAAAGGAGGAATAGGACCTTGCTTGACATGGTCAAATCAATGATGATTCATATAACTCTTCCATTATCCTTTTGGGGATATGCCTTACAGACAGTAGTATATACCCTTAACTGAGTACCAACTAAAGCTGCAGATGGGATTCCATATCAGTTATGGTATGGAAAGAAACCCAATCTGACACACATGCATGTGTGGGGGTGTGATTCATTGGTCAAGACTTTACCAAGTGAAAAATTAGCATTCAGAATCACTAAGTGAATCTTTATAGGTTATCCTAAGGAAACTAGAGGATACTACCTATATAACCCTTTAGATAGAAAAGTCATTGTGGAAAGATATGCTACGTTTCTAGAAAGGGATCACATTTATATTATAAATAGTGGGAGCAAGATTGAATTCGATGAAGTGAATGCTCCAGATGCACAAGAGTTGGTAGGGGAACAATCTCCACAAGAGAAAGTGGAAGAAGAAATTGTTCCTAAGACACAGATACGATGTAGGTATACACGAGAGGTTAGAGAACTAGAGCGTTATGGTTTTCTTGTCACTGAGTCAGGTGACACAATAGTCCTTGAGGATGATGAACCTCTAACCTACAAGGAAGTAGTAGAAGGAAAATAAGCTGCTAAATGGAAAGAAGCCATGAATTCTGAGATGGAGTCCACGTACCAAAATCATGTTTGGATTTTGGTAGACCCTCCAGCTGATGTAAAGACCATTGGATGAAAATGGGTATTCAAGAAGAAGATGGACATGGATGGTAAGGTAAATACATTTAAAGAAAGACTGGTTGCAAAGGGTTTTAGACAACGTCAAGGCATTGACTATGATGAAACCTTCTCACTAGGGTCAATGCTTAAATCCACAGAATATTACTTGCAATAGAAGCCTTTCATGATTATGAAATTTGGAAAATGGATGTCAAAACTTCTTTTATAAATGGGAAGTTGGTTGAAGACATCTATATGACTCCACCCAAAGAGTTTGTTAAGTTAAATAATGCCAATAAAGTATTCAAGTTGAAGAGATCCATTTATGGATTGAATCTGGCATTAAGATCACGTAATGTTCGCTTTGATGAGGCCATAAGAGATTTTGGTTTTGTCAAAAATGAAAGCGATCCTTGTGTCTATAAAAAGGTTGAAGGGAATGCTATCATTTTCCTAGTTTTATATGTTGATGACATATTAATCATGGGAAATGAGGTTCATGTCTTATAGTCAGTTAAGACTTGGTTAAATGAATGCGTATCCATTAAAGACTTAGGTGAAGTGGCCTACATTATAGGGATCATGATCTATCGAGATAGATCTCAAAGGATTCTTGGCCTAAGTCAAAGTATATATATTGGCAAGGTACTTAAAAGGTACAATATGGAACAATCTAAGAGAGGAGTGTTACCTATGTCACAGGGTGTAAATCTCTACAAGAAAATGTTTCCACAAACACAGGAGGAGATTGAAAAAAATATTAGAGTCCCCTATGCTTCGGTAGTGGGTTTTATCATGTATGCCATGCTATGTACTAGGTTTGATGTTGCCTTTTCTTTAAGCATGGTGGGTAGATATCAAGCCAATCCAGGAGAGATACACTATAAAGCTATTAAAACTATCCTAAAGTACTTAAGGCATACTAAGGATATGTTCCTAGTGTATGGAGGAGATTAGGAACTAGTTGTGAGGGGATACAATGATGATAGTTCCCAGACAGATCATGATGATATGAAATTGTAGTTAGGCTTCATATTTTTCCTGAATGGTGGTGCAGTGAGCTGGAGAAGCTCAAAGCAAGCTATGGTTGCTGATTCTACAGCAGATTCTGAATATATTACAGCTTCCGATGTATCAAAGGAATCAATCTGGATACGTAGCTTTATCTCAGACATTGGTGTTGTACCTAGCAGTTCAGACCCTGTTCTAGTATATTGTGATAATACTGCTACAGTAGTGCTTTCCAAGGAGCCCAGGTCTCACCAGAGGATAAAGCATATTCTTTGGAAGTTTCATCTCTTGAGGTATTTTACTCAAAGAGGTGAAGTGATAGTTAGTCGAGTAGCCACAGAGGACAACATGGCAGACCCCCTGACTAAATCCATTTCTCAGTAGAAGCATGATTCATATGTGAGAGCTAGCATATTGAAACCTGTTAGTATTTGGATCTAGTGAAAGTGGGAGTGTTGAAAGTGGGTTCCCTAGACCCAACTTGTATTGTACTTTGATTATGGTTACATGTATTCAGTTTGTTTTTATACATGTGTTTATATTTCCATGACAGTGTAGATACTTCCACATCCACTTTGTTTATGGAAATTTCCTTAGATTACCTGTCGCATCAAAGGGTTATAGCAGGTCCCAGGATATAATGAGAACCCTAAGATGCCATGACAATAATCTTAAAGTAACATCCTATGGTTCAGTTACATCATTATGAAAGGACACAGATGATGTGTGACCATCAGGTTATGGGGGCTCATAAGCATTGAGACTTCTTCTCATAACGTTCGCACTTGATTATCTCTAGTAATTGAGATCATGAGTACAGACCTGCTTAATAGTAACACCACATGTTTCAGGTGTCATTGGTCGTTCCTATCTATGGACATGTGTAATGGTCTCCTGAATTGAGATCATTATCAATGAATGTCATTTAATTAAGTACATTTTATATAAGGTGAAAACCAAGAAGACAAAGTCATGGTGAGGTTGTTTTTATTGGGTACGTCATTAATGGCATGGCATTGATTTAATGATCAAGAAAGAATTTTTTGCTTCCGAGTTTAGGAAAAGATATCTCGGGCCTGGCTGATTAGAATGGTTGCACCTTCAATAAATCTATGGCCATTGTAGTCGAAGGTAAGATCGTCTAGACAAATCAACAAATAAAATAAAGAAAAATAAATAATGATGACACTAGTGTGCATTCTTCTTTATTGAGATATTGATGACGAAGAGATTATATTACACAGACCATGTTCGTAGGGAGGAAGTCGTTTCCATGACTTTGCCTTATCTCTATAGGGGCCTTGATGGGTTGCTAGACCCCACTCTAGGTCGGTGGTATTATTCACTGCTATTGAGATAAGGGCCTAGAGGGTTACACACAATAGCGCCTTAAGAATCTGCCCTATTCTGGGAATAGGAATTTAGAACTTGTTGGGCCCCACCAAAGGGTCTGAGCACTATCCAAGTTCTATGGATCACCAAAGAATAAATATATTCATTAATTATTCAAGTTTAGAATAATTCGTTGGACTTATTTATAACATGTATTTACAAGTTATATACTAAATACAAGTATTAAAATTATTAAAATTTATTTAAATATCCTAGGTTCGATTAATATTAGCAGGAGGAATGATTCGAGTTGAAGACTCAAATTTATTATGTAATATATTTATATATTATAATTAAGTGATAAATTATAAACATTATTTATGGCATAATTTTATTTGTCATAAATAATTATTTATATCACTTATATAGCGGATGTCTATTACACGGGGGAAAAGAATCAATACCACATGTTTTAAACACTCCCTATATAAGTGATAGAGAGGCTCTTCCATGGATACTATTCATGTGTCAAGATTGAGAGCATCTCCCTCCTCCTGGAATTTATAGAGAGATTCTCTCAAGAAAAGGAAGATCTTCATGTTCATTATTCTTGGATTGAAGCTTCTTCCTTTGTGGTGATCGTTGTTGTGCTAAAGTGATCGTTGAAGATATGCTCTAGCACCTGGATCTTGACGAACGGTGTGCGAGTAGATTTGAGAGGCATGTTTGGATGATCTAGAGGGCTTAGACATCAGAGTCTTCAAGCAACGATCACCGGTGTCCTATGTCGGACTTGCACACGCTAATTCCGAACAAGGTACTTGTTTAATTTATTTTTGTGATCTACTTAAATCATGTGTGATCCTCGGACTGAACTGGGACAAGATCACTGAAGTTGACCGGGTTATGTCACTCCAGTGATGCAGAAAAATTTTAATTTCCTGACCCACCAGCTTCCGCTGTGCAGTCCCGGTTCCCAACAGTAAAATGGTCATAACTTGTGAATCGTATGTCTTGTTGAAAATCTATTTATAAATTTGGGTCCCTTGTGATGAGGAGTTCATTCTTACATACCTCAAGTTAGTTTATGTGTAGAATGATAATTGACTAATGTATTGAGGATTAGATTCTCTAAGAATCAAGAGTGTTGTGAGCGGTAATCCTATGACTGGATATGTTGAGAAGAAAGTGATGTGTAGACCTATGTGGCCCAGAATATGAGTAGTCGTGTAGACCTATGTGGTCTAGAAGATGAGTGTCCATGAGGACCTAAGTAGCCCGGTAAACGAGTAGTTTTGCGGACCTATGCGGTCCAGCAGACAAGTAGTTGAGCGGACCTCAGTGGACCAACAGATGAGTGGTCCTCAGTGGCCCAACAGACCTTAGTGACTCATTAGAGATGATTCCCTCAGGGGTAAAAAATGTTCATATTTATGACTGATGAACTTTATTTCTATTCTTTTGGTTTTACCTGTGTGATTTTTCCATTTCTTAATGTGTACATCTCTTTTGTGGTCTTTCATTGTGGTTTTTGGTCCTTACTGAGTATTGTGTTACTCACCCCTACACGAGCTTCGCCTGCACATGTCGTTTCTTGTGCAGACGATTGATTCTTCAACACAGACCTTGGTGGTCTAAGAATAGGTGGTTCCTGGTGAGATCAGATAGGTGAGGCATACTACTACAGCTTTCAGCAGTCAATCTCCACCAACCCTTCCGGTAGGGTTTTCTGCAGATGAATTTATAGAGACCTTTTTACTTTCTTGTTTTCAACTTGTCTTTGTTAGGCTTGTATTCTGGCCACTTTACCTTTATCTTTTACTATTTTACACTCAATGGATGTCTTAGTGGCATGCATATTATCCTTTTCATCATTGTGGTTTGGGGTTGTGGTTGTGAATCTGTACAGGTACTCAGCTAATTCCTCCCACTTGTAGGATAATGCCTTCGATGCTAGTCGTCATCACATGACCTTCAGGAGGTAGTCTTGGGGTAGTCGTGGCATGGGCCCCAGGGGATGAGTCATGAAAATATATATATATATATATTATAGTGGTTACTCATATTCATTATCACTAAGTCAATAGCTATATTTTAACAGTCATACTTAAATATTTATATTTTATCTAAATATATTATGGTTTTGTTTAAGTTCATTGTTGTGAGTGGAGAAATATATCAAAAAAAATAACTTATTTAAAGGTAATCATATATTATAATTTTGGGGTTTCATATTATAATTTTTTTGTTATCATATTGACATGACAATGAATGATGTTGTAGAATTACTACCATTATCTATATGGAAAATAAATGATAAGAATAGTGAAGTTTTTTGAAGTTATTATGCAAAAAAATATTGAATAGGTTTTTATAAACAAAAAAAAATTATTTCTTGGTGTTTCATATCTTGATCTGGATCAAGAATAAATGATGATGATAATAGTTCTTATATTTTATTGTTATGGTTCCAATCACATGATGGAAAAAGAATTAGATGCTACTTCCATTAGAGATCTAGTTGGTTATCTTCTAGGTAGAAGGCTTTACATATAATTATTGATGTACTGATCTTCATGGTGACATTAAAATCATTGGACTAAGGAATCATTAACTATAATATTTTGAAAAGATCTTGGTGTGAAACTGTTGTGTACTACTTCAAGTGTTGTTGTTTATATTGTTTAAAGATATCCTAAATGGAATATGGATGAGTTGAAGAAATTAATAATATATCCAAGGAGTCTTAAGATTAAAAGACACTTTGAATATTCCTTGGATAATGTTTTAAAATGTCTAAAAAATAAATATAGTTTCTTTGAATAATCTCAGAATCCATCTAAAAAAACCTCCAACTTAGAGAGGAAACTAAAAAAATGTAAATGTACATAATCGTATTACTTTGATAATGAATTTAAAGTTTTAGCATAAATCTTCAAGTGACTGTAAGGCTTTGGGTTGATGTAGGAAAAATGATAAATACATGATCATATGCCTTTACCTATAGATCATAAACCTTTAATCTTATCATAAGTCTGTGATCATAAATATTGTAATTCTTTAAGTTCCATCATAATACTTTGAGTTGATCATGTTATTCTGAATGTGTTCCAAAAAAAATTAACTAAGGAATTAGCATAAATCATTGACACTAAGTATAAGACTTTATCGAATAAGATTTTCTACAGAATGTAATCCTTTATGATAACTATAATATTTGAATAGTTAGAGAGTTTTATAAGGGTTATGCTATGTGAAAAATCAAGTTTTCATAATTTATATACTCTAAATAAAGAAAAAATAACTATGTTGATGTATGTAAAATTTTCTTCATGGATCAAATATCATGATCATGATTCTTACTGAAATCAATGAACTGGAAAAGAATGTTTGGGTGTTGAGAGAGTTCAATGCTACATGATACAGGATCCATATCACTATGCCTATATGGAAATATAAAGTTAATTAAAAGAATGGTTTTGTGAAGTATTTTAATTTAGATAAATACAGTGATAATTCAAATATTACACTCAATAAAGAACCAATTCTTCAGTCTAACATTAGGAAGAATCTGAATGAATATTTGACTCAAAGATTATGGGTTTTAATGACTCATTTCTTGCCACAAATCAAGGATATTTCTATAAATATTTTGGAAAAAATATTTTATAGATATTCTATATGAATATGTATATTTTAAGAACCAAATAATAAATATATGGTCATTCTAAACTTAGAATACCTATGAATATACTTCATGTTAGAAGAATTAGAGAGATATAAGAACAGACTTCATGCATGATGAAAATTATCTGAGTCAATGAAAAAGAAGGTATTCTAATGTTTTTCACACAGAAGAAGAACAATAATATTAAGAATATTAAGAGATCCAGCCTACAACATTCATTCTTTGTAGAATCCAAAAAAAATATAAAATTTGTATGTGTTGTTGATCATACTCCAAGTTGAGGAATATGAGAAATTTATACTACATCATCCATATGAGGTAGTGTCTTAATAATATTTATTCATCCCACAATACTAATACAGTTGAGGAATGAGATCAGTTACACTATTTTTTGAGAGGCACAAAATTTTAGTGTTGATCAACTTTACAAGGAGCAGGCTGACATCTTGTAATTTTGGGGAGAATAGACTACTTGGTTATAGATCTTGGATAATAAGTATGTGATTTCTTTTTACTTGGTCAATTCAAGGATAATATGTCCAAGATCATACCCTTTTATGGTATTCTTTTGATAATAAGAAAAATTTATTTCTTGTGGGATAATAACCATGACGCATTGGGGAAGTATTCATCTGAAAGGAGGTGAACCTCATTAACAAACTCTAGTGTTCTCATATGTTTCTTTCATGTTCTATATATGTATACTAACCAAATGTGAGAAATAGATAGATATATTCACTCACTAAATAATTAAATAGGTGATTTGGGGATAAATGAAAAATTTAATAAAATTCAATCCACACTAATTTACCCCCCCCCCCCATGTGGTATTATCCCAAAGTGATCCTAACACCTTTATATATTGATACCATACAAACACAATCCAAAATAGAATTAGAAAATCAAGGTTCAGTTGGGTATGTTGATGATCATTTCATTGGTTGGACTACATCCAAGATCAGACATGCCCACTTGTATAATGAGTAAAGACATCTGGACCTTGATTAAATTGGACTAAGGAAATTTATTTCTATTATTAGTTTAGTAAAATATGAATTTTTAAGCTACTTGTATGAGGGGAATGTGATTTACTAATCTTTTAGATGAATGACATGTGATGTATTCATCAACCTGGTCAATATTTTTTAGAGAATCGATAAAAGATGAGTTTTTCTATACTATATTTACATGTTCCATGTCTAGTGGACACTAAATGATATGTAAAAAATGTATTTTATATGTTTACATATGATTTTTAGGATATATCATATGGTGTACATGTTCATATATCAATATGATTATGTTTGATAGTGATCACCCAAGACCCCTTAGTAGCTTGAGTAGAATTAATGATTTATTAGAGGTCATTATATTCTTACATCTATCGAATAAGGATTTCATATTTTTTGTCAATGATACTAAGGATTGTACGGGGTCGCATTTAGGAATTTGTTTATGGATTAATTTTTGAATAAAAAATTATCCAAAATGAAGAGATTTTGATTGAACCACATTCAAATGGAGTTTTATGTGGATTCATAAAGAGTTGTGGAGTTTTTATGAAGTATTTTTAAATTTTATTCCAATAGGGGGATTATTTGTTATGCACTAAAAATATATGTATATGATTCATATGAAATAATATGTTTCACCCAATATTACTGGTTGAGTTCATGAATTTACCACCCCATAAGTTGATTGCATGCATTTTCCACCTATGCACAGCTTTAGGTCAATTCATCTTCCCACAATGTTTTATCAGTTATAATTCATTATGAATGGATTAAATTTATTGCATTAATTTTTAGGAATTATACAAATAAGTCCAATGGGAATAAATGTATGTTTATATGTTTAATATGGATGATGAATTTGATTTAATGAAATGAATCAAGCATTCATATATAAAGGAATGAGATCCCTAATATTAGAAACAATCGATTGTATGCAAGCATCTCAATGCACTCTTCCTCCCAATAATAATTTATCACTAGTTGAAGGTGATAACACCCCTTATATGTTTAGTGACCCTCAAATCACCTCTGGCTATTCTCACTCATTTCTCTCCCGACGTCTAATCATCACCCTTATTCCTTCCTTTGTCTGTTCTCACATGATCCATAATTCACCTTCAGACCCAATCCATGAGGAATAAATCACTAGATAATTTCCCCCAAATTGGGGCCATTGGGGATTGATCAAAAAACAAAAAGCAGTGTGACAGGGCTACCTTACCACTTGACAAACACCTCAGCTATAGAAAATTTTACCCCTCTTCTCTAACTTTATTATTTTTTATATTAGAGGACTATTAACTTTCCATTACTTAACTAAAATCATTCCCCTAAAAATTGTTTGTTTTGGTGTTTGGTGCATCCCATATTGATGTTCTGGTAGATTCTTGAAAGTCCTTATTTGTTTTGGGCTTATATACTTTGGAATCCAAGATTTTATTACTTCTTTAAATGTTTATAATACTTTTTGATAGAAACTATTGATATATTTTAAAATATTTTGGATTTCATAAAAAAATAATTTTTATTTTTAAGAAAATATTGTATATAGATCTTGGATAATTATTACCATATTCATTTCTTGAAATGAATTAGTTTCAATAGAAAATCCATTATCTATACTCATTATATTCAAGACTATATATGAATCTCAAAGGTTTCTAAATAAAAATAAGTTTCTTCAGATTCTATTTACCTTATATAAACTTGGATAAATGTTTTTTTAATATTTAAAAATTTTAATTTAGATAAATGATTATATTTTGATTATTGGGGGATAATTTTTCAAAATAAGTATAAAAATTGATTAAAATACATCTCTCGGTTATAAATTCTAGTTTAGTGGATAATTTTTTATTATTTGTGTATATTGACCAAAATCATTATATAGCATGGAATATATCTTTTTATGTTTTTAAAATTTTGATTATTGACCATGAGTATATTCATTTAGCTTGGAGTTTAAAAAATAATAATCTTCCTCAGATGATGAAATTGATTTTTTTCAACAAAAAGATATGAAGTTGAAATATCTTGGATTGCCTTAGATCTTTTCTCCTTTAATTTTTAGTAGATGATATTTCCACAAAACATGTCTCATTAATTAGTAGATCATTTACACCTTAAAATATATAAATCTTTCTGATCTCACTTGAGTCAAACCCTAAAATTTTAGAATAGTCGGTCATAATCATATCTAAATAGATTAATGGATCTGAGAAGTTTTATCTTCATACAAATTAATATTGTTCATAGCATCAAATATATTTTCTTTTTTGTTATCATTAACATGTTTAGTAAATATATCCATAATATTAGTCTTGGAAATATTTGAATTATTTTCCTTGTTTATCAAATATCTATGATGTGAGCTAAATGGTATTCAGAATATCATGTGTCATGCTATATAATGAAACAGGATTGAGTATATCACTAATAATTTTGGAAACATGATATTTTATACTTGGGAATTTAAATTCTATTTAGAGTATATCAACTCAATTCCTTTATTATCATGTGAAAAATTATTTAAAATCATAATTTATTTGGATAAATAATTGATATAATATAAATTTTAGAATCATATTTCTAGTAAACATAATCCCAATAAAAAAATAGGATTATATATTAAACGTGAATCAAATGATTCCATGGATTTTTTTTCTCTATGACTTGTTGGATTCAATCTGATAAAATCTTAATCAACCACTTAAACATGAATTGATAAGTCTCTATAAAGTATAGAATATGTGTTCAAGTATCCAATCCTATATAATGGGGTTGAATTGAAGAATTTAAACATTAATTTAAAACCCCTATAATATATATAGTTATAAATATATAGTTTATAATTCAAGTACTTAATGTTTGGATAGTGAAACATCATAGATTAAATATGAACAATATAAATTATGATTCAAAAATAAAGTAAATTATAAGGATTAAAGTAGAATATTCTTATAATTTTAAGAAATCACTTCTAAATGTTAATAACATAAATCATATATCAGTAGATAAGTAAATATTTTGAAGATATATCTTTCAAATATTTAAAAATCTTAGAGATAAATGACTGATAAACAAGGTACCATTGAATGAATACATTAAGAAATAATCTAGACAAAGATAATCATTATAAATTATAGATGATGTGATATAAATAGAATGATAAAAGTATTAAGATAAGTGTTAAATTAAAATATTTATATATCATAAACACATAAGATAAAATAAAATACATGGGAAAATATTAAAGATATTTTGGATAAGAAATTCATTGTCTCCTATAAAATATTTATTAATCATGTTTGTACCCCTATATATTCTTTGTTCATAAACTCTAAAGGTAGTTAGATCTTATTCTCTCATCTAATAGGTTCCCAACACAGAGTATAAGTAGTGTTCACTTATCCATACAGTGTATTTTTAAGTCCTTATACTTTTTAATTATTTATTCTATAAATATAATAAAATTTTATGGTTAAGGTTACCAGTAATTTTATGTAAATTTTAAAAAATAATTAAAAAAAATTGGTCATAGTTTATGTCCAATTAATGATCTAATAGGAATGTGTGTCAAGAACATGATGAAAATAAGATGAAAATTTAGAGAAATGTATCATAGTGCATGAGTTTTGTTACATATTTTAATGGTCCCAAATATGTTCAGTGCTCAAAATGATCTCCTAAGGAAAATTTAAATAAGTATGATAATTAAACAAATGGATTGATTTTCCTATTAAATAAATTTTAATTTTTAAGTAATATAATCATTTTTGTTGGCATGAACTCCACTATTTTAGATATAAATTAATTGTTCAATATTTGAGTTCTTATTTCATAATCATCAATGGTTAAACTTTAATTTTTATAATTTTTGAAATATAACCGTCAAGAGTGATGATAATATATGAAAATTGTAATTTTTTCACTTTTTTTATTTATGGTATTTATTATACCATAAATAATTTTTTATTTTGATTAAACTTTTCTAATAATATTTTTATTTTGATGCTCTAGTCATTGATATGTCTAATAGTGATCCATTATTTATAGATTTTAGAGTGTGTAAACATTTTAATTACTTATATGTTTTATTATGTAATATATTTATGATTCTGATATTCATATCTTAAATACTTCATAGTTAAATATTGGTGCAAACTTTAGAGTATATCAGTATCTGATATTTTAATTTTCAAACTTTTTCGCTACTAAAGAACTATGGATATTCACCATTGGTCTCCATCACATTTTTTTGTCATATATACCATGTGAAGATATTTGTAACTTCATATTTATAAAATGATGTTACAGTGTTAAATAAATAATTAATTGATTATGATACTTCAGAACATAAAAATATTTTAATTTTTAATTAAAGCATTGATTAGATAATAAAATAATAGCAAGAATTAGAAACTTTGTCCTACGTCTTCTTCAGGTGTTAGTTTTCATGTGCTTTGTTTCATACTCTTTTATCATTAGTGGTATGATAAATAACATCATACCAATATAATAACTTACAATTTTTATTTATTTATGATTCAGGATATATTGGAGTCTATTAATCCATTGGCTTAAGTTGACTTATGTTGAAGTATTATACTTTCTTCAATTAAGAAAACTTTACTTCATATGATGGAGACCAGTACTTGATAATGATAATTTTAATATCATTCCTTTATCTTTCATACATTGGTATTAATTTTCAAACAACTCAAACTATGGATATTCATCTAGTATCAAACCAAACTTAACAATTTAATATATAATGATTCATAGTTATTTCTTCCTTCAGTATGGTTTCATTATTATATTATATAGTTTGAATATTACCTTCTAAGTGATGTGCTAACTTCTTATATATAATATTCTTGTATATATAATCCATAAGTTGATATGTTACCTTTTATAATATTTAGATATTTTAATTATTTATGATTGGACTAATTTACTCATTCCACATAAGTATTATTCTAATATACAAAACCTTGATAATTTTTAGTTACTAATTTTGGTATAATGGAGGTAACCACTTTATACTCTTTCTCTATATTTTTATCTATCTTATACACTTCATAATCCATAAGTAGATATATCAATGATCTATAGTCTTAATGTAAATATTTCATTTTTATAAATGATATAAAGTAGGTCACACATTGTTATTATGGATTTAATCAATGATTCATTGAAGTTCTAAAGTGTAAAGTTTTCTTTAATAAATATATTCTCAAGAAATCTCAAATCTTCTAGTTCTATAATTATGGTACTAGTTTTATTTCATAGAAACACATAGTAGACTTGTTAGATAAAAAGATAAGTTTTCTATGAATAATAAAATATGTTAGTATAGAAAATGCAAGTTGTGGGATTCAATGGATGGCCCAATACTCATTATTTATTATGAAGTTATTTTTAATCACATATTGAGATTATTGTAAGAAATGTATCGTGTTAAATATGAATTTATGAAACATTATTTCCTAGAGGGTAATGTAAAGGTGGAAATTCCAACCAAAAAAACGAAACATATATTGGATAATATGGTGAGTAATAACTAGAATAATTTTTCAAGGAAGTTTAATGATTCCTTTTTGGTGTATGGGTTTATTAAAAACTTGATTGGGTGTATCTATTTCAACTGGTGTATGTAAAGTGGTGTCATATTTTGATAGAGTTTGAAAACATGTAAATTTGGGTTATCCAAGGTCTAAATTATGATCCTATATTAGAAAAATAGAAATGGTTGTTCTAACTATATAAGTTATAGGAGATTTAGAGACATTTATATGTTGACATATAGTTTTTCAAATAAATGATTACGGCGTGGCATGATCAGATGATCGTAAAATTCAATTTTCTTCCTAGAGATTAATTTTTTCTAATTAACTCAAACTTGAGGTTATTTATATGAAAAATACTATCATTTTGGATGTGAGAATTCAAATTCTTGGTAGTTTTACTACATAAAAAATTAAAATAAAATATTCTACCTTATGAAAAAGTGGTGGATGAAGTATAATTATTCCACCTCAATGGTATGCCCTCTTAATATCTTTTAATTTGGTTGAGTAATAAAATAGGTGTAAAAACTTTCGATATTAAATTAAGAATTAACCAAAAAGAAAATCTAATATTTAAAAAAATATTGTTATCTGATTGTATGTTTTGTATTCTAATTCCTTGAACTCATACTCTAAGATATAGTTTCATAAACACATACTTTACATACTCACTTTGATACTAGCTATGAGATCACAAATATAACCATCATTAATAAAAAAATCCATAACGATTATTTCATATCTTACATCTTAATTATCTTTTCAATCTTATATCTTTATAGAATTAGGGAAAAATGTAATAAAAAACCCATGTTCTTTTTATTAAATATACATTTTTTGCACAATATATATGGAAATACTTAATTAATATAGAGTCTTAAACATATCCCATAAATTTATTCACACATGTTATCCTTATAAATATGTCACATGTACTACTTTTATCCATAACCAAGGGAAATAGAAACATAAGAAGGGGTGAGCTCAAATTCCTGGTATATGAAAACATACAATTGATCCAATCATGGAATAAACATTTCATAAATATTATTGTAGGAATGAACAGACAACATGAATCCATAATCAACTTGAAACTGAGATCATTCTAAATTTATGAAAATAAATAAAAACATGGATATCAATAATGTTGATCCCATACTGATGGAATGCATAATGTCATACATCAAAAACTTTTTTCAAGAACTTATACCAAGAAACTATCCAGTTGTGGGGAGAGGTATACACCAAAACCCAGTATTTTTTGTCTCATGAGACCTATCGATGAATCAAGGGGCTATATAATTATAGGTCCCACCCAACACTTGTTTGTGTCTAATGAATTCACCATAATATTCAATAATACATTTCATACCATTCCATAATGTGACTCTTAATGAATTAAATATTGATATAAAAATAATGAAAGATATGTAATTTCAATACATGATCAACCTATGTTATTAGTCAATAATCATAAAAAATATCAATATATTTCCCCATGTCAATAAAAGGGATAACATGGTCATAACCAATCTAGATAAAGGAGGTAGATGGTTAAAAAATATGTAGTCAACTTTCCAATAATCATCCATATTGAAATAAAAACATATGGAATTACAATAATTTTCCTTATGTAAATAGAATAATATTCTTTATAGGTTAACATCATCCAATCTGAATTATATAAAAATTTGATGTTCACACCATATAGAGAAATTAGTAAATGAATCATTCAATACTAGACTAAAATTATTATAATAAATCTAGAAAAATAAAGTGGATGGTTTCAAAATAACATATCCTCGGTTTAACAAAGTAAATTTAGAAGGATGTTTTCATATATGAAAAAACAATCATTGAAAAAAGAATGACTTGAACAGTATCACAAAAGAAGGGATTAATCATCAAATTGTTTAATATTTCAAGTTCAACCCCCCAAATGACAACATATATATATTAGAGTAAAAAATAAAGAAACATAAACTCCATTAGGGTAAATAATTTTGAAAAAAAAGGTAATTTAAAATGAAAATTTAAAAGAGAATTTAGGAAACATTTTTAACATTGAAGTAAAATAAAAATTTACATGTCACTTTCAAAGGTAACTTATGAAAAGGTGTCGTAAAATCTTTTAAAAACCTTTATTTTAAAAATAATATATTATAATTGTTCCTTGGGAATAAATAAATTTTATCTTTGAAAAATGAGGATATGAGGGAAAACCCTATTAAAGTGACAAGATAAACCCTCTCTATTAATTTCAAAATACCTTTGTACAAAACTCACAATGTAAGAAGTGTGAAAAAAATATTTTTTATCAAAACTTAATTTTAAAAAATTGGATTATAAAATAACATATAATAAAATATTATGTTGGGATAACCTAATCATTTAATAAATAAATTCATGATGAAACAATATAACTTAAATAAATGAGATTTTAGTTATCAATAACCCTTACAAGAAACATACTTTATAAGGCTTGGAAAATTTGAAATGGAATTTATGTGAAAGAAATGTAAAATATGAGATAATACCACATAATATGATCAAATTGAATAATTTTCCCAACTTATATGAAATAAGTTCAAGTGAATTATCATAACTCTATGAATGAAAATTGAGTTGCCAAAAACTCCTACGACTATGGTAACACTTGAGTCAAATACATCTGAAGAAAATAAATTAATTTTGATTAGTTTATTCCAAAAATTAAAAGGAAAATTTTATTTAAAATTCATGTGATATTATATCAATATAATATTATACAAAGTAAACATGGTTAAAACCATGTAACGTGTCTCAAATAATCGAAATAGAGACCAAGAAAACTCTTGTGGATTGAGTAACAGTTTAATAAAAACTTATCTAAAGATTGGGATTATAATTGAAATTAAAATATAATTATTAAAATATAATTTATGAAATAAAATATCAAATAATTATTATATACATTACATAAATTAAATTAGGTGAATAATACCAAACATGTCTCCGAGAAAGGAGTTTGAGACGAAAACACTTACCCCAGTCATGATTCACGCTACAATTGCTCCAAAAATCATGAAAAAATAAATTAAGTTCATTAAATTCATACTAAAGAACATTATTCATAACTATAACCATTTATTATTCTCATTTATAATCAATATATAAACATATATATTAGTTATGTTTTACCTATTTTCAACCCTAGGTGTAAGTAATATTTATCGCTTTGAGTTAGTTTCATAAAATAAATATTGGTATCTATTATTTTACCAAATAAAATAACTATTATATCATATATTCTACACTAATATATGTTCCAATATATTTTATAAAGATATAATTTAATTCCATGTTATTTTTAGTTACGATCCATGAGGTTGAAATCGGTGATGAGCATGTGTTGGTGATTCTTAATAAATGAATGGTGACTTCTTAATTAGTGAGTTAAATGTTGATATAACATTAATAGAATAAAAAATATTATATATATATATATATATCATATTATACTATTAAATAAGTTATCATAGTCATTTATGATATAAATTCATATTATTCTTCTAGTAGGTGATTAAAATGACCCAAACACAAACCTACCATGATTAATAGATTATTATGAGGTGTTTTACTTGTAATATCATTATACTAAAAGCATAATGATCATATTTTGTGTTTATTATTTTGATATATTAAAATTTAATGTAATTATAATAATAATTAATGAATATAAAAATATTAAGTAGTATGAATTACAATATTTTCTTCTAAATATTTATTATGATAGTTAATGTTACAATGATAGATTATTTATTATTTAATTTATAGAATTACTAATTTATAATTAAAGAATATAAATCATTAAATAAGTAAAATATATATTCAATAAATCTTTTTCTAAAACCATTCTTAAAATTTTGTGATTAAAAACAAAATGTGTCATTCATGGATGCGGTTGTCCACACACTCATATAAGCAATTTTTTTATTTTATTTTTTGATTGAATGGGAGGGGAATAGATCAGGGTTATAAAATCAATGTAATGATATTTATATATATTATTTTCAATAATTTAACAATATAAATATGGTTATAATGGGTTTTGATGAGGATGGACGGGAAGGATAATGAATAAAAGTTAATGGGTAAGTAATACTTACATTGAGAATTTGGATCTTCTCTTGAAGTATTCTTTGGAAATAAAAGACTTGGGGAACTTTTTGCAGATAGGGGTAGACTAAACTGTATAGGGTATCTATAGGAATAAAATTGGGTATAGTTTCATTATAATTTATAAATATAGGATTATATTAAAGTGGGAGGAAGTTATCTCCTTTTATAGGTGAAAAATAGGGAAAAGCTTTGGAAAGGAATGTTCGGCAAGGGATAAGAATGGAATTGCATGATAGTTAAGTGATTTAGGAAAATAAATGGTAGGTGAGACGCATAGATATGAATTTCATACATAAAAATTTTTTTATATAAGGTGTAAGGGACCTTTTAATTATTAAAAATTTAGGATACTTCATTTACCCTTTTTACACTTATAAATCTTGATTAAAAATTAACCATGGTAATTATTTTATTACTAAAAATATAAAATGAATCTTATTATTAAATTTAAATGTGATGAATACTAATTTGGACACCATTTAACCTAATTCAATTTATAAATGTGAGAAATTTATCTTTTAAATTAAAACATATCTTGTGTTAAAAAACTATTTTTTTGGAACAATTTTGTTTTAATCATTAAGTGTACTTAATATTATTTAACATTGATTACTAGTTAAATTAGAGTTAATTTATTTTTATATATTTTTAAAAATTATATTAGAGACTTTTTTTAGAAATATAAATAAATTTAATTTAAAATAATAAAAATTATAAAAATTTCATTCTTTAAAAAATAACTATTTTACCTTGGTAACTAATATTTACCTTGGTAAATTAATTTTATACCTAAAAATGAAAGTGACCTCATTAATTAATTTAATCATTATGATTAAAAATATAAAAATAATATTATCTAACTCAATTTTGAAAATTTCTAAAAGTTAATTTTTATATAAAAACATATAAATACAATTAAAGTATTTTTCATAAGAAAATAACTTTTTTAAAGATAACAAGTATTATTATTCTTATTTTTTATCAATTACTAATTAGTATTAACCAATTATTCATATAAAATATATTTTATAAACATTAATCACATGTTTCTTTGAATATAAATGAATATCAAATAAATTTTAATATTTAGAAAAATACATTTCTAAGTATAAAATTACTATATTAATCATTTTATATATAACGATTGAAATTAATTTATATTAAAAGTATCCTTTATTTTCTTTCTATAAATATTTCATAAATAATTTACTCTTATTTATTCTCATTAATTCAATGACTATGTTTTAATGATCGTACTTAAGTATTTATATCTTATCTAAATATATCTTTTTTCATTTAATTTTGGTGTTGCAAGTAGAGAAAGATATTGAAAACATTGACTTGTTTAAATTTTATCATTTATTAAATTTTTGGAGTGTTACATTCTCCAACCTTAAATAAATTTCATCCTAAAACTTTTACTTGTATGTTCAACTAAATTTCTATATGGAATTCATAATTAACTATGCATCGCTAGATGGTTATGGGATTATTTAAGATGTAGAATGAGATTTATCTATATGAAAAATTATTATAAGTGATTTATAAATAGAGCTAACCAATTTATAATTTTAGATAGAATTATACTAAGATATGTAGATCTAAATGTTTTAACCATGGTCTTCTATGCATGATATGGAGTATGGTTTGTGTTTGTTGTCAATCCTCAGTGGAAGTTCAGAATGTGTACCAGCAAGGTGATCATACTGTTCAAGAAGACAACAGTATTGAAGATGGCACTGTTTCCCAGTGTTTGCCAAATTTTTGGGCCTCAAAATTTGAAATATGGAGAAATGTGTTTTTGGCAAAGTGACTTGTGCTCCGAGGCCTTAAAGGCTTGGAAAATTGCGCACCTAATGTTTTTCAGAATGAGAACATGAAAATATGGCAAAGGAAAGAGGGTCACACAAGTATTGGTTTGGTCGCGCAAGTGACTTGCGCACCGTGAAAATACTTGTGCACTGGTACCTTAGAGGATTGGAAAGTTGCACGTGGTTTGACCATCATGTTTTGATCATCAAAATATGGAAAAGTCAATAGGGGCTCCCAAGATTGGAAGTTGGTCACGCAAGTGTCTAAGAGGACAGAAGGGTTGTGCGTCGAGACTTGAGCGCCAAGGGAATACTTGCGTGCCGCCGCGCAGGGTATCCGAATGCCTATAAATATAGGACCACCCATCGTCATTCAACACAAACTTTGGAATTGAAGAAATTCAGATCTCCCGTCGCGCATGTGGTGAATTCACACAAGTGTTGGTGCATCGCGCAAGGTGGAGCAGCATGGCAGTTGTTTGATGCCCGTCCAGTAGTCGCGCAAGTGATTTGGTGATACTTGCGTGCCAGAATAGAAGTTTCATGATAGGTTTCCATTAGGTTTCAAAATTGGATTGAGTTGAAAAGAATTTAATTCGTGCAAGTTTGGCTTTAAAGAAGACTGAATCGCGCAAGTGTTGAAGGTGGACTTGCGTGACCGTTATAACTTGTGCACCATCCTTGAAAGTCGCATGCCACCATGGAGTTGCGCGCTAGGTGTTGTTGAGGCTTGCCGGTTGTCTTGGTGTTGCACAAAAGTTGTAGATCAGTTCACGGGTGATAGTCGGACTTCAACAAAGCATCCACATAATGAAAAGGATGCATTCATTGAGCAATGATGAAGAGACCTTCACGTCTATAAACTGAGTGTGACTTCACTAAGGGAAGTGAGCCAGGGGGAGTCAATGGTAGTGACCCGAGGGAAGCAGTGAGCTATCCCTGAACCTTTGTAAAGGAAGTGAGCCTAGGACAGAGTGACTGTGCCCAAACCTTTGTAAACCACAGCTAGTGAAGATTAGTAGAATTAGGTACGACCGACAAATTGTCGGCGTATGTTCCTTGGATGTATCCCTTAGTGGTGAACCAAGTAAAAAGTGTTGTGTCTTCTCTGTGCATGTGAATGTTTTATTTCTGATCATATTCATCATATAGGTTCAACAAGTTCCTACCAACGTGGGAACAAGATCCATCACATTAAAAGAAAAAGTTGTCACCCTGATTTACCCCTCCCCTCTCAGGGTGTCATGGGGTCCTTCACTAAATCCATAAGCAATAACTTCTCAAAAACCATAAAAATGATTTATATGATAATCATACCACTATGAGTTTTTATTTATAACTTAGTATCTAGTGGTTAGTGAATAAAAAATATAAAGGAAACTATAAAATATAGAGTTAAAACTCACTATCCAATTCATTAATAGTATTTTCATAAGATTTTCCTTATTATCATGGTGGTTGGTGACTGTTCTCCTCTTTGTCCCTTGTATTGGGATATTGAGTCATATAATGTTCAACTATCTTGAAATTGAAGCAAAAAAAATAATATATTCTCTCTTTCCCTTAAACTTGTGAGTATGATGACCTTCATCTCCACACTTATATAATTTTTATGTCTCTTTAAGGAAATTTTTCCTATGATTCTTCCTGATTTTTTAACATATAGAAAATTGAATCTTCTTTCTTTTATCATCTTTGTATCCATAATTTATATGATATTAAAAATTTATCTTATTTGGTTCATTTTGTATTTAAAATATGTTTTTTTTTTGTTAATAAGAATTATTGATATATTATTTGGAATAAGCGGGTGATTTCTCACTCCATCCCTTATCCTATTAAGTTTCTCATTAGAAATATTTATTCATTTTCCATGGTATTTTTGGCTAACTTTGTTCCTTTAGGATTAATACATTAATAAAACCAAAAGAGTTAACATGAGTGATGATCATTATAAGAGAATTTTCATAAATAACCATAGAAAATTTAATCTCTAGATGTATCACTTTATAACACTATCATGTTAGCATGTAGTTCTTACAAATAAACTTGTGTCATACTTGGTTTAACATATATCACTCTCAGTTTAACATATATAATTCTTGGTTCAACCTAGGTTACTTTGAGTTGTGTTATCTTATACTTATTAAGATAATCATAAAAATAAAGATCCTAAATTACCATGAACTTTACTAAAATATTATAAACTGGATATTCATTGAAATGTATGCATTCAAAATCCAACTTATCCTTCCTCAAAAAACATTAATCATTATTAAAATCATATATCCAAGTATGTATATACCATAATAATATAATCTCAATAACAAAACTCTATCAAATTAATTTATGTAATACCATTTCAACTAAATACTAAAACCAAAATGGTTATGATAATATCCAAAACATGAATATGAAAAAATAAATCTAAATAGGAATACCCTTATTATACTTTTTTTAACATATGATACTTTTAGATCAACTTATGACTCTGTTTGTTCAATACATGGTTATACATGATCATTTCTCTATTAGGTTATCGAACCTAATTATTTAACATTAAACTTTAATCCTTTATAATAGTTCATAAATAGAATGTGATTAACCAAATAATATCCTCTATGAGTGTCTAGTTAGGAGTTTAGTAAGGCATCTTTATCATGCACCAAACCATGGTTGAGTTACTACCCAACACACCCTCTTTAGGGTTATTACCCCTAGGTACATCTATGTCTAAACGATATCCACTTACTAATATTCATAGAGGGATGTAATTTCTAGGAAAACTATATACTCAATACTTTATCAAAAACTTTAGGATGCCATACTATACTTAAATTTATTATTAGGATTATCACTAAATTTATCTCATCCAAATCCCCAAATAATATATACATTATTTACCTGACATTAAATCATATATTATCCCAAAACATTATCTATACCTTTTAAATTTTGATCAACCCTAACTTATCAGCATTTAAATTATACTCAACTAATATCCCAACCTTAAAATTTATATAAACATTTCCTTTGATACTAATCATGACACCATAGACCTGTTCAGTTAGATCTGTTTCTATAAACATATACTTTACATGCTCACTTTGATACCACCTGTAAAATCTAGGATATAACTATCCTTAATTACAAAATCAATAATGATTATTTCATCTCTTATATACGAAGTCTATTTTCTATTTTGTATATTTATAGAATTAATAAATCATAAACTAAAAAAATCTATGTTCTTTATATAAAACAAACATTTTTTCCACAATATATATGAAGCTACTTAATATATAATGAGTCTTAAATATCTCACATAAATTATTTCACATGTTTTATCTTTATAAAAATGTCATGTGTACTAATTTTCTTTATAAACTAGGGAAATAGAAACATAATGGGGGTGAGTTCAAACAATCAATAAAGGAAAACATATAACTAAGGAAATCACGACATAAACTTAGCATAAATATTATGGTAGGAATAATTAGACAACGTGAAGCCTTAATCAAATAGAAACTGAGATCATGTTATATCCATGATAATAAATTAATGTATGTATATCAATAATACTAATCTCATACTCATGTATTTCATAATTTAGGACATCAAAAACATTTTTTCAAGGCCCTATTCCAAGACATTATCCTACTATGGGGAGTGGTATATGCCAAAACCTAACCTATTTTATCCCATGAGACATGTATATACATCAAGGGGATATATAAATCCTAGCCCCACCCATAAATTGTTTAAGTACAATGCATTCACCATAAGATTAAATAATACTTTTCATATCATTTCATAAGGAACATCATATATAATAAAACATGGTTATCTATATAATGATAGATACGTATTGTCAATACATGATCAACTTATGTTATAAATAAATAATCATCAACAATATCAGTAATTTCTCCCTTGTCAATAAAAGAGATAACACGATCACAACTCATATAGAGAAAAAATGTGGATGGTCAAACAATACATAGTCAACATTTCAATAATCATCCATATTAGAATAACAACATATAGAACACCAATACTTTTCCCTATGTTAATAGAATAACTTTATTTCTATGTACACATCATCAAATCTTAATTATTTAAAAATGTGATGTTCACACAGTATAGAGCATTGAGTTATGACCAAGTCAATAATAGAATTACATGAACATAATCCATCCATAGAAATAATATTGATGGTTTCAAAATAACATAACCCCAGTATAAAAAATGAAACATAAAAGGATGTTGATATATATTACAAACACCCATGAAAAAATATTATTTTGAATAGAATCACAAAAAAAGGGATCAAGAATTTAATTTTTTAATACCATGAGTTTCATCCCCCATGTGATTTCATATATATATTAGAGTAAATAACCTAAAACATAAACCCTATTAGAGTAAATTCTTTTGAAAATAAAAATGGAAGTGGAAATGATAACATAAAATAAATTTTAGAAAACAATTTCCAAATTATCATAAAATAAAAATTTACATATTTCTTTCAAAGGAAACATTTGAAAAGGTGATGTAAAATATTTTGAAAACCTTTACCTAAAAATTATCTTTAATAATAAATCATTGAAAAGATATAAAGTTTATATTGGTAAAATGAGGAGAGGATGAAAATACCTATGAAAGTAAAAGTAGAAACCTTTTTTATTATTTTCAAAATACCATTGTTCAAAACTCACTTTATAAGAAGAGTAAAACAACATTAATTTGTATTAAAATTTAATTTCACCAAATATGATTATAAAATTCCATATAATAAAATATTATGGTTGGAGACCCCAATCATGGAATAAAGAATTCTTGATGATATAATATTACTAAAGGAAAAGAGACTTGAGTTATTAATACCCCTTATGGGAAACATACTCCATGAGGAATGAAAATTTTGAAAAGGGGTTTCTATCATAAAAATTTAAAAAATTAGGGAATAAAACATAACACAATCAATGGTTTGAATGTACCAAACTTATATGAGATAAGTTCAAGTGAACGATCATAACTCAATGAATTAAAATTGAGTTACCAAAAACTCTTATGAATGGGGTAACACCTGAGTCAAAAGACTTATGAAGAAAAGAACTTATTTGAATTAGTTTATCCCATTATTTACCAGGAAAAAATTATATAACATTCATGGGATATTAAATCAATATAACACCATACAAAGGAAACATGGTGCAAAACATGTAACCCATCTCAAAGAATTAGAATTGAGACTAAGAAAACTCTTATGACTTGTGTAACATTTTAATAAAAAAACTTGAAAGAGTGAGAATATGAATAATATTAAAATACCATGACTAAAATATAATTCATGATATGATATTTAAAATAGGTAGTATATACACAGTATAAATGAAATTATGTTCATAATATCAAACATGTTTCAAAGAGAGGAATTTGGGATGAAATCCCTTACCACGGTCCGAATTCATTCTATACTTTCACCAAAAATTCTAAATAATTAAATTAATACATACTAAATAACATTATTCATAACTATAACCATTTATAATCCTTATTTATAATAACTTTATACACACACATATATATATATATATTAGTTAATTTTTACCTATTTTTAACATCTTGTGTAAGTAATCTTTATCACGTTAAACAAGTTTTGTAAAAGAGGTGTTGATATATATTCTTTCTCAAAAATTCATCACTATTAGATCATATAATATACTAGAATATATGATCTAAGATATTTTATAAAGCTATAATTTCATTACATGTTATTTTTTGTTACAGTTCATGAGGTTAAAATCAGTGATGAGCATGTTTCAAGGATTCCTAATAAATGAAAGGTGATTTATTAATTAATGAGTTAAATGTTTATATAACCTTACCAAAAAAAAATATTTAAATATTCAAATAATATTATACTTTTAGATCATTTATAATAGTCAAAAATTATATAAATGTGTAGTATTGCTTAAGTATATAGTTAAACCGACCCAAACAAGAACCTACCATGATTACTGGATGATTATGAAGTGTTTTAATTGTAATATAATTATAAAAAGAATAATAATTATATTATTTAGTGTTTATTATTTTCATATATTTGTCATGACCCATCCTAGTGGGGTTCATGTCATGACTCCCCAAGTCCACCTCCAATAGGCCAGGGGCTGGTGACTAGCACTGAGTAGGCATATCACTAACATGAGAGGCATTTCCTAAGTACTTCTATATATGAACACATCTCCAAACCCACAAATTCTTAAATGTTAAAACTATAAGGAAAAAAATGCATGAATACAACTAAACCCAACCAATAGAGTACAATGGAAAGTAAACTGGGTCAGAATACAAGCCCACCAAAATAAAGAGTCTATAAACTACCAACTCCGACCTGTAAGCAACAAATAGGTACTGGGACTATTTCTCATAGCCATAAGAACACCTCATCCAATAAGGAAGATCACAAATCTTGTTCTGGTCCTAGTCCACCCTGGACTCCACCAAAAGGCCACTTGTCTTCACAAGACACGAAACGTACGGGCAAAGCCTGTGGAGGGTGGGTATAAAAATACTCAATAGAGGACCCAGAAAACAAAAATTAAATACACAAAGAAAAGTTACAGTCATCTATACATAGTCCATTTCTACAGAACATATAACAAGAGATACATATATAGATATACTTGAAACCTAGACCCATATTTTAGAGGTAAGTCACAACGACCACATATTAACGCTAGGGATTCAGTTTGAGGATTCCCTGAAGTACTCATCCAGGAGAACTCACTCCATCAGTCTGATAGATCTGATGACATCAATCCAAGAAGTACGCTCATTGGTAAGTGTCACGAGAGAGATATATGCACTGATAGATTTGAAGATAGAATAGATACACTCATTCTGGGGGAACTCACACCTGAGTGGGGAAAGATCACAATACATATATGAGGATCCCTACAAGGGCCTTGTCATATACCACAAATGATCTAGATTAACCTACTAAGTAGAGGATCTATGTCCTATAGGATTGGTCACATCGATACCTAACTCTACTTAGGGCCAAGAATCGGTAGAGGATCTCACTTCGGGGCTCTCAAAGGGACTCTAACTCTATCCATAAAGTTACACTAAAGGTATCATAATTCTATATATAGAAATGATACATGATATTTAGGGGAATGATAAAAGGGAGAACTAACCCAAACTAAACTTGTCCAAGGTACGGTGCATAAGGAGATCAATCCATGTACCGAAAAGTACATGGCATGTAGAAAGGTCACACGTCGTGTCCTATGACCCCAGGTACTGCCTGTGAACAACGACCTGTGTTGAAGAGAATGTTGTGTATAATGAGATATATAGGGCGTGTAGAAGAGTAACATGTTTTTTCATACTATTCGGGGATCACTCTTTGTACTCTGGTCGTGTGCTCATACATGACTTCAACTCGTGTCTACCAACTCATGTACCAGTACATAGGGTAACCCATGTAATCATCCTAGTATGGTTGTGTGGTGGATATATGTCATGTAATCCACCCTGTGTCCATGTATCATCCGAGATACATGTCTATTCCCATGTAAGGACCCACATGTCGTGTGACAATTTTTACATGTTTTGTCATCACTTCCTACATCATGAAACCCTATTTGCTGCCTAGCCAGCCCCACAGGCCGTGTTCTTCGAAGAATAGGTAGGGTTCTTTGGGATTTTCTACAATCAGTGCTCTTCCTCTGCATGCCTCCATTTATCCTTCGATCTTCATTTTGGTGATCTGTTCATCACTAAACTGAAGGTTCATGGTCATCTCGCCATGGTAAAGTCAGTTCGGTAAGTTTTGGGCATCTGATCGACTTCTAAAATGTGTTTAGATCATCTGTGTAAAGAATGGTCGAAGGATGATTTCATCCAAACCGTGTCAATTTTTTGGACTTAATCATCATCGCACCTTCTTTGAGTTATCATGATGTCGTATATCTAATTTGGGATTGCTGAATTTTGAAATGGACATGCAATGATTCATTGTTCATAACCCCACGAAGAACGTGAAGAACACAGGGTCGAAAAGGGAGAAGAAATCCAAATAAAAAATTGAGGAACGAACCACCACCATCGTTCATCACAACATTTATCCACTCCCATTAGAAGGATCAAAAGGAGAAAATCAATATATAAATAAAATCAAACATGGATCAATTCCTCAAAATAATCCTGATAAAAGACCCTCCCTCAAGAAAGAACGATCTGTGGGTCAACCTATTTGTGGGTTGATCTGAGTTCATCATTTAAATCCAAGAACAGGGAAGAACATAATTAAAAATAACAACCCATCCCTCGATCATTGATGAGAGGTGGATTTTCCACCATTTTCGTTGAGATATGATCTTACTACGCATTGATCCATGCATTGTCACTCATCTTCATTCATTGATAATTATTCATGGGTGGCTTCTCTCTAAAGATCCAGAGGATTCCAGAGAGTTTTTCAGGATTATGAGCCTAACCTTGGGATATTTATTATTTAAAACCATAAAACACAATGTTGTATCATTAAAATGTTTCAAAAAAAATAAATTATTAATTTATATTATTTCCTTTAAAACGTCTAAAAATTAACTTATGTAGCTGACCTACGTCGGTTGATGTTTGGCCTCACCTAAGGTAAAATCACTGCTTTGAACACAACGGTGCCCTTGGATTTATGATCTGGGAACCTATTTAAAAGTTATTCCACGTTTTCAATAAAACTTCTCGTGCGCGCTATTTAAAAGTTTAGTTTATTTCAAACATTTATTCCAAGCACCCTGGGCCTCAGAATCACACCGTCACAGATCTTGGTCTTGTAATAATTCAATCTAATATTTAAAAATAGTACACAGAAAATACAAGACATTACATTATCCTCACCTTAGGTCTTTTACGTCCCGAAAAACCCAAAAAAAAAGATACTCAAACTAGTGTGGGTACAATGCACAAATATGATCCTCCTACTCTCACGTGATCTCCTAAAGATTCTTATTCTTCTATTAGACATGCAATAGGGGAATCACTCACCCATGAAGGATCCTCTCTTATCAATACTTGATATCCACTGGGTACTCTACGAAGTACATTCTATCCTCAATGTCTAGATCTCCCCAGTCAATTAAGTGTGATGGGTCATGCACATACCTCCTCAGTTGTGACATGTGGAAGATATCATGTACCTAGTGTAACTACAGTGGTAGATCTAGGAGATTCCCCACCTCGCCAACTCAGAACACTATCTAAAAAGGACCGATAAACCTCATAGAAAACATTCTGCCCTAGCCAAATCTCTGAAACCCTTGTCGGGGTGAGACCCAAAGGAAGACATGGTCTCCCTCCTCAAACTCTAGATTTATTTGTTATCTATCAACATTAGACTTCTTCTAGCTATGTATAGTCTTCATCTACTCCTAGATGATATGCAGCTTCTCGGTGGTAGCTTGCACCAACTCTGGACCAATGAGTGATGACTCTCTATGGTCAATCTAGCAAAAGAGTGACTGGTAGGGTCTCACATATAAATCCTCAAATGGTGTCATACCTTTGGTGGAGTATTAGTTGTTGTTGTCTACAAACTCCACCAGTGGTAGGTGGTCCTCCCAACTATGACCAAAGTCCAAGATATAGGCTCGTAACATATCCTCCAGAACCTGAATGTTTCTCTTAGTTTGACCATCTGTCTGGGGATGGAATGCTATGTTCAAGCATAGGTAAGTCCCAAACTCCTCATGTAATCCCTTCCACAAACAGGATGTGAACCGAGTATCACAATATGAGACTATTTTCGATGGGATTACATGAATTTGAACTATCTCTTGTATGTATAGGTATCACAATCTCTCCATAGAACTCTACTCCTTGATATCTAGGAAGTGAGACAACTTGTTGAGTCGGTCAAAGATCACCTAGATGGAATTGTGGCCCCTATATGTTTGTGGTAATCCCATCATGAAGTACATCGATATTCCATCCCACTTCCACTCTAGAACTTCTAGGGGTGTGACAACCCCACTGGAACCTGGTGCTTAGCCTTCACATGCTAGCATGAAAGGAATCAAGAAGAAAACTCTGCTACTTCCTTCTTTATACCTGTAAACTATAACTAATGTTGTACGTCCTAGTACATTTTTTCCACACCAGGGTGTACCACTAAGGGGGATGTATTAAACTCCCTCAGAACCTCCTCTTGCAACTCCACAGGCATAACTGTGTGTCCTCTGAAAATAAATACGTGCTCCTCACCTTGAAAATATTTATCAGAAACATGTCATATGGATAATTGATCATGTAAAGTCTCTAATACAACATACCCTAGTCATGCCTCCATATATCTACTTAAGAGTAGGGTGGGACAACCGTCGAATAGAGATAAGCTGCATCATCTCTATTCATGAAGGATAACTGTAGTGAGGTCAACTGCTATAACGCCTCAGTTAGAAACAGCAAACTCGGTATCATACTGAGAGAATCAACCAAAACATTTCATTTCCCATGAGTATAGATGATCTCAAAGTTATAATCCTATAGGAACTCCAGCCATCTCCTCTGACTCGGATTCAAATCCTTCAGCAAGAAGATGTACTTGACGCTATTGTGGTCAGATTAGACGATAAATCATTCGCCCATCAGATAGATTCTCCACATATTCAATACAAAGACTATCACTACTAACTCAATATCATGGGTCATGTAGTTCTACTCATACAACCTTATCTATAACAAACCATAAACAATCACTTTCTGCCTCTACATCAGGACACAGCCAAGATCGGTCCTGGAAGCGTCGTAGAAAACTACGTACTCGACACCCTCTTCTGTAAATCTCAAGATCGGTGCACTCGTCAAACTCTGCCTCAACTGCTATAAATCCAATTGGCACTTCTTCGTCCATACAAAATTCTACCCCTTTAGGTCAAGGCTATCATTAGTGTTGATATCTAGGATAAATCAAGATTGAATCTTAGGTAATATAATGATATCCCAAGGAATCTCTGCATCTTTTTCACACTCTAGAGTGGCCCCCATTCTGACACTACATCGACCTTGTCTGGGTCCACTACTACTCCATCTGTTGAGATAACATGTCCAATAAAGTAGACCTCTTATATCCAGAACTAGCAATTTGAGAGCTTCCCATAATGATGGTGCTCTCCGAATACATCTAGAACCAACCAAAGGTGTCTTGTGTGATCCTCCTCTAATGTCGAGTACACAAGGATGATGTTGATGAAGACAACTACGAACTGGTCTAAGTACGACTGTAATATATGTTTCATAAGTCCCATGAACATTGTGGGGGCATTTGTCACCCCAAAAGGCATCACCAAGTACTCTTAGTGACCGTAGCGTCATCTGAAATCCATATTTGATTTATCCTTATCTCATACTCATAACTGGTGGTAAAATTTTCTGAATTCGACCTTTGAGAACCATCACGTCCCTCTCATATGATCTAAGATGTCATCGATCCTCGTGATTGGATACTTGTTCTTTACTATTACCTGGTTTAGGCACCAGTAATCCATGAACAACCTCAAACTCCCTTCTCCCTTCTTGGAAAACAAAACTGGGTCTACCCAGGGTGAAACACTAAGTCTTATGAATCCCTTACTCTACAAATCCTTAACTTTCATCCTCAACTCCCAAAGCTCTATGAGAGCCATCTGATAGTTTTTTGAGGATATCAATTTCATCCAGGGGTGTAAGTCGATGCAGAATTTGATCTCCCGGTGGAGAGGTAATCTTGGAAAATATTTTAGAAATACATCCTTGTACTCCACCACTACTACTAGGAACTAAAAGATCGCAACATATACTACCCTGAGGGTAAGTCTATCCAACTCATGAGTGATCAGCTGCACCCTCTTAAGAATGATCCTACTCTATGCTACCTGCATTTTCTTTTCACCAACAAAGGAAAACATCATTCCATTACTGCGGATACACCACACTCTTCTCCTAAAGAAGTTAATCCAGGCATGGGCCTAAGATGACCAATCCATACAGACAATGAAATCATAAGGCATCGATGCTACAACCAAGAGGTTTTAACTGAAACTCTCACCTCCAAGGGTGATATCACACTATTGGCAAAGATGTTTGATCATCGGGTCTCCTTCTGTAGGTGTATCTAAGCATAAGGGTCGAATCAATGGATCTAATAGAATCTCAAAGTATTGCACAAGACATGTGTTAAGGAAAGAATGACTAGAACCTGTGTCTATAAGTAAGGAAGTGAAGGTAGGAAAGACACAGATTATACCACAGATCATCCATGGAGTACCTAGGAAATATGACTCAGCCACATGTAGCTACCCCCACCCTTGTCCCCCATCTCCCTGAGCCTCGTGCGGACCTCCCGAGGGTAGTGGTGGAAGTAGGTCAAAGCGTCTTCTACCTCCTGCAGCACTCCCTGCTCCTCTTCTATATCTTCCACCTGGAGGGTTTGCCTGATCCACTCTCTACCTCTTCCTCGGTGGTCCATCCACTTCCCCCTTTTCATCAGTTTGATTGGTTTGAAAATATATAGAGAGATTTCCCCTACCATCGCATGAGTATCATCACCTCACCCTTGGCTGACTGGATCCATCTTGAGAGCTCTGGACTATAGCTCCACTGTCTTGGGTCCTCCTATGACATCTCCCACATCCCAATCCTTGTTCTTGACATAGGATCTCAGCTGCGGAGGTCCATACCCCTATATGACTGCTTCTAATTCCCATTGGTTGTCTCTGCTCATCCAAGAAGATCTCGACCACAAAATCTCTCTTGAGTACTCCTTCATAAATTCAAATGCATAGAGGCACAACACTATCTTGGATGTCCCATCGTAGACCTCGATAGAAGGTCTGAGATCTTCAGTATTGATCCTTGACCATATCCATCGAGTACCTGGTGAGGTTGTTGAGCCTCAATGAATAGTAATCCATCATTAAACTACCCTACTGGAGCTGAAGAAACTTATGGATACGCACAGCTCTCAGCATAACTAGAGAGAACTTATCCCTAAAGAGTCACTCAAACTCTCCATGAAAGATTCTCCTCATCGTGAGTCTGTATGGTCAAAATTCACCATCTTCCCATTGACCCCTGAAGAAGGATCGCTCCTAGGATCACCATCTAGTCTGCTGGTGTCCTCACTATATGGAAAACTCTTTTTACCACCTCAATCCAGTCTCAGCTGCCTGAGGGTCAGTCTTACCTTAGAACCTGAGGGGTCTCTATCTCTGAAACTCATGGAGCGCACTCATCCTGCACTCCTTGTCTTCTGGCACTATAGGTTTCACATTCTACTCCACTAGTGGTGGTATAGCAGTTGAACTAGGTGGAGTTAACACCTGGGGAACTGGTCCATGAATCAAAGTCTCGTCACTGAGGGGGTCATCCTCATAATCAAGCTGTTGAATCCTAGTAGGTATGCATTGTAGAGGCATCCTGTAAGGAAACCAAATGTATTACAGTCAAAGAGTATATTTGGATAACTGAAACAAAAGGACATGGAAAATGCAACCCATTACTATATGATTCATGTACCATTATTTTTTTTCCTGCAACTAGTGTTCTCATGTACAAAGTCAAGAAGTAGGTTATCAAAGTCTTGGTGTATGGATATGTCGGCTACCCACACCAACAGTGGAGTACCTGGCCTGAAACCCAAACTCGAAACACTTAACATTGTTTACCCAAACCAATCTCATATAATATTGGTCCTAAAGGTATAATTACCACCTCTGATACCACTTTTTCATGACTTGTCCTAGTGGGGCCAGTGCTGTGACTCCCCAAGACCACCTCCAATAGGCCAGGGGCTAGTGACTAGCACTGAGTAGGCATATCACTAACATGGGATGCATTGCCTAAGAACCTATACACACACACGCATCTTCGAGTCTACAAATTCTGAAATATAAAAACCACTAAGGAACAAAATGCATGCATACAGCTAAACCCAACCAACAGAGTACAACAGAATGTAAAGTGGACCAGAATACAAGCCCCCCAAAAAAAGAGTCTGTAAACTACCAAGTCTAAACTGTAAGAAATAAATATGTATTGGGACTGCTGCTTATAGCCATAGGAACATATTGGCCTGTAAGAAAGCTCACAAAGCTCATTCTGGTCCTAGTCCGCCCTAGATTTTTTCAAAATCCTACTCATCTACACAAGACATGACACGTACGGGCAAAACTCGTGCAGGGGTGAGTATAACAATACTCAGTAGAGGACCCCCGAAAACCCCAAATCAATACACAAATCAAAGGTACATTCAGATCTATATAGTATATGTTTACAACACATATAACAAGAGATACATATCTAGATTTACTTGAAAACTAGACCCGTAGTCTAGAGGTAAGTCACAATGACCGCATACCCACACTAGGGATTTAGATTGAAGATTCCATGAAGAACTCATCTAAGAGAACTCAATCTATGATTCTAATAGCTGTAATGACGTTCATCTGAGAATTAAGATTGTCTAGAAGTGTCATGAGAAAGATAAATGAACTGATAGATATAAAGAGAGAATATATATACTCATTCTAGGAAAACTCACTTCTGAGTGGGGAAAGATCATGATACAAGGATGAGGATCACTGCTAGGGCCTTGGAGTAAACTAAAAATCATCCATATTCTCTTTCTAAGTAGAGTATCATCATCCTGTATTATTTATCACCTCGATACCTAACTCTACCTAGGGGAAAGAATGGGTATAGGATCTCGCTCTAGGCCTCTCGGAGGGACTCTGACTCTATCGAGAAAGTTCTGCTGAAGGGATCATACTCAAGTAAATTGAAATGATACCTAACCTTCATGGTAATGAGAAAAGGGGGCATTAAACCAAATTAAACTTGTCCAAGGTAGAGTAGAAAAGGATACTAATCCATGTACAGCAAAGTATATGGCGTGTAGAAAGGTCACACACCGTGTCCTATGACCCCAGGTAATGCCTATGTACAATAACCCATGTCGAAGAGAATGTCATGTATAAATAGATATACATGGAATGTATAAGAGTAAAACATTGTGACCTACTATTTGAGGGTCAATTTTTGTATTCTGGAAATGTGCCCGTACATGGATTCAATCCATGTCTGCCAACCCGTGTACCAGTACACGGGGTAACAGGTGTAACCGACCTAGTCTGACCGTGTGGTGGAGTACATGTCATGTACTCCACCCCGTGTCCATGTACCATCTGAGATACACGCTGAGTCTTGAGTAAGCACCCAAACTTCGTGTGACAATTTTCACATGCCATTTCATTGCTTCCTACATTGTGAAACTCTAGTTATATCCAAGTTGTCCCACACGCAGTATTCTTTGGAGAACATGTCATGTTCTTTCAGATTTTCTAGAATCAGTGCTCCTCCTCTGTGAACCTATATCGATCCATTGGTCTTCATCCAAAAAAAATCATCATGAAATTGAAGGTTCAAGGTTGTCCCGCCATGGAAAAGTCATTTTAGTAAGTCTCGGGCGTCCGATCGGCTCTAAAAATGTGTTTTGATCATCCGTATGAAGAACAATCAAAGAAGGATTTCTTTCAAACCGTGTCAATTCACCTTTCTCCAATATCTTCGCACTTATGTTGGGTATTCACAATGTCAGATCTCTAATTTTGGATCTTTTCATTGCAAACTGGATGTGCAATGATCCATTATTCATAACCCCACGAAGAATGCGGGGTCAAAAGGGAGAAAAAATTTAAATAATTAATTGAGGAACTAACCTCTTCCATAATTCATCACAGTGTTGATCCACTCCCATTAAAAGGATCAAATATAGAAAATCAAAATATAAATCAAATCAAACATGGATCAATTCCCCAAAATAAACCCGATAAAAACCCTCTTGTAAGAACGAACGATCTATGGGTCAACCTATTCGTGGGTTGATATGTGTTCTTCATTTAAATCCAAGAATGGTAAATAAAACAATTAAAAATAACAACCCCTACCTCAATCATTAATGAGATATGGATTGGTTTCCATCATCGATGATATCTGATCCTGTTGTGCAACGATCCACGTGTTGTTGTTCGTCGTTGTTCATCGAGAATTCTCCAAGGGTGGATCCTCTCCAATGCTCCAGAGGATTCCAGGGAGTTTTCTAGAGTTATGAGACTAATACTGAGATCTTGATTATTTAAAACCATAAAATGCTTCACTGTGTTGTTAAAACATTTGAAATAAAATAAATTATTAATTTATTTTATTTCCTTTAAAACGTCCAAAAATTAACTTTTGTAGCCGACCCGCGCTGGTCGATGTTAGGCCTCACCTAAGTTAAATTCACTAATCTGAAGGAAAAAGTACCCTTATATTTCTGACCCGGAAACCTATTTAAAATTTATTACACTTTTTCAAGAAAACTACTCATGCACGCTACTTAAAATATTAATTTATTTCAAACATTTATTCTGGGCACCTCGGTCCTCGGAATCACACATCGTCACAAAGTCTGGTCTCATAATAATTCTATATGATATTTGAAAATAATACCTAAAAATATGAAATATTAAAATTTTAAAATTTTAATTAATTATATGAATAATGAATGGATATGAAAATATTATGTAGTATGGATAAAAATATTTTCATATTGGTATGCTTTTTTATGACGGTTAATGTTATAATGATTTATTATTTATAATATTAATTATAGAATGCTTAATTTATATTTAAAAATATAAATCATGAAATAATAAAAATATATATATTCACTAAGCCCATTTATAGAACCATCCTTGAAAGGTGGTGTCGAAAAATGAAATGTGTCGTTCATGGAGGCGATAACCTGCACACATGCATGGAAAACGTTTTCTTTTTTTTCAATTGAATGGGGGGGAAATATATAATAGTTATACCATAAATATAATAAAATTTAGTGTATTATTTATACTGATTTAATTATATACATAATTTATAATGGGTTTGTATGAGGGTGTATGGGAAGGCTAAATAATAAAATTAAAAGGGTAAGAAATATTTACATTGAGAACTTGGATCTTCTCTTGATGTATCCTTTGGAAATGAAGGACTTGAATAACTTTATTGAGGATAGGGGATTTTAATGTGTATATGGGATCTGTAAGAAGTAATCATGGTATAGTTTCATGTTAATTTCAAAATATAGGATTGTATTTAAGTTGGATTAAGTGAGATCCTTTTATAGGTAAAAAAGATGGACAAATCTTTGGAAAAGAATGTTAGGTAAGGGATAAGAATGGAATTACATGAGAGTTTGGTGAGTTAGGTAGAGATATGGTAGGTGAGACATGTGGGTATGAATTCAATACCTAAAAAGGGCTTTCTAGAAGTTGTAAGAGATCTTTTAATTATTAAACATTTGAGATACTTTATTTTCCCATTTTTACCCTTATTAATCTTGATTAAAATTTAACCATGGTTATTATTTTATTAATAAAAATATAATATGACCCTTCTTACCAAATTTATATGTAATGAATCAAAATTTTGAATGAATTTAACCTAATTAAACCTATAAATATGATAAAATTAACTTTTAAATTAAAACATATCATGTGTTGAAAACCCTTTTTTGTAGAAAAAATTTGTTTTAGTTATTAAGTGTTATTAATGTTATTTAAAATTTAATTCAAATAAATTATATTTAATTTATTTTTATATATGTTTAAAAATAATATTGGAGTTTTTAATTAAAAATAAAATAAATTTAATTTTAAATCATAATAGTTATAAAAGTATAATTCTTTAAAAAAATGTTTTACCTTGGTAACTAATATTTATCATGGTAACTTAATTTTATACCAAAAATAAAATTAACCCCATTACTTAATTGGACCATTATAATTAAAAATATATAAATCCTATTATCCGATCCAATTTCTAAAAAATTTAAAATTTTATTTTATATAAATTCATAAAAATACAATGAAAGATATTTTCATAAGAAAATAACTTTTTAAAAAAATATCAATTATTCATATTTTCATTCATTATCAATTACTTTTTAGTATTAAAACATTAATAATATAAAATATATATTATCATCACTAATAAAATTTTTATTGAAATATAAATTTAAATCCCATAATAAAGCAATATTTATAAAAATACATTTCTAAGTATAAAATGACTATTTTAGTCATTTTCACTATACCAATTTAATTTCATTTAAATTAAAAGTAGTCTTTATCTTATTTAAATAAATATTCCATAAATTTTTACTCATATTAATTCTATCTAATTCATTGTATTGGTATTAATTTCCTTACTTAAATATTTATATTTTATCTAAATATATCTTGGTTTATTTTTAGTTCGGTGTTGTGTGTGGAGTAAGCTATAAAACAAATTTACCTATTTAATGGTAATCATATATTAAAATTTTGGGGTGTAACATGTATGCATTAATGAACTATATTATTTTCTACCATGACTATGTATAATCATTTTTAATAAAGAAGTGTTTGCATCTTGTTGTTGTATGATTTTTTTATGTGAATCGGGTTATCTTTATTTTGTATCATTAATATTAGTATTGGATCATTTCCATCAAAATGATCATTTTGATAAATCCTTTAAATTTTGTGTCTAATTAATGATAATGATTTAGATATTTAGTGAAAGAAGTTAGTGTATAATTTTGGAATGACTTAGATGTGGGTGAGATATTGGCTTACATGACCAACTCATACATCATCTGGCCATCCTTACATGTCATGTAGAAACACCATAGATTTTATTAATGTACACCCAATAAATTTGAGGTAGTATTTATAATTATTCCCACATATCATATGACTACCTCATACATTGTGTGTATTATACCTTGTTAAATAAGACCTATTGCATGCATCATTTACCTTAGTTTTGGATCTATTTCAATTTTAGGAAGTATCTTGATATTTTCTAAGACCTTTCATGATACATGTGATAATTTTTACACCCTTTTATGATAATTCATTTCATATATCAACGTTTTTGGAAATAATACCTATAATTCTCCATAAATTGTAATTTTTTTTCAAAAATAGTGTTTATTTATTATTTGGGTTGTGCACACTATAAAAAATCATGGTGATATTTATTCCCAAAATTCACATAACCACCCCATGCAAGGTATCTACAATATTATATATTGTATAAACATAAAAAAAACATTTTATATGTGGTTATATCCATAATATCTAATTTCAAACAAGTGATTTATATTTTCTATACCATTAAGGAATTTTTTTAAAAATTTACCTATCCTAAACATGACATGTCAATTTATTATTATATTATAGTATATTTAATGTGAATATGATAGGAATGTTATATAGAAAAATGGTTAAAAAATATACAATTTTATTTCTTTGAATGCTCTATGATTTAAACTATTTAGATTACTATTTAGAAAATTTATTTTCCTAAAATTCATGTGATTAAACAAATTCATGTACCACTCACATTGTTTGAACTTAGAGAATCCCATACATCCCAAGACTACCATGTACACTCAAAATAATTACCCCATCTTAGTGGTTCATTTTTTAAGCTTCCTAAAAATTGGAAGTTATTTCAAAAAACATTTTTAATATATTGTGGGGCGTTTTTTACAAAATATGGGATCCAAATCCCTATAAAAATGATTTTATGTATTATAAGATATAAAAAAACATATCCTATAGTTGAACTTCACCAAATTTTATTACCTCATATGTTTTGATGTCATTTATATCTTCATTGATCCCTCTCCCTCTCATTATCTACCCAAATTAAGTAAATATGCATCTATTCTTAATCTTTTTAATTTATTCCAGTTTTTTAGGAAATACATTTATTAAAATCACATTGGAAATTTAACTTCATATTAGTTAGATTGTGTCATCACCATGAGACATGCAATGGGTTGTGGTATAATAGTTATTATGTACCTATCTCTCTATTTCATAGGGTTTTCATGATCACAAAAAATCTCTTATTTATCTAATTCTTTCATTTGAGTGAATTTTAGTCTAACATCTTGGTCTTTAAGAGATTTCATTAATGGACTTGATAAAGTTATTAAATTCTATTCAAAGGATTCTTAATAATCATGTTAATGGATTGTAAAATAATCAATTCATTATTTAAGATCTTGTAATGAAGTTTTAAGACCAATATAATACTATTTAATTAATTCATTGTGGATCTAGTTGAATATTGTTACAATAGGAAGCATTGGATAGCCAGTGTAGAGCCACCGGCCAACTGATGGTGTTGGATAAAAGGTCAGATGATCTAGGAGTCCACTGAACTGTTGGTGTAGAAGTATTATCTCACTAATAGAGGATCACTGGATAGTTTTTAGAATTATTTGGTGCCATTGTATCCCCCTGCAAGCTCATTGAATAGCTGGTGGGCCCGTTTATTCTTGTCAAAGTTCTTAATTTTCATGGGGGCCACTACTCTAAAATGGTCATTGATGTAGATTACTAACCAGGAATGATTATATAATTTTCCTTAAATATCAAGAGGCTATAAATTGAAGAACTTAGTGTATTTTAAGATCAAATAAATCTCTCAACATTTCAATGGGGGATCTCTTACAATTCTCTCTTAACCTCCAATCCTACTATCAAGAGCCAATTTTATTTCTATATTCTCAAAGGATATCATATCCCATTTCTCTCTATCTCTCTCTAATATTGTTTTATCCTTTGTGATATATGAGACTATATTTGTAATATATTTTCACCAAGAATATATTTCTCTTCTCATCCTATCTTATATAATTAGTTTCTTGTAACTTCCATCAAAAGGAAAGGGAGGATTGGTTTCTTACTACTTTCATCCAAAAAATTGAGGAATTGTTTTCTTGATATCCGTTAAAATAAAGTGAAAAGGAAAAACCTCTCAGACCAAGGGAAGTATATGTAAAGTCTCACACTAATACATTTCTGAACTCCTTTATCAAATGGAATTTTTTTCTCTCTTTATATTTATGAATTGCATCATCTAATCTCGATATGCATAATTGCATAAATTTAATTCATCATTTTTCCAATATGCTTACTCACTTAATTAAATTTGATATTTCCTTTGCACTATCACTTGATTGTATCAAAATCATTTTGTTTTGAATTTACACTTTTCATTTATTATTTTATTTTTTTAAATGAAATTCACTCCTTTTCATTTTACTCCAACTAACAATTAGTGTCAAATGAAGTTTTTTTGTTTTTATAAAAAAAATATTTTCAAAAAATAGTTTTAGTTTTTTAAATATTAATCAATTTGAAAGTATGATTATAGGATGTAATCTTCCTCTTGTACTTATACTCCTTCATTTGATGGAATAAATTACTTTTATTAGAAAACTCTCAAGTTAATTTTCCTTGAAATCATCAAATATACTATTTTTAGAATGGTTATGAATGGTGATAATAATGTTGTTGGTTGGAGTAGGACACTCAAGAGGGGTTGAATTGAGTTTCTATAAAAATTTATTTCTAAAACACTTACTTAAAAGTTCCCCAATTTAAAATATAAAACAGACCAATTAATCAAAGTATCAGATTTATAAAAGTTTTGATCTTTTGAAATACTTCTCAAAGAGTGATTAGTTATCAGATAAAGCAATATGTATTATCAGTTTAACCATTTAAATCAATATACTAAAACAAATTCTAATATAAACACTATCAAAGATTAACTATCAAAGTAAATAAATTTTTCCAATGAATAAATAAAATAGTGAAAATAGAACTTTGAAAGGAACAGTAGATTTTAAAACAAGAGGTATGGTATCAAGCTGAGACTTAGTCCTCTTCACTTGGTGATCACCTACCACCAAGCTATTTATATAAATAAATTTTAATCCACAGCCTAGATTAGGGTACACAAAATTATAAATAGTTATCCAAGTCCAATATATCTCTTCCATAGTTTTTGTGGGAGTGATAACAACAAACAGGCCATGCAGGGACCTCTTTCATTGTTATTTGTGGGATTGTAAGGTGTAAAATGATAGGTTTGTGAAGATATAAATTTATCCTCTAGTTTGGAATAGGAGATAGTGTGTGTTTACTAGATAGCGACACACACACTACTCTAAAGGTAAAACAATGAAAAAATAGAGAAAAATATAGATAAAATAGTTTAGAAGGCTCTTTGTGTTTGTTTATGCATCTTGTAACTCCTCAAAGTTATGTTGAAATGTATCTTGAGTCGATTTATGGAAATAACTAGATAAACATAGTATCATGTGATCTTATATCTATTGTTTTCAGTGAGTTAGTTGTTTTTTGGTATGAGATATTTTCTTCTCTTAGAATATTGCTACAACAAGTTTGTCTATGCAGGTTCTCTGTAATATCTTCGAGTTTTTTTAGTTTCAATTTATTGAGTTTTTATTAGGAACACAAGTTGTAGCATTATAACTACATCATACTTTATATTTTTTATTTTATATTTCCTTTATACTCAGCAGTATACAATGTGCATGATCTCCGGTACCCCATACTTCATATTTTCCTCTAACATATCTTTAAATGTTGTCTACAAAAGATAGATGGAGTCATTAAAATAAATTGATGTACTAAGTTTCACAAATATAACTGTTATAAAGAAATTTAAATTTAAATGAAAAAAGAAGGAATGATGGTGTCTCAAGATCGATAGCTCAGGAATGGTGAGTTAGGATCAGTAAGTCACTCATTCAGTGGGTCGAATTGATGGTGAATCAGGCATCGGTAGGTCATTCTGATGATAGGTCCACTTGACAGTAGGTCAACTATAGGTAGATTATAAATAATGAAAATTCTGAACATCGATGAGTCATTCTGTCGTTATCTCGATCTAATGGTGAATCATCCCATTGGTAACTTGGTTTGAACGGTGAATCATACTTAGAAGAAATTCAGATTTGATATCAGTAGGTTGAACAATAGTGACTCATTGCATCGGTATCTTGATGCGATGGTGACTTAGCTATCGATAAGTTAGGAATCAGTGTCTTGTCCTTTTCTAGATTTCAGTATCCATGCTAACGATGATACATATCATCATTTGGTCCAATAGTGAGTAAACCTAGATGTTGACTCATCCTTAAGAGTGACTTATACTTAGACAAAATTTTATAACCTGTATTAGGTAGTAAAACACTAACAAAATAGATTAATATTATATGTAAACATAATTAACCTTGATCAAACTTAATAAAATGTGATTTTTTAGCATTAAAACTAGAGGAGTCCAATAATATCTACCTTTTTTATAATCACAAATCATGTCATTAACAATCCATTTATAATTATCAAAGGAATGATTATATTTAACATAGCATATAGATTATGTGAAATTAAAACATAAAATAGACATACTCAAATAAAATAAAATTAAATCTTAATATTTAAGTTAAATTCCATCTCATATTTCAGTTAATCTCATATTTTAGTTAAGGTAAATGACATCTCATATTTATCCCCCTTTTGGGATTATTAAAAAATACAACAAATGATAAGAGGGAAAGAACATAACATGGATAAAAATAGATAATGTATTTAATAATCAAGAGAAAGTACAATGGAGTAAAATAGAAAAAATTCCATCCCTATCAAAGATAAATCCAATCACTTCTTCACTAAATAAGGATCCATAGGTACCTTGCCCATATCAAAAGTAGATGGAGGAACAGATGGTACAGAAGAAGCTATGGTATACAACTGATGAATGGGGACTACAAAGGGTATTATAGGTGTAATACTCTGAGTAGAAGATGTAGGAGAAATGAGTTACATATTGATGATAGTTCATAGATGACATGGTCCTATACTGAAGACATGGGAAATATTTGAAGGGTTTTAGGCAGAGGAGAAAAAGGGTTCCTAGTGACTGTAGCTCTATACTGGGGATCAACTGACTGGTAGATAGAGCCTGTATGCAAACTCTCAGTCACTGGTCGAATGGGGAATGCCTCAGGTGAAAAAATATTAGTACTCTGATGATGTAGTTAAGTCTTAAAAATGATTATAAAGTCCATGATTATCTTACCACCTTTATCTATATCCTTTTTAAATCATAATTATTCTCTATAAACATTTGGAGAGCATTAGTTAACTTTTTAAGTGTTTTAACTTGTTCCTTGAAGGCTTGAGTAACAGGAGGTATCCTTAGATTTTCAACCAAATATTAAAAGTGACTATCCAGCTGGTGCTTGGTGTAAATCATTTTAATGTAGAAATCTACTTTCTTTGTAATTTCCTCCTGAACAGAAGTTTCCCATTTCATGTAAAATATTTCCATGTCATATATATGATCAATATTCTATTTAATATTTCTTATGATTTTCTGGTCTATGCCACCACTCATGTTTGAAGTTAGTATCTGATCACTATTGTGATCATATTAAGATCAGGATAATAAATAGAAGGAGCAGCTGAGGTTGAGTCTTTATTTTCTGCATCTTTTATTAAGGATTTCAAAATTTCTAGATTAAGAGATGTAGGAGGAGTAACAGATTTTTCCTTAGAAGATGTATCCTCAATATTGTTTCAAACTTTTTCCAGTGATGCTTCATACTCAACTAACATTCCTTTCACAACTATAGTGAGGGCATCCAACTCATCACTTAACCTCTTATTTTCCAATCTCACTTCTTGAAGTTCTGAAACCAACTGAGGTTGAATCTGGAAAAGAATATTTTCTGAAAGAATAACTGCATCATATTCACTAAGACTTACAATAGGAGATGGTTTAGGTTAGAATATACTTTTAACCAATGAACACAAATCTTCCTTAAACATTTTGAAATAATGTTGGGTCACATAGTCTGTAGGTACTAGTGTGACAGTAGTAGAAGAAAGAGTAGGAGTGTGAGCTACTACTGGAATAGGTGTTGTTTCTAAACCTGTTCCAATTGGATATCATTGAGAAATACCTACTTCTTCAACCAATGATCCCTTAGGATCATATGCCTCATTATCTAAATTAGGGTATTCTAAACCCAAATTAACATACCCAGGGTACTTTTCCTATTTATATACTGTTACATCATAAAGAATAAGTGTATCAACTCTTACCCTTTTTTATGTTGCTCCCTATCAATAGATGCTTCCTCTTTAGTAGGTTACTACCTATCAATTGGTGTTGTATTCCTGACATAAACAAGTTCTTGTACAAGAGAAGTTGGAACTTCTTCTTCAACATGAACTACATCATGCATATGAACATATGGAGATCTTTCCTTAAACAAAACTGACTTAGAAACTTCATGGGATTCCAAAACTGATTCCTATTCCAATAAAGCAGTATCAGTAGGATTTTTAGGCTCAAAAGGATCTAGAGTAAGATCAATAGGTTCTGCAACAGGACCTTGATCATTATCAGGATGGTCTGATCTACTATAAAATCCAACACTTCCTTCTTTCTCATCATCTACATTTTCTTCACCAGATTCTTCTCTTTCACTTGCATCTTCTTTATCTTCATCAATATTACTTCATCATTATTACTTTCTTCATTTTCACTACTAGACTCTTCATCTACTTCACTTATAAATTTACTAAAATATTCAATATTTTATGATTCTTCAGTCTCTTCATCTTCATATTCTAGAATGAGAGGTTCTTTTGTAGGAAGAGGCTTAGGAGGGATAGCAGGTCTAAAGGTCATCCTTTCTGGACATACTTCAATATATGGGTCATCTCTATCATCAATATGATATTATTATCCTTGATTTTATTCTTTTTCTTCTTCTTATTCATCAAAATACTCCCTAACAACATTTGGTCCGAGACCAGGATCAACCATGTTTCTTGGACTTGGGGATTTCTCAACAGGATTTAATTCCTCATAAATATTATCATTTTCTTCAACCCATTATTTCTACCAAGGATTACAATTTATATGGATTCTCTTAAAAATGATATTTTTAATGAAAAATCCATCACAATTAATTATTGATTCTTCATTTTCATTCACTAGAACTTTGAATTTCAAAATTGTAGAAATAAACTTTGGATAAAACAAGGAATTTTACTTGGATTGGAATTTAATCATTTCATTCATATGCACCATTAAATATCTTGATAATTTAATCTTGTGTCACTTTTTCATAAGTTATATAAAATACACATCCTGTTATTTGAGAGAGTAAAAATCCCCATTTCTTGAACATAACTAGTGCTGGATAAATTTGAACAATAACCTACAGTCACCATCAAGATCTATTGTTATTGGTCTTCTAAGAGTTCCATTTATAGTAAGCTCTATCAAAGATTCCTCAAAATTGAAAATATCACTGGTAGGAGGATTAATTCTTGGATAATCATTAAAAATTCATTTAGATGTAATTTTAGACATTCGACCCACTACTTTGAATAAAAGGAAACTCTTTTACCATTTATCCAACACTTAATCCAAATCTCTTCAGAGCCCTCAAGAATAAATTCTGTATGCAAATAAAACTCATGCACAAGATTAGGATAAAAAAATATCATGTTTTTAAAGAACTAATCTAACCTTCCTTGTTATTTCAACACATTCAAAAACAGAGACTTGATAGTAACTATTCGGAATGAACTTTCCTTTCAGGAGTGACGATTTGGCTCACATGTTTAGGATGTATAGGTTTTGGTTTAGGTTGACTAGATTCGCCTTTATGCTTTTTAGAAGGATGACACTCATCTATAGACTTCTCAGATAGACACTTAACTCAATCCAATGGTGGGATTTGACGGTTTCAGTTCAAAGGAGAAGGGTATTAGTTCAGGAGAGAAGAATGTGATAAAAAGATTATGAGAGTGAGAAAGTGAGTTAGATCAATTTTAGTTTTATCATTTAGGGATTAGGAAATTATAAATCAAAAAAATTAATTAAAATAAAATTAAATAAATAAAATAGTGATGTTTTAACTTCTTGAAGAAAAATAACAAAGTATAGAATGGTGTGACACAATAGTGAGTCCTGTCAGTGAGTCATCAATGGTGAGACATAAACGGTGAGTCATCCACAGTGAGACACAACGGTGAGACATGAATGGTGATACATCAAAGGTGATACATCAACGGTGAGTCACCAATAGTGATACATCAAATATGAGACAACAATGGTGATACATCAATGGTGAGACATAAATGGTGAGACATCAATGGAGAGTCATCAATAGTGAGACATCAATACTAAAATGTCAACATTGAGACCTCAGCGGTGAGACATTCGACAGTTAGTCCCTCAAAGTTGATCATCCCTAACTCATATCGGATGTAACTCATTCTCTCAGAATTTAAAGGCTTATTAAAAATATCAGCAAGTTGTTTTTTAGTGACAATGAATTCTATATTTATATCACCCTTTTGATAATGATATCACAAAAATTTATGTCTTACATCGATATGTTTTGTTCCTTACTAAGAAATGGGATTCTTATAGATGTTAACAGAACTTGTGTTATCACAGTTTATTAGGATTTGTCTAAATGATAGCCATAGTCTAGTAATGTCTGTTTCATCCACAGAATTTGAGCACAAAAACTACTAACAGCTATGTATTCATCTTTGGTAGTAGATAATGCAATAGAATTTTTCATTTTACTACACCATGAAACTATAGAATTTCCCAAAAAGTGACATGTTTGAGAGGATCTTTTTCTATCTAACTTGTAACTACCAAAGTCAGCATCATAATAACTAAATAAGTCAAATGGTTATCCTCTAGGATAGAATAGTCCTAAGTTGGTAGTATATTTTAGGTATTTCAATATTATTTTAACAATAAGTAGATGTGACTCTTTAGGGTTTACTTAAAAACGAGCGCACATATATGCACTAAACATAATATCAAGTCGAATATCAGTCAAGTAAATAATAATTCTAATCATACCTATGTAATTGGTTTGATCTACTAATTTCCCATTTTCATCAAGATCTGATTTACATGTGGTAATCAAATGATTATCCCTAATTTTAGTGCTATCCAAATTAAAACATTATAAAATAACTTTAGTATATTCAATTTGATTTAAAATAATGCCTTCCTTATTTTTAAAATTTTGAAATCCAAGAAAGAATTTTGTTTCACCCATTAAAATCATTTCAAACCCATTTTGTATCATTTTTGAAAAATCAACACATAAATAATTTTTTGAATATCCAAAAATAATATCATCAAAATATATTTGAACAACTAAAACATATTTAGAAATTCTTTTTATGAAAAGAGTAGGATCAAAAATACCTTTAGTAAAACCTTTAGAATTAAGAAAAGTGATGAGCCTATTATACCAAGCCATTAGAGCCTGCTTTAAACAATAAAAATATATTTTTTTAATTTAAAAACATGATTTGGAAAATGAGGCTTCGTAAAACTAGGGGTTGTTCAATAAAAACATCATCAACTATATAACCATTCAAGAATTCACATTTTGAAATCCATTTGATAAAGTTTTAAATTAATATGTGTTGTATAATATAGAAGTATTCTAATAGATTCTATTTAGGATACTGGTGAAATGGTTTATTCATAGTCTATTCCTTCCACTTGACTATAACCTTGGGCAACTAGTATAGATTTATTTCTTATCATTTTACCATCTTCATCCACTTTGTTTCTAAACACCCACTTAGTGCCTATATTTAATGTTGTTTTGGGTCTATCAACTAGTTTCTATACCTTGATTCTTTCAAACTAGTTTAACTCTTCTTTTATAGCCATCATCCAGAATTCATCATTGATTGCATCATTGATGTTTTTAGGTTTAAGCTATGACAAAAATAATTGATGTTCAACCTGCTTTTTTTGAGAATCCTCTATGTCCCTTTTTCTAAGTCTCCAACTACAACATCTAAAGGATAGTTCTTATGAATTCTAACAGATCCGGGGAAATAAGGTCTAGTTATTTCCGGTTCATTTATAAGTTTAGGTTCCCTTTTATTAGAATATGGAGAGTTTCTAGAACTGGATTTTTCTACTTCTTTAACAAAAGAATTAGAAGCATTAGAATTTATATCTAGACTTGATTGAATATTCTCAAGATTTTCTAGGGAGTCTTTAGAGTCATGTGGATCTATTTAATCAAATTTAACATGAAAAAATTATTCCACGCACTTGGTTATCTTATTAAAGACTCTTTAGGCTTTACTAGATATTGACTAGCCTAGGAAAATTCCTTCATCGCCCTTGGAGGAAAATTTGAATTGATTATCTTTTGTATTGATAATAAAGACTTTGAAACCCAAAACATTGAAGTAATTAACATTGGGTTTCCTATTATTCCACAACTCATATGGAGTTTTCTTTAGGATAGGTCTAAGTAAGACTCTATTTATTATATAACAAGTTATATTTACAGATTCATCCAAAAAATAAACAAGTAGATCATATTCATTAAGTATAGCCTGGTTAATCTCTTATAAGGCTCCATTTCTCCTTTTTACAACTCCATTCTATTAGGGTATCCTAGGAGCATAGAATTTATGACTATAACCTCTTTTTTATCAAAAAGATTAAAACTATTGATTGTTAAAATCACGGAAATGATCACTTCTTAGTGGTTTGATTATAACTCCACTTAATTTTCTTACTGACCTAGAATACTTGGTGAAATAGGGACAAGATTCACTTTTGTGATCTAAAATGAAAGTCCAAGCATACCTAGAAAATTATTCAACTAGAACATAGACATAGTGCTTCTCATTAAAACTTGAAACTCTAGAAGTTCCAAATAAATCCACATTAACCAACTCAAGAGGTTAAGAAGTTGAAACTTCTTCCTTTGGTTTGAAATATATTTTGTGATGTTTTCCTTTTTGACAAGGATTACTGACTTTATCATTTGGAAATTATAGTTTAGTTAGATCCTGCACTAATACTTTTCTAGTAAGTTTTCTAAAAGAATTGATGTTATCATATCCTAGTCTTCTATGCTAGATCCAAGACTCTTTTTGAAAGACACTTAAGAAAGAAATATTTTGAGAAGCTAAGGAATATAAATTAACAACATATACATTTTTATTTCTAAAATTATTAAATACTCAATCATTTTTAGAATTGAAAACATTTCAAGCATCATTTTCAAATTTAACATGAAATTCATCATCACACAACTATCAAATGCTAAGAAGATTGTACTTAAGACCATCAACATAAAGAACTTTAGAAATTAAAATTGAATTACTATTACTGATTTGACCAAGGCCAATTATTTTCCCTTTTTCATTGTCACCAAAAGTGAAATTTTCACCCTTAATCTTTATAATATTCTTGAAGAAATAGTACTTCCCTATCATGTGTCTTGAACACCCCCTGTCCAAGTACCATAAGCTTTTACCAGAACACTTCAAGCATCATTCCTACAAAAATAATTTCAACAAGAAAGGAATTTAGTACCCAGACTTTCTTGGGTATAGAAATATTAGTAATTAAAGCTTAAGGAACCCACATTTTATTTATGGGTTTCCTATAGATAGTTTTTAAAGTTTTAGAAAAATATACTCTATTAGGTACAAAATAAATTTTAATAGTAAATTATGTTCTAGTGATGGAACTTGCAGAAAATTTTCCAAAATTGGGCATAAAACCATATTTTCTAGATTTAGATAAAAAGTTAGTTTTTACAAAATTTATTTTCTAAGGTTGATAAGAAATACCAGTAGTATATTTTGCAGTAACTTGTTTACCAAGAATTTGAACTAGGGTATCTTTACCATTTTTAAACTTTTCTAAACCCTTTTTTAATTTCTCATTATAAAGTTTAAGTTTAGGGTACTAATTGAGCAGTTGAGCATTCTTTTCCTTTTCTTCAGTAAATTTATACTTCACAGTAGTAAAAGATCATGTTCTTTCTTGAGATATTTATATTTATATTTCAACTCATTTCAAGTATACTCAAGCATATTTCAATATTCAAATATTTATTCATTAGTCATATTTTCAAATTTATATTTATATTTATCTCAAGAATGAAAATAATTTTTTACAGGATATTCTAGGGTTACCTCAGATGTGTTTTTTCAGGAAACACATATTGGGTTTATCATCTTTGTTATCATGAGATGATTTTGAGTCACTGGATATATCCTTATATACACTCTAGATAGACTTCATTTCCTTTTCTTACTTTTTATCCTTGTAATCATACCTATTTTTTGTAATTTAATTTTGGGTAGTCATTCTTCACATGCCCTCTTCTCTTTCACTCATAGTAGACTATCTCATTAGTATTATCAATTTTCCTATAGTATTTTTTTCAATTACCTTTGTTGTCATACTTCCCTTTGTAACTAGTATTTCTAAATAATTTATTCTTTCTATAAAAATTATTAAATATAATGGATAGTTGAGCCATTTCCTCATCACAGCCACTTGATATATCTATATTTTTTGAACTTTCAGCATGAACTTAAACTTTCTATTTTTATTTGTGTTTAGATGAAGTGGTCTTGAAAGCCACTGGCTTTCTTTTAGGTTCATTATCTTCTTCTATGTTGACCTTTAGTTCTTCCTCACACATCATCATCTTACCTATCATCTCCTTTATAGGTATTAAATTGATGTCACAAGATTCTCTAATTGATACTGAGGTCCATCTCCACCTTTTTGGAATACATCTCAAAATCCTCATGATTTGTTCTTTTGTAGTGACTATATGTCCCATTGATATCATTGTATTAAAAATCTCATTGAACCTAAGATACATATTAGAAATAGGTTCATCAGGATTAATTTTTAAATTATCATATCTAATAGTATATGTTTTAATCCTCATTTCCTTAACATTAATAGTTCCTTTATGTGAAACAGCTAGAGTATCCCAAATTTCAAATGTTGTTTTACATGCATAAATCCTATTGAATTATTCATAGACTAAAGACCAATATAAGTCATTCATAACTTTATAATAATTATTATAGTCTGCCTTATTAGAATCATCCCATGTTTTTTTAGCAGTAACAGGTATCTTATACTGATCAGCAATAGAAGACTAAATTTCAAAACCCATGCTTTTTAAATGCATTTTCATTTTGAGTTTCAACTGAAAATAATTTATGTCATTGAAGTACGGATGTTGGATGGTAGAAAAACCTTCCTGTATGTTTTCCATTTAAAACAAATTTTAAATAACTATAAATTTTAAACTGACATAAATTTACATATCATTAAAATCACAACTAAAATCATAGTTGAAAAGAGATTTGAAAAAGATTTTAATCCTCTGATACCAAATGTTGGTCATATAGTACACTCAAGAGGGGGTTAATTAAGTTCCTGTAAAAATTTATATCTAAAACACTTATTTAAAAGTTCCCCAATTTGGAATATAAAATAGCCCAGTTAATAAAAGTATCAAATTTATAAAAGTTATGATCTTTTGAAAGACTTCTCAAAGAGTTATTAGTTCTCAGTTAAAGAAATATGGATTATCACTTTAACCTTTTAAATAAATCTACTAAAACAAATTATAATATAAAAAATATCTAATATTAACAATCATAGTAAATAAATTTTTTCAATGAATAAATAAAATAGTGAAAAAAAAACTTTTAAAGACACAGCGGATTTTAAAAAAAGAGGTTCAGTCTCAAGTTGAGACTTAGTCCTCTTCACTTGGTGATCACCTGCCACTAAGACATTTATATAAATAAATTTTCATACACACCCTGGATCATGGTACACAAAAGCATACATAGTTTTCTAGGTTAACTAGACCTCTTCCATAGATTTTTTGGGAGTGGTAACAACAAACATGTCATGGAGGGACCTCTTACACTATTATGTATGGGAGTGTAAGGTATAGAAGGATAGGTTTGTGAAGATATCAATGTATCTTATAGTTTGTCATAGGGGAAAGTTTTTTTTTATTAGACGGAGATGCACACACTACTTTAAAGGTAAAATAGTACACAAATAGATAAAAATATAGATAAAATATTTTAGAATACTTTGTGTGATTTTTTATAAATCTCGTGACACCTCAAAGTTGTGTTCAAATGTATCTTGAGTCAATTTCTTAAAACATTAATCAAAATAGATTATCATGTGATATTCTATATACTATTTACATTGAGGTAGTTGGTATGTGGGATGAGTTATTTTCTTCTCTTAGAATGTTTCTCCAACAAGTTCTTCTATCCAGGTTCTTAGCAATATCTTCTTGTTTCTTTAGTTTGAAGTTATTGAGTTTTTCTCAGGTGCAAGAGATGTATCTTTCTAACTATATCATCCTTTATATTTTTGATCAGATATTTCTTTTATACTCAGCAGCAGACAATGAGTATGATCTTTGTTGCCTCGTACCTCATAATTTCCACTTACATCACATTAAATGTTGTCTAAAATATATAGACAGAGTCATTAAAATAAATTTTGGTTCTAAGTTTCACAAATATCACCATTAGAAATGATTTTAAATTTAAATAACTAAGGAAGGAATGATGGTGTCTCGGGGTTAGTAGATCAAGAATGGTGATTCGGGATTGGTAGGTCACTATGTTGGTAGGTTGACTTGATGGTGACTTAGACATTGGTAGGTCATTCTGAAAGTAGGTCTTCTTGATGGTAGATCAGTTATCAAAAGCTCATACTTAGAAAAAAAAATTTAATATCAGGGAGTAATTATTTTTGTAGCTTGAGCTGACGGTGATTCAGGCCATTGGTAACTCAGTTTGAATGGTGACTTATCCTTAGCAAAAATTATGAATTACTATCGATAGGTTGAACAATGGTGACTTGGTGCATTGGTACCTTGATGCAATGGTGACTTAGTTATCGATAGGTCAAGCATCAGAGTCTTGTCCTTTTCCAGATTTCAGTATCCATGCTGACAGGGAGACATATCATTGGTATTCCCAAAAGTGATTCTAGACTGACTGTGACTCATACTTAATGGTGACTTATACTTATCCAAATTTGGATAACATGTCTTTGGTATTAAACCACTAACACAATATATTAAGCTTATATGTAAAAATAAATAAACATAATTAAACTTGATCGAACTTAATAAAACAAGATTTGTGATCATTAAAACTAGAGGAGGAAAACAACTATAATAGAACTAAAAGATAAATGGACTCTCGAATATATAGCTTCTTTTGAATTATATGGAAAATCCATGAATTCTCTCCATTACATGCATGACTAAAATGAATTTCAAAGAATATCTACATTCAAAACTTCCCATGAAATTTGGAAAGTGTTATAAATTAGTCATAAATTCATGAAAAAAGTAAATTATACTAAGCTTTATTTGTATATAAGATACTTTGAATGTTTTATTATTCATGAGCATGAAAATATTTGTTATATTTTTACCCTATTTACTAAAATTTGGAATGTCCAAAAGTCTCTTAGTGATGATTTTCCTATAGAAAATTTTATAAATAAAATTCTATGGGTCTTACCAAGATCTTGGTCACTAATAGTGATGGCTATAAAAGAAGATAAATATATAAAAAAAATATTATACTCAAGGAACTAATTGGATCTATCATGACATACTAATTTACCATGAATATTCAATCTGAAAAAGAAGCAAAGGAAGAAAAGGAAGCTAAATAATCCAAAAGAACAACTACTTTTAAGGCTATTGATGATTATGATTCATTTGATAATCCATCTGATATTGAATTCTTGACCAAGAGATTGAAAAAATTGAATAAAAATAAGAAAACATTCCACTATTCTAAAAATAAAGATCAAATTGGATCACTAGGTGTAATTTTCTATGAATGTAACAAGAAAGGCCATATTAGACTGAAATTATCAATTTAAAAAAAGTTAAAATAAAAGAGTAAAGATAAGAAATCCATTAAAGTGTTGACTTTGAGTTCTTGTAAAGACTCCCTTGACTCAACCTCCTCAAGTGAATCAAATCCAAAATACCTCATGGAACATCTCTAGGTGGGAAGTGAGGTTAGTTCTCCCATTTCCCACTCACTTTCTCATTCCTCTTCTTCCACTAATTCATTCCCTTATCCTTCCTCTTCTAATAAATAAAATGGACTTGTGAATTTTTATGATGAAATACTTTAATAATAAAAATATATTACAAATAAATAAATAAATCTTAATGAAAATGATCTCCCTCATAAATAAAAAATATGTTTCTTTTTTAGATTACTAGAACAATCAAACATTGAGAATTTAGAATCATAAATTAATTAGATTAAAAATAATCTTGCTAAATTCAGCCATGGTGATCAATATATTTATATTATTATGGGTTGTCAACATAATATTAAAAAATATTTCTTGGTTTTGGTTTTTCAAATAATTTTAGTTTTTTAAAAAATAATACTTTTATAAAATTAATCTTTCAAAATAATTTTTTTAATTATTTTTTTATAACTGGAAATTTAATTTATAAATGTAGTTTCAAAAATTTTATATATGAAAGACATAAATCTATTTATATTTCATCTCATATAACTCATAGAAAATATCATATGAAACATGGTTGGGTTCTTAATCCTCTATTAGCTAATTTGAGTGGACCAAATATTGTTTCAAGTTCAAATTTTGTCTAATCTAATATGACCGAAGCCAAATCCACATGGGTACCAAATGGAACTTTTTAAAAAAAATAGATTTGTGCCACTAGACATCATTGATCTATAAAAAATATAACCACTCAATATTCAATAAATCATCAAACTCTAAAGTATTTCATTTTTTAAATCGAAGATCCAAAGAGTATAAATTCACCAATTGAGGTGGATCCTTTATTTTTTCTTTCTAAGAAGGTTATATCATATGGGATAGGTTTTTAGTTGTTTTAAATTTTATATTCCCTCTTGAACTTTGTTTAAAGATCTCTTTTATCTATCTCTCTCTCATGTCTATAATATTTTTATTATTAAAATAGAAATTTTTATATTTTTAAACATTTTTTACTTTTATTTTTACATTATTTATTTCTCGTAAACTTGTTTTAAAATCAATCTTATTTATTTTTAAATTTTAGTTTTGTTATATTTTTCAAATTTCATTTTCTTATATATTTTAAATGTATTTTTCTTCTCTTTTTAAAATTTATTTTTCTATTCATTTTCTTTTAATATTTTTAAAATATCAAATTTTCAATCTTATCCTATTTTAAATTTCTTTTCATATATTATTTTCTATTAATATCCATATATTTTGAGATTATGTGTGTTTTTTCTTTAATCTATCTGATGCACTTTACTTATTTCTACCTTATTCATTATCTTTGTTTTACATTCCTTATTCTCTTATTTTTTTAAATTTTTGATGATCATTAAGGGGGAGATAGTATTGCATGTCTATATTTTTTTACCTTACAAGGAAATTATTATTCTTAATATAAATATCTTTTTTCCCTTCCTTGTTCTCTTTTTGATAATCACAATGGTGTATAAGTTTCTGATTTTTAGGAGAAGTGCTTTGTAACTCAAAGGGGAGAAGTTGTTTTAAGTTATTTTATGTTTATATCTTGATCATATTTAATATCTCAATCTATAATATCTTTAATTACTTTTAATACTTGTTTTGCAGTTGATTTACTCTTGATATATCTTTTTATAATAAGTGTATGTGATCATAAAAAATGGGGATATTTTTTTACCACTTTCTCTATCTTATAGTGTTTTCATGATCACAAACTCTCTTGTGTATCGAATGTTTTCATTTTATTGAATCTTAGTCTCACCTTTTGGTCTTTAAGTGATGTAATTGATAGACTTTATGAAGTTATTAAAGTCTATTCAATGTATTATTTATGATATTTTTAAAGGAAAAGACCATTCCTAATTCTTGCTTTAATAACTTGTAATGAAGTTGGAATATCAATTGAAGACTATGGATGGAAGTCAAGGTGGATATAGTTAAATATGGTTGCTACATGAAGAACCATCTAGCTAGTATAGAGACATTGGTCTTCTAGTGGTGTTGGATAGAAGGTCAGATGCTCAAGGAGTCCATTAACCATCCAATGGAGGAGAACTAGCCAACTAGTGGGAGCATACATTTCTAGTGCATCCCAAAAAATATCACTGGATAGTTGTTGGGATCACACATTTAGTCGTTAGAGACATTTTTTCTTGTAAAATTTCTTAATTTCTATTGATTCCACTACTCTTAAATGGTTATTGATTTATCTTATTGATCAGGAAGAATTAATGAATGTTCTTTGAAGATCTAGAGGATATAAATAGAGTACCTAAGTTGATTAAAAGATCAAAAATTATCTCAATGATTCAAAAATGGATCTCTATAAATTCTATATTAATGTAATAGTCCTATATCAAGAGATAATTTCATTTCTCTATTCTCAAAGACTCTCATATTATACTTTTATCTATATCTCTCTCTTATCTTGTTCTATAATTTGAGAGATACGAGACAGGATTTTTAATAGATTTGTGTGAATAAAATCTTTATCTTATCTACCTTATATAATTGGTTTCTTAATACTTCTGTAAAAAATAAAGGGAGTATTGGTTTCTTTCTAATTCTATAAAAAACAGTGGAGGATTGTTTCTTGCTACTTCTATCAAAAAGAAAGGTAGGAATTGGTTTCCTAATCATTGTTAAAATAAATGGAATAAGACAAACCTCTCAACCTAAGGGAAGGATAAATTGGGTATCATGCCAAGCTATTATTTAAATACTTTATCAAACTGTGTTTTTTCTATATTTCTATTTATGTATTTCATCATCCAATCTCAATATTCAAAATTGCATAAATTTGATTCATCCTTTTTCTATTTTGGTTACTCACTAAAAAAACTTTGATATTAAATTTTTAATATGGATTGAATTTATCACTTTATAACTTCATCATAAGAAACCATAACCCATGATCCTAATGTTATGAAAAATTAAAACCATGTAGAAACAAAAAAAGATCATTTACCTTTCACTGATGATAGTCATTGCTCATGTTCTTCAATCACAGTGGTTGATGAAGATCCTTAAAGAGGGACCAATAGGTTCCTCCCTCCATGGAGTATCTATGGGATAAACTAAACCAATCAATTCTTGGGTGGGGTTCTCTATAACTCTCATGGTATGCTAGTACCTATCGATGGCTGATAAAAGGAGGAGAAGATAATAAAAAGGGATAAATTGGTAGTGAAAGCATTGGAATGATCAAACTAACACCATCTCAATGGAATTTACTATTTATATATCCCTTGAGGCACTCCCAATCCTTCAAAAAATATAATCATATGTTACCTAACATATGAGTATTGTTTATCCATTCATGTACTTATCATATAATTCCACTGATGATTCTCTCAAATATATTATCTTATAAAATTTTATCTATAAATGATATTTGTAAAAGGTTCCTAACCATTAACACTTAATTTTTGAATTCCTTAATAAATAATATGGTGTTTATTTTAATTTTATAATATTTTTTAACACATAACACAACCTTGTGACTAACTCATATCATACACTATAGTTGACCGAAATAATAAAGTTATGATATATCTATATCATAAGAAATTATATACCCCAAAAACATAAAACACATCATATAATCATATATATTTATAGCATATATATATCACTACTACCCCTACCCAAGTCTTATAAACCATCTAGATCAACTCTCACATTACATGACCATCATACCTCATGTGGGACACTATTTCATTGTGAATAATGAACCACTCCACCCCATACATTTAATTTACACTATCATAGTTTACATTTTCATGAATTAACACACGTAGAATATAATAGTGTACACTGATTGCATCATATAAAGCGCATTTATCATACATGGAATCATGTTTTTGTGTAACTCAACTTACATGTCATGTGGTACATTTATTTCTTTCTATTGTTATAGGTACCCCCATCATGTTATTACAGAGTTTTTAACCTTCCATAACCCACAAATTTTTTAATAGGTAGTGTGGTATGGTTATTATGAATTTAGATCTTACTTTCCATCTCCCATGTTTTTTTAATAGTCTCACTTATGTGTTGAGATATATAGTCCCTCCCCACTTAATTTCCCAGTCCCTCTCACATTAGCCTCCCTATCTCTAAATATTTCACCTCAACCACCTACACCACATATACATGGTCAACCCTAGACATGTCTCTTATATGAATAATAATAGGATTATATTGATATAGTTTTGTTATATAGGGATTGAGGTGGATTTTGGGGGTTATTTTCTTATATAGGATTTTAATATTACTTTTATATCAATGATTAAATGTATCAATAATTACTTTATGGGTTAACAATTTCATTTCAAAGTAATGTCACTATTTTTATTAAAAGTTAAAATGTACACCATTTCCCTAGCATATTATATTTCCTTCTAACATAGATAGATCTTTTTAGTGAGTTATAGTCTGATTTTCCAAAATTCACCTAAAATATTGGTTTAAGATCAATCCAAAATATATGGTAGTGATCAATATCAGTGCTTTTATGAGATCCACAATCTCCTAGGGTTCCTAGCATATAGTTTGAACATTCAATAAATATTCAGTATCATCATCCTAGTCCATTACATTATTAATATAGACTTTGTGACATTCATCACCATTTGAGAAAAGAGTATTGGTTATAGACTATCAAAGGCATGAATTTCATCAATATAATGGTCTATAGGAGTTTCATCTACTTTGGATACCATTTTACATTTTATATTTAGTCATTATTCATAGGTTGATCTCCTTACTCAATATATCATTCATGATATGATTTTTCGAGCATCTCAGGGTGTTGGTTCATTCCTATCCATTTTCAAATGTGATGGTTGGTTTAGTGTTGACTATGTTGTGATCCTCAAGAATGGAAATTTATTCATGATGTGTGGAGATAATTAGTATGGAGAGAGAATAAGGATATTTGGGACTATCATAAAAATTTCATATATGTAAAGAAATATACTGAGTAATAAAAATATATAGATATGGAAGAGTATTGAACATGGGATAAAAGTGACCTCCACCCACTGTTATCACTTAATCCCTAACATACTACCACTTCTGCATCCACCTTACCAATACCCAAATCTTTTCCCACAATCATCCACCTCTTCTTCTACATTTACTCACATGTCCACATATCCTTAAAAATTTACACACCCTACCCAATCATGAACTAGAAAGTCCCACCATTTCCTCATGTCATTTCTACCTTATTTCCACCCGATCCCACCACCCATTTCTCATATATTTACCCACACTAACTAAACCCACCCCTTCTCACTATCATCCCTAAAAAATTAGATTTATACCATTTGATCACTATCCACTTTGAGTGAATTAATTTTATTTATGTATGAATACATATATAGTAATATAGAAAACACTAGTAGTCACTCCTATGTTGGACCCTAGGTTATGCACCCCCCCCCCCCATAAACCCTCATCTTTTCCACACTCATCCCCCCACCCATCATGTCCATCAATAGATGTTATATCATATTCACACTTTCACAACCCGACCCTACCCGGGCTCGAGCCGCAACTACCCCAAGCCCGCCTCCATAGGCCAGGGGCTGGCGACCAGCGCCGAAGGCACAACAACTCGGGGAGGCCTTTGCCTAAGTACCTGTACACACACACGCAACACACTCAATATAACAGTGAAGAGTAAAATAAAAGACAAGCAGAGTAAAAGAGAAATTGCTATATATATACCACAAATGTGCATCGACCTCTAAACAGTACAAGTAAAGTGCTGAAAAGGAAAAAGGGGAAAAACACACGCCCAACCAGAAAAGGTGCCACAACCCGGCAACAGGTAAACAAAAGAAACGGCTGACGGGTCTCCCACCTAGAACTCGTCTACGACCACCACATTCGGTCCAAGCTCCCAAGCTCCTATGCTCCACTGAAGTCACTCTCCACCTGTCTGTCATCTACAAGGGCACAAAAAGTGTGGGCAAAGCCCAAGCAGGGGTGAGTATAAAAATACTCAGTAGGATACCCCGAAGGCTCGAGGGAGCAACAAAGGAGGTACCGAAGGGTGAGAAGTAGAGCGAACAGGGAGTAGAACATAATTACAACAGAGAGTGTAGTAAAGAGTCCAGCTCAACCTAACAAGATAAAGGAATGTAGAATCATCCAGACACAAGGAGCTGTAAACAGTGAGAAGATGAACTTCCCGTAGAGTCTTCGATACCTATAGTAGGAGAGTAGACTCGTCCAACCATGAGAAGCTAGACACAAAAAGCACATGGCATACCCCACGCGTCTTCACCTCCCCTGGAAGGAGAGAATACAAACCCAAGAAGTGGGTACCGAAACATGGTATATACAGATCCATATGCTTTGTCAAGAAGTTTGAACCAGACCGTAAGGAGATCTCCATCCCGTAGCTCAGCCCAAGAAAAGAGTATCCAACAGTCCCAGAAGTAAACCATCGATGGCCAACATCCCGCACATCTGCCCTGAACCGCAAGACAAGGAGCTCAATCACCACACCTCGACACTATCCACTTTGGGCTGTACTAACTCGCCCGCACGGTTTTAAATCGCGTCACAAGAACGCGTCTCGGTGGGGAAAGTGCCCCTCGTACTTGAGATTTAAAGGGAAAGTCAAACCACACCTCGTCACTGCCCTGTAGTCGAGAGGTATTCTCAAAGTCAAAGTCTTCACAACACTGACCCAAATAACCAAGGGTCCCGCTCCGGTAATCACGGAGGAAAGCCACAGGCTAGCCTAGTAGAAGGATTGAGCCTGGAATGCCAACAGGTGTCCCACTGCTCAGCCCTGCTAGAGGGTAATTCATAACCAGATATCAGGTGACCCACTGCCCAGCCCTACTGGAGGGTAAACCCTAATACATCATCAAGAGACCCACTGCCCAGCCCTGCTGGAGGGTAGACCTTAATACATCATCAGGCGACCCACTGCCCAGCCCTGCTGGAGGGTAGACCTTAATACATCATCAGGCGACCCACTGCCCATCCCTGCTGGAGGGTAGACCTGGAATAAGTCGACAGGTGACCCACTGCCCAGCCTTCCTGGAGGGTAGACCTGGAACTAGATGACGAACAGGTGGATCGTGACTTCAGTGGAGCATAGGAGCTTGGGAGCTTAGACCGCATGTGGTGGTCGTAGCTGGGTTCCAGGTGGGAGACCCGTCAGTTGTTTCTTTTGTTTACATATTGCCGGGTTGTGGCACCTTTTCTGGTTGGGCGCATGTTTTTTCCCTTTTTCCTTTTCATCACTTTACTTGTACTGTTTAGAGGTCGATGCACATTTGTGGTATATATATAGCAGTTGCTCTTTTACTCTTCTTGTCTTTTATTTTACTCTGCATTGTTGTATTGAGTGTGCTGCGTGTGTGTGTGTACAGGTACTTAGGCAAAGGCCTCCCTGAGTTTTTGTGCCTTCGGCGCTGGTCGCCAGCCCCTGGCCTATGGAGGTAGGCTTGGGGTAGTTACGGCTCGAGCCCGGGTAGGGTCGGGTCGTGACAAAGTGGTATCAGAGGTGGTTCGTTCCTTGGGGCGTTGTGCGGACGTCCCTAAAAATGAATTTTTTGGGATTTAGGGCAACAATGTTAACATGTCTCTAGAGCAGCTCTCGGGCCAGGGAGTCCAGTGATGGTGCGGCGGCCGACATATCCATTCACCAGGACCTTGATAACCTGCCTGTCGACTTGACATGCTGAGACACTTATTGCAGGTAAAATTTGTTTGTGCATCACATAGGATTGAGTCTTTGACTGCCCTTCTTGAGTCAGCTCCCCATCATTGTTATTGGTATATACATATATGCCCATCTGTCTGCGGCACTCCTTGATAATATTCAGGATGTCTTCGTGAGGACAGCCAGCCAGCTTTGGTTCATGATGATGAACCTGTGATCTATGAGGCCATAGTCTAGGACCTATCATGTGAGCCCCTTTCTCCGGGTGGACCAGAAGCAGCACCCCCACCTATTGAGCAGCAGGCAGTTTCAGCAGAGCAGGCTGAGCCTGAGCGCAGGTTAAGCGCACTCCATGAGTTCCATCGGTAGAGACCGTTCGGTTTCAGTGGTGATCCAGACCCTCAGGCAGTAGAGGTTTGGCTAGAGGCAGTGGTTAGCGTTTTCAGGCTTGTGCATATGCCAACAGATCAGAGAGTGGCTTTGGCAGCTAGCCTTTTTGGTGGATCAGCTTGGCGTTGGTGGATTCTGGTGATCGGTTTCTTGATGAGTCGTCGCTTTCATGGGGTTACTTTCAGTTATTGTTTTGTGAGGAGTTTTTCCCCTCCTGCTTGCGCTCTGTTCGGATTCAGGAGCTCCTGCAGTTTCAGCAGGGAGGGATGACGGTGGCCGAGTACACAGCTAGTTTTGCAGACCATGCACGCTTTTACCCAGACTTGGTCCGTGACGACAGCATCCGAGTGCGGAAGTTTGAGTAGGTTCTTCATCGAGAAATTCGTGCTGTCATAGTACCCTTGGGCATTTCCACATATATCGGGGGTGCCAGAGCAAGCATTGGTGACAGAGAGCTTCCTGTCATGTTTTGCGGTTGGTAGTGGCAGTGGGTGTGACGGAGCCGGGACGTCTGTCATAGCTAGCAGGAGCCAGAGGATAGGACCTCAATACAGGTTTCCTTCCCACTGCCAGTTTCGGAGACGTGGTCGTATACCACCGTGGCGAAAAGGCGCAGGGCCTCAGCTGAGGATGCCCTTCCGTGAGTGGATCTCGGGCCGTGGTCGTACACTACGATGGCGCCGGAGGGCACCAGGGCAACCCAGAGAGTGCCAGAGTTATGCTTGTGATGGACAAGATCACGTGGCACGAGACTACCTGACCCGAGTTGCTGAGAGCTTCGGGCAGGCAGCAGGTGCACCACCACGGTAGAGGCAGCGCCGTAATCGAAGTAGCGGTCGGAGAGGTGGTTCTAGCAAAGGAACGGGAGGAGATGGTAGTGGGGTACTATCTTACAAGGTCTTCTCATCACCACTAGGCGGTCCACTACAGGCTCCGGGGGCTAACAGTTGGGACCGTGGACAGTCGCGATCTTTGGATATCTACGATCCTGCAGAGCATGGGATGACGAAAGGTACCCCTTGCGACTCTTCTACTTTTTACAGTAGAATTGTTAAACTCTGCCTTTGAAATTCCTTCCTCCCTCCTCCTTGTTTGAGGTGTTACCAGGGTGACGCAGGGCGTTGGGTGTAACCCTGTGTTGGTAAGGTAAAAGGCATGAGACCTTTTTCTTTAGTCGATAGTGTCGACTACATAGATTTCCGAGCATGTAAGAGAGTCTTGGTTGTGAGACATCGACTGTAGAATCTTGCGTGGCCAAATATCCTTGGGGTGTTCCACCATATCGATATTCTGAAGGAGGGAATCACCGGTCCTTGTTCCAGGTGCGGGCGGTGATTCCAGTCGTGGCGTGTGACGTAGAGGTTCGACCGGGGAGGTGAGATACCCCTGAGGGCCTTCGGGCCATTTGAGATCATGCAAAGGGATGGAGAGGTACCCTACCACCTTGCCCTAACCCAAAAGTCTAGAGTGGGTGCATGAAATCGGCAAGGGCCGACCTCCCGTGAACGGATCAATCCCTTGGTCTGTGTGCGGCGACGCAGAATTGTGCATGGGTTCTTCTGGGTATGGGAAAGCCAGTTGTGGGCTTAGTACCCTGTGTTTCTCTCTAGCTTTGCTTTTTGGGGATGAAAAGCTTGAAGGAGGGAATGATTTAAGAACCTGGTTTTTTCTGTGAAAGACTTTTTAATATTCTTGATGATATTCTAGATCAGCGCCTTCAGACGGCGTGCAATTCCGAGCCCCGGAGTGGCCGGAATTAAATTTTCAGTGCGTTCACACTGGAAATACCAAATAAAAGAGATAACTCCTAAACGGTGCTTCAGATCAGAGATCTAAGTGTACGGATGGGTCCAGAATGGGTTGTTTACCCTAGGAACGACATAAAATTTGTCGGCGCGGGACATTTGGACCTCTCGCTCGCTTTCGGAACGTTAAACGGATAAATTTATTTATTTATTTATTTTTTTAATGGTGAAACGCTAGTATCTCTTAAACGGTGGCTCGGATTGGAAAACTGAGGGCATCATTGAGTTCGGAGCATGCTGTTTACCCTAGGAGGGGTGTAAGTTTCGCGGGCACGGCCCGTCTATGAAAAATGGCCCCAGGGGCATTTTCATAATTTGGCGGCTTTGGGCGTTCAGTCTTATAACTTTTGAACGGGGCATCGGATTAAAATTATAAGACCTCCGTTGTGATATGAAGGTGTTGTTTGGCCTAGGGGAGGCGTAACCCCGACCCCATCGGGAGTTTCGGACGTGGGTTAATTTGAGGGTCGAAATAAATAAAATTTTAATTATTTTGTTTTCTTTTTTTTTACAAAACCCTCCCCCTTCACTTCTCCCTTGAATCCCATGGAAGAAGGAGCTCAACCCAAGGAGCTCCCCTTCAAGCTCTCCTCCTCCATCCTCTCCAAGGCGTGGCGGTCAGCGGATCGTCGCGAAGCTTCGGGCGAAGCCCCGCGAGGTAGGATCTTGTCCTCCTTGTTTCAATTTCCACACTTGTTCATTTACTTTTTATGGCATTGAAACCCTAGAAAAATCCCTTAAAATCCCATATTTTCTTAGTTTGTATTTTGTACTCCCCGTTTCAATTTTCAGATTCAAAATCCGAGTCCCGAGCTAACCGCAAACGTTCGCCGAAGATTGCGGGTTTAAGGCTGTTTTCCGGTGGTTTTGAGGTTTTCCGATTGGTTTTGGGGGGGTTCTGGCAGCAGGCGGCGCGGGGTCCGGAATGGAAGCAGCAGGCGGTGGATCGGAACAGGCGATGGCGGTCCGGCGACCAGACGCGGCAGCGCGGCAGGGAACCAGGCGGAGACGTCAGTCGGGCGGTCCGCAGCGTTCGGCAGCAGGGCGTCGGTGAGAGCGGGGATCGGCGGGCGGCGATCTTTAGCGGGAGTAACCCGATGAGCGGGCTCGGTGAGGTTTCAGCGGGGGCGAGGGGCGCCTCCGAGCTGGGGCTGCCGGCCTCCGCCGGTGAGGGTCGTAGCGGCGACCCTGGTCGCGTGGTAGGAGAAGGTCCCGCGGAGAGCGGGTCCTGTTCTTGGCGAGGGAGACCAAAAAAAAAGGGAAACAAATCTCCTTAATTGGAGAGAGAACGGGAAAAAAAAGAAAAAAACATATTGGTTTATAATAATAATAATAATATCATTATTATTATTATTATTATGTAAAATGATTTATAAATAATAAATCATCTGCAGGATGCCCGATTTGGGCACCGTCTGCGGCCACACAATCCTTGAATCAAGATGAACATTTTGAGATGGTTTCGGGAATTTCTAATTCCTGAAACGAGGGGCCGCGGAGGCGCGACATGTCTTTAAGTGGACGAGCGTTCTTCCGAGATTCTTGTTTTGGACGGCGCGGACACATCCGATGTCCGAATTGGGTTCCGTCAGTGGGGTTGCGACCTTGACGTCGAGGCGGAGGTTTCCAGGGAGTTTTCAGGCGCCGAAACCGAAGTTGAGGCGCAGGCCCCATGGGTCGTCTTTTGAGTTGCGTGCAGCGTTTCACAACTTTTTCATCGGATGTTTGTTCAGGGCGTGTGAGCAGTCGTTTCTGGATGTTTTTCCGAGGGGAGTGCAATGGTGCAATCCGCCCGCTCTAATTCGGCATGATGGTGCGGGGCCCATGAGGGTCGTTTGGGCGTCGATGGTGATTTTCCATCTTTATCACCGGACAACCGTTTTGGACAAGTGAATAGTCCATCTTGTGTGCTTTTTTGAGAGGATCGCAACGATGCGATCTGTTCATTGTGTTTCGGGACTGGGATGCGGGTCCCACGAAGCACCACTCGTGTGCGGTGCGCCGGAATGCACCTTTTTCTCTGGATATCTGTTGCACTCGTGTGAGTAGTGCTTTTGACGTGTTTTCCTGAGGGGATCGTAATGGTGCGATGTGCCCGACTGTTTTTGGGGCTGAGGCTCGAGATCATGGGGTGTCGTTCGGGCGTGAGGCGGTGTTGGTGAATTTATCGTCGGATATCCGTTTGAGCAGAGTGAGTAGTCTATCTCATGTGTTTTTTCACGAGGATTACAACGGTGTGATCCGCTTGGTTGTGCGGAGCCTCTTGTGCGGTATAGTGAAATGTGGAATGTGAAGGTGCCCCGGGGGCGGTTCTTCTACTGTGGTTATAGCGGACCCTTGGCGTGTGATCGTGTGCACTCCTGTGTGAGTGAAGTAATGCTTGAATAGATGTGGTTGTCCATGCCCCAGTCGTTGAGGCAGCAAGTTGGAAACGTTACGTCATGCCTTCACATTGATGTTGGGTGTCGTGTGCACGATAGCCCCTGGGCTGGAGACGTGGTATACTATGGGAGTATACGAGAGCGCTTGGAGGTACGGGTGGTTTGTACCTGAGACGTTTGTGCGCTTGGTTGGGGTTGACTTGGGGCCACACGTCGTGTGGGCCCCATGTGCGTGTCGGGTTCTGCTTCACGTACTTTGACCTCTCGCAACGTAGAGGGTCCCTTTGCACTCGTTTGTTTGACTAGCAGGGTGGAGTTTTTCCCTTGGCCCTGTGCTCGTTTGTTTGACCAGTAGGGTTGAGTGGTCTCCCCCCTAGTTTTGTTCTCGATGTATCGGCTGGTAGCGGTGCTAGTGACACCCAGTGATGGAACAGGCACTGAACCCCTTTTGGGTGAGTTGTTTTGGAGTTGGGTGGTTGCGCGATACCCACTCCATGTTCGGTTGGCCAGTGTTGTGCCCTCTAGTAGAGATGGCTAGGGAAGTTCTGAGTTTTACCCTCCAGCGGGGCTGGGCAGTGGGTTACTCATCGTCTTATAGGGTTTACCCTCCAGCAGAGACTGGGCAGTGGGTCACCCGACGACCTCTTAGGGTCTACCCTCCAGCAAGGTTGGGCAGTGGGTCGCCCGTCATCTAGTTCCAGTTCTACCCTCGAGCAAGGCTGGGCAGTGGGTCGCCTGTCGACATATTCCAGGTCTACCCTCCAGCGGGGTTGGGCAGTGGGTCTCTTGATGATGTATTAAGGTTTACCCTCCAGCGGGGCTGGGCAGTGGGTCGCCTGATGATGTATTAAGGTCTACCCTCTAGCAGGGTTGGGCAGTGGGTCGCCTGATGATTTATTAGGGTTTAACCTTCAGTAGGGTTGGGCAGTGGGTCACCCGATATCTGGTTATGAATTACCCTCCAACAGGGCTGGGCAGTGGGACACCTGTTGGCATTCCAGGCTCAGTCCTTCTACTAGGCTAGCCTATGGCTTTCCTCCGTGATTACCGGAGCGGGACCCTTGGTTATTCGGGTCAGTGTTGTGATAGCTTTGACTTTGAGAATACCTCTCAACTGCAGGGCAGTGACGAGGTGTGGTTTGACTTTCCCTTGAACTCTCAAGTACGAGGGGAACTTTCCCCACCAAGATGTGTTCTTGTGACGCGATCTAAAACTGTTCGAGCGAGCCAGTGCCACCGAAAGAAGATAGTGTCGAGGTGTGATGATCGAGCTCCTTGTATTGCGGTTCGGGGCAGACGTGTGGGATGTTGGGAATCGATGGTTTACTTCTGGGACTGTTGGCTACTCTTTTCTTGGGCTGAGCTACGGGATGGAGAACCCCTTACGGTCTTGTTCGGACTTCTTGACAAAGCATATGGATCTGTATATACCATGTTTCAGTACCCACTTCTTGGGTTTGGATTCTCTCCTTCCAGGGGAGGCGAAGACACGCGGGGTATGCCACGTGCTTTCCGTATCTAGCTTCTCATGGTCGGACGAGTCTACTCTCCTACTATAGGTAGCGAAGACTCTATGGGAAGTTCATCTTCTCACTGTTTACAGCTCCTTGTGTCTGGATGAGTCTACCTTCCTTTCTCTTGTTGGGTTGAGCTGGACTCTTTACTGCACTCTCTGTTGTACTTCTGTTCTACTCCCTGCTCGCTCTACTACTCACCCTTCGGTACCTCCTTTGTTGCTCCCTAGAGCCTTCGGGGTATCCTTCTGAGTATTTTTATACTCACCCTTTCTTGGGATTTTCCCGCACTTGGTGTGCCCTTGCAGACGACGGACAGGTGGAGCGTGACTTCAGTGGAGCATAGGATCTTGGAAGCTTGGACCGCATGCGGTGGTCGTAGCCAGGTTCTAGGAGGGAGACCCGTCAGCTGTTTCTTTTGTTTACCTGTTGCCGGGTTGTGCCACCTTTTCTGGTTGGGCGCGTGTTTTTTCCCTTTTTCCTTTTCAGCGCTTTACTTGTATTGTTTAGAGGTCGATGCACATTTTTGGTATATATATAGCAGTTTCTCTTTTACTCTGCTTGTCTTTTCTAATACTCTACACTATTGCATTGAGTGTGCTGCGTGTGTGTGTACAGGTACTTAGGAAAAGGCCTCCGCGAGTTGTTGTGCCTTCAGCGCTGGTCGCCAACCCCTAGCCTATGGAGGCGGGCTTGGGGTAGTTGCAGCTCAAGCCCGGGTAGGGTCGGGTCGTGACACACACTATCTATCCACTATCATATCTAAATTATTGATCAAAAAACCTCTTATTACATCTCAAAACCCATTGATACATCCCTTGTAACATACCTTACCCAAACACCCTAGCATTAATAATCAGCCCTTCTACCCAGGATGTATCTATATGATTACCTATGGTCAATATGTATGAATACATCCATCACCAAACTATATTAATTCAATCTAAACCTATTACACCTCACTATTACCTAAAACATTTTCTTATACATCTAATTTTCACCTGAATGAGATCTTGTATCATTTTTTCACACACTTACATAGATTTATACTTAACTACTAGTTGAGATTTTTCTCTAGTTTATTCTCTACTATATTTTTCATCACCTCAACCTAACTAATTCTTTAAGTATAATCCAAATATTTTATATTCATCAATTTTAATGGGATATAAATATTATTATATGAAAAATAAGTATCTTAGGAAACAATACATGTATTCATAATGTTTCTTATGTCTATTTTATCACTATGTGTACTTTTATACTGCTGATTATGGGCCAAATTTTCCATGATACATGGTTTAACCCATAAGAAAGTATTTTTTGTTACATTGTGTGTATGTATCATTTTTATTATAAGATATACATTTTTATATTTCTATAATAATATTATTTTTATGTAATGGTTTTATGTCTATCACATTATTTCGAGTATCTGGAGTAGTTGTTTCGTGTCTACATTAAATATTTATATTGAAACACTTGGTTTTGGTCTCATTAATCTCACTTCATTTGATATTATTTAGTGGATGATTGCCTTAGGGGAATATAAAGATATAATTATAAGTATATTATCTCAGATCTATATTTTTATTCTTTCATGTAAACATGTTTGTACAAGGGTTTGGGGAAATAAATATGTATAATAAACCCAAAGGAGGGTAAATTCATCCAAAAATGAAAGGAATATTGGTAATAGTCTAGTAAAAATTTATACAACATTTCACATAAGGAAGAATGATTTTTATATGAATAACTAAATTATATTATATTTAACAAAGGTAAATAAAGTGGGATCTAAGTGATTTTTCATGGGTTTTATATGAAATTAATAATATAACTTTATATTTAAATTTAATGGTTTGGTATGTGATATTGGAAAATTACATTGATTACGAGTTATAATGATGATAGGTCCATTGATATACAATGATTATTATGTGATGGAAAATTTACATTCCATATGTTCTATGTGAATATATGTGATAAGTTTTATATTAAATAAAAATATTTGGTATAAGGTTTTGAAAATGGGTGTTAGGGAAAAAGGTATGATGATGGTGTAATATGTGTCATGAGCTATTGTAACACCCTATCTTGGATCACTGGGTTCTATATGGATAGTTACATGAACTCACGCATACCACCCCATACGTAAGAGGCTACCAATTAGTGGTGAGGGTCAAAGTCATGTGGTGGGTATACCATTACCTCAATATCAGATAACCATCCATCGTAGATATATTAGAATAAATTATGAATAATAAATAAGAAGAAATAAACATAGTAGAAGCCAACATATAACAACATCATATATAATATCAAAATGAAATACAATCACCAATACATTGAAGTCAAAAAGGATCCTCACATGCGGTGTATAAATATATATAATAAACAAAAAATAAAATAATAATTAATGTATAAAACTAAGAAAAACATAATAAAATCATTATGATCTTTCTATAATTATATTACAACAAAAACACCACTTAATCTTTCATTAAAATAGTGTATGTTCATGTTTGGTTTAGTTTAACCACCTACTTGAAAAATACATTGAATTTATACCATTAATGACTAAGGGAATATAATCATTGGTATAATATGATATAAATGTTTAAATAGAGGTTTTTTTTGTTATAGAGATATTATATCAATATCTAATTCATCAATTAAAGAAACACCCTTCATTTGTAAAAAATCATGAAATCATGCTTATTATTGACTTCATCTTCAAGGATAATGTCTAAAACACTCATGAAAGGGATTTGAAACAACATATATTATTATAAATAATATTTAAAATTAAATTTAATTACTTATTAATAATAAAAAATGGAATAATAATGAATATGAACACTATTATTATTAGACTCCTACAAACAATCAAAACTATAAACACTAATGTATAAAATCAGAAGAATTTAAGTAGAGAATGACTATTTATGAAGGGTATATATGAAAATGGATATGATTAAATTATAAATTAAGTGATTAATATATATATATATATATATATTTGTTTATGATTAATTAGTTTAAAGTACATTTTTGGAATCTAGGACAAGAGGTAAGGGTTTTTTCATCTCAAAGTCCTTTCCTTGAGACATAATTTTTGTATTATGCACACAATTTCCTTTATTTGGTGTATATAATACCTATTTGGGATTTTATATTAGGTTATTAATTTATTAATGGTATTTTAAGATCAATTTTAGGCCCTATTTTTTCAATAGGTTATGATTGAATTGCTACCCAATCCATAAATGGGGTTTTTCATCTCAATTTTCATTATTTGGGTCTAATGTTGTAATAACCACCTATTTTATTTTGTGTGGTGCATGAATTAACATGGAAAAAAATTTATGTTACTCATGAAATTTAAGGTATTTAAAAGTCAATATTTTTATCCCTCTCTCATATTCCTTTAATTCAAGAGTTACCTTTTCTATGGTGGAAAATCATCATAAGTTTTGGTAAAGTTAAAGTATGTATAATTTCATAGAAAATTCATCCATATTTAGATAATGTAAATTGGATGTGACTATGGAAAATATTCACATAGGGTTAATCACACCAAAAATGGTTGGTTGAACATTTACTCAATCATCACCCTGATGAACAATGAGTGGGCCTAAGACTGCATATCTGTTGAGACACTCTCAGGGGATATGCTTTGGAATATTCACATGCTCTTAATGAACAATGATGAAGGATTTTTCCTACCATTACCTTGGTCTCCAGCCAATTAAATCTATTAAATCAAATTACTATATTCCATGGATAACCTAGAATATTTTATATACCCTCTCTACTATTTTTCTATGATATGGGTACTTCAGGTTACAGTGATAATACCCTACAACTTCCAAGTTGATTAAGGGATGTTCTCCTAGAAATACACATTATTATATTGAGTGGGGAAGTATTTTATGGTTGTATTTCTCAATATATATATATAGCTAAGTTTTATTAATCAAGAGGTTCCTCATGGAACTATATTAAAGGTATTAATAAATATTATGGTGAATGAATTGAACTTAAACAACTTATGGGTGGGGTTAGAAATTATATAGCCTCTTGATTCATCTAAAGGTATCATGAGACAAAATAGGATGGGTTTTAGTGTAAGCCTCTTCCCATAGTAGGATAATTTCTTGAATACAGTCTTGATGATAAATAAAGTGTCTTGGAACAATTCTTTAACATCAATTTTTTTATGTCTAGTATTATGAATTCCATCAGTTTGAGATTAATGATTATTATTATCAATGATTTATTTTATTTTCATTAATATAGCACATCCTTAGTTTTTTTTTATTATGGATTCATTTCGTTCATTTCTTATTTACATTTCAATTATTCCTTGTTTATGTTGTGTAAGGTTCCGTTGCATTCTACTTATTACAGGTCAACTAAGATCACCCTTATTGTTTTCATTTCACTAGGAAACCTAGAGAAGGACTGTGTGTAATTTTCAATGATATTATGGAAGGTATAATAATGTTCTTGAAATTTTTTCATATTGTATCTCATGATTTAAAGTATAATTTATATATGTATCTATTCTTCTATGAGAACTAAACTGTTAAATCCTTTAATAAATCTTGTACTCTATACAAATAATGTAATATAAATTCCTTCATTGGGTTTATCAGATCCAGGATGTTACAATAATTAATAAGAAAAATTATGTAGTTGATAATACTCACATCGAGGACTTGAATTTTTCTTCAAAGTGTCTTTGAATTTGAGGGGATAGGATAACTATGGGTGAGCAGGGGATTATGTTATTTGGATATGGTTTTAGGGGGAGTAAAATGGAATAGTTTCAAGAATTTATTATAAGGTAAGTTGTTTCTTAAAGTGATGAAGATGTTAACCTTTTATAAGTGAATGAAAGGGTAGTTTTGGGAACACCTCTACATTTTTCAATAATTTCATGACACTATTCAAGATTAAATCGATAAAAAGTGGAGAAAAGTGTAGGGGACTCATTTTATTGGTCGATTCAAATCTAATCGTTCATTTATAATCATGTTTATTTAAATTTTTTAGGGCTTTTACACTATGTTAAACTCAATTTACAACTTTTACTTTTACAATGGTAATTAATTTCCAGCCTTAAAGATTATTTTTATTGAAAATGATTAATATTGAACCACTTTACCTAATTTGATACTTATGATTTCAAATTTTAAAAAAAATTATCAAATATAATTTTTAAAGCTGTGAAAATTAAATTTTAAAATAAACACACTTAATTTCGTAAAAAGAGTTTTTATAAAAATGTGATTTTTAAACATTAGATTTATATATAAGAGAAAATTATCATGGTTACTAATTTTAAATAAATAAATTGATTTATAATTAATTTAATGAAACTTATTATTTTTTAGTAGGCAATCCAAAACCGAACCTCACTTGGAAAATACTTGATTTAAATAAAAGTATGAAAAAAGTTTTTATATTAAAGTAATATTTTAATTAGTTATAAAAATATTTTTCATAGGTTTTATAAGTTAAAATAATATTTTAAAATGATTAATTTTTTTCCTAAAATTCATATTTTATTGTTTAAAAGGTTTTTAAATCTTCTAGGTTAGGCAAATATATTGACAAAATCGTGGAAATTATATTTTTTAAATCCCATGTTTTTCAGTTAAAAAACTTTTAAAAAATGAAAAAAAATCCATACTAAGTATATTTTGATATGATTAATTCAAAAATAAGGTTCATTTTTATTGATTTTAATTTCCAAAATTTATAAATTCAGTTTTTGAATAAATTTCTAAAATATAATGAAAAACAAATTATTAGAAAAAAGATATTTTAAAATATTAACTGATATTATTCTTATTTCATATCATTTAAAAAAATAGTGTCAAAAAATTATTAATATAAAAAAATTATCATTAATATTATGTTTCATGAAATATAAATTTATATCACAAAAAAGAGAATTTTTTCGAAAAAAAACTTTTCTAAACAATAAATGATCTTATTAGTCATTTTAGGTAAACTAATTAATTTTCATTAATGTTAAAATTAGTTTTTATTTTATTTATATATATATTTCATAAATTTGTTACTCGTATTAATTATCAATAATTTAATGGATATGTTTTAATAGTCATACTTAAATATGTATATTTTATCTAAATATATTGTGGTTTTGTTTAATTTAAGTGTTATGTGCGGAGTAAGATATAGAAAAAAAATTAAATTATTTAATGGTAATAATATATTAGAATTTTGGGGTGTTACAATATAAGTTGGTTGTTTTGATATCAACATAAAAATGTAAGAATTTCTATAAGTACATTCGTTATCTATATGGAAAAGAAACAATAAGAATAATGAAGTTTCTAGGATTTTTTTTCCAGATACTGATTGAAGTGATATTTATAGACTAAAAAAATTATTTATTGGTGTTTCATATGTTGATCTGGTTCAAGAAAAAAAGATGATGATAATATTTCTTACACTGTATTGTTATGGTTCTAATCACTTGATGGAAAAGGAATGAGCTGTTATTTCTCTTGAAGATTTGGTTGGCCAACTTCTAGGTATCATCCTTTATATATGATGATTAATGTATTGATATTAATGGTGACATGAAAACTGTTAAACTCAAGGAGAATTTTCTATAATAGTTTGGAAAGAGATTATTGTGTATCTAGTGTGTACATTTTTAGGTGTTGTTTATATTGTTTAAAGCTATTCTAAATGGAATATGAATGATCTAAAGAAATGAATAATCCATACAAAGAGTTTTTTATCTTAAAGGAAAGTATAAAGATTCCTTGGATGTTGTTATTAAATGTTTAAAAACAATTATATTTTCTTTTAATAATCTCAAAATCCATCTAAAGAAAATCCATAACTTATAGATGAAATTGAAAAAATGGAAAAGTACCTAATTATAATACTTTGAGAATGAACATAAAGCTTCAACTTAAAGATATAATTTACCATAAGTATTTGGGTTGAGGTGAGAAAATGATAAAGGAATGATCATAAGTATTTAACCATGGATCATAAACCATTGATCTAATCATAAGTTTTTAATCATAAATATTTTAAGACTTTAAGTTCCAAGTAAGACTTTGAGTCGATCTTATGAATTTGAATGTATGCTATAAAATTAACAAAGGCATGAGCATAATTATTTTGACCCTGGGTATAATACTTAGTGCATAATATTTTTTTAAACTTAAGCCTTTGTGCTAACCATAACACTTCAATGGTTAGATAATTTTATAAAGGTTCAACTATGTAAAAAATTAGGATTCAAAAATTTATATATTCTGAAGAAAGAATAAATATCATAGTCAATGTATGATTAATTTTCTTCATGAATCTGACATCAGGATCGATCACATGATCATGATTCTTTTGTAATTCAAAGAATTTATAGCTGGAGGAGAATGTTAGGGTGTTGAGAGAGTTAAATGTTCCATGCTAAAGATTCAGCTGTGTGAAAAATTAGGTTTCCAAAATTTATATATTCTAAAGAAATAATAAATAACTCAGTCAATGTATGTTCAATTTTATTCATGGATCAAACATCATGATCGATCACATGATCATGATTCTTTCTGAAATTAAAGAATTTCTAGCTGGAGGAGAATGTTAGGGTGTTGAGAGAGTTAAACGATACAAGCTACAGGAGTCGCATCACCATGCCTAAGTGGAAATATCAAGTGAATTTAAATCGATATTTTTTTAAGGATTTTAATTTAAATAAAGACCATGATAATTCAAATATTTCACCCAATAAAGATCCAATTATTCATTAAAAATTTCAAGAATAATATGAATGAATATTTTACATGAATATTATGAGTTTGAATGAGTCATAGCATGGAAAAAATCAAAAACATTTCCATAAATATTATGGAAATAATATTTACAAGATATTCTATTTGAATATATATATTAGGGACCAAATAAGAAAGATGTATAGGTTCTCAACTGAGCAAGCTTATGAATATAATTCATGTCAAAATAAGAAGAGAGATATAAAAACAGAATTTGTGCATGCTATAAATTTTATGATTCAATGAAGAAAGAATATATTCCAGTGATTTTCACACTAAAGAAGAATAGTAAGTATAAGAATATTAAGAGAGCGAGCCTACAACCTTCATTTGTTGTAGAATACTAAAGAAGATAAAATAAAAATGTGTTGTTGCTGATCATATTCCAAGATAAAAAAAATGAGGAGTTCATCCTACTACATCCATATGAGTTAGTGTCTAAAGAAGATTAATTCAACCCACTTGACTACTAAAATTGAGTAAGGAGATCTCTTGAACTATACATGAGGGACACAAAATTTCAGTATTGATCTACTTCATAGGGAGAAAGTTGACATCTTATAATTTTTGGGAGAATATCCCGGTTGGTTCCAGAGCATAGATAAATACTAAGTTATTTCTTTATACTTAGTTAGTGATAACATAATATTTCCATGTTCATACCCTTTTTGGGATTATTTTGATAATAATAAAGAAGTCTTGCATGTAGGATAATAACCATGATGCACTAGGAATGTATTTATATGAAAGGAGGAAAACCTCATTAAAAAACCCTGGAATTATCATATGTTTCTTTCATGTTCTATATTTTTATATTGACTAAATGTTAGAAAGAGATAGATAGATTCATTCACAACATAAGTAAAGAGGTGATTAAGGGATAAAAGGAAATTTTAATAAAAATAATTCCACACCAATTCACCCCCCCCCCCCCCCCCCAGTGTGGGTTTATCCCAAAGTGATCATAACAATTTTATACATTGATTCCTTACTAACACAATCCAAAATAGAATTAGCTAATCAGGGGGTGGTTGGATATTCTTTTCATCATGTCATTGGATATAGTGAAACCAAGATAGGACTTGCCCACTTGTATGGTGAGTAATGACATTTGGACCTTTATTTAATTAAAATGAGGAAATGTATGTTATACTTAGTTGAGTTTCATATGATGTATTAATATAATTGGATAAGGGACATGTGATTTAATCATCTGTTAGATAAATGACATGTGATATATTCATAAACCTGGTCAATATTTTTTATAGAATCAATAAAAATTGAGTTTTTATATACTATATTTACATGTTCCATGTTTAGTGGTCACTAAATGTTATGTAAAAAGGTATTTTATAGGTGTAAATATTTTTTATAATATATATTATGGTGGAAAGTATTTATAAAGATATGAGCATATTTTATAGTGATCACACCAGACCCCTTAGTAGCTTGAGTAGAACTAATTCTTCAATATATGTTTCTCTATACTTACATATATTAAATAAGGATTTTATATTTGTTTTCAATGATATTAAATCCTATAGTGGATCATAGTTAGGCCTTTGGATAAGTATTATTCTTTGTATAAAATTTTTGATCCAAAATGAACAGATTTTGATTAAACCATATCCAAAAGGATTTTTACATGGATATACAATGATTTGTGGAGTTCAGAATGAAGTCTTTATGAATTTTAGTGAAAGTGAGAGATTATTGGTTATTCACTAAAAACTTATTTATATGATATATATGATAGAATACGTTGAAACCAATATTACAGTTTGATTACATGCATCTACCACCTTGAAGGTTGATTTCATTCATCTGTCACCTATGCATGACTTTAGGTGAAAGTATCTTACCACATTGTTTCATAAGTTATAATTCATTACGAATAGATTAAATGTATTGCATTAATTGAAGGGATTAAATGAATAATTCCAATGGGAATAAAAATATATTGATGTGATGAATGTGTATAATGAATTCCATTTAATGAAATTCATCAAGGAAGAATATATAAAGGCATGAGATCCCTCATGTTCGAAATAACTGATTTTATACAAGCCTCCCAATACACTCTTCCTCCTGAAACACTATTTATCACTAGGTGAAGGAGTTATCACCATTATTTGTTCAGATACCCTCAAAAAACATTCTAGGATCATTTTGTTAGTGTAATCCCTTTAGAGACAAGAGGCTTTCATTTGTTTCTCTAATGATCAATGTCAAGCGTACTCCATCAAAGGTTGAATATGAATATTTATGTTATCCAGGTATGTATGTTTATATTCTTCATTTATATTACATATTGATATTATCTAGATAAATTTTATATTATATGGTTTTTCTTATGATACCAATTGATCATATGATGATCTCCCAAAACCCATCACTAACATAAATATACATGCCCACATAACCTCATCTATCACACCAAATGAATCATTATATGTACAATTATATCAAAAATTATAGTGGAAAATACATCTCTATTTGAAAAATTATAAGAATGGATTAATTCTCTAAGATATTTAATAAATTTGGATCCATGAATTTGATATAAATGGAATTGAAAAAGTAACACATTTTTATGTTAGTCTTTCTTACAAGAATCATAAATATGCCACACAGTGCAACAGGAAGTAGTTGTTTCATCAATACATTTCAATCATGATATTTCAAGACTATTAATATCAAATCATTTAAGGATACCAATTTTTTCATTTAAAGAATATCTAATGGGTACTTTAATACCACGAAAATATTTTAAAAAATCATTTTTCATTCTTTGGAAACATGTGAAAATCTATAGGTTAATATGTTAATTTTACTTTAGTAGTTGGAGCTAGCTTCATAGTTATTCCCATATATATCAAGTTTAATCTTGTATGCAATCCATCTTTATTATTTCCTTCTATATCATATAAATTTTTGATCAAAAATGTTAAATATATTTTTATCAACATTCATTATATCAATTTTATGTTTTACCTCTGAAAATATATCATAAGGTATATCAAATGAGATGGATCGTTTATTACATGTATTTTTTTGATGATCTAAACTTTTGTCTTCTCAAATATAACATTGAGGTTTTTAAAATTTTCATAATACTAATCAGTTGAAAAGGGTTGTGGGGGAATAATACTCATGTAACCCATTAAATTATTTTTTTAATCTTTCGTGATGGTGATCCATTCACAAAAATCATTAATGGACCATGTACATTAACTTTATATCATGCTAAAGTTGATGATATAAAGTCCCTTCTTGGAAAATTTTATAAGATTTATGTCCCTTAACAATGTATTCAAATAAATTTTCATATGCAAGAAAGTCATTTATAGTGAATATTATCATAGATTGAAGAAATAAATACTCTTTTTTGAATACATCAAACACTTTAACACTTACCCCCCATAACAATTTCAAATCATCAAACAATAGTGAAAATTAAACATCAATATCATTTCTAAAATTTTTGGGGCTAGAAATTATCAAGATCATCATAATAGCCCCATCATTGGTAGTGGGTTGGTAAGGGTTTGTGGGAGTGAGGGTTAGGTCATGGGGTCAAGTCCTTGGGCCGACATGTTTACTATAATTTATTTCCTTTTCATTGTGTTCCATAGTGACATATGTAATTGACCATATATATCAGGCTCATCATAATATATTATTTTATTATACATATCAGTGGGGTGTTATAAACTAGAAACACATTAAGCCATAAACTATATTCGTTAGTGGGGATCCGATGCGGTTTCATTCTTTATGTGCACAACCCCAATATCATATTTCTAAATTTATTTCCAAAATCAAGAATTTTTTTATCAAATTTCTTCTATTATGGTGAATCGGTGGGTTAGAATAGATTTTCATTTGATATTCACTCATTTTCATGTCATATCAACCACTTTTCATCATTTGAATTTTCAAATAAACACTTGAAATGGGGAATTAATGGAATACACTATATTTCCTTAGTAGGATGTTTATTATCTCACCCTAGAGATGAATCATATTTGGATCTTCCACCCATTTTATATTGTGAGGTCCACACATTTAGGAATTTTTGAAAAACCTTTATATAATTTCTTAAACAACATATAATCATTGGGAAAAGAATTTATTTTCTTATACCTAAATCCTATTGAATATAATATTTTATAACATCATATTTAGAATTTTCAAGGTTATTGCCTTCTAGAATTATCTTTCAAAAGTTCAAGAAATTTAAGGGAAATTTTTTCAATCCAAACATTTCTTTATTTTAAGTTAACCAATATTAGTATTACTGATAACACTATAAATTTAATACAATTTAGAAACAATGTTTTTTCAACATCTCCATAAAATCATTCAATAATCACGGTTTTCAAAGGTTTTCAACTCCTGTATCATGAATTAAATCATAAATATGATATTATATATCATATTGAAAATATTCATCAACATTAAATCTTGAATTTTATGTTATTTATTCATGCCAAATCTAAAAAATATAACTTGGATTAAAATCGTATAAAATCAAATGATATTTTGTTTCTTTGGACCTAATTTTATTATTCAAACATTTCATGCATAGATAGTGAAACATGTCACCATTTTCAAAAATCCATTTAGAAAATTCCAAGAAATCAACAACCCTTTTCTCATATTCATCAATTTTTGTTTGAGAATTTATCCAATTATAATCCATAAATTACCTAAAATAGTAATATTAATTAAGAATATATTTAGAAACATTTAATAAGAAACATACATTTGGTATTTTAATATTAATATCATAAAAAATTAAAACAATAATACTACATTACATATAAATAACAAAGTATATAATATAACAATGTATAAAACTTATATATGAAATCATTTTTAAAAACACATATATATAACATAAATTTATTTATATAATTATGTATGATACATATATGTGTATATATATGTATATAGATACAATATAAATTTAAATCATATAAACTTATAAACATGAAAACATTTAAACATATTTAAATATTTAAACATATTAACATATATATATAAACATATAAATTTAAAACATATATAAACATATAAATTAAAAACATATATATAAAAATATATAAATTTAAAACATATAAACATATATATAAATTTAAAACATATATATAAATTTAAAACATATATATTAATTTAAAACATATAAACATATAAATATAAATTTAAACATATATAATCATATAAATTTAAAAAATATTAAACTAAAACATATACACATATAAAAAATAAATTTAAAACCAACTTATATACAAAAGTTCAAATTTAAAACTCAGATAACTCTTTCATTGTATGTGTGTTTAGTGTACCTCTTCTTGGATCATCCCATCATTTCCAGAAACTATTATCTATGATGTGGATCCCCTACCCTGATCAATTTGAACTTTTCATTTTTCCTTCCCAATTCTAATATGAATTCCCCACCTTGGGGATTCCTTATGAGATTACATGATTTGGACTTTGTCCCTTGACAAAGAGTGAAGCCTTCTCCATCCATAATCAGCTGATTAATATTCTTCTCTGGAGTTTCTTATTGGAGTATAGGAGCTTAATGTACTTTTCAATTTTAGGGGATAACACCTACTAGTTTCATTACACCTACCATATATAATGCCAGCCTTTATAACAACAGATGACTAAAAAAACACCCCATTCAAAAAAGGGTCTACTGAGACTTCCTATGTTGTGGGGGTGAGGAAAGATCCAAATTAGACATTGAATAATTACCTTTATGTGAATCACCATGACTAGTCATTGAGTTATACAGGTGGTAGAGAATGGAATATAAGGACCTCCTGGTTCGAAAACTCAAACAATCACTAGGGATTTTCTATCTAACTGAATTAATTACAAAGGCAAAGGAGGGTTTCAATAGTGGATATGTGAAATGATAAATTACCTCCATGCATAGGGATAGGGGCCTATGTATAATCATTTTTCTTATAAATAATATGAATTACATCAATAGACTCTTGTTTCACCTTACAGGTAAGGACGCCATTAGATCAACATTTTCAAGAAGCCAACTAGTGACCCTAAAGATTGAAATATAAGTGGTGCATAATCCTATATTCATATCAAATCACTATCCTGAAGCCATTGTTGTCAACTAATAGTCATATATGCTTGGGAAAGGGAGAAGTGAGGTCCATGTAAATATAGAACTAGGTAAATGAGGTATCCTTCAAGCACAAAGTGAAATTTTTATCCCATAAAAAGAAACCAATGTGATTACTTACACCGTTGATAATCATAAGGCTCCGAAAATGGAAGGGAAGGTCAAGCATCCAAATCCAAAATGTAGCAAAAATAAGATCACAACCCTTGGGGAAGTTACTTAAAGAGGATGAGACACCTTTTTTCATAAAGATGACTCTCACTTGACCAATCTCTAGATAAGTTAGCATCAGAGAGAATATGAACAAAAAATTTTTGATTGTAGAGGGTCCCCATCATCACAGGAAATTTTAAACCATAATAAAATTTGAAAAAATGCTCGAACAGATCCACTAGTAGTCTATATTTTCTAAAATTATCTATGATCATTCATCAGTGAAAATTATTATCACCCTTCAACTATATTGGCGATAGACAAAATGCAAGAAAGCCAAGAAATATCATGAGATTTATCGTAAAATAATTTTAGAAACCCTTAGAAAAATGAATTATATGAGAAGTGTAGTAAGTGTGAATTTTAGATAAATGATGTTTCTTTTCTCGGGTATATTGTCTCCAAGTATGGGATATTTATTAACCCTTAAAAGGAAAAGTCAATCAAATAATATCCTAAATTTTTTAACATAACCAATATCTAATGAATAGATTATTCAAGTAATATCTTGATAACTTTTTTATGGTATTCATTGATGATATCTTGATATACTATAAGAGCTAAGAAAATCATGAGAGTCATCTATAAATAATTATAGAGACCCTCATAAAAAATAATTATATGAGAAGTATAGTGAGTGTGAGTTTTGGACCAATGATGTTTCTTTTCTTGGATATATTGTCTTCAGGTATGGGATATTTATTAACCCCTTAAAGACAAATCTAGTCAAATAATATCTGACACTGATGAATAAAACCAAGATCTAAAGTTTCTTAGCCTTATCATGTTACTATTAGTGGTTTGTTCAAGATTTTCCCCAATTTTCCAACCCATTAACCATGTTAAAATATTAAGGGGTTAAATTCACTTGGTTAAGGTAATGTACGGAAATTTTTGATGAGTTGAAGAGAATACTAATTAATGTATCTATATTAACTTAACTATTAGTTAAAAAATGTTCTATAATTTATTGTGCCACATCAAAGAAAGAATTTTTTTATACCCTTATTCAGAATGTTGGAGTGATTCCCTATAGATCAAGGCAATTGAAAATCCATGAATAGAAATATCCAACTCATGACCTTAAAGGGGAAACTATAATTTTTTCTTTAAAAATATAGAGACACTACCTCTATGTAGAAAGGTGTGAGATATATATAGACCATAAGAGTTATAAGTATATCTTATCTCATAAGAATCTCATCATTAGTCAGAGAATGTGGTTAAGATTACTCAAGGACTATGACTTCTCGATACACTACCACCCTGGGAAGGAAAACAATATGGTTGATGCATTGAGTAGGAGGGACCATGGAGTTATAACCATGATGGGGATTAATAAGGATTTCATATATATATATCTACTAAATATGGATATGTTGATTTCTAGTCAAATATATCCATCATTAATTTTCCATTAAATTGTTAAACCATCCTTACTATAAATGATAGAGAAGTCCTAGTAGGGTGATGAGAACTTTCAAAGGAATATTAAAGTAGTGAATGATTGTAAATTGATAGAATTCATCTGTAAAGATGGAGTGTTGAATTTTGATAATGGTTTATGTGTTTCATCCTTACCATAGTTGAAAAGGGAACAAATACATGAATTAAATAGCTCAAATTTATCTATACATCATGGAATCACAAATATGTATAGGGATTTAAAAGAACATTTATAGAGGGATGGTGTGAAGTGGTAAATTGTTTATTATGTGTCTATATTATAATTATTCCAGCAGGTAATGTTTAAAATACAACATCTTAAGGGACTCATACAATATCTGCATATACCTATATGGAAATGGGATAATTTTACAATGGTCTATGTCACTAAACTCCTAGAGACTCTAAGAAATTATGATGATATATGGGTCATCATTATTCATCTTACTAAGTCTACTCATTTCTTATCAATAAGAGGAGATATACCTCTTGAGGGACTCTCCCAGCTCTATATCAATATAATAATAAGGATACATGGGGAACCTCTATCCTTTTTATCTGAAAATGATCCTCAGTTCACATCAAAATTATAGAATATTCTTCAAATTTCACTCAATATTGAGATAAATTTAAGAACAACCTATCATCCCCAGACTAATGCACAATCTGAAAGAGCCATCTAGACATTGGAACACATGTTGAGATCAATTTCTCTTGACTTCCAATGTATATAGGATCATTATCTACCTTTTATGGAATTTTCATACAATAATAGCATCCATTCGGGCATCTATATGGAACTATATGAAACATTTTATAGGAATAGGTCTCATGCTCCACCCTATTGGGTAGAATTTGTAGAAATAAATTTAGTTTTACCTGATCTCATAGAGGATATGACTTTTAAATTATAAACTATTCAATATTATATTAAATAATCTCATTTCATAAAAATTTATTATACTGTTAATTAAAGGAAAGACATGGAATTTCAAGTTGGAAATCATGTAATATTGAATCATTTTAAATAGAATAGATTTGTAATATTTTATGTAAAGGTTAATTTATTCCTCAATTATATTTTTCATTTTTAAATATTATAAATAATTAGGGTTTTAGATTACTAATTGTTTATGCCACCCAACCTTTATAAAGTATTCAATTTATTTTGTGTTTAATTACTGAGGAAATACATATTGAATCCAACACATGTTATCATATATGATGGAATATATTTTAAGATTGAACTATGTTATAATGAGTATCTTTTTTAGATTTTTGACATGAGATAGTAAGTATTACAGAATCAGACCACTCTTTTAGTGAAAGTCCTTTGAAGAATTCACAAATTAGAAGAGGAAACTTAGGACCCTCAAGAATCTATAAGGAAGTGGTATCCACATCTATTTAATAGAATATAGATACCCTAATTTAAAGGATTTATTATTTAAGTTGTGGGGAATGTAACACCTAAGACTCTACTATAGCAGGTAAAAACTATATCATGAACGATTACACAAGTGTTTCTTTTAAATAGACTTTATTAAAGAATTTATTTAAAATTTAAATTTTAGATTTTTAAATTTACCAACTAATTTCATTTTTTTTATTCATCATTTTCAAATTATATTTGTATGAATTTTTTATCTTTTTATAAAAAGTCACTTTTTAGTGGAAAATTACTTTTTTCAAAAAAACTTATAATTTGTATGAATTTACCATTATATAAGAATGGCCTATAAGTTAATAAACCATTGTAAGTAATAAAATATTAATTTAAGTAATAACATTATACATTTTACAATATTCTTTGAACTTAGAAAATCAATGGGAAATAATTATAAAACTAATTATAATTCCACTTTAATATAAAAATAGTTTTTAAACTTTTCATTGAATCAAGTATTTTAAAAGGAGATTCAGTTTTGGAATATCATTAAAGCCTCATATAAATTATTTATTTTATAATAAATCAATTTATTTCATTAAAATTAGTAAATAAAATAATTTTACATTATATATAAATTTAAATCTTAAAAATGTAATTTCTCTAAAAATGGTTTTTACACAATTAAACATATTTATTTCAAAATTAACTGTTCACACCTTTAGAAATTTTCTTTTCTAAATTCATTTTAAAATATGAAATTATAACTTTAAAATTAGTTAAAATGGTCAATCTTATACATTTTAATTAAAATTAATTACAATGGTTAGAAATTAATTACCAAGGTAAAAGTAAATTAGGGTAAAAGTTAAAAACAAAAAACCCTATATCGATCAAAGCTATATCAAAAAGGATTATTTGAGGTTATTTTAGACCCATAATAATTTTACTATCCTATTTTTTCATTTTTAATTCATTCTACCATAAATAGATCCATGTAATTCTCAAAAAATGTAAAGGTGTTCTAAAAACCACTCTTCTCGTCACTTATAGAAGGGGAAAGTTTTTACCACTTCAATATAAACCTCCCATTTGAATTTTTTCTTGAAAAAATTCCATTTTTTATGTAAATATAACCCTATATCATTAACATAATACCCTATTCACTCACAGTTATCCTAAACATGTTAAATTCAAGGATAATTTCAAGGAAAAATCAAGTCCCCGATATGAGTGTTATCAACAACTTAGTTTTCTTCATAACTATATTGTTTCAAATTTTTTATATCAACACAAATATAATGATATTATAATTATTTATATAAAATAATTTTAATATATTAATGGTATTATCATTATTTATTCATATATCTTTTCCATTAAGTAAAACCAAATCGTTGTTCGTGTGTCGTACAGACTATCACCTCCACAATTTAATGTGTTTAACTTTATTTCATGTCCTTATAATGTAGGATATAAGGATGGTATTAAAGAATAAATATTATTTTTTTATTTAATTAAGGTTATATTGTTATAAATTTAAGAACTTAATGATATGACCAATAAAAAAATTCCATTAGTTTAATCATTTAAAATAAGCATACTAAGAGGATAGTCTTTTATTCAAACTGTATAGTGTTTTAATATCCATAAATTATTCATATAATTCATTATAATTATTATTTATAACACTAATAAACACTAAATAATATCATTATGATATTGGTATAATTATATTACAATAAAAAAAACCTCGTAATGATTCATTAAAATAATGTATGATAATATTTGGGTCGGTTTGACCACCTACTTGAACAATAAATTGAATTTATACTATGAATGAATATGGTAATAAAATTACTAGCATAATATGGTATAATTTTTAAAAAAAAAATTAGTTATGGATATATTATATCAATATATGATTCATCAATTAAGGAAACACTCTTTATTCGTCAAAAATCACCAAAACATGCTTATTGTTGACTTCATCTTCAAGGATAATGTATAAAAAAACTCATGAAAGGGATTTTAAACATTATAAATTATTATAAATCATAAAAAAATTAATTTTAATTACCTATTAATAATACACAATGGAATAAGAGTTAATAAAAACACTACTATTATGAAACTCGTACAAACAATCAAAACTATAAACATTGATGTGGAAAATTAGAAGAATTTGAGTAGATAATGATTATTTATGAATATTATAGATGAAAATGGATATTATCAAGTTCTGAATTAATTTATTGAGATATATATGATTTTTATACATTAATTTAAAGTATTATTGTGGAATCTAGGACAAGAAGTAATCGTTTTTCTGTCTCAAATTCCTCTCCTTGAGACATAGGTTATATTATGCACCTAATTTAATTAATGTGGTGTATATAATACATATTTTAGTTGTTATATTAGGAAATTAATTGTTCACGGTATTTAAAGATCAATTTTAAGCCATATTTTTCAATATATTATGATTTAATTTATACCCAAGCCATGAATGGTGTTTTTCATCTCAATTTTCATTCTTTGTGTCTCATGTTGTAATCACCACCTATTTTATTTTGTGTAGTGTATGAATTTCCATAGAATAATATTTACATGTTAATCATTAAATTTAAGGTATTTAAAATTCTATATTGTTATCCCTCACTCATATTTCTTTGATTCAATAGTTACCTTTTCCATGGTGGAAAATCATTATAATTTTTGGTAAAGTAAAAGTGTGTGTAATTTCCTAGAAAATACATCTATGTCTAGATACTGTAAAGTATATGTTAATATGAAATAAAATCACATAGGTTTAACATCCATAAAATGGTTTGTTTATCATTAAATCAATCATCACCCTAATGCATTATGAGTGGTCCTAAGACTTCACATTTTGTAAGATACTCTTGAGAGATATGCTTTAGAATATTCACACGCTCTTAATAAACCATGATGAAGGATTTTTTCAACCATTTCCTTGGTCTCCTATAAATTAAATCTTTTGAATACATTTACTATCTTCCATGGATAACCTAGCACATTTTATATACCCTCTCCACAAATTTTTTTATATGGGTAATTAATTTTACTTTAATGATTTCCCATACCTTCCAAATTTATTAAGGGATGTTCTCCTAGAAATACACATTATTTTATTTAGTGGGGAAGTATTTGATGTCTGTATTTATCAATATATGTATAGCTAAGTTTTATTCATCAATAGGTTCTATGGAGAATTGTATTAAAGGTCTTAATGACTCTTATGGTGAATGAGTAGGACTTAAACAAGTGATGGGTAGGGTTAGTAATTATATATCCCCTATATGCATTAAAATGTCTCATGAGACAAAATAGGTTTGATTTTAGTGTATACCTCTTACCATATTAAGATAATGTCTGGAATGTGGTCTCAATAATAGATAAAGTGTATTGAAACAAGGCTTTACCATAAAGCTTTTGATTTACACCATTATTCAATCCATTAGTGTGAGATAAATGATTATTATTATCCATGTTTTCTTTTATTTTCATGGATATATCATGCCCTTAGTTTTAGTTGATTATGGATTCATGTTGTTCATTTCTCCTTATCACATCACTTATGACGTGTTTATGTTATGTAATCTTATATTTCATGCAAATTATTACTGGTCATTTGAGATCATCCTTATTTTTTCCTTTCAATGGGAAACTTAGATAAGTACTATGTGTAATTATCATACATATTATGTAAGGGATAATAATGTTCTTGAAATGTGTTCATGTTGTATCTTATGCTTTCAAGTGGAATGTATGTATGTATCTAGTATTACAAGAGTAATAAATTGTTTGATACTTAAATAAATCTTGTACTTTATACCAATAATGTTATATAACTTTTGTATTTGTGTTTATAGAGTCCATGATGTTATAAAAAATTAATTAGGAAGATAAAGTAGTTGATAATACTCATGTTGTGGAATTGAATTTTCCTTGGAATTATCCTTGAATTTGAGGGGATTAGGATAAAAATAAATGATTGAGGGATTATATTCATAGGATAGGGTTATGGGGATATTAAAATGGAATATTTTAAATGACAAATTCTATGGTAAGGTGTTTCTTGAAGTGGTGAAGATTCTACCCTTTTATAAGTGAAAGAAATGGTGTTTTTGGGAACCCCTTTACATTTTTCAACACTTTTATGACACTATTCAAGGTTCAATGGATCAAAAGTAAAAAAAAGTATAGGGGACACATATATAGGTCAATAAAAATCTTAAAATTCATTTCTATTCCCGTTTTTTAAGTTTTTTTTAGGTCTTTTACACTAGGTTAAACTCAATTTACAACTTTTACTTTTACCTTGGTAATTAATTTCTAAACATAGTTACTAATTTTAATGAAAAAAAGTAATATTTAACCCTTTTAACTAATTTTATACTTATAATTTAAAATTTGAAAATAATTTTATTATTTATAAATTTTAAAGGTGTGAAAAGTACATTTTTAAATAAACACACTTAATCGTGTAGAAACAGTTTTTAGAAAAATAATTTTCTTAAGATTTAAATTTATATCTAAGATAAAATATTCATAGTTACTAATTTTAATGAAATAAATAGATTTATTATGAATTTAATTAAATATATTAGTTTGAAAAGGAAATATAAAATTGAACCTCACCTTTAAAATACTTAATTTAAAGAAAAGTGTGAAAAGAGTTTTTATATTAAAGTTGTATATTAATTAGTTATAAAAAAATTCAAAGTTTTTCTAAGTTAAAAAAATATTTTAAAAATTACTAATGTTATTACTCAAATTCATATTTTATAACTTAAAATGTTTTCAAATCTTTTATTTTATTCTTACATACTAATAAAATCATTGAAATTATAATTTTCACAAATCTTTTGCTTTTTGACTAAAAAAACCTTTTTATAAAATGATAAAAAAATCATTCTAAGTCAATTTTTATATGAAGAATTAAAAAATGAAGTTAATTTTTATTTATTTCAAATTCCCAAATTTATAAATCTATTTTTTAATAAAATCCTAAAATATAATGAAAAGTCATTTTTATTGGAAAATGAAATTTTAAAATATTAAATGATATTATTCTTATTTCATATAATTTAACAACAAAATTAATGTTAACTAATTATTAATATCAAACATAATTTATTATTAAGCATATGTTTCTTGGAATATAAATTTGTATCTCATAAAGGGAAATTTTTTAGAAAAATACTTTTCAAAATAATAAATGATCTTATTAGTTATTTTAGGTAAACAAAATTATTTTCACTCATATTAAAAGTAGTGTTTATTTTATCTATATAAACATTTTATAAAGTGGTTACTCATATTCATTCTCACTAATTCAATGGATAGTTTTTAACATTTATACTTAAATATTTATATTTTATCTAAATATATTTTGTTTTCATTTATGTTTAGTGTTTCATATAGAGAAAGCTATCGAAAAAGTAACTTATTTAAAGGTAATTATATATTATAATTTTGGGGTGTCACAATATAATTTGGTTTTTTTCATATTGATATGAAAATGGAAGAAGTTTAAGAATTACTTCTATTAGCTATATGGAAAACAGATGATAAGAATAATGAAGTTGTTAAGAGTTATTATGTAGACGCAAATTGAAGAAGAATTCATAAACTAAAAACATTACTTCTTGGTGTTTCATATCTTGATCTGGTTCAATAAGAAGTGATGGTGATGATAATAGTTATTATGTTGTATTATTATGGTTCTAATCACTTGATGGAAAATGAATGATCTGCTACTTTCCTTGAACATCTGGTTGGGAAGATTCTAAGTAGCAGGCTTTATATGTGAAAATTGATGTACCAATATTCATGGCGACATGAAAAGTGTTGGATTGAGGAAGTATTTTCTATAATAGTTCAGAAAGATATTGGTATTCACCTATTGTGTATAACTTTAGTTTTTGTTTTCTATATTGTTTAAAGTTATCCTAAATGGAATATAGATGAGTTGAAGTAGTGAATAATCTATACAAGGATTGTTAATATTAAAGTAAACATTGAAGATTCCTTGGATTATGTTTTCAAATGTTTAAAATTCTACTAGATTTGATTTGAATAAGATCAGATTCTATCAGAAAAAACCTTCAACTTATATATGTAACTGAATAAATAGAAAATTACATAATCATAAGATTTTGATCATGAATGTAAAGATTCATCATAAAGCTCTAAGTGACCATAAGGCATTGGTTTGAGGTAAGAAAAATGATAAAGGCATGATCATAAGTATTTACCCACAGATCATATACCTTTGATCTGGTCATAAGTATTTGATCATAAATATTTCAAGTTATTATGTTTCATCATAATAATTTGAGTTGATCATAATAATTTGAATGTGTTCTATAAAATTAACAAAGGCATGAGCATAGGTATTTGACTCTGAGCATAATACTTTAGAGCATAATATTTTGTATTAAACCTAAGTCTTTATGCTAACTATAATATTTGAATAGTTAGATAGTTTTATGAGGGTTTTTTTTGTGTGAAAAATCAAGTTTCAAGAATTTATATATTCTGAATAAAGAATAAATAACTCGATCAATGTTTGTTCAATGTTCTTCATGAATAAAATATCATGATCAATCACATGATCATGATTCTTTATAAAATCAAATAACTATCAGCTGGAGGAGAATATTTGGGTGTTGAGAGAGTTCAACACTACATGATATAGGAGCCACATCACCTTGCCTATGTGAAAATATAAATTGAGTTAAAATCACAGTTTTTTTGAAGGATTTTAATTAAGATAATGTCTATGATAATTTAAATATTACACCCAAGAAAAAAACTAGTTATTTATTCTAAATTTTTGGAAGAATACAAATAAATATTTGACTCAAATATTATCGGTTTTAATGAGTCGTATCCTACAAAAAAATCAAGGATATTTCCATAAATATTATGGAAACAATATTTACAATATATTCTATTTTAATATATATAAATTAGGAACCAAATAAGAAAAATATGGAGGATCTCAATATAACATACCTATGAATATACTTCATGTCAAAATAAAAAAGAGAGATATAATAACTAACATTGAGTGTGATGAAAATTCTCTAAGTCAATGAAAAAAGAAGGTATTCTAGTGATTTTCACACTCAAGAAGAATAAGAACATTAAGAATAATAAGAGAGACAGCATATAACATTAATTTTTTATATAATCCTAAAGAAGATAAAATATGGATGTGTTGCTAGTGGTCATACTCCAAGTAAATAAAAATGAATAGTTTGGCCTACTACATCTATATGAGGTAGTGTTTAAAGAATACTGATTCATCCCACTTGATTTCTATAGTTGAGGAAGGAAATCACTTATACTTTCCAAGAGGGTCATAAAATATCAGTGTTGATTAACTTTACAAGGATCAATCTAACATCTTGTAATTTTGGGGAGAATAACCTCATTGGTTATAGGGATTGGATAAAAATTAAGTGATTTCTTTATACTTGTTAAGTTCTAGGATAATATTTCCAAGATCATACCCTTTCTTAGAATTCTTTTGATAATGAGAAATAAGTATTTCATGTAGGATAATAACCATGATGCACTGGGGAATTATTCATCAAAAAGGAGGTAAACCTAATTAACAAAATATAATGTTATCTTTTGTTTATTTAATGTTCTATATATGTATACTAACCAAAGGTGAGAAAGTGATAGATTGATTCATTAACTAAAAAAGTAACCAGGTGATTGAGGTATAAAAGAAAATTTTAATAAAAGTAACTCCATACTGATTCCCCCCCCCCCACTTGTGTTGGATTATCCCAAAGTGATCCTAACACATTTATAATTGGATACCTTACTAAAACAAGCCAAAATAGAATTATATAATCAGGGGTTGGTTGGGTATGTTTATGATCATGTCATTGGTTGGAGTGAAAACAAGATAAGACATGTCCACTTGTATGATGAGTAAAGACATCTAAACCTTGATTGAATTAGACTAAGTAAATGTATGGTCATGCTTAGTTGAGTCACATATTATGTGTTAAGCTACTTGTATGAGAGACATGTGATTTACTAATATTTTATATGAATGACATGTGATGTGTTCATTAACCTGGTCAATCATTTTTGAGAATCAAGAAAATATGAGTTTTCCTATACTAGATTTACATGTTCCATGTCTAGTGGTCCCTAAATGTTATAGAAAAAGGTATTTTATAGGTCTACATATGATTTCTATGATATATAATTTTTATAGAGATATGAGTGTGTTTGATAGTGATCACACCAGACCCCTTAGTAACTTGAGTAGCACTTATACTTTACTAGAGGTCTTTCTCTACTTATATATATGGAATAAGGATTTAATATTTTTTTTCAATGCTACTAAGGATATAAGGGGGTAACAGTTAGTCCTTTGAATAAGGATTAATTTTTGAATAAATAGTTTTATAAAAAATGTGGATACTTTGGTTAAACTATATCTAAAAAGAGTTTTAGATGGATTTAAAAAGATTTATGGGGTTTTGCATGGAGTCTTTTTGAATTTTAGTGAAAGTGGGAGATTATTTTTTATTCAGAAAAAACATATGTATATTATGCATATGATAGAATACATTTCACCCAACATTACAGGATGACCGCATGCATTTACCACCCCACAAGCTGAGTGCATGCATTTTACACCTATGCACGGGTTTAGGTGAATGCAGCATCCTACATAGTTTCATCGGTTATAATTCATTATTAATGGATTAAACGTCTTGCATTCATTTTAATAAATCAAAGAATAAGTCTAATTTCAATAAACATGTCTTTATATATTGAATATGGATGATAAAGTTAATTTAATTAAATTAATAGAGTATGGATATATAAAGGGGTGAGATCCCTCCTATTGGAAATGACCGATTGTATGCAAGTCTCCCGATACTCTATTTCACCCAAAAAATTTATCACTAGGTGAAGGATCTAGCACACCTTCTGTGTTTATATACCCTCAAAAACATTCTAGGTTCCTTTGGTTGGTGTAATCCCCATAGTGGCAGGAGGGTTTCATTTGTTTCTCATGTGATTAATGTCAATAATACTCCATCAAAGATAAAATGCGGAGATTTATGTTATCCAAGTATGCATGTTTATGTTCTTCATTTGTATTACATGTTAATATAATTTAGATAGAAGAACTATTATATGGGTTTGCATCTATTACCAATAAATCATATGATGATCCCATAAAACCCATCACAAACATAAATATGTTGGCTCACATAACCTTATCTCTCACAACAAATGAATTTTTAGATGTACCATTATATCAAAAATGATAGTGTAAAATACATATTCGATTGAAAAAGTGTAAGAACAACTTAATTCTCTAACATATTGAATAAATATATATCCATTAATGTTATAAATGGAATTGAAAAAGTGAAACAACTTTTTGTTATTATTTTTTATTAGCATCATCAATATGCCACACGATGCAACCATTAGTAGTTGTTTCATCAATAGATGTTAATAATGATATTTCATGACTATTAACATGAAATACTATAAGGATTAAAAAAATTTCACATATGATGAATATCTAGTAGGTACTTTAATATCATGAAAACATTAAAAAATCATTTTTTACTCTTAAAAAACATTTTAAAAGTCAGATAAATTTACATATGAAGGAAATTCATTTATAGAGAACATTATCATAACATGCGGAATTAAATACTCTTTTTTGTATGCATCAAATACTTTAACACCTACCTCCTATAACAATTTTAAATCCTCAATAAATATTAATAATTAAACATTAATATAATTTCTACAGTTTTTGGAACTATAAATCATCAAAATAATCATAATATATTTTTACTTTATACATATCAGTGGGGGAAGGTTGTAAACTACCAACATAGTATGCCATGAACTATATTGGTTGTTGAGGCTCTGATGTGAATTTATTCTATCTGTGCACAACCACAATCTCATATTTCTAACTTTATTTCCAAAATCAATAAATTTTTTATAAAATTTCTTCCATTGTAGCGAACAGAATGGTGACATATATTTCCAACTGATATTCGATAATCTTCATGTCATCTCAAATCTCAACCACTTTTCATCATTTGAATTTTGAAATAAATACTTTAAATAAGGAATTATTAGAAGATGTTATATTTCCAAATCAGGAATTTTAGTATCACACCGTAGATATGAATCATAGTTGGATATTCCATCCATTTTATATTGTGAGTTCCCACATTTAGGAAATTTTGAAAAAATATTATATTATTTATTATACAACACACAATCATTTAGAAAATAATTTATTTTCTTATACCTCAATCTCTTTGAATATAATATTTCTTTTTAAATCATATTTAGAATCTGGAAGGTCATTGTCTCCAAGAAGTGTCTATTTCAAGAGTTTAATCAATTCAATGGAACTTTTTTCACTCCAACCAATTATTAATTTTAAATTAACCAATCTTTGTATTATTGATAAAAATATAAATTTAGTACAATTTGGAAACAATGGTTTTTCATTATCTCCATACAATTATTCAATAGTCACTACTTTTCAATGTTTTTAAACTCATGTATCATGAATTAAATATTCATCAACATTAGATATTGAATTTTATATTATTTATTCATTCCAAATCCAACTATAACTTAGATTAAAACCATATAAAATCAAATTATCCTTAGTTTCATTGGACTTAATTTTATCATTCAAACTTTTCATACGTGGATAGTGAAACATGTCTCAGATTTTAGCATTACATTTAGAAAATTCTAAGAAATAATAAATACTTTTATCATATTCATCGATTGATCTTTAATAATTTATCCAATTATAATCCATTAATTACCAAAAACATTAATATAAATTAAGAATACATTAACAAACTTTTAATAAGAAACCAATGTTTTTCATTTTAATATTTATTTTAAAAAAATTAAAACAATAATATTATATAACATATAAATAAGTATATAATATAACAATGTATAAAACTTATATATTCACAAACTCACAAACACACACACACACACATATATAACATAAATTTATTTATATAATTATATATGATATATATGTATGTATGTATATGTATATATACAGAGATAATATAAATTTAAAGCATATAAACTTATAAACATAAAAACATTTATATGTATTTAAATATTTAAACATATTAACATATATATGAACATATAAATTTAAAACATATATAAACATCTAAATTAAAAAACATATAAATGTATAAATTTAAAACATATAAACATATTTATAAATTTAAAACATATATATATATAACATATATATAAATTTAAAAGAAATATAAAAATTTAAATCATATATACATATAAATTTAAATTTAAAACATATAAACATATACATATAAAATTAAAACATATATTTATATAAAAATATTGATTTAAAAGCATCTTACAATTAGAAGTTAAAATTTCAAACTCGGAGAATTATTTCATTGTCTATTTGTTCATTGTACCTATTCTTGGATCACTACCTCATTTCCAAAAATTGTTATCTATGATGTAAATCCCCTTCCCTAATCAAGTTTAACTTTTTCTTTTTCCATCTCAAATTCTAATATGAATTCCCCACATTAGGGACTCCTTATAAGATTACATCATTTAGACTTTGTCCCATGATAGAGTGTGAATCCATCTCCATCCAAAATCAACTGATTAATCTTCTCCTCAAGAGAGACCTCTTAGAGTATAAGATCTTAATGGAATTTTCTATTTTAGGTGAGAACACATACAAGTTTCATTACCCCTATAAGACATAATTCCAACCTTTATAGTGATGGATGGCCAAAGAACCACACCATCCATCAAAGGTTCTAATGAGACTTCCTACACTATGGGGCTAAGGATAGAGCCAAATTAGATAGTTTATCATTACATTTATATGCATCACTATGACTGGTCATCGAGAAATCTATGTGGTAGATAGTGGAAAAGAATAACCTCCCTACTCAAAAATTCAGACAAAAGGAGGGTTTTGGTAATAGATATAGGAAATGATAAAGTACATACCTTAATAGAGATAGGGGCCTATGTAGATTCCATTTTACCATAAAGAATACCACTACAATCAATAGAAAAATTAGTCATAATGATATTCTCTATAGGTGGAACAACTGACTCTTCTTCCTCCTTACAAGAATGGCCACCATTAGCTCAACATTTTCAAGAATCCAATTAGTGACCCTGAAGATGGAAAGATTAGTGGAACCTCATTCTATATTTATATCAAATGGTATTTCAGAGGCCATTATTTTCAAATAATATTTGAATATTATTGGGAAGGGGAGTAGTGAGGTCCATTATAATATAGAAATAGGGATAGTAGGGATCCTTCAAGCACAAAGTGAAATTTTCATTTCATAAAAATAATCCAATTTGATTACCTATACCATATAGAAACACAAGGCTCTGAAAATTGAGGGGAAGGCCTAGCGTCTGAATCTATAATGAAAAAATGGGGATCATAACCATTGAAGAATGTAGGTACCCACCTAAATATAAAGAGATGCCTATTTTCAAAAAGTTTATTCTCATTTGACCAAGATATATAAAAGTTAGCATTAGAGAGAATATGAATAGAAAATTATTGATTGTTGAGGGTCCCCACTTTAAAATAATATTTTAACCCCCATGAAAATTTGAAAAAAAATCTAAAAAATATCCACTAGTGGTTGATATTTTCCAAACATAGACACAAGTATTTAGTAGTGAAAATTGGTAGTGCCCAGCAACTCTAATGGTGACAGATAAAATGCATATTCACCATGGAAGGATGAAGTTACATTTAGAGAAAGTGTATGTAGATGGATTTTCAGTCCCCCAAATTCATAATCCACTTTTACATGGTTTGATCCAACCAAATGAGATGTAGTCACCAAAGAGACATTAAAAACCCTATCTAGAGCATTGGTTTGCTCGGGGATATCTGTCATCTCACCTTCCATTGTGAAAAAATGAGGTTGTTACAATGATATTATTACCTCTCAATAAAGGATCTAAGGGGTTTTGGGAGAAAACAATATCATAAAAATTGTACCCATCTTTTTTAGGGAAATTATATGTATTAATACAAATAAACCCATATCATTTTTCTAGACATGATAATCTCATTACATGGACATACTGGCATAGGGGCACAAAGTCTTATGAAACATGACCTAAATGCACAATGGAAATTTTAGACCACATAGGTCATTCAAAGGACCCATAAACCTACACCCAGCATGTCCCTGCGTCACCTACTTCTCTAGTATTTCAGCTACCATTGATGTTTAATCTTGACTCTAATATCAACCTCATCCTCACTTACAAACAAAAGACCTTGTCATCTTCACTACTTGAGGCCCTTAATCCACTTATTCTTTTATTCCCTCATCACTCACTAGGCCCCTCACCATCACTTTCAGCCTCGCCTCAACATATGTTTTCTCAATACATTATCCTCCATCCATCCATAGCATGTACTACTCAAGAACTAATCAATGCGAAATAAACCTAAGAAAAAAACCCAATTTGGGTCCATTGTATACCCCATCCCCATCGTCACTCGAGGCCCTCAAGCTTCTTTCTCATGTGCTCACTCATTGCTTTTTAGGCCCCTCGTTATCTCCCATGGCCCTACATTCACCTATGTTATCTAAATCCATCATCCACAATCCATCCATAGAATGTTCACCTCAAGACTTAATCATATGGAATAAAACAAAAAACCCAAATTGGGGACATTGTGGGCCATGTCCCTTTCATCACTTGAGGCCTTCAAGCCACTTCTAACTATTCTAACTCATCACTCACCAAACCCCTCATCATCTCCCTTGGCCCCTGCCACCTCATTGAACTCGCTTGATCCTCTTTCGACCATTTTTCCACCATGCATCCACCAACAGACCTAATTCATGCAGAATAAATTTCCAGATAAAATCCCCTTAAATTGTGTCCATTTATTATTGATCCTCAAACCTCATGCGGTGTAATGGGGTTATGTTACCACTCGACCAACACCTCAGTTGTAGAAAATTGTACCCATCTTCTCTAAATTAATAATTTTTTTTATCATAGGATTATTAACTTTTCATTAATTAACTAAAAGTATTCCCTTAAAAATTATTTATTCTAATGTTTGGTATATCCCATATTGATTTTCAGGTAGAACCTTTAAATTAAATACTATTTGTTTTGCATAGATACTTTGGAATCCAGTTTTTCATTATTTTTTTTGAATATTAGTACCTTTTGATGGAAAATATTGAGAAATTTTAAAAGAATATGGATTTCATAATAAATAATTTTGATTGGTAATAAATTAATGTATATCAATTTTGGATAATTATTACCATGTTTATTTCTAAAAATAAATTATTTTCTATAGAAATTACATTCTTTATATTCATTATATCCAAAAACATATTTAACATCAATGGTTTTTAAATAAAAATAATTTTCTTCAAATTATATGTACCTTATATATACTTGGTAAATGGTTTTTAAATATTTTTAATTTTTAATCTATATTAAGGATTAGTTTTTTATTTCTGGGGGATGATTTTTTAAAAAGAAGTAGAAAAATTGGTCAAAATACATCTCTCGATTATAAAGTCAAGTTTAGTGGATAGTTTTTTTTCATTTAATATATTGACCAAAATCATTGTGTAGCATGGAATTTATCTTTTTGTGTTTTTAAAATTTTGAATTTTGACCATGAGTATATTCATTTAGCTTGGAGTGCACAAAAAAATAATCTTCTTTGAATAATGAAACTAATTTCTCATCATCAGAAATATGGGAAGATGAAATATCATGGATCACCTTAGATACTTTTTTTAATTTTCAAGAGATGATATTTCCATGAAACATGTCTCATTAATTAGTATATAATTTATGACCTTCAATATATAAATATTCATGATCTCATTTGAGTCTAACCCTAAAATTTTAGAATAATTAGTCATGATCATATATAAAATATATTAATGTATCTATGAAGTTTCATCTTAATAAAAATTAATCAAGTTCATACCATGAAATATATTTTCTTAACAAATATCATTAATATGTTTAGTATAGAGATCTAGAATGTTAGTCTTGGAAATATTTGAATTATGATCCTTGTCCATTGGATATATATGATGTGAGATCAAGGGTTTTCCAAATATCGCATTACATGTTATATGATTAAACAAGGCTAAGGATATCACTAATAAACATGATATTTCACATTTGGTAATTTAAATTGAATTTTTAAATTTCATTCGAAGTATATAAACTCAATTACTTTATTGGCATGTGAAAAAGAATTTGAAACCATAATTTATTTAGATAGACCAATTGATATGATATAAATTTTCATATAATATTTCTAGTATAAAAATCACCATAAAAATAGAGGTTTATTTACTAAACATTAATGATAAGATTCCATTTATATTTTATCTATGACTTATTAGATTCAATCTGATATAATCTTAATTGACTGATTGAACACTAATTGATAAGTCCCTATAAAGTATATATTATGTGTTCAAGTATCCAATCCTAAATAATGGGGGTGAATTTATGAATTAAAACATTCATTCAAAACCTCTCTAAAATAGGTAGTTATAAATATAGAGTTTATAAGTTAAGTCCATAATGTTTGGTTAGTGAAACATCATAGATTAACTAAGAATGATATAAAGTATGATTGATAAATAAAGTAAATTATAATGATTAAAGTGGAATATTATTAAGATTTTAAAAGAAAATATTATTTAATAGTAATAACCTAAATAACATATTAGTATATAATTAAATATTGTGAATATATATATTTCAAATATTTAAAAATCTAAGAGTTAAACCACTAATAAACAATGTACCATTGAATGAATGCATTAAGAAATTATCTAGATAATGATAATAATTATAACTTATAGATTATATGATATAAATATAATACAAAAAATATAAACACATAAGATAAAATAAAACACATGGGAAAATATTAAAGATATTTTGAATAAGAAATTCATAGCCTCCTATAAAATATATATTAATCATGTTTCTAAACTATGATATTCTTTGGTCCTAAACTTTAAAGGTAGGTGGATATTATCATCACATCCAATAGGTTCCAAAAATTGAGTACAAAAAGTGTTCATTTATCTATATAATGAATGTTCAATTCCTTATCCTTGGTAATTATTTACTCTATAAATATAATGACATGTTTCTGATAAGGGTACCAATACTTATATGTAAACTTTAAAAAAAATTAAAAATAAATTTTGATCATAGTTTATGTCTTATTAAAGATCTAAGAAGTTTTGAATTGATAACATAATGAAAAAAATAAAACTTATAAAAATGTATCATAGTGAATGAGTTTTGTTATCGATTTTAGTGATCCCAAATATATACAGTGCTAAAAATGATCTCCCAAGTATCCTTTAAATATAATGATTTTTATATTAATTAAATTTTACTATTGAACTAATATGATCATTGTTGTTAACATGACCTCTACTATTTTAGATATAAATTCATTGTTCAAAATTTGAATTCTTATTCTATAATCATTAAAGGTTAAACTTTAATTTTTTAGTATTAATGAAATATAACCATCAAGAGTGATTATAATATATAAAAAAATGTAATTATTTCACTTTTTTATTCATGGTATTTATTATAAAATAAATCATTGTTTTATTTTGATTAAAATTAGTCTAAAAATATTTTTATTTTGATGCTCTAGAAATTGATATGACTAATAGTGGGTCATTATTCATAGAGTTTAGAGTGTGTAAACCTTTAAATTACTTATATTTTTTAATCTACAATATGTTTAGGATTTTGATCCTAATATCTTAAATACTTAATAGTAAAATTTTGTTGTAAACGTTAGATTATATTAGTATATGATATTATGATTTTTAACCTTTTTCACTATTAAATAATTTTTTATATTCACCCTTGGTCCCCATAAAATTTTATTTTTAGTATATCTCATGTGAAGATATTTGTAACTTCATATTTTTAAAATGATGTTTAAGTACTAACTAAATAATTCATTTATTATGAGACTTAAGAACACAATAATATTTTAATTTTTCATTGATGCATAGATTATATAATATAATAATAACAAGACTTTGAAAATTTTTCCTATGTCTTCTTCGGGTGTTAGTTTTCATACGATTTCTTTAATTATCTTTTATCTTTAGTGGTATGATAAATAACATCATACCAATATAATGACTAATAATTTTTATGTATTTATGATTCATACTATATTGGAGTCTAGTACTCCATTGGATTAATATGACTTATGTTGAAGAATTATAATCTATTCACTTAAGAAAACTTCCCTTAGTATAAAGGAGATAAGTATTTGATAATAATAATTCAAATATCATTCATTTATCTTTCATACATTGGTATTAATTTTAAAAGATGACTATAGATAGTTATCAAGTATCAAACCAAACATAGTATTTTAATAGTTAATGATTAAAAATTCTTTATTAATTCAGTATTATTTCATCCTTATCTTCTATAGTTTAGATATTATCTTCTGAGTGATGTACTGACTTATTATATATAATATTTGTGTATATATAATCCATAAATCTATATGTTACCTTTTATAATATTTATAGATTTAAACACCTTATGATTGGACTAATTCACTTATTCCACATAATTATTATTATAATATATATAATATTGATAATTTTTAGTAACCACTTTTGGTATATTAGAGGTAACCACTTTATACTCATGATCTAGACTTTCTTTATCTTCTATACTTGATAATCCATAAGTAGATATATCAATTATCTATAGTCTTAATGTCAACATTTCATTATTATAGATGATATAGATTAGTTCACACATTGTTATTATGGATTCAATAAATGCCTCATTGATGTTCCAAATTGTATAGTTTTTTACATAAATATATGCTTCATAAATATTAAATCATTCCATTATATAATTATGGTACTTGTTCTATTCCATTAAAACACTCATTAGACTTGTTAGATAAAAAATAAGTTTCATGTGAATAATAAAATATGTTAGTATGGAAGATTTTAATTTTGGGATTCAAAGGATGTACCAATACTCATTAGTGATCATGAAGAGGGTGAATTTAATATGGATTTATTTTCTCCCATTATGATCTCTCGAACATGCTTATTCCCAATCTAGGGTTCCTCCCACTGGCTTGGATTGTCTCATCTCTTCTTCTTGTTTCCTGTATTTATGATTCTCTACCTATTCTTTCTAATATTATTTCATCCTCGGTTTATTATCCCTACTTCAGTGTCCTTCCACCCCCATTTCCTATGTATATTTTCTTCCTCGGTGCTCCTGTATCTCTTTTCTATTATCAGATCTTACGGTGTTATTATTTATTTTGGTGTCTATTTTTGTTGGTTCTATTTCGATTATTTTTTTTCTATCAATTCATGGATTTATTTCTCTCACTACTATGTTCTTATCATATGATCATTCATGCTAATCCCAATATTGTTTTATCATGACAGCACTCCAGTGGTTTGGGAATGTGTTAGCGTGAGGTTCAGCAACTTTACCCTTAACATGTTCTCCCTCTTCTGCTCTGCCTCCCATACTCTTATGATTTCCTATATTTTGGGTCATTATGAGGGTGTTGCGGTGGTTTTGGGATGGTTTTGGTGGTTTTAAGTCAGTGGATAGGGAATATCTCAACTGGTTACATCTACCGATTGGTTTCAAGTTTATTCAGATGGACTGTAGTTTCCATTTTTAATGGTTTCTTCCTGGTGATTTTGTTGCATGCTCTGGTCCTTTGATGGATTTTTCTAATGGAGTTGCATTCAATTATTAGCGGTGTTGGTTCTATTATTCTATTTTTGGTGGGATTCATGGTGATGGCTTCATCATGGCTCACTATGAAGATCTTTTCCACTCTATCGCTGCTCTGGATTCTAAGTTCATTGATCATTTTTAGGTCATTTGGGTGAGTTGGATTCCACAGTGGATTTGGGAAGTGTTCGTGTGATAGGTTGAGTGTTGTAGGAGGCGCGTCTGCTATTGTCTTCCCCCTTTTCTAGGTTACGTCGATATTGGATCTCAATTTTTTGTTGATTATGTACAAGGTAATTTCAGTTCTTCATTGGATTCAACGAAGGTGGTGTGATGTGTTTTACTGGTATGTGGGATCTTCTTCCTATAGCATGGTCGGCAAAGGGTGATGGTGATTTTGTCTTGGAGTTCTTGAGGTCGTCTAACAACTAGTAACTATGTGGAGGCAGTGACGAGAGGGTTGTTTTAGTTGGTTCAATGATCAAGGTTCATGCTGCTCGCATGCTTCGAGGTTATGCTTACCGAGGTGGTGTGATTGTGCTTTGTTTGAAAGTTTCAATTTTAATTTTGAATTTTTAAAGGTGTTTTGGGTTTCTTGGTTCAATTATTTTTAATTTGAATTTGTGGTGGTCTAAAATTTATCCCCTTTATTGTTATATGTGTTAATTTTAATTCTTCTTTTGTGAGCTGGTTTTGTTATGTTTGAATCTGATTGTGTGGTTCTCACTTGACCAAAAAGTGGTTTATTCAAAAAAAATTAAAAAGTATTTTGAGTTAAATAAAAAATTAGGACACATTTTTACCCATATATTAGTGTAAAGGTGGTAGTTTCCAACCAATAAATGAAACATATTTTGGATAATATGGTGAGTAATAACTACAAGGATTAGCCTAGGAGTTTGAATAATTCATTTTTGGTGTATGAATGTATTAAAAACTTGATTGGGATGTATCTATTTCAATTGGTGTATGTAAATCGGTGTCATATTTTGATAGAGTTGGAACATATGTAAAATTGGGTTATCCAAGGTGTAAATTATGATCCTATATTTGAAAAGGAGAAATGGTTTTTCTAACTATCTAAGTTAGAGGATATTTAGAGATATTTATATGATGACTTCTAGTTTTTTAAAGAAATTATAAAGGCATGGCATGATCAGTTGATCACCAAATTAAAGTTTCTTCCTAGAGATTACTTCTTTCTAATTAACTGAAATTTGAGGTTATTTCAAGGAAAAGTCATATCATTTTTGATGTGACCATTCACATTCTTAGTGGTTCTACTATATGAAACAATGGAAATATAATATCATGGATAGGATACCTTCATAATGAATAATTTGTGGATGAATTATAATTATTCCACCTCTATGGTAGTCCTTGTTTATACCTTTTCATACGGTTGAGTTAAAAAATAGGTATAAAAGACTTTTGAAATTAAATTATGAATTATCCAAAAGGAAAATAAGATATTTTAAAAAAATGTAGATTTTTTTATTGTATGTGTTGTATTGAGATTCCTTGAACCTGTGTTCTTGAATATAGTTCCATAAATACATACTTTACATACTTTCTTTGATATTAGCTATAAAATCAGTGATAAAACCATCCTTAATTAAAAAATAAATAAGTATTATTTCATCTCTTACACCTGAAGGATATTTTCAGGCTTAAAGACTTATAGAATTAGGAAAAAATGTGAACTAGAAAAACCCATGTTCTTTGTATCAAATAGAAATTTTTTTCACAATTTATATGAAAATACTTAACTTGTAATGAGTCTTAAACATCTCCTATAAATTAGTTTACACATGTTATCCTTTTAAACATGTCACCTATACTAATTTTATTTATAGACTATGGAAATATAAACATAAGAAGGGTTGATCTCAAATGTTCAGTAAGGGAAAACATACAAATGAGAAAATCATGGAATAAACATGTAATAAATATTATGGTTGGAATAATTAGATAGAATGAATCAATAATCAACTTGAAACTAAGAGCATGATATGTTTATGAAAATAAATTCAAACATGTACATCAATAATACTAATATCATATTGATATAATGTATAATTTCAAATATCAAAAACTTATTGTTAAGTTCTTATTCCAAGACACTATCCTATTATGGGAAGAGGTATAACTCAAAAACCAATCTGTTTTGTCTCATGAGACATGTCGATTCATCAAGGGGGTATATAATTTTGGGTCTCATCCATCCTGTGTTTAAGTCTAGTGCATTCAATATAAGATTCAACAAGACTTTTCATACCATTCCATATGGAACTTATTACTTAATAACACATGGTTTTACATAGAATTAAGGATAGTGATGTCAATACATGATCAACGTATATTAGTATTAAATAATCATCAAGTATATAAATACTTTTTCCCATGTAAATAAAAGGGATAATATGGTCGTAAACCATCTAGAGAATGAAGGTTGATGGTAAAATAATACATATCCAACTTTCTAATAATCGTATATATTATAATAACAATATATGGAAAGCCAATACATTTCCCTATGTCAATAAAATAACATTCTTTATAGGTGAACATCATCCAATAAAAATTATGTAAAAATCATATGTTCACACCATATAAAGAAATTAGTACACAGATGATTCAGTAATAGAATAACATGATCATAATCCATATAGAGAAAGAAAGTGGATGGTTTCAAAAGAACATAACCCTAGTGTAACAAAGGAAACTCATAATTATGTTGACATAGATGAAACACATCATTATAAAAATAATTTTTTGAATGGTATCACAAAAGAATAGATCAATAATCAAATTTTTTGATACTATTAGTTTAATACCCCAAAAGAAAATATATATATTAGATTAAAAAACATTACACATAAACTCCATTAGGATAAATCCATTTTAAAATAAAAATGTAATTTTAAATTAAAAAATAAAATATCTTTTAGAAAAACAATTAACATTGAAGTAAAATAAAAATTTACATATTGGTTTCAAAGTTAACATTTTAAAAGGTGGCATGAATGATTTTAAAACCATTTCATTTTCAAAATAATCTATAATAATGGATCCTTGATAATAAATAAATTTTATGTTGGATAAATGAGTAGATGAGGACAAAACCTATGAAAGTTAAAGAATAAACCCTTTTTATTAATTTTAAAATACCTTTGTTCAAAACTCACATTATAAGAAGTGTAACAAGACATTAATTTGTATTAAAAATAATTTTACCAAAGTTGAATATAAAATACCATATAATAAAAATTATTGTGGGACAACGCAATCATGGATGAAATAAGTTCATGGTAAAATAATATAGTTCAAGGAAAGGAGACTTGAGTTATCAATTATCCTTACAGGAAACATACTCCATAAGGTATAAAAACTTTTTAAAGGGTTTTATTTGGTAAAAATGTAAAAAAATTTATAATAACACATAATACAATAAAATGGTATAATTTACCCAACTTATATGAAATAAGTTCAAGTTAATGATCATAACTCAATGAATGAAAATTGAGTTACCAAAAACTCTTATGATCGGGGTAACACTTCATTCAAAAGACATATAAAGAAAACAAATTGATTTGGATTAGTTTATAAAATTAATTATAAGAAAAAAAATTATACAAAATACATTGGATATTAAATCAATAGAAAATCATACAAATGAAACATACTGAAAAACATGTAACATGTCTCAAAGAATCAAAGTTGAGACCAATAAGACTCTTATGGATAGAGTAACACTATAATAAAAACCCATTGAAAGAGTGGAATTGTAATTGAAATTAAAATAACATGACTAAAATATAATTTATGATATGATATCTTAAATAGTTAGCATATACACCACATAAATAAAATTAAGTGAATAATACCAAACATGTCTCTGAGAGAAGAATTTGAGAAGAAAACAGTTACCTCATTCTTGATTTGTCACGCACTTCCACCAAACATCCTAAAAAATTAAATTAAGTTCATTAAATAAATACAAAATAACCTTATTCATAACTATAACCATTTATATTTATCATTTATAATAATTCTATACACACATATATTATTTATTTTTTTAGCTATTTTCAACAGTTGGTGTAAGAAATCTTTATCACTTCGAACTAGTTTCATAAATTAGATATTGGTATCTATTATTTTTCTAAATTATGTAACAATTAGATCATATATTATATTTTAATATATGTTCCAAAATATTTTATAAAGATATAATTTTATTCCATGGTAGTTTTGGTTACGATCTATGAGGTTAAAATCGACGATGAACTTGTTTCAGTGATTCTTAATGAATGGAGCATAATTTATTAATTAGTGATTTAAATGTTGATATAACCTCAAAAAACAAAAAATATATATTATTTACATATTTATATCATATTTTACCAGTATATAAGTTATCATAGTCATCCATGGTATAAATTCATAGTATTGTTCAATTAGGTGATTAAACTGATTCTAACATGAACCGACCATGATTAATGGATGATTATGAGGTGGTTTAGTCGTAATATCATTATACCAAAAGTATAATGATAATATTTAGTGTATATTAGAGTGATATAGTAAAATTTAAAGGAATTATAATAAAAATTAAGGGATATAAAAATATTACATAATATGAATAACAATATTTTCTTCTAAGTTTTCTTGCTTACGATGGTCAATGTTACAATGATGGATTATTTATTATATTAATTATAGAATTTATAATTTATAATTAAATAATATAAATCATTACATAATTAAAATATATATCCAATAAATTCATTTCTATAATCATCCTTCAAATTTGGTGATCGAAAATGAAATGTTTCATTCATGGAGGTGGTTGTATGCGCACTCATATAAGCAACATTTTTTTTTGATTGAATTAGAGGGGAATAGATAATGGTTATACCATATATGTAATAAAATTTAATTATATTATTTATAATTATTTAATTATATTAATATGGTTATAATGGTTTTTGATGAGGTTGGATGGGAAGGATAAATAATAAAAGTATATAGGTAAGTAAGGCTTACATTGAGAATTTGGATTTTCTCTTAAAGTATCCTTTGGAAATGAAAGACTTGAGGAACTTTGTTGAGGATAGGGGTATCAAAGTTTTTATAGTATATCTATATAAATTTTATTGGGAATCTTTTTATTGTAATTTATAAATATAGGATTTGATTTAAGTGGGATAAAGTGATCTCCTTTTATAGGTGAAAAAGAGGGAAAAATATTTGGGAAAGAATGTTAGGTAAGGGATAAGAATGGAATTACATGAGATTTAGATGAGTTATGTGGATAAAAGGTAAGGGATACATGTGGGTAAAAATTAAATACCTAAAAAATTCTTTCTATAAGGTTAAAGTGACCTTTTAATTATTAAAACTTTAGGATCCTTCATTTTCCAATTTTACACTTATTAATCCTAATTAAAAATTAACCATAGGAATTATTTTATTACTAAAAATATAAAATGAATCTTATTACCAAATTTAAATGTGTGAATCCAAATTTGGACTCCATTTAACCTAATTCAATTTATAAATATGATAGAATTATCTTTTAAATTAAAACATATAATGTGTTGAAAAAAATTATGGAAAAATACCATTATAATCATTAAGTGATCTTAATATTATTTAACACTAATTAATAGTTAAATTAGAGTTAATTTATTTTTATATATTTTTATAAATCATATTATAGAATTTGTTTAAAAATAAAATCAATTTAACTTTAAATCATAATATTTATAAAATTATCATTGTTTAAAAAAATAATTGTTTTATCGTGGTAATGAATATTTACCTTGATAACTTAATTTTATGCCTAAAAATAAAATTGGATTCATTAATTAATTTAAATAATCTAATTAAAAATATAAAAACATATTATCATACTCAATTTTTAAAAGTGGTAAAAAATATTTTTTATATGAAAACATAAAATATAATGAAATTTTTTTCATATGAAAATATCTTTTTTAAGATATAAAGTATTCTTATTCTTATTTATTATTAAATAATAATTAATATTAATCAATTATTCATATAAAATATATTATATCATTATTAATGACATGTTTCTTGAAATATAAATACATATCACATAAAAAAGAAATATTTATAAAAATACATTTATAAGTATTAGATGATTGTATTAGTAATTTTAGCTATAAAAATCTAATTTAATTTATATTAAAAGTATGTTTTATTTTATTTATAAAAATATTTAAAAAATCAGTTACTCTTATTCATTCTCACTATTTTAATTACTTACTTAAATATTTATATTTTATCTAAATATTTCATGGTTTTGTTTAAGTTCGGTGTTGTATGTGGAGAAAAATATTGAACACATTGACTTATTTAAAGGTAATCATATATCAAAATTTTGGAGTGTTAAATTCCCCCACCCCCCTTAAATATATTTCCTCCTCACAATTTGACTCATAATATTAGAGTAATTTCTATAGGGAAATAATAATTAACCATGCACTTTTAGATAATCATGGGAATATTTAAGATATGGAATGATATTTATCTATATGAAAAAATATTATAAGTGCTTTATATAGAGATCTAACCCATTCTAAATTACATATAGAATTCTAATAAGATATTTAGATCAAGATCCATAAGTAATTACTCCCATCAAACCCTAAAAATGATTTATACGATAATCATTCCACTATGAGTTTCCATTTATAACTCAATATCCAATTCCTGGTGAAAACAGGACATAGGAAACTAGAAAATATAGATTGAAAATTATCTATCCATTTCATTAATAGTTGTTTTATAGGATTTTCCTTTTTTACATGGTTATTGGTGATTATTCCCCTTGTTGTACCTTGTATTGGGACATTGATTCACATAATGTCCAACTCTCTTACAATTGAAGCAACATATTTTTATAGATCCTATCTTTTCCTAACACTTGTGAGTATGATGACCTTTATCTCCATGCTTATAACATTTTTATGTCTATTTAATGCAATTTCCTCCATTCTACTTCCTAAATTTTTAACTTGTAGGAAATTTAATCTTCTTTACTTTATCATCATTTTCAACTAAATTTCTATGTGATTCCAACCTTCTCTTCTTTGGTGTTTTTGGGGTTTCTACTAAGTTCATGTTGTTAATCATAATTCTTGATATCCAATTTGGAATAATCATAATATTTCTCACTCCATCCCTTATCCCTTTAAGTTGTTCATTGGGTTAATTTCTGCATTGTCCATGGCATTTTTTATTAACTTGGTTCCTTCTGGGTTCATCCATTACTAAAACCAAAATAGTAAACATGAGTAATGATCATTATAAGATAATTTTCATAAATAACCATAGGAAAATTTAACCTCAAGATGTATCACTTTAAAACACTATAATTTTAGCCTATAGTTCTTATAAATAAAATTGTATCTAACTTGGTTCAACCTATATCACTCTCAATTTAACAAATATCATTCTTGGTTCAACCTAGGTCACTTTGAGTTGGTTTATCTTATACTTCTCAACCTAATCCTAAAAATAAATATCCTAAATTAAAATTAACTTTATTAAAATATTATAAACTGAATAATCATTGAAATTTATACTCTCAAAATCCAATTTATCCTTCCTCAGACAACATTAATAAGTCATTCAATCATATAACGAAATGTGTATATACCCTAATCATGTACTCTTAATAACATACCTCTATCAGCTTCATTTTTTTATCTTGTTTCAACTAAATACTAAAACCAAAATAGTTATGATAATATCCAAAATATGAATATGAATAAATCAATCTAAAATTTCTTCCCTAATGGCACATTTTTAACATATGATACTTTCATATCAATCTATGAATTTTTTGTTCAGACCTTGATTATCTATGGTCATTTATCTATTAGGTTCTCTAACCTAATTATTAAACATTAATATTAAATCCTTTTTAATGGTTCATATATAGAATGTGATTAACCAAATAATATACTCCATGAGTGTCTATATAGGTGTGTAGTAAGGCCTATTTTTCACTCACCAGGTCATGATTGAGTTAATACCCAACACACCCTCTTAAGGGTTATTACCTATAGGTACATATATTCCAAAACCACATCCACTTTACAATATCCAGATAGTGATATAATTTCTAGGAAAATTACATACTCAAGACTTTACCAAAAATTTAGGATGTCATCTTGTACTTAGACTTATTCTTAGGATTATCACTAAAGTTATCTCATCCTAATACTGAAATAATATGTGCATTATTTCCTTACAATTAAATCATATACTATCCTAAAGGGTTACCTATACCATTTAAATTTTGATTATCCCTAACTTATCAACCCCTAAATAATCTCCGACTAACATCCCAACCTCTAAAGTTATCTAAACCTTTCCCTTGATAAAAAATTTGATGCCCCAGACCCATGCTCCCAGATCCACTTCCATAAACACATACTTTATATACTCACTTTGATACCAGTTTTAAAATCCTATATATAACTATCCTTAATTAAAAAACCAATAATTATTATTGGATCTCTTATATCCAAATGATATTTTCTAGTTTATAGGTTAAGATAATTACAAAAAAAATAAACTAAAAAACCCCATGTTATTTAAATAAAACAAACATTGTTCCACTACATATACAAAACTACTTAATCCATAATGAGTCTTCAACATCTCCTATAAATTCTTTCACATATTCTAACCTTCTAAACATATAATTTGTACTAATTTTCATCATAACCTAGGTAAATAGATACATAAGATAGAGTGATCTCAAACACTCTGTAAGGGAAATCATACAACTAAGGAAATCACAACATAAACATGGAATAAATTTTATAGCATGAATAAGTAAAAAATAAGAATCCATAATCAACTATAAACTAAGAGTATATTATATCCATGATAATAAATTAAATCAAAGATATCAATAATAATAATGTCATAATAATTGATTTCATAAAGTAAGAAATCAAAAACATGTTTTCAAGGCCTTGTTCCAAGACAATATCCTATAACGGGGAGAGGTATACACTAAAACCCAACATGTTTTATCTCATCAGACCTAATGATGCATCGAGAAGATATATAATTCTAAGCCCCACCCATCACTTGTTTTAGTCCAATGCATTCACCATAAAAGTTAATGATAATTTTCATACCATTCCATAAGGAAACTCTTACAGAACAAAACATAGTTATCCATATTATAAAATATATATAAATTAAATAATTTATCAACCTATGTTAGCAATCAATAGTCATCAAGAATATAAATACTTTCACCTATGTCAATAAAAGGGATAACATGATTATAACTCATCTAGATAAAGAAGGAGGGTGGTCAAAAAATACATAGTTATCTTTATAATAATCATGAATATTGGAATAACAACATAAGGAATGCCAATAATTTTCTCTATGTTAATAGAATAACATTATTTCTAGGTGAACATCATCCAATTTTAATTTTTGTAAAAATGTAATGTTCACACCATATAGAGAATTAAGTATATTACTAAGTCAATACTATAATTACAAGATCATAATACATCTAGATAAATAAGGTGGATATTTTAAAAATAACATAACCCTAATATAACAAAGAAAACTTAAAAGGATGTTGATATAGATTAAAAACATATTTTCAGAAAGAATGTTTCAAATGGTATCACAAAATAAAGGATAAAGAATCGAATTGTTTAATATTGTGAGTTAAATCCCCCAAGTGATAATATATATATATATATATGAGGAAAATACTAAAACATAAAACCAATTAGGGTAAATCCTTTTGAAAATTAAAAGGGAGGTGTAAATAAAAACTTAAAATAACTTCTAGAAAAAAAATCAACATTTTTGTAAAATAATTTCAAATAAAACTTTTGAAAAGGTGGATTGAAAGATTTTTAAAAACTTTAATTAAAAAAATATATAATTATAGAGAATTTAAATGATATAAAGTTTATTTTGGATAAATTAGGAGAGTAGGAAAAACCTATGAAAGTGAAATGAGAATCGATTTTTTTTCAAAATACCTTTGTCCAAAACACACATTGTAAGAAGATTAATAAAACATCATTTGTATTAAAACTTAATTTTTCCAAAAATTATTATAAAATACCATTTAATAAAATATTATGGTTGGATAACCCAAGTATATAATAATTGATTTCATGGACATACAATATAACTCAAGGAAAGGAGACTTGAGTTACCAATATCCATTAGGGGCAACATACTCCATGAGGAATGAAACATTTGAAAAGGGTTTTATGTAGTAAAAATGTAAAAAATGAGATAATAACACATATTATAATAAAATTGTATAATTTACCCAACTTATATGATATAATTTTAAGAAAATGATCAAAACTCAATAAACAAAAATTGAGTTACTAAAAACTCTTACAAATGGGGAAACACTTGAGTTAGAAGACATCTGAAGAAAAGAACTTGATTTGGATTAGTTTATCCCATGAATTACAATTAAATATAATATTTATTTTATATTAAATAAATATAACTTTATAAAATGGAAACATGCTGCAAAACATGTAAAATGTCTCAAATAATTAGAATTGAGACCAAGAAAACTCTTGCGACTTGAGTAACACTTTAATAAAAAATCATTGAGAAATTGGGATTATAAATAAACTTAAAATTACATTATTAAAATATAATTTATGATATAATATTTAAAATAGGTATTATATACACCACATAAATTAAATTTTTTTCATAATACCAAATATGTTTTAAAGAGAGTAATTTGAGACAAAAAACCCTTACCCCTATTCTGATTCATTCTGTACTTGCACCAAGAATTATAAATAATTAAATAAGTTCATTAAATACATACTCAAGAACCTTATTCATAACTATAAAAAATTATAATCCTCATTTATAGTCATTATATACATAAATATATATCATTTAATTTTTACCTATTTTCAACATTGGGTGTAAGTAATCTTTATCTCTTTGAACTAATTTCATAAAAGAGGTGTTGGTATCTATTATTTTTCTAAATTACATAAATATTAGATCATATAATATAATATAATATGTGATCTAAGATATTTTATGATGTTTTAATTTTATTCCATGTTTTTTTTGTTATGATTCATGAGGTTGAAATCGATGATGAACATGTTTCTGTGGTTCATAATTAATGAATGGTGATTTATTGATTAATGATTTAAATGTTGATATAACCTTACCAAAACCAAAAAAACATTATTTAAATATTTATATGATATTATACTGGTATATAATTTCTCATAGTCATCCATGAAATAAATTCATAGTATTGTTCAAGTATGAGGTTAAACCATCTCAAACATGAACCAACCATGATTAATGGATGATTATGAAGTGGTTTAGTTGTAATATCATTATAACAGAAGAATAATGATATTATTTATTGTTTATTAGTTTGATATATTAAAATTGGAATGAATTATAAGAATATTTAATGTATTTTGAAATATTACATAGTATGAATAACAATATTTTTCTATTAGTATGCTTGTTTATGACGGTTAATGTTATAATGATCGATTATTTATAATATTAATTATAAAATTAATTATTTATATTTAAATAATATAAATCATTAAATAATGAAAATATCTATTCACTAAACCATTTCTATAACCATGCTTGAAATGTGGTGTCTAAAAACGAAATGGTTCATTCATAGAGGCGGCAGTTCGCACACATGCATGAACAATGTTTTTGTTTTGTTTTTTTTTATTGAATGGGAGGAAAATATAGTGGTTGTACCATAAATATAATATAATTTTAGTGTATTATTTATAATTATTTAATTATATACATATTTTTATATTTGGTTTGGATGAGAGTGTATGGGAAGGATAAAGAATAAAAGTAAATGGGTGAGTAATATTTACATTGAAAATTTGGATCTTCTCTTCAAGTATCCTCTAAAAATTAAGGAATTGAGGCACTTTTTTGGGGATAGGGTATTAAAAACAGGTATATGGGCTCTATTATAAGTAAATTTGGTATATTTTCATGATAATTTTGAACTATAAGAGTGTGTTGAATTTGGATGAAGTGAGCTCCTTTTATAGCTGAAAAAGAGGGTCAAATATTTGGGAAAGAATGTTAGATGAGGGATGTGAATGGAATTATATGAGAATTAGGAAAGATAATTTGGTAATAATTTAATACCAAAAAAATAATTTCTATAATTTTTAATTTACCTTTTAATTATTAAAAATTATATATAATTCATTTACCCATTTTTACCCTTATTAATCGTGGTTAGAAATTAAACATGGTAATTATTTTATTACTAAAAATATAAGATGACCCTTATTACCAAAATTATATGTGATTAATCTAAATTTGGACTCCATTTAAACTAATTAAATTTATAAATATGATAAAATTAACTTTTAAATTAAAACATATCATGTGTTGAAAAACCTTTTTTGTAGAAAAATTTTGTTTTAGTCATTAGGAGTTCTTAATATTATTTATCATTGATTAGAAATTAGATGAGAGTTAATTTATTGGTATATATGTTTAAAAATAATATTATTATATCTATTTAAAAATAAAATATATTTAATTTAAAATCATAATATTTAGAAAAGTACAATTCTTTAAAAAAATTGTTTTATCGTGGTAACTAATATTTACCATGGTAAATTAATTTTATGCCTATAAATAAAATTGACCCCATTACTTAATTTGTCCATGATAATTAAAAATATAAGAATCATATTATCCAATTCAATTTATAAAATTTGTAACAATTTATTTTTATCTAAATACATAAAAATACAATGAAATCTATTTTCATAATAAAATAAATTTTTAAAAAATATTAATTATTTTTATTTTTATTTATTATAAATTACTATTTAGTATTAACAAATTATTCATATAAAATATATTTTATTTTTATTAATAAAATTATTCTTGAAATATAATTTCATATACCATAAAAAGTAAATATTTAGAAAAATATATTTCTAAGTATTAAGTGATTGCATTATTCATTTTGGCTATATTAATTGAATTTCATTTATATTAAAAGTAGTATTTATTTTCTTTCAATAAATATTTTATAAAGTGGTTATTACTATTCATTTCCTCTAATTAAATTTCTTGGTTTTAATTTCCATACTTAAATATTTATATTTTATCTATATATATCATGGTTTTGTTTAAGTTCAGTATTGCATATGGGGAAAGCTACCGAACACATTGACCTATTTAAAGGTAATAATATATTAACATTTTGGGGTGTTACATGTATTCATTGATGATCTATATCATTTTATACCATGATGATATAGAATCATTCTTAAGAAGGAACGGTATGCATCTTTTTTTTATGATTTTTTATGTGAATTGGGTTATCTTTTTTATGTATCATTAATATTAGTATTGGATCATTTTTATAAAAAAGATAACTTTGATATATTCTTTCAATTATGTATATAATTACTGATAATGAGTTAAATATTTATTTAAATATGTTAGGATACAATTTAGAATGATTAGCTGAGAGTGGGTGAGATATTGGCCTACCTAACCAACTAACACACCATCTAGCCATCCTTACATGTCATGTAGAAAAAACATATCCATTATTAATGTCCACCCAATAAATTTGAGGTAGCATCTATAATTATTCCCATATATCATAAAACTACCTCATATGTTGTGTGTATCATCCCATGTGAAATAAGACTTATTTAATGCATCATTTACCTTATTTTTTTTCTATTTCAATTTGAGGAAGTATCTTCATATTTTATCAGACACCGCATGACATGTTTTATCATTTTTATAGTCTTATGAGAAATTATTTCAGATCTCAAAATTTGTGGAAATAAGACCTAAAATTCTTCATAACACATAAAATGTTTTCAAATATAGTGATTATTATTTATTTGGGTTGTGTCACATGAAGAACATCCAATTGTCACCTATTGACCATTCAAGGTTCTGGTGCTATGCTAATGTGTATAGTGGCACTCGAGTCGAATCCTAGGAGATGGTATAAATTTTATAGTCGATTGTTTTTTTGATTTAGATTTTTAATGGGGGTTTGTTTATAGAGATAAAATGAAATGATTGACTGATGTAGATTGATTTAAAAAAAAATAATGGTTGGGTTGATCTTTGGAGTTAAGCTTTTGATATCCTTGAGATTTGCTTTATATTGAATTAAATTAATACCCACTTCACAAAATGACTTTGATCAAAATTCCCAGGTGTTAAGGATTTAATCTAAGCATTAAATTAAATAAAGTTCAAATATAAATTATTAATTGTTTATATTAGTGTATTTATGGTTCTAATAATCCATTTAATCCATATATTAAACAAAACATGTCATTAATCCCAAACATTTTCAGTTTAACATACACAATGGTAACCTAAATAATCTCAACGAGTAAAATCTATCAATCAATTAACATTTCTCAATTATTACCTAACATAATGGTAGATTTACTCATACATTGAGATTGATAGTAATCTGGTTATATATTTTCTATGGTGTTGAATTATAAATAGAATAACAAAAATGGGATAAGAAAATATTTGTGTGTCGAATACACACATGAATGGTAAGAAAAAATAAAATGAAATTTTGATTGAATGAGAAAGAAAAAAGGAAAGTTATTTTAAATTGATTTAAACTATTTTAATACCATTAATATTACACAACATAGGGTGGATGAGAATAATAATTGATGAAAAATAAACATTCATTAAAATAAAATTACAACACAAACACATACAAGATTATAAATGAAGAAGAACATAAAAGTAAATCAAAAGAAGCATGGAGGAATTGTATCTCAAGTAGAAACTTGAGTATAAAAGATCCTCCCAAGACTTTAATAAATCCTTGTTATTTCCAACCTTTCATTATTTTCTATGAAATTTCAACCCCTTTCAAGGAGAATAGGGGAATGTATATATATCCCATGAAGGTGGATTATTTGCATTCCAAAACTACCCCTCTACTTGGATCAATGATTTTACCATTAAGATGGCAGAATACTAAGATATTTTATTCTTAAAAGTTGTATATATGGATTTGTTATATGTAATATGAAAATTTATAGGCTATTGGATATTTTTATCCGAATTTATGGATGTTTTACTAAATAATGTGCAGTTTTCCATTTTTATCAGCACTTTTTCAAAGTCCAAAATGTGATTGGGTTTTTTAATAGGAAGTTGCCATAAAATATGAATAATTTATCCTAAAAATTCATCTACCTATATATTTTGTATCTCAATGAAAAATATCAGGACAAATGGATTTCTATATCAGGAGAAAAGTCAATAAATGTGTGATGATTTTAATTTCCTGACTGAATGGCGGGCTGGACTTCAAAGTATCCTTTGGTCCCCTTTTTGTTGGATTTTGGACTTGAAATTTGTATCCATGGTTATTTGGATATTAAAAAATATATTCATGAGTTTCATAAAATTTGGGCTAATGGATTGAGACGAGAAGTTGTATCATCATGGCTAGTCCAGCTTCTTCACATATTCTTTGGGCCTTCTTATATGGACCATATGACCCTTCAAATGATCGAATTAGAAAATGATTAATTCTAATTATATGTTGTAAATTGAATAAATTACTATAAAAAACAAATATATCATAATTTGGATTAGTATAATAAGATTTATTATTAAAATATTAAACTAACACGAATTTGGATTAATACAAATAATGCTCAAAAATTATATTTAATATTAAAACATGAATATTTCACACCAATTATTCACTTTTCATAGAAAATATGTAAAGGTAGTAAATTAAAAGTTATGAATAAATTAATAACATCAACTCCCCCACACTTAGTCTCGTACATGTCCTCATGTACAAAAAATATAAAAACATAACTAAATCATTTTCACCCACCAATAAATATTAAAATTTTGTTTTCCCCAATCAGGGTAGGTTTAGACTATTTCACCCATCAATATTTAATTCCACCACAAATTTTTATAGAAACAATTTTCAAAAAATCATTTTTCATGCTCAAATTTAGAAATGGAAAATTTGGGCACTCAGAACTCACTCCTCTCAAGATGATAAAAATATATTTATGGAGGTTCACTGATTCACCAACAAAAAGTAAAAAATTTAGAGTTTGAAATAGCTCTCAGCTTCCATTACCTCTACTAATGTGAACAATAATAAAGATGTATTTTTTAGGGGTTTTTATATGGATATGGTATGGTAGGAATTTAATTTCCAAAAGAGTGGAAAAGAGGGGTAAAACACTAACAAGGGTAAAATAATGAAAAATTTATTTTGAAAAGAAACATAGAAGGAAATGGAAAAAAATATTTACAAGGAAATAATTGTGTGAAGAAAGAAACAAATGAGGAAGAAAATTTGAAGGGGATGAGAAGATGAAATATTTACAAAACACAAAACTTCTCCTAATGGCATAAGTGTTCTTTCTTTTCTTTTCCTTTTTTTGCATTTTTTCAAAATTTGAACTTGAAAGAGATCTCACACTCATATACAAACCAATGTTCTATCTCATAATGACACTAATTGTAATATTTATAACAAGATAAAAGGTTAAGGAAGATTGATTTTTGACCTGCCCAAGACACAACACATTTTTTTTTGTTTTTTTTCAATTTTTTTTGAAGACATGTGAATAAAATTTATAAAATTACTTAAATGAAAATACATTCCCCAAAATCACCAAATTAAAACCTCTCTCCCACACTAAAATAGATTTTTTCCCTTAAGTATATGATAACATGTTGAAAATTAGGAAATGGATATCCAAAATGAAATCCATTTCCCCCCACCCACACTTAAATTTCAATAAATTTTGAAATGTAATTATATTTAGATGTTGGGTGGGACAAGTTATTGGGCTTATAATGTGGCTATCAAATAAAAAAATTCATAGGCTTGAATGGGATTTCAAAAGGAAGATTAATGTAAGGTTAATGGGAGGATATTTGGCTATTGTGATTATCATGTGGTTTAAAAAATGACTCTATCATATTAATGGACACTAAATTAAGAAATTCAGATTGAAGGTTCATAAACTCAAGACCCACAACCAGGGGTGAAAAACACAAATTTTTAAAAGATTTTAATAGGTGATCTTGGCATAAAAGTTAATGTTTTTCATCATGGTTGAGGAAGAATCATTTTCCAAATAAAAAATTGAGCATTAGAATTTATTGGTTCAGAAATAAGATTATTTATCCAAATTTATGATGAAAATAATAAATCTTTTTGATGAAAACATGTCTTTTAACTCCCCAAAATGGCCAGAAAAAATTTTTAAAGTTGATGGTGAGTAATTATGACTTTTTATTTTTTTTATTTTTTTTAGTATGTTTTTTAGTTTCTTATGAAGGCACACCCACAAAAAATAGAAATATTAAATAAAAATTTTGATGAGGAAAGTGATAAAAAATGAGAATGAGAGAGTTAGAATAATAGAGAGAGAGAGAGAGAGATAGAAGATGGGTTAAAGGGAAAGAGATTCCCCCTAGTTTAGATTTTGTGGGTCTCCATCTCCATCCATTGGTGGGTCAACTATAGAATTTGGGTATCCAAGGGATATCTATGTGGTTCTCTGGATTTGTTTCCTCTTAGGTGATGATTTAATCGATGTCCATTAACTGTTAATGTACTTTTGTAATAAGGGTCTTGGACTTGCACTTCACCAAATGGGTAAACATTAGAAATAATAAAAGGACCTTCCCAATAAGAATTAATCTTACCTAGGTGATGTTGAAATAAAGAATTTGAGAGCATTAGCTTTTCACCTACATGAAATAACTTTCACGGAATTTGTTTTTTGTGGGGTGACTTAGCCTTTTCTTTATAGAGATTGGAATTCTCATAAAAATCAAGTTGAGGCTCCACCAATTCAGTCAAATGAAAAATTATTTATTCACCAGATTTTACACAATAAAAATTACATGTTTTCATAGCCCAAAATGACTTGTGTTGGATTTAAATTGGTAAATGACATGATTTACTAAAAAATAGCCTAAATTAATAAATCCCAATGGGTGTTTTATAGGCAGTTCAATAATCCCAAAGCGCTTCACCAAGTCTTTCAGGATAGTATTTTCTGGTGGTCTTTACAATTCTACCAAGCTCTATTTTCACTTCTCTATTAAAAATTTTATTCATTCCATTTGTTTGGGGGTGATATGCAGTTGAAGTCTTATGTACAACCCCGTTATTTTTTAGAATATATTCCATGGTCCAATTAAATAAATGAATTCCCAAGTCACTTATCAATGCATGTAGTGTTTCAAATTGATGGAAAATATGGGTTTTTATAAACTCACTAAAATTATGTCAATCATCTTTCCTAGTGTTTTTGGACTCAACCCACCTAAAAACATAGTCAACAGCCAAAAGAATATATGAGAATTCATTAGAAGGTGGAAACAGTCCCAAGAAATTGATTCCACAAACATCAAATATCTTATAAAATATTAAGTTATTTTGGGGCATTTCATTTCTTTTATAAATTGTTCTAAAATTTTGGCAAGTTATACTTGATTTATAGAACACATTTGAATCCTTTAAGAGTGATGATTGGAAGAATCCAAAGTCTAGGACCTTTCGGGAGGTCCTTTGTGGTACAAAGTATCCACCTCTAGGGAGTGAGTGGTAGAATCCTAAGATGGATTAATTTTCTTCTTCATCAACGCATATCTTAATTACCATGCCAGCTCCAGTTTTCCAAATTCTATCATCTTTCCAAAAATATAATTTTGAATCACTTTTCAACTCCACTTTTTTTATTTTGAAAAAAAAAGGAAAAACACTAACAACCAAGTAGTTTACAATTGGGGCATACCATGGTGACTTTGGAGTGAGATATGAAAGGTTCTCAATGGGGAATTCAAAATCAATGATTACTGAATGATAATAATATAAAATTATACTCATGTGATCATACATAGGGTTTAATTTTTCTATTCTATATTTAATCACAATTTCAAAATCGTGGTGCATCAAGATCCATCTTATTAGCCTTGGTTTGGAATCACTTTTCTTGAGTAATAACTTTATTGAAGAATGTCCTGTAAATATGATGATTTTGGAACCTAAGAGATAGGGATAGAATTTATCTAAGGCAAAACCCATAGCTAAAAGACCTTTCTTAGTCACAGTGTAGTGATATTTAGTTTCATCCAATTTTTTTGAGGCATAATATATGACATGAGTAATATTTTCTCTTCTTTGACCAAAAATGGCTCCAATGGCCCTATCATAAGAATCATGCATCAATTTAAAGGGTAAATACCAATATGGGGGTTTGATTATTGGATTAGATGTAAGAACATTTTTGAGTTCGATGAAGGCTCTATTGAAAGCCTCATTGAAATGGAATGTATCATCATTTTGGAATTGTTGAGTGAGTGGGATGGAAATCCTATTGAAGTTATGGATGAATCACCAATAAAAACCAGTATGACCAAGGAATGAATGGATGTGTCAAACTATTGTGGGTATAGGAAGTGATTGGATCACCTCAATTTTAGGAGGATCTACTTGAATATCATCTTGTGAAATTAAGTGCCCTAGAATAATCCAATTAGTAACCATGAAGTGACATTTTTCATAATTCAGTACAAGGTAAGTTTTGAAACACTTTTGATGTACTAGAGAGAGATAATGCAAGAAGGATTCAAATGACTCTCCATAAATGTTAAATTCATCCATGAATACCTTTATGAAATACTCAATGAATTCTGAAAATATACTCATCATACACCTGTAGAATGTTGTAGGAGCATTGAAAAATCCAAAATTCATTCTCCTATATGCATATATTCCAAAAGTGCAAGTGAAAGAAGTATTTTCATGGTATTGAGGTGTGATTGGGATTTGTAAGTATCTGTTGTATCCATCAATAAATCAATAGTGTGACTTCTAGGCTAATCATTCTATCATTTGATCAAGGAATGGAAGAGGGTGGTGATCTTTTCATGTTTCATCATTAAATTTCAATAATCGATGCACACAAACAATTTGTTTTTTACTTGAGTTGTGACCAACTATCCATGTTAATTTGTGACAATAGTTATCCCACCCTTCTTAGGTACCACTTTAATTGGAATAACCCCTTAAATAACATAAATTGGGTAGATAATACCATCTTGGATAAGCTTGGTAATCTCTTCCCTAACTACCTCAAGTATGAGTGGATTTATTCTTCTTTATGATTGTATGATTGGTTTGGATGATTCCTCAAGATAAATGTGATACATTCCAAGGGTAGGGTTGATTCATGGTATATCATATAGGTTCTGAACTAAGGCCTTTTTGTTTTCCTCTAAAACCTGAACAAGTTTGGACTCCTCAATTTTAGTAAGAGCAGTAGAGACAGTGACAGGATAAGAGTGATCATTGAATAGGAATGAATATTTCAAGTGTGTAGGAAGAGGTTTCATGTCAGTCTCATATTTCATTTATGGGACAGAAAACTTAAGAATGGAGTAAGGACTTTCATTTGGTTTTGATTCATTTTCCTCAATACTTTTCAAGGTGGAACAACATAGATTAGAGTTGAGATGGGATTCAAGATATTTTTCAAGATCCTCTAGATTGATGGAGTTTATGAATGATAGGTTCACATAAACTTCACCATTTATGACTTGGATAATCATGGTGAAAATATCACAAGATTATATTTCATTATAACATGATGAACATGATTAAATGGGGGTGAATCTACTCTAATAAGTGTCCTTAGAAGCATGGATTGAGAAGTCAGAGTGATCCTCAGATGGGTATCTCATGGATTGAAAAATATTGAAATTGACCAGTTGGTCACCAAATTCCATGGATAAGATACTTGCGTAGACATTAATCTTAGTTCTAGATATTAAGAGGAATGGTATTCCTAAAATTATAGGATATTGAGAAAATCTCATCTCACTTTCCATGTCAAGGACATAGAAATCGGTTGGGAAGATAAGATCATTAACGCAAATAAGGGCATCCTCAATTATTCTCTTAGGACTCGTAGTGCTTTGATTGGGTAGTTATATGACAACACTCGTTCGGTGTAAGGGACCTAGACCAAGGTCTGAGAAGATAGATTTGTGCATGAAATTTATCAATGCTCCTAAGTCTATGTGTGCATCATCAAATTTTGAACTTCCTATTTGGCATGGAACCGTAAATGTACCTAGATATTTGCATTTCATGGGTATAGACTACTGGGTTGAAACATTATCAAAGTTCCTGATTTTCCTCTTATGGGTGCATAAATCCTTAAGAAACTTGGTATAATTAGGAATTTTTTATGGTATCTAAGAGGTTAATGTTCACTTTAACCCATCTAAACATGTCGATCATTTTAGGATTGGGTTAAAATGACTTCCCTGGCTTAGAGACGGCTTGAGGAAAAGGAATTGTGTTTTTTAGAGGAATGGAAGGAGGTGATGGAGTGGCTTCAGGTTCTTTTTCTAGTCCCTATTTCTTTTCATTTTCTAGATCAACATTTAAAGGGGATTTTTAAAGGACTCTTCATGAGGCATTGAAATTTTTTTTACTGATCTAAGTGAAATTTCACTTACATTAACCTTGGGGTTGGGTAATGGTTGAACTAGGAGTTGGGAAGAATTTGGTTATTTCTACTGGCTTAGGTGGGATGTAAGTTGACTAATTTGGGTTTCAATGTTTTTAAGGCTAGAATGGGTGAACGAGGAAAGATCTTACATTGAACTTTCCCATGGTTTCTTAAAAGAAGAGGAATTTCCCAAATTGGGATTTCATTGATTTTGGTTCTTGGGAAAGTGCTTGTATTGGGTTGGGAATTGGGAAGGCTCATTAGGATAGTAAAATCTAGGAGGAAAAAGAGGAGTATTGATCCTTTGAGGTTGAGGAACAAAAGGGTAATGTTGACCATATTGGAATTGTTTTGGGTTTTGAGGAGGGAATTGAGGGGGATGAGAGATGAGATTAATATACCTCAAGTAAGAGTTATGGGTAGAAGAGAAGGGATCATAGTGGGTTTGGTTTAAGTTTCTAATGAACTGAACTAATTTTTTAGGGTTGGTGTTCTTCTGAGCATATGTTGAATTGAGCTTCATTGGTCTGGATGAATCATATGGATCCTATTGAATTTGTGAACATGTTTAGGTTGGATAATCTTGTGATCTTCAAATTCAATAGTTTTTTATAGGTCTAGGTAACATATATTATGAAGAAGAAGAGGTTGGGGCTTTGGCAGCCACATCTAGTTGTCTCACAAGACCTGTAAGTTCACTCATCCACTTAGTAATCTTGTTGGTATCTATGGATTGATTCTATTGGACTTTTTTTAATTGATCATGTGCTCAAGTATGGAATTTCTATGTGTTTACAGCCATATTTCATATAAGATGTCATGTAGCTATAGAATTTTAATCAACAAGAGCACCACAACTTAGGGCATCAATGCGAGTTCTATCTATAGCCGATAACCCCTCATAGAAGTATTGGATAAAGAGTTGGTTTGGGATTTGGTGGTTTTTGAAGGTTTCCCAAGCTTTTTGAACCTCTTCTAGTAATCATGGAGTGATTCATTAGGTAATTGATGGATGCCACTTATTTTCTTTCAGATAGAAGCCAAATGAGAAGCAGGAAAGAATTTCTCTAAGATTCACTTCATGTCATTCCATGTGATTATAGAAATAGGAGGGAGGTAGTAGATCCATTACTTTGTGTAGTGAGATAAGGAGAAAGGTAATGCTCAAAGTTTGATCTGTTCTTCAGAAACCCCTTAAGGCTTCATGGTAGAGCACACCACTTGGAACTCTTTGAGATGAAAATGTGGATCCACAGCGGCTAGTCCGTGGAAATGATTTAGAAGATGAATCAAACCTAATTTGAGTTTGAAGTCGTCTTAGATGTTTGGATATTGAATACCAAGGGGTTGTTAATTCATATCAAGAGCAATGAGTTCTTTAAAGGTTTGTAACCTAATATTGGCTATATCTAGTTCAATTGGTTGGACAAAGACTAGATCTTGAGTGATTTGATTATCCCTAATGTTCTTCCTAAGTTGGCAAAGATTTTTCTCAATTTTAGGGTCAAATAGATCTAATGGATTTTTTGGGAGGCTATGGGGAATTTAGATAAGTTTTAAAGGATTATTAAGGTGGGTTTTTTGTGTTTTTTCTATTTAAGATTTTTATGAGAAGGTAGGTTTTTCTTTGAGTTTTTCTTCAGAAATTTTTTTTTGGTTTATTTTTGTTAATTTTTTTTTGTTTTGTTTTACAAAAATTAAAAACTACAGAAAAATTATCAAACCATACCAATAAATAGTTCCATTTTAAGCATGGATGATTTTCTCATATCGACTGTTTAAGGTTCTGGTGGTTTACTAATGTGTATAGCGGTACTCGGTTGAAATCCTCAGCGATTGTACAAATTTTATTGTCGATTGTTTTTGTGATTTGAATTTTTAAATGGGGTTTTTATGAAGAGATAAAATGAAATGATTGATTGATGTATATTGATTTAAAAATGTAATAATTAATGGGTTGAGTTCATAATTAGTAAGTTAATCTTGTGATATCCTTGAGCTTTTCTTTATATTGCATTAAATTAACACCCACTTCACAAGATGACTTTGATCGGAATTCCCAAGTGTTAAGGATTTAATAGAATCCTTAAATTAACTTGGGTTATAATATCAATCATTACTTTTTTATGATAGTGTATTTATGGTTCCAATAATTCATGGAATCCACACATTAAATAAAACATGTCATTAATCCATGACATTTTAAGTTTAACATACACAATGTTAACCTAATGAATACTCAATGAGCAAAATCTCTCAATCACTTAACATCCCCAAATTATTACTCACCTCAATTATAGATTTACTCATCCATTGATATCGAAATTAATCTATAGATATATTTTTATGTTGTTGAATTATAAATATAATGAAAAGAATATGATAAGAAAAGAGTTGTGTGCCGAATACACACACGAATGATGAGAAAACTTAAAATTCAATTTTGATTGAATGAGAAATAAAAATGTGGAAAGATATTTTAACTTGATTAAAACTACTTTAAGACCATTAATATTAAACTACATGGGGTGGATGAGAATAAAATGTGATAAAGAAGAAACATCCATTAATATAAAATTACAACACAAACACTTACAAGATTACAAATAAAGAAGAACACAAAAGTAAATAAAAAGAAGCATGGAGGAATGGTATCTCAAGTAGTAACATGAGTATGTAAAATCCTAACAAGCCTTTGGAAAAACCTTTTTCATTCCAAACTATCCTTGTTTTCTCTAAAATCCCAACACCTTGCAAGGAGAATAAGGTAATGTATTTATAGTCCAAGGAGGTGGACTGTTTGCATTCCAAAACTGCCCCTCCACTTGGCTCGATGATTTAACCATTCTAACAACAAAAATATTGAGATTTCTTCTTATTACAAGTTTTAGATATGTATTTTTCTGTCTACTCTAAATATTTTCTTTCCATTAGAATTTTTTATCCAAAGTTATGGTTGTTTTACTAAACAATGTGAAGTTGTCCATTTTTATCAATAATTTTTCGAAGGCTAAAATGAGAATGGGTTTTTGAATAGGAATATTCCCTCAAATATGAACCATTTCTTATAAAAATTCATCTTCATATATCTTGTATTTCACACTGAAAAATATAATCTCAGATGGATTTTTATATCAGGAGAAAAGTCAATAAATGTGTGTTAATTTTAATTTTTAGACAGAATGGTGTGCTGGATTTCAAAGCATCCATTGGGCCCCTTTTTTGATTCAAATTTTTATCCATGAATCCTTTTGATATTCAAGAATATATTTAGGATTTTCATTAAATTTGTGATTTTATATTGATCCCATAAATTGTATCATCATGGCAGGTCCAGTTTCTTCACAGATTCTTTGGGCCTTTTTGTGTGGACCATATGACCATTCAAATGGCCAAATTGGACAAAGATTCATTCTAATGATATGTTTTTAATGGAATAAGGAACCATAAAAAATAATAATCACACAATTTGGATCAGTAGGATGATATTTATGATTAAAATACTAAACTAAATCGAATCTGGATTAATTAAAATAATGCGCAAAAATTATATTTAATATTAAAACATGAATATTTCACACCAATTATGAACTTTTAATAGAAAATTATTAAAGGTAGTAAATAAAAAGTTATGAATAAATTAATAACATCATCACACTATAAAAAATCATGGTGATTTTTATTCCCAAAATCCATATTACCACCCCATGCATGGTATATCCAAGACTATACATTATATAACCATAAAAAAACATTGTGTATTTAGTCATATCCATAATGTTTCATTCTAAACAAAATCTTTATAGTTTATATAACTTCAATAAAATATTTAAAAAATTTACATATCCCAATCATGACATGTCAACTTATTCTTATATTATTTTATATTTCATGTGAATCAGATAGTGATGTTATGTCCAAAAAATTGCTAAAACGTATCCAATTTTATTGGTTTAAATGTTATATGTTTGAAACCATTTAGATTCATTAAAAAATTCGTTTCCCTAAAAATAATGTGATAAAAAAATTCATGTACCTCTCACAATTTTTGAACTTAGATAATCCAATCTATCCCAAGACTTCCATGTACACCCAAACTTCTTACCCCATCTTAGTGGTGTATTTTTTAAACTTCCTAAGAATTAGAAGGTATTTAAAAATTCATTTTTAATACAGTTTGTGGATTTTTTTTACAAAATGAGTGATATAAATCCCTATAAAAATGATTTTATTTATTATAAGTTATAAAACATATACCCTATAGTTTAACTTCCTCATATTTTGTTTCCTATTATGTTTTGATTTCATCTCCATATTTTTTATCTCCATACCTCTCATTATCTATAAAAATCAAGTAAATATACATATATTCTTTATCTTTTCAATTCATTCCATTTTTTTAGAAAATTCATTTGTTTAAATCACTCTGGAAATTTAACATCATCTTAGGTGGATTGTGTCATCACCATGATATTTTCAATGGTTTGAGTTATGGTAGTGCTGATGCACCTATATATCTATCTCATGGTGTTTTCATGATCACAAACACACACTTATGTATCTAACATTTTAATTTGAGTGAATTTTAGTCTGACATTTTGGGATTTAAGTGATTTCATTAATGGACATGATGAAGTTATTAAATTCTATTCAAATTATTCTTAATGATCATGTTAAAGGATTGGAAATGTATTAATTAATTATTTAAGATCTTCGAATGAAGTTGGAATACCAATATAATACTATGGAAGGAAGTCAAGGAGGATCTCGTTGAAGATGGTTGCAGTAGCCAGCATCAGCTAGCTAGTGCAGAGACATCAGTCAGATAGTGGTGTTAGATAGAAGGCCAGATGCTCCAGGAGTCCACTAAATAGATATTGGATGAGTACTAGCTCATAAATGGAGGAGAACTAGATATCTTGTGGAAGTAGTAAATGTCAGTACAACCCCCAAAATCTCATCATCTAGCCAGTGGGGCCGTTTATTCTTGTCAAAGTTCTTAATTTTCATGGGGCTTGCTACTCTTAAATGGTCATTTATATATATTATTGACTAGGAAAAATTATGTAATGTTACTTGAAGATATATAGGCTATTAATTTTAGACCTTAGTGTCTTGGAAGATCAGTAATTTTCTTAACGCTTCAATGATGGATATCTAGAAATTTTCTTTCAATATCCAAGGCCTCTCTCAAGAGACAATTTAATTTCTCCACTCTTAAAGGATCTCATATTCTACTTATCTATCCCTCATCCTATTTTATCTTTTTAGATATATGAGACCATATTTTTAATGGATTTTCACCATGAATATCATTCTCTGTTCATCCTATCTTCTACAATTAGTTTTTTTCTACTTATGTCAAAAATAAAGGGAGGATTAGTTTCTTACTACTTCCATAAAAATAAAGGGAGGAATTGGTTTCTTGATCTCTGTTAAAATCAAGTGAAAAATAAAAACATCCCATCCTAATGGGAGGAGACATAGGGGATAACTCCAAGATATTTCTGAACTCTTTTATCAAATAATTTTTTTACTCTCTTTCTATTTAAGCATTTCATCATCCTATCTTTATATACATAATTTTATAAGTTTTATTCATTCGTTTTCCATTGTACTTACTCGCTTAATTATATTTTATATTAACTTTATAATATGAATCAAATTTATTAATTTATCACTTCATTTTATCAAAACCATTTTGTTTTGAATTTTCCCTTTGCATTTATTGTTTTATTTTTTAAAATTAAATTCACCCCTACCATTCTACCATAACCAACAATTGGTGTCAAATGAAGTTTTTTGTGTTTTCCTAAAAAAACTTTATTTTCAAAAAATTATTTTCAATTTTTAAAATATTAATCGATTTCAAATTATGATAAATGGATGGACTCTAGCTCTTATACTTAGTCTCCTTTCTTAGATGGAAAAAATTACTCTTATTGGAAAAATCACATGTTAATTTTCCTTAAAATAATTGAATAGCTTGTTTGTAAAATGGTTATGCATGGTTATACTCCTAAAATAGAACCAAAATATAAATGGAATACCCAAGATATATATGATTTTGAATTAGATGTAAAATCCATGAATTCTCTCCTTTGTGGAATAGACCAAAATGAATATTATAGAATATCTACATGCAAAAACACCCACGATATTTTGATGCTATTATAAATTACTCATAAAAGAATAAAAAAAATCGAAGATACTAATCTCGATTTGTATATATGAGACATTTAATGTTTTAGTATAAATGAAAATAAATATATTTCTGATATTTTTACTTTCTTTACTAATATTTGGAATGGCCAAAATTCTCTTGGTGATGATTTTCCTATATAAAATTTAGTAAATAAAATTCTTTGGGTATTACCAATATCTTGGGAACCAAAGGTGAAAACTATAAAAGAAGAGAAAGATATCAAAAATATACTTCTTTAGGAAATAATTAGATCTATCGTGAAATATGAAATTACCATGAATATTAAATATTAAAAAGAATAAAAATATTAAATGGAAGATAAATAATCCAAAAGAAAAATTAATTTAAATTATATTGATGAAAATGATTCATCTGATAATGATTATGAGATTGAATTCTTGACCAATAGATTGAAAAAAAATTGAACAAAAAGAAGACAAAATTCCACCTTTCTAGAAAGAAATATCAAATTAAAGCACTATATTAACATGGTATGAATTAAATAAGAAGGGATGTATTAGACCAGAATTCCCAATTTACAAAAAAAAAGTTAAAAGAAAAGAGGAAAGAAAATAAATCCAATAATTTTTTGACTTGGATTGCTGGTGATGTCTCCCTTGACTCAACCTCCTCAAGAGAACCAAATCCTAAATGCCTCATGGAACATATAGAGGTAGGTAATGGGGTTATTTCTTCAATTTCTCACTCTCTTTCTCATTCCTCTTCTTCCTCTCATTCATCCCCTTATTCTTCACCTTTTAATCAAAAAATGAACTTGTGAATTTTTTATGATGAACTCCATTAAAAATAAAAATATTTTAAAAATGTATACAAAAAATTATTAATGAAAAGGATTTTCTTTCCAAAGAAAAAAATTTATTTGGTTTTGAAATTACTAAAACAACCAAATATTGAGAATTTTGAATCCCAAATCAAAGAGCTTAAAAATACTATCACTAAATTCACCCATGGTAATAAATATCTTGATATTATTATTGGTTATTTACATTCTATAAAAAATATCATGTTTTTTTCAAATAATGTTACTTCTTACAAAAATATTACTTTTTTAAAATAGATTTTTCAAAATAAGTTTTTTAATTATTATTTTAAAACTTGGAATTTAATTTATTAATGGGATTGAAAAAATGCTATATATATAATACCTACATCTATTAATATTTTATCTCATGTAACTCAGAGAATATCACATACTAAATAGGTTTGGGTTTCTAATCATCTATTAGATAATTTGAGTGGACCAAAGATTATTTCAAGTTCAAATTTATTATTAGCTAATATGGTTAAACCCAAATCCAAAAGGGTGCCAAAAGGAACTTATTTTTAATTTTATATAGGTTTTTTCCATTATACATCATTGATATATCATAAATTTAGCAACTAAATATTTAATAGATCATAAAAATATAAAGTATCACATTTTTTAAATGGATTATCCATAGAGAATAAATGAACTAATTGAGGGGGAGACATTATTACGTCTTTTTTAGAATGTTTTTCTATAGGGAATAGGTTTTGGATTGTTTTTATTTTTTCCCTATTGAAATTCATTTCATGATCTCTCTTATCTCTCTCTCGGATGTATATGAATTTTTATTCTTAAAAAAGAGGGGTTATAATTTTAAAATTTTATTCTCTTTTGTTTTTACATTATTTATTTCTCTTAAACTTGTTTCCAAATCAGTATTATTTATTTTTAAAATTTCTTTTTCAAATGTATTTTTCAAATTTCTTTTACATGTATTTTTTAAATTCCTTTTTATTATATATTTTAAATTTATTTTTATTATTTTTTTCAAAAAAAATCAGATATTTTTCTTTCAATGTTTTTGAAATATCAAAATTTCAATCTTATCCTATTTGAAATTTATTATAATCTCCGATATTCTATGAATATCTATATTTTTTTATATTTTGTGTGATTTACCTTTGATCTATCTCAGGTGGTTTACTTCTTTCTACCTTATGCATTGTCTTTGTTTTATATGTTGTATTCTCTTATCTTGTTTTCTAAATCTTAAGATAATCATTAGGGGGAGATAGTATTGTGTGTCTCTATTATTTTACCTTAATAAGAAATTATTATTATTAAAATAAATATATTTTTTACCTTCATTATTCTCTTTTTTATAATCTTAAAGGTGTATTATTTTTGGGGGAAGTGTTTTTTCATTCAATTGGGGAGAAGTTGGTTTATGTTTTGTTATGTTTATCTCTTGATCATATCGAATATCTTAATCTATAATATCTTGAATTAATTTTATTAATTGTGATCATCAAAAAGGGGGAGATTGTTATACTTATATCTCTCTCTCTTATAGTGCTTTGATGATCACAAAAACTCTCTTTTGTATTTAATGTTCTCATTTGATTGAATACAAGTCTCACCTTTTGGTCTTTAAGTGATTACATTATTAGACTTTATAAAGTTATTAAATTATATTCAAAGGATTATTGATGATATTTGAAAAGTATTGGAAGAGTTTTAATTCATGATTTATGATATTGGAATGAAGTTGGAATATTAATATAAGGTTGTGGAAGGAAGTTAATGTGGGTATAGTTAAAGATGGATGCAACAGGTAGCACCAGATATCTTTTTTGAAGACACTGGTCAGCTAGTGGTGTTAGACAGAAGACCATATTCTTTATGAGTCAGTTAGAAAATAGAGGATCACTGGCTAGCCGATGAAAGAATACATTTCCAGATTAGCCCCATCAAGCTCACCAACTAGCTATTGGGATGGTCTGACTAGCTAGTGGGGTTGTTTCTTCTTGTCAAAGTTATTAATTTCAATGGGACCCACCACTCTTAAATGGTTGTTGATGTACCTTATTGATCAAGAATAATTATATAATGTTCCTAAAATATCTAGAGGATATAAATTGACTACCTTAGTGAATTATAATATTAAAAAATTTCGCAATTCTTAAATGAAGGATCTTTAGAAATTCTATGTTAATCTTCAAGCCCACTCTCAAGATCTAATTTCATTTCTCCGTTATAAAAGACCCACATATTCTGATTTTTTCTATATCTCTCTCTCATATTTTTCTATACTTTTATAGATATGAGACCAGATATGTAATGGATTTGTGATAAGAAATTATTTCTCTTATTATCCTAACTTTTATAATTGGTTTCTTGCTACTTACCTAAAAAATAAAGGGAGTATTGGTTTATTTTTACTATTGTAAAAAAATTAAGGGAGTATTGGTTTCTTGTTACTTATATCAAAAATAAATAGAGGAATTGGTTTTATAATCTCTGTTAAAGTCACGGGAATAAAAAAACCTCTCAACTCAAGGGGAGGAGACATAGGGTCTCACACTGAGAAATTATTAAACTCTTTTATAAAACTGAGTTTATTCTCTCTTTTTATTTATTCATTGAATCATCCAATATTGATATGCATAATTTCATAAATTTGATTAATATTTTTTTTTATTTTTCTTACTCGCTTAATTAACTTTAATATTACATTTATAATGTGGATCAAATTTATCACTTTATAACTTCATCATATCAAAATAATTTTGTTTTGAATCTACCCTTTATATTTATTTTTATATATTTTAAAAGAAAATCTACCCCCTCCCCACACTTTACATTCTACTCTAACAAAAAAGTTAAACTTCACTCATAAATATGAAAATCAATCACATGGAATACACTCAATTTTCACCATACACTTGATGGTTTTCTAAAGATAAAATAACACTAATTAAATATAGTGAAACATAATAGAAACCGTAACCCAAGATAATCATTTTATACAAGACTGAAACCATTTAGAAATAAAATAAAGAACGTAAACCATGAACTGATGATAGTTGTTTCCCATTTTCTTCAATCATAGTAGTTTATAAAGGTACTTAAATAGAAACCAACAGGTTCCTCCCACCATGGAGTATCCATGGGATAAACTGAATCACTCAATGCTTGGGTGGGGTTCTCCATAACTCCCATGGTATTCTAGTACCTCCTAATGGCTAAGATAGTATGAGGAAAAGATAATCTGGAGGGATAAATTGGAAGTAAAATCATGGGAATTCTCAAACTAACATTTTCTAAATGTATTATCCTATTTATATATCCCTCAGGGAACTCCTGAGCCTTTAAAAATTTAATCATATATTACATAACATATGAGTAATTATTTGACCATTCATTAATTTATAATATAAATACACCGATTATTCTATCAAACATTTCATCTTATGAAATGTTATCTATAAATGATATTTGTAAAAGTTTCCTAATCATTAAAACTTAAATTTTTAAATCCTTAATCAATCATATGGTGTTTATTTGAATTGTATAATATTGTTTAACACATAACACAACCCTGAGACTAACCCATATCATAAACTATAGTTGTCCCATGAAATGAAGTTATGATATCTCTATATCATAAGAAATTATATACCCCAAAAACATAAAACACATCATATGAGATTATTTATTCATAACATATCTCTATCAATACTACCCCTACTTAAGTCTTATAAATTATCTCAATCAACACTCACATTACATGACCATCATACCTCATGTTTGACACTCTTTTATTGTGTATAATAAACCAATCCACCCCATACATGTAATTTACACTATTATAGTCTACATTTTCATGAATTAACATGCATAGCATAGAATAGTTTACACTGATTCCATCATACCAATCCCATTTATCATACACAATGTCATGTTTTTTTGTAACTCGACTTACATATCATGTAGTACATTTTTTTCTCCATATTTATGTAGGTACCCTCATCATGGTATTATATAGGTGTGAACCTTCCACAAACCCAAAATTTTTTAATAGGTAGTGTGATGTGGTTATTATGAGTTGATATCTTCCTCTCCTTCAATAATCACCCTTTTTTTCTAATAGTATAACTTGTGTGTTCAAATATATAGTCTCATCCCACTATTAGCCCAACCCCTCACACATTGGCCTCCCAATATCTACATAGTTCACTTAAACCACCTACTCCACATATAGATGTTCAACCCTAACTGTGTCACTTATATAACTAATAGGAGGATTATATTGATCTAGATTATTATATTTTCTATCCTAATGATATGGATATTTTTTGAACCAATGGAATTTTATCATCTAGGGATTGAGGAGGATTTGTTGGGGTTATTTTATTGTAAAGGATTTGAATATTAATTTTATATCAATGATTTAATGTATTAATAAATACATTATGAGTTAACTATTAAATTTTAAATAATGTCACTATTTTCATCCAAAAGTAAAATGTGCATCATTTTCCTAGTATATGAGATTTCATTCTAATATTGATAGATCAGTTTAGTGTTTTATAGTCTAATTTTCCGAAATTCACATAATATCTATGTTTAAGATCAATTCACAATATATGTTAGTGCTCAATTTTAGTTCTTTTATGAGATCCACAATCTCCTAGGGTTCCCACCATATAGTTTGAACATTCAAAAAATATTGAGTCTCATCATCCTATCCCACTACATTATTAAGATGGAATTGGTGAAATGAATCACCATGAGAGAAAAGAGTGTTCGGTGGAGACTATAAAATGCATAAATTTCATAAATATGATGGTATATAAAAGTTTCATCTAATTTGGATACCATTTTGAATTTTATATTCTATTTTTATTCACAAGGTAATCTCCTTACCTGATATACCATTCATGATATTATTTTCTGGGAATCTTGGAGTGTTGGATCATTTATATCATTTTCCAAATTTAAGGTATTGGTGTAGTATTGACTAGGATGTTCTCCTCAAGAATGGAAATTGATTCTTGATGTGTGGAGATGATTAGTATGGAGAGAGAATAAGGTTATTTGGGACTAGAATAATGATTTCAAATATTTCAAGAAATATACTAAGAATTAAGAAAGATATATAGAGATGAAAGAGTTATGATCATGGTATATAAGTGACCTCCACCCACCATTCTCACTTAATCCATGACATACTTCCACTTATTCATCCACCTTATCCATACCCAAATTTTTCCCCACAATAATCCCCCTCTTCCATTAAATTTACTCACATATCCACCTATATTTAAAATTTTACATAACCTACCCAATTATGAACTAAAAAGTCCCTCCATTTCCTCATGTCATTTCTAACTTATTTCCACCCCATCCCACCACCCATTTTCCATATATTTACCCACATCACTTAAACCCACCCATTCTTTCTATCATCCCCTCAAGTTTATATGTATTCCATTTGATCACTCTCCACTTTGAGATAATATATTTTAATTATGTATGAACACCTATATAGTAATATGAAAAACACTGGGAGTTACACCTATATTGGATCCTAGGTCATGCACCCCCCCACCACAAACCCTCCTCTTTTCCAGCCTTATCCCCCACTCATCCTACCCATCAATAGATGTTATATAATATCCACACTATCTATACATTGTCATCTCTAAATTATTGATCTCAAAACCTCTCATTCCATCTCATAACCCATCAATTAATCCCTTATAACATCCCATACCCAAATACCCTAGCATTAATTTTCACCCCTTCTACCCATGATGTATCTATATGATTACCTATGGTCAATATGTATGCATATATGCATCCCCATACTCTATTAATTCATACTACCCATATTACATCTCATTATGACCAAAAAAAATTCTTATTCACCTATTTTTTCCCTGAATTATATATTGTATCATTTTCTCGCACCATTATATGGATATGTACTTGACTACTAATTGATATTTTTCTCTAGTTTCTCCTAATGTTATATTTTTCATCACATCTACCTACCTAATTCTTCAAGAATAATATAACTACATTATATACATCTATGTTAAATGGATATGAATATGATTTTATGAAAAATAATGATCTTAAGCATCATTACATATAGTCATAATTTTTTTTATGTCTGTTTGTTCTCTATATGTATTTTTATACCACTGACTATGGGATAGAATTTTCTTGATACATGGTTTAACCCATAGGTTAGTATTTTGTGTTACATTGTGTGTATGTGTCATTTTTATTATAGTATATACATTATTATATGTCTCTATTTTTCTTTTTCTTTTTTGATTCCATGGTTTTATGTCTGTCACATTATGCTAAAAATTATAAAAAACATGGATTTTCTTTGTGAGACTCAATCTTATAAAATGTGAAGGGTAGTATTTCACTTTTATACAATGATCATGTATTTGAATTTATACTATGAATCACATTCCATCACTCATTCTCTATTCTTAGCACTAAGATTTACCATGGTCACATTTTTCATTTATTTTCTTTGTGGTAGGTTTCTCATTATTTGTGTCCATTTTCATTGAAACTTCATGTTAACACTCATATTTATATGTGTGATAATTTTTCCATGAATTATGATTATTATATATTTTTACTAATACATGTTATTTTTTATTAAAATCACATATTTCTTCAATAAAAAATATTTTAAACATCTTCTAAACATGAATTATTGAACTCTTTCCTTTCATGTGTGATATCCATGACTTATTGTGTTTCTATAACTTTAATATTATTTTATTTAAAACTAAATTTATCAAATTTTCATGGATATAATTCATGCCTTCACTTAAAATATTCTATATAGATTCTATATCAGTTGTCCCACCATGCATTACATTCCCTTTCACATCCTTACTGAGACATGAATAAGTTTTTCCATTATTTTACCACCACTATAACTTATTTCCCAACCACCCACCCTTAATGGTTTATGTGTTATATAAAATTAAAACCAATTTATATTTAAGTATTAATGAGTTAAATTAAATTTTTTATGTACATTAAGGTAAAATTTAAGGGCAAAATTGGGTTAGATGAGGTTAAGAAAGGGAGTTAGAAAAAAGGTGTAGGAATCTAAACTTATTAGGTAGAATTATGCACTATCAGAGTTTAATTATAAGCCTATCAAATTAATTATTATTTGGGAAATGATCCCTCCACTACCCACTACCATTAAATTTATAGTGATATTCCATTAAAGTTTTATTGGAATGCCTAAGTTTTAGTGATGGTCTATTAGTACTCTGGTGGGAAACCCAGCTATTTTTTTTAAATGAAATTTTAGTCAGTTTTTATCAAAACTCATTAAGTTATTACCCCATAAATTTTTATGTGGAAAAACCCTTACCACACCATTTTCCCTCTTCTTAATTCATTATTCTCCCTCTTAATTTCTCTTATCTATCATCTAAACTGTGTTCCATCAGTTTATTTTAAATCGTGGAAGTGAATCTAAGGTAATAGAGATTTTTATTTCGATTCTCTTGTGTTGTTGTGTCATGTGTACTTTAAACATTTATGTTGACAAAATTGGTTTTGGTCTCATTAATATCGCTTCCTTTGATATGATTTAGTGGATGATAACCTTTGTGGAACATAAAGATATCATTATAAGTATATTATCTCATCTATATATTTTTATTATTTCATGTAAACATGTGTGTATGTGTGATTTAGGAAAAGAAACATGTGCAAGAAACCCAAGGGAGGGTAAAATCATCCAAAAATGAGAGGACATTTGGGAATAGTCTCATAGATATTATACAAAATTTCACCCAAGGAATAATATTTTTTATATGAATAAGTGAATAATATTATTTTTGATAAAGGTAAATAAAGTGGGATCGAAGTGATTTTTCATGGTTTTTATATGAAATTAATAATGGAACTTGATGTTGAAATTTGATGGTTTGGTATGCGATATAAGATAATGTAATGTCCCTGGCCTGGAAGCCATTAAACTGGTTCTCTGATCCGGGTGGTTATAGGACCTTAAGCGCTCCTCCCCATACGCGAAAGGTTGTCGACTAGTAGTGGGGGTCCAAGTAGTCAATTGGGGATACTATACCCCATTTTTATCAGAGTAAGCCACAATAGAAGATGAACAAAATAGTGGAATAATAACCAATAATATCAGATCATGCATAAACAACCATTCCCCAAAAAGGGTATAACCATGTCCAACGGTAAATATTCCATGTCATGTTGTAAGTGCAAAAGTGAACAAAACCCAAATTGAAGACCAACTGCAAAATCCCCAAAATGGTCCTGACATTAAGTTCAGGTCCTCCTTTATGTACACCCATGCCAACCCAACTGCCTATCAACAGTATTTTTCCTTCTCCTAACTTGGAAACATGAAGTCTGCTCAGGTAACCAACGGCGGCCTGAGTAGGGTGTGATTACAACTCAGTAGGCCACCACTAATGGTATCTACAAAATATCTGGTATAAAAATTTGTGCTTGAAAAAAGGGAAATGAATAATAAATGACAAGGAAAAGATTAAGTTCCCTTAACTAGTTTAGGTCCATTACCAAAATTTATTACCATTTCCATATCTTACCATTTAATCCCATTTCCCATTACTTACCATTTCCAACGCATCTAACATGGGTTCATCAAACACAACAAGTTACACGGGATCAAAGTACACAATCACATGCATGAGGAAAAACACACGGTTATCCTATATCACTAGGACTAACTTCCTCATGAAAACTATATCCTCACCTCAAAGCCTCAGTCTATGTGGATGCAACTATTAGGGGAATAGAGCCTTAGTCCTCTTCTCTAACCCGTGCATTAGGGGTGGATTTTAGAGCCTCAATCCAACTCAACCCGTGGAAGTAAAACATAAAGTCAATACCCCACTCTACCAAATCATGTGCACATGATATACATATATGTGTCCATTAACCATCCACACAACATCACAACCATTTCCCAAGAAAAACAAAAATCATAAAAATAACATAAGAGTTAATACCATTCCTTAACCCATTAACACATTTACCACATTTCACATCATTTATCCACTTAGCATGATTCCCTTTCATTATTCTTATGTCACTAATAATCCATTCATTGTTCAAATATAAATAGGATTCGTTCATTATGCCTAACTCACTAGGCTTCATTACCAGACTCATAATCCATTCCATTATGAACTTTAATCATTTTCACATATTAACCCATTTATCCATTCATCATTATCATGTGTCAACCCATATGAACCAATTCCATGTTAACCCAATATCCCATAGGTTATTATTATTAAGCCTAGTTGCATCACCTAGATTTTAATTCAACACAAACAATCACATAAACATGTTTATCAATGGATCTACATAAATACACAACAATCTCACTTCTTCTTCACAAATCCCTAGGTTCAGGAGAGTCGACACACTCCATGGGTGGACCTAGATTAGTCTCATCAACCTTGACGCATCCCATGGGGATTGTGAGGGTTTTCATTTACCCTATTAAAAACCATTTTACCTAAACATTCCAAGGGTGATCAAAACATACCAAGAGACACCCAAGAACAAAACCACACATTCACAAATCCACAAATAAACCATGGGACATAACTTGTAGACAACCTACCTTGATTTCATAGGTGAACGCACTCTTAATCAAGAAATTATATTCTTCTTTAACCAACCCTTGAATCTTCAACCTAGATCTCACCCAAAGAGTAGGGTTTTAGAACTTCAGAAGGAGAGGAGAAGAATATACAAACCCAAAACTCAAAAGAGAAGAATGGATGGGATTATCCTTACCCGGAGCTTTGATTTGAAACCAACAGCATTAAAAATTCCTTAGAAATGAGGCAGATAGATCTCTTAGAGCTCTTGGGAGATTTGGTTCATTCCTAGGGTGAAGAGGGAAGAAATGGGAGGGAATCCTGAGTTGGGTATTAAAATCCATAAGTGGCAAAAATTTTAATTTTTTAAAAGTTTCTCAGCCTCACGGTTTACCCGCAAAATTTTTCAAACCATGCAAAAACTGTGCAGAGGCCACTATCCAAAATCCCCCTTCTTATATGGTTATCGCTAACTATGCGCAGATCATGCAACCTACCCAGAAAACCCCCTTTCCTCCTTTTTTGTGTCTTGAACACTTAGAACACCCCCGAGCCTCCTTAAGGACTTGGGTAAGCACTCAATTAACAAAAAAAGGGATTAAAACCAAAACTTAAATGAGAAAATACCTTTCAAAGATCCGAGATCTTACAACCTCCCCACCTTATAATGGTTCGTCCTCAAGCTGATATCCTAATGCTTCATTACACTCCTAAGGAAAAGAGATCGGGCCAGTGAGCCCGTATATATGATTCATGCTCCCAAGTTTCTTCCTGAACCTTCACATGCTTCCATATTACTCGCACTAATGGCACAACCTTTCCCCACAAGACTTTCTCACTACAGCCCATGACATGAACCAGATGCTCCTCAAAGGACGCGTCAACATCAATCTCAACATCAGTAAAATTTAGAACATGAGATGGGTTAGGGTGATATTTCCAAAGTTCTGAAACATGAAACACATAATGCATCCCACTATACTGTTGTGGAATATCCAATTGATATTCCACCAGCCCGATCCTCTCCACAATCTCAAACGGCCCCACATACCTGGATTCTAACATGCCCTACTTCTGAATCCATCGGTGACCCAAAATTGGCGACACCCAAAGGAACACACTATCACCCACCTCAAACTCAATAGGACTACATCTCTTATCCATATACGACTTCTTCCAACTCTGATCCATTTCCATCTGTTTGTGAATCAACTTAACTTTCTCTGAAGTCTTCTGTATGAGACTCGGTCCCAACAACTCAGATTCACCAGTCTCTAACAAACACAATAGAGATATACATGGCCTCCCATAGATAACCTCAAACAGTTCCATCTGAATCATAGTCTGAAAACCATTGTTGTAGTAAAATTAAACAAGCGACAAGTTCTTATCCCAGGAACCACCAAAATTGAAGACACAAGACCTCAACATATCTTCCAACACTTGGATTGTATACTCAGACTGCTCGTCCGTCTATGGGTGGAAAGCCATACTCAAATGCACCTATATACTCAGTTCCTTATACAACCCTTTCTAGAAGTGTGATGTGAAATGAGGATCATGATCTAAAACTATAGTCTTTAGTACACCATGCAACTGTAATATTTCCTGAATATAAAACTCACCCAACTAATCAACTGTGTAAGTCTCCTGAATTAGTAAGAAATGATCTACTTTCATTAGTCGATTCACAACCACCCAAATTTCATCATTCTTCAGAAGATTCCTTGGAAGACCCACCACAAAATCCATCATCACATCATCCCACTTCCATTCTAGAATGGGAAATGGATATAATAAACCACCTGGGTGTTGATGCTCATCCTTCACCTGCTAACAGGTAAGGAGTTGTGCCAAAAATCCCGCAACATCCTTTTTCATTCCCAGCCACCAAAACTGATGACATAGATCATGATACATCTTGGTCAAAATAGGATGAACTTCCCATTTTGATACATGGAACTCATGCATCAATTCTTCTCGCATGCATACCGGCACAACCACACAACCATGAACACAAACAACCATGTCTACACTGACGGACCAACCAGAAGGTGGATCTCCACCTTTATGTTGTTCCCTCATGGCCAAACATTCAGGATCATCGAGCTAACTTTTTCAAACTCGGCCCAAAATCATTGACCCAACTGCCACAGAAGTAAGATTCACCTAACCATTTTCATACCGCACCTCTATGTGCATCTCTGTGAACAAATCCATCACCTTCCTCTCAATGATGGATTCCTGAACCACCTAGCTTTGAGCCTTTATTCTCAAAGCATCAACAACATTGTTCCCTTTCCATGGTTTATATACCATCTCAAAGTCGAAATACTAGAGATACTCAACCCATCTTCACTGTTGATGATTCAAATCCCGCTACGAAAAGATATACTTTATACTCTTGTGATCAGTATACACCTTGAACAGTTCCCCCAAAAAGTAGTGCCTTCAGCACTTTTGGTAATACACTAATATAGCCAACTCAATATCATGAGTGGGATAACTCTGCTCATGGGGTCTCAATTGCCTCAACCCATAATCGACCACCCGCTCATCTTGCATCAACACAGCCCCAATCCCGATACCAAACACATCACAAAATAGGACATACTTTCTACCTAGATCAGGTAAGATCAAGATCGATGTAGTAATCAATCACTTTTTCAACTCTTGAAAGGAATTATCGCAATCCTCATACCACTCAAACCCAATTCCCTTCTTGTTCAAACCCGATAGTGGTGCTTCTAAGTGAGATAAATCATGGATGAACCTTCGGTAATACCCAGCCAAACCCAGAAAACTCCAAACATCTGAAACGCTCTTAGTCTGCTCCCAAGACACAACAGCTTACACTTTATTTGGATCCTCCAACACACCTGCCTTAAAGATGATGTGACCCAGAAATTTCACTTCTCTAATCCAAAATTGACACTTTGACAGCTTAGCATATAGTCGATGCTCTCTTAGTGTACTCAGAATGATGTCAAGATGTTGGGCATGATCGTCATAATTTTTCAAGTACACCAAGATGTTTTCAACAAATACAACCAAAAACTAATCCAGATAAAGATGAAATATTCAGTTCATCAAATCCATGAACACCGCTGGTGCATTGGTCAAGCCAAAAAAACATCCCCATAAACTCAAACAACCCGTACCGACTTCTAAAAGATGTTAGTGGTACATCAGAATGTATCACCCTCAACTGGTGATAACCTGATCTCAGATAAATATTAGAAAACACTTATGCACCCCTCATATAGTCAAAAACTTCATCAATTCTAGGAAGAGGGTACCTATTTTTCACCATCAGCTGGTTTAACTTCCGATAATCAACACACAGGATTAACGAACCATCATCCTTCTTTGAAAAAAGAATAAGATATCCCCAAGGAGATGTGATAGGATGTATGAACCCCTTACTCTCCAACTCCTCAAGCTAAACCTTTAAATCCTGGAGTTCTGCCAATTCCATTTAGTATGGTGGAATAGAAACTGGATATGCTCCCAACAGCAACTCAATCGTGAACTCAACATCCCTCTCGGGTGGAAACCCTGAGAAATCCTTAAGAAACACATCCTAAAACTGATCCACTACTGGAGGGAAGAAATATTATTCCCCTATTTCATCATCAAGAAAAGGCAAGATACTTGAGACGTGAGACTACCCAAATTCTGAAAAAACGGTCCCACATGACCTTCTCGAACATCACACTCTCTATGATGGACATAAGAGTCACCCTCAAGTGACCTAAATGATACCATGTAATGGTAATAGTATATCTGAGCCCAATACAACACCAAACAGTCCATACCCAAGATCAGTTCAAATCCCGACATCTCAAGAACAAACAAGTCCCACTGGGTAAAAATGCTAAAGAAACTTTTCCTAGAAATATTTCCACAACATCCCCTCAGTCTGTTCAATATGATCCAGGATGTCCCACCAACGCTTTGCCTGTCCCCAAAACATATAAGATTCCAACTTGACTCAATTACCAACAAGATTTTCTAGATGATCAAGTATTGTCTGGATAGACTCTATCTAGAACTTTGCTGCCTCTGGCCCACCCTCTTCGATAAACTTCAGAGGGCACTGCAGCTGAAACTCTCTAGTCATCTCAAACATACTCAGTGAAACCCACCCAGGGTCCCAATCTATAATCTACACAAAATAAGAAAATTTATCTCAGAACTTATCTTCTCTACTTTCCTAGATCACCACATTCTCTTGATCCTCTTCTGGAGGAGTGTTCTCATTAACATCCTCTTGTTTCCCAACCGACGCTCGACGTCATGGTGGAATTTCTCTACATTTCCAAACACGAGGTTTAGAACACACACCATAAAACTTTCATAACTTCATAACAAGAAGAATATTTTCCAGCCACAACAACCCTCCATACACACACCATCCCAACAAACCTTAACATTCTGAAAACATCACCCTGACCATCCTTATCGTGGGCCTTGGTCCATAAGGGGTAAACATCCATACACCACCACAAGGTTAATAGAACATGTTACCAAAAAAAAATTCAATTTGTTACAAGCCTTTAATTACACATATTTCATTAATAATCACTTGTCATTATTTTATCTTCACCCACTTGCATTGTTTCAATTATGACATTTTTTCCTTTTTAATTACCAAGATGCAAGGTGAATTCTATCTTCCATGGCTCACACACCCAACTCATGTGTTCCTACCATGATTCATGTCACCTATCTCTCTAGGTGCCTACAATGAGGCATGAATGCACAACATCATGCCATTTAGGCCACGATCTAAATATCATAAAACAAACACATCACGCAATATGTGCATCACCTAATGGTGAAATATCATCAATTGTAACATCACATAATCAAGAACAACAATTCCTACCATGGGTGACTTGGGTTTTCCTCCATACATGGGTCAGCTACTCCCAAGAACGAGCTCATTACCAAGGACCGACACATCCTAACTCTTGTCTACCATCCCAAATAACAAGATTACATAGAAGGAGAAGAAATACCTCCTATGATACCACATTATAATGTACCTGTCCTAGAATCCTATAAACCGGTGCTCTGATCTGGGTGGTTACACAACATTAAGCATGCATCCCCGTATGCCAAAGGTTTATGACTAGCAGAGGGGGTCCAAGTAGTCAATTGGGGAGACTATACCCCCTTTTATCATAGTAATCCACAATAGAAGATAAAAAAAATAGCATAATAATAATCAATAATATCATAGCATGAATAAACAACCATTCCCCAAATGGGGTATAACCATGTCCAATAGTAAATATGCCATGCCATGATACAAGTGTAAAATTGAACAAAACCCAAAATGAATACCAGCTGTAAAATCCCCAAAATGTTCCTCACACCAAGTCTGGGTCCTCATCCATGTACACCCATGCTAACCCAACTTCCCAATAAGGGCCTTTTCCCTTCTACTGATATAAAAGCATGAATTCTGCTCGGGTACCCAACAACGGCCTGAGCAGGGTGTGAGTAAAACTCTATAGTCCACCACCAATGGTGTCTATAAAATATTTGGTATAAACATTTGTGCATGAAAAAAGGGAAATGAATAATAAATGACAAGGAAAATATTAAGTTCCCTTAGCCAGTTTAGGTCCATTACCAACATTTATTAACATTTCCATATATTACCATTCCATCCCATTTCTCATTACTTATCATTTTCAACACATTTAACATGGGTTCATCAAATGCAACAAGTATATGGGTTCAAAGTACACAATCACATGCATGAGAAAAAACACACGGTTATCTTATCTCACTAGAACTAACTTTATCATGACAACCATATCCTTACCTCAAAGCCTCAGTTTGGGTAGATTCAATTGTTAGGGGAATAGATCCTCAGTCCTCTTCCCTAAGTCGTGAATTAGGGGTGGAGTTTAGAGCCTCGGTCCAACTTGACCAATGGGCGTAGAACCTAAATTCAATACCCCAATATACCAATCCATGTTCACATTCTATAAATATATGCATCCATTAATCATCCACACAACATCACAACCATTTTCCAAGGAAAACAGAAATCATAACAATAACATAAGATTTGATACCATGGCTTAACCCATTAACACATTTACCACATTTCACATCATTTATCCACTTAGCTTGATTCCCCTTTTATTATGATTATCTCACTAAGCATTCATTAATTGTGTTTATATCAATAGGATTCTTTCATTATGCCTAACTCACTAGGCTTCATTACCAGACTCATAATCCATTCCATTATGGTCTTTAATCGTTTTCACATATTAACTCATTTAGTCATTCATCATTATCATATGTCAACCCATATGAACCACTTCCATGTTAACTCAATATCCATTAGGTTATTCTTATTAAGACTAGGTGCATCACCTATCTTCTACTCTAACACAAACAATCTCATAAACATGTTTATCAAGGGATCTACATAAATACACAACAATATCACATGTTCTTCACAAATCCCTAGGTCTGGGAGAGTCATCACACCCCATGGGTGCCCCTGGATTAGTCTCATAAACCTCGACACATCCCCTGGGGATTGTGAGGGTTTCCATTTACCTTCTTAATAAAAATTTTACCTAAACATTCTAAGGGTTATCAAAACATACCAAGAGACAACCAAGAACAAAACCACACATGCACAAATCCACAAATAAAGAATGGGATATAACTTGTAGACCACCTACCTCGATTCTGTGGGTGAAAACACTCTTAATCGAGCCCTTATATTCCACTTCAACCAACCCTTGAAGCTTCAACCAAGATCTTGTTGGGTTATGGGCCTGTGCGGAGGAAGCCAGTGGGCTAGGAATTTAAAATTTTCTGCTTCACCAGAGTGACATAACTCTGTCAACTCTAGTGATGTTGTCCCAGCTTGGTCCAAGGATCTCTCAAGGTTTATACAGAGCATGAAAAATAAACTGAACATTTACCTTGTTCAGAATTTACATGTGCAAGTCTACCACAGGACGCCGATGATCTTTGCTCGAAGACTCCAACATCGAATCCCTCTAGATCATCCACAAATTCCTCACAAATCTGCTTGTGAACCTTTTGTCAAGATTCAGGTGCTAGCGCGGATCTTCGATGCACACTTCATCGCAGCGATGATCACCGCAAAGGAAGGAGCTTCAATCCTAGATGGATGATCTTGAAGATCCTTCTTTTCTTGAGAGACTCTCTCTCTAGATTCTATGAGTAGAGAGAAGCTCTCAATCTTGACACATGAATAGTCATCATGGGAGATCCTCTCTCTCACTTATATAGGGAGTGTTTAAAACATGCGGTATAGGTTCCCGGCCCCCGTGTAATAGATTTCTGCTATATAAGTGATATAAATAATTATTTATAACAAATAAAATTATGCCATAGATAATATTTACAATTTATCACTTACTTGTAATATATAAATATATTATGTGATAAATTTGAATATTTAACTCTACTCATTCCTCCTGCTAATATTAAACAAACCTAGGATATTTAAATCCATTTGAATAATATTAATACTTATATTTACTATATAACTTGCAAATACATGTTATAAATAAATTCAATGAATTATTCTAAACTTGAATAATTAATGAATGTATTTATTCTTTGGTGATCCATAGAACTTGGATAGTGATCGGACCCTTTGGAGGGGCCCACCAAGTTCTAAATTCTTATTCCCAGAATAGGGCAGATTCTCAAGGTGCTATTGTGTGTGACCCTCTAGGCCTATATCTCAATAGCAGTGAATAATACCACTAACCTAGGGCAGGTTATAGCAACCCATCGAGGCCCCTATAGAGATAAGGAAAAGTCAAAGCAATAACTGCCTTCCTACAAACACAGTCCGTGTAATCTAATCTCTTCATCATCAATATCTCAATAAATCAGAATGCATACTGGTGTCATCATTCTTTATTTGCTTTATTTTGTTTGTTGATTTGTCTAGATAGCCTTACCTTCGACTACCATTTCCATGGAGTTATTGAAGGTGCAACCATCCTAATCAACCAGGCCTGGGATATCTCTTCCTGAACTCAGAAGCGACAAATCCTTTCTCGATCATTCAACCAATGCCATGACATTAATGACGTACCTGATACAAACTACCTCACCATGACTTTGTCGCCATGGTTTTCACCTTATATCAAATGTATGTAATTAAATGACATTCATTGATAATGATCTCAAGTCAGGAGACCATTACACATGTCCATAGATAGGAACGACCAATACCACCAGAAACATGTGGTGTTCCTATTAAGCGGTTCTATCCTCATGATCTCAATAGCTAGAGATCATCAAGTGAGAACTTCATGAGAAGAAGTCTCAATGCTTATGAGCCCCTAGCACCTGATGGTCACACATCATCTGTGTCCTTTCAGAATTATGTAACTGGACCATAGGACGTTACTTTAAGATTATTGTCATGGCATCTTAGGGTTCTCATTATAGCCTGGGACATGCTATAACCATTTGATGTGACAGGTAATCTAAGGACATTGCCATAAACAAAGTGGATACAGAAGTATCTACACTATCATGGAAAGATAAACACATGTATAAAAACAAACTGAATACATGTAATAGTAATCAAAGTACAATACAAGTTGGGTCTAGGGAACCCACTTTCAACACTCCCACTTGCACTAGAGCCAACTGCTAACAGGTTTCAATCCACTATCTCTCACATGTGAATCATGCTTCTGCTGAGAAAGGGATTTAGTTAGGGGGTCTACCACGTTGTCCTCTATGGCTACTCTGTTAACTGTCACTTCAACACTTTGAGTAAAATCCCTCAAGAGATGAAACTTCCTAAGAATATGCTTTGTCCTCTGGTGAGACTTGGGCTCCTTGGCAAGTACCACTGCAGTAGTATTATCACAATATACTGGAACAGGGTCTGCACTGCAAGGTACAACACCAATGTCTGAGATAAAGATATGTATCCAAACTGCTTCTTTTGTTGCATCAGAAGCTGCAATATATTCAGACTCTACTGTAGAATCAGCAACCATAGCTTGCTTTGAGCTTCTCCAGATCACTGCACCACTATTCAGGCAAAAGATGTAGCCTAACTGCAATTTCATATCATCATGATCTGTCTAGAAACTAGCATCATTGTATCCCCTCACAACTAGTTCCTCATCTCCTCCATACACCAGGAAAATATCCTTAGTATGCCTTAAGTACTTTAAGATAGTTTTAACAGTTGTCCAGTGCAGCTCTCCTAGATTGGCTTGATATCTACCCACCATGCTTAAAGTAAATGAAACATCAAACCTAGTACATAGCATGGAATACATGATAGAACCCACTGTCGAAGCATAAGGGACTCTACTCATTCTGTCAATCTCCTCCTGTGTTTGTGGACAAATTTTCTTGGAGAGATTTACACCATGTGACATAGGTAACAATCCTCTCTTGGATTGTTCCATATTATACCTTTTGAGTACCATGTCAATATATGTACTTTGACTTAGTCCAAGCAGCCTTTGAGATCTATCTCGATAGATCTTGATCCCTAGAATGTAGGCTGCTTCACCTAAGTATTTCATGGAGAAGCATTCATTTAACCAAGTCTTAACTGACTGTAAGACTTGCACCTCGTTTCCCATGATTAATATGTCATCAACATATAAAACTATAAAAACGATAGCATTCCCTTCAAAATTTTTATAGACACAAGGATCGCTTTCATTTTTTACAAAACCAAAATCTCTTATGGCCTCATCAAAAAGAACATTCCATGATCCTGATGCCTGATTCAATCCATAAATGGATCTCTTCCACTTGCATACTTTATTGTCATTCTTTGACTTAATAAACCCTTCAGGTTGAGTCATATAGATGTCTTCAACCAACTTCCCATTTAGAAAAGTAGTTTTGAAATTCATTTTCCAAATTTCATAATCATGAAAGGATGCTATTTCAAGCAATATTCTGATGGATTTAAGCATTTCCACTGGTGAGAAGGTTTCATCATAGTCAATGCATTGACGTTGTCTGAAAGCCTTTGCAACCAGTATTTCTTTAAAGGTATTAACCTTACCATCCATTTCCAGCTTCTTCTTGAATACTCATTTGCATCCAATGGGATTTACATCAGCTGGAGGGTCTACCAAAATCCAAACTTGATTTTATTACATGGACTCCATCTCAAAATTCATGGCTTCTTGACATTTAACAGCTTCTTTGCCTTCTACTACTTCCTTGTAGGTTAGAGGTTCATCATCCTCAAGGACTATTGTGTCACCTAACTCGGTGACAAGAAAACCATAATGCTCTGGTTCTCTAACCTCTCGCATAGACCTACGCAGTATCTTTGTCTTAGGAACAATTTATTCTTCCACTTGCTCTTGTAGAGATTGTTCCTCTACTAACTGTTGTGCATCTGGAGAATTAACTTCATCGAAGTAAATCTTTCTCCCACTATTTCCAGTAGAAATGTGATCCCTCTCTAGAAATGTGGTGTATCTTGCCACAATGAATTTTCTATCTAAAGGGTTATATAGATAGTATCCTCTAGTTTCCTTAGGATATCCTATAAAGATACACTTAGTGCTTCTGGATGCTAATTTTTCACTTGGTAAAGTCTTGAAAAATGCCTCGCATCCCCACACATGCATGTGTGTCAGATTGGGTTTCTTTCCATACCATAACTGATATGGAATCCCATCTGCAGCTTTAGTTGGTACTCAGTTAAGGGTATATGCTATTGTCTGCAAGGCGTATCCCCAAAAGGATAATGGAAGAGTTGTATGACTCATCATTGATCTGACCATGTCAAGCAAGGTCATATTCTTCCTTTCACTAACACCATTCCATTGTGGTGTATAAGGAGGAGTGATTTGGGATACTATCCCACACTCCTTCAAGTGATCAATGAAATCTTGTCTAAGATATTCTCCACCTCGGTCTGAGCGAAGTGCTTTTATCTTCTTACCAATTTGGTTTTCTACTTCATTTTGGTATTCCTTAAAGAAACTAAAGTAATCTGACTTATACCACATTAAGTATATATAGCCATACCTACTATAATCATCGGTAAAAGTAATGAATTATAGCAAACAACCCCTTTCCTCTACTGGAAATGGACCACATACATCGGTATGTATTAATTCCATCACTGCATTGGCTCTTTCTCCCTTTCCTGAGAAAGGTGCTTTGGTCATCTTTCCTTGTAAACAAGCTTGACATGCATCTAAGGGTTCTAACTGTACTGAGTCTAGATACCCTTCTTGATGTAATCTTCGTAATCGCTTCTTTTTTACATGACCAAGCCTGAAGTGCCATAGGTGGGTATTATTTGAGTCATGTTGGCTGTTTTTTTATTGATTTCCATTACTGAGTTTTCTAGTTCTAGAATATATAAACCATTGTTAAGATGTGTCATACCATAGCATATGTTATCCCTATTAAAGAGAGAACTTTTATTTCCAAACTTGAAATAAAAACCCATAGTATCTAAACTCAACACAGAGATAATGTTCTTGGTAACAGACGGTACATAATAAAAATTGTTTAAAACAAGAACTAAACCAGTTGGTAAATTCAAGTGATAGTCTCCCACTTCCAAGGCTACTAAACTTGCACCATTTGCAGCTCGGAGATCCACTTGACCTTTTACAATCTTCTTGAACCTAATTAGTTCCTGTATATGAATACAAATGTGTGAACCACATGCCATATCCAATACCCAACTTGTAGGTAAATATAGATTGAATTCAATGAAAAAAATACCTGAAGTAGAAGCATCAGCTTGCTTCTTCTTCCCAGCTATGCAATTCTTCTTCCAGTGGCCTTTCTTTCCACATCTAAAGTAGACAGCTTTCTGCTCATTACTTTGCCTCTGAATCTTTGGCTTCTTTGCAGGATGATGCAATGGTGTATTTGGACTTAACTTGGCCTTAGACCCCTTTTCCTTTCCATTGTTTTTCTTATTCACCATAAGGACAGTTGAATTGGTGTTTTTCATGTCTTTGTCAGCTTGGAGAACTAAATCCAAAAGATCCGGGAGTGACTTTATCATATCATTAATATTATAATTTATAATGAAAATCGAGAATCTTGATGGTAAAGAGGTAAGAATGAGATCCACTGCTAGTTCTTGGTTCATTTTGAACCCAAGGGCTTCAAGCCTCTTAATATACCCAATCATCTTGAGTACGTGAGGACTGGATTGGTTCCCTTCTGCTAGCCTGCACTTATAAAGCACACTTGAGATCTCATACCTTTCTTGCCTAGCCCTCTCCTGATATAGTTCTTGGATATGTGAAATCATCTTGTAGGAGTCCTCTTCCTCATGCATTTTTTGCAATTGGCTAGACATGGATGACAACATGATGCATTGAACATCAAGTGCATTGTCTACATGCTTTCTCCATTTATCTTTTTCCATCTTGCTTTTTCCCTAAGGAGGCTCAGCAGGAATTGGGGATTCCAACACATATAACTTCCTTTCTTGGCGTAGTACTATGCGCAAGTGCCTATACCACTTCTGGAAGTTATTGCCGGTCAGGATATTTTCTTTATCCAAGATCGATCGCAGTGATAAAGTACTTGTGGTGTTGGTGATTTCCATTTTGATTATATGTCAGATAAACATTTAGCATTTAGTACTTTTTCTTGATTACCTTTTGAAATTTTATTATTAATAAATTATTTTATCATTTAATGTATCCCACTATTTTAACGAACCTTAATAGCCATCACTATTATATTTACAATACTCTGTCGCTTGAGCATTCTAGTGGCAAGGATCCTAAAAACCTCCCTCGTAGTCTACAAGCTAGGGCTACGACACTACTTGGAGGGTTTCAAGTTAGGCGCTATGCTGGCCAACCACTTGTTCTTGTGGTTCCTTGTGTAGTTGAGTAAAGTCCCAGCTTTTGGAATCTGAAATTGATTCCCTCAACCTTTTTCCTCTAAAGTGATAGAAAGTTATCTCAGGATAATCCTTGACTACTCACTTTAGTTAAGTCATCCCATTTCTCTCATGGAAACGCCCTGGTAGTAAGAGGCACTCTCAACTTAGGCTGATGAGCACCCAAATAGCCGGTTTTGATTAGATGTGAGAAATGGAAGTCATTTAGACTTAATATATCTTTGAGGGATTTTTAATATTAATTGATGAATATAATCCTTTTCTACTTATTATGTTCAAACTGGGTTGTCGTGATCACAACTGAACATGCAATAGAATATTATTCGTCACAACTTTATGAATTTTATCTTGTTTACTATCCTATGTGATCATTCAATAATCATGCAGATGCATAAAATAATAAACTATGCATAAATTAAATCATGCATTCTGACTAATCTTGAGAATTCTATAATGATTGATCGATAACTGATCAATCATCACCTAGGGGAATCCATACCTGAGTCAATACATGACTCGTGTCGCTGCTAGCCCCAGTGAAAAGCACCCAACTCATGTCTGGATTACCGCCTCAACATGGCAGGGTTTGCCTCTCTGATCGTCACTGTATAATTACAAATATACTCACATGCAGGTGAGGGGGTCTGGGGTACAAAATACAAATAATGAAATGGACGCGCAGGCCCTTATAGATATTTGAATTAAAAAACAATTCGCAGACCGTCGTTTATCTAATTAAATATTACAATCATCGCATGCATTGAATAAATAATTAAATAATTAAATAAATTCCATACATACATAGGTCAGTCACTTGATCAAGACCAGTCGGGGTAAAAGCATAATAAAATTAAATTTCAATAAATTTAAATTATGCAAGGGTGTTCTAATAAATTAAATGAATTTTATTAAATGGAAATAATTTATTTTATCGGTTTCATTTGTTTAATTTAATTTTAATTACAAAAATTAAATTAAACCATTAATTTAATTCTAAACTTAAATTAAATTAATATTTTAGATTAAAATAATTTAAACCCCTAAATTAATTTCAATTAATTTAATTTAAAAAACTAAATTAATTAAAATTAATTTAATTTTGGGTTACCTCTAGCTGGAGAGGAGTCTGGAAGGACTGCGTACTGTTGCGGGATGTCGTCCTCAAACAGGGTACCATGGCTTGACCGCGGCGTGACCGCGGTGTGACTGCAGCGTTCAATGACTCTCGCGGTGGATGCATCTCCTGGTGTGGTCTGAGGGGAGTGGAAGGAGGCCAAGAAAGAGGCTGACCGGCCACATGGCCGGCAGCCCGCTGCTCTAGCGAGCCAACGAGGCAGTTGTCCAGTCCGGGACGGCTTGGACAGCGCAGCGTGGCCCATCCGGTGAGCTTGGGGCGGCCTGCTGGAGGTGGTCCGGCGCAGGGTTCCGGCATGGGCTCAGGGAAGCCGAAAGGAGTCGGTCCGATGTGGAAGGGAGGGCCGGTGCAGCTTGGGGTCGAGGCGGTCGGCTAGCTCAGGGCGGCGGGTCCGAGGCGGCGTGGTGCACACGGGGCGGAGGTAAGGAGGCAGCCCAGCATAGGGGGTTCCAGTGCGAGAGGAGGAGGCCGGCACAGGATGCGTCCGGCGCTGAAGAAGAGGCTGGCATGGGGGTTCGGGGCAGCCAGGTAGGGGAGGTCCGGCGGAGGGGAGGCCGGCTAGGGTTTTTCCTCCCTCCTGTGCGCCACATGAGAGGAGACCCCAAAAGGGGTCTTCTTTTTTTTCCTTTAGACAAATAAGGCCACCTTTCCCCCTTTTTTATAAATAAAAATAAAACTTGACTTGACTTGACCCAATTCTTTAAAATAATATTTTATAATAAAATATTTTATTCTATTTTATAATAATAAAATATAAAATTTAATATTAGCTCAATAAAATTGAGATTAACATAAAATGAATAAAAAAACTTGCGACGTCGATCTGTTTAAAAATTTCAAATGATCCTAACTTGATCATTCGAAAATGAAAGGACGTGTGGTCGAATCTGAATGAATCATTTTAACACCCCGTAATTAAATTTAATGAATTTTAATTTCTTTGACTCAGAAAAACCTTGTGATCCCTTTGATACCACTGTTAGGTTATGGGCCTGTGCGGCGGAAGCCGGTGGGCCGGGAATTTAAAATTTTCTGCTTCACTGGAGTGACATAACTCTGTCAACTCTGGTGATGTTGTTCCGGCTTGGTCTGAGGATCTCGCAAGGTTTATACAGAGCACGAAAAATAAACTGAACATTTACCTTGTTCAGAATTGACGTGTGCAAGTCTTCCGCAGGACGTCGGTGATCGTTTCTCAAAGACTCCAACGTCGAAGCCCTCTAGATCGTCCACACACACCTCACAAATCATCTCGCGTGTCATTCGTCAAGATCTGGGTGCTAGCGAGGATCGTCGACGCACACTTTAGTGCTGCGATGATCACCACAAAAGAAGGAGCTTCAATCTGAGATGGATGATCTTGAAGATCCTTATTTTCTTGAGAGACTCTCTCTCTCTAGATTCCAGTAGGAGAGAGAATATCTCAATCTTGACACGTGAATAGTCATCATGGGAGAGCCTCTCTCTCACTTATAGAGGGAGTGTTTAAAACACGCGGTATAGGTTCCCGGCCCCCGTGTAATAGACGCCCACTATATAAGCGATATAAATAATTATTTATGACAAATAAAAGTATTCCATAAATAATATTTACAATTTATCACTTGTAATATATAAATATATTATGTGATAAGTTTGAGTCTTTAACTCGACTCATTCCTCCTGCTAATATTAAACTAACCTAGGATATTTAAATCCATTCGAATAATATTAATACTTTTATTTACTATATAACTTGTAAATACATGTTATAAATAAATTCAACGAATTATTATAAACTTGAATAGTTAATGAATTTATTTATTCTTTGGTGATCCATAGAACTTGGATAGTGCTCGGACCCTTTGGTGGGGCCCACCAAGTTCTAAATTCCTATTCCCAGAATAGGGAAGATTCTCAAGGCGCTATTGTGTGTGACCCTCTAGGCCCTTATCCCAATAGCAGTGAATAATACCACTGACCTAGAGCAGGGTCTAGAAACCCATTGAGGCCCCTATAGAGATAAGGAAAAGTCAAAGAAACGACTGTCTTCCTGCGAACACAGTCTGTGTAATCTAATCTCTTCGTCATCGATATCTCAATAAAGCAGAATGCATACGAGTGTCATCATTCTTTATTTGCTTTATTTTGTTTGTTGATTTGTCCAGATGGTCTTAGCTTCGACTACCATGGCCATGGATTTATTGAAGGTGCAACCATCCTAATAAACTAGGCCCGAGATATCTCTTCCTAAACTCGGAAGTGAAAAATCCTTTCTCGGTCATTCAATCAATGCCATGCCATTAATTATGTACCCGATACAAACTACCTCTCCATGACTTTGTCACCATGGTTTTTACCTTATATCAAATGTACGTAATTAAATGGCATTCATTGATAATGATCTCAAGTTAGGAGACCATTAAACATTTCCATAGATAGGAATGACCAATGACACTAGGAACATGTGGTGTTCCTATTAAGTGGGTCTGTCCTCATGATCTCAATAGCTAGATATCATCAAGTGTGAACTTCATGAGAAGAAGTCTCAATGCTTATGAGCCCCCAGCACCTAATGGTCACACATCATCTGTGTCCTTTCAGAATGATGTAACTGGACCATAGGACGTTACTTTAAGATTATTGTCATGGCATCTCAGGGTTCTCACTATAGCCTGGGACCTGCTATAACCATTTGATGTGACAGGTAATCTAAGTACATTTTTATAAACAAAGTGGATACAGAAGTATCTACACTATCATGTAAAGATAAACACATGTATAAAAACAAACTAAATACATGTAACATTAATCAAAGTACAATACAAGTTGGGTATAGGGCACCCACTTTCAATAGATCTCACCCAAAGAGTAGGGTATTAGAGCTTTGAAAATAGCGGAGAAGAAGATACAAACCCTAAACTCAAAAGAGAAGCAAGGGTGGTACTATCCTTACCCTGAGCTTCAATCCGCAACCAACGGCACCCAAAACGCCTTAGAAATGAGGGAGATAGATCTCTTTGAGATCTTAGGAGATTTAGTTCATTCCTAGGGTGAAGAGGGAAGAAATGCGAAGAAATCCCAAGTTGGGTATTAAAATCCTAAAGTAAAAAATAATAATTTTTTAAAAGTTTCTAGGGCGCACAGTTTACCCACACAGTTTTCCAAACCGTGCGAAAACCATACGGAGGCCACTGTCCAAAATCCCACCTCCTACACAGTTTCCTGGGTTGTCTGTATGGTTAGCACTAACCATGCACAAATCATGCAGCCTACCCAAAAAAACTCATTTTCCTCCTTTTTCATGTCTCAAACCCTCAGAACACCCCCAATCCTCCTTAAGGACTTGGGTAAGCACTCAATTAACCAAAACAAGAGATTAAAACCAAAACATAAATGATAATATACCTTTCCAAGATTCTGGATCTTACAAACTCCCCACTTTATAATGGCTCGCCCTCGAGTCGATCTCCCAATGATTTATTACACTTCCAAGGAAAAGAGATCAGGCCACTGAGCCTGCATATCTGATTCCCTCTCCTAAGTTTCTTCCTTAACCTTCACATGTTTCCATAGTACTCACACTAATGGCACAACCTTTCCCCACAAGACTTTCTCATTGCGGTCCATGACACGAACCAGATACTCCTCAAAGGACACATCAACATCAGCAACATTTAGAACATGAGATGGGTCAGGGTGATATTTCTAAAGCTATGAAACCTGAAACAAATCATGCATACCACTATACTACAATGGAAGATCCAAATTGTACACCACTGGCCTGATCCTCTCCACAATCTCAAACGGCCCCACATACTTGGGCGCCAACTTGCCCTGCTTCTGAATCTGTTGGTGACCAAACCTTGGAAACACCTGAAGGAACACACTATCACCCACCTCAAACTCAAGAGATCTATGTATTTGATCCACATAAGAATTCATCCTAATCTGAACCATTTCCATATGTTTCTGAATCAACTTAACTTTCTCTGAAGTCTCCTACACGAGACTCGGTCCCAACAGCTCGAATTCACCAACCTCCAACCAACACAGTAGAGATCTTCATGGCCTCCCATAGAGAACCTCAAATGGTGTCATCTGAACCGTATCCTAAAAACTATTTTTATAGTAAAATTCAATAAGAAACAGGTGATTCTCCTAGGAACCACCAAAATCCAAGACACAAGCACTCAACATATCTTCCAACACTTTGATTGTATGCTCTGACTACTCATCCGTCTGTAGGTGGAAAGTCGTACTCAAATGCACATATGTACCCAGTGACTTCTTCAACCCTTTCTAGAAGAATGATGTAAAATGAGGATCACAATACAAAACTATATTCCACAGTACACAATGAAATTGTACTGTTTCTCAAACATACAACTCACCCAACCGATCAACTGTGTAAGTCTCCTGAATCAGTAAGAAATGAGCCACTTTCATTAGCCGATCCACAACCACCCAGATTGTATCATTCTTCCAAGGCATCCTCAGAAGACCCACCACAAAATCCATCATCACATCATCCCACTTCCATTCCAAATGGGAAATGGATGTAAAAAACCATCTAGGCATTGATGCTCAGCCTTCACCTGCTGAAAGGTAAGGCACCGTGCCACAAATCCCGCAACTTCCTTTTTCATTCCCGGCCACCAAAACTCTCTACGGATATCATGATACATCTTGTTAAAGAAATTCAAACTACCCATTTTGATTCATGGAACTCACTCATCAATTATTCTCGCACACATACCGGCACAACCACATGACCATGAACACAAACAACCTCGTCTACACCGACAGCCCAACCAGAAGGTGGCTCCCCACCTTTAAGTCTTTCCCTCATGGCCAAAACTTCAGTATCATTGAGTTGAATTTCCCTAACTCAACACAAAAGCATCAAATCAACCACCATGGAAACAATATTTTCCTGATCATTTTCATATTGCACCTCCGGGTGTATCTCCATGAACAAAACCATCACCTTCTACTTGGTGCTGGATTCCTGAACCACCTAACTCTAAGCCTTCCTACTCAAAGAATCAGCAACACTATTCCCTTTCCCCAGTGTATATACCATTTAAAAGTCAAAATACTAGAGATAATCAACCCATATTAACTACCAAAGATTCAAATCCTGCTGAAAAAAGATATACTTTAGACTCTTGTGATAGGTATACACCGTGAACCATTCCCCCAACAAGTAGTGCCTCCATCACATTAAGTCATAAAATACTACAGCCAAATCAAGATCATGAGTGGGATAATTCATCTCATGGGGTATCAATTTCCTCGACCCATAAGCCACCACCAACTCATCTTGTATCAACACAGCCCTAAGCCCGATACCAGACACATCACAAAATAGGACATACTTCCTACCTGGCTCAGGTAAGATCAAGATTAGTGTGGTTTTCAATCACTTTTTCAACTCTTGATAGGAATTATCACAAGACTCAGTCCTCTCAAACCTAATTACCTACTTGGTCAAACCTGATAGTGGTGCTACCAAGTGAGAGAAATCTCGGATGAACCTCCGGTAATACCCGACCAAACCCAGAAAACTCTGAACATCTGAAACACTCTTGGGATGATCCTAAGACACAACAGCTTGAACTTTATTTTCATCTACCGACACACCTGCCTCAGAGATGATGTGACCTAGAAAGTGCACCACTCCAATTCAAAACTGACACTTTGATAGCTTGGCGTATATCCAATGCTCTCTTAGTGTACTCAAAACGATGTCAAGATGTTGCAAATGATCTTCATGATTTTTCGAGTACACCAAGATGTATTCAACAAAGACAACCACAAAATGATCTAGATAAAGATAAAATATTCAGTTCATCAAAGCCATGAACACTTCTGGTTCATTTTTCAAGCTGAAAGGTATCACCATAAACTCTAACAACCCGTACCGACTCCTGAAATATGTTAGTGGTATGTCAGAAGGTCTCACCCTCAAATAGTGATAACCCGATCTTAGATCAATCTTGGAAAACACTGATTCACCCATAAGTTGGTCAAACATGTCATTAATTCTAGGAAGAGGGTAACATTTTTCACCATCATATGATTTAACTTCTGATAATCAACACATAGCCTTAACGACCCGTCATCCTTCTTTATAAAAGGCATAGGAGATCCCCAAGGAGATGTACTAGGACATATGAACCCCTTACACTTCAACTCCTCAAATTGAACCTTTAACTCCTAGAGCTTTGTCGGTACCATTCGGTATGGATAAATAGAGATTGTCTCCACTCTCGACAGCAACTCAATCATGAACTCAACATCTTTCTCAGGTGGAAACCCTAATAAATCCTCAGAAAACACATCCTAAAACTGATCCACTACTAGAGAGAAGACAGAATATTCCCCACTTTCATCATCAAGCACAAGGCAAGCTACTTGATCCATGAACCTACCCAAATACTGACAAAACGGTCCCACATGACCTGCTCGAACATCACACTCCCCATGATGGAAATAAGTGTCACCCTCAAGTGACATAAATGATACCATGCAATGATAACAGTCTATGTGAGACCGATAAAACACCAACCAGTCCATACCCAAGATCGGGTCAAATCCCAACATCTCAAGAATGAACAAGTACAATAGGAAATGGTACCCACCGACTTCCAGAGCACATCTCTTACACTACCTGATATCTTCATTTTTCACCCCGAATGGGGTGTCAATTGATATAACTCCACACACACTCTCCATAGGAAAACCCAATGCTATCATAATCTGAGTAGAAATAGAAGAGTGTGTGGCACCAGTGTCAAACAACGAACTAGAAATCCTAGAAGCTACATGGATAGTACCTTGAACAGTCGATGCCCCAACCTCACCATCACCAGGTGCATACTAAAATACATCAAGATAACCTGCCCCTCTACCCTAGGATCCAACCTATTTTCCCTATACTACACTGCCCTGTTGATGTGGGTGATCCGACCCCAGAGTTCCATGTCCACCACCCGTACTAGTACGTCCCGTGGAACTCCAACTGCCTACCTGATAAGAAGAAACTGATCCATTGCCACCACTTGGAGTCTTCTTGACACCAACATCCATTCAAACCTACTGAGGGTTCCTACAGAACCTCTGTACGTGTCCCAATCTTCCGCACAACCAACACTCAACTGGAGGTCAAGGACACTGGCCACGCATGTGCCCCGTCCTACCACACTGAAAGCAAAACACCTAATAACCACCCTGAGAGGATGACCCTCTCTTCTGAATATCTTTCACATTCCCACCATACTAAAAGCTTCCAAAATGATGCTTACGGCCCTCTGAAGTTATACCACATGTCCGCCCAGCAGGAATGACAAGAACACCACCTAAATCTTCCTCCAAGTTCCCTTCTGAGATTAGCACTTGATCCACTACCTTTGTAAACCTCTTCAAGTGAAAGATATTCACCTGAGAACTGATCTTGTGTCGCATCCCATCCTAGAAACTCCTCGTAACTATTGCCTCATCCCTCGCCAATGCTGGAACAAAGCATCACAGGTCAGTGAAGTGTCCATCATACTTCATCCCCGACATCTATCCCTGATTTAGGCTCATGAACTATGCAGCCTGCTCTTGCCTCCAAGTCTCTGGGTAAAAATTCTCCATAAACTTTTCCTAGAAATATGTCTACAACATCCCCTCATCCAACTCAGTCTGATCCAGGATGTCCCACCAATGATTTTCTTGGCCCCAAAACATATAATCTTCCAACTTGACTTGCTTCCCAATAGGATTCTCCAGATGATCAAGTATTGTCTAGACAGACTCGATCCAGAACTTTGCTACCTCTAGCCCACCCTCTCTGGTAAAGTTCGGAGGGTTCTGCAGCTGAAACCCTCTGGTTAGCTCAAACATACTCAGTGCAACCCACCCTAGGTCTCGATCCATCATCTACACAAAATGAGCCAAGTTCTCTCAGAACTTCTCTTCTCTACTTTCTTGGATCACCACGTTCTCTTGATCCTCTATAGGAGGAGTGTTCTCAGTAACATCCTATTTTTGCCTAACTGGTGCTCGACATCATGGTGGCATTTCTCTACATTTCCAAACAAGTGGTTTAGAACACACACCATAAAACTTTCATAACTTCATAACAAGAAGGCTCTTCACCATCGATAACAATCCGCCATACATGCACCATCCCAAAAAACCATAACATTCTAAAAACCTCACCCTAACTATCCCTATTACGGGACCTGTTCTACAAGGGTTAAACAACTATACACCACCACAAGGCTCACACAACATTTTATCAACAACATTTTCAATTTTTTAAAATCCTTTAATTATAGATATTTCATTAATCACCACTTATCATTCTTTTATCTTCACCCACTTGCATTGTTTTGTTTACGACATTTTTTTCCTTTTTAATTACCAAGATGCAATGTTCATTCTATCTTCCATGCCTCACACACCCAACCCATGTGTGCCTACCATGATGCATGTCACCTATCTCTCTAGGTGCCTACAATGATGCATGAATGCACAACTTAATTCTATTGAGGCCATGAGCCAAATATCATAAAACCGCCACATCACACAACATGTGCATCACCCAATTGTGAAATATCAGCAACTGTAACATCACATAATCAAGAACAACAAATCCCACCCTAGGTGACTTGATTTTTCCCCATATATGGGTTAGATACTCCCAATCATGAGCTCATTACCAAGGCCTGACACATCCTAACTCTCATCTACCATCCCAAATAAAAATATTCCAGAGAAGGAGAAGAAATACCTCCTCTGATACCACTTTGTAACATCCCCAACCCAGAATCTACTAAATTAGTGCTCCGAGCCTGGTGGTTACATGACCTTAAGCATGCCTCCATGTACGCCAAAGGTTGTCAACTAGCATAGGGGGTCCAAGTAGTCAATTGGGGAGACTATACCCCCTTTTTATCAGAGTAATCCACAACAGAAGATAAATTATAGAGGAATAATAACCAATAATAACATAGCATGCATAAACAACCATTCCCCAAACAAGGTACAACCATGTCCAATAGTAAATATGCCATTCCATGCTATAAGTGAAAAGTGAACAAAACCCAAAATGAATACCAACTGAAAAATCCCTAAAATGGTCCTAACACCATGTCCGGGTCCTCCTCCACGTACACCCATGCCAACACAACTACATATCAAGGGACTTTTACCTTCTCCTAACCTGAAAACATGAATTCTACTCGGGTACCCAATGGCGGCTCAAGAAGGGTGTGAGTACAACTCAGTAGGCCAACACCAATGGTGTCTACAAAATATCTGGTATAAACATTTGTGCGTGAAAAAAGGGAAATGAATAATAAATGACAAGGAAAAGATTAAGTTCCCTTAGCCAGTTTAGGTCCATTACCAACATTTAATACCATTTCCATGTCTTAAAATTTCATCCCATTTCCCATTACTTACTATTTCCAACACATTTAACATGGGTTCATCAAACACAACAAGTTACACAAACTCAAATTACACAATCACATGCATGAGAAAAAACACAATGTTATCCCATCTAAATAGTACTAACTTCCTCATGAAAACCATTTCCTCACCTCAAAGCCTCAATCCATGTGGATGAAACCATTAGGGTAACAAAGCCTCTTTCCTCTTCCCTAACCCGTGCATTAGGGTTTGAGTTTAGAGCCTCAATACAAATCGACCCATGGGTGTATAACCTCAATTCAATACCCCACTCTACCAAGCCATGTGCACATTATATACATATATGTATCCATTAACCATATACACAACATCACAACCATTTCCCAAGGCAAACATAAATCATAACAATGACATAAGAGTTAATACCATGCCTTAACACATTAACAAATTTACCACATTTCACATCATTTATCCACTTATCCTGATTCCCCTTTTATTATGATTATCTCAGTAAGAATTTTTTTCATTGTGAATATCTCACTATTATTCTTTCATTATGCATAACTCACTAGGATTCATTACCAGACTCATAATACATTCCATTATGGTCTTTAATCATTTTCACAGATTAACCCATTTAGTCATTCATCATTCTCATGTGTCGACCTATATGAACCACTTCCATGTTAACCCAATATCCCTTAGGTTATTATTATTAAGCCTAGGTGAATAACATAGCTTCTACTATAACACAAACAATCACATCAACATGTTTATCAAGGGATGTACATAAATAAACAACAATATCACTTGTTCTTCACAAATCCATAGGTCTGGGAGAGTCGTCATACCCCATGGGCGTCCCTAGATTAATCTCATCAACCTCAACACATCCCATGGGGATTGTGAGGGTTTCTATTTACCTTCTTAATAAAAATTTTACCTAAACATGCCTAGGGTGATCAAAACATACCAAGAGACACCCAAGAACAAAACCACACATGCACAAATCCACAAATAAACCATGGGATATAACTTCAAGACTACCTACCTCAATTATGCGGGTGAACACACTCTTAATCGGGCCCTTATATTCCTCTTAAACCAACCCTTTAAGCTTCAACCTAGATCTCACCCAAAGAGTAGGGTTTTAGAGCTTCGTAAAGAGAGGAGAAGAAGATACAAAACCTAAACTCAAAAGATAAGCAAGGATGGGATTAGCCTTACCCAGAGCTTCAATCCGCAACCAACGGCACCAAAAACACCTTATAAATGAGGGATATTGATCTCTTTGAGCTCTTGGGAGATTAGGTTCATTAATGGAGTGAAGAGGGAGGAAATGGTAGGAAATACCGATTTGGGTATTAAAATCCCAGAGTATAAAAAAATTAATTTTTTAAAAGTTTTTGGGCTGCACGGTTTCCTAGGTTGTCCGCACGGTTAGCACTAACTGTGCACAGACTAAGCGGCCTACCCAGAAAACCCTCTTTTCCTCCTTTTTCAAGTATTAAACCCTCAGAACACCCCCAAGCCTCCTTAAGGACATGGGTACGCACTCAATTAACCAAAACAAGGGATCCAAACCAGAACTTAAATGAGAAAATAAATTTCCAAGATCCGAGATCTTACAGATAATTACATTGATTATGAGTTATAATGATGATAGGTCCATTGATATAAAATGATTATTATGTGATGGTGAATATTTATTCCATATGTTTTATGTGAATATATGTGATAGGTTTGATATGGAATAAAAATATTTGGCATACGGTTTTGAAAATGGTTAGTAAGGCCAGAGGTATGATTATGGTGCAATATATGGCATGAGCCATTGTAACACCCCGGATCAGATCATTGGGTCCTATCTGGAGAGTTACATGACCTCATGAATACCTACCCATAAGTAATAGGATACCAAATAGTAGTGAGATCCTAATTCATATTATGGGGAGACTATTCCCTCAATATTAGATAACCATCCATAATATATATTGCAAAAGCAATGATGAATAATAAATAAGCAGAAATACACACAACATAATTCAATAAATAACAACATCATATGTAATATCAAAATGAAATATAATCACTAGTACATACAATTCAAAAATTATCCTTACATGTGTTGGATCAATATATACAATTTAAAAAAGAACAAAATAATAACTAAGGCATGTAAAAAATATCATGGAGTATGTTCCGACATCACCTCAATCACCGAAAAGCTCCTCATGCTTAGTAGCTCAACATAGGTCCCTTTCCCTTAGTTGGATCCATGAAAATAATTTTTATACATTTATCGAGTTCCTATATAGGGTGTGAGTAATAAAAACTAGTAATAAATCACTGATTCCTCTTTATCATAACTTTAGTACTGATATAAAGTTTTATGCACTGATAGAGGTAAATAAATAAATAAATATCTCCTATCAAGTCATTGTATTCTAACCAGAACACCACAAACCCTGACCATACCTAATTCATATCCATGCTAGAAATAAGTGTCATTTGGAGCTAGAAAAATATATAGAATATAGAGAGTACCTTTTCACTCAAGTCATGACCTCACCTCAAGCATCTGACCACACCCTTTTCACTTAATGGAGGTCACTGCCATAGTCCAAACCACCTTCTCACTCAAGTTTGGTCACATCCTTCCACTATTACTATAAATTATCACTCAAGGATAGTCTCACATAATTTATAAAGTTTCAAATTATCACTCAAGGTTCTCCTAGACATCACAATTTCAATAATTCACAAGCATGTATCAGAACAAGAAACAATCAACAATTGTAAACCCTTGAGATGTTCCCAATCCAACCTCTCAAGGTTTCCCACACATTAACCTTAATACAACCAACACCTTCACAAATTTATTCCATGAAAATAGTACCCAAATAACACTATATCAAGTCACCTCATCCTTATCTAATCCTGAACATATCTCACTATATCTAATATGGCCTAGAATATATCCCCACCACCTCCCATGGAATGATGTAAAACTCAAAATTTTCTAATAAATTTACCTATAAATCCCCCTATAAGGACTCAAATAGGCCAATAAAAACCTACCCACTCACTTTTATACAAATAATATAGTATTTCAGGTCTATACATAGCCACATCTAATTCAAGTCATACAAATTCATACAAAATTTGTAACATGGTATGGACTTCCTATCACATGCTTAACGGAGTTTAATCAAAAATCCATGATATTTGATTCAATAATGAACCAAAAAACCCTAAAATTACCCCTAAATATTTAAATTTAGGGTTTAGAAATGGAAAACTATGATATGTAGGAAAAAAGAGACATCTAGGGATTAAATGGTCTTAGACTTACCAAGAGAGACTCTCCAAAATGAACGATGCTTCAAATGTTCAAGAGGAGAGGGTGTAGGATCTATAAAAAACCAAAGGAATATCCCACATTTATCTAAATCATGTTAGAGTTTATGGAAAAGTTGGTTAAGAATAAATAAGTTTCCCAAGTAAAATTATAGATCCTTCCATTTAGAAAAACTACCCAATAAGCAGCTTGTGGTGCAACCTTGGTGGTTATGTTGTGGTGCAACCCCATATAGCCTGATTGAAGCGTGATCTTTAAGGGATATAGTGAAACTAACCCTATATAGAGGGATTTACCTGTGAAAAATTTTCCATTTCATGAACTATCTTGTTCACATCATGATATTCCCTCAATCTAGGAGTCATGTTTTGGCTCTCCAACACCACATCGCGATCACCTGCCTATAGTATAATTTCAGTTGTAGGCCCAATCTTATTCGATAAAAACCACTCTCAAACCACCAAAAAATTATAAAATAATCATAAATCATCAATATGAATTATAATAAATAAATATTTAACACATAATTCACCTTTAAATTCAAGGTCATTACAACCTCCCCCTATAAGTACTTCTCATACTTGAGAAGTGTCTCCAGGGGTCCTCACCAAAAAAAATCTAGTCTCTAAACCTGCTTGTCTGATTCTTACTCCCAAGTATCCTCCTAGATGAATTTATGTTTCCATAATACTTTAATGAGAGTAAATGAATTCTCACATAGTACCTTCTCATTCTGGCCCACAATCTGCATCGGGCACTCCTCAAATAAATCATCTGCCTCCATCCCAACATTTTACTATCGATCATGTGTGTGGGATCTGTATTGTACCTATAGAGTTTAAACATGTGAATTAAACCATGCACATAGTAATTTCATAAATGAATATCCAATTAATAATCCACTACTATGTTCTGATACATAATCTCAAACTAACTGAAAAATCACGGTTCAAGCTTTCCTTGCATTCTTAAATGTCGATTCCCCAACCAAGGTGATACCTATAAGAATACTTGGTCACCCATAGTGAAATCCATGGTTCATCACATCTAGTTATCATAAAATTGACTCCTACTCTGAGTAGTAAATAATTTATTTTGATTCAGATACACCTACTCATTGGTCTCTCAAACCAAGTTTAGTTCAATCATTTCTAACTCATATGCCTCTAGCTAGTATAATGATGGGTGACACAACCTACCATAAATATCCTCAAATAGATTCATCTAGATAAAATACAAAATTTTATTATTGTAAGAAAACTTTTAAATGTCCATATAGTTATCCCATGATCCACCAAAATCAATAATGCATTTCCTAATAATATCTTTCAGCATATAGATAATCCTCTTACACTACCTGTCTATCTGTGGTGATATGTTTTACTCAGTTTCAACTGAGATCTAAGGGCCTTATATAATCCCTTAAATAATATCGATGTGAAGCATGTATCCTAATAAAATACAATACTCATAGGTACTCTATATAACTACATTATCTCATTCAAATATAGCCTACCTAAATCATACACTAATTTATTCTCTTGAATAGGTAATAAGTGAACAACCCTCATTAATCAGTCAACCACCACCCAAATGGCATCATGACCTCTCTAGGTTCTAGTAAGTCCCATGAAAATTCCCATAATCACATCATCCCACTTCCACACCAGTAATGAAATGGGTTTATGTAACCCACGTAATGAATGATTCTCCTCCTTCAACCTCTGACAAGGGAAGTAATGAGTGGAAAACCCCACAATATCATTCCTTATACCCAGTTAGTAGAAAAATCACATGATGTCATGATACATCTTGTTCAATACGTATTGTACATTCCATCATGAGGAAAATTATTTCCTCAATAACTCCTCTCTCATTGAATTAGGGACCACCACCCTTCCATGGACATAAATCATGTCATCTCCATCCTGTGACCATCCCGAGAATAGATCGTCGCCCAAGATCCATTCTTGTATCACCAGATAATTAGAACTAATATCTTGGATATATTTCACTTGATCTAACAATTAATAGTTAATGAGTAAAGGATCATAGTCCACAACCTCTTGGTCCTTTGAAACATCAATCTTCCATTCCAAAAACAAGATCATTAGCTTCCACTCCTCTTAAAAAGTTGAAACTTCTTGATCCTATGTCTTTCTACTGAGATAATCTGCTATGAAATTCACCTTACTTGAGAAATATTCCATATAAAATTTAAAGGTCTATAGTTAATTGTCCCTATTACTCTATCGTAGGTTAAAGACCCACTGGTAGAATATATATCACTAGATTTTGTGGTCTGTGTAGTTGATAAATCTCTCACCAAAGATATAATGATGAAAAAACATTAAGGTGTAAACCAAAATGGATATGTCCAAGTCAAGAGTAGGTTAGTTCCACTCATGGGGTCATAGTTGATGAGACCCATATGTATCCACCTGATCTGCCTACATCATAATAGCTCATATTATGACTCATAAATCATAAAAATGTATGGTATAATTGATCCCTAGATCTAGAATAATAGAGATTGAATAAGATGTAAACCTCCTCTTAATATCTTGGATGACCTCATCACACTGACTATTACACACAAACTTCATCCCCTTCTTGGTAAATACTTTTATGTACACTTCCAAGTGAGAGAAGTCTTGAATTAACCATCTATAATACTCAGCCAATCCAAGGAAGCTCCAAATCTCAAACACATTCTTAGGTTATTCCTAAGAAAAAACAGCCTTAACTTTCTATAAATCAACTAATATACCTACCTTGGAGATTATATTCTCAAGAAAACACACCTCCTGAATCCAAAAGTTAAACTTTGAGTTATTTTCATAAATTCTATGTTCTTAAAGTGTATCTAATAAAATCTCTATGTGATCTATATATAACCCCCAGGTGTGTAAATACACCAATATATCATCCATGAACACCATGATGAAGGATTCCAAGTAAGGATAGAAAATATAGTTTATGAGATCCATGAACTTTGTTATAAAATTCAGCAAACCGAATGTAATAATAATATACTCATATAATCTATACCTGGTCTTAAACACTATACCAGGTACGTCCTTAACTCTGACCCTCAACTGATGGTATCCTGATCGTAGGTCAATCCTGGAGAACCATTGGGATCCCCTCAACTAATAAAACTGGTCATAAATCTTAAAAAATGTATAATTTTTCTTTATCATAATCTGGTTCAAATTCCATTAGTCCACACATACTCCAATGATTCCATCTATCTTCTAGGAAAATAAAACTAGAGAATCCCAATGAGAGGTGCTTAGGAAAATAAGACCCTTCACCTCAAGGTCCTTGAGTTGTGATTTCAACTCTCTCAATTTGGTTAGTTTCATATGATATGGGGGAATCAATATATCCTCTTTACCCATCACAAGAACAATCAAAAACTCAATCTCCCTACTAGAAAGAAGTCCAAATAAATCATCTAGAAATACATCCCAGAACTAGTACACCACTAGAGTAAAAGTGTCTAGAACCATCAATTAATCTACTATAAGAACCATAATTAAGACCTATGTTATAATGGATCTTACTTGACTAAATTTGGTTTCTAATCAACCTAATTTTACATCCCACTCTCCCATACGAACATAAACCTCTCCCCTGAAAGGAGGTAAAAGATACTTTCCTCCTATAGCAATCGATGTGATCCTAGAAGAGAGTTATCTAGTCTATCCTAAAAATAACATTTAAGCTCATCATATCAAATATAAGGCATTACTAAAAATAAATTTATCCTACAACTACTATAATACATGTCAGGAACCTTTGAGCATAGTCTATCCTCTTTTTAATAGTTTTATCAAGTGCCAAAATCTCAAGGGAAAACTCTACGGTCAAACACAAACAAGATGAAAATTTTGAATAATTAAAGTAATGATATTCCCCTCATATCAAATAAATACATAGAGATAGTTGAAGTAATCAAAATCATACCTCTCATGGTCAAAGGACCCCCTACTCCATTTGTTTGGACCTAGTCCAAATCATATACTTTCTTACCTAATATCAGCAGCCCTAACCTCATGATCCTTAGCTTTCCTACAAAACTAACCCCTGAGGTGTCTATGGTTGTTATTATCTATAAGTCTCTTAGATATCTCCACATCCCAATCTCCTAGATATAACCATGGTTTCCATCCGAGGTCTCTATGACCAGTCACTCGATAACTATGTCTACCCAACACCGATACTCATCCATGACTAGGAAAACCTCATAAAAATACACTTGATATTATTCATCCTATAATATGTATGAAACTTCATTGGAGGACTCAAACATTATTGGTGTAAATGTGTGGTATATCCATATTGATAAGAAATAATATAATCTCCTCCCATGGAAGGGTCTAGAAAAACCATGTACTAGATAGATTGCCTCTCTCCACCCTAGCTCATCTTATCTAAACACTTATTCCTTCCAATATAATAGGCATAAAAACCTCACTGGAATAGCCACCACTTGGGCAACTGAGAATAAGAAGAAAATTGGATGCACTATCCTCTATTAGGACCTTTACAATAGTAAGGGACTTATAAACTACATCTACGTAATTAAGCATGTTGAACATCTAGATCGAAAACCTTACTTATGGTCATATTCTTATCTCAAACCTCCTAGCATTCTAGTCCTCATTCCCAACTAATAAAGGAGAAAAACTTATCAGATCCTCAAACCAAATCACATAGTATTCCATATACATTACCCCTGCTAAAGATCTATAAACTCCCAAGCTTGGTCTAACCTTAGTGTCTCAGTGAAAAACTCCTTGAAGAATACATTCTTAAATATTTTATATTATATGCCCCCATGCCTCCTATACTAAATCATCACACACTGCCATCACCTGGAAGCTCCCTATAGAATATAAGCTTCCAGATTCACCCATCAACCCACTGATGTCTTCACAATTTTGAGAAAAACAACCCTTGATAATCTCGATCCAATCCTTAACATTTTAAGGAAAACATATACCTTAGAAGGATGGGGTATGATTTATATATAATTCTTAGTAAAAATACACCATGGTAGGTCCCCTTTCGATGGTCACCTCTACCCCCCCCCCCCCCCATCAACGCTAAATGGAAAACCTTGTGCTAAAGTGGGTTTACTACCCAGACTGTCAAGATAGTTATTGGAGTATGCTCATCCACTTCCATATATACATATTTAGGTACAACTAGGGTGTTACCACCTTAGGAACCTCCTTTAATTGGCCACTGGGTGTCACCAAAGGACTTCATCAAAGCATAATTTCTCTAAAATTCCAAAAATGATGATTTAGAAACAAATTTAATAGCTTAAATTTATCAAAACTTAAATAACTAATAGATTTTCATGCACACACAAACCCTATAAACACACCCTAAGGGTCCACCCATAATTAAACTAGGCCTAATCCTATGTCTTTGGTAGCTACACATTTTTAAAAGACATATAAAACAAGATTACATCATTCTTGGGTTAAATTAATTATATGTAACCAAAAATGTATTTTGGTAAATTCCAAATATATTACCATTATAAGTTAATTAATTTAAACCCATTTTAATCATAGGAAACAAGTGCATGACATGTGAATATACAATCCTATCCATTATGCATGAACTCACCTACTCTCTCCACCCATGTAAAGAGATAAATTCCATAAACCATAACATCACAAAAACATTTTAAGAACAACACAAAACTATAACAAAACAACTAATAAAAATAAATTATTCCACCCTGGTAAATTGATCATACACTACATAGGTGTTATTCAAGAATAAGAATAGATTCATACTAAATTTTTTACCATCCTATATCTATCATATAAATCCCTAAATAAATAAATAAAATGGGCTCTAATACCATTTTTTAACGCATCGGACCAAATCACTGGGCCCGAGCTAAAGAGTTACATGTACTCATGTGATCATCCTTGTATGTATGAGATTTTAGACTATTAGCGAGGGGATAATTCATACAGTGGTGATACTATTCCCTCAATATCATATAACCATCCATCATATATATAGTAGAAGAAATAATAAATAATAAATAATAAATAAGAAGAAATAAACACAATGGAAGCCAACTGATTACAACATCATATGTAATATCAAAATGGAATACAATCTATAGTACCTTCAAGTCAAAAAGGATCCCCACATATGATAGATCAATATATACAATGTATAAAATATAAATAATAATAATCCAGGCATGGAATCAAAATATCTTTAAATACACCTAAAAATCACCTTAATCCCTGACAATATCTTCATGCTTAGCAACCTAACGTAGGGAATTTTATCTTGGACTGATACCTGGAAAAAAATGTTTGTATGCACATCAATATTCCTATAGAGAGTGTGAGTAATAAAACCTGGTAGGACACCATTGAATTAACTTTATCATAAGTACAATATTCATATTAAGGTGCATGTACTGATATAAGTAAATAAATAAACATACAACTCTCATTGGGTCATCATGCGCTAATTTTACTCTCACAAATCCTGGACCTACCATCTTCAGCTCCATATCAAAAGTAAGTTCCATGTGGAACCTCTAACACCATCCAGAATATAGTTAGTTCCTTATCACTCAAGTCATGGATTCACCTCAAGAATCTTACCATGACCTTCTCACTCAAGAGAGGTCACTGTCATAGTCTAGACCACTTTCTTACTCAAGGTTGGTTGCATTCCACATCTCTGACCACACTTTATCACTCAAGGATAGTCAAAATTCCCATATAAATCCATACCTTATCACTCAAGGTTAGCCTAGAAATTATAATTTTAATAATTCATATGCACACAATAGAATAATAAAAAAGAAATAACTATAAGACCTCAAGATACCCTCAAGAAAACCTCTCATGGTTTCTCGCACATTTATTAGGAATCTTCCTCACTATCTAATTATTAGATGATATACATAATGGAAATAGATCATCTAAAAGAATATTTCTAATCAATGTACTAGAATATATGAATACATCACATCCTACTCACCAAACAAAATATCCCTTTCACACACTCAATAAAACTCTTAACTCAAAAAACATTCAAGATTAGTATAAATTGAACAAATAAAGGAAAGAACACATTGGTTTCACAAGGTTAATACATTATATACCATTTTCACAAGAGATGCATAGTTTTATTCAATTTTGGTTAAATGATACAAGTATTATAATCACTTTTTCTGGCTTAATAGATTGTAATTTCAATTACAAATAATATTTTATCATATCATTATTTCATTTGTATTATTGGTACTACTTTATTATAGAAAACATATGGTCAAAATAAGTGTACTACCATCTGAAGTTCACGTATGACCTGACATATGACTTAGTGATATCCAATCACTAGTAGTGATCATTTCCTAATCAGTTTAGTTGGTGAAAAGTGAAGGTAACACAAACCTTTTCTAAAAACCATGAGTAATCCTTGATAATGTACACAAAACATCATCTATATCTCTAAGATAAACTAATTTATATTCCCATCAAACAAATAAAACTATTATATGCTGAAAATCTCATTGATGATGTATAAAATCCATGACCAGTGTATCATTTGATACTCTCTCTATTTGTAAAATTTAATAGGTTCTTGAAATTGTCTTCACACTCCCAAAGAACTTCCACTTGAATACTGAATTAAGGAATTATTGGAATCTCTTCAACACTTAGAAACATAAAAACACTCCCACTTTTGTATCAATCACAGTTAGTGTTTTTATTTTTTATATCTATTCACCTAAGTCCCACTAAGGAATAGTGTCTCTTTAAAATTTCTTAGACTAAAGCCTTGGTGAATATGTCCTTCGGATTTTGGATTCTGGATATTTTTTACAAGCCTTACACTCTATCTACTAGCATATTATGGATGAAATTGTATTTTAAGACAATATGCTTTCTTTATGGGTGGAATAAAAAAAATTAATCCAAATGGGTAGCACTCTAATTATCATAGAATAACACTCTATCCTCCTAGAATATTTTAAGTTCCTCCAACAAGTGTATCAACTATACCATGTCCTTTAATACTTTCATTATTACTATGTATTCATCTTTCATTATAGATAGAGTAACAATATGTTGTAATTGTAATATTCAATTGACCATTATTCCTTCATAGGTAAACACAAATCATGTGGTTATACTTAAAGTGTATGAATACCCAATGAATTTTTCATCAATATATCCTTGAAACGTATCATACATCTAAAAACATAAGGTTGTATATTTTGATCCTTTCAAGTACCAAATGATCCATTTTAGATCTTCCCAATATTCCCTTCCCAGATTCAACATGAATCAACTTACAAATCCCACTACAAATATAATGTTCAGACATGTATATATAATTTTTTACATCAAACTTCCTAATAATGATGAAAATAAAACTTTTTCTATGTATATAGACTTATATTCCATTTTAGGAACCTTCTACTTTGAGAATTTTAAGTGTCCATACAATGGATTCAAGATCAACTTGTTGAAGTTAGTGTTTTAGAACCAACTATTTTTAATTTTTATTACATATATATTCAAATATTTTATTATTAATAAAACATATTATTAAATATTGTTCATTTTTTTACATGAATTTATTATAATAATGTCCTAGAGTATCTAGTGTATTGATAAGGTCATAAAAATTCCCCACAATAATGAGAACCTTGAAATTCCATGATGATATTCTTAAATATAGTTTTATGGTTAGATAACATAATATTATAGGACACATAGAATGTATACTGTCAGGTGTGATTACTCATAAGTGGGAGATACTTCTTCTCATGAAGTTCTCACTTAGTAATCTCAAAGATGGGAGATTAAGAGAATAGACCTTCCAGCAGGAACTCTGCATTTTTATGTGTCATCAGATATTCTTATTTTTGAGTGTGTGTAATGCTCCTTATACTTTAATATTATTATGAATTCATATAATTACTCATGCAATTAGATTTACTGACCAAATCCATGACTCCATATGTTTGCAGGAAGCAACATATATTGGGTGCATCATGATTAAAATGTTATTAATAAATAAGTCAAGGAAGGTCACATGAGCCTTATCCTAGTTGGTAGGGACTATGTAAGTGCATCCAAGCGACCAGGGATCAAATCCAGGCAGAGGCAGAATTTTCGAGTACTGTAGCATTACTGTAGCGGGTACTGTAATGGGAACTGTAGCAGTACTGTAGTGGGAATTGTAGCAGTCACTGTTTAGCACTGTAGCAGCTGAGAATATGCCCTTGTTTGGGCCTTTGGGCCACCAATTTGGTCCTTGAGTCTTTTAAGGCCTTCAGGCCACCCAGTCCTTCGGGTCACTAAGGATTTAGGGCCACCTCAAGGCCTTTGAGCCACCTTTAAGTGCATATGAAAACTAGAAAACCTACAAGGAACAAGATCGACAAGGAGGATGAGCAAGGAGATTTCACCATAGCAGAAGCTAAATGGATTTCAAGAATGAGAGGGTATAGAACCTGTCATCGGGACAAGCATGTGCATGCATGGGAATGCCTAGCTGAACAGTCATGCGAAGGTGGAGAGCTAATTTCACAATGAAGATGCTGGGGAGGAGAAGTTCCAAGTAGTTATTCTGGGTTGTATGTAATGTTTGAAGCCTACGGGAAATGAATCTATCTAATTCCTATGGGCCATGTAATACTTATGCCTACAGGCCTTGTAAGGGTTCCACCTCACCCCTTGAAAGGTGAATTATCAAAAATCAATAAAAAATGAAGGCCTTCGGGCCATTGGAGGGTAAATAAGTCAAGGAAGGATTTTTCCCTCCCATATTTATAGAAGTGTATATCACTGCCCTTTGATTAAAATGGAACTATCACATTAAATTTCATGTACATGGTGTAATGATTTGATTTTTTAGATAGTTAAAGAAAAACATATCGAGCATATAGGTCGATGACATAGATGTGAAACCTTCTTGATGAGATAATGTAACAAATGGATTGTATTACAAAATAATTATTCATGTGTTTTTTTCTATTTTTTTATGTTAAGATCTTTCACTTGGGTTCTTTGACCTGTTTTTGGACAATAATCTTAGACTTTAGGCAATCCTACCTAATTCCAATGAGAAATAATCCTAGAAGGCACACACTAAGTGTTCCTATTGATCTTGATTAAATATTGTTTGAACATAATTATTGTAATAAATATTATTCTTAGGACTGAGGAATAATTTTATTCAAGTTTTATCGATCTCATAAATATTAAATAAATATTTTTTCTCCAGACTATGAATAGAATATTTATTTCATTTATTTGATATTTAATAAATATGTATTCACTGGATAGTGAATAAAAAATTTATATATTAATAAAATATCTAATTAAATATTTATTCATGTATTCAATAAATTTCAAGTAATAAGAGTATACCAAGATCATTCTCAGTGATAAATATTAATTTTCAAGCCAGAGAAATAATATTTATTGTTTCACTAGTTAGAACACATCATAAAATAATTATAATATTATTATTATATGGCATAGGGATTGATAAGGTTTATTATATTATTTAAGGTCCATTGTATACTTAAATATATTTTAATCTAAACCCTAACTCTATAAATATATGGTTATGTTTATTGTGTTATGTTAATTGAGAATTGAGAATCATTGTGCACAATATATTTATCTCTTAGATTATTTCTTCTCTCTTCCTCTAAAGAATAATAAGCACAATATATATTCCTTTAATCTATAAGGAACTATAATTGATCAATAAAAACAATAAAATATGATATATTGATCATGCTAGAACCTGGTTTTCCATTGGTGTTTCTCAAAGATCAAAGGAGCATATGTGGATCACTACTAAAGGTATTCTATACTTGGATCCTACTAGCACAAAAGTGGTGATATAAAAAGGGTTTTTTGGATTATCAACAACATGTTTATCAAAGAAAGATCCCAAGACCAGATAATATTTCTTCATATCTAATCTTAATTAATTATAAATTTAATGTGAAAAGATTTTCTCTGGGTTCTAGGTTTTCCTATATTAATATCTGATTTAAAAATTTTTATTGGTCTTGATAATAACATCTTGTACAATATGAGAATGATCCATCAGATCCAAAAAAACCTTATGGATATTTTACCACTAGGCACTTCCACTTCTCCCATGTGATCTCCCAGACTTGGTTCACTCAAAATTAACCAAACTGAGTTGGACACATGGTCTCAAGCATGCCTCCCCATATTTCATCGGCTACTAACTAGCAGTGAGGGACTAGGGTGTGTTCATGGGGATATTATTCTCTCTAGTTAGAGTGTATAATAATGTAATTATAAGTGGAAAACATCAGAAATAGATAAAAAGTAACTAATATAACAACAGAATAAGTGAACATCCAGATAACATAAATAAATTGAACAATAATAATCAGCATTGTATACCAAATGAGGCCAATGTCATGATTCTATATAAAGAAGTGGGCATACATGGTAGTAGGTATACATACAATAAATGTGTCTTAAAAGGTAAAAAATACCAAAATTGTCTCTAATACCACTGTGATCCTAAGTTCAATCATGTTCTCCAAGCTCTCATACTATAATCCAATCAATCATCCATGATCAGGCACTTTCTCTGATCCCTAACCACGTCCATGAAGTCTGTCTAGATACTGGTCATTGAACTAAATAAGGTTTGAGATATAATTAGTAGGCCACTTTCAATGATTTCTATAATAAGACCATTTAGTGTATAGAAATATTAAATTATGTAGGTATTAAAATAAGCAGTTATATAAATGTGTGAAATAATAACCATGTCGGGCTTGAACTCCTCATAGTATACCCAATCAACCATGTTTCAGCCTAAGATGGAAGATTCTAATAAGATAACCTGTAAATGGTCAATATCTAAGAAACATAACCAAAGTGACCAAGTATAAGTAATAAATAAATTGAAACCCAATCTATAACCAAGGTTTCCAAGTAGTGATAATAGAAAGATATGACCCAAGGTGAAGCCGAGGTATCCTTGGGCTTAGAAGTTTGATCCATATCACAATAACAAATCATGTATCCAAGCTATAGTGTTATCAGTGTAATCCAAGGGCACACCCAAGTTATTCCATTATAAACTTTTCTAACTGAGTCCATGGAGAATTTCCACATTAAATCCTAGGCTAAACATTATTGGGGCCCAAGAGAGGAATCCAAGGAACCTCTTGTCTAGGGGAATTAAGTTGAATCCTAGGAGTATATATAAGGCATTCTAATTTCTATATATGAAGTGAATTAATCATAGATATTACATAAATTAATTAATGTACTAGTAAGACAAGGACTGTATTACAAGGTGGGTTTCTCCCTTTCCAACCAACTCAATGAATCTGGGTGGCATCCTCTGATTTCTCAAAGCATTCCCTTGAGAATTCAAGGTTGGATAAATTCTAACCACTCCTTTACTAGAAAAAAGGTCCATAATTAGTAGAAACCATGTGTATATAATTAATTACATTGTACATGTTTCATCCATGATAATCTATTATTCCATTTAATTCAAGACATTACCTTTTCATTTATAAATGAAAAGGGTTCATAAGTGGTGTAATACCATTTGAGATTTCATTACAAAATTAATTTATTCCAAGTGAATCATACTTTATCAATTATAAAGTATCAATTCATCTATTTAAATTAATTAAATACCTTGTGTATGTTGAACCAAACACACTAATGGAAGTTTTAGTTAATGGGAAGAAAATTATCATATAAGAAAATATGTTTCACACCCAAGGGGTGGCTCATGTTGAGGTCATTTGACTACAACGATAAAAGGGGGATCTATTAGGGATTTTCAATTGTGAACTAGGAATGAAATTTAAGGTGGATTGATTTTAGGGGTGATGTTTAGGTAATTAAGACATGCGGAACAATGAAAACAAAAACAAATGATGATACTTGAGGGAAAGTTATAGACCACCTACCTTATGGAGGTTGATGAAAACTCATCCAGTATTAGCTTCAGATTTGATCTAGAATTGAATAAATCAAGTAATATACAAATACCCTAAAAATAGGGCATATAATTTTGTATAGAAATAACACTGAAAATGGTGTGATAAACTGAGAAATGAAGGTAATGGATTGAAGCACTTACTGTTGGCTAACCAATGCCACAGACGATGATCTGGTCAGATTTTGATTAAAAGAGATGGATCAAAGCCTAGATTGATTCCATGATGATCTCCCAATAGTGGGAGGTGTGATGTGTGTGGAAAAAAGGATAAAATGGGTTAATAGTTTAAAATAATCATGGTTAAAAGGTTAATTTTAACTTCATTTAAAAGGGTGTGTGGTTTAGATGCATAGTTTGGACAAACCATGCATCACCACTTCTTAAGTGGCACTAACCGTGTAGGGTAGGTATATAGTTCTAGAAAACCATGTGTAGCCCATGATACCCTCTATAGATCCTCTATAGTACCCTAAATGGTTTAACTAAACCATGTGTCCTCAAAGGAAGGATTTAAAAAAACTGTGTTCCTAATCTATTTTCTTCAAAACTTAGAGCTCTAGGCTTTGAACAAGACCTGGATGCTCTTGAAACCACCACAACCATATTAGTTATTTCTATAAGGATAAAACTAAATATTAAAAGTAAAAATTAAGGTATCCATACCTCTAATAAAAAAAATTGATCTTACAACCTCCCCCACTTAATATGACTTATCCTCAATTTTCCTTTCTAAGGTTAGTAAAGCGTCATCTAAGAACAACTCTATCCACTGAGCATGTACATCAGTCTCCCTATCCTAAGTCGTATCCTATACAAAGTCAGGATTCCATGTCACCTAGACTAAAGGAATTGACCTACCTCAGAGATCCTTCATGATCTAATAAACAACACGAATAGGATACTATTTATAAGAATCATCAATATCCAAAACAACATCTTCATGATCAAAGGTATGATATAGGTCAGAGTCATAACTGTGAAGCTATGAAACATGGAATACATTGTGCATGGATAGGTACCTATAAGGTAACTGCAATCTATGGTCTATTGGCTCAACTCTCTCTAGTATCTCAAAGGTTCCAATGAACCTAGGTTCTTTCTTCCCTTACATCTCAATCTATAAATTCTCTAACCTAGACGAAACACATAAGAAGACTTGATCCCTAACCATGAACTTCATAGGTCATCAATAATGATTAGCATAATACTTCTTCCTAGACTAAGTTGATTCCATGTGCTTTCTAATAAGTTGTACCTATATTGATGTATACTAAATGAGATGAGGTCCCAGTAGCACTGCCTCACCTACCTCAATTCATTACATGAGTGAACGAAATGGACTATCATATATTTTCTCATAAGGTTCCATCTGTATTGTCGCTTGAAAACTATTATTGTAAGAGAAATTAGCTAGAGATATGTGATTTTTCCATGAACCTCTAAAATCAAGGATTCATTCTCTAATAATGTCCTATAACACCTATATTGTATGCTCAAACTACCCATTGTTCTGTGGGTGATAGGTTGTACTCAAAAATAATTATGATCCCAATGCCTTTCGTAACCCTTTAGATAACTATGATGAAAATTGAGTACCTTGGTCTAATATGATAGTATGATGGATACCATGAAGTTTGATAATCTCATATATGTAAATTATACCCATTTCAACCACTTATAAGGTCTCTCTAATAGATAGGAAGTGGGAGTACTTTGTTATTCTATCAATTATCACCCATACTACATCACTGCCTTGAGGGGATATCAATAATTTGGTCATGAAGTGCATAGTTATATCATCCCATTTCCACTCTGGAATGGGAAATGACTATAAAATAACTACTGGTTGGTGGTGTTGTGCCTTCACCTACTAATAGATATAACACCTAGTGGAAATCCATGTTATCTACCTATTTATTCGTAACCACCAATATCGGTGATGTAATTCACAATACATATTTGTAATCCCAAGGTGTACCACCCAATTATAAGCATGATATTCTTTCATCAATTCCTCTCACACATCTCTAGGAACCCATACATGTACATAAATATGAAATATATCATCCCCATTAATGATCCAGTCTAGAGGAGGGTCTTCTCCTAAAACTCTCTCCCTTAGGATTAAGCCATCGGGGTCTGAAATCTGTCTCATCTTCACTCTATCCAAAAGTGAAGATGTCACTACTAAAGATTCTAGTACATGATTTCCCTAATTTTTATGCATCTCTAGATGCATCTCATAAAATAAGGCCATCAGCTATTATCCGCTACAGACCACTCGAACTGCATGTGTTTGAGTTTTCTGGATTAAATCATCATCAATGGAATTTCCCTTCCCTAATATATAATCAAGATCAAATTCAAAGGAATGTAAGTATTAAAACCACCTTAACTAACTAATATTCACATCGCACTGAGTAAATATGTATTTAAGGACTTTTTTGTTCTCTATAAACCAAAAACTTCTCTCCTAGAAGATATTGCCTCCAACAACTAAAGGCATGAACCACATCTATTAACTTGAGATCATGAGTAGGGTAATTCAACTTGTGAGACCTCAACTATCAAGACTCATATTCTAAAATTAAATTTACCTATATAAAAAATGATCCCAACCTAATTCCTAAAGCATCAAAATAAACTTTATAGCTTTTATCCAACTCTGGTAGAATCAGGATCGATGTTGAAGATAGTATTTATTTCATCTCATGAAATAATTTCTCGCATGAATCATACCATATAAACTTAACACCATTTTTAGTCAAGCCCATAAGAGGTGATTCTAGGCATGTAAATTACTAAATAAATGACTATATTAACCATCCAATCCTAAGAAACTCCATATATCAAAGGTGTTATTCAGATTATCCTAGGAAATTACAGGTCTCACTTTCTCTGGGTCAATTAGTACTCTTTCCTCTAAGATGATGTGACCCATAAAGATAACCTTATTAATCCAAAGTTGGTATTTGGTGGTATTAGAATACATAGTGTGATCTCTCATTGTAATCATAATGATCTAAATATGTTTTGTAATGGTTGTGTCAAGTATGATAATACACCAAGATATCATCCATGAAGACCACCATAAATGAATATAAATATAGGTGGAAAATGGGTTCATCAGATCCATGAATACCATTGGCATGTTTATAAGATTGAATGACATGACCAAATACTTGTACAATCTATATCTACTAAATAATGTTATACATGGTAAATCTGATGGTCTAACACACAAATAGTGGTAACCTAACCTCAAATAAATCTTTTAGAAAACCCTATATCCCCATATATGGTCAAAGAGGTTGTCTATATATGGAAATGGATACCATTTCTTAATCTTAACTAGGTTCAACTAACGGAAATCCATGAAAAGTCTAAGGGTAATGTCATCCTTCTTGGTGAAAAGGACCAGTGAAACCTAAGTAGAAGTATTGGGTTGTATAAACCCATTTTATTATAGGCCCTCTAGCTTCTTTTATAGTTCCTAAATCTTAGTAGGAGACATTTTATACAGTGGAATAGATACCGGTACTACTCCTAGAATCAGATCAATAGTAAACTCTGCCACTCTCTTAGGAGGTAGTCGAGAAAATTCATAAGGGAATACATCCCTAAATTGATCTACTATAGGAGGAAAATCAGTCTGATGTGTTCCCTAATAATCCATATAAATGATATCAATCTAGGTTTTCACCCCACCTATCCCATGATGCTTGGGTCCATATCAACTTTCCTAGAAATCCCATTCACCCTTATGAATATAACTACCACTCTTTGGTGATGTGAAAGACACCCTTTGTTGATAAAAAACTTGATTGTGATAACGGACCATCCCATCCATCCCAAGAATGATGTAGAATCATGTCATCTTGAGGATGAAGAGGTCCCATATGAAGCGATAACCACCAACCTCAAGGGGGAACTCTCTACATTTGCATACACTTTCTGACCGTACTACCAACAGTGTATATAGAGTCATCACTCTATAGAAAGAATGAATATGGAGCTCAAGTATTTCATTAATAATTATAGAGATAAAATAATGTGAATCACCTGTATCAAAAGAGGGAATATACTAAAGTTGAGGCTACCATGACCATACCTCATATTGTAGACATCCTAGAACCTTGATCATCAAGTATAGGTTGTACTATGTATATTTGTCTTGATACAAATCCTTAAGCTATAACTTAACTAGCCAAACTAGGTCCGCTTAGATAGCACTACATAACTTGAGTCTGGTCCCCTCAACCTGTCCACCTAATAAACCTATATGATCAATGGTAGTCCAGCTTCCAGACTATTATAGAGCTACTGATCCTACTCTGGAAGGAGGAGCTAGTGCAGATCCTCTCCCACTAGGAGTAGATGGGAAGGTCCAATAAAACCTCTGAAGATGGAACATTATGTTGTAGGCTTGTAACTCGACTGGGTATCAATCACATTGAGGCTTTACATGTAATTTTCATCCACACTAATGATATGTCATAGAAATACCAGTAGGGATGCTCTATATACCACTCCTCTATTGACAACCCTCCAAAAAACACATCCTATAATTTGATGAACTACTACCCTACTTTGGTGTTGAACCACCATGACATGTACTATCAGATTACCTCAAATTGTGCTTAGTGATTAGGTCTTGGTTCACAATCCCCAAAACAGTATTCAAATGGAATACATTTACCTATGATCATATGGCATAACAAATCTCATCCTCAAAGTGTTTCACTCTAAAAAACTCATCATTGGTTAAAAAGGTGAAAACATTGAATCTCGTTGAAGCAAGATGAATAATCCATAACTGATAGGTGTCCTTTCTCCAAGTTTATAAATTCTCTATCCTGTTCAACCCTCATCATCTCTATAAATAAATATTCATAGAAAGGATCCTAAAAATCTCTTCAGGTCATATATCAATGATAGTATACCAAGGTGATAAAATCCCACCAATTTTTAGAAAACCCATAAAGAATATAATCTACAATATTGACCCTCCTCTCTAGAGGCATCTATAGATGATCAAAGATAGACAGCATGGTCTCCAGCCATGTCTGAGTAGCTTGGGTGCCACTATCCCCTGAGAAAGTATGTGGATGCTGCTACTGGAACTCCCACATTAACTCTCGTATGGTAGGAGAAGGTCATGGGGATCCCTATATATTTTTTATAAGTCATATTAAACCCTCTAAAAATTGAGCATTGGAGCCAAAGTAAAATATAACTAAAGGTTCCACAAGTGGCACTATAGGCAGGTTAGGTCCCACCAACTCAGAAGCATGGTCTTCAATACCTTCCTGGTGCTCAACCTAAGGTTTTTTTGGAGGTATATATATACAGTTTCTAAGAACATTCCTCGAAATTTGATAATAAGTGAAATAAATTTCTCATAATGAAAGATAGGCATATGGTTTCACTACCCAAAGGATACTGACCTAACTACCTAAGATCTAAGGTTGGGGTATTGGTCATATTCAATGTTTTTATCATAGGGGTTCAAATATATAAAGTTTAAATTACAAGTTATAAAGGAAAATTATCTTTAAGTTTTAATTGGAATCCCCATTTAACATAAACCGCTTCTATTTGAATTTAGAACTCGACAATTTATAATTGTTTCTATATGTATATGCATATATATATATATATATATATATATATATATATATATCAAGGTCTAGTTATATGTGTCTGCCATTCCCAATTTATAAATTCCAATTCTTAATAAGTTTTAAATGGTACTACATAAAACTACACCAATAATTTTATGATGGTTCAATCATATGGATCATCATTCCCAATTTGTAGGGGCACAAACACTCTTTAAATTGCAATTGGGATCCATGTAATTGTAACCAACTAACGTTTCAACTCGTGCAAGAAATGGTCTATGGATTAAACACATTATAATTGGATAATTAAGTTTCCACCATCAAGATATATGTGGAAAACCGTTTAGGTTGATTCTGACACTTTAATTAAATAACTATTTATGTCATTTATCCTTTAAAAATGTTATTTTTATAACAAATATAACAATCAAGGTGCTACAACATGATATGGGAAACATATGTGATAAAATAAGTATGGAATGACATATGGATAACATGTGAATCTCTATGTGCCTATATTGATGCATGAGACATTATCTACTTTCTATATCGGTCCAAGGGTAAATATAAAATCCAAAATAGTAATAAATGCGACAATTCATGTGTGTCACCCAATAGTGAAATCAGTACAACTATAATAGGCATAATCCAAAACATCAAATCCCATCCAAGAAAATTTTACCTTTTCCCCATATGTGGGTTAGATACTCCTAGTCACAAGTTCATTACCAAATTCCAACATTCCCTAATATATTTTTTACTATCCCAAATAGTTAGGCAAGGAAAATAAACCTTTTATACCACTTTGTGACCTCTTGGTCCCACTTCACTCATAAGTAACCGAACCTGGTTGTCCACATGGCCTCAAGCGCACCTCCTCGTATTCCAGAGGATATTGACTAGCAATGAGGACCTAGGGTGTGTCTATGGGGAGACTATTTCCTATGATAAGAGTGTAGAAAAATGGTATTATAAGTGAAAAATAGTGGATATTGATAATAATTAACTACTATGACAGTATAAAAAGTGAACATCCATATAAGATAAATAAACTGGACAATAATAATCAACATTGTATACAAAATGAGGTCAATTTCATGATTCTATACAAATAATTGAGAATACGTGGAAGTAAGAATACATACAATACATGTATCTTAGAAAGGATAAAAGATGAAAACAATATTCAATAGTATCACGAGCCTAAGATCAGTCTTGTGCTTCAACCTCTCATACAATAATCCAATCAAGAATCCATAACTAGGAGCTTACCCTTATCCCTACCTACATCCATGAAGTATGTCCAAGTACCATTCGGTGGCCTAAACAGGGTGTAATATATACTTAGTATGACACCACCAATGGTTTATATAACAAGTCCAGTCATTGTATATAAATGTAATAGTGTGCAGGTATTAGAATAATAAGTGATATAAATGTGTGAAATAATAACCATTTTTGTCTCATACTCCTTATGGAATGCCCAAACGACCATACTTTCTTTGGCCTAAGTTGGAAGTGTTTGATCGGGTGACCTATAAATGGTCAGGGTATAAGGAACATAACCAATGTGACCAAGTAGAATCAATAAATAAATTATAACCTAAGGTATAATCAAGGTTTCCATGAAGTGATAATAGGAGGATAGGATCCAAGATGAAACTGATGTATCCTTTTCCTTATAAGGTTAATCCATATCACAGAAAAAAACCATGAAACCTAGCTATAGGGGTCTTAATTTAATCCAAGGGCACACTTAAGGCATTCCATTTGAAAAGTTTCTAATGTAATCCATAGATAATTTCCATAGTAAATCCTAGGCTAACCATTATTGGGGCCTAAGGGAGGAATCTGAGGCACCTCATATCTAAGGAAATCAAGTTGAATCCAAGGAGTGTATCCAATGCATTTTAATTTCTAGATATTAAGAGAATGAATCATAAATACTACATATAGGCATTCATGTACTAGTAAGACAAGGACTAAATTACAAGGTGGGTATCTTCCTTGGCAACCAGCTCAATGAATCAAGGTGGTGTCCTCTAAGTGATCAAGGAATTCCATCAAGAATCCAAGGCTAGATCAAGTATGATGACTCTTTTGATTGGAAAAAGGTAAATAATCAATAAGAACCATGTGTATATAATTATTATTATTGTCCATGTGTCATCCTTGACAATTTAATACTCCAATTAATTAAAGAAATTACCTTTTCATTTATAAATGACAAATGTTCAAAAGTGGTGTCATACTATTTGATAATTTCATTAAAAAAATAATTGGTTCTAAGTTAATCATACTTTCCCAATTATAAAGTATCAATTAATCTATTTAAATTAATTAAATCCATTATGGAATCTGATTCAAACACACCAATGGGAATTTTGGTTAATAAGAACAAAGTGTCCTATAAGAAAATATGTTTCACACCCAAGGGGTGGCTCGTGTTAAGTTAGTTGAACTCCAATGATATAAGGGGGATATATTATTGTGTTTTTATTCCAAACTAGGAAACCAATTTGAGGCAGATTGATTTTAGGGGCGATGTTTGGGTAATCCCATCATGCTACACAATAACAAAAAATATAAATGATGAGACTTGATGGAAAGTTATAGAAAACATAACTTATGATGGTTGATGAACCCTCATCTAGTATCAGTTTCATATTCGAGCTATAATGGAATAAATTGATGAAATAGAAAAATTACCTAAAAATTGGGTATATAATATTGCATATGAATAGCTTGAAATATGGAAAGATAAACTGATAAAATATAGTAATGGATTGAAGCAATTATCATTGTCTAACCAACATGATAAATGGAGATCTAATCAGAGTTTAGTTTAATGAGATGGATCAAATCCTAGGTTGATTCCTTGAGGATCACCCAATGGTGAGAGGAGTGTTGTGAATGTAATGAAGAAGAAAATGGGTTAAAAGTTTAAAATAACCAAGAGAAAAGGGTAATTTTACCTTCTTTTAAAGGGGTACACATTTTCACCACACGGTTTCCCAAACTGTGTGCCAACTGTGTGGTGCCACTACTTATGTGGAACTAGCCATATAGACGAGGCATACGATTTGGGAAAATCGTACACAACTCATGCGGCCCTCTGCAGACCCTCTATAGCATGCCACATGGTTTAACCAAATTGTGTGGCTTTAGGTGCATGATTTAAACAAACTATGTGCTTGGTCTATTTTCTCCAAAACCCAAAGAATTGGGATTGGAAAAATACAGAGACACTCTTGAAACTACCACAACCTCATTAGTAATTTCCATAAGGATAAAAATAAATACTAAAACTAAAAATTAATGGATCTTCACTTCTAAGAAAAATAGGGATATTACAACTCAAAATCATCAAGTGGTATCATAGGGATCACATTTTAAATTTATAATTTTTTATTTTTTATTTTTGATCGATTATACACAATAGTGGTTATATCTTTAATTTTTGAATTTTTAATTCTTTAATTTGATTTATAATTAAAATAATTTCAAAAATAATAATTATCATCATTCAGGGTTTCATTTTTATTAATTTACTAAGTATATATGGAGAAAAAATAGTGATTCTATTGGGAAGTGCCAAGAATTCTAGCTAGTGAGATTGGGTTACATGATGTGTAGTTGGAGTGCATGCCATGTACCTAAGTGCACTGCACATGGATGTGTCATGGGATACACAAATCACTGAGAAATAACTACACATGGTACATGTATTGCACACCACATATAGACCAGACCAACCTGGCACATAACTTTTCATATTACATGGTGTGTGTCTAGTATACATGTCATGTATTTTGTACGGTTTGGTGGTGAAATATACACTAATCGTGTGGAAAAATACATGGTTTTTAATATCATGAAACTGAAAGCATATGTAATTAATGAAACACACGGTGTGTGGCTGACATACATGGAATGTAATTCATTAATTCTTTTGTCTGAAATACATGTTGAGTTCTTTTGTTAGTTAGGAAGACACATAAAAATCGAAACACATGGTGTGTATCCAAAGTACACATTGTGTGGTCTTACATCTAAAGAATATTCCAAGTCTTTTGGTGGGTTATGTAGACACATGACAAGTAATATGAATAACATGTATCTAGTTATTAAATTTTGTGTAGTCCATCATAGATACACAACAAAGACCTAGGTATTTCTCCCAGATACATAGAAAATGAGGAACACAAAATATAGCTTTTAAGTATACATTGTGTGGTCTCCCAATAAAAGACAGATTTAAATTACATTAAAATAATTAATTTGTTTATTAAAACTAATTACACTAATTAGAAGTTGATGTATTTTATAATGTAATAATGATTTTAAAGAATTAAAAATGATCAATTAGTTTATTATAATTATTTTTAATTATTGGTTATACTATTTATTTTTTATGAATGAATTAATTATGGGAATCTCCAAGATAAATTGGATGGACATTAAGATAAAATTTAATTAATTAATTAATTAATGAAAGTACATTTATCTTAATAATAAAGAATGAATAGAAATTAATATTAACCAATATACTTTTTTCATATTCATTTCATGTGTATGATCATTCATGAGCTTGACCAAGACCCGTTTATGCGTTGATTTTATTTAATTTAATTTATTCCATGGTTTTTTTAATTATTAATTATTAAATTAAATATGCTATTATTCATGTCATTCCTCCCTCCATTATTATGTAGAACCATTGTGTCCAAAGTTATATATATAATTCAACTTAACCAATCCTTTGGTTTCCCTTGCCTGGATGTGAGTTATAAATACATGTAATAATGGAGTATCCCAAGGCACATAGAGGTGGTTCAAGGTGGAAATGAGATAATAAAAAACTTGGGGATAAATAGGTAGATAGATAGAATGCTATAAATCATGCCAATACCATCACAATGAGTTTACTCCTAGACCATAGGTTGATTTATTGTCTTCTCAATAAATCAAACTTTAGATAAGATCATGATTAAATCATTTATTTATTTATTTATTTATTTATTTATTTATTTATTTATTTATTTCTATCTTTTTACTTATTTATTTTATAGATGAAATTTCATGATCACATAAATAAATAAATGAATATGAAAATATGTAATTTAAATAAATGTATTATGCATAATTTTTTTATCAAAACATGCTTAATCACTTAAGTAAAATCCAATTAATATTAAAAAGACATGTAAAGGATAAAACAAAAAATCTTTACACATAATAAATAAAAATCCATCAACTTAATATTAATTCATACTAAGCCTTACATTACTTTATTAGTAATGAAATCTATATAACTAAGTGTTTGACCAAATCTCATTGGGACACTTACATTTATTGTGGAGTTCTTATGAAAGTTTTGGGTTGACTTAACCAATTTACATCAAGATAAGTATCCCTCATTAGACTTGAGGTAACTTGTAGTCAAATTTTTGAGGAAATCTAAGTTAGGATTTTTGGATTGGGGAGTCCACTAATAGATCAAATAGATACAATACCATAGTTATAAAATACTTTCCTACCTAAATACCTTTGATTAATTGACTGATCCCTCACTTGGGTTATGAGAAGGGACATATGGATCCTTGTCACTAGAATGTATAAGAAACTAAAAATTCTAAGTTCCATGGTGAGGATTTTTAGGACTTAATAAAATAATGGGATACTTAATAAAATTAAATTCATTATATCTCACATAAATTTTAATCAAGTGAATTACTAATAATATTCTCTTTTATAATTGTAGAATAATGTAAATTTCATCATCCACATTATCCTTATGATCAATTTTAGTGAAATATCATATCTTTACTAGTAGTAACTTCCAAGAATGGTTTAGATGCTTATAGGTTGTGTTTCACCATGAATGGAAATCCTACATACTATAATCCTCATTTCTTAATATGCTTTCTAAAGAGGTGAGTGATGAAGAGTTCGTTGTCTATGATAAACATATAAATGATATGGTTTATGTTCATTGTTTAATGATTTCATCTATGTCTAATAAACTCATGAATTTACACAAAGACATGTATTCTTATATAATTATAAAGGATCTTAATGGTCTATATCAAGATAGAGTTGGATAGAAACAATTTTAGACATACAAGAAAATATTTCAGATAATCTTAGATAATTTGTGTTAGTTGGGCCTCATGTAGTCAAAATCATTAGCTACATTGATTTCCTAGAGGTTCTAGGGTTTAAACTTCATGATAAACTGCACATTGATCTTATTCTTACATCACTCCCTTAGAGATTCTCCAAATTTATTGTTAATTTTAATATGAAAAAAACATTGGGAAGTATATCCTAGATCTTCTTACCTCACTTTATGATTTATAATGATATAAAGCGTGAAAAGCCTTTCAAAATTATGGTGAATAGGAGGAAAGGATAGGAAAAGAGCTATAAATCCAAATCTTCTTTGTAATAACCTTCCAAGAAGAGAAAGATAAAGGGGAAAACAATGGAATAGGATTGTGTTCATTATTAATGTGGTAAGAATGGCCATTGGAAGAAAAAATGCACCCGAAAAATAATCAAGGGGAATATTCTAGTTTATTTGTTATCAATTGAAATTTATTTGTTTCTAAAAATTGGTCATTATATACATTATTTTTTACTCACATATATATTCATATATAGAAACCAAATAGATTTATGAAGATTTACTGAGGGGAGAAATATTTATGAGCAGGCAACAAATAGAAAATTGTTGTTGTGGCTATCAGGGACTACCATCTCACATTATCAATTATAATAATATTAGTTTTAAAAGATTGCTATTATGTATCATCTATTACTGAAAATATTATTTTTGTATCCAGACTTGATACAGAAGGATTTATTTTCAAATTTAGGAATAAATGTTTATTCTTTTATAAAGATATTATTTTTATGGTAATTCATGTTTAAAAAATGGTATTTATGTGTTGGATTATGAAAACCAAGTAATAAAAATATATAAAAAAATACTTCACATAAATCATACCACACCCACTATGGAATCACCATCTAGGTTATGTAAATAAAAAAAATTGACTAAATTACACCGATATGGATATTTATATTTCTTTGAACTAATACTACTTGGTGTATGTCATGCATGTTTACAAGGAAAAATGGAAAAATCCCCATCTAGTGTAAAATGTGAAAGGTACAAAGAGCTTCTTGAACTAGTTCATACTGATGTGTCTGGACCATTTCCAGTTGAAGAAATGGGTGGGAACTCATACTTTATAACTTTTATTAATGATTTAAGTAAATATGGATATATCTACTTAATGAGGTATAAGTCAGATTCCTTTAATATATTCATGGAATACATGAATGAAGATGAGAACCATCTTGGTAATAAGATTAAGAAACTCCACTCATACTGTGGTGGGGAATATCTTAATCAAAAATTCATTTATTATTTATGGGAGTTTTAGATTTTATCCCAAATCACTCCTAATTATAAACCATAATAGAATGGTGTAAGTTAAAGGAGGAAACGCACCTTGTTGGACATGGTGAGATCAATGATAAGTCATGTGAGTCTTCCATTATCCTTTTTGGGATATGTGTTACAAAGATAAACACAAATACTAAAATAGTTTCTAACTAAAGTGGAAGACAATATTCCATACCAATTTTGGAATAGAAAGAAAATCGAATTGTCACACTTACATGTGTGGGGTTGTGAAGTTTTTTTTAAGGCCTATTAGGAAATAAACTAGCACCGAAAGGCAAAAATTGTACCTTTATAGGATACCCCAAGGAAAAATGGGATATTACCTATACAATCTCTCATACAAAAAGGTGATAGTGGTAAGATACACCATATTCCTTGAGAGGGATTACATCTCTAAAAGAGATAATAGGAATGAGATGGAATTAAATGAATTAAAAGTGAAAGTTATAGAAGAGTTATCATAGAAAAAAATTCCACAAATCCATATAGAAGAAAAAGTTTTAGATACACAAGTATTGTGTAGGAGTACAAGTGAGTTTAGAGAACCAGAATGGTATGGTTTTCTAATTAGTGAAGATGGTGACTCATTATTAGTTGATAATAAGGATATTTTAACCTATAAGTAAGTATTAATTGTCATATATATTTCTAAGTTTCAATAATTTATGAATTTTGAAATGTATTACATATACTAAAACCAAGTTTGGATTTTGGGAGATCCTTTAGTGGATGTAAATCCCATTGGTTTTAAATTGGTATTCAAGAATAAACTAGACATGGATGGGAAAGTCAGTACTTATAAGGAATGAATGGTTTTAAAGGGGTTTAAACATCATCAAGACATAGACTATGAAGGAGCCTTTTCACCAGTTATAATGCTGAAATCCATTAGAATTCTAATTTCCATTATGGATTTCCATGACTATTATATTTGGAAAATGGATTTCAAAATAGTCTTTCTTATTGGGAACCTTTAGGAAGATATCAAAAGGATTCTAACAAGGTTTTAAAATTACATAAATCCGTCTATGGATTAAAGTAAGCATCCAAGTCATGGTACATTCAATTTTATGAAACCATAATGGAATTTGGTTACATAAATAATGAATGTGAGCCTTGTATCTATAACAGATTTAGTGGGAGTGCAGTCATTATCTTAATATTTTTTTCTATCACTAACTACTTACTAGAAATGAAGTACCAGTATTACAATATGTTAAATATTGGCTGAATAAATAATTCTCCATGAAGTAATTAGGTGAAGAATCATACATTCTTGGGATCAAGACCCATCATGATAGATCCATAAAGATACTCAGTATAAGTTAGAGTATATATATTGACAAAATACTGAAGAGATTTAATATGGAATAATCCAAGAGGGGATTTTTTTTACCTATGTTACATCGAAATCATATTTCCAAGAAAATGTGTCCTTGGACACATTAGGAAAGATAGAGGATGGAAATGATTCTATATGTTTCAATTATTGGTTCATTCATCTATGTTATGTTATGTACTAGGATAGATGTTTCCTACACCAAAAGTGTGGTTGGGAGATATTAAGCTAACCCAAGTGGCCACCATTATATGGAATTCAAGACTATTATTAAGTAATTGAGGCATAATAAAGATATGTTCCTGTTATTTAGTGGAGAAGAAGAACTATTCATTAGAAGATATATTAATACTAGTTTCCAAACATATCAATATTATCTGAAATCATATTCAGGATACATCTTCATTCTCAATAGATTTTTTTTGAGCTGGAAGAGCTTGAAGAAAGATGTGTTCACAAATTATACCAAAGGGTCTAATTATATTATGGATTTTAAGGTATCTAAAGAATAAATTTGGATACAAAACTTCATCTAAGATATTGATATTCAACTTAGTAGTAAATATCTTATCACACTCTATTGTGATAATACTACAACATTGACCCTTGCAAAGGATCCAAGTTCACATAAATAGATAAAGCACATACTTTGGAAGTCTCATATCTTGAGGGATTTTTCTAAAAGAGGTGAGTTTTTAGTGAGCATAATATACATGCAAGACAATGTGGTGGACCCCTTGACTAAATCCTTAACTTAGCAGAAACATGATAATCATGTGAGGTGTTTTGGATTGAAATTCATAGGAAGTGGGATCTAATATAAGTGGGATTCTATTAGAGTTAGTGTTCTAGAACCAAATTTTTGTACTTTGGATTACATGTATATTCAAAAATTTAAATATAAATAAAATATCTTATTACATATTTTTCATTGTTCTTCATGAATTTAATATAATAATATCCTAGAGTATCTATCACATTGATAAGGTCATAGCAGTTCCCCACTATAATGAGAACCCTAAAATTCCAAGATGATATTCTTAAATATAGTTATATATGAAGACAACATACTATAATGGGACACATATAATATAGAATATCAGGTGTGAGTACTTATAAGTGGATGGCACTTATTCTCATGAAGATTTCACTTGGTAATCTCCAAGATGAAAGATTATGAGAATAGATCATCCAGTAGGAATTTTTCATGTTTATGTATCCTCAGATATTTCTATCTGTGAGCATGTATAATGGTCCTTAGACTTTAAGATTATTATTAATGAATTTCATTACTTAAGTATTTAGATTTACTGACTAAAACCATGACTCTATATGTTTTTTGGAAGTAGGTTACATTGGGTGTGTCAAGAATGACATGTTATTAATAGATAATTTGAGGATGAATTTTTCCCATCCATCTTTATTGAAGTTGATATCTTGTAACTTTGATTGAAATGGAATTGTCACATTAAATTCCATATCCATGGTGTAACAATGAGTTTATTTCTGATAGTTAATGAAACATGTATCAATCATATAGGTTGATGACACAGATGTATAACCTTCTTAATGAGATATCATGACAAATGGGTAATATTACATAATAAGAATTCATATGTTTTTGTCAATGTTTTGACAATAAGTTCTTTCTCTTAGTCTATTTGACCCATTTCAAGATATTAATCTTAGAATTTAGGTAAAAATGCATAATTCCAATGAGAAAGAATCCTAAAGGGTCACACACTAAGTGTTTCCATTGATCATGATTAAATTCTATTTGAACTTAATTATTGGAATAAATATTATTCTCATGACTGAGGAATAATTTTATTCATGTTTTATCAATCACATAAATATTAAATAAATATGTATTCACCAGACTATGAATAGAATATTCATCTTATTTGTTAGATATTTAATAAATATGTATTCCCCAAATTGTGAATAAAAATATTTATTTATGAATAAAATATTTAATTAAATATTTATTTGGGTATTAAATAAATTTCAAGGAAGATAAGAAGACCAATATCGTATCCGACGGTAAATATAAAATTGAAATCCTGTAAAATAATATTTATTGTTGTTCCAATTAGTTCACACCATAAAATATTAGTATTATTATTATGTTTATGTTTATTATATGGCATGAGGTTTGATGAGGTTTATTATATCATTTAAGGGATGTTGTGAAATTAAATAATATTTTAACCTAAACCCTAACACTATAAATAGATGGTTATGTCTATTGTGTATGGTTAATCAAGAATTAAGAATCATTGTGAACAATGGATTCCTTCTTATTTCTTCCACTCAAGAAATAAAATCATAAGAGAGGTTCCTTAAAGCTGTAAGGAACTAAAAGCAGTCAATACAAACAACGCAAGATGATAGATCCATCATGTTAGCACCCGACATTCCATCGATGTTCTCAAAGATCAAAGGAGAACATGTTGATCACCATTAGAGGGATTTTATGCTTGGATCCTTCTAGTGAAACAATAATAATCTGAAAAGGTTTTTTTGATATGATCAACAACATCTTTATTAAAGAAAGATCCTATAGTAGGTAATATTTCTTCAAATATAATCTAGATTAATTATAAATTTAACATGAAAAATCCTCTTCAGATTCTAGGATTTTCTATGTCAATATTCGATTGGAAAATTTTTATTGGTCATGATTTTCACATCTTTCACAATATATGAATGATCCATTAGATCCTATAAAAATATTTTGGTTATTCTCCCACCAAGCCCTTCTACTGCACCTGGAACCTTCAAAACATGAACCATGTATTTCTCTTTTGGGTGTATTAATCCCTAGTGAAATATACATCAATATATATTCACAATGGATCATATATCCAAAAGAAAAAGGTTTTATCTTTCAATCCTTTAAAGTACCAAATGATCCATTTCACATCCTCCTAGTGTTACCTTAACAGATTAAACATGAATCAACTCACAAATCCCACTGAAAATACAATGTCTGGTCATGTACATATAATGTTATACATCATAATTCTTACTACTGATGAAAACAAAACTTTTTCTATGTATGTGGACTCATATTCTATTTTATGAACCTTCCCCAAGGAGAGTTTGAAGTGTCCATCGAATAGAGTCGATACCGGCTTGCATATAGTCATCCCAAATATTTTTATGACCTTATGAATATAATCTATTTGAGATAGTACCAAAGTACAATCTTTTATTTTTATCCTAATCATCATTCATAATATCTTCTTGGCCTATCCAAGATCTTTCAAATCGAACCTTCTAGAAAAATACTACTTTATCTTCTGAATCATCTTATCATCTTGTCTAACTAGAAAAATATATTCTGCATATTGAAGAATTAAAATTAAGGTCCCATCATACCATGCCTTCAAGTAACAACAATGGTTGGCGTTGCTTCATGTGAATCTTTCATCCTCCATGAATGTGTTGAAATTTCATGTTCATTACCTTGGAACCTTCTATAATCCATAAATACATTTCTTCAGTTTGTACACCAAGATCTCATTATGGTTATCTTAGATACCCATCAGATACTTCATGTAAATATTTTCCTTCAAATCACCATGAAGGAAGGTGGTCTTTACATCCAACCACTATAATTATATATTTTTAGAAGAAATATTGAATAGTACTATCTGGATGGTGGAATGTTTTATTACCGGTGATAATGTTGCTAAGAAATCAATTCATTCCTTTTATTGGAATCCTTTCACCACCATCAATGCCTTGAACCTATTCCATCCATCAGCTTATTCCTTCAAACAAAACACCAACTTGTTTTATTTAGATATAGGTTCCCACACTTTACTCCTCATACAACCACCATGGGAACTTGAGTCACCTTCTAAACTCCATTGGATAATATCATCTCATATCCTACCTCATCATGTTTACCAATAAAAATTAAGATCTTCCATAAACCTGGGATATTTCTAGAATCTTTTAGTTATAAGAATATTTCTTTTTTCATTCATACATTAACATCACCCTTTCCCATGACTTCCATAGCTTCATCTTCCTCTAAACATACTTTATCGAATCTTATAGATACATAATTCACTGTGAATCATCACTCTATCATTGAATAAGAATATGTGAATAAGTTAATCACTAATTATTCTACCATAATATTAACATTATATAGCAATTTTATACTTACCTTGGTTTTTCTAATAAAATTTGAACTTTTAGAAGTTGATTCCCTTCCAATATCCCCTTTGTTATTTTTTAAATTTCTTCAAAGATGTCCTCTTTTTGCACACTGGAAGCATGTAGGACCTAGTCCAATATATTTTCCTCAGATTCTATCTCATGACTTATCATCTGACTATTTATTTTGATTTCTTCACTAGGGTGATCATAATATTCCATTGTTATTGAGTTCACTTTTAGATAGTTCTTTAATTTACATTCATCTGAGTTATTAATTCATGATTAAATTATTATATCCTCAAAAACTAAATTGGATTTTCAATAATAATTACTCATTATAATTACCATCATGTCCCATGACTTTGACAGTGATGATACTATTAAAGAATCTCATATATCGTCTACAAATATCACCTTTATAGATTCGATATGACCTTTGATCATATTGAAATCATTCACATGATCTTCCATTTTTCTATAATTTGATAACCTCATTTTGAATAACATTTTCATCATGAACACTTAAATAAGTTTCATAGGATTATCATACATATTTTTCAGGGATTTCATGAGAAAAACTATATTTTTCACTTCTTGGATGTTAAAGGCTATGTTATATTCCATTGAAATCCTTATCAAACCCAATTATTTATAGTCTAGTCATTCTCATTCTATATTTTCTATATTATCTAGATTAAACCAAATTAACAACACACTAATATCTTTTTGAATTAGATTATCCTTTATCTACATTCTCTAGAAGACAAAATCTATTACATCAAGGTTATTGATCTAGACCTTACCTTTTTCTAATTCCATTCATTATAATAATAATAAACTCCCATTGAAATAACATCAAGGTAAGAGTTTGTGTTGCTTAATCTTCCTCATATTGTGTTGATGAGAAAGCATTGAACTTGGAATTGATACCAATGGCTAGGAATTTGCCTCACTATCTGATTCTCAGATGATATCTACTGGATAATGTGCATAGTATAAAAAATCATTCAGAATAATCCCACTACTCGATGTACTAGAAAATAGGAATATTTCACACCCTAATCACCACAATAAGTATCCATCACACGCACTCAAGAAAATTCATAATTCACACAACATTCAAGATAAGAGGAAAATTAAAAAACTAAGGAATGAATAAATTTTTTTATATGGTTAAAACATTATTTCATATGTTTACAAGATAAATGTTATTGTATTCAATATCAATGGGATAATATAGCTATTTTAATAAATTATTATAGGTCAAATAATTAGATCACTAATTGAAAATGATCATTGATCACATGTGTGTTGGTGGACCCTCATTATTATAAAAAAACATGCAGTCAAAACAAGTGCATATCCATCCAAAGTTCATGGATGACCCACCATATGACTTGGTGACTAGAGATTTCCTATAGCGATTGGTACATGGTCATTGCAACCATTGAACATTGAATATAACACAACCATTTTCCTCAAATCATGAGGAATCCTCATTAATGTCTATTTAACATCATTTGTATCTCTAAGATATCCCACTACACATGAATACAGTACAAAAAAAATTCCATCCACTGAAGATATCACTATCATCTAAATTCCAATACCAACATATTGTATGGTACACTCTCCTTCTGGTAGATGTAATAGGCACTTGAAGTTGTATTCACACTCCCAAAAACATCCAAATTCACACACCAAAAACATCTCAAGCATGGTCCTCAAAATTGGTACCCAAATACCACTCTACCAAGTCACACTATCCTTATCTAAGCTTGAACAACTCTCCTTAGGCCCAATATTCCTTGATGGAAATCCTCACTACTTCCCATGGAATGCAGTGGAATTCTACCTTTTCTAAGAAATTTTCCCACAACTCCTCCTATAAGGGATAAAATATACCAATAAAAACCTATATGAACACTTTCATACCAAATGTAGAGTCTCATAGGGATACACACAGACCCACATGCAATTCAAGTCATACAAATTCAAACAAAAGTTATAACATGGTAATGACTTCCTACCTCGAGATTAATGAAGTGTATTCTCCTAGTGGCACTCATTAATTCAATACCAAACCACTAAAACCATAAAATATGACCCAAATCCTCACATTTAAAGTTTATACATGAAAAAAATATGAGATATTTGAATAAGAATAAATCTAGGGCTTATAAAAGATTAGACTTGCCAAGATAGACTCTATAAAATGAAGGGTGATCCAAATGATCAAAAGGATAGGATGGAAGAGTTCAAAACGTCTAAAGTAAGCTCCCAAATTCATCCAAAACACATGGGGGTTGAGAGAGAAGGATGAGAATAAGAAATAGAGGTCCCAAGTCAAATTACATATCCTTATATTTAAAAAACTTTCCAACAAGTAGGTCGAGGTGGGACTATGGTGGTCACGCCATGGCATGCCCCCACCAAGACTCATCAAGGTGTATCCCTTAAGGGTTGTGTTGTGACTGTCCCCAGAAATAGGTCTCAAACCTCAACAAAAAAGGTTCATGATGTGACCCTCTTAATCACATCACAATTATCCCCTTATCTAGGAATCACGTTGTTTCACCACACTATGATCACCTACCTGTAATATAATTTTAGATGCAGTCCTAGTTTGATTCTCCAAAACCCACTATTGAACCACAACCAACACCTAAAACAACCAAAACTAATTAAGATACATTAGAATGAATAACAATTTAAAACATAATGTAAATTGAAATTCAAGGGGCATTATATCCATGATTTTTTTCCTTTATTAATTACAAAGAGGATTCCCTGGTAGCTCTTTTCTCCCAAACATAACCCTCGGTGAGGTTAATGAGAAATAGGGATTGTTTTCATTCCCTTGTGTATGGTTAGTGAGGATGTTTCCCTATGTTATTTTCTCTATTGGTACAACCTATTAGTATGATCCCCCAAACTATATGGCATGTGTTATTTTCCCTCCTAGTATAATCTATGATGATGTACTTTTGTTTATTTTATCTATAAGTTTAGATCATGAGGATGCACTCATTGTTATAAAGATAATGATCATGGATAAAAGATGGTAAAATTATATCTCATGATGGTCTCATAATAACACGAGGACTATTATATGATATAATTTTTTTGACTCAATTGAAAATTTATATTTTAAATGATATTTTTTTTATTGAATTGATATCTATAGAGGTTCATGTTGGAAGTGAAAATAAAATATGATGAAAGAGATTCATGTTGAATACATTCATGTGATTCATAAGGCTACCACCTCCACTCCCAAATGATTTTACATCATTTATAATCCATAATATGGATCATACTATTTAGAATATACACATTCATTGAAGTTTTTCAATGAATGAACATCAAAAGGATGAAATGCTTGGGTTCCATGTGATGGAACCCAAGTAATTGTGATATAGCATATTCTCTTCATTTAATGAAGATTATTAAGGAAGGATGTATAACGAGATGGGATTCTCTCTTTTTTTAAGTGTGATAATTTTGATCCATTTCCAAACCTCTCTTATTTCTGAAGTGTTTTTCATCATATTTGACAAAGGTGCTAACGCCCCTTCAGTATTTAGGTATCCTCATGATAAGATCATGGATCTAACTAGTTGGTATACTCCCTTGGAGGTAGGAATCATTTTTTTATACTTCAGTGATCATTATCAATCATTATCTTTATTAAGAGAAAATAGAAGTTGTTACCATGTCCAAATAATAGTTACTCTATATTAAAATAATATTTAAATGATAGTTTCTTAAAGATAGATATGCCTATTTTTTGGGTTGTTTTACACTACCAGTTATCATTATATGATCATAAGAAACCCTTTGGTGGTATTAGATGGATTTTATTCAAGAATAAAACATGATTTTATCATTGATTTTAAAAAAATTGTAAATTCCATCGAGTTGCATTATTTTTTAAAATAAATCTATTTTTGAGTATTCATACATGAAAACAAGAAGCTTCATAAAGGTAACTGTTGAGTTACCTTTACATAGGCTTTAGAATTTTTAGGTTTCCTTTGCATGAGTAGGATGCATAAAGTTAACCATATCATGTGTAAAGGTATCCAAAAACATACCCTTACATGAAGGAGTTTACATAAAGGTAACTTGTTACTTACTCTTAAATAAATAGTTCACATAAAGTTAATACCCTTACATGAGGAGGTTTCATAAAACTAATCTATGTATTACCTTTACATAGTGGTTTTCAATCGAGCTGTGTAAAGGTAATCTTTAAATTACCTTTACACTAGATTTTGAAAACATTTGTTACCCTTACACATAAGTTTTAGCAAAGCTGCATAAAGGTAATGAGTTAGTTACCTATACCCAACAGTTTTAAAGTATTGTGTAAAGGTAAAAGGGTTTACCTTTATGCAGTGTGTGGTACCTGCATAAGAGTTGAAAAAATATATGTTAAAAAATTAATGTATAATTTTATATAAATGATTTATAAAATGTTTATAAACCATTATAAAAGGTATTTTGGAATATTTTAATTTATTATAAATTTATAAATTAATTAATTAATTATAAATTATTTATAATTAATTAAATAAATTTTTATCAAACATTTTTTCTAAATATCAAAGGTTAATATTTAAATACCTTTTATTAAAATTATATGGAATGCCTTATGATCTATAAATAAAAGGTTTATTTAGAAATCATAATAGTTTATTTATAAAGTGTTTATAAATTACAAAATATATGAAATATGGATTATATAAAATATCTACATAATAGAAATTGAATTATAGAATTCTTATAATTTATAAAAATTTCATATAATACTAAATATGAAAAATTTCATATTGAAATGAATATAAAATGTTTATATTATTGTTAATTTATAAAATGTTTATAATTATAATTTTTTTATGAATAGTTCATAAATGTATCATGTTTTGGAAAATAAATAAATTGTTTATTTATTTATTAAATTTCTTTGATATCTGTGTTTAGTAAATTATTTATGAAATATGAATATTATGTATACAAATTTATATAATAAATTGCTTCTAGGGTAGAGACACATATGTCATGTTAGGTTCAATATCATAAAATTAGTTTTCATATACCTTGACCTCAATTTTTAATTATTTTTATGAGATTAAGAATATTTTTTAGTCATAGTTTTTTCATATTAGGTGTTATATTTTTCATGAATTGAATTATTTCTTGAGTAAATTCTCCCTGGGTAGAGGGATTTTGGGTAATACCACCTACTTTCCTAATAATTATGCCTTGAATAGAAAAGTGAATGGGGTTGGTTATATTTTTTTTTAGGATTACTCATGTAGAGTTTTTCAATCTCATATAACATTATTCTTTTACATGAAGTATCCATGTACCTTATGCATATGATGTATTTGTATTTGTATGAATATACTTGGATTATTTTTTGAGTAATTATCATGGACCTGTGGGTTGTGTAAAGAGTTATACATTAATGTTTTGTGAAAACATTAATTTGGTAGTTCGAATAGGGATTTATAAAACTAAATCTTTAAAATAATTTATACATTAAAAGATAAATATTGCATATGATGTAATAATTATGAATATAATATGCAGAAGATGTATATTAAATTGGTGATACCTCAAAAGAAAACCCTTTAAATACTAAGTGTTATATTCCTTACAAATTAAAACTTTTCAAGACCTCAATCATTTATCCAGGTATTATCAAGCTCAGTACAAGTACCCTGGATTATCTTGTGTAAGGAAATCAAGCTATAAGTAACTCAGGATTTTCTTGTTGGGTATTTTTAAGCTTAGAATGAGTATCCCTTGATTATTCTTAGTTGGATTATTCTTGGAATTTTTTTTGAGTTACAATATTTGGGAATCCTTAACAATTAGGATAGATGAGGAATATAGTTGATTGAATCCATGTAAGGATTTGGATAAGTGGTTATCTACTCAAATATCCAAGAATCGTAACTATTATGATTGGGATGATACCCTACCTAAATAATCATGGATTTATTACATGATATCTATTGAAATTCATGATGAAATGTGTATCTTGGCACACTAAAAGGATATGATGTAAGGGGTCATAATTTTAGTGGGAGTAATTTCATTTAAATATCTTAATGAAAATATATAATACATGATAATAACCTACTAATATGTGTTTGTTATAGATTATGGCATACTTCACACTAATCACATTGAGGTCATTAATAAGTATGACCTATAAAACAGTTAAATATTGATATCTAGGAATGATAAGTGTTCTCTAGTAGAAACATTTGATGTACCCAAATGTGAATTTTATATAAATTTTCTCCAACTCTAACTCATGGGTATTAGATATCGAGTCTGTGTCACACACTTATGCTGAAAAACACCGACTCGGGGATATGAGGGAATTGATGATGGGTGAAGTAGATCTACTTGGTGGTGATAGAGCAAGAGTTTTTTCATTAGAGGTCAGTACTTGTGATCTTATTTTACCAAGTGGACTGATCCTAGAATTGAAAATTTGTTATTATGTTCCCTCCATAAACAGGAATTTGATTTATGTATCTTATTTAGAAAATATGGAATTTTTATTTATTATTAAGAAAAATAGTTATTATATATATAAGAATGATATGTTTTATATAATTAGGAATATAATGAATGGTTTATATATTATTTATATAGATAATACTATTTATAACATGAATAATAATAAGGTTAGAGATGATTATAATCCAACCTATATTTAGCATTATCACATTGTACGTATAAATGAGAAATGTGTTCAAAGACTCTATAGAGTTAAATTGTTGGAATCATTCGATTATAAACCATTTGATACATGTGAATCTTGTTTATTGGAAAAAATGAGAAAGATATATTTTAATATAAAAGGTGGTAGGGTTAATGGAATATTGGATCTTATACATAGTGATGTATGTGGACCAATGAGTACATAAGAAAATGGTAGTTTTAGGCACTTTGTTACTTTTACCAATGACTTTAATCGTTATGGGTATGTGTCTCAGATGAAAAAAAATTATGGAAATTTAAAAAAAATTAAGTGTTTTAGAATGAAGTATAGAATCAAGTAGTAAAATTTATGAAAGTCCTTAGACCAGATCAAGATGGTGAATACTTCAGCTAGAAAATTCACAGTTCATATGGGAAATTATGGAATTATTTTGCAACTCACTCCTCCTGAAACACAATAATGTAATAGTGTATCTAAAAGGAGTAATCATACCTTGTTAGACATTGTTCATTAAATGATGAATCTATGTGACCTTTTTATTTAATTTTGGGGTTATGCTCTAGATACTGCTACAATCTTACTAAATCATGTTCCATATAAAGTGATTACAAAGATTCCATATGATATATGGTATGAGAAACATCCCAGTTTGTCTTATGTGAATATTTGGGGATGTGAAGCATTCATAAAAATATTGGATTATGATAATATTAACTCCAAATCTGATAAATAATTATTTATTGGTTATCCTAATGAAATTTGCGGTAATTACTTTTATAATCCTATTAAACACAAATCGATTTTGGCCTGAATAAGTGTTTTACTTGAGAAGGAATGCCTGAGTTGAGGTTTTAGTGGGATGAAATTTGAACTTAGAGAAGTTAAAGAACAATAAATAGGAATTTTTCCTAAAATGTAGATTGATCTGGTTTCGTAAAGATTTATGGAAGAATAACCGACTCAAGTTATAGAATAACGTCAAAGGTATAGTAAGATTCATCAGGAACTCAAGAGATATGGATTCCTCGTGGACCATGATGATGAATTAAATTTCATAAGAGATAAAACTACATCCTATTGAGAGAAAATTGAGACTTCTAATTCTGATAAATTATTAAAATCCATGGAATTTTATATGGGATCTATAAATACTAACCAAATTTGAAACTTATGGGATGTACCTAAAGGGATGAGACCCATAGGATGTAAGTGGTTTTTCTGGAAGAAAACTGATATATATGGTAAATTGTATACCTATAAATCATGATTGGTGTAAAGGGGTTATAAAAAATTTTATGGTATTGACTATGAAGAGACATTTTCACCTATTGTGATGATAAATTCCATTCAGATTTTCTTAGGCATATCATCTCACTATGGTTATGAGATATATTATATGGATGTCAAAACAACATTCCTTAATGAAAATTTATCCAAGGATGTATATATGATAAATCTTGAGGGTTTTGAAGTTTCAAATGAGTCTATTAAGTTTTTTAAATTGCCTTGGTACATTTATGGACTAAAGAAAGCTTCTCATAGTTGGAATACTTTATTTGATGATGCAATAAAATAGTTTGGTTTCATAAAGGATGTGGATGATTCCTATGTTTATAAAATACTTAGTGGGATTATATTAATGTTTCGAATACTATAGGTATATGAAATACTACTTATTGGAAATGACATCTCAACACTTCACTCTATGAATATGTGGCTAGGTAAATTTTTCTTAATGAAATTCATGGGTGAAGTATTTTACATACTTTGTATGAGATAGATCTAAGGGGTTTCATGGACTAAGTAAAAAAATTTATATTGGTAAAGTGAAAAAGTGGTTTAGCATGGAGAACCCCAAGACTGTATCTTTACTATTGTTGTGTGGAATAAATCTTAGAAAGATATAAGATCCTTTTAAAGAGTTAAAAGGATGGATAGAATTCCTTATGCATCCTCTATAGGATCTATCATATATTTCATGTTATGTACTCAACCTGATGTCTCTAAGTCTTTGAGAATAATAAGTAGATACCAATCCAATCCTAGTAAGAGTCACTATACTTTTGTGAATAACATCCTTAAGTACTTAAGAAGGATTGGGGATATGATCTTGGTCTTTAGAGGAGAGAATGATCTCTGTGTAAAGGGTTTCACATATTATAGTTTCTGATCCAAAAAAGATGATATGAAATATCAATCTAGATTCATGTTTTGCATGAATAGTAGAGAAATTAGTTGGTATAGTTCCAAACAATCCACCATATTATAATCGATGATAGAGGAAGAATACATCTTTGCATCAGATGTTATAAATGAAGTTTGTTTGATCAATAAGTTCATTTCTAACTTGGAGTGGTTCCTAGCATAGAGGGATAAATTGAGCTATATTATGATAACAATGGGAATATTACTTGAGATAAGGAATTCAAGTCTCATTAAAGGACCAAACACATCCTTTGTAAATACCATCTCATATGAAAGATTGTTGAGAGGGGTAATGTAAAGACTATATAGATGGATACTTGGGAGAATTTAGAGGATCTATTGATGAAACAATTATTTTAGAAACAACATGAGAGTAATGTGGAATATTTGGGTGTAAGAAACATGATGGATTGGTTGTAACGTTTATAAATGTATCATATTATTATAATAATGGAAATATATTATTATAATTAATTAATATTTTTTATAAATTATTTTATATTAAAAATTGAATGATAATATCCTCTTAGAGTATGAATTTGATTTTTCCCTAATTGATGATCATTACAAAGTATTATGGGTTGTAATGATATGATAAGTTTAGATTTAATAGATTTATGTACTCATTAAAAAGAGTTTTATTTGAGATATAAAGAATATATTCATGAGGTAATAAGTAGATACTTATTACTTGGATTGATCCGCTAAAGTATATCTCATGGAATGTCATATAGTCATCAATATACTTAGGGTTGTATGTTTATTATCAACCTTTATTACCTGATTTTAGTGAGATTTATAGCATGAGAACATTCATATTTTGATACCCTACTTATGAAAGTCTGTATGTTGACTTAGATAATATGAATATGGTTGGGTATGTTGTTGATCATGATGTTAGTTGAAGCACAACCAAGATGGGATCTATCTACTTTTATGATAAGTTAAATAAATATGGACCTTGATTGAATTAGACTGAGGAAATACATGGCCATGATTAGTTGTTTCACATATGATATGTTCAACTACTTGAATAAGTAACATGTGATGTACTTTTGAGATAAATTAATGTCATGGGATGAATTCATCAACTGATTAGTCTTTTTTGGAGAATCAATAAATGATGATATTTTAATACTATATTGATATGTTCCATTCCCAATGGTTTCTTGATGTCATGGAAAAAGGGATTATATAATCATACATATGGTGTATATGATACATCGTATGAAGGATATTTTAATATAGGGATATGAGTATGTTTGATGAAGATCACACAAGACCCCTTAGTAGCTTGATTAGTATTGATGTTTTACTAGAGGCTTCTCTTTTATTACATCTATGAAATATAGTTTTTATAGTTGTTTTCAATGCTTATAAGGATCGTAGGGTTACACAGTTGGTCCCATGGATAAGAATAAAATTTTAGAGAAAGTTTTTGTTCAAAATGAAGAGAGTTTAATGAAAAACAATATCCAAAATAGTTTGGATGGATTCATATGGATTTGTGAGGTTTTTCATAAATTCATTATGGGATTTTAGTGAAAGTGGGATATTTTCAGAAGTGAACATAAAATCCCATACATAAAATGCATGGTGAATAAATGAATGTGATGTGTGTGGCTTACACCTCTACTCCTGAATTCCTTTACATCAATTATGATCTATATGATGGATCACACTGGTTGAAAATTACACATTAATTAAAGTTGTTCGGTGGATAAATATCAAAAAGATGAAATGCTCTGATTCTATGCTATAGAACCCGAGTCGTTATGATATAGTTAATGCTCTTCATTTCATGAATAGCATCGAGGAAGGCTATATAAGAGGATGAGATCCACTCCTATTGTATGTGTGATACTTGTGATATAACACCCTAAAAAATCTAAAAGAATAAATTTTATTTAATACCGTATAACCTCTCAAGAGTTTATGATATATTTAATATTTTAAATTAAATTAATATATTATATATCTTTTGGTGTATGAAATACTAAGTTATCTTGCATCACATGCAATAAAGACTTTCTTTGATAGCTTTCATTATATGCGAGACTGAGTTTTACTGAACAACAATATATTATTAAAAGATTATTATTTAATATAATATAACCTAGCTGTTAAATTATCAATTATGAATAGTATTAAAAAACTTATGAAAATTTATGTTTTATAAAAATTTAATATAAATTCATTGGTTACCAATTAATTAGAAATGAAAATATAAACCAATTGAATATAAAGGATATATTTTTATTTTTATGCTCCCAAAGGAATTTTGTCTTAATAAATTAAATTAATTACAATTAATGAATAATATTAATTAAGTATATATATTATATATTCAAAAAAATATTTTTTATATTCATAAAATTTATTTCATAGGCATAATATGAGAAGAAACCAATTTTTACACATAAAAAGCAATATTTTTCTTAAGGCAATTTTACCACATTTTAATGGAGAACCTATTTTAAATTCAATTTTTGGAACTTCTATAAATTTAATATGTCAAAATAAACTTCATTTTTGAAATTTTAACATAAAAAATTAGATTTTTGTGAATTTTTTTATTTTTTTGTGAGGTTTCATTTTTTGATGAATAGTGAAAATATTGAATTTTATTCAAAAATGATTTTTCGTCTAATTTATTTATAAGGTTAAATTATATTTTTTATTGGTTTTAATAATTAATTAGATAAATTTTACATATTTTAATCCAATTTAGGCCATTTTAATAAATTTCACATTGAAGTTACATATAAAAACATCTCAAACATTTGAACATTTTAAATTTAAAAACCCTCTTTGTCATCCCGTCTGTGGGATTAAATTTAAATTAATTTATACCAATTATGTAATGTGAATTTTTAAAAATGAATTATATATTTTTAATAATCATAATTTATAATTTATAATAAGTTAAACTAAGTTTTTTACCAAAAATATTAGTGAAAGTAATTAAAATCAATTACAATGATTAAGAGGAAAATTAGCTTAACATGGGACTAAACCTTAAACTTAAGGGCCAAAATAACCTAGAAACTTGTCCTAAATCCATTTTATGTTAATATTTAGACCATATACTCCATTTTATATAAATTTTACCCGTATTGGAGCCACTTGATAGGGGAAAACATGGTTGGAATTCCCTTTTTAAAAATTTACAAGAATGTCACTCCTCCTCCACTATAAAAAGACACTCACCCCTCCCACTTATTCACACATATAAATAAATTTGTCTTGAACAAAATCTTCTAAAATAAGCTCCCAAAATTCCTAACCTTATACTAGAATCCTACATTTGGGAAAAAATCCAACCAAGTAATTCTTTTGTTATAAACCAAAAGGACTTACCAAAAAACAAAGTAACATTCTTCAATGATCACTTTCATTTTATTTCTTTCTCAAACCATTAAATTCATATTATTACATTATTATATAATAAAATATTCATAATAAATATACTAATATTTTTTTATGTTAATTTTTCTACCTATACCTATACACACTTCCATCAAATGGGTAACAAACTTACCGATTCGTGTACGGTGAACTATCGCCTCGCAAAACGATATCGTTCATTTTTTTTAGAACCTATCATGGTTTGTAATTATAATGGAAATGATATTTATATATGATATATATGATATTTTTAATGATATTATGATTATTTAATTTTTATATAATTCATACATTTATGATTTCTATTCTTTGGGAATACAATAACATCATTTGTGGAAGTGTGGACTACAGCCTCCTCAAAGTGATGTGATTCGTTCATGCTATACATGGAATGTGTTAGGGGATGGTTTTAATATAATAATGTTACATATATGATATAAATATTATACTGTAATGATATTATTCACATATATATATATATATATCACTTGATTTTTAAATACGACAAAGAAAGGGAAGTATCATTCGTGCGTACGTACAGCCTACCGTCTCCATGAATAATGCATTTCATTTCCCATATCCAAATATTATAGATTATTATAAATACATATATAATTAATGTATATGATAAATAAACCATGGTTTAAAATATTTATAATATGAAATTGTGATATAATTAATAGTAACAACAAGTAACAAGTCAAAACATACTTGAAAAATTAGGCAATTAACACCCAAAATAGTGAAAATAGTGAAAGATTATTAAAAAAATGGGTAATAAGATATTATAAAAAGATAACATATGATATTATAAATATGATTATTGATATTAAATAATTTAGTTACATGATTAAAAACCATTATATAGAGTATTAAATTATGTTCACCCAAAAAGGAAATGCAAGGTAAGGGATTCTTGTCTCACTTTTCTTTCCGTAAGGCATACGCCATTTTCACCAATTATTTATTTTTTGTGGTGTATATACTACCAATTATGTATTTTATATAATTAATACATTTATATTCATGTAATTTATAGTTTCATTTGAAGTTATCTCTTTTATGGGTATTATAATTCAAAAGAACCCAACTCGTAAAGCACTTCATCTCAATTCACATTCATTGAGGCATACTTTATTGTTGTGAACATAATTTATTATATATGGTGTACATACTTCCACTTTGACATGTAATATCATGATTCATTAATTATTCATGGTATTTTGAGTTTAAATTTTAATTATTTCTTTTAATGATATTTTAATTAAAAGTTACCAAGTGGTAAATAATTTCATAACCCGATTCCTTTTTATTGGGTTATATTACTTCTTCTTTATTGTTAATATTATAAAATTATGTGTGTGGTAAATTTGAATGTATTTATAATTTTTTTATGTGGATTTAAATTTGACACACATAATATATTCATTGATTTATTCTCACATCAATTCTATGGTCTTTTCAAGGGTTTACTTCACAATCTCATTTTTCTAGGGTTATTTACACTTGAATTTCCATTAGAGGAAATTATGGGATAATTTTTTAATAAATCTTTTACTTTTATTCTCCTTTAGTTATTCATGACCTTTTTAAATTAATATCACCATTTTTTCACTCTTAGGTACTCAAATTGTTTTATAAAATGTTTTTAAGAAAACTCAACTTTATTTCTCACTTTATTCAGAGAACCTATTTTCTTCTAAAAACCATGTTTTATTAAAATGTTTAAAAAATGTTTTTAACATTTTAAAATTATTTTTTAAAAACATTTTTACCCCTTTTATCTTTTATAAATTTTTTCAAAGGAATCTTCTTGTCACTTTCCGAACATGAAATTTCTCTAACCTTTGTTCCATGTAAAAAGAATGTTCTTTTTACCTTGTACGGCATATACAAATTTATCCAACATATTTTCTTAAAAGATTCTTTTCCAAGTTTAAAAGGTTACTTTTTAAAAGAAAATTTTTAAAAAGTTATTTTCAAAGAAAATTTTTTTCAAAGTGTTTTTCAGAATAAAAAGTATATTTTCTACAAGAATGCTTTTAAAAGACATTTTTATAGTACTTCTATTAATCAATGAAAAAATACCTTTATTTAACTTCAATTGGGATATGTTATACTAATACCATATTTATTCTTCCTCTTGATGGTTTATGATTTATTTATCCAATGATAGTATTGAAATTCACTTCCTTTATTTTTTTGTTAGTCCCCTTGAAATATTCAATTTCCTATTATCATTGAACATTGAATTTCCCCTAATTACCCATTTCATTTATCATGGGTATGTCCATTTCCTAAACTGTATATAATTTTTACATATGATTTTTATTTTTAAATTTATTTGATTTACTGGGGAAATATTGATAAATTTATATCCTTTACTCAATAAAGATATTTGATAAGGCACGTTGTTTTTAAATTAAATTGATTATTAGATATATGAGGAATGATTTGGAAATGAAAGACATAAGTTGAAGTCTATTTAAATTAATCCCCTCAATGCATCGATAGTCTCATGAGATGAGATTATTTGGTGACAACCCATTCTATTTTGTTTCTAAGAAGAATAAATGGGTTTATACGTATATATTTCAATTGTCTTGTGAAAGGTCTTGACAGTAGTATATTAAATCGTCTTGTGAAAGGTCTTCATGTTAAAGGTGTCATGTTTCTAGGAAACATGATGTATCATAATTAACAATTTCATTCATTAATATTCAGTATTTATTATCCATCAGATTTGAACTATGATAAAATCTATGGATTCATTTAATTCTCAATTTATTGATTAAAAGGAATGTGTTTTCAATTTCGTACCTTTCTGTATTGATTATTCCTTATCGAGTTATTTAAATGGAATATTTTTTCAGTTATTTACCTGCCCATATTGTTTATTCACTTTCTTATTAATTTATTTATTACATGGAATGTGTGTTTGGTTATTTACCATGCCATAATGATTATTCTAATTGATTTCATTATTAATTCCACTATATTTTACCCTTACTAATCATTTGATATCACCCTTATTTTGTTTCATTTTCCCAGTATTCTATAAAGTGTTCTAAGAAATATATGAAAGGATACATTAGTTAGAATGAAGTTATCCTTGAAAAAAATTATGTTCTAATTTTAAATTGTGTATATATCTAGTTTACCATGACAACTAAACTATTCAATCCTTTGGGACATGATTTACTTTTATCTTATTCCAATTTAATTCTAGTAGACACCGGCTCTTGTCTTGCTGGGGTTAGGTGGTTATAGTTGGTATCATGGCCAGGTTTAGTAGAAACCTTGGGAACTAGATTTAGGAAAACATAGATTACATAACATAAATCTAAGGTAGAATTTGAGGATAACTATATAATAACATCCTAAAGTTTCAGTTTGAAAAATGGATTCAAATGATCTCATGCATGTTTCTTCGGTGGCACTTGGTTCTCCAGTGATCAGTGGTAGATTGGCTTGTTCCCCTCATCCCTCCTTTAAGGAGGCTCTTTTATGTTATCCCTCGAGCTTTGAGCGGGTCCAGGAAGCTTCGTCGGATATTCCAACAGCTTCTTCTTCCTTTTCAGAGAACTGATCTATAGTTCTTGAGGTTTCAGTGGAGTCTTTCATAGCGGCATACTTAGATCTTCATTGGACCTTGGTAGTGTTATTCAGTGCTAATAATCCCCCTCTTGTGGTTTTTCAAGATTTCATTATGCATTGGGGTTTAGATCTACCGTCGATAGTGTCTATTCTGGATCAGAAGGCGTTCTGAATCATCTTGGATTCTAGGAAGGATTTTGTGAAGGCTTGGTGTAGGAGCACGCACTTCGTGGGGCACTAGAGGTTCTCCCTCTCTCGTTGGTCTATGGATGCACAATTAGGTCGTGAATGCTTCAAGGAGGCAGTCTGGGTATCAATTCCAGGGTTTCCTTTGCCCCTCATGAATGGGTCTTTTCTTAAAGCAATTGGGGATTCGCTGGGAAGTTTCTTGTGTACTGATGAACAGACTTCTCGCTTGGAGGAGGCTTCGATTGCTAGAATTTGTGTTGAGATGGATATTTCTCAGTCGTTCCAGGATCATCTTCTGATCAGGACTGAAGGAATTAAGGATCGTCATTAGCCTCTATTCTATCCATCTTTTCCTAGGTTTTTTTCTCTTTTCCATATCTTTGATCATACCTAATAGGTTTTCCACAAATATCATAGGGAGGATTTCAATTCTGGAGGGATTTTGAGGTCCGTCCCTTAGAATTCTCGCATGCGGATCCCTTTAGGGAATGAGGGACACGATCAGGGAAAAGTAATTGCTTCGGTTCCCTCTATTCAAACGTCGGAGGCCTCTTCTTCCAGTAATTTTTTCTTTGGTGATGGTTGGGATACCCCTTATCATGATCTGATTATTTTCTACAGTATAAGGGGTGAGACCTCTTGGGTTCAGTTTCTAGAGAAGGGTCCCAATCCTATGGGGATGACCCTCAGCAATTCTTATTGTTTGTGATCACTATCTGTGGGGGATTGGGTTCCATCCCACATTTGTATATAAAATATCACCATGTTGGAGTCTAAATCAAGTGATCTTGAAGACCTCTCGCTCTCCTTGAATAGGAAGCTTCCTCTTCTATCCTTGAGCTCTCCTCCAGTGGTGTCCTCCCCTCCATCTTCACTAGAACCAGTTTTGTCTCCTTCCCCTACTTGCTCTCCTTCATCGTATTCGATGTTGGTTAACAGTTCGATGTAAGGGCAGGATTTTTTTTCTCCAGAAGTTACTAGCAAGGAGTATTTCATAGGATTTGTCTCTTTAGGGGTAATATCCTTACAGTTTCATGCTGGTGTTCGAACAAGATCTCAATCAAAATCGGGTGTGATGGTATGTGCAATCTCGCCTCAGATTAAAGAAGGCCAGGAGTCTGGGGCCAAAGCCAGATGTGCCCGACACAATGTAAAGTTTTAATTTGGAATGCCCATATTCTTAAGGCTAGGGCGAAGTCTGACTTCATCGTCAATGAGCTCAGTAATAATTAAGTTTCTATCGTCACTATTCTGGAACCAAAACAAGTTTCTAGCAAGATAAATGAGTATGTGAAGAGGATCAAGGTTCGTGGATTTTTGCACAGGGATCCTCATAACTCCAATATCTGGCTGTTTTGGAAGGATCATCTTATTGTTGATCTTTTGATTGCGTCGGATCAGTCTCTGACCACCATAATTACAATTGGGAATCAAGTGTTTGTTTTTTCCTTCATCTATGCCAAGTGTGATGCCCAGGTCAGAGAATATTTGTGGCGTGAGTTAGATGATGTTAACCTAGATGACGTTCCTTGGATCATCGGGGGATATTTCAATATTATCGCAATCCCATAGGAGAAGAAAGGGGGAGGGGATTTTCCCAGGAATTCCAGTCACGCATTCATTTCCTTCATGGCTATGAATGTCCTTCTAGATGTAGGATTTTAGGGAAGTAGCTATACCTGGTGTAATAACCAGCACGGAGGTAGATATACCTATTGTCGTCTTGATTGATGCCTGATGAACAAGGATTCTATTTCAATGTTCTAGGACTCCATAGTTGTTCATCTAGTATGGTGTTTATCAGATCACTCTCCGCTCTATATTTCTTTGGATATAGGGTTGAGTAGGTAAGATTGTGTTTTATTTTCAAAAATGTGGATGGAGGAACCTGGTTTCTCATATGTGGTCAGGGAAGCTTGGGATATTCATTCCTGGGGGAATCTATGGATCACTCTTCATAACATGTTGAGACGTCTCAAAAATCTTCTTCTCACCTGGACAAAGAAGATCCATGCTCATCATCATGACCTGGTCGAGATTAGTAAAGAGGTGGAACTTTTGGAGAAGCGCCTGGAACAAGACTGGGATGATTCTCTATTTAATAGACTGAGAGTTAAAAAGGATCTTCTTACTAATAGTATTCTGATATAGGAGTAGATGGACAAAGAGTATGCTAGAGTCAAATGGATCTGGGAGGGAGATCAGAACTTTGGTTATTTTCAGGCCTGCATTAAAAAATTATATCATGATCAGCAAGCCAATATTTGTATAGAATATGGATCCTTCACCATTGATCTTGATGAGGTATGGGCCATAGTTAATGGGGCCCTAAAATCCCTATTGACTGCACCCAATTCAAGTATGGTAGTGGGGTATCTGAGTGGTGTTTCTGAAATATTTGAGGGAATTCCAAGATGTGTTTCAGAGTTCATTGATGAGGGCTTGAGGAGGACTCTGTATGAGGCTAAAGTTCATGAGGAAATTTGGTCTTTGAACCCGAATAGTGAACCATAGCCTAATAGCTTCCCTGGATCTTTCTATAGGGCGATGTGGGACTTTGTTAAAGGGGACCTGGTGAGAGCAGTCCATGATTTATTTCAGGGTGGGGACTTGCCATGTATTTCTTGTGAAACCAAGATGGTTCTTATTCCTAAGGTGGGTAATCCTCGGTCTATTTATCAGTATCATCCCATTAGCATGTGAAATATGTTGTACAAGACCCTGGCCATCATTCTAAATAAAAGACTGGATATTCACCCGGATTCTTGGATGGCCTATAAATAGCATGGGTTCATTAAAGGGAGGTCAATATAGGGCGCAATAGGAGTGGTCCAAAAAATGGTTAGAGTCATCAACAACAGTTCCTTCAGGGAAATATTTTTGTTTAAGCTAGACATGATCAAGGCACATGACAGTGTGGAATGGGGCTTTGTTCTCAGAGTCTTAACTAGCATGGGATTCTCTATTTGGACTAGTAACCTACTTTTCCACTATTTCAGCTCGACGTGGATTTAAACTTCTTTTATGGGTAATCAATTTGGGTTTTTCAAGACGTGTCATGGTCTCCGGCAAGGGGATCCTTTGTCCCCCGCTCTTTTCATTCTCTCTGAAAATGCTTTTAGCTACTTTATTAATCAAGGAATCAACATGGGTAAAGTTCTCCCTTACCATAATGGGTATGCTACAAGGGGTATCTCACACTTGATGTTTGCAGATGACACAATTGTCTTTATCAATGGAACTAGATGATATGTGTAGGGGTTGAATGGACTTCTAGAGGAATACTGTAAGTGGAGTGGGAAGGTGGTGAACAAAGAGAAAAGTTTTTTTTATATAACCAGGAATTGATCTGAAAGAAGGGTGAGGAATGTGGGGTCCAGTTTGAGTATGGAGAGAGGCTCTTTTCCCATGGAATACCTTGGGGCTCCAGTTAGTCCCTCCTCTATTAGGGTCCATCATTTTAATAAACTCATCAGCAAAATCTTTGTGCAGATCTATAACTGGAAAAATAGATTCCTATCCTTCAGAGGTCATATAACTTTAGTGAATAGTGTCTTGGTCTCTATTACCATGCATATTCTCTCTACCCTGAAGGTTCTAAAAAGAGTAATTTCCAAACTAGATAAGAGTATGGTGTCCTTTATATGGGATGGGCAGATGGAGGGTAGACATCATTGGGCTTCGGGGAAATGTCTTGTAAAACCTCTCTTTGAAGGGGGTATCAACCTGAGGAGTGTCTTCTCAACCATGCAGGGTCTTCATACAAAGCTTTCATGGGAAGCTCTGGAAGGTTGGTCCCTTTGGGGAAGGACAATGTAAGACATATATAGCTAGAATATGTGGGATCAGAGACCGGCTTCTTCTAGGATATAGAATCTAAATCATCCTTTCATGGAGGTTCTGCATCATCACTATCGGTGGTTAGTGGGAACAGGGAACATCAATTTCTGGCAGCATGATTGGGGGGTGGGAAGGCTGTATTTCTTGGGCTTCCCCACCCCAAACATATCCTTTAGCGAGGCTAGTGGTTATCCTCAATTTATTCAGTCCATACTTGATGAGAATAAAATTGATGTTTTTAAAATTATTGTTATCAGTGATGATCCTAATAAACTTATATTCATAGGTTAGACATCGGGTATTTTTTATATTAAGTATTTCATCCATGTGACAAGGGACATGTCAAATAAAGACCCATGGTGAGCGACTCTGTGGTGCAAGGAGATTCCCTCCAAATTTAATTTTCTGTTGTGGCGTGTGAGGAACAAATCACTTCCTACTGATGAAAATTTGAAACGTATGGGTGTGAATATGGCCTTTAAGAGATGGTGTTGTAGGTCATCAAATCATGAAATATTGGGTCATCTTTTCTATGATATTGAATGGGCTAGATGGATTTGGAAGACCTTTGGGGCGTTCTTTGGCTGGGATGTTCCTGGAGGGGTGTAAGAAAATTTCCTAAGCTCGTGGTTCAGGGGTATAGATACCCATGGGGCTAAGAGGAAGGCCAGGACCATCATCCTTGTTTCTAGTTGTTGACCATCTAGAAGACCCAAAAAGAATTGCGCCATAACCATGTCTTGAGATCTTAGGTAAGTGTAATTTTCAGAATGAAAAACATCCTGCTGGATTTGTTTCGACTGTGCCCAGATTTCCGATCAGCACTGTCGGTTAAATCAAATGTTCCAAATCTCTCAAATGACAACCAGGCTGATATTCCAGGGCAGGGAAGGTGGGTTCAATGGAATCTTCCATGTCATGGTTTCAAGCTTAATACGGATGGGTCTCTTCTCATGGGGGAGAAGAGAGGGGGCGGGGTCATGAGAGATCAGTTGGGTTTAGTCATTGAAATGTTCGCAACCTCTTATGGAAGAGGAGATGTATTGCAGGCGGAGGCTATAGCCATGGAAACTGGGATAAAGGTATTCAAGAAAAGTAAGATCGGTCTTAAGATGGCAGAGACAGACTCCATGGTTCTGTGTAAATCTTTATTGGGTAAGGGAAGTATCCCTTGGAACATCACTTATACTATAAGAAAATTAAATTATCTCATGGGTAACCACATGGAGGTCTCTCATACATGGCGGGAGGGAAACATGGTTGTAGACTTTTTGGAATCTATGGCATCATCAAATAAAAGTATTTTTCCTTTCTTTTTCTTGGGTTCTTTTCCTAAGTAGGGGATGAAATTTATTGTCAATGATTATCTAAGTTTACATTACTTTAGACCACCATGAGGTTTTTTTCTTGGGTTTTTTGTACGGTGGCCTTTTCAAAATCAATAAAAATGTTAATTTTCAGTCAGTAAAGTTTTAGTTAGATAGAGATTATGTGTTATTCTTAGTAATACATCTCTATCTGGATACTACAAGTGGACATGGTTCTGGAACAGATGTACCTAGGGTTAATAACTCTGAAAAGGTGCATCAGAAATGACTTAAGCATAATCTGGTATACAACAATGAGCCTTGATACGCACCCGGTTTGATACTCATGGGGGGTATTCTTAGGATAATTCTCATTTTATTTACAAACCATTATGAAGGATTTGAATATATGATTAAAATTAAGATCCTAGGTTAAATTTGAGGTGTCTTAAATTGAAAATAATGTGTCAATATTTAGACATCCTAAAAATGATTATCTAGTTTTTCCAATATGATAATTGATGCTCACACTATGGTTTTTGGTTTAAATAGATTCCCTCCTCTATAAGATAAACTCTATACCAAAGAAGGACCTATGTGTAAATAAATGGATGAAGTATTTATGTATTGAGGTTGTATTGAAAACCTTATTTAAAAGGCTATATAATGATTAAATTTCAAGGATGTATATCATATTTATTTTAAAAATTATATTAATTTGGTTTTAGAAAAGGTTAACATGTGTATTGGGTGACAACCCATCAAGTCCGTCAATTCCATGGGGCTTGAACCCATGACCAAAGGATGATAAGGTTTTTGTGACTACTACAATCCTACATAATTTCCTAGTCAATATTTCATTGTTTTTAGATAAATAATTTGATGAATAAATATTAATTATGAACCAGTAGTGTTACTTTTTAGGTTTAGAGATTAATTTGTTAACCATATTGGATTTGGAGAATAGTTCAAGACAAATAGTTAGAATTTTCACTCTTTTATGGGTCATAAGATCCATTAAAAGTGTATTTTAGTGCTTCAGGAATCAAAGTTAATTTTTAGATGAATTAGAAATTGATAAAATCAAAACTAAAGGATGAAATTGTGTTTATAGAAATATATAAAGTAAGTATATTTCTTTATATTTTTATGAAGTAAAATAATTGCTTAACATTAGAAAAATGATCAGAAAAAAATATTATCCTAATACCTTAATTTTTGTTGAACCAGTAGTCTTATGAATCATTAAAGATTTATGGATTTGGTTCCATAAACTTTCCATTGATCATTCACTTTTTTTAATTAATGACTTTAATCACTTTCTATAAATATTTACACTTTTCCTCCATTTATGTATCTTCACTTTCCACTAATGTTCACTTACTTAGAGACCTAGTTATATGTTAGTCCATGTAACCTTTATACTTTATATTCTATATTTTATAGAGGATGTTTTAAAAACCCTTCTCATGATTTAGGATTTCAAAATAGGAAATATCAAACAATCTATGACCAAGATCAATTTTAAATTTCAATGATGCAATTTATTTAAGGTGGGAAGAATATAACATCCTAAAAATTCTAAAAGATTGACTTTTATTTGATAGTGTATAAAATATTGAGACTTTATGATATATTTAATATTTTAAATAAAATTAATATATTTTATATCTTTCAATTCATGAAATACTTAGTTATCATGAGTGTCATGCCACAAAGACATTATTTGATAGCTTGTGTTACACACAAGACTGAGTTTTACTAAACAAAAATATATTATTAAAACATTATTATTTAATATAATATAACCTATCCATTAAATTAGAAGTTATGAATTGTATTAAAACTTATGAAAATATATGTTTTATAAAAATATAAGATAAATTCATTGGTTTCTAATTAATTAGAAACAAAAATATAAACCAATTGAATATAAAGGATTTATATTTATTTTTATGCTCCCAAAGGAATTTTGTCTTAATAAATTAAATTAATTACAATTATTATATGATATTAATGAAATATATATGTTATATATTCAAAATAATATTTTTGATATTTGTCAAATTGATTTTATAGGCATAATATGAGAACGAACCCAATTTAATGTATAGAAAAACAATATTTTTTTAAAGGCAATTTTACCGTCTTTTAATGGAGAACCTGTTTTAAATAAAAAATTTGGAACTTTTATAAATTTAATATGTCAAAATAAACTTTATTTTTGAAATAGTGGCATAAAAATTATCTTAGGGGGATTTTTTGGTATTTTTCTATGAGGTTTCATTTTTTGATGAATAGTGAAAAATATAGAATTTTAATTCAAAATTACTTTTTAGTATAATTTATTTATAAGGTTAAATTATATTTTTTATTGGTTTTAAAAATTAATTAGATAAATTTTACATATATTAATATAATTCAGGTCATTGGAAGCAATTTAACATTGAAATTTCATGTAAAAACATCTAAAACATTTGAACATTTTAACTTTAAAAAATCACTTTGTCATCCCATCTACGGGATTAAATTTAAATTAATTTATGCCACTTTTGATATTGGAATTTAGAAAAATGGATTCCATGTTTGGAATAATAACAATATATAATATATAATAAGGTCAAATTAGTTTTTGACCAAAAATATTAGTGAAAGTAATTAAAATAAATTACAGTAATTAAGAAAAAATAGCTTAACAAGGGACTAAACCTTAAACTTAAGAGCCATAATGACCTAGAAACTTTTTAAAAATACATTTTATGTTCATATATAGAATATATCCTCCATTTTATATAATTTTTATCATTATTTTAGCCACTTTACATGGTAAAAACGTGGGTAGAATACTCTTTTCAAAAATTTACAAGAATATCACCCCTCCTCCACTATAAAAAGGCACTCACGCCTCCCACTTATTCACACCTATAAATCCATTTTTCTCACCCAAAATCTACTAAAATAAGATCCCAAAATCACTCCCCTCATCATATAATCATATCTTTAGGAAAAAAACCATCCAATGAAGTCTTTTGGTATAAACTAAAAGGAGTAACTCGAAAATGAGGTAACATTCTTCAATGATCACTTTTGTTTTATTTCTTTATCAAACCATTAAATTATTTGAATTACATGATTTTATAATAAAATTAGTATCCTAATATACTAATATGTTTTATTTTAATTTTTTTACCCAAACCTACACAAACTTTCATCAAATGGGTAACAAACTTACCAATTCGTGTACGGTGAACTACCACCTCAAGAAATGATGTTGTTCATTTTTCCTTTACCACCTCTCATGGTTGGGAATTATGATGGAAACAATGTTTATATATGATATTTATTATTTTAATTTATTTATTATTTTTAAATTTTTATATAACATATACCTTTATGCTTTCCATTCTGTGGGAATACGATAACATCGTTTGTGGTAGTGTGGACTACTGCCTCCTCAAAGCAATGTGATTCATTCATGTTATACATTGAATGTATTATAGTATGGTTTTAATAAAATAATATGAAATATATTATATAAATATGATAATTTAGTGATAATATACATATATATCACTTACTTTTTAAATATGAAAAATAAATGGAAGTAGTGTTCTTGCATACATACGGCCTACTGTCTCTATGAAAAGTACATTTCATTTCATATCTCCAAATATTATGGATTATTATAAATACATATATACTGAATTTATGTGATAATTAAATAATGTTTTACATTATTTATATGATTAAATCATGATATAATTAATATGAACAATAAGTAATAAGTCAAAACATACTCGAAAAACTAGGTAATTAACACTCAAAATAGTGAAAATAATTAAAGGTTGTTAAAAAACAAGTAATAAGATAATATGTGATATTATAAATATGATTATGGTTTTGTTATAATTTATTTCAATTCTTAACACCATTATACAGCATATTAAATTACTTTCAACCAAAAAGGAAATGCATGGTAAGGGATTCTTGTCTCACTTTTCTTTCCATAAGGCATGCACCATTTTCACCACTTGTTTATTTTGTGGGGTGTATATACCACAAATATTGTATTTTATATCGTGAATAAATTTATCTTCATGTTATTTGGAGTTTCAATCTAATTTATCTCTTTCATGGGGATTATAATTCAAAAGTTACCAAGTGGTAAGGGACTTCATCTCAATTCCCATTCTTTGAGGAATACTTTATTGTTGTGAACCTAATTTCTTATATGTCGTGTACATACTGACACATTGACATGTAATATCATGATTAATTCATTATTCATGGTATTTTGAGTTTCAATTTTAATTATTTATTCTAAGGTTATTTGAATTAAAAGTTACCAGGTGGTAAAGAATTCCATAACCTGATTCCATTCCATTGGGTTATATTACTTCTTCATAATAATTAATATTCTAAGATTATGTGTGTAATCACTTTTTAATATATATTTTTGTGTTTAAAATTGTTTTATGTGGATTTATATTTGACACACATAATTTATTCATTGATTTGTTTTCACATCAATGTTATGGTCTTTTTAAGGGATTACTTCACCATCTCATTTTGTTCAGGATTATTTGCACTTGAATTTTCATTAGTGTAAATTATTTGATAATTATTTAATATATCATTTAATTTTATTTTCCTCTGGTTATTCATGAACTTTTTCATGTAATGGCACTATTTTTCTATTCTTTGGTACTCAAAATGTTTTAGAAAATGTTTTTAAGAAAACTCCACTTCATTTCTCTCTTTAGTCAAAGAACCTGTTTTCTTCTAAAAACCATGTTTTATTAAAATGTTTTCAAAAATGTTTTTAACCTTTTAAAAATTATTTTTTTAAAAAAAATTACCCCTTTTTCTTTTATAAATGTTTTCGAAGTAATCTTATTGTCTCTTTATGGACAAGGCATTTTTCTAAACTTTTTACCATGTGAAAGGAATTTTCTTTTTACCTTGTAAAAAATGTATGGATTTACCCATCGTCATTTCTTCTAAGCTTAATTTTAAATTTTAAAAGGTTTATTTTTAATAAAAATTTAAAAAAAAATTAAGGAAATTTATTTTTAAAAAAAAATTCAAAATTTTTTCAAAATGAAAAGGATATTTTCCTCAATGATTTTTTTAAAATACCTTCCATTCATCAAGGAAAATAACCCTTTATTTTACTCCAATTGGGATATGTTGTATTGATACCATACTTATTTTTCCTATGGATGGTTTATAATTGATTTGGAAAAGGATAGTATTACATTCACTTCCTAGGTTCCTTTGTTAGCCCCCTTGAAATATTCAATTTACTATGATCATTGAATATTGAATTTTCCCTAATTATCCATATCATTTATCATGAATAAGTTTATTGCGTAAACCATATATCATTTTTACATACATTGTTTAATTTGAAATTTATTTGATTTACTAGGTAAATATTGATAAATTTGTATCCTTTACTCAATAAAGATATTTGATAAGGCATATTATTTTTGAATTAAATTGATTATTTGATATATGAGGAATTCTTTAGACATGAAATATATGGGTTGGGGTCCATTTAAAGTAACCCCCTTGATGCATTAGGAGTCTCATGATATGAAATTAGTTGTAGAAAATCTCTTTAAGTTTAGTTCCAAAAAGAATAGATAGGTTTCTACCCATACATTTAAACTTTCTTATGAAAGGTCTTGACAGTAGCGTGTTAAACCATCTTATGAAAGGTCTTTATGGTAAAGGTATCATGTTCCTAGGAAACATGACACTAATAATTAATAATTTCCTCCATTAATATTTATTATTTATTATCCATGATATTTTCACTATGATAAAGTATATGGATGCATTTCATTCTTAGTTTGTTGATTAAATGGCATGTGTTTTCAATTTCTTACCTTTACATATTGATTGTGCTTTATCTAGTTATTTAAATGGAATGTTTTTTTAGTTATTTACTTTACCATATTGTTTATTCACTTCCTTCTCAGTTTATTGATTACATGGAATATGTGTTCATTTATTTACCATTCCATAATGATTATTATCATTGATTTCATTATTTATTCCTCTATACTTTACCCTTACTAAGCATTTGATATCACCCTTATTTTTTTCCTTTCCCCAAGATTCTCAGAATTTTTCTTAGAAATATATGAAAGGATACATTAGATAGAATGAATTTATCCTTGAATTTTTTTGTAATTTTAACTCGTGTATGTATCTAGTTTTCCAAAACTACTAAACTATTTGGTCCTTTGGGATGAAATTTAATTGTATCTTATACCAATTTAATGGTAGTAGGCATCATATCTAGACTTGTTGGGTTGGGTCTCTATATGTGATCCATTATTGAACCTCTCTACTTCCTGAAGTGTTATTCATCACCTTCGATGAAGGTGCTAGATCCCATTCAACATTCGAGTATCTTCATGATACGATCATAGATCTAAGTGATTAATTTACTCCCTCAAAGGAAAAAAGGTATTTTCTTTGTTTTAGTGATCTTTATTAAGCATTCTCTTTGTGAAGAGAAAATAAAAGTTTTTGCAATGTATTAAAACCATTTACTTTGTTTTATGATAATATTTACATGTTGATTTCTTGAAGATATATTTGCATGTTTTTTAGGTTGTTTTCCACTATTAATGATAATTATATGATCATATGAAACTCATCAGTGCATTGGGTAAGTATTTAAATGAGAGTCTTAATATAAGAATGGATATTCATGATTGTGTCATGGTTTGTCTAACAATGCAATCCAACCATGTGTGGGGTCATCTTGAGATAGTATCACCACATGGTTGGCTCATAGTTTTCCAAAAACTTGTGTCCTAACTATGTGGCGTGTGGTTGGAAACCCTAAAAATATGTATCTAATATGAATTAAGCCTCAATACCTGTTTTAATCACCAAATCCATCAATAAAATCAATTTCTTTTGTTCCCTAGGCTTGATAGATGATTCCTTTCGATTCAGAAGTGATTATTAGGTGAATCAAAGTGTGTTGGAAGTGTGGATTTTTTATTAAGTCATTATTATTCACTATTATTATTAGATATAGTCTTTTTTTCTCTCTCTCAGAATCATATATCTAATCTTTTTTAGATAGATCCATGTTCTATGATTATAATATTGATATATTGTGAATTTTTTGTTTAAAGGGAAGAATATCTAAGACCATATTTAGAGAATTATAATGTCGTTCTTCATTTTTGCTAATCATTGTGATATAGGTGGATTCTCTCTCATATCCACTTAACTTGGAACTTTAAGGCTTATTTTTATTAAATTAATTGTTTGAAATTGTTTTTAAATCCATGTGTGATTCTTGATGGAAGCCTATTCTGTGTTATGGCTTGGAAATTGTGGGATTGTATGGTTTCTTGGAAAATTATCTTTGGTGGTGATTTTAAAAGGATGATTTTAAAATTATGGTTTTATTTTGATGAATGGAAAATTTTTGTTGAAATGATTTAAATAAATAATAGTTTTATGTGAAATGAAATTTTTCATGGGATTTGGCATACATGGATGGTGTGAGTGCATTCATAGATGTGACCCTAGGGAAGGGGTGTGTGCTATTGGGGAACCTTGTATTGGTCACCTTATGACAACTTTATGGATCTATGAGAGACAACTCATGAGTATGGAACTGTCACCTTGGCATTAATGGTGTGTGTTTGGATACATGGTTATGGGTATTACAAATAGATTTAGAGATTTTTTAAAGGTTTTGTTTTGTTTATTTCCATGTAAAATTGTTATGTCTTTGATATAAACTATTTTTACTACTTAAAACTATTTTATATAAAATGTGTTAACCGGTTACTATCTTAGTGGCATGAGTTGGGGAGTCTTTGGGGAAATCCTACTATGTTTAAACTCACCCCCTACTTGGGCACTATTGTGAATTTTTATATTCCATCTACTAGTTTATAGTTAAAGTTAGGGTAGCTTATCTATTTAGTGATTCTTCTTGAAAATATGGTCTTGGCATGTGTAGTTGGAGCTTAGAGTAGGTTGGGTGTTGTTTTTCTTGACTTCACTTTGGTGTCTTTGGTTTCAATTATATTTTTTGTCTTTTATGGTTATTTTATTTTGATTTTCACTTGCACTCTGATATTGGTTAATGTTTTGGTTATTTTTTGAGTTGTAATTTGTATGCATGCATCATATAGAGTATTGAATTTTTATTTTGTATGTTTTTCAAGTGTTTTATATTAAAAAAGTAAAATTATCCACATATGTTCTTAAGGATCTTGGAATTTATTTCTAGCCTTTGGTGTCTTAGGTATGTCACCTAAGGCCTAGTAAATCCCTTGTCACTTCTCAAGCCAATGAGGAGGCATGAGATGTTACAAATGGTAGCATATTCTTTCAGTCCTTCAGTTGGAAATGGTATAAATCTTGGTTGGTTTGTATTGGAATCCTCATGTGTTAATCATGTTTTAATGATCAAAAATCCTATACATTTTGGAAAGCTTGATCTGTCTCAAATCATATGTACAGATGGTTGGTTTCTTTTTGCTTTAAATAAACCTATCCAAGATCTTAAGTGATATTTTTTATTATTGTAAACTATTTTTAATTTGTTTTATAATGGATTTCTTTGATAAATTATTAAGTCTAATCCATTCTATGAATATCACTCTTTAAGTCTGTATGTAGATATTTGGATAAGTCTGATAAATCATGAGTCTATCACCGATTATGTTTTTCTAGAAAAGGACTCAGACACCGTGACTAGACACCATGACCTAGACACCATGACCAGACACTATGACCAAAAACCGTGACCAGAAACCATGACCCAGACACCGTGACCCAGACACTATGACCATACACTGTGACCATACACTGAGAACCAGACACCATGACTAGACACTGCATTTGTGCTACCAGTTCCTAATCTCTATACAACTATTTCATCATGACTGTCTCACTGCTCAAAGACAAAGAAGGAGACATCATTTCATGGAAACACCATTTCCAAGTGACATCATTTCTAGACATACTCTGACACTATTTTTTTCAATCTGTTTTTTTATTTTTCAATTTAATTTCTAAAGGTCATATTTGAGTCTCTTAAATGCACTAACATAATTAATATGTCTTTGTAGACATGTCACCTAACAGTAAGAGGTACGAGGTGCAGAATACATGAATCTTTTTAGATCCAACACATGCACTACAAGAATAAAAAGAGAAGTGCGGCCCAGAAACAAGGAGGCGCGATAACGAAGAAGCACGAGCATTCTTGAGAAAAAAACTGACACATGAAACTCGATACATATGAAGAACACATGAATCATTCACGAATCCAAAAAGGCTGAGATACCATAGATTAGAGTCAATAACATATTCGCAATACCATCTCCATGAAGAAAAAGATCCGTATCTAACTGGAAACCAGAGCATCATACTTACGATACTCTGTTTCTCGCAAGAGGACTCGATTCTGACATCTGCTTCATCCTAGAAGTCCAGAGCTGCATAGAATAACACTCAGAGCACTTCTAACCTTATCTCATCATTTTTCTCTATTGTGTATTGTTTTTAGATTTCGAGTAGTGTGTGTATGTCTATATAAAAACACACATTGTCTCCTTCATTAAACTGGAGGATACAAGATATCCTTCCTCTCAAATATTTTTACACTTGTTTAGTCCCACAGATAAGTGTGGAAGAGTTCCCTATGTGACCTATTAGTTTATACCCACAAAGAACTATGGAAGAGATCGTGTGACCTGGACAGTCTTGTGTACTATTTTTTACCCCGATCCAGGGTGTGGATCAAGTTTATTAATATAAACTTCTTGGTGGCAGGTGATCATCAAGTGGAGTGGATTAGGTCTTGTCTTTAGACTAGATCACTTTTTTTATATATGTTGTGTTTTTTAATTTAGTTTTCTTTGTTTTACTATATAATATAGAAATAACTAAATTTTCTTTGATAATTAATCTTGGAAAGAAGTTATAATTGTTTTTTCTTATTATAATAGCTTCAAAAGTAAAATTAATAACTGATATTAAGATTACTGAGAATTAATCAATCTTTTGAGAAGTTATTTAAAGAGTCAAACTTTCATAATTGTATTACTTTGATTAATTGGGATGTATTAATTTTTATTGGGGAACCTTTTAAGAATAATTTTCAAACAAAATTTTATATAGATACTCAATTCAACCCCCCCCCCCTGAGTACTCTACTTCGACCAACATTTGGTATCAGAGGGTGTGTGCTATTCTTATTAAGCCTCTGTTTTTTACCCTATTCAACTATGATTTTATTTGTACTTTAAATATCTGTAAATTTCTATTAATTCTAAATTTATAGCTCTTTCAAATTATTTCTTTATTATGGATAATAGATTGGAAGGTGTTGCAACAAACAGACTACCATTCTTTAATGGAACCAATTATGCCTAATGTAAAATTAAAATGAAAATGCATTTAGAAGGTAAGGGTTTTGAAATTTTATATTCAATTATAGATTATTATAAGATTCCTATTACTGGTAGAATCACTTGGGATGACCCAACCAATAATTCCTACAATAACAATTTCAAATCCATGAATACTTTATATTTATCTTTAGGAGATGAGGAATTTAACAGAATTACTACATGTAAAACTACCCATGAAATTTGGGATGCTTTGTCTGCTTCACATGAAGGAACTTCTAGTGTGAAAGAAATGAGACTTAATACTTATACTATTAAATATGATAACTTTAAAATGAAACCTAATGATCCTATTTCTGACATGTATCTCAGGTTCAATGAAATTATCAATACAATGATTTCTCTTGGAAGAGAATTTACTGCCAAAGAAAAAATTATGAGGATTCTCAAATGCCTACCTGATAGATGGAGAGGAACCTCAGTCTATATTAGAGAATCATGCAACATCGGCAAGTTACCTGTAAAATAACACATTGGGAAACTAATGGTGTATGAAGAAGAGCTAAAAGTCAACAAGGAATAGGAGGATGAACCCAAAAGAAAATATGTTTCATTTAATACCACCACCTTTAAACACAAAGAAAAATTAAAATTGGAAGTCTTTATAGAAAGTTACAGCATTGAAAAATCTTCACCTAACAATGATGAGGATATGGATCAATTATCTAGAAGGTTTAATATATTTTACAAGAAGAATAAATTTTTCATAAATCCTAACTTCAAGGGAAGATATGATCAAAAAGGAAGTTAGAAGAAATATTGGAAAAGAAGTGACAAGTCTGATGAGATAGTATGTTATAAATGTAAGTGAAGGGGACATGTAAAGGATAAATTTCCCAAGATCAAGTACAAAAATAAATATGAGGAAAAATATAGAAAGTATAAAAAGGAAATTAAATCAACATGGAGTGCTTCTGAGGACAGTTCAAGTGACTCAGAATCTTTACATGATGAACAGGCTAACAAAGCCAATATGTGTTTTATGACAAACACATCTGAAGTAACACTGGAATCTCCTATACACAATTCCTATTATTCTGGAGATGAGAGTGACTCTGAGAATATGTCTAATGAATAAATGTTTGAGTACTGTAATATGATTTAAGAAACATGTAATGAACTAAAAGATAAATACAAATATTCAAAGAAACAACATGATCTTACCTCAACTATTAAATTTGAACTTACTGTATAAAGGGAGAAAATGATCATTTACTCAAAGAAAACATTTAACTAAAGTTATATAATGATCAATTAAAAAAGGACCTTGAAAGGTTTACTAATGGTAAAGATAATCTGGTACAAATTCTAGGTAAAAATATTTCTCCTAAATATACTATTGATATTGTATATCAACCTGGTAAACGAAATGTTGGAAGAACTAATTTTTTTTCTAATTCTAGGACATACATCTTTACTCCTAGTTCTGGAAAACACTCATCTAGTTCAAATTATGATACACTCTCTACTGTTTCAAGATTTTATAGACCAAATAGAGTTTATTTTTCAAGCACTTTACATAATTCTTATAGGAAACCTATGAGGTAGATATGGGTTCCTAAAGCACTAGTCACTAATATTACTAGACCCAAACAAATATGGGTACCAAAGTTTGTTTTTATTTGACTATTTTGTAGGAAAGATGCTTAAAGAGCTCTTGTAAAAGCCTATGGTACTTGGATAGTGGGTTTTCAAGACACATGACAGGGGACTATTCATTCTTTAAGAATTTAATAAAAATTGATGGTGGACATGGCACCTTTGGTGACAATGCCAAAGGAAATATCATTAGCCTTGGACAAATCGATAACTATAACTCAGTTTTAATTTCGAAAGTACTTTTTGTTTATGGATTGAAATATAATTTTCTTAGTATTTTACAACTATGTGGTGATGGATTTCATGTTAAATTTGAAAATGATGCTTGCAATGTTTTTAATTCTAAAAATTAATTAGTATTTTCTGCATTAAGAAATTAAAATGTATACTTTTTTAACTTAAATTCTTTATTATCTCAAAATGCTTCATGTTTACATGTTTTTTAAAGAGTCTTAGCTTTGGAATAGGAGACTAGGACACTGCAATATTCACTCTCTTAGAAATCTAACTAGAAAAATATTAGTCAAATATCTACCCAAACTTGAGTTTACAAATGATAAAGTGTGTAATCCTTGTCAAAAGGGAAAGCAACACAAAATTTCCTTTAAACCAAAGAAAGAAGTGTCAACTTCTCAACCTCTCGAACTAGTTCACATGGATTTTTTTAGACTATCTAGAGTTTATAGTTTAAATGGGAAGCACTATGTTTATGTTCTTGTAAATGAATTTTCTAGATATACTTGGAATTTCTTTTTGGATCACAAAAGCTAAGCCTGTTCTCATTTTACCAAATATTCCAAAACTGAAGAAAATATTAGTGGAATTGGAATTAAATCCTTAAGAATTGATCATGTTTGTGAGTTTTAAAATAAAGAGTTTGAATCATTTTTCTCATAAAATGGCTATATTCATAATTTCTATGCCCCTAGAACACCTCAATAGAATGGATTTGTAGAAAGAAGAAATAGAACCTTGCAAGAAATTTCTAGAACCATGCTTAGTGAATATGACTTACCTATTTATTTTTGGGTTGAATCTGTAAATCCAGCATGCTATATTATCAATAGAGTGTTGATTAGAACCATTCTTAAAATAAATCCATATGAGTTATGAAAGAATAGAAAACACAAAGTAAACTACTTCAATGTTTTTAGTTGCAAATTCTATATCCTTAATACTGAGAAAAGTCTTGAAAAATTTGCATCCAAGGGTGGTGAAGGAATTTTTCTAGGATATTCAATCTCTATTAAATCCTATATAGTGTTTAACAAAATAACTAAATGTGTGGAAGAATCCTTCCATGTCAAATTTGATGAAATAGATCCACATGAGACAAAGACCACTCTAGAGAACCTGGAGGATGATGTGTCAAATATGGACATTAATTCAAAATACTCTAACCATCCTATAAAGGAATCAGTGATAACTTCCAGTTCTTTAAAATCTTTAGATTAAAGTCACAATGATATTGAACTTATTGAAGAACCTGAAATCACTAGTCCTTCTTTTTCTAGAGCTATTAAAACTCTTAAGAACCATCCTTTAGATGTTGTTGTAGGATAATTAGATAAAGGAACTAAAACTATATATTCTATTAGAAATCAAGTTGAACATCAAGTCTTCTTGTCATAACTTGTACCTAAAAACATTAATGATGTTATCAATTATGAATTTTTGGTGATGGATATGCAAGAAGAACTTAATTAGTTTGAAAGAAACAAAGTTTGGAAACTTGTTAACAGACCCAATGACACATTTACTATAGGCACTAAGTGGGTATTTAGAAATAAATTAGATGAATCTTGTAACATAGTTAGAAACAAGACTATATTTTTTACACAAGGCTATAGTCAAGAAGAAGGAATTGACTATGAGGAAATCTTTGCACTGGTAGCTAGACTTGAAGACATCAGAATTCTTCTTGCTTATGCTACACATCCGAATTTAAAACTGTATCAAATAGATGTTAAAAGTGAATTCCTAAATGTGTATATAGCTGAGGATGTCTTTGTTAAGCAACCCCCTGGTTTTAAAAATCCTCATTTTCCAAATCATGTTTTTAAACTATCAAAATCTTTATATGGTTTAAAACAAGCTCCAAGAGCTTAGTATGATATTAAATACTTTTATTATTTCCAAATGTTTTACAAAAGGAATAGTTGATCCTACCATTTTTATAAAACGAATTTATAATGATGTTTTAGTAGTTCAAATTTATATAGATGACATTATCTTTGGATCTTCAAGAAATTCTTTATGTATTGAATTTTCTAAAATGATGCAAAACGAATTTGAAATGAGTTTAAGGGGTGAACTAAAAAAATTTCTTGGATTTTAAATATTTCAAAATAATGATGGTATTATTTTAAATCAAATCAAATATACTAAATATCTTCTAAAACGTTTTGGATTGGATAGCACTAGAAGTAGTGACACTCCGATGAGTACTACTTGTAAGTTGGATCTTGATGAAGATGAAAAATCTGTTGATTAGACCAATTATAGAGGAATGATTAGAAGCCTACTTTACTTAAATGCTAGCCAACCTAACATTATGTTCAGTGTATGTATGTGTGCTCATTTTCAAGAAAACCCTAAGGAATCTCATTTAAATTTTGTTAAGATAACTTTCAAATACCTCAAGCATACACCCAATCTAAGACTATTCTATCCCAAAGGACAATCGTTCAAGTTAGTTAGTTATTCTTATGCTGACTTCGGTGGTTGTAATTTATATAAAAAAATAACCTCTAGAACATGTCACTTTTTAGGCAAGTCATTAGTATCATGGTGTAGTAATAAATAAAATATAGTTTCATTATCTACTATTGAAGCTGAGTACATAGCTGGTGGTAGTTGTTGTGCATAAATTTTGTAGATGAAACACACATTACTAGATTATGGATATCAATTCAGGCATGTACCTATAAATTATGACAATAAAAGTGCTATTAACATCTCAAAAAATCATGATCCACACTCTAGGACAAAACATATTGATGTAAGACATCACTTTTTTAGAGATCATTATCAAAAAGGTGATATCATTTTGGAATTCATTAGAACTGAATATCAGCTTGATGATATATTCACCAAACCATTAAATTATGAAAGAATAGATTACATCATACATGAATTTGGAATGATAAATTTTAAGTATTAAGTGTACTGTTTCACAGCTTACTGTTTCACGACTTATTATTTCACAGCTTACTATTTCACAACTTACTATTTCACAGTTTACGGTTTCACAAGTCATTGTCATAAGATTACTGTCTAAATCTTACAGTTCTATATTTTACTATCTTAAAAGTTTTTGTTTCATAATTATAGTCTCACAGTTACTATATATAGGTTACTGTCTAGCACTTACTGTCTCAAACAATACAGTTTCATAGTTTAGAAATCACATAGTTACGATCTCACCATGAAAACTCGTTACAGTCTCACCGTGAAAGCCAGTTATGGTCTCACCGTAAAAGTCTGTTACAGTCTCACCATAAAGACACTTTATCATTTTATTTACATATTATAACCTATATTATGGTAATCAATTATTTTATTCTTTTACTTTCCCGTGATTTTGATTTTGCGATGTTTGACATCCATAAATGATAAAAATGAAATAAGTTTCACTCCTTTCTTCACCTGAGATCTCTTCTCTCAAACTGAAACCCCTCCTTCAACCTTTCTCTCTCTCTCAAACCTTTTTTATATGCCCATAATAAAACTTCTATCCTCATCAACTCCTGAGAAGCGCAGATCAAAGAATAAGATAAAAATAGCACCGAAGTTAGCACCCAAAGGTCCGTTGAATCCGAACCTGGTGAACAAAATAGTGGTACCTTAAAAGGAAATTTTCCCCAAGTGGTTGTTGTCAAGTAAGTATTTAGTATTGAAAGTACTAAGAGAACAAGGATGGATGGATTGGTTCACAAAGTAGGATAGGTTGATTTACCCAAAGCTAGTTGCACATTTTTATCAGTTCATTCAATTCTCTTTTGATACAGAAGATGGTTATTTTCTGAGAATCTGGATCAATGGGAAACAATGTACCTTTTCTTCAAGGTTATGGGTTGCATGAATAATGATACCTCATGAGGGTATTTTTGAGGACTACCAAAGATTTAGTCCTCCTCCAAGTAAGATCTTTGTTTTGGAAGAAGCCTTGGGAAGCTTAACTAGAAATGAAACAAAGCGAAGAGCTATAGCTACTGAGCTAGATGGGGAAACCAGACATTTTTTTAAGTTTTTTTAGAATCCGATTAGCCCCAGAAAAGGAAACTTTGATACACTCAAGTATCAGGGTGTATTTTTTATACATATTATGAAGAATGGACACAAGATAAACCTATGAAATTATGTTATACTCCATATGTGTGATTTGATAAATACAACCTCCAAGTAAACCTCCCTATTCTACTCAAGTTTAATCTCAGATATGCTTCATGCAAAAGGTTTGGCTGGACCAGATGAATAAATCATTAAGGACTATGAATTTTTTATTTCAAAATTTATAGTCAAGAGAATGAAAATCAGTTGTAATCCATAGAGAAAAGAATGGGTGAAAGATAAAGACATAGTCTATGAAAATTTCAACCCAGTTGAGCACTCTTCAAAACCTAAGGAAATTTATGATCCTGTTTTGGATCCATATGAGATTGCTGACTATTTTGATGAGGAAGAAGAAGAAGTGGTTGTTTCACCTACAGGGAAAACTATCCTGGATGAGAAATATAGTAAACCTACTCCTCAAGTCTTAACTGAGAATGAAATACCTATTCCTAAAGAAATTGTTGATCTGGAAGAATAACCTGCCTCTAAAGAATAACATGGTGTTGTTGAAAGGTAAAATGTTGTTCTAGAAGATCATATGGAAGAATATTTTCCTCTTGAGAAAGAAGCTACTTTTTGAGGAACTCCTAGAGGAACAAGTTTTTCCTAAAATTATCCTATCTATTGAAGAGAGAATGAAGTAAGCCTTTCAATTATCTAGAAATCAAATGGGTGAGGCTATTAGGGATGAAATATTGGAAATATATCAAAGATATAAATCTCTTAGTCCTGAGAAAGATGCACATGTTGAGGGGGAGAAATACCCAAATCTAGAAACTGTTGATTTTCCTAATTCAGTTGATCCAAGATCTGTAGATACATGGTATAAATTCCCTATCTATTTTGATGTAAATGATTCTAAGGAAGCCTCGCTTAAAGGTATAGATCTATCTACTATGTTTCAATTGAAACTAGTATCTTCCCTTGATGTTATAGCTGCAAAGGAACCTGATCCTATCTTAGATCCTATCCCTGAACCTTCACAAGAACTCTCTACCTTAGTGAGTAAGGATGATTTGAAATCATTTGGAGATACCCTATTGGTTGGGGTTAAAAATCTCATGAATACTCAACCTGCTCCTATGACAAACTTGAGTAAAAGAGATGATTACCTACTATTAGAGAATATTATTTGGCAGATTCAGCCAAAAATGCTTCATGAAATTCAAGAGGTAAAAGTTGAGAACAAATAGTTAAGTGATGAAGTTAATTCTCTCAGAGGTATGTTTAAAGATATGAAAAGAGTGTTTAACTCAAGACTATAACCTGTTACTCACCCTATTGAGAATGTTGGTAGTCAGATTCCAAAGTAATTGGCCTCCCTGATTCAACCTAACCTAACTTCCTTAGCTGACAAAGTGGATGAAAGAAACAAGCAAATAGTTCAAGAGATGTGTGAGCTTGTTATTGGTCTTAACAAGTTGACTGATGAGTATAATATTTGTCTTTAGAAAGTTTTGAATCAACTGAAGTCTCTTACTTCAGTTGTTACAGCTTCTAATACCTCTGTACAATCATATCAACCTTCCTTGGATAGTGATCTGCTCAGAATAGTTGTTAAAGAAGAACTCTAATCAATGCTTAGTGGATTTGACAAATAGTATCTATTTGTGGTTGTCAAGAACAGTGACAGAGTTCTTGATTTGGAGAGAATTCATTCCAAGATTTCCAATTATTCTTAAGAAGAAATTTATAAGAAGGTGGATTTCTACTTCAATAGGATTTTCTCTAAGCATGATAGTAAAAACCATTTCAAGTACCTTGTAGAGAATCTGAAAATCCTTCATGTCACTCAAGATTTCAAATCTCAAGTTCAAAAGCTCAAATATTTCACTCCTTTATTGAAAAAGTTCATGGAGAGAAAGTATGACTTTGAGAAAGTGATGTAGTATGGTGGTGAGATTATTGCTGACTTCATCAAGCTATTGAGGCCTTATCTTCATGTATGGAGCACTGTTATTGTGGCTCCTGCAACTGCACCCTTGAGACTTAGTTTGTCATGTGCGGACATGTTATCCTTGACCAACAATTTCCTCGGTCTTCCACTACACCTACCTTGGCCCCATCTATTTTTAAAAGTCTCCCTCTACCTTCTCTTTCAGTTGGTGCACTTCCTTCTGCCACTTCTATATAAGCTCATGTGGCTTCTAGTGATGTTGCTGCCAAAGGAAAATAGAAGATAGCCGGTGCTGAAGAATAATGACTACTATCTTTTGATAAGGATGTTGTTTTATTTTTGTTTCCTACTATTTTAAATGACACTTTTTTATCTATCTAATGCATTGTGAACTCTTCTTATCTATTCTCTTATTTACTTTTGTACTCTTTTTGATAATAAAAAAAGGGGGAGAGACATGCACTCTAAATGCACACTAAGGAAGAGACACATTCACTAAGAATATATATCTCACTCACATTATTTGTGATCATAAAAAAGTAGGATATTGTTGGACTCCTCATGTGTTAATCATGTTTTAATGGTCATGAATCCTATACATTCTATAAATCTTGATTTGTCTCAAATCATGTGTACAGATGGTTGGTTTCTTTATGCTTTAAATAAACCTATACAAGATATTAAGTGCTATGTTTGATTATTGTAAACTATTTTTAATTTGTGTTATAATGGATTTCTATGATAAATGATTAAGTCTAATTCATTCTATGAATATCACTATTTAAGTCTGTATGCAAATATTTGGCTAAGTCTGAGAAACCATGAGTCTACCACTGGTTATATTTTTCTGGAAAAGGACCCAAACACTGTGACTAGACACAGTGACCCAGACACCATGACTAGACACCGTGACCAGACACTATGACCAGACACCGTGGCCCAGACACCATGACCCAAACACCGTGACCAGACACCATGACCATACACCAAGAACCAGACATCGTGACCAGAAATTACATATATGATACGAGTTCCTGATATCTATACAACTATTCCATCATGATTGTCTCACCACTCAAAGACAAAGAAGGAGACACTATTTTATGGAGACACTGTTTCCAAGTGACATTTTTTCTAGACAGACTATGACACCATTTTTTTAATATGTTTTTTCATTTTTCAATTTAATTTCTAACAGTCATATTTGAGTCTCTTAAATGCACTGACATAATTAATATTTCTTTGTAGACATGTCACCTGACAGTACGAGGTATGAGGTGAAGAATACATGCATCCTGTTAGATCCAACACATGTAATCCAAGAATAAAAAGATAAGTGTGGCCTAAAAATAAGGAGGCTTAATAACGAAGAAGCACAGGAATTCTTGAGAAAAAAACCGACACATTCAACTCGATACATCTGAAGAACAAAAGAAGCATTCATGAATCCAAAAATGTTGAGATACCATATATCAGAGTCAAGAACATATTTAAAATACCAACTCCATGAAAAAAATTATCCAGATATAACTAGAAACCAAAGAATCAGACTTGTGATACTCCGTTTCTCACAAGAGGACTTCATTCTGACATATGCTTCATCCTAGAAGTCCAGAGCTACATAGAATAACACTTAGAGCACTTCTAACCTTATCTCGTCATTTTTTCTCTGTTTTGTATTGTTTTTATCTTTCAATCAGTGTGTTTATGTCTATATAAAAACAAACACTATCTCCTACATTAAACTGGAGGATACAAGATATCCTTCCTCTCATATCTTTTTACACTTGTTTACTCCCACGGATAAATGTGGAAGAGGTCCCTATGTGACCTATTGGTTTATACCCACGAAGAACTATGGAAGAGGTCGTGTGACCAAGACAGTCATGTGTACTATTCTTTACCCTGATCCAGGGTGTAGATCAAGTTTATTAATATAAACTTCTTGGTGGCAGGTGATCACCAAGTGGATTGGATTTGGTCTCAGATTGAGAATGAACCACTTGTTTTATATCCACTGTGTTGTTTAATTTAGTTTTCTCTATTTTACTGTATAATTTAGAAATCACTAAATTTACTTTGTTAGTTAATCTTGGAAAGAAGTTATAATTATTTTTCCTTATTAAAATAGCTTCAAAAGTAAAATTAATAACTGATATTAAGATTTCTGAGAATTAATCAATCTTATGAGAAGTTATTTAAATAGTAAAACTTTCATAACTGTATTACTTTGATTAATTGGGTTGTATTAACTTTTATTGGGGAACCTTTTAAGAATACTTTTCAAACATAAATTTTTATAGATACTCAATTCACCCCCCCTCTTTATTACTCTACTCCAACCAACAGTTTGTCTAACTTTTGGGACAAATGATATCATCTTGTTCGGTCATTGAGTTGGGAATGGTATTAGTCTATCTTTGGGATGGTAGTAAGGAGATATGATCATCAGAACTTGAAATTTATATAATAAAAAATACATACCTAACCTTTTTATTATGAACTTTGAGTTACCAGGGTTTTTGGGTATATAAGTGTTTAAAGACACTTTTAGGTGTATTGTCGCCACATCCTCATGGGTTTAGTTGATGAGAATTTCATACCATGCATTGATAGTAAGAATTCCCACTAGGACTGCATTGTTCATTTTTAGTTTAATGGTTTATGAAATGATGGAAAAGTGGTGATTTTTTAAAATAATTAAATGGGTTGATTTTGAAAGGAATGTTTGTTATATTTTCAAAAAGATTAAAATGTTAATAATGATTGGATTTTAAATGTAATGGTTGTTATATGTTTTTATTTGGTAATTTGTAATTTATAATCCTTTAGTTTCTAGTAAGTGAGACTAAGTTATGTTTTTTTGTTATATTAAATGGCACTGGGTAGATGTCGTAGGAATCAATCAGAAGAGCCTACTAAAAATGTGCTTTCACCTAAGCCACAAGTGAACCAAGAGTTTTTTCAAAGTATTGTCCAAGATTTTTAGTCTTTGGATAGGGGTAATAAAAATGATTAGCCTCAATAAGTGGACCATTCAGTTTAGTTCCAAAATTAGAAATCGCCCACCTTTCAGGGGGATTTGGAGCAGAAAGAATCAGAAGTATGGTGGAATATGATTAATAAAATATTTGATATCCTTGGGAAACTATAAGAGTTGAAGTTAAATTTGGAAACATATATGTTTGAATATATAGCATGAAAATGGTGGGATTTGGGTGACCGGGCTAAAGTTGACCAAGGCATGACATGGGATGATTTTGAGAAATTATTTAACAATAAATTCTATCCTCACACCATTCAAATTGATATAACAATGGATTTTTTATCCTAGAGAAAGAAAATATCTTGATAATAGTGTATGTGGATAAATTTATGAATTTATTCCACTTTTACTTAGAAGTTTCTACAAGTACATCCTTGAAGGAACCTATTTTTTAGTCAGAGTTACAATCGTACATTCACTCAAAGATTGTCATTATTTGTATAACTAACTATGAAAAAATGTTCAAAATAGATATGGTGGTATAAATGTATAACTCAGGAAATATGATTAGAGGAAGCATGTTTATTCCTATTAGAATAAGTGAGAACCCTAATGTTGGGATTAAGAAAAAGAGGGACATCTGCTTCCAGAGTGGTGAGACACCTTAGAAGTAGACCATGGGATCAGTGAATATTCCTCCTCAATTGAAAAGTGATTCGGGATGAAACTAAATGTGTTTTTTTAACATATGAAGTGATATTTTACAACACCACCTAGAGCATGTCACAATTGTAATCAAATGGTAAATCTTCAATATTATTATCACAATGCTCCAAGTTCGGGTGCTAGAGACACATCTCATGTTTCTCAAACATTATAAGCTTCAACAGGATGAGTGTAGAAGAATAATTATCATCATTAGAATCAATAAATCCATGGTTATTCTTGGAATACCATGAATTCTCAACCTATGCAATCTCAATAGGGTAACAGAGAGAAAAGCACAGCAAGTAATAAATTGTATGGAGTTGATAAAGTGATCATGAATGATCAATCAGGTCCTTCGATGATGAGAGGTATGATTATTTTGAATTCTACCCTTATACAAGACTTTTTTGATATGGTAACATCTCACATGTTTATTGCTTATCATGTTGTTGATCATTTAGCTTTGCATGTTGAGATGATGCCTTCTATTTTGAATCTTCAAACACCTCTTGGACAAAGAGAACATTGAGCCTTTTAGTGTAAATCTTGTTATATAAATATCTATGGGATAGTGTTGATTGGGGATTTATCTATTCTTGAGATGGATGTCTATGACTTGATTTTGGGTTTGGATTGGTTGATATTGTTCAACTCCCACATTGATTGAGATTATTAAAAGGTTAGTTTCGCATCTCTTGATGGCATCGAGCATCTCTTTTGTAGAGACTGGGATGTAAAGGCTAGGAGAATGACTTGCGACATCGGTGTTTGGGACAATCTCTTATCATTTGGATGCAGTTACCTTGGAATCTATGGATGAGATTGGGAATATATATTTTCCAACTATCATTGATCAATTTCCTAATGTTTTTCCTGACAACTTCTTACATTTGTCGCCTAAAAGAGAAGTGGAGTTTACGATTTATCTCCTACCAGGGACCAATATGATTTCACTTCCATCTTATTGGATGGAACCAATGAAATTGAGGGAGTTTAATGTTCAGTTGGAAGAGTTAAAAAGTAAAGGATTCATTCGACCGATCGTGTATCTATGGGCATCACGGGTTATTTTTATAAAGAATGTGGATGGAACCCTTAGGATTTGTGTGTATTATTATAATCTTAATAAAGTTTTAATAAAGAATCAGTATCTTCTTCTAAGAATCAATGACCTATTTGATTAATTAAGTGGATACCAGTGGTTCTCTAAAATTGAATTATGATTGGGGCATCACCAACTTTGATTTTGAAAGGATGATATTCTAAAAATATCTTTTATAAGAAGATCTTCCCATTATGATTATTTGGTTATGCCTTTTTCCCTTAAAAATGCACCATACATATTTATGGAATTGATTAATCAAACATATCAAAGGTATCTGGATTCCTTTGTGGTGGCATTTTTGGATGATATTCTGGTGTATTCTAGGATAAAATCAGATCATGAGATACACTTGGCTATAGTATAGGGTATCTTGTGAGAGCATCACCTTTATTTTAAGTTATCAAATAATAATTTATGGATATAAGAAGTTAATTTCCTTGGCCATTACATTTTGAAAAATGAGTTTTTTTGGATCCTAAAAAGATAGATTTTGTTATCTCTTGGAAACCACTGAATAATGTCTTTGAAATATGTAGATTTCTTATCTTAATAGGATACTGTATATGCTTTGCTTATGATTTTTCACATTTGGCTTCACTGATGATAGTTTTTACAAGAAAATATGTTCCTTTAAAATGTAATGATGAATTTTAGAAGTCCTTTTGAGAAATTAAGTTTAGAATTACATCATAACATGTCCTCGCATTTCTATAGTTTGTATAGGGATATTTAGTCTATTGTGATGCATTGGAATCTAGGTTGGGATGTGATCTCATGCAAGGAGATCGTGTTATTGCATATAGTTCGCGATAGTTGTGGATGCATGATAAGAACTACCTAACACGTGATTTGGAATTGGTTATTTTGGTCCATGCTTTGAAGAGTTGGCATCAGTACCTATTTAGTGAGAAATTCACAGTTTTTATGGATCATAAGAGTTTGAAACAAATTTTATCACAAAGAGATTTGAATCTATGGAAAATAAGATAAATGGAGTATTTGTGGATGTTTAACTTTGACTTGATGAATACACTAATTAAAGGGAACTCTATAGAATATGCATTGAGATTGAATTCATATGGTTAGTTGGATAAATATGATTTGGATTAGTGGAAACTAATGTCAGTCATAGCGGATATGCATCTAGATTGCTCAAACCAAGGTGATGTAGTAATTTTCTTTTTGGTTTCTTAGGTTCCTGATTTGGTTGCACAGGTTAGAAAGACTCAGACATCAGATTTTGAATGTGTTACCATGAGGTCAAAACCTATTCGTGGGGATACAATTGAGGTATGGAAGCTAAATGGGAGTTCATTGTTACATTTTAGAGATCATATCATGATACATTAGGCTTATCTGAGAGGACCAGTTTGGGATATGCCTAACACTGAGAGGGGGGATGAATCAGTGTTGGGTACTTTTTAAACCAATTCCAATTATTTATCCCTGTACCTCTTGACCTGTTAGGATCATGATTCTCTTGTTCTCTTTTCCTTGTCACATGCTATAATATTAAAGCAGTAAAAATATCACACAACATTTTTACAAGGTTAAGCACTTAATAAGAGTAGCTATGTCCTTATCATGTATGGTAATGACCAGTGCAAAAATTCTCCACTGTGATGTAGTAATTATTACAGTGGGTTGGCTAGAGAAACAATCCTCAGACTAGTGTGAGTCCCTACACTTTGGAGGGGGGAGGGGAACAATCCTCTTCCTGAACTGGTGATAACCTAGTCCAACTTATAGCTTCCTTACTAGTTATTTATACTACCTATGGAGATAGTATTTTTAGAGACCCAATCTTGATGTACATGGAAATTACATTACTTTTGCAGAATACTTAATACATAACAAAAACAAACACACAAGGACAGTAATAGTTTATTGTCTTTGGAAACTCGGAAAAACAATCTTCTAATCATGGTGAAAGATCTTGAACATATCCCATAAAGATCTTCCCCTTTTGTTTTCTTACCTAAAACCTTTCTTTATATCCTGGGGAAAAGAAAACATAAAAAAGGTGAGCTCAAATGCTCAGTAAGGGTAAACATAGAGAACATAAAACAATCCATAAACATTTGAATGCAAAAACTTGAACATAAAATCTAAACATCAAAATCTTGAGAAAAGACATAAATCTTGGAAGTACGTAAGGCATATATCATAAAGGAACATAAATCATGATAAAATATCATGGGAATAAAACATGTAATTGTGGAAAACCATTAATCACGTGATATGATTTCCATATTATCCAAGGCATTGCTGCCAAGACCATCTTAGTGGACAAAGTCCCTTTCTAAATCGAGTTCACTCCTCGTTCCAGTCCAGTATCATTGAACCAGATTAACTTACCGTTCCAGCCATGTCTATCTCATGAGATATTGTAACACCCCAAGATTTCATAGTGTGTTATTTCTTCAAAATAATTCAATAACTTGCACTACACGCAACACCGAGTTCAAGCACACCATGACTTACCAAACAAGCCGTTCAAAAAAGTTTATGAATATTATTAACTAAATTTTAAACTTTATATAATCCTTATAATTTTAGAATCCATATTATGAGTTTCTTAGACATAATGTAAGAACAAATTCATCTTCGGTATTGTAGTTTTACCAACTTTTAATAATGAACCCTTTTTAAATAAAATATTTTAAACTTTTTGACTAAATGGGGACATCAAAAAAAATTTAAAATAAAACATCCCAAGCTTCCACGGTACGCTTTCCTTTGAATAAAACAGTAGCGTGTGTTGTACGCAACTTCGAGTTTTAACACACACCACAACCGATCAAACTATGAATAGTAATACTTAATTTTTGAAATTATATATATTTTATATTTCAAAATGGACTTCATTTTTGGATTCGGAATATCAAATTTATCCTAAGGTGAAATTTTGGTACTTTTCGGATAACTTTTATATTTTGATGAATAGTGAAAATTACTAAATTTTAATTAAAAACAACTTTTTTAATCAAAATAATTAATATTGATAAATTATGAATTTGAGTGGTTTTAAAGTATATTTAGAATATATTTTTACCATTCAATTTAATTTTTGTCATTGGACATAATTTTACAATTAAACCGAACATAAACAAGTGTCAATCTTTTGATAGTTATTATCTCTTAAAAACACGCTTTTTGTTTTGACAGCGGGAATTAATTTTAAATTAATTTCTGCCACTTCTGTGTTTTGAATTTAGGAAAATGGATTCCATATTTGGAATCAGGATTTTCAAATTGTGTAAATAGGTAACTTTTATTTTTAGACATTTTGAATAATTACTGCGGTAAATATTTTATTTACCATGGTTAAGGGTAAATCCGGTAAATAAGGGTTAAAAAATAATATTATAATAATACTAAATTACCCTAAAACGTGTCCTAACCCTATTGGTTGATACATGGTCGACCATGGGCATCTTTGAGTCTATTTTGGGACCCCATGGATCCACTTGTAAGTGATAATGACACATTATATTAATAAAGTCAAAATAAAAATAAAAATGGCATAAGCTTACATCTTTTAGAAGAACAATTTGTAGATAGGGTTATACATGTTGTATTTTCGATTATAAATATTCATTAGAAAGCTAAAAAGATTTCCTACATGATGATATTTTATTTATAATTTTTAGACATCAAATAAGTTAAATTATTAATGACACAATAATGATGCAATGTTTACCTCATTAATAAATCATTTAAATAAATAAGATTATAATGATTAAAATATTATCTAAAACCTGTCAAATTCTTATTGGTTGATGTTATTTAGAATATGAGTCATCTTATCTTCTACCTCAATGATTTTTGGACCATTATAAACCGAATACAAATATATTATAAAGTAATACTTTCACACTTTCCTAAAGAGCCCCTCCTCTCCCTTATAAAAGGAGACCACTTCTACTCATTCCTCACACCTCTCAAGCCACTTGGCTCGTCCAAACTCTGCCCAACTAAGCTCCCCACATCCCTCTACTCCTCCTTGAAGCTTCCCCTTAGGCAGAAAGCATTTCAAGAAGTCCTTTGGTTCCAACCAAAGTGAGTTACCTAAATTAAAGGTAACATTTTCTCTTAAATTATTTTCAATTATTTTGCTTCTCCAACCCCCAAACACTTTTTATTTCCTTTCTTTTGTAACGACACCAGTATCCACAATATACTAGGATGTTGTTATAATAAGGATTCAAACTACACATTCACACAACTCCATCTAATGGATGATGAACATAATGTTTCTGTGGATGGCAAACTAACGCCTCACGAAATGATGATTGTTCAAATACATCTTACCGCCTCTCATGGTGGCCATTAGGATGGCACTGTAATTAAATATGATATTAATGATATATATTTTATATATAAGCTTCTGTAATTCCATTTTATTTCATACCATTATTCGTTTCATGTTGTATATACATACGATAATTTCATTTGAGGAAGTGCGGACTACCGCCCCCTTAAAATGATATGACTCGTTCATACCACACATGGAACGTATAAAGGATGGTGTTAATGAACTTAAGTAACATATATAAAATATTATATTATACTGGAATAGTAACATAACTATGTATAATTTGGATTCAATTCTTTTAAAATAAAAATTAAATGGAAGTAGCGTTCGTGCGTACGTACGGACTACCGTCTCCACGAACGCGATGAGATTCATTCTCCATCGTATCCATTCAAGTATAATTATCATTTGAGGATTTAAAAATGATGTTTAAGAACTTGATACCATTCTGGATATGAATAATATACATCCCATTAATAACGAATATGGCTCACATAACAAAGAATATAAAGTAAAATGAACCCGTTAACACCCGAAATGACGATAATTCTAAGATATTATTAACAAATCAATATTAAAAGATCATATATGATATCATATTAAAGTAAATGATTCTTTTATTATTCAATAACAATTATTTCACCATTATACAGGAGGTAAACCTACCATCGACCAAGGAAAAAGTACAAAGTAAGGGATTCTCTTATCTCACTTTCAATTCCGTGAGATTTCCATTGTTCGCTACTAAATTATTGAAAGTGGTGTATTGTGTACTTCCATTTGATATATATTATCATGATTCACTTTATATTCATGTTATTCTGTAAATCATTTGGTGGTTATTAACTTTTGGCCATGCGACTCAGTTGATTAACGTGTTAAGGGGTTTCTTGTCTCACTTTTAATTCTGTGAGAATTCCATTGATCACCACTTAATTATTGCATGTGGTGTATGTGTACTACCCATGATTGTATTCATTGTGTAATATACTTTATTTTATGGGTATTTACATCATCATGGTATGATCTTTCTTTCATGGGTGTTTGTTTCTTAAGTTACCTAATCAATAAGGGAATTTGAGATTTCAATTTCCACTCATTTGGCTTTACGCATATTTCATTGATTATATTACCCCAAGATTATGTGTGGAATCACTATTCATTTGATTATGTCATAATTTCCACTCCCCTTCCCGTGGATATACTTTTGATACACATAATCACTCCATTGAAAATTCTCAAGTCATTGATATGAATTTGATAAGAGTAATTTTAACTCTTTCACCATTTGTTGAGTTAAACATCCAATTCGTTGGTGTTGTTTTTACAGGAATATGTGTGAATATACTTTGATTGTTTTACACTGAATATCCAATCATATTTAGTGTATTTATATTTTTCACACATAATTATGTTATTGATTTATCCTTAACCTAAGGATATGGCCTTTATGAGAGATTTCATCTCAACTTACATTCCATTGAGACTTCTTTGTTGATATACACCAAATCACTTTTATGTGGTGTATATAATGTACTTTGACATAGTATATCATGAATTCCCTTTATTCTCATGATATTACAAAGTTTTGATTACCTCAATTATTTTCATTCAAGTGTCTCTCTTTTGGTTAGAATCTCTAACTAAAATACCATTTTTAAATGTTTTAAAGACTTATTCATCTAAATCTTTCTCATTAATGTCCATGTTTTAAAAATGGTTTTAAGGATTTATTTATATGGACATTAAAGTTTAGAAATTAAAAATCCTTTTAAAAGGTTTCAAAGTGGTATGGGACACTTTGATTCAAAAATCTATTTTAAATGGCTTCTTGACAAATAGTGTGACTTTTAAATGTTTTCAAGAAAAGGGGGATATTTCTCTCAAATAGTTTTGATGATTATTTTCATCTATGTCAACATCCTTCATTATTCATGATTGAGGTTAATGTGATACAATACAATCTTCCATATTGTATCAAATGAGTTATATTTGACTGTGGATGTTCTATTTTTATACCATTCATGGTTTGTGGTTAAAGTATTGACATTTCGTATGCTAGTTTTAATACGAATGTTTATGTTATGCTTAAACCTATTCATATGAGGAATGCATTGGACTTAATAAGTGACGGGTGGAGCCCGCTATAGCTCCTCGATGCATCGGTAGGTCTCATGAGACAAACTAGTGTCTTGGCACAAGGCCTTGGCAAAATCTTATTTATAGTCTTGGCACGAGGCCTTGGCTATGTGGTTATGATAGTCTGGCATTATGCATTCCATCATTATGAAAGTGGTTATTGATATTGCATGTGATCATTCGACTAGTAGAATATCCATGTGAGTAAGTAAATGGCATTATTTCATTTTACCTTTGCCATTTTATGATGAAGTTCAAGTTTAAAAGGCTTTTGTTTTAGTTATAAATTGCCTTAAGTGTTTATGCTTATTTATGAAAGCTTCTGCTATAATGTTATCCTTACTGAGCATCCGAGCTCACCCCTTTCAATGTTTTATTTTTTTTTTCCCAGGATTATGAAGAAGTAATTTATGAATGACCTGCAGGGATAGTATGGGGGGATATGAAGACAAGATGTTTTTTTTATGATGTAATGTAAAAATTTATGGATGTATCTAGTTATTAAAAGGCTACTAAACTAATCGGTCTTTCGAGACTTGATCTTTCTCATGATCATGCCAATGTTATGTAATAATGCACCGACTCTGGGTAACTAGGGTCGGGGCATTACAGTTGGTATCAGAGGAAGTTTAGTACAAACCTTGGTAGCTAGATTTAGATAAACTCTGATTAGAGAACGTAGACCTAAGATGAACTTTGAGGATTAGTATAAAAGAACTTCCTAGAATTTTGGTATTGTAGAGATTTTGTGAGTTTTCCGAGCAATACATCCCTGTCTGGATACGAGCAGGTAGAGGCGGCTCTGGCACAGATGTACCTAGGGGTAAAACCCGAAAACACCGCTTTGAGCTAGACTCGAACGGGAACTGGTGCACGACAACGGGCCTTGCTGCACTCTTGGTTACGACACTCCCGGGGGATATGCTTAGGATAATTTACATTTTCTTTACAAACTGATTTAAGTAATATATACATAAGATGAGAGTAAATGACCTTGGTTAATCCTAATATGTTTCAAATTGAGAATATGGTGATATTTTAATCTCTAAATAATTTTACGACTACTATTACTCACACAATGATTTCTGGTTTTAGTCAATGGCTGGATTCCAAGGAAGTCATAGTGACTTTGAGAATGATGTACAAGGTGGGAACGGTGGTGGCAATGAGCAACAAAATGGAATGTTGATAGGCGTAAAAGATATCGTCTTTATGCCAAATCAGTTTTCCAAAAATATGATCAACAACATATATATTAACCAACTCCCAGACTCAACAAGGAAGAGAAAGGTGATAAATGATAAGATCTCCAGCAATGGAGACCATGGAGAAAAGAAACCTCAATTTTCATCATGCAGGAATTGTGGAAAGAGACACCCAGGAAAGTGTCTCAACGGGACAACGAAATGTTTTACGTGCGGGAAGGAAGGACATAAAGTGAAGAATTGCCGAAGAAAAATGAAGAGTACTATGGAAGAAGATAAAAATGGTCCCAAGAGTCCATTTACAGTCATTTGTCGTAAATGTAGGGGACCTGGCCATTACCCGAGTGAATGTCCTATTCTATAGGATATTTTCTTGGTCAAAGAAGATGTTATGTGGAAATAAATGGTTGGTGAAAGATTAGCACTCCTTGTTGATGGGTTTACTTTGGAATAATTTTCTCTTGTATTTGTAACCCCGCAGTTTGTCATGTGAAGATGATATTTGAGGAAGAATTGTCTCTTCTCTTGTGGATATAGGTATAAATAACCATTTGGTTTTATATGATCATTGGGGTTTGAGAAAATGATAAGTTATTATAATTTGGGATGAAAATGCAAAGTATGATATAACATTTGTGGATAAATTATGTTATTTTGAAAATTTTATCTCATTTTGGTAATATTATAGAATATAGTTTTTGAAAAAGGACAACACGTAGACCGTGTGACAACCCGTCGCGTCGGACAAAGCTGTGGGAATCGAACCCACAACCAAAGTGCGATTGGGATTTATCGCCTACCACTGGACTACGTGAAGTCCCTGGTTAGTATGACTATTTTTTTTGTTAAATGATTTTATTGATCAATAATAAGATGATTTGGGTTCTTATGTCTTATCAAATGAATACCCTTGGTATAGGAAAATGATTTGGTGATTAAGTGATAAATGTTATTTTGGAAGATGTTCGTTTTGTTAGGAACTCTATATGCCCAAGGAAAATAGAATACAATGAGGTTTCATTTGTAGAGTAATGGTGGATTTTTATCTACATTTTTATTGTTGATTTATAGTGATTTGGGTTATTTATGGAAATGATTAACCTATAACAGAGAATATGTGATGATGTTAATTACTTTTAAGTATGTGACTTTAAGAGTATTTGATGTCATTTGGAGATACAATGTAACATGGGAGACTAAATAATCAAATTCTTCTATGTTTTGGGTTTCAATATTAGTTTGGATTATATTAAAGGATTTTAAGGACAATTGGTTATTGAATGGTATCTATTTAACTTTGGGGTATTGTTGGTTTAATTTTAGAAATTAAGATTAGTGCATATGAATATCCTTTTGGGGGATCATTAGATCATTCACTAACCATTTTGGTTTTGATTAATCTTCAAAGACAATATAAATATATGGTTTATCCTACATGGATCATGTGATTCTATAGAAGTTTATTCTAGCTCTTCCAGTGTGACCAAGTCTTCTTGAATACTCATCGTTTAAAAAAAATTGAGTTAGTGGTGGAAATTTATTAAAGAATGAAAATCTAATTAAAATTTAAGTATATCTCATATTGTTCTTAGTCAATATCATAAATGAATTCCTCTTCCTTATGTAATGTAATTTTAAAAAAAATGTTGTCCTAGATGGTACCTTAAATCATCACTAATTTATGGCTTTGGGATTGTTGGCCTTTTCAAAGCCATGTTCTCTACCACTCTCAATCAGATAATTGATGGTTAGATTTCTCCTCCATATCCATATTTTCCTACATGGAACCCTAGTATGTGTTATTTTCGGTAATCTTCATACTTTCCACTCTTTATTTTAAATAGAGGCCTCATTAATTCATTTTTCGATGTGGGATTTCAACTAAGATATTTTGAAATGTCAAAAATGTGTGATCCCAATACCCTATATTTTGTTGAACCGATGGTACTTCAAATCATCATAGATTGATGAGTTTAAGGACCTCAATTTTATACTTGTTTGTGATTGATGACCTCAACCACTACCTATAAATATTTACGTTTTTCCTCCAATTATATGTCTCTAATTGCCACCAATGTTCTCGTAATCGAGATCATAATTTGGTGGTGACCCTTTCATTTCTCTTTTCCTCATATTAAGACTAAATTTTAGTAAACCAATTTCCGATGTGGGTTTTCCCACAAATATATTTTCTATTTTCAACCTTTTATTTTCGAAGAACAATTTCAAATTGCGAGGACGCAATTTATTGAAGGAGAGGAGAATGTAACACCCCAAGATTTCATAGTGTGTTATTTCTTCAAAATAATTCAATAACTTGCACTACACGCAACACCGAGTTCAGGCGCACCATGACTTACCAAACAAGCCGTTCAAAAAAGTTTATGAATATTATTAACTAAATTTTAAACTTTATATAATCCTTATAATTTTAGAATCCATATTATGAGTTTCTTAGACATAATGTAAGAAAAAATTCATCTTCGGTATTGTAGTTTTACCAACTTTTAATAATGAACCCTTTTTAAATAAAATATTTTAAACTTTTTGACTAAATGGGGACATCAAAAAAAATTTAAAATAAAACATCCCAAGCTTCCACGGTACGCTTTCCTTTGAATAAAACAGTAGCGTGTGTTGTACGCAACTTCGAGTTTTAACACACACCACAACCGATCAAACTATGAATAGTAATACTTAATTTTTGAAATTATATATATTTTATATTTCAAAATGGACTTCATTTTTGGATTCGGAATATCAAATTTAGCCTAAGGTGAAATTTTGGTACTTTTCGGATAACTTTTATATTTTGATGAATAGTGAAAATTACTAAATTTTAATTAAAAACAACTTTTTTAATCAAAATAATTAATATTGATAAATTATGAATTTGAGTGGTTTTAAAGTATATTTAGAATATATTTTTACCATTCAATTTAATGTTTGTCATTGGACATAATTTTACAATTAAACCGAACATAAACAAGTGTCAATCTTTTGATAGTTATTATCTCTTAAAAACACGCTTTTTGTTTTGACAGCGGGAATTAATTTTAAATTAATTTCTGCCACTTCTGTGTTTTGAATTTAGGAAAATGGATTCCATATTTGGAATCATGATGTTCAAATTGTGTAAATAGGTAACTTTTATTTTTAGACATTTTGAATAATTACTGCGGTAAATATTTTATTTACCATGGTTAAGGGTAAATCCGGTAAATAAGGGTTAAAAAATAATATTATAATAATACTAAATTACCCTAAAACGTGTCCTAACCCTATTGGTTGATACATGGTCAACCATGGGCATCTTTGGGTCTATTTTGGGACCCCATGGATCCACTTGTAAGTGATAATGACACATTATATTAATAAAGTCAAAATAAAAATAAAAATGGCATAAGCTTACATCTTTTAGAAGAACAATTTGTAGATAGGGTTATACATGTTGTATTTTCGATTATAAATATTCATTAGAAAGCTAAAAAGATTTCCTACATGATGATATTTTATTTATAATTTTTAGACATCAAATAAGTTAAATTATTAATGACACAATAATGATGCAATGTTTACCTCATTAATAAATCATTTAAATAAATAAGATTATAATGATTAAAATATTATCTAAAACCTGTCAAATTCTTATTGGTTGATGTTATTTAGAATATGAGTCATCTTATCTTCTACCTCAATGATTTTTGGACCATTATAAACCGAATACAAATATATTATAAAGTAATACTTTCACACTTTCCTAAAGAGTCCCTCCTCTCCCTTATAAAAGGAGACCACTTCTACTCATTCCTCACACCTCTCAAGCCACTTGGCTCGTCCAAACTCTGCCCAACTAAGCTCCCCACATCCCTCTCCTCCTACTTGAAGCTTCCCCTTAGGCAGAAAGCATTTCAAGAAGTCCTTTGGTTCCAACCAAAGTGAGTTACCTAAATTAAAGGTAACATTTTCTCTTAAATTATTTTCAATTATTTTGCTTCTCCAACCCCCAAACACTTTTTATTTACTTTCTTTTGTAACGACACCAGTATCCACAATATACTAGGATGTTGTTATAATAAGGATTCAAACTACACATTCACACAACTCCATCTAATGGATGATGAACATAATGTTTCTGTGGATGGCAAACTAACGCCTCACGAAACGATGATTGTTCAAATACATCTTACCGCCTCTCATGGTGGCCATTAGGATGGCACTGTAATTAAATATGATATTAATGATATATATTTTATATATAAGCTTCTGTAATTCCATTTTATTTCATACCATTATTCGTTTCATGTTGTATATACATACGATAATTTCATTTGAGGAAGTGCGGACTACCGCCCCCTTAAAATGATATGACTCGTTCATACCACACATGGAACGTATAAAGGATGGTGTTAATGAACTTAAGTAACATATATAAAATATTATATTATACTGGAATAGTAATATACCTATGTATAATTTGGATTCAATTCTTTTAAAATAAAAATTAAATGGAAGTAGCGTTCGTGCGTACGTACGGACTACCGTCTCCACGAACGCGATGAGATTCATTCTCCATCGTATCCATTCAAGTATAATTATCATTTGAGGATTTAAAAATGATGTTTAAGAACTTGATATCATTCTGGATATGAATAATATACATCCCATTAATAACGAATATGGCTCACATAACAAAGAATATAAAGTAAAATGAACTCGTTAACACCCGAAATGACGATAATTCTAAGATATTATTAACAAATCAATATTAAAAGATCATATATGATATCATATTAAAGTAAATGATTCTTTTATTATTCAATAACAATTATTTCACCATTATACAGGAGGTAAACCTACCATCGACCAAGGAAAAAGTACAAAGTAAGGGATTCTCTTATCTCACTTTCAATTCCGTGAGATTTCCATTGTTCGCTACTAAATTATTGAAAGTGGTGTATTGTGTACTTCCATTTGATATATATTATCATGATTCACTTTATATTCATGTTATTCTGTAAATCATTTGGTGTTTATTAACTTTTGGCCATGCGACTCAGTTGATTAACGTGGTAAGGGGTTTCTTGTCTCACTTTTAATTCTGTGAGAATTCCATTGATCACCACTTAATTATTGCATGTGGTGTATGTGTACTACCCATTATTGTATTCATTGTGTAATATACTTTATTTTATGGGTATTTACATCATCATGGTATGATCTTTCTTTCATGGGTGTTTGTTTCTTAAGTTACCTAATCAATAAGGGAATTTGAGATTTCAATTTCCACTCATTTGGCTTTACGCATATTTCATTGATTATATTACCCCAAGATTATGTGTGGAATCACTATTCATTTGATTATGTCATAATTTCCACTCCCCTTCCCGTGGATATACTTTTGATACACATAATCACTCCATTGAAAATTCTCAAGTCATTGATATGAATTTGATAAGAGTAATTTTAACTCTTTCACCATTTGTTGAGTTAAACATCCAATTCGTTGGTGTTGTTTTTACAGGAATATGTGTGAATATACTTTGATTGTTTTACACTGAATATCCAATCATATTTAGTGTATTTATATTTTTCACACATAATTATGTTATTGATTTATCCTTAACCTAAGGATATGGCCTTTATGAGAGATTTCATCTCAACTTACATTCCATTGAGACTTCTTTGTTGATATACACCAAATCACTTTTATGTGGTGTATATAATGTACTTTGACATAGTATATCATTAATTCCCTTTATTCTCATGATATTACAAAGTTTTGATTACCTCAATTATTTTCATTCAAGTGTCTCTCTTTTGGTTAGAATCTCTAACTAAAATACCATTTTTAAATGTTTTAAAGACTTATTCATCTAAATATTTCTCATTAATGTCCATGTTTTAAAAATGGTTTTAAGGATTTATTTATATGGACATTAAAGTTTAGAAATTAAAAATCCTTTTAAAAGGTTTCAAAGTGGTATGGGACACTTTGATTCAAAAATCTATTTTAAATGGCTTCTTGACAAATAGTGTGACTTTTAAATGTTTTCAAGAAAAGGGGGATATTTCTCTCAAATAGTTTTGATGATTATTTTCATCTATGTCAACATCCTTCATTATTCATGATTGAGGTTAATGTGATACAATACAATCTTCCATATTGTATCAAATGAGTTATATTTGACTGTGGATGTTCTATTTTTATACCATTCATGGTTTGTGGTTAAAGTATTGACATTTCGTATGCTAGTTTTAATACGAATGTTTATTTTATGCTTAAACCTATTCATATGAGGAATGCATTGGACTTAATAAGTGACGGGTGGAGCCCGCTATAGCTCCTCGATGCATCGGTAGGTCTCATGAGACAAACTAGTGTCTTGGCACAAGGCCTTGGCAAAATCTTATTTATAGTCTTGGCACGAGGCCTTGGCTATGTGGTTATGATAGTCTGGCATTATGCATTCCATCATTATGAAAGTGGTTATTGATATTGCATGTGATCATTCGACTAGTAGAATATCCATGTGAGTAAGTAAATGGCATTATTTCATTTTACCTTTGCCATTTTATGCTGAAGTTCAAGTTTAAAAGGCTTTTGTTTTAGTTATAAATTGCCTTAAGTGTTTATGCTTATTTATGAAAGCTTCTGCTATAATGTTATCCTTACTGAGCATCCGAGCTCACCCCTTTCAATGTTTTATTTTTTTTTTCCCAGGATTATGAAGAAGTAATTTATGAATGACCTGCAGGGATAGTATGGGGGGATATGAAGACAAGATGTTTTTTTTTATGATGTAATGTAAAAATTTATGGATGTATCTAGTTATTCCAAGGCTACTAAACTAATCGGTCTTTCGAGACTTGATCTTTCTCATGATCATGCCAATGTTATGTAATAATGCACCGACTCTGGGTAACTAGGGTCGGGGCATTACAGATATAAATCTTTACCCAATGCATTGGAGGTAGATATAGGTCTTAACCATCTTATAATTAAATCATTCTTACTTGTTCCACAACATAAACATAAATCATTCATCATAACCCAAAGAACAGAAATGGGTTTCATAAACATCATCCCATCATAACATAATCCATATAAAACAAATGGATATCATTTCATCATAAGAAAAGTGAATCCATGTAAATCATAGAGATATTATACTTGAAACATACACATATTAAATAATTTCATCTTATATGGAAAATGGTTTTGATAAAACACTTGAAAATAATTCTTGAGGAAAATATCCTTTCTTCTTAAAAATCATTTTCTTTTCACAAAATGCCACGCAATTTTAAAAGAAAAGGATTTTATTGAAAATAACCATGAAATCTTGTAGAGTAAACTTCATTAAAATAAGGTGTTATGAAACTGTAAAAATATATTCATGTCGTATAAGTTAAAAAAACATTCTCCTCATACTTTTGTCGTAAAAGTCAAAAAAGTTCCTCGTATGGTAAACAAAAGAAAGATTCCTTTCATAACATAAAGTAAAAGTCAAAGAGGGGTAAACATGACTTTAAACATACATGGAATAATATTAAACACTTTATGAAAACATTTTTATTGACATGGATGAAAAATATAACCCCAGTAAATACTTACGTATAAGCAATCTCGGATAAAAATGAGATTGCAAAATTATCCCTTACCTTAGGTCTGATATGCTTAGTACGTATTAAAATCTACTATATAATGATTTAAATAATTCCATTGACTTATTACAGAATCATATTCATTGTTATGATATCATATATGGTTCACTTATGACTTTATATTACCCGTTCTTTTGTACATTCCATGTTAAAGTAGCGTTTTGGGTAAAATCGTTTTATTTATCATAAGTGTTTGGACTTGTTATTCTTGATATTATTATTACTTATATCATGATTTATTTACTTCCATAATGTAAATCATGATTTATATATCATATATATTCAGTATATATATATATAAAAGATAGATAAATGAAATGAAATACACCGTTCATGGAGACGGTAGGTCGTACGTACGCATGAATGTTGTTTCCCTTTCCTTATTGACTTGAATGGAAGTAAGTAGATGAAATACATATATAAATAAATCCAGTAGCTTTATAATGTCATATATTTCATTATTATTCATTATATATACTTTATAATCATTCTTGAATGTTTAACATGGAGAATGAATCTCATCGCGTCGTGGAGACGGTAATCCGTACGTACGCACGAGCGATGATATCGTTCCCATAATTATTGAATTGAATTGGAGTGGATGATATAATATCTCAGAATTATTATGATTTTATAATAATTATATATAGTTATTATTTACACCATTATATCCATCCAAGTAAGGTGGTGGTGGAAAAATAGATTACACCACGGCGTGGAGACGGTATTCCATACATACGCACGAGTGGTGATTTCATTTTCCGTAGGATGGATAGAAGGTGAAATGGGGTTTTTTAATATTTATAATAATATATCAGTATACTAGTGATTCTAATTATATTAATTTATAATGAAACAACTAAATAATAAGAAGTTGAATAAGAAAGAAAACTTGAAAGAATCGGTAGAAGAGATTACCTCTTCTTCAACGCACCTCTTTTAAGCTTCCTCTTAAGGCACTATAGTTGGTATTTTAATGAGACCATAACCTCTATAATGTTTCTAAGGAAGTTGATAAGGGAAATTTTCAGGTTTTTGCCGAGATTTAAGGCTCAAAATTGTGCAAAGAGAAGAGGGAGGAGGTGCCCTTTTATAAGGGAGGAGAGGGGCGCCTTAGGAAAAACTTAAAATATTATTCTATAATAAAGTCATATTCAGTTTATAATAGCTCAAAATTGATTTATTTCGAATATAAAGTTGGTATGGATAGAAATACTCTCAACCAATAGTTTTTAGACAAGTTTAGGTTAATATTTTAACCTTATCATTTAGATTTAACTCTAAGTTAAATAATTTAACTTTTACCGTGTCTTCTTGTTTTCTTACATTATATGGTTAATAAACTTACTATAATAAGAAAAACGAACCCCAAGTGGTTCATTATTAATATATATAACCTTATCTAAGTCATTTGGACTAACCTTATATTTTTAGAATATAATAAAAATTAATAATATAATATTTGTTTTAAAAACTATTTTATGTCAATTTTGACACTATTTGGTAATTGATTTTTTTGAAAATCATAACAGCATGATTAGTTCGAAAAAAAATTAATTAAATCAATAATAACATGTCATATTAACTTATAAAATTATTTTAATTCATAAAAAGTCTCAAATTACATTTATTTGGGTATTTATAACATCAATTATGTTAATATTTCATTAATAAGGTAATTACAGCATCATCATTGTGTCATAAATAAATTAAATTATTTAATGTATAAAAATTATAAATAAAATAACATTATTTATTAAATCTTTTTATATTTCTAATAAATATTTATAGTTGAATTTATCTTATGTATAAACCTATATTAAAAAAATTAGTTATTAAACTTTTATTTTAACTCTTTTAACTCTACTTTAAATAAAATAATAATAAGTGTCCTAATCTAATCCAATGGACCTAAAGGGTAATATTTTATTCATAAAGTTTTTTTTGGTCGAATTACACTTATCCAATAGAATTATGACATGTGTTGGGGTAATAATAATATCATTTTTACCCTTAATTGCCCTGTATACTTTTAACCGTGGTAAATAAAAGTAAAAAGTTATTATTCACCAAAAATTATTTTTATCTTATTGAACCACATTTTAATTGTTGATATTAACCGTGTCTCTTTAATTTTTGAAATTCCACTCACAAAAGCGGTAAAATGAAGTTTTATGTAAATTTTAAAATTCTCTTAGGAGGTGGGTAAAAGACGGTGAAAAGTTCAATAAAATTTTTATATATATCTAAAATTTTTATAAAATGACTCAAATGAATTACATTGAACTTATATAAGTATTATGTATCTATTTTGACCTAAAATAAATTTAAATAAAATAAATGATTATTTAAATCAAAAAATGGTTTTAACCAATAACTCAGTGTTTTCACAATTCATCAAAAATTAAAAGTTTTTAGAAAAATACCAAAATTTCACTGTAGGATAATTTTGATATTCCGAATCCAAAAATGAAGTCCATTTTGAAAGATAAAATTTATAAAATTTCAAAAAGTGGGAATTACTATTCATAATGGCTAGTTTATATAATATTTTAATAACATATCAGTGTTTAGTGAAACTCGGTATTGCGTACAACACACATTATTGTGGAAGGTCGTGATTGCGTGTAAATCAAGCCAATACAGGGTTGCGTGTAGTGCAAGATTCCTTTGTTGTTGTGTATAATAGAATCCAACCATATTTCATTTATACATTGAATATATATATATATATACACTCAATGTTGCGTAGAATAACTTCTATCAAACAAACTTTAAATTTTGTGTAACATGATCCAAGAATAGTGTTGCATATACTACAAGCTAATACAGTGTTGCATATAGCGCAAGATAATCTTGGTGTAGCATACAACACAATACATCAAATAAATTAAAAAGAATACTTCTCATAAAATCTCGGGGTGTTACATTCTACCCCCCTTAAAATGAATTTCACCCTCGAAATTCGTTAGGGTTATAAATGGTTTACTACTTGAAAGTTTCTTTAATAGAAACCCACATAATAAAAAGGACTACCAAAACTTAACTTTGAAAACTAAATTATGAAACGTAAAGGTTACCCAAATTAACTAATCACTGAGTTTCCACATAGGAAAACATAGTTGAAAATATATATATGGAATAGGAATCTAACCATCAAGTTATGATGGAGAGTGGTAGAGAACATGGCTATGAAAAAGTCAACAATCACAAAGCCATAAATTTGTGATAATATAAGGTACCATCTGATTCATTAGATATGAGGTCACTAGGAAAATATTTTTGGTTTTCAAGATCATTTCCCAAATGTTGAAGAATTTTTTAATTAAAAGAAATACTTGCTTGATTTTGGTACAATATTACCATTGCTCATGCCTTGAACAATTTCCACTTCACCTCTTAAAGAAATGAAGTTGAATTTGTCTTTTGCATAGTGTTAGCAGATCATGCGATAGAATGATAGGTCATTCCATCTTTCTCAGACATAAGGTTAGCAAAAGTTATATACATAAGTCCATCTATGGTTAGATTAATCGTATATGGTTCTTAAAATGGACTTATACTTCATATATCATACAACTTAATAAAATAGAACTAGTTTATACTAACCAGGGACTTCCTGTAGTCCAGAGATAGGTGATAAAGGACTGTCGCACTTCAGTTGTGGGTTCGATTCCCACAGCCTTATCCGACGCGACGGGTTGTCGCTCGTCCTATGGGTTGTCCTTTTTCTAAAACTATACTATTACAATATTCCATAAATAATATTGAAAAACAAGTTCTATCCTTAAATAATACTATCTGATGCCCAACATAATCCATTCCAATCTTTAGGATTATCCAAAATACATATGTTCAATCTCATAGTATAAAGAAAATGATTACTTGAAAGGTCACATAACAAGCACGTGAATACCATAATTTATCCCCCATATATCATAAGATATATCTTGCTAGTCACATTCCAAACATGTGAATACCTTAATCATGTATTCTTTTGAAACATGAATTACCATAGAACCTTAGTGAAAACATGAATTTTGTAAAAAGTTAACTCTTTCCACATACCAAAATCCCAAAATTTCTATATACTCAAACCATGATATCAATTTGTCCTTATATCATTCATGAGCTCATGAATACTATCAAACATTTCATTTTCTCCTTATCCCTTCATTATGCGCATATCATCTACTTTCCAAATATATTTCAATCACTTTTCATGGTTACCAGTACCATACAATTATTTAAAACCAATACATAGATATTCCAAAATTCCACGATACTATAAATGAGATTCCATGATACTATTTTGAAATCTCATTACATAAACACTTAATCATTCCACAACATCATTGTCATACTCAACATCAAAAATAGTGATCGCATGTGACTTCCCTTTGTCCTTTTCTTTAAAAGGTTGCTCAAGTCTATCATCATTAACCCTTGGATTAGGGCATTGATTATCATAATGCCCCATTTTCTTGGACTTGAAGCATTGAAGTGTTGGTGGAGCGTTCTCTGTAGTCTTTTCTCTATTCACGTCATTAGAAACATTTTTCCCATTACTTCAGAACTCAACTACTCGATGACCTTATTTTCCACACTTGAAACATTTTCTAGTACCTTTTAGACAATATCCACCATGCTTCTTTCCACACTTTGAGCATAAAGAAACATTCACCTTCTTTTCATCATTGTTATGATATTTTTCCTTGAACTCCATCTTTCATTTCTTGTCAAAACCATGAGATGGATATGTAACACCAACTTCCAGTTCTACCTTGATAGCACAACACACAATTTCTTCATAGGTACTAAAGTCTCTTATAGCTAATTCCCATCGAAGAGTTGGTTTTAAGCCACTGAAGAATTGATCAACTTTACTTTCAGGTTGGATGATAAAGCCAGATGCATACCTTGAAAGCCTTGTAAAATTCCCTTCGTATATACCAATAGATTCATCATCCTTTTGCTTAAGCTCAAAGAACCCCTTTTCCATATTTGTTTAAAGAATACGAGGGAAGTAATTATTGAAAAATAAGTTCTTGAACTCATCCCATTCCATGGATTCAATTTCATCTTGGGGCCTTGTATTCTTAATTAGAGTCCACCACTGGTCTGATTCACCTTCTAACCGGTAAATAGCCAAAATGACTTTTTCATGTTCTAAATAGTAAAGTATCAAAAATATCTTTTCAATGTTACTAATCCATTGTTCAGCAACAAGTGGATCAGAAGACCCACTGAAAGAAGGTGGACGTTGCCTCATGAAGGACTCAATAAAATATTGTTCCATTCTCTCCTCATTTGTAAGTCCATAATGATTCATAGATTTCATAAGTATAAAAATAAGATTTTTAACTCCATATCCCATAACATTGGTTTGTTCCAGAGGACAATCATTGCATTGTCTATTACATTGATCAACACGGTTCCTTCGGGTTCCAGCCATCGTCTAAAACCCAAACAGAATAGTGTGAGAGGCAAAAAACATGCTAAGAAAACAGCATAATAAAGGGGGATTACTTTCAATATATAAAATCTTAGGTTTAATTCTAAGATTGTTACCATAATTCTAGGAATATAACCTATATGTATACTTATCCTTAGGGACATCCCTAGACATACCTTAGAAATATCTCTAGGGATTTCACTAAAGTTTTTGCATCCTATTTTCCAAAGGTTAACTAAACCTTTCCTCTAATACCAACTGTAGAGACCCAATATTGATGTACATGGACATTACATTACTTTTTAGGAATACTTAATAAATAACAAAAACAAACACACAAGGACCGTAATAGTTTATTGTCTTTGGAAACTCGGAAAAATAATCTTCTAATCATGGTGAAAGATCTTCAACATCTCCCATAAAGATCTTCACCTTTTGTTTTTTTACCTAAAACCTTTATTTATATCCTGGGGAAAAGAAAATATAAAAAGGGTGAGCTCAAATTCTCAGTAAGTTTAAACATAGAGAACATAAAACAATCCATAAACATTTGAATGCAAAAACTTGAACATAAAATCTAAACATCAAAATCTTGAGCAAAGACATAAATTTCGGAAGTACGTATGGCATATATCATAAACGAACATCAATAATGATAAAATAGCATGGGAATAAAACATGTACTTGTGGAAAACCATTAAGAACATTATATTATTTCTATAGTAGCCAAGGCATTGCTGTCAAGACCATCTTAGTGGACAAAGTCCCTTTCGGAATCGAGTTCACTCCTCGTTCCAGTCCTGTATCACTGAACTGGATTAACTTATCATTCCATCCATGTCTATCTCATGAGATATAAATCTTTACCCAATTAATTGGATGGAGATATAGGTCCAACCCATATCATAATGAAATCATTCTTACTTGTGCCACAACATAAACATAAATCATTCATCATAACCCAAAGAATAAAAATGGGTTTCATAAACATCATCCCATCATAACATAATCCATATAAAACAAATGGATATCATTTAATCATAAGAAAAGTGAAACCATTTAAATCATAGAGATATTATACTTGAAACATATTCATATGAAATAATATCATCTTATATGGAAAATGGTTTTGATAAAACACTTGAAAAGAATTCTTGAGGAAAATATCCTTTCTTCTTAAAAATCATTTTCTTTTCACAAAATGCCACGTAATTTTAAAAGAAAGGTATTTTATTGAAAATAAAAATGAAATATTGTAGAGTAAACTTCATGAAAATAAGGCGTTATAAAACCGTAAAAATCTATTCATGTCGTATAAGTTAAAAAAACATTATCCTCGTACTTTTGTCGGAAAAGTCAAAAAAGTTCCTCGTATGGTAAACAAAAGAAAGATTCCTCCCATAACACAAAGTAAAAGTCAAATAGGGGTAAACATGACTTTAAACATACATGGAAGAATATTAAACACTTTATGAAAACATTTTTATGGACATGGATGAAAAATATAACCTCAGTAAATACTTACGTATAAGCAATCTTGGATAAAAATGAGATTGAAAAATTATCCCTTACCTTAGGTCTGATATGATTCGTACGTATTCGAACCTCCTATATAATGATTTAAATAATGTCATTTACTTATTAAAGAATCATATTCATTGTTATGATATCATATATGGTTAACTTATGACTTTATATTACCCGTTCTTTTGTAAATTCCATGTTAAAGCAGCGTTTTGGGTAAAATTGTTTTATTTATCGCAAGTGTTTGGTCTTGTTGTTCTTGATATTATTATTACTTATATCATGATTTATTTACTTCAATAATGTAAATAATTATTTATATATCATATATATTCAGTATATATATATATAATATAGATAAATGAAATGAAATACACCATTCATGGAAACGGTAGGTCGTACGTACGCATGAACGTTGTTTCCCTTTCCTTACTAACTTGAATGGAAGTAAGTAGATGAAATATATATATATATACATAAATACAGTAGCTTTATAATGTCATATATTTCATTATTATTCATTATATATACTTTATAATCATTTTTGGATGGTTAACATGGAGAATGAATCTCATCATGTCGTGGAGACGGTAATCCATACGTACGCACGAGCGATGATATTGTTCCCATAATTATTGAATTGAATTGTAGTGGATGATATAATATCTCAGAATCATTATGATTTTATAATAACTATATATAGTTATTTTTTAGACCATTATACCCATCCAAGTAAGGTGGTGGTGTAAAAACAGATTACACCAAGGCGTGAAGACGGTATTCCGTACGCACGCGCGGTGATTTCGTTTTCTGTAGGATGGATAGAAGATGAAATGGGGTTGTTTAATATTTATAATAACATATCACTATACTAGTGATACTAATTATATTAATTTATAATGAAACAACTAAAGAAGAATAATTTGAAGAAGAAATAAAACTTGAAAGAATCGGTAGAAGAGATTACCTCTTCTTCGACGCACCTCTTTTAAGCTTCCTCTTAAGGCAATAGAGTTGGTATTTTGAGGAGACCATAACCTATATAATATTTTTAGGTAAGTTGATAAGTGAAATGTACAGGGTTTGGCCGAGCTTGAAGGCTCAAAATTGTGTAAAGAGAAGAGGGAGGAGGTGCCCTTTTATAAGGGAGGAGAGGGGCACCTTAAGAAAAACATAAAATATTATTTTATAATAAAGTCATATTCAGTTTGTAATAGCTCCAAATTGATTTATTTAAAATCTAAAGTGGGTATGGGTCTAAATAACCTAAACCAATAGGCTTTATACAAGTTTAGGTTACCATTTTAACCTTATCATTTAGATTTAACTCTAAGTTAAATAATTTAACTTTTACCGTGTCTTATTGTTTTCTTACACTATATGGTTAATAAAATTACTATAACAAGACAAAAGAACCCCAAGTAGTTCATTATTAATATATATAACCTTATATAAGTCATTTGGATTAACCTTAGATTTTTAGGAATTGAATAAAAATTAATAATATAATATTTTTTTTAAAAACTATTTTATGTCAATTTTGACACTATTTGGTAATTGATTTTTTTAAAAATCATAACAGCATGATTAGTTCGAAAAAAATTAATTAAATCAATAATAACATGTCATATTAACCTATAAAATTTGTGTAATTCATAAAAAGTATCAAATTACATTTATTTGGGTATTTATAACATCAATTATGTTAATATTTCATTAATAAGGTAATTACAGTATCATCATTATTTCATAAATAAATTAAATTATTTAATTTATAAAAATTATAAATAAAATACCATTATTTAGGAAATATTTTTAGCTTTCTAATGAATATTTATAGTCGAATTTATATTTATGTATAAACCTATATTAAAAAAAATAGTTATTAAACTTTGATTTTAACTCTTTTAACTCTACTTTAAATAAAATAATAATAAGTGTCCTAATCTAATCCAAGTGGACCTAAAGAGTAATATTTTATTCCTAAGTTTGTTTTTGGTTGAATTACACTTATCCAATAGAATTATTACATATTTTAGGGTAATAATAATATCATTTTTACCCTTAATTACCCTATTTACTTTTAACCGTGGTAAATAAAAGTAAAAAAGTTACTATTCATCAAAAATTATTTTTATCTTATTGAATCACATTTTACTCCTTGATATTAACCATGTCTCTAAAATTTTCAATATTCCACTCATAGAAGCGGTAAAATTAAGTTTTATGTAAATTTTCAAATTCTCTTAGGAGGTGGGTAAAAGACGGTGAAAAGTTCAATAAAATTTTTATATATATCTAAAATTATTATAAAATGACTCAAATGAATTAAATTGAACTTATATAAGTATTATGTATCTATTTTGACCTAAAATAAATTTAAATAAAATAAATTATTATTTAAATAAAAATAAGATTTTAACCAATAACTCAGTGTTTTCACTATTCATCAAAAATTGAAAGTTTTTAGAAAAATACCAAAATTTCACCCTAGGCTAATTTTGATATTCCGAATCCAAAAATGAATTCCATTTTGAAAGATAAAATTTATAAAATCTTAAAAAGTAGGTATTACTATTCATAACGGCTAGTTTATATAATATTTTAATAACATATCGTTGTTTAGTGAAACTCGGTATTGCGTACAACACATGTTATCATGTAAGGTCGTGATTTCGTGTAAATAAAGCCATTTCAGGGTTACGTGTAGTGCAAGATTCTTTTGTTGTTGTGTATAATAGAATCCAACTATATTTCATTGATACATTGAATATATATATATATACTCAATGTTGTGTAGAATAAATTCTATCAAATGAACTTGAAATTTTGTGTAACATGATCCAAGAATAGTGTTGTGTATATTGCAAGCTAATACGGTGTTGTGTATAGCGCAAGATAATCTTGGTGTAGCATACAACACAAGACATCAAATAAATTAAAAATAATACTTCTCATAAAATCTCGGGGTGTTACGGTATTATTCCTTCTTCAAAATGTTTTGCAACACCAATAGAGTCTTCAATATTTTAAGCCCTATTGGATTTTACACTGGTACTTAATCTTCCACTCTTCACTTGTTACTTTCTTAGTAGCATGCAAGTAACCCTCTTCTTCTTCCCAGTAGCAAACCTGAAAGTTTCACAATCTTCTTCTCCTTCTTCTTTAGTGAAAACTAGATGCACTAAAACTTCTCCTTATACTTGCTAGAATCACAAACTCCCTTTGTGGTTATTATAATAATGAATACCAAATCAACTTAGCATCATCACAATTAAACTACCCTAAATAATTAGTAGACTTCAGTTGTGCATACTCTATTATTCTTCTTCTTCTCTTCTTTCTCTTTGACACAATATAATATGGAATAGAGATGTGGTGTCTTCTCAATAATTATTTCACCTAAACCAGGTATTCAATACTTTCCTTTGCAAATACCCTTCATAAATCTCAACCCTTCACAGATCTCAACACTTTGCAGAGCACACTGCATCGTGGAGAACCCTTCTTCGCAGAGCACACTACTTAGCAGAGCTCAACCCTTCATGAAGCTCACAACTTCACAAATCACCCCTACCTTTGATAAAATCACTACCATCATGAATCAAACTACCTTTATGGGGATCATTTCCTTCGTAAAGCACACTGTCTTTGCAGAGCTCACTGCCTTCACAGTGCTCACTTTCTTCGCAGAGCTCACTTTCTTCACGAACCTGCTTCACAACTTGAGAGCTCTAATATTTTCATGAAGTATATCTACACTTATCAAGGGGTTCTAGGACTATTTATAGGCATTTCGGGCCAACTCTATAACCTTCCATCCACCTCAGTTCCATGTCAGCACCAAATCGTAAAGCTCGGAAATTTCCATCGAAATTCTATTTATTTTGTGAAGCTCCATGGCTATGTTACAGATCGCAATGATCATCATAATAATGGAGTATTCTATAAAATTATTTATGCCACCAATATGCTCCTTCTTCATTTGAGATGTCGCAATGCTCTTTACTTTCACAGCTACAATTCTCACTGGAATGCTTCTTTCCTCTACCATTCGCAAAGCTCATCGTACTTGCAAAGCTCACCGTCATAATCCTTTAAAACTTTGTGATTCAATCTTTATAAAAAAGTCCATATTTTCAAAATTCATGCATTTTTCATGTTTTTATGATATCTTCAAGGAAATTCACTTTTCACAATGTTATCCCAACTTTAAATTTTGGACCTCAAAAATTTGGAAAATGCTAGAAAACTGCACCACCTTAGACACATGCTTCTGAAAAACTAACCATGATAATTGAAAACATTTTTCAACCTGTTTAATTTATAAATATTTCATCACAATTTATCCAAAAAACTTATGATTCTTTGTGAAATACAGACCAACAAAGCATCATCATATTTTCCAAGGAAAATATTGTAACTTCCTTATCTTCCACCAGCATCTTTTAACAATCGTCCTTCTTTATTCTTATACTCTTTAGAATATGAATTATAATGTACTTCTTCATACTCACTTAAAATCCTCAATTCCTTTTGGAGTGTTAATTCCAAATAACTCTAATCATCTCTCTTCATCCAAAAGTGCGGGCTTCTTCAAATACCTTTAATGATATAGACAATGTATCACTTTTGATACATGCATTTTGAACATTAAGAACAGTGAAACAATCATCTGATTTAATAACATGGATAATTCCTCAATCATGTCATTCACTGTTATGATTCCATAACAATTCTTCAGGAACCATCACTTCAACCAATATCCATTAACTTTGGAGTTCTCCTTCTTCATCTTGATCATCATTGACAACCTCATTGACATCTATTGACATAAAATACAACTTATACACAAAATTGGTACCAACATTATTACAAACAACTTCTTTATCCCCACCACCATTCGAGATGGGATGTCCATCCTAGAATTCTAAAAATGTATAAATCTTTGAGAGCACAGTTTTAGTGGTATGGCATGAAGAGGAAAGTGGAAGAGTTTGTCTCAATATGCCTCACTTATCAGAAGGTCAAGCATCAACAACTGGCAGGTATATTGTAGTCTTTACTGATTCCTATATGGAAATGGGGGTATATAGTCATGGATTTTGTAGCAGTTCTGCCGAGGATGATTAGGAAACATGACACCATATGGGTGATTGTGGATCAGCCCACAAAGTCAGCTCACTTCATCCCTATTTGTGAAACCAATACAGTGGAAAACTTGTTCAAAATCTATATTCAGGAAATTATAAAGATGCATGACATTTCAGTCTTGATTGTATCTGATTGAGACCCCAGGTTCACCTCTCATTTTTGGAAATCCTTATAGTAATCCCTTAGAACTCAATTGACTGTGATCATGACTTATCATCCTCAAATGGATGGACAATCTAAAAGGATGATCCAAATGTTATAGGACATGATTAGGGATTGTGTGATGAATTTTGGTGGATCATGGGAGGATTATATACCTTTAGTGGAGTTCTCATACAATAACAGTTATCAGGCCTCAATATATATGGCTCATTTTGAAGCATTATACAGGAGTCCTTGTCGTTCCCCACTTTATTGGGTGGAAACAGGTGAGACTTCATTGATTAAGCCCACTCTTTTCCAAGATACAATGTATAAGATTTGGTTTATTAGAAAGAAGATGGTGATAGCTCAGAGTCATCATAAATTGTATGCAGATCATCATCGCTAACCATTTTCATTTGAGATGAGTGATCATGCCTTTGTGAGAATCTCTCTGGGGATTGGGTATCATCTTTTTGTTAAGAAGGTAAAGTTTTCTTATCAGTACATAGGACCTTTTATGATACTTGAATAATTTTTTGAGGTATAATATCAGTTGGATTTTTCGCCAAGGTTCAGTTTCGGTGCATAATGTGTTTCATGTATTTCAATTGAAAAATTATTGATCTGATCCTGACCATGTGATTCGATGGGATCACATTGACTTATAACCAGATGCTATGTTGGTTCATGTGCTGGTATGGATTGTGGACAGGCAATAGAATATTTTGTGTGAGAGTCATATTTAGGAGGAAACATGGGAACATGAAAATGAAATGTTAGAGCAATGACCCAAACTCTTTCAAGACAACACCGGTTTTCTACTTTCTGGGGATGGAAAGACTAATGGTGGGGGGAATGTAGAACCCTTGATTTCAACTATATGACCCTTTATTCGTGTATTTTGAGTCTATATAATTTTTAGGCTGAGTTTCAGGAGGTTCTGAAGAGTTTTGACATGTTTTGGAGGCTTTTCTAGAGGTGCAAGGTTTGTGCACAAATAGTAGAAATCATGCACCGCCTCTAAGAAATCATACAAGGGAAGACAGTGGGCATTGGGTAGGCACATGGTTGGCACATGGTTTGGCCAAACCATGTGAGTGCCTAGGGGAAACCATGCACCTTTAAATAGTTTTTAAATCATGGTTGGTTCATGGTTTGTCTAACCGTGTGAGCCAACCATGAAAGGGGTTGGATTGAGATAGTAGCACTGCACGGTTTGCACATGGTTTGTCAAACCGTGCAGCCTAACTATGCGGCGTATAATTGGAACCCCTAAAAATGTGGATCAAATTATAAATAAGCCATGATACCTCCTTTAATCACCTAATCCCTCAATAACAAAAATTCCTTTCACTCCCTATGACTGAGAGATGATCCCCTTCAATTCGGAAGTGATTCTTAAGTGAATCAAAGTGTGTTAAAGATCTAGATTCATCGGTAAGTCATCGTTCTTCACCATTATTCTTAGATCTAGTTTTCTTCTCTCTCTTGGAATCATAGATATAATACATGGTGGATATTTCCATGTTCTATGATGGGAATTTTGATGGATTGTGATTTTTTTTGTTTAAAAGGAAGAATATCTAGGGCCAGATATAGAGAATCAAAGTGTTATTATTCGTTTTCACCAACCATTGTGATGTAGGTGGATTCTCTCTCATATCTAATTGACTCAGAATGTGAAGGTTTTCTTAAATGAATTGCTTGAAATTGTTGTGAAATCCATGTGTGATTTTTAATGGAAACCTCTTTTGGGTTATGTCTTGGAAATTGTGGGATTGTATAGTTTCTTGGAAAATTCTCTTTGGTGATGATTTTAAAATGATGATTTTAAAATTATGTTTTTGTTTTTATGCATGGAAAATGTTTGTTGAAATTCTTTACATAAGGAATGGTTTTATGTGAAATGGAATTTGGCATGAGAATTTTCATACATGGTTGGTGTGAGTGAATTCATAGACATGACCATGTGGAAGGATTGTGTGCCACTGGGGACCATGGTATTTTTCACCTTATGATGACTTGGTGGATCGATGAGAGACCGTTTATGAGTATGGAATTGTCACTTAGGCATGCATGGTGTGTGTGTGTGTGTAGATACATGGTTATGGGTATGCCAAATTAATTGAGAAATGTTTTAAATGATTTGTTTTATTGCTTTACATGGAAAACTTTATGGATTTGATATAAACTATTTTTAATACTTAAAATTGTTTTATACAAAATGTGTTAACCGGTTATTATCCTAGTGGCAAGAGTTCAGAAGTCTTTGGGGGAATCATACAGAGTTTAGACTCGCCCCTTGCTTGTGAACTATTGTGAGTTTTCAGATGTCATCTACCAGGACACAGGTAAAGGCAAGGTATCTTGGTTCTTTAGTGATGCTTCTTGATATCATGGGCTTGGCATGTGGATTTGGAGCTTGGAGCAAGTTAAGTGTTGTTTGTCTTGATGCCACTTTGGTGTATTTGGTTTTGGTTGTACTTTTGGTCTTTTCTGGTTATTGTATTTTAGTTTCCACTTCTACAGTGATATTGGTTAATGTTTTGGTTATGTTTTGAGTTGTAATTTATACTCATGCATCATATAAAGGATTGAATGTTTATTGTTTATGATGTTCAAGTGTTTAATATTTAAAAGGGGAAATCGTCCTCTATATGTTCTTGAGCCCTTTTTCATTTATTGTCAGCCTTTGGTGTCTTTGGGATGTCACCTAAGTCCTAGTATCTCCTTTGTCACTCCTCAAGCCAATGAGAAGGGGCGGGATGTTACACTCACACTCTACATGTGCACCTTATGTGTGTGTGTGTGTGTGTGTGAACTTTATTTTTTGTGATATGGGTAAGGGAAATGTCCATGTGATCTTGAGAGACTATTATGGGATAATCTCCATGGGGGTCAATACTAGGGCCGGAGGTGAGAGTGATTTATGTATTTTGTAGACATTAGTCCCATTTTATTTTGTTCTTCTCTTTAGGTGTTCTTTTTTTATAAAATTTCCTCGAGAATGGTCTGGTCACTTTGTATGCATGACTTGATCATCATACAACATGTATTTATTTTTGAGATGTATTTTATTATATCATGAATGGACATTATTTATTTATTTAGTTGGTTGGTTAATCAGATCATTTATTGTTAAATTTTGTGTTGGAAGAAATCACTCCCAAATGATTTAATTATAACCCTATACACTAGTTATCAATTTTTGGTGATCAAGGAGCACGTGTAATGACCCGCCAATTCTCATTGGCTTGAGAGTACAACGAGTCATTACAAGGCCTTAAACGACATCCCCAAGATGCCAAAGGCTGGCAATAAATGCCGAAGGGTCTCAAGTATAAGTGGGGGATGATTTACCCTTTAAGAAATAAACTCATCCATTAACCATTCACTATATGATGGATGAATAAACTAAAGACCAACCAAAAACTTCATTTAAACTAAACCACATCAGAGTACACAACATCAGAAAACCAAACCAAACATCAAAATACACAGTGGAAGAACAACTCAAGACTCTCAAAAGACACTAAGACTTCATGCTCCACAAGCTCCAAGCTCCACAACATCTCCTGAGCATCACCACGATCCACTAGCAATAAGATGTTTTACCTTTACCTGTGTCCCAGAATACAACATCTGCAAAATCACCAACATGCCAAAGAAGGGGTGAGTATAAAACTCAGTAGGTTTTACCCAATGACTTCCCTACTCACGCCACTAGGATAGAAGAGTTAGCCACATTTATATAAAAACATTTTATATAAAACATTTTCTCAAAATCAGTTTATAACTAAATATAAACAAGTTTCCAAAACCATTCATACTCAAAATCATCCAAGTTCGAGTGAAATCAATTTTCCAACAAGTTATTTTTCCAGAAAAATAACCAAACAAGCTTTCGAACCATTTCACAAACATCCCGTTTTGGTATACCCAACCATTTCCCAACCTATAAAATCAACCATGCATGCTTTGTTATGACAGATCCATACTCATGGGTGGTTTCTCATCGATCTACCAAGTCATCATGAGGTAATTGTTTCCCCCATGTTCCATTACACCTTTGGCACCGAGCACAAGGTCATATTTCAACCAAGCCTCGTACATATAGTTACCACATGCCATTAAACATTTGGCACCAAGCACAAGGTCATATTTCAACCAATCCTCGTACAATGCAATATGAACACACACTATACATTTCCCACAATCATGAAAAACCATCCTTTCAAAAAAAAAACCTTTTATTGAAAACCATTTTCCATCCAAACCAAGTGTGTTCAAAAATTCAAACCATTTCACTAAAGATGCCTTTTTATCGAAAACCAAATCCATCAAAACCATTTCAATAAAACACCCTTTTTATTGAAAACCCAATTCTCATCAAACCATTTACAATTTTAGTAATTTCATAATTTAAAATCAACATTTTAAATTCAAATAGCCAAGCCACTTTGCACACAATTCACCAAGATTTCACAATTTCATCAAAACCATAAATCATCACTAAAGAAGATTTATTCCATACTTTTCACAATAAATTCCATTCAAATAACCAATTTGAAACTAATCCAACCAATTCTAACAAGAGGAATTGAGAGTGAAGCCACCTACCTAAACAAAAAGGGCGAAACCAAGCCACGGATGAAGAACGCTCAAGAACACCGGGTCAAAACTCCAAAAACCCTCCTTAGATCTCTTCTCCTAACACAACCAAGACCAAATTTTGTCATATTTTGCATCCACACACTTAGATATACCCATAACAGGCATATATCTAAGAAAATTAGAGAATAGGAGAAGTATATCTAAGTATATCTAAGAAACTGATCAAGAACAATCACATACCTTAAGAATCCGGCTTCGATTCGCCAAGAGAAGCCTTCGGATCGCCTCTGGAATGCTTGGGAGAAGTCTTCCAACCTTCAAGGGAGAGTAATCCCGAGTTAGGGTCACTTAGGAGGTTTAAACAAGGCAATTAAAGGAAAAACTAGTTAGATCCACAGTTTTAGGATCTAACTTTAAGTGACCGCATAGTTAGTCCGCACGGTTTGAAAAATCGTGCGCTAACTGTGTGTTTGCTTTTTCCTCGTCCATACTTCATGCATGGCCTCATAGCACGGTATCCCTTAACCATGTTCCGACCGTGCGGAAGCCACTACCTCCTCGTTCAGACATGCACGGTTTGGCCGCACGGTTTGACAAACCGTGCGCCTTCCCCTTTGCTTCAAACTTCACTCCAGGATCTCCCGATTCTACCATACGTCACCCATAACTCTTGAAACCAAGAAAAGCATCAAGTAAGGGTTATATACCAAAAATCATGTGTAATACATTCTCCCCACCATTGGTCTTTCTGTACCCAGAAAGTAGAAAACCATTGCTTGACCAAAAGAGTTCTGGCCACTGCTCCTTCATTTCTTTCTCATGTTCCCAAGTCTCTTCTTGAATCTGACCATGTTGCCACAAAACCCGCACTAGGCCGATGCTTTTTACATGAAAGACTTTATCCTGCCTATCCAAAATTCGCACCGAAATATGTACCAATGAAGCATCTGGCTCTAGGTCAATGTGATCTCATCTGATCACATGGTCAGGATCAGGCTGATACTTCTTCAACTGAGATACATGGAACACATTATGCACTGCACTGAACCGTGGTGGTAATTCCAACCGATACGCCATCTCTCCAACCTGTTCCAGTATCTCAAAAGGGCCTATATATCGAGGAGATAATTTTCCCTACTTCCCAAAATGACGTTTTCCAAGTCTTGGAGAGATTCTCAAAAAGACGTGATCACTCACTACAACGGTCTTTAGCGATGATCCGCATAAGATTTCTAACGACTCTGAGCCGTCTCCATCCTCTTTCTAATCAACTAAATCTTCTCCATTGTTTCTTGGACAAGGCTTGGCCCGACTAGTGAAGTTTCACTAGTTTCCACCCAGCATAGTGGAGAACGACGAGGACGCTCATACAATGCTTCAAACGGAGCCATGCGTATCGAGGCCTGATAACTGTTATTGTATGAGAACTCCACTAAGGGTATATTCTCCTCCCATGAGCCACTAAAATCCATTACACAAGCTCGCAACATTTCTTCCAATGTCTGTATCATCCTCTCGGATTGCCCATCCGTTTGAGGATGATACGTCGTGCTCATAGTTAACTGAGTCCTAAGGGCTTGTTGTAAGGATTTCCAGAAACGATATGTGAACCTCAGATCTCTATCTGAGATAATAGACACTGGTACACCATGTCTCTTTACCAGTTCTCAGATATATATTTTTTAAAGATCTTCCACCGTATGAGTTTCACGAATCGGGATAAAATGGGCCGACTTGGTTAGACGATCCACTATCACCCAAATGGCATCGTGTTTCCAGACCGTTCTTGGAAGACCTGTAACAAAATCCATTGCTATCTGCTCCCATTTATACACTGGGATAGGTAAAGACTGTAACATGCCAGCTGGTCTCTGATGCTCTGCTTTAACCTGCTGACAAGTTAAGTATCGCGAGACGAACTCGGCCACCTTCCTTTTCATGTCACTCCACCAAAACTGCGCCTTCAATGCCTTATACATATTTTGTGTACCTAGGTGTACAGCCCATCTTGAATGGTGGTAATCATTAAGGAGTTGTTCCTGAAAACCCATAGGTACAACCATCCGATCTCTGAAACACAAAACTGAACCCCAATCAAGTTTCCAGTCATCAATGGTCTCCCCACCATTGAGTTTTGAACTCATTACCAGACATTCTGCATCAGATGTTTGTGCCTCTTTGACCACTTTTACCAAATCGGGAACAATCGTAGCTAAAAAGAAAACCACAATATCAACTCGGTCATCACATTCCACATGCATGTCGGCTAAGACTGACATCAACTACCATTCATCTAAAGCTTTCTTTTCCAACTGAGCATACGACTTCCTGCTTAATGCATCGGCCACCGAATTTCCCTTAATCAGTGTATATATTAAGTCAAAGTCGAACATTTGAAGATACTCCATCCATCTCCTCTGCCTCATATTCAAATCTCGCTGTGAGAAAATGTGTTTCAAGCTTTTGTGATCCGTAAACACAGTAAATTTCTCACCAAACAGATAATGTCTCCATGTTTTCAAAGCATGGACGACTGCAGCCAACTCCAAATCATGTGTTGGGTAATTTTTCTCATGCACCCTCAATTGCCTTGAGCCATAAGCAACCACATGGTCTCCTTGCATGAGAAAACAACCCAACCCTGTTCCTGAAGCTTCACAATACACCATGTATCCTTGCCCTGATTTTGGAAAGATTAAGATAGGTGCTGATGTAAGGAGAACTTTAAACTCTTAAAAAGATCTCTGAAATTCTTCAGTCCATTGAAATGCACTGTTCTTATTTTTCAATTCTATCATAGGCGAAGCTAGTCGTGAGAAGTCACGGACAAAGCATTGGTAATAACCAGCTAGACCAAGAAAACTTCGTATTTCAAAGACATTTTTCGGTGGTTTCCAAGAAAGAATAGCTTTTATCTTTTCTGGATCCACTGAAACGCCTTTCTCAGAAACAACATGGACCAGAAAACGCACCTCTTGTATCCAAAAATCACACTTTGATAATTTGGCATAAAACTAATGGTCTCGCAAGATTTCCAACACTATCGCCAAGTGTTGCTCATGCTCAGCCCTTGTTCTTGAATACACCAATATGTCATCCACAAACACCACAAAAAAGAATTCATATATTGCTGAAATATCTGATTCATCAAATCCATGAAGGCTGCTAGTGCATTCATTAGAATGAAAGGCATGACTAAATATTCGTAGTGGTCATATCTGCTTCTGAAAGCTGTCTTTGGAATATCCTCCTTCCGAACTCGTAATTGGTGATATCCTGATTGCAAGTCAATCTTGGAGAACCACTGAGCTCCCCTTAATTGATTGAACAGATCATCAATGCATGGAAGTGGATATCTATTGTTTATCGTAACTTGGTTAAGTTTACGATAATCAACACATAGCTGAAGAGTTTCATCTACTTTCTTTACAAACAAAACTGGTGCTGCCCATGGAGACATGCTTGGCCGAATGAAACCCTTGCTTTCCAGCTCCTATAACTACACTTTCAATTCCTTTAACTTTTTTGGTTCTATCCTATAATATGGAAGTGATATAGGACTGGTCTCCAGAAAGAGATCAATCGTAAACGCCACTTCTCTTATAGGTGGTAATCCTGAGAAGTTTTTAGGAAAAACATCGGGAAATTTATCCACCACAGCTGGAAAACTATTTTCCTCACTATCTTCCAATGATGCCAAAGTCAATGCTTCCAATTGTTAAGAGGTTGTTCCTACCATTGGTGCCAACAGGCTCTTTGCGCCTTTCTTTACCATTCTCTCTCCTCTGAAAAGATGCTTAATGTCATCCTCAGTCGTGAAACTAACTGTTCTCCTATAACAGTCGATGTGAGCCTTAAACCTTGTCAACCAATCCATACCCAGGATTATATCATAGATATCCATATTCAACATAGAGAAGTCCCATTTCAGCTCAGCTCCATAAACAGTTATAGCACAGGCTCTACAAACGAGGGCTTGACATTCTCTTTCACCAAGAGGAGTTTGTAGTTTCAAGACAGAAGGCATCATTTCCAGTTTTAAACATAGCAAATCAATAATACGAGAAGCAAGAAAGGAATGTGATGCACTAGTATCGAACAACACTTGCATGAGGGTAGAATTCAAAAGAATCATACCTCTCATAGTAGATGGTCCAGACTGGTCATCTACCATCATGTGCTCGGCTCCATACAATTTCTTTGTTGCTGCACTTTGATCCTTATTGCCTTGTTGATATTTCCCAACTTGAGGAGTCATGGTATTTAGAGAATCACCATGGCTAGCTCTGTTATGTTATGAGACTGATTCTGTTATACTCGTCCTGTCGAAACATACGATGCTTGGACACCTAGGAAGTGTCCCGAACACCCGATCGTGGAGCAGTGCGATAATATCGTTGAAGATGCCCCATCTTGTTGCAATTGTGGCATGCTCTCGATGGTGTTTTACATTCTCGTTTCATGTGATCAATCACGCCACACTGAAATCAACCTGCTTTGCTCTGGGTTCATGGAGGAAGGTTGACTGATCCCGCCGTCTGGTTCTGATTTGCACTCCCACCTTGGAAGTAGGTATCCCTCTTCTGCTTGTTCCCAGCATTGGAGTTCCCACCCATTCCCATGGGTATCATCATGCCTCCTCCTATCGATCCCGAGATATCACGTTTAGCAACTGTTGCTTTGTTCACTATCTCTGTATAATCTGTAATACAGAGCACCGTAATCTTTGATCGAATCTCCTGCCTTAGCCCCGATTCGAAGATGCGTGCCTTCAAATAAGCACTTGCCGCAATCTCTAGTGAAAAATGGAGTAAATTCATGAACTTAGCCGCATACTTTGTGACAGAGATGATCTCCTGTTTCAAGCTGAATAAGTCTGTCGTTTTTTGGATCTTGAACGTGTGAGGATAGAATTGTTTGTTAAACAATTCTTAAAAATCCTCCCATGTAAGGCCTTCATCCAATTTAGAATGCACCGCTAAATCCCACCACTGATGTGAAAGATCCTTGAGCATATACATCGTCAGCTTTACTTTCAGCTCCACTGGTGTGATGATGAAATTGAATATACGATTCATCCTGCTTAGCTAGACCTCTGCCTTCTCGAGTTCAGCATCACCCCTAAAGTTCGGTGGATTTTGTTTCATGAACTGGATGGTATGATCCACATGTCATGGCCCATTCCTCTGGTTCCCCATATCCACAGCTTGAAAGGCTTGGACAATACTCTAGATCGGCTCTTGGTTCACACGTGGTTCAGGTGCAACCACATTCTCCACAGCTTCTTCGGGTTGGTTTCGACGATGCCTACCGGGTGCCATTTTCTAAACCAGCAACAAACTCCGTCAATCTCACTCTCTAGCAACTGTTGGCTTAGCATTTCAAATTATATCACATAAACTATCAAAACATTGTTCTTAAACAACCTTTTTACATGTTTATCCATTTTTGAAAACATTCAACATACTTTTTGAAAATCAATCCATTTTCAAAATACACCAAATATCCTGTTTTCAAAGTCTTTCATTTGAAAATCAATTCTGCATTTTTAATAAATTTACATCTTTGTACAAAATCATAACTCATTCCTCACTATTGAGATATGAAATCCTAGTGGGAATTCAGTCCTCTATAATGCATTTCATGCTCCTCTCATTGGCTAAACCCACGACAATGATATTTCCAACATTCTAGAAGTGTATCCAAAACACTTATGTACCCAACACCCTGGTAACTTGAAGTTCAACATAAATGGGTTAGCTACGTCCTTTTATGCTATACATTTCAAGTTTTGACAATCCTACTCTTGTCTAAGATGACCACCCAAGGTATAGACAAGAAGGAATTTTAACTCCAAGACTAAGAACATCGACGACCACTTGTTAGGCAAGGACCGAACAAGCTGATACCATTTGTAATGACCCGTCAATTCTTATTGTCTTGAGAGTACAACGAGTCATTACAAGGCCTTAAGCAACATCCCCAAGATGTCAAAGGCTGGCAATAAATACCGAAGGGTCTCAAGTATAAGTGGGGGACGATTTACCCTTTAAGAAATAAACCCATCCATTAACCATTCACTATATGATGCATGAACAAACTAAAGACCAACCAACAACTTCATTTAAATTAAACCACATCAGAGTACACAACAGTGTAAAACCAAACCAAACATCAAAATACACAGTGGAAGAACAACTCAAGACTCTCAAAAGACACTAAGACTTCGTGCTCCACAAGCTCCAAGCTCCATAACATCTCCCAAGCATCACCACGAGCCACTAGCAATAAGATGTTTTACCTTTACCTGTGTCCCGGAATACAATATCTGAAAAAGCACCAACGTGCCAAAGAAGGGGTGAGTATAAAACTCAGTAGGTTTTCCCCCAATGACTTCCCTACTCATGCCACTAGGATAGAAGAGTTAGCCACATTTATATAAAAACATTTTATATAAAACATTTTCTCAAAAGCAGTTTATAACTAAATATAAACAAGTTTCCAAAACCATTCATACTCAAAAGCATCCAAGTTCAAGTGAAATCAATTTTCCAACAAGTTATTTTTTCAGAAAAATAACCAAACAAGCTTTCGAACCATTTCACAAACATCCCGTTTTGGCATACCCAACCATTTCACAACCTGTGAAATCAACCATGCATGCTTCGTTATGACAGTTCCATACTCATGAGAGGTTTCTCATCGATCTACCAAGTCGTCACAAGGTAATTGTTTCCCCCATGTGCCATTACACCTTTGGAACCGAGCACAAGGTCATATTTCAACCAAGCCTCGTACATAAAGTTACCACGTGCCATTAAACGTTTGGCACTGAGCACAATGTCATATTTCAACCAAGCCTCATACAATGTAATATGAACACACACTATACATTTCCAACAATCATGCCAAACCATCCTTTCAATAAAACACCTTTTATTGAAAACCATTTTCCATCCAAACCAAGTGTGTTCAACAATTCAAACCATTTCAGTAAAGCTGGCTTTTTATTGAAAACCAAATCCATCAAAACCATTTCAATAGAACACCATTTTTATTGAAAACCCAATTCTCATCAAACTATTTACAATTTCATCAATTTCATAATTTAAAATCAACATTTTAAATTCAAATAGCCAAGCCACTTTGCACACAATTCACCAAGATTTCACAATTTCATCAAAACCATAAATCATCACTAAAGAAGATTTATTCCATACTTTTCACAATCAATTCCATTAAAATAACCAATTTGAAACTAAGCCAACCAATTTTAACAAGAGGAGTTGAGAGTGAAGCCACCTACCTCAACAAAAAGGGCGAAACCAAGCCACGGACGAAGAACGCTCAAGAACACCAGGTCAAAACTCCAAAAAACCTCCTTAGATCTCTTCTCCTAACACAACCAAGACCAAATTTTGTCATATTTGGCATCCACACCCTTAGATCTACCCATAACTGGCGTAGATCTAAGAAAACGAGAGAAGAGGAGAAGTATATCTAAGTAGATCTAAGAAACCGATCAAGAACGATCACATACCTTAAGAATCCGGCTTCGATTCGCCAAGAGAAGCCTTCGGATCGCCTCTGGAATGCTTGAGAGAAGTCTTCCAACCTTCAAGGGAGGGTAATCCCGAGTTAGGCTCGCTTAGGAGGTTTAAACAAGGCAATTAAAGGCAAAACGAGTTAGATCCACAATTTTAGGATCTAACTTTAAGTGACCGCACGGTTAGTCCGTACGGTTTGACAAATCGTGCGCTAACCGTGCGTTAGCTTCTGCCACGACCATCCTTCACGCACGGCCTCATCGCACGGTTTCCCTTAACCGTGCGCCGACCGTGCAGAAGCCACTGCCTCCTCAGTCAGACATGCACGGTTTGGCCGCACGGTTTGACAAACTGTGCGCCGACTGTGCGCCTTCTCCTTTGCTTCAAACTTCACTCCAGGATCTCCCGATTCTTCCATACGTCACCCATAACTTTTGAAACCAAGAAAAGCATCAAGTAAGGGTTACATACCAGAAACCAGGGGTACTACAGCACGTTTGAGGCCTTGTGGTGGATTTTCTTGGGAAATCCAGTATATTTTTTAGGTGGGTTGTTACATCATATGTTTCATAACTATGGGTGAGTGTTCATTGTCATATCCTCTTAATGGTCTACATAAGAACATGTAATATCATAAGTGTGGGGGAATTTGTCTTATGTATGGGTATATTTGGAGCATCATAAGGGATGATTTGGTTTGGTTTTTTATCTTACTCTTCCTTAAAAATGTGGAGAAAAAGATATGAAAGAATAATAAAAATAAAAATATCATAGAAGGTGAAAAATATATAAGGAAAGGAGTGATTATATATATAGACTTTTATTTTCATCATGTGTTCACATTGTATGTGTTGCATATATTTGTGTCATTAGGAATGGTATTCGCTTATGGAGCACATGTATGTATTCACCGGAAGTTTGGCTCTCGTGCTTCATCTTTTTTTTTCATCTTCCCATCGCCCCTCGCCCTCAGGACAACCTATGGAATGTCTTCTTGGTCGGTGTTTACTTTGAACCATGTGGTGAAGAACTAAGAGTGGTTGAAAGCTTATGGTAAGATTAGTTGTGTAGGTGAATGAGAGTAACCCAAGATATTTAGTTGTGTGAGAGTAACCCAAGATATTCATGTCTATAGAGTTTGGGAGTTATTGTCTTTGAGTGCATTTTTGCACCATTCATTACTGTAACAATTATCTTTTAACCTGATATATGTTGCATAAACACAATAACTTAAACATGGTAATTGAACATGTATAATAATTGAATTGAATTGAATTGTTTATTTATTAATGAGATCGAGTAAGACCCTCCCTTGTGAACTTAAAGGGGAGTTGGTGCATTAATATTGTGTTGGTATTGTATGCTTTACATTGATGATAATTGATCCATTTTCTATCTAAATTTGTTATTCTTGGATCTAGTGTGTGGATTTTAATCAAACGTGTTAAAATGAAAGTGTTACACAATATTGAAGCATCTAGATAAATTTTGAGTACTTTGGAGGAGAGTTAAAATTTTGTCGGAGTAAGTCTATCACTGCCACAAAAATAGGTTTTCACAGTGTCAGTCTTTAACAGCGCTAAAAAAACACTGATAAAGGGGTACATTTATCAATGCTTTTTTTAGTAGCGCTGATAAAGGGAGTATTTATCAGTGTTTTTTTATTAATAGTGATAAATGGTATATTTAAAAAAAATCATTAAAAATAATATATTAATATATAAATATATTTATATTAATATAAATATAATATATATTTTTTAAATATGTTTTAGATAAGCCTAAATAGGCATTTACACATAATATATAAGATATTTAGTGAAAATGGCTTATAAAATAATTTAAAAATATTTTTAATTAATAATTGTTTAATTATTATTGAGTAATAGTGGTTTAATAACAATTTGAAGATAAAAAAATCAAAAAAATAATAAAAGATCTAAAATAAATTGAAAACTTAACTTGAATTTCAAACGGCCATAACTTTTGATCTGGATGTCCGTTTGGGCTATACCATATATCAAATTGAAGCATGTGATGAGTTATACGCACTAATGACAGAGGAGAACCCTCTGCCATATTTTTCGAGGCAAAAAAAAGCACACCTCCAAAACTGAGTTTTGAATCAGAGTGCCCTAATTTTTTAACATTCGATTGAATTTCAACCTCATTTAAAGGGTCTTTTACCCGTTTTCAAGGGCTTACATTCATATTGATATTATGGTTTTGAAATTTTATCATTTTTTCACAATGTATTGTTATTTATAATCAAATATATAACAATATGTACATATTCTTTATATATTCACACATAAAAATTTAATTTTATAAATAATTAATTAAACATATTTACAAATAAAATATAGTTCTGAATATATAAAACTTATCTAAATAAAAAATAATATCCATTTTATTTAAAATACAAATGTTATTTATATACATATACAATTAATGTATGTATAATGTTTATATATATATAAATATATTTGTGTGTATTGACAAACATATATATATATATATATATCTACATATTCTAATATATGTATATAAATATTAATATATAATAAATGCAAATAAATATGTCTAATTATATTTATAGATGCACACACATATCACATAAAACATATTTTATATATGTATTTAAATATAAATATATATGGATAAAAAAATGTAACGAAATATATATAAAGATACAGATATATCATAAAATAAAGAACAATACAATATAAATGAGTGGTAAAGGCGTGGGATTATGAGGGGGTCTAATCAAAGGTAGGGGCACGCACGGGTGGTGAGGCAGTGCATAGCGCTGTTAAAAGGGGTGGGCAAGGCTAGACAAGCATTAAGGGGGGGGGGGGGTCAGGTGACGATAAAAGTGGGTTGGTCCTCCCTCCAATTTTGCAAGTTTTTTTTTTAATTAAATTTTTTTACTTTCAATGCTTTTTTTAGCGCTAATAAAAGAGATCTTTTATTAGTGTTAAAAAAACACCGATAAAAAAGGTTTTTATCAGTATTTTTTTTTAACGTTGATAAAAGGAAACCCTTTTTAATAACGCTTCGATTATTAGCGTTGTAAATGCCCTTTTTACACGCTTTTAAAACCCATTTCTATAATAGTGTATATATATGAAGAAAACCATATCTATAGTAGTGTATATATGAAGAAACTCATACACCAATTGTATGCCAATAGGCCCCACAACATGTGACCCTCACATTCCCCTGTGAAGGACACCAGTTACAAGGAACTTTGATCTTTGGAAAAAATGAGATCACCAATTATTTACAAGATTTCAAGGACACCAGTTACAATAATTCCAACTATAATACATCAGAAGATCAAAAAAGAGAGAGCAGCCAAAAGCATCTATGTATTACTCATAGAGTTGCTCTTGTTCACCCCTTGCAACTCCATGGGAGAGTTGGAGATGCTGCCAACTGACCCGAGCGTTTGCGAGCTCAGCTGCGGGCTAGCCGGGCAAGCCTCTGGATTACCAGTGCTCAACGGATGCACAGTGCCGCCACTCATCTGCAGGCCTGGGCTCATGGCCGTCCGTTGGCTCAGCATCTGCGGACTCGCCTGCTGCTGTGATAAATTCATGGTCGATGGCGACCCCACTTGAGAAGGTGAAATAACAGCCTGCAGTGAGGCTGAGGCCATTTCTTCCTGTTGCGGTTGCTGCTGCTGTAAATGTTGCTGTTGCTGCTGTAAATGTTGCTGCAGCTGCTGATTCATGTATAAACTCATCCCGGCAGATTTTGGGGGGCCCATGGGCCCAATGGCTGAGCGCGGCACCGTGCCCATGTTGGCACGGCCCATGGCCTGGCCCAGAGCAGCAAGCCCACCGGAAGACGCATTCAGGTACCGGGATCCCCCAGGCATCCCGGCTAGGGCTGACGGAGCTGCTTGGTTCTGCACCATCTTAAGCCGCGGGTTCAGTAAAGCAGCGTGTGCCTGGGAGAACATCCTGGGGTGCTGGCCCATCGTGCCCAAGCTCGAAGCCTGGCTCAGATTCAAAGGGTTCTGGCCCATCGGTGCTGTCAAACCGGCTCCCCCAATTCCCCTTGCTGCTCCCATGCCCATGGCATTGGTTAAGCCACCAAGGGCAACGAGATTATTGCTCATGTTCCCCATATTCATCATCATCTTCCTCTGCTGCTGGGGCTGCTGGGACTGCATGAGCTGGAGAGGGAGAGAGCCCGGCTTGTACATCATGCTCCCCAAGGGCATGCTTGCATTCAGATGAGGAAAGGGATTGGCTGATCTCTGGAACTGGGGATGCAGCTGTTGGATCATGGAAGGTTGATTTTGATTTTGCTGCTGCTGCTGCAACTGTGGCTGTGGAGGCGGCAATGGCTGGAATGAAGATTGAGGGTCGAGATGCTGTGACCTGGGGGGCATCGAAATGCCGGGCAACAGTCCTTGAGACATTTGCAGGGACTGTGTGTTTCCAGGGGGCAATGTTCTTGTGTTTGCTAGAACATTGGGCTTTACCATCTCATTACAGGGCTCTGCATATTGCTCGGGGTTATTTGGAGGGATCCCTGAGGGATTAGCTTGGCCACAAGGAGGATTCAGGCCTGTTGGTTTTGGTTGAACAGTGTCTTTTTCCACTACATATCCATCACGAATCATCTGTGCAATAAAAAAATTAAGAGAAAAAATACAAAAATAAAAATTACAAAATAAATCACTACTGTTCGTGGAAAATCATTTTCCATTATAATGCCAAAATGAATTTCAAGTGGCGTACCAGTGAAGATAGCTGTGCTGCAAACAGGTCGGCGAAGTGCTGTTCCAGAAACAGGCACAAGAGTCAAGAAAAAATATGAAGAATGAAGAATTACACCACTTGATTGGCATATTAACTGCATGAATTAGAGGTGGCAATTTTGAACCCAACGCGACAAGGTACAAGTTTAACGGGTTTGGGTGAGTTATAAATGGGTTCGGGTTGTAATCGGTTCGAGTAACAGACACAAATAATATTTGGGGGCAGGTTCAGGATGAACATTTCTGACCAGTCTCACCCGTGTAGCCCCAATTAAATATATTATGATAATATAAGATATTAAACATATGATAATAATTAATTTTATAATATATTTTATTCTTATAAATAATTAAACATGTTAATAACATATTATTTATTTTAAATGATTTAAGAGTCGAGTTGTAACATGGATAACATATGTTTCATATTAATTAGGTGTTTTTAATCTAAATGGGATAATTCAGTTTGGTTAGGTCATTGAGTTTATGTGATATTAACAAGTTGTACATGTCATGATGCAGTCTGTTATATATTTGAAGTTAAACGGGTTGACGGATCGGGTTGGGGTTGACCCCTTCATAATGGATTGGGTCGGGTTAGAGTTGAGCTCAAATGGGTTCACAAGACGATCAACCCGACACGAACCCGACCCGTGAACCCAAATTGCCACCTCCTGCATGAACTGAGGATTTTCTGATGATTTGATTGCAGGGGAAACAATAAAATCTATGTACTTCACAACTGAATCCTTGTTAAAGAGACCCAGAAGAGGGTGCACGGCTTACAGTATTGGGCAAAGTTGGAAGGTACTCCTCAGCAGTCAAGAACTCGTCTTCTTCAATTTCTCCCCAATACAATGCAACAGTGCCATCATTCAGCTTCTCAGACATGATCAGTTTAGCTCGGTCCTTGGGAATAAGTACAAATTGATTTCCTGCAGAAACAAATAACTAAATGTCAACAAAATGCTATGAAGGAAAATAAAATAGGATAGCATTAATCTAATAAACCTTGAATTATGCGTTCTTGCAGAATGAGGTTTAGGACTCTCATTTTGCAGGTGTTTGCACTGCCACCGACAACTGAATGTGACAATGATCTTGTCGCTGCATCGTCGTTTATATCCTCAACATTAGAAACGAGGGAGAGCAAATGCTTCAGTTGATTATCACAGTACGTGGGCGGCTTCCTCATGTGGTGGTCATCAACTTTATTCTTCTTACGGTGGAGTTGATTCCTGAAAGAGAAAGAAGATTTAACATTTTGAGTACTTGTTCAGCTCATCATACTTAAAACCTCGACATGTAATAATAGAACGGAATGACCCAGGTCTATCACAATGATCACATACCGCATGGCCACTGCTTCGAGCTTGTAGAACCTGTCAAGCACAGCCTGATCAGGAACAGAAGGGGTCCCAACTGGAGGGCTGCTTGAAATTAATGGAACACAAACATTGCCAACACTAGCTGGAGAACCAACCCCGCTTGCAACAGTGATCTTAGGAAGAGAATTGGATTTCCGCTTTGCAGCGATTTGTGCCTGCTGTCGTTGAAAGGATTCATTGACAGTTGAATTCAAAGACGCTGTTCCGCTGTAGACTGAGGTTACAGCTGCTTTCTCCTTGTGTGGCAATCCCAGGACATTATTGTTCACAGCTGCCCCAAATTGTTGACCAAATGAGCCATTAGGGAAATCCCCAGATTTTGATGACAAAGGAGACTGAACCGAAGCTCCGGCAGAGACACGAGGGCTCTGTACCAGTTTCCTTTTCTGAACCTGCTCCTCCCTCCTTAAATCCTTTTCAATGGGCTGATTAAGACTATTCCAGGAGAAATTGGATCTTGCAAATGCCTGCTGCGGCAACTTTGGCTGAAGCCGAGACTGTGGTGGATCAAACAGATTCATTTCAGCTTCCAACACGGGCAGATCATTTTTGCTGCAACTGAGCTCTGGCCTGTCCAATTTCTCCATCTCAACTGGCTCCTCCTTTGCACCAAATCTTAAGCCCTGCTGTCCCATGGAATTCAACCCAGTGCCAGCATCCTGATTCAGAACCCCCTCAAGACGTTGGTGGGAATACTTTGGAAGGCCAGGACTAGTGTACTGAAATCCTCTTGTGATTAATGGCTGTTGACCATTTGCATTTTTCCAGTTAAAATCTGATCCGTTGAGGCCATCCATGTGCAGCGCCAGCCGTGCTTTTTTATTGGGTGACAATTGACCTTCATGATTTTCCCTATTTCCATGGAGCAAAGAAGTGCTAGTATTTACATCACCAGCATAAGAGGGCATGTTGTCTTGCCCAGCAGAGGGAGGTCCTAATGCATTGATAACGGATCCACCAGATCCATGAAACCTTGCTTGATTAGAAGGTGACATTAACGGAGAAACAGAGCCAGCTGGTCCCACACTTTGTTGCCTTCCTGTGGACATGCTGCGTGACCTGATATTTTCTGCAGTCGTGGTCTCATGGACAAGATGTGACATCGCATCACTTGACAAAGGCACAGAGTTTGAGCTCCCTGGCACTCTGTCTATGCAAACTTTTTTCCCTTGCATAGTTTTACTAGATGTAACAGTAACTTCAGACATCTCCCTTAACCTCTTCTTCCTCAAGCTACTGGAATCCAGATTAAGCTGCTGAAGGAAAAAAAGTGTGCTCATCTAGATTCAATGGGTTCCAATGATCAAAGGACTTAGAATTAATACCTTCCCAAAATTTGAGCTGACGCATAGTCTATCCAACTTGGGGATAGGATCTAAACAAAGTTTGGGCTGCAGTGCATTCAAAATCCGAGACTCTACTTCCTACAGCTCAAGAATCAAATTTCATTAAAAGTATCTATGTATACAGTGAGCAAAAGACATATGATCAGGGATGAGAGGAGTGAATTCAATTACCATCAGATCGCCATAAGTCCAGCTGCTATCTGATATCAATGGAATGTCTTTAACAACATTCTCTAAGGACATCCCTAGGCATACTTTATTAACAATCGGCATTCCTGTGGATTGAGCACTGCCAGATGATTCAGCAATGCAATTTCGATAATCTCGCACCTGCCAATTTGAGATGTTGTGCGAATTAAAATTATAATAAATAAAAAAATTCTGTATTTTATTTGGATGACAGCTGGGTGGGATAAGCATCAATTAGAATCATCCAAGTTGTTTAGAACATGGACAAAATATTATACAGAAAAAGGAACCAAAAGTCCATACAGATGAAACAATTCAGACAGTGCAAGCATTGCCAATTCAAATAAGATGAGGTAAACACAAAATTAGAATTCAAAATCAATTTCCCAGTGCAAATATAATAGTACAATCCCACTCTAATGGTGGCATACACTAAAGATATTCCAGGCCATCACTAAAAACTAGGGATGCCTTATATAAAAAGTTCCATGAGAAAAAAAAGAAAACTAAGATTACAGAATTGATTAAAATTTTAAATTGAAACTAAGTTGACTCACCTCACACATGAGTTTTCCATCGATGAACTTGCACGGAATATCATTCAAAATATCTCCAGGCAGCCGACCACACTCAATTGCCTTCATTCATATTGACACATCAAGAAAAAAAATTAACAAAAAAAAAATTATAAAGATACATAACTCGTAAAGAAAATAGCATCAATGGTGCTGGTGTCCTAAGGAAATAAACGTAAAAGAAAGAGCTTGCAGATAAGCTAATTAACAAAGTTTTAAAATGAAGAAAATATTAAATTTGAAAGACCATTTCACTTCCTTAGTGTGTGTGTGTGGTGGCATTAAAAATATTACAACAGGTTCATTAGTATGATGCAACTATTAGAAGATTAACGGTTCCAGAGAAACAACAGGAAAAAAAAATGTTGGACACCCACTGAGAAGAGAGACTCCGATAATCTATCATAAGGACGAAGGAACTTTGAAGCATCCTGAAGTGAAATTTGATATGCAGCCTCGATCTGGAGATGAAGATCACATGAGCAATTGAATCATCATCCATCTCGCATATATGTAAATAAAAACTATTAAAAAAATACATAATTTAAAATAGTTTCTGGTTCCTTTCATGTACTAAAAGGACTTTTCAACAAACCTCAGAAAGCTTCTTAATGGAATAACCATCTGGAAAAAGGTTCAGTGTGAATGAAACTTCAGCTCCTGTGAGATAAAAAAAGAGCCCAGCTGAGAATGGTAAATTCAAGTAGCACAAAATCAAACTCCATCTTCCCATAAAAAGTAGAGGCCTTATCTTACCTGCAGTGTTCAGTAGGCCCCTGGAGGAAATTGACGACCCAGAATTTCCAGCAACATCAAGGACGGCTTCAATGCCGCCCACCTATGCAACATAATAACAATGTTCAGGGAAATGTATGATATATATCTACACAGCAGTTGAAAAGGTAGAAATAGTCACTTTGAATAAGGATAAGTGATAAACATTGTTTATAACAAATCACTTTAGGCACATCGTTTCTGTCTTTTCTTTGTTCTTCTTAAGAAATTAGAATATAAAATCAGATTAGTTGACTATGTGAAAAGTTGAGTTGGAATCATTCAACCCTTCCAAAATAGAATAAAAAAAACTCTCCATCCAGTGCTCAACTTGTTCATAACACTCGCATGAGGAAACGTCACTGATACAGGACCAAGAAATACACCATAATTTAATCTTCGAACCAGCACTAACACTGGGCGGCGGAGGGAAGATAATCAATTTCGATTGATTGAGCAAAACTCAGCTTCTATTGCGATCGAAGCACCCAAATATTAAAAAATATAAACGGAAGGCTTTATCATGTTCTAGGCCCACCTCTCATGGATCACGAAACAAGTAATGAAAAACTATTTACAAACTCCAAATAAATACCTCGGGCTTTCTAATAATATTAGCCGAAGAGGTATCATTCACCCGCACGACTCGTGGGGTCTCAGAATTGAAATTCTCTGCCGCGTCATCTACTGAAGCCTCGGATTGGAGAGGCTTAGGGTGAAATCTAGCGCCAATCTTCGATACCTTGAACGAGACGCCCATTGCTAATTCGACAAGCTCTTAAGGTCAGTCGGGTTGCTGGTTCCAAGGAATTGACATGAATCGGGAAGGCCTGTGATGAGCACACCAAAAAGGGTGCAATGAAGGAAGGGGGAAACCCTAGATTGCTAGATTTTCAATGAAGGTCTGAGGGCTTCGTCTCAAGATTCGTCCGAAGAAACACACTGAACCAGCGAGCCACCTCTCATATGCACCGCGCGAGAGGAAGACGAACGCGGCACGCATTAGTATCATTGAATATCATGGTGCTACAATATACTGACCGGTTAATTAATATAATAATAATAATTTTACGTTTTATTACAATCAGTGGGGAGGAGAAATAGTAATATGTTTTATATGTTTTATATTTATTATATTAATAGCCCCGGGCGTAGCTTAGTGGTTACATCTTTGAGAGGTCTCGCGGGAAGTGTCAGATTTGAGTCCCCCAAGTACTTACAGGTTTTGTAGATTTTTTTTGTTTCTTTATACCTCACTCGTCGAACTGTTGTAGTATATTTATTGTATTAATAGTATTTTAATTTGTTACTTTATTTATATCTATTGTTAACAATTTTATAAATCTTTTTTTTTTGTTTTGTAAGAGTAATGGTTGCTAAGAAATCATTAACCCAACAGACCCATTGGTCATCAAATAAAGAGAGAACCACAATTTTTAATCGAATCGAAGCATCAAACGGTAACTAAGAGGGCTACTTGTCACAAAACATATGTTGATCATGTGAAAGTCGCGGTTAGTGAATAAGTCAATGTATTACATGAATGAGGCGAGAAAATTGAAAAACTTGACTTTAAACTAACCTATAAGATTCAGATCACGAAGACTATCGATTTCAAATAAAACACATTGATACCCGACTTTAGCCGTATGAACTCATACCATAGAGGCCACAAGAAAGACCACTTAGTCATACAGCGTCGCAATCTCTAAAAATGTTGATTGTCACTAGGCACGACAACATATCAACAATAAGAAATCCACCTCATAAGGGGTTTACGACGACAATAAATTTTCATCAGCAACACTCGTTATGATAAAATCGAGGTAGAAATTGTTGTGTTTCTTGGGATAGTTCAACACTTAAACTAAGCAGCAAGAGTAGATTAGAAACCCCTACACCAAGATCATTATGCATGGAACTTGAAATCATGCATAATATAAAACGAAGAATAAGTTATACATGTACCTTACACCAACGATGCCCCTACAATAGTCTTCATCTTATATGATTGAAGAATATCACTTAGAGGTTGTTGAAGGACTCCCTCCTCCATGGTGTATCCACGAGTCATAACTAAATCACAGATCGCATGGGCACGACCCCCTCATCTCCCATGACATGTTAGTGTCTCGTGAAGTGAAGAGAGAATGAGGAAGATAGCTATAGGAATTGGAGAGAATCAACCAGGATTGCACACCCATCACATGGTGCGAGTCTCCTTTATATAAGCCCTTAAGGACATGAGTAAATGGATTTTTGGTTACAACTTTTGTAACCCTCGACCAACCAAGCATTTATCATATAAATGATATTTTGATTCTTCTCAATGTCCCATCTTATGAAACGTTAACAGTAAATGATAGCCAACGTAGGGAGAATACACGAATGCCAATGCTTATCATTTGGTTATCAGAAGTAGTAACATGTTATCACTTACAATATGCATTACGACACCCCCTTATAAAGGCATGCAATATGTCATAGTTCACGCAAGTCATACCCTACGACATGATCACATAATACCACACAATATGGGTTTTAGGGCATATCTCCTTCAATCTCCCACTTGCACTAAAGCCTCATAGACTCAGTGCTATTCCACCTTATATTCTATCATATAAAATAACTTGTGAAACCATATCCAAATATCCTTTTGGACATCTTTCATAACACCTTTGGAAAGAAATCATTAATTTCACCATGTATCACATCACACACAATACCTTATGAATACCAATCAGAAAATCCTTTTGGATAAACTCAAAAACACTTGTAGAGAAGCTCTATGAGTTTTGTAAAACCCAAACCCTATTCAATCAGCCAAAAAGTGTAACCCCATGAGCCTTTATAACATTAAAAACAAATATGAATTCTCGAACCCATATATACAAGCAATGAAGATCCTCTAGCAAAGAATGAATGCTACTCAAGATACAAAGGGATATAGCATAATCTCTATCAAACACATGCATATTGACACCCATGTCCACCAATTGCATCATATGTAAGCATGCATTTTCATATGATCCCTATGTCCAAGACATCGAGTAACCATGAGACATGGTGTATGTCAATTCCATATAGCTAACTCATATGTTCTCGATTATCCGAGTATTGATTGACTAGGTCGATAAATACATCACATGCCATTTATCTTAATGGATGAGCACATTACATGCCCCTCACCCAAATAGATAAGCACATCATATGTACTATCTAGGTATGACCATACACTCTCTGAACTATCATAATTGAGGGACCAAATGTCACAATATTCATATAAGAGGACAAATCTCATCTTGGTTAAGCTCCAACCGACGACATGATCAACAACATACCCAACCACCCACTAATTAGTTAAGCCTCAAGGCTTGCGTAAAAAATATATCAAAGTATAAAGATTATCACATTAGGTATCTCGCCAACCTTAGACAATGGGGACTCTATATATGAACCATGCACCCTTAGTATACTAAAGACACTGTGTATAACACTCTGTGTGGAATATACCACTAGGGTTGGTACCCAAGAACCTACTTTTGTGTATTTTATGATAGCATGTATTCATAGTTTTGAATATTAATAAACTTATTATCACATCATGATTTTTCTTCTGTGTAACATGGTATGTGATAATATCATAAGAGTAGTTTTGCACTAAAAGGTCATAACAGTTCCCCACTATGATGAGAAACTAGAAGTGTCACGACAGTATACTTAAATATAGGTTCTATAGCTGGATGAAATCATTTGAGTGACACAAATGATTCAGGCTATCAGGAGTGGAGACTCATAAGACTCTGATGTAGCTTCTCATGGTGTACACCTTTGGTGATATCCGGAGTAGGATATCATGATAACGTGACCCGCTAGTAGGAAAATCACATATATATTTGTCATTGGATGTTCCTATATGTGGACGTGTGTATTGATCCTTAGAATTTAAGATGTTTATTAGTGAATATTATAAGTTACGTACTTTGATGTATTGAAAAAAACCGTGACAACATATATTCTCGGCAAGGTATGATACATTGGATGCATCACGAGTAATATTGCATTAATGAATAATGTGATAAATGATTTTTCCCTTTTGTTCTTTAATGGAAGTTGACATCTCAAGTTCTTTGATGGAAATGATATAGCCTAAATAAACCCATGACCATGGTGTTTTTATAAGAAAGTTTGATTTCCAAAAATTCAATGAAAAATGACATCAAGCAAATATGTTGATGGCATCGGCATGCAATCTACTTGATTAGAGATATCATGATAAACAGATTATATTATATAGTAAGTGTTTGTATGAGGTATTATGTCATTGCAACATTAACTTATTTCTTTATGAGTGCCTTGGAGTATTTCTAGACACTAACCTTAGAATTTAGGTTGTTTCACCTGATGCCACTGAGAAAGAGGCCTAGAGGGTCACACACTAAGTGTATCCAGAATCTCAGTTAAATAATATATATTATTATTTATTATTTAACAAGTTGAATAAATATTATTCTCGCAAGTTGTTTAATAATTATTCATGTTTTCTTGATCGCATATATTAAGTCATCGGTTATTCAAGAGAATATTATGCGAGTATAATATTTAATAAATATTGATTTTCTATTTAGTGAATATAATATTTATTTATTTATTGGTTAATAATGAAGTGATATTTATTTAATAAATAAATATACATTATTCAAGGCCCGAAAAATATTGCGGAGGAATGACAGACCGAGTTTAATGGTTTGGTGAGAAATAATATATATATTAAATATTATTTGAATAAATAATATTTAATTTTGATTCGTAGTTTAAGCGCATGTTGAGAAATAATAATATTATTATTATTATAGACACGGGGTTCTATAGGGATTAAATAAATATTAAAGGGCACTTGTGAAAATATTTATTTCTAAACCCTAGCGGTATATAAACCCAATTATATTATTTTTCATGAGATCCAATTCATTTGTTTGGGTGTGCATAGTGAATTTGGAGAATCCTCTTGAAGCTCTAGAGATTTCTCTTCTCTAAGAACACTCCCAAGAATAAAGATCAATCTTTCTCTACCCCTCACTCTCAAGTCAAGATAGATCAAAGAGAATCCTTTGGAAGTGATTCCTAAGTCAATCAAAGGAGAACGATGCAAGCAATAGGATCAGATGTACTAGCACCCGAAGATTCCTGAAACGACATTTAGATATTTTTAAAACACATGTGAATCACTGCTAGAGGGAATATGCTCTTGGTTTCTAAAATGCAATGATGATACAACAAAGATCTATTTTTAGATCCATCAATAAAGAAAGAATTTTCATAAGGTAGTTATTAATAAATTAAATTAATTATAAATAATATGTGATGATCATGTGCTATGGTTCTGACATTTTGTCTATTATTTGTTTTCTTTGATTCAATTTCATTGATCGCGATATTTATCGTCGTGTAAATATCGAATTAATCATCAATAATGACAAAAAGAAAAGTTGGGAACGACCCATCGCATGCTTCCACTATGCCTGAAACCTACAAGTGGTATAAAAGGGGTCACATAATTATTTATAATTATTTAAATATCATTGATTGATTTATGAATTTTTCATTTAGTTTTAAATTCAAGTTTAATCATTCTTTAATCCGAATTGCGAGATCTGTTTTTCTCTCTTTCATTTATCGTAAATATAATCAAATCAATTAATTTTATGAATGAAATAAAATTGAAGATCTCATCCAGAGGTGTTGAGGAATCTGTCCAGATAACACAAGAGTACAAGCCGTGTAACCCATAGGTATACATTGTAGTGTTCAATGCACCCAGAATTAATTCATAATTAATTCATGGTGTGTACATTTATTACATGTGGTGCATTTAATTATACACCATGTGTTGACCGAGCTAGCCTGACACATGGTTAACTGGAGTACACATAGTGTAACTTCTGTACATGGTGTGTAGTCCTTTAATCACAGATGGTTCGTGTATCTTATTACATGGCCTACCTATCCAGTGACCATGTAACTCGGAGACTACACACCATGTAGCCCATGTACATGTCATGTACTCTGATTTTTTATAAGGCATGGTTACATGCCGACCCCCTAGGCGTGTACCTCAGATAGACGGTGAGAAAAAGTACACGCCGTATAACTGGCTTGTACATTCCATGTACCTATACCAAATTATGTAGAATTAAAATTAATTTATCATGTTGTGTAAACCTTATAAACATGTTCTTTCATGTGGTCATTAATTTGATAGGACACGCCATGTGATGAGTTTTAACATATATAAATATTTAATTAATATCAGCATAATGTTTGAATCTACATATCATGTATTGGTCGTATTATAGTTATTACTCTACGTGAATTGAAGCATAACACGTGATAGAAAAATCATTTAATCTATGAAATCATTAAGTTGATAGTACATATCATGAAAGTATGTGATAAGTCGTGTATGTCATATGTCACAAGAGTAAACAATATACAAGTATAATACATGTTGGGTAGTTTGGATGGACACTCACCTTGTTGCCTCCAAGATACATTTATGTATAGAGTTAATTTTAAATAAATTTATTTAATTTGTTTAAAATTATGATGGATGAGAAACTTAAGGAAATTTGGATGAGAATTAAGATAATTTTTTTTATTAATTAAAGAAGATAATTAATTAATTCGAGTGAAATTTATCTTAAATAAGAATGATAATAATTGAATGCTAATTTTATTAAATGTGTAATTCATTGTATGTGGATGATCTTGATATTAGACCAAAACTTTGTATGTGATTGGTTTCTTTTAATTTATTATCAAATTAAATCATTGGTTTGTGTTCCATCTCCCCTCATATTATGTAAGGGCCTTATTTCCCATGGTTTATTTTATGCAATCCTCTTCCCCTCACCTGTGTGTGAGTAAAAGAATATGTAATGGATGAATCTCCCAAGTTAGTGGAGGTGGTTCAAGTTTGGAGCCGAGGTAAAACCAATCTAAGAGAGATACATAGGTGAACAAGTGGAAAGATGCAACATGAAGCTTAATTGGTTTAAGGTGTTTTCCCCTAGGTTGATGGTTAGTTTATCAACTATTAGATAAACTATCCATTAGTAAAAGCTCATGACCATACCAGTTTATTATTTTATTTCTATCAAGTTGCATGGTTATTTCATTATGGATGTTATATCGTGATTGCATAAATTAATGAATTAACAATCATGAAAGATAAAAGTAAAATATATTGGCTTATGTGTAAATATTATCTCAAACATGGTTAGTCACTTAATTTAATCCACTTAATATTAACATGAATGTAATTAAGATAATAATTTTAAATTTACACATAAAAGATAAAATCCATTAATTATATATTAAGTAGGTATAGCCTTCCACTACTTCAGTTAAAATTGAACCATAGTTCAAAGTGCTTAACCATCCAAAGATGGGGTGCTTTCACTACTGGAAATGTAGCCTTTCTCAACGGTTCAGAACCGTTGGGAAAGGATGCAAAACCATTGGTATATGTTATACCAACGATTCTGCAAACCGTGGGGAAGTAAGCCATTGGTAAAAACTATCCTAATGATTTACAAAGAACCGTTGGTATAGGTTAGGAAAATTAACCTATGCCAACGGTTTGGTTAAACTGTTGGCATAAGTTTTACTAATGGTTTACACCAAACCGTTGGTAAAACTAAACAAATCAACTCTTTCCCAACGGTTTTAGAACCATTGGGAAAGGTTTTTTCCAATGGTTCTCATTGAACCGTAGGTAAAAAATCCCTAGAAACCTTTCCCAACGGTTTAGAAACCATTGGGAAAGGGTTATTACAAGCCTATGGCAACGGTTTAAAACTGTTGGCATAGGCTATGCTGTGAAAATTGCACAGCAGCCTGCAATTTGCACAAAAGCCTCCATTTTTGCACAACAACCTCTATTTTTTGCACAGCAACCTCCATTCTGCTTCTTTCCAATTACTATACATGCAATAACAAACTAATACATACATATAGAGAACAAATTAATAAAAATTTAACATATAATGCATTCTTAAACTATACACATCTAGAATTAAATCATAATTCATAACGTAATTATAAACATACATAATTGATTTAGAATTCAATTTAAAATTCAGATGACAATTATATGTGGAATCCGAAATTCAATTAATAATTGAATACATAAATAATTTAATTATTAATTATCAATAAAATACATAAAAACTGAATAAGTATCAACATAATCCAAATACGTTTGTTCGGTTTTTCGTATACCAGTTGTTTTTACTAAAACTGATGTCCATTAAAAAAAACATACACTTGGAGTGATACTAGACACACCGTGCCTTGAATTTAGGCGGGGTTGACTCATACACGTTACATATGACCCATGGATCATTGTCATAAAATATCAACATATTCTGAAAGCGTTTGGTCGGTTTTTCGTATGTTAGTTATTGTTTTCACTTAAAATGTTGTTCATTTCAAAAAAAAATGAGACACTTTGAGTGGTGTCGACCACACCATGCCTCGGATTAAGGCGGGGTTAACTAGTACACGTCACATAAGACTCATTGATCGTTGTTCTAAAGTTTCAACAAATTCAAAATGCGTTTGGTCAGTTTTCCGTATGCCAGTAGTTGTTTTCAATTAAAATGTTGTCCATTTCAAATAAACGTGAGACACTTTGAGTGGTGCCGGCCACACCGGGCCTCATATTGAGGCGGGGTTGACTTGTACACATCACATATGACCCATGTATCATTTTCCTAAAGCATCAACACATTCAGAATGCGTTTGGTCAGTTTTCTGTATGTCATTTTTTGTTTTCACTTAAAATGTTGTTTATTTCAAAAAAAAAGAGACACTTTGAGTGGTTCTAGTCATACCATGCCTCAGATTAAGGCAGGGTTGACTCTTACACATCAAATATGACCCATTGATAATTGTTCTAAACTTTCAACACATTACTAATGCGTTTGGTCGGTTTTCCGTATGCTAGTAGTTGTTTTCAATTAAAATGTTGTCCATTTCAAATAAATGTGAGACATTTTGAGTGGTTTCGGCCACACCAGGCCTCAAATTGAGGCGGTGTTGACTCGTACACGTCACATATGACCCATGGATTGTTTTACTAAAGTTTCAATGGAATCTAAATGCATTTGGTCGGTTTTCCGTATGTCATTTATTGTTTTCACTTAAAATGAAGTCTATTTTAAACGAAAGAGAGACAATTTGAGTGGTTCCGGCCACACCGTGCCTCGGATTGAGGCGGGGTTGACTCATACACGTCAAAAATGACCCATGGATCGTTGTACTAAAGGTTAAAATATAGAGACCCAAATCTTGACGTACATGGACATTACATTACTTTTGCGGAATACTTAATACATAACAAAAACAGACACACAAAGACCGTAATAGTTTAGTGTCTTTGGAAACTTGGAACGCAATCTTCTAATCGTGGTGAAAGATCTTCAACATCCACTACTGGAAAGATGATCTTTCCCAACACTTCTATACCAACGGTTTGTAAAAACCATTGGTATAGCTACCATTTCCCAACGGTTCACCAAAACCGTTGGGAAAACCATAGATTTTCCCACCTTTCCCAACGGTTTGGAAAACCGTTGGGAAAGGGTCACTCTTTCCCAACGGTTTATGCTAAACTTTTGGGAAAGGGTGTGTTTTGAGCCTCTTTCCCAACGGTTCACCAAAACCGTTGGGAAAGAGTGACCTTTCCCAACGGTTCACCAAAACTGTTGGGAAAGGGTGTGGGAATTGAGCCTCTTTCCCAACGGTTCACCAAAATCGTTGGGAAAGAGTGACCTTTCCCAACGGTTCACCAAAACCGTTGGGAAAGAGTGACCTTTCCCAACGGTTCACGAAAACCATTGGAAAAAACCACCCAAAATTTCAACCTTCGGCCTAAATGAATTCAACCCACCCTAACCTATCCCAATGGTTTTCAAAACCGTTGGGATAGCCCTTTCCCAACGGTTTTGAAAACCGTTGGGATAGGTTCTTTAATTTTTTTCCATATCTACTAACTGAGAACATTATATAAATCAAAATTTTAAATAATTATGATAATACATATATATATTTATGAAATTATGTTTACAAAAGTGATGTTAGCTTAGTGGTTAAGTCGTTCGATTATAAACGAGGGGTCCTGGGATCAAATCCCAGCGGATGTTTTATTTTTGGAATTTATATACCAACGGTTCCATTACCGTTGGTATAGATTTCATATTACCTATACCAACGGTTTCCAAAACCATTTTTATAGGTCTATACCAACGGTTTTTGGAAAACCGTTGGTATAGACCTATCCCAACGGCTTACTTGGCTACGGTTCTCCAAACCATTGGTATAGGCTATACCAACGGTTTGGAGGCCTATACCAACGGTTCCAAACCGTTGGTAAAGGTTAGTTTTCCAGTAGTGATCTCCCATAAAGATATTCCACTTTTTGTTTCCTTACCCTAAACCTTTCTTTTAATCCTGGGGGAAAATAAAACATAAAAAGGGTGAGATCAAATGCTCAATAAGGGTAAGCATGGATAAAATAAAACATACCATATACATTTAAACTTAAAAACATGAACATAATGTTTAAACATCAAAATCTTGAGAAAAGAAATAAAACATGGAAGTACATAAGATATAGATCATAATGGAACATAAATCATGATAAAATAGCATGGGAATAAAAAATGTAATTTTGGCATCCATTAAGCACATGTAATGATTTCCATAGTAGCCAAGACATTGCTACCAAGACCATCTTAGTGGACAAAGTCCCTTTCTAAATTGAGTTCACTCCTCGTTCTAGTCCTGTAATACTGAACCGGATTAACTTACCGTTCCAGCCATGTCTATCTCATGAGATATAAATCTTTACCCAATGAATTGGAGGGAGATATAGGTCCCACCCATCTCATATTGAAATCATTATTTCGTGTTCCACAATATAAACATAAATCATTCATCATAACCCAAGAATAAAATGGGTTTCATAAACATCATTCCATCATAACGTAATCCATACAAAAAAATTGGATATAATTTCATCATTAGAAAAGTGAAACCATGTAAATCATAGAGACATGATACTTGAAACATACACATGTGAAATAATGTCATCTTAGATGAAAATGGTTTTGATAAAACACTTGAAATGAATTCTTGAGGAAAATATCCCTTTTTCTTCAAAATCATTTTCTTTTCACAAAATGTCATGAAATTTTAAAAGAAAAGGATTTTGCTGAAAATAGTCATGAAATCTTTTGGAGGAAGTTTCATTAAAATAAGGCTTTATAAAACCATAAAAATCTGTTCATTCCGTATAATTAAAAAAACATTATTTTCGTACTTTTGTCAGAAAAGTCAAAAAGTACCTCGTAGTGTAAACAAAAGAAAGATTCCTTCCATACCATGGGGTAAAAGTCAAAATGGGTAAAAAGGACTTTAAACATACATGAATACACTTTTATAAAACATGGACATGAATTATAGCAATAACCCCAGTAAATACTTACGAATAAGCAATCTCGGATAAAAATGAGATTTGCACAATTATCCCTTACCTTAGGTCTGATATTCTTCGTACGTATCCGAACCTCCTGTATAATGATTTAAATAATGTAATTAACTTATTACAGAATCATATTAATTATTATGATATCATATATGTTTCACTTATGACTTTATATTACCCGTTCTTTTGTAAATTCCATGTTAAAGCAGCGTTTTGGGTAAAATCATTTCATTTATCGTATGTGTTTCGACTTGTAATTCTTGATATTATTACTTATATCCTGATTTATATAATTCCAGAATGTAAAACATGATTTATATATAATATATATTCATCATATACATATATATATTATAGATCTATAAAAGGAATGAAATACACCGTTCATGGAGACGGTAGGCCGTACGTACACATGAACACTGTTTTCGTTTCCATATTGAATTGAATGGAATTAAGTAGATGACATAAATATATATATACATAAATCCAGTAGCATTATTATGTCATATATTTCATCATTAATTATTATATATACTTTATAATCATTCTTGAATGGTTATCATGGAGAGTGAATCTCATCGCGTCGTGGAGACGGTATTCCGTACGTACGCACGAGCGATGATATCATTCCCATGATCGTGGAATTGTATTAAAGTGTATGTATAATATTACAGAATCAATATCACTTTACAATAATCATATATATTCATTACTTTCACCATTATACCCATCCAAGTAAGGTGGTGGTGGAAAATAGATTACACCACGGCGTGGAGACGGTATTCCGTACGTACGCACGTGTGGTGATTTCGTTTTCTGTAGGATGGATAGATGGTGAAATAGGTTTGTTTCATACTTATAATAACATATCAGTATATTAGTTATACTTATTTTATTAATTCATAATGAAACAACTAAAGAAGAAGAAGAAGTGGAAGAAGAAATAAAGTTGAAAGAACCGGTAACGGACATTACCTCTTCTTTGAAGCGCCTCTTTGAGACCTCCTCTTAGGGCACTAAAATTGGTCTTTGAAGAAGACCAGAACCTCTAGGATGTTTCTATGGAAGTGGGGAAGATAATTTTTCATGGGTTGGCCAAGATTGAAGGCTCAAAGTGGTGTGAGGGAGAGAGGGAGGAGGTTCCCTTTTATAAGGGAGGAGAGGGGCACCTTTGGAATAACTAAAAATATTATTTTATTATAAAGTCATATTCGGTTTTTAATATCTCCAAATTGAGTTATTTAGAAGATAAGGTGGGGATGGGTCGAAATAATCTAATCCAATATAATTTATACAAGTTTAGGTTTCTATTTTAACCTTATCATTTAGATTTAACTTTAAGTTAGATAATTTAACTTTTACCGTGTCTTCTTGTTTTCTTACACTATAAGGTTAATAAACTTACTATAACAAGCCAAAAGAACCCCAAGTTGTTTATTATTAATATATATAACCTTATCTAATTAATTTGGCTGAACCTTAGATTTTTAGGAATAAAATAATAATTAATAATATAATATTTGTTTTAAAAACTATTTTATGTCAATTTTGACACTATTTGGTAATTTATTTTTGTAAAAATCATAATAGAATTATTAGTTCGAAAAAAGTTAACTAAATACTAACATGTCATATTAACCTAGAAAATTATTGGAATTCATAAAAAGTCTCAAATTACATTTATTTGGGTATTTATAACATCAATTATGTCAATATTTTATCAATAAGATAATTACTGCATCATCATTGTGTCATAAATAAATTAAATTATTTAATGTCTAAAAATTATAAATAAAAAACCATTATATAGGAAATCTTTTTATATTTCTAATGAATATTTATAGTCTAATTTATCTTATGTATAACCCTATATTAAAAATGATTTAGTTATTAAAATTTGATTTTAACTATTTTAACCCTTCTTTAAATAAATTAATAATAAATGTCCTAATCTAATCCAAATGGGCCTAAATGGTAATATTTTATTCCTAAGGTTTTTTTTGGTCAAATTAAACTTATCAAATAGAATTAGGACATGTTTTAGGGTAATAATAATATCATTTTTACCATTAATTACCCTATTTACTTTTAACCGTGGTAAATAAAAGTAAAAAGTTACTATTCACCAAAAAATATTTTCATCTCATTGAACCATATTTTAGTCCTTGATATTAACCGCGTCTCTAGTATTTTCGAAATTCCACTCATAGAAGTGGTAAAATTAAGTTTTATGAAAAATTCAGTTTTTTAACTACCAATTAGTGGTATCACTATTCATCAAAAAATGAAAGTTTCCAAAAAAATACAAAAAATTAGGCCTAAGATATATTTGATATTATGAATTCAAAAATGATTTCTATTTTACCAAATTCAAAACATATCAGTTTCATTAATTAATTTAAAAATTAATTCCCGTCGTCAAAACAAATAGCGTGTTTTTAAGAGATAATAACTATCAAAATATTGACACTTGTTTATGTCTGGTTTAAATGTGAAATTACATTCAATGACCAAAATTGTATTAAATGGTAAAAATATATTATAAATATACTTTAAAACCACTCAAATTAATTATTTATCACTATTAATTATTTCGATTAAAAAAGTTGTTTTTAATTAAAATTTAGTAATTTTCACTATTCATCAGAATATGAAAGTTATCCGAAAAGTACCAAAATTTCACCCTAAGATAATTTTGATATTCCGAATCCAAAAATGAAGTCCATTTTGAAAGATAAAATTTATAAAATTTTAAAAAGTGAGTATTACTATTCATAATGGTTAGTTCATAATAATATTATAATAATATCTCGTTTAGTGAAACTCGGTATTGCGTACTACACACGCTATCGAGGAAGGTCTTTATTGTGTGTAATGCAAGCCAAGTCAGGGATACGTGTAGTGAAAGCTCTTTTTGGTGTTTCGTATAATCAAAACTTATTTCATTTATACATTAAACAAAATCTATACATAATGTTGCATATAATAGTTTCTACAAAACGAACTTGAAATTGTGTGTAGTGCGAGCCAAGAATAGTGTTGCGTATACTGCAAGAAAATACGGTGTTGTGTATATCACAAGCCAATTTTGGTGTAGCGTATAATAGAAGACATTAAAAAGAATATTTTTCATAAAATCTCGGGGTGTTACATCAACAGAATCCGAATGTGTTTGGTCGGTTTTTCGTATGTCAGTTGTTGTTTTCACTTAAAATGAAGTCCATTTTAAACTAAAGAGAGACACTTTGAGTGGTGACAGCCACACCGCTTCTCGGATTGAGGTGGAGTTAACTCTTTCACATCATATATTACCCATGGATCGTTGTGCTAAAGCATCAACACAATCAGAATCCGTCTAGTCGGTTTTCCGTATGTACTTAAAATGTTGTCCATTTTAAACAAAAGAGAGACACTTAGAGTGATCCCGGCCACACTGTAAATAGGATTGAGGTGTGATTGACTCTTACACATCACATATGACCCATGTATCATTTTCCAAAAGTTTTAACAGAATCCGAATGCGTTTGGTCAGTTTACTGTATGTCAGTTGTTGTTTTCAATTTAAATGAAGTCCATTTTAAACTATAGAGAGACACTTCGAGTGTTGATGACCACTCTGATCCTCGGATTGAGGCTGGGTTGATACGTAAACATCACATATAACCCATGGATCACTGTCCTAAAGTTTTAACTAAATCTGAATGCGTTTAGTTGGTTTTCTGTATGTTAGTTGTTGTTTTCATTTAAAATGTTGTCTATTTCAAATAAACCTAAGACACTTTGAGTGGTTCCGGCCACACCGCACCTCGGATTGAGGCGGGGTTGACTCGTACACATCACATATGACTCATGGATCATTGTCCTAAAGTTTTAACTGAATCCAAATGCATTTAGTTGATTTTCCATATGTCAGTTGTTGTTTTCATTTAAAATGTTGTCTATTTCAAATAAAATTGATACACTTTGAGTGGTACCGGCCACACCTAGACTCAGATTGAGGAGACATTAACTCGTAAACGTCAAAATTGACTCATGGATCGTTGTCCTAAAGTATCAACATATTCTGAAAGCGTTTGGTTGATTTTTCGTATGTCAGTTATTGTTTTCACTTAAAATGAAGTGCTTTTTAAATAAAAGAGAGACACTTTGAATGATGCCGGACACACCATGCCTCGGATTGAGGTGGGGTTTACTTTTACACATCAAAAATGACCCATGGATCATTGTGCTAAAATATCAACACAATCAGAATCCGTTTGGTCAGTTTTCTGTATGTACTTAAAATATTGTCCATTTTAAACATAAGAGAGACACTTTGGGTGGTCCCGGACACACCACGACTTGGATTGAGGAAAGGTTGACTCATACACGTAACATATGACCCATGGATCGTTTTCCTAAAGTTTCAATAGATTCTGAATGCGTTTGGTCAGTTTTTCATATGACAGTTGTTCTTTTCACTTATAATCTTGTCCATTTTAAACAAAAGAGACACAGTTAGAGTGGTACCAGCCACACCGCATCTCAGATTTAGACGGGGTTAACTCGTACACGTCTCAAATGACCCATGGATCATTTTCCTAAAGTATCAACACAATCCTAATGCGTTTGGTCGGTTTTTCGTATGTCAGTTGATGTTTTCACTTAAAATGATGTCCTTTTGAAACAAAAGATAGACACTTTGAGTGGTGATGGTCACACCGCGTCTCAGATTGAGGCGGGGTTTATTCGTACACGTCACATATGACCCATGGACCATTTTACTAAAGTATCAACACAATCAGAATTCGTTTGGTCAGTTTTCCGTATTCACTTAAAATGATATCCTTTTGAAACAAAAGAGAGACACTTAGAGTGGTGCCGGCCACACCACGCCTCATATTGAGATGGGGTTGACTCGTACACGTCACATATGACCCATGTATCATTTTCTTAAAGAATCAACACATTTCGAATGTGTTTGTTCAGTTTTTCGTATGTCACTTGTTGTTTTCACTTAAAATGATGTCCATTTTAAACAAAAGAGAGACACTATGAATGGTGTCGGCCACACCGTGCCTCAGATTGAGGCAGGATTGACTCGTACATGTCACATATGACCCATGGATATTTTTTCTAAAGTATCGACACAATCAGAATCCGTTTGGTTGGTTTTCCGTATGCTAGTTGTTGTTTTCACTTAAAATGAAGTCCATTTTAAACAAAAGAGAGATACTTTGAGTGGTGTCGGCCACACCGCACCTCCGATTGAGGCGAGGTTGACTCATACACATCACATATGACCCATGGATAGTTATCCTAAAGTTTCAACGAAAACAAAATGTTTTTGGTCAGTTTTCCATATGTACTTAAAATGTTGTCCATTTTAAACAAAAGAGAGACACTTAGAGTGATCTCGACCACACCGCGACTCAGATTGAGCCCAGGTTGGCTCTTACACGTCACATATGACCCATGTATCATTATGATAAATTATCAACAGAATCCGAATGCGTTTGGTTAGTTTTCTGTATTCCAGTTGTTCTTTTCACTTATAATCCTGTCCATTTTAAACAAAAGAGACACAGTTAGAGTGGTACCGGCCACACCGTGCCTTGGATTTAGACGGGGTTGACTCGTACACATCTCAAATGACCCATGGATCATTTTACTAAAGTATCAACACAATACAAATGTGCCAGTTGATGTTTTCACTTAAAATGATATCCTTTTGAAACAAAAGAGAGACACTTAGAGTGGTGCCGACCACACCGCGCCTCGGATTGAGGCGGGGTTGACTCGTACACGTCACATATGACCCATGGATTTTTTTCCTAAAGAATCAACACATTTAGAATGCGTTTGGTCAGTTTTTCGTATGTCACTTGTTGTTTTCACTTAAAATGATGTCCATTTTAAACAAAAGAGAGACACTATGAATGGTTTCGGCCACACCACGCCTCGGATTGAGGCGGGGTTGACTCGTACACATCACATATGACCCATGGATCATTGTGCTAAAGTATTGACACAATCAGAATCCGTTTGGTCAGTTTTCCGTATGCTAGTTGTTGTTTTCACTTCAAATGAAGTCCATTTTAAACAAAAGAGAGACACTTTGAGTGGTGTCGGCCACACTGCACCTCGGATTGAGGCGAGGTTGACTCGTACACATCACATATGACCCATGTATCGTTCTCCTAAAATTTGAACGGAAACCTAATGCGTTTGGTCAGTTTTCCGTATGTACTTAAAATATTGTCCATTTTAAACAAAAGAGAGACACTTAGAGTGATCTCGGCCACACCGCAACTCAGATTGAGCTCAGGTTGGCTCGTACACATCAAATATGACCCATAGATCATTGTGATAAATTATCAACAGAATCTGAATGTGTTTAGTCAGTTTTCCGTATGCCAGTTGTTCTTTTCACTTATAATCCTGTCCATTTTAAACAAAAAAGACACAGTTAGAGTGGTACCGGCCACACCGCGCCTCGAATTTAGACGGGGTTGACTCGTACACGTCTAAAATGACCCATGGATCATTTTACTAAAGTATCAACACAATCCGAATGCGTTTGGTCAGTTTTCCATATGCCAGTTGATGTTTTCACTTAAAATGATATCCTTTTGAAACAAAAGAGAGACACTTAGAGTGGTGCCGGCCACACCACGCCTCGGATTGAGGCAGGGTTGACTCGTACATATCACATATGACCCATGTATAATTTTCATAAAGCATAAACACATTTCAAATGCGTTTGGTTAGTTTTTCATATGTCACTTGTTGTTTTCACTTAAAATGATGTCCATTTTAAACAAAAGAGAGACACTATGAATGGTGCCGGCCACACTGCACCTCGTATTGAGGCAGGGTTGACTCGTACACATCAAATATGACCCACAGATCGTTGTTCTAAAGTATCGACACAATCAAAATCCGTTTGGTTGGTTTTCCGTATGCTAGTTGTTGTTTTCACTTAAAATGAAGTCCATTTTAAACAAAAGAGAGACACTTTGAGTGGTGTCGGCCACACCGCACCTCAGATTGAGGCGAGGTTGACTCGTACATATCACATATGACCCATGGATTGTTATCCTAAAGTTTCAATGGAAACCAAATGCGTTTGGTTGGTTTTCCATATGTACTTAAAATGTTGTCCATTTTAAACAAAAGAGAGACACTTAGAGTGATACCGGCCACACCGCAACTCGGATTGACCCCGGGTTAACTCGTACATGTCACATATGACCCATGAATCATTTTGATAAATTATCAACAGAATCCGAATGCGTTTGGTCAGTTTTCCGTATGCCAGTTGTTATTTTCACTTAAAATCCTGTCCATTTTAAACAAAAGAGACACAATTAGAGTGCTACCGACCACACCGTGCCTCGGATTGATACGGTGTTTAATTTTACACATCTCAAATGAACCATGTATCATTTTCCTAAAGTATAAACACAATAATAATGCATTTGGTCAGTATTCCGTATGCCAGTTTTCCGTATTCAATTAAAATGATATCCTTTTGAAACAAAAGAGAGACACTTAGAGTGGTTCCGGCCACACCGCGCCTCAGATTGAGGCGGGGTTGACTTGTACACATCATATATTACCCATGGATCATTTTACTAAAGTATCAACACATTTCAAATGTGTTTGGTCAGTTTTTCGTATGTCACTTGTTGTTTTCACTTAAAATGATGTCCATTTTAAACAAAAGAGAGACAATATGAATGGTTCCGGCCACACCGCACCTCGTATTGAGGCGGGGTTGACTCTTACATGTCACATATGACCCACAGATCATTTTTATAAAGTATCAACACAATCATAATCTGTTTGGTCGGTTTTCCGTATGCTAGTTATTGTTTTCACTTAAAATGAAGTCCATTTTAAACAAAAGAGAGACACTTTGAGAGGTGTCGGCCACACCGCACCTTGTATTGAGGCGAGGTTGACTTGTACACGTCACATATGACCCATGTATCGTTCTCCTAAAGTTTAAACAGAAACTGAATGCGTTTGGTCGGTTTTCCATATGTACTTAAAATGTTGTCCATTTTAAACAAAAGAGAGACACTTAGAGTGATCTCGGCCACACCGCGACTCGGATTGAGCCCAGATTGGTTCGTACACGTCACATATGACCCATGGATCATTATTATAAATTATCAATAGAATAAGAATTCATTTGGTTAGTTTTCTGTATATCAGTTGTTCTTTTCACTTAAAATCTCATCCATTTTAAACAAAAGAGACATAGTTAGAGTGATATCGGCCACACCGCACCTCGGATTGAGGTGGGGTTGACTCGTACACATCACATATGACCCATGGATCATTGTTCTAAAGTATAAACACAATCAGAATCTGTTTGGTTGGTTTTCCGTATGCTAGTTGTTATTTTCACTTAAAATGTTGTCCATTTCAAATTAACCTGAGACATTTTGAGTGGTGACGGCCACACTGGGCCTCAGATTGAGGCGATTTTCCTTATGCTAGTTGTTGTTTTTATTTAATAATCTTACCAATAAATTCATATAAATCAAGACATACAGAAATGGAACAATCCTAAATAACATTGCATGATCAGAGAAATAAAAAAAAGCATGTGAAATCAAGGAGGGTGGGGGGCTGTCTGGGGGTCCAGGGAGGAGGGTGGGGGGATGTGCGGGGACCAAGGAGGAGGGTGGGGGGGGGCTATGTGGGGGGGATGTCTGGGGGGTGTTCGGAGGTCTGTCCGGGGTCCAAGGAGGAGGGTGGGGGGCTGTCCAGGGGGCTGTCTGGGGGGTTGTCCGGTGTCCAGGGAGGAGGGTGGGGGGTTGTCCGGGGGTTGTTCGGAGGGTGTTCGGGGGGATGTCTAGGGACCAAGGAGGATGGGGGGGGGCTGTCCAGGGTCTAAGGAGGATGGTGGGGGGTTTTCTAGGGTCCAAGAAGGAGGGGGGCTGTCCGGGGAGTTCCCAAACACACAAAACTTTATAAACATGCTCAAGATACACCGTAACCACTAAAAGACAACAACATCCATGAAAACAGACAATATATAAAAATAACTCAACTCCAATACTATAATATGGGTCTAGATAAAACCAACAACTAGAATATATTAAACATCAAATATCAGTAATACTAGTAAAAAATGTAACAGATCAATTTGTCCCACATTACCATCACCATCATCACCATCATCATCACCCTCGTCCTCATCCCCATCATCGTCCTCTCCCTCCTCAGCGCCCTCATCCTCGCCCTCTCCCTCCTCCTCGCCCTTGCCATCCGCCTCGCCCTCCTCCTCTCCCTCCTCTTCCGCATCAGACTCCTCGCCATTATCATTGTCAGGCTGGACATCGTCTTGACCACCACTAGAACTTCCACCTGGTGCACCATATATAGAATGTATCGATGACATATATTCATCAAAAGCTGGGCTGGCCTCTGGTGGAAGTGTTGGATGTAGAACTTCAATAAATTTCATAAATGCACTATTTACCCTAGCAAACTGTTCTGCTGTCTCTGTGGCCCTTTTCTCAGCCTGTTCTGCCTATGCCCTAACTTGCTGCAGCTCGGTGGCACTACAACTCATACCTGAGGAGGGCCAATACCTCGTCGGGGCTATCCTAGGTCGGCATCGTACTCTTCCAGGATGCTCCTCTCCCAACACCTGATGTAAGTGATCAGTGGGCCCAAAATTGTCTGGTTTTTGGGAATCGAGGGCCTCTAAAGCAGCCTGTTACAAATATAAATATATTATTAAGTTACAAAATAGATATTAAAATATAAAATCAACAGATTAAAACTTACAATCTGTTGTTGAATAGCTTCGTTGACGACACTTCTATCCTTTTTCTGTTTACTCGAGCAAAACCGTTTTTCTCGAGGTACACGTCCTTCAATATTCTGTATTTTCCTCTACAATGACATTGAAAACTAAAGTTATATGAAAAATTTAACAAATGATTAAATAATTGAGGAAACAAAAGAAATTGTAAGTCGTATATAAAACTTATAAACAATTGTCATACCTGCTTCCTCTCATGATCTGGCATCGTAGTACGTCCTAGTGTGTGGAGGTATTTTTTTGCATCAATGTTTTTTTTCCATATGATTCCTAAATAAAATTTGATAATGAAAAGGATAATATTAATGAAAAATATGAAATTTATTATTTAAATACCTCAAATGTAATTCATACCTTAAACTAGGTAGTCATCCAATGAGTAATCATCTGACGATACTGCTCTATAGGACAATCATCCACGACTGGTACAACCTATAAATTAGTGCCAACTCTAGCAAGCTAGCCAATATACAACTCATGCTTGTAGGCTCTCCAAATCTCACCTAAATCCTTTTGAAGTTTTGGTCGTGCACCCTCACCATCGAGAAAATTAAATCAAAGCTGACATCAAAATATTAATTCATATAAATACAAAAATAATTCATGGAATTAAATACAACAGATTTTTTTACCCATATCTCGACCCAAGATCTATCTTTGACCTCATGTGGAAAATGTCTCCACGATAGTGGGCTGACGAGAATGATGTCGGAGTATTTGGTAAGCGTCGCCAAAAAACTTCGACATTGTTGCCCTGTTTTCTCAACCATTTGGTTATCTTCATTGTAATCCACTATAACCTGTGTGCGGCGGTTCCACACCGAACGCATGCGTGTACGCCCCCTCCCCCACCTCCTATCAATATATGTATCTTTCATGAAAGAAAAACAAATATTTTATCAAAACATGTTATAATGAAAATAAATATTGCTATAAAAATTTGTTAGGGTTCTATAAATATACCTGCGCCAGTCTGATTGCTGAGCACCGCTGGATCCATAGAAACTGATGGAACACCCTATGGTGGAACAGGAGTCGAAGATGATGGAATATAGAATCTCGGAGAGATAGAAGTAGAAGGAAAAGAAGATGTGACAACTGTATGACCAGATTCTGACTGGGGAGTGGGAATCATCATGGGATATGAAAATGATGGGCTAGAAGATGCAAAAGGTGGTGAAAACATGGGAGGACTAAATATCTCATGTGTCCCTAATGACACACTGGGATCAAAATGTGGGAAGGATGACATTTCAGTGGGAGGGGCATGGTCTAATCGGGTATGCGAAGATGCTCGTCCACATCTGGTATGAACCCTCCTCATACCACCGGCCTGAGTACTAGGACCAGTACTAGGCTCCTCGTCAAATAACTGTCGACATATAGGTGGATCCTACAAAAATGTTTACAAAAAAATTAATCACATGACATTATATATTTTTTAAATATATATACTTGAAATAAAGTACTCACCGTAGGCACTATGGTGGAATGCCCATCTCCGCCATTCGACGATTGTTCTCCATCATTTTTTTCCCTCGTCTCTCTTCAATTGGCTGCATTTCCTGCTTTTGAAAACAAATATGTAATTAATTAGAAAAAGGAAACTAATGTGTAACCCAAAAAACTAAATATATGAGGGAATAGGGGGATTCATTAGTAATTTAGCTATCAATTGTTTTAGAAGATCTTGAATAGATTTAATAAATCATACAAGTTGTAATGTTCACCAAGTTAGAAATATTGTTTGACTAGGTTTGAATACAGTTCAATTCCAAATTAGAAAATGCAATTCAAATAAAACTGCAACCAATAAACATTGAAAATTCACATAATGGTCAAGTCAGCTAAAACATATTTGTGATCAATACTAAATCAATTTGAATATTACCAACCTTAACAACCCAACTCGAGGTAAACCAAAAGAATTGAGAACGTGGATGAATGATTCTATATATTTTCAACCATAACTTCAGGTTCACAATCAACTATGACAATTGAGATATTGGATTCATCAAAAGAAATAAATGGATTGGTTCCAATGGAACTAGGGACAGTGTCAATTCCATCATCACCATCATCAAAAATATGTCTTGGAATTACTTCAACTATGACACCAAATTCAGGTCGAAGTTGGTCTTTGACATAAAAAACTTGTTTAGCCATTGATGCCAACACATATGGTTCTTCGGTAGCAAGAGTGCGAGTCATATTAATTACTCAAAATCCACAATCATCAATAAATGTGCCCTGTCTCATCATCAAATCAAACCAATGGCATTTCATCATTGTGACTCATCCATGAGAGTAATAATCCAATATTATTATTTTCTCAACAACTCCATAATAACCCACATTTTCAAATCGCGGTCTACTATATGATGCACTGGCATAACAATCTGTTGTGGTAGTAACCATAACACCATCATGTTGTGTTCTCATGTTCTTTGCTCATTCAGTGACAATAAATTTGTACCCATTGATAACAATTGATTTACAGTCACGAACCACGATATTAGTACCAAAAGCCAAAGATATTATTTCCTTAGAGATAGAGTCAGCATACAAACTCAATACCTGCAATATAAATGACTATTAAACTTAATTAAATATTGATATAATTATTTTAAACAGTAATATTTTTACCTTCAATTTTAACCAAGCATAAAAATCTTTGCTATGAAAATTCTCTCTCCTTCTCAAAGATAAAGAACGATGCTTCCTATTTATCATTGTTTTATGTTACCTGTAGATAAAAAATATGAATAGTTTAACAGATATATATGTAAGATATACATATTCAATTTAGTTACCTGATATAGTCATCTAACAAATCACAGTTGAACAAAACTGTGCGATGTGCCATCTCCCACTCTTCATGGCTTAATGTCTTCAATGTATATGATCCAGGAATTCATCCTATTTGAGGAAGTGATGGAAAACTAGGTTCAATTCGCTCATAATATTCTTCTTCATTTCTTATTGGTCTGTTCATTCTTGTAGTAAGATCAAAAAAATACATTGAGAAGAAATCCATACATTCTTGAGCCAAGTAACTATTCACTATAGAACCTTCAGAATGATTCCTGTTTCGGACATAAGACTTTAACTTGTACATATTTCTTTTAGTTGGATACATCCAATGAAAAGAAACAGGTCCTCCGAGAAGTATTTCAGTGGGAATATGGACAGTCAGATGCAGTATGCATGTGAAAAATGATGGAGGAAATATTTTCTCCAACTCACACAAAATTAATGGGGCATCTGTCAAATTTTTTTGCAAGAAATACTTGGACAACTTCTTAGCACAAAGATCTCTAAAAAATGGCACAACTAAATAACAGTCACCCTTACATTATTGTACAAAATTTGACGGATTTCTATTAGAATCAACTCATGCAGTAGAACGTTATAATCATGAGTCTTCAAAGATTTTAGCTTCAACTCTCTTCTGTTGACCCATTTAGATATGTTTCTTGAATAGCCATCTGGAACTCTAATAGTCTCTAATACTTCCAAAAATTGTTTTTTTTCCATAGGTGTCATCACATAAGAAGCACATGGAAGTTGCCATTTATTTTCACTGATATGCATAGGATGCAATTCTGGTCTGATGCCCCAATCCACCAAGTCACGCCGAGATCGTAAATCATATTTTTTATTCCCCTTGACATTTAGAAGAACCTAAAGCAACATTTTGCATATATTATTTTCAATATTCATTACATCTAAGCAATGACATAACAAATTGGTTCACTAATAAAGCAATTCAAAAAAGATACTCCTCTTCCTCCAATTGTAACAGGTTTCAGTGGAAACATTCTTTCTCTTTACAGATTTCATTTGACCCTTCCCGAATGAAAAACTGAAATCTTTCAATTCATTAAGCACATCAGTTCCAGACATACACTGAGGTGGATCACCAGTCTCTATGGTATTATCAAATCTTCGATGATTCATTCTATATGGATGATCATTTGGCAAGAATCACCGATGTCCCATAAAACTGAAACTACAACAATGTTTCAGTCTTATGGATCGTATATTATTCATACAAACTAGGTATGACAGTTTTCCATTCGTTCTCCATCCAGAAATCATTGCATAATCCAGAAAATCATTGATCGTCCACATAAGCGCAACACACATCTGAAATATGTCTTTCGAACATGCATCGTATGTGCGCACACCCACATCCCAAATAAGTTTCAACTCTTTTATTAAAGTTTGCATGTATACATCAATATCAATGTCGGGATCAGAAGGAACAGATATGAGTATACTCATGAAAGTGACATGTTTTTTCATACACAACCATGGGGGAAGATTATAAATGTGTATAAAAACTGGAAATGTGCTATGTGAAGTAAGCATCTGCCCAAACGGATTAAAACCGTCGCATGAAAGACCCAACCTCACATTACGCACGTCAGCTGCAAAATCAGGATGTCGAGAATCAAATCTCTACCATGAAAATCCATCTGCAGGATGAACCAACTCATCATTAGTCTTCTTTCTCTCAGTATCATGCCATCTCATTTTTATTGATATGTCATCAGACATAAAAAGATTCTGGATTTTGGGGATCAATGGAAAGTGACACATTACTTTTTGTGGAATGCGGGATGGTGTTCCATCATATTTTGACTTCCATCAGGATGTGCCACATTTTATACAATCATTTCATTTAGCGGTTTCCTCCCAGAATAAACTGCAATCTTTTGGGAAAGCATGAATTTTGTTTCTAGAAAATCCAAGTTCCTCAAATAACTTTCATGCCATATAGTGGTTTGAGGGAATATCTGCATCATCTAGAAGTAAATACTTCAAGAGGGTAAGAATGTAATCGATTGCTGTATTAGAAATCCCATACATAGTTTTCCCATGAAACAATCAGATTAAAAATTCCAGCCTTTTCATTTTATCGCATTGTCGATATACTGGAGTCGTGGCAGCATCATTCAATTTTTTCACCCTATCAATATCATCAATTTCACTAGATGCATCAGCTGTCCTCATATAGAAGTCTTCTTGAGTCAAAATCCTTTCTTATTCATGATGATTAATAAATGGAAACCGATCATCTAACAAATTCTCCATTCCAGTCCTTTTATTTCGATCATCACCAATTTGAGATTTCATTTTCTCCCCATTGTGATACCACACAATGTAGTTTTCTTAAAATCCATTTTTGGTTATGTGGTAGCTGACTTCTTCACGGCTTAACCAAGGTCTACCAACACAATTGGAACATGGGCAATGTATGCGACCACTATCTGAAGCATTGTGAAATGAAAAATCTATAAATCTCTCCAAATTGTTTTGAAAATCTCTTGAGATCCGATCGGTTTCATACATCCAACTTCTGTCCATTCTGTAAAAAGAATTTATACAAGTCATTTTGTCATAAACAATTAAATAGGATTGAACTTTAGTAGAAAATACATTTCAGTAAATGATAAAGGAAGAAGTTTCTAGTCGATGTAGTGAACTATTAAAATAATGTAAAGAACAAGTACTCATAAATTAAATTAAAAGTTATTTATATTCATTTTCATTAGGTCTATAAGAGGCACATGCCTTAGGTCCCATTATGTGTTATAGGCATCCCAAACCATTCACTCATGTTCAATAACTCATTATTGGCACCTCTATGGCCATACCTTTCATTACCCAATTACTTCCCCAAGTCAAGCACACCCCATGGGTGAATAAATTTTAGGCTTCTACACTAATAGGTTGTTCATGGATTGTAAAAAGATTTAATTTCATTAAGTATAGACAAAAACATTTATTTTTAAATTTGAGATTAATAATAAATTATTTCAATGATAACAACATTACTGAATTAAACTTGTGACTTATCTAACATTTTTATGGATGTCTACACATGCCAGCATGGGTAGTGAAAAGCACCCCACCCTCATAAAAGTGAGTATTGGACAAGAAGGACACATAATATACAACGTACAATGAGAACCATATTTAATCGACCCTAAATTTATATTAGTACAATCATCTTGGGGGAAATGGAATATATGATCTTGGTTAACTGATGAATTCAAAAGCTCGTATTCCATATGTTGGACACTATCTAAGGTAATAAATCATGTGAGTATGGGTTTACATCATTCAATTTCTTACATGCTAGTGAGAATGAAGGCTTGAATTAATGACTTGAGTTCACTGATTAAATGAGGGTAGAGGTTGCATAGGATGTGTAAACAGAATGATTAAATAAGGGTAGAGGTTGCATACACTGTGCATGGTGGGGGAGTCTCAGCTGATTTAAAAACTAAAATAAATTCTCATAATAGTTATCAATAAGAAACATCAGCATCAAAAGAAACTCCAAATAAAAAAGGACTAAAAACATCAAACATTTCAAGAATTCACTAATATGCATGGTTTATCCACATGTTTAGCAGTAATTATACGTCTTAATCATGAAACACCTCTACAACTCCCAGTTTTCACCAATAAACATAAGGTAAATATCTCAAAATATCTTTAAAACAACTCATTAATAGGCTCAAAACGTAAATATAATCTTTAACCAACCATGGAATCTCTTTCATAACACATTCTCACACACCCGTTATCTCATGTGTTACTAAATACCAAACATAGTCACATAGTGTACTATAACAAATTACATTACACAAGACTTATTAAAAAAAATCATTTTAATAAAACACTTTCCTCAAGGAATTTTAAGGAAAACATTCATAAAAACTTTGCTAAAAATTAATAAACACATATAAATAAATTTCCAAGTAACAATTAATTACAAGATAAAAAAAGCATAAAAAACATACTTAAAAAATCTATAATCCAACCGAAATTAATTTGAGATTCTTCTTCTTCGATAGAGGGTAAAAGATTTAATTAATTAAATGGATTGGAATGGATAAATTCTAGATTAAATCAAAACACAAAAAAATGATATACACATCAAAATCAAAACTTAAAACTAAAATATGAGATTAATAAAAATAAAAACAAGGTAGCACTTAAATATTTTATGTGTATGAAGAATATAATACCTGATTTGAGATGATTCAGATGGAGTTTCATAGGTTTGGATGGAGGAAGTCGTGAGAGGAGCCGAGCCCTGGACAAATTAGGGTTCTGTCGTGAATGGGGGAGAGTAGTGACTGATTCTGTATTTGGGGTAAACATTTCCCAAAAGTTTTTAAAAACCGTTGGGAAAGGGTGACTTGGACACCCCTTTCCCAACATTTTCCTAAAACTATTGGTAAAGAAGCGTTGGGAAAACCTGGATTTCCAGTAGTGTTTAAATTATTGGGGAATTTAAACTTGAAGTTTTGGGCTAACTTAACTTAGTTCACATCAAGGGTTGACTTTCAAAGTAGGACTTGGCGTAACTGAGAGGTAGGGGTTGAATAAATCCAATTTAAGGATTTTAGTATTTGGGAGTACACTTAATAGATCAAGGAATTGTGAGTTAATATAGTTGGAATTTGTAATTCCTGCCTAAAACCATTCAAGTTGCTTGACCAAACAAATTTTTGGTAATGAGAAGGGGAATATGGATCCCTGTCACTAGAATTTCTAAGCAACATGATATTCCAAATCCAATAGTGAGGGCTATTGGGGTTCAATAAAATAGTGGGATATTAATAAATATAATATTTATTTATTTGTCTAAATTTTATAAGATAATGTACTAAACTTTTTTTCATATTATTTTTAAAAACAACAACAAAATGACTTCAAACATATCACTATAATCCATACTTGAGAAGGATAACCTTATCATCGGCACAAATTTCCAAGAGTGGTAAAGGCGCTTATGTATTATCCTTCTACATGAAAGGAAATTGTATGTGTTGGAAGAACTTATTCCTGATGTGTCTGGTAATGAGGATAGTGATGAAGAGTTAACACTATATGAGAAATAATTGAATGATTCCACATATGTTTAGTGTTTCACACTATCATCTATGACCGGTGAGCTTTTAAAGCAACATGAGGACATAGATGCGTATAACACGATGTCTCACCTTTGAGATCTATATCAAGAGAAGGAAAGATGAGAGAGGTATGAGATATGCAAGGTTTTTTTTGCAACTAATCATGGAGAGTCTGCGCCAGTTGAGCCTCATGTAGTCAATCTTATTAACTACATTGAACTCTTAGACATCTTAGGGATTAAATTCTCAGATGAGTTGCACAAAAATCTCATACTTTCATCACTACCCAAGACCTTATCCAGTTTTATTGTTAATTTTAACATAAGAAATAATAATAATAGTCTTTTAAAACTTCTTACTTTGATTCTCCAAGTGGATAAGGACATGGGGAATGATAAAATTGTGATCCTTATGGTGAATAAGAAAAGGAAGAAAAAGGAGAAGGGGACCAAGACTCATAAGAAGTCTAAATATCCCGAGAATCATCCTTCCAAGAAGTAGAATATCCAAAGGTAGGGTAAGGAAAAGGTGGAAATATGTTTTGAATGTGGAAAGTAAGGTCACTAGAAGAAGAATTGCACCTAGAATCAAGGGGAAGCTAAATGTTTGTTCATTATCGAATGTAATCTTTCAACATATACACATTGGGTATTAAATATAGCTTGTGGTTCTCATATCTATATCCAAATATAGGAACCAAGTAGATTCCAAAAGATTGCTAGAGGAGAGGTGGATTTGAGAGATACTAATAGTGCAAGGCTGGATTCTCTAGCCATTGGTGACTACCACCTTTCATTTCTAACATGAATAATATTGGTTTTAAAGGAATGTTATTATGTATAAATAGTTACCAAGAATATAATTTATGTATCATGCCTATATGCATGTGGTTTTATTTTCAAGTTTGGAAATAAAAGTTTTTTCTTTTATAAAGATAACATATGTTATGGTATGACACATTTAAATAATGGAATTTATGTATTAAATTATGAAAACCAAGTATTGTAAATAGATAAAGAACCATGTTCACATGACTCATATAACACTTAGCTATGACATCACTATCTTGGTCATGTAAACAAGAAGCGATTTTCAAAGCTCTGTCAATATGATTATTTAGACTCTTCTGAGTTAAAACCACTTGAAATATGTCATTCTTGTTTATAAGAAAAAATAACTAAACTGCTATTTGTTGGATAGGGTGAAAGGGCCATAGATATTCTAGGAATGGTACACACTAATGTGTATGAGCCATTTATAATAGAAGATAGAGGTGAGTATTATTACTTAATAACTTTTACTGATGAATTGAGTAGATATGTCTATATATACTTGATGAGGTATAAGTATGAATCCTTTAAGAAATTCAAATAATTAAATAATGAATTAGAAAATCAAATTAGAAAGAAAATAAAGAATAATTTATTGGATCGAATTGAATAATATATTAACCAAGAGTTTATTGACCTTTTACAGGAGTTTGAGATTTTATCTCAACTCACTCCACCTTACACACCATTTTGAAATGGAGTTAGTGAAAGGAGGAACCATAACTTGTTAGACATGGCAAGGTCGATGATGAGTCATGCAGATCTTTCATTATCCTTATGGGGATATTAATTACAAACTGTGGCATATACATTAAACCGAGTACCAACTAAAGTAAAAAAATGTAATTCCCTTCGAGTTATGGAGTGAAAAGAAAATTGTTTTGTCATATACATGTGTATGGGGTTGAGATGATTTTGTTAAGGCCTTCTCAGGAAGAAAACTATCACCATGAGGGCACAAAGTGTATCTTTATAGGGTATCCTAAGTAAACAAAGGTATACTATCTATACAAACACTCATACAAGAAAATGACTATCACTAGACAAGTTGCCTTTCTTAAGAGGGAACACATCCTTAAAAAGGATATTGGGAGAAATATTGACTTTAATAAAGTTGATTCTCAAGATACACAATATTTGGTAGAGAAAAATATTCCACAGGTCCCCATAGAAGAAGTAGTTCCTAAAACACAAGTACTACATAGGAGAACTAGAGAGATATAGTTTTCTAGTCACTAGAGATGGAGACTAATTATTGGTTGACAATGATGAACCTATCTCCTACAAAGAGGCATTAGAGATCTTAGAATCTATAAGATGAAAAGAAGACTTAAATTCTAAAATAGATTACATGTATCATAACCAAGTTTGGGTTCCAGTTGATGTGCTAGTTGATGTAAAACCCGTAGGGTGAAAATGGGTATTCAATAGAAAACTAGACATTTAAGGTAAAGTAAATAACTATAAAGAATGGCTAGTGGATAAAGGTTTTAAACAACATCAAGGAATTGACTACGATGAAACCTTTTCACCAGTTTCCATGTTTAAATCCATAAGAATTCTACTTTTTATAGCAATTTACCATGAATATGAAATTTGGAAGATGGATATGAATACTAACATCCTTAATGAGAACTTTCAAGAAGATGTCTATATGACACAACCAGAAGGTTTTTTGACTTCAGGTGATGCCAAAAATATTTTCAAGTTATAGAGATCCATTTATGGATTGAATTAAGTATCTAGGTTATGGAATATTCGATTCGATGGAGATATAAAATAATTTGGTTTCATTAAGAATAGATGTGATCCATGTGTTTACAAGAGGTTTAGTGAGAATGTAGTCATTATCCTAGTAGTATATGTTGATGACATATTACGTATTAGAAACAAAATACCAGTCTTATAGTCTATTAAGGATTAGTTAAACAAGTGTTTCTTAATGAAGGAATTAGGTTAAACAACCTATATTCTAGGGATCAATATCATTCATGATAGATCCAAGAGGATTCTTGGATGAAGTCAAAGTACATACATTGACTAGATACTAAAGATATTTAGTATGGAACAATCCAATAAGGGATTGATTCTAATGTCGCATGATATACATCATTCTAAGAAAATGTTTCCTCATACATAATAGGATAAAGATAGAATGAGTAAGATCATATATGATTTAATGACAGGATCAATCATATATGACATGTTATGTACTAGACTTGATGTTGCCTATGCATTGAGCATGGTAGTCAGATATCAAGAAGATCCAGAAGAATGACATTGGTATGTTGTTAAGGATATCCTCAAGTATCTGAGAAAAACTAAGGACATGTTCATGGTGTATGGAGGAGATGAGGAGTCATTCATTAGGGGTTATACTGATGCTGGTTTTAAAATATATTATAATGGCTTAAAGTCACAGTTAGTATATATTTTCTGTCTCAATAGAGGATCTGTGAGTTGGAAGAGTTCAAAGAATCCATTTGTCGCTAATTCTATAGTGGAGTATGAGTATATAGAAACTTCTGATGCAACCAAGGAATCCTTTTGGATATAATTTTTTTTCTAGGAGATTTATGTGGTATCTATTATTAAATACCCTATCACATTGTACTAGCAACAATGACTCTTAAATAAGATCCAAGGTCATACCAACAGAAAAAGAACATACTCCGGAAGTATCACCTCTTGAAGGATTTTTACCAAAGGGGTAAAGTTTCACTAAGAAGAGTTACCAAGGAAGAAAACATGGCATACCCCTTTACTAAAGTCCTATCTCCACAGAAGTATGAGTATCATGTGAGAGTTATTGAACTGAATGTTGTTAGCAGTTTACTCTAGTGAAAGTGGGAGTCTGTTGGAGCTGGTGCCCTAGAACCAACTTCTATATACTTTATAATAAATTGTATTCATTGTTTTTAATATTAATAAAATTATTATCACATCATGATTGTTCTTCTACATAACATAGTATGTGATAATGTCCTAGTAGTTGTCCCACTAAAAGGTTATAATAGCTCCCTGCTATGATGAGAACCCAGAAGTGCCACGATAGTATTATTAAATATATGTTATACAGCCATATGAAATCATTTGAGGGACACAAACGATTTAGGATATCAGGGGTAGAGACTCATGGGAATTTGAGACACCTTATCATGGTGTAAGCCCTTGGTGATATCTAAAGTAGGATATTATGATAATGAGACCCTCTGGTAGGAAATCCACATTTATATTTGTCATTGGATGTTTCTATCTATAGACATATATATTGATCCTTAAACTTTAATATTATAATTAATGAGTATTATAAGTTATGTAATTTTATGTATTGATGAAAATCATGATGACATATGTTTGTGGAGAGGTATAATGATGAAGTTACAAAGGATTGAATACAACCAAGAATAGGGGGTGAATTAGTTGTTCACTTTTTATAATTTTCAATAATTTTTAAAACTTAACCCCTATAAATTGTTAAAGTTCATATCCTTATAATATTTTTGTAAATAATCATGTATGAAAAAATAGGAAAGTAATTAAATCACACCATATTTACAAGTTTTATCCTCATTGTGAGAACCTACATCCTTTCCATAGCCACTCTCATGGGTCTATGAAAATTCACTATTAAGAAGAAGTGAATACAACTTGTGTCAACTCCTGTTAGATACCTTCTATCTCCCGAAAGGAAAGATTATAATGACTCACATTGGTTTACAAAGTTTTTAATAAAAAAATTGATAAAAAAAAGTAAAAATACTTTTTTTAATTTTCTCCATAAATGTTCCTAGGTTTGATGACCCTGAATCTAATGGCCTTCAGTCCAATGAACTCAGTCTGATTAACACAATACAATCTACTCAATACGATCTAACCTTTATCAATCTACACTTCTCAAACTCTTCTAAAAAACTCTTTCTGATCAAATCAATATGATCCTCTCAATATGATGTTTCTTAGTCTGATAAAAACAACAACAGATGTTTGATCTTCTAATGAGATCTCTGTCCGGAAGGAACTTTCACTTGAATTCTTTAGCACTCCTCCTTTTCCGTTTATGTGAAAGTTATTATGACTAAATCATCTAAGAAACTATTTATAAGAAACACAAAATGGAAAAGGTGGGAAACTTAAAAACATTCCATGCTTACTCAAATTTCAAAATTCCGAAAACATTCACATTTAAACTTCAACTTTGACTTCTTCAAACATTCTCAAGAATACTTTGAGATTTAAGCTGAATTGAATATCAAGTTTTTCCACTTCAAATCTTCAAATTTATTCTCCATAATAAACCTTCTTGAACTTTCTATATTTTATTCAGTATGAAGAAACCTACCCAGATCATTATGATGAAACTTACCCAGATTCAACTTCCTATTCTCATTATGGAATTCCTTTCTTTCTTAGCTCATTACGATCTGACTATCCTCATCAGAGTTAGTCTGATTGACTTTCCTCCTTAGAGTTAGTTTGATGGAACTTCTTCAGCTTCAGTATGATGGAATCCTTATATTGATAGAATTCTCATTCCAATGTATTTCCCATTAAGATGGACTTTCCCATTATAATGGATTTTCCCATTTTGATGGATTTTACCAATACAATGGAAATCCCATTATGATGATTTTCCCATAATGATGGATTTTCCCACTATGATGGAAATCCCATTATGATGATTTTCACATAACAATGGAAAATATTCAATGGTGACTCCACTTATAAACTTAGAGATTCTTCAAACCTTATCATATATAACTCATTCAAAATTATGACTACTTATGTGTTCGGTACTTGGATCTAATGCAAAATTTGTCTTAATATCAGGAACTGATTCAATCATTACGATTCCTTCATTTCTTCAAAATATTTTATCATGAGTACATTTCATGATTTATGAGAACTTCACGATCAAAAAATAATTGTTTGACTTTGTTTAGTAAGTATGAAAAATTTCTAACTCCTGACTTCACTATTGAATTTTATAAACTCTTCAGTAATAATATGACTTCTTTACTCATAAAATTCTTACTTTCTAATAAATACCAAGTCCCATGGATCTTTAATTTAATACCAATGGACCTGAGATCGATGGTTCACCCGGTCAAAAAATTCATCTTTCTAACCATCTCTGCATTTGGGGTTGCTTGGTCCGATACTCTGAGTCTGGTCTTCTGATTCTAGAAAAATATTTCTTTAAAATAAAACTCCCCCCCCTTTAAGTTTGGGTTAAAACTTTCAACATCTTTCAACTTTCTTACAAAGCCCATTATGATGGACTGGTTTCGATACTAAATAAAAAAAACATTATTTTACAAAAAGTTTAGTTGTCAATAAATACAAAAACTTTGTTAAAACAAAAACATCACAAAGTTTCTTCAATACCCCCTTTGTATTTGTTGACAATACTCGTTAAAAACTTTTCAAATCTCATAATTTTTTCCAAAAACTCAGATTTTGTAAACAACTCAAGTTTTTTGACTTTTATCAAAACATATCCTTTCTCAAAAGAGAGTTTCTTGACACCACACTATTGGATAAAGTAATGTTTTTGAAATAATTCCATCCCTCAGCGAAAATAAAATTTTGTATCCATATAAAGATAAACTCTCCCTCACTTTTATCTTTTCCTCTCAATTTTATTTTTCTCTCCCTCATTTTATGATAACCACAACTTCAAATTTATTTAAGAAAGATAAGTGAAAACTTCTTACAAAGTAGAAAGTTATTAATTTCTCTCCCCTTTTATCAAAATAATCTAAAGCATGGTGGGGAAATTACTTATGAGGTTTAGGAAGTCATGGTAGGAGGTTGAACATGAATTTTTAGCCTCAACTCAATAAACATTTCTTTCAACATTGCCTTTGTGAAGATATAAAAAATTTGATACTTTGTTGAGATATATTCCATAAAAACATCTCTAGCAAAAATATTCTATTTTATAAAGTGAAAATTTATATCAATATGTTTTGATCTTGAATATTGGACTATATTTTTGGAAAGATTAATTACACTTTGATTATCACATAGTATCTTAAATGGTTTAGAAACTTTCACTTACAAGTCTTCCAGCTGAACTTTCATCCACAACAGTTGATTATAAGCCTGAGTATCTATAACATATTCAAATTTAGTTGTGCTTAAAGTCATTGAACTTTTTTTCTTACTATGCCAACTCACACAACATTCACCTAAGAAAAATGTTCCTCGTGAGGTTTATTTTATATTATTATAATATCCAGCCCAATCAGAATCAGTATAACCATGAAACTTCATCTCACTATTTCTTTTTTATAAAAAACCACGTGAATTTGTTCCTTTGATATATCTCAGAATTATTTTTGCTTCTAATATATGTAATTATATCATATTACTTTGATACTTGGCACACAAAGTTACAACATAAATAATATAAGGCCTTAATGATATAAGGTAAAGTAAAATTCCTATTAGATTCCAAAAATCTTTTAAACTTACAATTTTTATAGACTCATATTTACTCAACTTTTTGATCACAGATATAGGAGCAAAAACTTATTTGAATTCTGCCATCCCAAACTTTTTTAACAATTCAATATCATACTTTTCTTGAGATAAGAAAACGTACTTTTTTTTGAACTTGTAAGGCAAGAAAAAATGTTAATTCTCAAAACATTGACATCTCAAAATTATTTTTCATCTATTTAGAAAATGTTTTACAAACATCTTCTTTATCTCTAAAAAAATTATATCATAAACATAAAAAATTACAATTAAAGTTCTGGAGTCAATGTCTTTTACATGTAAGTTTATATCAACTTTTCCATTAGAAAAATTGAACATTATCAAACAATTTTCAAGTTTTGAATACCAAGCACGTGGTTTTTTTTCAGACCATACAAGATTTATTTAGTTTAAAAACTTTTTTTTCATCCTCATCAAGTAGAAATACACAAGGTTTTTTCAATGTAAACTTCTTCTTAAATCTCTCCATTTAAGAAAACTGAATTTACATCTATCTGATAAACTTTGTAATTCTGATGTGCAACTACTAATAGAAACATTATAATAGTTTCTAATATTGTAAATATGCAAAATATTTCTTTAAAATCCACACCTTTCACCTGTTCATATCCTTTACAAATAATTCCTTCTTGGTTTCTTGAAACTTCTCCATGCTTATTCAATTTGTTTCTGTAAACCTACTTTTTTCGATAAAATTTTTATTTATTTTCCATGGAATAAGTTTCCTTGTTTCATTTTTCTCTATATGATCAAACTCTTCATTAATATTATATAGCCATTATTTGTGTTTAATAAATTCTGAAACTGATTCTGGTTTAACTATTGAGATAAGTGAAGTTTTAATTTTTAACCTCAACTTTTTTCTAGTATGAACTGGAACCTTATGATTCCCAATAATGTTTTCGATCTCAACATATTTTTGTAAAGTTGAAAATTTCATAGTTTCTATTTTAGATGAACTTTCCTCATCAAACAATTCTCTTGAATCTTGATAAGGTTGTTTTGGATCAATTTATTTTTCATTGGAAACCTTCAGTTTTTATTCCTCAATATTCCTAACAAATTTTGTTAAGGAAGTTATATTTTCAACGACTTTCACATCATATGAGTCCACCAAATTTTGTAAAAATTTGTTCCAATATATGTACCTTTTTCCATTAGGTGAATACCCCATAAAATTTCCTTCCTCATCTTTCTCATCAAACTTTCCTAGATCCATATTTTTGATTTTAAGTAAACATGGACTTCCAAAAAAATTTAAGTAATTAAATGAAGGTTTTTTGTTTTACTAAATTTCATAAGAAGTCATGTTGGATTTTGGTCTTAAAAAACATTTGTTCTAAATATGTATAGCAGTACTAACAACTTCTTTCCAGTAAAATATTTAAAGTTTATATTCTGCTAACATACTTCTTCCCATTTCCAATAATCTTCTATTATTTATTTCTACTACTTTATTTTTTTGTGGAGTATAGGGAGCACTATACTAATGTTTGATACCATGTTTTCTTAGATACTATTCAAAATCATTGCTGGTGAATTTAGTACCATTATCTATTCTCAAATTCTTTATATAAACCCCCATTTCTTTCTCAACTTCTTTTCTAAAAAACTTGAATATTTTCATATCCATTGACTTGTGTTTCATAAACATAATGTTTTTCATCTAAGTGAAATAATCAATAAAATTGATAAAGTATAAATCTCATTTTGTTGATTGATGTCTCATCGGCCTACATAAATTGGAATGAATAAGTTCAAGAGGCCTGGTAGACTAAATCTCAACTCTCTCATGACTTTTATTAGTTATATTTCCTTTCTAACAAATAATACAAACATATTATTCTCTTATATTAAATTTTAGAAAGTTTCTAACAGCATAAAATTTAGAATGTTTGTTCATGTTTTTTTACAAGATGTATAAGTCTTCAGTACCACAATTTATTTTCATATTTATCACTTAAGTAACATGAGTTGTTAAATTATCTCTTTTGGAAAATATTCCCACTGGTTCTTTCTCCTTTTATAATCACTTTTCCATATTTCAAACTTTTGATAACACAAAAATATTTTATAAATATTACTTATTTTCCATCATCACAAGGTTGACTTACACTAAGTAATTTATGTTTTATTCCATTGAAAAAAACTCCTTATATTTAAACATTTTTGCTTCAATCTCAGCCATTCTGATTCCTCTAATTTTTAGAGAACTATCATTTACAAAGGTAAAATCACCTCTATCATGATTTTCAACATGTTTCAAGATTTTAAAATCACATATCATGTGTGAAGAACAACCACTATAAAGTATCCATGGTTTGTTCTTTTTTACTTTATTTCAAAGTTGTTTCAACAAAAAAATCTCTTTCCACAACTTTCTTCTTTCTAGCTTCCTTTTATTTTATATTGTAATAAACATATTTTAGAAGGAGTGTCATAAATTTTTTAGCATGATTAATAGAATTGCCACATATTCCATAAACTTATTCCATACATTCAAATTGATTTCTTGTTATCAAGTTTATAATATCTTGAGAATTCACGTTTTCAACTTTTTGTAAGTTAGGAAAGTTATTTATTATACTTCCACTATTTCTTCCAATTTGCTCAAATATTCTTCTAAGTAAAGATAGGTTGTGCCAAAAATTATATTTCATGTTCCCATAGATTCTAAAAAACCAATAATAACCATAAAATCTTGATTTTTTATTGAAATAAGATCTTTCTCTATAGAAAATTTGTTGAGGCCGATATCTTCTCTCTTCTCTAACATTCTATGGATGCTGACCATATTTCCTCCTGGGTGAGTTTTCAAATTTTTTAGATGTGATAGGTTTATCACATCCATTATCTACCCAATATTTTCCAACACTTTTTTCAAAACCTAAAATTTTATAAAAATCAGATGAAACATTATTTTTGTTAGGTGAGGATTTCACCTAATTCTTGATTTGAGTTTTATTAGAAACTTTAGAAGTAACAAATTTTAATTCTAAGGCTTTGTTGAAGTTTTTATTTTTATTTATTAGAGTACTTTTATACTCAAAAAGTTTTTATTGAAACTTGTTAACTTATTATTCCTTAGAATCCAATTTCATATTGAGATCTTCAACCATATTTCCTTGTTCAACAATTCTAGGTTTGTAACTTAAGATCTCATGAATGTATTCTTTATATTTATTAAAAAAATCCTTCTTACTATCATCATCTTTTCCACTATCTTTCTTTATCATTCTGATTTATTTCTTGAGAGATTTGTTTTTCTCAAGAGATAAAAGGAGTTATGTTCGGAGATGATACTCTCTATAGGATTATTCACCTCCTTCTTCTTCACTATTTGAAGACTATTCAAATTTCTCAACTTTTGTAATTAAGGTTATAACCTTTTTTGAACATTCATCTTCTGAAGAATTGTTTTTTGCTGAGTCTTATTCATCTTTATTACTCAACATACTCCATTTATCTCCTGTAAACTTCTTCTTCTTAATTTTTTTGGAATTCCTTTATTCTTTAGATTTTTTTCTACACTAATTCCATCAAGGTTATTCATTAGAATCATCTCGATATTCTTCAACTTTATTCTTGGGAAAATTTATGGAGAAGTGTCTGATTCCACTACACTCAAAAAATTTGAGAGTAATTTTACCTCAATAATTTCCTCTTTCTCTCTGATAGTTTTTAGAGATAAGAGACATAATATTATCATTCAACTCTTCATCCTCCTTATCTTCAGACTCACAAGGATCAACATATTTAACATCTTGTATTTTCATCTTTCTTGTAGATTTAAAATCCAATTCATCTTTCATATTCTTTTTAAATATTAGATCTTTTCTCATTTCATAAGCAATAAGAACGTTACGCAATTCATTAAGAGATAAATCATCCTTATATTCTAAAGAAGAAATTTTAGAGTAAAAAATGTCCAGAAAGTTTCTCATAACTTTCCTTAAAATTGTGTAATCTTCTAGGAAATATCTGAATCCTTTGATGCTGTAAAAAATTTCATTTACTCTAGTGAAGTAGTCATCAATAGTTTCTCCATCTCTTATTCTGATGTCTTCACACTTACTATGTCAGATTTGTATCTTTACTTCCTTCACTTTATTATTCACTTCAATAATACTTTCCAACTTTCCCCACACACTTTTTAAAGTTTTTAGACCCATCAAATTCATATAAAAATTTTATGATAAGGACATAAGGATAATATTTCTAGCTTTTCCACCAACTTCCATATTTCTCTTATCAAAAAAAGTCATCAGAGCATCCTTCTCAATAGGTGGAAACCCAATTGCATAAGTGTTAAAAACTTCCAAGACAAGAGATATGAGATAAAGAATCATTCTATTTTTCCATCCATAAACTTTTTTTCCATCAAATTTAAGAATTCATCTACTATTGATAGAATTGATATTATCTATGATAAGGATTCAATAAGGGAACCTTTCCCTCTGATACTAATTAAAGTTCCAAAGGATCAAATAACAACTGATAGGGGGGGGGGGTTGAATCAATTGTTCACTTTTTATAAGTTTTAATACTTTTTAAAACTTATCCCCCAAAAATTGTTAAAGTTCACATCCTTATCATATTTTTTTAAATAATCATGCTTGAAAAAATATGAAATCAATTAAAGTACACAATATTTACAAGGTTCAGCCTCATTGTGATAACCTATATCCTTTCCATAGCTACTCTTGTGGGTATATAGAAATTAACTTTTAAGATGAAGTGAATACAAATTGTGCCAAATATCGTTAGACACCTTCTATCTCTTGATAAGAAAGATTATACTAACTCCCATAAATTTACAAAGTTTTCTAATAAAAAAATTGATCCAAAACAAAAGTAAAAATAATTTGTTCAATTTTCTCCATAAATTTTCTTGAGCCTGATGACCCTGAATCCGATGACCTTTAGTCCGATGAACTCAGTCCGATTGACTCAATACGATCAACTCAATATGATCTCCCCTTTCTCAATCTACACTTCTCAAACTCTACTAAAAAACATATTTTGATCTTCCTCAGTCTGATTGAATCAATAATATCCCCTCAATATGATGTTTCTTAGTCTGGTAAACAAAAAAAATTAGATGTCTGATCTTCTAATGAGATCTTTGTCTAGAAGAAACTTTCACTCGAATTCTTTAGCGCACCACCTTTTCTATATACATGAAATTTTTATTTGAAAAAATGATCTGAGAAACTATTTATAGGCAACGTAGAATGGAAAATGTGGAAAGCTTAAAAACTTTCCCCACTTACTCAAATTTAAAAACTCTAAAAAAATCACATTTAAACTTCAACTTTGACTTCTTCAAACCATCTCAAGAATAATACGAGATTTACAATAAATTGAATATCAAGTTTGACCACTTTAACTCTTCACATTTCTTCTTTGTAATCAGCCTTATTGAACTTCTTATATTTTCTTTAGTATGAAGAAACCTACTCATCTCATTAATATGAAACTTACTCAGCTTTAGCTTCCTCCAATCATTATGTCCTACCTTTCTTTCTTAGCTCATTACGATCTGACTATCCTCCTCAGAGTTAGTATAATTGACTTTCCTCCTCAGAGTCAGTCTGATGGAACTTTCTCAGCTTCAGTCTTATGGAATCCTCATTATGATATAATTATCATTACAATGGAATTCCCATTATGATGGATTTTTCTATTACTATGGATTTTCCCATTATGATGGATTTTCCCATTATGATGGAAATAACATTATGATGATTTTCTCATAATGATGTATTTTCCCATTACAATAGAAATACCATTATGACGATTTCTCCATAACGATGGAAATTATTCAACAGTAACTCCACTTAGAAACTTTGAGATTTTTAAAACCCTATCAACTATAACTCATTCATACTTCTGACCACTTCTGTGTCTGGCACTTCTAGATCTGATGCAAACTTTGTTTTGATCTCTGGAACTAATTCAATCATTATGATTCCTCCATTTCTTCAAAATATTTTATCATGATTATGTTTCATGATTTATGAGAATTTTATGATTATAAAATCATTATCTGATTTTGTTTATAAAGTATAAAAACTTTCTAACTCTTGAATTCACTATATAATTTTAGAAACTCTTCAAAAACAATACAAATTCTTTACTCAGCAACTTTTGACTTTATAACAAACACTGAGTCTGATGGATCTTGAACTTAATAATGATGGGCCTGAGACTGATGGTGTGTCCAATCAAAAACTTCATATTTTTTACCACCTCTGCGTCCAGGGGTGCTCAGTATAATACTCTGAGTCTGGTTATTCTCAGTCTAGAAAAAATATTTCTTTAAAACAAAACTTTTCACCACATTTAAGTTTAGGTTAGAACTTTTTGCAACTTTAAACTTTCTTATAAAGATCATTAAGATGGACTGGGTCCAATTCTAAATAAAAAAAACATTCTTTTACAAAAATTTAAGTTGTCCAAAAAATAAAAAAACTTTGTTAACACAAAAACATGGAAAAGGTTATTCAGATATGTTGGGTGCATCATGAATAATATTGCATTAATGAATAATGATAGAAAGGATTTTTCCATAGAAGTTGATATCTCAGGCCCTTTGATGAAAATGATATATGCTAAATAAATCCATGACCTTGGTGTTCTATAGGCAAGTTTGATTTCTAAAAATTCAAAGAAAGATACATCGAACACATATGTTGATGGCACCAACATGAAACCTTATTTATTAGGGTTATCATGATAAAGGGATTATATTACACAGTAGGTGTTTTTATGAGTTATTATATCTTTACGACATTAACTTTTTTCTATATGGGTGTCTTGGCATGTTTCTAGATGCTAACCTTAGATTTTAGGCTACTTCACCTAATTCCACTGAGAAAGAGGCCTATAGGGTCACACACTAAGTGTATCCAAAATCTCAATTAAATAATATATATTATTATTTATTATTTAAAAATTTGAATAAATATTATTCCCATAAATGGTTTAATAATTATTCATGTTTTCTTGATCACATATATTCTATCACCAGTTATTCAAGAGAATATTATATTAGCAGAATATTTAATAAATATTTATTTTCTATTTAGTGAATATAATATTTATTTATTTAATAACAAATAATGTAATGGTATTTGTTTACTAAATAAATAGACATTATTTAAGGCCCAATAAATATTATGGAAGAATGTAAGACATGGTTTAATGGTGTCACAACCAAACCTCAAACACTACTTTATTTTATCCTTTTATTAGTCTTGGATATTTTGGTCGAGGTTCAGGTTTGAGTCCTAGTTAAAATTTTGATTTTTATAGTTTTTGGGTAGTTTTCTGGGTATCACATGGTTACCATAAAGTTAGTAGTAACCATGCAAACAGGTCATGTAGCTGGTGTAGGTTATACAGAACCAACCTCACGACCATGCGATAGCTCCCAGGTAACTATGCACCATTCTTCCCTTAGGAAGAAAGGTCCAAATGGTTACTGCGTGGTTTGGAAAATCGTGTGTCCAAACCGTGCGGACATGCTAGGTCTTTAAAAATTTGAGATCCTCTTATCTCTCTTCCTTTATTTCACCATATCTCAGGCTCCTCCTCCTCCCTCTCATTTTGGCACACTAGGGGGTCCTCCCTAACCCTCATTTTCTTCCAATTGTCCGGGGTTTCTCCTATTTCAAATCTAAGGTAAGTTTTTAGGGTTTTGGGTGGTTTTCCCTCCTCTTTCTCTTTCCCTCTTCTTTTCTTGGTTCTCCTTCAGGGTTTCCTTCCTTGGATGAACCCTAGGGTTAATTTTGGATAATGTGGTTTGTTTTTCTTGTGGATAGGGAATGCATATTGTCCGTTAGGCTCGGTTCTTCCTCTCCTTGGAGTTTCGTTCTAATCACACTTGGTTTTGGTAGGTGTTTCACAGTTACTCTTCCCTAAGAAATTTCCTTTGATGCTTGAAATTTTAAATAAATTTATAAATTTTATTCGCACCTCTATAAATCCCTTGTTTAACTTATTATAGTATTTTGGATTTGGTTTAATTTTATAAAAATGTGATTTTAAGGATATTTGTCTGTTATGTCTAGGTTTACGACACTTAGAGTGTTCATTTTAATGTCATTGTTCCTTTAAAGTGAAATTTAGGGTTTTTTGTGAAATGCATAGCCTTTATTATGTCATAATGGTATTTTTTTGTTGATGAATTTGGTTGGTGTATATAATTTGGTAGATTTATGGCATGGTGGTTGTGTTAAAATGTTTTGGAAAGGGTTTAAAAGTTCCAATGTTTTGATTTGTATTCCTTTTAAATAATGTGTATGGGTGGTTATGGTTTAAAATAAAATAGTTATTTTATGGAAATGGTTTTCAAATGTTTTCTTGGATGGTGGGTGTTCTTTCAAATGAAGAGGGTGCTTTGAATCGGTGTTTTCTCTAAATCTTGGTTTTCTAAATGGTTCTTCTTTCCTTCCCATTTTCTTGAAACAACCCCCCTTTTCCTTCAATGGTAAAACATTGCTTCAAGGGTTTTGAAAAAAATGACTTTAAATGTGTTCCTCATGGTTTGGCCCATTTGGCCATGAAACTAGTTTTAGTGTGAGTTTGTAAAGAGTAAAGGCCTGTTTGGATTTTCCAACTCAAAATCGATGGTTGTGTTAACTTTTAAAAAGGAGGGTGTTTGGAAAATGCATGTGCCGATTGACATTTTAAGTGTTTTATAAAATGGTTTGAATGTTTATATGGTATAATGGCCTGGCTGGTACCTAATGTGATTTGGAATATATATATCTTTGGGGGTACCTTTATAGGAGGGATTTCCTTTCATGGGTTATCGTATATTGGTGTCCGTGTTTAGGGTAGGAAAGTGTAGTAATGACAGCTGAGATGAGTCATGTGTGTGTTGGAATCCTACTCACATATATTTACTACCACCATGGGTTCCTATGAGTCTTTTAGATGATCGAGTGATGATAACCTACCATCCCCGATTAGATGGGTTGGTACTATATGGAGTTGTAGACAAACCATGAGGGTTATGCTACTAGTGAGGCTAAGATAGAGCAGCCAGTTGGTTATTGACTTTGGGGATTCACCATACACTGATAGGTGGTTTCAAACTAAGTACATCCAGGGGTTGTCTAGGGATGTTTAGGATCACCCATGGTTATTATTTATATTATTTTTTTTACTTTCTGTTGCACTAATTTCTATGCCTGTATTCCTTACCTGTTTCTTTTTAGCACTGCCCTGATTTTTCCTTATTTTGGAATTTAATTATAAAATGGTATCTGGTTTTGGAAATGATATGTGTTGTGTATTGTTTTGTAAAATATGTAAAACCTTATTTTTTAAAATTATATTTAAAACTAGTGTCATTGGACTACTTTGGGAAAGGGAACACTTGGATTCTGTGGTTTATCTTTGGAATCCCTACTGAGCATTTTGGTGCTCACACTTATCCTATCTTTCCAGATGCAGGTTCAGCTTTTGTTCAGTTTTCTTGGTAGGTACTTATTGTGGATCAAGTTTGGTCTTGTGGTTGGAGGTGACCAAGAGGTCACATGGAGATCGCACGCCAGTGGTTCAGTTTGCTTGTTTTAGTTTTTAGTCTTTTTAGTTGTATTTTGTAACCAGTCCAGTTGTTATTTATTATGATTCAGTTGTTTAGTTTTTTTGAGTTTCAGTTTTATTTATTTATTTACCTGGTCTTGGTTATTTATTTTGGTCTTAAATCGTTTTTTCATGTATGTTTTGATGACCGACACTAGTTGTCATCCCGTGGGGATTGGGAATGCCCTTCGGTTCATGCCACAGACCATCTTGGGTGACCAGTTCATGGTCGAATCAGTTTGGTTCATGAAAAAATGGTATTAGAGTTGGTTCTTGATATTTGGGGTTTCTGGTAGATAGAGATCAGGACCATCAGAACTCGAGAGGTAGGTGCAGGAAGAGTGTCATGAACTCTTACTCCCACTAATCCTCGAGTCACTAGGGGTAGTCCGGGTTTTGAGTATTTTGTCTTGGTTTGTTTTAGATTGAGGGATGAAAATGGAGATGAACTGATGTCATGTTGCAACCTCACATTGGGTGGTGACCCATGTGGAGTCTAAGTGCCTGGTTCAAGGTCCTCTTAGTGTTATGACTTACTTGGGGCATGTCCCACCACCATGTAGCCAGGTTAGGCATATGCACTAGTTCCTCATTCTGGTATTTCATTATTAGTTGTGTTTTGTTTTGGTTTTTGTGGGTGTAATTGTATGTTGAAAATGAAAGTGGATTTTGAAAAGAAAATGGATTTAAAAATGGAAGTGTTTTCCATCAAATAGTTTTAAACTGATAAAGTGGGTTTTGAAACACTGAAAGTGTTTTTGGGTTTGATAATATAGATTGGATGCAACCCTTGGTATTCCTTATGGACATTGTAATGTGTGTGGGTATGTGTGGGAAGTTCCTTTTGTCATGCATGGATGGAAATGGATGGACACACAAGTAATGGTTCATAAGATACCATGAGATGGGTTTTGGAATTAAAGGTTTGTCATGGTTTTTATAAAATTAATTTGAATGAGAATGAGATTTTAGAATTTTTTTTCTTGAAAAATGGGTTTTTAGTATTTTGGAATTGTCCTTGAGATGAGGCAGTCTTGAAATTTAAAAGAAATCACAGTTTTTAGAAGAGTGATTTTTGGTTGTGTTTGTATATGTTTGGATTGAGAGCCTATTTCCTTTAGTTTGAGGTAGTCTTTTTAATTGTGCCTCAGTTTGATATAGGATTTGGTTTGTGCTTATAATTTTGCTCAGGAAATGCCGCCAAGAAAGGTCCCCAAAATTTATAATGAGTCATGCCCGTTTCATGTTCCTTCTCGAGTGTTGCCTATTTTCCATGGTGATCGAGGTCTGTTAGAGGCTGTGGTGTGGCTTGAGGAAGTCAAGTGTATTTTCAGGTCATTGGGAACCCCCAAAACTGTTAAAGTCCATGAATTTTAGAGGTTGTTTGAGGGTCCAACCTTAGACCAGTTGGAGTTGGTTTCCCCATCACCAATGCAAATTAAGATGACGTGGTAGGTGTTCAAGGCCACTTTCATTAAAAAGTTCATACCGGGGAGGTGAAACTGAGGAAGTTGGTAGAGTTGCAGAATGTTTGGTAGGGCCAAAAGTCAGTAAAGTATTACATTGATCATTTCAAAGAGTTGGTTCCATTTTTTCTAGAATCATCATCAGAAGATCAGATGAAAACCCCTCTTTTTGTTTGGGGTATCTGTCATGAAATTATAGAAAAAAGTGATCCCATCTGGTGAAACTTGTTTCAAGAAGTTGGTGGATGAGGCATTCATAGATGAGGCATTATTTATGAGCATGAATTATCTAGTTTTTGGGGTGCATTCAGTGGTGGTTGGTTCTCGTGAAGGTTCCCCATATGGTGAACAAGGTATGCCAGAGGAACCTGTTTCTGAAAATCTTCCTTTGTCAGCTCTGACTCCCAGTTTGTTAGACTGTTTTCTTGTATGTTTCTAGTGTGGCCAATTTGGTCACTCAAAGCTGTCTTGTCTCATTCCTCTGAAGAATTTCCATTACTGTGGTTGTTTGGGTAATCTGGAGAAGTTTTGTAGGAAGAATTGTCTCAAAATAAAATCTTTATTGGAGGATGTGCTGCCTGACTTTGAGGTAGGAGATGCTTCAGCCATTAGAGCCCCAGCCACAGGTCTCGGGGTGAAGCTTGCACGCAGTCAGGAGTTTCCTGAGGTATGAGAAGATCGGTCCTAGCCTTCTATTTCTTAAATTTTGTTCTTCTATTGTTTTATGTTCATATATGGTTGTAATGGTGTGATAGACATGTTTTACTTCAATGTAATTGGATTTTTTATTCTAAATGTGGTCCCTCAGAAATGTTCATTTATCACAGGGAATGTTTGACCTGTGAATAAATAGGTTCGTTTGGGTTTTAGTTTTGGTTTTGGTCTCATCGGTGCTCATTTGAGAAATGTTTGGGTTTTTTGAAGAGGATTATTAGTAGCTTCGATCCACTATTTAGTTTTTGTTTTAATTTTCCTCATGAGTTTTTCCTGTTGTTGGGAAAAATTGGTCGGTGTGGAGAATTATTTTTAATTCTGGTGGTGTTATTATTTGCCCTTGTATAGAGGGTTGTCAGTTCTTGTTGGAAGTTCCCCTTTTCCGGTGCCTCATTATGTCGGGTCGCTCTGTAGTAGGTTCTCTATTTGGGTTTTTGGGGTGGAATTGTTTAGTTCGTGCTAGAATTTTGGTAACTTCTATTTGAGAGTTCCCTCATTGCCCCCAGGTGGTGTGTTTGAGTTTTAAATTCTCACATTAGGGGAATTATTATGGTGGAGAGAACCCTCTCATTTTTCTCCCCTTGTTTTGTGTTGTGTTTTCTCTTTGGTCGGTCGGGTGTGACCTGTAGAGAGTGAGGTCAATCCAGGATCCTTAGTTTTCCACCGTTTTGTCTGGGCATGGACTCGAGTTTTGGTTACCCAACGGCTTGACAACTTTCTAGGGGCATAAAGTGTGTATGGTGGGGATAATTGTCACTCCCCAACCTTATAAACTCCTTTATTTTATCCTTTTATTATTATTGGATATTTTGAATGAGTTTTGGGTTTTATTCCTGATTAAAATTTTCATTTTTAGAGTTTTTGGGTTGTTTTCTAGGTTTCGCACGGTTACCGCACGATTAGTAGTAACCATGTAGACAAGCCATGTGACTAGTGCAGGTTGGAAAAAACTAACCACACAGCTAGTGCATGACCATATGGTAGGTCCCATGTAACTGTGTTCCATTCTTCCCTTAGGCAGAGAGGTCGGCACAGTTACCGCACGATTTTTCAAACCGTGCGAACATGCCAGGTCATTACAAATTTGAGATCCTCTTCTCTCTCTTCCCTTATTTCACCTTAGCTCGGGATCCTCCTCCTCCCTCTTTTTTTGGATCACCAATGAGCCTTTTTAACCCTCCTCCTTTTATTCCAATCATTCGAGGTTTCTCCTCCTTCAGATTAAGGTAAGTTTTTAGGGTTTTGAGTGATTTTCCTTCATCTTTCTCTTTTTATCTTCTTTTATTGATTCTCCTTTGGGGTTTCCTTCCTTGGATGAACCCTAGGGTTAGGTTTGGATAATGTTGCTTATTTTTATTATTTATAGGGTGTGAAGATCATCCGTTAGGCTCTATTCTTCCTCTCCTTGGAGTTTTGTTTCAATTGCACTTGGTTTCGGTAGGTGTTTCCTAGTTCTTCTTCCCTAAGGAATTTCCTTTAATGATTTACATTTTAAATAAATTTATAACTTTGATTCACACCTCTATGTAACCCCTTTTTAGCTTATTATAGTATTTTTTATTTGGTTAAATTTTCTAAAAAAGGGATTTCAAGGATATTTGTATGCTATGTCTATGTTTACAACACCTAGAGTGTTCATTTTAATGCCATTGTTTCTTTAAAGTGAAATTGAGTGTTTTTGTGAAATGTATAGCCTTTATTATGTTGTAATGGTATTTGTTTGTTGATTAATTTGGTTGGTGTATATTATTTGTTAGTTTTATGGCATGGTGGTTGTGTTAAAATGTTTTGGAAAGGGTTTAATGGTTCCAATGTTTTGGGTTGTGTTCCATTTAAATAATGTGGATGGGTGGTTATGGTTTAAAATCAAGTGGTGATTTTGTGGAAATGGTTTTCAAATGTTTTCTTGGATGGTGGGTGTGCCATTGTATGTTGTCACATCCATGGGTGCACTAGGTGCAAACATGGATATGCCCTCAAATTAAGAGGGTGCTTTTAATTGGTGCTTTCTCTAAATCTTGGTTTCCTAAATGGTTCTTCTTTCCTTCCCTTTTTCTTGAAACACCCCCTATTTTCCTTCAATGGTAAAACATTGCTTCAAGGGTTTTGGAAAACATGAATTTAAATGTGTTCCACATGGTTTGTCCCATTTGGCCATGAAACTAGTTTTTATGTGATTTTGTAAAGAGTAAAGGCCCGTTTGGCTTTTCCAACTCAAAGTTGATGGTTGTGTTAACTTTTAAAAAGGAGGGTGTTTAGAAAATGCATGTGCCGATTGGCATCTTAAAGTGTTTTTATAAAATGGTATGAATGTTTATATGCTATAGTGGTCCATTTGGAACTTTATGTGATGTGGAATGTATATATATATCTTTGGAGTCACCTTTATAGGAGGGATTTCCCTTCAAGGGTTATCATATATTGGTGTCCGTGTTTGGGGTAGGCAAGTGCAGTGACAACAGTTGAGCTGAGTCACGTGTGCGTTGGCCTCTTACGCACACAACTTTAATACCTCTATTTGTTCCTAGGTGTCTTTTATATGATCAAGTGGCGGTAGATTACCAACCATGATTATACGGGTCGGTACCCTCTAGAGTTGTATACAGTCCATGAGGGTTATTCCACTGGTGAAGCTAGGATAGAGCGGGCCATTGGTTTTTGACTTAGGGGCTTCACCATACGCCGATAGGTGGTTCAGAACCGAGTACTTCTAGGGGTTGTCTAGGGATATTTATGATCACCCATGGTTATTATTTATATTGTTTTTTTACTTTCTGTTTCACTAGTTTCTATGTCTGCATTCCTTTCTTGTTTCTTTTTAGCACTGCCCTAGTTTTTCCTTGTTTTGAGATTTGATTATAAAATGGAATTTGGTTTTAAAAATGATACGTGTTGTGTGTTTTTTTGTAAAATGTGGAAACCCTATTTTTTTAATTGTATTTCAAACTAGTGTCAGTGTAATGCTTTGGGAAAGGGAACACTTGGATTTTGTGGTTTATCCTTGGCATCCCTACTGAGCATTTCGGTGCTCACGCCTATACTATCTTTCCAGATACATGTTTATCTTTTGTTTAGGTTTCCTAGTAGGCTATCATTGTGGAGCAGGTTCAGTCTTATGGTTAGAGGTGACCAAGAGGTCACATGGAGATCACGCGGCAGTGGTTCAGTTTGCTTGTTTAGTTTTCAGTCTATTTAGTTGTATATTGTAACTGAGCTAGTTGTTATTTATTGTGATTAAGTTGTTCAGTTTTGATGCATTTCAGTTTGTTTTATTTATTTATCTGGTCCTGGTTATTTTTAGCTTAAATCATTCCCACATGTATACTTTGATATCCAACACTAGTTTCCAACCCATGGGGTTTGGGAATTCCCTTCAGGCCATGCCGCAGACCGGCTCGAGTGTCCAGTTCAGGGTCGACCCGGGTTGGTTCGTGACAAATGGTATGTTGAGAAATAATATATATATTGAATATTATTTGAATAAATAATTTTTAATTTTTAATTCAAAAGTTAAGAAAATTTCAATAAATAATAATATTATTATTATAGACATAGTGTTTTGTAGGGTTTAAAAAAATATTAAAGGGAACTTGTGTAAATATTTATTTCTAAACCCTAGCGGTAAATAAATCCAATTATATTATTTTTCATGAGATCTAATTCATTTGTTTGGTTGTGCATAATGAATCCATAGAATCCCCTTGAAGACCTAGAGATATCCCTTCTCTATGAGCGCTCCCAAGAATGGAGAACAATCTTCCTCCACCTCTCACTCTTGAGCCAAGATAGATCAAAGAGAATCTTTTGGAAGTGATTCTTAAGGTGATCAAAGGTGAAGTATACAAGTGATATGATCTTCTATGATAGCACTCAAAGATTCCTATGATTAGTTTTAGAGATTTATGGAACACATGTGGATCACTACTAGAGGGAATATGATCTTGATTCCTACAACACAATGATGATACAACATAGATATGTTGTTATATCCATCAATGAAGAAAGAATTATGAAAAGTTAATTATTAATTGATTAAATTAATTATAAATAATATGTGATGATCCTACACCCTAGTTCTAGAATTTTATCCATTTTCTATTTTATTTTATTCAATTTCATTGATCATATTATATATCATCGTACAAATCTTGGATTGATCATCGATCATGATAAAAAGAAATGTTGGGCATGACCCATCGTACGCTTTCTCTATGTCCGAAACCTATATATACTTAGTGGGTCATCTAGTGCACAAAACCCATTTTTGTGCCTCATGAGAATATTTTATTTCTTGATACAAGAATCCAACTTACACTAATCTTAACAATTAATCATAACCAATAATACTCCATGATGAATATTGGTTAGGGATAACTCAAAATCATACTTTGATAGGTTAATTTTCATTTCATTTCATGAAATATATATGAAACCAATGTGAAGGAATGATAAAGTAAGGATTTAATTTTTATAGCATGATACATTTAATATTCTTAAAATTCTTTAAGAATACTTACCAAACCCATAAATAAGCATCTGTCAAATATATCACATATGATAGACTGCCAGATCAACCTTATGTTTTTTTATAATTTAAGAGGTTTTGTTAAACTCATCACATCTCTTATTTAATTCATTCCACCTCACCATGTGACCACCCAATAAACCCTCCTAAAAACTCTTTAGTGAGTAACATCTATAAATTAAGACATTTTTAATAATATTGAGATTTAAAAATCATAAAACTAATGTTCAACTCCTTGAATAAAGTAGTCAAACTCATTTACTGCAAAATATTCAATGTTATGATGTTAACACCATCTGTTGTCCACTTAGAACTATTTACAAGTCCATCATCATTATCAACCTTGTAACCCTTTTCATTAAACTTTTCCTTGAAACCTTTTGGTAACTAATGTAACTATTTAAAAATATCCTAAAATCCTTTTTAATATATTAAGTGACACCAACTTAGTATGGAATAATCTTTAAGTTTTTAACTTTGAACATATTAACTTCTAAACTTGTTATGAAAATTCATAGTGAAATAAAAAATTTATGATTCACATAAGAAGAGTAAAAAGGAAAAAAACACAAAAATATAAGAAAAAGATCATAAGACATAGAGATTTATGTGGTTAGGGAAATGATCCCTATATCTATGGAGAGGCCTAAATATCACTTTGTTTAGGAGAATAATTATAGGTAAAAAAATCAAAGTTTCACACATAGAAACCCCTACTTGAATGAGATCATAAAAAATATGGTGCAATAATGCCACCAACTGCATAGTAAGTCCACTGTGCTATAGTAACTACTGGATGGAAGTTTTCAATACTACAATACCACTATCTCCAAAGTCCGAGATGCTACAATAACTATATCAAAGTATGTGTTGCTACAGTGAATTTTTAGTGTCATCAGTAAGCTATACTACAATCTAGTTAGGGTTTATAAAGTTACCAAAGCATTTCCCATTAAACCCCCAATGATATCACTATGAAGGTGGAACCATGAGAGTTGTGTTCTAGTATATAGTTCAGGCTGCTAGCGGTTAGCCTAAAAAATAATCTAAGAGGATTAAGCTACACCATTCCAAAAATACTACAAAAATCATCTTAGACACTATATTACCTTTAAAATATCATGTTAACATACACAAACTTCTTTGTATTAATGAAAAAACACTTATTTCCTCAAGTTGGAATATTTAACAAACAAACTATTATTTCCATATCATATATGGTATTATATGTGCTTTGGATAATTTTATTGAATAAAATATTATTCTTTAAAACGTGAAACTAATGGTGGTGGGTTAAAATACCTCATATTTTAATAATCATTTGGATATTTTTTTATCTTGGATAAAGAATTTTTACCCTTATCTCCTTTTCAAACATGTTATAAAATCTGATGAATCATAAACCATGTGTATTGAATCCATCACCTCATTTTTTCATAACAACTATTCGTTAAGAAAAAAATTTCACTTATCATATAAGATATGTAATATGAAAAATAAACATCCTTTATATAGATATATCTAAGCTTGATATATTACTTTACATTAAAATATTTGACTTAATAACTCTTTAATCCATCACTTAAATGAAAACTGAAAGATTTATCAATTATTTTTCTTGATTTTGAATGCTTATATATTTACAACACTTTTAAAACATAAAAACATATCATATACACTTAAAAATCATAGAATATATTTCTATAACACTGATACATAACATGGAAATTCCAGGGATCTTCTTAAACCCCTTCAAATATTCCGAATAATTCATCTTATGAAATAATCACCACTCCTTCCCAAAACCTCCATTTTATTTTAATGATCTTGATTGGATATTCATAAGAAACATTTTTAGACTTTCCAAATAACTTTTCTTCTTCTGGTTTGAAATTTTACCCACTTTTCTATTGAAATAGGACAAGGACTAGACATCATATACCCCTTGGACATCACATTCCCTAATTTTACAATCCTCAACACTTCGAAATATTTGGTAAAATTTTCTTGAATTCATTAACATTTTTGAAAAAATTCCATAAGTGAAAAAAATGAATCTCATAGACAAAAAAATACTTAAGGAAACCTTGAGTGAATAATTCATATCCACTTGTGGAACAAATTCAACAATGGTTACCCAGGAAGGGGTTGCTCCAACACATAAAAATTTTCCTTCTTACTTAAGAACTTGTCTTAAGTTATCAGTCTAGGAAGTTGTTTACATTTAGATTCTTCTTTTAAGAATTGATCTCAAAGTTATGATGATGATGTGATTTATATAAAATAAAGGCTTTTATCATATGAGTATCATGTTTTATAAACATTTAATAAGTATTTTTTTAAATATGCTCTCCCTAAAATGATAACACCCTTTAAGTTTATCATATCCATTAATGGGACAAGATCTATATTTCACTAAGAAATGAGTCCACTATGGAATTTATCTTACAAATTAGTTATTTAGGTTGGTATTTATCCTAATAATATCATATATGACTCTTGGATAGTTTATTTAACAACTCTTTACCCAAAATATCATTTGGATAAACTCAACTCTATTCCTTTAGAAACCTAATCCTATTAGGGTATCTAGGCTAAGTTTAACCTACATAAAATTTCAATAATGTGAACCTAAACCTATTAGGGATACCTATTACTTACTTTTCTTACAAAGTATAGTCTAGGGGAACCCATATATGGAATGACCTATCCGGTTAGATGATCGAGGTCTTAATAAGTGTTTCTTTAGTAGGAATATAACACTTAGTATTTTTAAGGGAATTTAATCTCACCATATTTTATCATTTTTTCCCTTAATTAACATGTATACATTAAATTAATGACTTAGTTTTGGAATCCAATTCTTTATACTAAATCAATATTTTCAAATTATATTGATTTATAATACTTTTCACAACTTATAGAGTGTATTTCTAACCCAAAACAAAAGACAAATATATCTATACACTTACAAATGTATCCCATGAATAAGATATATGAAAACCTTTCATTTAAATATTTATAATAATATAGAATTAAAAATCCCCACATGAGTAATATTGGTGCCAAAAATAACCTCATGGTTCTTATAGGATTATATTATAAACTTAGGTGGTAGAATTAAATACAAAAACAGATGGATTTATCTCTGAGGAATAAAACATGTAAGCATATTCTAAGAATAGAGCATAAACTAGTGTACTTGAAACACCCGAACATCAGCATATTCCATCCTTATTCTACAATAGAGTTAGCTTGATGATGACCATGGGGAGTAATAGACGAATTCCTCCTATTTCTGATGGGGAACAATGACTAATGGATCTATGAATTCTTTATGAGGAATCCCAAACTATCTAAGGGGTTATAGAACTTTCATTGAGTAATGAACGAGCTTCAAGAATAAAAGAGATATTTTAATGGATTTCAAATGATTCACCACTTTCACACACACTTCATTACATCCAATAGGATAAATATCACATCTTTATATAAGAAAAATTGATGTTATTAATTGAATGAATAACATTGAACATAATGTAATGTATCGGGTTACATACATGGAACTCAAACATTATATACTATTCGGTGTTTATTCATTGGACACTTAAATGAATAATGTGCAGAAACTATAAATGAACAAACCCTTTGGTTCATAACTAATGAAAAATTAATGGATAAGGACATGGAAGTTTCATGAATCACATGCATGCTAAAACCAATATAGCTATCGACCATGACATCATATGTATCACCACAACATAGTGGTGTCCCTTTTAGTACACATCCAATAATCTCCCACTTGAACTAAAATCCCATAAGGACTTTATATAAAACTTCACAACTCTCAGTGAATCCATCCAAAACTACTTTTGGATATAGTTTCATAAAACTCTCTTCATTTTGGAACAAAAACTTTATCCAAAACACAATCTTTATCCAAGGGACTAACTGTGTGACCCTACACGACTTATCAATGTTTAAAACAAATATGGAATCCCTATTTCATTTATGTAAGCAAAGTGTAGCCTCTATAAAATCATTAATGATACTTAAGATACTAAGGGGTTTGGTGTGATCTCTATTAAGAATACTCATATCTTTATACGAACATGTATACCATAAGTTATATCATATACATTGTATGTATACCTATAAAATCTATTTTTCTAAAACATCGAGTTAGTACTAGACATGGAATATATTGTATATCCAATTCATTTTTTCTTGATTCTTCAAAAAAGACTATCCAAGTCAATGAATTCATCACATTTCATTCATTTAACAGATGAGAACATCTCATGTCTCTCGTATAAGTATCTGAACAAAACATATGTGACTTAACTAAGCATGGTCATGCATTTTCTTAGTCTAGTTAAACCAAGGGTCATATGTCTTTTCTTGACATACAAGTGGACAAATCCCATCTTGGTTGTTCTACAACTAATGACATGATCAGTAACATACCCAACCACCCCGTAATAGCTAATTTATTTTCAAACTTTTGTAATTAGGGTATCAAAGAATGAAGGTTATCATGCTAGGAATATCACCAAAATCAAGTAAGAAGGATTGATAATAACCATGCACCCCTAAGTATATTGATGGTTGTATGACATTCCATGAGATATACTTTGGAGATTCAATCAACGTAATAAGTCTCTACTTATTATTCCATGAATACATTCTCTTTATCTCATATAAAACTCTTTATAATGAGTATAAGAATCTATTAAATCTAACATTAACATATCATTACAACCCATAATACTCTGTAGTGGTCATCAGTTAGGGATAACTCAAAGGTGCACTTTGAGGGGATATTATCATTCAACCATTCATGTAAAATAAATTGTAGCACACATGAATGAATGATAATTAGATATTTCCTTTATTATAATAACATGATACATTTTACAACCATTACAAACAATCTATCATGTTTCTTACACCCATATAATCTACATGACCCTCATATTGTTGTTGACATAATGATTTCATTAATAAATATACTAAATTTTCTTCTATAGCCACCAAATTATCTTTACATTGACCCTATCAATGATCTCCTATATGCGATGGTATTTTAGAAGGATGTGTTTAGTCATTTAGTGATACTGGGGTTCCTTAGCCTGATCGACAACCCCATTGTTGTCACAATATTGCTCAATTTCTCTTAGAATTATATGAACCACTCTAAGTTAAATAATGAACTTCTCGATCTAAACAAATTCCTTCATAGCATTATATGAAGTGATGTACTCCACATCTATTGTCGAGTCCTCTATGGTGGATTTCTTGTAAGTCTTCCAACCGATAGATCCACCATTTAAGAAAAACATGAATCTAGATTGATATCTTAGATCAACTTTTTTGGATTGGAAACTAGAATCCATATAACCCTTTACATAAATCTCATCCTCTCTTCCAAAGACTAAGAATATATCTTTATTCCTTCACAGGTAATTAAGGATGTTCTTCACAACAATCCAATGACTATCACTAGTTTTAGATTGGTATATACTAGTTATGCTCAAAGAAAAAGAGACATCAGGTTGAGTACATAACATGGAATACATGATAGATATTATATAATATACAAAAGGAATCCTATCCATCCATTATAACTCTTTAGAAATATCCTAAATCTTCCTAAGATTTGTGCCATGAAACATTGGTAAATACCCCTCTTGGAGTTCTCCATGATAAACTTATTCAACACTTTACCAATATACATATTTGAACTCATTAAAAGTAACCTCTTACATCTATCTCTATATATATTCATACCTGGTATATAGGCTACTTCACCCATTTATTTCATTGATAAACATTTACCTAGGCACACCTTTATAGAATTAAGTATCAGGATGTCATTTTTGATAATCATTATGTCATCTATATAAAATATCATAAACACTAAAATTCTCCCACTAACCCACTTATACACACAAGAATCATTTGTGTTTTTAATGAAACCAAAATCTTTGACTACATCATCAAACTAGATATTACAACTATGAGAAGATTACTTCAGTCCATAAATGGATCATTGTAACTTGAATACCTTAGTAGACTCATTTTTAAATTTGAAACCTTTAGTTTGTATCATAAACACATCATATACTAAATTCCCAATAAGGAAAGTGGTTGTTACATCTATATGATATACCTCATAATCATAATTAGTTGTTATGGAAAGAAAAATATGAATGTAATTTTTCATTGCAATAGGTTAAAAGGTCTCTTCATAGTCAATACCATAAATTTTTTTGTAATCATTTTACACTGGACATGATTTATAGATAGAAACTCTACTATCCATGTCAATTTTCTTGAAGAAAACCCACTTACAACCTATGAGTGCATTCACCAATTTCCAAACTTGGATAGTGTACATGGATTCCATCTTAGATTCCCTAGATTTTGATGATTTATTAGAATAAAAACTCTCAATGGCCTATTAGCAGAGAGTAGGTTAATATTCTATAAACACTCATTCATTATCATTATCCATGAGAAATCCATATATCTTAGGTTCTTGATGAATCCTTAAAGACCTTGAAGGTTTTTGTATAACTTGAGTCAATTCTTCTTCCATAAATCTTTGTGGAACTAGCTTAAATTCCATCTTAAGAACACTTTTTATTTTTTGTTCTTGAACTTTTTTATGTTTAATTTCCTTTATATGACTCCTCTAATGAAAAATTTCTTCTCAATGAAAACACTATTTTAGGCCACAAAAAATTTGTGTTTCAATTGGGTTATAAAAATAATATCCCATTTTTTCTTTAAGATAACCAAAAAAGAATCATTTATCATATTTTGGGTCAAGTTTTTATAAATCCAATCATTGTAAAAATGATTTAAAACCCCGATACTCATAAAATACAAATTGGGGAATTTACCATACCATATCTCATATTGTGTCTTTATGAATTCTTTGGATGAAACATGATTTAATAAGAATGTAGCAGTCTTGAGTGCATAAAACAAGAATGAAATAGGAAGGCCAAATAAACTCATTATTGATCGAACCATGTCTAATATGGTATGATTCCTCCTTTAAGACAAACCATTAAATTATGGTGTTTTAGGAGGAGTGAGTTATGGAAAATTTTTATAATTACTTAGATGATCATTAAATTCTTAGATTAAGAATTTACCACCCTAATCTGATTGGATAGTCAGAATACTCTTTCCCAGTTGTTTTTTACTTCATTTCGAGGCTCTTTTAACTTTTAAAAAGTTCCATACTTGTGTTTCATTAGAAGTACATATCCATACCAAAAAAAAGCATCAGTAAAAGTAAGGTAGTACCTAAATCCACCACTTTATTGAGTACTCATTGGTCCACAAACATCACTCTGTATGAGATCCAATAGTCCACCATCCCTTTCACCCTTTCTCCTAGAAGGTGCTTTGGTTATTTTCCCCTGTAAAAAGATTCACATGTGTCAAATGATTCAAAATGAAATTATTCCAACAATCCATATCTATGGAGTCTTTGAACATGCTTCTCATTGTCTGAGGTGACAATGCCAAAGGTATATCAAATTAGAATCAACCTCAAACTTCTTATTCTAAATGTTATAAACATGATTATTCATATATAAAATATATAAACCATTAATTATATTCAAAATACCACAAACATTTCATTATTATATATAGAATAACTCTTATTCTTAATAATTAATGAAAATACCATCTTGTACAAACAAGTTACAGAAAAAAAACTCTTTTTATGGAAGGAACATAATAACATTTTTCAATTCTAGGACTAATACATTGGGTAGAATTAGATCATAAGTTTCAACTTACAATGAAACAAATTTTTTCATAAATATGAGGATATACTTTACCCTTCATAAATTCCATCATATTTATGATTCTATGTTTATTAGTACAAAAATATGATGCATAACTAATATATAATTCCCATGAGTTAGGGTTGGTGGAATTAATCTATATAACATTCATACTCAAATGCTCAGAATGTTTCTCCCTGAGAACACTTCTCAATCCAAGATACCAATCTTTAACTGTTTCATAGTTCATACCTATTAGTGATATCAATATGATTGTGTTAAGTATGCCATAATCTACAAAAAACACATATCATTGGGTGAGTCTCATGTATTATATTTTTCATCAAGGAATTTAAATGATAACACTCCCACTAAAAATGATGACCTCAAACATCATATCAATTTAGCGATTAATGACCCATATTTCACTAGGCAACGATTCTGTTATGATGTTTCTCTCAACACTTAGTTATTTAGGTAGGTCATCATCCCAATCATAATAGTTGTGACTCTTGGATAGTTGGACAAATAACTCTTTATCCAAAACCATCATATTGATTCACTCAATTATATTCCTTCGGTAAACTAATCTTATTAGGGTCTCTCGACTAGTGTAACCCAAATAAAATGCCAAAAATAGGCTAAAAAAGGTAAATATAAGGGAACCCAACTATGGCATAACCTACCCAAGGATATTATAGTGTCACTCATTACTTTCTTTCCTTATACAAGATAATCCATGGGAACCCGACTATGGAATGACCTACCTGGTCGAATGATTAAGGTTTTGAAAAGTGTTGCTTTGAAATGAATCTCAAACTTAGTATTATGGGGTTTTATAGTCTCACTAATTCAATATACATCATATTCATATTAAATTTATAACTATTATATCTTATGTAATCTTTATGTTCTCATGTTTTATTCCTTTTGTGTATGCATTCTTTTAATGATTTAGTTTTTGGAATCTTTATTCCAACCACCAAATTAATGCATTAAAACCACATTAACATGTAACTATTTACATAACCCACAGGTTTGAGTTAATCACAAAAAAAATTCATGTATATTCATACTTATCCTATTTAATTATATGCATAAGGTATATAAAATCTTCATGTAAAAGCATAGAGTTATATGATATTGAAAAACTTTACATGATTAATGACACGTGACTGTCGCGGGGTGCGACGAAAAAAAATATTTCCTAAGTTAAAAATAAAGTATAGTGGTCAACCTAGAATGTCTCCATAGAGGAGTTCACAAAAATCATGCTGGTCACTTAAATTTGAGAAATAAGTAGAGGTTGTTTTTGGAATTGTTTGAGTTTAAAAAGAAAGAAAGTAATTAAGAATAAAGTTTAAACACAAGTAGATGAAGAGAGTGATGGGTTCAGGGTAGGATCAACTTTTTCAATTTCATCATAGTCATAAAGATCATCTCCCCACTCTTCCTATCAAATGACAAGTGAAAGACTCCCCGATCATGTTATCAATCAACCTTGGTCAAAGGATGCAATGGAAACCACTCTTATGTGCATGAAAATTCATAAACCATTATTAAATAACTAAGGTAAGTGACGATCGATAATTTTTTCTCCTTATAAATCTAAAAAAAGTTCACTTATTACACACATGTTCCAATGATATCTATATACTCACCACTTAATACAATCTTCTTGATCGAGACAAACTACATTAGGCAGCGGGAGTTTAAAGTTCTTCAACCAAAGCAATAAATAATGAGTGAAACCAAAAACCAAAATAAAATCACATTAAGATAATTGGAAACCATTGAAAATAGAAATCATTCAATATTCTAAGTGAGTTTCAAATTAAAGTTCAGGACTTCGACATTATAAAAGTGAAACTCCCCCTTCCCTGATCACTAAAAGGGTTTACCCCTCTATGTGAAGGGTAAGAGAGTTGAAAGGGGAAGAAGAGAGCATTATAAAACTAAAAATAAAGAAAAGAGGAAATACATATCACTTCAAGATTATAATTATACAAAACATACCCTCCTTATCCTTCTTCAAAAATACCCTAGAATGGAAGTGGACAAACATATTTATAGGCTTGAGGGGTGGAAAATTTTCCCTCCAGATTCAATCCTCAAAAATTTTGAGTTCATTTTTCATAATAAATGGATGAATATTGGGAATATTTCTTCATAAAAGTTTTTACTCTATCTATTTTTCATGAAAAATCCAAATGTCATCTTCTTTGGACAAGTGAAACAAAGTAATACCTGAATTACTAAAGATAGATTTTCTGGTCGAGAATACTTCTCAACTCCCTCCACTTTGTTGCATTAAGTAGATGCCTTAATGATAGAAGTTCTCCATAAAATTTAATATGAACATGAGACATAGAGTCCTATATCTATTACATCTATAATCACTTAATTTGAATGTATCTAGGTAGAGTTATGCTTGAATTATTGATGTAGGGTCCATTCTATCGACTATCAAACTTTTTCCACTTGATTGATTTTTTGGGCCATTATGTGTCGAATTAGATCTAGGTCCAGAAGACGAAGTAAAATCCAATGAAAAAAGGAATACTAAAGCAATCACTTAAATTTGATTAAAATTATAAAAGTTATGCTTGAAAAATATAAGCTCTAGAAAATTTCCAATTTTCCAGAATTAAACATTTTTCACAATTAAGCCCAAAATTCACCAAAAATAATAAAATGATTCAAATCAACTCAAATTGATTAATTTATAAGAATTAAATCATTAGAACACATATTAAAAATAATTAAAACATTATCTCTATCAATTACCCCGCACTTATAACTTGGACTCCTGGATAAGTAAGTATCAAAATCAAATCAATGAAAATTCAAAACACATGCTCATTAGATCCACCAATTCCATACCAAGAAACAAAAGATATCATACCTCATCAAAAACCATTATTTCAAGTTCTCAAACTAGAAATTTCAATATATTTCATCTTCATTTATCCTCTCATGTACACAATACACCTACCTCACATGAATTTTCTCTCATCTCACAAATGTCAATTTTCATCATGGCTTTTCTCATCTAAATCAATGAAAGTGTCACCATAGGCTTGATAAATTACTACATATCCACATGGTATGAGTCAAAGACATGTGTTTATTATGAGGAATTTTCAAGTTTGTTATGTGGATTCCAGTTGGTAGGATTATATGTCAAAAAATTCTAAGGCTGAATGAGAAAGGCTTGGCTCTTTTTGATGAAAAATTGCACGATTCTAATTTTCACTCAAGTATGTTATCCTCCTTACTTCACTAAGTAGAAAATTATCCCCATAATCATGAAATATCAATGAATGTTCATACCATTCATAATTTTATCAACAAAAATTCTAATATTTTGAAACATATTTTTTTTCTTGAAAGATCCAGTCAGGAACAACTTTCTTTCTCTATTGGAAGCTCTAGAAAGGCACAACTTCTCTTATCATGAAATCTCTGAAAGGGAACATATTTCAAAAAAACAAGTTTTTTAGTGGCCAAAACATCTCTTAATAATTTTATTTTCCACCCAAATTTTCACCAAATGAGGTAACACAACAAAATAGAGCTTCCCCCACACTTAAGTTTAACTAGATCATGCAATTTCACTTCAAGAGAAAGTTGGATAGGAAAAATTGGCTTGTAATGTGGTTAACCTAATAGAAAATTCATGGATTATAAGGTATAAAAGGATTAAATGTACAATTAATTCTATAATGAAAAGTATTATATTTAAAAGGGGTCTTAAACCAAATAAATGCCTCAATAATTTAAAACAAAAGTACCTAAAACCCTCAAGTTTTGATAGAAATAAATCAAATTCTGGTTAAAATAATCAAGATTTGGTTCTCTCAAGAAGTTATGTGAATGAAAAGGACATGAAAAAAGGGTTCATAATCCTTATAGGAAAGTTTTTTCAAAGATAAAGATAGTGATATGTGGTATGGTATTCAAAAATCTGAGTACTTTTCATGAAATTCCCAAAGAATTAAACTTGAAAAAAAGTAATTTTCATCATTCATTTAAGATCAGTTTCATAGAATAAGTTATTTATCTCATTGGAATGAGTTTAAAAAATTTAAATGATAATAATTTCAGCTTAAAAGTTTCAAAAATACACAAAAACTAAAAAAGAGACACAAAAATTTGAAAAAACACACATTGTTTTGGAAAACAAAAAAAATAAACAAATAAAAATCCTAAACTACAATAGTTCCCCCCACACTTAAATGATTTAGTTTTCACAATGAATTCAAATGGATTTAATATGTAAGTAGATTTAAAATTGAATCACAACAACCCAGTAATTGTAAATGAGAGGTACGACCTGACTTATTCATAGTGAAACATTGAGTTAAGATTCTAAGTGCCGCAAACTCAAAACCTACAAGAAAAAGTATAAAAGATAACATAATAAATTTATTAAAATAAATTAAAATATAAATATAATGATAAAATAAGAATAAATATTGTTTTAATCCCCCAAGTGGGCCTTGGGTTTTGACAGCCTCCAGATGGGCAGTTCCAGTTGGTTATCCCCAATCTGATGGTGGGTGGAGTTTCTTTATGATAAACCACCAACACTTCTTATTTCCATATTTCAATTTTGCATTTTTTAGGAATCCATGGATATATTATAACAAATCCACACCCATAAAAATGAGATTCAACTTTCCTGGTGAGGGTAAGACAAATAATGAGTCCTCCTCTTTCTTGGTTTCCACCTGCATAACTTCTTCTTCATTATATAGTGATTCCTCAAAGTATGTTGCATCAATAGAATAATAAAATGGAATTTCATAGTGTAATTCTATTTGAACAAAATTAAATAATTAAGAATCAATATAAAATCATTCCCTTTCAAAGTAATAATCTTGCGTCTCTTTTTACTTAGGAAAAGACACTAGAATCTCCTCTTGAAACCCCTCCAATAAAAATGATCAACATGTTTGGGGATCTCCATATGTTCCTCTTTAGGTGCATCATCCTTTTCATCATATTATTAAAAAAAGAGTTAATAGATTCTAAAAATTTAAAATAAGGGGAGGTAATACTCAATTTAGTTTCAAAAAAATTAGAAGAAAATGAGTTCATGAAAACATCATATCCTTGAGTTTGTTCTACTTTAATTACTTCTTCTATGGAAAGTGCCTCTTGGAGTTGAATTTCACTAGATATAGCTCGATATTCAAGCTCCTCTATTTGAAAGATGAGTTGGGAAATCACTTCCTCTATATTTTGGATTCTGGATCAAGTTGAGGTTCCTTATCCACTGGTACTTCCTCTATATATTTCAATATTTTATAAACTATTTTGACTTGATTAACTATATCCACCAGTTCTTAAAGTTAGGGACCTGTGACATGGCCACTCAATATTTTCTTCACTAAAACATTGAGTTCATAAACCCTTTTTAAGAGGTATTCCTCATCATTATGAACCATTTTTTCCTACAAATGTGAGTAATAAATCCAAGAAGAATAATTGAAATTGGAATAAATCATGGAAAATATTTTTTTTAATGAAAGAAAAAAATATATTTACAAAATGTTATAATTAGATTGTTGGCACAACCTCCCCAGTAATGATGTGATTTTCATGGGGTGTTACAAAAACAAATATATCATAAGTTAAAAATGTACTATAGTGGTTAGCATAGGATTTATCTAGAGAGGAGTGCACACCAATCATGTTTGTCACTTAAATTTGAGAAAGAAGTAGATGTTTTTTTTGAAATTGTTTGATTTTAAAAAGAAAGAAATTAAGAATAAAATTTGAACACAAGTAGATGATGAGAGTGACGGGGTCAGGGTAGGATCACCTTTTTCAATGTCATAATAGTTGTAAAGATCATTACCCCTTTATTCCTATCTAATTACAAATGAAATACTCCTTGACAGAGTTATCAATCACCCTTGGTTGAAGGATGAAATGTAAACCACTCCTATGTGCATGAAAATTCATCAACCATTCTCAAATAAATAAGGAAATTCCTGATCAAGAATTTTTTCTCCTTATAAATCTAGAAAAAGTTCACTTATTCCACACATATTCCAATGATCTATAGACACTCACCACCTAACACAATCTTCTCGATCGAGACAAAGTGCACTAGGTGGAGGGAGTTTAAAGTTATTCAACCAAATCTATAAACAATGAGTGAAACTAGAAACCAAAATAAAATCACATTAAAAGAATTGGACACCACTAAAAATATAAATTATTCAATATAAAAATAGTCTTTCAAATTAAAGTGCAAGACTTCAACATTACAAAGTGAAACTCCCCCTTCTCCGATCACTCAAAGGTTTTACACTTCCATGTGAAGGGTAAGAGAGTTAAAAGGGGAAGAAGAGAGAGCTATGAAACTAAAAAAAAAGAAAAGAGGAAATAAAAATATCTTCAAGCTTACAATTATCCAAAACAGATCATCCTTCTCATTCTTAAACAACACCCTTGAATGGAAGTGGACACACATATTTATAGGCTTGAGGGGTGGAAAATTTTACCTCCAGATTCAATACTCCAAAAGTTTGAGCCCATTTTTCCTTATTAATGGCCGAATATTGGGAAGGTTTATTCCTGAAAGTTATTCCTATATTTTTTTCATGCTACCTCTAAATATCATCTGATTTAGAAAATTTTCAAAAAAGTTATACCCAAATTAATAAAGATAATGTTTTTTGGTTGAGTAAAATTCTCAACTCCTTCCACTTTATTGCATTAAATGGATGCCTTAATGATATAATTTCTCCGTAAAATTTAATATGGACATGATGTGCGAATTTATATCTCTATTAAAGGTATAATGACTTCATTTGGATGTATCTATGCCATTTTATGCTTGAATTACTGATGTGGGGTCTATTATATTGGCCATCAAACTTTTTCCACTTGATTGATTTTTTTGGGACATTATGTGTCAAATTTGATCTAGGTCCAGAAGAAAAAGTCTAATTACAAGAACAAAGGAAGACTAAAAAAATAAATCATTTAAATTTTATCAAAAAATTTAAAAGATATTCCTAAAAAACAGAATCTCTAGAAACTGCCAATTTTCCAGAATTAAACAATTTTCACAATTAAGCCCAAAATTCATCAAAAATACTAAAATGATTCAAATCAGCTCAACTTAATTAATTGGGAGGGGTTAAATAATTGAAACTCATATTAAAAATAACTAAAATATTATATCTATCAATTAATCCTAGAGATATAGATAGCCAACCCCATTCACCTTTCTAGACAAGGAATTACCTTCAATCTGGTACGTGGTTTGACCCCAAGTCCCTGAACTCAAGGATAATTTACTAAAGATAGAATTAAATTCATGATATATCTAACACCTAATATTCACAAAATATATTTAAAAAATATTTTCATTATCATAACTCAAAATACAAACTGAGGTCAAGGTAGATGAAAACTAAATTTTATAGAGTTTTACCTAGCATGTAATGCAGGATCTGGCTCCTATAAGTAGTTTTACAGTTTAACATGAAACATATAAAATATTAAAATTTAATAAAAAAATTAAAAAAGTATGAATATCAAAGGAATTTAACAAAATAAACACTTTTATTTATTTTATAAAACATGAGATAAACATTATTGAACATTTTATAAATAAATGCTAATTACAGACATTTTATAAATTAGCAAGAATAAACATTTCAATATGAAATATTTCATATTTTAGGTTATTTAAAATTTATATGATATTTCATGAATTATAAACATATTAAAATTCAATTTAAATTATATAAAAAATTAATATAATCAAAATAACATATATTTTTTAATTTATGAACACTTTATAAATTAATCCTTATGATTTCTAAACAAACCCTTTTATTTATAGATCATAATTCATTACATATAATTTGGTATAAAGTATTTTAATATAAAAATTTAATATTTAAAGATATTTTAAATGTTTCAAAAAAATTAATTAATTATAAAAAATTTATAATTAATTAACTTATAAACCTTTTATAAATTAAAATATCCCAAAATACCTTTTATAATGATTTATAAACATTTTATAAACCATTTATATCAAAATGTTAAAAACTAATTTTTAAACATTTTAATACACCACTACGATTTTCAAAATGTCATGATCCTTAAATGGTGTCCATATTGCATACTTCACATAAAGGTAACCGATACATTACCTTTACACATACCTTGTGTGTAAAGGTAATATAGGGTGAAATGACTTGTCAAAATGGACAAACAAGTTATTTCACCACCTATAATGCTAGTCATCATCAAGTGACATATTACATAAAGGTAAGTGGTGTTACCTTTATATAAAAGAAATTCAAATGTGTACCACACATTTCACTAAAAAGTGGTGCTGGTGATCTGAGCATCTTGAAGGGAAATTGGGACTCCTATCCCATGGAGTTAGTTATGTTACCTAAAGAATATCATCCAATAACCAACATGGGCACCACTACACAGTGGTATTTGTGATTTTTTTAAAACATAGATTAAACATGTTTAATCCTTGTAGATCCTCACTCTGACACCACTTATGGGTTTCATAGGATCATCTTATGACCTTAGAAAATGGATGCGAACCTGAACATATATAGATCTATCTTCAAGGAATCAAACATTTAAGTATATTTAAAAAATAGAGCATAAACCAACATACCTAAAATGCCCAAACATCAGTAGATTCCATCCTAGTTCTTTGATGGAGTTAGCTTGATGATGATAATAAGGGGTAGCAGAATAATGCCTCCTACCTCCAAGTGGGGAACACCAGCCAACGGGTCTATAAATTCTTTGTGAGGAATACTAAACACTCAAATGGGTTCCAACGCCTTCATTAAGCGATGAATGAGCTTCAAGAATAAAAGAGATCTATAGATGGCTTGAAAAAAAATTTCCACTATAACTCACACTTTGTTATATCCAACTGGAGAAGCATCACATCCATATATAATAAAATTCGATGCTCTTTATTAAATGAATATTGTTATCCATAATGTAATGTATCGGATAACATCCATAGAACCTAAACATTACAGTATGTTCAGTGTTTATTCATTGAACACTTCAATTCATGATGTGCACCGACCATAAATGAACTAACTATTTGGTTCATAATTGATGAAAATTGAATGGAGGATGTGGAAGCTTCACGAATCACATGCATGCTAAAACTACATAGCTATCGACTAAGACATCATATGCATCACCATAGAGTAGTGGTTATTGTTTTAGTACACACCCAACATAACTAACCCCAACATTCATAGATAAGGCACATGCCTATATGAGAATGAGAAGTCTGATCCAAAGTTCCTTCACCCATGGATACATTAATCAAGAGATACCTCTATTACATCATAATTATAATACATAATATGTATAAATTATAAATAACTCTTTAATTCAAGATCATAACTTAGAAAAATCCAAAATCAAGTTATAAGAAAACTAAAACAAATTATAATACCCAATATGTAACTCCTTATATGAATGTATAACAATTTATAGAATCATTTTAACTCTTTAAACTAAAACACACATCTATTCATAATATAAACAGTTTATATCTATGAATAAAGCAAGAGAAAAATAAATAAATTAATAATTCATGTATTAAGAATGTGATAACTATTTATAAACAATTCATAAATAAGGATATTATGAACAATTTATAATTTTACCATACACTATGTACATTCTATAATTAAATATATATAAACACTTTATATTTACCTCTAATATCAACTCTTTCATACTCTTATTTTATATAGAATATTGCTTAAATATTTGAAATTGAATGAAATATAAAAATTTAATATTTCAAATCCATTATTTAAAAAAATTTCATAATAAAAATATCACAAATTTATATTATTTAAACCTTGATTTTATCAAAAGTAAAAAAACTCATTTTTACATGGTTTAAATAATTCATCAAATAAGGCCTTTTAATTTGAACATTTCAAATTAATTATAATGATCAATTCATATTATTAAATATAAAATAATATATATTTAATTCCTCATTCTGAAATTTATAAACACTTTATAAATTATCTTACAATTTCAATATAAAAAATTTATATCTCAATTATAATATATTCCATATAATTTGAAAACGGTATTTTATTATTAAAAATTAATATTATGGATATTTATTTATTAAATATTTCATAAAAATTTAATTAATTAATTATAAAAAAGTTATAATTAATTAATTTATAAACTCCTTTATAAAATAATAAATATCCTTTGATACCTTTTATTGTGATTTATAAACATTTTATAAACCATTTAAATTAATTCATAATTTAAATGTAAGAAAAACATTTTTTTATTCATATATTGTTTTTAATAATATACCTAGATCATATGGCACAACATTTCCCATGTGAAAGGAAGTTCAAGTGAAATATATTATATGTTATTATAGATAGTGTGTGAATCATATAATATTAAAAAATTCACTCAAAATTCTATAGGATTAACCCTATAATTATGGTCTTTATTAGGTTAAATCTATAATGACTAATTATCTTGACTTAAAATATGGAACACATATGCTTAACCAATGTGGCAAAAGTCTATGTAAGAATTATCTACACAGAACAACCATATTGTGTTTGATGATATCCCTATGTTGGATCAAATTAGCACATATTGTACATAGTCTATTGTAATGGCGTGATACCCCCTTCATCCTTTTAGTCAATTATATTCTATGATATTCAATGATATCACCTTGATGATTTGAGGATCTATTTTAAAGAACACATATCAGTGTTTTTGTCTAGTATGATATTGTATATCATACACTACAATATACTAAAAGATCAAGGTTTACATTGTGTCACTTATAATGATATCCCATATCGTACAAGTCAATTTAATCACAAACTATTATATAAAATATTGTATGATAGGCCACATAAAAAAACTCAATTTTATTTTATGACAAGATATATGATATCAAAATGATATGATTTTTCCTTGTTTTAAACATGATTTCATGAATCAAGACGCATATATAGGATTTGATACCATTATCGGGTTTCTTAGGGTAGTTTAACACTTAAACTAAGAAGCATAATTAAATTTGAAACCCCTAAACCAAGATCACCGTGCATAGAATCTAAAATCATTCATAATATAAAATAAATAACATGTTTTATGTGTACCTTACAATGATGATTACTTTGAAGAAATATTCATCTTATATGATTGAATAAGATCACTTAGAGGTATCCAAAGGACTCCCTCCTCTATGGTGTATCCACTAGTCAAAACTAAACCATCCATCGCATGGGAAGGGTAGTGATGCCCTAGCCCAAGGCCACTCATCAGTGCCTGAGATGAGGTTTTCACCTAGCCTGAGGTGCACCTCCCTGTATGCTAGAGGCTATCAACTAGTGGAAAGGACATAAAACATGAATTAGGGAGACTATTACCTCAATATCACATGAATAAATAACAATACATAACAAAAAACATACACATTATAGTGCACATAATTAATAAACACAATGCTATAATAATATGGAATCCTGTAATAAAAAAATATATAACTAATCACTCACTATGATGATCCCAAATACAAAAAAAATACAACGAACGCACACTATCCCTACTTTTATCCCCTTGCATGCACTCGAGATTCCACAAATCGATCCATTACACATCCTATATTGAACCTAAAAGTAGACAATAAGGTCCACATGCACACCGGGGTGCTGTGTAGGGTGTAAGAAATACATATCAGTAAATTCTCACAAAGTTCCCCTAGTATATTCCATCATATGTGTGTATTCACAAGGATTAAAATAAATATGGAACAAAAGTTCCTTGGATGTTGTGAGCTAACCAAGACACCATGACTCCCTACACATTATGTCACCATGTGCTAACCAAGCTACCATGACACTTGAACATACCTGATTCAATGCCGTGATGGAATCCACCTCATCGCTTCATTATCTTACTTGTTCCATGGTATTGATTCCTAGACCATACCCAAAGACTCAGTCTAGGGTGACATCCAAAATCTCAACCCACTACCCACATACACTGAGCATGGTCATACATCCATATCTTGACCCACTAGCTGATCATTCTAGGTAGAGTCCATTAGTGCATCACATCATCCCATTACCCACCCACTAGGGTGATCCTAGATCCAAGCCTATACAAGGTAAGGTACAATTCAATTACATCAACCTAAGACACACATGAAAAGGTCCTCAAACCAATACCTGAAGAAACATGGCAAAATCATTACACTGACCCAAGCCACATCTAGAAAGGTCCTCGATCCAATACCCTCATCAGGGAACAACCATCACATTGACCCATCATCATAAAATCTAGGGAGGACATCAAGCATATCGACCCATTACCATAGACTCTAGGGAGGCCATCAATAACACCGACCAACCCCCACATACTTTAGGAAGGTCATCAAGAACATTGACGTATCACTACAGACTCTAATGAGGTTATCAAGCACAATGAACCATCCTTGTAGAATATGGGGTGGATAATAGTACATAGGGATGAATCATATCACAAATATCTCCAGCTTATCCCCCAATGATAGTCGCTTGAGACCTAGACCCTCATCGCAACATGACTTGCCTCACCCTTTAGGGTGTCCACTAGGTCCTCTAGACCCATTATATTCTCTTCCTGTCAACAATATCCTACACTCATCACCAATCAATGAAATCATTGTATAAAGTATCCTTTGAAACAGACCTCATTTATAATTACACATCCTTATCAACTCCCTCAATACTCTTAGTCCCACTACCCAGGGACCATCCTAAAATATCATTCTCTAAACCAATTTTCATCCCGATTCCAAGTCCTGAATGATTCCTATGACCCACAATAGGGTCCTATATCATATCTCATAAGTGATATCCCTCAAATTTATACCCATAGGAAACCAATATTTATCACACCTCTTCCTTTCCTAAAGGACCTATCCCAATCACAATTCTCACCGATCCCTAGACTGCCCTCAGGAGGTTGTCATTCTTCAGGTGTGAGATGAATGATTGTCTCACATATCGTTATTGGGTCTAAGCCTCTCTAAACCATAAATATATCCCTAGGGGAACACATCCTATAATAATAACATATCATATCATATGTTAATATCACTCAAGGTTTCCCTACATCTCAAAAATCACTCTCTTCCTTTGGATACATAGTCGTTGGGAAATTCCAACTTACCTAAGTTCTAAAGAGAACTTATCTCAAGATTAGGAGACCCAAAATAATATTATATATTATATATAGGCTCTCCATATCCCTATATATCTACCCAATCCCATGAAGTATGCATGAATTAAATCATTCATGCATAAATATGCACATGAATTTGTATTAAAGGGACCACCTATCTTGGAAATGAAGTTACCATACTTAACAAGCTCTACATCACTTCATCTAAGTTCATACATACCTCATCTAAGATTTTATCAACTTATGAGATCCTGAATTACATTATAAACCATAAATAAATAATTATAAATAATTATAATCAATTATTTAAATAAAATACAAAGAGTTATATTTGGTTGAAAACTCACTGATCACCACTATCACATTGAAACCAAAACCAACTGCTCACAGAAGGTCCATAGCGCACCCCCAACACCATCATGAAAAAATACCTATCACATGGAACCCAAAAAACCATAAATTTCATCTAATTTTACCAAAAACTCTAAATAAATTTAGGGTCGCATCTTATTTCCACTTAAATCACTTCTGACAACATGCATACATCACCTCGGTTCATCCTATAGCCATATCACACAAAATCCCATTTTATTTCAGATGATTCCACCATAAACCAATGGAATCAACATCGAACCCTAACTAAAATTATAAAAAACAGGGATATACATTAGAAATGATAAAAAAGAGAAGTTAATGGAGAAAATTAATTATAATTATAGAAAAAACCACCTGTAACCACCCCAGATCAAGAGGAAAGAAAGGAGGGGAGTGCCCACTATCAACCCTCTCGTGCACGTGATGGTCATAAAAAAAGGTTCCTGAACCCCCTTTTATAAAAATTTACTAGAAAAATTTCTTGGAATGAACCTATGGTTCATGAATTGAATCATCAAGGCATGGCAGCTTGACCCCCTATCTTCATATTTCATGTTGTGAAGCCCTACTTTATAGTGTGAACAACCTAGGGTAACTCCCTATTGTAGCCTGACCACTCCGTTCCTCCTCTAAAACTCACCTAAACCCATAGGGAATTCAAAAAACCTAAAAACATACATAATAAAATCATTTATGGGAATTATAACCCTCAAAACCCCAATCTAAATCCCAATTCTACGAATGAATCATACACTAGATGGAAAAATTCAAATTTCATCAAGAATTTACAACCCTTAACAATGAGGGTAATTAAAAACTCTACACCATAACACTTTTAATCCTTGAGAATCCATGGTAAACCTCAAACCACAACTCTAGACCATCCAAAGTTATCTATTGATATATAACTCATTGCGTTCCATTTTTGAATTCCAAATGCACTTTTTCTATGCGAATTCACACACCAAAAGCTGAGCCACCCACTTAAAACCAATGCTAATAAAAAGAAGGTTCTCAAAACATCTGTCTCTATAAAGAAACTATAAAATATTCACCTAATTCATCCCAAGGATTATGGTTCTCCCCACCACAAGTCTATGTTCACAATGGCTGATTCTAGGCCATGATACTTCCCACCATAGGAATCACTTACCAAAAACACATTTCTTGTGATCCACTGACTTCCCAACTACATAACACATGATGATTCTGACACGATTCCCCTATCACCACATCCAAACTCAAACAAAACACAAGTTAGAACTTCTCTGACCGATTTTTCCCAAAATACTCGGCCACACCTGTCGATGCATTCTCAAAATATCACCTATCTCCAAATCTACATTTTCACCAATGACCCCCACATGTAGGGTCCTGATCATGTCCTGAAATATGAAACTAACCTTCCTTAATTCCCCAATAATTTTCACAAAAAACACCTTTAATACCTTTATTCAAATGATTCACCCTATGAATTATGCGATAAAATAGGTTCACCCCCTAAACCATTTCACGAACCACTGGTTCACCCCCTTAACCACATGAAAAAACTAGTTTATCCCATGAACCATGCAACAAAACATGATTCACCCCCTAAATCACATCATAAATCATGGCTCAATCCACGAATCACTCTTAGATCACACTAATACCATCCAATCCTAATGCCAATGCACCAACTACACTAACATGACATCCAAATAATGAATTTGGTATTTTCAAAGGAACTAGATATCATTGGATATTATCATACAATCATATCCCAGTGTCACTTTGATCATCCACTAATAATATCACTACATCCTTAACCCTTCTGACACGAGGTTCGTTCACTCATGACTAATACAATGCTCCCCACAATATGATTATCATTATCATCACATCACTGAAGAACCCATATGACCATTATTCATAGACCATGATCTATCTAGTACCACACATAATAACCAAATTTCACCATCTTGGTCATACCCAAGCACCAACACCAAACAATAACTTCCCATTCCCGGCCTACCAGGAATGTCACCATCAATGTTCAAAAATCCACTATCAACATGGATCACGTACTCAAATATCTAATGGTTCACTACCCACCATACGAATTTCATTAATTATCTCCTTGAGTGTCAACCACAATGGATCCTAACACCACACATGTGTCACTCATCCCAATCCATGGTTATTTCTCATCAACCTTTGACACCACACCTTCTTGAAAATCCATGTCAAGGAATCCATTCTGGTTGACTGTACCATGATACCCTGATCCAATGCCCATGTAACCTTCCATTATTGAGGGAAATCTCGCATTTAATCAAACCTTATTCCACCATTCTTGTGAGAATATTATCACCACAATATAATTTTAGTGACCTTAGGGTTCATCCACAACACAAAAAATTCTTAACGGACCCACACGACCAATTTGATAATTTTAAACTTAACCCACCAGTGCTGTACAAAATTAGTGCACACCTACCCTCACTAAAAATGAATTTTCTCTCAAAGTTATGCCAATTCTCACTCTACTCCATAGGAAGAGTGATCCACTGAGATCAAACTCACTAGTTATCACTCAAGATCTAACTCTATCTTACTCAGACCCCATTTATACACTCTCTCATATAACCTGATCACACATCCCAACTCATGATAACATGAGTCAAGTCTTATAAAACTAGGATCATGTGCCTAACCCACTGACTATGCCCCACAAAAATGTCAGTTACACCTCACAACCCAAGGAATCCCACTCATGTCAAGGATAACTGTATGACCACCTACCACATAGTCACCATATCAAGAAACAGAATCATCCACCCATGCTCCTAATTTTCTACATGAAATTTCATCTAAAAACTAATGGGATAGGAATCTATTTGATTATACCCTCAAAATTATTCTCAATACTAGAAACGCTCCAATCACTTCTCTTCAGAAAGTCCAAGGCATTTCAAATGTTTTTTCCACAAAACCTTAGGGTTTCTATAGAACCACACAGTCCAGTTAAGTAGAGTGAGACCAATAAACTATATAAAAAACCCCATATAGGTTTTTGTTGACACTTTAAGTAACTAAACTTGTACCCCCAAGGAAAATCATACCCATACTTAGATCACTCCTTAGGCATCACATGCCTATACCAAACCTATCAAGGTTCCATCAATAAGGAATCCAATGCCTACATTGACCCACTAAGGGTCCCCATGCATCCCTTGATAAAGTGATTTAATTTCCACCACCATAGAACCTCCAACACCAGGATCCATATGACCCGCCACTATAGAAAATACCATAGTTCAACTGAGTATATTTTTACCAACAAGTTATATAGGAAAACACCATATAAGTTTTTATTATCACATTAAATAAGAGAACCCCCATTGTCAAAAAATCCAATCACACATAGTTATGTGTATGTCATGTGAGTCCTATGTTCCTATCAGATTCATGTCTATAAGCCTCTTTACAATGGTCCGCCAGCCAAAACCATAAATCAGAAACTCCAAAAAACACATCATATTCAATAAAAATCTCAACCATAACATCCTAAAACAAGAAATATAATCTCATACCCCTAGTAACCAAGATTTTACACTGGAATGGTGTTTATGTCTCATCAGCCTGAGTTCCATCACAATCTCTAAAAAATTCCTAGAAAACCTTTGCACCATCTCCCAAAATCATAAAAATAAGACAAATGATCTGATACCACTTTTTGATGAACCAACCTAGGGCCACTCATCAGTGTTTGGTCCAAGGTAACCACATGGCCTTAGGTGTGTCTACCTATATGCTAGAGGCTACTGACTAGAAAAGAGGTCTTAAAATATGTATTGGGGATAATATGCACTCAATATCACAAAAATAAATAATAATAAATAACCAAAAAAAATCCACATTAGATTACATAAAATAAATAAACCTAGTTTTATAACTTTATGGAACACTGTCATACGAAGTATATAACCAATCACCCATTAGGATAATCCAAAATAAAAAAAATAAAACACACACATACACTATCCCTACTACCATCCTTATCCCTCACATAATCTATCTCAAAAAATGGTCGAGCTACCAAATCCTAAAATATTTCATGTCCTGTGATGATCTTGAAAGCATACAACAAGGTTTACATGCAAATAGGGGTGTCCATGCAGGGTGTGAGAAATACATTATCACGAACCGAATCTGGTATCCACCAATAATGACACCAAAACCAGCCCATGGAAAGGCCCTAAGGGAATTACCTATCCCAATATGTTGGAACAAGTACCCGAGTATCATTTATCTTGGTTTGGTAATGATTTACCCATATATGTATACATAAAACATCAATAGAATTTGATAAACTGAACATGAAAAATTCATACAAAACAGGGTTTATAAAAAAATCAAGAACTGAATAAATAAGTTCAAATGAAATAAAGAAGGTCCAAAGACACAAATAAACTGCAGAAAAATATCCCCAAGTACTCCACACGACATGGGGTCATCACCCGCAAGTCGTTTCCACAACTCCACCATAAGGATGAGAACTAACACCCTGAACTGTCATCACCCAAAGCCTTACCTTTACCTGAGTCAAGAATAATAAAGTCTAATTACACACAATGGGTGTAAGTATGGTGTGATACTAATACCAATAAGATACCACCCAATGATTCCAAAGTACATTCAAAACAAGGTGAAAAAGCAAGCAGTTTTAATATGCAAAGAAAAGCGGTGAAAAATTCCAAGAAATGTAACTTTCAATTGAAAACAGTTTTCAAGATAAAACTTTTAGAATGTTAACACATTTAAATATTCATGTTATATAATGTAATATACTTCCAAAAACACTGTAATAAAATGGGAAATATCATAAATCCAATGAGAAATGAAATCGAGAACACCCCTAGGCACTAGATAGTCTCGGTCCCCATGTATCTCGTACCTCGGTTTAAAGTAACCATATTAAAATCAATTATAATGCATGATCCACTATTAGGGAACATAAAAATAACCTAGTGGTCCTAAATCATCATCCATATAGTTTATTTAGAGTTTGCGTTATCCAAATTCTAAGTGAAACAGGGACAAAACCCATCCGGTCTACTAGCCGTACTAGTACATATCCTTCCCACTTAGGTACTCGAGCATCCCCATTTGTGATAAAAAAATTTCAGCATGATACAAAAATAAAATTTCATATAAAACACAACTAATGGTCACATACAATCATTGCAATAGATATACACATTTTAAACCACTTAAAACACACAATAAAACACTTTGATTTTTAATAAAATGATTCCTAAAAAATCTCGCATTGTTTTGCACCCAAAACTCTTTGAAATTACCACTTTTCATACCATGTGCATACTCAAAAGTCACCAAAACATAAATTGAATCCAAAATAAATTTTAAAGAAACCAAAAAATAAATTTTAGGGCATCTCCATGTGAACCAAGAAATGTTATCTTTGTAAAACTTTTATTTTTAAACAAACATGGCACTTAAAGTTCAGAAGTTCAACAAACACCATTAAAACACACTTTTGAAGCAACAAAAAAAGGGGTTAAAAATTAAAAACATGATGTTAAGACCTATTAAATTTCAATAAAATCAACTAAGTATTTATATGTCAGACCCAATTTAACCATTAAAAGATTTCTAGAAAAAAACCCCCAATTTCACATAAAATTGGAACTAAAAATTAATTTTCATTAAAAACTCCACTAAAACCAGTTTTTGAAGAAATAATAAAATTAAATTAACATAAAATTTCATAAAAAAAGAATTACAATTCACAAAAATTGCATACACATGGAATCACTTACCAAATTAACAAAAACCCTTGAATCCTTTTTGCGAAAATTCAATCGCATCACTGCTGAACCTCAGGGAAGGTAGATTGTACCTAAAATATGAATATTGGACCAAGAAAACCAAAATTTAAACCCGAGGTTCAAAAAACTAGTTTCTAGACATTAGAAACCACAAGGATAAATGAAGAAACCCTAGGAAAATTGAATGAAACCCTAAGCAAAATGAAAGAAGAATGAAGGAGACCCACTTACTTGAGGGATCTTGAAGAAATATCCCCAAATACACTAGTATATGAATTTGAAAACATCCAAACATTCAATGAAGGTTTTAAAAATGATGAGGATATCATTTAGGAACTGGAATGGGGGGAAAATAGTGAGAAATGAAGGAGTTATGAAGGAAAGAAGTTACCTCTTCAAATCTGGACGATTTGAGAACCCCTATGAATGTCTACCCTAATTAGAGATACAAAAAAGCTCAAAATAGGTGGTAAAGGTAATTGGGACGCTAATATGGATGTTAGATTCGAGTGGGAGGTGGAATAACCTAAAAATAGTAAAAAATGAATAACATAAAAATAGTAAAAAATGAATAAGTTATTAAATAAACAAAATTTATTTTTAAAACTAGAAATGAGCTTCTGGGCAGGCCCAATACCTTAAATAAAAACCCAAATCCACCATGATTATGAATTCCTAAATGGTCCAAATTAATATTGTGGTGTTAATAGGCCAGGAGAGGACAAGTAGGAATTGTAATGGATGAAAAATGTTTAAAAATTAAGGAGTTATAAAGAAAACAAAATTTATTTTTAAATATGGAATTGGGCTCACGGTTTGGCCCAAATCATGAAAACTCACCCAATCCTCAAAAAAATGCACGGGAAAATACAAAACAAAGAAATAATGGAAATTAAATTAAAACAACTTTAAAATATTTCATGTATGTGAAAATACTCCCCAACATAAAAGACTTTTCCCCCCAGAAAGTCAACCTAAAGCTTGATCGGAAAACAAGAACGGGTACTCTTCCTCAACCCATGACTTTCGATCCCAGGTCTCATGTGTTTCACTACCATGATGCCAACAAACTCGAACTAGAATAATATACTTCCCTCTAATCACCTTCTCTTGGGAGTCCAATATTTTCACTGGACTCTCAAAAACTAACAAGTTAGGCTCTATCTCCAGTTCTTCCCAACTCAGCACATGGGACAGTTCTGGGTTGTATTTCTTCAACTAAGAGACATAGAAGACATTATGGATGGATGTCAACTTATAAGGTAAGTACAACCTATAATCCATATTTCCAATATACTTAGTAATCTCAAAAGGTATGACATATTGTGGCGTTAGCTTATATTGCTTCCCCAATCGACGATGGCCCAGACGAGGGACCACTTTCAAGAATACCCTGTCACCCATAGAAAACTCGATGTATCGACACCTATAATAACCATAAGATTTATGATGACTCTAAGATGTCAAAAAACATTTACTGATCAATTTGACCTTCTCATAAGTCTCCTGCACAAGGCTTGGACCCAACAGCGAAGGCTCACCTACCTCAACCCAACATAGGGGGGGACCAAAAAGGCCGACCATAGAGTGCCTCAAAAGGAGCCATTCGAATTGAGGATTGTTAACTATTATTGTAGGTAAATTCAACTAATACCAAATGGTTATCCCAAGAACCTCTAAAGTCCAAAACACATGCACATAACATGTCCTCCAGAATCTGGTTCACCTATTCTGTCTGACCATCCGTTTGAGGATGGTATATCGTGCTCATCTTAATATGATACCCCAAAGCCTTCTGAAGGCCTTCACAAAAACAAGAAGTGAAATGGGGGTGTCTATCTGAGAAAACTAAAGATGGCATGTCATGGAGTCTCACCACCTTCTGAATATACAAATGGCCCAACTCATCCACTTTAGTCGTATCTTTTATTGGAATGAAGTGGGCTGATTTGGTCAGATGATCAATCACCACCCAAATGGAATTCTTACCACGAGGTGTATGAGGTAATCCAACAATGAAGTCCATGGTGACCTCATCCCACTTATAGGTAGGAATGGGTAATGGCTGGAGAAAACCCGAGGGCCTTTGATGCTCGACTTTCACTTAATGGCATGTGTATCACCTCAACACAAAGTCCGCTATGTCTCGTCGTATACCTGGCCACTAGAACTATCTTTTCACATCATAATACATCTTGGTAGCACCCGGATGGACATTCCACTGAGACTGATGGCTATCCTCCATCACCACCTTCCACAAAGACAACGACACTACTAAATGAACCTTGCAGCATAGGATGCCCTCTAGAGACGACGACCAATCTGAAGACGTCTCCCAACCATGAAAAAACTGCCTCAACCACTGACAAAGCTCATCACTGGGCTGTTCTCACTGAATCAACTCCAATAGAGAGGGAGTTAACTAAACGCTTTCCAAGAACACACACGCATTTTTCCCCTTCATCTCCACATGCATATGAGAAAAGAGTCCCATCAAAACCCACTCATCAATGGACTTACTCAAAGCCTACACTAGAACTATTCTGCTCAAGGAATCAGCCACCACATTTCCCTTTCCTAGGGTATAAACAATGTCAAAGTTGAACCCCTGCAAGTACTTGATCCAGTGATGCTGCCTCAAGTTGAGGTCCTTCTGCGAGAAGATATAGACCAAGATTTTATGATTAGAGTAGACCAAAAACTTCTCCCCAAAGAGATAGTGACACCAGGTATTCAAAGCATGCATCACTGATACCAACTCCAAGTCGTGGGTCGGATAATTCTTTTCATGTGGTTGGATTTGGAGAGAGCCATACGCCACCACGTGATTATCCTGAATAAGAACGCACCCAAGACCCATACCTAAAGTATCACAGTAGACCACATACCCCTTTATAGCCTCTGTCAAAGTTAGCACGAGGGTGGTATTTAACCGCCGCTTCAGCTCCTCGAAGGATGCCTGACATTCTGGCCCCCCAAAAAAACATCACCCCTTTCTAGGTGAGCATGGTCATCGGTGAAGCAAGCCGAGAGAAATCCTGAACGAATTGCCTGTAATAACCATCTAGGCCAAGGAAACTCCGGATCTCAAACACATTCTTCGGTTTCTCCCATGAAATTACCGCACTGATCTTCTTGGGGTCCCCAAAATCCCCCTGCTCCAAGATCACACGCCCAAAAAATTTCACCTCCCTAATCCATAAAGTGTACTTTGACAACTTTTCATAGAGTCGATGATCCCACAAGGTTCCCAAAATGATCCGTAAGTGATGTTTGTGTGCCTCCTCAGAGCCAAAGTATACTATAATGTCATCCAAGAACACTACAACAAAGGAATCGAGATACTGATGGAACACCCTATTCATGAGTTCCATAAAGACCTCTGGAACATTGGTCAATCTGAAGGGCATGACCAAATACCCAAGTGGTCAAACCTACTTCATAAGTCTATCTTCAGAATATCTGACTCCTTCACCTTGAGTTGATGGTATCCTGAATGCAAGTCTATTTTTGAGAACCACTTTTCCCCCTTTAACTGATCAAACAAATCATCTATTCTGGGAAAAGGGTATTTGTTCTTAATTTTTACCTTATTCAGCTTTCGATAGTCAATACACAGCCAGGGGGATCCATCAGTCTTTTTCGCGAACAACACAGGAGCGGCCCAAGGAGAGACACTCAGGAAAATGAATCTTTTGGATTCTAAGTTTTCTGGTTGTATCTTTAATTCCCTTAGCTCGGTGGGGGACATGCGATAAGAGGGAATATATATTGGCTATGTTCCCGGTGCTAGATCAATCAAAAAATCCACATCTTGCTCCGGGGGAAAACCTGAAAATCATATGGGAATACCTCTGGAAACTCATTCAAAACATGAGGTAATGCACCCTCAGGGTCAAGAACATAGTCTTCTAGCGCTAGAGACTATAAATGGAAGATAAGACTTCCCAACTCTAGGAGCGGAGGTCCTACACGACCCAACCGAGGATCCCATTCTCCACGAAAAACCTAACGACTCTCATCAGTTGTCTTGAAACTCACTCACCGCCTGTAGCAATGAATGTGTTCCTAGAAGTTTACTAGCCAATACATGTCGAGTATTATGTCAAATAGTTCCATATCTAGGACCAAGAGGTCCCACTCCATCTCAACCCTGACACAGAAAGCGTACACAAGGGGAACCTAAAGCCTTGCTCCTTCTTCTTTCCCAACGACCTCACAAAATCCATTGAAAAAGGCAACAACTTGGTTGGAAAATTCAACGTGTCCATGAAATGGGTAGAAATGAATGAAACAGATGTAACAGTATCAAAAAGAGCAGCGACTATAGAAGATGCGATCAAAACGGTACCTCGAACTATCGACGGTCCCGCCTCTATTCCTTCTAGTGCCTGTTCCACTACATAGAGATATACGGTCTCTTCCTAGGGATGACCACTAGTCTATGGATATACTTTGAATTGGATATGCCCAGAAGATGACCCAGACCTACCACCGTGGCCACCAAATTGAGATCCTCCCATCCTCGACGGCTCGGACTGTGCTAAAACTCCTCTTGAAGCTACTAACCCTGCCCCACTCAGAAGTGGACGTGCCACCCCTAAAAGCACTGCAAATGACCCAAACATCCACATTGGTAACATGAATTTGGAGGAAGTGGGAATGGTGGTCATATGTGCCCTGGTTTCCTATAATAGTGGCACAAAATTGATCTCTCATCATAATCCCTGGATGAAAACTGCTTGGAGGAGTGGCCTGAACTGCCACCTACCTTCTTCACATGATCCTCCTAATTCCTCTTCTTCTATAAAGAGCTACCACTGACCACTATTGACGCTGACCTAGAAAAACCAGCCTTTCCTTTATAGTCAATCTCCACCAACATTCCCGATCAATGACCTCAACATAGGTCCTCATCTTGAACAAGAAAACCTAGGAGTATATCTCTGGTCGCAGGCCTTTCTCGAACCAATGGGCCTTCAATTATTAATTCGATATGATTTTAGGGTAATAAAGAACCAACTCAGTGAAATGGTTGGCGTACTCCATCACAGAAGGATTCCACTAAACAAGTTCCATGAACTCTCGAGACCTGGAATATGCCAAGACCTCAGGGAAGTACTATTCATTGAAGACGACCTTGAAATCTCCCCAGTGCATCTGCTCATTATTCCTAGTCTAAAGCACTGACTCCCACCAATTACAGTTGGGAAACTCCATCAGAAAAGAGTCACACTTCACCCTGAGCTCCTCAGGTGTTTCCAGGAACCAAAACATACACTCATTCTTCGCGATCCATTCCTCTACTTCCTGGGGTTCTGAGCTGCCTCGGAAGGTAGGAGACTTTTTTTTCAAAAACTCATGTGCTTTATCTTTTCTAGGACCCATATCCTCTTCCTTAACATGAATATGATCATAATTAGGCCCCTGTCCCAGATTTTGGACATCTCGGACCACAACCTCGACTAGCCTTTGATCAGTCTGTGTGGGAGAACTCTCTCTGGCTTCCTCCCGTGGGTGTGTGGGAGCTTTCCGGGGAGGCATGTTTCTAAAAAATGCAACAGTCACAAAACAATAATAAATACCAAAATTCTAAAAATTTTAATCAAATAAATCAAATATAAATTAACTAAACACATTTTAGTAATAACAGAAACAACTACTCCACCCCCTCCTGGTGTCCATGTGTGGTCTACAGCCCACACATCTCACCTGGAAGTGAAGTCAATCAGAAAATTACAAAGTCCCCTGGTGACTCAAGGTCTACCATGAGAGGTTTAGGCCAGGCAACCTACTCATGACCAAAACCCCAAGCCATGATATTACTAGCTCATGTCCATCCTGACTCATCCCAGAATAGTAATATAACCCAAAAACATTAACCCCATCTGATACCATTTTATCACGAACTGAATCTGGTCTCCACCAATACCGAAACCAAACCCATCCCATGGTAAGGACCTAAGGGAATTCCATATACCCATGGTACGAAACAAGTGTCTGGGTATCATTTATCTTAGTTTGGGAATGATTTACCCAAATATGTATACATAAAACATCAAAAACATTTGATAAACTGAATCTGTAAAATTCATACCCAAAAAGGATTATACAAAAATCAAGAACTGAATACATAAGTTCAAATGAAATAAAAAAGGTCCAAATACACAAATAAAAATCATAAAAACATCCCCAAGGACTCCACATGACAAGGGGTCATCACCCACAAGTCATCTCCACAACTCCACCCCAAGGATGGGAACTAACACCCCGAACCACCATCACCCAAAGCCTTACCTTTACCTAAGTAAATAATAATAAAGTATACTTACACCAAAGGGGTTTAAGTAGGGTGTGATCCTAATACCAATAGAATACCACCCAATGATTCTAAATTGCATTCAATACAAGGTGAAAAAGCAATCAGTTTTAATATGCAAAGAAAAGCGGTGACAAATTCCAAGAAATGTAACTTTCAATTGAAAATATTTTTCAAGATAAAACTTTTATAATGTTAAAAACATTAAATATTAATGTTAGATACTATAATATACTTCCAAAAAACCCTAATACAAGGGTAAATACCACAAATATAATGAGAAACAAAATCGGGAACACCCCTAGGCACTAGATAGTCTCGGGGCCCATGTACCTCGTACCTCGGTGTAAAGTAACCATAGTAAAATCCGTTCTCGTGCACAAGACACTAGTAGGGAACATAACCATAACCTAGTCATCCCAGATCATCATCCATATAGTTTAGTTAGAGTTTTCTTTATCCAAATTCTATGTGAAATAGGGACAAAACCCATCTATCCCCTAGCCGTACTAGTACATATCCTCCCCACCTAGGTACCCAGGCTTCCCCCTTTGTGATCAAACAATTTCAGCATTCTAAACAAATAAATTTTCATATAAAACACCAATAATGGTAATATAAAATCATTACAGTAGCTATACACATTTTAAACCACTTAAAATACACAATAAAACACTTTGATTTTTAATAAAATGATTCCTAAAAAATCCCGCATTTTTTTGCACCCAAAACTATTTGAAATCCCAAATTTGCATACCATTTGCATAGTAAAAAGTGACCAAAACATAAATGGAAGCCCAAATACATTTCAAATAAACCAAAAAATTAATTTTAGGGCAGCCCTATGTGAACCAAGACATTTTATCTTTGTAAAACTTCCATTTTTAAACAAACATGGCACTTAACGTTCACAAGTTCAACAAACACCATTAAAGACCAATTTAAAAGAAACAACCAAAGGGGTTAAACATTAAAAACATTATTTTATTACCTTTTAAATTTCAATAAAATCAACTAAGTATTTATAGGGCAACCCCAATTTAACCATTAAAAGATTTCTAGGAAAACCCCCCCAATTTCACATAAAATTGGTAGTAAAAATTCATTTTCATTACAAACTCCACTAAAACCAGTTTTAGAAGCAATAATAAAATGAATTGAATTTGAAAATATCATAAACACAACATGAAAATTTATATAAATTTCATACACATGTATCCACCTACCAAATTAACGAAAACCCTTATATCCTTTGTGTGAAAAATCAATCGCACCACCGCCGCACCTCAAGGAAGATAGATTGAACCTAAAATCAGAATATTGGACCAAGAAAATCCAAAGTTAAACCCTAGGTTAGAAACCGTAGTTTATTTACATTATAAACCTCAAGTATAAGGGAATAAAATCTAACAAAATTGAATGAAACCCTAAGAAAAATTAAAGAAGAATGAAGGAGAACCACTTACTTGAGGGATCTTGAATAAATCTCTCCAAATACACCAGTAGATAAATTTGAAAATAGAAAACAATTCAATTCAGGTTCTAAAAATGATTATTAGATCATGTAGGAACTATAATGAGGGAAAATAGTGAGAAATGAAAGAGTTATGAAGGAATGAAGTTACCTATTCAAATCTGGACGATTTGAGAACCCCTATGAAGGTATGCCCTAATTCGAGATACAAAAAAGATCAAAAGAGGGGGTAAAGGTAATGGGGGAGCGCCTAAGGATGATATATTATATTAGAAGGTGTAATCACTAATAAATATTAAAAAATGAATAATTTATTAAATAACCAAAATTTATTTTTAAAATTGGAAATGGGCTTCCGGGCAGGCCCAATCCCTTAAATAAAAACCCCAATCCACCATGATTATGGATTCCTAAATGGTCCAAATTAATATGGTGGTGTTAATAGGTCAATTTAGGCCAATTAGGAATTGGAATGGATGAATTGTTTTTAAAAATGAAGGAGTTATAAAGGAAAAAAAATTATTTTTAAATCTGGAATTGGGCTCACAATTTGGCTCAAATCATGAAAACTCACCCATTCCTCCAAAAATGCATGGGAAACCCCCAAAACAAATAAATAATGGAAATTAAATTAAAATACCTTTAAAATATATCACGTATGTTACATACATCTTAGTAGTGTATCACCAAGTTCCCCTAGTATACACCGTAATATGTGTATATGAATGAGGAATAAAATAAACATCACACACATGTGTCTTGGATGTCATGTTCTAACCAGGAAACTATGAATCCCTATGCATTAGGTCAATATGTGCTAACCATTATACTATGAAACCTAATCATACCTATTTCAGCACCATTTCAGAATCCACCTTGTCATCCACCTCATTCCATAGTACTAGTTCCCAACCCGTATCCGATGATTCAAGGTAGAGTGACATTCAAAACCCCAACCCACTACCCACAGACACCGGGCATAGTAATATGCTCATATCTCAAAACACTACCTAACCACTCTAGGAAGGGTTTATCATTCATGCATCACATCATACCAGGACCCATACCCTAGGGCAGTCCTTGACCCCAACCTATATAATCAAGTTCCAATTCAAGAATAACAAACCAAGCTACACATGACAAGGTCCTCAACCTAATACCTGAAGGAACATGAAAAAATCATCACATCGGCCAAAACCATGTATGGAATGGTCCTAGACTCAATACCCTCTTTATGGTAGAGTCATTACACAAAACCATCCCCATAAACATCGAGGAGGTCAAAAGAAAATTGGGATATATCCCATTATATAGATCTCCAATTGATCCCAGGGTGCAGTCACTCGAGACCTAGCCCCTCATTGTAATAAGTCCTACCTTGCCCATCAGGGCATCCACTGGGTCCTCCAGACCCATCATTGTCTCTTCCCATCGATACCATCCCACACTCATCACCCATTAGTGACAAAATTTCCCAAAGGCTACTCCGACCCAGATCACATGTTCCAGTCCATGTCCTCATCAAGTCCCTCAATACTCCTAGTCCCGCTACTTAGGGACCATCCCAAGATTTCATGCTCTAAACCACTTTTCATATTGGTTCAAAGTCTTGAACATTTACCATGACCCACACTTAGGTACCATCTCATGTCTCCTAAGAGATATCCCTCAAAATGATACCCATATGAAATACCACTCTATCACACCTCAACCTTCCCTAAAGAACTCATACCACTCACAACATTCCCCAAGCCCCATACCACCATAAAAAGGGTATCACTCTTCAGGTGTGATATAAACAATCATCTCACCCATCATCACTGAGCCTGAGCCACTCACACCCATCTAGTTATCCCTAGGTGAACTCATACTAGGATGCCCACATTTCATCTCAGATCCCAGGACCATCCAAGGTCTCCCATAAACTCACACATCACTCTTGATCCTTGGTGATACAAACACAAGGATATTCCAACTTACCAAAGTGCGAAATATCACTTATACCGAGAACAAGAGACCTAACATTGTCCTATATCTTCTAATAAGTCCCTTCCAGTCCATAAGCATCCACCTAGTCCCATGAAATATGTGTGAATACAATAAGTCATGCATAAAAAAACATATTGATTTGTACTAAAGGGACCACCTATCTCTGAAATGGAGTTACCATCCTTTTTAATCTCCACATCACCTTATCCATGTCCTTCCATGCCTTTTACAAGATCATATCAACTTTTTATTCCCTAAATTACATCATACACTATAAATAATTAATTTTAAATAATTATTTAATTAAAATCCAAATAGTAATATTTGGATGAAAAATCATTGGTCACTATTGTCACACCAAAATCATGACCAATTACTCATAGAAGGTATATGGTGAACCCTTAGCACCATATCAAGAAAAATACCTATCACCCAACATCTAGAAAACCATTAATTTCATCTGATTTTACTAAAAAACCTAGATAAAACTAGTTAAGTGTATCTCCTCCATCAAAACTACTTTTTATGGCATGTATGGATCACCATGGGTACTCCTCTAGTCACCACACACAAAAACCACTTCAATTTCAGTTGACTCCACCATGCTCTAGTGGAATCGACACCGAACCCTAACCAAAATAGGACTAATGTTAGGGATAAACATAAAAAATGAAAACAAAGAGAAGTGGAGGGAGGTACTTACCTAGAATCTCTGAAAAACACCACCCAAAAGTACCCCAGATAAAGGGGGAATAAAATAGGAGAGTCTCAGTCATCGACCCTCCCATGCGCGTACTGCTTGTCAAAAAAAGGGTGATAGACCCCCTTTTTTAAAAAGGTGTTGTAAAACTTTCATGGAATGGAACTATGGTTCATTACCTAAATCGGCAAGGAAGGTGGCATATAACCCCTATCCCAATATTTCACACTATAAATACCTTTTTTACAACATGAATGGCCCACGAAAACTCCCTGTTACAGCCTAACCACTCCATTAAACCTCCAACACTTGCTCGAACCCTTATAGAATCCACCAAACCTAAAACCACACCCAATAAAATCTTTTACATAAATTTAAAATACTATAACACCAATTTGAGTCTCATTTATCTAAACGAACCATCCACCATATGTAAAGATTCAAATTCCCTTAGGAATTTCCAACCCGTAATGATGCAGGTCATTACAAGGGCCCTCTCATCTCCCATGACATGCTAGTGCCTCAGGAAGTAAAAAAGTGAAGGAGGAAGAGAGCTATGAAAATGATAGAGAATAATACAATATTTTACACCCATCACATAGTGATATAATTCTTAATATATTCCGTCGAGGATACTTCTTGAGTGCCATGCATTTTACTCACGCGTTACAATGAATGAGTAAATGGATTTTTGGTTACAAATTTTGCAACCCTTTGAAAACCCAAAATTTATCAGATAAATGATGTTTCAATTATTCACATTGTTTTATATTATGAAATTTTAACAATAAATAATATCAAACATAGGGATAATACATGAATTAAAACACTTATCCTTCAGTTTTCAAAGGCAACAACATGTTATCACTTCTAATATAAATTATGATATCTCCATAAAAAGTCTGGCAATATTCCTTAGGTCATGCATGTAGTACCCTATTACATTCTCATATCATACCATATGATATGATATTTAGGGAATATATACTTTATAAGCATCAGTTACCCTATCCACCTACATATAAATTAGCCTATATAAAGGTAAGAACATAAATGACTCATATTTGAGAGCCCTAAGAAACCATATTGTTTCAAGCTCCCCAAATTTATAAGAACATGATATGAAAAGGGATAATTCAAAAAATCATTGTACATGAAGGAGAAAATTCATCTTAGGGATTATATTCCAACCAATATTTAAATGATTATGCAAGTAATTCAAGGATAAAACAAAGGTGGACCAAACACCTCTATATTTTTCAATCCCATGCATAGTTTTGAATTTCGCAATCAATATCCTTTATAGTTTACAAAAGAAACTACAAATCATTTATTGACTATAACATGGAATATATATCTAACTAAATTTGTGAAAATATTTTCTTTAGTGATATCCAAATAAATACAACAGCCTTATGAGGTTTCTTTAACAAATAATAAAGATTCTAATGACAAGAATTGTTACAAAAAAAATACTCCAAGTGCACTAAAAGATAAAGACATAGATAAGTTATAATCATTTGAATAATCTTGATGAAATTTATGAGTAACATCACCCTGTATTAGAGTCTTAATGTCATTGATGTGATTTGAGATATATTAAGTAATAAAATTCTCAAATAGAGGTCAATTACAATGAAAATCTTGGTTGATGAAATAAGTAATATGAATTCATAGATCACTAGTGTTAATATTTGAGAAGGAAAATGTATTTAAATGGACATGATTAAATTGTTTAATTTTTTTCCAAACTACGTGTATTTTTACAATTTTAGGATTTTTGAGGAGTTGGCAGAGGCTGCGAGTTGGTATTTGAGGTTTTTAGCCTATGTTCAGGTAGAAATTTTACTGAAGGTAGTTGGTCACTCTACAACATAGGGAATTATAGCATAGTGAGGGATATGTAAGATTAACCTATGGTGTAAATAGTGGATCATACTGTAATGGATGGGGTTTGTGTTAGGACCAAGCTGATGATAAAGGTGATCATATTTAGGTGCTTTATTTTGTTATCAAGGAATTTTTTGAAGAAAAAAATCACCTCACTTTATATTTGGTGATATTTGGACTAACCATTTTATTCAGAAGAATCAAACTCATAATGATTGAAAAGGTTCATCATATTCAGGAGAATATGGTTTAAAGAAAAGATTCATTAGATTCACACTGAATTGGGGATAAAAAGGTTGATATTATTGAGAAAGAATCTTTCTGGAAGTAAATGGTCATCAGATTCACTATGAATATAGTATGAATGATTTTATTGTAATGAGAAGAATCAGAGTCTGCACGACTATGATAAAAAAATGCGATGATGCTTTAGTGATCTTGGAGTTCTCAAAAATCACAAGTTAATGGTAAAACCTATGATATAAGATTAGTGAAAGGAAGAAGGAGAAGAATCCATAACAATTGATAATCTATTGGAAAGAAAGAAAAGAGATGCTTCCAATCATATTTAGATTGATCAAATCTGAATGGGAAAGAAAAAGGGTGCTAGAGATCATATTCAGTCAGATTGTATTTTGGATGGGTTGGAAAGAAGGATGTTTCTAAAATAAAGATAGGCACTGTAGCATCATATTGTAAACATATTCAGAGGCATGATCTTTAAAGGAAAAAGTTGGAGAATACATTGTAATGGGATCATCAGATTCATAAAGGTTAAGAATGTTTGTAAAAAATGTGTTGTTTCTTCAATTGGGTCAAGAGCCATTATAATCATAGAAATAATTGTATGAGACCAATAAATGTAAATACAAGAAAATAATGTAATAAAAAATGTAGTCAAACATTTTAAAGGGGTTGAATTATGTTATTTATCTATCAAGTGGATCAAGAGAAGAGATGAAGAAAATAGATGGATGTATTATCTAGGGGGAGCTTGAAATTCAAAGAACGTTAATTTTCAATTAGTACAAAGCTTTGTATTTAAGAAATTGGATTCAGAATTGAGTATGAGATTATTGGAAGTATTGACAAGGGGAATATCGTATTCAGCAATCAGAATAGTGAAACAAAATCAGACTGTGGCATGCAAAGAAGTCCATGTCTTCATTTATATATTTAACTCGTTCAAAACATCATATTGAAGAAATTAGATTGAGAAATTAGACCTGAACTGGTAATTGAAAAGAAAATCTGAAGAAGAGATTAAGTTTGAAGAATATTCGAGAATATTTGAGAAGAGTTGATGAAGTCAATATTCATATGAAATTCAAGGGAAATCAAGATTTTGGGGAATTTGGTTGAGCATGAGTTTTTTTGGGTTTCTCGCCAAAACCATCCTCGGGTCACCTATAAAAGGTGAAATTAATTTGTACTTTTACTGATGACAGGTTTACTATTCACATAAGAGAGAGAATCTTTGACTTTCTAGGGAGAAAAGAAGGTTTCCGTATTGATCCTTTGTTGAAGAAGTTTTGACGGAGATAAGTGAAAGGAGAAGAGACAAGAACACAACATTGTATTTAGCCTATCATCATATTTAGTGATCATCATATTTATCTATCTATGAGACTATTCTTGTCATCATATTCGACTGGTCACTACATTAGGCTGGATAATTAGATATTGATTTTCATATTGGGATTTTGGGACTGAGGAAGAAGGAATTTTGAATTATCTCATTTTTATTCTATTATAGATACACCTATCATATTGGGTAATTATATTTAAAGGTCATAGTGAGCACATTAGATTGGGAAATCATATTTGGAGAATCAGAGTGAGTAGATTGGACTGGACAATCATATTGGAATTCTATATCAATGTCCTTTGAAGTTTGTACCATCTTCTGGGTAAGAAATTAAATAATTGTATTTAAAAGAATACATTTATGGTAATTGAAACTAAGAATAGGTAACATGAGTTGTTACATAATTTTTTTTACCATATTTGTGCTAAGAGGGTGTACATGCACTATTAGATAGTTTACATAGTTTTACATGAGTGAAAGGGAATATCCAACTCGTTGTATTCCAAGGATTGTTTTCTAGTGGATTGTGTGGATCATTTCCAAAACCATACCAAGGACATGGATATTCTTATTGAATAATGAACCTTGTAAATACTTGTGTTCTTTTGGATGTGTCTTTAAATTTTTTTTAGTAGGGATTGAAATCTTTAATAGGATGGGAATGTTATTTCAAAAAAACATAAAAGAAAAAGTATCACTGATTCACCCCTCCCCCTCTTAGTGATACACTTATCCCGACTGGTCACTTTCAACTGGTATTAGAGGAGAATATTTCCTTCACTTATTCCTTAGTAATAAAGAATTTGAATTGTGTGAATAGTAAAGGCATTCTGGTCTTTGATGGTAAGAATTATCATATCTAGAAAGATAAAATGTTTCCTTATCTTATGTCTATTAGTTATGATGTTCTTGAAGCTACAACATATGGGTTTCCTCTTGTTGATTATAAATCTCCTCTTACATCTGTTGATAAGAAGAATATTGAGAACATGGAAGATAAAATAATTCTTTATTATCATCATTTTCTAAAAGTGAATTCCTGAGGTTGAAAGGTGTTTCCATAGACAAAGGTATATGGTATAAATTAAAAAACATATACAAAGTCAATAAAAATGTAAAGAAAAAAAGTTACAAATATAGAGATTGAAGTATAAAGATTTGAAGATGGGTGAGTATGAATCTATTGAGGACTTATTTACTGGGGTTAATGACATATTTAGTACTATCAGACGTCTTGGTGAAAAGTTATATGATTCTACAGTTGTTAAAAAGATTTTGAGAATCCTTCCCAACAAGTTTGATGCATAAGTTTCTTCATTGGAAGAAAAATATCCTGAAACATTATCTCTTGATGACTTACATAACACTCTCATCACTTATGAAATGATAAGGTAGAAAGATATTAAGAGAAAAAAGTTTTATGGAGAAATGTCTTTCATGGATGTGAAGAAAGAAAATTCACAGATGATTCTTATTGAAGAAAAAGCTGGTAAATCTGATTCTGAAAAAGAGGTATGTAAATTTTTTGATGATATATTATCTCTATTTTCTAAAAATTTGAAAATAGGTATAGAAAAATACAATAGAAAAATTACTTTAAAATGTTTTGAATGTGGAGCTGTTAGACATTTTTCAGATAATTTTCCTCAAATAAAGAAATAATAGGATAATGGTGAATAAGAATGAAGGAAAAGAAGATCATGGAAAAAATAGGGAGATAAAGGAAAATTTTATTCCATATGGAAATATAGAAAATTATTCAAATCTAGAAGAAAAATTTTCTTATATAAATATGAAGAATATGAAGCCAGTGATGTTGAATTCGAAAAGTCTAATGAGTATGGTATTGTGAATAATTTTATTACAATAGTTAATGATGAAGAATTCAAAAGTATTAATTCTGAATAAGAAGAAAATCAACTTGAATTTCATTTGAAAGAAGTGTTGAAAGAATGTATGAGGAAGATTATAAGTCTTGAAAATAAAAACAAAAAGTTAAAAAATGAATGTTCCTCAACAAGAAATAAAGAATTTTTTTCTAGTGAGAAGGTGATTCTGGTGAAAGAAATTTATGATTTGAAGAAATATCTCAAGGAAGAAAATAATCATAATGAGCATCTGGAAGTGAAGTTGAAATAAAAAGAAGAATAGTTGAAACTTTTCCAATAAAAACATTATAAAGCTGAAGAGAAAGGCACAAGTTTCAAAAATTCTATTATTGAAGTTGGTGAAAGTTCTTGTAATGATAAACCTAATAAGGTTCAACAAAAGTTACCTTCAAAGGCTGAGGATAAAGATGGAATTATTTCTGAAAATAAGAAAGCTGGGAAAATTATGCATGTGTCCAAGATCACAAAGTTAGGAATTTAGAAGTTTCAAAATAACCTCATTCTGAAAAAGTTTCAAATACTTCTAATTTTGATAAAGTATAAAATAAAATAAAGACTACAATTGATGATAAAAAGGTTGGTGGCTCAGAAAAGAAAGAAAAGAAGGTGGCTGAGAAATGTATTCACAATTCTAGATAGTATGGAAGTTTCATAGGAAAATACTCATTTTATGGATATTGTCGGTATTATGGTGGATTCAGACATATAGAAAATATGTGTTGGTTTAACCAACAACATTACTATTATCCTATAGGTTAGGGAAGTCAAGGTTTTTGGGGGAGTAAATTCCCTTAAAAGAATTTTTTTGAGAAGTTTATTATGAAGAAACCTGATATGGTTGGAGTAAGAATTGAAAATAGGTTCCAACCATTGGAAACTATTTACAAAATATGTGAACAACTTGGAAACCTTGAAAGATAATGACTTGTTTTATTACTGACACAAGAAAATATTATTAACAATTCTCAAAATCCAAAGGTGAATAAAGAAAAAAAGAAGAAAAATCTCTTGTTTTTAAAACAACTTTGAAAGATACAAAAGGAGAATGACCTTAGATTCTTGATAGTGGGTGTTCTTATCACATGATAGTATATTTGAAATTGGAAAAGAAAAGTTGAAATCTAAGAAATATTTGTATTTTGATGAGATGAAACACAATTTAATAGGTGTTTCACAATTGTGTGATGAGGTTAAAAAAGTTATCTTCAGGAAAAATGAGTTTTTATGAAAATTGAAGAATATAGAAAGATTGTTACAAGAGGCCAATGTACAAAAGAATTTTTTTTTCATGTTGGTGAAATAAAACACCCTTGTTACATGAGTATGGTGGAAGACAATCAATTATAACATAAAAGGATGGGACACATGTGTCAAATAAGAATAAGTAATTTATAAAATAGAGATAGTGTTCAAGACATTCCTGATTTTCCAAGAAGAAGAGATTGGTGTTGCACAATTTTTCTAGAAAGGAAATATTACAAATCCAGTGCATAAGAAATTTAAGATTTGTTCAAAATAACCACTGGATCTGATTCATACTAATATCTGTGTTCCAATGAGAAAACAATAAAAAAATAGCGATAAGTATTTAATCACTTTCATTAATGATTTTACTTTCATTACTTGTGTTATGTATATGAAACATAAATCATATGATTTGAAAATGTTTAAAAGTTTCAGAAGGAAAGATGAAAAGGAATGTGAGTATTCTATAAAGATGTTAAGAACCGACAATGGTGGTGAATACATAAGTGAATAATTTGAAATTTATCTATATAATAATGGAATTCAGAATGATTATAGCTCCCCATATACTCCTAAAAAAATGGGGTTGCTAAAGAAAGAATAGAAGTTTGGTGGAAATGGGAAGACCTAGGTTACTTTAACATGGTCTTTCTCATTAATTTTGTAGGCAATCCATGATAACTGCTGTTTATATTTAGAACCATTATTTCTATAGGAATAATTCAGATATGACTCCATATGAATTGTTTTATGGTAAAACTCTAAGTTTTAAACACTAGAGTTTTCAGTAGTACATGTATTATAAATAAGAAAGGTGGAAACTATGAAAAGTTTGAATAACAAGGTGAAGATAGAATCTTTATTGGATATGCTCTAGAAGGAAGAGGATATAGATGTTTCAATAAAGAAATATAAAGAATTTTTTATTTAGTTGATTTGAAAGTAATTGAAAGATCTGAGAAAGAAAAATGTATTCAAGTAGATAAAGAAGTTGAGAAAGATAAGAAATGTTTTGAAAATAATTCTGGTAAGGATACAAAAAATTGTAATCCTATTAAAAAATAAGAACATGACTCATCCATTTCCAGTGATGAAGAAGGTAATATAAGATCTCATCCTAGGATGAGGAAATAAGTGGAGGCTCAGAATATAATTGGGGATCAACCTCATAAGGTTCAAACAAGAAAAACAACAAATTCTATTACACATACTTCTTTTTATTCAAAAGTGGATCCGAATGATGTGAAAGAAGATTTTGAGTATTTAGAATGGGTTCATTCCATGAATGAAGAATTGGATTAGATTGAAAAGAATAATACATGGTAACTAGAAAAAAAACATCATTGGTAAAAAATGGGTTTTTTCAAAACAAGTTGAATAAATAAGGTGAAGTGATAAGAAAAAAAAGAAATATTAGTGTGAAAAGGGTATTAAAAAATTTAAGTTATTGATTTTGATGAAACATTTTCTCCATGGGAAAGGTTAGAAACAATCAGAATCTTTCTTTCTATTTCTACACAATGAGGTTACAAGATCTTTCAAATTGATGTTAAATCTACATTCTTAAATGGTGATCTTGATGAGGAAGTTTATATTGATCAACCTTGTGGATTTGTTATTGGGAAAGATGAAATTTATGTGTGTATATTGAAGAAGGCATTGTATAGGCTAAAATAATCTCTAAGATCATGGAATTCCAAATTGTATACTAGCTTAAGGAAAATGAATTTCAAGAAAGGATAGTTTATGGAAATATTTACATCAAAGAAAGTAAAGAGTATTACCTCATCGTAATTGTTTATGTTTATGATATTATCTTTAATAGGAATAATGAAAGAAGTTCTGAAAGATTTTCTAAGGAAATGAAAAATATGTTTGAAATGTCCATGCTGGGGGAAATGAAATACTTTCTTGGGTTACAATTTTTTCGAAATAAGATACATATCTTTCTTTCCAAAGAAAATTATTCAAAAGAACTTCTTAATAAGTTTATCATGGAAAATTTAAAACTAGTTTCCACACCAATATCAGTGGGAACCAAGTTGATTAAATATGGAGAAGGTAAGAAAGTTGATAAAAAAGAATTCAAAAATATAATTGGAAGTTTGTTGTATTTGACTGCCTCAAGACCTGACATTGTTTATTCTTTTACCTTATGTGAAATATTTTAGAGTGCTCTAAAATAATTGCAATTACTTTCTAGAAAAATAATTATCAGATACATCAAAGGAAAAATAGATTTTGGAATCAAGTATGACATCTCATAAAGTATTTATTTGTTTGGGTATTCAGATGCTTATTGGGTAGGAAATGTTGATAATAGAAGATCCACATAAGATAGAGTATTCTTTTTGGGAAAGAATTATGTTAGTTAGAATTCAAAGAAACAAAATTTAGTAACTATCAATGTGGATAAAGCTGAGTATATTTCTTCCAATCAAGCCACTACTCAACTTATGTGGATAAAAAATCAATTAGAAAACTTACTTGTAGAAGTGAAGTTACCCTTGATCTTGGGTTGTGATAATCAAAGTACAATAAATATCACCAGAAATCCAGTTCAACATTACCATTCAAAACATATTGATATCAAATATCATTTTATCAAAGATCATGTGGAGAAGAATGAATTGAAGTTGGAGTATGTCCCAACATTGGAAAAAGTTTCTGAAATTTTCACAAAACCTTTACTAAAAGAATAATTTTCTAAAACGAGGTTGAATATGGGTGTCCAACATCTTTCTCATCATGGTTGAGTGATGTGTTTCTATACCCTATCTCTTCTTACCATTTGATAGTGTTTTCAATGGGGAGAATTGTTTTGTTTCATTAATCTATCCTTTTTCATGCATGTAAAAAGGGGGAGTTGTGGTTAAGCTATAAATTCAGCAGTGTATGTGTGTGTGAACTATTTTAACTGTTTTTTGGAGTGGCTGTAGGAAAAAATTTCTTTTGTGTTATAATAAGGTTTATAATATGAGTAAGAAATATGAAGAAGGTTTTTATAATCACTACTTTTGGAAAACATGGTTTTTCCGTCAATAATTATTGTTTCCTATAATGAGTTAGCTCACAGAGGCTTAGAATTGTTGATAAGTGATCCATTTCTTAAGGATACAATGTTCATTGATTTATGAAACTTGTTTGAAAACAGAATCCAAAGGGGTATATTTTTAGGACCAAGTTGATGATCAAGGTGATCATATTAAGGTGTTGTCTTTTGTTATTAATAAAGGTTTTGAAGAAATAAAATCACTTCACATTGTATTTGGTGATATTTGGACTAAACATCATATTCAGAAAAATCAAAATCATAATGCTTGAAAAGGTTCATTGTATTTAGGAGAATCTAGATGAAATAAAAGATTCATCGGATTCACACTGAATATGGGATTAAAAGGTTGATCATATTGATAAAGAATCTTACTGAAATTAAATGGTCATCGAATTCACTCTGAATCTAATATGAATGATTTGATCGTAATGAGAATAATAGGAGTCTGTATGAATATGATAAGAAAATGTGATGATACTTTTCTGATCATGGAGTTTTAAAAAATCATAAGTTAATAGTAAAACTTATGATACCAGATTGATGAAAGTAAGTAAGAGAATAATCCATGATGATTGATAATCTATTGGAAATAAAGAAAAGAGATGCTTCTAATTGTATTCAGATTGATTGGATTTTAATGGGAAAGAAAAAGGGTGTTGGAGATCTTATTCATCCAGATTGTATTTAGGATGGGTTGAAAATATGGATGTTTCTAAAATAAAGTCAGGCATTGTATCATTCGATCGTCAATATATTCAGAGGTATGATCTTTAAAGAAGAAAGTTTGTGAAGCCATCATAATGGAATCATCATATTCATAAAGGCTGAGAACATTTGTGACAAATGTGTTGTTTCTTCAATTGGGTCAAGATCCATCATAATCAAAGAAATAATTTCTTGAGATCGATGAATGTAATGAAAAGGAAAGAATGTGATCAACAATGTAGTCAACCATTCAAAAGGGGTTGAATTAATTTTTTTATCAATCAAGTGGATCAAGAGAAGAGATGAAGAAAATAGATTGATATATTGTCTAGGGGGAGCTTAAAATTAAAATAACTTTCATTTTCAATCAGTATGTAGCTTTGTATTTAAGAAATCATCTTTGGACTTGAGTATGATATTGTTGAAAGTATTGATAATGTTAATATCATATTAAGCAATCAAAATGATGAAATATAATCAGACTATGGTATGAGAAGAAGTATACATCTTCATTTATATATTTAACTGATTTGAGAGCATCGTATTGAAGAAATTAGATTGAGAAAATCAGATTGAGAAATCGAATCTGGGCTGGCGATTGAAAAAAAATATGAATAAGAGATGAAGTTTTAAGAAGATTTTATAAGATTCGATAAGAGTTGATGAAGCAAAGATTCACCTGTAATTCAAAAGAAATTAAGATTTTTGTGAATTTGGTTGAGTGGGATTTTTTTTTAATTCCATCATAAAACATCCTTGGGTCACCTATAAAAGGTGAAAGTACTTTGTACATTTTCTGAATATGGGTATACTATTCAAAGAAGAGAGAGAAGCTCCAAATTTCTAGGGAGAGAAGAAGGTTTCCATATTGATCCTTTGTTGAAGAGGTTTTGATGGAGAAAATTGAAAGGAGAAGATACAAGATTGCAATGTTTTATTAAGATGATCATCATATTCAGTGATCATTATATTTAGTTGTCTATTAGACTCTGATAGTCATCATATTTGACTGATCACCATATCAGGATGGATAATCAGATCTAGATTTCCATATTAGTATTTCTGGATTGAGGAAGAAGGAATTATTAACTGTTTCAATCATATTCTAGAATATCTACACCTATCGTATTTGGAAATCAAATTTGAAGATCATAGTGGAAAGATCGGACTGGGAAATCAGATATAGAGAATCAGAGTGAGAAGATTGGATTGGAAAATCAAATTAGAATTATATATCAATGTCCTTTGAAGTTATTACCATCTTATGGGTAATAAATTGAAGAATTGTCTTTAAAAGAATACATTTGTGAGAATTGAAAAGAAGCAAATGTAACATGAGTTGTTACACAAACATTGTTTTACCCTATTTGTGCTAAGAGGGTGCACACACACTATTGGATTGTTTATATAGTACTACATGAGTAAAATGGAATATCCTACTCATTGTATTCCAAGGATTGTTTTCTAGTGGATTGTGTGGTATTTTATCATTTCCAAACCACACCAAGGACATAATTATTCTTATTGAATAGTGAACCTTGTAAATACTTCCGTTCCTGTGGATATATTTTTGAATTGTTTTTAGTAGGGATTGAAATCTTTAATAGGAGGATAAGGTTGTTTCAAGGAAACATAAAGGAAAACGTATCACTGATTCACCCCTCCCCCTCTTAGTGATACGCTTATCATGATTGGGCACTTTCAAGTTGCGTCATGAAGCCTTGGCCATGGAGGGAATTATGTCATGATGGATAGGGTTATGTCACAATGTGAACTTGGTATTAGGTGTTCAAGTTTTCTAGTTCTTCCCTAGAGAATAACTATACATTATGACCTAATGGGATACACTACAATGTGACCCTAGCCAGGGGAATTACGCCATGACCCATGTGTTCATGTCGCAACTCACCCCCGTGTAGTTTTTTAATAAGTTTAATTAATTGGGTTTAAATGTTAAAAATGTAATTAAATGGGGAACTCCTCTTTTGTATTCCCCAACACATCTGCACAAACACTCTTCTCCTTAATATTTATTTTCTCCTCCTCTAATCACAAATATCCTCCATTCTTGGTTTTATTTACACACCGTCTATCCCTGGGAATTTCTAGATGTAAGTATATCAAACCTCTTCTATTATTCCTCAATTTATATCACCATTTATCATTATTATATAATTTTTAACTAGTTTAGGTGGGGGGGGGGGGGTTATTACAGATTCTTCAATTTCTTCTAAAATAAGTTGATTCATTTAAATAAATTGATCGATAATATTCATGCAGCTAGTACCTATTCTTTCCTATCAAATTATGTGTGTGGAATGTATGTTTTGATATGAACAATCCACCAAGAATGTGTGAATGATCTAGAATGAAACCACATGGGTTTTCTTTGGATCTAATAAATGAATTAATAAGTAATAAGTTTGTAAGTGTTTCATTTTGAGTTTATTTGGCACTGTGGTCATTCATGACCACACCTTGACTAGTGATATGAAAATGGGATGCATAAAATCATAAGGGGTATTCTTGATTGTATGAAACCATAGAGGGACTAGATTGGTAACCTAAATTAATTCATTAAATAAGTTATAAAAATATAAATATAACATGGAAGTTTCCATAAATGACAATGGAATGTGGGGAAAGAGGTTGTATGGGAGTAACCAACCTAATTTAAGGTGTGTGACGGTGTAGGGTGAGTTTCCAACCCATGTTGAACCTTGTAATGTATGTTGTTTATGTGGAATGTTTGCTTTATTATTTATATAATATTTTTGGAAGTAACTTATACCATGGGGTTGTTTATGACAATATTTTTACATGGTGATGAAAGTTGCATGAGGTAGGGTGTAATGACTATTTAGGGTTATGTTTAATATAAGGTTGGGTATAGTGATAGCTGGGAATGTTTTTGATGTGTGTTTGGGTGTAATGTTAACTTGAGAGTTATTTTTTGGGTGTAATTACAACTGAAGATTATATTTGATATAGAGTTGGGTGTAATTCCAACCCAAGTTTCTAATAGGTAAGTGGTTGGGTGTAATGATAACCTTGTTTGGTTTGGATATATTGTGAATAGCTATGTATAATGCCAACATAAAGATATGTCTGATATATGGTTGGGTTTAATTCTAACCTGGGATCATGTTGAGATATAAGTTGAGTGTACTTCCAACCAAGGGTGTTTCAGTGGTGTGATTTGGGTGTACGCCCAACCATACCAGACTTGGTTCCTAAGTTGGGTGTGTTTCTAACTGGTATTCTTGAGAATTGTGATATGATATTACGGGTGGAAATTATATTGAACCTTGGTGTTGTTATATAACATTCTCAAACTCGATGTTGTTATTAGTCAAAGCAGGTATGGTTGATCTAATGCGTCATGATGGAATCCAAGGATATAAAGAGTATTTATTATTAATGTTATATTATGATCACTTCTATGTCACATATGCATACAATTATTTTATGGATTTTTCCAGGGAAACCATTGGTGGAATCCCACTAAGTTTTACTCATATTTTGCTTAATAACCCTGGTAACTAAATAGATTTCATGGTTCATAATTCAAGTAATGGAAAATTCACCTGGATTAGATAGTTGATCTAGAGATGTTGGGCTGTATTTGGGATACAAGACTAGTCTAGGACTCATGAAAAGTGTTGTGGATGTCTCCATTTTTTAGATCATTTTGTATAATATCATTCCATAGGAAATCTTGTTTATACATGTATGAATCATGTGGCATTACAACAACTCATTTATGATATAACTTTTATTTTGTGATTTACCTGTGGATGACTCATAGCTATAATGTCCATATTTCTACTTTTATTTTGTGATTATTATTCATTATTATTTATTCTTCTAGGATTTATGGATATCAGTACCTGATAAAGTATAATATCCCCATATTTTACTTAGACCCTCATTATTGTTCGACAACCTATGGTATATAGGGAGAAACATTTGATGTACTTGATGCTCTAGTTTAGTCATGATGGATGTGAACCAAGATAGAGATATTTCATAGTGGTATTAGAGACTTTATTTTTTTATTAATATTTATTCATGGTATATAAAGTTAGGATGTTACTGAATCTTGGAATGGAACTTATTCCCAAGAGTAGCTAACCCACATACATGGAATGACTATTTTACTAGGGACATTATTGATGTTATGGGTTTTGAGTGTTATAATTTTTTGCTTTTTAAGAATATAATGTGTTATTTATGGTTTATTATTTTATTCTTGGACTGAGGTGGTAATAGAGCATGTGCTCATTCATCATATTTGTAATATACTATTTAGATGACATTCATGTACTTTATTGTAGTTTAACACTTCTATTATGACATGGGGTTTAGTTATTTAAAGTTATAATATGAATTTATACAGTGTATTCCTATATGAAATTGTGGTGGAATTATACTTGGTCCAACTCATGATCCTTGTTATAATATGAGAATTTTATATATGATTATGGAGATCATATATGAATTGTTGACCCTAAGAGTGGGTAGACGGGGTTATATAGATCACCTGAGTTGTAGATACCCTTATATTATAAGACATGTGTATGGATTAATAGGGAACCATGCCTATTACTACTTACCCTAAATGTGATATCAATACCTAGGATTGAAAATTGCTTTTGATTCATGTGTTTAGAATTATAGTGACATGCCACTATGAAGGCCGCTTGTTGAGAACTATGAGGGTGGGGACAAGCATGCCACACTAACGGTTGAGCTGGAACCCATTATTCCACTAGTATCGACCATAGATGAGAATATATGAGGGAGTCTATTGAATATTATGTAGTCTATGGATAGAGATTATTTTCAACACGAGACATCTATGTATGAGTTGATACATGATTTTTGTTAGGGATTTTCATGGAAAATTTATCAATAGAAATTTCAACTTTTGATCGATATATCCCCCATGAACCAACATCCAAAACTAAGAAGTACAAGCACCCCGACCACTATGTTGACCCATACATCTTATGGTTCTTTTCACTTCACAACTTACCTTCCAAGACAAGAGAACAAGAAATAAACAAACATATGACATACCCAATGCAAACACATGATACAAGGATTACATGGTTCAAAACTTAGTCCTACATAAATAGGAAAACAACTGTACTTATTTATTCAAGGAACATAAATCATATAAGTTATAAGGACATCCAATATTCTAGTATTATAACCAAATTAATAGAATATAACATATAGATGCCTCCAACAATAAAATTATATTGCATGTTCCCCCATCAGTATAACCTATAATTGGAGGGATGTGATCCCTCTGGAAACTCCATCTTTTAGCTATAATCCTTTTTTTAATCTACCCTCTTGAGATATTCTCTATAATATTTAGCCTTAGTTCCTTTGACACTTTGTAAAACTTGATTCCTTATCACAAAATTCATGACACAGGTGGTGTCGCTCCACTATTAATAGTAGGTCCCAATAGGTAATTTTGTACCACCACCACCTAAATTTTATGGGGAAACCACCTTATCCTTGATAAACTTTATTTCTATATATAATGCACTATCTTGAATGATAACTCCCAATGAATAGTTCGTGTTACTCATACGTTTCATAGATTGAATCTTATGTATCATTTTATTTACCACAAAACTGGGAGGAAAGACTTACATGTATATTCATTAATGATCCTCATTCATTCCATAAATTCTGTGCTTTAACTAAATCCCACTAAACATGTGCTGAATATGAAATTTACCTTCCATTTTCATCACTTAATTCTCTGATACACGACTGATACCTCAAGGTGAATGCATCAGACTCCTCCTCCTACATCCCACACCTGGTCACCACACTTTATTGCTTGCTTCCCCTAAGATGAATTCCACTCAGTTGCATGGTAATTTCTTCCACTAAACATGTTTCATTCATCTGAATATGATGAACCATATCTACTGAACTACACCCACTCAACTATATTCAATTTACATGATGATACATGGTGAATGCATAACTATCTCCATACAATTCTCCCTAGTGTATCTTGTAGAGATTTAACTTCCATAAATCCAAAATTTTAACCAAAATATAGTTTTCACACCAAAACCTAAAAATATCCCACTTTATAATTGCTTTGATAGGTTAATACCAACAATATCTCAATTGAATACTATTCCAATGGCTTCCGCCAAAGTCTAAACTAGACAAATTTTTTTCACCCCTTTGTGGTGCTCACATGGTTTTCCATCACTATACTTATAATTATCTAGGAATCCACTAAAGAAATGCCTCTACATATTTCCAAAACATAATATTTCATTTCATTCCCACAAAATATTCTAAGTAACTCCATGGAAATTACCTCCAAATAAAATAGGTTTGATTCCTAATCCAAAATTCATTGAAGTTTCATCAACACACTATATTGTGTACTTTTTCCATGGATCCACTCCTTCTAGTCTACCACACTTCCAAAAATCTGGTTCACTAAGATTTTTTAACTCGAGATATATATGGTATATCAAAATTTAATGATAATATCAAAACCATCCTCCATCTAGAACTTATAAGTTCTGAAAAGTTTGATATCATTAAACTGATGAACTCCCACTGAATCCTTGCTTAGTGAAACTTAGGTATACATAGTCCTTTGATCATTATCCATTCCTGACTCAGTATATATCCTTTCAAAACCCCCATCCATTTAATAGGACCTTTCAATACTCTAATGAAATTTAAATAATATTTTCATATATTTGAAATCCAATAGAGTCTTTATCGTCACCCTTTACAAAGAGAACATGCCTAAGACTAGGGATGTCCAACATCGAAGATTTTTCATGGTCATGGTCAACTTTTCAAAGACTTTGCAGAAGAGAGAAGAAATAATCATAAAACTTCTGAACTTCATATTACCTATTAATGATACTACCACAAACAAAATGAAATGACTCTAAACCCCCAAGACAATTCATATATAAAACCAGACCCAAATCGTCTTACACCGTTGTTTCTAGAATACACCATCTGACTTCATTATTATAAAGGCTCTCAATATAAGACATTTCCATGGATCCTCCACATTCTTCCCAACATTCTCATTCAAACTTAGAAAATATGCTATGTAACACCATTTTTTAGTGTTCTAGGTTTATTATACTCAAACTTTAGGCAAATATATCCAACATACCTTACAAAACTCCATTTTTCTTCCATATATATCATCCAACAAACCATTATTTAGTATAATTTATTCCACCATGTTTATTCATGATAAATGTACCAAAACTCATTGGATTTTTTATTTAAGGAACAATTCTCACACTATTGTGTCACTTAATCAATAAAGGTACATTTATGTACAATGTCCTTATGTAAAACCACCAGAACTGACTAAGTTTTTCTTTACCGGTGTATCCACCTTCTAGAGAAATATAACCAACCACTTCTTCTAAAGACTCTTTTGACTGAGTTCCTTTTATCAATAAAGGGTTTTCACCCTCCTTTCAAAAACTTCTATTCACTTATGATAACCATGCCAAAGAATTCATCTTTCATTAATTTTTTCTTCTAATATGCAATGTTTCATTGTCTATAATCACCCATAACCATGTTCCCCAGCCACATGAATCCCACATTTTTTTTCACAATTCTTCTTATATTCTTTATGTTGATCATCAGAGCTAAATTCTGATAATACAAGACCATTTCACTTCCTCCTTTCATTCCTTGAACAAACAAAACCAACACCAACAATCTTAAGGATCCTTGAATGAAAATATTCTCCCCTCTTCAAAACATTTAGTAATGGGAACCCCAGAGCCGACTCTCCTAATTCAAGTGGGTTAGTGAAAACTTGGTGGAATAATAAATACCCCATATTGGATATGATATTTTAAAACCTTTTAAAATTATCTTTCTAATATAGTGATTCCAATATCAAATTATAAATACCTCAACTCAAAACTAATTGTCATCGACTTTACCACTATCCCTCCTTCCGAGTCATACACCAATTCACCTGGTTTCACCTTCTGAAACAATCCATGTGTGTTTGTTATCACTACTTTAAAGTTATTATTAACACCTATCTATTTATTGATTCACCATCAATCAAAACTTATAAACTCTCTAGTAGTATCAAACCAACATCCACTAAATTTTGTATCCTCCATTGTTGAAACATCAAACCAAGACTAACCCACTGCAATGCTATCCTATAGAAATAGTGACCCCCATTGAATCTAGTAATGTAAGCGATAAATTTATATCTTCTAAAATTATTCAGTAGTATTACACTAATTTTCAAATTCTACTTTGATAAACATAACATTCCTCTAGAAAAACCATCATAGATGAATTTTAATATATCTAGAGTACACTAGTTCCAATGCCGTATTTTCAATGAACATCCTTCTAAAAATTTAGTAAACTACCTAACTAGAGGAACCCAATAATATTCCAACCATGTTCCAGTGTTACCTCAATAACGGAATGTTCCTCAAGACACACATATGTCTAGAGGAGTTCCAATATTCCTAGAAATCCCTGGTACCTCAACTATCTTTTGAGTGAAACTCCTTTTGAGTGACACTCCTTTTGAGTTTTTTATAAACTAATCACTATATGCACTACAACCATGCTATGATACATATTTTTTGTGGATTTAAATGGAACATTAATCATTAGAAGTTACAAAGTCCAATAAATACATCCCCCATGAACCATCATTTGGAATTGAGAATTCTAGGCACCCCAACCACCATGATGATATGTCCATATGCTAGCTTTAGTAACTCCATGGCCTTCCTTACAAGACAAGTAAACAAGAAACAAATAACCATGATAAATACACAATAAAAGCACAAAATACAAGTATTACATTATCCATACCTTAGTATTACATCCATTATATAACACATAATCTTCTTTATTCAAGGAACATAAATCATATGAGTTACAAGGATAATCCATCTTATGGTATCTTACATAGATTACCAGAAAATAACCTACTTATGCCTCTAGAAACAAACTCCTATTGCAAGAATTACCCACAAGGAGTGGGATGTGATCCCTAGAATCTTCATATTCTATATCATCTCCTTCCATTCCTCTACCCTCCCAGCACATGGACTATTTTTTTTGGTTGTAGTGCCTCCATAAATTTGTATCACTTGTTTCTCTTCTAAAACATTCCCAGTATAGGTGGTTCTAATGAATTATTTATAGTCTATCCCTACAGTTCATTTTGTCCCACCATTATTTGAATTCCATGGGGAACCCACCATTGGACTTAGAAACCATTATTTTCCTATATCACATACTTTATTAACCACTAAATCCTTGTGAATAGTGCACATTATTCATATGTTCCATAGATTAACTAATATATATCATTTCTTTTATCACAAATACAGGATTAAAGACTTACATGTATTGTCATTAGAGATCCTTGTGTATACCATAACATACATGCTTTAACCAAATCATCCATAATGTACTTTATATACAGAACTTCCCTTCTTACTACATCAATTATTCCTTCAAAAAATGTCTGCTACCACTAGGTTCATGCATTATACAGTTCCTCCTTCCTCCTTCCTCATTCCCATACTTGGTCACCACATTTCACAACCTGATTCTGCTATGAAACTTATACTTAGTTGCATGGTCACTAATTCCACTAAACATGTTCCATTTAGCTATAGTCAATGAACTACATCCATTGAGTTGCATCTCCATATGGGTTTTTCCATTGTATATTCCAAATCCTTAACTCCCATAAATACCAACACTAAATCAAAAACTAGTTCCCATAGAAAAACCCAATAAGTTTATTATGGAACAATCACCCCTATTTATGAGTTAAGGTGGTCCCATGACTATTGAGTTATGGGTGGAGCCTATACAGACTATTTTTGACCATCTGGAGACAACTTTAGAGAGGAGGGTGAAGCTGGCAATGTATATGTTATGAGAACCATATAAGCACTAATTGGATGTATAGATGCAAGAAAAATAATATGTGGTTTTATCCTAGAAGGATTTATAGGTATGTTTCTATGAGAATTTATTACCTAAGGCATTGAGGGTGGATAGGGCCTGAGATTTCATGCATCTCATTGAGAGGGATATGTTCATTATGGAATTTGCAGTGCATTTCATGGATTAAATCTATTTTTCTTTGATGTTGTCTAGGGATGTGGCTTCAAAGGTTATTTATTTGAGGGTGGGATGAGGTATATAGTTTATTTTTAGGTGAATATTTTACATCTAACATATTTTTCAGAGGTTTTGAATTAGGTCCTCATAATTGAGAGGAACCTGAATGAGAGAAGAGGATCTAGGAAGTTGGATTATTTCATGAGGATCATTATTGGGTCTTAGGGTAGTATAAAGCATAGATTTGATGGTTATTTATGAGAAAATGATGGGAAGATTATCCAAAGTATTGTTTTATCTCTTCTACCTCAAGGAAGATGTTTTTTAAGTGTTACTAGTGTGGAAGGTCTAGTAATGTGAGATATCAATGCCACTAAAAGCCTATAGAGTGTCTATTATGTGAGAGTGGGGGAATGGGGAACCAATAATGGTTTTATAGGAGTGATATACCGTTTTATAGTGGTAAAGGTTCTGTGAAAACACAAAAATTTGGAGCAGGTCAAGGAGTACCACAATTGAGTGGTAGTTAGGGTTCCTCCAAGCATTCTAAACATTGAGGAGGATGTTTCACCAAGGGGTAAGGGTAGAAAGGTCAGTAGTGTGATAACTCATGAGAGATTAGGCTACAAGATATCAGGGTCAGGGATTAATATAGTTTCACATTATTGAGATAACTACTATTAGGTTCAAGGTATAGTTTTAGTGGGAACAACCTTACTTCTATTTTGTTTGATATAGGTGAATCACACTCATTTATATATTATTAGTTTACGGTTGAATTGGGTTTGTCCTTAGAGTATCTATATGGGGTGATTTTTATTGATACACCCTTAAGTGTGTGATCTTAGGGTATTCATAGATATTCTGAGTGAGCCATTATGATCAGGGGATATAAGTTTATTTAGGATTTATTCATGTTGAAGATACACAAATTCAATGTAATACTTACAATGAATTGGATAAACTTGTAATGTATCAGTCTAGAAAACCCAAATAATGACCATACTGATGGCACCACATGACCTCAGGCATGCCTCCTTATATTACAAAGACCACAGACTATAATAAAGGTCCTAATGATACCATGTGGGGAGACTATAACCTATAATATAATAAAAAAATAGCAGGAAGTATTAGAAATACCCAAATAAAAACCACATAAGAGTACATACAATGGATTTACAATGAAAACTATACCGTAAATAGCATCACCATGCTTTAAAAAATGTACAAATTTAGGAAAACAACCATACAAAAAATAAGATCACATAATGGGATAATCATATATTCTACATGAAATAAAATTGAAGAAAAATAAATAGATACCTAACCATGATCCCCAAACTTTCCCTAAACTCATATCCAATTCCCTATTTAGACCCTCAAGCTCATCCACCTTTACTTAACCATATCCTATACCGGTATTTCAATCATCAGCCTACACACACACTAATGTGCCTGTGTAGGAAGTGAACATAAAAATCAGTAGTCCACCACCAATGGAACCTCTAATAAAAACTAGTATATATGTATATGCATTTATAAAATTGAAATTAATATAAAAATAACATGTATACACCTGTTGAACCATGATAAAATAATAAGCTATGCTAGAATTCAATGTATAACTCCTTTTTCTAGTTCTAGTTATAGTTTATTTGTGGTACTACCTCTATTGAGGCTAGTAAATACTCTATAAAACTCATCAAAATTATTGGAAGGTAGTAGATATAACCAAGAAACATAACCAGACTAATGAGGTAGTATATCCCACCCATAATATCTAAACATCTCAATAATCATTACAACCAATATGTATCATCACATATCGGGAGGCATCATGTCTAACCTGTACAACCCCTTAGGGGGTAGTATATAAAACTTGTAAACCTCTAACATGAGAATAACATACCACTAAAACCATCCCTCAAGGGGAAATACATCCCACCTGACATCATATTTTAGGGTAAGCATATCCCACTGGAAATATCACTCAAGATGGCAGTGCATCCCACCTAGAAACTATTGAAATAGTGGGTGCTCTAGACCCAACTATCCAGTGCTTTTGATTACTATATCGTGTATACAGTAATCTATACATGATGTCATCTTACCATTATAGTGTAGAATTTTTTGCGTCCACTATTGAAATGGTAATTTCCAAAGATTAATTGTCATATGGAAAGGTTATAGCAGTTCCTAGGCTATAACGAGAACCTCTAGATACTATGAAAATAATCTTAAATATATGTTCTATAGTCTAGATACATTTTAATGATTTCACACAGTAGATGTCTGACCATCAGGTGCTGGGGGATCATAATCATTGAGACTTATTCTCACGAAGTTCGCACTTGGTGATCTCTAATAGTGAGATCATGAGAACTGACCTGCCAATAGGAACACCATATGTTTTAGGTGTCATTGGATGTTCCTATCTACGATCATGTGTAATGGTATCCTAACTTGAGATCATTACCAATGTATATCATTTGATTGCGTACTTTGATGCAAGACAAAAACCATGGAAATGAAGTCGTGGTGAGGTAGTTTGTGTTGGGTGCATCATTGGTGGCATGACATTAGTTAAATGGTCAAGAAATAATTTTCCACTTTCAAGTTATGGAAGTAATATATCTCAGGCCATGTTGATATGGATGGCAGTACCTTTATAAGACCATGGGCATGGCAGTCAAGGGTAAATCCGTCCAGTTACATAAACAAACAATAAAGAAAGAAAAGTATGATGACACGAGAGTGCGTCCTACTTTATGAGATATTACTGACAAAGAGATTATATTACACAGTGCGTGTTCATAGGCTGATTGTCGCTACTGTGACAATCCTTATCTCTTCAGGGTCTATGATGGGTTGCTAGATCCTACTCTTGGTCTGTGAATACTATTCACTGCTGTCAAGATAAGGTCCTAGAGGGTCACACACAATAGCGTATTCAATAATCTACCCTATTCAGCTGAATATGAGTTTTGGACATGGTGGGCCCCACCACCAGGGTCTGGGTTTTGTACAAAGTAAAACGATCACCAATGTAATAAATAAATTCATATTATTTGAGTTTAGAATAATGAGTATTGAATTTATTTATTAAATGTATTTACGAGTTTTTAGTAAATACATGAAATATATTAATTGATGAATAATTAAATTATTCAAGGTTAAACTAATATTTATGGGAACGACAAGTCAAGTTAATGAATTAGTTATTATCATGTAATATATTTTAATATATTATAATTAAATGATAATAATATTTATGGCTCAGTTTAGTAGTCATAAAATGTTGTTGATAGTGCGTTAATTATTTCAGGCCGGCGAGGCGATACCAGGTATTTTAATTAAGCACTATAAATAGAAGAGGAGGGGAATTTTCCAAATACTATTCATGGTGCTTCTCTATCTTCTATTCTCTCCTATAATCTAGAGAGAGAGTCTCTGGATCCAAGGAGCTCAGATGGAGCTCTCTCTCAGGCATTGATAGTGAAGCGATGAGATGATCATTGGAGAATCGAATACATCATCGCAATTCCATGCTAGCACCCGGATTACAACGAACGGAGCTCCCACAGATTCCTTGAAGTGCATGTGGACGATCTAGAGGAATTAAACTTCAGATTCTTCGAGCAGTGATCATCAACCATGATCAGACGTCGTGCGTGACTTTAGATCTAAACCAGGTATTTTTACGGTTTATTTTGTGCTTAAAATCCTTCACGCGTGGTCCTCGGCTAATACCGGGCTGCTGTTCACTGACGTCGAAAAGTTTACATCGATCGTCGATGTGAAATTTTTTAAAACCCACCTGTTCGGGGATTCCGCTGCACGCCCGATTCCAACAAGTGGTATCATAGGGAGAACGTGTCAATTTTAAGCCAAAATAAATTAAATTTTCATTAATTAATGAAGAGGGCGTTGTTCTGGTTCCAATGCCGCAGACCACATCTAAATCCGACATCAGATGGCCAATCTGCAGCCATCCGAATTTTTAAATTGGAAGAGCGCCATCACCCTGATGGAATTCAAATCGCCAGAATAGTGTTTTCCGAGATCAGATTCTTCTTAAGAATATTAATTATTATTATCATTATAATAATTTTATTATAATAAAATTGTCTTATTATAATAATAATTATTATAATATCTTATTATAATAATATTATTTAATTTATCATAATGATAATATTATTATAATAAAATAATAATATTATTTTCTCAAGCCTAGTAGATAGTCTTTAGATAAAAAAAAGGTGGTGACCTTGACCCAAGTGGGCCAAGTTTATAAAAATAATAATAATAATAAAAAATGAGGGGAGAAGACCTGCTTTGCAAGTCAAGAAAAAAAAGAGTAAGGGTGGAGGGGTGACGACCTGCATGTACAGGTCATGATTTTTTTGAGTAGGAGGTGGACTCCAATAGTAGGTGGCGTAGAAAATAAAAAAATAGGGGATACCCGATCAGGTCTCCCTCATGCAGTGTGCCGCGGCCGGAAGGGCCGTCTCCCTCTTTGCAAGCAGCGAAGAGCCGCGCCGACACCACCTGCAGGGCCCGCCTCCCTCACCTCCCTGTTACACCACGACTGCCAGTTCTCCTCCCTCTCGTGGAGCCTGCAGGCGCAGGCGCAGGGTGCACCACTGAGGACCGCTGGCATCTCTCTCGGGCAGCAGCAACAACGCTTCACAAGGTAGGAGCATCAATCCCGCACGACGTCTGCTCCACCTTTCATGCTTCCCTCATGCCACCTCGCTGGGCAACCTTCCACCTCAGCTACCCGGTTCCTTGGCTCCCTAGCCTCCTCAGCTAGACACCCCACACTGTAACCAACAACCCAGGCCGACCAGCCTCCTCCTTCCGCGCAGTCAGGCGCCCTTGCCAGCCGCGGACTGAGCAGCCATGGTCACCCCTCCGCTAGAGCTGCAGCGACACAACATGCCACTTCTCCTCCCAGCCATAGCTCGGTCGGCCGCCTCTTCTCCTTCCCTATGAAGGGAAGCGTCACCAAGTCTAGGCCGGCAGGCAGCCCGCACCGTACCCAGGCCCCCAGACTGGGATCCTTCGCACCTTCCAGGCGACCCGCCTCACTTCCGCGCCGCTACCCACTCCACCCGGCCTGTGCGCGGAAAACCCGCACCAAGCGACATCCTCCTCCAGCAGACCCTGACGCCTCCCTTTCCTGGACAAATTCAGTAGCACCAGACCGCCTAAGTTTGAACTCCACCCTCCCAGCAAGACCCCTAACTGTTGTCCACCCCGGCCACCTCTGCTCTAGTGCGCTGGTTGGATGCTCCCAGCTACCTCTAGCCGCTTGCAGCAGCGCACCACCGCAGCACGGTGCACACCCCTATGAAGTACCCTTTTCCAGGTTCATTTTGGCGTGCCTTACAGGATTCGACTCTCCAGGTGACCGAGCGGGTCTACCCAGCCGGAAATGAGCATGGGCGGGCCTTCTCGGTCTAGAACAACCCCGCACGGGGTTAGTGCTACTTGGGATGGGCCTGCGCAGGTTCTCCACGACCCGCACAGGCCCTGCCCGGGGTTAATAGGGCTCAGGTAATTTTATTTGAATAAAAAAATTAATTAATTTAATTTCAAAGATAAATTAAATTAATTAAATATTAATTTTGGTTTATATTTTATGCGGCCTAATTAATTTAATTAGTAGATTAATTAAATCAATTAATTAATTTAATTTTTAGTTTTAAAATTAAATTAATTAAATGGGACCAGACGACATATTAATATTGAATTAAAATTAGAGTGAAATTTTAATTCAATAAAATAGTGCCCTCAAGTTTGTTTTAATGCAAGTTTAATTTTTATTCTGCATTTATTTAATATACGCGTGTTTAATGCGTATATGCTGGTCATGAGCCGTCGACCTACCAATGCATGTTTGGTGTTTGTTTATTTATTTAATTCATTTATTTAATTATTTCATGTTGGTTTGTAATAATTATTTTAATTAAATAAAAGACGATCTGCGTGTCGTCTCAAGTGTCATTATATGTATAAGGGCTTGCGTGCCCATTCTTAGAGTTGTATATTTATACCCCGAGACCCCCTCACCTACGTGTGAGTAAAATTGTATAATTATGAGACGACGTATGATGCATTTCGCGCCAAGTGACGACGACGTACTAGAAAACAGTTGGATGCATTGGATGAGAAGATGATGCTATTCAAGTTGCAAGCCACACGACTAAAGGTACTTACCCCTAGGATTTTGGTTGGTCAGTTATTCACTCAACAGATCAGCCAATAGTTTTGGATCATGATCAGATTTATCATTTTATTTCTGCATGGTTTTATTATTTTTTGAATGTGTAGTATAGTGTGATCACATAGAATAATAAACAAGCATGCAAGATAAAATGAACATGTGACGAGGTGATTTTTCTATTTCTTGAACGGTTAGTTGTAAGTGTGATCACATAGTACGTGCTTATAAACTAGAAAATGTTTTCTTTATTCACACTAAAATTAATAAAACCCTCAAAAATATATTAAGTCTAAATAGAATTCCATCATTTAAATTTGGAAAAAACCAACTATTTGAGGTTCCGGTCATGCCATAGATGAGGGTGCCTCTTACTACCGGGGAGTACTTATACGAATGATGGGTTGACTTAACTAAAATTGCAATAAAGAAATATCCATAGCTAGCTTCTTGTAATTTTAGAGGCAAGCATTGAGTAAATCAAGTACTGATTTTAAGAAGCTGGAACTTCACTCAACAGATCAAGGATCTGCAAGTTAATGCGGTCGTCCAGCCAAAAGCCCACCTAGAACCCTCCAAGTAGTGGCATAGCCATAACTTGTAGACTATGAGGGGTGGTTTCGAGATCCTTGCCACTAGAATACTCAAGAAACAAAGTATTCTGATTCTAGCACAGAGGGTTCCTAGAATCTGATAAAATAATGGGAGACATTAAATTATTTAAATAATTAATCAAAATGTCTAAACCGGTAATCCAGATAAAAGGCATTAATCTGCTAAAAATCATTTTTGTAGAAAATGGCAAGATATACCACAAGTTTAAACTACAATAAATATTGGACAAAGTAAATTTCCACACTGACATGAGTATCCATGAATAGTACATGCACATGCATATAGTACTATGATATAGGAAACTTAAGGTGACAGTATCCCCAATAATATTAAACTACTTCAAGAAGTGAGGGTGAAACTACTTACAAGAGACTAATATACCAAGCATATTATGGTTATGCTATCATCAACGTCCAGTGTTAGTTGCGGTCACTACACCAGGATATAGATGATATAACATAAAGTCTCATCTCTGAGAAGTTTTTAAGGAGATAGAGAAGCAGTGATATGAATAAGGAGAAGTTTACACCGACATATGTAAATTGAAAGACAACGTGGAAAGGTCAAAGGAATTTAATGCTAATGACACATTCGCAACATCATTCAATTAACAAGGTATTAACAAAGATTATTTACATTGTATATTATAAAATAATACTAAGGAAGTTTAAAACCAATAACCTCATATAAAGAAGAAAGTTTCCGCTTCTACATCAGGAATATTCATCAATGTAATGTTTCATTTTACTACTTGTATATTTAATACTATATGTTTTTACATATGTGTATTTAAATATAGTTACCAAGTATATAAACATTACTAGAATTTAGGTATATTATCCATGTGGCTGCGAAAGGGTGATTCCTAGTCCAATGGTGAGAAGTACACGAATTATTTAATTTCCAAGTGCAAGATTCATGTTGAACTATTATTGAGTATAACCATAAACATTAATCTCATGTGTCCTTGGATGCAAGGATACATTCTTTCAGGTTTTTTAATGAATGTTGTTTTTGGTAAACTCAATCACTAGTTCAATAATACATGAATCATATGCAATTAGTGATGAATATAAATGTAAGACTTATACCCAGTTATGACAAGATATTTTTTTTTCAAGTAATACTAAAAGTAAATGTCATCAATATACCAAGTATGGTATTTAGGCTCGACACAGCTAAATAATTTTGGTATTATCGACTTCTTTAGTTTGGACAAAGGAGCCTTTATAAATAAAGGTATGCCACAAAGGTTTTGGAAATAGTTCAACTAGTAAGCGTGAACTATTCCAAGTATAAGCTATAGGTATATATACTTCATAAGATTCATTTAAGTAATTAACGAATAACAAAATTAAGTATATGCATGGTCAGGAGATATGAGTTGCTTCAGGTTGGGATACTGAAGAATATATCGACCAAGCATTCATCAATCATGATAGTGTAGCGTGGAGAAATTCCTAAATGCACATTACCTTATCAACATCATGACATTGATGTTAATTAGGAGAATTAATGATGAAGACTTACATATCAGCATTGATCAACAAACATGTAGTGTGGAGCAATCCCTAAATGTATATTTTATACATCAAAGTATTGATATAAGTAATATCAATGTTGGAACTAGCAGAAACTTCCATTATATTTCATGAAATGCTTTTCAAATAACAGTGATATCCCACAACCATATTCCAACTATAATGAAAATGGATATCATATGAGTCACAGTATTATGTAAATCCATTATGTCATAAGGACATGTTTCTTGATGCAAATAGTTTGTTCGAATACAAAAAAACTTGTATCAAGACAAACAAATTGTGCATTTAGTATAATAATCCTAATGATTGATTAGGATATTCAAAAAATACCTATCATAGAGAAGATATAGTCAAGTTATAGACTGTATTTATATAATAGGGTGTACATCTCTATTAGAGATAGCGGGAGCTATATCGACTAGTGTTTAGTCAATGCTCAAGATGCACAAAATAATTGGCATAGGAACTAGTTCCACAAGCACATGTGGAACAAAGTATGTTCCAGAGACACATACTGTATAGGAAGGATAAAACCATGGTGATGGTTTTTATATTCACCACGGTCGGTGATCTATTATTCAATGTGAATAATATTTCCTACAATTAAGCAGTATATGGAAATTAACTAAAATTGATAAGACCAACTAAAATTCATTTAATGGATTCCATGTATCAAAGTGAAAAGGGGATATTATTTTTAATACTACGGTGGGTATTCAAGTGAGTTGATACATGGATGGTATGAGCTTGGAACCAATAAGGCATGACTAATTTGACCAAGTCGTTATGCCTAAATCCATTAGAATTTTACTTATCATAGCTAATATCTATGATCAATTTATTTAGCATTGGATGTCATGACCACCAATCGTGTACGGTGTCTATACGACACAACCAGAAAGGGATGGTCACGTCACAGAATGCTAATAAAGGTTGCAAGTTACTAAAATCTGGTTTAGGATCAAAGTAAGAAACATGATCATAGAATATAAATTTGCAAAAAATGTTTGACATGTTTCTACAAGAGGTTATTGGGAGCACAAATGTTTTCCAAGAAAAATATGTTCGACAACATATGGAAAATAGACATTGCTCTTACAATTAGTTAAGACTGAGATAAAATTTATTCCCCAATGATTGACTTAAATTAGCAACCTAAGTTCTAGGGAACATGATCTACTAAGGTAGATATATAGGTTGCTTGGTCCTAGTCAATCATATATATAGTGACATTGTATTGAAAAATACAAGTTGGAACAATTCAAGAGATGAATTGTTTCCCATGTCACAGGGCATAATCTCTCCATGTTGACCTACCCATGACTTGGGAAGAGATAAATGTGGTGAGTTGAAATCTATACGTCAGAGCGATGGATCAATCACGCATTCCAAGATATGTACAAGAACTGATATTGCCAAGGTATATAGGAAAGATATTAGTTATATCTAGGATCACTTCAAGGGGTGCAGTCAGAACTATCTAATTGTACTTTGGAAAGTACAAAAGATAAGTACCTGGTAAGTGGAGAAGAATGGATACTAGTTTTCGGGATACAAACTAGTCTTCCATAGATCAATGTGATCTAATATTGTAATTAGGCTAAAGATGATGATCGAGTCAAGCTCATATAAGCCAGTGGTAGCCATACCTACAAAGACCGAGTACGTTGCAGATTCTAAGATATATAAGAAGCAGTTAAATGCAATAATGTTTTCCAGTTATTGGAATTATACCTGGTGAGAAAAGTATTATCATAATCTAAATTATGATATTATTACTGGCCAAGATGTCAAGCTATGACAGTGGAAAAAAAGTGAGATATACTCGGGATACCATCTCTTGAGTAGTTTAACTCAAAGAGATGAGGTCGCTATAGTAGAATAACCATGCGGCAAAACCATGGTAGTCCCAGTAGCTAAAGCTGTTACTCAGCAGAAACATGATAATCATCATGTGAGTGGCTAACAAGTTTGGTTAGCAAGTTGGATCTAGTGAAAGTGGGAGTGTTGAAATAGTGGGTGCCCTAGACCCAACTATTTAGTGCATTTGATTACCATATCTTGTATACAGTAAGCTATGTATGATGTCATCTTACCATTATAGTGTAGAATTTTCTGTGTCCACTATTGAAATGGTAATGTCCAAAGATTAATTTTCATATAAAAAGGTTATAGCAGTTCCTAGTCTATAATGAGAACCTCTAGATACTATGACCTTAATCTTAAATATATGTTCTATGGTCTAGATACATATTACTGATTAGACACAGTAGATGCCTGACCATCAAGTGTTGGGGGCTCATAAGCATTGAAACTTCTTCTCATGAAGTTCGCACTTGGTGATCTCTAATAGTGAGATCATGAGGATTGACCTGCCAACAGGAACACCACATGTTTCGGGTGTCAATGGATGTTCCTATATAAGATCATGTGTAATGGTATCCTAACTTTATATCATTACCAATGTATTTCATTTTATTGCATACTTTGATGCAAGATGAAAGCCATGGTAATGAAGTCATGGTGAGGTAGTTTGTGTTGGGTGCGTCATTGGTGGCATGACATTGGTTGAATGGTCAAGAAAGGATTTTTCACTTCTGAGTTATGGAAGTAATATATATTAGTCCATGTTGATATGGATGGAAGTACCTTTATAGGACCATGGCCATGGCAGTCGAGGGTAAATCCATCCAGTTACATAAACAAACAATAAAGCAAGAAAAGGACGATGAAACGAGAGTGTGTCCTCCTTTATGAGATATTACCGACAAAGAGATTATATTACACAATGCGTGTTTGTAGGTTGTTTTTCGCTACTATGACAATCCTTATCTCTTCAGGGGCCATGATGGGTTGCTAGATCCCGCTCTTGGTCTGTGAATACTATTCACTGCCGTTGAGATAAGGGCCTAGAGGGTTACACACAATAGCGTATTCAATAATCTACCCTATTCAGTTGAATAAGAGTTTTGGACATGGTGGACCCCACCACTGGGGTCCGAGTTTTGTCCAAAGTTAAACAATCACCAATGAAATAAATAAATTTATATTATTCGAGTTTATAATAATGAGTATTGTTTTTTTATTAAATGTATTTATGAGTTTTTAGTAAATACATGAAAAATATTAATTGATGAATAATTAAATTATTCAAGGTTCAATTAATATTTATGGGAACAATGAGTCGAGTTAATGAATTAATTATTATCATGTAATATATTTTAAAATATTACAAGTAAATGATAATAATATTTTTGGCTCAGTTTAGTAGTCATAAAATATCCTTGATAGTGCATTAATTATTCAGGGCCGATGAGGCGATACCGGGTATTTTAATTAAGCACTATAAATAGAAGAGGAGGGAAATTTTCCAAATACCATTCATGGAACTTCTCTCTCTTCTATTCTCTCCCATAATCTTAAGAGAGAGGCTCTAGATCCAAGGATCTCAGATGGAGCTCTCTCTCGGGCATCACTAGCGAAGTGACACGGTGATCGTTGGAGCGTCGAAGGCGTCATCACAATTCCATGCTAGAACTTGGATTATGATGAACGGTGTTCCTAAGGATTCCTTGAAGCATGTGTGGATGATCTAGAGGAATTCGACTTCGGATTCTTTGAGTAGCGATCTCCAACGACGAGCAGACGTCGTGCGCTGATTCAGATCTAAACCAGGTATTTTTACTGTTTATTTTGTGCTTAAAATACATCACGCGTGGTCCTCGGCTAATACCGGGCTGCTGTTCACTGACGTCGACAAGTTTAAATCGATCATCGATGCAATTTTTTTTAAAACCCACCTGTTTGGGGCTTCCACTGCACGCCCGGTTCCAACAGAAACATCTCCCAAGAGAAAAACATCTCACTAGAAATATCCCTCAAGGGGAATTACATCCCACTTAGAAACATATCCTAGTTTTTAATTAAACCCAAACACATACTATAAAAAATCCATTATTTTGAATTACACCCAACCGTATACCAGATATAGGCATCACATCTAACTCATCATGATCAACCAGACCTAGAGGGTAGTATATCCCACCTGAAATATCCTATACACAACCATATATTAGGGTAGAATATTCTTCATATCTTACTCAGTTAAGCGGGAAACACATACCTCCTAGATAAGTTCATCACATACCACTAACTAGAAACTATCCAAGATAGGGTGTCACACATATTCATCATCACTAGAAGGGTGAATGGTGCATCACCTGGAACATGAAATAGGAAAAGTTTATAAATGAACACCCACTATTCATCCTTACCATACATAATCATATATTTCATGTCCTGTATTATTGGTAAGTGAGATCTTTAAGCCCACCTCCACTAGGCTAGGGGATAGAGACCAACACCGAGGTATCCACACAAAATTGGAGGTATTACCTATAAATGAACCAACCACCTATAATCATACAACAACATCCACCACAATATGCATGAAATATAAACTGAACAATGTAAAAAATGAATATATATATATATATATATATCTACATGATACAATTTAAAAAAACAAGTGAAACCCCATATAAAATTTACAAATCTTTAATAGACACAATCTAGATCCTGATGACACAGGGGTGGACATCATCATGAGATATTTACTCCATTTTCTATCCACATCAACTATCCACCTCTAGGATTCATGATCACCCATCATCCACATCTGCTAAAATATATGGACATAGGGAGGAAAATACATAAGTGAACATAAAGGGGTGAGTATAATAATAATCAGCATGGTTATCCTAAGTGGTGAGATGTAACATCCCAGTCCGGCCCACGATCATGATATTGTCTGATTTGGTCTAAGTACTTATAGTTTTACTTTCCCTGGGCTATAGCCCTTAGTAATACCCTAGGAAAAGGCCTCATGATGGGAGAGATATCCACACCAACTTATAAATGGGTTCTTCGTGCTTCTCCTACTTTGATGTGGGATTTCCATAATCCCCCCAAAAGGCCCAACATCCTCACTGGCACATCGAATGGACACTAGATCTGATACCACTTGTAATGGACTAGTCCATCCCATGATCATGATATTGTCCGATTTGGGCCTATACCGCATAGTTTTGATTTCCCTAGGATATGGACCTTAGGAATCCCCAAGAAAAATACCACATGATGGGAGAGGTATCCACACCACCTTATAAAGGGGTGCTTCATGATCCTCCTCCTTCGATGTGGGATTTTCATAATAATTAATATGGAAATCCCACATTGAAGGAGGAGGATCAAGAAGCACCCCATTATAATGTGTTGTGGATACCTATCTCATCATGAGGCCTTTTACTATGGGATTACTAAGAGACAGAGTGTAGAGAAATAAAAGTTATACGATCTAATCCTAAAGAAAACAATATCATGATTGTGGGATGGACTGAGCTGTTATAAAGTGATATCAGAGACAAGTTCATTTTTTTCTTTTTATTACTATTTTGGGTTGGTATAAATGAGACTATGAATGTTTCGATACTTGGTAAATATTCATGCTTGGGATTGATCACCCCACGTATGAGAAATGACCAACTAGACAGGGATGGGATTGTTTTTTATACTGTTTGATGTTACAATTGTTATGATTTCACCTTGAGTGAATGGTTTACTTTCCGATGCATATTTATTTATGAATTTATGGAATTTCAACCTTGGACTGGTACGACAAGGATGAATCATTGCATGCATCATATTAGGCACATAGATAATTCACATGCCATGCATATTCCATGCCATGTAGTTACATATACAGGCTTCTTGATATTTTGACTGTGTTCCTTGAGTGATATTACATGCTTGATTGTATAACATGATTATCTATTTATATTCCATGTTTTATGACTGATTAACATTCCTTCCTTATTTAATATTCCATGCTTCTATGATTTCAGCATGTTTCTTTGTGTTATCTTCTTGTAGTGACATGCTTCGATTATTTTAAACATGTAATTTATGGAATGATATAAATGTAATTGGTTGAGATTAAAATAGGATCCAAATGAAAAAATTTAAAGTGTATGGGCACTTTTTGGATTGGTAAATGGACTACCATATGACTGGACTATTGAACATGACCATGTTGTATTATGAAATGGTTTTAAATGTAAATGATGTTCAAATTTAATTTTAAATTAGATGGTTAACCATCTAAATGATTAACTAGACCCAAGTAGGTCATTAGGGTCATGATTATTATGTGATAACCCACTATGGGTGTTTTGATACTTGAATAACTAAGCAACTGCTATTGGGTTTCATTCTGATGATCCCAGGTTGGCTTAGAGAGATCTTCATAGGTTGTCCTACCTTATTTAAATTTAAAAAGTTTTTTTTTTCAATTTCTAAATAAATATGGGATGTCTATGAATGTTTAATGTGAAAAAGTATGTTTTATATAACTTGTCTATTTTTCCCCTTGGGGTGTTGGTTAAAATCAAGTGACTCGTGTTTTTTTTAAAATGGTACTTGATGTTTCTAATTAAATATATTATATGTTTAAAGATTTAAATGGGAATAAATGTAATGGCCTTAAAATGGAACCCTAGGTAGTGTCATTTATTTAAACCCTTATGAAAGGGTATCTTGAACTTTTCTTTTTTGTGTTTCCTTGGAACAGAAATGTGAGCGTTTTTCATAGGCTTCCTCCTTTTTATCAATGGACATTTTGTAGGATTTTGAGATTAATTACTTTTCTATTTGGTGTGACCCTATTATGGGTCAATATTTATTCTTTTTAAGGGGATAGCCTATGGTAAGTAGCACCGTTAGAGTTAAATACCTTACTAAAAAATTGTGAGCTTTATATTGTATGGTTCCATTCAGGTGCTATTATCCTTAGTCGAAACCCCTTTGATTTCTAAATGAAACCCTTTTAAAATTGTTAGTCATGGTATATTTGACCCTATTTATGGGCATGAGTATCGTGTAATGCTCAGTTTTAGTAGGTTAGACATGCCTTGGGCATGATCAACTATTTTTTAGGTCTCTTGACTCTCGCTTATTCCTCAGTGATGAATGACTTATTATGTCATCATCCTGGTTAATGGTTGTATGGGGAAATACAATTTTGGGTTAAATATATTATACGGACCATATGATTCTTGAATCCATAGGGAGAATAGCCTATGGATGGTATTCAGGATGTGTTATTTTCTCGTGAAATATTGGGGTAGTATTCATTGGTAACAATGATACGCATCGAGTGTTTAATTACATAACAAACCGGTTGAGTTCGATAGGCTTGTTGAGCCTTAAACTATTGGGTATAATCTCAGGTCATCTCCAAGGTAGAGTGACCTAGGAATAAAGAAATCAAGTTTGTCCCAATGTTCTAGATGACTTTTAGAGATTCAAGTGTTTGGATGCACTGGTCAGTTTGGTTTTAATTTTCATGCCATTTATTACGTTTATGGCGGTTCTGACCTAGCACACTTTGAGCAGCTATTCTATCTCTTATTTTTGAAAATTAGGACACTCCTAAGACAGGGAGTGCCATTTTAGTTCTGTTAAACATTTTTCCTTATGGGTAGAAGGAACACGACCAAAGAGGACTATTAGAGAATGGCGGGCTTGCTTAAATTCCTGTGAGTCTTGTGAACTTTAAATCATGTAAGTGCTTTATTAGTAGCATGACGTTGGTGTGGTTGATGATGTATTCAAACTTTTAAAAATTTCATTGCTTTTGGGTGGAATTTGGTAGTTAAGCTTGAATGATCATGAGATGCCTTGGGTGGTAAAGGTTTAGTGATCGGTTAATGATGGTGCATCGATAGGTGAAGATGAGTTTTTTCTAAGGTATCGACCAGTAGTGGTTCGACTGTTTTTCTTTTGGTAATATTTAAAATATTTTTAGTTTAATATTCCTTTAGGGATAATCATGTACCCTATATTTATATCTTCCTTGATACAATAAGAGAGTGTTGGTCTTACGCCACATTTTAGTTTAAAAGTTTTTGGGCAGTTTAAGTGGTATCCCAGTGTTTCATGCTAAACATGTGTTTTTTATCGAGGCTCGATTAGTCTTGAGTGATCCTTGGATTTACATGTAGTAATTCCTTGGATGAACTCTTTTAAACTAACTGTTTCTTCTAACTTGACCACCATACCGATGCCACTCTGAGCCTAGTCAATGTTCTGATGTAAACTTCTTATCTTTTTACCAATGTTTTACTCATAAACATGGAGTATGGACTACCTTGGGTTAGTTAATTATACTCTAGTCATTCCAATATGAGGTTATCATAGACTTGTTTTCAGGCTTGGTGATGATTAAATCAAGGAACATCATGAGAAGTCAGGTATGGACTTTGGTGAGCATTTGGTGGTGAATTCAAGATACCTTGGAAGAAGGAATTACATTTTTGTTTGTAAAATTTTGTCTATTTAAGACGAACATCTTCTTGAATGGTCAGTCAGAGTGGCTCGATTAGTTTTTTCTCTTGTTCAATGGAGTGGTAAGTGAAGGACCGATTCTATCACATCAGTAGGTGAGGAGAGTGTAGTTTGTGTCGGCCATGGATTATCATGAGAAGATGGCTCAACCTGGAAAAATAAGGTCAGTGAGGAATTGACTGTCTGAATATTTCCAAAATCATGTGATAAGCATCATTATAACACTTAAGGGTGTTTTGAGTAGAAAATTTTTATGGTGAGAAGTTTCGTAGATCATAATTGAACCTTTTTAATGTTAAATCCTAAGGTGGTAAGTACCTTTGGTTATATGATTAATGATATGATTATGGGATCATGTCTCTATCTAAACGAGCTCAGGTAAGGGCCATTTTGGTTTTTCAGTTGGAGAACAAGTTCTGAATCAAGTTTTTATGGATTGCATTTCCTCATGATTAAATGGTTATCAGAGGTGCATTGGATGTTTTGTAAATTCAACATGACCATTTGAATGAAGCTTCATGACCCTTGTAGTTCTAGTGATATTTTTTTTGTTCCCAAAGGCTTCTTGGGGATGAGAAGTTCTAGGGTGGGGAGGTTGTAATGTCCCGTGTTTTGAACTGGAAAAAATCCAAGGGAATTTTAATTGTTTTGTTTACTGAGTGGTTTGAATTTAAAACTGAACTTTGAAATGGAATTCTGAGAGTTTCAACCTTTCAAACTGATGTTTTTGGACTTGGGTGAAGGCCTGACAAGTTTCCTGGGTGTTTAGAGGTGTTTCGGGAGCATCGAGACCCTGTTTTAAAATTAAATTAAATTAAAATTAAAATGAAAATAAATCAAATGATGTTAAATGAAAAATAAAATAAATGATAAAGAAATATTTTAATGATGATAATAATAATAATATTATTGTTATTATTTATTTATTTATTATGATGATGATGATTATTATATTCATTATTATTATTTATTATTATTATTAATTAATAACAATAATAATAATAAATTAGGTTTTAAGAAAACCTAAATGAGGGTCTCCTCCCCCCTTACCTAGACCACACGACCAACACCTTAGCCGAACCCTCTTAGGTGCGTGATACCCTGTTTTGAGAAAATAAAATAAAATAAAATAATATAAAATAAAAACTTAAAACATAACACACCCTCAACCCTCTCCCCTTAGTAGCCACGTGGCACCCCCTCCCTAGATCCCTAGCCATGTGACACCTCCCCTCTTGCTCCCTCCTCTTCATCTTTTCCAAACTAATTTTTCCGTGATTCATGCTCGATCTGGTGAGGTATGATTCTCTCTTCCTTCTCCTCTCTATTTCTTGGTAGATTTTTGGGTCTCTCATTACCCAGTGTGGTTCGTCCGAATCCTAATTCAAATGGGTAATCCTATTTTAGGTTTTTTTTCTGGTTCTATGTTATGCGAAGGGACTCTTGGGACCCCTTTGTGCATATTCTGACATCCATCACTGAAGGCGAAGCAGATTGGGTCGATTCGGTTCTCCACCACCATCCGAGGTGTGATTATTCTTCTACTGTGTTTTTCACACCTCTTTTATTAAGGTCTTTAGGTGTTTTTGACTCCCTAATAATTAATCAGTAGTGCATTGGACTATATCGTGTGGTTTTAGTTGGTCGCTGCTTAATTTTTCAAGAGCTGATTGTCGGTTGGGTCATCTTTTGAGGTAAGATCCCTATCCTTGCCTCTTTATTTCAAGAATTATTTAAATTGAATTTAGCTTCCTGATTAATTCTGCTTTGTTATATTGAATTTAATTTCTGGAATAAGATGTTTTCTTATTATTCTCAATGTTTTTTCTGATAAATAAATTTATGGTTTTGTAATAAAACCCCTCCAACGAAGGTGTGCTGTTTGTAAAAACTCACTGTGATGATTTATTGTTTATTTATCATGCTTGGATTATTAAGGTGGACTTCCTTTTATGCTTTGAGGTTATGTTTTATATAAGTCATGTTATGAAATGTCCTTTTTGATGACCCTAAATGAGTTTCCCCCTTAAAAATAAATGTTAAATGAACCAAGAAACCTTTAAAGTGCTTCGACCGGTTTTTTAATTGGAATTAAACGTGTAAGTGATTTACCCTTTCCAATGGAACCTTCTAAGTACATAGACCATTTTATACATGGAATAGAATGTTTAATAAATGGGAAAACACAAGTAGGTAAATTCCTATTTTTAAATAAAACCTTCTAAGTGTATCTTGAACCTCGATAAATAAATTTCCTTGTTTGTTTAATTGAATAGCTTGCTCTATTAATTGGATTACCCATGTAGGTGGTTGCCTAGTTAACCATGGAACATCCTAAGAGACCCATTGAGCCTTGTTAAATGTATTTTCATGTTTTGATGGATTAAATTACATGTATTTAAAAGAAATGGACAATGCATGATGGGTTTCCCTTCTTATGATGAATTGAATAATTTAAATGAATTAATTTAAATGGAATTGTTGTGGGTGGTTTAAACTAAATACCTTTTTATCTGATATAATTATTTATAGTATATGAAATATGTGTGATCATGATGGAATACTAAATTCATGACCAGATAAATTGGACAATCACTATTAAACAATAATATTTTATTTTTAAACCACCATTGAATCTATTTGGGCTTGTAGGCAAGGAGGCTGAGACCAAGGACCGCCTGATAGGTGTGCCAACCTTGGATTTAATTGTGACCTAGTCTATCTAACTTTCGATCACTACAATAAATTTGATAATTTAAGCAATTAATATCTTAGACTTTTGAATTGTCATAAGAATAAATTTGTGTGATTTCTTATGGAAGAATCACCTTGGAAATTTATGGTTAATTGATATATTAACAACCTTAAGGTCAAATGATTAATTGAACTGGTTTGATATAATTATGATGATAATTAGGATATTGGATTAATGAAATGAATTGGTTTGACATATGGTAATTTTTATAAATTTATCATTGTGTATTATGATGATAAATATGGTATGTTTGATATTAGAATTGTGATTTTTCTTTCTTAGATTTTGAGTTTATGTGATATCAATGTGATTAATACCTGAGGGTTTGATACTGTTTAGAATGTTGAGTTTGTCTAGATACAAATTATGTTTAATGTGATGCTTGAAGGCTTGGTTCATGATCTTCTATACCACCTAAGGGAAAGGGGCTCAGGTACTTGATGCCTAAGAGTAGATTATATGTTTATGTAGGATGATTTAGGGCTAGATTCATAGTCACATGATGCCTAAGGGAGAGATATAGTTTTTCCTAAGGGTGAGATTCTAGTGATTCCTGAGGGCTTGGTGCATGTTTTCATGTCGCATGAGGTCTAGGCACACTGTTAATGAATCCATGAGGGTAGATTATATGTTTATATCGGATTCTTAAGGAAAATATTCACAGTCACATGATGTATGAGGAAGAGATTCTATTTATGACTAAGGGTGAGATTTTGGTTAGCCTGAGGAAAGAGGCCGTATGTTTATGGTATATTCTAAGTGATTCATCCTCAGTAGGAGAATATGCCACTGATTTGGGTGATCCATCCTAATATAGGAGGATCTACCCATATACATAGATACCTAGGAGGGTTCCAAAGTAGTTATATCCACCAGACGTTCCTTAGGAACTTGGGTAGATTGTTGTTTATTTATTCAACACTTCTTGTTTATTTTTCTTAATATACATGCTCACTAATTTAAATTACATATCTAGTAATTTATTGGGTTATACATTGTGGGTGCTAGCCTAATGAGATTATTATCTCACACCCTACTTGGGTTCTGTTTGACACCCTTGTAGATCTTCTTGCTCATAGGTTTGTGAATTCATTACTTATGCTATGCTGTGTACATGGAAGCTAGGGAGCACATGACTGGGCTCTTACTCAAGATACTCAAGGAGTTTACCATTGGATTTTTTCTTTTCTTTTTGTTATTTTTTACTATTTGTACCTTATAATAGCACCTGAAATTACATACATCATTATATGTAATTGGTGTTGGCCATTTAATTTTATTAAATTATATTATTCTTTCATTGATATCTGTCTTACATTTATTATACTACTTCTGCTGTTGAATGATATTTATTATCTGATAAACCATTGTGCTAATATGATATGAGGGTATATTCTCCCTACTACCACCTCTTTAGACCCTCTATGATCATTGGTAGCCTATAGAGTATGGGAAGGTGCACCTAAGGCCATGGGACCCACTAGTCCGGCCATCATCTTAGTGGTGAGCCAGACCGGGACACTACATGAGAAGACCCCAAAAACATCTACTGTCAACATGTATCAATAAAAAATTAAAGTGTATAAAAATTAATTTCACCCAACAGCATTGGTATGAATAACCATGATCCATCTTGATCAATCAACCAATAGCTCACTTTCATCAAACTTTCCAAATAACAATGTTTATTTATAAAGAACAAAAATCATATATCATAACCCATCATTGATTTATCGCTTAGTAATTCACCCTAGATTCACTAATCGTGAGACACTAGAGAAAATAAAAATCTCCACATATCTCAGAAGCACTAGAGGAAATACACATCTCTATCTTTCTTTAAAGTACTAAAGGAAATACATATATTTTTCTAGAGAAAATACACATCACTAAATATAGAAACACACACATGTCCAAACACTAGAGAAAATACACACCTCTAAATATAAATATATATATTTGAATACTAGAAGAAATACACATTTATATGGATGAAATTGTATATCAAGTACCACCAACCCTAAAGAAGTGGGCAAGGAGTAGAGATAATATTGGGTGCATTGTAATCCACCTTAAACCCAGAGTTGTGGGTGATAAAAAGAATCACCACTCAGGTGAATTACTATCCATCATATTCTTATAATTAAGATGCTAGAAAAATATTAATATTAACCCATCCTATCCATTGTGTTTTCACATCAGGGATACTAGAAAAATTTACCATCTTCATATATCCTACACCATAATTGTTGGAGGAAATACCCACCTTTAATTATCTTCATGAAATATTTGATATATCTTTGTAAAGAACCAGAATTTTCTTGTAATTTTTTTAAATATATGGGAATTTTACGAGTCCGCAAAAATTGACGGTGCGTGATTTCGAGGCCCAGAGTGCCCGGAATGAATTTCTAAACTTTTGTTCGGGTACGTTCAGTAAACGTGTGATCGGGTTTTTCTAACTTTTGAACTGGTGCTCAGAATTGAAATCTGAGGACATCATTGAACTCGCAGCACTGGTATTCGCTTAAGGAGACTTTCACCTCGACGACAGTTGGTCAAGGTTGAAAGTTAAATTTTGGTTTTTTTGGGAAAGAATAAAATAAAATAAAAATTGAGTAAATTTTTTATTTTTTTTGTTTGAGCTTCCATGTGGATGGTTCATAGGTGGGGACCACCTGAACTAAAACTCCCATGAGAGGTTATAGTGGTGGGAACCACCTGAACTAACCTCCCATGAGAGGTTATGGTGGTGGGGACCACCCAAATCTAAACCCCCAATTTGAATCCCTTATACTCCCCTCTTAATGGGTGATAACCTCTTGGACTTCATCCAACATTAAGTTTTCCAACACTTGTCAAATTAATTAGGCTAATTAATTAAACCAACATGCCAATTTAATTTGTGACAACATTATTAATCTACTTAATTTAAATTAATAAGTTGGATATTCCCTCATTTTGGTGGAATTGGGGAAAGGGGTGGCAAAAGGAAATTGGGAGAAAAGATCTCCAATGAAGAATGCTTCACCTTCAACGGATTCTTCTCAAAACTCCGTCAAAGGATCGTCGACGAGGAACATCTCCACCAACGATCAAGGAGATGCAGACGCCATCGACATCCGTCTATCCCTAATGACGTCGTCTTCTCCCTCACAATCTCCGTTGATGAATCAAATGAGGTATGGGTTTATTTGTGTATGATTATTTGTGGGAATTTGTAGGGTGGTTGTTTGAATTTATCCTCTCTTACACGTTCTTGATTCAAAAATGGTGAACCACTTGCTACTGCTCAAACGCAGAGGGGGAGGGCCAAACAAACATGGTCCGACCCCTTCACCATTCTTCCTTATTGTGTCCTTCACGATGGAAGAAGGCGACTTTGGTGATGGCGACCAGTTCTGGCGATCGACAGCGGTGGAACTTGAGAACCATTGCTAAAGGCACGCCACCCCATCACCCCATAGGTTCTGCGCCCCGCGGCCATTACTGCCCCGTGGCCTCCGCCGCTCCGTGCCATCCGTAGCTGAGATGACCCGATTCGCCACCACCGTTCGAACAACCACAGTCGGGCCGAGCCACCGCTGCCGTTTGAGCCGAGCCGCCGCCCGAGCCACAGCTGTCGAGCCGAGCCGCCACCGCCGTCTGATCCACTTCCTCCATCTGAGCTGTCGCCACCGTTCGAGCTGTTGCTGCCGTCCGGGCCGAGCCGCCACCCAAGCCGCTGCTGCCGGGCCGAGCCTCCATCTGAGCCGCCGCCGCCATCTGGGCCGAGCCGCCGCCCGAGCCGCCATCACCCTTCCGGAAAAACCACCCCGACTGAGCTGCCCTGCGGCCTCGCGCCATCGCGACAACCCCCAGCCGAGCCGCTCCGCGGTCTCGCGCCCTCGCGGTACCCTTCACGGCTTTGCAGCCACCCATGGCCCCTCACAGCCTGCCGGGCCAGGCCGAGCCAGACCCAGCGGGTCAGGCTGGGTCAACCCAAACTAAGTTGGCCCAGGCCGAGTCGAGACGAGTCAGTCTGACCGGGTCAGACTGGACCCGGGCCCACTATGACCCATTTACATTTTTTGGCCATAACTTTGGCACCAGACATCCATTTGATGAACTGTCAGTGGTGCTAGAATCCTCAGAGTGAGACAATCCCTTTGTGTATATCCCACTAGAGTTTTGGATTATGATGGGGTATGGTCAGGTTGGATCGAGCACAAATCTAACTGAGCCCCCGGGACTAAAAGGATAATAACTCACAGACTGGGCTTTCGATTGACGCACCGTCTATTGTGTTGAGACCCCTATGACATGACAAACCTTTGAGATACATCTTCGTGGGACATCATGACAGTTGGAGAATCTACCAATGGCTTGGGGAGAAGACTCTCCTAGATATGAGAAATCCTAATGTGGAAACCCAGTAGCTGGCTGTGACGAGAAGAGTGCTCCTAGCAATCCCGTGTGGGTAAGATCATAGAGATCCTATGTGGGTCACCTCCTAGAGATCATGTGTGGGTCAGCTCTTAGAGATCCTATGTGGGTCAGCTCCTAGAGATTTTGTGTGGGTCAGCTCCTAGCGATCCTGTGTGGGTCGGCTCCTAGCGATCTAGTGTGGGTTAGCTCCTAGAAATCCTGTGTGGGTCAACTCCTAGTGATCCTGTGTGGGTCAGCTCCAATGATCCTGTGTGGGTTAGTTCCTAGAGATCCTATGTGGGTCAGCTCCGAGTGATCCTGTGTGGGTCAGCTCCAATGATCCTGTGTGGGTCAGCTCCAAGCGATTCTATACAGGTTAGCAACAGAGCCTCTTAATGGAGTAATATGATTTAGTAGTTACATATAATCATTTATACTACTGTACCTAAAGATATACCTGGTGTGAGTTGAGTTAGAACCTATGAGTTCCTTCATGATTGAGATGGATTACTTGATAACTTAGGTATATGTATTGGCATATAACTAAGTAGAGTTATCTGTTGATTTCATACTTTGTGGTTTATCATTGGTGGATTTTGTGAGACCTTAAGGGTCTCAGGGTCTCTACTGAATATCATTATACTCACCCCTACATGGGCTATGCCCGTACCTTATTGTGTTGGATGCAGACGACAAACAATGCTCACTGAGGACAAGGGTACCAGGACTGGACGGTGCTCGGAGGTGGACCATACAACATATTGGTTCGCAAAGGAGATGGGTGGACGTGGAGTTCTGAGGAGGCGATCTGTACCTACCCTTCAAGTAGGAATTGTGGTGGAAAATCCATGAGTTACTTTTCCCCTACCAGTCATCCTGTACTTTCCACTTTTCCTTGTACTTTCCAGTTGGGCTTGTATTCTGGCCCCTTTTTCTTACTGTACTCACTCTGCTTACTATTCAGTTTACTTGATTTCGTATCTTTCTATGTTATTGGTTGTGTATTTACCGGTTATAAAGGCGATGCTTTCCTAGTTCTAGGGAATTATGCCTTGGGTGCTAGTCACTAGCACTTGACCTAAGGAAGGCGGGCTTGGGGTAGTCACGGCACGGGCCCCAGGGGATGGGTCGTGACAAATTGGTATCAGAGGAGTCGGTTCAACCGCAGAACATAGGACTCTGATATTTCTTTTTAATGTAAATAGTGTTAAGTGTAGTGAGTGTGGTTATCAATTTAGGGAATCCAGTGTTGGTGTGGCGGCCGACGTATCCATACACCAGGACCCTGACTTCTAATTTTCCGACTCAGTGCATGGAAACACTGATTGCGTGTGTGTTTTGAGGGGTTTTCTTTGTGATATTTTGAGTCAGCTCACCAGGTATAACTTATTGACCATGGTGAACCTGTTTCTTTTTAGGATTCCTCCACGCAGATAGCCAGCTAGGGTTCCGAGAGTTGTACGCACTGATATCCCACCGAGCGATGAGGCCTTGGTGCATGGACCTTTTCCAGCAGAGGCACCAATGGTACCATTATCCCTTGGGCCACTGATTCCACGAGCCCCAGCAGCAAAGAGTGCACGCTGCCTGAGCGCGTTGCACGAGTTCCAACACTAGAGGCCACCTGGGTTTAGGGGAGAGACGGACCCACAGACGGCTGAGGATTAGCTGGAGGCTATGGTGAGAGTCTTCCGACTGGTAGGGACACCAGCCGATCTCATGGTGATCCTTGCTGCTAGCCTTCTACAGGCAGTAAAGGGCAGATGGTGAAGCTTGATTCTCTAGGTTCAAGATGAGGTGACAATTATTTGGGCAGACTTCGAGAGCCTGTTTCAGGTAGAGTTTGTCCCAGCGACTCTTCACTCAATGCACATACAGGAGATGCTTCATCTGTAGTAGGGAAGCATGACTGTAGCTCAGTACTCAGCGAGCTTCACTGACCTCTTACGTTACTCCACATATATAGTACATGACCCATTCTTCAGGTCCCGGACCTTCGAGCAGGGGCTCAGGAAGGAGATCAGGGCTTTGATGATCTCACTCAGCATCCCGACGCAGGAAGGGGTGTTAGAGAGAGCCCCATTAGTGGAGAGTTTCCTTGCTGAGTAGTCACCAGCAGTAAGACCCACCACCAGTCATCACGTAGCGAAGTCTTCTACAGCTGGTAGTAGATAGATGTTACAGAGGTCCTAGAGTACCAGAACTATAGGTAGATGAATGCATGCTTCAGGATTGGTTGTGTGGGGGCACCCGAGGTGGAGCCAGTCATACCTGGAGCGGGCAGTGCTACACATGCGGCGGGCAGGGTCACATGGATCGTGAATGTCCAACCCGTTGTACAGATGATCAACAGATGGTCGAGGGACCTCCCAGGTAGAGAAATAGGTTTGAATTAGGAGGTCCGCAGGGAGCAGGTAGACGTGGCAGAGGAGCTGTCATTGCAGTTGGTAGTGGGTGAAATTTTGAGATGTTATTGCCACCACCACTAGGAGGTCCACCCTGACCATAGGGAGTAGGTGGATAGGGGTGATATCAGATCTATAAAGCTAAGGCCTATGATCAAGGTACTCCAGAGATGATATGAGGTACGATCTGTGTCTACTCTACCTTAGCTGTAGTTCTTATAGACACAGGTTCCAATCATTCTATTATTTTCACTACCCTCGTTCGGAGCTCGGAGATTCTGATGGAGCTGTTGGCTTGATCCTTACAGCTAGAGACTCTTATGAGAGCAGATTCGACGATTACGCACTGGTGCCGACAGTGTGAGTTTACTCTAGGAGGCGAGAGCATCGGCTGGGATATCTTAGTAGCAGCATCGAGGCCTTACGACGTCATCTCTCAGATTGATTGTATTAGGCGCAAAGTGTGGTGTGTATGGACGGATGGGACCATGTTTACCTTCACCGACGAGAAGGGAGAATTTTTATCCCAGGATGGACTTACCCGGAGGAGAGTGCAACCGATTACTCGTCAGTTGGATAGACTTACCCTCTGAGCAATTGATGTGGAGAGTCCGAGCTATCCTATTGTGGTGGACCAGTACACGGATGTTTTCCCTAATGATGTTCTGGGTCTACCTCCTCGCAGAGAGGTGGACTTTTACATTGACTTGTACCCCGAGATGGCACTGATATATACACCAGCGTATCATATGGCTCCCATGGAGCTTCGTGAGCTGCGGGTGCAGCTAGAGGACTTGCAGGGGAAGGGATTCATTCAGCCCAATGTTTCTTCGTGGGCATCCCCGATTCTATTCGCCAAGAAGGCGGATGGGAGCTTGAGACTTTGTGTCAACTATCGGCACCTGAACTAGGTGACCGTGAAGAACAAGTACTCACTCCCGAGGATTGACAACCTCTTTGATCAGCTGAAGGGAGAACATTGGTTCTCTAAGATTGACCTCATATCAGTACATCACTAGCTTAGAGTATGAGACGAAGATGAGAAAAAGATAGCTTTCAGATGTCGGTATGGCCATTATGAGTTCTTGGTTATGCCATTAGGCGTAACCAACACTCCATTAGTATTCATGGGACTCATGAACATGATATTTCAGCCATACCTTGATCGCTTTTTAGTAGTCTTTATCGACGTCATTTTGATCTACTCGGCTACTAAGGAGGAGCATGCCTATCATTTGCAGGTAGTACTTGACACACTCTGAGAGAACCAGCTTTATGGTAAGCTCTCGAAGTTCCAGTTTTGGATCTGAGAGGTTCACTTTCTAGGACATGTCATATCGGAGGCTGGAGTTGCAGTGGATCCAACAAAGATTGAGGCAGTACTTTCTTGGGAGCCACCCACGAGTGTGATGGAGGTATGAAGTTTCCTGGGTTTGGCCGGATACTACCAGAGGTTTGTACCAGATTTATCCAGAGTTGCAACACCTCTATCAGTGTTGAAAAATAAGGGGAAATATTTTGTGTGGTTGGATAGATGCCAATGGAGTTTTCAGGAGCTAAGATAGAGGCTGACTAGTGCCCCTATCTTGAGGCTTCCAGAAGAGGGCATAAGGTACTTAGTCTACTACGACGCATCAGGGACCAGACTCAGATGTGTCTTGATGCAGAAGCGAGTGGTGATTGCATATGGTTCTCGATAACTGAGACAACACGAGCAGAACTATGCTACCCATGACGTAGAGTTAGAAGTAGTGGTCTTCACCTTGAAGATGTGGTGACACTATCTGATGGGAGAATGTTTTACAGTCTACTCTGATGACAAGAGTCTCAGGTATATCTTCTCTCAAAAGGACCTGAACCTGAGAAAACGACATTGGCTTGAGTTACTCCAGGACTATGAATTCAAGATAGTCTATACTCCTAGGAAGGAGAACATTGTAGAAGATGCACTCAGCAGGAGATCTGGTATACAGCTACTAGGCGAGGTGACAGAGTAGCTGGCCGCTTTGCAAATATCCTTTTTGGATCGAGATGGAGAAGCTTTCCTTCAGTCTCTTACAGTCACTCCCCCACTTCTTCAGCAAGTCACGGAGGCGCAACATGGGGACGCTGATTGCGAGGTTCAACATGCACAGATATCCACAGGGCAGGCACTTGATTGATTTTCTGAAGTTGGGGAGCACGTCATCCTCTTCAGAGGACATACCATGGTACCAGTATCACTTCAGGAGGAAGTGTTGAGGGAGTTCCACACATACCCTCTAGCGGTACATCAAGGAGTGGCAAAGATGTACCAGGATCTCCGACGATAACACCGGTGGTCGGGAATGAAGAAATTAGTAGCAGAGTTTGTCTCTTGATGCCTCACTTGTGAGCAAGTGAAGGAGGAGCATCATGTACCAGTAGGCTTGGACTTTGTGATAGGAATTCCACGTACATCCAGGGGACATGACTCGATTTGAGTGATCATCGACTGACTCACTGACGCACGCCTGTCGTAGGGCGTGGAAAAAAAATTATTTCCTAAGTTAAAATGTAGTAAAGTGGTTGACCTAGGATGTCTCCCGAAGAGGAGTGCACACAAAACGAGTTGTCACTTTAAAACGAGGGTAAAAAAAATGTTGTGTTTTTGAAATGAAATTTGAAATTAAAATGATTGAAAAACTATGATATTAAAAAGGGTGATTAGGTAGGGGTTGATTTCCTAATTTTAATTCTATCCTTGTTCAATTTAATACAAACCTCTTCTTCTTTGTTGATTAAAGTGAGTTTCCACAATCGTTTCCTCTCACTTCCTTGGTGAAATTATTATTGTGAGAGAAAACCTTACCAAGATCTCGGTTTGGTCAACTCTCCTTCCATGTGTAAAATAGTTGTTTTGAATATCCTTAATTGAAATGGGAAATACCCAATCGGGTTTTGTTTATCCCAAACAATCAATAACATTCACTACACCTTTTACACGTACTGACGATCGTCGAGTACTTCACCACTAATTCTTGGTTTATTCCATCATATATAAACCAGAAATTAGTGGAGGGAGATACTGATTATTTTACCAAGGAAAAAATAAATAACAGAATTAATATTCAATAACGATTTCACTTGATTATAAAATCTTCTATAAGAAACTGAAAACAACTTTGAAGAAGAAAGAAATTTATTCAATTGCGTCCAAGAACTCAAGCATTACAATGTAGAAAACCAACCCTTCCCCAATCACTCCAAAAGTTTACCCCACCATGGTAAGTGTAATCGAGATGAATGGGGAAGAATAAGACATTATAAAACTATGAAAAAGAAAATAAATAAAAAAAATCCGAAAATATCTTATTCTTGGTGTCTTGGAAGAAATGGGATGGAGAATGGATGCTTTGAGAGGGTGGATCTCTCCTCCTTTTATAGAAAGAATTTTTCCCCCAGATGTTGACGCATTGTATCCCCATTAAATGACATCTTCACGCGTTAAGACCTTCTTGAATTTTGTTCATAATTCCCTTGGCCGTGTCCCCTAAAATTATCAGCGGATTTGGACTTGTATTCCAAGAGTTATGGCCGTTTTACTATGAGCATTTATTCTGTCCAGTCAGACTCTCCAAAACAAAATCCTCCGGATTAGGATGATTTAATGACCCCATAAACGGCCAATCCACTCGGTTCTTACTTCATAAAAGATGCTCCACAAATCCTTGTGCGTACAACCACCGAATTTCACAACATTTGGGCCCACCATGGATGAGTTATGGATCCCACACCAAAACTAGGAAGAACTGAAAACAGTTTTCTTTATCCCACTTGTGAGATTCTTTTGAGCTTCCATATGGCCGATTCAGCTTTTAGTCCAAAAATAGTAAATGAATCTCTGGATGTGTAGAATCTGTAACAGAAATAATTTTGAAATTTGAATTAGTGTAGATAATGTTATGGCCAAACTACAGAAATAATTTAAAACTGTTAAGAATCCAAAATGACCAATTTTTACTATTCATCTCAAAATAACACCATTATCATAAAAATGAAACAATTCATCTTAGAGGAACACTTTTGTGGGTTTAAAACAATGATATTAAATATAAATTAATTGAAAATATTTTCTCTATCAATTCCCACACACTTATCCCTTGGACTCCTGGACAAGTAAAAATCAAATCAAATCAAATCCAAAACACATAACAATGAGATCTATCAAATCAATTCCAAGAAACAAAAAGATATCGTGCCTCATCAAAAACAATTATTTCAAGTTCTCAATTTTAGAATTTAATATATTTACACTTCATTTTTTATCCCATGCACACAAAACACCTACCTCACATGAATTTTCTCTCATCTCACAAATGTAAATGCTGAACAAGGCTTTTCTCATCCAAACTCACACAAGAGTCACCATAGGCTTGATAAATTCCTACTTCTATACCCGATGTGAGTCAAGGACATGTGTTTCTCATGAGGACTTTTCAGGGTTGTTACGTGGCTTTCGGTTGGTAGGATTTAGATGTTAAACATTCTAAGGACGAAAAAGGAGGGCTTGGCTCTTTTTGAAGCAAAATTGCAAGATTCTAATTTTTACTCAAGTATGGTCTCCTTCACTTCCCCTTTTTAGAAAATAGGCTCCATCAACATTCAATCAGCTCAACATAAAAAATTTCAATCCTTTCAAACATGATTTTTCTTGAAAGCTCCAGATAGGCACAACTTTCTTTTTTTACATTGGAAGCTCCAGAAAGGCACAACTTCTCTTGTCAGAAAAGCTCCAGAAAAGGCACAACTTTCAACAGAATAATTTTTCAGCATCACACACATCTCTTCCACAATTTATTTTCCACCCAAAGTATAACCAAATGAGGTATTACACTACACGACATCTTTCCCCGCACTTAATTTCAAATAGATCATGCAATTTCACTTCAAGAGAAGGTAGGATAGGGAAAATTCGCTTGTAATGTGGCTAACCTAACAAGAAATTCATGGCTAATAGGGGATAAAATGAAGGATAAATGTAAATGTGGGCCATAATAAAAAGGATTATTTTGAAAAGGGGGCTTCAAACCAAATAAATGCCTCAATCATTTAAAACACACGTACCCAAAACCCTCAAGTTTTGAAAGAAATAAATCAAATTCTGGTTAAAGCAAGAATGGTATGGTTCTCTCAAGAAATGAGGCGAATGAAAAGAATATGAAAAAAATGGTTCAGAAGCCTCACAGTAAAGTGATTTCAAATATATAGACAGTGAAATGTGGCATGGGTTTCAAAAATCAGTGTACTTTTCATGAAATTCTAAAAGATTTGAACTTGAAAAGAAGTCATTTGAGCATTCATTTAAGCTCATTTTCACGAAATAGATTGGTTCACTCATTGACATGGGTTTCAAAAATGGTATTGATAATCATTTCAGCTCAAAAGTTTCAGAAACAAACCAAAAATTGAAAAATAAACACACACAAATTTGAAAACACACAATTGTTTTTAAAAACAAACACAAAATGAAAATCCTAAACTACAAAGGTTCCCTCCCCCACACTTAAATGATGTAGTGTCCTCAATGCATTCAATTTGATTTAACATGTGAGCCAATTTTAAAATGAATCACAACATCAAGAAAGTGTGAAGGAGAGGTACAACCTGATTTATTTGCAGTGCAACATTGAGTTAACCTCCTAAGTGTTGCACTCTAAAAACCTACAAATAAAAGAACAAAAGTAAACATAAGATATTTATTGAAAGAAATGAAAATTGAAATAGGATGAGAATAGAAGGATAAAACTTGGTTTAATCCCCCAAGTGGGCCCTGGGTTTTGACTACCTCCAGAGGGGCAGTTCTAATCGATTATCCCCAATCTGATGGTGGATGAGGTTTCTTTGATTTGAACCACCACATGTGGCTCTTACCAGCTTTCATTTCATTGTTCTTATTGAGGAGGACTCCATAGATAGAGTACACCAGATCCAACCCCTTCACAATGTGGTACAACGTGTATGGTGGGGGTAGGATGAAGTACATAGCCTCCTCCTTCTTGGGTTCTGCATGAAAAACATCTTCTTTATTCTCCAGTGGTTGCTGAAGGTATGATACATCTGGGGAAAAATCAAATGGAATGTCAGAGTTTAATTCTATTAGAAAAAAATTAAAGCATGAAGAATCAATATCAAATTCTTCCCTTTCAAAGTAAGTATCTTGTGTCTCATTTTCCTCCAAAAAATTCACTTTGATCATCTCATGTAGTCCTTCTATTAAATGTTCAACAGGTTTGGGGAGCTCCAGATGTTCCTCTTCAGATGCATATTCTCCCTCCAAGAAAATACAAGTGTTGGATGAATCTGAAAAATTAAAACAAGGGGAGGTAATACTCAATTCAATTTCAACAAAATCAAAAGATGATGAGTTTATGAAAAGATTAACTCCATGAGCTTGTTTGGATTCAATTTATTCTTCAAAGGGAGGTGGCGCTTGGAGTTGAATTTCCATAGATAGAGGTAGGTAGTTAGACTCCTCTATCTTCTATTCAAATTACACTGCTTGGTTGGTTTCTTCCTTCAATGTTGTTGAATCATCTACATTATCAGGAATAGTTTGATCAAGAAGTTCCTCACACTCATTCCAGAAGTTATCCAGATCTTTTTGATCTACCATATGCATTTTAATAGATAAATCTTCTTCATAAATCTTCTCCAACATTTATTGAGATGGGATCAATGGATCTTATTTTAATTTCATCAAGGCCTCTATGTCTTCGTCAACTTGAAGGATTTGTGAGGATACTTCTTCCATCAATTTTTCTAGTTCAGGTTCTTGTTCTGGCTCTAGTTGTGCATCCTGGGATGCATGTACTTGTTCTGCTATCCACTGTATTTAGGTCTCTAGGTTTTGAACTATTTGACTAATTCTTTCAAAATTGGTCTTCAATATCGTTGTGTAATTCTTCTTCTTGGTGTTGTAATTTGATCATTTCTTGATAAAATTCCGGAAAATACTCCTGAAGTTCAATTAATTCTCTAGCCAATCCCTCTAACACTGGGTAATCGAGGTTCTCTTTAAGGTTTTCAATGAGATCCTTGAATTCATCCTCTGTTACGATTTGGATTCGAGCTCCCCGAATTTGTTTAGCCAAGAAAGAAACTTTATACTCTATAGACCAAGGTGATTCAATAACTGGTTCTCGCACTTGTGGGTAATTGTTCCATGAATTAAAAAAATAATCATTTGAAAACAACATGGTAAAATATTTTTTTTAAAAAAAAAATTAAATTTGAAAAAGTGAAATATTTACAAATAAATTGTGGCACTAACTCCCCGACAACGACACCAAGTTTGAAGCATGCCTGTCGTAGCACATGGTAAAACAATTATTTCCTAAGTTAAAATGTAGTAAAGTGGTTGACCTATGATGTCTCCCGAAGAGGAGTGCACACAAAACAAGTTGTCACTTTAAAACGAGGGTAAAAAAATGTTGTGTTTTTGAAATGAAATTTGAAATTAAAATGATTGAAAAACTATGATATTAAAAAGGGTGATTAGGTCGGGGTTGTTTTACTAATTATAATTCTATCCTTGTTCAATTTAATTCAAACCTCTTCTTCTTTTTTGATTAAAGTGAGTTTCTACAATCGTTTCCTCTCACTTCCTTGGTGAAATTATTATTGTGAGAGAAAACCTTACCAAGATCTCGATTTGGTCAACTATCCTTCCACGTGTAATATAGTTGTATTGAATATCCTTAATTGAAATGGGAAATACCTGACCGGGTTTTGGTTATCCCAAACAACCAATAACATTCACTACACTTTTTACACGTACTGACGATCGTCGAGTACTTCACCACTAATTCCTGGTTTATTCCATCATATATAAACTAGAAATTAGTGGAGGTAGATTATGATTATTTTACCAAGGAAAAAATCAATAACGGAATTAATATTCAATAACGATCGCACTTGATTATAAAATCCGCTATAAGAAATTGAAAACAACTTTGAAGAAGAAAGAAATTTATTCAATTGCGTCCAAGAACTCAAGCATTACAATGTAGAAAACCAACCCTTCCCCAATCACTCCAAAAGTTTACCCCACCATGGTAAGGGTAATAGAAATTAATGGGGAAGAAGAAGTCATTATAAAACTATGAAAAAGAAAAGAAATAAAAAATAAATCTAAAAAGATCTTCTTCTTGGTGTCCCGGAAGAAATGGGATGGAGAATGGATGCTTTGAGAGGGTGGAGCTCTCCTCCTTTTATATCTAGAATTTTTCCCCTAGGTGTTAACGCGTTGTATCCACATTAAATGACATCTTCACACGTTGAGCCCTTCTTGAATGTTGTTAATAATTCCCTTGTCCATGTCCCCTAAATATATCAGCAGATTTGGACATGTATTCCAAGAGTTATGGCCGTTTTACTACGAGCATTTATTCTGTCCAGTCATACTTTTCAAAACGAAATCCGCCAGATTAGGGTGATTTAATGACCCCATAAACAGCCCATAAACTCGATTATTACTTCATAAAATATGCTCCAAATCTCCTTGTGCGTCCACAAACAGAAGTTTACAACATTTGGGCCCACCATGGATGCGTTATGGATCCCACACCAAAACTAGGCACAACTGAAAACAGTTTTCTTTATCCCACTTGTACGCTTCTTTTGAGCTTCCATATGGCCGATTAAGCTTTTAGTACAAAAATAGTAAATGAATCCCTGGATGGTTAGAATCTGTAATAGAAAGAATTTTGAAATTTGGATCACTTTAGATAAAGTTATGGCCAAACAAAAACATAATTTAAAACTGTTAAAAATCCAAAATGGCCAATTTTTACTATTCTACTCAAAATAACACCATTATCATAAAAATGAAACAATTAATCTTATAGGAACACTTTTGTAAGTTTAAAACAATGATATTAAATATAAATTAATTTAAAACATTTTCTCTATCAATTCCCCCACACTTAGCACTTGGACTCCTGGACAAGTAAAAATCAAATCAAATCAAATCCAAAACACATATCAATGAGATCTATCAAATCAATTCCAAGAAAAAAAAAGATATCGTGCCTCATCAAAAACAATTATTTCAAGTTCTAAATTTTAGATTTTAATATATTTACACTTAATTTTTTATCCCATGCACACAAAACACCTACCTCACATGAATTTTCTTTCATCTCACAAATGTAAATGCTGAACAAGGCTTTTCTCATCCAAACTCACACAAGAGTCACCATAGGCTTGATAAATTCCTACTTCTCCACCTGATGTGAGTCAAGGATATGTGTTTCTCATGAGGAATTTTTAGGGTTGGTCCGTGGCTTTCGGTTGGTAGGATTTAGATGTTAAACATTCTGAAGCTGAAAAAGGAGGGCTTGGCTCTTTTTGAAGAAAAATTGCAAGATTCTAATTTTTACTCAAGTATGGTCTCCTTCACTTCCCCTTTGTAAAAAATAGGCTCCATAAACATTCAATCAGCTCAACAGCAAAAATTTCAATCCTTTCAAACATGATTTTTCTTGAAAGCTCCAGATAGACACATATTTCTTTTTTTACATTGGAAGCTCCAGAAAGGCACAACTTCTCTTGTCATAAAAGCTCCAGAAAAGGCACAACTTTCAATAGAATAATTTTTCAGTATCACACACATCTCTTCCACAATTTATTTTGCACCCAAAGTATAACCAAATGAGGTATTACACCACAAGACATCTTCCCCCACACTTAAGTTCAACTAGATCATGCAATTTCACTTCAAGAGCAGGTAGGATAGGGAAAATTCGCTTGTAATGTAGCTAACCTAACAGGTAATTCATGGCTACTAGGGGATAAAATGAAGGATAAATGTAAATGTGGGCCATAATGAAAAGGATTATTTTGAAAAGGGGGCTTCAAACCAAATAAATTCCTCAATCATTTAAAACACACGTACCCCAAACCCTCAAGTTTTGAAAGAAATAAATCAAATTCTGGTTAAAGCAAGCATGGTATGGTTCTCTCAAGAAATGAGGTGAATGAAAAGAATATGAAAAAAATGGTTCAGAAGCCTCACAGGAAATTGATTTCAAAGATATAGACAGTGAAATATGGCATGGGTTTCAAAAATCAGTGTACTTTTCATGAAATTTTAAAAGATTTGAACTTGAAAAGAAGTCATTTCAGGATTCATTTAAGCTCGTTTTCATGAAATATATTGGTTCACTCATTGAAATGGGTTTCAAAAATGGTATTTATAATCATTTCAGCTCAAAAGTTTCAGAAACACACCAAAAATAGAAAAATAAACACACAAAAATTTGAAAACACACAATTTTTTTTTTGAAAAACAAACACAAAATGAAAATCCTAATCTAAAAAGGTTCCCTCCCCCACACTTAAATGATGCAGTGTCCTTAATGCATTCAAGTTTATTTAACATGTGTTCCAATTTTAAAATGAATCACAACATCAAGAAAGTGTGAAGGAGAGGTACAACCTAATTTATTCGCAGTGCAACATTGAGTTAACCTCCTAAGTGTTTCACTCTGAAAACCTACAGATAAAAGAACAAAAGTAAACATAAGATATTTATTTAAAGAAATGAAAATTGAAATAGGATGAGAATAGAAGGATAAAACTTGGTTTAATACCCCAAATGGGCCCTGGGTTTTGAATGCCTCCAGAGGGGCAGTTCTAATCGATTATCCCCAATCTGATCGTTGATGAGGTTTCTTTGATTTGAACCACCACATGTGGCTCTTCCCAGCTTTCATTTCATTGTTCTTGTTGAGGAGGACTCCATAGATAGATTACACCAGATCCACCCCCTTCACAATGTGGTACACCGTGCATGGTGGGGGTAGGATGAAGTACATAGCCTCCTCCTTCTTGGGTTCCACATGAAAAACATATTCTTTATTCTCCAGTGGTTGCTGAAGGTATGATACATCTAGGGAAAAATCAAAGGGAATGTCAGAGTTTAATTATATTTGAAAAAAATTAAAGCATGAAGAATCAATATCAAATTCTTCCCTTTCAAAGTAAGTATCTTGTGTCTCATTTTCCTCCAAAAAATTCACGTTGATCTTATCATGTACTCCTTACATTAAATGTTCAATAGGTTTGGGGAGCTACAGATTTTCCTCTTCAGATTCATATTCTCCCTCCAAGGAAATACAAGTGTTGGATGAATCTGAAAAATTAAAACAAGGGGAGGTAATACGCAATTCAGTTTCAACAAAATCAAAAGATAATGAGTTTATGAAAAGATTAACTCCTTGAGCTTGTTTGGATTCAATTTCTTCTTCAAAGGGAGGTGGCTCTTGGAGTTGAATTTCTGTAGATAGAGGTAGGTAGTCAGACTCCTCTATCTTCTCTTCAAATTCCACTGCTTGGTTGGTTTCTTCCTTCAATGCTACCGAATCATCTACATTATCAGGAATAGTTTGATCAAGAAGTTCCTCACACTCATTCCAGAAGTTATCCAGATCTTTTTGATCTCCCATATACATTTCAATAGCTAAATCTTCTTCATCAATCTTCTCCAACATTTATTGATATGGGCTCAATTGATCTTATTTTAATTTCATCAAGGCCTCTATGGGTTCTTCAACTTGAAGGATTTGTGAGGATACTTCTTCCATAAATTTTTCTAGTTCTGGTTCTTGTTCTGGCTCCAGTTGTGCATCCTAGGATGCATGTACTTGTTCCTCTATCCACTGTATTGAGTTCTCTAGGTTTTGAACTATTTGAAAAATTCTTTCAAATTGGGCTTCAATATCGTTGTGAAATTCTACTTCTTGGTGTTGTACTTTGATCATTTCTTGATAAAATTCCCGAAATACTCCTGAAGTTCAATTAATTCTCTAGCCAATCCCTCTAACACTGGGTATTCAAGGTTCTCTTTAAGGTTTTCAATGAGATCCTTGAATTCATCCTCTGTTATGATTTGGATTCAAGCTCCACGAATTTGTTTAGCCAAGAAAGAAACTTTATACTCTATAGACCAAGGTGATTCAATAAATAGTTCTCTCACTTGTGGGTAATTGTTCCATGAATAAAAAAATAATCATTTGAAAACAACATGGTAAAAGATTTTTTTTTATAAAAAAATTAAATTTTAAAAAGTGAAATATTTACAAATAAATTGTGCCACTACCTCCCCGACAACAGCGCCAAGTTTGACGCACGCCTGTCATAGGGAATGGTAAAAATATTATATCCTAAGTTAAAATGTAGTAAAGTGGGTGACCTAGGATGTCTCCCTAAGAGGAGTGCACACAAAACGAGTTGTCACTTTAAAACGAGGGTAAAAAAATGTTGTGTTTTTGAAATGAAATTTGAAATTAAAATGATTGAAAAACTATGATATTAAAAAGGGTGATTAGGTCGGGGTTGGTTTCCTAATTTTAATTCTATCCTTGTTCAATTTAATTCAAACCTCTTCTTCTTTGTTGATTAAAGTGAGTTTCCAGAATCGTTTTCTCTCACTTCCATGGTGAAATTATTATTGTGAGAGAAAACCTTACCAAGATCTCGGTTTGGTAAAATCTCCTTACATGTGTAAAATAATTGTATTGAATGTCCTTAATTGAAATGGGAAATACCCGATCGGGTTTTTTTTATCCCAAACAATCAAGAACATTCACTACACCTTTTACACGTACTAACGATCGTCGAGTACTTCACCACTAATTCCTAATTTATTCCATAGTATATAAACTAGAAATTAGTGAAGGGAGATTATGATTATTTTACCAAGGCAAAAATCAATAACGAAATTAATATTCAAGAATGATCGCACTTGATTATAAAATCTTCTATAAGAAATTGAAAACAACTTTGAAGAAGAAATAAATTTATTCAATTGCATCCAAGAACTCAAGTATTACAATGTAGAAAACCAACCCTTCCCCAATCACTCCAAAAGTTTACCCCACCATGATAAGGATAATCGAGATGAATGGGGAAGAAGAAGGCATTATAAAACTATGAAAAAGAAAAGAAATAAAAAATAAAGCCGAAAAGATCTTCTTCTTGGTGTCCCGGAAGAAATGGGATGGAGAATGGATGCTTTGAGAGGGTGGAGCTCTCCTCCTTTTATAGCCAGAATTTGTCCCCCAGATGTTGACGCATTTTAGCCCCATTAAATGACATATTCACGCATTGATCCCTTCTTTAATGTTGTTCATAATTCCCTTGTACGTTTCCCCTAAAAATCTCAGTGGATTTGGACATGTATTCCAAGAGTTATGTTCGTTTTACTATGAGAATTTATTCTGTCCAGTCAGACTCTCCAAAACGAAATCCGTCGGATTAGGGTGATTTAATATCCCCATAAACGGCCAATACACTCGGTTCTTCCTTAATAAAAGATGCTCCAAAATCCCTTTGGCATCCACCCACTGAATCGAACATCATTTGGGCCCACCATGAATGAGTTATGGACCCCACACCAAAACTAGGCAGAACTGAAAACAGTTTTCTTTCTCCCAATTGTGAGCTTCTTTTGAGATTCCATATGGCCGATTCAGATTTTATTCCAAAAATAGTAAATGAAGACCTAGATGTTTAGAATCTGGAACAGAAAGAAGTTTGCAATTTAGATTAGTTTAGTTAATGTTATGTCCAAACTACAGAAATAATTTAAAACTGTTAAAAATCCAAAATGGCCAATTTTTACTATTCAGCTCAAAATAACACCATTATCATAAAAATGAGACAATTAATCTTAGAGGAACACTTTTGTGGGTTTAAAAAAATGATATTCAATATAAATTAATTGAAAATATTTGCTCTATAACTCACCAATTCAGCCCACTTCTTACCGATCAGAGAGCATGGTTCAATAGAGAGCTTGGGATGCCTCTATGTGCAGGAGATTGCGCAGCTACACGGAGTACCCTTGATGATTATCTTAAATCATGATGCAAATTTTACTTCCCGACTATGAAAGGGGTTACAGGAGGCTTTCAGGATGCAACTTCGTTTGATCACTGCCTTCCATCTTCAGACGGATGGCCAGACTGAGCAAACCATTTAGACCCTCGAGGACTTGCTGTGTGCTTGTGTACCCAACTTCGGTCACAGTTGGGAGGATCAATTGCCTTTGGTGGAGTTTTAATACAACAAAATCTATCAATCCACCATTGGGATGACACCTTTTGAGGCGTTTTATGGGAGACCCTGCAGATCACCTTTGTGCTGGACTGACCTAGTGGAGTCAGCACCAGTGGGATCAGAGATGGTATGGGCTACCACAAAGAAAGTGTAGATCATCCAGGAGTGGATGAAGACTACACAGAGTAAGAAAATTTTTTATGCCGATAGGAGACGAAGACCTCTAGAGTTCGAGAATGGTGACCATGTCTTTCTACGGGTCTCACCCCGACGAGGATTGTAGAGATTTTGGCCGAGGTGGAAAGTTATTTCCGAGGTTCACTGGACCCTTTCAGATCCTCAGAAGAGTTGGTGAGGTGGATTACCGCTTAACTCTTCCAAATCAGTTGCACCGGGTTCACGACATCTTCCATGTATCCTAGCTGAGGAGATACGTGCACGACCCTTCCCACATCATCGACCAAGGAGAGTTGGACGTCGACGATATAGTGACTTTTACGGAGGTTCCAGTTGAGATTGAGGATTGACAAGAGTGGGTCCTTTGTGGGTGATCTATACCTCTGGTGCGCGTTCGTTGGCTGCACAGGAACCTCCAGGAGAGAACATGGGAGTGGAAGGATGATATTCATGCTCAGTACCCCCACTCGTTTTCCTAGTTTTGTGATGTGGCTTACGGGGATGTAAAGCCTGAGGTGGAGAGAATGTAAAGACCTAGAATTTCCATGTATTTTTTTTAAATATATAGAAATTTTACAAGTCCGAGAAAATTGACGACGCGTGATTTCGAGTCCCGGAGTGCCCGGAATGAATTTTTGAACTTTTGTTCAGGTACGTTCAGTAAACGTGCGAGCATGTTTTTCTAAATTTTGAACTAGTGCTTGGAATTAAAATACGAGGACACTGTTGAACTCGCAGCGTCAGTATTCTATTAAGGATAATTTCACCTCAACGTCTGTTGGTCGAGGGTGAAAGTTAAATTTTTTGTTTTTTGTGAAAGAATAAAATAAAATAAAAATTGTGTAACATTTTTTTTTATTTGAGCTTCCATGTGGATGTTTCATAGGTGGGGACCACCTGAACTAAACCTCCCATGAGAGGTTATGGTGGTGGGGACCACCTGAACTAACCTCCCATGAGAGGTTATGGTGGTGGGGACCACCCGAATCTAAACCCCCAATTTGAATCCCTTGAACACCCCTCTTAATGGGAGATAACATCTTAAACTTCCTCCAACATTAACTTTTCCAACACTTGTCAAATTAATTGGGCTAATTAATTAAGCCAACATGCCAATTTAATTTGTGCCAACATTATTAATCTACTTAATTTAAATTAATAAGTTGTATATTACCTCATTTTGGTGGAATTGGGGAAAGGGGTGGAAAAGGGAAATTGGAAGAAAATATCTCCAATGAATAACGCTTCACCTTCAATGGATTCTTCTCCAAACTCCGTCAAAGGATCTCTGATGAGGAACATCTCCACTGATGATCGAGGAGACTCCAACATCACCGAAATTCATCTATCCCCAACGACGTCATCTTTTCCCTTGAGATATCTGTCGACGAATCAAAGGAGGTAGGGGTTTATTTGTGTATGATTATTTGCAGGAAGTTGTAGGGTGGTTGTTTGAATTTATTCTCTATTACACATTCTTGATTCAAAAATGGTGACCCACTTGCTACCGCTCTAATGCGGAGGGGGCGGGCCAAACAAACATGGCCCGACCCCTCCGCCGTTCTTCCTTATTGTATCCTTCATGATGGAAGAAGGTGACTTTGACGATGGTGACCGGTGCCGGCGATCGACTTTGGTGGAACTCGATAAATGCCGATGAAGGCACGACGCCCCGCCACCCCGTGGCCTCCGTGCCCTGTGACCATCGTCGCCACGCGGCCTCCGCTGCTCCGCGCCGTCCGCAGCCGAGTCGACCCGAATCGTCCCCACTGTCTGAGCCGCCGCTGCCGGGCCGATCCATCGCCGTAGTCCGAGCCACCGCAGTCCGGGACAAGCCTCCATCTGAGCCGCCGCCATCGTTCGGGGCGAGACGCAGTCCGACCCACTACCGCCATCCAGGCCGAGCCGCCGCCCAAGCCGCCGCCGCCGGGCTAAGCCACCATCCAAGCCGGTACTGCCGTTCGGGCCGAGCCGCCGCCGCCGTACTGGCCGATTCGCTGCCCGAGCCACCGTCACCAGGCCGAGCCGCCGTCCTAGCCACCACCGCTATCCGGGACGAGCCGCTGCCCGATCCGCTGGTGCCGTTTTTCCTGAACCAGCACAGTCGAGCTGTCTTGCGGCCTTGCGCCCTCGCAGAAACCCCCAACCAAGCCGCTCCGTGGTCTCGCGCCCTCACGGCACCCTCCGTGGCCTCGCATCCACCCGCGACCCTCCGTGGCCCCTCCGCGGCCTTTCGGGCCGGACCTAGCGGGCCGGTCCTAACCAGACCCAGTGGGTCAGGCCGGGTTAGTCCGACCGGGTCAGATCGGACCCAGGCCCACTACGACCCATTTACATTCTTTTGGCCATAACTTTGGAACCAGACGTCTGTTTGACGAACCATCAGCAGCGCTTGAATCCTTGGAGTGAGACATTTCCTTTGAGTATTCCCCACTAGAGTTTAGGATTGTGATGGGGTACGATCAGGTTGGATCGAGCGTGAATCCAATCGGGCCCCCAGGACTAAAAGGCTAATAACTCACAGACCGAGTGTCCGATTGACGCACCGTCTATTGCGTTGATACCCCTATGGCATAGAGAACCTTTGAGATACTTCTTCATGGGACATTGTGGTAGTTGGAGAATCAACCGGTGGCTTGGGGAGAGGACTCTCCCAGAGACGAGCAAGCCTAGTGCTGAAACCCAGTAGTTGGCTGTGACGAGAAGAGTGCTCCTAGAGATCCCATTCGGGTCAGCTCCTAGCGATCCCGTTCGGGTTATCTCCTAGCGATCCTATGTGGGTCATCTCCTAGTGATCCTATGTGGGTCATCTCCTAGCGATCTTGTGTGGGTTAGCTCCTAGCGATCCTATTTGGGTCATCTCCTAGCGATCTTGTGTGGGTCAGGTCCTAGCGATCCCGTGTGGGTTAGCTCCTTGATATCTTGTGTGGGTCATCTCCTAGCGATCCTGTGTGGGTCAAATCCTAGCGATCCTATTTGGGTCAGCTCCAGTGATCCTGTAAGGGTTAGCTCCTAGCGATCCTATGTGGGTGAGCTCCAGTGATCCTGTGTGGGTTAGCTCCTAGCGATTCTGTACAGGTTAGCAGCATAGCCTCTTAATGAAGTAAGATGATTTAGTAGTTACATCTAATCATCTCTATTACTGTACCTAAAGATATACCTAGTGTGAGATGAGTCAGAACCTCTGATTTCCTTCATGATTGAGATGGATTACTTGATAACTTAGGTATATGTATGGGCATATACCTAAGTAGAGTTATCTATTGATTTCATACTTTGTGGTTTATCCTTGGTGGATTTTGTGAGACATTGAGGGTCTCAGTGTCCCTACTGAGTATCGTTATACTCACCCCTGCACGGGCTATGCCTGTACCTTGTTGTGTTGGATGCAGATGACGAACATCGCTGACTGATGACGAGGGTACCAGGACTGGATGGTGCTTGGAGGTGAACTATACGATGTGTCGGTTCGTAGAGGCAATAGGTGGACGTGGAGTGATGAGGAGGCGATCTGTACCTACCCTTCAGGTAGGAATCGTGTTGGATGATCCAGGAGCTGCTTTTCACCTATCGACCATCTTGTAATTTCCAGTTTTCCTTGTACTTTCCAGTTGGGCTTGTATTCTGGCCCCTTTTTCTTTCTGTACTCACTATGTTTACTAATCAGTTTACTTGAGTTAATATCTTGCTATGTGCTTGGTTGTGTGTTTATAAGTTATAAAGGCAATGCCTTCCCAGTTCTAGGGAATTACGCTTTTGGTGCTAGTCGCCAGCCCCTGGCCTAAGGAAGGCGGGATTGGGGTAGTAACGGAACGAGCCCCGAGGGACGGTTCGTGACAATCTTAACCCAGATCCATGGGTTAGTATAAGAAAATTCATGTAAAAATTATCATCATCCTCTACCCAGATAAATGGTCAGGAAATAGTATGGTCAATTTCATCTCACTCCAACCCTAGATAGTAGGTGAGTGTAAAGGAGATCCACTACTACATCCCGCTGATATCGATATCCATCCAGTGTATGTTGTATCACATCTCAAAATAGATGATCACACATAATCATTCACCTCATAGACAATCAAGGATCCTCTATTAGTCTCACAAGACTCCATGTTTTTCAATCAAACCAATACATCCTACTTAATAGATCCCCACTTCCCAATCTCGTAAGGAGTGAATAATAATTCAATAATAGATAAATGTTTTTATTGAATTATTCATATTTCTCATCACAAATATAGGATGCACTAATCTTCTCATATAAGTCTTGTATAAATCATTGGAATTAACTTAAGGTACTTTTACTAAGTTCTATGGTCAATTCCAAACTATCTGAATATTTATCATAAAGATTCCATCACTTTATTTTATAAAAATATCACCACTGTTTCCTTATTATCTTCTCATCACTATATGATAACATTAGTTTACATAATTAATAATTTTAGATTCAATCACTTTTTCCACATTTATTATTCCAATAGATTTTATTTTATTTCATAATATAAATGAATTTATTTGTATTATCTAATAAAATATATAGATTTATACTATTTACAATGTATTTAAATAATCCACCACTTCTCACTAACACTAATTTCTTCAATTAAGTAGTTAAAATGCTTTATTCATTCTATAGTTGACAACCAACTTTCATAACCATAATTATTTTCATCCCATGAATTTATTTCTATATATCTTGATCGTAAGTTATCAACATCTTGGATTCATAATAATGAATTAGTAATCTATATAAGATCTATCAATATATTGAATATAAAAAATTATTATGTTAAATTATTCTCCTTCCTTTTAATAACCTCAAATCCTATTTTCCGATCAACCAAAAAGGACAATTCACCACCTCCCATGGTTAAGGATCTTATCTGAGTAAATATTTCAAGTTCCTTTTCTGTGTTTGATAAAATTTATTTTAATTATTATTATTTAAATCAATAATAATTTTTATGTGATCATCCCACATAACCATGAAATTCATTCCCTATAATCCACCAACCACTAAGTTGATACTAAGAACCATTCACCACCTCCCATTGTTAAGTACCTCATCCATATGAGAAATTCATGCCCTTTATCTTAAGCCTCATGAATATTTATTCAAATAATAATATTATTCATTAATAATAATATTCAAATGATCTCCAAGTAAATAATTTAAGTTCTTTTTATGTATTTAATATTTAAAATTTATTCCCTTGTATTTTCCATCTCTCTATTGGGACCTATAATTGGTATCAGAGCCTATAATTTTAAGAGTTTTTATTTGTTTTTTTACTATGATACCCTTATAATTAGTATCATAGACCACCCTTTTAAGATTTTATAACTATTTATATTACTTCTATACCCTTACAATTAGAATTAGTTCATAGGCACTTTTGGATATATTTTTGTTACTAAATTGTATCCTATATTTAATAAGTGGAAGGAAATATTTTTTAGGGATGGCTTGCTTAAACAATGGAAATGTATTAAATCCTACACTGTATCCAAACTTAAATGGTAGTAAGTATTCTCATTATATTTTTTTATATAATCTTATCTCATGAAAATTGATATTTTATATTGGGATATTGTGATAAATGCTTATGTTCTACTTGAATATGATTTGGTTAATCTAAAAGGTTTAGATATTGCTATACATGAGGTAAATTTTAAAGTTATGAATATTATTTATTTCTAATTTAATTTAAATAGTTTTGATCATATATGTATATGATTTATTTATCATGAAATTTTGAAAAATATTGAGATAGTTACATTTGAATAAGGAAAACCTGAATATTTTTTTGTTCTTGATGGAAATAATAAACTTTTATGTCATAGTTGTAGGAAGCTTAAACATATGAAAATAGAATGTATAAATTAGAAAAAGGAAAATATCAATTATTATCAATGGAGGAATAAAGTACACATAAAACCTAACTATATGAGATTGAATAATCAATGAAAAGATAAAAAATTCAAGAATAAAGAGAAGAAAGATATGGTTGCCTATAATAGTTCTTAATATTGAGATTTCAAGGATAAATATGGAAGTGAGAAGAAAATTTGTAATAATTTATTTATAGATAAATATGATAAGATATTATTTTCTTCTTCCCAATCATATTATTTAAGTAATTTAGGTGAATCTACAAAGAAATATGTAAATATTTTTTTGATGGGTAACATGGATGAAGTGAGTAATTTAAGTCACAATTCTGATTTTGATGATCATGGATGCAATAAGACTACTATTAAAAAGTTATAAAATAAGGTTTATGAGTTATAGGTTAATGTAGTAATAATTGGATATTCATATATTAAGTTTAATAAGGATCACTAAGGTTTTGAAAAAGAAAAAAAGAATGATGATTCTGAAATTTTGAAGCTTAGAGAGGAAAATGAGAAGTTAAAGGGTATGGAAAGATGAAAAAAAATTCTTCTAATATAAATGAAATGTGTTTTTATGATTTAGAGGCTATTTAAAAATAAAATATTAAGTTGAAAGCTAAACTATAAAGTATAAAAAAACCAGGGAATTTCTTTTCAAGAAAAAGAGAGTTATGACAAGATAATGTTAATGAATAGGATGAACAAAAAAATGGTCTTGGTTATGATGGTCTTATTCTATAGATGTACATGAATTTATTTTTAAAGGTAAAATAAAAGTTATTTATTTAGTTAGTAGTTTTAAATGTGGTTATTTTGGTCATTATGAATCTGATTGTTCTTTAATATTTGTTCAATCTCTTGGTTATAAGATTTTTTTTACATAAATACTATTTCAAGATTAAATTGTCTAACCCTTATATAACATGGGTTATTAAAAGTTATTATTCAAACCTAATTAGACCTAAATTGGTTTACATGCCTAGGTAATTAATTTATCATGAGAAACATGCACAACCTTTATATTTTTATATTATTTGATATCGTGGAATGAGGATATCTGTGAATTATTTTATTTTGACCAATGAACATGATTTTATTGTTTTATATTTTATTTTATTAGCATATGACTAAATGTTGGTTATTTTTAATTGATTTCATAATTTTTATTAATTATTTGAATATCATTAACAATTTTTCAAGGAACCTTTTAGTTTTATTTTTATCTATACATGAGAAGTTAACTTTTTTTTACTTAATAAAATTAGTTAGGGGATAAAAATATTGTATTAAGGGGAAAATTTTATTGTTTTTTATTTTTTATTCACTATTTCATATATATATTTTTATATATGAGTTTAGGGGGATTTATATTCTTTTAATATATTGATATTTCATATTGTGATCGATATTTTATATTATTGATATCTCATTGTTTAATCATGTTGGTTTCATTATTTCTTTAACTACTGACCATATTGTATAATATGTTCATATTTCAGTACAAAATGTTATATTTTTAGTGATTTATATTTTTATATTTTTGTATATTATATTTTTACAACGTTTAATCTTCAATCTACCCTTGTTTACTATGTTTTATTATTTTATATATGGGGAGATGATTATAGGTTTTTTTATGTTCAAAATGGGTAGAGATGTTATTTATTTATTTTTTAACCTTTCATTTTTTCTATTTCTTATCTATTTATTTTTCATGAACTGATATTTATTATATTATATTATTGTTTTTTACAAAAATGGGGAGAAATTTTCATATTCATGATGTTTGAGTTTTTTAATTATAAAAAAGGAGGAGAATGATGAGTGACTCATTGCCACCTCTATTTGTTTGTGTTTTGATAATTATAACCCCTCTATTTATTATTATTTTTATTTATTATTCATTTTATTCTCTCATTACTTGTAACTTATTTATTATTCTATTTACTCTCATATTCTATGTTGAGGAATTTTCTAAGGATAAATAGTATGTTTTCTGAAGAGGCTAGGAAGAAAACCTTATGTTTAAAGTTTTATAGCGGTATAGTTTCTCATGTACTAAGAAGAGAATCATACAATATTAGAAATTATAGATTTTGGTTAAGTCGAATATATTATGTATCTAATAGAGGTAGAAAAATATATTACATATTGAATTATTTTGAAGGTAAATATTTCACGATTGAGGTGTGTCTTGAAAAAATAGGGTATGTATCGGAAATTTCACTAAGTGAAGAATATTATGCATGAGGAAATATAGTACAAATTAGATATTAAAAAAATAAAAACATATTTTGTATAATAAATAATATACCATGTATCATTAGAAGTTATAAAAATATCTTACATATTGATATTTTATCAAACAAAAATATCTTACACATTGGAGTTAAATATATTATGTATCCAAAAGTAGTTTTAAAAATCTTAAATTTATAGGTGGAGTTTTAAGAAATATATTGCACATATTAACTAGAGTCAAGGAAATATATTATGAATTTCAATAGAGAAAGAAATATCTTACATATTATTATAATATATTAGAGTTAGATATTTCACTAAGTCAATTATATTATTCATTGTAACAAAAGTGTTAGAATACTTTTAATCTACAGTGAAGAACTTGATATTTAGAAAATTATTAACTAGAAGTTAAAGATTCTTTCATATTGATGGGAAGTTAAATATTTTAAAGATAAATGTTTCAGATGTTATATGAAAAGCTTACCACGCTTTTAAATAAGATAATCAATCCTTGGTGAGACTTTAGTTGATTTTAGTAATTCTGTTAATATGGAAATACTCATTCCATAAAGAAAAAATCACACCAGGATCATGTAGTCCCAGAAGAGAAGTAAAAAATAGTTATGTCGTAAAGAGATTATCAAACCGTAAAGAATTTTTTAGAACTGCATGAAATATTATTTACTAATACCTTTTTTTGGGATTTTGATATTCAAATTTCAAATAGTTAGATTATCAATGGTTTTTTTCCATGTGATTTCAAAGAGCATTTCAAAGTGTTTAAATGATGATTATTATGGGAGTATTTAATAATGATTTTAATATATATTTGAATTATTCTATACATGGTTATTAAAGGTGTTTTAGATTATTTATGTAAGTCCACATGAATATTATTATTAAACATTAAATACATAAGGATCTTAGAGAGTGTTATTCAGGGAAATATCCATTTTTATTTATTCTTTAAAATATGATGTTATTGGTAGTGGAAACAAACATACGAGTCACACTAGTTAACACTAAAGTGTTTCATGATTCTAAACCCACCAAAGGAAATGTTGGTAATTCCTCTAATTCTAAAGGAAATAGTTTAGGTTACGACTGAACCTTAAATGTTTAGGTTGGATTTCCTCCCATTAAATTGCTGGGTTTAGGGTTTTTGCCTCTAGATTGAAAAATGAGGATTGTAAAGTGTTTTCGCTCTCCTTGAAAAGAGATACAATTCTAGTGGATGATAATGTTCTTGGTTTGAGAGTGTGAAGAGTATAATTATGATCATTTAGATCTAAAATTTAATAAAAATATTTTCAGTATCTCATTTACTTTACTCTACTACACTATTCACACTCACTACACTTATTTTTTTATGGTTGAATTGTCGAATCTTCTTATCCACCACATTACACTATATAATTTAAGTTACTCTAATTTGTTTAAGATTGATAATTCACCCCGACTTTTCTTTTCCATATTTTTATTGGGACCTACACATTGCTCCCCACCACCAACCACCATGCATGGTGGTTTACTAGGTTTGAACTCCTTAGATTGATTCAAAAATTCATACTCAAGAAAACTTTGACTCCCTGATTGTAGATCAAACCTTGGTTTCCCAAAATTCAAACTCTAAGTGTATCAAATTTTAGAGAGAAGATGAAAAAGGTAGAATATCACCTTTGAGATATTTCTCAATCAAAAAATCTAGTTTGAGTGATTCTAGATGGGTTATGTTTATATGATTGAGGTATTTCCAATGAGGTATGGTAGTTTTATTGGTTTAATAAAATAAAAATGATATCATTTTTTAAAAAATTTCCTTATAAAATATCTATAAATTATCTAAAAACCTATCCATCAGTTTTATAATAATCCAATGGTATTAGATTAATTATAAATCAAGTATTAATGTAGTAAAATTTCATTTATAAATTTCAATATTTGATAGAAAAATGAGATGATGGAAGTTTGTGCTCAAATAAATAGAAATTTTTATTAAAAAACCATACCTTTTTCATGTCAATTGTGATATCCGATGGTGATCTTCTATTCTATGATAAAACTACAACAACTAACTCCATGAGGACTCTTCTCATCAACCATATCTTCCTTATAATGATGACTTTATAAGGTATAATTTAAATCAAAACATAGTCAATAATTTTTTATTATTTATAATAATTAATTAAAAATTACTTCAACACCACTGCACACAATTGAATCCATGCCCAAATATTTTGAAACACTTTTCCTAGGGTAAAAACTCCATTATATGATTAATAACACAATTGTTTTTTCCAATTCAACACCTAAATATATGTGAATTTATAATCTTTTCCATTTTAATTAAAAATTAATATTTCACTAAAAAACATATGAGGTGATCAATAAAGAAACGAAGAACTTAATTTAAATTTAAATGAGTTTTAAGAAACCCATAAATACCAAATCAGGTATTAGACTATGATCATAGGAAAAGTCACTCATAGTTAAAGACTCATACTATTACATCCTTCTCACCTTAAATTTTTTTTTCCTTGAAAATAAAAAAACATTATTAGATTAATAAAAACTTCCATTAATATTCCATCATAGAATAAGGATCCCTATAAATAGTCACTAACCAATACTAGGGGAAGGGTAGTGATGAAATCATCCATAACTTCTATAAAACCATCCACATCTCAAGAGAAAATAAAAATACATATCTCCTCAATGGACTAAACAAGTTAAGGGTTACCTTCAAGATTTTTTTTATCCAAACAAACCCGAGATAAATATCACATTATCAAAAACCAGGATCATAAGAGAACATATATATCACAATGATTAAAAAAATTGGTACAAAAAAAATACTGATAAAAGAATCCATTATAAAACCACTCAAACCTCAGAATTAAAGATATTTAGGATATGATCACTCAAGAGTGTGAGTCTCACTCAACATAATCGTACACATCTCATCATAATTTACCACTAATTCATGGGAATAGGGTCAATATACCCAAATTTATATAAATTATTGAGTTTTCTATGAAAATTCATTTGATTGAAAGAAAATATTATATTAACCACCACTCATGAGCTAACATCAAACTCAAGGATCATCTATAATCGATGATAATAGACTATTTGAAGCTACATAATCTCAAACCACACAAGGGTATCAAGTATTCCTACAGTACTAATTTAAAATTAATCCTTTATTGGATAAGATGACCAGTAATTGAAATTACTAACTAACTTAGCAATAAGATATCACTTTCTCAAATCACTATTTCAAAATTATATTAAATGTTCATCCTTGTTCAAAAACCCTAATCCAAGTGTATACAAGGATGACCCATAGAACTCCAAAATCCAAAAAAAGAAGAATACAAAAGGTATTACATACCTCTCAATTAAATCAATGATTAATGAGCCAAAAAATCTACAAATAACTCAATTTAAACCTTTGAAAATATCTTCTCAACTCACTCATGTCTATGAGACATTTCTTAACTAAACTGAAGATCCCATCACACCAAGATTCTTCCATATCCTTAAAAATCACTACCATCTATTGATAAAAACCCAAGGTCATAACATGCATGCACTGATAAGACTGAAAATCTAACACACCCCATATTTCCATCAAATAGAAAAAACACAAACTGCCCTTTTTCATCACTATCATCACACTAACATTAGATAAATTAGATATTACTATCACTTCATCTATTATGGATCTATGTATAATTTATTTTCCAATTAAACTGACCAGTAAATATTTTATAAATACCTATATAAAAGGTCTAGAACAATATATAATATATCCCCTAACTAGATAAGAATGCTGATTCCATCAAAATTCTTGACATAAATCTTTCAACTATCTGTGAAAAAAATATCTATTACTAATTAATAATATATACAAAAAATAAAAATCAACATACAAACTCATCTTGGATGATAAGTATCACTGAACATTCCCATGTGGAGTACCATGGTATATAAATTGGGAATAAATTCATTTTTATCTTCCCTTTAGAGTATTTACATGTCTGTTATATATAAGAATTTCCATTATGGAAATAATTTTACACAAGCGCATCCAAAACTACTGAAAATATAAGGAGCTAACCTTAAAACATTATATAATATTGACTTTTAAGTTAATAATTCACTTTATTATATTTTTAGGATATTTATAGTTTATCATTTTAGATAATTACATCATAAATCTTACATAATAAACACATGCATTAAAAAGTTGGCAGTTTCACTCAATATCCATTTTTTCTATAATACAATACTTTTAAAAATGAAACATATTTTTTTCATGAATAATCTTCATGTTTTTTAAAATAACTTTATTGTCATTCCCAATCATCCTTAAACCCTAAGAAAAATATTTAAAAACATGGGATGAACACAAAAATCTTAGTAAGGGATATATAAAAAAGGGAAAGAATCCCATTAGTCCATTTCAAAACCATGAGATCATAGAAGAGATTTTTACTTTAACATAATAAACTTTGATCTCAAATATTCATTTACATACACATGGAATTAGATTTATATCAAAAAAAATTTCATAAAAAAGTTTATAAGAAAACATATAGGAAAAATCATAATCATGAGGGTTTCTTAAAAAAACATGAGAACCCCTGAAAAAAATTTCTAAAAAAACCTACCTTTTACCCTTAATGGTAATAATCATTCCTTAAAAAAAGATAATTAGATTAAATTATGAAATATAAATATTTCCATGAAATATAATTATTAAGCATAGAAAATTCATGTAGGTTATTTGAGATATCATCTTCATATAACCCTTTCAAGAACCATTACAAATGGAATAACTAACTTGGTCAATTCCCATATAATTATATAGAGAACATAATCATTACCCAATGCATTAAAGAGATATATCAGGCTCACCCACTACCGCAAAAAATTCCCAAGGACCATAAAATACATAAAAAAACAAAAAAATCTTGATTTTTCATCATTAAACTCATACAAATACACTTTTTAACTCACAAGTAAAATATTTTCGGATATTGATACATCCCTTTCCATTAAAACCTAATTCTAAAAACTAAAATACCAATAAAAAAAGAGAGTTTTTCATTGAATAAAACATGAAATATTATTAAGGAATACAAACATAAAATGATGGTTGTGATGGTGAGAAAATCTATCAATGTTGTATATGTTAAAATAGAACATTCCTTTTATAAATAAAGTCAAAACATCCTATATAAAATACGTAAAAGGATTCCTTTTTAAAACCTATTAAATAAATTCAAAAGAGATATAAAATGTCATTTATAATTTATTTATTTCAATATAAATTCATTCATAAAAGTATTTTAAGTATATGGACATGGAGTAAAATGATTTATTAATTAAATATTTTAAACATTTAAAATGATGTTTTAAAGTAAAGTGTCCCTTACCTCGTGTCCAAATTATCACATACATTTTTTATATTACTAAATAATAAAATTCTGTTAATTATTTACTTAATAGCCTTTTTTATTCCTTTTATTTCACTTATATTCATTTTTTACTTAAATACTTAATTGATTATGTTCACGTCAGATGTTTGAGAACATTTGGATTTTATGTTGGAAATAGACTGGGTATGTTGACTATTGTTAAAGGGGTAATTTTTCCATAATATCAATAATCTTAATCAAGATATTATTACCATTTTTACACATTAAATAATTTTTTTATAAACATCCATGAAATACATACATGGGAAACAAATCACATTGCTTCGTGGAGGTGATAGTCTACACGTACGCACAAACGACATTATCATTTTTAAATGGATAAAAAATTAAGATAATAGATGCTATATTATCTCTATATAATGATAATTATATCATTAATATCATATATATTAATTAAATCCATCATAATAACCATCTTTTTGAAGCGGTTATAAAAAAACACATCGCTTCGTGGAGGTGATAGTCCACAGACACACACATACACACACACACACACACACACACACACACACACACACACACACACGATGTTTTCATTTCTAATAAGATGGAAAATAAGATAATAAAGGGCTATAAAATAATATTAATAACATTTAAATATATATAAGATACTTATTTTATTATTTTATAATTGTTAAAGAAGATTTTATGGAGGTAGAAGAAGAAATAAACTTGAAATAGGTTGGTTTTGACTTACACATTTTCCTCTGATAACCTCTCTGAATTACACATTGATCCTTATAGGTTTGGTATTTTTGTGATAAAGTAACCTATATAACATGGTAATTGGTGTTCATGATAGATTTGGGTAGGTAATAGTTTGAATATAATGCTTAAATGGTGTGAGTAAGAGAGTAGAGGAGTTTCCCTTTTCTAAGTGAGGGGTGGGGCACCCTTAGAAATAATTAAAGTATTAAATTAATATAAATTAATCATCTTGTTCAAGTGGAAAAATATTGAAATAATTGGAATATAGGATTATTATGAGTATAAATATTCTCTTAAAATAAAATTCACACAAGTTTTGGTGACATTTTCACCCTTATCTCTTAGTTTTAACCCCCATGAACCCTTTTGATGATTACTACAGAATCAAAGTTTTTTAATCTATAAAAGTAAAAAAATATAATCTAAAAGAAAATGTGGCACATAATTGTAAAATGGTAAATATTATAGACCATATACCATTCAATTAGATGAATATATCTTTTTTTAATTAATTTTAAATCATTAAATAAAATATCATTTAACATAATATACCATTTAAGTAATTTTTAGAACTATTCACATAGTTCGACTTTAATGACATAAATATAGTAATGGAATTTGAAAATAAACTTTTAAAAGATAAATAATATGTTATATTTATCTAAAAAATTTATGTGACATGATAATTCATTAAAATTTCTTTAATTTTTATATTTTAAAAAATAATTTTCTTATTTTTTCTATTACTTAAACAAGCATAGTATTGATGTTGTATAATAATTTAAGGTAATTATTCCATCATTAAAAGTTAAAAATAAATTATCATGATAAAAAAATTTATCAATATTTCAAATCAATATTTATAATAAATGATAAACTCTCTTTATCCCTATGAAAAAATATTAGATATATTAAATCAAAGAGAGTGACATTTTGTTTTTATTGTTTACCTAAAAACATATTAATGTCACTATTAAAGTAAAGTGACAATAATTTACCAAGATTTAAAAAATTGTATTTTTATAGTCTAAAAAACTTATAAAATAAAATAAATACATGTTTTAGGTAGATTTTAGGCCTTATATCATATTTATCCATGTTTTACCCATTTTACCCTTACCGAGGTGACAAATATTTAATATGATGACTATTCATAATGAAAAAAATAAAAGTAAAATATTAACCAAATTTGAAGATATTGATTCCAAATATTGAATCCATTTTTCAAGATTCAATTTATAAAATTTTAATAAATAAATTTAAATATAAATGCATAAAACATAACGAAAAACAATTTTTAGAAAAATACATTTTAAAGCCTAAAAATGGACTGATACCAAAATCATGTATAACATCGATTACTATGTAATTAAGTAGATTATTTTTAATTAAATAAGTCTTATTTTAATTTAATATAAAATTATAAAAATAACTATACTTTTATATTATTTTATTTAATGAAAATAAAAGACAATTTTACAAAAATTGGTATCTTTTACTATTCACTTAAAAATAAATCTTTTCATAAAATTACTAAAAAATAACTATTACATAATTTTTACTCGATGATATCAAAAATAAATTTCATTTTTTGAAATTAAAATTCTAAAATTTAGATATTTAACTTTTTAATAAAACTGTATAATTTATAAAACTCAATTTAGTTAGAATAAAACTATTTTCTTTTTTATTGGAAAATTACTTGATATTCTTATAGTGAATATGATTATATAAAATCTAATTAATAAATACTTATAAGGAATTATATTTATCCATTATAAACATTACTTAGGTTGTTACATTCTTTCCCCATTTGGAAATTGCATCCTCACAATTTAATTTACTTCTTAAAAAAGTAGAGATAATTTTACTTCATATAATTTTCAGATTACCATGCTGTTTCATCAATAATATTATTTTACAAAAAAATATTAACCTATAGAATCAAATTATTCTACAAAACCTTCTCTTAATGGTCTATAATCTGAATAGGATATTCCTCATAATAAATATTCTCTTCCGACTAAACTAATTCAAGACTCAAAACAAGATATGTATCTGGCACACACTTCTTTAACAATGTAACATGAAACACATCATGTAATTAGGCTAAAATCTAAGGCAAGGAAACTCAGTAGGAAAATTATCCAACCTTCTCTAGGATTTCATATGTTTTAATGAACTAAAAACTTGATTTTTCCTTTTTACCAAATTGTATATCACTTTTCCATGAAGATACTTAAAAAAACATGATTACATACCTTGAATGAAATATTTTTCCTCCAGTTATTTGCAAAAATTTTCTACCTACTCTGATTTATTATCATATGTTGCTAAATTATCTTCACCTTCTCAACCATTTCTTTTACCAATTTTGTTCCCAACAAATTTCTTTCCCCAACTTCATCCCAATAACCTAGAGTCTGACACCAATTTTCATATAATGACTCAAATGGTTATATCTTTAAACTATAATGAAAAATACTATTATAAGAAAATTAAAATAATTAATGATGCTGATCCCAAATTTCTTGGGAATCCATTTAATAAGATCGAAGCACATATTCCAATGTCTGAATTTTTATCTCTGACTATCTATCATATTGAGGATAAAAATCTATACTAAAATTTAATTCAACACTTGATGAATTCTAAATAATTTTACAAAAATTAGTAGTAAACAGGGTATCATGGTTATATATAATAGAAAAAGGGACTCCATTAAATCTGATGATCTCTTTACCATAAATTATAGAAAGATAAACTAAATATATATTATCTCTAATTAGAATAAAATGTTCATATTTAGTTAAATGATCAACAATAACCCATATCTCATTATCACCTCATGATTTATTTTGTAATCCAACCATTAAATCCATTGAAATATTCTATCATTTCTACTTAGAACTGGAAAAGGATGAAGCATACCCGTTGATAATCATCATCCCAATCTAACCTATTGACAAGCCAAACATTTCATTGTAAATCCAACAATTTATATTTTCATTCAATCCCACCAGAAATGTACCTGAAGGCCTCTATACATCTTAGTGCTACCAGGATTAACCGAAAACAGAGATCTATGAGATTTAATCAATAATTATTTCTTCAATTGGGAATCAAAAGGCACACATAATAGTTTTTTGAATCTCAAAACACCTTCTTTTTCAATGATAAATTCAAGAAACTTACCTTTACTGACCAATTATACCTTTTCCTATAAAACATGACCACCCTTATAAGATTTCTTAATTATATCTGACAAATATTATTACATTGACACCTAAATAAAAATATAGGAAGTTCCTATATGCATAATTTCTAGATGAAAATTTATCAAATCATTTATCAAATGTTCATGTTCCAAATGTAGGATAATTAATGATTCTTGTAACGACCCGATCATTTATGAATAAAATTCCCTTTCGTTTAATGTAATATGGATATAGAAAACCCAAGCACTCTTTTTATTATTATTATTGGATTTAAATGACCATTAAGTATCATTATCATTGATAATATATCCGTTGAACAGTTATCACACAACTAATATAAATATAAGGTTCTAATAAATCCTTTCGACATGGAAAAAGGAGATGATGGCCTCATCCAGTAGACTCGGGTCATATAAATCTCATTTTTCGAAGCTCAAAAAGGAGGTATCATCATTGGGATTATCTCTTGAACAAGCCCAAGACGAGCATCAACATGTTAAACTTTAATGAAATTGCCGATGGGAGAAGTTCAAGTTAATAGAGATTACCACCTGGGTGATGTTATCCGAGCTGCCCCAACAGTCTGTCACCATAATACACCTTACCCTTAGGTATTATGTGGGTGTTATAAGGGGTTATGTAACAAGGTATTAGTTAATTATTTTTTAATTCATTTTTATAAATAAAAGTCTTATTCCATGAATTCTTTTATGAGAATAATCTTTCTTAAAAAATAATGAATTTGATAAATTGATTCTTCTGGTAAAAATTGTACTTTTGAGAAATATATACATTATTATATTAAACTAAGGGTTTTATTAATGATATTATAAAAAATTCTTATAAATTATGATTATATCAGTTCCTTATCTATAAATGGGTAGGTAATCAGTTTGATAAGAGTTATATTTTTATATGATAAAATAAAAAGTGTATTTTTAAAGAATTTATTTTAAGTAATTAATTAATTTTTTAAATAATTAATATTTTAATAAAATATTATTATCAAATTAATTTTATTAATAATAAATTATTATATAGTTTTTATGAAGTCAAATGTAATTTTTTTAAGGTTTAAAAACTGTTTTTGTCAAAACTCGTCAATTTTCAATAAATGTCAGTTCTCATTTTAAAAGTTAAAATTAACATATTTAGAAAATTATTTAGATAAAATAAATATTATTTTTTGAATCATGATGTTAAAATTATCCAATGGTGAATTTTTTATTATTTTTAGAGATAGTAGAATTTTTGGGTAAAAATTAAATAATATATAAGTATATAGTGTGTTTTATGACATCATAATGACCCAATAGTGATGTAATAAATTTCATAAAAGATATATTCTACCAAATATATGTTTTAACTTTAAAATAATGTAATTTTATCTTTATTTTACTTATTTTATAATGCCTTAGTGAATCCTCTAAAATGTATAACATATTTTATGATTTTAAGTTCATTTCTTTAATAATGTGACTCACCTCCACATAATAAAGAATAATATTTTAATATCTTAGGACCATGGAATTATAAAATAATGTTTTCCAATACTATTTGGAAAAAACCATGGGTAAAAACCATGTAAAAGTTTGTGGTTTTTAATATTTAATTATATAGATTCCAAAACCTATGTTTGTGAAATATTAAAGAATTCCCCTCTCATTTCCTATATAAACCCACCCAAGATCCCTCTTCACTTCACTAAAAGTTCTTTGAGAACGTCCCCACTCTGTAATACCCTCTCTATAATCCTTCTAAGTCACCCCAAGCTCTCAATAATCCCCTCTTCAAGATTTTGAAGTCAAACACTCAAGTAAGGGTTTCCTTCCTTTCTCATTTTTATCCACATTTCCTTATATTGGAACACCCTTTTATTTTCAATTAAAAATGATGGGGTATGTTCTTGAACCTACCCCATTTTGACCTTATTATATTTTAATGCTGAGAGACCCATTTCTCTCTCATTAATCCCTCCAATGTACACCCTTTACCATGCCAAAATTTCGTAAGAGTTATTTCATTCCTCCTCTTTCTTCAAGAATATTTATTATGTTATGCCTTCTATTTACATATTAATTAAGTTGGAACATGTATTTATATGACCCTATTACTAAAAATTTCATTTATATATGATTATAGACCCCTTTATCTCTCATCAACTCTTTTTATTAATTTTTATGTCATGCCGTTATGCTGCCGAAATTGCACTGTGATTTTCCATGCCAAAATCGTCATGTAGTGAATACCATACCCATTACTCTATCAAGGTTATTAACCTTTATGCACATATAAATTTTTTATTTAGGAATTACATGTATTTATTCTACACTAATTGATCATGTAATGGATTATTATGAATAATGAATCCATGTTTTATGATCTATGTGGCACACTTAAGTATGAGAATGAAGTGAAAGTGACAGGTGCGTCTGGAATTATATAGCGCTCCAATGAATTGGGTAATGTTTAGTATAATGATACGTCATGTTAGGACATGGGTTTAACTGATTCATTTTAGGAAATTTTTCCACCATGTTGGTATAGGGTTACCTGATTCCTTTATGTTTATGATGTAGTGTTTTAAGTTATTGACACATTTCCATGTTATGAAGATCATGCTATATCATACCTTTATGTTCATGCTTATCTTACGCTCCATTGATATGTTTATTTCTTAAAATGTATTATATTATTTATTTTATACATTTTTTACTACCTTACTAGGCTTTATAGCTCACCCCTTTCTTATGTACATCCCCAGGTTATCCAATGCAGTGTTAAGTATGAAGGAATGTTGTGGTCATGTAAAAGAAGTTTTCAAAAAAGATTTTGTATTTCATGTTTTAGGTTGTTATGTAATGTTCCTAATCCCCAAATAAACATGAACTCTCTATCTTATAAGTTGTATTTAGTGAAAGTTTATGTAATAAATCATGTTTAAATATTAAATAAAGAGCTGGGTTGTTATAGTTGGTATCAGAGGATATGTTTTGTTATTTTTGGGATTTGGATTAGAAAACCCTTGCAAAAGCCTTAAGGACAAGACTAAGTATAAGAAAAATATCCCTAAATTTTCACTAAGTTTAGATTAAGTGTTTTATTAAGAAAATAAATCCCTATCTGTATACGAACAAGTAGAGGTGGTTTTGGCACAGATGTATCTAGTGGTAAAACCTGAAAACACCACTTTGAGCTAGACACAAATGAGAATTGGTGCATGAAAATAGTCCTTTCTGAACTATTTTTTCGACACTCCCAGGGGATATGCTTTGTTAAATTCATAATCTTATTATGAACCATTATTAAGGGAGCAAGTAAAAAAATCCCATAAGAATATATGTTAGGAAATAGATCATGGATAACTTATATTGAAGCCTAGAAATTCATAATTTAAGGAAATAAATGTAATTTATAAGGTATCTCTTTTTTTCATTGGATTCCCCTTTAGGTTTTTAATATTTTAAAATACTTATCCCTAAATTTCCTTTTATTCTAGAAAATGGTCGGTAATAGGATTACTCAGGCTAACAACCGATGTGAAGATCAATGTGATGACTATTCCAATGAGATGGGAAATTTGATTGGAGCGGGAATCACAAACTTTTTCATGATACCCTCTTAGATAAATCAAGTTTTGAATAGAAACATGGGTCAAAATAAACTTTCACCCCCTAATAAAGAACACATTTTAATTGAGATCTTTATGATACAAAGGCCTCCTACTTTCAATAGATTATCTGATCCCTCAACCACTGAAAAATGGATCAAATACATTGAGAAGATCTTTTATATCCTTCAATGTTCTGAATAAGAGAAGGTTCTTCTAGATAATTATCATATGGAGGGTAAAGATGATCAATGGTGGACATTGATAAAAAATATGAAGCCTGGGGAAGAGATTGAGGCTATGGGATGAAAGGATTTTTGGAAAATGTTTTTCGATAAATATTTTCCCCACACCCTTCATCTTAAGATGGAAAGAGATTTCATTGCACTCATGCAAAAGGAAGATGAATCTGCTAGGTCGTACAAGGAAAAAATCACCAAACTTTCACGATACACCTCTGGTTTTTTCATTACCCCCAAATACAAGGTTGAACGCTTCTTTGGTGGGCTAAAACCTAGCCTATAGAAAGCCCCGGTGATCCATGACTTTGACATCTATGAGGATATTATCCGATTTTCCCTTAAAGTCAAGATGTATATGAGAAAATCTCAAGGGTATCATGGGGATAAGAAGAAGGAAGTGTACTTTAATTATGGTGGTTCGATAGAGAAATCCAATGGTGCTAAGAAATTACAACATCCAACTTTCCAAAGGTGAAGAAAGAAGTACCATAGAAATTTTCTAAAGGGGACGAGGAAATTCTTTAGGTGTGGGAAGGAAGGGCACCAAGCCAGTGATTTCCGACAAGAAAAACTAGCTACTGCGATAGAGGAAAGGAATGCTCCGTTCGATCCTCAACACATTTTTCATTGCTACAACTTCAAATAACCATGGCACTTTGTGAACTAGTTACCTAAGCTAAGGGTTTTTGGAGGCAACCAACAACCTCCAAGGTAGTAAGGATGATCTTTTTCTATCACTACCATTTAAGTTAATTCTGATACAAAGTGGAAAAAAGTATGCTGGATATTGATTCAATAATGGCGAACATACTTTTTGATTTTGGTTCTATGAATTATTTTATATCCCTAAAGTTTATTATAATAATCCAAACATCACCACAAATAATGAAATTAGAGATGTTAGTGAAAATAGAAAACTGGGAAATTATCGCATAGCATGAATATAACTCCTCCCCTGTCATAATTTATAGATTGAACTTCCTGGATAACCTCATAATACTTCCCTTGGTGTAATTTTATGCAATTCTTGGCATGTATTGGATTTACCTATATAGAGCCAACATAAATTGTCATGAGATGGAAATCACACTCTATACGGTGAATCGAACCCCGATTATATACAAGTGCAAGGAGGAGGATGAATATTCTTTAGAAACATCATCTCAAGGATGGATATTACTTCCCTATGAGTATGCATATATTTATCAAATGATTGAGTATAAGGAAGAAACCATCCTTGAAGACATTCCAATTATGAGAGAATTCATTGATGTGTTTCCCAAGGGATTTCCGGTTCTTCCTCCTAGAAGAGATGTTTAATTCTCAATTAATCTTATACCTGGGGAATTTCCAATATCCAATACTCCTTTTAGAATAGATATTATGGAGCTTGAGGAGCTAAAGAAACAACTACAAAAGAATCTAGATAAAGGGTTTATACACCCAAGTGCTTCACCATGGGGTGAATCAGTCCTCTTTGTCAAGAATTAGGATTGGTCAATGCACCTTTGCATTGATTATCACGAGATCAAAAAAATCACGATAAAGAATAAGTATCATTTTCCACAAATTTATAAATTTTTTCAATCAGATACATGGAGCCCAATACTTCTCCAAGATGGATCTACAGTCGGGATATTACCAAGTAAGGGTGAAGAAGGAGTATATTCCCAAGACTGCTTTTTATACAAGGTACGTTAACTATGAATTCATATTAATTCCTTTAAAACTAAAAAATTATCCAGTAATCTTCATGGAATTTATGAATAGAGTCTTTAGAGATTACCTTGACAAATTTGTGGTAGTCTTTATAGATGATATTCTAATATACTCCAAAACCAAGGAGGAGAATGAGGAGAAACTAATCACTATACTAGAGACCTTGTGAAATGATAATCTCTATGGAAAGTATAAGAAGTGTGAGTTTTGGTTGAAAGAAGTTTCATTTGTGGGGTATATCATCATAATAAATGGGGTATCTGTGGATATTTCCAAGACAAAAGAAATTGAGGGATGGTTGAGGCCAACATATATGATGGATATCCATAGATTCCTGGGGTTAGCTGGATATTATCACCGATTTGTAATAAATTTATGACGATTGTCAAAACCTCTTACCAGGTTAACTCGGAAGGGAGTCAAGTTTGCTTGGAATGATGAATGTAAAGAAATATTCACAGAGTTGACGTAGAGGATTATCACTACCTCTGTGCTCACACTACCCACAAGTGGGGATCTTTTCATAATCTTCGGTGATGATTTGAAGATGGTCCTGGTCTGTGTGTTGATGCATAATGAAAAATTCATCACCTATCTCCTAAGGTAGTTGTAAATTCATGAGAAAAACTATCCCATGCATGATCTGTAGTTAGTAGCTGTGATCTTTGTGTTAAAAATATGGTGGTATTATCTCTTTGGGAAAAAGTGTGAAATATATATGGATCACAAAATTCTCAAATATATATTCATATAGAAAGAGATTAACATGCACCAATGAATATGGTTATAGCTCATCAAGGATTATGACTGTTCAATCCATTACCACCCTAAGAAAGTGAAAAAGGTTCCACATGCTATAAGTATAAAGGACTCAACGATTCTATAATTGATGATAATTTAAAAGGATCCAATATTTTTATATTTGGTGAATATGGACATGGGAATCATAAAGAAGGGAACATCATCAATCATTTCACAAATGATTTCTCAACTATCTCTTTTTGAAAGATTAAAGGATGATAAAAAAGATTATATAGGAATTTATAAGAATGTGGAAGATATTAAAAAAGTAAAATCCTTAGAGTTCAATGTTAATAAAGAAGGAATTGTGAGATTTGGGTCAAGAATATGTGTTCCATCAAATCTGGAGTTAAAGAAATAACTTTTGGATAATGCACATAGTTTTAATTTATCTATTCATCTTGGAAAAACAAAGATGTATCAGGATCTCCAAGAGAATTATTGGTGGAATAACATGAAGAAGGAGATCACCGAATATACATCAAAGTTCATGGTATATCAGTTAGTAAAGGCTAAAAGGCAGAAGTCTAAGGGGATGATGCAACCATTATCCATACCAATATGTAAATGGGAGAACATCACTATGAAATTTGTCATTTAAATTCTGAAGATATCCAAAGAAAACAATTCTATCTGGGTTGTTTTGGATCATCTTACAAAGTCTGCATACTTCATTGAAATTAGAGAGTATTTATCACAGGATCAACTCGCACAGATATACATCAAAGAAGTGGTTAGGCTGTATGAATTACCATTATCTATTGTGTCTGATTGAGATCCAAGATTCACCTCTAAGTTTTGGAAGAGTCTCCAATATGCTCTGAACACTGATTTGAACTTTATCATGACCCATCACCCTCAAATTGATGGCTAATCTAAACGGACTATCCAGACACTTGAGGACATGTTGAGAGTTTTCTCAATAGACTTCAAAGGTAGATGGGACAAACATATTCCTTTGGTGCAGTTCTCTTACAAAAAATATTTTCACTCAATAATCCAAATGGATCCTTATGAGTCCATTTATGGTAAGAGATTCATAATACCGACATGTTGAGATAAATTTGGGGAATGAAAAATTCTAGGTCTGAAAATGGTCAAAGAAATATCAGATAAGGTTAAGACCATCCATCATCACATCAAAGCTGCTTAGAATCGACAAAAGAGTTATGATGAGAACTGTTAATGAGACCTAGAGTTTGATGTTGGAGATATGTTTTTCCTCTACATATCACCATGGAAGAGAGTTATGAGATTTTGGAAGAAGGGAAAGCTTAGTCCAAGGTACATCAGCCCTTTTGAGATCCTTGATCACATCTGAGCAGTGGCCTATCAACTAGTACTCCCACCAAACCTATCTCAAGTTCATGATGTGTTCCATGTATCACTATTAATGAAGTACATACCAGACCCATCACATGTACTCAATCCAGAGGTGGTACCATTTGAGAATGACCTCTCCTATTAAGAGAAGTCAATGAAGATCTTAGCTTGCAGGAAAAAAGTTCTACGAAATAAGACAATTCCCCTCATCAAAGTTTTGTGGAGAAACTAAAAGTTCAAAGAAGCAACATGGGATTTGGAGGAAGTGATAAGGCATAGTTACCGTTATCTATTTTTGTGTGGGAAAATGAAATTTTGAGGGAAAAATTTCTTAAGGTGGAAGTTTGAAATGACTCGATCATTTATGAATAAAATTCCCCTTCTTTTAATGTCTTATGGATATTGAAAACACATGCACTCTTTTTTATTATTATTAAGTTTAAATGACTATTAGGTATCATTACCATTAAGAATATATCCATTTAACAATGATCACACAACTAATATAAATATAAGTTTTTAACAAATCCTTTAGACATAGAAAAAGGAGATGATAGCCTCATTCAGTAGGCTCGGGCCATACGAAGATCATTTTTTAGATATTGGAAATGAGGTAATGTCAGTAGACTTCATTCTTGACCAAGACCAAGCTAAGCTTCAACACGTTAAGCTTGAACAAAATTTCCTATGGGATAATTTCAAGTTAATAGATATCACCACCCAATCAATGTTATCTGAGCCACCCCAAGATTCTTTCACCATTGCACACCTTACCCTCAGGTCTTATGCGAGTGTTATAATGGGTTATGTAACAAGATATTAGTTACTTATTATGTAATCCCCTTTCATAAATAAAAGTCTTATTCCATCAATTCTTTTATGAGAATAGTCTTTCTTAAAAAAAGATGAATTTGATAAATTGATTCTTGGGGTAAAAATGGTACTTTTTAAAAATATATACATTATTATATTAAACTAATGTTTTTATTAATAATATTATAAAAAAAATTCTTATAAATGATGACTATATCAGTTCCTTATTTTTAAATAGTTAGGTAATAAATTTTATAAGAGTTATATTTTTATACGATAAAATAGAAACTGTATTTTTAAAGAATCTATTTTAAGGAATGATTTTTTGAAATAATTAATATTTTAATAAAATATTATTATCAAATTACTTTTATTAATAATAAATGAGTATATATTTTTTATGAAGTCAAATGTAATTTTTTTATTAAGGTTTAAAATCTGTTTTTATCAAAACCCATCAATTTTCAATAAATGTCGGTTATCATTTTAAAAGTGAAAATTCACATATTTAGAAAATTATTTAGATAAAATGAATTTTATTTTTTGAATTAGGATTTTGAAATTATCAAATTGTGAATTTTTCATAATTTTCTGAGATAGTCAATTTTTAGGTAAAAATTAAATAATATATAAGTATATAGTGTGTTTTATGACATCATAATGACCCAATAGTGATATAATAAGTACCATAAAATTAATATTAAACCAAATATATGTTTTTAATTTAAAATAATGTTATTTTATATTTATTTGAATTATTTTATAATGCCTTAGGGAATCCTCTAAAATGTATAACATATTTTATGATTTTAAGTTCATTTATTTAATAATGTGACTCACCTCCACAGAAGCAAGGATAATATTTTAATATCTCTAAACCATGGTCTTATAAAATAATTTTTTCCACTTTTATTTTAAAAAAACTATGGTCAAAAACCATAGCAAGGTTTGTGGTTTTGAATATTTAATTATATAGATTCCAAAACCTAAGTTTGTGAAATATTAAAGAATTTCCCTCTCATTTCCTATATAAACCCACCCAAGATCTCACTTATACTCACTAAAAATACTTGGATCACGTCCCTACTCTTTAATTCCCTATCTATAATCCTCCCAAGGTTCCCAAGATCTCAAGAAGCCCCTCTTAAATCTTTTAAAGTCACACACTCAAGTGAGGGTTTCCTTCCTTTCTCATTTTTATCCAAGTTTCATTATATTGGTACACACTTTTATTTTCAATTAAAAATGATGGGGTATGTTTTAATACCTCAACAATACTTCCATTATTATGTTTAAATGATGATATACCCCTTTCTCTCCCATTAATCCCTCCCATGTACACCTATTACCATGCCAAAATTTCGTAAGAGTTATTTCATTCCCCCTCTTTCTTCAAGTTTCTTTATTATGTTACACATTATATTTACAAGTTTCTAATGTTATGTATTTATATGAACCTATTAATGCGCATTTCATGTATATATGATGATATACCCCTTTTACCCTCATCAATTTTTTATAAGGTTTTATGTCACTCCGTTATGCTGTCAAAATTGTACCGTGATTTTCCATGCCAAAATCATCATGTAGTGAATACCATAACCATTAATCCATCAAGGTTATTAACCTTTATTCATATATAAATTTTTATTCAGAACTTACATGTATTTATTCAAAACTCCTTGATCATGGAATGAATTATGATGAAGAACGAATCCATGTTTTATGATTTATGTGGCACACTTAAGCATGAGAATGAAGTGAAAGTGACATGTGTGCCCATAATTATATACTGATCCAATGTATTGGGTAATGTTTTGTATCACGATACATCATGTTGGGATAAGGGTTTACCTGATTCCTTTTATGAATTTTTCCCACCATGTTGGGATAGAGGTTACCTGATTCCTTTATGTTTATGATGTAGTGTTTTAAGTTGTTTACACATTTCCATGTTATGATGATCATGCTATATTGTGCCTTTATTTTCATGTTTCTATTATGCTCCAGTGATATGTCTATTTCCTAAGATGTATTATATTCTTAATTTTATGTCTTTTTTACTCCCTTACTAGGCTTCATAGATCACCCATTTCTTGTGTACATCCTTAGGTTATCCCATGAAGTGTTAAGTATAAAGGAATGTTGTGGTCATGTAAAAGAATCTTTCAATAACGATTTTGTATTTCATATTTTATGTTAATGTTCCTAATCCCTAAATAAACTAGACCTACTGATATTCTAAGTTGTATTAAGTGTAATTTTATTTAATAAATCATGTTTAAATATGAAATAAAGAGTAGGGTTGTTATAATGCTTTATTTTTTCTACTTAAAGCATCACCTACACTATTTTATTTTCCTGGATGGTAATGAATCATGAAGTCATAATCCTTAATTTGTTTTATCCATCATCTTTTCATCATGTTAAACTATTTCTAAGTGAATACATACTTCAAAATTTTATGATTAATATATATTTCACACATTACTATATATAAATGATATCTCAAGATTTTTTGATGAAAAATCATAGTAGCTAGTTCAAAGTCATGTGTATAATAATTTATCTCATGATGTTTCAATTGATATGAAGCATAAAAAATTACCTGATTATTATTCATTATAATAAAACCAATTAACTTTAAAGAAGCATCACTATAGATAAAAAATAAAAATTTATGGATGGTGTCAAGAAAACTGGATCATTCAATAATATTATTTTCAATTATTATAAATATTCATCACATTCTTTCATTCAGATGAATTTAACTCCTTTTAGAGTTAAATTAGTTATTATTCTAGACTATTGATAATTTTTTTCAAAAATATTATAGTATTAACCTTATAATCCAAGAAAAAAATAAATCTATGTGATATTTTTAGGTCTTGAACACTATATTACTTTAATTTTATATGGATCAATACTTTTTCTATCTTTATTTACAATATGTCCAAGGAAAGAAATCTGTTGTAACTCAAATTCACAGTTACCAAAATTTAAATATAACTTCTTTTATTTTATGGTTTTTAGAACAACTGTAAAATGTTTCTCATTATCATCATAACTTTTAGAATATACCAAGATTTCATCAATAAACACAACCAAAAATTTTTCTAAGAACTCAAGGAAAACTCTATTTACATGGTCTATTAATACAATTATTGAATTTATCAACCTAAAGGGAATAACTACAAACTCATAATTCCCATACTTATCATGAATTAATGTCTTTATAATTTCATTATCTTTTACCTTTATATGATATTAACCAGACCTAAGATTAACCTTTGAAAAATATAGAGCTCCTTGGAGATGATCAAACAAGTCATTGACATGAGTCAATGAATACTTATTCTTAATAGATATGTTATTCAATGCTCTATAATAAATGAAAATACTCATGGAGCCATATTTTTTTTAATAAAATATAATCACCCCATAGTAAAGTGATAGGATGAATAAAACCTTTATTAAGAAACTCTTGTAACTACTTTTTTAATTCCAAAAGTTCTTCTTGAGTCATTCAATAAGGAGGTTTTGAAATTGTCTTAACATAGGCCCCAAGTCAATAGTATATTCAATATCTTGATTTGGTATAATACCACAAAATTCCTCAGGAAATACATCTAGATATTCATTTACTATAGAAATATCTATAATTTTCATAGTTTCCTTTTTCTCAACAATATGTGCATGATAACTTTTATTTACATATGTAATCAATTTCTCAGATTATTAATATGTTATCAGAGGTATGAATTCATTATTTCATAAAAACTTAAAATTGTTCCAAAAAAAATTCTTTAGATCTAAAATATATATTAACATGATATACAGAAAGCTAATACATACCTAGAATAACATCAAACTCTACAAGGGGAAATTTCATAAGGTCTGTAGGTAAAACCCTCCACATATGATAACATGAAAATTATTATAATTTTGTTTTTACTTAATAACCCCCCATGTGTTTTTAATAAAATTTATTGATTTATTTATTGAGGTAAAATTTTCATTTTATCAATAAATTTATCAGAAATAAAAGAATGTGTTGACCGAAAATCAAACAAGACATTGGATTAATATGAATAAATAAGTAATGTACTTAACACCACATCACCGGATGGTACAACACATTATAAAGTAGTAGAAAATGATTTATTTACACCTTTATACTTGTGATATTGATGAATTTAATCATTTTTATCTTTGTATAAGTACTCACATAATAATCCACATCATTACAATTAAATCATCATACTATCATATTTTCATTATTTGTACAATCATTTTATTTACAGTCATGAGTCACATTTTCAAACTTTCTACATCAAAAACACTTAGTAGATTTTATAAGACTTTATCCAAGGTGATTTTTACCATAATTATCACAAGATGAAAAATTTATTTTCTTACCTTTAGATTTATTTGACAGTTCCCCTTTACCTTACGCCTAAACATATTTTTATTCTTATTTTTTCAGAACACATGATCATCATAAAACACTATTTCCACCTTCTTACAACATCAAAAAATTTTCTCATAACTTTTGAATTCATGAAAATCCAATTCCCTTTGATATATTTTCTTTAATCCTGAGAAAAACTGATTAATTTTATTATTAATATCCCAATTATTATTTGGTTGGTACCTTTCCAAATGGGTGGAGTTTTTCTCATATTTAGCTACTGAATCTTTCTCTATCTACCTTAATTACAAGAATTTATTTTCTACTATAATTCGAAAAAATTAAAAAAATTAATTCTCAAGGAAAATATTCTTAAATTCATCCTATTACAAGGAATTTATATCTTATCTTTCTTTGATATTCAAAACCATTGACCACCACTAATTGATTTCACCTTCAAAAATACAATTATAAAGAGTTAACTTTTGATGTTCTAAACAACCCATGAATTTGAATATATTTTATGAGTATTTGACCCATCCTTCATCCATTATAGGGTCATATGATTCACTAAATGTTGGAGGGTGTTGTTTCATGAAATGATCTACAATAGACGTGTACCTTAATGGAAAACTTGGTTTCTCTTTAACATGAATACCACCACCATTTGTATCCTACTTAAACTAATCCATCATAACTAAAAAACTTTTTTGTTCTAATTATAACCATTTTAGGTTTCTAATTTGGAAGGATATTGTCCTCTTGGATCCTTCCTACTTAGTTCCTCTATTTCCTATATGGAAAACCATTCTGAACAAACATATTTTAGATGAAGAAACATGGTAATCTTAAAATTATATATCATGATAACCATAAATTAAAATCTCTTATGGGTATATACTTACATTATACCAATGTCTAAAATTATCTAAACCTTTTATATGATACCAATTATAAATACCAAGACATAAAACATTATATAATCTTGAGTTTTAAGTCTAGAAATTATTTTATTACATTTCAAGGATATTTACGTTTTAGAGTTTTAGAGAATTAGATCATAAATCTTTCATAATAAACCCATACATTATAAATTTGAAATTTTCACTCAGTATCAATTTTTCCCACAATACAATAATTTTAAAATGAAACATGTTTTATTTCATAAAAAATATTCATGATTTTAAACTTGAATTTATTTTTGTTCCTACTCATCATTAAAACCTATGATTTATTTAAAAACATGGGGTGAACACAAAAATCTAAGTAAGGGGAATATAAAAAAAATGAAAAGAAACTTATTAGTCCATTTCAAAACTATGATATCATATAATAGAGTTTTAATTTAACATAATAAAATTTGAGCTAAAATAATCATTTACATACACATGAAATCATATTTACTACCCAATGTTTTTCATAAAACAGTTTATAAAAAAACATAAAGGAAAAATCATAACCACGGGGGTTTCTTAAAATAAAACAAGAACCCATGAAAACATTCTCTTAAAATGATAAAATTTTACCCTTAAAGGGTATAATAATTACTTTAAACCAAATATAATTATATTACCTTATTAAATATAAATATTTTCATGAAAACTCATCACCACCCTTATAAGAACTCTTACAAATGGAATATCCTACTCGGTCAATTCAAACATAATTATATAGAGAACATAAACATTACCCAATTAATTAGTGAGCTATATCAGGCTCACCCATCATAATAAATAATTTACAAGGACTAAAAAATACATGAAACACATAAAATGTTGTATTTACATCATTAAACTCATAAAAATTTACTGTTACACCCATAAGTAAAACATTTTCATATAATGATATATCCCTTTCCTTTTAAACCCAATTTTCAAAAACAAAAATACCTAGGAAAAAAGTGAAGGATTATTTTTATTTAAATAATACATGTAATATTATAATGTAATACAAACATAAAAAAATATTGTGGTAGTGGAAAAATCAATCGACATCATATACGTTAAAATAGAACATTCCTTTTGTCCTTTTCAAATAAAGTCAAAACCTCCTGTATAAAATATATATAAACATTTCATTTGAAATCCTTTAAAATAAAGTCAAAAGAGACATAAAATTTCTTTTATGATTTATTTATTCCAATATAAATACATCTATAAAAGGATCTTAAGAAAATGGATATAGAGAAAATATTTAGAAATTAAATATTTAAAACATTTAAAATGAGGTTTTAAGGTAAATTTTCCCTTAACTCGAGCCCAAATCGTCACATATGAAAAATAAGATAAAAAAAGGTTGTAAAATAATCATAATAAAATTTAAGTATATTTAATATAATTATGTTATTATTTCATCATGGTTAAAATAATCATAAAATTTTAGAATACACCTTAAGGCTTCTAGGTTTACTATTTTGGTGATTCCATTACCTCTAGTACATGGAGAGGGATGTTGGTGATAGATTTTGGTTGGTATTGGAAAACTTAGAGTGCTCAAAAGGTGTGAGGAAGAGAGGATAGGAGGTTCCCTTTTATAAGAGAGGGGAGGGGAACCCATGGAAATACTTTATAGAATTAAATTAATATAAATTAAATTTCATGTTCAAGTGGAACCAAATTGATATATTTATAATATGTGATGAGTATGAATCAAAATTTTAAAGACCTAGAATTTCCATGGAAATTTTTTTCTTAAATACATGGGAATTTTACGAGTCCGCAAAAACTGACAGTGCATGATTCTGAGGCCTGGTGTGCACAGAATCAATTTCTGAAGTTTTGTTCGGGTATGTTCAGTAAACGTACGAGTGAGTTTTTATAAATTTTGAACTGGGGCTCGTAATTGAAATCCGAGGGAACCGTTGAACTCACAATTCCTGTATTCACTTAAGGAGACTTTCACCTCGACGACAGTTGGTCTAGAGTAGAAGATAGATTTTGGGTTTTCGTGGAAAGTAATAAAATAAAGTGAGTTTTCACTTTATTTTATTAGAGCCGCCATGTGGGTATTTGGTGGTTAAAACCTCCTCATGGGAGTTGGAGGTGGGACCACCACAACTTAACCTCCCATGAGAGGTTATGGTGGTGGGGCCCACCCAAACATAACCTCCCATGAGAGGTTACACCGTGGGGACCACATGGGGATTAACCCCCAATTGATGGAGGAGAGTAAAACCTCTCAACTCTCCATCATTAATGAGGGAGAGACTCTTCACCTCCCCTAATTAATTCCTTGTTCCAACCCCTTGAATTAATTAAGGGGAGCCTATCTAATTAATTTAATTCTCCATTTGAATTTCATGCCAACATCTAAAATAATAGAAAATCTATTATTGTTTTTGCTTGGAATTTCTCATTCGGTGGGAGCCTTTGAGAGGAGAGCTTGGGAGGATTAGTGTCCTCCAACGAAGAACCCCATATCCCAATGAAGAACGAAGAAAGAATAATGCCGAACTTCTTAGACTTCTTCCTCAAAGCTTCAACCCTCATGAGACGTCTTCGACGACCGACTTTCGTAACTCCGTCAACAATCAATGATCAAAGGTACGAGGTTGTTTTGTGTAATTCTTCTTTCCTTTTCTCTTCTTCGAATGAAAGGAAATGTTGCGGTGGATTGTAAGAATAATTTAAGTTCAACTTTATTCCTCTTGATGAACTAATTGATACCACCCTAAACATGGAGGGTGCAACCCAAACCAACATGGGCCGAACCCTCCGCCAATCTTGTTTATGATTGAACTTCGACTTGGCGATGAAGCAACGAGGCGACGAAGGCAGTGATGACAAAGGCTGCACTACCTGTGGCCTACAAAAACCGTGCCGCCCCTATGGTGCTTCGGTGCTCCGGGCCGAACCGCGGCCCTCCGGCCGAGCCACCTCGGCCGCACCGCCGTCGGCCGCGCCACCTGGCTCTCGGCCGCCGCTGGCCTGCCGGCCTCCCGGCTGCCCGCCGACCTGCCTGGCCGAGCCGTCGGCCCACCTGGCCTTGTGCCTCCTGATCACCGGCCTGCTTGGCCGTGTGCCTCCTGGCTGCGAAACTTCCTGGCCGTGCACCTACCAGTGGCCGGCCCACCTGGACGCATGCCTCTCGGCCGCCGAACCGCCTGGCCACGCGCCTCCCGGCCATGCTAGCCTGCGCTGGCCACACCCTGCCTGAACTGGCTGCCTACCGACCTCCACGCGCCTCCCCAAGCCGCCTCCCTCACGGCCTCCAGGCCGAGCCGGCGTCCTGGCCCCCTCACGGCCTCCCGACCCCCTCGTGGAGCCCTGGCCGAACCAGCCCAGCCACGCCCTCCGGGCTGAGCCGCGCCCTCACGACGCTCCAGGCCGAACCGGCCCCGAGCCAGGGCCGAACCGCCATCGAGGCCTGCTGGGCTGGGCCAAACAGACTGGGCCAAACCCAATGTGCCAGGATAGAACCATCAGGTCAGCACAGGTCGACCCAATCTGGGTCGACCCAGACTAAGTCGGGTCAGGTCGGTCCGACTGGGTCGAACCAGACCCGGGCCCACTACCGACCCTTTCCTTTCTTTGGCCATATCTTTGGCACCAGACATCCGTTTGATGATCCATCGATGGTGCATGAAATCTTAGAGCGTAGCCGTCCCTTTCAGAATACCCCACTAGAGTTCGGGGTTTAGTTGAGATATGGTCAGGTTGGATCATACAAGAATCCAACCGACCCCCCAGGACTAAAAGGCTAATAACTCACAAACCGGGTGTCCGATTGACGCGCCGTCTGTTGCGTTGAGACCCCTATGATGTGGCGGACCTTTGAGATACTTCTTCTTGGGACTTCATGGAAGTTGATGTATCAAAACTAGGATTGAGTAGCGGACCCTCTTGGAATCAAGCATGCTTCGTGCGAAACCCTATGGATAGCTATGCACTGACGACTGTTCCTGGATCCTGTGTGGGTTCGACAGCACTGACAATTGTTCCTGGATCCTGTGTGGGTTCGACAGCACTGACGAATGTTCCTGAATCCCATACGGGTTCGGATGCTCTAACTAATATTCCTGGATCCTGTGTGGGTTCGACAGTTCTGACTTTTATTCCTGGATCCTGTGTGGGTTCGACAGAATAACTGATCCTGGATCTTGTGTGGGTTCGACAGTTCTGATTTCTGTTACTGGATCCTGTGTGGGTTAGACATAATAGATGATTCAGTGGCTACATCTGATCATCTATATCTCTCTAAAAAAGTTGCATACCTGTGTGAGTTGAGTTAGTAACTTTGTGTTTTCTTCATTATTGAGATGGATTACTTGATAACTTAGGTATATGTATGGGAATATACCTAAGTGAGGTTATCTGCTGATTTCATACCTTGTGGTTTATCCTTGTTGGATTTTGTGAGACCTTGAGGGTCTCGGGGTCCCTACTGAGTATCGTTATACTCACCCCTGCACGGGCTATGCCTGCACCCCGTTGTGTTGGATGCAGACGACGGACTGCACTGACTGAGGCTAAGTGTACGAGGACTGGACGGTACCCGGAGGTGGACCTCACGACGAGTCGGTACCCGGTGGAGACTGATAGATGTGGAGTGCTGAGGAGGCTATCTGTACCTACCCTTCAGGTAGGATCCATGGTGGATGATCTAGGAGCTGCTTTTCACCTTTCATCTATTTAGCCCTTTTTAGTTGTACTTGTACTTTACAGTTGGGCTTGTATTTCTGGGCCCTTTACTTTTCATCACTCTCTAGTTATATAATTCTTCTCAGTGTTTTGCATTCACATGTGTAATATGTTGTGTTTTTTTAGTTATAAAGGCAATGCCTTCCCAGTTTAGGGATTTACGCCTTTGGTGCTAGTCGCTAGCCCATGGCCTATGGAAGGCGGGCTTGGGGTAGTCATGGTACGTGCCCCGGGGGATGGGTCATGACAAATTGGTATCAGAGGAGTTGGTTCTACCGTAGAACTTAGGACTCTTATCTTTTCTCTGAAGCAATAGTGTTAAGTGTAGTGAGTGGGGTTTTCAGTTCAGGGAGTCCAGTATTGGTGCGGTGGCTGACGTATCCATACACCAGGACACTGACTTTTGATTTTCGACTCAGTGCACAAAAACACTGATTGGGTTTGTGTTTTGAAGAGTTTTCTTTGTGATATTTTTTTGAGTCATCTCACAATGTATAAATTATTGACCATGGTGCACCTGTTTTTTTTCAGGATAACCCCACGTAGACAGCCAGCCAGGGTTCCAGGTTTTGTATGAGATGGAATTCCACCGAGCGATGAGGCCTCGGTGTAGGGTCCTATTACAGCAGTGGCTCCAGTGGTACCACTACCCGTTGAGCCACCGATGCCACCAACCCCAACAGCAGAGAGTGCACGCCGCCTGAATGCGTTGCACGAGTTCCAGCGCCATAGACCACCCAAGTACAGGGGAAAGATGGACCCGCATGCAACTGAGGATTAGATGGAGGCTGTGTGAGAGTCTTCAGACTGGTAGGGACACCATTAGACCTTATGGTGATCCTTTCCGCGAGTCTCCTACAGGAAGCAGCAAGAAGATGGTGGAGCCTGATGTTCTAGGTGCATGACGGGGTGACAATTCTCTGGGCAGACTTCGAGAGCCTGTTTCTGGGGGATTTTTTCCTAGCCACCCTACGTTCGGTGCAAATACATGAGCTACTTCATCTATAGTATGATAGTATGATGGTAGCTCAGTACTCAGTGAGGTTCACCGACCTCTCGCGCTACTCCACTGATATGGTATGGGAACCATTCTTCAGGGCCTGGACCTTCGAGCAGGGGCTTAGGCGAGAGATCAGGGCTTCGATGATCTCCCTCAGCATCCTGATGCAGGCAGGGGTGTTGGAGAGATCCCTCTTAGTGGAGAGTTTACTTGGTGAGTAGTCACCAGCAGCGAGACCTGCCACTGGGCGTCACATAGCGGAGTCTTCTACAGCTGGCAGCAGACAGATGTCGTAGAGGTCCAAGCGGACCAGACCATCTGGTGGACGACCTCAGGACTCAGGTTCGATTGTGTGAGGCACACGATACAGAGCCAATAATTTTAGGAACATGCAGTGTTTCACATGCAGCGGGCAGGGTCATAGGGATCATGACTATCTGAACCGCCATTTGGATGATCAGCAGATAGTTGAGGGACCTTTCAAGCAGAGGCAAAGGTTCGATCGAGGTGATCCATAGGGCACAGGCGAATGTGGCAGAGGAGCTGGTTGTGCAGCTAGAGGTGGATGAGGTTTTGAGGTGTTACCACCACCACCACCACCAGGAGGTCCACACCAACCGTAGGGAGGAGGTGGACAAGCGAGAGCTCAGCTCCAGGCAGCTAAGACTTACAATCACGACGCTCTGGAGATGATTCGAGGTACGATCTGTGTCTACTCCACCTTAGATGCAGTTCTTATAGAGATAGGTTCTAGTCACTCTTTCATTGCCACTGCCCTCGTTTAGAGCTCAGAGATTCTGATGGAGCCATTGACTCGATCCTTACAGCTATAGACTCCTACGGGAGCAGACTCGACGATTACTCACTGGTTCCGGTAGTGTGAGCTTACTCTAGGAGGTGAGAGCTTCAGCTGGGATCTCCTCATAGTGGCGTCAAGGCCTTACAATGTCATCTTGGGTATGGACTAGTTATCTACAGTCCATGCTCAAATCGACTGTATTAAGCACAAAGTGCTATGTGTCCGCATTGATGGGACCAGGTTCACCTTTATCAGCGAGAAGGGAGCCTTTTCAGCGCATGACCGACTTACTCTAAGGAGGGTGAAACCGATCACTCATCAGTTGGCCTGGCTTACCCTCGGAGCAGTTGACGTGGAAAGTCCAACTTATCCTGTAGTGGTGGACCAGTATGCGGATGTTTTCCATGATGATGTTCCAGGAATACCTCCTCACAGAGAGGTGGACTTCTACATTGACCTATACCCCGGGACGACATTGATATCTACACCAGCATATCGGATGGATCCCGCTGAGCTTCGTGAGTTGCGGGTACAACTAGAGGACTTGAAGGGGAAAGGATTCATCCGACCCAGTGTTTCTCCCTGGGCAGCCCTGGTTCTATTCGCCAAGAAGGCGGATGGGAGCTTGAGGCTTTGTGTTGACTACCATCGCCTAAACCAGGTGAACGTGAAGAACAAGTACCCACTCCCAAGTATTGACAACCTCTTTGATCAGTTTAAGGGAGCACGATGGTTCTCAATGATAGACCTCAGATCAGGTTATCACCAGCTCTGAGTTCGAGATAAGGATGTGCAGAAGACAACCTTCAGATGTCGGTATGGCCACTATGAGTTCTTGGTTATGCCTTTTGGCGTAACCAATGCTCTAGCAGTGTTCATGAGTCTAATGAACAGGATTTTCCATCCATACCTAGATATCTTTGTCATAGTCTTCATTGACGACATTCTAATCTACTCGACTACTGAGGAGGAGCATGCCTACCATTTGTGGGTAGTACTAGACACACTCCGAGAGCACCAAATTTATAGTAAGCTTTCAAAGTGCCAGTTTTGGATCCGAGAGGTTCACTTTTTGGGACATGTCATCTCATAGGATGGAGTTGTAGTGGATCCAGTGAAGTTTGAGGTGGTACTTTCTTGGGAGCCACCCAGGAGTGTGATGGAGGTTCGGAGCTTCCTGGGTATGGCTGGTTACTACCGGAGGTTCGTACCTGACTTCTATAGAGTTGCAGCACCACTTTCAACCTTGAAGAAGAAGGGGAAACCATTCGTGTGGTCGAAGAGATGCCATCAGATCTTTCAGGAGCTGAGGCAAAGGCTGACTAGTGCCCCCATCTTGAGGCTTCTAGAGGAGGTCATAGGGTACATAGTCTACTACGGCACATTAGGGACTAGACTCAGGTGTGTCCTGATGCAGGAGCAAGTAGTGATCTCTTATGGTTCTTGTCAGCTAAAACAACATGAGAAGAACTACGCCACCCATGACCTGGAGTTAGTAGAAGTGGTCTTTGCCTTGAAGATGTGGGGGCACTATCTGATGGGCAAGCAATTTATAGTCTACTCTGACCACCAGAGTCTCAAGTATATATTATCTCAAAAGGACCTGAACCTGAGACATCGGCGATGACTTGAGTTCCTCCAGGACTATGACTTTGAGATAGTCTATACTCCTGGGAAGGGGAACGTTGTTGCAGATTCACTCAATAGAAGATATGGTATATAGCTTCTAGGAGAGGCGACAGAGCAGCTGGCTGCTTTATAGATATCTTTTGTGGACCGATATGGAGCAAATTTCCTTCAGTCTCTTACATTCACTCCTCCACTTCTTCAGGGGGTCAGGGAGGCACATTGTGGGGATAATGGCTGTGAGACACGACATGCTCAGATATCCACAAGGCAGACACCTAATGGATTTTCTGAAGGTGGGGATCATGTCATCCTCTTCAGAGGACGTACTATGGTGCTAGAGTCACTTCAAGAGGAAGTGTTGAGGGAGTTCCACACATCTCCTCTAAAGGTATATCTAGGAGTGGTGAAGATGTACCTAGACCTTCGACGACAATACTGGTGGCCAGGTATGAAGAAGGAAGTAGCAGAGTTTTTCTCTCGATGCCTCACTTGTCAGTAAGTGAAGGCATAGCATCAGGTACCACTGGGATTGGTTCAGCCTTTAGAGGTCCCAGAGTGGAAGTGGGATGGGATATCCATGGACTTCGTGATGGGTCTTCCACATACATCCAAGGGGCATGACTCTATCTGGATGATCATTGATCGACTCACCAAGTCGGCCCACTTCCTACCGATCAGAGAGTAGGGTTCAGTAGAGAGTTTGAGATTCATCTATGTGTAGGAGATTTTGTGGCTACATGGAGTACCTTATTCTATTGTCTCCGATCATGACACACGATTTAATTCACAACTATAGAAGGGGTTATAAGAGGCTTTCGGGATGTAGCTTCGTCTGAGCACCGCCTTCCATCCTCAGACAGATGGTCAGACTGAGCAGACCATTCAGACTCTCGAGGAAATGCTATGTGCTTGTTTCCTAGACTTCGGTGGTAGCTGGCAGGATCACTTACCTTTGGTGGAGTTTGAATAAAACAACATCTATCACTCTACCATCAGGATGGCACCTTTTGAGGCCTTGTATAGTCGACCTTGTAGATTTCCACTGTGCTAGACAGACCCAGAGGATTCAACACTAGTGGGACCAGAGACGGTACGTGCTATCCCAGAGAAGGTGCAGATCATCCAGGAGTGGATGAAGACTGCACATAGAAGGAAGAAGTCATATGCTGATAGGAGACAGAGACCTATGTATTTCGAGGATGGTGACCACGTCTTTCTACGGGTCTCACCTCAACAAGGTTTATGAAGATTTGGCTGAGGTGGAAAGTTATCTACGAGATTCATCGGACCTTTCTAGGTCCTCAGCAGAGTAGGTGAGGTGGCTTAACACTTAGCTCTTCCACCTCAGTTGCACCGGGTGCATGCCATTTTCCATGTATCCTAGCTGAGGAGATACGTGCACGACCCTTCTCTCATCATTGACCATGGAGAGATGGACTTCGATGATGGGGGAAAATTTTATAGAGGTTCCAGTGGATATTGAGGATTGACAGGAGAAGGTCCTATGTGGATGGTCGATACCTATGGTACACGTATGCTGGCAGCATGGGAACCTTTAGGAGAGCACATGGGAGAGGGAGGCTATGATGCATGCTTAGTACCCCCATTTGTTCCCTTAGTTTGAGTTGTAGCTTATGGGGACGTAAAGCCCTGAAGTGGGGAGAATGTAAAGACTTGTAATTTCAGTGGAAATGTTTTTCTTAAATACATGGGAATTTTACGAGTCCGTGAAAACTGACGGTGCATGATTCCGAGGCCCGGTGTGCCCAAAATCAATTTCTGAAGTTTTTTTCGGGTACGTTCAGTAAACACACGAGCATGTTTTTTTAACTTTTGAACCGGTGCTCGCAATTGAAATCCGAGGGCACCGTTGAACTTAAAGCGCCAGTATTCACTTAAGGATACTTTAACCTCGATGACAGTTGGTTGAGAGTAGATGTTATATTTTGGGTTTTGGTGGAAAGTAATAAAATAAAGTGAGTTTTCACTTTATTTTATTAGAACCGCTATGTGGGTGTTTGGTGGTTAAAACCTCCTCATGGGAGTTGGAGGTGGGACCACCACACCTGAACCTCCCATGAGAGGTTATGGTGGTGGGGCCCACCCGAACATAACCTCCCGCGAGAGGTTACGGCGTGGGGACCACACTGGGATTAGCCCCCCCTTATTGATGGAGGAGAGTTAAACGTCTAAACTCTCCCTCATTAATGAGGGAGAGCCTCTTCACCTCCCCTAATTAATTCGTTGTGCCAACCCCTTGAATTAATTAAGGGAGACTATCTAATTGATTTAATTCTCCATTTGAATTTCGTGCCAACATCTAAAATAATAGACAATCTATTATTATTTTTGATTGGAATTTCTCATTCAGTGGGAGCCTTTGAGAGGAGAGTTTGGGAGGATTAGTGTTCTACAACGAAGAACCCCATCTCCTGACAAAGAACAAAGAATGAAGAACTCCGACCTTCTTTGACTTCTTCCTCGAATCTTCAACCGTCGTGAGACATCTTCGACGACCGACTTCCACAACTCCGTCGATGATCAATGATCAAAGGTAGGGGGTTGTTTTGTGTAATTATTCTTTCCTTTTCTCTTCTTAGAATGAAAGGAATTGTTGCAATGGTTTGTAAGAATAATTGAAGTTCAAATTTCTTCCTCTTGATGAACCAATTGATACCACCCTAAACGCGGAGGGTGCGGGCCAAACCAACATGGCCCAACCCCTCTACTGATCTTGTTTATTATTGATATTTGGCTCAGCAATAAAGCAACAAGGTGACGAAGGCGGTGACGACCAAGGCCGCACTACCCGCGGCCTCCGTGAACCGCGCCGCCCCCGCGACGCTTTGGTGCTCCGGGCCGAACTGCGACCCTCTAGACGAGCCACCCCGGCCGCACTGCCGCTGGCCCGCGCCACCCGGCTCTCGACCGCCGCCAGCCTCCCGGTATCCTGGCCGCCCGCCGGCCCACCTGGTCGACCCGCCGACCCGCCTGGCCGAGCGGCCGACCCGCCTGGCTAAGCCTCCGACCTGCCTGGCTGCGCACCTCCCGACCACCAGCCGGCCTGGCCGCGTGCCTCCCGGCCACCGAACCGCCTGGCCATGCACCTCCTGGCCATTAGACCACCTGACCGCGTGCGTCCCAGCTGCCGAACCGCCTGGACGCGCGCCTCTTGGACACGCCGGTCCACTCTTATCGCGCCTTGCCCAAACCGACTGGCTGCCGGCCTCCGTGCGCAACCCGCACGGCTCCCCGAGCCAGCTCCCTCGTGGCCTCCTGGATGAGTCGGCATATCGGCCCCTTCACGGCCTCCCGGTCCCCTCACAGCCTCCCAGCCGAGCTGGAATCCTGGCCCCTTCTTGGCACTCTGGCCAAACCAGCCGGGTCGTGCCCTCCGGGCCGAGCCGCGCCCTCGCGATGCTCCGGGCCAAACCGGCCCCGAGCCCGGGCCGAACTGCCCTCGCGGCCTGCTGGGCTGGGCCCAGGAGGCCGGTGCAAACCTAATGGGCCGACTTTCCCAATGGGCCAAACCAGACCCATCGGGCCAGCACGGGTCGACCGGAACCGGGTCAGTCCGACTGGGTCGGACCAGACCCAGGCCTAATACCAGCCCTTTACTTTCTTTGGCCATATCTTTGGTACCAGACATCCGTTTGACGATTCGTCAGCAGTACAGGAAATCTTGGAGCATAGCTGTCCCTTTGAGTATGCCCCACTGACGTTCGAGGTTTAGTTGAGAAATGGTCAGATTGGATCGTACATGAATCCAACCGGGACCCCGGGACTAAAAGGCTAATAACTCACAGACCAGACGTCCGATTGATGCACTGTCTCTTGCGTTGAGACCCCAATGACTTGATAGACCTTTGAAATACTTTTTCTTGGGACTTTGTGACAGTTGATGTATCGACACTCGGCTTGTGGAGCGGACCCTCCCAGAATCAAGCATGCTTTGTGCGGAACCCTATGGCTGGATATTCGCTAACGACTGTTCCTGGATCCTGTGTGGGTTTGACAGCACTGACGACTGTTCCTGGATCCTGTGTGGGTTCGAAAGCACTGCCGACTGTTCCTGAATCCCGTTCGGGTTCGGCAACTCTGACTACTGTTATGGGATCCTATTTGGGTTTGACAGTTCTGACTTCTGTTCCTAAATCATGTGTGGGTTTGACAGAATAACTGTTCCTGGATGCTGTGTGGGTTTGACAGTTCTGATTTCTGTTCCTGGATCCTGTATGGGTTCGACAGAATAGATGATTTAGTGGCTACGTCCGATCATCTCTCTCTCTAAAAAAGTTGTATACCAGTGTGAGATGAGTCAGTAACTTTGTGTTTTGCTCATGATTGAGATGGATTACTTGATAACTTAGGTATATGTATGGGCATATACCTAAGTGGGGTTATCTATTGATTTCATACCTTGTGGTTTATCCTTGTTGGATTTTGTGAGACCTTGAGGGTCTCAGGTTCCCTATTGAGTATCATTATACTCACCCCTGCATGGGATATGCTCACACCTCATTGTGTTGGATGCAGACGACAGACAATGCTGACCGAGGCTGAGTGTACGTGGACTGGACGGTACCCGGAGGTGGACCTCACGACGAGTCGGTACCCGGTAGAGACTGAAGGATGTGGAGTGCTTAGGAGGCTATATGTACCTACCCTTGAGGTAAGATCTGTGGTGGATGATACATGAGCTGCTTTTCACCTTTCAGCTGTTTAGTCCTTTTTAGATGTACTTGTATTTTACAGTTGGGCTTGTATTTCCAGCCCCTTTACTTTTCAACACTCTCTTGTTATATAGTTATGCTTAGAGTTTTGTATTTAGCTGTGTACTCTATTGTGTGTGTTTTCAGTTATAAAGGGAATGCCTTCCCTATTTAGGGATTTACGCCTTTGGTGCTAGTCACCAGCCCCTGGCCTATGAAAGGAGGGCTTGGGGTAGTCATAGCATGGGCCCCGGGGGACGAGTTGTGACAAATAAATGTAACACCCTTGGAAAAGTAAGACTTAAAAGGCTAAATGTTACTACCCATGTCAACAAGGTGCACCTTTATTTTCGAGAGCCTACTTGATTAGAACTTCACAGTTAAGCATGCTTGGCCTAGAGTAGTAATCAGAATGGGTGACCTTTTGGGAAGTTTCCCAGGGTGTGTGTGAGTGAGGACAAAACACACTGAAAGAACATGGGTTGGCCTGTGGGGACAGTCTTTAGTCTGATAAGAGAACCTTGTGAGTAATAGCCTATGGTGTGCTGGGAAGGAAACCAAGGTATTACAGGAGAACCATGGGGATATATGACAAGGTTCATGGCCCGGGGAGGTGGGTCATGACAAATGGTATCAGATCCAATACCTAGTCAGAAGTGCTTAGGAACTTCCTGGGTTTGAGGCTTGGGGTCCACAATGAGGGCGTTGTGCTTTAAAGGGGTGGATAATGTAACAACCCTAGAAAAGTGAGACTTAAAAGTGTAAATTTTATTACCCATGTCAACAAGGTGCACCTTTATTTTCGGGAGCCTACTTGATTAGAACTCCACAGTTAAGCATGCTTGACCTGGAGTAGTAATCAGGATGGGTGAACTTATGGGAAGCTTCCTCAAGGTGTGTGTGAGTGAGGACAAAACACACTTAAAGAACATGTGTTGGCCTATGGTGAAAGTCTTTAGTCTGATAAGCGACACTTGTGAGTAATAGCCTATGGTGTGCTGGGAAGGCAACCAAGGTATTACAGGAGACCCATGGGGTTAGATGACAAGGTTCATGGCTCGGGGAGGTGGGTCATGACAAAAATCCTATCATAAAATAAAATTTGGAAAAAATTATGGGATGTTTTCATCCTTATCAATTAGTTTTAACCCTCATTAACCCTTTCAACAATTATCATGATATCTTGGTTTTTTACTCCATAGGAGTAAAAAAAGATACTATAAAAGTAAAATAGAACCATAAGTGGAAATTAGTATATATTATCAACTATATATTGTTCAATTAGATAAGGATGATATTTTTATGAATTTTAAATCATTAAATAAAATATTATTTAACATAATATATCATTAACGTCATTTTCAAGACTATTCACATAGTTTGACTTTAATGACATCAATATAGTAATAAAATTTGAATATAAACATTTAAAAAATAACTTATCTGTTATATTTATCTAAAAAATTCATGAAACATAATAATTAATCAAATTTTTATTATTTTTTATATTTTTAAAAATCATTTACATGATATTTCTATTACATGAACCAACACGATGTCAATATTGCATAAGCATTTAAGGTAATTATTCCATCAATAAAAATAAAAATTAAATTACCATGATAAGAACTATTAATATTTAAAATAACCATTTATAACATAAGATAACCTATTTTTATCCCTATGAAAAAATATAAGAGATATTTAAACAAAGAGGGTGACATTTTGTTTTTATTCTTTACTTAAAATCATATTAATGCCATTATCAAAGTCAAGTGGCTAGAAATTGACACATTTTTGAAAATTGGATGGTTATAGTTGAAAAAAAATTATCTAATAAAATAAATACAAGTTTTAGGGACATTTTTAGGATTTATCTCATAGTTTTGACCATGTTTTACCTGTTTTACCTTTACCAAGGTGGTAAATATTTACTATGGTTACTATTCATAATGATAAAAAATAAAAGGATCCAATTTACCAAATTTAAAACTAATAATTCTAAATTTGTAATAAATTATCTAGGATTCAATTTATATAAGTTTTATAAATCAATTTTAATATAAATTCATAAAACACAATGAAAAACATTTTTTAGAAAAATGTGTTTTTATGTCTAATAGTTAAATTATAGAAAAATCAGGTATATTGATGATTCCTATATAATAAATTAGATTATTTATAATTAAAGGAGACTTATTTTAATTAAAAATAAATTAAAATCATAATGGGGAATTTATATTACTTTATTCAATGAAAATAAAAGACAATTTTACAAAAATCAGTATCTTTCACTATTCACTTAAAAATAAATATTTTAATAAAATTCCTAAAACATTACTCTTAGATAATTTTTATTTGATGATATAAAAATGAAATTTTAATTTTTCAAATTAAAATTCTAAAATTTAGAAATTAAACTTTTGAATAAAAACATGTAATGCATGAAAACAAATTTATTTAGAATAAATCTATTTTATTTTTAATTATAAAATTACTTAATATTTTTATAGAGATTATAAATCTATAAAATATAATTCATGAATATTTATAAGGAATAAAATTTATCCATTATCATTATTACCTAGGTTGTTATAGTAAATCCCCCAACACCTACTATGCTTCCACAATGCTACTCGGATCACAAGGATCTCACATATCAAAACACCCACTAGTGTCACTCTAATTAGTGAAAACTCAATGTCTTATCCTAAACACAACATAAAAGTCCATGGATTCACAAATAGATCACAATAAGGGGTTAAATATTTCAATTAAATATTATAAAAAAATAAAATTATTTGGAAAAAACTGAAAAATTTCTCTATAATCCCATAAAGAATAGATACCACCATAATCTAGACTACTATCCGAGTTTTCTTAGGTTATTTGAAATTATTTATCTGGATCCACACCACAAAGTACCATCTACTATCTCCATATAAATTCATCATCATAACCACAGATACACAACACTAAATCTTAGTATCAAAAAATCCCTTCCCACTTTCTCCTAGATAGTATCCTGACCTCAAAGTCATATAAAATAATAAGAATTCTAAGAAGTCCTTCACCAATCCATCCCATGAAGTCTATATGTGGATGTAATAAAATCAATCATGAAATAAAATAATCATAACCTGGTTCTATATGATGCGTGATCCCTCCTTTACTATCATAGTTTATGTACAAAGTTTTGAATCATGTACCATCAACAAGAGTCATGCTCAAAAATACATCAGCCACCACATCCTTTACAAATTGCTCTATTGTGACTAGAAGTAATATATATCCTTAGACCTAGTATCACTTTGATCCAAACTACTATATAAATCTAGTGTTGATTATTTTTAATTTCTACTGAAAATATACATATCTTGTTATTAATACTTCATTGTTCATTTAACTGTTATTTCACAAGTTATCAAATTTTCATGTGTTTATAATCTGATTTTTAACACTCTTATTTTAATCTATTTAATTTTTTATAAGTTCTATTCAACCTCCCCCTATACCTATTCAAAATATCACAATAGGATAATATCTATCCCCTATCCTAGTAGAGATGGGATTAGGGGGATCACTTATTGCTGCTGCAATAGGAACTCCCATAAGGATGGATACTGCCACTGAGTTGGTCAGCTACGGTCACTTCGCTAGGATTTTAATTGAAGTTGATCTAAGCTCAAAATTGATTGAAAAAGTTGTGCTATCCACACCTCAGGATGAAATAACTCTCAGAGTCGAATATGAGAAGAAGCCCCCCTTTTGTGATACCTGCCATATAATTGGCCACTCAAGGGATAATTGTAGAAGTGATCTTATATGTACAAACTATCAAAGAAAAGGCCATGACTCCCAGAGTTGTAGAAGGTCTAGTAAAGCAATAATCCAGCATACTGAAACTATTAATGCAGTTCAGGTTCGTATTTCCAATAATCCTAATCCTATCAATGGGCAGGTTGGTTAACATGTCAACTTAGGAACTGCTCAAGAAAGCAGTGCACTTATTTCAGACATTGACGGTTGTACAGATGACATGATTTTGCCAACTGAATTGCCTGAAAGAACCAATAGCCTGGTTCCACTGGTTCTACAAGTTGATAAATCCAAGGTGTCTTGGGCTGATATAGCAGAGGATGGTCTTCGCATTGGTTTTTCATTCAAGGATGCCTTGACTGAAGACATCATGGATGATGATGAGGGTGATGAGTCAACTGATAGCCAAGAATACATGGAAATTTCTGCTCAAAATGAGGTGGACTTCAATTTGTGGCAGGAGAAGAATTTGGTTTCTTCTAGTCGTAAGGGGAAAACCAAATTAGAAGGGGCTTCATCCATAAATGTTCGTTATGCTCCTCAGCACAAAAGTAAACATGGTCCTGTTCTCAATTGCAGAAAATCTGTTTCAAAATTATTGAAAGCTCCTGGAGACCAGAATTCTCCAAGACTAATGGCTTCAAAAGAAGCAGCAACTTTATCCTCAATCCCCGATGCCTCGGGACAGGACACAACTGAATTGAGGATGGAAGACCCTTAAAATTCGAGACCTGGTAAGTGCTGGAAGGTCTCTTCTGGCTCTCAGGATGCTGAATCTGTCCAGGGCACAAGCACAAATCATCATGCCCATGAAAAACCCGCACAGAGGGTAGAAGACCCCCAATCTGGATCAGGCAGGAGCAGGCTGGATTTTCCTAAAACTGCTACTCTTGTCCAGTGCATAGGCAAGTACCCGACTGCCACTAATGACATTTTTACAGTTGGTAGGATCATCAAAAAGACTATTCCATAGACTCTCAATCAAAAGGGGGATGGGTGCTCAGAATGGGATGTCAATAGGACTTCATTCTTGAAGTCTCCAGAGAATGACAATGCTCAAAGCATGAAAGACAAACGTCTTGTAAAGGTAAGTACTCGTAATTCTTTTGAGCTGCTTGCGTCAGGTAGTAGCGAGGAAGAGGTTCAAAGCGATGTTCATGCATGTGGATTGTATGAGATCGCGGATGCTGACGATGCTGAATTTCCTGATGATGGAGGGGAACCGTGGACGCGGGCCAAAACTAGGAGAAGAGGGAAGCATCCTCGTGGGAGGGGTGGACGCTCCCCTCATCACAATATGAAAACTCGGTCTAAAATGGCCTAAAGGTGTTCTTTCTGTCCTTTAACTCTATTTTAGATTCCTCTGTATCTTGCTACCTTTCTTTTGATTCAATAAAGAGGCCTATGTGCCTCAATCTCTTAAAAAAAATGGAAGACTAAAACCTTATTGTGTTCAAGTCAAGTATAAGACACAAATTCTATACTAATAATCTTTTAATAAATTATAGTGGGTTGTGTAGGTTTGATTTACACTTCCCAAATTATACTAGAATCCCACTAGTGTTCTTTATAATTATATCAAACCAATGTTCTTTATAATATAATCCCACCAGTATACACAAAAGCAACACCAACATAATGATAAAAATAACACAAAATCTAAGATGGAACTGTACAAAAATTGATCTTCCTCTTTGAGCTACTATGATAATCTAATTCTGTACTTGCTCACTTCTACTAAAAGTATTTGAATAACACCAAATAAAATCAATAACACTGCAAGAAATTCATCTTAGTACTCTTATTGAATAATTAGAAGACACTACTTATACTTGAACTCAATTAATTGTTAGAATGATCAATTGAAAGATCTTTAATACACTTCAAGTTGTCTTTTTTCCATGATTGTATAAATAAATAGAAGACACAACTTCCAAATTCAACTCACTTAATTCTATTTCATATATAGGTCATTCAAATACTAATCATATTATGTTTATCATTTCATACATGAATATTGTATATTCTTCACCATGTTAGATTTCAATTATAATTTCATGAAAATATCATTTCATGTATGAAATTTTCATGGAATCATGATACCACCTTATTTTTCATGCATAAATATAAGATGAATGCCATTGTTTTTCATACAAACCCTCTTTGGATAATTTTGATTACACAATATTTCTTTCTATTTGACACAAATTCTATAGAAACACTAACTGTGTTCTACATAAAAACTCATTGTATCTAGGAAAACTATCTTCATGTAAATGTTTATTCACAATATCCTTTTCTCCTTCACTATAATTAAAATAACTCAAGAATGTAAAATACTTTCCCTTCTCCTTCACAAAGCCTCAATATCATGGTATTAATTTCATACAAGCCTGAATATATGCATGGATTATTCTCACTTATTCATGTATAATTGAGAGTACACAGAGTCACTTTATTTTTCATGAAATAGTGTCACTAAACACACACAAACTCCATGAAATGAACATTATGTATGAACACTGTAGTTCATGTAATACTACATGTGATATATATTTATCCTTCTTTATGCAATTTAAAAGGTGAAAGAAAAATTCTTCTTCATTATAGAGTCTCTCATTCCTTCAAAAAAACATGATAATGTCACAACTCAACCTCATTTTGTTCTATTTCTCAACCTCACTCCTTTGTTCAACAAATGTGCATGAGTTCTGTATTATCTTCAAGAAATAGTAATATAAAAAATAACCTTTATTCTTTTCATGAACAAAAATACACAGATCTCACATATAATTATTCATTTATTATATAAATATCCTCATACAGATGAGTGAAGTGAATTAGTTCACACATCACACATCACATGAAAACGTATAACATAAATACATAGATTACTTTAACCACTTCACTATATCTCTCACTTTATGTTTTTTATTCATGTTGAGTTGATGAAAAATATGAGCAGGGTTAGGGGGTATTTATAGACCCACTACATATACATACTCCATCACCTCAACATAGTATTCACATCTCCATACTCCTCTATCATACACCACCATTCATTTCTTGATATCCAACTTCATAGTCAACCTTCATAACCATCACTTTCTACCTGATTTCAAAAAAGTCCATCATTATTTCACAAATGAAACTTACTTTTAAAGGTTATATTTTTTCTTGCTTGTATTTTTACTCAATTTATCTCGACCTATCATCCATCTTCCACTACACAATGCCAAATCAGTAATATGCATGACATTTCCTACACTAGATTCCACTCTTTCTCCATCATATTAAATTCCATATATGAGTATGTGTATAAAAGCACTAATAGAATCTAGGGAAAAAAACTCTCAAGATATCAAATGCATGATCTTGTAAAGATAATGGAAGGAACTCATCTTGATCTAAAGGGAATGAAATCTAAGATATAGAAACACTCACTCAAGGTTTAAGACAACTCTCACATCAAGTGGCATCATTTAATTTAAAATTCAAACCTCATTTAAATCATGTGTGGACATATATAATATATTTATTATTTAATGATAAATGAACAATAAATGACATGTGTGAGTCCCACATCAAAATAGACTTTAGGTTTCTGATTCTTAATAATATAGATGTCACGACCCGCCCTCGGGGTCCGAGCCGTGACTACCCCAAGCCCGCCTTCCATAGGCCAGGGGCTGGCGACTAGCACCAAGACGTAAATCCCGGTAAAGAGGGAAGGCATTGCCTTTGAAAAGTAAACACACACCACAGAGTAAACAAGCGGAAGTAAACACTAAACAAGCAGAGTACGACTGAAAGTGCGGAAAAGTAAATGGGCCAGAATACAAACCCAAACTGAAAGTAAAGTACAACTCGAAAAGGGAAAAACAGCAACTGAAAAGTAAAAGCCGCTACTCCGAGCTGTCCACTGGAAATCCCACCTGAAGGGTGGGTACAGATAGCTCCTCTGCTCCACGGGTCCCGCCGTCCGCTCCGAGCACGTCCCGCCCAGTGGTCCACCTCCGGGTACCGTCCCGCTGTGCAAGCCTCAGCTAAGGTCAACGCTGTCCGTCATCTGCAACCAACACAACGTAGTGCGGGCAAAGCCCGTGCAGGGGTGAGTATAAGTTACTCAGTAGGGACCCCGAGACCCCTGAAGGTCTCTCAAATCCACAAAGGATAAACCACGAAGAAAAGTACAATCACGAAGTAACAACCGACACTGCTTAGGTATATGCCCATACATATACCTAAGTCATTAATTCAAATACGCTCCAACCTCCGAGCCCAAGTACAACTCAGTCCACGCAGGAAAGTATACGTATTCCACAAAGGAAAGCAAAACATAATCCACACAGGATTGCACAACACAATCCACACAGGAAAGAAACAGGATTCAACTCACACAGGTATACTTCTTCAAGGACGATAAAGATGATCACTGATCTATCTAACTCGTCGGACCCACGAAGGATCGATAGGTAACTAACCCCCGCAAAGACCCACACAGGATCGGGCCCACACAGGACCTGTAGGCGCTGGCTCACACAGAACCGCTGAGCGCAAGGACCCACACAGGATCGGCCCACACAGGACCTGTAGCACTGATCCACGTAGGATCACTGAGTGCTGTAGTCGTCGTCGTCGAATCCACACAGGATCTCTGTACTGTCGTCGTTGAATCCACACAGGATCTCTGTACTGTCGTCGTCGCAGTCACAGTAGCAGTCGTAGCAGTAGAACAATCGCAGCCAGCACTAGGGTTCCCGCACACAGCAAGCTCGTACGGAGGGTCCGCTCCACGAGCCGAGAGGCTGATACATCAACTGTCACGAAGACCGAAGTTGATGTATCCAAAAGTTCCGTATCGTCAACAGGAACTCAACGCAACAGACGGCGCGTCGATCGGACGCCCGGTCTGAGAGTTATTGACATTTTCGTCTCCGGGGCCCGGTTGGTTTTTAAGGCAAAACCAACCCGACCGTACTCCACCTGCGTCCAAACCTCGGGCGGAGTATGCCAAAAGATCCGTCTCACTAAGAGGAACACAACGCGACTGACGGCGCGTCAATCGGACGTTCGTAGCTCAAGATATGAGCGTTTCCGCTCCGAAGGCCCGGTTGGTTTCGTGAACGAACCAACCCGGCCGAACTCAAAGTTAAACGAAACCTTGAGTGAGATATATCGAAACGACCGTCTCGATCCAAGAATCGCGTTGCCGCAGACGGTTCGTCATTCGGAGGTCCGAGGCTCAAGTTATGGGCGAAAAACCAAAACTGGTTCGAAACGGGGGGGTCCGGGTCCGGGCCGACCCCGCCCGACCCCCCCCCCTGGGCGGCCGGAGGCGGCGGGCCGCGGCGGCGGCGCCTGGCGCCGCACGTGGGTGGCACACGGGGGGCTAAGCCCCCGCTTCTTCAAGGTGGCACGACCTTTGTGCCGCGCCTGGGTAACAAAACGGCCCCACATGGGGGCCGATTTTGGAGGGTCAAACCGGGGGGCTGCTGCCCCCCCCCTTACATGGAACCGCCCCCTCTTAAAGAGGGGGGTTTTATGTGCTGGCCGGGGGAATTATTTCCCCCAGTTTAAAGACATCCGGCCGGCCAGCTGGCCGGCCGGTTTTCTCCAACGGACCGGAAATTCCGGTCCCCTCCTCGGCTTCCGACGTCGGCGGCCCGGCCGCCGGTCTTCTCTTCCGCCGCGGCCCGGAACCGGCCGCGGTCTTCTCGTCCCGCCGCGGCCCGGAACCGGCCGCGGTCTCCTCGTCCCGCCGCAGCCCGGAACCGGCCGCGGTGTTCGTCGTCCGGCGCGGTGCGACGGCACCGCGCCCCTTTCGCCGTGCCATGATTCTTTTCAACGCGGCGCGACGGCGTCGCGTTCTTGAAGATTTTTCCTTGACGTAGCGCGACGGCGCCGCGTAAATTATTTGTACGATCATCCGCGTGGTGCGACGGCACCACGCCACTTGCTTCCACCCGCATGAATAAACATGAACGATGGAGGGGGGGTTCGGCCGTGTTCATGCGGTCCGGCCCCCCTCACGTTAAAAAAAAATAACTCAACTTAAACATTCAAACCTCAAGTTAGACATGCGAGATCCACGTTCAAGAAATGGAATAAATAAATAATGAATCAACAACCCCTACCTCGGGTTTAAGATTCGAAGATTCGTCTACGTTCCGCGGAAGACGGCGTCGCGGAGGTCGGGCGTCGCGGTCGTCGTTCGTCAAATCCGTTGACGAAGAGATAAGCCCGAAGAGATACGTCGTTGGCGAAACTTGCACGCCGACGAAGGTTGTCCGAAGAAGAGGTGGCATCCCCTTCGTTGTCACGGTGAACGAAGAAAGGAGGTGCGGCGTTCTTCGTCGGAAAAAGAGCGTTCCTCGTCAAGTCTTGAGGAAAGTCAAATTATAAAGAAAACAACGAACTCAAGAACCTCTACCTCGATAATCGCACGTTGACGTAGTCGTGAAATATCGGTGTCGCGGAGGAAGAGTCGTTGTCGATGGCGTTCGTCGCGGAAAACCGTCGCGGAAGAGATGACGCGGAAGAAGTACGTCGCGTCGCGGACACGGCGTCGCGGATGAACCGTGTTCTTCGGCGGAGAAGTTCTTCGTTGAAGAACGGCGTTCTTCGCGTTCTTCGTTGAGTTTGAAGAAGAAGAAGAGGAGCTCTCCACCTCTCAAGAAGACAAACGATCAACCCAAAATAAAATAAGCTACACCTTATTTTATTTTCACTTTGCCAACCTTTGAAAAATTCAAAAGTTGAATTCAATTCATTAATTAAATCTAGAGTTGACAAAAATAAATGAAGAGATAGGTTGGCAAGAAATAAAGTAGGGAAGAGTTACGTAATTAAGAGGGGGTTTAGAGGGGTTAGGGAAATTGAAAAGAAATAGGGTTTAGTGTGGGCCCCACCACACTTAATCCTCCCAAGGGAGGTTAAGTGGGTGTGGGTCCCACTTCCAACCTCCTTTGGTAGGTTTTTAATAAGTTAAAATAAAATTTGTCTTACACAAATTTTATTTAACTCAACTGAAAACCCCAAAACTAACTTTCAACTCGCAACAAACGCAACTCCCGAAAAGGTCTCTTTAAGAGAATATCGGCGCTGCGAGTTCATCGGTGCCCTCAGATTTCAATTCCGAGCACCAGATCAAAAGTTAGGAATTCCCGCTCGTTCGTTCACTGAACGTACCCGAGCCAAACTTCGGAAATTAATTCCGGGCACTCCGGGCCTCGGAATCAGGTGCCGTCTGAAACCGCGCTCTTGTAAAATTCTAAAGAAAATTAAGAAAAAATTTCCCTTGAATTTTACGGGTCTTTACATTACTCCCACCTCAGGGCTTTACGTCCCCGTAAAGATACAACAAAAACTAGGGAAACAAAAGAGGGTACTGAGCACGCATTTGAGCCTCCCGCTCCCATGTGCTCTCCTGGAGATTCCCGTGCTGCCATCTGATGCGCACAAGAGGAATCGATCGCCCACGCAGGACCCGCTCCTGTCGATCCTCTATCTCCACCGGGACCTCCGTAAAAGTCGCCCCATCGTCAACGTCAAGCTCCCCATGGTCAATGATGTGCGTCGGGTCGTGCACGTATCTCCTCAGCTGGGATACGTGGAAGACGTCGTGCACCCGGTGCAACTGAGGTGGTAGAGCCAGGCGATAAGCCACCTCGCCAATCCTGCTAAGAATCTGGAAAGGTCCGATGAAGCGCGGAGATAATTTGCCGCCTCGGCCAAATCTCCGAATACCACGTCGAGGTGAGACCCGCAAGAAGACGTGGTCGCCATCCTCGAACTCCAGTGGCCTCCGCCTCCTGTCAGCGTATGACTTCTGCCGGCTCTGAGCTGTCCTCATCCGCTCCTGGATGACCTGGACCTTCTCTGTCGTGGCCTGGACCATCTCCGGTCCCACCAGTGCTGACTCCCCAGGGTCTGTCCAGCACAAAGGAGATCTACATGGCCGGACATACAACGCCTCGTACGGTGCCATCCCGATGGTGGAGTGGTAGCTGTTGTTGTACGCGAACTCCACCAAGGGTAGGTGGTCCTCCCAGCTACGACCAAAGTCGAGGACACATGCGCGGAGCATGTCCTCGAGAGTCTGAATGGTCCTCTCCGTCTGACCATCTGTCTGAGGGTGAAAAGCTGTGCTAAGACGTAGCTGCGTACCGAACGCCTCCTGTAACCCCTTCCAAAGCCGGGAAGTAAAGCGAGCATCTCGATCGGAAACGATAGATGATGGCACGCCGTGGAGCCGCACAATCTCCTGAACGTAGAGACGTCCCAAGCTCTCCACTGAGCCCTGCTCTCTGATGGGTAAGAAGTGTGCCGACTTGGTGAGTCGGTCAACAATCACCCAGATGGAGTCGTGACCTCTGGAAGTGCGTGGAAGTCCAGTCACGAAGTCCATAGATATGCCGTCCCACTTCCACTCCGGAACCTCCAAGGGTTGTACCAAGCCTGCTGGTACCTGATGCTCAGCCTTCACCTGCTGGCAGGTGAGGCATCGAGAAACGAACTCTGCTACTGCCTTCTTCATGCCCGGCCACCAATGCTGTCATCTGAGGTCCTGGTACATCTTCGCCACTCCAGGATGTACCGCCAAAGGAGAAGTGTGAAACTCTCTCAGCACTTCCTCTCGCAAAGCGACTGGTACCATGGTACGTCCTCTGAAAAGGATGTCGTGCTCTGCTCCAAGGGAGAAACCATCAGGTGCCTGTCCCGAGGATATCTGTGCACGCCGCGTCTCATAGTCAACGTCCCCATGCTGTGCCTCTCTGACCCGCTGCAGTAGTGGAGAGGTGACTGTGAGAGACTGAAGAAAGGCTGCTCCATCTCTATCCACAAAGGATATCTGCAAGGAGGCTAGCTGCTCCGTCGCCTCCTCGAGTAGCTGAATGCCCGTCCTCCTGCTGAGGGCATCGGCTACTACGTTCCCCTTCCCAGGAGTATAGACTATCTCAAAGTCATAGTCCTGGAGGAACTCGAGCCATCGTCGCTGTCTCAGGTTCAGGTCCTTCTGCGAGAAGATATACCTGAGACTCTGATGATCGGAAAAGACTGTAAAGCGCTCGCCCATCAGATAGTGTCTCCATGTCTTCAGAGCGAAGACCACTGCTGCTAACTCCAGGTCATGGGTAGCGTAGTTCTGCTCATGCGGTCTCAACTGTCGTGATCCATAGGCGATCACTGCCCGCTCCTGCATCAGAACACATCCGAGTCCGGTCCCTGATGCATCGCAGTAGACTACGTACCCTACTCCCTCCTCAGGCAACCTCAAGATAGGTGCGCTAGTCAATCTCTGTCTCAGCTCCTGGAAGCTCTGCTGACATCTGTCAGTCCATACGAAGGGTTTCCCTTTCTTCGTCAAAGCTGTGAGTGATGCTGCAACTCTAGAGAAGTTCGGCACAAATCTCCGATAGTATCCAGCTAGTCCCAAGAAACTCCGAACCTCAGTCACGCTCCTGGGTGGCTCCCATGCTAACACAGCCTCAATCTTCGCGGGATCCACTGCAACTCCCGCCTCAGAGATAACGTGTCCCAAAAAGTGGACCTCACGTATCCAGAACTGGCACTTCGAGAGCTTACCATAAAGCTGGTGCTCTCGGAGTGTGTCAAGAACAACTCGCAAGTGATAGGCGTGCTCCTCCTCTGTCGTAGAGTAAATCAGAATGTCGTCGATGAAGACCACGACAAACCGATCGAGGTATGGCTGAAAGATCCTGTTCATGAGAGCCATGAACACTGCTGGAGCATTGGTTACACCGAAAGGCATAACCAAGAACTCATAGTGGCCATACCGACATCTGAAGGCCGTCTTCTGCACATCCTCGTCTCTGAATCTGAGCTGATGATAGCCTGACCTGAGGTCTATATTCGAGAACCACCGTGCTCCCTTGAGCTGATCAAAGAGGTCATCAATCCTCGGTAGCGGATACTTGTTCCTCACTGTCACCTGGTTCAGGCGACGATAGTCAACACAAAGTCGCAAGCTCCCGTCCGCCTTCTTGGCGAACAATATCGGGGAAGCCCAGGGTGAAACACTGGGTCGGATGAACCCCTTGCCCTGCAAGTCCTCCAACTGTACCCGTAGCTCTCAAAGCTCGGCGGGGGCCATCCGATATGCTGGAGTGGATATCGGGGCTGTCCCGGGGTACAAGTCAATATAAAAGTCTACCTCTCTGCGAGGAGGTAGCCCTGGAACATCGTCGGGAAAAACGTCCGCAAACTGATCCACCACTGCAGGAAAACCAGGACTCCGCACGTCAACTGCTCCAAGGATAAGGCTAGCCAACTGATGAGTGATGGGCTGTCCTCTCCTCCGCGGAAGTCCATCCTGTGCTGCTAAGGCTCCCTTCTCGCCGGTGAAGGTGAACCTGCTCCCGTCGGTGCGTACACATCGCACCTTGCGCCTAAAACAGTCAATCTGTGCATGGACCGTAGACAGCCAATCCATGCCCAAGATGACGTCGTAAGGCCTCGACGCTGCTACAAGAAGATCCCAGCCGAAGCTCTCACCTCCTAGAGTAAGCTCACACTGCCGGCACCAGTGCGTAATCGTCGAGTCTGCTCCCGTAGGAGTCTCTAGCCGTAAGGATCGAGCCAACGGCTCTGTCGGAATCTCCGAGCTCCGAACAAGGGCAGCGGCTATGAAAGAATGACTCGCTCCTGTGTCTAAAAGAACTGCAGCAAGGGTGTAATAGACACAGATAGTACCTCGAATCATCTCGGGTGCGCCGTGGTCGTAGGCCTCTGCTGCCTGGAGCTGTGCCTGTCACTGCCCGCCAGCTCCCTGTGGTCGGGGTGGACCTCCCGGTGGTGGTGGTGGTAGAGCCTCAAAGCGTCGGTCACCACCAGCTGCTCATCCAGCTCCTCTGCCTCGTCCGCCTCCTCCCTGCGGACCGCCACGGTCGACCCTCTGCCTCTGCCTCGGTGGTCCATCAACTGACTGCTGCTCCTCGGCACGGCGGGTCGGGCAGTCACGAGCCATGTGGCCATGTCCGCCGCATGAGCAGCACTGTCTGCCTCTCGGAAGACTGGCTCCGCGCTGTGTGCCCCGCACTGCTGAGCCAGTGCCCTGAGGTCGTCTGCCTGAAGGTCTGGTCTGTCTGGACCCCTGAGTCATCCGTCGACTGCCTGCTGCAGATGACTCTGCCACGTGCCGCCCTGCGGTGGGTCGCTGTGCTGGTGTAGACTCAGCAAGGAAGCTCTCGATCAGAAGGGCCCGCTCCAGTACTCCTGTCTGAGTCGGTATGCTGAGGGAGATCAGCGATGCCCTGATCTCGTGTCTCAAACCCTGCTCGAAGGTCCGGGCCCGGAAGAATGGGTCCCGTACCATGTCGGTCGAGTAGCGCGAGAGATCGGTAAATCTCGCCGAGTACTGAGCGACCGTCATGCTGCCCTGCCGCAGCTGTAGAAGTTCCTGGATACGCACCGCACGAAGGGTGGCTGGGACGAACTCCGAGCGGAAGAGGCTCTCAAAGTCCGTCCAAAGAAGAGATGCCTCATCGTGCACCTGGAGCATCAAGCTCCACCATCGTCCTGCTGCTGCGTGTAGTAGGCTCGCAGCGAGGATCACCATGAGGTCTGCTGGTGTCCTCACTAGCCTAAACACTCGAACCACTGCCTCCAGCCAGTCCTCTGCTGCCTGGGGATCCGTCTCCCCGCGAAACCTGGGCGGTCGCTGGCGCTGAAACTCATGCAGTGCGCTGAGGCGACGTGCATCGTCAGCGGCTGCTGCTGGAAGCATCGGGGGATCGGCGGGTAAATCTACCGCCGGTGCCACTACTGGAAAAGGGCCCTGCACCGAGGCCTCATCGCTCGGTGGACTGTCGTCACACTCGACTCTCGGAACCCTAGCTGGCTGCCGTCGTGGGGCCATCCTGAAAAGGAAACAGGTGTGCCACAGTTAGAACAGTATACCTGGTGAGCTGATATAAGTAATCACAAAGAAAACTTTGAAACACATACGCAAACAATGTTTTCGTGCATTAAGTCGGAAATCAGAAGTCAGGGTCCTGGTGTACGGATACGTCGGCCGCCGCACCAAGACTGGACTCCCTGGACTGATATCCAAACTCAATACTCTAAACATTATTGCTTCACATAGAAAAGATCAGAGTTCGCGGTAGAACCGAACTCCTTTGATACCAATTTGTCACGACCCGCCCTCGGGGTCCGAGCCGTGACTACCCCAAGCCCGCCTTCCATAGGCCAGGGGCTGGCGACTAGCACCAAGGCGTAAATCCCGGTAAAGAGGGAAGACATTGCCTTTGAAAAGTAAACACACACCACAGAGTAAACAAGCGGAAGTAAACACTAAACAAGCAGAGTACGACTGAAAGTGCGGAAAAGTAAATGGGCCAGAATACAAACCCAAACTGAAAGTAAAGTACAACTCGAAAAGGGAAAAACAGCAACTGAAAAGTAAAAGCCGCTACTCCGAGCTGTCCACTGGAAATCCCACCTGAAGGGTGGGTACAAATAGCTCCTCTGCTCCACGGGTCCCGCCGTCCGCTCCGAGCACGTCCCGCCCAGTGGTCCACCTCCGGGTACCGTCCCGCTGTGCAAGCCTCAGCTAAGGTCAACGCTGTCCGTCATCTGCAACCAACACAACGTAGTGCGGGCAAAGCCCGTGCAGGGGTGAGTATAAGTTACTCAGTAGGGACCCCGAGACCCCTGAAGGTCTCTCAAATCCACAAAGGATAAACCACGAAGAAAAGTACAATCACGAAGTAACAACCGACACTGCTTAGGTATATGCCCATACATATACCTAAGTCATTAATTCAAATACGCTCCAACCTCCGAGCCCAAGTACAACTCAGTCCACGCAGGAAAGTATATGTATTCCACAAAGGAAAGCAAAACATAATCCACACAGGATTGCACAACACAATCCACACAGGAAAGCAACAGGATTCAACTCACACAGGTATACTTCTTCAAGGACGATAAAGATGATCACTGATCCATCTAAGTCGTCGGACCCACGAAGGATCGATAGGTAACTAACCCCCGCAAAGACCCACACAGGATCGGGCCCACACAGGACCTGTAGGCGCTGGCTCACACAGAACCGCTGAGCGCAAGGACCCACACAGGATCGGGCCCACACAGGACCTGTAGCACTGATCCACGTAGGATCGCTGAGTGCTGTAGTCGTCGTCGTCGAATCCACACAGGATCTCTGTACTGTCGTCGTCGAATCCACACAGGATCTCTGTACTGTCGTCGTCGCAGTCACAGTAGCAGTCGTAGCAGTAGAACAATCGCAGCCAGCACTAGGGTTCCCGCACACAGCAAGCTCGTACGGAGGGTCCGCTCCACGAGCCGAGAGGCTGATACATCAACTGTCACGAAGACCGAAGTTGATGTATCCAAAAGTTCCGTATCGTCAACAGGAACTCAACGCAACAGACGGCGCGTCGATCGGACGCCCGGTCTGAGAGTTATTGACATTTTCGTCTCCGGGGCCCGGTTGGTTTTTAAGGCAAAACCAACCCAACCGTACTCCACCTGCGTCCAAACCTCGGGCGGAGTATGCCAAAAGATCCGTCTCACTAAGAGGAACACAACGCGACTGACGGCGCGTCAATCGGACGTTCGTAGCTCAAGATATGAGCGTTTCCGCTCTGAAGGCCCGGTTGGTTTCGTGAACGAACCAACCCGGCCGAACTTAAAGTTAACCGAAACCTTGAGTGCGATATATTGAAACGACCGTCTCGATCCAAGGATCGCGTTGCCGCAGACGGTTCGTCATTCGGAGGTCCGAGGCTCAAGTTATGGGCGAAAAACCAAAACTGGTTCGAAACGGGGGGGTCCGGGTCCGGGCCGACCCGACCCGACCCCCCCCCCCCCCCCCGGCCGGCGGCGGCGGACGGCGGCGGCACGGCGGCGCGGCGGCGCGGCGGCGCGGCGGCGCGGCGGCGGGCCGCGGCGGCGGCGCCGGGCGCCGCACGTGGGTGGCACGCGGGGGGCTAAGCCCTCGCTTCTTCAAGGTGGCGCGGCCTTTGTGCCGCGCCTGGGTAACAAAACGGCCCCACATGGGGGCCGGTTTTGGAGGGTCAAACCGGGGGGCTGCTGCCCCCCCCCTTACATGGAACCGCCCCCCTCTTAAAGAGGGGGGTTTTATGTGCTGGCCGGGGGAATTATTTCCCCCGGTTTAAAGAGATCCGGCCGGCCAGCTGGCCGGCCGGTTTTCTCCAACGGACCGGAAATTCCGGTCCCCTCCTCGGCTTCCGACGTCGGCGGCCCGGCCGCCGGTCTTCTCTTCCGCCGCGGCCCGGAACCGGCCGCGGTCTTCTCGTCCCGCCGCGGCCCGGAACCGGCCGAGGTCTCCTCGTCCCGCCGCGGCCCGGAACCGGCCGCGGTGTTCGTCGTCCGGCGCGGTGCGACGGCACCGCGCCCCTTTCGCCATGCCATGATTCTTTTCAACGCGGCGCGACGGCGTCGCGTTCTTGAAGATTTTTCCTTGACGTAGCGCGACGGCGCCGCGTAAATTATTTGTACGATCATCCACGTGGTGCGACGGCACCACGCCACTTGCTTCCACCCGCATGAATAAACATGAACGATGGAGGGGGGGTTCGGCCGTGTTCATGCGGTCCGGCCCCCCTCACGTTAAAAAAAATAACTCAACTTAAACATTCAAACCTCAAGTTAGACATGCGAGATCCACGTTCAAGAAATGGAATAAATAAATAATGAATCAACAACCCCTACCTCGGGTTTAAGATTCGAAGATTCGTCTACGTTCCGCGGAAGACGGCGTCGCGGAGGTCGGGCGTCGCGGTCGTCGTTCGTCAAATTCGTTGACGAAGAGATAAGCCCGAAGAGATACGTCGTTGGCGAAACTTGCATGCCGACGAAGGTTGTCCGAAGAAGAGGTGGCGTCCCCTTCGTTGTCACGGTGAACGAAGAAAGGAGGTGCGGCGTTCTTCGTCGGAAAAAGAGCGTTCCTCGTCAAGTCTTGAGGAAAGTCAAATTATAAAGAAAACAACGAACTCAAGAACCTCTACCTCGATAATCGCACGTTGACGTAGTCGTGAAATATCGGTGTCGCGGAGGAAGAGTCGTTGTCGATGGCGTTCGTCGCGGAAAACCGTCGCGGAAGAGATGACGCGGAAGAAGTACGTCGCGTCGCGGACACGGCGTCGCGGATGAACCGTGTTCTTCGGCGGAGAAGTTCTTCGTTGAAGAACGACGTTCTTCGCGTTCTTCGTTGAGTTTGAAGAAGAAGAAGAGGAGCTCTCCACCTCTCAAGAAGACAAACGATCAACCCAAAATAAAATAAGCTACACCTTATTTTATTTTCACTTTGCCAACCTTTCAAAAATTCAAAAGTTTAATTCAATTCATTAATTAAATCTAGAGTTGACAAAAATAAATGAAGAGATAGGTTGGCAAGAAATAAAGTAGGGAAGAGTTACGTAATTAAGAGGGGGTTTAGAGGGGTTAGGGAAATTGAAAAGAAATAGGGGTTCGTGTGGGCCCCACCACACTTAATCCTCCCAAGGGAGGTTAAGTGGGTGTGGGTCCCACTTCCAACCTCCTTTGGTAGGTTTTTAATAAGTTAAAATAAAATTTGTCTTACACAAATTTTATTTAACTCAACTGAAAACCCCAAAACTAACTTTCAACTCGCAACAAACGCAACTCCCGAAAAGGTCTCTTTAAGCGAATATCGGCGCTGCGAGTTCATCGGTGCCCTCGGATTTCAATTCCGAGCACCGGATCAAAAGTTAGGAATTTCCGCTCGTTCGTTCACTGAACGTACCCGAGCCAAACTTCGGAAATTAATTCCGGGCACTCCGGGCCTCGGAATCAGGTGCCGTCTGAAACCGCGCTCTTGTAAAATTCTAAAGAAAATTAAGAAAAAATTTCCCTTGAATTTTACGGGTCTTTACAATAGAGTGCTCACCATGCAAATCGTTCAAATCAGACTAGGGATGGTAGTCCCCTACTATTTACAGGCTTAATCCCCTGGTGTCTGAACCACACACTATCAACCCTCACACTCACATACATACTATTTATCATCTATAAGTATCCATGGTTATCTTATCTAGAGTTCTACCATTTTTTATTTAACTCCACAACATTCACTTAGAAAAATATAAGTTTAATGTCATGTAAAAACTCCTATAATAGCCTTAAAAATATCAATAAAAATATTCATTCCCTATTTTTTATTCATTTAAAATTATTCTCATAATCTCAATTATCAAGATAGAATTAAAATGATGACATAATTCAGAATCATAAAATGATGGTTCATCATCAATTTTTTTAAATGGCATACCTTCTCTAAGTACAACTAGAAAATATCTTTTTCATTAAGAACATCTCTCGAAACATCACAAGTATAAGTTTTTTACTACAAAGCAATATCTATTTAAATCCAATATTCTTTACCAAATTAAGTATAATTGTCAATAATATTACAATTATAGATACTCCATAGTTAAACCTCTTTTATATTGAATTTTCATCATTTAAACACATTTACAACAAATAAAACTTTAGAAAATACATACCCAACAATTTAAATCCTTTTAGATTCTTCAACCCCCTTTGGATTTTTTGTCAATAACCAATTCAATTGTAAATCCAATGTGTCATTCTCCCCCTTATTTAAAAATAATTCAAAGATATAATTAAGAGAAGAGAAGGTTCTATTAATCTTCTTCTATAACTAAAATATTTTCATTTTCTCCCATTTTGACAAGAGATATCATTTTAGAGAAATTCAAATTGATATTCTTGATAGAAGGATGAAATCACTTTTCTTGAAACAACGGGTAATCAATTAATAAAATTTAAGTCTACACGGGTTATCCCGATGTAGAAAACAATAATGATAAATCTATATAATGAAGCTATTAATAAATTTTCAATACATACCAATATCAAAACATTTTTTTAGGAATTATTAAAAATATTTGCAACCAATCTACTACATGCATCCTAAAAAACATATTAAAAACATTAAATTACAATATTATATCTCCCATTTTAATCTAATTTTATTTTTTAGTAGATAATATATTATTTTAAACATAAGGAAAAAATTTTATAGTAAAAAAACCTTTTCAATTGCAAGCTACAATTTCTAGAATATCATAAACTATAATCAATATAAAAAACCTTTACTAGACCTTGATATATTCATGATATGTAAAATGAGATATAAAAATTCCAATTTAGATACTAACATATGGTGTTTATTCTTAAAAACTTAATTTTCCTAGAGGGATAAAATTCATATATCTTCTTCATCATGGTTGGGTTTATTTAATAATGAACTCCAAGCACAATTTTAAAATAAATTTAAGTGTTTCTCGGAGACAACATGAAACCAATTGAAATATAGTACTCCATGATGGATATATTCCTAGATACCATATAATTTTTTCACATCATTCATTTTTTCAGGTCTCCCCCTAAATATACGGCTCTCCTTCAATGACCTGCATAGAAAAAAATACAAAATATCCATGGGAATAAGATAGTTATTTAATGATTTTTAATTAGATAAAAAGGGTTGAGATTTATTTCTCAACCCAAAAAATAATTTATATTTAGATCTAGATATATGGAAACTCTTAATGCTTTATCTTTATTTGATTTTCAAAATTTTAGCATTTATTTACATCATGGAATTTTTGATATTTTCATCTTTTATCTTAGATGGAATAGGATTCTTTGCATTAACAAGAAATGAACTTTAATTATTATATTCTTACACTAACTTCATAGCCAATTCTTGCTAATCTGGAAATATGATAAAACATTCTTTTGGTATGTGCTGAATTTTATTTTTGTGTGTAGACTCCTTTACAATAACATTTTTAGCACATGAAGTTTCTGATGATTTCCCTTTGTTCTTTGATAATTCCTCCAATACAAGAAACCATGCCATGAATTTGTTAGCTGTATGACCTAAAAATTTTCACCTTCCATATAAATTTTTAGCTATCAAAGGGTTATCTATTTTAGATAACCTCTCATGAAATTTGAATTTTTCATCTTGAATGTCTTTCACTGATCCAATCCCACTATTAATCTCATGAATTGATTTTACTACTTATATCATATTTCTTCTGTAAACATTAATTTCCATGTTCTGTTTATAATAGTTCATGGAATGTAATTTTATTACATAGTAAAATCATTTACACTTTGGTTTTATATATTTTTCATCTTCTTTATTGGGTATAGATTGATTAATAATTTTCTTTTGATTATAAACCAAGGAATACGTATCCTCATTTATTATTTTATTCTTTATTTTTCATGGTATTATATTCCCATTAGAATATGAGTTTTTATTGATTGGTATATACCAATAAACATAATAATTATTTCTAATTCTATTGAAATAATAACATAAGTCTTCAAAACATTAAAATATATTCATGAATGATATATTTATGTCTTTTTTTTGTATTTTACTTCTGAACATTGGGACTTATATTTACTACAAATATAATCCTTCTTAATTTAGTATTTCTATAATCTTCATATTTTGATATATTAGTTTATGAATCAATATACTTGTATCTAAACTTTTAAGATCACAAATAGTAGCCAACAAATATTCTTCATTTTTCCCATGGAAGGAATCTGGGATGATTTCTTCTTTAGTGTAACATTTTGGATGTATTTTACATATTGTTATCTTTGAAAAAAATAGTTATCCATTTTATCTTTCTATGAGGAATAATAATTATTTCCCTTCTTCACATCCACATTTTATGATAAGGTGGGTTTTCTATTATTCTTCTCCACCCATACATGTCTGATATTTACTTGGAAATTTCACTAGTAAATAGAAATGTATTAGCACTAATAGATTTATTAAGACAAAGGGTTACCTTATTTAATAGTATTGTATAAGATTTATCTATAGATATTATTAATATATTCCTTATATTAGAACGAGTCTTCTCATAAGTAATATTATTTTCATAAATACTTTTGTATGTCTTTCTATTCTCAACTAATTGGGTAGTATCATCTTGTGCCAATTCCTGATTTTTCAATTTGACTTCCAATTCAAGAAACTTGAGGATTATAGTAATATTCTCATATTCAACCAATTTAAATTATTCATCCCACAGACTCTTCATTTTTTGAATTTGACCTTTATGCATTTGATTTTCCTTTAATAGAGAATTGTCCAGCTCTTTAATTCTCTTTACTTTAACCTCTAACCGTTCTTATTTAAAATTTATAGAGGTTTTTTGTAGTTTATTTAATACATGTATATATTCTAAAAATGTTCTCAATCACATCCTTATCAAAAATTTCCCATTACAATTCATATTCAATGAGAGTAAATATTGAATAGAAAAGAGATCTAGACTTTTCATTTCATTCTTTATCTAGGGTGAGTTCTTCATTATATAACATTAAAATATATTCCTTGTATGTTATTTCCAAATAATAATTCTTTAAATACATGGTATACTTATGAGATTGTTCAACTGTATGAATCATCTTAGTAAGTTACTTTTTAGTCACTACTTTTTCACATGAATTTATTTGAAACCCTTCATCAACTTAGGAGATATGTTCACTGCAAAGTAATTCAATTTATTATTTGGATTCAATAATTTATGTGAGAAATATTAATATTTATGGATTATTAGCTAAATCTTTCTCAAAAACTTTATCTTCCTCTTCCCATTGTGACTTTTCATCATATATTCCTTTGATGTACTCAAATATGTAAGTGAAAACCTCAATAAGAAATTTCTTCAAATAATTTTTGACTTATGAATCAAAATCACTTAGTGATTCAATAAACTCATCTTCATCATAGATTGAATCAGAATCATCAAGGTTTGTGGTGTATTCACATTCTTCTTCAAACTATTTCTTATCTAATTTTAATCTTTCATCTATCCATTCTTCAAGGTTTTTACTGGAACCTCAGAGATGGGAACTGAATTTTACATTTTAGGAAACTCTCATAATTCTTAAAATTTAAATATATACTTCATCTATATGTAAAAAATAATTGGTATACTAACATAAATCAATTAGATGTGGAATCATTCAACTAACACCACTTGAGATGCCCAGTGAATCGTGTAGGTACACTGAGAGGTGAGTGTGGGGGGGGGTGAATTAGGGTACACAAGTTTTACTAAATTATTTTCTTTTTACCTTTTACCCATTTATATATTCAAACCTATGAAACTATTAGGATTAATGGATTTTTTTATGTTCAAACAAAATCAGACCACATGTAGGAAAGAAATTAAATGAATCACAACAAACAAATATTTTTATAAGGTTATTCCCCTAAGTTGTGTGACTACATCATTCACTACTACAATAATAGCTTTTAGAGACTGCCAAAAGAATCCGCTAAAGGCCTTTAGATACTGACCAAATACTTATTTTGGTGGTCGTAGTTTCTCCGATGGTGATTAGAAATACCAACCACCAACAACAGTATCTACAACTTCTCTCAAAATCGAGCCTATTCCCACTATCAGGGACATTAGTTGAGTGTATGCAGGACATGGGGGACTCAGGTGAGGGAGAGGAGGGATTACAACCTTCAACTACTAGCCACAACATATCTGTGGAAGCTAGAGGGAGGTGTGGTAAGATGATGGTGGTTGAGGTAGGGGTCCAATGTCACGATGGATGATGAGGGGTAGCTATGAGGGGGGAGGAGGCGGGGGGGGGGGGGGGGTGATGCAGGCAGTGGCGAGGGTGAAAGATGAGGTCAAGTGGTGGCACAGACAACAGTGTAAAAAATCTCTTATTACAGTAGAGAGGTAGGGGAAGTAGAATGATGGGGTGGAAAAAATCCTATGTCTCTTTTGTTCTAGATTAGTTTCCACCCTTGGTGGTCTCTAATATCATCAATAGTGACCACTAATCGAAGTTTCCCAATTCCATGGGCGCAAAAATTCAAAAATATAGTAGTGATTACTTTTTTGGGGTTAAGTACAAGACACATTCAGTCCATTAATAATATTTTAATTAATTATTGTGTATTGGTAAAGTTTGTTATACACTTCCAAAACTATACTATCATCCCACCAATTTTCTTTCTACGAGAATCCCACCAGTGTAAAAAAACACAACTCTAACACAATGTGAAATATTACATAAAATCCAAGACGCCACTGTAATGAAAATCCGATCTTCCTTTTTGAGCCACTATGATAAGTTGATTCTATAGTTACCCACTTCCACTAAAATTCTTCGATTTACACCGAACCTAATCAGAAACAATGCATGTATGTCTTCCCAGAAATCTTATTAAATAATTAGATTATATAACTTCTACTTCAACTCATTTAATTATTATAATGTTCAATTAAAAGATCTTCAATACACTGGTAGTTGTCTTCTTCCTTGATTGTCTGAATAAATTCAAGATAAAACATCCAAATTCAAATCGCTTAATTATACTATAAATATAGCTCATGGAAATACTACTCACAATATATTTATCATTTCATAAATGAAAATTTTATGTTCATCATGCATGATATATTTCAATTATAATTTCATTAAAATATCATTTCAGTCCTGGAAAGTTTAATCAATCATTATAACACCTTCTACTTCATGCATCACTACAAGTGAAATGTCACTATTTTTCATGAAAACCCTCTTTGGGTAAGTTTGATTACACAATATTTCTTTCTCCTTCATGAAACTTATGTAAACACATTGATTGTGAGATGAAAACAAACTCATTATATTCAAGTATACTCTATTCATGTAAATGTATTTTCAAAATATTTTTTTCTCCTTCATGTTACTTCACACAACTCAAGAAAATATGACCCTTTCACTTATTCTTCACAAAGCTTCAATCTCTCATGATTAATTTCATGTAAGCATGAATCTATACATGGATTTTCTCTCTAATTTATGTATAACCAAGAGTAAACAAAGTTTCTTTATTATTTATGCTAAACACACACGAACTCCATACAATTAATATTATACATGAACACCATATTTTTATTAGTACATTACATGATATATCTTTATTCTTATTCACACAAGTTAAAAGGAATAAAAAACTTATTATTTTCACAATATTATCTCTTTCCTTCCTGAAAACTAGATAAGTTCAGAACTTAGTCTCCTTATATTATGTTTCTTAACCTCACTCCTTCGCACAACAGATGTGCATGAGTTCTGTATTTTATTCATAAAATAATAAATGTAATGAACTCAATTTCTTCTTTGCGCGAACAAGAATAAAAAGATATCCAATAGAATTATTATTTTATCATAGAAAACACTATATGAAGATGATTTAAGTGCATTAGTCTATACATCACACATCAAATGGAAACATATCACTTGAATACAGAGCTCACTCTGATCAGTTTACTATATCTATCACACTATTTTTTTTCAATGCACATTCAGTCAATGGCACAAATGATGAGGTTCAGGGGGTATTTATATACCCAAACCACCGACATAATCCATATCCTCAACATAGTACATTTACCTCCATACTATTATTATGCAAACCACCATACATTTCTCTTCCTTTGAATTCATGTTTTAAGTTCATAGTCATAACCTGCTACGTGGATTCCAAAAAACCATCATTATTTTGCAAATTAAACTTAATTACAATATTCCACTATGTATTTCTTAGATTTTACCTCAAATTTTATCAGCCTATCATCTAGATTCTATTATAATATGCTAACTCAACAACACGCATGACATTTCTTACATAATATTCCACTGTTTCTTCATTGTATGAACTTACACATATGAGCATGTGCATGAAAAAACTCACACAAGTTGTGACATAAACCTATCAATATCTCTAGTTCATGAGTTCAATAATATCATTGAAGGCGATTGAATTTATCAAAATAGTACAATATATTGGATGTATAAACCCTTTCTCAGAATTTAAGATGATTGTCGCATCAGGGGGTATCATTAATTCAAACTATATGCCTCATTTAAATCCTGTGCATCCACATGTCGTATCCATATTATTTAATGATATATATATATATATATGACATGGGTGAGTCCCATATCAAAATGAGACTTAGGTTGGAGATATTTAATAATAAATATCACTTAATATATGAATCGTTCAATTTAGACTAGGTTCAGTTATCCCCTACTATCACCAGGCCTGATCCCATAGCATCTGAACAACCAACTATCAATACTCACGATATCCTACTTCATCTTACTTATCATTAAGCCACAATATCTATCATAGATAGATTTATCCTCTTTTTATTTAACTCGACAATATTTACATCAAAAAATCTAAGTATAATTATATGTAAAAACTCCTAATACAACCTTTACAATCTCTATATAAATATCCATTCCCTTTTTTATTCATGAAAACTACTCTTATAATCTCAACTTATAAATATATCATCCAAATGATTACATCATTCATAATCATCAAATGACAACTCATCATCACTTTTTGTAAATAGTGTTTCTTCACTAACCATAACTAGCATATGTCTATTTCATTAATAACAACTCTCCAAACATAATAAGTATAAGTTACATACTAAAAATAAACACTACTTGAACTCTAATATTCTTTTAAAATTTAATTATGATTGTCTAGAATATTCCAATGGAATAAACTTCATAATTCATTCTCTTTCACAATGAATTTCCTTTATACAAACACATTGACAAAAAATAAAACTCTAGAAAATACATCAACAACAACTTCAATCCATTTGGGTTCTCCAGATCTCCATGATCATATCAATGTTAGTTCCCATATTTTGAGAATCCCATTAATACTTTAAAATATTTTCAAAAAACTCACATCAAATTACACGGAAAAACTAAAATAGGTGACAATAATAATATAAAAAAAATATTCCAATTTCATCTAAGATAGATAGAACACGTAAGATACAATTTCATATGATATGAATCTCATATGAAATAGATATATCATAAGATAATTTTTCTTGTAAAATAAAACTTCATAAGATACTGAAATCACATAATAAAAAAATACATAAGATAAAAAACCGTGTAAGAATAGAAACATAGGAGTAAAATCACCTAAGAGTCATTTCTATGTACCAATGAATTCACATAATCATAATCATGTAAAAATAACCTTCACATAATGATATTTAATGTAAAAATAAAAAAAAATATTAAAAAGAAATAATATAATGTTCTATTTAAGGATTTATATAAGCATAAATTCGTGTAGGCATATTTCACATATGCAAATTACCACATAAGTAAAAACTGCATAATTAAGGATAAACCATGTAAACAGAATTAAAAAATAAATAAGAAATAACATAAAATAAAAATATTTTAAAAATAAAATACTTAAATAATAATTAAATACAACATAATAATTAACAATACCATGGGGAATTATAATTATCCAAATTATTATTATTCAATTTAGTAAAATTTTGGGTAGTTTCAAAAGTGAAAATAAAAACAAACTTAACACTGATAATCTCCCAATTTTCAATAAACAAAACCCTAACACTAATAATATCTCACTTTTTTAAAATTAAAAAATCAATCAGGATTTGAAAAATATCCCCCTCTTTTTGAAATTTATCAAAAAATTGAATTATTAAAAATTTAATCAAAAAATCTCTTTTTATGAAAATAAATCCTCTTAAAAAAACTAATAATAATGAAATAAGTAGAGAATATTTTAAAAATAGTTAGATTGAAACAATTAATCATTCAAAATTAAACATAAACAGAACATGATAAAAAATCTTCCCCCAAATTAATGTAAAAAACTCTTAAATTAAACCGTTATAAATACCAGAAAGAGAAAAAAATTGAATGTATAGTAATGAAACTACAAAAAATCTCTAAACTCATCAATATTTTCCGGTATAAATATTTATAAAAACATATAAAACATTAATAAAAAATAACCATTTAAAAATAAAATTAAATATATTAGTGACATTGACTTAAAATTTCAATTGAATATAAAAAAATAAACTTTAAAATTTCAAATTTGTTTCCGAAAATAGATTCAGTATTGCATATTAATTAGAAATATATAATAATAATAATAATTTCAACAAATTAAAAATTCTAACTAAATATCCATCATCCTAAGTTTAAATTTTATTTTCTCAAACTTCACCATGTCCGATGGTTTAGTAAAAACATCATCCAATTGATTATCAGTTAAAATAAATTTGAAAACATTATCTTCTTTATTAACATGATCTATAATAAAATGAAATCTAACATTTATATGTTTTTTTCTTGAATATTATAAAGTATTATTATAAATTTAAATAATATAAGTATTATTATAAAAAATATGCATTTTATCAAAATAAACATTAAAAAAATATAATTTTTTTTTCAGTCTATAATATTTCAGTACTAAAATAAACCTAAACTTTATAATCATCCTCAAATATAGATAAATAAACTAACAATTTATTATTTTATATGCATGAATTAAAAATGTTACCCACTAAATGACACATACCCAAAGTAAATTTCTTATCAATCCTACATCTTCTAAAATCCAAATTAGAATAATAAATTAAAAATAAACTAGAATTTACAATCCCTTTAATATATCTAATGATTATTTTAACAACATTTAAAATGAATTTAATTAGGATAATATTGAATTATAACACATACATAAACACCAAACATGATATCAGGTCTCAAAATAACTAAATATAATAAACTTATAATCATTCCTCTAAATAGTTTATTATCTATAGGTTTTCGAGACTCATTTAAGTATAATTTAGAATTATAACTCATAGGGGTTCTAAAAGTTTTACTTAAATTAATATTAATCCTTTAAATAAATATTTATCATATTTATATTGATTCAAAAATATCTCAACAATTATTTGAAAAATTTGATTTTACAAAAACAATTAAATTTACCAAATAAATTCATATCAAATTAATAATTCATAAAATTAAAAAATCCATTATATAAAAAATCACTTTAAAAATCAAACACAATATCATTAAATTATATTTAAACAATTTAAATATAATTTACAATTTTCTTAATAAATAATGTTGGATAAAATTTTCATTTATTAAAATCATTATTCAAGAAAACTAAATATAGTCTATCATGCTAAAATCTAGGAGCTTTCTTAAGAGCATATAAATATTTTGATAGTTTAAGAAAAATATTTATGAATATTTACATGACCAAAAACAAATGGTTGATTAATGTACATTTATTTAAAAATTAATCCATTTCAAAAGGTACAAAATCTATTTAAAAGAATTTTAAGCCTTGTAAAGAAGTAAAATCCAATAAAATCCAAATAGATTCTATCCTAGAAACTAGAGAAAAAGTTTCATCAAAATCAATTCCTTCATGTTGAAAAAATATTTGATCAATAATTATTACTTTATGATCCCTCCAAACTCTAAAATTATTTTGAGAAGGAGTATCCCCCCTCGATATATACATTATTATTTTGTGACCCAAAATCACCAAGATTAAACTTTCTATTTTTTTCAAGTTTATCTAAAATTAAATTCCTTTTACAATTATTTTCAATAAATTTAACATTAATAAATTCTTCTAATTCCATAATTCTATTATTATATACTCTATAATATTTTCTATTGTTAAAATAACCTATAAAAATTCTATCATAATTTTTACCAACAAATTTATCTAAATTATCATTCGTATTTAAAATAAAAAATTTTCACCCAAAGACTCTTAAGTATCCAACTTTATGTTTATTTACATTATACAATTCATAAGAGGGTTTCTTTCATAAAAGTTATAATAAAAATTAATTTTAAAATATAAGTTGCTTTATTTAAAAATTCAACCAAAAAATATTTAGTTAACTATTATTCATTAAGTATTATTATAGACATATCTAAAATAGTTCTATTTTTTCCTTTCTATAACACCATTTTGTATGGAATTCAAGGGGTATATATTTTTTGAAAATAACCATTATTTTATGATTTTTTTTTTCAAAATACATATTACAAATTCACCACCTATATCACTTCTAATAGATATAATCAGACAACCTTTTTTATTTTGAACTAATTTATAAAAATAAATAATTTTAATTAAATTTTCACTTTTATGAGACATAAAATAAGTCCAAGTAAACCTATTAAAATCATAAACTATTACAAAAACATGTTTTTACCCACTAAACTAGTAGTTTCCATTGGACCAAATAAATTAATCTGGATTAGTTCTAGTGGTATTGTTCCTTTAACTTCATTAATGAGTTTGAAATATTCTTTATGATGTTTTTACTTCAAATATTATTTATAAGAAAAATTATTACTTGTTTTAAGATTCAAAATTCTTAGAACCTATCTATGATTTTTTAAAAACAAGTTGAGATCTTGTCTAGAGAATACAAGGATTTTTTATTTATAAAATTAAATAGTTAAAAAGTCTAAAGAAGGGTATTTTACAACAATATATTTCATGGAGATAAAACATGTAATAAGGTAACTCATATGACCATATAATATCATCATTGGTTAATCCCATATTAACGAGTCCATCTATAATAAAATTTTCCTCTCAATAGGGATGGGTGATAATAAAATCAATGGATGAAAATAAATCCAAGAAATAAATCTGTCTTATAGTCAATAAACATGAAATATGAACATTATTTTATATGATGTCTTAAATAATAGTGGTGGAGTCAATCTACAACCCTAAGTTAGACTATCCTCTTTGTTTAAAAAAGAACACTACATTGATAGAACTCAACATCTCCACTTCAAGATAGAATGTATCACCACAATATCCAAATAATAATCCACACACCCTCCCATTATGATCTCTAAAATAGAACCGTACCCCAAGGGTATAGGGTTCCCTTTTTAAGCTCCATCTATAATGATTTTGATCGATCCTGGAAATGGCGGAAGCTAAATAAATTCAAGAGCATCAGAAAGAGGTTTGAAAATTTATGTAGTAGCCAAAATCTTTCATGCCCAAGCCTCTTATTCTATATGATATCATTTGTTTATATAGAATAAATACAATTAAAATTATGATTAGAAAGTTCAGAAAAATTAATAAAAAACATATTATCTTTTATATTTTCATAAAATAAAATAGATTTATTCTTGAAAACTAATCACTTATTATCTTCAAAATTAACATCCATTCCATTATCACAAGGCTATTAAATAATTGTTAAATTATTTTTTAATCTTTTTAAAAATAAAAATTTATAAATTATATAAGTATTAAAAATACTAAATCCACTGAATCCTCTAATACCACTGTTAGAGTTATTATTGAATTTCATAGAACCTCCATCAAATTTATTTCAAGAAAGAAAATTTGATGGATCACCAATCATATGTTTTGAGTAGTTGTTGTCCATGTACCATGTGTCCTTGAGACCATTAATATAGATTTAATAAAATCAATCAAGTAGAAAACAATTTTGGTACCCATGATATTTTGGGTCCAATAAGATTATTAATATAATTATTAGTCGCCCAAAAATATTTTAGACATTTAGTATTGGGTAATCTTGAAGATAAATTATTTGAAATAAAAGTCTTAGTTTTTTCTAAGGATAGAAGAAATCACTATGAGCATTCCTTAGAATAATGACCTTATATATAACACTTAAAACATGAAACTATAAGTAAATTACCTTTAGTACTTTAATCAAAGAAAGTATTATATAGTTTAGGTATTTTATTTTTATTATCAAAAAACGTTTTATCTTTATTTTATTTACTCATAGATATTATCTTATCATAATTATTCATTCCTTGAACAAAAGTAGATAAATTTTATTTAAACTTAAGGATTATTTATTAGTATTTTAATTCTATTTTTAGTAAACTCTCTAGGTTATCACCAAATTTTTTTAGAACAAGAATATATATTTATAATATTGAATAAGTTTCTTATTCTCATGATTATGAGATTTATTTTTATTATTGAATTTCTTATTTTCACCTTGTAACACTCTATATAATTCAACCACTCTTAAAATATATTTATATTTCTTTTAATTTTATTTAGTTAATTCTTTGACATAATCATTTTTTAGAATTTGAATCATATCCAAAACTGGTACTAGAATCACTACTAACCTCATTCATGTTTGTAGACATCAAGAACAAGTTATATGATTCTTTTTCACTTCCAAAATCATTATATGAATCTGATTATTCTGTATAGCTCTATCCATCCATCACTCATTTAGTTTCCTTCTTCCTATAGTTCTTTATTTCTTTATATTTTTAACCCCAAAATTACTATCTTAATACGCCCCATATTTTTTCACTCAAAACATATTAGTTCTAAAAAATAATTATATTCAATAAAATTAATTTTCTTATTTCAATAACCATTCTAATTATATTTTCTAGACCTATTACTAAATCCATTATTTATTTTCATTAGTTTATGAACTCTTTTAGTGAATTGATCTATCTTATATTTCTCGTTTACTTGTTTCTTAGAGTTAGAAGATTAAATAAAAACATTTATATTTGATTTAAATAAAATACCATTATTCTCTATAGTATCCTCATCCATAATATTCTATAGCTCGAGTTCATACTATAGCAGTGAACCAATAAATTTATCTAACATATATTTATTAAAGTTATTACTCTCATCAATTTCCACCTTCTTTGCATGACACTTTTTTTGGTAGTGACCATAACACCCCATCAACTATAACAATGTTATCTAAATATTCTCCATCCAAAATCACATCATTTATGATGCTCTTGAATATATGGAACATCTGGTTCACTAATTCTTCTTTTCCCATTTCAAAGTCTTGGTATTATACATATAACATTCCATGTTTTTTTTTCATTTGATCTTGTCTGTCCCATAGTGTGTAACTTGTAGTATCATCTAAATTTCTTGAGTAATATTACATGTTGATACATGGATAAACACACTTCATCTAATATAATATTATAATATTTCATAACTTTTTAATTTAAAAAATGATTTAACTCATTGTTACCTATAAGGATATTTTGATCATCATTAGGTAGTTTATATGGTTTTACCAATAACATCCAATTATCTATGCTAAGTTGTTAAAGGTTTTATTTTATCCTTGTTTTACAGTATCCATAATCATTCATGTTAAAATATGGTGTTTTTTTAGGTATCCTCCCATAATTACAAGTCATTCATGACATCTCATAAAAACGTTTTCCTTGAATGATTATTATTGGGATCTAGTTAGTATAAAATAAAAAAAATCAATAAAACCTAACTCCAAAAGGTATATGATTTGATACCAATTTTTTTTCTAAGTGTGAGATGTAAAATAGGTCAAGAGGGCAGGGGGAAGTTAATAGACCTTCTAAAAAATTTAAACATATTTAAATAATAGTTTTTGAGATTAGAGTAGAAACACATAAAAATTCAATAACTAATGAAATAATAGTAAAATGAATAATGGAATATAGATAAGAATATATACAGATTTGTAGTAGAAATAAAAAATAATGAAAACCATATTTTTATAGTAGTTTGGATCAATATGATCCTATGTATAATATTCACTCCTTTACTATCCATGAGATAAATGGAACCCACTAAAATAAACATTACTTTTAAAAGGATGTGATAAAATTTCATGAGAGCTTGAATTTTTCTCACATGGAGGCACAATCATGAAAAAACCTACCTTTCTACGAACCTATGCACAATCATAAATAAACCTAAATTTTGATGAGAGTCACAATTGTAAAAATCTAATTTTTTTTAAGTGGTAAAACAAAAAAACCCACTTTTGGAAGGGAAAATCATAAACTAACAGTTAAAACAAAAATATAAAAAACTAAATAATATAACTTTGAAACTAGAATAGAAAATAATGAAGAATAGTGGAAGTTGAAGTAACTATGATCACTTCTTAAAAAAGATTTTATGTTGAAGTTCCTTTAGTGATCAAATTAGTAAACAAATTTCACAATATTAGAGTTTTAGCACTATCATATTACTTGAATATAATATGTGTTTTTCATAAATCTCCCTTGATCAGAATTTATAAAAAATTATATTAGGTACTTGGGGGTACAATTACAATCAAACACACACACACACACAGCACACACATAGGTTGGTAAGGCAGTTCATATCCCCCCAAGGGATAACCCACCCATCCATCTACTTTATTATATAATTGTTTCATAGACCTAACACCCATTAAGCCTGAAGCCCATTACATGGCCCATATACCCACTATTGGATGGCTTGAAGGAACCACCTGCATCACACCTGCATCACCGCATGTCCATCATGTATGCGTCACCGCCCCCATTGATGGCCCGAAGGCCCATGTGGCCCATAAGTGAAACCGGTGGCCCTAAGGCCCAAACAAATGAATAGTTCTGACTGATATAGTACCACTAAAATACCTACTACAGTACTACTATAGTATCCTAGAAATACTCATCCACTAGGATTTTGTCTTGGGTTTCATGCAGGCTTTCGAGGTTTGTTAACCACTCGAATACCGCACCAACTGCAAAACGTGTGTAAGGGTAACACTCACCTCCCACTAGGGCCCCCGCTAGACCTAGAGTGCACCACATGTTCCCTAGCTAGGAAAATGTATTTTAATTTCTCTATGTATAATATGAACAATGTATAAGTATAGTGGTACTTGATCATGGGCCGATTCCCATGGAGAGTGATGGGTAAAACCAGTGGGTACCACTCAGCTAACACCCCATGGGAATAATTTATATAAAAAATTCATCAATGGTTAGTTTTTGATCTCCCTAATCATCTCCAAATGGGTTTACATATTTTGAGAAGTCTATTGATACTTTAATTTTTTCCAAAACTTGAATCAACCTATGTGGGAAAAACTAAAACACGAACAAATAAATAATATATAATACATAAAAGAAATATTTTAGTTTCATATATGATAAATAGAACATGTAAGATATAATTTTGTATGATTAAAATATTGTATGTAACATATATCCCATAAGATAGATATTCTCATAAGGTATAACTTCATAAGATACCAAAATAATATATGAAACAAAACATGTAAGTTATAAAAACCATATAAGAATAAAATCACATATAAGTAAAATCACATAAGAGTAATTTCAATGTATGAGTGAATTCACATAATAATAATCACTTAAAAATAATCTTCATATAAGTATATTTAATATAAAAATAAAAATCAAGTATGAAAATGAAATCATGTAATGATATATGCAATGTTTTATGTAAGAATAAATTCACCTAGGTAGATTTCACATATAAAAATTACCTGAAAAGTAGAAGTTGTGTAAGGATAAACTAAGTAAAAAAAATTACCAACATAATTAGAATGAAATTAAACTAAAAATATTATAAACATAAAATACTTAAATAATAATAAAATACAAAATAATAAATAACAATACTGTTCAAAATTATAATCATCCAAATTACAATTATCTAATTTAGTAAAATATGATTTAGTGAAATAAAAAAAATGAAAAACATTTAACACTACTAATATCCCCATTTTAAATAAATTAAATCCCAACACTAACACCGGTGACCAACACTAAGGTATCCATACAACATGGGAGAAATTACCTCTAAATCAACTTACTAATTGCTATCATACACCAAAATCCACTAAAATATGCATGAAATATAAACTAAAAAATGTAAAATATGTGAACACACACACATAACCATTATATAATGTAATAAAAAATAAAATAAACTTCAGATAAAACTCACACAACACGAATAGATTCAATCTAGATCTTGATGACACATGGATGCCTATAATCATGATACCTAGACTTATCTTTGTATTAACATCAGTAATTTATCTCTAGACTCTATGATCATCCATCATCTATATTAGTTGATCTAAACAAATAGAAGGAAAAAATGAATGAGTGGACATAAAGGGATGAGTATAACAATACCCAATATGGTCTCCTTAAGTAGAAATACAATCTCAAAAACATATAGTGTCCATGTTCATCAATAAGAAGTAAAGAGTAGACAAATCAATGTCACCCAAAATCATTAATTGGCATAACTATGATCCATCCTAGTAAATAAACCAATAACTCACTTTCATCAGTCTCTCTAAATAAAAATGTTTCTTTAGAATGAACAACAATCATATATCTTAACCCATCATATATTTTATACCTAGTAATACACCCTATATGCATCTATCAAGAGATGCTAGAGGAAATACATATCTCCACCTATATCAAATGAATTCAAGAAAAATACACATCTCCATATATCTCTGAAGTACAGAAGGAAATACACATATCTAGCTATAGGAAATCCTAATCTCTAAATCTAGAGATGTATAGATGTTTAGACACTAGATGAAATTCACACACACATATATATATAAAACTGCATGTCAGAATATTAGAGGAAATACACATCATTGAGTTGTCGATTTATATTAGGAAATATAGATCCTAGATTAGTGGATGAGGATTAGACATAATATCAAGTGCATAATCATCCACCTCAACCCTAGAGATTTGGATGAGGAAGGGAATGTCCACTAGAGTGAATTACCATCCATGGTAGTCTCATAACAAGGATACTATAGTAAGTACTCATCTCCACCTATTTAATCTATCATTCCCTCACATTAGGGATATTGAAGGAATTACCCATCACAATCTATCCCACATTTTTGATGTTGGAGGAAATACTCATATTAAACCATATCATAGAAATATCTTATCTATCTCAACCTAGGTTTGTTTATGATTAGAGGTAGATGCATGTATAAATTATCATTTATAATATTCTCAAACCCATACCCTCATATAAAGTGTAAAAAACTTAATATTTACATTTTTGACTTTGATACTGATAAACATGATCCATCCAAAACATAAAAAATCAAATAGAAATATTAGAACACTAACATACCTAAGGACCTTTTAGGTTTAGAGTTTTAGATAATCAGGACAAAATCTTGTATAACAATACCCATGTCTTCAAGTGATCATTTTTTCCTACTATACCCAAATTTTATTATTTCAAAAAAAGTATTCAACATCTCCCATAAAATTCTTCCCACATGAAATCTTTCTAGAAATAATTAATTTAACATGATTCTTTATAACCTATAAAAATAGAAAATATAATAAGTGTGAGCTCAGACACTCAATAAGGGTAAACATAAGAATTAATAATTGAATGTCATCAATGATAAAAATATGGGAATCCAAGTATGATGAAATAATCAATGTTAATGAGAATAACATTAGATATTTCATACCCATCAAAACATGGATCATAAATCATGATACATAGCATAAATATTTAACATAATATAAGAGTCATAAAATTAAAAAATCATGATCCATGTGAAAACATTACTTGAGTAAAGGATCCATTAAAACTAATAAAAATCGTAGAGAAAACGTGTTGGTATCTTGAAACATTATCTTTATCACCCATGTTCATTCATTCCAGAAATAACTAGAGTCTCATTAAATCCATAGGATAAAACTCCCCAGTTAACACCTTCTTTCTTTCCTTTAAAGACAAGAATCATTACCCAATTCATTAGAGAGATAAATTGTCTCACCTATCATCGTGATATATATCAGGGTTACATGACATCATCAATAAATTCCAAGTACTGTACATGAATATAACTCTTAAAATATTGTATTTTAACAATCAATATTTTAACAACAACATGCATTCCTTATATAACTTGATTTACCATGTAAAAGAAATGAGTTTCATGAAAATATATTTAAAACAATATTAATAAGCCATCTATAGAAAGGCAATGGATGGTATCATAATATAATATTCCAATTTAAGCATAGAAATCATTAAATTATATTTACATAGATAGAAATTCCACGAAAATAATATTTAAAACATTTCTTTCAAAATAAGGGAAAATACCCATTTATTTTGATACCTTTAAAAAATAAAAAATTAAAAAATATTGAGAAAATAATTTTATTTCAAAATAAAAATGGAAAATTTTAAAGTAATATTCAAATAAAATAATAGTTATTATAGAAGAAAAATATGTTTATGTTGTAAAAGTTAAAACTAAACATTCTTTTTAAACTATTGTAAAGAGAGTCCAAAGTGACCCATGTGAAAAAAATTAAGAAATTTTCCTTCTAAAAACTTTTAAAATAATGTTTAAATATCATGGAAAATAACTTTAGGAAGTAATTTATGTTTGGAAAAGAAAATTATTATAATAATATAAATATCATGGAGGAAGATATTGTTTATATGTTTTTTAAAATCATTAAAGAAATATTTTTAAAGAAAAACCATTTACGCCCTTCTAAAACCAAAAAACATTTGAAAGATAGAACATAATAGGGAGAATATAATACCATGGGTATAAAAAGATTCAGGATATTATATTTCAAGTTTCAGTATATGGAACATATAAATGAATATTGGTTCATCAATCAAAACATGTCTCAAAGAAGGAATTTTGAGACGAGAAACCCTTGCAACTTAGGTAATGCTAGAATCAAAAACTCATTGAATGAAGTAACTTAACATGATTCTATAAAACACATAATTTCCATTAAATAATATGTGAAAAAACATTTATAGGGTATTATTACACCATATAAAATAAAATATGGTGCATAACATGAATTATGTCTTAAATAATTGAAATTGAGATCATAAAAACCCTTGCAACTTTTATATAATTTTAATCATTATCTCATGAAAGAGATAAATTCAAAGGAACTTTAAATATAATGATGAAAGATTAATTTTTGATATAATATCTCAATATTCATAATATAAACCTTATAAAAGGAAGTAAGTGTATAATATGAGACATCTCACAACGGAACAATATTGAGATGAATAATCCTTACAAAGATTGTATCATTGAAAATAAAATTAACCAATTAAGTGATTATATGTAACAATTTTAAAACAAAAAAAGTGGAAATACAACATATTATAATTATATGTCATTTCAAACATAATATTATCATAACATATTAAAAAAAGTATAAGTATAACCCAATGAATGGAAATTGAGTTAAGAAACCCCTTACCATGACCGTAACATTGAAATGAGAATAGATCAATGAAGTGATTATGTGTAATGAATGTAAATAAACATAAAATAATTATAAATATAATATAAATTAATTAGATTCTGTTATACACATAATCTTTTCATAACATAGACAATGAAGAAATAATATAACCTAATGAAAAGAAATTGATTTAAGAAACTCATTACCTTGAGTCACAACTCGATATATACATTCTTTAAATACTATATAATAAACTTATATTAATTATTTAAATTTTAAGAACCTTTTCCAAGTTTATTACATTATCATTAAATTATTCAATTCATTTTTTTCAATGACATATTTTATTACTTAATCAGTTAATTATACATTGTATGTTTTGAGGATGTTCAATTCATAGTTGAAAAATGACTTTGGTATGTTGACTATGGTCAAAAAGATATTTGTTAAACCATATATATAATAATAATCATGAAATAATTATTATTTTTATTCATTAAATACAATTTTATAACCATCCATGAAATATGTACATGAAAAATGAATCACATTGCTTCGTGGATGTGGTAATTCATATGTACACATGAACGACGCTATCGTTTTACAATGGGTGAAAGGGTAAGAAAATAGATGATAAATTATATTTAATTAATTATATTTATGTCATTAATATCATATGCATACATTGAATCCATCATAATAACCATCATTGTGAGATGGTGATGAAAAATGAAACACATCACTTCATGGAGGTGGTAGTTCACACGTATGTACAAACAATGATTTAGTTTCCCATATGAAGTAAAAAGAGATGAATAAGGTTGTTATAATAATATAATTACATATAAGTATTTTTTAAATACTGATTTTATTATATTTTAATGGTTAACAAAAATTTAAGGAGGTATATGAAGAGGAAAAATGAAAGATATTGGTTAAAATGATTACATACTCTTTGAGAGACCTCCTTTGAATTTCTTATTAGGGACCCTAGGTATTGTCTTATGAAGATAACAAAACCTATATAACCTATATAATTATGTATATTTTAAGTTTTTAAAGGGTTTTTTCAAGATAATTGTCTCAAGGTGGTTTGAAGAATAGAGGATAGGCGGTTTCCTTTTATAGTGAATGAAACTAAACACTTGGAATTTCTTAAAATATTAACATATAATAAATTATTTTCATTATGAAAGTGGAACAAAGTATCCAAAATTTAGAATATAATATAGTTTAAGGTTGAAATCATTTCAACCAATAAAATTTTGACAGCTTTATGTGACATTTAAACCTAATATGTGGGTTTAACCCCTTCATTAACAAATTTTAATCTTAATCGTGGTAACAAATATTTCAATAATAATGGGTTATAAATTTACTTCTATGGTAATAATTGGATAAAAAATGGTAAAATTGTGAAAATTTAGTCCATATCCCATATACCTTGTCCTATTTCAATATTTTTATGGTTTTTAAATCATTTAATAATATATTATTTAACATAAAATACCATTAAAGTCATTTTAATAACTGTTCACATATTTTGATTTTAAAAACATCAATACAGGTATGGAATTAGAATATAAATTCTTTAACCATAAATTATACATAATTATTAATCACAAAATTATTTGTACACCATAAATTATCCAAAAAATATTACTTTTGATGTTTTTAAAATCATTTAATTTGATTTTTATACTTCATCCACTAGTACTGTGTCAATGTTGTGTAAGAATTTAAGATAATTATACCATCATAAAAAATTAAAAATAAATTACCATAATAAAAATAAATTAATTTTTTTCAAAATAAACTTTTATATTCATTCGTAACAGTTTTTAGAAGAATGTGCTTTTAAGCCCAAAAATAAACTTATATAAAAATCAATTATAATGCTGATTCCAATATAATTAATCATATAATATCTAATTAAAGGATAATTATGTTACTATAATAACTAATTCAATTTATAATTGTATTTTTAATGAAATTAAATGGATGTTTTACAAAAATCGATATTTTCATTATTCATTGAAAAATCGCTCTTTTCAGAATAATATCAAAATATAACCCTATGATAATTTTAATATGAAAATTTAAATAATAATATCCTTTTTATAAAATAAAATTTCTAAAATTGGTATAAATTAATTATAATATTTTCTCAAAAAAATAAATAAAAATAAATTTTGAAATAAATATATTTTTGAAGCAAAAAACGTCTTTACTTAAAATTGAGTATTTATTTATTATTCATTAATCACTACATTTTCATTATATAAAACCTTTATACATATTTATCATAATATGGTTATTACTATTCATACATAAAAATTTAATGACTAGATTATAATGGTTATATTTCAATAATAATATTTTTATAGTATATCACAAGGTGATGTATGTTAAGCAAACTGTTAAACATAATATTATTTTAAACTAAATTTTTGGGGTTTTACATTCTTCGCCCTTAAATAAATTTTATCCACACAATTTTATCTTATTCATAATAAAAATTGTTTAAAACATTTAAAGAAAATAAATTTTAGGGTTTGGAAGATAAAACATATAATCATGAAAGGAAAAATATTTTTAATATTTTTTTAAATAATACCTTCATTGAAACCCACATCATAAAAAGGGATAATAAAAAATAATTTTTAAAATAATTAAAGGAAAATATAAATTTTATCAGGAATAAAACATAACTAGGTTTTTAAATAGAAGAACATTAGTGGGAAGTTAAAATATAGACATGGAGGAGAAAATTAATGCTCAAATAATTAAGGGGAGTGACATATAATGAGATCATGAGAAAATTCATCAACACAAAAACATAAATCAAAAGGGGTTAAATAATACCATCAATTAATCAAAAAATTAAGCTAATAGGATAATACTTTTATTTTAAGATCATTTTCCTAGATTTGAGGCATTATTTTACCACAATGATTGATAACACAAGAAAATATACACACTTGATATATTTCCATTTCATAAATACAATTTTATACTTTGGTTTCATGTTTCAATTAGTCTCCACCTTCATCTCATATTTTAATCCAAATGATTAGTATGAATATTTAAGGCCAAAATAACTATAATAAACTTATGATTAACCATGTGGTATATGAAATGATGAATATATTTCCTGCTTGTCTGTACTAAAACTAAAATGATTTTACCAAGGTAAGATAATAACCAAAGTTCCAATTAAATGATTCCATAAATAATTAACCCTATATAACAAATAACCTCAATAAGAGCATATTAACATCAAATGTTATCATATAACATTCAACTTACATCCCCAAAATTTAATAACATTCTTCCCAAATAATATTTCATGTTAAATCTCATGATACACCTAGGGGTTACCTGTACTTTAACCCAATAAAACGCTTCCCAAAATATCATTAATAACTTTTAAATACCATAACTTAAAACCTCAACAAGGTGTCTATGCCTATGAAATTATGATAAAACTTAAAATTATAAACAAATTTTGGTATCCATGAATCTAAATTAAACCTCACATGAAAACATCATAATCTTCAAAGTTATCTAAACCCTAATATTTAGAAAATATAAAATCCCCAAACCCACACTCCTAGATTTGATGATAAAAACATAATCTTTACATTTATGACTTTTATAAAGATAAAAATTACCCAATATTATCCTTTAAAAAATAAAAAATTAAACAAAAATATTGGATCACTTCATTCCTAATGGTGTTTTTGGTTTAGAGTTTTATTTAATTAGAAAAAACTCTTACATAAAAATACACGTCTTCAAGTGATAATTTTTTCGACCATACCCGGCTTTTATTATTTCAAAAAAATTATTCTATATCTCTAATAAAATTATTCATGAATGAAAATTTTCTATAAATAATTCATTTAAAAACATTCTTCATAACCTAGGGAAATGAAAAAAATAAGAAGGGTGAGCTCAAACACTCAATAAGGGTAAACATAATCATTAACAATTGAATTTCATCAATGAGAATAATATAATCATTTGAGTATACTGATATAATTAAATTTCATGAGCATAACATAGGGTAATTCATACCCATAAAAACATGGATCATAAATCATGATACATGGTATAAAGCTTTAACATAAGACAATAGTCATATAAGTCAATAATCATGAGCCATGTGAAAACAATAATTGAACAAAGGATCCATTAGAAATCATAGAAAGAATATATAAAATATGTTGGTATCTTCAAAAATTATCTTCATCACCTATGTCCACTCATTTTAAAAATAATCGAATCGTAGTTAAATCTATTAGAGAAACCTTTATAGTAAACTCCCTCCTTATTACCTTTAAATACAAGGAACAATACCTAATTAATTAAAGAGCTATTTCAAGATCACCCATCATATAAGATACATTAGGATCACTTGTCATCATGATCCATATCAGACTCACCCATCATAATTAATAAATTCTAAGTATAATACAAGAATATAACCCATGGAATATTTTATTTTTATCATCAATATTTTAACAGTAGTTTTCATTCCTTTATAACTTGATTTACCTACTTAAAATAATAAAGTTTCATGAAAATATCATTAAAACAATATTTTTAATCCATTCAAAGAAAGTATATGCATGAAATCATAAGAGAATATTTCCAATGAAGTAAAAGGATCATTAAAGGATGTTTAAATATATTTAAATACCTTTAAAATAACATTTAATACATTTCTTTGAAAATAGTGGAAATTAACCTTTTATTTTGGTACCTTTAAAAACTAAAAATTCACAAAATATTGAGAAAATAATTTTATTTAAAAATAACCATGGAATATTTTAAATGAAACTTAAAATAAATGAATAATTATTACAAAGTAAAAATACATTCATGTTATAAAATTTTAAAATAAATATACTTTTCAAACTTTTGTAAAGAGAGTCAAAATTAACCCATGCCAAAAACATTAAGAAATTTCATTTTTAAAAACTTTTAAAATAATGTTTAAATACCATTCAAAGTAACTTTATTAAATAACTTATGTTTATAAAAGAATATTATTGTAATAAAAAAAAGAGCACAGAGGAAGATTTTGGTTAAAAGTCTTTAAAACCTTTAAAGTAATGTTTTTAATGAAAAACCATTTAGGGCCTTTTAAAAACAAAAAACACTTTGAAAGAGAGAAAATAATAAGGAGTATTAAATACCATGAGTATAAAAATATTCATGATATTATATTTTAATAGTCATTATATAAATCATATAAATGAATATAGGTGCATCAATCAGAACATGTCTCAAAAAATGAAGTTTGAGACGAGAAACCCTTGATACTAGTGTAATTCTTGAATAAAAAACCCATTGAATGAAATAAATTAACATGATTCTATAAAAAAAATAATTTCCATGAAATAATATGTGAAAAATATTTTTGGGGTAGTAATTACACCATTTAAAATAGAACATGGTGAATAACATGAATTATGTCTCAAACAATTAAAATCGAGACTATGAAAACCCTTGAAAATTTATAAAATTTGAATCAATATCTCATGAAAGAGATAAATTAAAAAGAACTTTAAATATAATTATCAAAGAGTTATTCATGATATTATATCACAATAGGAATCATATAAAACTTATAAAATTAATTAGATGCATAATACAAGACATGCCTCAACAAAACAATATTGAGATGAATAATCATTAAAAAGATCATATCATTGAAGATATATTTAATCAATGAAGTGATTAGGTGTTAAAATTTTAAAACAAAAAAAAAGTTTAAATAAAAAACAATATAATCATAGGTTATTTAACACATAATATTGTCATAAAAGAGTCAATGAAGTAGAAGTATAACCCAATAAATGGAAATTGAGTTAAGAAACCCCTTACAATGATCATAACAGTGAAGTGAGAATTATTCAATGAATTGATTATGTGTAAAAAATTTAAATCAAAATAAAATAAGTGGAAATATAATATAAAATAATTAGTGTTCATAATATACATAATCTTGGAATAACATAAATAATGAAGAAGTAATATAACCCAATGAAAAGAAACTCATATAAGAAACCCCATACCTACCGACTCGCTACGCACATTATATAACTCCTATATAATAAAATTATATTAATTATTCAATTGTTTAAGAACAATTTATAGGTTTATTAACTTATCATTAAACCATTTAATTAATTTATATCAATGACATATTTAATTACTTAATCAGTTAAGTCCACATCGTGTTTTTTGAGGACATTCAGTTTATAGTTGAAAAATGACTTCAGTATGTTGATCTTGGTCAAAAATGTTATTATTACATCATATATAGAATAATAATAATTAAATAATAATAGTTTTAATTCATTAAATAAAATTTTATAACTATCCATAAAATTTTTACATAAAAAATGAATCATATCATTTTGTTTAGGTGGTAATCGACACGTATGCACAAATGATGCTATCATTTTCTAATGGATGGAAGGGTAAAAAATATATGATATGTTATATTTAATGAATGATAATTATTTAATGAATATAATATATATACATTAAATCTATCATAATAACTATCCTTGAGAGGTGGTGATGAAAAATTAAACACATCACTTCGTGGAGGTGGTAGTACACACGTACGCATGAGCAATGATTTTATTCCCCATATGATGGAAAAATAAATGAATAATATTGTTAAATTAACATAATAACATCTAATTATATGGTATATACTTATTTTACTACATTTTAACGGTTATCAAAAAATTTAATGAGGTATAATAAGAATTAAAATGAATTAGATTGGTTAAAACGATTACCTCCTCTTTGAGAACTTCCTTTTGATTTTTATTAAGGAAGTCAGGGATGGTATTTTGAAGAGAAAATTACACCTATAACATGGATAAGAGTGTTTATAAGATTTTTTCTTCATATTTTTGTTTATATAAGTGTCTTAATGTGGTTCGAAGAATAGAGGATTGGTGGTTTCCTTTTATAGTGAAGGAAATGACACACTTGGAATTACTTATAAGATTTTAAAATAATAAAGTAATTTTCATGCAAAAGTGGAACAAAGTGGAATTATTTTCGAATATAATATTTTTTAAGGTTGAAATAATTTCAACCAATAAATTTTTTATTGGTTTATGTGTAACTTTAAAATTAATCTTTTAGTTTAACCCATTTGTTAACTAATTTTAACCTTAACCATGGTAGAACTTTTTCAATTCTAAAGTGTTATAAATTGAATTATAAGGTGATAATTGGATAAAAATGGTAAATGGATGATATTTTATACCATATACCATTACCTTGTAATATTTTAAGTTTTTTATGATTTTTAAATCATTTAATATTATATTATTTAACATAAAATACCATTAAAGTCATTTTAAAAACTATTCACATATTTTGACTTTAAAAACATCAATGTAGGAATGGAATTAAAATATAAGATATTTAACCATAAATTATACATTATTATTAAAAATTAAATCTGTGTGAAACCTTAAATCATACAATAAATACAACTTTTTATATTTTTAAAATCATTTAATTTGATTTTTATACTATCTGCACAAATACTATGTCAGTATTGTGTAAGCATTTAAAGTAATTATACCATCACTAAAAATTTAAAATAAAATACCACAATAAAAATAAAGTAACTATATTAAAAATAAATTTTTTGATTCATTAATAAAATATTATCATCCATATTTTAACATATAATATAAATTAAAATAAATAGAGTGACATTTTGGAATTTTAATTTACTTAAAATAATATAATTTTCTTTATCAAAGAAAAATTACACCAAAATTCCATATTTTAGAATATATTATGGGGGTGTCCAAAAGAAACTCATAAAATATTAATAATTTATTTGTTAATTGTCTTTTTAAATCCTTATCAAATTATTTTTACCTAAATTACACAATTTACCCTTACTTAGGTAACAAATATTTACCATTTCATTATGAAAAAAATAAATTTGACCTATTTAAAAAATTATAATATCCGAATTGAAAATATGAAATATATTTTTAAAGATTAAATTTCTAGAAGTTTTAGAAATAAACTTTAATATAAATTCATAAAACTCAATGTAAAACAGTCTTCTCATCCTTATGTTAACACATAATATAAATTAAAATCAAGTGAGTAACATTTTGGGATTTTCCTTTACTTAAAATAATATAATGATCTTTATCAAAGAAAAATGGAACCAAAATTCCATATTTTAGAATATATTGAGGGGGGGGGGGGTTAAAACTAAACTCATAAAATAAAAATAATCTAGGAGTTAAATATATTTTTAAATCCCTATCACATTATTTTTTACCTAAATTACCCGATTTACCCTTACCGAGTTAACAAATATTTTCCACAGTGACTGTTCATTATGAATTTTTTTAACCTATTTACAAAATTTTAATCTACTATTTAAAAATATAGAACCTATTTTTCAAGATTAATTTTATAAAATTTTTGGAAATAAATTTTAATTTAAATTCATAAAAAGAAACAAAATATAGTTTTCATAAAAATCTATTTTTAAACCTAAAAATGGACTTATACCAAAATATTGTATAATATTGATTCCTATGAAATTAATTAGATTATATCTAATGAAAATATTCTTATATTACTATATGATCAAATTAAAATCATAATGGTACTTTTAAATGAAAATAAATTACTTTTTTACAAAAAATCGATGTTTTCACTATTTATTGAAAATCATTATTTTTAGAAAAATCCTAAAATTTAACCCTAATATAATTGTGATATGATGAATTAAAAAATTATATTATTTTTATAAAATAAAAATTATAAAATTAACATAAATTAATTATAATCTTTTCTCATAATAGCTTTAAAAATCATTTTTGAAGAAAAAATATTTTTGAAGCATAAAATGAATTTACTGAAAATTTTGTACTTATTTATTATTAATTATTAAACTAATTTGAATTATATAAAACCTTTATAAATATTTTTAATAATATATTTATTATTGTTATTACCTTCTAGTTTAACATCTAGATTATTATGATCACATTTTAATAATAATATTTTTATTGTGTATCGCAATTATCTTAAAGATTTGTGTTTTGTGTTAAGAAATATATCAAGAATAATATTATTTTAAACTAAATTTTTGAGGTATTACATCATCATCCTATATCCAGATAAATATGTGATGTGTATGGTCACTTTCATCTCTCTTTAAACTTAAACAACAGGAAAGTGTAAAGAAGATCCACCATTGCATCATGTTGCCATCGATATCCTTATACTGTATATTTAATCACATCTAAAAGTAGACGAGTACACACAATCAATAACCCCATACACAATCAAGGATCCCCCTATCAATATCATAAAACTCATTGTGTAGAAATCTTTCTACTGCATCTTACTTAATGGATTCCCACTTCCTAATATTGTAGGGAGTGAAAAATAATTCAATAACATAAAAATGATGTTATTGAATTATCCCACTCTCCCCATCCCCAATAAACGAGGTACCAATCACCTTATAGAAGTCATGTTAATGTTTTTTGAATTAACTCAAAGTACTTATATTATGTTCTTTGGTCAATGATAAACTATCAAAATCTCACTACTAGAATATGAATTATTTGCATTGGGTCATTTGTGATGGGAACCCATTGCAAATGAACCATAACTAAAAAATGATTTGAAAAATCTATTTTTTATGGTGTCCTATTGCACAAAAAATATTCTTTTCATAATGGGTGACTCCTCTGTTGTAAAAATATTTTATTAGGTATATATACATCATCATTTGTGATAATATTCTTCACCCATCATAAGCAATTTTAAAAAATAAATAATAAAATTAAAATAAAATTTAAAAAATAAAGAAAAATAAAAAATAGAAAATATAAAAATAATGTAAAAAGACTAAATATATAAAAATTTAAATATTTAAATTAATAAAAATATTATAAAAAATATTTTCATTCAAATCTTTATTATAATAAATGTGTCAAAAAAAAATACATAAATCACTAATGAGGGAGAGGGTCATATGGAGGAGGTGGTAGAGGGAATTCCATCCCTATACCCTATGCTAGGTACCACATGTTCTCCATCATCTACTAACACTGCTACTCCTATGATCCATGCTGCTCCTATTACGGTTGGTGCTGTTGTCGAAGAAGCTCTTCATGTTCCATACGATGGGTCTCTATAATATCATCATAATATCATAGATTCTCCTCATACTATGCATATAATGATGATGAATCTCCATAAGATCCCCTTTAGTTAGATGATGACCATGCAACAGTTCCATAATAACCACCATATATTAATAGAGAATCAATACCAACAACTTAGTCTTTCTAGAAAGCATATTGAGTCACCGACATCCATACTGCATCATCAAATCTTAATGTACTAGTGGCACAACCCTCTATCTCATCTTGACTCTCATTATGTGTGTGAGAAGTCATGGCCTCATATGAATCCTTCAAATTCATTTTTAAGTTACAATAGTTAAAATATTATTTTTAATTAATTTTAAAACTAAAAATAATTATACTAACCACAAAATGACAATATAAACCCCTAGTAATATCTCCAGTGAAAGGATCAATTCACACACACTAATAATAATTGAACTTTATAATATCAGGATCCTTAACTTCCAATATGAATAATAAAATAAACTATTTATATTTATAGTTATATAAATTATTAAATAAAATTACTTACCATATGTCATCGATGAGTACTGAATGAATGACTACCAACTCTATGTGTGACCTCAGTTCTGATAACCTAACGACAATCTCCTCTAAAAGATATCTTACATCCAGTATGAGAATAATCCATCCCAAACCTGAGAGAAGATGTAATCTAATCGATGGATGTAGTAATACTGATAAAAAAACCATGACTCTATCTTTCTTCATGGATATCTTCCTTAGATCGTGTAAAAATTGACAACAACATACATGCATACAGGCCTCCTAGGCCTCCCAGATAGAGGTTCTCATGCTATCTTTGATGGGATACCATAAACCCTACAATTCATTAATAATAGTAAGTTAAAAATTAAATAAATTTAAAAATAACTATTATTTATTTACGTATCATCTAATAATCAAACATGTGGTTCCAAATTATAATGGGAATATGATCCCATGTCACCCATGATCCAGAAAAATAATTAAGCAGAATAAAACTCCCTATCCAATATCTATATTATAAAAAATTTGGAATATAGAAAAAATAATCAAACAATTAGTACATAAATAAATTAATGAAAATTAATGAAAATTAAAAAAAATTAACTAAATTACACAACTAAACATACCTTCAAAAGAATGGATCAAAATCAATATGTGGACGTCACTCAGGAATAGTGTCAAGAATCATCAATCTAACAAGACCACAATCCATTTGAGTTAATGATTAACTATATGAAACTTAAGGGTTAGATGATGAAGCATTAGGCTCATCACCAGGAAGCATAATCTCCTTGAGGATATAGAACATCTCATCAAAAGTCTTGTCATACATCTAAAACATGAAAATAATGTTGTAAAAACATAATTGAAAATGAGTATTATATGTGTATATATATATATATTAATTATGACTATAACCAATATTTAATTATGTCATTCTTCATCTTCATCCTCATCCTCTTATAAGATGATGTCAATATCTTCATCTTCCTCCTCAGTTTCATCAATTTTGATAGGATTTTATACTTCATCATCTCTTGTTATTTCAAATCCATTTATTACATCATCAATATCATCATCACCATTAACCCATAACAATTGGGTGTTATCATCTATATTTGAACATCTTTATTGAAAAGATGTATTTGGAGTTTTCTCTTGAAAAATTTCAATTTTGTGCACTTTAACAGAACCACATTCACTTTTTATAAACTGATTTTCATAGGATTTCATTTTTATAATGCTATAATAATCAATTAAATCTCTTAAAGTATCATAATAATTTGTATAATAAATTTTATATGCTTCATGATCTAATAAAATGGTTCATTTACTACAAGAAGTATTTTATATTTAATGTCAAATATTCCATGGAGAAGATAGACACACAAGCCTCTATCAATATAAAGCCAATGGAATTTAAACATCATTATATAATTCTGTCTTAGATAACATAGTTCAATTATTTCATCCAACATGATATAAAATTAAACTTTAATTTCTCTATAATAGTATCCTCTCAAAAAACACCATTATTCATTGTTTTTTGATTCACCATAAGCACATGAATGAAATAAAAAACCATTCACCACTCATGCATAATATGATATATCCATTTTTATGGTGGAATACTCAATATACACAATTGATTATAAATTTTATCAGTATATTGTGATATACGGAAAATTGAAAAATAATTAGGAAAATATAGAAATTGATTGAATAAGTTAAACTATAAATAATTTACTTTACCAGTCTTTGAAACTAGTAGTAAAAATTATGTTTCTGACGTTATTCAAGGGAAACTGGTGTAATTTGTGGAAACTGTTTCTTGATACAATCATCATATATTCTACAACTAAAATAATATTAATCTACTTTAATTTTTTTGAAGAATATGTGATAGTATATTTCACTTTAAAAATCATGTCATCTCTTCACAGTTGAGTAGAATATATATATGAGCCCTGCAATGTCCATTATCTGAAATCTATTGTTCATGAAATCCACTAAATCCAAGTTCAGGATGATTAACAACTGATAATTAAATTTTCATTTATCCATCAACATTTCCATTATTATTGAATATTTGGTTATGTTTTGAAGGATACTTAGGTTATAAATAATGGGAGCATAAAAAATAAATTTTATCCTACAAATAAGCTTATGCAATTAACCATTCAACTGATGCTTTGTTACATACATTTTTATTCAATTTTTTCATGCATATATCATATGGGTATATCCATTGGAAATGTACTAGCCCTGTATATTTTATTTCATATGATAAACACTACTGGAAACCAAATATATATTAACGCCAATATCTGAATGGTTTCAAAAAACCATTGGGATACGTTCCATATACCAATGGTTCTATGAAACCATTGGTATAAGGATGTTTAGAGATTATTTTACCAACGGTTCTATGAAACCTTTGGAATAGGAGTGTTAAGAGTGGATTTTCCCAATGATTTTATGAAACTGTAGGGATTGTTCAAGGGTATCCCAACATGTTTTTAAAACTATTCAGATATCTCCTATATCCCAATGGTTTTTAATAACCGTTGGGATAAAAAACCCCAAATAACCCAGTGCGAGCCACTTTCTTCTAGAAGCAAGATCTGTCCACATTTTACCCTAGACACAAGTCTCTATATGAATTTTCCCTAGCCTCAAGCCTCCTTCCATAAGAAGATCTGTCCACATTTTCTTCCAAACGAGAGACCTCTTCCACTTCAAATTGTTAAGTTCTTTATATATTTTCCTCCATTGATTTTGGATTTTTTCATTCAGTTTCTCTGCAATATTGATTCAAGTCTCTCCTTTGGATGCTCATCCTTGAAGGTGAAATGTTTTGAAATATTTTAATTCAATATAAACTCTTTAAGGCATGTGTTTCAATGAGATTATTTCATTTTGAATTAAAATTTTGTTATTTCATTGTAAATTAATTTTTATTGAATGCATGGATATATGTAATATCTATATAATGATTTGAAAGCATTTAAATGTTTATATTTTGAATTTTATTTTTGAAATTGAATATTTATGTTTGTAAGAATTTATTTAACCCCATTGAGACATTTTGAAATGGATTTAATGGCATGTGATATATTTCGATCTGATTTCATTTTTTATAGAGTGAAAACTATATTTTAAATAGTAAATTGATTTAATGCGAGTTGTTTAACTTCGTATGTTTTAAAAAGTTTTTGTTCTATGGAATTAGAAAAGTTTTATTGAAATGAGTATATGGGTTTCCCCTTGTGATAACAGATTAATTGATATTTAAAAATTGATTCGATGTGAAATTAATACATTGAGAAAGATTAATTATTTCAAAGATAAAGATTCACATTTATTTATGGTGGGTTTGAAATGTTTTAAATTTTATATGAGATTTATACCAGTTTGTAAAGAATTTTTGAAGTCATATTTTATAAAATGTAAAAGTACTTGGGATTATGGACCACATTTTAGCATTAAATACCTATTTGGAAATTTTTTAAATGGTTGGTTGTGAAATAACATGTAAATTACCCCATTGAGTTGTTTACCCATTGTGTGGTTTTTTGTGACTACATGATGCTTATTTCTCACCTAGTGTGGTAATATTCTTCTCTACACCTTATATGGTCAGAATATATGGGATTATTCATTTTAATGGTGTTACAAGTGAGGGAGAGTCATTTTTTTATGTATTGATGTTAATACTTGAATAATTATTCATCATCACCACTTCTTTATTGGTCATTAAAACCTTGTCACTAATCATGAGTTTTATATTTATATTTCTCTAGTGAGTTCACTTGACACTGGTGGAAAAAAAGAACTCACATATCCATTTTAGTAATGAAGCTAGAACCACATAGCTGAATTCTACTGCATATGAAAATATGGGATACCATGTATCTGAATTAAGTCACACAGAAAAATTTTTGGGATTCATAGAGGATTTTTTGAAACAAATAAGGTATTATATCCTTATGTTCAAGGATAAAGAATCACAATCAGAATTTCCAACAGTCGATGTTCCAATGGAAGAGTTACAAGAGGCAGTGCACTTGGAATCACCCATAAACCACCATAGATCTCATGTAATCCATTGAGAATCTAAATTTGATCTCAATATGTTTAACATGCGGTTCCAATTTCTTGTAATATATTAAGCTATAAAAACAAACTCAATGAAAAAGTAGTCCAAGTATGGAATAATGATCTTGTTTATTCAGGGCATGAACAATGAAGGAGAATTTGTTAGTCCAAAAGGCACTAAGTGATACTCATATGCCCTATATCTTATCCTATATGTAGTATTTGATATTTTTTCCTCTATTACCTGAATATTATGGTAGCCATAATGAAGTTAAATATTTTATATCAATTGGGATACACTTAATTGGTTAAGAATTTCATCAATACATGGAAGTATGTATCCATTTTTTATTGTGATTTGGTCCAACATTATTTAACTGAAATAAAGATGTAGAATACCATCTATCTTCTTATAAGACAACACCAGAGCACCCTAAGGGTAATTTATTGATCCAATTAAGTTTTTAACCTTAGTATTTTCATGATATACCTTTATCTCCATAAATTTTTCTTGTTCTATGAAAGAAAGTGGTATTAATATAGGCCACACAATAGGAATGATATTGATTTTGAACTAAACTCCCATTTATGGAGGTAATCCTAAGATATAATCTAGAATTGAATCTAAGAACTAGACCACCATAGTAAAAAAATATAAGGGATTCATTGTCTGATCCACTATAAGGACCATGATAGCCTCCTATTGTGAAAATACCTCTCTAGGAAAAGTATATGGTCTCACTATACATGCTTTTCCATATCATTCACCAGTCCATATGAACTTCTCCACTTTATGTGGCACAAATTTCACATATCCCCAATAACAATCAATGTGTGAATGGTAACTAGTAAAATAGCCCTCTCCACAGAACACATTAAAACATGGAATATCTAGAATTGTGAAGCTCTAAACATGTTCGAAGCCAACAATCACCATTAAACATTAGAAAAATTTATGTATTTGATATGATTTATTTCAAAGGGTTTATAAAAAATAAAAACATCTAAGAGAACATAACAAGTAAGTCTAACCCAAAAGCCACTTGAGTTGATATGAATGAATGAGACACACCTATACCAAATAATGAAACATATAGTGTATAAGAAATAAGAATCATACCGGAAACTATTAAAGGTCCCTCTCTATCATCATCAAGAGATTGATCAAACATATATACATTCCCATAGATGCCCCAAAAGATCACGATTCACTCGATTCTCCAAACATTGAGGGGTCTTCGCCTCCTTCTTAGTTCCTCCACCTAAAACAGAGCCTAAAATTATTATGTTTATCTAAGAATAATTTTCAAAAAATTTCATTAGTTTACTTGTGTTTCCAAATTAGAGACAATTATAGAGAAAAACTAGACAATTCATGAAATAGTGTCCTTTCCTCCCATAGTTATACCACCTAGTAGATCCATGTCCCATTGAGGGACTCAAAGGACTATTGATCTTCTCTTAATATTGACCACTAACCTAGAATCCATCATCATAATTCATTTTCTTTTTCCCAAAATAAGAAATATGGTCTGATCTAGAGAAAACTCCAAATGATCTACTAGAAACTGGAAGAATAAATGTAGTTCTTTCATCCTCATGTCCCTTATCTGTCATCATGTATCTTTATATCCTAGGGGAATTTGATGACTTGAAAGTTTGTGGGATGTTAGAGTTGTGTTTATTGAGTGTAATTAACCATTTAAATCTCACTCATATAGGCTTTTCCACCTTGAACATGTACTTGAAAAAAAGATACCCAACAAGATTGATTCTAATGCTTGAGTTGTTAGAGAAAATACTGAATAATTCTTATCAACATCCTCTTATACAATAGGTGGTGCAACTGTGACTTCCACCAGTATGAAAGAATTATGTTATAATCCCCTAACCTACTACACGGGACTACTATCAGGATTCATTTTATTAAATTCAATACCAAAACATAGATAAATCCAACATCCAAAAAAAAAATTATGACTATAGATCACATTCACAAACAAATGGTTAAAAAAATGTTCAACCGAAGAGGCTACCCACAAAATAAGGCATAAACCCCTAATCAATACCTATTACTCAAACCAATCCTTCTATACATTAATGCTAGTCAGAAACACACACACACACACACAGATATATATATATATATATATAAACACAAGCATAGAATACATATTGTTAAATAAAATAATGTAATAAATAATGCACAATAAGAAAATATCATATTTTACACATGAATTTTAATTATTTAGGATATATCTAATGCAAGAAATAGGTACATGGACTGTGATCCTATGTGAGTGGACATGATTATGAATGAATACCAAATTCCAAAAATCAGTAGACTGACATCATGTTTATCACCCAAGGTGAATTTAAATCAATGATATCATCTAAAAATAAGAACAATAATTCCCAATTTTATGGTAACTTGAAGGTACACTATATAGTACTTTAAATGAACTAAAAAAATTTCATCGTACGACTCCCAACCATCATATATATTTTATAATCTATCCCAAATAAAGACAAGGAAAGGAAACAAGATAGTTTACTGATCCACTGACACCATTTTGTGACACTCAAACCTAAATCATTGGGTCTGGGATAGAATGGAACCTGACCTCATGCATTCCTCACTATATGTAAGAGGTTACTTATGATTAGTTATTTCCAAGAGGGTCTTTTTAGGGATTATATTCCTTTTATATCAAACAAAATATGAAAGTATAAAATCAATGTGACAATAATAAAATTTCGAATGTAAAGAATAAATAAAATATTAGAGTAGAACTGTACACATAAAGTACCAACCCATGAAATAGAAGTATGTTAGGTTTGTTTCACAACCCATGCCATAGGAAAAATTTTCCATTTCTAGTACATAAAATCCAAAGTACCTAACATTCCTAGAAAACCATGCTCTTGACCAATATAAAGTAATATTGAAATATTATTTTCATTAGGTTACCTTTACTTAGCTTTAGTTTACCCTTACTTAGCTGTAGTTTTATGCTTACTTAACTTTAGTTCACCCTTAATTAACCTTAGTTTACCCTTACATAACTTTAACTTTAGTTTACCCTTACTTAACTTTAGTTTACCCTTAAATTTGTGCTACTCTTACTTAACTTTGTTTTACCCCTACTTACCATCAGTTTACCCGTACTTACCTTAGTTTACCCTTACTTAGCTTTAGTATTCCCTTACCCACCTTTTCTTTACCCTTACTTAAATTTGTTTTACCATTAATTAACTTTCATTTATCACTAAATTTGGCGTCATTATTGAAGTAATTACAATAAATGTTTTTGATGATGATGATGATAGAATTGAAAACATCCCTACTACCATTGGAACCAATCCATTTATTACTTATGATGACTCTAATATCTCAATTGTTAGAGTTTATTATGAACCCAATGTTTTTGTGGGAAATATATATAATCATCCATCCATGTTCTCAATTCTTTTGGGTTAGCTTGACTTGGGTTATTAAGGTTGTCAATATTCAAATGGATTTACTATTGATTACAAATATGTTGTATCCAACTTGACATTAATGTTAATTTTCAATGTCTATTGGTTGCAGTTTTATTTTAGTTTCATTTTCTAATTTGTAATTGAACTTTATTCAAACCTACAAAACCAACATTTATAACTTGGTGAACATTTAAATGATTTATTGACCATGTGTAAAATTTGTATAACTCTAAGACCCCATTTAACATTTCAATGCTTTATTGACCATAGATACTTGACCCTAGAACCCATGAATCCCCTTATCCCCTCTCATATATTTTGTTTTTTGGGTTACACATTAGTTATCATTTTCTAATTACTTACATATTTGTTTTCAAATGCAATAAATGAAACCTATTGAAGAGATGTGATAAAAAAGGGTGACGAACAACAATTGTCACATGACTGATATGGGAGTTCCTATACTAGTGCCTTTTTGTGATTATTTTATTTCAAATATATATTTAAATAACATATAATGTAATGTGATTAATTTTGTTTTAAACATTTTTTGCAGGATTCACCACTTAGGTGACAATTGTTTGAAGAGAAGCCTAGTAGTTGTCCCAGTACTCAGGCTAGTGGTACAAGGGATGGTAGTACGAGAGCTAGGTGATATAGTCAACGTACCCAATTAGACCCTGCCCCTCAAACTAACGTACCATCTATCCCAAATTCTAATCCTGGTGTGTCGTTAGGGACACACGTGATATTTAGGCCTCCCATTTTCACCACCCTTTACATATGATCCTTATCTCCCATCTTTACCATATCTGATAATGATTCCCACTCCTCATCCATATCATGTATTTGGCCAGCCATCCATGCCATCTTCTTTTACTTCTACTTCCTTCTCTCTGAGCTTCTATATTCCATCTTCTTCGACTCATGCTTCCTCACAGTCTGTGCCTTCAGAGCATAAACTAGGATCCAATTCACATGTATAGTTTTCTCCTTTCATTTCTATAGATCCAGTGGTGACCATTGATCAGACTGCCATAGGTATATTTATAGAACCCTAAAAAAATTTCATACCATTATTTATTTTTATTATAACATGTATTGATATAATATTTGTTTTTATTTCATAACAGATACATATACTGATAAGAGGTGGGGGAGGGGGCATACACGCATGCATGTGGTGTGGAATCGCCACATGTAGTTGATGGTTGACTACAATAAAGACAACTAAATGATTTAAAAAATAGGCTAGCAATGTCGGAGTTTTTTTGGAAACACTTTCCAAATAGTCCGACATCATTCCCATCAGCCCGATCTCATGGAGACAATTTCCAAACGAAGTCAATGATAATGCTTGGGCATAGACATGGGTAAAAAAATATGTTGTATTTAATGTAATTTATTATTATTTTATTTATATAAATTAATATTTTGGTGTCAACTACGATTTAATTTCCTCTATGGTGAGGGTGCATGACCAGCATGTCTAAAGTAGTTAGGTGAGCATTGGAGAGCCTATAAGAATGATTTTTATATGGGCTGACATGCTAGAGTTTTCAAAAATTTAGAGGTGGTACTTTTTGTGTATGGTTTTCTAATATAACAATATCAAAAAATGATTACTCATTATACGACTATCAATTTCAAGGTATTAATCACATTTGAGGCATTTAAATGAAAATTTTCACGTTTTTCATTAATAATATCTTTTTTTATTGAATTTTATTTAGGAATTATCCAAAAAAAATGTTGCTAAAAAATACCTCCACACACTAGGATATATTACAATGTCAAATCATGAGGGGAAGCATGTACGACAGTTGTTTATAATGTTTCCTTAGGACTTTCACTTTCTATTGTTTCCTCCATAATTTATTTGATTTTTAATGTTTTCATATAATTTCAGTTATGAAATTAATTCTTGTTAACCTATTTTTAATTATTGTTTCCTACATTCAATGTAGTTGTAGAGGAAATTATTGAATATTTAAGGATGTTTTCCTCGAGCAAAACTATTTTTCTCGAGTTGAAGGAAAAAGATGGAAGTATGATTAATGAACTGACATAGTAACAGATTGTAAGTTTTAATTTATTGATTTAAAATTTTATTATATATTTTGTAACTTAATAATATATTTATATTTATAACAGAATGATTTAGAGGCCCTTAATGCCATGTAACCTGACAATTTTGGGCCAAATGATCACTTACATCAGGTGTTGGGAGATGAGCACCCTGGAAGAGTGCGCTACCGACCTAGGAGGAGTATAGTCCCGATGAGGTATTGGACCTCTTCAAGCACCGGTTATAGTTCCAACAAGATAAAATAGGTTAAGGTACGAGTAGAATAGGATGAAAAAAGGTCCACATAGGTGGAATAATGGTATCCTAGGGAAAACATTGAATTTATGAAATAGATGAAAGTTTTATGTCCAACACTTCCACCATAGGTCAAAACAACTTGTGATAAATATATGTCATCGATGAATTAAATATATAGTGCACCAGGTGGTAGTTCTAGCGGTGGATAATACTCTGTTGTTTATAGCAGTGATGATGGCGAGGAATAGGTTGAGTATGAGGATGATGCCAAGACCAAGGTTGAGGATGAGGCTAAGGCTGAGAGAGAGACATAGGCTGAGGTAGAGAAAGAGGGTGAGGATGAGGACGAGGATGAGGCTGAGGATTAGGCTGAGGATGAGGCTGAGGATGAGGATGGGGGTAGGGATGAGGATCAAGATAATGATGATGATGAAAATGGTGACATTGAAAATGATGGTGATGAGGGAAAAATTGATATGTTACATTTTTAACTGATATTACTGACATTTGATGTTTTCTGATTTGTTGTGACAGAATATATGTGTGATTAGGCAGATCACATCATGCTTGAATCAGGTATCCTAAATACTATATAGTTTTAATCACAACACCTTTTACCAATGTATTGTCATCTGTTTTTATGGTGCATGCATTTAGTTTACACCTCCTCCTCTTTTTGTTCCTAGTTAGAAGAATGTAAATGGGTGACTCAACACTCTTTATTTTGGGATTTCTATAAGACTAATTGGGGAATTCTTTCCATTAGTAATATTTAACATTTTGTGATTTTTTGAGATCTGTATGTTGTTTTATTTATTTATTATATGTGTTATGTATAGATGTTCTATTGAGACCCTTTATATTAGAAGCATGGTTCATGTCTTGTAGTGATATCTTAGTGATGTCCTATAATATTGATCCACCATGATAGTGAGTTATTAAATGATAGGGAGACCTACTATGGGTCCCCATCTCATAATTTATTTTTTGAGGCAGACTGGTGTGAGTTGAGTATTAGTGATATTTTTAGTTTTTGTAGTTTTTGAATGATTACATTGGAATTTTGGGATTATTTGATCATTATTCGAGAGTTTTTGTTTTATAAGGTTTATAAACTCTTTCTACGCAACCTTTCCCCATACTCCTTCTCTGCCCTTTCTTTCTTAAACCATCGCGTAGTAATCCACTCCAGTAGGGCGCGATGGTTGAGTGGGAGGATTGGGATGGTGTTGATGGATGTGCATAGTGGAAGGCCTGACGTTGGTGTTTTCCTCTTGTTTTCTTGGATCTTTGGTTTTTTCTCCTATTGGTTGCTTCGAGTTTATTCATAGGTGTTTTCTGATGTTCATCTCTGCTTCATAGTGGATACATAAATTGATTTGGCATGGTGCGATTAGGATTGGGAGGGTTTGGCTGTCTCAGGTTTTGACAAAGATTTTACTGATTTCTGCTGGTTTGGTTTCCAAGCGATGATCAGCATTGCTCTCGGATGATCAGTGGTGACGACAGGCATGTTTTTTGTTTCGATTTGAAGGTGAAATCGTGATATGTCGATGGAGAGGTTGAGGTATCTCCGATGTTGGTTGTTTGAAGCTTCGTGGTTCGACCCCTGCTATTTTGATTCTTTTCAGTTTTTGACAACGACGATGAAGATGTGTTCCAGTGGACTCTAGTTACTGATGATGTGATGACGATGAAGGGTTGATTGCGAATCATGGAACACGGATCGAGACGGATCGTGGCTGCTGTGTGTGATTTTTTGGATGTGGGCTTGGTTTTTTGAATTTGAAATTTGATGTTTTGAGGTGTATGGTAATTTCTGTGGTTTTTGAAATTTGGTACCAGTTTGTGAGGTTATCACTTACCAATAAAGTGGTTTATTCAGAAAATAAAAAAAAAGATTTTGAGGAGGTTTATAAATATATTGGGGAGATCACCATAGCTATTATTTCATTATTAAGAAGTCCTTGTTTCATATGGAGCGTTATATCATGTTCCCCCAACCCAACCCTTCCCTAAATCAGATTTTAGTCCCATTGGTCCTCCATCATTTGTGTGTCCTATTTTGGATTCTCTATTTGCTTTTTCTTATGTTAAGAGTTGGTCACTTGCAACAAGCTTGAAGTTAATGTGTAGTGGGAGGAGAGGGGGAGTTGGCTGTAGGGGGGGATATGCAATGGGGGGGGGAGGTGTAGTGGGATGGTGGGGGCTGTGTAGTGGGAGGAGGGGGGGGGGTGTGGCTATAGGGGGAGGGCTGTATAGTGGAGGGGGGGGGGTGGTGCAATAGGAGCGGGGGGGGGGGGGGGGTTGGCTGTGGGGGGGATATGCAGTGGGAGGTGGGGTGATATATGGGGGGTGCAGTGGGAGTGAGGAGGGATGTGTAGTGGGATGGGGGTTGGCTATAGGAGGGGGGCTGTGTAGTAGGAGGGTTTGGCTGTAGCTGTAGGGGGATGTGCAGTGGGAGGGGGAGGGGGTGTAGTGGGAGGGGGATGGTTATCCAATTGTTTACACTAACTAGATGATTGATCATGAGCATAAACACTATTTCCCAATAACCCCACCTACCAACTGGTGGAGCTTTTATGACTTTTTATGCTACAACATCTTCCACAAGTTACTCCATTTCCATTTACAGCCTCCCAAACACCTCTAACCTGCCTCAAACACATTATAACAAATAAAAAATATATATTCATGCTGAAATGAGATGTAAATTCGATATAGGGTGTCACACATTATGTGAACATACCTCTTTCAGTGTGAATGACTCTTACGAATGGGTCAAACGAACCTTAGATTCTGCAGATGACTCTTAAAAATATTTTCTTGACCCTTATGAGTGATTTTTTCATTTTTTAAACTACAAATCCAATAAAGACATGAACAATGTGCTCATAGTGTGGTTTATGAATTTATCCTTCATAATGTAATGTATTCATATTATTCTAAATTTAATCTTTTTCAAACCATTTTACATAACTTTCTTTGAAATTTCCTTGACATCTCTATATGTGAAGACATACCTTTGCATTTCTCAACAAGTTTTCCATGATCACCTCTTTTCCAAAACTTCAATAAATATTCCCATATCACAAAGGCTTTAATGAAATTACATATTACTTCATATATTTATTATCATTCCTATGATCAGTATAAATATAATACTAAATTGACCATTAATTACAACATTCAACAACTTTAGATTTTTTTAGTATACTATTTCTCATGCCATATCACATACCTCAAACCCATCACTTATAGTGGAACTCATCACTACTATAAATCATGGTTTGATCATAAATAATGGGAAAATAGTAGTATTAGGTCATATTATATCCCTCAATTATCCAAACAACCATCCCCACTTAGCTCCATGTTGTAAGGTAGCTAATATATCTCAAAAAACATTCCCTAACCTAGCATACCATCATAATTTTAACCACAGGTCATACCCACCTATCATTGTATTTTATATTATCTATATTTTTAGGTGAATTTACAGTAGTTATTTATAAGATGTTGTATTAGTTTTTTCAGGTGTGTATTCATCACTATTCAGTATTGTTTTTTGCAGATGTTGGTAGGGTATTTTCAGGTGTTTTTCTTTCAGAGTGATTCTGTATATTGTCTCTATGAGTATTTTTTTGAATTTTGTACATTGTATTGTGGACATAAGTGTTCTTTTGAATTCTGTATTTTTAGCTATTATATAATAATTATATATTGTATTTGTTGTATTTTTAGGTGTTGCATTCTATATATTTATTAATACTATAATTTCAGAGGGGTGTCAAGAGGGGAGGAAAGATTTAGTGCGGTTCTAGAGTACTATATACCAACGGTTCACAAACCATTGATATAGAGCTGAAAAAATTCATCTATACACCAGTTTAACTAAAACCGTTGGTAAAACACTATACCAATGGTTCAAAAACTATTAGTATATATTTAAAACATTAAATATACCAATAGTTATAAGAAAGACGTTGGTAAAACTATATACCAACGGTTTATAAATCGTTAGTATAGCTTCTATATTTAATATTTACCAACGGTTGAAAACCATTAATAACCGTCTATTCCAACGGTTTTTTAAAACCGTAGGGATATTGTATTTTATATTGTGCTATACCAATGATTATAGAATAACCATTGGTATAGGGATATCCTCACGCCTTATCCCCAAATGCTTTGGGAAATCATTGGTATAACCTATACCAAAAGATTCCCAACCTATCCCAATAGTTTTAAACTGTTGGGATATCCTTGGTTTTCAGTAGTGAAATTTAATATCAAATGTTCCATTTAATCATAGAATATAGAGACGTTATCCTTTTACATATATCATTACATGATTTTAAGTATAATAAATCATCATATTATAAACCAAGGATAGTTAAGTCTAGGGTCTTGGAAGACTAGGAACATAAAACTAAAAACATGGGACTAAATAAAACATTTATTTATTTAATTTTAATAAAGAGCTCATAACATAAATTTTTATCATATATATTTATAGGATAACCTAGGGATAATATGAAAAAAGGGATGAGCTAAAAATCCCAGTAAGGGAATAAACATAAGAATAAATATTTAGCACATGAGTTAGAAGGCATGACATAATGATATAAAAAGGAATGTAACATATGGAATCATAACATATAAAAATTGGATCATATAAACATGGATTCGTAGTAATGTGGAAGAAACATAAAAATTACTTTATTATGAGTCAAGGCTCATTTCACATAGAGGAGAACAAGTCAAGGTTAACCACTAAGACCGTTGCACATGGTAGCACAAGTCAAGGCTAACCGCCAAGACTGTTTCACATAAGGTCTCATGAGATTTAAATTTACGCAATGCATTGGAGCACTATCTAGGTGCACCCATCTTAACATGTTCATGAATATTTTTTCCACATAATTAATCATACATAATTAATCACACATAAACATAAGATTACCCATGGAATGAAATGGGTATCACAATGTTGTCATAAAGAATAATAAATGGGAGTATCATACAAGTGTCCATAAAAGAATGTAATTAAAAAATACACAGAAATTCATAAGGTAAAATAGACATATATCATGGAAAGTGATGTCAAATAGGTGTGATAACATGTAAGAAAAGTATTTATGAAATTTTAGCATTAAAACATTTTAGTGTGGTTTTAAGGAAAATATTAAAGAGCATTTAAAATAGAAAATTACATAATATTTTATATAAAACCAAAAGTGAAAAAATAATGTTTTAATAATAAAAATTATGATTTTATAAAAACAATGGTTTCTTAAAATATATTATAGAGTGCACTTGAAATTGGGTAATAATTCAGGAAGTTCCCTTAAATTGGGCTTGCTTATTAGGAAGAATTGAAAAGGGAACCGCTTAAAAAATATGTATATACCTGAAAGATAATGATAATGTATTTTCATAAATTATTTTGGAGAATATTCACATAATTTATAATATGTAAATAAAAAATAAAAGATAACTTCATTTGGGTAAAAAGAAAGATAGAGCAACCCAAAGGAATAATGAAGGTTCGGGTAGAATCCTTTACCTTAAGTCTGATGATGTCCTTCACTTAATCTTAATGTCTTGGATAGAAAAATTAAAATAATTAATTAATATTTCAAAGAACTCTTATTAATTTAATTTATTTATTTTTACCTTATTAAGTTCATTCATGACCTTTTTGATGGGTTAATAGGTTCAATTTCAATATTTGGGAGCGTTTGTTTCCTTGGTTTTCATGATTGGTTTACTTATATAAATGTAAGGATAAACATGTAAGATAAGAATGGTTGTCCAGAATTGAAGTTGTATGTTATTAGTGAACATCTAGAATATTAAATGTTTATAAAATTTATTTGTTTATCTTGAGTGAATATGAATCATTATATAAAACTTTAATGATAACTTGTTTTGGTTAATTGGTGGTTTTTGATCACATCGAACACATTTAGCTTTATAAATTAATATCATGTGTACAAAAGATTCCAAAAACTTAAATTAGAAATAATACAAATATTATAGTTTTTTTCAACCATCAAAATGGTTTTATGACCATAATTGAAGATGACAATAGAAATTGAAAACACGTCATCCTTGAATGTGATAAATTAACACATCTCGGATGGTGTTTTCATTTATAGTATAAAAGAAGGGGAAATGAGAGATGATGATGAATTATTTCATTATAAAAAAATTCCAGTACATGTAAGGTATTGGATTTATCATTACATTTGGATTAAAGGAGGCGAGGAAAGAAAAATAAAGAAATGAACTTGAAAGAAAATAAAAGAAATGGAAAGAGGAATTTACCTCTTGAATATATCTTCCTTGAGAACCAATTTAAGGGAGAGGATTTGGTCTTTTGAAGATACCAAGGGATTATGGAAATGTGATAATGGATTAGGGATATATTTTTATAGAATTTGTACTAGGAAAAAGGCTTGAGAGGTGTGAGGAGAGGAGGTAAAGAGGGGTGGTATTTATAGTGGAGGAGAGGAGGGGTTTCCCATTATTTTAATCACTAATTTAATATTTTTTGCTCAAGACTATGAATAGTATTCATTATCGTGACAAAAATAGTAAATAGATAATGTGAGTTCAAAAAAATGTCCATTTACATCATCCATGACTCAAGCATGATGGATAAATTCATTTATTTATCATTTATCGTAAATTATCATGTTTTACTATTCACAAAAATTCAAGTATTTTAAAAAAATACCAGAAATTCCCCCCAAACATTTTTCAATGTGTATAATTAATAAATGAACTCCATTTTATGAAAATAGTTTTCTCAATATTTGAAATTTAAATTTTATTTAAAATCATAATTTACTTGAAAAATTCAAATTTTAAAATTAAAACCGCTTTTCTAATACTTTGAAAATTTAATTAGGGTATCATAATATTTTCGTATAATAATAAGTCATAAAAATAATTATTTATGAATACATTTTAAGAAAATAAATTTTCTTTTAAATTATTAAATTAATCATAAATTTTTAATTAAATATACATGGCTTACAAAAAAAACCAACACTTAATTAATATTTTTTAAAATAGTTACTTACTGATAATATGATATATTTATATCATATTGTCACTTATAAGATGGATAAATTTTATTTATACTTTCATTAGTGAGTTTACTATTCAATTGGCCGGTTTTCTATTCATTAGGGTCACAATATTATTCCAAAGGTTAAGTTACTATTTCATTAGTATACATTCCTTAACTTTTAGAGTTACCTTTTATTTTACACATTCTTCATTTATAAGGTTTGTATTGTATTCTATATGTAATATTATATGATTATAATATAAGACATAATTATAATAAGGTAATTTCATTGATAAAAAATTGGGTCGTTATAAAAAAATCTAATGGATTTTTTTTCCAGTTTGCATAAAATTAAAACAAAATATTCTTATAGTTTACTAAGTGAATCATAGTATGTTTTCACCATACAAATGTTTCAAAAAAATGTGATATTTTTATTAAATGTTCATAAATCTAATAATTCAATAAAACTCTAAATGAAATCGGTAGAAATATTTTCATAATAACATGATTATCATGAATTTTTAATCCAGTAATATGATATTTTTTGAACTATCTATCCAAATTAGAAACACATTCATCCGATAACCTCAAATATGAAATCTTCTTAAAAAATAATAAATTATTTTCTTTGGAAACTATATAAGTTTATTTTGGATTCATTAAATTTTGTGATCTATCATTTTCAAACAACTCAAGTTTTGGTCACCAGAAAATTTGGGTAAGATCTAATCATTCATTTAAATTATCTTTGGTCTTACCAAGTGTTTCAAAAACTATATAAAATATATTATCAAAATAGTTATTCTCAATATTCATGATATCCTATATGTGATTGACCAATAAATCATACCCATATGGATAATCCCAAAAAATTCTTCATTTTATCCAATTATGATCTTTCTCAAATCCATCTATTTTTTTAGTTTATAGTTGGTCTAATGGTAATGGGAGTTAATGAAGAGACATTTGATTTTAAACAAATACTTGAGATCGTAGTTTTATGTCCATTTATTTCAATTGAACATTTTATGAAATTATTTATGTTCCTTCAGAAAGGATGATCAATAGGAAGATATATGTGATGACAATTGAAAAAACAAGGTTTTCTCCCATTGATGAGCATAAATGCTTTGCTGTCTCTCATACAGTACAATAAAGATTTTGGACCATCTGTAATATATCAAGATAAAATTTCATATACTCCTAAGTCACTAATTATCCACATTAATGCATCTTTCATTAGAAAATTATATTTCACAATAACATCATATGTACTAACACCATTACTCCGCAAAAAATTTAACTCATCAATTAATGGATTAAAATAAACATCAATATTATTTTTTGAATGTGTTGTAATTAATAATGTCAAAAAGATATATTTCTCATTCATCAACATACAAGGAGGTCATTTTTATGGATTTATAAAGATAGTCCAAAAATAATATTGACTACTTTAAGAACCAAATGAAAAAAAACTATAAGTAGAAAGACCCAATCACACATTATGGGATTTTGAAGAAAAAGATAGATGTACATGGTCAAAATGTTTCCATGAATCACCATCATAAGGATGATTTAATATTTTATTGGTTGAAATATTGATTTTGTTCCATGACATCAATGACACCATGTTTTGAGACATAAATAAAAACTGAAATATGGGTGTTAGTGGAAAAAACCTAAACTATTAAGTGGGAATCTATCTAGAATTTCCTTATTGAGACTATTTGTACATCAATTTTCAACATATAGGAAAACTAAATAATGAATAATTTTCACCATAATATAAGACGAAATCATTTGAACATTCATTAAGTTTTTGATAACCAAGACTCAAATTAAGAACCAAACTCCTGCACTTATAGAAATTGGTAGGAATACATTTCCTTCAGGTAATAGAGATTTAACCAAATATAATACCTGATAAAAACATTTATTTGAAATTCAATTATCTATTTTAATATCCATAATTGTTTTAACCACTTAAAATTTTCTTATCTTACAATTAAGATATAATCCATCCTTAGCACACTTCCGCAAATCATAAAATCAATATGGTTCTAATTCATGAGTTAGATCAGTATCATTCTGAGTTTTTTTGTTAAAAATATAGTATAGAAACCTCATATACTGAAGTTTGAAATTGTGATGAATCTAGAACCAAATTATTAGTATCTTATTCTGAATTTCATTCACCATATTGAAACTAAAAAATTAGATCTTTTGGAAAACCAAAATTAAATAGATGAACCCCAACATTGTAAAATGTTTAAAATATTCTCAAATCAAATTTCTTACATGGAAAATTAATGATAAATTCAAAAACAAATCTTGGTTTAGAAGATGAAAATGATAAAAAAGATTCAATAACCTCAATATATACATGATTTATACTAGAACAATTTTGATTCCTTTGATGATTTATCCAATCGCAATCTTGTAATAAAGACTCTTGTATACTTCCTTATTCCATATTCTTCTAAAAAATAGAAAATAAAAAAATTGCATATGATTAATCTGATATAAGGAAGAGACTATCCAATAAAATTAAAAAATTTAAAAAATTTCAATTACTTGTAAATGTTATAAATTTTATCTAATTATCGCTATTTTTTTTCTAATTACCATTAATTAACATTAAGGGAAACATAAGTCTAACCAAGGAGAGTGAGGGATGAATGGAGCGGAGAGGATAAAGGTGAAAACACAGTGAAATAATTCTAGTGGACCTACGTTCAAACCCTTTGTAGGAACGACAGACATGGTTAAATTCATAGGTTTACCAATGCTCTCCTCCAAACCGTATGAATTCAAGGGAACTATAATTATTTCAATACATCTCCACCTTCACCCCATCCACTCCCTACTTCCCTTAAGGGAAGTAAAGAGTAGAGGGAATGTAAATGACAATAGAGGGAAAAAAATTCGCCCCCTTGGGTTTAGTCTGATTAGAGAAGATACATTCATAGATAAACCTATGGGTGATGGAATAAGAAGAATATGTGATAGATAATAATGAATCTCTTAATAGATTATTTTCCTTTTTTAGTTAAATATATAATTGTAAGAAAATAATTTTTTATTGATAATACGAAATTTACATTATGATTACCAGAAAAAAATTATTTTCTCATGAAAAGATATTGAACCAAAAAAGGAAAAAAAAACTCACTAAGAATGTTAATATTATCTCTCCCATCTATTTCCTCTTCCATCACTTGTAGGTTTACCGATGAATTATGCTCAATCAAATAGTCTAAACCCAGGGGCAAGAGGATCCTTTCACTCTATCTTTTCGTTCATCCCATCCACTCCATGCTTCCCCAAAACCCCTTGGTTGGCCTTCTATTAATAATTGTGGTTAAGTTTTTACTATTTTTACTAATTACCAGTAATTTTTAATAATTATAGATAATTGATACTATTTTTTACTAATTACTTACAATTTCCATTAATTTTTACTAATTACCACTAATTTTTACTAATTACTTTTAATTACCAATATTTATTTTACAAATTACCACTAATTACTAGTAATTTCCATTAAGTATCACTAATTACTGCTAATTACCTCTAATTTATACTAATTAGCATTACTTTCTACTAATTACCTCTAATTATCACTAATTACCACTAATTATTGCCAATTACTTCTAATTTCTACTAATTACAGCTAATTAATGCTAATGTCTACTAATTATAGCTAATTTTTACTCATTACCATGAATTAACTCTAATTTTTACTCATTATCGTTAATTACCTCATTACGGATAATTACCACTAATTTCTACTAATTATTACTATTTTTACTCATTACTACCAATTATTGATAATTTTAACTCATTTCTGCTAATTACCACTAGTTTTTACTCATTATTTCTAATTCCCTCATTATGGCTAATTATCACCTCATTTCAACTAATTATTGCTATGTTTTACTCATTACTTCTAATAACAACTAATTTTTACTCATTACCGCTAATTATCATGAATTTTTACTCATTACCGTTAATTTTTACTCATTACCACTAATTACCAATTTATGAATATTTTCCATTATTTTCTATTAAATACGGTTATTATCTACTAATTATAACTATTTTTTTTTGAATTACACCTATTTTTTCTAATTACCACTATTTATCCTAATTATTTCTAATTACCACTAATTATAACTAATTGTTACTAATTACCACTAATTTGTACTAATTACCTCTAATTTATGTTAATTACCACTAATTTTCTCTAATTACCGCTAATTTCTACTAATTACTGCTAATTATCATTAATTTCTACCAATAACCACTAATTACTACTAATTATAGTGAGTTTATTCTAATTTCCACCAATTTCTACTAATTACCGCTAATTTCTACTAATTATTGATAATTTCTACTTATTATAGCTAATTCCTACTAATTACTGCTAATATTTACTAATTACCACTAATTACCACTAATTTCTACTAATTTCTACTAATTATATCTAATTTATTCTAATTACATCTAATTTATGCGAATTAAATCTAATTTATACTAATTACCACTAATTTATACTAATTACTACCAATTTCAACTAATTACATCTAATTTCTACTAATTACATCTACTTTTTACTAATTACCGCTAATTTATACTAATTACTACAAATTTCTAATAATAAGCACTATTTTTTTTTTCTGATTACCACTAATATTTACTAATTACTTCTAATTATCACTAATTTTCTTTAAATTATTTATATTTACCATTAATTACTAAAAAATAATGTTAGTTACAACTAATAAATAATATTATTTATTACAAATTACTATAAATTATTATTACTTATTACTAAGATCTATTAATTAATACTAAGATTTGTTAATTAGTACTATTCATTTATTAATTATAAGTAGTTACTACTAATTACAACTACTTATTTCTAATTAAAACCAATTAATTCTTATTAAAAATAATTAATACTAATTAAAAATAATTACTACAAATTAAAAATAATTACTACTAATTAAAAATAATTATGGATAATTAAAACTAATTACTTCTAATTAAAACTAATCACTTCTAATTCATAATACTAATTTAAAAAATAAAATAAAATAAATAAATTAAAATTAAAAATATTAAACAAATAGCTCAAAATTGATTCTTTATCATATAAGAATATGGTAACATCCCTTCATATAAAAGTTAAAAATTTTTAAGGAAGAAATGAAGAAGTGGGGATCAGAGAAGAGGATAGGTGAGGAGAGGTGAGGAGAGGAAAGTGAGGGGGAAAATTGGCTAGGGGGCATATATATAGGTTATATTTATAGCAACAAGACTATTTGTGATGGGATCTATCACAAATAGTACCCACCATAAATATAGGTGTCAGTGATAAAAAAATTATTTGCAACGGAACCCATCATAAATAGTCTTATGTCGACACATTATTTGCAATAAGTTATAAGTTTCCATCATAAATAACCCTATGGTTGACTATTATTTACGATGAGAGAAAATTCCCATTGAAAATAATGATTCCTTCCATATTGTGTGCTTTCTCACCAAAGGTATTTTCAATGAGAAATGTTTCTAATTATAAATAATTATTTCTTTATAATTATTTTCAACTGAAAATCCATACCATCACAAATAGTCCATTTGGTGGGACTATTTGTGACGGGTTACAGACCCATCATAAATAATCCGTTTCCAATAATCATTTTTCCATAGTGACTTTATTGTAAAGATTCAATCACTATATCCTATAAAGACCTCACCACCATTTCCTTATTATCTTTCTATCATTATCATATAACATTAGCTGTTATCATTATCGATTTTTGATTCAATTACTTTATCCCCATTTATCATTCCAATAGATTTCATTTCATTTCATGATAAAAATTAATTCATTTATATCATCTAATCAACTCCAAATAGTTATGTTATTTATAATGTATTTAAAGAAGCCTCCACATCTTACTAACACTAATTTATTCAGTTAACTAGTTACATCACTTTATTCATTTTTTATTCAACAACCCACTTTCATAACCATAATTATTTTCATCCCATGACATTATTTCCATCCATTCCGATCATATGTGATCGACATATTGGATTCATCATTTTATAATGAATTAGTAATCTTTATAAGAGTTTTCAATGAATTGAAGATAAAAAATTATTAATTTAAATGATTATTCTTTCTTTGCATAACCTTAAATCACACCCATTGATCCACCCAAAGGAACATTCAGTACCCCCCATGGTTAAGGAACTTATCTGAGTAAAAAATTAAAGTTCTTTTTTCATGCAATCATTCTACACAACCATTGAATTCCAGTCCTCTAATTCACATACCACTGAGTTGACAACAAGAATCATTCACAATTTTTTGGGTTTAAATACCACATCCATTTGAGTAATTCAATCCCTTTATCTTAAGAATCATTCATATTTCTTCAAATATTATTATTATTCCTATATAATTATAAGAACCTGGTTCTTACTTCAAGTATGGATCCTTTTAATTTCCTCTTTAATCTCTTGAAAAGTTCTCTTTTTGAAAGGAAGAGGTAGGAGGGCTGTAGGTTGGATGCAAGACAATTACATGATGTGTAATCGGAATACACAATGTGTATCAATTACATGTTGTGTAATGGTGTAGATAGAACCTTTCACATCATGTAAAGAGTTTTTCCTAGGGATGAAGACCTTGAAATTTACACAGATTTACACACCATGTAAATTTCTGACTTCGGTTCTTAAAATAAGATGGAGGGCCTCTATTTTTCAACAAAAGACCTAACCTCCTCCCTCCCATCTCACGCAAGAGCACCCAAGGAATCCAAGACCTAGGGTTTGGTGTTTCATCACAATCTAGACTCCAATTTTAGATCTATTTTTAACATTAGAAGCGTGTCAGTAAGTGATTTAATCCTTTGGATCAATTCATAATTCTTATTTATATTGATGAAAATTTTTAGATGTAGACTCATATGCCTTATTTTCATGGTGTTGATCCATTAATCCGTGTTCTTCTGATCCAGGAAAAACTAAGGGATGATAATGGATGAAGAGATTGTTATAGGCATGAGGTAGGTGATCTATGACTTTTCTCTAAAAGTCTCATTGTTTTATAAACATCCATCATTGTGTGCATGTTGGTTTCACTAGGCATTGCTTATTTAATTCATCTTATATGTTTATAATCATTGAACTCATGTTATAGAGCCCCATATATATATAATCATCTCAACATTTGAGGTTATGACCTCAATGTTAGCCACCCCAAGTAGGGTGTTTTCCTTATTTATGCCTTAGTAGCTTGTTATGACTATCTGTGCCACCGTTCAGGTGTGCTTTGACTTGGACTTCTTAAATTTAAGTTTTTTAATTAAATGAATGGATTTTTAATGGATATTATATTATAGTTATCACTTTATCCTTATAAGTTAAGTGTTTTAATACATTAAATGAAACTCTATTGTAAATGGAAGGTATATTATGTGTATCACTTGGACTAATTATTTATAGTTAAACTGTATACGGTTTCATGTCCTTAGCCTGCCTTATAATTCTTATAAATGGTAAAGGAATGAACCTAATAAATGAAATGTAATTAACGTAATAAATGGTTGCATGCCCTTTTAATCCTCATCACTTAGTAAGAAGTGAAATGGAATGAACCTTCTTAATGATTAAATGGCATGAGTATTACATGGCCTAAATTAAATAATGAATTATGTATAAGGTGCCTATTGAATATGAACCTCTTTATCTTTATAGGAGTGGTTAGACTTGAGCTATAACTTGGATTCATAAAGGAATACCTTGATCACTCAGATGATGATATTCCAATTTATGGATCCAGTTTACAAGGGAGATACCCACCTTTGAACATGGTGCTTATCTACTAGTAGATGCCTGACATGAAACAATACGATCCCTTCACTATTTTTTAGATATGAGTATTCCTTGGATATAGTCATTAAATCCATATTGACATCCTTATACATGTGGATCCATGGATACACCCCATTATTCCTAATCATGCTTAATATATTTTACCTTGGAAAAGATACTTAGACTCAGTTAGAATTATTTAAAGTGAATTTCCTTGGGCGATGCCCCTTGGATTACAATCTGACCCCTTACAGGAAGATTCCATATTATTACCGAGTTGGCTCAACCCATGAGGTTAAGGATGCCTTGGTTATTACCTTGGATCCTCTTTAATTATTTTCATCTTTAATAGAAGCCTTGTTACACCTTGGATCCTTTATTATTATTATCACAATACATTGTCAGTGAAATTATATCTCATTTTAATTATTTATATAAACTGAACCCAAATGAATTAATTAATGAAATGGTTACATGTTCAGACACCAACTGAGTTTGAAGTAGGTATCAGGGTGTTTACATTACTGTACTGTATTTATTTACACACACACATATTACTTCACACTATTCAATTTATATTCATAGACTTTATTTGCATAGAATAAATTTTTGGTATCTTATTGATATTTATATCACACCCTATCTAGACCGTCATTGGTACCTGAGAAGATTATATGTATGCATGCATTGATAAAGGGAAACGTCCTAATTTAGACATCTACTCTTGATTTCTTATGTTAGGATGGAGCGTGGTAGCAGATAATCATGCCATTACTCAGGATGAAGGATATTTTTTGGATTCTTTTTTATTCTTTTGTATAGCATGTACTACTTTATTCCATGTATACCAATTTTCCAGTTTTGTAGACTCATTACATACATTATCATCAGCTATTGGATATGAATTAGTTACCATCTTTTTATTATTATCTGTTGCTTTCATGTTTATGAATGCTTTTATTGAGTTATTCATTGTTATACTATTTAATATATTTATTAGTTATTACTTATCTATTGTGTTCCAATATGGAATGAGGGAATAGTATTCCCATGGACACACCCTAGGCCCCCACTACTAGTAGGAAGCCTATGACATATGGGGAGGCACAATTGAGGTCAAGTGGCCCACTAGATCATGGTACCCATTCAATGGATTCTAGGTCAGGATGTCACAAAGTGGTATCAAAGGAGTTATTTTATTAACTTACTATTTTGAGAGATTAGATAGGATATTAGTAATTCTTGGAACTTGTTTATAATCCATGATTGGGTGTAGCTAACCCACGTTCGGGGTAAATACCGAGTTGCCTGAAATAAGAATTTTTGTTCTATATTTTTCCTATTATAGTTAATATACTTCCACAGTTGGGTGACACACATGAAATATGATAGTTATTATTATTATTATTATTATGATTGAGGATTTCATTTTATCCTTGTAACGATGAGATGATGGAAAGGAAGAATCAATCATGCATCATTATAGGCACCTAGAATTTTCATGCCATGAATATTCCATGTCATATAGGTGCATTTAAATACATTCATTACTTGTGATTATTGAGTGATCCATGGTTGATATATATTCCTATGCTGATAAAATTTTATTATAGGGTAGGGTATTGGTTATTTAAAGTTTCAATATCAATCTAAATAGTGTTTTATTATATAGGTTGTTGGTGGAATCTTAATTAATTGGTTTCTACTCATGTAAGATATGTACTTCTAGTTACATGTGCTAATATTTGGATATTATTGAATGATTTATAGCTTCAATTCAAGAGGTGTATGGGCCCTTTAGGATTATAATTTGTAGTTTAACTAGTCAATACATCATATATAGTCTGTTAAATTTAGAGACCAAATATAGACATGGTTAAATAGAAATTAAATGGGCGTGAGTTTCAATGATAAGGTGTATGGGCCCTTATTCACTAGGAATGGCGATCCATTTAAAATAAAATTTTGTTATATATATATATATATAAAATACAAACTTAAAATATATATATTGAATTATAAAATGAAATAGTTATTGTAAAATGAAGAAGTAACGTATAGTTGACCCTTCACTTACTGGAACCCCTGTAAATTAAACTTAAACACATAAAATTACCTTAGCATTCTATGCAGTTAGTTTGGGCAGTACCTTAGGTAGTGATCCCTTTCCTTATGATATAATTCCTATAGTGCTTCTATCTGCTTCAAATCTTGATCTGAGGTATGTGATTGGAATTTTTAGTGCTGTGATGCAATAATATCCTCCAGTCATGCACCATGAGAGTGGAGATGACCATGATCTAGAGGTGGTGGGCCCCGAGTCACCAGTTATTTCTATTATAGTTCCGCTTGAGGCATTACCTATTATACCCGATCTAGGCCTTGAAACTTAACTTCATGATATTTTTCTTCATATGATGTAGTCAATAAAGGGTGCTCTATGACCTTCACCTACTATGAATGATCTGACTCATGAGTTTTAGTTACCTAATTTTCCTATATTCTCAGGTGATGGTAGTCCACAGGCTGCTAAGTCTTGGATGGAAGCCACTCTTGCTATCTTTGAGCATCTGGAGATGCCTATAGAGTGGAGGGTCAATATTTCCACCTATATACTTCATGATTAATCCAAACTCTGGTGGTATGTGTTTACCCAGACTATTCATCATCATGGCATGGTATAAACTAACTTTTAGATTGCCTTCTATGATCACTTCTTTCCTTAGATGCTGAGAACTAACCAATACATAGAGTTTATACACCTAGAGTAGGGTGCTATGTTAGTCATGGATTATTTAGCATGTTTTATGGAGTTACAATGCTTTTCACCACTTCTAGATGGTGATGAGCTATCATGTTCTAGACGCTTCTAGGATGATCTTAGGTATGTCACCCATACTCTGGTGAAAGTTTTTCACCAACCTACCTTTTTTAAGATTATCAATCATTTTATTATCATTGAGAATAACCTGAGGGAAGGTGATAGTTTTCAGTATAAAGGTTTGGATATGAGGTATAATAATAGTTCTTCTGGTAGTAGGATGCGTACCCTTGAGGTTTCTCATTCGAGTAGTGGAAGCTTGAGTATCTGCATTGGTATCTCCTTTATATTCCATTAGTGTGGACGACATGGGCATCTGAAGCCTTAATGTGATAGAGACCTAATGGATTTCCATTATTGTGACTATATGGGGCATCTTCATAGATTCCATTAGACCTTTCCATCTGATTCAAGTGGAATAGGCTATGCACTAGCTCCACCTTCAGGGGTATGAAATTTTACGCTGTATAAGGTGGGGATTTGGAGTAGAATTGAAAGGTATGGCCAAGGAGAAGGCCATGGCCAAGTTATCCAGACTTCTAATTATCAACACCATTAGAGAGGACCTGATGAGGGTAGTCTAGGTGTAGCATAGGGTCATGGATCATGTCAGCTACATGCCTTACATCCGATACCTCAGGGTTACAGTGTAAGACTATCAACATTATACGATACTATTATAATAGACTCTAATATTGTATACACATTATTCGATATAAGTTCTTCACATTATTTTATATTATTATTGACTGTGGAAGGTATCATGTTGGAAATTTCGTATTACTATGGTGTGATGACCCTAGACAAATTGTTGGGAGTGCGGTCAGAGGTATTATGCCAATATAGGGACTTTACCCTTGAGGTAGGTAGTTAATCATTATTATAGGAATTATTCATTCTTAAGATGATGGGATTTTATGTCATTATCATCATGGACTTGTTAGTTTCCTATCATGATTATGTGGACTGCTATCACCGTAAGGTTTCATTCACATCACCAGAGGGAAGCAGTTATCTCCACAAGGGTGAGTGGAATGTCTAGACCGACAGAGCTGGACCAGAGAATCATGGGCTATATGGAGTGACAACCTAGATTGCTAGTATTTTAATGGAGGACTAGGGCTTGTCTCATATAGGTTATCCTCTCATATTGTATTGTTTTGGGGACGTCTTTCCTGATGATTTTTTGGCTTACCTCATGAGAGAGAGGTAGAGTTTATGATTAAGCTTGTTCTAGGAGCTTCTCCAATGTCCATTCATCCTTATAGGATGAAACCTACTAATATACAAGAGATCAAGTAATAGTTTGGAGATATTTAATCTAAAGTATTGTGACCCAAGATTAACATACATGTATATTACATCATTTTTTATGAATATTCAGCACATTACAAAAGTAAATTCCCAAGGACAGTAATAGTTTAGTTTCTTTTGAAACATGGAAACATAATCTTCTATAATGGTGAAAGATCTTCAATATCTCCTTCAAAGATATTACCCATTAGTACTCATACTTAAATACTTTCTCCATAACCTGGGGAAAGGAATCATAAGAAAGGGCTGAGATCAGATGTTCAATATGGTTAAAAAAGGATATCTGTAAGAATAAATATGATCATAAGAGTATGAGAATGATATCATGATATGAAAAGGTCATACCATTCATAAAAAATATCATTAAAATGAATAATGGAATAAATATTGTCAGTTCATAAGACATGAATCATATGAGAATCAATAGAATAAGCCATTAAATAATAACATATTAATAATATATGGGATTGTGTTAGACACATAAGCATATAAAATTATTTCCATAGTAGTAAAGGCATCACTTCCATGGTCATCTTAGTAGTATGGGTTCACTCCCCATACTATATTCATAGACATGGTTCACTCCCATGACCATATTAGTAGTCAATGTTCACTCCCAAGACCATATTAGCAGACAAAGTCCTTTACTGAACTGAGTCTATTCCCTGTTCCATCCATGTCTATCTCATTAGAAATAAATATTTAACTAATTCATTGGAGGGAGATATAGGTCCCAACCATATCATAATTAAATCATAGATACATATTCCACATGATTATAAAAAATAACATCATAACCCATGAAATGAAATGGGTATCATAAACATGTAATAATATCATAACCTATGGAAAAGAGACAGGTTTCATAATAATTTCATTAAAACATAACCTATGAAAAGAAGAGGTTTTCATAATCATTTAACCCATGAAAGAGAAATTAGTTTCATAATCATAATTACATCAAAACATAAAACATTAAGAGAGAGAATATGAAAGTAAGATTTGGATCATTTCCCTAGAAAGGAATGAGTTACACCAACATATGTCATCTTTGATAGGAAATAATTTGGAAAGACATTTTAAAAACATTTCATTAGAAAGTTATCCTTTCTTATTTGAAAGATAATTTTTAAAACAAAAAAACATTTGAAAACCTTTTTATTGAAAATAGATTTGAAATCTTATAAAGTATGGTTTGAAATTATTTTGAAAACCTTTTTCTTCGAAATATTATAAATAAATATTGAAAAATTTTTGAAAACCATTTTCATTTAAAACTTATAAAATAAGCTTGAAAACGTTTTTAATACCATTTATTTGAAAATACTTTGAAAACTTATAAAGAAATATTGAAAAAAAAATTAAAAACATTTTTCTTTGAAAATCATTTGAAAACTTATAAATAAAAATTGAAAATGTTTTGAAATTTTTTTTATTTGAAATCATATAAAGAAATATTGAAAATGTTTTGACAACCATTTTCCCTAAAAGCATAAAAAATAATCTTGAATTTTTTTTATATAACGTTTCTTTAAAAATACTTTGAAAACATATAATGAAATCCTAAAAAAAATTAAAACATTTTTCTTTGAAAATAATTTAAAAACTTGTAAAATTATATTTTAAATCATTGAAATCCTTTTTATGAAAATAAAATTTTGAAAACATATAAATAAATATTGAAAATCATTTAAAACACTTTTTAAACATAAAACATTTTTTAAAAACCTATTTCTTTTAAAATCGCTATAAAAATAGTGAATGCCCATAATATTAGGAATTTTGTTTCTTAAAAATCAGTCTTTGAAACCTGAAAAGGAAGCTTCAAATGAAGGATGATCATGATTTTGGATAAATCCATACATTCTGAACATTCATTTTGTGCCGTAAAAAGTTTAGAAAAGTGCCTTGATTGGAAAATGATGAGAAGATTCATTTTTTTAAAAATAATTTCTTTAAAAGATAAAACATGGGTAAAAATTTATTTTAGACATCATAGTATAATATTAGAACATTTTTTATTTTTTTAGAAAACATGGTTTTGAAAGAACATAGATTTCCAACCAAAGAGAGAGATAAAGTCAGGTCTTCTTAAAAAATATTTCTTAAATATCTTAAATAAAAAAGAGTAAAAAATGGTAATAATACTTTAATGTATCATTAATAACCCGATGAAAATAAAATTCATGAGTATTCTTGAAATATGTATCATAAGTTTTCATCAATGAAAGCATAATCATAAACAATCCTGATAAAAAATGAGATTGTTAAAGTAAAATATTACCAATTCTTAACATTGAATAATAATACCCATGTAAGAAAATTAAATTAAATGAAGCTTAATATATCATGAGAAGAATTATATTAATGATAAAACATTTCAAATGGAATTATATACACCTCGCAAAAGAATATAGGTTTATAACAAAATATGTGTCACGAAGAAGGAAAATTGAGACAAAACTATTTTACTGATTTGGTAACTTTTGAATGGTAAAACCCCATTAAATAGAGATAATAAAATGGATATGTAAATACCAAATAATTTAAGGATAATAATCATATAATAAATTTTTGAGAAATATATAGACCACATAAAGTAAATTAGTGGTGAATAAGGAATTAGTCTCACAGAAAAAAAGTGGGACGAGAAAACCCTTACCTTAAGCCTGAATTTCATTGTACATGTTAAAAAATCCTATATAATACATATAAGTTTATTAGACAACTAAAAATTAAAAATATTCTTATATATAATTCCATATATTATTTTATTATGAATTTGTATTACCCATTTATTAACAATTCCATGTTAACATTATATTTGGGGTGATATCCACATTATTTTTCATATATTTTTTGACTTATTATTCTTGATAATATTACATAGATAATGATTTAATTATTTAAATAATGTAAAAAATGATATGAATATCATATATATTAAGTATATAATATTTATAATAATATATAAAAGATATAAATATAAATGAAATACACTGTTAATGGAGATGGTAGGCCGTTCGTATGAATGAACATTGTTTCCATTTTATTGTTGTTTTGAAAGAAAAATGGTAAATTAAATATATATATATATATATATAAAATCATTAAAGTATAATTATTATGTCATATATATCATATAAGTTCACCAAACCCATCCTTAATACATTCCATATAAAGTTTGAACGAATCAAATTTCTTTGAGGAGGCGGTAGTCCATATATCCACAAACGAAGTTATCATTTTTAAACAAAATGGAAAGCATGAATGTATATATTATATAATAATTAAAGAAGAATAAAGAAATCATAAATATCATATATATTATATAAAAACAACATTTCCATAATAATTACCAACCATTATAGGTGTTAAAGTAAAAAAGAATAACAACATTTCATTAGGCGGTAGTTCAACTTACACAAGAATGGTTAGTTCGTTACCTATTTGAGGGAAGTGTTTGTAAGTGTACATATAAAACTTAAAATAATAAAATATAAGTATATTTATGATAATTTCGTTATTAAATAATGATGTAATATGAATAATTTAGGTGGCAGAAAATGAAAATAAAACAAAGGAGCTTAAGGAAGGATGTTACCTCTTCTTTGAGTAACTCATTTTGGTTTGCACCAAAGGGATTCCTTAGTTGGATTTATTCAAAAAAGGGAAGATTATAGGATCAAGGTAGGGATGTTGGTAGGATATTTGGTCATGTTTTTTCCTATCCAAAGTGGATTTAAATGTGTGAGGGAGCGAGGGGGTGAGTTCCCTTTTATAACAGAGGAGTAACATTCATGTAAATATAAAAAGGTATAAACTACTGAGAGGTATATCTTACATAATGAGAATACAATAATTAATAAAATTAGATAAATAGGTTAATTGATATAAATATATATATCAAATGAATTTAGGACATGTTTATAAGTTATTTTTTCTATTAATATTAAGGTTTAATCATTAAGTAAATTAATTTTTACTTTAATCTTTGTAATTAATTTTAATTAATTTCACTAATATTTTTGGTCAAATTTTTTTTATCTTATTATAAATTATAAATTATTATGATTAAAAATATGGAATAATTTATTATAAATTATAATCACATAATTGGTAGAAATTAATTTAAAATTATCCCCACATACGTCACGATAATGAGTTTTTAAGAAAACATGTTTAAATGTTTGAAATGTTTTATATCAAATATCAATGTGAAATTGGTTCCAATGTAATAAATTATATTAATTTATGTAAAATTGATCTAATTAAACATTAAAACCAAATTAAATCATTATTTAATTACATAACTAAATTAGATGAAAATGAAAATTTGAATTAAAATTTAGCATTTTTCACTATTGATCAAAAAATGAAACTTCTCAAAAAAAAAACAAAAAATTCACCCAAAGTAAATTTTGATATTAATATTACAAAAATGAAGTTTATTTTTTCAAATAAAAATTAAAAAAGTTTAAAAATATATATTTAAAATAGGTTTTCCATTAAAAGTCAGTAAAATTACTTTTTTGAAAAATACATACTTTTATTCATAAAATTGGATTTATTCTTATATTATACATATAAAATATATTATATTAGTATAAAAAATAATGATTTAATATATAAAATTTGTTAAAAACATTAATAAAAAGTTGTTTTTTTAATTTATTGAGATGAAATAGTGTTTTTACATATTAAATAGTTTTCTTAGATAAGTAAATTCTTAATTTCAAATAGTTCTTTTATTCAATTATACTAATATATAAACAAAGGATTAATTTTATATACATGTGTAAATCATATTTTTATAATTTATTTAATCTTATTCGTAACTTCCATTCTAATGGCTAGGTAGTAGCTATAATAATATTTTATTAATAATATCAATACTATATTGTATTCCAGTAAAACTCGACCTTGTGTGTTACGCAATATATCAAAGGGAATTGGTATTGTGTGTAATATAAGAAAAACATAGTGTTTTGTGTGCCATAAGATAATATATGTGTTGTGTATAGGGAAATATTAAATTAACGATGTGAATAATTCATGCCAAACATAGTGGTTTGTATAAAAAAAGTTATATTCAGTGTTTTGTGAAATGAAAAATATAGAAAATATTGAATTAATTTGAAAAACAAATCAAAAAACCTTGGGGTGTTACATTCTAACCCCCTAAAAATTAATTTCTCCCTTGAAATTCATCTGGGTTATTAAATTTTTAATACTTAAAAGGTCCTTTCATAGAAACCCCCTTCTTAAAAATGAATACTAAAAATTACTTTAAAAAGGGGATTTTGGAAACATGAAGGTTACCTAAAGCAACTCATAGATAGATTTCCACATGGGAGAAAATAGACTGGGAGTGAAGATTGGACATGAAGTAAAAGCGTAAATAATTATAGAGAGTGATGAAGATCATTGATCACCACCGAGTGAATGATCAATGGAAAGTTAAGGGCCTAAAAACCATGAATCTATGATGATTTATATGACCATTGGTTCAACAAAAACAAAGGTATTTGGATATATCTTTTTAAATATCCTTTTCCTAGAGTTAAGGATTTATTTTACTATTTAAGAAAAAAAGGAAACATACTTACTTGATTTTATTTCCTTTTATATGCACAATATCACCCTTTTATTGTGAATTGCATAATTTCCACTTCATCTCTTACTCCAAGAAATGAAGGTGAATTTATCTTTCCTGAAGAATTAATAGATCAGGTGATCTATAACTTGAATGATAGGCTATTCGATCTGTCTCTATTAAAATAAAAAGTTTAGCATAGGTTATCAAATATGCATAAATCCTCATATGGAGAGATAATATTTTAATCTCTAAAACCTCTTCCAATGTTTTAATTAAACCCTTCCATAAATGGTCAACCTTATAAAACTTCTAAAATATATAAGTAAAAAACTTTAGAAATATGGTCACTAAATTTATCAAAAATATCTTAGCATTGATCTCCCATATATCAAAAAGTAGTTCTTGGTGGTTTCATACCAAACATATGAATACCTTCCTCATGTATTCTCTTAAAACAATGTAATAACCTGAATTACCACAAATCATTATTGAAAACATGCATGATTTATTTTGGATATATTCCTTAAATCCAAAAAGTTTTAATCTTCATCTATAACAACATAAACCACTTTTTCAACAATTCCTTAGTCAGTTCCAAGGTAGCATATACTGCTTAATTTACTTATTCACATCTAAAAATCATTATAATAACATAAGAAACATATTAAGGGCCATCTTTCCCTTAATCATGTGTTTCCCATGAACATCAACTTTCCATTAAATCACTTTTCTAGTCAATCAGATCTATTAAATGTATTCTTGTAAATATGTAGTGGAAAAACATAAAATGAATAATACTTATATATTTCATTATTCATATAAAATAGTTCATGAATACAAATACATGAAAACTTTAATTATTCCACTTCTTCCTTAATCAATTAACAAGGATACCTCATCATATTACTTAGTATATCTTTCCTTTCATATTTCAACTATAGTCTCATCATTAGTATCAATATAACCATTACTTGTACCACCTTGCTGAGTCTCTTCCTAATCTTTCTAATTGGGACATTGATTGGAATAATTACCATTAATTCCACACTTAAAGTATTTAAACATTAATGATGTATTAGGGAGGCCCATATTCCAATCCATTGTGTTAACCGAACTCTTCATATTTTCTTTTCTAATACTTGGTTGGTGTCCTTATTTTCCACATCCAAAAAATATTCTTGTTCCTCTTAGACATTAAGTTAGTTGATTCTTTACACATTCTTAACATAAAGGAAATTTAATCTTTTTTCCTTCATGGTCTCCATTACCTGAACTATTATAAAACTGTTTCCTTCTCTTCTTTGTTGAGTCCAAGATTTGGTTAAGGTACATGTTGTTAATCACGTTTTGTTAAAAATAATTACTCATTATCACAACACCCTTCACTCTAGTGATCATCCCATTTTACTTCTCATCAGTAAATTTCCCATCACATTCAGTGTTAACCCAATTTATTCTGGTTCCATCCATTGACTAAAACCATAAATCATAGTGTGAGCAGAACTTATCATATAGGAAAACCACATAATCATGAAAAAATATCTTATAGGATGTCTAAATCATGACATCCACATTTAAATCTATAACACATTAGACTTATACTTAGAGACATCCCTAGACATATTCTTAAAAATATTCCTAGAGATATCACTAAGGTTTTATTATCCTAGTTTCCAAAGGTTGACTAAACCTTTCATTGGATACCAAATATAGCAACCCAGACTTAACTTATATAGATATTACATCATTTTTATGAATATTCAACACATTAAAAAAGTACATACCCAGGAACCATAATAGTATAATGTGTTTGGAAACATGGAAACACAATCTTCTATCTTGGTGAAATATCTTCAATATATCCCTTAATGATCTTCCCTGTTAGTACTCCAACTTAAATTATTTCTTCATAACATAGGGAAAGGAAATATAAGAAATGGGAGAGCTCAGATGCTCAATAAGGGTAAAAACAGAATATATGTAAGCATATACATGATCATAAGGGTATGAGAACATGATCATGACATTAGAAGATCATACCCTGCATAAAAAAAATCATAAACCTGAATCATGGAATCAATATTATCAGTTCATAAGACATGAATCATAAGGGAATCAAGAGCATAAGACATGAATTTATAAGATAGGAATAATGCATGGAATTGTGGTAGACATATAGTTATATAAAATGATTTCCATAACAGTCAAGGAATCACTTCTAAGGACATCTTAGAAGTATGGGTTCACTCCTTATACCATCTTGGTAGTCAGGGTTCACTCCCATGACCATGTTACAAGTCAAGGTTCACTCCCAAGACCATATTAGTGGAAAAAGTCTTTTATTGAACCGAGTTCATTCCCCATTCCATCCATGTCTATCTCATGAGATACAAATATTTACCTAATTAATTGGAGGGAGATATTGGTCCCACTCATATAATAATGAAACCATACATACATGTGCCTCAAGATAATAAAAAATAATATCATAACCCATGAAATGAAATGGGTATCATAAACATGTAATAATATCATAACCTGTGGAAAGGAGACCTGTTTTATAATCATTTCATCAACTCATAACCCAAAAAAGAATCATATTTTATAAGAATTTAACCTGTGAATTAAAAACAGGTTTCATAAATATAATTCCATAAAAAATTAAATCATTTAGAGAAAGAATATGAATGGAACATTTGGATCATTTCCCTATAAAGGCATGGGTAAGACCAATGGATGTCATCATAAATGATAAAAAATTTAGAAATATCTTTTAAAAGCATTTCAGGAGGTAATTATAATTTCTTCTTTGAAAAATACTTTTTAAAACTTTAAACCTTTTAAAAACCATTTTCTTGAAAATAAAATTGAAAAATTATAATGGATGATTTGAAAATTTTTTGAAAACCTTTTTCATTGAAAAATTATAAAGAAATCTTGAAAATGTTTTTAAAACAATTTTCTGTGAAAACTTATAAAAGAAGCTTGAAAATGTTTTAAATACCATTTATTTGAAAATATTTTGAAATCTTATAAAGAAATATTGAAAACAATTTTGAAACATTTTTATTTGAAAATACTTTGAAAATTTATAAAGAAAACTTAAAAAAGTTTTGAAAACATTTTTCTTTTAAAACTTATAAATATATCTTGAAAAATTTTGGAAAACCATTTTCCTTTAAAGCATATAAAAGAAGATTGATAACGTTTTGAGTACCATTTATTTGAAAATAACTTGAAAACTTATAAAGAAATATTGAAAAAAAATTTAAAACATTTTTATATGAAAATAATTTTAAAACTTATAAAAGAATATTTAAAATAATTGAAAACCTTTTCATTTAAAATAAATTTGTGAAAACATATAAAGGAAGCTTTAAAAACCATTTAAAACACTTTTTAAACACAAAACATTTTTTGAAAACCTTTTTCTTTGAAAATAACTTATAAAAATGAATGAAAAAAATATTATAAAAAACATTTTTTTCTTAAATTTAAATATTTTAAACTTAAAAAGGAAGCTTCAAAGAAAGTACGGTCATGACGGTGGATACATCCATACATGCTGAACACTACTTTTTTCACTATAAAATGTTTAGAAAAGTGCCCTGATCAGAAAATGATAAAAAGAATATTTTTTTAAAAACATTAGGTTTAAAAGGTAAAACATAGGTAACAATATCACTTAAATATCATAAGATAATATTAGAAAATTTTTAGAAAACGTTTTTATAAAACATGGTATTGAAAGAACACAAATTTCTGACTAAAGAGAGAGATAAAGTTAGATCTTCTTAAAAATAATTTCTTAAATATATTAAGTAAAAAAGAGTGAAAAAATGGTAATAATAATTAAATATATCATAACTAACAATAGGATAATAAAATTTATGATAATTATTGAAATATGGATCATAATTTTTCATCAATTAAAGAATAATCTTAAACAATCCTAATAAATAATGAGATTATTTCAATAAACTCTTCCCACTTGTTAACATTGAATAATACACCCCATGTAAGAAAATGAAATTATAGGAAGATTAAGATATCATTAAAATAATGATATTAATGATAAAACATGTAAAATGGAAATATATACACCTTAAAAAATAATATATATTCATAACAAAACATGTGTCTCAAAGAAAAAAAATTGATACAAAACTATCTTACTGATTTGGCAACTTTTTAATAGTAAAAAACCATGAAAGAGAGATCATAAAATGTATATTTAAATACAATTTTTTTTAAGTATAATAATCATACAATACATTAATGGTTAGTATATACACCACACAAAGGAAATTATTGGTGAATAAGGCATAAGTCTCACAGAAATAAAAGTGGGACAAGAAAACCCTTACCTTAAGTCTTGAATTTATTTGTACACATTCAAACCTCCTGCATAATAAATATAAGTTTATTATAAATATTAAAAATAAACATATTCATATATCTAATACCATATATTATCTTATTATAACTTAAATATTACCCATTTATTAATAATTCCATGTTAACATTATGTTTTGGCTAATATCAACGTTGTTTTTCTTATATGTTTTGATATGTTATTTTTAATAATATTACTTAAATAATGATTTAATTATCTATAGAAGGTAAAAATGATATAAATATCATATATTTTTATTATATAAATATTTATAATATTCTATAAAAGTTATAAATAGAAATGAAATACTCCATTTATGGATACGGTAGGCCGTATGTACGCATGAATGCTGTTTCTATTTTATTATTGTTTTGAAAGAAAAAAGGTAAATAAAATATATGTATATATATATAATATAATTATAGTAGAAATATTATGTCATATATATCATATAAGTTCACTAAACCCATCCTTAATAGATTTCATGTAAAGTGTGAATGAATCACATCGCTTTGAGGACGTGATAGTCCACACATCCACAAACGAAGTTATCATATTTACACAAAATAGAAAGAATGAAGGTATCTTATATATAATAATTATATAATAATAAACACATCCAATATTATATATATATATATATATCATATAAAAATAGAGTTTCTATCATAATTCCTAACCATGAGAGGTGATAAATGTCACACCCAAGTTTTTAAATTCATTTATGGTTCTAGTTCATGTTTGGTCTTTGGCTCTTTTATCAAGAAATAGGTGTGACAAGTTTGAATTTTTGGGATGTTCTTCCCTTATTTATTTAGAATATCCTCCCCCCTTGTCTTTCCCCTTTTATTATTTAGTAGAATTGGGTGTTTTGGGTAGGCATAACCTTGTTCATGGTTAGTGCACGGTTAGTGATAACCGTGATCCTCGGCCCAAGTAACTATACAACAACCCCTGGGTGAGATAGTAGTTGATAAAAAACTAATGCATGGTTAGTCATACCATGTGGGTTTCCCATATAGGCGGTCTATCCATTGTCAGTGGCAGTCGCACGGTCTCCACACGGTTTGAAAAATCGATCGGACTAACCGTGCGACCTGTCCAGGTCATTAAAATCGTTTTTCTCTCTCCTCATTTTTTATACCCTAAACCCATCTTTTTCCCCCATTCTACCTCTTTTGAACTATGTTCCTTCTATGGAGGATTTTGGCACCTTCAAGCCCCTCCAAGAGGGATCCATGGAATTTTCTTGGAGTTTCTTCACTCGAATCGAATGGTTAGGGCTTCTTTCTTCCTCCTTTATTTATCTACTTTTTCCTCTTCTTACCGAAACCTAGTGGACATATTGGACGATTTTCTAGGATAAGGTTGCTCTATTTTTGGGGTTTTTTTTCTTCTTAGGGTTCTTTGTGGTCGGATCTCTCCCACTTGGGTGTGGTTGAGGTGTGAATGAGGTTTTACACCAGATTTGAGAAGTTCTTCTTCGATTGAGGTAGGATCCCTTTTCACCTATTCTTTAAAGTTAATATTTCATTGATTTATTGATTTTTACAACTCTATTAATTGTTAAATAGTGACGTTTCATGATTTGAATGATTTTTATTTGTGAAATAAAATGTTTTTCTTAATCACTTTGTATGTTTGAAATGGTTTTAGTGGGGTTTTCACACCAAATGCTTGTTAAATTTCCCAGATAGATTTTCTAACTAGTTTGTGATTTTTTAATGGGTGTATTTTGGTTTTATAAATGATTTTTTTATATTCAAATGGTGGTTGGTGTTTCCAAAAATAGTTTTCTAAGTTGGTTTTATTTTTAAAATGGTTTGTGCGCGGTTGTTTATAAAGGGGTTGATATGTGAAAGTGACTTGGGGCCTGTTTGGCATTTTTCTTAAAATGGTTTGATTTAGAAAAACCATTCAGGAGTGAGTATTTCCTTATTTGTTGATCATGGTATGGGAGTGTCCTCAGTATGAGACATCCCTTATAGAATAATTGTTTTAAGGTAAGGAATACTCCTTGAGGTGGCTGGGGTGATGCCAGTTTTTGTGACGTGTATGGTGATATATATATATGGCTCATTGTTTGGAATGTGTGGCACACCAATTTATAAAAATAGAATGGGAAACTAGAATAGAAAAGATGAATTATGAGAACATTTGTTGCATCAGTAGGTCACACACTAACCACTGTCCCATAGTAAGTGGATATTTGGGTTTATTACTATGGGATTGGGACCCTCAGTCTGTCTTGAGTTAGGGCGGCTGAGTGTTTGGGTGTTTTGAATTCATTAAGTGTGGAATGATACCAGGTTTGGTTTCTCATGTATTAGTATATTCTGGTTCTCCTATAAGTTCCTAGGTATTCTCGTGTTCCTCCTTTTCTAGCACCGTTAGTATCATTTCCCTCATTTTCGGGAATCATTATTCTTGTGCTTGGTTTTGATGTTCCTTCAATAGATTGTAAAAGTGTGGTTTGTTAGAAGTTTTTTAAGAAATATGTTTCAAAAGAATATGTATTTTCCCTATTTTCCATTAAACATGAAAAATGAAATTTTCCTATTGGTTTCCTTTTTTTCTTCTCCTTTATGAACCTAACCTTCCTTACATGAATAATCCATGGTTTAAAATGTGAGGTAAATGAATTAGGTTCTTGATTTTTTTTCTATAAATGAAAGTTTAGAAAAACATATTTTTGTACATTGTAGTTAAAGCCTTCTAATCGATGTTTCTTTATTTATAGAATATGAATTAGAAATAGAATTATTTAGGACTACCTACTGAGTTTTAATACTCACACCTATAGTTTTTTATTATTTTTAGCTTCTGTTGCAGGTTCAAGCTTTGATTCAATCTCCTTGGGTGATAGTGGATGGTATATTGGACAACGAACCTCAGGGTCACATGAATATGTCTTGGGTTTCAGGTTCAGTTTGGTCTTTGTGGTATAATTTTTTGTTTGGTTTATTGTATCTTAAATTGTAATGTAAATGATGTAAAGTTTGAAAAACCATATTTAGTTTGGTTTGTTCTTTTATTTATTTTGTTTCCTTTATTTATTTTTTTTGGGTTAAACCATTACCTTTGTCTCTATTGATGCCCTCAGTTCTTGTATCTAGACAGGGAGAATCGAGAATTCCTCTCGAGACTTGCCACGAATCGACTCAAGTGACCATTTCAGGGTCGACCCTAGTCAGTTCGTGAAAAAATGGTATCAGAGCAGATCGACTCTTAAAAGGAAATTTCTTATTAGAGCACCCAGTTTTATTTGGGGATGTCATGGTGTAAGGAGTAGGATTTTTGAGCATAGGGTGTAGGAATTAGAATGAAATCATGAACCCTTGCTTGTTCCGATCCTCAAGTTACCATGGGATGTCCAGGTATGTTGGTGTGTTTTGGTTTTTTAGGTTATGTGATGTTAGAAAATGAAAAACGAGTTAGGAAAGTGGCCTCTATGAGATTATAGTTCCTTTCAAGCCTTGTGGAGCCAGGAAATTAGCCTAGAATTCTCCTCATGATGGTGGTGTGATTGGCATATGTCTTACAACCATATATCCAAGTCACCCATCTATGTTAGTTTCCCTTTTTGTGAATCGTCGAGCTTTTCCTTAATTCTGGAAATTGTTTTGAAAAGTTCAATTTTAGAATTATAAAGAAAGCTGAATTTAAAATGATAATGGATTTATTTATGCTAGTGGAAAATATATTTTTATGACCTATTTTAAGGAGGGATTGGGAAATTGGGTTTTTTTTAAATGAATTTTTGGGGTAAAATGGAAGTGGTTTAAATGTATTTGTTGAACTATTGAGAAATGTTTTGAATCAGATAAATTGGTATTTAGAAATGGTTTTTAATGGGATGAGATGATTTGAAAATAAAGGTGTAGATTCCAAAAATGGGTTTAGTTTGGTGGTTAGTGATTTTTTGTGAAGTTTTATAAATATCTAAATTGGGTAAGTGTTTTGGAAGGGATGTGTGAGGTCCAGAAATGGGTTTTAAATTGAATGGTTGACATTATTATTTCTAGAAATGTTTTTCAAGTTTTGAAATAGAGATGTGGGTTTGATTATTTGTTTTGAATGGTGGAAAAAGTTTTGTTTTGACCTTTGGTGTTTCTATGGGTGACCATACGTATGGGAATGTGTGATAAAGTGAATGGGTGCCCAATTTGGCACAAGGATATTCATGTGTTATTCTCCATGGGATTCCATTGGTGAGTGTAACCCACAAATCCTATTTTAATTTTAAAGGTTATTTCTTATAAAGAAGTGGTGTGGTGTGTCTTCTTGTGTTTTGAGAATTCCAATTGTGAGGAATTTAAGCCTATATATTATTTATTGTATATTAGTGTTTCTAGTTTATCGTATTGTTGGTGTTTTTTCTTCTGAAACGTTATTAATAAAACCTTGGTTGTGGTTTTCTTTGTGTTTTGGGGTTTATTTGCAGTATGTTTTGGCCAATTGACCACTTCGGTTGGGTCCTTGGTTTCTTATCATTGGCTAGAGTGTGTCTCCATGAAGAATCAAGGTTTGTTCGGAATGTGGTCATGGGTGACCTCCCTAGTGGCGAACCCTTCAGTTGATCAATGAAAGGATTTCCATCTTGGAATTTGGAACTCGAATCTACCTCTTTCGTTTTTCAGTCTGAATATGTTAGTTCTAGCCACTATCCTATAAAGGATTTATAGATCTTTCATGAGTTTTTTATATCTAGGGTCATTCTAGGGCCACTAGGGTGGTGAGTTTGGTCATAAGGGGCTGTTATAGCCGTTTGTAGGAATTGTGTTCTGGTTGGGACCTAGTTTAAGATCCCTCTCCCTATATTGTTTCCCTCAGTTGTAGGGATCTTGTTCAGTATAATTTAGTAATTCTGCATTCTCTTTTAAATGAAAAGTTGGATGTTATGGAGCCTTTCTAGAATGTCTTTTCTGATATAGGCACATATTTCCTTTAGGAATTCTAAGCATCTCGACTCTAGATGAAATTGATTCTCCTTGTATTATTTCTATCATTGCTACCTATTCAAGGTTAAAATGATGATGTATGTGCATATCTTAAGTCTTTATCATGGTAAAGTTCCATGTTTATGAAGAATAAGTCATGAGGCACGTTGGGTTCCATTGGTACAACCTAGAATGTGGCATGGTTTCTTGTGGCATGAGAGGGAGAAGTTTTATCCGGGGGTTTCTAAAGCCTAACTAGGAGTTAAGAGGTCTTCAATCATTATAGATCCAAACTTAGGTCCCAGAGTGAAGTCGATACATAGTCTGGAGAACCCCGATGGTGTGAAAGTGTTGGGTTTAATCACTATCTTTACCATGGATGATGAAGTAAGTTCAAGTATCTATTGTAGTTTTCCTTATTTTAGTGGTTTCATTTAGAGGAAAATGGTTTGAGAACCTTGTTTCCACATTGTGACCCAATTGGGTGTTCAAGTTTTTCCTCAATTATATAGTGGTGTAGTCGTTTCATCTTCTTAAAATCCTAGTGGTTGTATCACACTGAGTGTGACTTTTCCTTTTTATGAACCTTGTGCTTCCCATCTATATGAATTGAGCGTGGTTGGGTTACTGTTAGCTGAGAATGTGAAGATTTGGTATGAACTAGTTTTATTGGTACATTAGATAGGACCTTTCCTTCCCTTCCCTTGTGGTGGGGATTTTTTTTTTCACATGGTAAGATTCTTGAGTCCGTTTAACATCAATAACTCAATTGTGGGGAGTACATTCGAGCCTCCACACATTAGTGTCTTAGTTTAGTCTTTGTTTTCATCTCATGTGGTGGGTTGTTTCTAATTGGGGGGGGGGGGGGGTTTCAGGCCTCTCCATGTTTCTATCTTAGTTCTGTTCCTGGTATCAGTTTGGTGGAAGACAGTTTCATATAGAACCACTAAATTTTAAGTTCTTCCTTTGAGTAGAGGTTGGGATGGATGTGTTTTTTTTATGTTTTGTTAAGTAAGGTTATAAATGTATTTGGGAGAGGTGGTTTAAGATTGTGAATCTATTTGGGTGGATAGTTTGAGTTTTTCTTGATGATGTTTCGGGTGCTTATGTTTTGTGGTTGGTTTTTTCATTGTGAAGGTTCTATATCCTCTGAATCGATCAACTAGAGGTGTTTAAACATATAGGGGTTAATGGCACTTAGTGGAGAGGCCATTTGGTCTCCCAAATTCAGTTTTCAGCTCTTGTTGGTAGTGTTTTTGTAATCCATTTGGTTGTTGTTCATTGTGAATCTCCTTGAATTATAGAGTAATAGTGGGGTTTTCTTTTGGTGTAATCCTTGGGATGGATTTACGGGGGCAGAAACCGTTATGGTGGGGATAATTATCACGTCTGGGTTTTTAAATTCATATGTGGTTCAAGTTTGTGTTTGGTATTCAGATATTTTATTAGGAATAGGGTGTGATAGGTTTGAATTCTTGGGATGTTCTTTCCTTCCTTCTATGTCCTAGTCTTCCCCCTTGGGGTTTCCCTTTGAGTTTTTGGTAGAATTGGGTGTTTTGGGTTGGTAGACCCGAGTGCATGGTTAGCGCACGGTTAGTGAAAACCGTGCACCTCATCCTAAGTAATTGTGCAGTAGCCCTAGGTGATACAATATCTACCGCACGACTACTATATGGTTATTCATACCATGTGGGTTTCCTGTGCGGTCGGTTTGTCCCTTGGTAGTGGTGGTCACACGGTCTCCCCAAATTTTGACAAACCGTGTGGTCTAACCATGCAGCCTATTGAGGTCATTATTGTCCCTTTTATCTCTCCCCAATTTTTATACCCTAAACCCCTATTTTTCCCAATTTAGCCTCCTCCGACCTAGGAACCTTCCATGGGGGATTTTTTCACCTTCAATCCCATCAAAGAGGGATCCGTGATGTTTTATTGGGGTTTCTCCACCCGAATAAAAAGGTCAGGGATTCTTTCTTCCTTCTTCCTACTTTCTCTCCATTTTTTTATTCTTCCCTAAACCTAGTGGTCATGTTGGCCAATTTTCTTGGCTAGTTTTTCAAGATTTGGGGGGGGGGGGGGGTTTCCTTCTTAGGGTTCCTTGAGGTCGGATCTAGCCCCCCTAGGGTGCAGTTGAGGTCTGAACAAGGTTTCACATCGGATTCTAGAAGTCCATCATCGATTGAGGTAGTATCCCTTTACACCTCTTTCTTTATAGTTAGGATTTAATTGATTGCTTGATTTTTGAACCTCTATTAATTGTTAAATAGCAATGTTTCATGATTTTAATGATTATTCTATGTGAAATAATTTTTTTTCTTAATCTATTTGTATGTGTGAAATTATTTTGGTGGGTTTTGCACACCAAATACTTGTTAAATTGCCCGATTGGATTTTCTAACTTGTTTGTGATTTTTTAAAGGGCATAGTTTGGATTTTTAAATGATTTTATGATATTAAAATGGTGGTTTGTGTTTCCAACAATTTTTTTCTAAGTTGTTTTTATTTTGAAAATTATTTGTGTGTGGTTTTTTATAAGGGGTTTGATACATGAAAGTGACTTGGGGCCTGTTTGGCATTTTTATTAAAATAGTTTCATTTGGAAAAAACCTTTGGGAGTGAATCGTTTCTTGTTGGTTGATCATGGAATGAGAGTGTCCTCATTATGGGACCTTCATTATGGAATAATTGTTTTAAGATAAGGAATACTCATTGAAGTGGTCAGGGTGGTGTTAGTTTGTGAGATGTGTATGGTGGTATATATATATATGGATTGTTGTTTGGAATGTGTGGAACACCCCTTTGTGAACATATAATGGTTACCTAGTATAGAAAATAGGAATTATGAAAATGATTTATGTACTAGTAGGTCATGCACTGACAAGTGGCCCATAGTAGGTGGATATTAGGGTTTATTTCTATGGTATTGGGCCCCTTGGTCTATCCTGAGTTAGGTTGGCCAAACATTTGGGTGTTTTTATTTCATATTGTATAGCATACTATCGAGGATGGGGTCTCATGTATTAGTATATTATGGTTCTCCTCTAAGTTCCTTGGTATTCCCATGTTCCTCTATTTCTAGCACATTTAGTATCATTTCCCTCATTATGTGGACTCATTAAACTTGTTCTTGGTTTTTGCGTTCCTTCAGTAGACTGTGAAAGTGTGGTTTATTGATAGGTTTTTAAGAAATATGTTTTGAAAAAATATTTATTTTCCCTATTTTTCCTTATTCATGAAAAATGAAAGTTTCTTATTGGTTTCCTTTTTTCCTTCTCCCTTATGAACCTAACCTTCCTTACATGAATTTGAATGTGAGGGCAATGAATTGGGATCTTGATTTGTTTACACTAAATGAAAGTGTATAAAACCTATTTTTGTACATTTTAGTTCAAAAATACTAATCAATGTTTCTTTATTTAAATAATTTTCATTGAGAATAAAATTATTTGGGCCCACCTACTGAGTTTTAATACTCACGCGTCTTTTCTTGTTTTTAGCTTCAATTGTAGGTTTTGGCTTCAGTTCGATCACCTTGGGTGATAGTGGGTGGTAGATTGGAGAGTGACCCTCAGGGATACATGAAGATGTATTGGGCATTGGGTTCAGTTTAATATTTCTTGTATTGTTTTCCCTTTATTATATTTTATCTTAAATTTTAATGTAAATGATGTAAAGTTTGAAAAACCATATTTAGTTTGGTTTTTTCTTTTATATATTTAACTTCCTTTGTTTATTTTGTTGCAAGAAACTGTTCCCTTTGTCTATATTGATTATGTTGGTGCTTTTATCTGGCCTAGAAGGATTGGGAACACCTCTATATACTTACCGCAGATTGGATTAGGTGATCGGTTCAGGGTCAAACTATAAGGGTGGGTGTCCTGAGAACCAACTGAATTGTACTTTGATTACATGAATGTACTCTTATTATATATTGTTCATTGTTCTGCATGACTATAATATAATAATGTCCTAGAATATTTGTTGCATTGATAAGGTCATGGAAGATCCCCGCTATGACGAGAACCTTGAAATGCTATAACAATATTCTTAAATAAAGTTCTACGGTTGGATGACATACTATGATAGGACACATAGTATACAAACCATCATGTGCGAGTACTCATAAGAAGACGAGACTCTCTCTCATGGATTTCGCACTTGGTAATCTCCCAGATGGGATATTATGAGAACAGACCTGCCAGTATCAATTCCTCATGTCGTGGTGTCATCAGACATTTCTATCTACGAGCGTGTGTAATGGTCCTTAGATTGAAAGATTATCATTAACTCATGTCATGACTCGCGCACTTAGATTTACTGATGAAAACCGTCACGCAGATAGTTGGTGGTAAGTAGGGTACATTGGGTGTGTCAGGAATGACATGTTGTTAATGGATAATTTGAGGAAGGATTTGTCCCTTCCATTTATGGAAGTTGATATCTCGGCCCTTTGATTGAAATAAAACTTTCGCATTAAATTCCTTGGCCATGGTGTAAACGACGAGTTTATTTCTGGTAGTCAAAGAACGACGAATCAAGTATATAGGTTTATGACACTGCCATAAAACCTGCTTGATGAGATATTGAGATAAAGGGATTAAATTACACAGTAAGAGTTTGTATGAGGTGATACGTCAATGCGGCGTCAACTTCTTTCTCTTGGGTGCCTTGACCTGTTGCTAGACAGTAATCTTGAACTTTATGCAAGCCTGCTTAATGCCAACGAGAAAGAGGCCTAGAGGGTCACACACTAATTGTATTAAAGTATGTTAAGTAGAATAAAGATTATTCCCATACGTGGTTTAATAATTATTCAAGGAATCCTAAATCATTTTAATGTTGGAGGAAGAATGAAATAAAATAAAACAAGTACACGCCGTGTATCTATGATTAAACGCCGTGTAGTTTTATTTTGAAAACAAGTACATGCCGTGTATTATTAAATGTACACGCCGTGTAGTTTTCATTTTGGAAAGGAAATGAATAAATGAAAACAAGATATACAAACCGTGTACATTGAATGTACACAACGTGTAGTTTTCAATGAAAAAGAAGTATACGCTGTGTATTTATTAATACACGCCGTGTAGTTTTTCTAGTCAGGATTTTGATGAAATATCATTTTATTAAATGATATTTATTATAATCAGTGTGGGTGCATGTCAATGAATTAATGACTCGACATGGGGTTTTCAAAAGGGAGTTAATGAAATAAAAAAAACGCGTAATGTGTTTATTTATTGTCATAACTCTACAACCTCAAACCAGATTATAAATATCCTCACAACCCCAACTCTTTTCCCACCACAACAATTCTAGAGAATTCATTCAAGGCCGAAAGAACCTATTCCTCCACGAACGCTCTCAATACCGAGAGAGATCCTCTTCCATCGGATCAAGACGATCTAAGGTGAACAATGCAAGAAAAGGTTTATCCACATTAGAACCCATAGACTCCTTTGGAGACGTCCAAAGATATGAGTTGCACATGTGGATCACCGCTAGAGGAAGTCTACGCTTGGATTCTGCGACGCAACGAAGAATCACATCAGAATGTGATCAAGAATATCAATGAAGAAAGAACACCAAAAGTTACTTCTTTTCAATTGATTAAATTAATTATAATCAACCTGTAATGATCCTACTTTGTGGTTCTGGGACTTTCCTTTTCTTTTTCTATTTATGTGATTTGATTCGTGGATACTGGCATTTATCGTCATATTGATCCTGGATAGATCATTTTTAATGACAAAAATCCAAGTGGGCACATCCACCCACGCACTTCTACTATGCCTGAAACCTTAAAATGGTATCAAAGGGAGGTTACAACGTTGATTATAGTTATCTAATTTTTGTTGATAATTTATGAATTTATATTTGATTCAATTCGAAATAAATCATTCTATAAATATGAATAAACCAGATCTGTTCTTCCTCCTTCGTTTCTCGATTCATATCACAGAAACGACCTTTAAATTTTAATTTTGATTAAAATAAAAATGAGGAACTCATCCGGAGGAGCCGCTCTTTATTTTTGTACAATACGGGAATACACGACGTGTAATTAAAACTACATGCCATGTACTTAGGTTCAACGAACCGGTACTGGTCCACCAAACCACACCGTGTTAATTGATTACACCTAAGTATTTATTACCCCGTGTTGACCAGAATTAAACTGCACGTGGGAACTAGAATACACGACATGTATGTTGGAGCAACACGCCGTGTAGTCCGATCCGGCCCAAGTGAAACTGTGTACAAAGTAGAATCCACGTACCACGTACACGGGATTGCCAGGCCGGTTACCACGTAACAAGTAAGTACACGTTGTGTATGATTTTTCTACACGCTGTGTACTCAAAAATTTCCAAAGTACAGAAAACACGCCAAAACCCCCGGCGTGTACTTTGGATAAAAGGTGGAAGAAATACACGCTGTGTAAATATAAAATACATGCTGTGTACTTTCTAGAAATAGAATTTCACCAGGTTTCCTCTAAATGTACAAAGACATCGTACAAGGAATATGGATGAGAAGAATCTCAAGGAAATTTAGAAAGGAATTTAAGATAAAGAATTGATTAATTATAAGATCATAATTAATTGAATTCAAGCGCAACTTATCTTAAATAATAGAATGATTAAAATAATTTTAATATTCTTAAATGTCGTTGCATGCTATGGATGATCATGAGCTAGACCAAAGACCCTTTGTATGTGTGTATGGTTTCATTTAAATTTGTTTAATTTAAATTTGTTGTCCTGCGAGCCTTCTTCCAATAAAATGTAGGTCCTGCATGCCCATGGTTTCTTTAATGTAAACCCATGTTATGGAGGATCTCCCAAGCCAGAGGAGATGGTTCGAAATCCAAATCTGAGGTGAAACCAACCCAAGAAGATACAAAGGTGGACAGGTGGGAGCTGCAGAACACAAACCATTGGGTTCAAGGTGTTTTTCCCTAGGCCAGGGTTAGCTTATCAAACCACTAGATAAGTTAACCAATAGAATCTCATGATCATGCCATATTATTTTATTTCTGTCTGATTTCATGGTTTATTTATTATGTATGTGTTGTCGCGATCACATAATTAATGAAATAAACAAGCATGCAAAGATGGAATAAAATAAAAACCGGACTATGTGTAAACATTATCGGAACATGGTTAATCACTTAAGCTAGAATCACTTAATATTAACAAGCATGTGATAATTAAAAACTACGCATAAAAAATTAAAATACCTCAATACCATATTAAGTCAGACCAATCCTTCCGTTACTTGATTAAGGGAAAGACTCAATTAAACTATGTGTTTGACCAACCCTTGTTGGGACACTTACTTTTATAAAGGAATCCCTTATGAAATGTTTCAGGTTGACTTAACCATATTACATCAAGAGGAGTAGCCCTTGCTAGACTTGATGTAATATTAGAGGCAAGAGTTGAGGAAATCCATGTTAGGATTTCAAGATTGGGGAGTCTACTCAATATATCAAGTCACTGTAAGCTCACAGTTGGCAAAGACCTGCCTACCTAAATACCTTCAAATAGATTGACCAACCCTTGTTGGGGTTATGCGAAGGGGAATATGGATCTTTTACACTATAATTTCAAAGCAACTGGACATTCTGAGTTCAATGGTGAGGGCCATTGGGACTTGATAAAATAGTGGGAGAATTAATAAATTAATTTATTATTTTTTCATAAAATGTAATCAATAAAGTACTGATAAATCTGCTCTTTTAATTTGTAGAATTGAAATGAAAAACTCATCAGCCACATTTTCTCTACGATCAATTCTGGATAAAGACAATATCCTCACCGGCAGTAACTTTCAGGAATGGTTTAGATGCCTTCAGGTTATCCTACGCCATGAACGAAAGTTTTACATCCTGGAGTCCTCACTTCCTGATTCTCCTGCCCTAGGGGCGAGTGATGAAGATTTCCTGGTCTATGATCAACATTTGAACGACACTCTCAACGTTCAATGTTTGATGCTATCATCAATGTCTAGTGAGCTCATGAAGTCTCATGAAGACATATATGCCTATAGCATGCTCAAGCACCTCTGTGGTCTATACCAGGAGAGATCAAGACAAGAAAGGTTTGAGATCTCCAAGGCTCTATTTCAGAGCAAGCTTGGAGAAGGTTCCCCAGTCGGGCCTCATGTAGTCAAGATCATTGGATACATTGAGCACTTGGAGGTTATAGGGTTTAAACTCCCCAAAGAACTAGGTATTGATATCATTCTTTCATCACTTCCCCAGAGCTTCTCAAACTTTGTTGTGAACTTCAACATGAACAACATTGAGAAGTCTCTGTCAGATCTTCTTATCCTCATTTTCCAAGTGGACAATGACATGAAGTGTGAAAAGCCTTCTGTCCTCATGGTGAATAAAAGAAAATGGAAGGCGAAGAGCTTTAATCCCAAAGCTTCTTTAAGGCCTTCCAAGAAAAGGAAGATCAAAGGGGAGGAAAGAGAACAAGAGGCTATTTGTTTCGCATGTGATAAGAAGGGCCACTGGAAGAAAAGCTGCACCCATCCTAGGAAGCAAGGGGAATATTCAGATGTGTTTGTCATAGAACGCAATCTATCTATTGCTACAAATTGTGTATTAGATATTTCTTATGTTGATCACATCTGTATCAAAATACAGGAACCATGTAGATTCAAGAAGATTGATCTAGGGGAGGTAGATCTACGAACAACCAATGGAGCCAGACTTGCTGTTGTAGCTGTCAGATACTACCACCTCACGTTTCCAACTGGAATGATCTTGGTGTTAAAGGGTTGTTATTATGTGCCTTCTATAACTAAAAACATTATTTTAGTATCCAGATTAGATACTGATGGATTCATGTTCATGTTTGGAAATGAATGTTGCTACTTTTATAAAGATAACATTTGTTTTGGTAGGGCACATTTATATAACAGCCTTTATATGTTAGACTATACAAACCAAGTAATGACGATCGATGACAAAGTTAATTCACGTGACTAATACCACACCTAACTTTGGCATCACCAGCTTGGTCATGTCAATGAGAAACATTTGACAAAATTACATCAATATGGGTATTTAGATTCATTATCACTAAAACCACTTAGTGTATGTCATGCGTGTCTATAAGGAAAAATGACCAAAGACCCATTTGGTGGGAAAGGTGAAAGGGCTAAATAGCTTCTAGAATTAGTTCACACAGATGTGTGTGGACCATTCCCAGTTGAAGCAAGGGGTGGGTTCTCATACTTAATAAATTTTACTGATGATTTTAGTAGATATGGATATATCTACTTAATGAGGTATAAGTCCGATTCTTTTGATCGTTTCAAAGAATACAAGAATGAAGTTGAGAACCAACTTGATAAAAAGATTAAGAAACTCCACTCAGACAGAGTAGGAGAATATCTTAATCAAGAATTCATTTATTTTTTACGGGAGTTTGGGATTCTATCTCAACTCACTCCTCCTTACACGCCTCAGTGGAATGGTGTAAGTGAAAGGAGGAACTGCACCTTGTTGGACATGGTGAGATCAATGATGAGTCATGCGAGTCTTCCATTATCCTTTTGGGGATATTCATTACAAACAACAGCACACATACTAAACCAAGTACCAACTAAATCGATAAATGGTATTCCATATGAGTTATGGAGTGGACGCAAATCCATGTTATCGAATTTACATGTGTGGGGTAGCGAAGAATTTGTTAAGGACTATTCAGGTAACAAGCTTGCACCCTGAGGCACAAAGTGTATCTTTATAAGATATCCCAAGGAAACAAGGGGATATTACCTATACAACCCATCAGACAGAAAGGTTTCAGTGGAAAGACACGCCATATTCCTTGAGAGGGAGCACATCTCCAAAAGAGATAGTGGGAGCGAGATAGACTTCGATGAAGTAGCGGCTCAAGATACACATGAGTTGGTACAAGAAAAGATTCCACAAAGCCTCGTGGAAGAACAATCTGTTCCAGAGACACAAGAACTGCGTAGGAGCACGAGAGAGGTGAGAGAACCAGAAATATATGGTTTTCTTGTTATCGAGGATGGTGACTCATTATTGGTTGACAATGATGATCCTCTTACCTACAAGGAAGCATTTGAAGGCATAGAATTTTCCAAGTGGCAAGAATCCATGAATTCAGAAATGGATTCCGTGTACCAAAACCAAGTCTGGATTTTAGTAGATCCTCCAGTTGATGTAACGCCTATTGGTAACAAATGGGTATTCAAGAAGAAACTGGACATGGAGGGGAAAGTTAGCACCTATAACGCACGACTGGTTGCAAAAGGTTTTAGACAGCATCAAGGAATTGAATATGATGAAACCTTTTTACCAGTTGCGATGCTGAAATCCATCAGAATCCTATTGGCCATTGCCGCTTACCATGACTATGAAATTTGGCAAATGGATGTCAAAATAGAATTCCTTAACAGTAACCTCTAGGAAGATGTCTACATAAAACAACCTGAAGGGTTTATGACTCTAAAGGATGCCAACAAGGGTTCAAAGTTGCATAAATCCATATATGGATTAAAGCAAGCATCAAAGTCATGGAAAATTCGTTTTGATGAATCCGTAACAAAATTTGGATTTGTTAAGAATGAATGCGAGCCTTGTGTCTATAAAAGGTTTAGTATAAGTGCAATCGTTTTTCTAATTTTATATGTTGATGACATATTACTAATTGGAAACTAAGTACCAATATTACAGTCAGTTAAGGCATGGTTGCATAAATGCTTCTCCATGAAAGACTTGGGCGAGGCAGCATATATTCTTGGGATCAAGATCCATCATGATAGATACAAGATAATGTTGGGCCTGAGCCAAAGTACATACATTGACAAGATACTGAAGAGATTCAGTATGGAACAGTCCAAGAGGGGATTGTTGCCAGTGTCATATGGTATTCATCTTTCCAAGAAAATGTATCCTCAGACACATGAAGAAAGAATGAAAATGGAAAGGATCCCTTACGCATCCGCGATTGGGTCAGTCATGAATTATATGCTTTGTACAAGGCTAGATGTTGCTTACACATTAAGTGCAGTATGCAAATATCAAGCTGATCCAGGAGACCGCCATTGGATGACATTCAAGACTATACTTAAGTCTCTGAGGCGTACTAAGGATATGTTCATAGTTTATGGAGGAGATGTGGAACTAGTCATCATAGGACATGTATATGCTAGTTTCCAGACTGATCAAGATGACATGAAGTCACAGACTGGATACATCTTCAGTTTGAATGGAGGTGCAGTGAGCTGGAAGATCTCAAAGAAAAGTGTGGTGGCAGATTCTACAACGGAGTCTGAGTATATCGCAGCTTCTAAGGCAGCTAAAGAAGAAGTATGGATGTGATGCTTTGTCCAAGAGTTGGATGTATTACAGATCAGTAAAGATCCTATCACACTCTATTGTGGTAATACTGCAGTGGTGAAACTTTCAAAAGAGCGAAGGTCACATCAACGTACAAAGCACATACTTCAGAAGTATCATCTCTTGAGGGATTTTTCTTAGAGAGGTGAAGTTTCAGTGAGCAATATTTCTACAGAAGACAACGTGGCGGACCCCTTGACTAAAGCCTTGACTTAGAAGAAACATGATCATCATGTGAGGTCTAGCGGACTAAAAGTCATAGGTTGTTGGATCTAGTCCAAGTGGGAGTTTGTAAGGGTTGGTGTCCTGAGAACTAACTAGACTGTACTTTGATTACATGAATGTACTCTTATTATATATTGTTCATTGTTTTTCATGACTATAATATAAAAATGTTCTAGAATAATTTTTGCATTGATAAGGTCATGGAACATCGCCTCTATGATGAGAACCTTGAAATACTATAACAATATTCTTAAATAAAGTTCTACGGTTGGATGGAATACTATGATAGGACACATAGTATACAGACCGTCATGTGCGAGTACTCGTAAAAAGGCGAGACTATCTCTCATGGAGTTCACACTTGGTAATCTTTAAGATAGGAGATTATGATAACAGACCCGACAGTAGCAATTCCGCATGTCTTGGTGTCATAGGACATTGCTATCTATGAGAATTTGTAATGGTCCTTAGACAGGAAGATTATCATTAACTCATTTCATGACTCGCACACTTAGATTTACTGACAAAAATCCGTCATGCAGACAGTTGGCAAGAAGTAGGGTACGCTGGGTGCGTCACGAATGACATGTTGTTAATGTATAAGTCGAGGATGGATTTCTCCCTTCCATTTATGGAAGTTGATATCTCAGCCCTTTGATTGAAATAGAACTGTCGCATTAAATTCCATGGGCATGGTGTAAACGAAGAGTTTATTTCAGGTAGTCAAAGAACGACGGATCAAACATACAGGTTTATGACACTGCCATGAAACCTACTTGATGAGATATTGAGACAAAAGGATTAAATTACATAGTAAGTGTTCATATGAGGTGATACATCAATGCAGCATCAACTTCTGTCTCTTGGGTGCCTTGACTCATTACTAGACAGTAATCTTGGAATTTAGGAAAGCCCGCCTAATGCCAACGAGAAAGAGGCCTAGAGGGTCACACACTAAGTGTATTCAAGTATCTCAAGTAGAATAAAGATTATTCCCGTATGTGGTTTAATAATTGTTCAAGGAAGCCTAAATCGTTTTAATGTTGGAGGAAGAATAAAATAAAATAAAACAAGTACACGCCATGTATCTATGATTACACGCCGTGTAGTTTTATTTTGAAAATAAGTACACGCCGTGTATTATTAAATGTACACGCCATGTATTTTTCATTTTGGAAAGGAAATGAATAAATGAAAACAAGATATACATGTTGTGTACATTTAATATACACACCGTGTAGTTTTCAATGAAAAACTAGTACACTCCATGTATTTATTATTATACGCCATGTAGTTTTTCCAGTTGGGATTTTGAGGAAATGTCATTTTATTAAATGATATTTATTATAATCAGTGTGGGCGCATGTCAAGTAATTAATTACTCGACATGGGGTTTTCAAAAGGGAGTTAATGAAATAAATAAAACCTGTAACGCGTTTATTTATTGTCAAAACTCTACAACCTCAAACCTGATTATAAATATCCTCACAACCCCAACTCTTTTCCCACCACAACAATTCTGGAGAATTCTTTCAAGGCCGAAAGAACCTCTTCCTCCAAGAACGCTCTAAAGACTGAGAGAGATCCTCTTCCATCAGATCAAGATGATCTAAGGCGGACAACGCAAGCAAAGGTTTCTTCACACTAGCACCTGGAGACTCCTTTGGTGACGTCTAAAGATACGAGTTGCATGTGTGGATCACCGCTAGAGGAAGTAAACACCTGGCCTCTGCGACATAATGAAGAATCACATCGAAATATGATCAAGAATATCAACGAATAAAGAACACCAAAAGGTACTTCTTTTCAATTTATTAAATTAATCATAATCAACCTGTAACGATCCTACTTTGTGGTTCCAGGACTTTGCTTTTCTTTGTCTATTTCTGTGATTCGATCCGTGGAGACTGGCATTTATCATCGTATTAATCCTGGATAGATCATTGTTAATGACAAAAATCCAAGTGGGCACATCCACCCACGTGCTTCCACTACGCCCGGAACCTTCAAGAACTGGGTTAGTTCATGACAGTAAAGGAAAAGAAAACAACATTGTTTTCTGAGGTGGTAGTTTGTTGTATATAAGAATGTTAAGTTAGTTACCCATTTTATGGAAGTGTGTGTAAGAGTAGGTATAAAACTTAGAATAAAAACATCTCAGTATATTTATTATACTTTGTTTATCAAATAAGTATGAAATAAGAATAATTGAGGTGGTGGAGAATGAAAATAAAATAAAGGATATTGAGGAAAGATGTTACCTATTCTTTGGGTAACTCTTGATTTTCACCAAAGGGAATCCTTGGTAATATTTATGACCAAAGGGAGGATTATAGAATGAATGGAGAAATTTTGGGAGGATATTTGGGTAGGTTTTGTCCTATAAGAAGTGGATTGAGAGGTTTTAAGAAGTGAGTAGTGTGAGTGCCCTTTTATAATTGAGGAGGAGTGACCTTTTTTTAAATATAACAAGGTAAACACTATTGAGAGGTCTCTACTACCACAAAAAAAGTTTTTCGCAGTGACCCCCTTTATCAGCGCTTTTGTTAGTGCTGATAAAGGGCCCCCCTTTATCAGCGCTTGTTTAGTAGCGCTGATAAATGGGGGGCCTTTATCAGCGCTTTTTTTAAAAGTGCTGATAAAGGGTCGGATTCAAAAAAAATTAAAAAATATATTAATATATTAATATATAAATATAGTTATATTGTTATATAAATATAATATATACTTTTTAAATATATTTTAGATAAGTATAAATGTACATTTACACTTATTATACTTAATATATAAGATATTTAGTGAAAATGGCTTCTTAAAAAATTAAAAAAAATATTTTTAATTAATAATTTGATAATAATTATGGAGTAATAGTCATTTAATAACAATTTGAGGAGTAAAAAAATTTAAAAAATTAAAAAAAGATCCAAAATATGTTGAAAACGCAACTCAAACTTCAAACGGCCATAACTTTTGATCCGAGTGTCCGTTTGAGCTCTACCACATATCAAATCGAAGCCTGCGACGAGCTCTACATCACTGTAACTAGGGATACCCTGATCAAGCGTTTTTTGAGGCCAGAAGAGGCCTAGAAGGCCTCCAAAACTGAGTTTTTTATTGGGGTACCCAGATTTTTTAACATTTTGTGGATTTTCAATCTCGTTTAAGGGGGTATTATTGGTTTTTTTTGGCGGGGACTGAATTTATTCCAAGGTATTACATTCATATTGATATTATTTCTTTGAAATTTCATCCTTTTTTATAATGCACTACTATTTATAATCAAATATATAACTATATGTACATATTTTTAATATATTCACACCTAAAAATTAAATTTTTTAAATAAATAATTAAACATATTTACATATAAAATATATTAGCTTTATCTAAATAATAACTAAGATCTATTTTATTTAAAATACCAATATATGAATATTTATATACCTATATATTAATCTAACTATATATATATATTAATCTAACTATATATATATATTAATCTAACTATATATATATATTAATCTAATTACTATATATATATTAATATAACTACATATATATATATATTAGTATTACTATAAATATATATATTAATATCACTATATATATATTAATATAACTATATATATATATTCATATAACTATATATATGTTAATATAACTATAAATATATATTAATATAAATATATATTACTATACGAATAAATATAACTAAATATATATATATATATATATAGATATATATTAATATCACTATATATATATATTAATATAACTATATATATATATTAATATAACTATATATATATATATTATAATATAACTATATATATATATTATATTATAATATAACTATATATATATATATATTATAATATAACTATATATATATTAATATAAATATATATTAGTATACGAATAAATATAACTATATATATATATATAGAGAGATATCATGAATTGGAAGACAAATCAAAATAGAGTAGTGGTAAAGGCTTAGGCGCGCTGGGGGGAGGTCTCGAGTTCAAATCCTGGTGGAGGCAGGGGCGCGCGCGCATGGGGGAATATAGCACCAAGCGCTGTTAAAGGGTGTAGGGGGTGCATGGGGTGATGTACAAGGGTAGAAAAGTGCTGTAAAAGGGGGGGGGGGGGGGCTCAAGCGCTATAAAGCCCCCCCCGATTCGTAGTATTTTTTATTTTTTTTAAATTTTTTTAATTTTTTTAACTTTTATCAGCACTTTTTTAAAAGCGCTGATAAAATGGTCCTTTATCAGTGCTAAAAAGAAAGTGATGATAAAGGAAGCACTGATATAGGACCCCTTTATCAGTGCTAAAAAAAGCGCTGATAAAGGGGTACTTTTATCAGCACTTTTTTTAGTGCTGATAAAAGACCCCTTTTATCAGGGATTTTTTTAGCACTGATAAAGGGGTCCTATATCAGCGCTTTTCGAAGTGCTGATAAAGGGGACCCCCCTTTATCTATGCTGGCTTTATCAACGCTTTTTCTAGCGCTGATAAAGGCCATTTTTAGCGCTGATAAGGGCCGTGTTTGTAGTAGTGTCTCTTACATCATGGGAATACAATAACTGATAAAATTTGTGAAAATATGGGATTTGGTCTAAATTTGGACATCTAATGGATTTTTTTACATGTCTCTAGGGTACTTGGATTCTTAAGATTAAGGCTTAATCATCAAGTAAACTATTTTTTATCGCAATCGCTACAATTAATTTTAATTACTTTCACTAATATTTTTGATAAAAAACTAAGTTTAACTTATTATAAATTATAAATTATTTTTATTCAAAATATTAAATCCATTTTTACAAATTCTTATCACATAAGTTTCAGAAATTAATTTAAAATTAATCCCATAGACGTGTCACAACAACGAGTTTTTAAGTGAAAATGTTTTAAAGCTTGAAATGTTTTTATATCTAATTTCAATGTGAAATTAGTTACAATGGAATAAATTGGATTAATATATGTAAAATAAATACAATTACACTTTAAAACCAAATTAAAATATAATTTTACTATATAAATAAATTAGATAAAAAGTAGTTTTGAATTAAAATTCAATGTTTTCACTATTCATCAAAAAGTGAAACTTCTCATAAAAATATCAAAAATTCACCCAAAGTAAAATTTGATATTATGATTCAAAAAATGATGTTTATTATTTTAAATAAAAATCATAAAAGTTTCAAATATTATATTTAAATGTGGTTTCCATTAAAATGCAGTAAAATTACCTTTTAGAAAAACACATCTTTGTATTCATAAAATTAGATATATTATTATATTACAACTATAAAATATATTGGATGGTTATAAAAAATATTGATTAAATATATAAATTTTCTTGAAAACATTAATTAAAATTGGTTTGTTTAATTTATTGAGATGATATTTTGTTTGTAAATAGAAAAATAGTTTTCTTGGAAAAGTAATTTCTTTATTTTCTAATAGTTTGTTCATTCACTTATACTAATTGATAAATAAAGGATTAATTTTATATACATGTGTAAATCATATTTTCACAATTTAGTTAATATTATTTGTAACATCCATTCCAATAGCTAGGTAGAACCTATAAAAATATTTTTATAATAATATTAATAATATATTGTAGTTTGGTAAAACTCAACATTGTGTGTTATGAAAGCTATTGAAGGGACTTGGTATTGTGCATAGTAAAATCCAAAAATAATGTTTCGTGTACCTAAATATAATCTAAGTGTTATTTATAGTGCATTATTAAATTTTTTATTCCTATAACACAATACATACTTAGTGCTTTCATATAACAAAATCTATATTTAGTGTTTTGTGAAATGAAAAATATAGAAAATATTAAATTAATTCGTTTTTTTACAAAATTTTGGGGTTTTACATAATGAATTTATCATACTAGTACTTTTGAACCCAAGATTTTATCAAATAAGGTAGATATGACCCTTTGTTTATACATGGATTACCGACAATTTAACCAACATATAATTAAGAATTGATATCCATTTCCTTAGATAGATGATCTCTTTGATCAGATTCAAGGAGGTAAGGTATTTTTGAAGATAAATATAAGATTGTGATATCATCTGGCGTGATTCCGGCCTTCATATATACCATTTATGACTTTTAAAAGTAAGTAAGGTTTATAATAGTATGTCATTATGCCGTTTAGTCTTATGAATGCACCAATTATTTTTATGGATTTGATGAATAGGGTTTCAATCCATATCTTGATTCATTTTTTATAGTCTTCATGGACAACATCTTGGTATATTATCATACTCATAGATACCATTCTAGACATATTGATATCATTATGAATACACTAATATAGAATCATATTAATTATAAGATTTCAAAGTGCTACTTATGGATAAAAAAGTTAAATTTTTGGGTCATATTATCTCAAAATCGGGAGTATTTGTTGATTCAGAGAAGATGAGTGTTGCGGTTTCCTAGGAGAAACCTAAGAAATATTTTGACATATAAAGTTTCCTTGGGATGACTAGATACTACATACATTTCATAGAAGACTTCTCATGAATTTTTTCACCTCTTACTGGTTTGAAAAATAATGGTGTGAAGTTTCTGTGGGAAGAAGCGTGAAATAAATCATTTCAAGAGCAGAAATGAAGGCTTATCTCAACAACTTTTTTGATTCCACTAGATCCTAGAAGAGGCTATATAGTTTTTTGTGATGCATATAGAATCAGTCTAGGAGTAGTGCTAATGCATGAGGATAGATTCATTATATCTGGATCTAAGAAGTTGAGGCCTCATGAGAGAAACTACCTGATGCATTATATCTATATTGAAGATGTTGTCCGTGAATTACATTATTGGACACACTATCTGATGGGTGAGATCTTTGTGATGTATACAAACCACAAGATCCTCAAATATATCCTTACATATCATGTCTTTAATCCCTACTATCAAATATGGGTTGAATACCTTCTCTATTTTGACTTTGATCTTACCTACATGTCTAGAAAGGGAAATGGGGTTGCTGATGCGCTGATCTAGAAAACTTAGGCATAGGATATTCAAGAAGCAAGTGATGAATGGAAATTTTTGGACCTTCTTTCTAATATACATCTGGAGTTTTAGGAGATTCATGAGAGATCTTATACTATGGATTTGGAAATTATCTCTTCACTCCTTGATAGGGTGAATAACAGGATGTTTTCAAATCTTGATGGTTTTGTTCTCTTGAAGAGTATTTCTGGTGGGGATCCACCTCTAGATTGGTCTATTGATGAAGATGACATCCTATATATTCATGGGCGTGTATGGGTTTCCATTGAAATGAGATAGGAACTAATGTAAGAGTCCCATACTTCTCAGTGGTCGGTTTATCCAGGAATCTCTAAGATGCATTGAGATATGCGATTCTAGTATTGGTGGCTTAGGATGAAATGTCAGATATGAAGTTCTATCACTAGTTGTTCCACCTATCATTAGGTAAAGGTAGATCACTAGTGGATTTATAGCTTGTTACAGTTGTTTCTAGTCTTTAAATAGAAATAGAAAGATATTCCAATGTACTTTTTAGTCAGATTACCGAGGTTTCCTTAAGGAAGCAATGTAGTTTGGGTAGTCATTGATAGACTGAAATAATTCACTGACTTTATTCCTATCTAAGAGACTTTCTTAGTTGATGAACTAGAAAGGCTGTATGTCCATGATATCATATGGCTACATGGGGTCCCTCATACTATCATTTATGATAGGGATTGTCATTTAACATTGAGGTTCTAGAAAGGGTTACAAAATGATATGGGTACACAGGTGCTTATGAGCACAAGATTTTACCCTCAAACTGATGGCTAGTCAGAACAAATGATACATGTGTTATAGGACATACTACAAACATACGACCTTGATTTCAACAGTTCTTGGGGGAATCATATCCATCTCATAGAGTTTTCCTAAAATAATAACTATCAATAAATGATTTAGATGGATCCTTGTGAGGCCTTATATGTTAGGTCGTTCCATTCATACCTATGCTGGTTAGAGGCAAGAGAGGTAGCACTACTTATTACTCATCTCATGCAGGAGACTTAGAAGTAGTTTCACCTGATAAAGAAGTGTATGTTTACTACTTAGTCTAGACAAAAATATTATGCTGATTGTCATTGATGACCTCTGGAGTTCGAGGTTAGGGATCATGTTTTCTTATGGGTATAACCCCGAATTGGGCATAGAAAGATATGGAGGCAAGGGAAGCAATCACCTCATTATGTTAGTCCATTTGATATTTTGGATAGAGTTGGGATGATAGCCTTTCAGTTTCTACTACCTCAAAGGTACCATTCCATACATGACATATTACACTTTTTACAACTTCACTGTTATCATGCCAACCCATATCATACTTTTGATCCCAAGGAGGTTGAGTTAAATGTTTATTATTTTGAAGAGTATCAAATACACATCATTGATCGAAGATTGAATAATCTTCAAGGATGGTATGTACCTTTAGTATGGGTGCTATGGAAACACAACCGTGTACACAATTAGAATTGGGAATGGGAGGCCAAAGTATGTGGCTATTGGCCATAGTTATTATCAGAAAATGTTCCTCCACCCTTGGAAGGTGTACTCAAGGAAAAGTTCCTTTAAGAGGGTAAGAATATAAGAACCTAGTTTTTTTCCTTTAGGTATGGATCATTTTAATTTTTAATGATCTTGTATAGTTCAATTTTTATATTAGACCCTAAAGTTGGGCCATGGGCTGGTTGGGTAGTTTTTGAAAGGAAGGGGAAAGAGGGATGTAGGTTGGATACAAGCCAATTACATAACGTGTAATTGGAATACATGATGTGTATCAAATACATGAAATTTAATTATCTAGAAAAAAACTTTCAATTCATGTAAAGGGTTTTCCTAAGGAGGAAGACCCACATATTTAAATTTCATGTAAATCATTTACATTATGTGAAAATCCTCAACTTCAGTTTTTTAAAATAAGAGGTAGGGTATATATATTTCAATATAATACCTCACCTCCTACCTCCTCTATCACGTAGGAGAACCCCAGGAATCCAAAACATAGGGTTTGGTTTTTCTTCAGAATACAAAATCTGATTTAATATCCATATTCCACATTATAATCATGCTGCTATGTTCTTCAATCCTTTGGATTAGTTCATCATTTTTATTTATATTGAAGACTCTCTTTAGATGCAGCCTCATATTCCCTATATTCAATACGTTGATCCATTCTTCCATTTCATTTTGATCTAGGAAACACTAAAGGCTGATACAGTACAAAGAGAGTGTTATAGGCTTGAGGTAGTTGGTCTATGAATTTTCCCTAATAGTCTCATCATTTTATAGAATGTTGTCACTGTACGCATGCCGATTTCACTGGGCATTGCTTATTTAATTCATCTTCCACAATTATAATAATTTAACTCATGTTCTAGAGACCCATATATATATATATATATAATCATCTCATCATTGGTGGTTATGACCTCATCTTTGGCCACCCGAAGTAGGGTATTTTTCTTATTTATGACTTAGTAGCTTGTTATGACTATCTTCCCCACCGTTCGGGTGTGCATTGACTTGGCCTTATAAAAGGTAAGCTTTTTAATTAAATGAATGGATTGTTAAGGGATATTACTTTATAGTATCACTTAAACCTTCTAAGATAAGTGGTTTAATACATTAATTGAAATTCAATGGTAAATAGAAAGTATATTATGTGTATCTCTTAGCCTAGTTATTTATAATTACACTGTATATGGTGGCATGCCTTTATCCCACCTTGTAATGCTCATAAAAGGTAAAGTAATGAATCTAATAAATGAAATGTAATTAATGTAATAAATGGTTTCATGTTTTATTAATCTTCATCACTTAGTAATAAAGGAACTGTAATGAACCTTCTAAATGATTAAATGACATGAATATTACATGGTCTAAATAAAATAATTAATTATGTATAAGGTGCCTATTGAATATGGACCTCTTTATGTTCATATAAATGGTTAGAATTTATTTATTCCTTAGATTCCTAAGTAAATTCCTTAAGCACTCAAAGGATTCCATTCTAATTCAAGGATCCAATTTCCAAGGGAGATACCCACCTTGGAACATGGTCCTTGTCTACTAGCGGATGTCCGACATGACACCACAGGATCCCTTCACTATCTATCGAATATTAGGATGCCTTGGATACAATCCTTGGATAAATCATGACATCCTCAAACATGTTGAAACATGGATAAACCCCATTGGGAACAGTCATGATTAGCCCGTTCTACCTTGGACGAGATCATTGGACTCATTTAGAATCATTTACAGTGGAATGACTTGGGAAATGCCCCTTGGATTGCACTCAGAACCCTTAAAGCTAGGCTGTATGTTATTACTAAGTTGGCTCGAACCATGAGGTCAAAGATCACTTAGTTATTACCTTGGACCCTCTTTCATTATTTTTATCATTACAGGATGCCATGTTACTCCTTGGATCCTTTATTATTATTATTATCATGATACATTATCAATGCTATTGTATATCACCTGACTTATTTATATAAACTAGACTCGAATGAATTAATTAATGCAATGATTACATGTTCGAACACCAGCTGAGGCTGAAGCAGGTATCATGGTATTTAAATTACTATACGATCTTTATATCCACATATATATATATATATATATATATATATTCATGCACACTATCTAGTTTATATTCACAAACTGGATTTGTATATAGGTTGTTGGTCATAGTCTATTGTGATTTATCTCACACACTATTCAAGCCACTGATGGTACCCTAATGGATTATATGCATGTAGGTGTTAGTAAAGGGAAACATACCACTTTGGAAACCTGATCTAGATTTCTTGAATTTGGATGGAGCTAGGTATCATATGATCGATCCATTTCTCAAGATTCTAGATAGTTTTTGGTTTATTTTTGATTCTTTGTTACAACATATCTTTCCTGCTACCATGTATACCTATTTTATAGTTTTGTAGACACATGAAATAAATTATCATAAGATTTTGTATATGAATCAGTTACCTTATTTTGATTATTATCTATTTCTTTCATGTTTATGTCTACTTCCACTGAGTTATTCATTGTTATATTTTTTCCTCTATTTATGAGTTATTACTTATCCATTTTTCTCCACTCTTAAATAAGGTAATAATATTCCCATGGTTAGACCCCAAGATATTGGTGCAACTCAGAAGAATTTGGCATATAGGGAGGCACTCTTGAGGCCTTTTGGTCCACCTGACCGGGGCACTCATTTAGTGGATTCTAGGTTAGGATGTCACAATAATAAAATTTACGTGATCACTATGTAAATATTGATATCCTGATCTAGTAATCTTTATTACACTAGGCCCATTCCTCTAGATAAAGGTATATCCAATGACCCAAGGAAATAAATCACACTAATTATTTGTTTATTATTATTATTATTTTAATAATAATTTTTTTATAATAATTTAATCATAATTAGTCTAATTCTCCCATCAAATGATCTCAAAATGATCCAAACTTGGTTTAATTAGGTATATCTTTTTGTTGGAGGTCCAATATAACTTTTGGCACCCAATCCTGATAAAAAATGTCACTAACCAACCCAATTACCCTGGTAACCCAATAATAGAGTTAGTCCTTACATAGCTCAAAGGGCATTCCCAACCCCCACGAGTCAGCGACCAACACTTAGAATCATACAATATGAAAGTGGGAATGATTTTTCCACTGACAATGAAAAAGTAAAATAAGAAATACAATATGCATATCAAAAGAAACTCCATTGAGGGTAATGTACCAGAAGTAAAATATGAATTAAAGTCGAACATACTACAACCGAAGTACCAAAATAGGAAAAAAATAGCCCAAGTCCCTAAGGACACAACTCACAAAGTCCAAGGTTCAATAGCTGTATCCAACGCCAAGAGATCCTTTCCCCTGTCTCGAACCTAGAAGGAGATAATCTACAAACACCTAAAAGAAAACATAGGGTGTGAGCTAAAAAGCCGATCATGGTCTCACTAAGGATTCCATAATAGATGCCTATAATAGATTAACCAAAGGAATGATTTCAGTTTATAAAATAAATAAACAATATTGGAATTTAAAATAATATTTAAACAAATCATTCTATACAGTTCAAATGATGGAAAATAATTTAAGAGAAGGATTTACAAGTGATGAAATATTTCTAAAACAATGTAATACATAATTTTTTATATAAAATAGTTTATATAAATTCAGAAGGATTGTAAAGGAGTTTAACAACTTTGGAAAACATTTATATCTCAAATGTAAATAGGCGAGAAACATGGTCATATACCAAATAGTTACAAAATTTATAGGCTATAGGGATCCACATTCTCTAAGTGATCATGTAAATATGTGTACATACACATCCCTTTGACACTAGACCAAGGTGACTCGTCACCATCCCATCTGGGATGTGACCTGCTGTATTAATGTTTTAGAATATTGTATAATCATAGAGTGTGTCCAAATAAACCACAATATATATAAGGATTGCATGTTATCTTACACAATAAATGATGGGAAATTTATTTTATGACTTCTTAAAATAAAATTAAATCCCATTCCCCCATTTCAAATTCCAATTTCCATTTAAAACCAAAACATGTTTTAATCAAACACTTTTTTTAACAAGATAAAACCATTGGGTTTTTATTAAAATATTTTAAGACATTTTCACAATTTAAAAAATTACATCAATTCCATTTAAATAATTAAATTCAACAATTCAATTGAAACATTTCCATCCATTTGCAAACAAACCCCAATTCATCAAAATTGGGGGGGGGGGGTTTCCCAATTTCATTCCGAAACCATTTCAAACCTCCCAATTCACTAGAATTGGGTTTTAATTAAAACCAATTGAAATCCATTTAAAACATTCAAAATTAAATCAACAACTGAAATTAATCAAGTAATTTAAGGTTAATCAATTTGGCCAAGTGAGTTATAATCACTTATCTTTTTCCAAAAACCCAATGCCCGTAACAAAACCTATCAATGAGAACGAAGGAACAAAAGAACTCAACACTCAAACTAGAAATTAGATTTAGAAAAATGGAGTATAGATACATCAGTTTCAATATGATCCATCAAACCCCAAGGAGGAAGAGATAAAGATATAGAGAAAAAAGGAATAACTCTTACATGAGAATTCACACTACCAACACAACGATAATCGAATGAAAAATGAAAGGATCCTGAAGGGTCAGAGAACTCCAATATCACATGGGGAAGGATTTGGGTTGAGTGAAAAAAATATATGTGAGGATAAAAAAGTATCTCAATCGTTCTACCTTAATATATACAAAACACGAGGAATTACACGACGTTCAATCTCATTACACGTCAAAAAATAGTTAAATTCCATAACCACTGAAACCCATCATTTTAAATTAAAAACAGATCTTTAATTAACTCACGACGTGTAAGAGATCTTCATGACGTGTAACTTTTATGGTGTGAACCCTTCTCAGGGTATGTACCTAGTAACCATTAACCGTCATTTAACCTAGTTACATGGTGTATAACCATTCGATATCATGTAGAAATGAACAATTAAAGATAGGAGTCCAAAAAATATATGACTTAAAAATTAGAGGTATCCTCCCAATTCATTACCAACCCTACCCATTCAATGAAAAGGGAAAACCATGAAATGGTTAAATATGTACCTGTCATATCATTAACAAGATGCTACAACCTCCCCAACATAAAAACTTTATGTCCCTAAAAAATCCTAAGAAGAAGCTTCCATTCCAAAAAGATGAGGACACTACTCTATCATCAGTGCCTCACATTCCCACTTCTCATGATTATTAGAACCATGCTACCATAGTACACAAACCAAAGGTACCATCCTCCCACTAAGTACCTTGGTCTCAAATTCAACTATCCTGACGAGACACTCAGTCAAAGATAAATCAAGTTCAATCTCAAGATCAATATATCTCAAAATGTGAGATGTATCAGAGAAATACTTTCTCATCCGTGATACATGGAGTATGTTATGTATTGATGTCAGCTCTAGTATAAGTTCTAAATGGTGTGAAACTTTCCCCACTTACTCAACAACCTTGAAAGGTCCCACAAAATGAGGAGAAAGCTTCCCTTACCTCCTAAACCATCGATGAACCAACTATGGTGAAACCTTTAAGAACACCTAGACACCAATTGAAAAATATAAGGGGTTACGGTGATAATCAACATAATATTTATATTGGATTTGTTCTGTTAACACTCCCTAATGAATCAAATGAATATTCGGTGTCATCTCTTTCACCAAAATTGGTCTAACCAAATAACTTTAACCAATATCCAACCAACACAATAAATATTTATGAGGAAGACAATACAAGGCCTCAAAAGGAGCGATTTTGATCATGGAATGGTAACTATTGTTATAAGAAAAATCAACCAGACCCAATTGATCATCCCATGCACCACCAAAGTTGAGAACCCAAGCATGGAGCATATCCTCCAGAATCAATATAGATCTTTCTATCTGGACATCCGAACGCGGATGATAAGCCATGCTCAAGAAGATCTGAGATCCCAAGGCCTCTTGAAGGCCCCTCTAAAAGTGAAAATTGAACTAATGATCCATATTAGAGACTATAGAATATGTAACTCCATGTTAACGAACAATATCATTCATATAGATATTTCACAACTCCTCAAATTTGGTTATATCATGAATGGGTATGAAGTGAGACAAATATTTTAATTTTTCGATCACAACCTGTATCTAATTATTCATTCTACAAGTATGAGGAAACCTAACCAAAAAGTATATAGAGATCTCATACCACTTCCAAGTGGGGACTAGAAGTGATTGATGTAAACCCAAAGGTTTCTAGTGTTCATCCTTCACCTACTGGCATGTATAACAATGAGAAAAAAACATAGCAATTCTCAATATGATACGTGGCCACCGGAACTACCACTACATGTCATATAACATCTTAGTGGTTCCTGGGTGAACAAACCACTAGAAATTATGATAATACCCTATCACATAATTTCTTTCTACTAACGATAAAACGTTGCAATTATGATAACATAGAACACCCTCTTTAGAGAATTATCATTGGGAAACTATCTCTTCACGAAAAAGAGAGTCTCTAATTATATGGAATTATTCATCAGTTTTTTGGTCCTAAAGAATAATATCGAGAAGAGTGAATGTCAACTAAATGTTGGATAAAGAAAATTCACCCCCTTTTTCTGAAATCCAATATGAAACTATACAAAAAGAGCCATTGAATTCCAATATTTTGAATATTCTTTCACTGTTTGGGTTGGATGTTTTCTTCTCAAAGCATCCATGTTTACATTCCCTTTCCCTAGGGTATAAGAAATGATGAAGTCAAAAGATTACAGGTACTCCACCTGATGTCTCTGGTGGATATTCAAATCTTTTTGAGAGAATATATAACTAAATCTCTTATGGTCTGAATACATAGTTACCATTTCTTCGTATAGGTAATTCCTCCATCACTTAAAGAGCATGCATCAAAGATAGAAGTTCAAGGTCAGGGGTTGGAAAATTCTTCTTATGTGGACTAAGATAACAAGAACCATAGTCAATGGCATGATAAACCAACATAATAATGCAACCCAAGCCTGAACCCGATGCATCACAGAAGACCACATAGTTCTACCTGACCTTTAGAAGATTCAACACTGATGTAGTAATAAAAATATTTTTCATATAAAAAAAATAATTCCAAAATTTCTCATACCATGTAAAATTCACTCTCTTCTAAGTTAGAGTAGCCATTGGAGAAGCTAACATTGATAAGTCCTTCACAAACTGATGATAATATCTGGGTAAGCCCAAGAAACTCCGAATCTCAAATACATTTCTCGGTTTCTCCCAAGTCATAAAAACCAACAACTTCTCAGGATCAACTAATATTCCTTGTTACAACACCACATTCCCCAAAAATTTCATTTCTTGAATCCAAAAATCATAATTCAAAATCTTAGAATAAAGTTGGTGGTTTCTCAAAAGACTCAGAACTATTTTCAGATGATGTACTTGATCCTCCTTAGACTAATAATAAATGTGGATGTCTTCCCCAAAGACCACCAAAAAGGTATCTAGATACTAATGGAAAATATTGTTCATCAAATCCATGAAAACTGCTGGAGAATTTTTTATAGAAAAGTGTATAAAAAGACACTAATAATGGTCATACCTTCTCCGAAAGGTATTTTTATGAATTTAATATTCTTTTATCCTCAACTGATGGTAACCATATAAAAGTTCAATCTTTGAAATCCACTTTTTCCTTTTCAACTAATCAAATAGATAATTAATATGTGGAAATGGATAATTTTTCTTCATCATAACTTGATTGAGATTTAATTAATCAACACATAATATAAGAGAACCATTAGCTTTCTTAGTGAAGATAGCTGGCACCACCCAAAGTGGGACACTCGGGCTTATAAAGAAATTATTAAGAAGATTTTATGACTTGGAATTCAACTCTTTTAGTTTATTTGGTTCCATGCGGTAAGAGGTAATTAAAACCAGCTGAGTACAAACAATTAAGTAAATAGAAAACTCAACCCCCCTTATCGGTAGAAAACTAGAGAATTCTGAAGGAAACACATTGGGAAACTCAATGGAAAATGGAGGGAGATCACCGCTCATAGATTCCCTCTCCAGATCAAAATAAAACACTGATATTACATTTCCAAAATCTAGATATGATGGTCCAATCCTACTCAAAATTAGGTCCCATTATCCTTGAAAGAAAAGAGACACACCACTGGGTGTAGTAAGGTAGATCCACTGAAGATAAAAATAAATTTGCGATTTATTGGAAATGATCCAATCCATTCAAAAAATGATGTTAAGAGGTTTCTTGTTTTAGACCAGAAAAATCCAAGACAACTCAAGATCTGATAGAGAGAAGACACAAATGGGAATATGGATACCCTAATCTCTTTTCATACCATTGGGTTTAGTAATACCCATTTCATAAGATAAAATCTCCATAGGAAGATTTAGAATATTAAAAATTCAGGTTGAAATAAATGAATACGACACACCAATATCAAATGGAGTAGTCACTAATGATGAAGCTATAATAATGGTACCTATCACAGTCATTGGACCCGTGTCCACTTCCTCTAGAGACTCTTCCACTATGTGAAGAAGCATCATTATGGATTCCTATGAATGGAACCCTTTTATATTTGAATCATACGATTTCCCCATAGTTTTAGGAGGATCTAATTATTCAATTCCACTATTAAGTGTAGAAAAGATATGGAAGAATCTCTGTAAGTGCCCCTAAAATCTACAGGGGCCACAGTTCTTGGGTGCCTTAGTGCAAAAACTCTTAGAATATCTTGTGTTTCCACACTTATATAAATTAAAAGAAATTACTCCTAGCAATGTAGGAGTTCTGGATTGAACTTTCCATTGAGAACTTTTGTGAGAATCATCACACTTCTACTTTCCCTTAAAGGAACTCATGCTGCCACTAGGAGAGAAAGTAACTCTCGTCAACCTTTACTTTCCATCCATATCCATATCCATCATCATTGAACTATACATCACATCATCATATGGGGGTATATTTAGTAACAAAACACGAGAATGGATATCTGATCGAAGTCCCAACTCAAACCGTTGAGCCTTCATCCTCTCATTAGATACAATCTCAAGAGAAAATTGTACAAGTTTAGAAAAGCGATTTGATTACTCATTCATCGTTTTTTTGACATGATAAATCTTGAAAAACACCACATCCTTGTCCAACACCATTAACTCTAGATTGGGATTATTGGTGAAAATAACCTTGAAGTCTTTCCACTCTATGTACCCATTATTCTTCACTATTACCATTTTGTACCACCATATTTTGTTCGGTCTTTCCATCACAAATGTGGAACACTTCACTTTGATCTCATTAGGTGTGTCCAAGAATGCAAAAAGTAATTCCATACGCCTCAACTATTCCTTAGCCTCTTAAGTATTATTTGACCCTTTAAATGGTGCAAGTTTCTAGCAAAGGAATTCTTGAGAACTGACTTTGAGAACGTCCCTATGAGGTTCCATAGCTAGATACTAAATGGTAATTGGAGGTGGTTCCTATCCTAGAGCTTGAAAAATGTGAATAATAAAATCAACTAGATTTGGGTCCACTAGAGGATTCAATCACTATGATTTAACAACATCTTCCTCCTGAATCATATTTTCATGTCTTCTTGGAGGCATGATGTTACACAAAATCAATAGTCAATAAGGAAGACATCATAATATGGTGGGAAATAATGGTAATAGTGAAGAATATAGACAAAAACTCAATTTCAACTACCCCCCAAGTCCCCACAAGATTTCTCAATGCATACTGACTTCAAGATAAGAATTTCAACCTACCTTTGATACCACTTTGTCACAAACCAACACGAGTACCCTGATAACCTGATAACTGAGCCGGTCCTAACATAGATCGATAGGCATTTTTGATCCCCATGGGTCGATGACTAGCCCTTGGTATTATACAATATGAATGTGGGAATAATATTTTCACTAATAATGAGAAAGTAAAAAAAATAAGACAGTATGTATATCAAAAGAAACTCCATAAGGAGTAATGTACCAGAAGTCAAAATGAAATTAAATCCTAAAGTACTACAACCCAAGTACCAAAATAGGGAAAAAACCCAAGTCCCTAAAGACACAACTCACCAAGTCCAAGGTTCAATAGCTAGATCCACCTCCAAGAGATCCTTTCCCCTAACTTGAACCTAAAAAGAGATAATCTACAAAAATCTGAAGGCACAAGTAGGGTGTGAGCTAAAAATCCATGTTGGGTGTCACCAATGATTCCATAAAATATTTCAACAATATATTAACCAAATAAACACTTTCAATTTTTAAAATAAATTAACAGGTTTGGCATTTGAAATAATATTTAAACAGATCATGCAATACAGTTCAAATAATGGAAAATACTTTACGAAAAGGCTTTAAAAGTGATAGAATATTTCTAATACAATGAATTAAATAAAAAATGTTATATAAAATACTTTATATAAATTTAAATGGAAAGTAAACTAGTTTAAATACTTTAGAAAACATTTATATCTCAAATATAAAAAAGAGAGCAACATGCTCATCTACCAAATTTGTATCAATGTTCTAGGTTATAGGGATTCACAATATCTAAGTGATCATGACAATATGTATACACACACATCCCTTTGATACTGGCCAAAGGTGACTCATCACCATCCCATCGGGGATGCGACCTTTTTTATTTATGCTTTAGAATGTTTTATAATCGTAGAGTGTGTCGAAACAACTCACAATCTACCTAAGTCTTGCATGTTAACTTACACAATCAATGGTGGGAAATTTATTTTAAGATGGCTTAAAATAAAATTAAATCTCGTTCCTCCATTTAAAATGAAAATTTCCAATTAAAACCAAAACATGTTTTAACAAAAAACATGCCTTTTTAAAAAGATAAAACCATTGGGTTTCTATCAAAACTTTTTTATCCATTTTCAAAATTTAATATTTTTCATGAATTCAGTTTTAATAATTAAATTCAACAATTAAATTGAAACATTTCCATCCATTTTCAAACACCCCCCAATTCCTCAGAATTGGGGTGTTTTCCCAATTTCATTCCAAAATCATTTTTAACCTTCCAATTAACTAGAATAGGGTTTTAATCAAAACCAATTGAAATTCATTTCCAAAATTTGAATTTAAATAAAAAACTGAAATAAATCAAGAAATTTAAGGTTAATCAATTTGGCCAAGAGGGACGAAATCAACAACCTTTTTCCCAAAACTTAATTCCCATAATGAAACCCTCCAATGAGAAAGAAGGTGTAGAAGACCTAGAAACTTAACCTAGAAATGAAATCTAGAAACATAGAGTATAGATCCATTAGTTTCAAGATGATCCATCAAACCTAAAGGAGGAAGAGAGAAGATGACATAGAAAAAAAGGAAGAATTATTACCTAGGAATTCACACTACCAACACAACAATGATCAAACATAAAAAAGGATATGGAAGGGTGGGAGAGCTCTAAGATTTCATGGGGAAGGATTTGGGTCAAGAGAAAATAAAATGGAATGGAGGAGAAAAGAGGATCTCAACCATGATTCCTGCATATAACTAGCATGTGGGGAATAACACAATGTGTAATCCCATTACACATTGTGAAATAGTTAAATTTCATAACTACTGAAAAACCGATCAGTTCTAATAAAAAACTAATCTTTAATTTACTCACAATGTGAAAAATATTGTCACGACATATAACTTTTATAGTGTGAACGCTTCTCACGGTATGCATCTAGATATCATTACATGTTGTGTAACCTAGTTACACAACATGTAACCCTCTATTATCCTATAAAAATGACTAGTTAAAGTTTAGAGTTCAATAAATATGTGACTTCACCATTATTGGTATCCTCCCAATTCATTCTCAACCCTACAAGTCAATGACAAGAAAAAATAAAAATAAGGTTAAATACATACCTTTTAGATTGGTAATGGGATGTTACAATAGATGCACATCCATGGTCCCTTTTACCATGTCTAATCCCAAGATTCCACGTGGAACCCACACCTTTTCTCCTTACATGTCATGATAACCTACCTTTCCCAGCTTGATTCTACACGATTGGATCCTTATGTGTCACCAATGTGGTGGCTATCATCATAGTAAATTACCCCTTTATTTATATGATTCTATAGTTATTTGATTGATTTAATTAAATATTCTACACCTAGCCGCATGATGTTCCCATATCCCAACATCATAACACATCCACAAACTTCCAATAAAATGATTAGATGACTACAATTTTTTAATTTAAATATTTCATGTCACCACTCCTTAGGAATAATGTGGCTCACTCTGTATATTCAAATCATTTGGTCAGATGGGGGAGTGAAATCCAACCTCCACTACATGGGTTAATCCACATAAACATAATCCGAGGCTATATATCCCATTATGATCCATTCAATCATCAATTCATTGGATCATTATTCTTTATTCATCTTCAACCACCACCACCACCACTCTTCATCACCGACCATAATGCATAGTGGTTGACCATGTTTTACCTCCTTATATTGATACCAAAATTAATAACCAGGGAAATCTCAATCCCCTGATTCAAGATCCATCCCAGATTTCCCAAAATTCAGTTTCTATGAACCTCAGATAACACAGAGAATATGAAATAGAAAATATATTCCCTCTAAGACACCTCTAAATACATAACTTATATTATAGTGATTTAAAATGGGTTGGGTTTTTTGATTTATATATTTCCAATGAGATATATTAGGTTTATTATTTTAACAAAACAAAAATCATATCAATAGATTCTTGAAAATAACCCCACAACTTCTCTCTAAATTATATCAAAATCCATTCACTAGATTTTGATAATTAAAAATGTAGTGGATTTATTATTAATTAAGAATTAAAATACTTATATTTTATATATAAATTAAAATATTTGATTAAAAAATTAAAATAGAGATGATTTTGGTCAAGTAAATGGAGTTTTAATGCAAAGAACTATACCTTTTTTCATGTTTATCTCGATCTTCGGTGAAGATCCTCTATTATTTAGTGAACCTATAATGGATACCTCTATGTTAGAACCTATATTACCTCTAATGATGAAGTCATAAGGGAGAATATAAGTCAAAACATAATAAATTAATTATTATTATTTCTAATAATTCATTAAAAATTACCCCACCATTTCTACACACAACTAAATCCAAGATTGAAAATTACGCAACACTCATCCTAGGATGAAAACATTATTCTAGAATCAACATAGTAGTATTTTTTCCAATAAAATAGACCGACATAGGTGAATTTATCATTTTCTAGTTATTAATAAATAATTAATATTTCACCGAAAATCATCCATGGAAATAAATCAAGCCAAAATATAACTTAATTTACATTTAAATTAGTGTTAATAAACACATAAATATTGAATCAGGCATCAGTTTTTGATCATAGTAAAATGAATTTTTAGGTGAAGAATTATACTGTTACATTACTAATGGTAATGGATCATCACCCTAGGAATTGGTTCATTAAAAGATAATATTTTAACAAGTCCTCCCATTCCCATGGAATAATACTCTTAGTATCCATACACTAAGATTGAACCTACCCCAGTATAACTATGGATCCCATAAGCATTAACTATATTGTAAAATTCATTCTATTTTATCACTTATCATGAAAAATTCTCATCTTGATGGATAACTCTTTACATAGCCCAACCAATACAAAGGTTTCCCTCACTGAAAACCATAAAAGGTATCTTCATAAGTATCACTTCCTAAGCTAGGGATAAGGACACCCCATGTTTTTACATTTCAAAAATAATATCAACACTTTACAAGAATTTTTGGTCATCAATGGCCACATTATCAAAACATAAGGTTCAAGGGACCTAGAAAAAACTATGTATCCCAAAATTTCACTCAAGAGGAAAGGGAACCACATTTGGTTCCAACCCGTGACATTATTATATATTTGATCAAGAGTGTATATCATATAAGAAATTCTATAATAATAAAATAGATTCACCCCTAGCTATCACTCTAGGTGAGTGTCTCTTACCACCACACAACCCTACTAGGTAATGAGATCAATAAACTAAAGGATATACAACCCTCACCATTACATATCTCTCTAACCAATCCTCTCAAATATGTTAAATTTCCATCAGTGTCTAAATTATAAGGTTATAAATCCTAGGGGCTTTCTAAGAATCTAACTGATCTCTCAAGATTTTCCACATAAAAGGATGATCGCTCACTGATTCCACTTAGGTCACTCACACCTGATTACCCATGCTTAAATCCCATAAAATACATGCACAAACATATAAATTTCAATATTTGGAAGAAAATAACGTGATTATAGAGTTACACCCTCAATAAATCTTGAAATATCCTTAACCAATCTTGTTCAAGCCCAAACTGACCATTGGTCACTACCATGGGGTCCTAAATTTATAGAATCCCTACATGAATTAATTATTAATAAATTATTATTAATTAACAAAATTAATTCATAATAAATCAAATTGGGAATGAATGGGGGATAACATATAAAATTGTTTAATAAAGATAATTCATAGATCAATGGGTTGTATATCGCTACCAACACACCCCTAAATCCATTTCCAAGAAAATCCCTGACACCCAACATTAAAATATTTTCCAATTCCACCCCAATTTTATGTAAAAACAAAAATAATTTAGGGAAACAAATTACCGACAATGAAATGGAATGAAACTTCATGTGTTCATCCTCTTGGAGCCTCCTCCAGCTAAGAAACACCAAAGAACCATCATCATGGATTGATTCTGCCATGATTTGATGGAATAAACAATAAATCCATAATTCCCATCCATCAAAATTTGAGAATAAGAATAAATAACTACAGAGAAGGGAGATAAGAGAGGAACCTACCTCAAATTTCTGAAGAAACACCTCCAAATCCACTTGAAATAAAGGGGGTGAAGGAGGGAATAAATGAGGGAGAGGGAATAATAGTCTCTCATACTCAACTAACTAAAGTAAAATAACCCACAAAGGGGATTTTATTTTTTAAAGCTAAAAATGAATAAAATGTCACTTGTTAAAAAAATAGTTTTAAGATCCACCAGATACCAATAAACCTACACCAACCCCTTGATTCCTCACATGTAAATTTATGCAATGCACCAACAAACTGGTATCCCCAACTAGTGGACCTGAACCCCTATGAACCTATTAGGTACCAAGTTCCACTCAATTGAGTACCTGAAAGACCTACACACCCATTTACATAGTCCATCGAGTTTCTTGAACCCCAAAAAATCTTTCTAGGACCTTTTCTTATGATATACTGAAGCAACACAAAAAAAGTATACATAAATATTGTAACATTTCAGATAAATATTCTATATATATCAAAATATAAACACTAGAGGATCGTAAAGGTTTATTATTTTGGAGGCTAGATACATAATAAAATTATTTCTTAAACGATATTTAATATATTCTACAAAGATCTACATATTAGTATCCTTCTATAAATATCATACTTATAACTTAACATAAAAAACCTGAGAAGGAAAACATAAGAAAGGGTGAGATTAGATGCTCAGTAAGGGTAAACATTGGATATATCAATCATAAGTGTGAATAATATGATCATATGGGCATGATAACATAACCAAGTGCATGTTATCAATATAAAAGATTCATACCCCGAAAATATTTTATCATAAACTCCAAAATCAAGTCATATCTTGAAGCATGATCAATAAAGGTGTCAAAATAGTAATCATAATTTAAGATTCATAACATAGGCAGGTGGAATCATAAGCATAGGAAATAATAATATTGTTAACATAGATATTAAAAATCATGTACAATCATAATATCCTGATCATATTTAGAAGAAATAATACACATGAATCAAATTTCAACAAATCTATTTGTAATCATGTCCATGAATAATATTGTGATAATTTTTATAAGAATCATACTCACACATCAAAATTTGAACATATCTATTCACAATCATGTCCACACTTATCATCATCATCTCATGAGATATATATATATATATATATCAAATTACCAGATGAATTGAAGAGATATAACAAACCTAACCATAAAATAAAAATATTTTTTTCATATGTATTTCATAAGGTCCTGAAAAAAATTATCATTTCATCACAACTTAACCCATAATAAAGAAAAAAAATTTCATCAAAATTTCATCATGATAAAAAGTAACCACCCAGAGAGATAATAAGTAAAATATCCTTGGATCATATCCCTAGTGAATCATAAGTAACACCAAATTATGTTTTCATAGATGAAAATACCTTTAAAAGATCACTGGAACATTTAATGAGAAAAATACCCTTTTCATTTTGAAATTACATACTTAAAATATAAAAAATTATAGAATATTAGGGAATTTTCTTTCTTTGAAATAAACTATGGAAACTTGTAAAGTAATCTTCAAATAAAATAATGTTCATATGGTTTGGAATATCTTTTCATGTTGTATATGTTAAAATAGAACATTCATTTCACACTTTTTCAAAAAAAGAAAAAAATGACTTGTTTTGAAAAAATTTGTTTAAATGGATTATTTTAAACCATTGTAAATAATTAAAGGTAATTAAAATTAACTTTTTTTAAACATTTCATATATAGTTAAAAACTTCCATAAAACAATTTTTAAGAACATGGGCATGGAAGAAAAAGTTCATCGAACAAAGAGGAAATAAGGTCAATTTCTCTTTAATAAAATTTTCTTAATAATTTTAAGTAACAAAGAGAAAAAAATGGAACTATTAATACAAAATTCCATTAATAAATAGGGTAGAAAAAAATATATGGGGTTTAAAAATTTATCATTGACAATCCTAAAAGAAATGAGATTATAACATAAATTTGTTACCTCATGTATCTTATTGGTTTATATGAATTTAAACCTCCAGTATAGTAAATATAGATTCATAATATATATATTATAAATCCATATTAATATATAAATTAATAATTATCATTTTTTTATAATTTATATTTATCACTTTGTTAAAAATTTCATCATTAAAAAGGATATCTAGGTGAAAATTAGTATGTTTTCCATGTATGATTCATTTCGATGGTTCTAATACTTGAACTTTGGTTATAGTTATAGAATATTAATCATGAAACAAATTTCATATTTATTCATTATATAAATTTTTATAAACATTCATATAAAGTGGAGATGAAAAATGAATTATATGACTTTTTGGAGATGATAGTCCGTATGTATGTGAGTGATGTTTCCACTTTTGATGGATGAAATGAATGAAAGTTAAATCATAATTAAACTTTAAAGAATCATTATAATATCATAAATACCATATATATTCATTAAATACATCCTTATTACCATCCATGTACATAAAAAATAAAAAATGACTCATCACTTCGTAGTGGTGGTGGTCTACATGTACGCACGAGCGACGTTATCATTTTCCAATGGATGAAAAGTTAAGAAGGTATATAAGATATTATAAATATAGAAGAATATTTATTTAATAAATATCACATATATATATATATATATATTAATAAGTTATGGGTAAATCACTCTCTATTGATCATAAAAAGGAAGTCCTCTTTTAAAAATGAGAGGATTTAGGAAAACACAATATAACCACATAGGAAAAAATGCCTTAAAGAAGAAAAAAATAGAGGAATTAATGGTCTTGAGTGTCCAAAAGGATGAAAACATAATGAAAAGCATAAAAGGTCTCATAAAACCCTAAATGATAATTCAATAATGAAATCAATCAATGAATCTATATCTCCCCCATGCCAGAAAATCACACTATGTTGGACCAACACAACATGGAAGAGCACTCCTCCCACCCACGTGAACACGTGGAAAGAGTATTAGATGATTAGTGTAATCACACCTATCACTATTTCTATACATCAAACCAAAAATTATTGTGAGGAACTCACTACAATTTTAACCAGATGCAATGAAAGAACCATCTACAAAACACCATGAAAATCCAAAATTAAGGTACCCATCCATCCAAAATGAGGACATATAGCTGAATGATGGGTGTCAGCAAAGAATTACCTATTTTGACAAAACCCACCAAATGATACATGAAAGAAGATATAACAATATCCAAATGAAATAAGAACATATCCAATTCTCACCAAGACATATATAACCTAATCAAACCAACAATCCCATGAACCAGAAAATATCTATCTGAACCAGTTTAAGACCACTAAATCAGATCAAAGACCACTAAGAAATAACATAAACCCAAAATAGAATCCTATTATGATATTATTACCACCAACATACCTATACCAAAAACATAATCCATGAAAACCCCCACCAGCGTCCATCAGGTTCTTCGTGTCATGTCTTGCATGACCCCTGACTAACGACCAAAATCCTAACGTCCCCACTTGACCACCTAAAGGGAGCTAAGCTGGCCCATGGACATTGAAAAACACTACCCAGAAAATATATTTGGAATTATAAACCTAATTAGAAACCACCACCCAGAAATTGAACTATTAGCACTTAAAATATTCATGGAACATCGCATGCGGGTCGATCTATACTAAGGGATCCTAGATCTGAACCAAATCTTGGGGTGAGGGTAGTCGGGATGGAAACTCGTCTAAAAACCAAAAATAATGACTCCAAAACATTATTAATTTCAGTGATAGAAGTGGAAAAGTCTTCCATGAAGCTTTATGCATGAAACTACTACCCAATCTAATAGAAAGTAGCTGGAGATTAAATCCACCTTCAAACCCCCTTTGATAAAACTGAGAGAATCGACGCTGTAGAGGAAATCATAAAACCCTAGAAGTGGGAGACACCAAACCTAGTGATTTAAGATCTATTCCATTAATAAACATAATATATAAATCTTAAATCCATCATAATAACTAACCATGAAATATGGTGATTGAAAATGAAACATATCGCCACATAGAGGTGGTAGTCCACAAGTATGAATAAACAATACTTTCATTACCTATTTGATAGAGAAATGAGAAAAATAAGGTTATGAAATTAACATAATAGAATATAATTATATGTTAGATATTTATGTTATTGTATAGTAATTTTATGTATAGAATTGAAGGAGGTAAGATAACAAGTAAAATGAAAACACCTGGTTAAGACGATTACCTCTTCATTGAAGAACCATATTTGGATCTCCCCTTAATGATCATAGGGATGGTATTTTAAGAAAACAAAACCTCAAGAATGTATATAAGTAAGTTAAGAATAGGTTTTATTTCTTTTTTTTAAATATAAGTTTCTCAAGAAGCATGATTAATATAGGAGAGGTGGTTTCCTTTTAAAAGTGATGGGAGGGACACCCTTGAGATTACTTAATTTATTAAATTAATATAAATAAATTTTCATGTTCAATTGTCAAAAAATTGATATATTTATAATATATTATAGATATAAATCTAAATAATATCATACAATAAATTTTATACATGTTTGGGTGATGTTTTAATCCTTATATCTTAGTTTTAACCCCCATTAACCCTATTTAATGATTTCCATGATAACAAGATTTTTACACATTAGGGGTCAATAAGGTTACAATAAAAGGAAAAGTGACCTATAAGTGGACAATGGTTAAAATTATAGACCATAACCCATAAAATTTTCCAAAATTTTTATAAATTTTAAATCATTTAATAAAATATTATTTAACATGAAATACCATTAAAGTCATTTTGCGACCATTCTGATAATTTGACACTAATAACATCAAAAGAATAATGTAATTATATTATAAACTTTTAACACATTAATAATAAATTATATTTATCTAAAAAATTCACGTGATTTCATAAATCACAAAAAACATATCAGTTTTAAAGTAATTAAAATCATTCACTTTATTTTTTTATTGCTTGCACAAGCGTTGTGTTAGAATTACATAAGCATTTAAGCTAATTATTTTATCACTAAAAATTTAAAATAAATTACGATCATAATTAAATTTAGTAATATTCCAAATAAACATTTATAACCATTATTAACTTATCTTTATCCCTTTTATAAAATATTTTATATATTAAAAGTAAGAAAGATGCATTTTAGAATTCTCTTTTACTTAAAATAATTTAAAGGCATTTATTAAAGAAAAATGAAACCAAAATTCCATATTTTCAAATATTTTAAGGGTTTTGTAGAATTAAACTCAACCAATGAAATATAGGAATGTGTTTAGATGAATTTTAATCCTTATTTCATAGTTTTAACCATGTTCTACCTATTTTTCCCTTACCGTGTTGACAATATTTTTAATAGGGTTACTATTCATTAGTACAAAAAATAAAGTTGAAATATATAAAAAATTTGTACATGATGATTTAAAATATGGAATCTATATATAAAGTTAAATTCATATAATTGGTAGAAATTAATTTTAAAATAAACCCACAAAATGTGATTAAAAACAATTTTCCATAAAAATGAATTTTTATGTATAAAAATATTTTAATACCAAAATTAAGCATAATATTAATTCCAATGAAATTAAATATATTATGTTTAATAAAAATAAACTAATTAAATTTTAAAATCACTTAATAAAATGGGAAACTATAAATACTTGAATGGAAAATACTATTTTCTATAAAATTGATATTTTTTCACTATCCACTAAAATTAATCTTTTTTGAAAAATCCCAAAATTTCATACTAAGATAATTTTAGTATGAAAATTTAAAAAATTATATCATTTTAAAAAATAAAATTTATAAAATTATGATAAATTAATTATAATATTTTCTCAAAAAACTAAAATATAAATCATTTTTGAAGAAAAAATATTTTTGAAGTTGAAAATAACTTTTCAAAAAATTGAGTACTTATTTCCTAGGAATTAATAAATAAATTTATATTGATTATTATATATATATATATATATATATTTCATAATTTATTTACTCTTATTCATACTGCGAATTTAACGTTCAAACTATAATGGTCACATTTAAGTAATAATACTTTTAGTTTATCATAGTTTACTTAAAGCTCAGTGTTGCCTGTTAAAAAAGATATCAATAATATATTCCTTAAAACTATATTTTTGGGGTGTTACATTCCCCCTTTAAATAAATTATATCCTCACAATGTTTTTATTTTTTTAATTAAAGGGTCAATATTAGAAAACCATTTATTATTACCTACATCATTCAAAGGGATAATAAAACTTCCTTTGAAAAGTAGAAATGGGAAACATAAAGGTTACCTGAAATAATACATAATCGAGTTTTGAGATAAGAAGAAAATTAGTGGTAAGTCAATATATAGACATGGAGGAGAATGATAATGTCCAAATAATAAAAAATATTGAGAGAGAACATGGTAATTAGAACATTAATGACCAAAAAATCATAAATTAGTGAGGGGTGAAAACGACCATCAATTCTTCAGAATAATTGTAAAAAGGAACATATTTTCATTTTCAAGATCCTTTTTCCTATAGTTAATGAATTATTTTAACATGAAATATGAGAAAATATACTTAATTTATTTATTTAAATCCATAAATTTAATTTCATCATATGGTTTCAGGTTTCAATTAGTTTTCACCTCTTTTAATCCCATATTATAATGGTGAATGAAAAATATGAATTTTACATTCCAAAATCACTAAAATAAATATCTAATGGATAATTGGATATATAAAAGGATTAAAATTTATTACGGTTGCTTCTATTTAGTTATTGAAAAAATGGTTAATACATGCCAAGATAGGTAATATAAATAAACTATCATTTGAACGATTAATTTCAACAATTTAAATAATAATACCCAAAGATTTGCTTAATTTTTTCCACAAATAAGTAAATTAAAAAAATATTAAAAGAATTCATAACCAATATTAAAAACCCAATAAATTAGAAAAAAGGTCCCAAAATTTCCAAAAAAAACTTAAATTTAATCCCTAAATAATATAAATTATCTCTTAATTCCACATACCAAACATGTGAATACATTGATCATATATTCTCCTAAAACATGACAATAAACCGAATCACCTTAAAACCATAATGAAAACATATATCCTTATAAAAATTAACTCTATACTTATTCCTCATGTAAAATAACATACTATATAATATATTCTATAAATATAAAAATATTCAATAAACATCATTAAAGATAATATAAATCGCTTTCTCATCAAATCACTAATTAATTTCAAGCTCACCAATACTATCCTATTTATATTCTCAATATAAATCATCTCATTATCCCAACTAAATATTATTATCTCAACATAAAGTATATATTAAGGGTTATCTATCCCTCAATCATGTGTATTTACAAAAATATCTCCTTACCACTAAATCATTTTTCTAGCTTATCCATACCATTCAACATATGATTTTTAATCCTTAATGAAAATCTACTATAGAAAAATCCTTATATGTTTCGTGATTATTATAACTAGAATATCATTGTTAATAAACTTCAATAACATAATTATAAAATCAAAATAGATAAACAATTCAATCATTCAAATTTAAAAATTAGTATAACATAGACACTTCTTGGGAACAGGAGTTTGCCCTTATATTAGGGCGTTGACTCAGAGAATGTCGAAGTTCCCCATAGGTAATACATTTGAACTATAAATGGTACCTTAGGATATAATTTATTCACCTCCATTGAACTCTTCATTTACCTATGATAATTACTTGATCTATGTAATTATTTTCGATACCCAAAACATCTTCTCATTACTTTGAGACATTTACCTAAGTGCTTCTTCCCACATTCTTAACATGTAAGAAGATGAATCTTTTTTACTCCATAGTCTTCATGAGACTCCATTTTTCTCATATTTGGTTCATTTTTAAACTCACATATTCTTGGTTTATTAATTATATATCGATATATCTGGTTAATCACAATCACAAGATTTCACATTCCATATACAATTTCATTTGGTTGCTCATAAGTACAATCACTGCATCGTCTATCACATTCAACGTTATCACAATTCATCCTAGTTATAGCTATGGAATAAAATAAAAAAAATCAGAGTGTGAGATATAATTATCATAGTGAGTAATCATATAATCATGAAATATCATTCATATAACACTTAAATCATGAAAAATTATTTTTTCAATCTATGACATGTCAGGTTTAACCTAGGTTATCCATTGCCATTATCTATTCAAATCCTTTATAGTGGTTATAAAAAAATGTGAATCAACCAAAGAATATACCTTAGGAATTTGTATCCATGTGTGAATTATATGATCATAAGAGTAAGTAAACGTATAAAAGAGGTGGGGGGAGAGGGTAAGTTGTAGTTTATAAAAATAAATCTTATAATTACATTTTACCTTTTTTTAGTTTATCAGACTGACTCTATGTATGATATTTATAGAGTTATTATCAGACTGAATTCATTCCAATAATTTTATATAAATAGAGTGATAATAAAAGTCTATAAATAAGTTAAACTTTCCTTACAAATGAACAATATAAATAAAACTTATAAAAATAAGATTTTTTATAAAGATCTAAAGAAAAACTTAAAAAAACATTATAGAATAATATCAACACTTTAAACATTAGTGTAAATAAAGTAAATAACTTTTAATTAAGGTATCCATGGTTTAATCTAACCATATAGTTTTGTATTTCTTTATTATAAAATCCCTTTATCATAAACATTGTAATAACTCTATCTTCATAGACTCAGGAGACCTCGATCAGAAAGATCAGACCAAATAGTCTTCCCATCCCAAGCAGCCCTCGATCAAACCAGATCAGGTGCAAAAATTAGAAATGTAATTTTTTTTAAAACATTTATAATCATAACATGTATGTTTTAAAACAAAAAAATATCCAAATATTACAATCCACAAACATCTAACAATATGTTACAAAGAAAAAAAATTAAACTTCAGAAATATTGAGTTTCAAAAAGCATCAGTCCCCTCCTCTTCGAATTCACCTCTATTTATAGGAAAAGGCATAATGGTCATATTCTTTGATTCTTAGAGTTTTTTGGAATGATTTAGAAAAACCCTTCCTTTACTTGGTATGTTATATAAATACTTTTGATGATGTTCATTTTTGTAGGATCATTACAATGCTGTAAAATATTCCGTTCAGTAGAGTAACCTTTATTTATATGATATGATTAACTTTATTCATCTGGTGGAAGGAAATTCATTATCTGATAGTTTTAAAAAGTTTCATTCATAGAGTACGTCTACCTCCATCCAATGAATGTGTTTTTGTTTTATAAATTGGAACTTCATCTGGTGAGACTGAGTTATAATTTTTAAGTAATTTATTATAAAAACATCATTTTCATTAAATATGAAATCCTTCATCCGATGTACAAAGTACATGTACTTATGACTATAAAGTCACGTAAAATTATAATGATTTTTCTAATTAAAAAATAATTTATAATTATAAATACCATACAATTATATATATCACCCAATAAACAATTTTTTTCTATATATGATAAAAATATATGTTTTCTAAAAAAAATTCAAAAAACATGGAAAGTATAACGTTAGTAAAACATGATTTTTAAAAATTTATATTGATATTTTAAAAACAATGATTAGAAAGTGTTCAAAGTAGAACTTCCATATAAAATATAACCCCCTTTTGGAAAATAACAAAATATAACACTTAAAGAGAAAACCATAGTTTTAAATATCTTGGAAAATCTAACATTCCCTTTATTACTTAAACATTTATGAACTTCATTCTTATTTTCTTATTCTTTAAAAAATATTCTTCATTATTTATTTTTTCCGATATCTTTATTTATCCCTATTTTTTAGAAACACATTTCTAAAATATTTTTTAGAACATTAGGTTTTCTAAACTTTTTTAGGATAGGTTTTTTTCTCAATTTATCCCCCTTGTGTTTTTAAAAGAAAATGGGATGTAAAAGGTGTACCTAAAATGTTATATATAAACAATTATACGAAATAATTTAGTAAAAATGAACAATCATAAAAAATATAGAAATAATATTCATTCAAAAAGTGTAAAACATTCATTCAAAAATATGTATAGAAACATTAATTCAAAATAGTTTTATTATAAAAAATCCATCAAGAGTTCATAGAAGTAGAAGAAAAAAAATATTTCTTAGAAATATTCTTCCCAAAAACCTTCTATTCTTAATGACATCCTAAAACTTTTATTATTATATGGATAAATACTTAATATTCACTATATTTTACTCTAACACTTTAAACTTTTTATTCTCCGCTTCAATTTAAGCACTTCTTCTCCAAGAAACTAAACTTTACTTTTCTACACCTTAAAATTTAAGACTCATTCTTCCAGAGATACAATTTTATTCCTCTTTTATGAGGTTTATTCTTCTTGAATCATTAAAATATTCTTTATATTATCTACTACCTTTGTAATTGTTAAGACTTTAGAAGAAAAATAACTGAATGATTTTATAATAACCAAAGTGTATTTCTTAAAACCTTTAATCTAATGATCATGAAACTTGATATCTCCCTCCATTTGTTTTATACATATCATGACTTATTTCAACCTTCATATTTTTACCTTTTAAATAACATTAAATAATTTAAAATTAGATTCATTTTGAAAAACTACCTCAATAAGTTATTTGGAAGAATCTAAATTATCTTAAAAATCCAATATTCCTTAAACATATTTGCATTGAGATTGTATGTTTGGAAAATAAAAAAGATCCACCTCAAGTTTCTTCAATATTTCATTAAATTAGGTAATTTTAATCTCCAAAATTTTATCAAATAACTTTATAATGAATGAGTTCAATTAGATTAAACATACAGAACCCATTGATGAGATGATTCACCTTTTCCTTCTTTCTCTTATCTTTTAATACATCAGAAACTTCTAGAACTTCAACATTTTTCTTAGAAACTGATTTTTTTGAAACCTTTGTATGTGAATTTTATTATTATTATTATTCTTAAAAACATTTTTATACGTTTTATGAATAAAAATTAGCATTCTTCTAAGATTGAGAAGATAAAGAGGTGTAAGAATAAAAATAATTTTCATCATCTTTATCCAACACTTCTAGATATTTTACACTCTATTCATTAGTTACCAATGATCCTTTCCTTGAATTATTTAAAAATTCTTGAACATATTTTTGAGCTTGTTCCGATAGATACTTTTCTTACACTATTTATTTTCCATTTACTTTTTCAATTGTTGGAGGAACTTCATAACCGACCACTTTTTATCCTTATGGAGGAAAAAACTAAGGAACAAATAGAGGAGGTATTGATTTAACAACTAATAATGAAGAAATAGAAAAAGGTGATTCTACTTGGGATATTGTTTGAGAATGGGGAATAAATTTATCCACTACTATCATAATACTTTTTACAACACTTTATTCATCAACCCTTTGTTTTTTCATTTTATTCTTCTCCTATTCTCTAATTTTTCTGTATGTTTGTTATTTTAATTCTAGGGTCTCTTACCTATCAAAAAAAAACTTTGATATCATATCTTATTATATTTCTTATTCTTCATAAGTTCTATGAAATCCTCATATGGAATTGTTTTAACTTTACTTTATGGATGTGGTGGATAAGTTCTAACTTTCCACTTTTCCTTAAAAAAATTTCCTTTAACATTTTTTTCATTAGCTTTGGATGAATATTTTCTTGATTTATTTAAATATTTCTTTAATTTAGGTATACAGACAAGAATCCTTAAATTAATTATTCCTTACCCAAAAAACAAAATTTATCTCTCATAACTATTGACTAATTATTGATATTTTGAACCATCATAAAATTCACCAACATTCTATTTATAAATATTGAAAATATTAGAATATTCAACTTGATTTTTTTATTTCTTTATAGCCTCTACAAATAGAAAAACAAAATTTATTAAATTGAACCTTTTCATGCTTCATAAATAATCAATAATATAGATATCCTTTACTTGTAGCATATTTATATCCCCTTTCTTAGGATTACCTAATTATACATCCACAATGAAACTTCCAATGTATTTAGAGAAATATGATATAATTTTATCACTTTATCATATGATGAAAACAACATAGCTTTGAAATTAAAATTATCAAATGATTATAACTTATCAGGAAACTTTTGGAAAAAAAATATTAACTTCACCTTGAAGAATAACTCCAAATAGATCTACAAATTTTTGAATATTTATATTGTAATAATTTTTGAAAAAAATTTAATTTTACGAATTTCATACCTTATTCTTCATTGAAACCACTAAATAATATAATTAAATTACTAAAATTTGACAATAAAGATCAAAATATTCCTTTACAACACAAATATATTGCCATCCTTATAAGATAATCACATTATTCAATAAAGAATCACATTTATCAAACCATAATTACTCTATAAACCTTTACTTTAAAACTTACCTATTTTCAAAATCTTATAAACTCACCAACTTTCATAAATTGACTAAATATCATGAATGAAAGAAGTTCAAAGAAATATATGGAAGAGAAACTAAGTGGTGAGATTTGGTAGTATGTGATAATCGACAGAGGAGGAGTTATGACCCACACTCCTATTTATAGGGCTTATAGGGCTAAATATTCAACATATGATGTTCCAATGGCTAAAAAAGAAACCCATTACTGATCTAACAGTTGATAATTTTCTTTTAAATATTGAATATATTTTTTTTAACTCTCAGTTATTTTTTAATAAAAAATTATTGGATAAAGCTTTATCTAAAATAAAAACTTTAAAGTTTGTAAAAAAATTTGGAAAATAAAAAAATATAAACAAAGTAAAATAAAATATAACAAAATATATTTAATAATTAAGATTATAAACAACATTTTAGAGTAATATTTTAAGATTTCATTAGAAAATTTATTTACCTATACAGTCTTCTTGTTTTTCAAAATATTTTCTTTGGAAAATTTCCTAACTAAAAGTTTATTTAGAATGTTTTTAAGATAGTATCGTTTGAGTTTTTTTATAAAACTAAAGATTTTAGAAAATTAATGTTTTTTTAAAAAATTAATATTTTTGAAAACAAATGTTTTTTTAAAAACATTAGATTTTGGAAATAATTAATATTTTAGAAAAAATTAATATTTTAGATAAAATTAAGAGAATATGCACCCCCTTTGTAAAGGAGTTTATTACTATAAGGATATAGTTTAAAAATGAATTAGATATGAAAAATCCTTTTGTATAGATCATTCCTATATTCTATTTCAAATATAAAAAACATTCATAATTCAAGGGTTTTGTAAAAATATTAGCAATTTTTTCTTACATTCAAATGAATTGTAAAACAATATCTCCTTTTTTTGTGTGATCCGAAATGAAATGGTGTATTATATCTCTGTGTTTATATCATAAGTGATATGATAGGTTTTTAATTAAAGATTTGGAAATTATGTTATCACACAAAACTGGAGCTTTACAAAAACTCATTCCAAAATTAGGGAGTGTGTGTTGCATCAACAACACTTGATCACAAAAACCTCTAGTTTCCATATATTATTCTTTTGCAGTGGAAAGGGATAAAAAATATGTTTTTTGAAAAGAATAAGAAACTAAATCTCCTCTTAATAAATGATAAGTTCTAAATGAACTTAATCTATGCATTTTACGTCCACCATATTTGGAATATTTTTTTAAAAGGTTGGGGATGAAGCCTCATTTATTATTAAAGCAAATAAAAGACCTATTTAACTGGGTAGAGGGAGACCTATTACATAGCCTGATGAACCAGTGGGAATTTAGCCCATTATATGGCCCGGAGGCCCAATTTTTTGGTCCAAGTCCCATTTTATGAATAGTAATACTACAGTACCTATGCTGCTATAGTACCACACAGTACCCACCACTACTACAGTACCCTGCCGCTGCTATAGTGACCTGCTGCTACTACAGTTCCCATCATTGCTACAGTGCCGCCGCTGCTACAATACGCTACAATACTACTACAGTACCTGTGCCCAATGGGTTTTGAACCCCCATTTTTCATGTAGGATTAAGGGGTGCTTACCACTAAGCCAAACCCCAACTACACCAAATTTAGAATATGAGAAACTTTTAAGTTCAAAATAATTTCTTTAAGAATAAAATAAACCTACATCCCTAATTACCTTAAGATAAATAAAATTAGTTTTACAGGTTTAATATGGGATTATTTATGATTTTATTGATATCTTGGATATAAGAATATAGAAAACATTAAATCTTTTCAACTAGATATTATATATAGTATAATAGCAATCATTTATCTAAAAATATTTTGATCAACTGGTTTCCTAGATTCATCAAGATCTAACATATTTTTGGTTCTTATAGGAGTAATAATAAATTTTTTATTATCATATACAAAATTTTTAATAAGATATTTTATATAATTATGTTGAGATATAAAAGTTCCTTCTGGTTTTTGTGAAATTTGTATAGTAAGAAATTAAGTAAGTTCACCCATTATGCTCATCTCAAACATAGATTTCATAATATCTATAAAGGAATCATTATGATTTTTTTGAGTTGATCCAAATATAATTTCATGAATATAAATTTTAATTATTATGGTATCCTTAATTTTTTAATAAAATGATTTTAATCTTCACATCCCTGGAAAAAATTATTTTTTAACAAAAATCCATTTAATCTATCATACCAGGATCTAGGGGATTGTTTATGTTTATAAAGGGCCTTAGTAAGTCTAAAACATGATCTGAATATTTTTATTTTCAAAACTAAGGGTTTTTTCAACATAAACATCCTCCTATATGTATTTATTAATGAAATAACACTTTAAATCCATTTAAAAAAGATTTAAATCTAGAAATTATGCATATTCTATAAGTATACAAATTGCTTTAGGTCTAGCTATTAGCACATATGATTTTTCATAGTATATTAATTTTTATAAATTATAATAATTTAAAAAAATTTATCTTTATTTATAATTAGGAATCCATTTTCATCACATTTATTTTAGAATACCCATTTCACACCAAATATAGGATAATATTAAAGATGTTCAACCAAATTACACACTTTATTCCTCTCAAATTTGTTGATTTAATCTTGCATATATTTTATCTTATATTTATCGCCTAATACCTCATTAGGATTATCATTGAAAAGACCCGTAAATTCCAAGGAATTTTTTTTCTTAATTTTCTTTGGAATTTTACAAGAACGCAGTTTCTAACGGCGTCTGATTCCGAGGCCCGGTGTGCCCGGAATCAATTTCCAAAGTTTGGCTCAGGTACGTTCAGTGAACGGACGAGCGGGTTTTTCTAACATTTGAACCGGTGCTCGAAATCGAATTTTGAGGGCATTGATGGAATCGCAGCACCGGTAATTGCTTAGAAACGCCTCTTTCGGAGTTGCGTTTGCTCGGGTGTGGTTTTTAATTTTCGGGCTTAAAGTTAAGAAATAAAATAATTGTATGACAAACTTTATTTTATTTCACTTAAGCCACTTGGAAGCCACCTTAAGGCCACTTAAAGCTGATTAAGTGGAGTTGTTACGGATAGGGTGCTATCCGAAAATATCCTACCCTCTTGGTAGGATATTTGTGAGGTGGGACCCGCACGAGCCCCACCGTTTCTTTTCCGCTAAGTAACGCACCCGCGAAAACCCGTCATTATGAAAGTCAACCAACGCGTTTTCTTAATTTCTTAACCCACCAATTAATTGGGCGGTTTTCTTCATTGAATTAATTGGGCGGTTTATTTCATTGAATTAATTCTACGAATTAATGGGTCGTTACTTATCTCTTTATTCATTTCTTAACCGGTTTGAAATCTGTTGGCGTAGTAATAAAATAAGACCAATGCCACATCTTGAGGATTACACGTTGGGAGACCTTTGATAGAATTCTTGTGCCTTCACCCTTCTTCGTGAAGAACGAGAAGAACGCCAGCCTCTGACGAAGAACGCCAAAACCGCAGAAATCGACGACGTGACGCCGTGTGCCGCGACGCCGACGTTTCCTCTTCTGTGACGTTCCTTCATCCGCAACGAAATCTTCAGTCATCTATTGGAGGTAAGAGATTTCGGGTTCCTTTTAGAACTCCTTTGTGGTTTTTATCAACGCACTGATTTAATTATTATTAATTAAATCTTTTTGTTTTTGAACCTCGGAGTTCGACGACGCGACGCCCTTCCGCGACGACGCGACGCCCTTCCGCGACGCGACGATCGCCTCCTTCCGCGGCGATCAAATCTGTGAAGAACCGCGTGCGATGACTTGACGAGGTAGGGATTTTTATTTTTGAAATACCTTTATATTCCCGTGAACATTTCTTTAAAATTAAAGAACCAGTTTCATATGAACAATTTTAATTTATTAAAATTGTTGTTCCATGTGTTGAATAATTCTCCCATTGTTATTATCTAACGCGGAGGGTGCAGGCCAAACGAACACGGCCCGACAACCCTCCGCAGATTGTTTATTGATGTGTGGATCGACGGGAGAGGACAAACGAGGCCGAAAGGTGATTTTGAGGCCTCCGCAGTGAAGGTCGGGTTCCGGGAGGACCATAGGCGAAGACAGCAGGAGAAACGGACCACCAGAGTGCATCTGGTGGTCCGCGGAAGGCGGCGGCGACGCGCCACGCCAGCGCGGCGGTGACAACAACCGGCGGCGGCAGCGTGCCGCCGGAAGGGAGGTGGCCGGCGGTTCGCCGCCGGCCTCAATCAGCGGCGAAGGGCGGGGGAGCCGCGCACCCCGCCCGCGGTGTCCGCTCGACCGCACTGGCCGAGCCGCGGCTGGCCGATCGGGCCGGACCGAACTGGACCGCGCCGGACCGGGCCGGCCCCAGCCGGGTCGGACCCGGGTCGGGTCGAACCGGTTCGGGCCGACCTGGGGGGGGGGGGGGGGGGGGTTGGGCCGGGTCGGGCCGGGCCCAGACCCCCGTTTTCGGACCACTTTCGGTCAAATGCCCGTAACTTCAGCTACGAGCCTCCAAACGACTCGCCGTCAGCGGAAACACGATCCTTGGATTGAGACGGTCGTTTTGGTATATCGCACTCAAGGTTTAGGATTACTTTGGGTTCGGCCGGGTTGGTTCGGATACGAAACCAACCAGGCCCTCGGAGCGGAAACACTTATATCTTAAGCTCCGGACGTCCGATTGACGTGCCGTCGACTTTAATGGATTCCTCTAAGTGAGACAGATCTTTTGGCTTACTCCGATCGAGGTTTGGATGTCGTCGGAGTGCGGTCGGGTTGGTTCGCTCACAAAACCAACCGGGCCCCTGGAACAAAAAAGCCAATAACTCACAGAAGGGGCGTCCGATTGACGCGCTGTCTGTGTCGTTGCGTTCCTGTTGACGATACGGAACTTTTGGCATCCTCCGCCCGAGTTTTGGATGCAGTTGGGTTATAGCTGGGTTGGATTGTACCCGAAATCCAACCGGGCCCCTGGAACGGAAAAAGTTGATATCTTTCAGACATGACGTCCGTTTGACGAACCGTCAGCGGCGTTGTTGATATCGTCGAGAAACGGTCCCTATGAGTATACCCTATGAGAGTTCGAGGTACAGTTGAGATACGGTCGGGTTGGTTCGCTTACGAAACCAACCGGGCCCCTGGGACGAAAAGGCTAATAACTCACAGACCGGGCGTCCGATTGACGTGCCATCTGTTGCGTTGAGAACCCTATGACGAGGCAGTCCTTTGAGATACTTCTTCGTGGGACTTTGAGATACTTGGAGTATCGACTTGTAGCTTGTGGAACGGACCCTCCCAAAGACGAGCGTACGGAGTACGGAGATCGTGTAGCCGGAAGAGACCTGAAGACTGCTTGTCCGATTTGATTCGGAGTGACTTACGTAGCCCAGTGGGGAGCAATACGTTGTGAGGTGGCAGACCCACATTGGAGTAGCACTACTATGTGAGGTGGTAGACCCGCGGTACTCGACAGGAGGAGTACCTCTGTAGGATATGAGGGGGGGGGGAGCACTACTGTGTTTGGGTGGCAGACCCCGGCGGGAAGCACTATTGTGTGAGGTGGCAGGCCCGCGGTACTCGACAGGAGGAGTACCTCAGTAGTCTTAGGTTAGTGAGCAGTACCTCGGAGTCGTGACAGGACCACTGTACACTCCAGAGACGGAGCTCTTCAGCAGTTACGGTTTTGATAATGAAAATCCTTGTTGAGCTGAGACTTTTGACCTTTGTGTTTACCTCATGATTGAGATGGGTCACTTGATAACTTAGGTATATGTATGGGCATATACCTGGGTAGTGGTTATCTGTTGATTTCACAATCCTTGTGTTTCCTCATGATTGAGATGGGTTACTTGATAACTTAGGTATATGTATGGGCATATATCTAAGTATCAGTTATCTGTTGAGATCTACTTGTGGTTATCCTTGTTGGTTTAGTGAGACCTTGAGGGTCTCGGGGTCCCTACTGAGTATCGTTATACTCACCCCTGCACGGTCTATGCCCGCACCTCGTTTTGTTAGTTTCAGACGGCGGGCAGTGCTGATAGAGGCCGAGTGTTCGAGGACTGGTCGGTACCCGGAGGTGGACTACACGACGAGTCAGTACCTGGAGGTGGACTACACGACGTGACGACTCACAGAGGAGGTTGATGGACGAGAGCGTGGAGGAGGCTATCTGTACCTACCCTTCAGGTAGGATCCGTGGTGGACGACTAGGAGCTGCGCTATCTGTACCTATCCTTCAGGTAGGATCCATGGTGGACAACCAGGAGCTGCACTATCTGTACCTACCCTTCAGGTAGGATCCGATGAGGACGACCCAGGAGCTGCTTCCTTCTTCCAGCTGTTTGTCTTTTTGCTGTTGTACCTTGTTCAGTTGTAGTCGTACTTTCTTTTGGGTTTGTATTCTGGCCCATTTACTTTTCAGCATTTCTTTTGTAATTAGTGTTTTGCTTCCGCTTGTACTCTGCGGTGATTTTTTTCTTTTATAAAGGAAATGCCTTCCCAATTATCGGGATTTTACGCCTTTGGTGCTAGTCGCCAGCCCCTGGCCTATGGAAGGCGGGCTTGGGGTAGTCACGGCACGGGCCCCGAGGACGGGTCGTGACAAATTGGTATCAGAGGAGTTTGGTTCTACCGTAGAACTTATGACTCTGATGTTTCTTTCTATGAAGCAATAGTTTTAAGAGTACCGAGTGTGGTTTTCAGTTCAGGGCGTCCAGTGTTGGTGCGGACGGCCGACGTATCCATACACCAGGACCCTGACAACTGATTTCCGACTTTGTGCACGAAAACACTGATTGCGTGTGTGTTTTCCAGAAGTTTTTAAATGTCAGCTCCAACCATATCAGCTCACCAGGTATAAACGTTTGACCATGTCACGTTGTTTCTTTCAGGATGCCTCCCCGTGGATGACCAGCTAGAGCCCCGAGAGTGGTACGTACTGACAGCTCGCCGAGCGATGATGCCTCAGTACATGGCCCTATCCCAGTTGAGGCACCAGCGGAGGCACCAACGGTACTACTACCCATTGGGCCACCGATGCCACTAGCCCCAGCAGCAGAGGATGCATGTCGCTTGAGCGCACTGCATGAGTTCCAACGCCAGAGGCCACCCAGGTTTCAGGGAGGGACGGACCCGCAGGCGGCTGAGGATTGGATGGAGGCTGTGGTGAGAGTCTTCAGGCTAGTGGGGATGTCGACAGATTTCATGGTGATCCTTGCTTCCAGCCTTCTTCAGGCAGCAGCAGGCAGATGGTGGAGTCTGATGCTTCAGATGCATGACGAGGCGACACTTCTATGGGCAGACTTCGAGAGCCTGTTGCGGGTAGAGTTTGTAACAGCCACCCTTCGAGCGGTGCGTATACAGGAGCTACTTCAGCTGCAGCAGGGCAGCATGTCAGTGGCATAGTACTCAGTGAGATTCACAGACCTCTCGCGCTACTCCACAGATATGGTACAAGACCCGTTCTTCAGGGCCCGAACCTTCGAGCAGGGGCTCAGGCGGGAGATCAGAGCTTCGGTTGCATCGTACAATATTCTGACGCAGACATGAGTGTTGGAGCGAGCCCTCTTAGTGGAGAGTTTCCTTGCTGAGCAGTCTCCAACAGCAGGACCCACCACTAGCCGGCATGCGGCAGAGTCTTCTGTAGCGGGCAGTAGACAGATGACGCAGGGGTCCAAGAGGACCAGACCTACAGGTGGTCGACCGCGTGACTCAGGGTCGGTAGTGCGAGGCACCAAGGGAAGTGATAGAGCCAGACCTGCCATGAAGTGTTACTCCTGCGGCGGAATTGGTCACATAGCATGTGACTCTCCGACCCGCCATGCAGATGAACAACAATTAAATGAAGAACCTCTGAGGCAGAGGCAGAGGTTCGATCAGGGCGGACCGCAAGGAGCAGGCGGCCATGGCAGAGGAGCTGGTCGTGCAGCTAGAGGTGGACGACGCTTCGGGATGTTGCCACCACCACCAGGAGGCCCACCCTGACCGCAGGGGACAGGAGGACATGGGAGAGCTCAGCTTCAGGCAGCTGAGGCCTATGGTCATGGAGCTCCGGAAGCAGATGGACAGGAGCGGGACTAGCTTCCGACCTGGAGGCTATTGATCCTGTTGCTTCTGGTTTTGTTGATGTTTGTCTGTAGTTGCTTTGTGTATTGTACTATGAGCTGCAATAATAAAAAGACACTTATCTTTGTTTTCTTTCCTGTCCTTTTGTTTGGTTGATACAGAGTGGTCCCGGTTAAACTGTTGACTTGACCCTCACTTTCGAGATTTCTACTGGAGGAGACCCAGTGACATCACACTGATGCCGACAGTGTGACTCGACCCTTGGAGGCGAGAGTGACAGTTGGATCTCTTGGTAGTTATGTCGAGGCCTTACGACGTCATCCATGGCATGAATGCATCATTCATGTCAGGATTGACTGTATTAGGCAACAAATGTGGTTCATCCATGGGATGAGACCAGATTTCTCTTATCGGCAAAGAAGAAATCATACCAGCTCTTGTGAGACTAAAGAAGGTCCAGATCATCCAAGAGCAGATGAATACTGCACAGTGCAGTAAGAAACAGGAAACCGGTGCCAGTCTTAGAGACTCGGGCATGTTAAATGTTTCAAGAAGTGGAAGCTTTAAGGATAGATGAGTCTGCGAAGTAGCAGACGTGGAGGAAGATCTAGGAGAGAACTATGTGGTGGTGTACATCTTAACATGCTACAACCACCCACCTTAGTTATCCCCGCCAGGCTCAGGGAGCTGGAGGGCGGTGGAAGAGTGTGGCTGCTTGCGGTCAAGGAGTGTGACCCAATGGCTCTAGAAATGATTCAAGGGACAGTCTGTGTCCACTACTAGCTGCTGTAGTAACGGACGTCGATATGAATCATTCCTTGCTTTCACAAATCTTGTTCCAGACCTAGAGTTTCTGGTAAGCCATGGACTTGACCCTCACGTCTGGAGATACCTTGGGAGGGGACTCGATAATCACCCTTATGCCGACAGTGTGGTCAGATCCTCGAGGCGAGAGTTTCGGTTGGAATCTCTTGGTGGCAGCGTCGAGGCCTTACGAAGTTGGTTTGAGTATAGACTGGGCAAACACAGTTCATACAAAAATTGACGGTATTAGGCAAAAAGTTTGTAGTTTAACTATGATGTCGGGATGGGTTTTCCTTGGTCGGCGAAAAAGGAAACCCCGGGAAGCGCAGGGTAACTCTAGCACAGGATGGTGCGACCGATCACTCTTGAGTCGGTCAACCTTACCCTCGTAGCAGTAGTCGTTTTGAGTTTCAGTTCTAACAAAAAAATGGAGACCTCTGGAGTTCGAGGATGACAACCACGTCTTCTTATGAGTCTCACCTCGACGAGGTTTATAGAGATGTGGCCAGGGAGGCAAGTTATCTACGAGGTTCAACGGACCTTTCTAGGTCCTCAGCTGGGTAGGCGAGGTGGTTTACCGCTTGACCCATCCACCTTAGTTGCACTAGGTGCACGATGTTTTCCAGGTATCTCAACTGAGGAGATACATGCTCGACCCTTCGCATATCATCGACCATGAGGAGAAGGACAATGGAGATGGGGTTACTTCCACGGAGGTTCTAGTGAGGATCAAGGATTGACAGGAGCGAATCCTATGGGGACGATCGATTCCTCTGGTACACTTTCTTTGGCAGTACGAGAACCTCCAGGTGAGCACATGGGAGCGGAAGGCTCAGATGCGTGCTCAGTACCGCCTTTGTATCCCTAAGTTTGTGGTGAAGCTTTACGGGGACATAAAGCCCTGTGGTGGGAGTAATGTAAAGACCCGTAAATTCCAAGGAAAGTTTTTGCTTAATTTTCTTTGGAATTTTACAAGAACGCAGTTTCTGACGGCGCCTGATTCCGAGGCCCGGTGTGCCGGGAATCAATTTCCGAAGTTTGGCTCGAGTACGTTCAGTGAACGGACGGGCGGGTTTTTCTAACTTTTGAACCAGTGCTTAGAATCGAATTTTGAGGGCACCGATGGAATCACAGCGCCGGTAATTGCTTAGAAACGCCTCTTCCGGAGTTGCGTTTGCTCGGGTGTGGTTTTTAATTTTCGGGCTTAAAGTTAAGAAATAAAATAATTGTACGAAAAACTTTATTTTATTTCACTTAAGCCACTTGGAAGCCACCTAAAGGCCACTTAAAGTTGCTTAAGTGGAGTTGTTACTGATAGGGTGATATCCAAAAATATCCTACCCTCTTGGTAGGTTATTTGTGAGGTGGGACCCGCACGAGCCCCACCGTTTCTTTTCTGCTAAGTAACGCACCCGCGAAAACCCGTCATTATGAAAGTCAACTGATGCGTTTTCTTAATTTCTTAACGCACCAATTAATTGGGCGGTTTTCTTCGTTGAATTAATTGGGCGGTTTATTTCGTTGAATTAATTCTACGAATTAATGGGTCGTTACTTATCTCTTTATTCGTTTCCTAACCGGTTTGAAATCCGTTGGCATAGTAATAAAATTAGACCAACGCCACATCTTGAGGATTACACGTCGGGAGACCTTTGACAGAATTCTTGTGCCTTCACCCTTCTTCGCGAAGAACGTGAAGAACGCGAAGAACGCGAAGAATGCCGGCCTCCGACGAAGAACGCCAAAACCACGGAAATCGACGACGCGACACCGTGTGCCGCGACGCCGACGTTTCCTCTTCTGTGACGTTCCTTCCTCCGCAACGAAATCTTCAATCATCTGTTGGAGGTAAGAGATTTCGGGTTCCTTTTAGAACTCCTTTGTGGTTTTTATCAACACACAGATTTAATTATTATTAATTAAATCTTTTTGTTCTTGAACCTCAGAGTTCGACGACGCAACGCCCTTCCGCGACGACGCGACGCCCTTCCGCGACGTGACGATCGCCTCCTTCCGCGGCGATCAAATCTGCGAAGAACCCGCGTGCGACGACTTGACGAGGTAGGGATTTTTATTTTGGAAATACCTTTATATTCCCGTGAACATTTATTTAAAATTAAAGAACCAGTTTCATATGAACAATTTTAATTTATTAAAATTGTTGTTCCATGTGTTGAATAATTCTCCCGTTGTTATTATCTAACGCGGAGGGTGTGGGCCAAACGAACACGGCCCGACAACCCTCCGCAGATTGTTTATTGATGTGTGGATCGACGAGCGACGACAAACGAGGTCTCAAGGTGATTTTGAGGCCTCCGCAGTGAAGGTCAGGTTCGGGGAGGACCATAGGCGAAGACGGTAGGAGAAATGGACCACCGGAGTGCGTCCAGCGGTCCGCGGAAGGCGGCGGCGGTGCGCATCGCCGGCGCGGCGGTGCCGGCAACCGGCGGCGGCAGCGCGCCGCCGGAAGGGAGGCGGCCGTCGGTTCGCCGCCGACCTCAATCAGCGGTGAAGGGCGGGGGAGCCGCGCACCCCGCCCGCGGTGTCCGCTCGGCCGCACGGGCCGAGCCGCGGCCGGTCGATCGGGCCGGACCGAACCGGACCGCGCCGGACCGAGCCGGGCCGGGCCGACCCGGGGGGGGGGGGGGGTCGGGCCGGGTCGGCCCGGGCCCAGACTCCCGTTTTCGAACCACTTTCGGTCAAATACCCGTAACGTGAGCTACGAGCCTCCAAACGACTCGCTGTTAGCGGCAACACGATCCTTGGATTGAGACGGTCCTTTCGGTATATCGCACTCAAGGTTTCGGATTACTTTGGGTTCGGCCGGGTTGGTTCGGATACGAAACCAACCGGGCCCTCGGAGCAGAAACGCTTATATCTTAAGCTCCGGACGTCCGATTGACGTACCATCGACTTTAATGGATTCCTCTAAGTGAGACGGATCTTTTGGCTTACTCTACTCGAGGTTTGGATGCCGTCGGAGTGCGGTCGGGTTGGTTCGCTCACGAAACCAACCGGGCCCCTGGAACGAAAAAGCCAATAACTCACAGACTGGGCGTCCGATTGACGCGCCGCCTGTCTCGTTGCATTCTTGTTGACGATACGGAACTTTTGGCATCCTCCGACCGAGTTTTGGATGCAGTTGGGTTATAGCCGGGTTGGATTGTACCCGAAATCCAACCGGGCCCCTGGAACAGAAAAAGTTGATATCTTTCAGACAGGACGTCCGTTTGACGAACCGTCAGCGGCGTTATTGATCTCGTTGAGAAACGGTCCCTATGAGTATACCCTATGAGATTTCGGGGTACAATTGAGATACGGCCGGGTTGGTTCGCTTACGAAACCAACCGGGCCCCTAGGACGAAAAGGCTAATAACTCACAGACCGGGCGTCCGATTGACGCACCGTCTGTTGCGTTGAGACCCCTATGATGAGGCGGTCCTTTGAGATACTTCTTTGTGGGACTTTGAGATAATTGGAGTATCGACTTGTAGCTCGTGGAGCGGACCCTCCCAGAGACGAGCATACACAGTACGGAGACCGTGTAGATGGCAGAGACCTGAAGACTGCTTGTCCGATTCGATTCGGAGTGACTTACGTAGCCCAGTGGGGAGCACTACTTTGTGAGGTGGCAGACCCACAGCGGAGGAGCACTACTATGTGAGGTGGCAGACCCGTGGTACTCGATAGGAGGAGTACCTCTGTAGGCTCTGAGGGGGGGGGGGAGCACTACTATGTTTGGGTGGCAGACCCCGGTGGGAAGCACTATTGTGTGAGGTGGCAAGCCCGCGGTACTCGACAGGAGGAGTACCTCAGCAGTCTTAGGTTAGTGAGCAGTACCTCGGAGTCATGACATGACCACTGTACACTCTAGATACAGAGCTCTTCAGCAGTTACAGTTTCGATAATGAAAATCCTGGTTGAGCTGAGACTTTTGACCTTTGTGTTTACCTCATGATTGAGATGGGTCACTTGATAACTTAGGTATATGTATGGGCATATACCTGGGTAGTGGTTATCCTTTGATTTCACAATCCTTGTGTTTCCTCATGATTGAGATGGGTTACTTGATAACTTAGGTATATGTATGGGCATATATCTAAGTAGTGGTTATCTGTTGAGATCTTCTTGTGGTTATCCTTGTTGGTTTAGTGAGACCTTGGGGGTCTCGGGGTCCCTACTGAGTATCGTTATACTCACCCCTGCACGGGCTATGCCCACACCTCGTTGTGTTTGTTGCAGACGACGGGCAGTGCTGACGGAGGCCGAGTGTTCGAGGACTGGTCAGTACCCGGAGGTGGACTACATGACGAGTCAGTACCCGGAGGTGGACTACATGACGTGACAACTCACAGAGGAGGTTGACGGACGAGAGCGTGGAAGAGGCTATCTGTACCTACCCTTAAGGTAGGATCCGTGGTGGACGACTAGGAGCTACGCTATCTGTACCTACCCTTCAGGTAGGATCCATGGTGGAAGACCAGGAGCTACGCTATCTGTACCTACCCTTCAGGTAGGATCCGAGGAGGACGACCAAGGAGCTGCTTCCTTCTTCCAGCTGTTTGTATTTTTGCTATTGTACCTTGTTCAGTTGTAGTCGTAATTTCTTTTGGGTTTGTATTCTGGCCCATTTACTTTTCAGCATTTCTTTTGTACTTTGTGTTTTGCTTCCGCTTGTACTCTGTGGTGCTTGTTTTCTTTTATAAAGGCAATGCCTTCCCAGTTATCGGGATTTTACGCTTTGGTGCTAGTCGCCAGCCCCTGGCCTATGGAAGGCAGGCTTGGGGTAGTCACGACACGGGCCCCGAGGACGGGTCATGACACTCAAGTTCAAATTGATATAAGCATTCACTATGTTAAACTTCACTTCTTAAGGAATTACTAGTTCTAACTAGTTGATCTGCATTACTAATGATATTATCACAAGGATTATTTCTAATGAATAACTGATTCCTTGGGTTTTTATAAATATGTTCTTCAATAATAGGTTAAATTTATTCTTCATGTAAAAAATACAAAATGTTTTATTTAGTTATTTTCTTATAAGATTATATTTCTAATATGGTTTGAAAATTAATTTTTGGAATAACATATGAAGATCCAGGTTGAGTTTTTTTGAAATAAATGATTGGTTTCATCAAATTTTACATGTATTATTTCCTCAACAACACTTGTATCTTTTTTAAAATCTCAATAATTTTTAATAGTTATATAATAGCTTAAAAATATTCGTTTATCATATTTTTGAGAAAAATTGTGTAAATTATCTTTATTATTTAGGTTGAATAATTTTCATCCAGAAACATAGAAGTAAGGAAGTTTTATCTTTATTCTTATCCATAAATCATATGATGTTTTATTAATAAAAGGTATGAGTAAAACTTAGTTCATAGTATAACATGTAGTATTAGCTACTTCATCCAAAAAATGTTTAGTATCTAAGCATTCATTCAAATGGTTCTTTTAACCTATTGAATAATTATATTTCTTATTTCAACTGCACTATTTTTCTTTAGAGGTCAAGGTTGTGAGAAGTTATGTGTTATACATTTTTTACTATAAAAAGATTCAAATTTGGAATTTACAAACTCTTCACCATGATCAATATGAATCGTTACCAAGGTTATATTTTTCTCATATTTAATATGGGATATATAATTTTTAAAATAGAAAAAGGATTATAACCTTTTCGCTTGAAAATAGACTTAAGTGTATCTAGTTTAACTGTAAAATAAAACATATATATAGAATCTACCACCAATACTCCTAGTTTTTGTGGGACTAAATAATTCTATGTGAAATAACTGTAAAGAATCAAAAATTAAACTTTAATAATAAATTTAAAACTTGACTTAGGTTTTGTTCCATCTTGAAAATGATCAGAAAATTCATAAGAATCAAACTTAAGATTTGGTATATCTCTAACAAGTATTTTCATAGAATGTTTAGCTATATTTATAAAATTATAGTGTCTTAAATTTCTAATCCAAAACCAATATTGATCTTCTGTTTCATGAAGACAAGCTATATCTTGGATTCTAAGAACTTCTATATTAAGTGTATACACATTCCCATGCATATTATTAGAAATAATAAATTTATATTATGAACTAAGAAAAATACATTTTTCATTCCTGAAGTTCACAAGATAATCTTAATAACATAATTTACTTATTCTAATAAAGTTATGATTAAGGCCTTGAACATATAAACCATTTTAAATTAAAGCTTTTCTAAGAAGAATGATATTAATTATACCAATAATTTATCCTTGATCATTTTCACTAAAATTGAATTTGATAAATTTAATATAATAATCTACTGGAAGAAAATCCTTGTTTATGGTCATGTTCAAAGAATATCCACTATTCATGAACCAAATTTCATTTCTTTTGCTAAATTTCTTATTTTCTTGAAATTAAGAAAATTAGGATTTTGGTACCCAAACTTTATTGGGTCAAAGATTCTTAGATAAAAGTATTTTAGGAATCCACTTCTATACAACATTTTTATGTTGAACAATTTATAATTATTTATAAAAAGGACTTATGGAATACTAAATAATCTACTATATTTAAACAAAACATGTTATTAAAATGTCCACCACTTTGGTACTTAGTACAAAAATGTGCACTTTTTTTGGAAAAAATAGTTACTTTTAAAATTTTGTTTTGAATTAGTAAAACCTATTCTAAAAACATTACTATGAGGTTTAATGTTTTTTATATATTATTAAATTTTCGTTATCAGAATTAAATTATGATATTAGTTTCTTTAGACTTAAAATTTTAGAATTTAGTTTCATAAAGAAATCTTTATTCTCGTTGGATGTAGTGGCTTTTTTATTTTTCCAATTATTTTTAAAGATTTTATTTTTCAAGATTATATTTATCTAATTATTTAGAAAGATATTGAATTAAAAATTTAGTTTTAGAAATTCTAAAATTTTCTTTGGAAAATTATTCCTTACCATCTTTGAGTTTTTTTTAAAAAATTTCTATTTTGTTTTTCTAATAAAGCGAAAAAACTAGAAAATTATTCAATTTTAGGTAAAGTATTATACTCTATTAATTAGGTATATTTTTTTTAAAAGGTTGGGGCTGAAGCAAAAATTTATTATTTAATGAAAAGACCTCTTTAGACTGGGTAGAGGGAGACCCATTACATAGCCCGAAGGCCCAAGGCCAAGTAGCCTGAATACAAGGCTTGAAAGCCCAATTTTTGGCCCAAAAGACCCCTCGGTGAACAGTACTGCTATAGTATCGTGCGCTGCTTTAGTACCTACTACAGTATAGCCGCCGCTACAATTCCTCCACTGCTACAATACTGCTATAGTGCCCTACTACAGTACTACTATAGTACCTGGAAATTCGCCCCTGCCCGGATTTGACCCTGGGTCTTTTGGATGCCAAACAGGATCCTGTACCACTAGGGTACATGCTCATTGGACTTTTTTAATTAAGTATATTATTCTTCATATAATGTAAAAATATGTTCATTTTAAAAATTATGATAATCCACATTAATAGTTATGTTTGTTAATGTTTTCAGTAGATACCTTAACCATGAACAATTTGTTGTTCTTCATAATTTTTTCATTGAACCCAATATTATTCTAATTACCACTTTCAATTTATGTAGAATTATATGAAGAACCATATCCTCAATTTTCAATCCATGTGTCATAATGTTTTATACTTTTCATACTTATATTATTGGGGAACTTTTTTGAACTACTTTCTTTATTGTCCTTCCTCTTAAGTCTTGGAAAATCCGGTCTGATATGACCCAGTTTCTTAAAATCATAACAAATAATCTTATAAGAATACATCTTATCAGTTCCATATTTAAAATTTTTCTTATACATGTATACAAAATAATTCTTTCAAAATATATTATTCTCTCTCTTATCTAGTTGGGAATGTTCATTCTGATTTTTTCTATAAGAACTAATTTTAGTCTCATCTTTAACATTATTATTCTTAATATATTTATTAACTTTTTTAGAATATTTGAATTTCTTAGAGACATATTAAGTATAAGATAAAAATACTCCATTTTTATTTTTTATATTCTCAACATCTGTCTTCAATATACCCTTATACTCCATGATAGTTCGAACTTGATCATCCAAACTCAACTTTTCAATATTCATTATATCATCTAGAGAAGTTCGTTTAGATTCCCATTATCTAAGAATAATATCAATGATATTCTCAAAAAAAGTCTCCTTAGTAATATCTTTGTCACACAAAGATTTTAAATTATAAAAAATCTTTATAAATCTATGATGAATCTTTGCAACAAATTTTTTAGGTAACAAATCAAAATATTGATAGTTATCTCTCGGAATAGCTCTCTAGGTCACAAAAACTTTGGTTTTCCCAAAGTGAGTAACTTCTAAATATCTTTATATACTATTTATATATTTATATAAAGATATTTGATTGTATATTTTTTTTCATAGAACATAATAAATTTCTTCTCACTCTGTAATTTAGTTGATATTCCACATTATCCAAATTTAAAAATTTTGAAACTTATTTGTTTAGAATTACATAGTTACTAGAAAGTATAAAAAATTATAAACTCTAGTATTGGTAATAAAAGTATTCATACTATCTCTAAAATAATCATAGTCATCTCCATAAACAATTGGGGGTCTTCTTGGATTTATATTCTCAGGAGTCCCAAATTTTATACCTACCACCTTTAAGAAACAATAAATACTCTATCTACTAATACACATTAGAGTAAATTAGTCTATAATTTTTTTTAAACAATAAAATTTATAAACTTAGAAACTATCATGATATAATAAATAAAAATTTAAATAAAATATATTACAATTTATAGTAGTAAAACCATATCTAATACTAAATATAGGATCGTAAGAGTACACAAATGGATATAGTGGGGGGGGGGGTCAATTGTAGTTTTAAAAAATAAATCATACAATTACCTTTTACCTCTTTTCATTTTATGATATTTAATCCCTATATGATCTTTAAAAAGATATTATTAGACTAAATTTATTTATATAATTTTATATTAATAGAGTGAAAATAAATGTTTATATAAAAGTTAAAATTTTCTTACCTATGATCAGTGGAAATAATGATTGTAAAAATAAGAAAAGACTTTTTTATAGAGTTATAAAGAAAAACTTATAGAAAATTTTTAAAATAATATTAACACTTTAACCTTTAGTGTAAAGGAATTAAATCACCTTGAATTAAAGTATTCATGGTTTAACCTAATCATAAATTTAATTATTTCTTCAATAATAAATCCATATATCACAAAGATTGGAATAACTCTATCTTCCTATACATGGAAGCCCTTGATCAAAAATATTGGAAAAATATATCTTCCTTTCCCCAGAATCCCTCAGTCAAATAATACCATACAAAAAAATAAAAAATAAAAAATGTTTTAATACATTTAAAATCCTCACATAGATGTCTTAAAATATAAAAATCTCCAATGATTACAAAGATAAAACAAGTAACAATATTTTAGAAAGAAACAAAGTAAACTGTAGACAGATTGAGTTGAAAAAAAAATTAGCTACCTCCTCCTCCAATGCACCTATATTTATAGGAAAATATAAAATGGTCATATTATTTGATTCCTAGAGTTTATTACAATGTATTTAGATGAAATTTTCCTTCACATAGAATGTTCTTTACAGACTTCATCCTATGGTCATTTTGGTAGCATCATTACAATTATGTAAAATCTTCTATCCAGTAGAGTAAACTTTGTTCGTATGATATGAATAAATTTATTCATTCAGTGGAATGAAAATAATAATACAATAGTTTTTATGAAGTTTCATCTAGAGGGTATGTCAACCTCTATCTGATTAATGTCTATCCAATTAGAAAAGTGGAGCCTCATCTGGTAAGACTTAGTTATACTTTGTAATTTAGATATTATAAAAACATTGTTTTGATAAAATATAAAATCATATGTTTTATATACAATGTATATGTGTGTTTGATTATAAATTTACATCAAATTTTAAAGATGTATCTAATTAACAAAGAACATTCGATTATAATAATCATCATATTAACAATGTTTTCTATGTCTGGTAAAAATATTTATTTTCTACAAAAACATTCTTAAAACTTGGAAAGTTTAAAGCTAATAAAACATGGTATTTTAGAAAGTGTGTTGCGATTTTAAAAATGAATTTTATAAAGTGAGTAAATTATAACTTCTAAGTCTACATAAAGTCTTATTCCCCCTCATTATTCACTAATGATGATTGATTTAATACCCAATCTGATCATTTACGAGTTATTAACACTAGGTGAGTCTGTGTCAGAACTGCACAAACTTTCAATTATATAGATAAGGATGTATTTGATAGGAGAACCACACTCCTTTATTTTATATAACTTAAGATATTTTACAATACATAGAATTATCCTAAGGGTTATCACTAAATTTATCTAATCCCAATATCAAAAAATAAATAAACTGTACTTTAATACCAACTAAAGTGTCACAAACATAAAATACATAAAATATTAAATAATTCTAGATGAATATTCCATACATATAACAATTATACATGATTTAGGACTATAAAAGTTAATTATATTTCAAGACTACTTACATAATAAACATATTTCTTAAAATATATTCAATATCTCCCACAAACATCTTCATATTAGTACCCTTATAGACATATCATACTTAGAACCTACCATCAAAACACATGGAAGAAATATATAAGAAAAGATAACCTCAAATTCTTGGTAAGTGTAAACATGGAAGATATCAATCACAAGAGAGTATAAGATGATTATATGGGTATGATAACATAATAAAGTGCCTGTTTTCAACATAAAAGATTCATACCCAGAGAATATTAGATCATAAAGTCCAAAATAAAGTCATATCTAGAATAATGATCAATAAAAGTGTCAAATAAGTAATCATTATTCAAGATTCATAACATAGACACATGGAATCATAAGCATAGTAAATCATAATCTTGAGAATATAGATATTGAAAATCATGTCCAATCATAATTTCGTGAGCTTAGCTAGAAATGATCATACCCATGCATCAAATGTGAACATATCAATTCAAAATCATGTATATGTATAACCTTATGATCATAGCAAGAAGCGATCAAAATAATGCATCAAAATGAGAACATAATTGTTTTCAATCATGTACACTCTTATCATACCCATATCATGAGATATTTATATCACATTAACCAATGAATTAGAGGGATATAATGTAACTAACCATTATACAATCATAATCTCTTTATATTTATTCCAAAAGGTCATGAAAACATTTATCATTTCGTCATAGATTAGCCCATGGTAAATAAAAAAAAGTTTCATCATGATTTCAACATCATAATCAATAACTACCCAAATAAATAATAAAAATGGTATAATTGGGTCATGTCCTAAGTGATGTATATATAACATCAAAGGATGTATTTATAGATTAAAATACCTTTAAAATTTTATCTCTAACATTTCTTGAGGAAAATAAACTTTTCATTTTAAAACTTCTTATTTAAAATCTAAAAAAATCTAGACTATTTGGAAAAATATTTTATTTAAAAATAACCATGATAACTTGTAAATAAATATTTAAATAAAATAACTACCATGATGGAGGGAATATCTTCTCATGTAGTATACATTAAAAGAGAACATTATTTTCACTATTGAAAAAAAAGTCAAAAATGAATTGTTTGTAAAAAAATTATTTAAAAATATTCCTCTTAAAAATTTATAAATAAATTAAAATGTAATGAAAATGATCTTTTAAAAAATTTCAAGTATAGGTTAAAACATCCTTAAAATAATTGTTAAGATCATGGATATAGAAAAAAAATGTTCATCAAACAATGAGGAAATAAGGTCAACTTTTCTTTAAAAAAAATTTCTCAATAATTGTAAGTACTAAAGAGAGGAAACTGGCACTATTACTTGAAAATTATCTAAACAACCAAATTATAAGAAAATAAATGGGGTTTAAACGTTAATATCCATATAATTTCCCTCTATGGAAATTTAGTATTGATGATTCTGAAAATAAATAAGATTGTAACATAATGACATTAACTCTAGTATCATATTGGTTTGTATTCATTAAAAACTTTAGTATAATAAATATATATTTATAATAAATCTATTTAAAAACCACATTCTAACAAAACTTACTATGTATCATTAATCTATAATTTTCATTTATGATCGAGGTGTTAATTGGTCCATTCATAATAAATCTATTTAAAAACAATATTCTTACATAACTTACTGTGTATCATTCCTCTATAATTTTCATTTATGATTGAGGTGTAAACTAGTCTATTTTCCTTGTATGTTTTAGTTTGATAGTTACAATAATTTTACCTTTTTCATGTTTAAAAAATTTTCATCATGAAATAATTATCATATTTATTCATTATATTCACCTTTACAGCCATTAAAATAACGTGTCAATGAGAAATGAATTACATCACTTCATGGAGACGATAGTCTGTATGTATACACAAGTCATGTTTCCAATTTTTTATGGATGAATAAAAAGAGAGTAAAATTATAATTACCATTTAAAAATAATTATTATATCATAAATATAGTATTTTTTTAAATATATCCTTATTACCATCCATTTAAAGTGGAAATTAAAAATGAATCACATCGCTTTGTGGACTTGGTTGTCTATACATACACACGAGTAACATTATCATTTTCCAAGGAATGATATGGTAAAAAGAAATATAATATATTATAATTAAATAAATATAATTATGTCACAAATATCATATATAAAAATTAAGTCCATCATAATAACCAATCATGAAATATGGTGATGGAAAATGAATCATATTGCTACGTAGAGAGAGTAATCCACATGTGCGCACGAGTGATACTTTAACTTCCCATTTGATGGAAAAATGATATTAATAAAGTTATGAAATTAACATAATATAATTATAGAAAATGTGATATACTGGTTTTCTTATATCATAACTATTATGATATACTTGAAGGATGTAGTATAATATGTAAAATTAAAACACTTGGTTAAGACAATTACCTCTTATTTGAAGAACCTCCTTTGGATCTCTCCTTAAGGACTATAAGGGTGGTCTTTTATGAAGACAAAAACCTATAGAATGTATATAAGAAAGTTATTAAGAGTTTTTAGTTGGTTTTGATCAAGATAATTAGATCAATAATTATGACTAATAGAGGATAGGTGGTGTACTTTTATAAGTGAGGGGAGGGGCACCCTTGTAATTATATAAAGTATTAAATTAATATAAATTAATTTTTAAATTAAAGTAAAAAAATTTATATATTTGGAATATAGGATAGTGATAAGTCTAAATAATCTCATAAAATAAAATTTAGGCAAGTTTTATGTGATGTTTTAACCCTTTTCTTTTAGTTTTAACCCCCATTAACCCTATTTAATGATTTCTATGATAACAATAATTTTACACATTAGGGGTATAGAAATTTATAATAAAAGTAAAATTTAACTGTAATTAGAAAATGTTTTATATTATAGACCAAATACCATTAAATTTTTCGATGATATTTTTTTGAATCATAAATCATTTAATAAAATGTTATTTATCATAAAATACCATTACAGTTATATTCTAGACTATTCACATAAATTTGAATTTTAAAAAATATAAATACAGTAATGTGATTTTGATATAAACGTTTAAAATATTAATAATACATTATATTTATCTAAAACATGTGTGGGAAACCATAAATCAACACAAAAATATTACTTTTAATGTTTTTAAAATCATTTACTTGATTTTTTTACTACATGCACATGCACTATGTCGATGTTATGTAAACATTTAAGATAATTATTTCATCAATAAAAATTTAAAATAAATTACCATCATAAAAAAATATTAATCTTAAAAATAAAATTTTAGAAACATTCTTAACTTGTTTTTATCCCTTTAAAAAAAGAATTATATATATTAAAAGCAATAAAGAGACATTTTTATAATTTTACTTTACTTAAAATAATATAAAGGTCTTTGTTAAGGAAAAATGAAAAAAATAAAATATTATTGAATATTTGAAGGGTTTGTTCATATTAATATCATAAAATGAAATATAGGAAAGTATATGGATGGTTCTGAATCCTTATTTCATAAATTTAACCTTATTCTGCCCATTTTACCCTTACCGCAATGAAAAGATACCAAAGTTACTATTCATTATGGAAAATTTTTTTAACCTATTTATAAAATTTGTAAATTCCGGTTTGAAACATGGAACTCACTATATAAAATTAAATTTAAATAAATTATATAATATAATTTTAAAATAAACCCACAAAATGTAATGAGAAACGATTTCACAGAAAAATACATTTTTAAGTATAAAATGATTTTACACCAAAATTGATAATAATGTTAATTCAAACAAAGTTGATTGGATTAATTTTATTCAAAAGAAATAAATATAATTTTATAATCAATTAAAAAATTGGACTTTTTAAATACTTAAATGGAAAATATATTTTTCTATAAAATCCATATTTTTCACCATTTATTGAAAAATTTATCTTTTTAGAAAAATAAACAAAATTTCATCCAAAGATAATTTTTATATACTAATTAAAAAAATAATAACCTTTTTATAAAATAAAATTTATAAAGGTGGTATAAATTAATTCTAATATTTTTAGAAAAATATAATAAAACCCATTTTAAAGAAAAAGTAATTTTAAAGCATAAAATGACTACTAAAAATTGAATGCTTACTTCATATTCATTAATAAATAAATTTATTTTTAATAATAACATTATATATATATATATGATATTGTTTTTATTCCTATTCATATCATCAATTTAACAACTAGGTTATAATGGTCACATTTAAATACTAATATTTTAATAGTATATCACAGTTTGCTTAAAGCTCAGTGTTTCATTTTAAGAAAGATATTAAGAATAATATTATTTTAAACTAAATTTTCAGGGTGTTAAAACTAGCATTGTTTAAACATCAATACCAATATTTTAAACTCCCTTACTAATGTTAATTTTTTATCAAAATCTAAAAATTCTAATTGGTCACATTCCACATCCACTGAAACCCAAATATTATTAGATTCTATTGAAATAAAATTGTGTAGATTGTTACAACCTATAAAATATAATAATTATTATCCCTGATAAGTATTCACATGTATTTATCATGAACTTCATCAGTTACATATATCATATGTACATTCCAACACTTATCTTCTATTGGTTATAGTTGTTTCAAAATGACACCCGAACCGGAAAAACTAGCGCACATTTGGATTCTGACTGATCTTTCCCATCATAAATGTCATCCATTACCTAAATTATGTACATTGATTACCATTTTATCCATTACAATTTAAAATTCATGTATTTTCAATTCACTAATTTCATACATATATAGTTGACGTCACTAGTCTACACTATACCATCTCTCATTCAATGCCATACTGGGGAACCTCTCAGCTATTCTCATAAAATATCACAGTCTCACCCCTCAAGACCATACTAATAACACAATTAATTACTTATTTATTCTAATAATTATGGTACCCCATGAGTACCAACACTTTATAGACCTCATCAACTCACTTGTTCACTCAACAAAATACATACTCAATCATTCCACCAGACTATATCCTACAATGCACATATGCTAGATACTTATCCACAATAATTAGTTATGACATCTGGGTATTTCCCATTTACCAATATAACATTGAAAATTTCCTCCAAGTGCCTTGAAAAATCCTTAAACAACACTGTTTCTGGTTTTCCAACCACATTACACTTGATTCCCTCTACATTTCAATCAAAAAAGGTTCGAAACCAAAACATCAAAATATTGATATCCATACTATAACATTTCTTCAATTCCTTATCAATGATAATGACTTTAACTTAAATATAATATCATTTGAGTGATAACACTCAGTATACCCACTCATTACATCCTATTAGACACATCCCTCAAGACACATTCTATGTTTTATGAAATCATGGTGATTTACACCACTGTTGCATAATTACATTGATAACTGACATATTAAATTTTGTTCCTAACTGAGTCACCATCATGTGACTCTTGAATTCAAACTATCCCTAGACCATAAAGAAACTCAACTAGTGATTATAAAATAACCCAAACATTTCACACATAAATACTGCATCATTTTTGATGAATATTAAATACAAATTATAAAAATAAACCCCCAAAACTATAAATGTTTAGTGTATTTTAATAGTAGATACATAATCATCTTATTTTATAAAATATCTTTAACATATCCCAAAAATTTCTTCTCACATAGTATACTTATTAACCATACCCTACTTAAAAATTTTCTTTATAACTTGGGAAAAGGAAACATAAGAATGGGTGATCTCATAAGTTAAGTAAGGGTAAAAATTGTAGATTTCAATCAATGATCATATTTTTGAATATCATGATCATAAGGGTATGAGAACAAGATCTTAAAATTTGAGAATCATACCCAAAAATTCATAGGTTATAATCATAACATATGGATTTGGTAGATCAAAAGTCATAAATCATAGAAGAAGAAGAGAACATGATTAATGAGATCACATCATAAGCATAATAACATTTAATATATAGTGGCATAAAATGTGTGGCATAATCATAATCATAGAAATATTTTGTCAAGGCTACCTAGAAATACATTCATCACTTGTTTGTCTTGTGCTAACCAATTGTGTACCTGTTTCAGGATTAGGATAACGACCTTTGAACTCTATTTTGGGATTGGGATAACCTCTCACGTACCCTTTGAGATCATAAATATTAATAATTACTTAATTAATTATGGGTATATAACTAACAAACCTGTCAAATAATCACAATCCATTCATATGTATGCGACAAGACCATAAAAACATTTATCATTTTTTCATAACTTAACTCATGGAAAACAAAATGGGTTTCATCAATATTTCATCATCATAATTATAAAACATATAGAGAAAGAATAAATATGGTATCATTGGATCATATCTCTAATTAATCATAAATAACATCAATGGATGGTATCATAAGTAAAAATACCTTTAAAATTTCACTAGAATATTTTTTAGAGGAAAATATACATTTCATTTTTAAATCACTTATTAAAAATATTAAAATTTCAAAAATATAAGAATTTTTTTTTAAAAAATAACTATGTAAATTTTTAAAGGAAACTTCAAAATAAAGAGTATTCATGATGATGTGAAAATGAATCTTACGGTGTATGTTAAAACAAAGTTTCTATTCACATCTTTGGTAAAAAGTACCTTATTTAGAAAACAAAAAGTTGATTCCTTTTAAACCTTTTTATAGAAATTAAAACATAGGTAAAATTAAATTTAATAAAACTTTTTAGAATAGTAAAAACATATTTGAATTTTTTTTATGAAAATATGGAAATGAGATAAAATAATCCTAACTAAAGAGAGAAATAAAGTCAATTTTTCTTAAAAATATTATTTAGAAATATTGACTAATTAGAGAGAGAAAAATTAATTAAAAACTTGTAATATATAGAAAAAACCATACTATAGTAAAATTATTTTTTTTGAGATATATATCATATAATTTCATCATAAAAAAATTTAATCATAAACAATCTCAGTAAAAAGTGAGATTTCAATATAAAACCCTTACCTTAAGTTCGAATTGCTTTGTAAGTTCTTTAACCTACTATATAATAAATTAAAATTATTAAAATTATAAAAAACAATATTAATACTTATAATGACATACATGTTTTACTTATAACTTATTATCACCCATTCAATAATAATATTTCATTCTCATCGTCATTTTGGGTGTTAACTTCTTTGTTTTTCAATTATGTTTTGATTCTGTGGTTACGATACTTGCATATTGATCATGGATCCATTATATCCATAATTTTAATCATGATATAAATATAATATATATTCACTATATACATATTTATAGCCATACAGAAAATTTAGAGATATAAAAATTAATTACATTGTTCTTGAAGAAGGCAGTCAGTACATACACATGAAAAATGTTTTCATTCACTATGAAAAGAATGAAACATAGATAAATAATATTTTATAAATAAAAAAACATAATAATATCATAAATATAATATATATTCATTAAATAAATCATTATAAACAACCATGTGAGGAGGTGATGGAAAATGAATCACATCGCTTCATGGACGTTGTCGTCCACACGTACACACAAGCGATACTTTAATTTCACATTTGAATAAAAGGAGGTGTAAAATGGTTTTTACCATAATAATAAAAAATTATATTTATATTTCTGATACTGGATTAATTATTTTAGGATGTATAAAATATATTTAGATGAATTATAAGAAGAAATAAACCTTGAAAGATTCAAGCAAGATAATTACCTCTTCTTTGAGAGACCTCCTTTTTCTTACACCTTAAGAATTATTAGGATGGTATTAGGGTAAGAAAAGAAGCTAAAAAATTAAATTAATGAATTTAAGAAGTTATTAGGGTATGTATTTGATGATTTATAAGGATTAAACTATTTTTAATAATGTAAGATATGAGTTTCCCTTTTATAAGTGAGGAGAGGACACACTTCGAATTACTTAAAATATTTAAATATAATTCATGATTTTCTCAATTTAAATGTTTAAAATGGACATGTATTAGAATAAAAATAGGTGAAGGTAAAAATATCATAATATAATAAAATTTAGATAGGTCTTTTTGTTATTTTAAATCTTTTCTTTTTTGTTTAACCCCTTCATTAACCCCTTTTTGCCTTAATTGCGATAAAATATTTTTTTTATCATTTAAGGGTTATAAATTTACTTATAAGGAGAAAAGTGACTCAAAAATGGCCGATGGATAAAATTATAGACCATTTTTCATTACAAATATCCCCTTGAAATATTTTTATTTTTATTTTTAAATTATTTAATAAAATGTTATTTGATATAAAATATCATTAAAGTCACTCATAGTACTATTCATTTAATTTGGGTTTAAAGAAATAAATATGAAGATGGATTCAAAATATTATCTATTTTAGAATATATTATACAATATTATTAACCATAAAATTAACATAATTCTATAATTAAACCATAAAATATTTATTTTAATTTTTTAAAATCATTTAATAGATTTTTTTCTTCCATTTTCCGAAGCACTGAGTCATCATTGCGAAAGCATTTAAGGTAGTTATAAAATCACAAAAAAATGAAAATAAAATGACATCATAAAAATAATTTATTTATGTTAAAAATAATCATTAATATTCATTCATAACTTATTTTTATCTATATTAAAACATATAATAGAAATTTAAATCAAGAGATTGAAATTTTGTATTTATACTTTTCTCAAAATAATATAAATGTTATAATCAATAAAAATTATAATGAAATTGGTTTATTTTCATATCTATGATGAATTTGGTAATAAAAACTAAAATAATAGGATAAATTCAAGTGTTATAGATATTTTTAATCCTTACCCCATAGTTTAAACCCAGTTTACCTATTTTACCATTACCATGTTAACAAATATTTACCATGATTACTATTCATAATGAACAAAAAATAGAGGAAAAATATTTATCCAAATTTAACCTATTAATTTAAAATATGAAAACCATTTTATCAAATTCAGTTTTTATGAGAGGAATAAATTAGTTTTAAAGTAAACATGCAAAACACAACACAAATACTTTTTAAAAAAATGATTTTAAGCCTAAAAATGGATTTATTCACATTCCTTACCTAGTAAAAATCATTAGATGATTGTTACAAAACTTTATTTAATATATAATTTATAAATTAAATTAAAATAATTCATAAATAATGATTAATTTAATTTATTAATATAAAAACACATTGCACATATAAAAATAGTACTTATAAAAATAATGATTTTTACTATCGAATGAATTTATTTTAATTTCCAACCAATTGATAATAAAATAATTAATTATATTCATGTGTAAATAATATTTTTTTATAATTTATTTATCCATATTAATACCCTCTAATCAAATTTCTCAGAAATAAATTTCACATTAAATAATAATATTTTAATAGTATATCGTGGTTCATTTAAACTCACGGATTCATGTAAAGCAAGATATTGAAGTCAAAAAATTTATTTCAAAAGAAATATATTAAAAAATACTAAGGTGTTACGTTATACACACTTATAAAAATTTCAACTCTAAATTCCATCACTCTAATACAAAAAATTAAGGATACTTCGTCCTCAACACATCCTCGGGTTCCCATGAATCTTCTTCAAATTTATAGTTTTACAATTAAAATTTGACCAAGTAAGTGTAATTACTCCAAAAAATTATCTTTATGATCTAGAATCACCAAATATTGTTCCTCATAAGAGATATCATTCTCTAATGGTATGAACTCTGAGTTCAGAACATGTGAAATATTAGGTATGCACTTCCTTAGGAGAGATACATGGAACACATTATGAACTTAAGAGCAACTTAGTAGAAGTGAAAAGTGATAAGATACCATTCATACTCAGTCAAGAACCTTAAAGGGTCCAATATAAGCAGGGGTTAACTTTCATTCTTTCAAAATATCATAATCTTCTTCCTTGGAGAAATTCATAGGAATAACTTCTCACCAACATCAAATTCTATACCTCACTGATGATTTTTAGAATAAATTATATATAAAATATAAGATACCTTGATGAGATACTGAATGGTTCTAAACTTCTATAACATTTCCTTATATGTCTTATTTTCCAATATATTTAATTATTTAACTTCATCCAAACATGTTAGAGTTATGAATTTTGTTTTCATATAGGGATTCATAGGGGCCCTCTGAATACTCGAGTGAAAGATATTGTTATAAGAGAATTCAATAAGATAAAGGAATTGATCTGAGCCACCTTTGAAATATAGATAACATTAACTTATAATATCATCTATAGTTTTAATGGTTCTCTTAGATTTACCATCTATTTAAAGATTATTGGCAGTGTTGAAATATAACTCTACATCGAGAGCTTACTAATGAATTATCATGAACATAAAGGTAAACCTTATATATCAATCATATACAATAGAATTTGGTACTCCATGAAACCTTACCATATATTTAATATATATAAAATCAATATGAACAAGAGAGAAATATTATCTGATAGAAATGAAATGTGCCAACATCATAAGACAATTAACTATAATCAAAATATCATTATTCCGTTTAGATTTATTAGAGATTCCTACGAAGAAATACATGGTGAAATTTTACCAATTCCATATTGGTATGGGTAATGGTTGAAACATACCATTAAACTTCTTCCTTTGATACTTAACTTATTATCACACCAATGAGATACATACTCTACAATATCTCTATTCATGTTATCCCACTAAAACTCCTTCTTAAGGTATATATACATCTTCATACTTCTATAATGAATAGAGAATGATGAGATATGAGATTCATCCAATAGATACTTCCCAAATTATTGTATAATAGGGATATACAATTTTTTCATTAACTTTTTCATTCCATCATATTCAAGGTTGAACTCACGAACATTTTCTTCTTTTTAATACTCTATATCTTCCTTCTGCACCTCTTTAATGTTCACATGGATAGATGGTTGAACACTCATTTGAGAGAGAAAATGTTTACCCCTTACTTTAATATTTTATGATCCATACTTTTAAAATCCATAAATATTAGATCTTTTGTGATCCTTATTATAGATAAGCTAGCATGATCCCTTTTTTACTCAGAAAATTAGACACCTTGCTCACTTACTCAAGAAGAATCCTTCAAACTTATAAATTATATATCCATATGATGGATGTAGTGTGTGAAATTTCATAACACTTGAATAGAACTCCCCAATACCTATATCTATATTTATATTTCTTGTTTTCATATTGAGGTACTAACATGCCGGGGTGAGAAGACAGATCCCATCTGAACATTTGATGATTCTGTGTAACCCATGGATACACTAAGGAGGTAGGGATATTTTGTTTTCCACTTTGTGATATCTCTAAAAATCATTCAAATGATATAACATATTATGTAATGGATATTATGTTCATGTTATTCCAAATTTACAGTTGTTCTTTATTTCAATTTTTACACAATTTTTATATATCATGCATTGAAATCCCCAAACTTGGGGTTTTAATTGCTTATTCTTGATCTAATAATTGTTATTAGACTATTAAAAATCCATTTAGTGGTATCAGTGAATGCCATGATTTAGATTTATGAAATCATTATTTAAATGAATAATAATTGAAAAAATAAAGCAACTTTGTGTTTTTGGAAATTTGATTTACTAAAAGGTGTTACCCCTATATAGCTAGGGTTTGTAAAGGTATAACCAACACCTTACCCTTATAAAACTAATATTTATAAGGGTAACTATGGAATTAACATTATTTAGAGTGGTCTATATAAGTTTCATCACAACTTATCCTTACATTAAATAAGGGTTGTGAAATGGTAGTTGAATTTTTGAAAGGGTTACATAAAGGTAACCGACCACTTACCCTTATGTGATTCCCTTATGTAGAAGGATTGCATTGTAATATCCCAAAATTTTGAAGATGTAAAGACACTTATGATACTATTAAAAACCTATAGTTTTATGTTAATAGTGTTCTATAAAGGATAAAGAGTTGTTTTGGAGAGTCTGGGGCCTTTTCAGAGCTTGAATCTCCAATTTTTGGGGAGAAAGATTGAGCCGCATAGTTAGCACATGATTTGTGCTAACCTTGAATCTCAACCGTGGAGGGTGATTAGTGAAAGACATAGGGACAAAAGATTTTAACTAACTGTTTGACCTTTTCCACATTCCCATGTAGGTTATGAAGAAACATTTATAAATATATTTCACAAAGGCTGAACACAGTTAGTTAAACTGCACACCTAGTCTGTGTGAGGGGGTTCCTTGGGTAGTAGCTTCTGCATAGTTGGAGCACAGTTTGGACAACCATGTGGTCAATCTCTGTGACCCTCTAATAAATAATAATTTTACCATTTTCACTTAAAAGTTTTAAAATCCTCCCCTCTTTATTTTCTCCTCTAGTGGGAAGCACCACTCTCATATGAATCCATATCCCAAGCCTAGGCAAGGATTTTTATTTTCTCCTCCATATGAGATTTGAACCAACCACCTTTAATATCATTAAATTAATCTTGGTATGATCTTCAATCCTATCCTATACTATATTATTTTACCTTTCCTCCTTATACATTGTTTTGTTGCGAGCTCTTATGCCCTATTTTCAGGATTTTTACCTATTCTTCCAATTTCTCATGTTTTATCTCGATTTAGGGGTCGATACAGGACAAGGAGATCACTATAGGATTAATGTATGTGTTATAGTTATTTTACCTTAATTTATAGTTGAATTTTATCATGTTCCATTGTGACATGCCGTTTAAATTATGATACTGCCTCCATATTATTCAATTAATTAAATTAAAAGTTTTTTTATGTGTAATGGGACACTCTCTACCCTCTAATAAACACTTTGGAGGTATTTACCTCGACTTGATCCACCCCTTTGGGTGTGTAAATATTTAAATTATTAATAATCTTATGCCTTGGAAGATAGTTATTTATTATTAATTAGAGAATATGATTTTTCCTTGTAATAAATGAAATTTAATGATAATTTCATAAGATAAATGTTTGGATAAGAGTTATTCCACTATACATTATTCCATAGTCTGAATTACTTGAATTAAATGAATTTTCCAATTTATTGACAATTCATGGAGGCTACGGAATGAGTTATTTCCAACCATAACCTTCCCATAACTTTAATTCAAGAGCGATACAAAGGTACCAACTTAAGGAAGACTTGGAAAAGATCATCATGCTTCATAATTAGAAATGGGAGTGATTACCTTTACACTGGGAGTGATATTGGGATCTTTTAAAGGATTAATTACATGATATCATCGAGTGGATTACTTAATTACCCATGAGTGATACCATTTACCTAGAGGAGATACCTTGGATGGGATGAGTGGGTGATATGGTCACACCATCAATGGGTGATACTTGGTCCCATATGTGGTACACTTGGGATGGGCTCAAAGGGTCATGCTTTTCACCACACTGAGGGTGATACTTGGGATTCCATTATAGATCAACTTATATGGACTCTTAAGGAATTGGGTATTTGTAGTGCTCCTAGTGTGATACTCAGATTCCTTTATTACAGTTCACATTAGACAGGCCTGGGATTCCACTTAATTAAATTCTAGATATGCCTTACATAATTACAAAAAATGAAAATATATTAAATCAAAGGATGTGTCTTCAAATCAAAATAACATGCCACGGTTCAGTCTATATTTGATACTTTCTTATTATAAGCACAATTATCAATCCTTACATGTATTCTAGAGAACCTTCATATAACCATATTATATCTGTACAGGTTACTTTCCATTTAGAGATATCAAAAGTTGGCTGAAGAAGGTAGTGTTAGTTGGGTATCCTTGAGGACCTAGTTTGAAGTGATTTACTTATTTATTACTTCACTTCCATTATTATCATCACAATTCTCATTTTATATGAACACACTAGATTTTTCTAGACACCATTGATGGTGGCCCACTGAGTATATCTCTTACCCTGCTCGTTCCACCCTTGTTACCTGAATAGACATCATGATTTCAGGTGTAGATAAATGGAAATTTAAAGCTTTCAATATTAGATTTTGAGTCGTATAATGGAGTACTAAAGTAGAGGACCGATCCTATGCTCATGATGCCAGTAGAGGAAGATTTTTGTCTCTTTTTAATTTTTTATTGCATATAGTATATGCCTATTCCCCCGTACCCCATACACCTCACTTTTTTATAGTTACATGACATCATCATCATCATTTTGTATCTATTTATGATTCACCTTTCACCTTTTCATTTATATTGGATGATTTATTATTCTTATTCCGAAGATTATTATTTATTTATTTTTTAGATACTTGAAATTGTTTATTTATCACTATACTACACTCTGATCAAGAGGGAATAATCTCCCCACAGACAAACCCTATCCCCTCACTGTTAGTCGGTAGCCTCTAGCATACGGGGAGGCACGCTTGAGGTCAGGTGGCCAACCGTCTCAGGGCACCATGAAGTGGATTTTAGGGAGGGATGATAAAATGTGGTATTAGGGAATGTTTTTAATTTTTTGTACTATTGGGTATTATAAAGGAGATTAGGATATATCAAAATTTGGTAATGAGCCTATGCCTAGGAGCAGCTAACCCATGCACAAGGGAAACCCAAATTACATGGGATAAGTTATTTCTATTTTGGTTAGTGCCTATTATAGTTGTACTAATTTCACCATTGGGTGACACACATATTTTGAGATTTTATTATTGATAATATAATTATTATGGATTTTATTTTCCTTTTACTAATACAACAAGGAGGTATCATCTAATTCATCATTATAGGTACTTTAGAATTTATATTCCATGCATTTTTCCATGCATGATTTATTTTTGCATGCATCGCCTACTGTATATAGTTAGTGTCTGAATTATTATATATTGAAATGTTCTAAAATTTCTCATAGTGATAAAATAATCATATTAATTAAATCATATGCATCAATATAAACGGAATTTTCTAGTACATATTGATTATGGAACCTTAATTAACTAATTATGACATGTTTGAGCCATGATCCATTAGTTATATGGACCGAAACATTAGTTGATGTGATTACATGAATTCCAATTGTAATTTGTGAATCATGTACTTATATAAATTTGAAATGGTGATTAATTTAATCAAATAATTTTACGTGACCTATTACATCTTGATACCATATGTAAAGGTCAGGTTACAGTTACTTGATATACCAATTACAATTTATAATGAGTATGGCCTTTTATAAATTGGGAATGGTGATACAAATAAATATACTATGATATGTTTGATTATATGAATGACTATGAACTGAAATAAATTTAAACTTTCAAATGAAATGGTTACCATTAAATAGGGATTCCAATTGTAAGGTAAAGGGTGTCTTCATCTTTACCTTGAAATTGAAACTCCATATATTAGAACCACTACTGTGTTGTATGAGACCTTGAACCTAACTCAAACTTAGTAGTGGGAAGTGGGTAGAGTCTCCTATAGTCATTTATGATATTTCTTATCACCTAGACCTAGATTTAGGAGAAAACTTAGAGGTATTACTTGTTTATAGGAAGGTTGTGTACCTATCCTTTCTTAATTTTTTTGTTTCCTATATGATGTTAAATCTTATCTGAGGAATCTGATTGATAATTTTAAAGGTATGACACCACGACGACCTTGAGTTATGTTCCATGAGGGTGGAAACGACCATGCTCCAAAGGTGGTGGGACCTGATCTACCAATATTACCTCCTGTAGTGCCACCTGAGGCACCTCCTAATGATATTCCATTAGGACCTAATGGTTAGTTATGAGATATATTTTTTACACTTCATACAGTCTTTATAGAGAGCTACATGACCTACTTATACAATGGAAGATTTGACGTAGAAATTCCAGCGGCAACATCCACCCATATTCTCAAGGGATGGTGGTATTCAGGCTATAGAATCTTGGCTTGATTCTATGTTATCGATCTTTGAGCATATAGATATGCCTCCATAGTGGAGGGTCAAGATAACAATATATATGATTCATGAATCCACTAAGAATTTGTGGGATTCCATCTCTTAGGCTAATCTTCATTAGGGCATGGTACGAGAAGACTTCTATAAAACCTTTTATGACTCCTTCTTTATGAAAAATTTGACAGTGGATTACTCTAGAGAGTACATTCACATAAATCAGGGTGCCATGTCAGTGATGGAGTATTCCACTCATTTCCCAAAACTTCAAAATTTTTCACTAACATTGGATGGTAAAAAGATTATTTCTACTAGATAGTATAAGGATGGACATACATATTCCATCTGATTGCAGGTGTTTTTTTAGATTATCCACTATTTATGAGATAGTAAATGAGGCCCTCATCACTGAGTAGAACCTGATAGAAGATGATAGTGTGATTTAGGGTAGTTCAATATACATGTAAGGAAAAAGTTTGTCAAGGGTTAGGAAACACCACTTCGAGCCTGCTTGTGGAAGAAACACAGGTGAAATGACACACACACACTAAGAACTATGTGGTGTGAAACCAGTGTGGTAGGATTGGACAAAAGAGACTACAATGTATGAGGGACCCAATCGAGTGCCAAGATTGTTGTAGTATGGTTCATCTTCATTGTTTCTACCAAACTTTACATATTTTTCATATTGAGAATGGATCTATACCAACACCACATTTAGGTACAGGATCTATAGCTTTGCATTAGGCTGGGAGATGATTTAATACTTGCCGATCAAGTTGAGGGGGTAGTCGTGGACAGGGTAGTCATAATTTAGATGTTCAACACTAGAATAATGGACCTACTCAGGTTAGTGATGGTGAATCATAGGGCCATGGATCAGGCCATATCTATGCAATGCAACCTACTCCCAAGGAGCATATCCTGGGGCCTTCTATAATACAAGGTATTATTTTAATAACATCTACTTTAGTTTCTACCTTATTTTATATAGGTTGTTAACAATATTTTATTTTTAATTCAATTATGTAATGTCTAGGCCTATATATAGAGTACTTATGTGGCATGATGACTCTTGAAACACCTTTGGGGGTTTGATTAGAGAGTGTGCACTAGTGTAAGGAGTACCTATTGAGACATGTGGGTACCATTTCATGTGGAACCTCTTTTTCCTCAAGATGATAGGATATAAACTCATTCTTAGGATGGAATGGATAGTTATTTAACAACCTCACATTGATTTATATCACTAAAGGGAATCCTACTCATCACCTGAGGGTTGTACCTTTATACATAAGGGTGTGTGAGATGTACTGGGAAGTTGAGCTAGACCCAAGAATGGTGGGTGGGGAGGAGTGAAATCCCAAATGGATAATATCTTTATGAGAAATATGTGAATTAAATTTATAGAATTCCATAATGTTATGGATCACTTTGGGGATGTCTTCCCTGACAAACTCTATGGATTACTTCCTATGAGATCGATGGAGTTCACAATTGAGCTAGTGCCAAGAGTAAAAACAATGTCCATTCATCCCTATAGAATGGATCCTACAGCGCTTGAGTAACTCAATAAGCAGTTTAAAGACTTAGATAAAAAGAAAATTATATGACCCAATACTTTTTTGTGGGGTTCAAATGTCCTTTTTTCCAAGAAGGAGGACAGTAACCTCAGGTTTTGTATGGATTACCACTAGTTGAACTAGATTATGGTTAATAATTAGTGTCCACAAACTCATATTGGAGACCTCTTTGACCAGATTTGAGGAGTTAGAGTTTTATCTAAGATTTATTTGAGGTCTTACTGCCATCAAGTGCACGTTTTCTCATCAAACATATTGCGCACAATGTTTCAGAGTAAATACAACTTATACGAGAACTTAGTCATTCTGTTCAGCCTTAAGGACATGCCATCTTTTTTCATGGCCTTAATGAATTTGTTATTTTCCTCATATCTAGATTCATTTATGGTAGTATTTGCGGATGAAATATTGGTTTATTCTCATACTCAACATGACCATGAAAAAAATATTGAGATCATGAAAAATGCACCGAGAGATCACCAACAATGTGCTAAGATCAACAATTGGAAATTTTGGATGGATAAGAATCACTTATTGGGTTATATCATCTTAGAGGTAGGAGTAACTATTAACCTAGAGAAGTTGAGAACTATAGTTTCTTTGGAGAAGCCCAAGAATGTATTCAATATATATATTTTCTTGGGGATGGATGACTATTACAAGTGATTCATACAATACTTCTCATGTCTAGATACAAATCTCATGAGAATTACTAAGAAGGGTGAGAATTTATTGTGGTTTAAAGCCTATGAGCCAACCTTTTAGGATTTTAATGTATGATTTACTTGAACATTGATCCTGATTCTTCCAGAGTTGCGAAGGAGCTATATAGTTTTTTGTGATTCTCAAAAAATTGAGCAAGGAGTAGTTCTAATGTAGGGAGACTGGGTTGTAGTATATATAGCCCTCCAGTTTAGAATTTATGAGTGAAACTACCCTACATATGACCCTGAGCTAGAATTTGTGGTTTATTATTTACAGTGTTGGAGACATTATTTTTTGAGGGAGAATTTCATTTTTTACATTAAACATAAAAGTATAAAATATATTTTCATACAATGTGACTTGATTATCAAGTAATTTAGGTGGGTATAATACTTATATTCATTTGATTTTGAGCTTTTTTATAGACATAGAAATTTTAATTCAGTATTTGACTCCTTGACCTGGAAGACTCAGACATAGGCCATCCAGGAGGCTAGTTGAGAGTGGCTATTGATGGCCCTATTTTATAAGATGAACCTGGTGGTTAAAAAGTGTAATTGAAAACATATTTTAGTATCTTTATTAGAGTCATCCTCCCTTATAGAATGGGTAAATCTGAGATATATTTTAGATATCGAAGGCCACATCCTAAGCAAGAGTGTCTTAGGTGAGAACCCACCACCTGGTTGGGTTGTTAAAAAGAATGAGATCTTACACTTTTGAAAGTGTGTATGGGTGCCTATTAACATAGGAGAAGACTTGATGTGGGAATATCATGCCTCTATCAAGGCAGTACACCTTAAAATTAAAAAAATGTACAGAGATACACATCATTTGTATTGGTGGCTGGGTATGAAGAGGTAGATTGTAGGTTTCATCACAAGGCGTTCCTCCCGTCAGTAGGTGAAGGCAGACCACCAGCGGTCTGATAGACTTATATAGCCTCTATCCATTTCTGTGTGGAAATTTAATAACATCACTATTGATTTAATGATGGTATTTCCAAGATCCCCTCAAGACAGTTATGTTTTATAGGTGATTTTCAATAGGTTAACCAAATTTTTTCACATCCTACCTATCCAGGAGACCTTATTAGTCGGTTATCTTAGAAGTATTTATATTAAGGATATTTTACACCTTTACAGTGTTTACCATTTTACAGTATCTGATCATGATGCCTGGTTTACTTCATGGTTCTGGTAGGGGTTATAGAAAAAACTGGGTTCACATGTGCTCTTGAGTACAACATATCACCCTCAGACTAATGTTTATTCCGGGCATGAAATATGAGTGTTGGAGGATATGATTCAGGAATGTGTCCTTGATTTTGGAGGTTATTCGTAAAAACACCTACACATAGTCAATTTTTACTATAATAACAGTTTTAATGCAATGATTCAGATGGATCCATATGAGGACCATTATGGTAGGTCATTATATTTACTTATATGATGGTTAGAGGTAGGTAAATCAATGATAATAGGTCGTTATCTCCTTCAAAAGACTTCATAAAAATTAAAAATGATTTAGAAATGTATGGATACAACTCAGTCTCGACATAAGTCTTATAACGATCATCACCAATGAACTCTAGATTTCAAGGGGGTACATCGAGTATTTTTTTTGAGTTTTTACTAGATTAGTTCACAGTTATATTTAGAGATAGGGAAATATATCACCTCATTATGACTGTACTTTTAAGATTGTGGAGAGAATCAAGATGGTAGCCTATCAGTTAGATTTACCTCAGAGGTGTCGGGCCATGAATGACATCTTACACGTATTTCAACTTCAATATTATTATTCCAACCTATCTCATTAATTTGATCTTGAGGACATAAAAATAAATACAGATGATTCTGTTGAGGATCATCCAATAAGTATCATCAATCAGAGCATGAAGGCTCTCTTAGGAAGGTCGTTTCCTCTAGTTGGAGTTATATAGTATCATGGCTCTGTATAGTATGAGACTTGGGAGTTGGAGGTTGATGTACATGTTTAGTGGATGAAGCTTTTCTAAGATTAAAATTTAACACCATCAGAAGGGTAACTTGAGGACGAGTTGTTTTAAGGAGGGTAGGTTTTAATGTCACAAATTTTATAAAAGGTATGAACACTTAGGATAATATTAAAAACCGCTTTTTTTAATAATAGTGTTCCCTAATGGATTAGGAGTGGTTCGAGAGAGTCTATGGCTCATTCAGAGTCTATTTATCTAGATTTTAGAGAGGCAGATTGAGCCACATAGTTGAGTGGTTAGAGAGTCTATGGCTCATTCAGAGTCTATTTATCTAGATTTTAGAGAGGCAGATTGAGCCACATAGTTGGCACATAGTTAGTGATAACTGCACAACTCAACCATGTGGGGTGATCAATGCACAACAGAGAGATTTTTGGTTTTCCCTAACCATGAGACCCATGTTTCACACTTTTGAGGGTGCCAAAAATATCTTTATAGAGCCATTTCACCTGGTCTATACATGGTCAGTCAAACTGCCTACCTAGACCATGTGAGGGGGTTCCTTGGGAAATAGCATCTTCTTGGTTTGTCCAACCATGAGGCCAAACCATGCAACCCTCTAATGAAGGGTAAATTTTCTATTTTCCCAAAAATGTTTTAAAACCCCCTCCCTTTATTTTTTACTCTACTTGGAAGTCCATATCTCACACGAATCCCTCTCCCAAGCCTAATATAGCTTTTTTTTCTCTTCCTTTCGAGATCAGAATCAACCACCATTCATCTATTTGTATTCCTCTTGTTAAGATCTACACTCCTCTTGAACCCTATATTAGTTTATATAAAATCCTTCTGTGATGTTTTGGTGTGATATCTTATGCCCTATTTTCATGATTTTCCTCTATTCTTCTGATTTATTCCATTCTAGCTCGATTTATGGACCGATACTAGATCAATAAAGTAATATGGTCTTAAAGTAGGTGGTAAAGTTCTTTTCTGTCAAATTCTAGTTTTATTTTATCATGATCTATTGTGTTGTACATCGGACCTTCCAGCATCACCTCTATATTATTTAATTAATTAAATAAAAGGTTATTATTTTGTGTAACAGGACCCTATCTACCCACAAATCAATGTGATAGGGTGTTTAACTTAATATGAGAAACCCATTTAGGTGTTCCTATCTTTAAATTCTAAAGGTCCTTATGCCTTAGAAATGTTATATTTATTATTAATTGGGGGGGGGGGTAGGATTTTTCCCTGTAATAAATGAAATGGAATGATAACTTTATAAGAGAAATTTTGAGACATGAGTTTGGACCCTATGATTTATGAAATAGTTTTAATTTATTTAATTAAATGAATCGAAATACATATTAACAATGATTGGGTGTATGGAATAAGTTAGTGCTAACCATAAGCTTATCTTCACTTTAAGATGAGAGGGATACAAGGGTACCAAATTAAAGAATACTTGGATGGGATCATCATGCTTCATAATTTGAAATGGGAGTGATTAACTTTACACTAAGGGTGATAATTGGATTCTTTGTAGAATGAATTGGATGAGATCACTAGATGGATTACTTACATACCCATGAGTGATACCAATTCTCTAGGGGAGATACCTTAGATGGGCTCGTTGGAAAATATGGTTACACCATCCATGGGTGATACATGGTCCCCTATGTGGTACACCTGGTTCTGGATTAGAGGGTCAATATTTTCACCATGATGAGAGTGATACTTGGGATTCCATTATGGATCACCTTGGATGAAATCTTACTGTGTTGGGTATTTGTAGTGATCTTTGTGTAATAATCAATTTCCTTTATTATGGTTCACCTTGAACAGGCCCATGATGTATTTTAATTAAATTCTATAGATTCCTTATATAATTCATGGAATTCAAATCTATTAAATCAAAGGATGCATCTGACAAGTCAAATAACATGCTTGGGTTTGGTCCATACTTGATACTTTCCTTATTACATGTTCAATTATACATCCTTTTGTCTATGCAAGAGAAACTTTATATGCACATATTATATCTATATAGGTTTGTTTCCATTAAGAGATATCTGAATTAGTTTGAAGTAGGAAGCGTCGATCGAGTATCCTTAAGGGCCCAATCTAAAGTGATTTATTTATTTGTTTCGTTCTTCACATTCAATATTATTAGCACACTACTCATTTTATATGCACATACTAAATTTTTCTAGATACCATATGTGGTGACCTACTCAGTATATCTCACACCCTACTTGGTCCACCCTTTTTACTAGAGAAAACTTCAAGATTTTAGGTGTAGATAAAGGGAAGCATCTATCTTTTGATGTCTGATTTTGAGTACTAGGATGGATTATGGGAGAAAAGGACCGAGCCAACACTCATGATACTACTAGAGGATGATTTTGGTCTTTTTTATTTTTTTTATATAATGTGGTATATTCCTACTATCCCTGTATTGTTGTACCTCATTTTTATAGATACATGACATCATCAAAATCATTTTGTATCTATTTATGATTCAGATTATGCCTGTTTATTTATATTGGATGATTTATTATTCTTATTATGATGCTTATTATTTATTTCTATTTATGATACTTACCATTTATTATTTAACACTATGATACACTCTGATTAAGAGGGAACAATCTCCCCATGGAAACACCCTAGGCCCTCACTTCTAGTCAACAACCTATGGCATACAGGAAGGAGTTCTTGAGGTCATGTTGCCAACCTTCTTGGGGAACCTCTTAGCAGATTTTGGGTCAGGATGCTACATGCAGAAGGGAAACCTATTTATTGAGTTTATGCAATTGGTTTGCGTGAAGGTACTATTCTTACACAGTGGTTCCATTAGGATATGAAAAGGTAAATGTGACCTACCCTTATGTGAAGCATTCATATAATGGTAATATAATTTGTACCCTTATGATAAATGAGAAGAGTAAATGTAATCTTTAAATTACCTTTACATAGTGTGTTATAATTAAGTTGCATAAAGTTAAGTATGGCTTACCTTTACTTAAGGGCTTTCATATGACCCACATCAGGGTAGAATGATTTACCCTTATGGAGAAATACCCATACAAGTAAGGGTAATTATAATTGTTTTAAAAATTGTTAAAAAATGTTTTTAACATATAAAATGATTTATAATGTTTATAAAATGTTTATAAATTATTAAAAAAAGGAATTTTTAGATATTTTAATTTATAAAATTTTTATAGAGTAATTAATTATAATTTTTTTGCAATTAAGTAAATTTTTATAAAACATTCTATTCCTAAATATTAAATGTCATTATTTGAATACCTTTTTACAAAAAATTATAAACCATGAATTATGATCTAGAAATAAAATTATTTATTTAGAAACCATAAGTGATAATTTATAATAGGTTATAAATTATAAAGTAAGGACATAATATAAGTTTTTTTATATTTAAATTATTAATTCATCATAATTAATTATTTTAAATAGTTAAAAATAAAAATGGGGCCTTATTTGGATATTATTTCAGCCACAAGAAAAATTGTTTTGATGATTGATATAATAAATGTTTAAATAATGATTAATTATATGATTTTTTGATTATATAAAATGTGTATATAATAGAAATTTTATTATAAATAGTTTATAATTCATATAATATCATCTATTTAAAATGTAAGTGACGTCATGAAAAATATTAAAGAGTTTATAATGGAATGAATATAAAATTTGTATATTCAAAATTACAAAATTTCCATAATGTTAAAGCCAATAATTATAAAACTATTATATTTATAGACTTTATGAATTGTTTGTAAATTTTTATCTCATGTTTAAATATATAAAATTTTCATTTATTTAAAATTATTCCATGATTGATTTATAGTTAGAAAATTTTTAAATGGTGAATGATGTATGATTTAGTTTAAAATATTAAACTACTTCTTGGATAGATCCTTTAATTTTGATGCTAGGAGTGACTCCATAATGAATTTAGTTTTTCATATACCTTGTCCTTGATTTTTAAATGAATTTATTAGCTTGGATTTATTTTTTTAATATAGTTTATACATGTGTTATAGTTATGATTAATTGGATTCTCTCTTGAGTAAAGTATCACGGGTTAAAGGGACTTGGGGACAGACTACATACTTACAAGGAGGACTATTTCCTTTTCTATAAAAGTGAATGGAGTTATCTATTTTACACTCAAGGTTTACTAATGTGGATATTGTCAATATCATATAACTCTATGCCTTTACATCAAGTGTTCATATAACTTATGTATATGATCCATCTGAATATATATGAATATGTTTGACATAAATTTTTGGATAATACAAACTTGTGGGTTATGTAAATAGTTACAAATCAATATGATTTAAACATATTTTTTGGGTGGAGAGAATATAATTCAAAAATTAATTACTAGAAGCATTCATATATAAAAGGGAATAATATTAGATCAGATGGTGGGATTAAAATACCCTTAAAACAATAAGTGTGCTATTCCTTTTAAAGAGACACTTAATAAGGCCTTGATCATCATAATGGTAAGTTTCATGACAAATCCACGTGCCCCAAGATTATCTTCTGTAAGAAAATAATGTAATAAGTGACTCTGGATTATCTTTTCTGGTAGTTTTGTGCCAGAGTCGAGTGGCCCTAGATTTAATTTAGTTAGATTTTTTTCTCATTTTCATTGGGTAACACTTATATGGGAACCCATAATAGTTATTATTATAGAGGAATATATTTGAGTTTATCCATATGATTAATTGGACAAATATTCTTATGCTTAGTTATTTAATAATCATATATGCTATGATTGGGATGACGCACAAGCTAAATAATTAAGTGGTGAGATGAACACTAAATTAGAATCATTGCTTAGTGAAATATGGATCTCAGACCACTAATGGTTATGATGGATTATAAAAAAGGGAAAATAATTTTAGTTTGAACCCATTAAATAAAAGTACTTATTAAATGTGTTATAATACATGATAGTCATCTTGTAAAAGGTTCTATTGTAGATAAATATCATCATTATCATCATCATGATAAAATTTTTAATTAATCATTGATAAGTATAAAATTAATGTTAGACACTCATAATACTTATTACTTAAGAAAATTTCATAAGAAATATTAGTGATTTAAGAATAGTTATTAATAAAAAATTCTCTATGTTAGAATAGTTCCTTCCTTAGTAACTAAGTGTTTAAATTGATCAATAAGTGAATCCAGATGCTTGTGGAATCATAGGGTGATTAATTTAATGTGTCAAAGGAATTATATGAAAAATGACCAAAGGAATAATAATCTCCACTCATGTACTCAATATTATTGGGTACATCGATTTTAGTCCCATATATTCAATATGATTGGGTGCAAAAAATGATATTCAATATGATTGAATATGATAAATGACTTAGTGAGACTAAATGTTTCCTTAAAAATTTATCAGTTATGAAAACAAATTATATAATATTCTTTATGCGAAGATAAAATTTCTTATTAAGGAATCCATACTATTTTTAAAGGAAAATATTATAATAACGTGAATGAATTAAAGATAAGTTTACCAAATATTCTCAAAGTGTTAAGGATGGATGAAATGGGTATATGATTTCTGGATTTTGGTACTGCATGGATAGTACAAGTGGGTTAAAATTCAAACCATAATAATAGAATATATTTTAAAAGTCTAGCAATGTTTCTTCTATAAGAAAATCAAGGTCATTAAAACCAAGGGTTGTTAGAAAGGAATAAAAAAAATTCAATATTATTGGATTATCTATGATATACCTAAAAGAGTTTGTGAAACTCTATGGAATTATCATGTTAGGTATGGATGTTAAAGAAATTAATTATTTTAGTTTTAATGATATGTGACCCTGAATATATATTTTACATTTTTTAAATATAAAGGAGTTCAAAATCAAAGGAATAATTGGCTGAGGTTGTAGTTTATATTAATGAGATGAAGTAAATAATTACATCATCAAGGATTTGAATGTAAATGATTTTAACAAGGTCAAATGAATCTATGTTAAATATGTGTATATTAAACTCATTTATCTTATGGGATAAGATTAAATGTTTGATACAAAAGAGGTGTTATTAACAACATGATATGATTAATTATATATACATGGTTTATGTTTCATCAATTTCTATAACATTGTTTGAGAATAAGATTTGGATAAAAGTGTTTATGCATGATAAAATATTTTTCCATATGTTTATTAATATATGATAAATTGTGTTCCTACTATCCATTAGTGGTATATTTTAATAAAATATTATTTTAAAAGAAAAATATTCCGAACACATAGAATATCATATATGATATATAAAAATATTTTATTTGTTAAATATTACTATTAAAAAGAAAGAAATGTGATTTACTAACACAAAAGAGTTTGTTTTTCTTAGTAATATATTATGAAATTAATATAGTTTCTAAGTAGATAGTGGGAGTATGTTTGGATTTAAATAAATTAAAATTTAAAAAATAAATGATTAAACCAATCTTAATTAAAAGTGAATTTTACTTAATATCCTAACAGAGTTAGGATGTATTAGTAAAAAATAATGTAAGAAGTTATTTTATTTCAAGTAAAAAGTCGATGGAATATAGTTACAAGGATTATGATAATGAAATTAAAAATATTTATAAGTGGAAAACATAAGCTGACATCACAACATTTGATGTTGTAAAGTTAAAATGTTTGAATATGTTCAAAAAGTTGAAATGTTTGGAATATGATTCCTAAGTCTTACCGTTATTCAAAGTTTCTTACTTCATATATGTTTGTCACTAAATATTTCAATGGGAAAGTTTTATGAGGCATTCACATAAAGATGTGACATGGATTACATATGATGTAATGTTTTAATAAAACCCAGAAAGTGTACATATGGAGGATCAAGCAGTTTATCATACATGATATGATAAACCATTTCTTATATAGATTTTGTTAAATATTCTTAAAGAGTTTAAGAATATTAAATTTATCATATTAAAGGAAACCGCTATTTTATCATTCTTTCACATTGGTTACACACACACACACACATATATATATATATATATATAGATATACAAATTTTGAAGTGAAATGATAATTGAACTCTAAAATTATGACTTTAAATTATCCACAACCAATGTTCATCATGGATTATTATATAATATGATGAAATTTTAAGGTTAGTGTAAGTGATATTCTTGTACAAAGATATAAAATATTCTTAGGAGGAACATAAAAAGAATGGTATTATTTTTGTACATTGGATGACCTACTAAATATTCCACATAGAGTGTCACTAATATGTATTTGGTATATTATGGGTGTATGTATCATATTTGAATCTTTACTAGATGAGGTTTGTAAGATACCTAGCATGGGAACCTTTATACTTTGATACCCTACTTACACAAGTATACATATTGACTTAACTAATATTGGGGTGGTTGGGTATGTTTCTTATCATTTTGTAAGTTGGATCTTAACTAAGATGATATTTTTACTCTTATATGATGATTATGACATCTAGGTACATGATTCAGATAGACTCAGGGAGTGTTCAGAAACACTTATATATTGTATATCTATCAGGTCAAGGGACATGTGACATGCTTATCCACAAGGATAAATGGAATGTGATGTATTCATCGATCTGATAAGTCTATACTCTGAGAACTGGGAATAAATGAGTTGGCTATATGGGATTGACATGTTCTGTGTCCCATGGTCACTCATCGTATTGGACGAAGGTAAAATATTAGAATTTATGTTTGTATATGATGAAGACTAGTGGACACAGGTATAGATATACATGTGTTTGATAGAGATTATGCCATATCCCTTTATAGATTGAGTATAATTGACACTTTTCTATTGTCCTCTATTTTATTATATATATGGATCCAAAAATTCTTATTTTTTTCAACTATATAAAGTCCCTTGGGGTCATAGTTTTTAGTTGACTGAATGGTGGTTGAATTTGACTTAAAGAGATAGTCTAAAAGTGTTTTAAAGTTAATCAAAAATAGTTTTGGATGGGAATTCACAAGTTATTTCATATGATTTGATACAAGGTGAAGTTAATGATATCTTTACAAAAGTGTTTTGGATGATATCCAAATGGTTTTTTTCATATGATTTCCTAAGTTATTGTACACAATATAATATAAGGTGAAATAGTACAAAGTCTGTTAGGATTTAGTGTAAGTGGGAGATTGAAAGAGCTATGACCTAAAGTTATATATATATATATATATGATTTTATTAAAATTTTAATTTTTATGTAGAAAGGGGAATTTCATCTATATTACCAATGATTCTGTTATCTTTTGGATAATTTTATTATCCACAAGACTATCATTTAATATATAATTTCATTTGATGAAACGTTTGGGAGTAAACTCATACGATGCATTCATTTTGGACACTATATTTATTCATGATTTTTAACATATGAATAAATGAGATAGACTAAGGCATATCCTTTAGGCTTATAAATTATACTTCCATACAATAGCTGTAGTGTGTGTGATGGCCTTATGATTGGACAAAACTCCATGATGCCCATACATCTCTTCACCTTTCTTCTTTTCATATTGAGGTATTAGAATACCATGGAGATAATATAGATCCCATACTGATTTCAAATGATTCTAAAAAACTCATGGATATACAATAGAGGTGGGAAGATTTTAATTTTTACTTTTTAAACTCTCTAAAACTCATCTGAAGGAGATAAATAATTATGAAGTGGATCTTCAGTTTAAGGTATTCCATATTTACAACAGTTCTCGATTTTAGTTTTTATATTGGTTTCATATATTTTTCATATATGATCTTCGAACAAGGGGTTTTTATTTCTTTTTATTGATATAATAATTTTTAGTAGACCCTTGAAAAACCCACAATATGTTTTACCTTTCTCTATAAAGATAATTCATCCATGTATTTAATGTAAAGATTACCAATGATAACTCCAAGTCATAGGTTAGGTAATTACTCTCATGAAAATTTTATTAATGAGAGGTATAAAATATAACCATTACATTTTTCATAATAAAACATCCCAAAACCTTCATAGATGAATCATTAAAGATCATAGACCCTTTTAAACTACAAGATAGTGTGAGTATAGGTTTGCGGACCAACCTTCTCTTCAGTTCCTTGATTTTTTTTTCACATACATCAGTCTAAAGAAACTTGAATCCCTTCCATATTAACATGGTGAGTGGATTATAAATTTATGATAAATTATTCAAAAATCATTGATAATATCCATCCAATCCAAGAAAACTATGGATATCAGTCATAGTAGTGGGTACAAGACAATGTTTAATGACTTTATTCTTATAAGTATCTATCAATATAAACTTTCTAGTGATAATATGACACAATAATCATAAATCATATAACTAAAACTCACCCTTTTTGAATTTATCATATATTTTATCCCACCTTAGGGTCTTCAACATAATTATCAAGTGATATTTATGCCCTTCCTTTCACTTGGAGTATATAATAATATCATCTATAATGGTTACCACAAATTTATAAAGGGATTCTATAAATAATATATTCATTAAATCATTAAAGATAATAGGGGAATTAGTAATTAAAAATGGAATATCTATAAATTAATAATGTTTATGACTTTTATGGGAGGTTTTTATAGGTATGTATTCACTATTTTCCTCAGTTAATAGTATATTGAACAATGTTTAATATTTGAGAAGTATTGAGATCTTCACATTTGATCAAAAATAATAATTAATATGGGGAAGATGATACTTATTATTGATCATGATCACCAAGAATAGAAAAGTGTCCTTTAACAATGCTAGAACATGCCTTTATTAGCGCTAAAAAAGTGATGAATTCCACAACACAATTAAAATCCTAGGGTTTTATTAGTGATAGAAAAGTGCTGATAAATGGGTCATTTATTATCACTAAAAAAGTGTCAATAAAGGAACCCTTTATCAGCGCTAATAAAAAACACCATTTATCAACACTTTTATTTAGCACTAATAAAGGTTCCCTTTATCAGTGCTTCTATAAGCACTGATAAAGGAATGTTTTATCAGTGCTACTAAATGCATTGACAAAGGGGAATACTACAGTATACTGTTATAGAACATTCCTACACCAATAAAGGGCATACTGTAGTGTGTTGTATAATCCCACTGTATCACTAGAAACAACACCAAAAATTAGAAAAATCAGATACAAATATAGATTTTAAATGAAATAAAATTTACAACACAAATACAAGGAAAAAAACTATTATAGAGAAAGAAGAACACACCTACATTAATGAAAAAACCACCCCTACTCAGGAAAAATAAGAAACCTATATAAGAAAATATTCTTACATTAGTAATAATATAAGTAAATAAATTAAACAGAAAGTGTTAACTTTAAACTAACCTTTGAGTCATACTAGGAACACAGTGTATCAAATTGAGTTGTGGTTAATTCTTGAACATCACACCATTTATTTTTCATCTTCAAGAATTATATTTATAAAAATTAAATAAATAAGTATAATATAAAAATTATAAAGAAATTAATTATGTAATAGTAGATAAAATGAAGAGAAAAAAAATATCATCTTGTTTTCTTGGTTTTGGGGATGTTATTTTCATTTTAAACTAAAAAGACACTTGTATATTGAAAAGATGAACTTGGAGTCATACCAGTTACACTATGGATTGGATTGAGGTTTTAATGATTCCTAAATGTCCCAAATTACATATGGATAATTTTCCTACGGTATAAATATAATTGGAATTCATTTGCTCAGTTTTGAGTACATCACTTTTGTTTTTTACTAAAATTTTATTTTAATCTCAAAACACATAATTTGAGTCATAAGGGTCACATCATGTGTGGGTTTGATGTGAGATTGATTCTTATATTTTAAAAATAAATTATGAACCATTTTCTTAAATTATGAAGACAATTCGAGTGTTTTTATCAGTTTTCAATGAGTGACACTTTTTGAACTAAAATGTCAATTTTAAATTGATAACGGATGGTTTGAGTCATACTGGGAACATAATGTATCATATTACGGTGATGATAATTACTACAGATCAAAAATGACTTCTATATCATTTTTCTAAAGTATCAAAATAATCGGAATGTTTTTTCTTGGTTTGGAGTATGTCAGTTGTCTTTTTTATTAGAATTGAAGTTAATTTTAAATAAAAAGTCACACATGGAGTCATACTGGCCACACCATGTATCAAATTGAGATAATTATGATATATAAATTTCTAAAATGACTTATTTATCATTTTCCTAAAGTATCCAAACTATAAAAATTCATTTCTTCAGTTTTGTATACGTCACTTATGTTTTTAAATAAAATGTCATTTTAAACTAGAATAACACCCATTGATTCATAAAAATCACATCATGTGTGAGTTTTATTTGAGACTAATTACTACACTTCACAAATGAAATATTAATAATTTTCCTAAATTATCAAAATAATCTGAGTGTGTTTTTTGGTTTTTAGTGAGTGAACCTTTTTGAAAAAAAATGTAAATTTTAAATTGATAACTAACACTTTGAGTCATACCAGGAACATAGTGTATAAGATTAAGGTGAGGATGATTCCCACAGAAACAAATGACTTATGGATCATTTTCATAAAATACAAAAATAATCCTAATGAGTTTTCTTAAATTTGTTTATATGATTTGTCTTTTTTACAAAAATTAATGTCAATTTTAAATAAAAAGGAAACCTTGGAGTCATACCGGTCACACCATAAATTGGATTAAGTCTAAGATGATTCATACATGTTCCAAATGACTTATGCATAGTTTCCATAAAACATCAACAAAAGCTGAATGCATTTTTTTAGGTTTGAGTACAACACTTCTGTTTTTTACTAAAATGTCATTTTAAATGGGAAACATGCACTATGAGTCATATTGGTCACATAGTGTGTATATTTGAGGTTAGACTGATTCCTACATGTTAAAAATAAATTATGAATAGTTTTAACAAATTATCAAGACAATATGAACATGTTTTATCTGTTTTTATTGAGTGACACTTTTGGAATAAAAATATCAATATTAAATTGATAACAGACCCTTTGAGTAATACCAAGAACATCCTATATCCGATTGAGGTGAGGATGATTCCTACACATAAAAAAATGAATTATAGATCATTTTACTAAAGTATCAAAATAATATTAATGAGTTTTCTTAGTTTGGAGTATGTCATTTTTCCTTTCTACTAAAATTAATGTTAATTTAAAATAAAAATATGCACTTGGAGTCATACCGTACATACTGTGCATCATATTGAGGTATAGATGATTCCTAAACATCCCAAATGACTTGTGGATATTTATCCTAAAGTATAAAAATAATACAAATGAGTTTTATTAGTTTTGAGTATGCCACTTGTGTATTTTACTAAAATGTCATTTTAAACTAAAAACATACATGTTGAGTCATACCAGTCACATCATGTGTGAGTTTTATGTGAGATTGATTCCTATATTTCAAAAATTAATTATGAATCATTTTATTAGAATATAAATTCATTATGAGTATATTTTCTTTTTTTATTCATTGAGTGACACTTTTTTTACTAAAATATCAATTTTAAACTGATAACGAACACTTTGAGTCATACCGAGAACATCATGTATCATATTGAGGTGCAGCTGATTTATACATGTCAAAAATTATGTAAGAATCATTTTCAAAAATTATTGAAAAAATATGAATGCATTTTCTTGGTTTTGAGTGTGTTAGTTTTATTTTTAAGTAAAATTAATGTCAAATTTATATAAAAATATGCACTTAGAGTCCTACCATTCACACAATGAAATATATTGAGGTGAGGTTGATTCCTAAAAATCCCAAATGAATTATGATTCATTTTTCTAAAGTATAGAAAAAATCCAAATTCATCTTCTTAGTTGTGATTATTTCACTCTTTTTTACTAAAATTTCATTTTAGACAAAGGAAAATATGAATTCCCAAAATATATATGAAAAAAAATTAGATAAAATGATAAGAAAATTAAATTAAAAAAATTAGATAAAATAGTGACAAAATTAGCCAAATAAGTAGTTGGGATGCACCTTATCATGATGGTTGTATACATTGTTGACTCATTTCCATGTTGTTGTTATCTCAATTGTTGTATCGAAGTCTAATCTCTAACAAGAATGAGAATCTTCAAAAAAACCAACCCAACACAATAAAAAGAGTCCACATGTATAATAAAACAATTATTATTTTAGTAATATTATAAATAAATAAACTAAACATAAATATGAAACAATACTTTAAGCAAATGTCAATTTTAAACTGAAACTGCACAATTTGAGGCATACCGAGTACACTGTGTATTTCTTGGAGGTATGGTTGATTTCACCGTGTCTTCTTATCCTACAATGCATTCAACACTCTGGGCCATCTAACAATATTATAGTTTGATAAACTAGAATTTTTAATGCATTGGAGAATAAAAAGAAAAGTTCATCATCATGGGTGAATCATCCTTGTTAAGTGCATGATCATAATACATGACTGAATTATCCTTTCTGGTAAAGTAATTTATTCCTAGAAAACATTAACCATTAGTGTAAACCTATCAGCATTAATTGAATGATCTAAAATAAATATTTACATACTATTTTTTATGGAACCTAATAAAATCTATCTTACCTCATCACCACCATAAAGAGTAAAAAATCCATGATAAACCAATTAACTTCTTTGATGAAAAAATTCAATGTGACCCATTATGTAATTTGAGAAGATACTAAACCCCATTATAAATTTTTTACCCCCTTTTGATAGAATTAAAAATTAGTATGTCCCTTTATATAATTCAAATGACACTGAAATATAGTACATTCATTAAGTATTATTGGATTGTGCTATATATTATTATATCCTTTTCAATTTTCTGTGTGTTGATAAAATATAACATAACATCATAATTATTTATTTTTTAATATGGGAATACCCCTATTCTCATTTATTTTTTATTGAGAAATATAATGAGTTTTTTTATTAATGAGCTTTTAAACAAGGATCATTTTACATAATTAATGTTCACATGCATAATGAAGGTTACTTTTATGGATTTCACAAGATGTTGTGATATTATATCATGCATCTAATTGATGATCGAATAGCCCAAATAATTCCACCACCCACCAAAGTAAAACCACTATATTGTTATTATCTAAAAATTCATGATTTAATTGATGATTTTTTATAGGGTTTGGATCAAGTTACTTGCTTCTTTTTCAAAGGGATATTCAATTGGATTTTTGGTGCTACATGATTTCATTTGAAGTAGGTTTTTCATTTTCATGGATTTCTTCATTAGGAATTTTCTTTTCATTTGATGTCATGTTTCCATTGACACCATCCCTCCTCAATGACCACGATATCTCAATGTTGGGTTTCCTCTAATATTTCTCTCATAAACCTATAATATTTTGTGGTTGATTACAGATATATTTATTTAAACATTTTATTTAGATTATATACCCATTTGATGATTGGATTGGTGTTGAATGACTCTCAAGTGACTATTGTCCCACTACTAAGACCCTTTCCTAGTAGTGTAAAGAATTCAGGGGAAATCAATTGCATTTATTTTTTGTAATTGTTTAGGTTTTTCATTGTGAGGGTTTTCTTTCACACTTTAGTAATATTTGATAGTTTTTGTAATATGCTTATAAAAATTGTATCCTATGATGATCAGTTTAAAAAAATAAGTGGTGTTTGTTTTTGTTTCCAAACAAATTCCTCCACTTAAACCTCTATATAAAACCAATTAAAAAAATGGTGTATTTTTTTTTCAATAATCCACATGAATCACTTGAACAATCACTCTTATATTATGTGAAAAGTGTTGTACACAGTTTTCCAAAAATTGTTCTCAAACACAACCTTGTTATGATCCTCATTCTACTCCAATGCGCAATAATTTTGTTTTTTAAAATCTATTTCTTCGTTTCCTCACTCACCTAGGTCTCCACCTCGGTATTTATCACTACCTCCTCCTCCACCTTGGTCTTTGATTCCTACTTCTCTTCCACCTCGGACTTCACCTCCACTATCACCCAAAAATGCTTTTGTTTTTAGTTCAATGATTCTAAAAAAATTGATTTCCTCTATTATAATTTTACTTGAGAAACATATCAAAAAAGAAAAAATATAAACATTGAGACACTAATGCTTCAAAATAAAAATATATTTCTAAGGTCATAGATCATACTAGATCATATACATTGTAGGTAATCAACTAAATTTTTTATCGGAAAACATTCTGACAACATGTATGATTCCCACTCATATCTAAAAAAATTTACTTTTTATTTTGATTATGAAGGTTATTAGAAAAATTTATCATAATGAGAAAATACAAAAAAAATATATTTAATAAAATTGTAGTTAACATCAGAAATTACCTCTTAGGGGTATTCTAGTATTTTCATGATTTATGATTTCTATCATAAATTTTCAAACACAATATCAACAATCATTTCCATTATCTTGCATTTGATATTGTAGAAAAATTGACCAAAATATGTAAATTGTTTTAAATATTTTTTAACAGTTAAATATTTCTATATATACCTTAATCTATTTCCATTTTTAGTAATACACATACTTTATCAGTTTAGACATTGACTTCATGCCCTGATTTAGCCTATATTTAGAGACCAACCTATAATAATGAAATTATTCTTAAAACACATAATGAAACATATAATTCAAATATTATCTATAAAATATTGATTATAGTGTATGAAAAATTCCCAATACACATCATGTCTAGTTTGTTTGTTGGATATCTATGCATTAGATTCAAAAAATAAATATTTGGGGTATCCAGATTGACTGCAATAAACATCCAATGCTACCTAAAAAAAATTAAGTAATGAAAAAAATTAAAAATATATTTTATGAGATTAGATTTTATAGATTTACTTATACATTTCAGGCATCAAAAAGATTTTTTTTCATATGATATTTTTTGTTCAAACACATTTTTCATCTCATATTCTTTCTTATTTATTTCTTTTACTGCCGGTTTTCTTTGATATTTTCTCAAACATTGGTCTGCCAAACTATACTGGAAAATAATATCTCGCAGTGAGTTTATTTGTGACAATAATTGTATCACTATACCATATGAATCTTCATGTGGTTTTATCTTCTAAAAACATGTTCAAGGAGAAACTCTAAATCCTAATCCCCTAACACGACCAAATTATTACGACCGCTCCAAAGCTAGTGAAGGTAGTTTTTCTTCCAGTATGATCACATACGATTCTTATTTATAAACCATATAAATAAATATGAACATAAATATACATTTTTTTACTTAATACTATTATAAATAATAACAAATTACTATTACATAATAATTATACATGTTTACCATACTTATTTTTTGATTTTATCAAATAGTTTAACCTTCTTATTTTAATAAGCCTCCATCCATAGCACATGATGTGGAATGGAAGTGGATTTGGATTTCGATTCATCTATATTCATATATATAGAGTAATATATGTAGTTTTATATCACATAAAACTTTTATTGTTGATTTAAAATAAATATCAATTTATTCTTTAGTGAATTATACCCTATCCTTACTTTGCGATAGGGGTACATTGGTTTTGATTCACGTTCATTATTTTCATCACTCTTTTGTAGTTTCATAAGTTAATAATTTTGAATCAAATTTGATAAAAAATAATGTCAAAAAATATATTATCCACTAAAATTCACCTGAAATGTTTTCTCATTACGGTGATTGATGAAAGAAGTCCATGTTTCATGCTTTATAATGTTTTTATAACTAACTGGTGGGTGTGTCTTTACTTTACACTCAATATAACTAAGATGTAACTTTTTAATAAGAGTCTGGAATCCTATATAGGGTTTTCTAGTGGCCATTAAGACAAATTTATTAAAAAAATATTCTAAAATAAATAAACTCTACAAGAAATAATAAAAAATAAATAAATGTTTCATTATATAAATTTTTAGTAAATTAGAAAATGTATATCATAACATAATTATTATATATTTCCAAAGGGTTTCCATAATTACATGTTTTATTTAGTGACATGAATCAATATTAATGGACACATTAATCCTCATTGTAACCCCAACATAACTAATGAACAATGACTTGTTGGGGTTAATAGGTTGGTCGCATTGATTCTAACTAAAACCTCAAAATTTATACCCTGACTTCTTGCCTTGATAAATTTATTCAACACCATGATACTACACCACTGTTGTTCTTTCATCAACATGCTATTGATCCCATAAAAATTATGTATTTTCATCATCAATGGTCTGTTCTTCCTCAGGATCGGTAACATCATCAAGTGTAGAAGTAATTGTCTACATGATTAGTTAAACATTTAATTTTTATTAAATAACAACAATGTAAATACAAAAAATGGATTTGATAAGGGTCACATGCATTCTCTTTTGCAAACTTTATTTACTATTTAACTTCATATTCAAACTATTTTGTCAAATAATTAACATGAATCCATTTTGAAGGAAATAGGAAATTGAATTTAATAAAAGTATTACTCCACTATGGTAAGTGTTATCCTCTGAATTCATCCATCAGTGAAAGTTATAGACAATATTCATACCCATATTATTTGTGTCTTGAACAATTATTATTGAATTTTGTTGGTTATGACTCATCATCCATCTCATATTGACATGCACCCATATCACTTGAAGTAATTTGAGAATTAGTCATCCCATACTTGGTACTGGTGATCAATTTGGATGACTACTAATAGAGTAGTTCAATAAACATATGAGATATAGAGGATGAGTCTCAAGAAACAAAATAAAATAATAAATGTTTGGGACATAAAGCTGATGAGGATGATAGTTATCTCCTTAAAATCTTTTAAATTACCCCATATTAGTTTAAAATTTTAAATCTCATATCCAAATGATAAAAGGTATCTGACACTACCATGAGAACATAAAATAATCCCTACTGAGCTTCATTGAATCTAATCTATGTTACTAGTCCCCTTTCCTCACATGTATCTCAAATATAAGAGCTATATATCCACTGAGGTTCATGTTTATGGTGTGAGTATAAAAATAAACAAGTAAATACTAACAGGGACCATAAAATATACAAAAATGAATATATTTGAGTATATGTTCAAATTAGTAACACTCAATATACACATGTAAGTCAAGTCATTTTTTACAAACCAGGACACCATGATAATAAAATGTACTAACTTTATTTCATACTAGTGAATTATACTAATCATACCATAAGTTTATACCATGGTTGTATCTTGAAATTCCAATCATTTCCATAAAAATAAGTTAAAATTTTTATCATAGGAGGAGAAAAAATTACTCATGTTTCTCTATAAATATCTACATCACATGTACCATGTTATTAGACCTCATACCCCTAGCATCCAAGACTATCCCTCAGGGATAACCTTCACATGTACTTGTTGCATCCAAATCATGAATTAGGTATAACATAACTATTTTTCTTAGGAAGTGAATTTTAAATATAGGGAAGTATTAATATAATTGGTTCCCTTTGGAAAGAACCACACAATGGGTGCCACAATAAATTAGTTAAACCTAAATTCTAAAAAACCATAAATAATAAAAAACAAAAACACAAATGTCACATCACCCTCACCATAACACTCGATGAATCACTACATGTCTATAGTAACTCACAATCTAATATATACAGAATATCATCATATTCCCTATTCTATAAATATTTATAAAAATACACTATCTAAATATTAATTTCTACCATTAATCTACTATAATTAAATGAAAATAATTTTATTAAATAATATTTATTATAATTGAAATTAATTTTCATAATAGTTTTTAATCATTTCAACATCCCCCAAAACAATCGATAATATACAAATTATTATTGGTCACATTAATTATATTTTAATATATTTATCATAAATATCAAATTCCTAATAATTTATATAGGATCTAACTTCAAAATCATTATCTTGAATTTTCATGAATTATGAACCCATTCCAGAACAACATATGTATATTTTTTTTAAAATAATATAAAAAATATGAGAATGAAAATTGACTACCATAATTTCATGATTATTTATAATCCTTAATAAAAAAAACAATTTATCAATTCTACTACTAATATAACATCCCAACCCAATATCCACTTAACTCGTGCCCTAAGACGGTGGGTCACATGACCTCACGCATTCCTCCATGTATACCAGAGGCTACCGACTAATAGTGAATGTGTAAAGGTAGTATAGTAGGGAGACTATACCTTCATGTAAGAGTATAATAAAAGATTAAACAAATAATAAAAAATAGTGTAAGCATATATAAATAGATAGAATAAATAAATGAATAAGCAGCGAAAGAATAACAAAACTAAACAAATGATAATAATAAAAAATCCACTTGGATGTGTCTGATACATGGATGCATGGAATACTGATAATAAAAATTTGAATAGGGAAACATTCTTATAGAAATTCTATATAAAAAGTAAAAAAAAACAAAATATACTCTAGCATCTCAAGAGAATTATTTAATCCTCCACTTTTATGATCCAACTACAAGCTAGGCATATCAGAACCCTAAAGTAGGGCCTTTTCCCTTATCCATACCTATAGTCAAATAGTATTCTCAGGTACCAGTGGAAGTATGAGTAGGGTTTGAGACATAAATCTCAGTAGGGCACCACCAATGGTGTCTATTTATAATCCAAGTAGTTCTTGTAACTAAACCGTGTGTAGTAATAATGAATTAATAAGAAGAACTGAATACATAAATAACTACCCACTTAGGGTCCTATAGGAAACCTTGCAGGTCTACCTTCTTCAGCTCAAGGATAGAATAAAAGTCAGAATTGTAACTATATATGTAGTGTTAATATATTCATATAGTATAATTGTATATTGTATCCACCTATATGAAACAATTACGTGCATATGTAAGTGGCCATATACCTAGAATACTAGTACATTCTAAACTAGGGCATAACTCAGACATCAATGACCAGTCTAAGAAGTCTAAAAGATCATGAAATAGGGTACATTCCCTACATCCTAATAGAGTGAAAGACACTATGCAACGACACTTGAGATGGAGAGTGAGGCACCATGGAAACAATTTAATCATGGAATGTGGAACCCCATCCCAACATCCATATAGTATCACTGGTGGGAGATGGAATAATCCGCACCCATTATGAGGGGGGTGATTATCCTCCTTGCTCAATGGTCCCTTACCATCATATCACAACCTCTATAAATGGGTATTATAATTATAACTGGAATGGGGAATTACCTCCCATCCATCTCTTTTACCAAGATTACACACACCCACACATATAAGAGGCATAATAATTTATAATATAATACATAAGGCATAACCACTTAAGTAATTCATTATCCAAGCTCAATTACATTTAGAACATTAAAATTCATACTAATTATTTTAAAAATCATAAACATGGGCCATGGTCCTACCATCCCTTGGGGCCAATACATTTAAAACATGTTTGATTCATTTTAATTAAGGAAGAGAAAACTATCTGAAATAATCCAACCCATGTGATCAATTCCATTTAACTCATTCAATTAATTAAAACATGAAAACACCATTTATAAGATCAAGAGTTCACTAAGAGGGTGACATGGTCACTAAAGAACTTGAATACATGGTAAATTTCAATAATAGGAAGAACCAAAAACCTAATAGGTTCCTTGTGTTCCAATAACATTCATATATTAATGTAAATTTCGTTTTAAGTTTATTCTGAAGGCTAAAGAGGTGTTCCGGGAAATTTGTTAATTTTCCACAAAGTAAAATTCGAAGTGGAACTCCCAAGGGGTGTCCATAAGTTTGGAAACCAACATATAAATCACTAAAAAAGATTCAATAGGATTATAAAAAGGTTCAAGGATCAATTAAACATGAATAACTTAATAATATTGGGATATTTTCAAAAGTTATCACGCGTCACAATGACATAATTACAAAACATCAAAACTCAAAGGGAAAATGATGGGACCAACTACCTCTAGGCTATAGATGATACCTCGCTCGATATCAAAGTCATATTTGAAGAATGTTTTAAGAGATCTAATAAATTTTCCAATTACATAAAAATACGGAAAATGATCCTTCACCTAAATAGTGTGATGTATTTGAAGAAAAAATAAAATAGGATGAGAGATACTGGGGGAGATTACTAAGATGGATCCAATGATTCCGAAAGATTGGGGAACAGACACCGGATAGAGAAGTTTCATTAATTCCTATATTAGGGTGTTCTTGAGAAAATATAGAGAAGAATAATCTCCAATATCCACTGGAGGAATAATGAAAAGGGAGAAAAGGTTATAAGATTAAATGAATGGAAATTTTTACTTTTTATGCAAAATTTGGCGGAACACGATTTTGGTGAAAGGTTTGAAAATTCTATGATAAAAAACCATCCAAAAACCTATATTTGTCTCATGGTAATGAACCTCATCCCACATGGTTATATACAAACCATGTGACCTATAAGTTCCCCTATCTGTGACCACATGATTTCAGACAAACCTTGCGTCTTTGACTACACGGTTAAAACTAACATTGCGACCCGGTTCATTAGCCCATTTTTTTGGATCTACGAGTTGAAAAAAATTCACTAATGCTCCCCATACCTTACTTAGACCATAGTAAAAATTTTAATAAGATTAAAAAATAATTAAAATTGAAAAACAATGATCCATACCTTCGTGAAAAGATAGGCCTTATAACCTCCCCTCATTAAAGAAACTCACCACTGAGTTATCCTTTTGAGGTTAAAGTGGTATCGTTAGAGAATAACTCTATACACTAAGATCATATATTAAATTCCCACTCCTAGGTATTGTATTTACTTGTACGAGCTGTCATAGCACATGTACAAAATGAAATGACCTTCCCCAGAGTGTCTTCACACTCCGATCCACTATACGCACTGGATACTCCTCGAAGGAGGAATCAACATACAATTAAACCTCATCAGACTGAATGAAATGCGATGGGTCTATATGATATAGACAAAGATAATATTCATGAAATACATCATTCATAGACATGTATCTCTGAGGAAGCGCCAAATGTAAGCCACTAGTCCGATCCATTTCACAACCTAGAAGGGTCCAAAAAAAAATTCGGCGAGAGATTAACCTACTTATGAATACATATATATCCCAACATAGATGAGGATCACAAGAAAAACTAGTATATGACCTCAAACTCGAGAGGTCAATGGTGTATGTCGGCATATGACCACTTTTTGTAATAAGCTATCGACATGCCTTTTCTAATTAGTAAGACCTGCTCGGTAGTATCCAACATGAGACATGGTCTAAGCATAGATTCGTCCCCTACCTCTAGCTAGCACATAGGTGATTGTCAAGGCATATCATATTATGATTCATAGGGAGCCATCTCAAAGGTATTTGAAAATATATTATTATAGGAAATCTTGATGAGGAGAATGTGTTTCTCTTAGGAACCCCCAAAGTCAAGGACACATGCACAAAGCATGTTCTCTAGAACCTGAATAGTATGCTCTGTCTATCCATCGATATATGGGTGATAGTCCTTGCTCATAAGTAATTTCTTACCCAAGGCCTTTTGCACCCCTTTCCAAAACATGACATGAAACGAGTGGCTTTGTCAGAAATGATAAAATAGGGAGCTCTATGAAGATGTTCAACCACCCTGATGTATAGCCTTCCTATCTTGTCTACTAAAAAGGTATCTCGAATAGGTAAGAAGTGTGTGACCTTCATCAAATGGTCAATTAAAACCCAAACTACATCATTTTAATGAGGTGATATGGGTAGACCAATCATGAAATCCATAGAAACATCATCACATTTCCACTAAGGAATAAAAAATGGATGTAAAATCCCTACTAGATACTATTGTTCCACCTTCACTTGATGAAAAGTTGAACATTGAGTGATGAGGCTAAATATATCATATTTCATACTAGGACACTAGTACTGGAATTGTAGATCTTGATGCATTTTGGTGACACAAGGGTGAACTTCCAAAGATGAGACATGAAATTCCAGCATCATCTCCTCTATAATGTCTGTTGGTACCCATACACACCCTTGTAATAATAAGATACATTCCCATTCATGGTCCAACCTAAAGATGTATCATACTATGAAATGATTTCCCTTAGGACAAGTACTTTGGGATTAGATAACTACCTAATTATTACCCTTTATATAAGAGTAGAAGTCACTCCTAAGGATGAGAGGATAGTATGACCATAGTCCTCTTGAACCTCAATGTGTATCTCTGAGAATAGGTCAATAAGGTTCCATTCACCACTGGATTACTAAACTTTCTATTTATGAGTCCTTCAGATCAGAGCATAAGCTACTTAATTGCCTTAATAAGGTGTGTAGACAATCTCAAAATCAAATGAGTGTAGGTAATCCATCCACCTACACTATCAGATATTGAGATCCCATTTCATAAAAATGTACTTAAGGATCTTTTGGTCTATGAATACCACAAAAATCTCTCCAAGTATATAGTGTAATCAAAATTGTAAGGCATTTACAATAGAAGTGAGCTCGAGGTTGTGCATTGGGTAATTCCATTCATGATTCCACACTTGACGAGACTTGTATGTGATGAATCACTCATCCTGCATCCGAATAGCTCTAAGCCCAATACTAGATTTGGAATAGTGTATAATATATCTTATGAATGGTTATGGAAGAATTAGTATTGACACTTAAGTAAAATGAACCTTCAACTCCTGAAAGGCTACTTCACAAGATTCCGACCATATGAATTTCACACACTTTTTTATCAAGTCTATATGTGGAACTGCAAGGAATGAGAAATATTAGATGAAGTATCTATAATATTTGTATATACCCAAGAAAATATGAATGCCAAAGACATTACTAGGATTTTTGTAGTAAAATAAAGCTCTCACTTTATCTAGGTCTACTAAAACCCAAACTCTGAGATGATGTGACCCAAGAAGTGGACGTTATCGATCCATGAGTAGAATTTAATGATCCTAGCATAAATTTGGTTCTCTCTCAGTGTATTAAGAATGATCTCAAGATGGGTTTTATAGTCATTCCTGGAGCATGAATACACCAAGATATATTCAAAAAATACTACCACAAATGAATCTAGATATAGTTGCAAAACCCGATTCAAAAGATCCATGAAGACTGGTGGTGCGTTTTTGAGTCCAAACGGCATAACCAGGTACTCGTATAAACCATACATTCTCCTCAAATCTATAAGAGCTATGCATGAGGACCTAACATGCACCCAATGATAGATTGATTTTTTTTATCTTTTTAAACACATTATATCATTATATCTGATCGAAGGAGTCATCTATTATAGGAAGTGGATACCAAATCTTCAAAATGAGATAGTTCAATTAATGGTAATCCACACAAAGCCTAAGGGAAATGTCTACCTTCTTAGAAAAAAGTACCAGTGAACTCTAGGTATAAGTTCTAGTTTGTATGAAACCTTTAGCCTCCAGATCCTCCAATTGATTTTGGAGTTCAAGAAGCTCCTTAGGTGCCATCCTATAAAGAGGAATGGTCACTGGTGCTACTCCTGGACAATCTCAATAGTGAACTCTACCTATCTCACTTGAGGTAGATAGAAAAAGACATCAGGAAATATGTCCCTAAAATTCTCCACTATAGGAGAAAAAATAGCAGGTATTAACCCCTGTTCATCTAGGAAAATATTGGAAATCTGAGCTGTAGCACTGCCCTACCTTTTCTGCTTGGGTCCTACTCATGTCGCATTGACATGCCATTCCCCCTTATTCATGTTCCTAATGCCCTCTGATGATGTAAATGTCACCATCCAATGATATATGTCTATATGGGTTCTATAGGGATCTAGCCAGTCTATTCTGATGATTACAACAAATCCCATCATGTTGAGGACATAAATATTACACCCAAAAAGGTAACTGGTCATCTCAAGAGAAAAATTATAACAATGATAAACTCCCTCATAATGGACACCCAATGGGGTTTCTGATATCATAATGTTATGAAAGTTCTTGATCTCAAGGCCCATACTTACCATAACAGTCTAAAATATAAGAGTTAGATCTGCCTATGTCAAATAATAAAGACACAAAAGTAGAGGCTACTAGAATAGTACCTCACACAGAAGATGGTCTGGAACTATGCTCCTAAGGCATAAGCTAAACTGCATGTAACTGGCCTATATTGTGACCCTGAGTGACTACCTAACTTCCTTGAGAAATCCCTCTCTGATCGCATTGAGAATAATAAGTTTGACTATCTCTACCTCGACTACCACCTTAACTTGATTGGCCGATGGTATTATAGTTTCTTGTCTGTCGTGATCCCACTGGCCCCACTCCTGATTGAGGAGTCGGTGTATATCCTCACTCTCTAGGAATTGAAGGAAAATTACTTCATAATCACTGGATATTACCCAACCTACTCTAGGCTCTGCACTAGACTGGATCCCGTGGACACTGAGGATTCGTATGTCCTGGCTTCCCGCACTGATGACAAATAATAAAGCTATCTTCATGAGGATCCTGGATTCTTCAACCCCTATGATAAACATCAAGGAAACACTTTCTCCAATAAGAAGAACCACTACTGGGTTTCAGTGTCAAACCTCCCTAACTATCACTATCATCTTCCATCAGATTTCACTCTGTAATAAGGGCCCATTTGACAATTTCAAAAATGGTCATCAACCTAAACACAATGAACTATGAAAAATTGATGTAAATTAGACCATCCACTAATCTATTGGTTGCTATAAGATCATCAAAATCTAGAGAAGGAGTGAATCACTACAGATATGTGAAACGAGAAGAGTATTCCATAAATTACATGCACCACTACTGAAGGTTCATGAATTATCTATCATGGTAAGTCCTCCGAGTTTGGGGAAATAAATAATCATAGAAGATCATCTAGAAGTCATCCCATACCATTTCACAATGCTAATATTCCTAGGTGATGAAGTCCCACCATCACTTGTATGAGTCATGTAGCATATAAAATAGAATCTCGACCCTTATCTCTAGAGGAATCTCCAAATCCTATCATATAGTCAAGATTGATTCAAGACAAGAATTCTCAATATGAGGTCTTCCATCCCTAAAAATATAAGATGCTGCTGATACTAAAACCCACAATTAAACTCTACCATGCTCGAGGCAGGTCAAACTAAACCTTTCATAGACTGAAGAATACTTAGAAACCCTCTTGTAAATGTGTGCTAGTGCCCATATCAACTATAGGTCTAGGGGAAAAAAAGTGTCTCTACAGAATAAATCACTAGAATCTCAGGTCCTTCCACCTTAGTAGCTTGTTTTTTATCTCCTTCAGGGCATATGATTGGAGGATATCATGGATACATGATACTAAAATTCATAACACACACCTTAAAAAGAGATTTAAGAAACTGAGAATATTACATTTAAGAAACTAGGAAAGGAATAAAACCTTTCTGTATAAATAACCAAACCTCTCTACCTACATCAAAATTCAGGTCTAGAAGGTATACGAGACCATAAAATTATGAATAATTTAATAGATTCTCCACTACCCACTACTAAGGTTGGGTTCAAGTCTAATTCTTTGTTTCTCATGTATAGGTTAATCGATTTCTCTTTAGATTCTATATTAGTTTTGAATTTATGCTTGGTCAATAGTATAAATCACTTTAAAATGGTTGAATTAGATGGTATAACACTTTAAATTCATAAGGGTCCATACTCATTATGAAAAAAATATGATATCAATTCAACTAACACCATAACATGTTCTAGCCCATGCAGAGAATGGTCTTTGGTCCAACATGTCTTAATTGACTGCTTAAGGCATCTTCTTTAACCTATTCAGGGAAAAACTATTAGGATAAGGAGGAAAATTTATGTATCAATTATTTTTTCCAATCCCTATAATAAGTTTCAGCATAATTCAATACATATTCAATGTACTAACAATATGAAACAATAAAATGAACGCTGAAAATAGAAGTGACATGGAAAAATTCATGGCATATTAGTCATAATGTTCGTATTAATGATTCAGGTAAAAATGTTCCTTTACATCCTATAATCAAGACAAGGATTAAATAAATCCTCAATCAGAACAATAATAATAACCACAACACAACATGTGCATCACCCAATCATGAAATGATATTAGCAAAAACAGGCAAAGGAAGAACACAAATTTATAATTTAGGAAACTTAGACTTTACCCTAAACATGGGTTCATGATGCCCAATCAAAAATTATAACCAAGTTAAAAGCATTTAAAAATCTTAAATCTATTGTCTAAAAATAGAAAATAAATAAAGGAACCCACTCTGATACCACTTTGTAACATCACGACCTGAGATCCACTTAACCTGTGTCCCTAGCTAGTTGGACACATGGCCTCAAACGTGCCTCCTTGTATGCTAAAGGTTTCCATCTAGCAGTAAGGGTGTAGAAGGTTGTATATTGGGAAGACTATACCATCATGTTAGAGTATCACATTAGATACAACCAAGAATAAACAACATTATAAGTATATATAAACATATTTAATATATAAATGAATAAGCAGTGAAATAGTAACATAACAAAACAACTAATAATAATACAAAATCTACTAGTCAGTGTCTGATACATGGATGCATGACATGCTAATAATAAAAGTGGGAATAGGGGAACAATCATACAATCATTCTATACAAAAATTTAAAAAAAAGACAAAAAAATATTCTCTACTCGCATCTCAAGTGACTGTATGATCCTCTGCTCATAAGCTCTATCTACAAGATAAACATATCAACATTCTGAAGTAGGGACTTTTCGATTATCAATACCATCATTAAATATTATTTTCAGGTGATAGAGGTAGACCGAGTAGGGTGTGAGATATAAATCTTAGTAGTCCACCACCAATGGTGTCTACATGTAATCCAATAAGTGCTCATAACTGAATAGTGTGAGGGAATAATGAATTTATAAGCATAAATGAATAAATAAATAACTACCCCTCTAGTTCCTATAGGACACATGGAGGGTCTACCTGCTTTAGCTCATGTATGGAATGGAATTATGAATTTTTACAATATATATAGTATTAATATATATATAGTATAATTGTATATTGAATCCATCTATATGAACCATGTATGTGCGGACGTAAGTGGGTATATAGCTGGAATACTAGTGCTAGCTAGAATAGGGTGTAACTTAGGCATCCATGATCAGTGTAATGAGCCTATGAGCTCATGCAATAGAGTACATGCCCTACATCCCAATAGAGTGAGAGATGCAATGCAAAAAACCTCGTAATAGTGAGCGAGACACCATAAAAACACTCTAATCATGGAAAAATTCATCTTATCCCAACATCAATATAGTATCACTCGTTAGAGATGCCATACTCTATACCCGATGTGTGAGAGCATGATTATCCTCCATTCTCAATAGTCCCTTACTGTCATATCACAACCATTATAAAGGCATATTATAATTATAACTCTCATGGGGAATTACATCCCATCCATCTCTTTTACCAATACCACATATATATAAAAGAGGCAAAATAATTTATAATAAAATACATAATCCATAATCTCTTATGCATTTAATTATTCAATCTCAATTCCATTTGGAACATTACAATTTATATTAAGAATTTTAAAAAGCATAAACAAGGGGCATGTACTTACCTTTCCTTGGGGTAACACCATTTAAAACCCATTTGATTCATTTCACTTAAGGAAGATCATACCATATTTCATAAGCCAACACGTATGATCAATTCCATTTAACTCATTAAATTGATTAAAACATGGAAACACCATTTATAAGATATAGGGGTCACTTAGAGGGTGACATGGTCACTAAGTAACTTTTCTACATAGGAAATTCCCATTATAGGATGAACCAAACACCTAAGAGGTTTATCAGGTCCCATGAACATTCATATATCAAGGGGAAATTCCATTTTAATTTTAATCTAAAGGTTAAATAGGTGTTATGGGTGATTTGGAGATTAACTACAAAGGAAAATTTAAAGTGGAACACCCAAGGGGTTCCCATAAGTGTGAAAAACAATATATAAATCACCAAACAAGATTTAATAGGCCTATAAAAAGGTTAAATGGTCAATTATAGATGAAGAACTTAATATGATTGGGATTCTGGACAAAATATGGCATGCGACATAGTGAAATAATTACGTAACATCAAAACTCAAAGGAAAAAATACATGACTACCTAACTCAAGAACGTAGATGACACCGCACTCGATATCAGCCTCATATTCAAATTAGGTTGGAATAGATCTGAGAAATGGTCTAATTACCTAAAAATAGGGAAAATGAGCCTACAAATACATAACATGATGGATTCCAGGGAGAACCGAAATAGTATGGGGGAGACTAGAGGAGCTTAACAAGGCAGATCCAATGCTTCCAACAAATCGAGGAACAAAAATCATATAAAGAAGTTTCTTCAGTTCCTAGATTAGGGTATTCTTGAGATCAAAGGGAGAAGAAGAATCTCCAATATCCTATGAAGGAAGAAGGTAAAGGGAGAAAAGGTTATAAGTTAAAATGAAAGGAAATTTTGAATTTTCACCCATAAAATAGGGGTGCACATTTTAGGCTCACAGTTTGGAAACAGTTCGAAAACCATGTGATAACCCACTATAAGAAAACCTAAAATTGTCGTATGATCATGTGCTTCATCCCACATGATTGAATACAAACAATTCGGCCAACAAGTTCCCCTATTTTCAACTGCATGGTTTCAGAAAAACTATGTGGCCTAGGAAGCATGGTTAAAACTACACATGTGGCCCAATTCCTTGGCCCATATTCTAGAAGTCTGGGATCCAAAAATTCCCTATATGCTCCTTGGACATTCCTTAGTTTGTATCACACCTTTTCCATGATTAAACAAAGTATTCAAATAGAAAAAAAGGATTTGTACCTTCATGAGATGACGAGTCATTACATCTTAGTCTATCATTATCTCATCCTCCATGATACATGGATTCAAAGGTCAATTAGAAGAGAATATAATGAAAATCTGATTATCTATTCAAAATAGTATTATAGATAAAAAAATCAAGTCAAAATTATAATTTTTAGAAAATTTTCATTTAAATGGTTACTAAATTTCTAATTAAATCTGTTTGGCTTACCCTTCCAAATGTGAAATAAATCTATTAATAGGTCCCCCAATGATGTCATTTACAAATAAAATTATACGTCTTATAATCTATATAATATTCTCAACATCCTTAATCACAACATTACTAATTAAATATAGTTATAAAAAATCACCCATTAAAAATAAATTATATAAATAAATCAATATATCAATCATTTCAACTACTTTATAGTTTTTCTAAATAATTAACACCACTAAGAAAAATTACTAAAAATATATTGAATATTAAACAACATATATGTATTATAATAAAAATATTAAAATTGAAATTTGAGACAAAAATATTTACCACTTATGTTGTGATATATTCTTTTATATTTTACAAAATGGTTGAAATGAGGAGAAACTAACCAAACAACACATGTAATGTGAAATTCATTTATTTCCAAAAGACATTTATAAATTATTTTATGATTGAGTTCAAAAACACATGTGATTACTTAATATATCCCATATTATAAAAAATAACCGAAATCACATAGAATATTAAAATTTAACCCAATAATAAACAATTTTACATTGAAATCATCATGGAAAAACAATTAATTTTATTTAGTGGATCCTTATATCAATTTATTATGGATCAGTGTATTAAATAAATAGATATAATAATTTTTATGATTTATTGATTAGAGTATGATAAAGTTATTATAATTTTATACAATTTATTTGAATATGAATATAAATGATTGTTATTTATTTGGAGTATAATGATGATGGATGAAGTAGAATTTATAGATCTAAAGTAATTTAAGAAAAAATATCATAATAAATATTTCCCCTTAATAATTAGACTAAGATAACAAGAGAATTGTCAATTATCATGAAAAAGGAGAATAAATATACAGTAATAGAAGAGAAAAAAATCATAAATAATTCATGGCACACATATAATATTGTCATATACCTTGTTAGAAAAATATATAGTTTCATTTTTTTTCCAAACAATATTTCTACGAATCTCTAGTTATCCAAGTCATTGGATATTATGATGATGTATTGATAAGATGCAATCATATATACAATTTGCTTCCATTTTTTTAAATATTATCAGAGTTTTTATCTAATAATTCATGAGGTATATTTTTTTTATTACAGTAAATAGGATTTCAAGGTTTCAAATAAAAAACATGAGAAACTGACCAAAAAATCCAATTACATGTTGTGAAACATCATTAAATGATGTGTAGACAATTTACAGAGCATAGGGACAAGTCATGAAGGAATTTGTGAAGAATTTTCACGCTGGGCATCTATTACATGAAATGATTCACTAATACATGGCGTGAGTCCCATATACACATCGTGAAAGGAATCAATGTTCCAAATCACATTACAAGATTCATGTGAGATTTTCATAGATTCAAAAAATAATGGTAGAAAACCCAGATCAAAATTAAATGATGTGAAATACTACTAAAAATCTTGTAAAATCCCAATTATTTACCTATATCACGCACACCACAGATAGAAGAAAGATACAATTTTTAGTTTTTCTCCCATTTTCCCTCGTTATCTCCCGATGTTCCTCCATCATTTTCTCCCAACTCAATCTGCATCATGTTTATTCATTATTTTATGATTACCCAAGCCATGATAATTGATTTGAGAAGCTTTCTTCATCCTTTTTTAATCACCAACACTATGCTACGTGTTTTCTTCAACCCAATCGTCAATATACTATGAACTCATACTGGGCTTGCTCTCATTCATATTCTCAAGTAAGTGTTTGATTTGATTGTGACTGATTCAAAGATCATATTTTTTATTCTCAATTGAATGTTGGTTAATTTATTAATCCTAATCATTTAATTTTTTTGATCATTTAGTCTCACTATTTATTGGAATGTTAATTATGTTTGAAATTTCTTATCTAGTTTTGATAGATTTTGCCATGAGTAGATAAAATACTTAGGGTAGAGATCGATATTAGGTGTGATGGAATCTAATTAAACTTTAATTCTAAACTGGTAATTTTGAGGAATAATAATCTTGTCAAATAATAATTTTCAATCCATTTATTTTAAGAACCCTTGACCATAGGAAGTTTAAATAAATGAACCTAATTTTATTGGAGTAGAATAGGGTATGAACAATAGCCTATGAAAGTTTATGCTTTTGTAGCTAGGCTTAATGAATCCCATTTTCAGCTATTTTTAGACCAAGGAATAGATTTCTCTTGGATATATCTAGTTGTCTTGACCATAGAAAACTCGTGACCTCTGATTTCTTATAATACTATACTTTATGGACATTCCATGTTTGAATTAAAGATCATATTTTCTCCGAAACCCTGAAATTTATCCTAATCCATTCCATATCTATGATATTTACCCATACAAGTTCTAGTTTTTTTCATTTTCTCAAACTCAACCATATTTAGGGGAATACTATTCCAAAGGGTTCTAAGCTTAGTTCCCACTATCTAACCCAAGATCCTCATGGGACCAACCCCATACCACCACTATACTATTCCCTATTAGAACGTGTAGTTTAGGAAACATAAATCTAATCTAACTGCAGCCTCCATGAATTAAATGACATGTGTGGGAATATATAATTTTGGTACCATTGTCAGTGATCGAAAAAGGTCTATGAAATGTTATAACGACCCAATGTTTTATCTATATAAATTCCCCTCTTATAATTATTTCATATGGTATAAACACATAGAGAACACAATAAAAGATTTATAAAAGATGAATTAATGAAATAAGAAGCGTTTCTAGAAGTTAAGGATCTTATACCGATGAAATAATAAGTTGACATTTGAAATATTAATGTGACCTTTATGAATAGTAAACTGGCCAATTGAATAATAACCTCACCAATGAAAGTATAAATAATATTTAACCATCTTATAAATGAAAATATGATATAATTATATCATAGTTTAAGTAAATAAATATTTTATAAATTATTAATTAAGTGTTGGTATTTTTGTGAGGCATATATATTTAATTACAATTTTATGACTAATTTAATAATTTAAAATAAAATTTATTTCCATAAAATTTATTCATAAATTAATATATTGATGTCTTATGATGAGAATATAATTTTATGAGACCTTTGTTAATTTTTCAAAGTGATATAAAAGTTGATTAAATTTGATAAAATTTTATTTTCCAAGGAAATGATGATTTTAATTTAAAATTATATTTCTAATATTTAGAAAATTGTTTTCATAAAAGATAGTTCAGTTTTTTAATTCTAAACATTGAAAAATGGTTAGGTGAATTTTTGGGATCTTTCTAGAATACATAGATTTTTGGTGAATAGTAAAATAGGTTAATTTACAGTATATATACATTATATGTTGAATAAACTATTCATTGGGTCATGTATGATGTGATAAATATTGGTTTGAACTTGCATGATCTAATTACTATATTTAGTCTTAATAATCAATACTATTTCTTTTCTTGAGAAAAATATTAAACTAATCAATTAAAAAATGAGAAAACACCCCCTCCTCCACCATAAATACCACCCCTCACCACCTCTTCTCCTCACAACTCTTAAGTCTTGAGCCTTGTAAAAATTCTACCCCATTAATCTCTGAAACCTCACCTATATGTCCATGAGATTTTGGTCTTAATAAAAGAACAAAATCAATCCCCTAAGGAGGTTCTCAAGAAGAAAGAATCAAGAGGTAAAAACTGCTTCCGTTTTCTTTCAATTTCTTTTCAAGTTATATTCTTTTCATTTTCTCTCCTCACATCCCCTCATCAAAATGGCATGAAAAATCCAGTATCTTAAATATAATATAATTTTATCCTGTTAATGGAATAATTCTTCATCAAATCTCTTCTCATCTCTCTTTTATTTTATGAATGACAACATCGTCCATGAAGTGCCGATTTACCACGTTCCAGGATGACATGATTTTATCTTTCAATTAAATCATAAAGGATTGTTGTAAAACCATTATTATGGTTTAATAATATTATATTATATTTATTAAAACCTATTTAATGTTTTGGAACTAGTATATATACATGATATTTAATAATATAACAGAACTAGATTGTGATGATCAAAAACTCTAAATTTTTCTAAACAATTATCATTAATGATATATCTAATGAATCATAATAAATTATATTAAAAATGGTATTTAAATATTATATATGTTTATTAATATCATATAATTTCAGTTATATAAAACTATCCCCATTATACATGATTTTCCATACATATATACAAGTAAACCGATCATGAAAACCAAAGAAACTAACCCTACTGAATAATCAAATTAAATTTCATAACCCATAAAAGGGATATAAATGAACTTAATAAAATTATAAAAAATAAAATAAATGTATAAATGGTTATTTAATTTTTATGTAATGAATCAAATTTTATTATTCAGGACAATAAAATCAGGTGCAGATTCATTTCAGACATAAGGTATGTAATTCTACACAAACCTCAATTATACCTTCAGGTTACTCTTACTCTCTTTTTTACCCAAATAAAATTATCTTTTATTTTTATTTAAATATTCTAAATGATTTATATATACTCCAAAATCATGTATCAATATCCATTCATCCTTCTTTTTGGGGATATACATGTTTTTAAAAGGTTCCCTACTCAATTCTTCCCAATAAGAAAGCCTGATTAAAGGGAAATTACGGAATTCTTACCAATTTTCAAGTATGATTAATAATATGTTTTAATCCACCATTATTTTTATAAAATGACTCATTTTATTATAAAAAATTTCTTGGTTCACTTCTATTTTTATATAAAATATTATTCCCTTTTCTTCTTCGAATTCTCTTTAATATTTTCCTTAAACCACACTAATTTTTTTTATTTCTAATGTTTCTTAAATGCAATTTTCACATGTATTCACTTCAGTTTGACATCAATTATCAGGATATGTGCCTATTTTTCACTATTAATGTCCATGTGTAATTTAAATCCATTATTTCATAGAAACCATTATGATATCCCCTTATGTTATGCCTTTTGATGTGATTATGATACCCAATTCTTACCATGGGTAAAAATTATGTTTATGTTTAATTTATTATGTATGATTTTTTATGTGAAAAAAATATTCATGAACAGGTTATGATGGGTGTTCCCATATATATCTCCAATTCATTGGGTAATGTTTCATGTCATGAGACGTTATGTGCAACGGTCTTGGTGGTTAGCCTTGACTTGTGCTCCATGTGAAACGGTCTTAGTGGTTAGCCTTGACTCATGCTCCTCTATGTGAAAAGCGCCTTGAATAATAGAAATGTCATGTTTTATGTTGATTCTATATTATTATGGTTCCATGATTATATGATCTCATGTTCTATATGTTATGATTTTATATGTTTAATCATGTTCCAAGACTTTTCATATCATTATTTTATGCTTTCTAACCCACGTGCTAAGATTTATATTAATGTTTTTCCCTTAATACAATTTTTATCTCTTACCTTTGTTCATGTTATTCCCATGTAATCCTATGAAAATTTAAGGGCTCAAAGAAATTTAGGATCTCATAATGGATGATTAATAAATAAATTTTTTATTTGGTCCCATGTTTTTTATGTACCTAGTCTTCCATGAAACTAGACTTTACGATCCTTGGATTGTAATGTGATGTTTAGTTATGATTAAAATCCTGTAATGATATGTGTAAAAGACTAGGGTCTCTATAGTTGTTATAAGAGGAAAAGTTTAGTTATTTTTGGAGACTAGGAATAGATAACTTTAGTAGGAATACTAGGGATAAGACTAAGTGTGAAAAAACATCCCTAAATTTTGGTTAGTATAAATTGGTTTATAAAGAAAATACATCCCTATCTGGATATGAAAATTGGACATTATTTTGGTATAGATGTACCTTGGAGTAACAATCCTGATAAGGTGTTCTGGTCCTGACTCTATGTAACCTAGTTCATGAAAATGAGACTTAATGTGAACATGGTTTGAAACTCCTGAGGTATATTATTTGGTATATTCATAATCTCATTACGAGCCATTATTAAGGGAACAAAGATAATTCTCATAGGAATATATGTTAGAAAAGATATCATGGATAACCTAGATTGAAACCTAGGGAATCACAAGTTATGATATACTTTTCCTTTAAGAGTTTATCTTTTTTTGTTTAATGTTTCTTTTTTATACTTATTATCTACGTATTAGAGCCCCCTAATATCTATTTATTTTTCTTATTTAATGGAAACAAATATAAGGACACATTCCAATAATAAACGTGATAGGAAATGTGATGATTTACCTAACGATATTCCAAATATAACGGATATGGGTTCTCAAAAATTCATGACTATATTTTCTCAAATGTCTTAAGTTATGAATAATAACCTGAATCATTTTGAAAAATTTAATTCTCCAAGGAAGGAGAATGTTTCCATTGAATCTGTCTCACAGAAAATTCCTTAAATTTTTAGTGGATATTATGATCCCCTCCTTGTAGAAAAGTTGATTAACTTCATTGAAAATATATTATTGGAACTCCAGTGCTCAGAAGAAGAGAAAGTTGTGCTGGAGGTATATCATTTTAATTTGGTAGCAGATCAATGGGGGAAACTGATTGAAAATAAAATGTCCAAGGAGAAAATTGATTCCATGGATTAAGAGGAATTGAATAAAATGTATTTCAATAAATATTTTCTCTAAACCCTCTGTCTCAAGATAGAAAGAGAGTTCCCTAGACTTAATCATAAGGAAGATGAGTCTATTATGGAGTATGTGGAAAAACTTTACTAGTCTTGAAAGATACACAACTAGATTTTTCAGGAACACCAAAAGAAAAGTGGATCAATTATTCAATGGAATAGAGACGATTCAATGAAAATCATTGGTGATTTGAGAATTTGAAATATATGAGAAGATTTTCTATTCGTTTATCAAGGTTTAAATAGAGATCATAGACTCTCAATGGTCTCACAAGACCAATGAAAAAAAGTATAAAATAGAGTATAATATGGGTGGATCAAAAAATAAATCACATGATGGAAAGAAGACTGAATATCCCACATGTCAAAATTATGGGAAGAATCATACTTGGAATGTAACGACCCGAAATTTTGAATACATCTTGTTTCCTAAATTTGTGTGTTATTTAATTTTTATACTCAACAAAACTGTTTCATTTGATAACATGGCTATAATTAAAATGAGATCGTGGGGTTTTGACTGTTATATGACCATTGGTCAATATGACCGCTGGAAACTAAACGTTTCAAATTATTGTCTCTAAATATCAATGATCTTGGTTAATTAATATAGAAAGAAGATTCAATGGCCTCATCCAGTAGTCTCGGGCCAATCGAAGCCCAACTAACAGAACTTGGGAAGGAGGTAGCACTACTGAGATTTTCTCTGGACCAAACCCAATCTGAACTTCATCGTGTGAAGCTAGAATGGAATTGCCTTCGCTAGAAGTTCAAACTGATAGAAATTACTACTCGTGCGATGTTAGCCAAGCCTCGCTCGGATTCTCTCACCTTAGCACACCTTACACTTAGGTCCTATGCTGGGGTTATAAGGGGCTATGTAAGGAGACCATAAGTGCCTTGTGTAATACTTTGTTTTAAATAAAATTTTTGATTTCTTCTTATGATGAAGTTTATGAATTTTCAAATGTATGGATAAATATAGTATGCATATTTTTGATGAATTTTAAAGAAAGGATATTTTAAAAATGTTTATGTAAACCAGAAATAATTAAAAATGTGTAATGATTTTCAAAAAATGGACTTCTACAATTATGTTCAGTACAATATTTAGAGTCTAATAAGATCAACTTAATTTTTGATGAATAGTAAATTACGAATAGTGATTTTATGCTTAGGATTAGTAATGTGACCAAATGGATTAGTAATCTCATTTAAAGAAATTATTAATATAATATAGGCACCTCGATTAATTAATGTGTTTCAATAAAATGGTTAAATAACGGTTTCATAAATTATTAGTCAAGTATTAGTTTTTTCGGGTGAATAGTGTTTTTTAATTCAAAATTAAATTAAAAATATTTAGAAAATTATTTTTATAAAATGGATTTCATTTTTTAACTCAGAGCATCGATATTATGTTAAGGTAATTTTTGGGGATTTTTCTGAAAAAAATGAATTTTCGATGAATAGTGTATTTGTTTAAAAATTAAATTAAAAATATTTAGAAAATTAATTTTATAAAATGGAGTTCATTTTTTAAATCAGAGCATCGATATTTTTTGAAGGTAAAATTTTGGGATTTTTCTGAGAAAGTTGAATTTTCAGTGAATAGTAAAAAATACAGTTTTAGGGTTTCAGTATGTTTAATGACATCATAACTGTTTCATGATGATGTCATGAGATATTTTAAGGGTTGTCCGACCAAAGGTGATGAATTATTGTATGGGGGGGCCCATGTGGCCTAAATCCATGGGAAATACCATGGGAGAGCCCATGGTTTGAGAAAACCACTTGTGAGGTGTCCCTTGGCCATTAATGCCTTGTCCCCTCATTTCCCTATAAATACCAAGTCATCCTTTCATCAATTCGACTCCCAACTCTCCCCCAATAAAGCTCTGGTCTCATTACCTCCCAAGGAGTCCTCCCAAGGTGCCCCCAATCCCTCAAGATCCCAACCTTTGAGTTTTAAGAGTTACGTTTTAAGGTAAGGGATCCGACCTCTCTCTTTCTTTTCAAGTAATCTCTTTTATGTCATTTCTTTTATGCTCCTTGTTCTTATGTTATATGATGTTCTTTTATATTCCTATTAATTCCATTTTCATGTTCATATGATGAGAGATCCCTTCTTACTCTCATCATTTCGTTTTATGAATGTTTAAGTGGCGTCGTTAGGCTGCCGAAATTTTTGTAACAGATTCCTTCACCTTTCTCATTTTCATGTTTTATTTTCTTGTCAAGTATTTCAAGTTCCTTTTTATTATGTTGGGGTATGATCTCTATATCTATAATACTTATATTTTATGTTCATATGATTAGAGAACTTATTTGATCTCGTCAATTCATTTTTTTGATGTTTAAGTGACGCCGTTAGGCTGCCAAATTCTTAAGGGATTCTTTCACCCTTCTCTTTTTTTCAAAGTTCTACTTTCATGTCAAGTATTTAAAGTTCCTTTTTATCATTATGGGGTATGATATATATATCTATCATACTGATCTTTTATGTTCATATGATGAGAGACCCTCTTTTATCTTGTCAATTCATTTTTTTTGAAGTTTAAGTGGCGTTGTTAGGCTGCCGAATTTTTATGGGATTCGTTCACCTTTCTCATTTTTCAAAGTTCTACTTTCATGTAAAGTATTTAAAGTTACTTTTTATTATTTTGGGGTATGATATCCATATCTATCATACTGATATTTTATGTTCATATAATGAGAGACTCTATTTGATCTCGTCAATTCATTTTTTGAAGTTTAAGTGACACCGTTAGGCTACCGAATTTTCATAAGAGAAATCTTATTTTTGTCCTCCTTTCATGTTCTTCATTTCATATGGTATATCTTTCAAACTTCATTACCATGTTCTTAAATACTTTATATTATGTCCCCCTACTGTTTTATGGATCATTTATGCGTGGGTGACCCATGTCCCCTCTCTTTTCAATGTTTTCTAAAACCTCGTAACATAGCCGTTATGCTGTAGAATTTCCCTCTCAAAATGTCTCTCTCTTATTCTAAAATTCATTTAGTTTATTAAGTGAATACTGAAAGATATTTCTTCTAAAGGGGTTTTCACATATATACCAAAATTTTATATTTTAATTCTTGGATTTACATAAATGAAACCCGCTTTCCTATTTCATGGGTTTAAAGTGACATAAAGATCATGTCTTTAAAGCAGTTTTTAAAACATTATGATTATGAAAGGAAACCCATTTCTTTTATGCTATATGGGCTGTTTATGAAATGTTTGATGATGAAATATGTGTCTCACAAGATAATAAAGGCAAAATTAAAGGTTCTCCCTGATAGCGCTCCAATGCATTGGGTAAAGACTTAATCTCTAGAGATGACCATTTTTAACGACGCATTAGTGAATAACCTTGGTAATTTTTAATGACGCCTTGGGGATGGACCTTACTGAAACAGAAATTATTGTCAATATTAAATGTTGTAGCTACATCTTCAAGTTATAAAATACGTTATTTTTATTATGATATGCCTCATGATTTCTTTCTCATGCCTTAAAGTTTTTTTTCATGACATTGTTGATATATCTCAAGTTCAGATGTTAAATGTTTCCCCTTGTTTCCCTTACTAGGCCTTCTGCTCACCCTTTATTTTGATGTATGTACCTAGGTTATGAGATGCAGTAATGAACCTAGGATAAACATAAGGAGAAGCCTTTCAAGTGTTAAATAAGAATGTTTTATGTTTTCATGTTTTAAGTTCCTGGTTTCCAAGACACTAAACCTTAAAGATCCTCGGTTTTGTAAAATGTAATGAAAGTTTATGTGATAAAAAGGCGGGATTCCATAGTTGGTATCAAATAATGGTTTAGTTATTTGTGGAAATTAGGATATGAAAACTCTAGGAAGAACCCTATAGAAAATTTTAAATATAGGAAATCTTTATGGTATTTTAGTGAGTATTGCGTAAGGGATTTCCAAGAAAATACATCCCTGTCTGGATACGAGCAGGTAGAGGTGGCTCTGGCACAGATGTACATAGGGGTAAAACCCGAAAACACCACTTTGAGCGAGACTCGAACAGGAACTGGTACACGACAATGGACCTTGCTGCACTCTTGATTACGACACTCCCGGGGGATATTATTTGGTAAATTCATAAGCTTAGTATGAACCATTATTAAAGGAACAAAGATAAAATAATATAAAGATTCACATAAGAATATATGATCATGGATAACCTAGATTGTGACCTAGGGGATCACATGTTAGGGTATACTTTTCTTCTACAAGTTTATCCTTCTATGCTTTAAGTTTCCTTTTCATGATTATTTGATAAGTATTTAAGCCCCCTAATTATACGTTCTTTTCTTAGTTAATGGAGGGAAATGGAAGAGCATGTCCCAAAAACCAATGTGATAGGAAATGTGAAGATTTCCCTATTAATCTGACAGAGATGAAGAAAGATCAAGTTAAAAATATTGTGATTATGCCAAAATAGCTATCAAAAATCACAATTAATAATTGGTACCTAGTTGAATGCCAAAATTCATCAAGGAAGAAGAAGACAAAGTCTCAAGGATGTTCTTATGATAAAGTTGATAAGGGAAAGAAGACCCAATTTCTTTTTTGAAAAAAGTGTGGGAAGAGGCACCAAGGAGAATGTCACAAAGGAACTGAGAGATGTTTTAAGTGTGAGAAGATATGGCATAAATTATCCAATTTATTTAAAAAAATGGATAATGTGATGAATGGAGATAAGGTTCGATCTAATGTACCTTATATATTTCGATGTCATAAATGTGGAGAAGTTAGACATTATCCAAGGCAATGCTCTCTTGGAATGGATGAGAAGCATGATGAGCATCAACAATCTTCGAGGACAAGGGAACAATGCAAGTCCTATGATGAGATGGATCATGATGACTGAAGTACATGTAACTTCTTTGCAATAATTGTCTATGTCATGTTGTATTTTAGTTCATGCTATATGATCATATCTTTTATGTTTTCTAAGATCATCGATTCACTACCTAAGATGATTTTATATCATTAAGGAAAACATCTACTATTCTATACCACATGTTGATGTAGTGAAGCTATTCTCCAAAAAAATAGGGTTATTAGGGTATTAAAAGGTTATTATTATTTTGGAAGACGTTCACTATTTTGGGAACCCTATATGATCGAGGTAAATAGATTACTATGGTATTTTCTTTGAGGAATAAAAGTTGACTTATATTTTTAAGAATTGACGAATTTAAGGCAGACTTATAGTAATTTAGGTTACATATGGAAATGATTAACCTATCTTGGGGAAAATGTGATTAGGTTAGTTACTTTTGTTATAAGATGATAAGAGTGGTTGATGTTGTTTGAAGATGAACAGTAAAGTATATATTGGAAGACTATGTTATGAGACAGTTCTTATAATTGGGTTTCAATATTAGTTTGGTTTATTTTGAGGAATTTTAAGGAAAGTTTTTTATGGAATAGTCTACGATGAACTTTGGGTAGGACCATGGAACTTTGAAGATTTAAAAGTAGTTTCCCTTCCCATGGGATTATTTCTTTTTGAAGAGTTGTTTTATCTTACCCTTTCTGTTTTTGGGATAATGTTTAAAGATAGAAGAAATTGATAGATAATATTTTGTGGATTACGTGACTCTCAAGAAGATGATTCTTGTGTTTTGATGAGACCAAGTGTTTTTTAATGCTCATCGTTTGGAGAAAAGATTAGTTTTGGTAGAAACTTATTAAAGGGTGAAACTCTTCTTGAAGGTAGGTATATTTCCTTATGTTTTTGTTCTATGTAGTAAATGAATTCCTCAAAATTATGAAAAGGAACATAAAACAAAAATGTCTTCGGTTTACGTTTCCTACTAGGTAATCAAAGACCGTTTACACACATAATAAGTATGGGATTTTTTCGTGGTTAAATTTCTACTAATCATGTTTTCTATCACTCTCCCTCAGAACTTGACCCTTTGTTTTCTCCTCCATGTCCATGTTTTCTTACATGGAATCTTAGTGTGACTTAACTCGGGTGACCTATGTACTTCCCTTTCTTTCTTTTAAAGTAATAGTTTTACCAAATCCTTTTCCGGTGTGGTACTTTCAATGAAATTTCAAAACCCGATTTTAAAAAATTGTGAGGATGCAATTTCTTAAGGGGGGAAGATTATAATGACCCGAAATTTTGAATAAATCTTGTTTCCTAAATTTGTGTGTTATTTTATTTTTATACTCAACAAAACTGTTTCATTTGATAACATGAGTATAATTAAAATGAGACCGTGGGGTTTTGACTGTTATATGACCATTGGTCAATATGACCGATGGAAACTAAACATTTCGAATTATTGTCTCTAAATACAAGTGATCTTGGTTAATTAATATAGAAAGAAGATTCAATGTCCTCATCCAGTAGTCTCGGGCCAATCGAAGCCCATCTAACGGAACTTGGGAAGGAGGTAGCACCACTGGGATTTGCTCTAGACCAAACCCAAGCCAAACTTCATCGTGTGAAGCTAGAACAGAATCGCCTTCGTGAGAAGTTCAAACTGATAAAAATTACTACTCGTGCGATGTTGGTCGAGCCTCCCTCGAATTCTCTCACCTTATCACACCTTACACTTAGGTCCTATGCTGGGGTTATAAGGGGCTATGTAAGGAGACCGTAACTGCCTTGTGTAATCCTTTGTTTTAAATAAATTTTTTTATTTCTTCTTATGATGAAGTTTATGAATTTTCAAATGTCCGGATAAATATAGTATGCATATTTTTGATGAATTTTAGAGAAAGAATTTTTTAAAAATGTTTATGAAAACTTTAAATAATTAAAAATGTGTAATGATTTTAAAAAAATGGTCTTCTACAATTATGTTCAGTACAAAATTTAGAGTCTAATAAGATCAACTTAATTTTTGATGAATAGTAAATTATGAATAGTGATTTTATGCTTAGGATTAGTAATGTGACCAAATGGATTAGTAATCTCACTTAAATAAAGTATTAATATAATCTAGGCACCTTGATTAAGTAATGTGATTCAATAAAATGGTTAAATAACGGTTTCATAAATTATTAGTTAAGTATTAGGTTTTTCGGGTGAATAGTGTTTTTTAATTAAAAATTAAATTAAAAATATTTAGAAAATTATTTTTATAAAATGGATTTCATTTTTGAACTCAGAGCATCGATATTATGTTATGGTAATTTTTGGGAATTTTTCTAAAAAAATGAATTTTCAATGAATAGTGTATTTATTTAAAAATTAAATTAATAATATTTAGAAAATTATTTTTATAAAATGGAGTTCATTTTTGAAATCAGAGCATCGATATTTGGTTAAGGTGAAATTTTGGGATTTATTCTGAGAAAGTTGAATTTTCAGTGAATAGTAAAAAATACAGTTTTAGGGTTTCAGTATGTTTAATGAAATCATAACTGTGTCCTGATGATGTCATGCGATATTTTAAGGTTTGGACGACCAAAGGTGATGAATTATTGTATGGGGGGTCCCATGTGTCCTAAATCCATGGGAAATACCATGGGAGAGCCCATGGTTTTGAGAAAACAACTTGTGAGGTGTCCCTTGGCCATTAATGCCTTGTCCCCTCACTTTCCCTTTAAATACCAAGCCATAATCTCATCCATTCGACTCCCAACTCTCCCTCAACGAAGTTCTGGTCTCATTACCTCCCAAAGAGTCCTCCCAAGGTGTCCCCAAGCCCTCAAGGTCCCAACCTTTGAGTTTTAAGAGTTACGTTTTAAGGTAAGGGATCCGACCTCTCTGTTTCTTTTCAAGTAATCTCTTTTATGTCATTTCTTTCATGATCCATATTATTATGTTATAGGATGTTATTTTATATTAATCTTACTTCCATTTTTATTTCCATATGACGAGAGATCCCCTCTTACTCTCATCATTTTGTTTTATGAATGTTTAACTGGCGCCGTTAGGCTGCCAAAATTTTTGTAACAGATTCTTTCACCCTTCTCATTTTCAAGTTCAATTTTCTTGTCAAGTATTTCAATTTACTTTTTATTATGTTGGGGTATGATATCTATATATATAATACTTATCTTTTATGTTCATATTATGAGAGACCCTATTTGATCTCGTCAATTCATCTTTTTGAAGTTTAAGTGATGCCATTAGGATACCAAATTTTTAAGGGATTCTTTCACCCTTTTCTTTTTTTCAAAGTTCTACTTTCATGTCAAGTCTTTAAAGTTACTTTTTATCATGTTAGGGTATGATATATATATCTATAATACTGATATTTTATGTTCATATTATGAGAGACCCTATTTGATCTTGTCAATTCATTTTTGTTGAAGTTTAAGTGGCGCCGTTGGGCTGTCGAATTTTTAAGGGATTCGTTCACCTTTCACATTTTTCATAGTTCTAATTTCATGTCAAGTCTTTCAAGTTCCTTTTTATTATGTTGGGGTATGATATCTATATCTATCATACTGATATTTTATGTTCATATGATGAGAGATCATATTTAATCTCATCAATTCATTTTTTGAAGTTTAAGTGACACCGTTAGGCTGCCGAATTTTCATAAGAGAAATCTTATTTTTATCCTCCTTTCATATTTTTCATTTCATATGGTATATCTTTAAAACTTAATTACCATGTTCTTAAACCATTTATATTCTTCCCACTACTAGTTTTTTGATCATTTATGAGTGGTTGACCCATGTCCCCTCTCTTTTCAATGTTTTCTAAAACCTCGTAACATAGCCGTTATGCTGCAGAATTTCCCTCTCAAAATGTCTCTCTCTTATTCTCAAATTCATTTATTTTATTAATTAAATACTCAAAGCTCTTTATTAAAAGGGGTATTCACATATATACCAAAATGTTCTATTTTAATTCTGGTATTTACATACATGAAACCCACTTTCCTTTTTCATGGGTTTAAAGTGACATAAAGATCATGTCTTTAAAGCAGTTTTAAAACGTTATGATTATGAAAGGAAACCCATTTCTTTTATGATATATGGGTTGTTTATGAAATGTCTGATGATGATATATGTGGCTCACATGATAATAAAGACAAATTTAAGGGTGTTACCTGATATCGCTCCAATGCATTGGGTAAAGACTTAATCTCTAGAGATGACCATTTTTAACGACGCCTTGGTGAATTACCTTGGTAATTTTTAATGACACCTTGGGGATGGACCTTGGTGAAATGGAAATGATTTTCAATATTAAATGTTGTAGCCACATATTCAAGTTATGAAATACATTATTTTTATTATGATATGACTCGTTATTTCTTTCTCATTCCTTAAAGTTCTTTTTCATGACATTGTTGATATATCTCAAGTTCACATGTTAAATGTTTCCCCTTGTTTCCCTTACTAGGACTTCTTCTCACCCTTTCTTTTGATGTATGTACCCAGGTTATGAGATGCAGTAATGAACCTAGGATGAACATAAGGATAATCCTTTCAAGTGTTTAAGAATAATGTTTTATTTTTTCATGTTTTAAGTTCCTGGTTTCCAAGACACTAAACCTTAAAGATCCTCGGTTTTGTAAAATGTAATGAACGTTTATGTGATAAAAAGGTGGGATGCCATATGGAACTATATAAAGTGAACCAAGAAATGGTTAAAATATGGAAGAATGGGGCATCTGGCTAAGAACTGGTGAAGGGATATGAAGAATACCACTAACGTGGAAGAATTAAGGAAGGTTCTTATCAATTCTCAACTAGTAGTGCAATGTTTCAACTGTAAGGAATAAGGAAATTTTGCGAATCAATGCCCTAAGCCCAGGGTTTTAGGAGGAAATCAATAATAAAATCCAAGGAAACAAGGAAGTATTTTTTCTATCACTAATAATTTTGTGGATATGGACAAAGATGAAGTGACATGTATGATGAGTATTCTATCAAGAATAAATAACATACTATATGATTATGGTTCTACTCATTCTGTCATATCTTGCAAGTTTAGTAGAACTATTCAAACACCACCTCAAAATTTGGAGGTTGAGTTATCTGTGAGAATTTATAATCGGAAAATTATTATATCCCAAGTAAATAACTCCTCCCCAGTTAATTTTTCTGAGTTTAACCTCCTAGAAAATCTTGTCATACTCCCGTTGGTGTAGTTTGATGCTATTTGGGGTATGGATTGGTTGTGTTTATACAAATAAAACATGAATTGATGGGAAGGGGAGATCACTCTTCACATCCTAAATCATCCTTGAATTCTTTATATGTTTAAGGAGGAAGATGAATCTTATTCAGAATCATCATCTCAAGTGTGGATATTACTACCTTATAACCAAGATCATATCACTAAAATTATTGAGACAAATGAGATGATCATTGTTGAAGATATTCCCATCATGAGGGATTACACTAATGTATTACAAGAATAATTATATAGTTATTCACCTAATCTAGTGGTTTAATTATCAATTGAACTTATTCTTGGATCTCTACCTATATCAAATAAACCTTATAGAATGTCCAATGTTGAGTTGGAAGAGTTGAATAACCAGTTACAGGAGAATTCAGACAAGGGTTTTATACACCCGAGTGCTTAAATATGGGGTGCGCTAGTCCTATTTGTCAAGAATAAGGATGTATCAATTCATCTCTACATTGATTATCATTATCTCAATAAAATCATGATAAAGGAAAAGTATCCCCTTCCATTTATATATGACTTGTTCGATTAGCTACTTGGGGCTAGTTATTTCTCTATGGTGGACCTTCAATTGGGATATCACCAATTAAAGGTGAAAAAGGAAGATATTCCCAAGAATAACTTTCAAAAAAGGTATGGACACTATGATTTCATAGTGATTCCTTTTGGACTCAATAATTCTTTATAAATTTTCATATATTTAATGAATAATGTCTTTATAGTTTACCTCATAAAATTTGTGGCAGTCTATATCGATGATATTATGATATACTCCAAGAGAATGGAGGAACACAATGAGAATTTGAATACAGTGTTGTAGAAATTGTGAGGGGAGAAAATATATGAAAATTGCAGTAAATGTGAGTTCTTTATGGAGGTAATATCATTCTTAGGGAATGTTATCACTAACAAAAAAATATCTATGGACTCTTCCAAGAAAAAGGCAATCAAAGAGTGTCCTTGGCCAGTATATGTAATATAGATGTACAAATTTCTTGGTTAAGCTGGGTATTACTGAAGATTTATGAAAATTTTATAATGATTATAAAACTCAATAACCAATATTACATGGAATTGAGTGATTTTTTTTCTATACTCTAGAATGTGAGGAAAGCTTTAAGGAGCTCAAAAATAGGTTTATCGTTTCTCCAATACTCACACTCCCGACAAGTGGAGAACTCTTTGTGGTATACAATGATGATTGAAAAAAAAGACTAGGTTATGTAATGATTGAAAATGATAAAGATATAGCCTATACCTTAAGGTAGTTGAAAATTAATGATCAAAACTATCCTAAACATGATCTGGAGTTGGCTATTATGATCTTTACATTGAAAATCTAGCGGCATTATCTCTATGGGGAGAAGTGTGAGATATATATTGACCACAAGAGTCTCAAATATATATTCAAATAGAAGGATATTAATATGAACAGGTGAATATGGTTATATATCAAAAAGTATTACTACTGATCAATCCATTACCATCATAGTAAGGAAAATAAGGTGGAAGATGATCTAAGTTGAAAGTATCATACATCCTTATCAATCATGAGAATTGAGAAGGATCTAATATTTTTATACTTTTATAGGATGGACATGGGAATAATTAAGGGATGAAAATAATCAATCCTTTCTCAAATTATTTCTCAACTACCCCTTATGGAGGAAATAAAGGATTGTCAAAGAAATGATGTAGAAATTCTGAAAAGGGTGGAATCTATATGAAATGTGAAATACTCCAAGTTAAATATTGGTGAGGATGGGTCATAATATTTGGGTCACAACTATGTGCACCATCCAATATAGAGATAAATAAAGAGATTATGAATTATGAACATATCTTAATATTTTATATTCACCTAGGGATCACAAAGATGTATCAAGATCTAAAGGATAAATTTTAGTGGGAAAATATGAAAAAAGAGATCACTAAAAATACATCAAAGTGACTAGTATTTCATCAAGTGATTGATGGAAGAAAAAATTATGAAGGGATTATACAAATATTATCCATACATATATGGAAGTGGGAGAACATCACCATGTACTTTTTCACTGGACTTCCAATGACATCCAGTGGAAACAATGCTATATGGGTTATTATGGATCGTCTTAAAAAGAAAACTCACTTTATCGCAATTCGAGATGACTTCTCACTAGATCAACTTGCATGTATATACATCAAAGAAGTGGTAAGGCTTCATAGATTACCACTACCAATTATATCTGATTGATATCCAAGATTCACTACCAAGTTCTGGAAAAGTCTCCAACATGATCTAAGCACTGAGTTGAACATTAGTACGACCTATAATCCTCAAACTGTTGGCCAATATGAGTGGACTATTCAGAAACTGGAAGAAATGTTGATACCATGTTCTATAGACATAAAAGGGGGAAGGGAATAATATCTTACACTGGTAAAGTTCTCCTATAACAATAGTTTCCAATTGAGCATCCAAATGGCTCCATATGAAGCTCTTTATAGTAAAAGGTGAAGAACATCAACATGTTGGGATGAAGTCGGTGAATGTAAGATTCTAGGACCTGAAATGGTTGAAGAAATGTTAAAGATGGTGAAAATAATTCAACAACGCATCAAGGTAGACTAAAGTCAATAAAATATCTATTCATACAATAATCAACAAGACATAGAGTTTAAGGTTGGAGATATGGTATTCCTTCGCATATCTCCATGGAATAAGATCATGATATTTGGGATGAAAGGGAAGCTAAGTCCTAGGTACATTGGCCCCTTCAAGATCCTTGATCATGTTTCAGTTGTGGCCTATGGAATATCACTTCCACCAACCATGTATGAAGTACAAAATTTATTCCACATATCCCTCTTGAGGTAGTACATACCTGATCCTTCACATATACTGACTTCAGAGATGGTATTATTGGATAATGATCTTTCTTACGAGGAGAAGCCAACAAAGATCTTGGAACATAGAAATAAAGTTCTATGAAACAAGAATAATCACCTTGTTAAACTAATTTGTTAGAACCATATGTATGGAGATGCAACATGAAAACTAGAGAAAGTGATAAAAAATAAGTACCCGCACCCATTTTCAACTTAGAATGTAAAACGAAATTTTGAGTGTGAAATTTCATAAGGGTGGAGAAATGTAACGACCCAAAGTTTTGCCTATATAAATTCTCTTATTATAATTATTTTATTTAGTATAAACACATATAGAACACAATAAAATATTTATAAAATATTATTTCATGAAATAAGAAGAATTCCTAAAAGTTAAAGAACCTATACCGATAAAATAGTAACTTGACCTTTAGAATAGTAATATGACCCTTATGAATTGTAAAATAGCCAATTAAATAGTAACCTCACCAATGAAAGTATAAATAAAAATTATCTCTCTTATAAGTGACAATATGATATAATTATATCATAGTATAAGTAAATAAATATTTTAAAAATTATTAATTTAGTGTTGATGTTTTTTTGAGTCATAAATATTAAATTACAATTTAATTACTAATTTAATAATTTAAAAGAAAATTAATTTTAATAAAATATATTAATAAATTAATATTTTAATATCTAATGATTATAAGATAAATTTATCCGACCTTAGGCACTTTTTCAATGTGATATACAATTAGTTATAATTTAATTTTTTTTCATTTCCACATAAATGATGATTTCAATTAAAAATTATATTTCTCATATTTAGAAAACTATTTTCATAAAATAGAGTATATTTTTTAATTCTACACATTAAAAAACGGTTAGGGTGAGTTTTTGGGATTATTCTGAAATACTTTATTTTTTAGTGAAGAGTAAAATACAATAATTTACGGTATATATACATTATATGTTAAATAAACTATTCATTTATTCATGGATTATGTAAGAAAAATTGGTCTGATATCACATGATCTAATTAATGTATTTGGTCTCAATGATCAACACTATTTCTTGTCTTGAGAAAAATAATAAACTAAGGAATTAAATAATGAGAACCCCCACCTCCACTATAAATACCACCCTTCACCTCCTCTTATCCTCACACCCCTCAAGGCTTGAGCCTTGTAAACATTCTTCCCACTACTCTTCCCAAACCTCCCCCCACATCCATGAGATTTTGGTATTAACAAAATACCAAACCAATCCCCTAAGGAGGTTCTCAAGAAAAAGGAATCAAGAGGTAAACCCCTCTTTCGTTTTCTTTCAATTTCTATTCAAGTTCCTTTATTTTCATTTTCTATCCTCACCTACCCTGATAAAAATGGCATGAAAACTCTATTATATTACATATAAAAGAATTTTATCATGTTTATAGAGTAATTATTCTTCAAATATTTTCTACCCTCTCTTTTATTTTAAGAATGAAAATATCATTTGTGAGGTGCCGATTTACCACCTTCATAGACGACATGCTTTAATATTTAAATTCCACCTTCAAGGATGGTCATGAAACCATTTTAATTATTGAACCAGATTATATTATATATAACATAATCTATTTAATATTCTTTATCTAGTAGATATACATTTTATTTAATAATGTGACAAAACAAGTTTGTGATTATCAGAAACACTAAATTTATCTAAACAATTATCATTAATGATTTATCTAATTAATCATACTCAATTATGGAATAAAATAGTAGTTAAATATTCTATAATTTAATTAATAACATATAAGTTTAGTTCTGGACAACTATCTTCATTCTACATGATTTTCTTTGCATATATATAAGTAAATCGATCATGAAAACCAAAGAAACTAATGCTCTCGAACGATGAATTTAAATTTTATAACCAATAAAAAGGGAAATAAATGAACACAATAATATTAATAAAGATACAATACATGTATAAATAGTTTTGTAATTATTAATAACTATATCTAATTTTATTATTTAGTACATTAATATCAAGTGCAGAATCATTTCAGACATAAGGTAAGGAATTCTACCCGAACCTCCATTATTCTTTTGGGTTACTCTTCCTCTCTTTTTACCCAAATAAAATTCTCTTTTATTTTTATGTAAAAATTAAAAATTTTGTGTATATGTTTTAAAATTAGGTATTAAGATCCATTCCTCTTTATTTTTTGGGAAATATATGTTTTTAAAAGGTTCTCTACTCAATTCTTCCTGATAAGCAAGCCCGATTTAAGAGATCTTTCCAAATTCTTACCCATTTTATAGTGTGATCCATAATCTATTTTAAGCCACCATTATTTTTCTAAAATAAATAATTTTATTATGAAAAATATCTTTGTTTACTTCTAGGTTTATATAAAATATTATTCCCATTTCTGCTTCAAGTTCTCTTTAATATTTTCCTTAAACCGCACTAAAATGTTTTATTTATAATGTTTCTTAAATTCCATTTTCACATGTATTCACTTTAGTTTGACATAAATTATCATGATATATGACTATTTTCACTTATTAATTTCTACATATGATTTAAATTCTTTCTTTCATGGACAACATTATGATATCCCCTTATGTTATTCCTTTTGACATGATTTTGATACCCAATTCTTACCATGGGTAAACCTTATGTATATATTTGATTAATTATGTATGATTATTTATATAGAAAAAATATTCATGAACATGTTATTTGGGTGATCCCAAATTGAACTCCAATTCATTGGTTATTTTTTAGTCTCATGTGACGTTATGTTCAACGGTCTTGGTGGTTAGCCTTGACTCGTGATCCATACACAATGGTCATGGTGGTTAGCCTTGACTCATGATCTTCTAGGCACAAAAAGACTTGAATCAGGGTAAATTAATGTTTTATGTTACTACCACATTACTATGATTCCACTATTATATGATCCCATGTTCTATATGTTATGATTAAATATGTTTAATAATGTTCCATTCCTTTTTATGTCATTATGTTATGCTTTATCACCCATGTGTTAAGATTTATTTTAATGATTATTAAATTTCTAGGCTTTTAACTCATTACTTTGTCCATGTTATCCATAGATTATCTTATGAAGATGTCTAGGATTTTTAACTCATTACTTTATCACCAGTGTTCTCCCTTTCCCCATTACCCTTTTCTTTTATACATCACCACATCCTTCTTTTTACAACTTAGTGCATGCATCAGGGCCCTATGACTCGTTCAAGGAGCATTGATGAACAAGAACTAATACCCTTAGAGTTTTAAATTGATAGGTATATCTATGTATTCCACCATTAAAAAAATGGAATACCATAGCAATCCTATAAGTTTAAATCAACCCAACCCTTCAAACATGAAACCTTCCAAACATGGATAGAAGACTGTGCAGCAAGAGCACACCATCATGGATTAAAGATTTCCATCAATCCATGGTTCTACGACCAACATCATATACCATAATATATAGGAAAATACTTTTGAAATTAAACCTGGACTCATTCATATGATCTAGAATATGGTCTAATTTAGTGGGATTCAAAGTGAAGAACCCCATGAGAATATTTCAAACTTCTTGGAAGTCTGCGATACCTTTCACAATGAGAGAGTATCTTATGATTCTATAATTCTATGAGTCTTACCATTTTACCTATGAGAATGATCCAAGAATTTTCTCAAAATTCATGCACCCAAGTCCATGACAACATGGGATGATCTAGCTAAGAAATTCCTTCATAAGTATTTCATGCCAATTCGCACTTGGAAATTTCAGAATGATATCCAAAATTTTTATCAAGTAAATAGAGAGTTAGCATGGGAAGCATGGGACCATTTTAAAGAATTTACCCTAATGTTACCACATCATGGAATTGATATGTGGATTCAACTCTAGACATTTTATCATGTCCTCCAACCAACTGCTTGCACTGTCATTAATGTAGCCACAGATGGAGGGTTAATTTTCAAAACACCTGAGGTAGGTTGAGAAATTATAGATGTTATCTATCATAGTACTAGTTTGTGGTAGAGTGACCATGGAATTACTTATCATGGGATACATCAAGTTGAAGAGCACACATAACTAGCTTCATATTTCAAAGCTTTGACCAAGAATTTGGAATCATTCAAACTACCATTTGTATTACCAACCCCTACTGCACCAGTCATGGAAATTCAGTCATGAGAAATGTGTGGTGGATCCCACCTTTATCAAGACTGCACAAAAAGTGTTGATGAAAAACCAAGAAAGGAGTGTAATTATGTTAATTAAAATCAATAAGGACAACAATTTAAGCAGTAGCAAAAATACATTCCACAAGTCTAGTTCAATAGAAATGACAAAACATTGAAGGTTATTTAAAACAAAGAAGTGGTCAAGAACCATTCAGAAATCCAGGACCACCAGGATATCCACTGATGAATCTTTTACCTCAACCACCACAACAAACAATCTAACAAACCTTCCCTCTGAGAGGCCAATAACTATTTCAACCAGTTCCACCAAGACTGTCACAACCAGTTGTACCTTTGAAATCAAATGTTGAAAAATATAATCCCAAAATTTGTTGAAAAGGAAAATTATAGGATGAAAACTCAAGAGATAGAAATGAAAAATTAAGGGTAGCAGTGTGTAACCTTGAACATCAAATGGGTCAAATCTTAAAGACCTTGTTAGAGAGATTGTTAAGTAGTCTGCTTGGTAACACAGATACATACCCAAGAGGATAGTCAAAATAAGTATTCACGAGGAGTGGAAAAGTACTATATTTTCCAAAACCAAGTAGAGGAGAAGAAAAACAAGCTGATCAACTAAAAAGTAAAAAACAGTTAGAGAAGGATAAAATGACAAATAAAATAATGAAACTGCCCAAGTAACACCTCAATAAGTGGCACCATCTACTAAATCCCCAACAAGAGATAATACTAAGGAAGAAGTCTATATTTCTCAACCACCATTCAATTAAATACATCCTTTTCCAGAAAGAGAAAGTTAAAGAATAATTTAAGGGAAATACAAGAAATTTTCGGAAATGTTCAAGAAATTACACATCAACATTCCTTTTTCTGAGGTAATCACTCAAATGAATACTTATAAAAAAAATTTTATGGAAAATATTTCTAGGAAAAGAAAAATGGAGGACCTTGAATTCATCTCACTAAATTAAGAATTCTATAATATTTTTTAGTGAAAACTTCCTAAAAAAATGAGAGATCTTGGGAGTTTTTCAATTCCATTTATTATAGGAGAATTTGATTTCAAAATACCCATGTGAGATTTAGGATCCAACATCAACCTCATGCTAATGAGTGAATTCCGAAACTGTGACTTAGAAAACACAAACCAACTAGATTATAACTTCAATTAGATGACTGATCAGTAAATTATCCCTGAGGAATTATTGGGGATGTATTATTCAAAGTCGATAAGTTCATTTTTCTAGCTGAATTTTTATTCTAGTCATGGAATAAGAAGGAGACATTCCAATCATCCTGGACTGACCATTCCCAGAAATTGTAAAGAAATTGATTGATGTAAATCACAGAAGAATCAAATTCTAAGTAAATTAAGAACAAGTCGCATTCGTCCTAGGAAAGGAAGCACAACAAATCTATGTTTCTTTTGACTATAAATCTATCTTTCTCATAGATGAATGAGAAGTACACTTAATTTTTTTGATAAATATGAGGAATATGAATTTGAAAAATTAAACTAAATAGAACCTATTACAAGGGAAAACATACCACCTTTCATACCCTTAGTCACTCTACCACCAAATTGGAACTAATCCCCCTCCCCAGTATACACAAGTATTCCTTTCTAGAGACTACTTATGAAATACCAGTTAAAATTAACTACGAACTGTCTCAATCACAAGATTAAAAATTGGATGAAGTCCTAAAAATATATAATTAGTCATTTTACAAGGGAGTATCTGATATTAAATGGATCAAACCTACTTTATTCACCCATAAAATACTTCTTGAGGAAGGTGCCAAACCCAAATGTCGACCACAGAGGCGAATCATAGCCCTAATTAAGGATGTTGTTAAGAAATAAGTAATGAAACTTCTATATGTTGGAATAATATTTATAATATATGATAACTACTGGGTGATCCCACTATAGGTATTTCCCAAGAAAGGTGGCCTCATAGTGTAAAATAATGATGAAGATGAATTGATTTCAAAACACACCATCACTGGATGGTGAGTATGTGTAGACTGTATAAATATAAAAAAAACATGTAAATAAAATTCCCCATTACATTTTATGGATAAAATGTTAGAGAGACTGGTAGGACATGAATTCTATTATTTCTCAGCTGAATATTTAGGATACAATTAGATTATAGTCAAACAATTATATTTTCCAAAACAACTTTCACATGTCCATTTTGTACCTTTGCCTACAGGTTAATGTATTTAGGTTTATGTAATGCACCAGAAACGTTTAAAATACACATGAAACACATATTCCATGATATAGAAAAGGAATTATTATAAATTTTCATGGATGAATTTTCTGTTTATGGAAGATCCTTCGAGGTATTCCTAAGAAATCTTGAGTTAGTCTCGTAGTGTTGTGAATAGAAGTGTCTAGTTTTAAATTAGAAAAAATGACACTTTATGGTTCAAGGAGGCATATTCCTTGAACAAAAAAATTTCCAAGGAGTGAATGGACTTGATCCTTACAAAATAAAAGTGATCAAAGATTTACCTAAGCCCATAATAGTTAAAGGCATAAGAAGATTTATAGACCATGTTGAATTTTATAGGTGATTCATAAAATATTTTTGTGAAAGTTTACCGCCCTAAAAAACATGTATTATTGAAGGAAACACCATTGAATTCCTTGAATACTGTCAATGGGAATTCAAAACTTAGCAAAATATGGATAGAAAATTATATAATCATTTAAACATATTGGGAAAAAGAATATGAATTGATGTGTGATGCGAGTGACTTTGTTGTCGGTGATGTTTTAGTAAAGTGAGTGAGACACATATTATACCCAATCTAATATTCTATTCACACACTAAATGAAGCTTAAGTTAACTACACAACCACATAGAAAGTAAATGTGCACACAAATCATGATTCCTTGAAATATCCATTGATCAAAATAGATTCCAAGAAAATAATGATATGGTGGATCCTAGTGATTCAAAAGTTTGAATTGTCAGATCGTTTTTTCTTAGAGAATCTTCCACTTTATTTAATTTCCAAGGATGGATGTGGATTAATCAATCATAGTGTTTGATTATCTCTAACCATCTTCATCGATGCATATTTAGCTCTTTTTGTGTGAATATATACTTGAGGATTTTGTGATATTTATATATTTCATACTTCTCCCTAAAGAGATAATTCCACCAAATTTTTAAAATGAATATCATTATGGAAAAATACAGATCATGCATTTGGTAGTTCTATTTGTTATCTTTCAACTGCCTTGAATCATATGCTATGACTTTTTCATTTTTCATTAACACACAACCCAAGCCTTTTTTTGAAGAATAGCAAATACCATGAAAAGTTATCCACTTGAGGGTAGTGTAAGAAGGGGGGAAGTGATAATCCTCCTTTTCAACTCTTTGAAGCTATCTTCATATTTATAATTCCAAGAAAACTTTACACCCATCCGAGTTATCTTGGTAAGAGGATTTTATAATCACGATAAATTTCTTAAAAATGTTCAATAATACCCAGATAACCTAAGGAAACTATGGATATCTGTCAAAAATGATAGCCTCGTACATACTTCAATTTCTTTATCCTTTTAAAGGTCTATATATATTAACCATGAATGAGACTTCCTTCAACCAAAATTCACACTTGTTATACTTTTCATAAAGCTTCTCCTTTTGTAAGGTCTTTAGCACAATGTTCAAATACTCCTCATGCTCCACCTTGATTTTGGAGTACATCCGAATATCAACTATAAAAACTAACAAAAATTTGTTGAGGTAATCTCTCAATACTCTATTCATCATGTCCATGATTTTTTCTAGAGCATTAGTGAGTCTGAAAGGCATCACTATGTACTCATAGTGCCCATACCTTTTATGAAAAGAAGTTTTGGGGAAATACTCATTATTTACCCTAACTTGGTAATATCCTAACCGTAGTTCCACCTTGGATTAGTATTCCGCTACATGTAACTAATCAAAAAATTCATCCATTCATGGTAGATGATACTTTTTATTTATTGTGATCTTGTTGAGATCATGATAATCGATGCAAAGGCGCATTGACCCTTCCATCTTCTTGATAAAGAGGACTGGTGCACCCCATGGTGAAGCACTTGGATGTAGGAACCCTTTATCCAGATTCTCCTATATTTGTTTCTTCATCTCCTCATGTTAAAAAAAACCATTCTATACAGAGTCTTGGATAATGGTAACACCCCAGGTATAAGATCGATTGAAAATTTTACCTCTCGGCTAGGAGGAAGACTAGAAAATTCCTTATGAAACACATCAGCTTATTCCCACACAATGGGCATGTATTCAAGGATAATAATTTACTTAGAATCAATTATTTGTGCAAGATATGCTTTCTTATAGGGAAATAATATCCATCACTGAGATGATGGTGCTAAAGAAGATGCATACTTCTCTTTGAATTTGTATAAAATATATAGACGATTACCAATACAGAGAGTGATTTACTTCTCACAAAAATTTATGTTGGATCTATATATGGACATACAATCCATACCCATAATTGCATGAAATTTTACCAAAGGGATTATGTCAAGGTTTTCTGGGAAATTAAGACCACAAGATTCGATAGGGGAGAAGTTATATACTTGGGATGCAATAATTTCCCCATTTTCTATTTTCACAAACAGTTGTGATTCTAATATTTGTGGTAGTGTTTAGATAGTTCTACTAAACTTTTGTGATATAAAGGAATTCATATAACCATAACTAAAAATTATGCTCGCTATTATTGAATGAATAACTAGAGAACCGATTACAACTTTGTTGTTGGGATTCACTTTGGTGGCAGTGATGGGAAAAGGTCACCCTTGCTAACTTAGAGGTTATGGGTTGTATTTGAAAACCATTGGCATATTGAATTGGTTTGAAATGTTCCCTGGTTACTTGAAATTTTAGTAATGAACTATGCATTGAGTGTTGAACAGAGCATTCCTTTCCTCCATCGCAGTAACGAGTTTCTCTTATCAATAATCGTTAGCTAGGTTCCCTTCCATACCACACAAAAAGCATTTCATCACCCCCTTTAGGAAATTTTCTATGTGATTATTTTGGCTCCTTTGACAAGTGGGGTGTTGGAATTTCTTATCACTATTATATCTATCCATAGTAATTCCATAATTAAACTCCACTTTCTATTTCTTATCACTATGATACCCTTGAGATTCATTGATTTCCCTTTCATCTTTGAAAGAACATCAGACAATTTACTCATAGCTATCAATGTCATGGGTCACCAAGGATTTTTGTAAACTAGGTTTTAGCCCACCAAATAAGTGGTCAAAATTGGATTCATGGGTAATGATAAAGCCTTAGGCATACCATTCATGTCTTGTGATGTTTGACTCATACACCCTGGTAGATTTTTCTTCTTTTTTTCTTGAGGGAATGGAATGATTTTTCCATTTTAAGATGGAGAGTGTAATGAAAATATTTATCTAAAAACATTTTTTGGAATCCTTCCACCCCATTTCTTTGATATCTTCCTCTGGATTCATATTTTTGATCAATGTTGAGCACTGATCAGCTTCACCTTCTATATGATAAACAACTTGTAGAACCTTCTCTTGTTCCAAAAATTGAAGGTTGGATAAAATCATTTTAATTGAGTAGATCCACTGTTCTTTGATTAAGGGATCATATACCCCATTAAAATTTTGAGTACTTTTTCACATAAAGCTTTTAATTTCAGTTTTCTATCTATTAGAGTAATTTGGATGCTCCTCCTGGTCTAGGTTTGTATTCATAACCTGAGTCATCTAAGAGAGAATCATTATAAAGTGCACAATTCCGGATCCCATCAGGTTTGACATCCCATTGGGGTATTCATTACATTTCGCTTCACATGGATTATTTATATGATTCCTCCTATTTTTGGACATTCTCTAGAATAAAGGAAAAATTAAGGATGAATATTTTTAAAATATTTAACACATAAAGGGGTTATTTAATGACATTAAAGGGTCAGATTACAACTTACGTGTATTTTCTTACCTTATGAATTTCTAGACTTTAGTCCTTATTATCAATGATCTATTTCCTAAAAAATACACTTGTGGGAATTGTTTTACTCCCTTAATAGTGGTTCATAATGTACTTATGAAACACCAAATAATATCCCTAGGGAGTTTCGGAATAGATATGTAGTAAGGCCCATTGCCATATACTAGGTTACTTCGAGTTAGGACCAAAACATATTGTCAGAGTTGTTACCCCTAGGCACATCTGTTCTAGAACCATGTCCACTTGTAGTATCTAGACATGGATATATTTTCTTGATAAAAAAATTAATCTATACTAACCAAAATTTAGGGATGTTTTCTTATAATTAGTTTTATCCCTAAATAATTTTCTAGAGTTTTATAATCCAAGTCCTAAAAATAACTAAACTTTTCCTCAGATATCAACTATAACAACCCTTCCCTTTATTACACATTAACATATGATTTATTTAATAAAATTACACTTAATTCAACCTGTATGATTGATAATTATAATATATTTGGGAATTAAGTACATTACATTACAACTTAAAACATGGAATAAAATATCTTTATTGAATACTTCTTTAACATGATCGCACTTAAAAATGCATGGGATAACCTGAAGAAATACATAGGAAAGCGGTGAGATATACATACCAATAAGGGAATAAAAATGTAATATGTTAAAATATTTTAGACAATAGACATATCAAGGAGGGAATAAAAATATTAGGAATCATAAAAATGAATGATAATACATGATATAGCATGATAACATAATGGAAACATAGGAATGTGGAAACAACTTAAAACACTACATTATATGTCAATGATAACTACGAAGACATCATAATGGAAAAATTCCCATAAAATAATCAAGTTTATTCCATGTCAAAAAATGATGTATCATGATACTAAAAATTACCCAATTCATTGGTGCGCTATATAATTCTGGGTGCACTAGTCACATTCATTATACTCTCATGCTTAAGTGTGCCACATAGATCATACAATATGGGTTCATTCATCATCATATTTTATTCCACTAACACAAATTGTTGAATAAATACATGAAAATAACCAATAACAATTAGTATACGTGGATAAATTTAAACACCCTTGATAGAAACTGCTTATGTTATTCACTACAAAATTGTTTTGGCATGGATTCCCAAAGTGAAATTTCCGAAGCATAATGGGGAAGTTTAAATATTCATGGAATGACTTAATAAAAGTGAGATAGGTATGTAATAAATTATAAATTATAAGAAAATTATGGGTATGGTTCGAAAACATACCTCATTGTTAGGAATTGAAAATTAAAGGTCATAAAATGAATAAGATTCTTGAATAAAGGGGAGAAAGAGAGGTTCCCTTACGAAATTTCTACATCCTAACAACGTCACTTAAAAATTCATAAAATGTTTTAATGATATATAAAGGGGTATATAGTTATTTTAATATCAAATGGGAAGAAATAGGGACATGTAAATACATATCCCAACATTATAAAATATGATAATAGAATATATAACATAATAATGAAACTTGAATAAAGGGGAGAAAGGAAAGAAACCTTACTTGAGTGTGTGACTAAAAAATCTTGAAAAGGTGATTCTTGATAGCTTGGGGAACCTTGTAAGGATCATATAGTGAGGGGTACAAAGTAATTATGTACTCCAATGATTTTAAGTGAAGAGAAATGGTATCTTGGGTGATTTTATATAGGATAAGAGTGGTATTTATTTAATATTTACGTTTTGGACTCTATAAAATAAGATATTCAGAACCACAAACTATCCCAAGGTTTTTTCCAAAGATAAGAATTTTTCTTTATTTTATTATAAATTGAATGAACTTTTTATAATATCACCCTTTCTTATGTGGAGGCATGTCACACTTTTAAATAAATTAATTTAAAATAATAAAATATACAGCTTCCACCTCCATTTCGCGAGCAATGAGGTTCACAGCCGCATATGGCTCCCAGAAACTGTACGCGCCCGGTTTGGTGAATCACAATCCCATGCACCACATTGCTCGTGAAACGGAGGTGAAATCCATATGCGGCTGTGAACCTCATTGCTCGCGAAATGGAGGTGGAATCTGTATGAGGCTGTGAACCTTTTCGTTTGCAAAATAGAAGCGAAGAGGTATGCAACTGCGGAGAAATCCTGTGAATCTTAGTTCCAAAAATCCAGGGTTGTCCGAGTCTTTCGTGGGTGGGGATTCCTTCATGGGCTTCCACAAAAAGTGTCGTGTCCCATCAATACAGCCTCTTCACGACTCTATAAATAGTCACTGAGGGGAACCAAAAATGAATAGAGGAAGGATGGGTGAAAACCCGTGGGGAGACGCTGGAGAAATTTCTCCCAGCGGTAAAGTCCCGCGACCATCCACGGACCCCATATCGTCTGTGGATGAACTCTTCCACGTAGAGGAGAAACCAGTCTGCGAACCACATGCAGGAAGCTCCTCCATGGATGCCCTTCGCGGAAACCCCCTCCGCGGACGTCCTTCTGGGCCCATTCCACGGCCAGTTCCTTAGCGGCCAGCTCCTACGCGGCCAACCCCTTTACAGATGCCCTTTGCGGCCACCGCCTCTGTGGACGTCCTTTTCAGTCCACTCCGCGACCAGTTCCCTAGCGGCCATATCCTACATGGATAGACCCTTTGGAGATGCCCTTCGCAGCCATTTCCTCCGCCACCAGCTTCTTTGCAGACATCTCCATCATGGACGTCCTCCACAACCAACTCATTGTGGCCAGCTCCTACACGACCATCTCCTCCGCAGATTCCCTTCGCAGCCGGACCCTACGCATCTAGATCTTATGTGGGAAACCCCATGCACTCGCTGGTTCATACCATGGGGGCTACGCCCCCGCAACCCCTCTCGGGTTTAGTGGCCAGTTGTGGTCCCGGCCCTCCGGGCCGGTCCCTTCGCTGCCTCTACTGACCCCCATGAAATGGAAAAATATAGTACATGGCCAGTTCAGCAAGCCTCCCCCTCTACAGACCACTATTGTTCGTGGAATAGAGGTGGGGTCCCTCCGTAGGCGCAAAGCAGGATGGGCACCAGGACGGTGCACCATCACGAACCGCCCCAGCAGCAGGACGCAGAAACCGGCCCAGACTGTGTATGTCGTCGTTCAGGGAATAGAGGCGGAGCCCTGTGCGGCCGTGAAGCACCCCACGAACCGATTTGGTTCGTCAGTGAGGTGCATTCTATGCCCCGCGAGTTGTAGATTGACCAAGTCATCTGTAAACCGGGTTTTTGGTAATGGGCCTCCGTAAAAGGTTCCTCATAACCACAGATACATATCTTTACCCCCACTATAAAAGGACATAGGGGGGAAGAAAGAGGAGGATATCAGACTCAAGTGGAAGGATTTCAGAAGAAGGAGTTTAGGATTTTGCAAACAGCAAAGTTCCAATTTGCGACAGGTATGAAACTGGAAAAAGAATTAATAAGGAACCGAAAAACTAATAACAACTTGGTGAACTGAGAACTTAAAATAACAAAAAAAAATACCATGAGCTAGGGCCCCTCCACAGATGTAGTCCCCAAGGACCAGGGAGTCTATGCCCCTTTTTCGATCCAACGCACCACGTAGCACCCTCCTACGTGGGCAAAGCCCTGACCGACGATCCCCCGACCGGCATCACCCCTGATCGATGCTGCTCGTATGGACTCCCCCCGCATACCAACCTAGTACACGGGCCGAACCCGAAGCCGCGTACTGCCCTGGTACGCGGGATGCCCAACAGTCCGCATACAACTCTGGTACGCGAACGACCTCTCCAGCCGCGTAGCACCCCCCTAAGTGAAGGGTGCCACTCCCCATACACCCATGTGGCCCTCCAACTCCTTTAGTGTTCCCATTCCCTGAGTCAGATAAAATCCTTCCTATCTAACCTGATCCTTCGCAATCCCCTCATTGGCCTATTCATCATCCTTAAGCCGAGGCCTTTACCGAAGCCACCAGATCCGTATTATGTAACCTTCAGGAGTATCAGTGCACTAATTTGAGTTCACATACCCACGGTAGGTGAGGGAAAAGGGGTTAATCTGGCCCTTGAGCGGGTTCCCGAAACATTCCTAGGTTCACATACCCACGGTAGTGTGGGGTCCAAGACCGGGAGTCCCCTTTCTGCCTCTCCACTCGCCAGGATTGGGGACCCCGCTTGCATTTCCTTTCAACGCCATCAGTGAGCACTTCTCACCTCTTCTGGGAGTGACCGAGCCTCTATCCTGGAGTAAGTCCCAATCTCTCAGGGAAACCATCCTGGTGTAAACCCCTAGTTTTTATTGCAGGAGGTGGTGCCTACACCCCTCCTTTCTTCGGTCCCAAATCCCTCTCCCATTGGGTTTGTCACCAATCCGGGCATAAATCCTGGAGTAATTCCCAATATACATTTCCCCAGCTTCTATCCATGTGTATGCCCTATTTATCTTCCCACGGATGAACCTTTTGTGATGTGATCGTGAGGTCCCTGCTGCCTCTTGTTTCTCACACCGAGCATGACTCACGTGGGCTTAGAGTAAGCATCAACCATGAAAACACCCCGTCCCGCATGATGTTAAACTGTATTCCGCCATTATGAACTACGAGGTCTTTGATCCATGTAAAGGCATGGTACGTAGGAAGCCTTGTGAGGTTCAAGCCCAACTCCCATCGGACCAAGGTCCATCTTCACATCGGCTCGCCGACACCCTCCACCCGAACTATGTGGATTTTGTTCCCTGTCTCCTAGGCGGGGTACGTAGGAAGCCTCCCTGAGGTTCAATCCAAACAACCGGTCATTCCGAACTCCTTCATGTTGGTTAACCAACACCTTAGGTGACCTTAGAGAGTAAGACCCATACCACCTCGGGCTGCCTCAGGGTATAAGCCCCAAACCAAACCGAACTACGTGGATTATGATTCCTCTCACAAGGATACGTAGGAAGCCCGCATCATGGGTTCAATCCAAATTCTCAAGTCATTATCCGTCCCCCCTAGATGAAACTAAACTATAGAGTGCCCAGTTATGGGGCTTCAAATCAGTGTCGTCTCAATGAGTCCAAAATCCCCAGAGTCATTAATCCAATGAGGGATGGTAAACCTCAGGCCTAAATGATTCCGAATCTATGCATTCATCTGACCATTTCCAAAAGGAGTTATCCGTGGATACTATGCTTGGGTATAAACCCAAGATTTATGAACATATGAATACGTCTTAAATCAATAAGAGAGTCCCGGAACATGCAATAATTCCCCCCAAAAGGGTGCGATGAGCCCGAATTCCCATCCTCTTGACCAATGTGAGTTCTTAAGCATCATTGGCCAAATCACCCAGTGAACGCCTGCCTTTGGAAAGCAGGTCCACGTGTCGCTACATATGGAACCATTTGGCATTTCAAGATGAAAACGGTGCACTAGATATGAGTGATTAAGTAGAATTCAACCTTCTCTAATCAACTGTTGGGTAGCGCACGTTTTTCCACACATCATCGTGAAACAAAAAAATGGTGAACCCGACGTGAATCTTTAACCAATCATGACAGATTTAACCTAATCCCACTCTCTTCAACCTTATACTAACAAGGAGGGCCATGAAAGGTCATTAATTATGAATGGTATAATGAGATGCTGCTTTGATAGGTTTTATGTTTGTATTTTTTAAAATATTATACAGGTACCACTCATAACTCCCTTCGATCCAATGGCTTCACAGAGGAACTCACAGATGCGTACTTTGAACAACACAATGACCAGACATCCTCACCAATGAAGGACCCCGTCACCTACTCAACGTCTTCAACGCTGGGTCTCAGATGTGTTGATTCGAGATTACCACTTGAACAGTACTCTCCCAACAGTGGAGGCGGCCATGCATGCCCTCAAATCTACCAAGACCCGCCGATCGCCAGCTGAACAGCGGCCGCGAATACAGATCCAGACGAATCCTGTTGCCCTCTCAAACCATTTCAGGATTCTATCCCCAGAACGAGACAATGCATACATCCCGTACCTTAGGGAGGTAGATGAGGTCGACACTAAAGACTTCATCCACGCAGAACGGGGGTTCCGCTCTAAGTCCCCCACCAGAAGATGTCATCGTGGTTATGCCGCAACTCAATGTCCTCACGCTAAGGAGGATTTTGCCCTAAGGATCCAGGCCCACACTCCCCGAGCTCCGGCCCCTCGGACCGCCCGACGAGGGAAGAAAACGTACAACCAGGGACCAGTCATCACCCTTGTCCCTAATGAGGAGCTCCATAGCCTTTTCATGAAGACGTATTGCGAGCAAGCACATACACCTGTCTGCTCCCCCAAAGCCCGCCATCCAGACATGGAGGCAGCATACGAGCATGAGTGCATACCCACTGAGCACCATCAAGCCTTTCACTCACACAGGATGACACCTACCCAGTAGGCACCTCTCCCTTCCCAGGGTCTTGAAGCCCACCAACCAGACGTGGTGGCGACCCAGCTCCTGTAGGACCAGCTCCTAGCAGATGCTCCTGATGCATACCATCCCAATATGGTGGTGATCAGCAAAACCCACCATTCAGATGTGGAGACAATTAATAGGTAGGAATGTCTCTATGCCAACAAAGGCCACCGACTCGATATGGTGGGAAACCAACATATGCAGGGCCAGCTCCCTGCATATGCAAGTAAAGTCCGCCATTCTGATGTGGTGGAAAATGGAGAGATAAACCGGCATATCCCGGCACAGGGGCAGGCTCGTTCACCAGCCCTGACACAGGAGAATTTTCAGTACCCACTGACCACTGGAGGACCAGAGTAGGATATTCCTACTCCAATACCGGAATGGGCCTTCATTCCCATTCCATCCAATGATGCCTCTATGCATATCCTGGAAATGATGGAGGAGCAGGTATCGATCCCAGATCATATCTTGAAGACTTTCCAGAATGTAATCGCATCAGCGGAAATAGCAAGGACTCGGTCCTGTGAGCCCATATCCCCAATTGAGGCGACTCATCTAAGAGACGAGATAGCCACCTCGTAGCAGATCTGCATCCCTGCTTCCGCCTTGGAGGGCCGTCATCTATATTCCACAATACAAGGGCAACCAGATCAAGCAACTTCACTCGTCCCAACTGGGGGACACCTGTCCATCACGGTAGATGCTCCAGAGTAGGCATATATCCCTGCTAAAAGTCAATATGTTCGTCGGCATATCCCAAAAGCATCACGGGACCCAATTAGAAATGGATCCAAAGGTGAAGGCCGTTATCAACAGCAGACGGTCCCTGTTGCCCGCAAGAAAGCGCCCAGAACGCGTCGAAGGAAGCCGGAAAATAAAGAGAGGGTTCATGACTATGCTCTACTGAAAGCTGGAGTTCCCAATACTGCTAAGAACATATCGAAGGCTCAGACCCTGCCCACCCATTACCATATTATGGGAGTGGAAGTAGCAGCTGTGAAGGTCCTCCCCATAATATCGCTACCAGTAGCTCTGAAGGTCCTCCCCAGAGCACCTGCGAGGGCCTCCCCCATGGGCATATAACAATCGATCATGAGAGATTATCTTATGATGCGAGTCACAGAAGCCCTCTATATGACCAGAAGATCAAGTAGCAAGAAGGCCCTCCATTTGCTACGGTCCACCCTGAAGGTCCTCCCCGGGGTATACACTGCAATCACTCTCCGTGTAGTGGGACCACGTATTAAGATAGTAGTCCTCACTATCATAGTCTCAACTGCGAAGGCCCTCCCTGCAGTGACGTCTAATCACAAAAGAAGGACCTCCCCTTGTCGTGGCCTACCCTGAAGGTCCTCCCCAGGGGTTACGTTGCAAAGACACTCCACACAGCCAAACATCAGATCACGATGGTAGTCCTCGCCACCCTGATAACGGAGGTACTCCCCATAGATACATCAAGCAACGAGAAGGCCCTCCCCTCATTGAGGTACATTCTGAAGGCCCTCCCCAGGGTTTACCCCGCAGATATTCTCCCTGCAACAGCTATGATGGTAGTCCTTTCCATTGCGGTAGCTGTGATGGTAGTCCTCGCCACCACGGCCGCCATTGCAAAGGTCCTCCCCGCAATGACCCCAAGCAACAAGAAGGTCCTCCCCTTGTCACATTGTGTCTTGAAGGTCCTCCCCAATATACACATCGAACATCAAACCATGATGGTCATCCTCACCATTATGGAAGTTGTTGAAAAGGCCCTCCCCATAACAATTCTACGTAGCCAGAAGGTCCTCCCCTCACTGCGATACGCCTTGGAGGTCCTCCCCTGGGTATGCACTACAAATGCCCTATATGTAGTGAGGCGTCAAGTAGTAATGGTAGCCCTCGCTATTACAACATAGATAGTGGAGGCCCTCCCCTCCTAGATGCTGATCAATGAGAAGGACCTCCCCTCTTTGCAGTATATTCTAAAGGACCTCCCCAGGGTGTACGCCATAGGTTCTCTCCCTGCGGAAGCTATAATGTTAGTCCTCACCATTGTGGCCACCATTGCGAAGGTCCTCCCCGCAGTGACATATCATATCGACAGGAAGGTCCTCCCCCTACCGAATCAAGCACAGAAAAGCCCTCATATGACAAGGCACTCAGAAAGATGAGATTGAGCATGTCAGATTCCTAGCTAGTCTCCAATGACACCCTTCTTCAATCAGTAGACGGCCTGGGGCCACCTTCATCTTCCGAAACACCTCAGAATCAACCACATGATAATTCAATACCTACCAGACCCACTGCCTCCGACCACACTATAGGTAAGTGTATCATTTGGGCCAACCAGGTAGAGGAGTCACTAGGGGAGGAGTATGCCGACATGTTTCACCTAAGTAAACGACTAGCCAGATATGACGTACCAATTAAGTTTTGGCCCACAACCACCTCTCAATTCGACATACCCATAAAGTTTCCAGAAGAATGTGTGCACGACATCTGCTCCTATATATAGACAAACCTATGCCAGCTGAAATCAAGCTTCTTTCCCTACTATGGGTATGTAGACCTTGTCAAGTCAATAGGAGACCTCCTACATAACATCGACCTAGAATCTCTTCCTTCGACGCGACAACAGCGACCCGAGAGGCGTAAAGGAAACATTGAGATAGCCTACCTCCGTGCACTACACCAGATGTTCCGCCTCATTGGAGATTCTTCGATGGGAGTCCATATCAGAGGATGGGGAGAACATAGAGCTCTGCATTTCACTTTGCTCCCCGCCAAGTAGAACCCGTTCAGCATAATGTCTTGCAACTTCATCACATCAAGGCAGCAATCGAGTGGGGTCCCTATTCAGGAAAGCCAACACACCCAAGAGAGACAAGCCTTGAGTAAGTCCCAGAAGTGTCAGGCCTGACGAGAAAAATCCATTCAAGAACTTCTGAATCAGGCCACTGAAGGCATACAACAGGCCTCTCACCTAAGAGAGGCCAATCAACGGTCATTGCCCACCTCCCCATAGGGGATTGATTCACAGCTGAACTCGGCATCAAATCTAGTTCACCTTCGAATGGGGGCATGCAAGATCATGCAAGTAGAGATAGCAGCAACCACTGCCACAATCTAGGGTCAACCTCAGCCTGTAGGTCTAGGGGAATTTTTAATAAAAAATTCCCCCGTAAGACCAATAAAAACAATAAGAGACTCAACATCCAAGGAACGGAGCCAACCCCAGCCCTTAGGGATGGGGGCATTTTTAAAACCTCAACAACAACCTCCCCCATGAGAATCAATATTCTATCACCTAGGGAGGATAGCTAGAAGAGGAGGTTCCTACCCTATCCTGTCCTTTGAATCATTATCCCCTTCAAGAGGGAGGCGTACCGTAAGGATGCATCAAAGAACTCTCCACGTCACCCTTCATCAAGGATTCCAAAAGCAATACAAGGAAATGAATGAGGGGACAAGTAAAAGGAATGGGAGATCCTATTCCTATTTGGAAGATGAAATCTCCTCCACCCCGAGATATGCATCCATCAACGCCATAGAGGTTAACCCCATAGGTGAGACTAGAGATGATGCAAATCTGGATGGATCGGGAGACGATGGTTCCAGTCAGGCTGTGAATCACAACGAACCACCAGGTGTGCACACCTAGAACCAGAGGGCCGCCCTAAATATGGTCTACCATCCAGCTAAAACTCCTTTTCTTACCCTGCGAGCTCCCAAAAAGGATAAGAACAAGGACCAGTTACCCTTAACCTGTCCCATTCTCTCGATAAAAATGAGCCACTTACGCTCAAAGAGAGATTCGCTCAATAGGAAGAGGAAATGAATGAATTGAGGCAGCTTAACGTCGAGATACTCTAGAGGAACCATCTTATTGAAAGTGATTTCCAAGAAGATCCACACCTTGCACTCCCAATAAGTGCACCTCAAAGACCAAGGTTTTCCCCAACAAACGAAGCGCGGTTAGGGCTCCCGCCCAATGAGGCGCTTGGCACATACAAATATCTGAATATGGATCCGAATGAATACCAAGACTTCCCTCAACTTCGGAAGAAACTAGAGTGAGTGCGTTTGAACCCTCCAAAGGCACCACAAATGGCATATGCACCCTTGGTGCTGGCCAAGTCAGATCCTCAAGCAATGCCTCGGGCTACACCAGCCCAAGACCGGGCTCAACAAGAGGTAAACCATGGTCTCGCCAACACCATCGAGGAACTGACATCTCGATTGGAATCAATGGAAGGTCGACGCGTTCTGATACATCCAGAGCGGAAGCCCTACCAAGATTGGGTGAGCAACAAGCCACCCCCACCCAATTTTGGGAGCCCTATATTCCCTATTTTCGATGGACCAGGTGACCCGGAACAACATTTGATGCACTACGCATCTTATTGAGACCCTATAATGGGAACTCCATAATAACAAGAAGCAGAGAAAATCAGATGCTTCGTACGGACCTTGCAAAGATCTTCCTTCGTATGGTATATGAATTTACCTGCTCAGTCAATAAAAATTTGGTAAGACCTTCGACAGCAGTTCCTGTTCCACTTCAGTTCAACGCTGCCTAAAACAATGGTCAATGACCTCATGAATTGAAAACAGAGGGATAACGAGAGGGTCTCGGATTTCATCGCTAGATGGAAGGGTGTGGCCTACTCTCTGAACATGCCAGTGCCCCAAAACAAGATTCTTTCCATATGCATTGATAACCTTCAAGATGAGCTGTGAACACCGCTCATACTAGTGGAGTGCACCACTAGCTTCCACAATATCTCTGCCATTGCCCAGAGAATTGAAGACTCCCTGCAGCAGACTAATCTGAAGTCCCGAATAGCCTCACAGGATCCTACAAAGAGAACAGTTAGAGCTGAATCATCCTTTTTCATGCTCAAGTCATCACTTGCGCCTACTACACCGCTTAGGCCTCCACTAAATCCTCATGGGCCCCCTATGTACCAGAGGTCGCCTCCGCCTAAGCGGGATGATCAGAGAGGATCGAAGCAGAACCAGTTCGAGGAATGAAGACACAAAGTATAATTGTTCCAAGAGGACCAAGTCTGTGAATACTTCATCAACACCATGAATTGCAATATCCTCCACCTCCTGAAACCAAGGAAGACTGAAGAAGTCAGCCATGATTATAGGAAAAATTATTGTCCCTACCATCGAATGCTGGGGCACAATATTCGGGAATGCTTCATCTTCAAATACCTCCTGCAAAGGATGATAGACTCTGGGAAGGTCAAGCTGGGACCACCCCCAGCACATGTGACATATATTTCTACCACCAACTCTGAAAAAGGGGAGGGGTGGTAGAAAGTCACCAGTAATAAGGGTCAGAAATTTGATGGCTGGATGACTCGGAATACTTTCAATCGAGCTCAGGGCATACTCCTAAATCAATTACAGCATCCGGTGTTTCCGCCAACAGCCCCTAAAGCTACACAGCCGACAATATCGACCTCACAACCCTCCATGAGCCATTCTTCTAGGCGTAATAGAAAAGGTAGGAGACAATCGCAAGAGGAGAAGTCTGCAATGAGGCCGAAGTTAGCCCCGACACTGTCAAAATTTATGCCCCCAAACATGGCACCACGAGAACCGGCCCACCAAATGGCACCATCAGAGACAACCGACCTGGTTGATCTGTCATAGGACAAGGAACTAATCTTTGGTTCCATTAACGTCTTCCATTTAATGGAGTCATTTTCTAATGAAGGGTATGGTTATGAACCCGAGTTCCCAACTCGAGGAGCCAGTAGGGGGAATCGTAGAAGCAGGGAATACCAGGGGAGGCGTAGTCATGGCTGGAACCAACCCTATGGTTTTACCCCAGCCCAGACCGTTAATATTGTAGAAACCCGTGGGAGAGCCCTTCAACAAACTCAGTAGGAGAAATAATATCTCTCCGCCTCCACAAGCAGCAACTCTGGCCCCGTTATTCTGTGGTACCCATCAGAGGAGGAATGAGTGTCTAGCCACCTAGTGCGCACAAAAAGACCGGCCGGTCTGAGACCCCAAAATGTGGGAACACCGTCGACCTCTAACCCATCAGCCTATCCCTCCTCGTCACATACTCCAGCTCCTAAAGTGCCCGCTAAAACTCTCCCACCAACGTATAAGCGTCGACTGTTGGAGAAAAAATACGATATCGTTAAGCAGTTGGCATCAGTACCAGCCAAACTATCAATCCTGGATGCCCTGAGTTTTTCATAGGGAGGCTCTTGTAGAATCCTTGCTCAGCCCCCAAAAGTTTCAAGCCGAGGTAGCCGCCACTGAGATTTACCGGACAGAGACTAGCCCGAATGAGTGCAATACGATGATTTCCTTCACCGATCAAGATGAAGATGCCATCATGAAAGGACACATCAAACCACTATATGTGTCTGGTATGTTAAATGATGTCTAGATCTGGAAATTATTTATTGGCAACGACTCTAGAGTTAACCTCCTTCCCCTACGGACACTTCATAAGTTGGGCTACAGTGAGGATGATCTAATACCCTCATCCACAACTCCGTTGGGTTACGACAAGAGTGAACAGATGCCAATGGGACAAATAAAGCTAAAAACCCATTTTGGAGACCTTGTGGCCTACTCAGATTTCCTGGTGGTCCGGCAGAACACATCATTCAATGCCCTGCTGGGAAGGCCGTGGCTCCATAAGCACATGTCCATTCCTTCATCCTACCACCAGTGTATTAAGTATTGTTTCAATGGAAAAAGTGGGACATTGCATGATGATAAGGCCCCTTTCGATCTCTCTGAGTCACACTACATTGATGCCAGGTTTTATGAGTAAAAGAAGAAGAAGATTTTGGTCGATGGTGTTGACTGGATCCCCACTCCAAATGCTCTGGAAATGGTTCTTGATAACCCCCTCAGGCATCTTGGCAGAGACTACGTACTTCCCATCAACCATGTTGAGAGAGGGGGTTCAAGCCCAGACACACACTCAGCTGTCCTCATGAATTCGGCCATAACAGCCAAGCGTGATAATGCAGAAACGTCCGCTAACCCTTTGGGGTGAATAATTGAGTGGGGACGCCCACGATGCCTCACCTTTGGACTCCCAAGAGTCTGTGCCGGGAACTCTCCCCCCTTCAGATCAAGAAGATGAGAATGTTGGGGAAGAAGAGGAGGAAGATCTGAGGGATGCACCTCCTGCATTTGAGGAAGGTATCCCCACCACTATGGACGAGCTTAGGGAAATAAACCTGGGTACCAAGGAAGACCCGAGGCCCACCCTCGTTAGTACAGCCATGTATCTAGAGGAGCACGAGGTATATACCTCTTTCTTGAAGCAACATCAGGACGTTTTTTCCTGGAATTATACAGAAATTCCGGGACTTAATCCTGAAGTGGAAACACACCACTTAGGTCTTCCAGAAGACCACCAGGGCTATAAACAAGCCGCCAAAAGGACGTACCTCACACATGCGGAAAAAATAGAGGCTGAAGTTGACAAGCCAATTAAAAAAGGATTCATTCGTGAGGTCCAATACCTCATATAGATAGCCAACATTGTCCCCGTCAAGAAAAATAATGGACAAATCCGAGTATGCATCGATTTCAGAGATCTCAATCGGAATTTCCCGAAAGATGATTTCCCGGTCCCGATCACCAAGTTATTAATCGACTCAACGGCCGGGTATGAGGCTCTCTCCTTCATGGATGGTTATTCTAGGTATAATCAAATCAGGATGTCCTGAGAAAATGAAGAATCCACTGCCTTCAGGGCCCCTCATAGAGTATTCTGTTACAGGGTCCTGCCCTTTGTTCTCAAGAATTCGGGCTCCACATATCAACGTTCCATGCATTGTATCTTTAAACCATTCATGGGGAGATTCGTCGAAGGCTACGTGGATGACTTGGTGGTCAAATCAAGAATGCACTCAGATCACATGTCAGACCTTGAAGCCATATTCAACAAACTTTGACAACATAGCCTGAAGATGAACCCCTTGAAATGCGCCTTTAGTGTTACCTACGAGAAATTCCTTGGCTTCATCATGTGCCATCGTGGCATCGAAGTCGACCCTGAAAAGAAAAAGGCGGTACTTGGATTACCACCTCCCTGCAATCTCACTAAGTTGAGAGGATTCCAAGGACACCTGGCCTACATTAGGTGGTTCAAAGCCAACTTGGTGGGTAAATGTTTTCCCTTCCCCAGGTTAATGAAAAAGGGGGTTACGTACCAATGGACGAATGATTTCCAAGAGACATTCAATAGCCTAAAATAGTACCTCTTAACCCCACCATTTCTCATGCCCCTGGTTTAAGGGAGACCCCTTATCTTATACGTGATGGCCCTAGAACGATCATTGGGGGCCTTTCTCGCACATAAAAATGACGCCGGCAGTGAAAACAGTCTCTATTACCTCAGCCGAACCATGATCGACGTTGAAACTTGATACTCAAACATCGAGAAGAGTTGTTTGGACTTTGTCTTCATAGTTCAAAAATTGTTACATTGTCTGCAACATCATGAAGTCTATTTGGTCTCACATAGTAACCCTCTCAAGTACATCCTCAGCTGCCCAATGCTGACCGGGTGCCTATCCCGATGGGTAGTTATCCTGCAACAGTTTGACATCCGGTTTGTGCCTCAGAAGGCCATTAATGGCTAGGAATTAGCCAATTTTCTGGTAGAACACTCCTCGACAGGGACCACCGGACCAGACATCGAGCTAGCTGATTAAGACATCTTCTCGGTTTAAGTGGAGTTCCCATCATGGGAAATGTACTTCAACGGTGCATCCCAAAGACCAACCAAGAAGAGGATGGAGGATCCCAAATTTAACAAGGTGGGTTTGGGGATAATACTCATGTACCCAGAAAAGGAAGTCTTACCATATTCCTTCCTCCTGTTAGAAGGATGTACAAACAATGAGGTGGAGTATCAATCCCTCATTGTAGGCCTCGAGCTCGCACTCCAGGCACAAGTATATCACCTTAAGGTAAAAGGTGACTCGGAACTGGTCATCAAACAGGTCAATGATGACTATGCTATTAAAAAGGAGGAGATGATTCCCTTGTTTGAACATGTTTGAGGGTTAATGGAGGAATTCTCTACAGAACCAAAATTGAAATATATTCCCCGGTCTCAAAATGCCCAGGCTGATGCATTAGCTAATACGGCCACAACCCTAGCTAACCCAGACTGGGATGAAACAACTATCAGTAGTGCTCATCGTTGAATGGTATTGCCGTTTGTTCAGACTAAGACAGAAGAAATCAACGAAGTCAGTCCTGTATCTGAACCATATGCTCCTGCCACCAACTGGATGACCCTCATTGAAACCTACATTCAATGGGGAGAACATACATCAGACAGGGCTGAACGAGAGAAAATATGGAGAAGGGAAATCAACTTTGTCTTATATGGTGGCACAGGTTAGCAAGAGGTCCTCTACAAATGAGGCCTCGAAGGAATCCTCCTCAAGTGTATTGATGGAGAAGAAACCACTGCCGTAATGAATGAAGTACATGCTAGAGTATGTGGAGCACATCATCCGGGGTCTAAGATTTCCCATCAGGTTCGATGGCTTGGGTATTATTGGCCACCGTGGTACAATATTGTGAGCACTTTTCCGCAAAATGCTACTCCTACCAAATTCATGCCAACTTCATTCACCAACCCCCAAAGTTACATCATCTGGCCAAGTACTCCTGGCCATTTTCCATATGGGGAATGGACATCGTGGGACCATATCCTCCCACCACAACCAAACAACTGAATTATATCCTCACAACAACTGACTTCTTTTCAAAATGGGCAGAAGATATACACCTCAAGGAAGTCGGGGCGAGAAACATTGTCAGCTTTATGAAAGCCAATATCATCACCAGATTTGGTGTCCCTCATACCATACTGACAGATAACGACACCAATTTCTTCTCTACTGAATTGGAGAAACTATACCAAGAATATGGTATCAAGTCTAACCACTCATCCCGCTACCATGAAGCGGCCAACAGACAGATAGAGGCTTTCAACAAGACCCTGTCCAAAATTCTCCAGAAAATGGTGGGAAAAGACAGGAAATCATGGACAGATAAACTCCTCCATGAATTGTGGGATTATCGAACCACAATCCGCACCACTACTCGGGATACTCCATACTCATTAGTATACGGAACCGAAGCAGTCCTGCCCATTGAGCTCAAATTTCCCTCGCTCCGTGTTTCCATTTGTGATCAGTTATCCAATGATGAGTAATTAGAAAAATGGTTAGGTGAATTGGAACAACTAGATGAGAAGCAGTTGCACACTTTGCACCATCTGGAAGTATATCAGAACTGGATTTCACGAGACTTCAATAAAAAGGTTCATCTTCGGTCTTTCCTGGAAGGAGAATTGGTGTTGGTCCTCCGAACCCCAATGATACCCAGAAAGAAACCTCTAAAGCTGGAGCCCAAGTGGGAGGGACCATATGTTATATACAAGGTCTTCTCAAACGGATCATATGCCCTGATCTCCATGGACAGACAGTTCACCACCACTCCTACGAATGCGAGATTTCTGAAGAAGTATTTCGCATAACCAAAAGCAGTTGTCGTCCGAGCTACAGGAAATTAAACTGCCAAGCGCCTATCGTCCGAGCTACCAGACGTTAAACTTCCGAGCCCTAACGGTCCAAACTATATGACCCTAAAATAAGAGTATTTCGTCCTCACCGCACGACATTAAAATGAACAGATTTCAGAGAACTATGTATGGGTTGATTCTTTCCATTGCAGGATATGTAGCGACGCCAGGATTCTGTATCCTAGCCCAGCCATCCCTAGATAAAGTTAAAAGTTCATTCTTTTTCCCCGTGTATGGACCAAACCTGAACGGGGTGTATCCCCTTCTAAATAACTATGTGAGTCTTGATTCCTGCCCTCGCAGGATACATAGTGACGCCAGAATTCCACATCTTGGCCCAACTGCCTCAAAATGAAGATTAAAAATACCCTCTTCCCCCATGTATGGAACAGACCTACACAGGGTGTATTCCTCATCCTTACCGCACAACGTTAAATAGAACTGATAAGAAAGATTGAAAATGCCCTTTCCCCTGTGTATGTACTAGACCTGCACGGGATGTATTATCTTTTAAAGAACTACATACGGATTGATTCCTGCCCTTGCAGGATACGTAGTGACACAAGAATTCCACATCTTGTCCCAGCCACCCCAAATGAAGCTAAAAATGTTCCTTTCCCCCGTACGGACCAGAACCCCACGGGGTGTATCCCCCAAAAGAACTATGTGAGGCTTGATTCCTGCCCTCTTAGGATACGTAGCGATGCCGAGATCTTATCTCCTAGCCCAACCGCCAATAAAAGAAAACACAAGTATATATACCCCTCATCATTAGCACATGACGTTAAACTGCACGAAGTCCCCTTCTCACGTCGGTTCATCCTCGTCCTCACCACACGAAGTTAAAACTGCACGAACATCGTCCTTACCACACGACGTTAAACTGCATGGAATGCGTCGCAACCCACACAATATATACTGCGAAATAGAACGAGAGTACTCCTGGAATTTTTGGATGCATCTTCTCCATACATCAGACTCCGCGACCTGGATAATTGTGGATATTAATAATCATTTACGGCCATCAGAAGTGGAAATTTATAGACCTGTGGACACCTTTGAACGACTATGGATACCATTCCCTTAGCGGATCTTCATATTGATATCCCCTGGCCCGTCTACCAAAGGAAATATTTCCTCAGGCGATACTCTTCCTATCTCAATATGCTTACCGGCCTCAAAGCCCCAATATCATATCTCCCGATCCAAAAATTTTTGGAGCAGTGGTTTATAATTTCATTCCTCTCTCACATATAAACATTTCTAGGGTATCCCTACCTGGTTAGCCTATGTATCCGCCCGTGGTTCACATGACGATTTGCATCTACAAACATCAAGCCGAGCTACTTTGACTCAACGGGCAATTGCGGTGAAGATGTTTCTTGTATGATTGGACACCATTATCCTCATATGGAAAACTCTATGCTATGAGAAATCCCAGATTTTCATAATCATCCAAGGCCATTGGAAGTGGAAAGTCATTGACCCATGGACACCTTTGTATGACTATGCATACCATGACCTCAGTGGCTCTACATATTGATAGCCCATGGCCCGTCTACCAAAGGCAAGATTTTCTTCAGGCGATACTCTTCCTAGCTCCATACACTTACCGGCCTCAGAGCCCCCATACCATATCTCCTGATCCGGGAAACCCCAGAGTTACAGTTTACACCCCCATTCCCTCACACCTGTTCAGAGTATACCAGAGAATCCTAACTCAATTTCCCTCTGGGTGATTGTAGCAATAGTCACCCAATGGTCTGAACTCTATGACTGCTAAACTAAGATTACTTCGTCCTTACCGCATGACGTTAAACTGTATGGAGTAAAGGTACCCCCCATGCGCAAGATAAATCAGCGCAGTGAACTCTTCAAGTTTTAATAGAAACTAGGGACGAACATCCCTCGCATGTCGAGATATTTCATTACCAAACAGAAAACTTCGTGGCCCAGACATCACGGATCCTCATAATCATTCATGGCCAACGGAAGTGGAAAGTCATAGACCCATGGACACATTTGAACGACTATGCATACCATGCCCTCAGCGGCTCTGCATATTGATAGCCCCTAGCCTATCTACCAAAGGCAAGATTTCCTCAGGCGATACTCTTCCTATCCCCGTATGTTTACCAGTCTCAGAGTCCCCATATCATCTATCCTGATCCAAGAAGCCCCAAAACCACGATTTACACCATTCACCCCTCTCCATGACTTGGACATGCTGAGATATTCGAGCCTAGTTACACTCTAATCAAGAGTGGCCTTTCTAACCACGTTCTTACCACATGAAGATTAAAACGACACGGATCATGCCTTTTTTTCTAGGCGTGAAGCTACAAAGACCAAACATTAAACATCCAGGGAAATGCCTCCAACTACAAGCATTTTTACGTATTTAAGAAAAAATACCTTGTCCTTGCTGCATGATGATAAACTGCACAATGTCTTTAATAATGCTCCTCGTCTTTACCGTATGACGTAAACCTGCACGGAAGCCGTCCTTACTGCATGACGTTAAACTGCACGAATTTAGTAATAATAATAATGCCCTTCGTCCTTTCCGCATGACATTAAACTGCGTGGTCGAATTATTCACGGGTTCAATTAGGAATGGAGGTCTTCCTCTGTCCCTCAGTGCACGAGCTAGACCTGCACAAACCACCGTCTCACACCAGCATGAGAAGGGATGACTTTACCCATTCTTGGTAAGTTTAGCCTAGATGTTTCTCCCGCATTCAGGCACCCTCTTTTCATAAACCATACTCTGTACTCAGAAAGATCCGAACCCTTGTAATCCACCCCTGGTGGTCCCGAACCTCAACTTCCTTGAAGTTTCTTAGTTATTGAGAGAATATTGACCTAAGTAAAACTTTGCATGACTATTCATACCATTCCCTCAGCGGATCTGCAAATAGATCTGTCTTGGATCGTCTACCAAAGGCAAGATTTCCTCACGTAATGCTTCTCTCCGTACGCCTCTAGGCCTCTGAGCCCCCATATCTATCCTGGGATTTGGAAACCATATGAGATGCAGTTTACCAACCTCTTTCACAACCTTTCTTGAATATGTTGGAACGCCTCTGACAAGATTACCGAGAACCAGGAGAAGCCGTTCCATTTAAAAGAATGTCCCAGCTACATGACTTTAAACTGCGCCAAGCTCCAATCATCAATTATACTGACTAAATACGTAGGACAAGGACCCTTCGTCCACATTCCCGATTCACGTAGATGTTCCAAAACCCTTTAAAACATCACAAACCCTTTCTGAGCCACCCCTGGTGGTTTTTCATAATTCTCTAAGCCAAACATGGTGTTTTCTGTAATCCGGACTTCCATGAAGTCCTCAGGCAATTCGGAATGGACAGTAATTGACTTAAGGATACCTCTTCACGACTATGCATACCATGATTTCAGTGGATCTGCATATTGATTGCCCCTGGCCCGTCTAACAAAGGCAAGTCTTCCTTAAGAGATTCTTTTCCTACCTCTTCACGCAGATACGACTCCCATGCCTTGTGACATGCCCTGCATGTTGTTCAAATCTAAACATGTTCCCCCCACGTGTATCTGAAAGGTATTGAGACATCTTTTAATCAACCAAACCTCATCGGGGCCCTCGCCCCACCATATCTGGTCAAAGATGTTCGACCTAAAACATCAGTAATTATAGTCTTGTGAGTGGGACTTTAAACCACTCATAAAAAGAGGCACAAATCCTGTTAGGCCGAAAACCTGAAAAGGGTGACCTAAGCAAAGGCCAGGATATACCCGCTGGGTCCACACTAAATGGGCCCAGGAAAAATTAGGGTATTGACGGAAAAGACAAAACGTTTTTAGGGTTTTTCTACAAAACCCTAGTAATAGTCAAACTATGCTCGTTGAGCCCCTTGGATCAGGCAAAATTTAGAGCATTGTACAATCACTCACCATGTTTAAGGACCACTCTACATCAGAATAGCCTCCTCTTCATTCCGATCGAACCCCATTTTGATGGGGGGCATTTGTAGGGTCCTGAAAATTCCACAAGGAGGAAAACCAATTACCCCAAGACTTGGGAAAGGACCGAACCGACCCATGTACCAGCTCCCAGCAACAGTACGTGACTGGTTCGGTGAACCGCAATCCCACACACCGCGTCACTCGCAAAATGGAGGTGGAATCCATATGCGACTACGAACCTCATTGCTCATGAAACGAAGGTGGAAGCCGTATGCGGCTGCGAACCTCATCGTTCACAAAACAAAAGTAGAGAGGTATATAACTGTGGAGAAATCACACAAATCTTAGTTCCAAAAATCCGCGGTTGACCGAGTCATCCACGAGTGGGGATTACTTCATGGGATTCCACAAAAAGTGTCTTGTTCCCATCAATACAACCTCTTCATGACTCTATAAATAGTCACCAAGGGGCACAAAAAATGCAGAGAGGAAGGATATGTGAAAACCCATGGGGAGATGCTGGAGAAATTTCTCCCAGTGGTAAAGTCCCACGTCCATCCATGGACCTCATATCGTCTGTGGATGAACTCTTCCGTATAGAAGAGAAACCAGTCCGTGAACCACATGCAACCATCTCCTCTGCGGATGCTCTTCACGACCACCCCCTCCGCGGACATCCTTCATGGCCCGCTCCACAGCTAGTTCCTTAGCGGCCAGCTCCAACGCAGCCAACCCCTTTGCAGACACCCTTCGCGGCCACCCCCTCTGCGGAAGTCCTTCACGGCCAGTTTCTTAGTGGGCAGCTCCTACACGGCCAACCCCTTTGGAGATCCCCTTCACGTCCATTTCCTCCGTATCCAGCTCCTTTGAGGCCATCTCCTTTACAGACGTCCTCCACAGCCAACTAAGAGCGGCCAGATCCTACGCGAGCAACTCCCCCACGGATTCCCTTCGTGGATGGACCATATGCAACCAGCTGTTATACGGAAAACCCCATGCACTCGATGGTTCATACCACGGGGGCTGCGCCCTAGCAACCCCGCTTAGGATCAGTGCCGGGTTGCGGCCTCGGCCCTCCGAGATGGTCCATTCGCTACCATCACTGACCCCTATTAAATGGAAAAAAGACGGTATGCATCCAGTTTCGTAAGCCTCCCCCTCCGCGGAACGCTGTCGTTCGCGGAATAGAGGCGGGGACCCTTAGCAGGTGCAAAGCAGGAAGGGCACCAAGCCGGTCCGCAATCACAAACCGCCCCAGCAGCAGGACGCATCAACTGGCCCGGACCGCGTATGTCATCATTCACGGAACAGAGGCGGAGCCCTACACAACCGTGAAGCACCCCCCAAACCGATTTGGTTCGTTACTGAGGTGCATTCAATGCCCCGCAAGTTGCATATTGACCAAGTTATCCGTAAAATGGGTTTTCGGTAATGGGCCTCCGCAAAAGGTGCCTCATAACCCCAGATACATCTCTTTCCCCCCTCTATAAAAGGACATCAGGGGGAAGAAAGAGGATGAGGAGATCAGACTCAGGTGGAAAGGTTTTGGAGGAAGGAGATTAGGATATCTCAAACAGCGAAGTTCCAATTCGTGACAGGTATGAAACTGAAAACGAATTAATAAGGAATCGAAAACGCATAAAAACTTGGTGAACCGCGAACATAAAATAACAAAAAAGAAGAAGATGGAGAGTAAGGGCCCCTCCGCGGATGTACTCCCCATTGACCAGGGAGTCTATGCCCCTTTTTTGATCCAACGCACCATGTATCACCCTCCTACGTGAGCGAAGCCCTGACCGACGAACCCTCGACCGATGTCACCCCTGGCTGTCGCTGCTCGCGTAGACTCCCCCGCGTACTATCCTGGTACACTGGCTGAACCCAAAGCTGCTTACCACCCTGGTACGCGGGATTCCCAACAGTCCGCGTACCACTCTAGTATGCGGACAACCTCTCCATCCACGTAACACACCCCTACGCGAAGGGTTCTACTCCTCATACACCCATGTGGCCCACCAACTCCTTTGGTGTTCCCATTTCCCGAGTCAGATAAAATCCTTCCAATCCAGCCTGATCCTTCGCAATCCCTTCATTGGACTATTTATCTCCCTAGAGACGAGGCCTTTACTGAAGCCACTAGATCCGTATGATGTAACCTTCAGGCATATCAGCACACTTCTTTGAGTTCACATATCCATGGTAGGTAAGGGAAAAGGGGTTGCTCCGACCCTTGAGTGGGTTCCCGAAACATTCTTGGGTTCACATACCCACTGTATTGCAGGGTCCGAGACCAGGAGTCCCCTTTCTTCCTATCCACTCACCAGGATTGGGGGACCCCACTTGCATTTCCTTTAGATGCCAGCAGTGAGCACTTATCCCCTCTTCTAGGAGCGACCAGGCCTCCATCCTAGAGTAAGTCCCAATCTCTCAGGTCAACCACCCCGTAGTAAACCCCTAGTTCTTGTTGTAGAAGGTAGTCCCTACACCCCTCCTTTCTTTGGTCCCAAATCCCTCTCCCATTGGGGTTTTTCACCAATTCGAGCCTCCATCCTAGAGTAAGTCCCAATCTCCATTTCCCCGGGCTGCTAGCCATGCGTAAGCCCCATTTCGCTTCCCACAGTCGCACCTTTCGCAACGTGATCCTCAGGTCCCTTCTGCCTCTTGTTTCTCACATCGATCATGTAAAGACCCATAAAATTCAAGGGATTTTTTTTTTCTAAATTTTCTTTGGGATTTTACAAGAATGCAGTTTCTAACGGCACTTAATTCCGAGGCCTGTTGTGCCCAGAATCATTTTCCGAAGTTTAGCTCAGGTACGTTCAGTGAACGAACGAGCGGGTTTTTCTAACTTTTGAACCGATGCTCGAAATCGAATTCTGAGGGAACCGATGGAATCACAGCGCCGGTAATTGCTTAGAAACACCATTTTCGGAGTTGCGTTTGCTCGGGTGTGGTTTTTATGTTTTTGGGTTAAGTAATGGAATAAAATAAAAATGGTGCGACCAAATTTTATTTTACTTAAAGCTGCTTAACCTAAGTGATTGGAGTGGGACCCACAATATCCTGCCCACAAGGTAGGATATTTGTGAGGTGGATCCCACAAGATCCCCACCATTTCTTTTCTTCCTAAACCCCCTCCTTTAATAATGTAACGCACCAGCACCCCCCTTTTTTAATGAAGTCAACCCTTGAGTTTAATCTGGATAATAAACGCCTCATTAATTTGGTGGTTTAAACGTTGTAATTAATTCACTTAATTAATTGTTTCATTTTTGAAATTCAAAACGTTGGCTTGTGTGTTAATAAAATAAGACAGCTCTTATTTTATTAAGGGTTATTGGGTTGTAAGAGGTTTGGGAGAAATCACTCAAGCCGTGAAGCACTCCTTCATCACGAAGAACGCGAAGAACACGAAGAACGTGAAGAACGTGAAGAACGCGAAGAAAGCGGAGAACACAAAGAACGCCGACCTCTGATGAAGGTTGACAAGAAAGCTGGATCCTTGGAGATCAATGACGCAATTCCGATGAATCCTTTCTCCCGACGCGATGATCCCCCTTCCGCGACGCCTTCTTCCATGACGTGAAATTCCGCGACGAACCCTCGCTCGACGACGCTTGAGGTAGGGGTTTTTGGTTCAATTAAATATATGTGATTTATATCCTCGGCATGTGTTTAAATTTTTTTGGAAGCCGTTTAAATCGCTAACGCAGTGGGTGCGAACCAACGAACAAGTCTGAACCCACCGTTTCTTCGTTCTTGGGGTGTGGATCGGCGGACGACGAAGAAGTAGGACGTAAGGTCATTTTGAGGCCTTCATAGTAAAGAGCCGATCCCAGGAGAACCGCTGGCGAAGACGACAGGCAAAACGGACCACTGGAGTGCGTCTGATGGTCCGCGGGAAACCTCACTGCGCGGCTCACCGGCACAGCGGTGTCGGCGGCCGGAGGCGGCAGGCTGCTGGTCCCACAACCGCGAGGGACGGAGGAGGCGGGACGTGGTGCTCGGCCGTGTCTGTTGGCAAGGAGTGGCCCCCACGTGGGGGTCGTGGTTTCATCCAAGGGGGCGGCGCCCCCCTTTCGCGCGGCCGCTCGGCCAGTGCCGGGCTGCCCTGGGCCGGACTGACCGCACCGGGTCGGACCTGGAACCGGGTCGGGGGGGGGGGGGGGGGGGGGGGTTGGGCTGGGTCGGACCGGGCCCAGACCCCCCATTTTCAGACTGTTTCGGTCTGTTGCCCATAACATGGGCTATGGACTTCCGATTGACGTACGGTCAGTTGCGATGCGATACTTGGATCGAGAAGGTCGTTTACACATATTAAACTTAAGGTTTCGGAGTACTTTGGGTTCGTCCGGGTTGGTTCGTACACGATACCAACCGGGCCCTCGGAGCGGAAACACTTATAACTTGAGCTCCGGACGTCCGATTGACGTGTCGTCGACTTTGTTGGATTCCACTTAGTGAGACAGACCCTTTGGATTAATCCGCTCGAGGTTTGGACGCAGTTGGAGTACAGTCGGGTTGGTTTTGACTTAAAAACCAACCGGGCCCCTAGGACGAAAAAGCTAATAACTCTCAGACCGGGCGTCTGATTGACGCGCCGTCTGTGAGGTTGAGTTCCTGTTGACGATACGGAACTTTTGGATACATCAACTCCAGACTATGTGTTAGTTGATCTATCAGCCTCTCGGCTCGTGGAGCGGACCCTCCCGAACGAGCTTGCTGTGTGTGGGAACCCTAGAGCTGGCTGCGACTGCGACGATGATGACGACTGTGCAGATATAGCATCCCGTCTTTTTATAACATAACTTTCATTCCATTACACGGAACTGAGGATCTTTAAGGTTTAGTGTCTTGGAAACAAGGAACATAAAACATGAAACAAAAAAAAACATTCTTCTTAAACACTTGAAAGGCTTCTCCTCATGTTCACCCTAGGCTCATTACTGCATCTCATAACCTGGGGACATACATCAAAAGGAAGGGTGAGCAGAAGGCCTAGCAAGGGAAACAAGTGAAACATTTTACATATGAACTTGAGATACATCAATAAAGTCATGAAAAGAACTTTAAGGCATGAAAATGAAATCATGAGGCATATCATAATAAAAATAAAACTTTTTCATAACTTGAAGATGTGGCTAAATCATTTAACATAGACAATCATGAACATATCACCAAGGTCCATCCCCAAGGTGTCATTTTAAAATTACTAAGGTTATTCACCAAGGTATCGTGAAAATTGTAATCTCTAGTGGTTACATCATTACCCAATGCATTGGAGCGCTATCAGGGCGCACCATTAAATTTGCCTTTATTATCATGTGATCCACATATATCATCATCAAACATTTCATAAATAACCCACATAGCATAAAATAAATGGGTTTCATTTCATAATCATAACGTTTTAAAAACTGCTTTAAAGACATGATCTTTACGTCACTTTAAACCCACGGAAAGGGAAAGCGGGTCTCATGTATGTAAATCCCAGAATTTAAAATGGAAAATTTTGATATATATGTGAATACCCTTGTAGAAATAAGATCTTTGAGTATTCACTTTATAACATAAAATAATTTTTGAGAAAAGAGAGAGGCATTTTGAGGGGAAAATTCTGCAGCATAACGGCTAAGTTTCAGGGTTTTAGAAAACATTGAAATGAGAGGGGACATGGGTCACCCTCTCATAAATGATCCATAAAAAAGTAGGGTGAAAGAATAAGAAGGACATATGGACATGGTAATGAAATTTTAGGGACATACCATTTGAAATGAAAAACATGGAAGGAAAAAAAATTAGATTTCTCTTATGAAAATTCGGCAGCCTTACGGCGTCACTTAACTTCAAAAGAAAATGATTTGACAAGATCAAATAGGGTCCCTCATCATATGATCATAAGAGATCAGTATGATAGATATAGAGATAATTCCCCAACATAACAAAAAGGAACTTGAAAGAATTGACATGAAAGTAGAACTTCAAAACGAGAAGGGTGAAGAACCACTTAAAAATTCGGCAGCCTAACGGCGCCACTTAAAACATCAAAATACTGAATTGAAGAGATCAAATGGGGTCTCTCATCATATGAACATAAGAGTCCAGTATGATATATATAGAGATCATACCCCAATATAACAAAAAGGAACTTCAAATAATTGACATGAAAGTAGAACTTCAAAACGAGAAGGGTGAAGAACCACTTAAAAATTCGGCAGCCTAACGGCGCCACTTAAAACTTCAAAATAATGAATTGAAGCGATCAAATGGGGTCTCTAATCATATGATCATAAAAGATCAGTATGATAATTTAGAGATCATACCCCAACATAATAAAAAGGAACATGAAAGACTTGAATGAAAATAGAACTTGAAAACGAGGAAGGTGAAAGAATCCCTTAAAAATTCGGCAGCCTAACGGCGCCACTTAAAACTTCAAAATAATGAATTGAAGCGATCAAATGGGGTCTCTCATCATATGATAATAAAAGATCTGTATGATAATTTAGAGATCATACCCCAACATAATAAAAAGGAACATGAAAGACTTGAATGAAAATATAACTTGAAAACGAGGAAGGTGAAAGAATCCCTTAAAAATTCGGCAGCCTAACGGCGCCACTTAAACATTCTTAAAACGAATTGATGAGAGCAAGGGGAGTATCTCATCATATGAACATGAAATAGGCAGTAGGATGAATATAAAAGAACATCCTCCAACATAAGAACATGGAGTATAAAAGAAATGACATAAAAGAGATTACTTGAAAAGAAAGAGAGAGGTCGGATCCCTTACCTTAAAATGTAACTCTTAAACCTCAAAGGTTGGGACCTTGAGGGCTTGGTGGCACCTTGGGAGGACTCCTTGGGAGGTAATGAGACCAGAAATTCGTTGGGAATGAGTGGGGAGTCGAATGGATGAGACGAGGGCTTGGTATTTATAGGGAAAGTGAGGGGACAAGGCATTAATGGCCAAGGGACACCTCACATGTGCTTTTCTCAAACCCATGTGCTCTCCCTTGGCATTTATCATGGAGTTAGGCCACATGGGGCCCCCAAAACAATAATTCATCACCCTTGTCCGGCCAAACCTTAAAAGATCTCATGACATCATCATGACACAATTATGATGTCATTAAACATACCGAAACCCTAAAACTGCATTTTTACTATTCACTGAAAAATTCATCTTTCTCAGAAAAATCCCAAACTTTCACCTTAACTAAATATCAATGCTCCGATTTCAAAAATGAACTCCATTTTATAAAAATAATTTTCTAAATATTTTTAATTTTATTTTTAAATAAATACACTATTCACCGAAAATTCATTTTTTTCAGAAAAATCCCCAAAAATTACCATAACATAATATCGATGCTCTAAGTTCAAAAATAAAGTCATTTTTATAAAAATAATTTTCTAATAATTTTTAATTAAATTTTTAATTAAAAAACACTATTCATCCGAAAAAACTAATACTTGAATAATAATTTATGAAACCGTTATTTAACCATTTTATTGAATCACATTACTTAATCAAAGTGCCTAGCTTATTTTAATACTTTCTTTAAGTGAGATTACTAATCCATTTGGACACATTATTAATCCTAATCATTAAATCACTATTCATAATTTACTATTCATCAAAAATCAAGTTGATCTTATTAGACTCTAAATTTAGTACTGAACATAATTGCAGAAGACCTTTTTTTGAAAATCATTACACATTTTTAATTATTTAGGGTTTACATAAACATATTTAAAATATCCTTTTTCTAAAATTCATCAAAAATTTGCATACTATATTTATCCGGTCATTTGAAAATTCATAAAAGAAATCGAAATTTTATTTAAAACAAAGGATTACAAAAGATAGTTACGGTCTCCTTACATAGCCCCTTATCACACCAGCATAGGACCTAAGTGTAAGGTGTGCTAAGGTGAGAGAATCCGAGGGAGGCTCGGCCAACATCGCACGAGTAGTAATTTCTATCAGTTTGAACTTCTCGCGAAGACGATCCCGTTCTAGCTTTATACGATGAAGTTCAGCTTGGGTTTGGTCCAGAGCAAAGCCCAGTGGTGCTACCTCCTTCCCAAGTTCTGTTAGATGGGCTTCGATCGGTCCAAGACTACTGGGTGAGGCCATCAAATCTTCTTTCTATATTAATTAACCAAGATTGCTTGTATTAGAGACAATAGTCAAAATGTTTAGTTTCCAGCGGTCATATTGACCAATGGTCAAATAATAGTCAAAACCCAACAGTCTCATTTTAATTATACTCATGTTACCAAATGAAACATTTTTGTTGAGTATAACACATAAAATTAGGAAACAAAATTTATTTACAAAATTTCAGGTCGTTACAATCTTCCCCCCTTAAGAAATTGCGTCCTCGCAATTTTAAAATTGGGTTTTGAAATTTCATTGAAAGTCCCACATCGGAAAAGGAGTCAGTAAAACTATTACTTTAAAATAAAGAAAGGGAAGTACAAAGGTCACCCGAGTTAACCCACACTAGGGTTCCATGTAGGAAAACATGGACATGGAAGAGAAAACAAAGGGTCAAGTTCTGAGGGAGAGTGATAGAGAACATGATTAGGAGAAAGTTAACCATGAGAAAATACCAAACTTATGATGTGTGTAAACGGTCTTTGATTACCTAGTAGGAAACATAAACCAACAACATTTTTGTTTTACGTTTCTTTTCATAATTTTGAGGATTTCATTTACTACATAGAACAAAAACATAAGAAAATATACCTACCTTCAAGTAGAGTTTCATCCTTTAACAAGTCCCTACCAACACTAATCTTTTCTCCAAATGATGAGAATTCAAAAACACTTGGTCTCATAAAAGCACAAGAATCATCTTCTATAGAATCACATAATCTACAAAAGATTAACTATCTATTTCTTCTATCTTTAAACATTATCCCAAAAACAGAAAGGTTAAGGTAAAACAACTCTTCAAAAATAAAGAATCCCATAGGAATGGAAACTACTTTTAAATCATCAAAGTTCCATGGTACTACCCAAATTTCATCATAGACCATTCCATAAATAACAGTCCTTAAAATTCCTCAAAACAAACCAAACTAAGATTGAAACCCAAATACAAGAAGGATTTGATAACATAGTCTTCCAAAACAACTTCATTGTTCATCTCTAGACAACATCAACCACTCCTAACATCTTATAAAAAAAGTAGGTAACCTAAACATATTTTACCCAAGATAGGTTAGTCATTCCCATAAGTAACCTAAATTACTATAAGTTCACCTTAAATTCATCGATTCTTCAAAATATAAGTCAACCTTACTCCTCAATGAAAATACCGTAGTAATCTATTTACCTCGATCAAATATGGTTCCCAAAATAATGAACGTCTTCCAAAATAATAATCATATTTTAATCCCCTAATCATCCCTGTCATATTAATACGAAAATCGTCGCATTTCCTATCACATTGGTTGTCGGAACATGTTCTTCTGTTTCCCACCATTAACTAAGAAGAGAAAGCATAATTAGGGGCTTAAGTACTTAGCTAATAATCATGAAAAGGAACTGAAAGCATATAAGGATAACTTGTATATGAAAGGTATACCCTAACTTGTGATCTACTAGGTTCCCATCTAGGTTATGAATGATCATATATTCTTATGTGAACCTTTATTTTATTTTATCTTTGTTCCTTTAACAATGGTTCATACCAAGCTTATGAATTTACCAAAGCATATCCCCCGAGAGTGTCATAACCAAGAGTGCAGCAAGGCCCGTTGTCGTGTACCAGTTACCGTTCGAGTCTAGCTCAAAGCGGTGTTTTCAGGTTTTACCCCTATGTACATCTGTGCCAGAGCCACCTCTACCTGCTCGTATCCAGACAGGGATGTATTTGCTTGGCAACCCCTTACTCAATACTCACCAAAATACCAGGAAGATTTCCTATATTAAACTTTTCTATAGGGTTCTTCCTAGAGTTTTCATATCCTAATTTCCACAAATAACTAAACCATCCTTTGATACCAACTATAGCATCCCGTCTTTTTATAACATAACTTTCATTCCATTACACGGAACTGAGGATCTTTAAGGTTTAGTGTCTTGGAAACAAGGAACATAAACCATGAAACAAAAAAAACATTCTTCTTAAACACTTGAAATGCTTCTCCTCATGTTCACCCTAGGCTCATTACTGCATCTCATAACCTGGGGACATACATCAAAAGGAAGGGTGAGCAGAAGGCCCAACAAGGGAAACAAGTGAAACATTTTACATATGAACTTGAGATACATCAATAAAGTCATGAAAAGAACTTTAAGGCATGAAAATGAAATCATGAGGCATATCATAATAAAAATAAAACTTTTTCATAACTTGAAGATGTGGCTAAATCATTTAACATAGACAATCATGAACATATCACCAAGGTCCATCCCCAAGGTGTCATTTTAAAATTACCAAGGTTATTCACCAAGGTATCGTGAAAATTGTAATCTCTAGTGGTTACATCATTACCCAATGCATTGGAGTGCTATCAGGGCGCACACTTAAATTTGCCTTTATTATCATGTAATCCACATATATCATCATCAAACATTTCATAAATAACCCACATAGCATAAAATAAATGGGTTTCATTTCATAATCATAACGTTTTAAAAACTGCTTTAAAGACATGATCTTTACGTCACTTTAAACCCACGGAAAGGGAAAGAGGGTCTCATGTATGTAAATCCCAGAATTTAAAATGGAACATTTTGATATATATGTGAATACCCTTGTAGAAATAAGAGCTTTGAGTATTCACTTTATAACATAAAATAATTTTTGAGAAAAGAGAGAGGCATTTTGTGGGGAAAATTCTGCAGCATAACGGCTAAGTTTCGAGGTTTTAGAAAACATTGAAATGAGAGGGAACATGGGTCACCCTCTCATAAATGATCCATAAAACAGTAGGGTGAAAGGATAAGAAGGAAATATGGACATGGTAATGAAATTTTAGGGACATACCATTTGAAATGAAAAACATGGAAGGAAAAAAAATTAGATTTCTCTTATGAAAATTCGGCAGCCTTACGGCGTCACTTAACTTCAAAAGAAAATGATTTGACAAGATCAAATAGGGTCCCTCATCATATGATCATAAGAGATCAGTATGATAGATATAGATATAATTCCCCAACATAAAAAAAAGGAACTTGAAAGAATTGACATGAAAGTAGAACTTCAAAACGAGAAGGGTGAAGAACCACTTAAAAATTCGGCAGCCTAACGGCGCCACTTAAAACATCAAAATACTGAATTGAAGAGATCAAATGGGGTCTCTCATCATATGAACATAAGAGTACAGTATGATATATATAGTGATCATACCCCAATATAACAAAAAGGAACTTGAAATAATTGACATGAAAGTAGAACTTCAAAATGAGAAGGGTGAAGAACCACTTAAAAATTCGGCAGCCTAACGGCGCCACTTAAAACATCAAAATACGGAATTGAAGAGATCAAATGGGGTCTCTAATCATATGAAAATAAGAGTCCAGTATGATATATATATAGATCATACCCCAATATAACAAAAAGGAACTTGAAATAATTGACATGAAAGTAGAACTTCAAAACGAGAACGGTGAAGAACCACTTAAAAATTCGGTAGCCTAACGGCGCCACTTAAAACATCAAAATAATGAATTGAAGCGATCCAATGGGGTCTCTCATCGTATGATCATAAAAGATCAGAATGATAATTTAGAGATCATACCCCAACATAATAAAAAGTAACATGAAAGACTTGAATGAAAATAGAACTTGAAAACGAGGAAGGTGAAAGAATCCCTTAAAAATTCGGCAGCCTAACAGCGCCACTTAGGCATTCTTAAAACGAATTGATGAGAGCAAGGGGGGTCTCTCATCATATGAAAATGAAATAGGCAGTAGGATGAATATAAAAGAACATCCTCCAACATAAGAACATGGATTATAAAAGAAATGACATAAAAGAGATTACTTGAAAAGAAAGAGAGAGGTCGGATCCCTTACCTTAAAATGTAACTGTTAAACCTCAAAGGTTGGGACCTTGAGGGCTTGGTGGAACCTTGGGAGGACTCCTTGGGAGGTAATGAGACCCGAAATTCGTTGGGAATGAGTGGGTAGTCGAATGGATGAGAGGAGGGCTTGGTATTTATAGGGAAAGTGAGGGGACAAGGCATTAATGGCCAAGGGACACCTCACATGTGCTTTTCTCAAACCCATGTGCTCTCCCTTGGCATTTATCATGGAGTTAGGCCACATGGGGCCCCCAAAACAATAATTCATCACCCTTGGCCGGAAAACCCTTAAAAGATCTCATGACATCATCATGACACAATTATGATGTCATTAAACATACCGAAACCCTAAAACTGCATTTTTACTATTCACTGAAAAATTCATCTTTCTCAGAAAAATCCCAAACTTTCACCTTAACTAAATATCAATGCTCCGATTTCAAAAATGAACTCCATTTTATAAAAATAATTTTCTAAATAATTTTAATTTTATTTTTAAATAAATACACTATTCACTGAAAATTCATTTTTTTCAGAAAAATCCCCAAAAATTACCATAACATAATATCGATGCTCTGAGTTCAAAAATAAAGTCATTTTTATAAAAATAATTTTCTAATTATTTTTAGTTAAATTTTTAATTAAAAAACACTATTCATCCGAAAAAACTAATAATTGAATAATAATTTATGAAACCGTTATTTAACCAATTTATTGAATCACATTACTTAATCAAAGTGCCTAGCTTATTTTAATACTTTCTTTAAGTGAGATTACTAATCCATTTGGACACATTTTTAATCCTAATCATAAAATCACTATTCATAATTTACTATTCATCAAAAATCAAGTTGATCTTATTAGACTCTAAATTTAGTACTGAACATAATTGCAGAAGACCTTTTTTTGAAAATCATTACACATTTTTAATTATTTAGGGTTTACATAAACATATTTAAAATATCCTTTTTCTAAAATTCATCAAAAATTTGCATACTATATTTATCCGGTCATTTGAAAATTCATAAAAGAAATCGAAATTTTATTTAAAACAAAGGATTACACAAGACAGTTACGGTCTCCTTACATAGCCCCTTATCACACCAGCATAGGACCTAAGTGTAAGGTGTGCTAAGGTGAGAGAATCCGAGGGAGGCTCAGCCAACATCCCACGAGTAGTAATTTCTATCAGTTTGAACTTGTCGCGAAGGAGATCCCATTCTAGCTTTATACGATGAAGTTCAGCTTGGGTTTGGTCCAGAGCAAAGCCCAGTGGTGCTACCTCCTTCCCAAGTTCTGTTAGATGGGCTTCGATCGGTCCAAGACTACTGGGTGAGGCCATCAAATCTTCTTTCTATATTAATTAACCAAGATTGCTTGTATTAGAGACAATAGTCAAAATGTTTAGTTTCCAGCGGTCATATTGACTAATGGTCAAATAACAGTCAAAACCCAACAGTCTCATTTTAATTATACTCATGTTACCAAATGAAACATTTTTGTTGAGTATAACACATAAAATTAGGAAACAAAATTTATTTACAAAATTTCGGGTCGTTACAGCAGAAATCCTCTGTGGATTCAACGGCGATGACTACAACACTCAACGATCCTACGTGGATCAGTGCTACCGATCCTGTGTAGGTCAGATTCTATGTGGGTCAGCGCTCAGCGGTTTTGTGTGGGCCAGTTCCTATAGATCATGTGTGGGTCCAATCCTGTGTGGGTCATTGCGGGGGTTAGTTACCTATCGATCCTTTGTGGGTCATTGCGGGGGTTAGTACCTATCGATCCTGTGTGGGTCCGACGACTTAGATAAATCAGTGGCTACATCTGATCATCTCTATCGTCTTAGGAAGAAGTACCTGTGTGAGTTGAATCTTATTTTGCTTTCCTCTGTGGATTGTGTTGTGCTATCCTGTGTGGATGTGATCGAACTTGGGATCGGGTGTTGGAGCCGAAATGGAATTGATAACTTAGGTATATGTATGGGCATATACCTAAGTAATTTAGGATGTTTCTTCGTGATTGTATATTTCCTTTGTGGATTATCCTTTGTGGATTCTGGGAGACCTTCACGGGTCTCGGGGTCCCTACTGAGTAGCTTATACTCACCCCTGCACAGGCTTTGCCCGCACTAAGTTGTGTTGGTTGTAGACGAAGGACATCGCTGATCGTGGTTGAGGCTTGCGGAGCAGGTCGGTACCTGGAGGTGGACCACTAGGCGGGATGTACTCGGAGCGGACGACTGAACCCGAGGAGCTGTGGAGGCTATCTGTACCCACCCTTCAAGTGGGACTTCAAGTGGATGGCTCGAGGATGTGGCTTTACTTTTCAGTTTTTGTACTCCCTTTTTCAGTTGTACTTTACTTTCAGTTTGGGTTTGTATTCTGGACCACTTAATTTTCTGCACTTACTTTGTACCCAGTTTTTACTTAGTGTTTACTTCTACTACTTGCTTTCTCTATGGTGTTGGTTACTTTTTAAAGGCAATGCCTTCCCTTTTTTCAGGAATTACGCCTTGGTGCTAGTCGCCAGCCCCTAGCCTATGGAAGGCAGGCTTGGGGTAGTCACGGCACGGGCCCTGAGGACGGGTCATGACAAATTGGTATCAGAGGAGATCAGTTCTACCACAGAACTTAGGACTCTGATCTTTCTTCTATGTGAAGCAATAGTGTTAAGGGTATTGGGTGTGGTTATCAGTCCAGGGAGTCCAGTGTTGGTGCGGCGGCTGACGTATCCATACACCAGGACCCTGAATTCTGATTTCCGACGTAATGCACAAAGACATTGATTGCATGTGTGTTTTAAGTTTTCTTTGTGATTACTTTATGTCAGCTCACCAGGTATACTTTTTGACCGTACCACACCTGTTTCTTTTCAGGATGGCCCCACGATGGCAGCCAACTAGGGTTCCGAGCATTGTGCATGACGACAAACCACCGAGCGATGAGGCCTCGGTACATGGCCCTTTGATAGTAGAGGCACCAGCGGTACCTCTACCCGCCAAGCCACCGATGCGACTAGCCCCAGCCACTGACGATGCACGTCACCTTAGTGCGCTGCATGATTTTCAGCGTCAGCGACTGCCCAGGTTCCATGGGGAGATGGACCCTCAAGCAGCCGAGGATTGGCGGCAGGCAGTTGTGTGAGTTTTCAGGTTAGTGAGGACACCAGCAGACCTCATGGTGATCCTCGCAGCGAGCCTCCTGCACGCGGCAGCAGGAAGATGGTGGAGCTTGATGCTCCAGGTGCACGATGAGGCATCTCTCCTTTGGACGGACTTTGAGAGCCTCTTCCGCTCGGAGTTCGTCCCAGCCACCCTCCGTGCGGTGCGCATCCAAGAGATTCTACAGCTGCGGTAGGGCAGCTTGACGGTCGCCTAGTACTCGGCGAGATTTACAGATCTCTCACGCTACTTGACGGACATGGTACGGGACCCAATTTCAGGGCCCAAACCTTTGAGCAGGGATTGAGGCATGAGATCAGGGCATCACTGATCTCCCTCAGCATTCTGATACAGGAAGGGGTACTGGAGTGAGCCCTTCTGATCGAGAGCTTCCTTGTTGATCCTACATCAGTAGCGAGACCTACCGCAGGGCGACACGTAGCAGAGTCTTCTTCAGCAGGCAGTCGACGGATGACTCATGGGTTTAGGAAAACCAGACCCTCAGGCAGACGACCTCAGGACACTGGTTCGGAGGTGCAGGGCACTCAGCGCAGAGCCAGTCTTTCGAGAGGTAGACAGTGCTACGCATGCAGCGGGAAGGGCCACATGGGTCGTGACTGCCCGACCCGCCGTGCGGAGGAGTAGCGGACAGTTGTGGGGCCACCCAGGAAGAGGTAGAGGGTCGACCGTGGCGGTTCGTAGGGAGCAGGCGGACGAGGCAGAGGAGCTGGCCGAGCAGCAGGTGGTGGGTGACGCTTCGAGGATCTACCACCACCACCACCAGGAGGTCCACCCCGACCACAGGGAGGTGGCGGGCAGAGACAGGCACAACTCCAGGCAGCAGAGGCCTATGACCACGGCGCGCCCGAGATGATTCGAGGTACGATCTATGTCTATTCCACCCTTGCTGTAGTTCTTATAGACATAGGAGCGAGTCATTATTTCATAGCCGCTGCCCTTGTACGGAGCTCGGAGATTCTGACAGAGCCGTTGGCTCGATCCTTACGGCCAGAGACTCCTACGGGAGTAGAATCGACGATTACGCACTGGTGCCGGCAGTGTGACCTTACTCTAGGAGGTGAGAGCTTCGGCTGGGATCTTCTTGTAGTGGCATCGAGGCCTTACGACATCATCTTGGGCATGGATTGGTTATCTACAGTCCATGCTCAGATTGACTGTATTAGGCGCAAGGTGCGGTGTGTACGCACCGACGGGAGCAGGTTCACCTTCACCGGTGAGAAGAGATCCTTCGCAGCACAGGATGGACTCTCGCATAGGAGAGGACAACCCATCACTCATTAGTTGTCCAGCCTCATCCTAGGTGTAGTTGACGTGCAGAGTCCTGGTTTTCCTACAGTGGTGGATCAGTTTGCGGACGTTTTCCCCGATGACGTCCCAGGGCTACCTCCTCGCAGAGAGGTAGGATTTTATATTGATCTATACCCCGGGACAACCCCGATATCCACTCTAGAATATCGGATGGCCCTCGCTGAGCTTTGAGAGCTATGGGTATAGTTGGAGGACTTGCAGGGCAAGGGATTCATCTGACCCATTGTTTCACCCTGGGCTTCCCTGATATTGTTCTCCAAGAAGGCGGACGAAAGCTTGCGACTGTGTGTCGATTAACATCGCCTAAACAAGGTGACCGTGAGGAACAAGTATCCACTACCAAGGATTGACGACCTCTTCAATCAGCTCAAGGGAGCACGGTGGTTCTCAAAGATAGACCCTAGATCAGGCTATCATCAGCTTAGAGTTTGAGATGAGGATGTGTAGAAGACGACCTTCAGATGTCGGTATGGCCACTATAAGTTCTTGGTTATGCATTTCGGCATGACCAATGCTCCAGCAGTGTTCATGGGTATCATGAATAGGATCTTTCAGCCATACCTCGATCGATTTGTCATGGTCTTTATTGAAGACATATTGATATACTCGACGACTGAGGAGGAGCACTCTTACCACTTGCGGGTTGACTAGACACACTCCGAGGGCACCAGCTTTATGGAAAACTCTCGAAGTATCAGTTCTAGTTACGTGAGTTCCACTTCTTGGGACACGTCATCTCTGAGGCGGGAGTTGCGGTGGACCCTGCGAAGATCGAGGTAGTGCTAGCTTGGGAGCCACCCAGGAGCGTGGCAGAGGTGTGGAGTTTCTTGGGACTAGCTGGGTACTATCAGAGGTTTGTGCCAGACTTCTCCAGAGTTGTGGCACCACTCTCAGCTTTGTTGAATAAGGGGAAACCCTTTGTGTGGTCAGACAGATGTCAGTAGAGCTTCCATTAGCTAAGACAGAGATTGACCAGCGCGCCTATCTTGAGGCTACTGGAGGAGGGAGTTGGGTACGTACTTTACTGCGAAGCATCAGGGACCAGACTCGGATGTGTCCTGATGTAGGAGCAAGCCGTGATCGCCTATGGATCACGTCAGTTGAGGCATCATGAGCAGAACTACGCTACCCATGAACCGGAAATAGCTGCAGTGGTATTCTATCTGAAGATGTGGCGAAACTATCTGATGGGTGAGCACTTTACCGTCTATTCAGACCATCAGAGTCTCAGGTACATCTTCTCGCAGATGGACCTGAACTTGAGACAACGGCGATGGCTTGAGTTCCTCCAGGACTATGACATTGAGATAGTCTATACTCCTAGAAAGGGGAATTTAGTAGCCGATGCTCTCAGCAGGAGAACGAGCATTTATCTACTTGGGGAGGTGACGGAGCAGCTAGCGGCTTTGCAGATATCCTTCATGGATAGAGATGGATTAGACTTCCTTCAGTCACTCACAGTCACTCCTCCTCTACTACAGTGGGTCAGAGAGGCACAACATGGGGACGCTGACTGTGAGACGCGGCGTGCGCAGATATCCTCAGGACAAGCACCTTATGGTTTCTCTTTAGGAGGAGAGCATGACTTCCTTTTCAGAGGATGTACCTTGGTACCAGATTCTTTACGGGAGGAGGTGCTGAGAGAGTTTCACACTTCCCCTTTGGAGGAACATCCTGGAGTGGCGAAGATGTACCAGGATCTCAGACGACAGCACTGGTGGCCGGGCATGAAGAAGGCTGTGGCAGAGTTCGTTTCTCGATGCCTCACCTACTAGTAGGTGAAGGCAGAGCACCAGGTACCAGTAGGCTTGATACAACCCTTGGATGTCCCAGAGTGGAAGTGGGACTACATATCTATGGACTTCGTGACTGAACTTCCACGCACTTCAAGAGGACACGACTCCATTTGGGTGATTATCGACCGACCCACCAAGTCGGCTCAATTCTTACCAATCAGAGAGCAAGAATCAGTGGAGATCTTGGGAAACCACTATGTTCAAGAGATTATATGGATTCATGGTGTTCCATCATCTATCATCTCCGATCGAGATGATCGCTTTACTTCCCGGCTTTGGAAGGGGTTGCAGGAGGCGTTCGGGACGCAGCTACGTCTGAGCACCGCCTTTCACCCTCAGACGGTTTGTCATATGGAGAGGACCATTCAGACTCTCGAGGACATGATCCACGCATGTTTCCTCGACTTTGGTCACAGCTGGGAGGACCACCTACCCTTGGTGGAGTTCGCGTACAACAACAGCTACCACTCCACCATCGGGATGGCACCATACGAGGCGTTGTACGGCCGGCCTTGCAGATCACCTCTGTGCTGGACGGACCCTGGGGAGTCATCACTTGTGGGACTGAAGATGGTCCAGGACACGACAGAGAAGGTCCAGGTCATCCAGGAGTGGATGAGGACAGCTCAGAGCTGGTAGAAGTCTTATGCTGACAGGAGGCGGAGGCCACTGAAGTTCGAGGATGGCGACCACGTATTCTTGCGGGTCTCTCCTCGACGTGGTTTACAGAGATTTGGACGAGGCAGAAAGTTGTCTCCACACTTCATCGGACCATTCCAGGTCCTCAGCAGGATAGGCGAGGTGGCTTATCGCCTTGCTCTACCACCTCAGTTGCACCGGGTGCAAGACGTCTTCCACGTATCCCAGCCGAGGAGATACATGCATGACCCGACGCATATCATTGACCATGGAGAGCTGGACGTCGATGATGTGGAAAATTTTGAGGAGGTCCCGGTGGAGATTGAGGATCAGCAGGAGCGGGTCCTATGTGGACGGTCGATTCCTCTAGTGCGCATCATATGGCAGCACGGGAACCTCCATGAGAGCACTTGGGAGTGGGAGGCTCAGATGCATGCTCAGTACCCACATTTGTTTCCCTAGTTTATGATGTATCCTTATGGGGACATAAATCCCTAAGGTGGGAGTAATGTAAAGACCCATAAAATTCAAGGGAATTTTTTTTCTAAATTTTATTTTGGATTTTACAAGAACACAGTTTCTAACGGCACCTGATTCTGAGGCCCGGTGTGCCCGAAATCATTTTCCGAAGTTTAGCTCGGGTACGTTCAGTGAACGAACGAGCGGGTTTTTCTAACTTTTGAACCGGTGCTTGGAATCGAATTTCGAGGGAACCGATGGAATCAAAACGCCGATAATTGCTTAGAAACACCATTTCCGGAGCTGCGTTTGCTCGGGTGTGGTTTTTAAGTTTTTGGGTTAAGTAATGGAATAAAATAAAAATGGTGAGACCAAATTTTATTTTACTTAAAGCTGCTTAACCTAAGTGATTGGAGTTGGAACCACAATATCCTACCCACAAGGTAGGATATTTTTTAGGTGGGGCCCACACGAGCCCCACCGTTTCTTTTCTTCCTAAACCCCCTCCTTTAATAAGGTAACGCACCCGCACCCCCCTTTTTTAAGGATGTCAACCCTTGCGTTTAATCTGGATAATAAACGCCTCATTAATTTGGCAGTTTAAATGTTGCAATTAATTCACTTAATTGATTGTTTTGTTTTTGAAATTAAAAACGTTGGCTTGTGTGTTAATAAAATAAGACAACTCTTATTTTATTAAGGGTTGTTGGGTTGTGAGAGGTTTGGGAGAAATCACTCAAGTCGTGAAGCACTCCTTCATCGCGAAGAACGCGAAGAATGTGAAGAACGCGAAGAACGCCGACCTCCGACGAAGGTCGACAAGAACGCCGGATCCTCGGAGATCGACGAAGCGACATCGACAAATCCTTTCTCCACGACGCGACGATCCCCCTTCTGCGATGCCTTCTTCTGCGACGTGCAATTCTGCGACGAACCCTCGATCGACGACGATTGAGGTAGGAGTTTTTGGTTCAATTAAATCTATTTGATTTATATCCTTGGCATGTGTTTAAAATTTGTCGGAAGCCATTTAAATCGCTAACGCAGTGGGTGCGGACCAATGAACAAGTCTGAACCAACCGTTTCTTTGTTCTTAGTGTGCGGATCGGCGGACGATGACGAAGCAGGCCGCAAGGGAATTTTGAGGCCTACACAGTAAAGAGCCGATCCCGGGAGAACCGCTGGCAAAGACGGCAGGCAAAACGGACCATCAGAGCGCATCCGGTGGTCCACGGAAAACCCCACCGGCGCGCCGCCGGGAAAGGCCGCCGCGACCGAAGCCGGGGTGGCAGGCTGCTGGTCCCGCGACCACGCGGGACCGAGGAGGCGGAACACGGCACTCGAACGCGTCCATTGGCAAGGAGCGGCCCCCATGTGGGGGCCGCGGTTTCATCCAAGGGGGCGGCGCCCCCCTTTCGCGCGGCCGCTCGGCCAGCGCCAAGCTGACCTGCTCGGCCGGCGCCGAACCGCCCCGGGCCGGACCGGCCGAACCGGGCGAGGCCGCCCAGGCTGGGTCGGACCCGAACCCAGGTCATACCCAGACTTGGGTCAGGTTGACCTAGTTCGGGCTGACCCGGGGGGGGGGGGGGGGGGGGGGCGGTTGGCCGGGTCGGACCGGGCCCAGACCCCCCATTTTCGGACTGTTTCGGTCTGTTGCCCATAACTTGGGCTACAGACCTCCGATCGATGCACCGTCAGTTGCGATGCGATCCGTGGATCAAGAAGGTCATTTACACACATTACACTTAAGGTTTAGGAGTACTTTGGGTTCGTCCGGGTTGGTTCGTACACAAAACCAACCGGGCCCTCTGAGCGGAAACGCTTATAACTTGACCTCCGGACGTCCGATTGATGTGGCGTCGACATTGTTGGATTCCTATTAGTGAGAAAGACCCTTTGGATTACTCCTCTTGAGGTTTGGACATAGTTGGAGTATGGTTGGGTTGGTTTTGACTTAAAAACCAACCTGGCCCCTGGGACGAAAAAGCCAATAACTCTCAGACCGGGCGTCCGATTGACGCGCCGTCTGTGACATTGAGTTCCTGTTGACGATACAAAACTTTTGGATACATCAACTCCAGACTATGTGTCAGTTAATGTATCATCCCCTCGGCTCGTGGAGCGAACCCTCCCGAATGAGCTTGCTGTGTGCGGAAACCCTAGAGCTGGCTGCGACTGCGATGACGATGACGACTATGCAGAAATCCTCCGTGAATTCGACGACGACGACTTCAACACTCAGCGATCCTACGTGGATCAGTGCTACCGATCCTGTGTGGGTCAGATTCTGTGTGGGTCAGCGCTCAGTGGTCCTGTGTGGGCCAGCGCCTACAGATCCTGTGTGGGTCCGATCCTGTGTGGGTCATTGCGGGGGTTAGTTACCTATCGATCCTTTGTGGGTCCTTGCGGGGGTTAGTACCTATCGATCTTGTGTGGGTCCGACGGCTTAGATGAATCAGGGGATACATCTGATCATCTCTATCGTCTTACGAAGAAGTACTTGTGTGAGCTGAATCTTGTTTTACTTTCATGTGTGGATTGTGTTGTTCTATCCTGTGTGGATGTGATTGAACTTGGGCTCATGTGTTGGAGCCGAAATAGAATTGATAACTTAGGTATATGTATGGGCATATACCTAAGTAATTTCAGATGTTACTTTGTGATTGTATCTTTCTTTTGTGGAGTATCCTTTGTGGATTATGGGAGACCTTCGGGGGTCTCGGGGTCCCTACTGATTAGCTTATACTCACCCCTGCATAGGCTATGCCCGCACTACGTTGTGTTGGTTGAAGACGACGGACAACGCTGATCGTGGTTGAGGCTTGCGGAGTAGGTCGGTACCTGGAGGTGGACCACTAGGCGGGACGTACTCGGAGAGGACGGCTGGACCCAAGGAGTTTTGGAGGCTATCTGTACCAACCCTTCAGGTGGGACTTCCAGTGGACGGCTCGAGGCTGCGGCTTTACTTTTCAGTTTCTGTACTCCCTTTTTCAGTTGTACTTTACTTTCAGTTTGGGTTTGTATTCTGGCCCACTAACTTTTTCGTACTTACTTTGTACCTAGTTTTTACTTAGTGTTTAATTCTACTACTTGCTTGCTCTGTGTTGTTGGTTACTTTATAAAGGCAATGCCTACCATTTTTTTGGGAATTACCCCTTGGTGCTAGTCACCAGCCCCTAGCCTATGGAAGGTGGGCTTGGGGTAGTCACGACACAGGCCCTGAGGACAGATCGTGATAGATCATGAATCACGTGGGCTTAGAGTAAGCATCGACCATGATAGCACCCCCATCCTGCATGACGTTAAACTGTATTCCGCCATTCTGAACTATGAGGTCTTTGATCCATGTCAACTCATGGTACTTAGGAAGCCTTACGAGGATCAAGCCCAACTCCCGTCAGACCATGGTCCATCTTCACGTCGGCTCGCCGACACCCTCCACCCAAACTACGTGGACTTCGATCCCTATCTCCAAGGCAGGGTACGTAGGAAGCCTCCCTGAGGTTAAATTCAAACAACCGGTCATTCCGACCTCCTTCATGTTGGTTCACCAACACCTTGGGCCGCCTCAGAGTGTAATCCCCATACCACCTCGGGCTGCCTTAGGGTATAAGCTCCAACCCAAACCGAACTACATGGATTCTAATTCCTCTCACAAGGACACGTAGAAATCCCGTATCACGGGTTCGATCCAAATTCTCTAGTTGTTATCTGTCCCCTCTAGATGATAATAAACTTCAGAGTGCCCAATTATAGGGCTTCAAACCAATTCCATATCAATGATTCCAAACCCCTCGGAGTCATTAATCCAATGAGGGATGGTAAACCTCGGGCCTAAATGATTCTGAATCCTTGCATTCAGCTGACCATTGCCAACAAGGAGTAATCCGTGGATACTATACTTGGGTATAAACCAAAGATTTGAAAACATATGAATACATCATAAATCTATAAGAGAGTCCCGGAACAGGCAATAATTTCCCCCAAAAGGCTGCGATGAGCCCGAATTCCCATCCTCTCGACCAATGTGAGTTCTTAAGCGTCGCTGACCAAATCACCTAGAGAATGCATACCTTTGGAAATTAGGTCCACGTGTCGCTGGATATGGAACCGTTGGTAATTTCTAGACGAAAACGGTGCACCTGATATGAGTCATTAAGTAGAATCCAACCTTCTCTAATCAACTGTCGGGTAGCGCACGTTTTTCCACACATCGTCGTGAAACAAATGGTTTTATATAAGTTATTAACTTATAATAAAACAATAATAATATTTATAATATCATATATTATCTTCTTATAACATATTATTACCTGTTTGTTAAAATTATTTCATTATTTTCACTATTTTAGTTGTCAATTGCCTAGTTTTACTAGTATGTTTTGAATTATTACTTGTTGTTCATATTCATTAGATCATTATTTCATAATATAAAGAATTTAAACCATGATTTAATTATCAAATATATCCAGTATATATGTATTTATAATAATCCATAATATTTTAAGATAAGAAATGAAATGCACAGTTCATGGTGACGATAGGTCTAACTTTTAGCATAACAAAATATTAGTATATTGTAGATACTTAGGTTATTTTAATTGCATGAAATAAAAAGAATTGAATTTATGGATAAGTAAATGAAAAAAAGTTATAATTTATGATCTTTACCTCGTATTCAAGTAACTCCTTTTGGTTTACATCAAAATACGTCCTTGGTTGGAATTAATCCAAAAGTGAGGCTTCTTGGAGGAGGGGAGGGATGCCTGAATCTTGTTTGCTCAGAGTTTAGATGCGTAAATATGTAACATACCTAATTTATATATGGTGAATATCATTTATTTTTTTCGATTTCTTTACTTAAAATGTTATTTTTAAAAAATTATTGATGGAAAAAAAGATCTCACGTGCGTACGGGGCTCGTTTGAAGTACAACGCCCCAAAAATGTGGATAAAAGATTGGTGACATTTTTTTTATGGAACTGCATGGCCCAAGGAGTATGATCATTCATCCTAATGTGAGTTCTAGCAAGTGGGAAGATGAATAGTTTTCATGCGGTTATTTAAACGGTGCGATTAGTCCGTGTGTATTGTCTTGTGTGCAGAAAAAATAATATAAGGTTTTCCCCCATAATTTTATTATATTTTAATTTATTTGTTTTATTTTATTTTAGTATTATATTTATTTTATATTATTTTTTTATACCTCCTCTCTTCCTCCACCTTCCACACATGGCCTCCCTCACTCTTGCGGTGTGGTGGACTTCTCCTCCACCAATCTTGGGGGTTTTTGATGTTGCACCTCCATTTTTGATCTATTTTCCTCACCATCAGATGCACTAGAAAGCTCTCTGTAAGATCTAAATTCTTCACTCCTTTATTTATTATTTCCTTTAATTCTTGTTTCACTGTTTTGGTGTGGAAGCTTCTGTGCCCTATTTTTGGTATTTCGATAAATCTTCAGATTTATCTCAATTTAGGACAAATCAAGGGTTGATATCAGATGTGTGGAGTACTTCTACCATGAGGCATGACATTTATTATTCTTTCAACTCATTTTGTTCATTTTTAGGCATCATGATATTGTTTCAATCACACAAACCTTCCAGAGAAGCATTAATATTTCATATTAAATTAATAATAATGTTTTTAGTGTTGTAGAGACCCTTGCATTCATTGAAACCCATTCATGGGGTGTTCGCTTCACCTTGGGCCACCCCTTGACATCGAACCATTGTGTCCCTCACTAGAACATTTTGGTGATACATTGATGTTGCATGTTAAATTTATTTAAATGCTTTTCAGTGGTCTTGGTGACCCTCACATGCAGCGAAACCCATTCATGGGGTGTTCTCTTCGCTTTTGATCACTCCTTTTGGGTGATCCATTGATTTGGTCTTACCATTTCATTTGTTTTAATTGTGGAAATAAACCTGGTTGTGTGTGGATCCTTGTTAAAATCATTTAAATTTTTTATTGGTTTTTGAATGAGAAATGAACTATGAATTGGGTCCCCCCTTGGAAGTGCCAAATCTTGATGATAATTATTTTGACCTTTTGTAATTCCATATACATTGTGTTCTTGAAGTTCAACATTGAATATCATTTTCATTGGTTTTTTAATTTCTCATGAAAGTTGTGAATGCCTTATGCAAGATTATAAAATGTTTATGCTTCATGAAATGTGCCTTGATTTGTGGTATTTCACTCAAATGCATTATTCCATGTTTAAAATATTTAATTTTTATGTTTTGAAAGTATGTTATCTAGTGAGTTTGGAATGTCATTAATGGCAAGTGAATTATATAATTTCCATGATTTGTTTAGTGGATTGAATTATATGTGTGAAGACTTGGTATGCTTTTCAGATTGTGATATCAAAATGCCTATGATGACCTGAAAGTGTTATTAAAATATTCTCACCTTGCTTTTAAATATTTCAAAATTATGATTCTAGAATAAATTTTTAAATAAAAATAAATTAAATGATGATGAATAATGTCACAATTTATAATAAAACCCCTCCAATGGAGATGTTCGATATTCTAATCTAAAAGTAGTGATAAGTGTTATTGGACATGATTTTTTTATTATAATATTAAATTGAAAGTGGTGGCATGAATTTCTTTAATGATATGCTTATTTATTATTCCCTTTTCCCCTGATTTTAAATTATTAAATATTTATTACATTTCTATATAAACTGTGCAATTTTAGTTTGGCTTAAATTTCAATTCTCGATTAAATGGTAAGCATGTAAAATTGAGATGCTTCCTTTTTGGCATGCAATTATAAATACATTGCCATGAATTATATTCCTTTCTTGATATGGACCATTCAATACTATCTTGGAGATGATATGAATCCCAAGTTAAGGATTTTATGGAAAGACTCACCGTGCTCGGTGAGTTACCACTCGACGCATCAGGAGTGATACTTTAGATTTCCAGGAATGGGCTTGCGGGGCCGGATTTAATTTTCCTTGTAGGTGAGTCCGGTTCCCTAAGAGAGAAAATAAGGATGAACCTGTTAGAAAGATGTTTATACCATACCTCAGGTGAGACCCGATCCACTATATAAGATATTTGGGATGAACTCAGAGTTCATCATGCATCTCAGTGATACTTGGGATGCTAACATGGTCACCTTGGATGGGATTGATGTTATTGCCCTATATCAGATATACCATAGCGACGCCTGGGATATGATTAGATCAACATGGACAGGATCAAACTCCACCACTTGATTGGATGTACTAATTTTAATTTTTTGAATTGAATGATATTCATTTATTACATAGTGTTTTCTTATGTTTTTTTTGATATCTCTATTTTTATTTTTAGCACAATTTAATGATGACATGTGAATTAGAACCCAAGAAAAAGAACAATCTTGGGGGGTATGAATTATTACGGAGTCATGTTTACTTTGAACCTTGTATATTTATTATGGCTTATAATGCTACCCAATTCAGACTTATGGATTAGGACAGATCAACTTGAATGGGACAAGTGTTGACTCTGGAACCCAAACCGAGTTGCAGTTATTCTATTTATTTAACTGCTTGCATCTTATTATATATTGGCATAATTATTTTGTTATCTCACTAAATGGAAAGTTATAGACACCATGGTTGACAACCTATTGGTATTCATATCTCACATCCTACTCATGCACCGTTTGGTACCCTAGTAGACTCTATGCATGCAGGTACGGATAAAAGGAATCATGAGGCTTCTGATACTTGACTGTTTTCTTACTAATTAGGATGAATATTGGGGGAAAAGGACCGAGAATATACTCAAGATGTTGTTGTAGCAGTTTTTTCCATTTTTGAACTTTTTATGGAATGATATATATGTTTTTACCCTTTTCTCCTACAATCCTATTTTTTTCATCGAATCATGACATGAAAACATTATTATATCTATTATGATTATTCAGCTTCCACTAGTTATTCCATTATATTGTGCTGCTTATTTGTTTAACATACACTGCTGTATACTGATCTTATTGCTTATTCTATTTAATTTATATTGTTCACGACTATTTTATACCTAATTCAATGGGGGAATAGTCTCCCCATAGACACACATAAGTAATCACTTCTGGTCGGTAGCCTATGACATTCGGGGAGACGTGTTTTAGGTCATGTGGTCCAACGTCTCGGGGCCCAATTCAGTGGTACTTAGGAAGGGTTGCTATAATGTGGTATCAGAGCATATTTTAATTTGGTATTAATGTTTTGGTTAGACAGGAGACTACAACATATCAATTCCGAATTTACCCTATGCCTGGATGTAGCAGACCCATGAAAAGTGGAGCCCCAAATATACCTAGGATGAGAATTGTAGTTATTGATTATGCCATTTATGGTTGATACGACTTCACTATTGGGTGAAACACTTGTTTTTTGGTGATATTGATATTAATACTATTTATATTATGATTTAAATTACTTCATCTCAATGATACGAGGGAACTGCATACATGCATAATACTAGGCACCAAAAGAATTAAAATGTCATGAATATTTCCATGACATATCTATTTTAGTGTGCATTTCCTAGTTTCATGCGATTGTTACTGTGATTAGTTGTTATATCATGGAGTACCTACTTTCATATGTATATAGAATTGTTCCAGTTTACTATGTAGGATATTGTTATAAGTTGGATTATGTGGATATCTAATTTCAATTTATAAGGTGCATGGTCCCTTATAAATAGGAATGATGATCCACATAATTCAATTTTTTTAAAGGAAAATAAATTTTTAAATGAATTAATGTAATACCACCCGTTAAAATGAAATGTCCACTTGAAATGTGTGACCTTGAATTGATTTTACCTAGGAAAAGGGACCTAGGAAGTGAGTATCCTGTGACCCTTCTGGGTTATTCCTTATTATCTTGACCTGGCTCATGGAGAACATTGTCTGTTATGTTATGATCAGAGGCAAGCTATACACCTATACTCTTTATCACTTTCAAATCTGCTATGTCTTGTTTTAGGATGCCCTTACACGTTCCTTTCTTACTAATGATTTACCTTATTTCCCTATATGGTATAAATATTTTCTAAGGTTTGTGCTTAGCAATTACGGGGATATTCCATAGTGACATCCTCATGTTGTATTCCAAGAGAGTAAATATGAGATTAATCATTATATGGTGGTCCATATTCCACCCATTATACATCTTGTAGTGCCCCCTTTAAAACATCTTATTGATATTACACTAGGCACTGATGCTCTGTTTTGTGATATTTTTCTAAGGTTCATGTAGTTTTTTCAGAGTTATCCCAAGAATTCCTTGACTATGGTAGAGCTTACAAAGACTTTCAGCAGCTGTATCCTCCCAAATTCTCAAGATATGAAATTTCTCTTTCTAAAAAGTCATGTATAGAATCTATGATATCTATATTCAACCACACTGAGACACCTCTAGAGCGTTGGATCAAGCTTGTTATCTATATGCTTCACAACTCTGCCAAGAGTTGGTGGGGGTGTTGTTTCTCATCCATAGTGTTACTGAGACATGATTTGGGAAGAATTCCATATGGAATTCTATGATCATTTGTTTCCATATAATCAGAGAGAGGATAGAGCCAGGGAGTTCTTGAATCTTCAGTAGGGATCCATGATAGTGCATGAGTATTCTTCTCTTTTCAACATGCTTCATTGTTTTTTCCCATCTCCGACTGATGATGAATTGGAAACTATGATGAATTTTGAGGATGAGATTCAGAATTCTGTCCACTCGTAGGTGAATTTCTTTTGGTTGATGTCTATTGTAGAGATAGTAAACCAAGACCAAATTACAGAGCGGAATCTTAGAGAAGCTGGTCCTATTATCCAGGGAAATTCTATTTCACATCAGGCTGATTGTTCTTCTAGTAGTAAGAAGCATCATTTTGAATGTACACATGGAAAGACAGGGCATAAGAAAAACTAGTGCATTAATAACCCGATTGAATGCCAAGATTGTGTTATAATGGGTCATATTCATCTCTTTTTTGATTCATTTCCTCCAACATCCAGTGGTCAGGGATTCGTAACAGCACCTTTATCATGTACTGGATCTGCGACTCCAAGTCAGGCTTGGAGTGGGTCTTCTACTATCCATCCAATCCATGGGAATAGTGGGTATGGTTGAGGTAGTAAGGCCCCCGAGTTTTTTCATCAATAGAGTGGATCAACTCAGACTGGTTAGGCAGCACCTTAGGGCCATGGCTCAGTCCATATGTATATAGTGGAGCCAGCACCTAAGGAATAGATTCTAGGGATATCTACGGTTGGTGGTACCATCATGATCACCTCTACCTTTATTTCTCACTTTCTTGATTGGAGTTCTTGATATGATTCTATTGCGAGGATAACTTAAATCCTATTGGTGTTTTTATTGATTATTTCCTTGAGAACAAGACGTGAGCATTTACATAGGCCACTTCCCTTCTTTTTACTAAATTTGAATGATAAATCATGAGCCCAATAGCCCTTAGTGGTTGTAACCTATTTTTTAGTAAATTTTCACTGGGGACCATCAAATACTTGAATGTATATGGCCGATAAACCTAAAAATAGTTTCAATGAAGTGTCTTTTCCTCATTAAATCTCGAGGTAATATGCATCAATATAATCTACACACATTTTCTTGTTAAAAAGTGTATCAAAATTCTCAATTTCAGAGTTAGCCATATACTCAGGTGATTGATAAATTCTAATAAGTTGGTAGGAATAGCTTAGGACTTATACGAAAGTTAAATTGTAGTGGATTGATATTCCTTCCTTTTTTCTTTGTAGGAATGGTTTGAAAATGTGTGGATCACTCCACCCAACTTATGGAGAAAGTGTCTCAGATGTTTTTGATTATAATTCAAATCCTCTTAGTTTACTCTAGACATGAGGATGACCAGGTCCCCTATCTTGGTATCATCTGGGTACACTAAGAGAGTGTTGGTCACACACCATGCTAACTTTTAAAAAATCCATTTGGCTTGTTATGGTGGTTTTAGTCAAAGTTATGCTATGGAAGCATGGTAGTTTTAAAGGTTTGGTAGATTTGGAGTGATACTTGGTTTTTCCCAAATAGGAATTCCTGGGTCAGACTCATGAACACCAGCTCTTCTCCTTTTGGCTTGAATTCTAGGCAGCTTTCACTTGGTTTTACTACTAAAAATCAAGCCATTAACAATGCTAGAAAAAGGTCTTTATCATCTCTATAGAATTGCCGATAATGTAAGCGAAGTTAAAGGGTTTACATTAATATCATTCGTAAGAAGTGCTTTTAAAGGCCCCCTTTAACAGAACAGATAAAGGTGGATTTTATCATTTCTTTTTTAGTGCTCTTAAAGGAGGAATTTATTAGAATTTTTTGTGCTCTTAGAGGCCACCTTTAACATCGCTAAAAAATGATGATAAAGGACCTTTTGATAAAGGGTATAATTTTTTTCATTCCCCCTTTATCTGTGATTCCCCACCCTAACCCCACCACTTTATTAGCTCTTCACCCACCCCTTTATCCTAACTTTAGAAAATACCACCCCGAGTGTGCACCCACTCTTTCAATGAGTTTTTCACTTGCGGCCTACAACATATATACTAGCACCTTTTCCAGTTCACTATATTATTTTTTTACTTTTTTTGATATATCTATATATTAATATTTATTTCATTATATTTTGATATCCATATATTTATATATTTATATATAAATTTATATATAAATTTATATACATATTTACTTATATATAAATATTGAATTGGATATTAACTTAAAAAACCCTTATAACACATAAAAACGTTAAGAAACTCTGAAAACTCATAACCCTTAAGAAATGAAATAACTATAAATTATAATAAAAGAGTCTATTTCTAATATAAAACTAGAAAAATTGAAAATCATGAAATGATATTTGATATGAAATGTGGTACTGGCTAAATAGACGCTTAGATCAAAAGCTATAGCCATTCGAATTTTAAGAAACTGAGGGCAGTGACAAAAAACTCAGTTTTGAGGGATTTTGGGGATTTATGGGGATAGAAAACTAGACATATCTCTTTTAACATATTCCATGACCATATATGACATATATATCGTCATATTATTTGATTTGATATGCGGTAGAGCCTAAACGGACACCCAAATCCAAATTTATGGTCATTTGATGTTGGAGTTACATTTTCAACTTATTTAGATCTTTTATTAATTTTAGGATTATTTTATCTTCAAATTGATATTAATTGACTACTACTTGCTAATAATAATAATATCATTAATTAAAAATACTTTTTTAAATAAATTATAACATAATTCCACTAAATAACTTATATATTAAGTGTAAATGCCAACATACCTTATCTATTTTTTAAAATATATATTATATTTATATCAACATAAATATATTTATATATTTATATATTAATTTCAATGAAATATGTTTTTAAGTATACTTTTAACAACACCTGTAAAAAGGCACTTATAAATGGTGGTGTTTTATCCGCGCTTCTAAAAAAGCACCAATCAACCCCCTTTATTAGCAATTTTTATAAGCACAGATAAAAGGCCACATTTATCTGCACTTTTTTAAAAGCATTGATAAAGGGTGGGCCTTTATTGGTGCATGTAAAAAAGTGCTGATAGATTCCCCCTTTAATAGTGCTTTTTCTATCATTGTTAAATACCCCATTTAACCACTCTAAAAAATCACTTTTGAACACCCCCTTTAACAATGTTTTTTTAGAACTGGAAAAGGGGTCCTTAACAAAATTTTTTCTAGCACTGGATAAATCTAGTTTTTTAGTAGTGGATTCAGTCAACATTCTTGAGATAAGGCATTCGGCCTGTATTGACATCTTGATCGTAGGCACTAAATGTTGTTTTCGATGGATGATATCCTTGGATTCTAGTCATTGACTCCGGGGTTACCCTTGTTTTCAAATGAGATCATCAATGAGTGTTTTTACTATGATGATTCAAATGTTTCAGGCCAAGGGGATATCTCTATGACTGTGTCAAGGCACGAAAGCTTGTGCAAACTTTGGGCAAGAGATGTCATCAGAATGTGGTTGATAGCCTCAGTGAGTATGCTCTGAGATATTATTGAGAAAATTCTATGTAAAATTATATGGTTTAATTTTTGGTATGTGCTTACCATCAAAGTCGATAATTATGAGGGTGTATTGACCTTTCTTCCTCTAGTTTCATTAAAAGTGGTCTTATTTTACTCGGCCATTTGAGCAGTTCATGTTTCGTGTCATATGCCTTGAGCGTCAATGGAACACGACAAGCATAAGTTAAAATACAATTCCAACACTGAGGATAACATTGTTTGGAATTGGTCTTTTAATTCCAGAACCTATGATGAAGTTCCATATGATGGTTTGAGGAGGGGAGGGTGATTTCATTGTGCCTCTAGTTTGATGAACTCAAAAAAATCTCCACTTCCATACTTTGGTTAGAGTTTGGGTGTTGGTTTGAGTTCTATAACTTAACTTTTGTGTGTAATGGTAAATATTGAAGTTGTGTTGGGGATTTTGACACACAACATGCCCATTTGAAGGAAACTTCATCAACCTATTATTTCTGGTGATGTTTTCATCATTTATAAAGGCTTTTTAAGGAAGATAATTTCTAACGTGGGGAGGTTGTAACATCCCTTCTTTATCTATGGTCTATATTGTTTAAATTTATGGATTTATTTCCTTAAAATGTCTCTTTGAAAAAGTGCCTGAGGGATAAAAAATATCTCAAGTGCGTCTGGGGGTCGTTTGAAGTTTGGCGCATTGAAAATGTGGAAGGTAGACTGGGTCAAACGTTTTTCTAGAACCAAATAAACCATGACATACGACCATGCAACCTATTGCGAGTTCCGATATATGGGCAAACACATGGTTTGCCTGTAGATATTTAAACCATGTCCCTCGTCCGTGCACAGTGTTGTGTTTGTAGAAAAAATAAAATAGGATTTTCCCTTTATTTTATTTCATTTTATTTTATTTTTCTTATAATTTATTTTTTTCTTTCCTTTATTTTATTTTTTTCCTTCATTTTACTTTCCTCCACCTTCCATGTATGGGATCCCTCCCTCTTGTGGCGTGGTGTACTTCTCCTTCTCCAATCACGAGGGTTTTTGATGTTGCACCTCCATTTTTAATCCGTTTTTAATTGCTATTGGATGCACTGTAAAGCTCTTGGTAAGATCTATGTTACACAATCCTTTATTTATGGGTTCCTCAACTTCTTGTTTCCATATTTTGGCATGGAAGGTTTTGTGCTATATTTTGGGTTTTTTGATGAATCTTTCAATTTCTTCTGATTTAGGTCGAATCAAGGGTTGATATCAGATGTGTAGAGTACTACGACCATGAGGTTGGGTGTATATTATTTTTTCCACTAATTTTGTGAATTTTTTGGCATCACACCATTTTAAAACATGCATGAACCATTTGAGGATGATTTAATATTTCATATTAAATTCATAAGATTGTTTTTCAGTGTCTGTAGATACCCTCACATATGGAGAAACCCATTCATGGGGTGATCTGTTTTTTCCTCTGTCCACCCCATAACATCGTACCATTGTGCTACTCACCAAAACCTTTCGGTGAAGCATTTACGTCACATGATAATTTTTTTGAATGCCTTTTAGTGGCCATGGTGACCCTCACAAGCACAAAACCCATTAACGGGGTGTTTTCTTGGCTTTCGACCACCCCTTTTAAGTGCACCATCCATTTTGGCCGACCTTTCTCTTCATTTTATATGGGGAAATTACCTTTGTTGTGTGTGAAAAATGGTAAAATTATTTAAATTGATTATTGTATTTTTAATAATAAATGAACAATGAATTGGGTCCCCCTAGGCAATGACTAATATTGATGATAATTAATTGTCTCTTGTGTAACTCCATATGCCTTGGTGTGATTGAACTTCATCTTCGAATATAATTTGCCTTGTTTTTTTAAATATCTCATGCAAGTGGGGAATACCTTATTCAAGATTATTAAATGTTTATGCTTCATGAAATGTGCCTTACTTTTTGGTATTGTATTAAAATTACTTATTCCATATTTAAAGTATTGAATTTATTTTTTGGAAAGCTTGTTAGATTTTAATTTCAGAATTTCATTAATTACATGTGAATTATATAATTTCCATTATTTTTTTGTATTGAATTATATGAGTAATGACTTGGTAAACTTCTTGTCTTGTGATATCAAAATTCATGTGATTACAATAAAAATGTTATTAAATTCATCTCACCTCGTGCTTAAATATTTCTAAATTATGATTCAAGAATACATTTTTAAATATCCATAAATGAATTGTTGATAAATAATGTCACAATTTTTTAATAAAATACATCCAACGAAGGTGCGTTGTATTCTAAAATAAAATTAGTGATTAGTGTTGTTGGATATTCTTGTTTTCCATGTTAAATTAAATTGCATGCGATAATGGGACATTTTTTAAATTATATTTTTATTGATTATACCTCTTGCCCATGATTTTCTCTTATTAAATGATTATTACATTTCTATATAAACTGTGAAATTGTTGTTTGGATTAAATTGAAAAGCTTGATTAAATGGTAAGCTTGTGACATTGAGATGATTCCATTTGGAAATAAATTATAAATGAATTGTTGTGAGTTATACTCCTTTATTTATATGGATCATTCGATACAGGCAGAGAGATGATATGAATCTTGAGTTAAACATTTCATGGATGGAATCACCATGCTCAGTGGGGTACTACTCGATTCGACAAGAGCGATACTTTTTCTTTCTTGGTATGGTCTTGCTAAGTAGGATTTAATTATGCATGTGAGTGAGGCAGGTTCCCTAGGGGAGAAACTGAGGATTAACCTCTTGGTAATATGTTTGTTCTCTACCTCGGAGTAGACCTGGTACCCTATGTGAGATATTTGGCACAAACTTAGAGTTCACCAATCCTGCAACGATTCTTGGGACGCCGATATGGTCACCTTGGACAAGCTTGATGGTATTTGTATATATCAGATGTACCATAGTAAGACCATGGATTTTACTTAGATCTCATGGGACTAGATCAGACCCCACCACTAGATTTGATATACTTGTTTGAATTTCATAAATTGAATGAGATGCATTTATTAATCTACATAGAGTTTTCTTATGATTTTGTGATACATATCTTTTTCTTTCTAGAATGCTTGGATGATGAAAAATAAATGAGACCCTAAGACAAATAAGAATCTTGTGGGTATACATTCTTTGATTTCTGTGTTTACTTTGGACCTTTTATATGTATTATGAATTGAAAATTGTATGCTATTAAAACTTTTGGCTTTGACTAAAGCATGTGGTTAGGGATGTGTGTCTGATATGGAACCTAGACCAAGTTGTAGTCGTTCTATTTATTTAACTACTTGAATATTATTATATATTGGAAAACTTATTTTTTTATAGGAATAAATGGAAAGGTATAGACACCATGGGGGATGACCTACTATGATTCATATCTCAGACCCTGCTCAGGCGCCATTTGGTACCCGGGTAGACTCTATTATTGCATGTATAGATTAAGGTAAGAATAATGCTTCTGATGCATGAGTGTTTTCTTTCTACTTAGGATGGAGATTGGGGGAAAAAGACCGAGCCTATGCTCCAGATTCGGTTGTAGTAGTTTTTTTTACATTTTTTCACTTTTGATTTCATGATATATATGTTTGTACCCTTGTTCTCCTCCAGTCTTATTTTTTTCATCGACTCATGACATGAAATCATTATATATATATATATATATATATATATATATTATTCATCTTCATCTATTTATTCAATTATATTTCATTTCTTATTTGTTTTATATACATTGCTGTATACTGATCATATTTCTTCCTCTATTAATTTATATTGTTTTTGTTGTGGGATACCTAATCCTATGAGGGCATAGTCTCCCCAAAGACACACATAAGGCCCTCGCTTCTAGTTGGCAACCTATAGAATTCAGGGAGATGTGCATGAGGTCATGTGGACCATCACATTGGGGCCTAATTTAGTTGAAATCAGGGTAGGATGCTTCATAAAGGGCTTGAGAGGTGAAATTAAATGAGAGGGGTGAGTGACTTCTTATAGAGGAGGAGTGATATTTTTGTTAGTATAAAATGGTAAACAATATTGAGAGGTATCTCTTACATAAATTTCCTCCAATAATGATCCAAATTTGATTCAAGGGATAATATGGTCGAAATAAGGACAAAAATTACCTTTTAACATGTTTATAGGCTATTTTTTCCATTAAGTTAAAGGTTTAGTCCCATGTTATGCTAATTTTTCTCTTGATCAATGTAATTAATTTTAATTAAATATACACATATTTTGGGTAAAAAATTAAGTTCACCTAATAAAAAATTATAAATTATAATAATTCCAAATATGGAATCCATTTTTAAAAATTCCATTCCCATAAGTTGCATAAGTTAATTTAAAATTTATCTCGTAGATGGGACAACAAAGCAAGTTTCTTATATAAAAATGTTCAAAAGTTAGTTATTTTTTATATTTAATTTCATTGTTAAGTTCAATCCAATGGCCTAAATTAAATTAATTGATCTATAACTGAAATTATTTTACTTTAATAAAAATTTAAATTAGTGATTAAACATATAAATAAATTTGGCGAAGAATCGGTTTTTAATTAAAATTCATTTTTTCACTATTCATTAAAAAATGAAACATCTCAGAAAAATACCAAAAATTCACCCAAGAAAATTTTTGCATTCCAATTTCAAAAGGAAGTTTATTTTGACATAAAAAATTTATATTTAATATGGTTTCTTTGTTAAAATGTGGCATAACTGATTTTATAAAAATATAGGATTTTAAATGTAAAATCAGGTTTGTCCTTATTTTATGCTTATAAAAAATATTGGATGAATATAAAAAATATTTTATTGAAAATAATATATAAATATTTCATTAATAACATTCATTAATTGTAATTAATTCAATTTATTATAATAAAACACAATTGGAAGCGTGAAAATAGTTCTCTATAAAAACATTTCCTATATATTCAATCGATTTTGATATTCATTTATATTTAGTTTCTGAACAATGAAATTGAAAATATATTTCCATAAGTTAGTTTATCCTATTTATAACCATAAATTTTATATATAGGTTGTATCTTATTATTTTAAATAATTAATATCTTAATAATATATTATTGTTAGGTAAAACTCGGTCTTGTGGGTAACACAAACTACCAAATAAATTCTCAAGATAACTCAATGTTTCATATATTAAAATATTTAGGATAATTTTTAAAAAAAATACTAAATATAAAATAAAGTCTTGGGATGTTATATTCCTTTATATTCTTAGTGTTTCATATCATACATGATATTAAATAAAATGTTCTTACTTTATTATTTTGGGGGGTTACATTCTCCCAACCTTAATTAAATTACATCCTTGTAATTTAAACAAGATCTTAGTAATCAAGGGTTTGATATTTTAAAATACTATTCTTGAAAAACCCACCACATAAATAGGCTTAATAAATCATCTTATTAATAATAACAGAATGGAAATTTGAAGGACACCACCAAACTAAGTGTTGAAATAAGAGAATATTAGTGAAAACATGAACATGAAAGAAATATCTAACCATCATGTTCTGATGGAGAGTGACATAGAAAATGTCAATGAGAAAGTTTTTGAATAAAAACCATAAACCATAGGTGTGAAATAGTGTCATTTATATCTTCAATAATGATGATAATAGGACAATATTTTTGTTTTAAGATCATGATTTTCTAGATTTTAGTAATTCTTTCACTGTTTAAGAATATAAGTAAATATACTTACATGATACCTTTCTATAAGTATAATATTATCCTATAGACAAAAATACACTATATTTATTTATTTTCTTTTACTATGCTGCATCATATGGTGAATTAATACAACAATATGTAAAACCTCATCAAAAGTTCAACTTAAACTATTTCATAAATGGTTAAACATATGAACCTCCAAAGTATTGTGATCTAAAACTTTAGAATCAGTTTCAGGGTAGTTAGTAGTATCTAATTTACTTTATCCATAACAACTATCTCTTTATCTAAATATCATTGTCTCAACATTAGAAACATATTAAGGCTTATCCTTCCATCATCCATGATTTTCAAATAATTATAACTCGCTACAATATCAGTATTTTTAGTACCATTCAACATATAATCTCAATGATTTAACGAAAATGTAAGGTAGTATAATCCTTATAAATCTCATAAATCACATTATGAGAAAATAATCAATAAAATACTATTATAACAATTTTCATAGATACAAATACAAAAGCACATTAATCATTCCACTTTAATTGTGTCAATAACATATGCTTCACCTTGATCTCTTAGATCATTCAAAGGTATATTCTCATTGATACTTAGGGAATTTGTTTTTATAGTGACCCATATCCTTGCAGTTGTAACACTGATTTAAAGCATTGTATTCTCCCATTTACATTCATTTTTATGGTGACCTTTCTCTCCACACTTATAACATACTCCCAAACCTTTCAAGCATTTCCCAGGGTGAATCTTTCCACAGTTATCACATGTGAGAGAATCGTTCTTTCCCTTATTTCCTTTATCTATTTCTTTACCTTCCATCATATTATTCTATTTCTTACATTTGAATCCATAAGACTTGTATAATTATTTATCTATCTTGACATCAAATAAAAAAATTTCGTCGTATGAAGAAAAATTCTAACAAACTAGCACCCTTCATGGATTTGGATTATAAACTCAAAAAGTGATCAATATTGCATTCTATGTTGTGTATCAAATTCTTATGATAACATTATAACATTTTAAAGGAATATTCACACTCCAAAACAAATTCATCCACCTTTTTATTCAAAATAAGGACCTTTCTCTTCATCTCATTTTTTTTAACGAGGTAAATATTTGTCAAAAAATGATTCCTTAAAAGCTTTCCAATTCCTAAAAAATATTTCCACTTCCACTCTAGTATTCTGAATTAATGACCATCAATAATCAACATTTCCATTGAGACAATACACTTAAAGTGAAACCTTTTCCTTTTTACCACATATAATTCCATAAATATATTTTCCAAATACATAATCCATTAATCATCTACAATTGAATTAGTAGTCCCACTAATTAATGGGGCCCTCTATCGTATAAAGTGATCCAACATTGGATAATATCAATGTGGAACAAGTTTCTCTATCTAAGCAAGGTTTTAAGACAGAACCTGATTAACATACCCTAATATATCTATAACATGATGAGTTCCAATACCAGCTATATCGACTTTCTCAATAGGAAAAAATTTACATTATCCATGAGTATTGATACCATTCTTCCTTCTAGGATCTATTTATAAACAATGTAATATAATAAATTATCTTATAAAATTATGAAATTTTTATAATTCTTAATATGGTATAACACTTAACAAAATTTTAAAATTTTATGCATATCTTATCTCATAATCATAAATATGGTTTCTTTGGGGATATATTTAGTTTCATATCCTTCATAATGAGTTGTAAATAAAATGTCAATTATACTAAGTGTATAACATAGGATTGTCAAACTAGGTGTGTAGTAAGGCTCATTGTAGTATACCAGGTTATGCTCGAGTCAAGCTTGGCACACTTTTTCAGAGTTTTTACCCATAGGTACACTTGTTCCAGAACCATATCCACTTGTAGTATCTAGACATGGATGTATTTCTTGGAAGACCACATAATCTATAAATTACCAAAATTATAGGCTGTTATTCTATACTTATCCCCACATTATATCTTATAGTTACATTCCAAATTTTTTGTTTTCTAAATCTAGTTTCCAATTTTTCTACTAAAATTTCCATGATACAAACTATAATGCCCTAACCCCAGAAGCCCATTGTTGACACATTACATTATTACATTGACATGATTACAAGGAATCAAATCCTGAAGGACCAAATAGTATAGAAGTTTTGGAAAACTAGATTACATATATGATACCCATATTACATTAGGAAATAGAAAAAAAAACTATACGTAACAAATACTAATAGGCTCTATCCATGAAAATCATTCCAAGAATTCATCTTCATATACTAGGGAATTGAAACAAAACAATGGTGAGATGAAACTCTCAGTAATGGTAAATACAACAGAAAAAAATGAAATAATGAAAATAAATCAAAATGTAAAGGTAAATAACTCATAACTCATTCCATTAAAATAAATGGATATGGTATAATCAATATGTAACACCCCGAGATTTTATGAAAAATATTCTTTTTAATTTCATTAATGTCTTGTGTTGTACGCTACACCAAAAGAAGCTTTCACAACACGCATCCTTGACATTCCTTCCATTACATGCAATCGCAACCTTCCACGATAGCGTGTGTTGTACGCAACACCATGTTTCGCTAAACAACGATATGCTATTAAAATATTATTAAAACTAGACGTTATGAATAGTAATAACCACTTTTTAAATTTTAGAAATTTTAGCTCTCAAAATGGACTTCATTTTTGGATTCGAAGTATCGAATTTAGCCTAAGGTGAAATTTTGGTACTTTTCGGATAACTTTCATATTCTGATGAATAGTGAAAATTACTAAATTATAATTAAAAACAACTTTTTTTAATCGAAATAATTAATAGTGATAAAAAATTAATTTGAGTGGTTTTAAAGTATATTTAGAATATATTTTTACAATTTAATACAATGTTGGTCACTGGATGTAATTTCACATTTAAACCAGACATAACCAAGTGTCAATCTTTTGATAGATATTGTTTCTTAAAAACACGCTATTTGTTTTAACAGCAGGATTTAATTATAAAATTAATTAATGCAATTTCTATGTTATGAATTTGGTAAAATAGACTTAATTTTTGAATTCGGAATATGAAATATAGCTTAGGATGAAATTTTGGCATTGTTCTGAAAAACATCAATTTTTGATGAATAGTGAAACTACTAGGTGGTAGTTAAAAAACTGAATTTTTCATAAAACTTAATTTTACCGCTTCTGTGAATGGAATTTCAAAAATCTGAGAGACACGGTTGATGTCAGTAAGTAAAATGTGGTTCAATGAGATGAAAATAATTTTTGGTGAATAGTAACTTTTTACTTTTATTTACCACGGTTAAAAGTAAATAGGGCAATTAAGGGTAAAAATGATATTAATATTACCCTAACACATGTCCTAATTTTATTGGACAAGTGTATTTCGACCAAAAACAACCTTATGAATATAATATGACCATTTAGGTCCACATGGATTAGATTATGACATTTAATATTATTTTATTTAATGAATAGTTAAAATAGTTAAAATCAAAGTTTAATAACTAAAACATTTTTAATATGGGGTTATACATAAGATAAATTCGACTATAAATATTCATTAGAAATCTAAAAATATTTCCTACATTATGATATTTTATTTATAATTTTTAGACTTTAAATAAATTAATTTATTTATGACACAATGATGATGCAGTAATTACCCTTTTTAAGGAAATATTAACATAATTGATGTTATAAATGCTCAAATGAATGTAATTTGAGACTTTTTATGAATTCCACTAATTTTATAGGTTACTATGATATATTATTGTTGATTTAATCAACTTGTTTCGAACATATAATTCTGTTATGACTTTCACAAAAATCATATATCAAATAGTGTCAAAATTGACACAAAATAGTTTTTAAATCAAATATTATATTATTAATTGTTATTTTATTCCTAAAAATATAAGGTTCGGCCAAATGACTTAAATAAGGATATATATATTAATAATAAACAATTTGGGGTTCGTTTAGCATGTTCTAGTAAGTGTATTAACAATATAGTGAAAGAAAACAAAAAGACACGGTAAAAGTTAAATTATTTAACTTAGAGTTAAATCTAATTGATAAGGTTAAAATAACACCCTAAACTTGTCTAAATCCTATTGGTTGATAGGATTTCGACCCATCCCTACTTTATCTTCGAAATAAGACCCTTTGGAACCATTATAAACCGATTTTGACTTTAATATAAAATAATATTTTGAGATATTCCTAAGGTGCCCCTCTCCTCGCTTATAAAAGGGTACCTCCTTCCCCTCCTCCTCACACCAATTTGAGAACTCAAGCTCGGACAACCCCTGCCATTTTCTCCTCTCCACTTCCCTAGAATAATCCTAGAGGTCCTGGTCTTCTTCAAAGACCAATATTAGTTCCCTAAGTGGAGGATTCAAAGAGGCGTTTCAAAGAAGAGGTAATATCCATTACCGATCTTTTCAATTTCTTTCTTCTTCAACTTCTTCTTCTTTAGTTGTTTCATGACAAAGTAATAACATAAGTATTAATTAAATACTAATATGTTATTATAAATATGAAACAACCCTAATTCACCTTCTATCCATCCTACGGAAAAATGAAATCACCACGCGTGCATACGTACGGAATACCGTCTGCACGCCGTGGTGTGATCTATTTTCCACCATCACCTTACAAGGATGGGTATAATGGTGTAATGAGTAACTATTTATGATTTTTATAATGTAATATTTATTCTGAAATAGTATACATACACTTCAACACAATTTCACGACCATGGGAACGATATCATCGCTCGTGCGTACGTACGGACTACCGTCTCCACGACGCGATGAGATTCATTCTCAATGATTAACCATTCATGAATGATTATAAAGTATATATAATATGTACTAATGAAATATATGACATAATAATGATACTGGATTTATTTATTTATTTATATGTATGTCATCTACTTAATTTCATTCAATTCAATAAGGAAACGAAAACAGCGTTCATGCGTACGTACGGACTACCGTCTCCATGAACGGTGTATTTCTTTCCATTTAATGATTTATTATATATATTTATATCCTGAATATATATATATATAAATCATGTTTTATGTTTTGGAATTAATTAATCATGATCTAAGTAATCATATGAATAATTACAAGTCAAAACACGGACGACAAATGAAACAATTTTACCCAAAACGCTCTTTAACATGAATTTACAAAAGAATGGGTAATATAAAGTCATAAGTGGACCATATATGATATAATAACAATGAATATGATTCTGGAATAAGCCAATAACATGATTTAAATCATTATACAGTAGGTTCGGACACGTATAAAGCAAGTCGGACCTAAGGTAAGAGAAATATCACAATCTCATTTTTATCCGAGATTGTTTATTCGTAAGTATTTACTGGGCTGTATTTTATCATCCACATCCATGTTACCTCAATATGTAATATTGTTTCCATCCACTTACAATAGTTTAAATCCAATTTTACCCTTCGGTGAGTTTTTAGTAAAGAATATGAAAGGAATCTTTTGTCGTTTTTTCGTACGAGGCACTTTTTGACTTTTCCGACAAAAGTACGAAGAATGTTTTTTTAACTTATACGACACGAACGAATTTTTACGGTTTTATAAAGCCCTATTTCCATGAACCTTCCTCCAAAATATTTCATGACTATTTTCAATAAAATCTCTTTCTTTTAAAATTTCATGATGTTTTGTGAAAAGGAATTGATTTTGAAGAAGAAAGGATATTTTCCTCAAGAATTCATTTCAAGTGTTTTATCAAAATTATTTTCCATCTAAGATAATAAAGGGTTCTGTTTCTATCCATATTTTTACATTGACTTGACTATGTTGTTATGGAATTATGTTTATGAATTCCTTTATCTTATATGAATGGTTTTATGATGTCATGTTGTTTAAGAATCCCATTTTTATTACATGGGTTATGCAATGATGTATGGTTTATGATTTTCTGGCACACATAAGAATGGTATCATTATGAGATGGGTGGGACCTATATCTCCCTCCAATGCATTGGGTAAAGATTTTATATCTAATGAGATAGACATGGCTGGAATGGTAGGTTATACCGGTTCAGTGAAACAGGACTGAAATGAGGGTTACTCGATTCAGAAAGGGACTTTGTCCACTAAGATAGTCTTGGAAATGAGTCTTTACTAACAAGAAATGATTATCTATGATTATGTGTGAATTCCACAAAGTTTCATGTTTTAAGTTATGATTATTGTGATTACATTTCACTGCCATGATTTACCCCATGTTATGAAATTATGATCTCTTTTGCAGGTTAAGATTTCCAAAAGTTATGTGCTTATGTATATGATGTGATTGATATTTCTTTTGTTTACCCTTACTGAGCATTTGAGCTCACCCTTTTATGTTTTCTTTTCCCCATGATATAAAGAAAGGTTTTAGGTATAATAAAAAGGAAGATCTTTATGGGAGATGTTGAATATCTTTCACCAGGATTAGAGGATTATATTCCGAGTTTCCAAAGACACTAAACTATTACGGTCCTTGTGTGTGTGTTTTTGTTATGTACTAAGTATTCCGCAAATGTAATGTAATGTCCATGTACGTTAAGCTTCGGGTCTCTACAGTTGGTATCAGAGGAAAGGTTTAGTCAACCTTTGGAATCTAGGATGCGAAAACGTTAGTGAGATCACTAGAGATATTTCTAAGGTATGTCTAGGGATGCCCCTAAGGATAAGTATACGTATAGGATATAGTCCTAGAACTATGGTAACGATATTAGATTAAACCAAAGATGTTAGATATTTAAGTTACTCCCCCTTTATTATGATTTTTGCCTCTCACACTATTTTTTTTGGGTTTTAGAAAATGGCTGGAAATAAGGTGATTCACGATAATGGAGGATATGATGGACAATGGAATGATATTCATCATGAGCAACCAAATGAAATGGGATTTGGAAGTCCAAACATCATTATTATGCCGAATCAGCAATCTCAAAATATGATCAATAAAGTAAAATTTGGTAAGTTTCCTGACTCGGCTAATAAGAGAAAGATGGAGTTTCATGATGATCATAGAGGAAAGAAAGTTCAATTTCCCCTATGTAAATCATGTGGGAAGAAGCATCAAGGAGAATGTTTCAAAGGAACTAGAAGAAGCTTTGGGTGTGAAAAAGAAGGACACAAATCCAGTAAGTGCAAAGGAAAAGGTTTAGTTAACACCAGGGATGAGGATAATGGTATTGCTACGACATCAGCAATGGTAAAATGTTTTAAATGTGGAATGTACGAGAATTATGCAAACCAATGCCCTAAGGGAAAGTCTCATGAAGAGAATCAGTATGGTCGAATGGGTAGTATTTATGTTGATGATGATGATGAGACTACAAATGATATGTGAGATGAAAGAATTGTTGAAGCTCGGTCAATGGTTTAAGAAGGTAGTGGAATGATTACATGTTTATCAAGTGTAATGTTGTATAAAGAATCTCATGGTACTATGGAATAAAGAGAAATATAAGGATTGATACATTGTTGTCTTTCCTTGAGTTTTGAAAGTGTGTGATTAATGCTACCAATATCCATGAAAGGTTATTCAGATATTTTTGGAAATAAGATGATATGCGCATAATGAAGGGAAAACGAGAAAACGAAATGTTTAACAGTATTCATGAGCTCATGATTAATATAAGGACTAAGTGATATCATGGATTGATTATAAAGAATTTTGAGGATTTTGGTATGTGGAAAGTGTTAACATTTAACTGCATTCATGTTTTCACTAAGGTTCAATGGGTATTCAAGAGAATACATCATTAAGGACTTTGAATGTTTGGAATGTTGCCAACAAAACATATCTTATGATATATGGGGATCAATGATGGTATTAAATCTCTGGTAATCGTTTTCACTATGTTATGAGAGTGGACTGCAGTATTATGGATAAGCCTAAAGATTGGAATGGATTATGTTGGAAATAAGTTAGTATTGTTTAAGGATAGAAGTTTTCTAGATATTATTGATGGGATGTTATAGTAATATAGTTTTGGAAAAAGGACAACCTGCAGGACGGGCGACAACCCATCGCGTCGGACAAGGCTGTGGGAATCGAACCCACAACCGAAGTGCGACTGGCCTTTATCGCCTACCACTGGCCTACAGGAAGTCCCTGTTTAGTAGAAACTAGTTTTATTATATTAAGCAGTATGATATATGAAGTAGAAGTCCATTTTAGGAACCATATATGATTAATCTCACTATAGATCGACTTATGTATATAAATTTTTGCTAACCTTTTGTTTGAGACAGATGGAATGACCCGTCATTCTATCACATGATCTGCTAACACTTCACGAATAACAAATTCAACTTCATTTATTTAAGAGATGAAGTGGAAATTGTTCAAGGCATGAACAACAGTGAGATTGTACCAAAATAAAGAAAGTATTTATTCTAATTCAAATTCTCCAACTTTAGGGAAATGATCTTGAAAACCAAAAATGTTTTCCTAGTGCTCTTATATCTGATTAATCAGATGGTACCTTAGATCGTCACAAATTTATGGATTTGTGATTGCTAGCTTTTCCATAGCCATGTTCTCTACCACTCTCCATCAGAACATGATGGTTAGATTTCTCTTCCATATCCATATTTTCACCTATGTGGAAACCCAGTGATTAGTTTATTTGGGTAATCGTTACATTTAATACTTTAGTTTTTAAAGCCATGTTTTGGTATTCCTTTTTACGATGTGGGTTTCTATCAAAGAAAATTTCGAATAGTAAACCATTTATAACCCTGACGAATTTCGAGGGCGAAATTCATTTTAAGGGGGGTAGAATGTAACACCCCGAGATTTTATGAAAAATATTCTTTTTAATTTCATTAATGTCTTGTGTTGTACGCTACACCAAAAGAAGCTTTCACAACATGCATCCTTGACTTTCCTTCCATTACACGCAATCGCGACCTTCCACAATAGCGTGTGTTGTACGCAACACCATGTTTCGCTAAACAACGATATGCTATTAAAATATTATTAAAACTAGACGTTATGAATAGTAATAACAACTTTTTAAATTTTAGAAATTTTATCTCTCAAAATGGACTTCATTTTTGGATTCGGAGTATCGAATTTAGCCTAAAGTGAAATTTTGGTACTTTTTGGATAACTTTCATATTCTGATGAATAGTGAAAATTACTAAATTATAATTAAAAACAACTTTTTTTAATCGAAATAATTAATAGTGATAAATCATTAATTTGAGTGGTTTTAAAGTATATTTAGAATAGATTTTTACAATTTAATACAATGTTGGTCACTGGATGTAATTTCACATTTAAACCAGACATAACCAAGTGTCAATCTTTTGATAGATATTTTTCTTAAAAACACGCTATTTGTTTTAACAGCGGGATTTAATTATAAAATTAATTAATGAAATTTCTATGTTATGAATTTGGTAAAATAGACTTCATTTTTGAATTCGGAATATGAAATATAGCTTAGGATGAAATTTTGACATTGTTCTGAAAAACATCAATTTTTGATGAATAGTGAAACTACTAGGTGGTAGTTAAAAAACTGAATTTTTCATAAAACTTAATTTTACCGCTTCTGTGAATGGAATTTCAAAAATCCTAGAGACACGGTTGATGTCAGTAAGTAAAATGTGGTTCAATGAGATGAAAATAATTTTTGGTGAATAGTAACTTTTTACTTTTATTTACCACGGTTAAAAGTAAATAGGGTAATTAAGGGTAAAAATGATATTAATATTACCCTAACACATGTCCTAATTCTATTGGACAAGTGTATTTCGACCAAAAACAACCTTATGAATATAATATAACCATTTAGGTCCACTTGGATTAGATTATGACATTTAATATTATTTTATTTAATGAATAGTTAAAATAGTTAAAATCAAAGTTTAATAACTAAAACATTTTTAATATGGGGTTATACATAAGATAAATTAGACTATAAATATTAATTAGAAATCTAAAAAGATTTCCTACATTATGATATTTTATTTATAATTTTTAGACTTTAAATAAATTAATTTATTTATGACACAATGATGATGCAGTAATTAGCCTTTTTAAGGAAATATTAACATAATTGATGTTATAAATGATCAAATGAATGTAATTTGAGACTTTTTATGAATTCCACTAATTTTCTAGGTTACTATGATATATTAGTGTTTATTTAATAAACTTGGTTCGAATATATAATTCTGTTATGACTTTCACAAAAATCATATATCAAATAGTGTCAAAATTGACACAAAATAGTTTTTAAATCAAATATTATATTATTAATTTTTATTTTATTCCTAAAAATCTTAGGTTCGGCCAAATGACTTAAATAAGGATATATATATTAATAATAAACAATTTGGGGTTCGTTTGGCATGTTATAGTAAGTGTATTAACCATATAGTGAAAGAAAACAAAAAGACACGGTAAAAGTTAAATTATTTAACTTAGAGTTAAATCTAATTGATAAGGTTAAAATAACACCCTAAACTTGTCTAAATCCTATTTTTTGATAGGATTTAGACCCATCCCCACTTTAGCTTCGAAATAAGACCCTTTGGAACCATTATAAACCGATTTTGACTTTAATATAAAATAATATTTTGTGATATTCCTAAGGTGCCCCTCTCCTCCCTTATAAAAGGGTACCTCCTTCCCCTCCTCCTCACACCAATTTGAGCACTCAAGCTCGGCCATCCCCTGCCATTTTCTCCTCTCAACTTCCCTAGAATAATCTTAGAGGTCCTGGTATTCTTCAAAGACCAATATTAGTTCCCTAAGTGGAGGATTCAAAGAGGCGTTTCAAAGAAGAGGTAATATCCATTACCGATATTTTCAATTTATTTCTTCTTCAACTTCTTCTTCTTTAGTTGTTTCATGACAAAGTAATAACATTAGTATTAATTAAATACTGATATGTTATTATAAATATGAAACAACCCTAAGTCACCTTCTATCCATCCTACGGAAAAATGAAATCACCACGCGTGCGTACGTACGGAATACCGTCTCCACGCCGTGGTGTGATCTATTTTCCACCATCCCCTTACAAGGATGGGTATAATGGTGTAATGAGTAACTATTTATGATTTTTATAATGTAATATTGATACTGAAATAGTATACATACACTTCAACATAATTTCACGACCATGGGAACGATATCATCGCTCGTGCGTACGTACGGACTACCGTCTCCACGACGCGATGAGATTCATTCTCAATGATTAACCATTCATGAATGATTATAAAGTATATATAATACGTACTAATGAAATATATGACATAATAATGATACTGGATTTATTTATATATTTATATGTATGTCATCTACTTAATTCCATTCAATTCAATAAGGAAACGAAAACAGCGTTCATGCGTACGTACGGACTACCGTCTCCATGAACTGTGTATTTCTTTCCATTTAATGATTTATTATATATATGTATATCATGAATATATATATATATAAATCATGTTTTATGTTCTGGAATTAAGTAATAATGATCTAAGTAATCATAAGAATAATTACAAGTCAAAACACGGACGACAAATGAAACAATTTTACCCAAAACGCTCTTTAACATGAATTTACAAAAGAATGGGTAATATAAAGTCATAAGTGGACCATATATGATATAATAACAATGAATATGATTCTGGAATAATCCAATAACATGATTTAAATCATTATACAGGAGGTTCGGACACGTACAAAGCAAGTCGGACCTAAGGTAAGGGAAATATCACAATCTTATTTTTATCCGAGATTATTTATTCGTAAGTATTTACTGGGCTGTATTTTATCATCCACATCCATGTTCCCTCAATATGTAATATTGTTTCCATCCACTTACAATAGTTTAAATCCAATTTTACCCTTCGGTGAGTTTTTAGTAAATAATATGAAAGGAATCTTTTGTCGTTTTTTCGTACGAGGCACTTTTTGACTTTTCCGACAAAAGTACGAAGAATGTTTTTTTAACTTATACGGCACGAACGAATTTTTACGGTTTTATAAAGCCCTATTTTCATGAACCTTCCTCCAAAATATTTCATGACTATTTTCAATAAAATATCTTTCTTTTAAAATTGCATGATGTTTTGTGAAAAGGAATTGATTTTGAAGAAGAAAGGATATTTTCCTCAAGAATTCATTTCAAGTGTTTTATCAAAATTATTTTCCATCTAAGATAATAAAGGGTTCTGTTTCTATCCATATTTTTTCATTGACTTGACTATTTTGTGATGGAATTATGTTTATGAATTCCTTTATCTTATATGAATGGTTTTATGATGTCATGTTGTTTAAGAATCCCATTTTTATTACATGGATTATGAAATGATGTATGGTTTATGATTTTGTGGCACACATAAGAATGGTATCATTATGAGATGGGTGGGACCTATATCTCCCTCCAATGCATTGGGTAAATATTTTATATCTCATGAGATAGACATGGCTGGAATGGTAGGTTATACCGGTTCAGTGAAACAGGACTGAAACGAGGGTTACTCGATTCAGAAAGGGACTTTATTCACTAAGATAGTCTTGGCAATGAGTCTTGACTAACAAGAAATGATTATCTATGATTATGTGTGAATGCCACAAAGTTTCATGTTTTATGTTATGATTATTGTGATTACATTTCACTGTCATGATTTACCCCATGTTATGAAATTATGATCTCTTTTGTAGGTTAAGATTTCCAAAAGTTATGTGATTATGTATATGATGTGATTGATATTTCTTTTGTTTACCCTTACTGAGCATTTGAGCTCACCCTTTTATGTTTTCTTTTCCCCAGGATATAAAGAAAGGTTTTAGGTATAATAAAAAGGAAGATCTTTATGGGAGATGTTAAAGATATTTCACCAGGATTAGAGGATTATATTCCGAGTTTCTAAAGACACTAAACTATTACGGTCCTTGTGTGCGTGTTTTTGTTATGTACTATGTATTCCGCAAATGTAATGTAATGTCATTGTACGTCATGATACAGGTCTCTACACAATATTTCATGGTAAATAACTAAAACACAATCTATTTAATCAATAATATGAGAATAAAATTAATCCATAGATAATTTAAATGTAAAAATATCATGGATAATAATAATAACTAAATTTTTAGTAAAGGAAATGCTTAATTATTGGACAATATATTTCCCAAGCACATGATACCTTTTCCATCAAGATATTTTCTCAAGATATTTTAAACTACTCTAATTTGGCCAACTGATTTGTCTCATGAGAGAATTGATGCATCGAGGGGCTTGCATTAATTGATCCCCAACTGGTATAGTGCATGTTGAAAGAATTCATAATATATATAATAACTTAAAAAAATTTATAATCAATTTTTCTTATCAAATATCCGTATTTAATAAAAGATACAAATATACTAATAATTCCCAAGTTAAGAAAATAAATGTCAACGTGAACACCATATGTAAAAATGATAAAAGTTTATGAAATAATAATATACATTTAATTAGAATATTTATAGGTAAAATAAATTTAATTTACAATAAAAAATATCATAAGGCATTGCGTTTTTTGAGATAAAGTTTCCAATCACAAAATAAAATGACATTGCAAAGAAAAAAATTAACATTTGGTAATTTTCAAGTCAAAACCCCATGAATGATATTGTTTAAAGAGAAACTTAAATTACTATAATTTATGACTGAATAATGATATTAAAAAGACAATGGGGTTGTATATACACCAAATTTAATTTAATTGGCGCATAATAACAAATAAGCTTCAATGGAACATAAATTGAGACGAAATCTCTTACAACCGTGGTAATATTTGTACCGGAAACCCAAAAAGTAATAATAATAATATGAAGAATTTAAATACCAAGAAGATAAAATAATTGATTTTATAATATATATAAAGGTTCAGTATATACACCAAAATAAATAAATAAATGGTGATTATGATGTATGCCTCATGAAAGTAAAAGTGAGACAAAAATCCCTTACCTTGAGTTTCATTTTGGGTAAAAGTAATTTAACCTCATGTATAATGGTTTTAATCATTTTATTAACTTATAATAGAACCATAATATTTTTTATAATATCATATATTATCTTCTTATAATATATTACTACCCGTTTGTTAACAATGTTTCATTATTATCACTATTTTTGGTGTTAATTGCATAGTTTTTCGAGTATGTTTTGACTTGTTACTTGTTGTTACTATTAATTATATCATTATTTTATAATATAATTAATTTAAAACATGATATAAATATCATATATATCAATTATATATGTACTTAAAATAATATATAATATTTGGATATAGGATATGGAATGCACTGTTCATGGAGACAGTAGACTATACGTACACATGAACGCAACTTCCATTACATTTTCATATTAAAATAATGAAAATTAAATGATATATATATATATATATATTATAATTATAGTATCATATTTATGTCATATATGACACATATTTTTATTAAATTCTTTTTAAAACATTACACATATATCATGAAAAAATAACATCGCTTTGAGGAGGTGGTAGTCCACACTTCCACAAACGATGTTATCATATTCCCACAAAATGGGAAAAATGGAATTTGTTAAAAAACACATAAGAATAAATAAATAATAAATAATAAATATAAATAATATATAAAATATAAATCTATTATTATTACAACCTTAAATGGTGATAATGGAAGAATAAACGATATCAGTTTGCAAGGCGGATGTCCGCCGTACACACGATTGATGGTTACATATCCTATTTGATGGATATGTGTAAAAGTGAAGGTCTGAATATAGTTAAAAAAATCTATTTATATTAATAAAACTTAGGTTATTGTAATATAATTATATTAAAATAATTTAAGGGGTGGATAAATAAATGAATCAAAATATATCATTGAAGAACATTACCTCTAATTCAGAAATCTTCTTTTAGTTTACACCAAAAGATATTCTGGATGGGATTTTTCACAAAGTGAGGCTTATAAGATGATGGGATGGATTTAGTATTCTTATTTGGGCAGATTTTGGATGAGCTAATGGGCTTGAAATCTGTGATTAAATGGGAGGTGTGAGTTCCTTTTTATAGTGGAGGAGGAGTGGCATTCTTGTAAATATAAAAAGGTAAACACCATTGAGTGGTAGACCATACATAATTTGCCTATAAAAATAAAATATATTTGATCCAAAAGAGAATATGTTATAAATATAAGAATCCAATGTGTTTTTTACAATTTTATAAGTCATTTTGGCCCTTAAGTTTAAGGTTCAGTCCCACGTTAAGCTAATTTTTCTCTTGATCGATGTAATTAATTATAATTACTTTCACTAACATTTTTGGTAAAAACATAAGTTGAAATTATTATAAATTATAAATTACTCAAAATGTATAATCAATTTATCTAAATTCCAATAACATAATTGGTAGAAATTAAATTATATTTAATCCCATAGATTAGACGACAAAGTAGGGTTTTAAAGTAAAAATATTCAAAAGTTTGATATGTTTTTATATACTTAATTTCAAAGTGAAATTAATTAAAATGACATAAATTGGATTAATTTAGGTATAATTGATATAATTTTACTTTATCATAAATTTAAAATATAATTTATCCTTATAAACAATTTAGATGAAGATGCAGTTTTAAATTAAAATTCACTATTTTTTACTATTCATGAAAAATTAAACATCATAGAAAAATATAAAAAATTCACATTAATATAAATTTTGAATTGTAATTTAAAAAATGAAGTTTATTTTTACATATAAAATTTATAAATTTCCCAAAATTGAGATTTAAAAAAGGTTCTCCATTAAAAAGTGGTAAAACCGATTTTATAAAAATATAGGTTTTTATGTGTAAAATTAGGTTTGCTTTTATTTTATGATTATAAAATATATTGGATGAATAATTTTTTTAAATTTAATATAATATATATATATATATATTAAATTAACATATTCAATAATATTAATTAATTTAATTTCTTATAATAAGATTCCTTTGGAAGTATAAAAATAATTCTTTATAAAATCATATCCTATATATTCAATTGGGTTTGATATTAATTTCTAGTCAATTTATAAAAAATGAATTCAAAAATATATTTCGATAAGTTATTTAATCCTATTAATAACCATCAATTTAATGGATAAGTTGTATATTATTATATAAAATAGTCAATATCTTAATTATATAGTATTTTTCAGTAAAATTTAATCTTGCGTGCAATGAAAATTATCAAACAAAGTCAAAAGATAACTTAGTATTGCGTTCATTAAAAGATATAGAATAGATTTATTTAAAATATTACATATATCATAAATTCCATTTTCTGTGTTTTTTCTAAATTTCTCATGCTAGTGGGTAATCCCTTATATAAGTTTATTAAATGATTATGCTTCATGAAATGTTCCTTACTTTTTGGTATTGTACTAAAATTATTTATGCCATATTTAAAGTATTGAATTTATTTTTTGGAAAGATTGTTAGATTTTGATTTCAAAACTCCATTAATGACATGTCAATTATATAATTTCCATTATTTTTTTTAGTGTATTGAATTATATGTGTAATGACTTGGTAAGATTCTTGTTTTGTGATATCAAAATTAATGTGATGACATGAAAAATGTTATTAAATTATTCTCACATTGTGTTTAAATATTTCTGAATTATTATTCAAGAATAAATTTTCAAATATTCATAAATGAATTGTTGATAAATAATGTCACAATTTTGTAATAAAATCCCTCCAATGGAGGTGCATTGTATTCTAAAAAAAGTAGTGATTAGTGTTGTTGGATATTCTTGTTTTCCATGTTATATTAAATTTCATGCGATGATGAGAAATTTTATAAATTATATTCTATTTGATTATACCTCTTGACCATTATTTTATCCTATTAAATTCTTATTACCTTTCTATATAAACTGTGAAATCGTTGTTTGGATTAAATTTCAAAGATAAATTAAATTATATGCTTGTGACATTGATATGATTCCTTTTGGAAAGATATTATAAATGCATTTTTGTGAGTTATATTACTTTCTTGATATAGCTCATTCGATACGGTCTGAGAGATGATATGAATCTTGAGTTAAATATTTCAGGGATGAACTCACCATGTTCGGTGGGATACTACTTGAGGCGCTAAGAGAGGTACTTTGTATTTCTTGGTATAGTCTTGCTGGGTGGGATTTAATTATGATCGTGAGTGAGGTAAGTTCCCTAGGGAAGAAACTGAGGACAAACCTCTTGGTAAGATAGTTATACTATGTCTCAGAGAAGACCTGGTACCCTATGTGAGATATTTGGCACAAACATAGAGTTCACCATGCCAACAATGATACTTTAGACGCAGATATGGTCACCTTGGATGAGCTTGTTGGTATTGGTATATATCAGATGTACCGTAGTAACACCATGAATTTTAATTAGATCTCATGGGACAGGCTTAGACCCCACCACTGTATTTGATGTACTTTTTTGAATTTCTTAAATTTCCTGAGATTCATTTATTAATCTACATAGAGTTTTGTTATGCTTTTGTGATACATATCTTTTTATTTTTATCATGTTTGGATGATGAAAAATAAACAAGACCCCAAGACAAAGAAGAATTTTGGGGGTATGTATTCTTGGATTTATGTGTTTACTTTGGCCCTTGTAAATGTATTCTGTATTGAAAATTGCACCCTATTCAGACTTTCGGCTTCGAATGAAGCATGTGGTTAAGGATGTGTATCTGCTATGGAACCCAGACCCAGTTGTACTTATTCTATTTATTTAACTTGAATATTATTATATATTGGAAAAATTATTTTTTATAGCATGAAATTGAAAGGTCTATACACCATGGGTGACAACCTACGAGGATTCAGATCTCAGACCCTGCTCATGCGTCGTTTGGTTCCAGAGTAGACTCTATTATTTCATGTATAGATAAAGGTAAGAATAATGCTTCATGGATTTGGATTATAAACTCAAAAAGTGATCAATATTGCATTCTATGTTGCGTATCAAATTCATATCATAACATTATAACCTTTTAAAGGTAGATTCATACTCCAAAACAAATTCTTCATCCTTTTTCTTCAAACTAAGGACCTTTATGTTCATCTCAATTTTTTATGAGGTAAATATCTGTCCAAAAATGATTCCTAAAAATCTTTCCAATTCATGAGTTATATTTCTTATTCCTCTCTAGTGTTCTGAATTAAAAACCACCAATGATCAACATTTCCATTGATATAATACACTTCAAGTGTAACATTTTCCTTTTCACCACATAGTAATGCCATAAATATATTTTCCAAAGACATAATCCATTGATCAGATTCAATTGGATTAGTATTGCCACTAAATTATGGGGGAATATGTTTTAAAAAGTGACCCAACATCGAATAATATCATTGTGGGACATGTTTCTCTATCCAAGTAAGGTTATAAGACATAACCTAATTAAGCTACCCTAATATATCTATAACTCGATAAGTTAGAATACCATCTTTATCGACTTTCTCAGTAGGGAAACGTCTACGTTGTTTATGAGTATTGATACCATTCTTCCTTCTAGTATCCATTTATAAAAAATTTAATACACTTAGTTATCTCATAAAATTATAGACATTGTATAATTATAAATATGGCATAACACTTAACAAAATTTTAGAATTTTATGCATAGCTTATCTCATAATCATAAACATGGTTTATTTGGGTATATCTTTACTTTCAAATCGTTCATATTGGTTTGTAAATAAAATGTCAATTATACTAAGTGTATAACCAAGGATTGTCAAACTAGGTGCCCAATAAGGCTCCTTGTAGTGTACCAGGTTAAGCTCGAGTCAGGCTTGACACACTTTTTTAGTGTTATTACCCACAGGTACACCTGTTCCAGAACCACATCCACATGTAGTATCTAGACATGAATGTATTTTTAGGAAGACCACATAATCTCTAAATTACGAAAGTTATATTCTATTATTCTATACTTATCCACACATTATATCTTATGGTTATGTTCCCAAATTTTTATTGTCTAAATCTCGTTTACAAATTTTCTACTAAAATTGCCCTGATACCAACTGTAACGCCTTGACCCCAGAAGCCCATAGTCGACCCATTACATTATTACATTAACATGATTACAAGGAATCAAATTCTGAAGGACCAAATAGTTTAGAAGTTTTGGGAAACTAGATTACATATATAATACCAATATCACATTAGTAAATAAAAAATAAAACACTACACGTAAAAAATACTAATAAGATCCACCCATGAAAATAATTCCAAGAATTCATCTTTCTATACTAGGGAATTGAAATAAAACAATGGAGAGATGAAACTCTCAATAAGGGTAAATACTATAAAATATATAATGAAACACTGAAAATTAATCAACATGGAAAGGTAAATAAATCCTAACTCATTCCATTCAAATAAATGGATATGGTATAATCAATATGTCATGGTAAATAACTAAAACACAATCTATTTAATCAATAATATGAGAATAAAATGAATCCATAGATAATTTTAATGAAAGAATATCATGGATAATAATAATAACTAAATTTTTAGTAAAGGAAATGCTTAATTATTAGAAAATATATTTCCCAAGCACATGATACCTTTACCATTTAAATATTTTCCCAAGATAGCTTAAACTACTCTAATTTGGCAAACTGATTTGACTCATGAGAGAACTGATGCATTGAGGGGATTTCATTAATTGATCCCCAACTCGTATAGTGCATGTTGAAAATATTCATAACATATCTAATAACTTATTTTAATTTATAAAAAAAATTTCTTATCAAATATCCGTATTTAATAAAAGATACATATTTACCAACAATTCCCTAGTTAAGAAAATAAATATCAATGTAAACACCATATGTAAAAATGAAATAATTTTTAGGAAATAATAATATAAATTTAATTAGAATATTTATAGGTAATATAATTTAATTTACAATAAAAAATATCATAAGGGAGTGATTTTTTCAAGGGAAAGTTTCCAATCACAAAATAAAGTGCTATTACAAAGAAAACATTTAACACTCGGTAATTTTCAAGTCAAAACCCCATGAATGAGATAGTTTAAAGAGAAAAATAAATTAAAAGGAATTATGTGTGAATAATGATATTAAATGACAAATGGGTTGTATATAAACCATATTTAATTTAATTGGTGTATAATAACAAATAAGCCAAAATGGAATGTAAATTGAGACAAAATCCATTACAATTGTGGTAATATTTGAATAAAAAACCCAAAACTAATAATAATAATATGAAACATTTAAATACTATGAATATAAAATAATTCATTGTATAATATATCTAAAGGTTCAGTATATACACCCTACAAAAGAAATAAATGGTGATAATGCCTGAATGGCCCGAAGGCCTTCATTTTTTATTGATTTTTATAACCCCCCTTTCAAGGGATGAGGGGGAACCCTTATAAGACCCGTAGGCTTAGAGATTACATGGCCCGTAGGCTTAGGAGATTACATGACCCAAAGGTCTTAGGGAATTCAACTAGACTATCTACAAGGAACTGCCCCTCCCCGGCATCTACATCTTGATAGTATCTCTCCACCTTTGCATGACCATCTGGCTAGGCTTCCCGTGCAAGCACAGGCTGGTACCGATGGCATAAACATACCCTATCATTCTGATAATCCATTTGGCTCTGCTCTGTTGAGTGCACCTACTCTGAATCCTCGTCTGGGGCTGCTCCTTTTTTTGTAGTGTGTCTGGGGCCTGTATTCATGTGGCCTGAAGGACTTGGGGTGGCCCTAAGGCCTTAAGGTGACCCGAAGGAATTGATAATCAACTAGACCAAAGGCCTTGGGTGTTCCTAAATCCTAGTAGGACCCGAGGACCAAACCGATGGCCCGAAGGCCCAGATGGATGAATAGTTCCAGCTGGTACAGTACCAAACAGTTCCTACTACAGTGCCAGCTACAGTACTGCTACAGTACCTATAAATATGCCTCCAACCAGATTTAATCTCGGGTCTCATAAATGCACCTAGCGAGTCCTCACCAACTTGGATGAGGCTCTTGTGCAATAAATGGTGATAATGATGTATGCCTCATGAAAGTAAAAGTGAGACAAAAATCCCATACCTTGAGTTTCCTTTAGGGTGAAAGTTATTTAACCTCATGTATAATGGTTTTAAGAGTTTTATTTACTTATAATAGAACTCTTAATAATTTTTATAATATCATATATTATTTTTTATAATATATTACTACCTGTTTGTTAAAAATCTTTCATTATTTTCACTATTTTGGGTGTTAATTACCTTTTTTTTTCGAGTATGTTTTGACTTATTACTTGTTGTTACTACTAATTATATCTTTATTTCATAATATAATGAATTTAAAACATGACATAAATATCATATATATCAAGTATATATGTATTTAAAATAATCTATAGTATTTGGATATAAGATATGAAATGCACTCTTCACGGAGACGGTAGACTGTACGTACACATGAATTCTACTTCCATTACTTTTAAATATTAAAATAATGAAAATTAAATGATATATATATTTATATTATAATTATAGTATCATATTTACGTCATATATTTCACATAGTTTTATTAAATTATTTTTAAAACATTCCATATATATCATGAAAAAATCACATTGCTTTGAGGAGGCGGTAGTCCACACATCCACAATCTATGTTATCATATTCCAAAAAATGGGAAAAAAGGAATTTGTTATAAAAAAATACATAATAATAAATAAATAATAAATATCATATATATATATTTATAATATAAAATATAAATTCATTATTATTCCAACCTTGAAAGGTGATAATAGAAGAATAAACGATATCGGTTTGCAAGGAGGAAGTCCGCTGTACACACGATTGATGATTAAATATCCCATTTGATGGATATGAGTGAAAGTAAAGGTGAAAATATTATAAAACATTATCTATGTATATTAAAAAAACTTATGTTATTGTAATATAATGATATAAAAATAATTTAAGGGGTGTAGAAGTAAACTAATCCAAAGAGATCGTTGAAGAACATTACCTCTAATTCAGAAACTCCTTTTGGTTTACGCCAAAAGATTTTTTGGGTGTTTTTTTTCACAAAGTGAGGCTTATAGGATGAGGGTATGGATTTCAAGAGCTTATTTGGGCAGATTTTGGACAAGCTAATGGGATTGAGAGGTGTGATTAAATGGGAGCTGTGAGTGCCTTTTTATAGTGGAGGAGGAGTGACATTCTTGTAAATATAGAAAGGTAAACACTATTGAGTGGTATAAATTACATAATTTTCCTATAATAATAAAATATATTCTCTCCAGCGAAGAATATGGTCTAAATATAGACATACAATGGTTTTATTACAATTTCATACATCATTTTGGCCCTTAAATTTATGGTTTAGTCCCATATTAAGCTAATTTTTCTCTTGATCGATGTAATTAATTATAATTACTTTCACTAACATTTTTGGTAAAAACATAAGTTGAAATTATTATAAATTATAAATTACTCAAAATTTATAATCCATATTTTCAAATTTCAATAACATAAGTGGTATAAATTAAATTATATTTAATCCCATAGATAAGACGACAAAGTAGGGTTTTAAAGTAAAAATATTAAAAAACTTGCTGTATTTTTATATACTTAATTTCAAAGTGAAATTAATTAATATGACATAAATTGGATTAATTTATGTATAATTTGTATAATTTGACTTTATAATAAATTTAAAATATAATTTATCCTTATAAATAATTTAGATGAAGAAGTAGTTATAAATTAAAATTCAGTATTTTTCACTATTCTTCAGAAATTAAACATCATAGAAAAATAAAAAAATAAAATTAATATAATTTTTGAATTATTATTTATAAAATTAAGTTTATTTATAAATATAAAATTTATAAATTTTCCAAAATTTATATTTAAAAAAGGTTCTCCATTAAAAATCGCTAAACCCATTTTATAAAAATATAGTTTTTTATGTGTAAAATTGGGTTTGTTCTTATTTTATGATTATAAAATATATTGGATGAATAATTTTTTTAAATTGAATAATATATATATATATATATATATATATTAAATTGAAAAAATTCAATAATATTAATTAATTTAATTTATTATAATAAGATGCCTTTGGAAGATAAATATAATTCTTATAAAATCATTTCCTACATATTCAATTGGGTTTGATATTAATTTCTATTCAGTTTATAACAAAAGAATTCCAAAATATATTTCCATAATTTATTTAATCATATTAATAACAACCAATTTACTAGATAAGTTTTATGTTATTATATAAAATAGTTAATATCTTAATTGTATAGTATTTTTATGTAAAATTTAATCTTGCATGTAATGAAAAATATTGAACAAAGTCGCAAGATAACTGAGTGTTGCATTAATTAAAAGATATAGAATAGATTTATTTAAAATATTACATATATCATAAATATCATTTGCCTTGTTTTTTTTAAAACCGTCATGTATGTGGGGAATCCCTTATGCAAGCTTATTAAATGTTTATGCTTCATGCAATGTTCCTTACTTTGTGGTATTGAACTAAAATTACTTATGCCATATTTAAAGTATTGAATTTATTTTTTGGAAAGCATGTTATATTTTGATTTCAGAATGTCATTAATTACATGTAAATTATATAATTTCCATTATTTTTTTAGTGTCTTGAATTATATGTGTAATGACTTAGTAAGCTTCTTGTCTTGTGATATCAAAATTCATGTGATTACATGAAAAATGTTATTAAATGCTTCTCACCTAGGGTTTAAATATTTCTGAATCATGATTCAAGAATAAATTTTTGATTATGCATAAATTAATTGTTGATATATAAAGTCACAATTTTGTAATAAAATCCCTCCAACGGAGGTGTGTTGTCTTCTAAACAAAAAGTAGTGATTAGTGTTGTTGGATATTCTTGTTTTCCATGTTATATTAAATTGCATGTGATGATGGGACATTTTTTAAATTATATTCATATTGATTATACCTATTTCCCATGCTTTTCTATTATTAAATGCTTATTACCTTTCTATATAAACTGTGAAATTGTTGTTTGAATTAAATCTCAAAGCTTAATTAAATGGTATGCTTGTGACATTGAGATGATTCCTTTTGGAAAGAAATTATAAATGCATTGTTTTGAGTTATATGCCTTTCTTGAAATGGCTTATTTGATACGGGACAAGAGATGATATGAATCTTGAGTTAATGATTTCTTGGATGGACTCACCATGCTCAGTGAGATACTACTCGATGTTCCAGGGGAGATACTTTGTCTTTCGTGGTACAGTCTTGCTGGGTGGAATTTAATTATGCACTTGAGTGAGGCAGGTTCCCTAGGGAAACAACTAAAGAAAAACCTCTAGGTAAGATGGTTATACTATGCCTCAGAGAAGACCTGGTACTCTATGTGAGATATTTGGCACCAACACAGAGTTCACCATCCCTGTAACGATACTTGGGATGCTGATATGGTCACCTTGGACGAGCTTGATGGTATTGGTATATATCAGATGTACCATAGTAACACCATGGATATTACATAGATCTCATGGGATAGGTTCAAACCCCACCACTGTATTTGATGTACTTTTTCGTATTACTTAAATTGCATGAGATGAATTTATTAATCTACATAGAGTTTTGTTATGATTTTTGGATACATATCTTTTTCTTTTTAGAATGCATGGATGATTAAAAATAAATGAGACCCCAAGACAATGAAGAATATTGGGGGTATGCATTCTTGGATTTCTGTGTTTACTTTGGCCATTGTATATGTATTCTACATTGAAAATTGTACCATATTATAACTTTTGGCTTTGACTGAAGTATGTGGTTAGGGATGTGTGTCCGCTATGGAACCCAGACCAAGTTTTAGTTATTCTATTTATTTAACTACTTTAATATTATTATATATTTGAAATTTTTTTTTATAGCATGAAATGGAAAGGTCTAGAAACCATGGGTGACAAATTAAGATTCATATCTCAGACGCTGCTCAGGTTCCATTTGGTACCGGAGTAGACTCTATTATTGCATGTATAGATAAAGGTAAGAATAATGATTTTGATGCTTTAGTGTTTTCTTACTACTTAGGATGGAGATTGGGGGAAAAAGACTGAACCTATGCTCAAGATTATATTATAGTAGTTTTTTTTTCTATTTTTTCAGTTTTGATTTCATGATATATATGTTTGTACCCTTGTTCTCCTGTACTCAAATTACTTTCATCAACTCATGACATGACACCCTTATTATATATATTATGATTATTCAGTTTCCTCTAGTTATTCCATTATATTGAATTTCTTATTTGTTTTATATACATTTATATATACTGATCTTATTTATTCCTCTATTTAATTTATATTGTTTACATTGTGTTATACCTAATCCTATGAGGGCATAGTCTCCCCATAGACACACATAAGGCCCTTTCTGTTAGTTGGAAGCCTATAAAATTTAGGGAGATATGCATGAGGTCATGTGGCCCATCACGTTAGGGCCTAGATCAGTGGAACTCAGGGCAGTATGCTTCACAAATGGCTTGAGAGGTGAAATTAAATAAGAGGGGTTAATGCCTTTTTATAGTGCAGGAGGAGTGATATTTTTGTAAATACAAATAGGTAAAAACTATTGAGAGGTATATCTTACAAAATGTTCCTCCAATAATGATCCAAATTTTATCCAAGGGATAATATAGTCGAAATAGGGACAAAAAATGACTTTTTAACAGGTTTATAAGCCATTTTGGCCATTAAGATAAATGCTTAGTCCCATGTTAAGATATTTTTTCTCTTGATTGTTGTAATTAATTATAATTACATTTACTAATATTTTTGGTAAAAAATTAAGTTCACCTAATCACCACCACAATCCATATTTTTATTTTCAATAGACACTTTTAAAGGGTAAGTGTGAACCGAAACAACTCCAAACGTTACAAATTCGACCACTGTAAAGAGCACCCACTTCAAATTCAAATTACAAAAGACCGCCAGAAAATTTTCAAAATTCAATATTAAAACCGATCGAACACCACCATACTCGGACCATGAGTCATCCCTTATGTCACGCTTTCACCATCACTCACACACAACCAACTACCACCTTCATCAACACTGGAGCCGAACACATCCACACCATCGAGAAACTAGCCGTCGTCACTATCTTCATCCTGAAACTGCCTTCTCAAAAACACATCCCAAAGAGCCTTGAACTCCTCTACACATCAGCTCCACCTCGGAGAGAGCAAGAGAGTTCTAGATCCAGAGTAGTGAAAGAAACGGGTAATTTAAGGCAGAAACGATATCAAGAAACCCTAGAACCATCAATGTAGAAGAAATCCGACACTTTCACCTCCATCACAGTCAAACCCAAAACAACAATTGCGCTGAAGGAGATGTCACACCACCATTGTCGAAGACTATCAGACTTCGAATAGAAGCCACATGAGAAGCACACCCAGATGCTTCATTCGCATCATCCAAAACCATAAAATGTTGGTTCCATATGAGACACCACCGGAACCCACCCCACTGAATCCTTTACACCGACGACCCACCCCGCATCAAACAACCAAAAGAAAATTGGACCAAACCCATCACAAAGACACAAAAACATCCAAAAACACTGAAAGATGCATCAAAGCATGAAACAAAATATGGAACAAAAATGGGGATTAAACCCTAGGAGAAACGGAAAAAAGTGATTGAAGAGGAAAGGGGATCAGAAGCCTAAAAGAAAAAGGAGACGCTTTGAGATCCAAAACTGCCATAACGAGAAGCCCAAAAACTCTTTGAATCAGACACTCCCAGTCCGACCTGGAAGGGGGAAGCTGACCGAGAGTTTAGATCACAGAAGAGGTAGCCAAGGAAGATCCAATGCGCCATCAACCAGTCACTGTCAAAGAAGCACACCCAAAACCACGAGCACTAAATGAGATATATCCACCTGAGAGAATGAGTTCGAGGATAAACCGACGACGAAAATAACGCATAAGAAAGGGAATGGAAGGAGAAAGAAGTAGGGGCCGAGAGGCGGCACTCCATAGCAAGAGTAATAAACCCTATATAATCCATTTTTAGAAATTTCAATCCCATAGGTTTCATAAATTAATTTAAAATTAATCTCGCAGATGGGACAACAAAGTGAGTTTTTTATATAAAAATGATCAAAAGATAACTATTTTTTATATTTAATTTCAATGTTAAATTGAGTCAAATGGCCTAAATTTAATTAATTTATCTATAACTGAAAAAATTTTACTTTAAGAACAATTTAAATTATTGATTAAAAATATAAATAAATTTGGAGAAGAAGCACTTTTTAATTAAAATTCATTTTTTCACTATTCATAAAAAAATGAAACATCTCAGAAAAATAACAAAAATTTACCCTAAGATAATTTTTGCATTACAATTTTAAAAGGAAGTTTATTTTGAGATAGAAAATTATTTTTAATATGGTTTCTCCATTAAAAGGTGGTATAACTGATTTTATAAAAATATAGGTTTTTATATGTAAAATTGGGATTGTTCTTATTTTTTGCTAATAAAAAATATTGGATGAATATAAAAAATATTTGATTGAACATAATATTTAAATATTTCATTAATAACCTTCATTAATAGTAGTTAATTCAATTTATTATAATAAAACACAATTTGAAACATAAAAATATTTCTTTATAAAAACATTTCCTATATATTCAATCAATTTTGATATTCATTAATATTTTGTTTCTAAACAATGACTTTTAAAATATACTTCCATAAGTTATTTTATCCTATTCACAACCATAAATTTTATAGCTAGGTTTTATCTTATTATTTAAAATAATTAATATCTTAATAATATATCATTGTTAGGTAAAACTCGGTCTTGTGGGTAATACAAACTAAAAAACAAAGTCTCAAGATAACAAAATGTATATATTAAAAGATATTGGAATTTTTTTTAAAAAAATAATAATTATAAAATAAAGTCTCGGGAGGTTATATTCATTTATATTCTTGGTGTTTCGTGTCATACATGATATTAAATAGAATGTTCTTAATTTATTATTTTGGGGTGTTACATTCTCCCAACCTAAATTAAATTGCATCCTCGCAATTTAAACATGATTTCAGTAATCGAGGGTTTGATATTTTAAAATGCTATTATTGAAAAACCCAACATATAAAAAGGGTTAATAAAACATCTTATTAATAATATGGGAATGGAAATTTGAAGGTCCCCACCAAACTAAGCTTTGAAATAGAAGAATATTAGTGAAAACATAAACATGGAAGAAAAATCTCACCATCATGTTCTGATGGAGAGTGATAGAGAAAATGTCCATGAGAATGTTTTTGACTAAAAACCATAAACCATAGGTGTGAAATAGTGTCAATTATATCTTTAATAATGATGATAATAGGACAATATTCTTGTTTTAAGACCATGATTTTCTAGATTTGAGCAATTCCTTCACTCTTTAAGAATATAAGTAAATATACATACTTGATAGATTTCTATAGGTACAATATTATCATCTGGTCATAAATACAGTATCTGTACTTATTTTCTTTGACTATGTTGCATCATATGGTTAAGTAATACAAAAATATGTAAAACCTCATCCAAAGTTCAACTTAAACCATTTCATAAATGGTTAACCATATGACTCTTCCAAGTATTGTTATAAAAAACATTAGAATCTGTTTCAGGGCTATTAGTAGTATTTAATTTTCTTTATCCATATCAATCATCTCTTTATCTAATCATCATTGTCTCAACTTTATAAACATATTAAAGATTATCCTTCCCTCGACCATGATTTTTAAAAAAGTATAACTCGCTACAATATCAATATTTTTAATACCATTCAACATATAATCTCAATGATTTAATGAAAATGTAATGTAGTATAATCTTTATACATCTCATAAATCACATTATGAGAAAATAATCAATAAAATACTATTATAAAATTTTTCGTAGATATAAATACAGAATCCTATTAATCATTCCATCTTAATTGTGTCAATAACATATGCCTTACCTTGATCCCTTAGATTATTCAGAGGTATATTCCCTTGATACTAGGGGAATTTTTTTTATAGTGACCCATATCCTTGTTGTTATAACACTGAATTAAAGAATTTCCTTCTCACCTTTACATTCATTTTCATAGTGACCTTTCTCTCCATACTTATAAAATACTCCCAATCCTTTCAAGCATTTCCCAGGGTGAATCTTTACACAGTTATCACATGTGGGAGAATCTTTATTTCCCTTATTCCCTTTATCTTTTTCTTTATATTCTATCCTATTATTCTATTTATGACATTTTAATCCATAATACTTGGATAATTATTTATCTATCTTGATATCACATAAAAATATTTCATCATAAGATGAAAAAGTCAGAGAAACTGTCACCCTTCATGGATTTGGATTATAAAATCAAAAAGTGATCAATATTGAATTCTATGTTGTGTATAAAATTCGTATCATAATAATATAACCTTTTAAAGGTAGATTCATACTCCAAAATACATTCTTCCTCCCTTTTATTCAAACTAAGGTCCTTTTTCTTCATCTTAATTTCTTTTATGAGGTAAATATTTGTAAAAAAATGATTCCTTTAAAGCTTTCCAATTCATGAGTTATATTTCATCTTCCTCTCTAGTATTCTGAATTAATGACCACCAATGATCAACATTTCCATTGAGATAATAGACTATAAGTGTAACATTTTCCTTTTCACCACATAAGAATGTGATAAGTATATTTTCCAAAGACATAATCCATTGATCAGCTACAATTGGATTAGTAGTGCTACTAAATTATGAGGGCCTCTATCATATAAAGTGATCCAACATCAGATAATATCATTGTGGAACAATATTCTCTATCCAAGAATGGTTATAGGACATAAAATGATTAAGATACCATAATATATCTATAACTTGATATGTTCCAATACCAGCTATATCGACTTTCTTAGTAGGGAAAAATCTACTTTGTCTATGATTATTGATACAATTATTCCTTATATGATCCATTTATAAATAATGTAATATACAAAATTAGCCCATAAAATTATGAACTTTGTAAAATTCTAAATATGGCGTAACACTTATGTCACGACCCATCCTCGGGTCCCATGTCGTGACTACCCCAAGCCCGCCTTCCATAGGCCAGGGGCTGGAAACTAGCACCAAAGGCATAAATCCCGATAACTGGGAATACATTGCCTTTATAAAAGTAAAAAAAACACCACAGAGTACAAGCGTAAGTAAAACACTAAGTACAAAAGAAAGCGCTGAAAAGTAAATGGGCCAGAATACAAACCCAACTGAAAGTACAACTACAACTTAATGAAAGTACAACAAAAAAAGGAAAACAACTTGAAGAAAGGAAGCAGCTCCTGGGTCATCCTCCTCGGATCCTAACTGAAGGGTAGGTACAGATAGAGCAGCTCGTGGATTGTCCCCTACGATCCTACCTGAAGGGTAGGTACAGATAGACTCCACAACGCTCTCTCTCGTCAACCACCTCCGAGTGTCGTCTCGCCGTGAAGTCCACCTCCGGATACTGACTCGTCGTGAGGTCCACCTCCGGGTATCACCCAGTCTTCGAACACTCAGCCTCCGTCAGCACTGCCCGTCGTCTGCAACCAACACAACGAGGTGCGGGCATAGCCTGTGCAGGGGTGAGTATAACGATACTCAGTAGGGACCCCGAGACCCTCAAGGTCTCACTAAATCCAACAAGGATAACCACAAAGAAGATCTCAATAGATAACATATACAAAGGTATATTCTCATACATAAAACTAAGTTATCAAGTAACCCATCTCAATCATGAGGAAACACAAAGATTATTAAATCAACGGATAACCACTACCCAGGTATATGCCCATACATATACCTAAGTTATCAAGTGACCCATATCAATCAAGAGGTAAACACAAATGTCATAGACTCAGCTCAAACTAGGATTTTCATTATCAAAACTGTAACTACTGAAGAGCCCCGTCTCTGGAGTGTACAGTGATCCTGTCACGACTCTGAGGTACTGCTCACTAACCTAAGACTGCTGAGGTACTCCTCCTGTCGAGTACCGCGGGTTAGCCACCCAAACACAGTAGTGTTTCCTGCCGAGGTATGCCACCCAGACATAGTAGTGCATCCCCCCTAATAGCCTGCAGAGGTACTCTCGGGACGAGTACCGCAGGTCTGCACCCAAGCTCAGTAGTGCTCCGTCCGCCATGGGTCTGCACCCAAACAAAGTAGTGCTCCATCCACAGGGCTAGTCGACTCACTCCAAGTTGAGTCGGTCAAGCAGTCGTCAGGTCTCAGCCAGCTACACGGTCTCCGTACTCGGTACACTCGTCTTTAGGAGGGTCTGCACCATGAGCTACAGGTCGATACTCCAAGTATCACAAAGTCCCACGAAGAATTATCTCAAAGGACCGCCTCGTCATAGAGTTCTCAACGCAACAGACGGCGCGTCAATCGGACGCCCGGCCTGTGGGTTATTAGCCTTTTCGTCCTAGGGGCCCGGTTGGTTTCATGTGAGAACCAACCCGGCCGTATCTCAACTGTACCCTGAACTCTTATAGGGTATACTCATAGGGACCGTTTCTCAACATGATCACAAACGCCACTGACGGTTCGTCAAACGGATGTCCGGTCTGAAAGTTATCAGCTTTTCCATTTGAGGGGCCCAGTTGGATTTAGGGTAGAATCCAAACCGGCCACTATCCAACTGAATCCAAACCTCAGGCTAATTATTCTAGTAGTTCCGTATCATCAAGAGGAATTCAACGAGACAGACGGTGCGTCAATCGAACGCTTGGTCTGTGAGTTATTGGCTTTTTCGTTCTAGGGTTCCCGGTTGGTTTCGTGTGAAAACCAACCTGACCGCACTCCGACTGCGTCCAAAACTCCAACTAAGTAAGCCAAAATGTCTGTCTCACTAAGAGGAATCCAACAACGTCAACAGTACGTCAATCAGACGTCCGGAGCTCATGATATAAGCATTTCCACTCCGAGGGCCCGGTTGGTTTCGTATCTGAACCAACCCGGCCATACACAAAGTTATCCGAAACCTTCATTGTAATATAGAGAAACGACCGTCTCGATCCAAGGATCGTATCACAGCTGACGGTGCATCGATCGGAGGTCCGTAGACCAAGATATGGGCGTTTGAATGGAAACTGCCCAAAAATAGGGGGTTCGGGCCTGGTCCGACCCGGCTCGAGACCCCCCTAGGTCGGCCCGAACCGGGCGACCCGACCCGGGTCTGGGTCCATCCCAACAGGGCGCGGCCTGGCCTGGCATGCTTGCGCGGCCGCGTGGCCTGCTCGGCGAGCCGAGCTGAGCGGGCAGGGGGGAGGCGCCCCCCCCCTGATTGAAGTCGCGCCCCCGCGTGGGTGCCGCTCCCTGCCAGCGACACCGCCCAGCCCCGTGTCGTCCTTGGTCCCGCGCAGCCACAGGACCAGCCTCCTGCCGCCGCGTCTTCAGCCGCAGCGGCCCTTCCCGGCGGCGCGCCGGGCGCCGCCGCCTCCGGCCGCCGGCGCTGCCGTGCCGGCATGGCGCGCCGACAGGATTTTCCGCAGACCATCGAACGCGTTCCGGTGGTCCGTTTTTCTCGCCACCTTTGCCAACGGTCCTCCCGGGACCCTAACTTCACTGCAGTGGCTTCAAATTGACTTTGTGGCCCTGTTTTTTTTGTCTCCTGTCAATCCGCGCACAACGATCAACCAGCGGATTCTTCAAATCGCCTCCGCGGCCCTGACTCTGGCCGCGGTTTCGTTCGACCTCAACAGCGAGGCGTGACGATGCCACGCTTCTTCGTTGCATTCTTTCTATTTTCCGCGCGGTGCCGTTGCACCGCGCCGCCTTTGTTCGTGCTGCAACGAACAAAACAACAAAGGGGGAGGAGAGTCGACCGTGTTCATGCAGTCCGACCTCCTCCCGTTAAGTTGATAACAAACAGCCCAAAAGACGAAGAACGAAAAAGGATTTTTCACGAACAAAATTAATCAACCCCAACAGTTTTCACCGAAATCAAGAATTCCCAACCCGCAAACATAATATTTGTGGATCAACTTCATATTTAGTTGATCTACGTTCTTTGATTTAGAAGGAAGTAAACATGGGTTCACTAACAATCACAAATAAATTCCCTACCTCGAGCGTAGTTGAACGAAGGCTCATCGCAGAATTGCACGTCACGGAAGGGGGATCATCGCGTCACGGAGAAAAGATTCATCGGCGTCGCATCGTCGATATCCGAGGATCCGACGTTCTTGTCGACCTTCGTCAGAGGTTGGCGTTCTTCACGTTCTTCACGTTCTTCGTCGAGGAAGGAGTGCTTCAAGGCTTTGAGTGATTTCTCCCAAGCCTCTCACAACCCAACAACTCTAATAAAATAAGTGTTTGTCTTATTTTATTTCTCACGCCAAACTTTTTGAAATTCAAAAATGAATCAATCAATTAATTGACTTAATTGATGAGTTTAAACCTCCTAATTAATTAGGCGGTTAATATTCAGTTTAAACGCAAGACTTTACTTACATTTAAAGGGGGGGGGGTGCGGGTGTGTTACCTAATTAAAGGGGGGGGGTTTCATGGAAGTTGAAAAGGTGGGGATTGTGTGGGACCCACCCCACAAATATCCTACCTAGTGGAGTAGGATATAGTGGGTCCCACTTCAACCACTTAGCTTAGGTTAAACAACTTTAAATAAAATAAATTGGTTGCCTCATTTTATTTAATTCATTTACTTAACCCAAAATTTGGTAACCACACCTAAGAAAATGAAACTCTAGAAAAGGTGTTCCTAATCAATTACCGGTGCTGTGATTCCATCAGTGTCATCAGATTTTGTTTCTGAGCACCGGTTCAAAAGTTAGGATAACCCGCTCGTTCGTTCATTGAACATACCTGAGCTAAGCTTCAGAAAATGATTCCGGGCACACCGTGCCTCAGAATGAGGTGCCGTCAGAAACTGCATTCTTGTAAAATCCCAATGAAAATTAAGAAAAAAATTTCCCTTGAATTTTATGGGTCTTTAAATTACTCCCACATCAGGGATTTACGTCCTCGTAAAGCTTTAACACAAACTAGGGATACAAAAGTGGTATTGAGAACACATCTGAGCCTTTCGCTCCCATGTGCTCACCTGGAGGTTCACGTGCTGCCAATGAAAGTGAACAAGAGGAATTGACCATCCTCGTAGGACCGCTCCTGTCGATCCTCAACTCCTACTGGAACCTCGCAAAAGTCACCCCATCGCGAATGTACAACTCCTCATGGTCGATGATATGCGTCGAGTCAAGTGCCTATCTTCCCAGTCGAGATACGTGGATGCCATCGTGCACCTGGTGCAACTGAGGTGGATGGGTCAAATGGTAAGCCACCTCGCCTACCCTACTGAGGACCTGAAAAGGTCCACTGAACTTCGGAGATAACTTGCTGCCTTGGCCACATCTCCGTAAACCTCATCGAGGTGAGACCCGTATAAGGACGTGATCGTCATCCTAGAACTCAAGAGGCCTCCAATTCCTGTTAAGAACTAAAACTCAAAACTCTTGCTGCCACGAGGGTATGGTTGGCCGACTCAAGATTGATCGTCCGCACCCTCCTATGCATGAGTTTATATGGTGCTGCCTGGGGTTTCCTTTTTGCCGACCAAGGAAAACCCATCCCGACGTCGTAGTTAAAACACAACCTTTTTGCCTAATACCATCAATTTGTGTATGAACTATGATTGCCCAGTCCATACTCAAACCAACGTCGTAAGGCCTCAACACTGCAACCAGGAGATTCCAACCTAAACTCTCACCACGAGGGTCAAACCACACTGTCGGTGTAAGTGTGATTATCGAGTCTCCTCCCAAGGTATCTTCAGACATGAAGGTCAAGTCTATGGCTTACCGAAAACTCTAGGTATGGGACAAGATTTGTGAATGGAAGGAATGGTTCATATCGACGTTTGTTACTACGACAACTATTAGTGGACACAGACTGTCCCTTGAATCATTTTTAGAGCCATTGGTTCACACTCCTTGACCGCATGCATCCGCACTCTTCCTCCTCCCTCCAGCTCCCTAATCCTAGTGGGGACAACTAAGGCGGGTGGTTGTAGCGTGTTAAAAATGTACAACACCTCATGCTGCTCTCCTAGATCTACCTCCACGTCTGATAAATTCTAGACTCATCTGTCCTTAACATTTCCACTTTTTGAAACATTCACACACCCAAGTCTCTGAGACTGGCACTAGTTTCCTGTTTCTACAGCACTGTGCAGTCTTCATCCGCTCCTAGATTATCTGCACCTTCTTTGCCTACGATCTGTAAGAGCTGGTAAGATTTATCCTTTGCCGAAAAGAGAAACTCAGTCTCATCCCCTGGATGAACCACACCCATAGCCTAATACAGTCAATCCTGACATGAATGATGCATTCATGCCATGGATGACGTCGTAAGGCCTCGACGTAACTACCAAGAGATCCAACTGTCACTCTCACCTCCAAGGGTTGAGTCACACTGTCGGCATCGGTGTTAGGTCACTGGGTCTCCTCTAGTAGAAATCTCAAAAGTGAGGGTCAAGTCAACAGTTTTTAAACGGAACCTCCCAGTATCAAACGAACAAAAGGACAGGAAAGCGAACATAACAAAGATATGTGTCTTTTTATTACTGCAGCTCATAGTACAAAGACACAAATACAACAGAAACATGGAAATAGAAGTACAAGGGACATATACAATAGTTACGCTCCTGTCCACCTACTTTCAGAGCTCTACCGCCTTGTCCACTTCTCAGCTGTTCCTCAAGCACCCGCCGCTGCTTTTGTCTTGGTGGCTCCTCCAAAGCCTGCGGATCAACTGTGCAGGGGGTCGGACAGTCACGTGCTAGGTGACCCTTCCTTCCAAATTCATAACACTTCCTGCTCCTCGTACGGCTGGCTCTGGTCCTCTTAGACCTCTGCATCATCTGTCTACTGCCCACAGATGACTCGACTAATGATCCAAAATCCTACGGTAAAGGAAGCATCTCCTGTACACGCTCGGGGTGTAGAGCTACTGGAACAAAATCCACCCTGAAGAAGGTCGCGAAGTCTCCCCAGGTGAAGGTCATCCCGTCGCAAAGCTGGAACAAGTGGCTCCACCACCTGCCTACTGCTCCCTGAAGGAGGATGGCAGAAAAGATCACCATGAAGTCTGCTGGCGTCCCCACTAGCCTGAAGACTCTCACCATAGCCTCCAGCCAATCCTCAGCCGCCTGCGGGTCCGTCTCTCCCCGGAACCTGGGTGGTCTCTGGCGCTGGAACATGTGCAGTGCGCTCAAGCTGTGTGCATCGCCTACTACTAGGGATGGTGGCATTGGTGGCCCAATGTATGGTAGTACTGCTGGTGCCTCAACTGCAAGAGGGCCCTATAACGAAGCCTCTTCTCTCGGCAGACTGTCAATACGCACATCCCTCTGGGCTCTAGCTGGTCGTCCGTGGAAAGGCATACTGAAAGAAACAGCGTGACACGGTCAAACGATTATACCTGGTGAGATAACTTAGTTTGAGCTGTTTTAAGGGAAAACCTTTGAAAACACACACGCAATCAGTGTTTTCGTGCACAAAGTCGGAAATCAGAAATCAGGGTCCTGGTGTATGGATACGTCGGCCGCCTGCACCAACACTGGACTCCCTGAACTGAAAACCACACTCGATACTCTTATCATTGTCGCTTCACAGAAAGAAAATATCAGAGTTATAAGTTCCTCGGTAGAACTGAACTCCTCTAATACCAATTTTTCATGACCCATCCTCAGGGACCATGTCGTGACTACCCCAAGCCCGCCTTCCATAGGCCAGGGGCCGACGACTAGCACCAAAGGTGTAAATCCCGATAACTAGGAAGACATTGCCTTTATAAAAGTAAACAAAACACCACAGAGTACAAGTGGAAGTAAAACACTAAGTTCAAAAGAAAGTGCTGAAATGTAAATGGGCTAGAATACAAACCCAACTAAAAGTACAACTACAACTGAACGAAAGTACAACAGAAAAAGGCAAACAACTGGAAGAAAGGAAGCGGCTCCTGGGTCGTCATCCTCGGATCCTACCTGAAGGGTAGGTACAGATAGCACAGCTCTTGGATCGTCCCCCACGGTCCTACCTGAAGGGTAGGTACAGATAGCCTCCACAACGCTCTTTCCCATCAACCTCCTCCGAGTGTTGTCTCGCCGGGAAGTCCACCTCCTGATACTGACTCGTCGTGAGGTCTACCTCCGGGTATCGTCCAGTCTTCGAACACTCGGCCTCCGTCAGCACTGCCCGTCGTCTGCAACCAACACAACAAGGTGCGGGCATAGCCTTTTCAGGGGTGAGTATAACGATACTCAGTAGGGACCCCGAGACCCTCAAGGTCTCACTAAATCCAACAAGTATAACCACAAAGAATATCTCAACAGATAACCTCTACTTTGGTATATGCCCATACATATACCTAAGTTATCAAGTAACCCATCTCAATCCTGAGAAAACACAAAGATTATGAAATCAATGGATAACCACTACCCAGGTATATGCCCATACATATACCTAAGTTATCAAGTGACCCATCTCAATCAAGAGGTGAACACAAAGGTCATAGACTCAGCTCAAACCCGGATTTTCATTATCGAAACCGTAACTGATGAAGAGCCCCGTATCTGGAGTGTACAATGATCCTGTCACGACTCCGAGGTACTGCTCACTAACCTAAGACTGCTGAGGTACTCCTCCTGTCGAGTACCACGGGTCAGCCACCCAAACACAATAGTGCTTCCTGCCGAGGTATGCCACCCAAACACAGTAGTGCATCCCCCCTAATAGCCTCCATAGGTACTCTCCGGATGAGTACCGCAGGTCTGCAACCAATCTCAGTAGTGCTCCGTCCGCCATGGTTCTTCACCCAAAAAAAGTAGTGCTTTATCCACTGGGCTAGTCGACTCACTCCAAGTTGAGTCGGTCAGGCAGTCGTCAAGTCTCAGCCAGCTACACGGTCTCCGTACTCTGTACGCTCGTCTCTGGGAGGGTCCGCTACACGAGCTATAGGTTGATACTCCAATTATCACAAAGTCCCACGAATGAGTATCTCAAAGGACCGCCTCGTCATAGGGGTCTCAACGCAACAGACGACGCGTCAATCGAATTCCCGGTCTGTGAGTTATTACCCTTTTCGTCCGAGGGGCCTGGTTGGTTTCATGTGAGAACCAACCCGACTGTATCTCAATTGTACCCTCAACTCTCATAGGGTATACTCATAAAGACCGTTTCTCAACGTGATCACCAACGCTGTCGACGGTTCGTCAAACGGACGTCCGGTCTGAAAGTTATAAGCTTTCTATTCGAGGGGCCCAGTTGGATTTCGGGTACAATCCAAACCGGCCACTATCCAACTGCATCCAAACCTCAGGTGAAGTATGCCAGAAGTTCCGTCTCATCAAGAGGAATTCAAAGAGACAAATGTTGCGTCAATCAGATGCCCAGTCTGTGAGTTATTGGTTTTTTTGTTCTAGGGGCCCGGTTGGTTTCGTGTGCGAACCAACCGGACCGCACTACGACTGCACCCAAACCTCGAGCGGAATAATCCAAAATTTTCTTCTCACTAAGAGGAATCCAAAAAAGTCAACGACATGTCAATCAGACGTCCGGAGCTCAAGATATAAGCATTTCCGCTCCGAGGGCCCGATTGGTTTCGTATCCGAACCAACCCGGCCGTACTCAAGGTTCTCTGAAATCTTAAGTGTAATATACCAAAATGACCGCCTCGATCCAAGGATTGCATCTCAGCTAACGGTGCGTCGATCGGAGGTCCGTAGCCCATGATATGGGTGTTTGAACAGAAACTGCCCGAAAATAGGGGGTTTGGGCCCGGTCCGACCCGGCCTGAGACCCCATGGGTCGGCCCGAACCGGGGCGACCCAACCCGGGTCGGGGTCTGGCCCAAAAGGGCGCGGCCCGGCCAGGCCTGGGCGGCCCGGCCTGGCGCGCTCCTGTGGCCGTGTGGCCAGCACGATGAGCCGAGCTGAGCTGACTGGGGGGAGGTGCGCGCCCCCCTGATTGAAGTCGCGACCCCCGCGTGGGGGCTGCTCCCTGCCAGCGACGCAGCCTGGCGCCGCTTCGTCCTTGGTCCCGCACGGCCACGGGACCAGCCGCCTACCACTGCGGCTTCAGCCACGGTGGCCCTTCCCGGCGGCACGCCGGGCGCCGCCGCCTCCGGCCGCCGGGCGCCGCCGCCTCCGGCCGCCGGGCGCCGCCGCCTCCGGCCGCCGGGCGCCGCCGCCGCCTCCGGCCGCCGGCGCGGCGCACCGACAGGATTTTCCGCAGACCACCGGACGTGCTCCGGTGGTCCGTTTTGCTCGCCGCCTTCGCCAACGGTCCTCCCGGGACCCGACCTTCACTGCGGAGGCTTCAAATTGACTTTACGGCCCCGTTTGTCGTTGCCCGTCAATCCGCGCACAACGATCAACCAACGAATTCTTCGAATCTCTCCCGCGGCCCCGACTCCGGCCGCGGTTTCGTTCAACCTCAACGGCACGGCGCGACGGCACCACGCTTCTTTGTCGCATTCTTTCCTGTTTCTGCACAGTGCCGTTGCACCGCGCCGCCTTTTTTCGTGCCACAATGAACAAAACAACAAAGGGGGAGGAGAGTCGACCGTGTTCGTGCGGTCCTACCTCCTCCCGTTAAGTTGATAACAAGCGGCCCAAAAGACGAAGAACGACCAAGTATTTTTCACTAACAAAAGTAATCAACCCCAACAGTTTTCCCCACAATCAATAATTCCCAACCCGCAAACATAATCTTCATGGATCAACATTATATTTTGTTGATCTGCGTTCTTTGATTTAGAAGGAAGTAAACATGGGTTCACTAACAATCACAAATAAATTCCCTAACTCGAGCGTAGTTAAACGAAGGCTCGTCGTAGAATTTCACATCTCAGAAGAAGGCGTCGCGGAAGGGAGATCATCACGTCGTGGAGAAAAGATTCGTCGGCGTCGTGTCATCGATCTCCGAGGATCCGGCGTTCTTGTCCACCTTCGTCGGAGGTCGGTGTTCTTCGCATTCTTCATCGAGGAAGGAGTGCTTCAAGGCTTTGAGTGATTTCTCCCAAGCCTCTCACAACCCAACAACTCTAATAAAATAAGTGTTTGTCTTATTTTATTTCTCACGCCAAATGTTTTGAAATTAAAAAACGAATCAATCAATTAATTGAATTAATTGAGGAGTTTAAACCGCCCAATTAATTAGGCGTTTAATATTCAGTTTAAACGCAAGAGTTGACTTACATTTAAAGGGGGGGTGCAGGTGCGTTACCTACTTAAAGGTGGGGGTTTTGTGGAAGTTGAAAAGGTGGGGATCGTGTGGGCCCCACCCCACAAATATCCTACCTAGTGGAGTTGGATATAGTGGGTCCCACTTCAACCACTTAGCTTAGGTTAAACGACTTTAAATAAAATAAATTGGTTGCCGCATTTTATTTAATTCATTTACTTAACCCAAAATTTAGTAACCACACCCGAGCAGATGAAACTTCGAAAAAGGTGTTCCTAAGAAATTACCGGCACTGCGATTCCATCGGTGTCCTCAAATTTCGTTTCCGAGCACCGGTTCAAAAGTGAGGAAAACCCGCTCATTCATTCACAGAACGTACCCGAGCTAAACTTCGGAAAATGTTTCCGGGCACACCGGGCCTCGGAATCAGGTGCCGTCAGAAAATACGTTCTTGTAAAATTCCAAAGAAAATTAAGAAAAAAATTTCCCTTTAATTTTATTAGTCTTTACAACTTAACAAAATTTTAAAATCTTATGCATAGATTATCTCATAATCATAAACATGGTTTCTTTAGAGATATATTTACTTTCAAATCCTTTATAATGGTTTGTAAATAAAATGTCAATTATACTAAGTGTATAACCCTAGATTGTCGAACTAGTTGCATAGTAAGGCTCGTTGTAGTGTACCAGGTTATGCTTGAGTCAGGCTGGACACACTTTTTCAGAGTTATTACCTATAGGTACACCATTTCCAGAACCACATCCACTCATAGTATCTAAACATGGATGTATTTATAGGAAGACCACATAATATCTAAATTACCAAAATTATAGGCTATTATTCAATACTTATCCTCACATTATATCGTATGGATATGTTCCCGAATTTATGTTTTCTAAATCTAGTTTCCAAATTTGCTACTAAAATTGCTCTGATTCCAACTTTAACGCCCTGACCCCATAAGCCCATAGTCGACACATTACATTATTACACTGACATGATTATAAGGAATCAAATCATAAAGGACCAAATAGTTGAGAAGTTTTGGAAAACTAGATTACATATATGATACACGTATCACATTAAGAAATAGAAAATAAAACACAATACGTAACAAATACTAATAAGCTTCATCCATGAAAATCATTCTAAGAATTCATCTTCTTATATTCGGGAATTGAAACAAAACAATGGTGAGATGAAACTCCTATTAAGGGTAAATAAAATAGAAAAAATAATGAAACAATGAAAATAAATCAACAAGTAATGGTAAATAACTCATAACTCTTTCCATTTAAATAAATGGATATGTTATAATCAATATATCACTGTAAATAACTAAAACACAATATATTTAATCAATAATATGATAATAAAATGAATCCATAGATAATTTTAATGAAAAAATATCATGGATAATAATAATATATAAATTTTTAGTAAATTAAATTATTAATTATTGGATAATATATTTCCCAAGCACATGATACCTTTACCATCAAGATATTTTCTCAAGATAGTTTATACTACTGTAATTTAGCCAACTGATTTATCTCACGAGAGAACTAATACATCGAGGGGATTGCATTAATTGATCCCAAACTTGTATAGTGCGTGTTGAAAGCATTCATAATATATCTACTAACTTATTTAAATTTATAAACAATATTTATTACCAAATATACGTATTTAATAAAAGATACAAATTTACCAATAATACCCAAGTTAAGAAAATAAATGTCAAAGTGAACACCATTTGTAAAAATTATATATAGTTTCAGATATAATAATATAAATTTAATTAGAATATTTATATGTAATATAACTTTAATTTACAATAAAAAATATCATAAGGGAGTGATTTTTTCAAGAGAAAGTTTCCACTCACAAAATAAAGTGATATTACAAAGAAAACATTTAACACTTGGTAATTTTAAATTCAAAACCCCATGAATGAGATAGTTTAAAGAGAAAATTAAATTTCCATGAAGTATGAGTGAATAATGATATTAAATGACAAAGGGGTTGTATATACACCAAATTTCATTTAATTGGTTTATAATAACAAATAATCTCTAATGGAATGTAAATTTAGATGAAATCCCTTAGAACTGTGGTAATATTTGAATTAAAAACCCAAAAAGTAATAATAATAATATGAAACATTTTAATTCCAGGAAGATAAAATAATTCATTGTATAATATATATAAAGGTTCAGTATATGCACCAAACAAAAGAAATTAATGGTGATTATGATATATGCCTCATGAAAGTAAAAGTGAGACAAAAATCCCTTACCTTGTGTTTACTTTTGGGTGAAAGTAATTTAACCTCATGTATAATGGTTTTAAGCATTTCATTAACTTATAATAGAATGATAATAATTTTTATAATATCATATATTATCTTCTTATAATATGTTACTACCTGTTTTTAACAATCATTCATTATTTTCACTATTTCGCGTGTTAATTATCTAGTTTTTCGAGTATGATTTGACTTGTTACTTGTTGTTACTATTAATTATATTATTATTTTAACAATATAATGAATTTAAAACATGTCCTAAATATCATATATACCATGTATATATGTATTTAAAATAATCTATAATATTTGGATATAAGATATGAAATGCATTGTTCACGGAGATGGGATACTGTACGTACACATGAACGCTACTTCCATTACTTTTTCACATTAAAATATTGAAAATTAAATGATATATATTTATATTATAATTCTAGTATAATATTTTAGTCATATATGCCAAATATTTTTGTTAAATTATTTTTAAAACATTCCACATATATCGTGAAAAAATCACATCGCTTTGAGGAGATGGTAGTCTACACTTCCACAAACGATGTTATAATATTCCCACAAAATGGGATGAAAAAAGGTATTTGTTATAAAAAAATAAATAAGAATAAATAAATAATAAATATCATAAATATATTATATATAAACTATTAATCTATTGTTATTCCACTATTGAATGGTGATAATGGAAGAATAAACGATATCAGTTTGCATGGCCAAAGTCTACTGTACACATGATTTAAGATTACGTATCCCATTTGACGGATATGTGTGAAAGTGAAGGTCCAAATATTATAAAAAAACATATATGTATATTAGATAATTTTTTTTACTGTAATATAATTATATAAAAATAATTTAAGGGGTGGAGAAGTAAACGAGTCCAAATAGAGCGTTGAATACCGTTGCATCTATTTCGGGAAACTCATTTTTGTTTACACCAAAATATTTTTTGGATGTTTTTTTTTCACAAATTGAGGCTTATAGGATGAGGGGATGGATTTCAGGAGACTATTTGGGTAGATTTTGGATGAGATAATGGGCATGAGAGCTGTGATTAAATGGTAGGTGTGAGTGCCTTTTTATAGTGGAGGAGGAGTGGCATTTTTGTAAATAAAAAAAGGTAAACACTATTGAGTGGTATACCTTACATAATTTGCCCATAATAATAAAATATATTTGATCCAAATGAGAATATGGTATATATATACATCCAATGGGGTTTTTACAATTTTATAAGTCATTTTGGCCCTTAAGTTTAAGGTTTAGTCCCAAGTTAAGCTATTTTTTATCTTGATCGATGTATTTAATTATAATTACTTTCACTAACATTTTCGGTAAAAAAAAAGTTTAAATTATTATAAATTATAAATTAATCAAAATTTGGAATCTAATTTTCCAAATTCCAATAACATAAGTTTTAGAAATAAAATTATATTTAATCCCATAGATAAGACGACGAAGTAGGGTTTTAAAGTAAAAATATTCAAAAGTTTTCTATGATTTTATATACATAATTTCAAAGTGTAATTTATTAAAATGACATAAATTGGATTAATTTATGTATAATTTATATAATTTGACTTTATAATAAATTTAAAATATAATTTATCCTTATAAAAAATTTAGATGAAGAAGCAGTTTTAAATTAAAATTCAGTATTTTTCATTATTAATAAAAAATTAAACATCATAGAAAAATACAGAAAATTCACATTAATATAATTTTTGAATTATAATTTAAAAAATGAAATTTATTTTTACATATAAAATTTATAAATTTTCTAAAATTTATATTTAAAAAAGGTTCTCCATTAAAAAGCTATAAAACCACTTTTATAAAAATATAGGTTTTTATGTGTAAAATTAGGCTTGTTATTATTTTATGATTATAAAATATATTGGATGAATAATTTTATTTAAATTTAATATAATATATATAGATATTAAATTAACACAATTCAATAAAATTAATTAATTTAACTTATTATAATAATATTCCTTTGGAAATATAAAAATAATTCATTATAAAATCATTTCTTATATATTCAATTGGGGTCGATATTAATTTCTAGTCGATTTATAAAAAATTAACTCAAAAATATATTTCTATAAGTTAGTTAATCCTATTAATAACCATAAATTTAATGGATAACTTGTATTTTGTTATATAAAATAGTTAATATCTTAATTATATAGTATTTTTCATTAAAATTTAATCTTGCGTGTAATGAAAAATATCGAACAAAGTCGAAAAATAACTCAATGTTTTGTTCATTAAAAGATATAGAATAGATTTATTTAAAATTTTACATATATTATAATGTTTCTAGATGTATTGTAGTTTTCTAATAGGGTTTTTGTTCATCATGATGATGGTTCTGTGATGATCATATTAGATATAAATAATTTAGATAATTATTGTAATGATTGAAATTCCATTTTATCATCACTTTCTAAAATGTAGATTATCATAGTTAAATCGATGAAAACCATGAAGGTAGTCTAGGATGAATTTGAAAATATCTATGAAGGTAGAGAAAAATCAACATAATCTAAGATAAAAATTTTACAATTAAAATATGAAGATCTAAAAATGAATGATGATAGAATAATAGACACCTTATTTATTTGGGTTATTGAAGTGTTGAACACCGTCCAAGGTTTTTTCAAAAATATGGAGGATTAATGGTTGTTATGAAGACACTAATTTTTTATAGATATTTATAAATCAATGGTGTCAGTGATTGAAGTCCATAATCCCAAAAAAAATTATTGGATTGTTTTTATAACATCTTAATTGCTTATGAAATGTGAAAATAAGAAGAAGAGAATGACTGATAGAGAAATATCCTTTAAAAATTTTAAATAATTAACAAGTAAGAAAAATATTAATATTGAAGAATAATTTTATGGAGAATAAGTGTATATTTCAATTAATTTTGGAAAATCCATATCAATAATTTCAAGAAGTGTGAGAAGAGTATAAGGAAAGTATCAAGGAATGTTATCACTAAAGTTCTATAATTATGGAGATATTAGACATTTTATAGTGAACTATCCATGGTTAAAAATATGATGAGTATCATGGTGAGGATGAGAAGAAAAATAAATAGTCAAGGACGAAATTATTAGGATTTAACAAATCAAATATTTCCTCGAAGGGGAAAGGTAATATTTTTTCTAAATTGAAAAAGAGAAATTTATTACCAAAAGAATGAAGACAATGATAACAATGAGGATGATGAACTAGAGACTCACAATTAAGTTGGTGAAAATTTAGTAATTAAAAATGTGAATGAAGAATAAATTACATGTGATGAGTGATGAATCACTATATTTTATATATTTTTCATTCAAATTAATTTAATGAATTACCTTAAATTTCATAGTTAATTGGAAATCATCAAATACATAGTTTATAGGTTTATTTTGGTATTTATTATTAAAAAAAGGATATTTTCATGAATTTATTGGTTTTATAAATATTCTACAATTTCTTTTTGAAGGATGAACTTTGAAATAGTTTTTTGATGTTTTATATGTGAAATAAATAACAACATGATATTAAAAAATAAGTTGTAGAATATTTTATGATTAATCCCATAACTAAGAGTATTGGTGATACTAAAATTTATAATTCAACATCTAAGTGTGATTAAACTGATAAAATCAACCAGTGTAAGAATTATTCACATGAAGAAGTGTTAAAAAAGGAATAAACTAACCATACCAGTAACCATTTAATATTAAACCGTCTACGTGGTAGAATAATTTCTCAAATGAAAAGACTATGGAAGAAACCTTTATACCTTTATTTAATTAACTTTATTAGTCATGAATTGCATTGGAGTGAGATTTCTATAAGTCTATGTTGATTCATTATGTGATATTAAACCACTAATCCAGTTGTCATGTATGAATAATCCCATCCACACTAAGTCTCATGTTATATTTACTCAGTCATTGAATTATTAGAATTAGACGAAGTTATCTAGTGTTAAGCCTACATCATATTGAACTCTCATTTTAGAATATTAATTCAGCTGGATCTAATTCTATGTTTAATTAAATTCCAATATTTTAGAATCTTGTGTGATATTTAAGGAAGTGTTCAAAAGATAAAATCACCAAAATCCGGAAAAACCTAGATCCAATTTTTTAAACTAACATAGAGGGAAGATATGAATTATAAAAGATGATAATAAAAGTCAATATTCTAGAAGTATAAGAAGAGAATAACTAAATTTCATAGAATATGAATTCTAAAAAAAGGATAATAAGAGATCTAGTCATAGTGGAAGTGTTCTAAACTATATTAGAATACAATTTCACCCATTAAAACAAGCCAAAATCACTATAAAACCTATACGATTCACATCACAATGCTTAGATATATTGAAAAAGATTAATTTGAGACTATAAGATTGATTGAGATGTAAATGTGGGGGATTTAAGTGAAAATAAAGGAATAATGTATTCTCTCACTTTTTCCCCACTGAAGAGATGTTTTAAATTTTTTTGTTTGACCATGTGAATTCATTCACAAGAATTTAAGATAAATTTAGTGATAGATAATACATATAAAACTATTATGTAGAAGGATACCATTGATTGACCAGTTACTAAATGAAAAAATATGATTTATGTTAAAGCCTATTGTTTCCAAATTAAAATCCCCAACCCATTTATTTTAAAGTGTTACAGATCTCTAGATTCTGAATATTTTCATTTTTATGCCTTCCTAGTGAGGTGAATAATATTGATCCTTGACATTGTGTGATATTTAAAAATGGTAAAATAAGAAAGACAAAAAATGAAGAATCACATTCATGGGAAATATTCTATAGATTGATTACTATTATTGATAATAATTTATTTTACTGTTCCATTATTTCTTTTATTTCATGAATACATTCACCACAAAAACCCCACCATAGTTTTCATTCATTCATAAAAATATAAAAAACACCAAAAATTTAATAAATTTTCAGAAATAGAAAGTTATCAAAAAATGGATCATTAATAGATGACACTATTTAGCCACTATGTTATGGTAGTAGAAAATAAATATTATTTTATACTACCCCATGATAGGTGAGTAAAATTTTTGAACCATTTATGGGGTAAAAAATTAATATCTCAATTTCTGTTATATTTTGTGAATATAATATTTTTTAAGAAAATATAAAAAAAGAATCAACGTTTGAATCAATCTTACTCTTGGATAGATTTTTTTGTTTTTAGCTAAATAAGTGAGGGATTTTGATGTTTGAGCTATGTAGAGGGTAAATAAAATGATCTCATTGATTATTAAAAGTAATACATTAAGAAACTAATTTTTTAATCCTTGTAAAAGTATCTTGAAGAATTCTTACAAAGATTTCTACTATTCCATCACTGGTCATGGGACAAAAAGAGATCACCTATATGAATTTTAAAGAATAGATTATAGAGGTTAAAGGTAAATTAAATAAATATTATCTCCCACTCATCTCAAAATTCCTCCTAGTAGAACTCCTTGAAGAATATGTGATATTTTCTACACCACTGAAGGGAGTGGATCTCACTCTAGAATAATTTTTTTTTAATTTTCACGACTTCCACTGAATCATAAATCCATTAATGTTTTATGGAGAGAAGTGGATGAGACAAAAATTCATCTAAGGATAGAATAAGAATAAGAATAATTACCCATTGGGGATAATATAGAGTTTAAGTTTGATTAATAGAACATTAGGGATGTAGAGGCTGATGAACAAGAGCCCATGGGGAAATTGGTGTGACCACTCCTCAACAAAAACCAAAAAAACTAATAGAGGAGTACACCACTCATGTTAAAAATAGTACCCATTTATTATTTCACCCTCCACCACATTCATACTTCATGAATTTCTCTATTTTGGGTTTGGGATCATTTCGATATTTACATTGGATTCCCCACACCGGGTTTCCACTAATAGACATTGAGAATAACAAAATTCAGTGGTCTAAAACATGGTCTTGATATAAGTATTTTAAAAAAATACCACTTAATTAACTACCAAAGCTAATTATTACAATATATTTATTTATTTTTAAAATAATCATCAATTCATTTTTTATTCATTATATGTTTTATAAGTATACTGTTAGAAGATTATCTAAATCCACTAGATATAGAATAAAATTAGACTGTATTTTTATTCCTCATTTAATTTAAGAAATATATTTTATAAACATAATGATTATCCCTCAATTTCAATGGGTAGTTTCCTTTAAGTGTGGGGGGTGTTATCCAATTTCAAATATTTTTATGTTTATTTTTATTTTCATTTCAGGAACTTTTATCTTAAATAAATTTTATTCCACATTTTTTCACTATTGAATTGATTTTTATAAATCTTACTTGATTTTTTAAAATCTTTTTTTAAATGATTATTGATATGGAGTTTGTTCTTCAAATTTTATTTTCAATATTTTTTATGAATTTGACCAATTTTTTAAATCCATGTCCATGAAATAATGAACGAAATTATTTTTCCTATATTGAGATATATTATTAAAAAAATTTATATATTATTTATCATAAACTTATATTCTTTATAGAAATTAATAAATAGTCTTATAATTAGAACATGTGTTTATTTCACATTCATAGAATACAAGTTCGGGAAATGTTTTTAATAGGATTTAGGTATTTCTTTAGCTTGGTAAATTTTAATTGAGACCTATCATTTATATAAAATCTTATTATACCATTGAATCAATGTATTGAATTATCAGTTTAATCCATATTAAATTCTAATTTATCTTTACCTAACCGCACTCTTAATATATTTTCAAGACTATTCCAAGAATAATTGTGTGGGAATTGAATTTCATATGTGTTATTTTAGAAGCATTTTCATGTTGGGTGGATATGAGGTGGATATTATAATTTTGGTAATTTGAGAGACATGTAGGTACGATTCATTATAATCCATTTTACTTTATCTATATCATCATAATCATATTAAGAAAAGAAAAAGAAATGGGGAAAATGGTTTCGAGATTGAAATATTCATTATATTACTCGAATGGATCAAAACCCTCTAATACATAAAATGGAATGAATTCTAATTTATTAATTGTATTAAATTATTATCTCATATACATTTAAAAAATTTAAAAAATGGGTATCATGGCCCATGTTAAGAAAGAGAGTACAATGTTACATATTTCAAAGGAAAACGAGTGAGACATTTTAAATAATTTTAATTGAATAGTTATGTATTATATTTAGGAGTTTAACAACCATTTTTTTAATTTTAATTTTTAAAATTAATTTAACAACCAAACCCTATGCATAAATATCACCTTGAAAAGGGCCTCATAATTAAAAGTAATTTTATGTCTCATAGTGTGGAGAGATTAAAAGTTTTCATTCCTATGATGATACATGCATTTCCAAATTATGAGTATGACTCCATATTAAATTTATCTGGACTAAGGAGTGATATTTATTTCCACGTGTCATAGGTATTTATTAGGTTATAGATCTATAACCGAGGTATAGAAAATTTTAATCTGATTGTATTAAAGAAAAATAAATTATTTTATTTATAAATGAGATATTCTGAAATTTAATTTTTAAAAAGATTATAGAATATTCTCACATTATTAATTTTTCAATGGAATTTGATATAGATATATTGATTTTTCCAAAGGGAAAAAAGGTACAAATTTAAAAATTAATATAAATCTATCAAATGTTTAGTTTATAGCTTTATTTTGGGATTTTTTTTTAAAAAATGGTCTAATTTAATGAATTTATTGGATTTATTAATATTCTTCAATTAATTTTCGAGGAATGATATATTAAATGGAGTTTTGATGTTTTTAGGGGAATATATTATTCAATTGAGATTAAATTTGAAGTATAAGAGCTGCATATGATTAATAATATCACTAATCTTCTTGCATGAGATTAAAATGTGTAATTAAATATCTATGTGTGATTAAATTGGGAAACTTAGGTTGTGAAAGAAACATTCATGTAGGTAAGTTTTTAGGTAGGAATAAACTACCTAGACTAGAGACCATGTAATATTAAACTTTTGGTATGGTAAACTAAATGTCAAAATAAAAATAAAATATAAGAATAATTTATACCTTTCATATGATTAACTCAGTTGGGTGCATCTTGTGTAGAAGTGAATTTTCTTGAAGTCACTATCAAGTCTTTATATGAGATTAAACCACTTCTGTCACATCTATGTGTTTATCTTGATGTATTTTTCTCTTTCATTTTTTGATGTAACTTTATTGCGTGGATTTTCTAGGAGTTTTTGTAAAAAATGGGGGTTTTTGTGCAAGATAGTAGGAGGTGAACGATTAGTTGAAACCGCGTGCCAACCCAATTGAAACCCTGTACCATGGACACTAGCACTATCCAAGTCACAGGTCTTAGTGCACAATGTAAAGACCCGTATCTTGACGTACATGGACATTACATTACTTTTGCGGAATACTTAGTACATAACAAAAACACACACTAAAGGATCGTAATAGTTTAGTGTCTTTGGAAACTCGGAACGTAATCTTCTAATCTTGGTGAAAGATCTTCAATATCTCCCATAAAGATCTTCCCTTTTTTACCTAAAATCTTTATTTATATCCTGGGGAAAAGAAAACATAAAAGGGTGAGCTCAAATGCTCAGTAAGGGTATACAAAAGAAATAAAAATCATATCATATCTTTTTGAAAATCATAACCTGCAAAAGAGATCATAATATCTTAACATGGAACAAATCATAGAAGTGAAAATGAGATCACCATAATCATAACATGAAACTTGAAACTTTGTGGCATGCACACATAATCATGGAAAATCATTTCTTGTTAGTCATGACTCATTGCCAAGACTATCTTAGTGGACAAAGTCCCTTTCTGAACCGAGTTCACTCCTCGTTTCAGTCCTGTATCACTGAACCGAAATAACCTTCCGTTCCAGCCATGTCTATCTCATGAGATATAAAATCATTACCCAATGCATTGGAGGGAGATATAGGTCCCACCCATCTTATAATGAATCCTTTCTTATGTGTGCCACATAATCATAAAACATACATCATCGCATAACACATGTAACAAAAATGGGATTCTTGAAACATCATGACATCATAAATCAATTCATATAAGATAAAGGAATTCATAAACATAATTCCATCACAACATAGTCAAATCAATGTAAAAATATGGATAGAAACAGAACCCTTTATTATCTTAGATGGAAAATAATTTTGATAAAACACTTGAATTGAATTCTTGAGGAAAATATCCTTTCTTCTTCAAAATCAATTTCTTTTCACAAAACATCATGAAATTTTAAAAGAAAGAGATTTTATTGAAAATAGTCATTAAATATTTTAGAGGAAGCTTCATTAAAATAAGACTTTATAAAACAGTAGAAATCCGTTCGTGCCGTATAAGTTAAAAAAAACATTCTTCGTACTTTTGTCGGAAAAGTCAAAAAGTACCTCGTACGAAAAACGACAAAAGATTCCTTTCATACGTATTACTAAAAACTCACTAAAGGGTAAAAATGGATTTAAACAATTTTAGGTGTATGGAAATAATATTACATATTGAGTAAACATGGATGTGGATGATAAAATACACCCCAGTAAATACTTACGAATAAACAATCTCGGATAAAAATGAGATTGTGATATTTCCCTTACCTTAGGTCCGACTTGCTTTGTAAGTATCCGAACCTCCTGTATAATGATTTAAATCATGTTATTGACTTATTACAGAATCATATTCATTGTTATGATATCATATATGGTTCACTTATGACATTATATTACCCGTTCTTTTGTAAATTCCATGTTAAAGAAGCGTTTTGGGTAAAATCGTTTCATTTATCGTAGGTGTTTTGACTTGTTGTTCTTGACATCATTATTACTTATATCATGATTTACTTACTTCCAGAATATAAAATATGATTTATATATCATATATATTCAGTATATATATATATATAATAGATAGATAAATAAAATGAAAAACACCGTTCATGGAGACGGTAGTCCGTACGTACGCATGAACGCTGTTTTTCTTTCCTTATTGTCTTGAAATGGAAGTAAGTAGATGAAATACATATGTATATATATACATAAATCCAGTAGCTTTATAATGTCATATATTTCATTATTATTTCTTATATATACATTATAATCATTCTTAAATGGTTAACATAGAGAATGAATCTCATCGCGTCGTGGAGACGGTAGTCCGTACGTACGCACGAGCGATGATATCATTTCTATAAATATTGAATTGGAGTGGAGTGGATTATACAATATATCAGAATCAATATGATGTTGTAATAACTATGTATAGTTATTCTTTACACCATTATACCCATCCATGTAAGGTGGTGGTGGAAAATAGATTACACCACGGCGTGGAGACGGTATTCCGTACGTACGCACGCGCGGTGATTTCTTTTTCCGTAGGATGGATAGATGGTGAAATAGGGTTGTTTCATACTTATAATAACATATCAGTATATTAGTGATACTGATGTTATTACTTCATAATGAAACAACCTAAGAAGAAGAAGTGGAAGAAGAAATAAAGATGAAAGAATTGGTAACGGTAATTACCTCTTCTTTGAAGTGCCTCTTTGAGACCTCCTCTTAGGGCACTAAAATTGGTCTTTGAGGAAGACCAGAACCTCTAGGATTTTTTTAGGGAAGTGGAGAAGAGATTTTGGCAGGGGTTGGCCGAGCTTGAGTGCTCAAATTGGTGTGAGGAGGAGGGGGAGGAGGTGTCCTTTTATAGGGGAGGAGAGGGGCACCTTAGGAATTCTTAAATATATTAATTTATAATAAATCTAACCCCACTTAAAAACCTCAAAAAATGACTCATATTCGAAGCTTAGATGAGATAGGGTTGTAATCTCATCAACCAATCAAATTTAGACATGTTTGGATCTTATTTTAAACCTTATCAATTAGATTTAACTCTAAGTTAAATAATTTAACTTTTACCATGTCTTTTTGTTTTCTTTCACTATATGGTTAATACACTTACTATAACATGCCAAACGAACCCCAAATTGTTTATTATTAATATATATATCCTTATCTAAGTCATTTGGCCGAACCTTAGATTTTTAGGAATAAAATAACAATTAATAATATAATATTTGATTTAAAAACTATTTTGTGTCAATTTTGACACTATTTGATATATGATTTTTGTGAAAGTCATAACAGAATTAAATGTTCGAACCAAGTTGATTAAATCAACATTAATATATCATAGTAACCTATAAAATTAGTGTAATTCATAAAAAGTCTCAAATTACATTTATTTTGGTGTTTATAACATCAATTATGTCAATATTTCATTAATAAGATAATTACTGCATCATCATTGTGTCATAAATAAATTATATTATATGATGTCTAAAAATTACAAATAAAATATCATCATGTAGGAAATCTTTTTAGCTTTCTAATGAATATTTACAATTGAATTTATCTTATGTATAACCCCATATTAAAAATGATTTACTTATTAAACTTTGATTTTAACTATTTCAACCCTTCTTTAAATAAATTAATAATAAATGTCCTAATCTAATCCAAGTGGGCCTAAATGGTCATAATTTATTCCTAAGTTTGTTTTTGGTCGAATTACACTTGTCCAATAGAATTAGGACATGTGTTAGGGTAATATTAATATCATATTTACCCTTAGTTACCCTATTTACTATTAACCGCGGTAAGAAAAGTAAAAAGTTACTATTCACCAAAAAATTATTTTCATCTCATTGAACCACATTTTAGTCCTTGATATTAACCGTGTCTCTCGGATTTTCGAAATTCCAATCACAGAAGCGGTAAAATTAAGTTTTATGCAAAATTTAGTTTTTAACCTACCACTTAGTGGTTTCACTATTCATCAAAAATTGAAGTTTTTCAGAAAAATGCCAAAATTTCACCCTAAGCTATAATTGATATTCCGAATTCAAAAATGATTTCTATTTTACAAAACTCCCAACATATAAGTTGCATTAATTAATTTTATAATTAAATCCCGCTGTTAAAACAAATAGCGTGTTTTTAAGAAACAATATCTATCAAAAGATTGACACTTGTTTATGTCTAGTTTAAATGTGAAATTACATCCAATGACCAACATTGTATTAAATTGTAAAAATATATTCTAAATATACTTTAAAACCACTCAAATTAATGATTTATCACTATTAATTATTTCGATTAAAAAAGTTGTTTTTAATTATAATTTAGTAATTTTCACTATTCATCAGAATATGAAAGTTATCCGAAAAGTACCAAAATTTCACCTTAGGCTAAATTCGATACTCCGAATCCAAAAATAAAGTTCATTTTGAAAAATAAGATTTACTGGATTTCAAAAAGTGGTTATTACTATTCATAACGGCTAGTTTTAATAATATTTTTATAGCATATCGTTGTTTAGTGAAACTTGGTATTGCGTACTACACACGCTATCGAGGAAGGTCGCGATTGCGTGTAATGCAAGTCAAGTCAAGGATGTGTGTTGTGCAAGCTCCTTTTGGTGTAGCGTACAACACAAGACATTAATAAAATTAAAAAGAATATATTTTTTTATAAAATCTTGGGCTGTTACATTCTACCCCCCTTAAAATGAATTTCGCCCTCGAAATTCGTCGGGGTTATAAATGGTTTACTATTTGAAAGTTTCTTTAATAGAAACCCACATCGTAAAAGGGAATAACAAAACTTGGCTTTAAAAACTAAAGTATGAAATGTAACGATTACCCAAATAAACTAATCACTGGGTTTCCACATAGGTGAAAATATGGATATGGAAGAGAAATCTAACCATCATGTTCTGATGGAGAGTGGTAGAGAACATGGCTATGGAAAAGCCAGTAATCACAAATCCATAAATTTGTGACAATCTAAGGTACCATCTGATTCATCAGGTATAAGATCACTAGGACAACATTTTTGGTTTTCAAGATCATTTCCCTAAAGTTGAAAATTTGAATTAGAATAAATACTTACTTTATTTTGATACAATATCACTGTTGTTCGTGCCTTGAACAATTTCCACTTCATCTCTTAAATAAATGAAGTTGAATTTATTATTCGTGAGGTGTTAGCAGATCATGTGATAGAATGACGGGTCATTCCATCTGTCTCAAACAAAAGGTAAGCAAAAGTTATTAAATATACATAAGTCATTCTATAGTGAGATTAATCATATATAGTTCCTAAAATGGACTTATACTTCATATATCATACTGCTTAATATAATAAAACTAGTTTCTACTAAACAGGGACTTCCTGTAGGCCAGTGGTAGGCGATAAAGGCCAGTCACACTTTGGTTGTGGGTTCGATTCCTACAGCCTTGTCCGAAGCGATGGGCTGTCGCCCGTCCTGCAGGTTGTCCCTTTTTCTAAAACTACGTTACTATAACATCGAAAATCTTCTATCCTTAAACAATACTAACTTATGTCCAACATAATCCAGTCTAATATTTAGGCTTATACATAATACTGCAGTCCACTCTCATAATATAGTGACAACGATTACCAGAGATTTAATACTGTCGTTGATCCCCACATATCCTAAGATATGTCTTGTTGGTCACATTCCAAACATTCAAAGTCCTTAATCGTGTATTCTCTTGAATACCTTAGTCAAAACATGAGTGCAGTTAAAAGTTAACACTTTCCACATACCAAAATCCTCAAAATTCTATATACTCAAACCATGATATCACTTAGTCCTTATATCAATCATGAGCTCATGAATACTATTAAACATTTCATTTTCTCGTCTTCATTATGCGCATATCATCTTATTTCCAAAAAATATCTCAATCACTTTGAATACCACATCAATAAATATTTCAATACTCAATGATACAACATTATTTTGGAATCCCATTACATAAACACTTAATCATTCCACCACATCGTTGTCATATTCAACATTGCCAATAGTGATCGCATGTGATTTCCCTTTGTCCTTTGCCTTCAGTGGTTTCTCATGTTGATCATCACTAACCCTTGGATTAGGGCAATTATTAGCATAATGCCCCATTTCCTTGCACTTGAAGCATTGAAGTGTTGGCGGTGCGTTCTCTGCAGTGTTTGCTTTATTCACATCATTAGAAACCCTTATTACTTCGACACTCAGCTACTCGATGACCTTCTTTTCCACACTTAAAACATTTTCTAGTCCCTTTTAGACAATCTCCACCATGCTTCTTTCCACACTTTGTGCATAAGGAAACATTCATCTTCTTTTCACCATTATTCTGAGATTTCTCCTTGAACTCCATCTTTCGTTTCTTGTCAAAACCATGAGATGGATATGTAACACCAACTTCCATTTCTACCTTGATAGCACAACGCACAATTTCTTCATAGCTACTGAAGTCTCTTATAGCTAATGCCCTTCGAAGACTTGGTTTTAAGCCACAGAAAAATCGATCAACTTTACTTTCAGGTTGGATGATAATTCCAGAAGCATACCTTGCAAGTCTTGTAAAATTTGCTTCATAGGTACCAACAGATTCATCGTCCCTTTGCTTCAGTTCAAGAAATTCTTTCTCCATCTTTGTTCGAAGAATACGAGGGAAGTACTTACTGAAAAACAAGTTCTTGAACTCGTCCCATTCCATGGACTCAATTTCATCTCTTGGCCTCGTATTCTTGATAAGATTCCACCATTGATCAGCTTCACCTTCCAAACGATATACTGCTAAGATGACTTTATCATGTTCAGAACATTGAAGAACTGAAAATATCTTTTCAGTAGTACTAATCCATTGTTCAGCAACTAATGGATCAGTAGACCCACTGAAAGAAGGTGGACGTTGCCTCATGAAGGACTCAATAGAATATTGTTCCCTTCTCTGCTCATTTGGAAGTCCAGAATGATTCATAGCTTGTGTAAGTATAGCAATAAGATTTTTCACTCCATCTCCCATAACATTTGTTTGTTCAGGAGGGCAATCATTGCATTGTCCATTGCATTGATCAACACGGTTCCTTCGGGTTCCAGCCATCGTCTAAAACCCAAAAAGAATAGTGCGAGAGGAAAAATCATGCTAGGGAAAACAACATAATAAAGGGGGAGTACCTTCAATATCCAACATCTTAGGTTTAATTCTATGATCGTTAGCGTAATTCTATTACTATAACCTATACGTATACTTATCCCTAGGGACATCCCTAGACATACCTTAGAAATATCTCTAGGGATCTCACTAACGTTTTCGCATCCTAGTTTCCAAAGGTTTACTAAACCTTTCCTCTGATACCAACTGTAAAGACCCTTATCTTGACGTACATGGACATTACATTACTTTTGCGGAATACTTAGTACATAACAAAAACACACACTAAAGGATCGTAATAGTTTAGTGTCTTTGGAAACTCGGAACGTAATCTTCTAATCTTGGTGAAAGATCTTCAATATCTCCCATAAAGATCTTCCCTTTTTTACCTAAAATCTTTATTTATATCCTAGGGAAAAGAAAACATAAAAGGGTGAGCTCAAATGCTCAGTAAGGGTATACAAAAGAAATAAAAATCATATCATATCTTTTTGAAAATCATAACCTGCAAAAGAGATCATAATATCTTAACATGGAACAAATCATAGAAGTGAAAATGAGATCACCATAATCATAACATGGAACTTGAAACTTTGTGGCATGCACACATAATCATGGAAAATCATTTCTTGTTAGTCATGACTCATTGCCAAGACTATCTTAGTGGACAAAGTCCCTTTCTGAACCGAGTTCACTCCTCGTTTCAGTCCTGTATCACTGAACCGAAATAACCTTCCGTTCCAGCCATGTCTATCTCATGAGATATAAAATAATTACCCAATGCATTGGAGGGAGATATAGGTCCCACCCATCTTATAATGAATCCTTTCTTATGTGTGCCACATAATCATAAAACATACATCATCGCATAACACATGTAACAAAAATGGGATTCTTGAAACATCATGACATCATAAATCAATTCATATAAGATAAAGGAATTCATAAACATAATTACATCACAACATAGTCAAATCAATGTAAAAATATGGATAGAAACAGAACCCTTTATTATCTTAGATAGAAAATAATTTTGATAAAACACTTGAATTGAATTCTTGAGGAAAATATCCTTTCTTCTTCAAAATCAATTTCTTTTCACAAAACATCATGAAATTTTAAAATAAAGAGATTTTATTGAAAATAGTAATGAAATATTTTAGAGGAAGCTTCATTAAAATAAGACTTTATAAAACAGTAGAAATCCGTTCGTGCCGTATAAGTTAAAAAAAAACATTCTTCGTACTTTTGTCGGAAAAGTCAAAAAGTACCTCGTACGAAAAACGACAAAAGATTCCTTTCATACGTATTACTAAAAACTCACTAAAGGGTAAAAATGGATTTAAACAATTTTAGGTGGATGGAAATAATATTACATATTGAGTAAACATGGATGTGGATGATAAAATACACCCCAGTAAATACTTACGAATAAACAATCTCGGATAAAAATGAGATTGTGATATTTCCCTTACCTTAGGTCCGACTTGCTTTGTAAGTATCCGAACCTCCTGTATAATGATTTAAATCATGTTATTGACTTATTACAGAATCATATTCATTGTTATGATATCATATATGGTTCACTTATGACATTATATTACCCGTTCTTTTGTAAATTCCATGTTAAAGAAGCGTTTTGGGTAAAATCGTTTCATTTATCGTAGGTGTTTTGACTTGTTGTTCTTGACATCATTATTACTTATATCATGATTTACTTACTTCCAGAATATAAAATATGATTTATATATCATATATATTCAGTATATATATATATATATAATAGATAGATAAATAAAATGAAAAACACCGTTCATGGAGACGGTAGTCCGTACGTACGCATGAACGCTGTTTTTCTTTCCTTATTGTCTTGAAATGGAAGTAAGTAGATGACATACATATGTATATATATACATAAATCCAGTAGCTTTATAATGTCATATATTTCATTATTATTTCTTATATATACATTATAATCATTCTTAAATGGTTAACATAGAGAATGAATCTCATCGCGTCGTGGAGACGGTAGTCCGTACGTACGCACGAGCGATGATATCATTTCTATAAATATTGAATTGGAGTGGAGTGGATTATACAATATATCAGAATCAATATGATGTTGTAATAACTATGTATAGTTATTCTTTACACCATTATACCCATCCATGTAAGGTGGTGGTGGAAAATAGATTACACCACGGCGTGGAGACGGTATTCCGTACGTACGCACGCGCGGTGATTTCTTTTTCCGTAGGATGGATAGATGGTGAAATAGGGTTGTTTCATACTTATAATAACATATCAGTATATTAGTGATACTGATGTTATTACTTCATAATGAAACAACCTAAGAAGAAGAAGTGGAAGAAGAAATAAAGATGAAAGAATTGGTAACGGTAATTACCTCTTCTTTGAAGTGCCTCTTTGAGACCTCCTCTTAGGGCACTAAAATTGGTCTTTGAGGAAGACCAGAACCTCTAGGATTTTTTTAGGGAAGTGGAGAAGAGATTTTGGCAGGGGTTGGCCGAGCTTGAGTGCTCAAATTGGTGTGAGGAGGAGGGGGAGGAGGTGTCCTTTTATAGGGGAGGAGAGGGGCACCTTAGGAATTCTTAAATATATTAATTTATAATAAATCTAACCCCACTTAAAAACCTCCAAAATGACTCATATTCGAAGCTTAGATGAGATAGGGTTGTAATCTCATCAACCAATCAAATTTAGACATGTTTGGATCTTATTTTAAACCTTATCAATTAGATTTAACTCTAAGTTAAATAATTTAACTTTTACCATGTCTTTTTGTTTTCTTTCACTATATGGTTAATACACTTACTATAACATGCCAAACGAACCCCAAATTGTTTATTATTAATATATATATCCTTATCTAAGTCATTTGGCCGAACCTTAGATTTTTAGGAATAAAATAACAATTAATAATATAATATTTGATTTAAAAACTATTTTGTGTCAATTTTGACACTATTTGATATATGATTTTTGTGAAAGTCATAACAGAATTAAATGTTCGAACCAAGTTGATTAAATCAACATTAATATATCATAGTAACCTATAAAATTAGTGTAATTCATAAAAAGTCTCAAATTACATTTATTTTGGTGTTTATAACATCAATTATGTCAATATTTCATTAATAAGATAATTACTGCATCATCTTTGTGTCATAAATAAATTATATTATATGATGTCTAAAAATTACAAATAAAATATCATCATGTAGGAAATCTTTTTAGATTTCTAATGAATATTTACAATTGAATTTATCTTATGTATAACCCCATATTAAAAATGATTTACTTATTAAACTTTGATTTTAACTATTTCAACCCTTCTTTAAATAAATTAATAATAAATGTCCTAATCTAATCCAAGTGGGCCTAAATGGTCATAATTTATTCCTAAGTTTGTTTTTGGTCGAATTACACTTTTCCAATAGAATTAGGACATGTGTTAGGGTAATATTAATATCATATTTACCCTTAGTTACCCTATTTACTATTAACCGCGGTAAGAAAAGTAAAAAGTTACTATTCACCAAAAAATTATTTTCATCTCATTGAACCACATTTTAGTCCTTGATATTAACCGTGTCTCTCGGATTTTCGAAATTCCAATCACAGAAGCGGTAAAATTAAGTTTTATGCAAAATTCAGTTTTTAACCTACCACTTAGTGGTTTCACTATTCATCAAAAATTGAAGTTTTTCAGAAAAATGCCAAAATTTCACCCTAAGCTATAATTGATATTCCGAATTCAAAAATGATTTCTATTTTACAAAACTCCCAACATATAAGTTGCATTAATTAATTTTATAATTAAATCCCGCTGTTAAAACAAATAGCGTGTTTTTAAGAAACAATATCTATCAAAAGATTGACACTTGTTTATGTCTAGTTTAAATGTGAAATTACATCCAATGACCAACATTGTATTAAATTGTAAAAATATATTCTAAATATACTTTAAAACCACTCAAATTAATGATTTATCACTATTAATTATTTCGATTAAAAAAGTTGTTTTTAATTATAATTTAGTAATTTTCACTATTCATCAGAATATGAAAGTTATCCGAAAAGTACCAAAATTTCACCTTAGGCTAAATTCGATACTCCGAATCCAAAAATAAAGTTCATTTTGAAAAATAAGATTTACTGGATTTCAAAAAGTGGTTATTACTATTCATAACGGCTAGTTTTAATAATATTTTTATAGCATATCGTTGTTTAGTGAAACTTGGTATTGCGTACTACACACGCTATCGAGGAAGGTCGCGATTGCGTGTAATGCAAGTCAAGTCAAGGATGTGTGTTGTGCAAGCTCCTTTTGGTGTAGCGTACAACACAAGACATTAATAAAATTAAAAAGAATATATTTTTTTATAAAATCTTGGGCTGTTACACACAAGCTTGTAGGAAAACCATGTACTTAGGATAGTGGAACTATCTTAGGTGTAAAACAAGGTGAATGGGAATGCACTATTCCCTAGGAAACATTGAAACCTTCTTTCCTCTTAGACAGAGGTGCCTCATGGTTTGCACATGGTTTGGAAAACCATTGGGACAAATCGTGAATCCTTCTAGATCATTAAATTTTTTGAATTTACAATTTTTCCAATTTTATTTTATGATCCTAATCCTTCATAACATTCCCCATTCATCATCCTCATCCCTTTTCATTCCTCACTCTCGCTACTTGCTCTCTTGGGCCTCCATTTATTGTGTTATTTGGACTTTTATCTTTAAAAAATCATCATGTAAGCCTCCCCTATTATATTATCTTCTCTTTCTTGGTCTTTTCTTCTATCTATCTTGGGTTCTCCCTTATCCGGTGGATTTTTTGACCAAAATTGGGTTCAACCTTGATTATTTAGGTTGTATATTGGTGTTTATGTTGCGTGTTTTATTTTATATGGTCTCTATTTGTGGTGGTTGTGTTTTTCATCTAGTTTCTAGATGTTTCCAAACAAGAGGTAGGTGGTTCGAGGATTTTAAATTGTTGGATGATCTTAGTTTGATAACTATAGTTTATAAATGGGTTCTATGAATGTTTTGGGTGGTCCGAATCATGTTTTCAAATGGTGTTGGTTTTTATAAGGGTTTTAAAGGTGTTTTTCATATTTGGAATGGTGATTTTATCACGTTTGTTTCTATTTTTGGATGTGTGTATTTGTAAGATGTTGTTCATGTGTTATAAGAGAACTAAATTGAGCATAAGATAATCCTAGGTATCTTGGATGGGAGACTTTTTCAAGTACTCTATGTGGATGATTAAGGTCGAGGCCTGTTTCCCCCTAATTGGGTTAATTATAAAACACTAATAAAACATATGATGATGATTGGATACCACTAGACCTTGGGATGTGATTCAACTCTAGAGGATCGTGCATGAGGAAACCATTGGTTTTTATGTGCTTATTACCAAGGTATGAAGATCCTAGGACCACTCTAACCCAAGAACCTTATGGATCAATTGTAGTGTCCATGTAATTCAATTCTTATCATTTGTTTAATTGTCATATTTATTTTCCTTTCCATTTAAAATCATGTTCCATTTTAACTATTCCTTACTTTTTATAAAAAAAGTATATTGATTTTTATTATGATGTTATAGAATGTAATCTCTTTTGGTGGTATCATATTATAAATTTTCTCACACCCTATATACACCCTGGGGTGTATGTATACCTTTTTATATTTAACCCAAGTAAAGGAAATTTGTTACATAGTGGTGATGGTGGATTTAGTTGATAGTGGTTCCTCTTTTGGAAAGTGTTGGTAGTGGTGGAATGAGGGGGTAACCCCTTATTGAATGGAGGTTGGTTTTATAGCTGGTTCCCCTCCCCGTATTGGTATTTTTGTTTTTGATTAAAAAAGTAATATTATTTATTCTTGAAGTCATGTATCTTATGACCTTTAGTGATTTGGTTCTGGATTGTGCTGGGAATGTAATGATTTTTTCTCAAGGAATGATTATGGTTGATTCCTAACGGTGAAATCATTCCCAATTGTATTTTTTGATTACAAAGAACTAGATTCCATCCCATAGGGATTGGGAATGCCCTTCTAGCCTTTAAATGCATTGGGTTAGGTTTTGAGTGGGTTGATATACCATATTGGTTCATGAATAATTCTCTGGTGGTCATGTATGAATAATCCCATAACCACTGAGTCAAATGTCATATTAATTTGGATATTTAACTATTTTTATAATATTAATCTCTCTAATGTAAAGCCTATAATAGATTAAAAACTCATTGTAAAATTTTGATTATTCTGGATCTAAAGCTGCATGATATTAACTTATATTATTTTAGAAGCTAATGTGAGATTGAATTTTAGATTCAGAAAATAAAATGACTAAAAGTAGAAAACTAAAAGACCCACTTATAGACATTAACATAGAGGGGAGAGTTGATTTTTATAACATGATAACATAAGTGATTATTAGGGAATAATATGGAGAATAAAATAAAATATAACAGATGAAAAATTCTAGAAGATGAATAAGAATATTTATAGATATAGTGGAAGTGTTCTAAACTATTTAAGAAGAATTTTAGACCCATTCATGAAACCCAAAATCACCATAAAACCTATATTAATCAATTAACAAAGATTGGGGATATTCATTGAGTTTAATTTAATGCTATAGGATTGATCGATCTATATATGTGGAGACTTACAACAAACTATATGGAATATTCAATTCTCTCAGTTAAAAATATGTTTTCAAATATCATATTTAACCATGTGTATTCATTATCAATAAAGGAGGAGGAAATTAGAGACCAATAATAAATGAAATATTTTTAAATGGAAGGATTCCTTTCTTAATCCATTTCTATGTAAAAAAATACCCATGTATGATAACCCATTACTTATTATTTAAAACCCTCATACCATCCATTAAAAAGAGTTATAAATATCTTTTTTTTCTTTTTTCAATTTAATTTTTTTATTATATAATATTTTCTCATTCCCCTTATTATATCAAACTCCATTTTTAGAGCAGTGAATACATGTATTAATCTAAGGGGGTGTAAACTATAATTTATTATTATGAGTTTTGAATATAATTTATGTTCTTAATTTCTATTATAGTAAGGGATAAAATTTTATCATTATGTTTTTATTAGTGATTGTAATTATTTTCCTACTATTCAGAAGAATTTTTATTCTCCCATTATACTTTGATAATTCCCCCCCTTATTAGTCATTTAGACTATAATGAATCTTGGTGGTTGTTGAGGGGATGGTATGATGATCATTTTTCAAGTAACGTGGGGTTATATTCATTCATTTATCCTAATTTATGATCAATCCTAGTTTTAATCATGAAATTCCATGATATTATAAAAATGAACAACATATCTGATAGTGTATATGATAAAAAATTCCACTCCTCCTCAATTATAAAAGGGTACTCAATACCCTCACTTATTCAAACCTATAAAGACATTTTTCTTGACCAAAAAATCCTAGAATACTACAAAAATTACTATAAAAATTTAATAGCTGCAGTTTTTACAAAATGACTAACCCTAGGGTCCTAAAGAAATGATCCAAAGGGGGCTTCTCTAAGAGAAGCTAATTATCATCACAAAGCTCTTTATCTTTATTTCTTATTTTATACCCATAAATTGGGTATTAAAACATCAAATATAATAAAAATAATATCTCCCATATACTTAGATATTATTAAGTTGATGTAATAATATCTATCCATCCCCACTCCAATATAATGGGAAATGAAATCATCCATCATGTGTTCGACATACTACTTCCTCATGAACTGATATAACTCATTTTCCATAAACACTTATTAAAGTTGGATATAAAGAGGGATTTAAGGTATATATGTAATATTTATGATATAATTACACTTAAGTAATTTTAATATCACATTTAACTTCTTACATTCTAATCTGTTTAAATTACGATAACATCTCTCGTGTACTCCCTCACGAAGCGATGCGATTATTTTTTCAAATATGCTTTATATGGAAGTTAATATGGATAAATTTAATGAATATATTTTATATATATGAAATTATATATATTATATAAAACTAATATCTCTTACAATTCCGTACCCTTTCACATGTTAAGGTAATGATATCATTTCTCGTGTGTATGTATGGCCTATCGTTTCCACGAAGTGATGTGATTAATTTTTCAATTTCAAATTTTCACGATTTTTTATATAAATTTTTATAGTGAAAAAATAATATTTATAAAATTAATATAATTCTGGAGATTATGTAACTATATACTATATACATGAACCAAAACATTCATGAAAAAACATGCATGAGAAAACAATGAAATTAACACCCAAAACAATGAAAATAATGAAATGTTGTTAAAAAAACAGCGGGTAAAATGTTATAATAGAATCTTATATGGTATGATATATATGATTATTATTCTGTAATAAATTTATAATAAACCTATATTTATTATATATTAGGTTCAGACACATTTGAAAGATGTTGAACAAGAGGTAAGGGTATGTTATATAACTTTTACATTTGTGAGACATATGCCACATTAACCCTTTATTTAATTGTGGGGTGTATATACTGCCTCTTTTGATATTTTATATCCTGCATTTATTTCTAGTAATGATATTTAAAAGTTAATTTGATGTTATTTATTTCATGGTAATTATGATTAGATCATTACAAAAATAGATAAGAGTGTATTTAACAATCTCTTCATCATTTAGTATTTTTTATCTTTAAGTATCCCATGTGGGAATTATTTGATATTTATATCTTAAAATAGATATATATATTTTAAAATATTATTGTTCATTAACTTGTTCAAGTAATAGCACCCTTTTCCCTCTCTTTGTTAATTTAAATGACTCAGAAAATGTTTTTATGAAAAGATTACTTCATTCCTATATTCAATTTAAATAATTTTTAATTCAAAACCATGATTTCTAAAAATGTTTTCAAAAAGGTTTTTATCATATTAAAAATTATTTATCCAATAAATTTTTACCCATGTTTGAAATTTGATTTTTTTGAATGTAAGCTTCATGAAATTTTCCAAACAAGGTCAGTTTGGTTTTTACAGAAAATGTGAAAGGAATATTTGTTTTAAGATATATGACATGAATGGAATTTCCCACCATCATGACTAATAAATGTTTTAAATCTTAGTCTATAAATTTAAATTTTTATTTTCAAAAAAATTATTTTCAAAATATTTTGTGAACTTTTATCATTAAAAATATTTTCAAAATGAAATGTTCATTTTTATCAAGAATGTTTTAATGACATTTTTATGGTATTTCTATCCATCAATGGCATAAACCATTTATTATACTTATGATTCAATAGGGATATATCATATTTATATCATACATATTATTTCTTTGGATGGGTTATGATCATTTTGATTGAGGTTGTATAATTTAATTACTATTCAAAATATTAATCTAGATGGTTTATGATTTTGTTTTTTGATTGGGGTAAGTATAAAAATTTTATACGTTAGTTTTTCAATATTATTTTTTATCGATTATGTTTCAATACTTTCTTATAAAGAATTAACTTAAATTATTATGTTATATATGGGGAATAGTTATATATATCCCCTCGATGCATCAATAGGTCTTATGAGACACATTAGTTGGTCAAATTAGATGAGGTTTTACACATAGTTTTAAACTTCCTTGTGAAAGGTATTGAAATTATACATCAGATTTCAGAAATTATCCATTCCCTCCTTATGATATCATCTATTTATGTCCATATTTTTATTCGATTAGTTGGAATATCCATGGATAAGTTTGATGCTCATATGGTTATTTTTATGGCCTTATTTGATCAACATTTAATCTCTCCATATTATGCTCTTGTTTTATTTGAAAGGAATGTGTTTTAGTTATTTAATTTCCATATTTATTATTATTATTTATTAATGATAGATTATATTGTACACTTACCATTACTTAACATCTAATTTTACCCATTTCTTGTGTTATATTTTCCCCAGGATACTAGGAAGTGTTTTTTTATTGATATGTTGGGATATGCTAAGGGAAATAAATGAGTTCTTAAAGAAAGAACTTTTGGTATTTAATTTTTTCAAATTTTTGTGAACTGCAGGTATGTATCTATTTTACCAATACTAATAAACTATTCTGTCCATTGGGATGTGATTACCTGTATCAAGTTACAAAATAATAAGGTAACCACTGGTTCAGAGCTATTGGGGTCATGATCTTTATTATTGGTATTATAGTATGTTTAGTTGAAACCTTGGTAATTATAATTATGAAAACATAGATTAGGTAATATAACCATAAGAATAATTTTAATGATAAGTTTAAATATATAATATCATCCTAGTGTTTTGGTAATGTAGATATTATGTGGTTTTCCTAGAAATACATCCTTATCTGTATAATAAAAGAGGATGTGGTTCTGATGCATATGTACTTAGGGGCAATAAAACTAAAAACTATGCAACAATCTTGACTTGACTGTTACCTAGTACATGATAACGAGCCTCAATATCCACCTGGTTTTCACTCACGAGGTATATTCTTTGGTCAAATCACATTTTATTTTCAAACCATTATGAGCTTTTCGAAAATATTTTCAAATTTTAAAAATTTCCAAAATAAACAATGATTATTATTATGATATTACCCATGTACAATTTTTTTCAATTTATGTTAATTATTTCACTCTTATTGGGATTATAAAATATCTTTAATAATGTTATAATCTAATCATATGCATTTTATTGTTTATAAATGGATCTTAGTGAAAATAATTAGAATATATCAATGCATTTACCTTATAAATAGATTTCCCTCACAGAAAGATAATGAAGATGTTGATGGAGCTACAGTTGGAACTGAAGAAATTATAACCATATTGGGGCAGATGAAACAAATCATGAGAAAAAACCATTCCTATATAGGGAACCGTTATGATCCACCATGGGATGTAACAATGTTAGAATACTTTATGCATCAAAAACCTCCATCATTCAATTGGACTACAAATATATTTTTATTTGATAAATGGATAAGTTATTTAGAAAGAATATTTATCTATTTCAGAAATAATGAAATGTAGAAGGATATCATGACATTTTTATCCTCACTCAAGATATGTGGATAAATGGTGGCCATTGATTCAAAACACTATGGATGAAGAAGAAATATCAAAAATTGAATGGAAAGATTTTATGGCACTATTCTTAGAATAGTGTTTTACTTAAGATAAATGAGTAGATACAAATATAAAATTACTATTTCTAAGAAAAAAGGAATATAAAAATGTATCTAAGTATGAAGAAAACTTTACAAGGCTAGAAAGGAACTATATGGACTATGTATGTAATCCAAAAATAAAGATTGATTGTTTCTTTGATAAGTTAAAGCCTATACTTTGTAGAGAATTAGTTTCCCAAACATTCCCATTATATTAAGATATACAATCTTATTCTATCAAGATAGATAAATAATTATCTAAGTTATATAGCTTCAAAGGGAATAAAGAGAAGAAGATGAATGTGTAAAAAAATATAGACAAAAGGGAATAATGGAGAGAAATATTTTCCCACATGTGATAATTGTGAAAAAAGACACCCCAATACTTTCTTGAAGGGAATGAGAGTTTTATAAATGTATGGAGATAAAGTGAACCATGATCTCGATATAAAGGAAAAGAAATAAGTTTCTAATGTTCAAAGCTTAAAATTTAAGGAGATGGATTACTATGAAAAATAATTCCCCAAGAGTTAAGGAAATATACATTAGAATAAGTTAAAGGATCAAGGTCAAGATTATGATTTTTCTATAGATGAAGTGGAATAATTTTTGTCATTGTATTTGGAATCAATAATTATGTTATAGGAGTATTTTTATCAATGATATTTTTGTTATAATAATTTTTAAATGTAAAAGGATTATACTACAATACTTTTTCTTTATTGATTTGAGAGCATATGTTGAATGGAACAAATGAACAAGAAACGTTATTTGGTGGAAAATTTATCTTTTTGAAAAACACATGATTGAGGGAATATAACACTAAATACTTACACTGTGTTGAGATAATGATAAAGATATTTTTACAGGATTGTGTGGGTGACCTTGAAATTGGATAAGTGATTCGATGGTTTATGTTATATTTGATGGAGTTTACTGTATGTTTGAATTTAAGAAATATATTCAAAAACCTTATATTTTTTGAAGTATTCATGTTTTAATTATGTTTTTATGGTGATAAAGGAATTCACATACATGGAATGTGACATAAAGATCCATTATATATTTTTTGGGGTATATAATGTCAATTTAGTGAACTTAATTTAAAATATTTTGACTTTTAATTTGGTAAAGATATATTTTAGACTAGTATTAATTTTAAATACATAGGGAATAGATTAAGTTTAACTTTATGTGTTATTGGATAACATGAAAAAAACCATTTTTGTTTTGGAATATATCTATAGATATAAGCAATCAATTTTCATTCTAATGATTTGTTAAATATGCTTCACGCATAAAATCATTTTGGATATTCATTCTTTGGGTTAAGAAATTATGTAGGAATTCATTGAAGAACCAAAAAAGAATTAATTTTTTACTATCAAATAGATATATATCAAGTAAGTAAGTTTTCTTATATTAAAAATATCGATTATAAATTAATTCATCAACATCAGGAAATAAGATCTTAAAATAAAAATGTTATACTATTACCATTTTATCTGATGAATCAAATGGCCTCTTAACACATCAGAAATTTATGTCTTTGAAGTACTTAACTTTATATTAATCATTAAATTTATTGTGAGAGATATTGTCTATCATGCTCTATTAATCTTGGGGAGTTAGTATTCTCTTACGTGACAATGTTTCCATTTCCCACCAATGTTCTTCTACTTGGAAACCTAGTAATGTGTTATTTTGGATGAAATTCATAAATATATTTCCCTCTTGTTAATAGAATGTTTTATTAAAACTTTTTGACAATGTGGGTTTCCAAAAAAGGTATTTTAAATTGTCAAACCCTTAATTACCAAGATCAAGAATAAATTGCGAGGTTACAATTAATTTTAGGTGGTAGAATGTAATGCCCTGAGATTTTAAAAGAAGAAAATTATATTTGATAGAATATTTGAAACAAATAACAAAAATTAAAAGAGAATATAACACTTAAATAATTTATTATATATTTATTTTTAAATAAATTCGATCTCTTCGATAACTTGTTATGTATATAACAGTGGGGTTAAATGAAACATGATAATCTATTAAAATATTATTCTTTAAACATAAACATTATAACCAAGTTTTTAACTTTGAGGGTATTAATAAGACTAAATAAATTATTAATATTATATTTTTTAAAAATCTATAAAATAAATTAAACGGATAAATATTTATTATAAATAAAATATGTACCATTTGAAAGAAAAAGAAATGTTTTCTGAGAAACTATATTTGTCTAAAAAGAGATTTAGTCTTTCTTTACACACATAATGTAAAATTAATTTTTAAGACTAGAAGAGAATATATTTGAAAACATATACATAATTTTTTAAATCAAAATTTGAAAAATATTTTTGGGTTGTTTTTTTGATAATATTCTGAAAAGTTTATTTTTTTTGAATAGTGAAAAATACAAATAATTATTAAAAAATTGCCTTTTTATTTAACATATTTACAATTTTAAATAATATTTTAATTTTTTTTCAAAGTAAAATATGTCAGTTATTTTAAAATTTAACTAATTTATGTCATTTTAATTAATTTAATTTTTAATTTTCATATAATTTGTTTTATACCTTTGAAAAAGTTCTCTTTGGAAAATAGATATTTCGTTAAGTTTTCAGGATTAATACTAAATTAAATTCTCCCACTTATTTGATTTGAGTTTTTTTAATGGAATCAATATTTTAAATAATCATATTTCATGTTATATAATAAATTCAAATTAATTTTTATTCATAAATATTAATAAAGATAAAAAAATTAATTATCAAATTTAAGGTTAAACCATTGTTTTGCGAGTTACATGCGCTTGTGTTAAAATTAATTTTCCACACACACAATCTTTTTATCTAATAATTTTGATTAATATTTAAAATAAATGGGTAAAAAGTATTTAATAATTCTAATTTTAATTTTACTATTTAAGGAGAAATTACCCTGGTAAATAAAGATATATAAGTTAACGTGGTGAAAACTAAAATGGAAAAAATAAGTAAACTAAAGGCTAAGGAAAAACATGTTAAGTTTTTTTATTTTTATGTGTTATAGGTGTGGATATAACATATAATACATAAAATAAATTATTTATCATTTTTTAGGAACTTGGGGTGAGAGATACTTTCCATTATTGAATAGTTTTGGGTATTTACAAAACATCAAATCCTCCTCAATTATAAAAGGATTCTCACTCACCTCACTTATTCACACCTATAAATAAATTTAAATAAAAAACCCATAAAACATCAATCCTAAAAATAATTAGACACATTATAGAGTTTCTTGTCTTCCTAAAATACTAACCCTAGGGTTTTCAAGAAGGGATCCAAATGAGATTTATCTAAGAGAAAGTAATTGTTTTCACTAGGCTCTTTCTCATTATTTATTATTTTAAAACCTTTCATTATGTATTAATAACTCCAATATAATAAAATAATTATCTACCATATAATTATTTTTTATTATGTTGATGAAAAAATATATATCCATCTGCACTTCTATTAAATTATAAATGAAATATTCAATCATGTGTATGTCAGACTACTGCATCACAAAACGATGTTACTTGTTTTACATGAACACTTATAACAGTTGAATATAAGGATAAATTTAATGTAAATATATATAATTTCTATGATATAATTATAATTATGTAAGTTTAATATCACATATACCTTCTTACCTTCCATTCTATTTAAAATATGATAACGTCGCACGTGTGTTCAGTGGACTACCGCATTGCGAAGCGATATTATTCATTTTTCACATACAATTTAAATAAAAGGTAATAAAAATAAATTTAATAAATATATATGATATTTATAACATGATATAAATTATTTAAAATTAATATATCACACATTTACTAACCCTTTCACCCATTAAGGGAATGATATCATCACTAGTGCGTACATACGACCTACCATCTCAATGAAGCGATGAAATCCATTTTCTATGTCAAAATTTCAATAATTGTTATATGTATGTATATAATGGGGTAAATATTATTTATTAAATTAATATCATTTTGTATATGATGAATCTATATCATATTTACAATAACCAAAACTTTCAAGACAAAATACGAATGAGAAAATAAGATAATTAACACTCGAAGCAATGAAGATAATGAAATATTATTAACAAATCAGTGGTAAAATGTTATAAGAGGATCATATATGTTATGATATATATTATTTTGGTTATGTAATAGATGTATAATAAACCTATATTTATTATAATGTAGATTCAGACACATACAAAGGAAATAGAACCCAAGGTACGAGTTTCTCATATCACTTTCACTTTCATGAGACATATGCCATATTCACCACTTATTAATTTGCATGGTGTATGTACTGCCCATTTTGTTATGTTATATCATTAGTATATTTATATTAATGGTATTTATAATTTTATTTTATTTTATTTTTTTCATGGGTCCTATGATTCTAACATTTCCAAACTTGTAAGGGTGTATTCTATAATCTCATCATTATTCAAGATTGTTTATTTCTAAGTCTCCCTTTGGGAAATTATTTTATATTTATATCCCAAAATAAATTTATTTTCTTATAATATATTTATTTATGAATGTTTTCAAATAATAGTACCATTTTTAATATCTTTGGTTTATAAAATGATTGAGTTATTGTTTTTAGGAAATGAAATCTTCATTTATCTCTTTGGTCGAAAATATGTTTTCTTCCAAAACCGTGTTTTATGAAAATATTATTATTATTTTTCATTCTAAAAAAATATTTATAAGTTTTTTTTACCCTTGTTTGATTTTGTAATTTTTTTTGAAGGAACCTTGATGTCATTTTTCAAACAAGTTCTGTTAGGATTTTTAAAAAATAGGAAAGGATTATTTGTATTAACTTATATTGAATGTATATAATTTCTCACCGTCATTAACTATCAATGTTTTAAAACTAAATATTTAAATTTCAAAAGATTTTTTCAAATAAAATTATTTTAAAAATAATTTTTTAAATTCTTATTTTAAAAATATTTTCAAATTAAAATACTTATTTTCCTCGATAATGTTTTAATGACATTTTTAGGGTATTTCTAGTCATAAAAAATATCAAACCTTTATAATAACTTTGATCCACTCGGGTTATATTATATGTATATCATCCTTATTATTTATTTGGATGGATTATGATCAGTTCAAATGAGAATGAAATTTTTTTTACATTCACAATATTACTTTAGATTTTTTATAATTATGTTAATTTTATTGGGGTAAGTATTAACATTTTGTAAGTTAGTTATTTAATAATAATTTTTATGTTGATTTTTTTTTCATCCATTAAATATGAAGAATGAATTGGAAATATTATGAGATGGGTGGGGCCTTGTTATATATATCCCATCAATGCATTGAAAAATATCACGAGACAATCCAATTGGCCAAATTAGATGGTTTTTTACCAATAGTTTTAAACAATCTTATAAAAGGTCTTGATAATATGTTTCAGATGTCTATTATTATGCTGTCTTATTTAATGAGATAATTTATTTACTTCTATGTGATTGTTAAATTTTTTGTCATATCCATGGATAAGTTTCAAGATCATGTTATTATTTATATGGTTGTATTTGATCATCTTTTATTACTATAATATTATGATCAAGATATTCTTAAAATGGGACAACATGCCTGTACACAATTGGTACAAGATCCAGCTTGGCATCCAAAAGACCCAAGATAAAATCTGGGTAGGGAAAAAAATCTAGGGGTACTGTAGCATCACTGTAGTAGTGCACTGTAGCAGTACTGTAGTAGCGGTGACACTATAGTGAAGGAGGTACTATAATAGAAACTATATTGGCAGCGATACTGTAGAAGGTACTATAGAAGCCCTAGTACTGTAGTAGTACTGTTCACCAAGGGGTCCTTTGGGCAAACAAAATGGGCATTCAAGCCTTATATTCAGGACACTTTCCCTTGGTCCTTTGGACTATGTAATGGTTCTACCTTTACCTAGTCCAAAAGAGGTCTTTGATTTAAAAGTAAAGCGAGGCTTCAACCCCATCCTTAAAAAAAGATATTATTCAAATGGAATGTGCCTTATTTATTTACATTTAAATATAGGTTATTTTTATTTATTCATGATTTAATCCATTGTACGCTTACCCTTACTATGCATATGAGGTCCAACATTTCTTATGTTTTATATTCCCCAGGATATCAGGAAGTGTTCTGTGATTGATATGCAGGGATATGCTAAGGGGAATATTTATGTTCTCAAAGAAAACACTTTGTGTATTTTATTTTTTAAAATGTTTGTGAAATTTAATTATGTATATATTATACCAAGACTAATAAAATATTATATTCTTAAAGATTTGATTTATTGTATCTGGTGACAATGTAATAACATATCAACCAGCTCTGTGCTACTGGGGTTGAGATCTTTGTAGTTTGTATCCATGGAATTTTAGTAGAATCCTTGGAAACCAGATATAGGAAAACATAAATTAGGTAATATAACCCTATAAATAACATTAAAGATAAGTATAAGTATAGAATAACATTATAGAGTTTTGGAAAGGTAAAGACTCTATGGTTTTTCTAAAAATACATCCCAATCTGGATACTACAAGTGGACATGGTTCTGGAACTGATGTACCTAGGGGTAATAACCTCAAAAAAGGTGTGATGAGCTCAACTCGATAATTACCAAGTACAAAATAATGGTCCTATTTTGAGCACATGGTTTGAAAATCCCATGGTATATGCTTTTCTAATTCAAATTTTCTTTAAAAACTATTATGATAGAGTTAAAAACATTTTATGTTTTTAAATCTTTCCCCAAAAACAATTTTTATGATTATAAGATTGGTCATGCATAAAATTTTCAATTTATGGTTAGTGATTCACTAATATTGAGATTATACAATATGTTTCATACTGTTATAATATAATATAATATATGAAATTTTTTAGAAATGTATTATAGTGGAATGAATGAGAACCATATCATTGCACACACCCCATATAGGGAATTACCTTTTTTTAAATATAATGAAGTTGGAGTTTGAGATATAGTTCGAAATAATGAAATTACAACCATATTGGAGAATTTGAACCAAGTTATGAGAAATAACTTTTCTTGAATGGAGTATCAGACTAATTCACTATGTGGCGTAACAATCATAGAATACTTTATGCATCAAAAAATACATCATTCAATGGGGATATAATTTTTTTTAGCTGAGCAATGACAAAATTCATTAGAGAAGATATTTATTACAATGGAATTAATGAAATGGAGAAGGTTTTCATGACATTTTATCATCTCATAGGAGATACAGATCAGTGTTGGTCATTGATTTAGTATACTAAGGTTGAAGAATAAATAGAAAACATAGAATGAAAAGATTTTAATGTGCTATTATTGGAAACATATTTTCCTCACAAGTAGTGAGTAGATATAGTGATACAGTTCTTGAGTCTAAGAAAAAAGGAATATAAAAATTTAGCTAAGTATGATTCCAACTTTACAAGGTTATCAAGGCATTTTATAGACATCGTACAAAATCCAAATATCATGATTGCTCATTTATTTTATAGGTCAAAGTCGATCCTTATATGGGTATTATTATCCAAAAAAATACCATTATATGAGTGCATAATATCATGTGAAATCAAGATAGAGTAATAATAATAAAATTGTTAGGGATTCTAAGTGAAGAATGTAAAGGAGAGGATGTTATAAAACAAGATGGATAAAGGGAAGAAGGGAAATAAGTATTTTCCAACATGTGATAATTGAGGAAAGAAACCCCATGGTACTTGATTTAATGGATTTAGAGTTTGCTACATGTGTTGAGAGAAAAGAATTCATTCTCGTGATTGAAAGGGAAGGAAATAATTTTATGATGTTCAAAGGTTCAACTGTAATGAGATGGGGAACTATGTAAAAAAATTCACCGAGCATCAACAGATTATATCTCAAAAGAAGCTAAAGGATCAAGGTCAAGCTTATGATATTAAAAAAAATGAAGTAAAATAATTAATGTGATTGTGTCTGCACTCAATAATAATGGTATAAGATCATTTTAATCAATGATATTCTCATTATAAGAATTATGAAATGTATTATGATTTTACTACAATACTTTTTCTTTAAGGATTTTAGAGTACATATTGAATGGTACCAATGACCCAGAAAAGAGATTCAGTGGAAAGTTGATCTATTCGGAAAACAAAATATTGAGGGAATATAACCCTTAATATGTGCTCTATATTGAGATAGTAATGATAAATAGATGTTTATGGGATTTTATGGGTGATGTTAAAATAAGTTAAGTGATATAAAGGATTATGTTATCTTTTCTTTAGTTTACTTCATGTTTAGATTTATGGAATATATTCAAAAACCTAATATTTTTGGAAGCATTCATGTTTTAATTAATATTTTATAGTGATAAAGGTCTTTACATATTTAGAATGTGACATTAATAGACACAACATATTATATGTGGAATATAATTTTTATTTAATGACATTCCTTCGAAATTTTTGGACTTTGAAATTGTTCTGCCATATTTTAGTATAGTGTTAAAGTTAAATATATATTAAATGTATTATGTTGAGATTTCATTGTTATTAGATAACTTGTTCTAAACATTTTGGTTTTAAAAAATATCTAGATATAGGAGGAATTACCTGATATTCTAATGATCGATTAAATGTGCTTTAAACATAAAAAATTCATCTTGGATATTCATTTCATGGAGTAAATAATCAAGTGAAAATTGATAAAATCCTCACCAAAGGATGAAATTGTTCTTATTAAATAAAAATATATCTTGTAATTATATTTTACTATTTCCTCAATTTAGATAGTAAAGGAATTACTAAACTCTATGAAAAGGGTGTTGAAACAAATATGTTTTCCTATTACCATTATATCTGATTAATAAAATGGCCTATTAACTCACCAAATATTTATGTATTTAAGATTATTAAATTTATATTAATCATTCAATTTCTTTTGATCAATGATCTATATCACTATATATTAATCCTTGGGAGTTATTGTTCTATTCAATGTCCATGTTTTCATTTCCCACCAATGTTCTCATACATAGAAACCTAGTAATGTGTTATTATGGATGACCTTATTACATAACTTTAAATATTATCAAGAATATTATTTATTAACCTTATTTATAATGTGGGTTTCCAAAAAATGTATTTTAAAATGTCATACCCTTGATTATTGCGACCAATATTAAATTATGAGGACACAATTTATTTAATGGGGGTAGAATGTAACACCTTGAGATCTTTGAAGGGGTCTATTATATTTGATAGAGTATAGTTCATAAAACAAAAAGCATATAATATAATTTTAAAACTAAATAATTAATGAAATATTCATTTTTAAATAAATTCAATCTCATCGATAGATTGCGATGTATGAAACACTATGTTTAAAAGAAAATAAATATTGTATTAAAATATTACTCTTTAAAAATGACCATTATAACCTAGTAATTATGTTGGAGAGAATTAATTGGAGTAAATAAATAACTAAAATTATATGGTTTAATATGTATAAAATAAAATAAATAGTTATAATTTTATAAGAAATAAAATAAGAAATATTTGATATAAAAAGAAATGTTTTCTGAAAAATGGTATTTTTCTAAAGAGGTTTTCTCAAGCTATTCATTCATAATGTAAAAGTAATTTTTATCAATTTTAGAAAATGTATCTAGAAAATTAAAATTAATTTTTGGAATATACATTTCAAAATTATCCTTGGGTATTTTTTTTATAATTTCATGAAAAGATTAATCTTGATGAATAGTAAAAAATAAATATTTTTATTAAAAAGATACATTTTCATTTAAATTATTTAAAAAGTAAAATAATATTTTAAATTATTTTTAAATTGAAATTTGTTAAATTATATTAATTTTTTACTAATTTTTTTTTTCATTTTTATAAATTTCATTTTCAGTTTTTATATCAAAACATTATATACAATTTAAAAATTTCTCTTCGGAAAACCGTTTTTTCATCAGGCCTTTGGGATAAATTTAAAATTAAACTTGGCAATAATATTATTTTAATTTGATAAAATGGATTAAAAATTTATATCAATAATTTTTTATATTATATAAAAAGGTCAAATTAATTTTTGGTCATAAAGTATAATAGAGATAATGAAAATCAATTACAATGATTACAGTTAAAACGAGGTTTTACGTGTTACATGCGTTTGTGTTAAAATTAAATTTACACACACATATGTTTTTTTAAAATAAATTAGATATAATATTTAAATTAAGTGGATAAAAATAATCTATCAATTCCCATTTTAATTTTACCACTTGAGGATAAATTACCTTGGTAAATAAAAATATATAAGTTACCGTGATGAAAACTAAAATGGTAAAAATAAGTAAACTTAAAGTATATGGAATAACATGTTTAAAACATGTTTTTTTGTTAAAAGTGTGTATATCACAAATAATTCATTAGTTACATTATTTTTAAATTTTTTAGTCACTTGGGGTGATAATAACTTCCAATTATAGAATAGTTTTGAGTATTTACAGAAATGACACTCCTCCTCAGTTATAAAAGGGAACTTAATCCCCTCACATATTCACTCATATAAATCCATTTAGATAAAATATATAAAAACATCTCTAAAAAAAATATTATACACATTATATATATTATTGGATTCCCAAAATACCAACCCTAGGGTCCTTAAGAGGAGATCGAAAGAGGTTTCTATAAGAGAAAGTAATTGTCTTCACTAAGGTCTTTCTCTTTTTTTCTTGTTTTAAAACCTTCAATTATGTCTTAAAAAATCTGATATAATAACCAAATTATATAAAATATACTTATATTTAATTATTCTTATGGTATAATATTTATCCATATCGATATCCACTTCCATTGAATGGGAAATGAAATCCACAATCATGTGTACTGCAGACTACTTATTTGCAAACTGATATATCTCATTTTCCATCAACACTTATCACTAAAGGATATAATGCTTGATGTAATGTATGTATATATATAATATTTATGATATAAATATACTTATTAAACTTTAATATCACATATACCTTATTACTTTCCCTTCTATTTAAAACATGATAACGTCGCTCGTGTGTACGACATTTTATTACCTCACGAAGCGATGTGATTTGTTTTTCAAATATTCTTTACATAGAAGGTAATAGGGATAAATTTATTGAATATATGTGATATAAATTTTATGATATAAAATTTATGATATAAGTTTTATTAAATTAATATATAAAAAATTCTATACCCTTTCACCTGTTTAGGGAATGATCTCATCGCCTGTTCATACACACAATCTACCGTCTTCATGAAGTAATGAGATTTGTTTTCCATGTCCAATTTTTAAGAATGGTCATATGGATTTATATAATTTAAAAAAATATTTATAACATTAATATAACTTTTTATATTGTTTTACTATATCCTATTTTCAATAACTATAACTTTCATGAAAACAAATGCTTGGTAAAATAAAGAAATTAACACATGAAACAAAGGAAATAATTAAATATTATTAAAAAATGGGTGGTGAAATGTTATAAGTGGATAATATATGGTATGATATATGTGATTATTATTTTGAATTTATTTTCAATAAAAATAATTTATTATATAGGTGTATTAGATACATACTATGGAAGTTAAAAAAGAGGTAAGGGTTTCTCGTTTCACTTTTACTTCAATGAGACATATACTATATTCACCTCTTAATCCTTTTTGTCGTGTATATAAACATGGTTTTTAAATGTTAAATAATTAATAAATTTCTATTAATGGAATTTAAAATTTAATTTTTTGTTATTTTTTTATAAATTTCTTATGATTTATAAGTTACCAAAGTGTTAATGGTGTAATTCACAATATCATCATTATTCCGGATTATTTATGTTTAAGTCTCCAATAGGGGTGTTATTTGATATTTTATATGTTAAAATAAATATAATTTATTCTAATTTCATTATCCATGAACTTTTTCAATTAATAGTACCATTTTCACTCTTTTGGGTAACTAAAATTTTTAAGAAAATGTTTTTAAGAAAAGATGACTTCATTTATTTCTTCAATCGAAAAGCTTTTTTCTTAAAAAATATTTTTTTTCTAAAAATGATTTCCAAAATATTTTTATCATTAAAAAATGATTTATTAAACAAACATTCACCCATGTTTTACTTTTTATAAAATGGTTTTAAAGGATCCTTCATGTCATTTTCCAAATAAGCCTCGTTTATCTTTTACCAAAAATATGAAAGTAGTCTTTATTTTACCATGTAAGACATTAAAGGATTTTAATGTATTCAAGAAAAATAAATGGTTTAAAGATTAGTATATATATATTTAAAATTTTATTTTCAAAGAATAGTATTTTAGAAATATATTTTGAAATTTTAGATTAAAATATTTTTCAAAATGAAATGGTTATTTTCTTCAAGAATGTTTTTTATTAAGATTTTATTTTTTTATTCATCAACAATAGAGAACCATTATTTTACTTATGATAAACTAGGGAAATATTTTAATTATGTCATCATTATTATTTATTTTTATGTATTATGACCAGTTTTACCAACGATGTACAATTTTATTACAATTCACCATATTAATCTTGATGGTTTATGATTATGTTTATTTAATTGCGGTAAGTATTTAAATTGTGTTTGTAGTTTCTAAATATAATTATTTTTGTTGAGTTTTTTTCATAGTTTTAATATAAGGGATGCATTTTTATTATTATATAAAGGGTGGGTACAAATTATAGATATCCCTCTGGTACAATTATTGGCCTCCTGAAACAAATCAGTTGGCCAAATTAGATAGGTTTTTACACACAATTTTAAACTATCTTGTGAATGGTCTTGACTATTTGTTTTAGATGTCCAAAATTATAAATTAATTTATTTTGAGATCATTTATTGATGTCTACATGATTATTAAATTAGTTGTAATATCCATGAATATGTTCAATCTCATATGATCATTTATATGGATTTATTTGATCATATATTATTCCTTCCATATTTTTTTCAATTAATTATTTAAAAGGAATGTTTTTTAGTTATTTACCTCGACATATAGATTATTATTATTTATTCACAATAGATTCCACTTTATACTTACCTTTATAGACCATATGAGATCACCCATTTTTTTATTTTCCCTAGGATACCCGGAAGTGTTTTGTGATTTATATGCAAGGAAATGATAAGGGGAATAACGAAGTTCTCAAAGCAAACACTTTTTTTATTTTATGTTTTTAAAATGTATGTGAAATTCATGTATGCATTTATTTTACTAAAAATACAAAACTATTAGGTTTTGTGGCATGAAATTCCTTGTATCCAGTGATAATTTAATTAAGTAACCACCAACACTAGGATTTTAAGGTTAGGGTATTTGGACATATAGTCAGTTGAAGGATATTTATTTTAATAAGAATTAGGAAATAAATGGACGAGTGAACATGTGATTGTAATCAATTGGTTCCTTACATGAGAACATAGTGAAAGGCAGTGAGGTAAATGAAATTGATCGTTGCTATTGAGTTACAATTAAACTTAGTAAAACCATAAATAAAAACAATTAAAAAGAACATTTCTGGAAAATATATTAAGGAATGACCAAAATTATTTTTAACAATCCATTTTATGTTTTCATTATTTATTTTATTTTATGCAAGAATTCACCATAACAAACCCCACCATATTTCTCATTATTTAATAAAAACATAAAAACATAGAAACAATTTTTTTTAATAAAGTTGTAGGAGTTGTGAGTGATCTAAAATATTCTCCTTGAGAGGTGTCCCTAGTCAGTCACTATACTTCACTAGGATAAAATGAATATTATTTTATACCACCCCATGATAAATGTATCAATGAGAGAAATAATGATGGAAGCAAGGAGAAATCTCAAATGGTTTTGCAGCGAAGAAAAGAACTCAACATATTGTTTTTAAATATTTAAATGATGGAGATTAGATTTAAGAACAAAAAAAATAGTTAGTCATCAAAAAAGAACAATGAATTAATTATAAAAAAGAGTCAAAGTTAATGAGTGAAATTAATAACTTGAAGAAGATACTCATTGCAGAGAAGAAATGGAAGGTGGATAAAAAACATAATGCTCAAAAAGAAGAAATTATTTGAGATTTTCAAACATAAATTGATTGATGTAGAAAATGAATAAGTAAAATTCAAATAAAAATATTATATTTATATTAATGAAATTAGAGAAATACTGAATAGTAGGTTTATTTAAAATCTTTTTTCAAAGGAATAGGTTAAAAAAGATATATTTGTGGAAAAAAAAGATATCTCATAGATGTCTACAAATGTTGGAAAGAAAATATTTAGGGAGAAAAATTCAACAAATAATGATTCAAAAAGGGAAATAAAGACATAGAAAATGAATAAGATAGTTTTTTTGTGTCTACCATAATTTTTTAAGGAAAATTAAGAAGGTTTAATATCAAAATCTTAAATAACTATTGGAGTATAATTTTGGAAAACAAGATAAATTTAGAGTAAAGTGTGTTTTTATTATGGATAATAATAGTATTATAGAGGATTTTGGAGCATTATTAAGAGCTTTTAGTTTAATTATCTACATTTATATGATCATATATCATATTTTAGTCATATATTGATGGGGGACCAACCCAATTTAAGTATAAATGTTTACAAATGATCACAAAAAATAAGTATGAAAGTTGAAAATAAATTACAATCTCCAGATAATGTTTATGTAATGTGTGACAAAACATGTTAATTTAATAAATATTGTCTCACAATACTACATAATCATCTTATTGTGAGTTCAAGAGTACCCTAAAAAAATTAAAAAGGAAAAGAGAAGGTGTTGGTTTTTGAGGTTGCACTCAATTCATCTCAGATTCAATTCCCATGGATCATGGATAGTTGATGTTCATATCATATTATTGAGAATTTAAATCTTCTGAAAGATGTTTAGAATTAAGAAAGATGGTTTTTACACCTATTTTAATGATGAGTCACTAAAAATAATGGGACCTGGTTTAGAAATCATTGGATATGATAAGATAAAATTAAATAACACACTATTAATTGATCGATTAAAATAAAACTCATTAAGTGTATTTCAATTATGTGATGGGGGAAATAAAGTGTTATTTAAAAAATATGAATGACTAGTAAAGATAATAAAATATGGATTTATATTTAAGATAGTATAGTGAACATAAGGACAATTGTTTTAGGGTTTCAATACAAAAAAAAATCATGATACTTAAGTTTGAAGGAAGAAAATAAGTTGTGGAATCAAAGACCTAGAAACATATGTCAAAAGAAATATGAGTTAAATTACCAATGAAAAGAATTTTTGTGGTGCATTTATGGTGAATTAAAATATAAATAATAATCTCTCTATATACTAAATAAGAATATTGTAAATTCTTTATAAAAGAAAGTATATTTTTAAAAAAATTACCTATTATAGGTCATTCATTTAGATATTAATTGGTATATGAGGAATTAATAGAAGAATAGATATGATTATTTTATTCCCTTTATTAATTAATTCAATTTTATTTCATGTATTATTTTTATGAAAAATAAGTGAGTAGCCTTGCAGATGTTTAATTTTTTTAATATAAGTGAAGAAAAAGAGTGTAGATTCTCTTTAATGATGCTGTGGATGGATAATTATAATAAATACACAAGTGGAAAGATTAAATAATAACTTATAAATAAGTATATTATTAATTAAATTATTAAACTATGTACCCCAAAAAAATTTCATGGATAAAATAAGAACAAAAGTATCTTGTAAATACTACGAACCGTGTTAGAATATGGTGATATGTCTCAATTTTTATAGAGGCTAGTAATTAGAGTAATTAATCAGATTCTAAACCACTGTGTATGATAACCCAATTTAGATATAAAATCTCATGATATGTATTATAATAAGGCACAAAGGTTGAAATAATTTATGGTCTTTTAATACCTTGTATTCTTAATGTGAAAGGTGAAAATCTAGGGAATTGAATAAAGAGGAGTTGAAGGTATCTTCCTTGGTTATACTCTAAATATATGAGGATATTATTTAAAAAATATGGATATAGAGAATATTTTTGATAGTGATGATGTTAATATAATATAACACTAAAATAATGAAGTTACATATCATGAAGAAAGTACTAGATGTGAATATGATGAATCAGAATTGGTTTCTAAGGAGGATACAATTTCTAAAAAGGGTATGAATTGTGAATAATTTTAGGTTGAATATGATGATTAAACCATTAATTGTGTTGAATAAAAACCTTCCTAAATTCATAAAAGTAATATAAGGTAGGTATATGAACAAAATATTTTTATATATCAAGGATAAATTTGGGGAAAAGATCACACCACATTGTTTTCTCAGGTTGAATTGAAGGATAATGAATCAAGAGCGAACTGATGCTCGGACTGAGTATTTATATTAGAGTGAGAATAATAATAATTGGGAGTTGGAATATAGTATAATAAAAAATAAATCCATAGGAACAAAGTTGTTTTTCTATAAAAAATATAATTATAAAGGATAGATGATGAGAAACAAGGAAAGATTCATTTTCAAAGGCTATTCACATGGGGATGGAATTTATTTCGATGGTACTTTCACATAAGTTTCTTGGATTCATACCATTAGAATTTTTATTTCCAATGTGTAATAAAGGTGATACTATATATTTTAAATGGTTGTAAAATTATCCTTCATCAATGGGAAATTAGAAGAGTGAATGTACATTAATCAACCTAATGTATTATTTCTTGGAGAAATATAATGATAAGTTTTTATGTTGAAAAAAATTACTATATGGTTTAATGAAAGCCCAAAGGTAATGGTACTCGGTCCCATATATGATTTCTTTTTTATGTACTTCATATTTTTTAGTCTCTTTTTGTTTATTAGTATTTTTTCAAGAGTTTTTGGAAAAAATGGCTGCTTTAGGGTATGATTTTAGTTGGAACATAATTGAATCATGGTTAGTAGAAATAAAGAGGCATCCCAAAGGAGACCTTGAAACCTGGACATTGGAGCTATCTAGGCCATACAGAATACAACATTGGTGTGTAGACCAACCATGCGCCCAAATCAGTGGGTCTATTTGAGGTGCCCAGTTGATTGCACGAGAGTGTGCCCTCCCCCAGGAAACTGTGCAAACACTTTACCTGTGGACATAGTTATTGAACTGTTGGTGTGAAATTTGGAAAACCATTATTCTAAACTATGAAGACTACTGAAAACTTTAAAAATGTTTAATTTTACTTTTATACCTATTTAATTTTAATACCATAACCCCTAGATTTCCCCATTTAGCCTCCCATAGTCTAGTTTTACCTCCCCCTTTAACTTGTATCCCTTGGACCTAAATCCTTTTGTGTATTTGGGGTGGATCCTTGAATAAATAATCAATTAAGCCTCCCCTATCTTGTTTCCCCCCTTATTTTTGGTCTCATTATCCTTCTATATTGGGTATTTTCTTTCTCCATCGGATTGGTTTCCCTAATATGGGTTCAACCTTTATTATTTGGGTTAAATATCGAAGGCTATGTAATGTTTTTAGGGTATCCTCATGGAGAATTTTTGGTTTCAACCTTATTTTAAGAAATTTCCTAGTGATAAGTAGGTGTTTACATGCTTTAACATCATTGGATGATTTTGGTATGTTTGTTATGATTTTCAGATTCTATGAATTTATCGAGTGGTGTAGAACATGTTTTCAAAGGTTTTTGAGGTATGTAAACGTTTAAAAAATGTTTGGAATTTTTAAAATAGTGGTTTTTCTATGTGTTTCTATATTGGGTTGTGTGTATATGAAAATAGATATCTATGTGACATGAAAAAAGGAACTGGGCATAGAGAAATTCCTTGGTAACTAAGAAAGGGAAGACTAGATCTACTATGCAAGGTGGTCCAGTAGGGCCTAGGCCTAATTCCACTGTCATGATTAATGCTACAACAATAAATAAATTTATGATAATGATTGGAGGACACTTGAAATAGGGATTTGATTCCCCTCTAGTGGATCATTCATGGGAATGATGTGGGTTTTGGTTTGTATGTTCTTATCACCGAGGTATGAAGATTCTAAGACCCCACTAAACCTAGTTCCGTAGGGATTACTTATTGTTCACATTTGATTCTATACTTATCATTCATCTTATTATTGTGTCTACTTTCCATTTTAATTTAAAATCATTTTTAATTTAATAATGTTTTATTTATTTTTCATAAAAACTAGCATATTGGCTTGTCTTATGATTTTATGGCATGGAATATCTTATAGTAGTTTTTTATTGGGCTTTGTCTCACAATCTACATATTCCATAATGTGTATTTAGACCTTTTTATGTTTTAACTAGGTAAAGGAAAGATGTTCTGTGGTGGTGATGGTGGATCTGGTTGCTAGTGTTCCTTTTCTTGAAAGTGTTTTGGAGATGGAATAATGGTATGGACCTATTGTTGCATAAAGAATTAGTCAGGTAGTGGTTTCTTCTCCATGATTTTTTTATTTTAGTTTTTTGGTTAAAATTAAAAATGTTTAACTTGTGATAGATGTATTTATTTTCTTTAATTTTTTTTTCTTTGGAGGTTATTCAATTCTTGTGGGTCTTTGTGGTTGTTTATTTTGAGTGAAATAATTCCAAAATGTGATGATTGAACACAATACAGTAGTTTCTAGACTATGGGGATTTGGAATACCCTTTGGGTGTTACCTTGGTCTGGGATGGCTATCGGGTTGGATGGAATCCAAACATGGTTCATGAAAAAATGGAATTAGTGGAGGTTTCTACATTTATTTGGGTTATGATATTTGGGAAATTTAGGATAGATCAAAGCTTGGACTGTCAGGTCTTTAGGTCCTTGTTACAAGTGGGGTTTCTGGCCAACACCATTTATGATAGGCCTCAAGTCATCATGGGATATTTGGGGTATGTAGTCTCTTCTCCTCCAGGTGAGATTTATAGGATGTATATTTTTAATGGACACTGAGAATGGGTGGAGTGATTTGAATTGAGATTATGTTTGTTAGGTTTTTGGTCTTGATATATAAATGTCTTTTAAAAGTTTTTGTTTTTAAAAAATTCCAAGATATTGTGTTTATGGTTTCCTTTTTTTGTTTCTGTTTTTAATATCATGCCTTTCTGGAGGCTTCCTGTGTAATAGAGGGAAGAATCCGAAGAGAGTTCCCCCTCACTAGTTTATTAGATACTAGTGGAAGCATTGGATTAGGATATATGAATATTGGATTTGGGAGCTAACTCTATTCTTACTCCTGTCAGGGAAGATGAATTAGGTATATGAAAAGAAAAGCATTAAATTTCCATCAAAAAATTCCCCCCTTATTATAGGGAAGTAGGGATACCGAGGTGGTAAAGTAAAGTATTGATAAGATCAAAAGGATATTTGGATTCCTTGTTACTCGTGAGGTAATTAAAGTGAAGTGTGCTTCATTATTATTGTAAGTCCCAGTCATAGGTGGTGGGAATTAGTTGTTCAGACTAGGAAGCAAGACCAGATGGGTTAAAAATACTTCAAGGTCATTTTTAATGAGTAATATTTCATTGATATCTTGGCCTTAGTAAAGATCTAAGAGTTTTTTTATCTCCCACCTGGGGATCAGACCATGTTGGAATATGCCAACCACTTTGTTGAACAAGTTCAGTTCACACTTTAGGTGGTTTCCAATGAGAAGCTAAAGGATCAACAGTTTGAAATGGGTTGCATCCAAACATTCGGTCCAAGGTATTATTGTTTATATTGAATACTTATGTTGAGGATGTCGATCGAGACCCGATGATAGATATTTATCAGAGTGGAAAGACTATTTTTCCTCCGGTAGTATCATAAGTGGGCGAGGGTAGTGTTTATTCATTTGAGAAGAAGTGGAAAGGGGATGATCAAGAGATTAAGGTAGGTGGTAGCTTAGGTTACCCATCCAGACTATATTTGTTTGTGTCTTTAGATATTGGGAAAGCCTTGTGTCATTAGTTCAGAAGGACGAGGAATATATGATCAACATGTTCAATGCCACATAAGTATTTCTATCAAAGTGTAATTATGGGTAACTTGTAGACGTTTTTATAGGTTTCATGCCCATGTAAGGGTGGTACAGGTACCGTATCATTCTAAGGGACAATGGCTAAGTCATATCCATCCAACACAATGTGTTATCGATTTGGTGGTCATGGTGGCAAGGATGGATATTATTCTTGAAAGTGTCAGATTAAAATATAACCATAGGTTTTAGGTCTTTTTTAGACCCTACTTAAAAAATTTCACCCTCATTTTATAGATAATGCACTGATGGAATCAGATGTGGGACCTGCAAAGGATTGTGGGGTCATTTTTTTAGCATCGTACATAACTGTTTCTTTGTTTGATATGGGTTCTTCTAATACCTTTATCTCTCCCTATATTATGTTTTTTTTAAATTTCAGATTGATCTCATGTTTCATGTGATGGAGTTGGGGACACAACTCTGTATGAGGAGATAAGAGGTTTTTAGGTGTCCATATTATACTCTCACCCTGTTAGAGGTTGATCTGGAATATTATTTTTTGGTTATGGAGATGGACCTTTTAGATATGATCCTTCGTGTGGATTAGATGGTGCATTTCTATATGAAAATTGATTTATATCTTTAATAATTGAATTTTGTGGCACATGAAGGAAGTACCCAGGTGTTTCATTGTAAATGGTATCCTATGTTAGGATGTAATGAACCTCCACTTATGAATTTGGAAAATTTATTTTAATAGGTCTCATCATTCATGTTACTGGTTGATGTAAGGGGGTTTCAGGATGGAATACATCCTATAGTGGATGAGTATCTAGTAGAGTTTCCAGGTGATTTCTTAGGGTCACTTCTGGAGCAGGATGTGGATTTCACAATTGATTTGGCTTGAGAAACACAAATGATTTCTCTTCCCTCATATCATATGGCCCCACTGAGTTTATGGAATTGAAGATATAGCTGGAAGATTTAGAATCCAAATGATTCATTCACCCAAGAACCTCACGTTGGGTAACCATGGTTTTATTATCAATGAAATCCTATATATCTCTTCGGTTGTCTATCGATTATCAAATACTGAATAAGGTAATGATCAAGAACAAATACCCATTTCCCCATATTGATGGCATTTTCAATCATCATAAAGGAGAAATGTAACTATACAAGATCTATTTGAATTATATGTATCACTAAGAAATATTCATATGTTTAGATGTCCTAAATATAGCCTTCTAAAGTTGGTACAACCACTTTGAGTATTTGTTCATACCCTATAGGTTGAACAATGCAATAATCATCTTCATGGAATTTATGAACCAGGTGTTCCATAAGTACATTGATTTTTTTAATTTTTATGGATGAAATACAAGTTTACTTGGGGACCAACAAAGAGAAAGAGAATCACTTGAGGATCACGTTGGGCACCCTTCGATATCACCGTATCTATCAGAATATTTCAAAGTGTACCATCTTAATGAGGGAGGTAAAGTTTCTCGGCCATGTGATTTCAGAACATGGTGTTTCAGTGGACCTCAATAAGATTAGTATAATGATATCAGGGGAGTATCTGAGGTACATCTTCGAGTTTGGGATATTTTTAGTCTTGGTAGGTTATTATAGTTGGGTTTTTTATAAATTTAACTCATATTTATTTTCCCATGGCTGCGATTACCCATAAAGGGGTAAGGTTTCAGTGGACGTTGAAATTTAAATATGTTTTTTTGTTGTGATTAAGATACGGTTTACCACAAACCCTATTTTTATCCTTCTATTGTATGGAAATTGATATGGTCTACTGTGATGCCTCATGTATAGTTATTGGGTGTGTTTTGTTTTAGGATGAACATGTGGTGTTGTATGGTTCTTAGAAACTCCGACCACATGAGGAGAATTTTCCATCCCATGACCTAGAATTATTGGCTATGATTCATTCCTTAAATTCATGGATTTACTACCCCTTTGGGGTGAAATCTGCAATGTACTCATATCATAAGACCTTACTCTACATTTTATACCAGAAGGATCCAAATTTAAGGAAGTTCTACTAGGTTGAGTACCTTTAGGGGTTTTAATTTGACATTATCTATACCCCAAGTAAATATAATGGGGTTGAAAATGATTTGAGAAGGAATATGATTATGAAATATTTGAATGATTCCAGGGATGAGTGAAATTTTATGGGGCTTCTGACATAGTTACATCTGAAAATCAAGGAGCACAGTAGAGGCACATTCTTAGCCAGTGTTAAGTTGACACCCTTACATCTAGATAATATTCAAAAAGAACATATAATTGATTATATTTTCTAGTGTTTTGTGTAGTTTCTAAATTTTGGGGAGGTTCCCGGTGAATAATAATTGTCTCATGAGGGAGTTCTGTGTTATGAGGGCTGTTTTTTGTGCTGTTTCCCCATGGAAGGTTGTGATGTGAGATATCCACTAGTCTTAGTGGTCCTTCTATCCTGGGACCACCAAGATGTTATATAATTCACATACCCAGTTTTGTTGGCCAGTTATAAGGCAAGAGATATATGAAATTGTATCCAGGTGTTAGACATGTTAGTAGGTTAAAGGTGATCACTATAGGCCCTCTAGTTTTTTTCAGGTACTAGACATTCCTACTTAGAAATATGATGAGGATACTATGGATTTGACAATGGGATTTACTCATACAACCCGAGGAAAGAACTCCACATGGGTGGTGATTTTCCATCTAACCAAATAATCTCATTTCATTCTGATTAAGTACTTGAGCATAGTGGATGAATTGGTCTGGTTCCATTCTTAGGAGATAGTGAAGATTCATGATATTCCATCAGAAATTGTCTCAGATAGGGACCCTTATTTTATGTCACAGTTTTGGGAAGGAATTCAGAAGGTAATGTGATACTAGATTATGTTGCGTACAAAATAAATTCCTCAAACAGATCGTCAGATGGAGTGGGTGAATCAGATCTTGGAAGACACGCTTTAAACATGTGTGTTGTATTTCATAAGCTTGTGGGATAACCATTGGGGCTTGGTTAAATTTTGATATAAAAATAGTTACTAGTATATGATAAAAACGGCTCCCTTTGAGGCACTTTATGGTTGGCCATGTCAGTCACCATTGTGTTGTGATGTGGTAGGTGAGATCACCTTTTCTGGACGAAGCCTTGTGCAAGATAAGTATGATAAAGACCTATTGATTACCCAATGTTTTTTGATGGTTCAATGCCTCCATAAGTATTATGATGAACAACATAACTGATCCCTATAATTCTTAGTTAGTGAACATGTTATTCTAAAGGTTCCCCCTCACATGGGTCCCCATCTTCTTGTTATGTAGGGTTAGCTGATGTCGAGGTATGTCAAAACTTTAGAGGTTACCAAGAGAGTGGGTAAGGTGGAATACTAACTAGATTATTCATATTAGTTGATGTCAATTCATGATCTATTCCCTATATCACAATTAAATAAATATAATCTAGACCCATATCACATGATAAATTGGGAGGAATTGGATATGGAGTCTTATTTGTTCGTGGTTGAGAGGAAGGTGCAGATTGTGGACATCAAAGAAAAGTGCTTTAGGGGAAGTCCATACTGGTGGCCCATGTTCTTTGGAAGCATGAGAGTTATGAGTGTGAGAAAAGGGATAAACAATCCTGGGTTGATGAGAATTACACATCTTTTTCTCCGATCGGACATTGGAAGGACTTTCCAGGGGCAGAAAGTGTTCATGGTGGGGAGAATTATCTCATATATGATTTTATTTTTTGTTAATTATTGTTTTATTTTGGTATTTTCTTGGTCATTTTGATTTTCCCAAGAATTTTTGAAAAAATTGTTATTTTAAATCCTAACAATAGGTGGTTCATGGTTCATGTACTCTTAGTAAAAACCACGCACCAGCCTTGAGGAGACTGTGCACCTTGGAAAGTGGCATTGTCCAGGAAGCATGGACTAGCACACAAGAGTCTTGGAGAAATGTACGACTAAACAAGTGAGTCTGTTTGAGGTGCATAGTCAACCACATGGGAAAGAACCCTCTCCCAGAAAACCATTCCATCTATTTTCCCCATGGATTGTGGTTCCACATGGTTAGTGCACAGTTTGGAAAATCATACATCCAAACCATGTGTCCTTCCTAGAACATTAAAAATGTTGAGTTTACATATTTGTAAACTTTTATTTTAAGACCATAACCCCCTTGTATCACCCCATTTGGCCTCCCACACCCTAAACATCCATCCCCTACTTCTTGGCTCTCTTAGAACACAATACTTTGGTGGATTTTGTGTGGATCCTTCAAGAACTCATCACGTAAGCCTCTCCAATCTTGTTTTCTTCCTTCTTCTTAGTCTCCATATAACTTTCTCTTGATTTCTTAATTCTCAAGTAGATTGGTTTCACTAAATTGGTTTCACTAAATTGGTTTCAAACTAAACTTATTATGATTATTGGAGACCACAAAAACATTGGATGCGATTACCCTCTAGTGGCTCATGCATGACGATTTTGTGGGTTTGGGTTTGTATGTGCTTATGAATGAGGTATAAGGATCCTAGGGCACTACTGACACTATTTCCTTATGGAATACACATGGTGATCATGTGAGTGTATACTTATAGTTAAACTTGTTATTGGGTTTACATTATGATTTAATTTAAAATAATGTTCAATATAATTTTTTTTATATAAATCTAGCATGTTGATTTGTCTTATGGTGTTATAACATGGAATCTCTTGTGGTGGTATCCTATTGGGCTTTGGATCACACCCTATATACACCTTTAAGTGCATGTAGACCATTTTATGTTCTACCCAGGTAATGGAAAGATTTTCCATGGTGGTGATAGTGGATCCAGATGTGAGTGATTCTATACTTGTAGGTTTTTTTGAGGTGACATGAGGGTGTTGACCCTATTTTTTCATAGATAATTAGACAATTAGTTGTTTTTCCTCCACAATATGGTATTTCTTTTTTTCTTTAATAATTTAATTTTTTTATCTTTTGTTAGTCATATGTATTTTTTTTAAAGTTGTTTTTTATGTTGTGATTCCATTCTTGTGGGTTAATTTTGGTTTCTTCTTTTGGGAGAAATAATTCCCAAATGTAATTTTTTAATCCCATGCACTATTTTCTATCCCATAAGGATCGGGAATGTCCTCCAAGCCTTGATAGGGGAAATTTCGGTTTTCAGCTAGGATGACATCCCGTCCTGGTTTTTGACATACTTAAATTTAGATTCAGGATTGAATAAACTAAATTTAAATAAGGGAAGATAGAAAACAACCTCTATATAAATGAATATATATAGGTATCATTTATTATTATTTTATATGTTGATTATATTATGTTTTCTAGAAGTGAACCATTTTTAAGAGGATTTTTATTTCATGATAGATAATATATATTAAATTTCCATGCTTAGACTAATGAGGTATTGTATGGTGTGTAAATTTACCAAGAAAAGCATCATATTTCCTTATATAAAGAGAACTGTTCTCGAGAACATTTGGAGAAGCTCAGAATGGGGGATTTAAAGTCGATTTATTCAAAATTTTAGTAGGATTAATGCTATTAAATGATGAGGATATAAAATAAGTTGATTCAAGAGAGGTCATAAAAATTAATGGTAGTTTGATCTATTTCATATATTCATGAAATTATTTAGTTTATGCTAACACACAATGTTCTAGATTTCAATGTGAACCTAATGAATCACTACTTATGGCTACAAATTGAATTCTAAGATACATCAAAATCATGAAGAATTATGATGTGAAATATGATTGTATTGGAAAGTTCAATATATTTAGATATACAAATATAAATTGGGTTGAAATGTGGATGATATAAAATCAACATATGGTGGAGTTTTTTTTCTTAGGGAGAAGTCACTCACCCCTATGAGTAGTCAGATCTCTTGGTAATTGATCAAATTTCATAATTTATAAACACAAAACCAAAACCCTAAAACTAATAAATGATAGTATAGGATATAAAACAGTATATGTAAAACACATAGATACAAATATTCCTAACATGAAACATTAGTTTATAGGTTAGTTTAATTTATTCTAAAGGAAAAGGAATATGCTTCTTCTTTTTAAGAACTATAAATAAAGGATGCACTGGGATTTTTTAAATCCATGATCAAGAAATATTGAATCATAAAGGATATGATGGATATCCATTCCATTATTGAAATTTGGTCTATATAATTACTTTGTCTTGGTCATCACTTTATAATTTCCAATCTCAAATTTTCATATGGTCATGTACTTTTGTTAATATAGAAATTAGGTGATCCAAAACCATATTTAATCATAATCACTTTAACACACTCAATGTTCATACCCAAATAAAAGTTATTAATAAATAAATTACAATTTATATAATCCATAAAAAATGGTCATTCATGAATAATGGAGATAAGTTGTAGGATAATAAATCATAAACCAAAAAACAAGAACACATCACTATTAAAAATAAAAAATACATTCAAATACTCAATCCACTTCATTACAAACCACAACAAAATGTCAGTAAGCCCCATGTTATCCATGATATAGTTAAAGAAAACCAAAAATGAAAAGGTCCTCCCACATTCAGTCCTATAGGAAATCCCCAATAGTGAATCTATATGGAAAATATTACCCAATATCTAAGATGAATTCCAATGTATATGAAAGAAATCCTCTATTTATAAGTAAGAAAACCCTCACTTATATCTCCATTATCTCCCATATCTTTCATATTTAATCAATAATTACAAAAACTATTTGATAGTATTTAAAAACCTATTGAGAAATCCTAAATATTCCCAAAATATACCATTAAAAATATACTAGGATATAAAATCTTGAACTTCATATCTCTACTATAGATATAAAAACCATGAATTGAAAGTTATCTTCACAGAGTAATGAAAATATTATTATTTGTTTACTTTTATAGAATATACATAATTAAGATGAAAATATATTCATTCAAACTACATAATTAATCATCCATATCTATCATATCTTTTGTATCTTCTCATCCACCCTACAACATCTTCTTTCAGGGTGAAAATACACCTATTTTGACACAACAACACAAACCATCCCACAACATGACCACATAAATATTAAATTCAATTATATATCCAACTATTCTTCTCCATCATGGTGTGAGATTAATTTATCATGCTATACAATATTTCAAAGACTTTGAAACCCTCCTATTCATTTGGATACTCATATAATAGAAGAAAAAGTTATAATATATCTAATCAAATTTAACTTTCCTTTAATTGCACATAAACAACCATGTTCCCATTTAATCATAAATATATTCATATAACAAGGGATCATTTTTATTGGTAAAGGGAATTAATCTTATTTATTTTTATTCCACCTAATATATTGTGATATTCCCAATCTATAACTCAAAATTAATCATACATATGAAATATTTTTAATGAGTTAACCTTTACATATGTTAGAGACTCATGAGATTACCCATAAATATGGTCAAGATTTTTATTTCATTAGAAATATATGTTTTTTATATATCACTTGTCCCCTCTGAACCCTTAAGCATTAATGAATTTATAAGGCCCCATCCTTAAACCTTACTTAATCTTGAGTTATTACAAGATTACACATTGTGGATCTTTGCAGGTTTAAAGTTTTAGAGAATTAGATCATAAATCTTGCATTACAATCCACATTTAAACAATGTGGTTATATAAAAGATAGTATTCATTTTTTCCCATTAACAAAAACATATTTAAAAAAACAAAACATGGATTCTTTCTTGAAACTTCCTTGACACAATCATCATATCATGTACCTTTCCCTTGACATGTGAAAAACATTTCAAAAAAACTTGGGACTAGCATAAAAATCTCAGTAAGGGTTATAAAAAATATGGAAAGGAAACATGAGTTCATATATACATAAGAATGAAATCATACTTTACCCATAAAACATAAGCACTTTAACATACCTCATCAAATCATGAATAAATCATAGAAATCATAAGACATAAAAGGTAACTTGAGGCATTCATAACATTCTTACGTAGGGAGTAACCCTCTTGGTTATGTTTGGAATACCCACTACAGTATATTCCCTAAATCTCTTTGGAGAAACCTTAACGTTTCACTCCTTCACGTTACCCAATGCATTGAAGAGCTATATCAGGATCACCCGCCCTTAGTTTATCACGGAACCACATGTTTTTATAACAATTCCCAAGAACCATAACATAAACTTATCACATAAAAAATGCATAAAGGAAACATAACATTTCCACATTTCAATCACAATATAACATTTTAGTATATTGAAATAATGAATCTATTCAAAAAGAAACCATTTCCAAAACCATTTAAAACATTTAATAAAGAGATTTTGGAATCAAAGTGTCCGATACCAAATTGAAGCTTTTAAAATTTTAAACCACTAATATCCATATAAATAAATCCTTAAAACCATTTTAAAAACATGGATATTAATAAAAACAAATATTTAAAACATTTAAAGCGATATTTTGGTTAAAGGGGTTTTACCAAAATTAGAGACACTTGAATACAATAATTGAGGAATAACATTTCATCAGAACTTTAAAATATCATGAGAATAAATGTATTCATGATATAATATTTCAAAGGACAGTATATACACCATATAAGAGTGAATTGGTGCATAACAACAATGAAGTATCAATAGAAATTTCAAATGTGATGAAATCCCTTATAAAGAAGGTATCCTTAAATTAAGGATAAATAAATCTCAAAATTATGTGTGACAAATATAAATACACCCAATATAAGTGGATATTAAGTGTAAAACAATAAGAGGTCATTCACACATATTAAAAGGATGACATATTCAATAAATACATGTTGAACCCAATGAAATCAAAAGTGGGTTAAAAAGTTCCCTTGGTAAAATTCGACAGCCTAACGACATCACTTCAAAATTCAGAAAATGAGTTGATGAGAGATAAAAAGGGAATCTCATCACTTGGACATAAAATTTACATCAATAAGTATATAAAATAACATATCCCAACATAAAAATATGTAAATTAAAAGACATAACAACAGATGTCCTTTAAAAAAGAGGAGGGTGAAAGGTTCCCTTACCGACTTGGGTAACTTTCGAAACGTACACCCCATGGAAATAAGGACAATAAAAAATTGATGTAAATACTCATAAATGAAATTATATTACACAATGAGTAAAATAATGGGCAGTTTATACACCACTCAAAGGAAATTGTGGCAAATGTAGCATAAATCTCACGGAAATAAAAGTGAGATGAAAAATCCCTTATGAAAACTCGGCAGCCTAATGACGTCACTTAAAACATACAAAAATGGATTGATGAGATCAAATAGGATCTCTAATAATATTAACATAAAGTTTACAGAAATAGGAATATAAAATAATATCCCCCAACATAAAAAAGATGATCTTAAAAGAAGTGTCATAAAGGAGAGTACTTAAAAAGAAAGAGAGAGGTTAGATCTCTTACGAAAATTCGGCAGCCTAACGGCGCCACTCAAAACTTCCAAAATGGTTTGATGAGAGAGAATAGGGTCTCTAATCATATGAACATAAAAATTAAAGTAGAAGTAATATAAAATAACATACTAATCACAAGAAAGATGCACTTAAAAGGAATGACATAAAAGAGTGTACTTAAAAAGAAAGAGAGGAGTAAGATCCCTTACCTCGGGTCCGACTTGACTCAACCATTCTTTAATATCCTGAATAATAAACATGAGTTAATTTATACTTCCTTAAGAAAATTTTTGAAGTTAATTATTCCTTTTATATCACTTATTACCATTTCATGAACACTATGTAATTATTTTAGTTAATAACGGTTGTTTAAACGATCATTGGTACTTGAGTCAAAATATGCTCTTTATAATTACAAGTTGTTCATGTATCCATTATATCCAGAGTTATAATCATGATGTATATATAATATATATCATATATATCCAGTAAATATTCATTTTATACTATTCCATATCATTTGGTGATAAAAAACGAAAAGCGCTGTTCATGGAGACGGTAGGCCGTACGTACGCATGAACGCTACTTTCATTTTTTTATTTTTCATATTAATGGAATTAAAAATAAATGATATACATATATATTATAATTACAGTATAATATATATGTTATATAGGTCACATATGTTCATTAATTTCATTCTTTATACATTCCATGTATTGCATGTACGAGTCACGTCACTTGAGGGGGCGGTAGTCCGCACTTCCTCATATGAAATTATCGCATTTACACAACATGAGAAGAATAAAGGTATTGTTTAAATATAAAATACATAAGAATATAGTAAAAATAAATACCATATATATCATATATAAAATACAGTTACATCATAATGGCCACCTTTAAAGGTGTTAAATGAATATTGTACAATCATCGTTTCATGAGGCAGAAAATCGCCAACCACACAAACAGTATGTTCATTAACCATTAGACGAAGTTTAGTGTAATTTTAGCTCGAATACTTTTTATAAAAACATCCTAGTATATTTAAGATACTGGAGTTGTTACAAAAGAGGTGAATAAAAAGATTTTAGGGGGTTGGAGAAGCAAAATAAAACAAAAGGACACAAGTGAAGACATTACCTTAAAATTGGGTAACTCCCTTTGGTGTGAGCTCAAAGGCTTCCTTGGGAAGACTTATGCCCAAAGTGAGGCTTCAAGGAGTTAGAGAGGGATTTGGAGAGACAAAATGGGCATGGGTTGGCCGAGCCAAAGGCTTTGGAAGTGTGGGTAAGGAGGTAGAGGTGGGTGTAACAGCCCGAGATTTTATGAAAAATATTTTTTTTTTATTTCACTAATGTCTTGTGTTGTACGCTACACCAAAAGGAGCTTGCACAACACGCATCCTTGAATTGCCTTGCATTACACGCAATCACAACCTTCCTCGATAGCGTGTGTGGTACATAATCCTGAGTTTCACGAAACAATGATATGCTATTAAAATATTATTAAAACTAGCCGTTATGAATAGTAATAACCACTTTTTAAAATTCTGTAAATCGTATATTTCAAAATGAACTTCATTTTTGGATTCGGAGTATCGAATTTAGCCTAAGGTGAAATTTTGGTACATTTCGGATAACTTTCATATTCTGATGAATAGTGAAAATTACTATATTATAATTAAAAAACAACTTTTTTAATCGAAATAATTAATAGTGATAAATTATTAATTTGAGTAGTTTTAAAGTATATTTAGAATATAATTTACAATTTAATACAATGTTGGTCATTGGATGTAATTTCACATTTAAACTAGACATAAACAAGTGTCAATCTTTTGATAGATATTGTTTCTTAAAAACACGCTATTTGTTTTAACAGCGGGATTTAATTATAAAATTAATTAATGCAACTTTTATGTTATGAATTTGGTAAAATATACTTCATTTTTGAATTCAGAATATGAAATATATCTTGGGATGAAATTTTGGCATTGTTCTGAAAAACATCAATTTTTGATGAATAGTGAAACTACTAAGTGGTAGGTTAAAAACTGAATTTTGCATAAAACTTAATTTTACCGCTTCTGTAAATGGAATTTCAAAAATTCGAGAGACACGGTTAATATCAAGGACTAAAATGTGGTTCAATGAGATGAAAATAATTTTTTGGTGAATAGTAACTTTTTACTTTTTTTTACCACGGTTAATAGTAAATAGGGTAACTAAGGGTAAATATGATATTAATATTACCCTAACACATGTCCTAATTCTATTGGAAAAGTGTAATTCGACCAAAAACAAACTTAGGAATAAAATATGACCATTTAGGCCCACTTGGATTAGATTAGGACATTTATTATTAATTTATTTAAAGAAGGGTTAAAATAGTTAAAATCAAAGTTTAATAAGTAAATCATTTTTAATATGGGGTTATACATAAGATAAATTCGACTATAAATATTCATTAGAAAGATAAAAAGATTTCCTACATGATGGTATTTTATTTGTAATTTTTAGACATCAAATAATATAATTTATTTATGACACAAAAATGATGCAGTAATTATCTTATTAATGAAATATTGACATAATTGATAATATAAATACCAAAATAAATGTAATTTAAGACTTTTTATGAATTCCACTAATTTTCTAGGTTACTATGATATATTAGTGTTGATTTAATCAACTTGGTTCGAACATATAATTCTGTTATGACTTTCACAAAAATCATATATCAAATAGTGTCAAAATTGACACAAAATAGTTTTTAAATCAAATATTATATTATTAATTGTTATTTTATTCCTAAAAATCTAAGGTTCGGCCAAATGACTTAGATAAGGATATATGTATTAATAATATACAATTTGGGGTTCGTTTGGCATGTTATAGTAAGTTTATTAACCATATAGTGAAAGAAAACAAAAAGACATGGTAAAAGTTAAATTATTTACCTTAGAGTTAAATCTAATTGATAAGGTTAAAATAATACCCTAAACTTGTCTAAATCTTATTGGTTGATAGGATTTCGACCCATCCCCACCTTATCTTCGAAATAAGACCCTTTGGAGCCATTATAAACCGATTTTGACTTTAATATAAAATAATATTTTGAGATATTCCTAAGGTGCCCCTCTCCTCCCCTATAAAAGGACACCTCCTCCCCCTCCTCCTCACACCAATTTGAGCACTCAAGCTCGGCCAACCCCTGCCAAAATCTCTTCTCCACTTCCCTAGAAACATCCTAGAGGTTCTGGTCTTCCTAAAAGACCAATTTTAGTTCCCTAAGAGGAGGTCTCCAAAAGGCGCTTCAAAGAAGAGGTAATTACCGTTACCAATTCTTTCATCTTTATTTCTTCTTCCACTTCTTCTTCTTAGGTTGTTTCATTATGAAGTAATAACATCAGTATCACTCATATACTGATATGTTATTATAAGTATGAAACAACCCTATTTCACCATCTATCCATCCTACGGAAAAAGAAATCACCGCGCGTGCGTACGTACGGAATACCGTCTCCACGCCGTGGTGTAATCTATTTTCCACCACCACCTTACATGGATGGGTATAATGGTGTAAAGAATAACTATACATAGTTATTACAACATCATATTGATTCTGATATATTTTATAATCCACTCCAATTCAATTCAATATTTATAGAAATGATATCATCGCTCGTGCGTACGTACGGACTACCGTCTCCACGACGCGATGAGATTCATTCTCCATGTTAACCATTTAAGAATGATTATAAAGTATATATAAGAAATAATAATGAAATATATGACATTATAAAGCTACTGTATTTATGTATATATATACATATGTATGTCATCTACTTACTCCCATTTCAAGACAATAAGGAAAGTAAAACAGCGTTCATGCGTACGTACGGACTACCGTCTCCATGAACGGTGTTTTTCATTTTATTTATCTACCTATTATATATATATATATACTGAATATATATGATATATAAATCATATTTTATATTCTGGAAGTAAGTAAATCATGATATAAGTAATAATGATGTCAAGAACATCAAGTCAAAACACCTACGATAAATGAAACGATTTTACCCAAAACGCTTCTTTAACATGGAATTTACAAAAGAACGGGTAATATAATGTCATAAGTGAACCATATATGATATCATAACAATGAATATGATTATTTAATAAGTCAATGACATTATTTAAATCATTATACAGGAGTTTCGGACACATACAAAGCAAATTGGACCTAAGGTAAGGGAAATATCACAATCTCATTTTTATCCGAGATTGTTTATTCGTAAGTATTTACTGGGGTGTATTTTATCATCCACATCCATGTTCCCTCAATATGTAATATTGTTTCCATCAACTTGAAATAGTTTAAATCCAATTTTACCCTTAGGTGAGTTTTTAGTAAAGAATATGAAAGGAATCTTTTGTTGTTTTTCCGTACGAGGTACTTTTTGACTTTTCCAACAAAAGTACGAAGAATGTTTTTTTTAACTTATACGGCATGAATGGATTTTTAAAACATTACTTCAAAGAAGCTTCCTTTACAAGTTTTCAAGTTTATTTTTAATCAACTTCTTTTATTTTAAAGTTGTATGACATGTTATGAAAGGAAAAATGTTTTTGAAGAAGAAAGGATATTTTCCTCAAGAATTCAATTCAAGTGTTTTATCAAAATTATTTTCCATCTAAGATAATAAAGGGTTCTGTTTCTATCCATATTTTTACATTGGTTTGACTATGTTGTGATGGAATTATGTTTATGAATTCCTTTATCATATATGAATTGATTTATGATGTCATGATGTTTCAAGAATCCCATTTTTGTTATGAAATGATGTATGATTTATGATTTTGTGGCACACATAAGAAAGGATTCATTATAAGATGGGTGGGACCTATATCTCCCTCCAATGCATTGGGTAAAGATTTCATATCTCATGAGATAGACATGGCTGGAATGGTAGGTTATACCGGTTCAGTGAAACAGGACTGAAACGAGGATTACTCGATTCAGAAAGGGACTTTGTCCACTAAGATAGTCTTGGCAATGAGTCTTGACTAACAAGAAATGATTCTCTATGATTATGTGTGTATGCCACAATGAGTAATGTTTTAAGTAAGGGTTTCATTTTCACTACTATGATTTATCCCATGTTATGAAATTATGCTCTCTTTTGCAGGTTACGATTTCCAAAAATGTTATGTTCTTATGAAAATTATGTGATTGATATTTCTTTTGTTTACCCTTACTGAGCATTTGAGCTCACCCTTTTATGTTTTCTTTTCCCCAGGATATAAAGAAAGGTTTTAGGTAAAAAAAAAGGAAGATCTTTGTGGGAGATTTTGAAGATCTTTCACCAGGATTAGAAGATTACGTTCCGAGTTTCCAAAGACACTAAACTATTACGATCCTTGTGTGTGTGTTTTTGTTATGTACTAAGTATTCCGCAAAAGTAATGTAATGTCAATGTACGATAAGCTTCGGGTCTCTACAGTTTGTATCAGAGGAAAGGTTTAGTCAACCTTTGGAAACTAGGATGCGAAAACGTTAGTGAGATCCCTAGAGATATTTCTAAGGTATGTCTAGGGATGTCCCTAGGGATAAGTATACGTATAGGTTATAGTAATAGAATGACGCTAACGATCATAGAATTAAACCTAAGATGTTGGATATTGAAGGTACTCCCCCTTTATTATGTTGTTTTCCCTAGCATGATTTTTGCCTCTCACACTATTCTTTTTGGGTTTTAGACGATGGCTGGAACCCGAAGGAACCGTGTTGATCAATGCAATGGACAATGCAATGATTGCCCTCCTGAACAAACAAATGTTATGGGAGATGGAGTTCAAAATCTTATTGCTATACTTACACAAGCTATGAATCATTCTGGACTTCCAAATGAGCAGAGAAGGGAACAATATTCTATTGAGTCCTTCATGAGGCAACGTCCACCTTCTTTCAGTGGGTCTTCTGATCCACTTGTGGCTGAACAATGGATCAGTACTACTGAAAAGATATTTTCAGTTCTTCAATGTTCTGAACATGATAAAGTCATCTTAGCAGTATATCGTTTGGAAGGTGAAGCTGATCAATGGTGGAATCTTATCAAGAATACGAGGCCAAGAGATGAAATTGAGTCCATGGAATGGGACGAGTTCAAGAACTTGTTTTTCAGTAAGTACTTCCCTCGTATTCTTCGAACAAAGATGGAGAAAGAGTTTCTTGAACTGAAGCAAAGGGACGATGAATCTGTTGGTACCTATGAAGAAAATTTTACAAGACTTGCAAGGTATGCTTCTGGAATTATCATCCAACCGGAAAGTAAAGTTGATCGATTTTTCAGTGGATTAAAACCAAGTCTTCGAAGGGAATTAGCTATAAGAGACTTCAGTAGCTATGAAGAAATTGTGCGTTGTGCTATCAAGGTAGAAATGGAAGTTGGTGTTACATATCCATCTCATGGTTTTGACAAGAAACGAAAGATGGAGTTCAAGGAGAAATCTCAGAATAATGGTGAAAAGAAGATGAATGTTTCCTTATGCACAAAGTGTGGAAAGAAGCATGGTGGAGATTGTCTTAAAGGGACTAGAAAATGTTTTAAGTGTGGAAAAGAAGGTCATCGAGCAGCTGAGTGTCGAAGTAATGGAAAAAGGGTTTCTAATGATGTGAATAAAGCAAACACTGCAGAGAACGCACCGCCAACACTTCAATGCTTCAAGTGCAAGGAAATGGGGCATTATGCTAATAATTGCCCTAATCCAAGGGTTAGTGATGATCAACATGAGCAACCACTGAAGGAAAAGGACAAAGGGAAATCCCATGCGATCACTATTGGCAATGTTGAATATGACAACGATGTGGTGGAATGATTAAGTGTTTATGTAATGGGATAATGTTGTATCATTGAGTATTGCAATATTTATTGATGTGGTATTCAAAGTGATTGAGATATTTTTTGGAAATAAGATGATATGCGCATAATGAAGACGAGAAAATGAAATGTTTAATAGTATTCATGAGCTCATGATTGATATAAGGACTAAGTGATATCATGGTTTGAGTATATAGAATTTTGAGGATTTTGGTATGTGGAAAGTGTTAACTTTTAACTGCACTCATGTTTTCACTAAGGTATACACGATTAAGGACTTTGAATGTTTGGAATGTGACCAACAAGACATATCTTATGATATGTGGGGATCAACGACAGTATTAAATCTCTGGTAATCGATGTCACTATATTATGAGAGTGGACTGCAGTATTATGTATAAGCCTAAAGATTAGACTGGATTATGTTGGACATAAGTTAGTATTGTTTAAGGATAGAAGATTTTCGATATTATTGATGGGATGTTATAGTAACATAGTTTTAGAAAAAGGGACAACCTACAGGACGGGCGACAGCCCATCGCTTCGGACAAGGCTGTAGGAATCGAACCCACAACCGAAGTGCGACTGGCCTTTATCACCTACCACTAGCCTACAGGAAGTCCCTGTTTAGTAGAAACTAGTTTTATTATATTAAGCAGTATGATATATGAAGTATAAGTCCATATGTGATTAATCTCACTATAGATCGACTTATGTATATAATTTTGCTAACCTTTTGTTTGAAACAGATGGAATGACCCGTCATTCTATCACATGATCTGCTAACACTTCACGAATAACAAATTCAACTTCATTTATTTAAGAGATGAAGTGGAAATTGTTAAAGGCACGAACAACAGTGAGATTGTACCAAAATAAAGTAAGTATTTATTCTAATTCAAATTCTTTAACTTTAGGGAAATGATCTTGAAAACCAAAAATGTTGTCCTAGTTCTCTTATACCTGATGAATCAGATGGTACCTTAGATCGTCACAAATTTATGGATTTGTGATTACTGGCTTTTCCATAGCCATGTTCTCTACCACTCTCCATCAGAACATGATGGTTAGATTTCTCTTCCATATCCATATTTTCACCTATGTGGAAACCCAGTGATTAGTTTATTTGGGTAATCGTTACATTTCATACTTTAGTTTTTAAAGCCAAGTTTTGGTATTCCCTTTTACGATGTGGGTTTCTATTAAAGAAACTTTCGAATAGTAAACCATTTATAACCCCGACGAATTTCGAGGGAGAAATTCATTTTAAGGGGGGTAGAATGTAACAGCCCGAGATTTTATGAAAAATGTTCTTTTTTTTATTTCACTAATGTCTTGTGTTGTACGCTACACCAAAAGGAGCTTGCACAACACACATCCTTGAATTGCCTTGCATTACACGCAATCGCAACCTTCCTCGATAGTGTGTGTGGTACGTAATCCTGAGTTTCACGAAACAATGATATGCTATTAAAATATTATTAAAACTAGCCGTTATGAATAGTAATAACCACTTTTTAAAATTCTGTAAATCTTATATTTCAAAATGAACTTCATTTTTGGATTCGGAGTATCGAATTTAGCCTAAGGTGAAATTTTGGTACATTTCGGATAACTTTCATATTCTGATGAATAGTGAAAATTACTATATTATAATTAAAAAACAACTTTTTTAATCGAAATAATTAATAGTGATAAATTATTAATTTGAGTAGTTTTAAAGTATATTTAGAATATATTTTTACAATTTAATACAATGTTGGTCATTGGATGTAATTTCACATTTAAACTAGACATAAACAAGTGTCAATCTTTTGATAGATATTGTTTCTTAAAAACACGCTATTTGTTTTAACAGCGGGATTTAATTATAAAATTAATTAATGCAACTTTTATGTTATGAATTTGGTAAAATAGACTTCATTTTTGAATTCGGAATATGAAATATAGCTTGGGATGAAATTTTGGCATTGTTCTGAAAAACATCAATTTTTGATGAATAGTGAAACTACTAAGTGGTAGGTTAAAAACTGAATTTTGCATAAAACTTAATTTTACCGCTTCTGTAAATGGAATTTCAAAAATCCGAGAGACACGGTTAATATCAAGGACTAAAATGTGGTTCAATGAGATGAAAATAATTTTTTGGTGAATAGTAACTTTTTACTTTTTTTTACCACGGTTAATAGTAAATAGGGTAACTAAGGGTAAATATGATATTAATATTACCCTAACACATGTCCTAATTCTATTGGACAAGTGTAATTCGACCAAAAACAAACTTAGGAATAAAATATGACCATTTAGGCCCACTTGGATTAGATTAGGACATTTATTATTAATTTATTTAAAGAAGGGTTAAAATAGTTAAAATCAATGTTTAATAAGTAAATCATTTTTAATATGGGGTTATACATAAGATAAATTCGACTATAAATATTCATTATAAATCTAAAAAGATTTCCTACATGATGGTATTTTATTTGTAATTTTTAGACATCAAATAATATAATTTATTTATGACACAAAAATGATGCAGTAATTATCTTATTAATGAAATATTGACATAATTGATAATATAAATACCAAAATAAATGTAATTTAAGACTTTTTATGAATTCCACTAATTTTATAGGTTACTATGATATATTAGTGTTGATTTAAACAACTTGGTTCGAACATATAATTCTGTTATGACTTTCACAAAAATCATATATCAAATAGTGTCAAAATTGACACAAAATAGTTTTTAAATCAAATATTATATTATTAATTGTTATTTTATTCCTAAAAATCTAAGGTTCAGCCAAATGACTTAGATAAGGATATATGTATTAATAATATACAATTTGGGGTTCGTTTGGCATGTTATAGTAAGTTTATTAACCATATAGTGAAAGAAAACAAAAAGACATGGTAAAAGTTAAATTATTTACCTTAGAGTTAAATCTAATTGATAAGGTTAAAATAATACCCTAAACATGTCTAAATCTTATTGGTTGATAGGCTTTCGACCCATCCCCACCTTATCTTCGAAATAAGTCCCTTTGGAGCCATTATAAACCGATTTTGACTTTAATATAAAATAATATTTTGAGATATTCCTAAGGTGCCCCTCTCCTCCCCTATAAAAGGACACCTCCTCCCCCTCCTCCTCACACCAATTTGAGCACTCAAGCTCGGCCAACCCCTGCCAAAATCTCTTCTACACTTCCCTAGAAACATCCTAGAGATTCTGGTCTTCCTCAAAGACCAATTTTAGTTCCCTAAGAGGAGGTCTCCAAAAGGCGCTTCAAAGAAGAGGTAATTACCGTTACCAATTCTTTCATCTTTATTTCTTCTTCCACTTCTTCTTCTTAGGTTGTTTCATTATGAAGTAATAACATCAGTATCACTCATATACTGATATGTTATTATAAGTATGAAACAACCCTATTTCACCATCTATCCATCCTATGGAAAAAGAAATCACCGCGCGTGCGTACGTACGGAATACCGTCTCCACGCCGTGGTGTAATCTATTTTCCACCACCACCTTACATGGATGGGTATAATGGTGTAAAGAATAACTATACATAGTTATTACAACATCATATTGATTCTGATATATTTTATAATCCACTCCAATTCAATTCAATATTTATAGAAATGATATCATCGCTCGTGCGTACGTACGGACTACCGTCTCCACGACGCGATGAGATTCATTCTCCATGTTAACCATTTAAGAATGATTATAAAGTATATATAAGAAATAATAATGAAATATATGACATTATAAAGCTACTGGATTTATGTATATATATACATATGTATGTCATCTACTTACTCCCATTTCAAGACAATAAGGAAAGTAAAACAGCGTTCATGCGTACGTACGGACTACCGTCTCCATGAACGGTGTTTTTCATTTTATTTATCTACCTATTATATATATATATATACTGAATATATATAATATATAAATCATATTTTATATTCTGGAAGTAAGTAAATCATGATATAAGTAATAATGATGTCAAGAACAACAAGTCAAAACACCTACGATAAATGAAACGATTTTACCCAAAACGCTTCTTTAACATGGAATTTACAAAAGAACGGGTAATATAATGTCATAAGTGAACCATATATGATATCATAACAATGGATATGATTCTGTAATAAGTCAATGACATTATTTAAATCATTATACATGAGGTTCGGACACATACAAAGCAAATTGGACCTAAGGTAAGGGAAATATCACAATCTCATTTTTATCCGAGATTGTTTATTCGTAAGTATTTACTGGGGTGTATTTTATCATCCACATCCATGTTCCCTCAATATGTAATATTGTTTCCATCCACTTGAAATAGTTTAAATCCAATTTTACCCTTAGGTGAGTTTTTAGTAAAGAATATGAAAGGAATCTTTTGTTGTTTTTCCGTACGAGGTACTTTTTGACTTTTCCGACAAAAGTACGAAGAATGTTTTTTTTAACTTATACGGCATGAATGGATTTTTAAAACATTACTTCAAAGAAGCTTCCTTTACAAGTTTTCAAGTTTATTTTTAATCAACTTCTTTTATTTTAAAGTTGTATGACATGTTATGAAAGGAAAAATGTTTTTGAAGAAGAAAGGATATTTTCCTCAAGAATTCAATTCAAGTGTTTTATCAAAATTATTTTCCATCTAAGATAATAAAGGGTTCTGTTTCTATCCATATTTTTACATTGGTTTGACTATGTTGTGATGGAATTATGTTTATGAATTACTTTATCATATATGAATTGATTTATGATGTCATGATGTTTCAAGAATCCCATTTTTGTTATGAAATGATGTATGATTTATGATTTTGTGGCACACATAAGAAAGGATTCATTATAAGATGGGTGGGACCTATATCTCCCTCCAATGCATTGGGTAAAGATTTCATATCTCATGAGATAGACATGGATGGAATGGTAGGTTATACCGGTTCAGTGAAACAGGACTGAAACGAGGATTACTCGATTCAGAAAGGGACTTTGTCCACTAAGATAGTCTTGGCAATGAGTCTTGACTAACAAGAAATGATTCTCTATGATTATGTGTGTATGCCACAATGAGTAATGTTTTAAGTAAGGGATTCATTTTCACTACTATGATTTATCCCATGTTATGAAATTATGCTCTCTTTTGCAGGTTAAGATTTCCAAAAATGTTATGTTCTTATGAAAATTATGTGATTGATATTTCTTTTGTTTACCCTTACTGAGCATTTGAGCTCACCCTTTTATGTTTTCTTTTCCCCAGGATATAAAGAAAGGTTTTAGGTAAAAAAAAAAGGAAGATCTTTGTGGGAGATTTTGAAGATATTTCACCAGGATTAGAAGATTACGTTCCGAGTTTCCAAAGACACTAAACTATTACGATCCTTGTGTGTGTGTTTTTGTTATGTACTAAGTATTCCGCAAAAGTAATGTAATGTCAATGTACGATAAGCTTCGGGTCTCTACAGTGGGGGCCTTTTATAAGAGGAGGGGAGGGGCACTCTTGGAAAGCAAAGAAATGTTACTTTATTTTAGAATGATTTTCGGATTTTAATGGTCCCAAATTGATGTGTTTCGAGGATAAGGTGATAAGGGTTCGAAATCCACCCATCCAATAGGTTTTGGACATGTGTAGGTATTATATTTTACATTATCTTTCCATTTTATTTAAATCGTTAAATAATGAGATCATCACTATATCATCATGATGTCATATACAATTTAATTTATTTAATTTCCAAAAATTATAAAAAAAATACTATAATGTAGGAAATATTTTTATCTTCCCAATGACTATTTATAGTCAAAAATATGACTTGTATAACCCCATGTAAATACTGTTTTAGTAAAACATCTCATGTTTGACCCATGAATTTTCATGGTCGGCCATGACACATCCAATGAGGCTAGTACATGTGTCTAGGTAATTTCATTTTATTAAAACATTATTCTTACCTTAAACTACACTAATTACCTCTAATCGCGATTAAAAACTTAATAAGTTACTATTCACCAAAAAATTATTTTAATCCCATTGAACCACATTTTACTTCTTAATGACAACCATGTATGTTAGATTTTTGAAATTAAAAACACAAAGATGGAAAAATTTCATTTAAACGGAAAATCAGTTTTTATAAGTACCACTTAGTGGTTTCACTATTCATAAAAAATTGAAGTTTTTCAGAAAATTACCAAAAGTTCACACTAAGCTATATTTGATATTCTGAATTCAAACATGATGTCCATTTTACAAAATTCAAAACATATAAGTTTCATTAAATAATTTAATAATTAATTCCCGATGTCAAAACAAATAGCGTGTTTTTATGAAACCAAATGTATCAAAAGATTGACACTAGTTTAAGTCCGATTTCAAAGTGAATTTAATTCCAACGACCACTATTGGATTAAATGGTAAAAATATATTCTAATTTCACTTTAAAACCAATTCAAAAGATAATCTAATCATATAAATAAATTAGATTAAAAGAGGTTTTGAATTAAAATACAACATTTTCACTTTTCATAAAAAATTGAACTTTTTCGGAAAAATACCAAAAATTTACACAAAAAAAATTTTGATGTCCTAAATCTAAAGAAGAATTTTATTTTTTCAACTATAACACATAAAATTGTCAAAAAGTGGATTTAAAAGAGGTTCTCCTTCAAAATGGGGTTAATTGACCTTTTAAAAAATATTAGAATGTTTACGCTTAAAATTGGATTCATTCGCATTTTTAATCCTCTAACATTTATTGTAAAAAGTAAAAATATTTGACAAACATATATAATCATTTTTTAGTTAGTTCTATTCATTCCGGCCATCACAACAGCTAGGCGTTAACTACCATTTAAAATAATATTATTTTATTATTAGAGTGCAACATAAGATTCCCAAGAAACTTGTTGTTGCGTATTGGGTACGCCATCGAGCATAGCATCCCATTTAAAGTAATATTAATATTTTATTCAAAAAAATATGGATAAATATAAAAATGTCATATTCTTTATTTACACGGGGTGTTACATCCTTCCCCCCTTTTGGGAATTGCGTCCTTGCAATTTTAAAACTGAGCTTGGAAACATCCTTGAAAGTCCCACATCGGAACAAGAGTCGGTAAAAAAATCCCTTTAAAATAAAGAAATCTAAGTACAGTGGTCACCCGAGTTAACCCATACTAGGATTCCGTGTAGGAAAACATGGACATGGAGGAGAAAACATAGGGTCATATTCTGATGGAGAGTGATAGAAAACTTGTTTAGGAGAAAGTTAACCACAAGAAAATCACAAACTTGTGATGGGTTAAACGGTATTCGATTCCCCAGTAGGAAAAGTTAATAGAAAACATTTTTGTTTTAAGTTACTTTTTATTGATGAATTTATTCATAAGGAAACATAATCACTTATCATGTTGACTTTCAAATTTTATTATATTCCTTATACAAACTCATATTTTCTCCAAAAGATGAGTATTTTGGAAGACTTGTTCACATTAAGAGTACTATAATCAACTTCTAGAGAATCACCTAATCCACAAAAGAGAACTATCTACATCCCATGTATTTATACTTTAACCAAAACCAAAACAAAAAAGGTTAGTACAAGATCAGATAATCCAGAAAAGGATAACCCTTTATAAAAAGAAAATCTATTCTTAATCTCCAAAATTTGTCCAACAAAACCCAAAGTTCAACGAGGACCATTCGATAAACAATTTTTCCATAAAATTCTTCAAAGTAAACCAAACTAATATTGAAACCAAAATATTTGAAGGATTTAGTCACATAGTCTTCCAAGTTAAATTGTAACATTTATCTCCAAACAACATCAGTTGCTCTTAATGTCTCGTATTGAAAAGTAATTAACCTAATCACATATCCTCCATGATAGGTTAATAAATTTACATAGATAACCCAAAATCAACTTAATTTTAATTCATAAAATAATCTAACTAAAAAGGATCAGTCAAACTAACCAGGGACTTCACGTAGTCCAGTGGTAGGTGATAAATACTAGTTGCACTTTGGTTGTGGGTTCGATTCCCGCAGCTTTGTCCGACGCGACGAGTTGTCACACGGTCTGTGTGTTGTACTTTTTCCAAAACTATATAATTCTCAAATCATTCCCAAAAAGAGATAAAATCATCAAAAATAACCATAACATAATTTTTCCTCAATTTAATCTCATTCCTTTCACTTCCATCATAACATATAGTAACCCATAATTACCTCAAAAGTAAGGATCATATAAACCCAAATGGTTCTTTATAACTATGTCTACAAAAGAACAAATAACTATTCCTTGAATAAAATTTTCATATATTAAACATCAGGATTACACATACTATATAAAGTCTTCTAATGTAACCCCATCATCAAAAGAGACTTAATACTCTTAAGAATTTCACCATAACTCTTGAAGCCATTATATGTTGACTTCTTACTCATTCAACATTATTCATGATCCATTAACCATTCCTTTCCAACTTATTCTGAAATACTTATTTCCCAAAAACAAAATCATGAATCATATCCTAAGATTCCAAAATAGGAAAACAAAAGTTATGAAATAATCCATACCTTTGATTGGTCATTTTCAGTTTCTTCATCCTCAATCGGAATGGCATTAGGTATTGGTAAATGAATATTTGTATGATCTTGGTTATCCCATTAATGAAACTTCTTCATAGGACATGTGTTTGCATAATGACCATACACACCAAATTTAAAACATTCAATTGATCCCTCAGAAAGACCTTCCTTCCCTTTCCTCAAGTCAACCAGATGCTTCCTTTTTCTATGGAATGTTCTTGCTTTATGACCTTCATTTCCACATCTATAGCATATTTCTATCCCTTTGAAACATTTTCCTAGGTGTTTCTTTCCACATCTTTGACACATAGGTTTTTGAACATACTTACCTTTATGATTATTACCCATAGTTCTGTAGGGATTTGTTTCTCGCATATATGATGCCTTATAGAAATCACCAAGGTTTAGGTGGTAAATAATGACTCCAAATAGTTGGTTGAGGATAAAAACAAGAGTTCTCATTGCAGCTCCCATATCATTCAGTTGCTTGCTCAAAAAACTGTCACAGTTTCCTTCACATCCACTGTTACTTTGGTGCCTGCTAGATCCACCCATTTACTATAACCAAAAAGGTCAATGTGAGTATATCAACAAAACCATCATGTACTAATGAGGAAGATAAACACTAATATATACTTACTTATTCACTTTATCTAAAACTAGGACTCTTTCTGAATTCCTAACCATTATTCTAATGTCACTTATGCTTAAAGAATACGCTAACCTTTAAAGTTATCTAAACCGACCTTTGATACCAACTATAAGGCCCCAGCCTTAAACCCTACTTAATCTTGAGTTATTACAAGATTAAACATTGAGGATCTTTTCAGGTTTAAAGTTTTAGAAAATTAGATCATAAAACTTTCATTACAATTCACATTTAAACAAAGTGGTTACATAAAAGATAGTATTCATTTTTTTCCCATTAACGGAAACATATTTAAAAAAATAAAACATGGATTATTTCTTGAAACTTCCTAGACACTATCATCATATCATGTACCTTTACCTTGACCTATGAAAAACATTTCAAAAAAACTTGGGATGATCATAAAAAGCTCAGTAAGGGTTATAAAAAATATGGAAAGGAAACATGAGTTCATATATACATAAGAATGAAATCATACTTTACCCATAAAACATAGGCACTTTAACATACCTCATCAAATCATGAATAAATCATAGAAATCATAAGACATAAAAGGTAACTTGAGGCATTCATAAAATTCTTACGTAGGGAGTAACCCTCTTGGTTATTTTTGGAATACCCACCACAATATATTCCCTAAATCTCTTCGGAGAAACCTTAACGTTTCACTCCTTCACGTTACCCAATGCATTAGAGAGCTATATCGGGCTCACCCGCCTTTAGTTTATCACCGAACTACCCGTTTTCATAACAATGCCCAAGAACCATAACATAAACGTATCACATAAAACATGAATAAAGGAAACATAACATTTCCACATTTCAATCACAATATAACATTTTAGTATATTGAAATAATGAATCCATTAAAAAAGAAACCATTTCCAAAACCATTTAAAACATTTAATAAAGAGATTTTGGAATCAAAGTGTCCCATACCACCTTGAAGCTTTTAAAATTTTAAACCATTAATATCCATATAAATAAATCCTTAAAACCATTTTAAAAACATGGATATTAATAAGAACAAATATTTAAAACATTTAAAGCGATATTTTGGTTAAAGGGGTTTTACCAAAATTAGAGACACTTGAATACAATAATTGAGGAATAACATTTTGTCAGAACTTTATAATATCATGAGAATAAATGGATTCATGATATAATATTCCAAAGTACAATATATACACCATCTAAGAGTGAATTGGTGCATAACAACAATTAAGTCTCAAAAGAAATGTCAAATGTGATGAAATCCCTTATAAAGAAGGTATCCTTAAATTAAGGATAAATAAATCTCAAAATTATGTGTGAAAAATATAAATACACCCAATATAAGTGGATATTAAGTGTAAAACAATAAAATGTCATTCACAAATATTCAAAGGATGACATATTCAATAAATACATGTTGAACCCAAAGAAATCAAAATTGGGTTAAAAAGTTCCCTTGGTAAAATTCGACAGCCTAACGACATCACTTAAAAATTCATAAAATGAGTTGATGAGAGATAAAAAGGGAATCTCATCACTTGGAAATAAAATTTACATCAATAAGGATATAAAAGAACATATCCCAACATAAAAATATGTAAATTAAAAGACATAACAAAAGATGTCCTTTAAAAAAGAGGAGGGTGGAAGGTTCCCTTACCGACTTGGGTAACTTTTGAAAGGTACACCCCATGGAAAGAAGGACAATAAAACATTGATGTAAATACTCATAAATGAAATTATATTACACAATGAGTAAAATAATGGTCCGTACATACACCACTCAAAGGGAATTGTGTCAAATGTAGCATAAATCTCACATGAATAAAAGTGAGATGAAAAATCCCTTACAAAAACTCGGCAGCCTAACGACGCCACTTAAAACTTACAAAAATGTATTGATGAGATCAAATAGGATCTCTCATAATATTAACATAATGTTTAAATCAAGAGGAATATAAAATAATATCGCCCAACATAACAAAGAGGAGCTTAAAACAAGTGTCATAAAGGAGAGTACTTAAAAAGAAAGAGAGAGGTTAGATCTCTTACGAAAATTCGGCAGCCTAACGACGCCACTCAAAACTTCCAAAATGTATTGACGAGAGAGAATAGGGTCTCTCATCATATGAACATAAAAATTATAGCAGAAGTAATATAAAATAAAAACCCAATCACAAGAAATATGCGCATAAAAGGAATGACCTAAAAGAGTGTACTTAAAAAGAAAGAGAGGAGTAGGATCCCATACCTCGGGTCCGACTTGACTCGACCATTATTTAATCTCCTGAATAATAAACATGAGTTAATTTATACTTCCTTAAGAACCCTTTTCAAGTTCATTATTCCTTTTATATCACTTATTACCATGTCATGAACACTATGTAATTATTTTAGTTAATAACGGTCGTTTAAACGATCATTGGTACTTGAGTCAAAATATGCTCTTTATAATTACAAGTTGTTCATGTATCCATTATATCCAGAGTTATAAAAATGATGTATATATCATATATATCCAGTACATATTCATTTTATACTATTCCATATCATTTGGAGATAAAAAACGAAAAGCACAGTTCATGGAGACGGTAGGGCGTATGTACGCATGAACGCTACTTTAATTTTTTTCTTTTTCATATTAATGGAATTAAAAATAAATGATATACATATATATTATAATTCCAGTATAATATATATGTTATATATGTCACATATTTTCATTAATTTCATTCTTTATACAGTCCATGTATTGCATGTACGAGTCACATCACTTGATGGGGCGGTAGTCCGCACTTCCTCATATGAAATTATCGCATTTACACAACATGATAATAATAATGTTATTGTTTAAATATAAAATACAGAAGCATATAGTAAAAAAAATACCATATATATCATATATAAAATACAATGAAATCATAATGGCCACCTTTAAAGGTGTTAAATGAATATTGAACAATCACCGTTTCGTGAGGCAGAAAATCGCCAACCACAGAAACAGTATGTTCTTTAACCGTTAGACGAAGGTGTGTGTAAGTGTAGCTCGAATAATTCTCATGACAAAATCCTAGTATATTGAAGATACTGGAGTTGTTACAAAATAGTTGAATAAAAAGAGTTTAGGGGGTTGGAGAAGAAAAATAAAACAAAAGGACACAAGTGAAGACATTACCTTAAAATCGGGTAACTCCCTTTGGTTTGAGCTCAAAGTCTTCCTTGGGAAGACTTATGCCCAAATTGAGGCTTAAAGGAGTTAGAGAGGGATTTGGAGAGACAAAATGGGCAGGGGTTTGCTGAGCCAAAGGCTTTGGAAGTGTGGGTAAGGAGGTAGAGGTGGGGGCCTTTTATAAGAGGAGGGGAGGGGCACTCTTGGAAAGCAAAGAAATGTTACTTTAGTTTAGAATGATTTTCGGATTTTAATGGTCCCAAATTGATGTTTTTCAAAGATAATGAGATAAGGGTTCGAAATACACCCATAAAATAGGTTTTGTACATGTGTAGGTCTTATATTTTACATTATCTTTCCATTTTTTTAAATCGTTAAATAATGAGGTCATCACTACTTCATCATGATGTCATATACAATTTAATTTATTTAATGTCTAAAAATTAAAAAAAAAATACTATGATGTAGGAAATATTTTTATCTTTCAAATGACTATTTATAGTAAAAAATATGACTTGTATAACCCCATGTAAATATTGATTTAGTAAAATATATCATGTTTGGGTCATTTTTACTTTAACATTAAATAAAAAGGTATTTATGTCATTTTTCAACCAAAGTGGCTCCATGGGGTCCCCAAGTTGACCCATGGATTGTCTGTGTCGTCCATGACAAATCCAATGAGGGTAGGACATGTGTCTAGGTCATTTCATTTTATTAAAACATTATTCTTACCTTAAACTACACTAATTACCTCTAATCGCGATTAAAAACTTAATAAGTTACTATTCACCAAAAAATTATTTTAATCCCACTGAACCACATTTTAATTCTTAATGAAAACCATGTATGTCAGATTTTTGAAATTAAAAACACAAAGATGGAAAAATTTCATTTAAACGGAAAATCAGTTTTTATAAGTACCACTTACTGGTTTCACTATTCATCAAAAATTGAAGTTTTTTAGAAAATTACCAAAAGTTCACACTAAGCTATATTTGATATTCCGAATTCAAAAATGATGTCCATTTTACAAAATTAAAAACATATAAGTTTCATTAACTAATTTAACAGTTAATTCCCACTGTCAAAACAAATAGGGTGTTTTTATGAAACAAAATGTATCAAAAGATTGACGCTAGTTTAAGTCTGATTTCAAAGTGAATTTAATTCCAACGACCAGTATTGGATTAAATGGTAAAAATATATTCTAATTTCACTTTAAAACAATTCAAAAGATAATCTAATCATATAAATAAATTAGATTAAAAGAGGTTTTGGATTAAAATACAACATTTTTCATAATTCATTAAAAATTGAACTTTTTCGGAAAAATACCAAAAATTTACACAAAATAAATTTTGATGTCCTTATTCTAAAGAAGAATTTTATTTTGTCAAATATAACACATAAAATTTTCAAAAAGTGGATTTGAAATAGGTTCTCCTTCAAAAGGCGGTTAATCGACCTTCAAAAAAATATATGAATATTTACGCTTAAAATTGGATTCGTTCACATTTTTAATCCTCTAACATTTATTGTAAAAAGTAAAAATATTTGAAAAACATATATAGGCATTTTTTAGTTAGTTCTATTCATTCCTGCCATCACAACAACTAGGCGTTAACTACCATTTAAAATAATATTATTTTATTATTAGAGTGCAACGTAAGATTCCCAAGAAACTCGTTGTTGCGTATTGGGTACGCTATCGAGCATAACATCCCCTTTAAAGTAATATTATTATTTTATTCAAAAAAATATGGATAAATATAAAAATGTCATATTCTTTATTTACCTGGGGTGTTACAGAATTAATCAGTACCCATACACATCAACTATTTTGACCTAGTCACCCTTACATATTTCATTTTCACAATGTTCTATCTCTTACATATCTAGGGTTACTGAATTCACCATTACATATTCCATTTCCAAATTCTCACTCCTCTACTACAAACTCCCATTTTTTTCTCTTTTTCTCCCTAATTTAAAAAAAATACATTTATTTCATTATATCATTAAATCACATAATATTAAGAAAAAATAATTAAGTAATCGAATAAAATTAGTGTAAATTAAAATAAATATATTTATTGAGATATATCTATCAAATCCCACACAATTTAATAATTGATTTCCCTAAAGCTTAAAATATCTACATCACCAAAAATAACACCCACCCTTCAAAGTTTTAATTTTTTTTAATAAAATCAATAAATTATAATTAAAAAATAATTTCCCAAGAATCATATAATAAATATATCTTCAACTCCTAATTTTTCAAGAAAATTGGTAAACCATTCATTTTACATTACCTGTTGAAAACATGATAATTATCTTAAACTATATATATATATATTTTGAATTATTATTAATATGAATGGAACTTGTGATATACCTTACTAAAAAGTATTCTCTCACTACTTGAGACACATTTTAATAGAGTCATGATAAAATCTCGAGTACATGAATACTAAAAATTTGATTTAAAAGTTTTTAAATTTCCACCTCGTATTGGAAAAATTTAACCTTAATCTAGAGGGATTTTATAAATGGATAAAATGAATATGAGGCTTTGGTTTGGTAGGTAATTAATTTCCAAAAATCACAAGTCTAAAAAGGAGGTTCAAAATTAAAGAACCATATAAGATAAACAGAATAAAGTAAAATGAAAAATACCTCCTTTAACCTGAAAATCCCATTCCTTATATCAAAGTTAAAACATACTTATAATAAAAATAATGAAATATTCCCACACTATCAATTATAATTCCCTTTCAAATAATTTTTTCAATGAAATATTTCTTTCTCCCTTATCTTAGTGAGTGGAGAATAAATAACAATGAAAGGAAATTTATGAACTTTTCCCCAAAACCAAATGAAAATACCTCACATCCTTCATTTTTTAAATGGAAATTATCCCATAAAATAGGAAAAAAAAACTCCTCCACTAAACTTATTCCATTTTAAATCAGGAAAAGAAATACCATAAGTAGGGTAAGAATGATAACAAGGTTTATAATGCGGCATCCCTACCAAGTTCATTCATGAATTATACGAGTTTAAATGAAAGATCAAATGTAGAGACAAGTATCAAAGGTATAAATGAATCGAATAAAAATTCCCCAATAATCTTAATGAGGCATTGTTATTTCATAGCTTAAAAATAATATATATAAATTTTCTAATAGCCTACATTCCCCTAGTAGCTATTGTAAATACGGTATACCAAAAATAGAACAAAATAGATTATAAAACACCTGAAAAATGGAAATATAACTTCAGAAAATCACTCATGGAATTAATAATAATAGAAAATCTATAAATATGAAATTTAAAAAATCAAAGAATAAAAATATTATAGAAACATTATATATATAAATCGATCAATATTTCCAAATCATGGTTTATCAAATAAATATTATAATGTTTATGTTTTACTTATCCATCAATCATTTTACACATTCAATAATATAGAAAATGAAATCTAAAATAAGGAATGATGGTATTCCTATTAAATTATTTTAATAATAGATAAAAACATACCAATAATTCTAAGTGTGGCATGAAAATTACCAAACTCAAACAAAATCATGTTAAAAATATAGAGAGTGAAAAAGAGACAAATAACTTAAAGTAGAACTACTTTACCCAATAATGGACATCCCTATTTACATCTTATTTTTTTATCATATTAAAAATTACTCCATCATATTCATGGATATACTAAATTAAACAACCATGTGAAAGTACAAGATCCATTCTATTTATTCTAAAAAGTATATGTGTAATTGGATCTTTTTAATAAAACATTCACTAAAAAAATGTTCCTAAAAACTTTTTATTAAATAATAATTCATAGAAAGGAAATAAAAAATCATGATTCCTCTCAAAAGTGACCTGTTTAATGTATTTAATAATCACAATAACACATTATATTAGTCATGTAATATTTGTGAGGAATAAAGTTACCCAATTCAGCTTTAACCATGAAAAAAATTCTTGCTCACTCAGTGTGATACTTCTGTTCCTATTCTTTCAAATTATTTCGAAACTCTTATAAAGATAAAATTAGAATGTACATAGTCCTAACGATTCTCTAGGTAATTCAGGACCCATAAAAATGTGGCAATAATCTTCCTTCACAACTTCTTCTTTTTTCTCCCTTTTACAATCTTTAACATACCTCTTGGTTTTGCTTTTCACCTCATATTCTTACTTATTATCTTCTTCAATAAAAGATTATTCTCATTCTTTTCCCCTTTTGATTAGTAATAATGTTGATAGAATCCATAGTTTCTATCTCAGACTCAACTTTATCAGTAGAATTCACCTTATATTAAACCTCAAACTCAGCATCACCCTCAATTTTGCCCTCAAGATTCATCTTGAATTTATATTCCTCATTGTGTACCTCCATTGATTCATAAGATTCATTTTTCATTATCTTCAAAAGTTCCATCCACTCTTTTAATTATATATCCATGTTGCATAAGGTTTCATCTAACAATCTCAGGTGTGGTTGGGGAACACATAGTTGTATATTTATCTTTTTATTTAGTATATTTATTTACCATGATTGGTTATCCATTTATACCACTATGAATATGTGGGAACTGATGATGCCTAGAATATACAACCACATCCAAGAACATGCTGGTGCATAAAAATAAAAACAATTAAAAACCAAAACTAATATTATAAAATCAAAACATATTTGAAAACTCTTTATCTTAATATATGAATACTAAACTCCTACTAAGTCCCAAGTCCTCAAAATTAGTGAGAAACATGAAGCACCACTAGGAATCATTATATCCTAATGAAATTTATCAATGTTTATAATTTATAAACATGACAAAAAATAACTAAAACCACTAAATAGAAGTGTATGATATACAATTACCATGGTTGTAACAACATATAGAATGTATCCTTAACATGAAAATTTAGATGAAAAGTTATGATGATTGATTCTAAAGGAAAATGAATTTACTTTTACATTGAATTTTATATGAATTAAATTTGATTCGACCTTTTTAAAACCCAAGATCATGAAATATAAAAGCATACAAAATATGATGGATACCCATATTATTATCAGTATTAGGTCTATTTAAATACTTATTCTTGGTTAACACATTATAATTTCTAAAACCATTTTCTATTATTGTTATGTACTCCCGTTAATATATAAATTAGGTGATACAAAACTGTATTTAAATATAATTACTCTAACCCACACACTACTATTACATCAATCAAGGTAGTTAGTTAATGAATTACAATGAATATCATCTATGAACGCACAATGTTCATGCATGAAGAATAGAGAAAATATATAGAATAATAAATAATTAATACAAAAAATAAATATGAACTACTATTAATATTAATAATACTTCAGATAATCATTCCCCCATATACTAAAAGACTCAAAATTAGGTCACTACATACACATTCTAGCTATAAGAGAGTGAAAAAACATAATATGACCATGTCCTTTAGACTTAAAACCACCATCAGATCCCTAATAGTGAACTTACTAGGAAAATATTCCCTACAATCAAATATAAATTTTGAAGTATGTATAATCCTCTATTATTTATTTGTAGTAAAATACTCACTTGTATCTCCATCCATCTACCATATCATTCCTCTTCAATCTTTATCTTAAAATCCTCTTACATATTCTTTAAAAATAGAGTAGAATAACACCTCAATATTCCGAAAACAATTATTCAATAATCCACCAATATTTAAAATCTTGAACTATATATCTTGATTTTAGATATAAACACCTTTGCTTAAGAGTGATCTTCATAGTGTAATGGAAATATTCTTATTATATTTCTTCCATTGTCTTAACATGATCATGGACAAAATCCATTCATCCATGATGTAATAAATATATTATATATTTATTATATCTTAAGTATCATTTTATAAACACTATAACATCTTCTTTCATAGTTAAACTACACCTTTAAAGATATAATAACATGAACCATACTACAACATGACCCTATAAATTTTAAATTACACATCGTCTCCACCTACCATTCTCCATAATGAAATGAGATCATTCATCTTGGTGCATATTATTTCATGGACCTTGGAACATTCTCATGTATGTAGATACTTAATATATAGAGTAACATTGGATATCACAACATAACATCTTCAAATACCCTCTAATCACTTGTGAGAAACCATGTTTCAATTTAATATTACACTGCATGACCTAAAATGATATACTTTTCAGTTGAGAAGTGATTTACATTTATGTATTTTTATTCCGCCTAATACGTTTCTAAATTATCAATCTATAACTAAAAATGAATCTTATATATGAAGATATTTGGATGATTTTACCTTTATATATTCTAAGTATTCATGAGTTAACCCTTATATATAGTCATGATTTCCATTTTTTTCTAGAAAGTATATAAACCCTAAATATCACTTGTAATGTGGGAACCATTATGAATTAGTGTAAGCATGAGTACCCTTACACACCAACTATTTCATCCTAGTAACCCTTATTCACTAAATTTTGGAATTGGGATGACTCTTACACATTAATGGTTCTTTAGTCACTATTATTCATACCTTTTCCAAATTCCCACTCTATCCATTAAATAGAAAAGTATTCTCATTTTTCTAACAAAAGTATCTAAAATCCATTTACTAATATATATTATAAAAAAAAATAATTTTAAAAAATAATTTTTTTAATCAAATACATTAATGAAATTAAAAATAAAAATAATTCATGAAATATAGACATTAATAAGTGTGTGTCATGGAATAAAAATAAGTATTTTTTAGAGAACCTGTGTACTGTAAAGGTGGTGTATGCTACTACAACTCAAGATTCAACCTCATTGATGTGAATGGATACTCAATTAAAATACTTGAAGGTGTATGTAATGTTTCTACTGCTCATGGGATGTTATAATCAAAGTGATATAAATATTTCAATATATCCAGTTCACCATTCGTGATAAAAAATATTATTATAAAATATCACTTCGTTAAGAAGTTGATGGAATAATGAAATATAAAGTTAGATTTTTTCCTACCAATCAGTAGATTTATAATGTGTTCACTAAGAAATTTGTGGGGGAGTCATTTTAGAAATTGGGATTGATGATGGGTGTTAAACTTCACTTTACTCATGGATAAGGAATGGTGGTTTCAATCCCATATCTTTTTTTTCATAAATGGGTTTTTGGAACAACAAATAATCAAATAACATGACTTCCTTTAAAAATAAGTACATATATTTATGGGTAGTTGTCAAATGGTTATATTTTGAAGTAAGAATGTGTGTGTTGGAGTTGTGTGAGTTATGAACTATTAAAAAACATCTATTAAGATTGTATGTAGAAACATTTTATACAGAGGTTCTAATTTTTTTTATGAAATAAGATTCCTGAATAAATGGAGTTTTTAAAAGTGAATTTAGGGAATATATGTCAATTTAATGGAAAACCATACACTATTATTCAGTGTTCTTGTTCCCTACACAATTTTCACACATACATTATTATAATTATTGAATTATGTTTCATTTCTAAGCGTGATAAGTTTAAAAACAAATTATATATAGTGGTTTCCAAAAAATTCAAATGGTGAGATTTATGAGACCAATAGTGGAGAAGACAATGATATCAAGAGTGGTTCTGACCATGGGAATGTTGTTTATAGTCAAGGGGTGTGTTCTATGTTTATAATATAAGAAATATGAATTGGATAAGAAATAAAGTAGATATGAGTATTGTTTTTTATTTGTTTTTAACTCATAATCCATGTTCAAAATCAAATTAAATGGATTTTTGTGTGAGGTGATGTCTATTTAGAAGTATATAGATGAATAGAAGAAGTTTGGAGTTTATATATTGATGATTGGAAGAGTCTCTATATAAATATAATAATTCATTCTAAAAAATGTTTAACCACACCATGATGATGTCTACATGTGATTAAATTCATTTGGGAATTAAATATTTGTAATATTAACCCTGTTAAGATATAATATATATAAGGATAGGTTGAGTATTTTTATTCCATAAGTCTCTTAATCACATCATAATTGGATCTAAAAAAGATTTAGTTGTAAATAGATTATTGTTATGTAAAGAGTATGTTTTATAGTGGAAGAGTAAATTATAGTATAGTACAAATGCCAATGTTGTGATTCAAGAATTAAAGTTTATGATGTTCAAAATTGGTCTATCATTACAAGGAATCTATGTCATGATGAATAACTAGGAATATTCATGATTTACTATTTTTTGAGGTTATAGTGTGTCACTCCAAAAAGGTCCATACCATGTCATTGTATAAGTGGAATTATAGGCTGTGGGATGGTGTTTCCCAATGATAAGTAGCTATTAGAGTTAAGCTCCATCCCCTTTTAAGGTGAAAATATGTATTTAATTGCCTGATATGATATCATTCTATAATAATTAAGACATAAATAAAATAATAGAAACATTTCATAGTAAATAAGTTGATCTTTACACAATGTGAGAAGCAGTTATATGATGACTAGTTGATCATTCTATAATTACTCAAATCACACCATGAATTATTCTATCTTCTATGATTCAAGGTTTTAATGATTTAGCTCAATTTTTACTTCATGGGATGAACCAAATTGAATCATTAAGTACTCTAACTACATCGAATTTTTTATATAAGTCATATACATATGTGAAGGGTTAATAATCATGAGCTTTTATAGGATGTCACATTTTAGAATTTGAATTTAGAAATAAAAAAATTTAAAAATATAGTTGGAGATGAGTATGGAAAATAATGATTGAATTTAAAGATAAAATTATATCGAAAAATATATATAGGTATGAGTTTTTATTGTTGTACAAGTAGAAGAGGAAGAGGATGAAGTAGAATAATAAGGAGAAAAAGAAACACCAAAACAAAATGGAATTCTAAATTAGTTGAGGATTATCTTATTATTTGAAATTAGATTATATATCTTTGTATGTATGATATCAATATACAATTGTTTGGAGACACATTATAAATCCAAATTTGAAGGATATTCCATAATCATTTTCAATCCCCATGGTGATTATAGTGGAATTTATGATCACAGGATTTACCGAATCATCGAAAAGATGTTTCTTCTCTTTTTTGAGTACTTAACATTGTAAAAATACCCCATGCCTATTGTATTTGTACATTAGAGTGTATTATTATTATAAAAAACTATATCATCATTCACATTAACTGACGTTGAAGGTTTTCTTGAATGAGAAACCTAAATAAGAGTGCATTCACTAATTCAACCCCTCTCATTGAGTTATAACTCTTCCTGATAAACCTTTCAACTTTTATCTTTGTTTTAAAAAATATATAATGACTAATACTAGAGATATGATTCATGACTAAAATTAGTGAATGTTTGAAAATAGTGGTCTAGATTGGGAACAATAGAAAATTTTATAAGTGGTGTAGGAGGACATGTTCTAGATGTACGAACTATTAACTAAGAGTGGATATGGATTTAGTGCATTTAGTGGGAAGTTGGAGGTTTCCTTGATAGATATATATCTATCCTAAAATATTATATGGTAGTTAATCTAATGAAACTAACTGGATATTTTAGGATATAATATATTAATAAATTGGTGGAGTCACTTGTTTTGTACATGTATATATTACTGTCAAGCCTTTGATAACTTCTATTTTAGAGTGACTTTAATGTATTATTCAATTTCTCAAAAGTAGTACACTTATTTTATATTATTTTAACTTAGTGTTTAGTTTTTATATTATTCAATATTGTATTGAAGTTATAGTATTTCCCATGGAGTAGGATTTGTTTCAATCCATACAAATTCGAAGTGTTTTGTGTGTGAGTTATTCTTCTATTTTTATTTTTTCCATTTTGAGAGTGCGTTGTGAGTTTTCATCTTGGAAGATTCAGTAAACGGTTGGGGTGAAAGGATTATCAATTTAGATACATTAATTCTATGGTTTAATGAAATTTCAATAACTTTTGAATACTTGTTTTACATTTTATGTTTTGAAAAAAACTATTGTATTGTGGGTTTCTGGTGCAATGAGTGGTATTAGAACTGTATCATCCCAGATTTACATATGAATTTTATATCCCTAACTTAATAATTTTATTCTTTATAATAAATAGAAACATAAATAGTAAATAAATTATATTATAAATGAATCAAATAAAAATTATTTTCTCAATCATAATAGAAAATTTTAACAAAATTATATGAAACCATGTATTACACACTATGGATGACTGCATACCTAAAATTTGAATAAATTAAAATAAGAAAATAAATATAAAATAATAATATATTTACAATTTGGAAATCACATAGATCATCTTCACCCTTTAAAATCACTGTCAAAAGAAGAAAACCTATAATGAGGAAAAAATCATGAAAGGATAAAGCATATTATAAAATATAAAAAAAATATATAGAAATGAGTAGTGTTCTTTTTGAAGTTATAATGGAATAAATGTGTAGGTTAAAATAGGGGTAATGCTGTCATTATATGACCATTATTAAAGGGTATATAACTGTTGAGTACAATACTAGTAAACATCTTACTACGTTCAAATTATTAGTATATAGTTAATATAAATAATATTACTTTTTATTTTAAAAATATTTTTATATATAATTTATTGAAATAAAAATAAATTATTTTGGAATAAAATTAAAAGATACTACCTCACTTAAGAAAATATCAGCTATTATAAATAAACTATTTTTATGAACAATGTATTTTTGTTAAATTAATTAATACTAAAGAATTATATAAATAAAAGGTATTGATAAAATTCAATGAACTATTGGTAAAACAAATTAATTACATGAAATAAATAATAAATGGACTGTAAGGATTAAAAATTTATTTTTTCATGGATAAATAAAAATGTTCTATTTAAAAACATTTTTTTATTATATATCATATATATTTTTAAATTTATTTGTATCATATTTGGAGTATTAAATTTAATGAGATTTACTTTTATTTAAAAAAATGAATAAAAATTAATTCATTGATTATTAATGTGTTAATAATAAATATAAAACCATTTAATGTTACAAATAACTATTTATCAAAGAACTGTTTTTTTATATGTCGGTAATTTTTATTTTTAGAAATCAAAATAATCACAATTAAATAAATTTTTAATGAAATATATTTACTATATATATAAATTATTTAACATCTATCCAATGCTTATTACATAGTAATTAATAATAATAAATTCATTTGTGTGCTTAAAAATACATTTTCTATAAAAATAATTATTACACATTGTTATGATATTTTGATATTGAATATTGTAAAATATAATTCATATTTTTAATTATCATGTAAAAATTATTTAGTTATGTTAATTTAATTTTAAGGCATAAAAAATTTACCAAGGTAAAAATTGAGTTCTCACTATACGGGTAAAATAAGGTAAAAAGTATTTAACGAAGGGGTAAAACCTATAATTTCATAAAAATTACCTCTAAATGAGTTTTTGAGTAAATTATTGACATCAAATTTTCCTATATCTATTATGTTTCCATATTGGATCTATTTTCCTTGTTAAAATACATTCCTTACACATTAAAGAATTGGTATTTGTAAAAATTCCACTTAAGTTCACCTATAAAAGGACCTATACGCTACCCACATCAACCTATACCTTTCCTTCAATTAACACTTCAATACAGAAACAAATTATCTCCATAAAATGATTCCCCTCACATTTGGTAACATCTTGTCAAAATAAGGATCCCGAAATCTCTAATTTCTATAAGGTTCTCTAAGTGAAGTTTCATGTTTTCAACGTAAGTGTTGTCATATAATAAATAATTTTTCATTATATCATTTATCCACCTGTTATTAAATATTATATTAAAATTAAATAACATGATTTTTTTAAAATTAATATTATGTACAAGTGATATTATCACAATACAATAATATGTTCTTACTCATCAAATGATTATAATGTGTTTTTGTTTGGGTTAATTTCACCACCTACACGAATGATGTTATAACACTTATTTCTTCAATGACTATGAAAAAAATAGTACTATGATGTAGTGAATAATTATTTAAGATGTTTTTATATTTCAATAGTGGAAATATTATAATGTATATTCACTAATAATTTCAATATTTACTAAAAATGACAATTTTAAGAATTCCATGAAAAACTTTACAAAAAGTTAAACGACATGGACATTAGACTCTATAAATATATCAAAAAGATATAATATATCTTCATGAACATTTTTAGGTTATAAACCCATGATAAAGGAGAGAGGACCAAAATCAAAAAACTAAATCATGCATGAAAAAATAAAACATTTAACACATGAATATTAAATTTAATAATAACAAAATAATATGTTGATAATAATAAACTATACATTAATGTTACTAAGTAAAATAAATATTAATAAGGTTATTATTAATATTAACAATAAACATTTATTTGTTATATAAGGATATAGAGCATGTTCGACCTTGTAGAAATCTATGTTAAGGGTTCTTCCTCTCAATTTTCATTTCATTAAGATATTTTACATATTCACCATTTTTTATCTAATTTATTTCCAACGAAATTGATTTAATTCTATCATATTTCTAATAAAATTTAATATATTTAGAAATCCATCTCAGGTTCTCTTTTTCATTGGATTTTTATTTAAATGTTACCAAAACCGTAATGGTTTATTTCCAATATCACTTTGAAATAATATTTTTTTATAAATAAAATTTCAATAGGGGAAATTATATATTTTGTATCATTAAAACTTCATATATATTTTTTACCTATGGTTATTTTTTTGGTTTACATGTATTCTTACCATTTACCCTCTAATTGGATTATAACTAACCTGGAATGATACTTTTAAGTGAAACCATCCTTATTTCTTATTTTTGACTAGGAATATTTTACAAATATATCCATAATTATATGATTTATTAATGTAATTTTATATTGTATTTTTAATTATTTACAAAAGTGGGAAATAAATTATTTTTTATAATTTTCCACATGGTCACTTTCCTTATCCATTATCTTCAATTTTCATTGCAACACTTTATTTTTGTGAATTCAGGGTTTTTAATGTAATTTTTATTTTTTTTATAATTATTTTAAATATATTCTTTAACTTTTAAAATAAAATTTATCAAAAAATGTAAAGTATGCTTCTCTTTATTTTTGCAAGAGTTTTTATAATTGTCACGACCTGCCTTCTCTAAGATGAGTGAAGGGACAATAGATTTCCAAACCCTTCCTTCTTCAAGTTGAAGGGGAGATAATGACCCCCGAGACCCACCTTCAATAGGTACCAGAGTAGAGACTAGCACCCAGGGTATTGAATTACATGAAAAATGGAAGGCATTACCATTTTTATTTAGTAGGATCGAGAGATATGATAGTAAATCCCAAACAACACTAAAACTGTAAGTAAAAGTAAATCTAAAAAAATCCATTCCCATATGCATGTTCTAATAATAAGTGCTACAAAAACACAAGAGAACTCCAAAGGAATGTACAAAATAAAAGAAAAGAAGCAATGTCAACGGTCCCAACATCCAAACTAATAGAGTCCACCATGATCCTCGATGTCCTCCTAGAAACCTGATAGGAGTTTTATATACGTAGGGTGAGTATACAGGTAAACCCAATAGAGAAAACCAAATTCTCTCGTGCACAAGTGGGGATGCATTCTAATGCCCTGTGAGAACATGAGATAACCAAGGCACATAGAAAAGAAACTACCCACCCAAACCTCACCAAGGAACACTCCCCAAATAACACAATTCAAGTAAGGTAATAGTAATAACACATCGATGTTTGGGTACCCCACACCACTTTACCATTGGTTATTGAAGACATACTATGCGTTAGACCTCCCCCACCATTGTCACCAAAGTCCCACTTCCATCCACCGCCCACAAACACCTGGGCTTCCACAGCCACACATCCCACCCACAAACACCTGGGCCACATAAACCATACGCAAACACTCCCCTAAACACCTAGTCCAAACCAACTATTTCCACACCCGAAGAAACCTGAGCATCAACCTGAATACACTTGGGAAAAAATCTACCCACACACACCTAGGCCAATAACCACAATGTACCCAGACTAAATAATCTTGGGATAAAATGGACCTCAGGCCATCACAACCTACTCGAAGAGTCTTGGTCCACTCGGGAAAGGAATCAGAAAAGGATATAATAATCAACCACTCAAAAGAGTATTTGGAAAACCCCCTCCCCCATGAAATGGGGGTGTTTGACATGAAGTGCTCAACTTGGATGGGGTCTGAATAAGAAAACTGAGAAATAAATTATACATATTGGTAAATAAGAACTCATCCTAACCTAGGGGTTCCAAAACTAGCCCATACACAAACACCATAATTTCTATTCATTCATAAAAATCAAAACTGCCACAACCGAGTCACAACTCATTCCCAGAAAACAATTCCCCATTGGACCCATTCTTGTTATCACATTCATGTTGTTCCATAAAAAAAATTCTTCACTACTGGCCAACTAACATGTATAGCCACAAGCCGAGGAAGGAAAAATAACCAAGCATCAGATTAAGCATTGACACCCGATTCTATTGTAAAGTCACAACAAAAAAGGGTTATGTGAGATCCCTCAAAGTTCTAAAACCAAACCGAGCCCCAACATTCATCCCCTCACAGCCTCGAATCCAAAAACCAACAACTTTACCACAATAGGGGATCCCATCCCCATCCATGTCACCCCACAAGCATCAAGCAGAACAACCACCCACATCACCAAAATAGAGAAATGGAGTTTTCAGATTTTTAACACACCATTAATTTTGTTCTGTATTTTTGTTTAGTTAATCGGGGTGACAAAACACGAATTCTTGTTTACTAAAAATCCATTTAATCAACCGATTCTACGCAATTATCCAATTTCTAGGTTACAACCATTCAATCACAGAATTATCCAAAAAAAAAACAGAGGTTCTTTACTATGAAATAAAGGACCACTAAAAACCACGATTTTCAGTGGACGTAAGCCCATTCAATTCATAACATATAAGAAAATATAAAAGAGTAAAACATCATCATCAAACACACACCTTCATTCTTAAAAATTACATTTATTATCTTCTTTAAGGATTCGTTTCATCCATCCTCTAATGAAACATTACCATACCCACCCCGCATGATACACATTAAAGAAAAACGAAGGAAAACCACAAATTGGATGATCAACGATCAAAGTTTTTCTCCATATGCCAAGAAACATGGATTCTCGACTTAAAGGGGAGAAACTTCGGGCACTCCAAGAGTGAGTAGGAAAGGCTCTAGAACTGGCGCACCACTAGCCTCGAGAAGAGGGACTCCAAACGCACGAAGGAATGAAAAAGAAACAAGCACAGAAGAAGAAATAATTCATGTGCAATAAAAAGGTGAGATCCTAGAGTTACGAGATATGAATTTTGAGTGACTTTAAAGGCGGATCATGGGTTCACCACATGATTGGACGTTTACATAGAATGGAATTAATTTTTACTTAATAATCCTCATCAGAGAGGTGGCCATAATGACTATGAGTTAAATGATTACCATTATACAGAGGAAAACGTGTAACAGGGGAAGAACTGGAAGTATTGGAAAAGGGTGTGGTACCGAGGAAAAATCCACAAATTTTGATAAGTCAAGGGTCGCCCTTCTTTTAGGGGATTTTATATATCATTTATGGGATTTGAATGGATTTGAAAGGGGTATTAAAACTATTTTACGTCAAAAGATACGTTGCAGGAGCATATCTGAAAAAAGAAACTAGGGTGGGACACTATTTGGTGAGACACCGTAATAGGTTCCATGGTCACAGTGCCACCGTTTGGTGTGCGACCGTGAAGTTGTGACTGTTATAGTGCCACAGTCACCGTGCCACAATCACCATTCCACCATCATGTTTCCACTTTCAGCGGTGCCACCGTTTTGGTGTGCGATTGTGATGGTGTGACCACTACGGTTCCACCGTCATGATTCCACTCTCATGGTGCCACCATCATGTTGGAGCACCATAAGCAGTGCCACTATTTTGGTGTGCAACCGTGACCGGTGAAACCATTTTGGTGGAACCGTTTGATCCACCCGAGTTTTTTGAAAACACATTATTGAGTCATTGTCTGATCCATTACATCATATACATCTCAAACTATTATCTCCCTCGAGAATCTGAACTAGAACCGAAACAAAAGAGAGGGGTCCGAACAACCACCTCAAAAGATACCTCTTAAGAGTAAACCTCCTCGATATTTAAGAACACCCCTCCACCAAGTATCACCACGAACAAGTAAAGATCATACCATCAAGACATATGGATTAGGGAGGCCTTTCCCCCATTTCAAGATACTATCCTCTTTGGGAAGCACTAACTCTCCCACAAGACTTTAATCGCATCCACCTTAATGCGTCTTGATTATGGATTGAGTCCTCCACTCCCCACAGTCAGGACTCTTCACACACATTCAATGAAAAAGGAAAACAACACATTTCATAGTTACAAGGTCAAGCACTACATCAAAAACAAGTATGAAACAAAACCTAACAAAACCCAAAACAACTTTGGGTACTGGGAGCACATTTGTGCCTCCCGTTCCCATGTACTCTCCTTGAGGCCACCATGACTCCATAACACACAGCCCACGAGAATTGTTCATCTATGAAGCACCTTCACCTCATGACCTTCGATCATAAATGGTCACTCTACTTATTTCACATCGTTCTTGATATCCATCTTTCCCCTGTTGAGGGAATGTGAATCATTGTGTAGATACCGATAGAGCTGAAAGACATGGAAGGCGTCGTGCATCCTCAGCAGCAGTGGTGGTTCTGCTAGCTGATAAGCCACTTCACTGACCCAATGCAACACCTCAAAGGGTTCGACGAACCTGGTTGAAAGCTTAATCTCCCTACAAAACCACCATTTCCCATACCGTTTAGTGACCTTCAAGAACCCGTGGTCCCTGACATCGAACTCCAAGGGTCTCCTCCTATGATCGGAAGAAAAATTTTTCCGGTCCTGAGCCACCTTCATCCTCTCTCGTACAAGCTGAACATTCTCCGTTGTGATTTTCACTACCTTGGGACCAAGAACACATGCTTCCCCGACCTCTTCCTAGCACACGGGTGAGAGACACGACCTCCCATACAAGGCCTCGAACGAAGCCATGCCAATGGTAGAGTGATATCTATTGTTGTAGGAAAAATATACCAGAGGAAAGTTCCATACCCAAGACCACCCAATTTAAAAAACACATGCTTGTAGCATATTATTTAATGTCTGTATGGTGAGCTCTGTCTACCCATATGTTTGGGAGTGGAAAGCAGTGTCGAGTCCTAGCAGGGTGCCAAAATCATTTTACAAACCTTTTCAAACCCATGAGGTAAACCGGGTATCATGATCGGAGACTAGAGACCTTGGAACTCCATGAAATTTCGCCACTTTGTCCATGTACCTCTGTGATAGGGCATCCGCCGCACTTGACTCCTTGATTTCTAGGAAGTGAGCTGATTTCATCAGTCGATCCACAACTACACAGATAGAATCAAAAACCCCTCGATCTTTGAGTATACCCATGACAAAATCCATCGAGATTTCATCCCACTTCCACTCGGGAAAATCTAAAGGTTGTAATAGACCTCCTGGGATGTGGTGTTCAACCATCACCTGCTGATGCACAAGGCACTTTTCCACAAGCTCCGCCACTACCTGCTTCACCCCAGGACACCAAAACTGACCCCTCAAACCCCAGTACATATTGGAAACTTCTGGGTGTACCAACAAGGGTGAGTTGTGGAACTCACCAAGAACACTCTCACGCATTCCGATGGAGAGAAACAACTTTCCATGAAACAACATCCGATTCTGAAAATCTTCCGACCATCCTTATGAAGCATCTTTCTGGCTAACACGATCGTGCATCACATCAGCCTCTATATCCCCCCACTGAGACTCCTCCACCTGCTGTAACATAGAGGACTACAATTTCATCTGGAATAGACAACCTCTTCCATCATCCACCCTTGCATCCACATGTAGGGCATCCAACTCCTCCATCACCTTCTACGCATCTTCCAACTCTTTAACTTCATCCTTCTACAAATTCTTGCTCATGGTAGTGTCTACCACATTCCCCTTACCTTAAGTGGAAGGAATTTCGAAGTCGTAGTCCTAATAAAACTCCATCCACCTCTTTTTACAGAAGTTAAGGTCCCACTAAGAGAAGATATAACTCAATATCTTGTGATATGTGAAGATGACAAAGAGATCTTCGATGAGGTAGTGCAGCGAAAACTTTAGTGCGAAGAAAACCACTGCGAGCTCCAAGTCGTGTGTGGAATAGTTACGATCATGAGGATGTAACTGCCTAGACCCATAAGAGATCACCCATTATATTACATCACCACACACGCCAAGACTTGTCCTGGAGCATAAATGAACATTTCAAACATCACCCCTTATACTGGAAGCCTTATCACTGGGGCACTAACCAACTTCCCATTCAGATAACTTAAGGATCCCTGACACTGTTAACTCAACATGAAGGCATAGTCCTTTCTGGTCAAAGCTGTCAAAGGAGCTGCAACTCGAGAGATGTCGGGCACGAACCATCGATAATAGCCTACCAGAACTAGGAAAATATGAACCTCCATCACATTCTTGGGTGCTTCCCAAGAAACAACTACTTCAAACTTTGATGGGTCAATTGTTATCCCCTGCTTGAACACCACGTGTCCAAGGAAGTACACTTCTTGTGTCCAAAAAATTCACTTGGAAAACTTTTATTAGATTTGGTGCTATTAAAGGACCTCTAAAAATATTCCCAAATATTCATCTTGATCCTCCTTTGATCTTGAGTAGATCAGGATGTCGTCAATAAACACAACTATGAACCAGTCTAGATATTCCTGGAATATGGAGTTCATGAGACACATGAACATGGATGGTGTGTTTGTAATGATGAATGGAATGACCACAAAATAAAAGTGCCCATATCTTCACTTGAAGGTAGTCTTCAAGATGTCACCCTCCTTCACCCTCAGCTGGTGATATCCAGACCGTAAGTCGTTCTTGGAGAACCACCCTGCCACCTTCAACTGGTCGAAAAGGTCGTCTATCCTCAAGAGAGGGTAATGGTTCTTGAATGTTACATGATTTAGTCTCCAATAGTATATGCATTTCCTATGACCATAATCTTCCTAATTTGAAAACAATACATGAGCACCCCATGGTGACATGCTTGTTCGAACAAAAACCTTCTTCATTAGATCGTCAATCTAAATTTGTAACTCCTGTAATTTAGATGGCACCATCTAATAGGGAGCCATTAAAATTAGACGAGAACCAGGTTACAAGTCTATCCTGAACTTAACATCATGTAGAGGTGGTAGAGTCACAACATCATTAGGGAAGACGTCCTTGAATTCACTGATGATTCCCAAGACTTCCACCATATCTATGTTTGCTAACTCCCCTGATAGCTCAACTAACAAGGAAAGAAAGGGCTCCACTGGCCAACTGCCCTCCTGGAAACCCCACTCACCGATGATAGTCACACATTGTCCACCCATATCAAAATATATGGCCCTTCTTCAGAAGTAGTAGATAATGGAAAACACAGGGAACAACCAGTCAATGCCTAGAATTACATTATACGACTACATCTGTAGTAAAAGAAGGTCCCCATTGGAGTGATATGGTCCCAAAGTTAGTCTACATCCCCGAAAAACATGAGACATGAAGGTCTTACCTCTAAATGGAATAATTAAAACCCGGAGTATGGAATTTATATTTGTGTATATACCAAATTAATGGGATAGAATGGGTTTAACAAAGGAGTTCGAAGTTTCATAATCAAATAAGGTGCATGCAAGAGTAATAAACAAGTATATCGTACCTCGAAGAACCTCTTTCCCTTCTGGAACTACTGCCTTTGCAGCATGAAACTGCCCACGCCTAGCTCCTATTCCCCTCGGATGTCAACTACCTCACTGCCCACTCCTTGGTTGAGGTCCCTAAGGAGAGCCTTGTGGTCGACCTCATCCTATAATGTCTGCTATCAGGGGTGCAAAAGCTTTCTGTCCTTGTGGCTGTTGTGGGTGAAAGGACCTGAATGAAATTTGCTGCTGATGAGGTGAGTGCTGAACTAGACCACCCCCACTGTACTGCACTTGGTCCAGGAATTGATTCCAAAGATTCCCATGACTACAAAAAATGAATCATCTCAGTCTTGGGATTGTAAGGATGGGACAAGGACGGAGATATCAAAACTAGAAATGCTGGGGTCTGCTTCCCACTAGCCGGAACCTGGAAGGCCCTGACACTAGAGGCATGTTGCTGAAAGCTTTCCCCTTTGATGAGTCCAACTGGTTCTCCTCTTGAATCACACCTCCCAACATGTGAATACTATCGACCACTTCATCCTTCTTCTAGACCTCTAAATATTTCGGTAGAGTGAAAGGAGTAACAACATACTGAAGGGAAGGTCCGAGTCCTTCCTCTAAATGACTCTCCCAAGACTCCTCATCTGAAATATGGTCTGGAGTAAAGTGAAGGAGACACTTGAATATGATCCCCAACTCCCTCACTAACATAATCCTCTACTGAAGGGAGAGTAGCTCCTACCTCTTCCCAGCCTTCATCATGGAAGAGAGGAATTCCTCACAAAACACACTCTCAAAGTCAGTACATGAAACTTTAGCCTCCCTATTCTCTCCAAGATAGAGCATCCACCACTGAGGCACTGCTCCCTGCATCTATCATACAACTAGAGGAACCCATTACTCCATCGGAGCCTGGATCAAGCTGAAACCTATCACCAGCTCCTTGAGCCAGCTCTCTGTCTCCATGTACGATATGCTCCTCTCGTACTTCTTGAGGGCTTGTCGCTTAAAGGCACAAAGAATCTTATGCCACTGGTAATCCTTATCCTCTCGATTATCTTTCTACTAATTAGCTAAATCAGCCTCTTGGGACAGATCTCATGCGCTACTCATGGTCTTCATCCAGGTTCTATAGATAAATGTTAAACAAAGAATTTCTAAACCCAAGTAGTGTAGAGGATTGTTTTTAAATTTTTCTTAATTTTTTTGATTTATTTTAGGTCACAAAAGTACCCATGACACACAAGAAAAAAAGTCATTATGATGCATGTACCATTTCTAGGGTCTCTACACAATAATCAGTGTAGCCTCACTTGGTTGTTTGGTAGGTCCAGATTCCTTTCATCGGATCACGGGGGACCCTAAAATCTCGTGTCCTAGATGGTCTTCAATGGCCTATTTCACATGCCAAGATTTACTAACATTGTTTCCCAACCATACCATGCAATCATATTTTTCCCTAAGTCCGAACTCCTTTCTATCTCTCAACCTAACTTTGATACCATTCTATCACGACCCGCCATCACCAAGATGTGGGATGGGATATAAGATTTACAAACCCTTCCTTCCTCAAGTTAAAGGAGAGATAATGACCCCATAGTCCCATCTTCAATAGATCCCAGAGTCGTGACTAGCACCAAGGGTATAGAATCATACGAAAAATGAAAGGCATTACACTTTTTATTTAGTAGGATCAAGAGATAAGATGTAAATCCCAAAAACCACCCAAAAAAGAAGTAAAAGTAAATCCAAAACAATCCATTACCATATGCATGTTCCAATAATAAGTGGTACAAAAATAAAATAGAACTACAAAGAAAAGTACCAAAAGTAAAGAAAAGCAGCAACATCAACGATCCCAACATCTGAACAAGTAGATTCCTTCATGGTCCTCGAAGTCCTCTTAGAAACCTGAAAGTAGTTTTATATATGTAGGGTGAGTATACAGGTATACCTAGTAGGGAAACCAAAAATCTCTCATGAATAAGTGGGGAGGAATTCTAATACCTCGTGAGAACAAGAGATAGAAAAAGGAATCTAATAAGGAACCTAACCACCCAAACCTCACCAAGGCACACTCCCCAAATAACAAAAGTTAAGTAAGGTAATAGTAATAATACATCGATGTTTGGGTACCTCGCAACACTTTCCCACTGGTTATTTAAGACATCTAACATGTCAAACCTCCCCCGCCATTCTCTATGACGTCCCACTACTATCCCCTGCCCACACAAACCTTGGATACCACGACCACACATACAGGACACAAACACCTGGGCCCCAAAAAACCTACATTACCACGCTCACAAGCTCCTGGGCTAGAACAAATACTGCCATGCTCAAAGACACCTGTGCCTCATCCCGAACACACTTGGGAAACAACCTTCCCACACACACTTAGGCCAACCACCACAACGTACCCTGCCTGAAGAATATTGGGCTAAAATAGACCTTAGGCCATCACCGCTAGCCCAAAGAGTATTGGCACACTCGGTAAAGGGATCAGAAAAAGATCTAATAACCAGCCACTCATAGGAGTGTTGGGGAAAACACCCTCACCCATGAAATGGGGGTGTTTGAAACAAAGTTCTCAAATTGGTTGGGGCATGAATAAGAAACATAAGAACAAGATTATACATAAAGGTAAACAATCCCTCATTCCATCCTAGGTGTCCCAAAACTATCCCATACACAAACACCCTCATTACTATTCATTTATAAAAATCACAACAGCCACAGCCAAGTCCCAAATAATTTTAAGAAAAAAATTCCCAATTGGACCCATTATTGTTATCACATTCAAGTGGTTCCATAAAAATAATTATTCACTACTGGGTAACCAACATGCATAACCACAAGCCAAGAAAGGAAAAATAACCGATAAGCAAATTAAGAATTCACACCTGGTTTCTTGTAATGTCACAACAACAAAAGAGATCCACGAGATCCCTCGAAGTACTAGAACCAAAAAAAGCCCCAACATATGGCCCCTCACTGCCTCATATCCCCAAACCAACATCTGTACCACAATAGGGGATCCCATCTCCATCCATGCCACTCCACAAGCATCAAGCGGAACAACCACCCACAAAACCAAAATAGAGAAATGGTGTTTTCAGATTTTAAATAACCCATTCATTATTTTTGTCTTTCAGTTTGGTTAATTGGGGTGACCACACAATGATTCTTGTTTACTGAACATAGATTTAATCAACTGAGTTTACGTGATTAACCAATTTCCATGTTACAACCATTCAATCACAGAATTATCCAGAAAAAAATAGGTTCGTTAGTGTGAAAGAAATGACCACCAAATACCATGATTTTTAGTGGACGTAAGCCCATACAATTCAAAACATAAAAGAAATGATAAAAGTATAAAACAACATCATCAAACAGACACCTTAATTATTAAATGGTCCATTAATTATCTTCGTTAAGGTCTGGTCTCATCCATACCCGAAGGAAACATTATCATACCCACCCCGCATGATACACAATGAAGTGAGAAGAAGGAAAAAATCCCACTTGAATGATCAACTATCAATGTTTTTATCCACGTGCCAAGAACATGAGATGCATGACTTGTAGGGGAGGAACTTCAGGGACTCCAAGAGAGAGTAAGAAATTCTCTAGCACAGGTGCACCACTAGCGTCCGGAAGGGGGACTCCAAAAACACTATGGAAAGAAAAATATCCAAGACAAGAAGAATAAATAATTCCAGTGTGATAAAAAGGTGAGACCCTGGAGTTAGGAGATATGAATTTTGAATGGATTTAAAGTCAGATAGTGGTTTTCCCACACGTTTGGATGGTAACACACGATGGAATTAATTTTTACTTAATACTTTTCATTAGAGAGGTGGCCATAATGACTGCGAGTTAAAGGGTTTCCTTCAAATAGAGGAAAGAGTGTAACATGGTAAGAACTAGAAGTTTGAGAAAAGGATGTGGAACTGAGGAAAAAGCCACACATTTTGGTAAGTCAAGGGTTTCCCCACTTTGGGGGGATTTTTGATATCATTTACAGTCTTTTAAGGTCTTCTAAAGGGGTATTAAAACACTTTTACATCAAAAGATATGTTGTGGGAGTGGAACTGGTAAAAGAAATAAGGGTGGGACACCATTTGGTGAGACATTGTAAGCAGTGCCACCATCACGGTGCCACCGTAAGAGGTTCCACCATAAGTGGTGGCATTGTTTCAGTCTATAAAATTGATGGTGAGATTGCTACGGTGGCACCATCATGGTGCCACCATCACGGTACCACCATCATAGTGCCACTATCACGGTGGAACACCGTAAGTGGCGACACCATTTCAGTGTGCGACTGTGACAATATCCACAGTTTTGATCAAACCATTTGATGGAACCAAGTTTATAGAGAACTCTTCAATGAGTCATTGTACTTTCCATTACACTAATTCTATTATAAAGTTTTTTTTTTCATTTATGTTAATATCCTTTAATGTTTGTGTTATTTCACTAGGGATTTGTTTTAATGGAATCATCTACATTATTTCTTTTAATGATTCATTTTTATGACTTTTTAGAACCAATTTATTTCTTATGAGTTTATAAAGCCATGAGGAAAATATAAACGGTTTCATGTGAAAAATATATGTATGTATTTTTATTATGTGAAAGGTGGAAACCTAATCGCATATCCCTATAATATATTGGGTAAATTGTTTTATCTCATGCTATTAGGGAGTATACCTAATTCAATATATGTTCAGTTGTACCATAATTATGTATCCCTAAAATGCATTTTGTAATGATTTATAAGTCATGATATAATAGATAATGGGGAGTTAAACCAAACTCTTAAGGGACTTTGTCCCCTATGTATAGGGAATTAAGAGAAAAACCTAAACCCTTAATAGAATATATCTTTTATGCTTAGTGAATGGAGAGTGAAACCAATCCATTATAGGACTCAGTCCATTATTCAAATATGACCTTAGTAGTAAGACTTAATATAGGAAATAGTTTTTATACTTACATATATTCTATATTATTATGATATAATTCTATGTTATTCAATATTCTTATATTATGTTTTCATAGACCATGATTATTAACTCGGTTTTCAACACTCCACTGACCCATATCTTATATTATGACAAAATACATATGTCATGAATCATGTTTCAAGATCCATATTGGGTAAGGTATTATTTTCTTAAGTAATTTTCAAGAAACCTCATTATATTCTCATACCCAAATGTTAATATTATACTCCCTTATGATACTCGATTGTTATTTCTTAAGTTAACCCTTATTGAGAATATAAGAACATCATTTTATTATATTTCCATTCCCTAAAAAATAAATAAAATTATTATGTGTGGTATGTATAAAATAATTTCATGTGTGAGTAATTTTATTGGAAATATTGAATACTTCATGTAAAATAATATGGCCATGTAGCTAATCATAAAATACACTAAACCTATAGGTTATATGATGTGATTTTTTATGAGATATAATTGATATTCATTTAAAATAATATGATATATATGTATGATAAGGTGTTTTTGTATTGGTTGGTATCAATGTTGAGTTTAGTTATTTTTTAGGGATTATGTTATCAATAATAATAGGACTAAACCTTAAACAACCGATATTGAAACAAATGTGATATAAGATGAGATAAAATATAAAAGTTTGAAATTAATTTTTCATAATTTAGTATATATTAGGACTAATATTCATTATCATATGATTACATACACTGCTTATTATTATTTTATACTGACACAATCCTTTTCGGTTTTAGTTTGTTGTTGGGATCAAGAAGAAAAATAGTAAAAAAATAAGCGTAATGGATAATTTAATGCTTGTAATAATGTGAAACCAAATGATATGGGATATATATATTGATATCTAAAGTCAATTATCACCCAACTTTGTCAATATATGAAAATAACATAAACCATTTTGATCTCCCAAATACACCAAGGAAGGAAAAAATCTAAATCAAGTCCTTTATGTTGAAAAATCCACCCTCCTTTAGTGGGTCTCCTAATTCACATATAGTATAGTAGTGTGTTAACACAATATAAAATATGTTTTTCATTCTCTAATACCTGCAGCATGAAAATTTTATTTTATCCATTTATTTTTTATAAGGTGAGATAAATCATTGGTGAACCCTAATAAAGAATAGTATGCAAGAATAAATCAACTCCATGGAATAGGTGGAGTTTATGATGATATTTTTTAATAAATATCTTCCACATACTCTTCAAACCAAAATAGGGAGATAAATGCTTGTTCTAAAACAAAATTAGGATGAATCGATTGATAATTATGAAGTCAACATCAAAATACATTCAAGGTATGGTTCTAGTTTTATCATTAACATTGAAATCACATTTAATAATTTAATTAATGTATTAAAACCATGTTTTCAGAAATTTTTAGCTATAAAGATCTTTGTTATATATGAATAATTTTTTAGTTATACTCTCAAGGTAGAAATGAAAAATGAATTCTCCCATTAATATCACGTTTTTTGGGTCAATAAAAGAAATATTGAGTCTTGTGGAAACTAAAATAATAAAACCCATGGAAAGAATAAGTTTTATTTTCTTACAAGTTGAAAATTTGGGATTAAAATAAGGGAATTAACTCAAAGTAATGGGGAAATAATTCATGTTTGGAAGATAATACCATCAATAAAATAAATTATTTAGAGATATGTAAAGGCCAAAAAATTTAATGGATGGAACGAAAAATCATTCTAATGTATGTCCTATGATCTAGTTATTTAATTTTAAGTAGTATAGAAAATTTTACAACTAATGAAACAATTTGAGGGTTAATGATGGAAATAAATTCAAGAAAAATATTAATACAAAGGATTAATGGAAATAATAAAATAAAATCAAAACTATGAAAATGGGTTATAAAAATGAAGTGGTGGAAGGTACACTTATTATCTACTCAAGAACTATAAATTTATTAATTTATTCTAGTTTTACCCACTCTTTCATATCTAGAAAAGTTTATAATATCATCAAATGAACACCTAATGATTATATATCAAATTATCGATGAAAACATTTAGTGGTGAAATGAAATCATCCCTTGTCTAAAATTCCTCCTAGAGAGAATTTTTTGGAGAGTTTCTTCTTGAAAATATTTTTATTTTCTATTTATTTAATTTTGATGTTAATTTTTTCATGGATTAACTCTCTATAAATAGATCCCATATTAATTTTTAGGATAGGGAAATCAGATTTTGTATCGCAAATCAACCCATGATGGTATATCGAAGAGAGGATGGATTTAAAATATCTATGGATTTTAATTCCATTACATTAGTTATGTTACCCAATAATAAGAAAATTTATATTAAATAATTATGGATAAACTCAATATTAAGGAAATGATGATAGTGATTGAAGAAATTGATATTTTTCCCAAAGTGTTTTCCAGTCTTCCACAAATATCATGAGGTTGAGTCTTATATAGAAATCATACGCAGTGAAATTAATATATGAAAGACTGTTCAAAGAATTTACATGATTGAATTTGAGGAATTTAAGAATAAACCCAAAGATAATATAGATAAGGTCTTAACATGCCCAAATTATTCACCGTTGGGTTAAATAGTCCTCATTGTCTATAATAAATATGGATTAATGTGTATCCTCATTGATTATGGAAACATTTATAAGATCTATATAAAAAAGTATCCTTTACCACATATTGATGACTTTTTTGATGAAATAATAATAGATCAACACTTAAAAAATACTAACCTTCTATATGAATAACATTAATAAAGGGTGAAAAGAGTGTACTCACCTAATAAAACCTTCTGTTCAAGGTATAAACACTAGGAATTCATAATGATTCCATTTAGATATATAAATTTCATGGATATATTTATAGATATAATAAATATATTATTTATAGATTACCTAAATCAAAATTTGGTATTCTTTATAAATGATGTTATTGTATATTACAAGGAGAAGAAAAAGCATGAAGATCATTTTTGGATTATGATTAAAACGTTGAGAAAAGAGAAAATCTAAGAAAAATTTAGAATGTGAAAGTATTGGATATGAAAATTATAATTATCAGGTCATGTAGTCACATATGAGTTTATATATGTGGATCATTCAAAGAAAAATGTGATTAAATAATGAACTAGATTAACTATTGTAACAATGATATATATTTTTCTTGGACTGGATGGATATTATCAATTCCTTGGGAGAATTTGTGGATAATTTTTAATTCCACTTAACAATTTATCATATAATGAATTCAATTTCCATTGAATATGTGATTTTGAATAAAGTTTAAATAATCTTAAGTAATGATTTTCCATTCCAACTATACTAACATGACCTTATAGTTGAGAAGAGTTTTTTATATACAATGGTTCATCCAAGAGTAGATCATTATGTTTCCTCATGAATAATGACATAGTGGTCGCTTATTACTCACGTTTGTTAATGATTCATGAGGAAAATTAGTTGATTCATAATATAGAGATAGAAAATATAATATTTTCAGTAGATATATAGAGTTATATTTGAAAAAAAAAGGTTTTGAAAAATAAAAATATAATAATTTTCCTATTATAAAGGAAAAGATGGTATTATTTGTCTTACCCAAGATAGTATGGTTGATATATCATTATGAATTATATTATGATTCATGAATATGTTAAAAAAATATTTTCTTCAGTGAGAGATATTAAAATTGTTAGGATGAAATTTATTTAGGTAGAATATAAAAATCCCAAATTTAAGTATTCATTTTATCTCCCTAAGTTACTTGTTTTATTATTTATAATAAATTAAAACATAAATAGGAAATAAATCCTATAATAAATGAATCTACTTAATAATAATTTTGTCACTCATAATGTAACATTACAAAAAAACATAAAACAATTTATTACATAAGAAAGATGATTACATCCCTTAAATGTGAATATATTAAAATGGTATAATAAATTTAAAAGAATAATATCTTTAGAAAGATAAAATATTATAGATCATCTTCATCCTTGAGAATCACTATCTCTAGTCCATAATATATAATTATAAAAACAATATTTTAACGAGAAATAACGTTATAAAATGAAAATGAAAATTTTAAGAATGAAAAGTGTTCTCTGTGAAGTTATAATTGAATGATTTTATAGGATGAGGGAAATATAGCCATTATATGATAATTATTAAAGGGTATGTGACCATTGGGTATAATAATGAGAAATACCATACTTGTTTAAAATTATCAATGTATATTTAATTTAAATAAATGTAATTTAAATGTTTAAAAAATTTATTTTAATTAATTAAATGGAAAAAATAAGATATTTCTAAATAGAATTAAAATATACCAATTCACTTGGGAAATTATCATTGAATCTATAGAAACTATATATATGAATTAAATATATTTTTTAATTTCTTTACTTTTATAGAATGATAAATATATAAATTACTGATAAAATTAAAGTAATTATTATTAAATTAAATAAATATCACCCAATAAATAATTAAGTAACTATAAAGAATACTAATTTAAAAATTCATGTCCAAAAAAATGTTTTATTTTAAAATTTAGTATTTAATTTATTTTATATGATTTTAAATGTTAAATTACTTATGTTAGAAGTATGAAATTTAATTAAATTTAATTTTTATATAATAAAATGACTAAAAATTCATGAATTAATTATTAATTAATGATAGATAAATATGAAATCATTTAATGATAACAATTCATATATTTAAAATAATTATTTTTCTATTTCTTGTGTATTTCTATTTTTATTTATAAAAATGATCAATGATACAAAAATATTTTAGAAAAATTTATTTAGTGTATATTTATAAAATAATTTTAAATCCATCCAATGATTATTAATTGAAAACGAAAATGATTAAATTCATATTTATGCTTAAAAATACATTTTTTTTAAAAACTATTTTTACGTGTTATTATATTGAAATTACTTTTTAAAACTTTTAGAAATTGAATCCAATAAAAATTATTTCATATTATTAATTACGATTTCAAAATTAGGTAATAAGGTTAATTTTATTTTTAGGCCTAAAATTAAATTATTGAGTTGAAAATTGAGTTGTCATGGAAAATGGAAAATAGGGTAAAAGAGTTTAAATAAGGTGTAGAAACCAAAAGTATCATGAAAAATTATCTATAAATTAGTGAATTATAGAATTGCAACCTTACCTTATCCTATCTCTATTATTTTTCAAATTTGGATCAAATGTAAAAAGAGAATCCATACCCATTAAAAAATGGAAATTTTCAAAAATGACACTCAATATAACCTAAAGAAGGACCCATACTCCACCCATAAAACCCACAACTTTCCTTTAGTTTATTTTATAATCCATACCCAAATTAAATCCCTAAAAATAATCTCGCATGATTCTGAACCTCTGGTCACAAGAAGAATCCCCAAATCCATTATTTTGAAGAGACTACCTAAGAGAAGATTCAAGTGTTCAATTTGTTTTATCCCATCCTTAGTCATAATTTATTATAATATGTATCTATATGTTATTAACTTTTATTTAAAAATATAAAAAAATTATTTTCAAATCCTTAATATTATTTAAAAGTGATATTATTACTATTAAAAATCATGTTCTTACTTATTCAATTGTTATAATGTGTTCTTATTTGGGATAATTTTACAACCCACTCAAACGATGCTATAATGATAACATGAAAAATGTATAAAAAAATTAATTAATGGTATTATTATTATTATTTTTGTTTTAAAATGATTCATAATTTTGTTTTGGTAATATTCGAAAGTGTACTAACTAATAAATTCATGTATTTTATAAATTCAATAATCATCGAAAAATACATTTTTAAGTTCTCTATGAGAATTAATACCATAATATCTATTAAATAGACATGAGACTATAGAAATATTTTAATTACTTAGATTACATCTTCATGAAAATTCTATTGGTGATGGAACTATGATTTAGGATAAAGGATCTAAACCACAAAACTGTAGCATGCATAGAAAAACAAAATAGTTAACACTTGAATATTAATTTTAACAAAAAATTAAAAAAATGGTAACAAATAATTATAAATCAATTTTAATATTAAATTGTTTATTATAAAATTAATAATAAATCAAAATTTATTATACTTGGAGTTAGAGTGAATCTGACCAAGTGTAAGTCCAAGGTAAAGGTTCTTCATCTCAATTTACCTTTATTTGAGATATTATCTATATTCAACACTTATTTTACTTTATGAGGTGTATATTGTTCACCAGATATGTTTTTTTATCATAATCATCATGAAATTAAATGGATTTACAAATCAATATCAGGTTACCACTTTCAAGGGATTTTGATTAAAAAGTTACCAATGCCCTAAGGTTTTCTTTCCAATCTCAATTTGAAATCAAGATTATCTATGACTAAATCTCAATATTGGGAAATTATGTGTTATTTATCTCTTGAACCCAATTTATTTTCATCAACTTTTTTTGGTTTAAATATATTTTTACTATTTCCCCTTCCATTTTATTATAACTCACTCTAGATAATTCTTGTATGTGAAACTGAACTTATCTATTATTTTTAGTAGAGAATCTTTCTCCTCTATGTACATATTTTTATATGGTTTTATACATTTAATAATCCCTATTTTAATTATTTTATGGTCATTTTAAATTTAATTTTACATTATTTATAAACTTATAAATGGAATTATTTTTACTGTTTTTGTCAAAATCACTTTCTCCGATCATTTTCTAAAATCTTCGTTATGAATATTTATTTCCTTGTTTCTATTGGTTAAAAAAGTGTTTTTGTTTAATTTATCATTATTTTTCAATGCATATTTTTTAATAAATTATTTATTTTTTAAAATAGATATTCGTAGAAAATTAGTGAATATTACATGTTATTTTTCAAATAAATTTTATAATACTCGTATAAATTGTTTTTCATCTATAAAAATATTCTATAATGCTTCTAATGATTATATAGGTATATGTTTCAATGGAATAATGAACTTTACTTCATTGTATGATTTATTTTTATTCCTTTATATAATTCTTATGAAACAAATTTCTTTCTCATGGATTAATTAACACATGATGGAATTATGAATGTTTTCATGTGACACACATAAGTATTTTTTTTCATTATGTTATTAGTGGGAAATAAATTATATATCCATGTAATTTATTGGGTATAGATTTATATCTAATGAGATAAAAATAATTGGGGAATAAACCCAACACACCATGTGATGTGTGGCCCTATAATTGTAAAACTCACCAATACATTATGTAAAACTTCATAACCAATGATATAGAAGAGAATTGGAAGTAAACAAAAAATCCTAAGGGTATCTATCCACTATGTATATTTGATTGAAGATAAACCCGAAACCCTATGGTTCTTTATCCAATATGTTTATGTAATATCTATTGTACCCAATACACTATGGGATTCTATCCATTATGTGATGATGATATTAGTATAGAGCCTCGATACATGAATTCATTTATTATTATTATTATATATAATCCAATTTATTAGACCTTAACTCGTGGTTATACAACATTCCTATGTTATGTTTTTATGACTCATGATTATTGACTCATGTTTTGACACTCCTATGACTTGTATCTTATGTTATGTTAAAATCATTATTTCATGACTCATGTTTTATGATCTATGATTTTGGAGAATTATTTTCATATGTTATGTTCATGCATCCTGATTATGCTCTCATACCAGCATTTTCATTTTATTATCCCTTATGATCTTAGAATTTTATCTCTTATATTTAACCTTATTGAGCATATTTGCTCACCCTTTTCTTATGTTTTCAATCCCTATGAAATAAATAAGAATATTATGTGTGATATGTTTAGAAATATTTTAAGTATGTATAATTTTGAGGAAAATTATAAAGATTGGTTATTAAATAAATATATCGTATATGTAATATATAATGAACCAAAGTATATAGGTTCTAAAGTGTGATTTATTATGATATTTAATGTATATTTAGGTAAAATGATGTAATATTTATGCTTATTAAGGTTTATTTTTCTCAATATCTACTTGGGTTTTGATGGAGACATTAGAAAATGACTTTTAATGTTTTGATTATTTTCTGTTATGATTTTCCATTTCAATGGTTTTTTTTTTGATTTTTAAAGATAATGTTGGAAGAGGGAAAAGTGTTTAAAACAATGTTTGATAGAAAAAATTTGATATTCTGATTATTTTAGGAAGAAAATTATTTTTGGAGAGATCTGGATATATTTTATGATGAGGTTCAAGATAGAAGAAATATCAATAAAAATGTGGCAAAGTCTGGACTAGAAGTCTCTAGGTGTGATTTTGATGATACTCACTAATAACATGGGCTAAAACACCCATGAGAATAATACTACGACTAAATTGATGTCTACACTTGAGAAAATGTACAAGAATACTTATATAATGAAAAATGTTTTTATTCTTTAGTGAATTTTAAGTATGAAGATATTAGAAGGCCAGTGGTTGATCATGTAAATGACTTCAACAAGATCTGAAGCCTACTCAAGTATATCATTTGAAGTTCAATAAAGGAATGTGAACATTGATCCTTCAATAATTTCTTTTATAACCATGAGATGTGATGGTTATTACAATAAATATATTTATAGATAAGAATGAATTTATGTCTAAGAAGTTCAATTATATATTACTTAATGAAGAGATCTAAAATAAGAAAGTATCATGTGGTACCAGAATTTCATTTAGTGTAGAAGGAAAGTGTTTTATTAATCAAAATAAAATCCAAAATCAGAATAAGGGTTTGGACAAAAGATAAATAAGCTAAGAAAAATTTCTTAGCCCAGTTGATTCTACACCCTACTAATATATAAATAATTAGAGTTTAAAGAATGACTACTGAGAAATATGTGCTAACTTTAGAATATATACTTCCAGTTTATCTAGAAATGCCATAGTTGATGAATATGAAACATTGATTTGAAATGTTATAGAATCATTAATGTAATGGATCCTTGATTATGGGGAATCATTCTGTCCAATGTCTAATAAGGGATTCATACAAAAATCTGTTTCCAAAACCTTCTTTATAGTTACCCTTATATATGGATAAGAAATCATGATAATTATTAAAGATGATTCAAACGTTTGAATTAATAAAAAATTCATGATGAAATTTTATAGAATTTTTCACATCATGGGATTACCGAAGAACTAAATCTCATTTGGAATGATGTATGATGTGAGTTTCTATAAACCATTATGAATGGTGTGCAGAAGATCACATATGGTTCCCTAATGGTGTCTTAGGGTGTTAAGAATGGAACTTTGTACCTTACCAGGAATTTGGAAGGTGAAATGACTAATAGAGAAAAATAATTAGAAATATTAATGATTTTGATTGTCTAAATTGGGAACATCATTAAGAAGGGTTTACGGAAAATTGGTTATGATAAGATTACGGAAACTTGGTCGCATTCAGTATGGAACATGAAAATAATATATCCTTGGGAGGAATCATAAGGGTTCTTTTCCATAATTGGATAAATCACCAAATAATTAAAAGATCAAGTTGGTTTCTATGTACTTATGGAGGCTAGTTCTAGTTTGATCTCACCAGATTTCATTATAATATACTAACTTCATCAGTGATTCAACGTGGAAGGTGTGGGTGTTTTTCCTCAAAAATAAGTTTGATAATTTTGAAAATTTCATTAGATGGGGATCCAGGGTAGAGAATAAATCTAGAATAAATCTAAAATGACCATGGTCAGATAATATAGGTGATTAAATATGTAAAAAGTTTTGAAAGCATCGTTGGAGGAATTAAATCTATATGGAGAATACTATAACTATGAAACCAAAGTAGTATGGTGTGGAATAATGGATAAATCAAACTTTGAATAAGAGATCCAAATTCATGAGGATCCAATCTAGTTTCCCAATGGTTTTTTGGGGGGAGGTTTTGAATTATTTTCCTTATATTTTGAATCATATTCCATCTCAAACATAGGGAAACACCATTCATCATAAAAAATTATATTTAATAGAATTTATTTATTATATTTGTCTATGTTTATAAACATGGAAAAAATATTTAATAATATTTCATAAAAAAATAATTAAATGCATTGTGCATAAAGTAACCACATTTTTTTAAAACACTAACAATTTAGTGAAACATCATTTACCGCCGTTTTTATGTAATGCAGGTAAATGGATAATCAATTACCAATGTTTTCCCTAAAAATGGGTAGATTATTTCATGTTTTTATTATATTTTTTTAAATTACTGGGAAAACACACACAGACACAAAAATATACATTTATATATATATATCATTATAGGTACATGAGGGGAATCCTTGGAACTATCTAGATTGAGGAATTTTGGTTTGGGTTGTGGTACATCATGATGTTATTCATGGTGTTCAACAAGTAGAAACTTGGTTGTTGAGTTTTTGTAATTAATTATTATATGTGATGTGTAACTTTTGATTGGATGGGGGTAGGGTGGTGAAACATAAATCACCAGTTATAGAGAAATGTAGGTTCGTTGGGTTATTGCAAATAGATGTTGGTGATGCCACTAATCAAAGGGGTTGTGGTCATGGGGTCATGTGCACATAGATTGATGCCCATAAGGTTGCATTGATCACTTGATGACTAGAAACATATTTTTAAGATGAGAATATTATGGTGATGATGATCCTAAATAAGAAATATGGATACTCTATAGAGTTTTTCATATTGGGTTTTCTATTGTTTGAGACCACTATTTGGGAGCCGAATTCTCACCGCTTATAGGTTCCAATGTTGACATTGAGATAGAAAATGTGGGGAATTATTTAGTGGATCATGGATTAGTGATACTGCATTAACCGATATGTCATGATCATGGAGTTGACTTAGTTTTGAGGATTATGTGATGAGGGTTGATGCATCATTCTCTCTTAAGGTGCACTTATATTATGGGTATATTATCCCAATCAAATACCAGATGAAGCAGGTAGAATTACCAATCATGTATTGATGAGAATATAGTGTGGTTATTTTTTGGTTACTATACATTTCACTATTAATGCACTAATATCTATGTGGATGTTTTCTGGGGAAACTTTTGGTGGTGTCCTACTGAGTTTGTACTTACACCCTCAGCTGGCCCTTTGAGATATGTGTAGACTTAATGAGTTATGATACAAAAAAGAGAAATATCCCTGTTGCGAGATTATATTATAATATGGTTCTATAGAGTTATAGTTAGATTTTTATTGATTTTGGGGATTGACCTATTGGGCCCTTGGGGCCGTACTAGTGTCATTTTTATCTTTGGGACATGCATGTATATGATCATTATATAAGAAATCGATATTTTTTATGAATATCTTAACATTTTTGATGTAATGTTTCTATTTTTATGGTATGATATTTTTTTTCTCTCGTGTCTATATTTTAAATGGTTTTGATTTTCTGTTAATTATGTTTTCACAGTTGTTATAGATTTATATATAGAGGGTATAGTTTCCCACTATAATCTTCCAAACCCTTGGGTATAATAGTAATTCTCTCGTATATTGGGAGGTGTTCATGAGGTTAATAGATCTCTAACTTGATTGTAATTTAGGAAATCTAGGCCAAAGATATTACAAAGTGGTATTTGATTAGGGTTTTATTTTATTATTAGGGTATGGTAGAAGTATACCTAGTAGAATGTTTGGACATGGATTAGATTCTATGTAGTTTTCCTATATATAACAAGTGACGATTTAAGTTTATGTTTCCAAGGGAACTACGATCATTGATTTTTGTTTTCATGATTACAATTGAATTATTTTATTCAAATAAAGATTATATTTTATGTTAGTAATTTATCGTTTTGACTCTTTTCCTTTATAGGCAATAGGTTACTCCCATACATCATTCCATACATGTAAGATTTACATGAATGCGTGAACCATTCTGAAATTTCTATTTTATTTCAAAAAATGAGTTTAGATGTTTAAAATATTATAATAAGATAAATATTTTTTACCATTATAGATTCTTGGCGGAATTCTACCAAGGTAAATTGAGTTATTAGTTCTTAGTACTCTCAGATATATGGATTTTATGTATGTCCAGTGTGTGGGTGTGTGGTAAATAACACTAAAATGGGTCAGAAAATCCACAGGGTTGGATGGTATGAGATCGAGTCTTGGAAAGATATAAACCCCACACCATTTATGTTATAAAATTTAATAGAAATTTGAATTTACAGTTTCTAGAGTAGGGGTTGTTATGAAAATAGAGAGAAAAATATGATTTTTTTTGAATTGGATCTACCATTGGATTTGAATTTATATATGGATTGAGGCTTGAGAGGTTCCTCAGGTTCTCAAGAAAGTCCCATGAGCATTGGGTTGAATTTTAGAATTTTTTGAAGTGTTTAGCCTTGTGAATGGTTAAAGAACTTTTAGGATAAACCATGTGAACAAACTATACATCTTTGATCATTTAGGGGTATGAAACATAGTTTCTACATGAAAATAGATAAACTAGGAAAATTTTGAATTGTGGTTTTAGAGACTTTTCACATGGTTGGGGAATTGTATGGAAACCCATGAATCGTATCCATATGAGGGAGGTATTCTTGGAAAATTCCATCTGAACAATTATCACATAGTTCAAAAATTATACCCAAACTATGAGGCCTAGTGAATTTCATTAAAAATTATGAAATACTCAAAATAATCCCAATGATTTACCTTTCCATCAACTTCTTCTTCATCCTTTTTTGTGTGTATGCTAGGGGATTCACCATTATTTTTTCCCTCATCCCCATCAAATAATGTGGGGTATGATATGTTTGTAGAAATGAAAGTTATTATCCTTCATTTTACTCCCTTTTCTCCAATATTAATTTATTTCCTCAAATTTCAAGAATATCTAGTTTAGGATTTGTAATGATTTCCACTAAAGCATGGTGGACGTTTCCTACTTCTTAGGTTTTTCATTTGCGTCACATAGAGAAGGTTCAAGAGGTAAAAATCAAGAAACCATTCATCATTTACCATGAGTTATTTTTCATTATAGACTAATATAGTTTTTATAGTCTAAATAAAATGAAATGAAATTTTTTATAAGGTTTTTAGGAATTTTTAAGGGAATAGTGTCAAGAGTGTTTATTAGGCCTTCCGTGAGTGGTTGGTCTCCTTATTAGTGTGACAAGGTTTCCTGGTTAGATTTTAAAAAATAATTCTTATTAGATTAAATTGTGAATATAACTATAATTTCTATGATTAATTGTTTTTATTTAAATATTTAATTATGATTTTATATAATTAATTAATTTTAATGTTGGTTCTTGGGATGGGTCCTTGGGTCCATAATGGAGAAACACCCTAGTACCTCAGGGTGGTACCACTCTTTAGAAAGGTTGAGGACCCACTTCCAAGTGTGTCTAGGGGAGACACTTAATAGGTAGAGTACCCACACCCTAGTACACTATTGGGGTGACAATCAGTAGGTAAGGGATCCACACCCTCTTCTTCTAGTGTGTGTGGGGGGGGGGGGTGTTCCACTTATTAGGCAGGGGACCCATGCCTTAGTTTTTCAGGGGGTGATACTTAGTAGGTAGAGGACCCCCATCATTTTCGTTCTGTATGGTTCTAGAGAGTAGAAATATGGCCCACTCCATAGTCTATTAGGGGGTTTCCACTCAGTAGTTAGAGGAACCACACCCGATTCCTTTAGGGGGTGAGACTCAGAAGGTATGAGACCCCCCAACCAAGTCTATCATGGGGTGCCTATATGTTTATAGAGGAACCATTACCTAGTCCATCCAGGGGTTCCATTCATTAGGTAGAGGTGTATGGGGGAACCATGCCCTAGTACGATTGGTGGGGGGTGCAACCCTGAACTCCCTTTAATTATCCTTCCAGAACACTATCTTCATCGAGCGCCACCTAAATAAGTGTCAAACTAGAAACATCTCGCATCATATATCAAAAATACAAAACAAAGGCTAAAATCACAATCAAAACGAAAAAACATAGGATAGGATAATTTTGGGTCAAAATTTGATTCCAAAAAAATAGATATGATAAAAAAAATTGAGAGGGAATTAAATTGAGGGTATGGAAGTCCCCGTGATGTGTAAACCCCCCACATTGCCTCGATATGTCTCTTACAGACATGGATCAATGGCCATGTCACCATACATGATGTGCATGGGGACCACACTACTTGTATCAGTCACCCAAGGCATACTTATGTTCTTCTGGACATTCTCATGTCCATCAATTCATGCCCATGTACTTGTACATATACCTAGACATATCCTAGCTAGGGTGCTTGGCCATGTCCCAACCAGGGTACCTAGCCATATCCAGTACTATGTAGTCAGGATGTGTCCATGTGTATGGCTATGTATGTTCTCATGTACTCCTAGAGTACATGTTGGGCCTCAAGCATTGGGTCACATGGTGTGTGGGGTTCCAAAACATCATGCGATACTTATCTCCACCTATAAACCCTAGCCTTCATATCCAGTGGTGTTTCTAATGTGTGTTTATCCCAATACACACAGTGTAGTTGGGATTTTAACAAAAAGTTAGATCTGTCATGTGGATACTAGATCCACCACTATTTCCACCAAATCCACCTCATTCATCCTTGAATATCATTGAGGAGTGTGGATATAAGTCCATTCATTCTCTATCTATCATGGGTGTCCAAATTTCATCCACTCGAATGCCTCTACTGACTCAAACTTTCTTCATCACGCTCCTCCCATGGAAGAGGAACCTTGACCCATTATTTGATCCATGTATCTATCACCCATGATCATGTAAAGCATCGTGATATTTACAAAAATTAATAATATGGTAATTTCCACACATTCCCCATAAACCTGGGGGTCCAATCATGCTCATAACCACATGTAAATGTCGAACCATAGCCCCATAGCCCAAGGATAAATGACGTGAAGAACATGTGAGGGGAAATGAACAAGAACCAAGATGAATAATTTGTGGCCAATATTTCATAAAAAATGATCATTTATCAAACATATTCAGGGTGAGAAAGATGTCATAATAAATAATAAATTAAATAACAATTGAATTTTATATACAGGCTCATGTGAAGGATTGATTAATCACCGATAAAGGAATAACAAATAAGAACATTCTAAATATTTTAATCAAGGTGGGAAATTAAAATGGATAAGACCTACCTCAATTATGTATTTATCATTGGTGAATAACATGTTTTTTAGGGATGTGTATGATTTGTTGTATATGCTATCTGTCGATACACTCGATCTGATCATTGATCATCATCCAATCTTGGTCCACCAATGAATAATGGTGAAAAATCCTTTAAATGATCCAAAATTTATGCATATAACCCTGAAGATTTTCCATAATAGAATATTTATGGAGAAAATAAGTTTTTTAATTAAATGATTGAATTAATTTTTTAATTAATTAATCCACCGAAGTACCCGCGAATGGATTTCTTATTCGAGCATCTAGTGCTGACCATATTTAGGTTCTAATTAGAGTGAATCCCATATTTTAGATTCAAATGTGGTCTTAGATATTTTATTTGATACTCTTTTTATGATATATTCAATTATTTTTGAAAAACTATGTATGTGTTACATACATATATTTTATATTTTTATAAAATTAATTCTAGGATAACTAGGCATTGGAATTGCATGCCGTCTTAGTTCATGGCTTCAAAGAAATTTCTTAATATATTTCCATGTATTATAAGAAGGAAATAGAATCCCAACCTTATTCCTTTCTTCATTGATTTTCAACCCCAAAAAACAAAACTAAACAAAAAGGTGTGGATACCGATCACATAGCAGGCTATCCCACTCCATTGATCTCTTTTGCATGATTCCTTACTACCACAAAACATGAACCAAGGTATTGGTCCATCCTCATAGGATCTTATCCTACCAATCCTTGATCACCCTCAGGTACTCCATGAAGGTGGATCAATTCAAGAAGCCTAGATCACCCCAGTTAATATTGTGTGTAAAATAAAGCCCATATTTCATCATCTATGAAAATTGGAAGACATCATGTACCTGCTCAAACTATTGGGGTAAGGCTTGGAAGTATGTAACCTATGTAACCCTCTATATGATCACAAAAAGAACAATGAACCTTAGAGTAATCTTGACTTCATAGCCAAATATCTATAATCCTCATCATGGGGAGTCTCTTAAAAAATTATGGTCTCCCTACTCAAACTCCAAGGGCTAGAGACATCGATCAATGTAATATTTCTGTCAAAACAAGGCAGTTTTCATCCACTCATGATTTACCTAGACCTTATCTATATCCAAGGGAACCATCTCTAAACCAACATGAAATTCCACATTGATATCAATCAATCCTAAAGGTGACCTTCAGGGTATCCTGTATGGGGCCTCAAAAGGTGCCATGTTGATAGTAGAATGATAGATATTATCATAAGAAAACTCTACCAACGTATGTGATCCTCCATACTCCTAGAAAAGTATAACATTAATTCTCTCAACATATTGTTCAACACCTACATAGTGATCTCAATATTTATATTCTTATATGTGTGTAAATATGTACTCATCCTCAATTGGGCCCAAAATTCCTCATGTACACCCCTCCACAACCATGATGTGAATCACACATCATGGTCAGAGGTAACTTTTGAGGCCAAAAAATGAAGGAGAGTGATTTATATCATGTTCAACTATCCCAAAATCTATACAGAACACTACTCTCTAATATTAAATAAGTGAACCAACATGGTAAGTTGTCCAACTATCATCATAAGGTATTGTGATCTCTTATTGTCCACATAATCCCTTTCACAAATTACATGGATATTCCATATAATTTCCACTATAGTATTTCATGTGGATGAAACATTCCTTCCAGATCCTAGTACTCAACCTTATCCTACTGGAATGTGATACATTAAGATATGAACTCTGAAACACTTTACCTCATGCCATCCCTCACGAACTGCCACTAATGGTCCCTATAAAAATTACCTACATTGGGATATATAATAAAATGATAAGTGTGAAACTCCCAGTTCACATCATCTCACATTACCACTAGAACCACCATCCATCCTAGAAAAAATATGACATGATTCCCTCCTTTAATGAATCCATACGATGAATCTTTAGAGGATATATGACCATAGAGAGACCTATAGTCAATATATGCAAACTGATCCCCGTCACATTCTAGAGAAGTGGAGGAGTGAATACCATCGACTAAAGATTATCTACACCCATATCATCCAATAGAGTTAGCTGCAGAGTATCAAACTGCTCAGATGCCTCCTCCACCATGTTAGAATGAGGCTTCCTACTAAGGGAATCTTCCACCACATTTCCATTCCTAAGAGTATATAATATATTAGTAATAGTATAATAAGAAATATAGATAGAACCCTTGTCTCAGGTTTAGATCTCACTATGTGAAGACATACCTAAGACACTGGTGGTATGAGTATACATAAAATCAGTAAACTAGAAGATAGTTCCTCCACATTCATAGGGAGAAGACTACCGCTACAAACTCAAGTTCATGAGTTTCATAAAAATTCTAATGGGTTCTCAACAACCTCTAACCATATTCGATCCTAAATTTAATATACATCAACACACAACCAAACATAGTTCCATAGAAATCAAAATACATTATGTACTACCTAACCTCCTCAAGTAGTCTCAAAAAAGGATCACTGGTCAGCCTCAACATCAAATCCTATAAGGATATCGGGCACTGCTTAGTCTAGGTAAATGAATACCCTTTAAATGTTTGGATAGTCAAATGGGACTCAATCCTCAAGAAGACAACCACAAACCTCATATAGTACCCTACTAAGACAAGAAAAATCCACACCTATGACATGATCTTGGGTGTATCCCAATAAATCACTGAATCAATATTCACTAGTTACAAAAATACTATATTCTTAGAAAGGACATACCCCAAAAAGTGAAATTCATGGATCCATAACTCATACTTTGAAATCATACCATAAATTTGTCTATCCTAAAGAAAGTCTAGGACCATCCTATAATGTATTTCATTCTCCTCCTCTAATGTAGAGTAGATGGAAATTTCATTAAGAAATAAAACCAAAAATCATTCCAGGAATGGATATAAGATACATTTCATCAAAGAAATAAACATAGAAGGTTTATTCATTACACGTAAAAGAATCACCAAGAAAAGATATTTTCCAGAACAACATTGGAATTCCATATTTTGAATATCATCCTTATGAACCCTCAACTGGTGGTAAAAGGACCTAAGATCTATCTTCTAGAATCATATCATGCCTTTAAATTGAAAATAGAGGTCTTAAATCCTTAAAAATCGGTACCTAGTCTTCATTGTTTCTTTTTTTTGGAAATTATAATCAATAAAAATAAATAATCTACCATTTATATTATTCACAAACAAAACTATTTCTGCCCCAGAAGACAGACTCAATCTGATAAACATATTCTCTCAAATTTAATCCAAATGTCTCCTCATATATCAAAGATCGGTTGGGTAAATACAATATTACACATAAGATATGGATTGGTCCTATGGGGAAATTCATTACAAAACTCCACCTCCCATATTGAAGGTAGTACCAAAACGTCCATGGGGGAGAAGTCTATATAATCCTCCATGATTAAAGGAATATAGATGCATGGGGATATTGATATGAAAGGGATAATATCCCCAAATTATGGGTGATAGGCTAAAGCTTTCAAATCCAAATACCCACTCACGACTCCATAATATATTTATCTCATACGTAAAGGTTAGTCTTGTCCAATATTTCGAAAGGTATATGAGTTGTCTACAGTAATAATCAATATGGGCTTAGACCGTAGAAAACCAATCCATTCCCAAGAAAAAGTTATACGGACTAATTATGACAATGAAGATGTACTATGAGAATCTCTCTCCACTATGTGAGAGCTTTCACTTCCATGAGATAAGTGATATCGAAGAAACATTACTTGTATGAACCTCATACCATAGCTTCTAGGCTAAATTATCAACTGGGTTCTCCATCTCTCACACCAAGATTAATGGGATCATATAATGACTCACACCCATGTATAATAGTACTGAACCAAGAGTACAATAAACTCAGATCATACCTATAATTATCTCTTCTAATAATGGGTGATAAGCATCCATGGCCTACAGATTCATATGACCCAAACCACCATCTCTTTGATCCTGGTGTAGGCCTCCAGGTGGTGGATGTGGAAGTATCTCATAACGGAATCAACCGGTAGTATCTCCTCCCCCTTGATCTAATCCTTTCCCTCTTCCAACTCCTCCTACCTGGGAGTTATTATGGCCATTATTGGGAGAAACCTGATCATGGTGCTTCCTCTACTTTGGTGTCCCATCAATAGTTTTCCTACCCTCTTCATCATACCATGTATGAAAATCACATGCCATGTGACATCGCCCATCACATTCATGACATCACCCCCCATCGGGCACCCCTACTCCTCTACATGGTTCCTCAGCTGCATGACCACATGTGTATGTTTGGCTATGAGATGTTCTTCTACGCCAAGATCTTATCGACCGATGCCTGCTAGATAATATAGATGACTTAGCCTCATATTTCCCACTTCCAACTCTGGCTGTATGGTGTCCATGATATATAAAGAACTTCATCACCAACACCCATTCTTGTACTATATAATATGGTTGAATGCAATTGGGTACTAAATTGAAACATATATTTCTACAGAGACCCTACCCAAACTTCCATTCTTAAAAGTAACCACCCCAAATCACGTTGAGGGAGTATCATGTTAGTTTAGTGAACCTTGTACCATACTCAAGAACTATCATCCCCTCATAATATATCTCTAATATATCTTAAACTTGAATTGAGTGCAAGAATAAGGTGTGGTAAAAATCAATAAACACCAACTAGAATTCATACAATTAGAGTTATAGATTATCATGCCTCTATTTGACTAGAATCCACCAGCTTATTTTTGAATTGTAGAAAAGGATAAAAACCCATAGAACAATATGATCAGTTGGGGTTTAAAAAATTCTGAAATATATGATCACTGACTTAATCCAATCCTCTATTACCGAGGGATATAAAAAACTATGGATCCTCAGTATCCTATAGTGATGGATCTCGTAGAGTGTTTTTAGCCAACATGCATCCTTAGTCTACTCCTCTTGAAAAATATTTTGATCAATAGCTGGCAATTCCACCACCTACCTTCCTTGAGGAAAGATCCCATGAAATTTCCCCCTAAAATGAGGCATGATCACTCATTATTTAATTGTCATAATCATGAATCAGTAACCTGTATTTCTATATTCAAGGATACATGATGAAAATAATCAACACATACCATGATCATATGAGTATATATATATATATATATGGGGATCTTACTCAAGAAGTACAATCAAAAGTCTCAATCCTGTATGATGGATGCACAAAAGTTCCTTGCAACCAATATTGTGGTATTCTGAGTGAAAAATAGATAGTTAGATTCCTAGTGAATATATACATTAACCACTATACCAAAACTGGGATCCCTTTCCTAAAAACCCTCACTCAAGAAAAATTGAAACTATTTCCTAAGTGCACAAAAAGACCTTATAAAGAGAAAAAAAATCCAAACACTATTCCGAGGTTGAACTTCTTTTGATAAAAATCTGTAATGACCAGACCCACTGGGACACATCTAGCTAGTATAAGGCCAGACCACCACAACTTCAAGCCCACATTCATAGGAAGGGGAAGGAAAAAATCACTGAGAAGGCATGACAAAAACGGGAGCCTTTTCCTAAAGTACCTATATTCAGACACCCAACCATCTCCATAAAGAACTTCAGATAGGTAATAATAAAAGAAAGTAACATATAGTGAAGAAAAAATGCATGTAACAATCTATAAGGAATAAAAAAATTATGAGAAATTAAACCAAAATGAAGGTGGAAAATCAATGCCCAACCAGAAAATATGTCCCAACTGGACAATAACTCAAACATAAAGAACGAGAGTGACCTGCTTAAGATCTAAGACCAATCATTGTATTAATTATATGCAACAAAGTATCCCTATTATCTTATTAAACCAAAATTGACCTATCTATTACCTGTATAAGACATGACAAATTCGAGAAAATCCCATGTAGGGGTGAGTATAAACATACCTAGTAGGATTCCACAAAAAAAGAAGGGGGAGAAAAAAGAGACATGATAGAAGTAGTTATGTAAAACCAAAACAAGAGGGAAATGAAAACCAAATATATATATATATATATATATATATATATATTCTTATATAAGAATATTTGATGAGATAGAAAGGGGATCTCAATCTCAAATCCCTACACAGGAAAATGAATCTGCCTGTAGCTCCAAAGTTCCATCATTGATGTTCAGTATCTCACATTTCTGAAGAAGTAAGCAGGTGGTAGACCCAAACCTAAAAACTGTGCCACATAGTTGAGGGGGAAAAATATCCATGCAGAGGCCCCAAAACTTTTTACTATTAGGGGGTTATACTCACTAGATAGATAGAGGACCCATGCCCTTGTGCATCAGGGGTGTGTAACTCAATAGGTAGAGGACCCACTCTATAGTCGATAAGGGTGTTCCACTTGGTATGTAGAGGACACACACCCTAGTTTGTTAGGGTGTTCCATTCAGAACATAGATGACCTTCACCCTCATTGTTTAGGGGGGTTTCACTCAGTAGTCAGAGGACCCACACCCTTGTTTTTCAGGTGGTTCCACTTAATAGTTAGATGTCCCACACCGTAGTCCATGGGGGGGGGGGGGTGGGTGCCACTCAATAGGCAGATGACCCACTCCCTAGTCACGTTAGGGGGGGGGACTCAGTAAGTAGAACACACACCTTAGTACTTCAGGGGTTCAAATCAATAGGTAAATGTCCCATTACCTAGTCCCTAATGTGGTGGAAATCAATAGGTTGAGGTGTATGGGGGACCCATACAATCTTAGGATAGGGGGTTCCCAACCCCTACCTCTCTCTAGTGATCCTTCATGATCACTGTTGTCATAGATGGTTTCTTATAGAAGCTTCATTCTCAAAACATATTGCATCTTATCTCAGAATATACTTTGAAGGTTACCAACATGTTCTATGTGGGATATAATTCAAGATAGGATACTCAAAGGACAAAATATCATTCCAAACAAAGGATATATGAGATGAAGAAATTGAGAGGAAAGTTCATGGTGTGTATGGGAGTTTACACGATGCGTGACTCCAACATGTATCCTAAACTTATCTCTTATGGACATGTATTGGTGGATGTGTCATTATAAATAGAGTTTATAGGGCCCACATGATGTGTGTTGACCCCCCAGGGCCTAATTGTGTGCTTATGGACATATTCGTGTCCTTTATGTCATGCCCATGTACTTGAATCTGTATCTAGAGATGTCGAAACTTTGGTACATGGCTATGTTCAGGCCTATGTAGTTTAGTCTATGTCCATTTTTCTAGCTACATCCATGTCTGTTTACTCCCATGGAACACACTAGGCTTCCAACATCAGGTCACATAGTTTTTGGGGGTTCAACATGGTGTGCGATACTTATATCCACCCATAAACCTTAGCCTATATATCTAGGGGACTACACTGTGTGTGTTCATCCCAGTACACGCTATGTAGTAATGATTTTTGTAGAAAATTAGATCCAACATGAGGATTCTAGACTATCCACTCATACTACAGAATCTACCTAATTCATGCTTGAATATCATTAAAGTATATGGATCTAGGGAATTTCGTTCCTGATCTATCACTGGTGGCCAGATTCCAACCTCTCTAAGGCCTCACTCAACTCAATCCATCACTATCACACTCCAACCTTGGAAGAGGTTACTCGAATTGGTGTTTGATACATATTTCCATTACCTAAAATGTCACTAATCATCTAGATCAACCAAAAATAATTTATCTGGTAATTATGTTAACATCCACCATGAATCTAGGTTTCGGCTCATTCTTGGACCCACTTGATAATATAAAATTATAGCTCCATAGCCCAATAGTGAATAACATGAATAAAGGGTGGGGGGAATTGCATAATGACTAATATTCATTCATCCTTTTCCATGAATTCCTGAAATAAAATCATGAATCTGGTATATTTATTGTGAAAAACATGTCATAATCAAGAATAAATTGAATGAACAATTTAATTCGATTAATGGGATCATGTAAAATATTAATTAACAAAAGATCACGGAATAACAAATAATAACATGATCCATAATTTAATAAAATATAGAAACCAAGTTTGACAATCCCCACAATGATTATGGAATTTTCTTTGGTGGAGAACACATTTTTTAGTGATGAGGATGATCCACTTCGTCTGTTGTCTATTGATCCACCTCAATCCAAACACCAATAATCTTCCTATCTCGACCCCCAATGAATAACGATGAAACCACTTATCAATTATCCTAGGTTTATGAAACTAACCCCGGTTTTTTTCAAAAATAATTTATTTATAAATGGAAATTAGTTTGGGAATTAAATGAATTAAATAAATAAATAAATTAATTAATTCACTTAATGTACCTGCCTACGGCTGCCTTATTTGAACATTTTATGCCGACTAAATTTAAGGCATGACTAGGGTAAACCCCATGTTCTAGATTCAACCTTGGTATTAGATCTTCTATTGTACTTTTTATCAATGTGACATTTAATTAGTTCTGAAAAACTACACATGAGTGATATAATTATATTAATGTTTTTATGAAACAAATTCTAGGTTCCCTGTGCCTCAGAATCACACGCTGTGTCAATATTTGGCTTGGAAAATATTTATTAACATATTTAAAAGGCTTACGAGAAAAAATATAGTCTCCCAATTTTTATTACTTGGTCCCCCTAATTGTTGGTAGAAACATGTTCATAGACACCCTCAAACTTGCTGAAGTAGGAATGTTCAAGGATTGAGGTGGCTTGATAGACACCCGATGGGCTGGCATGTATGTTTAATATGAATGTGTGTTACATTTTTCATTAGGTGTGTTTCATGAACATGAATTAAATTACTATATATGTATTTCATGCACATCCACTTGATCACAACAACTCTCAGTATTTTTGTGGGATTTGAGATTCCTACTGTGATATTGGACTCACAACACTCCCATGTATATGACATGGGTATCAATGTATATGGGCATGTCTTCCTATTTTCACTCAAGAAATTTGTATCTCCTAGATGGACACACATTATATGTATATAAATCCATGTAGTACATATATTTTACATGTTGGATTATTTGAGTTAGTTCATAGGAAACTAATTTTTTTAGTTTTTGTTTAGAATGAACTAGCTAATGTGAAATTTTATTGATTTATTATTCTATGATTATCTATCGCTACTACTCAAGTTTTTTACATTAACATATAGAAAGATTTACTGCTTTATATTCTTGACTATGGGGGGCCATTTGGATTCTTGTTTTATATCCCTAGGTTTTTAGGATGTTTTATATATGAAAAATTCATGGTTAATTTCTGGTAGACTTATGCATGAACATATGTATTTATTTAATAGGTAATAATATAAACATGACTTTATTAGTCTCTCAATACTTTTTTTCATCCTCTGATGAATAGGAAGCTATGCATGAGGTCATGTGGGGTCCTTATATGGCATTTCTTGAGCTATCCAAGACATCATGTTACAATGTGGTTCCATAATATGTTTTGGTATAGGAAAGTTCAAGATAGATATAGATTTAGGTTTTTAGGAATCAGGAGGTAGATTGAGCACCTGACTTGACAACATGACATTGGTTAAAATACAAGTTAAAAATGATTAACAATTTGGGGATTATGAACTCTAGGATGAGTGAGGTGTCAGTTTTGACGAAGAATCCTAATTCGGTTTAGGTGAGAATCTGGATCTATTACTTTGTTTAACTAGATGAAGGTTATTTGTATATGTATCATGATGGTTCCATGCTTGGTACATGATATACGTGCCCATGGGTAGTGTTGTTTGACATGATACCAAATCAAAATCCATTTTTAATTAAATAAAAAGCGATCATAAATTATTTTATCATATATATTAATGGGTGATTAGACTAATGTTGATATGAAAAGATTTATTGATCAATTGTGTTTGTGCTTGTTTGGCCACTATATAGAAATGTTTTTTTGGATGATTTATTTTTGAAGAAAAACTATTTTTAATAATAAAACCAATAGAGTTGCATAAGGTGTGTTAAAATATTTTTTGTAAAGTTTTTTTTTCTAAAAATGGCTCACATAGTCGGTGATTTAAAATGGGTTGGAAGTTTTTGGATTTTTGAGAATCTACAAAAAATGTTTTTGAAATTGGACATCCAAGGAGATTTGAGGGATCAATATTTCAAAGAAATAAGTGGATGGTCCATGGATTTTGTGATTTTAAACATTAATGAAAAACCCTTATATAGAATTGTCGTGTTCTAAAAACATTGGGAAGTTTCAACGCGTGTAAATGATTTGATTTGGTTCGAAAAAAAGAAACTTGTACTGTGAAAACCATGTTTTTTTTGGGTTTTTATGCTTGTTAAAGAATAATCTGGATTCTTGGATTATGTTTTTGTCCTTTGAGTTATGTTTTTTTGGGACCACCGTGTGTTATAAGAAGTTGTGGACATGGATTGGTTAGGTTATGGGAAAAATAAACTGAAGATTCTATGGAATGAGATGAATTTTTTGTGATTAACGTAGAGTGACCAGAGTTTTTGATTAACATGTCTAGTGGAAAGTTGTGTTTTTTAGAGAGAAAAATGTATTAGTATCATGGGATTTATGTTTGGTATTAGAACTAAGTTTATGGCTGTGATTTTGGATTATTATATGATCCAAAATATTTGATTTTATTTATCTAGGTGATTCATATAGTAGGGTGTACAATTATATATAATCAATCACTAATACCATAACCTTTTTGTAGGGATCATCATATACCTCATGATGAACTAGGCATGAGAACTTCAGAATTTTGGGGATCTATGGGTGTGATTGAGTACTATCTTGTAGTTGGTTATTGGGGTTTTGTGATGGTACTTAGTTATGAGAATAATGAGTATATTATGTCATTATTCTTGATAATGGATTTGCGAATTTAGGATTAGTGTTTCAGTTTAGTGAGAAAACAATAAGGATACTCTTATGGTGGGAAAAACATATTAGTCATGGGTGTGTAACCCTTGTGTTGGAAAGACACGTGTGTTGTGGAACTAGTTGATGGATGGTTGAAATTATAGTTGGATTCTAGTGAGTGATTACACTCAATCATGATTTGAAATCAATGTCAGATGTATTTTGTGTATTGATGATGACCTTAGTATGTTATAACTATGACCTAAGAGTGAGGAAGATAAGGGTAACATCAGTGCTCCAGGGAAGATCAATGTAGTTGAGTGGGTTGGTTGAGGATTCAACCATGGAAAATTATATTGATTTGGACCACTAGTGTGGGTGTTTAGAAGACTCAATGATGCATTTAGGTGTTAAGAAATCATGGTTAGGTGGAACAAATGTTGCGGTGTTGTTTTAGTGGGCGAGGATGAGAGTTTTGGTTGGGTTTAAGTCAGAAAGTATTAAATAGTGTTATTTCTTAGAAAGAGATATGGTGGGCATGAATAAATTATAGGAGGTTTGATAGAGATGTTGTTGAGGTGAATCAAGGACCATACCAAGCTTTTGGAGGGAATCTGGTGTATCAAGGAATACTGGTTGGAGTTGTATAATGCATGTGCATTCAACATTCATGATAGAAAGTGCAATTTTGATTTTTAATTGACATCTAAGGTAGGGAATGATTTAAAATGAATGGAAATATGAGACTTCTTAAGGATGGTACGTGTTATGTTGTAGAGGTTATAAAACCTGATATCTTTTTATGTTATAGAAATTACTGGGAATTCTAATTTTTAGTCTCCAGAGAAGTGGTTATTCTATAAAAGATGATTAAAATTTGAATTTTTACAATTAGAGTGACCCAAGGTGATGTTTTTTATATGGATCAAGGATTGCAAAGTTTCTTGGGTTATCAGTTGAGTTATAGGGGATTTGAGTTAAACATTTGAAATTTTGGAAGTGTTCAGACCTATACATGGTTGGCATGTGATTTAGAGAAATAGTATACCCAAAACATATATCTTGGTTTTGTTTAGGTTTGGCATATAGTTTTCACATTATTATAGAGAAACCCTTTGAAACAAAATTTTTTATTGCAGAGGTGTTTGGCATAGTTGACAGACAATTTTCACTCAGTTTGGTAACCCTTGGAGAAGAGGTTTTCTCAGATAGTGCCATCTACATGGTTGCTGCATGGTTTGAAAAAACATGAAGAAAAACTATGTAACATTTAAAATTTCATTAATAATTATGAAATAACCAAAATTCCCCCATCGAGATTTACCTTAATATCCACCTCTCCTTCCTCCCTCGTGTGTGCACGAACTAGGGGATCCTCCCATTCTTATTCCCATGAACCCCTTCAAACGTGGTAGGTTTTGATGAATTATTACAGTGATTCAAGCTATTTTCCTTCCACTGATACCCATCACTACACTCTTCCTTCATTTATAATAATATTGGGTCTCTATGGTTTCAGTTTTATGGTAATATCCCCCAAATCATTTTCGAAATATTACAACTTATTTAGGGTTTCATGTGTGGATTATAAAGAAGGTTTCTATTAGTGGAAATGACACCACTATTAATCATTCACCTTGAGGAATGTTTCACTAAAAACTAATTTATGGTTTATGTCCTAAATAAAATGAAATTTTTTATTAAATTATTATTTTTTGTTTAAGATTTTTATAGTAATGATGGATGGGGTGTTCCATAGGACATTACCCAGTGGTTAGTTACCATTTTGGTGTGGAAAGGTTTCACAGTGATATTTTAGGAAATTAGGCCTATTAAATTATATTTTGATATTAATTATAATCATTATGATTAATTTTTTAATTTTAATAATTAATTATAGAGTGATTCAATTGATTATTTCTAATTCCATGGCTTGGTATAAGAGCCCGGATCAATGTTGGAGCTTGAACGAGCCTTTACACTGATGACTAAACTATGGATTAAAGGATGTAACCCCATGAGTGAGGTATAAATCATTGATATTATTTTATTATCTTATTTTATTGGTTATTTTATATTCATGTTACCTAAATATTATATCTGGTCTATGTGTAATGAGTTTGGGGAGATGGACAACCCAAAATATTATTGTATTTATGGGATGATCAGGGTTGGATTATTTGGTTTCCATGATGTATCTGATACATGGGAGGCCTAAGAGTTACTAACATGTGTCTAAACATCATGGTTAATATTGGTTTAGTTTTCCATGTATAAATTCCCCTTAGTTTTTTATGATTATTAGTCTTTAATTCTTTTGGGTAATCCCCCTTTGACTCACTTTGATTAATTTTCTAGAATTCGTTGGGGAAATCCCCAATGGATTCATTATAATTATTGGTTTAGAATTACTTTAGGTTGTACCTTTTGGATTTATTGTGACTAATTTTTTAGAATTATTTCTAGAAATCCCACAAGATTCATATGTTCTACAATGGTATGATTATGACTTGCTCGTAGTATCTAGCCATTAAGCTTGATACTACTGAATTTCCTAGGACTTTCACCAACGAATTAGTCATGGTACTGATACTGGTTGATATGGTGTGTCACATTCTTAGAAATAGTATGACAGTAGATGGAGAAGCTACGATATCTAGATGTTGGTTTTATGTAAGGAATTGGTCCCCCTAAGTTGTTGGAGTAACATTATCAGAGACACTCTGACACTGGCTGAACTAGGTATAGCCAAGGTTAGAGGTACTTTAGTAGGAACCCAATGAATTATCATGTATATTTAATGTGCATATATATTATATTTCTTTGTGGGTATGTTTCATGAGAATGAATTAACCTATTATATTTTTATTTCATAGACATATGCATGATCATAGTACCACATAGTATTATTGAGACATTGGGGATTCCTACTGGGTTGTTGGGCTTCTCCCCTACCCATGTAAATAACATGGGGTTCAATGTATAGAGGTAAATATTCCCATTTTCACTCATAAAATAGTTATCACTTGGATATAGACTCAAAATATAGGGTTGTAAGGTTGTAGAGGATATATATTTGGATGTTTATATTATTTGATTTGGGTTGGAGGCCACTATATTTTAATTTCAATTATTATTTGGCATTTACTGGATAATATAAAATTTTATTAATTTATGATTCCATGTTTATCTACTAATAATTCTCTATTTAATTTTACCACACCAAATAAATATATTTTACTTCATTTTATTCAGTATTATAGAGGCATGTTTTCTTCACTATTTTATAGCTACCAGTTTTTGGGATGTCTGTCCTATGAATGGGTATTTCCAAATTTTAAGTAGACTAAACAATGATGTGCATTTCTTGTTACATATACCTTGAAATTTATGGTCTAGTTATGTGCATTTACTATTATAACATTACTCATTTTTAATATATATGATGTTATATGTATATGTATTTATAAATATTTATCATTGTATTTGGTTACCATTGATATGCCACCTCAATGGAAACCATTATAACATCAAGAGGGTGAATATATGGTACCGCCGAGGCATGAACTATTTAGGCCACCTAAGGATGGAGATAAGCATGAGATTCATATGGGGATGTCAAGGAATATAGAGCATCTAGTTGAGATAGGGTATCTATTTGATTATTATCTATTGAAGAGTATGATATTGTTCCATCATATTATTAATATAGGGATTTAGGGAGTTGATTAGTCTATGGAATATTTGACCATAGATTCAAAATCTCAATATCCTCATTTATTAATGGAAGAGAGTAGACCCCAAATAAATGAGTTCTAGATTGAGTTAGTTTAGAGAATATTTAATCAGAGTGATATAAATCAACAGTGGAGGGTGAATTTATGGACATATGATCATATAGTATTGACGATAAATTGTTGGGTTGTATAGGTGTAGGTTTAAAGACATGAAATGATGTCTTAGAATAATTTTGGGGTGATATTATCTGATAAAATGTTCTCCATGATTATAGGGAAATATCATCCATGTGAGTTTATAAATTTGACACTAAGGGAGATTATTATTAGGGATTATAGTTCTTAGTTCATGAATTTTATATGATTTTTTAAAAATTTAATGGGTTATAATATTTATATAGTGTGATGATTTAATGACAAACTTTGAAATTCCATTATGGTAGAAGTGAATATTTTTAAGCTGACCTTGTTCTATAAGGTAGTAAATCAGGCCACGATAGTAGAGTAAAATTTTACTGATGGTGGTTCACCTAGACATATCAAAAATGTTTAGGCTACATGTAGCTAGAATTATAGAAACATGGGCACAAAAAAATAAATTAGAGTATGGTATCATCTTCTTAGGTTGGTTTGTCTTTGAAATTTTAATAGTGTGGGGATGAGGTACACATTCAGATATTTTGTGATCGAACACCCAAGGAGAATCAATATTTTCGGTAGATGGGTCTCCTAGAGAGGATATGTTGAATCTCACACTCAGCTAAATGTTATATATTTTGTTAAACATAGTCATATGATCTTGGATCAGGAGTAGTATTGAGAGGTAACATTTGTAGTTCATCGACATAATTAGGTCAAAGTAGAGGATATGGTGATTATCCATAAGGTAAATGGCCAACATCAAGTGTGACTACATATAGAGGCCAGTCATTAAGAAGTTGGGGCTTGGGAGTACTACATGCAGTTGGTTAGAACATTGTTATGTAGGTTGGAGAGTTACTGATGACTAGAGGTATGTCATGATTATATTAGTGTTTTTTTGGCATGATGGGTATTCGTGAGCCATGGTTCCCCATACTCTTAAACCTATATCTATTGCTCAAATACATATCCATTAAAAATGAGATTTGATACCTATTGTAGTGACCCAAAATTACCCATATATAATTATAATATAATAAAAGTATTTAGTCACTTAAATAGAAAAAATCTTTTTAGGTTTAGAGTTTTTGTGAAATTGAGAAAAAAATTAAGTAGAAAAAGATGAATATTTACAATACAATGAAAAGTTTTTTTTTGCATTAAACCAAGGATTATTTATTTTTTCAAAAACTTTTTTATATATTCGACAAAATTTTCTACACATGATACCCTTTTGTACCCATATAACTAAATAATATTTCTCAAAACCCAGGGAAAATAAAATATAAGAAGTTTTGATCTTAAATGCTCATTAAGGGTAAAAATAATCAATAAAAATCGAAGATAATAAGTGATCATAAGTTAAACTTGTAGGTATGTGAAGAAAATAAAGGTGTAATGTCATAATGTAAATGAATCATGCATAGTGAAACATAGATAATAATTCATGAATCATAACATAATTTTTTTCTTAAATAGGTAGATATCATAAGATCATGGAATCTTAAGAATCTAGAAACAACATAATGTACTATGCAATAATTAGAAAATATCATATAATGTGTTATATGAATAATAATGTAATATCAATACATTGTGTTCAAATCTAACACATTTGTTTTGAACACACCTAGAATCAGGTCCATGCTTTTCTTTATTGTACCAATCATCATTTCATAAAATGTGAATGCATCTAGAATCAAGATCATTCATTATTCACAAAATCCTATTACCCAATGTTTTTTTGGTATATAATTATTGGACCACCCATAATTATAACCTTTCATGCATATTTATGCCACATGAATTTGGAAAAAATCACAAATACATGAAATTAACCACACATTTAACCCATGAAATCTAACAGTCATCCCATAAAATAACTATCAATGTAAATACCCTCCAATCAAGGTAATGAAATATTAGGGTTGTAACCCCATATAGAACAAAATATATATAGTAAAGTTAACAATTTCCCTAGTCAAATGTAGGTATTGTTATCTAGGGGTACATCCTTCAATCTGAATAAGATAGTAGGGGTAATCATAATGGAAAAATCATTTGAAGAAAAGTTATTCATAGTTGATGATAAGGAAAGAAAAAGAAATTGGTGGATTATTAATCACATATATATTTAATTTCCACCACACCACATTTATATATGAACATGGCCTTGAAAACAAAAAATAATGTCATTGAAATACGGGTAGTGAACTAGAACATAATAACAAGGTACAATATGTGCGATAAAGAACACTTTATGACAATGTATTGTATGGAAGAAAAATATTTAAGGATGGAAGGAAGACTATAAATTCATTTTAAATTAAATTAAAATATTAAGTTAAAAATGAACGAACTTTAATTTGATACATATAAGTGAAAATATAGAATTTAAGGAAAACACCTGAAATGAGTGGAGACATGGAAATGGAACCCTTATGAAGAGCATAATTTTGGATGTAAGAATATATCAATGAATAGGGAATGTGAAAGAAATATGAATCCAAATAAAAAAGTGTAATTATAAAATTTAAAAATTAGAGGTTATAATTCTGATTTTATTAGAATAACAAACCCATGGAAGGAAGGATATAACTTAATGAAAGGAAATTTAGTAAATAATACCCTTACGGTCTTAGTAATGAATCCTTAGAACATATAAATATTTCATGAAATATAATTTTAAATGGAAATAATAAAAGGTTATATATGATAAAAACAAGTCAATAGATAGTAATTACATATAAAAAATGGTACATAAATTTAAATATGTCATAATAATTAGAAATTGAGATGATAACCCCTTAATTTTTTTTAATATTTAATAAAAGATATTCAATGAGGGAACATGAAATTGAACCTTAAATATAATTAATAAATATTAATACATGATATAATATTTCAAAGAGTCATTAAATAAAGAATATAAAAAAATAGGTGAACAATATGAAACATGGTTCAAAGAAGGAAATTTGAGATGAGAAACCACTACCATAGGTCCCAATATATTTCATCATATTTGTGACTCTTGTATAATAGAAAAATAATTATTAAAAAATTAATATGTATGTGAATTATAATAATTTTTTCATTATTTATTAATTATAATCATTTCAATTAATTTATTACTTTTTCTGGAGAGAGAAAGGTTTGAATACATGTTTTCATCTAAGTTGTCCTGTTTTTTCTCAACTTTGTGATATGGATTAATTGTATTTTTATCATTTTGAAAAATTATTTTAAAAAGATTATAATAAATTTAAATAAATTAATATTATATAATCTACTATAACATTCCATTTAGATTTATATAATAAGAAATAATAATTCATTATTGTTCATAACATTTTCATAAATTATCCAAATAATATCCCTTGAGAGTGTTAAACCAAGTGTGCAGTTATGCACTCTCATCATGGGTTGAGTTAAGGTCAAGTAAATAGACATCCATAATTTTGAGGGTTATTACCCCTAGATTCATCACATATTTATCTTTTATAGACTTATTTATATACAAACATGAATTAAATTGATAGGAAACCACACACACATGAATAAAAATTTCAACATGTTTTTATGATTATGGGAATATTTCATGTTTATAATGGATTATGAAGATCGTATTACCAGATTTAATAGTGAAATTTCATTTCTAATATAAAAATTATTTTATAATAATGAAGAATAACCAAATTTATCATTAAAAAGAAAAGGATTTCGAAGGATTTTAGAAATAATGAAGACAATTGGTTAGGAACCTTTTCCTTGAAAAGTAGCTTCTTAAAGCTTGATTGGAACTATGTATAACCTTATAAACTCCATGGAGAGAATATTTTGAGATGGAATGATATGGAATTTATGTTTTTTGTATTTGGAGTGGTCAAAAATGGGATAATGGGTGGGTGTTTTACATGATGAGGGAGAGTATGTTTGGGTTAAAATATTGATTATTTTGTTACTTAAGAGAACTATTTTTGCATGGAATTGATTCCAACAAATTTTGCTGATACTTAATGATAAAAATATTATGTAATATAATAAAATAACTCAAAAAACTATTTGGAGGTGATGTTTTTATATATTTTTTGGAAATTTATTTTTAATTTAAACCATTTACCTTAATTTCTTGTTATCATGGTAACTCATTTTTATCTCGATAACTTATTTTTATGATTAAAAAAAATTCACTTATTATATATTTTATAAATTTTGAATCCAAATATTAAATCCATTTTAATTTATTTAATTTCTAAATGTGATAAAAATTATCTCTAAAACAATAAATGTATAGTGTAAGAAATTAGTTTTAATAAATTCTACAACTTAGGTTAAAAAAAATCAAATGTAGGTTTCTGAATGTAATTTGATATTTTTAAATTCATTATATTAATCCAAAACTAATATTTTTATCAATAACAATGTTTCATAATTTTTTAATCATAATTATATATTGATAATGTCATAAGAGTTATGATATTTGTAAAAACTATAATTTATTATATTCAAACAAAAACAACTTCTTTAGAAAATTAACATAAATTCACCCTAAGATAATTTTTATGTGATGATTTCAAAAAATTAATTAATTTACACAAATTTAAAAATTTTAAAATTTTGAAATTTATCTTTTCAATAATAACATATAAAATGATTAAATTTTTTTAATGAAAATGAACCATTAAAATTTTAGTGTTCTTAGTAATATTTAATATAGGTTAATAATTAAATTAATTTTAATCTATAAGTTTTTAATTTGAAATTTTTATTTATAATAATCCTGTAAAAATATTCAATTTAATTAATTAAGAAAACAATACTCAATATTTATATATAATACAATTCTTTAAAAAATATGCCTTTTTAACAAAAAATTAATTTAATAACATCTAACTATTAAATTTATCCAATTAATTGGTATTAGAAAAAATAAAATTATACAATAAAATAATAATAATAATAATATGACAGGAATTAAAATAATCCGATTTTCTATATTTTTATTTACTTGATTTTTCACTCTTCATGTAATTTTCCTACTAATATTTCTCTTTTAATCTCTTAATATGTGATGTGTTCAAAATACATTTAGTATTTTTTTATTTTATTATTTTAAAATACCCATAATTTATCCCAATTTTAAGGTAAAATAATGATTTTTTGTGACCCTTATGAATCATGGAATTAATTTTTTAATGGTTCAAGTAATGAATTTTAATCTTAGGAAATATTTTTGATGCCATGTTTTTTTAATCATATCCTACACTGAAAAAAAAGTTTGTGATTTTCAGATTATCAAAGAAATATAAAAGGAATAGAAAAATTGTGAACTTTATTCTTATGGTAGATCCAGTCCTTGAATAAATATAAATGGATTGGATTGACCAGTTAATACCTTCTTACAGTCAATCCAACAACTGAACAAATTATTAAGGAATATAGATGTCATGCAAAGAAGGCTATCTACCTTAATTTTATTCCTACCACCAAATAAATTTTAAAAAGTGAAGCTGTTGTGTAATATACACTATATGGACCATCTTAGAACCAAAAAAGGCTGACATAGACCTATCATTCAAAAAAACTATCTGCATTCCATCACATAGTCAATTAACTCAATCAACCTCACTACTTTCATATACTCGTTGTAGACTTGGACTATAAATATTTGGTAATATGAAGGTTAACCATCTTTCTTGGGTATTCACGACTATACAAAAATTGAATTCAAGCTCTGTATCGACCAAAAAATAAGATCTATCCATGTAATAAATGATTGAAATTTCCCTACTCACACCAATAAATATCTCAAATTCCATTCCATCATGAAGGAGATTTCAACTTAACACCACCAAAGTCGCACAATGAAGAAATAATATCCCTTATTAGGCTTTGGGATCAAGACGATCTATTTTTTCTTCCTACACAATCACATGTAGACCCACCCTCCACCTGATGTTCAGGTCATCCTCCTGACCACTGTAGAAGATGAATAGAGCCAGACCTGGAAGGACACCAAACAACATCTGAACTTGAAATCCATACTAATTTTTTTCTCGAATCATGTCATTTTAGAAAACTAAATCACTAGTGAATAAATTGATAATTGTAGAGAAAAAAATACAGTTCTAATCAAGCTCACTGGAAAAATCACACTGCTAGAGATTTCAGAACCAATGTTTCAAACAAATTAAAATTCACCTTTTGATGATTGATTAATTTTTGTTACAAATTCTCTTCTTGTAGTATTATAACATAAAAAATAGGGCACGACATAATATTGGGGGAAAGAATCCTAAAATTGGCACTGTCTTGATCAAATCTCATCAACGAATGGCCCAAGTCTATTTAATCCTAGGAGAATGGTTTAAGTCCATAGGTCGGGCATGTAAAATCACTTATGAGACCCTCCCATCATCCATTGAAACTACCAATAAATTAATTAACTTTTAAAAAATAAATACGGAGTCTGATCTTGGTGGAGAATGAACCAGTCAAAGAATATTCTTATTGTGAAAAAAAATCATCACAACCCTCGATTTTGGACATCTTTTGATCATCCATCAAGTAAGAATTCGCACCTCAATACAGGAAATAAATTAACATTTATGAATATTTGGAATAGGATAGATTCTTAAATATTCTTCAAGGTACCCAAGAATTATTCATTAACTTTCATGCTGTTCAACTATTCTAAAAATATGCTCACACACACTTGGTCATGCTCACTAGATCTCAGAGGATATCTTCTCCTATCTCTCATTGTTTTTTTATCTAGTTTTATTTTAATTTCAATTAGCATTAACACTAATTATATTACAATAGTAAATTTGTGTTCACATCAAGGCTAATTCCCTCATTCACCATGTAGTTTAATTCTGATCAGAAAATTTTCATATTAATTCATATGTAGATATTAATGGTTTTAATCAGTTAGAGGCTTCTTCTATGTTTAGAATTTAATTTCATATTATCATTATCAAGACCATAGACACAAGTACCGAGACATAAATCACTATATGTGATAGTAAGCAGTGGGATAATATGGGGGTGATAGAAGATATCCAATTAAAAATGTAGGTAAGGATAAGGGATACATTGATCATTTTATTTATCTATACAAATAAAAATTAATCGATAAAGAGTAAAAATGAGTTATTAATTGATTGTAGGATTTTTTGGATCATAAGAGTAGTTTAAATGGATATGATTACTAGAGTGGGGGTGAATTGTTGTTTAACAACTTTTGACTAAACAAAACATAATACCTCTTAATGTAAAAAAATCAGACATAGACTCTGTATGATGGTTATAATGATTGAAACATAATAAAAAATTATTTGAATATATCAGAGTATATTTTTATCAATTTCAGATTCATATCGATAAAATTATATGTTAGAATGATATGTACAAAGACTAATATTGTAAAACATGCACAGTGGAAAAATATATATTAAAAAAAACAAATTCACTACTTATAAAATTTAGAATGACATACAAGTTATCATAAAAATATTTCACTCTTTTTTCCATAAGAGTAAAGGAAGTAAACAACCATTACTAAAGGTATCAAATGTTTTCTACTTACTATAAAGTGTGTATTTCATTACCATGAAATCCTTCGATATGATGATCAGAATAAGATTTGTCTTACTATCCTTAGAAGGCGTTGATATGATGATTGATTTCTATCTTCCTAGACCTAGAATCCCTTGGTATAACGCAATAGATTCACCATCTTCTTAACTCCAAAAGCCCAAAATCGTTAGAACTATCAAATGTAGAATACATAAGAAATTGTTCTTAATGAAACAAATATAAAAAGGATTCATTAGAATTATAACTCTATAATATATTACTATGAGTAAGAATAATATGTTCACATAGAGAAAACATTAATAAACCTGAGTTAGGAAATACATTAGCTACAAACTCTTCAAAAGAACTAATATTTATTGGTGAAGCTCTAACAATCATATTTTCGAGTTTGTTGCAATGATCCCAGACAACTAGATCTATGATATATCACAATGTTCTAGAATAACTGAATTTCTAAATTTATTTGTGTTTATAACCATTACAATGGAAATAGTATTCATTATGATAGAAACAATCCATAGGTACTCTGATTATAAACATTATTTAACTTGGTGGATTTCATTATTCGTTATCAATCTGATTGTACTAAATGAGGTCTAGTCCGATGTATGGATACCAAGGTTATTCTCATGGTCATTTCTATTTTTAGTCCGATAGACACGCCATAAGTATAACCACTAGATTAAAAAAGGCCATTCTGATGGATTAGATTCACATTCTGTCTGATGGATCAGATTGATTAATTTAAAGTTCATATTAATAATATGTTTTAAAACATGTATATTTATTACAGAACGTAAATTTCTCTAAAAGAATAAACTAAAAAACTTTAGATTTAGAAATTTAGTAATTATAGTTTTAATAACAGTTCTGTGATTTCTAAAAGTAAAGGAACATAAAAGTAATAAGTAAAAATTATGACTCAATAATATCCCCATTTTTGTAAAACACAATCCATAATACTTAAATGAAAAATATAACTCTAAGTAATTACAACCATTTTACCTATTAGGAACTTTGAAGTTATTATTTATAACTCCACCGTGGTTTGTAAAACTTTTGTAATACTATGGTATGAAATAAAGTATCTCCACCTTAGTATAATATCTCCCCTCTATAAAAGCTTATCTCCCTTTATAATATATTCACCCCTTTGTGATTTTCAAAAAGAATGGGAAAGTATGCACTGTTTTATAAAATTTTAGAGGATAAATAACAAACAAAATGAAAATTAACATACCAACTATTAATCCATGAATAAAATTCAAGAACATTTTCCAATCACAATTGGATAACATTTAAGCACAAATTATTTGGAATAAAATTATTTTATAATAAAATATGACTAATTTTATTTTCAAAATATACCCCAATAGTTCAATTGAAAAAGTTTAATCCTTCTTCATGAGGTTTCTTACAAAGGCCTTCATCTCAATGAATACATGACAAGCCTTCTCAAGACTCAGAATCCTTTATTCTAGAATATCCTACTTATAAACTCTAGTCTTCAAGATTTAAATCTTCATATAATGCTGTTTATTCTCTACCTTTATAAAGAAATATTTGGATTCACAGGATCTATGATGGGTAATCTGCAGCTCCAAAATTTTAATTTTTTATTTCAAGACATTTACATACTCTATCCAATAATTTGTGATATCTCTAAATTACTCCACAATATTCACTAGATCAGATACATAAGAATATATATAATTAAAAGAATTTGAATATTATAATAAAAGTTTATTTACTTACATAAATTAATAATATTGTTACTTAATATCACAATAAATTTTATTTGACCACTAAACCATCTGATTATATTTTTTTTGAGTCATTGAATTTTATTGAAAGGTTTTAAACTCTGCTTCCAAATGGATAATTGATTCATATATTACATTCAACGAGTCTAATTTATCATAGAGGATGTTTTGAATAAGTTGACATCTTTATTCATGATTTGGAAATTATATATCAGTTTCTTGTAACCTTTTAGAATATTTAAAAATGAAATGAAAACCATTTACTTCAATGGTTGCCTCTAAATCTGATGACCCTAAAGAGGGCTTGGGAGGTTTCATTCTTGAATATTAAGCATTCGGTTTTGAAACTTTCTCATATTTATCTTTACCTCTTTTCATTTTAAATTTCTAAAATATCCACATGCTTATCTGATTCACCTTTTTTACTTTTTTTTCTAAGAACATTGATCATGTTCTTATTCCTTTGAGGACTACTTTCCTTCCTATTTTGTTAATGACTTTCGTTCTTATTTTGAAAATGATTTTATTGGTATTCTTCTAATTTTCCTTCCCCATCAAATATAGAAGTGAAATATGATGAATTTGAAGTTGATTACTATGATTTGTTTTCTTTTGATACCTTTTCTATATGGTTTTCCTTATCATCAATTTCTTATTTTTCATCTTTATCTTCAGATTCTTTTTATTGATCTTCTTATAATTATATTGATTCTTATATTGATTCTTTTATTTCATCTTATTATTTTTATTATTCTCTACCTTATTTCTCAATATCTTCTTCTAATTATTAGGATGTTTATAAAACCCTTTTTCTAACCAATTTATAGATATATTATTTCTCATGTAAAGTAAGAATTGATTATTCAACAACTAGTTTTTCTTTTCGTTTATCAATTATTAAAGGGAAAATTGATGAAATTACTGATATTTCTTCAAAAACATGTTTGGAATCCGGAAATAGTTGATTGGTATGAGAAATTGGTTGGAAAATATTCCAAATTTGTTTTTCAAAATATATCAATAAAATTTCACAAACATTTTTTAGATAAAATTTTCATTTTCTACTTTGTTTTCTATCATTATTCTAACTGTTTAGTTGTCTGTATTCATAAGGTATTTTCCTCAAATAGATCAATTAAAAACTCTAGATACCCTAGTTTATTTTGTGACATATGAACCATGAGTTTTTCAAAAACATCATCCAAAATTTTTATTTCTTTATTTTGTTTCACTGGTGGGAAAGTTTTATACTTTCAATTTTTTTAACTTCCCCGACTTCCATTAATCTTTATTACTCTGATGTGGCACCAAAAAACTTTTTAAAAAACTTTTATGATCTATAATAAAAAACCAATTTTATTCTTCAAATTTTATATTCACTAATCAATGAAATATTTTCTCTTACAAGGCAAGACATACTCTAATTTTTTAAAAGCTTCAAAAATTTCACAATTAACTTACTAATAATGGCTGGAAACACGATAATATTTGACATTATCGAATAAATTCTAGTATTCTCTACCATAATGAAAACAATTTCACAAATTCTATTCCCATAATATTGACCATGTAAAATAAAACAAACAATTCAAAAACTTTTAATGTATCCTTGTCATCTAAAAAAATAGAAATTATTTTCTATAAATACATGTTAGTGTAAGAAGAATTTATAAACAAGGAGTTTATAAAAGAACTTATTGAAACTTTTAGTTGATAGAATATGAAAAGGAATTAGAAAGATATAATAGTATATAGAACTCTAATACAAATTTTTGGATTGTAAGAGTATCTTAGATGGATATACATTCCATAGGGGTGGGGGAATTGTAGTTTAAAACATTAAACTAAACAAATACAATAATTATTAAAGTAAAAATAATAAAATAAGACATCATATAATTTTCAAAATGATTAAATTGTAATAAAAAATAATATGATTATATCAGAATATGATTTTATCGATTTCAAAGCCATAACGAAAAAATAATTTTCTAGAAATAAAAGTACTAAGACTAGATTTCTAAAATACGCATAGTAGAAAAATAGATCTTGTTCAAACAAGAAATACACATCTTATAAAATTAAGAATGAATATAAAGCTATATTAAAATATTTCACTCTTTTAAACTTAATAATAATGTTAGTAAATAACCTCAACTAAAGGTATCCATAGTTTTATACTTATTGTAAATTCTATCTTTCCTTACTAGGAAATATCTCGATAGAGTGGTCAGAATAAGCTCTGTCTTCCTATACTTATTATCCCTTGATAAGATGATCAACATCTATATTCCTAGCCTTGAAATCCCTCGATCTGATGGATCAGATTCATAGTCTTTTTTTTTACCAAAAGAGCTCTATCATAAAAATGATCGGGCATAAAATACAAAAGTAATTTTTCTTAAGTACACAATCCTGACAAGGAATCCTTAGATTGAAAAATCTATAAATTATTATAATGACTAAGAATGAGGTGATCAAGTATATAAAACACCATAAGTCTTTATTTTTGAAATATATTAGCTTCAAACTATTCCAATGAGTAGATATTTATAGGAAAAACACAAACAATCATATTTCTGATTTTGTTTCAAGGACCTTAGACAAATGGATCCATGAAAGATCAAAATTTTCTAGTATAAAAAAATGTACGAAGTCATTTTTTTTGGATTATTATAATGATAAATGTGGTTTTTATGATAGAATTAATTTTTAGAAACTACTATTATAAAAATTAGTTTGTTATATGGGCTTCCTTATTGATGATCAATCAGATCAAACTGAATGAGGGTTACTCCGATGTATTAGCTCTAAGGTTAGTCAGATACTCATTACCTTTGTTAGTCAGATTGACAAGACATATTTCAAACCACCAGTTTGAATAGTTTTCATTCCAATAGACTGGACACACATTCAGTTCGGTTAATAAAATTGAGTAATGTATATTTTATATTCATAATACATTAGAAATCATATCTATGTATGGTAGAAAGTAATGTTTTCTACAAAAACATATTAAATCCTAGGGATAAAAGAAGTTTGTAATCATATTTTTAATAATATTTCTATGATTTAAAATACTAATGGAATAGAAAAGTAATATGAAAAAATTATGACTAAATAGGAATGATAAAGAACAATTGAATAATGATTTTACTGGGTAATGGGAGAATGATCTAAGGTTGGACTAATTCACTTTAAATTGATATTTAAAACCATTTAGTACATCTTATATTTCAAATATTCCATACCCATTAGACAAGATTTCCAAACACCCACAACAATTTATTCTCTAGATAAAATCCATGTCCCACTATAGTACATTTAATTTGGGTTAAAATAATGCTTTTTAAGCACCCTGTGACAAGCACACATCAAACTTGGTGCTGTTTCTTGGGAATCCAATGTTAGTGTTTTAATTTTTTTGAAAATGTTTTCAATTGATTTAATATAGTTCTTCAAATTTCATTAGTTTTAATTCTAATATTGTGAGAACTATTATCACTAGACTCAAAACTATAAAAATAACATAACAATAATAATGATAGTTTGTCACCATTCCATCGAATAGATCTCATTCATCAGTATCTTCCTCCAAAAAACATACATTAGGAAGGGAAAAAACAAAATATTATATTGCTCAAGCCAATAATAATTTGAGGGAAAAGTATAAAAATAAATAAATATTAATAACCAATAATTATAATTAAATGATCAAAATGAATATAAACTCAAAATTAAAATTATAAAAATATTACATAAGTTCCATATACTATTAGTTGATGATCCCAAAAAAAATTCATAGAATTTAAAGACGTATGAAATGGATTCAGAACTAGAGGATTCACCAAGGCTTAAATTATCTTAAAGTATTTCCGCTTCTCACAAGAAGGGGAATCCAAGTAATGGATCTACATCTTACATCTTGGATAATTGACCTCATGGGACAAGTTACAATAGATCTTCCTCTAGAAAATATTTCCTTTATGTAGGTGTGATCAAATAAAAAATGATATCTACAAAATCAAACATGAAACTTGAGAAAATCACTATGATTTCTAGGAAAGGATAACGAAACTTACCATATACTTCCAACACCATCACAATGAATAATATCATTTCATGGTACTATTTTACCATGTATTTGGGGAAAACGATGAGAACCTACTTGATGCTTCTCTAAGTGGAGCACTAATTGATAATTCACCAGTTAAAGTTAAAGAATTCATTTAGATAATATCCAAAAATTCCAAACAATTTGGAATGAGGACTAATAAAAGAGGCATAAATGAGGTAAACAATTCCAACTCACATTTATTAGAAAATTAAATTAAATAAATAACTTTAGTTGGGAGAGATCTAACTATGAAAAATATATATCATTCACCACCCTCCACACTCAAGGGTTTTCCATCTATGCTATTCGCTAAAGAATTTTATTTTTTGATTACATAAATTCAAAGGGACTAAAATTTGTGATGGTATTTTCTAGAGGAAAGTCCAAAATCATCTAGGTGAAAAAATAGGATTTAAATATTTTTCCGGAAATAAATTTGGAGTTGGGAGCCAACAAAAAATATTCCACCATTCCAACAACCATTAAAATGGGATTTAATAAAACCCCCTACATTCTAATGAGAAGGGTTCCAACAATATATAAGTTATTGGTAATGAATATCATAATATCATTAAATTAAGGATACTATAAGACATGTAATAAAATATAGAAATAGGCAACAGACCACTCTCACCACTCATGGTTTAGGGATGAAGGAATTAAAAGGATAGTTTAGTCAGCTCATAAACCCCCTAAATAATATGTAAAATCATTTATTGGGTAATATTACTAATCAGGAAATTCCGAAACCTAAATGAAATGTCTCTGATATGACTTTAAGGTGTGTAAATGTGTTGGGAAATAATAAGATAACACCCCTACATACCGATGTTAGAAGTAAAGAGTAGAATTAATATAATTAATCTTCCCATGAAAAAGAACCTAAAGTGGAATCTTAAAAGATACTCCTTGTGAATATAGAAAAAGGGAAATCCAAAATATAATACCCAAAATAACCTCCACCTCCATACCTTACAATGATAAAAAAATTAAGAAAACTACAGATGAATCATTATAATAAGAGATACTAGAAGTATTCTAGAAAGTGAAGATCAACATCCCTCTACTAGAATCCATTATCTAAATCTCAAGTTATTAATAATTAATTAAATACATGTATACTAATAGAATTATATTTTGAGGAAATGAAGAGGTATGTTTGTTTAAGAATGTTTGTACGATTTTTACTAGAAAAATTCCCTTGAAATTCCAAGATCCAGATTATTTTTCAGTCCCATGATAAATTAGAAAGTTGATTTTTTACAATGAAATGTGTGATTTAGGATATTTAACTAATGTGAAAAATTATTCTATATATTATTCTCCATATACGGGAGAACTCAAACCCACTCAAGGGGCCATGCTACACCCCGATTAAGCCACTGCCTACCTAGTATGCGTTCTTGATAATGTCTTTGTAAGTGTACAAGGTCAATTATTCCTTTCCGACCTTTACATTATCAACATGGAAGAAGGATAAGGTAAATATCACACTCTAATAATACAAGGTATAGAATTATTAAATTCTGGTAAAAACCTAATAAATGTCAACGAATGCACCATATACATGATTTTTAGTGAAGAAACAATGTATTTTAACATCTTTGACTCATCGAAACACCTTCATGAAAATAATAAATTTATACACTTAAACACTTTAAGCTAACTAGTTATTTTAAGGAGGAAATTGAAATGTTTGATGAAATAATTAGATTAGGGGAATCTTTTGAAACACTCAGCCTACTTGATAAATATGTTATTGAAAATTAATTTAATTTGGAGGTATATTTCAGTATTGAAAAATTTGAAGAAAATAATAAAAGTTATTTTAATGAGTTACTAAAATCTTCTACTAATATTTCTTCCTTTCATGTGAAGGTTTCCCAAAATAAGGACATTGAGTTGGAAAATTCTATAGAAAACCCCACGAGTTATAATTAAAAACACTACCATTAAATTTACAATATTCCATTTTAAAGTAAAATGAGAATCTACCCGTCATAATCTCAAATTATTTAAATCATAGAAAAGAAAAAAACTAATGGAAATTCTAAAAAAATAGTAGGTCCATAGACTGGACATTAGGGGACATATAATAGATTATCCCAACCACCTATAGGCAAAATATTTTTCTATAAAATGAATCCAAATTAGTGATATAGACCAAAATTAGGATTAAAACAAAACACATGGAAGTAGTAAAAAAATAGAGAGAAAGTTGTTTTAGAGCTTGAATAATCTACCCCATCCTAGACTCCCAATGGGTGAGCCCATATAAATTGTCCAAATTGAAACTTGATATAAAAATGTGAAAAATAAGAATAATGAGTTAGTAACCGAGGATTTATAATATTAAGGTAGTTTTAATATATTATAGTATATTTAACCTTGTGAATATAGAATACAACTTCCCCATGCCCTATGTGTTCCAATTTTTAGGGAGACTAGTTGAGAAGGTCCACTATTGATTGATGGGTTTTCTATGTATTTGAAAATTACAATAGTTCCATGGGAACAGGATAAAACCACCTTCACAAGTCCCATTTTATGGGTTTCCTATAAAAGGATTCCTTGTAGTCTTGGAAATTCCCCATGTACCTTTCAGCACTGTATTGTATGTATTTATTTCGAACTAATAGAAAAATTATTGGAGGTATTCCATGATGACTTCACTGTGTAAGAAAGGTTTTTAAAAATTTGTATAAAGAGTCCAGAAATGGTTTTAGAAATAGGTATTGAGAAAAAAATTGTGTTTTTATAATTTTTTAATTTCCATTTTATTATTTAAAATTTATTTTTTTGCATTTAATTCCTAAATATAGGGTTGAAGTTGAAAAGTAAAAAGTTGATGTTATTTTCACACATCCTTACCAAATTATTTTTTAGACCATGAAATCAAATATAGACCATGTTTTATTTTATAAGAGGTTTATTACGGACTAGAAAAATTAATTTTTCTATGACTAACATCCTCAATTAGAAAACAAATTTCATTTTTGATGATTTATAAAAAACATCTTTTTAAAAATAAAAAATTGGATTAACGACTAAGCCTATTATATTTACAAAAAACTAGAGTCACTATTTTGAAATTCTGTGATATTCTTTCAATAAGTTTATAGAGGATTTCATTTGCAAAAAATATTGATAGGATTACAAAAGTGATAGCCTATACATCACAGACTTTAGACATTGCATAGATTGAGTGCACAACAATATAGAAAGTGTTTTTCTCTATTATTATAGCTCTATAATGTTTTTGTTTATATATTTTAGCAAGTAAAGTAACTATTTATTCATATCATGATGAATGGAGATACATGATCAAGAATTTTGATGAAAAACCCATAATAGTGAGATATATATTAATTTTTCTTGAGTTTCTATGTAAATATGGCATAATACCACATGAGATAGTGCCTCACATTTCTGAGGTAGAACTAATAACTAATACCATCGTGTATGATTTATTCCCTATTGGGGAACTGTACAACCTATCCCAAGTAACCTGGTATACTGACATAGTGAATTTTTTCATCACTTCAAAGGTTCCCTCCTTCTTTTATAAATATCAATCATCTAAATTGACATCTAAGTGAAAATATTATGTATGGGAGAGAACTTATTTACAAGAAACTTTCAATGACCATGTCATTAAAAATGCATCCCTGAAGATAAAATGAACATTGTGATTTCATTTTCCTATACAGTTGCATGTGGAGGCCATTTTGGACCTCAAAGTACCGCTTGAATTTTTGTTGAGGATATATGGTTTTGGCTCCATATTTTAAAAAAATCAGATTATTTTTTTTAAAGAATGTTCAAAATTACATTTTATAGGTGGTATTTACAAACGATTGGAGATTACACTATAAAAATATATTTTATGTAAGATATTCAATGTATAGGTAAATGAATTAATTTTTCTATTTACCAGGTCCTTGGAATGTTAATACATTTTTTGTTAGTGGACCATGTTTCTAAGTATATTGAAGAAAAGGATCCTCAAATTGATGATTCAGAAACTATAATTGAGTATCTAAAATAAAAAAATATATGTTGGGAATATATCAATCTATAATTAGTGACCATGTAACCCACTTCTATAATAGGAACATAGAGGCCCTCATGAAGAAATATGGAGTGCACTATAAACATTCTACAGCCTACCACCCACAAATAAATGGATAGGATGTGGTGCCCAATATAGAATTAAAAATAATTTTAGAGATGATAGTGCAACCCAGTTACAGAGACTGGTGTAAAAAATTAGAGGATATTCTATAGTCGAATAAAACTACCTACAAAACCCCATTAGGTATTTCCCAGTAAAAAATTATTTATGGTAAACACACTCACTTTCCTATTGAGCTGTAGGATAGATCCTAATAGGATATGAAAACATCGAACCTAAAATTTGGGAATGATGAAGAATAGAGGAAACTACAAAGGATAGATCTTGAAGAGGTGATAATATAAAAATATGAGAATTATTTATTATAATAGGATAAAAATAAAACTTATATTAAAAAAATTGATCCAGAAAAGTGAATTCCAAGTGGTAGAATTTTTTTAAATAACATGTAGAGGAGTCCGGACTCCTCCATACTACTGATAAATAATGAACTTCCAGGTTATCACTTTCTCCCATATAGTTCTGTCTTCTTATGTTATTTTGAACTATATTAATTGAGAAAATTATTTCAGAAATTGAATTGGATTTATTATGTTTGAACCATTGGTGGGGGAGAGGGATAAAGTAGTTCTAGGATGTAAATAAAATTTTTTTTATTCGAAAAAAACAAAATTTATCATCTATATTTTATGAACTGTACAAAACTATAAATAATATTATTTATTGTATTTTTCAATAAATATTTCTGATTAATTGGATAAACAAATACATTTTCTAAACTCTTAGTGATTCGGACAAGCATGATCTTATTATAATTTCTTAATAGAAAATATATTTAATGAGTTGTGTTTGATTTATTGGTCTATTATTTTCAAAATATTTCATAACTTTTGACTCGAAATTGAAATAAAAAATCACTAGTAACTATCCTAATTTTTTTTCCTGTATTGAGAGGTTGCTGAGCCATTTTAAAATCATATTTCTGATGCCCTCACTTATTGGCTAAAGCTTGGGATTTCTTTTATAATCCATATCTTGTGTTTATTCTCTCCGAACTGTTTATAACTCATTAGGTACTTCCATATTATTGAGTAATTTTGATTAGGAAGTCCCACATTTTCCCTTAATACCAACCCTGAAAAATGATCCTATTGATCCTCTTAGATAACAATGAATGTTCTTATAGGTTTAATCTACAATACAAGAGAATTTATACCTTACCTACTCTCTCTCTCTAAAACATAATTTCACGATTAATTGGATTCTATGTATGGGGTAATGAATACCCATGTTTTATTATATGTGAATCATTTCTTTTTAAGGGGTCTATGAAAGGTTTTATTCCCCATTTTATGGTATCTAAGAGATATGAATTTCCATGAGCCACCTACAGTATATTCCACAATTATCATCCTATTTTATTATAAAAAGTTAGTATCAAAAAAATTAAAGAAATAATGATTTTGAAACATCCATCATGCTCATTTGGGATATTAATGACTGTAATGAAATAAAAGGGTCATGTTCAATATTCATTTTTTGAAAACTAACAACTCATTTCATCTAAAAAAAGAAATATTAAACATAAATTAAAGTATATAAAAAGGAAGATATTAGGATGACACATTTTTTGGATTAATTTCAGTACTAATGTATAGTGTATTGAACAATACATTGGTGAGTGTGTGTAATATCTTTTATAGGTGGTATTGAGAGATTATTATTCCATTATTTACATTATTGATCATATTTTTTGTTTATCTAGTCAAACATTTATATTTCTAGTGATATGTCTTTAAATTCTTTTCCCCAACCTAAGATCCAATTAACAAAATTATTAGATACTTTATGATTGATTTTATTTTTCATGGATCACAATGTAGTGAGATGGTAATTTTCCCAAGCATATGGTGAAAAATCACATCCCATGAATAATAATAATTCCACATAACAATATTATCTCAAGTAAAAATAGATAGTCTACTGCATGTGAGGTAGGTCATGAAATGGTTTTTGGATGGATTCTGAAGTTTGGATGCCTTTTGAATAAAATCATTTCATACCTTTGAAATTAATCACAAGTATGAAGAATGATGTAATTTTATATGGAGACATTTAAAATGTATTCCTCACTTTATTCCTGGTTTTTTTAATTGATTTGAGTGTATGTTTTCATCTCATTTACTATTTTTCTATAAATTCCAACCTTTACGGAAAAATATTCTTTGAAATGTTGAAATCTATAAATACTTTAAAAAATTCATGATAAAATTACCTAGGAGTGCAATAGACTAAGTGTGGGAGTGTGATTTGAGACAAAATTGAAATCATTTTTGTTTGTTATTATTTGTAGATTACACTAATTTAACATAATTATTGGCTAAAATATTGATTTCTGTGACCATTTTAAAGCTTGGAATTAATTTTTTAGTGGATTAAATAATTATTTTTCAGATATATACAGATTTTTAAAAAAAATATTTTTTTTGATCATATCCTAATGTAGCGAAGTGACCCTAGAAATATCAAAGATGGTATATAATACCATTACAGTGGAATGATTATAAGGAATCAAATCTCCAAGTATTGAGAAGTTTAGTTGTCTTGGTAACCTAGAAATATACACGAGTCTTATACTAAAATTTAACACACTAATTATGACATAATTTTTTTTTCTTTTGAGGATAAATTTATTCTATATAATATATACCAACATATAATTGATAGTAAACCTACTAGATTCTTGGGGAATGGAATCAAAATTAGGGTGAGATCAAATTCTTACTGAGGGTAAAGTATAGTTTAAGAAATAATGAATCAATTATAATTATAATTATAGAATGATAAATAACTAAACACACATACCATGAAATCAATAAAGTGTTAAGGAAGTGCATAAACAACACGGTAAGGTAATAAATGGAAATACAAGAAATTAAAATAACTATATAAAGAAAAAATAAATATTGAAAGGTAAAAAATTGAAACACTTTCCATTTAATCAGTAAACTGAGAATGCAATTCATCCATAAAGATTTTCATAGTGAAAATATAATGGATAATAAATAATGAATCAAAATAAAGATAATTCTTAATTATTGGATGTCATGTCTTAGGCAAATGAAAACTTCTACAATCAAGATATATTCTTAAGAATGTTTAAATCTATATTTAGAAACATATTTAATTTGGGAAACTAATTTTTCTCATTAGAACATGCCGACACAGTGAGGGGATATATAATATATAGGCCCCATCCATAAATTCATGCCCAATGAATTCCTTATATATAGTAATCTATTCATTTAATAAACAATATTACTATGAAAATATATACATTGAATAAAGGATAAAAATTTATCAATATTTCTAAAAATAATAAAATAATTTTCAATGTTAACATATTATGGAAAATGGTATACAATTTAGGTAATAATCATATCCATGAAAAATTCTATAAATATTTTGTGGAAATTAAATGTCTAATGATCATTGGAAATTTAATATTTCAAGGGGACTAAAAGGAACTAAGGATTTGAATGTCAATACTATTATTTTATAAATAAATCATAAACAATCCATAGGATTAATAATGATGGTATCAATTAAACATATCTTAACTAGATTAAAATAAAGGGTGTCTATTGTTGATGAATGGAAATAATTTAAAAATATATTTTCAAATAATCTTGTAGAAAATATCATTTTTATATTGAGTTTTTTATTTGAAAATATGTTTCTATTAAAATCACTTTTGAAAAAAAAAATTTTTTTAAAAGAAAAGTTTTAATCATGAAAAATAAGATTCTTTGAAATTATGGTGGGTAAATAATTACATGTATTATAAGGTAAAATGATAATTCCTTTTGTACAATAAAAAAGTTAGAAAAATTACTTAGCGAAAAGAAGATTCCTTTGAAAACACTGGTATTGGACAAAAAGTGTAAAAATTTATTTAATAAATAATTTTGGAATGGATAAAAAGTATTATAGAATATTTTTTTATAAATTAGTGTTTTTAGAAGAGAACAGGTTTTTTGAATAAAGAGAGATATAAATTCTGTTTTTTTTAAAACATTTTATAAATTATTATTAGTACCAAAGATTAGAAAAATGGTAAAATTACATAGAAAAGGTTATAAATATCCAGAGGAGAGGATGATACGAGGGTTTATTAGAAATGATCAAGTAATTTTCTCTAATAAAAATTTAGGTGTAAAAAACCCTGAATAAAATGAGATTGTAAAGTAAACCATTGAAAATATAATTACGTTGAAGTGAGAATCAATCAATGAGTATATTATGTGTATAAAATATAAATCCAAATTAAGAAGTGTAAACACATAAATATATATTCAAAGTCATTATAGACATAACCATAGAATAAAAAAAAGAGGTAGTAGTATAATAAAATGAATATAAATTAGGTCATGAAAATCTTTTTAGCTTGGTAACATTTAACTCATATACCTTTAGATGAAATAATTCAAATTGAAATAGCAAATATCATGAATAATGACTGAATAATGATGTTATATGAAAAAGGTGTTAGTTTGTACCTAATACATAGGAAATTATGTGCACAATAATAAATTTATTGTTTCAAGAGAATGTTAACAATCACATAAGGAAGTGATATTACAATGATAATCCGTAAAAATGTTCTTTATGAGAATAATCTTTAAACATTCCAAAGTGTCCCATAACACATTTAAATATTTGAATAACAATATATATGATGTAATAACATTAATTAAAACTTATAATATCATGATAATAAAGATATTCATGATATAGCATGTCAATGGGATGTATATACATCATATAAAACAGACTAGGTGAATAACAAAAAATAAGTCTCAGTGGAATGCAAATTGTGACAAAATCTCTTACCTTGAGTTTAATTTATGGGAAATAATCCTTTATATTTCTTTATAATATATTTAAATACGTGAAAAAATAATACCATAACAATAGTAATATTTATAATGTCATTTTTTATATTCTTATAATATCTTATTACTCATTTGTTAACAATCTTTCCTTATTTTCACTATTTTGGGTGATAATTACCTAGTCTTTCGAATATGACTTGACTTGTTACATTAAATTAATATTAAATATATCATATATTCATAATATATATAATGTAAAAAATTATTTATTTATCATATATATTCATAATATATGTATTTATAATAATATATAATATTTTGAGATAAGAAATGAAACACATTGTTCTTAGAGATGGTAAACCGTACGTAAGTGTGAACACTACATTCACTTATTTACCATATTTAAAGAATTAAAATAAAATCAAATATATGTTTATTATTGTTCTAGTATCATATCTATGTCATATATGTTACATAGGTTTATTTAAACCATCCTTTACAAATTCCTTGTATAGCGTGAACAAATCACATCGCTTTGGGGAGGCGATAGTCTACATTTCCACAAATGATGTTATAATATTTTTAGAAAAGGGAAAGAATAAAGGTATGTATTATATACAAATTAATAAATAAGAAATACATTATAAATATCATTTATATCATATATAAATAGCATATCAATCAAAATTCCCAACCACATGAGGTGGTAAATGAAAAACAAACACCTTCATTTCTTGAGGTGATAGTTTGCAGTACACATAAATGATAAGTTCATTACCCATTAGATGGAATTTTGAGTAAGTTTATATCAAAACATAAACATAAATAAACTTAGTATATTTAGGATACAAGTTTTTAGATATTATAATTGTGTAAGGATAATTGAAGGATTGGAAATAGGAAAAAACTAAAGAGTTTGAAGACAAATTTTACATCTTCTTTGGGTAACTCTATTTGGAATCAAAATATGGATTACTTAGATGTATTTAAGAAAAAATAGAGGATTAAAATATAATTTTAGTGAAAATTTAGTTTTATTTTGTCAGATTGTGGTTCATCCAATGTGTGTTGATAGGTTTGAGGAAGTGGGAGGGGTGAGTGGCTTTTTATAGCGGAGGAGGAGTGCCACTCTTGTAAATTTTTTGGAAAGGGAAGTCCACCAAAAATTTTCCCATGTCATGTGTATAAAATAATTTGAAAAATTATATAAAAAGATTATAATGGATAAATTTTACTATAATATGAATTTTTTAAAAGTTTATAGGTCATTGTGGCTATTAAGTTTAAGGTTAAGTCCATTCTTAAGATTAATTTCACCTTATTCACTGTAATTAATATTAATTACTTTCACTAATATTTTTCAATAAAAACTAATTTTAAACTAGTATAAATTATAAAATATTATTATTCCAAATATTTAATATTTTTTTTTTAAATTTCAATCAAAAAATTGGAACACATTAATATAAATTTAATCTCATAGATGGGACGAAAATGCGAGTTTTTGAAGTAAAAGTGTTCAAAATATTGATATGTTTTTATATCCAATTTAAATGTGAAATTTATTGGAATTAACCAAATTTTATTAAAGAATATATAATTTATCTATTTAATCTTTAAAATGAACAAAAAAATAACTAAATTTTATAATTCAATTAGACGAAAAAGTTGTTTAGAGTTAAAATTCAGTATTTTCCCTATTAATCAAAAATGAAACTTCATTTAAAAATACAAATAATTAAACCTAACATAATTTTTATATTTATATTTCAAATATTAAGTTTATTTTGACTTATTATATCTATAAAATTTTCAAAATTTGGATTTAAAATTGGTTATGAATTAAAGGGTGGTAAAAGTCCTTTATAAAAATATAGGGTTTTATGTGTAATGTTGGGGTTGTTCTTGTATTATACCTATAAAATCTACTAGGTGCATATAAAAAATATTTTATTAAATATATAAAATATATATTTCATTAATATAATTCAAAAAATTTAATTTATTTAAATTATTAGGATATAACAGCTTTATGATCATAAAAATAGTTTTCTATAAAAACATTAAACTTATATTGAATTTGTTCTTATATTAATTCCTAGTTAATTAGTAACCAGCAATTTCATTTAATATTTGTTTAAACCATATATTTTCATAATTTACTTAACATTATTCCAATATTCCAATACAACATCTAGGTTATATCTTATTATATTAAATAATAACATTTTAATAATATAATATTTTTTTGTAAAACTGGATCTTGTGTTAACGAAAGCCATTGAAGAAACTCATTGTTGTGTGGGATGTATTCTACTATATTGTTTCATAAATTTCAAGTTATAAAATATTTTGATTTTATTTAAAATATTATAAAAATTATAAATTCTCAATATATTATATTCCCTTATGCATTTGGTGTTACATGTCATACACACTATCAAATACAATGTTCATAATTTATATTTTCAGTGAATCACATTCTCCCCATATTAATGAAATTTAGTCCTCAAAATAAAAACTCCATCATGGTGATATATTGTTTGATATTTCCTATGTTTTAAATCCCACATCATGAGATGTGTTCGAAATAAATCCCTTAAAAAAGAGAGAATGAGAAATACACATGTCACATTGAAAAACATATAACATGGTCTCTAAGTAAGAGAATATTGGGGTCAATTAGAGATACATACATGGATTAAAATAATTAATACCTATAGGGAGTTATTGAGATCATCAATCACAAATAACTTAATTATAAATGGAATGTTGAGGGCATAAAAGCTATAAATTTGGGACAATTTAGAAGGCCATCAGTTCAAAACAATTTGGGTATTAGGAGAGTTTTTTGAGATACTTTTCTTAAAGATGTGGAATTATTTCATTAACCATGAATATAATGAAATATAATTACTTGATATGTTTCAACTTCAAAGTAACAATTCCATCTTCTGGTTTTTCTTTAATCAAATTTTAATTCAACCCTTTATTCCAAGAACTGAATATCCAAAAATGAATTCCTATGTATAGAGTAAAAAACTAAACTCTAAATGTATTTTAAGGCCCATAAAATCTTTCCATTTGTCACTAACTAAACTTGTAATCCAATATAGATAAAAAATTTATCTATAAACCTAAGAAGTTACACTAACAGTTCATCATTAATATATATTAATAAAATTTTTCAATTAAAAATAATGACATATTAAGCTAGATAGTTCGTAGGTCAGTGGTTGGCATTAAACCATTATCATCCTTGAGTCATGGGTTCAAGTACCGTGGCCTTGCTGAACTTGATTTATTATCACCCAACATATATTTTTTCCTTCTCTAAAACCATATTAATAAAATTTCCACAATAAATATTATTGAAATCCTTGAAAAATGGTTAAACACTAAATATAATTTTCATTAAGGCTTTCAACATAAACCCAATACATCGATACATAATCTATTTATTTCCATAGAGGTCATTCCATGGTATAAAGTTCTTCCTTTAGAACAGGGAATTGACTCAGGTAATGCCTAGGTTTCCCACACTTAAGGAAAGAAACTATATATAATTCCATATAATGAGTTTCATTTCCTTCCATGACACTCTTCATTTTTTATTAGCAATTCTCTGCATTATCTCCTTCTTTCCCACACAAAAATATTTTCCCCGTGTAAATGAGATATTTTTCTAGGTGTCTCCTTCCACATTTATTGATTGAGGGAAATAAATCCTTCTACTATCCATGGTCTTCACCACTTGATCTCCTAGAATAAACCTTCCTTTTATTCTTTGGTGAGTTCTGGAGTTAGTTAAGGTATATGTTATTAATCATATTTTTGGGAAAAATGGTTAGGCATAAAAATTATACATTTAACCCTTATAAAAACCTTATTTGGGTTCCCATTTTCACTACCATGTTTTTTATGTTCAATGTTAACTTGACAGATTCAGGTGCCATCCAGTGACTGAAACCAGAAATCATTATGTGAGTGATAATATTCATAAAAAACATATAATAATATATAGTATATCTAAATCATGAAAAGTTATAATAAATATAAAACACCTTAGGTTTAACATAGGTTATTAATTTTTAAATTAATTTCTAATGGTTTGTAAATAAAATTTGAATTATCCTAATCATATCCCAATGAAAGTGTCAAAATAGGTGGGCGGTAAGGCTAGTTGTTGTGTACTGGGTTATGCTATGTCCAACCCGATGCACCTTTTCAGTGTTTTCACTCATAGATATGTCTATTCCAAAACCACATCCACCTATAGTATCCATACAGGGATGCATTTGTTCTATGACCCACAAAATCACTACCTATCAAAAATTATAGGATGTTCTTCTATACATATCCAAAAATTCTACAATATGGTTTTTTCTTTAATCTACATTTTCCTAAATCTTGTTTCCAATGTTTATAATAATAATTATATTATACTGAATATAGTTCCCAAAACCTAGAAATCCCGAAGCCAGTGTCCACTACTATTACATTGAAATGATTATAAGGAATCAAATACTAAAGCATAAAATAGTTGAGCAGTCTTGGTAAACTAGATACATACATGAGTATTATATTATAACTAAATTCACTAATAAAAAAAATTTTCTTTTGAGGACAATTTTTTTCCACCTAGTATAACCCAACATACATTTCATTGAAAACTTCTTGGATTCTTTAGGAAAGGGAAAAAAATAACAGTGAGCTTAAATTCCTAGTAAGGGTAAATTATAACAGATACAATAATGAATCAATGAGAATAATAATTATGGAATAGTAAATATTGGAACACAGATACCATGAAATGAAAAAACTGATATGGAAGTGCATAAAAAATATAGAAATTTAATAAATAGAAACACATTCCATTAAATTATCTAGATAGGGTGAAATAAAAATGGAAGGGTAAGATACTGAAACACATTCCATTTATTAAAAGAACTATGATTGAAATGAATCCATAAACGTTTTTTTAGTGAAAGTCTCATGGATAATAAATATTATATCCAAATAAAGATAATGGCTCATTATTAGACGTCGTGTTTTAGGCCCATCAAAACCTCTACTCTCAAGATCCATCCTCAAAAAATTTTAAAACTATAGGTAGAAACATGTTTAATTTGTGAATGTATTTTGTATCATGAGAACCTATGGATGCATCGACGGGCTATAAAAATTTTGGGACACAATAGTCACTACATATCCAATGAATTCCTCATATTGAGTAATCGATTTAATTAATAAACAATATGCCTAAAAAATATTTTTATTAAATAAAGGATATAGATTTATCCATATTTCCCCAAATAATCAAATGATTTTCATCATAAATACTATATTAATAATGATATATGTTATAGGAAAAAATTATATCAATGAAAAATGAAATAGATATTTAGGGGAAATACAATGAAAAATTAAAATTGGAAAATGAATATTTCAAGGGGACTAAAAGGAATCAAGGAAGTAAATTTCAATACTATCTTTAGAAAAATAATTCATAAACCATCCAAAGGAAGAATAAGTATGGTTTCAATAAAAAATATTCCAAGTGGTTAAAATAAAGGGTTATTGTCATTGATAAATGATAATTTTATAAAAACTTTTTTTAAAAGAATTCTTGAGTAAAATTTATTTTTTATATTGAAAAACCTTTTTAAAAACCTTTTCTTTGAAAATAACTTTTGAAAACAATTTCTTTAAAGATTAAACTTTTCAACATGCAATGAAAACATCAAATAAATGACAGAGTGTAAATATGAACATGCCATATGTGGTAAAAATAACATTCATTTTTTAGGGTAAAAAGGTTAAAAGGATTACTTATTTAAAAATTGACAATAATATTCCATTGAAAACATTATTAAGATAAAAAGGGTAAAAATACCTTTAATAAATCTTTTTGGAAAGGTAAAAAACAATTTCTGAAAAGCTCTCCAGAAAATATGGTTTTAGAAGAAAATAGGTTCTCCATCTAAAGAATGAAATAATGTCAGAATTTGAAAAAACAAATTTAAAAAAAAAAATTAGTACCAAAGTGTAAAAAAATGGCACTATTACTTGGAAAAGGTATTGAATAACATTAGTAGAATAAAATGATATTTTTAATAATTAAATGATTTAGTAATTTCCTTTAATGGAAATTCAAGTGTAAAAAATCCCAAAAAATGATATTGTAAATTAAACACTTGAAAATATATTAATATTGAAGTGAGAATCAATAAATTGGTAGATTATGTGTATCAAACATAAATACACATAAATAAGTGTAAATAAATCAATATAAAGTTGAAGTCATTATACACATAACCTTTGAATATTAAAAAAATGAGGTAGTATTATAACCCATTGAAATGAAATCAGGTTATTAAATTCTTTTCCACTTGGTAATTATTAACTCAAATCCCATTAAAATAAATAATTCAAATTGAAACTCAAAATATCAGAATGAAGGAATGAATCATGATAGTATATGAAAAATTAGAATTATGTACATAATATATAAGATATTAGTCACACAAAAATAATGCGATTATTTAACGATAAAGTAACAATCACTAAAGGAAGTGAGATTGAAAAGATAATCATTAAAAACATTCTTAAGGAGAAAACTCTTTAAACATTCCAATGTTTTCTATGAAAATTTGAAATATTTGAATCATATTCTACATTAAAGAATAATATTAAATGAAACTTATAATATCATGAAAATAAATAGAATCATGATATAATATATGAAAGGTAAATATATACACCATATAAATGAAACTAAGTGCACGATAAAAAAAAGTCTAAATGGAATGTAAACTGAGATGAAATCAATTATATTGAATATCCTTTTTTGTAGAAAGTCCATTAAATAGTAGTATATGGTTTTTAAACATGTCACTAACCACCCCTTCTCTCCTTTCTTCCCCCCCCCTCTCGCTTTGGGATCCATCTAGGGTTTCCTCCCAAAACCCTTTGCTGTAGGGTTAACGGCATGTCTAAGGACCATTATTCCTCCTTTCATTCCTCTCCTTCCATATTTTCTCCTAATCCAGACACCTTCATGCAATTTGGATTTTAATCGTTATGTCGTCATCCTTTTTCTTCTTCTGTGGTGGCACATCTTTATTTGAATTTGTATCTAGGATGGTTTAACATGATCCTGGAAAAGGTTGTCACTATTAAAACCCTCAGCTGGTTCTACCCTACCCTGACCTCACATTGCAACACGCCTCTCTAGTTTAGAGTTAGAGAGATGGAAACACAATAGTTTTGGGTTAAGTGGTTTTGTGGTTGTCATTTTTTTCAGGTGTGCCTGTGTTGTATTGATATTGATCTTTTTTTGGCTTATGGAATCGGTATCACCATGATATTTTCGAACCATCAGCACTCAAATCTATGCCCTGACATCAATTATTTCTATTTCTCACTGAGTTGGATTTGAAGTGGTGGTTCCTCAGAGGTTTTGTAAGGTGGGATTTGGTGGCCGACGGTGGTCCTCACACAGTCTGTTTTGATTTTTGATGAGGGTTTATTCACTCCAACCTCTTTGGCAGTCGATATGCTATAGGATTTATCAGTGAATGTTATGATGTTATTTATGATTTTTTTGTGCTCTGTTTTGATCATGTTAGTGTCCATTGGTGATTTTCATGATACTGTCGTGCCGTAGATTTCACGGTCTAATGTGGTTAGTTCATTCTGTATCGATGATTTTGATATTAATGGTTTTTTATGACATGGGTATTCTGTTTTTTGGTAGCTAAAATAGTCCTTAATGATCTTTGGAGATTGGTGTGAAGTTCAGATGGTAATGACAGCGGTAGTGTTGGTTTTACCAGTGAAGATTGTGTATATGGTTTCTCCATTTTTTGGTTTCTGGGTACTGTAATTGTTGGACGATGATGATAAGGTGATGATGTTACATGGTGGTTCTGTGGTCCTTGATGGTCTCCTATTTTGGCTGGAGAAATTGAGAGTGGTTATTGGATGGCATTGACAACTATGACAATGGTGATGTTAGTTGTTGACAACGTGACTTTTATCGGGTTTTCAAATTTCAAATTTCGAATTTTGAATACGACATGATCTGATTTTGTATCCTACTAGTTACCACTGAACCAATAAGTGGATATTTTAAAAATGAAATAAAAAACAATTTTTTAGTCATTCAATATCTTATTAACCATTTTTTAATAATCTTTCCTTATTTTCACTATTTCAAATGATAATTTCCTAGTCTTTTGGGTATGTTTTAACTTGTCACTTGTTGTTCAATTTAAATAGATCTAAGATTCCTCATCGCTAGAATTCATACCATGACTTATATATAATATATATTAAGTATATATGTATTTATAATAATCTATAATAATTTGAGATAATAAATTAAATACATCATTTGTGGAGATGGTAGGTTGTACGTACGGTTGAATGCTACTTTGATTTCTTTTTCATATTAAAATAATGAAATAAAAATGATATATATGTATTTTATAATTCAAGTATCATATATATTTCATATATTTTACATAGTATTAGTAAAAACATCTTTTATACATTCCATGTATAGTGTGAATGAATCACGTCACTTTGGGGAGGCGGTAGTCCACACTTCCAGAAATGATGTTATTATCTTGCCAAAAAACTGAAAGAATAAAAGATTGTGTTGTATGAAAATTACGAAAGAATAAATACATATTTAATATCATATATATCATATATAAACATAATTTCCATCATAATTTCCAACCATGAGAGTTGGTAAAGTGAAAACGAACAACTTCATTTCGTGAGGCGGTAGTTATCCGTACACATAAAATGTATGTTTGTTACCAATTAGATGTATGTGTGTGGAATTGAATGTAAAAACATAAAATAACAACATATAATTATATTAAGGATATTAGACTTTTTATATAATTATGTAATAAGGATAATTAAATTAGTGTAATAAGAAATAAATATAAAGAGCTTAGAGAAAGATGTTACCTCTTCTTTGGGTAACTCCTTTTGGTTAGCACCAAAGGGATTACTCAGATGGATTTATGCCCAAAGGCAGTATTATTGGATGAGGTTAAGGATTTTTAGTAGCTAATTGTTTATATCAAGGTTGAGAAAAAGTCTCTTTAGAGGCATGAGGAAGTTGTAGAGTTGAGTGCCCTTTTATAGTGGAGGAGGAGTGCCACTCTTAAATTTTTGGAATGGGAAATCTACCCATGTTTTCCCATTTCCATGTGGCTAAAATAATGGAAAAAATTAAATAAAATAAAGAGAAAGGTCTAAATTTTACCATATAATATATTTTTAAAAATTTTATTTGTCATTTTATCCCTAAAGTTTAAGGTTTAGTTCCTTTTTATGCTTAATTTCATCATAATTGTTTTAAATAATTTTAATTACATTCACTAATATTTTTGGTCGAAAAATAACATGAAATTATTAGAAATAATACATTACTATAATTCCAAATATGGAATTTATTTTAACAAATTCCAATTTTATAATTGGGAAAAATTAATTTAAATCTAATTTTGCAGAAGAGATGAAAATTATGGTTTTCAAACTAAAAATGTTCAAATGTTTGTTAAGTTTTTATATCCACGTTCAAAGTGAAATAATTAAAATCAAATAAATTGTATTGAATTATATTAAATTTATCTAATTTATATTTAAAAAAAATAAAAAATTAATTTAACCTTATATATTAATTATACAAAAAATAAGTTTTGAGTTAAAATTCAGTATTTTTCACTATTCTTGATAAAATGAAAATTCGGAGAAAAAAACAAAAAAGTACACCATAACCTAATGTTTATATCACACCTTAAAATATAATGTTTTTTTCGAAAATATAAATTTTAATAAGATCCAAAAATTGTATTTAAAATATGTTATCCATTAAAAGGTGGTAAAAGCGACTTTATGAAAATATAGTTTTTATGTATAAAATTAGTATTTTTCTTGTCATATTCATATCAAATCTATTAGATACATATAAAGAATATTTGATTTAATATATAAAATATATAATCTATTAATTTCATTCACTAATGGTAATTAATTTAATTTATTATGATAAAACAACATTGTTAGCATGAAAATAGTTTTCTATAAAAACATTCCCATTATATTCAATTAGTTCTTATATTCATTTCTAATTAATATGTAAAAAATGAATTCATTTAATATTTATGTACATCATATATTTTCACATATTAGTTAATTCTATTAAGAACCTCTAATTTAACATCTAGGTTATATCTTTTTATATTAAATAAAAATAATTTGATAATATATTATTGTTTGGTAAAACTCGGTCGTGCCTGTGATGCAAGCCATTGAAGAAACTCATTGTTGTGTTAGATGTATAAAAACAGTGTGTCAAATGTATTTCAACATATAAAATAAACTTAATTTATTTAAAATATTAAATATATTATAAAATTTCAGGACATAATATTCCCTTACACACTTGGTGTTGGGTGTCATACATGATATCAAATACAATTTGCCTACTTTAGATTTTTAAGACGTTATACCAGCACTAAAAACAAAGAGTTTTATGCTTCACATATTATCAAAGAAATGAAATTTAATGGAGTGACCATGTATTTTTTCTTACGGATGAACTTATTATCAAACAAATGAGAATGAAATGGGTCAACTGAGACATCACCTATTATAATTGACCTAGCCAAATAAGAAATTGTAGTTGAATATAAATGTCAAGAAAAAGGTAATAAAACACAACAAAACATTTATAACAACCCAAAAATTAGACAAAGGGCAGTGTCCATGCCTGAAATTTTATGTTAACCACTGCTGATCAAAAAGAGAACACATGGACCAAACAATAAAATCTATCAGCATCCTGTCTCTTGTTCAATTGAACTGATCGACTACTCCAACTTTTTCTGATCATGACAGACTGGTACTATCTATTCTTGGTGGGATAATGGTGGGCCTCCATGAAAGAGTAGTCAAGTTTATGCATATATCAAATCCACGCTCTAATTCAACCACTACTAAGATACATCTACGTATTCCATGATTGAAATAACCTTTATCATGCCAAAAAAATTTCCAATGATACTCCATCGTAAAGGATGTCAGCACCTAATTCCACCAGGTCCATGCAATGAAGAACCAATATCCCTTATTAGGCTTTAGGAATCAACTGCTATAATTTTCCTACAGGTGTCAACTCCTATTGACACAACCTCCTCCTACTGTTAATTCAATGCTATCAAACACTAGATAAGATGGAATGATATTTATCTAGAATGATACTGAGAAATATCTAAACTATAAATCCACACTGATGCATTTATCTAGGAACTTCATTTGAATGGATAAACTCACAGCTGAATAAACAGATGTTTAGCAAGTATGCAATCAAAATATAATCAAGATCACTAGAAAAAACACGATAATAGAGAATGGAACACTAATGATTCAATATTATTCAAATTCACTAGATGATGATGGAATGAATTGAATTAAATATTCTCTTGACATAAAAATGACAGATAAAAAAAGTGGGCATGAAGTAATATTGGGGGAAAGCATTAAAGTTTTTTCACTCTAAAAATACAGGTCCATCAACAAAAGGGACAAGTCAATTTAATCCTAAGAGAATGATTTATGTCCATAAGACAAGAAAGTTCAACCCAACATGTGAAACTTCCAACTTCCACTAAAGTTGAAGAGTAAAAAATTAACTCTCAAAAAATAATTATGAAGATTTATTGTGGGAAGAGCACGATGTAGTAAGGGAAGATTATTGTAGTAATGATAAATCATTTTAGCCCATATTCTAGAAACTCATTTATCATCTAGCAAGTTATATGATATATATATGATAAAAATAATGGAAAATTCGTGAAGATTTAATATATGTGATATGCTTCAGAAAAAATCATGAAACCAAAATAATTTTTCTATTAAATTTCATAATGTTTAATTATGAAAAAAAGGAACATAGACATTCTCTCTCACACTCACTCCCCTTAGGAGGATATATTATGCTATCACTTACTACTCTCTATTTTAAACCATTTTCTTTTAATTTATCAATGTAATAACTCTAATTATGGCACATTGAAGATAATTACACCATTCTTCTATTGATGAATTCTGATCGGTACATTTTCATATTAATTCCTCCATAGATATTAGAAGTTTTAATTAGTTATATTATTATTATAGTTATAGCTATTATTTTATTCTTATCATTATCTATATTTTCCACATGAGAACTCACACTTAAACTATTTCATCTAATAGAAAACATTGGGATAATCCGGGGGAGATCAGAGATATACATTCACCAGGCTAGGCATGGATAGGGGATATAATGAACATTGAATTTCTCTATTGAAACTGATATTAACATATAATGATTCACCAAGGAATTATCAATTGATTATAGGAAGGATAAATAACAATTTAATAATGGTTTAATTAGATAATGGGGGAATGATCAAAGGCTAGACCATTTCTCATTAAATATATATTTAAACAAATCAATCACATCTAATAGTTCAAAAAATATGAAAACATTAAACAAGATTTAAATAAAACTAGAGCACTATCTTATAAGGATATAATTGGAGTCCCACTCCAGTATTTTTTTTAGGATAAAATAACATCTTACTAATTTCCCTGCAACAAGTGTGAACCAATGTGTTAATGCTTATCTTACAATGTAACATATATCACAGTTCATTTTAGTTCGGTGTTTTATTTGATAAAATATATTAAACATAGAATTAATTTCATGAAAATTGATTAATACACTCTATTGATGTTTTATTCCACCACCTTAAATAAGTTACAACCCCATAAATATATTTTTTCAAAAAACTATTTCAATATTTTTTCAAAATAACCATAATTTCCTTGAAATTAAATTATATTCCAACCCTATGGAATATCTATACCTTGATCATGCATTTTTATTAAAAACCAATAAATGTTCACCATAAAATAAAATCCTATAAGACCTAAAATAGCATTTATAGCTCCTAAATTATCCTCAAATGATAAGATCATAACCACCAAACTTATCTAAACTCTAATATGATATAAAATTTAAAGATCTATACCCGCACTCCCTAATGTGATTATAAAATAAAAATTCTTTATATAATGTCTTTGATGCCTAATGTAGCGACAAAAATAGAAACATCTAAAAATTAAATACCAAAAAATATTGAGTCACTTACATACCCAAGACCTTTTTAGGTTTAATGTTTTATATAATAAGGAAAAAAATTAACTAAAAAACACATTTCATTTCAATCCAATGGAATTTTCAACCATTTAACTAAATATTCAATATTTAAAAAGAGGAATCAATTTTCACCCAAAATTATCCATAAATTACTGCATTTTATAACAATATTACTTAATAATATTCTTCAGAACATGGGGAAATAGAAACCCAATAAGGGTAATTCTAAAATTATCAATAAGGGTAAACATAATTGATAACAATCTATGATCATAAGTGAGTATACGATAAACATGAGGGTATGAGAATAAAATTCAATGTTCAATTAAATAATTTAAAACAATCATTCAAAGTGAAAGATAGATCACAAATCATGAATCATAACAGAAAGATATTTTCATAAAGAAGTAGATATCAAATGACTATGGTATTTGTATAATGTGGGAATAATATAAATTACGAGGGAATCATTTTAAAATGGCATGGATTATGGAAAACTAATAATAATTCAACATCTTGAAACTGTGTTCAAATCTCATATATAGGTTGTGAAAACCTTCAAAATTCAGTTTACACGTGTCCTTGGTGTATCAATAATCATTCAATAAAACGTAGAGACAACTAGAATCACATTCAAAAATAATTCATATAATATCATTACCTAATATATTAGAGGGATATATAATTCTATAATCACATGTCACCATAATATTTCATGCATATTTTTTCAACTTTAATTGGAAATAATAGTAATTAAATTAAATTCACATCATGATTAACCCATGAAATAAAATAAGAATCCTATAAAGAATCAATAAATAAAAATACAAACCAATCTAATTAATGAAACATAAGGGTATTCACCACAAATAGAATAATGGGTACATAGCCCAGTAAATAAATTCTCCAGTTAAACAAATGAAATGGAATCTAGATGAAAACCTTTCAATAAAAAGATGGAAGTAAGGGTAATCATAATGAATTTTTTTTGGAAGAAAAGTAATTCATATATGATGATAAAGAAATAAATAAAAGTTATAAACCATTCCTCCAATAGGTATTTAGTTCCCCTCACACCACATGTTCATAAGAACAAATACATTATAAGAACTTGAACTTTTTTGGGCTTGTAGGATTGTTAAAAGTTTTGTAAAACCCATTATATGGTCCCTTGGTGAAGTTATCTAGGGTTTTCAGGGGGTCTTGTATATATAATATAGGTTAAATAGGTGATATGGTCAGGCATCCATGGGGTCTCAGTGCCACCAGCAAGATGGCCAGAGGCCACCGACTAGAAATTATATTTCCATGGGTCATATAGTTCTTGATAGGATCACCATTGCATCTTGATAAGTGTTTTTCTAAATTAGGGGAAAATGTCCATTTCACTACTTTTCCCTTTTGTTCATAACCTAAAATTTTCAATATTAGGCCATTCTCAGTAATGTTGGTTCCCTCTACCTCCCATATATTTCCCCATTGGTTATCCTATTAATCATGGCTATTTTCCACCAGTTTGAGTTTATTGTAGGCCCGTGGTATGTCTAAGAGTCTGTCACCAACACATTATGGAGTTATTCCCTGTCTTTTTATTTCCTTTCATTTAACACTAATATACCCTATTTTTATGGAATCTTTCTAATTCTTTAATTTCTCTCATTTCTTCTTGAAACAATGAAAAATATTAGATGAGTGGTTCCCTCTAAGGTTGAGGTATGTGGTCTATATTATTTTACCTTAATATATCAATGTTGTATTTCATTTTGGATTATATGACCATGCCGTTTCTATGGGATCTTGGCCTAATAATTAAATTAAATATTTTCCCTATGTACTAAAATGGAACTACCTTAGACATATAAATGTGGGTTTTATTAGTTATAACATTGTTGAAAACTATCCAAAAGGCGGGTTAGGTTTGTACCCTGGGAATGAGATCATTATTTTGGATGATTTAGGGATTCCCTTGGTAATGTGATATTTTGAATTGTATTATGGATTTCTTAGAGAGACCTAAATGACCTAATAGTTATCATGTCCTTTGAAATCATAAATGTAAAATGTGGAATGAACCAAATTGGTGATCCTAGCATAAACTATTAAATTTTTTAATATTTAGATCTTGAAATAATGATTTTTTTTGTTTCTCTTGGATTATTTGTGAGAATTGTATTTCCTTGAAAAATTCCATAGATTCATCGTGAACAATTTTTTTGTGGGATGCCTTAGATGAGAATATGATTCAACTAGAGGAATTTTGTGAATTTTGATATATAATAATCCTTTGGATGAAATGAGGTCTAAATATATAAAATTCAATATTTAATCCATTTGATTAAAATTAGATTCCTTACCAAAACTTACATAGGGTGTCCCCCTTGAATCTGGGTAATGTATGCACTTATTGAATGGATCTAATTATTTCAATTTATTATTTAAGGGTAACATTATGGGATATAATGGGATGATATAATTAGATTTATATCGATCATTATTAGTTTGTAATACCTCAGGTGTGAGCTTTGGATTCCAATCGATCCATAATTTTGAATGGAAATGATTTTACCTTGAGACTAGACAAGTCTGATAGTCCAGTTTGGGATTTTTTTTTATGTGAATTCAAATTTAATCCATGTGGATTACCTCAAGTAACTTGATTATTGTTTTCATAGTTATTCACATTAGATCCAAATTAAAAAATGATACTTACAAAGTGTTCACATACTATAAATGGTTGAAGAGTGTAGTTTCATCCTAAGTTATCCCCTTAAGACATGAGGCTCAAATGGGATCTTTTTTATATAGATTTTTATTACCAGTTCACTTATTTATTTATCACCTTCATTATTTACTCTTATAGATTGTATTTTCATTATACACCACTAGTGGAGGCTTGTAGGGTTATACTCGCACCCTTTTTAGGCCTCCATAGAACTTGGGAACCCAAGAAGATATCAGAACATAGTCAAAGGTTATAAGTTTATCCTATGAACTAATGTTGATTCTTGATGATATATCTGAGGAAAACGTTGGGTGTAGTGATATAGGATAAATATTGATACATTTTGGGTTATCTTGTCTTCTGGTATTTATCCTTTTACTTATTGGGACGATCATACTTGAATGGATGCGATATTATGTAATATTTCACTTATTTTCACTACAATGAGATATAAACATAGGGTACAATATCCCCACCATACCACCTATCTTCACTTTCTGATAATGTTTTGCCTCTTGAGTTTGTGGGGGCATGCTTGAGGCTATGTAGGGCACCTAACAACGGAACTTGTTCAATGGAATCGAGGTTGGGGTGTTGCAAAATGATATCAATGCTGTCTTTTATTTTGTTTTACTATTTGTTCATGGTATACATGAGAATATGATGTTTTTAATGCTTATTAATGAGGTCATTATTTGAATTTTTGGGCCCACATACTATAAAAAATTATATTCTTCTTAAGATGGGAATTTTTATTCCTTATTTGTGATTTTATAGATTTATTTCCTCCTTGAGTGGGGAACATGGGTGTAATTTTATTGATTAAATAAATTTTTACACCTGAATAGTATGAAAATAGGAGGTGTGTGTGTTCATGTTACATTATAGGTATATATGAGTAATAATAAATCCCTAAGATTACTTTGAAGGATAGTTTCATAGTATTCAAAAATGCTGGTGCATTATTTCCTTTATGTGAATTATATCAGCTAGTGATTTATTTTTTGTTATGGATTTAAATGATCAATAGGGGTTGGTTATTTGAAGTCTCTAAAACCATTTATCTAGTAAATTTCACCTATAAGTTTATCGTGGAATTAAACATGGAAAACTCTTTGAGCGACCACATATAAATTTTGGGCAGATATAAATTAGTTATTAAAGTAATGTTTTTTGTTAAATAAGGTATTAGGGAGAAACTAAAACAGAGTTTTCTATCGTAACTTGTGAATAGAACCATATATAAATAAACTGTATTTGTGATATCTAAATAAATAATGGATGGAATAAATCTGGAATCTAGATGAAAATACAAATACTTAAAATGCGCGTCCTTTGAGAATAATGGTAAATGGCCTTGAATAGTGAAAAAGGTTCGGTGTAGTGCCTGAATTATAAAATTTTGTTTGATATTACATATAATTAAACTTAAATTGGGGTCTCTTAATTTTTAATCTAAATTAGTGTAAGTTAAATAGGGTGTCAATCACAACATAAAGGATCTTTTTATCTAAAACATGATAATGAATCTTCATATAAAGAAAATGTTGTGTTGGAATTCTAAAATTTAAGGGATATGAGAAATAATAAAGAACTAAATTCACATGATATATGAGTTTTGGTTAAATAAAATTCCTCTAAAAAAATTATCTACTTTTTTCCCTTATAACTTGAGAATGGAATCTTAATTAACCAAGACATGGAATTTGAGACTAGATGAGGGAGATTGAAAACTTAAACCCCATGAAATGATGAGATCCATTAATGAATGAGAAAATAGAATCTATCAATGTGATTATGGGTGAATTTGAGTGATTAGAAAGGATAATTGAAACACTTGGGTTGTGACAATATGTAATGAATGTTGACCATATTTTGGCATTTCATGATATTGATATGCATGTGAGGATAATTTTGAAGAGCCATCACTTGGAATTTTCTTATAGCTGAGATAGGTGGAACAACCTAGTGACACTTAGATGAAACCATATTTCTTTGTGATTTGTTTCTTAGTGTTATGTGAGGATGACCCATGGGATGGTTTTACTTATCTCTGTGTATAGTTAAATACCTAAAGTATGGGAAGAAGCATTAACTTGTGGTAACTCATAATGATAAGTCATTGAAGGTATATAGTTACAGCATGGGGATTTATTGATAGTAATTATATCAGGAAAAACAGTTATGATGAGGTGTTTTGGTTTGGGTGTGAGGTTCCCTATAGGTGAGGATACCATTTAAAGTGGTTGATGAAGGATTTTGAGTTATCTTGTCTTTTTTAGGTATAGAAAACCCTGAGTTCTAGTGATCAAGGTGTCTATGATAGATCATGGTGGTAAGGATCTATATTATTCTTAGAACTATGGTATTTATATGCATTATGGTAAATAGTGAGGGTAGTCAGACACTTTATACTAGAATGATTCCCATGTTATGGGTGGTCATGGAGTGAGTTATGGATTAGTTAGATCTTTGACCTAGTGTGTGAGTGGTTCATGACATTCTCTGAGACAGGGGATTGTGTGGCGATGGTTAAAAATGGTCCCCAAGGTGCATGCGACCCATTGTTTTTAGCAACTCTTATTGTTGAAATCCCCTTTTAGTGGTTTCTTGGGAGCAAGAACCCACTGTTTTTCTTTTGTTTAATGTGGAGTGAGTTGGATAAATGAATAATATATTTGGTTTGGGAATTTTGTAAATGATTCCACATATATATATTTAATAAATTACTTAGGTCCTATAATAGTTTGAGTGATGTAAAGATGGTGGTATCATGGTGAACATTAATTTAGGACTAACTAGAGGAAGGTCAGAGATCCATAGAGGTTTCATTCAGAAAGATCCTCTTATATAGAAGTGACTGGGGAAATTACTAATGCTTTAAGGAATGAATACTTGGGGTTTTTATGTTAATTAAGATTTATTATATGAGATATTTGGGGAACCCTGAATCATCAAGGTGTTATCAGACTATTGAACATGGTTACTCATAACAATTGAGTTAGCTATTGATGATGTGGGTTAATATGGATTGAAGGAACTGAAACAAAAATACCTAAGGGTAATCCTATAATATTTTTACTAAAATGGATGTATAAGTATATATTTATGTTGGAGTGTTAACCATGTGATATTTTTCAATGTGACCCTCACTCTGAATGACGTTTCAATGGATTCCATAGATGACATACTTATAATTCAGAGACAAGAAGTAAAATTTATTTCATACTGGGTGCTATAGTTTGATATAGGTGGATATGTTCAGTCATTATGTTTAATGGTGGATGGTACATGGGTTGTAGTGATCAATAAGTTCATTATTTTTTGGGATGATAAGAACACTCCTTAGATGAGAGTGTCAAATCAATCAGGATGGATCAAGCCTCATGTAAATGGGTCAATAGTGTAGTGATACGAGCCATCGGGCCGATGGATCCAAATTATCTAGGCCACTATCAAGATTAAAGGAAAACGTTATTATGTGTTTATAGATGATTTTTTCTTTTACATAGGATTGATAAAGGATAGATATGGTCTAAAAGAGACTTCAATCGATGGGATTTCAATGCTCCAGATAGAGCATGGTGAAGAGTTCGTTTGATTTGAAATTAAAATATAAAATTTCATTTAAAGTTATGTTTGTACTTCACTAATAATGTTTTTATAGTCATGGAATGTCTTGGGATTATAATGCATCATGACTGGGTGCTTTTGGGATGCATCATTGGGTATATCCGAGCATTTAGAATAGTCAACCAATGAAGGTCCAACTGTTTTTTCACTTATAAATAGACATGGGGAATTGGAAACCACTCAAGGTAAAAAATATTCAATATGATGGGTTTGGTTGAGTTTCATATTATATTCTAGAGAAAATGGACATCTATGTACCTTTTAAATGGGGTAATGGTGAAACATTTCGATTTGGCCTAGGATTAAGAATACGGATTTATACCATATTTTTGACCGGTTTGTTATCAAAGATTGGGTTTTGCATGTTGTAACCATAAAAATAATTTCGTAAGACCATTTTAATTATTTTTTAGTGGGATATACTAGTAGGGAAAATCATTTCAGTTCGAAAATGGTGATTTTGGTATATATTCCCTAGAAGGGAGCACCATAGGACTGAGAGTAAACTGGTTGATCTAACTATCGTGTTATGAGATTGGATGGTGTTGAAATCATTTTCTATTTTGTTAAAGGAAATAGGTATAGGTATGTCCCATAATAGGATGGTATGTTCTAGTAATATGGTGATGTAAATGATTATGGAGCTTGTCCAGTGGATATAGTGTTTAGTGTAGTTTTTACATAGCCCATAAAGAGGTTACATTGGATATCACTCTGTTAATAAAGCTTAGATCAAGGTTTGGGTTAAGAAATTAATCATGTAAAATGAGAGAGTATCACGAATTATAGTTTTTGGAAGGTGGAAGTTATTGTACACTATTATATTGATAGATCGATAGTAAGGATTTCAAATGGTGGGGAGTGCACTTTGGACAAGTTGGACGGATAGAGATTATTGTCAATGGTCTTTGCTGGATGTCTTGCATGGCCCATTGTTGGGACCAGTTAGGAGGTGGATCAGTTTTATGGATAATGTATAGGTGTGAGTACTAGTTTTGAGAGAACAATGATTTGTATTACTTAATATTTGATGACCTTGAGGTTTGTGATGGAAGTTAGATAGTATGAATAAGTGTGTTTCTCAGAGGCAATCTATTGGGGTGACTGGGTCTACCAGAATTTTATGTTCTGGTGTTCCATATTGAAGTGAATTTTTAAGAGAGGAATCATGTTTTAGATAATATCATATGTGGGACTATGCTTTTGAATGTGTTTTTGGGTGAGATAGGTATATTGTAAATCATGGACATCAACCAATGAGGTGTGATATCGGTGAATTATGATTTCATGGATGTAATTGGCAAAGGACCCCAAAACACCCTGAGAGGGGAGTGGTGAATCAGGGTGTCAAATTTTTCTTTTAAAATTATTGATCCTTTTCCCACATTGGTAGGAACCTGTTTAACCAATCTGAAGAGAATGTTTTGAATATAAACAATCACATGCAATGCAATGACACAACGATTTTACATGGTTCACCACTAAGGGATATGTCTAAGGAGAATACACCGTATGTGATTCAGTCATACCGATAACTGCTAATCTTCACAAGTTGTAAATTAAAAAAATTTAGCATAGTCCCTCGGTGCTAAGTGTACTGCCTTTACAAGGTTTTAGGGATAGCACACTACGTCCCTTAGATCACTTCTACTGACCCCCCATGCTCATTGTGTTGGAATAATCTTCACCTAATTTACCAACATAAAAGTCGCTTCAATTGTTTAGCATCTAATCATGCATCCTCAATTGTAAATGGATGCTCTGTTGAAGTCATGTAATCACCCACAAATGTAATTTATTTTCACATTAACTTATATGTTGTGGAAATTAATTTCACAAACTGATTTGGTCAATTTTTTTGCTTCCTTTGGAGTTCTGCATACTGCTGCTGTTTCTGTATACCGCTACTATATTCATGTACCGTCCAGCTCCTCCGCGTACCATCCATATCCTCCATGAACTTCCCTTCTTAGTATACTGAACTTATCCGTGCAATTATCTACTCCTCCACGTACCGTCCTGCTCTATATACTGCCTTGCTCTGCTGCGTACTGTGAGAGCTACCAATGTAAACCAAACCATCTTTCGTATACTATTTTCCTTACATGGATGATTCTCTCAGTGTACAGTTTTCTACACCTCATACCACTTCAAACTTCACAGAATGTATTCCTAAAATTTTAATATCCAATATCATCCCGTAACAAAGTGGATTATTTTTCCTTAAATAGGGATGTAACTCCTATAATTTTGGTAATCTAATTTACATAAATTTCCAATGTGGGAAAATATTCACTATAAACTGAACTCCATCCACATGCTGTTAGGATCAACCACGTGTTGCTCTTATTTTGTGAACCTCAAAAATCCTTCAAAACTTCCGCATCCCGCATACCACATTTCTTTACAATATACCATCACTGCACAACATTTTTGGATGACTTCCACATACTGCATGCTATCACTACGTACCATTACTGCGAACTGTTTTCGGTACTTCCATGATTCTATGTATAGTATTTCATCACCGCATACCACACATCTTCACCACATACCGCACACCTTCACTACATACCATGTGACTTCATAGTGTACCTCCGTCCTTCACCGCATACCGTTGCTGCAAACCGTTAACAAAATCCCAATTTTTGAGGCCCAAATTTTTTTAAAACACTGGGAAACTGTTACACCTTTAATAGTACTTTAAACCTCAAACATATGACCTAGTTACTTAAAACCTCCATAGACATACATGTTCATATTGACAAAAAACACATAACAAACTCTATTAGTAGCAATGAATATCCTTGGTTCCAACAATCTCCCCCTTTGGGTTTGTTGGAAATCTCCAAATAAATTCACTGATTTGCCAGTAATGATCAAAACCTAAAACTTCATGAAAAAACTCATCCATTAATATAAGTCTTTGTGAGTAGTTCTCGATGTAGAAAAAAATAGATAAGACATAAAATGAGTTTGCATTTTTTTTATTTTCTCACCCATAGTTGTAGTTCTGGATCATATCTCTCCCATAAACCTACAAAAATTCCACAAACAGATTAACATGGCTAAAATAATTGGGGAGAGGTGAATCTTGGTTTCTCCTTATGAATTGGGATGTGGCTGAACATCTCAGTTCAAATGATGTTTCTCAGACACATCCACTAATAGTGGTTTAGTCATAATGTCATACACTTACTCATTAGGTCCCACAGTGTCCGTTTTGATCACTCCTTATTCAACTCTTTTGTTGATGAAGTTATATCTGATCTCAATATGTTTCATACAAAAATTATGAACAACATTATTCATAAGATCAATTGTCCTATTGTTATCATAGTAAATAACCATTGGTTGTTTCACCTTATCACCTATATCACTCAGTTGCTGCTTCATCCAATGTAACCGAGTGAACACGTTGGTAGTAGATATATATTCAGATTTAGTAGTACTAAGTGAAGTACATTCTTGTTTCTTGCTTAACTAGACCATACATTTCATCCCAATAATGAATGGTCCACCACTGGTAGACTTTCTATCCATTACATATCAAGCCCGTTCAGTATAAAAAAATGACGATAGTTCACTATATCTTCCTACAACAATGTATATACAATTATTATGTGTAATTTGAATGTATCTCAGGATTACTTTCACTACCACCATATGTTCTTCCTTTGTATTACTCTGAATGTAGGCTGTAAGGTATGTTTCAAAGATAATATCTATCCTTGTTGCCATTAGGAATAATAGGCTTCACATGATTCTTCTTTACATGGTGGGATCCATAGAAGTCCCTTCCTCAAGCATTCCAAGATTTGATCCAAATTCTATAAGAGTAATCATTGGTCTAGAATCATGAATATTTATTTTATTTAGATTCCCTCATGCATAATTTTCATGAGAAATGAATGTGTAATCCTTCTTCTGAAGTACATGTATGCCTAAAAAGTATGTGAGTTAACCAATCATGGACATTTCAATTTCGGATTTCATGTGAGAGGAAAATTCATCAACTCATCCCTATCTACTTCCACCAAAAATAATATCCTCCATGTATACCAATACCCTAAAATTATCTTTTTGAGAATTCTTCACATCGATATCTTGATCCACTCATCTTTTAAACTCAAGATTTTTCAGATAAGAGTTCAACTCAGAGTACCATGCTCGGGGTGCCTGTTTCAGGCCATAGAGAGATTTACTTAATTTGAAAACCTTTAATTCATCATTTCTAAGTAAGAACCCCGTAGGGTTTTCAATGTAAACTTCTTATTCTAATACCCCATTTAATAATGCTATCTTGACATCCATTTGTTACATTTAATAATTTCTTTGGATTTCCATGGAAAGCAATTGTCTCATTGACTCTAGTCTTTCTACTAGAGAAAATGTATCTTCAACATCAACAACATCAATTTGTGAATATCCCTTATAGACCAAGAACACCTTATTTCTGATCACATGTCCATGCTCTTCCAATTTGTTCTTGAAAATCCAGATGGTACTAATCACATTGTGACCTTCAGGTCTTCTGAAAAGTCCCAAGCCTGATTTTTGTCAATCTGATCAAACTCTTCATTCATTTCATTCACCAAAAACTAATCATTTTCTACCCCTTCAAATGAGGATGGTTCCACAACTGATATAAATGTATATTTAGAATTATTCTTCATTATACTAATCTATGTAGGTGTATTCCGATCCCCAAAAATTTTGGACTGATCAATTTATGCTCTTCAATTTCTCTTTCGGGGTTCGACCAAATTCTCTCTAGATACAGCTTCCTCTTCTGATTCAGCTTCTAAGTTAACATCATGATGTGACTCATGAGAGTTTGAACATCTTCATCTACCTCCGTATTGGCATTTTTTCCACGTTCACATTCATCCTCATCTTCTATCATGTGAGCATAAGAATTTCTTAAAGCATTCTTATTTTTATCTTTAATGATCTTAACATCACTGAATTCCACAATTCTTCCCAAGAACCTATTGTGACACTTGTAGGATTTTCTATTCACTGAGTATCCAAGAAAAATTCCTTCATCTACATTGTCACCATACTTCCCTTGATTTCATTCTTTGTTTCAAATGAAACATTTGCTTCCGAAAACACGAAAATATTTCAAGGAGAGATTATGTCCATGCCACAATTCATATGGTGTCTTTGTATCACCAATATACAGCCCTATACAGTTTTGAATATACAATGTCTCTTGAACTACCTCTTTCTAGTAATGTTTAGTAATACGACTCTTGATCAATATAGTTCTGTCCATGTTGTTTACTTATCCATTCCGACACTCAAAAACTCCATTTTTTATTGAGTTCTCATAGTTGCTACCTAATATTGTATACAATGTTTCTCCATATAATTTTCAAACTCAATGGTCGTCTATTACCCTCCTTTGTCAGATCAAAACACTTTGATTGTTCGTCCAATGTCATTCTCGATGATTGATGATTCAACAATTTGTTTTCAGACAGTCAAGCACTTGTCATTTCTTGTGTATAACCATTACACATTCTATTCTACATTAATCCTCTATGAAAATGATGAAGTACCTTTATCCATGTGTTATGAAGACATTTATCAGGTCACATACGTCTGTATGAATGAGATCAAGAAGATGAGACACCGTTTTCTTCTTTGGATGATATGAACTACATACCATCTTTCCTCACATGCAAGAATCACAAGTATTTTATAATTCAATCTTCAGATTAGGGATATCCAAGACTATATTTATCATAGATATATTTTCCATGTCTTTCTAGTTGATGTTCCCCAATATCCTATTCTATTAGTTGTTTTCCTCTTCAACTGCTATATAGGAAATGTTCTCTTTTTTGTCAACCTGATATAAGTTTCCATCAGTTCTATATCCTTTCATGAGAGAATTCCAAGACATTCCTTTTATAGTACGTCTCTTTTGATTTAATGTCACAATAAGGCTGATGTCACAGAGTTGGCTCACATGAATAGGATTGTGACATAGTACATCCAAATAAATAACTTCCATCTTCCTCAGCTTGTCATTAGTAAGTTATTTATTTCCACTTCCATTTATCTTAAGAGCACCATCATTGTAAAACCTCATTATTCCATCTACCTTTTTCTTGATATTTGTTAATAGGCCCGCATTTCTTGTCATATGAGACAACATATACTCTCAATAATCCAATTGCTATTGTTCTTGGTAGCATTGAAGGCTACTTCTGCGAAGTTGGATTTCTCAATTTTTTTCTTTTCATTCCATGATATATTGGATTGAGTGTAGACACTAATGGCCTGTCAATTCTCTCTTCCTTGTACATGGGTTCTTGATATACAAATTCTTCATCTAGAGGAGAAAAATTTTTTAAAATAGAAAAACTGTATGGTTGATGAGTATTGAAAAGTCTTTGAGCATTAAAGGAATTTCTCCTTTCATACCTATGCCTGCAATATAGAGATTTATGGCCAAAATTAGAACAGTGAAAACAATATACATAATAATTATTTCTTTTATAATAAGTATGATATAAATATGTCCCCCCTTATTAAACTCATAAATCTTACCCATTTATATAGATCCTTTCCACTTCGTAGTATGACATGGTATGGACCAGATATCCCCAAGACTGACACTTCATGAAAGGAAATTTATTCTCACTTCTATTTATCCTCATGACATTTTCCTTGGGAAAATAGTTTGACTCCCTATAATTTATGGAAGCTTGGGGATAATATTGAATTCTATTTTCAGTTTGATTTAATCATTTCTATTTCATCACTTTTGGTGGATTTTCAACATGATCCACTTTCAACTTACATTTATTTTGGTTCACTTTATTTATTTCATTTGATGTTTCAGTATCACAACCAATTCCACAATTTCCCATGCATGAGGGTCTTTGATCACTAAAGATTTTTTCAACTCCATCAAAACAAAATTTTTGTATCTATAGCCGCTTAGAATTCAAGAACCTTCAAAATTGTATTTTTTTCATTGCTTCTTTTGAAATTGATTCACTTTTGAGTTTACTTCTTAGGGCAACAACTTCTTCTTTGTGCCCCTCAACGGTCTTGGAATTCCCTTCTAGTCTCGAGGTAAGGACATTGATGAAATATTCTTGTTCTTAAATTTTGATTTTTACTTCCAAAACATCGTTGGTGATTTTAAGGATTGATGGTTGTAATTTCACCAATTCCTCCAGTCGATCATTTTTCGCTTCCAACCGATGAATATATTCTGAAGATTCCTGCACCATTGATTTCCACTTATTGAATCTCTTATATTTATTGTAAATCTTACTAAATGATTCTTTAAGTTACAACATAGGATAAACATTAATATTCAATTGATTATCTCAAGATTTATTTGTCAATGGTTCTGAATTTTCAATGGAATCCATCTTGGAAGCATGGTTCTTAGATTTGAATTCTATTTCCTCTTCCTCAAAGAGTTCACTATCATCATCATCTTCTTCACAAAAAAAGACTTTCGTTGAAATTTTGTTACAGATTTAAAATATCTCTTTTAGAAGAAAAATTTATGAGGCTTTTGAATGTCTTCATCTTCACTGTCATTAATGTTGAACATTCATGGGAAAAAAGAGGCAATGTTCCCAACTCTTCCACAGTGAAAACAAGCGAGAGGTATATTTTCTTCAAATTTCTAAGTTCCCTTCTTGAGTTTCATAGAAATGAGAGAAATAAATGATTTTTACTCATCTTCTTCATGAATACAATCTCATGAGATTATTAGTTTTTCTATGCCTTTGAATGCCATTTCCTTGATTACAAGAGTCATTGCATCTTCAAGATTGAGTCTCATCTCATACGCCACCATGATTCTCAGTAAACTATTAAGAGAATGTTTGGAAAGATCCCATTCTTTAAGAGATGAAACCTTTTAATTATAAATGGGAGGACTTATCCTCAAATGTTTCTTTATAAAGTAAATTTATTTGATATCTTCACCAAGACCCAAAATTTCTCCTACAAATTCAGTAATTTGATTGAAGAAAGAATCTGCATTTTGATTAGAGTGAATATTTAGATCAACAAACTTGTTGTGTAAAACATAGAGCTTCACCTCCTTCACTTTTCTATCACCTTCATAAATATTTTATAGTTTCTACCACATAGAATTTTATGACATACAGTTCATCACCATTATATATATTTGATCATAAAAAGATGTTGTTGGGGCATTATGTGCTTTAGCATCAGCATCCATCATTTTCCTGTCTGCATATGTTATAGATAGTCCGGTTGGATTAGTGAACTATATTACTTGTGCATTGGTAAAAATTATATCAATTATAAGAGATATTAGATGAGATATCTTACTGTTCTAAAATATCTGAAAGTTAATTCTGTCTTAGGAAATCCCCTGACAGTAATTGTATTCTTCATGTCAGAAAAATAGGAAAGATTTAAAACTAGCAACCATTACCCTCTGATACCACTTGAAGGAACCCGAAACACCATGAAAGGGGAGGGGTGAATCAAGGTGTCAAATATTTGTTTTAAAGTCAGGGATCTTGTTCCCACATTAGTTGGAACATGTTAAACCTATCTAAAGAGGAAGTGAAAAATGTAAACAATCACATACAAATAAATGACACAACAATTTTCCTTGGTTCACCAGTAAGGTCTACATCCAAGGAGAATACAACGATAGTGTGTTGGTCATACCCAAAACCACTAATATTCACAAGTTATATAGTACAAGAGTTTAGTATAGTTACTCATTGCTAGGCACACTGCCTTTAATAGGTTTTAGGGATAACACACCACATCCCTCAGATCACTTCTGCGGACTCCCCCTTGCTCACTACATTGGAATAATCTTTACTCAGTTTAATGACTTGAAGGTTTCTTCAATGTTTTACCATCATATCATGCATCCTAAACTATAAATGGATTCTGTTTTGAAGTCCCATAATCACCCACAGTTGTAATTTATTTTCCTTTACAATGATATGTTATGGAAATTAAGTTCGTAAGCTAATTTGGAAAATATTTAGAAATTACTTGGGTATTTCACGTACTACTGATGTCTCTATGTACCGCTGCAATATTTTCATACCATCCTTCTCCTCTCCATACCATCTAGATACTCCATGAACATCCCTTCTTGGAATACTACCATGCTATGCATACTGTTCCACTACTACACATATCGTCTCACTCCGTGTATAGCCTTGCTTCACCGTGTACTGCGATAGCTACCTATACGAACCACACTATCTTCTGTATACTGTTTTACTTATGTGTATGATTCTCTCTACATACCTTATTCTCCACCAAGCACTACTTACGACTTCACCAAATTTCATCCCAAAATTTTAATCTCTAATCCCATTCCTTAAAAAAGGGGTTTCTATTCCTAAAATAGGAACGTATCTCTGCAAATTTCTGTAAATGATTTACCCCAATTTTCAATGTGAGACAATATACACTATAAAATAAAATCCATTCACATACTGTTATGCTCCACCATATACCGCTCTTATTTTGAAAACTGCAACAATCCTTCAAAACATCAACATCCTTCATACCACATGACTTCATTGCATACCGTCACTGTGAACCATTTTTAGCAGCATTCCACGTACTACATGCCTTCACCCCATACCGTTGCTGTGAACTATTTTCAATTCTATGCACCATTCCACACACTACCTTCCTTCACTGCGTACCGCATACCTTCACCATGTATTGCGCCCCTTTACCACGTACCACCGACCTTCACCACGTACCGTTGCCAAAAACTGTTACCAAACTCCCAATTTTTGGGGCCAAGAAATTTTGAAAATACAGGGAAACTATGCCAACTTTGATACATCTTTTATCCTCAAACGTATGACATCATTACTTGCATCCTGCCTTGCCATCCATGTGTATATTGACTGTACACACAAACCAAACTCCATTATTATAAATGAATAGATTTGGTTCCAAAAATTAGTAGTGGGATGTCATGTTGAGTTCAGGTTCTTAATTAAAACCATGGTTCCTTGGTTGATGGTGGTTTAAGTACAGAAAATGGTGGGTTCAATATTTTTATAACCATAACCAGTGAAGTATATGTGGTTTATTCATGAGTCAAGGCTCGATTATTCTTGGGAGTATAGTTCAAGGCTGAGATATTGTATGGTGTGAATATTTTAAGAAATAAAACATTCAGGGGGATAATTGAATGTTATAATTTTGTTAAAACAACTTATATAGAAACTTGATTATGTGATCTAGGGGTTTGGGGGGGGGGGTCTAAGAGGAGTATGAGAGTTAATTAAGGTGTGAAACCAAGAGGATAAATTACAATCATATAACTGGTGGCCTCAAATGGGGAATGAAACTCTGCCTAGGCTCTCCAGTTTACTGGTGATCCTAGAAACAACCATCTCGTGGGTCCTAGGTAGTTTTTTTAAAGGAAGAAATATGATATTTATTCAATTTCCCCCATCATTCATAACATTATTTTTACTCAATATCCAGGAATTAATATTTTTATTAGTTTTTACTCCTCTTATCATTTTGCATAGTGGATTTAGTTTGATTCATGGATGTTTCTCCTTCAATATTAGGTGATTTATAGATAAATATAAGTCTAAGAGACTTTATTCTTCATTTATTCATGCTCATTTCAGCCTTTTGAGTTCCCATTATTTAAGTGTAATACACACAATATTTAGGGGGTATCCAATTTCTTTGATTTTTGTCATTTCTAGTAAAACTAATGGATGATACCAAATGAGTGGGTCCCTATGAGGTCGTGGTAGGTGGTATATGTTATTTTACATTAAATTAATTCCTTAATATTTCATTTTCATTTGTGTAGTCATGCTGGTTCATTGAGATATTGACAAAAAAATTAATTTAAACTCAATTATTTTTTACCCTTAGTCATGACATGGATCTCCCTTAGACATAGAAAACCAAGTTGGTTTGTGTATAATGTTTTAAAAAACTATTCAATATATGGGATAAGTTCACACATTGGGGATGGGAGAATTATTTGAGATGGTTTAGGGTTGTCCATGGTAATTTTATAAGTTGACTTGGATAATTAATTTCCGAAGAGGACCCATAAAACCTTGTAGTTTTCATGGACTTTGAAATCATAAATAGAAAAATTAGAATAAAACCACCACCAAAAATACGATTTTTTATTAATCCCAAGCAACCCCATACATAACACCAAAAACAGCAAAAAAAAAAACAAAAAAAAAACAAACGCGGACCCCCCTACGGAGGGCGAAAACAATGTAGTCCTAGTGCATCTCCCCTAATTAGATTGACCCCCTCAGGTCTAATTGGAAACGCGTTATCCACCCAAACTGAAATATGCCCCGGAGCTTCAATAGAAGCAAAGTAGTCCGCAACCTTGTTCCCTTCCCGCTGGGTATGAGTAACCCTTATGTCGTTCCCCATAATCACCCTACACTGTCTGATAGTATAAGAAATACTCCACGACATCTTACCCTGTCCATGTAACGCATCATGTATAATTTTCGAGTCAGTCTCTATTTGCTCCACCGTTAGGCCTTTGACCAGACACACAGATATCCCTGAAAGGACCGCTAGGGCCTCTGCCTGCACCGAGCTCCCCCTCCCGTAGTGCACAACGAAAGGTAGCAACACACTACCACTGCCATCTCGAAGCACCCCACCACCACGCATATTCCCTCCCGTGCATGCCCCATCGACGTTCAGCTTCAGACCGCCCACTGGAGGAATCCATCGAACCCACGACCCCGGCCTCCTGAAAGTCTCCCCCCACCTCCCATCCCCTGGGATACTAATCCCCGTAACGATGGAACGCTCTCCCCAAACCTCGCCGTTTTCACAATATCAATCAGCAAAAACCTTACCCTTGCCACCACCGCCCTCCCAGTAGATGCGCGCCCCTCATACCTGGCTCAGTTCCGCGCATCCCATAGAACCCAGCACCCAGAATTGTAAAACACTAATCGAACCTCTTTATCCTCCACGTTGCCGCCACCCCCCTACAACCACAAGCCCGAGAACTGCTCCCAGGTCTCAACATGCCTAGAGTACCCTATGAGGTTTCCCAAAAAATTCCAGACCACTCTGGCCCATTCTCCTGTGAGAAAAATATGCTCCATACTCTCCTCCTTCCTCCATTTTCAGCACTGACATCCAGATGCTAGACTAACGCCCAGGCGTTTGATGTTATCATCCGAAGGGATGGTGTTTTGCATGATCCTCCACCTAAAAAAATTCATTTTGAAGGGGATCTTTCTACTCCACTCCACCCCGCTTCCCGCCTCCTGCGTCCGCTGGACCTTGGAACTCCTGTGGAAATCTTTTACATTGAACTTACCTGAAACCGAGGGCGTGAAGACACATTTTTCCCTCTCATTGTTAATCACCACCGACTCAAAGATTCTCCGTGACTCCGCATCCAGCACCGCGCTGAAAAACAGAGTGTGACGCTTTGCCTCCCTAAACGAGATCATCGGGGCCAGGCACCCCGGGAACGCATGCACCCTCCCTGACCAGTTGCAATCCCAGAATTCGACCCTCCCCTCCCCGATGATCCACTGAGCATGATCCCTCAACTCTGGGACAATATTACACACCTCTCCCCACATGGAAAATGCTCTCACTAGGATGTCGGCGGAACTATCCTCGTACCTGCACCGTATACACCTGCTCCACAGCATCTCTCCCTCCGTAATTTCCCAGGCCAGCTTCGCACGTACTCCATGCACCGTATCCGCCATGCAACGAACCCCGATCCATCCTTCTGTGACCGGTCTCGCCATCTTCCTCCAAGAGACCCATTGTCTCCTCCCCTCCCGCGAGGCATCCCAGATGAAACGTGTGAGCACCCTATCTATGGACTTAATGACCCCCTTGGGGACGTTAACCGCCACAAGTGCATGCACCGGTATTGACGCCAGTACACTGTTTACTAAGGAGATCCGACCCCCAAAGGATAGGAAGGGATTTTTTCAATCCGTAATCCGGGCCAACAACCTGGCCACAACCCTGTCAAAATCCCTGTTCCGCAACCGACCAGTAGACACCGGTGCTCCCAGATACTCCATCGGTAAGGACCCTCTCCCCATGCCCAACACCATTCTCACCGCATCCAACCTGTCGTCTCCACACGAAGCCGCCAGATAGAAACAACTCTTCTCCCGGTTCACCAGCTGTCCGCTCCACTTACAGTAATCCTTCAGAAAGTCATTAAACTTCCTTACATACCTCATTCCATCATTCAAAAACACAATAGTATCATCCGCATACATGAGGTGGGATACCGAGAGACACCCCTGTTTTTTGAGGAAAGGCATTATCTCCCCCCTGTCAATTCCCTTGTTGATAAGTTTACATAAAGAATCCTGCATCAGTATAAACAAACTAGGGGATAGAGGGTCCCCTTGTCGCAGGACACGAACAGATTTGAAAAAGCCATGCGATCTCCCCAAGAAGGATACACCCATCCACGGCGAGCTAACGCATCTGAAGAAAATATCACAAGCCCCGGCCGAGAACCCCATCCATCACAGAACTCCATTCATGAAACCCCGCTACATTCTATCGTATTCTTTACTCATATCCAGCTTTACCACCATATTGGCACCTCGAACCTTCATGTTTAAATCCCTCATCAGCTCCTGAGCCAGCGCCATAGCACCCTGTATCGACCTCCCTTTGACAAAACCATTCTGCTCCGACAACACCCTCCTTGGTAGAAAATTAGACAGCCTACTATTGATCACCACCGCTAGGACATTGTATGGTAAATTACACATACTAATCGGCCTGTAGTGACTGAGTGAGGTCGGGTCTTTGCAATTAGGTATCAGGACCAAGGTAGTCGCCGCCGCTACCCGAGGAAGAAATCCCCCTCGGAAAAAATCCTGGATGGCCAGCACCAGATCATTATTCACACAGGCCCATCACCCTCTGTAAAAACACCCCGGAAAGCCGTCCGGCCCCGTAGCACTATCCGGGTAAAATTGCCACACTGCCGCCTGCACCTCCCTTTCATCGGGAATGGCCTTAAACTGTTCGTTCTCCATCCTTGACACCACCTCTGGTATCGCTTCCCATAACCTAGAATCGCCAGATGGAAACCCCTCACGCCCATCACCTCTCGGACCAGCCAGCAGATTCTTGAAATACTCCATCACTCTACCCCCGACCACCTCCCTGTCATCCGAGAACGAGTCGTCCTCCAACTCCAAGTTAGGCTTAACCTCCCGCCTTTTCTCCCTTAAGCATGCATGGAAGTAGGCTGTGTTTCTATCACCCTCCCCGAGCAATCTCACCCTCGACCGATCCCTAGCCCTGCGTTCCTGGGAAAGCAGGCTCAACGCCAGGGCATCCTTCTTCTCCGATAGCTCCTCAAACACCCCCTCGTCCCACCTATCTTCCAGACTGACCTCCAGCGTATCTATGTCTGATTTAAGAGACTCCATCTCCCTATCCCACACTGGAAGATAACTAGACCAACGTAAGAGCTCTTGTTTCATCATCCGCAACTTGCCATGCAATTCCACCCACGTGTGCCCCCTGGAAGGCTCTCCCCAAACCCGCGTAACCAGCCCAAGGAAAGACAAGTCGTCCATACACCACATGGAAAACTGAAATCCCTCTTGGGACCTCTCAGTCCTTCCAAAGGATAAAAGCAGCAGCGAGTGATCCGAATCCACCCTCTCCAAATGGAGAACCTTCACCTCCCCGAACACCTCAGAAGCGCGGAGGTTCACAAAGCACCTGTCCAGCCTGACCCAGCTACGGTTCACCCCTCTGCGGTTGTTGCACCAAGTGAACGGGTCCCCCGAGAAGCCAACCTCCATGAGACCCTTCCCTGCCATGCACTGCACAAACACCATGCTCGCCCGGCTCTGAAACACGCCCCTCCCCTTCTTCTCTTCCGGTTCAGCAACAATGTTGCAGTCCCCTCCCACAATCCATGGGCAAACCCCTGGGTCGAAATCCTCTAGCTCCGTCCAGAGACCCTCCCTCTGACGTGCATCACAACTCGCGTACACAAATGACTTGAGCCACTCCAACCTGTTCCACGTCACCTTCGTCGTGATAACTTGATACCCTACCCTCAACAGTGTTACTGAAACATACCTTTTCCAGAACAACCAAATATGGTTATTCGACGGGGCTCAATGCATGGCTCCATGCATCTTGAGTATTCTAGAAAACTTTTGTAACCTTTCACTCCTCTGCTTATGCTCGATAACCGCCACCATGACTGCTCTATGCTTTCTTACTTCCAAAACATTGAAGTCAGTTTTAATCCTGGCCCCCACCCCCGGGCATTCTAGATAAGTCAGGGATACATTAAGCAACCATCGACCTGGTGTTTGCCCCAGGTGACGTAGCCCTCCGAATGGGGGATAAGGACCTCCCTCCAGCACTAAGCATCTTGCTCATCCTCCTGGTGATCACCCCGGGGCTCCCTCCCTTTAGACCCTCCCGGTCGCAAGACCGCCCTCTGGTGGTGGGGTGGCCGCCCTCCATTCTAACGGTAGACCTGGCCATCCCCCCATCCCCCAAAGAAATAGGGGCAGAAACCCGACCCTCCTCCGCGATAGGCTGAGCTAGAGAAGGGACAAGAAACCCCTCGAGAGGCCCGCCCCTCCGCCTCCTGCCATCCCCGACCAACTCCTACTGCAAACCGCCAGACTGAAAGAACCGCTCTACAAAATAGTCACCCTAGAAAGGCACCTTAACACGCTCACCAGCCCCCCTTTCCGGCCGAGGGTCAAAGCCGACCCCTAGAAAAGAAGAACCAGTGAGCGACGTCAGACCAGACAACCAGAGGCCCCTTAAGAAATTCCCTAGAACAACCTCGGAGGATGACGCTGAATCCATAGGGCAAGAAACCGGTTGAAGACCCCCAGCAACCACAGTAGACCCGCCAGCCTCAGCAAGACCAGCACCATGAGCAGCCTCCCGCACACGAGCCATAGGCCTGAAAGCCGGCACCAAGGCAGTAGAAACATGGCTACCAGGATGAGCCCCCACAGACCGAGAGGAACGATTGCCACCAGACGTCCGAATAGAGCCATGAAGCTTGCTGCAAGAAAGCACCGAGTGACCCTACAGCAAACAAACTGAGCAATACCGTGGAAACACCGGGAAAACCACATCCTGCACCCACTCTACAGTCCCTGGCACTGACAAAGTGATCTTCTCCGGTACTAGTAATGAGAGGTCCAACTCCACGCAGAGCCTAGCCACCGCAGACTCCGCGCCAGCCATAGACGAGTCCGCCACACACAAGAACCCCCCCAAGGAATCCCCAATCGCCTTTAAAAAGGTGCAGTTGTGGAAAGGAAGAGGTAACCCAGGAAGACTAATCCAAACCGCCTCCTTCGGCCCCTCCCTGCCCTGATGCGCCTCCAACGACCACCGAGACAGACTGAACCGCCAGTGCCCGAACGCCCGGGGGGCCCTGCACCACGCCTAAACAATGTCCACCTCCGAGGCTAGCACCACACAGAAGGAACCACGATGCAACACCGACACCCGAGCGACCCCCTGCAAACCCCAGGCGTCCACGAAAAGACGGAAAACAGGTAAAGAAGGCTCGAGGAACCCAAACCTTGCCACCAGGGTCCCTTTAAGGCTCGCAACTGCCTCGGTGAAAGCCACCTCCGGCGCTACTAGGGACATTGAGGAGCCCTCCCTCACCACCGAGTGTGAGAACGGCGCAATATCAGGAAAACAAGGGCGCACCACCCCCACCCCCAAACCTCTGACCGCATCCCGAAACGACCAACCAGGACGAACAGGTGCCGAAACCGGTGGCACCGACGCAGAACCCTCCGCAGGAGGAGGGGCCGGAGCCGGATCAGAACCACGTGGAGGAGCCGAGACAGGGGCACCCTGCGGATCCGACGAAACAGGCGCAACCGACGCCGAAAAATCCCCCTCCACCGGAGGAGACGGGACCTGAGAGGACCCCCGAGGGCAAGTAACAGTCGAAATTTTTGAAAACACCCAGGCGCGTGAGGCGCGTTCTTCCGTGAACAAGAGGCCATATAAACAAAGTGGTGATATTGTCTTAAAATTTTGAAAAAATTATGTTTAAATCTTGGAATAATGAGTTAATTTTTTCTTTTGGAATGTTTTTGATATTTGGAATGGCTTGGAAAATTCTATAGATTCCTCATGAATTGTTTTTGTATAGAATTCTAGGTACATGCCTTGTATTCCACAAGGTAGGTCATGCAAATGCACGGAGTAAATACTTCTTTGGATTAATATGGTCAGTGGATAAGGAATACCACAAGTGAGATAATGGATTCTACATAGATCTATTTATGTTAATTCCTTGGGGAAAATCCCCCTTGTATTTAGGTAATATATGTACTTATTGAATGCACCATATTAATACCATGGATTCTTGAGGAGTAACCTTGTTTAATGAAAATGGATGATCTCCATGGATATAACTCGATCATTATTAGTGTGGAATGCCCCAGTTGTGATCCTTAGATTAAAATAGATATGTTCTTCAAAATTTCAAGGATGAGTACTGGAGTTTAGACCAAAATGATGGTTTTATTTGGGAAATGGTGGGAGGGAATTACTATTTGATCCATGTAGATTTCATTAGGTTACATGATCATGGTTTTCTTAGTAAATCACCTTGGAACTAATAGAGACCTGAAACCTCTATTGTATTAAAATAAGAACAATGTTTGAAGTGGGTAGTGTCATTCGAGGCTATACCCTAGATACCTGAGGCTTGATTAGGTTATTTTTTGTTTTCAGATTATTATTAAGGTTTCACTTATTTATTTCATACCTTCATGAGTTAATCTTATAAACTACATTTTTCATTTGATACAGATGGTGGTGTCCTACTAAGTTATACTCACCCCCTAGTTGGGATGCAATGAAATTTTAGTACCCATGTATATATCACTACTTAGTCACATTTTTTATGTTTAGGGCATGAAATTATGGGGATGATTCATGATATGTCTAGAATGGAGTGTGGGATATGGGATATGGGATAAATCTTGTGATTTTTAGGGTTATACTCACTTTTGATATTTTTATTTCTTTTTTTTAATTTTAGGATGGTTTTACTTGATTGGATGTGAAATATTCCTTATATATGCTATGTTGATATCTACGTAGAGGGTATAATGTCACCAATGTACCAAAAATAGACCCTTGATACTATTTTTTATTTTCTCGAATATATGGAGGTAGTCTTTATTCCATATGGTGCACTGATACATGGAATCAGTTCAGTGGCATCTAAATCGTGGAGTTATAGACATTGGAGTGCCCCTTGGATTGATTTTATTTATTATTAATGTTTTAATACATGTTGATGTAAGAGGATGATGATTATTATAGAATTTTTATGGATAAAACCTGAAAAATAACAAGGGATGATTTTTAAACTTCTCTTAAAGTTCACAATAGGTGATAATAATGTTTGATAGAAACACATTATTTTCAAAAAATTAAGAAGTGAAAATAAATGTTCTTTTGATGATTTTAAATGAATATAATTAATTGGATGATGTATTCAGTGTTTATTTTAATTTTAAATTAATTATGAGAATAAATATAAATATTTTATATATTATGGTGTCTTGAAGAATTAATATGATGGTTTAATTTTTTTTTAATTTTTTTAGATTATATATTAATGATGAAGCTTTTTGAGAACTCTTTTTATTAAAAGTTTTTGAAATATAGGCCAACCATAGAAATTTTTCGATACTAGATCAGATATAAAAATGCAATAGTTCAACTACACCTAACTATCCATGGAATCATGGTGGAAAAAAGTGAGGAAAAATAACATGTATGGGTCAGGTGAAATGATATAGTTGTTTGGGTTGATGCACATAAGGCATGGAGGTTCTTAGACGCTCATGTGTGTGTTAGCATGAGAGGTAGTAGGCAAGAACTGACATCCAATGAGATTTTTTTTTACGAAAAGGGTGTGTAGATTATTATTAAGAACACTCAATACTAGAATAAAGAAAATGTGAAACATGATTTAAAAAGTGGGAAATTTTCATATGCTTAATATTTATAGACATTTCTAAGAGGAGTATGAATTAATTAGAAATAATGATGTTCAATGTAATCATATTTACAATAATCTAAGGTTCATCTACATTAGGTTTCGAACACATTGTGAGTTAAAAAGGACCATGAAATAAAATATTAATGGAGAGATAAACTATACATGTTCAAGCCAAGACATGTTAGTTTAATAAGTAACAATGTTTTGAAGGCTTCAAGTTTAGACAAAATTTTGTGGGGTCTATATGTGATGAAGGAGTTTATGATTCCATGTGGTTAACAAGGTAAGAAGTAAGAACATGATGCAACATGTGATAACCAATGCATTATATATGATTTTTATGTGAATATAGGTTCTCTAAGTGAGCACATAATGAGATTGATCATGATTTTTTAAGTAGATTTAATGAAAATGTGTTTTTAGTGCCATGAAGTTGGATGAGTTTGTAGTGAATGAGTAGTCCACAAGGTCTATTGATGAGGTTTTTCTATGGATAAAATATATTTACATAGTGATTATGTGATGAAGTATTAATCATGTGGATAATACCTGACCATGAAATATGTGAAATAGTGAGGCTCATGGTCAAACAATGACATGTTTCTTGGATTCATGAAGTGATGGATGGATAATACAAATTAATAATATTATCATGTCCTAATAATGTGAATAGTTTATATGTCCAGAAGACACTGTTAAATTATCCTATGGTATCAAATTATAAATTTATATTTTTCTGAACCACACTGACTACAAAGGCCATGTAATGTGGAAGTATGAGGTCGATCCCATTGAGAGAGGATAATGAAACATAAGAAATTTGACCAAAGGTCATGTCATCCCAATTTTAGTTTGATTTTATTAAAATGATGATGCAAATTAAATATTTAAAATGAAGGAAGAATGATTTATAAGGTATAAGGGAGAGAGTTCAGGGAAAATTTCAAGGTATAGACAATGAATAATCCAAAATATTTCTTGGGAAAGACCTATAACATAGTTTACAAAGCATTGAAAATGATAAAAATTGATCTTATTCCATCCAATTTGATTAACATTTTTTAGAAAATACTCATTATTATAGTGTAATTAAAATAGTAATCTCTTAATTCGTGGATTCAATGTAGAAAAAGTCATATTCTATTAGTCCTAGCACAACAAACTCCAACTATGGTTGTTCAATTACAGCTATAATAGTCAGGGAAATTGAAATTCAATGAGAATGGAAATTTATTTAAACCATGTTACTAGAAATAGGGTCATCATGTTTGATTTAAATATTTATTACCTTAGTAAATATCTATACTCACATCCCCTAACCCTATGTTGTTTACTCGTGCCTGAGGATGTGTAATGAATGTAAGGAAATAGATAGCATGCTCGACAAAAAAAATAAATGATTCATAATTCAACAATTAATAAATCATATCACATAGGTAATAGAATAGATTATAGTGAATTATATGGAGAATGGAAAAAAGTGAGAGAATGGAATTAAATTTGAAATCATCAAACATTATATTAAATAATGAAACGAAAAATAAAAAATTATAATGGAAAAAAATATATAAAGAACATTGGGTAAAAACTCTATGGTAGCCTCCCAGTAGTCAGGACTCTCCACACCTATAATAGAATATCTTTTTTCTCTTCGATGGAATGCATATTTATATACTTGGCAGTCATTCATAGGGGTTTCTAGGTAATAAATAGTGATATCTGGCTGTGGTGGGCCATCACAGTAAATCCCCTATCAAATAATATGTAAAATCTACATTTATTTAGTATATCCAATTTTTACAGAATGTGTAATTTTTTTACATAGCATGTAATGAATGGTTCCAAATTACTTATTATTAATTACTTATAAATGGTTAACAACATGTAAACATTCACATTGTGTAATGATTACAAGATGTGTAAAGTGTGTATTCTTCTCTACAATCTCCATTTGGCCCCACTTCATCTAGTTCAGGCCTTCATAACCTCTCATGATCATCCAACATCACGGGAAACTGCATTTATTGTACATCAATGTCTCTTAGTCATCAATATTCAATCCATACGTCAATATTTAATTTTCATTGTCACATAATGTTGCGAAGTGGATGGGCCCAAAGTTTTATATTTTTTCTTAATTCCCATATTTTCCATCATATACGCGAAATTATTGTATTTTATAAGAATACAAAAAAAAAAACAAAATCATGGAATCATATCATATTAAATCAATTAATACAACAATTAAATTCATATGAAAACACATTAAAATATAGAAATAAAATAGAAATATTAATAATATCCTATATATATAATTTAATAACATTGGTAAAATGGATAATGTGTTTTAGAGATGAATAATCAATGATATAATATTATCATGATGAAATAATATTTTTCACAGCATGAGTCCCTTGTACTAAGTGTTACTGTATTTTAGGTGTCGGTGTAAGAGAATAATTCATATAGTTAAGATTGAACAAAGGTTATTAGCATTTTGAGTGCGTTTGTCATCTTATATATATATATATATATATCCATAAATGGAGTAATAATAATTGCATATCAATCAGGTGGGGAGTTTTTAAAAATCATTTATCTAGCACGTGGAAGTGTTGGTGAAGGATTCTTACCAGGTGATCCAAATTTAGGTATAGTCTTCTTACCTGGTGTATGATGTAGAGGTGAATACTGCATGGTTCACATATTGTTTGGGAGTTTCAGTTGTCATTGTGTATAAATTGGTGTTTTATGTTATTCAAAATATCATACATTATATTACGGTTTCATAAAGACTAGTAGAATAAGGAATAAATCAATTAATAGACTCCAAGAATTGATATAATACCATATCAAGGAGAGATATGAGACTAAATCCAAAAATAATTTTTAGAATCAGAATATTTTCATCCAAAAATATTTAGTAATATGAAGAGAAAGAGAGTGATCATTCAATATCAAGAGTGTTTTTTAAGATTGGTATAATTTTTTAATTTCTTAAAGATAGCTCAGAATAATGTCCCTTTCATATAGTCTTATTATAATGGGAGATAAAAAATAGGTGTTGAAGAAACCTAAATAAGTCTGAGATATTTCTATAAAAAGATCAAACTATATGGTTTTTATTACTAAGGAATATATCTAGATACTAGAAGGCTTACTGTAGTCTATAACCAATTGAAGAGAGGAGATTTTTTTGGGGTGTATAACCAACCATGGAAGAAGAGTTGGTGGTTAGGCTATCTAACTAGATACATCTGTAGGATCGATTATTGGGGGTGCATAACTAGTTTCTTCCCAATTTTGGTGATTTTGGAATATAAAAAATCACTCTCCCATGCGATTATTGAGACCTATTTAATTTATAACAATTTTATATTGAAGAATCTAACAGATGAGATATTTAATCAACTCCAATAATGTGTAGAATTTTCCAAAATCTTATAAATTCTTTGTGATGATAAGTCTTTTTCCTCTTTTGAGCATGAAGTAAGGATATGAGAAAATATTTATTGGATTAATAAACTTATCATGTTCAGTAAGTTAAATTAAAAAGAATAATTCATAAATGTAAGACACTAATTCACCACCCTCTTGGTGTTCAATTCGTCCTGGGGATGTACATGTAGTATAAGATCCAAGGTTCCCTCTAAAAATCAACATTATTTTTCTAATAAATAGAGAATATAAATTTTGTAAAGAGAAATACTATTCCAATTTTTTTATGGAAACAGTTATCATTGCTGGAGGAATATGATTCCACTCAAACTCTTATCACATAGCCTAAATGTGAGATCTTCTGAAAAAGTGGGTTTTCCACCCATTTCTAAATATATTTCTACAAATCAATATGATAATAGAAATATGACGTTAGATGGAATGTATCAAAATTCCATCATAATTTATCTATAATAGAAATTATTCACAAAGGTCATGGGTATCTATAATTACAATGAGATCTTAAATAGTTTTAGAATTATCTATGATGGAAAGTTAAAATTCAAGGAAGTCAAACTTCATGTTTCGAGGATCAAATTTTAGGACATAAAAATGATTTATGGTGAATTTTTGATGATTATTTGACGAGGTTTAATGAGATAGTTATATGTATTCAAGTATTTGGTGAGAATATGTATGATTCTATTATTTTCAAAAATCTCATGGGGAACATTCCAGATCATTTTGATCCAAAAAAACTTGTTCAAGAAGAAATAAAAGATTTGATAGTAGATGAGACACATAATTCACTCACTACTTACGAGATGAGAAAGTCACCAGCCTTAAAAAAGAAAATATATGAAATGAAATTTGTAGTCTTGAGAAAAAATATTATTCAAAGAAGAAGAGGAAGAAAAATAAAGTTATTTAGATGTTGAGGATGGTTAAGACCATTATGAAATCATTTCTCTTTTTTAAATGGAATTCACAGATGGAAAGTGGAGAGGAAAAGGAAAATAATAAAAAAATAATGGAAATTTGATGGATTTTGGAACATTACCCACGAATATCCTAATAATAAATTATTTAAATATGAATTTGAAGTGGAATAATATAAAACTTATAAACAGAAAAAAGATAAAATGATAAAGAATCCTTCTGGTAAATGGGTAAAAAGTTAATTATGAAAAAGGATAAAATTGGTTCATCATATAGATGATCTACAAATGATGTGGTAAAATATCTTTCTAATATTGAATTTTTTTTTGAATAGTCAACTAGTGATTATGACGTATAATTAAGAACATAACTAGAATTTATACTCAATGAAATTATGGAAGATTACCATGAGAAAAACAAATAGTTAAGGGAAAAAAACTAGAAAATGATAAAAAAATATTTCTATTAAAAAATAAGAGTTTGAAAGAAAATAAATTATTTTTTAATTATAGTAGGAGAAATATATTGAAATATATTGAGTTTTATGAAATGGGAAGTCATATTAAAAAGGGAAAGGGTCCAATGGATAAAGATATGGTCGAGACATATTAAATGTGTCTTGCATAAAAAGTTGAGTTAATGAAGATCCAAGAAGACTTCAAAAAATGAATTGAGATAAATAGAGAATCCTTAAAAACTAGTGAGGATGTAGTTTCTATTAGGTTTTTAAAAACTAAACTCAACATATCTTGATATAATATGGAATTTATAATAGTTTAGGTGATAAATGTTTTTTGAACCAATTCAAACTGAGAAAAATGAGAGGAAATCCTTTACATCAATGAAATGGAATAATATACCAGGGAGACCACCACTCTTGATGGATAATAAGTCTCAAATAGAATGTAGGAATCCTTAAAATTTATTGGTCCAATTCTATATCAAGGCGGGAAATCAAAATTCAGTGGATGTTTCTGGTTCTATAGAAACTATGTACCCAAATCCTATTCTTTTTTGTATAACATGTCATTTCCATGAATGTGGAAATAATCAAGGGTGGTCTTTGGTGAATCAATTATAGCTAATTAGTAATTAAATCAAGCTATGGATAAAACATAATAAAATATGTCCATCTATAATAGATTTAATTTTCATGAAATAATGTGAGGAAGGTGGGGGTAAGGTGGTAACAAATATGATGAGTGCATTACTAGACTAGAATGATAGATTCCCTATGATGTGAAAGGGAATAAAATTTAACAAGATAAAAATGAGGATTCATATAATATTAAACTTTTAAAAGGGACATGTGAGTAGTCTAAAGGATACAAGGAGGTTATGAAAAAATTCTTAGTGATATATCCAGACTATGTAGACTTGGCTAATATAGTGGAAAAATAATTGATGAATACTAAATATAAAGGAACCAAAATCGTAATTGAATAATTAGTTAGTATTCCTGATAATATATTCCCAAATATATGTCTAAATGATCAAGAAAATTCAAGTAAAAAGTGTTTTCATTCTTGGCATGGAATAAAATATTGTACGAAAATCTTACCATCATAAGAAGATAGAAAAGGAAATATGATTAATTTTCAAGGGAAGAATGTATCCTTAAAAATAAAGCATGATTAATATATTTCAGTCAAATAATATACTTAATACAAAATACAGGCCTCTAAATAAATATTTTCAATCTGTGTTTTGAAGTAATGTTATGTATAGATTGAGAGAAAAATCTCAACCTCAGTGCTACTTATAAGTAATAAGGAGGTAATTACTTATTTCCTTAGCGATATTTTTTATAATAACATGCATATAATTAAAGTATATGGATATATATCTTGATGGGGGAATAAATATTAATTGAATCTATCACAATTTCACTATATAATGTATTTAAAAATTCTAATATATTTTATCGAAACTATTTTTAAAAAAATCTATCCCATATCCCTATTCTGAATGATTTAAAAACTATTATCAAGGGAGGGTTGATTTTGAGACACAATGGTTGGGGTATATGGTTTTCACTTTAATCTTTATGATATTTTTTAGATGAGTGTAGGATGAATACATTTCATGATTTGGTAGTTTGAGGATCCCTAAAATATAAAGAGTGAGTTATCTAATATTTGTATCACATGAATGGTTATTTGAAGAAAACATTGAAACAAATGGCTAATACCCCTAATTTTCTACACCTAGATTTACTAAGTAGAATTAGAGTGGAAAAAATTAACAATCCTCACTAAGGAACCTCATGTTATGTCATCCTTTACTCACAAGTGTCCAAGAAAAATTATTTAAATAAATCTATGAGAATTGGAAGCCTTGCTATAATGAATGGAAAGACCTCCCATTTAACCTTTGTGACATTGTTTCAGTATTGTTTTTGTTTATCTTATCAATAAGGGGGAGAAAGAAAAACCCACAAATTTACTTGAGGAGTGTTTATATATCTTAGAAATAAAATCCAAATGGTGATGTTGAAGTGCTCTTTGGAAGGATTATATTTTTTTAAATGTGTTAATATGAATATTATGTAAGGATTTAATGCTTCTTAGAATATTATTATGGATAAATCATCAAAATAACATGTGATTATTGTTTAAATTCTTTTAATTTTCAATATATGTGATAACTATGTTCATAGATAAGATACTATATAAAAAAAGATAAATGAAAGATGGATTATTTTTTGATGATTTTAAAAGATGATTAATGATAGGATTATGTCATAAGAAGTTATTTTTAATGAAAATTAATTATGATAAGAAATATAAATGGTTTATGTATTATAGTGGATTGAGGAATTAATATACTGGTTTAAATCAATTGGAATTTACTCAGGGGTTATCATTTGTACAAGAATTGGGGATAACTCTTTTTATAATTGTTTGTTAAAAAATAGTCCAACCACAAAAAATAATGGGAACCAACTCGTATTTTGGAAAGAGATGGTTTAACCACACAAAACTATCTATGGAGGTATTGAGGGTAGAATATACTCTGGGATCTGTCGTGGTCATGTGGGTACACAAATGAACCCTTCTGATGTAAGGAGGTACTTACACTCTCTTGAGTGTGTTTCCATGAGAGGCCTTAGGAAAGCATCAATGATAGACTTGATTCGTTACCATGAAAAGGGTGAACAAATAATTATTAAATATTGTACATACCAACCTAAAACCAATACATGAATTAGTTTAAAAAAAGAAAATTCTTTATCCACATAATTTTATTAGATATTTCAATAGGGGAAAAGTTAATTCAAAATGATGACATTTTATGTCGTCATCTTCACCACAATATAGGGTTCCTCTGAATGGTGTTTTGAATGAGTATTTAATTTTTGAGGCACGTGAAAGAAACCATGAATGGAGTTCATGACCATGTCAGTTCAAGACAGTCCTTAGATGTTTAAAAATCAACAATGGCTTGCAATCTGTTTGGTTGGATGTTGATTTTTTAAGGTTTATGCATAATTAAAGAGTTTTTTATTCCATTTCATTATCATGCGATGAAGGAATAACATGATTCAAGAAGTGATAACTGGGGCATGTGAGATGAGTAGGCACTGAAGGTTGGTTATCTAAGCAAGAATGTGATGAGATTGATCATGATGCTTCCTGGTGGATGTAAGTGAAAGGATTTTCCAATTCTATGGGTTCATATGAATATGTGGTGCATGAGAAGTTTGTGATGTCATTAAATGAAGTTTGAATGTGTATTAGAACTATTTTCATGGTGAGTATACGATAAAGGCTTGATCGCGTGGATACTACAAAACCATGAAGTACACTGTGCAGTGAGGCTCATGGACAAAGAGTGATATGTTTCATAGATCCACACAGTGATGAATGATTATACATGATTATTGGGATTTTAATGCGGTTTTAACATGAAAAATACAATATAAATACTGATTAACATAATTGGTAAAGAGGACAATGAGTTTAAGAGAATCTTAAGCTGAGAGAGAAGATTATAATAAGGAAATAATAGATTCAGAAGATTGAGTCTCCTGTACTAAGTGTAATGTCTTAAGAAGAGTAGTCAAGGGAGAATAATTCATGTACTTTAGAGTGTGTGATGTTAAGGTGAATGTGGAGTAATTTCATAGGATTATACACTTGTATATAGTTTAAGAGGAACAACTTACCTGGCATGAAGAGTGGATGTGTATACCATCTATCTAATATTCTTATGTGTAGAAAAAATATCCTTAGCAATTGTGAAAAGTATAGGTGAAATCCACATACCAAATGTGTTTGGTGTAGGTGCATAACACATAGAAAAATTGTGGTTTAAGGGTTTTAATTGAGAATGTGCATTCATCATAGTTTTTTGTTATAAAAAATATCATGCATTAATTTCACTTGAATGAGGACCAGTTTCACAAGGAACAAAGCCGTAATGAAAATTTGAGATCAATAAACTTTCATATCAAGGAGAGGGAAGAGTTTGAAGACAAAAAAATTCTTAGAGAATATGACTTTCATGCATGAGTTTTTAGTGAACTGAGGAGAAATAGATAATTCAATTGCTATAGTGTGTTTTGATACTAGCTTACCCATTAATTGTTTTAGAGGTCATATTCATGAAATACCTATTCATTTAGTTTTCTTGTGGAGGGGAATCAATTTCACGATGTTCAAAAGAAATTTGAAGTAGATTAATATCTTTTGATCAAGAAATAAAACAATAAAGAGGTTTTGATTGATTAATATAATGAATTTTATAAGGATGATTGGATACTATAACCAATTAAAGAGAAGATAATGTGGTTGGGGAATATAGTGAACCATGGAAGATGAGTTAGTGGATGGGGTGTAGAACGAGACATAAATAGAGGATTGACCACTGAAGAATATTACTAGTTTTTGACTAAGTTTGGTGGTTGTGGTGTATAACCAATCACTCACCTATATGATTAAGGATATCATTTGGATAGATAAATATCTTAAATTGGATAATATATAGGTTATGGAATCTAAAAAACTTTGAAAATGAGTAGTATTTATCTTAAACGATTTTATTGTTGTTTCACTTGAGGTGAGTCAACAAGATATTATTGAGAGAATTGTGAATCTTAATAATTTAAAGAGGTTAAATTTAAAATAATAATTTGTAAATGTGAACCACTTATTCCTACCCTCTCCGTGATCAATATGGGTTGGGAATCTGTTAACATAGATAAAAACAAATTAAAGGGAATGACAGAGAGAGATATAGAACACAATCACAAGGTACAAGTTGACTGGGAAAGAACCCTTTCAAATAATGTAAGGTATGGATAATAAATCATAAAGGAAATTAATAAGACCATAAATTAATCAAAAATTATATTATAAAGGAATGGTAAACATTAAGGCACATTAATTTGAGTCATATAAGAGAAAATCATTAATTGAAATACAACATTTTAAATGAGTAAAGACATATAAAAAACCCTTACCGAGAGAGTAACAAGTTATGTAAGAATATATCAATTATTTGACTATGTTAAAGAAATATAAATCCATCTAAAACAAGTGTAAACACAATACAAATAAACTAGTCATTTTAATTCATATAATACTTAATAACATACCTAGTAAATGAAATATATAACTCAATGAACACAAATTGAGTTAAGAATCCCATTAGGGATTTAGTAGTGAATCAAAATAAAATAAAAAGATATCATGAAATAAGGTTTTAAATAAAATTAATAAAAGGGTATTTATAGAAAAATAAGACAATAAATAGTTATTACATCATTTTAAAGAAAAATTGGAACATAATTTAAAAAATATATCAATAGTTTTAAATTGAGATAATAAACCATTACCACTTTGGAAACATTTTAAATAAAATACATAGAATGATTGAACATTAAATAGAACCTTAAATACCATTAATAAATATGAAACCATGATATATTATGTCAATGATTCAATATATATTAGAGTCCCGGGACCCACACTCCCATGCCCAGTGCTAAAAACACATAATTTAAAAACAATATTTGATACTAAGTGAGATGAACCATGCTATACATCTAAATATTAAACACGGTTTTCTAAGAAAAAAATTACATCTCATAATTACATAAAAATCCCAAGAATGAAATATTTTGAGTTTTTGAGGATTATCTACATAAGAAGCTTACTTTACAATAATTGTAAACATTTATACAAAATCAAACCACAATGATTGGGTTCTTGACTCTTCATAGGTTATACTTATCTTCATAACCATGGTAGTAAAAAAATATCTAAGGGGTGAACTAAAATGATCAATAAAGAAAAACATTATTTGTATATAATCCAGGCCTAGATCATAAGAATATGTAAATATATAAGCATGTGAGAATTATAATATTAAAAGAACAAGAACAATAAGATCTTTTTCATATGAAAAAATAGAAGGACAAAAAATCTAAAAAGTTTAAACATAAACCATGGAATTCTAATGTGAAATAATGAGACAATAAAATTTATCCATTTCGAATAAAAAAACATATAAACATGGCACAAATATAACCATAAGGAATCATAACATAGTAGATGGAGCATCACCTACCATTTTATTTAGTTGATTAGACATAAAGACCTATGTAACGTACCTGACTTAGAAGACACTATAACTATTTACCTAAGTCGAGCCACCACATGACCGCAGGATCACCTCTCTATATGCTAGAGTCTGGTGACTAGATTAATGGGAATATTGAGGAACATATTGAGATTATATCCTCTTAATAGAGTGAAGAAACAACAGAAGTAACAAAGAAAAATAAAATAACCACATGAAAAATAAATGGGCAACAAGAAAGAAAAACCAATTAGTAACCGGGTAAACATTATAAAACAAAATATATTGAATAATCTACATTACAAGAATTCATATAATATAAATTGAGTCCAAAATAAAAGACCCTAAAATCAGACTCAATTCCCAACCCAGTCATGACCTCCCAAGCTCCAACCCAACATCCAATGCACAACCAAACACCAGGTCCATGTCCTAAACCTATACTTGAAAAAATTAGCATATACTAGGGTACCCAAGTTTCATGGCATCCTCAGTAGTGTGTGAGTATATCCAACAGGCCGCCACCTATGGTGTCTAATGAAATAGGCAAATTGTACAAATTTTTATGCTGTTAATAAGTGAAAAAAATTGGCAAGCAGCAAGAAAAAATCATTATGTAATTATATAATACCCATTAACCCATTGAGTTCTATAGAATATACCAAATCAATAAAACAATCATAGGTCACATTAGGAGTCCATGTCAAGGCATAAGGGTGGCACACAAGTTAAACCATTGGGGCTTAGCTGACCCCAACTAATTTCATACCCCTACCTATAATATTTATTTAATCTATTTTCATCATTATTTTTATTTCATCATTTATTATATCTTCATTAGTAAATTCATCTTCATATCATATTCCATGGGTTAGGAATTACATCATTTACAATATGACATATGAAGTTCAATTACTATGAATATGTTCATAAATGAAGTACCTATCTCAGCTGGGATAAAGACAGCACAATAAGAACATTATCCTCACCTCTAAGCCTTAGTATAGTTGGAATGAAACCATTAAGGGAATATAACTCTGCCCCTTCCCTAACCAATGTATTATGGGGTGGAGTTTATAGCCTCAGTCATAATCGACCCATTGGTGTAGAGCCTCAGTCAATACCCCACACTACAAAGCTATGCAAAGATTATTATTTATCCATTTCCCACTCATTTACCACACCAAAACCCAAATAAATAATATAAATAGTTATAACAGTGAAAAATAATCATAATGGGAATAAATGTTTTTCCATAACCCATTAACCCATTTCCATTTTCATTACCTTACTATTTATCCCAATTCCCATTTCTTACGCCTAAATCATTAATCAGATTCAATAATTCCCATACCTTAAGTCATTTAACATATTCAACCATTCAATTTCTTAACTCACTAATGAATTTCAAGTAAAAATAATTTTTTTTGGGAATAGTCACACCAATCCCATTGATCACATTTTTTACATCACTCCAAACACCCTTTATTCTATATCATCGACTAATCCCATTCATCAATTAGTTCATTTTAAAATCATTCTAACATGAAAGCATAATTTTCATGGGTTCTATATCACTAAACCTTATATACCTTGAATTTTCATGGTCCCATTGGATTATTATAAATTACATACTGGAAATAAACGGATTTCAAAATACTCATCAAAATCATCTTTAAACAACACCTTAAAACACAAGTTTTCCCCTTTGAAAAACTAAATCATGCACTAAGGATTTTATTTCTATTTTGAACCAAACAAGACAACCATTAAAAACTTTTCAAAAAAATGGAACCTTGTTCCTATTTTAAAAACCATATTCAATCTCTTATAAAACCCCTTTTGAACCACTTTGAGGTCAAAACCTCCTTTGAAAACAATTCTCAATTTCAAACATCGTTTTTCATCAATAACACTAAAATTAGGTCAAAGTACCGAACATACCATAAAACTCATTTCAAATCCTTTCAACCTATTATGAAAGGCAAATTATAAATTGTTTAAATCAATCCTTTAAACTTACCCACACATCAATAACATTTTCGCTACCCATTCACTCTCATAATACCACTCTCTAAAGGATTACAATTCTTTTGTGAACTACACTTTTCTTGATTACCCCATGGGTAATGCTAGATTCAGTCTCACCAAATTGTAGAACCCAATGAGTCATATGAAGAATATCTCACCTAAATATATTATCAAATCCATTTCCATAACCCAAGACATTAAGATAAAAAATATCTATGAAATAGAATAACTACATACACATATAACACCTCTAGATTGTGGGAAAAATATTTAAGACTACCTACCTCATGGCCACTATCAAACGCTTGATTAATCTCAATCCTTGATTTGAAATCAAACACCCTCTTAAAAAGAAAACCTAAAATGTATTAAAAGAGTGATGTTTTTAGGGTTTCAGAAGAATAAGAGAGATTCTACAAGAGAAAATATTAAAAATATAGAAAATAGGAGTGTTAGACTCACTCTATTCATCGATTCACACACAAAGATGCTCCAAATAGCCAACAAGTGAAGGAGAAACATCCTTGGGAAGCTTGGGTCAGTTTGGTTCATCCATAAGGATGATAGGGAAATAAATGGGGGGAGAAATGAGGTGAGGATCTAAAATCCCCGAGATAAAAATACTTTAAAATTTTAAACTTTTAATGGGGCAAATGGTTTACCCGCACAGTTTTCCAAACTGTGTGAAAGCTGTGAATAAACCACTATTTAAGGGAAGTTGGGTTTCATAGTTACTTGAAGATAACCGCATGGATTGGAAAAAGATTTTGTAACTGTACATTATCCCTCCATCTAAAATGGTTCCCATGCCGTACAATTTACTAGGATAGGTACATAGTTTAATCTAACCACATTCCATTTGTGTGCTATGCACTGTGGGCAAGTTTTCTCCACTTTTCGTGTACCACAACCCTAGAATATTTGATAACTCCTCAAGAACTTGAGAAACAATTATTTGACCATAATAATGAGTGTACACAAAAAATGCAATAAGAACTTACCTTTACTAAAGATCGGGATCTTACAACCTCCCCACCTTATAATGGATTGTCCTCATGCCGCACTTCTAAGAATTACCATTCCCAAAACACCAAAAGGGTCAGACCATAGACCCACCAATAAACCTTCACCTTCCATGTTTCTCCTTGATCATGGCCATGTTGCAACAATGCTAAGACCATGGAAACATTCCTAAATCGAGAACATTTCCCTCACTAAGATCCACAATAATAATTTGATTCTCCTCGAGGAAATATCCACCTCAACTCATCATTACCAACACCGAGACCATAGAAGGGTTTGGTTGAAACCAGTAAACTAATGAATGAATGGATACCCACTACTAACTATATTACCCATGAATAACCAACTTGAACACTCTCATTTTGACCCACATCACAATTCATGGCCCAAATTGCTTGGCGCTATCCCGACTAGATTCTTTCGAAGTGATAATGGTGATCCATAACCAATATCACCAGATGAAATGACTCAATTTTAAACCAAATTTCAAGACCTAGCTGATCAAAAAATTGAGTTCCAACAACATTGATTAGTTTCAAACATACAAATAACATAACCCAAACAAACCATTCATCTAGACGTACTCAGCAAATCAATATTCAAGCCATTTACCATCACAAAACATATTCACCAAGATGGTTCCCACATGATTATACCCAACTAAAAGAAACATTTCTTCCATTAACCAACTATTTACACACTATTTTTCTTCCCACAATTTTATTTAGCCTCTCACCAACAGTTTTCCTATATTGAGAACTCCCATAATTGAAAAATAGATAAACAGAACTTCATCTCTACTATTACAACATACCTATTGTGTTTTATAACACACAAAACACAAACACTAACAAGTGAGACATTAACATTTTCATTCATCAATTACATTGAAACCAACTATATTGGACACCTCCCATATTAGTATTCCATTCAGGGTAACTTGGTTCTTCATCAGAGCCCATTCCTATCACTGAAATGTTCTTACCCCTCAAACGTTAATCAGAGGTGGCTCACATCCCACCACATATGTTTCTTTTTTCCCAAATGAGTTAGGACATCCCTGGTTGACTTACTGTATTGAAGCCCGACCTCCTTTATTGGTATATTTTATCTTTACACATCCATAATGACTTTTTTTCACTCAATTCATACCACCCTCATCTGCATTCACCTACTGAAGTCATATTTTGTGTTTGGTAAAAATTTTACATCCTGACAATCGATACTTCTTACGCCATTGTCGTGATCCACTAAAACCCTCAACACATCTTTTGTACGACCATGCTAATTACCTTAAGAACCAGCCCAATCTCGATGTGATCACTCAAAGTAGATGATCATCACACCAAAGGTCAACACATATTTAACCAAGGAACCTAGAAAAGAACCTCAAAGTCTTACCATTCACTTCTAGATGACACCATATATACTTAATAGCATGTTCCCAAAATCAATGATTTACCATAGTGCTCCCCACCTTAGGTTTTTCATTATCATTGCTCTCTTCATGAATGTTTTACCTCCACGGCTCATGCTTAAACACAAGATAAACACCAAAACCCAGATGTTCCAAACCCTATCCTACTATAATAAAAAAATAAATATCATTCACAAATCATTGTAGGCTTATGGGAATGAAACAAATGGAATTCATCTACTTCCAGTCCATTCCTAGGACCTCTCCCATAATCGGTTGATGGTGTACTAACCAACCATATGAATCCCACACACATAACATTCCCCAAAATATCCTCCAATGTTTCCAAATTTGACCAACACACACTCAAGATGCTAGGTATAAATCTAGATCCTTCTCACTGCACTTAGACAATGTCAATATATTGGGAATGATCATCACTGGTTGAAAGTATGACAAAAAGACTTCAAATAACACCACCACAACAATCCATTACCACCATAACCTCTTACCAAGAGGACACTTCAACATTTCAAATGTCTCAGGCTTCCCTACTTACCAATGCCTTATCCACACTAGAACACCACAACCTGAATGGAGTTTCCAACCAAACTCATAACCACCGCATGACCCACCTGAATAGCAGTTGTGACCCATCATTACCTTCTGGTCTATTATCATTACCTCACATGATTTATTCTTAAATGGTCCCTCTAACCAAAATAGATACACAACGATTTAACCCACCTGTCCAAAGTAACATTTTTGTCACACTTTTAGGCCCCTCGATTTTGATTCTATTATAAGCATGGGATCTTAAATCTAACCCACTTGATGAACCTCATAATGGGATCATGGATCTCTAACACGTTTTCATTATTCGGTACATTTTGGAACTATCGAGGTCTCACACTCCCCTACAACCACACAAAAAACTCAACTCTAGACAACACGAGTCACACATCACCCATGTTTATCCCAGCACCCACTCACATAACTTTTCATGCCACCTGAAACACCAACTTCATCAGACCAAGGGATTTATCTTCATATCACCCAAGAACAACTACTCCGAAAAACATCTCAACCATGTGACCAACCTCACCCTAAGTGTCTTACAAAACTAGTGCACTCATCCATGTTTTAATCACCCATTCCTTGTCCACTAAAACCATCATTTATTCCTATATCGAACTCTATCAGAACCATATGGCCAGGTCTTAAAATTATTATACCCTTCATAACCACCCTTGCAACCAAATGCAAGCACCGAAGTTATTCTCCACGGTGATTCTAGGGAATAACCATGCACTTTTACAAAACTCAAGGGCACCCAATGTGCATTAGTTTCACCTTTGAAGCATCTATGTGTGCCACACACACCCATATGAAATGAAACCCCAATAAAACTCTCTCATAGGTCATCCTCAAAAGTATAACCATACCAAGTCACCAAACTGGAGACACACCATTCAAGAGTCACTATATATCTCTAAGAAACACACACCGACTCAAACAACCATCTATTCACAGTGGTCATCCTTCCCCTATTATAAACACACTACGTCTAACACAAAAAAATTATTTAATCTTGGACCCACACCAGGATACTTTCACACATACACTGAAACCACAAACCAAAAACCAACTCTAGGGTTCAAAACACAACTCACAATGTCTCAATCCACAGAGATCACCAAATTTACATTAAAATAATTCAATACAAAAATTCATGGTAAAAAACACACCAAATATGAAAAAAGTAACATGCCATTAACTAGCACACCTAACTCAAAATGATATCACATCCTGCAACCTGTCGTCTCAAAACTAAGGCTCCCCACTTCCTAAACGACCCGTACACATGGCCAATAAGAAATACAAGGGATTACCACCATTAGTGTCCCTAAGTTCCACAATTCTTCCATAATTCCCACTTAGGAAAACTTTCCATTTAATCCCACAATTTCACATCTGAAAACCCTTCATTTCAAAACCCATGAATTTAAACTATTAATAACATTTTTTTACAAACCATAATTTTTAAAATCTCGGTTTTATTCAAAATTTCCTTTCAAAAAATTTCCCCATTTTTCAAACCCAAGGATTTACACTTCTCAAAAGCCCCTATTTTTTACCCACTTTAAAACACCCACCATTCATTTTAATTTTACATTTTATACCCATTTGGATCGTCATCAGTTAATTCACATGTCAATCACAAGAAACATACGGATGACCTATCTATCCTATGTTCCTACCATGATACATGACCCCACACACCCTCTATTATCGCACCAGTCCAAGAGATAAATGCTCAAAAATCAATAAAATCACTTAAAAGTATGCCACTCAAGGTGGAAATATAAACCAACTATAAAAACATAAAACTGAACATCATTTAACACCCATGGAAACATGGGTTTTCCATCATATGTGGGTCTATATACACTCAAAACGAGATCATTATCATGTTGAAACAAGATCCTAGTCTCCTATCTACCATTACCAAATAGTATGAAAAAGATGGCCTCAACTGACACCAATTTTAACATCCCAGAACTAGAATCCACTATAACAAGTGCCTTGAGACAGGTCATCACATGAACCCAAGTGTGCCTCCCCTTATACTAGATGCTGTAAACTTAGAGCATAGGTCTAAATAGTGACATTAGGATACTACACCCTCCTATTTGAGTGAAGCCACAACAAATGTAACATAGATGGGTAAAATAACCACATGAAAAATAAATGAAAATAATGAAACAAAAAACCAATAAGTAACTAAGTACACATGCTATAACAAAATTTAGCGAATAATATACATTCTAAGAAATCATATAATATAAATCAAATCCAAACTATCAAAAGAATCTAAACCCATACTAGAGTCCCAACCCAGTCCTAGCCTCCGAAGATCCAACCAATTATACCATGCACAACCAAACAACATGTATTTTCCCTGAACCTATACCAAAACACATGTATCATATTCTTGGGTTCCCAAGTTCCATCGCATCTTGAGAAGGGTGTGAGTACAACTTAGTAGGACACCACCAACAATGTCTAATGAAAAATCCATTATTTAAAAATGTGAATGCATGTAACAAGTTAAATAAATAGACCAGTAGAAAGGAAATCATTTATGTAATTATCCAATACACATTAACCCATTTATTTCTCTACAATTGAACAAATCAACAAAACTAACTAAGGTCACATGGGGAGTCCATGTCAAGGAATAATGGTGACACACAAATTTAACCATAAGGGATTAAACTAACCAAAACTCTTCACATACCCAATAACTATTATATTAATTTAATGCATTTTCATTGTTATTTCCATTTCAAAATATATTTTATACTCATTAATAAATTCATCTTCATCTCATGTTCCATGTTTTATGCATTACGTCATTCACAGGACGACCTACACAAGTAAATTAAAATTAATAATGGAATAAACCAAGTACCTATCTCACTAGGGATAAACACATCACAAAAAACACATTATCCTCACCTCGAAGCCTCAGTCTGGGTGTAATGTAACTATTATTGGAATAGAGATCCATCCCATTCGAAAACGAGTTCATTATGGGGTGGAGTTTAGAGGATCAATCTAACTCGAACCATGGATGTAAAACCACAATCAATACCCAATGATAACATGCCATGTGCACATTATTATTTATCCATTCACTAAACATATACCATATAAAACAAAAAAAAACCAATTGAAATATAAATCATGGTCCCCAAGACTCATCATGGGAATAAATATTATGGCATAAACCATTAACAAATTTCTATTTTCATTACCTTTCAGTGTATTCGAATTCCCATTTTTTATTCCAAACCCATTAAGCATATTCACTAATTTCCATACATTAACTCATTTAACACATTCATCTATTCCATATTTTAACTCAATTATTTATTTTAAGTATAAATCACAATTCCATGGGAAAATTCACACTAATCACATTGAAACCATTTTAAGATCATTAAAAACTACACCTTATTCTATATCATCAAATAAGGCCTTTCATCAATTTGTTCATTCCATAATCATGATAACATGCCAACGTAATGGTTATGGGTTCTTTTTCACTAACACTTATGTCTATTCAGTTTTCATGGTCTCATAGGACCCTTCAAACTATATCATATAAATAAAAACATTTCAAAATACTCATTGAAATCGCCCTAAAACCACCCCTTTAATACACCGTTCTTCCCCTTTGAAATACTAAAACATGAACTATGGATTTTATTTGCATTTTGAAGCAATCAAGAAATATCTTAATCCATTTTTAAAAAATGGAATGTTTATCCAATTTTAAAAACCATTTAAAATCTATTAGAAAACCCATTTTGATCAAATTTGATGTTACCACCTCCTTTTAAAACATTTATCACTTTCAAAAATAATTTTCCATCAATAAATCTAAAATCGGGGCAAAGCCCTAGACATAACCTCAAAATAATTCATCCAGTTACAAATACCAACTTATAAACTAGGTAAATCAACCCATTAAACTTAAAAACACATCTATTAAATTGTCACTACCCATTCTCTCTCATAACACCACTCTCCCAAGGTTTATTAATTTTGTTTCCCAACTATAAGGGTCAGACTAACCCAATGGGATGCCTTAGATTCCCTCTCACATCATTGATGAACACAGCAAGATATATAAAGGTTCACACACCTCAGTATGAGGTCTAATTACTTTCCAAAATGTGTCCAAGACACTGTCTAAGGGAAGTTGGGTTACAAGGTTTCGAAAACCTTAAAGTAGCCATGCACTATCCCTATGTCCGAAATGGCTCCCATTCCACATGGTTTCATGAGACATGATGATGGTTTACATTAACCGTTCTCCAACCATTCAATATGAACTATGATCCAATTTCCCCCTCTATTCATGTCCCAAACCTCTAGAACACTTTCAAAACTCTTAAAGCAGTTAAGAGATACTTATTTATCCACAAAATAGAATTTGGCCAACTTTTTTAAGAAGAACATAAGATCACTAAATATCGAGAACCTAAAACATATTTCCCAGAGTGTATCATGAATCAAACCCTCTTTCCCATAGTGGACCCAGTATCACATTTTGTGTCCCATATTAGATTGATCATAAACACTTATTTAATTTTTTATGAGATATAAATACTAACCCAATCTATTACATGGTTATACAGGTCCCAAAATCACATATTAATCATTCATAAAAATATGTTCTGCATTAAAAAAATCATTCATCATATTATAAAGAACCAATAGAAATAAAATTGGTTTTGTAACATTTTTAAATGAAACAACATGAAATTATTTCAAGATATAGATCAATTTATTAGAAAAAATTAAATCACTAAAAAAAGTATTCCATAATTTCATTTAAATTAAAATTTATAAAACATAACTGCATATGAATTGTATCTTTTTTAGTGAAAATTGAAGTGAAACAAAAAATATTCTTTAGAAATATTTTAATAACATTGTTGTAAAAACAAAAAGTTACGACTGACTTTAAAAAACATCCCTTTTGGGAAATTCAATAAAAGGAATATTAAAAATCATTATATTTAAATAAATATCAATAACTAATAATTTAAAAGTATATATATATTTTAAAATATTAGGTGATTTTTTTAAATAATTTTACTTAAAAAAAAATCTTTAATAACTCAGCATTTAAAATCCCCTTTTAAAAAAGGAAATTTATTTTTAAAATCAATATTTTAATTTTAAAAAATATAAAAATATGTCCGTTTTATATTCATAATTATTGATACTAAATTTTCTTTTGAAAAAAAAATTAAAATCTAAAAAGGAATCATTATAAATAAGAATACTAATAATAATGAATGAATGAGTTCACATGGAAAACATTAAAATGAGATGATTTTTTCAAAATTATATGTGTGGAAAATGTTAAAAATTTATTTTAAAAAATATGAAATAAATTTTAAAAGTATAAAATATCCTTAATCAATTATTTAAGAATTTATAAGTACATCTATAAAATTAATGGGGGCATAGATGAAGATTTGTGATAGTTATGAAGAGGTGGGTTAGGTTCCACTTATAAACATGAAATTGGATAAATTATTTACCAAAGGAAATGAAATTGAAATGGAACATTTAAATCACGAATAATAAATATAACATAAGAAATTTTTTTGGTTTTTTCATGAGAGAGAATATATAAATTCCCCAAATGGATTATTATTTAAAATCAATCTTGTTTTTAATTACAGCAACAGAAACTATTGACCCCAGAGTCCTTGAAATATAATTCTTGATATGGATATGTTATCAATTTTATAATTATTAAGATTATGATAAAAAGACATACATGTCAATTACATACACAAAAAAAAAGAAAAAGATTGGTTGATATGAAAAAATTCCCAACAAATAAATACTAAGAAGAGAAACCACTTAAGTTAATTCATTGCTTCCACGAAATCCATTTAACCTCAGGTAAAATAAATATAACCATATTAATAAGATATTTTCTAACATTATACATATATATACCACTTTTTTAATATATTTTTAAAATAACTTAATATATATGAATTAGTTAGTTTTCACTTATTTTCATTATTAGAAGATGTAAATCCAATTATTTGACACAGGTTTGGAAATGGAGACATTGAAACCTATTAATTGATACTGTCTTCATAATTAAAAGGTTATAAAATATATTTAAATAAATGTGTTTCAATTATTAATACATCCCCAAGTTTATTTGTAAGGAACTATGAGCAAGGTTCAAGAGGGAAAGAACTACGATAAGCTTGTTTTGGGTAATCTACCAATAAAAACTTATTACTTCATAATGATCATTATTTTCATATATTCAGAATCATATTCCTGATATATATTAACAATTTATTTCATATATATAAATAAAATATTTTTTATAAATATTCATGTAATGTGGTGATGAAAAATTAAATACGTCACTCCATCGAGGAGGAAGACTGCACATACACACAAACGAAGTATTCATTTTCCATAGAATGGAAGGAAGGTAAAAAAAGACATTAAATTTCATAATCTTAATAATTTTATTAATATAATATTTATTTATTAAAACAAACATTTAAATGACCCATTTAAGGGGGTTTATTGAAAAACATGTCCCTTCATGGATGCTGTAGTCCACATATATGTGTGAGCAATGTTTTCATTTTTCTAAGTGAAAAGGGAAAAGGAAGGTAATTTTTATTCCATAAACATAAAAAATATTATTATATAAGTAATAATAATGTAATAATTTTTTAATATTTGATATAGTTTTAGTGGATAGTGATTTATAAGGAAAAATATTAGAATATGATTAGTACTTATGTTGAGAATTTGATCTTTCTATTGATGTACTTATTGTAAATAGTGGACTTAGGCCAACTTCATATGAATAGAGTTTTAGAAACATGTAATTGGATTCTAGGGAAAGTAAAATATGTAGTTTTTAAATGGGAATTTTATATTTTATAGTGGATTTTAACGGGTGGTATAAGGCCCCATTTTTATGTGGAGGGAATGAAAATTTTGTAAATATAACTACTAATATATAGGGAATATAATGTTCACATGGAATGTAGGATAAAAATTAGAAAATAATAGAGATGAGACAAGTATTGTTTGATCCACAAATCAATGAATCGTTTAGATTCATGTTGTTAAAACATTAGTTTTTTATATTACATATTATCAGAATCAACTTTTAAAAGTGATAAAATTATTTCATTAGGAAAAATAAACATTACTCAAAAAAAAGTTCTTTGAAAAATATATTTTTTAATGATTAATAAATTTAATCCCAATTAATTACATATTTATCTTCTAATTCATAAATTTAATGAATAAATATGTCATGAACCATCCCAAAGGGGCATCTTTTGTGACTCTGCAATCCCACCTACAATATGCCATGGGTTGGTGACAATAATTGAGTAAGAATATCATTAACATTAGTGGCCTTAGTCTAAATACATATAAAAACACACATCTCCAAGCCTATAATATTCTATAATTTAAAAAGAACTAATAAACCATGCATATATAAATATAATTACCACAACTAGAGTATGATATGAAGTAAATAATAGAAAACTGGGACAAATACAATCCCACCATAAAGAGTCTAAAATCAAGTCCATCATAATAGTAATACTTGGAATGCTATCAGAATACTATTGGAAAAAAACCCTAGTATGTGTGGTCTCACGAAGAACCATCTGGTTTTGTTCCATCGTGGACTCTATCAAAAGGTCTATAGTCATCATAAGACATGACACGTGTGGGAAAAGACCATGTGTGGTAGAGTATAATAATACCCATTAGGACACCCTGAAACCAAAAAGGATACAAAAAATAAAATATAGTATGTTCTACACATGTATAGATCTACAAAACATATAAAAAGAATATCCAGACATACTCAATAATGAAACAGAGTCAAAAGGTAAATCACATCCATAATTATTCCAACCTAGTATTTTAACTCGATGAATCCACAAAGTTATCATAGGAGAGAACCACCTGTTGTGTCTGATAACACAGATTATTTCTGTTCAAGAGGTATCACTCATAGGGTATACCCATTATAAATACACACTAATTGTTAGAGAGATATGATTCATAGATGAGGATAACTCCCAAGGCCAAGGGGTGATACCATCAACTTAATATGAATTAACTTGCTAAGTAGAGGATAAAATCCCACATAGTAATGGTCATCATGATACTATGAACTTGACCCAAGGCATGAGGATGAATAGAGGATCTCAGTTCCGCACTCATGGAAGGATTCCAAAAAATCTATCCAAGAATTTCTTCTAAAAGGATCATTGTCCTAGGAGTTGGAGACAATTCCATACTAACCCTCAAGGAATAGATATGGGAAATGCACCCTCTTGTTTTTTTGACCACGATATAGAGGAAAAGGGTACCAAGAGATGTTTTATAATGTACATGATGTGTATAAGGGGTTACATTCCTTGTCCCGTGACCCCAGGTCCTGCCCATAAAAAGGGACCATGTATCAATCTGTGTCTTTTATGTGTAGAAGTAAAACGAATTTCAGCCACCTGTATACTCTAACTTTGTTCCAGTACATGTATTATCCTACGTACTTATTCCCTTATACCAATACACAACTTAGCCTATGTACATTGGTTCAGGACACGTCCGTATAGGGAAATAAATGGTGTTCTCCAACTAGTGTACCCCAACTAGTGTTCGTGTACCCACCAAGGTGCACACTAAGTCACTTATGGGTGACCATGTGATAGGGGTCACATGGAATGTGATACTTAACATTATCCAAACCATAGTCTCCACAAATTGGGTCCCACAGAGGCTTTGGCTCTGCATTACAAGTGGTGTAGTGACGAATTTTCAAGAAACCTAGATCTAGAATCTGTATTACCTTCCATTCATCCAACCTTCATCTTAATTACTTCCTTACTATGAAATCATGTATCAAGTCCTGATAAACCATTCCATCACCAAACAATAAGATTTATCCTTCAATCTTCTTGAAAAATGGATTTATATATCATTATTCATTTCATACTGAAGAACGTGAAATTGGGTATCCAAATCCATCTAATTTATTACCTCTCATAGAAATTAACCACCTTTATGTTTTGTTGACCTCATATCTACAATATCAAATAGTTTCACCATGAATCTGGTGAACAACTATCAATTTCATCGATATACATCGCACTGTGGGACAAATGGAGAAGACCCGCGATGAGCAGAAAATGTGACGAGAAAGTAAAAAGAATAATCAAGAAGAACATACTTCATTTGATGTTTGTTTCAACCTCGATTAATTATCTCCAGAATAAAAATGAACAATGAACAATCAAAAATTAATTCTCCCTAAAACCTATTAATTTATCCCATCCCGTATGATGTCCAATATGCAAATCAATCCATTGGTAAATTGATTCATGTTCTTAATAGAAATTTAGAACAGGGAAATTATCAAATCAATATAAAAATCCTACCCTGATTTGGATTGATCATTGATGAAGAATGATGCTGATCCATAGCTGTTAGAGAGAAACATCGATTTTGTTGCACATCGACCATTAATCCACGATCTGATGAGCTTTCATCTGAGAGAGATCTGAGTACACTCTCTCCAACGACTCTCAAATGGATCAATGGTGATATAGAAAACCCTAATATTTATTCATAACCATATTCTTATATAAGGATTTAGGTCACTATTTAAAAATAATAATAAAATAGTTTTTTCTTAATTATTTCCTTTTTTTATATCCGTGATGAATTTTTCATAAACGTACTATGGACACGAAGGTTATGTCACACCTAAGAAGAAACCCACATTCTAATCACAACGGTTCCCTTATATTTATGATCTAGGAATCCATTTAGATGTTATTTATATTTTTAGAGAAATTATTCATGCGTTCTATTTAATATATCCAAAATATTTATTCCATGCACATCGGGCCTTATAATCACACACTATCTCAGCATCCAGTTTCTAAATTAATCTGTACAATATCTAAAAATAATATATAGAAAATTTGTGTCAGTACAGAAAAATAATTATTTAAAATTAATAACATTATATATTAAATTTAATTAATTTTTTTATAATAAGAAATTCTATTATAGTTTTATTTACTTGAGGCACTATTATGATTGAAACATTATTATTGATGTTTCAAATCATATTTTATTATATTGATAAGCTATTTCATGGATCGTTTTAGTTTTTCTTCCATGTGATGAACTATATTCATCATAGTATTTAACTAAATGAACATATATAAAATAATTTCGAGGAATTATATTCCCCCCATAAAATAAATCGATTTATAAAAAGAATCCAATGGATCCATATGAAAATTATGATATATTTTCTACAAAGATATATAAACCACAAAATTTTTGATACTAGGAGACTCACCATTTCCAACATAATAGGATTGCATCAATAATTTAACATTATCTAGAATATTGGTATGAAAGATGATTTCTTAGTTCTCTAGGTAATTTTCTAGGGACATACCATTCATAGATTCATCTTCTTGATCCTATTTCCAATAAAATACTAAAACTAAATATTTTAATGATAATATCCAATAAATTCATAAAAATTGATCATATGAATTTAAAAAATCCAGCCTAAGATATATTCCCTAATGAAACCATAATCTTACCCTATGATTCTTTTAATTAAACTAAGATATAATTAGAAAAACCTATAACTCCTTCACTTTAACCTAGGTTTTCCATTATTATCATCCTATTAGTATTTCTAACCTAACCAGTTATCCTAAAATTTGATTAAATCCATGATAATGGTTTGTAAAGAGTATGATAATCAATAAAGAAAATAACATTGGATTATCAAATTAGTTGTACAGTTAGGAATATTTTCCTTGAACCAAGTGTTTACTGAGTTAATACCCAATAATCCCCTTTTAGGGTTACTACCTCTAGGTATATCTATTCCAGACCATACATCCACATGTAGGAACTAGATAAAGATGTAATTTCTAGCAAAACCACAGAATCTCCAATTTACCAAGATATTAGGATGTTATCCTATACATATACTTATCCCTAGGGGTCTAACTAAATATAAGTAATATTGACAACAAAAAATAACTAAACAAATCCAAAAAAATAATGAAACCGTTCTCTGATACCAATTGAGGTTCCCAAGACACGTACTCTAAGGTATAGTTCTGAACAAACATACTTTAAAAACTAGTTTTGATACCATGTGATATGTACCAAGGTAAAAATTCATATATTACACATTATTTTTAGAGTTTTAACATTAAATTTCACGACAATATCACAATACAAAGAATTCACGGCGAATTTTCTTTTAAGATCAACTATACAAGAAACTTTTTTAATTCTACTTATGAATATTTTTTGTAATCAAACCATATTACATTCCATTATATAATATTCTTATGTTATACTTGTATTCATAAACCAAGATAATAAACCATAATAAAGGGGTGAGCTCAAATGCTCGGTAGGGGAGAACATATCAAATGTCATAAAGCTTTAGATCATAAGCATATGAGAAAACACGATCAAAATATAATATTAAAAGGGAATGAAAAATAAGATTTTTTTATAAGGAAAATTAGATGTATATGTAATATCAAATTATCAAACATATTCTATAAAATAAGAGTGTGAAATCATGATAAAATAAACATGATCCATGGAGAATTACATAGGCATATGACATTGAAATATAGAAAAAATAAGCATAAGAATAATAATATACGAGACCAGACTTAATTTTCTATTTCCCATATTAGTCCCAACATCAAAAACCAATTTTTCATAGTAGATTTGGAATCAAAAACTCATTACCATATTGTATTAGACTTCAAAACTTTTTTCTGTAGTGGAATAAGCATCATAACCTATTTCCCATAGCGGATCAAACATCACAACTTGTTTCCATAGTGGATTAAGCATCATTACTCATTTACCATTACTTTCTCATAAGAGGTAATGATTTACCTAATGAATTTGAGGGTTATATAGGACCTACCCATAACATAATATTCTTATATACATACATGTGACACATTAACTCAATCATTCATCATATCAAAAAGAACACATTGAAATAAAATGATTTTTATTATATTTCTAAATGGAATAACTTAAAATTACTTCGAGAAATAGATTGGTTGATATGAAAACGTCCATCCCCTAAAAGGATTATTTCATAAAGGTATTGAAAACTTGATTCAAAAAACATAACTCCATAAGATTTTTCTATATTTTAATTAAAAAATAAATGATAACAAAACATAAAGGAGTCATTATCAAATATTTCTTAACACTTTCATAAAATGAATAAGTTATACATCACTAAAAGAATTTCACTTTGGAAAAATTTAAATGAATACATTTTAAAAATAATTATATTTAAATAAATATAAATAATGAGGCCACAAAAAAATACACAATGTTTCAAAAAATTAAAATTAAATTATTTTTAATTCTTTTACTTTTATGAATAATTTTCAATAAAGGATCCGTGAAAAATACAATTAAAAAAAAAAGAATTCATTTAAAAAAAATAATTTTATAAAATATATATATTTAATTTTCATTAAAATTCATTAATAATTAAAATAATTTGGAATAAACATTTTAAAACAATAAAAGGAAGCTTTATAAATAAGGAAACTTATAATGGTGAGGGAATACATCGATATAGAAATTGTTAAAAAAGACTCTTTTGTCAAAATGATACATGTGAAAATGTTAAAACATTAATTGAATTTTTTTAAAAGAAAAAATAATAGTATAAAATTAACTTAATAAATTATTTAAGTACGGACTTGGACCTTTTTAAGATAAATATTGGCATTATGGAGGAATATTCCCAACCATAATGAAGAGGTGGGTTCAGTTTCACCTACTAGCATCACATGAGGTAAATTATTTTATTTGTGAATTTAAATGGATATATGACATATAAAAAATAAATAATAACCCATGGATAAGATTTTTCAAGGTTTTATTCAAAAATAGAAAAAATAATCTATATGTATTATAATTCAAAGAAAATCTTGATTGGAAAATGAGATCGGTGATGAAACCCATACATCTTCGATAAACCTTGAACTGAAATTCATTGAAAGATAATACATGATATGAATCTATATTACCATTTTTACTTGTTGAATGTTTTATAAAAATACATCTATAGATAATATATACACTACAAAAAATAAAAAAATGGGTGGAGATGACATAAATCTCAAAGAAAAGAAATTGTAATTTTAATCCCCTACCTTAATTCATAGATTTGATGAATATAATTTAACCTCAAATATAAAAAATAAACCTCTTAATAAACTAATTTAGAACCTTATTCACATCTAAACCCCTTTTAAAGTTTTTTATAAACAACATTTGTACATTTATTAGTCAGTTATCATTTATTTTAATTATCAAAGGTTTTAATTTTGCTTGTTTTACACATGTTTTTCTAATGGTGGTGTAAAACACCATCTATTGATAATATGTTAATCATTGAAATATTTGAAAATATATTTAAATAATTAGTTTATATGATTTATATATCCCGATTATCCTTTAATGGGAACTATGGGCATGGTTTGAGAGAATGAGATCCTTGAAGAGTTTATTTCAAGTAATCTACCTATAACACAATTTTTCTTCATCATGATCATAAATTGTGTTTCATACCTTAGAAAAATATTCATGAGATATATTAATCCATGATAAAATATATATTCATAAAATATTTTTTATAACTAGAAAAGTTAAGTGGTGATAAAAAATGAATTACGTCACCCCATGGAGGCGGTAATATACACATACATACTGATAATGTATTAATATTCCATAGAATGTAAGGAAGGTATGAAATGATTTATATTTTTAGAAACATAACAATGATATAAATATAATATTTTTTTATTTAATATCACTTTTGGTCCATCCATGTAAGGGGTTAAGGAAAACAAAACACATCGCTTCGTGGAAGTGGTACTCTGCATATACACATGACTTATGTTTACATTTTTATAATGGATAAGTGGAAAAGGAAAGAAAATTTTATTCCAGAAACATAAAAAATATTAGTATATAAATATTACTAATTTCATCATGTTGTAATGGGTGAGATAGGTTTATAGGAGAAAGGAAGATAAGGAAATGGAGGAACTATGCTAACATTATTTGACCAGACTATTAGGAAGATGAAAGAGGCTTCTAGGGGAGTTAAAATGAGATTATTGTTGGGTCCACTTTGTGTATAAAGATTGTATTTGTTGTTAACAATTGTCAATGAATGTAAACATGAATAAGGATATAAATAAGGACTCCAACGTTAATGGAGATCAGCTAATGTGAGGATTCATGGAGAATTGTTATTTAGTCATAGCATTGCATGTCATGATTGGGAAATTATCCATGAAATTAAATCAGATGATTGTTGAACTCATCCTATGTTTAAAGAATGTGTGTTAAAGGTGAAACACTGTTTAAAACAATGAATAATGGGGAGGTATTATTTATTTCAGGATAATGGAAAAAGAATGATTATTTGAAGAAGACCATGTAATTATTCATGATTTCATGAGAACCATGCAAGATATTACTTGAAGAATATAATCACATGATTTGCATGAATTATAGAATGAAGGTTGAAGAAGAAGAGATAATGTGGAAGGAATTGGCATTCTGAGGTATCCATGACTTTCAAATTGTATCAAAATCAGAAAATGATTTGCGAATATGTATTTCACAAATATAATAAGTTAAGAGAACTTGTGATGAAAGCCTTATGATGGAAAGGGGGAGTAAAAGGTTATTCCAGTCATATTTAGTTTTGATTGGAAGGAATGATGTTACTAGAAGATAGGGAAGCTTCAGTACTTCCTGTTGTAAATCTGACGACGCTAAAGGTGTTCGATCAAAGACTATATATCATGATAGATATGGTTTGTGATGAAATTATTATTTTTTGAATATGCTAGATGATAATGAATCAACATTGGTGTTCTTGATTAAAAAGATTTTAAGGTGGCACAATTATCTAGTGTTAGCAAAACTTTTGGGCCTGAAAATCAGGAGATGAAGAAATGTGTTTTTGGGAAAGGATGTTGCATGAAAGTTTGAAGATGGCTTGGTATGTTGCATGCGAGTGGAGTTCCATGATCTGAACTTCAAAATATGGAAAAGGATAGCCTTTTAAAAATGATTGGTTTTTGCACGCAAGATTGAAGGGAGTTTGGAATCTTGTACATAAGTCATGATTCGATGTACAAACATCAAAAAATGGAAAAGTCATGAAGTGCACGAAATATTCAAGAAGTGTGAAAAATATGAGGTTAGCGTGAAAGAGACTTACTTGCCCAATGCAACATGAAATGGGGTTTTCATGATGTGTCGGGATCTTGCGTGACACATTGGGGTTTTTTTGCGTAGGGTTTGAAGAGGTCTATAAATAAGAGGTGACCCCCTCACATTTGTGAAGCTCAAAAATTATATGAAATCAGAGCTCTAAAGAACATAATAAATATACAAAAAGGTATTTGGGTGAAATAAGTAATATTTTTATGCAATAAAGGATATTTGTGCACATGAATAGAGTTGCGTGAATGTTTGATGTTGCACGAAAGAAGTAAGAGTTGCGCGCAGGAAAGGATAGTTTCATGCAAGAAGAAATTTGTGCACATGTTTGATGTTGCATGCAAGAGGTCTTCCACGAAAATAGTTGAATGTTGCATGAAAGTCATTATTACTGAGCCATGATTCCCAAAAGGGGTGTGTGAAGGATTGGTGTCCCGTAGGCCTTCTACAGTGGCATAACACTCTCAAATAGGCTATGAGAAGATGGAATAAATGTGAACCATTTGGTTTCAGAAAGACAAGTTGATATGCACTCACATGACTTGTGTTTACCCCTATCATTGTACTTTTTGAAGTGAAGAAGAACTAGACATGAAATTGAACTCATATATGAACAAAGGAAGATGTTAGTATACCGATAAACTCGGGTGTGGCTATTGAGAAAAGAAGGAAGAGAAGAAGAAGAAGAAATAGAGGGTACCCAACTGATGATTTTGAATTAGTTAGTGTAGTTAAATTCAGATGATGCTATGGTGAGATGGAATCCATTGACATAAAAATCAAAAATAGAACTTGTGATACTAGCAATAAGAATAAGAATATTTCAGTGCAGTTGGTTTTTCACTGAAATAGAAAGTTTGAAGAAATGTAGGTTTCAGTGCAGCTGGTTTGTCATTGAATAAACAAAAGAAGAAGAGTTTGCAGCAAAATTGTATGCTGCAAACAAGAAAGAGGTTGGTTACATGCATGCTTCTAAGAAAGTAACACGGTGAATAAAAAAGTTGTGGAAGAATGAAGTAGCATTATAGAATCCAATAGGTCTTAGTAGGTGGAAGATTCATTTAGTGTTGCAAACTCTTTTAACAGAGAGAATACTATCTTTAGAGGCAATATAATGAATCAGCTAGAGGATACAAGATACTATCTACACTAGATGTATAATAAACCAGAAAGTGTAAGGGAATATCCTAATTGTTTCAAGAAGATGATTATCTCCCTTCCCCCTCCATGTGTAGGGATCGACAAAGACTAGAGGATTGTTTTCCTAGTTGATCCACTGTAACAGTATATCACATTATAGTGGAGAATCCATTTACTGGTCATCCCCATGAATGGAAAGAACATAACTTCTCTTATTGAGTGGTGAAGGTTGTAAAAATATCGTTTTTATATTATTATTCTTTCTATTATTATATGCGATAGGGAAAAGAGAATAAGAGAATCCAGATCCTAACAGGTTAAGAGGTATAGGGATAGAAAGTTGGAATTGGTTTAAATATTCAACAACACTGATTCACCCCTTCAAAGTGTTAGGTATATCCAAAACTAGACCTCTCAATTATTTTCAATGGAACCTGAAAACTTTAATGTTTATTTCAAAGGTAATTGAAAGGCCCCTTTTATAAGTAGATGGAGTGATGTTTTTAAATATAACATTTTAAAAGAAAGTAAACACATGTTTCACTAGGAAAGTGGGAATCCATGGTAAAAAATAATGGATTGAAGCTATAGTTTGTTTGATTCACACCTTCACCACTCATTTGGAGAAATTTTTTAAACATGTTTAATATCTTCTACACTTTTTAGAACTATTTTTATGTTAATTTACCTTTTCCATGATAACTACACTTTTATCCTAGGTAAAAAAATTTTAATAAATAAAAATAAAAAGACCTCTGTTACCGAATTTGAAAATTATGATTTAAAATATGGAAAATATTTAATGTAATAATAGTTTTAAGGGTTATAAAATTATTTTTAATCTTATCTTAAATAAATTGTAATTTTTCTGTTGAAAATGTTTATTTTTATGTATAAAAATAATATTTTGGATTATATTATTAATTATATATATTCAAATGATATTAATTGGTTTATTATTATACAAATAATATACTTCTATCTCTCAAAATAAAATTAAACTGAATTACACCTTGAAAAAACATAATTAAAAGAAAGAGACCAAAAATAGCTTTTAATAAAATAAATATTACTTATGTTTCTAAATTCTATGGATGAGTTTTCTAAATTAAACATATTATTTTTTAAATGAATAATTTTATATCTTAAATAAATATTTATTCATGATTTTGTTATAAGTTTTAAATCAATACACTATGTATGGTGTTGCAATAAAAACAAAATCATCTTCAAGACGATATTATTTTTCTATTTTGCTAAAAAATCTATCTTTTAAAAAAATCTAAAAAATTCAACCAAGTATAATTTTGACAATTATGGATGTAAAATTAAATTTTATTTATTCAGACTAAAATTATAAAATTTATATTTTAAATGAAAATAAAAATATAAGAAAATATATTTCTTTATAAATATATAATTTTAAAAAATAAAATTTCTTGATAAAATTTAATATCAATTTATAATTAAAAAAGAGTTAATATATAAGTTTTAAATGTTAAATATTATCAGAATAATATTCTAAAATTAATAAATATAATTTATTATGTAAAATCCAAATTACATTACCAAAAATATTCTTTCAATAATACCCCTTTAATTTAATCAATAAATAAACTATTATTTAAAATTAATAACAATATTTAATGAATTTGAACATAAATTTCTATAATAATTGTGATCCCAACTAGGTTAAATACCCTTGGGGGTGAATTAGGGTTTTAAAGATTAAAATGACTTCCACTTCAGACATTATTTCATTATTAGAAAAAACACTACTCTCTCCCTTTCCATTTGAAATGTATGAAGAGAAATGAAATCATGCATGGGAAGAAACAATTTTACTTGGTTCATCCCCATTGGGATATATTCAAGGATCATATAATGAAAATGCTCTGATGTACCAAATCCACTAAGGCTCACTTCCAAAATAAGGTTCGGGTTATATCACTTCAATGTTCAAGCTCAACACCTTTACAATGTTTATAATGTCTTCACTATCCCTATTATTTTACAAAAAATTTCAATTTGAAATATCACTACTCTCTCAACTAATGTGTTCTCACTAATGCTTTATAAGAATCCTATTTGATCACTTGAATCAATATTTTTCACACATAATTTTGTGCATCACTAAATTCCACTTTCATCCACATGATGAATACATATTTACCATAGAATTATTGGGAATCTCTTTATAGGTTCACAAAAATTTGTGTTTCATGCATCTTTTGGATGTATTTTCATCACATTACATCAAACATTTATGTTTAGTAATGGAACTCACAACTTTCACAAATCTTTTGATTTCTCACCATACATTCTCTTGCATTTAACTCTAAAAATTTGTGCACACCTCTCTTGGTAATGAAAAAACATGTTTATTTCTACGTGTAATAAAAAATTGAGTTATTTCTTCATGAAGATATTTGACATGCAACTTTTATGCTTTACACGCACCTCTTACTAGGTGTAGAGCATTGATTTTTTATAAGGGTTTTGCTTCTCAAATGAGGGGTCTAGCTGCCTTTTTATAGACACACTTAACCTAGTGTGAAAAATCATTGCGTGTATTCCATCGTGAGTGAAATAAATCCATTTTTTCACAAAACTCATATCATTAATGAAACATACTTCGATCAATAAACTTTATTATTTGATGTCATATTTGACGTGTAACTTATTTATCTCAAAAATCCCATCTTTCATGAAATTTCAAATCTTACACTCCAATTTTCCATATACATATTTTGATTCATCGATAATGAATCTGGAATTGTGAAAAACATTGTAAATTAATATCACACATGATTACTACTTCCTTTCTTTTATGAAAAAATATCTATTTTCGAGAAACCCAATTTTCCATCCTCTAGATTATGGACTCCAAATATTTGGCAGACACTAGGAACCTATGACACCTTGGATACACATCTTTTTATACCACCTCTAGAGCATAAATTCTATTATCTTAGACCTTTTTAAAAATAATTTTTCAGAAATATCACTGGAACTCCACAAATGAACATGGAAACCTAGTTTTCCAATTACCAAAATCATCCCAAAACACTGTAATGTTACCTTAAGATAGTTTTTCCCAACAATACCTATTTTGGGCGTGTTGCCAATTATTCTCATTTTATAACTCATTAAATATTAACCCATTGTAAATTATATTCTTATGATTTATATAATGATCAATGATATACTAAACACACACTCTAAGACACATGATCCAAGATCAATGTGAGAAACAAAACTTACATGCCATGTTCATCAATGAATCACTTCATTTTAAAACCACCCATATTATTTTATCATGAACTACATGTATTATGATATATAACCAATGATATTTCATCTATAGAATCTTTAGATTTAAAACTACCCCTTTTTAATTTACCCCCATATGTTGATTAAAAATGTTTCTCCCATTTCATAGCCACAACCCCCCTCTTTCCAATGAACATGAAGGTCACTTGGTTTTGGTCTATAATAGAGTAAATAACATAGATCAACTCATTACATAAAATACATCAAACCTTATGGATAAGGGGTCCAACATCCACACTATTTCAAGTGCGGGTAGTTGACTGAGCTCCACGATCTAGTTGATGCATTTCAAACACAACTTTGGTTAAGGCCTTCATCAAAATGTCTTCAACCTGATGTTTTGTATGAACATACTCTAATTTAAAAATCCCATAATCATCCATATCCTTGAAAAAAAATTATATTTTATATCAATTTTTTTATGGAATGTATTTTTTATAATATTTATAGCATCTGAATTATGTCAATGGATTCTAAACAAATACTTCACAAGAATTCCCATATCATCAAGTTGTTGCTTCATCCATAATAACTACATGAATGATTGAGTGTCTAAAATAAGTTCAACTTCTATGGTGCTCAACGAAATGAAATATTGTTTTCTAATTATCCAATAAATACACAGTCCATAAAGATAGAAATCAACAGATGACATTTATTTTCTATTATCTGCTAGTCCAACCCAATATACATCTGTATTTCCCAATAACTCTTATTGAGATTTTTTGTTGTATATTAAATCAAAATAAAATTTTACCTTGATATAAAGAAGTAATATTTTAAATAAAAGTGAGTGTATTTATTTGGGATTTCATTAATACCATGATGCTTGGCATATGTAAAACACAATATCAAGTATTGTCACCATCACAAATAGTAAACTCCCAATAATTTTCTTGTATTCTATAACATTAACTACATTTCCTTCATCATCCCATTAAATCTTCATTTGGGTAGCCACCATAGTATTCATCTCCTTGGAATTATCTATTATAAATATTCTCAGAACTTCTATAGAATATTTATATTGATAAATGAATGAGCCACTCTTTCATTATGTCACCTGTAAACCAAGGAAAATCAGAATTTCCCCAATCATGGACATTTTGAACTCACGTTTCCAGAATTTTATAAACTATTTTTACTAAAAATCATCTGATCCACCAAATATCATGTCACCAACATACACCAAAACCACCATCCTTTGATTAGTGTCACTGTTGACATACAGATTGTAATGAATTCCAATGCTGAAAACTTATCTTATTTAAAAACAAATTGACCCTATAATACCATGCTCTCAATTCTTTATTAAACCCATATAGATAATTTCTCATCAAAAAAACTCTATTATCATATTCATGAATGAAAAAACTATCCAGATACTAAATATAAACTTCTTATTCTATAACCCCATTCAGAAATGATAAATTGACATCCATATGGAAACTGTGAACATTATTTACAATATTATTACCCAGAATAACCTGGTTGTATATATCCTTTCAATTGGTTCAAATGTTTCATCAATGATGAAACCCTATATCTGGTAGTTCCTTTTTTACACTATTCAAGATTTGTTTTGAATCAATGCACCATCTTCATTCATCATGTTTCAAAAGATCCATTTATTTCTGATGACATTCTTATCTATTGGTCATGAATCAATCCCCCATGTCTGAATATTATTTATTTTTTTCAAGATCTTCATTCATAACCTAAATATAGTTTTCATCTCTAGATACTTCTTAAAAATGTTTAGGCTCAACCTATGATAATAACGATGCTTCCTGTAGAGTATGAATCATCCTTGTCTATAATGGAACTGTCTGATCACTGATTATGTTAATACTATTAATTTCAGCTTGACTATTCATTTTTCATCTAGGTATATATTTAAATTCATCCTTATCAACAATATCTTATTCCAAATCAACATTTTCTACTTATTATACCACTATGTTTCTTATCTCATCATAAAATTTATTAGGATACTGTTTATTATGTGGTTGGATTTTTTTTTTTCATTCTTTACTATAGTGACATATTTTCATTCAAATAATTTTACCATAATTTTTTAAATAATTTATATGCTGTGATTATTTCTGTGTAACAAAAGAATATTCCCTCATCTCTACATGAATCAAAATTTATGTGTTCATTTTTGTTGAGAATGAAACAATTACATAAAAAGTATTGAATTTATTTCAATGTTGGATTCTTTTAATACCATATCTCGTAAGAAGTCATTTATTCCATTGAACACAATAGATCCCTGTTATATATATAGAACTATATCAATAATTTTTCATTCTATAACTTTCCTTATATGTTCTTTTTAACAAACATTTCGATCGATATATGGTAGATGATCCAATTTATCCTCTCAACAACTCTATTTTTTTGAATAGTTTTTGCTGTGGAAACTTGATGAGTTATTCCATATTTCTCAAGATAATATTCTACTTAAGTTTTTTTGAATTATTTTCCTATATAAATATAAATAATTAGTGTATTATGCCCAAAAATCCTTTTATATTCCATCCAATAATTTAATATGGAACTAAAAACATTAAACTTATGGAAAAAATACCCATGCCATCCTAATTTATTTAACATTAAAAAGAAAATAATACCTCAATCCATTAATGGGTCGTGGTGAGATAGGTCCATATATATATCTACATGCACTAATTCATGAACTATGGTTTACTTTTACTATTTTTCCCAGTATATATTTCTGATGATATTCCCTTGTTTAATAGTGTCACATGTATGAGTATGATAATGTGATAGCTTAGGAGATCTAGAGTTGCCTCATATTTAACCAGATATTCTATGGATGGTAGGCATAGATGGCTAATCCATTTCTATCACAACCTGTTTTCTTCCTCTCTAGATAAAAAATAAATATCTTCTCCTCCACTCACAAGGTAGATATTCCCCTTCATTCTTTTCCCCATAGAAAAACTACACTGCCTCTTCCTTTAATGATACACATCTTCTTATTAATTTTTATAGCATGTCTTGAGTCACATAGTTGACTGACACTAAAAATGTTGTGACTAAGACCTTTAATAACTAATACATCCGAATGTCTCATTTATTTTCCCAAAAATTTGGATTTTCATGATCCAATAATATTCAATCCTTCACCTTTTCCCAATTTAAAAACACATTCCTTGTCATATTTTATGCCTTTAACTAAATCGTTATTACTTTCTATATGGGATGTTCAACCACTCTCAAGGATCTATACACTAGAGTGATCTGATTCATTATGGGAAATAACTACAACCAATTCATGCTTAGTTCTTTTCATTTTGATCCATGTTTTGACAACATACCAGAAATGGAATGACAATATCGATCTTCCTCAGAGTATGATGAACCTTCTTAATCTTTCAATGATACAAATCGATTTTGTATATTAATCTCTTTTAACAATACATTGAACTAATAATTATGACTATATTCAGTTGTCTTTGGAACATTTCCTTACATTATCGATCATTAATATCATTATTTGTGTCTAAATCCTCTACACTTAACATAGTGACCATCAAATAATGGCATGGAATATTGATTATGGATACCAATGTTGTTCTTGTTCCCTTAAATACCTATTTTCTACGAAAAAAACATTTTGTGAGAGTCCTATATTTCCAAAACAAAAACATCTCATGTATGGTGAATTCCAATGTGTCAATTATACACTACATGGTTTCATTTGTATTATATGAATCTTCTTGTTCTAATTCATTCCAAAATAAATCTTCAATCTTAGAGTAGGTTCTTGTAGTCTGACATCAACCATTACTACTTTTTATTTTCAATCAAGCCACATACTAGCATTATCATTTGTATTTTAATGTTACTTCTTTTCTTTTAGATCTCTATGATCCAGTTTAATCTTTTTTATTTTCTGAATTATCTTTTTTCCCAATGTTGTATCGTGATTCAAGTGTTTCTCCTAACCTTTAACACTATTTCATAGGCCGATGACTTCTTATTCACATTATTTGATATGTTTGATTTGATATTTCTAGTGTTAGTTGAAATATCAATTTCTCTTTTTGGTTCTTTGATTTGTAGCTTGTACTCAAATTTTTTTTGGAGCTCTCTAGAATTGAAGAATTTGTTTTTCAATTTCTTAATTTATCTCTAACTTCTCTTCTTCCTTATATTGTAAATAATGTTTGTAATCATGAAAAAATTTGTTGGCTTTCCTTTTGGGGATCTCCAAACATCTATCTTCTCAAGAGTGTCTTCTAATTCATCCTAAAAATTGACTCTTCCTTAAAAATATTCTTCATCATTGTCAATTTTAAAATTTTTAGGAATTACCAGTAACTTACACCATAAAATTTTCTACACAATTGATTTAGTCTACATATCTTCAACCTCAGAATCTTATTAAATTTCATTTAATTTTTAAATAAGAATCATCTTTTTAAATAAATTTTGAATGAACTTAATATTACCTTTCACATTGGATGAAGACTATTTCATGGTAATTTCCACTTCATCATCATCTTATTGAAACTTCTAGGGGAAACTTGCTCTAAGATTTACATCCTTTCAACATCAAAAGCATCAATGTGGGAGTTACACTTGTATCATTCCTTCCCTTCTTTGTATTATTTAGGAATGGAATGAAATTTTCCTATCCATATCTTCTTCTCCCTTTCCATATTTAATGGTGATTATATTCATGGGATTCAATTCCTCCCATTTGGAATTCTCTTAATCTACAAGCTCATTATCATCATTTATCACTTCATATGCAATTAAAATACTGTGCATTCTATTCAATTCTAGCGCCTTTATATCGTTAACTTATAATATTATTTTCGGTTGAACCGTAGTGGATGACTTCTAAAGATTCATGTAACTATATTTACGTCCTCAATAATTTTTTAGAGTCTATGCCTGTATTCCAAAGTAACATTCAACAATTAGAATAATGAATCTATCGATTCATTTGGGACCATTATCAAATATGAATACTTTTTCTATAGACCTAGACCACTTATTCTCTGACTTTTGAGTCACCCTTGTAATTATTTAGCAACTTTTACCACCTATAATGTGATATTTTACATGAAATCACGTTCATATATATAGAATTAAATAGGGATCCACCTAAATCATTGATTCCTTTGGCATCAGAATCCTATTTTCTTCGTTCATATTCTTATAAAGAAGAACTATCAATACATGTATAATTTCCATGCATCACCATAGTAAAGACATACATTCATAAATATTGGAAGTAATGCTACATCCAAATATTCTATAACTGAAAATTATTCCCATAAAATATTGTAATCCCTTTGTGATTGAAAACCAACTTTAAAACCCTTGAGAGAGAAACACTGATATTAAAATTTTTCTCTAATACCAATTATTAGTCCAACTAGGATAAAAATTCTAAGAGTGGGTGGGGGTGGTGGTGAAATAGGGTAAAAAAAATTAATACGACTTCCCCTTCAAATCTTATTTCATTGCTAAAAAAATACTATTCTATCCCTTTCCCATAAAAATTTATGAACATAAATGAAAGCATGAATGAGACAAATTTTTTTTAACATGGTTCACCCTTATTTGGTGGATCATAAACTTCCACTTTCATCCAATTTATGAATACCCAATTACCATTGAATTATTGGGAAACTCTTTATTGGTTCACACAAATTTTCCTTTAACACTACCCTTGGATTTCTTCCATGAAACATTTAAGTTAGGTCATCGAGCTCCCAAAATTTTTACAACTTTTGTTTTCATGAAACTTACTATTGTGAAAAACTAATAGACTTTGTTCACACCTCCCAGGGTAAAACAGAAACATGTTCTTTTCTATATTAATTAAAAAGTTCAGTTGTTTCATTGCACCCATCTTTTTTAGAAAATTTTATGATTTACACGGAACTCTTACCCAATTTATATTATTGATTTTCTCTAAGGATAATGTTTTTTAAATGAGGGGGTAGCTACCTTTTTATAGGCATTCCTGAACGTATGTGAAAAGTCCATGCTGGTTTTCTACTATAGGTTCAATAAATCTGCTTTTTCACAGAATTCCTAGATTACGTGAATCATATTTCGAGGATTGAACTTTATTATTTGACATCATATTTTCTACATAATCTTATTCTATTCCTACTACTAATCAAAATGCTTTTGTCCTTAAAAACCCAACATTCATGTAATTTCATAACTTGCACACACCTTTGGTGATAGCTATATTTTGATGTGGTGATCCCGTATATTGAATTTCAAAATACTTTGAGAATCACCATTACCATTTCTTGAATGTTTTTTTACTTTTATTCCAAAATACCTCCTTTTCAATTTTTTTTCAATCTTCCAAATTTTTTATTGCAAAAATTTTGAAAACACTAGGAAACTATACCACCTTTTATATGTATATTTTTATACCACATCCAAAGTATACATTACATTATCTTGGAACTTTTCCAACCTAAATTATCAAAAATAACTCTATAAATACATAAACAATCATGGAAACATTCTTTTTCAATAAAAAATATCAACCCAAAAACACTACAATGATACCTTGGGGGGTTTTCCCAACAATAATGCATTGAATCATATTTTTACATATTTTAGGATTTATTTTTATTTTAACTTTCTTATTTATTTTTCCCATCATATTGAATTATTTTAATAACATGTACCTCAATTCATTTTTGTTGTTTAGTGTAAATAAATATATTAAACATATTATTTCGTTAAAGGAAAATATATACTAAAATACTGGTGGTGCTACAATATACAATGTGGTAAATAAAATAGTTACACTATATGAAACATGTCTGAAATAATGAAATTTGAGACGAGAAAACCTTACCTCATGCATCGTTATATTTCATCGCATTTTCACCTCATTCATAATAAACATATGTTTACTAAAATATTAATTCAAATGTGATGTATATTTATTTTAATAATTATTTTTAGTTATAATCAATGGGTTTTTATTACTATTTTTTAATGAGACAATGGTTTGAAGATGCTCTTTCTTATAGATTATTCCCTTTTGTTATTATTTTGTAATTTTGATTATTTTTACTTATATTATTTTTTAAAATTCTTTCCAAAATAATCGAATGCATTAAAATACATTTTTATTTTGAAACATAGACTTAATAGCCATGTAAGTGGTATAAATGTGAAATAATCCTTAATTATGGTTTATACAACATTCATGAAATTATCCAAACCATATTCCCCATTAATTGGATACTAGGTGTGCATTTAGGATCACCTATAATGCATCGAGTGAAGGTTGAGTTAATGCTTAATTGGCTTTTTAGGTTTATAACCACTTTTTTCATTATATCCAAATCCTTCACCGACTTTTTTATATCTGGATTTGGATTTTATTTCTAGAAAAACACTCACATGTTATTTTATAAAAATTTTAGGAAGGTTTTATGATTATATGAATTTTTGAGCATCAAAATATATTTTAAATGTTGTAAAATTATCAGGAATGTTTTTCTATCATTGTAAATATAATATTGAATTTATCAAAATTATTCATTATAATATTTATCATTTAAAATAAAAGGAATTGGAAGGACTGAAAAAATAAAAGAGATAAGAGGTTATGAAAAAAACCTTTAAAAGTTGATTCTTAATGCTCATAAATAACACCTTAAAACCATTTAAAATTATTATAGATACTCTGGAAATAGGTATTGATATATAATTCATGATTAATGGATTTATAGTTTAGAGGAATGGAATAATTGATGGATATTTATACATGTAGAGGGGGTGTTTTTAGATTAAAATATTTATTATTTTGTTAAGCAAGAAAACTACTTTTGGGTGGAATTGGATCCAAAATATTGTTTGATAAATAAAGGTGAAAATATTATTTATGGTCATACAATTCCTCAAATATATATTTATATGTTTTTAAGATATTTTAGACCATTTTTTATGTTAACCCTTCAAATTATTTTACCATTACCATGGTTACTCATTTTTATCTCCAGAAATTATTTTTGTGCATAAAAAATTAAACTTATTAATTGGGATTATTATTATAGAGATGGATATATATGGATCCTTTTTAGATACAAGCATATCCTTTAGGTTTTATTTTATAAGGAATATTCCCCCCCATGATTTCATTGTGCCATTATTTCTTGTCATAAGCCTTTGGAATATGAGGAATCATTCTTGAGGTCATATGGGGTTCTCTAGTATCTTCGTTTAGGATATATAGAATATGAATTATAATAAGTAAATGTATGTTATGGTGGGATTAATTTCCAAATACAACTTTACTTATTTGTGATATCAAGGATGTAATATATTTATTGAGTGTGGTATTTGGTTTCCAGTGATAGGTCATCTCGATGGCCACCATTATAGAATCAAGTGTGTTGAGATGTGTTACCATATATTAATGATATAATCATGTTACACAAAGGTGGATATGATATTGATCTTAATGTGAAGGTTTCATGGAATCTACAACATCAAATTGATATAGGGAATCTACTTAATTATTAGTTGATGGTATGTATGAAATGAGTTATTTAGAGTATAAATCTGGGGACTCCAAGAGTTGAGTCATATATGAATTATTTTACAAATTATTTCTTTTATTAACATCTTATTATTTTTTTCAGGGAGAGGGTTGACCCCATTAAAATGGGTTTCGGGTCGATTTAGTTCTCAATATATTTAACCAAATGATAACACCTCCTATATAAAGGGTGAATATAGAGATCTATATTTTTAGAGGACCAATGAAACTTTAGTGGGACATATAAGTGTATGTAGGTTGATGTGAGGGGATGTATTGGAATGTTTTTTGGAAATATTATTTGAGAAATTCCCCCATGAGATGCTAAAGGAAGATTAAGCCATTGATTTTACAGATTTGAAGCTGGTGGAGATTCTTATTATTGATTATAATTAATAGTTCATGTATCTTCTATGATTTTTTTCTAATATTATATGGGGATGATATTTCCATGTTGTGGTGATTTTAAGATAACTTTTGAAATTCCATCAAGGTACAGGTGAACATTTTCAAGTTTATATCCTTCTCTGAGGTAGTGAACTATGCCTTGATAGAAGATCAAGAATTGACCTATGGTGGTGTGACTGTCCTTATTATAGGTGGTGGTGCTATAAAAATTTAGATGTTGGTATATGACGAGACCTAATAGGGTGTTCAGATTATGGGACCATCACATCTGGGTGGGTCATATTTGAAATGTTATGAGTGATTCAATATGGGACACATATAGATATAATTTGATCAACCACCCAAGGAGTGTTAGGATTATAGGTTGATAGGTCTCTTGAAGTTTTTTTGTTGGATATCAAATACATATAGATTTAATATATTTATTTATAATAATTAATTTTATTTTGGATCAGGATTTGAATATATAGGCAGTAGTAGGAGTTCATCTTTATGCCTAGGCCATGGTAAATGACATGGTGATTAGTAGTGGGGGTATTGGCTAACCTCGAGTGTGACTCAATAGGGAGGTAAGTAATTAGAGATTTTAGGATCAATAATATGGTAAACATTTGATTCAAACATTTCTACATAGTTTTGGGAGTCATTTTAGGTAGTATTTATTCCATGATTATATTGGATTTCAATTGAGATTATGGGTATTGGTGCACATTGATTCCCTAGACCCGTACTCTTGGATGTGTTTTTAAAGTACATATCCTTTATATACTATATTTGATACATACTATAGTGGAACAAACATTACCATATACAATTAAAATATCAAAAAAATATTTTGTCACTTACATACCCAAGAACATTTTATGTTTAACGTTTTATTGAATTATAGAAGACATTTTACTAATGAAACACACATCATTTTTAACAAATGGGAGTTTTTATATTAAAAAATGGTTTCCTTATTTTAATAAAATAATTCACTATATTTCAAAAAATTATCAGCACATGATACCATTATTTTCCCATATAACATTATAATTGTCTTTAAAATGTTGGGATAAATAGACATAATATAGGGTAAGATAAATTTTTTAGGGAGGGTAAACACAATAGGTAACAATAAATGATCCTAAGTGAGTATAATACAGACTTGTGGGTATGAGAAAAAAATCATAGAGTAATGAAATAAATTAAAATAATCATACATAGCACCCTATAGATCACTAGGCCTGAATTATAACATAAAGATATTAACATAACTAAGTAGATATCATAGGATAATGAAATATTAAAAATCTAGAAATAAAATAATGTATGTGGTAATATTTTGAAAATTAAATGTTGTACAGAATATGTAGAATAATTCATCATTATAACATTATGGTACAATCCCATACATATGTTACGAATGCAAGTAGAATCGGGTTCACACAGGTCCGTTCTGTACTATTCATCATTTCAAAAAATGTGAACTCAGTTGGAATTAGGTTCATGTATAATTAAAACAATCTATGGATACATAAATATATGCCCACCCATCATCATAATAGGTAATTAATATTTGTTCCACAAGAATAATAAACAATGATAAATTCATGAATGTCTCATCATTATTAGCCTATAAGGTAAAATGGGAATATATAGCGGTATACACCATATCAATGTAAATATCATTATATCAAGGTAATGATACATAATGGTATTCACCCTATATATAATAAATTTTATATGATCAAATTAATATTTTCCCCAGTCAAATGAATATATGGGGGTCATTGTGAACTCCCTTCAAACAGAAGAAAGAAGTAAGGACAATCACAATGGAAAAGAATTGGAAGAAAATTTATGTATAACTAATTATAAGGGAAGAAAAATTTAGTGATCCAAACCAAAATACATATTAACATAGGCATATAAAATAAAAATGAGTTCAATAGAAATATGTATAGTGATAGAGAATATAATCAACAGGTACAATATGAGAGGGAAAAACCCTTTCTAACAATGTAAGGTATGAAAAATAAATAATTAAGAAAGTAAAAAATACCATAAATTCACCATAAATTAAATTAATATATAATGTTAATATTAAAATTAATTAAATATGAGTTATAGAAGAGAAAATATAAAAATAAAGGATATCACTCAAAATGAGCGGTGTCTTGGAAGGAGAACTACTACCTGTATTGAAACAAGTGTTGTAAGAATATATCAATCAATATATTTAGTGAAAGAAATATTAATCCACATAAAAAACATTAAATAAAAAAATTTAGACGTTATAATTCATATAATATTATAATAACATACCCAACAATGGAAGGATATAAGATAATGAAAAGAAAATGAGGTAAGAATCCCCTTATGGGTCTGGTAGTGAGTAAAAATATCATTGAGTGGGATCATGAAGTATAATTTTAAATAAAATAAATAAAATTTTATTTATCATAAAAAATAAGTGGAAAATAATTAAATTTTGATAAAAAATTGGTACGCAATTTGAAGTATGTCCTCAGAAATAGAAATTTAGGCATTAACCCCTTATCTCTTTGTTAACATTTGAAACAAAAGACAATGAATGAAAAAACATGAAATAGAACCCTAAATACCCTTAATATATATTTAATTATGTTATTATTTTTCAAAGAGTTAGTATATAAACTATAAAAAACTGGTTCACAATAAAATTTTTTTCTTAAAGATGAAAATTTGAGATGAGAAACCCTTACCTTTGGTCTCGTTGTATTTCACCATGTTTCTTCCCCCGGTATAATAAACCTATATTTATTTAAACCTTAATATTCATTTTAATCATACTAATTTTTTCCTTCATGATTTTTTATAATGATTTTAATGTACTTATCAGTATTTCATTTGTGGATAGAATGGGCTGAAGACATGTTTCCTTCTAAATTATCCCTTTTATTTTGATTTTGTGATTTTGATTACTTATCATTTTATCATTTCTGTAAAATTATTTCAATAATATTATAATAAATATAAATAAATTTATATTATATAATATATACTAAATACTTATTTAGGCGACAATAATAGTAAATAATCATTCATTATTATTTGTAAAAATTTCATGAATTATCCAATGCATATCCTCTAAGAGTTTCAAAACTAGTAGTGAAGTTAGAGACTCTTACTGTGCATTGAGTTATGGTTGAGTTAATACAAAAAAAAAAATTTCAGGGTCATTACCACTAGTTGAATCAGACGTAGATCCAACATCAACTTATTTATATCAATATAGGGATATCATTGCAAGGAAACCTCAAAAACATTAACAAAATTAAAAAATAGTATTACGAATATGGTAAACATTGAGAATTATAATGGATTATAAATGTAGTATAATGATATTTAATGGAAATATAGCAATTATAATATAATAATTAATTTATAACAATGATGGATAAAAACACTTATCATTGAAAAGAAAATGAATTGGATGGATTTCCAATATAAAAGAGATAATCAATTAGGAACTTTTACTTTGAAAATAATCTTCGAAAAGTATGCTATGAACTCTTTAAAACCTTATAGAATCATTGGATATACTCTTGAGAAAGGTAATGGGGGTCGATTCATGTTTAATGTAGTTTGAGTGTCATGGAATGTGACAATATATGGGTATTTATAGTTGAGGAAAGAGGATATTTTGGGTTTAAATACTGATTAATTTATTATTTAAGCCAAAAACATTTGGGTGGCAGGGATTCCAAAAAATTGTTTGATAATTAATGATGAATATCTTAGGTAATATATTTAAATTCCTCAAAAACCTATTTATAGGTGACTTTTCAGGTGTTTTAGGCCATTTTATTTTACTTTTATCCATTTAAATTAATTTAAATTTATTGTGGTAACTCAATTTTATCTCGGTAACTTATTTTTATGATTAATAATATAATTTCACTTATATTTTATAATTATATCAATTTCACTTGATTCAATTTCTAAAGGAGATAAAAATTAAATCTAAAATAATAAATATGTTACACATATTTTTTAAAAAATATAAAATTTATGTTCCAAAAAATCAAACATAGGTTTATAAATGCATCTTAATATTTTTATATGCATTATATTAATACATAAATATTTTTATCAATAAAAAATATTCAAAAAGTTTTATGTCATAATTATATCATGTTTATTCCCTAAAAATTACAAATTTTTTTAAAATAGTAATTTTTTAAAATTCATAAAAATTAAATTTATTTTGAAAAATCCAATAAATTAACTCTAAGATAATTTCAATGTAATCATTCCTAAAATGATTTCTTTTTTATAAAATTAAAATTATAAAATTTTGAGAATTTTCTTTAGAATGAAAACATATAATATTAGATAATACCATTTTTATTAAATAAAATTAACCTTTTAAAAGAAAAGTAATTACTATAATACCAATTTGTTACATTCTACCAATTTAAATTAATTTAATCCTCTCATTTTTATTTATCCTAAAGTGATACTAATATTTTTATAAAATAACATGAATTTCCTTAACATTAAATTACATACGAATCCAAAGGTCTATCTATACCTCAAACATGTATCATTCAAAAAATCCAAAAAAAAATTCACATCAAAATAGAATCCTTTTATAAAAAATGAGGTTTCTATCTCCAAAATTATCCTCAACTATTAACATATTAATCTCAAAATTTATCTAAGCCCCACTGTGATTCTAGCTACGATACTCCAGACCCTCACCCCTATATTTAGTTTTAAAATATATGTCCTTTACACACTGCATTTTATTACTATGGTGACCCAAACTTAGCCATCTATAATTGAATTTTTGAAATAAAATATTTAGTAACTTATAAAACCAAGAAGTTTTAGGTGTATAGTTCAACATAATTTGATAAAACAATTAACTAAACAAACACATATCTTTCTACTCCAATGTTAATTTTTTCCCTATAAACTAAGGATTCCCTATTCTATAAATGTATTTAAAATATCCTACAAAATTATCCACACATGATACACTTCTTGACCCATCTTACTTAATATTCTTCTATATAACCTAGTAAAAAAAATAATCAACGGTGAGCTCAAATACCTAGTAAGGGTAAACATAATATGGTAAAAATAAAATATATTAACTCATCATAAGTTAAACATATGTGTATAATAAACAAAACATTGTGAAAGGAAATAATTTAAAAGAATAATACATAGTACAACATAGATCATAAGTCATGAATTATAACATAAAGATTTTTCATAAAGAAGTAAATATCATAGGATAATATAATATGAAGAATGTGGAAACAATATCAAGTTTTATGGATTCAATTGAAAATTGAATGGTATGTGGAATATGTATAATAATTAAGAAGTATAGCACTGTAGTCAAATATAACATCAAGATCACACATGTCATTTGTGCGCTAATCACCATTTTATAAAATTTAAATATATGTAGCATCTGGTTCATGCATAATTATAATAATATCATTACACTATTCATTGTAGGACTATATAATTTTGGAAAAACTCATTTTTAGAATATTTCATGCATATTTGTGCCACATTAATTGGTTGTAATCATAAATACATAAAATACACCTCGTGATAAACATATGTAAAAAAAATTTTATCCAATAAATAATCAATCATTGTAAACACTTTTAATGAGTTCAATTAATCATATGGGCATTCAATCTAAATAGAATAATTAGTATGGTTTTTTGTAAATAATATCCCCATTCAAACAAATGTATGGGCATCTAAGTGAACACCCTTCAATCGGAAGAGGTAAGGGTAATCATAATGGTATGAAATTAGAATAAAATTTGTGAATAACCATTCGTATGTCAAGAAAATGGTAGTTATAAATAATTACTGACATACAGATTTCATTTCACCCACACCACATGAACAGAAGAACATGGAAATTTAATTACCTATTTGATGGATTACATTTATCATTAATGTGTTAATATTTTTTTATGAAAGGATATGATTATTATTGTATGATTGTTATGTATAAATCCTCAAAATAACATATTATGATTATTACACTACTATTAGTTTTCATGACATGTGCTAATAATTTTCAAATACATCAAATTGTTTATAATAAAATAACATGTTAATATGAATTATATTTTGATGATTTTAAATTTATATCCTTAATTTGATGTGGTATTTATAAGTTATTTTGAATTAAAATTAATTATTATAGTAAATTAAAATGGTTGAGGTATTATAGTGTCTTGATGAATCGATATATTGGTTTAAATAATTTGTTATTTATTTGTGTCCTAGAATTTTGTGATGAAAATTTTAGATACATTATTTATAAGGGTTAAATAAAAATTCATCCGACCCTATGTAGTCATAGGAACAATCTCAATTAAAAGTATAACGTAGTTCAACCACATATATCCATCCATGGTAGCATGGGGGATTAATGTGAGGGAATAACATGAGAAAGGGTTAGGCCGAATAATTCAGGTGCCCAATTCAGCATATAAGAGATTATGAGATGATTAGACTCTCTTGTGTAGGTCATAAAGGGAGTTAGTATGAAATAAGTATCTCTTGGATGAAATCTTTTTGGGGAAATGGTGTATAGAGTATTAATAAGCACTTTATGTCCCTATTTAACACAAATGTGGGACTCAATTTAAAAATTAAGCACTGTTCCTCAATTTAAAATGTCAAGGAGATTTTGAAGTGGAAACAAAGACAATTTTAAATGTTGTTATTAGATTTCATCATCTTCATCGTTAAATTCCTCAATATTTTATAAGTATTTCTTTTGAAATAAATTTTATGCATTTCATAGTATGATTTATATTTAACCCTGAGTCTAAATGAAGTATGAAAAAATATACCTTTATAAATTACGCAGTATATTAGAGGGAATAAATAATATCAACCAAATTATTAAAATATTTATAAAGGTTTTATGACATTAAAATTTATTGACTTATTCAGAAAGAATTATTTAGTTTTAATTAATGTCATTTTATAATTCCAAAATATTTTTTCTTTAAAAAATATTTTTATTTCATTTTTGTGAAAACATTAGAGTTAATTTAAAATACTTTAATATATTATATTTTGTAAAAATAACATAATTATTTAAACCAAACTAAAAAATTATCTTTTGGTTAAATTTTGTGTCTTTATGAACTGATTAGTTTTTCAGTGAAAATTAAAAAATTATAATCTTATAGAATGGTTTCTTTTGCATTAAAGTATTTATATTTTATCATTTTATTTTGAAATGATTTTAAAATTTAATTAGTGAATTTTTATTAAAATTAATCCAATAAGAGCTTTTGAAATTGAAATTTTTCTTAATTTTGGTAAAAATACATTTTTAAGCTTAAAAATGAATTATTATGGAGATATATTTTTGATGTGTTTTCCAGGTTTATTTTAAAATAAATTCCAAAAAATTAGAAGAATGTAATTTGATAAAATTTTTTCTATGTATTTAATAATAATAATTATGATTATATAATATTTTAAACTAAATTTCTGGTTATTACAAATTGTAATCAAGGTAAAAATTCATTACTATGGTTAAGGTTAAATAGGTTTTATTGGGGGGTATTATTCATAGAGGTAAGGGCGATATTTTCTAATAAAATTAAATAAATCTAAATTAATGGACATATTTCTACAATATATTTTCTTAAATTCAAATACTATTAAATTTAAAATAATTTGGATTGAGAATGAAATTATTATTTTTTAATCTATTGTGAAAATCTATGTGTGTAATATCCTTTACTTATAAAAGGACACCCATATTTTCTCTTATTCACACAACTTTGATCCAACTATATCAACCAAACAGATATCAATTATATTATAAATAAACCCCTATCCATAAATAATAGGTTCTTGTCTTTATAAAATACTATTCTAATGGTCATTAGGAAGGGGTCTAAAAGAGGTGTACCAAAGTAGGGGTAATCAACCTAGATGAACAATTTTAGTTTATTTATTCATAAATGTTTTATAAAAATGTTATATATATATATCATAAAATTATGATTCTAGGATCATAAATATACCGAGATTTTATTATGACTATATCACCACCTTTTTCCACATAATTTCCATCAAATGGGAAATAAAAGTATCACATGTGCGTATGTGTATAATACCACCTTTACATAGCAGTATGATTGCTTATCCATCACCAAAATTAATAGTTGGTTATTATGATTGATTTAATGTTTATATATGATATTTAAGATATTTTTATACTTGTATAATTATAATATCCTCCATAAATTCTTACATTTCCATATGTTGAAAAATGATAACATCACTCATTTGTATGTGTGAAATACTATCTCCATGAAGAGATGTGATTAATTTTTTAATATTTTAATGGTTGGTAATAAGAATATATTTAATTGATATATATTGTATATATGATATTGTAATTATTCTATAATGGGAATTATTATTTACATTTCTTTTGTTTCAAACATCTAAAAATATACACATCACTCCTCTATACATACACAATTCCATCTCCACGAAGTGATATAAATAATTTTTCATCACCAAAATATATAAATAATTATAATATATTATATGAAGAATAAATATGAAACTTATTCCATGCTTAATATTTTTTAAATGACGAAACCATACCCAATGTGAAATTATATGAAGTATCTTACTAAAACATGTATGAGAAGTGTACCACTTATAACTTGGGATAGAGGTTTCCACAAATAATTGTAAATAAACGGATGAAAATGTGTTGTAAGTAAACAATATGTTGTTTGATATGTATGAATATTATTCTACAATATATTTTTTAAAAAATATTTCTATTATACCAGAGGTTAGAGTTCTTATAAAGAAAGTCGAACACGTGGTCAAAGATATATATTTTAATGTCCTTTTATTTTGGATTGATTATGCATGAATTTAAATTAAGGTAAATTATAATATATTTATCAAAAAAATTATTTTCATTTTTATTATCTTATAGTTATTTTTATAATTTTTATATTTTATTTTCATTTTTATCTCGTTGGTAGTAAAAATGATTCGTAAAATGTTTTTAAAAATCCAACATTATTTCTCCTCTTTCATTCAGAAATCCTTTTTTATATGCTATTAATTTTTTTAAAATGTTTTTAATATTATTTTTTCTATTTTAATATTATTTTTCTAATACATTTCTACAAAAGTTCAAAATTATATAATTTTTTTAAAAGAAATATTTTTTTCATTTTCCAAAAGTCGTACTTTTGAATTTTTAACAAAAATATAAAAGGGAACATTATTTTAAAATACATAGCATAAACTGAATTTACCATTTTTTTGACCAAACAATGTTTTTAATCTTACTTTATAGGTTTCCATGTTTCTTTTGAAATTAATGTTTTTCTTATTATTTTGGAAAATTTTAGATTTTAAATCACTGATTTTAAAATAAAAAGGGTATTATCCTCATGAAATATTATAGTGATCTTTAAAGGAATTTTTTTATGTATAATAATATCATTTAATGTTAATTATCTATTAATAGGGATATAATTTATGTATTTAGGTTTCATTGAGTACCACAATATATTGTATTTTATTGAGATCCATTGTTTCCCTCATTGTTTTGGAGAAATATTTTGTATGCTCTAGATAATGAGTTTTATTTTAGTACTATTTATTAGCCTCAGAAATATGGTCAGTCTGAGAGGACAATTTAAAACCTATAGGATATGTTTATATTCTATTCAATATATTTAAAATGTATTTTGGATCAATTCCTTCCTCTTATCAAATTCACTTATAACAATTGCTTTTACTTGATTATTCAGATGAATTATTCTAAATTTCTCTATAGAAGGATGAGCAGAATTATAATGAGATTTGATGAAGTTGGAGGTAAAAAGATATTATTATGGGATCTAGATGAGTAACTAGTATATAAATTCAAATTCATCTAGCAGAACATGAAGGAAGCTTTGATATGATAGAACACGTTTTGTGGCAATCATCAGAAAATTCTAGAATTTAATGTTAGTGAAAAGGAATTACATTTAATTTCTCTATAGAAGATGGTTATGAGATTCATAAATAAGTGAAATATAATACTTTGGTATATTTTATACTTTTATATTTTTTATTGATAAGGTATGGTATCTAATTTCAGGGTGATTCTTCTGAACATCTCTTAAGTTAATGATGTATTCCAAGTACCTTTCCTAAGTAAGAACATACCTGATCCTCCACATTAACTATATATAGAGGTTATACCACTTCATAATTATATTTAATATTATGAAAAACTGGTATAAATATTATATCGTTTAAATAAAGTTATACATAAAATGACTACTCACATGGTTATAGATATTTGGAGGAATACAAATTTCAAAGAAGCTTCATGAGAACCCAAGGATGCGATGAAATAAAGTTATATTAATTTTTTCATATTTAAGTGACAGAATTTCATGAAAGAAATTAATTTTAAGGGGGGTAAAATGTAATGCCCCATGATTTTATAAGTATTTCCTTTTAATTATACATTAAGTATTTGATACGTTGCTTTACATGAAACCCCGAGTCTAAATGAAATCTGATATAATATACATTTATAACCTAGCCATTATACTGGTGGGTATCAATATGATTAACCACATTATGAAATTTTTTTATAAAAGTTTTATATAATTTATACATATTTATTAACTCATAATAAATAAGTACTCAATTGTAAATATGCATTTTATAATTAAAAAATGGGTATTTACAAAAATGTTACAATTTAATTTTGTGAGAGGATATTGTAATAAATTTTTAACAATTTTAGAAATTTAATTTTATAAAAATTATATAGTTTTTTAATAATAAATTAAAAATTATATTATGTTGAAATATTGGTATTTTTTTGAAACGTCTAATTAATTAGTGAATAGTAAAAAATACCAATTTTATAGAAACATATATTTTGTATTCAAGTAATGAAAAAGTAAGATTTTGTATTGAACTGAATTTTTTATTTCATTATATTATTTTGATTAATCATAATACAATAAATTTTGTTAAAAAAACATTATTCTTTATTTTGGTATAAAAACATTTTAATAATTAAAATGAATTTTTATAAAAAACATTTTGATGCTTTTTGTGTGTTTAATTTAAAATTAATTTCAACCAATTATTGTTATTGAATCTAAATAAATGGATTCCATATTTTAAATAAAAATAATTAATGTTATATAATGTGGTATAATTTATTTTTTTCATTATGAATAATCACTGAGTTAAAAATTCATTACTATAGTTATGGTTAAAACTGGTTTACCCATGGGAATAAAATATAAGGTTGATTTTTCTAATTAAACTATTATAAATCCTACATTATAAAAATATTTATATCCTATATTATCCTACCATCAAATCCTATTCAATTTGAAATAATTTTTCTTTTGTATGAAATTATTAAATTATAGTCTTCTGAAAAGTTCCAACTATGTCATCTCTCTCTCTTATTAATGGACACCCCTCATCTCCATTATTTACATATCTTTGAGACACATAACTATATAAAACATGAAAAATTAACTTATAAAAATAATTATCCATTAATAATAGTTTATTGTTTTTCTTTAAAGGCCATTAAAAGGGTGCTTAAGAAGAGATCTAAAAGAGGTCTATTAAAGAAGAGGTAATAATCACAACCAACCTCATTAAATTTATTTATTATTCCATGATATATAAACATATTTTATCATCAATGAAATAATGAATATATTACCATAAATATAAATATATTTAATTATGATTATGTTATAATATTTTCATCCTCTTTTCCATCGAATAGGAAATTAAAATAGCGCTGGTGCGTACGCGTGGAATACCACATCAATGTAAAATTCTAATTCATTCTCAATCACAAGAATTACTAGTGGGTTATTATTATGTATTTAATGTTTATATAATATATTTATGAAAATCATATACTCTTTAAATTATAATATATTATTTACATTTTTAACTTTACATCCAATGAAAAATTATAACGTCGCTCGTGAGTATGTGTCGACCACAACATCTACGAAGTGATGTGATTTGTTTTTCATTTTATCTTTACATGGATGGGATTAAGGATAAATTTAATCAATATATATGATATAAATGATATAATAATTATTCCATGAAGGTGAAATATTATTTTTCTTTCTTTCGTTCCAAATATCGAAAAGTGGGAACATCACTCATGGGTACGCATGGTCTACCATTCCCATGAAGTGATAAAATTAATTTTTTTCATTTATTTACATAAATAATTATAAAAGTGTACATGATAAGAAAAAAAATATAATTATTTCATTATTATGTTTTTATAGATTATGAAAACATTGCCAAGTATGATGTATGAGAACCATCAAACAAAAACAAATATAAAAAATAAAGTATTTATCACCTCAAACAGTGATTTTAATAAAGAATTGTCAAGAAATCAGAGATAAAATTTTATAAGTAAATAATATTTGTTATGATTTATATGAATATTATTCCACATGATATTTATAAAAAATATATTTATTATACCAGATGTTATGGACCTTGTGATGAAAGTTGAACTTGAGGAAATGGATCTATGCTTAATTCCCATTTAAATTGGGATTGATTATGAATGAATTAACATTGAGGGAAATTATATTATACTTATCCAAAAAAATATTATTTTTTCTTATCCTTTAATTATTTTTTAAAATTTGATGTTTTAGTACCGTTCTACTCCCTTTGGTACTCATAATGGTTCATAAAATGATTTTACGAAAAGGAAGCCTTATTTCTCTTATTTGGGTATTAATTTTTTTCATCAAAGTCCATATTTTACTTAAAATGTTTTTATGAATAACAATAATAATATCCTATGATTTTTAATTTCCATTTACCTATGTTTTATTGTCTATAAAATTGTTTAAATGGGAAATATTTTAATTTTCTTGAAGCGATAGTTCTTTGTTTTTATTGAAAATGTAAAAGAAATATATTTTTAACAAAAAAAGAATGAACTGAATTTCACACCATAATAAATATAAAACACTTTGAATCTTACTTGAAAAGTTTACTAGTTCCCATTAAATGAAAAATATTTCCTTAATATTTTGTAAATTTCATATTTTAAAAAAGTTATTTTAAAATGAAAAGGTTAATTTTCTCAATAAATATTCCAGGTATTTTTCAATGAAAATATTTATATAAGATAATATCATTTTATATTAACTATTATTTACTAGGGATATCATCCAATGACACCAAGTTTCTTTTTATTGAATGATTTATGATTATGATTATGATTGTGAGATGTTTATGTTTCATTTTATTTTCTAGAGGTAATACAATGATGATATGGTAAATGTTTTAGGATCCTGTGGAATACATATTAATGGATTATGGTAATGTGATGGGTGGTTTAAGAATAATATAAACCACTAATTAATTGTGTAAATATAACTGTTTTGGGAGCTCAAAGTGTATAGATGAGGTTATATTAAGCCTAAAATATGGTATACAAGAGGTTATCCTATGCCTGAAAGAGATCACACAAGAGGCTATCCAAAGACAAAAAGAGGGAACATGAGAGGTTATTACAAGACCAATGTTGGAAAATGGGAAGTAAGGATAATCCTAACATCCAATAAATATTTGGGTAGGTATCCTTTAAATAATATTTCTATGATTATGATTACTCCACACATTATGGAACTCCTTTATGATGTCATAATTTTAAAATGTTATACAATAATGGATCATATTATTTGATACCTCTATGATTCAAGTCTTATAAATTATCAAGATTTAAAAAATTCTTCCTTATTATGATATATGAATTGATTGGAAGGATTTTCAAAGGATAAGATCATGTTCTCAGACACTTAATCTCATGTTATGCTAAAATTATCATTAATATATCTATTTTTACCCTTGAAGAGAATCTACGTCCACTCTATATTATGTTTTATTTTCCTTGGGATACGAAGAATGGTTTTTTGTATAATATGTCTAAGAATGGTGTTATTAGTGAAGAGAATGTTGGGAGATGTTGTAGACTATGTATGTTACAACTATTTATGTATCCATGTTTCCAAAGACACTAAAACATTATGGTTCTCATTGGAATATTAATGTTAGGTAATTAATATTCATCTAACAAGATATAATATTTCTGTATAAAAATTATTGGTCAATATACTCCGTGAGTGAGGGTTCCTGTCCATTGGGTTTTGAAATCATAGTAGTTTCATAGGGCACATGAAAGCCACTATGAAAGGATTCATAATAAATATGAGTTTAATATGATCTATAATAGATAAAAAATAAATAAACTCATAAAGTCCATGTGGTTAGAAGAAATTTTCATCAGTTCTACACATTATAAAGGAGACTTCTATAGTGTGTGATAATAAAGTGATGAATGAAGAACATAATAAACTAAGAGATAATCGATTTATGTGATAAAAGTAAGTTATGATGGTTCATTATCGAAGTGTAAACATTATGGGATTCATTATATGGTTTTTAAGTGGATATATAGTAGAGAAGTATTTAGTGCTACGAGGTTGGATGAGTATGTGGTGCTTGAGCTATCAGTGAGGTATTTATGTGAGAATCATATATGGTTTTGAACTATTTTCATGGGGAGTATTCAATAAATTCTTGTTTACATGGATAATGAATGGCTATATAGAACATGATGTTTTGGGGATCATGGTCATAGAAAACAAATGTTTCTTGGATCCATGAAGTGATGACTGGTTAGACATGATTATTAGAATTATTATCTACTTATAACATGAATAATAATATATTAACACTAAACAACATCATTTATTAACAATATAATGTTTTTATGAGAATATTAAAATTATGGATAAGATTATTGTGGGAAAATAATATTTTTTCCAGCTTGAGCACCACATATGCAGTGTAACAGTATAAAAATGGTTCGTTCATGAGAAGAATCCATATAATTAATAGTGTATTATTTTCTTGAAAAGGTCATGTGAGTTCACATGATATTATAATCAAACTTTGAGTAAGAGAAACCACTTACCTAGTGGGTGAAGTAGTGGGACACACCCCTTATATAATGTGAACAAGTTAAAGTGATGTCTTGTTACTAGGTAAACCAAGTATAGGTTAAAGACACACACCAATTTCATATTGTGGTGGTTCCTACCAGTTGGTATACTTGAGGATTAGGTATTCTAGTTTTCATAGTACATGAATGGTAATTTTGTGTTATGAAAAATATTAGGAATTATACCACACATGCATGAATACGAGTTGAATATGGAATAATTATAATATGATAATATGAGATTCTATACAATATTGTATCAAGGAGAAAGAAGAGAATGATTCTAGAAAAAATATATAGGAGTGAATGATTTGTGTGCCATTGTATTCAACAATCTATTTAGAACCAGATATTTTAAGATCTAGAGTGTGTTTTGATATTGGTAGACTAGATGAAGTTATTAAATATAGTACAAAATAAAAATCTATTGAACTGGTATTCTTGTGGATAGATATCAATTACATGAGTTGTTGAAATAACCTAAATCCAATAGTGATATTTCAATCAATAGATAAAAGTTGAAGTACATTATGACTGAGGAATAAAAAAAGTTTCTAGAAGGAAAATTAGGCTTTGTAACCAATTTAAGGGAAGAAAATTTGGTTGGGGTATATAAAAAACCTTGGAAAAATTTTGGTGTGTGGGGTTTAAAATTAGACATAATTAGAGTATTGACTACTTGGGTGTATAACTAGTTGAGTCCCAGTTTTTTTGATTGGGGTGTATAACCAATAAACATTCTTTTTCATTCACGAGACCTCTATAAATGATAAAAATTTTATATCTTAGATTATATAGGTTGGGATTTCAATAGAATTATAGAAATGAGTAGTATTTTTTGAAATATATACATATAGTTTAATGATCTCTATTTTATTAATATTGCACATGAGGTGAGACTTTGAAATAATATTTATACTTTTGATCACCTCAAAAAGTTTAAGAGGTTGAATTAAATAAAATAATTCATAAAAGTAAATCACTTATTAACCCCTCTTAGTGGTCAATATGACATAGGGATATACAAGTAGTATTGAATCCAAGGTTCCCCCTACAGATCCAAATGAATTTTATATGAAATAAATAATATTTATTCATTGAATAAAATGTATTTTATAACATTTTAGGACAAGAATTATCATAACTATAGAATTAAGATTTTACATAACATTTTATAACTTATTCAATAAGTGAGAGATGCAACAATAATGGGTTTTACACCCATTATTAAATATGTTTCTATGAATCAAGCTGTTAATAGAAATATAGTGTTAAAGAAAAACGATCAAAATTAAATCTTAATGTCTCTAACAGATAATGTCTGCAAAAGGAATTAATTATCTTGACATCCAATGTGATTTAGGATAAATTGAAAATTAATTGTGAAAAAATAAAATGATAAGAAATTAAAACATCATGTTTAGAGAATAAAGTTTTAGAATCATGATGGATTTGGACACTTCTTCAACGAGCAGCATAACAAGAATGCTACTAAATATGAATCCGATTAAGAAGATGAGAAATTTAGATAATAAAAAACATATAAGGAAAAAAGAGTAATTAAAAAAATTAGAATATAAATATTATGATAAATCATTAGAAAATATATACATTTTCATGTAACTATTTAGAAGATAAGTAAATTTTTCATTATAAATACGAATATAGGTTTGCTTTATCTTGTAGTCATGATGAATGTGAAGAATAAATAGAACCATAATGTTTATAGAAAAAGAGTATGGAAGGAGAAAATAAGAAAAAAAGGTCAAGAAAGGAAATAAAAAACTGGAAAAGAATGGGAAGAATATTTCTTCTAAAAAAGAGGATTGTGATATAAAATAAGTTTGTTTTGTTAATGAGATTATGAATAATCTATAAAAAAATAATGAGTTTGAGAATTGATAAATAATCTTGAAAAGTGACTAGATCAAAATGATGAATAGTTTGAGGAGAGATAATCAATGTTTTTGGAAGAAAAAAATATGTTGAAAAAGATCAAATAAGATATTTGAAATTTTATTGAGGTTAAAGTGTAATCATTAAAAATAAGTGAAGAGATGGTTTTTAATAGTCTCATAAACACTAGACTAAATCTATATCAGTAAAGTGATTGAATTTCTAACTGTGTGGGTGATAAAAATAATTAGAACTCTATTAGGACTAATAGGAAATGTTCTACATCAATGGAAAATAAGAATATTCTAATGATGTCCCCACTTCCTCCAAAAAATAAGGCATCAAATGAAGATATATGACCCCAACCAAATTCTATAAATATTTTTCTATCAAGGTGGTAGATAAAATTTCTAAGGATTCTTCTAGTGATATGGAAGTTATAAACAAAATTATTATTTTTATGGTATAATATTTAATTTTTAGGAATGATACAAGACTGAAAGGGGGAAATCAGGTGATAAAAAGAGAGATAATTTAGAAAGAGGACAATCTATGATCAAAACATCATAAAATATATCTACTTAGAACCAATTTTAAAATTTAGAAAAGATGCATGGTGGGTGTGGAAAAGGTGGCGGAAAATATAAATGGGAAACATTCCCTATATTGTGGAAGGAAATAAAACTTATAGATATAAAAAAGTGTATCCATATAATATTATGCTTTTAAAAGGTATATGTGAGAAGTATAAAGTAGCTGAGGTGGTTAAGAAATAATTATTAGTTGTTTCACCAGATTAGCTTGGGATAACCAATGGAATAGATAAAGAATAGATAAATTCTTGAGCTATAGAAACACAAATATTTTCATATAAATAAGGTAGTATTAATGATAATAATACCATAATCATAGGTACGGATGTTCAAAAATGAAAACCATTTGAAAGGTGTGGTCAGACTGAGAATAGAAAAAAATATTATAAGAAAATATTACCAACCCATGAAGATTTAATAAGAAATACGATTCAAGATCAAGGTAATAAAATTTCCATGACTAACATGTTGTATTAATCTATTTCACTCAAAGAAGAGACTTAAAACAAAAAGAAGATTCAAAATAAATCTTCTAATAAAAAGTTAATAAGTGAAGAGAAACATTGGTGAAGAGAAAACTCTCAACCTCAGTGATACGTATAATGAATAAATAGAAAACTCTTTACTATATAATATATATTTTTTATTCTAAATTGTAGGGCATTAAAAGAGATGGATGCATCCCTTGAAGGGGACATAAACTCTATACAATATATCATGTTTTTACTATACAACAAATGTAAAATTTTTGAACATCTTTTAAAAAATAATTTTTTAACATACATACCAACATAAATATTTTGAATGATTACAAAATTGTTATCAATAGAGAGTTGATTCTGATCAATAAAGGCAGAGATCTATATGTTTTTCTCATGAGAAATTCTATTTTGTTTGTCCAAATGAGTGTCAGATGGATACATTTCTTGATATGATATTTCATATAACACCAAAATATGAAGAGTTGAATATATAATATTGATATCCCTAGACTGTGTCTTTATAGACATCATTTACAAACATGAATATTCCATATTTTTTTTACATTGTGTCTACCAAAGTAAACATAGAGTAAAAAACATAAAGTTCTTTTCTAAAGAACATAAAGTGATGTGATCCTTCTCTCACAAGTGGATAAAATTAAGGCTTTAAATAAATCATGAAGAGGAGGATATCTTGGTATAATGGAGGGGAAAACCCCCATTATTACTTTGAAACATTTTATAAAAATTTTCTTTATATTTATTTTTAAGAAGGGGAATACAAGAAATATTACATATTTACATAGGGAGTGTTTAGTGATATTGAAAATAAAATCCAATGGGGGATATGGATGTTGTATCAATTAAATATTTGAGAATAAACACAGAAACACTAATATATATATATATATATATATACATATATTCTCTAAATTAATAATATGTTTTATAGCTTGATCAATATACAAAACTGAACTAAAAAAAATCCATTAAATATTTATTATTAATTTTTTTGAAAAATAATTAGACCTCTAGAGAATAAAATATTATAATATATTATAAAATGAATAAAAAATATGATTGAGATCACATAATGTTTAAAAATGATTTTTTCAATAAAATAAAGATTCATATATATATATATTGAATATTACATTAAAAAAGAAAATTTATATTTTTATAATTTAATTTCCCAAAATTAACATCATTTTTGAGTTCCACATATCAAATATAGTTTAAGGTTATTTTTCTGATATTTTTCTAATAAAATAGATTTTATGTGAAAAGTATAAATACCAATATTTTCAAATATCATTTCTTTTAAAAAACATGAATGAATTAAAAAAATTTATATATTTTTTTAAGATTATATATTTATAAATAAAATAAATAATTTATAAATACTGTGTTTGATTTATAAATTCCATGCTTGATGTTTTGGAAACTTAATTAATATTTTACTCTAAAAATTGTTTTTTATTTGGTTATTTTGAAAATTAGTTTTTATCACTTCGAGAAATTATATATAAAAAAATTTAATATTTGAGATAAAAATGTTTATATGATCTATTATTATCAATTTTATTTTTAATCATACATGAATTATTATTAGGATTAAAGATAATTAATATAATAATGGTAAATCAACTATTTTAAAAATTATTTACATTATGTAATATATATTTTCAAAAATAAATTAATATATTATCAATATTAATATAATATAATATTTAAACCAATTTATAAATAGATTACAAATCATTCAATTTGTAATCAAAACAAAATAAGAATAATAACACTCAATGGTTAAAATATCATTTTTTTCTACAAAATAATTCATATATATATTAAATATTTTAATTTAAAATTTAATTTTCTATTATTTATAATTTTAATCAGACTATATGAAACCTAAATTTAGTTCTATTAAAAAAATTTCTATAAGATTTACCTTATATTTTTAAAAAAATATAAACTACTAGGGTAAAAACTATTTACATAGATAAAAAATATAATGGTAAAATGTAAAAATCAAGTAGTAAAAGTATTAAAACATGTTTAAAAGATGTGGTAAAATGACTATTAGATTATTTAATTACATTATAGAATTTCAAAATCCATGATTTATCACTTTTGGATCCATTGAGCCTTAAATAGTGTTATGCCATTGTTGAAAAATAATGGGTATTCACAAAAGTTCTACTTTCTCCACTTGTGAAAGGGGAATGATTCCACACACATAATTGAAATACTATACCTTGTAATTTCGTTTAAAAACCTGATATATTTATCCTCTTATAAACATAAAACTTTTTTATAAGGCACTAGTCTCAATTAGTTATCATGATCCCTTCATTTCCAAGGATACTTTCATGTGAATGCTTAATGTCCCAAAGTGAGTATTAATTATTCCTTATCTCGTTATTCTTAATATTTACCTTACATGACTATCCTACCCATAGTAATATAATGAAAGAATTTTCATTTTATACTTAATTCTCTTCATATTAATGTAAAATTCTTTTTTATTCCTTCCTATCTATTTAGAAAATGGAAAAGAATATCTTTCATGGATTTTTACACACTACTACCTCCATGAACCAACTCTTCCATTTTTCCCAACCAACTCTATTAATTTTTTATAATTATTAAATTTAATAAATTTATACATATATTATATAATTATGATTATAAATATTTAAATTATAATCCACTTTTTTCCATCTCATTCATTGAGAAATAAACACGTTAACCAAGAGTTATGCGGACTACCACCTCCATGAATGGAGATATCCAATTTTTTATTTAGATTCATTATTATTTATTAAAATATCTTAAAATATGATTTAAAACTTTAAATATATATAAATAATATCATAAAATTCGTTAAAAGTGATATTATTCTAAAAGAAACATATAACTATTCTCAGCCAATAATTATGGTATGTTCATGTTTGTATTGGTCGGACCACATACTTGTGAAATATAATAAAATATTATCATGGAATATTATGAGAAAATTAATGATGATACATGATTTAAATAAGAAAATAATTAATTTTTTTTGTTCTGGAATTGTAACCTTAATGTAAAATATATTTATTAAGATACTACAATTCGTTTGTAAAAAAAATAATTGAAACATGTTTATCTCTAATTTTCCCAACAAGAACCATTACTCAAAATCTCATTGAATGAAATTATAACCTTATAAACTATCATAAAACATAAATTAAAATAACTGGTATGATATATTAATGATTAACATTAGAGGACAACTTTGGGATATTGTCAACACTTGGAAGGGATGAATCAGCGTTGGGAACTATTTCACCCATGCAAAATTTTACTGCCTTGACATTATAGACCTAATAAGATATTGATTACATTATTATATCTTATTTGTAACAATATTTATACTAAATAATGTAAATTAGAAACCTTATTATTTTAATAAATATTTTGGTCAAAAATATTTGACTTGATCAATTTCTTGTGTAACATGCTACAATGAGTGTAGATTAACAATAATATACTATTAAAATGTTATTGTCACATATATATTGGATTTAAGGGTAATAATAGAAAAAAATAATTTTTGAAAATAATTTTTTAACACAAGTATAAAATTAATATATTTGTTATCTATTAGGAATAAATGAAAATAAAAATCATTTGAAAATAAAGGAGTTGTTTTCATGAAATGTTTTTATGTGCGTAATGTATTTTTATGCAGATAAATCAAACTGGTCTATATTGGTGAATTATGTTAATGGAATATATATATTAAATAATAAATACTTTTTTTACCATTCACCTAATATTTTTTTTATTATGGCTAGGATAATAATAAATCAATTTTTATGCAGAAAAATTTATTTTCCTAAAAAAGGTTATTGTTTCATTTAACACACATAATTTTTAATAAATATATAGATATTTAATTATATAAAATTAAATAATATTTATAATTATCTGGTTATTTTTTTAAATATTCCCCTTTTATTTTTTCTCAAAATGAATAGTATCTCAGATAAAATTTATTAACTCAGAAAAGGGTACATCAGGTTAATGGATGATAAAACTAATTTTTAATGGCATAATTTGTCATACCAAATCCAATTTCATTAATTTAACTAAAATATTATCATCTTATTACTTATTGTTATTAGTTTAATGGACACATTTCATTAAAAAGAGCCTATATAATATTCAGATTGAGGAATGTTACAAAATTTAACTCTCTTTTTTTAATATCTATTTTATAACCACATATAGAAAAAGGAAAGTTATGAACCCATAGAATTGTCATTTTTTATATTAATGGAATTATTATTCTAATATAAATTTATTTTAATTTTTTAGTATGTATATAAGGACCTTAATATCTTATGGAACATAGATGCATTAGTTATCTATTTAAGAAAACTAAAAATGAATATAAAATTATTAAAATTGATAAAATTAAAATGATTTAATGATTTCCCCTAATATTTATAGATGTATATTATATATTAGAGAGTGTTTAATCTTTATATTTTAATTAACAATTTGTATTTATTTATTTAATGTTAAATTAAATGTACAATGTTAAAAATGACATTAATGAAATTTTGTAATATATAATACATTATTAAATGGTATAAAATAAAAAAAAATCATCCAAATTACATGGATATAGTTTTATAAATTAAAAAAATTCCATTTATAGGCCCTTTATCACATTATGGAAACATTATTAAACCTAAAATGATAGAGAAATGTAATATATTGGTAGTTGTCCAAAAGGATAATAGGGGGTTAAAATAAAAAGATATTAAGACAATGTGACCCAAACAAGTCCAAATTTTATTTTATGGGAGTAATTTGACTAATAATTATCTAATATTTTAATATTATCAATTTTTATACATTTAGTCATTAAAATTAATTTATATTAATTTAATATTTTAAGAATCTCCAAGAGTGCTTCTTATTTTGATTATAAAATGGCATCTAAAATTAACTTATTCAAACCACATTGAGCCATATAGATAAAAAAAATCATTCAATTTATCTGCTAAAATCCACTATAAAAATTTTATAGATTTTATAATTCAAGAAATACCAACACCAGGTCATGTAGATGAGATCTAAAGGATTTCTTTCAAATAATAGGTAATCACCATACATATCACACTGTTTTAAATTTTTCATTACCTTATATAAATATAATATATTATTCATTAAATAATATATTTATTGTCATGAATATACTAAAATGTTATTATTAATATTATAAAAATACCATTATAAACCTAATTTACAGTCAAATGGGATGTGAAAGTATCACTCCTACGTACATAAGACTTAACATCTCAATTGGCTGATAAAAATCATTTTCAACACCATATTTTATAGATGGGGATAATTATGGGTTTAGTATTTATATATGATATTTATTAAACAATTATAATTATTCAATTATAATTTCATGTCTACATTTTTACCATCGAATCATTTGTAAGATTATAACGATGCTTGTGCATATTTGTGTTCTATCACCTCCACCGTGCTATGTGTTTCATTTTTCATATATATTTTACTTGGATTTTAATGGTGGTGAATTTGATGAATATATATGATATATGTTTTACAATATTTATCTTTTAAAGGTGAATAAATACTTAAATTTCTTTCTTTATATCCATTGAAAAATAATAACAACGTTCCTATGTACGTACAACTTACCTTCTCAATGAAAAGTGTAATCAATTTTATCTGACTAATTTTTTTGGATGAATATAAATAAATAATAAATAAATATCTAATAAATATATATGATATTTTTATCATTAAAAAATTTCTGGATATTATGAAACAATTATCAATGTTCAAGGATTAAAAATAATAAACCAAAACATACATGAAAAGAAAAGAAATTATAACAAGGAATAGTTATTTTTTTAAAAAAAATTAATAAATGAAAGATAAAAAGTTTAAATTTAATAGTACATTGTTTAATATATTTGTGTATGACTAGAAAATATGATTTATCATAAACCTATTTTTATTATATAGGAGGTTAAAAAAGTACGAAGGAATTTAGGCCTGATATAAGGTATTTAATTTTACAATCACATTGTTTGTCAAGATTATTTAAGATTATGTTCCGATAAAAACAATTATGATAAACCAATCAAGATAATAATTAATGTTTTTATACTATATTAATGTTTTGATATTAAATAATTTTTGTTTCATTTTCCGTACCTTTTTTACCCAGGATACTAAAAATACTTTTTTAAGTAAAATCAAAATCAATTATGTCTTCAGTCATTTTTTATTCTATATCATTATATTATGAAAATGTTAATAAGATTTTTAAATATTATACTATTAGTTTTTAATTTTATGTTTACACTTGTTTTAATTTTCTAAAAATGGTTTTAAATAAATCATTTTGTCTTTTTCCAAAAGAGGAACATTGTGAATTTTCTAAAAAAAGTTTTGGAGGAATGTTTTTTAACTTATACTTCATGAGTATAATTTCACATTGTCATGTCCAATCAATATTTTTATGATTACATTAAAATTTCACATGGTTATTTTCAATTATAATAGTTTCATAAAATATTTGGAAATTTATAGATATTAATTATGTGATTTCAAAGTGGGAAGGTTATAAGACTCAAGAATGTTTTAAGGACATATTTACTCATCACTTAAAAAATATTTGACATTTTGTATGATATAATGTGAATATGATCCAAGGATACCACCATTTTTTTCTCATGATAGATTATATTTATCATTGAATTATATTTATAAAATTAAATCATTTTCCAAGGGTAATTCTATAATAAAATGTTTTTGAAATCCATTTCATGTCCGGGGTTTAGATACGATGTATAGTTGATGATCTTGTGTAACACATATGTTTTATTTTCATTATGTGATGAGTGATAAATATATATCCATCTAATTAATTTGGTAAAGGTTGATATATTATGAGATAAAAACATCTAGAATGTGTAATGAACTCAGTTCAATAAGGGATTTAGTCCACTGTGATAGTCTTGTGAGTGAACCATTACAACTATGTTTATTGGGGGGGGGGGGGGTGAACCCATTATACTATGATAGTATCAGTATATATCCATTAATACTATGGAAAATATTTTCTATGAAAATGTTTATGCACAATTCCATTTATAATGCGCACATTTTTCTCTCATAGATCATACTCATTGATTAAATTATGCTTAATGTCTTATAAACTACCACGAATAATTCCTTGAATCAATATTATGTTACATGACGTGAAAAATATGATTTTAAAATGTTTAGATCATATTTTCACACCTTGTTTCTCATTTTATTCTTATATTCTAATTGATACATCCATTTACTACCCTTACTATGAATCAGAGATCACCCTTTCTAATGCTTCCTTTCTCAATTTAGAAAGAAAGGTTTTATATATGATATTTCTATAAAGTTTGATAGTTATAAAGATCTAAGTGATAGAATAAGTATAATAATTATGAAAAAGTTGTTTATAATTCCATGTATCCAAATATATTAGACCTATATGATTTTGGAATGGATCATTATGTTTTTAAAGAATAATCATCCACATATATGTAATATATATGCATGAAATTTTCTGGATAGTATAATTGGTATTAATGAACAATTTATTTTACTGTTGGAACTATAATAAGAAAGACGTCATCATAAACACGTGGATAAGCAAATGTATACAATATAATCCTAATGTTTGGGTAATAATAATGAATAATCTAGGTTAAAAAAAAATTTTATAGATGAAGGTGTCATGATTTAGACATCCGACGAATGACTCTTCTTGATCATGTGGTTTTCCACTATGATTGTTGTTTCTCAGATTATGTTTTTGGTTTTAGTCAATGGATTAAAATTCAAAGAATTTTTTTAATGATGAATGTGATTCATAATGAAAGGATTTTTCTGTAAAGAAACTAAATTTTATGAGATATGGAATAAAAAATATCATTACTATTCTCAAATTACTTTCTCAATATGTAAATCACACTAATATTCCCAATGGGAAATGGAGGGGAAAATGATACGCTGAGTCCTTTATGGGGAAATGTAAACCATTTTTTAGTGGGTTAATTGATCCACTGGTAACTGAATAATTTATTAGTACCACTGAAAAGTTATTTTCTATTCTCTAATGTTTAGAACATGAGAATTTTATTCTATCCATATATCATTTGGAAGGAAATGTTGAAGATTTGTGGGATTTTATTAAAAACATAAATAAATAGGAAAAAATTGACTATATAGAGTATGATGAGTGGAGTATCATATTTATCAATAAGTATTTTACTAATTTTATTCATATGAAAATAGAGAAGGTATTTAGTGTGTTGAAATTTAAATATAATGAATCCATTGGTACCTATATGGAAAATTTTACAAGACATTTAAGGTATGCTTCTAGTATTATCATCTGACTGGAAGGTAATGTTGATCGATTCTGCATTGGATTAAAATGATTTATCTGAAGGTAATTATCCATAAGGGACCTTATTAGATATGAAGATGTCATTTTACATGCTTTAAAGATGGATATTGGGATTGGAGTTACCCATCAATCTCTTTTTTTTATAAGAAAAGAAAAATGGAATTCTATATAAATTCTAAAAACCATGGACATATGAATATGTACTTTCCTTTATTCTAAAAATATAGAAGGAATCATGGGGGAAATTTTCTTATGGTAATAAGTAAATATTTAAAGTTTGTAAATGCAGTAAATTGTGAAATAAAATGTTCAAGTGACATAATTAAGTTTGCTAATGATATTAATAGAGAGAAAGCACAACTGAATACACCATCCACACTCTACTGTACTAAATTCAAGGAGCCAGGGAATTATGAAAACCAATACCCATATATGATGTTTGATGACAATGATCAACACCAAAAAACTCTCAATATTAAATATATAGTGAAATATCCTCTGATCCCATTATTTTAATATATGTATGATACTAATGTGGTGGAAGATACACATACCATCCACTATACGACTATTAATGTCTTATTTGATTCTAGATCTATCCACTACTTCATATCTAAATAATTTTATAATTTTATGATAGTACTGAATAATAAAATATATGCTGAGTTGGTAGTAAAAACACTTAATGGTACGATGATCCCATTTAATGCGAGTAATTCTTTACTAGTTGATGTTTTTTGGAATGTGTTTATTTCAAATCAATCTATTCTTACTTTAGTTGAGTTTTAATTTTTTCGGAATGGATTTAATTTATATATATATATATATATATCCCACAAAAGTTTACATGGAAGGGAAGTTATATTTTATATTTTTAACCAAACTATAATCATCTAGCAGTGTGAAAAAAAACTTTTAATAAAAATAAAATACATCATATGGGTCATGATTCCTTTTAAAAAGTTTATTTATCTCAGATATTTGGGATTAAAATCAAAATCAAAGATATTACTATTATATTAGTGTTTATTGATGTATTAATAAAATAATTTCATAATATTAATTAGAAATGTGAAGTATACTTTTATATAGAACTCGTACTTGGTGAGTCACCTATTTGCAAGACTCCATATAGAATGTCCTTGACTGAGTTGCTAGAATTGAAGAACAAATTCCTATTGAATATTGAAAAAGGATTTTTTTTGAAATGTGAATCATCACGGGGTGCACCTATTTTGTTAGTTAAGAAGAAATATTGATCAATGCAGATCTTTATTGATTATCACAATATTAACAAGATCACTATCAAGAACAAGTATCCCCTATGTCCTAATCATTCATTGATTAATCAATTTCACAGATATCTATACTTTTCCAATATTGAACTTCATTATGGATATTAGCAATTGAGAGTAAATAATTAGGATATATCCAAGACAAAATTTTTCCCAAGGTATTGATTCTATTTATTTATATTGATTCCATTTGGCCTTAATAATTCCCCCTCTATCTTCATGGAGTTAATAATTAGAGTCTTTAAAGAATACGTTGATCAGATTATGGTTGTATTTATAGATGAGATTTTTTTATATTCAATAAGCGTTTTAGATAATGAATATCACTTAAGGATTATTATGAACATACTATTGAAAGAAAATCTTTTTAATAAATTTACCAACTGTGAAATTTAGATTTATATAGTTTTATTCATGAGTCATATAGTCTCATGTGAAAATATATCAGTAAACCCTTTAATGAAATAATTTGATTATATTTGGATGAAGCCAACCATTTTGACTAAGATCCATAGTATAATGGATTTTTAATGATATTATCAGCTCTTTATGAATAAATTTTTTATGGTTATCGAGTCCAATCACTATGTTAACTCAGAAGGGATCCATATTTCATTGGATGGATGAAGGTTACTAATGTTTTAAGGAACAGAATATTCAGATACTCAGTGCACCTGTGCTTACAGTAACCTATTGTAGAGAATTTTTTGTAGTCTATTTTGATGTATCAAATAAGGGACTAATATTAATCATCAAGAAGTATGATACAAGTATAGGTTATGCCTCATGAAAATATAAATTCCTAGATAAATATTACTCAAATCATGATTTTGATTCAGCTATAGTAATTTTTTTATTAAATACATGATGGAATTATATATAGAGAGAAAGGTGTGACATTTATACAGATCATAAAATTTTAATGTATATTATCACTAAAAAAGAGATGAACATGCATAAAAGATTATGGTTAGAGATGATTAAAGACTATGTCTATTTAATACATTACCACCCTATGAAACCGAACAAGTTGAAAGATGCTCTGAGTTGAAATTAACTTTCTATATCATCTATGATAAGGATAAAAAATATAAAATATTTCTATATATTCAATGGATGGAAAATGAAATGCAGAAGGAAGGGTATAAATCATATATTTCTCAAATAAAATTTCAACAGTCTATCCATGTGAATATTAATGTGGACTAGAAGGAAGAATAAGAGCTAAAAAAGAATGTGAGAAATGATAATTAGTTTAACATTGATTATTATGGAATAATAAGGTTTAGGAACCATGTATGTGTCCCTTCATTACCCAATTAGAATAATGAATGACTTTATGAAGCTCATAGTTCTTCATTATCTATTCACCTTAGAAGTATAAAGATGTATATAGATTTTCAAGAGAATTTTTGGTTGGATTATTTGAGGGAGATATTTCTAATTATGTTTCTTGGTTCTCGGTATATCATCATGTTATGGTTGGGAGCTAAAAGTCTAATGGTATGGTACAACTATTACCCACAGAAAAATTGAAATGGGAAACATCACCATGTATTTCTTCATTGGACTCCCAAAAAAATATGATGAGCATAATGATATATGGGTTGAAGTTGATCACCATACAAATTGATCACACATTAGTTGTATTATAGATTATTTCACTCTTCATAAAAATAAAAATTTATACACTATGAAAGTGGTAATATATAACTGTGCCCTATTATCAATTTTATCTGATTGGGATATGAGGATTACCTCGAGGTTTTGGAGAAATATCTAGAAGGCTCTCGAAACAAAGTTAATTTTCATCAGAATTTATCATCCATAGATAGATTTTCATCATGATGGGACTATTAAAACTCTATAAGAAATGTTGGGAAATTGTTTTAGGTATTTTAATGGTGTTTTGGATCAAAACCATCCATTTGTTGATTTTTCATACAACAATAGCATTAACTCCAGTAGTATTATAGATCCTTGTGTATCCCTCTATGGTAGAAAGTTTATAACTCTGTTGTGGTGGAATGATGTTGGAGACATAAAGATATTGAGACCTAATAGATCTGATTAAATTATAAATAAAGTCATATATATTCAGTAATAGATAAGATAATCTTAAAGTTGATAAAAAATTTATAATGACAATCATCCGAAAGATCTAGAGTTTGAAGTTTGTAACAAGATATTCATATGAATATATCCCATGAATAGGTTGATGATATTTTTCAATGAATGGATGTCTTATCCCATGTTATATTGGTTCTTTTGAAATGACTGATCATATATGGATGATAACATATCGATTGATGCTCACACCAAATCTCTATAAAGTTCTTCATATGTTCTATGTATCTCTACTGAGGAAGTACGTACATGATTCTTATCTATAATTAAAATAATATGTTTTAAAAATACATAAAATATATTTATTTTGAATAATAAATGATTTATATTCTAGATAATAGAGAGAAAGCGCTTTGAAATAAGAATAATCAACTTGTCAATTCTATATGGTGAAACTGTAACACCCTGGAATTCTCTGAAAATATTTTTTTTAAAAAACATTTAATGAATTTTTCATTTTGTGTCACATGAAACACTTATTTTATCTTAAATTATATGAAACAATGAGTTTATATTTAGTTATACGCAACATTGAGTTAATCTTTCATTTCACTTCATACAGAGTTTTAAAGAAACATGACATACTATTAATATATTATTATTTAATATGATATTTATCACCTAAAAGTTGGAATTTAAGGTATTCTTGGATTATATAAATTATAAGAATATATTATTACACATGTTTATATAATTAATTCTTTTATGACCAATTATGTATAAAGAAAAATAAAATCCACTTGGAAATAAAGGAAATATTTTTCTGAAAAACAATTTCAATATGCATAAATACGTGCTTCCAAAATTAAATAAATAAATAACTTTTTTGAATTATTTTAATTAATTATATATATTTTATATTCAATTAGATAATTAACATTCATTATATTTGTTTTCTATATAATAGATTAATATAAATTTATTAGATGTTAAAAAACTATTTTTTTCAAAAAAGTCGTTTTGTCACATTATTCACACTTATTTTTAAATTAAAATTTACAAATTTATTAATTTTATTTTAAAATATAAACATAAAATTTTAAATCCTATTTTCAAAATTATCATAGATTTATTTTTTTATAATTCACAGAAAATATAAACTTTTCAATGAATTTTGACAATACAAGTTTTTATTAAAAGTTGTCATTTCTGTTAAAGGATTTAAGAACCAAAACACTATTTTAAGTTGGATTTAAAAGTAAAATTATATCAAATAAATATTAATTAATAATATTTATGTTATTTTAATAAAATTTATTGTTAATTTACATCTTCAAATATTTTGAACTTTTGAATCTTATCTCTTTGGTAAATAACGTATTCATTGTGTCTATGAGATTAATTTTAAATTAATATTTTCCACTTCAGTTAATGGATTACATATTTTTAATAAGAATAATTTATATTATATAATAATGTTAAATTATGTTTTTACTATTATTAATAATAAACAATGTAAAAACTAATTACCTCTAATAATGTCAAATGGGTTTACTAGGGGTAAAAATAAAAAGGTAACGGATAAAATAACATAGAAATTTTTTTCAAACCCATTGGATGGAAATATTTAGACCTCAAAATCTATAATTTTATGTAATGTCCCATTTTTTATCATTTTATAATGTGTAAGTCATGGGTACACTATTTTATTTTCAATTACTTTAAGTGTTTCGCTAACATCACTTATAAAATGAAACCCTCTCTCCTCCGCTCTTCAAACATAGAAAACCCACTGGACTGAACAATAACTACTCAAATCACAAAAATTATTACCTAATATCATTATATATTCTTTATTTTTGTTATACATTCAACATATGAATCCTTTTGATGTAACCCAAAAAATGTTTCTCAAAGAATAGGTAACATCCCTAACCTAGTTATTTATTTTATTTCATCATAAATCTCATTCCATTCATATTAAAAAATTATTATATAATAAAATAAGTATATTAAATATACTTATATGTTATTATTTTAATTTAATAATCTAAATATTAATCATGTTTCATAAAATGGGATAAAAAATCATCATTTGTGTGTACGATATACTACTACCTAACAAATCGTTGTTATTCATTTTCCATCACCACCTCTCATGGGTGGATATAATGATGGATTTAATATATATATATATATATATATGTGATATTTTTGATGTTATTATATGTTTTTAATTATAACACCACATCATATTCTTACTTCCAAACCCATTGGAAAAAAAATAACGTTACTGATGTATAAGGTAGATTACCACTTCCCAGACCAATGTGGGGTGGTTTTCAAAACAATTTTACTCTGATGGTAATAGGTATAGGATAAATAAATATATATTATATTGGTAATATATTTATACTTATATAATTAGGATATAATATATTCCACCTTAGCTTCCATTTTGCGGGAATACAATAATAACACTAGTGTGTACAACAGACTACTGCATCGCGATGCAATGTGATTAATTAATGATTTATATGGAAGGTAATATGGATGAGGTTTATTAATATATATAATATATAAGAAATAAATATGATTCTGGGATGTTCATATATTATTTAAATGTTTTTATTTTATTTCATCCATCGAGAAAATTGAAACTGTGTTCATGTGTAGGTACTCCCTACAATCTCAATAAACCATCTATGTAATTTTATATCCCTAAATTTTATAGATTAAATTAAATAAATATATAATTAATAAATATGATATTTATATCATGGTTAAATTTATTTATATTAGTTTACAATGATAAAATTATGAGGACTGAAAATAAAAAAATCAAAACATTCACAAAAAGCGGTTATTACCCAAAACATGATTTTAACAAGGAATTTTTTATAGAAAGGCAATAAAAGGTCACAAGTAAATCATATATGGTATGATATATAGAAATATAGTTTTGAAATATATTTATAAAAAAATAATATTTTTTTAAAGGGCAAAGCCCAGGATTATTATTAAGAAAAAAAAGTTCAAAGAGTACAAAAAGGGGAATGCAAACAGAAAAACTTATCTCTCTTTATCATGGACGCCAAGTTTTTTCCTCAGCTTTTCCCCTATGATACGTTTTTTTCTCTCATCTCGTTCCAAAGTTGGATGTTAATACGACCTCTTATCCTGCCTCTGCCTCTTCCTCCACCATAAGCTTCTTTAATCTCATTGGCTTGTTGAAGAAGCGATTCTACATCTTCATCAGAACTGACCTCTTGAGCATCTTCCTTCCTCTTCATTTGGTCTTTATTTTCTTTCTTCTTTTTACTTCGGGTTTTAGCATGTTTACATTCATCTTCCATTCCTTTCTTCTTCTGATCTTCATTACCTGAAACTTCCTGCACACAAACAGTTTCCTGTAAAAAAGGAACTCTTGCCTCCTTACACACATCAGGGTTTTTCCTCAAAGTTTTTGGAGTTCCAGCCATGATAGGTTCCACTAGTTGAGTGTCCATAGAAGGAATAATATTTTGTCCAGCCTCCCCATGGAGAGATTCAGAAGCAGCAGTGCAGTTCTTTGTGAAAAAATTCAAAACAGGGGCAGCCACCGAAGAGGGTCTGTTCTGTACTGAGTCCAGAACAGTCAACTTGGGAGACTGATCCGTCCTTTCCACAGGGGCATGGTTAACAGCAGATGGAACATTCAAATAATCCAATGCACTTTTAGCAACAACATCAGTAAAAGATGAACCAGGTAAAGGAGAGGCCTGGACTTTTTCAGCCAAAATGGGCTGTTATGAGATTCTTAAAACAGGACCAACACTCTTTGTAGAAGCAGGTTCAGAAATAGGAGTATAAATTATATCAGGATTGATTTTTTGTGGCTGTTCTACATTTCCAGGACATGGAGGTTGCAAATGTGTGAGCATATATTGCCCTTCTTCTACCATGGCAGCCCAGGATTTTTGGGAGGTAACATCGTAGAACATCCTTGAATATTCAGATCGGAAGAATCATCCCTTTTCTTATTATGAAGCATGTCATTCAGTTTGGGGCATGATTTAAAATCATTCCCCCTCATAGAACAGTTTGACCAATAGAGATTCCTCCTACAACTAGAGGAATCATGCCCTAATACTTTGCAATCAAAATAGAATCTAGGTAAGCTTTCATACTCAATTCTCAAACTAATTTCTTCCTCATTAGTAGATAAACAAATTTTGTCAATTAAAGTAGATGAAAGATCCACCTCAACTAGACATCTGGCAAAATGCCCATATCTGGCCAATTCAGTTTATTTATCCATTCTAAGGGGCACCCCTATAGCTAGCGAAATGTCGTAAAGAATCCTAGGGTGCCATAGGATCCAGTTTAAACCAAAGATTCTAATCCAGACTTGAACCACAGAGCTACCCATCTCCAAAGGGTTAAATGATTTGTCTCACTCACGGATGTGCAAAGCCCCAAGCTTGAATGAAATGGAGCCAAACCCCCAGGCTCTCAGTTTATGATCCTCAGAAAGAAATAGAAAATGATATAAACCCTTACCAAGTGAGACACAGTTTCAGGTATCAAATCCACAGATATCAACTAAACGTGACTTGAGATATTCTAACCTCTAGGGTTGCGAGCCCTTCGGCAAGATCAGCCTGGGTATGATAGAATGATCTCCCAATTTCAATCTCTCAGCCACCGCATCAGCATCAGCTTTGACGTGCACAACCGAACCTTTCTTCCTAATCCCCGAATGAGAAACCCTGAAATTAGAAAAGGAAGGATTAGCATGACCAACCTCAAACTATTGTCGCATGCGAGGATCTTTCTCTGGTTCTTTAACCACATGCCACATACTTATATTATTTGATGTATATAAATCTCATGAATATATTTTATTTATTTATTCACCTGAATACTATTGGTATTTACATTTTCATTTTTTATATGTCTGTCATGGGGTTTAAAATTCAAAAGTTACCAAAGCAGTAAGGGCGTTTCGTCTCAGTTTTCCATCATTGGGACATAGGTTTTGTTATCCACCAATATTCTTCTATGAGGTTTATATACTAACTCTTTGAAAGGTTATATCTTGAATATAAATATTTTCATGATATTGAAACATTTTTTTGATGTTATTGTTTAATTATTCATACCATTCAAAAGACACCAAAGTGATAAGGGGTTGATGTTACCATCTCATTGTTTATCAAGATTGTTTATGTTTATGATTCCAATGATTAAATCCCATGAAACCTCTAAAAAAACTCATTAATTTTTATTAACTTTTTATGTCATGAAAATACATTTTTTCCACTCATTTTACCCTCTTTATGTAACCAGTTGTGTAAACTTTTTTTTAAAGAAGACCATCTTTATTTCTCACTTCATTTAAAATTTCTTTTTCTTCCAAAAATGTGTTTTATAATAGTGTTTGAAAAATTTATATAAAATTATCCAAATAATTTATTAAACAAAATTTTACCCATATTTTATTATTCAATTTTTTAACTGGTCTTTAGGTCATTTTCCCAAAAATTCCTATATGGATTTTACCAAAAATGTGAATGGAATATTTTTATGAATGTGTATGAATTGAACAATATTTTTAGCTGTCATGACCACTCAATGTTTTAAATATTTTTTTGTTGTTACCAAATGTTTTAAAGATTCATTTGGTGTCTCTGGAAGGGTTACCTTCCTAGAAGGCTTGATTTAGAAGGGATGGCCCTTCATCCTTGCCAAGCGTTTGTGGCAAGCAGAACATATTCTCTCATATGGATTTCTTAACTACAGTCATGGTTTTCTTAAGGAGATTGGGGTGTGCACAATATCCAGTTCCAGATCCCAGGAGGAAAATTTTTCATCCCACTATTAAAAGGATTCATCTTCTGGGGCTAGTCCCAAGACCCTCTTCTCTCAATGATTCATTTAATCATCTGGAATGCTTAGGGAATTGGTGCCAGAAAAAATACTGAGTTCCTCACTGCAAAAATATACAAGAAAAAGTCTATGGTTGTGGCCAAACTTGAACAAAAAAACACCCTGATAGAATTGGGGATTTCTCTCGAAAACTCAAAATTCAGGACCCCATTCATGTTAAACCATGTAATCACCATATTTTTATTATTTATAATAAGCAGTGCAATGTGATCATTTTGCAAGCCGGTGTTTGGTTTATCACTTCCAAGGTGGATCATGGACATCATTATTTCTTAATTTTCTTTGTTTATTGGAGCTATGATCATCAAAAAAGAGAGTCCCTGTGGTGGGATCTCTCTGGGTTTGAACCTGCTACCTTTCCTTAGATTGTTGGGTGAGACATCAATGTTGTGGAAGACCCAATGGAGAGGATGGGTAGGGTCCCTTTCCCCAATAAATAATGTTTAGACATTAATCATTTCATGTAATCAAATGGTCTCTCGAAACATAGCTTCTTTGGGGACCATTTTGCATGGTCCAATAATCAACATGGAAATAATTTCTCATGGGGTCGCTTGGATCGTTGTTAGAATAACATAAATTCCATTTTTAACTACTCTAGTTCAAAGGTGAATCAGCTGGTTTATGGTATCTTAGATCATTCTCCCCTTCTAGTATCTCTATCTTCCATTCAAGACACTTGAGACCATTTTAGGATTATTAAAATTTGGGATACTCTCCTTGGTAATCAAGATCTCATTAGGGCCTCCTATATTGAACCTTCATAATTTAATAAGTGGGTTGTATTTCACAACAAGTTATGTTGGATAAAGTCAAATCTCCAGTTGTGGTAAAAGGATTCTCCTCCAGTTGATGAGGCATTGAAAAAATCCATTTAGGATGTTGATAGTCTTGAATTTCTCTTATAGGAGGAGTGGGACAATATGGCTTTTGAGGTGCTCAAAGAGAAGAAGGACCTTCTGATAGAGATGTTTCTGAAGAAGGAATGACTAGATAGGGAGGAGGAGAGGATCAAATGGATTCAAGAGGTTGATAGAAACATTGAATTATTCCATGCATGTATTAATGGGAAGAAGAGATTGATTAAGCCTAATATAGAATTAGACTACAGGTGTTTTACTAAGGATAAAGATATGGTGGGGGCGTAGAAAACTTCTACATCACATATCTTCTTGAAGGTCCCATTGGGAAGTATCCCAATGGGTACCCCTCAGAAAGATAAAAGATTTTTAATGTGATATCCAATAATGTTTTTGACCAGGAAAATGATTTCGTGGGGTCTTCAGTAGGTGATAAAGAGATCTTGGTGGTTTTGTTTCACTTGAACCCGAATAGCTCAGCAGGCCTAGAAGATTTACCTAGTGCATTTTATTGGTCTTTCGTGGATATTATGATGAAGGAGTTAATTGTATCCATCATGGAATTCTTCGGTGAGGTAATTTACCCCATGTGGCATATTCCACGATTCATATGCTTCTTCCGATATCTAAAAACCCTACTCTTCTTTTGCATCATCGCCTCATGAGCATGTGTAATGTATTGTATAATATTATAGAGTGAGTCATAAATTCATGGTTGGACATTCATCTTTCGAGATGGGTCTCATTGGAACAACATGGATATATTTAGGGGTGATCAATCCAGGAGGCTGTCGCCTTGGCTTAGAAAATGAAAAGGGATATTAATTTTAAAACATGTGGTTCTAATATGGAAATCAATCTTGATATGAATAAGGCTTTTGATCATGTTTAATGGTGCTTCATCAACAAAGTATTTGGGCGTATGGGTCTAAAATTTTAGAATGTTGATATCATTTTCCGTTGTTTTATCTCTGATTGGATCTCAGTATAAATCGTGGAGAAGATCTATGACTTCTTCAAATCTACCTATGGCTAAAGACAGGGGGGACCGATCTATCAGAGTCTCTTCATCCTAGACCAGGAGGTTTTGAGTCATCTCATTCAAAAGAGCACCAACAATAGAGAAATTCAGCCTTTTAGAAAAAGGATTAAATCACCGAATGTCTTCCACCTCTTGTTCACGGTTGATACCTTTCTTATTTCTCAACACATAGAACCGATCATTATGAGGGTTGATCGAAGTGTTAAAGGAATACTATCACTATAGCCAGAATATGATCAATAACAACAAGAGAACATTGAAAATAGCCAAAACCTGTAATGCTAGAGGGTTTTCTTCAGTGAGTCACATTTTCGGAATGTAAAGAGAGTCCTTTTCTATGTACTACCTGGGTGCCCCCATCTCTTAATAAAACTATATATTAGTGCTTTCAACCCCCTCCCCAGCAGGAATAATGATCATGTTATGAACTAAAAGAAAAAATTTCTATCCTTTGTAGGTAGGTTCTCTGTCATCAGCAATGTAGTTTAAGCTACCCTGATGCATGCCCTCGCATCGCTTAATGTCCTGAAGGGTCTCATTAAGAATATTGATCAGATTCTGGCTAGGTTCATCTGGGACCCACTCTTCGGAGGAAAAATACACTGGGTCTCTTAGAATAAGATGGTTTTGCTGGTCAGTGAAGGCGGTATTAAAGTTCATAGTCTCCAAAATACCCTATGCTGCATGCAAGAAAGGATTTCATGGAGTGTTCTTGAACATCACACCCATTGAGGGTATTTCCATGCACAAAACCTTGGGGTACCATGATTCTATTGATGGGAAATCCTCTTCTTTTTGGTTGATCATTGGAACCCTCATTTAGGTCCTCTTCCAGAAGTCTTACTGGATTATCAGGCGTGGTGACTTCTCATTATGGCATCAGAATTGGTGTGGGGATCTTCTCAATTTTACTAGTTTTCTGACCACACAGATAACCTTTAGGGAGGCATGTCATTTCCCTCTTAATTAATGCAGTTTTGAATAGGGTGCATATGAACCATTTCAAGCTAATCGAATTATCCTCAGACACATACAAGGGTGTTTTTACCCCATATTCCTCAGGTTACATCACATCAAAGGATTTTCACCGTATCAACACCTTGAATACCCATATAGATGTTTGGGATGCGATTATTTGGGTCAAAATAATATCAACCAAATATAATTGTCTAACATGGAGGATTATGAGCCTTTCTATTATGACCGATGAGAACATCAAGAATTGTGGGATAAATATTATCTCCAGCTGTGTTTGATGTAAAGTCCACATTGAGTAATGTTTGTGGAACTTGTTTTTTAAAATTGAGTGGGATAAGGAGTTATAGATTTTTTTCAGAGAGTTCACCACTATCTATTCTCTTATAATAGTAGACCTCCCCTTTAAAGAAAGTTGGTTTAATATCTCATGTGTCGATGGTATGGAAAAGTTGGCTCACACAATGGTGTTTTTTGTAGTTTGCTGGTGTCTTTAGCCAACGATGAATAAATTTAATCACAATGGAGGAGTTATGTCCATTCACAATATTATCACATGGATGAGAAATCTACTGATCGACTTAGCCAGAATCATGCCCAACTAAATGGACACTCTCTTTATTATACGGTTCAATGTTGGGTCCTGTGACACCCATTCCTCTAGTATTAGTGTTGGGGTCAATTGGGTATGGTGGTTCCGCCTTAAAGAGGATGGAAGCTCAATACTAACGACTCTTGTTCCTCAGGAGTCATAAGAGTAGGGGGAGTGGTGCAGGACATCAGTGGGTTAGTCATCATGGAATTTTTGGTTAGGCTATGTTAGGGGACCTCTATCCAGGTGGAGGAAATGGAAATTATCTGGGGGATCAGACATTGAGGAAAAATGGGATTGGATAACTCTAATGTTGGAACTGATTCCTGGATAGTTCACAACTTCCTATAGGTTTATAACCCTTCCTCGTGGTTGATCTGCCACATCATCAGAATTTGTATGAGTCTTCTTAATAGAAACACTAATAAGAAGCACACATGGATTGAGGGTAACAAGGTTATAGATTACCTATCCCTGCTGGTCGTTTCTGGTTTAGAAGATGTTTATTTTCACATTGTGGAAAGCCTTATGCCCGAGGGGGTCTATCTGATTAGAGGGGATTCCATTGGTCTGAACTTTTTTATCCCTCCGTAGCTTGGGTCCTCTATGTTGGGGGCTGGTAGATCCAATTCTTCACGTACCTTCCTTTTCATAGAATAAAAATTTACGTGATGATGTGAGAGGTTATCCCAAGCTGAAAATAGTGTACACGATAGGTTATCCTAAGCCCAAAAGGTGGCACATTAGAGGATATCCCAAGCCTGTACCAGGTACATGGGTAGTTGTCCAAATCCTAACATTTTATGAATGTATTGGTGGGTATCATTTACATAATACATTCTATACTTATATATATTCCACAAATCTAATTCTTAAGAAAATGTTATTCTCTCATGTTTCTTTTTCTTCGATTCCATTTTGATTCATGTTTGATGAACCACCAATATTTGTGCCATGAAATAATATTTTGATCTTCGACAAGAAAATTCTAGTTTTAGCATGGTATTATAATGTTCTCATTCCATTATACTAATGTTATGTTTGCATATTTCCCTTGTTTAACCTTACTTATAATCTGATCTCACCCTTTCTTATGTTTCATTACCTAGTTTTGAAGAATTTTTTTATGTAGGGTATATTTTAATGAGTAAAAAAGGAAAAGATATTTATGGGTGATGTTGAGGCTTTTTCACTAAATTAATATATTCTATATGAATTCTCTAATGGAACTAAAACATTATGGTCATTGAGAGTGTTCTTGTGAAATGTAATGAATATTCATCGAGATGTGATGTATATGTATTTGAATTTGTGGTATGTATAGTTGTTTTTAGAGGAAAAGATTAATTATCCTTTTGGAAACAAGGATAAGAAACCATTAGTGGGATCCCTAGGGATATTTATAATGAAATTTCTATAAATATGAAAAAGGAAAAGAATATAGATGATTAAAAGTAATGATAAATTCACTGAAATTTTTTTAAAGGGTATAGTGAGTGGTTTTTATGAAATTACATCCGAGATAGGATATTCCAAGTGGATAAAACATGGGAACAAATGTACTTAAGGGAAATAACTTTGAATATAATGCATTGAGCTAGACTCGATTGTCACATGGAGTATGAAAATGGGCCTTACAACATACATTATTTGCCACTCATAGGGGAAAAGTATTGGAAATTAAAAAATATTTTATTATCCATTATGAAGGATTTGAATAATGACCACTAATGACCAAGGTTAAACTTAAGGTTTCATATATTTAGAATAATATTCCATGATTTATGCATCCAATAAATGAATTTTCACGATTATGTGGTTTTCCATTGTGATTATTGTTTCTTACACTATGATTTATGGTTTTAGTTAATCCGTAGATCCCAAAGGAACTATTTTTATATTTAAGATTGAAGGCAATAAAATGATTTTACTCATGAGAAAAAAATGTTATGAGAGATGGAATGAAAAACCTTGTTGTTATACTCACACATCTTTTATAGTATGTTAATATTGATAAACATAGTAATGAACAATGGAATGAACAATTCTATGTTAAATCCATTATAAGGAAACGTTCCCCATCTTCTAGAGGGTCCACTTATCAACTATTCTCTAAGAAATGGATCAACACCACTGAAAAGATAATTTCCATTATCCAGTTTTCTAATCAAGAAAAATCTATTTTGGATGTCTATAATTTAGAAGGTGAATAAGATCAATGGTGGAACCTTATTATGAATAATAGTCAAATGGAGTTAATTAATTCTATATAATAGGATGAGTTTAATAGGATATTTTTTAGTAAGTAATTCCCTCATATTCTACAAACATGGATGGATATGGAATTTCTCGAGTATAAACAGAAGGATGGTGAATCTATTGGTACATATGAAGAATTTTTTTTTACGACATTAATGGTAAACTTATGGTTGAATCATAAATCCAAAAAGAATAATTGATCAATTATTTAGTGTATTAAGAACAAGTCTTCAAAAGGTGTTGGATACAAGAGTCTTTAATATCTATGATAATGTCATTTTTTGTTTATTGAAGGTAGAAATAGAAATTTGAGATACCGACCATTCCCATGGATTTGATAAGAAAACGAATATTGAGTTTCATGAGATCTAGAAAAAATAAGTTGGTAGAAGTACATTTCAAACAACAACATGTTAGAAATGTGGAAAGAAGCACTAAGGTGAATTATTTAAAGGAAAAAAGAGAGTGTTAGGGTGGTAGGATTGTCCATTAATAAAAAGAATATAGAAGTGATTTTAATTGGTTAGTAAAAGAAATGAATTGGGATAGTGCTGAACATAATGAACCACCCACACTCCAGTTTTATAAGTTATAGAAGTTTGGGAATTATGTAAATTCAGAACCCAATCTAAGGGCCAATGTGGATGATAATCCACAAAAACCACTAAATACAATGGACTAGAGGAAATATAATGTAATGAAAATGGATGAAGTGAATCTAGAAAATTTGGGATCACTTATCCTCCCCCCTTTATAGGTGGGAAAATAATGTTTGGTTTTGTATAAATTAATCATACAGAAATATTATAGTTCATAATTTAGTGAAATTTCATTTGATTATATTGCCATAAATTGATTCTGAAATAATGAAATCAATTTTAATATTATATCTATAGAAATATGAATCTAGTCTTCCTATGATAATATTTTTTGTAAATTATAAGATAATATATTAGGAAAAATGATGAATTGAATTTTTTATATGCATATGGATCCTTGTAATATCAACATAAGAGTCATGAGTAACATCATGGGTATATGATTTATCATTGATCATAATTTAAATTTCATTGACACCCCATTTTGAGGTTTTATGTGATGTAATTTTAATAAGATTAAGGATACTTTCAAAGTCATTTATTGTAATATAACCCATTGGTTTTCTTTATGATTTAGTGAAAAATTTATTTTAGGAGGAACTCTTTTATACTATGTGGGAATATTGTTAATGTTACTAGTAATATTTAGGGTTTATTATATAATTGATGTCGAGGTAATTATGGGTTGTATTCAATCACCTAATGAAGTCATCACACTTCATTTCTAATTGAGTGGATTTACCTCTAGATTCAATTTCTATAATATAAATATAGAATGTGGTAAGGTTTCATGGATTACCACATTAAATTTTATATGATTGGGATATAAAGATTACCTTGAAGTTTTTCCATAGTCAATAGAATGTTTTGGATATAAAGATGTGTTTTGGTAATATGTATCATCCTTAGATAGATAGTCAATATAATAGAAAAATTCAAACCATAAAGGATATGATAAGATATTTTAATATGGATTTAAAAGGAAATTTGGTTCCAAACCATCCTCTAGTTGAGTTTTCTTACATTAGTATATTTCACTCAAGAATTTGAATATCTCTTCATGAATGAAATTATGGAAATAAGTGTATAAATCCAACACAATAGAATGAAGTTATAGAAACATATCTATTGAGACCTAATATAGATGATAAAACAGTAGACAATGTTAGATCTATTCAGCAACAGATAATTGAATCACAATAGTCGAAATAAATTTTATTCTGATAATCATCAATATGATCTAGAATTTGAAGGTAGTGAGAAGGTTTTTTTAAATTTCTTGAAGGAGGAAATAAGGGAAAACTAAACCCTTGGTATAACAATCCCTTTGAAATTATTGATTGTATTGGGAAAATTGTTTATTTCTTGGGGATTCCACGAAACCAATGTCAAGTTCACTATCCATTACATGTATAACTCCTAAGGAAGTAAATTCCTGATCCATCAAATGTACTGAATCTATGGTTATAATAATAGTGAATGGTATTTTTTTAATAGGAATAATTTGTTGAGATTCTATAATATTTAACGTTCTACGAAACAAGACCACTCACCTGGTCAAAGTTTTATGGAGAATCAACCATCTTGAGTATAACAACCCGAACATTTAATAATGGAATTGATTACCATGCTATAATTATGTTATATAGTATAAAAGACAAACATATAATAGATATGCTAATAAAATATTTATTCTCAATAATGATGTATGAAATAAGTGATATTCATATAAAAGAATCAACATATACTGATAGAATATTAATATGACCCTCAAGAATAGTAACATGACCATTAAGAGTAGTAATTGGGAAAACCAGATAGTAACAACACCTATGAAAGTATAAATATAATTATCCATATTATAAATGAAAATGATATATATTTATATAATGGTATAAGTAATTAGTTTTTTTGAAAATGATAAATTAATTTTTGGTATTTTTGTAATACATAGACGTTTTTTATAATATTATAATTAATATTTCATTCTTATAGTTATAAGATATTTTTATGAGGTCATAAATAAATTTTCAAAGTGTCAAAAAACCAGTAATAATTTGTAAATCGGGATTTTTATATAAATGTTTATTTCAATTAAAAACTAAAATTATCATATTTAGAAAATTATTTTCCTAAAATGGAGGACATTTTTGAATTCTACATGTCAAAAAATGGTTATGGTTATTTTTTGTGTGTTTATAAAATAACTGAATTTTTGGTGAATAGTTTAACACAGTAATGGATAGTATTTAACAAATAAATGAATTATTGGGTTAGAGATGATGTACTGATGATATAATACAATAATATAGAAATATCCTGTGTTATTTAATATATTTAGTTACAATTTTTATATTATTCAAAATCATGATCTAGTATAAGATTATAATAAATAAAATAAAAAATCTCATATCCACCCTATAAATACTACCCCTCACCACCTATTCTCCCCACACATCGAAAGATTTTATGTTTGTCCAAATTATTCCCGTTCCTATCCCCATTCCTATTCCTCATGTCTAACATCTATTGGTCTCAAAATAATACAACACCTTAATTCCTAAGGGGATTAATTTCAGAGGTAAAATCCTATTTCATTTTCTTTTAAATTATTTTAAATTTCATTTCTGTTATTATTTTCTCCTCAAATACACATATAAAAGTTTAATGATAACTCCATGGTATTTTATATACTATAATTATATTGTGTTAATGAAATAATCAATCATCAAACCTCTTATCTTATCACTTTTATTTAAAAATGAGAACATCTGCCATGATGTGTCGATTTACCACCATCATGGATGGTACATTTTCATTTCCCATTACCACTTTAAATACAAGTAATAAAACAATTATAATTGTTGAAAAATATTTTAAAATGTATTTTGTAAAAATTTTTATGTTATGTAACTAACATATATATGTAATATTAAATAACAAAACAAAACAAGTTTTTAAGGAATGAAAAACCAACAAATTAATCTAAATGATTATCATTAACATTTTATCTAATGAATCATCCTCATATCTAGAAAAAAAATAATATATAAGACCGTTTAACACTTTATATTTTCTTTAATAAAAGATAATTTTAACTATGGATAATTATTCTCATTTTATATGATCCTCCATAAATATATACATGTTAAAGAATGATGAAAAGCAAGAAAAAAAACATGAAGAATGAAAATAAACTATATAACTCTTTAAAATTGATATAAACAAACTTATTAAAACCATAATGAATAAAATAAATCTATAATAGGTTTTATGTTTTGTATTTAATGAATCTAATTTTTTGTATCCATGATATTAATTTGATAAAATCTTAAGGTAAGATTATTATCGAACCCAATTTATTTTCATTAGGTTATTCGTCTTTCACGAAAAATTTCAGTGTGGATGTAATTTTAATATTAATAAAATATAATTTATTCTTTATTAAATTTTCCTTTTTGGGATATATGTGTTTCTAATATGGTCTTATGAAATAATTTTTTTTTTCAAAATAATTTTTCTTTCCAAAATACATCTTAAATCCTCTTAGTATCATTTATTCTTCACTCAAGTGTGACGATTCTTATAAAAAATATGATTTCAATTTTGGGGATAATGAACTTTATCAATTAATGTATGATTTATTAAATGAAACCCATGTATTTTAATGGGTCATTTTATGTCCATTTTTGAGAGTATTCTTATGTGGGAATTAGGGTTTTTGTAAATGTTATGACGTGAGACGTGCACCTAGAATTTTATAGCACTCTAATGCAGTGGGTAATATGATGTATCTTATGAGATAATTTGAAATATTCAAGAAACGGATGCTATATTTTTTCACAATGATAATGTTATTATTATGAACATATGTTATGCATGAACATGATGATAATTTTCTTCAAACCTATGTGTGGTAGTTGACGACTAAGACATGATATTTTATTTTTATACATTGCCACATTCCATGCAATTATCTAATTCCTCTTCTAATGATTGAGATGATGATACTATACTTATGTTATGATGATGATTATTATTCTCACCCATGTTATTTTGATTCATGTTCTTATCTACCCTCTCACTGTGATTTAATATCACCCCTTTCAATAAGGTATATCCCGAGTTTATTACTTATACCAAGGAGTACATGAGGGACACTCACAAGCAATAGAATAATGAATTTAATAATATTTATGTTTTTTTTTATAAATTTTATATATGGTCATAATTTCCCCAAGAAAATACACCTTTAGATCCTATATTTTTAAATCTAGTATGTTGTTTATCTCAAAAATTATGTAATAGTTGTGTATGAAAAACTAGGGTTGATATTAAATCAACAATTAGATAATTTTGGATTTAGTAATATAGAAGATTAGTGAAAACCCATAGTATTATACTATGTATATTTATGAACACAAGAAGATGTTTTTTTGAAAATGATAAACATCAGGATCCCACAAGATATTCATTTAGAGTTAATTTCATAAAGAAATAAATTATTTATTCATGATTTATTGACTTATGTTTTGTCTAAACCATTTATATTTTTGAAAATGGTGGGAAGTAGGAGAAACCATTCCAATAACCCATGTGAGGAAAAAATGCATCAAATGTCTTAATGACATCCCAAATAATTTGAGTGGTGGATTAATTTTTTATGGAGATTCTTACCTAGATGTCTCAGGCTATGATCAATAACCTACATAATGTGGAACATCATCCTTCACCTAAGAGGGAGAAAATGGTTCTTGGTTATTTTATATGGAAATGACCACCATGAATAGTGGATCTTCTGATCCACTTTTCAGAGAATAGTCGGTCAACTCAATGGATAATATCATTTCTATTCCAAATTATTTTGAGAAGGAGAAGGTGACACTAACCATATATCATTTAGATTGAGAGAATGATCAATATGGGATGTTTATTAAGAACACCAAGACAAAAGATGAAAGTTAAGAGTTGATGTGTGAAGACTTTAAGAAAAAATTTCTCTATAATTATTTCCAATGAACTATTTATAAAAATATATATAGTGAATTCATATTGATAAATCAAAAGAGAAGGTGAATCTACCACAGATTAGGAAGAAAATTTTACAAGGATTGGAAGGTATGCCTCGGGTTTTGTTATCAACAATGATAAAATAATGGATAGATTCTTTCATTGTTTAAAACTACACCATTTGGAGGCATGGGACATTAATGACTTTGGGAGTTATGAATAAGTTGTTCCATGAGCTCTCAAAGTGAGGATCACATTTGGATAATGGTCCCATGGATCGGGAGGTCAAAAATAAGATTAAGTATCAAGATAGAGGATATAATGAGAATGGTGGGAGGATAACTCAACCACTAACATATAAAAAATGTAGGAAGAAGAATAATGGGAATGACCTCAAATGGACTGGGAAATGATTGAAGTATAACAGAGAATTCCACCACACTCATGAATGTAAAAAAGGCCTCTGGAAGTTGGACAATGTAGTGGATGGAATGAGAGCACAACCCATGGTTCAATGATTCAACTATAGGGAGAAAGGGCATTATGCATGCTGATGCACCAAACCTCGAGTCCTAAAGGGTAATATGCATCTGTAGAAACCAAATTCAATGGAGAAAGGGAAATAAAATTCCATAACTATTAACAAGGTGGATCTTAACAATGATGTGGTGAGAGGTATACCTATTATTCATTAAAGAATAGTGAACATACAATTTTACTCAGGTTCTATGCATTCTTTAATATCCTCTATGTTTAGTTATACTATTCAAACACCAACTCAAAATACGAAGGTTGAGTTATATGTGAGAACTAAAAATAGGAATATTATTACATACAATGTATATAACTCTTTCCCTATTAGTGTTTGTGGATAGAATCTCCTAGGAAATCTAGCCTTATTTTCTTTCATTGTGTTTGATGCTATATTGGGCATGGATTTGCTATCTTTAATCAAATATAACATCAACTATTTGGAAGGGAGATCCCTCTTCATAGCCTGAGGCGTCCTCCTATTCGGTATAGGTGTAAGGAGGAGGATTAATATTCTTCATAATCATCATATCAATTGTGGATATTATTTTCTAATGAGGAAGCATATCTATGTCAAGTTATTGAGACAATGGAGAGAATCCTAATAGAAAACATTCCCATTGCGAGGAAATACATTGATGTGATCCCAGAAGAATTTCCTAGTCTTCCTCATGACCAATATGTTTAGTTACCAATTTAAATTATTACTATATATTTTAATATATCAAATAATCAATATAGAATGGACACCATTATGTTTGATGAACAAAAGAAGAAGTTATAATAGAATCTAGACAAAGTTTTCATACGCCTAAGTACTTCACCATGGGGTGCCCCAATTCTCTCTGTAAAAAAGAAGGATGGATTAATGTGACTCTGCATTGATTATAGTGAGATCAATAAAATCACGATAAAGATAAAGTATCCCATTATATGGATAGATTAATTGTTTTATTGGCTATGTAGGGGAAAAAATCTATGAGGCGGATCTTCAGTTGGGATAAAACCAATTAAATGTGAGGAAGGAATATATTCTTAAGAATATCTTTCAAACAAGAAATATACACTATAAATTCATAGTGATTAATTTCACACACAGTAATGCTCCAAAAATATTCATGGATATTATGAATATTTCCTTTAGATATTACCCTGGAAAATTTATTATAGAAATTATTGATAGAATTCTCATAAACATCAAGTGTAAGGAGGAGGATGAGGAGAACTAGAATACTGTGATAATGTCGTTTTTATGTGAGAAGATATATTCCATGTACAATAATGGGATTTCTGTTTGGAGGGAATATCATTCATAGTGCATGTTATCACTAGAAAAGGAATATTTTTTGACCCTTCCATGATAAATTAAATCGAAGAGTTACCCATTAAAATATATCTAACAGTGATATGTTGTTTCCCTAGTCTAGCGGGGTATTACCGACGATTTGTGAAGAATTAATCACAATTTTAAGATCCACTAAACTAAATGAATCATATGTAAGTAAATTTTTCCTAGAAAAGTGAGTGTGAAGTCTACATCAAAGATTTGAAAAATAGTATCATAACCACACCAATACTCACACTTCAGACAAGTGGGGAACTCTTTTTGGAATAAAAAATGCCTCAAAAAAGGTATTTGGCTATGTACTGATGAAAAATGAAAAATTGATAGCTTATTCCTAAAGGTAGTTGAAAATTCATGTTAAAAACTATCCCACACATTCTATATAGTTAATGGTTGTGATTTTCATGTTGAAAATATGGAAACATTATCTCTATGGGGAGAAGTGTGAGATATATACTTCTAATAAGAGCCTAAAATATATATTCACATAGATGGATTTTAATATTTTCTAGAGAAGATAGTTGGCGCTCATCAAGGATTATAGATACTGAATCCACTACCATACTATAAATGTGAATAATGTGGAAGCAGCTCTATGTAGAAATGATCCTACAACACTACCAATGATGAGAATTGAGAAGGATCCAATCATATAATACCTTCAACAGATAGAAATGGGAGTCATTATGGAAGGCAAATCATCTCTCCATTCTCAAATTATTTCTCAACCATCCCTTGTGGGAAAAATAAAGAATGATTGAAGAAATGATGTGGAAATATAGGATAAAATTGAAGCCATTAGAAATGGGAAATCCTTTCAGTTCAAAATTAATAATGAAGGATTTATAAGATTTGGGTCAGGACTATGTAGACCATAAAATACACTGATAATGAAAGTGATTCTGAATGATGCACATAGATCAACTTTCTATATTCATCCAAGGAACACAGAGATGTATCATGATTTTCAAGGGAACTATTGGCGGGAACATATGAAGAAAGAGATCATGGAATACACATCAAAGTTCCTATCAAGTTAGTGAGTGAAGGATGAAAAAAATTAGAAGGGGATTATGAAACCATTATATATACTAGTGTGGAAATTAAAAAACATCACCATGGACTTTGCCACTTGACTTCTGAAGACAACCAAAAAAATAATGCGATATGGGTTATTTTGGATCATCTTGCACAGAAGGACCACTTTATCAAAGTTCAAGTGGACTTCTCGTTAGATCAAATTGCATGAATATACATTAGATAATTGGCATGGAAGCATGTACTATCACTCCAAATTGTATCTAATCTAGATATGAGATTCATATATATGTTTGGGAAAAGTCTCCAACAAACTCTAAACACAATGATTATATTCTGTATGAATTATCAGCCACCAAAAAATTTACATTATGAAAAGAATATTTAGATACTAGAATACATGTTGAGAGAATTTTCTATGGACTTCAAAGGAGGATGGGAACAACATCTACCTATATTTGAGTTCTATTACAACAAAAGATTCCAATCAAGCATCCAAATGGCTCCATATGAAGCTATATATTGGAAAAGATATATAACACTGACATGATGGAATAAAGTTTTGGATCATAACATAAATTTAAATGTATATTCTATGGCCCAATACTTGAGTGGGGGGGGGGGGGATGTAGGTTTAGAAACATTGTATTTTACTCCTTGAAAAATAACATTGTTTAAGAGGTCTTAAACTAATACAATTGACCCTACAGGTCTGGTATCCGATAGATATGATTTGTTGTAATAACAAAAGTAATGAAACACAATTGTATTCAAATTGAATACAATGATCATAGTAATACAAATGTATTTGATTCTACCATACAACATATATAATTTATTAATACAATATGTAATGATTAAATCTTACTGGAAACAATTACAATAGAAATTAATTTGGATATAAACAGAAAACAATAAAATTTATTTTCTATTTCAGACAGTAGAAGAAAGTAAAATTATAACAATTATTTAATCCCAAATAATATGGTATCTTTTCACCTAGGATAAAAGGTCAATCTTACCACCACCATTGTAATCCCTCAATATGATGCTCAACACAATTGTATTCCTCTCCTCTAAAGCCCTCGATTAAGAAGGTAATCAGAACCTATATCTTTTAAAAATTGAAAACATTTGATTTGATGAATAACAAAACGTCTTTCTATCCCCATAAGCCATCGACCTTTTTCACAATGATCAGTCACACAAAGAAGAGAAAAAATCACTTATAAAAAATACAAGAACATGGAAGAAGCATTTCACTTCTTGTATCGTCAGGTATTTTTCACAAAACAGGCGAGAAGTCACAATATATCTCTCTAGAACCTGATAAAAGAAAATGTTATGTGTCTTGTTAGAATGACCTCCTATTTATAGGCCTCAGGTTCCAACATTCATATTTTATCCAACAGTCATATTTCTCAGAAAAACACGGATAGACTTAGACACCTGGCATAAAAATAGTCAAAACAAATAGAATACAAGACATCATTTTGATTGGTAAATAACCAAATCAAAGACATCGTTTTAGTTAGATTATATTAAGTACAAAATTATGAAATAATGAGTATGAGTAACCTATAATCAGTATTGATGTAAGATAAGAGCACAATGCATTATATGAGTATGATTAACAAAATGGTTATAATGATTTTCATGTTTACAATGAATATAGTTGTTACGATACAAAACATGGTTACAATGATTAACATGGACAATATTCATATCAGTTATGATTTATATTGTTGTTATATTGCATGATATATAATGCGGTTGCGATGCATGGTTACGATTTGATACTTAAACTGGTTACAATTTTTGATTTTGATGCATGTGGTTATGATGCATAACTTGGTTACAACACATGAATTGGTTTGGATACATGTGGTTATAATTCATGTGGTTATGATTCATGTGGTTATGATTCATGTGGTTTGGATTCATGTAGTTATGATCCATAACATGGTTACAATACTAGTGATTATGATGCAAGTGGTTACGATATATGTGATTACGAATCCAAAACAATATATCTGGTAATGTTGTAAAAAAACATACACAATTATGAAAAGAATAGAACATATATGAAAAACAATGTGAGTGATTAAAATTTTAAACAACATACATGATAAAAAAATACATGTGACTACTATATGTGTGATTTGCGATTTCCAAAAAAATGATTGTTGGGAAAGTCAAAACACATTTTGTCACAAAACCTCCCCCTTTGTGGAATGAAGAAAATGACTTCTCTACCCTTGAGTTTAATAACTCTTCTGAAAGTGATAGATAATATGACCAATTCAAATCGTAGATTGAACAACACATAAGGGATCATATTCTCTTTACTTTTACTTGAGAGTTATCCCACTTGATAAGAAATTCATGAAAATTTTCTTTTCAAAACTATTCTACACCGTTGTGATTTCCATAAAGAATAAGGGAAAGTATTTATTTCTTATAAAAGTGTTATAGAAAAAAATTAGGAAACAATAATTGTTACTTGAAACAAAATTTCATTACAATAAGTGTTCAAACATAATTATTTCCCCTTTTTTTCCAAATGTGTAAACATCGTAATCTTTATCTTTTTCAACTAAGTTCTAACCTCCCTGAGTTTTTCAAGAGATTATTTTTGAGACTTCACCTTCTCATCTTGTTTAAAAATAACCATTTCATGTTTTTTGAGAATTTTTTCTATAAGATGATTGATTTATTCATGATCTTTAGCCTTTACTTTTTATGTTTTATTATAATGACCTGGAATTTCCGTGGATTTTTTTAAAAATACATGGGAATTTTATGAGTCCATGAAAATTTACGGTGCTTGATTCTGAGAACCGGTGTGCCTGAAATAAATTTCTAACGTTTTTTTCAGGTACGTTCAATAAACATACGATCATGATTTTATATCTTTTGAACTGGTGCTTGGAATTGAAATTTGAGGGCACCATTGGGCTCACATCGTCGGTGGTTGGTTAGTGAGACCATCACCATAGTTGCGTTCTGACGAGAATGGAAGTTAGATATTGGGTTTTTAATAAAAATAAATAAAAATAAGGTGATAACTTATTTTTATTATGTGGTGGTTAAAACCTCCAATAGGAGGTTAGAGGTGGGGTCCACCACACCATAACCTCCCATGATAGGCTATGGTGGTGGGGCCCACCTGCATATAACCTCCCTTGGGAGTATATCCATGGTGGGGCCCACATGGGCTTCAAACCCCCTCTAACCCCCCATTTATGTGGGATGAAACTTTTCTCCTTCCCCCATTAATTTAATGTGCCAACCCTCACAATTAATTAATTGAAGTCTTTCATTTAATTAATGGGAACCTTTTGAATTGTTTTCAATTCATGCCAACAATTATATAATAGACAAATCTAATATTTTATTTTGGTTGGAATCTATTCAATTGGTGGAGCTTTGAGAGACAACTTAGAGAACCCTTGGAGAATTATCTCTCAAGGAAGAACGTGAAGAACACCTCTTCATCACCCACCGAAGAAAGATGAACATCTTCCTCGATCTTCAACCATGCCAAAAGAGAAGGGGTCGACCACGAGGAACTCCATCTTCGACTTCATCACCTCAGAATGCTTATTCTCCAACGATGGATATCCTCTTCCCCTTCCAATATTGACGAATCGATGCCGAATTTCCTTGACTTCATCAACGATAATCGTCATACGAGGTAGGGGGGATTTAAGTTGATTTTTTCCCATTCTACATCGTTTAATTTATGGAATGTGAATTGACGAATGATGACACCATAATGAGGAGGGATTGGACCCCACAAACACGGACTGACCCTCCCCCTTTGTTGATTTCATTTGTTGACGATGGAGGTAGAGAAAGGGCGGCTGATGTATGGTCGGCCGTAAGGAAACCTGGCGGCGCAAGGCCGCCGGGAAGCCGAAAGGGCATGGAACCACCATGCCGCGCAGAAGAGAAAGGATCCGCGGTCAGGGCGGGCTGCGGTGGAGGGGTGCGGCACTAGCGCGCCATGCTGGTGGGGTAGAACTATAGCCAGGGTGGGCCACGACGGAGGAGCAGGGGAGCATCGCCGTCGTGCTGCGCCGGTGGTGTGGAACCGGCTGACCGCTGGGCCAGCCGGACAGGGCATGACCCCTATAGTCCTGCAGGTTACCTGAACAGGCGCCTAGCGCCGGTTCTGAATGGAAGGAAGGGGGCGTGACCCCCCCCCCCCCCCACGGCATGGCCAGCCTGGCCACATGGGCGAGCCCGCAAGGCCACGTGGGCCAGACGGCTGGGCCATGTGGGCTAGCCAGCCGGGCCGCCAGCCAGCCGAGCCACGCAGGACGCCAGCCGGCCCGGTCACACGGGCCGGCAGCCCGCTGGGCCGCACTTGGGCCAGGCCGTTCCCTTGGGCCAGGACAACCCCTCAGAAGGGGTCGGGCCGGGTCATTCCGTCTAGGTCGGACCGGACCCAGACCCGATTGGGCCTGTTTTCACCTTTTCGCCCATATCTTGGGCTGCGGGTGTCCGATCGACGAACAACCTACGGCGACGAAAATCTTAGAGTGAGATGGTACTATTGGCATACACCACTTGAGGTTTTGATATAGTTGTGGTATAGTCGGGATGGTTTGAACCTAAAAACCAACCGGGCCCCTAGAACAGAAATGCAAATAACTAACATACAGGGCGTTCGATTGACACGTCTTCTGTTGCGTTGAGTTCTCTATGATGAGGCAGACCATTGAGATACTTTTACGTGGGATTTTGTGACTGTTGGCGTGACTACCCATATCTCGTGGAGTGGATCCTTCTGAAGATGAGCGAGCGGTGTATGGAGGCTTAATAGCTGGCTGAGACCCGACGACTGCTGACCTTTCGACTCAAAGTGTTTCGACTAGACCAGTGGGAAGCTCCTCTGTGTGACGTGGCAGACCCACAGTGGGGAGTGTCTCTGTGTGACGCAGTAGACCCATGATACTCGACGTGAGGAGTACCCCAGCAGGCTACGAGGGGGAGAGCCTCTGTGTGACGTGGCAGACCCACAGCGGGGAACGCCTCTCTGTGACATAATAGACCCACGACACTCGACAGGAGGAGTACCATAGAAGTCCAGGAATGTGGGAAGTGCCTCTGTGTGATGCTACATGCCCACTATAATCTATAGAGGAGGAGTACACCATCAGGTGAGATTCCGATAGTTTGATTGTGAATTTTACTAGCAACTATCCCTAGAATAAAATCCTTGTTTGAGCTGAGTCAGGGACTTTTGTGTTTACCTCATGATTGAGATGGGTTACTAGATAACTTATGTATATGTATGGGAATAAAACTATGTTATGGTTATCCATTGTTTCTTTACATTGTGGTTATCCTTTATGGATATTGTGAGACCTTGAGGGTCTCGAGGTCCCTACTGAGTATCGTTATACTCACCCTACACGGGCTATGCCCGCACCTCATTGTACTTGTTGCAGATGACGGATAGTGCTAAATGTGGCAGAGAGTAGCAAGACTTGATGGTACCCAGATATGGAGCACCCAGAGTGATGGTACACTGAGTGTACGGATGGACGCAAAGTTCTAAGAAGGCCATCTGTACCTACCTTTTAGGTAGGAACCCCGGAGCCCGAACCAGTAGCTGCTTTACTGGCTTTCAGCTGTACTTGCTTTCAGTAGTACCTATACATTACTGTTGGGGTTGTATTTCCGGCCCCCTTTACTTTCCATCACTACTCTCGTATGCAATATTTCTTAGTGTTTTGCTTCCAGTTGTGTACTCTGATTGCATGTGTTTACTTTTTATAAAGGAAAATCCTTCCCAGCTTAGGGATTTACACCTTTGGCACTAGTCGCCAGCCCCTGGCCTATGGAAGGCACGCATGGGGTAGTCATGACACGGGTCCCGAAAACGGGTCGTGACAAATTGGTATCAGGGGAGTCAGTTCTACTGCAGAACATAGGACTCTGATCATTATTTTCTTTGAATCAATAGTGTTAAGGGTACTATGTGTGGTTTTCAGTTCAGGGAGTCCAGTGTTGGTGCGGGTAGCCGACGTATCCATACAACAGGACACTGACCTCTGATTTCCTACTCAGTACATGAAAACATGGATTGCATGTGTGTTTTATAAATGTTTTCTTATGTTAGTTCATCCATGTCAGCTCACGAGGTATAATCTTTTGACCGTGACACATCTGTTTCTTTCAGGATTCCTCCCCGTAGAGCCCCGAGAGTCATACGCTCTGACATCCCACCGAGCGACGAGGCCTTGGTGCATGTCCCATTACTAGTGGAGGCAGTAGTGGTACTACATTTTTTTGGTCCACCAATGCCACTAGACCCAGCAGCAGATGATGAACGTGGATTGAGCGCGTTGTATGAGTTCTAGAGCTAGAGGCCACCCAGGTTCCTGGGAGAGACAGACCCACATGCGGCTGAGGATTGGCTGGAGGCTGTAGTGAGTGTCTTCAGGCTGGTAGGGACACTATTAGACCTCATGGTGATCCTTGATGCGAGTCTCCTTCAGGCAGCAACATGCAGATGGTGGATCCTGATGTTCCAGTTCCACAATGAGGCGGCACTACTCTGGATAGACTTCAAGAGCCTGTTCTAAGCGGGGTTTGTTCCAGCGACTCATCAAGTGGTGCAGATACAGGAGATACTTCATCTACAACAGGGTAGCATGACTATAGGTCAGTACACAGTGAGGTTCACCAACTTCTCACGCTACTCCAAAGATATGGTGCGAGACCCATTTTTTTGGGCCTGGACCTTCAAGCATGGGATTGGGAAATTGATCAGGGAATCGATGATCTCCCTCAGCATCCCGACGTAGGAGGGAGTGTTAGAGAGAGCCATATAAGTGGAGAGTTTTCTTGATGAGCAGTCACTAGCAGTGAGGCCCACTACTAGTCAACACACATCAGAGTCTTCTGCAGCTGGCAGTAGACAGATGACATAGATTTACAAGAGTACCAGACCCACTGGTGGATGACCGCATGACTCAGGATCAGTTGTTCGGGGAACCCAGGGCAGTGACATACATTCCAGGAGCAGACAGTGCTACTCATGTGGCGGGAAGGGTCACATGGCTCATGACTGTCTGACCCTCTGTGTTGATGATCAACAGACAGTTGAGGAACCTCCCAGGCAGAGGCAGAGGTTTGATCGAGGCTATCTGCAGGGTGCAGGTGGACATGGCAGAGGAGCTGGTCGAGCAGCTGGTGGTGGATAACGTTTCGAGGTGTTTCCACCACCACTATTAGGAGGTCCACCCCGACCATAGGGAGCAGGTGGATAGGGGAGATCTCAGCTTTAGGCAGTTGAGGCTTAAGACCATGGTGCTCAGGAGATGATTTGAAGTATAATTTGTGTCTACTCCACCATAGCTGCAGTTCTTATAGAAATAGCTACCAGTCATTCTTTATTATCCACTGCCCTCATTCCGAGCTCGGAGATTCTGATGGAGCCATTGGCTCGATCCTTATTACCAGAGACTCCTACGAGAGCAGACTCGATGATTACGCACTGGTGTCGGCAGTGTGAGATTACTCTAGGAGACAAGATCTTCGGCTTGGATCTCTTCTTTGTGGCATCGAGGCCTTACGATGTCATCTTGGGTATGGACATGTTATCTAGAGTCCAAGCTCAGATTGACTGTATTAGTCACAAAGTGCGGTGTGTCTGCACGGATGGGACCAGGTTCACCTTCACCAGTGAGAAGGGAACTTTTGCAGCACAAGACAGACTTACTCGAAGGAGGGTGCAGCCAATCACTCACCATTTGGCATACCTTACCCTTGGAGTAGATGTGGATAGTCCGACTTATCCTGTAGTGGTGGACCATTATGTAGATGTTTTCTATGACAATGTTCTAAGACTAACTCCTTGTAGAGAAGGGGACTTCTACATTGAACAGTACCCAGAGACGGAACCGATATCTACTCCAGCATATCGTATGGCTCCCGATGAGCATCTTGAGTTGCGGGTACAGATAGAGGACATGCAGTGGAAGGGATTCATCCAACCCAGTGTTTCTCCCTAGGTATCCCCGATTCTATTCACCAAGAAGGGGGATAGGAGCTTGAGGCTCCATGTTGACTAATGTTTCCTGAACCAGGTGACTGTGAAGAACAAGTACCCACTCTTGAGGATTGACGGCCTCTTTGATCAGCTCAAGGGATCATGATGGTTCTCGAAGATAAACTTCAGATCATTCTATCACCAGATCAGAGTTTGTGACTAGGATGTGCAGAAGATGGATTTCAGATGTTGGTACAACAATTATGAGTTCTTGGTTATGCCCTTCGGCATAACCAATGCTCCAGCAGTGTTCATGTGTCTCATGAACAGGATCTTCCAGCCTAACCTTGTTCGCTTTGTCGTAGTCTTCTTTGACGACATTATGATCTACACGACTACTGAGGAGGAGCATTCGTACCATTTGTAGGTAGTAATGGACACACTCTAAGAGCACCAGCTTTATGGTAAGCTCTCGAAGTTCCAGCTCTAGATTTGAGAGGTTCACTTATTAGGACATGTCATCTCGAAGGCTGGAGTTTCAGTGGATCCAACAAAGATTGAGGTGGTACTTTATTGGGAGCCACCCAGGAGTGTGACAGAGGTACGAAGTTTTCTGGGTTTGGATAAATTCTACCAGAGATTCGTCTTAGACTTCTCCAGAGTTGCAGCACCACTATCAGCCCTGACAAAGAAGGGGAAACTCTTCGTGTGGTCGGAGAGATGCCAACAGAGATTTCAGGAGTTGAGGTAGTGGTTGACTAGTTACCCCATATTGAGGTTTTTAGAGGAGGGTGTATGGTACGTAGTCTACCGCAACACATCAGGCACCGAACATGGGTGTTTCCTGATGTAGGAGCGAGCTGTGATCACCTATGGTTCTCAGCAGCTGAGACAACATGAGCAAAACTATGCTACCCATGACCTGGACTTATCAGTATTGGTCTTTTCCTTGATGATGTGGTGGCACTATCTAATGGAAGAACGTTTTACCGTGTACTTTGATCACAAGAGTATCACGTATATCTTCTCTCAGAAGGACATTAACCTAAGATAGCGGCGATGGCTTGTGTTCCTCCAGGGCTATGACTTCGAGATAGTCTATACTCCTGGGAAGGGAAACATTGTTGCAGATGATATCAGTAGGAGATCTGGTATATAGATTTTAGGAGAGGTGACAGAGCAGCTGACTGCCTTACATATATTCTTTATGGATAGGGATGGAGTAGACTCTCTACAGTCTCTTATAGTCACTCCTCCACTTCTTCAGCGAGTCTGGGAGGCGCAGTGTGGGGATGCTGACTGTGTGACGCGACGTGCTCAGATATCCACTGGGCAGGCACTTGATGGATTTTATGAAGGTGGGGAGCACTTCATCCTCTTCCGAGGACGTACCATGGTACTAGTTGAACTTCAAGAAGAAGTGGTGAGGGAGATCCACACTTCCCCTCTTGTGATACATCCAGGAGTGACCAAGATATACCGGGACCTTCTTCGACAGCACTTATGGCCATGTATGAAGAAGGAAGTAGCTTTGTTTGTCTCATGGTGCCTCACTTGTCATCAAGTGATGGCAGAGCACTAGGTACTATAAGGCTTGGTTCAGCCCTTAGAGGTCCCAAAGTGGAAGTGGGATGGTATATCTATGGACATCATGAAGGGTCATCCACATACATCCATGAGTCATGATTCGATATGGGTGATCATTGACCGACTCACCATGTCGACCCACTTTATACTGATTAGAGAGTAGGGCTCAATAGAGAGATTGGGACGCCTCTATATGCAGAAGATTGTGAGTTTACATGGAGTAATTTCTTCTGTTGTCTCCGACCTTGATGCAGGGTTTACTTCTCGGGTATGGAAGGGGTTTCAGGAGACTTTCGGGTTGCAGCTACGTCTGAGCACTGCCTTCCATCCGCAGATGGATGGGTAGACTGAGAGGGCCATTCAGACTCTCGAGGACATGCTTCGTGCTTTTTTCCTCGACTTTGGTTGCAGCTGGGAGGACCAATTAACATTGGTGGAGTCTTCCAACAACAAAATATATCCCTCCACCATCGGTATGGCACCATTTTAGGCCTTTTATTGTCGACCTTGCAGATCACCACTTTGCTGGACAGACCCTGTGCAGTCAGCACTAGTGGGACCAGAGATGGTACGAGCTACCATGGAGAAGGTGAAGATCATCTAAGAGAAGATGAAGACTACAGAGATCATACATAAGTCACATGCTAACAAGAGACGGAGAACTCTAGAGTTCGAAGATGGAGACCATGTCATTCTATGGGTCTCACCTCCATGAGGTCTATGGAGATTTGGCCGAGGCGGAAAGTTGTCTCCACAGCTCATCGGACCTTTCCAGGTCCTCAGTAGAGTAGGTGGGGTGGATTTCCACTTAGCTTTTAAACCTCAGTTGCCCTGGGTGCACAACGTTTTCCACATATCTCAGCTGAAAAGATACGTACACAACCCATCCCACATCATCGACCACAAGGAGCTAGACATCGATGACAGGGTGAATTTCATAGAGGTTCTAGTGGAGATTGTGGATCAACAGGAGCGGGTCCTACGGGGATGGTTTATACCTCTGGTGTACGTATGCTGGTAGAACGGGAACCTCCAGGAGAGCACATGGGAGCGGGAGGCTCATATGTGTGCTCAGTACCCCCATGTGTTCCCTTAGTTTGAGCTGTAGCATACAGGGACGTAAATCCTTGAGGTGGGGAGAATTAAAAGACCCCGAATTATCATGATTTTTTTTTTTAAAATACATGGGAATTTTACAAGTCCCCAAAAATTTAAGGCGTTTGATTCCGATGCCCGGTGTGGCTGGAATCAATTTCTGAAGTTTTGTTCATGTATATTTAGTAAAAGTACGAGCAAGATTTTATTACTTTTGAAATGGTTCTCAGAATTGAAATCTGAGGGCACCTTTTATCTCACAACATCAGTTATTGCTTAGTGATACCTTCACCGTAGTTGTGTTCTGATGAGAATGGAAGTTAGATATTGGGTTTTTAATAAAATTAAATAAAAATAAGGTGATAACTTATTTTTATTTTGTGGTGGTTAAAACCTCCAAGACGAGGTTAGAGGTGGGTTCCACCACACCATAACCTCCCATGAGAGGTTATAATTTTTGGTCCCACCCACACATAACCTCTCTTTGGAGGATATCCTTGGTGGAGCCCACATGGGCTTTAAACCCCCTCTAACCCCCCATTTTTTTGGGGTGAAAATTTTCGCCTTCCCCCTTTAATTAAATGTGCCAACCCTCACAATTAATTAATATAACTCTTTCATTTAATTAATTTGAACCTTTTGAATTATTTTTAATTCATACCAACAATTAAATAATAGAGAAAACTGTTATTTTATTTGGGTTGGCATCTATTCCATTGGTGGAGCTTTGAGAAAGAACTTGGAGAACCCTTGGAGAATTACCTATGAACGAAGAACATGAAGAATGCCTCTTCATCGTCCACCAAATAACAGATAACATCTTCCTCGATCTTCAACCGTGCCAAAAGAGAAGGGTTCGAACGCGAGGAATTCCGTCTTCTACTTAATCACCTCCGATTGCTTATCCTCTAATGACGGATATCCTCGTCCTCTTCCGATATTGGAGAATCGACGCTGCCTTTCGGCGACATTGTCAACGATCATCATGATATGAGGTAGGAGGATTTAATTTGATTTCCCCCCCTTATATGTCGTTGAATTTGTAGAATGTGAATTTCTGAATGATGACACCATAACATGGAGGGCTTAAACCGCAAGAACACGGCCTGAACCTCCCCCTTTGATGATTTCGTTGGTTGACGACGGAGACTGAGAAAGGGAGGCTGGTGTCGGGACGACCTTAAGAAAAACTGGTAGCACATGGCCACGAGGTAGCTGAAAGGGCGAGACACTACCATGCCGCACGGAAGAGAAGGGATCCACGACCAGGGAGGGCCTCGGCAGAGGGGCGCAGTGCCGTTGCGCCGTGCCTATGGTGTATAATCGCAGCTAGGGCGAGCCACATCGGAGGAGCAGCGGTGTGGAACTGTCACACCATGCCGGTGGTGCAGAACCAGCTGGCCGCAATGCCAGCCGGACAAGGTGGGACCCCTCGGGTCCTGTGGGTAAACTGAACCGGCACCTAGTGCCGGTTCTGAACGGAAGGCAGCGGGCGTGGCACCCCCCATACCCATGGAATTTCCATTCTGTCCATGCGGGTCATCTAGCCGGGAAACGTGGGCTAGCTAGCCGGGCCAAGCGGGCCAACCAGCCGGGCCACGCGGGCCGCTAGCCAGCCGGGCCACAAGGGATGCCAGCCCGCTAGGCCACGCGGGCCGCCAGTTCGCCAGGCCGTACTCAGACTGGGCCGTGCCCTCAGGCCGGGGCACCCCATCGGACCGGGTGTGACTGATTCAGACACCGGTCCGAATACAAGTCGGGCCGGGAATGTCTGACATGGTCGGGCCGGACCCGGACCTGCTTGGCCATATTTTTACATTTTTGCCCATATCTTGAGCTGCTGGTGTCAGATCGACAAACCACCTGCGGCGACAGAAATCATGGAGTGATGTGGTTCTATTGGCATACCCCATTTGAGGTTTGGATACAGTTGGGGTATAGTTAGGTTGGTTTCAACCAAAAAACATACCGGGCCCATAGAACGGAAATGCCAATAACTAATAGACCGGGCGTCCAATTGACATGCATTCTGTTGCGTTGAGATATCTATGATGAGGCTGACCTTTGAGATACTTATGCATTGGATTTCGTGAAAATTGGAGTGTCAACCCATAGCTCGTGGAGCAGATCCTCGAAGAGACGAGCGAGCAGAGTACAGAGACTTAGTAGCTGGCTGAGACCTGACGATTGCTGACCTTTTGACTCGGAGTGTTTTCAATAGACCAGTGGGAAGCGCCTCTATGTGATGAGGCAGACCCACAGGGGGGAGCTCCCTTGTGTGATGCAGTAGACCCACGATACTCGACATGAGGAGTAACTCCGCATGCTACGAGAGGGAGCACCGCTGTGTGGTGCAGCAGACCCACGTTACTCGACAAGAGAGGTACCATAGCAGACCAGGAAGGTGGGAAGCACCTCTGCGGGCCGCGATGGAGGTGGCATGGCGCCATTGCGCCACGTCGGTGGTGTGGAACTGGCTGGCCACTCGGCCAGCCAGACATGGCAGAACCCCTCAGGTCCAGTGGGTTACCTGAACTGGCGCCTCACGCCTATTCTGAATGGAAGGTAGGGGGTACGGTGCTCCCCCAACGGCGTGGCCAGCCTAGTCATGCAGGCCAGCTGGCCGGGCCACGCGGGCCATCCAACCAGGCCATGCAGGCCACCTTCTATCCGGGCCATGTGGGCCAGCCAGTCGGGCCATGCGAGCTACCAGCAAGCTGGGCCACGCGGGCTGCCAACCTGCAAGGCCACGCGGGCCGCTCGCCCATCGGGCAGCACTCGGGCCAGGCCACTCTCTCGGTTCGGGCCTCCCCCCTTGGTCTGGGACGCTCCCTCGAGCCGGGACACCACCCTGTACCAGGCCAGACTAGGTTGGACTCCGTTCCGAACCTGGGTCGGGCCAGGTCAGTCCGACTGGGTCAGACCGGACCCAGACCCGCTTGGGCCTGTTTTCACCTTTTCACCCATATCTTGGGCAGCGAGTGTCTGATCAAAGAACCACCCGCGGAAACAAAAATATTGGACTGAGATAGTTCTTTTGGATTACCCCACCTGAGGTTTGGATACATTTGTAGAATGACGGGGTTGATTTGAACCTAAAAACCAACCAGGCCCCTGGAACAGAAATGTTAATAACTAACAGATCATGCCACCGATTAACAAGCCGTCGGTTGCATTGATATCCCTATAACGAGGAGGACCATTGAGATACTTTTTAATGGGATTTAGTTATAGTTGGAGTGTCAACCCATAGCACATGGAGTGGATCCTCCTGGAGGTGGGAGAGCGGAGTACGGAGATATAGTAGGTGGCTGAGACCTGGCGACTGTTGACCATTTGACTCAGAGTGTTTCGACTAGCCTATTGTTAAGCGCCTCTGTCTAACGCGGTAGAACCATCGTGGGGAGTGCCTCTGTGTGAAGCAGAATACCCATGGTACTCGACAGGAGGAGTACCTCAGTCGGCTGCGAGTGGGAGCGCCTCTGTGTGACACGACAGACCCACAGTAGTGAGTGCCTCTGTGTGACGCAGCAGACCCACGATACTCGACAGGAGGATTACCCTAGTAGTCCAGGAAGGTGGGAAGAGCCTCTGTGTGACGCGAAAGGCCCATTGTACTCTATAGAGGAGGAGTACACCATCAGCCGAGATTCTGACTTTTTGATTGTGGATGTTACTTGCTACTATCCCTAGAATAAAATCCTGATTTGAGCTGAGTCAGTGACTTTTCTGTTTACCTCATTATTGAGATGGGTTACTGGATAACATTGTTATTTGTATGGGCATATACTTATGTTAGGGTTATCCGTTTTTCATTACTTTCTGGTTATCCTTGTTGGATATTGTGAGACCTTGAGGGTCTCGGGGTCCCTACTGAGTATGGTTATACTCATCCTAGTATGGGATAAGCCTGCGCCACGTTGTGTTGGTTGCAGACTACAGAAAACACTGACTGAGGCAGAGAGTAGCAGGACTGGACGGTACCCGGAGGTGGACCACTTGGAGTGACAGTGCCCGAAGTGGAAGAACAGACGTGGAGTGATGAGGAGGCCATCTGTACCTACCTTTCAGGTAGGAACCCTAAAGGACAACCCAGTAGCTACAATACATGCTTTCAATTTTACTTTCTTTCAGTTGTACCTACACTTTACTGTTGGGCTTGTATTTCCGACCCCTTTAACTTTCCAGCACTTCTCCTGTATATAGTATTTCATAGTGTTTTGATTCCATTTGTTTACTCTGATTGTGTGTGTTTTTATTTTATAAAGGCAATTCCTTCCCAGCATAGGGATTTATGCCTTTTGTGCTAGTCTCTATCCCCTTTCCTATGGAATGCGGGCATGGGGTAGTCATAAAATGAGTCTCGAGGACGGTTCGTGACATTTATGTTTTTCTTCCTGGTTATTGAAATCATCCAATATGAGTTAGTAGTCCATCTTTAGGATAAAAACTCTATTTGAGAGTGAACCAACCTTATTAGTCTCCATCTCAAAATTTTCCTTTATGAAATCATGTTCTTCAAATAATATTCTTTGAGAGGTACTATGTCTTTGAATAAATTAAGGTTTTCATTCAACTAAGGATCCATCTTTTAATACATATAATTGAGAGTATTTACCCATTTTACTAATTCATCCTATTTATCTAGTTGATTCTTGAGGCTATCATCAACATTTTATGACCACTTCACAACCATGTTGCAATCCTTACTATGATCAGCAGCACATTCCTTGAAAATCATGAAATCAACTTCAAGACTTAGAAACCTATCCATCTGAACCTTAACAGAGTCCATTATATCATTATGAGCATTTTAAATTATTTATAATCATTCTTAAATCATTGGATTGAACGATATGATCTTCTACAATCAATTCATGGTTGGTTTAATGCATTGAATTTCTTTCACAGTGAATGATCTTTCAGAATCTGTGTATTCAGTGTATTATAGGAGATCACCGAAATGAGTCTCAATGCTAATCACTTGAGCTGGATAATTCTAATTCTTATCAGATTCTTCCTCTTCTTTATCTAAAATCGAAATAACTTTCTTGGAGAGAACCTTTAAAGATTATTTGTTGGAAGGCTAAGAATCCAGAGATGTAAAATTAAATGATGGTATTTTTTAGTATTCTACGGTATGACTTCTCTTATTTTCATATTCTTTATCTTATGCTTTTATTTCTTGGTGTCCCTGTTCTCCCCCCTTCATCTAATTGGTATTTTTTTTCTTTCCCTTCTTCTTCGTGTTATTCTTCTTCTTCATATTCTTGAGTAAGAGATTGAGTAGTCGATTTTTCAGAAGCTTATTTCTCTGAATCTTTTACTAATGGATCTGATTAATTCTAAACTGTTTACTCCATTATTACAATTCCAGTTTTTTCTTACTTAGATATTTTATGTAGAGTATCAATTTCAATTTCTTGAATCATTATCTTCTTCTTCCTCTACTTATTTTCTTCTTCTTTCAAAGCCTTTACATATATTATTTTCAAATCCAATGCTTCAGCTAGATCCAAACCAAACTGAGGATACCCTTATTTTCTTTCTTCCTATTTCTTTCTCCACTCAGTATAAACCTTAGTGGATACACAATATTAATTCTTTAATGACTTTGTAGTTGCATTATTAACTACCTTTATTTTATTTGAAGTTGTATTGGATTCAATAGAAGGTTTATCACCACCTTTAACTAATTATTTTTCCTTCTATTCATCCGAATGTTTCTCAAGATTTTTCAATTCGGTATTGAATCTTATCTTGAGACTCCATATAATAACCTTAATAATTGATGGGTATTTTAAGGAATTCATATCTGACTTGATTTGAACATCACACAACCTCAAGAACTCTTTCAGAAACTTAGTGATAATAGTAGGATACACGAGCAACTGTGATTTTATTGGACCAGATTTCATCAGAAAGATGAATCCTATAAGGTTTAAAGTTCTCATTTTCACTTTTTAATCAAGTACATACACATATGAAGTGTTCAAAGTTTCATTATCACCATTTCTTAGAACCTAAAAACCTTGAATCTAGAGGGCTATGAGTTTATTATCTCATGATAAATTACTAAATTTTCTATTGTCCTCGTGAGTGTAAAAAAGATAATTTTCATCTTTTGACTTATCAAATGCTCTATCAGCTTCTGATAATTTATGAGAAAGACAAAGCGCATCACCCTAAAATGGAACAGCTAGTAATGTAGATTCTTGTTTTATGGTGGTTGTATAATTCTTATTTTATATAATAAAATAAGTATTAAGAGAATTGTATATCTCTAATGCTTCATAAAACTGTAATACCTCACCATGATACACATAATCCTCATTACAATCAGGTCTTTAAACACAAATATATTCATAGCCTTGGAAACTTATTATCTATTTCAATGATGAGTCAAAAGACTCTAAGAAATTTTCAGAGACTATCCTTTCACCTCGAAAGGTCATAGAAGAGAATTATTTAGGAGGAATTTCAATTGGAGATGAAGAATTAGACACAACCATTAAATACTAACTCAAACCATGAAGATCCTCCACGTTATAAAAAATTAGTAGATCTATACTTACGAAAATTTATGTAGGAACCGATTATGAACCATTTTGACTATTTATAGAGAAACTAGAAATGAGAAAAAAATATCAGTTTGATGTGTGATATGTTATTTTAAAAGGTAATTTATGGTCAGGAATAGATGTAAAATATCCAATGTTTAAGTATGATTATAAAATCTTGAGGTTTTTTAAAAGAAAATCGTATTCAGAATGAAACTGATTAGGAGTTAAAAGAAGGAAATCAGAAACAACCATTGAAATAACCAAAATATGTCTTTAGAAAATGTACCTATTGGAGTAATATGATATATGTATTGGTTTCATTATATTGTTCTTATGAAAATAAATGAAAACAAAAAAAATTTAAAACCAATAAGAATTTGGAAATCGATAAAAATCAAATAGGTTGGTACATATAATCTAGTACCGATAGAATAATTAAATACCGATAGTTTAGAACCGATAACGTATTCCAATACTGATAGTTTAATAATGAAAAATTATTCCAATACCGATAGTTCATGGCCAATAAAGTAATTCAATACAAATACTGGAGTAGTGATAAAGTAAAAAAAATAAAGAAAAACTGATACATGTAAAATAAATAAAACTAAAAGGAGTAAAACCGATAAACATAAAACTAAAAAACATATATGGTAAAACTGATAAACATATAATTCAAAGGTAAAATCGATAAAATTATGTATTCTCCACCTTTGAAAAGGAGTAACTTAATGTTAGGATATTGTTTAAACAAGAAATTGACGTGAATGATTACTTTGTAGTGATCATTCTCAGTTTTTGTTCAATGTATTCAAATCTATCAGATGATAATGGGTTTGTGGAAATATCCCCATATTTTTCTAGCATTTCGATGAATTATAAAATAATATATTCTTTTTTTCTACGATGCATATGAATGTGATTCCTAATATCTATGTGTTTAGAACGTGAGTGATGTGCAGTGTTTTACTATGATCAATGACAGGAGTATTATCCCATCGTATTTGAGTTTTGAAAAAAACTCATGCCATATTCAGTGAGTGTCTGTTGCATCCACAACACCGGAGCACTACAACTTCCAGCTTCTATATATTCAGATTCAGCAGTGGAAAGTGAAATACTGTGTTTCATCTTGCAAGACCAAGAAATAAAATAATCCCCTAAGAAATGACATGTTCTAAATGTACTTTTTTCAATCCATTATACATCCACCAAAATATGAATCTCAAAAACATTTCAAAACAAAATGATTTCCAGAAGAATAAAATATGCTGAAATCTATAGTTTCCTTTAAGTAGCAAAAAATTGTTTTCACTACTTTTAACTAATTTTCTTTTGGATTGCATTAGCTTCTTGCACATAAGTACACCGGAAACATTATGTCTAGATCACTAGCTATCAATTATAGAAAAATTTCTATCATACCTCTAAAATTTGTTTGATCCATTGGTTTCCAATCTTCATTAATATTAATTGTATTTGAAGTACCTATTGGAGTTTTAATACTTTTAATATTTTCATTTCCATACCTTTTGAGTAATTATTTGATATAATTATGTTGATATATATATATAGGTTTCTTCTAGTTTTTTGGATATTTGGAATCCTAAAAATAATGTTAACTCACCCTTCATACTCATTTCAAACTCATATTTTGTTAGATTCACTAAATAATCTATTAGATATTGCTGAGTTGATCTAAATATAATGTCATCAACATAGATATGAACAATTAAAACATTTTTGTTTTCCATTTTTATGAAAAGAGTTCGATCGGTAGTACCTTTTGCATTGTTTTTTGAAAAAATAAATCTTGTAAGTCTATCATTCCTTGCTCTAGGGGCTTGTTTATGGCCATAAAAATCATTGGTATATTGAAAAACATTATCAGGATATTTTAGATCTATAAAACCAGGGGGTTGTTCTAGAAAACTTCTTCTTGTGCAAACACATTAAGAAAAGAACATTTTATATCCATTTGATTTTTTTAAATTATAATACTCCAAAAAGGCTAATAGAATTTGAATTGATTCAAATATATCCCCCAGAGCATAGTTATCTTCATAGTTTATCCCCTCTTCTTAATTATAGACCTTAGAAAAAATTGTCGCTATATTTTTTATTATGATTCCATTTTCGTCACATTTGTTTCTAAAAACCCATTTTACACCAATTATAGTTGTTACTTTAGGTCTTTCAACCAAGGTCAAGATATGATTTCTTTCAAATTCAGTTAGATTATCTAGCATTTCTTTAATCCAATATTCATCACCTAATGCCTCATTTGATTTTTTAGGATCAAATTGAGATAGAAAATAAAGATGTTCTATTTATTTTCTCAAGGAATTTCTGGTTTTTATAGGTTAAATTACATCACCAAAGATATTATTTCTAAGATGATTCTATAGATTCACTTTATTTGGGTTTTGTAAAACTTTTTCATTAACAAAATATTGAATTTATTCTATGGTAAATGTTTTAGAAACATTTCCTTTATTAGTTACATTTTCAGAAGAGTTATCAAACTAAAGTGGTAATCATTCTGTGAAAAATCATCAGTTGATGTAGGTATGTATTGTTTAAAAACAAAGGGTTCAGTTTCCTCAAATATTAAATGAACTGTTTCCTCAATAATACACAAGTTTTATTAAAAAGATTATAAGCCATAGAAGTTGTGAAATATCCTAGAAATATTCCTTCATTAGATTTGGGTGAAAATTTATGTAAGTTATGATTAGTATTCAATATGAATACTTTGTATCCAAATACTCTGATGTAAGAAACTTTAGGGTTTTGGTTAGTCCAAAATTCATAATGTGTTTTATTAAGAAAATATCTAGTTAAAACATGATTTATAGTATAACATATTGAACTAACATATTCAGCCAAAAAATGCTTATAAATGAATTATTCACTCATCATGGTTCTTTTCATTTCCTTATGAATAAAATATCTGGTTTCAACAACATCATTTTTCTGAGGGCTTCTTGGAGCTGAGAAGTTGTGAGTAATACATTTCTTGCTAAAAAAGGTTTCAAAATAAGAATTCTGAAATTATCTACTATGATCACTAAGAATAATTATCAGTGTCATGTTTTTATTAATTTTAACATGGGTTCTAAATGTTTTGATATAGAAAAAGTCTTAAAATTTCTTTGATATAAAATGGACGAATGTAAATATGGTATAATCATCAAATAAAAAAAATACATAGTATTTTCCTCAAATGCTTCATGTTTGTGTAGGACTGAAAAGATCCATGTGCACTAACTATAATGCATTACAAGTTGAAAATATTTCAATTGATTTAAATCATGTTTTATGTTGATTTCTATATTGATAAGGGAAAAAAACTATTCAAAAATCAGTCTTTAGATCTATTAGATAAATATCAAGTATTTTCATTGAGTGTTTACAAAGGTTCTTATGGTTATAGTGTCCTAACCTTCTATTCCATAACCAAGACTGGCCTTCCATTGCACATAAGAAGGGTAGGTCTTGACTCTTAAGGTCTCTTAAGATGATTGTGATTATGTTATCATGACCATGTCTAGAAAGAATGAATTCACCCTTGGAATTATGAAATAAACATTTATCATTATTTAAATTCACAATGAAAACTTCATCACATAATTGAATTTTTCATATAAGGTAGTTCTTAATACGTTGGAAAAAAAAATATTTTATATTAAATATTTTCCTAAAAGAAAAATATTACCTATACCAATGATCCTTCCTTGAGAATTATCTCCAAAAATCACTCTTCCACATTTCAATTCAATAATACTTTCAAATAAATATTTGTTTCAGATCATGTGTCGAGAATAACCACTATAAATGTACCAAATATTCTTGTTGTTGGTACACTTCTTATTTTGATGAAAAATAAACAATTAGTTTTTCGGAACCCAAACCTGTTTGGATCCAAAAATGTCATATAAAAGAATTTTAGGAATCCACATTTGTTTTTCAAAATTATATTTATGAAATAGAATTTAATTAGTTTTATTGAGAGAATAATTTCTTTCCTAGGGTCACCAAAATGACTCATAGTGTAGAATGGAAAATTTTGGGGAACAAAATAGTTATTACTAAAAATTAGTTTTGAGTCAGGGTAACCAATTCCTAAACTATTCCTTAGAGGATTAATTTGAGAATACATTTTGTTAAATAATTTCTTTCAATTAGTAAAGTTTGATAAATGTTTCATAAGATAAAATATTTCATATTTTATTTTAATGAATAAAAAATCATTCTCACAAGAAATTGTTTTGGAAATAGTTTTAGTTTCAAACACATTTTTCTTTAAAATAATTTATTCAAACTACTTATAAAGATTATACTTCCCAAAATTTACTTCCATAAGGGTTTTTGATATATTTTAAAAATCAAGAGTTTTCTTATCAAGATATTTTGAATGATTTGATACTTATTTTGTATGAATAGATAATCTAGAATTTTTCTTTTTCAAACATCTTCTTGAGTTTGGAATTTTTATTCTCAAGTAATTTGGAAAATATAGATAGATCTTAAAAAGGAGGTAAATTATTCTGTACTAAATAATATTCATCATCCAAAGAGTAAGAATTTTTCCCATTAGGATAATTTTCATTTAACGATACATTTATAAGAGATTCAGCATTGTATACCCTGGCCAGGAAACAATGATTTATAGTAGGTAGTTTGTCTATGAGTCCTATATTTTTTTGACAAGAGGATTCATATTATAAGGATTCATCTAATGAATCAAAACAAATTATACTCTATTTATCATTTGATTTCAAGACATTATTTATATTTGTCTTATTATAGAATTTCTTGTTTCTTTCAGAATGTTTATCCCTCTTATCTGTTCTCTCTAGTAAAGGAAAACTAGTCTAATATGAGCTTATATTATACATTCAAAACATGTTACTCCTGAGTCTTTCTTGTCCTTCATATTTTTTTCTTATGTATTGAAAGTATTTATAGGCAAAAATCTTGTACATCCTTTAAGTAATATTTGATAAATAATTCTCTTAGTGATTAGTTTTATTTGATTATGATATAACAACAGATTTCTAAGCTTTGAATCCTGTCACTCTTTCTGGAGTCTTTCAATTAGATGTAGTAGTAAAATATATACTCCCATAACATTTATTTTTCTTACTAAAATAATAATCTCTTTTCATTCTTGTCTCATGCTGTGTGAGGGTACCAAATAATTCATCAAGAGTGATTTGAGTAACATTCTTGTCCTAATCAATAGGAATCCTTTTTTGATTCCCACTCATTTGGATTAATATCAATTATATTTTCCACAAGTGATTTATCATGAATAACCTTTTCACCCACAGATTGAAGACTATTGAAAATTGTCATAAATCATAATTTCACAGTGCATACTAGTTATCTATAAGGAAAAATGAAACCATGATATTCTACTCCGAGCATGGATCTTCTTGTTTCATTAACATTTGGATGAACCAAAATGATTTAACTCTAATTTAATCAAGATACAATTAGCTACTTCACATGATGATATCTGACTATATATATTCTTGGTCATGGAACACAACAATGTATTTTATACCTTGTAGTTTAATTGGTATTCTTGTTTCTCTTGGTTGGTGAAGGATTTGACTTCCTTGACTGGGATTTTGTAATCTCTAGTAAGCATGAAATGGTTTTCCACTCTAGAATTAATAAAAAATGTCTTCATTTGATCTATCCAGTACTCATAATCATTCCCATCAAGAATTTGTGGTCTTGTTGGTTTTAGGTTGTCAATTGATCTAATATTACATTCTTTCATCTTTTAAAACAATACCATTCCACTCCAAATGTAAGTTTAGTAAGTAGTTATAAAAAAATATTTGTAAAGGAAATACAATTTTCTTATAGAAAGGAATAAAAAATGTAAAAATACAGTGGAAACCTCCTATGATACCTTTTTTTGGATCACAATATAGATGTATATGTATATTTAATGGAACAATATAAGATGGGGTGGGGGTGAATTTTAGGTTTAAAAACATCGTATTTAATCACTTGATAATGAACTTAGATTAAGAGGTATTAAGATAATCTAATTCACAACCAATACAATTGACCATACAGGTCTCTGATATGATGGATATTATATGTTGTGATACCCAAAGTAAAAAAACTATTTTATTCAAATTGAATACAATAATTAGAGTAATAAAAATGTAAATGATTGTACCATATAGTGTATAGAATCAATTAATAAAATATGTAATGAATGAATTGTAATGGAAATAATAACAATAGAAATGAATATGTATTGAAAGAGAAAAAAATTCCATTCCCTTTCAATTACAAATAGCAGCGTAAAGTAAAATTATTACAACTGTTTTATCCCAATGAATAGGGTATCCTTTCACCTAGGATAAAAGGTTTGTATTAACACCACCTTCGTAATCCCTTGATATGATGATTGGCCCAACTATCTTCTTATCACTAGAAGCCCTCAATTAAGAAGGTAATAAACACCTATATTGTTAAAAAAAATTGAAATCCCATGATACGATGATTGGAAGCATGTCTTCGTATACCTGGAAGGCCTTGATCGTTATCAAAATGACAACTTTCACAAAGAAGAAACAACAAACTTATAGAAATACAATAACTTGGAACAATTTGTTCACTTATTGTATCATCAAGACGTTCACAAGAAGAAAGAGATAAGTCACAACATCTCTCTCTAGAACTTTATTGAAGAAAAAGTTATGTATTCTGGTTCGAATGACCATTTATTTATCTGCCTCAGGATCCAATGGTCATATTTTCTCTAACAGTAATATTTCTCTCAAAAACTCAGAGGGAATTGGACACCTGGAATTACAACGGTTAAAACAAACAGAACACACACAATCATTTTTATTAGTAAATAATTAAATCCATGACATTGATTTAGTTATAAAATAGCAATTAAAAAGTATGAAACAATGAGTATGAGTAACATGTAATAGGTATTAAATCAATATAATACTATAATGCATGATATGATTATAATTAACAATATGGTTATAATTCTTTTCATGATTATAAAGCATACAGTTTTTACGATACAAAACATGGTTATGATACATAACATTGATAAGATGCATATTAGTTACGATTTATATTTTTGTTTCAACGCATGATATATAATCTGGTTATAATGCATGATTATGATTCGATACATAACCTGGTTATGATTCATGATTACGATGAATGTGGATACAATGAAAAACATGGTTACAATACATGACTTGGTTATAATACATGTGGTTATGGTGCCTGTTGTAACTATTCATGTGGTTATGATTCATGTTGTTATGATTCATGTGGTTATGATGCATAACCTAGTTCTGATACACGTGATTACGATGCATGTGGTTACAATATATGTGATTAAGATTCTAAAACAATATTTATGGTTACATAGTAAAAAAACATACATGATTATAAAAAGAATACAACATATATGAAAGACAAAGTGAGTGATTAAGATTTTAAACAACATACATGATAAGAAATATATGTGATTATGATATGTGTGATTTGGAACTTCCAAAAAATGATTGATGGGAATGTAGAAACACGTTCTGACTCAACATGGTGTTGGTGAACATAAGATGAAAGGACTTGAAATACTCAAACAAATTTTAAATAAGGTGAAAACCATTCAACATCACCTCAAGACAACCAAAAGTTAACAAAAGATCTATATAGATAATCATCGCTGGGTCCAGCAGTTTGAGGATGGATTCATGGAATTCCTCTATATATCTTCATAGAAGAAGATAATGAGATTTGGGGAAAAGGAACGATGAGTCCTAGGTGCATCAACCCCTTCAATATTCTTGATCATGTCAGAAATGTGGACTATTGACTAGAAACTCCACCTACCATGTCTAAAGTACATGATGTATTCCATGTATCCCTCTTGAGGAAGTGTATACCAGACCCATCACATGCACTGAATATAGAGGCTCTACAGTTGGAAAATGATCTCTTTTACAAGGAGTAGTTCAAAAAGATCTTGAAATGTAGTGATAAATTTCTATACAACAATACCACACACATGGTCATATTATAATGGAATAACCATATATTTGAAGAGGTAACTTAGGAACTATATGAAATGATGAATGAAAAATACCCTAATCTTTTTTAGTAAAAACAATTTCGAGGGAAATTTTTCAAAAGGGGGGGTGAATGTAACAACCCAAACTTTTATTAATTGAATATTTTACCTTATTATAATTATTTTATGTAGTATAAAACAAATACATATCATGGAGATCTCAATAAAAACATTATTTTTATAAACAAAAATTGAAATAAGCGATATCTATACAAATTAAGGAACCTATACTGATAGAATAGTAACTTGAAAATTGGAATAGTAACATGACCATTAGGATGAGTAATCCAAAAAATAGAAATGTAACCATACCTATTAATGTATAAATAAATTTTTCTATATTAAAAATGAAAATACAATATATTTATATCATGTTGTATGTAAATATTTTTTTTTATATTTGATAAATTAAGTGATGATATTTTCATAAAACATAAATGTTAATTTAAAATATTATGATTAATACAACTAATTAAAAGAAATATTATTTTAATATTATTGATTAATAAATTTATAGTTAGTATTATCATAATTATAAGTTAATTTTACGATACCTTAATTAACATTTCATGTTGTCATAAAATCAGTTATAATTTTTTAGAAAATATTGTTCGAATAAATGTAGTTTTTAATTAAAAATAAAAATCCCTATATTTAGAAAATTATTCTCATAAAATGGGTTTTATTTTTGAATTATATATATTGAAAAATGGTTGGGGTGATTTTTTTGAGATTGTTACAGGATTGTTGAATTTTTGGTTAATATTAAAATATGGTAATTTACGATATCTAACAAATACTTGAATTATTTAGTAATAGTTACTGTGTGGATGATGTAAGCCCATAATATCATAATATACATAATTATTTAAAATATTAATTTATATTTTTCTAACTATTAATAATCTTGAGCCAAAATAAAAAACTAATGAAAGAAATAATCAAAAACACCCACTTCTCCCCAATAAATACTCCCTCACCACATCTTATACTCGCACCTCCAAAGCTCTAAAGTTCCGAATTTTATTTTTTAAATTAATATTATCAAGATTTTTTTCCACACACAAGAGAATTTGGTATGAAATAAAATACCAAAACCAATTTTCCTAAGGAGGTTCTCAAGAGGAAGAATTCCAGAGGGAAAATAGTCTTTCAATTTCATTTAAATTCTCTCTAATTTATTTTCTTTTCTTATTCTGTAATAACCTCCAATAATCCAAGTGGCGTGAAAAATAAATATATTCTATATACTAAAATTTTACAGTGTTAATGGAATAAACCATCAACAATAATTTTATCTTATTCCTTTTATTTTAAAAAGAAGAACATCATCCATAATGTGTTGATTTACCGCCATCGTGGATGATGAATTTTCATTTTCCATTAACACTTTCAAGATTGGATATAAAACCATTATGATGGTCGAAAAAAATTATATAATTTATATTATAACCTTTTTTATGTTCCTGAATTATCATATATATAGAATAATAAATAATAAAATAAAAGTAATTCATGATGAACAAAAGGCCCTATAATTAATCTAAACGATTACCATTAACATCTTATCTAATGAATCATCCTGATATATGGAAAACAATATACAACCATTTAATATTTTTAAGTTAACTAAAGACATATAATTTTAACTCTGGATAATTATTCCCATTTTTTATGATCCTCCATATATATATATATATGTGGAATGATTATGAAAACCAAGAAAACTAACACTCTCGAATGATGAAATTGAACCCTATTACTCATTAAAATGGAAATAAATGAACCTATAAAATTAAAATAAATAAAATAAATGTAAATGTGGTTCTATATTTATTAATTATTGAATCAATTTTTAATGCCTATTATATTAAAATAAATAAATCATTTAGACAAAAGGTAAATGGATTCTCAGACCCAATTTTCTTTCTATGGGTTATTCATATTTCATGATAAATTTTAGTGTGGATGTTATTTTAATATTCCGAAAATTTAATTTCTATGTTTTTACCTTTAAATATTTTGGATTTACATGTTTCTAATATGGTTATTTGAGAAATGTAATTTTTTTCAAAACAAGTCCTCTTTCCAAAAAAACATCATTACTCCTATTGAGATTTTTTATTCTTCACTCAAGTGTGATAATTATTATACCAATTTTTTTCCCATTTTGGAAATCAAAATGTTTATTCATGATTTTATAATTTATAAAATGTAACCCACTCCCATCCATTGTTCATTTTATATCAATGATTGATATAAATACTATAATTTTCAAAAATGTAGTTTGTCACCTTTTGTGCACTTATTTTAAAATTAATTTTTAAATTTTAGAAGAATTATTTGAAAAAATACAATTCATTTTTTTAAATAATTATGACAAAATTAACATGGAGTAAATTTTTTATAATTTTCATAAAAGACAACTTTTTTGATGAAAACTGAAAATAATGGTTTTTATTAATAAATTTCTTTTATATTAAATTATTTCAAAACCTAAAAATTAATTTAATATTTTTTTAAAAGTAAAACTAGTTAAATTATATGGATATTAATAATCTTATGTTTATTTTAATAAAATTTTTATGGAATTTTTATGTATTAACTATTCAATCATTTGAAAAATTTATATAAAAAACATCATTTTAAACATGTCTGTAGGTTTAATTTTAAATTTAAATTTTCCACATCTATGAATTGAATTTAGAAAAATATATTCCATGTTTTTAATAATAATTATAATTTATATTATCTAATAATTTCACATTAATTTTTGAAAATTATGAATATTAAAAGCAGAAAAAACACAATGCCGCAGTTAAAGTGAAAATAGGTTTACGAAGGGTTAAACTAAACATATAAGAGGTAAAATGACATATTAACTTGTATAACACCCACTTTATGGACCTATATATACCTTAAATACTCAAAAGTTTTACAATGAACCATTTGGGGCTTTTTTATATGAAAGATGTGGGTACGCCTTTTTCTATTCAAAAATTACAAGTGTGCCACTCAACTCACTTAAAAAAGTCCACCCCTCTCCTATCATCTTAAGACATCCAAAACCCATTGGCTTGGCCAATAAAAACCTAAATAACTTCATTAACTATATCCTATCGTAATATAGGCCTTTGTTTGGTCATAAATCTAAACTCAAAATAATTTCTTTACAAACCAACATTTATGTCGGAAGAAGTTGAAACATCCCTAAGAGAAGTTTCTATTTTTTTTCTACCGCCACCTCCATCAATTATTTTTAAAAAATATTGATATAATAATTTCAATATAATCCATATATTTTTATGTTATTTTTTTAATAAGATAATCATTCCCCTTTCTATAAAATGGGATAAAAAATCATCATCTATGTGTTTGGTGGACTACCACATTATGAACCGATGTTATTTGTTTTCCGTCACCAACATTCATGTATGGATATAAGGATGTATTTAAGGTATATGTATGATATTTTTTATATTATTATTACTCTTTAATTATAATAACACATCTTATTTATAACCTCAAAACCCATTGGGAAATAAAAACATCACTCATGGATACATTAGATTACTTCCTCACAAACACATATGATGTGTTTTCAATTTCAATATTACTTGGATGTTGATAAGGATAGATTAAATAAATATATATGAAATTGGTAATATATTTACTCAGTCTTAATCCTTAAAAATCTATTAAATCCCTTTAAAATTCACATCATTATATTCCGAAAGATCTTTTTAGTTTAGAGTTTTAGAAAATTAGGACATAACTCATTCATACCAACCCATAAGAATAAAGAGTGGGTAAAAATAAGATAATATCAATTTTTTATAATATAAACGTTTTTAATAAAAAAATGAATTATTTTCATGAAAAGTATTCATGACATTCATATTGGATTCTACTTTTCTCTTACCCATTATTAAATCCGGTTATTTTTTTAAAACATGGGATGAGAACAAAGATATCATAATGGAATATAAAGATAAGGATATAAACCATTAGTACAAGAATAATTATAAACAAATGAAATAATTTTCACAAAGTAATACTTCTCACCCAAAAAAATATCATATTGTTACTTTTTGAAAACATGATAATTCCTTAAAACATAGAAAATATAAATAACACCGTAATGGTAACATATGGGAATTAGTTACTTAATATTTTAATTCTCACGACTACGAAATTACTTTTAACCCACATGGATACCATTAAATATAACCCTCATGGGTCCCTTACAATGGTACCCTAATAGCTACCTTATTGTGTAACCATCATAGTTATACATGGAGTAACCATTCAGTTGAATTCTAACATAAAAACTCCCAATGAATTACAGTGAGATATAGGTCTCATCCTTCATAATAAAAAATTCCCATGAATCAGGACATAGTCATAAAAAATTATGAATTTCTTAAAAACATTTCTTTTGACTATTGTAAAATAGAAATTTAAAAGAGGATTTGTGAATAAAAGATCGTTAAAATATCATATCATTGAAGTGATAATTAATATAATAAAAGTAATATGTTTATACACTATAAATACATATAATAAAACAAAATATAAACAAATCTCATTAGGGAAATAATCTTATTACTATATAATTATTGAAGTTGATGGTCAACCCAAAGAATGGAATTTGGGTTAAGAATTCCCTTACCTCAGGTTCTCCTTACACAAACATGGTCAAACCTTTAATATAAGGGTTTAAATATTGTTATTTAATTAATATATAACCATATTCATATTTATAATTAATTATATGATATTTTTATGACATATTTCCACCCATTTTTTTAACAATATCTTCTAATTTTAATTATTTCTGGTACATTTATTCCATTTTTTCCATGGTTGGTTCATTTTTTATTTTCTTTTAGAATTAATGAAAAAAAATTTAAGATGAATGAAATGGTGTCAATAAGTATAAAAATTTTAAATGATATAAAATATAATTTTCTTATTATATGAGGATGAATCGTTAGATAAAACATTAATGAGAATGATTTAACTTATTTTTGATGTTTTTATGATCATTTCAAAATTATATTATTTCATTCAATATGATGATTATATATTGGTTTAAGAACACTAAAGAAAGGATAATATGTATATTAAAATATTATTTAAACATATTAATAGTTTTATGATCATCCTTTAAGGTGATAATTAAAAATGAATGTGTCTTATCCACGATGAAGGTAAAGTGACACATCACATACGATGTTATAATTTTTAGAATAAAAGGGATATGAGAAGAAGTTTGATGATAAATTTTTAAATAATGAAGATATAACTCCATTATATATAATTTAATATAGTTTTATTTACACTTGGATAAGTGGTGGTGATGAGAGTATAAGAGAAGAAAAACAATCGAAAAGAAAATAAATTAAAATAAAAGAGGATTTTACCTATAGAATTCTCCACCGTGAGATCCTCCTTAAGGACCATGATTTTGGAATTTTGGTGAGACCATAAAGTCATTGTCGTGGAGAGGATACCTGGGAAGGTAATTGGGTAGAAATTAATAAAGGTGAAATTCTTTGAGACATGAGGAGAAGAGGTGGTATTTATAGTGGAGGAGAGAAGTTTTTTCTTATTATTATATTCATTAGTTTATTAATTTGGCCCAAGAATATGAATATTTTGAGAATTATCATAAAATATATTAAAATAATTAAGGTATGTTCTAGATTATAGTGCTTAAATCCTTCACAAATAAAGGTATAGTTTATTTCTCATATAATGTATATGTACATAAAATTAATTTTTTTTACTATTATAAAATCATCATGTATTTTTTGGAAAATACCTGAAAATCACCTCAACTATTTTTCGATGTGTATAATTAAAAAATGAACTCATTTTTTTCAAATAATTCTCAAAATATGAGACATTTATTTTTTACTTATAATCATCATTTATTTGAAAAACTCCAATTATAAACCTATAACTAATGTTATAAAACTTTGAAAAATTAATTAAGGTATCATAAAATTATATTTTAATTATAAGATAAAAAAGTATTAATTTATGTTTATATTTCATGAAAATAAATTTTCTTTTACATGATTAATTTAATTATAAAATTATAATTAAATATTTATGTTTTACAATGACATCCAACACCAACTTTATGATTTTTTTAATAAAATTATTTACTTATACTTTGATATAATTATATAATTATTTTATTTATAAGATAGATACTTTTTATTTATAAGATGGATAAATTGTATTTATACTTTCTTAATTGATATTATATTTCAATTGTTCAGATTACTATACCTAATGGTCATGTTATAATTACTAAGGTCATGTTACTATTCCATTAGTATAAGGTATTTATTTTCGATAAATACTACTTATTTTATTACAAATTTATAACTAATTTTAATATTTAATTATAGAATGAAAATTGATAATTTTATAATTACTTGGGTTGATACATTCTCCCAACTATCTAGCAATTTCATCCTCACAATTTTTATTTGCTTATTAAAAAAGTGAGGGTACCTTTCCCCCATAGCATTTTCAGATTCCCATGTTTTCTTTTTCAACCATATTAGTTCTTTAAAAAAACATTAACCTCATGAATTTACTTATTATGAAATATTTCTCTATACGATCATGAATATGAACAAGTTTATCTTCATTATAAATGTTCACTTTTAGCTAAACTACTTCTGGGATCATAACATGAGATGAATCTATCCCATGAATTATCTACATAGAAACATGAAAAAATTGTATGACTGGGATAAAATTAGAGCAATGGATACTCTATAGGTGTCTAGTCCAAATTTTTCTAGGATTTCCTTAGGTCCAATAAACTATGGACTTAGCTTTCCTTTGTTAAGAAATTGGATAACTCTTTTACATAGATATATTTTAAGGAAATAATGATCACCATCCTCAAAGGAAGTATATTTACTTATATTATCTACAAAAAGTTTCTATATTCTTAGAGCTATCCTCATCTATTTCTGGATCATATTTACTTTCTCATTCACTTCCTCTTTTAATTATTTTCCCCTCAACTTCCATTCCCCAAATTTATCCCAAACTGTTGGAGTTCGACATGGATTCCCATATAATACCTCAAAATGAACAATATATATAATGGAATGAAATATGATATTATAAAAACACTCCACAAAATAAGGATGTTGATCCCAACATCCCTAGTAGTTCATTTAACAAGCTCGAAGCATATCCTCCAAAATCCGAATTGTTTGCTCGGTCTATCCATAAAATTGAGGATCAAAAGTAGTGATGAAATTTAATTATATTCCCAATGACTTCTAAAGGACTTATCAAAAGTTATAAGTGAACTTGGGATTATGGTAAGATGCAATGGAAAGAGTAACTCCATGTAACTATACAATCTATTTGAGGTATAGTCGTGAATGATGATCCGATGACATAATATATTAAATAGTAAGGAAATGTGAAGATTTAGTCAGTTGGTCAACAATAAACAAAATATAATTGTTACCTCGAGATGAATTTCGATGTCCCATCATGAATTCCATGGATATATTTTTTCATATTCCACTATGGAACTAGAAAAGGATGATGCACCCGCTTTAACAATTTTTACTATTATTTATCATGTTGTCAAGTAAAACATTTCATGGTAAAATATTCAATATATACAATCATTCAATCCCACCAGTAATACCCTCGATGGTCATTGTAAATTTGTGTGTTTTTAGGATGAATTGAGAATGAAGAACTACAATCTTACTTAACAACTCTTTATTTAACAGTGAATCGGAAGGAACACATAATATTTTCATCAATATAAAAACACAATCATTATCAAAATTATATTTCGAAAACATAACCTTCTTCACCAATTATACATTTTTTTGTAACTCACAATCTTCCTTCAGTGCCTGCTTGACTATTTCTAATAGAGACAACATCACTAAAACCTGATAAAAAATAGAGGAATTTACCGCATAAAAAACATTCAAACCAAAAGTCCTGAAATTATTAGACAAGGTTCCTTATTCCAAATGTAACATGGTTAATGATGCATGAGGATTGCAACTCAAGACATCTTCCACATTTTTTTCTTTTCAAGGATAGTGATTGATCATGAAATCAAAATCCTCTATGTGTTTAATCCATATTATTTTCCTCATGTTTAATTAATTATGAGTGAATATTGACTTTATAATTTTATGGTCAATATATATTTAACATTTGGATATATATAAATTATTCCTCAAAAATTTTAAAGTGAAAACCACATATTTTAATTCTAAATAATGTGTGGGATAATTTAAATCCAGAGGTTTCACCCATCTCGAAGCATACATAATTACCAGATCATTCTGCATCCGAACAAAACCAAGTCCCTTCAATGAATCACCATTTTTGATAAAAGTATCACCATTTTTAGAAGATATGGAAAAAACAAGATCATTCATCAACATCATCTATTATTCCAAAAAATACATCACTACATTCTTTCTAGATAAATTTAACCCCTTTTCGTGTTAACATAGTTAGCGGGTTGGATAACTATGAAAATATTTTGACAAACCTTCAGTAATAACATACTAATACAAGAAAAAAAATCAATGAAATTTTTATCGCTCCTGGCCATTAATCAACCATTTTTTGGTAGGATAAACTATTATTCAATTATTATTTACAATGTTCTCATGAGAGAAAATCTATTACAGCCAAAAATCCAATTTTATAAATTTTACGCATATAAAATTTTCATTGAGTGTTTTTAAGGAAATACTTAAATTTTTTTCATGATACTCATATATTTTTGAAAAGACAAAAAGTTCATCAATAAAAACAATAAAAACAAATCAACAAATTAGAAGAATATTCTATCTATAAGATCCATGAATTCAATAGGGGAATTTCTGAAAGAAATGTGAAAAACAACAAATGCATAATTCCAAAATGAATAATGAAAAATTGTTTTTTGTATGTTATCATACTTCACATTTAGCTTATGGTTCCCTTATCTCAATTCAATCCTATAAAATTAATGGGTTCCCTAGATTTCATCAAATAAGTCTTTAATATGAGTCAATATATATGTATTGTTAATTATATTTTTATTTAAAGATCTATAATAATTTAATGGTATCATGAAACCATATTCTTAATGAAAAATAGAGGCAACCCATGGTGTAGTGCTAGGAAAAATGAAGCCTCTATCATGAAACTCATTCAACTAATTTTTCAATTCATGAAGTTACACTCTAGACATTCTATTAGGTGTTTTTAAAATTTGATTTCCATTAAGAACCATGTAGATAGGAAATTAAAATTCCTAATCAGGTATAACACTAGGATGATCATTAGAAAAACACCCAATTATTCATTTACCACTAGCATGTAATTAATATGAAATGTTCCCTTATTTTCAACAATATAGGAAAGATAACTTTCATTTATATGTTTTAATAGTTTCTCAGCGTCCTGATATGTTATCAATAGTATGGAGTCATTATTTTATAAAAAATAAAATTCATTCTCAAAAACAAATTCTATATATTTATAGTCAATCTTACCATGATAAACAGAAATCCAATCCATATCCAGAACAAAATCAAACTCTATTAACAGAAAAAGAAGGCTTGAAGGTAATTTATTTCCAAATTAAACATTAGGAAGATTCTTATAATGACTTTTTATTTAATATTTCCCCCCTAATGTTTTAGCCATAAGTTCAAGTATCAATTAATTAAATGAATATTTAAAATTACCAGAAATTTTCACAGAAATAATGGAATTAGTAGACACCATACCAAGAAATACATTAGAAAAAGATGAGTAAAAATACAAAGTTCATAATAAAACTTTATTGGATGGTCCACATGTGCTGGGGTAGTTAAAAAAAATCACACGACACCTTTCTACATATAATTTGGATTCTTTCAATCATTCAAATAATTATTTATGCATGCATTTTCATAATGGTCCATCTCACCAAAAATAAAACCCTTTGTAGTTTTCTTGTCAGAATTAATATTAATATAATTTTCATTAATATCTATGGCCATATTTCAAAACGTACCACATCAAAAACACTTCCCAGTTTTGTAAGGTATTCCCCAAGTTTTTTTACAATACTTTTTAAAAATTGGTAACCAGTCTTTATTTCCATCAGATTTCTTTGATTGATTTTTATATATCACTTTCTATATAGACCTATTCTTTTTATCATTATAAAATTGTATGTGAACATCCTAAAACTCCATTCCAATAATCTATTTACATAAGAAAATTTTCTAATAAAATTTTAATTCATTGGAGGACAATACACTTCGGTATCATAGCTTCAATCCTGAGTAAAAATGATTTATTTTTCTATATTGATCCCAAATAACATTTGAAATGTACCTTTCCAATCCGGAGAAGTTTGATTCATACATAGCCACATAATCCTCTTCATTTTTTTTTGAATTCAAGGAATTAATTTTCCAATATAATTCAAACCACCATAGGAAAATATTTTCCAATGAAATAATTTTTTTATTCATCCCATTCCAATGCATCAATCTTCTCACAATCCTGATATTATTGAACACTGGCCACCACTAGTAAGATTCAACTTCATAAATAAAAATTGAATGACTAATATTTTAATTATATAGACACACCATAAAAAGTATATTTTTTAATGTATTTAATCCATCATTCATCTAACACTGGGTCAGAAGATCCACTAAAATCATGAGGGGTTTTCATTACAAAATTTTCCACTATCAGCATGTTCTATTGTGGTAGATATTTTAATTCAATTCCATGGATTACAATATAATTTATATCATGTTTCAATTCATACATTACTACCATAAACTATTTGGTTCCAATTACCACCATTTAAGGTTGGGGATTTGGAAATATACCATTCTTTTGGAGGCTTCCTACCTCAGAATCATTGTTCCTTCTATGTAAAACCATTCTAAACACACATATATTAGGTGAAGTAATATTGTAATTTTGATATTATATATCATTTAAACATAAAAATAAGATAATAATAATTTATGGTATTCAATTAACATCATCCTAATCCCTAATGTTATCTAAACCATGCTCTGATACCAACTATAAAGATTCGACCTTAAACACTTACATAATCAAGTAAATTCCTTATGAATTCACTTCTTAAAATTTCCAAAAATAATTTCGGTTTAGAATAATATAAAATTAGTAAATAATTCATATATATAATCCCAAAAGAAAAAAACTTGTTACAACTAAAATAATATCATTTTTTAATAATACAATTTTTTTAAAAAATATTAAATATATTCATGAAATGTCTTCAAAAAATCCATCTTCGACTCTAATTTTATATTAACCATACTTAAAGCCTTTGAAAAACATTTTTAAACATTGTATGATAAAAAATATATGCTTAAGGTTTATAAATAGAGGTAGAGAAACTATTAGTATAAGAATACTTATAAAAAAAGAAATCACTTTCATAAAGACATACTTCTCACCCAAAAAGTATAATAGAGTTAGTTTCTGAAAACATGAGAATTTCATAAAACAAAGAAAACATAAATAATACCCTAAAGGTAAATTTGGGAATTAATCACATAATATTATAATCCTCATGGATAAAATATTATTTTTAACTCTCAGTGCTACCTTACAATGTAACCCTCATCACTTCCTTACAATGTGACATTCACAGTAACATTATGGTGTATCCATCTCAATTACAGTTGGAGTAACCATACAGTCACCCTAAAGTATAAAAATACCCAATTAATTAAATTTAGATATAGGTCCCACACTCCGTCATGAATATTTCTAAGAATATAACATAATTATAAAAAATTAATAATTGAATAAAAATGTTGTTTTAAATTTAGTAAAATAGAAATTTAGAAGAGGATTTTTAAAGATAATTCCGTTAAAAATATCATATAATTAAATTTATAATTAATATAATAAAAGTAATATATATATAAACTATAAATAAAAATAATATGAAAAAATATAATCGAAATTCATTACAAAAATAATCTTATTACAACATATTTAATGAAGTAGAAGGTTAACCAAAATAATGGGAATTGGGTTAATAATTTTCTAACCTCGGGTTCATCTCACTTAAATGTGATCAAAAATCCTTTATAATGGTTTCAAGAGTGTTATTAATAAATTCATAAAAAATATTCATATTTATAATTACTTATACGATATTATTATAAAATATTCTAAACCTATTATTAGTAATATCTTTTTATTTTCACTGTTTCATCTGCATATATTTCATGGTTTCCACAGTTGGTTTATTGGGGATTTTCTTTTCAAATTGAAGAAAAAAACCAGATGTGGAATGAAATGGTGTTAATATTTTTCAATAATTTTAAATGACAATATATACCTTTTTTCTCAAATAAGGATGAATTTTTATATAAAACATTAATGAGAATGATTTAATTTATTTTTGGTGGGTTTTTATGATCATCATGAACTTATATCATTTTATTTAACATTATATTTACATATTGGTTCCATAATAATAATTTACTTATAATATGTATATTAAAATATTATTAAACCATAATAATGATTTTATGATATGATTTGAAGGTTCGAATGAAAAATGAAAGTGCATCATCCACGATTGCAGTAAATCGACACATCACAGATGATATTCTCATTTTTTGAATAAAAGGGAGAGTAGAAGAAGCCTGATGATGAATTTTTCTATAATCATTATAAAATTTCAATATATAAAAGATACTAGAGTTTCTATTCTAATTAGTAAAGTGGAGTTGAAGAGAGTAAAATACTAAAAAAATAGAAATGAAAATAATAGAAAATTAAAAATAATTTTATCTCATGAATTATCCTCCTAATGACCCTTATTAAGGCCCTTGGTATTGGCCTTTTGGTGAGACAAAAAGTTCTTGGACATGTAGAAGAGTAATGGGGAGAGAAATGTGAAAAAATAGTTTAGATAAAAGGCTTTGAGGAGTGAGGAGATGTAGTACCCCCGATTTCTGGTATGTAACCCTGTCTTGGTAATTTCAATGGTTTTATAGTTAATGGTGACAAATGAGAGGGTCGGGAGAACATTGAATGATGTTTTGAGATAAAGGGGAAGTCGCATGGATGGCACACAGTTTGTCTAAACCGTGTAGAAAAACCGAGCGTAGTTGGTCTTGGAGGCAGTAGCTTCTGCATGGGTGGTGCATGATTTGTCTCACCATGCAGCCAAACCGTTCGTGGAGGGTCTATAGAGGCAGTGGCTAATGCACGGTTAGCGCATGGTTTTCCTAACCGTGCGAGTAAACCATGCATCCACTTAAATGAGATCCTATAAAAGTGGATCTCCATCATTTTTGCCTCTAAGTGCCTCGTTTACGCTTTTAAGCGGCCCTAACTCAGGATTTTGCTTCTGCTAAGGTCAAAGGGGGTTCCCCCATCGTTATGGAGGTGATCTGAAGTATTCTCTTGGAAAATCAGAGCCAGAATCTTGAGTTATGTGATTGTTCTTCTTCATTCTTGATCGTTTTCTTAGATCTACATAGATCTACTTTTCCTCATCTCTCAGTTTCTTATATCTACTCCTGTTATGGGTATATCATTGTGTGTGGATGCCAAATATGATGATATTTGGTCTTGATATTTCTAGGAGAAGTGATCTAAGGTGGTTTTTGGGAGAATCGACTTGGGTTTGTTAAGCATTCTTTGACCGTTGTGGTTTTTGTCAAAACCGTTTAAGTAGGGGGATTCACTCTCGACTTCTCTTGGTAGAATTGATTGGAAAAGTTTTAAATTTGTTTATTTCAATGGGTTTTATTGTGAAAATAATTGAATAAATCTTCATTAGTGATGATTTATGGTTTTCATGAAATTGTGAAATATTGGTGAATTGTTGTGCAAAGTGATTTGGATTCTGGAATTTAAAATGTTGATTTTAAAAAACGGATTTTCTGAAATTGTAAATGGTTTGATGGAAAATGGGTTTTCAATAAAAAGGGTGTTTTATTGAAATGGTATGATATTGAAATGACTTTTATGGAATTGATTTTCAATAAAAAGGGAGTTTTATTAAAATGGGTTGGAATTGAAACGGTTTGGATTTGAAATGGTTTTGATGGAAATGGTTTTCAATAAAAAGGTGTCTTTATTGAACGGGTGTTTTGGCATGATTGATGGGAAAATGTGGTGTGTGTTCATATTTCATTCGGGACAGACAAGGTTTAGGACTCTCCCCCATCATTCTGGGATGGATATGGGTTAGGGGTCTCCCCCGTGAGACATTCATATTTCATTCGGGACATATAAGGGTTAAGAGTCCCCCCATCGGTGTTGGGATGGATAAGGGTTAGGGCTCACCCCCATCAAACATTCATATTTCATTCAGGACAGATAGGCATTTGGGGTCTCACCCTTCATTTTGGGATGGATAAGGTTTATGGCTCTCCCCCATCAAACAGTCATGTGCATTTGCGGTCAGATAAGGGTAAGAAGTCTCCCCCATCATTCTGGGATGGGTAAGGGTTAGGGCTTCCCCCTCTTCCAGGTAGCATGCATGGTTGGTTTCATTGGTTTGTGGAATGGTTGGGTATACCAAATAGAAATGTTTGGGAAATGGTTTTTAAGCTTGTTTGGTTATTTTTATAGAAAAATAACTTGCTGGAAAATTGGTTTCAATTTCTATTGGAATGACTTTGGTTATGAATGGTTTTGGAAACTTTTTTATATTTAGTAATAAACTGCTTTTGAGAAAATGTTTTATATAATAAGTTTTTATATTAACGTGGCTAACACTTCTATCCTAGTGGCGTGAGTAGGGAAGTCATTAGGGGAAACCTACTGATTTTTATACTCATGTCTTCTTTGGAACTTTTGTGTTTTTTCATATTTCGTATTTCGAGACACAGGTAAAGGTAAGGCATCTCATTGCTAGTGTTTCGTGGTGATGATTAGGAGAAGTGGTGGTTCTTGGAGCATTGAGCTTGGTGTAGAGCCGTGGAGTGTGTCTTGGTTTTCTTAGGGTCTTTTTTTACTCTTCCGCATAATACTGTGATTTTGTGTTGGTTGTATTGGTTTATTGGTTGTATTGTGCAATAGTGTGTTTCCCTTTTGGCAATGGATGAGTTGGTTGTTTCATTGACATGCATCATGTAGTTGTTGTTTGTGGATCTTTTGGTTGGATGGTTTTTGGGTTTATTTCTTAAAGGGTAAATCATCCCCCAACTTGTATTTGAAACCCTTTGGCAATTATTTCCATCCTTTAGCGCCTTGGGGATGTCTCTTAAGGCCTAGTAATAACTCGTTGAGATCTCAAGCCAATGAGAATTGGTGGGTCGTTTCAAATGGTATCAGCTTGTTCGGTCCTTGCCTAACAAGTAGTCATCGATGTTCTTGGTCTTGGAGTTGAAATTCATTCTTTTATATTCCTTGAGTCAAAATCTTAGACAAGAGTATGATTGTCAGAACATGAAATGTAGAGCATAAAAGGATGTAGCTAACCCGTTTATGCTAAAATTCAAGTTACCAGGGTGTTGGGTACATAAGTGTTTTGGATGCACTTCTAGAATGTTGGAAATCTCATTATCATGGGTTTAGCTAATGAGATGAGCATGACATGAATTATAGCGGAATGAATTCCCACTAGGATTTCATATCTCATTTTAAATAATGATTTATGATTTCGGGCTAGGTGTGAATTTTTGAAAAATGCAGAAATTGTTTTCAAGTAAAAGATTTTGAAAACAGGGTATTTGGTGTATTTTGAAAATGGGTTGATTTTCAAAAGGCATGAGGAATGTTTTAAAAAATATTTGAACATTGGAAAAATGTCATTTTGGAAAAAATGTATCAATAGATGATGTGATAGAATTTGAAATTCTAAGCCATCAGTTTCTAAAGAGTGAGATTGACGGAGGATATTGTTGGTTTAGAAAATGGAACTCGGTAGGCATCGTTGAAACCAACACAAAGAAGCTGTGGAGAATGTGGTTGCACCTGAACCACAGGTGAACCAAGAGTTGGTTCAGAGTATTGTCCAAGATTTTCAAGATGTGGATACGAGGAACTTGAGGAATGATCCAAGGCATGGGGATCATACCATCTAGTTCATGAACCAGAATCCACTGAACTTTCAAGGTGATGCTAAACCAGAGAAGGCAGAGGTGTGACTAATTAGGATGAATTGTATCTTTGATTTCATCGACACACCAGTAGAGTTGAAAGTAAAGTTGGAGACATATATTCTTGAGGATCTTGCACGTTAGTGGTGGGATTTAGTGGTGTAGGCTAAATTGGATAAAGGCCTTACATGGGATGATTTTGAAGAGTTGTTCAACAAAAAATTCTATCCTCACACATTCAAGATCTAGAAAATGACAGAATTTTTTAGTCTGAAACAATAGAGTATCTCTATCACAGAGTATGTGGAAAAATTCATGAATTTAGTCCATCTTACACCAGAGATTGCGGCAAGTGCGTCATTGAAAGCACACATCTTCGAATTGGGGATAAATCAAGATATTAGATCGAAGATTGCAGTGATTTGTATTACGAATTATACATAGATGGTGAATAGAGTGACTGTTGCTGAAAGTGATATATTGGGATTGATATGAGGAGGAATAACGATACCTACAAAAAATGTTGGGAACTCAACTACTGGGAACAAAAGGAAAAGGGATACCTATTTCCACAGTGTGAGTGAAAATTAGAACCAGACAACAGGATCCGTGAACCTTCCTCCACGACCGCAGAGCAATGTAGGTTTCTTTCAATGGGGTTCAATTCAACACATAATGTGAGAGTGTACGGTGCAACGTAGAGCCTGTCACAATTTCAAGCAGATGGGGCATCTACAGTTCTATTGTAAGAATTCTCCGAGGTTGGGTGTATGTGACAGTTCTCAGGTGTCGCAAGCATTGTATGATTCGATAAGACGCGGATAATATAATCAGTCTCATTAGCATAATAGATCTAGCCATGGTGATTCTTGAAATTCCATGACACCTCAACCAGGACAATCTAAGCAAGGAAACAAGGATAACATTGCAGCGATGAAGCAATTGTATGGAACTGAGAAGATCATTATCGATGATCAGACTATACCATCTACAGTAAGAGGTACGATTCTTTTCAATTCAACCTTTGTTCAAGTGTTGTTTGATACTGGTGCATCACATTCCATCATTTCTTCTCATGATGTTGACTTGCTTTGTTTAAAACTAGAAATGATGCCTTATGTTTTGAAACTGAGAACTCCTCTTCATGAAAGCGAATGTCAAGAGTTTGTGTGTAGAGCATGTTCTATAACTATTGATGGAGTTGAGTTAAACTGGGACTTCTTGATGTTGGATGTAGATGCCTATGATGTAATCCAGGGTATGGATTGGTTGAAAATGTTTAAGGCTCACATCGACTGTTATAGGAGAACGGTTAGTTTCACAACTGAGGACGACATCAACCATCTCTTCAGAGGAGAGAGGATGGTAAAGAAAGATGAAAAGAACTTGTTAGCACCAATGGTGGGAATGGTCTCCTACTAATTGGCAGGGCTTACATTGGAATCAATGGAATAGATTGAGGAAAATTGTTTTCTAGCTATTGTGGATCAATTTCCAGATGCCTTTCCCAATAACTTCTCCGGATTACCACCTCTAAGGGAATTAGAGTTTACGATTGATCTCCTTCCAGGGACCATTCTTATTTCCCTTCCGTCTTATAGGATGAAACCAATAGAGTTACATGAATTGAATGTACAGTTATAGGAGATGGAAAGAAAGGGTTTCATTTGACCAAGTACTTCTCCATGGGAAGCACTAGTGTTGTTTGTGAAGAAGGTAGATGAAACTCTTCGACTGTGTGTTTATTATCGTAAGCTTAACAAAGTTACGGTAAATATTAGATATGCACTTTCATGCATTGATGATCTATTCGATCAATTAAGGGGATCTTAATGGTTATCCAAGATTGAATTGTGATCAAGATATCACCAATTGTGAGTTCGGAAGGGGGATATTCTAAAGACAACTTTTTTAAGCAGATATGGTCACTACGAATATGTAGTCATGCCTTTCGGTCTAACGAATGAACCAGAAGCCTTCATGGCTTTGATGAATTGGATATTCCAGTGATATCTGGATTCTTTTGTTGTGGCGTTTTTGGATGATATTTTGGTCTTTTAAAAAATAAGGGCTGATCATGAGGTGCACCTCAAAACAGTGTTACAAATCTGGAGAGATCATCGGTTGTAGGCCAAATTATCAATGTGTGATTTCTGGATACGGGAAGTATGTTTCAATGGCCATGTCATTTTTGAGAATGTCATTTATATTGATCCTGAAAAGATAAAAGCCATTATCTCTTGGGATCCACCGAATAATGTGTTAGAGATACGCAGTATTCTTGGTCTAGCTGGTTACTACCGACACTTTGTGCATGATTTATCATGACTAGCTTCACCAATGACAGCTCTGAATAAGAATAATGCTCTCTTCCAATAGACGAATTAATGTCAGAAATCATTTCAGGAACCTATAGTTCGGATTACATTAGCACCCATCTTGATCTTTCTAGAATCCGGAACAAGGTATGTGGTGTATTGTGATGCTTCGGGACTAGGGTTGGATTGTGTTCTCATGCAAAGATATCATGTGGTTGCTTATGGTTCAAGGCAGTTGAGGGTGCAAGAGAAAAATTTCCAAACACATTATTGGGAGTTAGCTGCAGTCATCCATGCCTTGAAAACATGGAGACATTATCTCCTTTGTGAAAAATTTACTATGATTATACATCAAAAAAGCTTGAAACACATTTTCTCATAGAAAGATTTGAATCTCAGGAAAAGGAGATGGATGGAGTATCTCTAGATGTTTGATTTTGATTTGATGTAGATACTAGGAAAAGGGAATTCAGTGGGGGATGCATTGAGTAGAAAGTCATATGCTCAGTTAGTAAAAGAAGCTTCAAATGAATGGCAGTTGAGGTCGGTCTTAACCGACATGCATGTGGAATGTGAAGACCAAGGTGTTGTTGTTGTTTTTTTTCAAGTACACTTGTATCTGATTTAGTAAAGATGATTAAAGAATCAAAAACATCTACTGTAGAATGTCTGTCTGTAAGTTCACAACTCAATGGTGGGGAGACCAATGATTGCTGAAAACTTGATGGGGGTTCAGTTTTGTGTTTCAAATATCTGATGATTGTACCTATGTTTATTCAGGAACAACCCCTGCATGCTTACCACCATTCAATATGGTCCGTACAACTAGGTACACAGGAGATATACAAGGCATTGAAGGCACAATTTTGGTAGAGCGGCATGAAATGGAAGGTGGCTGAGTTCGTCCCGCGGTGCTTAACTTGTCAGCATGTTAAAGAAGAGCCTCAGAGACTAGATGTTATGTTAAAATCATTAACTATCCCATTGTGGAAATTGGATCAGATAATAATGGATTTTGTTATAATTCTTCCATGAATGGTCAAAAAACACGATGCCATTTAGGTGACAGTCAATCATCTAACCAAGTCGGCCCATTTCATCCCTATTAATGAAACCCATACAGTGGAATATCTTTCAAAAATATATATCCGAGAAGTGGTAAAGAGGCATGGTGTACCATTTTCTATAGTCTCAAATAGAGATCTGAGGTTCAACTCTTGTTTCTGGAAATCAATACAATAAGACCTCAGAACATAGTTGACCATGAGCATGACGTATCATCCTCATACGGATGGGAAATCCGAGCGGATGATACAAACATTGCAAGATATGTTGCGGGACTGTGTAATGGATTTTGGTGGCTCATGGGAGGATCATATAACCTTAGTGGAGTTCTCATACAATAACAGCTATCATGACTCGCTACGCTTGGATCCGTTTGAAGCATTATATGGGCATCCTAGTCGTTCTCCACTATACTGGGTAGAAACTGGTAAAACATCACTAGTTAGAGAAAGATTGGTCCATGAAACAACAGAGAAGATCCAGTTGATTAGAAAGAGGATGGAAATGACTCAGAGTCATCAGAAATATTATTCAGATCACCATCGAAGACCGTTTTCGTTCGTTGTGGTTGATCATGTCTTCTTGAGGATCTCTACAAATCCTAGACATCATTGTTTCGGAAAGCAGAAAATGTTATCTCCTAGATACATTGGACCTTTTGAGATACTGTAATGGGTTGGAGAGGTGGAATATCGGTTGGCCTTACCACCATAGTTCAGGTTGGTGCATAATGTGTTCCACGTATCACAGTTGAAAAAGCATCAGCCTGATCCTGACCATGTGATCAGATGGGATCATGTTGACCTAGTGCCAGATGGTTCGTTTATACAAATCCCAGTACAGATTACGGATAGGAAAGAGAAAGTATTTTAGGGAAAAATCATCGGTCTAGTGCATGTTTTATGGCATCATGGTTATATTCAGGAAGAGAATTGGGAACGTGAAAAGGAAATGAAAGAGCAGTGGCTGGAACTCTTTTAGTTGGGTGAAGGTATTCTACTTTCTAAGGACAGAAAGACCAATGGTGGGGAGAATTTAGTACCCTCGGATTCCGGTATGTAACCCTTTCATGATGATTTTAATGGTTTTATAGTTAAGGGTGACTAATGGGAGAGTCTGGAGAACTTTGAATGATGTTTTGAGGAAAAGGGGTAGTCGCACGGACAACACACGGTTTGTCCAGACCGTGTGGTGAAACCGTGCGTAGTTGGTCTTGGAGGTAGTAGCTTCTGCACAGGAAGCACATGATTTGTGTAACCGTGCAGCCAAACTATGCGTGGAGGGTTTGTTGAGGCAGTGGCTAAAGCACAGTTAGCGCACGGTTTGCCTAACGGTTCTGGAAAACCCTACGGCCCCATAAATGAGATCCTATAAAATAGGATCTCACTCATTTTTTCCTCGAAGATCCTATTTAAAGCTTTTAAGAGGCCCTAAATCAGTATTTTTCTTCTCTTAATGTCAAAGAGGGTTCTCCCATTGTTCTGGAGGCGATATGAAGGCTTCTCTTGTATAATCGAAGCCGTATTGTCTAGGTATGTGATCGTTCTTCTTCGTTCTTGATCGGTTTCTTAGATCTACTTAGATCTAATTCTCCTCTTCTCCTGGTTTCTTAGATTTATGCCCGTTATGGGTATATCTATGTGTGTGGATTCCAAATATGATGATATTTGGTCTTGATCTTGCTAGGAGATGTGATCTATGGCGGTGTTTTGGAGAATCGACCTGGGTTTCTTGAGCGTTCTTCGACCGTTGTGGTTTTCATCAAAACATTTGAGGTCGGAGGATTCACTCTCAACTCCTTTTGTTAAAATTGATTAGCTTAGCTTGAAAATGGTTTATTTGAATGGTTTTGATTTTGAAAAGTGTGGAATAAATCTTTTTTAGTGATGATTTATGGTTTTCCTGAAATTGTGAAATCTTGTTGGATTGTTGTGAAAAGTGATCTCGCTTCTTCAATTTAAAATGTTCATTTTAAATTATGGATTTGATGAAATTTTAAATAGTTTGATGAAAAATGGGTTTTCAATAAAAAGGGTGTTTTATTGAAATGGTTTGAGAATGACATGACTTTGATAGAATTGGTTTTCAATAAAAATGGGATTTTTATTGAAATGGTTTGGAATTGAAATGGTTTCGGTTTGAAATGGTTTTGATGGAAATGTTTTTCAATAAAAAGGAGTTTTTATTGAAAGGGTGTTTTGTCATGATTTATGGGCAGATGGGGTGTGTGTTCATATTTCATTTGGGATGGACAAGGGTTAGGAGTCTCCCCCATCATTCTGGGATGGATAAGGGTTAGGGCTCCCCCTCGTCAAACATTCATATTGCATTAGGGACAGATATGGGTTAGGAGTCTCCCCCATCAGTGTTGGGATGGATAAGGGTTAGGGATCCCCCCATCAAACATTCATATTGAATTCGGGATAGATAAGTGTTATGGGTCTCCCCCATCATTCTGGGATGGATAAGGGTTAGGGCTCTCCCCGTCAATCATTCATGTGCATTTGGGGTCGGATAAGGGTAAGAAGTTTCCCCCATAATTCTGGGATGGATAAGGGTTAGGGCTTCCCCCTCTTCCAGGTAGCATGCATGGTTGGTTGCATGGGTTTGTGGAATGGTTGGGTATTCCAAAAAGGAATGTTTGGTAAATGGTTTTTAAGCTTGTTTGGTTATTTTTCTGGAAAAATAAATTGATGGAAAATTGGTTTCAATTACCCTTGGAATGCCTTTGGTTATGAATGGTTTTGGAAACTTGTTTATATTTAGTTATAAAATGATTTTGAGAAAATGTTTTATATAAAATATTTTTATATAAATGTGGATAACTCTTCTATCCTAGTGGCATGAGTAGGGAAGTCATTCAGGAAACCTACTGAGTTTTATAATCACCCCTACTTTTGCACTTTGGTACTTTTACAGATTTCGTATTCCGAGACACAGGCAATGATAAGGCATCTCATTGCTAGTGTTTCGTGTTGACGCTTTGGATAAGTGGTGGTTCATGGAGCATAGAGCTTGGTGTAGAGCCGTGGAGTGTGTCTTGGTTTTATTTGGGACTTTTGTTTACTCTTCCCCATAGCACTCTGATTTTGTGTTGGTTGTATGGGTTTATGGGTTGTATTGTGGAATAATGTGTTTCCCTTTTGGTAATGGATGAGTTGGTTGTTTCGTTGACATGAATCATGTAGTTTTTGTTAGTGGATCATTTGGTTGGTTGGTTTTTTGGTTTATTTTTTAATGTGTAAATCGTCCCCCAACTTGTATTTGACACCCTTGGGCATTTATTTCAAGTCTTTGGCATCTTGGGGATGTCTCTTTAGGCCTGGTAATGACTCGTTGAGCTCTCAAGACAATGAGAATTGGTGGGTCATTACAGGAGAATAGGTGGTGAGGGGTAGTATTTATATTGGAGGAGAGGTGTGTTCTCTCATTATTATATGTTGAGTTAATAAGGCTTTCCTTATGACTTTTCCATTCCTTCTTGTTTTGAAAATCACAAACACCTTATCTTTAAGGAAATATTTTTTTCCCCTTTTTTACTTCTATAAAAAAAATTTCCTTAAGGAACTTTACCTCTTTCTAGTTTTTATTATTCATATCAATATTTTTTATTAAGTATAAAAATTGGATTCATATCTATATTCTCGGATTCATATAATACTTTGATATGAAGAATTCTGTTTCATGATAAGAATTCTCATTCCGAATTCTATAATGAATTCTCATTACGAATTCTGATGACGAATTCTCATTACAAAATTTGATGACCAATTCTCATTATGAATTCTGATGATGAATTCTCATTACAAATTCTGATGACTAATTCTCATTATGATTTCTGATGACGAATTCTCATTATGAATTCTGATGACAAATTCTCATTATGAATTCGGTGAGGAATTCTCATTACGAATTCTACTGATGAATTCTCATTATGAATTCTGTGATGAATTCTCATTACGAATTCTCTGATGAATTCTCTTTAGGAATTCTGTGATAAATTCACATTACTAATTCTGTGATGAATTCTCATTACGAATTCTGTGATGAATTCTCATTATGAATTAAAGTGCAGAATTCTCATTACGAATTCTGGTTGTGAATTATGATTACGAATTATGGATATGAAATTTTATGAAATTCGACTCCAAATTCTTCTGATAAAATGAATATGAATATCCTTATAATATAGACTCTGAGTATAATTTTTGGTTAGACTCAGAACTTTTAACTTACACTCAAATTTGATAAGTTTGTTATAAAACGATGTCGTGCTTTCAGTTACGCATGTTTTGTTATAAAATGATGTCTTCCATTCTGTTTTTACCTAATCGTTGGTTGAGTGACAAGGGTACAAGTCCATCTAACATTTATGGAAAATATGACCGTTGGAGGAGGGAGCCGACCGTTTCAACCGAGCCTATAAATAGGAGCTCATTTGAATGATCTCAATAAGATAAGAAGATGTTAACTCTAGAGACCACACGCTGTTAAGGAGATTTCTAGAGAGAGAATATTTTCATGCCTTGTACGTACTGAACAGCTCGTTCAGATTGCATCGTGCGACTCCGAATGTTGGGGATTACATTTGAGGGCTTCCTGGGATAGGAAGACAGAGGTGCCGACTACCTTGAAGTTCGAGATCTTCCTTATTGAGGAAGACGGAGGTTCCAACTACCTTGAAGTTGAGGGCTTGTGGGGATATCATGAAAGAGACTCCGATAATCGTATCGAGGGCTTACCCGGGTGTGGGTAAGACATATTTTCTTGAAAGTATAAATCAATGGACCTTTATCCAAGGTTTTTGGATACCCTTCTCTTTCGGTTAAAATATTTATATCTTGTTACTTGTTTTTGTTATAAGTTTATCTTTTTCGCTGCATTTTGTACTGTAAGGAAAGTATAATATTCTTATATTTCCTTACACTCGTATACTTTGATTCAGCTAGATTCTATACGCTTTAAGGTAGAATATAATGTTGTAAACTTTTGTTATGTTTCATTTTCCAGATCCATATTTCCAGAACCGGTTTTTCAGAATCACTTTCCATATTTAAGCAAGTGTATTGAACTAGAAGTTTGTAACTTCATACTTTGTCCCAATCATCAACTAGTGTTAGAGGTTTTGTGAATTTTCTTAGATTAACTTTGTTAAACATAGATATTTCCTTGTTTGAGGAAATTTTTAAAGTGTACAATTCACCCCCCTCTTGTATATTGAGCATCTACATCATTATTTTGATCCTAAAATTGGTATCAGAGCAGGTATCAGAAATAATTATACTCACATATAAGTTTTTCTTGTTCATTTTTTCATTGTTCTATATTTTCCTTGCTTAGGAATATTCTCATTGACTCCGAATTTTTTTTATTAACATGTTTTTGTGTAGAAATATTTTTAAGATGGCATGAATAAATGTTGGTTCCATAGACAACCAAAATCCTACAAGACCACCGATTTTTGATGGAAATGATTTTCAGTATTGGAGAGATTGAATGAAGACATTCATTATCAATACTGGAGTAGAATATTTTGTTATGCTTACTGGAGGTTATCAAATTCATGATAAGGATGTTAGTACTTTCACCAATCAAGAGAAGAATGATTATCAATTAAAAAATAAGGTACAAAATACTTTAATATGTTCAATGACTAGGAATATATATAGCCGAATTTCTTCTTGTGAAGCAGCTAACTGTATATATAAGAAACTCAAAGTTACACATTTTGGTACATCCAAAGTAATTGAGACTAGAAGATCTATTCTTAGAGCTAAGTATCATGGTTTTAACTTTCCTTATGGAGAACCCATTTGTAAGGTGCAACAAAGATTTATAACTATTGTGAATAACATTCAATTTATGGGAGAGAAATGTCTAGATGATGAAGCTCTTGTTGACATGATCATTGATATTACGCTCAATGAGTGGGAATCAAAGAGAACAACAATTGATGAGAACATGAAGGTCACTCAAATTTCCTTAGATGAGCTGTTTGGAACTCTTCTCCAACACGAAACAAGGATGAAGAGAGATGTTGACAACATCAAAAAGATGAATTGGAATGGTACTGTTGCTTTTACTACAACATCCAATCATATGAAAGCTAAGAATATTGAGAGAGTAACTACATCCAAATCAAAGAAGGTTGTTATCCAATCTGAATCTAGTGAGAGTGAAGTCTCAGAGAATGAGTTAGCAAATCCTGCTCGAAGGATGAACAAGATAGATGGATAAAGAAATTTCCAATCCTTGTATAAGAAGAAGGAAAGGAACGATAATAAATATTCAGAAGTTACATGCTATGAATTCATGAGCGCTGGACACATAAGACCTGATTGTCCTTTACTCAAGAAGAAAGAAATAAAAGAGAGGCATTCTGAAATGAATAGGAAGAAATATTATAAATCTAAAGCTAAGAAAGTTCTGAAATCTAATGATACTTGGAGTGCCAGGGGTGGTGACTCTTCAGATGAATCTTCGGATTAGGAATCTTCTGGACAAAAGAATCTTGGTCTTATAGCCAGGTTACCTATTGAAAATCACTACTTTATGGGTAAGGTACACAATGCTGAATCATTGACCAATGTTTCTTTAAATACTAATGATAGTAAATATTATAACTCTTTGGAGGAATAATCCTCTTCTGATGAAGAAAATACTTTACCAACCTATGAAAAACATTCTAGGTTTTCTGATCTTCTTGAGATTGAGAATTCAAAAATCAATAAAAAACATGATAAGGAAAATTCTAGGAATACTATTCCTATTAAGAAAATATCATATCTTTCTGAAGAACTTGATAAGAAAAATTCTGATTTTATAAGTATTTCAAAAAATATTGAGGAAGTAAATATTGAGAAGAATAAACTTTCTAAAGATCTTGAAAAAGTAATTTTTAAGAAAAGTGTTTTCGAGCATAGATCTAGCTCCAAATCTAATTATTTTTAAGATAAAAACATGGATATAAAACTGCAGTCTGAAATATTTTCCTTAAATAAGTGTTTGTCAAACTTTACCTTAGGTAAAGAAAATATTGACAATATGTATTCACAAATATGACCTTTAAGAAACAAATCCATATTTGGTTATACCCATGAAAAACCAACATTTTGTAACAATTATTTTGTTCCTAAAAGTGCCCCATTTTTTACCAAGTGTCAATGTGGTGGTCACTAGGCAAAGAATTGTTCTTTTAAAAAAACCCAATCTTTATGTTTTCAAAAGGTTTATTTTTCAAAAAAGATGTGGGTACCCAAAATTTTGTTATCTGAAAATCCGGATCCAAAAACGTTTGGATTCCAAAAGTCTAATTCTTTTCTTATTTTTAGGAAGATAAAGTAAGTACCGTAACCAATAAATGGCACATGGATAGTGGATGTTCTAGGCATATGACTGGTAACAAAAACTATTTTGAAATGATTATCAAGACGAAAGGAGGAAAAGTATATTTCAGAGACAACACTTAGGGATAAATTGTTGGTATATGTAATATTGTTCTTCTTGGAAAAACATTGATTTCAAATGTTTTTTTGTTAATGTTCTTAAGAACAACCTCATTAGAATAAGTCAATTATGTGATGAAGGATACCTTGTGAATTTTAGGAATGATAAGTGCATTGTACACAATTACAAGGAAGAGTTTATTCTCTCTGCCCATAGGAAAGAGAATGTTTACACATTGAACATATAAGACCTAAGGAGAGAGGACTTACCTTGTCTAAGTGAAATGAAATATCATTCTTGGTTATGGCATAGAAGACTAGGTCACTGTAACCTTATAAACTTATGTAAACTCTCTAAGAAGAAACTAGTTAAGGATCTACCGGAGCTTAGATTTGATTCTTCTAAATTTTGTGATCCTTGTCAATATGGAAAGAAACATAAATCTAGTTTTAAATCAATCGGTGAAGTCTCAAAAACTGATGCATTACAATTGGTGCACATGGCTCTTTTTGGTCCAACATAAACTGGAAGCATTGAAGGCAAATACTATGTGTTTGTTCTAGTTGATGATTAAACTAGATTTACATGGGTCTATTTTCTAGAAAAGTAGTCTTAAGCTTTTTCTTATTTCAAAAGTTTTATAGCCCAAGTTAAAAATGAGAAAAACCTTCCACTAAAAACTATTCATAGTGATCATGGAGGAGAATTTCAAAATATGTATTTTGAAACGTTTTGTAGTAGAAAAGTTATTACTCACAACTTTTCAGCACCTAGAAATCCTCAACAAAATGGTGTAGTTGATAGAAGAAATATAATTATTCAAGAGATAACTAGAACCATGTTGAGTGAATATTCTATAGCTAGACATTTCTGGGCTGAAGGTGTACGTACTTCTTGTTATACTATAAATCAAGTTTTGATTAGACCTTTTCTTAATAAATCTCTTTATGAGTTATGGAATGGTAGAAAACCTAGAATTTCCTACATCAAGGTTTTTGGTTGCAAGGTATTCATCCTGAATACTAAATATAATCTACACAAATTCGCACCAAAACCAGATGAAGGAATTTTCCAAGGCTACTCCACAACTTCTAAGGAATATAGAGTTTTCAATAAAAACATGTGTACTGTTGAGGAAATAGTACATGTAAAATTTGATGAGTCTGATCCTTTTGTTTTTAAACCATTCCAAACTACATCCTCATATGTGTTTTCAAAAACTGATTATCAACCTTTGTTAGAAGATCCTTCTGATAAGGAAAATGTTCAAGAAAATATTTCTGAAACATTTACCCCATAAGTCATTATACCATATGTTGATGAACAATTTTTACAAAACCCAAGTCAGGTGTTTCTTAAGAATCATCCCAGTGATAGTATCATTGGTGATGTAAATCAACCTATGATGACTAGAAGTTCCTTGAGGAATGAAGTAGAACATCTTGCATTTCTTTCCTAATTAGAACCAAAAAGCACCGATGAAGCTTTCAGTGATGATGATTGGATCAAATCCATGCAAGATGAGATAAATTAATTTGAATGGAATAAAGTCTGGACCTTGGTTGAAAGACCTAAGGAATCTTATGTTATTGGAGTAATGTGGGTCTTCATAAATAAGTGTGATGATAATGGATTCATAGTTAGAAATAAATATAGACTAGTTGCCAATGGCTATAATCTACAAGAGGGAATAGACTATGAAAAAACCTATGCTCCAGTATCTAGACTTAAATCTATTCATATCTTACTTGCCTTTGCAGCATTATTCAATTTTAAACTTCTTCAAATGGATTTAAAAGGTGATTTTCTTAACAGTTATGTCTAAGAGGAAGTTTTTTGTTGAACAACCTCTTGGATTTGAAGACTCGAAACATCCTGATCATGTTTTTGGACTTACCAAAGCTTTTTATGGACTTAAACAAGCCCCTCGAGATTGGTATGATAGACTAACAAGATTTTTCATCAAAATAACTATGTTAAGGGAAATTCAAATCCAACCATTTTTATAAAGAAAGATATGAAAAATGTTTTGATTATGCAAATATATGTTGATGATATCATATTTGGTTCAACTCACCAATCATTAACTGATTCCTTTGAAAATCTAATGAAATATGAGTTTGAAATGAGTATGATGGGTGAGTTAACATTTTTCCTTGGTTTTAAAATTTTTCAAAAACCAAAAGGAACCTATATATCTCAACATAAGTATATTAAAGATCTTATGAAAAAGTATGGATGTGAAAACACTAAATGTATTAGTATTCCCATTGGTACCTCAAACACACTTGATATTGTTGAAGCCAGGAAACCAGTGCATCAAACATCTTTTAGAGGTATGATAGGAAGCCCACTATACATGACAACTAGTCGTCTAGACTTAATGTTTTCAGTATTCTTATGTGCCAGATATCAATCCAATCCTATGGAATCTCATTTAAAGGTAGTGAATATAATTTTTCGCTACTTAAAGGGAACCATGGATCTATGATTATTATATACTTATGGAGATGATTTTATATTATAGAGTTTTTCAGATGCTAACTTTGGTGGGTGTAGAATGGATAGAAAAAGTTCATCCGGAACTTGTCATTTCTTAGGGGATTCGTTAGTTTCTTGGTAATGCAAGAAGAAACACTTAGTAGCACTTTCCATCGCTGAAGCTGAATATGTAGAAGTTGGATGTTGTTGTGCTCATGTGTTGTGGATACAACACACACTCACAGACTATGGCTTGAGTTTTACTAAGACTCAAATTTTGTGTGATAACACATGTGCCATTGCCCTTAGTAAAAACCCTGCAGATCGCTCCTGTGAAAAGCACATAGATATTAGGAATCACATTCTTAGGGATCACACACACAATGGAGATGTCATTCAACAGTTTATCAGAACACAAGATCAACTTGTTGATATTTTCACAAAATCATTACCTTCTGATAGATTTGAATACATTAAATAGATGTTATGAATGATAAACATAAGGTAATTATCCTTCATTAACATCTTGTTGAAACAATATCCTTACATTAATAAACTCATTTTCATAAGGGGAGTACATTTTTTTGTTAGCTTTTCAAAAATTTTGTAATGATCTTTTCAAAAAGTTTCGTAATGAGCTTTTGAAATTTTTTCTTAATGTGATTTTCAAAAGTTTCCATAATGAGCTTTTCAAAATTTTTCATAATAAGCTTTTAAAATCATTCATAATGAATCTTTCGTATTGGAACTTTTGTAATGAAATTTTTATACTGGAACTTTCGTAATTAAATATTCGTAATGAGACATTCGTAGTGAAATTTTTGTACTGGAACTTTTGTAATGAAATTTTCATACTAAAACGTTCGTAACGAAATTTCTGTACTGGATATTTCATAATGAAATTTTTGTACAGGAACATTCGTAATGAAACATTCGTACTGAAACTTTTGTAATAAAATTTTTGTACTGAGAATTTTCGTAATGAAATTTTCGTAATGAGTTTATTTTCGTAATAAAATTTTTCGTACTAATGTTTTTTGTACTGAGTTTTTCATAGTAAGATTTTCATAGTCAAATTTTCTTCAAGAAGAATGTCACCTATTACAAAAAATATTTCTAGATAATCCGAAAGGTTTAATTTCCTTACTTAAGTCTTCGAAATCATATTTTACTTGCTGGTATTTTCTTATGTGTTTTTAAATTTTTCGGATTATAGTTTTCTTAAATCCGAATGATTTTTTTAAAACCTCAAAAGATCAGAGTCAAGTTTTCCTTGAGGATTTTTTCTCAACCGTCATATCAAATCCCAATGTTTCTCAACCGTTTGATCAACCATGGAAGTTGAACCATCACCTCAACTCCTCTATAAAGGGGACCCCCGAGGGTTTTCCCACATCGGGTATCAAGATTTCGCATCTCGAAGCTCTGTCCTCTTTACTTAAGGACGTTCCAATCTTTCCCAAGTCCGTTTTGATTTCTTCAGAAGAGTTCTATTCTGAATGTCTGTAGAAGCCACTTCTCAAGATATGTCAACTGGGAAGCCCATTTCTAAGTGGTTAGTTTACAGGGAGAGGCTGGTGCATCCGAATTTCTACAAGTATGATTCTCTTATATCTAGGAACATCATGCTCAATGGCTGGGAGGATGTATTCTTATCAAATCCATCGAATCAAGATCTGGTTTAGTTATATTTTCTTGTAGAGTTTTAAGAGTCTGTTTCCTTCCATGAAGAAGATGGAAAAGAGAAGTTTTCTTTCAAGTCTTATGGGAAGACTTAAAAATTATCTTATGCCATGGATGCAAGCTTGGTGGGTCTATCATATGAAGGTGAAGCTGAATTTCGCTCGCATAAGCAGCTAGATGAGAAAAGAAGTTTCAATAAAGTGAAGGACAAGGAATTCCTTGGACTTAAATATGTCAAGAACGCTATGATTTCTCACCTCTCTTCGAATAATCGGATTCTAAAGCTATTGGTACAAGGTCTTTTCATACCAAGAATAGGTGATACTAATAATCTCAAGAAGAGTGATATATACATCTTAAATATTTTGGTAAATCTAAAGAATTATAATTTGATGAGGCATGTCTTGATTACAGGTAAGAATATTAAAGAAGGGAATATGAAAGCTTAGATTATAATGTTTCCGGCCTTGATTTCCATGATTATTATCAGGTGTCTTGATTCGTTTGAAGTTTCTTGCGCTTCCAAGCCATGAAATTTCAAGGTAATGCTGGTTAGTGATGATACGTTGAAGAGGATGAAGATGGCCTTTTTTGTTGAATCTGGAGAATTCAATTCTTTACTATAGGAAGAGGTTGAGGCAGCACAAAAAGATCAACAAACTCCAGAACCATCAAAGAAAGCTGGAAAGAAAAGGAAATTGAAGAAAGTGGAAGTTGCTGAAAAAACACCTAAGTCTAAGGAAACTCAATCAACACCTCCTAAACCCAAGAAACAAAAGTCTTATCCAGATGAGGTGGATGCCAAGTGGAGTTAAGATAAAGAAAAGTGAAAAGAAGGGAAGCCACAATTTGGATTGGACCTTACTGAGGCTAAGGCACTGAAAGAGAAGTATACTAATTAATTAGAAAAGAAATCCAAAGAGAAGAAGATGAAGAAATAGATTTCAAAGGCAGATATTGTTCAATCTCTTCTGAAAGCCACTGATGTAGCGTCTGAAAATTTACCAATTTTGAAATCCATTTTGGTTGATGGTTTTTTTGGAACACCAGGTGAGAAGACTCTGGAAAATTCAAAAAAGAAGAAAGCTGAGAAGGATTTGATGTTGAGTGTTTAGCAAGTTGTGCAATAAATCCAGAATGTAGAGAGAAGTGGTGGCTTTGGTGATGTAATAAAAAAAGTTGAAGACTATCATGAGAAGGATAGTGGTTCCGAGAAATATTCACTTCTAAGATGGATCATAAAAAATTGCTACACCTAGAGTTGATGAGAAAGGTGAAGAGGAAGTGAACACGCCCTCTGAGGAAGAATGTCACAATAAAGACTTTATACATCCTGAGGATGTTGAAGCTGGATCAGAGAAGGAGAAAGTTGATGAAGATGAGGTTGTTCAACTTTCACAAAGTGAGCAAGAATCTCCAGATGAACAGACCATTCCGAAAGTTAATAAAGGTAAGAAAGTGGTTTTTGACACTCTAACGAAAAATATTATACGAAGGTAAGAAGCTAGAGGTTCTTACAAAAGGAAGATGATACAATCAGCGGAAGAACCATCTCCAACCAGAATATCAGATTCGGATTCATCTGTCTTTGTACATGAATTTGTTGAACAACCCATAAAGAAGCTGGTGGACGTCATTCCGATTTTTCTAGCAATAGAATCCAGATTCCAGATGCTTCAGCATAACATAAATAAAAAATCGGACTCTGTATCCATGGTGATGGATAAGTGTGATAAGATTGAGGCTGATCCTAAAAACTTTCTTATCAATTATGATGCTCATGGATTTTCTTGCAAGAAGATAACCAAGTGGTCTAAGAAATTAGTTCAAGAGATGGGAGTGCTTGATCAATTCCAAGAAGATGTTAAAGATGCTATTGATTAAAAAGACTCAAAAATAAATGACCTTACAAATTCTTTTGAGAGAAAGTTAACTCTTGGGTAGGATGTTCTGATGCAGGAGGTCAACGATCTGAATGGGAAGCTATGTTCCCTTGTCCACCACTATAGGGAAGAAAAATATCTTCTTACTCAGTTGGAAGAAAAGGTTGTAAATCAAGATAAAGCTCTTAAAGCTTAGGCAGTGGCAATGGAGTCTCAAGATGCAAGAGTCATTTCTTTAGATAAGCAAGTGGAGGAGGACCACAAAGAAATAATGAAGCTGAAGACAGTTGTCAAAATTCTTATACCAAAGGAAAAAGAAACAAAATAGATCGTTCTGATATTTTGTTGAACTGTTTTCCTTGTATTAGTTCTTTCCAATAGTAATGAAATTATGGTAACTTGTCTTTTGGTTGGATGCATGTATGAATATTTTAGTTACATTATTATATTTTACATTCCCTCAATTATTTTTGAAAATCACAAAGGGGGAGAAGGAAAAATAATTACTCAAAAGGGGGAGAAGGAAGAATCTAAAAGGGAGAAGAAAAATTTCTAAGTAAAGAAGAACTATCCCTAAGTAAGGGGGAGCTTATCTAATGGGGTGATTCTCATTACGATGTTTTTAATTCTTATGATAATGAAAATTACATTTCGGAAATCTAGAATACAATCCTTAGAGTTCCAAAGCCTAAGGGTGAGTTAGTCGTATTCACTATCATTCATAAACAAAGGGAGATAAGCTTTAATTTGAAGTCTAAAATTTTATTCCAAGTCCATATATTCTTTTTCGTAAGGACGTTTGTGATTTCTAAAAAGGCGGTGATTGTTGAGTAAATAAGGCTTTCCTTATAACTTTTCCATTCCTTCTTGATTTGAAAATCACAAACACCTTATCTTCAATAAAATATGTTTTTACCCCTATTTTACTTCTATAAGGAAAATTTTCTTAAGGAAATTTACCTCTTTCTTGTTTTCTTTTTTCATATCAATATTTTTTCTTAAGTATAAAAATTGGATTCATATCTATATTCTCGGAATAATATAATTCTTAGATATGAAGAATTCTGTTTCAGGATCCGAATTCTCATTCTGAATTCGGTAATGAATTCTCATTAAGAATTGGGATGACGAATTCTAATTACGAATTCTGGTGATGAATTCTCATTACGAATTCTGATGATGAATTATCATTACAAATTCGGATAATTAATTCTCCTTATGAATTCTATTGATGAATTCTCATTATGAATTCTGATGAATAATTCTCAGTACGAATTCTGTGATGAATTATTATTACGAATTCTGATGATGAATTCTCATTATGAATACTGTGATGAATTATCATAAGGAATTCAATGATGAATTCTCAATACGAAATCTATGATGAATTATCATTACGAATTCTATGATGAATTCTCATTATGAATTCTGTGATGAATTCTCATTACGAATTCCAGGGCAAAATTCTCATTACGAATTCTGGTTGTGAATTTTGATTACAAATTATGCATACGAAAATTTATGAAATTCGACTCTGAATTCTTATGATAAACAGAATATGAATATCCTTGTAATATAGACTCTGAATATAATTTTTGGTTAGACTCCGAACTTTTTACTTACACTCTGATTTGTTAAGTTTGTTATAAAATGATTTCGTGCTTTCAGTTACACATGTTTTGTTATAAAACTATGTCGTCCATTCTGTTTTTAACTAACTGTTGGTTGAGTGAAACATGTATAGGACCCTCCGAAATTTAAGGAAAATATGACCGTATGATGAGGGAGCCGACCATTTCTATCAAGCCTATAAATAGGAGATCATTTGAAGGATCTCAAATAATAAGAAGTTGATCACTCTAGAGGCCACACATTGTTAAGGTGATTTCTAGAGAGAAGCTTTTCATGTCTTGTGTTTACAGAATTGCTCGTTTAGATTGATTCGTGTGACTCCGAATGTTGGGGATTAAATTTGACGGCTTCCAGGGATAGGAAGATAGAGGTGCCGACAACCTTGCAGTTCGAGGGGTTCCTTGCTGGGGAAGAAAGATGTTCCAACTACCTTGAAGTTGAGGGCTTGCAGAGATAACAAGATAGAGACTCCGATCTTCGTATCGAGGGATTACCCGGGTGTGGGTAAGACATACTTTCATGAATGTATAAATCAAGGGACCTTTATCCAAGGTTGTTGGATAGCCTTGTCTTTGGGTTAAAATATTTATATCTTGTTACTTGTTTTTTTACAAGTTTATCTTTTCCATTGCATTTTGTATTGTAAGGAAAGCATAATCTTATTATATTTCCTTATACTTGTATACTCTGACTCAGTTAGATTCTATTTTCTTTAAGGTAGAATCTCATATTGTAAACTTTAGTTATGTTTCATTTTACAGATCCATATTTCTGGAATCAATTTTCTGGAATCACTTTCTAGATTTAATCAAGTGTATAGAACTAAAAGTTTGTAACTTCATACTTTGTCTCAATATTTCAATTGGTGTAAGAGGTGTTGTGAATTTTCTTAGTTTAGATTTGTTAAATTAGATAGTTCCTTGTATAAGGGAATTTTTAAAGTGAACAATTCACCCCCTCTTGTATATTGAGCATCTAAATCATTATTTCGAACCTACATTATATTCGTTAGTTTATTAATTTGGATCAGGATTATGAATAGTTTGAGAATTATCATAAAATATATTTAAAAACGATGTTAAGGGTGAGATTATGGTGCTTAAATAATTCAGGACTCATGGAATACTTTATCTATTTTATAATGTATATATACCATCAATTACTATATTTTAATATTAAAAAAAAATTAAAATATTTTAGTAAAGTACAAAAAAAATTGACCCCCAAATTTTTTTGACTTGTAAAATATAAAAAAACTCTTTTTTATAAAAAATTATTCCCATATTTAATATATTTATTTTTTAATAAAAAAATAATTTATTCTACAAATACTAATTTTAAAACTATAACATATTTTATAATACTTTGAAAAAATAATTTAGGTATCATAAAACTATCTTATTATCATAATACAAAAAAAATATTAATTTATGATTCTATTTCATAAAAATAAATTATTTAAATCAATAAATTAATTATAAAATTGTAAATAAACATTTATGATTTTTGAAAAATACCAACCCAAAATTAATCATTTTAAAACATTTATTTACTTATACTTTAAAGTAATTATATCACATTTTCATTTATAAGATGGATAAATTTTATTCATAATTTCATAGGAGGGTTTACTATTATATTGGTCCAATTACAATTCTTACCCAACATGTTACTATTACTAAGGTCAAGTTACTGTTCCATCCATATAACTTCTTTAATTTATACAAATACAACTTATTTCTTTATACATTTACAATGAATTTGACTATTTAATTATAGAATTAAAATAAATTATTATATAAGTACCTATATTGTTACAAGTAACATATTTAAAATTATTTTTTTATGTTATCACATATACCTCCTTATAATCCATTCCATGAGAATACGATAACATCACTCTTGTGTACGAGAAAATAAGCCTCGCGAAGAGACGTGATTCATTTGTTCTTTACAATGAAGTTAATAAGAATTATTTTAGTAAACATATAAAAGATGTATGGTATAAAAATTATTCATTAATGTTAATATTTTATTTACCTTTAATTATTTCACTTCATCTATCAATAAAATGGAAGCGACATCCATGCATGTGTATGACCTACCATCTCCAGGAATGATGTATTTCATTTTATATCTCTAACTTTAATAGATTATTATAAATATATATATAATAAATATATAAGATATTTATATCAGGATTAAAATTTTGGAGATTATGTAATCATGATGAAAGTATTACGACCACAAATAACAAGTCTTAACATACATAAAAAACATAGCAATTATTACCCACAAAATATTTTCAATCAAGAATTATTAATAAAAATGTAATAAAAGTTCATAAGTAAATAATATATGGTACTATAAATATAATTATGGTTCTAAAATTTATTTACAATATACATATATTTATAATAATTTTTGATTGAACATGTTTGAAGGAAACCCAGACATAAGGTAAGGGATTTCCATTTAGCTTTTTAATTCTTTGAGACACATGCCATATTCACCACTTAATGATTTCATGTAATGTATACACCACTCATGAATTTATTTTATTATTATTCATTTGAAAATTATTTTTGATTTGCTAAATATTTTTGGATATTTATTTGATGGTGTTTATGATTCAAAAGTTACAAAAGAGGTAAGATATTTTTTCCTCAATTTTTCTTCTCTGGGAGATAATTTATGTTATGCACCTATTTTCTTATTTGAAGTGTATATAATACCCCTTTTTTATGTTATATCATTAATATAATTATTTTTATAATATTAAATGTTTCATTAGATTTTATTCTTCAATGGTTCCTATTATTCAAAAGATACTGAAGTGGTAAAGTCTTGTTGATACAATATCATTGCTTATCAAGAATGTATATAATTATTATTCTAATAATAAAATATTATATTCAATAAACCATAAAAATTGGGAAATTTATTTTCCTTTGGTAATTTTATAGGAATAATTTTTTTCCATCAATTTTCCATTCATTTATTTACTGAAGTTTAAAAAATAATGATTTAAATAAAACAAACATTATTTCTCATTTTGGTCAAAAATCATTTTTAGTCAGAATTCATGTTTCCTAAATTTTATTCAATTTTTTTTAAAATTACAATATATATTTATTAAAATCAATTCTACAAATGTTTTAATTTTTAAATTTTTGGAATGGAATATTGGTGTCTTATTCCAATCAACGCTTTTTTGAATTTTACCAAAAATGTGAACGGTATATTTGTTTGAACATATATAGAAAAATAGTATTTTATGATATCATGGAGGCTCAATGTTTTAAAGCTTCATTTATTGGGTTTAATGTTTATTTTCAAAGGAACAAATTTCCAATATATTTTATAAATTTTTAGTGATTTTCAAAATTGAAAGGATATTTTCCTCAAGAAATGTTCTAATCTATTTTGAATAATCAATATATATTCATCCATGATTATTTTAAATGTAATGGATTTTGAAAACGTTTTTATGTTTTAATGAGTGATTTTAATAGTGGGAATACTATTATACTCATGAAATATTCCATTTGATCTTTGAAAATAACATTTCATATAAAAAGGCATCATTTGATGTTACCTTTATTTATAGGTGATATTATCCAAGAATACCATCCTTATTATTTTTCTAGATAGTTTATGTTTATTATGTAGAAATTTTTATAAAACCTTCTTATTTTCCATGAATTATTCTACGATGAAATATTTTATAAAACACATTTAATTTCCTGAGTTATGATATGATAAATGTCTTAAGTTTATGATTTTTTTTCATGGGTTATTATATGATTAATGTTTTATGACCTTATGGAGGACTTATTTTTAGTTTTAATTTAATGATGGTGGTTACTTTATAACCAAGGACAATGGTTTTTTAATCATATATGAGTGGGGATTATATCTCCCGCCAATTTATTGTGTAATGATTAATGTTATATGAAATAACATGTTACAAGGGAGGTTATCTCAAGATCAAATGATGATACATGAGATGTTATCCCAAGCCCAATAGAGGTTACATGGGAGCTTATCCTAGACCCAAAAGAGGGTATATGGGAGGTTATCCCAAGCCAAAAGCACATACCAGGGTAGTTATCCCAAGAACAAAATGTTTGAATGCCTTTCTAGGTAACCATGATATAAAGATTTATTTGTTTATATATGTACTGATAAAATATAACTTATGATAATGTGATGAATTCATAGATCATGTTCTTTGATTCAATTATGGATCATATCATATGAATTTACAATATTTATTGCATGTCACGAGGTCTTGATCTTTAATATTGAAGGAATGGTTTTTATATGTTATACACACATTATGTTTGATTATTTCCCTTTTTTAAACTTTCTAATCATATGAGCTTACCCTTTCTTGTGTTCCCTTTACTAGGTTATGAAGAATAATTTTAACAAGGGTATGTTTTTTTGAGTTGAAAATGGGAACATCATTTTGGGAGATGTTTAATATATTTCACTATATAAGAAGATTTTGTACCTAGGATACAAAGAACTAAACCATTATGGTCCTTGGGTGTTTATTTTTAAAATTTAATGAATAATCGTCTTTTAAAATGTGATATCAATGTATGAGAGTATTGTGTCTCAAAATATTCCACTTATTTGAGGATGCTACATGAGAACATAAAGATATGATGAGGTGAATGTATCCTTAGTTGTTTGTATTTGGATAATTTATTTTTAAGAGAAGAATTACTATAAGAAGGGTGGAATTTTAGACATCTCTATTTTAATAAATACACGTTTTTTCAAATGAATTTAATTTGATTCATATATTGTTGTATACACAACATCAAGTTTAGATAAACCGTGATATACTATTAAAATATCATTATCACCTTGCTGTTTTTTAGAGAGTATTAATATGAATAAATAAATTATTACATTGTAAATTTTATACGGTTATACAATTAATTAATTAGTTCTAAATTAATTATAAATGAAAATAAAAATTATTTGAAATTAAAGGACATGTTTTTCAGAAATAACTATTTTTGTGTGTGTAATGTATTTTGATCCTAATAAATTAAATTTATAAAAAATTTTAAATGAATTTAATGAAATTTATAAATTATATAGTCAATATTTTTTTTAAAAATCATCTAATATTTTTTATTCGGTATAAAAAATAATAAATCCAGTTTAATTCTTAAAAATGTATTTTTCAAGAAATTGTGCTTTTTTTCATATTTTGACACAAAATTTAATTATTTTTCGCTATTTATTGGAATTTAATTTAATAAAATTAATAACATATTTATAATTAAGAGGATAAAATTTGGTAAACTGGGCCCTTTTATTTTTGGTTAGTAAAAATAGAAAATGTGGTAAAATTCATCAACCTGGTAAAGGGTAAATCATATTAATCTTGGTTAAAACTATGTGGTAAGACCAAATTTTTTAATCTCAATTGATATTGAATGAATTTGATACTGAAAGTATCAGTTTAGTATCATACAATATTACTTTAATAGCCAATTTTTATATAAAATGACCTAAATAATATTAAAATAATAGAATTAATAAAAATGACACTTTCATTGTTTTTATTACCTATTATATGTCCATATATTTAAAAAATAGTTATGAATGAATATAAGTATCTATTTTGATGTCAATGTTGTTAGTGTCCTTATGTAATTTTCTTATAGTTTTTAGTAATTCTATAACGACCTTAATTTCTTATGCAACATTGACACAATGTTTATCAATTTAATAAAAAAACATAATAAATGATATCAAATAAAATAAAATTGACATAATTTTATGGATGTAATGTTTCCCACGAATTTATAGATCTATATAAAATGTTATAGAGGTTTTAAATCAATATATTTGAACTATAAATTTATCTTGAGGAATTAAAAGTTAAATTTAATGAATAATGTTTAAAATTACATTAATAATAATTTATAAAAAATAATATTTTAGTAAATTATATAAAATTTATAAGAAACTTATATTCATAAAAATAAAATTTATATGGTTTTGAACATCAAATATGGTCCATTTATGGGTCGTTTTTGATTTTATATTATCATTATTGACCCCTAAATGGATAGAAAATTTTAATATTTCGACAATTATCAATATGTTTGGGGGGCGGGTAAAAATGAAATATAAGGGTAAAAAATTAATATAAACATTTTAAAATTTTATTTTATGAGATTATTTAGACTCATAATAATCTTATATTATAGTATTATCAATTTTGAGCCATTTGGAAATCAAACTTAATTTAATATTTTTAGATTTTACATGAGTTCCCCTCCCATCAATTATATAGTGGAACCCTCCTTTCTATTCTACTCACATAATTAAGACTTATTGATTGATTAATATTTAAAAATTTCTCTTCCAAATGACCAAATTCATATACTATAGGTTTACATATTCCCAAATACCCACCCTAGATACCTTTAGTGAAGATATAAAGGGGGCGTTTCAAAGAAGAGGTTATTTCATTAACTAATCACTTTCTTTTAATTTTTTATTCTACCTCTTATAAATCTGTTATATTATTGACAAAATAAAAAATTCAGTATCCTAAATATAATTAAATGTTAATATAATGATGGAAAAACAATACATCATATTTCCCATCAAATGGGAAGTGACTGTATCGCTCATTTGTATATAAGATATACCATCTCCACGTAGTTATATAATTCATTTATCAACACCAAATTTTATGGATGGGTATTATGATGGGTTAAATGTTTATATTTTTTATTAATGTAAAAATTATTTTAATTAAATTATTGTATCATATCTAACTTCTTCCCATCCTATCTTTTAGTAAACGATAATGTCTCTTGTGCGTTTGTGTAAACTACCACTTCCACGAAGAGATGTGATTCACTTTTCATTTACATTTTCATCAGATCAAAACAAGGATAAATATTATTATATATATATATGGTATATATTGTATAATAATAATCATGGATATATTAATTATCTTGTAATCTTATTTTATTCCAACTGTTGAAAAATGAAAACATAATTTATCCTTATTTATGGATTATTGTGTCCATGAATGGTGTAATTAATTTTTCTATGCCTAAATTTTATGGATATATATATATGTGTGTGTGTATATATATATAACATATATGATATTTATTCCATTTATATAATTATAGATATGATGGAACTATGATCAATTTAAAAGGACTGAAACTATCAAACCAAAATATATACGAGAAATAAAGTAATTATCACCTAAAACCTTGATTTTAATGAATAATTTATACTAAAAAGGTGATAAAAGTTTAAAATTAAATAATATATGGTTATGAAAGTATCATTATGAATATAAAATATTATTTATAATTATACTTTATTTATTATATAAGAGGTAAAAAAATACAAAAGCAGTTATAGAGGTAGAAGATTTTATATTACACTCTCATTATTTATCGAGATCATTTATGATTAAGTTATGATGATGAAATATTATGATAAACCAAAAAAGATACTAATTAATATTGTTATACTCTATTTATTTCTTGAAAATACAATTTCCCTTCATTTTTCTCAATTTTTAACATAATGGACTAAAAATATTTATTTAGGTAATTATAACTTATTTATATCTTTGTTGGAAAAAACATTTTCTTTAGTATCTATGTTTTCAAAAAAATGTTTGAAATATAATATAGAATATTATGGTATAATTTTTTATATTTTGTTTTATCCATTTTTTACTTCTTGTAAAATGGTTTGAAAGGAATATTCTTATGGTTTTCTAAATGAGGTACTTTGGGACTTTTTTTTATAAAAGTATGGAATTAATGTTTTTTAACTTGTAAATAATGAAAAAAATTCCTATCATCAAGGAAAATAAATATTTTTATGATTCATTTACAAGTTCAAATTGATAATTTAGAGTAAAATATCTTCCATAATATGTTGTAGTTTTTTATATTATATATAATTGATTTTGAAATGGAAAGGTTACTTTCCTCAATAATGTATTAATGATTTATTGATTCATCAAGGGAAAAAAATTCAGAGTTATGGTCAATTTAATAGGAATATTATCTAATTATTATAGACATATAATTTCATAAAATGGTTTATGATTCTTATGGAATGAATTTTATAAAAAAAAAATTTATAAGAGTTTTTCTATGATGAATTGTTTATAAAACCAATTTTTAATGTGTCATGATATGATGAAAGGATTATGATATTTTGTGACTAGTATATAAGATTTAAATTATGTGATTTGTGGGACCAATATTTACTTCCAACCCATTTGGTAAGGATTTATATTAAATGAGATAACATGACTGGTGCACATGAGCCTCAACCCGGTTGGTGAGGACTCAGAAGGTGCATCCAAGAGACCCGAGATCAAATCCGGGTGGAGGAGGATTACTGGGTTACTATAGCAGTACTATACCAGGTACTGTAGTAGGAACTGTTTGGTACAATAACAGTTAGAACTATACATCCATCAGGGCCTTTGGGACGCCGGTTTGGTCCTCAGGTTCTATAAGGATTTTGGGCCACCCAAGGCCTTAGGGCAAGTTGATTCTCAAGGTCTTCTGGCCACCAAAAGGCCTTAGGGACACCACAAGGCATTCAGGCCACATTAAATGTAGATGTACTAATCAGACTATAAGGGACAAGGCTTCATAGGAGTATTTAGGGCAGGCGCATCCACAAGAGAAGATCTAACAGGAATTGGAAGAATGAGAGGGTATGGATTTTCCATATGTACTAGGCCTGTGTAGCTTTGCATATTATAGTTAGCCGACTAGCCTTGCAATGGTGGAGTGCTGATATCGTGACATATGCTAGGGAGGAGCAGTTCTAAGTTGTCTTGTCTGAGTGATTCCCTCTAAGACCTATAGGTCATGTAATTGTCTCTATGACATAGGTCCTTGTAAGGGTTCCACCTCACCCCTTGAAAGGTGGATTATCCTAAGAAACACAATGAATGCCTTTGGGCCATTCCGACTAGAGAACATGACCGGAATGCCTAGTAAACTTAGATTATTAAGGGACTTTTTCTACTATGATAGTCTTGGGAACTAACATTGAATACTATGATAGTATGAAGAGTGAACCCATTACACAATGATATTCATGTAAACAATCCTGGAATATTATTGAAATTATTTTTATGATTATGTGTTTTTCAAAATTCAATGTATTATACCTATATTATGCTCTCATGGATCATGTTCTTTTTTTTCATTATGATTCATGTGTGAGAAACCACCAATATTTTTTCCATGACTCTAGATTATGAGAAATGATATGTATTGTATGATATTAAAATTTAAATCTCATGTTATCATTCCGTATTTATAATTTCATAATTATATGATCATGGATATCTTTCTTATTTACCATTGCTGAGCATCATATCCCACCCTTTCTTATGTTTCTATTCCGAGGTTTTGGTAAAATGATTTACGTATGACCTGTCTAAGAAGGGTGATAGTTTTTGAGATAAAAGTGGGATACTATATAGAACTATTATGAACCAATTTATTATATTTCCATGTTTCCAAGGATACAAAACCTACACTACTCAGGAATGGATCATTATTTTAATTAAAGAATATTCATCTACATATATGTAATACCTATGCATAAAAATATTGGAAATCTATTGTAAAAATGTAGACTATATTTTTACAAGTTTCAAAAATCTATAAGAGAATAAAGTACCTATAATGGATTTGGAATAAAATACTACCATAAAACCCCTAGAGAATAAGATTTTAATAATGGTAACAATAAGAATGAAATATCCTTTTAGTTACCTTACACAATTATCAATAAATTGTTATTGTTTTATTGCTCATGGCTGGTTATTTATACTTTCTGTGAAGAAAATATTCACCTATTAATGTTCTTTCTAACAATAATAAATATTTACCCCATATTATAATTATATATTTTTTCCCATAATGCTACTTTTTTCATCCACATTATTATCCATCACTTAGTTACATGTTAAAAGAATAACATATTCTTCTTCTTCATCAGAATAACAATATAAAATCTGAAATTATTTCTTTATATTGTTTTAGTCATAAAAATATGATTATGTTATGGAATTATAAATTCAGAATTACTCTTTTATCCAAATGATAATTAATTGAAAATAATTTGGTTACCAAATCTTCTTATCTTATTCTTCTAACAATAAACAATACCCTTTTTGTTTTTCAAAATAATTAAATATCACCATAGTATTATCAAAATTATTATTAATTAAATAATGATTAATTGATAAATATTAAAAAGTACTTCAATATGAATAATATAGGATTATATCTAGACTGAAAAGTTAGAATTCTTTGATATCTAATATCAATAATGGATATTGTGTCAATTCTCCTTGGTTATTTTTACCACAAAAAATATTTAATCAACTCAATCACACCACAATTTCAATATTTTTTCATGAAATATTTGTATTTCACAAATGAAAAATGTACCCTTCTTGAATTATCTACTTGATTAGTTTATATTTACTTTATTCATGTAATTATTAGTACATTTTATATGAAACCCTATTACATTAATCAATTTATATTTTTATTTTATATGACATATTTGAATATATTTGGAGTATCTTAAATAGTCCTATTTAGATGTATTCATGAAACAATTCATGAGATGTTCACTTCCTTCTTTGTTTCTTATTCCATATAGGAAAATGAAAAAATGTCTTTTTATGTTCACTTACCCATTCACTTTCTCCTATTATTTTCATGCATGTGAAGCTATGTCAAACCACTTCATCTTGCAAGATAATGTGCTTCATGAAAGGATACTCATCATCATATAATTGAGTACAATTTTATTTTCATAAATGAAATATGTGGAATCTACTTATTTTATGCATAACATTTAATTATGAAGAAACATTATAATATCTATTATTATTCATGTGAGTAATTGTAAGTTATTTATTATTTTCACAGACTAATCACAAAAATCTAATAATACTAGATTCATGAAAATAAAATGAAGTAGTAAGAATCTTTTTATTCTAACTAAGTGGGTGTATAATAATCAATAAATGATTGATAGTATCAGATATTTTGAAAAAAATTTCAATTGTGTTAACACAGGTCAAGTTTCTATGACCTTTATTATTGACAAAATATATTTCATTGTTCTCCCTCATTCTATATAAGATCATGGATTTCCCAACATTGGGTAGAGTAGGAGGTAGTTGAATCATTTTATTTTTCCATGTAAAATTAATCTTAAAAAATTCTTTGTCTGAAAAAATAAGAGATCTGGAATAAAACAAGAGAGGTTGAATAATGCTATTCTCTGGAGGTTTATTATTTATAGGCAAGCATCATTGCCTCTTCCACATTCAATCACCTATTCAAATCTCTAAAAAATATTCCATGTAGTTATGTGATGATAATAGTACCGTATATCTCCTCTAATAACATATAATAATGTTGGATTATCCTAAAACATACGCCTAATATCATGTTGTCTCTTGTTACGCGAGTTCAAGTTTCTCCTCACAATGATGTATTCATGTGCATGGGATAAAGATCACATTCATCATCTAGAAATTGTATGATCTCTATATAAATGTCATCAGTAAGGAATTTTATATTTTTGTACTTTTTTTATTCATGGAAACAATGTTATATGATGCTTCGATCGTGTTTGAACATCCAATACAATTAAATGATAATCCAATTCTTAGCTATATTTTCATACCAAGAGGCATCTTATTTTTCTATGAACATAAGACCCAACGTTTAGCCCAACATCCAATTTGGAAGAAGACAATATGGGATTTGGTCGAATGGTCATGTATAACTTGATCAGATGGATCTCCTTATATTTGTATCTTTAAATGATGTACAAATAATGATTTGTGTCACATGAGTCCCATGTCATGACTTGACCCATCAGGGACCTCTTGGCTGATAATAATATGATTGTGACTATCCCAATCCAACCATCAATAGCCTTGTGGTGGGTGACTTGAATTTAGTAGGAATAACACTCACATAGGTTACCTTTGATTAAGGTACTTGTAGACAGACCCAAATCTCCAGACCCATACAATGATGATATTTAAAAAAACATATACCAATTCAATCATACATCTATATACCACAACAGAGAATGACAACAAAATTGGAATGAGTAAAATTTCAATTAAAAGACCACTAAAAACTGTAAAGAAGAAAACCTACTAGAAAAATTGGATTGTAATAAAGTGTGTCTCATAGTACACACCACATCCATTATTTCACAAAAATCATCTCAATATTCTCTAGGCCCACTGAGAACCTCTTTGAACCACCTGTCAGCTGTATAAGACATGACATGTGCTGGAAATTACCATGAAGTAGTGAATATAAAAATATCCAGTAAAACACCCTAAAATCACTTATAACAAAGCATCAAGACAAAAATAAGACAATTATAAGGGAATAACAATAGGAAATGAGCAATATAATGAAAAAATCTAGATATACTCATTGTACACACTCAATATCAAGGTTAAATGAAGACCACATTTCTATCATTGTATTCTACTAGAGAGTTCATATATATACTCAACTGAGAAAACTGACACCAGGTTTCTAATAAATCTGATTGAATATATCTGAGATGTCATGATAATTGCGTCCTACCATGTGAAAGATATGCACTAGAAGTCTGAAGGGATACATACATAGATTAGAGACAGACCCCGGGCCATGGGGTGATACCAACTTTCCCAATATATAATAACTCACTAAGTACTGGATTGATTCCAATGTTGTATTAGTCACATCGATACTAGGGACCCCACCTAGTGCATAAGTCGATAGACTATCCCACTCCAGGTCTTTTGTAGGGATACCAAAACTCTATCTTAAATGATTCCCATAGAGGGGATCATGGTTTTATGAATAGAATGTAATTCCACACTATTCCATCATGGAAGAGGACTGAGGGAATGAGCACTAAGGAAACTGATCTATGATAGAGATAGAAAGGAATCATATCATTCTCTAAAAATGTACATGATGTGTACGTTGGGTACATGCATGTACTGTTAACCATGTAATTTCTCTGGTATGTTACCTTGTACATCTGACCATGCCCAAATACACCTACATATATCCAAGAAAACAGATCATACCATGTACTATATCCTTTTCCATTCTCGTGTTCCACCCTAGGTTTAGACTAATCATCTAGGTCATGTCACATGGTGTGTGATACTTTCTTCTCTTTGAAAACCCTAGTGCCGCAGCTAGGGCCCCACACAACATGTAATTCTAGATTATATTCCTTTTAACAGAAGGATTTATAGAAACCATGTGAACCTTAATATTTTACCAACCACTACTATAACCTTTTATTATTAAATTAATCTAGAATATAAATGCATATGTAGTCTGTTTAGGCCTTGTCTTTATTACTTTATAGATTACAACCATCCAATTCTCATGGGAAACCACTCGGTCAAGCCATTATTCCCCCACATGTCAAAACCTAAAAAATAACTCTAGTCAATTCCTAATATACTTTAACCTCCATTTCAGCTCTATGCCATCATAATTGTGAACTCGAATTTATGGTTTCAATATTTTTCACCCCAAAATGGGTCAACAATATTGACTATCAGGTGATTATTGAACCACCAAGAAAAACAAATGTCATTAATGAAAAAAATAAAAAACAAGGGAAAATAAAAAAAAAACATGAAGTATGGACTTTATACAATGTTATTTTTTTAAAATTAATTTAAATTATAATTGTTAATGTGTAAATACAAATTATAATGCAATATAAATCCTCATATTCCTATAAAATAATCTCATACCTAGAATGTGATCGATCCCCAGATCAATTTTCTAGTTGATTGATTCAATTTCATAGTAGGATAATAAAAATATGATAAATCCACATAAAACAAAATCCTATAAAGGGTATGGATAATTCACTAATGAATACTGATCGTTCATTATAGTCATTGTTGAGAGACATAAGCTGTGTTAATGTAGGTGATTCATACAGTACTCTTATCGAAGATTGACAATTTTGTTGTAACCAATGATCCTCCAATATCTCCTCTAAATTCTTATGGTTATGAGAATATCTTTTGGAATTATCTATAATGTGGTTTACAGACAGGATCCTAGGTCACTGTGTATTAATTATTAATATAAATAAATTTTATTAATTAGTTAATTTATTTTCACCTTTCATGATTTTTTAACAAATTCATAATATCTAATAAAACTATGTAATCACTAAGGTAAAAACCACTATATGAAATCTAAAAGGGGAAACAAATTTCTAATATGAGACTCTGTTTCAGAGTTATTTCCCTTTTTCAAGAAAAATACACACTTTTGATATTAATATTTTGTTTAAAACAACAAATTTAGGCTCACTGGGCATCAGAATATCACATCATATCAGTGCCTAAATCCAAAAATATTATTAGATAATTACTAAATACTCTGAGACTCTGTTTCAGAGTTATTTCCCCTTTTCAAAAAAATACACACTTGTGATATTAATATTTTGTTTAAAACATCAAATTTGGGCTCACTGGGCCTCAGAATATCACATCATATCAGTGCCTGAATCCAAAAAATATGATTAGATAATTACTAAATACTTACATGGTAAAAATAGAGACATTTAATTCATACCACCTAGTGAATTTTGACACCGTAAAAGTGAGAATGACTACTAAAAAATATGTGGGTGTTAATATCGCATCTCGGTCTCCCTATCTTAGGTACCCTCATAAATATTATTGTTCTACCAAAATAAACAAACTATAGGAATTTATCACTGATAAAGGATCGTCTCATTTTGGTCCTTAATAACCATCGGATAATCATAAATCTTATCTCCATCCTCGATGTGCACCTCTCCATGGCCGATATCATCTAATAGGTCACGTCTATATCTCCTCATCTAAATCATGTCTATGTGGTATGCCGCACCACCAAACCTAAAGAATATCAAAAATGGACAATGAAACTCCGAGATAACTTGATACCCTATCCAAATATCCTTCATGCACATTGTGGTGCTACCATCAAGAACACAGGGCCTCCCTTCTCGAAATCCAAAGACCTCTATCAATTGTCTGTATAGGGCTAATGACGACTTTGCTGTAACTTCCTCAGATTTTAATAGTAAATACATTGCCACAAAAATCATAGATAAATAAATAAATATTATTACTTAAATATGACAACCTAATTGGTGGGAATTAACAATATTAATTAAATTTAATTATATATATATATATATTTCCATACTCACTAATAAGTTATTAATAAATTATTTTTAATGATGTACTATATTTTTAGTAAATACTTTTAATTCAATAAAAGATTTTTTTTTAAAAAATGATATTTATTGCCTATTTTCTAAAAATAATATGTTTAATTTCTATATATTTTATAAAAATTAATTAATAAAATTAACTTCATTTTTTAATTCAACATATTGAAATTATCTTAGTATGATTTTAATAGATTTTTTTTTGCAACGAATAATTTTGGGTGAATAAAAAATACAGTTTTTTATACAAAATTTTTTTTATTATGAAAACACATTAAAGGAAAAAAGTGAGAAACCATACATGACCTTACCACATCCCTGATTCCCCACCAAAAATCATACAAGCACAATGGATGAAATCCATTCATGAAAACCATCACAACTGGAGCTTAAGTCACCAAGAAAGGGCCGAGGAACCACGAACCAGGGAGAATGAACATCAAGAAAGTTGGGCACACCTCAAAACTGATCTCCTAAAACTCCCACAGATGTGACCATCGACACCTACCCAAATCCAAAAACCCACCGGTGTACTCCAGTACAACTCCGCCAAACCCTCCAGTGAAGTGAGATGGCCCTAAAAAGAGCACATCCACAAAAGGCAACAAAAAAACCCAAATGAGGAACACTGGGACATCTAGATGCCACACCATACTCCATAGGCAACCGTAGTGCAACCTCATGCCAAACACCACTCCACTGAACCCTTTTATAAAATATAGTATTTTTGTGACATCACTAGAAATTTTTAATGATATAAAAATTTATTTTAAAAATAAAATATCCAAATAATGATATTATAAGATGAATATTGTACATATTTAATTTAGAACATAAAAATTATATTATTTCATGATTAGTATAAAAATCAGCATTAGTGTTGAGGTAGTGCCTTTGCAGCACTAATAAAGTCAAAATTGGAAATGTATACATAATAAATGAGTGCTAAAAAATATTTTCAAGGCTTATTTACTAATTATTATGTATTATTTATTTTTTCAATTTTTAATTTATAAACTTAGAGTTATATAACATGATAGTTATCTAAATTCATGTCTAATGTATCTCTAGAGAAGGAAAAGACAAATTAACAAAATAAGGATATTGTTTTGATATATATATTTGTAATTAAACATACATAATTAATATAAATGAATTTTTAAAATAATCTAGTTATTTTTATGATAGTAATTTTTTTTTGAATTTCGATATTTTTAATAATTAACATTAATTACTGTAAAACAGTGATGGGGTTCTTGTGCAAGTATAGAAACACAAAAAAAAAATTTAAAATAAAATTATTAGAATTATTAAATTAATTTTTTTTTATCTAAAACATTTTATATAATAATTTTTAGACCATTAAATAAATTTGATTCAGATTTGGGAAATTTTGGACTTAAATGAATAACTTTAATGCCTTTATAATATTTTATTTCGAAAGGAATTCATGATATCACATTATATTTTTTAATATATATAATATTTTAATATATATTTTTCCTAATGTTTTTTTAAAATAAATTATCATTCTAAATATAATAAGTTTATATTAATCATAAAATTTTAGTTTTAATTTTTAGGCAACAAATAAATACAATAATTTCTATAACAAAGATGAAGCTGTATTAATTTAATTAATGAATAAATCAATTTAATTAGATTAAAAATAATTAATTTGTTTTTAAACTTATACGCTAATTAACAAATTAACTGGACTAATATGATAGGTATAATATATAATATAAAATCTTATTCAAATTTTAAATATTGTTATGATGTATTTAATGTCACAGGTTATGAATTGTGTTTAATTTGTCGAAATCAATTTTCATGAATATTATTTAATAAAAATACTTATAAATAAAAAAATTATGAACAATGGAAAAAAGAATTTATTTGGTAGAAAATGTGATATGATATTTTTTACATTCTTTTGAAATTCATTAACCCGATATTAGACTAAATATAATTTATTACTTTATATAATTTCTAACATTCCCCTCACCTGAATTATAAAAGGAGGTTCATTCCTTCAGATATTTTTATCACCATGAGCCTTCATACATGGATATAATATGCAAAATTATCTTCTCCAATTCCATCTACACATTATAGAGGTATTAGTTTAGGAAAAATAACAAATTTGTTATTCATAAGGTGTTAATAAATGATATTTTTTTTAGAAAAGGAAGATAATGAAACACATGGGATGAGTTTGAATAAATGTAAGTAAATTTTTTAAAATAATTTTTTATTGAAAAATATTAAATTATCATTTAAAATATTAAATTATCATTCATAATGTTAAATATGGCCATCATCTTTAATTGCCAGTGATGTATCATGAACTCTTATACAATCATCTATTTTAATGATTATGTTTGATTAAATGTATGTATTCATCTTGAAAGGTGTATTACTCCCATATATCTTGAGATTCATTAAAATTAATATTAATTCATTATGATAAGTATTAAAATTAGTTTTTTCATAGAAAATAATTTATATAACATTGTGAAATGTTTTTTGTGGCTTATGAAAGAGAAATGCATGTCTTCTAAAATGTTTTCTTAAAATATAGAATTAGTGTATCATATGATATGATAAGGTATAGAGAGTGAACCAATGAACATAATGGGAATATTTACTATAAGTGATACTCTTAGTGGCCACAATATTTTCATAATATCTGTCAAGTATATTTTTAATCCACAAAAGAGTTATTATTTTTAAATTATTTTTAATGGGAAATCCATGTGTTTTTCAAAGATGATTTTAAAATGTGTTTTGAAAATTATTAGTATATTAATGGTTATGAACATTGTTTTCATTTAAATTTCTATGATAAAAATGTTTATAAATTATATCAAATATTTTTAATTTGATATAAAATGTTTTTTCTAATTAATTTTTCAAACAATTTAAAATGAATTTTATCGTTGTTTTTAAAACGCCGTACCGGGAAAAAAATATATCACCCTATGTTTCAAAATTTATTTTCAATAGTTTTAATAGAAATTATATAAACTTGTTGTATTTTCTTACAAATTTAGCACACTTGAAGTGTTTTAGCTCTTTTGTTATATTTTTATATAGTTTTGAAAATTTGTAATATAATTATCTATTCTCTAAAACGTAGAGAAGAAAAGGTCCTCAATTGGTTAATATAATTTTTGTTTTTATCATATATTTTATAAGAAAATTAAAAAACATGTTTTATATTTTATGAATCTGGAGGTGTGAGTTTGGGGATTCAAATTTGGTATCAGAGGCATGGTATATGCATATTTGGGGATTAAGATTTATCGTTTTTTAAATCAAAGTGATAGCGTTTGACTTCTGAAAATATAGGTAATAATTTTTTCTTATATGTTATAGATTTTTTTAATTATAATGTAGGAAATTAAAAAAATTAAGTATAAATAAAAAATTTTGAGAAAGTATTTCATTTATGTGGGATGAAACATACCAAGATTTTAAAAGGAAATACAATGCCACAACGAGCTTAGATAATCAACTAAATATTAATATTTAAATATGAAATTTAAATTGGTGTTAATGAAAAGTATTATTTAAATTAAATTATATATATTTTTCATAATCACTAATAATTTATTGATTAATTATTTGTAAATATGAACAATATTTTTAGTCGTGCCATTTTATTCATCAAAAACATTTTTTTTCAAAAAATTATTTTTATTGCATATTGTGTACAAATAATATAATTAATATCTCATGGTTTAGGAAAATATCATTGATAAAAATAAATTTATTTTTGAATTCATCATGTTGAAATCAATATAGTAGTATTTTTTTAAAATTTTCTGAATATGATTATTTTTTAGTGAATTGTTAAATATATAGTTTTTTATAAAATATGGTATTTTTCGAGACATCACCTTAAATTTATTATGATATAAAACATTATGTAAAATATGTAACTAATAAGTAATCATATTATGATATGAATATTTTAAATAATAAATTTATAACCTGAATTTGTTTCCTGATAAGTATGAAAATCGGTATAATTGACGATGTAGTGCCTGCACAACACATCCAAAGTCATAAGAAGTGACTTATATATAATAATTGAGTGATAAAAATTATTTTAATTACTTATTTAGTAATTATTATGTGTTATTTATTTTTTGGGTTATTAATTTCTTATTTTAGTGTTATATAACAAGAGCCTTATCTAAATGTCTGTGAAATGCTTTTGCAAGACAAGAATAGAAAAATTAACAAATTAAAGAAGTTGTTTTGATATAGGCATGTGTAATTAAACTTAATAAACGAATATAATTGATTATTTTTAAGAGAATTAATTTAGTTTTATGATATTAATTTATTTTTGATGTTTATATTTGAAATAATTAACATTAATTTTTGTGCAACACTAATGCATTACTTGTATAAGCATTAGAAAAAATAATAATGATTTTTTAATTAAAATAATAAGATTTTTTAATTTACCCATATTTTAAATAAATACATTTCTATTATAATTTTTGGAACATTACTTTAATTTTATTAGTATTTGAGACATTTTTTACCCACATGAATCTCATTAACGCCTTTACAATATTTTATTTCAAAAGGAAGTCAAGTTGTCACATTATAGTTTTTAATTTGTATAATAATTTAATATATCATTTCTTAATGTTTTCTTCCAAAAAAATATTATTTGAAATATAATAAGTCTATTTTATTCCTTAAATTTTATTTTTAATTTTTATAAAACAAATAAATACCATAATAGATTCCACAAAGATGATATAGTAATAATTTAATTACAGAATATATAAAATTATTCACATTAAAATATAATAAAATAAATATAATTTGATAATTTTATGACAATTAATGTCTTCCATATAATAATACGGCAATTATAAGATATAATAAAACAATTTATTCTAATTTTAATACATTTTTGATGTTTTTAAAGTCAAAAGTCATGAATTATATTTAATTTGAAAAAAATAATTTTTCATGAATATAATATTTGATTGAAAAACCTAAAAATGAAAAAATTATTAAACAAGAAAAATTGAAGTTATTTTGTTGAAAATGAAACATATTATTATTTTTATCCCATTATGAAATCCATTAACTCTATATTAGACTTAATATAATTTCGTATTTTATGAAATTATGAAATTACACCTCACCTCATTTAAAAAAGGAGGCTCATTACTTCACAAATGTTCAACCCATTGAACATTATTTCCTAACTATACATTGTCAAATTTTATTATGTGATTCCATATACATATTATAGAGGTATTAGTTTAGGTAGAAATCTATATTTTGTGGTCTTAATGTGTAAATAAATGGAGTTTTCTGAAGAAGAGGAAGATAATGAAACTTATGTGATGAGTCAAAATCAAGGTAAGGGGATTGATTTGAACGAATTATATTTATTATAGAAATATATATTATCATGTAAAATATTTTATGTTAATTTATAATTGTAGATATGTCCATCCAATATAATTGTTAGTGATGTATTTTGGACATTTATGCCATCATCTGTTTTACTGTTTATGTATTCTTAAATATATTTATTCATCTTGAATGGTTGATTTTTACCAAAACACATGAAATTTAAACAAATTGAAATTTAATCATGATTATAATTATTAAAAATATTTACTTTTATGAAAATAATTTATGTAATTTTATGAAATGTTTTTAGGGGGTTATGAATAAGAAAGGAAGGTCTTCTAAAATGTTTTTTTAAATTACAAATTAGGGTTTCATATGATATGATATGAAATTAAGAGTAATTGCATGAAACTAAGGGGGTGATGTCCTATTATTGATACACTTTGTGGACACATGGATTTCATAATATCTGTCTACTATTTTTTTAATCCAAAAAAGAGTTACTATTTTCAAATGATTTTAAGGAGAAATCTTTGTGTTTTTCAAAGACGGTTTGGAAATGGGGCTACAAAATGATAATTATTTTAATAGTTAGGAAATTGTTTTCTTATGATTTTTTATAAAAATCAATGTTTAAAAATTATATCAATAATTTTTATATGATATAATTTTTTTGTCTAATTTATTTTTTTAAATTATTTAAAAATAATTTTATTAGTATTTTTAAAATCCCATTTTGGGAAAATAAATTTTCACCCTATGTTTCATCAGTTATTTTCCACAGGTTTAATAATAATTATATGAATTCATTATCTTCTATTATAGAGTTAGCGCACCTGAATTGTTTTAGTTATTTTATTATATTGTTATATAGTTTTGATAATTTTTAATGTGATTCTTTATTCTCTAAAATCAAAAATGGGAAAGGTCCTCAATTGTATAATGCAATATGTATTTCTGTGTTATATTTTATAAAAAAATGAACATCACGGTTTATATGTGATGATGCTAAAAGATTGGGGTTGGGTCTTTACATTTGGTATCAGAAGAATTGTCTAGACAACTTTGGATATTAGGATTTGGCATTTTCTAAAAAAATAGAAGTGATAACATTTTTCTTCTGAACATATAGGTAATTGTGTTTCCTCATATTTAACTAATTTAATAAGTATATAGGTTGAAATTAAAAAATTTATATATGATTAACTAACTGCGGGAACTCTATTATTTTTAGGGTGGATATAATATCCTAATATTTTAAAAGGAAACACTACGCCACAATAAGGTTAGATGAACAACTAAATATTATTACTTAAATATGACCGTTAATTTTGTGGGAATGAACATTAATAATATTTTTATATATATATATAATTTTTTCCTAATCAACAATAATGTATAAATTATTTATATTTATAGATGTAATATATTTCTAGTAATGTAGTTTTATTCATCAAAAACTTATTTTTTTTTATAAAAATTATTTCTTATTATGTACCAATAATATAATTTATTTGTAGATCTTGTATAAAATTTAATCTATAAAATTAAATTCATTTTTTGAATTTATAATGTTGAAATTACTTTAGTATGATTTTTTAATAATATGATAAATATTTTTATTTATTTGGTGAATATCAAAAAATACAGTTTTTATAAAATACTGTATTTTTTGTGACATCATCATAAAATAATTATTATTTAAAAATTTATTTAAACTACATAATAACTAAGTAGTGATATTATTAGATTCATAACGTTCATAATTAATTTAGGACATGAAAATTATATTTTTTTATGATAAGTATAAAAATAATTGTCAGTGTCGATGTAGTGCCTGCATAGCACTAACACAGTCAAAATATGCAATTATATATAATAATTTAGTAATTTTTTCATGATAATTAATTAATTATTATGTATTATTTATGTTTTTGGATTTTCATTTCTATTTTTGTTTTTATATAACATGATCCTTATAAAAATTCTTGTGCAATGACCGTGCAAGGCAAGAAAAGACAAAATAACAAATTAATGAAGTTATTTTAAAATTGACATGTGAATTTAACTTAATGAACGAATATAATTTATTATTTTTAAACTAATTAATTTAATTTTATTATAGTAAATTATTTTTTATTTGTATATTTTAAATAATTAACATTAATGTCTGTGCAATGCTAATGTAGTGCTTGTGCAAGTATATGAAAAATAAATAATGTGTTTTCAATTAAAATTATAATAAATTTTTAATGGCACATATTTTATTTGAATCTCATTATATAAGTTTTTATTCCATTAATTAAATTTAATTCATATTTGGGACATTTTGGACCCCCAATAATCACATTAAGGGCTTTATAGTATGTTACTGCAAAAGGAAGGAAAATTGTCAGATTATAGTTTTTAATTTTTATTATATTTTAATATATTGTTTTCCAGAACATTTAATAGAAAATAAATTATAATTTGAAATATAACATGTTTATTCTCATAATGAATGTTTATTTTTTATTTTTTTTAAAAAAATACGAAATAATCTTTCACAAAGCTAATATAGTGTTAATTTAATTAATGAATAAATCAAATTAATGACATTAAAAAATAATAAAATAAATAAAATTTGAAAATATTAAGAAAATGAAAGAATTTCCTATAGTAATATGATAAATATAAGACATAAAAAAAATTATTTGAATTTGAAACCTTGTTTTGATTTTTTTTCTATCAAAAGTTATGAAAGGTATTTTATTTGAAAAAAATCATATTTCCTAAATATGATATTTAATTCAAATATTTAATAATCAAAAAAATTACTGAACAAGGCACAAAATGAAAATATTTGGTCTAAAACACGAGATAATTTTCTTTTTATCATCTTTTTATATTAATTAACCTAATTTAAAACTTAATATAATTTAATATTTAATGTAATTCATAAATTACCCCTCACCTCAATTATGAAAGGAGGTTCATTCCATCAAAAATTTTCATCACCTTGAGTCTTATTTAATGACTATAATATGACAAATTATATTAAACACTTCTTTATACACATTATAGAGGTATTATTTTAGGTATGAAACCATATTTTGATGTCTTATGGTGTTAATCAATGGGATTTTCTAAAGAAGTGGAAGATAAAGAAATTTATGTGACAAGTTAGACTCAATACAAGGGTATTATATTGGAAGAAATATTTTTATTATAAAATATTATTTTATCATGAAAATTATTATTTTCTCATCAATAATTGTATTTACGGCCATCATATATAATTGTAAATGACGTATCATAAACTTTTATGCAATCGTCTATTTTAATGTTTATGTTCTCCAAAATGTAATTATTTATCTTGAGAGGTGAATTTATCCAAATATATGTTTTTTAAAGATAAATTATATTTAATATTTATGAATAGTAATAAAATTATTTTCTACTATAAAACTAAATTATATACAATTATGAAATGTTTTTAGTTGTTTATGAGTGAGAAAGGCCGGACTTCAAAAATGTTTTCTTAAAATATGGCATGAGGGTATCATATGAGATGCTATGGTATGGGGACCAGACCCATGAACTTAAATTGATGATTTAAAATAAATGATACTCTTATTGGACACATGATTATCATAATATATTTCAAGTATAATTTTAAACCAGAAAAGATTTCTTATTTTCAAATGATTTTAAGGAGAAATCCAAGTGTTTTCAAAGATGATTTCAAAATTACTCTTCAAAATGATAAGTATTTTAATGGTTATGAAATTTTTTATTACGATTTTTATAAAGAAAAAAATCTAAAAATTTTGTGAAATATTTTTTATTTCATAAAAAATGTTTTTCTAAAGTATTTTTCAAAGTATTTAAAAATAATTTTATTATTGTTTTTAAAAACCATAACTGGGATAAATAATTGTTCCCCCTTTGTTTCAAAATATATTTTCCATAGGTTTAATATAAATTATTCTAAGTAGTCATATTATCTTATAGAGTGAGTGAACCTAAATTGTTTGAGTTTCATTATTATAATTTTATACAGTTTTGATAATTTTTAATGTAATTGTATATTCTCCAAAACCTAGACCAGAAATGTTCCTCTATTGTATAATGGATGATTTATTTTTATGTTATATTTTATAAAATAAATACAGAACAAGTTTTATATGTGATGAAACCAGAAGTGTAGGTTTTTAGATTTATATTTGTAACAACTGGGCCCCACTAAAAGCACAGACACCATGCCATTGTATAGCCATTGGGTCCTAGACTTCAAGGCACCACTAGTAACCTTGTAGACATTTGATCCCCTCTTTGGGGCCCACCCACATTCCCTAACAGTTTATATAACTATAGACTGTCTCCACAGACCAACACATGTTCTTTCCAACTGATTTTCCCTCACATGTCCACAGCTTGGGAAACATCCCATAAGGTCACCCATCCTGATCACTACTCCAATGAAAGAATGATTAACTATAGAGTTCTAATCAGGTTGGCTCCTAAAATGAAAGGTGTACCATGTTGACATGAGTCATATCATTTATCCATTTAACAATTTATCATTATGTGGTGTTACAATCATCCCTCTTTAGGGCACAATGTCTTCATTATGTTCCCAACATCTCAACCTAGGTAGTGCACCACAAATAAGGCTTGGTTCATCCTTTGAAACCAATTTAACAACTTGGCCCCGTTGATAGCACTGATATAGGAACTTAGCACGATGGTTATGTCTTTACCTACTAGGTACCACCAATTCCCCGCATACATGTGGTCCCCACCCTGGGGCCACCCAGATTCCTGAACGAGTTAGCTGACTAATGAAAATCCTCACATGGTAGGATATGTTCTTTCCAGTGTGCTTTTCCCTCACTCACTCACGCCCTATGATGCATCCTAGAAGTTCATACATCCTAATTGATAATCAAAGCTATGAATTACTAAATACGGAGTTCTAATGAGGTTGGATCCCAAAAATAAAGGATCACATTGTCGACATGAGTTAGGTCATTTATCCAATTAACCCTTTATCTGTATGTGGTGTTACATCAATGCAATCATTATCCACTGCTAGAGTAATTCACCTTCTTTTTTTTATCTCACACCAACTGTAGTCCCATGAGCGATGACACACTTAGATTAGCGCAGTAAAGTGGTGCCTAATAGGGATTCCCATAAATTTCCTCTATTGGTTCCATACCAATGGTAGAATAGTAGATGCTGTTGTATGAGAATTCCACTATGGGTGGGTGATTCTCCCATATATGGCCGAATTACACCATGAAATCCCAAACTATCTACACTAGAACCTAAATAGTCCACTTTGAGTAACCGTTGGTCTGGGGGTGAAACAGAATGTTCAAATGAAACTATATCCTAAATGATTCCTGTAATACTCTCTATAATCACTATGTGAATAATGAATCATGGTATAAAATGGTCATCAAGGGTACTCCATATAGAAGTACTATAGCATGCATGAAAAGGTGTCACAATCTCCAAACTAAATTATGCTATTAGATTGCTATGAAGTGGAATGACTTGGTGAGCAAGTTTACAATCACCCAGATAGTGTTGTTTCCTATATTCTTCCGCGATATCCCCATAAGAAATTCCATAGATATATCATAAAAATTACACATAATAACCTTAAGTGGTTGATTTAAGTCCAGTGGAACCTGATGCCAAGAGTTTAACTATTGACATGTGAGGCATTGAGTGACAAAATCTACCACTAAATTCCCCAATATTGGCCACCTTCTTTGATTCCATGTGTCCTCATACATATTTTACAAACCTGTATATACCAAAAAAGGTTATGTATAAAAATCCATCATCAGCTCCTCCCATAACTTCCCTGGTACCATCTTCTATCCTATTAAAAAGATAATGTTATCCCCTCCCTCATAAAATCTATCAAGAGAATGTCGAGTGGATATATAAGAACATTATGTATCGTAGTAAGTATCTATATTTTGAGCTTATTTGACACATTGTAGACGCGGTTGGTTAACAACCTTAAACTGGAGATATGATTAACAATCCTCATACACCAAGGTCAACTATAATGAGGATAAATACTTCAAATCATTGGTCAAAAAATGTGCACAAGATCTCATATTGAGTTCGTATGCTACCACATTCACCTTCTCAAGAGAATATAATATATTCAATTGGTAATCCTGGGGGTAACTATAGACATCAAATTTTTCTCATGTTGAGATATTTATTAGAGTTGATATTCACTATATTTTTTTTCAGAATAGATGATAGCCCACTCACCCATAAGACAGTGTTTCAAAATCATTTGTAAAAGAATATAATTGAAAAATTAGGATAGTGTATCACAATGTTCTACTTGAATAGTATCAAATAACATAAAGCATATACAATCATTGTCTGCCTCTATATCTGAACACAACCAAGCCATGTCCCCATGGAATCATAGAACACTACATACCCGACACCCAACTATAGATATATCAAGATGGATAATCTTATAAATATGTGCCTCATCTCATGAAAATCATGTTGGAACCTCTCAATCCATATGAACGATCATCCATTCTGTGTTAGAGAAGTCATGGGAATTGATATCCAAGAGAAATATGGTAGAAATCTATCATTATATCCTTCCCAACTATGGAATATACACAACTCTATAATTATTTAGGGTGGATCCCTGGATGAAACTATGTCGAACTTTTTCAGGTCCATTACTGCACTATCAGATGAAAATACATGTCCTAGAAAGCAGACCTCCTTGATCAAGAACTAACACTGTGATAGTTTCCCATAAATTTGTTTCTCTCTTAGTGTGTAGAAGATCATTCTCATGTATCTCACATGTCCCTCTTTTTACATCATGTACATTAAGATATCATCAATATATATTACAATGAACCTATCTAAGAATAATTTAAGTACCTATTTCCCGAGTCCTGTGAAAACTTATGGGGAATTCATCACACTTAAGGGCATCACCCAATACTGATAGTGACCACAATGAAATCAAAATGTGGTGTTTTATATATCCTTATCCCGTACTCAAATATGGTGATAGAAGGCTATGAGGTCAATATTGGAGAACTATCGCACCCCTATCCACTGATAAAAAATGTAAGTAATCTTTGGTATTAGATAATTAATCTTTATTGTATCTTTATTCAAGAGTTGATAATCCACACACACCCTCAACCTTCTACCTTCCTTCTTGGTGACCAAAGTTGTGGGATCCAAGGGTGAAAACTGGGCCTAATAAAACGCTTCATGTGAAATCCCTCCAACTCAAACCTCAACTTGAAAGGATAAAAGGGAGTTATCTGATATTCTAACACAGATATCAGGGCTATATCAATGTGTAATTCAATGAGTATTTATATCTCACTGTGGGGAGGTAAATTTTGTACAGCCTCATAAAAGATGTCCTCATACTTCGCCACCACTATAAGAAACTGGTAGCCCATGGAATCTAGCTATCTAAGAGTCATGATATTCAACCAGTGAGTAATTAGCTACAATTTCTTAAGAATGAGTCCACCATTTTCTTCCATGGTTTTCTGTTAACCCATAATAGAAAATATCATCCCATTAACAAAGACATGCCACATCATCAACCTAATATAGTTTATCTGGGCATAAAATATGGATAATCATTTAATTTTTAAGATGAAATCATAAGTCCTCATCACTAATAGAAAGATCTCCCAAAGGAAACTATCTTCTATAAGAGTTGGATCACACTACTAGAAAAGTGTGTTACTAAGGAATCACCTCTCATAGGAGTCTCCAATCACAAGGGCCGACCCAAGGGAATAATCATAATCTTTAAGTCTCATACCAAATATGTTCCAGGAAAGGAATGAATCACAATAGTGCTTATCAGTACTATAGATATGTTATAAAAGACACATATCAAACCATGTATTGTCCCTAAATCCTCTAGGTTTTTAGGAACAAGATTATGATGAAGGTGATGGTGTTCGTGTGTTGTCTTTTGTTTCCAAGAAATTTTTTGAATAAAGGAAGAAAGGAAATAAACTCACTTTTTATTTAGTGAGAATTTTATTGGCAGAGGTTTTTTAATGAATATGACGCATGTTTTATGAAAAATAGGAATGATTGTGAATTTAAATCGTAAGGAGAAGATCATAATTAGGGATTACTATGTTCAAAATCTACTTTGGTTAGGAAATAAAAAGAATGTATCTTGCTGAAAGTAAATGGCCATCATATTCCCTTCAAATTTGATGTGAATGAAGTTGTTGTTTGGATGGAGAATCTTAGTCTCTATGACACAGATAAATTAAATGTGATATTTTTTTGATTTGTATTTTTCATAAATAAAAAGTTCATTGGAGAACCTAAGATGCAACTATGGTGGAAGAAAGGGGAAAAGTGGTGTTCCAGACCATAGCCAGATTTATCATATCTAGGTGGAAGAGAAGAAAGAGATTGTACTGATTGAGAAGAAATCATACCTTGTTTAGATGGATATAGGATAATAGGGAAAGAAAGGAGGTTATAAGGATAATAATCAGATTAATTGTACCCAAATTAATCATATTCAGGTGAATGAGAAGAGTAATCGGTGGTGTCGATTAACAGTAGCATCCGGTCATCCATCTAAAGCATATAAAACTTATTTATCCAGGACGATTATACTCTGGCTTAAGAGGAAAATGAACGTATTTAGATATGATAAAAACCAATACAATCATATTCAAAAAGATCATACTCTACACAATCGTACTTAGATTGAGTTGAATGGCTGATTAAATTTATATAGGAAGATTTAATTCTTTATGTGGGTTGAGTTAAGAGGAGAAGATGAAATTGTGTATCTCAAGTTGATCAAGAGAAAATGATTAGGAGAATACTAGATGTACAATAATGTGGGATCTTTACCTTCAAAAATAATGATCATATTCATCATTTATAAGTGGTATCCATTATTCAAACATTCGTTTTCAATTGGTAAAGATATTTGTTTTGAATAAATAGTATTCATAAAATCAAACAAATTTATTAAAATCCGACATTCTATTAAAATGAATGTATGAAGAGTATGTAAATACTATAGTGGAATCGATATTTTTTTAGAAGAGTTGAAAAATCAAAATTCACCCATGGTTTTAGGGGAATATTTTTGGGATTTCCCAAAAAATCATATACATTTTCAACAATAAATGGAGAAAAGTATATTTTAGATTCCTAATGAATGATGTAATGTTCACGAGAGAGAAGCTACATGTTGTAGAGAGAAGAAAATGTTACCATAATCACTTGTGTTGAAGAAGTTTTAATGGATTGATGTGAAAGAGAAGATAAAAGATCACAATGTTGTATTCAGCTGACCATTAAACTAAATGTTTATCTTATGTAGAAGATTATCATATCTAGATTTTCAATAATATTCGAGTTGGATTAGTCTACTTTGTGATTTCCATATTCAGGTTCTCAGACCGATGAAGAAATCAAAATCAGTTTATCAAGATCATTAATTTATGTGGTTCTGATTCATTTCTATTTAATTCTGAAAGAAGATTCAGATTGGGATGAATCATATCAAGGAATATCATAGACGGAGAAATTATTTTCGAAAAAAACTAATTTTATCATAACAATGTTTAAAAGGAAATTACTATCTTTTGGGTAATAAAGTGAAAATTTTATTTTAATTAAATACATTTTTGAAATTTTAAATAAAAAAATAAAAATGAGTTTTTTAAATATATTTTATTACCCAATTTATGCTCAAAGGGGAACATTATTTACATAGTTCTACATGAGTGTTGGGGTATATCCTACTCATTATAATCCATGTATTTTTCAAGTGGATTGTATGGTATTTGATCATTTCCAAACCATACCAAGGACATAGAAATTATTATTGAATAATTAACCTTGGATATACTTGTGTTCCATTGGATGTGTTGTTCAATTTTTTAGCAGGGGATTAAATTTTTAATAGGAGGAGAAGGTTATTTTAATGAAACAGAAAATAAAAAGTATTACTAATTCACCTGATCTCAGGGATACAATCATCCTTACTGGGACATTTCATGTTGTATCCGAGTGTAGTTTCTCTTCTCTTATTCATTGTGGATGTAGAATTTGAATTTTGTGAACATTAAAGGTATTCCAATCATCGATGGAAATAATTATCTTATCTAGGATGAAATAATGTTTCCTTATATTATTTCTATCAGTTATGAAGTTCTTGAGTCTTCAATAGTTGGGTTTCATTTCATTAATGATAAATCTATTCTTACATATATTGATATGAAGAATAAAGAAAATGGTGGAAGGGTGAAGAATACTATATTTCAATAATTTTATAAAATTAAATTAATGATAGTAAAATGAGTTTATATAGCCAAATGTATATGGGATAAACTAAAAAAAAATTAGGGAAATAAAAAAGTGTACGAGGAAAAGCTACAAATCAGGAAATTGAAATAAGATTATTTGAAGATGGACGAGAATGAATTTTTTAGGGATGCTTTATCTAGTTAAATGTCATTTGGAGTAATATTATATGTCTTAGTGAAAATCAGGAAGACTCTATGGTTGTTGAAAAGATTTTGAGAATCCTTCAAGATATGTTTTTTTGAATAAGTTTCTTCAATGGGAGATAGAGTTCCTGAAATATTTTATCTTGATGATTTTCATAGCACTATCATTACATATTAAATGATAAGGGATAAATCTAGGAAAAGTAAAATAATGGTTTATAGATAAATGTTTTTCAAGGCTACAAACAATGAAATTACAAAGAAAAATTTTATTGAAGATGAAGTTAGTGAATCTAATTCTATAATGAGGTATATAAAATTCATAAAAATATATTATCCTTGTATCCCAAAAATGTGAAAAAAGGTTCATGGAAATACAAAGGGAAATATCCCTTGAAAATTTTTCAATGTAGAGCCATTGGGCACTACACTTCCAATTTTCATCAAATAATGAATGAATTGGATAGTGAAGAAGAAGAGAGATACCCAAGAATACCATAATAGAAATTGGGTGATAATGGAAAATTGTATACCACATGTAATGATGAAAAATTATTCAACTGCAGGAGAAGAAAATTAATGTATTAAGACAATGAAGAATTGGACAGTTATGATGAATCCAAAAATTTAGTTGAGTATGGTATTGAAAATACTTTTATTACAAGAAGGAATAATAGGAAATTTAAAAGAAGTAGTTCTAAAGAAGAAGAAACTCAACTTGAAATTCGTTAGTAATTAGAAATGAAATAATGTCTAAGAAATATTAGAAGGTTTGAAAAGAAAATAAAACTAGGAAGGTGAATACTCCTCATCAAGAAATCCATAATGGTATAATAATGAGAATGCAAAGATGGTAAAATATATTTTTGATCTGAAATAAATATATTGAAGAAGAAAAAAATCATAATGAGATTCTAGAGGTGAAGATTAATGCTAATTATGAGTAGTTAGAACTTTCATAACAAAACATTTCAAAGTTTAATTGAAAAGTACATGTTTCAAAAAATCTATAACTAATGTTGTTGGATGTTCTTGGAATGATAAATAGTATAAGGTTCAAAAAATGATTCTTTCAATGGGTTATAGGAAATATAGATTTGTTATTATGAATTAGAAAGCTAAAAAAATTATGTTTATTTTCCAAATGAAGAGTTCAGAAGTTAAGAAGAATCCTGATTCCAAAAAATAATTATCTAGATATAGAAAATATTTAAATAATTCAGATTCTATTATGCATGAAAAGAATAATAAGAATCCAATTGACAACCAAAATGTTTTTTCTCATAAAATAAATAGAGGAAGGTGGTTGTGAAACTTATTGACAGTTTCAATCAATATGAATGTTTCATAAAAAATACACTATTTAGGGATATTTCTGGTATTGTAGTGGATTTTGAAATATTGAAAATACGTGTTGGTTTAAGAAACGACCTTAATATTACTCCATAGGTTATTAAAAAAGAAATTTTAGGGGGATTCAATTTTGTCAAAAGAAGAATTCGAATAGGGATGTTTTGGTTGAACCTGGGAAAAGTGAAGTGAAAATTTTAAATATGTTCTATCCTTCAAAAACTATTTGTGCAATGTGAAAACAAACTGGACTCCTTTAAAAGAATTTTTTGTTTTGTTAATTGTAAAAAAGATTCTTAAAAATTCTCCAAATCCAAAGATGAAGAAAAAATGGACGAATTAAAATCTCTTGTTGTTGAAACAATATTGAAATCTAGAAAAAGAGAATGAAAATGGATTCGTGATAGTGGGTGTTATTCTCATATGATAGGAAATTTAAAATTGTTTACAAATTTGAATGATTTTAAAAAGGCATAGTGACATTTGAAAATGAAGAATCCTTGAAAATTAATGTTTTTGTATCAGCCATCATTGGGAAAGAATATATAGAATCCATGAAATTCTTGTTTGTTGCTAGGATGAATCAAAATTTATATGTGTTTGACAATTATGTAATGATGTTAACAAAATCATCTTTAGAAAAGATGTATTTTTTTGAGAAGGGAAGAATATGGGAATATGGGTACAAGAGGCCAACATAAAAAGGATTTTGTAAGAATGGGGAAGTAAAAAACTATTATTACATGAGACAGTGCAAGAGATTCCATTGTGGAAAAAAGGTTGGGACACATTTCTTAATGGAACATGAGCAAGTTATCTAAAAAATATAGTGTTCAAGAGATTCATGATTTTCTCTGGAGAATAGATTAGTGTTTCACTATTTGTTAGAAAGGAATGATTACAAATGTTGTGCATAATAAAGTTGAAATTTGATCAAAACAACCCCCAGAGCTGATTTATTGCTACATCTTTGTGTTAATGGAAAAATCATCAAAAAATGGAGATATCTACTTCATTATGTTCATTGATGACTTTACTCTCATTCATTTTATCATGTATATTAAATATAAATCATTTGATTTGAAAATGTATAAAAATTTCATACGAGAAGAATAAAAGGAATGTGAGTATTCAATGATGATGTTATGAAAATAAAATGGCAGTGAATATAGAAGTGAAGAGTTTGAAGGCTATATTGAGAAGCATGGAATTAAACATGATTATATTTCCCCATAAAATCCCCAAAAATGGAGTTGCTAAAAGTAATAATAGATGATTTGTGGAAATGGGAAGATCCATGTTACTTGAATATTTACTCTCTCATCATATTTTGAGTCATTCCATGAGCACTTCTGTTTATATCCAGATCCATTGTTTCTACATGACTCAATCATACATGACTTCACATAAATTTATTTATGGAAAAACTTCATATTTGATCAACATTAGAGTTTCTGGGAGTCCATGTGTTATAAAGGAAATGTGGAAACTATGGGAAGTTTTTGTAGAAAGGTGAATATATAATCTTTATTATATCTGAAACAGATGTAAGAGGATACAAATGCTTCAATTGAGAAACAAGAATAACTGTTGATTCTGTTGATGTGAAAGTGATTGAAGGATATGAGATATAGAAACATGATCAGGCAGACAAAGAAGTTTATAAAGGTGAATAATTTCTTTTTTATAGGGATAAAAATATTTCTAATCCTTCTCATGATGAATAATTAGACTCATCTATTTCAAGCGATGAGTAAGACTATCGAAAATCTCATCCATAGATTTAGAAAAAAGTGGAAACTCGGAATATAATTGGCGATGAACATCAAAAGGATCAAACCATAAGAAAAATAAGTGCCATCACACATACTTCTCTTTATTCAAAAGTGGAACCAAATGATGTGAAATATGATTTTGAGTATCCATAATTGGATCAATCTAGGAATAAATTATTAGATTATATTGAATTGAATAATACATGGGAACTTATACGATAATCTAAAATATAATGTATCATTAAAAAATGATTTTTCCAAAACAATATGAATGAAGAAGGATAAGTTATGACAAAAAAATTTTGTTTTAAAAAGGGTATTCATGTATTGACCGAATTTATTTTGAATAAACATTTGCATTGGTGGTCAGATTGGAAACAATTAGAATCTTTCTTTATATTTCGGCACAAGGCCTCTAAAAGTTATTTCAAATGTATGGTAAATCCAAATTCCTAAATGGTTATCTTGAGGAGGAGGTTTATATTGAATAACCTTGAGGATTTATTGTCGTGAAAGATGGAAGTTATAGGTGCATATTGAAGAAGGACTTTCATGGGATAAAACAATATATGAGGTCCTGGTATTCAGAATTTGATACATGTTTAATAAATACGATTTTAATAAAGTGAAGAGTTGATAACAAAATTTATATTAGATAAATTCAAGAGTATTCTCTTATTATAATTTTTTATGTTGATGTTTTTTGTTTGCAGGGAATGATGAATGAATTTTTGAAGAGTTTGCTGAAGTGATGAAGAAGTTTTCTGAAATGTCCATTCTGGGGGAAATGAAATACTTTGTTGGGTTAAAATTATTTCAAAAGGTGAAATATACATTTTTCCCATAAAAATTATGTTACGGAACGTCCTAAGAGGATTATAATGGAAAACAAAAAACCTATCAACATACGTATTTCAATGGGATCCAATTTGTGTAAAGACCTTTTGGGAAAATAAAATTAATCATAATGAGTATAAGATGCTGATTGAAAGCCTATTATATATGAATTCCTCAATACATGAAATTGATAATATTGTTACCTTATGTGAAAAGTTTATATGTGCATCAACATAATCAAATTTCCTTTCTGAAAATTGATTTATCAGATACATAAAAAGAAAAAAAGAATTCAGAATTAGGTATTATAGATCAGATAATATTGATTTTCTGAGTATTTAGATGATGATTGGGAAAGATATGTTAAAGACAGAAGTCCTTTATCTAGTGGATTATTCATTCTATGAAATAATTGTATTAGATAACATTCAAAGATACATGATTTATTAACTCTCAGTACATATGAATCTAAGTATATTTTTCAACACAATCCGCTACTCAACTTATGTTGATGAAATCTCAGTTAAAAGATTTACATGTTGAAGTAAAGAAACCCTTATTATTTGGTTGTGAAAATAAAAGTACAATAAATCTAATTAGGAATAAATTTCATCATTATCATTCATAACATATTGATATTAAATATAATTTCATCAAATAAAATTTGGAGAAGAATGAATTGATGATGGAATATTTCCCAACTTCGAAAAAAGTGGCGGGAATTTTGAAAAAAACCATTATTGAAGGTATGATTTTTGAGATTTAGGTTGAACATGGGAATTCACCATATTTCTCATCAAGGATGAAATATGTGTTTCTACCCCCTCTCTCATATTTCATTTGGATTTTATTGTCAATGTGGATAATTGTTTTATAAATAAATTTCATCTAAAAAGAGGGATATTTGGGTATGCTATGAATTTTGTATTGTATTGTCCGAAAACTATTCAAAATATTTGGTGGAGTGGTTATTGGAAGGATTTTTTTTCGAATTCTAGGGATAATAATGAAATGTGGATATCTATGAAGATATGGGGAAGGTAAAAGAAAAATATAGTGATGATTACTAATTGTTTACAACATGGTCTTACTGTCAAGGATTTTTGTTTCCAAAAATGGGTTAGATCATGTAGGCTTAGAATTATTGATATGTAATCCATTTTGATGGGACACGAATTTTAGATATTTATGTGACTTAATTGACAAAAAAATATGATGGGGAGATCGTTTTGACCAAGTTGATGACGAAGGTGATGGTTTTTGTGTGTTATATTTTATTGTCAAGAATGTTTTCAAAGAAAAGAAGAAATGTAATCATATAAATTTCTATTTAGTGAAAATATTATTTGTTGTGGTTTTAAAAATAATCACACTCATGTTTTATGAATAATCAGGCTCACTATAAAAGTTAATCATTACATGAAGATCTTATTGTGGCTTTGGTTGTGATCAAACTCACCTCGGGTTTAGAAAGAGAATGAATGTATCTTGCTATAAGTAAATGGTCATCAAGTCCATTCTGAATTTAATGTGAAAGAAGTGGCTATTTTTATGGATAATTAGAGTCTCTTTTACTATGAAAAATTATATATGATGATGATTTTATGACTTATATTTCCTAAAAATCACGAGTTAATTGGAAAACAAATGATTGTAGCATGGTGAAAGAAAGAGGAAAAGAAGTGTTCTAGATTGTAAGAAGATTTATCGTATCTAGGTTGAAGTGAAGAAAGAGATGCTGCATATTGAAAAGAAATTGTGCCCAGTAAAATCAAATTTGGAATCAGAATGAAATAAATGAGGTGCTGAGGATCGTAATCAGATTATTCGTACCCAAATTAATCATATTCTGGTTAAAGAGATAAGTAAGGGGTGGTGCTGATTCACTGTAGAATCTGATCACCCATCTAAGGCATAGAATTTCATTCATACCCAGGATTATATTACTCAGGATCAAGAAGAAAATGATTGTATATATATATTATCATACCTAGAATAATCATACTTAGAAAGATCACACTATGCATATTCATACTCAGGATGAAATGAACGGTTGATTGAATTGATAAAGGATGAGTTAATTTTTCATACGGGTTGAGAGAAGAGTAGAAGATGATGTTTTGTATCTCAAGAAGTTCAAGTGAAAAATAGAAGGAGTTTGTTGGATGTACTATCAAGGGGGGACCTCAAAATTCAAAATAATGATATTATTAAACATTTAGAAGTGGAGTCCATTTCATCATATATTTTTTTTAATTTGTACAACTATTTTATTTATGAAATCAGATTTAAGAAAATCAAACACATGTATTTAGATCAGGATGTCTTCTGAAATTAATGTATTAAGAGTACGTGAAAATTGTAGAAGAATTGAGAAGCATTGATAAGAGTTTATGAATTCAAAATTGACCTGATATTTTAAGGTATGTTGAGTTTAATGATAATTTTATTTAGCCACAATTTTTTGGGGATTCCCATCAAATCATCTCATGGGTAACCTATAAATCGAAAAAGTAAATTGTTTGATGACTTATTTAATGTTCATGAGAGAGAAGCTGTAAATTGTAGTGAGAATAATTCGTTTTCAAAATCACTTTTTTCTAAAGAATTATTTTATGGATTGAAGTGAAATAAACGATATGAGATCCCATCATTGTATTCAAATGATCATTGTACTCGGTTTTTATCATACTCATCTAATTACTGTATTCAGCTTGTCCATCATATTTGGATGATCATCATATCATGATGGATTAATCTGCTTTGAGATATCCATATTCGGGTTCTCAGACTGCGGAAAAAATCATACTGAGTTTATCGGGATCATGAAATGAAGTCGATACAAATCATTTCTATTGTATTAAAAAAATATGAATTATTTTGGTATGAATCGTTTCAAAGAATACCATACTCGTAGGGACCAGACATGAAAAATTGTGTTTTATTTTCCAAAACAAAACCACGAATTTTTTTACCATCTTTTATTTGTACGCATAGTACAACCACCTTGTTGAAAGGTGTAGGTAACACTGGTGCATCAAATGGAGGTAAAATCTCCCAAACATGTCTCTAATTGATTCCTTATCACTAATTGGATAATAATTATGATCAAGATGCATAATAATAGATGGAATGTTTCATGGATGAATCCTAAAATAAGAATATTCCTCATAGTCAATGAGTTTTCTCATAGAGATGACTCAATAAGGATGTGAAAGCCACAAAAAATTCCTATATGATACATTTACTAATGCTTTAATCATTCAAACCAATTTCTATATGTGATTATTTAACAAATAGGTAATCAGAGTCTTAGTGAATGGATATGTTGGCTACCATATCAACAGTGGACACCGTAGAATTGGATCTGAACTTTAAGCACATAACAGTGTTTCTATAAAATCAAAAAAATATTATTTATAGAAAAAGTAAACGACAAATATCAGTCCTAAGGAAAACACTGTGAATCCACTTTGTCATTACCAAACCAACTAGGGCCCTCCTGGGTAGTATTAATCCGAGTGTGACTACACCAAGACCACCTCCAAGAGGCCAATGGATGGTGACTAAGGTCGAGTTGGAATAACACATCATTGTTTAAAAATAAAAATGGAAATTATAAACAGTGGAAAAATAAAAAAAACTATAATGTAGTTTAACCATGTAGAAAAATGGGTTTCAATAAAGTGTAACTCTAGGTACACACTATTGGATTTTTATCCAAAAAAAATGTTTCTACACATGACATAAAAATAACCCCTTTTAACCATACATCATCTTCATATGACAAACCTAGTGTGGGTAGAGTCCATGTAGGGGTGAGTATAAGAATACCAAATACGACACCTTAAAATCACAAAAAATAACAAATTAAGATAATAAAAAGATCATCATAAATGCATACCAATAGAAAATGAGACATACAATGATAAAATCCAAATATAATCATGGCAGACACCCAGTCTCAATGTAATGTCACAACCATATTTATATCCTTGGATTCTACTCGAGAGTTTGTATCAACACTCTCACATGGTAACTAAATCCTTCAGTATAATAACACCGATTGGATCCATCCAAGATATCATTCTCATTGGGTCCTTGCTTGAGGAAGGTACACACTAGAAGCCAGAAATGATCCATACATTGATAAGGATCACACCCATGGACTTGGGGTGATACCAACTAACACAATAAGTAATAACTCACTATATATGGGATCAATGAACATGTATTGTCAGTCACATCGAAATCAGGAACCCCACATAGTGTAGAAGTTGATAAAGGATCCCACTTGGGGCCTCATGTGGGGATACCAAAACTTTATTTGAGATGACTCTTATAGAGAGGATCACAATACTATTATTAGGATGTAATTCCAAGCTATACCCTCATGAAAGATGACTGAGGGAACACATCAAAAAAATAGTCCATGATAAGTATAGGAAGGGATGCAATTGTTTTCTTAGAAAGTATGGGGCATGTTAATAGGGTACACATTATGTAATAATATCCTCTTACCTTCCCATATCCATTCCGATAAACCTTTTTCCCATGATTGTGTAAATATTTTTCTTTTCTGAGTACATGAATCATCCTTTGTACTATGGTCATGTCATGTATATAACCATTTCCATGTCTGTGTACCTCCTCGAGTTCTCATCAAGATACCAGGTCATGTCACATGATGTGTGCTACTTTCCCCACCTCAAAAAAACTATCACCATATTTTGGTTCTAAATGACATGTAATTCTAAATAACAGACTGTATAATGAATTATTTTACCAAAACTGTGGGCACCTTCACAAAATGTTACCGAATCTTTCATCCTCTGATTTCACCATGAATAATTCCAATTAATGTTGATCTAATATGTCAATGACTTTCTAACATCACTATTAGGAATCTGGAAATCCCATTTTCATGGGAAACTACCCAATCACACCATCCCTTCTCCATACATCAAACCCCCCACAGAGAAATATAATATGGGCCAAATTTATCACCAAAATAATCGTAGATTGATCCCATCATCACTGTGAACCCTGATATGTGGTATCAATCTATTTTACCAAGAAATAGGTGCCAAAAGAACTATTATCTTTGGTTTGTCAAACCACCAGCCAAAATGAATACCAGTGATGAATGAACAAAGAATAATAGAAAAAGGAAGAAATAAAAACATGAGAAAAAAACCATGGGAAATTTTCATTTTTGTGTTGATTAAATTATTTTAGAATGATTAATGAAGATATATATATATATATATATATATATATATAACAACATAAGAAATCACCAAACTTGCCCAAACAATCCCATACCCTCAATATGACCGATATGTGAATAAATTCATTAGATTATTGATTAATGTTTTCATTAGGATAAAAAATGGGGATTAATCTACATAAATAAGCATCTTACTTAGAGTTTGTATCAATCACTAATGAATTAAAATAATGCCTCATATTCATTTGTGAGATCCACAAGCTGCATTATCACGGGTGATCAGTGAAGTACTATAAATTAATGATCCATGATCCCGCTATGAAAAATTATCCTAAAAAACATTTCTAATGTTTTATGGATGTGCATATGACCTTAGGAACTATCTACAATGAGGTTTAAATTGAGGATACTAGGTCATTGAATCAAAGTAATTAATAGAAGTTAATTTAATTAATTTATTTTATTATTTGTGCCTCTGATGGATTTTTCACAAAATCTGAACTTGGATAAAAATTATTTCGCACCTAGGTTAAAAACCAAGATTTGAAATCAATGTTTTTATTAAATTTTAGATCCGAGACTCCATTCATGAGTTATTCAAATTTTTCAAGAATATTGTTTTCATGAGATATTAATATATTTAATACTTTTAAATCATCAATTCTGAGATCACATGGCTTTAGAACCTTGTACTGTCTCTGCATCTATCTCAAAAAATATTATACAATATATTAAAAATAATTACATGACAAAAAGTTTACACCCCCATATGACATCTTACAGGTTAGTGTAGCACTATCAGTTTCAAGTAATTAAGCCTTCATTTATTATTTTAAGTATATAACATATTTGGGTGACGTTTGGGAATGTTTGGAAATCATTTGGAATGATTTTTTTTTGATTTTATTAACGTTAATGGTTTTTAATAGTTTTTTAAATTGTGAAACTCCTATAGGAATCTATCCACAATGAGAGAGAGGCTAAGTGGAAGGATCACGAGTAGGTGGCTGGTTTATCAAAAATGTGTGCCCGCTTAGGAGAAACTGGAAAACCTTGGAGAGTGGGTTTTTGAAAGGTTATCTCAAAATTTTTATAACTATTTGTGATAATTAAAAGAGGTCATATTTGAGTAATAGGTTGGTACATGGTTAGTGTATGGTTTTCCTAACCATGTGAATAACCTTGCACGATTTAAAGACAAGATACATAAAAAGTGGATCTAGGTTGGAATTGTGTTTTCACCCATCATTTTTTCAAAAACAAAACATAAATCATTATTTCCACCTCTATATATATAGGGAACCCTTATCCATTTATTTTAAATTGATACAGATTCATTTCTCGGTGCATTGAAGATAAACTATCGCAGTAAGTCGTAGTTTAAGGTGGGTTTTCTTGGTTTTCCTTTGATATAATTCTCTATATCTTTTGGTTTCTTATATCTGCATCATATGTGGATATATATAAGGTTTTTTATTCCAAATATGATTATATTATTGATTTATCATGACAGGGTAAAATATCTAAGGTCGGTTTTTTTAGACTTAACCCTTTTTCTTAGGAATTTAAATTTGGTTCTTTGTTTCCGCCATAAATCATGAGTTAGTTGGGTTCAATATAAAATAAAATATTTAGAACATGAAGGATTGATTTCAAATTAGTTTTTTTTTGTTTTAAATTGAATTCTAAATATTTGTGAAATGATTATTAGAAGCCTTATTTGGAGGCAGTTTCTGCTGTTTTGTAAATTAGGTGTGTTGGAAAAGGGTAATTTGGAAACCTGGTTTTAAAAGGTTGATTTTAAAATAGTGATTTGGTTTGGGTGTGGGGAACATTGTTTTCAATAAGAGGTGGGTTTTATTGAAATGGTGTTTGGGAAAATGGTTTTCAATAGTTTTTTTTTCTATTGAAATGGGTCATTGTTTTGGGTTTACATAAAAGTGTGTTATTATTGAATTAATTGAATTATGTTAGAAATGGTTTTATTAGAACGTGATACAGATTAATTGGTTAATAGTGCGTGGAATGACTAGATATTGTTAGGAAGTACCACCATCAAAGGGTACATGCTATGGATGTGAAGTTCCACCACAATGGTAACACAAATCTTGTGTGTGGGTGTGTGTAGTTGTGTGTGGCTATGTGATATGGAATGAGTAAGATCTAATTAAATGAATGTAATGGTTATAATGAAATGTTTGGTTTCTTCCCTTTAATTTTGTTTATTTTTAGAAAAAATATTTAGAATGTAATTTTTGACATTGTGATAAATTTTTGAACAATTCAAATGGTTATATACATATATATATATATATTATTTTATATAAATGTGCTACATTGATATATCATAGTGTAATGAGTAGGAAAGTGATTAGGGGAAATCCTACTATGTTTTATTACTCACCCCTCCTATGGTTCATTGGTGTTTTTGCAGATATCATTTACTCGGATTTGAGAAAATGTAACGTATCACATTTCACTAGTAGTTATTAGTGATACTTGGGATGTTTTGTGGTGTTGGATAATAGTGCATGTTAGAGCTTTGGAGGTTTGTTTTGGGAGTGTTTGGGATTTTTGGACATGTCTTCCATTATCTATTTGGTTTTTTTGTAGTCTTCCAATGTGTTAGACTTTTATAGTTATTAGTGGTATAAATGGTATTTCTTTGAGTTGTATTTCATTTATATCATGAATCATGTAGTGTTTTATTTGGGTATGTCAAGATGGGTAGGTTGTTTTATTTCCATAACGGAAAATCACCCCCAACTACTAATGAAACCCTTGGAATTTATTTCCAGTTTTTTTATGCTTGGTGATGTCTCTTATGGACAAGTAATGTCTTTTCTACTTCTCAAGTCAATGAAGAGGGGTAAGATGTTACAAGTGGTATCAACTTTTCAGATCCTTTCTTGATAGGTGGTCTTCAATTTTCTCAGTTTTGGAGTTGATATTCATTCGATTCAATTCCTTGTTTCATGTTCGTAGAAAAAGTTTAATTTTCAAGAATAGAAATATAGTACATAAAAATATTTATTTTAAAATTTTATTATGAACTTCTAGTTATGAGGGAGTTGGGTACATATGTTTTTTGGAGACACTTATAGGAATTGGAATCCCATTTTCATGGGTTTAGCTACTGAGACAAAAGTGACATGAATTATAGAAATTTAATCTAACTAAGTGTGATTATATCACTTGGAGTAATGATATATTATTTGGTGAAAGGTGTTGATTTTTGAAAATTATTGATTTTTTAAAATGAATTATTTTGAAAATGTTTATGAATGTGGTATTTTGAAATAGGGTTTATTTTCAAAATAAAGTTAAAATTTTTCAATTTTTGGAACTTATTAAAAGTTGATTTATGGAATTAAATGTTTTAGTAGTATTTTATTATAGAATTTGAAATGTTTCAGACATTAGATGATATAGAGGTAGACTTATGGTGTCAATTATCTATATAGAAAATGGAACTCTGTAGGAATCGTAGAAACCGACTAGAAGGAGTTTCTAATAATGTGGTTTCACCAAAGCCACAGTTGAACCAATAGATGGTTCATATTATTTTACAATCATTTTATCCCATAGAAATAGGGAACCGAATGGATGAAACAAGGAAAATGGAATATTCTGGTCAGCTTCAGAAGCAGAATCCACCCATCATTCGGGGCGATCAAAATCAAAAATGTCAGAGATGTGGATGAGCATGATGAATCAAATATTCAGTTTCATTGCCACACAAATAGAGTTGAAAGTTAATATAACCATGTATATGATGTCAGACATTTTACATAAATGGTGGGTTTACCAGTTCATTCACAATTGGACTAAGGAATTTCATATGTGAATTTTGAAGAATTTTTCTCCAAAAAATTATATCCTCACACTTTCAGAATTCAGAGAGTGATGAACTTCTTCATCTTGTATTCGGAAAATCCTCCGGTCATATAGGATGTTGAATTTATTCCACTTTTTTGTGTGGTTATCATAGTCACATGAAGTGATAATTTATGACAGCACATAGAGAATAACAAATTTTGGTAGGTGAAACAAGGTTTTTGGAACCAGTAGTTAGAATGATCTCATAGTAGTTGGTGGATTTGAATTGGATATCAATAAAGGAGTTTAAGAATAATAGTTTTCTAATAGTTTTTGATCATTTTCCATATGGGTTTTTTGAAAATTTCATAGGGTTTCCACCTATTAGGGGAGTATATTTTACGATTAATATCCTTCTAGGGACTAGTCCTATTTACCTTACCTATTATATGATGGCCCCAATAAACATAATGTATTTGAAAGTGAATTTGGATGAGATGGAAAGAAGTTTTTTTATTTTTTCGAGAATGTCATTATGGGATACACACGTCTTATTTTTCAAAAGGTGGATTAAACTCTAAAACATTGTTTAGATTTTCGTAAGCTTAACCATGTTATGATAACGAATCAGCATCCATTTCTACACATTGATGATCTTTTTGTTTAATTTAGGGGAGGTAAATGGTTCTCTAAAATTGACTTGCGCTCATGATATCACTAATAGCGAGTTCAAAAATGAGGATATTCCAAAAATATTATTCCTTAGAAGATATGACCATTATGAATATTAGTGATGCCTTTTGATCTTATGAATGCATCAATTGTCTTTATGTAACTGATGAATTAGATATATTAGTGGTATTTATATTTCTTTGTTGTGGTTTTTGTGGATGAAATATTGGTCTATTCAGGGAAAATAGATCAAGATGAGAAAACATTGAGATAATTTTGGGATTCCCGAGGGATCATTAGTTGTATTAAAAATTATCAAAGTTTTTTTTGGAAATAAGAGATAGATTTTCATGGTGATGTAATATTTTAAAAATGTTTTTATATGGATCCAGAAATGATATAAGCGTTTATCTCTTTGAAATGACCAAAGAATGTATTTGAGATACCAGTTTATTTAGTCTAACAAGTCATTACGAATGCTTTATTCATGATTTCTCATGACTGGCCTCAGCTATGATAGCTTTTACAAAGAAAAATGTACCCTTAAAATTGAATGAGGGATTTCCTAATATGTTTCAAGCACTTAAATTTTTCAATACAACATCACCAATCTTGATTTTCTAGAATCATGACAAGGGTACGTGGTCTATTTTGATTTATTAGGATCTAGGTTGGGATGTTTTTTAATGAATGGTGATCTAGTTTTTAATTATATATTTATATATTTATAGTTTGATGTAAATAAAAATCCAAAACATGATTTTATGTAAGCTATTGTAGTCCCTGATTTGAAGGCTAGGATTCATTAAATCATTGGTGAGAAATTTGTTTTTTTACTGATCCTAAGATGTAGAAACGTATTTTCTCACAAAGGGATTTTAATCTGAGATAAAGAAGATGTATTGAATATATCCAAATATTTTACATCGACAAGATATATATATAGGGAAATAAAAATTCAATGGCTGAGGGATTAATAAGAATGTCATATGCTCAGTTTCAGAAAAAAATCAATAGATGAGTGGAAATTGATGTAATTCCAATACAACATGGACATGGAAAGGGAAGTTGGAGGTGAATTCACATCCATCTTTATATTTTCATTCATTCCTGATTTACTGGATACAATTGAAGAGGAACAAACATCCAATGCAGAATGCTTATATATGTGGTAAAAAATCAATAGTGGGGAGACCATTGAGTGATGGAGGTTGGATGAGAGCTCAATGTTGTGGTTCCAGAATCGTATGGCCATACCAAAGGCTTGTTAGGAATGAATTCTTCACAATTTCAACAATTCTAGATATTCTATTCACTATAGAATAAAAATTATGTATAAGGAAATGATTTTTTTTGTGATTCATAACGAAAAGGAAGGTGGCCTATTTTGTTTCAAGATGCTTAAAATGTCGTCATGTTAAGACAGAGAATCAGTGACCAACATGTATGTTGTTGTCCTTATCTATAACAGTTTTGAAATAGGAGTATATAACTGTGGATTTTTAACAGGTCTCCCAAGAATGTTTGGAAAAAATTATTCAATATGTGTGATATTAGATCAACTCATAGAGTTGTCTCATTTAATCCCTATCTGGTAATCTCATATGGTGGAGTATTTGTCCAAAATATATATCCATAAAGTTGTAAAGAGAAATAGATTACCCGTTTTAGTCATATTAGTCATAGATATATGGTTTATGTCTCATTTCTTGAAATCCTTATTGGAATCCCTCACGACTCAGTTGACTATAAGTATGAAATATCATCCTTAGATGGATGACCAATCCAAATGGATAATTCAATCATTGGAAGACAAGTTGTGGGATTGGGTAATATTTTTTAGTTTCACATGGGAGGAGCACATTCCATTGGTGGATTTATCATGTAACTATAACTAACATCCTCAATATATATTGCAATTTTTTTATGAATTATATGGAATTCCTTGTCTTTATCCACTTTGTTTGGTTGAAATAGGTGAGACTTCACTAGTTCGGATGCACCTTGTCCAATAAACTATGGAGAAGATTCTATTGATTAGGCAATGGATGGAGAGTGATCAGAGTCATCATAAATTATATGGGTATCATTGTCAAACGTCATTGTTTTTAAAGGCAAGTGATCATGTATTTTTGGATATCCATCTATGTCTTGGTAATTTTCATTCATGAAAGAAGAGAAAGTTGTCTCCTCGACAAAAAATTCCTTTCGAGATACATGAACACGTTTGTGAGGGGATATATTAGTTGAAATTTCCACCACGGATCTCTTCTATGCATAACATGTTCCATGTATCTCATTTGAAAAATAATCACCCTTATCATGATGATGTGATCAAATGGGATCATGTTCATCCACATTCAGATGATTTATTTGTGCATGTGTTAGTATATATTGTGGATACAGAGGACAAACTATTTCATGGGAAAATCATCGGTCTAGTGAGGGTTTTTTTGGAAACATATATAGAATTAGGAATAAATTTGGGAATGGGAGAAGGAAATGAAATAAAAATGGCCAAAAAATATTTGAGGGAAATAATGGTATTCTACATTCAAGGTAATGAAAGGCGAATGGTGGGATGAATGTGGAACCACCATTTTAAGTAAGTAACCCTTCATTTATTTATTTTATGTATATAAAGTGTTTTTGTGATGTTTGAGAGTGTTCAGAAACCTTTTTTCATGTTTTTTAGTCTTTTCTAATGGTTAAGGGTTGGTTCACGATTAGTTGAAACCGTGGAAAACCTATAGAAAACTATGAAAAATGATATATAGGATAAGGGGGAGGTACACAAGAAGGCATATGATTTTTTCCAAACCATGGAGAGACCTAAGGGAAACCATGAATCATAGGAAAATTGGATTATTCACCATTAGGTCAATATTTTTCTAACCGTGTTGGAAAACCATTTGAGGTTATCCTTGAAGTATATCCTAGCGCGCAATTATCAAAAAGTATGCCAAACTAGGTTACAAATTGAGCACCATTTAAAAATAAGACCCACAAAAGTGGTTCTAGGTCAGGATTGTATTTTGACCCCTTATTTTCCCCCAAGTAACCATTACTCAATATTGTTCCCTCTATAAGGATAGGTAACCATTCCCCATTGATTTGATGAAATCTAGAACCATTTCATAGTTTTTTGATGCCTGACTACCATGGAAAGCTAACAGTAATGGGGGTTTTCATTGTTTTACTTAGATCTACTTCCCCCTCTCTCTAGATTTCATATATCTACATCCACATTGGATAGATATATAGTTTTCTATTCCAAATATTACTATATTTGGCCTTGTTGAAGATAGGGTAAGAGATCTAAGGTAAATTTATGGATATTTTACCCCTTTTCATTGGACTTCTAGTTCTATTCTTAATTTTATCCATAAATCTCAAGGTATGTGGATTCCATGTCAACTTCTCTATTTGTAACTTAAAGTATTGATTTCAAATTAGTTTCTCTGTGTGAATATTACTATGAAATTTTTGTGAAATGATAGTTGGAAGACTTAATTGGTTACAATTTATGGTGTTGTGAAAAATTGGGTGTGTTGAAAAAATGTGAATTTGGATACATGACTTTAAAATGGTTTTTTGGGGAAATGGTTTTCAATAGATGGTTTATTTTATTGAAATTGGTCATTTTATGTCATTCAATAATACTACAGTTTCATTTAATTGATAGAATTGGTTGGGAATGGTTATATTGGAATGTGATACGGGTTAAATGGTTAATCATGTGCGGAATTGATTGATATTGGTCATGAAGTACCACCATCGAAGGTTATGGGTTATGGATGTGAAGATCCATTGTAATAGTAACACCATGCTTTTGCTTTGGTGTGTGTAGTTGTGTGTGGATATGTGATTTCTAATTATTAATTTTAAATTAAATTAATTGAATGGTTATAATTACATGTTTGGATTCCTTCAATGGAAATTTATTTATTTGATAAATCTTCATTGGTATGGAATTTTTTGGCTATGAGAAACTGTTCAAATGGTTTTATATAAATGTGCTAACATGTTCTATCGCAGCGGAGTGAGTAGAGAATTAATTTAGAGAAATCATATTGAGATTTACTACTCACACCTTCTTTGTGAATTTGTTTGTTTTGTAGATATTGTTTACCCGAATATGAGAAAAGGTAAAGTATCATATTTCTTTAGAGGTTCTATGTGGTACATGGTCTGTTTTATGGAATTAGATCTTAGAGCTCGTTGGAACTTTAGAGTTATTTTTTTGAGTCTTTGAGTGTTTTTTGTATAGATCTTCTACTATTTATTTGGGTGTATTGTAGTATTTCACTCTGGTATACTTTTTTAAATGGTATTGGTATAAATGGTACTAATTTATGTCATATTTCGTTTATATCATATATCATATAGTAGTTCATTGGGTCATGGAATTTTTGGTTGGGTGTTTAATTTACATAATCGAAAATCACCCACCAATTGTTAATTAATTCCCTAAAATTTATTGGAGGCCTTTGGCATCTTGGGGATGTTGGCAAAGGCCAAGTAACATCATTCCTCCTTCTCAAGCCAATGAGGAGGGGTTTTATGTCACACTTAGGGTATCCAAAAAATACACTCTTGTGCATATACTTATTCATGGATTAAGTGAGGGATAAAAATCCATAACACATGCAACTCATTCCCACATGGGGAACACAACCCTACTTCATGGTCCTTGGGTTCCCATGTGCACTTTTGGCGTTTCCCCTTCCCATTCATGTGGGTTTTATGCTATCCTAGTAACTCACCTTCTGTGCATGGAATACTTGGTTTAGTTTATCCTATGTGGTTGACCCTCAGGTCACACATATATGGTTGATGGAATAATTTTTTTTCTTTGGATGTGACCATTTTTCTAATAAATTCCATAAATAAGACTTAAGAAAATATTCACTCTAAAAAACTGATTTCATTTAGAGTGTCTGTCCACCTTTAAGTAACTCATATTAAAATATCATTAATATTTCATGGCATTGTTATTGAAATAACATTAATGAAAAAAATATATTTTTGGAGTGTCTTTTATCCTTATTATTGTTCTCTTTTTGGATTATAAATTCAATAGAACTCTACAATATAAAATCATCTACAATTTTCATATCATCTTAATTATTCTAAATAATATGTAATTTCAAACAACATATTAATACTGGATCATTGACCATAGGAAATGTTCAAAAATCATCACAGTTATACACTAAATGTCTTAAAAATAATATCCTTAAAATAATAAAACTTGTGTACTATCTAATTATCCTTTTATCAAAGAAAAATTCAATTTTTAATCAAACATAGACATATTGGTTATTTTAGAAAATTATTTCATTATAAATTCTTCTAAATTTTAACATCATCTTAATATTTTAATTTAAATTACAACAATTGAAAACAAAAAATAACCATTGAAAAACTATACAACTCTTACAAAATGTGGTCTCTTCAACCTACCCGTTATATTTGTTGGAAACGCCTTCAATGTTAATTCCAAATGGAATATGTCAACATGTGAATATCCCCCACTAACTTTTCAAAACATTAATTTAAATTTTTATCCACATTATTTAAAATAAATACAATGTATATAGGAAATTTTAATAAACCAAAACACAAGAAATTTTCCATCCAGCAGTTCACTTTAAATCTATGTGAGGTAATATCAGTATAGAAAACAAGAGGATTTTTTAAGATGAAAAAATTTCCATTAATAAAAGACCATGATACCTTATGAAACGACAAATTATATAATTCTATTGTAATGTTATCCATATTAATTCTAGGAAGAATAAACTAAAAGTGACATGAAACATTTTAATAATTATCTAATAGAAACTCTTTGACTCACTTAAATAAACATATCAAAAAAATTAAAGTGAAAAAGAAGTATAAGTATCCTTGGATAACATCTATTATTTCAATTTTTTATTTCATTGGATAATAAAAATAATCCCACTTCATGATATGTTTATTATTGTTGATAAAATATGATGAGATAATATGAAAGATGTACCTTTCATAATGACATGATATTCAATCAATTTTTATAAATATCCAATTTGATACTAATTAAGATAATGATATTGGAAACAACTTCATCATTTTTCATTTATCCCACCCTTCAAGGGAAACACACCTAAACATATTCATAATGGTGGATCTCTTTATGAATAGATTTTATGATGTTCCAATTTTGATATTACATCAATATGAATATTTAATTTTTGGCTATCAATATTTAAAAACATTCAAAAACTCACCAAGAATGTTATTCATCAATACATGTTTTTATATATATAATTTATGATCAAAATATGCTATAATATTCTTTAACATTCTAGTCCAAAATATGATAAAAAATTATTCAAATTCATTAAACTTTTTCCAACAACATATTTTAATTTGAATACCAATTTTGTAGTTATTTAAAGATGATGAATTATTTAGGTTTTCTATTAATAATTGATAACAGTAACTGCTTCCTAGGTTCTTCCCACTGAGAACTTCCATCAACATAAATTATGTTAATTTTTTTATTAGAATAAAGACATTCAAAAATGTAAATATCACATTTTTTTGAATGAAAATGATATTACAAAAATATGAATTGTGGGGTTTTTCAATAGTCATATTTTCCTAAAGAAAATAGGTGATCTAGAACATCATCGTTCCAAGTCAATTATCTGTCCATCACCCCTTTGATTGAAAATCCATCAGTAATGAATTTTGCCTAAAAAATATAAACATAATAAGTTAATTCATGGAGATAGAGGAGCCTAAGAAACTAATAATACTAACAATAATATTACAAAATAAGTGAATAATACCATCTATGATCTCTTACACCATTGTGGTTGAGACACATTCAAGCCATATGTTGGACTATCCCTGATGTTGTGAAACCTCAATTGCATTTATGATCTTATGAATTTAATAATAAAATGATTCAGAGACACCATAAGGTCCATAATGAATTCTAATTTCATTCCCTGTATGGTCTGTAAAAATTACCATATACCCAGAGGGGCTCGAGTTACCTCTTGAAGAACCATCCAAATGAATTTGATCCAACCTAGAAAATGAGAGGCCCAAAATACTTCCAAGGTACCAAAAGGAGGATGATAATTTCTAGAAAATCCAAATAATTTTATAATATTAAATTCATTTATAGAGTTTTCATAGAATCCATATTAGGAGGAGTCTTCCCATTTTATAGCATAAAAAACATAGAAGGGATGTTTGTAGGAAAAAATGACTGCTTATATGAATGATCTTATTGTGAATACTCCAGAAAACATTAATCAATTAACGGAATTATATGAGAAGTGTATTATTTAAAAATTATTAAATATTTATATGTATTAAGGCTTTTAGGTGATCAAATATAAGGGATAATTAAGGGAATCCAACCTAGAACATGTCATGTACAATGTTCTATAGTGAAGAAGCTCTGAATCAACTTAAAAATAGGTGATTTAAGTGATCCCTATTCCAGTTTCATAAGACACAGTTAGAGAAGATGTTTATTCCAACCATCTGTAGAAAGTCATTTGTAGGATTTTTTGATAGAAACACTCTATATTTAAGTGTGAACTAAGATAGAATAATCCAAATGTTGTAGAGGGTTTTCCCCTAAATTTATGTTTATTATATAATTTAAATATTCTAGACGAATTTTGAGGAGACCATACCATTAATATCTCGATACTATATAATAATGTTATCCGCATGAATGAATTTTCAATTCAAGGAAATATCTCTAATATCATCTAAAATATTATGGAGAGAAACCTCTAGTTAAAATTTAATTGAGATATGAATTTATAACTTCATTTCATTGGAGAAAATGTTGGAAAGAAGAAGATAGCTGATCCTATTATCCATAAAATAGTTAAGAGATGATTTAGAGCTAACAATCCAATAGGAATCAATCATGATTGTGGATTAAGAGTTTTTAAATTTGGAGGGATCCATAATATTGAAATATATATTTTTGAGCATTCTAAGAAATAATTCTATTAGAAAAGAAATAGAATCATATTTTTCAAGGATATTTCCCCACAGGAAGCTTTCCTAAAATACCTGATTGAATATTCTGATATTCTTAATTCCTATAACTCCATAGTCAATTGGTTGGAAAAATTTGTTCCATGAGAAAATGGGAATTATTCATTGGAGGATACTTCCACTCCAAAAAAAATTTATAATAGAGGTTATGATGCTTTTCAATAGGTAAACATGAAAAATATAAAGCATAAAATAATAAATAAAATTTTTTAGAATGATTTTCTTAAAAAGACTTATTTGACCATCCATTAAGAAAATGATTCCTTTTAATGAGGAATGATGGTTCCCGATTAGGATCACAATATGAGAAAAGTGATAGTATGGGGTTTTAACCAAAACATAGGAACACAAGGTAAATGAAGGGAAGGGTTAATTATATAATCCATAAGTTAGAAATTATTATCACACTTCTAGGTACAGGTTTCCTTTTACTAATTTAAAGGAATGATTTGTTCTAACAAATTTCCTAGCCTAAAACTTTTTCATAATGAAGGAGGTCACTTATATTTTTATGGATGATTATTTTGGATAATATAGTTAAAAAATTAAGTCATCATCATATAAGACATGAGTGGGGTTGAATGAACTATAAAACATATTATGAGAGAGATATTATTCATAGACACCATTCCAAGAAGAGGTATTCTCATGTACTTATCTACAAATAGAGAAGAGAATGGATGAAATTGGGTCACCTTGTATACCTCCTCTTGAGTAAGAAAAATATCCCTATGGATATCCATTTATAATAATTGAAATGTTGGATGATATCAAGAGTACTTTCAACCAATCAAAAAATGTATTACCAAATCTAATCCTAGTCAAGAAATCCTAGATGAAGCCCCAATAAATGGTGTCAAAATCATTTTTGAAAGATAGTTCAATAGTATTTTTACCTATTATAGTGGGTTTTCTAAGGATATTGATTCATTCAGAAGCCATGATAAGGAAATCATGTATCATTCTACCTTTAATAAATTCAAATTATATTGCAGACACAATTATTTTGTAAATAATCGTGAATCTATTTGCAGGAAAGTTTCTTATAGTTTTGTAAATTTTTTTGACAAGTGAAATAGGTTTAAAGTTGTGTATCTCATTTTCCTTATCAACTTTTGGAATGAGATATAGGAATTGATAATTGATTACCCATGTAAGATTTATAAATTTGAAGAAAATATTAACCAATCTACAGAAAACAATGTGAATAATATCCCATAAATTTAGAATGATTCAATTCGTAAAACCATCATGACCAAGAGAGCTCTATAAATTAAATCTAAAAAGTGGTCCTTGATCTGAAAGGAAAGTACAATGGTAGAGATATATGAGTTTTTTATTATTTAATACATTTTTGGATTCTATATTCTAATTAATCCTTTTTATTATAAGGAGAAAAAAATATCATAATATTATAAGAAACAACATTTTATACAAAGTATTATCTCTTTTGAAAGATATATCCATTTTCATTGAGAAAATCTAAATTTATATTAATTTTTCGATCCTTTTTTATTGTTTTGAAATATTTTTCCCTATCACTATCCTTTAACCCATTGACTTTAATGTCATGACTCTGAATGATTTATTTTATATTAACTAAAACATACAGGTCATGATTGCCCTTATTTTCCTATTCAAGACCAACAAAAAAGTCATTTCTCATGTCCCTCTCTTGAATGAAAAGGATAAAGGATTCAAGATATGAAATATTCTTATAAATTTGGCTGAATAAAAATTTTCTCCATATTTTTATAATTTTCATGAAGATAATGAACTTTAATACACAAGAAGGATAATTATATTTAATTATGAAAAAATTCCATGTCCCTATGATCAAATATTTAAAATTATTATTTTAGTCCTTGGATTATTAAATCTTATGGGGAATGGTGAATTATCCATTTTATAGATTTTTTTTCCAAAATAGGATGATGATCCGTGTTTAATTTTTCAAGGGTTGAGAAATAGATAGAGAACTAAGCATTGAGGGCTCCATTGTAAATAAACTCTCTATCTATCTTTCTAGTAACAACTGAATGTAGGTTCATTCAATTTGATATATATTTTTATCTAAAAAGGTTAATTTCAAAGATAAATATATCCTCATTATAGTCTTGAATTCCCTAGTTGTTGAAGAGGAGTTACCAATTCCATGCCTCTTATCAGGATTCAAGATAGTATTAAAGTCACCCATTAGAGTCATTTGGTTGTTTGTATTGATGTTAATATCCCATATTTCATGATAAAGAACCCTTCTTTCTTGGTAAACAATGAAGGAATATATCATGTAACCACATTACAAAATTCCCTCATGTCAATATCAAAAATTTAATATATACTATAAGGAGGTGATTGATGTAATTATTTATAATATATATTGAATAAAGACCCAATGTCTCTTAGTTTCATTAATGGAAAAATTATTTTTAATTTTATTATAACCACAATTATCAATGGAGGGAATATTATCCGATAATATCCTTTTGTATGATTCCATTTTCTTAATCCTCATGGATTTAGAATCCATGGGCTTGTCACATTTCATGAATGAAATCTTCTTTGGATAATTTCTATTTACAACCTTTTTCCTGATTTCTTCCCCTGGATTCTTATTCTTTGTTAGAATTATTTTATAGTATTCTTTTATCATAATCTTTGGATACATGGTGAGATAACCATGCACTATTCTTGTGACCACTACCATTCTATACATCATTGATGATTTCATGTTTTCCAAATCATTTAACATAATATATAATTTTCTTGACCCATGGATGCTTCTTCATTATATATTTTCATTCTCCCCATTGACATGTCACATATTTTTTACTTTATATTTTAAAGGATTATAACAAAAATATGGTGCAAAATTCATAAATATTTTTTAGTAACAACATTGAACCTAAAACCATTATCTTATGATTTCTTATGTATGATGTTTTTTCTATTCTTAATAGATTGGTGGAATCCATGATCGGAACAATATTATAGACTCTTTTTCTTATTAATCATAGTCACGGTGGATATATTAATGTTGACTTTATTCATCTATTCATGCGTAAATTTTTATTTATAACCTCCACTATTTATTGAAAAATATTTAGAAACATCATTAAATGATTATATAGATATTACCACATTTTTAATTTTTTTGAGATAGATCATTGAATAAAGTCTTGATATTATTATCACATTAAGAAGGTCTTTTTTCCTCATAATCCACCTATGGGAATTAGGTGGTGGTAAATACATTATCATTATTTTGTGAAGACTCAATATGTGTATTCCATACATTGGAAAACTAAGATTCAAAATGTAGGCAATTCATATTGAGGATGATTTTATGATCTTCAATCATAATAATATTAACTCCACATTCCATCTTCATTCATCCAATATTCTACTCATATTGTTTAACATTTATTTTATAAAAAAAATTAAATTATTTGATTTATTGAATTTTTTTCTAAATTTTAATCCCTTACATCAATTATATTTATAAATTTCTCTTCATGTGAATTTATTTTTCTTCTAGAGACATCTTAACTCTGTCTTACTTTCCCACTTCATTGAGCCACCTCGATGAACATATTTCATGATAACTTTTTTATTCAATAGATATAACCAATTTGGAGAGACTTTAACATTATATAATATTTACCAATAATGGATTCTACGAATTATAAGACTCATCGTCCAACTTGGTGATAGTTTTTTAAATATATTAAAAAATGATTTGAATCAGAGACAATATTTCTATATGAATGAAATAAAAATCCACCTTAAACTATAAACTAATACATCTTGATTTTTAGATACATTATCCTGAAAACTTGTTCTACAATCTTCATATTTAGAATATTTTTTTAAAAAATTTCTAAAAACCTCATCATCACTTAAAAATGTTCATTCACATGAGGTAGGAATGTTTTTATTCACCTTGGTGTAATATTTAAAAACCTACTCTTTACATTCCAATTATGATATGTATTAACTACTAGAAAAGGTATAGGGAAACTAATATGTCCTCTTATTTTGTTAAGAGAGATAACTTAATAAGAAATTTTTTCTCTTTCTTCCTCTTATCCAAAACATTCATGATACATATAGACTTCTTCTGAGAGATAATTACATCAAAATGAAAACCAAATTTCTTTTATATCATAGGAAGGAAAAAATCATAACAAGATTATAACTAAAAAGTAGACAATCTACTAGATGTGAAACTTATCTCTAATACTCATTGATAGTATTATAGTAGGATATAGTCAACACTATTATGTGTTTGTGGGGTGGGGGGGGGGGGGTGAATTAATGTTAGAAACTTTTCATCCAATTATAAATTTTACCCATTTTACCTCATAGAATTGTAAGGATATTTATTCTCTTAGTACCTTTTCCTTATCACATATAAGTATATAAAAGAAGGTAAATGTGACAAAAAATATTTTTATAATTTTCACTACTCAATAAGAATAGCTAGTCTTTCTTATAGTTTTTAAATAACCCATAACCACTAGAAAATAATATTTTAAGCATGGTTATAGTAAATAGGGAATATACTTTGAATTACATTTCACTATACTAAAATGACACTTCCCATTTGATAGCTGCTAGAATGTTATTTATACATATTTTAAAGACTATATTCACATACTAAGGTTATTTGTGAGACCAAAAATTTCATCTTCCAGATGATACTTATTTTGGATGGAATACTGATGCATTTATTCTTAGAAATTATTATTCTTCCTCACATTTTCAGTTTCATAAAATGGGAACGAAATACTTCTTCAACATCATTGAGTAAAACTAAAAGTTTTTTCATCTATATAATTTTTGTCTCAATAATATCAATATATTTAGGAATTAAAATTTAATAATTCTTATTTTACCCAATTCATAATTAACTAATATCGAATTGGTCACCAAATCTTCTTCTTTTCATCTTTCTAGAATAAAAAATATCAATTGTGATAATCGTAATAATAACATCTCAGCTCCAATTTATCAAAATTATGATTTCATTAAAAATTATCAATTTATTGATAGAAAAATATTCATTAGTATTAAGGATATGAATTTAACCATGCACTAAAATCTCTGACTTCCTTGATACAGAGTATCAACATTGGCTATTGTATCAGTTCCACTCTATTTTTCAAAAGAATTTTTTTTTCTGAAATATAATGTGATTACACTTTTAATATTATTTCATGAAATAATTATATTTAAATAATAAAATGTATTCTCTTATTTAATTATCAATGCGATCAGATCATATGTAAATCATGCATTTAATTCACGGTACGTGTCATATGAAATTGTATCATGTTCATAAGTTTGTATTGATATTTTATATGAAATATTTAAAAATATTTTGGGTATCTCAAATTCTATTATTTTTAAGTATGTATATAATAATTCGTGAACCATTCACTTCCCTATTTGTTTATTCATATACACAAATAAATGGAAACAACTTTTTTTATGTTCACTACCGAATGTTCTTTTTACATTTTATTATCTTCATGAAAGTGAAACTCAGTGGAAGTATCTCTTCTAACAGAAAATTGTGCTTCATAAAAGGATATTTTTTTTCATGTAATCGATTACATTTGATTTTTTAAATAAAAGTTATATACTTAATTTATTACTTCTACGAGTAATAATTTTATATGCAGTACTGTTATAATATATCTTATTATATGAACAACTATGAGTATTGTATTAATTATAAATGAATTAAAAAAAATAGAAGAACTATGATAATAACGGGATTTTTTGAATTATGTGATGTAATATGTCTATTATTTTCATAAATTTGTGGGATTTTAATCCTCATGTATTGGATCTTGGTATCTGTTCCCTGTGAAAACAAATCAAGTGTTCTTACACTTGTTGAGTGTCCACAACACATATTATTTTCACAATATATTTTACAGTTCTTCCTCATGATATAGATGAGGGAAACAAATCCCCACATATCATATAATAGGAGGCTTATGAATCTTTTCAATTCATCACATAAAATAAGTCCTTCAGAGTGAATTTTTTTTTAAAATAAAATGATATATATCATATGAAACATGACCAAAAACACATTCACCAACCTTGAGGTTTTTGTACTTAGAAGAAAGTGTCAAAAGAACTACTTATTTCAATCACTGACTCAATTCACAACAAAATATGTAGTTTAGATACCCAATCATAATATTACCAATGATCATGGTATTTTAGTATACCACTGTGGGTTTCTCTCATTGAGCATGTCAAATATAATGGCATATCTTGTCATGAGAGTTTGATTTTATCCCAATGGTTAAGTCCTCATGTGAATATGATACGGAGTTCAAGCATTCAAAAAGAACATTATAATATGTACATTGATCTCATTATTTGATAGTGGAATCAATATGGTCATTATTTTTTTATGTGAACAATGTTTCATGATGCTTTTATCATGTTCAATCCTGTACGATAATCAAATTACAATGAAAATAGTAACTGGATCTTCGCACCATGAGATATGTAATTTTTTGAGGAATAGATGTCCCAAAGCTGATCCAATGTTCCACTAAGGTTGAAGATGATGTAGTCTTTGATAAAATGATCATGATTAGTTTGATAAGATGACTGTCCTTATATTCTTATCTTAAAATTTTGTAGGAATAATGATATACACCATGTGAGTCCCTCATCAAAAATATTATTGGTTAGGATCTCCCATATATAATATCTGATGCCTCTACTATTTAGAGAAATAAGAGGGGGACTGTAACCCACAACACATTGACCTCACAACCAAATAGGACACACTACTCCATTGTGTAGTCCATTGGAACCCATGCACATTTATAGTGGACCTCGTGCCTAATCCTTCTGGTGATCCTCTATCCCCAGAAATTACCTTCCTCTTATAGCCATACATGTTGGGTTTCTCCAATATGGATGACCATCAGAACCAAAAAATATGGTTGAGTTAACCCTTTCATGGATATGGTCTGTCCTATTTTTTAATAAATCCCATAAAAAGAGTTAGGAAAATATTTACTGCAAACCCCCATATTTAGAATGTTTATCCCCCTTTAAATGACTCTACATGAAAAAGAATTTATATTTCCAGGGATTATTCTTAAAATAACCCTCATGAAAATAAATATTTTCAAAAGATTCTTATTTTCCTCTAATTATTTTATTTTAGGAATATAAATTCCAAATAACTTATAAAGATCAAAGAATCATTAGTGTTCACATATTAAATATTGTTGTAATGAATGTTTAATTTTAGACCACTTACTGACACATGAACAGTAAACATAGAATTGGTCCAATAGTAATTATATTTATAAACCAATTTGTTTTTAAAATAACATAAATAAGATAAAAATGATTTACTAAAATATTCCTCATCAATTTATTCAATAAGAATTCATACTTTTATCAATGTTGGATATCATGGATATTTCATCAACTACTTTCTTTCTAAATTATTCAACAAATTAATGTTCATGTAATGTATCTATTTTATCAACCAAAATTGAAAACAAAAAAATAACAAAAAAAATAACTCATATAAAAAGTGGGATCTCTGGAACTTTGGGATATTGAAGAACTACATTGCTATTATGAAACTATTTCAAAATGAATAAGAGAACTCATACATGATATTGAAAATAGAAAATAAATAAATATTATACATGTGGAGAATAATTATAAATGTAGTTTTAAAAGGTTTTAAATATGAATATGGTTATGAAATAGTTCTTTGTATACACAATTCTGATATATGAGAGATTTAAGTGATTTAGAATAATTTAGGAATTATGGTAAGGGGTTCTTTGTCTCAAATTTAATTTCATGAGGCATATTAATTTTTTTGAACAATGATATATTGAATATTATTTGACTAATACCTAATGAATATATTTTATATTATTAATAAAATTCAGGTAATTTAATGATCCATATCATATCTTTTATTTAAAGGGATTTTGATTCAAAGGATAATAATGTTGTAATGTTATTTGTTAATTCTAATACCTTTGTTGAGTTTAAATTCATCTTTATTAACCATTTTACAATCAATTTGGTTAAATTATCCATATGAGTTATTTCATGGTACTCTATCTTCATATTTTTGGGAAAATAACTATTATTATTAAATTCTATCACATTGAAAAATTTATTTCCCTCAAAAGTATGACATTTTTTAGAATAATTCCCATTCCTTTTAACACTGATTTTTCTTCCATGTCCATATTTTCCCACCACAATAAAAGTAATACTTATATTTAGAAACATAATTATTTATTATCTCTGGTGACCTTCAGTTTTTTACTTCTCATCATTTCAAAATTAGGTTTTGTAAACCTAATTTATGAAGTTATTTTCTAATGATGAATTTTTAAAATAATTAAAATGTTTTCCATCCTTTATGAATGTTTTTTAAAATTTCACTACACATTATATTAAGAAATAAATTGTGTATTTTAAAATCACTATAATTGAATATTATTTTTAAATATCTTTTTAAAACAAATCCACTTTAACATTTCAAAAATGTGTTTCTAAACTAACTTTAACATCTTATTTTAATCTAAAGATAACAGTGTTTAAAAAATCTTTTATTTATTCCCTCACCATATGACAATTCTTATTTGGAAATTTTCATTTACTTTTTAAATTATTTCTAATATTTTTTATCTATTGATGTTTTACGAATAACTATAAATATTCTTATATTTTTAAAAATGACATTATTTTTTTAATGAAATTCAATTTTTTTTAAAAAAGGATTTTAATGGAATGTGTTTTTACGATAGAATTATTTATTTTTGTTTAAATAAAATTTATTTTATAAAATTTATCTTCTAAAAAAGAATTTTTTTGTTTAAAAGTATAATCATGATTTTTTTTCAATATTAATGTATTTTATTTAATAAAACATTTCTAAGGTGTTTTTAACTATTACCGAAAGGGTTGTTCTTTATGTTTTTTCATATTGATTTATAAAATAATATAAAATCATATTTTTCTATCTATACCAATATCCTTTAACATTATTTTTTTTACAATGGGGATATGTTTTTTATTACAATATCCATCTCCATTCTCTATATTGATAATGTAATGTACTAGAATATAATTCGTGTAACCAATCTCTTTTCCACAGGCTAATTAAGTGATACACGAAGTTAAAATGTTTTAATTTTCTAAGGGAACATCTACTTATGTATTATTCATGTGTTTTGTGTGGGGTCCTTTATTTACCTTATATTAATTGGTTAGGGATTTTTATATCATGATATATTGACCTTTCATATGAGAGTATTTGCTATCAGCTATTCTCACAATGACAGTGTGTGAGGGATTTTTTGGTTGGTTATAATCACACGGTCTGCGTGTGAGTGTATAAATGGTCACATATACTCAATAACATTATGATTGAGTGAATTGTTTCTCATTTCTGTTAAAAAACAACAATGCATGACTGTATTTATGGTTAACTATTCTAATAGAGATTGAGTGTGAGTGTATTCATTGTTGTATTTTCTCCAATGCCTTTGTATAGTAATAATTGAAAATTGGAATGTTTATAATATTATGATTTCAATTAATTAGTCTTATGAAACATTTATATATGAAATCTTATATTATTCTTTATCTCTCATGATTTTCCTATCATGTATCACACACTTCTAGTAGTGTAAAATTTGTTCATTTGAGTTTATATTGTAACGAACAACCATAAACATTACATAATCATGAATTAAGTTAATAATTCACATTGAGGATCTTTTTAGGTTAATAATTTCAGATAATTAGGCCATAAATATTACATTACATCTCAAATATTACAAACTAGACATTTCTATTCAGTATCCATTTTTTTATAAAATAAAAGCTCTTAAAAATGAATCATTTCTAGTTCAATGTTTTAGAAAAAATTAATTTTCCTTGATCCCATCCATGACCCTATTAATATTTATTCACTATTGAAAAAATTTCAAAAACATGGGATGAGAATAAATATCTCTGTAAGGGATATAAAACAAGGAAAAAATATTAGTCCATGAGTATATACAAATCAACGATATCAAACTTTTCAGTATGAAATCATTATCTATTTAATATACCTCACCAAAAAATATGATTTATTAATAACACATAGAAATCATAAATCATAATGGTAATTTGTGGCATCGATATCATAATTATATTTTTGTTTTTACAACTACATAAGAAGTTACATTTGGAATAACCACCACAATATATTCCATAAATATCTTAGTAGAAACATTAATGTTTAACCCTATCACATTAAATAGTGCTTTGGAGAGGTATCTCAGTCTCACCCACCCTAGGTTTATCGCAGAACCACCCATATAAGTAAAAAAATTCCCAAGAACAATAACATATTCATAATATAAAAAAATAAGCATAAATGAAAGAAACATTTACACATTCCAATAAAAATATAACACTTCAAGATTCATGTTATAATATTTAAAAGGGTATTATATAAAAATTATAGGATAATAAAGATGCACAATATCAAGATATGCCTCAATGAAAAGAGATTGAGAAGAAGTCCCTTACGAAAATTCAGAGGCCTAACAGTGTCACAATAAAATTCATAAAATGAGTTGATGGGAGAGAAAAGGGTCTCTCATCATTTAAAAATAAAATTTACAAAAATAAGGATATATAAGAACATATATCAACATATGAAAATGTAAATAAAAATACATATTATAAAAGAAGTCCTCGACTAGAAGAGGAGGGTGAAAGGTTCCCTTCCAAAGATCATTTTGTAAATAAAATAGTTCGATTTTGTGTATTTACTATAATTACACATAAATTAAGTATAAATAAAATATATTATAAAAAAAGTTATTTCTAAAATAACCATATAATTACATAATCAAGATATTGAATTTTAACCCAAAGAATAGAAATTGTGATAAGGATTTTCTTTACCTCGTGTTTGACTTGACTCGTATGTTCATTAATCTCCAGAATAATAAAATAATATTAATTTACACTTTATTTAGAACCATTTTCAAGATTATTATTCATCTAATATCACATATTAATACATTATAAACATTACATAATCATTTATGTTAACAATAGTCATTTTGTCGATATTTCATAATTGAGTCAAAAAATGAAATTCTTGTAATTACAAGTTGTCCATGTTGTAAAAATTCCATTATCTCCAAAACTATATCCATTATTTAGATATCATATATGTCCTATATATCTAGTATATATATTTATGTATTTATAATAGTGAATAACATTTGGAGATTCAAAATGAAATTCAACGTTCATGGAGACGGTAAGCCGTACGCACACATAAATGATACTTTTATTTCTAATCCATATTTAATGTAATTAAAACTTAATGATACACTAGTATATTATAATATAATTAAAATATCATAAATATTTTTAATATCTCCATCTTTTATACATTCATATAATTCATGATCAAGTCATATCACTTTGAGGGGGTTGTAGTAAGCCTTTCCTCAAATGAAATTATTGCATTTACCTATAATGGAAATCATAAAAGTTTAAGATAAATAAAAATATAGAAATATAAAGTCAATATAAATATAATATATATCATATATAAATATAGTACCATAATAATGGTCTGCATGAGAGGCAGTAGGAGATAATTGGACAATCATCATTTCGTGAGATAGTAGTTCATCGTCCATGGAAACAATATGTTTGTATCCATTAGATGAAGGTGTGTTGGAAGTGCGGTTAGAATAATTCTCATAATAAAATCATAGAATATTGAAGATTATGGTTTTGTTATAAAATAATGGAATAAATATTGCTTAAGGGTTAGATAAGAAAAATAATAGAAAAGAACTTGAGAGAAGACATTACCTTCAAACCAGGTAACTCCCTTTAGTTTGAACCAAGGGGATTTATTTAATTTCTTTATGCTTAAATTATGGATTCTATATAGAGTAGAGGTATGTTGGGCGCTTATTTGAGCAGAGGTTTGATTATATAAGGTGATTTATAGGTGTGAGTAATGCATTAGAGGTGGTGTCCGTTTAAAAGGGGGAGGAGGGGCTCTTTAGGAATGTTTGAAAATATTATTTTATAAGGAAGTAAAATTCGATTTTGAGAGGTCACCAACTCATTTATTTCAAATATAATGTGTGGATTATTCTAAATAATCTCATAAAATGAGTTTTGGACATGTTTAGGTAATAAAATTAACCTTATTTTTTATCCTTAACCTTTAGTTAAAAAATTTATCTTTGACCAAGTCCTCTGGTATATTCATAATATATGTTTAATTTATTTAATATAAAATGCCAAGCGACCCAAAAATGGATCATCAATAACATTTTTACATCATATTTTCCATTTTTAGAATATTAGATTTTTAGGACTATTTTACCATTTAATAAAATATTAATTTATTTAAAAACATATATATGTCAATTTTTATACTATTACTATCTTCATTTTTTTAAAAATCGATAACAACTTGATAAATTCGAAAAAACATCAGTAATTTAAATATAAGAAGTCATAATCATCCATAAAAACTGTGGATGGCATAAAAAGTTCCAAAATAAATTTATTTTAATATTTATAATCCCATTTATATAAAACATTTACTAATGAGGTAATCATCACATCATCATTGTGTCATAAATTAATTAATTTGTTAATATATAAAAAATAAAAATAACATACAAAGATGTAGTAAATATTTTTATATTTTGAAATACTATTTTTAGAATAAAATATCACTTATATAACCCCATATAATGTTTTGTTTATTAAAAATATATGTTTATGTTACATTTTAATTAACATTAAACTAATTTTTATAAAATGTCATTTTCACTAAAAAGTGGCTTAATGGGATCCCATAACCGACCCAAGGATTCCCACCATATTATATGTTTCATAAAATAGGATTAGGACACGTGTTAGTGTAGTTTAATATTATTATAATATTTTTTACCCTTATTTTCCAAATTTACCCTTTAATCATTGTAAATAAAATATCTACTGAAGTTTCTAATCATAATGTCTAAATGTAAGATTTACATATTTACAAAATTTGAACATCCTAATTCCATATATGGAATCTATTTTTACATATTCAAAATCCCAAAAGTTTTTTAAATTAATTTTAAATTAATTTTCTATTGTCAAAACCAAAAAATGGTGTTTTTATGAAATAATAACTATCAAAATATTTACATGTGTTTATTTGTAATTAAAAAGTGAAATTACATTAAATGACTAAAATTAGATTAAATGGTAAAAATCTAATATAATTAAACTTTAAAACCAGTTAAAAAGCCAGTCTAATGATATACATAAATTAGAATAAAAGGTAGTTTGGAATTAGAATGTAATATTTTTCAGTATTCATTAAAAAAATGAACATTGTCAAAAAAAAAATCCAAAATAATTCCAAAAGTAAATTTTGATGTCCCACTTATAAACAAGATGTTTATTTTTTCAAATATATCATATAAATGTGACACAAACATGATTTAAAAATGGTTCGTCATCAATAGGCGATAAATTGAGTTTTTAATGAATATTATAGTATATCATGCTTAAAATCGCATTCATTATTATTTTAAGCCTCTAAAATTTATTGGATAAATGTAAAAACATTTAATAAACATGTTTAATCCTATTTTAGTTAGTTTTATTAATTCGTGCCAATACAATGGCTAGTTGTTAACTATAATTTAAAATAATATTATTATTATATTATTTTTCGGTATAACTCAAAGATGTGTGCAACCTAAGATTTCAAAGAAACCCATTATTTCTTGTTGAGTATTATATAGAAAAATGTTTCCTCATTAAAATATAATTAATATCTAATTCAAAAATATTAATTGATATGAAAAAGAATTATTCTATAAATTCATTGGTCGTTATGTTCTTCCCCACTTTTGGAAATTATGTCCTCACAATTTTAAAATTGGGCATGGAAACGTCATTGAAAGTAATACATTAGAAAAAGAATAAATATTACTATAAAATTAAAAGAAAAAAAATGTAAGAAAGTCACCTGAGATAGCACATACTAGGATTCCATGAAAACTTGGATATGGAAGAGAAACTAAGTGTCAAGTTCTAATGGAGAGTGACAAAAAACATGAATAGGAGAAAGTTAACAACCACAAAACCACAACTTTGTAATGTGTTAAATGGTCAATGGTTTCTCAGTAGGAAAAGTAAACAGACAATGTTTTTGTTTTAAGTTCCTTTTCGTAAATTTCTAGAATTTATTTATGAGATTGACTATGAAAATAAGAAAAAATACTTACTTGTCAGGTATACATTCATCCGTTACTAAATTTCTACCAAAACAAATATTTTCTCTAAATGATGAGTATTCAAGCTGACTTGGTAACATCAAAATCTATAGATTAAAATTATAGAGAATTACATAATTCATAAAAGTTAAACTACATATTTCCCCTGTCTTTATACATTATTCAAAACCAAAATGGTTTGTTATAGTTCAGATAATCCTTAAAAGGATATTCAATTATAAAATGAATTACTACTATAAATCTCCAAAATTCAAAAAAACCCATGTTAAACAAAGACTATTCAATTAACAATTATTCATAAAACAATTCAATATAATCCAGACAAAATTGAATCCTAAAACTTTGAATAATTTAATGAAATAGTCTTCTATAGTAAATCTTAATATTTATCTCCAATTAACATCGACTACTCTTAATGACTAATACTGAAGTGTAATTAATCTAATAACATATTCCCCATGATAGGTTAATCGTGTCAATATATAGAAAAAATATCTATATGTCCACAATAAAAACATAGATTCTTTCAAAATAAAATTTCAACCATTACTCCACAAATGAAATCCCATAGTATTCTATTTTCCATAGGAATATAGTTTCCCCAAAAGTGAAAACATCTTTCAAAATAATTTTTATCATTTAATCACCAATTCATTTTCCAATACTAATAATATATATTTTATAAAATAGATTTTCCCAAGGAAAACATATTCTTGATCCATAAAATCAATTAACTAAGAATGATTAGTCATAGTAACCAAGGACTTCACGAAGTATAGTGATATGCGATAAATTCCAATCTCACTTTAGTTGTGGGTTCAATTCTCACAGCTTTGTCTGATGCGATGGGTTGTCACATGGTCTGCCTATCTTCCTTTTTCAAAAACAATATTATTTTATAAAATTCCCAAAAATGATATAAATTCTTAGAAAATACCAATATCATATTTTATCCACAAATATTATCTCATACCTCGCGTTGTCATCCCAAAAGTAATAACCTTTAATTGCATCAAATTCAAGGATCATATATTACTAAATGGTTATTTATAACTACATCCAAAAACTAAAAGATAATTCATCATTGAATAAAAGTTTCACATATCAACCTTTATGTATACACATAAAAGAAAAATTCATCCAAAGAAATTTTATCATTAAAATAACCTTGATATTTTTTATCATTTTATAATCATAAAATGCACCATAACTCTTGAATCCCTTATATGTAAACTACATACTCATTCAATGTTCTTCAGGATCAATTAACTATTATTTTTCAACTTTTTCTGTAATAATTATTTCCTACAAACAAAATCACGAATCATATCCTAATATTCAATAATTTTAAAACATTAGCTAAGAAATAATCCATACCTTTCATTTGTCATTTTCAGTTTCATCATCATCAATTGGAATGACATTAGGTATTGGTAAACATATATTTGTATGACCCTGCTGATCCCATTCTTGAACCTTTATCATAGTATACCTATTTGTATAATGACCATGAAAACCATAATTAAAACATTCAATTGATTCTTCGGAATGATCTTCTCTCCCTTTCCTAGAGTTAGTTGGATTCTTCCTTTTTTTCATGGCATTACCTTTCTTTATGACCTTCATTACAACATCTATAGAAAATTTCAGTCTCTTTAAAGAATTTTCTAATTTGTTTATTTCCACATCCTTGACACATAGGTCTTTGAATATACTCACATTTATAATTATTACCTGAACATCCACTTGGATTCATTTCTCACAAATATGATTCCATAGAAAAACCACCAATGATCAAGTGGTAAATCATTACTCTAGATAGTTGATTTAGAACAACCACAAGTGTTGTAATTGAAGCTCCGAGTTCATTAGGTTGCTTATTCACAAAGTTGTCACATTTTTCTTCACATCCATTGTTTCATGGGTGCTTGATAAATCTACACATTTACTAAAACAAAAAAGTGTAGTGTGAGTATATCAATAAAGTCATCATATAATATCCTATGTGGTGGGTAAATAATAAGATATACCTAATCAATTTATCTTAAACTCATTCAATTTATCTAAAATAATTATGAATCATTATAATATTTTAACTATTATAATAAGGTTACTTATGATTAAATAACAACATAACATCTAAATTTTTCTAAACTAACCTCTGATACCAAATGTAAGGACTCAGCCTTAAACATTACATAATCTTGAATTATGTTAATAATTCACATTACAGATCTTTTTTGGTTTAGAGTTTTAGGAAATTATGCCATAACTATTACATTACATATCAAATATTACATATTAGACACTTCTACTACGTATCCATTTTTTTCATAAAATAAAAACTCTTAAAAAGGAAACATGTAAAGTTCCATGATTTAGACAACATGACATTCCCATGATCCCATCGTTTACACTATTAAACTTTATGTCCTATGGAAAACATTTCAAGAAAATGGAATGATGGTAAAAATCTCTGAAATGCATATAAAATAAGGAATGTAAACATTAGACCATGCATACTTACAAATCAAAGAAATCATACTTTTTAGTTTTAAAACAAAATCTCTTTAACAAACCTCACCAAATCATAAGATTTATAAATATCACATAGATATCATAAATCATAAATGTAACTTGTGGAATCCAAATCATACATACATTTGATATTTCACAACTACATAGGGAGTTACGTTTGAAATACTGATCACAATATATTCCTGAAATCTCTTATGAGAAACATTAATGTTTACCTCTATCACATTACCCAATGCATCAGAGAGCTATCAAGGGGTCACCCATCATTGGATTATCATGTAACCACCCATATATGTAAACAATTTCCAATAACCATAACATATTTATAACACATAAAACAAGAATAACAGAAAGAAAAAATTTTCACATTCTAATCACAATATGACATTTCAGGATATTCAAATAGTAAATCCATTTTCAAAACTATTTAAAACATTTTACAAAGTTATTTTTGAATAAAAGTGTTCCATAACACTTTGAAAACTTTAATGGAATTAATATTCTAAGACATTGATGTACTTATAAATAAATCCCAAAAAACATTATGAAAACATCGACTTTAATGGAAAATATTTAGAAGATTAAATCATTAAAACAATGAAAATAATGATTTATTTAAAGATTACCTTACCACTTGAGAAAATACATGAATAAAATAGTTAAAGAAAAAAAAGAAACATATAATATCAGGAGAATAAAGAGATTATTGTTATAATATTTCAAAGGGTATGAATAATAATATCAAGTTATGCCTAAATGAATGGAGATTTAGATGAATTCCCTAACATAAATTCAGTATCCTAACAACCTCACATTAAAATTCAAAAAATGGGTTGATGGGAGAGAAGTGGGTCTCTCATCATTTGGACATAAAAATGACAACAATAATCATATATCATAACATATTCCAATATAAGAAAATGTAAATTAAAATAAATATAATAAAATATGTCTTTGACTAGAAGAGGAGGGGGAAAGGTTACCTTATAAAGATTATTTTTTAAATAAAATATATTTCAAGTGAATTCACTATATGTACACATAAAGAATGTATAAATACATGATATGATAACAAATTTTATTTCTAATATAATTATATCATGACATAATCCAGAAGTACAATTTTAACCCAACTAATAGAAATTAGGTTAAGGAGTTCCCTGACCTCGTGTCCTACATGACTCGTTCGTTCTTTAATCTCTTGAATAATAAACAAAAGCTAATTTATACTTCATTCAGAACCTTTTTCAAGTTATTTATTACTTTAATATCAATTATTTACATGTTATAAACATTACATAATTGATTAAATTAACAATAGTCATTTTGTCGATATTTGGTACTTGAGTCAAAAAATAAACTTCTTGTAATTAGAAGTTGTCCATATAGTCAAAGGTGCATTAGCTACAGAATGATATCCATGATTTAAATATCATATATATCATATATATCTATTATATATATATACATGTATTTATAATATTATATTACATTTGGTGATAATAAATAAAATGCACTATAAAGGAGACGGTAAGCCATATGTACGCAACAACACAACTTTCATTTCGATTTAGTATTTATTGGAATGAAAAAATAATGATAAATAGGTATATAATAATACTAGTATAATATCATATATAATTTCATTAACTCTATCCTTTATACCTTCCATATATGGCATACACTATTCATATCACTTTAAGGGGGCGGTAGTCCACACTTCCTCAAATGAAATTATCATATTTACCCATAATGGAAACCATAAAGGGGTGGTATAAATGAAAAATATATATTAATAGAGAAAATATAACTATAATTTATATGACATATAATTATAGTTCTATCATAATGGCCACCATGAGAGGTAGTAGAAGATAATTGAATAATCAACATTTCGTGAGGCAGTAGTTCTCCATCCACAGAAAAAATATTTTCGTATCCATTAGATGGTGGTGTGTGGAAGTGTAGTTAGAATACATATCATGAAAAAAAATCCATTTCTAGTGAAGATAATGGTTTTTTATAAAATAATGGAATAATGAGATCATAAGGGGTTGCAAAAGGAAAATAAATGAAAAGAACTTGACAGAAGACGTTACCTTTAAACTAGGTAACTCCCTTTGGTTTGCACCAAAAAGCATTATTGAATTTCCTTCTGCCCAAAGTAAGACTTCTAGGTGGAGGAGAGAGATGTTGGGAGGTTATTTGAGTAGAGGTTGTACAAGCCAAGGGGCTTGATAGGTGTGGGTAAGGGGTTAGAGTTGGTGGCCTTTTATAAGGGGAGGAGGGGCTCTTTTGGAATGTTTGAAAATATTATTTTATTATAAACTGAATTTCAATTTAAAATGATCCCCAACTCATTTAATTTGGAGATAATGTGAGTATTGTTCTAAATAATCTCATCCAATTGGTTTTAGACATGTTTAGGGAATAGAATTTACCTCATCCTTTGGCTTTTACCATTTGTTAACTAATTTATCTTTTACCATGTCCCCTTGTATATTTATACAATATGTTTTATATATTTAATATAAAATGAAAAGATACCAAGACATGGATCATTAATTACATTTTAACATCATATATTTCATTTGGTAGAATCTTATATTTTTAGGGCAATTTTTGCATTTAATAAAATATTAATTTATTTAAAAACTCATTTATGTCAATTTTTATACTATTCATATCAAAATGTGTTTCAAAATTTTTTATAAACATTATAAATTTGAGAAAACCACAATAAATTAAATATAAAACATCATAATCAACCATAAAATTCGTGTTTCACAATAAAATTAAAAAAAATTTATTTTAATATTCATAATCTCATTTATTTAAAACATTTATTAAGGAGGTAATCACTAAATGAACATTGTGTCATAAATAAATTTATTCATTTAATGTATAAAAATTATAAATTAAGTTCCATGATATAGGAAATATTTTTATATTTATGATTATTATTTATAGTCGAACATATCACTTATATAACCCCATATAAAAATTGAATATTAAAAGATATATGTCTATGCTACATTTTACGTAACATTAAACATATTTTTTTAAAATGAAAATTTCACATACAAGTGGATTAATGTTCTCCCAAAATTGACCCAAGTATACCCATGCTTGGGAATCTATCATTCAATATGATTAGGACATGTGGTAGGGTAATTTAATTTTATTATAATATTATTTTTACCCTTATTTACCAGATTTTCACTTTAACCATGGTAAATTAAAAATTTACTGGAGTTACAATTCATAATGTCTAAAAATAAAAGTTAAATATTTACTCAATTTGGACATCCTGATTCCAAATATGGAATCCATTATTATAAAATAAAACCAAAAAATTTCAGTTATTATTTTAAAATCAATTCCCATGGTCAAAACCAAAATGCGTGTTTTTAATAAATACTAACTATCAAAATATTAACATATGTTTATGTCTTATTAAAATCTGAATTTTCCTTCAATGAACCACATTTTATTTTATGAAAATAACATAATCTAATTACACTTTGAAATCAATTAATAAGATAGTCTAATCATATAAATAAATTATATTAAAATGAAGTTTTGAATTAAAATGTAGTATTTTTCAGTATTCATCAAATAATGAACATTTTCAGAACAATAAGTTTTTTTTAGAAAAAGTAAATTCTGATGTCAATATTATAAAGAGAAAGACTATTTTTCCAATTAAATATATAAAAGTGAATAAAACCAGAATTAAAAATGGTTCTCCATCCAAAGGTGGTAAATCAACCTTTTAAAAAATATTCGAGTATTTTATGAATAAAATCAAATTCAATCTTATTTTAAGACACTAAAATTTACTTGATTAATATAAGAAAATTTAGAAAACAGGTGTAATCTTATTATAGATACTTTACATCATTTCATCCAACCCATTGGCTTGGCGTTAACTTCAATTTTAAATTATAATATTATTATTTTATTTTTCGGTATAACTCAAAGTTGTGTGAGATAATAGATTTCAAAGAATCTTGTTGTTTTGTGTTGAGTAAGCTATCGAACATGGTGTCATCTTTAACATAAAATTAATATCTTATTAATAAATATAAATAGACATAAAAGATTATTATTCTATAAAAACCTAGGTCATTACATATATGGACTTCTATCATACCTTATAATCAACTCTTATTGTTCGTTGTTATTTTTAAAAAGATATTTATCCCATTATCATGTGTTCTCATTTTCTTATGATTTAAACATTTTATGACATGTACATAATTTATAAATTTCTATGAATTTGATATCTCCCATTTATTATGTTTTTATTCTTTATGTTATGAAGATGATTAAAACTTATGATAAGTATAGAAGGGAGTCTACTATTTCTAAATTATAGAGGAATGTTCGAAAATATTATCCAAAAATTCCATTATCTATATATTCATAAAATATTCTAATCCATAATTTCGTTGGATTGTGATATTATTTATGAGTTCTAATGTTTATATTATGAAAAATTACGTAAAATTATGATATGTGTTTCTTGGATTTCTATAGTTAGTATCTGATAATAGTTTATTTATGTTTTGGGATTAGATTAATTATTAGAGGGAATATGATAATATAAATTTTGTGAAAACCCAATGAACTTGTCAAATAGATATGTATAAGTATAATATAACATCATGATGTTTGGTAAAGTATATTTTGTGTAGTTTCCTTGAAATTACACTACTCTTTTGATATGTTTGACTGGATGCAATTTTGGAACCAATTCATCAAGGAATATTCACTTTAAAAATGTATGATTGTGTATCAAATCAATCTTCAATTTAGTTAAAAAGTATTGGGCCTAAGGTTACACACCTGAATAGACTCTACTAGGGGAAATTATTTTGATAATACCATTATCTTTAAATTGAAATCGAAGAATTTTAGTTTATTGAAATTATATGATGAGTTTTGTTAATGAACAAAACCATAGATATCCAAGGATAAATTGAAGGAATGATTGGTTTATCGAATTATATCATATTTGAACTGATAAAATCATAGGTTGAAAAAAATTTATCATTGGAGAATATAAATTGGGATTTAAGTTTAATATTCATATTATTATATATTCTAATTTCATAAAATATTATCCTAACATTTTTTGTTATAATATTAGGATGGAAATAGGATCATGAAAATTAATATATGAAAGTTATTTCTCAAAGAACTCCTAGAGAAGCATATTTTGGATAAATATATTCATAGTCTTACCAAGGATAATGAAGTGAATATCTTAGTACATTATATATCTTGGGTTACTTATTTATCCCTTAGATTATTACATTAGTGATCAATAATTAAAAGTGTAATGAAGTAATTTATTTAAGGGGTGATTGTAATGCTAACGGATTTTGGAATGTATATAGAATGATAACTAAATTAATACTATATTTTATAGCTTATTCTACATGAAACATGTAACTAAAATGATACATTAATTTATTATTAATCAATTTTAATAGTAGAAACTATTAGTAAAAAAAGAAATATTTTAATTAATGATCAAATGAATATAAAATATGATTAAAAACACATAATGTTTTAAAAATTAAATTTTCAATAAAAACATATTTTCCCTATATATGTTGATTTTTAATTTTAATGATAAATGCATAAATGTATATATTTTTAGATTTTAAATTTACTAATTTACATTAATTTTTTGTCCAAATATCAGAATTATATTAGTGTTAGTTTTTTTCATATTTTTTTAAATTAGTTTATTTTTAGCTGAATAGTAAAAAAACTATCATTTTATTATCATAACTTCACTTCTATAAATCATGATTGACTAATTTTTTTGAAAATAATTTTTCCAAAAAAATATATTTTTATAAATTAAAATAATTTATATAAAAATACTATATTTGAGTTATAAAAACAATGTTTAATGTTTTTGAAATTTATGTAGAAATTTACTCAAAAAATGTTTTAATTATAATATATAAAAAACTATTTTTTATCATTTCTATAATTTAAATTTAAAAAAGTTTATTTTATATTTGAGATATAAGAATTAATTCATGATTATTAGGTTTAATTATCATTACATCAACTTTTGTAAAAGTGTTATTTTCATAGATTTTTTTAATATGTTGTAAAATATATTTAAAGAAATACATTAATATTTTCTCATAAATTAGTTTTATGTAAATATTAAATAGATTTATGGATATATAATCAATCATTGATCTCAAAATAAATACTAAATAATATTGACAATAGTTAGTATGAAAACATTATTTTTTTCTACAAAATAGTTTTTCTCTATACTAAATTTTTTCACATAAAATTTAATTTTATATTATTTAGGAATTTAATTAAAATGTATGAAGAATAAATTTTTTATAAAATCAATATTCAGTTATAATGGTTATCATATTATTTAAATAAAATATGAATTACTATTGTAGAAACATGTTAACAAGGTAAAAAATAAAATGGTAAAATGAGAATATCATGTAGTAAATGGATTGAAATTTTTTAAAACATACAAGAAATGAGTGGAAGAGTATTTACCAACCAAATATCAATAAAAAAATCTATTATTACTCACCTTTTGATTCATTGACTCTTGAATAGTATCATTCCATTATTAAAAAATTAATGGCTATTGAAAAGGTTTGTTTTTTACTTATAATAGGGGAACACAGTCACCACATTATGTCACACCTATTCATTATAATCTAATGATGATTCTAATGAATTTTTATCATCCTAAAATACTATTTCAATTTAACAAGATTGTAGTCTCAACTTGTTTTCCTAAGCTCTTCATTTCTAATTATATTTTCAAGAGAATGTTCAAGTTCCCAAAATTTGTATCAATTTCATCCAATTTTTTATTTTGTATTTATTAAAATTCCACAATTTATTGTTATGTGGGATCATAAAAATATATCAACAACCCAATTAGTTACATATTATTTTTTCACATAACAAAACCATTTCAAAAAACAACATTCAAATTTCAAACACCTATTTCAAAAGGGGGGAAACATGCAGCATATATGACATCGCCTCAAATCCACCTACACAATCCTCAATTCCAACAACAAGAAACTTAAATTTAATCACCATGAGATTCAACCAATTAATCCATAATCCTGATATAAAATTATTAATCCATCATATGAGAAACCACCCAGAAATGACCACCATAAACACCCATAAATGACCCTCAACACACCCCATGAGTATTACTTTATCCTTATATATTATTTCTTTAAAATTTGTTTCCAAAAATAAACTAAATATAGTAATATAACAAACTTAGTATCATTATTATACTAAATTACAATATAATAATGGAATAAGCATTATTTATCCCTTCTTATACACTTATAAGATACAAAAGATCATTGATTATGTGTTTGTGAGAACTGTCACCTCTACAAATATATGTCTTACATTTTCCACCGCAGTGTATCATCACCAGTTATAATGATGAAATTAAATTATAAATTCTCTTTATATAATATAATTAATATTATTTATTGATAAATTACTATCAAGAATCTTTCTGTCTTTTACATTGATAAATGAAAATGATAACCATGGATTGTGTGGACTTTCGCCTCCAGAAAGTAATGTTTATCATTTTAAGTACATATTATTAATTATTGATTAATAAAAATTAATATATGTAAATATCCTTAAAAATTTCCAAATTATATCATTATTATTCTCTTATAATGATATTATTGAAAAATAAACCACTTTCAAAACCATACTCATCCATAATTATAGTATTTTAATGTTTGGGTTTTCCGACCATCTCCATGAAAGATGATATACGATAATACCATGGATGGGTATGAGAACATAATTAATAAATATATATGATATATATAGTTAAAAATTTATTTTAATTTATATCTTAATAGTAATATTAATATTAAATTCATTAATTAAGATACCACCATTCATTTGTCAAAAATCACAGAAACATGATTATCCCCAATATTATCTACTATAAACGTAACTAAATACTTTATAAAATGAATTTATAAAATCATAAAATATCCCAATACATAAAATATTTTACCTTTTATTATATTCGAGAAATTGTTTTTGATAATAATGATGAAAAACACCAATATTATGAAACTAGTTTAAAATTATAAGAAAACCCACAAACAATGTTGAAAATAGACATTAAATAACTAATATTAAGGTAGAGAATAATTTTAATTCAAATTTTAAAATGGTTATATATATGAATAGGGTTATTAAATAGGGGATTAATATAGTTATTTTTATATAAATGATATTCAGTCATTAAGGAAATGGTCATGAATTAATGTAACGGGGTTCCCTGTCACAAATTTAATATCATACGATATATTTCTTATTGTTTACCATGACATATATTATTATGTGTGATTAAAAACTAATAAATTTATTTTTCCATATATATATATATATATAAATATATTAAATTCTTAGTTTCTAAATATATATTTCATTTTTCTCTTAAAATGGAGATTGATTCAAAGAACACCAAGTTTGTACGTTTTTTTATTAGCTCAATTCAATTCGTTAAGATATAATGCTTCTTTATGTACTTATTTCATCCATGTTTAGTTTCATTGAATCTATTATTTTTTTTATGGTAATTTATATTCATATTTGGGTAAAATGAAAAATTAGATTTATGTATCCATGCTATATGAATTTTCCCCATAAAAGTATGGCATTGTTAAAAATTACTCTCATTCTCTTTAATGATGTTCTTTATTCCATGTTCATATTTTTTCTTCCCCTAGTTTTCTACTTTATATTAATAAACCTAATTATGTGTTATACCATGTGACATTAATTTTCCCATTCTCATATTTTAATATGTAATTTTTATTTTCCTTTTTTAGTATGTGAGTCTTTCAAAAAAGGTATTTTAAAATATCCAAAATGATTTCCATCCTTTAGAAAAAATATTTTATCTTCCACTCCACATTAAATTTATAAATATATTATTTATTTTCAAAGGGATATTATTTTTGATTCATTAAATTTTAAACTTTTTATAATGTTTTCACTTCTATTTTTAAATATATTACTTTTGAATGTAGCTGTAACTTATAATATTATTTCCAAGGATAAAATCATTAAAAAACTTATTTTATGGGTTCTCTCATATTATGAGGATTATTATTTCTGATGATTACATTACATGTATTTTAAACAGTTTTATAATTATTTTAAATATTTATGATTTCAAAAATAAGAGGAAATATACCAATATTTTTCAAAATTAAAAGTTTTATATTTAAATTATTTATTTATTTTTTTAAATGATTTTAAAGTCTAATGTTTATAGGATATAATTATATTTTTTTAAAGAAACATTCTTATATATTTTTTCTAAAATATATATATTTTTGTTTTAAAGGATAAACTTTAATTTTTTTTGTTATGGTCAATGTATATAATTTGAAATAAAATATTTATATGAGTTTTCATGAAATTAATAAATAATGTTTTTTTTAAGTGATTTATTCAAAAAAATTAAATGGTAATTTTTAATCTATGTCAACATCATTTGAAATTAATTTAATTTTTATGTGGTTATTTTTTGGAAACATCCATATTCCTTCCCTTGATGTCTTATGGTATGTTTTAGGATTGATTTTTATGAATCCTATCTCTTTAAGATGAGTTAATTTAGTTACATTTATAGTACACACATTTCCATGTTTAAATGAAACATATATATATGGCTAATTATTATTTTATTGGTGGGTTCTTATATGACCCTCAAATAAATGAGTTATGTATTTTAATATTATGAGATAATGAATTTGTGTGTGGGTTTATTTCTAGTTATATATGATCAGAAAGATTTTTTATGAGTGAATTATTAGTTATTTATGCCCACAAAGACTGTGCATGAGTATATTTTTAATTAGATTTTCTAAATAAATTATTAGGAGTATTTTTTATGATTATATATGATAAGAAAATTATGAATGAGTGCATTTTTAGTTATCTATGCTAAGAAAGATTTTTCATGATTGTATTTGTTATTTTCTATGATACAATACACTATCCATGGTCATAAATTCCGATGGTTTTCTCAGAATTTTATGTTTTCTATTGATTAATTTAATAATATTTTTCTATATAAAATTAAAATTTTATACTCCATAGATGATGAGTGGATATGGAAATCTATTATTCCTTATAGACAAAACATTTTGTCCCATATTCTTTTTCCGAAGATATTTCTACCATGGTTAGGTTTCATCATATTTTTACGTTCTAAACCTTTGGATAAATGTTGTGATGTTTTTTCTTAATGAATATTTGAGATCAACCGTTTCATATGTATCCATTTACTAGGTTATGAAGATGGTTTTAACATATCATAATTATAGAAGGCACTCTAGTGTGGATAAAATATGGGAGTGTTTTTCCAAATGCTGTATAATATGATTCTTTGGTAGAAAGTCTTAAAATACACTAATCTATCCTTTTTAGGAATGTAGTTTTATTTATAGTTCGTAGTTTTTATCTTTTGGAGATCTTGTAAAATAATTTTTTGGATTAGGGAATTATAGAATTCCCCATTGGATAGATTGTATTTATTTTTAATTTGTTAATATATGTTTGAGGAATGGACATGGTGATCATTGGATAATTATTATGGATACATCCTCAAAATAACATATGATTATTATGGAACTACTCTTAATGATCAATATATTTGCTAATGATTTGTAAATATAGCACATTGCAAAAATTAAAAATTAAATATGGATTATAATTTAATAATTCTAAGTGAATTTCATTAATTGGAAGATGTCTTGAGATGTTATTTTGATTGAATATTAATTTGTAAAAGAATTTTTTTTTGAAGAATTCTTGTGTCTTGAGGAATTAATATTTTAGTTTAAATCATTTTCCATTTTTATGTATTATACTTTTATGAGGGAAATTTTGGATGACTCTTTGTATAAGGTATTGTTAGAAAAGGAAAACCATATCCATCCATGGGAAACAACTCAATTTCATGAATAAGATAGTTCCACCACACTATGAAAACCATGGAGGAATTGAGGTGAAGATTGAAGTAAGAAAACGTGTAATGGTTTGGTGAATGTATTCTAATATAGAGGTTAGTAAATAAGCATCAAGGAGGTGGTTAACCTCTCAAATTTAGTTTCACATGCAAGGTGGTAGGAAAGAAACAATACCTGACATGTGTTTTTTCATGAATAGGGTGTGAAAAGTATTATTATTCACTATACATACCCACATAAAAACCAAGGTAGGGATCTATTTAAAAACTGTTCACTGTTAATACACTTAAAAAGATACATATTTTTTGAAGAGGCATGTTCCTTAATTTTAAACATATATGTTTGATTTCATCATCTTCATAATTAGATAGGGTTCTTCTATGGTGGTTTTTAAATATTTTATGAGTTCATGGGTCACATAAATTCCATGATGCAATGAGTCAACAACCATTGATGTCAAATATTATCAATAATAGTAATAAAATTAAAAAATTCACGATGATACTGTGGCTATAAGTTGTTTTCATGATGCTGGTACATGAAAATATAGTTTGTAATTCCATGTGTTCAGTATGAAATGGTGGAATCAAATGATTCAAAATGAGATGAGAAATGAATGGGTGATGAGTAAGAGGTGAAATTTGGTTTTCCAAGGAGCCCATGATGATGTTTATAATGAGGTATTTATGTGGGTGTAGGGTGATGTAGTTTGTAGTGTTGTGAGTTTAGATGAGTCTATGGACCATGGGAATTCCTCTAGGTTAGTACATGATGTTCCTCTATGGATGAAATCTATTTTCACGGTGAGTGCATGATGACAGATTGATCATTGTGGATATTAAATGTCTGCATAGAATTTGAAGTTGTGAGGCACATAGTTATAAAAATACATGTTTCGTGGAGTCACCAAGAGATTAGTGGTTAACCATGATTATCAAAATTATCATGTTCTAAAAAGATTAACAACATTATATAAATATCTATTAACATATTTGGTAAATGGATTAATTGTTTTAACAGAATACAATGAAAATAGAGATGAATATTAAGAAGAAATTGTAGTTTATCCATCTTGAGTCACACTTACTAAGTGTAATAGTATGCGAAGAGTAGATGTAAAAAAATAATCCTCATACATAAGAGTGCAAGAAGTGTATGTGTAGGTGAAGTGAGTTTTTGGTATATTACAACTACCTATAGAGTAATTGGAATGAATTACCAAGTTGATAGAGTGGTGGCGAAGACCACATATCTAATGTGAATAAGTGTTGGTGTATTACACTTACTAGGTGTTCCAATGGTAGGTGCAGCAATATTACCAGGTTCATTAGACAAAGGTACATACCATTTGGTACACATGATGTTCATGTGTTTTAATGTTGAATGTTCATCCATGGGTGTTTTATTATATAAAAAATATCATGAATTATATCAAAAATTATTTAAGAATAGTTAAATAGGGCCCAAATATAAGATAAGATGTTGATATTAATACATTATCATATAGAGAAGAGAGAAAGGAAGGATTCCATATAAACTTTATTAGAGAAAATGAATTTAATTTTGAAGAATTCTGTATACTATGGAGATCTAGATAATTCATGATCTAGATTTTTATTCAATAACAGAAGATCCATGGATGTTCATCAAGATCATACCTAATTAAGATATATTTATCTAGTCTAATTGAATAGATAGACTAATTACAAGGGGTGTTGAAGAAACATAAATAAGATAAAGATTTTAACTTCAACTAAAGCAACTAAAATTAGTTTGTGACCAGGGAATATAACTACTTGTTTTAAGGATAGTTTGGTTGTATACAAAACTGAATAAATGATAAAATAGTTGGGGTGTATAACTAATCATTGAAAAAGAGTTGATCAATGGGGTGTATAATAGAACTCAATTAGTGGATCAACTAGTGTTACGTATAATAGGTCACTTCCCATGTTTAATGATTTAATTATATAGAAAATCACTCTTGATTCATTAAGGATACCAATATATTTTTAAATTATTTTATATTAGAGATGTTATAGTTTGGCGTGTCTAACCAACTATGGGCATGTGTTTTCTATTACTGAACCTTATAAATACTGTGTCTTTATCTTTCTATTATTTAAATTTCCCATGAGGTGAGGCTATGATATTCTATTAAGCAGATTAAAAACCTAAAAAAGTTCAAGAGGATGAATTTAAAATAATAATATATAAAATTAAACCATTGATTAACCCATATCAGTGTTAAACCAATCGTAGGGGTCTACAAATGTGAAGGATAAAACTAATGTTAATAAAGATATAGAGAGTGATAGTGAATATAATCACACTGTACTTGATGATTCCAAAATAACCCTTCAAAAAATAGTTTGTTATGGCCAAAAAAATCATCAAGGAAGGAATTGAGACTGTCAAATCAGAAAAAATTAAATTAAAATAGTATGATAAAAAATAAATAACATTAATTTTAGTCATTTAATATAAGATATATAATCATAGGGAAATAGTTTAAATGGGTGGAGACTTGGATAGATAACCAATAACAATTTCATAACAAGTGAAGGTAAAATATATCAAAATAGAGATTAAGTGAATGAAATATAAATCCAAATTATACATGTGAAAATAAAACATAAAAAACTATCTCTGGTTATATTGCACATAATTTTACAATAATATACCCAATCATTAAATGATATAACTTAATGAATATAAATTTTGTTTTGAATCCCCTCTTGGTTTTCATAATTAATGAAAAGAACATATAAATAGATCATTAAGTATACATTTAATTAAAATGAATAAAATATTATTCATGGTCAAATAAATCAATGATTATTAATCAAATCACGTCAATGTAAAACATGAATAAAATTTGATATACTTCTTAGGATTAGGAAATTGATATAATAAACCCTAACCACATTAGTATCTTTTAAAACAATAGTCCTTGAACAAGATAACATGAAATTGATTCTTAAATGCTTTTAATAAATCTATGAATCATGATATTGTATTTCAATGAGTTAGTATATATGAGGTACCCCACACCTGCACTTAGGGAATTGGTGATAAAAATAAATAATTTACAAATAAGATTTAATATAAAGTGAGATATCCTTAGATAAACTATCATATATTCAACATTATGTTTAATATTTTAATAGTTCATATCAAAATAATATCAAGATTCCAAGAATGATAGGTTTAGTGTCGTTAAGGTTTATCCATATATGCATATTATTTCATGATACTTGTCAATATTTATCCAGAATAAAACTACACTAAATTTCATTCCACAATAATAATATGTTATACTAAAGATTATAACTATCGGAATGGAAACATAAAAAGGGGTTGAGAATAACCACTAAGTATGTAAAAAATTATCAACATGTCATCATATTTTAGATTATAAGAAAACGGTAACCCATACACATGGGAAAAATATCTTATTAAATTAAAAATTAAAACAATATATGTTCATATAGAAGAATTATTGTATATGTAATACCAATTTTTCAAATATATTCCAAAATATATGATTAGGAAATAATGTTACAGAAACCATGATCTTGAAGCATAACCTAGGTTTTTAACATATAAATGTTTAAAAACAATAATCATATGAATCATAAAAGCGTGGATTTGGAATACCATCATATTTACCTTAGTATATCATGCATCAAAACATTTTTCCCATAATGGAACAGGCATCACAACCTCTTTCTATTCCGGATCAGGGATCTCAACTTGTTTCCCTTAGTATATTAAGCCTCATTACTTATTTCACAATATTATCTCATGATATGTAAATCATTAAGAAAACATTTTAAGGATTATATAGGACTAAACCATCACATAATAATCGTAATTAAATATATTTACCATCTAAAATTATCATTCATCATATTATAAAGAATCCTTGGAAAAAAAATGGGTTTAATAATATTTTGAAATGACATCACATAAAAGGATTTCAAGACATAGACTGGTTGATACAAAAAAATTAATCAGAAAAAATGAGTGTTTAAAAAATGAAATTAGAAGGTGATTCATAGAACATAACTCCATAAGAGATTAAAATTTTTATTCAATGTGTAACATTTAAGGGAAACATAAAAGAGCCTCTATAATTTATTCATTAACATTTTCTTAAAAATAAGATATTATGTGTCACATTAAAAATTATCCCATTGGATAAATTTAATAGAAGTTTGTTTAAAAATCATTATATATAGGCACATATAATTAATTAATACTTTGAAAATACATAATGGTTTAAAAATAAAAATTCTGTTTAAAAAAAATTAATTTTTGAAGTGATCCTTAATAATTGAGGCTTGAAAAATTCATTATTTAAATCAATAATTACTTTTTTAAAATCAATATTTTTTTAATTAAAATTATAAAAATATTTATAATTCATTTAAAAATCATTAATAATCATAGTAATTTTAAAAAACTATTTTGAAACCTGAAGATAATTATTGGAAAAGAATAATTATCAAAATGATGCGTCAATATGTTCACACTATAAACATTAAAAGTGATGCCTTTATGGTAATGATTGTTGGAAAAAATGGAAACAAATCATTGAAATTTTATATTGAAATTTAGATAGTAAAAAATAATAAATTGATAATCAAATTATGGATAATGACATATATAAAATGAATGTGTACTAATCAGAGGATGATTTACGACCATAAAGAAGAGGTGGATTTCGTTTCATGTAGATTCTTCAAATCGGATAAATTATTTACCAAGGAAATTGAAATAGAGAGAAGAAATGAAAAACCTCAATAATATCCATAGGGGAAGAAATTGTTATTATTTTAGTGGGAATACGTCCATGATAAGTATATTCCTCACACACAAGATAACAAGTTGTGGATATTAAATAAGTCTCAATGGACAAAAATAGAGAATAGAAACCCTTTAACATAAATCATGGTCTCCAAGAAAGCACATTAATCTCATGTATAATAAAAAATAACCAATAGAATAAAATATTTTAAAAGCATAATCTTACCTATAACAATTTTTTAATCTTTTCTTATAATTATTTATCAAATATTCGTTAGTTTGTTATCATTATTTTAACTATCAAAGGATATAATTGTGATCATTTCACAAATGTTTTATAATGGTGAAATTGCATCCTATTATTTGATAATAATTTAATAATTAAAAGATTATAAAAAAATCTAAATATTTTTTAAAATTATTTATACAACTCAAAGACCATTTGATTGGAACTATGTGCATGGTTTCAGAGAATGAGATCCATGAGAAGCTTGTTTTGGGTAATTTACTGATAAGAACATATTACTTTATAATGATCATTAATTTTTGGTAGTGAATTAAGAAACATATTGATGATATATATGAATCCTTGAAATCATATATATTCATCAAATATATTTTATAACCATCAATGTAATTTTTTGAGAAAAAATGAAAGAGATCGATGATAGTCCACAAACGCACACAAATGATAAACTCATTTTACATAGAATAAAAAGAGTGTATGAAATTATTTGCCAATTTTGAATCACAGTAATGTTATTATAATATTATTTATTAATTATAAACCTCCATTTTACTATCCATTTAAGGGTGATAAATATAACTAAACATGATGAATCATTAAGGTGATAGTATGAACATCTATACGAATGACATTTTTATTTTTTTAAGGGAAATGGGAAAAAAGTAAGTAATGCATTTTCTATAAAAAAGAATAATTATATAATTTATACTTATGAAATAATTTATTATTTAGTAATATGGGTTTATATTATAAATTTAGATTATGGAAAAATATTATAGATTGATTAGTACTTATGTTGTGAATTTGAACATTATCTTGAAGCACTTCATGAAAATGGAGAAATAAGGCCTAGTTATTGTGTCCATGGGGTTATATAAATGTTACAGGATTATAAGATATGAAAATTGGGAAGAATTGTTTAATATTCAAAATTTTATAGTTGATTTTAATGGATTGTGGAAGGCCCCTTTTATATATTTAGGTAATGATAATTATATAAATATAGCTCTTAATATAAAAGGAAGACATCTTTCACATGGAAAATGAGAGCTAATGTAGAAAATAATTTAGTGGAGATAAATTTTGATAGATCAAAACCCTAAAATATAGAAAATATTTTATCGAATGAATTTTATATGGGTGAGAAGATTTACATTTAAAAATTAGTTAACAAAAATCGTAAAAACCTTATTTTGAAAAGTGTATTTTAAGTATGAATCATTTTGGATTAATTTATCAATGTTATTAATTTCTATTAAAAAAATTCATTTTTATTATAAAAAAATGTTTTTTTTACATTCAATGTAACAAAATACTTAATTCCAACTTGGGAACACATAATTAATATAAAAAACCAATTTCTTTTCAAAAAATTAAATTTAATAATTTTCATAATGCTAAACATGGGATTTTTTAAATTTAAAATATTTTTTAAATTAAAATAATAATATTAATTATTAAATACATTTTTTTTCATGAAATTTTTCTATATGTTTTAATTTCATTAATAGTTTATGGTAATGTAAAAAATACGCATAATTTGTAAAAACTACTTTTTGTACTATTCATCTTAAAATAAATATTTTAATATGTCTAAAAATTCCAACATAAAATAAATTTTGAATTTTGAATTCTTAATTGATTTTAATTTCATTAAATTAAAATTTTAAAATTTATAAATTTATCTTTTAATTGAAATTACAAAATATAAAGAATTTTTTTTAGAAAAACTTTTTAACATTAAATGTACTTAATGTTATTTAATATATGTTTATAATTAAATTAGTGTTAATATATTACTTTTAAATATTACATATTATAAGAATAATCATTTATAAGTGATAAATTTTATTTATTAGGTTTCATTGTGGTCACTTAAAAAACATTATAATTTGAAATATATATATTTCTTAATGTTTAATATTTTTAATCAAATTTTATTAATTACATATATTCTAATCAAGAAATTTAATAAATTAATAAATAAATATTTAAAAGTAATAAAAATATGTAAGTAATTTTAATATAGGTTATTAAAAGAAATAATTTTATTATCTTTTTAGTTAATTGAGGCATTATTATTATTGTAACTTTATTATTGATGTTTCACTTCAGATTTCAAATTTCAATAGGATATGTCATCACTAGAGGAAAAACAGAATATAGTGGCAGTTATTGATGGATTTCACGACAGTTTTAACCACCTAAAAATTATTATTTTTATGTTTCAAAAGAATGTCCATGATATAAGAAGTCATTAACTAGGTAATGATGGGTTTTTATTTCAAAAATTGTTTTTGGTTATTATTGATAAGCTTATTTTTAGAGACAATTTTCTTACATTTGAGGTGGTTTGTTAGTATAAATTTTTGTAGTGGTTCTTAGTATTAATTTTTTTTTCTTTTCATAATAAATATTTAGCATTGATCCATTTGAATTAATGATTTTTTATCTAATTGTTGTAAAAATAGTATTAAAATAGAAATTTAACTTTTTTGTGTTGGTTATAACCGACTCCATTTTATTCCCCGTGGTTAAAAATGATGATAAATAAATAGCGACTATTAAAACCTATTCTAGTTTTATAGAAAAAACACAAAATAAATTATATCCTAATAATCCAAAAATCAATATAAGAATAATATATAAGAATAATTTAATTAATATAATATAGAAAAAACATTAACATTCGTACATCAATAACACCCCTACATGTAATAAAACACTAAATTGGATCATAATTTAGGAAATGTCATGTTTAAAAAATGAAAATAGAAATTTGATTCCTAAATATTCTAATATCATGTATTCCCCTCAACCTCTATTACTTGATCATGTTTTTTTTTCAATTACTCATTCCCCACCTCTAACCTTTGATACCCGCATTTAATGTTGTTAAATAAACATCCACAATGACCTTATTCAATGAATACTAATTTAAATACAATTCAAACAATATATGATTTAATCTAAATTCAATTTAAGTAATGTTTCAATATTGAAATGAATAATTGGTATCTATGTTCATGCCCAAAATTATCCTAACATATGACAACCATAGTTTTGTTGGAAGGTACATGACACAAAAAATATTATATAAAACTAGTATTATCATAATATACAATACCCTCAGTTGAGTTGGACATCCTATAACATTCTTAAATACATTCTTTATTTAAAAATCTACAATTCATTAAATCTAATATCTACCTATTGGATTATATCTTTAATATACTCTCCAACTATGTGAACCTTTCAACATTAATTACATGTTATGAAAACCATATCGAACAATAATAATATTATTGAGTATAATTCGAATAATGATTGAACTCTATACACAAACGTGACATTTACAGGCTCAATAGATCATTTTATTAAAATTAATTAATATAAATGTTTAGTGACTAACATTACCTATACTATATTAAAATTTGAAACACTCCACATCATAAAATTCAAATTCATTAATTTCATTTTATCATACAAGATTGAAAGTATAATAAGAAACAATGTAGTGGATTTCAAACATATAAATTGTCTCATAACCTTATTATAATTTAATATCATTTAAAAAGAATCCATAATTTAAATTTTTGTATAAATGATAAACCATATAATTCTTTTATAAGTCATCAAACTTATAATAATATAAGGGTTTCTTTGAATAAATTGGAATCTTTGGTACCACTAAATCATATACTACCTATTTTTATCACAAATTTCATTTATACATTTGAATTTAATGAATTTACACTAGATTACGACATTAACTATTAAAATAATTGAATAAACATTTTTATAAAATATTTTATAGAAATTGATAAACTAATTTGGCACAAAAAATTTATTGATCCCAAAAATAAATACAAAAATAAATATTATATGTTTAAATTTATGACATTTACAAATTCTTTTGTGTCATGTCCAATTTACCACCATCATCGATAGAAGCCATACTAATGGATTAAATCATATTAGGATAAGATGAAATGGTATAAATAAAATGTGAAATGTATTCTAGGAATTGTACCTTGTATTATAGAAGGAGAATTAAAAGTCTATAACATTGAGAAAGTAGTGATAGTAAACCAATTCAAGCATGACATACCTAAAAAAAATTATCCCTTTCATTGATTAAAAAAATATAGCCCTAGATTTTATTATAAAAAAAATTAATTTCATTTATTTATCTAAAAAAACATACAAATTATATTCATGAATGGTTATGTTTATATCTGGTTTCATTATTAACATTATTTATCCATCTTCTATTCATTCTTATTCTTATTCACTCTCCCTTACAAGAAAAATAATTTCAATATCACCTGGTATAGAAAATTATATTTGTTTTAGTTTATGGGGTTTATTGTAAAAAATTATATAATCTTTGTCACCCATTTTATAAATGTTTCTTAGTTTCATGTGGACAAAAAATACACCACCCATAATCCTCTTTATTATCAATCAAATTCCATTTTTTCTTGGGAATGTAAATATATGGATCACGTTTTTCTCTGTCACCAATAACAATGAATAGATATAAATTCCCAAAAGTAAATTTTAATGAATCTTTATTTATACCCCTATTAAATTCAACTCAATTACATATTAAAATCCATAATGAAAATTTTCTATGAAAAAATAACACTATAATAACTACCAACCATCAACAATAACCTTCATCTATGACTATGATAGATACATTGTTTTATATTTCTAATCCTTTATTAAGATCAATATTCAAAAACAATAAACCAACAATATTGTATGAATTTATTATCCTATCATGCTTTTAAAGTATGTAATGTTAAAAAAAATCTTTAGAGAGTTTATCTTGATTATCACAATTCAATACCTATATTGTTTATATATGAATTTTTTTACTTAATTGATATAATTTTCAACATATTTAAACGATATTTTAGATTAATAACTTAGATGAAAAACAAACCATTCCAAAAACATTTTGGGAACTAATATGATTTATCTTCTACATTCCATGTTCAGCTCGTACGGTGTTTTTTTAATTTTTATCATCTATTATTTTTCACAGTGTTCAAAAATATCTATATTGACTTGGACATATCTGTGTTCCTATATTTAATGTATATCTATCAATGAAAATGAATATATTTTCCCAATGTCTAGACCTAATTATGGATTAATTTATGGCTCATTATTACCCCAAAATTGACTTGGATTATAATAAAACAATCTCACTTTATTGAATCTTTTCTCTATAGAATCCAAATATCATGTATAGATGGTTAGACACCATTCGACAAGGTAACCTTATAAAATAAAACCTTCATGATGAGATTTATTTTTCACAAATGACTTCAAATATCCACGATAATGATTGATAAAAGGTAAGAATTTAGTAAATAACGTTTATGAATATTGAGAAAGATAATTATATTTAAATGGAAAATTAAATTAAATAAAATCCTCTATATGGGATACAAGCCCTGATAATGTGAAGGAAATACAATTTTATCTTCATTCGAAAAAAAATAAACAATTAGATAAATCATTACAGTGGGAAATGACATGGTAAAGAATATATTTTAATGAAATCGTTTTTATACAACTCTATCATGAATTTTATACAATTTAATGGGGGTTAATTTATTCTAAAAAATGTTGTGTAAAGAATTTAAAATGTTGATTAAAATTGAGGTTATTTTGGAGGTAAAATATTATTCATTGTTAAATGTAGAAACTCCTCCATCCATAGATTTGAGTCATGAATTTACAATCCATGTATCTTATGGTGATTCAAATAAACACGTCTTATGATGTTACAAGAATATATATTAGGTAATTTCAAATTTTTTATACATAAAAGAAAAAATATTTTTGAAGGTTTATCATTCAAAAAATATATCCTGGATATTTCCCATTCACATTTGGTCATAAATCATGTTTGATATTGATTACGTCTGAGTCATTATGATCATTTAAATTATCCTTTGATTTTTCTTTATGCATTATGAATTGGAAACAAAACATTATTACACAGATTTTCTCAATGTGAATAACAACATTATTATGACATAACAAATTAAAGTCCTAATTTGAATGTTTAAAAAATATGAACTTTTATTTGTTTTTTCTGTTATAATTATAATTAATAGTATTATAAATATTTTTCCACTATCATTCATTTGAAAATATTTTCCATAATCTACACCAAGATTTGATACATGAGTCTATATATATGATCCTGAAAATATATTATTTGGAAGCCTCAATTTAGTTTCTTCATTGTAACATGACTCGTTAAACCAAAAGTTAAGAGATGTATCAGGAAAGGGATAATGAAACATGGAAAACCACATTAATTGATAATATAGAAATTGAGACTCAAAAATAAAATAGATATACTTGATAATACAAACTAGTATGTTTATTCGAACTAGAAAAATTCTTAGATTGGGAAAGTCACTAATATTACACATAAAGAAACATGCATTTTGAATATTAGCATGATAAGTGCATCATATGTTTCTACCCAATCATTCCATAAGTATTTTAATTCATAAATAATATATTAATGGAACACAGCAAGTCCATTGAAATGGAATTCTATTCCATAAATAATCATTGATATCTTAGATAAAGTTAGTTGCATACACATATTGGGTGGTATTTTATAACTGATCAATACAACATTCCAAATTCGATAATTACAAATTAATTTCCCAAAAGGATTGAATTTATAGATTCTAATCCCAGATGTAATTTCAAGGATCGGAATAGAAATATGGATGTAATTAATTGAAGTTATTACATTCTTTTGAATTGATTAGATATCTCATGAACTTATTTTAATTATTATGTAATGATCTCCACTTCACATTCTCCATTGTTTTTAATGAAATAAGAAATATTTTCAACCATAGTTAAAATTTTTTGTAACATAAATCTTTCACAAAAATTTTATTTTTATTTTTCTTTGTGGTAGAATGACGATTCGAAATAACATCAGCATTTTTTTGATTTCCATCTATAAGTAAAACATATTTTATATTTTTAATTAATTTATCATTATTTTAAAAAATCATATATCATTGGGAAATTTTTATATGATAATATAATTGATTAAAATATTTTTAATAAAATTCATTATCTCATAGAATGATACATGTATTATTTCTTGAACAAATGCATCACACAAGAATTCCAATATCAAGGATATTGATTTATTTGTAATTCTAGATTAACATTCTATGTGATGTAACATATATAGAAAATACAATTTGAAATATTTTTCCTTCCATTATATAATTTAAAATTTTGATTTGCAACTAATTTTGAAAAATCAATTGTTTTCTTAGTTGAGTTATCCCTTGTAACAGTTTCCTTATCGTCATCCATTAATACGTTATTATCTTGATATTGATGTCCCAATATTCTAAAAAATCATTTGTATCTATAAAATCAATAATGAAATCAATTGGTGTGTTAAATTGTTGATGTAATTTCCTTACTTCCTGAAAGAATAATATATCATGTTTTAATCAAAGACATTCAGGAACTAGGAATCACTTGTCATGTAAACTTTTATTAAAAAGAAAGTGTCATCGAAATATGGAGAGGCTGAAATAAATATGAACGTAAAAATCAACAATAATCCAACTCAAAAAAATGTGAGTAGAAATCATGATTAAAAAAGACCATATAGGACATGCCTCCTCAATGGAAATTTTTGAGTGAGAATCCCCAATTTTATTTTCTTCGCTAAAAACATGACTAACATAATGATTCAATTGTTCATCTTATTGAACGAAATAAATCAAGAATGAAAGTATCATCCAGAGAAAAATATTATAATGAGTATTTTAAAAGTGGATTGTAGTAGTATAGTTATATTCTACTAAGTAATACCTCTAGTAATGTTGAACTATATACAAGATAGCCTTAATCAACTCCCATAGTTCTACCTCAATGGAAGACCCCTTACCAATAAAGTGATAGAATCATTATTTAAGAATTCCCTGATGGGTGAGGAAAAAACCACTACAACCCAATGATCCAAATGAACCTAAAGCCTCTTCAACCATAATGAATTATGATAAATCCATCTATTGTATTTCAATACCAGTGAAATATTAACCCAATCAGTGGAAGTAATGGTTTTCAAGAGAAAAATGTTACAAACATCATTATTCATATAACCAGTTCGAACCACATAGGCTTCCATGACTTCCTTAAAGATGAAATTTATCCCAGATTTGATATAGAGAGTTTTATTTTCAAAGAAAATTACATCTATCTATCTATATATGAAATCAAAAACAACTTCCACCACTGTACGTAGAATTCCATGGATTTTTTCTCAATATCCAGAATTATTTTTTAGAGAAGCATGTCATTATAATATTTTAGCCTCAATTACACACCACAAACATCCATAATGTGTGGAACCAAAATTTATATAAAATTATAGTGAATGAAGACATTTTTATGGACACATTTTCATTTAGACAGAGTTTACATGAAGATTTCATATGCAACCCAGTTATTTGGGTAAGGATATGATCAGGCAGACGATCTCTCCAAATCCCCCATAGCAACAGACCGTGTGATAGAGAGGTGAAGACTTTTCTAAAAACCTGGGTACATTATGGTATATAGGTTCATCCATTACTCTTAAACCAATAATAATCCTTATTAGTAAGCTGTCTAATGGATTTAAGATTCCATATAGGAGTATCTATGCCCTCATAGGCATATTTCTGGAAATCCATCCTCACATGGGGTTGCATAAGACACTGCATGTTAGCATTACAATATAAATCAGAAATGGAGACATACTTCATAAGAAGGATAGAAACTAATATCCTCATTGGTAGGATTAGATATCAATGGATTAATTTATAGATTAAGGGAAGACTATTTTTATACCATCCACATATAGAATTTCATAATCTCATGATATGAGTGTTTAATATAAGTCCAGAGCGATGATTGAATATACAAAAAGTATCCATTATAAAATATTGCTATGATTTTTTTTGTAGGAAATTCCAACAAGATATCAATGGATGTAAAGAGGTTTTTGGTGAACTTTCTTTGTAGATATTCATTAAAACATTCAGATCATCAATACCCAAACTTTCTAATTCAATGGTATTAACACATTCCTTCCAATACACTATGATGACATTGAACTAATGGATATAACTATTCCAAAATAAAATCATGATATGAACATGGATTTATTTGATGAAATTAATCAGCCATTTATAAATAGAGAATGCATAAAACAAGGAATGTTATCACTTAATTCATTAGAAAAATTCTGCCCACTTGAGATATTTTCTTGCCATTATAGGTTTTTGATTTTCAATGGTCATAGAAAAAATTCTATTAAGACAACATCTTTTGAATTTCAACCAAAATGGGGCACCCCATTGTAGGTGAAAGGGAGGATTTGCTTATTCACTCCTCAAATTATTATAATATTATTTTTTGGAGATAAATATTTCTTATCTAAACACCCAAAAATATCATTTCTAACTTATGACCTATCTAGATACCTCTTCATAATGAGAAAAAATTTTATGGATACAAGATATTTTTTTCCTGTCAGATTTTCCAAAGAATTGAATATCATTAACATGAAACATATATGAAGGGGTGAAATGATCTATTGAAACACTAATATTTTGGTATAGACTAGCCTACACATGTTCATTTATGAAAAAACGCAAATAATACCAATCCATGTAAAAAATACAACCAGAAAGTGGGACACCCTTCCTGAAACCCTTGCTGCTTCAAAAACAACCTCTTGGATACCAACTAAGAAGAATTGAAATTCAAAAAAAATTAATAATAATTCTAACTATGTTGATTAATGCACCATAATGTCCATTTTCTCATACCATTTAATAAGTAAATCTCTATTTTATGGTTTCCAAGGTGTTTTAAATGTCAAGATAATGGGGAATGTTACTATATCTAACCTTTTTATTCTTAACACTGACACATTATGAGATATTTAAGAGTAAATTATGAATTATTATTCCATGTATGAAGCTAAATATCTATATGTGATGATTCCCATGGAAATAATTCCTATCCTTAACACTATTATTTTATAAAATGTTTGGAACAATTTTCCCAATAGCAATAATCTTGAAATCCTCATTATCCACTATATTATATTTTTTGAATTAGAGAAATTAATTTATAATTGAAACAATAACTCATAGAATAAATGATAAAAAACTCTAGACCTATATTTATGACCTCATAATGGAAAATGTCCCAAAAGAACATAAATAATTTTTTTGTAAACCCATCAGCTCCTTCCATACTATCGATGTTCAAGGAAAAAAGTGAATCCTTGATTTCTGTGTGTTCCGAAGATTTAGTCAACATTATATTTTTATGATCCTCATTAGTGTATGTAATATTATTAATCATAATTTGAGTGGATTCTTCGTATATATCTAAGAACATGATATCAAAGTAAGTTACCACATCATTGGAATTTTCTTTTTTTAAGTTGTATATAGAACCACCAAATTTAAGGGTGGTGATCCCTCTTCTTATCTTCTTCACCATGTGTATAAAATTAAATAACATTATATTTATATACACTTTGTAAAACATATTATTTTGTATTAGTTCCAATCCATCCTTTCATTGATTGTAATAATGTCATCAATATGAGAGGGGGATTAGATCTCGTCTCTTGAGGGAGTGTGCTGATTTAGATTAAAAATTTTACAATGCAAGAGGTTTAATTCAACATCCTTGATATCATTACCCATATTGGTTGATAATTATATTCACCATTTCATAATAATTTTGTAACATGCTTCAATTTTTTTGACATGATTTGAGAAGAAATACTGACAGTTACATTTTCCAAGTATCAATGATAATCTCTCTATACCCAGACACAAAAATACATGAATTGATGCAATTAATGGGAATAAGGGATGAAATAAATTTTCAAAAAAAAATCCATCACAAGAGGATTTTGATCAGAGTGTCACTTGGTAAGGATGAGTCTAGGGACCTCAATTACATCATTCCCATCATCACCCTGAGCAGAACATATTTCTAATTTTCTTGCTTTCTTCCTTTTGTGAGTGTATTTAAACCCTGTATAATCTCCTACAAAAATGTTTGATTCAACCGTGATACAGTTATCAATAAAATAAAAAATATAAAATATGCCACCCAACTTAAATGAGTACCAGTTCTTTCATCAAGAATTATAATAGTATTGAAATCATCTAATATCACTCAACATCGAGACATCTAATCAGACATCATTTCCAGGTCTATACAATGTTATATTATTTTAATATATAAATTAGAGGCATACACAGTATTCAAGGAATGAAAAAATCCTTAAATACCAATATTAACCATGTTATACTATTGATATTTTTTGGAATATTGTATGTTGATAGAATCATTATTTAATATCAAAATTAGATCAACATCATTCTCATATGACATCTATGAAAAATAAAAAACAAAGAGTGGCCTACTTAATGGAATTCAATCTATCAAATTTATTTTCTGGTTCCACAAGTCTAGTCATAATAGGTTATTTGGAAGCAATGATATTTCTTAGGGCTATGGTCAAGGGATTTTTCCCAATCCCTTAGAAATTATAATCATGGATTTTCATTTATGGAGAAACTTTTTTCCACTTGATTTAGGGGATTATTCTATCGGGTTTTCCACATTGTTTTTATTTACCTTACTATAGCTTTTCCATTTTTAGTCCTTATCCTCAAGGATTCACCGTACATCCCAAAGGGGTTCATTGGATTCATCATTGGAATGTGGGTCTCCATTATCATCATCCCATAATATTCCACTAAGGGGAGTGGTTTTTTAGGGGAGTGATTGATAACCATAAGAGTGACCTCCAAGACACATCTCATGGACGATTTTGATATAGGGAATTGATAAAAGGGAACATAATTTTACAAATTTTAGCCTATATTATCTTCCTTAAAAAAATCTTTGTGTAGATTGGATTGTTGAAATACAATAAGAGAATCCTCTTGAGTTCCATGGATAGAGGTGATACCCATTTCAGTAGATACACCCTTATCATATATCTTTACATGAAGTTCTATAAAAGATATTGAGATAGAATTATCTATATGATCATGATCCATAGCTCTACCACAGTCATGGTCATCCATATCATGATGTCAATATCAGTAGTCCATCACTTTCCTTACCATATTTGCAGAGACTTATAAATTGGATGATATCCTCCTAGAATCAAAAGGCATTGGGAAACCATGTGGAGGATCCATATGCTGTACCAGAGTCTCCACTTTACAACCATCATCCCACTCGGTGGTGTGGAAAACATCTACATCTCCATAACTAGATACCACTGTATGTGCTTGATCATGTGAGTTATGAAATTTAATCAATAAAGACTACTCATAAATATGGTGGAAAATGGGATGCAATAAATTCATCCTAGGAATATGGCTCATGAAAGCCATAATAACTCGACTCTGAGTTTGATTATCAAAATTATACAGTTGGTTAAGGCTGTCAACCTCCCGAGGTGATATGGAATAAATAACAAGGTAGAAAAAAGATAGATTTATCAGGCTTCCCCATGCTTCCTAACATATTACCATCACCAAGGGGGTCCACAATATAAATTGGGATATGAGGGGCATCCAAAATATTTTCCATGTTTTATGCTACCGGTATATCAACTACTATAAGAAGAGAATATACATCATGGATATAAATTTACTTAGCAACCCCTTCAAAATAAAAAATTCCGATCAATTTAGATAGCAAGTTATCTAGACCAAAACCTTCCCCTTGAGAGGTAAATCCATTGCATCCATCCTCCAATGAATAATGGGGTCCCTTCCTCACCAAGGAATTCCCTTCCTCATTATTAGGGGTTGGGGGGACCTGTACCTTCCCCTTGCCTTTTTTTAATAATACATTTTCAAGAGATATCATTATGTCCCTTTAAATTGTAGTTTCTATTGATTATAGACCTGTTGATTTCAAAAATAATTTGGAAAAAGAAATTTCAATCACATAAATAAGTAGGGTTACATTAATGAAAAAAAATTCAATATTAAATATTTCATCTCCTGTGGTGAGAACCACCACCCCAACCAGTGTGGCTGCCATGTATTCTTCAACCAAAACTCCTGTAAAATGAAAACCATCATATTTTCATATTACTATCTTTCTAATAATATTTAAAATACATGAGGTAATATCCCATAAGATTATATTATTCCAAAATTACCAATTGAGTCTTCGTATACAAATCCATACATGCGTGTGTGTATTACAAAAATTGGAAGGGTCCAAATTATAGTCCCATTTATAAATACATAATATTATATGACTCAGGGGGATAGAACAAAAATTATATGTAATTTCCAAAAGGAAGAATAATTATTAGACTATCCCTATATAAAAAATAATCCAGTAATTTATTAAACAACAAGAATTGAAAATGAATTAGAAAAGATTAATTGCTAAACTTAACTCTATTGCATAATTATGACCTCAAATAGAGCACAAAATCAAATACATGTGATTGGGGTGAAAATAATATGAAAAGGTTCACCAGAAATTATGGTGACAATTTAGTGGTGTAGGGTTAGAGAGAGAGTCAATGTCAGTTATGAAATTGAGGCCAAGTGGTATGCTGGTATGGTGTTAATTAACTTCGAGGGGGAGGCTGAGTGGGGGTACGATGTTGAGAACTACTGATAGGAAGGGTTAAAGGGGTATGGGATTGAGCAAAGGTGAGGGGTGTCTAAGGTTTATTAACTAGTGTTGGATTAATGTCATTTAGTGGTGAGGGGGAGACTGTGTCGAGAGGAAATGACAAGTGGTGGAGATGGAGGTGAGAAGTGATAGTTAGGGTGGTTCAGACAATATTTCTTAAAAAAAATATGTAGATGCAATTTTCTCTAAAAAAACCATTAAATTTATTTCAAATTTATTTAGTAGTGGTTTTAATAAAACTACCACTAAATAACAATAATTTTACAATGTATTTCTCATAACACTGGTGGGAAATAGTTTTTTATTCTTAAGGGTGGTTTTCCAAATTGATACTAGTAAAAAATATTATTTAACACAGTTACTTTTCTGCATATTTCTTCTTTGTTTAGGGTTTCACATAAAATAATATATTCAAAATATTATTCAATTATTGGGAAATATATAGTATAATCTCATGTAGTTACATTCCCCCCCTTAAACAAATTACATCCTAAAAATTTTAATTTTTATAATTTATATGAAATATAATTCCATAGTTCGTTATTGTATTTTCTATATAGATACCTTACTGTAATTTAGTTTAATGGTTCTATTTCCCACAAAATTCATAAAAAAATGTTTACGATAATATCTAAAAAAATATGAGTAAAGGATTATATGAATATTAAAACTCAATCATAATATTTATTATCTAATGAAATATTCATTTCAACATATGAGACTTTCAGTTCTACTATGAAATTTCTCTATAAACCAATAAATATTTAGTTTAACATGAGTTATCCATTATCACATTTTTATAAGGTTTTCTATCCTAGTAGTTATATCTTAAATCCTTAAATTCAATTTTAATCCATTATAATGGTTCTAAAAGTTTATGTGATTCACTGAAGAATATACCGCATTAGTTTCAAACAATGTGTAAATTTATATCACTTTTTCCTACAATAAGTAAATATTGGGTTAATTCCCAATACACCCATTTCACGATCACAACCCACAGGTACATATATTATAGAGATTATATCCACATGTAGTATCCCAAGAGGGATGTCATATCTTGAAAAACCAATAAATATCTACTTTACCAAAATTTCATGATGTTATCATATAATTATGAATATACCTATGGTTTTCACTAAATATTTCTTATCCATATACCCCTAAATTTCTCATGCAATTCTAAAAAAAAATAACATAACATTTATCTAATACCAATTGGGGTGCCCTAGACCCACACTTAGGTCCAACACTAAACACATGTATATTAAAAAATAAGTTCAATAAGGATAATGATTTACAATGCTAATCATTCATATATTAAACGATATTTTTTGAGTATAAACATTACATCACATAATAATCTCAAAATACCTAGAATGGACGTTTTAGTGTCTTTGAGGCTTAAATATATAGGAAACTGATTTTATGATATCTGTGAACATTTCTCTATAATAAAACCTCACTAGATTATATTCTAGACTCTTCATATGTTTTAATCATCTTCATAACATAGGGAAAGTAGATATAATAAAAGGGTTATCTTTAATCCTTAGTATATAAAACTTATCAACACAACATGAATGGTTAGATCATAAACATATTAGAAAACAAGATGATGGAAGAAATACCTTATTAATATAATAAATAAAAATAATATTTATATAAGGAATAATAGAAGGATATGTAATAAAAATCATATACACATGTACGTTAATAATATTCTTCATTGGTAATTAATTTGTTTCCACATGTACTCTCAATTTCATTTCCCTGGGTTAAAAAATTACTTGATGTGATGCATTTAAGTGAAACTGAGCCCACTTCTTCCTTATAATTGGGTGTCTTCCTATTATATGTACACAATAAATTTATACATATCCTTCTATTATTCCTTATAAAAAATATTATAATATATATATATAAATCATTTTACTTCAATTATTCATACATCCCTAGGGATATTTGATGATAACTACATGCATGGTTCGAGAGAATAAGATTTATTATGAGACAGTTTCTGGTATTCTATTGAAAACAATGGAATAAATAATAATGATAAATGATATTATTTCATACCATCATAATAGTATTCCTAAAATATATGAATACTTTTTATAATATAAATTTATAAAATATTTTTAGATCTATCTATGTATGTCGGTGATGAAAGAAAAAATACATTTTTTATTTTGAGGCAGTAGTCTGCACGTACAAACATGCAATGTTTTCATTTTCGTTATAATGTATGGAAGTTAAGACATGGTTTATCTTTTCATAACATTAATCATTTTATTAATGTTATGTTTATTTATTAAATACCCATTTTTATGCTTCCCTATACGGTGTTAGGGAAAAAATGCACATCACTTCTAAAGGTGGTAGTCTACATGTATGGATGAATGATGTTTCCACCATTCTAACAGACTATGGGAAAATATAGGTAATATTTATTTAATAAATAAAACAAAATATAAATATATAATTGTTTTGTATTTCATCATTTTTTAATCTGTGATATAGGTATGGAAGATAAATATAGAAAATGGAAAATATTATATAGTGATTAGTACTTACATTGTAAATTTGAACATTCTCATGATGTGTTTCTTGAAAATTAATGACTTACGACAATGTATTATGATCATAAGATTAGTGAAATAAAAATACTTATAGGTAAATTAAAATTTTAATATTTTAAAGTGAGATTAAAATTTTTTACTATGTCTTTGAAGGTGTGATGGAATTCACCTTTTATAAGTATAGGGAATGAAATTATTTTATATATAATCTATTTATATAAAATACAAATCACATTAAAAAAATATTTGAAGAATATACTTTATAATTTATAATAGTTTAAAACAATTTATTAATTATTTATCATCTATAACAAAAATTTAATCAATTAATATAAAATTATATAAAAATAATATGAATATGTGTGGTGTTTAGATATATATTTTAATTTTAAATCACTTTATTAAATTTTTATTTACATGGAGATTTACTTTTATTATTAATTTATTATTGAGGTTTCACAAAATATTCTGTTATTTTAGTAAGGTGTATCATACCATTTTTTATTTTAGAGTTTTTGTGAATGATGATATGAATTATAATATTTAATTAATAGAAAAATATTTTATTAAAATATCGGGTCCACAAAAATATATACCATATAAAATAATCTAGGTGCACAATATGAATCATGTTTGAAATAATGAAATTTAAGATGAGAAACACTCGCCTTTGCTCCCATTATATTTCATCATGTTTGAGACTCATGTATAATAAGCATATATTTATTAAAACACTAATGCTGAGGTGAATTATTAATTTATCATTATTGATGAGTTATAATTACTGGAGTATATTTACTACTAATGTGTTCGAATAGAGAATGGTTTTAAGAAATGTTTTCTTCTAAATGATCTTATTTTGTTTCGATTTTGTGACATTGGTTAGTTAAAATTGTATCATTTTGTAAAATTATTTAAAAAAGAGTAGAATAAATTAAAATAAATTTATATTACGTAATCTATAATAAATACCCATAGAGGTGATATAAATATAATATAATCCTTCATTTTGTACATAAAAATATATTTGATTATACAAATAGCATTCTCTTGGCGTGTAAAACTAGGTGTGTAGGTAAGATCTATTTCAATGAACTGGGTGAAGTTTATTTTATTAAAATACCAATAATTTTTAGTTTTATTTATATTAGGTGAATCATAAACCAATCCTTTATCCACTTATTTGTGTATAGATAAGGATATCATTGATAGGAAACCACACACACTTTACATCATCAAATATTTTACATATTTTTATTATTACGAGAAATCTTGAGAATTGTAACAACTTATAAAGGTAGTATAATCTGAAGAAATGGTGATAAATAATTTAAAACATAATAATAAATTTAATACAATGAAACATAAAAACATATATCATTTAAAAAAAATAATTAGACATATTACTAAAATAAAGGAGAGACATAATATTTTTAATGCATTATATGAATCCAAAATATCAATGATAAGTTTGTAAATATAAAATAAAATTTTAATGAATTATACTAATTGAAAAAAGAATTTTTAGTTAATAAAAATGCCTCATTATTTTTTAATTCTTAATTGTATCATAATTATTTCATAAAATATACATTATTAATAAAAACTGTTTTTTTACATTTCACCAAAATTAAACTTTTTCAGAAAAATCTCCAAAATTCGACCCATTATAAATCTGAAGTGATTATATTCCAAAATGAACTTGTTTTTATTAAATTAAAATTCTAGATTTTAGGAATTTATCTTATAAATGCAAACAGTTAATATAATAAAAAATAAGTTTTAACAGAATTAACCCTTTAAAATTTAACTGTCTTTAATCATATTTTATATCAAATAATAATTAAATTAATTTTAACATATCATTTCATATATTGAAACATTTAATTATAATTAACCATCAAAACTTTTTAAATGCATTTATTTTGATTAATATATATAACATAATGGGAAATAAAATTTTTCAAAAATTGGGATTTTTAACACTAAATAATTTTAATCACATCTATGAATTAAATATATTCAATAAAATATAATTAAAACATATAAAATTATTCATTAAAATAATCATAATAATATGTAAAGGATTAGAATAAATCAAATATCTAAAATTTTTATTTACATACAATATTACTCTTCTTACAATTATCTTATTTATATTTCATTTTTATTATCATTATGTGTCAATTGTTGTCTTTAATTGTAAAATATATCTTGCTTTCTTTGAGATTCGTGTTTTTAATGATGTAAGATATTCAAAACATCATTTATTTAAGAGGAAAATAGGTTCTACAATTTGTTGGTGTTACACACATGGGGTGTGTTGTAGTAAAGTATCTATCAAGTGATGATTAAGGTTTGCGAATTAGGTATGATGCATTATAATAGTGTACATGGTGATATGAAGTTTTTTATGGGATTATGAGTAAGAAAAAAATTGTTTTCATGTTGGGTAGCTTGGTAGTGTCCAAACCAAGTGTGTAATTCTGATGGCATGGAGTACCCATAGTTCCAACTAGTTTCTATACATATACTATTATTTGTAATTGAGAACACATGTATGGATTAGACACTATCTTAGTATTCATGTATAATATTAATAGTATGTTTGAGTTTTTGTTTGTTTGGATAGTATTTTGGTCGAGGAAAGATCATGGAAAACTGTTTTACAGTGGAGAAATTATTACAGCCTAGGTATTTGTCTTAGATAATATCGTTCTAGATTTTTCATGTATTGTGTAATTGGGTATGATTGAGATTTTTTAGTTTATATTTGATTATTATGTTCATTTATTAAGGTTTTTATTTGGTCTTAGTATGAATTTCATTATAAGGGTTGATAATCATGTAACTTAGGTCATTGAAGCATGACTAATGGATGCGTAAGAATATTTTTTATAGAAGTGGATACTAAAACCTACACATTCAATATTAAACCCTATCCATAGTTGCTACTTGTCCATGAATCATTTTACAAGTGGATTGAAGAACTATAATTATGGTATTCATGCCCTAACATTACCCAAGGTTGATGGGTTATTGTTTTCTAGGTTATCTCTGGTGAGATAAAATGCACCATGACCATTCATATCAGGAAAAAATATAGACCATTCTATGGGTGTTTCAGCACAAGGGGTAGTGGTTACTTCCGGAGGTTTATGTGATAAATATATTGGATCATCCCTAAATAATGGTATTTCATCATGTCTATAGAGGTAATTCCAAAACCCACCCCTGTTATGTTTTTTATTAGTTTAAAATTAAATTAATTTAAATGTTCAATTTTATAAAAATGATTACTTAACCCTAGTATTCACCCTATAAGGTTAGATCACCCATATCTATTCCTCCCCGAATAAATTCTCATATCATGTATTCTATTAACGATTTTTGGTATTTTATTAGATCCATCAATCATAGGGGTCACTGCATGTGAGGATCCCCATTCTCTATCATTTATTTTTAGGTATTTCCCAATTGAAACCCTTTTAACTAAAATTTATAGTTTAGTGTATTTTCTAAGGATTCATTAATTTTTTTATTCTTGGGAGGAATCATGTTATTTAATTAGATATACATTACTATGATAATACTAGATTGGTGGTGCCTCTATATTTCTTCTATTATGCATGCACTACTATGTCATGATATTAGTAGGAATGTGTAGGGTCATGTGGTTTACCAAGATCAGGACCAGAAGATGTATCTTAGGTACCTAATGTGAGTATTATGGTCTATTTATTTTGGGTATGAATGGTTTAGGTTATTGTATATTGAGAAAACTTTCATGGGGTTCTAAATATTAGAACATGGTTAATGATTATTTTTTTGTTTGTTTTTTATGTGAAATAGAACTTGTCAATGGATGGTGGTAAGACTCATCATAATGGTTGGATGATGATTCATCATCCATGGATCTTTGATTAATGTTCTGTTCTAGTGATCTAGGATAGGGATGATCTTTAATTTTTCAATAGTCTCATATAAAACAATATTGATGAAAATAATGCTATAACATGGATGCTAAGTCCAAAATATGTTAATTTATTGGGTCTTATGGTGAAAAATTTGTATTTTATATTTTTGAGACTTACAAATGACGCATTTTTAAATTTTTAATTGTCATAATCAATTAGGAGATCATATGGAAGGATCAAAACAAAGATGAAGATATAGTCAATAGAAAAGAACTGATTAATGCTATGTTTGATCTACAAAAAAGTGTAGTGGTTCATAATCATTAATTGAGAATAAAAATTTGATATTTATGAGGAATACATAGAATTAAATATAGTAATCATTTTTTTGGAATTCTATTTTCTAAAGTATTGAAATACACATGTATTGAGGAATCCAGGGAAACATATTTTGAAACGCAATGTTTGGAAGGAATTTAACCACACGAATTGATGAAATTTACCAGGGTCAAAAACTTCTGTAAAAATATTAGTTTTTTGGGCACTATCTTTTATAGTGTATGGTGGAGACCTAAAAACTTAGAGGGGTTGAAAATAAAGAGTAACTCGGATTAGTGTTTTTTTGAAATGAAAGAGCAGTTTTCCTCCATTAATGTTTATGAAATATGGGTGCTAACCAAATTTCTAATTTTGAAATTATTGTGGGAAAATATATGTTTTTTTTTCATATTTATGAATATGTTAAATCTAGGAAATGATAAAATGGGTAACAAGTTATGAAGGTAATTATAAAATTATAATTAGAGTTTTTCATATACATATTTTCACCCAATTTAGTGATTAAAATAATTAATATGGTGTTTCGAATGGTGTCTATGGATGGAAAACTTCTAGAGAATCATGATGTCAATACTATGTTCTTTATTAGTGACTTGATGGAAGTGATATACATAGAGTACATGAAATTTATTATTTTAAATGGAATAGATGATCTTATATTAATGCTCAAATAGTGTATTTATATGATTGGAAAGACATTAGGACAATTGAACCATAAGTTCTATGCCTTCACAGTAAAATGAATGTTTAGTATATGTAATATTGAACATTACTACTATAAGTACTGTTTGGAAAATGTAGTTTCCTTATTTTTAATTTCTGTAATGATAATATAATATTTTATGGATTTTACTAGAAAATTTGGAGGAGTTGAAGATTGAATTTTCATGAAGATTTCTGATGAAGGATATTTTTCCACAAATTACATGTTAGGGATATGGATCAGTTGGAACTTTAGGACTCAAAATGGATACATGTATAAAATAGAGTACATCTAAAAGGTGTTATAAAGATCTATTATGAGTGAGTCAAAGCTTGTGAGAACCCCCTCATCAAGAAAAATTATTCTACCAAAGGAAAAATCCCATAAAATGTATAATGATATCAAGTACATAAAAAATGCCATATATTAATTATCATAGAGATGTTTGGTGTATTTCGTAGTTATTTCAAGGTATGACATAAAACATGTGGTGGTGGTAGTTAAAATATTCATGTTTAATCTTTTTAAAAATCATTATGAATCCATCAAGTTTATTTTTTAGTATCTCAAGGATAATTGGATCTATAACTCAATCTCATAATGGGTGATCCATTATAAGTTTTTTCCAATGCTGAATTTGGAGGAGATACAAATTCAAGGAAGAATCCCACCATATATGTGTTTATATACCAATGAACTACCATGATTTTAATGCATTGAGTATATCATATAGCAAAGCTATCAACTGTGAATGTTGAGTATGTTTCATATGAGAAAGAAGAGTAGGTGTTGGTCTTGTTAAAGTGTTTAATGAAGAATCTTATAAGAATATAGATAATTAGAGCTCTATTTTGTGAAAAATAATGTCTAATTTATATATTAATGGATTTTAGTATTTCAATAACTATTGAAACACATTCATTTTAAGTACCATATCAACTAGAAGACCATGATGGATTGGTCTATAGATGCATTCAAGGTTAGTGGGATTTTGAATCCAATAGACACACTAACTAAATTCATAGTCTAGGAAATTATAGAGTTATGTGGTGCTTCAGAGGAACATTGATGAATTTTTTCTCATTATATCATAGAATATTAAATAGAATAATATAATATAATATAATAAATTTTTTGTATGTGTTCACACACTTTGAGTATCCTTCAAATAAAGTGGGGGTATTTTCAATAATGTTTTGAAAACTATAATATAGATTTATTTTATAAATTTGAGAGGGGGTAATTATGAATTTGTTAATAAGAACTAGAAGTATTTAACATTCATACCCAAAGGTATGTAGTTGTATAATTTGAAAATTACATACATGTTCTAAGTGGACGAGTTTCAAATGCATAATTTTATCACCAAAAGTGTAGGTGGATTTAGTACGTTGAGTGAAAAACTAGACATTTCCTTGATCGAGTTGTAGTCATTCATAAATAACATATTATAATAAAACTCATAGAATATATTTTTCAATTTGTGATCTCATATATAAATATATGTGTGGATTCATTTGTTTTTTACCTGTCATTGTCAATGTTAAATCACTATTTGAATATGTTGTGGGCCAACAATAAATTCTAGTTCAATTTCACCTGAGAAGGTTAAATGATTCAGATGATCATAAATCAATCAATTATTTTTCTGTTTTTATCCATGATATTGACGTTATAGTATTTCCCATGGAACATTAATTATTCTAATAAATGAATATTAATAGAAATCATTATATGTGTTCTTATTTTAAATTTCATATTTTTATTTTTGGAGTGTTTCATGAATTTTATCCTAGGATGGTTCTATGAATGGATGTGGTGTGGGGAATTTAATTTTGGATAAACTTATATAGATTTGATTTAATGATAAATTTTTATGGAAATATTGTCCTAAATTATGGTTTAGAAGAAACTTCTAGATCATGGGTTTTCAATGCAACACCCATCCCATTTGAAACATCCATTGGGGGTAGTACGTCCCAACCTAATGACATTTCTAGCCGAAAATACATTCCATTGAAGAAATTAAATATATTATATATACATAAAACCTAAAAACACCTCATTGGGGTTTAAAATCCCACTATAAACACCTATCACTATGTAGTACACTATAAAAAAATGGCCATATACCAACAGTTTTGGAAAACCATGGGTAAAATCTATTTTTGATGACCTATAACCACAGTACTATAGAAAACATGGGTATATGGTTGTTTAGAGATATATACACATGTTTCTTGTCATAAATTTTCTATAGGTTTGTTTTTTGACGACCTATACCCATGGTTTTTCAAAACCGTGGGAATAGATTTCCCACCTTATTGCGGGAGAAAAATAGTTTAATGGGACAAAAAAAAATTCACGGGAACACCTATTCCCATGATTTTCTACCTATAGACATGGTTAATATAAATATATAAAGGTAAATATATATTTGTAGTCTAATAAATGAAATGGAGTAGTGGTTAGGTAGATGAAGAATTAATGGTAAGTCCAGTGTTTGAATCCCACAACGACATATTTTTTTAAAGTTATACCCACAGTTTTCCAAACCATGGGTATAGGTTAATGAAAAGGTAGAGTGGACCTATGACCACAGTTTCCATAAACATTGGCATATCTATGGTTTATATTGATGCCTAGGTTTCCCACAGTTCCGTAAAACCGTGGGTATTACCTATACCCACGGTTTCAAGGGCAATACCCACTATTTCAAACCGTGGGCATATGAAAATTTTACTGCAGTGGTACATCTAACCTGAAGACATTTCCCAGGTGAATTTTCTCCTTACTATATACTAGATATAATTAATCAATTGTAACTACACCCAAACACATACTATACATAATAATTAAATCCAACTACCCATGATCAACATGACCCATAGTGTACATCATCCAACTTAGAATATCCTCGATACAACTAGATCTTAGTGCAGAACATCCCCTATAACATACTCATCCAAGAGGGAATCCAATACCATATAAATTAATAAATCACATAACATTGATTAAAAAAATCCAAACCATGTTGTTAAACATAATCATCATCACTAGAAGGGTGAATGGTGTATCTCCCACAATATGACATAGGAAAGGTGTATGAATGAAAATCTATTCCGCATCATCACAATACATAAGGAAACTCATGCTTATGGATCAATACCATTTACATTATTTCCTTTTAACACTATATTTTATCCAGGCCACCCAATCCCTTAACATAATATTTCTTGTACACTTACATTAATCTTGACTATGCCTGAAAGTTCCCTATATACCATAAGGATTACCCATATTTCGAATCTCATTTCATCATGACAATAATCATTACAAATTATCATCTCATATAATAACTCTCTATTTATCCTAAGAAACACACCGTTTTTATTTATTGGAAACCATAGATGTTCACATTAAAATACTCAATACTTTATCAGGGAATTAGAACAACCCTTAGGGTTGAATTTCCAAAGAATCTACACACATTCCAAAAATCATGAACATTAGCTTATATTTTATTCACACAATATACTCGATGAACCAACTATTTAAATTAATTATTTATAACCAACTATCTTCAAAAATTGTATTACTTTCATTTAATTTTATATTATCAAATTTATTATCATAGGATGAGTTTCATTCTGTGTAACATTAATGTGATAATTCCCTTAGATAATTTTTTTGCATTGAAATTTTATAAATGTCCTAGAATATAATGATAACATCGAATTAATATAAAAATATTCATAGATATATGTTCTATTGTTATAATAAATTAGCCAAATAAGATAGTGAAAGTGTTTATAATCATCCATTGAGGATGCTAAGTCATTAAAAGTTCTTATTATGATGTTTTCACATGGTAATCTCCAAGAGATGAGGTTATGAGAACAAATATTCTTATAAGAACTCCACATATTATATCAACAATTGGATATTTATATAAATGGATTTATGAATTAGTCATTAGACTTGAGATTATTATTATTTTATATCATGAATCACATACACTAATGAATTGGTGAAAATTGTGGTGATATATTTATACGACAAGGTAAAATATCATCAGTGTGTCATAAGTGGTGTACATTAGTGAATTAGTAAAGAAAGTATTTTCCCTTAAAAATTTATTAGTTTGATATCTATGGTTCTTTGATGGAAATTTATCTCTTTAAAAAATACATGTCAATGTTTTGTTAGGAAGCATGGAATCCGAATGACCACCATAGCCTGGAACATCAATCCACTAGAAGTTGGCTTGTTGTAAAGTCATTGCAATAAGAATAATTCCTCTAAATCATTTTGAAACTATGTTATCCACTATTAGGTAAAATTTTCACCTTATATACCATGATTAATTGACCTCTCCAACAACTTAATAAAACTCACAAGACTCAAAATCATTTAATGAAATAAAATCATGAAAACACAAGGGATAAACATTATTTTGGAAAGTTATCCTAGATGCATAGGAGAAATATTGATACTTTTTTATATTCCCAAAATGTAAAATAATTACAAAAAACAAAAAAATATATATCAATTAGAATTCATTAAAAAGAAGTATAAAACATTAATAAACAAATACACTATATACTCACTTGGTGAATTTTTATAATTCTAGAAACACTATTCTGAAGGTCCCCACTCCCTTTTCAGAGAATGATTATTCACTAATCCTAGTTACATCACCTTTCAACTTTTGTGGATGTTCCCCCATCTAGAAATATAGTCTCTGATCTCCAGTAACACATTGTACTTGAAAAGTTTCCTCAATAACCTCTTATATAAACATATTTATAGATACTTCTTGATTATAAGAAATTTTGAACCAACATGACTCCACTAAAAGATATGAACTTATGGTGGTTCCATTTCATCCTAGCGTTATTCTAATGCTATTTTCAGTACACTGAGTCAACGAAAGTTTTCATGACATGAATATGATGATCTAAAACAGACTTCCCATCAATGTCTCCCCCAGAAGAAAATTCTTGGGAACTTATAGATAATCACTAACACTTTGTATAAACAAAAAAAATTACCTTCCTCTCTGATTTTCACTATTATAAATTCCCATACCTTTAAACCGTGCTCCACTGGAGAATGTTAATGCCTCAAAATTTATTGAGATGACACATTGGTGAAAATTTACCCAAAATTCTGGCTTTTGGATATCATTTTCAGATCACTGACTTTTTCACCCAGTATGTTTCTGAATAAGTTGCACAGTAGTTCAATTTTCTCTATCCTTTCAGAGAATAATGAATTCAGATCCACATGTATCACACTCTGATTGTCTCCAAATTAATTCTTCGTAGCTGAATTCCCCCAATTTACTTCCATAATAGGCATCAACCATATCGTATACTTCCCTAACTGAAATATAGTTACCTAATCTACTTCGAATGCAATTAATGATATAATTTTCAACATATTTTACATCCAATTGATTTATGTTTCTACGTAGGTAAAACAATGGTTCAATCACTTCTAGATATCCGAGTCTCTAGAAAAGTATGAATTCCCAAATCCTTTCAATGGATTTTACTTCCCAAAATGAGTGAAATCATATAATACATATGAATATTGAGTAAACAATTTTATTACATTAATTTGTTCCCTTATAAAGTTTCATATAAATTTACTTAAAACTACTTCTATAAAACAAATGTACTACTGTATCAAAATAATTTCATAAATTAAAATGTTAAAAAAGGATTGAAATATAACACTCTTCATGTACTGGATATCTTCATTCATTGCTAAGGCCTATACAATTTTCAATTTTGAATTTTATTCTAGAGGGGTTCAGAAAAGATATACACATTTTATTCCAAACATTTCATCAATGATCATCTGGATATAGTCATTTTGGGATATCTCTAAGGTACTAAATTTTCTATCCCTCTCAACCCTCAACCCAATAATTTCTATCATGTAAAGGATTCTTCATTTAAAATTTTTTAACCACTTAATCATCATCTCATGAATCAATGAAACATCAAGGATCACTATAAACACATCGTATTTCTAGTATATTAGTATGGTTAATGTCCCAGGAACCCATTAATTACAGTAATAATAATTATTTTAATTGAACCATTCAAATTTTTCTTTCGACATAAGACCAGGAAAATTATGATACCATTTTTAGCACATTTTCCATCACACATATATATTATTTAAATTTTAACAACAACATTTTAGTTTCAATATTTATTAAAACCAACAATTTTCTTCCAATAAATTTCATTTACTATCTTTCCATGAAGGAAACCCATATTTACATCCATTTTTTCAAATGAATAACTTCTGATTCCACAATATAATGAACTATTTGAATTGTTACATATATAAATATTGGGTATAATAAATTCAATGAAAAAATATTTCCTTTTCTTAAAGTCCCATTACCACCATCCTTACATTGAAAAACTCCATTCCATCAAACTCTTCCTTTAACTTCTAAAGAAACATATTCTCAAGTTCTCAATAAAAATATGGAATATTAGTTAATAAAAAATATTTATTGCATTTCAATGATGAAATTTCATTACCCATTTTTTACTTACATTGTTTTAAGTCATTGAGTTCCACCACTTATTTTAGGTAGGTTCTCCTATATTCCTAAAAATAATAATGTTCATATCCATGTTAGACTACTGATCTAGTCCAATGAATTTTGTCGATCCCATCAATTGAGTAATCTACTATGCGTTTCTCATATTTTATTGATGTTATAGAGATAAAAAGACTAGTTCTTTAACTAGATATTTTATATTCTTTCTATTTTAAAGCATATATTCCATTTGACTCACTCTTGGTCTTCCTATACATCTATCTGAGATATTTATATTTTAATACGTTTTTATGTTATTAATCTAATAATATTATACTTAGATATTTTAATGATTTAACATAACTAATTTGTCTTCGAAGTGTTGAAATTACTACCTGACCTTTTTATTTGAATGAATAGCCCAAATTCAGATGAATTGTAACATGTCTTCTTCCTCTTATGGAAATATAAAATTTTTATCTCCATACGCAATGAAAAAACACATTTTGTAATTAACCTCAGTCTTGTGTATTTGTTTAATAGAAAAATAAAAATATTCTAAATTTATAATGAATTCATTGCATCCAAATTCAAGTCATTTACTTGACCATAGATCTTTTTTTAAGTAGCTTCCAATCTAACAATGGTGGAATTCTATTGAAATGTTATTCCACTATATCGAGTTCCTCAAGAATTTCCTTAGTAATTCTTGAGTATAATCACATACTTAAATCCTTCCATATCAATTTATTATTCATATGTTCTTCCACACCATTTTTAGACGGTGTTATAAAATCCTTCTTCTCATTTATTGTTAAATTATTTTGGAAATTGTGACATAAGTTGTATCTAGTATGTTAAGCACAGTTTCCTAAACTAATAAAATTTTACTTATATCTGAAAATTTCAAACTTATGATTAAAAATGTAAACCCAATTTTTTTAAAGGCATCCTAAATAATGGTTTAAATTTAAATAACATCTCTAATGTATCAAACATATATAAGTACACAATCCTTAATGTTATCCAATTATAAATTTTAATCTATGGGTTCCTTCAATCAAGGATAAAACACACCCTTTAATGTTTCCCCATCTTATATCTTTCACTAAATTAAATTTCCAGGTGATTAAGCTTTAATATGCCTTTGAATATAAGAGTGTTAATATTTTTCAGACTTAGATAGATAAGCATGAAATTCTAAACCTCATAACCTTCTGATAATATAATCTCAACCATTAAAACCATATATATGATTTTGACCAGCTATAATATAACATATTTTACTCTATTGGAAACCACTAAGGATCCTCTTGTCACATTAAAAAATCTATTTGAAAAAACTATTTCACAAACATCATCATTAATTAATCAAAAGTAATTAAAATTTTTCTATATCCCTTTTATGTGAATGACTCAATTGAGTTTCAGTATCCCATAATTATTGATATTGATATTCACATCACCCATTACGATGATACCCTTGGATTTTTCATGTAATAGATAAAAATTAAAAAAACCCACATTCATAATTAACCATGGATCATTGTTCATTTTTTAAATAGAAAAATACACCAAAATCAACAACCTGTGATTTAATGTGAATGTTGATGCTTAAAAATTATAGTGATCAATTATATAGTATTAATGAAATTTAAACTACCAAATGTTAATGTATATACCAGAACTTCCCTTAAATAAATATTACCCAAAAATAGATGAATATTAATTATATAAAATAACATTAAAATCTAGAATTGTTTAGGAGTAGTGAATTATTATACTTAGAATCATTAATAACTAGTCTATAATTTAACCAATTATATCCACTAAGTTCTTCATACCAAGAACCCATCGTAGTCGTATCATATATAATACATTTCTTTATATAGTAGAGAAATGAAACATAATAAAGGGTGATATTAGATGCCCAGTAAGGCCATTAATGGGAGATATCATCATTAAAAGAGAATAAGGGTTTAAGATCATGAGAATAACATTTGAGAAACCATGCCCAATATATTATATATTATAAACTCAAGTCATGGAATAAACCATTATATTTCATAATACATGGATGATAAAGTAATCAAAGAACATAATCCCTGAGATTATAACATTGGTAAAAGATATACAATTTTGGAATACACATAATTATTAAAAATATTATATCAATATTATCCCCCAAGACATTCATAACTTTTTATTAATGGGATAATCACCCTTGAACCTACATTGGGGATATGACAGCCTCTTAGGAACCCTCTTTTAGGATCAGAATAATATCCCACATACCCTTTTTCAGGCTAGAGAAAACAATCATCGACCCTTATATATCTTTTAAATTGGACATTATCTAGTAAAGTGGAGGTATATATTATCCCCATATAGAATTTCTTATAACATAAACACCATCTGAGTTATAACGTAACCACCATCGCATAATAAAAAAAAATTAAATATTCCATAAGAGCATAAAACATTAATCATAACATAACACAAGATTAGAAATGGGTTTTCATAAAAATTTCTTCACATAATAATCCATCATATGTAATGTGATTCATAAAACAGTTATTATATTACATTCCAGGAAAAGAAATGGGTTTTGTAAACATTTCATCATTGAATAATAGAAAAACCTGTGAAAAATGAATGGATTTTATAAAAATATTATTATTATAAAAGTAAACCATTAAAAGGAAGAATAAGAATTGTATAATTCAATCAAACACTCTTAAATATTATGGAACTTCAATAAATGTAATCATAAATGGAAAATGAATTTTAAAAATCGCATGGGACATTTCATGAAGAAAAGAACCTTTTCACTTTAAAAACCACATTTTTGATACTAAAATATCACAATCAATTGTGAAAATACTTTAATTTTAATTAATAATTTGAATAATATAATGGAATATTTAAAACATTTAGTGTTCATGATGTTATAACATTGTTTTCATGCTGTATTTGTTTAAAAAATTATTCCTTTAAAATTTATAGTAAAATCCAAACGATATTTATTTGGAAAGCAATATAAATATTTATTTTACTTCATAAAATAATAAAAAAGAGTATAAATGGAATTACAACGTCATATAAAAACATTGAAACACTATATAAAACATTTTTAGAAAACATATATACGAATGAATAAGGGGTTTTTATCGAATAGAGTAATGAATAGATTTTGTCACAACAAAAATATTTTAGAATATTTATTATATAAAGAGAGAAAAATGAAAAGAAAAAATAATATAATGAAATTATTATAAGATAAGAATATTTATGTTTTTATTGAAAAATCGATCATAATATTTCTTCATAAAAAATAATCATAAACAATCCTGATAGACAATGAGACATTAACACAAAACCCTTGCCACTCTGGTATCTTTTTAATAGTAAACCCCATGAATGAATAAATATCCATGAAAATTTAAATATGATGAGAATAAAAAATTTACTGATATCAAATTTAAAATGTGTTGTATATACACCTCATAAAATAATACAGTTTAATAAGATGACATATGACTCAATGAAGAAAAATTGAGAAAACAATATATTACATTAAGTCTTGAATTCATTGATAAACATTTTTATATAATGTAAAATAAATATTCTTCAATTATAAATCATTTAAATAAGAATAATCATATGTATTATACCATATCTGATTTAAATATTAAATTTTAGTACCTGTTTGTTAATTTTTTTGTTACAATAATGTGTCGGGTACAACTGCATCGTTTTTAATGTATGTTTTGGTTTGATATCTTCATTCCATTCATTTATATCGTTTCTACATAATATAAATAATATTTATATATTATATATATATATCATATATATTAAATATTTATTTATTAATTTTAATATATTAAATATATAGAAAAAAATGAATTACACTATTCATGGAGATGGTATGTCGTATGTATGCATGAATACTTTTTCCATTTTATAGAAATATTAAATGAAAGGATGGTAAATAGTATATTAATATTTAAAAATAATATTTATTTCATCTATATAAAATATATTCATTAAATTTACTCATATTACCTTCCATGAAAAATCATATCTGAAAAAAATCACATCATTTCCTGAGATGGTCGGTCACCATTCACACGAGCAATTTTATCAATTTCTCATGAAATGTAAAATAAGAAGGTATTTATGATATTTTTAATACATATGAATATAAATATCATATATTTTTAATATTAACATTGAATCCATCTTTATATCATGACATGAGAGGTGGTAATGGAAAACAAATTACACCGATTCTTATTGTGGTAGTCCACCATACACAGAATCTACAGTTTCTAATTCTATTTGATAGATGAGATGTTAAATTTAGTTAAACAATTAACATAACAGATCCTTATTATATTTAATACACTATAGTTATTATTTTGAGAAGTTTAAGAATATTTTAATAGGGGAAAAAAATAAATTAAACAAAAACACAAGTTTATGAATATTACATATTCTTTGAAGAATCTATTTTATTTTATAATTAATGCCTTATTTGGGGGGTTCTCTAATAAAAATAATGAATCTAGGATTATAGTATTTATTTTAGAAAGATATATTTCTAGTTTATGTTTAAAAAAAAGGATTTTGGATGTGTGAAGGTGAGAGTATAATTGGTGGACATTTATATGTTCGGGAAGGGCTAACATGAAATTTTGGAAAAGAATGAAGTGTTCCCACTTTTTTTACATGAATTAAGGATCCTAGAATGGTCATTATCTAAAATAAGTATTAAAAGGTCAGTATATATCCCAAAATGCATGTTATAAAATATTGTAAGTTATTTTAGCCCTTATATTTTTAGTTTGAAACCCTTAAAACCCGTTATAACCTTAATAACGATAATTAATTTTTACTGTTTTACTATTCAATTTGAACAAAAAATTAACTATACATTTCTATTTGAATATAATTCAACTGATTTAAAATATTTAATAAATTTTCACAACTTACATACAAATAATTTGAAAATCAATATCTTAAATTTAACTGTTTGTCATGTTGAATAAGCAGTTTTTTAAATAGCAATTTTTCAAAATTTTAAAAAGTCTTTATATCAAAATTTTATATGAAATTTATTCCAGTGAACTATATTGGATTTATTATAATATTATTGATATATTATATTATTTCAATCAATTATATAAAAAAACTAGACCTTATAAATTCTTTAGATGAAAAGGAAATTTTTAATAAATACTTTTAGTTTTCACTATTAATAAAAAAATTAGTCTTTTTAGAAAAGCCCCTAAAATTAATCCTAATTTAATTTCAGAATGTTTATTCCAAATATTAATTTCATTTTATCACATTAAATTTAAAAATAATTTAAACATTAGTTTTATTATTTTTTCACGAAAATAAATAAATATAAATTTTTTTAAAAAATTATTTTTTGAATTATATAAAGGATTTAATAAAATTATGTAACTTTTCATAAATATTATTTATATATAAGAAACCATTATAATTAATTTTTAATATTTGTTCCCTCATATTTATTCATTAATGTTTGACAACTAGGTCATAGTGGTTATGTTTATATAATAATATTAATAGTTTGTAGAGGGTTACTAAAAATATGTGTTTCATGAAATGAAAGCTGTCGATGAAATTAAATTTATTTGGAGAAATATATTTTATAAAATCATAAGGTTTTAATTTCTACACAGCATAAAATTAATTTTTTTTATATATTTCATAAATTTGGTATTAAAAAAAGGGTAATTGTTTCTATCATAATATTCTCACATATTTTTCTTAAGTTGGTGGTTTCACCTGAAAACATTGACCACGTGAGTGGTGTAGTTTCTAGAACATTAAATGTATGATATTGAATCTATTGATATTTTTCCCCGTAATAAAAATCATGATATAATCTTATGACCTCAAATTTTAGGAGATGTGATTGATTAGGTTTGCACATCCTCTTGGGAGATACAATGAACAGTTCATGAAACTAAGATACGTTATTTAGTAGCACCTTATGACAAGCTATGGTCCTAATACGATCCAGAATTAAAAGGAGTAAATATAAATAGGACATAGTTTTACCCCCATTAAAAATATCATTAACTTATTCTAGGGATATATTGTTATAAACACCTTGTCACCATCATCAAATTCCAGATCACATTGACAATTCTCAGCATAAAGTTTTCCCAACTTTTTTCTACCCTTATGTGATTCTTAATAGATCTAAACTTTTCCATTATTTTTCCATCTAGTTAAAATCCCAATATATTTATTTCTATAAATGTATCCCTTTATATTATATCTATATTCTTCCTTCCACATAGGTCTTCATATGGAGCCATCTGAATAATTGATTGATTGCTATTGTCCTAAGAACACTAGGCTAGAGGAACGTGTTGATCCCAGCCACATTTAAATTCAATAGAACATGATCTCAACATATAATCTATGGTTGGGATAGTTATCTCAGATTTTATATCTATAAGATTATAATATGTAGTGATGAAGCCCATATATGTATCAATATAATGCAGAATATTTCAAAAGAACGTCAAGGTAAACATTGAATCTTGATTAGATATAAATAAATATGGTACTCTATGCAAACATAATAATTATTTAATGCATATCCTCATAAGATAATAAAAAACGTAATATTACATGACAGTTTTGAAGTTTGTTGAATTTTTGATGATAAACAATATCAACAAAAAAGATTATGAACCGTAGATGTTTTGGGGTGTTTGATGATAAAATATATATTTATGTTTTACCATTTACAATCTGGTATGGGAAATTATTGTAACATCCCTATATAATTTTATCTATCAGTATTAAATTGATGATATACCAAACACTGAGATAGAAAAATAGGAATATAATAAATCATGCTTTCCCACTATAAATACTATTTCATGTAAGCTAGTGGTTGGTGTTATACACTTGTCTCTCTTCAGTTGTTGTTTCATTCCGCATAATCCATTCTAGATGCTACAGTTTTTCGCCCAACATGCAAGTTATCTTTGTCAAAAATTACGTTAATATAATTTCTATAAAAACCCCACATTGAAATAATACATAATTAACACAACAATATAGATATGATAAACCAAAATCATTACTAATACTTTACTCTTAATCATAAAAAACTTAAAGAACATGCTCCACAAATAATTTTTTCGCAGAAACATATATAAACACAAATGGTTGTATTTCTATTAGTGTCTCACAAAATATTATTAATCATGGTAAAATATGATCAAATAAATCCTTAGAATAGGTGTCTTGAAATTTTAATTTTTGATCAACTTTATACTTCTAAACCCTTAATAGTGTCCATAACTAATACATTAATATGTAATAGATACATATACCCTATAAAATTAAAATTCACCCCTTTTCCACAAATAATCTCTTATCTTATATGTAATCATTTATATTGGATTCTTGGTATCATCCATGATATGATAAAACATAAAATTTGATTACATTATTCTATAATTAATTTTGTGGCAGATAATCAATTAGTTAAATAAAATCATTTTCTATTAAAGGATGTTGAATAATATGTTCATGGGGGTCCTTTATAATAAATAAAAAAATGAAATTACAAACTAAGGAGTGGAGAATTTGTGTTCCCTAATTAGGATGATTCACATGATCTTTTGTGATTTTAAAAGATTTCCCAATTTTCCTACATAATCAAAGGTTCGTGTGGAATAACGTCCTCATTAGCCCTTTTATTGGAGAATTAATTATCATAATTAAAAAACTACATGTACATGAAGCACATGAGTGTGGGTGGTTTATTCAAAAGAGTTATATATCCATTTCCATCATTATACAACTTCTTCCAATTAGTTTCTAATTCAGCCACTCGACAACCTTCCATTCCACACATAAATCATTTATTAGATCCCTTAATACAATTTAATCTATCTTTGCTTTCACACTTAGAGCGTAAAAGAACAATAATTTTCTTTTCTATATGGTTTTTAGATCTTCCTTTAATTCGATATTTCTTTTCTTATCAGAATCATGTATTTGATGGGTAATTTGAATATCTATTTCCACCTTGATACCACATTGCAAAGTTTATTCATATCTAGGGATATCCCTTATTGATGATTCTATTTGTATACCTGTTTTACGTCATTGGAGAGTAAATCAATATTTCTTTTAGGTTGGATTATTATAAAAGAATAGTTCCATATAATTCATATAAAAGCATCCTTATAGGTACAAAAAGAGTTATCATATTTCTATTTTAAATCAATGAATTTATTCTCATGTTTTGTATGAAGAACATGTTGAAATTAATTTTTGAAAAATAATAGCCTAAACTCATACAATAATATGGAGTTTATTTCATCATGTTACCTCATATTCGGGATAAGAGACCACCCTTAGTCTGCATCACCTTCTAAATGATAGAATCATAAATGATTTTTTTCATGCAATAAACATTGGATAATAGAAATTATCTTTTAAAAGGAATTGATACATTTCAATGAAATTGGTGGATCAACCAAAAACAATTAAAAGGTGTATTGTTCCACCTGAATGACTCAAAAGAATGATGTTACCTAATTGTCTTATCTAGAATCCCAACATGACTCATCATTTATGAATGGTTTGTGAGAATATAAATGATATTTTTCATTACATCTACCATAACATATGGTTTCTTAGAGGAACCATTATTTCATTTTCCATCACATTCATAATTAGCATGGATAATTTAGGTTGTAACCAATGATTGAAACCAAAAATCAGAGTCTGATAATCACTAATCATAGTAGAAAAGAACATATCCTTGAAGAATCATTTATCGGTTTTCTAAATTAAGACACCTTATTTTAAAACCACGATATCATATGTTTAAGATAGATTATCCATGATTATCATCGACCTGAAAACATCAAGATGGTTCATAAATAAAATGTGAATTAACTAATGAACATTTCATATGAGTGTCCAATAATGTGTACATAAAATCCTATTATGGGGAACTAGATAATGATTCATTAAAACCTGACATGAATTTCTTAAAATATATTACCCTATGAACATTTTTTATAGAACCATATTCAATTTTAAAATGCATATATGGATATATTTCATTGAAAGCCACATAATCAGATCCTTACAAAAAATTACTATGTTATCCTAAACATGGACTCATCCCAGGGGTTCTCACTTAATATTTCACATTATAGTTTCCAAATAATAACTAATCATTTATTTTAATCTAAATATAATGTATGAAACTTCTCAAACATCATAATAGATGAATATTCATTACATAAAATAAAATTCTACACCAGAATAATTTATGTTAATTGCATTTGGAAACATGGACACATAAAAAACTTGTTCATAAGCAAGCTACATCTTCTCGCAATGTGTTCTACATAATAAGAACCCTTTTAGACATGTGATACATAATCCATTTTTTCACACCTAGGGGAATGGAACCATAATCAAGGGTGAGCTAAAATGCGTAGTAAGTTTAATGAATTGATAAATCAATGTAAAATAAGATTAAAGGTTTAAGAACATGCGAATAACATTTTAAAAACCACACCCTACATATCATAGATCATGAATTAGAGCAATGAAATAAATCATGGTAGTTTATAAGAAATTAATCATAAAGGAAAAAAAGAACATGATCTAGGATAGCATAAGTTCACCATAGGGTATATTTTTTTAATGCACATAATTATAGTAAATTTTATTTCAAAGATATCTACCAAAAAATTTATAACATATTAGTCCTGGGTTGTCCACCAATATACCTGTTTCGATTTTTGGATAACCACCCATGTAATCACATTATGTCTTGTGATATCCTCTCATATACCCTCTTATAGGATTAAGATAACCTTATATATAACATTTTATAAAATATAAAATTAGTCCTTATACAATTCATTTTAGGGAGAAATAGGTCCCACATGGATTTGGTTATATTGTAACCACCATTCTTATTTATGAAATAACAACCATCTTTAGTTATAATGTAACCCCCATCACATAAAGAAGACCATACTCATTTGTGACACAGAATCAGGAGTTATTTATCATATTTGAACCCATTATAAGAAATGGGATTCATAAACATTTCATCATAAAATAACCCCTCGATAGAAATGACCTTCAAAAAATAATTATCATATCAGAACCCCCAAAAATAAATGAGATTCATAAACATTTAATCATTTAATCATATATATTCATTATATATGTATTTATAGTAATCTCAAAAATTTAGACATAGAAAATGAATTACACCATTAATGGAGATGGTAGGTCGTACATACACATAAACACCATTTTCATTTTTTCAACAGATGGAATAAAAAAATTCAATATTATATTAAAATCACAGAATATTTTTTATTTCATGTATATTACATATATTAAATAAATTTACCCTTATTACCTCCCATTTAAAGAGTATGTGAAAAAGTAATCAGATCACTTTGTGAGGCAGTAGTCCATCATACACATGGGTGACATTATCTTATTCCAAAATAATTTAAAGTAATAAGTTATATGAGATATTATATTTCAAAAAGAGTATTAATATCATAAATATCATTCCTAAAAATTAAATTCTTCATTATATCTAGCCATTAGAGGTGGTGAAGGAAACTGAATAATATCGATTTGTGAGGCTGTAGTCCTACATACATATGATCGACATTTTAGTTTTTAATTTTATGGAAGATGATATATATATGTAGGTCATGAAATTAATATAATAACATATTAGCATGTGTGACATAAAAGTATTATTATATTATCATATTATAACCATATTTGAAGGATGTAGAAGAATAAATAAAAAACCTGAGTTAAATAAATTTACTTATTCTTTAGATAACCTGTTCATATTTATAAATAAATCATTATTAAAATGTTTTAATAATAAATAAAATTCCTTTATTATGTGGTGAAAAAATTAAGGATGTGATTTTGGAATATATTTTATAAGAAAAATGGTCTTGTAAGTGTGAATAGAAGATGAGAGGGTGTGACACTTTATAAGTGAGGACGAGGAGAAACTTCAATTTTTGGTAAATAATAAATTTTACCCAAAGTATTCACATAAAAGGATCTAATATTGATAATTATAAACAATTAGAGGTCATAAGGTCTAAATAATTCCATAAAAGGGGTTTTGGGCCATATTTTATGATTTTTACCCCTTATTGTATTAGATTAACCTCTGATTCACCCGTTTTATCCATAAAAAAATAGTAATTTTTTATTTTGTTAATATTAATTATGAAAAAAAATTAAGTTGAACATATTATTTATTATTAATTATTAAGAATAAAAATATATAATACATTTGTAAAAATTCCATTAAAAAAATATGAAATTTTAATTTATAATTATAAATATAGACGTGTTGAAAAAGTTGTTTTCCAAATAGAAAATTTTCAAATTTTTAAAAAGTTTTAATATCACAAATTAAATATAAAATTTATTAAAATGACCAATATTGTATTAATTATAATATAAATGTGGAAATTTTAATTTTAAAACTATATTTAATAAGATGAAATTTCATATGGTCTTTAAACCAAATGTAGTATTCAATAAATGCCAATATTTTTTAGTATTCTGTGAAAAATTAATCTTTTCATAGAAATATAAAAAATTCACCTGAAAATAATGTTGATATGATAATCAAAAAATAATATAATTTTATCAAAAAAAATTATAATAGTTTCAAAAATTATTTTAATCATTTTTTTTTGAAAAAAGTATTACAAACCATTTTTTTGAAAAAAAAATTATTTTTCAAAGTATATAAGGACATTAATAAAAATTATGCACTTTTTATCAATGTGAATTTTTTAAATAAAAATATTATATATAATTTTTTAAATGTAAAAATTTCTATTCATTCCTTCATGTTTTACAGCTTTGTACTAACCATCATTTTTAAATAATAATATCAATAGTAAGTCATGGTGCGTCAATACTCATCATTTAATGTTATATTAGCTATCAAAGAAATTAAAATTTCTAGAAAAAATATTATATAAAATATAGGGATGATAGAGTTGATTTCCTTTTACATTTATGCTTATCAATATTTTTGTAATATATCACTTAATCCCAAAAATCTTTTAGAGAGAACCAGGAAGAAGTTTCTTACATCTGGTTATTTACTGATACTTATCTTTAGGTTTATTCTAATATATCATTTGGGTTGTCCGTCATTATCATTCAAAAAAAATAAAACTAACATATGGTACTAGGAATTCCATTTAACGAAGTTCTTTATTGAGGATAAAATTAAATTAATCTTAAATAAAATATCATTATTTATAATGGATATATTAACATCAGCCACCATCACATCTCTACTATCTAGAAGAAACGATGGAAAAAGTAACACCAATAAATTATTTAAAAATTTAACCATCACCAATTCAATCTATCCTTAGATATTATTGAAATAATTGATGTGATCTTCTATTAGCATTAATTTATTCAAACTCAATGAATATCAGCTACATCATAAAAATATGTACGAAAAGCCATTTCTTGGACACATCAACATTGAGTTTCTTAAGGCCTATTATTATTTTCACTTCATAGATATTAAAGGAAAAATTATTTCATAATGAAAACCTAAATAATTGGATAACCTTACTTCATACTATTCCCATTCTTCATTTTCCATTTTATCTAGATGAAAACTAGTAAATGAAATGTAGAAGTCCCTTTGAATCATATGATCCTCTATTTTCATTCTCAAGAAAAAAAAATTATTCCATAAACCTTATCAAAATAAAATTTCATCCAATAAAATACATTATTTTTTCAATTAAATGACTAGTGAAAATTAAAAATCATTCATGGATATATTGTGTGAAACCTCATGTTTTACCATGTATGTAGAGTGAAAAATGAACCAAAAGCCTCTAATACCACTATAATAAGAACCAGTTCTCTGATACCACTTTTTTGGTAGTGGGGAATATGTGTGACCATTAAAATAAATCCCATAAAAACTATATTTATTAGCTTATTATGTTTAAAAAATGAGTAAATTACCCTAAAAAATATCCCTTGACTAAGAGTATTGTAGGTAAGAACAATTATCACCCCACTCACTACAAAAAATACACCGTTCACACAAGTCAAGAAAAATGAATAAACTCAAAATAATTTTAATAAATGAATAAAACAACTCAATGAAATAAAACAAGGAATTAAGGTTATTAAAACATATCTTCTTACAGGAATAAAAGGAACACTAGTACTTTTATTATATTAATTATAAGTACATAAATTAAAAACTACTAATAAATCCATTAAAATGAATTAATTACAATGGATTAACACTGTATCATTCATTAATCCACAACCCACTCACTCGGATCACATTTATAATTTAGGTTTGACTATTCTTACGATACTCACTCCATTTTTTTCATAATTATTAGATGGAATTTCTGATTACATTACCATATAACATTCATTGATATCTCTTAATATCAAAATTTAACAATTTATATATAGTAAAACAAGGACCTAAATCACTTTCCTTAGTGTTATATTTTATAAAAATCAATCTAGAGTCATATATAACTCCAAAAATTATGGATATCTATGAATTAATTGCAAGGTAAAAACTTCTCATCGTTCATTTTCATCACACTGGGGCCCTATTGATGATGTCTATACACCAATCAAATGATTTTTGGTTACATGAATTTGGTGACCTGAATCTAGTGAACTTAATTATACTTCTCATCCAAATGTGATTTTCTATATATGACATTATTTTATGAATTTAAATAAATCTATATCAAATATATTGTTTGAGGACTTCATGTTTACAACTTACTTGATTGGATATTGAGACCAAGGGACTGTATTACAAGATGAGTATCCATTTGAGGTTATTATCATTGTGACAATAATGTAAATATTTTATGGGTTCCATGAAATGTTTCTAGATCCTAGTCTTAGACTTTTGGCTAGTGGTAAAAAATTCAATGTGAAAGAGGAATATAAGGTGAAACACTAATATTATAAATAATATTAGATAACTTTGATTTTTGTTTAATAGTTTAATTAATATTATTCTTGTCATATGGTTTAAAAAAATATTCAGGTTCCATTAATACACAAATTTAATCAGTAATTATTTAAAATAATATTTATGTTTGTTGAATAAAAAATTGATATTATTTTCCAATAAGAAAATATAAAATATTATTTTTTCAATTGTTTATTCAGAAGGAAGAAAATATTTATTTATTTATTTTTTGTGAATATTAAATAAATATTTATTCTCCTATTTGTGAATATATTATTAAATTGTTTATTAGATAGAAAAAATATTGATATTTATTAATTTAAATAACTATTTATTAGTGAATATTTTATAAATTTTGAGGAGGATCAACTATCCAGGTTAGGGGCCTGGTGAAATTATTTATTTTATTTATTTTCATTTTAATAAATATCACTTAAATTATTTAGGAAATTACATTTATTTATCAATGAGTTAGTTCATTTCAGAAAATATAATAATCATAATACTATTATACATATGGATTAATTGAATTTAAAAATTAGATAAGGGCCTATGAATAATTATAATTGATCTAATCTTATGTATATTATACTGATTATATCATCTAGGGAGGCATAAGTTTGTAGTGAATAATGAAATTATCTCTAGATAAATCTCTCTAGAATGAGTGAACCACAAATTAATTAAATCAATAATTACATGATAAGAGATAATATTTTAGAGAAAAATGATTCTTGTCAAAATCAATGGTGAAAAATGAAAGTCACTTGGATCCTCTACACGAGCACCAGAAATTCCATCAATGATGTTCGAAGATTTATAGAGCACATGTCGATACTACAACATGAATTATACTTTAGATCCTTTAACATTATTATAATATAAAAGGAAGATTAATACATTTAATTAATGATGATAAAATTATCTACATGTGCTAATTCTTATTTATAAATTAATTATAAATTATTCTGAAAAAATCCACTCTATGAATTTTCTAAGGTAGTGTTAATCCCATTCTAAATAATATATACATAAAAATTTATTAAAATAATTATTGGGAATAAGACCATCAAATTTAACCACATCCCTTAACCTTCATGTTTTAATAGTGTTTTTAGATATTAATTTATAATTAATTTAATATTCTTTGATCAGTTATGCATTAGATTTTTAGTTTATCATTTATAGTTTCTTCAGTCGAGATAAAGTGACTCTTCAGATTCATATAACCAAGGATAGGCATACAACATATAAAAAATCTTGGAAGCTTCTATATAATGTTTCAAAGAATCCTAGTAGAGCAACATGGTTACACAAATAGAAAAGTGCAAGCTATGTACCAATGGTCAACCACACTAGAAGAAGCCTCGAAACTCACAACACATAATTTCATGATTTTGAATCTAGAATAATTACATGATCAATATTAACCATTAGATAGAACACTGTGTAATAGGGTGTACATGGTGTGTATCAAGCGTACACGCATTGTAACCCCACTTTGGTTTGACCTGTGGGAATCATGGAAGTTGTGTGGTTAATGTATGTGAAATGTAATTAATATATATAACATATTGAATTATAGTCGAGTGACATGAAATTACTAAAAATTCATGGAGTGTTTTGGGGTTCACACACTGTGTAATTTATAGTAAAGAATATGAAATAAACATTGAATTCCTCTATGTGTAATTTTAGTGGATAATAATTGAACACATGCCATGTTGTTGGATGTACACATCATATAATCAAGATTAACCGATGAAAGGAACACATCATTAAAGGGGTGTAATGTGAATTACCAAAAAAAAAATAAAATAAAATAATAAAACCAAACTACATGATGTATATATGTATGTACATGTTGTGTGACAAGGTTTTCCTCCCGGATTACACATATAGGTATTTCTACTAGACATGTGGGATATAAAATGATTTATTAAATAATTTCTATATTATTCCATAGTCACATGACATGTATAGTAATTGTATACACTATGTGCTTCACTATAATCATCGTAGATATACATGATGTATATTTAAGGTGTAATATGTAGTCATAAAATCCATATAGACTATGTGTCTTGACTCATAGAATAAATCTCGATTTATATTATCATACACTATGTTGGCATAAACTCAATGTAATAAATTTTAAATGAAAAATAACATACAAATAATTAGTCACAAGCTACATAATTGTTAAACATCCAAAATAGGTTAAATGGAGAAGTAGAGGGGTACCTATCTTTCCACCTCCAGTAGGCACCATAAACTTAATTAATTTTAAAATTAATTTAATTAATTAAATTTATTAAAAATTATAGTTTTTTTAAAACTAGGGGTTTTTTGGATGTATAATTAAGAAAAATGAATTATTATACTAATCAGATACATTATTTATTAATTTGAGATATTTATATTAATATATAATAGATTGAAATAAATGGTCTCTATGTTTAAATTCATAGTCCTTATAGGTGATTATAATCATGATATTGATCAGATAATGAATGTGACGGTGTATATTTAATTTATTTATTTAATATATGGTTTCTATGATAATTTTTTTAAATTAAAAAATATGTTCTTAAAACCATGTCCCAATCGTTATTATGTTTGGGCACACATATCTAATTTTTTTTATTTGACCATAAACCCCTTCTTAACCTCACCTATGAGTTAGTATGTATATGAAAAAGAAAAACATCCCACCTGAAAGATGGAAATTTCATTCTGAGTAGGGGTGTAACTAACCACATAGTTATACAAGTGAAAGGTTTAATTATGTAACTCATGCTAAGAATTAATCCAGGAGTTACTCCTCTTGGGTCATGCGTTGGTTTAACATCTTTTGGATTAGACAACCAGTAGTTAAAATCTCATGACCATTTTATAAGTTTAATTTTTTTGATAGTGCATGGTTATTTATTTAGGTATGTGATGCTATATTTATTTGATAACTAAATTCAATCCAATAATGTTAAATAAAATAAAAAATATGGATAAGAAATTATATATATGAACTCTGTTTAAATTATTTTATCAAACATGATTAAATAATATTTTAAAATATATATAACATAGAAAATAATTTAAATGGATAAAGTGTATAATCATATATATAAGATAAATAAAATCACACCATAAAATATTTACTTAGAAAAGTCATCAATTAGTTGATTTAGAATGAAACCATATTTAAATGTAATTTTTTTGCCATAGTTAAAGAAACTTCTCTTATCAGTGAGTTGTAACTAAAAATTGGGTTTATCTTAATGAAGTGACCATCATTTTATTATTTATTGAGAAAAAAATTGGTATTACTTAGAGAAATTTTTTAATTAAATATCAGTGTTAAATTTCAATATTGGGGAGTCTACTCAACAGATCAATGGACTATTAGTTAATTAAGATGGTAAGAACACCTACTTAAATAGCATTGAAAACTATTTCAGACCTAATATAAAATATGAAAAGGGAATTTTTTTCCTTTCCACTACAATATCTTAATGACAGGATATTATAAATCCAATGGTGAGGGATATTGGGATTTGATAAAATAATGGAATACTAGTATACCAAGATTTAGTATAACACACTTTACAATAATGATATATTATTAAAATATATTTATTATAGAAAATGGAAATCCAAAACAAAAGAGAAATATTATTATTTTTGAAATCAGAATGTTTCCTTACCACAAAAAATTTCCATCAGTGGTATAGTAATTTATATAGAAAACATCTATAAGAAAATCTATTATATGTTATAGGATCCGATATTCTAGAACAATCACCACATAGAGAAATAAAAGATGAAAGGGATTCCTATAATATATATATAAAGGATGATATTTATGGTTTCTCTAATTACGATATCAACAATTTATAGAGAGATTATGATACAACATAAGGACATGGATTCTGAAACCTTGAAATACCATATCCATGAACAAGAGAAAGAGAGTTATTGTATTAATATAAACGAGTTTGTTAATACACTATATCAGTGTAAAACCAACAATAAGAATAGATATTTTAAACATGAACTCATAATGATTATGTACATTAACCATTTAGTAAATTTATGCTTCTATTTATAAGATAAATTATATATTAATATCATTTTATCATCCTTAACATATATTTTTTCCACATTCATCAAGGAAAAAATGATGAATGGTATGGAAAATATACTCAAGAATATTTTTAGTATGTTTAACCCAGAATGTAAGGGTTACTAGGAACATGAAAAATTTCTCCCTAATGTGAAAAGAATAAAATACCTAGTTGAAAATTCCATGACCATTTAAATGATAGTGGTTGCTTTACAATGTCATTAAAAGAGTCAAAATATTCAAGGGGAGATAAATGGACATGAATCTATCCACTTCTCACAAGGAAGGAAAAGTAATTATAAGAGGAACTACAACTAGATAATGAATAAAAATGTGTAATATTTGACATCGATTATATTCATAAATGCATCTGAAAATTCTATTTTATTTATTAGGTATTAAATTAATTATTAAAATCCCATATTTGTACTCAAATAACAGAAGCAAGGAAGAATAAATATCTATGTTGATAATTAATGATGATTCCTATGTTTCCATGATAATTACATGAATTTAAATTACTTAGTTGATTGATTATAGTTATATAATCATTTGTTTGAGAATTTCAAAAACATTTATCTCAATTAATAATTAGGTAAATCATAAATTATTTAATATTTGGAATGCATGATTTATTGAAATTTAATACATTAATAATTAATCAATTACAATTGAATAAGTTTTGTTTTAAAATCAATAAGATATGGAGAATATTTAATATAATACTGCAATGTAGTTTTGGTAAGAAGAATTATTGTGAATAACATCTAAATATATGAATAAAAAATATACCAAGTATGATGTTTTTACATTTTAGAGATTAAAATAATTGGTATTTTCCAAATAAATAATTATGTAGTTTTTTATAAACACACCAATAGAAATAAATTCATTCTACATGACTTCTTGAGTTTGTTAAATAAGGAAACATAAACCTTTTTTTGGATAACCAATAGGTAATGTTAAATGGTTAATTAGATTCATTTAAGATATATTTTTGGAATCACAATAAAATTAACGAATATAATTGGTTAAATATATAGGATCCTCTAGGTTATATTATGGGATATTATAATAAAAATAAATTCATCAATCCATATTTAATGATCAATGCGGAGTGTTATATGTTGAGAATATTTTCAATAATCAATATCAATTCATGCTTTCAAAAATAGTAGCATAATATCAAAACAATTTACAAATAGAATGATTAGTCAATATCATACTAGATTAAATATGATGAAAATACATTATTTCATAACCTCTAGTGTTTGAGAAGAAATTTTTTGTTAATGTATTTTTTAGATAAAAATTTACATCATTGAAATATCTAAATGAATCGTAGTTAATTATACTATAGCTACTCAGGACATTAAAACTATTCATATAAAATGGTATTAGTCTAGACTGACTATATTTCCATAAGAGGTAAGAACAAATATTTTGAGATATTGGGATCAATATTTCCTTTATTAATGATATATTCCCAGAATCACATGAGTTGGTATATGAAAACCAAACCTTATTAGTGGTGTTGTTATAGAGTCAAATTCTATTTTGGAATGTTAAAACCAAATAGCTGGTTTAAATTCACAATTACGAGTGATATATTATTTGATAATAATATGGAATCTTATAGAAAAAATTAAATAATAATTGATTATGTTAAGAACGTTCATATGAATTCTGAGATAGATTCCATGTAATAGAATCGAGTCTGTATTTTGTAAAATTTTCCTCTTGACATAAATCCATTTTTATGTTATCAATAGAAACTAGTCATGGGTGGTAAATGTTGGTACAAATTAATCTAGACTAATATATATTTTATAAATTTATTCCAATACATATTATATTAAAAAAACATCCATTAATCATCATTCAAAAATCCATTAGAATTATACTTAACCTAAAAATTCCTATCATCATTTTATGTGGAAATTAAATTTTAAGACCACATTCTTTGAAAGAAATATTATAAAATATGTCTATATGATACAAAAGGGCATTGGGTAAAACAATGAATGTTAATATGGCTTGAAAGTTTAAATGATTAATTAATGAATTTTAAAAATCATAATGATTATAGAAAATATTTTTCTAAATAATGTGTCGCAGGTGCATATAATATGTTAGTGTCTATGCAATAGTTTTCTAAGATTGAAATAACGATATCTTGTAGAAAACATATGTTAAATATTTTAAGACTAAGTATAATTTATCTATGAATAAACTATGTTAATAACCCATGTTCTAGGAAACATGATATACAAAAATTGATCTATTGGTATTCCTAGATAATTTCATAGTACATACATTGATAAAATATTGTTTTATATGTCACATGGAATGAAATATATTTAGGTTAATGTGTTGAAATATAGAACAAGATTCTTGTGATGAATATACAATGTATTTATAAGACTAAATTTAAAATATTCTCACATTCCATGTTATGCATTGAATTTTTATATTTCTTATGATTAAATCATAGAGGGAAAAAATAAAATTATAATTGATAAATTTCAAATATTTTCAGTTAAAACTATATATTAGAACATGATAAAATTATAATTTATAAGTGCCTTCTAGATAGAATAATTATCATAATATATTCCAAGGTGTTATATAGTAATATTTCATATCAATTTTCATTGGGATTATAATATAACCAAGGTAATATCCAAAAATGAATTATTACAACTAGTGGTTTCCATATATACATTGACCGAGTAAATTTTTTTTTCTTGTAGATTATAATGTTTCTTAGAAATATTTTGTTCAATATTTTAGATTCATACCAAGATAGTTACGTGTTATCAGATTATGATAACCTTTAGACTGTGATACTATCAAATATATCAAGAATGAAAATTTTAAAATGTTATATACTCCGTGAGATAACATATTGATGGATTTTTTCATACGGTTGATTTCATAGTATATTGAACAAACAAAAGACTATGGTAGGTATAGTATCTATGACCACAACTCATCATAAGAATGAATATCACCTGAGATCTAGTAGATAATAAGTTGTTAGAAGTTAGATCTTGTATAAGTTGATTTCTACTAGACACGGTGGACTATAATGTGTTATTATTAAAATTTATATTACATGAACATTCTTAAACCCCGATATTGATAATTTCCTTATCACATGGCGAGTTTATGTTTATGTAAAAGAATGTGACAATGTATTCAGATTATTTATTTCCTTAAAAGGTTATATTAGTTCCTTTGTATAATAAAAATAATAAATCCCATTGAAATTATTCTTAAATATATGACACATATTCAGTAGAAATCTATTTAATTGTATGAATTTTTTATTTTACTATATAGTGTTAGGGACTCAAAAGACATTGATATTTATTCTCATTAATTTCTCATTTGATAATATCTAAGAGAGGTGGTTATGAGAAGAATCTCGCCAATATAAATTTAACTTGTCATATATTTAATTGGATATTACAATTGTGGATGTGTTCATTGGTCCATAGAAATGATATTATTATTGGTGTATTTCTGGAATAATGTTCAATGTACTGTTGAAAAATATGATAAAATATTCTCATAGCGAGGTTGGATATGTTGGGAGTATCATACGTTATTCACAATAATGAATAATTCATGAATTTATTTGTTAGTTCTAAATTGAAGAAGTTGATATCTATTGAACCTTAATTGAAACTAAATAACATGATAAATCCTTTTCCATGATTTTTTTCCATTCATTTCATAAATCCAAAGAAAGATATAAAAAGAAATAAATTTTATGTCACTAATAATGAATCCATCTTGATGAAGTATCAAGAGAAGGAGATTATATTACACAGTGGGAATCCGTATTTGGTTGTTATCATTGAAAAATTAATGGATTTATCTACCGGTGCCTTGATGTGTTTCTAGAATAATAACATGGACTTTTCTCATTTTTTCTTATTGCTATTGAAAAAAGGCATAGACAGTCACAAACTAAGTGCAACTAGATTATTAGTAAAATTATAATTGAATTTAATTAGTTGAATTAATATTGTTTTTGGATTATGGTTTAATAATTATTATTTTTTATTATTAACATAAATTCAATCATTTTCTATTTGAAAGATTATTTTTGTGGCATTTTTGTTAAATTTTTAGGTTGAAGACTATTTTTAAATGGACCTTTTATTGGGTAGTGGATGCCCATCACATGACCTATAGGCCCAGATGTCCTTAATTCCCATTACATGGCCCAAAGAACAATATTATTAGCCCAAAGTCCACTATGATGAATAATTCTTCTACAATACCTAGTATAATATAGTAACTACTGCATTACAACTACAGATGAAGTCCCAACTACAATTCCCACCATGACTATAGTGTCTCTTATTCAATAACTCTACTGCTGCTATAGTTTAGTTATAGTACTACTATAATATTACTATAATAACTAATGTCGGATTGTGTTTAAACCACCAACATTGATGCATTATTACTTGATTTTTTAACTAATATAAAACAAAAACTATAATTTATATGTGAGTTCATTATTAAATAAATATTATTTTTTAATTTTTAATTATATAATATTATTTTATCTCCTATTTCATTACACGGTTGAAAAACTATAATTTATTTTTTCACATAAATATTAAATAAATATTTATTCACATATGGGTAAATATAATATTTAATTATACAATGAATGTATAATGTAGTAATATTTGTTTATTTAAGTAAATATTTTTTATTCAAGGTTAGATAAATGTCGAGGATGAATGAATGTTTTAGGTAAGGGCCCAATAAAATAATATAATTTATTTGATATAATTTAAATTAATATTAATTAATTTGTTTAATATATTATATTTAAATATTATTGAGTTCGAGAATTTCATGTAATATAATAATAATATTATTATTTTACATGAGGTTTATTTAGTGTTAAAAATTACATAAGTGCTTTTGTTCAATGTTAAATGATTTAACCCAAAGTATATTAACCAGATTATATCATTTTATGACATATATTTTTGATGTGAACAATGAAAGTATCTCCAGATAATTATCTCTAGAAAGAGAGAAACTCACAAGAACTAACTGAAGAATAAGAGGTGACCACACCCTTCCTCTATCTGTTGAAAGAAAGAACATGATATAATTTTTTAGATCGAATGTATTCTTATTATGATCAATGGTGAATGATGAAAGATGTTTGAATCCTTTTCACTAGAACTCAAAATCTGAATGACACTGTTACAAGATTCATAAATCATGTGTGGATAACTCTATAAGAAGTCAATTATGGATTATTCCTTACAATGTTTATTTAAAAATAAGGTCAAATGTAATTAACCATAATTATATCATTGAAATTTCCCTTTATACATTTATTTTATGTACTATAAATCACATAATAACACTTATAAAATTAAAAAAATTATAAATGAATAATGAATTAAATTAGTGGTATTTCTAGAAGTAAATAATCATATACCAATTGAATAGTAACTTGACCATTAGAGTGGTAATGTGACCATTAAGAATAATAATGCTTCAAATAGAATAGTAACTTCATCTATGAAATTATAAATAAAATTTAAGAAACATTTATATGAAAAATGATATATTTGTATCTTGTGATGAGTAAGTAAAAATTTGTAAAATAATAAATTAAGTGTGTATTTTTTTTGTGATTTATATTTAATTATAATTTCATCCATAATGTAATGTTTTAAAAAAATTATTTTCATTATAAATATTAATAATTTAATATTCTAATGTCTTATGATTATAAAATTGTATAATGAGATTTTAATTAATTTATAAAAGTGATAAAAATTATTATAATATTAAAATAGAAATTATTCTAGTGAATGATGAATTTTTTTAATAAATATTAAATTTAACATATTTAAAATTTATTTTCATATAATAGAGATTAATTTTTGATTATACACATTGAAAAATAGTTAGGATTAATTTTTGGGATATTTCTAAAACACATGAATTTTGGTGAATAGTGAAATACATTAATTTATCGTATTTAACTAATACGTGAATTATGAATTCATAGTTGATGTATGGATGAGGTTATCCAAAAATATATAAATATCATTAATTATTATAATATATATGGTGATAATATTCCAACAATTCATAATATTAATCCAAAATAATAATCAAATGAATAAAATATTCCAAAAACACCAATCCACTCCCCTATAAATATCACCCCTCCCCATCCCTTATTCTCTGAGACACAAAGTCTTGAATCATGATTCAATTATTTCCATTTCCTCTTCCAAAAATCTAACCTATGTTATAGACTTTATTGTCTCTACAAAATACTATTTCCATGTCCCTTAAAGAGATTCTCAAGGATAAGAATTATATATGTAAATCCTTTTTCCTTCTCTTTTAATTTCTTTTAATTAATTTTCATTGTATTTTATCCTTTCTTGTTATTTTAAAAAATGAATGAGAACTATATTATGTTATAAAAATAGGAATATTATTATTTTAATATAATATCCATCCTAAAACTAATTCTCCTCTCCCTTTTCTTCTAAAAATAAAAACATCATCCGTGATGTGATGATTTACCGCTATAGTGGACAATGCAACTTCATTTTCCATTACCACCATCAAGTATGGTTATAAATAAATTATTATGGTTATAAATATTGTATTATATATATTATTAGTTTTTTTGTGGTCCAAAACTAGTATATATACATGATATTAACTATTAACTGAAAAGTAGTTCAGTATAATAAAAAAAACCCAAAAATAATCTAAATGATTATCTCTAATGCCTTATCTAATGATTCATCATCACCCCATATAACCAAATGAAATATATAAAAATTTAATCTTATATATGATCTTTAATAAAATATAATATCAGTTCTTTAAAATTATTCTCATTTTATAAGAACCTCTATACTCTTATAAAAAAAATTAATCATCAAAACAAATGAAAAGAACACTCCCAAATGACCAAATTAAATATTATAACTAATAAAAATACCATAAATGAATATTATAAAATTATAATAAATAAAATACATGTAGAAATATTTGTTAATTAATTAATTAATTAATTTAATTTCATTATCCAAGATATTTTGTTCAAGTTCAATACACGTTGAATCATAATGTAAGGGTTTCTTCTCAAACATCAATTTTCATTCGTGTTATGTTTTCTCCCTCATTACACAAATTAAATTCATCATTATTTTTAAATAATTCTTATAAATTTTATTTTTATGTTCCATATTCATGAATCCATATCAAATCATCTATAATTTATGGTGAAATACATGTTTTACAAGGTTCTCTTTTTAATTCTTTCTGATATACATGCTCGATTAATGGGATCTTTTTTATTTCTCACCTATAATAAAGTACTACCCCAAATATGTTTTAAGACACCATTAATTTTATAAAATTGCTATTTTTTCTTGAAATTATATATTTTTCTAAAGATGTTATTATACAAACATCAATGAAAAATACAAAAAAAATTCCCAAAATAACTCTTCTTTGAAAAGGAAAAAGGATATTTATCTTAATAATTTTTTGATGATTTTATTAGAGTAGTTTTAATCTATTTCAAATCCTCGGTTGAAACATATTCTTTATTGATAATTATATTTTATTATTATCATATATCATATTTTAATTTTTTTTATGATTAGTTTGTCTATGGATGAGCTATCTTGATACCATTCACCGTACCACTTATAATTGTTAGTGATTATGTTTACAGATTGAGGAAAATTATTTATATTTCATACGTATATTTTGTTTTTGTTTAACCAAATTCATATTAGTAATTAATTGGACTTTTTATGTAATGGGGGGGTTCTGATATGGAAACTTTATGAATCATTAGGTCTCATGAGATAAAACATTAATGGATTTTATTGAGGCCATAAAAATTAATTTTCAGATGTCCTGGTAGAGGCCTAAATGATATGTTTGTAATATCCAAAATTATGAATTAAAACATTATAATATTATTAATAGAGAAGTCATGTAATTATTTGAAGATTAGAATATCCATGATTATATTTCATGTGATTATATATTTTGTATTATTTATTCTTCTTTTATTCTTGCCACATTATAATAAGGATTATGTTTTAATAACATGTGTTTTTAGTCATTCAAAATGTTTTTTATTTATATTATCATCTAGTATACTATATAACCTTATAAAAATAATCTTTTCTCACCCCTTTATCATTTCTATTTTCCTCTGGATGTTAATATGTATATTATTAATGACATATAGTGACAATCTAGGAGTTATAGATGTTTCAAATGGAGTATCTAGGATATTTTATTACATTCATGTTCAAATGTAAAACATCAGTTAAGATATGAATTTTCTTAAAATAATAAAATATTTTTTTTCGGGATGAATCATCCTTGTTTATTATAATAATGTAATTATGTAACCATGGGGTGTTAGCCATGTGGCACCCACTAGTAGTACCCCGCACTCTCTGTGGGAACTGGCATAGGCTCGAGTCCTGCTAGACTCAGACACTGTTCATATAATACACAGGGTGATTCAAAGAAATTTACAGAGTTGAGGACTGTGCGACACACTCTGGGAATGATTCCCCTAGTGGGAGGTGAGCGTTAACCTACAAATGTTTTTCATATTCGGTGGTGGTGTGGTTGTGAAGGTGAGTAGTATAACAACACCGTTCTTTGGGTGGTTCAAGGTTCAAATACTGGGAGTCCACTTTTAGGACGGGCCTTTCCCCCAGGATCCACCCATCTTGCATGGTCACCTGGTCTTGATTGGGTGGAAAAAATGAGGCAAATCCCACTATGCTGATGGATTTCTTTGATGAACCATCACCGATCGGGCCGTTACCCTCTGAGATGCTCTGCCATCTTGGCTGGCAACGACTCCTACCCTGGCTGCGGCTCTACCTCAAGGCATTGATCCCTTCATGGGAAATGGGAGTTACCACGTTTTTAGGGTTCAAAATGACCACACATGGGAATAAACTTTTTCATTTTAAATAAATAATGTAATGATCCAACTCTGGGAAACAACGATTTGTGGCTTTACAGTTGTATCAGAGGAAGTTTAGAAAAGAAACATGAAAATGGATTTTGAAAAAAATCAATATGGAACAAAACACTATGATAGAATTTGATGATAAACATATAATAACATCTTACAATATGGGTAAGGTATAGATTATGCGGGTCTTCCTAGAAATACATCTGTACCTTTATACTACAAGTTGACATGATTTTGGAAGATATGTACAAAGGGGTAACAACTCAGAGAATGTGTCTCCAGACTAACCTAGGGTAACCTTGTATAAAAAAATACGCCTTCATGTGCACTTGGTTTGACACTCCTGAGGTATATGATTATGATAATTGAAATTTTCATTACAAACTATTATAAAGTATTTAAAACTAAATACCTCCCTAAAGATACCATGTTTAAGATAATGAGGTTCAATGTGCATAACTTTATAATTTATGTTACTTTTTTTCTAGTTTGAAAATAATACACTATAATTCATATCTTAATTTAGTTTATGACATTATTTAAATATTACGCCTCATAGATGGAGTGGAAAACATATCAATGCGCATATCCCATATAGTGATTTTCCTCATATTCAATATAATGATATTGGTAATGGAGCTATGACGGGTACTGAGAAACTTATAATTATACAAGGAAAACTCACTCAGGATATGAATAATTACCATACCTATATAAAGCATCCTAATCCACAATGTGGATGAAAAATACTAGTCCATTTAATGAGATAGAAAGATCCATCATTTAATGGGACTAATAAACCATTTATATATGAACATAAGATAAGATAATTAAAGAATATATTTCTCACTTTTGGATGTAATGAAAGAGAGAATGTAACTATTGTAGTTTATCAACTCTTATGAGATGAAGATCAGTTTTGGTCATTAAATCAAAACCCAAAATAGGAGGATTAGATTTCAAATATGGAATAAAAATATTTTATGGAAATTTTCTTTGAAAAATATTTCCATCACGAACAACAAGAGAATATAAGGATACAATTAATAATTATGAGAAATAAAGAGGATTAATACATTTCCATGTATAACGAAAAAATTACAAGGTAATAAGGTAATTCCATATACTATATATGTAATTAACGGAGAAGAATTGATCAATTCTTTTATGTGTTAAAAAATTTACTCTAAAGGGAATAGGTCTCCTAAACATTTTAATTATAAAAATATTTAGTCACATGCGCTATAAAAACATAAATAATTATATAATTATCATAATCATAATGGAAAAAAAGATGAAGAAGGTGGGATATGAAATAAAGTAAAAATAGAATAATAAAAAATGGAAATTCCCAATGTGTGACACTTGAGGAAGGAAACACCCTAGTGTCTTCTCAAAAGGAAAAAGAGTCTCTTACATGTGGGGAGAAAAACTCCATTAAGAACATGATTGAAATGGATAGAATAAATCCACAAATGTTAAATACAACAATTTTAGGGATATGAGATAATATGGAAATGATTATCCTAATAATAAAGTATAATTTAACTAGAAAATTCTACGAGAGAAAGGATATGCTTTTGATAAAACAACTACGAAGGTTTATGTTCCTAATGATGGGACAATAGGTACCTTAATCATTTTCTAAAACAAATCCAATTATTTATTTGATTTTATAAGTTCAAATTATTTTATATCATCCCAGTTTTCCATGAATATTATATTTTTCCTTTTTCATTAAATAAGTAATATATAAGTCAGAACTCTTAAGTGATGTGTCATGACAACAAAGATGTGCTAGTAGTTCCCCATATGAAACATAAACATACAGTAGTTTAAAATGTTATCATCATATATATGGTTCATTTTGATATAATCCTTTGTATATAATGGTTTTTAAAATATGATGCGAAAATATATTGATTGAAGAAGGAAGTTATAATTTTAGAAGAAGATGTAGAATCTCTTATCTTTAGAGTAGAAACTTCATCATATTGTTTGTATCCAGATATAGAACCAATATCCATTCTAAATGAAATTATTAGAGAGGAAGAGAAAAATTAATATATGGATGGGGAAAGGAATATTAAAATTGAGGATGTAAATATTATGTACGAATACATTGATGTAAATTTAAAGGATTTATCTAGATATCCTCTATAGTAAGGAATTGAGTTTTCTATCGATATAATCCCGAATTCAAGGATGATATCCATGAATCCTAAAAGAATACATTGTGTAATTAGTGTAGTTTAAGAAAAAATGTTATGATATGATTAAAAATGTATTTATTAATTCTAGTGTTTCTCCAAGGGAGACCACATTCTATTTATTAAGATGAAATATGTATCCATGAATATGTGCATTGATTTTAAATAAATAAATTCTATTAATATAATGGAAAGAATCTTCTTCCTCATATTGATTATTTGTTTTATCAAATTCACAGAGATAAATATTTTATTAATGATTGAACTTCAATCTAGAAATTATTTATTTTCTGTGAAGATGAAAGATATTGCAAATATATCATTTCAAACCAGGTATGGACATTAAAAGTTTACAATAATTCCATTTAGAATCACTAATTAACCCTCTATTTTATGGATCTATTGAACAGAGTTTACAAGGAATATCTTGGAAATTTTGTGGTATTTATTAAAAATAACTTGACATATGCCAAATGATATGAGGACCATGATAACCACTAGTAGGTTATTTTGGAGACAGATAAATGAAATGAGTTATAAGTGTAGTTTAACAAGTGCAAATTACGATTTAAAATTATTTTTTATTCAACATATTATCTCTAATGTTGGAATCTCATTTGATACTGTGATGAAAAAGGTAGAAAAGGAATTTCATAAACCAATGTACATAACTAAATGTTGTAGTTTTGTGGGATTAGCATGTTACTATCGATGTTTTCTTCGGAATTTTTCATGGTTATCTATCCTATCATCTAAGCATACTCATAAAGGGTTTATGTTTATATAAAACCAATAATGTGAAGAATGTTTTGAATAATTTAAGAGGAGACAAGTGAATTCTCTGATCTTGTCTCCACATTTTGGAAATTGTGGATTTATTATTTATAGTGATGAATCAAATAAAGGACATGGAGGTGTCCTCATGAAGAATGATTGAGTTATTGCCTATGCATAAAGGTTATTAAAAACTCCTGAACACAACAATCCAACTCCTAATCTTTAGTTAGTAGGTATAATATTTTCCCTAAATATATGGATACACTATAGATATGGTGAAAGATGTGAGATATAAATAGATCATAAAATTATCAAATATATCATCAAATTAAAATAACACCAAGTGAGGAATAGATGATGGGGATTGACACTCAAGTATTTTTATTGTTCAATACACTGTCACACGGGGGAGGAAAATAATGCCACAGATTCATTGAGAATTAAGAGTTAAGGGATTCTAATCAAAATGAGGATCGATAGGGATCCCACATACATGGAATTGGAAAATATAAACATGAGAATTATCAAGAAATGTGAAATATAACTACTTTTTAAATCATTTTCACAACTATATTTATTAAAAAAGATAATGTCTTCTTGATCTTAAGATTAGAATTTTTCAAGGATAACTAAATTTATGAATGATGTGAAATTGTAAAACATTGTCTATAAGGATTTAATTTTGAAATTATTGAATAGGATTTGGGTTCCATCAATAGCATACCTAAAAAGGGAATTCTTGGATGATTCCAATCGCTTGAATTTCTCTATACACACTGGTATCACTAAGATGTATATTTATTAGAAGCAACATTTTTGGTTGGATAATATGAAGTAGGAAATTGCTGATTATGTATCAAGATGTTTTTTCTCTCAGAAGGTGATTTCTGAAAGGCAACATCATAGAGGAGTCATGAAACCTATACATATTTCTACATGGAAATGTAATAAAATTACAATGTATTTTTTAAATAGATTACCAAAAACTCCAAGAAGGAATGACTCAATATAAATATTTATTTATCAACTTACCAAAAATTCACATTTCCACTCCATTAGAGAAGATTCTATACTGTAGCTCCTTGCAAGACTCCATATGAATATAGTTTTAAGACCTAACAGAGCACTTATTTCATTTGTGTATGATCTTGATCCATGATTTACATCAAAATTATAGAATATTATTAAGAAATGTTTTCTTAATAAGCTTTTTTGGGCACTTCTTATCACCCACAAACTGACAAGTAGCCTGAAAAGACTATTAAAACATTAAAAGACATGTTTATATCATGATAACTCGACTTTCAAGGTATGCAGTTTCAACATTTTACTTTGGTATAATTTTACTACAAAAATATTTTACATTTTTCTTTTCAAATGAAACTATTTGAAGCATTGTATGGAAAGGGATGTCGTACACTAACATGTTGGGATGAAGTGGGTGAAATGAATCTTGTTGTACCAGATCTTTTAGAGGAAAAAATGGAAAATGTAAATTCAACTCAAACACATATCCGTGAAGTAAAAAGTTGTCAACTAATTTATACTGATTTCTGAAGGAAATATTTATTATTTCAGGTGGGACATCATGTTTTTATAAAATTATTTCCATGGTAGGGTGCCATATGGTTTCTTAAGAAAGGGAAACTGAGCCCCAGGTACATTGAATCTTTAAAAATTCTCGAGATAATTGGAGTTGTGAATAATATTTTTGAAAATATATCTAGGCTATATAATTTTCATAATGTGTTCCACATCTCTTTGTTAAGGATGTAAATTCAAGATCCAAATCATGTTGTCACTTTTAATGTAATAGAATTGGAACATGATTTGCCTTACTCTGAAGAGCCTATCTAGATTCCAAACACAAGAGAATATGTGTGGAGGAATCAGATGACTCAGTTGGAAAATGTGCAGTAGAAAAATAACAAAATTGAATGGGCATCATGGTTACTCAAGGAATTTTAGATTAATAACTACCCAAAACATTTTATGATGTGACATTTTAGAAAATTTGTGGATGAAATATTTTGTAGGAGGGTAGAATGTAACGAACTGGAATTATATAAATGAAATTTCATGTCTTATAGTTTTTTTATTTTATAATTCATATAATAATAGTTATATAATATAATGAAAACATTATAAATTAATAAAGAATAAAATAATAGGTATTTCTAGAAGATAAGGAACATATAAAATATAGTAGTAAAATGACATTTGGAATAGTAATATGACCATTATGAATATTAAAATTAATAATATAATCATAACATCACCTATGAATGTTTAAATAAAATTTGGGTAGCTTATAAATGACAATATGATATATATATATATCTTGATATAAGTAACAAATGTTTTTAAATAAAATAAATTAAGTGTTTGAATTTTTTTAAGTTATAAATTTTTAATTTAAATTATATAAGAAATTTAAACATTTATTAGATAAATTATTTTCATAAATTATATTTATAAATTAAAATTTATTAATCTTTATATTATACTATAATTTTATGAGACCTTAATTAATTTTTCTATGTGTCATAAAAACAGTTATAATATTAAAATCAAAATATTTCATGTAAATGATTTTTTTATTTAAAAAATTAATATTAATAAATTTATAAATTTATTTTCATAATTTATATTACCATTTTTAATTATACATGTAAAAAAATGTTTAGGGTGAATTTTTGGGATTTCCTTAAAAAACAAGAATTTGTAGTGAATAGTGAAATTTTGTAATTCACTGTAATTAATAAACACATGAATTATGGAGTCGTATGTGAGGTATGGTTGATTTAAGCCCATAATATACAACTATAATTCATTATTTTTTTATATCTTGTTATAATACTCAATTTATTCATAGTCTTGAGCCAAAATGATAAATAAATGAATAATATATTTAAAAAACACCCCTCTCCTGCATTGTAAATACCTCCCCGCACCGCCCCATATCCTCACACTTGAAAAGCATTAAATATTTCTCAAATTATTCTTATTTAAACTCCCAAAACACTCTCCCACGTTTTAGTCTTTCTTGTCCCACCAATATACCATTTCTAAGTCCCTCAAAGAGGTTCTCATGGAGTAGAATTCAAGTGGAAAATAATTTTTCATTTCATTTCCATTTCATTTATTTTTTTCTTCTTATTTTATCCTTAACATTTCTATCAAATCATGAATAATAAGTACAATACTTGAAAATTGTTTTTTTCTAGGGAATATCCATCATAAAACCCTTTCTCCTCTTCCTTTTATTTTAAAAATGAAAACATCATCTTTGATGTTCTGATTTACTACCATGGTGGACAACGCACCATCATTTTCCAATACCACTTTCAAGACTTCTTATAAAACCGATTTTATGGTAAAAAATTATTTTTTTACACATAATTTAGGTTATTTATTATTTATAACAAAAATATATAAATTATATTAACTAAAAAGAAAAAACTAGTTTGTGAGGACAAAAAACAGGAAATCCTAATATAAATGACTTTCACTAACATCATATATAATGATTCATCATCACCCCAAATAACCAAATGCAGTATATGAAAATTTAATATTCTATATAATCATTAATAAAATATAATTTACGATCTGAATAATTTTTATCATTTTATATGAACCTCCATACTCTTATACAAGTAAACCAATCTTGAAAACCATGGACAAGAGCATACCAGAATGACGGAATAAAATCATACAACAAATCAAAAGATACTAAAAATGTAATAAAAATATAATAAATAAATTAAATGTTGGAATGTTTTAGAAATAATTAATTTATGGAATTAATTTCAATATCCAGGACATTAAGTACTATATGAGAACACTTTCATATATAAGGCATGAGTTTTTTCTTGAACCACCATTTTCATTCTGGTTATGATTTATACATCATTAAACATATTTAATTATTTATTTTTTATATAATTATTATAAATTCGGTATATAGGTTTCAAAATCATGTATCATGATCAGTTAATATTTATTTTAATAGGGGAAATACATGTTTTACCAGGTACCCTTCTCAATTCTTCTAAATGCACATTCTCGATAAAAGGGAACTTCTCGATTTCATACCCATCTTCAAGAACCATCCATAATCTATTTTAAGAAACCATAATTTTTATAAAATCACTAATTTATTAATTAAAAAATATATTTGTTAATTTCAGTTTTTATAAAAACAATTATGATTAATACAAATGATATTTCTTTAAAACTATTCCTTGAAAAGTAAAAAAGGGTATTTCTCTCAAGAATTCCTCGATTATTTTATTAGAGTATTTTCATCTAATTAAAAAACCCTATAGAAAATTAGGTTTATAAATATTTATAACTTATGATTATCATCTAACATTTTTTGTTAAATGGGTGATGATATGTTTGACTTCGGAAGTGCTATGTTGATAACCTTCACCATACAACTCAGAAAGTTCAGTGATTATGTTTAAGTATTAGAGAAAGTTGTTTAAATTTGAAATTAATATGTTTATTATGTTTTAAAATAGTCACAGTAAAAATTCATTGGACTTATTAAATTATGTGTGGGGCCTAATATAGGACCTAAATGTATTGATAGTTATCACGAGACAAAACAAAAAAAGTTTTTTTGGAGGCCTTAACTATTTATTTTTAGTTGTCTTGGAATAGGGGTCGATGGTATGTTTATGCTATCTGAAATTATGATTACCTCATTATGATATTTTTAATTGATAAATAATTTTATTATTTTACCAGTTTAATATCCATGGTTATGTTTAATGAAATTATTTATATGGAATTATTTATTCATCATTTATTCATGTCGTATTATGCTCCGAATTATGTTCGAATGACATGCTTTTTAGTCATTCACCATGATTTATTCTTTATATTAGATTTCATTGTATTACATACCCTTAATGAGAATATTAGAACACCACTTTCTTATGTTTTATTTTTCACTAGGAGGGACTATGTATATTATGAATGAAATTCATGGATAATCAAGGTATTATGGATGTTTCAAATGGAGTTTCTATATTGTTTTTCATTTCAAGTTTTATTGTAAAACTTATGTTTGTATCTAGTTTTTATAAAAATACTTATCTATTTGGTCTCGTAGGATGGTAATTCCTTTTTTATACTAATGTAACAAAGTAAGGCATCAACTATTGGCATCTGTAGTAAAGGTCTTTACATCAAAAAATTTTATTAATGAAGAAATAATGATCCAATTGAGATAATTATTTTATACATATTATTTATGAGTTATAAGAGAAGAGATCCTAAATATAAATATTAGGAGCTAATTTTAATATATTTTTATGGACCTTATCTAAATAAATGAATTAAAAGGCATTATTTGAAATGGGATTAATCATTTTGTTTTGTGCCATGGAACAATCACGTACCACAAAATTGGTTGTGGAACTCATCACAAAAGAGACAAGGAACCGACATGTGGTTCTAACCTGGGATAATTTCCCATTCCCACTATATCCTTTATCTTTTATGGTCAATTATACAGCCATTAAATAAACTCACCTTATCCATCAATCTAGGTGTGAATCACTTACCCATATATTACCCTTCTATGTCATGAGATTAGTATCTCAAAGGATGGACATACCTAATGGTTCTATCTCCCTATAGCCATGAATATAACATATTAAAAAAAGATATCAATGCATAAATCATATGTTCATAACATATAATGGATTTATAAGTTTCAAACTGAGCTTTATAACATTTCCACACACAATTAATTAAATCCACTCATATCTCCCACTCAAGTAACTCAAACCCACATTCCCCCAATTACATCATATAAAAAATATAAAAAACAATAGAAAAGTAATATTAAGAACCACCTATATTGATTATTGAGTTATAACCTCAATAAAAATCCCACAATCCTTTACAAAGCTCGTTTGATCCCATTCTAACATCGATGACCTCCATGAAGAACTATTTGTCTCAAATATCCACTTAAATTAACTACAAGAAATTATTATTAATTAACATAATAAATAAAAAATAATAAAAATAGGTATAAACATGGTAAAACATACTAGATAGAATAAATATTCTATTAACTAGAGAAAAGGGGTGAATACCACATTCAATGCACCCCCCAAACCACCAGATATCTAAAAAATGCATTAAAAACCATACAATTCCATATAAATTTTATAAATAAGCCCAAATAAATTATGAAAAAGACGTATATATAATTAAATTAAATCAAAAATATTATTTTCATATATATGGAGTCACCTGTAGCTAAGCCACAACAAATCACTATCACCCCAACTTGATTTCAATATGATTTGGTGGAATCAAAATCTATTTCCAAATTTCCATTAATTGAAATATCAAATAAAGAAGATGGAACACCACATGATGGATATAGGATTGGAATATACTATAATATATTTAAGAAAAAAAATCCACTAGAAATAAAGGGATAGAAGAAGAAAAAAATAAATGGAGATGGAGGAGAGGCCTCCTCTTGTTTTCTAACATGAATAAGAGACCCACCATGGGGGATTTTTTAATCCTAATAAGTCCAAAATTACATCCATTAAAAATTATTATTGTATTTATGGGTAACAAATGCACCTGTACCAGACCCCTAATGCTTAACCTAGTTCTCAGGGTAATGCATCATCTCACTAGGGTCTCTATATTTTGGGACATCACCCCTGACATCCCCTAGGTACTTAGTGAAACATAATCAGGTACCCAATAGAATTTTGTTTCCATTGACCTCAATCGTTCATTATTCTAACCCACAAAACAAATTTTATTTTCTTTACACACAGATATAATCATATAAACATCTAATAAATCATTTTAAATACACCTAGAAATGTTAATTGTTGATTAGAATACAAAAATTTCAATTCATCCTCAGTTCTGAATCCACTATAAGATATATTTTCTCCAACACCACCGAGGAAAACCAGTTTGGGTCAGTAAATACTTAATATCAAACACAGATCATATTTTATCATAGGATGGGGTTCATTAAAATAATTTGAGGGTTATTTCTATACCCTAGCTAGGGAAAAATATTTGCATATAATTTATTTAGGGCATGTCCTTTGGAATATATGGGTTAATTTGTTCTAATTATGTTTAATTTATTTAGAATACAAGGAAATGGGTTAAAAAATATTTCTTACTATCATTGACTATATCCATGACATTTTACCTGATGAAATCGAAAGGTAAACAGTAAATAGGGACATTAAGTCCATCATTGAGATCGTTATTATTATGAATACCATATCTATTCATTTATATAGTGTTCCACTTAAAGATATTTGAATGTTGAAGGTTCATCTAGAAAACCTAGAGAAAAGGGGTTGTCTTCAATGAGTTATATACATATAGTTTTTTCCCTTGTTATTTTATAATAATGAGGATTGTAAAATGATATTGTTTGTATTTTTCTAGAGTTTTTCCAAATTTATAATCAATATATCATATCCTCTTCCACATAAAAATGACATATTTTGAAAATTTATGGCATACAAGTGGTTATCAATGATTAACATGAAGTTGTGTTATCAATAGTTACAAGTGATAAATTATAAAATTCATTATTCTAATTTCATGATTTGGTATTGAATGTATGACTATCTTACGAAAAATTCTAATGAAATTTAATGGGAAGAATTTTATTCCCCTAATGATTCAATTTTTTCATTTCCTTTGAGATTTTTTCATGATTGACTTTATGAATGATATTTTTGTGTACACCTTATCCTAAGAGGATCATGATATATATAAGGATATTGCAAATATAAAACAAAGAGTTCATAAAAATTTGTAACATAACTTTAATGGGAATATTTCGATCAATGGGGAGTAATTATTGGGGAATGAGATATTAGAGGCTGTTATATTATTGGACTTTTAGAATGTTATGGTTTATATTTCATGGGGGTGACCCAAGAATATAATTGATAATAATATAATCATAGAATAGTAAATATACAAATATTTAATAATTTATGAATAATTAATATTTTTAGTTCTTATGAATACCTTGATCAATATGGGATACAATTTGAGTGGTTTGAACCTTATGAGGGAGATTTCCAAGAGTTGAAGGTAGGATTACATCTGAACCATGTGTGACATTACCTACACCAGGTAATAATTATACTCTTTTCTATGATGCATCAATGGATTGTATATGATTTATGATGATATTTGATTAGTTCACTATAGATCAATAAAATTGAGATCACATTATTGGAATTATAAAAATCATGACTTAGAGTTGGCGGAATTAGGTCACATGATGAGATGTTGGTGTAACTATTTGTTTTCAAGAGGTTTATGTTATATATATGACACAATATCCTTATTTATATATTTAAAAAAAATGAAATGGTCCTTTTATAGATATTTTGGGTTGATTATCTTAATCCTTTTTACTCCGAGATGAAATTATCCCTTGGGAATGACAATTCCATGTATGATGTACCATGTAAAAAACTATGGCATGAGTGGTGAAAATGTGAATAGAAAGTGGAAACGAAGGAGGATATTCACTGATATGCATCTCATCATCTAGGAGTATCAAGGAAGATTATCCATTACATGATTGAGTATTACCTTATCACACCTTAATAGGGTGATAGTGATACAACATCTATACATATATTTCCTTGATATTTGGGGAAATATATAGGTTGGGGTTCCACCACCAAAATGGTTTTGGAATAATGATAAGATATTATATGTATGAGGGTGTGTTATTTTTCCCATGATAATTAATGAGGAGCTACTAAATGGTTCACATGACCTGAAATAGAATGTTAACCTCAAACATAACAATTTGTATTTAAACAGTACGATTGATTCATATCACACCTTTTTAAAGGGTGGTGGAAGGATCATGACACCCAGAAGAAACTTGAGTACTACATATAATCATCAAATAGGTGGATTTATGAGGGTACTATCTGAGTATAAGATAAATTTCTATTATAATGTTTACTTTATTTTGGAGTTTCATGGGAGAACCATATTTTACTTTCACATTTATCCTATAACAATAGTTATCAGATATCAATTTATTTGTATCCATTTATAGAATTATGTGGGAAGCCATGCCAATTTCATTTATGATAGTCTGAGGTAGGGGAGTCAGCTATTATTGGGCTTAGTCTTATTCTGGATACATCAAAGAATATTTGATGTATCAAGAAGTGATAAAAGACTTGTACAATCTGTTGTGCTTTTATGTGGACCATATATTCCATCCTCTTTAGTTTGAGGTGGTCAATGTGGTTTTTTTGAAAATTTATCTATTATTGAGACAATAATATAATTATAGGTAGGGGAAGTTGACTCTTTGGATCATGGGTCAATTTAAGTTAGTTGAGAGGATTATTATTACAATATACCAATTACAAATTGCATAGATATATAATGTTAGAAAAATTTTATTCTATATTTCTTAGCTTCTATGATACCATCTTGATCCTTCTCATGTGATCAACATTGATAAATTTGACCTAATGTATGATGAATCATTGGAGAAATGAATTATTCACATCCTAGATCTGATAAAGAATATGTTACAAGGGAAGATTGTACATTTGGTGCCTTTTTAATGGAATCAAAATCATACCTAAGATGATACTCCTGAGTGGGAGACTAGTATGCGAGCATAGTATATGGAGTTTTTTCTAGTGACACATCATAATGAAACAATGGGAAATCTATTTTTGGTGGGGAAGTCCTAACACCTTGAATACCACATGGATTTAATTTTTATAATTTTTTTCCTAACCATGTGAATGTTTATAGTTTTTGGCTATTTTGCGAGTTAATATTGGGAGAGTGTTAGTGTTTTTTATATACAATGATTGTGTAGAAATTTTTCTATTGGTCATGGGTCATTCGACAACACAAGGAGATGTGGAATGTAAAGGGTTTCAGAATATTAACCTATGATATGGGTGGTTGGTTATATTGTAATGGATTGAGGTTTATCCACAAATCTCTAACCATGAATGGTCATTTTTGTGATAGATATATTCACAACACAATGTGATCCTGGAATATAGTGATTGGGTTTTTTAATTATTACATAATTAAATACATTAAATCACAACCAAATGGGATTCAGTAAAAAGTGTCCCTGTGTTGGGGAATTTATATATAAACCATGTAGATACATAGAAAAGTAATTACTATGAATTTTTTAAGTCGATTAAATGATAAAAATAAAATGAAATATGGAAAACCTAATTTTTTCCCCATTATAGCCACATGAACCATCTTTCCCTTCTTCTGGAGTTTCCCCTCCCCTAATCTTTGATGTCAACAATTTCAAGTTAGAATTTCACATCAATTTTTCCTTAGGTTTTCATGGGGAAATTTTATTATTCATAATATATTATACCTTGGTTTCTTTCACTATTTCATCATTATCAATTAGTGGTTAAGTGATTAAATTGGTCATATTAGGTTTTTTGGATTTATTCTATGAGAGGTTGATCCATTGGAAAATATAGCTTTAGAAATATCCTATGGTTATAAGGTAGGTGGTCCCTAACAAATCATGTTTATATTTTTTTTGAATATATGTTGTGATATACATAATCCATTGGGCATGTGTGAATGGTCTTCAATGAAACCACATATGGTCTCTGTAGATCTAATAAATTAATTATCAATGAATTAGTCCTTACATTTTTCCCTCATGTTGTATTTGACATTGTGGTCACCAGTGACCACACCTTGCCCAGTGATAAATAAATGGGATGCAAGAATCCAAAAAGGTTGAACAGAATTATATAAAAAAGTAGTGGAATTTTATAGGTACAATAAATTACATTATGAAGAAAGGTATAATAATTTAAGAATGATGTGGAATTTCTCTTCAATGATAATGAGATGTGGGAATAGATGTTGTGTTGGTGTAAGGAACCTAAGGTATGGTGTGCGACGATGTTGGGTGAGTTTTCAACCAATGTCAACCCTTATTTTGTATGATATTTATGTTAAATGATTATTTTAAAATATAAGTTATATTATGGGAAGTAACATATAAGATGGGTAAATTTGTTTTTATCTTGTTATATGATGATAGAACTTACCCAATGCTAGGTGTAATGCCAATTTGTGGTTATTTTTAAAATCATGTTGCATGTAATTTCTGACCTTATTTTTTTATGATTTTATTAGTGTAATTATATCCCAAGGGTTCTATTTGGGGTGAATTTGGGTGTACTGACAAAATAATATAATATTTTACGTAGTTTTGGGTGTAATTACAATCTTGGAATGTGGAAGGGAAAGTTGTTGGGTGTAATTCAATCATTTCCAGATAAGGGTAAGTTGTGAGCATTTGAGTGTAATACAAACTCATGGAGCATACATTGGTACTCCTGCTCCGCCACAATTTGGCTAGCCATCCCTGCCATCTTCTTTTACTATTGCTTCATTCACTATATGATTTTATATTCCTTCTTCTTCGACTACTTTTCTTCCAGAGTCTATCCCTGAAGATCATACATTGGGACTCACTCCATATGTACAGGGTTTTCCTTCAGTTTTTGCAGATCCAGCGGCACCCATTGATCATACTACCGCGGGTATACTTATACAACGCTAAAAAGTTGTTACACCATTATTTTTTTCATTATAACATGTGTTGTTAAAATATATGTTTTTCTTTCATAACAGATACATCTACTGATAGAATTCAGGTTCAGGGGCGTAAATTATTTTTTGTGGTGTGGAACAACTGCACACAGTTGATGGTGGAATACAATGAAGATAATTAGATGATTGAAAAATTAGGGCAGCAATGTTGGAGTTTTTTAGTAACACTTGAAAAATACTATGATATCATTCCTATCAGCCCTCTCTCATGGAGACAACTACCAAATGAAGTCAAGGATAAAGCCTAGGCTGACATATGGGTACATATTTTTTTTATTTAATGAAATATATTAATTTTGGTAATTATATGAATCAATATTTTGGTGTTAGCTGTGGTTTAATTTCCCTGATGCTGAGGGTGCACGGCAACACGTCTAAAGTATTTAGGAGAGATTTGGAGAGCTTATAAGAATTATTTGTACATTGGATGGCATGCCAGATTGGGCACAGAGTGAGAGGCGGTCCCTGTCGCGGATGATTTTCCATTAGAACAGTACCGACGGATGATCCATCCAACATTAGCATTTTTATTCAAAAAAAAGGTGGGGCCCCAAAAGGGCCAAACAACGATGTGGAACCCCAACATTATGGGGTCCTGAAATAATGCAATCCAAGAGAATATCCCTGAATAAGATTCACCCCGTCTGGATTCAGCTGGGATACATTACCACACCATCTGAGAGCCTAGTACCGCAGTTGTGGCCATATAGTCTGCCACTTTGTTCCCCTCACGCCACGTATGTGATATTATGACGTTTCATTGATGAGAGCCTTGCATTGTCTAATTATGTAGGTGATAGACCATGGGTTAATGCCTTTATCATAGAGAGCGTCATGGATCGCCATTGAGTCTGTTTCAATGTGGTCAATAGAAATGCCCCTGCTATTGCTTAAGGATAGTCTGGATAGGACCGCCATAGCTTCCGCTCGTATCGAAGAACCGCTTCCATAATGCGCCGCGAAGGCAAGTACCAATTTTCCTTTGGAGTCCTGAATGACTCCTCCTCCACGCATGTCACCCAACACACAAGATCCATCCGAGTTGAGTTTAAGTCCAGCTCGGGGGGGGGGGGGGGGGAACCACTGAACCCAGCTGCCCTGCACCTCTTCACCGCACCGACTACCCCTCCTTTGGGTTTTCTGCACCACCCCAGGAGAGAACGCCCCCTCTATAAGCTTGCAGTTCCAAGAAAGTCAACCAGAAAGCAGTAGATATTTTCCACCACATAACGACCTGTGAAACTACTCCCCTCGTACTTGGCCCGGTTCCTCGCTTGCCAAAGGCAACAGCAGGCCACGTTGATAATAACGGCTCGCACCTTCTTCTCCTCCTCTGTCCCGCTATCATCCTGAAACTAGTGTTCAATATTCATCCCCACCGTACCCTCACGGGGAAGGAAGCCTGTAAGGGATCTGAATAAACTCCAAACGTGTCGAGCCCATTCTCCCTCGAAAAAGAGATGGTTCACACTCTCCTCGCTTCGCTCCCCGCAGCACTGGCAACATGACACTAGACTGATACCGATCTGTTTAATTTGATCATTGGAGGGAATTGATTTCTTCCTGATCCTACAAGTAATGAAGTTGTGTTTTGCAGGTATCTTATTACACCAATCCATGATCTGCCCCCATTCACGTTGACCATGTGGGGCACTCCTGCTGCAAAAATACTCAACGTTAAACCTCCCCGAGGTAGACAGAGTGTAGACGCATATATCCTGCTCTGTATTAAGAACCACATAGTCAAAGACTTCTTGCTATGGGCCGTCAAGAACTGAACTAAAAAATAGGGGGTACATTCACGTCTCCCTAAATGAGATGGTCGGGGATGGGCATCCCAGATAGACCAGCACTTCGCCCACCCAGTTGAGGTGCCAAAAGGATATGCTCCCATCCCCGATAATCCATTGTGAGTGCGGTAAAAGAGTTGGAATGATGATAAACACTGAGGACCATAACGCTGAGCCCCATACCGCGCCATGGGATTTATCATCCTTATACTTATGATATGTCTGTGTCCCCCACAAGGTTCGATCCTCAATCGTCTCCCATGCAAGCCTCACATGCATGCAGTGGATCGTGTCCACCATGCTCTTAACATTGATTTCCCCTTCACTCGTGGGTCAGGCCATTTTATCCCACGACACCCACTATCTCTTACCCTCACCTGCAACATCCCAGATGATGCGTGCAAGAATCCTATCAATACGCCTGATAACCCCCTTCGTCACGCACGAGGAGGCCAATGCATGCACCGGGATCGCAGATAGCACGCTATTCACCAGGGTGGTCCGACCTCCGAAGGAAAGAAAGTGGTTTTTCCAATTCGAAATACGATATGAGATCCTGTTCACCACCCTATAAAAGTCCCTGATCCTTGTTTGACCCACCGAGATAGGGGTATCGAGATACTCTATAGGAAATGATCCACTCCCCTTTTCCAGCACACTGCCCATCCTGGTCGCCCTGTTCGAGTTGCACGAAGATGGAATAAACAGGCTACTCTTCACTCTGTTAATGAGTTGTCCACTCTAGAAGCAGTATTCCTTGAGGATTCAGTTCAACTCCGAAAGGGACTTCTACCCACCGTTTATGAAGACAATCGTGTCGTCAACGAACATCAAATGCGAGACAGGGGCCAATCGATGCTTCCTACAATAAGGTAAAATGGCCCCTTCGCGGACCCCCTTCTTAATCATCCAACTCAGTATATCTTGCATTATGATAAATAAACTCGGGGAGAGAGTATAGACCTGGTGAAGGCCACGAAAAGTTTTGAAAAAACAATAGGATCTCCCCAAAAACGACACAGACATCCACGCCGAACTCACACACCTAAAGATGATGTCACAGGTCCAATGAGAGACTCCCATCTTCGGAAGTACTCTATTCATTAATCCCCATTCCATTCAATCATATTCTTTGTTCATGTAAAGCTTTATTACCACGTTATAACCATGAGAAGATGTGTTTAAATCTCTCAGCATCTCCTATGACATAGCCATAACACCCCGGATCGATCGGTTCTTGACAAAGCCGTGCTGCTCCGGAGCAACCCACCACGGAAGGAAACTGGGCAACCTCCTATTGATGATGCTTTCCAGGACCATGTAGGGGAAGCTACACATACTCACGGGGCGGTAGTGGGATATGGAGGAAGGAAATATTCTCTTCGGCAGAAAGACCATAGTAGTCGCGGAAGCAATACGAGGAAGGCTACCCCCCTAAAAGAAGTCCTGTATGGAAGCAACCAGATCACCTTTCACCACCTCCCAGGTGCCCCTGTAGAAGGATCCTGGAAAACCATCTGGCCCTGCGGCGATTTCCGGGTTCAGGTTCCACATCACCGCATGCACCCCCCCTTTATCTGGAATGCTTTCCAAGAAGGTGTTATCCTTTGCAGAGACCATAATCGGGATGTCCTCCCAAATGCCAGTCGTCCCCGACAGGTAACCACCCTGCATGTTCACACTATAACCCGCTAGGATATCTTTAATGAACTCGCACACCCTTCCCCCGACCACCTCCACATCGTCTGAAAAGGATCCACCCCCAACGCAAGATTGGGTTTCACAACCCACTTCCTATCCCGTAAGCATGCTTGAAAAAAAGTAGTGTTCTTATCACCTTCCTTTAGCCATTTTACCCTGGACTGTTCCCACGCCAGTCTCTACTTGGCGAGCACCAACTCCTGCATGGATCCCTCTAACTCCGCAAGTTCACCATATAACCCATCATCCCAAAAATCCTCAAGTCTGGCCTCCAGGCATTGGATGGCCAGTTGCAAATCCGCCAGCTCCTGGACTCAGGAAGGAAGAGACCTTTCCCACATCAGAAGTTCCTGCTTCAAACGCCACAGCTTTGAGTGGATAACCACCCATGCATGGCCCCAAGGCGGCTCGTTCCAGACCCTCGAAACCACACGATGATATTTCGGATCCAACGCCCACTAGCTAGTGAACTTGAAACTCCCCGTCACTTCATCTGTCTTACATAGAGAATGCAGGAGCAGTGAATGATCGGAAATACTATGAGTTAGGTGACTTACCCTCACGTTTGGATACTTGGAAATGGTGTCGACGTTGTCAAAGCAACAGTCCAGCCTACTCCAACTTCGGCTTCCGCCCCTTCTATTGTTGCACCAAGTGAAAGGATCACCTGAATACCCCAAATCAGATAACCCTTTCCCTGCCATACACTGCACAAAGGATAAGCTAGCCCTCCTTGCAAAATTCCCCCACCCCTTCATCTCGTCCGGATGCATGATGATGTTGAAGTCACCTCCCACCACCCAGGATTGATCCCCTGGGTTGAACTCGTTCAGTTCCGCCCACAACAGCTCCCTCTGTTGAGCATCACAACTACAATAGATAAAAGAGAAATACATCTCTTCTCCATCACCCGCCGCCTTCGCTGTGATATGCTGCTCCCCGGCCTGCGTCATCTCCACTGAAACATCCCTCTTCCAGAATAGCCATATGTGGTTCTTAACCGGTGCCGCATGCATGGATGCATTCATTCTTAATTTGTGTGTAAAATCTTGGATTTTGGCACCATTCTGCTTATGATCAATGATCACCACCACTTTGATTATGTAGATCCTTACTTCCGAAGAGACAAAGTACGTCCTCACCCTAGCCCCTAAACTGCGGGCATTCTAGATCATAATGGGAACCATTATATCATGCCTTTCCTGGATTTGACCCTAGGTACATTGGCCAGTACAGATGGGAACATGGGAACCTCACTTCCCTGTAGTTTCTTCAACATCTGCCGGGTGCAGACTGCAGGGCATGAGGTCGGACTAGCAGGTGATGGAACAAGAGTAGAGGGATAGTCCAAATGAAGGGACTCACTCACCACCATACTATCCCCCTTGACCGGGGGTGCCTCCCCCTCCAGACCCTGCTTCTCGAAAGAGTACCCAACCCTATGACCTTCGATGCCAACCGACGGGCCTTCCCCCAGGTCAGACGTAAACCTGAACAAAAAACACGCATGCCTGGAGCATAAGGAGGCCATTCTCTTGGGTCTTCCTTCCACTCCACCAAAACGGGGCGAACACCTCGAGCTCCGGACTTTTTGGCATCCAGGACAGCCCCCGCCCTGGAGGCCAACGACAAGGCTGGCATCTCCCAATCAGTGATGATGCTCCTGGCCACCCTCAAAAGGAGGTCAAAGAGGCCGCTTGTCTTCTGCTTCCTCGGAAAGTGCATCTCAACATGGACCTCAAGAGGTTCTTGAGGTGATCTCGGCAGTGGCAAGGGACAAAGGCCTAGAAAATAGGGCCTAAACTACCCCCCTACGAAGAACCTGGCATCGAGCAGGTCTGATCCACCGAAGAACCGCTAGACAGACCAGAGTGCATGACCGAGCTTAAAGGAGCGAGTGCACCGTGACGCGACGGAGAAGGACCAGTGTGCAACATGGAACCAGAACGGAGGCGACCCCTAGGATATCGTCTCCAGCACATCTGTAACGAGTGACCCTATAATAGACACGACGAAAAGTCCTTGGGGAACACCGGGTACACTACCTCTTTGTCCCAGACCACTGACTTCGGCAATTGAATAGAAATCTTCTCTGGAACCGAAAAGGCGAGATCATGTTCCACGTAGATCCATGCCACTAGGGACTCTTGGCCACAAAGATTACACTCGTCAGAGAAAATAAAGCCACCCAAAGAATCCCCTATAACCTTTAGAACAGCACCATTCTGAAAAGGGAGAGGGAGGCCAGGTAGACACACCCAAACCGCTTCACGGGAGCTTTCCTTCCCCTTATGAGCCTCCATCGACCACCTTGACAGACTGAACCGCCAACGACCCATGGACCATGGAGCATGGCACTAGGACTGGATGAAATTCGCCTCCGAAGAGAGAATTAAACAAAAGGAGCACCTGTGCAGCACCAGGACGCGAGCCTCCCCCTCCAACCCCCAGGAATCCACAAAGCACTTAAAATCCATGAGAGAGGGTTTCTCAGCACTAAACCGAGCTAAAAGAGTCCATTTCAAGCCCGTGGAAGCGTCGTAAAATTCCGACTGAGGCTCCACCAACGTCACCCGCAACCCTTCCCTTACCACCAAGTGCGAGAAAGCACCAATATCCGGTATCCAAGGACGCAATGCACCTAAATCCTGCCCACAAAGAGTGTCCCTGAAAGAGCGCACCACATGACCCACCCGGGGGGACGCAGTCTGGGGGTCCAGAACAGGGCCGGAAATTGTAGCCAAATTAACGCGAGCCAGAGCGGGCACCGAAGGAGCAGACATCGCCGATGGAGGGCCGAGCTCAGAGGGAGAAACGATCTGGTTTTTCGTTAATACTAATTATTGAATTTTATTTAGAATGCATCTGGAAGAAATAAAAAAACATTGATGATAATAAATACATCCACACAATGGGTCCTACAATGATGCCAGATCATGAGAGACTGTTGGTATGACAATTTATAATCTTTATTTGCGTTTTCACTATCAATTTCTTCCTCTATATTTTATTCGATTGATAAAGTTGTTATATAATTTAAGTTATGAAATTACAATTTTTTTACCATATTTTTAATTATGGTTTACTACATTCAATTTCCTGGTAGAGGTATAAATTGAATATAGAAGGACATGTGCCTCGAGAACAACTGTTTTTCTCAAATAGATGGAAGAAAGATGGAAGTGCAGTTAATGAACCGACTCAGTAGAAAATTGAATGTTTTACATTGTAGATTTATAATTTTAATCACTATATTGTAACTTAATAATCTATTTATATTTGTAATAGGCATCTTTAGAGGACCTTGATGCCCAGGAACCTGACAATTTTGGGCCAAACCATCACTTACATCAAGTGTTGGCAGATGAGCACCCTGGTAGAGTACGTTACCGACATGTGAAGAGTATAGTTCCGACGAGGTATTGGACATACTCATGTGTGAGTTTTAGTTCCACTGAGTTTCCGCAGGTTAATGCACAAGAATAATAGACTGAATAAATGGACAGAGAGACGACATAACAGTTTGCTATGGGAAACACTACATTTATGAAACTGATGGAAGTTTTACGTCCAACACTTCTACCAGAGGTCAACAATGCATGGGATGAATATATGTCATTGATGTGCTCTCTATATAGTGTTCCGGGTGGTAGTTCTAGTTGAGTTTGAGACAATGGCAAGGAGGAGCCCGAGGCGGAGGAGGAGGAGGGTGAGGAGGAGGCCTAGGCGGAGGAGGAGGACAAGGAGCAGGCTGAGGCGGAAGGGTAGGGCAGTGAGGAGGCCTAGGATGAGTACAAAGGCAATATGGAGGGTGGGGATGATGATGAGGACAACAATGAGGATGATTTTGAGTGTGAAGATGGTGGTGATGATAGTGATGGTGATGAGGGACAGATTGATCCATTACATTTTTGACTCATATTACTAACCTTTAATGTTTATTGATTTGATGTGCCTGAATATATGTGTGATTAGGTAGGTCAAATTATCATTATTTTTTTCAATAAATAATAAAACATGATATGATGATTTGTTGTGATATCCCTCTATTTTAATGAAATTGTAATTTTTAGTGGAATTTTGAAAATTGATGGTCTAATTAGAAGTTGATATAATGAAATCATTTTTTTATCCATGAAAGAATTTTCTTAGAAAATATGTAAATACCATCCCATGAACCCGTGACAGCCCACCGGACAGCCCCACAGATATCCCCCCACTCTCACTGGACCCTGGACAGCCCCACCTGAGAGGCCCTTGGACAGCCCCCCATACATCCCCTTGAGAGCCCCCCCACCATTCTCCCTTGACCCCAGACAGCACCCAGAAAGCCTCCCCACCCTCCTTCCAAGACCCCAGACAGCCCCCCCACCCTCCTTCCTCGACCATGGATAGCACCCCCACCCTCCTCCCTGGTCCCTAGATACCCCCCCCCCCCCCCACATACGTCCCTGGACCCCAGACTGCCCCCACCCTCCTCCATAGACCCTGAATATACCTCGGACAGCTCCCGACACTCCTCCCTGGACCCCGAACAGCCCCCACCCTCCTCCCTGGATGCTGGACACCCCCAGCCTCCTACCTGGACCCCCGACAGCCCCACCCCCCACTCTCATCCCGGGACCCAAGATAGCCCCCGAGAAATCCCCCCGGACAACCCCCCAGAGAGCCCCTCCACCCTCCTCCCTTTACCCGGGACTACCCCCACCCTCCTCCCTGGCCCTCGGATAGCCACTCAGACAGCCTTCCCGATAGCCCCCTCCTTCCTCCCTAGACTACAAATAACCCCCCTCCTTCCTGGACCCTGGACATCCCCCACCCTCCTCCTACGATGCATAACCCCCGCCACATATATCCTCATCCCCCACTCGGTAACTAACACAACAGTGTATCACTAAAATCATCACACCAATCACTACATCATATGGTCACAGAGCCCAATCTAATCTCTCTTCAAGATTCATCCGAAATCCCAATCTAATTAACATTCCATTATGATTATGTCGGTACCAATAACCGACCACCTACCTTGATTCTAGAGACAGTCACACTCTTAATTCGGCGTCTTGAATCCCAAGTATCAAAGGTGATCTGCCCTTAAGAGCTCTTGAATGCTTTAAATTATATTGATACATTATCACAAGGACCCATGGGTCATTTGTGACATGTACACATCAACCCCGCCTCAATCGACGACATGGTGTGGCCCATACAACTCAAAGTGTCTCACCTTTATTTTAAATGGACAGAATTGTAAGTAAAAACAACAACTGGCATACGGAAAACCAAACAAACAAATTCGGATTGTGTTGATACATTAGGAAAAGGATCCATTGGTCATTTTTTACTTGTACGTATAAGGCCCCAGCCTTAAACCTTACTTAATCTTGAGTTATTACAAGATTACACATTGAGGATCTTTTCAGGTTTAGAGTTTTAAAGAATTAGATCATAAAACTTGCATTACATTCCACATATAAACAATGTGGTTACATAAAGATAGTATTCTTCATTCCCATCAATGGAAACATATTTAAAATAAACATGGATTCTTTATTGACACTTCCTTGACACTATCATCATATCATGTACCTTTCCCCTGACCTGTGAAAAACATTTCAAAAAACTTGGGATGAGCATAAAAAGCTCAGTAAGGGATATAAAAATATGGAAAGGAAACATGGGCACATATATACATAAGAATGAAATCATACTTTACCCATCAAACAAATTCACTTTAACATACCTCATCAAATCATGAATAAATCATAGAAATCAAAAGACATAAAGGTAACTTGAGGCATTCATAACATTCTTACGTAGGGAGTAACCCTCTTGGTTACGTTTGGAATACCCATCACAGTATATTCCCTAAATCTCTTCGGAGAAACCTTAAAGTTTAATTCCATCGCGTTACCCAATGCATTGGAGAGCTATATCGGGCTCACCCGCCCTTAGTTTATCACGAAACCACCTGTCTTCATAATAATTCCCAAGAACCTCAACATAATCATATCACATAAAATATGCATAAAGGAAACATAACATTTAAACCATTCAATCCCAAGAAATAAATACAACACATTGATATAAAAACATCATGAAAACCATTTTCAATACCAAAATAAAAGAAAAGTAAAACATGGTATTTACTTTTCTTTTAAAAACAAGGTATGGCTTGTAGAGGAAGCCGAAACTCAAATAACGGTCACGACGGCGGAGAAGTCGTTGTCACCGCATACGTACGACAAAAACATTCCCTTTTGTCATTTAGTAAACACTTCGTATAAAAAAGATTCCTTTTGAATAAACGTAAAAGTCAAAGGGGTTCATACACCATATAAAAGAAGGTTGTGTATAAAACAAAATATGCCTCAATGAAAGGAGATTGAGACGAAGTCCCATACCTCGAGTCCGACTTGACTCGATCATTCTTTAATGTCCTGAATAATAAACTTGAGTTAATTTATACTTGTTTAAGAACCCCTTTCAAGTTCATTATTCCTTTTATATAACTTATTTCCATGTCATGAACACTATGTAATTATTTAAGTTAATAACGGTCGTTTTAACGATCATTGGTGCTTGAGTCAAAAATAAGCCCCTTATAATTACAAGTTGTTCATGTATCCATTATATACAGAATGAAATTCATGATGTAGATATCATATATGTCATATATATCCAGTACATGCATGCATTTATAATATTACATAATCATTTAGAGGTAAGAAATGAAATGCACCGTTCATGGAGACGGTAAGCTCTACGTACGCATGAATGCTACTGTCATTTATATTTCGTATTTTATAGAATGGAATCATAATGATATAAAGATATATTATAATTACAGTATAATATCATATATAATATCATATTTCCATCCTTTATACATCCCACATATGGTATTTAACGAATCAAATCACTTTGAGGGGGCGGTAGTACGCACTTCCTTAAATGAAGAAATCATGTTTACCCATAATGAAAACCATAAAGGTATGACCAAAAAAAAATACAAAAGCTTAAAGAAAACATAAAAATATTATATATCATATATAAATATATTGACATCTTAATGGCCACCATTTAAGGTGTTAAAAGAATGTTGAACAATCATTGTTTCGGGAGGCATAAATTCACCATCCACGGAAATAGTATGTTCGTTAACCATTAGATGTAGGTGTGTGTAAGTGTAGCTCGAATCCATATTATAACAACATCCTAGTATATTTTGGATACTGGATTTGTTAAAAAAGAAAATAATAAGAAGAGTTTAGGGGGTTGGAGAAGCAAAATAAAACAAAAGGACTCAAAAGAAGACATTACCTTAAAATCGGGTAACTCCCTTTGGTTTGAGCTCAAAGGCTTCCTTGGGAAGACTTCTGCCCAAAGTGAGGATTCAAGGAGTAAGAGAGGTATGTGGAGATACAACATGGGCAGGGTTTGTCCGAGCCAAAGGCTTTGGGAGTGTGGGTAAAGAGGTAGAGGTGGGGGCCTTTTATAAGAGGAGAGGAGGGAACTTTTGGAAAGTAAAGATGAGTTACTTTATTTTAAAATGTGTTTCGGATTCAAAAGGTCCCACATTGATATAATTCAAGGATAAGGTGATAAGGGTTCTAAATCCACCCATACAATAGGTTTTTGACATGTGTAGGTCTTAGATTTTACATTATCATTCCATTTTATTTAAATCGTTAAATAATGAGGTCATCACTGCATCATCATGATGTCGTAAATAATTTAATTTATTTAAAGTCTAAAAATTTAAAAAAAGTACTATGATGTATTAAATCTTTTTAGAATTCCAATTAATATTTATAATCAAGAATCTGATCTTTATAACCCCATGTAAAAATTGTGTTAGTAAAATAACTCATGTTTGTGTCATTTTTACATTAACATTAAATAAAAAGTTATTTATGTCATTTCCCAACCAAAGTGGCTCCATGGGGTCCCTAAGTTGACCCATGGATTTTATTGGTCGGCCATGACACATCCAATGAGGGTATGACATGTTTCTAGGTCATTTCAAATTATAAAAGCGTTATTTTTACCTTAAACTACACTAATTACCGCTAATCGCGATTAAAAACTTAATAAGTTACTATTCACCAAAAAATTATTTTAATCTCATTGAACCACATTTTACTTCTTAATGACAACCATAAATGTCGGATTTTTTGAAATTCAAAACACAAAGGTGGAAAATTTTCATTTAAATGAAAAATCAGTTTCTTTAACTACCACTTAGTGATTTCACTATTCATTAAAAATTGAAGTTTTTCAGAAAAATACCAAAACTTCACCCTAAGATATATTTGATAATCTGAATTAAAAAATGAAGTCTATTTTACAAAATTCAAAACATATAAGTCACATTAATTAATTTAATAATTAATTCCCGCTTTCATAGAAAATAGCGTGTTTTTATGAAACAATAAGTATCAAAAGATTGACACCAGTTTAAGTCCAATTTCAATGTGAAATTGATTCCAAGGACTACCATTGGATTAAATGTTAAAAATATATTCAGATTAAACTTTAAGACCAATTAAAAATATAATCTATCCATATAATTAAATTAAATGAAAATGTAGTTTTGATGTAAAATGCAGTATTTTTCACTATTCATTAAAAATGAACATTGTTAGAAAAATACCAAAAATTTATCCAATGTAATATTAAATGTCCCAATCATAATGAATATGTTTGTTTTGACAAATATAGATTATAAAATTGTCAAAATATTGATTTAAAAAGGGTTTTCCACCGAAAGGCAGTAAAACAATCTTTTAAGAATATTAGTGTATTCCATGCTTAAGATTGGATTTATTTTCATTTTTAGCCTCTAAAACACTATTTAATTCATTAATAGACATAGATAAAAATATCTATTATTCATTACTTACTTTGGATGTTACATCCTTTTCCCTTTAGAAAATTGCATCCCTGCAATTTATTTACTTATCAAATAAATGGGGGTACTTATCCCTCATTGCATTTTCAGATTCCCATGATGCCTCTTCAATCATGTGGTTTTTCCACAAAACCTTTACCTGGTGAATCACCTTATTTCATAACACTTGCTCCCTATGGTCAAGAATCTGGACCGGTTGTTCCTCATAATATAGGTTCTCTTCCAGCTGAACTACCTCTGGACTCAAAACATGAGATGGATCTGGCATATACTTTCTCAACATCGAAACGTGAAAAACATTGTGTACCTGAGATAAACTCGGAGGTAAAGCCACTAGGTATTAAACTGATCCAACTCTCTCCAGAATTTCATATGGTCCAATGAACCTTGGACTCAACTTTCCTTTCTTAACAAATTGCATCACACTTTTCCATGGTGATACTTTGAGAAAAACATGATCACCTACCTCAAAAGTTAGATCCTTCCTCCTGTTGTCTGCATAACCCTTCTGCCTAATCTGAGCTGTTCTCATGTGCTTCTGAATCAGCTGAACTTTTTCTGCCATATCATCTACCAATTCTGGTCCCATCAACTTCCTTTCACCCACTTCATCCCAGAAATATGGAGTTCAACACCGCTTCCCATATAATGCCTGAAATGGTGCCATCTGTATACTGGAATGAAAGCTATTATTATATGAAAATTCAACCAAAGAAAGAAGTTAGTCCCAACTTCCCTGATAATCCATCGAACAAGCTCGTAGAATATCCTCCAAGGTTTGAATTGTTCATTCTGACTGCCCATCTGATTGAGGATGAAAAGTTGTACTAAAATTAAATTCAGTACCCAACGACTTCTGAAGGCCTTTCCAAAAGTTAGAAGTGAACCTGGGATCACGGTCAGATACAATGTAGAGAGGAACTCCATGTAACCTGACTACCTCTTTAAGATACAAATGGGAAAGTTGATCTAGGGAAAAAGTATCTCGTATAGCAAGGAAATGAGAAGATTTAGTCAAGCGATAAACAATAACCCAGATTGCATTATTACCTCAAGATGTCTTCGGTAATCCTACAACAAAGTCAATGGATATATTCTCCCATTCCCACTCTGGCACTGGTAAAGGATGAAGCATCCCTTTCGGTAACTGCCGCTCTGCCTTAACCTGCTAACAAGTCAAACACTTCACAGTAAAATCAGCAATATCTCTTTTCATTCCATCCAACTAGTAATACTCCCGCAGATCTCTATACATCTTAGTACTGCCAGGATGAACTGAAAATGGATAACTATGAGATTCACATAACAACTCTCCCTTCAACTGTGAATCACAAGGCACACACAATCTCTCCCCAATTCTCAAAACACAATCATTATCAATGTTGAATTCAGGCAACTTACCTTACTGAACCAGCTCTACCTTTTTCTGCAACTCATTGTCTTGCATCAGTGCTTGCTTGATTCTATCTGATAGAGATGATCTCACTGATACCTGAAACAAAACAAAAGAAATTCCTGCACCAACAACTTCTATGCCAAATTTCATCAAATCCTTAACCAAAGGATCACGTTCCAAATGCAACATTGCTAAAGAAGCATTACTTTTTCGACTCAAAGCATCAACCACTTTATTTGCTTTTCCCGGATGGTAATGAATTGTACAATCATAATCCTTGATTAATTCTAGCCATCTCTTTTGTATCATGTTCAATTATTTCTGAGTGAATATATACTTTAAACTTTTGTGAACAGTATATATTTCACAATTTACTCCATACAAATGATGCCTCCAAATATTTAATGCGAAAACAACAACAACTAATTCCAAATCATGTTTAGGGTAATTTACCTCATGAGTTTTCAACTGTCGTGAAGCATAAGCAATTACCTGATCATTCTGCATTAGGACGCAACCAAGTCCTTTCAATGAATCATCACTGTAGATAACAATCTCACCATTCTTGGAATGTAGTGCCAAAAATGGAGCATTCACCAATCTTCTTTTTAATTCCTGAAAACAATCATCACATTCTTTTGTCCAGATAAACTTAACACCCTTCCGAGTTAGCTTAGTCATAGGACTAGATAACCGTGAAAAATATCTAACAAACCTTCGGTAATAGCCTGCCAAACCAAGGAAGCTACGAATCTCGGTTACATTAGTGGGTCTTGGCCATTCTTATAGAACTTTTGTTTTTGCAGGATCAACATTTATTCCATCTTTAGAAACAATATAACCAAGGAAAAAAATTTGTTGCAACCAAAACTCACACTTTCTGAATTTCCCATAAAATTTATTTTCTTTTATGGTTTGCAAGATAACCCTTAAATGACTTTCATTCTCCCCTTTACTTTTAGAAAACACCAAAATATCATCAATGAAAACCACCACAAACTTATCCAAGAACTCATGGAAAATTCTCTTCATTATGTCCATGAATACAGTAGGTGCATTGGTTAGCCCAGAAGGCATTACTACAAATTCATAATTGCCATATCTCGTACGGATCACGGTCTTCGGAATATCTGCCTCCTTTACCTTCAGCCGATGGTACCCCGATCTCAAGTCAATCTTTGAAAAAAACTGAGCTCCCTGGACCTGATCAAACAAATCATCGATATGAGGCAAAGGATATTTGTTCTTAACAGTGATATTATTCAAGGCCCTATAATCAATGCAATGTCTCATTGAACCATATTTCTTTTTAACAAACAAGACAGGAGCACCCCATGGTGATGTTCTAGGTCGAATGAAACCTTTCTCTAATAAATCTTGCAATTACTCCTTCAACTCTAAAAGTTCAATTTGAGCCATTCGATAAGGGGGTTTTGAAATTGGCATAGCATCAGGAACTAAGTCAACATTAAACTCAACTTCCCGATCTGGTATTATTCCAGGCAACTCATTAGGAAAAACATCAGGATACTCATTTACCACTGGCACATCATTAATCTGAACAGTTCCTTTATTTTCAACGATGTGTGCAAGGTAACATTCATTTCCATCTTTTACAAGTTTCTCGGCCTCTTGATAAGTTATCAACAGTAAGGGTTCATTATTGTACACAAACTGAAATTCTTTCTGAAAAGAAACTTCTTTAGCTCTACAGTAAATCTTAGCATGGTAAATAGAGAGCCAATCCATACCCAGGATAACATCAAACTCTACTAGAGGTAGAAAAATAAGGTTTGCAAGTAGGTTCTTTCCACAGATAAGGATAGGAAGATTCTTATAAAATCTTCTTGCCTTAAAATTTCCCCCAGGTGTTTTTACCAAAAGTTTAGGAGTCATTTCTTGATATGGTATTCCCATTTTACTAGAAAAGGTTTCAAAGATGAAAGAATGTGTAGACCCCGAATCAAACAACACACTGGAATAATCTGAAAAAACAAACAAAGTACCTGATACAACTTCATTTGATGGCCCGACATCTGCTGAAGTAGTTGCAAAGTATTTCACCACCCCTTTCTGCATGTAGTCTAACCGCCTACCATCACTAAAGATCTTTCTCGGACACACGTTTGTATAGTGACCCATATCATTGCACTTATAACATTTCACTAACTGTAAATTGAATTTTGTCTTACCTTCACCTTGATCATTTTCAGTGCAATCACGAGCCTTATGTCCCATCTTACCACATCGGTAGCACTTTCCAGAATTCAGAAGACATTCCCCAGCATGCCTTTTTCCACATTTATCACAAACTGGAAACATAGTTTTCTTACCATCAGACTTTTTTGAAGAATTCTTACCTTTCTCCTGCCACCTCGGTCTCTTCTTTTGTTGGTTGTTATAGAACACTTGATCATCGGCAAACTCCATTTCCACCTTCTCAGCACATCGAACAAGCTTTTCATAACTTTTAAACTCATTAGAAGCTAATGCCCTTCAATATTTTTGGCTTTAATCCTGAGTAAAAATGATTGATTTTACTATCAAGGTCTCGGATAAAATTTGGTGCATACCGTGCCAATCAAGTGAACCTTTCTTCATAGGCAGCCACTGAGTCTTCCTCTTGCCTCAATTCCAAGAATTGATTTTCCATCCTAAGTCAAACAGCCTTAGGAAAATACTTCTCAAGAAACATACCATTGAATTCATCCCAGTTGAGAGCATCAATTTCATCAGCGTCCCTAATATTTTTAACCATCGACCACCACTGATCTGCTTCACCCTCCAAACGGTAAATAGAAAGATTAACATTTTGATTGTCTGAACACCCCATGACATCGAAAATCTTTTCCAGTGCATTAATCCACCCTTCAGCTAGCATAGGGTCAGATGATCCTCTGAATGATAGGGGATATTTCCCCATGAAATGTTCCACCACTGATATGTTCCTCTACGGTTGATCTGGCTGATCTCGTGCATGGATACCACCACCATTTATCGCTTGAGTCAACAGCGCCATTACTGCAACAAACTGTTCAGTTCCAATTTCGACCATCTCAGGATGCTGATTTGGAAGGTTATTTCCTTCTGCATGCCTTCCTAGCACTGCTTCCATGTTTCCTCTGCGGAAAACCATTCTGAACAAACATGTCTTAGATGAAGCAACATGGTAATCATCATATTCTATATCATTTCAAAAAAAAAAATTGGATAATCATTTAATAGAATTCTAACTCCTAATGTTATCTAAACCGACCTCTGATACCAACTATAAGGCCCCAGCCTTAAACCTTACATAATCTTGAGTTATTACAAGATTACACATTGAGGATCTTTTCGGGTTTAGAGTTTTAGAGAATTAGATCATAAAACTTGCATTACATTCCACATATAAACAAAGTGGTTACATAAAGATAGTATTATTCATTCCCATCAATGGAAACATATTTAAAATAAACATGGATTCTTTCTTGACACTTCCTTGACACTATCATCATATCATGTACCTTTCCCTTGACCTGTGAAAAACATTTCAAAAAACTGGGGAGAGCATAAAAAGCTAAGTAAGGGATATAAAAATATGGAAAGGAAACATGGGTACATATATACATAAGAATGAAATCATACTTTACCCATAAAACATATGCACTTTAACATAACTCATCAAATCATGAATAAATCATAGAAATAATAAGACATAAAGTTAACTTGAGGCATTAATAACGTTCTTACGTAGGGAGTAACCTTCTTGGTTACGTTTGGAATACCCATCACAGTATATTACCTAAATCTCTTCGTAGAAACCTTAAAGTTTCACTCCTTCTCATTACCCAATGCATTGGAGAGCTATATCGGGATCACCCACCCTTAGTTTATCACGGAACCACCCATCTTCATAATAATGCCCAAGAACCTCAACATAATCGTATCACATAAAACATGTATAAAGGAAACATAACATTTCCACCTTTCAATCACAATATATCAATACAACACATTGATATAAAAACATCATGAAAACCATTTTCAATACAAAAATAAAAGAAAAGTAAAACATGGTATTTATTTTTCTTTTAAAAACAAGGTATGGCTTGTAGAGGAAGCCGAAACTCAAATAACGGTCACGACGGCAGAGAAGTCGTTGTCGCCGCATACGTACGACAAAAACATTCCCTTTTGCCGATTAGTAAACGCTTCCTATAAAAAAGATTCCTATTGAATAAACGTAAAAGTCAAAGGGGTTCATACACCATATAAAAGAATGTTGTGTATAAAACAAAATATGCCTCAATGAAAGGAGATTGAGACGAAGTCCCATACCTCGAGCCCGACTTGACTCGATCGTTCTTTAATGTCCTGAATAATAAACTTGAGTTAATTTCTACTTGTTTAAGAACCATTTTTAAGTTCATTATTTCTTTTATATCACTTATTTCCATGTCATGAACACTATGTAATTATTTAAGTTAATAACGGTCGTTTTAACGATCATTGTTGCTTGAGTAAAAAATAAGCCCTTTATAATTACAAGTTGTTCATGTATCCATTATATCCAGAATGGAATTAATGATGTATATATCATATATTTCATATATATCCAGTACATGCATGCATTTATAATATTACATAATCATTTAGATGTAAGAAATGAAATGCACCGTTCATGGAGACGGTAAGCCGTACGTACGCATGCACGCTACTTTCATTTCAATTTTGTATTTTATAGAATGGAATCATAATTATATAAAGATATATTATAATTCCAGTATAATATAATATATAATATCATAGTTACATCCTTTATACATCCCACAGATGGTAGTTAACGAATCAAATCACTTTGAAGGGGCGGTAGTCCACACTTCCTTAAATGAAGATATCGCGTTTACCCATAATGAAAACCATAAAGGTATGACCAAAAAGAAAAATACAGAATCTTAAAGAAAACATAAATATATTATATATCATATATAAATATAGTGACATCTTAATTTCAACCTTTTAATGTGTTAAAATAATGTTGAACAATCATCGTTTCGGGAGGCATAAAGTTACCATCCACGGAAACAGTATGTTCGTTAACCATTAGATGTAGGTGTGTGTAAGTGTAGCTAGAATCCATATTATAACAACATCCTAGTATATTGAGGATACTGGAGTTGTTACAAAATAAAAGAAGAAGAAGATTTTAGGGGGTTGGAGAAGCAAAATAAAACAAAAGGACTCAAAAGAAGACATTACCATAAAATCGGGTAACTCCCTTTAGTTTGAGCTCAAAGGCTTCCTTGGGAAGACTTCTGCCCAAAGTGAGGCTTAAAGGAGTAAGATAGGGAAGTGGAGAGACAAAATGGGCAGGGGTTGGCCGAGCCAAAATCTTTGGGAGTGTGGGTAAAGAGGTAGAGTTGGGGGCCTTTTATAAGAGGAGAGGAAGGCACTCTAGGAAAGTAAAGATAAGTTACTTTATTTTAAAATGTGTTTCAGATTCAAAAGGTCCCACATTGATATAATTCGAGGATAAGGTGATAAGGGTTCTAAATCCACCCATATTATAGGTTTTGGATATGTGTAGGTCTTAGATTTTACATTATCATTCCATTTTATTTAAATCGTTAAATAATGAGGTCATCGCTGCATCATCATGATGTCAGAAATAATTTAATTTATTTAAAGTATAAAAATTATAAAATAAGTACTATGATGTAGGAAATCTTTTTATATTTTCAATTAATACTTATAATCAAAAATCTGATCTTTATAACCCCATGTAAAAATTGATTTAGTAAAATAACTCATGTTTGTTTCATTTTTACTTTAACATTAAATAAAAAGTTATTTATGTCATTTCCCAACCAAAGTGGCTCCATGGGGACCCCAAGTTGACACATGGATTGTCTTGGTCGGCCAGGACACATCCAATGAGGGTAGGACATGTGTCTAGGTCATTTAATATTATTAAAGCGTTATTTTTACCTTAAACTACAGTAATTACCACTAATCGCGATTAAAAACTTAATAAGTTACTATTCACCAAAAAATTATTTTAATCTCATTGAACCACATTTTACTTCTTCATGACAACCATGTATGTCGGATTTTTTTAAATTCAAAATACAAAGGTGGCAAAATTTCATTTAAACAAAAAATCAGTTTCTTTAACTACCATTTAGTGATTTCACTATTCATCAAAAATTGAAGTTTTTCAGAAAAATACCAAAACTTCACCCTATGCTATATTTGATATTCTGAATTCAAAAATGAATTCTATTTTACAAAATTCAAAACATATAAGTCACATTAATTAATTTAATAATTAATTCCCGCTGTCAGAGCAAATAGCGTGTTTTTATGAAACAATAAGTATCAAAAGATTGACACCAGTTTAAGTCCAATTTCAAAGTGAAATTGATTCTAATGACTACCATTGGATTAAATGGTAAAAATATATTCAGATTAAACTTTAATACCAATTAAAAATATAATCTAACCATATAATTAAATTAAATGAAAATGCAGTTTTGATGTAAAATGCAGTATTTTTCACTATTCATTAAAAAATGAACATTGTCAGAAAAATACAAAAAATTTATCCAATGTAAAATTAAATGTCCCAATCATAATGAATATATTTATTTTGACAAACATATATTATAAAATTTTCAAAATATTGATTTAAAAAGGGTTTTCCATCGAAAGGCAGTAAAACAATCTTTTAAGAATGTTAGTATATTCCATGCTTAAGATTGGATTTATTTTCATTTTAAGCCTCTAAAACACTATCTAATTCATTAATAGACATAGATAAAAATATCTATTATTCATTACATACTTGGGATGTTACAGTACAAGTCAACCCTACCTCAATCTGAGGCATGGTGTAGCCGGTAATTGTCAAAGTGTCTCACTTTTATTTTAAAAGGACAACATTTTAAGTGAAACCAATAAATGGCCTATGGAAAACAGACCAAACGTATTCAGAATGAGTTTATACTATATCACAATGATCCATGGGTCGTTTTTGATGTGGACGAGTCAACCCCGTATCAATCTAAAGCACGGTGTGGCTGGTATCACTCGTAGTGTCTTTCTTTTGTTTAAAATGGACCCGCTTTTAAGTAAAAACTAATGTGATATAGAAAACCGACCAAATGTATTCTGATTGTGTTGATAATTTAGCACAAGGTTACACGGTTCATTATCGATGGGTACGAGTCAACTTCTCGTCAATATGAGTCATGGTGTGGCTGGTACCACTCAAAGTGTATCACTTTTATTTGAAATGGACAACATTTTATGTAAAAACCAAAACAGGCCTACGGAAAACTAACCAAACATATTCAGATTGTGTCGATACTTTGGAAAAATGATCTATGTGTCATTTTTGATGTGTAAGAGTCAACCTCACCTCCATCTGATGCACTGTGTGGATGGTACCACTCAAAGTGTCTCACTTTTATTTGAAATGGACAACATTTTAAGTGAAAACAACAACAGACATACGGAAAACCAACCAAACTCTTTCGGATTCTGTTGATACATTATTACAACAATCCATGGGTCATATGAGACCTTTACAAGTCAAAACCGCCTCAATCTGAGGCACGGTGGGGCCAGTATCACTCGAACTGTCCTTCTTTTATTTGAAATGGACCACATTTCAAGTAAAAACAATAACAGGCATAGGGAAAACCTATCTAACGCATTCAGATTATGTTTATATTTTAGAAAAATGATCCATGGGTCATATTTGATATGTATGAGTCAACCTCGTTTCAATCTGAGGCACAGTTTGGCCGGTTTCACTCGTAGTGTCATTATTTTGTTTAAAATGGACATTATTTTATGTTAAAACAATTGGCATATGGAAAACTGACCAAATGTATTTGGATTGTGTTGATACTTTAGAAAAATTATCCTTAGGTCATTTTTTGTGTGTACGAGTCAACCTCGCCTCAATCCGAGGCACGGTGTGGCTGGTATCACTTAATGTGTCTTTCTTTGGCTTAAAATGGATACTCTTTTAAGTAAAAACAATTGGCATACAGAAAACAGATCAAACGTATTTGGATTGTGTTGATACATTATCACAGTGATCCATGAGTCATCTGATGTGTACTAGCCAACCCTACCTCAATTTGAGTCACGGTGTGGCCGAAACCACTGAAAGTGTCTAACTTTTATTTGAAATGGACAACCTTTTATGTGAAAACAACAACGTGCATACAGAAAACCTAACAAACGCTTTTTGATTTTGTTGATACTTTAAGAGAACGATCTAAGGGTAATATTCGATGTGTATGACTCAACCCCGCCTCAATATGAGGCATGGTTTGGAGGTATCACTCAAAGTGTCATTCTTTTGTTTGAAATAGACAACATTTTAAGTAAAAACAACAACTGGCATACGAAAAACCAACCTAACACATTCAGATTGTGTTGATAAATTAGAACAAGGATCCATGGTTTATTTGTGATGTTTATGAGTCAACCCTTCCTAAATATGAGACACGATGTGGCTAGTACCAATAAAAGTTTCCCACCTTTATTTTAAATGGACAACATTTTAAATAAAAACAAAAACTAGCATTCAAAAAACTGACCCAATGCATTTGGATTGTGTATATACATTAGCACAAGGAACCATGAGTCATTTATTACGTTTACGAGTCAAATCCTCCTCAATCCGTGGCACGGTGTGGCCTAAATCACTCTTAGTGTCTTTCTTTTGTTTAATATGGTCACCCTTTTAAGTAAAAACAATTGGCATACCGAAAACTGACCAAACGTATTCAGATTGTGTTGATACTTTAGCACAAGGATCCATGGGTCATTTTTGACATGTACGAGTCAACTTAACCTCAATATGAGGCATGGTGTGGCTTGTACCACTCAAAGTGTCTCTGGTTTATTTCAAATGGACAACATTATAAGTGAAAACAACAAGTAGCATACGAAATACTGACCAAACATATTTGGATTGCGTTGATACTTTAGAAAAATGATCCATTGATCAATTTTGATGTGTAAGAGTCAACCCCGCCTCAATCTGAGGCATGATGTGGCTGATCCAACTGAAAGTGTCTCACTTTTATTCGGAATGGAGCCCATTTTAAGCGAAAACAGCAACTGGAATATGGAAAATAGACCAAACACATTCGGATTTCATTGATACTTTAGTAAAACGATCCATGGGACATTTTGGACGTGTACGAGTCAACTATGGTTGAGTCCAAGGCACGGTGTGGCCGGTATCACTCAAAGTGTCTTTTATTTGTTTAAAATGTATAATCTTTTAAGTAAATAAAATTGGCATTCGTAAAATAGAACAAACGTATTCGGATTGTGTTGGTACTTTAGCACAACAAAGCATGGGTCATTTTTGACATTTATGAGTCAATCATGCCTCAATCCAAGGAATGGTGTGGCCGGTACCACTCAAAGTTTCTCACATTTATTTGAAATGGACAACATTTTATGTGAAAACAACAACTGTCATTCGGAAAACTGACCAAACACATTTAGGTTGTCTTGATACATTAGGAAAATTATCCATGGGTCATATGTGACATGTACGAGTCAACTCTACCTCATTATGAGGCAAAGTGTGGCTGGTATCACTCCTTTTTGAGAAGGACACCATTTTATGTAAAAACAACAACCGACATACAGGAAACTAACCTAACACGTGCAGATTGTGCTGATACATTGACACAAGGATCCATGGTCCAACCTCACACAATCTACTTCTCATGTGAGTAACTCCTACCCCTATTCTAAAACACATGACATTTAATACGCCAATACCATCCTCAAACATTGGGTTCTAGGACCAAACCAAAGTACCTTTGGGAACCCAATACCAAATACATAATTTAATATTCATACCCACTTACTAACATGGGTATTTATCTTACATCACACCCAGGAGACCAAATTACAATTATCCACATACCCCCTTATTCCAATTGAAAATTCTATGAAAAACATGTGGGCTATTTTGGTAACCCATCTCATATGATGAGATTGGACAATGTTTCCCACTATAACATCTGGAACTATTCATACATGGATACATAGTCCATAGAGGAATGTAAACCTACCATGTGCTTCTTATAACTCATCATATGTATAAGCACATGACCACTACCATTGTCTATCTTATGGGTATTAGGATTCTTGTCCACTCTACCCATGTTTTTCGGTTGGATTTCAGATAGTCATCCCTAGACCATGATTAAACATCCCATGTGCTTCCTATAACATGTAGGCCTTTTATCTTGTGTGTATTGGTGTTGTGGTTTGAGTGAGGAGTGAATACTAAATTTTGAATACTGTTATTTGTGTTATTCCTTTTCAATTATAAATTTCCGAATTATGGATGTATTAGATTCTGGCTGTATTGGTAATGAATTCTAAATTTTGAATACTATTATGTGTATTAGATTTTGGATGTATTGGATTTTAATTTTGTATTACTGTTATGGGTGTTATTTCATTTCAAGTATGGATGTAATGGATTGTGGATGTATGTGATTCTATATTTCTCTCTTGTGTTGTGGATTGAGTGAGGAATAAATTTTAAATTTCTAAATTTTTGAATTCAAGATGATTTTTAAACATCCCATGTAGGATTTTGGATTCTCGCTGTATGTGTTCTGGCATGTCATGGAGTGTTGCAGGTTGGAGGTGGCTGCTGGCTGCTGTGGAGCTGCAACAAATGTATACCAATAGTTCTCAAAACCATTGGTATATCCTTTTGATGTATATTATAGCAATATTTTTTTTAAAACTGTTTGTATAAACTTATAATAATTGTTTTTAATACCGTTGGTATATCCTTTGGGTGTATATTGTACAATATATACCAATGGTTCTAAACTGTTGGTATAAGGGTAACATATACCAGCAGTTTGTGACACCGTTGGTATATCTCTTACGTTAACACATATTCCAATAGTTTCCACAGATTCGTTGTTATATGCCTTTAACCACGGCTTACTTGTCCATGGTTTAGGAAACTGTTGGTATATAATATACCAATGGTTCTGAACCATTGGAAAATGGTACAATTCCAATAGTGAAATTTCACTATATTTCTATTTTTTCATCAATAAATTATTTAGGAAACTCTCTTTACACATTCTGTATCTTTCATAAAAAGCCTTCACATTGTAGTATCATGAACAATGTTTTATTAGCTCTATGGGGTCTTCTTGTATGAGATAAATGAAAAAAATTAGAAAACACATCTCACCTCATATTTAGGCACACATAACTGAATTTGTATTTCTTTAGCCAGTTTTAGTAGTTCACCACATCAACTAGAAACCCTTTCCTCCATCGTTTACTTAAATATATTTTTGATTAAACTTAAATATTATTGAATTTCTTATGACCAAATGACTTATAACAATTCTTTTTACAGAATGGATATATGTTGGATGTATGAAACCGATTGGATCTCAAGTGATATTCAAAACAATTTGGAGAGATTTTTAGATTTTGCATTTCACAATGCTTTAGATAGTGGTTGCATACACTGTCCATGTTCCAATTGTGTGGGTAGACTTTGGTTGAGCTATGAACAAGTTATCTACGACATAAAAAATATGTTTTTCGGTAAAACTACTATGTGTGGTATCAAATGGGGAGAAAATTAAATCTCAAATTGCTGATGACCGAAATGAAAGGACTGGACTGGAGACTTTGTTAGATGACTGGTTTCCATTTATTTTTCATCATGATAAAATGGATTTCCACTCAAGAATACTTCTATATAAGGAAATATGATACATCTAATGAAAATGATGATATTGTCAGGGTAAAAAAATTGAATGATGCGGGCACGACTCCAGTATATCGACAGAGCGATAAAATGAAATGGCTGGATTTTTTAATCCGATTGTTTCATGGGAAAACTATGTATGGGATTTTTAATACAGCAATTGATTACATTATTAAATTCTTTAAGAATTTACTTCCATATGATGAAGTTATTCCGTCAAACTACTATATGGCATGGAAGCTAGTTGAGGAACTTGGATTTTCAAGAAACAAAATTCATGCTTGCCCGAAAGATTGCAGATTATTCTGGGAGGAAATCGCTGAATGAAATGATTGTATAAAATGTGGGACATCCCACTATAAGGAATAATATAATGGAACACCATTTCGCATGCCATAGAAAGTAATGTGGCACTTTCCATTAATCCCCAGACTCCAGAATTTTTTTATCTATGATGAAATATCAATAAAAATGAGATGGCTTGATACCGAGAGAAAGAAGACTGATGATGAGTTGGTTCACCCTACATATGGATTTTCATGGTAGAGATTGGATGCTATATATCCTGATTTTATAGCTGAAATTACTAATGTGAGGTTGGGTCCTTCATGTGATGGTTTTAATTCGTTTGGGAAGATTCTTACTTCGCAAATCACATTGCCAGTTTTTATACACATTAATAATCTTCACCCATGGTTTTGTATGAAACACCTTTTAATTTCTTTAGTATAATCATGTCTAGACCTTGTAATCCTCACATTGATATTGATGTATACATGAAACCTTTAATAAAAGAGTTGAATATTCTTTGGGATGTTCGTGTACACACATATGATGCATATTAGAAAGACATATTTCAGATGCGTGCTGCGCTTATGTGGACGATCAATGATTTTCTGGCTTATGCAATGATGTCTGGATGGATCATGAATGGAAAAATGTCTTGTACTATTTTTATGAAGAATACATGATCCAGAAGATTGAAACATCACACTAGTTTTAGTTTTATGGGACATCTATGATTCATGCCAATGAACAATCCATATAGAAATAATCATCGAAGATTTGATAATACCATAGTGACCGATGATCCACTTCAGTGTATGTTTGGAACTAATGTTCTTCATGAATTGAATGACTTCAGTTTTTCAATCAGGAAGGGTCAAATGAAATCTAGACAGAGAAAGAATGTTTCCAATGAAACCTATTACAATTGGAGGAAGAGGAGTATCTTTTTTGATTTTCCTTTTTGGTAAACCAATTTTTTATGTCATTTCTTATACATAATGCACATAGAAATGAATATATGTGAAATGTTGCTTTCGATACTTCTAAATGATAAGGGAATGAAAAAGATGATTTATGGTCTCAGCGTGACTTCGTCTATTGGGGTATCATACCAATATTGCATCCTATGCATATCATTGAAATTTAATGTAATGTTCCATGAGCTTCTTATGTGATGTCACCTATGAAAAAAAAATAATTTCGGGAATTATTAGAGACTATTTGAGTTCCTGATGGATATTCAAGAAACATATCTAAATGGGTCAATAGAAGAGAGTTGAAGCTAAAATCTTTGAAGACTCATGATTATCACGTTCTTCTACATGAGTTTATTCAAATAGAAGTCCATCATATTCTGTCCAATAATGTAAGTGTGACTATTATTTGGTTGTGCCATTTATTTAAATAACATTGTGAAAAAAAGTTGTCCAAGTATTTCTTGCAAAAATTGTTGAAAATTTCCCCATTAATATTATGTGAGTTGTAGAAAATTTTTCCTCCAATATTTTTCACATTCTTGCTGCATCAAACTATCCATATTCAAAGTGAAATACTTCTCGGAGGACCTATTTAATTTCATTGGATGTATCCAACTAAAAGAAATATCTACACGTTAATGTCTTATGTATGAAATAGGAAACATCCCAATGGTTCTATTGTGAGAGGTTACTTGGCTCAGCAGTGTATAGATTTCTGCTCAATGTATTTGTCTGATCCTACTACATGAATGAACAGACTAATGAGAAATGAAGATGAATAGTATGATAATATTTAACACAGTTTCCATCCCTTACTCAAACAATAGGAATTAATGGATCATATACATTGAATACATTAGGCCTTGAAGAGCGGGAGATGGCACATCCCACAGTTTTGTTCAACTATGATTTGTTCGATGACTAAATTAGGTAACTAAATTGAATATGTATATTTTAAATATATATTTGTTAAACTATTTATATTTTTTATCTACAGGGATTATAAAACAATGATAAATAGAATTCTTCATTCTTTATCTTTGATAAGGAGGGAGACTTTTTCATAGCAAAGAGTTTTCTACTTGGTTAAAATTAAAGTTAAAAATATTACTATTTAAAATAATTAAGTCAATATTTAATTATGTTTAATTTTCAACTATATTATAGGTATTGAGTTTTCCTACAGACGATGTCTCTTTGGAAATATGACCATTGGATTTTGGTCCTAATACCATAGTTCTTGACTGTAAATCAATTGTTATCAGTGGTTACAAATTTGTTGTCCTTGAACAAGCAAAGAACATGAGAACACAACAAGATGGTGTTATGGTCAATCCCACAACAGATTGTTATGCCTGTGCATCAGATAGTAGACCACGATTTGGAAATGTGGGTTATTAGGGAGTCGTTGAAAAAATAATAATGGTGGATTATTACAGTCATGGAAGAGTCACGATGATGAAATTCCATTGGTTTTATTTGATGATGGGACATGGCACATATTTTGATGATTGTCGATTTTCAGTAATTAATACGACTCAATCTTGCTACTGAATAACCATATATATTAGAATCAATGGCTAATCATGTTTTTATGTCAAAGACCGACTTTTACCATAATTTTGTGTCATAGTTGATGTAATTACATAACATATTTTTGATGATGGTGATGATAGAATTGACACCATTTCTACTGCCATTGGAGCCAATCAATTTATTTCTTTTGATGACTCCAACATCACAATTTTTAGAGTTCAATGTGAACCTGATGTTGTGGTGGGAAATATATAAAATCATCCGTTCATGTTCATGATTCTTTTGGTTTACCGTGAGTTGTGTTGTTAAGTTTGGTTCTATTCCGATTGATTTAATATTGATTACAAGTATGTTGTATATGAGTTGACCGTTATGTGAATTTTCAATGTTTATTGGTAGAATTTTTTATTTGAATTGCAGTTTCTAATTTGGAATTGAAATGTATTTAAACCTAAGAGACCAACATTTATAACTTGGGGAATATTTCAATTCTTCAATAGTGATTTGTATAAAATTTCTATCACTCTAAGACCATTCTTTAACATTTTACCAGGCAATGAACATGATGGTTTGTATTCTTCTGCAAACCATGTATTGAAACTTTTATGATCTACCTGAGCTAAAGAAATTAAATTTTTCCTTAATTTTGAAAATTAATTTTCCAATTATGAATCTGGTAAAATCAACATTCCATGATTTTAATAGACTTATGAAAATTAGTAAATAATCATCCTACTAAAAATTTAATTTCTTTATTACATACTGTATGATTTATTTACTTCATTATATATTTTTCAATCTCACAAAAAACAATAGTTTGTTAAATTATACATCAATCCCCCTATTACCTCTCATTTATTTTGTTTTTTGGGTTACAAATTAGTTCTATTTTTCTATTTACATCCATATTTGTTTTCAAATGTAGGAAATGAAACCAATTTAAGAGAGGTGATGAAAACAGATTATGGACAACAATCTTCGCATGACTGAGATAGGCATTCTACCACTAATTCCTGCAGTGAGTATTTTTTTTCAAATATATTTATTTAAATTATATATAATGACATGTGATGAATTTTTTTAAAACATTTTTTTGGATCCATATGTTAGGTGAAATTTATTTGATGATTAGCCTAGTAGTGATCCCAGTACTCTGGGTGTTTGTACGAGGGGGGGGGGGGGGTACTGGAGCTACACCATATGGTCAGTGTACTCGATTTGACCCTGCCCCTCCCACTGATATACCATCCATCCCACATTCTGATCCCGATGTTCCAATAGGGACACACAAGATATTTAGGCCTCCCATGTTTTCAACACCCTTTACATATGACCCTCCTCACCCGTATGTACCATATCCAATGATGATTAACACTCCCCATGATGCATTTGGTCAGCCATCCATGTCATCTTCTTTTACTACTACTTCAATCTCTCTGGGCTTTAATATTCCATCTTCTTCGACTCCTGCTCTGCCAAAGTCTGTCCCCGTGGAGAATACATTGGGTCTCACTCCATCTATACTGGCTGTTCCTTCAGTTTCTGTGGATCCAGTAGCACCCATTGATCAGACTACCGCAAGTATACTTATACAACCCTATCAAATTGCTACACCATTATTAATTTTCATTATTTTATGTATTGATACAATGTTTGTTTTCTTTCATAACAAATACATCTATGGATAGAAGGCACGACTGGGGGTGTACATGAATGCATGTGGTTTGGAACCACCACATGTAGTAGATGGCGGACTACAATAATGAATGTTAGATGATTGAAAAATCAGGGTAGCAATGTTGGAGTTTTTTTTGTCATCTCTTTCCAAATACTCTAACATAATTCCTATCAGCCTGCTCTCAAGGAGACAATTACCAAACAAAGTCAAGGATAAATCATGGGCAAAGATATGGGTACAAAAATTTGATGTATTCAATGAAATATAATAATGTTTTTAATTATATGAAATAATATTTTGGTGTCAGCTGTGGTTTAATTTCCCCAATCGTGAGGGTGCACGACCATCACATATAAAGGATTTAGGCGAGAATTGGAGAGCATATATGCATGATTTTTACATTGGATGGGATTCTAGAGTGGGCATAGAGTTAGAGGCGGTCCATGTCATTGATTATTTTCCATTAAAATACTACCGACAGATGATTACTCATTTGATGAATAGCCAATTTACGATATTAATCAAATTAAGAAGTATTTAAATTATTGTTTTCAGGTTTCTCGTTAATAAAAATTATTGAATTTTATTTATATTTTATCTGGAAGAAATAAAAAAACATTGATGCTAAGAAATACGTCCACACAGTGGGACATACTACGATGCCAGATTATGAGAGACAGCAGGTATGACAATTTATAAACATTCATTGCGAATTTCACTTTATATTGCTTCCTCCATAATTCATTTGATTAAAATGTTATTTTATAATTTTAGTCATGGAATTACTGTTTTTTTGGTATAATATTTATAATTGTGGTTTCCTACATTCAATGTCATTGTAGAGGCATAAATTGAATATAGAAGGATGTGTGCCTCGAGCAAAAATGTTTTTCTCGAGCAGAATAAAGAAAGATGGAAGTGCGGTTAATGAACCGACTTAGTAGCAGATTGTAAGTTTTACTTTATAGATTTAAAATTTTAATATCTATTTTGTAACTTAATAATATATTTAAATTTTTAACAGGCTTCTTTAGAGTCCCTTGATGCCTAGGAACCTGACAATTTTGGTCCAAATGATCACTTACATCAGGTTTTGGGAGACGAGTACTCTGGTAGAGTATGCTGCCAACCTGGGAAGAGTATAGTTTTGACGAGGTATTGAACCTCCTTAGGTTTGAGTTATAGTGTCAATGAGTTTCATCCGATTAAGGAACATGAAGAATTGGCTGAAAAAAGGGCCACATAGATGGCAGAACAGTCTGCCATGACAAACACTGCATTTATGAAACTAATGGATGATTTATGTCCAACACTTCTAGCAGAGGCCAACACTGCTTGTGATGAATATATGTCCTCGATGAGTTATATATATGGTGTACTAGGTGGAATTTCTCTTGGTGGTCAAGACGATGGCGACGATGAGGCTGAGGAGTCAGGCGATGAGGAGGCCGAGGCTGAGTACGAGTGTGAGGAGGAGGGATGGAACGATGATAGGGATGACGATTAGGATGAGGGTGAGGGTGAAGATGATGGTGATGATAGTGATGGTGATGAGGGACATATTTATCCATTATATTTCTTAATGATATTACTGAAATTTGATGTTTATTGATTTGCTATGCCAGAATTTTTGGGTGATTAGGTAGGTCACATTATCTTTATTTTTTTATCTCTAACTAATAAAACATGATTTGATGATTTGCTGTGAAATCCTCATATTTTAATAAAATTGAAATGTTTTAGTGGAATTTAGTAAATTGGTGTTCCGATTAGAAGATGATATAATGAAATTATTTTTTTAAACCATGAAATAATTATCTTAGTAAATATGTAAATACCATCCCATTAACTAGGGAAAACCCCCCGACAGCCAAATGGATAACCCCCGGACAGCCCACTACTCTCCTCCCTGGACCCCAGACAGCCCCCCGGACATCCACCCCACCCTCCATCCTAGACCTTGGACAACCCCCCCCACCCCCCCGAACAGCCCCCCACCCTCCTCCCTGGACCCCGGACTGCCCGCCAGATACCCCCACCCTCTTTTCTGGACCACAAACATCCTCCCACCCTCCTCCCTGGACCACGGACAGCCCCCCTCCCTAATGGAACCAAGACAGCCCCCACCCTACTCTTTAGACCCTAGACAACCCCCCAGATACCCCCCCAAACAGCCTTCGGACAGCCCCCACCATCCTCCCCGGACCACGGACAGCCCCCCACCCTCCTCCCTGGACATCGGACAACCCCCCATAGAGCCCCTGGATAGCCCCCACCCTCCTCCATGGACCCCGAACAACCCCCCTCCTTAATTGACCCTGGACTGCCCCCACCCCCCTCCTCCCATGCATAACCCCTGCCACATATATCCTCATCCTCCACTGGGTACCTCATGCAACTATGTATCAACGACATCATCACAACAATCACTACATCCAAAGGTCACTGAACCCAATCTAAGATCTCTTAAAGATTCACACTGAATCCCAATCTAATTAACATTCCATTACTATTACATTCGTCCTATGTACTGACCAACTACCTTGATTCTGGACACGATCACACTCTTAATTCGGTGTCTCAGATCCCAATGATAGAAGGAGATCCACCCTTAAGATCTCTTGGGAGCTTTGGATTGTGTTGATACATTATCACAAGGATCGTTGGGTCATTTGTGACATGTAAAAGTCAAACCCGCCTCAATCTGAGGGATAGTGTGGCTGACACAACTCAAAGTGTCTCACCATTATTTGCAATGGAGCACATTTTAAGTGAAAAAAACAACTGGAATACAGAAAACTAACCAAACGCATTCAGATTGTGTTGATACTTTATCAAAAGGATCCATATAACGACCCATAATTTACATACATTGTTATTACTTCAGAATTGAAGTATACTTAATACAAAATATAACAAAACCCTGATAGGACTGTATAGATATTGTGTCTTTAGAAACTAAGAAATATAAACAACTAGTTCATAAATCATCTACATTGTCTCTCATTTATTTAATAATATCTAGTGTCCCTTTTGGCATATCCTACTTAATACCCTTCAACCTGACATGGGGAAAAGAAAACATACAAAAGGGTGATCTCAAATGATCACAAATGGTAAACAAAAGAAATATCAATCATATCATATTCATAAGAACATAATATTTTGAAAATTATAACCTGCAAAAGAGATCATAATATCATAACATGGGATAAATCATAGTAGTGAAATGCAATCCCAATAATCATAACTTAAAACATGAAACTTTGTGTCATAGACACATAGTCATATAAAATCATTTCATATTAGTCAAGACTCATTGCCAAGACTATCATAGCGGACAAAGTCGATTACTGAAGTGCGTTCACTACTCAGTCTAGTCCTGTGTCCCTGAACCAGATTAACATGCCGTTCCAGCCATGTCAATCTCATGTGATATAAATCTTTACCCAATTCTTTGGAGGGAGATATAGGTCCCAACCATCTCATAATGAAACCATTCTTATGTGTGCCAAAAAATCATAAATCATATATCATAACATACCCCATGTAATAAAAATGGGATTCTTAAACATATTGCCATCATAACATAAACCATATAATATTAAATGACTTCATAAAATTAATTCCATCATATCATAATCAAATAAATGTAAAAATAGGGATAGAAAAATAACCCCATTTTATCTTAGATGGAAAATAATTTTGATAAAACACTTGAACTTCATTCTTGAGGAAAATATCATTTCTACTTTAAAAACATTTTTCCTTCATTAACATGTCATAACATTTTAAACTAAAATAATTTAATTAAAAATAAAATTGAAAATTTTTAAAGGAAGATTCAAGGAAATAATTTTCTATGGAATCATAAAAATCCATTCATGCCGTATAAGTTAAAAAAACATTTATCTCGTACTTTGGCTGAAAAAGTCAAAAACTATCTCGTATTGAACATGAAAAAAGTTTCCTTTCATATTTTTTACTAAAAATTCAACAATAGGTAGAATTGTATTTAAAAAATTATGGGAGGATAGAAATAATATTACATATTGAGGAAACATGGATGTGGATGATAAATATTCCCCATTAAATTCTGGAGTATAAACAATCTCGGATAAAAATGAGATTGCAAGATTTTCCCTTAACTTAGGTCCGATATGCTTCGTACTTATCTGAACCTCCTGTATAATGATTTCAAAAATTTCATTGACTTATTACATAATCATATTAATTGTGATGATATCCTTCATTGTCATATTCTTATCTTCTTATTAGTTATATTTCATTGTTACTTGTTATTCGAGTGTTCATTGCTTTATGTTCTTATGCATGTCTGGTTGAATAAATTCTTATTCATCTTCTTAGGTAATTGATACCTTATTTACAGAATGGTATTTGCGTAATATATATCATATTTATTTATTCAATTAATTTATATAATCATTATTCAATGAAGATTATGTAGAACGGGTTGCATCACATCGTGGAGACGGTAGGCCGTACGTACGCATGAGCGATGATATCGTTCCCATAACTATTAAATGGTATTGTAGTGGAAGATGAAATGACTCAGAATTAGTATCATGTTATAATAATCATATATATTTATTCATTACACCATTATACCCATCCATGTAAGGTGGTGTCTGAAAACAGATTACACCACGGCGTGGAGACGATATTCCGTACGTACGCACGCGCAGTGATTTCATTTTCCATAGAATGGAGATAAGGTGAAATATTGATATTTAATTATAACATATCAGTATATGAGTGATACGTATGTTATTAATTTATGATCAAACAAATAAATAAGAAGAATTATAATAAGATATAAAATGGAAATAATCGGTAATGGATATTACCTCTTCATTGCCGCACCTCTTCTTAACCTTCTCTTAGGGCACTGAAGTTGGTATTTTAAGAAGACCAGGGCCTCTAGTATGTTTCTAGGAAAGATTAGAAGATATATTTGTAGGGGTTTTCCGATCTTGAAGGAAAAATGTTGTGTGAGGAGGAGAGGGAGGAGGTGCCATTTTATAAGGGAGGAGAGGGGAACCTTTGGAATTATAAGAAATATTAATTTATAATAAATTCCAACCCCCTGTAAAAACCTCCAAAAATGAATCAAATAAAAATATTAGATTATATAGGGTTGTAATATCATCAACCAAAAAAATATAGATATGTTGTGAATTTATTTTAAACCTTATCAAATTGATTTATCCTTATTTAATCTATTTAATTTTATTTGTGGTAATAATATTTTAAATTTTAAATCATTAAAAATATTTACGTATATGTGGTTAATTATACATAATTAGATATGTTATTAAATTTTAGACCATATAAATTTAAATTTATAATTTTTAAATTTTTTATGATTTTTAAACAATTTTATAATATGTTATTTTTATAAAATAACAATAGTGTCAATTTTGACACTATTGATTTATTTGAATTTAAATAAATTCTACATATAGGATATATTCTAACTAAAAACATTAATAAATTGATAACATTTCATAATTTTATAGAAAAGTAGTGGAGCACATTAAATAGTCCATATAATATTTATTTTAATATTTTTAAAACCATTTATTTGATATTTCAATCAATAAAATAATTTCAACATCACTATTGTTTCACCTTTAATGATAATTTTTAATCCCTAAAAATTATAAATAAATTCACATGATGTACATAATTTTATTATCTTTGTGGATACTATTAATTTTGTAAGTTTCATGATGTTTATCACTAAATTAAAATTATTATACTTATAAGTATTTAAGAGAGTGACATGTTGTGACTTTCTTTGGTTTTAATAATAATTAAATTATTTTAATGGTAAAAAGTCCATAAAATGAATTTATTCATACCCTTAGGTAATAAGGGTTGACCTTTAGTCATCCAATATAATTCGGGCAGGTGTTAGGGTAATTTTATAATCTTATTTTTAGCCTTATTTACCTGATTTACCTTTAAGTGCAGTAAATAAAAATTACCGTAGTTACTTTTCATAATATCAAAAAAATAAAAGTAAACTATTAACATAATTTTAACCCAATAAATCCAAATATGGAATTCATTATTCAAAATTCAAAACATAGAAGTTGCAGTAGTTAATTTAAAATTAATCCCATTGTTAGGAAAATGAGTTTTAAAAGTTAAAACATTGCAAAAGATTGAAATGTTTTTACCTATGAATTCAATGTAAGATTAATGGTAATGATATAAATTATATTAAATGGTCAAAATTTATTCTATTTATAATTTAAAACCATTCAATATTATAATTTAACAATATAAACTATTATGATGAAAAAAGTTGTTTTTAATTAAAATAGAGCGTGGTTTTACTATTCATTAAAATATGAATGTTATCAGAATAATATGAAAAATTTATCCAAATTAAATCTTTATATCCATATTCAAAAGAAGAATTTTATTTTGAAAAATTGGACTAATAATCATGTCAAAAACTAGATTAAAAGTGGGTGCTCCATCAAAAGGCGGCAAAACTTCATTTTTTCAAAAATACTTATTTTACCCAAAAAAATTATTTGGTTCACATACCATGTTCTAGAAAATGTGTAAGATGAATAATAATGTTATAAAATTCAAAATTTAGTTAATAATATTCATAATGGCTAGTTTATATAATATTTTAATAACATATTAAAGTTTAGTGAAACTCGATATCGCGTACAACGCACGCTATCGTGGAAGGTTGATTTTGCGTATAACCCAAGCCAAGCTCGTGTTGTGTTTATTGAATGATTCCTTTAATGTTGCATATAAAATAATACATAAAAAAATATACTTCTCATAAAATATCAGGGTATTACATTCCAACCCCTGTAAAATTAATTTCGCCCTCTGAATTCGTCACGTCGTAGCTAATAGATGAGGATAACTCTCCCTCATCATATCCTCAAGCTCCTATGTAGCATCTTCTAATTAGTGGTTACTACATAAAACATTCACCAAGCGAGTGGTCTTGTTCCGTAGAACTTTTTCACTATGATCCAGAATCTCTATCGGCTGTTCTTCATAAGAATGATCTTGCTCTAGTAGTAAAACTTCTGAGCTTAGTACAAGTGATGGATCAGGTTTGTACTTTCTAAGGAGAGATACGTGGAACACATCGTGAACTTGAGAGAGATTTGGTGGAAGTGACAATCGGTAAGCTACCGTCCCAACACGATCCAATATTTCAAAGGGACCGATATACAGAGGGATCAGCTTTCACTTCTTTCCAAATCTCATTACTCTCTTCCAAATAGATATTCGTAAGAACACTTTATCACCCACTTCAAACTCTAGGTCTTTTCTACAGTTGTCGTCATTACTTTTTTGTCGACTATGAGTTACTTTTTGTGTTGATGAATAGATCTGACCTTTTCTGCCATCTCATCAACAAGATGAGGTCCTAATAGGTTTCTTTGCCCCAACTTCATCCCAGCAAGATGAAGTTCTACATTTCTTTCCATAGAGATCTTCATAAAGAGCCATATGAATACTGGAGTGAAAGCTGTTTTTATAAGTAAATTCCACCAAAGGTAGGTGTTGATCCCAAACACCTTTCAAATCCATAGAGCAAGATCTAAAAATGTCTTCTAGAGTTTGAATTTTCCTCTCAGAACTGACCGTCTATCTGAGGATGATAATTAGTGCTGAAACTCAACATTGTATCTAGAGCATGTTGAAGTATTCACCAGAACTTCGAGGCAATCCTCAGATCCCAATTAGATATAATGTAAAGTGGTACTGCATGCAATCTTACCACATCCATTACATATATCCTGGAAAGCTAATCCAGAGAGAAATCTTATCTAATAGCAATGAAGTGTGCCGACTTCGTAAGAAGATCAACTATAACCTAGATAGCCTTATTCCCTTTGGATGTTTTAGGAAGTACAGTGACAAATTACATGGTTATGATTTCCCATTTCCATTATGGTATGGGTAATGGTTGTAACATCCCTTAATACTTATGTCTCTCAGCTTTAACATGCTGAAAAACCAAGCATCGAGAGACATATTCAGGACTATCTCTTTTCATGACATCCCACCATAAGTACTATTTTAGGTCCCTATACATCTTTGTGCTTCTAGGATGAATAGAGAATGAAGAACTATGACCCTCATCCAACATCTCATTCTTTAATTCTGGGATGGGAGGAACACAAACCTGATTCTTGAACCTTATTATCCCATCACAATCAAGGTTTAATTCAGGAACATTTCTCACATTCTTTTGTAACTCTACATCTTCTTTATGTGCCTCTTTAATCCTCACATGAATAGATGGTTCAACATTCATTTGAGAAATATAATATATCTCCCATTTCATTATAATTCAAAGATCCATCCTTTGTAAATCCATAAATATTGGATCTTTTGTGATCCTCATCATGGATAAGCTAGCATGGTCTTGTCGACATAATGCATCCGCCACCTTGTTTTCTTTCCCTGGGTGATAATAAATTGGGCAGTCTTAATCCTTAATTAACTCCAACCATATTCTTTGGCTCATATTCATTTCCTTTTGTGTGAAAATATACTTTAAACTTTTATGATAAGTATAAATATCACACCTTTCACCATAAAGATAACGCCTCCATATTTTTAATGCAATGATTACCACGGATAACATAAAAGCATGAGTTGGGTAATTTTTCTCATGGATTTTGAACTCTCGTGAGGCATAAGCTATCACCATATCAATTTTCATGAGAACAAACTTCAATCCCTTCTTGGATGCATCACTATAGATCACAAACGTTTCTTCACTACAAGGCAGTGTGAGCACAGGTGCACTAGATAACCTTCTTTTTAACTCCATGAAATTCTCTTCACACTCCTCTGTCCAAACGGACTTAACTCCTTTTCGAGTCAACCTGATGAGTGGATTAGATAACCTTGAAAAATCATTCAAAAAACGTCAATAATATCTAGCCATGCGAAGAAAACTTTGGATCTCAGTTACTGTTGTTGGTCTCGAACATCTTTTGATAACCTCTGTTTTTGCTGGATCCATATATATCTCCTCTTTTCAGATTATGTGACCCAAAAATGAAACTCTTTTATGCCAAAATTTACACTTGAAAAATTTGGCATGAATCTTCTCCATTCTCAGGGTCATCAATACAATTATTAAGTGATCTTCATGTTCTTCCTTGCTCTTTGAATAGACAAGAATATCATCTATAAAGACTACCACAAATTGATCAAGATAGTCTCTAAAGACTCCGTTCATTAGATACATGAACATAGCAGGGGCATTAGTAAGACCAAATGGCATCACTATAAATTCATAGTGTCCATACCTTGAACAGAAATATGTCTTTGGTGTATCTTCCCTTTTGACCCTTAATTTATGATACCCTGAATGAAGATCAATCTTGGAAAAGTATTGAACTTCGCATTGTTTTTCAAATAATTCATCAATACATGAGAGAGTATATTTATTCTTGATAGTGATCTTGTTATGTTCTCGATAATCAATGCAGAGTCTCATTGATCCATCTTTCTTCTTAACAAACAGAACATGTGCTCCCCAAGTTGACGCACTAGGGCATATGAATCCTTTATAAAGTTACTCTTGGAGTTTCTTATTCAATTCCTACAACTCAATTGGGGCCATTCTACAAGGTGTCGTTGAAATAGGCATAACACCCGGTATGAGTTCTATTGAATACTCAACTTCACGATTTGGTGAAAGACCTGGAAATTCTTCGTGAAAGACATAATCAAACTCCCATAAAATTGGAATATTCTTAATCGTGAGTTTCTATCCAGCCATTTGAGATAAATAACCTTCATTTAGTTGAATCCAGACCCATTATATGGAAGAAATTTACACTGGAAGGTCATGTTCATCCTTTCATCAATAAATGATCATAGATTGATCTAGAATATGAAATGTGAATTCCCTTCTTTGGAAGTCGATATGAGATCCATATAAGGAAAGACAATCCATGCCAATAATCACATCAGATTCTACTATAGGAAGTATCACAAGATTTACAAGAAGCACTTTCCCACAAACGTCAATTAGAGAAGAATTATAAACTTTTGATGCGACTGTTGTGCCATTAAGAGTTGTCACAGGTAACTCAACATCTAATTGTTGAGGTAATATGGAGATACCATTAGAAAATTCTTCAGAAATAAATGAGTGGGTGGATCCAGAATCAAATAAAACATTTGAAACTTTAGAGTTGATGATATGTATACCTTTCACCACATCGTTATCGTACTCCACATCGCCGATAGAAATTGCATGTAACTTTCCATTGTCTTTTTACGTAAGAGTTTGTTGACTTCGATCATCATCCACAACCCTTGGATTTGGGAATTGATTAGCAAAATTCCCAATTTCCTTGCACTTGAAACATTGAAGTGTTGGAGGTGCATTCTGTGTATCCATTTCTTTTTTCGCATCATTAGACATCTTCTTCCCATTATTTCGACATTAAATTTCCCGATGACCTTTTCCACACATAAAACATTTGCTTGTCCATTTAGTAGAATTCCCTCCATGTTTCTTTCCACAATCCGAGCATAAAGGAAAATCGTTTTTTTTTTCATTGTGGTCGTCTGAGTTTCCTTTGAATTACATTTTACTCTTCTTATCAAACCCATATGACTGATGGGTTACTCCAAACTCCATCTCAACCTTGAGAGCACATCGAACAATTTCCTCGTAGCTATTGAAGTCCCTTATGGAAAACTCCCTTCGAAGACATGGTTTTAATTTACTAAAGAATCAATCGATCTTTCTCTCAGGTAGGATAATAATTCCAGAAGCGTACCTTGCAAGGCTTGTAAAATTTACTTCATAGGTACCAAAAGATTCATCATCCTTTTTCTTTAGTCCAAGAAACTCTTTCTCCATCGTTCATCAAAGAACAGAAGCGATGTACTTATTGAAGAATAAGTTCTTGAACTTGTCCCATTTGATGGACTCAATTTCATATCTTGGACTCGTATTATTGATTAGATTCCACCATTGATCAGCTTCACCTTCCAAACGATATACGACTAAGATGAATTTATCATGGAAAGAACATTGAAGGACTGAAAATATCTTTTTAGTGGTACTGATCCATTGTTCATCCACTAATGGATCAGAAGACCCGATGAATGAAGGCAGATGCTGCCTCATGAAAGATTCAACAGAATGTTGATCCTTACATTGATCATTTGGAAGTCCTGTATGATTCATAGCTTGATAAAGTTGTGTGATCATGGCTACAATATTTTGAATTACGACCCCCATAACGTTTGGTTGATCAGGAAGAAAACCATTTCATTGTCCGTCGCATTCGGCATTAACACGGTTCCATCAGGTTCCAGCCATTGACCAAAACCAAGAAGCATTGTGTGAGAAACTCTAATTACAATAGGAAAATCACATAATCAGTAATAAAATTTCCCACTTTAGGTCTTATCATAGGTTATTCATGGCCATTTCTAAAACACTATGATTATGATCTATGCTTAGACATATCCTTAGGGTTATTACTATGTTTTTCACATCCTAGTTTCCTAAGGCTGACTATACCTTTCCTCTGATACCAACTATAATGACTCATACTTTACATACATTGTTATTACTTCAGAATTGAATCATACTTATTACAACATATAAAAAAACGTTGATAAGACCGTATATGTATAGTGTCTTCCGAAACTGGGAAACATAAACAACTGGTTTATAAATCATCTATATTGTCTCCCATTTATTTCATCCTATCTAGAGTCCCTTTTGGAATATCATTCTTAATATCCTTCTTCCTGACCTGGTGAAAATAAAACATACAGAATGATGAGCTCAAATGCTCGGTAAGGGTAAACAAAAGAAATATCAATCATATCATATTCATAAAAACATAACATTTTGAAAATCTTAACCTGGAAAAGAGATCCTAATATCATAACATGGGATAAATCATAGTAGTGAAATTTAATCACAATAATCATAACATAAAACATGAATCTTTGTGGAATACACACATAATCATAGAAAATCATTTCATATTAGTCAAGACTCATTTCCAAGACTATCATAGCGGGCAAAGTCCATTACTGAACTGAGTTCACTCCTTGTTCTAGTCTTGTGTCACTGAACCGGATTAACTTTCCATTTTAGCTATGTCTATCTCATGAGATATAAATCATTACCCAATGCATTGGAGGGAGATATAGGTCCCACCTATCTCATAATGAATCCATTCTTATGTGTCCCACAAAATCATGAATCATATATCATATCATATCCTATGTAATAAAAATGGGATTCTAAAACATCTTTCCATTATAACATAAATCATATAAGATTAAAGGACTTCTTAAAATTAATTCAATCATAACATAATAAAATCAATGTAAAAATAGGTATAGAAACAGAACCCTATTTTAACTTAGATAGAAAATAATTTTGATAAAACACGTGAACTTCATTCATGAGGAAAATATCCTTTCTACCTCAAAAACATTTTTCCTTTATTAACATGTCATAACATTTTAAACTAAAATAAGGTAATTAAAAATAAAGTTTAAAACTTATAAAGTATGCTTCATGGAAATAATGTTCTATGGAATCATAAAAATCCATTTATGCTGTATAAGATAAAAAAGCATTCTTCTCATACTTTGGCCAAAAAAAGTAAAAAAGTATCTCATACTGAAAATGACAAAAGATTCCATTCATATATTTTACTAAAAATTCACCAATAGGTAAAATTGGATTTAATAAATTGTAGTAGGATAGAAATTATATTACATATTGAGGAAACATGAACATGGATGATAAATATTCCCTGGTAAATTCTAAAGTATAAACAATCTCGGATAAAAATGAGATTGCGAGATTTTCCCTTACTATAGGTCCGATATGCTTCGTACGTATCCTAACCTCCTGTATAATTATTTAAATAATGTCATTGACTTATTATAGAATCATATTCATTGTCATGATATCATACCTGGTATTATTATTTTCTTCTTATTAGTAATATTTCATTGCTACTTGTTATTCGGGTGTTCATTGCTTTATGTTCTTATGCATATCTTGTCGAATAAATTCTTATTCCTATTTTTATGTTATAGATAACTTATTTAGAGAATGATATTAGTGTAAAATATGTCATATTTATTCATTCAATTCATTTATATTATCATTATTCAATGAATATCATGTTGAACGAGTCACATCTCATCGTTGAGATGGTAGGCCGTATGTATGCACGAGCGATGATATCGTTCCCATAACTATTGAATGGTATTGGAGTGGAATATGGAATGCCTCAAAATTAGTATCATGTTATTATAAAAATATATTGTTGTTCTTTACACCATTATACCCATCCATGTAAGGTGGTGGCAGAAAACAGATTACACCACAGAATGGGGATGGTATTCCGTTCGTATACACACGCGGTGATTTCATTTTCCATAGGATGAAGAGAAGTTGAAATAGGGTTGTTTCATAATAACATATCAGTATATGAGTGGTACTAATGTTATTAATTTATGATGAAACAAATAAAGAAGAATATGTAGAAGACGAAATAAAATGGAATGAATCAGTAAAGGATGTTACCTCTTCTTTGATGCGCCTCTTCTTAACCTCCTCTTAGGGCATTAAAGCTGGTGTTTGAATAAGATCCGGACCTCTAGTATGTTTCTATAGAAGTGGAGAAGAAATATTTTCAGGGTTTGTCCGTGCTTGAAGGCTCAATTTTGTGTGAGGATGAGAGGGAGGAGGTGCCCTTTTATAAGGGAGGAGAGGGGCACCGTTGCAATTATAAGAAATATTAATTTATAATAAATTCCAACCCCACTTAAAAACCTCCAAAAATGACTCAAATATGAATATTAGATGATACAGGGTTGTTATATCATCATCCAATAAAATTTATACATGTTTTGAATTTCTTTTATACCTTATCAAATTGATTTATCCTTATTTAATCAATTTAATTTTATTTTTGGTAATAATATTTTAAATTTTAAATAATTACAAATAATTTCTTCTATTTTGTGAATTATCCATAATTATATACTTCATGACATTATAGACCATATAAATATAAATTTATAATTTTTAAATATTTTTATGATTTTGAAACAATTTTATAATATGTTATTTTTATAAAATAAAAATTGTGTCAATTTTGACACTATTCATTTATTTGAATTTAAATAAAATCTACATAGAAGATATAATCTATATAAAATCATTAATATATTCATAACATGTCATATGTATCTATAAAATTAGTGTAGAACATTAAATAGTTCATATAATATTTATTTTAATGTTTTTAAAAATATTTATTTTATATTTAAATCAATAAAATAATCTCAACATCACTATTGTGTCACCTTTAATGATATATATTTAATCCCTAAAAATTATTAATAAATTTAAATCATGTATATAATTTTATTATACTTTGGTATAATATTCATGTTCGATGTTTCATGAAGTTTATCACTAAATTAAAATTATTATACTTATAATATTTAAGAGAGTGACATGTTGTCACTTTAATTGGTTTTAATAATAATTAAATTATTTTAATGTTACAAAGTCCATAAAATTAATTTATTCCGACCCTTAGGTGATAAGGGTCAACTTTTAGTCATCCAATATAATTCTGGCAGGTGTTTGGGTAATTTTATAATCTTATTTTTACCCTTAATTACCAGATTTACCTTTAACTGCAGTAAATAAAAATTACGGTAGTTACTATTCAGAATATCAATAAAATACAAGTAAATTTTTAACATACTTTGGACCCACTGAATCCAAATATGGAATCCATTTTTCAAAATTAAAAGCACAGAAGTTGTAGTAATTAATTTAAAATTAATCCCGTTGTTAAGAAAACGTGTTTTAAAAGTTTAAACATTGCCAAAGATTGAAATGTCTTTACCTATTAATTCAATGTAAAATTAATGGTAATGACATAAATTATATTAAATGGTAATAATATATTCTATTTATACTTTAAATCCATTCAATATTATAATTTAACCATATAAATTATTACGTTGAACATAAGTTGTTTTTAATTAAAATATGGTGTGGTTTTACTATTAATTAAAATATGAATGTTATCAAAATAATATGAAAAATTTATTCACTGTAAATTTTTATATCCTGATTCCAAAGAAGAATTTTATATTGACAAATTTAACTTATAAAAATCTCAAAAACTATATCTAATGTGGTTTCACCATCAAAAGGCGTCAAAACAGCATTTTTTGAAAAATACTTATTTTACCCGAAAAATTTATTTTGTTCTCATACCATGTTCTAGAAAATTTGTAAGCTGAATAATAATGTTATAAAATTAAAACTGTAGTTAATAATATTCATTATGGATATTTTATATAATATTTTATTAACTTATTGTAGTTTAGTGAAACTCGATATTGCGTACAACGCACGCTATCGAGGAAGGTTGATTTTGCGTATAACACAAGCCATGATAGTGTTGTGTGTAGTGAAATATTCCTTTATTGTTGCGTATAACATAAGAAATAAAAAATATTTATATACCTCTCATAAAATATCAGGGTGTTACAATCCCTGGGTCATTTTTGACATGTATGAGTCGACCCTGTCTCAATCCGAGGCCCGGTGTGGCCGGTACCACTCAAAGTGTCTCACTTTTATTTGAAATTGACAACATTTTAAATGAAAACAACAATTGGAATACGGAAAACCAACCAAAGATATTAGGATTGTATTGATACTTTAGCACAATGTTCCATGGGTCATTTTGGACATGTACGAGTCAACCCTACCTCAATCCGAGGCTCGGTGTGGCTGGTATCACTCATAGTGTATTTCATTTGTTTAAAATGGACACCCTTTTATGTAAAAACAAATCGCATACGAAAAACTGACCAAATGACTTTGGATTGTGTTTATACTTTAGAAAAACGATTCATGGAACATTTTTGACATGTATGATTCAACCACCCCTCAATCTGAGGCACAGTGTGGCTGGTACCCCTCAATGTGTCTCACTTATATTTAAAATGGATGACATTTTAATTGAAAACAACAAATAGCATATGGAAAACCAACCAAACGTATTTATATCATGTTTATATGTTAGAAAAATGATCCATGGGTCATTTTTTACGTGTAAGAGGCCTCCCCTCCTAAATCTGAGGCATGGTGTGGTTGGTAACACTCAAAGAGTGTCACTTTTATTTGAAACGAACATCATTTTAATTGAAAACAACAACTGGAAAACCGAAAACTGACCAAACGCTTTCAGATTCTATTGATACTTTAGTAAAATGATCAATGGGTCATATGTGACGTGTATGAGTAAAACATGCCTCAATACGAGGCATGGTGTGGCTGGTATCACTTGAACTGTCTTTATTATGTTTGAAATGGACAACATTTTAAGTAAAAACAATAACTGGCATACGGAAAAATGACCTAATGCATTATGATTGTGTTGATACCTTAGCACAATGATCCATGGGTAATTTTTTTCTTGTATGAGTCAACCACACCAAAATATGAGGCACGGTGGAGCCGGTATCACTCATAGTATCATACATTTGTTTAAAATGGACACCCTTTTACTTAAAAAACTGGCCTACGAAAAAACTGACCAACCATTTACGGATTGTGTTGATACATTAGAACAAGGATAAACGGGTCATCTGTGAAATGTTAGAGTCAACCCGACCACAATCCGTGTCACAGTGTGGCCAGTATCACTCTAAGTGTCTTTATTTTGTTTAAAATGGATACACTTTTATGTAAAAACAACTGGTATATGGGAAACCAACCAAACGTCTTCGGATTTTGTTGATACATTAGCACAACGATCCATGGGTCATTTATGAAGTGTATAAGTCAACCCTGCCTCAATCTGAGAAATGTTGTGGCTAATACCACTCAAATTATATCACTTTTATTTGAAAAGGGCAAAATATTAATTGAAAACAACAACTGGCATACAGAAAACTGACCAAATTCTTTAGGATTCTATTGATACATTAGGAAAAAGACCCATTGGTAATATGTGACTTGTACCAGTCAACCCCGCCTCAATTCGAGGCATGGTTTGGCCGGTATCACTCGAAGTGTTTTTCTTTTGTTTGAAATTGAAAATTTTTAATTAAAAAGAATACCTGACTTACAGAAAACTGACCTAACACATTTTGATTGTGTTCATACATTTGCACAAGGATCCATGGGTCATTTTTGATGTGTACGAGTCAACCCTGCCTCAAACTGAGGCATGATGTGGCCTATACCACTCAATGTTTGTCTACTATATTTGAAATGGACAAAATTTTATTTAAAAACAACAACTGGGATATGGAAAACCGACCTAACACATTCATATTATTTTGATACATTAGCACAAGGCTCCATGGGTCATTTTTGACGTGGTGTGGCCGGTATCAGTCATAGTGTCTTTCTTTTGTTTAAAATGGTCACCATTTTAAGTAAAAAAACTGCCATTTGGAAAACTAACCAAAAGTGTTTGGATTGTGTGGATAAATTAGAACAAGGATCCATGGGTCATTTTTGATGTGTACAAGTCAACCCCGCCTCAATCCGAGGCACACTATGGTCAGTACCACTCAAAGTTTCTCACATTTATTTGAAATGGACAACATTTTAAGTGAAAATAACAACCGTCATATGGAAAACTGACCAAACATATTCAGATTTTGTTGATACATTATCACAACGATCCATGGGTCAATTTTGACTTGTATGAGTCAACCTCACCACAATCCGAGGAATGGTGTGGCCGGTACCACCCAAAGTGACTCACTTTAATTTGAAATTAGAAAAATTTTATGTGAAAAAGATAACTGGAATATGGAAAACTGACCAATGGAATTTGGAATCTGTTGATAACTTAGATTAATGATCCATTTGTGAATTGTGATGTGTACGAGTCAACCACGCCTCAATCTGAGGCACGGTGTGGACGATATCACTCAAAGTGTCATTATTTTTTTTAAAATGGATACTCTTTTATGTAAAACAACTTGAATTTGGAAAACTGACCCAACATATTTGTATTTTGTTGATAATTTATCACAACAATACATGGGTCATTTGTGACAAGTAAGAGTCAAACCCACCTCAATCTAAGGTATGGTGTGGCTGGTACCACTCAAAGTGTCTAACTTTTATTTAAAATGGACAAACTTTTAATTGAAAATAATAACCGGCATATGGAAAACTGACAAAATGCATTTATATTGTCATGATACATTAGAAAAATGAACCATGGGTCATATGTGATGTGTATGAGTCGACCCCTCCCCAATCCGAGGCACAGTGTGGCCAGTTTCACTCGAATTGTCTATCTTTTGTTTTAAATGGACAACATTTCTGTAAAAAAACTCACATATGGAAAACCGAACAAAGTTATTCGGATTGTATTGATATTTGGACACAAGGATCCACGGTCCAGCCTCACACAATCCACTTCTCATGTGAGGAACTCATACCCCTATTCTAAAACACATGACATTTAATATGCCAATCCCATCCTCAGACAGTGGGTTATAGGACAAAAAAAAAGTCTCTTTGGGAACCCAATAATAAAGACATAATTGAATATTCATACCCACTACCCAAAATGGGGATTCATCTAAAATCACACCTAGGAGACTAAATTAAAATTAGCCTCACACACCCATATTCCAATTGAAATGTCTATGAAAAACATGTAGGATATTCTGGTAACCCATCCCATAAGTTGGGATTGGCCAATGCTTCCCACTATTACATCAAGAAACATTTATATATGGATACATAGTCATTAGAAGAATATAAACATCCATTGTGCTTCCTATAATTCATTATAGGTTTAAGAACATGACCACTACCATTTTCTATCTTATGGGTATCATGATCCTTGTCCACTCAACCAATGTTTTTCTATTTGTTTTAATATATTCAACCTACGACCATGAGTAAACATCCCATGTGCTTATTATAAAATTTAGTATTTTTCTATTATGTGTATTGATGTTGTGGTTTGAGTGAGGAGTGAATTCTAAATTTTGAATACTGTTATGGGGGTTATTGCATTCTATTTCTAATTTTATGAATTCTGGATGTATTTGATTCTGACTGTATTGGTAATGAATTCGAAATTTTGAATAATGTTAATTGTATTGTATTCTAGATGTATTGGATTTTAATTTTTTATGGGTGTTATGGGTCTTATTGCATTTCAATTCTGGGTGTATTGGATTGTGGATGTATTATATTCTGAATCTTTTTCTTGTGTTGTGGTTTGATTGAGGAATGAATTTTAAATTTCTAAATTTCTAAATTCTGGATGAATTTTAAACATCCCATTTAGGCTTTTGTAATCTGGTTGTATATGTTCTTGCAAGTCATGGATAGTTGAAGGTTGGAGGTGGTTTTGGGCTGCTGTAGAGATGCAGCATATGTATACCAACAGTTTTCAAAACCGTTGATATAGCCTATTGATGTTTATTATACCAACGGTGTTATTATAACCATTGGTATAAACATCTACTAATGGTTTTAAAAATAGTTGGTATATCCATTGGATGTATATTGTACACTATATACCAATGGTTCTAAACCGTTGGTATAAGGGTAACATATACCAACGGTTTGTGAAACAATTGGAATATCTCTTATTTAAACACATATACCAATGGTTTCTATAGTACCATTGGTAGACGCCTTTACCCATGACTTACTTGGCCACGGTTTGGGAAACCATTGGTATATAATATACCAACAGTTTCCCAGCCTGTACCAATGGTTCTGAACTATTGGTAAAGGGTAAAATTCCGGTAGTGTTTCTGATAATATTTTCTCACCCATTTATCTTTTTTTATTTTTCCTTATGTTGTGCATATGTATATTTTTAAAGCCAACTTGAGATAATCTAGGAGTTATAGTTGTTTCAAATGGAGTTTCTAGGTTATTTTTTTACGTTCATGTTGTAATGTAAAACTTATGTTTATATCTGGATTTTCATAAAATAATAAAATATTTGATTTTTTAGGATGAGTCATACTTATGTATTATACTAATGCAATAAATTATCCATGGGGTGTTAGCCGAGTAGTACCCACTGGTAGTACCCCTCGCTCTCTGTGTAACTGGCACATGCTTGAGTCCTCCCATACTTGAACACTATTCATATTATGCATAGGGAGATTCAATGAAATTTGTCATGTCGAGGAATGTGTGGCACACTATGGGCATGGTGGGCCCCAGGCGAGAGTTACCGTACACACGTTTTTCATCATCGGTGGTGGTGCGGTGGTGAAGGTGAGTAGTACAAAAAATCCATTCTTTGGGTGGTTCGGTGTACGGATAATTGGAGTCCGCTTTCATGACATGCCTTTCCCACGGGATCCACCCATATTTTCTGGTCACCGAGTCTCGACTGGGCAGAAAAAATGAGGAACGACCCATTGTGCTGATGGATTTCATTGAAGAACGATCACCAATCAGGCCGTTACCCTCTGAGATGCTCTTCCATCTCAGTTGGAAAAGACTCCTTCCCCGGCTAGGGCTCTACCTCAGGGAAATGACCCCTTCGTGGGGGATAGGGGTTACAATGTGTGGAAGGTTTAAAAAGGCCACACATGGGTATCACCTTTTTAAGAGGAAATAAAAAAAGTTAGGAACCAGCTATAGGAAACCACGGTTAGTGACATTACAGTTGTATCAGTGGAAGTTTAGAAGAAAAAATAGAAAATTCATTTAGAAAACATTCACTAGGGAACACAACACTAATATAGAATTTTAGGATAAACATAGAACATATTTATAACATATAACATATTTATATAACATATTCAATATAGCTATAAATGATTAAATCTTATGTTCATAACATATAACATATTTATATTCTTCTCACTGAGCTCTCTAGCCCTTCCACACACAATTAATTAAATCCACTCATATCTCCCACTCAAGTGACTCAAACCCACTCTCCCAAAATTACATCATATAAAAAATATACAAAACCATATAATAGTAATATTAAGAACCACCTATATTTTTTACCAAGTTATAACCTCAATAAAACTCCCACAATCATTTAAAAAGATCATTTGATCCCATTCTGACATCGACAACCTCTATGAGGCACTATTTGTCCCAAATTTCCACTTAAATTCACTCTAAAAAATTATTTTTAATTAAAATAATTAAAAATAATATTAAAATTAGGTATAAACATACTAAAACAAACTAGATGGCATAAAGATTCTATTAACTAGATAAATAGAGTGAGAATAACTCACTGTGCACCCCCCAAACCACTAGATATCTAATACTATACATTAAAAACAATTCTATTCATTATAAATTTTATAAATATTCCAAAATAAATTAGGAAAAATATGTAAATATAATGAAATGTTATCAATCATCTTGTTTTTATCGCTATGGAGTCAGCTCTAGAAAAGCCACAACAAATCATTGTCACCCCAACCATATTTCCCTACGATTTAGTGGAGTAAAAATCTCTTTCAAAATATCCATTAATTGAAATATTATATAAAAAAGATGGAAAAATACATGATGGATATCATATAGGAATATACTATAATATATTTAAGAAACCAAATCCACTATAAATAAAGGGACAGAAGAAGAGAAAAATAAATGGAGAGGGAGGAGAGGCCTCCTCTCCATGTCTAATAGGAATAAGTGACCCACCTTGGCCGATTTTTTAATCGAAATATAACCAAAATTACAACAACTAAAAATTATTATTGTACTTATTCGGTATTCAATGAACCTGTACCAGACCTCTAATTCCTCACCAGGTTCTCAGGGTAATGCATCATCTCACTAGGGTCTCCATGTTGTGGGAAATCCCCCCTAGCATCCCCTAGGTACTTAGTGAAACATAATCTAGTACCCAATAGACTTTTGTTTCCATTGACCCGCACCATTAATTCTTCTGACCCCCAAAACAAATTTTATGTCCTTTCAAACCCTGATATAATCATATAAACATCAACTAAAACATTTTAAATAAACCTAAAAATGTTAATTGTTTATTATAATGAAAAAATTCAATTTATCCTCAATTCTAAATCCACTATAAAATATTTTTTCTCCAACACCACTGAGAAAAAGTAGTTTGGATCCATAATGATTTAATATCAAACACACATCATCTTTTATCACCGGATGGGTTTCATTCAAATATTTTGAGGGTGATTTCTATACCATAGTCAGGGAAAAATTGTTACATAGAATCTATTTAGGACATGGACTTTGGAATCTATGGGTTATTTTGTGCTAATTTTATTGCATTTATCTATAAGACAAGGAAATGAGTCAACAAATATCTCTTTCTGTCATTGAATATCTCCATGACATTTTACCCGATGATATCAGAAGGTATACACTAAACAGGGACATTAAGTCCATCATTAAGGTCATTATTATTATGAATACCATATATATTTATTTTTATATTTTTCCATATAATTATATTTGTATGTTTAAGGTTCATCTAGAAAAAATAGAGAAAAAGTTTTTTCTTTAATGAGTTATATATTCTTTTAGGTTGTTCGCTTTTTATTCTCTAAGAATAATGATTTTAACATTATATTGTTTGTATTTTACAAGTGGTTTTCCAAATTTATAATCAACTCATATCCTTTTCCACATAAAAATGAGAAATTTGGAAAATTTATGGCATCCAAGTGGTTATAAATGATCGACATGAAGTTGTGTTATCAATAGTTATAAGGGAGGGCTTCTAAAATACATATTTTTAATTTCATGAGTAGGTATTGACTGTATGAATATCTTAGTAAAACATCTAATGAAATATAATGGGAAAACATTTATGCCCCTAATGATTAATTTTTTTCATTTACTTTTGGAATGCTTCATGTTAGTCTTTATGAATGATATTCTTGTGTACATGTTGTCCTAAGAGGATCATGATCTATATAAAGAGATTCTAATTATAAAACAAAGAGGTCATAAAAATATATAACATAAATTTAATGAGATTATTTCGATCAACGGGGAGTAATTTTTAGGGAATGTGATATCAGAGGAAATTATATTAGCGGACTTTTAGATTGTTATGGTTTAAATTTCTTGAGGGTGACCCAAGAATATATTTGAGACTAATAGAATCATAGTATTGTAAATCTACTAATAACTATTAATTTATGGATAATTAATATTTTTAGTTCTTATGAATACCTTTAACAATATTGCAGATAGTATGAGTGGTTTGATCCTTATGAGGGAGATTTCCAAGAGTTGGAGGGGAGGTTGACATCTACACCATGTTTGACATTACCTACACCAAGTAATAATTATACACTTTACTATGATGCATCAATGTATGGTATATGATCCATGATGATATATTATATGTGATTAGTTCACTATAGATCAATAAAATTGAGTACATTATAGGAATTATAAAAATCATGACTTAGAGATGGTGGTATTAGGTCACAAGAAGAGTTGTTGGTGTAACTATTTGTTTTCAAGAGGTTTATGTTGTATATAGGACACACTATCCAAAATTATATATTTTCATAACATAAAATGATCATTTTAATGATATGGTGGGTTTATTATCTAAAACCTTTTTTCACCAAGATGAAATTAACCCTAGGAATGAAAATTCCATGTATGATGTACCATGTAAAAAAACTAAGGCATGAGTGGTGAATAAGTGAGTAGAAAGTGGATGATAAGGGGGATATTCACTGATATTTGTCTCATCATCTTGGAGTATCATGGAAGATTAACCATTACATCATCAAGTATTACCTTATCTCACCTTAATAAGATGATGGTGACCCAACTTCAACACATATATTTCCTTGATATTTGGGGAAATATATTGGTTGGGGTTTCACCACCAAAATGGTCCTGTAATAATGATAATATCCTGTATGTGTGAGGGTGGGTTATTGTACCCATGATAATTAATGAGGAGTAAATAAATGATTCACATGACCTAAAATGGAATTTTCACCTCATCCTTAACAATGTGTATTTAAATAGTATGATTGATTCAAAATATACATTTTTAAAGGATTGTAGAAAGATCAGGACACCCAAAAGTAACTTTAGTACCACATATCATCTTCAAATGGGTGGAATTATGAGGTTACTGGCTAATTATAAGATAAATTTCTATGATAATGTTTCCTTGATTTTGGTGTTTCATGGGAAAACCATATTTGACTTTCATATTTATCCTATAACAATAGTTATCAGACATCGATTTATATGGATCCTTTTATGGAATTATATGGCCAACCATGCCAATTTCATTTATTATTGTATGAGTTTGGGGAGTCAGATATTATTGGGCTTAGTCTTGTTTTGGATACCTCAAAGAATATTTGATGTATCAAGAAGATATAAATGAATTTTTAGATTTTGTAGTGCTCTTATGTGGAACAGAGATTCCATCCCCTTTAGTTTGAGGTGTTCAATCAGGATTTTTTGAACATGTATCCATTATTGAGACAATAATCTATTTATAGGCAGGGTAAGTTGTCGCTTAGGGTCATGGGTCAATTTAAGGTTGTGGAGAGGAGTATTATTATGATATACTAATTAGATATTTCTTAGATGTATTGTGTTAGACACATTATATTCTATAAATCATAGCTTCAATGATACCATCTTGAGCCTTCTCGTGAGATCAACATTGATAAATTTGACCTAATGTATGATGCATCATTTGAGGAATGAATCATTCACATCATGGATTTGATAAAGAATATGTTACATGGGATGATGGTACATTTTTTGGATTTTTAATGGAATTAGAAGCATACCTAATAAAATACTCAAGAGTGGGAAATAGGTACGCGATCATAGTAGATGGAGTTTTATCTAGTGACGCGTGATAATGAATCAAGGGGAAAGCTATTTTTGGTGGGGAAGTACTAACACCTCGAATACCCCATAGATTTAATCTGTATAGTTTTTTCGTAACCATGTGAATGTTGATATTTTATTCCATTTTGTGAGTTCATATTGGGAGAGTGTAAGTGTTATGTTTTTATATCCAATGATTATGTAGAAATTTTTCTATGGTTCATGGGTCATGCCAAAACACTGGGAGATGTGGAATGTAAAGGGTTTCATAATATTAACCTACGACATGGGTGGTTGGTTATATGGAAATGGATTGATGTTTTCAATGAATATATATCCATGGATGGTCATTTTTGTGAGATATATAGTCACAACACATTGTAATCATGGGATATGGTGATTGGGTTTTTTTATTATTACATAAAGAAATACATTAAAGCATTACAAAATGGGATTCACTAAAAAGTGTCCCTGTGTTTGGGAATTGATCTATAAACCATGTAGATACATAGAAAAGTAATTACTATGAATTTTTAAATTAAATTAAATGATAAAAATAAAAAGAAATTTGAGACAACTAATTTTTTCCCCAACATAGCCACATGAACCCTCTTTCCATTCCTCTAGAGTTTCTCCTCCCCTAATCGTTGATGTCAAAAATTACTGGTTATAATTTCACATAATTTTTTATTTAGGATTGTATGGGGTAGTTTTATCATTCATAATATATTATTCAATGGTTTCTTTCACTATTTCATCGGTATATATTAGTGGATAACTAATTCAATAGGTTATATTGTGTTTTTTATTTCATCTATGAGATGTTGATCCATTTGAAAAAATATATTTGGAATAATCATATGGTTATGAGGTAAGTGGTCCCTAACAATTCATGTTTAGTTTTTTTGTGGAATGTATGTTGTGATAAACATGATCCATTGGGCATGTGTGAATGGACATCAAAGAAACCACATATGGTTTCTATAGATCTAATAACTTAATTAACAATGAATAAGTCCTTAAGTTTTCCCTCATGTTGTATTTGACACTGTGGACACCAATGACCACACCTTGACCAGTGATAAATAAATGGGATGCATGAATCCAAATAGGGTGACCTCAATTATATAAATATTTGTGGAATTTTATTGGTACCCTAGATTACATTATGATGATTTTTATAATAATTTAAGAATAATGTAGAATTTCTCTTCAATAATAATGAGATGTGGGAATAGATGTTGTGTGGGAGAATGGAACCTAAGGTAAGGTGTTCGATGATGTTGGGTGAGTTTGAAACCAATTTTGACCCTTATGTTGTATGAAATTTAGGTTAAATTATTCTATTAAAGTATAAGTTATATTATGGGAAGTAACTTATAACATGGTGGAATTTATTCTTATCTTGTTATATGATGATAGAATATACACAATGCTGGGTGTAATTCCAATTTGTGGTTATGTTTAAAATGAGGTTGCATGTAATGTCAAACCAGATTTATTATGCTGTGATTAGGTGTAATTATATCCTAAGGGTTCTATTTGGGGTGAATTTGGCTATACCGAATACCTAATATTATATTTTACATAGTTTAGGTTGTAATTACATCCTAGGGGTATTGATGGGAAAGTGGTTGGGTGTAATTCCTTCTTTAGAAGATTAGGGTTTGTTGTGAGCATTTGAGGGTAATACAAACCCATGGATATATATATATATATATGATATTTTGTTGTATGTTATTATATCATGGGATATTTGTTAGATTTGGGTTCTGTGTAATAACAACCATGAAACCTATTCGGATTTCTTTTGGGTGTTCTACAATCTTTGAGAGTTTCACTTGTGTGAGTTAGGTGGACAACCATTCTTATTGTACATGGTTCCTAAGTTGCATTTTTTTCCAATTGGTACTCATAATCCTTGTGAGATGATATTATGGGTGGATATTATTCTAACCCTTAGTTATGTTTTTTGACATGTCCAAACTCGACAACAAAACTGAAAGAAGTAGGTATGGTTGATCCATGGTTTCATTATAGAACATGAGGATAAGAAGAATAATTATTATTGATATTATATCGTTCTTACAAAATTTTCATATTTAGAAGAATATATTTTTTCGATTTGGTTCATTGGAGGTGCCCTTCTCTATTATACTCACAACTTACTCATGTGTCCCGATATTCAATAGGATTTTATGGTTAATGACACAAGTAATTTAAAATGACTATAGTGGTTTGTTGAGTTAGAGATGTTGGATAAGAGTTGAGACATTAGACTATTCCATGACATAGGATAAGTATTATTGTTTTTTCATCAGTTTTTTTATATTTTTGGTCCATTTTATAAATGATAACCCTATAGTAAATCCATTTTTATCATCATGACTCATGTTCCATTAATGTTGATCATTTTTGATATATTATCTCTTATATTATTTAACTATGGTTGTATCATTGTAGTATCTACTATATTTTTTCATTTATAGTTTGATGAATGTTTATTATTATATCATCGCATATGATTAAATTATGTTATAAATAGATAGGATATATAGTCAACTTGTCATTCAAAGAACCTCTACACTAATCAATAGCCTATTGTGTATGGGGAGGTGATATTAAGATATGTAAAATCTATGTTTTGTTATGGTGGAGGTGAATTGGGTTGTGGATGTTACAGAAAGACCCTCCCAAATTATTTACCTAAAATAAAATAGAAGTTTCACAATCATCTAACCATTAAAATCCAAAATTTGTCTCATTACACTTACATAAAAGGTCAAAAAAGAACATTATTGATAATGAATATGGACATTCCTCTTTATCAAGAATCCATACATAACTCCCATGTATTTTAACCATAAAAAATCATAGTTTATGGAGGGATTAAAATAAAAATATGATAAAATAGTAATTTTATAAATCCCTAGGTCCTTAAAAAATATAAATTTTATGATAGAAGGAAAAAAGTGTCCCCCTAATTTACTATACATGAATTCACTACTACAAAATTCACCTTTTAACAACACTAGAAATGGCCTTTATCAGAACTAGGGAATCATTGAGTACATGAGAGAGATTAAAACACCTATTGTTTTATGAGAACTAAAAAGCATTATTATAGGGTTGTTTTATCTAGATTAAAAAGCACCGATAAATGTGTCCATTATCATCACATTTAGAAGTAATGATAAAGGACCACATTTATCAGCACTTCTATTTAGCACCTCCAATGGCCCCATTTATCATCACTTATAGAAGAACTAATAAATAGAATTTTATCAGTGCTTATAGAAGCATTGATAATGGTAATTATTATCAGAACATATAATGTCAATGACAAATGTGTCCTTTATGAGCACTTTTAATAGTGTTGATAAAGGGTCATACTATAGTGTGCTGAAACAACACACTAAAACAGCGATGGAATGCACTATAACAACATAAAAAGACACCAGAAAAACATTATATTTTAAAAAACTAAAAATAAATAATTTAAATTAAATGAAATTTACAATACACACACATGAAAAAAATACTACATTATAAATATTTGAAATGTTGGATTATAAAATTAAATAAATACAAATTATTACATACAGTCAAAAACATCAATGTTACTTTTTTATTTTGATCCTAGTCCTGACTCATGATATTTATAAACAAAAATAACCTAACCAATAAAAATAATGAAGCTATTTAAGAAAATAATTTTTATGTTAGTAACAATATAAATTTATATATTAACAAAAGGTGTTGATTTTACTAAAATTGATTCCAATTTTAAATAATAAGATGAACTTGTAGTCATATAGTTCACACTATGCATTGGATTGAGGTGAGGCTAATTCCAATAGAGCTCAAATGACATTATATTAATTTTTCCAATCTGTTAAAACAATATGAATGAGTTTTATTTGTTTTTAGTGCATCAATTGTATTTTTTACTCAAATTTCATTTTAAAATGAATACATTCATTTTGACTCATTATGACCACATCGTGTATCAGTGTTTCATGAAACCAATTCCAACACATCACAAATTAATTATGAATCATTTTTCTATGTTATCATGAATAACCAAGAACTTTTGATTGGTTTTTTTGTCAGTGAAACTTTATGAACTAAAATATAAATTTTGAACTGATAATAGAAAATTTGAGTCATACAGGGAACAACGTGTATCATATTGAGGTGAGAATTATTATTACGCATCACAAATTACTTATGGATTGTTTTTCTAAAGTATAAAAATAATCCTAATTTGTTTTATTTATTTTGTGTAGTCCAATTGTCTATTTTACCTAAATTAATATAAATTTTAAATAAAAATAAACATTCTGAGTATTACTAGTCACATTGTTGGTCTAATTTAGGTGTAGATTATTCCTCTATGTCTCAAATTTAATATATATAATATTTATTAATTATAAAAAAAATCATGAATATGTTTTCTCAGTTTGAGTATTCTGGTTGTCTTCTTTAATAAAATGTCATTTTAAACTATAAATAGTCACTTTAATTGATGCTGATCCCCTAGTGCATCCGTCTGACATGAAACCAATTATTAAATGTAATAAATGACATATTAATAACATTAATAAATTATCAGTAAAACCATAGAACATTTGATTAGTTTATATTGAGTGACACATTTTTAACAAAATTGATTCTTTTAAATTAATAATAAAGAATTTGAGTCATACTAAGCACATCGTGTATCAGATTGATGTGTGGATGATCCCCAGATGTAAAAAATGACTTATATATTGTTTTTATAAAGTATCAAAATAATACAATTTTATTTTCTTAGTTCTGATCAGTTTTCCATTTTACAAAAATTGACGTCAAATTTACAAAAAGATGCACATGGAGTTATACTTGTCACATAATGAGTCAGATTGAGGTGAGGCTGACTCATATATGTCCAAAATTACTTACGGATCTTATTACTAGGGTATTAATACAATTTAAAAGTGTTTTACAGTTTTTAGCACGTCACCTTTTTAAAAAAATGTTTATTTAAAATTAAAACACACACATTGACTCAAACCGATCAAATCTTTTATTAGTTTGATGTGAGACTGATTTGTACACATTAAAAATGATTTACTCATTGATGTTTCATATTATGAAGACAAAAAGAGTGATTTTCTCAATTTTCTATGAGTGAGACTTTTTAATATAAAATGGTTATTTTAAACTGATAATATACATATTGAATCATACGAGACACATAATGAATCAGATTGAGGTTTAGAAGATTACTACACATCAGAAAGGACCAATAGATAATTGTATGAAATTATCTAAAGAATATGAATGAATTTTATTATCTTTGAGTATTTTAATTTTCCTTTTTAATAAAATTTATGTCAAATTTAAATAACAATAGGCACGTGGAGTCATTCTGGTGACCTTGTGTGTCAGATTGAGGTGTGGTTGATTCTCACATGTCTCAAAAGGCTTATGGATCATTATATGAATGTATCAAAACAATATAAATGTGTTGTGAATCATTTAATTTAGATTATGATAATGATGTAACAAACATATAATATTATATGGAAATTATCGTATATTAAAAAAACATTTACCTTATCATTGAAATCTTTTTATTTTTTTAAAGATTTTTTGGGATTTGGATTCTCTATCGAAAATCCAAATCCCTTATTTGTGGTCCCCACTAATTTAAATGACATTGTCTACATTTTAAGCAATATGAAATTATTTATTTCTCCTAATGAAAGGCTCATCCTTTATTCAATTTTCATCTCACCTGAAATTTGTTTTTGTCTCCTGCAAAAAAAGTCAACCAATTCTTGTTTTCTGTTTCAGGGACATTAACACTTTTACTATATGTGATGCCATTACGAATGGCTCATATTTTTACCCCTCCAAAAAAAATTCACCATCACAATGTCCATTTCTTAAAAATTCACTACCCAGATATTGTTAATCAATTTACAGAAGAATATAGGTAGTTGAAATGTTTTGTAATTGAACTTGTACATCTGTTTGATAATGCCAAATATGACATATTTTCATAAATTGAATTTCTATCGATGGAACCAGATATGTTCATATCTTCATCCACAAGCATAAAACAAATGTTTTTTATCATACTAATGTCATTATGTTGTTTTGTATAGGACAAATAACAATAAATTTAAAAATAGTGTTAGATAGAATATTTTCATTCGGTCCCCTACATATCCCATAAAGCCGTTTTGAAATTGAATTATGATTTTATAATTGCCCCATTTAAAATAGATCTCAGAACCATGATATTAAACCATTATTATGTGTATTTGATATACATTATTCAGTATTGATGGATTAAAATATATAATATTTTTTATGGGATTCAATGTGTGCATAAATATCTTCACTGTTATGTGAAATGTGAATATTCACTCACTCTCACTCTGTCAAGGTAATTGTGAAAACATCTCTTCATGAAATCCATTCTCCCATAAGGCATTTTCTATGATGAGACATTGGGAGGCTGATGTTTTCAACAACATATAAGTAACCCAAAACTAATTAATTAGCTTCTTCAATAATATATCATTCAATAATAAAACCATATGGATGTCTTCAATTCTTTACATACCCTTTCAAAATCATGATATATGTTCAATGGGATATTCCAATCAGTAATGGAAAAGAACACATTGTTGAACCTCTATAACTATGTGAACCATTAGGCAGAACATTATATTGAAGAATTATAATTGGAATAACATCTATAATTCACATAATACGATTGAAACCTCCTTATTAATTATGGGAAACAACACTGGGTCAATAATTTTATAGGTTATAGTTTTAAAAAAGATGCATAGTACAATTAAGGTATGTCTTACATTTTGATGCAAAATGCAGCAAAAAGCATCAAAAATTAAATCATGAAAAAAAACATGATAGTAATGGGATTTTAATCCTTATAACTTTAAATTAGCAATTGACATGACATTTTTGATATTTTATGAATACCCCTATTGATCATTTATACTATTATGGAAATAAGGAAATTGTAATTTTTCCTGGCTAGATATAGTGTAAGATAAGAGAGGTATAAAAGTTTTCATTTTACCCTTCAGCAATGTGAAATCATTCCTTATCCCTATTTTAATCAAGTCCAACCTATCATTTATTCCAAATTTTATTTTTCTAGGAACATTAAGTGATGTCCCAATAACATGATCAACTTTTTATTTCTACAAGCATGAAATCATGAAAATTCAGGATATAAAAAAATTATAATGTGGTAATTAAATGAAATTTGATATCTTTTTCCATGCATATATTATAATGTTTTTTGAAAAGGGTTTACCAAAAACACTGTTAATATCTTTTACATTATTTTATAATTTATTTACAATTACTAGAGACAGCGTTGTATCTTGTCTAACATTTCCCTCAAATGATGTTGTCCCAGATCAGTTTTTATGTCATTGAGGTAAAAAACAATGATTTCCTAAAAACCTAGTCTTCAGGAATGTTTCAAAAAAACTGAGCATGTGGGTTTTTCAGAAATGGGACACCCCAATATTCCTTGAGTGATTTAGCCTAATAAATTTCTATAAATGGGTAATTCATTTATCATTATATAAAATAAGGGCCTCAATGTGAATTATTCACTACTTTGAGCATCATAAATTATAACACATGTATCCCTGATAAATATTAGATCTTGTATCAATGCATCCAAATAGACATAAATATAATGATTGGGATTATTTTTTTCCAGATATATGTAAAGACAACATAATGTATTTGCTCTTCATGCATAGCCATGTAGGAATGTTATAGTTTAACCACATGAAGGTACACGTATTGTGAGTAACACTCTATATAAAAAAGGATTGTTTCCATCTATAGATAATTCAAGAAAAGGTTTCTCAGGTAATTTTAAAATATATGATACTTGTACAATATTTTATTCTACTAAGGAGAATCTATTGGATGAAATAAGTTCCTATATTGAATTATTGTATATGTATTCCATGTAAATTGTATCACAGACTCCTAAAATCTATATATTCTTCTAAAATATGGAATTATATGAAAGTACAATGAAAATTTCAAATTACATGATCCATTTTTCTTGTATCGATCTACACCACACATAGAAATTTTTTTGAGTGATTCATGGCCCTTGAAAAAAAATATGCAATAATTTTGACAAGAATGAATTTGTTAGATATTTTTCCCATTGAACAAAACATTTTTTTGGAATCATATATTCATAATGGCAGTTCATTTTCTTCTAGAATCATGTCATTTAGGATACCATGTAAGTCTATAAAGATGTTGTCACTCTATCCACTCCCAACATTCAAATTATATAACATCAATACAACAGAAAATATAGTGTATTATGTACAAATGGAATACAATGTTTTCTTATCAGAACTATTTAACTCCAAAAATTACTTTGGACAATCAGGTATGTTATCCTTAATTTCAATGTCTATTTATTTCATGTGATCTCTATCATAATTTACACTGGTATTCATATCAAATGATCTTTAAATTGTTGAATCATTTCAAATGGTGTCCACATTTAGTTTTTCCCATGTTTAGTCTAACCATTATAGCTCTATTATATTTCATGAAAAATCAAATGTTTTTCCAACTCTTTCAGACCATTTTTTCTTGAATAACAACAACGTAAATATGGATACATGATTTTAGAAGGGTCGTATGCATGATCCTTTTCAATCTTGATGAAATTTTGACCTCCGTATTCATACTCTTTTTTAAAATTAATATAAATCACCAATTTTTTATTCCTATACATACCATTGGTTTCATAAAATAGTAATTTTGTAAAATATATAACTACATACACATAAGATATTAATAATAAAAGGTGAATGTTATATAAAATTCAAAAAAAAAAAATAAAACTCAACAATGGATTGTTTTAATGATTTTCAGTATGTTGATGAAAATGGCTAATTAAATATAAGAAAATAATTTACCCACTATGGCATGTGTTATCCTATAAATTTATTCAAAGGTGAATGTTATAGACAACTATCATCATCATCAACTCATCTCCCAATTATTTAATATTTTAATTTCTTGTTTTAAACACATCCTCTATCTCTTATGGAAATGCACATATTTTTTGAAATACTCTAAGTAGTAGTAATCCATGGGATGAAAAATTATAAATATAGTATAAGAAACAATAAAGATATGGGGGATGAGTTTCATGTAAAAAATTGAAATAATAAATATTGTTTGAAACAGATCCATAAACCAGAATAATAAAGTCTCATTCAATCAACTAGAATATATAAAAATTGATTGATTAAACAATTTAATAAATAAATATTTATATTATATACATGGATTGTAATCAGAGATTAATAAGTGTGGAACCAATACATGTTAACCTAAAATGATGAATGCTTAAAAATAAGTTCTAATAAGTAGAATCGGATAAATTTGATTATATTTTTTTGGAATAAGTGATGTAGAAACATAAGGAAATATTTAATTTAAAATTAATTATATATAAAATATTTGGAATCATATAAAGATTATTTGGATCTCATATCACCACACAAACCCATCCCAAGGATTATCAGGAGGTCCTCACATCAGATATATCCATATGAAGGATTCAAAGGATGAAATATAATACACATTGACCCATCCTTGAGATTTTCTAGAGGTCCCTAAAAAATGATGGAATAATGAAATAATAAACATCAACATGATATATTACAAATAAGGGAGAAAAAAATACTCAACCCCCTGCAGTGTCTATCCAATACAAACTAGCCTCTACCCAAATAAATCAACTCCCACAAGGTCACATTTTAAATTTGGAATAATCTTACATCGTCCAATAATCAATGTGAAATTAGAGATTTAACAGATCTATAAAACATCACTCCCAAACTAAATTCTCTACTTCACAATCACACAAATAACTAGTTAGTTTAACATGCCAAGAAGTAGTCCCATAGGTTACCCAACTTACATCATGGAAATTTATACATAAAAAATTAAATAGACATGAAATAATAGAAAGTGATTATACAATATGGTTAAATACAATATTTATCCAAAAAACAATAATGCATGATTCTTATACACATTGAAAATAATGATAGAGTAGCTCACCAATCACCTACATTAATTCACCACTATAATTCAAAAGGAAGGAGATACTCATATGGTCTGGGAGAGAAGTTAGGAAGGCTCATACTATAGGTGTTTCATACTCTAAAAATTTAAAACTTAAAAATGGATGATCTCTAGAGAGAAATATTCTAAATGGATAACTCACCACACCCACAGTTGCAAAATAGCATCCACTATGGAAAGAGCCATTGATGTTTAACAAAATGAGTTCTCTAATTAAAAGCAGATAAAGGCATATATTTGAGAGCAGTAGATAACGAATTATGTCAAGCCTTAGATTCCATCGACCCTCGAATCGTTCAATCTTGGAATTCGAACCTTAGACTTTCATGAGCCTTGATTCGTGCATTGACTCACTAAGGAAGACTGTCGGAAGTGGGTGGATTCTGTCAAAAACATATGATATTGTGATAGATTCGCATTAGGTAAGGTTTTTTAATATTTTGGGACACTTTATCAACTTTTCCAAAAAGAAAATATCTGATAAAGATTCCATTTATAAGTTCTCATGTAATAAGGGAAGATAACATGATTATTGATCAGTGTTATTTAGAAGTAATAAATCTCTATCATTATTAGTTATTAAAAGCACTGACAAATAATCCTTTTATCAATTCTTAGTACATAGGCATTGAGAAATGATTTATAATTATACATATACATAAAAAATTTGTAAATATATATTTATATATTTAATAAATAATTATAAATATAAATATAGTAAATATATTATTTAATTTAATATATTTAATTTAATTTTATAATTATTGAAATATATCTTTATTTATTTTAATTATATAAATACTTTTAAAAATAATATTTATCTATTTATATTTATTTACATAGTTATTTATAAATTTAAAAAATATATATAAATATCAATATAGTACATATATTCACTATATTTTTAAATTAACTATAACTTTAATAATTATTTAAATATATATAATTATTTTTTTATAATTATAAGAATTCATTAAATTTTTTAATTTATTTATAATTATTAATATAAACTTGTTTAAATAGAGTAAATGTACCTTTATAAATATATAATTTTATAAATAATTTTTTACAATATTTTTTTTAAATATTATTAATTAATATGTAATTTTAAGTGCATGCATGTTAAAACGAGTGAAATTGAATAAATTAAAAATAATTAGACTTTTACGATACTCATAAAATGGATATGTTTTGTGAATGTGCATTGAATTTTTTTTAATTACATATATGTGAAATCAATATAACACACATTGGATCTATGTTAAATTGATAAATTAATGGGCATTCAATTATATATCCATTACTCTATAATTAGTCAGTATTTTTAATTCATTATAATTTATGAATATAAACCATTATTCATTAAACTTATGTCACTTTAATGTAAATCCCAAAATTATTTATTTATATATAAACCATATTAATATACATTCAAAAATATTTATACATTTAATATACTATTTATTAAAATTATCTATAATTATCTAATTAATAAAATGTTTAATATTTTTCTCAATTAGCTTATATTTATTTTTTATTTGTTTATTTTTTTATTTTGGATATGTATATATATTTAATACATAGTATTTTTTAGTACGTTTAATTTTTATATTGTTTAATCAATTTATTAAATTTTTATCAACAATTATTTAATTAATATAATTGTGTAATTTTTTTTAAATAAACTCATTATTTTTATTATTTTATTTAATTATATAATTTTTTTATCTGGACATTTATCAACGTAAAAAAAATGATAAAGGATTCTTTTATGTGCTAAAATTATACAAATACTAAAGGGTACCCTTTCTGAGTGCTAAAAATAAAGAGGTGATAAAGGGTACATTTTATCAGTGTTAAAAAAAGAACTGAAAAAGGGCCCCTTTATCAATTATAAAAAATGATAACATTGGAAAAATTATATAAGTGGTAAAAAGGCTCCAATAATAGTTTAAATTTTTCTGTGGTTTCTTTAGCACTGATAATGATTACACTTATCAACACTTTTTTTCTAGTTCTAATATATACCAATATTGTTAAATGGATATTTTGATGTACTGAATTAAATTACCCATTATGTTATTTAATTAGAATATCTATATTCGTAGAGCTATAATTTCAAACAATGATGTTAAAATATAATTTTTTTAAAGGTATAGGGATGAATATTTTATGTTTTATTTTTTTGAGAATTTTCTATACCTCAAACATAATAGAATTAAATAATAAATGTCAAGAAATGTAAATTGGAAGGGAATTGGATAGTTAATTTAATTGAAATAAATCTTAGAAAACTCTATATTGATCTTACTCAATATAACTGATGTACATCATAATCATCAATCAAATAATTAATGTATCCCGCTACAATCCACTAACTATATAAATATCTAATATTATCAAAAGTCTTCTCAAGAACCACTATGATGACCAGATTCAAGATATGAATTGTTTCCATAGGATTAACAACTAGAATTCCTTATATACATTCACCATATCACCAAAGACTAATGAATAACACCATTGGAAAAATATTCTTTTTGTTGGTAAAAAATTTCATTATGAAAACAAACCCTTATATCCAATAAATATTTTGAAATTTTTACACGTGTTAATAATAGATCTGAAACCCCAAAAAATATATAGGCAAATGAAATTATCCATCCCAATGGTTCACATCCATAGTATCCAAGGTATTCATAAATAAATATAAGACTCAACACAAATAAGACCAAACAAGATAAATTTTAAAATAACTCATCATAAATGAACTAATTGTTTTTAAAAATAATTAAACCATTCATAAATAAACAAAACATTAGACTAAAATTTAAAATATATTATTTATAAATTACCCAACAGAGTAAATAAATTAAAATAATCACATATCAATGAGAAACAAGAAAATAGTTTCTAAATAAACTCAATAGAACTTACATCTTTGTTAAATTCCAATTATTACAAGAAAAATATTAAACTATAATATTTGACAATGTAAATGTTATAAGAACAAAAAAACACAATAACCTAAAAGAAAATATTGAATGAGGGGAAAATGAAAATATATCTATTTATTAGTCACTATTTTAGTGTTGATTGGATTTCCATCCATGAATCAAAAAATGATGTCCCACTAAACAAGAATACTAAAAATTAGCATATTGATGGTGCATGAAGTGAACATACAAGGGGTTAATATACCATACAATCTAATATTTTTTTCATTATATCAAGATTTCATGTAATGTTATGTTTATATATTTATTCTCTCATGTCTGGATTTCGATGAAATAACATAAACTCATATGCCTTCAATATAATAAAATAGCAGCTTTAAATTTTCATAATTTATAATTAAATGTTAAATTAATTACTTTAATAATATTCTATATTTGAATATTAATATTCCTGACATTCCTCTCATTGTGTGGTGAAAAATCTAGAATTTATTTTCCCAGTGTAGAATAGTTGCTGACTAAGGACATTTAACACGAGGAGATTTTTTTTATTTCAAATGGTATTACATATTTACTTTCTATATTTTTATATTTTTTATTTTGTTAAATATTTGAAAAAATAGGATGGATAAGTATTGAAAATATAAAAATAAAATTCTAAGGAATATAATGATAGAATTACTGAACTTTTCAAATAAATGTCATGTACAAATTGTTATTTATTTTGGTCCCATCATTATTTATCATAATTGTTTAAATTTAATTAGAAAATTCATCCCATCATATATGAATTTCTACCCTATAATTTTAATTTTTAATATATTAAGCCTTTGAAATCTCTTTGGCACACTAAATATCTCCTCCAATATCCATGTGAAATAAATTCCACAATCAAGAATGTGATACCTTCCACGACCCATCTCCATTATATTATATTTCAACCCTTTTGGACTCTCAACTCCACCATATTAAGAGTTTACCTAATATAATAGTGGGAAATATATTTTATATGGGAATAAAAAATATTAAAAATGTCTTGTTATGGTTGAATATCACTACACTGATGCACTTATATAGAATTCACCAAAAACACAATTAAAGTATTAGGAATTTAAGTGCATTTATTTGAGCACATAACGAAAAACTCCCTCATGGAGAAGCCTCATGTAAGTCACTCAGCATCATGTTATAAAGATATCATGGTTAAATAGTGAGATATAGAGAGTTATATAACACGAAAAATTTATTAATGAACAATAATTTAGAAGGAAAATAAATAAAAAAGTATCTATAGTAGAAATATAGACAAATAAGAACCTATATTCTTAGTGTGGGGGAAAGTAAATTAAATATTATCACAGAAACAATATTTATAGGAATAAATTAGGACCATGTCATCTTAATGAATCCATAAATGAATTTATTTAATTCCTCTCAAGCTAATCTCGAGTGTTCATGGGTGAACTAGGTCAAAAGTTGCATGATTTGGTCATTAATTTGATTTTTTAAATTTTAGAATTTTCCATTGGCATGATTCATGATGTGACACTATATTTTATGATAGAAAAAATTTTCTTCCTCCACTAAGTGTTCTTGTTCACATTGTGTATTCACATCAAAAATTCCTTTCATGTTTCAATTCATTAATCGACAATTCTTGATGTGAATAAAAAATTTACATTTATTTTTGATTTATTCATACCTGTTTATTCCATTAAAAGCCTTAAACATGGGCCTTTACTTATCATATTTCACAAGACATAATCTTCATCATGAATTCATCTACACTATTATCATTTTAAAATAATCATTGTATCTTTCAATAAATAAATAAAACAAACAAATATTATAACTATTAATCAATTAATGATCAAACTTGTATTTTATATTAAAATATGTATGCATGAAATAGTTTTGTTAATTCCCCCACACATACAACTTTATTGAACTCATTCATGTAATGTTAAAAAACAAAAAGGAAATTTACTAAAGCATTATTTAAACATCAAGTGAAAAAACTTTATTCTTGTGAAATTAAATAAACCTTTAAAGAATACACAAATGAAATCATCCAACTCCTCACTCTCCATAGAGAAAAATCCTATATTATATCATAAATTTTACTTTCTGAAATAATAAATCTTTTTCTTCCTTAAAATTATATTTTTTAATTCATATTAATTTGTAAACCAATTAAAATATAAATCACATTTATTTATTTTCACTCAACAATCATGGTAATAATTTTAATGAAGTTGTTCTCATACATCAGGAACAAGTAACTTTCCATATTCTTTCATGGAATCTTGTATATACACTATGTAAAGAGAGTTACTATAATTTATCATGAGGACTTTTAATCATAGTTCAAATGTCACATAGGTTTAAGGTAGGTTAATAATGAATAAAATAATGATAAATATGTGGTTTTAATATTAATCATAATTAATAATATCAAAATATAATCCTTATTAAAAATACCTATAATGATAAATATTTCATATCCCCACTCCACAATGTATGAAGTGGGAACATGATAAAAATTAATCATAATGAATGAAACAACACTCTTCTTTTTTTCTTTTTCATATTTTTTCTCCATATTTTTGGTCAAAATTTATTTAATAAAAAATATAAAATCCACCACCCAACGACATATAATTAAAATATCATCGGCTAAAAAATGTTCATTATGTATCCTTGATGAAAACAACCCATTTTTTATTTAATTTTTTTATTGTTCTATTAAAATAGATAATAATAATAATGTAAAACTAATGATATAATGTAATATCAAAATATCAAAAGAAAAAACCTATAATGTTACCTCACTAAAGTATATCCCCATAAACCAATGAAAACATATCCCCCGCAATTATTCTTTTGATGATCGTGCAACACACTGTGAGTAGGGTAGAATGGGATATAAAAGGATTGATATGTCACTATTTTTCTAACAAGGTCATTCAAGTATTCCCAAATGAAATTTTGTTTCAATATCAAGATTGGTCAAAGGATAATGGGGTAAATAATAAAATTTCACAATCATAATGTTACTATGTTAGTTAAATCATAGCTTAGATAAAATTCCAAGTATGTTAATGAATAAATCAGTCCTGAATATATCAAAAAATATACTATTAAAATAATCATAAATACATTTTTATAATTCATCTTGAGAATTAAAACATATTATTGTAAAATTACTCATGTAATTGAAAAAACAATAACTAATCAGTATTTTTTTCAAAATTTATTAACATACTGAATCTTAGAAGAATTTATTCTATGAATATAAACTCATTAGAAAAAAGTAATGATTTTAAAAATTCTTCCCATAATGATTTACTTTACTCATTAATTTATTATTTTAACCACAAAATATTATCAATAGTTAAACTAAAAACATGAAAAAAAGATTATCATAATGAACCATAATTACTCTCATATCAATACTAGAGTATAAGTGTTGATGTGGGGGGATCTAATTAATTCTAAAGATAAAAATGATAAAAATGATGAAAATTAATGGAGTTATAATGTTATGATTTAGGATGTGAACTCCCTTTTAAATGAAGCTCTAGTATTCTCCCATTTTTAAGTTGATGGTATTCTTCATTCCATAATCATAATGGTATTATAAATGAAAATTTTTCATTAATGTGTAAGGACAATGTCATTAAATCTGAAAAAGGATGACGGAAATAAGGCTACAACCAAATATAATACTAAAACCAATTATTGAGAATGAAAGAAAAAATTAATGTCCATTAAAATATATAGAAGGAATAGAAAGAAAAATCTCAGGTTGATCCCCCAAATTGGCCCTGGGTTTTGACATTCCCAAGATGAGTAGCACTCAATATTATCCAAAATATGATGGTGGGTGGAGTCTCCTTTATTTTCACCACCATCACTTCTTCCATCCAGCTTGTAGTTCTTCCTTTCTGCTAAGGACTCTAGGGATATAGTACACCAAACCCACCCCATGAAGATGAGGTAGGGATATCATGGTTGGAATAGGATTAGGAACATGTATTCCCCATTCTCAGTAGCCACTTTAACTACCTTTTCCTTATTCTATTATGCTTTATCATGATATTCCACATTAAAGGAATACTCTTTGTGAAATTCAATGTGTGATTCAATTTGAATAAAACTAAAACATAAAGAATCAATATAAAATTTTTACCATTAAATTTATAAAAATTGGGTCATTGATTTCTTAAGAAATGTAACATGTATATTCTCATGGAGTCCCTCTAATAAATGTTTAAAAAATTTTGGGAGATCTATTTGTGCCTTATTTTAATTATATTACTCCAGAGTAGTCCATATGTTGGTTGAATTTGAAATTTCAAAACAATGAGAGTTCATTATTAACTTGTTTTCAATAATGTTATTTGAGATTGATGTCAAGGAATTATTATCTCCTTGGGTTTGTTTAACAACAATTTATTCATCAGTGGAAAGAGCCTTTTGAAGTTGAATTTCTATGGATAGAGTATTATAGTTAGTATCCACCATCAAAACATAAATTTAATGACATTTGTGGTTTCTTATTCCTGTAAATATTGGGAGAGTTATAATTTTTATTCATTTCTTTATTTTATATGTGGATATCACTTTTTATTTCATAATATTCCCATTTATTCGTCAATTTATTTTAATTTTGTTGATCTCTAATATGTATGTTAGCACTAGAGTCTTCGTAATCACTATCCTCTATATTTTTTTGGTATGTTTGGATATATAACTTTAGATGTTTAGGATGTGGATAATATATATGTTATGAATCCCAAAGTCAAAATTAGTTATAAATATTCAATGGATCCAGTGGTACTTCCTCCCACTCCTTCAGTCTTTGATAATTACCTTTGACCATATTAAACAGGTACATCTGTTGTTATATAGAGATACCTATTTATTGTCCATGAAAAAATTGATTAGGAAAAATAATTAGATAATAAATACCTTTTCTAGAGACTCCTCTACACTAACAATAACCTTTCCATGAGAATGTGAGTGTTCAATCCATACAAAACAATGAATGATTAGAAACCCCATGGAAACCAATTTATTGGGATTTTAAAAAGAAAATGAATGTATTTTCAAAATCTGAAAGGAAATAATGAATATATGAATACAAGGATCACCATAAATGGAATAACTTTTTTACACACCTATTATTGTGTGGTAAAAACACTACAATTTATTTTCCATGTGAAGTATAGTGGATGACTTGTACCATCTCATGTGAGGAGTTTTGAAGTCTATAAAATGAAATTACTAATTCATTTTTTATATTTTATTATTTACTTAAATTTTTTTAAAATATATAAGGAAGAAACAAATATAAATTAAAATATAGTTGTGGATGAAGAAATAATTAATATATTGAAAAATTATGATCTTGGTCCTAGGATATATTACCCAGGTTGCTTCTTTATTTATTAATTATATTGAAAATAAATTTGACAATTCATCCCATCATATATGAATTTATACCCTCTACTTTAAAATTTTAATTTAATAAATATTTCAAGGTCTCTTTAAAACACTGAATCTCACATCCATTGACATACATGTAATATAAACAACTCTATTTATAATGTAACAACTTCCAAGAGTGGGCTCCATCATATACTTTTTCAACAATGGATCACAATAAAATCCATTATATGTATAATTTATCTAAGATAACTAAGAGAAACATGATTTGTTAGAGAATATATATTAATAATTGAGTAATTCCTTAGTGGTTGACCTCTATACTGATACACATCTCTATCATTCCCCACAAACATAATAAAAACATAATGACTTAAATCATAAAAATTTGGAAACACCGTGAATACCTCCCCCATGGGAAATACTCCTGTTTGTCACCCACCATAATGAGTTTAAGTGATCATTCAAGAGGTGAGGGGGATAGAATTTAAGAACACACAAAATTAATATATGTATATTTAGTGACATGGTAAATAAATAAAACAAATTATATGTCTTAAAATTAATGCATAGATTCCAAATTACTTAGTACAATAACAAATACCTTTATAGCAGCATAGCCTCTATATTTATATACATCAATTGTGGAAATGTTTGCTTTAATAATATGTAATACAGTCATTTAATTCCCATCGAGATAATCAAGAGGGTGAATGGAGGTGGTTGGTCAAAATATGTGAGATTTTATCCTAAATTTTATGTTGTTGACATTGTACAATTTTTTTCTACATGATACATAGTGTGACACACATAGTCACACCGTGAAGGTTCTTCTTCCAACTTTGGGTGTGAATTTTTATGTATTAGATTAAAACCATGAATTATCAATGAGTTTCATGTTATAAACATTCCATTCATGACATGTATAATGATTTTCCAACGTTTTTGGACCCATTTTTGCTTGATTCTTGAATTTCATTCACATAATTTTGGCCTTGACATTTCATATGTAGTGAAACATTGTTTGTGTCATGAATTCATCCCCAATTTTATTATTTTAAAATATTCATTATCTCATATAATATAACAATAAAATAATAAAATATATCCAAGATCAATCAATTAAACAAAAAAAATGTTTTTTGTATTGTAATTGGTATGCAATAAATGGTTCTGTAACGTACCGAACACCAAACCTCAAGGAGAGGCTATGATAACACATTAAATGATATGAAACCCAAATAAAATATATTTCAAAATAATATTTGTATCTATTAGTAATATTAATACCTAAAATTAAATTGGATCATCACATAGAATACCTTAATGTCACATGATGTCTTTTAAAAGGAATGATTATGTAGATTGGATCATCTTTAATAAAGGATCCTATAAGAGTAAAGAGACCAGGGGAGAATCATTACGAGATGATATCATTAGGGGAAAAGGTTATGTCATAATCTTTATAAACATATTATATTGTTGGTAAGTACCAATAGAGAATCCTTGCAATATTGTGCAGATGAGAAAATAAATGATGTTGCATGTACTGAATTTTGGAGGGATTAAAGAGAAATAGAAACATTACAAATGATGATTTCAGGCCTATTGGTTGTTTCACATTTTGCATCTCATACAATTTTCTTATCTATTTTTTTAAATCATAATAATGTAATAAAAATACTCGTTATCTTCCCAACATGAGTACTATGTTGATGAAATGTTTTTGTCTAACCAAACCATTTCCATAAAAACCATTTTTAAAAAAATTACTATTATTAAAAAAAAATAAATCATGGGTTACCATTACAGAAGAAACTAAAATAGAATAAATAATACCTCTTAGGGGGATAAATTTATATTTATAATAGAATAATATAAATATTCATATATAGATAAAAACTCACTGGAACATATGAATCATGGAATCATAAATCAACAGATGACTATAAAAAAGATGAAAATTAATTCCAACACAAATTATTTATTATTATAAATATAAAAACAATTAGTCACATGAGGAAACATATAAGAAAAAATGTTAATAAAATATAATTATTTCATTTGAAAAAATTTAATAAATCCCCATAAAATGGCCATATAAATTTCATTTAAATCCATTCATTATTGTTTTCTTTCTAGAATGCTTGTTCATAGTTCCATTTATTTTTCTCATACATAAATGATACAACTATAAAAAACAAGGTAGAATGTTGAATCCACATACATGAGAATAAAATTAAGCGTCTGAAAATATTTTATATAAATATTTCTTAATGAATATATTTTTTCTATATAAAACATTATAATAATTTTATGAATATTCTAAGGGATAGGCATGGAGTCGACATGGGGTTTCAGGGCTCATGTATCCTTAGTGTTAATATAATAAAAAATAAAAAATATATTATATCACACATATTAATTTTATTAAAATAATAGAATAGATATTATACGGAGTGTCAGATAAAGAATATGAGACCTCTATTAAACCGAAACAGTGTGTTTTAGACTATGTGTGACATAATACATGTGCACATTAATTGTATTGTTTAAATGTCTTCATGTACATATTGATAAAAAAATAAATAATATATTTATTTATTTACTTTCTATGAACTATATCTAAAAAATGTAAAACTATTTATTCTAATATACTAGGGTTTTATACATAAACCTTGATATTTGGAGAGATATTATAGATATGATTTTGCCAGATATCAATCAGAATATGGATTAAATATCAGTATTTAGTTGTTTCTCATCACTAATAGTGTTTTTAGTTCCAACCAACAAATATAATGTTTAAGAATTGTTTTTTAGAGATCGATCCCAAATTAATTTAGTGTATTTACCTATGTTGGTTTCATCAATTTTTTCTTATCCTGCATAAAACCCAAATCAATCTATAAAAAATTGATTTAGGGATCGATTGTTGATTTATGGGTATTATATTATATTCTTATAATTGTTAATTGGAAATAAATAGATTATTCTGTTAATTTAATAATCCTCTATAAATGTATTAAGGCATACCTAAAAAATTTATTTGGTATATTCATCATATTTTTATTTACTTATTTTCTCTGTGTGTTCTTTCTGTATTCATCATCAATATTTCATTCAGTAGGAAGTATGATAAATACCTATAAAACTATCAATGAACAATCAATCATTTTAAAAAGTGAGTTTTTCAGATGTTTTGATTTTTATTCGAAGCATGGCTGATGTGTGATGTGGCATGGTTATAGTTTGGACATAGAAAAGTGGTTGAATCAGGTGTTATTATTTTCAATGTTTGGGCATTTGACAATGTGGTGTGGATGAGATGATCGTTTTATTGATAAATTGGTTAGAATATGTCCACTAGTGATAATTCAAGTTCATCAAAAACACATATTTGAGTTTATAGGCAGTCTATAAGGATATATTTAAGGATAAAGAAATATGAGATAATATAAATGATGACTCAAGGATTCTAGAAAATCACAATTTGCACAGTGTAGTGAAGATGAACACAACCCATGTATTCCCTTGATTAAGTGGATAACATTTTTTAGAAAAACTAAATTTCACATGCCTTAGGACTCAGTTCTACGAGCTCAAAATTTACCCAAAGGGATCATATACACATACAAGACATAGTTCGTGGGCACAAATACAACCATAGTACATGGAAATGACCATGTACACAAGCATGACAATGATACATGGGTAGGGTCATTGTACATGGGTATATGGCAATGTACATTGGTAGACAACGGTATCAATGAGATGCCATGTATATCCGGTATAAATCGCGTACATTTTCCATGATAGGTTAGTCACTCATTATTTTCTGTATAGAACAATATCTATATGGTCTGTCCCCATAGTGAATCTCTATGAGGGTACACTAAAGCATCACATCTAAAGAATCATATGTGATCCCACTTATAGTATTATACATGGATATTGTCAACAATTACGTTATGTGTCTTGGATTGTGATCCAATATCAATTTTTGTTCCCTAGGTAGGCTTAGAAAACATGTGACCTATATACCAAGACCATTGATACCCTCCCATGATGGTTGTTATTTTAGAGGTTTGGAATTCCCCCTTAATACATAAGTGTTATCCCTTATCTATATACTAACTTATTTTGAGATTTAGTGTGTATATTATTCTAATTGAGGGATGATGATCATGACCTCATGGATGATCTCCATCCATGATATTAAACACATATAGTGAGATCTCATGAAGGTGAATTACTTTGAATACTTGATTATAATCTTAGACTGACAGTAAGGTTATGACCTTTTAGAGGAAATAGTGTGTATCTAGAATATATATATGTTATTATTGATATATATAAACTTTTTTATTGATATACCTTAATGATGAAGATTTGACCACTTTCTTGAGACATTATGTTTCATGATTTTGGGTTTTCCTGCTAGGTATGTTTTCCTGACCTCTGCATGTTCTATTCACACACATGTCTTATGTTACGTATACAATGAGAATAACAACATAGTCCTAGGTGGAGAAGGAGGCAGCGAAGTGTACTTAATCTAGATAGACTATTGTTGGTTCTAGGACTTTCATTCTACAATAGTCCCCCACTTTTAGTATGTTGGAATCTTTTATAGCTTTGGTGGGTCTGTATTTTTCCCTTCTATGATTTTTTATACTTATTACATGCTCTGTGTTGGTATATTTGTTATTCATTCATTTATAGTATATGTGTTTAACTGTCTTAAATTATACTAGTGTATGTAGATGTTTTCATGTGTACAAGTGATTTGAGATAAAGCCTACCTTGTTTGTGATATGCCAACTCATCATTTTCCCCTAGATAATTTGAGGTGGGATTGTGGTGTTGTTCTCAACATAACTCCTTCTAGGAGATCCATAGTCGGTGGAGTCATAACAGAGTGGTGTCAAGGGTGGTTCATCTTAGGACCATAGTGTAGATATTGTGTAACTATGAGGCTTGGATTGGGTACTAGGGAAACAATGTTATAGTGTATCGGGTTCACATCATTGTTTAGGTAATCTAGTCATTATGTGTGGGTCGACACATGCACACCCATTAGTATTGATAAAGTGATTGTTGACTCAGTGCATTTATGCACTAGTTGTAACACCCTAGAAATTCGATTGGATGTTTTTAGTATATTTTTATTTAATTGAATTGTTTTGTATTCAATACCAACTAAAGTATAATCTAACATAAAAATTTGAGCATTTCATTATTAATTTATAGATCATGTTAATAAATTATGAAGAAATAATATATATATGTTTTATTTCCTTGAAATAATATAGGTTTATTTTCATGAAGATATATTAATTTTTACTCATTATGTAAATTTGTTTTCATGACATGGTTTTCAAAGAAAAATCATTTTCTAGAATATCATGTTTCAATATTATATGTATTTAATATGTATTTAGATGCCATTGTCAAAATAATATAATATAACATATTTTCATAAATGCTGCATAACATTTTTGATATCAAAATGTATAATTTTTTTTTGATTTATTTATCTTATTTTTATTTTATTAGTAGTATATTTAATAACAAAATATAAAAAACAATTCTATAAAATTTTAATTTAACAGTGATTTTTGTTACATAGTCTTAAAAAACTTATAAAATTGAGTTATATATAAATGTAATTCATAAAACAATATAATAATAATAAAAATAATAATAAATTTTAATAATAAAAATAAAAGCGATAGATAATATCAATAAATAGATTAAATTATTAATGGTATAATAATAATTTATTACCATTTTTGGAGAAACACAATACAAACATAATCATGAAAATAATATATATAATTCATTTTTATCTGTTTAATTTATTCCTAATCATAATACATATATAGGACTAGTTATGTACAATAAATAACAAATAAAAAAATGAAAAAAATAAAAAGAAAAAATGACCTACTATGTTTCATCTTCCCCTCGGGCTACAACTAGAGCACCGAACCACCCGACTCCCTGTAGAACACCATCAACCTCTCCCCCACCAGAATACCATTCACCAAATGACCATCACCATTCAATATTCTTCCATCCTTCGTAGACATTAGATAACACCACCGACAGAAGCCACTCCATTGTCAGACCTCACATGACCTTACCCTAGTCACTATAGACCACCTAATAGCTCCACAACCATATAATTGAATTAATTGTTTCCACTAACATCCTTAATTTTTCGTCTTCTACCTCGAATCCTTACCAAAAAAAATGCATTGGGAGCACTCCATGCCGAAAAATTGATACCATTACTGTATGTTAGCCACTTCTACAAGCCATGTAGAACCCCACAAGGAAAACCTTGTCATATTACCCCTTTTTATTGGTTAAATTTTTCATTATATCATCCTTCACCTGAATGTAACACAAAGAAGAATATTGTTTGTTCTTATTCATTTCTCCAATATTCTCCTAGAAGGTAAATGTGTACCTATATATACACACTATTTTACATTGGGTGAACCCCACTAGATAATCCACCGAAGCCAAAGAACATTCTTTTCATTTCCTTTTAGGACCACTGGATTGAACACCCCAATTTAGAAGGCCCTTACTTATCTCAATAAAATGAAGAACCCACCATTTCCCTCTACTTCATCCTTTAGTTCACAACAAGTTAAGGTGAACATATATTTTTTATATGCATATATACAATTATAAACAATGTATTTTTGTTTATCATATATAAACATTAATACAAGTATTAATTTCAATATACAAATATTAGTTTTCAATTTATAAAAGAAAGTATTATTTTTTACTACAATTTATGTAAGTGTTTTTTATGTGATTATTTAAAGAATTTCATTTTTTTCAAGTATATAAGTACATGTATATATGTATTATTTATAATATCAAATATATATATATATATTATATTCATGTATATGGTTTTCAATATCTCAATAATCATATTTTAAAATTTTAATCTATGATATATATATATATATATATATTCATGTAATTTCACTTTTATCAAAAAAATAAATGTAAGTACTTATAAGAATATACCTCATATGATATAATTATTTTTCATACATTTGTTAAAGAAATTACAGTGCACATGTTAAAATTTTTATCAAAAAAATTCTATTTTCTTATTTATTAGACACACACACACATATTTCATGCCATCATTGCATTTTTCAAAATGAATATATAATTCGTTTCAAATCTGAAAATCATACAACTTATTATTTTTAAATTATAAAATAAGTAATTTTTAATTTGTAGTATATTAATTTTATATTTATTATATGTGTTATATGGTTTTCCATTTAAATTTATATATTATTTTTATATTTATATTTACTTATAATTTTTCATGAAAGTAAAATTATATATATGCATATATTTTTAATGGGATTATTTTTTGATATTATAAATTATTAAATTACATTTAAACGTGCCATTGTTTTATTATATTTTATATTTTCATGATTATTATAAGAAAGAGAAATTTAATTTCTATTATTTTATGTAACAATCAATTTCAAATAGAAATAATTATTTGTGAAATGTTAATATATCATTTAACATTTTGTGATTTTCAAAAATGATCATTTCATACTTTTATCTAGGGATCGGTTTTAAATGATAATGTTTAAACAAAAAGTAATTTATCAGAGATTTTAGTTATGTGGATTTTAATTATTTTCTTGACATTCCATAAAAATGAAAAATTACGTGAGATTTGGTCAGACAAAAATCAAACAACTGATTTAAATATAAATACAAATATTCATATATTTATAAAATTTATTGGGTATTCAGAAAATGTTTTTTTAAACCATAAACACTAGTGGAAAATGAATATATGTAAAGTAGTCTTAAAATTATTTTATAAAAAAATGGCACAATGACATTGTTAACAAGAAGGGGAGTAGGGAGTAAACCCCTTCATAACACAAGTGGGTTTTCATAGACAACCATTAATGTATAAGGTAGCCACATTATTTTGTTTTCAATATCATTATTAGTAACTGATAAAAACCACTGGATCATTTTAATTAATTTTCATGCATAAGTTTTTTTTCAAAAATTATTACAATTTTTTAAAAAGCATAACTATTTTAAAAGGATTTATTTCATTTCAAAAATAGTATTATTTCAAAAGAGTATATTTTTAGGTTTTTAATGGAATAATTACATTCAAAGGTGTTTCAAAAATCATGTTTCAATGGATTTTTAATAAATATTTCAAAATTATATTATATTTTGAAAATTATTTGAAAAATAATTTTTTTTTCAAAATTTTATTTATATTCATATGATTTTCATATGTGTTTTAAAAAATGAATTTATATTTTGAATATATATTTCAAAATTAAAAGTATTTTCAAATGTTCTTATTATGTGTTTTAAAAAATATATTTTTAAAATTATTTATCAAAGGTATTTTCAAAATTTATATTTATTTTTTTAAAAAAAAATCACTGGATTTTTAAAAACACCTTACTAGGGATTTTTTCTCAACCTATGTTTTAATAAAATGTTTTCAAGTTCTTATTGATATTTCATGGAGTTTATCTTGATAAGGTTATATCCATAAAAATGCTTCATCTCTCCCTTTTATTTTTTATTTTTACTTTTTTTTCTTAAATTTAAATGTTGTCATTTTCCTCCATAACCTATACACAAAAATATCATCATTTTTAAATGTATGTATATTTTTAATTTACATTTAAATAGGAAATATATACAACATATTTGTATCAGATCAAGAAGAAGGGGTCTAGGGATCAATAGTTGGAAACAAAGGAACAATTTAGATAATATTGGTTATTAGGATGTTTGGTAAAATATTAGTAGTGTGTTATAAGTATACATTTTTTGTAAGACATCTAATTTCTAACATTATATATTAAAAAAATAAGTGTTATAAATCATCATTTTAACTTCTATGAAGTTGAGTAAATATTAATAATATTGAATTCTTGTAATTATAGTTCTCAAAAGTCTGAAAATAGAATTTTACAACATATCCCTAAGTATGAAAAATGAATTTTGAGGATGAAATTATGTTTAAGTGGGGTAGAATGTAATTAACAATAAATTTACTGATTTTTTTATTAAATTTTGATTTAATTGAATTGTTTTATATTCGATACCAACTAAAATTTAATCGAACATAAACATAATAATATTTCATTATTTATTTGTAGGTCTAGTTAATAAAAAATGATCCAATATAATATATATGTTTAATTTCAATGAAATGATTTTAATGTATTTTCATGGAGATATTTTAATTTTAATTTATTATGTAAATGTGTTTTCATGAAATTTTTTACATAAATATATATTTTCTAAAAGACCATGCTTTTATATTATATGTGTTTAATTTGTTTTTAGATGCCCGCGTTCAATTTATATAATATTGATTTATTTTGTTTAGTTTAAGTTGCATATCATTATTGATATCAAAATGTATAGTAATTTTTATTTATTTAGGATATTATTATTTGATTAACAATAAATATATATTAATAAATAAAATTACATTTTTGTAAAATTTTATTTTAAAAATGATTTTTGGTACCTATTATTAAAAAAGTATTCAAGGTAAGATATTAATAAATGAAATTCACAAAAATAAAATAATAATAATAAGAATAATAGTAAATTTTAATAATAATATTAATGGTTGATTATATCATGTAATATATTAAATTACTAATTTTCAAATAATAATTTGTTAACATTATTTGACAAAGGTAATACAAACTTAATCATGAATATAATATAAATAATGTATTTTTCATATTTAGTTAATTCATAATCATAATTAATATATATATAAATATATAATTATGATTATGTAAAAGAATAGAATAAAACAAAATCAAAAAAATAAAACAAAATGAAACAAAAATAAATGAAAAAGTGGATGTTGTCTAATGTGTGTCGTCTTCTCGTTAGGCTCCACCTAGAGCACCGAACAACCAGAATCCCTATAGAACACCGATAGACTCTCCCAAAATAGAATCCACTTCACCATATTACCAATATAGTTTGATCTCCTCTCATCCTTTATCTAATTTAGATCTCACAACTGACAGAAGCCATTCCACTCGCTGTCTTTGCTCAACCTTCCCCCAGTGGTTGTCGAACAACCTACAACTTCACATCTATCCAATTGAATTAATATTGGACACTAACCTCCTTCTCGTTCAATATTATACCTCTGACCCTCACCGAACAACATTATGTGGGAATATTCCTCGATGAAGCATTGATAAAATCACAATATACTGGACTCTTCAGCAATTCATGTAAAACCTGAGATGACCACCTTTTATATCTAACCTCTTTAATCGGTTAAATTTTCCCTTAACTCTTCCTTTATGTATACGTAATGCATAGAAGAATACTATTTGTGTTCATTTATTTCCCCACCTTCTCCTAGAATCTAATTTTGTACTTATATATAAGGACCATTTTACAAAGGGAGAACCTTGTTGGGAAATCCAACCCATCCTAAGCCATTTCTTTCTATTCCCATTTATTCCCACTAGTTTAGACAAACCTGTTTATAAGTCCATGCCATTACATGGTGAGAAGAAGAACCCACCATTCATCTCTGATTATTCCTTCTGTTCACAGTAATGTATAGGAAAATTTTATTTATATGTATGAAAATATACAAGTATAATCAATGTAATCATGTTCCTCAAATATACAAATTCATCTATGTATTTATTGCAACATACAAATATTAGTTATCTCTTTATAAAAGCAGGTATTATTTTTTACTATAATTTATTTAGGTGTGTTTTATGTTTTTATTTTAAGATTTTCATTTTTTTCATGTTTATAAGTACAATTATATATGTATTGTTTTTAATATAACAAACAGACACACACACACACGCACACACACTCACATATATATTATGCATGTATATGATTTTCAATTTCTTCATGTTCAGGTCTTAAAATTTAAATCTATGATATATATGTATATCCATATCTATATATTCATGCCATTTCATTTTTATCAACCCAATATATGTTTTTTCTTATGAAAATATGCCTCAAATTATATAAATATTTTTTCAAGCTTATTTTTATGAAATTTCATTTTGTGTGTGATACTTTATTCCGCAAATCTTCCATGTTTATATTCCTTATATATATAGATATTCATTTATATCATTTATTATTTTCAAATCCATATATAGATCTTTTAAAAGCATGAAATCATCAAAATTAAAAATTATAAATTATGAAAGTAAGGATTTTTTATTTTGGGAATATCACTTTTAAATTTATTATATGTGTTATATTGTTTTTCATTATAAATTATATGTAATTTTTATATTTACTTTTATATATATTTTTTCATTATGGTAAAATTATATATATTCAAATTCTATTAATTGGATTATTTTTTGAAGATAGTAATTTTACAATTAATATTTCAGACATCATTATTTTCTTATATTTTATGTGTTCATGTTAATTATATGAAAGAGAAATTAATGATATATTATTTCATGTGACTTTCAGTTTTCAATAGATATAATTTTATATGAAATTTTTATATATAATTTATTGTATTGTGATTAATGTAAATGTGTACTTCATTCTTCTATATAGGGATGAGTTTTAAAAGATAAATTTCTAATGAAAAGTAATTTTTAAGAGATCAGAGTTACATGGATGTTAATTATTTTATGAACAGACCATGCAAAATAAAAATGACATGAGAATTTTTAAAACCAAAATATAAAAAGTGATATATGTAAGAATATAAATATTTATCTGTTTATAATTATGCTTGTGTATTCAAATAATTGTTATGTTTTTAATCAAAAAACCAAGTGGAAAATGTATATATATAAATAAGGGAATTTTTTATATATAATAAAATGGTACTTGGAAATTGTAATCATAAAGGGGAGTTGGGAGTAAACTAATAAAAACACAAGTGGGTAGGCCCAGATATCCCTCAATGTTTAAATAATGCACATTATTTTGTTTTCAAAAGCTATCATATTTTTTTCTGAAAACCACATGATAATTTTGAAGCGTTTTCAAGAGTATGTCTTATCCAAATGTATTATAATGTTTTCAAAATTTTGACTATTATCACTAGATTTATATAATTTCTAAGTGCATATTATTTTAAAAAGAGTATTTTTATTTATTTTCAAAGGTGTATGTATTTTCAAATTCATTTTCGAAATCATGTATCCAAAATATTTTTATAAGATTTTTCAAAAGGTTGTAATATTTTGGAATGTTTTTTTAAAATTATTTGTTCAATGTTATAAGTATTTTCAAATGTTTTTCAAATGTTTTTTAAAATATCTATATTTGTTTTGTATATTTATTTCAAAATTAGTTTTTTAAAAGTATAAGTTTTTTCAATGTTTTTCAAAAAATTATACAAAATATAATTTTAAAAGAATTTCTGAAAGATATTTTTGAAAAGGTATAAGTATTTTCAAATCCATTTTTACTGGATTTTAAAAAAACCTTTAATGGGAATTTTTTCACACCCAAGGTCATTATTAAATGTCTTCACGTTTATATTGATATTTCATGTAGTTTAGTTGGATAAGGAGATATTACTAGAAATATTTGATCGTAACCATTTATTTACTATTTTAACTTATTTAAAATTTAGATTTGGTTCTTTATCTCCAAAACCTAACCAATAAAATATCCAGAGTTGTAAATTTATATGTATATTTTACATAATTTTAAATTAAAACAATAAAAAATTTTATTGTACCAAATCTGAAAGCATGGGTTTGTGACTATACAATAATTATAGGGAATACAATGTCACATAAATCATATTTGTATAGGTTGTGATTTCTGTGACAATCATGTGTCTTTTCCATTAATACACTCTTTGATCATGGTTTTTATTGAGTTTTTATAAATGCGTCCAGTAATATTACCTTCTAGGATTCTTCCACATGATCATTAGGGTGATCTTCCCAGTAATGAGGCTTAATTTATCAGTCCTATTATGGAGGTGGTATCTAGGTTTTTGATGATATTACCACCACCTATTGAGCAACAGGTTTCACAGGAAGTAATTTACCAAGATGTTCATATTCTATGGAAAAATAATTTTTGTAGAGGATATTACACCTCATGTTTCAATTTAATCTAGATCCTCAGTTAGTAAAGGGTTTCCATGATTGATTTATGTGTTTTTACACCTTATTAGTACCCCTCCCAATCAGTTCGGGGTCCTACCAGTGAGTATTTTACAAGGATACTTTGAGATGTTGTGAATTTTATTGAGTTACAGACATATTTAAGTGAATCTATCTTGGATGAAGCAGTTTTATTTCCTCATGTTGGACTTATACATATCCTTATTGTTAGAAATATACATCCAAGAGATTCTAGGGCATCAAAAGGGAATTACGATAGTGGTAGTGTATTTTTCGAGGTTCAATATCCTCAGAATATATTATATAGACATAGTTCAAGATGTGTTCATTCAAGAATAGTCTATAAAGAGCAGAGTTCACATAAATATATATCTTATTGGATATAACTATGTATTTATAATTATGCTAGAGTGATTTATAGAGACATGATGGTGCATAGATTCTAGGTGGAGTATCCCCCAACAATCAGTACTGGCAGTGGTTTCCCTATAGATGAGATGTCATAATATTTTAGATAATATCATAGATAAATATCTAAGAGAGATAATTATTTATAGAGGCAATCCTATTTAATAGGGTATATAGTTCATGGATCTTAGGATAGTTCTAGTTTGCTGAGGGAGAGATGATGTTTCTCTTGTCATGGGCAGGAACATCTCACATAGGATTCTCTAACCTGCCATGCAGGTGGAATAGATATAGTTGATGGAGAAAATAAGAATACTATGATACTATAAAAGGGAGTTACATAAGTCATTAGACATGTAAATGGAGTTTTTAGAGTAATATTAGGTTGTCAACATTTTTATACAATTCAACCATCACCCACATGTGGTATTTGAAAGGCTCAATGAGAATGATAAGGAAAGCTACAGGCAGTGGATGCCTATGAAGAAGAGTCTATAGGGAATATTCAATATACAATATATTTCTTAATTAATTTATGTTTTGTGTTTATATATGTATCAACCATAAATTACATTCTTTTTACATCCATTGTTTGAGATCTATAGATTTTTGTGGTGCATTTTCTTCAACTCTTATGTCAAGTGACTCCCACTGGGGGAGATACAATGATCACAATAATTTTCTAATAGTTTAACCTAAATATTGCAAGATAATGATTCTTCTGGAATTCTATTGTATCCAAGATGAGCCCATATGACATCTCCTTAGGTATGTAGTATCCATCAATTGTTCATGAATAGATCAACAGTTTTAGGTGGAGGTGTTGTGTATCTATGTTTATGGGATGAGGTTTTCCTTAATCAGTGAGAAGGAAACCTAGGTATAGTAGGATGGTATCATATATAGGAGGAAAAATCCTATAACTCATCTACTGTCTAGTATTACCCTTGGTTCAGTATAAGAGGCTATCTTTAAGATTCTTGTAGTGGTGGTCTAGTATAAGTATGTGCATGTCATTTCATGATTTATGAATATCATATTGTATAAGGATGTATTTATTAAATATGTCCAACGATAACACCAACCATTTGAGATCTAATTGTAAATATAATATATATAAGGAACTAAAACTGTATTTGTGACAAAATAATTTATAGACCCCATTATGTTTCAAGTCATTATGGTTCATTTGTATGACTTTCTCTAGATGCCATTTTTTTAGGAACAATGTGTTATCCTGGGTAAATATGAGTAATAATTGCCCACTATTTAGAAATGTTGACCACTTCAACCATTTAAAAGGGCTGGGGTGGTTCAAAAATATTGAACTCGGGCTGATATATCACTATCTCCCATTTTAAAGAGATGATATAACAATGAAACAACTATAAAGTATAAATGGTAACTATGAGTATATGGGTATTTATTTAAATATGAATAATTCCATATAATTTTTAATGGGACTCATGAAATAGATATCTCTCCCCTTTTTGGATTGGTTTTTAGATATATACATGAATGAAAACCTAGTATACTCTATTTCATAGGATGAGCATGAGAGACACCCAAAATGGTCCTTGACATAATTAGAGAGCCTAAAATTTATGGGAATCTCTTGATGGTTAATTTATAGATTTGAGAGGTCCACTTCCTGAGATATTTTATATTAGAAGATTGAGTAGTAGTAGATCTAATGATTATTGAGGAAGTGTTAACGTGGTATCCACCCATGATAATATATGTTTTATAGAGATTCTTCGTTTAGGTAGGTTACTACAAAATATTTGCGCATTATTTTTCTAGTATAGCAACACCATTGGCTTCTTTTAATTGAAAGGGAAAACCTATTATATTAATGAAAAGGTAAAGAAAATATTTTTTGGATTTGTGGTATATGATTAAAAGAACCACATATTAAGACAGATATAGGTTGGTGTTGAGTAAATGGTGTTTGGAGATGCCTCCAAAAATGGGATTCAGAGTATTTTATGAAGATGTAAGTAGTGATTTCATATGGGTCATGACAGTCAATACACCATGAATAGAACTACATGAATGACAATCTAAATCTTTTAGTGGTATTTTCCCTGAAGATAAAATGACATTACCTTATGGGTGAATGGTTTATCGTCTATTCAGAACCTAAGATTCTCACTTATTTTTTTAGAATAAATATATTAACATTAGATAGATGTTATATTCTTCAGGATCCTATTTGGAGATCCGCTTGATCAATGTGATTTAATATATCTAGAAAATAACAGATCCCCCATTCCCAACCTTGTATCTTCTCTAGTAGGAGGATTTGACAACATATTATTGTAATATCTTCCTCCCTAAGTATGTTCCCGGCTTCCAAACTAGAACATCCTATATTTTACATAGATTACAAATGAACAAAGTATGTATGGTGAACTAATTTTATTCACATAGAAGACACTACTGTTTCCTCTAGATATCCTTTTCCCATAGTCACCCATCTAGAGGAACATCATAAATGGTGGGAATTCAATCGCCTCTATATTTTCCTTTCATAATCCTCATATCAATTGGAATCATATTTACGCTAGAGATCCCCAATTTTTATCCCTTAATCCACTGGGTTTATCATCATATGTTTATTATATCTATCCTATGGATATGTATTTCAGATCATTTGATCTAGATAGTGAAGTCTCAGATCCTTTGAAAAAAACATACCAATAACTTATTTTCACATGTCAAAGAAGCTCCCCAAAACTCTCCTAAGCTGTTTTCAACCACCTTGGACCATGAAACATGTTAAAGTATGCTAATTTCCTCCCATACAAGTGGTATTTGTACTTCGTATTGATCTAAAAGAGGTTCAAAACACTCTTTTATCCAACTTAATTGTCATACTATGTCGGGGTCGACATCCAGGTGCAACATACTCCAATGAATTCCATTATCCACTATAATTATTGTTCCCAAGGATATCATGTAATGTCTAACTACATCGTCATTGTGATTTCCAAACACATTTATTCCCTTGTATAAATCTCTTATCCAAGGGAAAAATCCTCCTAGATTACCACCTTTTTTCTTGACATTAAAATTCAAGTGTTTTTGTATGTGGATCTATAAATTGAGAAAAACTAGATTATATAGAATCTCATCATCAACATGGTACTTGTTGCATATTTCAATCATTTCACCATAATTAAGTTCAATTAGGTGAAAAAACTTTTTTTAACATCTTTGAACAAGAAATGTGAGAAAATTCTTAGAGACTCATTGTAGAGCAATCTTGAAAATTTTGAGCTGGAATCTTTATATTGGCTAGTGGGTGGGGATATAAGGTTATATTGGAAAACATATATAATAAGGGTCAATTTTTCCGATCTAGGATAGATACTCAATATTTCATGTCCTTTATTTCGCCAATAGGACTCACAGATATGTGATTTATAGGGGATAATTTTACCTAGATTAATAAACTTAAGGGGATTATCTAATCATGGTTTTGTCTCAATCAATATCTAAAAAATATTTTTTCTATATCAGTTTATCTATATGTCATGATTAATCACATGCAATAGAATTTTTTGGACCATTTCTAATTGTGTTTGATATACCTTTTGGATTTTAGATTGGAGGATAATTTTTAACCTCTCATATATGAAAATATACCCTTGTATTTTATCTAAAATTGATAGATTCATATGCCAATTTTGTATATGGAAACATAGGCTACAATCTTCAACGAAATATTAAATGACTGAAAAAGTAATTTAGTGTTGGAATTCCTCATAAGCCTCTTGAATCCATAAACATCGACAACATTACATCTGAAATTTAGTGGATCTAATACTCACTAGAAAAGGAATGGGAATATGGTTCCTTCAATAATATTATCCTAAAAAATTTGTTCTCTTCAAAAATGTTTTTGGAATAATAGTGAAATGTTTATAAATAGTGAAAGGAAAAATTTCTTATATAAGGAGATAAAAACATTACATATTTCCACACATACATCAATAATAAGATAGATTTAACCAAGATGAAAATCCTCCTAGAGAAAGACAGCTACACTGATGATCATGAAGTGGTGGGTGGGATGGTTGAATATCATCTTAAGTTCCACTTATCAGGACCCAATATTTTCATGAAGAGAGTATGTCTGAGGGGGTGATATAATTTTTACATTACCCTCTCTGAATCTGACTCATAAAAAATTTTGTTGAGGGTGATACTAAACGAGATGAAAATCTATTATGTAATTCTTAGGCTCAATCGTAAAAGCTCACCCAGTCAAGATGGTGTTCCAGGATGGTTTTACATTGGTTCTATGGACCTAGAGAAATGATATCTCATTATGGAAGTTCTGTATTTTTTAGAGGTTTACACTTTAAAAGAGTGGATAATAAAAAAACTTTGGTGCTCATCTTTATGGTGAAAGATCCATTTCCATTTCATAAATATCAGCATAGAAGTTTATGAAACATCTAATAATAGGTACTTCGAACTATTATAAATCCAATACTATTAGGTAATCTTCCTCACTAGATCTCAGAGTAGCAATAAGGCTTTATCATGTGTAGATCGATTAATGGAGGCGTAGAGTTTGATCAGGAAATGATTAGCTAGGCCAAAAAATAGGTTCATATGATTTCATAAAACTTTACATGGAAAAAGCATATGATATACTTGAATGGAACATTATTATGAGGGTTCTCTTGTTCATGGGATTTTAAACATGGTCCTATGATAATATGGGTAGGTATTTCAACACACCACGTTTATAAATATCTATCACAATGCAGATTTGTTGCTTTTTCAAATCGAGGCACTAGGAAAAGATGATTGACCCACTATATCTTAGTCTATTTTTTCTAATTCCAGACACCCCTAGTTAGATAATCAATAAAAAAAGTGTTGACATTAGAATTTTCAATTATTGGGGTATGCAACACCAAATTTTCATATCCCATATGATGTGAACTGATGATACCATAAGATTTATTAATGGGATAAAAAACATATTTCTGACATCAAAATATTTCCTTAGGATTATTATTAATTGGGAGGGAATGTGGTGAATAAATATAAAAATAGTTTGTACCTTTACTATTATTTCATTGATAGGAACACTAATATTATGGAATGTGTGCTTGGAATTGGTAGGAAAGGCTCTCTGTTAGACTATATATGTACCCCAATATCTGGAAGAAGGATGAAAATTCATAATTTAAATAAGCTGGTTGATAGGATTATTGGGGGGATCAAAAACATTGATAGTCAATTTCAATCCTTCAGTGGCAGAATAACCCTGGCCAAAAGAGCTATCACGTTGATTCCAAAGCATATACTTTATATGCTCAATGTTCTTGAAGGAGTGATCAATGGTGATGAAAAGATTATGAACTTGTTTATTTCGGATGAACTTTTATATAAAAAACAAATTTACATAATTGGAATGAAAGGGAAAACTCTAAAAAAAGGTGGAATTAATATTATGAGTATCACTGGTGAGATTCATGGGTTGCATGAAAAATTGACATGTGAGGTTTTAGAAGTCCGAGTAATGGAAAATATTTATATGGTGAACAATATGGTAAGGAAATGGATTATACAAGAAATAACTCATTTGATTTATATTACTTTATTCACCCAAACATTATAGTTAAACATTGTCACATTTAGTGGATAGTGGGTAGAGGAAATATCAACTTTTGGCTTGACAATTATGATGGAATACAAATTGGATTCCATGAATTCCTTATCCATGATATGAAGTTTAGAATTTAAAATGAGTATATGAACATCACTCACACATTTTTGTATGAGTACCAAAATGCATTATTTTTTTCATCAAGATATCTACTAAGCCCAATTAATTTGTTTTTACAGGTTCGATGTTAGGAGCTCTCTCAAGGAAGCATTACCATCATCTGGTGTCTACCCCTATTGATTTGGATAGATGGGAGATCATTAATAGAGTATGGATTTCCCCTAAAATATTTAATTTCTCTTATGGGAGATATGTAACAAATACAAACCCATAGATGAAAAGGTAAAGCGCATAGGCAACCATCTACATTCAAGGTGTTTCTATTTCACTGATTACAGTGAAGAATCCACCATGCACTTATTTTTCGAAGGATAAAGGGAACACAAAGTCTAGAATGAATATTTCTATTTCACTAGTATTCATACCCAAACATAATATGGAGGATAATTCCGTGAACAATGGTTCCATGGTTCATAAACTAAATGTAATGAGAATAAGGTACATGTAGGAATCCTAATGGATGGTTGTTGGACAATCTGGAAAGTTAGGAATAAAGGGTTTAGTGAAGGTATATCTAGTTATAATATGTATTTGGTATAAGAAATTATATTTTTTGGATTGATTTATCTCGTAAAAGAATGTATTGGATGGATATCCCCTCATTGGGAACCCTTTTTTCCTATAGAACCCCTCTCTTAGATATCCCCATAAATCTACATGGAAGGGGGATTCGATGGTCCCTGCATAGTTTGGGAACCAATTTAAACAATGGAATATAATTTAGTACTTTTTATAAGAGATTGAGTGGTTTTGATCATGATTCAAACATTGATTCCTTTATTGATATCACAATATTATTTTGGAGTGGTGATTCTCTACATGTGGATATCTGGAAAATGATGGAATCTATCATTTTTTGTATGTATAAAATGAAACTGAGCATGAAATAGTTGAAACTGAATCCAAAATTATAAATGACTCTATTTTTGGTTCCCATCAATCCCATGGTATGTTACCTAACACATCTGTAATTATTGGAGTCATATCAATAATCACATGGATGTTCTTCATACAAAACACGAGGGAAAAAAATAGAATATTCCCTTTAATATAAGGATTAACACGACATGACCATCACTTTCATTCCAATAATGAATTTATTTTACCCTAAAAGAGTGGAAATAGCCTAAGGGGGTTCCCTCTGAATCCATTATTTTAGGCCATTGTGAGTTTTTTGTGTTTTCTTTCTACCTTTCATGAAAATTTAAAAATAAATAGTAGTAGTAGTTTATGGTTTCAAAAAAGGAAAAAACACTGAGGTGGTGGATAGAGTTCATCACAGAATATAAATTTGAGATTGTATATACTCTTGTGTATAGTTGTTGAGAAAGGAGTCAGAGAATTTGGACCCATTGTAGTTATCCCTAATGGAAGATGATAGTGCAACATACCTCTAGTCTACGACTGTAACCGCTCAAATTCTATAATGTGTTATAGAAGATTATCTTGGAGATATTTTCCAACATGCCTTGTGTATTAAAATATTAACTATAAATTCTCGTGATATGTAACACACAAAAATTGGTTTAATTATTATTTTTTGAAGTAATTTAATCATTTTATATGTTTCATTTCACAAAACACTGAAAATAGTTTTTATTTAATTTTAGGAACAATTTTTGGATTACATTATACGAAAAACATAGTTAATTATTCCCTAAATAAATCATAAATTTTAACTTTATCCACATGAAACACAGATGTTAATTTAAATGACACACAAAAATGACTTTCATCGATGTCTTCCGTAACACGCAAGACATCGTCTTCTTGAACAATAGTATGTTATTAATATTTGAATTCTTAATATAATTATATATAAACCACCTGTTAAATTAGCAGTTATGAATTTTATTAACTAATTTATCAAATTAGATGTTATACACAATATAATATTATTTCACGGGTTACCCATTAATTTTAAATAAAAAATAAAACCAATTTAATACAAAAGGAAATATTATTATTTTTATGGTCACAAAGATATTTTACATTAGTAAATTATATTAAATATAATTTGTTTGTGATATGAATGAAATATATATGTTATATATTCAATCACATATTATTTAATTTCTTTTAATATATTTGATATATGTATGTTAAGGAAAATCTCAATTATATGCTTAGAAACATATATTTTTATAAATGTAGTTTTACCACCTTTTATTGGAGAAACCATTGTAACTAAATTTTTTAGAACTGTAATATAATTAATATGTAAAAATAAACTACTTGTTTTAATTATAAACCTTTGATATATTTTAGGAGAATTTTCTTTCTGTAAGGTTTCATTTTTTAATTAATAGTTCAAATTCTTATTTTTAGTTTAAAACAGTCTTTTCATATAAGAAGTCAGTAAAGTTACATTTTATTTAAAATTGGATTCTAAGTTTAATTATATAATTTTTTTTTTAAAATCAATATATATATATGTTTACTAAGATCAATTACTTATTGAAATTGAGTATACAAACATAGAAAACTTTTGAATGTTTTTCACTTTAAAACCCTACAATGTCGACCTGTTTTCAGAATTAATTTAAAATTAAGATGTTTTAATTATATTACTGGAATTTGAAAAAATGGATTCCATATTTGGAATAATCAATTTTTATAATGTCTAATAAGTTCAAATTAGTTTCTTACCAAAAATATTAGTGAATGTGATAAAAATTAATCACATCTAATAACGATAAATTAATCTTAATGTGGGACTTAACGATATCAATAATGCCCAAAAGAACTATTCACATCATCAAAATCCATTTTATGGACATATATTGTCCCTATATGATATTATATTGTATTTGGAACATTATTGGATCCACTTCCCACATGAATAACATTGATGAAATTCTCTCTTCAATTATTTACAAGAGTGTCACTCCTACTTCCCTGTAGATGGCCACCACCTATCCCTCTTCTTCACACATATTAAACCACATTGGTTGAGTTAAAAACATACAAATAAACATATTGAAATCCCTCACATCCGACTTGAATCCTCTATTTTTTAATAAAGTCTTTCATGGAAGCCTTTGGGTAGAAAATAAAATGATTTACATGATTAAGAGGTTATGAATTCTCTCAGGATTCTTTCATTTATTTTCCATACCCACCCATACAATCTCTTTATTCCTTGATTGTATATAAAACCATTAAATAAAGTAGAATATTATGTTTATATGATAATTTTTCAAACTACACTTACACACACTTCTATCTAATGGGTAATGAACATACTATATCTGTGTACAGAGAACTACCACCTTACTATATGAGGACTGTTCATTTTTTCCTCTACTGCATGTCATTGTGGAAATTATGATGAAAACCATATTTATATATTTTATATATTAATTTTATTATGTTTTTATCCTTATTTATTCCTTTTACATCAAAATTTATGTTTTTTACTTACAATTTGGTTTAAATACAATAATTTCATTTGAAGAAGTGTGAAATACCACCGCCTCAAAGAAATGTGATTAATTAACAAACTACATGGAATGTATATCGAATGGGTTGAGTGAACTTTAATGATACATATGTTATAATAGTTAAGATATTATATATATATATATATACATTTATGACTTTTAAATTTTTACTATGAAAATAAAAATAAAAACAACATTTATGTGTAAGTACATCTTATCATATCTAGGAATGGTGTAAGTCAATTAAATACATATATATTCTATTTATTATTATAAAAAAAATATAATAAATATACATTTTTGTTATATAATGTTTTACATCTTTTAAATCATGATATATGTATAATGACCAAAGATATAAAAAATGTAGACACATACGATGAACAAAGCGAATATTACTATAAGTGAAACATTAAAATAGAATTGTTAAAGAATATTGGGAATATTTGGTCATGATAAGAAATATAAATGATATTATAAGCAATAATGTGGTTCAGTGTGATATTTATAATAAATTTATATTTATTATATAAGAGGTTTGTATGATTACAAAGACATTCAAGGCACATGGTAAGGGGATTTTATCTCACATTTTATTTCTATGAGATAAATTTTTTATTCACCACCAATTTCATTTGTGTGGGATGAATAAATCCCATGGATATAATTAATGATTATTATAAATAAATTTATTTGTATTTACATATCCATTCTATGAACTTTATTTCACAGGGATTATGTTTCAAATTTTATCAAATTGGTAAAATAGTTTTGTCTAAATTTTCCTTCATTGAGACTCATGTTTTGTTTTGCACCTAATTTATTTGATTCATATATACTTACTTTTAACATATAATATAATTAATATCAATATTTTTCTTATATTCTATGCTTCATTCTATTTAATTTTCAAACATGGAGAGTATGATCTCATGTAACCAAGTGGTAATAGTTTATTGAAACAATCTCATAAATTTTCGAGATTGTTAATGAATATGATTCATTGATGATATATTAGGATCCATATTTGATGTATGTTAATGAATTTTATTATCCATTGTTATTTAAAATATATTCATTTATTAGTACCATTTTTATACACTTTTTAATATTATATAGTGATGAAAGTGTTTCTATGAATGTCCAACATTACCCTCTCTTCAGTCGAAAATCTATATGACATCCAAACCATGTTTTATAAAATGGGATTCAAGAATATTATACCTTTATCATATAATACATAGAAAAAATTTTCACCCCTTTTTCATTTTTAAATCCTTTAAAAGGAATATTCCTTGTGATTTATGAACATGTAATTTTTATAAACTTTTTAACATGCAAAAGTAATGTTCTTTTTACCTTTTACAACATGTACGAATTTACCCATTGTCATTTCATTGAATCTTACATTTCGTTTTTAAATTGATAATTTTGATAGGAAATGTTTTCAAATGACATTTTCAAGAAAATTATTATTCAAAATGTATTCATGCTTCTTTTATATGTTTTCAAGAAAATCGTTTTCCAAAATGTTTCATGGTATATTTTTTATGTTTCCAAGAGAAATCATTTTAAAAATGTTTTCAATCCTTATTTATATGTATTCAATGTAATTTAAAAGAAATGGGTTTGAATAAAATTTCATTCTTTTCTCATATGTTTTCAAGTAATTTATTTTCAATACATTTTCTTGATTTATTTATATGTTTTCAAAGTATTTTTAAAGAAAAAGTTTTTATCAAATGTTTTGAATATTATTTGATAATATTTCATGGATTTTTTTTCCAATACTATTTCAAGTTTTCTTTATAGGTTTTAACGGTATTATATATGAAAATTATTTTCATAAGGTGTTTTCTATTAAAAATCATTTTTTAAAGAAGAAATGATATTTTATTCGAGAATTATTTTTGAACGTTATTTCAAAACTATTTTACATTTTAGATGACATCTATTGATGTTACACACGCCCTTCAAGGAACAGATATAAAAGTCCCATTCTTATTTATTATATTAATTGGTCATGATTTATGTCATGTTTTTTGTGAAACCTATCTCCCATCCATTGGTTATACATTTATGAAATATATTTCTCTTTCCCGTGTTATATGTTTCTGAAATCCTTTTTCATTCACATGTTATGATTTTGATTATACAATTATAAATACTGTATATTTTTCCACTGGTTATGATATGTGTACCTATTTATAATACCCATTTCAATTAATGGGATATGATATGGTTATTTGATATCTTGTGTAACATGTAGGTATGATTTCACTATGAGATGGGTGGGACTTATATTGAACATTATTGTATTGGGTAAATATTTATATCTAATGAGATAAATAAAGACAAAATTAGAAATGAACATAGTTTTTTATTTCATGGATGGAATGAGAAATTAAATTGGTTCAATAATGTAGGGTTGAAATGAGGGGTGAACTCGGTTTAATAATACAGGGCTCGAATGGGGAGTGAACCCGGTTCAGTAAAGGACTTTGTCCACTATGATGGTCTCGAAAAAAATTCCTTAACTATCATGGACATCATTATATATGCTTATGTGTCTGCCAAAATTCCATGTTTAATTCAAATGTTATGCTTTCATGGATTATGTTCTTTATTTTATATGATTCATGTCTTAGGAAATACCAAGATTTATGATATAATTCATGTATATGATCTTTTATATCCATGGTATGATCTTCTATTTTTATGATCATGTTATCATACCCATATTACCATGATAATTATTACATATATCCCTTTTTTAACCTTAAATATCATTTTAGCTGAAACAATTTCTCAATTCATTCCTTAGTTTATGAAGATATGTATTGTGTTTCATGTGTCAAATAATGGTTCTAGTCAAGAAGTACCTAGTGGTAGATAATTTATCTCACTTATTTGTAAGTGTTTATGATTCCATGCATCCAACGAATTAAGAATAGTTTTGTGTTTGTGGATTTTTATATAATTTATTAATTATCCAAAAAAGTTTTGTAATGTTAATGTATAAAAAGTGAGGGTCTCTATAGTTGGTATCATAGTTTTGGTTTAGTTAATATTTGGATTCTTGGATATGAAAAAAAATAGTGAGATCCCTAGGTATATTTCTATGGATATGTCTATGGTTTTCTTTAAAGATAAGTATACGGATGAGTTAACATTTTCAAAAAAGTCATGTAATTTTTTATAGGTTAGAGTGAGTGGTTTCCTAGAAATACATCACTATCTGTAAAATACAAGTGGATGTAGATATGAAAAAAATGAACCAAGGGGTACCAACTCTGAAAAGATGTTCTGGGCATAACTTGGGTTAATTTGTTACATGACAATGAGCCTTGATGTACACCACATGTTACACTCCCAGGGGATATGATTTAGGAATTCAAAAACAATTCACTGACCATAACGAATTATTTAAATATATATTGTCTATTAATAGACTAGGATTAACCTATGGTATCATTGATTAAGTAAGGTGTCATTATTTAGACTTCTTATAAGCATTTCTTTTCATGGTTATGGGGTTATCAACAATGATAAGTAACGATGACACTATGCTTATGGTCACACTCAATTTTATATACCAGAATAGACTAGATTAATATTGAATGTGATGGATGATTTGCTAATGATAATTCAAGTGTGATGACCAGTAGGGTGAAATATTTTGTGATCATTAGTATTCAATTTTCATGAAACCTGATTTAAAACATGCACCTTAACCAACTCTCAGACTCACCTAGGAAAATAATGAAGGAGATCTCTAAGAATTAAGGTAATGGAGACCGTTGAGTAAATAAGATTCTATTTCCTTTGTGTCAATAATGTGGAATGAATCACCTATGTTATTGTCTTAGAGGAAGAAATAAGATGTTTTGAGTGTGTAAAATAAGGACAAAAAGCATGTGACTGCAAGAGGAAAATGATGAGTTCGATTAACGAAATGGTCATGAATATTGGACTACCTATGAAATCATCAAAGGTAAAATGTTATATGTTTCGAATAAATAGTCATAATGTAACTCATTTTTCTAAGATGAAATATCCTAAAAAAGATAAACATGTTGGTATGAGTAATGGTTATATTTCTGATGACAATGAGACTATAGATGAAATGTGAAAGGAAATAGGTTTTGTGTAATAGAATGAGGTAGAATTGCTAATGGAATAATGATTATGTGGAATAATAAAAGATTATATGTATTTGTATTGAATGAGTATGTTATATTGAGGGTGAAATATATAGGTATTGTTTAGTTTATGTTTTTCTCTATAGATTTACAAGATAACGCTGAATGGTTCCTACGAAATGTAAAAGTTATATAATGGCAAGGTGATGTCCCTAAAAAACACATGTTTAGGAGAATGATAAAACATAATATGTTTCTAATTTTTTTAAAATTCTTATTAGATAAATATTTTTTGGGTATGAATAAGTAAATTTGATGGTATTGAATACCTTAGAACTATATAATGACATGTTTAAAAGTAGTTTATGCTAGCACAGATAATGTTTTTAATGTCATGGATCTATAGAATATGTCCAGTAATATATGGAATAAGTAAGAATGAATTTTTTACAGAATTATTTATGGTAATTCATGTTATTACATTGTTTCAAGAGAATATATGATGAGGGTATTGATATGTTTGGAAAGTGAACACCATGATATACATTGTGATATGTGGTGGAATAAATTTTAAGAGGATTTCAGGACTCTCTTTCTATAGTTTTTTATTTTCATATCTATAAATATTTATAAGGTTATCTATTCCTAAAAATTATAATTAAAACATTGGTGGAAGTATTTATACACTACTTTTGTATTGAAGACCTTGGTTAAATGTATACTTAGTGATTAACCTAATTTCAAGGATTCTCATTATATTTATTTTGTAAATTATATTAGTATGGTTTTAGAAAATGACATCACATATGTTAGGTGACAAAAAATCATGTCTAGAAAGGCTGTAGTTCTTGAACCCATGAGCAAATGATGATAAGTGTTTCATATTAACCACTGTCCTGCACGTTTTCCTAATTAATGTACAGTTAATTATTATGAATAAATATTTATGATGAAAATGTATCATTTCCTTTTCTATTAAGATACTAATGTGTTTACAATAGTTATTTTTAATAATAGTTATAGATAAATAGTTATAATTTTCATTATCTTATGGGCTTTAATATATTCTAATAGTGTATTTTAGTGCTTTCAACATCAAAGTTAATTTCTCGATATCCATTTCATGAAGTAATGGGTTAATTAGAAATATGTAAAATTATAAACAAAGAATGATTTTTTATTATATAAATAAATCATTTATATATATTTTATTATATTCTTGGTCTATAAAATATTCAATCAACATTATTATAATGATTAAATGATAATTTAATGCAATAATACATTAAATTGTTTAACCGATGGCATTTAAAATCTTCAAAAATTAATGAATTTGTGGCCCTCAACTTCATGTGATCATTTTCTTATTAGAAATTGATATCCTGAATTTCTCTCTATAAATATTTAGGGTTTTCCTCTGTGTCCAACATTCAATCAAAACCTATGTTCCACTATAAAGAACCCTGGTAATATGTTACATTGTGTAACCATTATTGTTCCAAAATTACCTTTTAATGAAGGATTTAGTATTCATTTTTATAATGTGGGTTTCATCGAATGAAAATTTGAAGTATTAAATCGTTAATAACATAGACGAATTTTGACAGGGAAATTCATTTTCAGGGGGTATAATTTAACACTCCAAAATTTTCAGAATTATTTTTTTTCATATTAATTTTATCCTTTTGACATTTATCATTTCATGCAACATTGAAAATGTTAAATTTTATATCTTGGAAATCTGTTTGGGAAGAATTATATACATACTTTTGTTAAGAATACAATACATATAACATAAATTTTATCTTTCTCTACACAAAAGAAGGAGGTTTTCTTGTGTTACATGTCATAATGACTTTTCTCGATTACTTGCATAATATGAAAGATCCTGATTGATTGAACATCCTTTTAAAATGTTATTACATATATATAAAGATATGACCTACCTATTATATTGGAAGTTATTAATTGTATTAACTAATTTATGGAAATATATGGTTTATACAATATAATATGAATTCATAGGTTACCAATTAATTATAAATGAATATGAAAACTGAAGGAATATGAAAGAAAATATTATAATTTTTATGGTCACGTAAATGTTTTACCCTAACATTTTAAATTAAATAAAATTATTGATTGATTATAATGTAATATATATTTTATGTATTCATTAAAATAATAATTATACTCATTTAATATATTATATTCAAGTAAGATGTGTAAAATTCCAAATTTATAATTAAAACATTATATTTTTATAAATGCAGTTTTACAATCTTGTAATGGGAAACCCATATTGAATCATAGATTTTGAACTTTTATATACTTATTATGTGAAATTTAACTTAATATTTTAGATAGAAACATAAGAATTTGGATTTATATTATTTTTGGTATTTATCTATAAGGTTTAAATTTTTAAAAAATTGTTAAAAATTCAGAATTTTAGTTCCATATTGTTTTTTCATATAATTATTTATAATTTTAAATTATATTTATAACTTGTTTCAAAGTTTCATTAGATAATATTTTTATTAATAAATATAATTTAGGTATTCTAGATGAATTTCACATTGAAATTTGGTATAAAAACATAGAAAACTTTTGAATTTTTTAATGTAAAAAACTTGCACTGTCGATCTGACAACAAGATTAATTTAAAACAAATTTCTCCTCCTTATGTGATTGAAATATGAAAAAATGGATTCATATTTATAATAATAATTTATATTTTCTAATATTTTTAACTTCGTTTTTGGGGAAAAAATTTAGTTAATGCGATTAAAATTAAATATATTGTTTTTGGATAAACTAAGCTTAATAAAAGATTGAAACCTAAACTCAAGGCAAAAAAAGAAAATATAAATTTTTCAAAAATCCATTTTATTGGAATATTTAGACCCTAGAATTAATTTTATATAATTTCTCATTATTGGATCAATATGAAAAAAGAATTATGTGGGTGAAATTCTCTCTTCACTAATTTACAAGAGTGCCACTCCTCCTTCCCTAAAAAATGACATCACCTATCCCTATTATTCACTCCCCTATAAAAAATTTTTTCTAGAAAGAAATATGACAAATACACTTCTCAAAATCCATCCCTTATTTATTGAATTCTACCTTCATGAATAAATTCTTCCATCTGATCCTTTTGGAAGAAATGAAAAGGAGTTACAAAATTAAGAGGTAATGCCTTCTCTCAACCTCTTTTATTTTATTTTCCTTCTCCACCACTTCCACTATACTTATAACATGTTTTTTTAAAAAAATATCTTCAATATAATAGTATTTTTATGATAAGGGTTATACATACACTAATACACACATCTATATAATGGGTAACGAATATATTGTTTATGTGTATGGAGAACTACCACCTCACTAAACAATGATTGTTATTTTTCCATTACTACTTATCAGAGTGGACATTATGACAGAAAATATGTTTATATATGCAATATTATATATTTATTTTTTCTTTATTATTAATTATTATTGGTAAAACACATAGCTTTTTTACAATCCATTTGTTGTAAATATGATAATTTCATTTGATGAAGTGTGTACTACCACTCCCTCCAAGCGATGTGATTTATTCAAACACTACATGGAGTGTATTAAGTGTGTTTTTTCGTGAAATTAAATGATATAAATGATAAAATAGTTACACTAGTATTTATATTTATATATAAACATATTCCATTTACCTTCTTTCTTTCAATACCACTATAGAAACAAAAACCACATTTATGCGTATATATAGAATACCATCACTATGAATGGTATATTCCATTCCATACATATATATTATATATATTATTATAATAAAAATATTCATAATAAAAAATATATTTAAATATCGTTTTACATTCTTGAAATAATGATATACATATAAGGATCAGACATATTAAATATTAAGACACATGCGATGAACAAAGTGTATATTACCTGAAGCGAAACATTAACAAAGAATTGTTAAAAATAGAGTAATATAAAGACATATTGAAACCATATATGATATTAAAGTAATTATTTTTACTATTATATATGTATAATAAAATTATATTTATTTTAAAGGATGTTTTTATGAGTACATAGAGAGTCAACACACAAGGTAAGAGGATTTTATCTCACTTTTTATTTCCATTAGATACATTATTTTTTTACCACATATTTATTTTGGGATAGGTGTATACTTACCATGGATGTAATAAAAGATTATTATAGTTAAATTTATGGGAATTTTCATATCAGTTCTAGTACCATTATTTTAGGGGGTTTATGTTACAAAAGTTATCCAAAAGGTAAATGGTTTTTTCTCAATTTTCCTTCTTCAAGACTCATGTTTTGTTATGCGCCTATATTCCTTTTCAGGCATATATACTTCCATTTTACATGATATATCAAGAATCTCTATATGTTTATGATATTTTAAGCTTCATGTTATTTTCTTAATAACATGGAGAGTATGAGCCCATGTAACCAAGTTGTAGTAGTTTATTGAAACAATTTCATTTCTTTTCATGTTTTTTAATCATTATTCTTCTTTGATGACATATTATGATACATATCTAATTAAAATTCATGAATTTTTTTATCCAAGTTTTATTTAGATATATTTATGTATTGGTACAATATTTATACTCTTGGGTACTTAATATAGTTAAGTAATAGTTTCCAGGAAAGCTCGAATTTACTCTCTCTTTGGTTGGAAATATATTTTCCATCAAACCCATGTTTTATAAAAAGTGATTCCAAGAATAGTGTACCATTATACAATATTATTTAAAATAATTTTCTTAAATTTTTTTTATCTTTTTAAAATCTATTCAATGCAATATTCTTGTTTCTTTCCAAACAAGCCATATTTAACTAATTTACAGTGAAAATGGATAGTTATTTTTACCTCTTACTGTATGTATATATTTACCTACTTTCATTTATATGTATTTTTCATTTCATTTTTAACAAATAATTTATTAGGAAAATGTTTTTAACTTTAATTTTAACGTAAAATTGTTTTGAAAATGATTTCAAGCTTCTTTTAAATATTTTCATGGAAAATTGTTTTCAAAATTTTTTCAAGCTTATTTCTTTTGGTTTTCATGGATTTTTTAGAATGTTTTAAAATATTTTATATATTTTTCAAATTATTTAATAAGAAATGGGTTTTAAAAAAAATTCAAAATTATTTCATATTTTTTAATGTAAAAATTTTTTCGAAACAATTTCATGTTTTTGTAGAATTTGTAAAAGTCTTTTAAAAAAGGTTTTAATTTGTTTTTATGATTATTTTTTTTCAAAGAAAAAGGGTGTTAAAAATGGTTTCAAGTCATATTTATAAGTTGTCAGTGTATTTTATATGAAAATGATATTCAGATGGTTTTATTTATTAAAAATATATACCCAGTAAAGAAAGGATATTTTACATGAGAATATTTTTTTAAAATATATTTCAATATTATTTTCTTTCTAATATGACATAAATTGATGTTACTCACTCCCATATAAGAAATTATATAATGGTTCCAATTGTAGTATTTATATAAATGGGTTATTTTTATTGTCATGGTATTTATGAACATGTTTCTCTGTCATTGGTTATATGTTTATGAAATCCATTTTTCCTTTACAGGTTACAAGTATATTAAATTATAATTTATTTTAGAAGTTATTATTTGAACGAAATGATTATGAAACATGTAATTTTTCCAAATTTTATGATATGATTACATTTTTATAATACCTATTTCATTTCATGTGGTATGATATGGCTATTTATGTTCTTGTGGCACATGTATTCTTGATTTTCCTATGATATGGGTGAGATGTATATATACCTCTAATGAATTGGGAAAATCTTTATATCTAATGATATATACATGTATTGAATGAGAAATGAAATCTGTTAGGTATTACAGGGCTATAAGGGGGAATGAAATCGGTTCCCTAAAACTAGACATAAACAAAGGGGGAACTCGATTTAGTAATGTAGGGATAGAAATGGGTATGATCATGGTTTATTAAAGGACATTTTCATGTAATATGGTCTCAGAGACAATGCCATGACTATAATGGAAGTCATTATATATGATTACATGTCAACCAAAATTACATTTTTATTCAAATGTTATTCTTTCATGGATTGTGTTCCTTATTTTCTTATTATTAATGTCTAATGTACTACCCATATTTATTCAATGATTAATTTACATGATCTTTGATATGTACGGTACGATCTTATATTTCATGATCATGTCCTCATACCCTTATGTTCATGATTATGCTTACATATGTCCCTTTAGTACACTTACTGAACATTTTATCTTACCCATTTTTATGTTTCCTTCACTTGGTGATAATGCTATGTATTATGTCAGATGTTTCTAAGAAGTATTCTAGTCATGAAGAACCTAGGGTGATATAATGTTGCTCACTAATATATTAGTGCTTATGTTTCCATGTTTCCAAAGGCAATATACTAGTACACCCTTTGAGAATTTGTTTTCATAATGGTTTAATCATTCCAGACAAGTTATGTAATGATAATTTATGAAAATAGAGGGTTGTTATATGATATATTTTCCAATGATGGGGAGCATGAAATTATTTTTTTAGTCAAACCATGGTGCTCGTGACATTGTGATAGGAGGGTTTGAGGGTGTTTCATACATTGTACTTAAAATTACATCTAATTGTTGGAATGATACACCAGGAACATTAACATCAGTTGTGATAGCCATGGATGAAGAACTGTATACTATTTTTAATACATATGCCATCATAGAAAAAAAACAAGGAAGAAAACTATAGTAAATTGAAGTTATGAAGACTTGACCCTGCGACTTTCCCCCCAGCCCACCCAAACCCTTATCACCCCACCTTTAACAATGGGGTTGGGATGAAGAAATTTATAACTAATATTTTTTATTAATACCTCACATGTTAGGTGCTGAAGGATGATAAATAGGTTATTGTTGGTTAACTTCAACCCCATTATGTTCTTTATTGGATGTGGGATGGTATCTCTATGGAATTCAAAAAAGAATTACATGATCATCCCAAAGGGAATGATTCAATATGTGAAAATCACGGCTGATTCACTATGTAATATTACTATATATACATTAGAGTTTAGAGTATAGTGGATAGCATGGGAGGCCATTAATTGCATAAGATAGTCTATCTTCAAAGAGTTCACTCAATGGTCTTTTCAAACGATGATGATCTCTTCACATAACTTCTATGGAGATGATTGCATGAGTATTATAGGTCTCAATATTGGTTGTTCATGATGATACACCCCTAAAGGAAAACTATATTGATATTACCATTCATTCTATATTTAACATGATTTGGGATTTGATGTTTATCATTGACTATATTTGGATGGATCGCCTTCCTTTTTGGTGTTTCAAATAAAAATACTCACCACCCCACTATTATTTTTCTCCATTAGAGGTCATGTATGTGTAAACCTGTAGTTTAACAGTATTTTAGAATTATACATGGTTTAGTACTCATCATCTTAGATATGGTTCACAAAACAAAAATGAAGGTATGAGTTATCATATAATGGAAGAGTACTTACTAGAACCATCAAAAGACATATATGGGCCAATGTCAAATGCATTTTGTGTTTGAGAAGGGATACTATTTGTTTCTATGGTTCGGAACATGGTTAGGTTTTCATAGATATTTCTGGATTAGAAATTTATCTATGACATTCATTTTACCTTTTCATATATTATATACTGTTTTTTGGTGGTATACCACGTAGCCTTACCACCATATTTAGATCAGGTACTTAATACCTTCCATGTGTCACAACTGAGGAGGTATGTGCACAATTGATCACATGTTATAAACTGGGGTGATCTTTATATCAAGGATATAGATACATATATTGAGATACTTTTAATGATTGAGGGTCTATATGAGAATATCAACTATATAAGGGGGAATCGATTTGTGAGTTTTTTATGAAAACATGGAAGTACTTAGGAGATCACATGGGAGTAGGAGAACCAGATGAGTTCTCATTACCTTCACTAGTTTGAGTAGGAATTTTATTTTTGGGGATAAAAATACATGAGGTGGGATAATGTAAGGACTATATGTTTTTTTCATGTAAAAAATTGGAACATTTTAATGGTTTTTTGGATTAAGAAGCCTATTAGGGAAGGGATTATGTGGCCCTGGGAGCCTCAGTTTCGATATAATAAAAATATTAAATATATAATATCACACATGAAATGTTTTTTTAAAAAATAATTACAAAATGCTGGAATAGATTATCAGATATGATATCTGAGGTTTCCATCATATCCGTAATGGAGGGTTTACCCCAAGAATGAAATAATCTATATGCGTATCAGGTGTTTGTTCAAAAATTGTTCATGGGATATCGATAAATAAATAAAAAAATTATTTATTTAATTATTAATATACTAAATATACCTGAACTATCTAACCTATATTTAAACCTATTTTTTGGGAAATCATATGTTAAGCCACATAACCCGAGGTTTTTGGAGATGGTTTGGAGGATAGATTTGGTGGGAGTCAATCAAATCATGGATCGACATGCCTTATCGATGAATTTGTATTGACCCAAATATTTCATGGATCTTTCAAACTTCAACAATGTAGATCAATTATTCACTACATATTTATCCAAACGTGATATAGAGTGTTTATTTGAAGGTTAAATCCCAATTTTATTATCCCATGTAGAACATTAATTAGTCTTTCTCATAAATACATTAGTGGATCGATCATTTAATTACGAGTATTTTTTTATCTTCCCATATTTTGAAATGGGAAATGTTTTTTATGATTTCATCCATTTTATCATTCTACATCAATGAATTGATTCCTACCAGGACAATTATTATCATTTATTACTCACATTTGTGTTTTTCATATTTTCCCCCCGCGACCTTTGGGTATTTATCAGAGGTATTTCATTTGATGAGGGGTTCAAAAAATACCCAAAAATTGATCATTTCATAATGGAAATTTATGATAGTGGTTTGTTTATATTGGTTTACATTCAAAATTGGAAGCATGTTTTAGATGTGATATGGTATGAAAGGATATCAAACATATACAAGAGACTATATCTTATTTTCATTATTCATAGGTTTGGGTATTCGGTGGTGTGGTGAGATGAGGAATATCCCCACATTGATGGGTGCTTGAAATCTGTCAAACAGTGACCATTCGAGTCTATACAATCATATATTTGAGTTTTTAGAAATTTTTTCTGACTATATCATAGGATAGAGTAATGGGGGTAGAAACTCTTGAATACAGTGGGTTTCTAAAAAATAGCTCACTAATTGGGGAGTAGTTTGGTTAAACACACACCATTTAGTCCCTTGGTGTGGATTATATGATTTTCATGAAAAATAAATATCACAAAATGGGTAGTCTTACCATATTCCATTTGATTTTTTGAAAAATGCTGAGTGTGTACCCCATGGGTACACAAGAATTAAAATACCCAGCTAAATGAGAATATACACTACTAGAGTACCTAGAAAAAACCATGTATACAAGAATGACTAGAGTATATGTGCATGTGCCAAATTACATGGGAACAAATGAAGTACATGGGAATTCATGAGGTATCAACGACATTATATGTATACCGAATTTATGTAGTGTACGTTTTTGAGGGTAGGTTGAGGACCCCATTTTCATAAGGTTATAAATGTATCGGTAGGATGTGTCCTCTTGTTATAAATATAAGAGGGTATAGTGAATAATAACTCAATGTGAATTGGATGTGATCCCCTATATGAGATTAGGCTTAGATAGTGTTTGGAATTCCTTACTGTGGCATTTGGTGTTATACTCTATCAATTATTTCTCATTATGTAGGGTGTGGAATCGTGTGGCCTACATAATATGAAACAACACAATCTTCCACGTTACACTTCCTTTTAATTAATCCAATAGCTTGCACTATATAAAAACCTCATGTTCGATCACACCATGACCTTTCAAATTAGCCATTTAAAAAGCAGTTATGAACAGTATTAACCACATTTTGAAATTTTAAAAATTTTATTTTTCATAATAGACTTCATTTTTAATTTTATTTACCACAGTTAATGGTAAATATGGTTATTAAAGGTAAAAATAATATTATAATAATATAAAATTTCCCTAACACGTGTCATAATTCAATTGGATAATTCTATTTCGACCAAAATCAACCTTAGGGTGAAAATATGATCCTTTCTATGCAACTTTTGTATGATTAGGACATTTATTATATTTTATTTAAAGAAGAGTTACAAATGTCATATTCTACTATTAATAACTACTCCATTTTCAATATAGGGTTATTCATAAGATAAATTAGACTATAAATATTAATTATAAATATAATATATTTATCTACATAATAATATTTTTTTATAATTTTTTGAAATTTAATTTTTAAATTTAATTGTGACACTATGATGCAACAATAATTTAGTTATTAAAGAAATAATCAAATAAATGATATTAATAATATTAAAATAAATATAATTTTATTTGAATAATTATATAAAATAATTTTATAAATAACATAACAGTTTAGGGTAAAATAATTATTAATTATATGAAGTTATAGAATTGGTTTTACATTTTTGAAAATGAATATTTTGAATAGTATCAAAATTGACATAAATGACACTTTAAAATAAATAATATTTACATAAATGTTATGTTATTCATAAAAAAATCATGTTCATCCAACTAATTAGGATAGTGGTAAATATATCATAAATGATCTAATTTTGGTTCGTTTGGCATTTTATAGTAACTATATTAAATCAATAGTGTCAAAATAAAAGAAGACACATAAAGATTTAAACCATTTAACTGAGAGTTAAATCTAAATAATAAGGATAATTATATTACCAAAACATGTTTAAAACTAATTGGTTGACATTATTTCGACCCATAATCATATTATACACAGAATATTTTATATTTGATCTATTATAAACCTAAAATAATTTTATAATAACTAAATATTTCAATATTTTTTCTAAATTACTCATCACCTCTCTTATAAAAGGGAACCTCCCTTTCACATTAAATCACCCATCTGATGCTTGTTTTCAAAAACAAAGTATCTATTTCTCCACCCAACATACCTCACTTAATCCTAGAGGCTTAAATTATGGAATAAATCCATTTTATGGATCCTTATTGTTCAAATCAAAAGGAAACACCTGATGAAGAGGTAATTATTTTATCAAACCTTTCAATGTTCATTTCTTCTTCCACTTCCTCTATCTATGTTTACTCCATATAAAAATAATTATTACTATATAATCTATATAATTATATCTTTTTATAATCATGGAAATTTATATTTCTTATTTTATCCATCGTATGAATAACTATATCCTCATGTGTGCGCACGTGTGGCTTACCGTCTCCACACTGTGGTGTAATTTGTTACTCATCACTTCTTTGTTTTGATGGGTATAATGATGAGTATAAAAATATAAATAATAAATATAACATGATTATGACACTGTATAATTAATATACCATTAAATTTTAGAGGATTTGACCATCAGGTGAATGATATCATTGCTCGTGCATACGTATGACCTACCATCTCCAAGATGCGATGAGATACATTCCCTAAATTAACAATTAAATAATGATTATAAAATTTTATAATGTGTGTAAAAAGAAATATTATGAAGTTAATTTCATTTTTGATATGATTTAAATATATCCTATGCATAACAAACATGACTTATATGAGAAAAATGGAATAGGAAAAAGAAGCAGGTAACACCCAAAATAATGGTAATACTGAAATATAATTACAAATGTTATATATGAGGATAATATATGATATCATAAATATATATATGGATGGGTTAAATTTTATAACATGTTTTATCCATTATACAGGGGGATAAATCACCCAAAACAAATGTAAAGTATAAGGTGAGGGTTAATTTTATAATCTCATTATTATCAGAGTTTGTTTATACATAAGTATCTACTATGACAACCTAATCATCCATGTCCGTGATTCATTAAAGGTATTTCAATATATTTTTTCTATATTTTATAAATGGAATTTTGACACATGTTTAACTTTTTATAAAATATTTTAAAGGAATAATTCCATCGGTTTCCAAATGATATACATTATGTTCATTTAGACAAATTAATGAAAGAATTTTTTTCACATATACTATGTGATTAGTTATTTTCCACCATAATGACACAGTATCATTATAAATAATTCCATACAAGAATACAATTTTATTTTCAAAGATAATGTTTTATTTAATAATTTTTCATCGTTTAAATAATATCAATGTAATAATTGAATATTTCTCAGAAACAGTTCCAATGAATCTTTTATATTATTTTCATCTATATCGACATCCATTTTTTGATTTTTTCATGGTTGAGTTTGAATTCTTACGATAAAATTATCCAAATTGTATTGATGTTTTTATTATATGTTTGACTATGGAGGTCATATTTTTATACCATTCATTATGTATGGTCAAAGTATTAATATTTCATATACTAGTTTAAATTCGATATTTTTTTCATGTTTCCACTTTTTCATAACAGGAATGCATTGGACTTAGTAAGTGTTAGATGTAGCCTGCTATAGCCCCTCGATGCATTGGTAGATCTCACGAGGAAATAAAGTTTCTTGGCACAAGTCCTTGACAGTATGGTAATGGAAATGGCATGAGGCCATGACAGTATGGTTATGTTGTCTGACATTTTTCATTCCACTATTATGAGATTAGTTATTAAATTTTCATGTGACTATTAGACTATTAGAATATATGTGTGAATTTTTATGTTGAATTATCTGATTTATTCATACCATATAATTTTTAAGATAATGTTTTAAAAGGATTGTGTTTTATTTTTATACCATTCCTTAATGGTTTGTGCTTATATTTTATCACTTTATCAATAAACTTTATCCTTACTGAGCATCTAAGCTCACCCATTTCATATATTTTAATTTTTCCCAGGATGTGAAGAAGTATACTATGATTTACCTATATGGATAGTCCAAAGAATATGAGTGTTTATAAAGGAGACATTATATTGTTATTCAATTCAATATTTAATGTTATATATATGATTGTATGTAGTTTTCCCAAGGCTACTATACCAATCGTTCCTTCGAGATATGATTTTCCTATGATAATTCCTATGTAATAATATAATGCACCGAATCTGGAAAACTAGGTTGGGGGTATTATAGTTGGTATCAAAGGATGTTTATTAAAAACCATGGAATCTTAAATTAGAAAAAAACCATTATTAGTGAACATTACCCTATGATAGACTTCGAGGATGTGTATTGAATAGAATCCGAGAATTTTGGTAGAAAAGTGATTATGTGAGTATTCCATCCAATACAGCACAGTCTGGATTCTACATATGGACATGGTTTCTGCACAGATGTACCACATGGTGAAAAATTTGAGAAGTTGATATGAGCTTGTCTCGGGGTAACCAGGTACACGATAATGGGCCTTACTGTTCTCCTAGTTTGACACTTCTGAGAGATATGAATAGGATAATTGGTATTTTATTTAAAAACCATTACGAAGGATTAATGATTAACTATATCCTCAAATAATCCATGTTTATGATTATGGATTATATCTACTTAAATATTTCAATTTATGTTTGGTATTTTACAAGTTTAGAATTATACATAATGATTCATAACCTAATATAATGTATGCAATTATTTAGAAATGGTGGGTAGAGGATGAAATAAAAATCATATCAATTAACATAATCCATTTAGGTAATTTACTCATGTGAAATATAATGATCTTAGAGATGTTGATATAATTGTTGTTGAATAACTTATAGCAATACTGGGGAATCTATCCCCAGTTATGAATAATAGCCATTACCATATGGAAAAGCATGATCCACAACATGGAGGATCAATGATAGAACACTTCAGGAGAAAAAAACCTCCAAAATTCATTGAGACTACAAATATTTTAGTATTTTAGAAAAAGATGAATTTCATAGAGAAAATATTCCATTCAATACAGAGTAAGGAAATAGAAAAAATGTTTTGGAAGTCTATCGGCTTTCAAGATATGCAGATAAATTGTGGCCATTGATTCAAAATAATAAAGATTATATACATGGAAAAATATGTAATATAGGTAATTTGATGAACTATTCATAGAAAAATACTATCCTTGAGATCTCAGAGTGGACATGGAAAGGAAACATGAGAGTCTAAGGAAAATATAAGATTAAAATGTTGCAAATTATGATGCTAACATCACATGGTTAACAATACATGCAGCAGAATTTATACATAACCTAATAAGTAAGATTGATCAATTATTGTATGGGTTAAAACCATTCATGTGATGAGCATTGGCCTCATAATATTCCTTATCATATGAAGATATAGTCTAATGTACTATCAATATTTAAGATGAATTATCTATGTAATATTATGCTATAGTTAATCAGGAGAAGAAGAGGGCTATTGAACACATTGGGAAAGGAAATAAGGTGAATAGGTAACAAGATAACTTTGTAGCCAACAATAACTATGGGGAGAAACAACCCAGTACATGCCTAAATGAGATGGGAGTTTCTTACAAGTGTGGAGAAAATAGGCCACCAAGCACATGATTGCAATGGTGAGGAAGATTTTGTCAATATTAAACGCTAAAATTGCAATGAAATGAGACATTATGAAAATTAATATCTTAATGATAAAAAAAATTGACTATTAAAAGGCCAAGGGAGAGAGGCCAAGCCTATGCAATAACAACTCCTGAGGTTGATGTTCATAATGACGTGGTGGAAGGTACTATAATAATCTCCTAAAATATAGCCAAGGAATTAATTGATTCTGGATCCTCGTATTCCATTATATCTTCTCGATTTTAATTAAAAATTAGATATTTCCAATTCACATTCACAACAGAGTTGTCAGAAAAAACAATTAAGTGAAGTTTAACTAAAATAATGATTTTTCCTGAAAATCCCAATATAGAATATAAACATGCTCTCTATGATGAGTTTATCATCATTCTTGTGGTTGACATTTATATAATCCTAAATATTTATTAGATATCAAAATAATTTAGAAAATGTTATTGAACGAAGAAGGAAGTAATGATTTGAAAGGATTATGTTGAATCCATTATCATCAGAGACGAAATTTCATTATCTGATTTTAATTTAGATCACCCATAGTACCACTTATAAATGATATTATTAGGGAGTATGAGAAAATATCATCCATTAGAGAATAAAGGGATATTAAGATTTAGGATGTGCCTATTTAACAAGAATATATAGATGTATTTTTAGAAAATTTATATAGACATCCTCCAGAGTAAGATGTTGAGTTTACTATTGATTTAATCCTTAATGCAAAGACAAAATCAAAAACTCCCTATACAATGCCCACTGTGGAATTAGTAGATATAAAGAAACAACATGAGGAATTGAGTAATAAGGGATTTAATCTCCCTAATGTTTCTCCATGGGGATCCCTAGTACTTTTTGTTATGAAGAAACATAGATCAATGAGGCTCTGAATTTACTACTGAGAAATCAATGTTATTACAATAAATTACATGTAGCCTCTGCCTCACATTGATGATTTATATGATCAACATCAGGAAACTCGATATTTTTTAAATATTGGAAATATTTAAAAATATTGACAACTTTGTGTTGAAAAGGAAGATCTTACAAAAAAATCAATCCAAACAAGGTTCGGACATTATGAATTTAGAGTAATGCCATTTGGATTGATTAATTAACGCTTTGTTTTAATGGATCTCAAGAACTGAGTGTTCAAGGAATATCATGATGATTTTATTGTCGTATTTATTAATGACATCCTGTTATAATCCAAAATCTATTAAGACTATTAGAATAACTTGTGGATAGTTCTGAATACTCATTAAAGAAATAAATTACTTTGTAAATTTAGCAAGTATGAATTCTAGATTCCAAAAATTTCTTCTCTTGGCCATATTTTATCCAATGATTGAATCACTATTGATCCTGCAAAAACGAAAGCAACCCAAGAATGGCCAGTACTGATGATTATACAAGAGGTACACTATTTTATTGGCGTAGTAGTTATTATCTGCATTTCATCATGTATTTTTCCCGATTTGAAAACCAATTAACCAAGATCAAACTGGAAAGGGTTAAATTCATTTGTAAAAAAGATAGTGAAGAATGTTTTAAATAATTAAAGAGAATATTGGTCAATTCTTCTATATTAACAATACAATCTAGGGATGATGGGTTGTGATTTATTATGATGAATCAAAAAAGAGACTTGGTTTTTTCTTATGAAGAATGACAGAGTTATTGCTTCAGAATCATGGAATTTAAAAATTCAAGAAAAAAACTACCCAACTCAAGATCTAGAATTAACAGTAGTAATATTTTTTATACAGATATAGAGACACTATATCTATAGATAAATATTTGAGATATATGCAGATTAAAAGAGTATGAAATATATTTTCACAAATATAGAAATCAACATGAGAAAAAGGATATGTCTTAACCTACTCAATAATTATGATTTCACAATACACTATCACCAAATAAAGTAATATAAGGGGGTAGATTCTTTGAGTAAGAAATACCATGGCGTTTGAAACAAAATGAGAGTAGAAATGGTTCTTATTATTATGGATCTATTGAAGATGGACATGAGAGTTATCAGAGAAAGTGAAACATCACCACTATTTCAAATGGTTGAAAACCTGTCTTTTCTAGATAGGATAAAAAGTTCTCATTATGATGATGAAATGTTTCAAAATGAAATTAACGAAGTAAATGATGAGAGACTAATTGAAATTGTTTTTGAAAATGTTGTTTTGAAATTTGGAAAGAGGATTTTCATTGCCACTATACCTGATCTTAAAAGGGAATTATTCGATGATTTTCATAGATCAAATTTTTCTATACACCATGGTGGCAATAAGATGCACAAATTTTTGAAGGAAAATTTTTGGTTGGACAACATGAGGATGGAGATTGATGATTATGTGTCAAGATGTCTTTTATTTCAATTGGTGATGAATATATGAAAATTTCTTAGAGGTTACATGAAAAATATTCTTATACCAATGTGAAAATGGGATGATATTACGATGGTCTTTTTCATAAGGCTACCAAAGGCTCCTAAAAGAAAAGATATGAAATGGGTTATTGTTGACCATCTTACCAAATCTGCACATTTTCTATCCATAAGATATGATTTACCACTTCAGTAATAGACCATATATTAATGAAGTGTTATGACTTCATTGTGTACCCTTATCAATTTTCTCTGACCGTGATCCCCATTTACCATCACAATTATTGAAATGTCTTTAGATGGCCCTAGATACTGATCTTGGTTTGAGTACAACATACCCCCGTCCAACTGATAGACTATTAGAATGGATATTCAAACATTAAAATACATGTTGAGATATTTCTCACTTGAATTTAATAGTATGTGGGATCAGTATTTACTTCTAATATAATTTCCCTGTAATAGAAAAATCCATTAAAGTGTTCATATGGAACCATATAAAGAGTAATATGGAAAGAGATTTCATACAACAATTTTTTGGGATGATGTTGTTGAATGAAAATTCATATTTCCAAAACTTGTTGAGGAAAGGACATAAATGGTTAAATCAATTCAGAATCATATCAAAAAATCCAAAAGAAAGAAAACGTATTATGTAGATAACTGAAAGAAGGATTTGGAAGTTCAAGTTGGAGATTATGTTTTCTTGAAGGTATCTCCCTGGAAGGGTGATATAAATTCAATATAAAGGTTAAATTCCATCCGAGGTACATTGGACCATTTGAAATTCTTGAATGAATTTTAGCTTTATCATACCATTAGTAAATGTAGATAAGTATCTCCAAACATCTTGATGTGTTCCATGTGTTAATGTTAAGGACATACATGAAATCCCCAACACATGTACTCACCTATGAAATAATAGATCTGGAACTTGATATGTCTTATTGTGAATAGTGGAAAAAGATTTTTGATACCATAGAACAAGTGTTGATAAATCAAAAGACACTTGTAGAAAAATTTCTTTAGAAAAACATAAAATTGAAGAGGTGACATGGGAACTAAGAGAACATATGAAGAAGAACCACTCAAATATTTTTAGGAAGTGATATTAAATAAATTTAGAGGATGAAATTATTTGAAGGAGGGAAGAGGGTAACACCCCAATCTTTCATGGTATGCTTCCTTTTAAATAATTCAATATCTTACGATACATGAAACATCATGTTCAAGCGCACCATAACCATTCAAACTAGCCATTTAAAAAGTGGTTACAAATAGTATTAACCACCTTTTGAAATTATAGAAATTTTATTTTACAAAAATATCTTTATTTTTTGAATTGGGAATATGAAAATTAGCTTAGTGGGGAATTTTGGTAATATTCTGAATTGTTTCCATTTTTGATGAATATTGAAAACACCACATTGATGTTAATTTTTTTATAAGTGTATCAAATTAAAAAAATTTAATTTCAAAACCTATAAATAATACATATATTCTTCCAATTTAATTAATTGGAGTAATTTTATAATAGGATTTTATGTATAAAATTTTATTGAAATTTTGAATGTCAATTTTTCCCACCTTCTAGGGACGTTTACAAATGAGAAATAAACATAATTTAACATGTTCTATGAAATAAATTTAATAAATAAAACATAAATGGTTGCAATTAGGGTGAAAAATGTGGTTTAATATGATCAAAATACTTTTTGTTGAAACGTAATTTTTGAATTTTATTTACCATTTTTAATGGAAAATAATGTAATTAAATGTAAATTAAATTTTACAATAATATAAAATTAGCCTTACTCATGTAGTAATTCAATTGGATATGTATATTTTGACCCAAATCAACCTTATGTATATTATATTATCCTTTTTAAGACACTTGGGGAATATTAATACATTTATTATATATTATTTATTAAAAAGATAATAATTTCATATTCAAAATTTAATAAATAAATCATTTCTCATTTAGGTTTACACATAAGATAAATTAAACTATAAATATTAATTAAAATATAAAAAATTTATCTATATAATTTTATTTTTTATAACTTTTATACATAAAAAAATTAAATTTAATTGTGACACTATGATGATGTAGTAATTATGTTATGAAAGGAAGAATCAAATAAATGAAATTAAAAATCTTTAAATAAATTTAATTTGATTTAATTATTGACATCCACTAATTTTATAGATAATATATACATTTTAGTGACATAATATATGTTATTATTCAATGTTATTATGTTGGTCTTAGATTTTGAAAAATGATTATTTTGAAAAGACTTTAAATTGACGTAAATGATACATTAAAATAAATAATATTTAATTAAATGTTATAAAATTCATAAAATTCCAATGTTCAGGAAACTAACTAAGATACTGATAAATATTTCATAAATTATAAAATTGGGTTACTTTTGGAATTTTTTAACTACATTAACCCTATTGAGTAAAAATACTAGAAGACACGGTAATAGTTAAACTAATTTTCTAAGGATTAAATCTAAATGATAAGGTTATTTTTATGACCTAAATTTTTTAAAAACCACTAGGTTGAGAAGCATTTAACCCATAATCACCTTATCCTTGATATAAATCAATTTGGTGCTATTTTATAGAGAAAATTATTTATTACAAATTAATATTTCATGATTTTTCCTAAAGTTCCCTTAACCTCTATTTTAAAAGGGAAACTCCCTTTCTCTTTAACTCACAACTCTAAAGTATTTTTATTCAGCCAAACACTGTCCATTTTTCCTCCATTCCTCCCTCAATTAATCATAGAAGCCTATCTTTTGTGATAAATCCATCCTATGGGTCTCTTTTGTTCAAATCAAATTGAAACACCTGAAGAAGTGGTAATAGTTTTATCAACACTTTCAATATTCTTTTCGTATTCTATTTCATGGTTCTATATTATTTCCATAATAAAAATAATAAATCCAATATCATTCATATTATAAGATCTTATTATAATCATTGTACATCCATATTCCTTATTTTATCCATCTTACGAATAATAATATCTCCATATGTGCGTACGTATGACTTACCATGTCCACACAATGATGTAATTTTTATACAAAAGTACATTGTTTTTATAGGAATAATTAAATTTATAATGTATATAAATAATTAGTATAACTTTATAATTTTCTATATAATTAATATACCATCGTATTTCATACCATTTAACCATCAAAGGAATGATACCATATCTCATGCGTATGTAGGGCATACCGTCTCCACAACGTGACGATATTTATTGTATATGATAAGCATTAAATAATGAGTATAAAATTTATATGATGATTAAAATGAATAATTATGAACATAATTTCGTTCTGTATATAAATAAAATTTATCCTATGCATAACAATAATGACTTACTTGAGATAACATGAATGGGAAAACAAAGTAGTTAACACCTGAATCAACGGTAATACTAAAATATTACATCTAATGTTATATGAGAAGATAATATACTATTTCATAAATATGGACATGGTTATAGTATAACTTAATAACATGGTATAACCATTATATAGAAGGATAACTCACCCTCATCTAAAAAAATATATATGGTAAGGGTTAATTCCACAATCTCTTTATTATTAGTGATTTTTTATACATAAGTATCTATTAGGACATCTTTATCATCCATTTCCATATTTAAGTAATGGTATTTCAGAATATTATGTAAATATATTTGAAGACATTTTTACCCATGTTTTACATTAAATATAACATTTTTAAAGAAATCCTTCCACCGCTTTCCAAATGATGTACTTTATGATCTTTTCGCCAAATTAAGGAATGAATGTTTTTTTAACATATACGGTGTGAGAAGATATTTTATTCCATTATGACACCTTAACATTTTTATGCTACCCATTAAATATTAAAAATGTTATTTTCTAATTAAATGTTTTAATTTACAATTTTTTAGTATTTAAATAATTTCAATGTAAAAATGCTATATTTCTCATAAAGAGTTTCAGTGAATTTGTTAGATTATTTTCATTTATGTCAAAATACTTTGTTGGATTTTATTCTTTATTGAGGTTGATTTATTATGATATAATATTAAAATTTTAATTAATGTTTTTATGAAATTTTGGACTGTGGATGTTCAATTTTTATAAATTTCTTGGTTTATAGTTAAAGTATTAATATTTCATATGCTATTTTATATACTAATGTTTATGTCATGTTTCTCCATTTTCATAAGAGGAATGAATTTGAATGAGTAAGTGATTTGTGTGGCCTTTATTACCCCTTTATGCATTTTTTCGTATCACGAGACAATATAATATCTTGGAACTAGTCCTTGAGAGTATGGTAATGGTCTGGGCATAGGGCCGTGACAATATGTTTATAATTTCCATCATTATGCATTCCCTCGTTATGAGATTAGTTATTGATTTTACGTGTGATTATTCGAATAATATAATATCCATGTAAATTTTTAAATGGAATTAATTGATTTATTATTTACATATAATAGTTAATATAATGATGTAAAAGTCTAGTGTTTTAATTTTATAACATGATTTAATGGTTTTTTCTTAATTATTATAGCTTCCTCTTTATTGTTTATCATTACTGAGCATCTGATACCACCCCTTATTATGTTTCATTTTCCCCCAAGATGTGAATTAGTATAATATGACTGACTTTTAGGGATAGTATAGGGAATATGGTTGTTTAAAATGGATACATTATGTTGTTTTTAAATTAAATATGTTACCTAAATTATTTGTTCCCATCTAGTTTTTTCAAGTCTACTAAACATACCGGTCATTCGAGATTTGATATTCCTGTGATCAATCCATTATAATATAACAATGCACCAAATCGGTGAAACTAGGGTCATGTAATTAAAAAACAGAATGTTTTTAGACATTACCAATGGGGTTATTCAAGTTTGGGTCCAGAATTCCCACACATATCATGGGTGTGGCCCCTATCTCAATATTGAATTATTTTTGAGATCAATCATGTAAAATATTCATAAAATCTACCTATTAGCCTAGACTCTTATATGATAACCATAAATGGAATCATACATTGGGATTGAGTTCTCCTAGATGAGTGTTACCTTAATTACATGGGTGTAATCCTATGATGTAATTATAATTTACACTTTATTTGAGACTCAATTCCTATCTTAATGGTATCTAGGATATTATTTTTATGTATCGTATTATTATTAAAATCACTTCATTATTATGATTTGACTACTCTCTTGATTCGTTATGTTTGGTAATTTCAGTGTGTCCTACTAGGTTTGCTATACTCACCCCTTCATGGGATATTCCCATACTCTTTTTCTTAGGAAGATGACCTTATTTATCATAGATTCCTAGGTAGAACATGAAAAGGTATAGAAAATTTGATATGAATAGACTATGGTTTCTTCAAGTAGTTAAATATGATAAAAGATCCATCATTTTTTATAAGGTTAGAAACGTTTTCATATTTTGTGGAATAATTTTTATCACATTATGCTTTTCCTTAAATTTCATGCACTCTAATGTGGACTAGTTTTTATTCATGAATTTATTATATGATTTTTTATCTAATATAAATTATATTGGAATATGCTGATGTGTTCATTTGTGTAGGCACTTTAGGATAAAGCCTTTCATGTGTGTGATAGGATTACACGATGCTAGTCGGCATCCCCTAGTATTTAGAGGCCGTATTTGGGTGTCATTCTCAACATATCCCAACAATTTAGGACTATTTTTGTCAAATAATGACATGTTAGATATCAATTTATGATTTACAGACAATCTATACAAACCCCAAATTTTTATTCATCAAAATAATTTTAGAAATATCTAATTGATAAAGAACATCAATGAAAACTTTAAATTTTTAAAATAAAAATTTATAAGAGGAAAGATATTATTTGATATCTATAATGAAAAAGAGATACTAATGGATATATTAACTATATGAAGTGATATTTGAGACCATTATGGAACCTATTCCCATATATGAATCTTTGTAGGTGTTAAGACAGATCATTACAATTCCCTAAATATGAGCACTCTAATTATTTTTCATTATATATTTTTTATTTAATGGTAAAAGTTATGGTGTATGTCCCTATTTAAAATGAATGACTTTTTATTAACATTGGGATATAAGATTCCAAATCCCACTTCTTTTTTAATAGTTTGGAAAAGTGCCCAGTCCCTTAATTTTTTAATTAATTAATATTTTTTACATATTTACATTATAATTATAATTATTTTTATTTTTATTATTACACCCAAAATATGTGGAAATGTGGTAATGTTTAGGCCTAAAAATGAATAAACCATGGGTCACATATTGATAGAGGTTAATTTACCAGAGTATTAAAATAGGCACTATTGCATGAACAAAAACAAATACACTATAATAATTATTGTACCCCAAAATATACAACTATTATAAATGTTCTTTGTTATTTATATATTTATACCATTTTGTAAAATATCATAGAGATATGTTTTATGGACTTAATGATATATCCATATATAAGGATCTACTAGAAATAATTCAACCCTTTAGGGGTAATGATGGCCTAGACCAATTAGACCTTACAGGAATGTGTGTGTTTATTTATATTCTTATACTCTAAAATAATAGCATTAGTAATAATAATTATCATCATCATGATCATCGTCATCATTTATATGTGAATTTATTTGGGTCTGAAAAAAATATATTTTCTATGTTGAAATGTAGTAGTTTTTAACCTATGTTTTTTCTAGAGAGTAGTGCACAACAATATTGATATCACCTGAGTATTAGGAAAAGAAGTGGTTGTCCTTTTTGAATTTTTTTTGTTTTTCAAATGAAAATAATGAAATAAATTATGAGATTTTTTTTTGAAAAACCATCTGATTGAATATAGTGATTTGAATTGGGTGATCTAGTCGGGTTCAGTTTTGTAATTGCAATTCTACCATAGTTCAAATTTATCCAACCCTCTTATACTAAAATGATTATAGTGAGTTTCCAAGATCGATTCAGCTCAATCCTTTGGTAAAATGGTTATTATGAGAAAAACAATTTCCAAGATCTCATATCGATCTACCCTCCTTCCTATATGTGAATGTTTTATAGCGAATACCATCAATTGATGTAGGAAAATCCCAATCAAGTCATGTTTATCCTGAAAAATCAAGAATATCCACTACCCCTCACACACATACTAGAAATCACCAAGCACTTCACCACTGAGAACCGATCTATTCAATCATATATATACCAAAAACTATTAGGGGGATAAAATTACATTAAAAAAAATCAAAAAATACAATCTAATACAAAATATGACTATACATGATATTAATAACCTATAATATAAATTGTAACCAACATTCTAAATAGTTAAATGATTTTATAGCATTTAGTGATAGAAATCAAACAATAAAAAAGGGAAAAACTCTCCATACCCAAAAAATCATATTATTACCCCTCGATATTAGGGAAATCCATGATGAAATTTTATGATGAATACATTACAAATATAAAATGAAGTAAAGCGTAAAAAATAAGAACTAAAATGATTTCTTCCAGAATATGTATAAATGAATTTTGAATCCATTTTTCCCACCAGAACAATTAAAATCACCATATTCTCTTGTTAAAAGTTGTTATAAATGATGTTATATATTGATACAAGAAATTTAAAAATACATACACACATGTATATGTAGCTCGGATCTAATTACTGAAGTATAATCTTCATGGACGAGGTGACACTTTAACCTCCACCATTTGAGAACCAGTAAAGGTTTCCTTATGATAGATGTTATGAATGGAATTTAATTGGAGAATAAGTAATTTATTTATATTTTATATCCATCTCTAAGGACTTCAATTAGAGGACTAATTATTGTGATATGCCTCATTAACCAAGGTGGGGTCCATTATATCGACTAGAAATTTTTTTATATAGATTGATTTTTATAGTCCATTAAATTTAGAATTTGATTTTGGTCTTGAAGAAAAAAATGAATCTTATGAATAAAGGGAGACCAAATAATTACTTAAATTGGATCAAAAATAAAAAAAAATTCTCAAATAAATTAATAAAATATGTTACATTTCCAACAATAGGAAATTTTCACTGTTAAGCCAAAAATTCACCAAAAATATTTTAATGTTGAAAATGAACTAAAATTTAATAATTTCAGGGGATTAAATCACTATAACACAAATGAAAAATTACATAAATATTGTCTCTATCAATTATCTCAAACTTAGTGCTTGAACTCCTGGACAAGTCAACATCAAAATTAAAACAACGAAAATGAAAAACACATAATAATGATATCCACCAATTCCACACCAGGAATCAAAAGATATAATGAATAAAAAAAATTAATATTTTGTGAACTCTATCGATATCATTCAATATATTTCTCCTTTATTTATCCTCTCATTCATATAAAATAACTATATCACTAGAATTTTATTTTATCTCAAAATGTATAATTTTAAAGAAGGCATTTCTTATCCAAAATCATGTAAGGGTCACCTTACGAATGATAAATTCCATCAAATAAAACTTATGTGATTCTTGGATATCTGTTTATAATGAGAAATTTTAATGGTTGTTCTATGGATTTTGGTTGGTCCGAATTGATGTAAAAAATTATGATGACAAATGAGGAGGGTTTGTCTTTTTTTGGAGAGAAATTGAATGATTATAATTTTCAATAATGAATGGACTCCTCCACACAACCATTAGTATAAAATCCTCTCCATCATCATGAGAACTCATGTAATGTACAAAAAATTTATTATTTCAGATAAAAAAATTCAATATTATCAAACAAAATATTTTCTTGAAAGCAACACCCAAGAACAAATTTTTTTCTCCAATATATGCTCTAGAGAGACACAACTTATCTAACCATGAAAGCTTCAGAAAGGCACAAATTTCAAGAGAATGAATTTTTTCTGAATAAAACACTTCTAATCAATATATTATTGGTCACCCAACAATTTACCAAATGATGTATCATAGTACAAGAAAACATCCCCCATACTTAATTTCAACTAGACCATGAAATCTCACATCAAGAGAATGTTGGATAAGGAAAATTTTCATGTAATGGGGCTAACTAAAAAATAATATCATAGATTCATTGGTATACATGGATTTAATGTACATAGTAGGGTATAATCAAAATTACAATCATCAAAATGGCAATTAGAACTAAATAAATACCTCAATAATTTTAAAAACAATTACACAAATCCCTCACATTTTGAAAAAAAAATCTAATTATGGTTAATGAAATCATGGTTTTGTTCTCTCATGAAGGGTGAAGAATGAAAATAATATGAAAAATGCTTCATATTATTTATGGAAACGTTATTTAAAATATAAAGATATTGATACGTGGCGTGGGATTGAAAAATTGGAATACACTTCAGAAAATTCCCAATGGTTTGAACATGAAACAAAGCCATCGTCCAAATTTTTAAATATTTATGGAATGGAATAAATTGTTTCACATAATATAAAGGGATAAAAAAATATAAAAGCGAATAATTTCAGATAAATATTTTTCAAAAAACAATCCCAAAAAACACAAAAAATATATATGAAAAAGGTTTATTTTTTGGAAAACAAAATAAAAAAAAATTGGAAAATTGTAAATCTAAAATAAATTGGTTCTAACCTCAATAAATAAGTAATTTAGTTTTGATAATGAATTAAATTGGATTTAAAATAGAATCATATTTTAAATTAAATCATTATAATAATTTTAGAGTAAAGGAGAGGTACAACCTAACTTATTACCAATGCAATGTTGAGTTATCATCCAAAGTGTTTCACACTAAAAACACATAATTAAGTAAAATATTAAATATAAGGAATTTATTTTATGAAACTGAAATATCAATATAGTTATAAAATAATGATAGATAATGGTTTAATCTAAAAAGAGGGAACTGGGGTTTGATTTCATGTAGATGGGAACCTATAGTATGTATTCACCAATATGACACTATGCAGAGTTTCATTATGATGATTTAAAAACCCTTAGTATCTTCATCATTCACTTATTCATTTATATTGTTGAATTTATATACGTTGTATAGAATATCCATCCCTATGAAAATGAGACCCAACATGGCTGGTGAGGGTTGGAAAAATAATGATTAATCCTTTTCTTTGTTTCCACATGTACGCCCACTTCTTCACATTCCAGTGCTATCTTTACGTATGTCATATCAATAGAGTATTCAAATGGAATTTCCGAGTTTAACTTTAAATGAAAAATATTAATTCATGAATAATCAATATAAAAATAATCCCTTTCAATGTAAGAATCCTTTATCTATGTTTTCCCTGGAAGTGATACTTATTAATCCTCCAGAACTCCCACCAATAAATTTTCAAAAAGTTCATGGAGCTCCATATTTTCCACATTAGGTATTTCTTTTTTTTTTCTTCCACATACAACAATTAAATTACAGTGTTAGATGATTCTAAAAATAGACAACATGGGGAGATCATAATCAATTTATTTTCAATAAAATTATTAGATAATGAGTTAATAAAAAGAATATCTCCATGAGTTTGTTTGACATTAGTATATTCTTCTCTGGTAGGTTTCTATTGTAATTGTATATCATAATATATAGGTAGGTATTCATGATCCTCTATATTTTATTCAAAATTCACCACATTGGTGGTGTCTTCTTTAAATGGTGACGACTCTTCTAATTTATATACAGAATAGGGGGATCACGTAGTTATTTACACCCATTCTAGAAGATATTTAGAAATATTTGATCTCACATAAATATTTCAATAGTAAATTATTATTCATCAATATCCTCCAACAATGGATTAGCTGGGATGATGGGATATTCATTTAATTTCATCATGGAATCCATGTATTCTTCAACTTGTAAGACATGGGGGGTACTTCTTCCAGCACAATTTCTAGTTCTAGTTCATATTCAGGCTCCATCTGTTTCTCCTAAGATGCATGTACATATTCAATAATCCAATATTTTTTTATACAGGATTTTCATTGTTTGACAAGTCCTTTCTAACCGCACAACAATATTCTTATAAAATTTTTATTCATGGTGTATCACCTATGAAATATCTCCAAATATATTTCTGAGGAATAAAGAATTCACTTTTTTATACCTCGACCATTTCATGATAAATTTATAGAAAAGAATCATGTATTCAATTTATTTATCTGGAAATTCACTTGATCATTATGTATTTGATGTTTCCATTATGTTCTTAAATAAGATATATTTATTCATCCTCCTTAATTAGTTTGATTCAATCTATTTTGATCTATTTATTAATGAAATAAACAGTATCCTTTATATAATAAGGTGATTTAAACATTATTTTTTTCAATTATAGGTAATTGTTCCATGAATTAATTAAATAATGATTTGAAAACATAATGGTACTATATTTTTTATATATTTTATATAAATTTTGAAAATGTAATATATTTACAATTATATTATTGGCACAACATTTTTGATAATGGAACAATATTTTTACATGTGTATTCCATGTGGTTGATAATTTTTTTTACTATGTTAAAATGTAGTAATGTTCATCCTAGGATGTCTCTATAGGGGAGAACATAACAATAAATAAGTCCACTTAAAATTAGAGGATAAAGTTAATTTTTTTAAATTTATTGATTTCATAAATAAACTAACCAATCGAAATAAAAGAATAAAATTAGAAAAATATTGAATAAAATTAACTAAGTATTTGACTCAAAATAGCCATATGAATTGGGCGATTTGAAGTGGTTCAATTATCCAATTTCAATGCTTTAAGAGATCTAATTTATCCAACTCTCTTCTATGAATTTGATTAATGTAAGATTGCATGATATATTCTTCTCACTCCCATGATAAAATGGTTATTGTGAAAGTATGAAGTCCATGATCTAATATAGATATATTTACTTTCTTATATGTGACATATTTTCATTGAATTCCCTCAATTTACTTAAGAAATTCAAGATTGGTTCCTTTTTATCTCAAACAATCAGGAATATCCACTACCCTTCCCACTCATTCTGAAAATATCAATTTACTTCACAACAATGCCTTTATATATACCATCTTATATAGACAAAAACCTAGAGGTGGGATAAAATGATCATTTACCCAAGAAAAATCAATAGCAGAATCTAAAACCAAATACGACCATACTTGATAATAATATATACTATTAGAAATTGAAACTAACATTCCAAAGGAGATAGAAGTTTTTATACCATTAATTTCTATAAATAGAACATTAATAAAGTAAAAACATCTCATTAACCAATCACATAGAGGATTAACCCTCCATGTTAAGGGAATCTATGAATAAGGGGGAATGAGAAGACATTACAGAAATAAAAAGAATTAAAGAGTGAGAATGAAGAATAGAAATTTTTTTATCCAAAATATGTCTGCCAGAAGTATCCTTCTATTATTCCCACCAGACCATTGCACATCACTATGATGTCTTCTTAAATTTTTTTATAAATTATTTTAGATAACTACCATAGAAATTTTAAATCAATGGGATACATGTAGAGAGTGTTGTGATCGAATTAATTATGTATAATTTTTTCCGACTAAGGAGACTCATAAATTTTCTCTATTTTAGCTCATAAAAGGTAGCCTTAAGGAGTTAATTAATCGATGGAATCTAATATAATAATGTGATATTGAGTAAAATATTATATCCATCATGAATCACCTCATTTGGATGTATGTAAGCCATGATATTCCTCATTAACTATGGTATATCCCTTTCTACTATAAAGAAATTTTTTTCACCTTGATTGATTTTTCTAGGGCCTTTGTTTTGAATTGGATATTGGTACGAAAGAAATACTTGAATCCCATGAACAAAGTAATTATAAAATATAATCAAATCAATTGTATCAAAATTGAAAAAGTTATATGTGAAATTCAAAAGTAAAATAAAACTTTTAAATTTCCCAAATTAAATCATTTTAAAAATTAAACCAGAAATTCCACACAAATATTAAAATAATGCATATAAACACAAATTGATTAATTATAATGGATTAAATAATTTAAAAAAATATGAGTAAATATAAAATTATTAGCTTTATCATTCCTCATATTTCTAACTCCAAATAATATATATAATTCCACAAAAATTTTATTTATAAATTTAATAAATAATATGATCAAAATGTAAATTTTTATTTCATGTTAATTTTTTTTATAAACAACAATTATCAAGGAAAAATAAAATTTTAAAAAGTTATATTTTAAAAACCCATGATAATGATTATGTAAACTTTATTAGATATCAACATTAAAATATAGTTGAATAAATCCAATTTAACAATAAAAATACATTAATTTAGAAGGTATTAAATTCTCTCTAGAATAATCCTTTTCATTCAAGAATAGAACAACATGATGTACTCATCCTTTGTTCACACCATTAAACATTCATTTTTTACAAAAATGTTTTCATAAAACATGAAATAAATATATATTATTAGGCCCATTATGGGAAAATTACCCAAAGAGGGGGAATATCAGACTTGGGGTGACTATAATTTTTATTTCCCCCTCAAACATGATTTTGGTTATATAAATTATCATGATTTAACTAGTACATTGATAAAAACTTTACTAATTTGAAAGAAATATTTAACATTAAATAATTTAATTGATGTTGAAAATAAACCATATGCAAAAATATATCATATTTATAATTGATTATAACTAAATTTGAGTTAAGTTAGTGAAAAAATGGATATTGGTTTATCCATAGTAACTAAATGCAGACCCCAAATGTCTAAGTGTTCTACTATAAACTAGGTAGTGGGGAGTTTTCCCACCAGATGATGTCTTGACCATGATAAATCTTATTCATCAAATTGACCAAAGGTTTTTATAGAACATATATTAGTAAAACACTAAACCCAATAAAATATTTAAAAAATCATCAAAATAATATTTGTTAATAAAATCATGAATCATTTCAATAAATCTAAAAACAAATAACAGAATTCATTATTCAATGAAGAAAAGGTATATTTTCCGAGTGTCTAAACTAACAATCAAAATAATTTCATATGTGGGTTAGATATATATCTATAAAACTAATATTTTCCTATAAAATAAATCACCTAAAAACTCCATATGTAACTACCATACATTGATAAGCCCCATTATGACTAAAATATAACAACATCAAATATATCACATCATTATAAAATTATTATTTTTTTCCATTTCTTGTATTATGAGAAAAATAATCTACACACCCAAAAATCATATATATAGGGGTGAGTAAATTAAAATATATATAATCCACAATATAACGTCTCATATACCCCATTTATGTGAAAATATTGTAGGTTAATGGGTTTTTATAAAACATAACACAATCACAAACAATTCATAAGTTTAATAATAAATAAAACACCATTTAATTATACCCATACACATACACCAATTAATTTAAGGAAAATTTCAATAATGATCACCCAAACATACCTGAATAAATTTAATCTAAATATCATATTTATGTAAAATTAAATGAGACTCAATTGTGAATAAATATGTGGGAATCATATGGCCATTGGCCTTACCACATTGGTAAATACTATTTAAAACTGGATTGAGTCCCCCCTAACCCAAGCCATCAACTAATAATTCATATCATTAATCCAATTATAATATTAATTGATAACCCTCCACACCAAAGTGAAAGCCAATTCTCATGATTAATTCCTTCACCCATCCAAATCCCTATAAAATAATTCAATAAATAATTAAAGTATATAAATAATGGTTTTTGGTATAAAATAAACCCACCAAAAACACAATTTTAACAAAACATAATAATTCACCTAACAATCCAAAATTGATACAATTTAAAAATAAAGGAATAACATTATAAAATTAGGTTCTTAACCTATAATAAAGTATGAATCACATGAAAAATTTAACGTGACAGGATTTATCATTTAAATGGGTGAATAATGGAATAAAACTACATTACAAATCTATTGGTGTAAAAACGCACATCCATTGGGATGATTTTGTATCTATTTGTAAACATAAATATACAATATAAATAGATAATTTAAAAAACCTTAACATCATATCTATAAATACCCAATAAGGATATTATTATATCAAGATAAAAATGTGAAACAATGTTATGAGGAAAAATCAACGAGTAACATTAATTCTTATTTACATTGAACAAAATAACATAAGAGTAAGAGTAGAGGAGGTACAAAGGGATATAAACCATAAAAATCCCCAAAAATTACACTAGGTTATTCATCCCACATAAAATATAAATAATGAAAATAATAATAATTTTTGTATTAAAATATAAATTTTTTATGATAGATTTGAAGAATTCATAGTTAAATATAAGGTATTTCCTTGATGAGAATCTAACAACAAATTTTTTTCAACCAAATTTTCCATGTATCAGGATTAACCTCAAGGGTTAGGATAATTTTGTGTCGAGCAATTCTTCATCCTCTAGATTCAAAACTTCATTATGTTATTTGATAATGATTCATGTTTTGAATAACCATTCCACACACCATCCAATCCCTTATATCAATTTAGAAAATATTTAACCCCCCCAAATAAATTTACCTATAATATAACACAAATAATGATATTATATACCTGAAATGGCAGTATTATTACTATTTCTAACAGTTAATTTTTTATCCTTTGAATACTAGTAGTTTTTATCATGGGTAAAGACCAGATCCAAAATTCTGTGTAATGGACTCTATCCCCCATGTATTTTCCTTGATAAGACTATTTTACAATAGAATTAGAAATAATAGAATCAGGTGGCCATGAAAAAACTTATACTAATAGCTGATAATGTAAGTCATGGTTTCACTAAATGTGTCTTTTGGCTCAACATTGTTGTATTCCCAGTTAATGACATGAGAGTGGTGGTAGTCATACGTTGTAAACTAGAATACATGAACATAATTATGTGTTAAAAAATTCATAATTATACATAATTTATAAGTTAAATTTATCAAAAACAATTATTAATTCAAATGGATTGAGAAATCTAGTTAATATATACCATTAATAATAATCCTCTAGTATCTCACACATAGATAAAGACATAGAATAACATTATCTCGCACAAATTTTTTTGATGGATTGTCTCTTGTAAATATTAACCTTATCCTTACATTTGATGGTATTTAATTGATTATGTATCAATTGGATATTCTCTATTCTCTCTTATAAGAAACAAAATCCAAATTGGTGATGCCATAATAAATTCTTCCCAACACAAGAAGGATTTAAATATTTGAATATTATGTGATTAGATAGTCTATATGTGTTTGATTTATTCATAACTATTACTACATAAATACATGGGGGATATTTTATCCTCCCATGCGCCACCAGAATATATGACACATAAATTTATCATATCCTATAAATCATGAATAGTGCACTGAATCTATCCATTCATTTATGGATGAAAAGTTGCAATGATATTTAACTATTCAACTAATGATTTATATAACAATTTTAAAAATATATATGTAAATAATATATATCTATTATAAATGATTTATATTGGGACTCCATGAAGATTAATTGCCTCACACATGAATAATTGTATTATATAATAAATTGAGTTATTATATTAAATGAGTAAAAGATGAGATGATTTAGTGAGTCTATCAAAAATCACCAATATTATGTTATTCTAAAAAGGTGTACATAGAAAATCAATAAAAATATATATCATTGATTGATATCATTTCCATAAAATAATTTATAAATATTGAAATGTCCCTAAGGATAATAATTTTTTCAATTTACCTATTTGTTGGTAAATAATCAGGTGATGTACAGATCCACTTCTTCTTTGATACCTGGGTTGAAAAACCACTGGTATTGATGAAGATAATTTATAAATTTATCTTGAATGTATGAATGAACCTCAATGTGAATTTAAAAATATGTTCTTTTATTAAAATATTCAACCCCTCCATTCGATGTCTCCACACTATTTATAGTTTCCATAATATTTATGAATTCAAGGTATTGTGCCACATATATCTTTAATTGATCAACCAAATTAAGAATAAGAACCCAATGGTTAAAAAATTATATGATGATATTTCTATGTGGTATCTGAACATATATTCATAAATATAATCATAGATTTTCAATAGTCCTTAGTTTCTAAAACCAACCATTAATTTTTCTTACATCTCAACATATCAACTATCTTATTATATTTATCCGATTCATATACCATCATGAATAAAAATTTATTTATATACTTCATCCATATGTATTATATGAATTTTAAATCCAAATTAGATAAATTATGTGTCACACTATTTTAATAGGTAATGAAAAATAAACCTTGCATTGATTTGATAATTAACCTTTGATATCAATAAATTTATATAATAAATAATTTTAAGATCATGTTTGGGGTAGTTTAACATATTGGGTATCAACTATAATGAACCATAAAATACTAAATAATTTTCTTCTACTAACTGAAAACCATGATATGTCCTTGTGTTGTATGAATATCTAATTTATTTATCTATAATATTAGGTTGTATCGGAAAAAGGGACGATATAATCTAATCAATAAGATTATAAACTATATTATAATGTGGTGACTTGGATATTTAATGCAAGATTTTTTTTTAATATTTTAAGGAATGTTAGGAGAAATATGTATTACCTTATTCAAGTTAAAATAAAATATATGTGTTTAAGGAAAACCAAAATTCGGGTTTTCCATGACTAAATCATGGTTTTGTTTTTACATCTTCGTTTTTAGATTCTTGTATGGCATGTAATTAGGGATTCATGTTGAATTTTTATAGAGCCACTTGATCCCTCATGGATTGAGACACCATTATTGATTTGATTGCAATACCATGGTTTGATAAAATAATACATAGTTTATATCATATTATAGAGATATCCTTTGGAACTACCTGAAATGGAGTATAATTACATCATGCTTGCTCATTGTGGTTTAAGAATTGACGTACCCTAGGGGAAACATAATTATCCCGTACCATGGTTTGGAGATTTCAATGAAATCCATTCCACTATGAATTAATATATATTATGACACTTCTCCAAAATGTGATATTTAAAACTAATTAGTTAATAAAATTTTAGGCGGTAAATAATGATGATATTTTTTCTTTAGGATTTTCCATAATAGAACTAACACACACCATAGATTAGGGACTATTCCATGGGTTGTTCCACGCTCATTTATTTATAAAATTAAACTTCCATTCCATATCTTATTCAATAATTAATCTATATTGGAGATGATATATGAATGAAAGACTTGTCTTGGTGCTATTTGAGCTCACATTGGTAGGTTTGGAATTTAATTTGATTGTGGATAGGGGATTATCATATGTTATAAGGTAGTGGAAGAAAATCAAATGAAAATCCAAATATTTCAATAAAATGATCAAACAAGATTATAATTGATGAATATTATATGAAAATAATACTAAGAACACCCATGCAATTACTTCTATATTCTTATTAGATAGAGAATGTTTTTATGGTGATCAATGCTATTATAATTGTATGTTTATCGTGTTCTCAGGGTATCCACTAGTTGATGGATACATGATCATATTGTGAGATTATCAATGAATCAAAGGGGTGACAATTCATTCACAATGTGATAAACTAAATTTCTGAAAGAAGAATAATTTTATAATAATTTCATTAAACTGATGATATTTATTAGTATCCTACACATGATCAACAAGGAAAAATGAGAAAACTCCCTTTATATAGGTAATTCTCAATGGTCGTCATTTATGTGTGAGTATTGGAAGTAACATAATATGTTACTATATATTGTTTTATAATTAATTAATATAAATTAATGAAAAATAAACTTATTTAAAATAATAAAACATATGTAACTATTTAAAGGACACCCTTTCTAGGATGAAATAATATCTAAACAATCCAAATGAAACCACACAGTGTCAAAGTGATATGGTGGTGTCTTGAATGATCTCGGATTGCATCACATAAAACAAATATATATTTGATGATTGAAGATCAATTTTAATTATAAATTATATCCATCATATACTTACGATATACAGAACATATTCATATAGTATAGTTCATATCAAACAATATCTTACTTGCCCAAAAATAACACACAGATTTTTTTTTGTAAAACATCATAACGCTTTTTTAATTTCATAAAACAATACATTTTCATACTTATTTATTAATCTGTCATCATTTTATAAGATCTAGATTTTATATAACTTAATAATTATCCCCATACCTAATTATGTTTCCCTATATGCCTTTGAATAATTTTAAAAAAAATGTAAAATCCTTATTTCATTGATGTATGCGAAGAGCTACCTCTAGAAATGAACTAGTGTCACCCATGAGATAGAGGTGACTTCTGTGATATCTATAAAATGCTCTCATATCTTTATAAAGTCATTTATATAAAAATATATATCATTCAAATCATATGTATACAAATTTAATACATTTTCCATGAAATAGAGTGACCACTATACAATGAATAAATAAAATATAGTATATGACCATATTAACATTCCTTGATTCACTAAAAATTGTAACCATATCGATGAATACATCACACATCATTCATATAGTGAATTATTACATTACATTTCCCTCGTTAAATTATATAAAAATATATAATTGGAATCAACTAATGATATATACATGAATTTCACAATTCCAATTCAATCATGGGATAAACATATCTACGTGTAATACATGTGTATTAATCCCATGTTGGTTATGATATAACTCATGACATGAAGAATAAAATACCAACAACAATTGATTTTATAATTCAAAATAACTTGTGAAGGGAAGGCATCAACGTATAAATATTTTCATGATAGTTATATTACTAACATTACATACGAATGATTAATAATATGTATACACCCTTAAGTATATTGATAGATATATGGAATACCATGGTATATAATATAATATGCCAATAAAAGTTATAATTCTATTCATATCACATTATGAATCCATTATTGATACCTCTCATACAACCCTCTCTAACTAGTTAAAGATTTTATTCATGTTAACCTTAACATATCATCACAACCAATGATAGTAGGTCAGTAAAAGCTATAATTCTATTTGTATAACATTATGAATCCATTATTCATACCTCTCATACAATCCTATAAATTTTCTAAATGGATATACATCTCTACTTGTAATACATGAGTATTAATCCCATGTTGTTTATGATATATCTAATGACATGAAGAATAACAAACCAACAAACCATGATTTTCAATTTCAAAATAACGTGTGCAAGGAATGCATCAATGTATAAATATTATAATGATAGTTATATTACCATCATTACATATGAATGATTAATAATACGTACACACCATTAAGTATATTTATTAATGTATGAAATACCATGGGATATACAATAGTAGGTCAATAAACGTTATAATTATATCCATATCGCATAATGAATCCATTATACATACCTCTCATACAACCCTCTATAATGAGTACAAAATTTAATTCATATTAACATTAACATATCATCACAACTAATGATAGTCAATGATTGTCATTGAATAGGGAAAAATAAAATTTTTATTGATAAGGAATATTCTCATTCCATCATTCATAAAAACTAAATTTTTAATCACATAAAAAAAATGTTAAATGGTTATTTCATTTATGCAGAACATTATATATTATATATTATTAATTTTTTTATAAAAAATAACAAAATCCTACATAAGAATATATCTATCATACCATATATAACATATCTATATATATTTCTTATTTGTATTGATCTTGTGATGGGTTTTTATTTCATTACATAATAATTTATTGTCCACCTATCTTTGTGACCATTTGAAAAAACTCAATCACTATACTCTTTTGTGAGTAAAATATTTAAAATATGATAGTTTGATTATTGATTAGGCTTGAGAGTCATATGATCTATTTTTTAATCCTATAACATATTGGAAATATGGATTAAAATTAAATTTTAGGATATTAATAACCTCTATGATAAAATTAGAACACTTTTTAAGTTCATCACAATCATTTTTGAACCCTTTTCATCAAAATTTTACATGAAATATATTTTTTTATGTCAGTTACTCTTTATTATATTACATACCATCCCTTCTGTAACACATTTAGGACAAATTGATAATCACTTGAGTTTTAAAATATAAATATAAATATTTACATTAGAATTTTCTCATTTTCCCTACAACCCTTTCAAGATATAAATTATAATTTATTATCAAAGGAAAAACAATTTCAGAATAAATCAGATTCAATTTCTCATAATAATTAAATGTAATTATTTACATTTTTTATTTACCATCACATATCTTAAAATATTTATGATATTATTGGAAAACATTTATTTTAGACGGGTGTAATCATTTATTTGTGAAATTTTAACTTCTTATGTCCAAAAATACATACACTTGTATCTTAAACAATATATTATTCTGAAAATATTATACAAGGAAAATAATCATTATGTTATGAGATAATTCTAACCTAATGTTTTTAGAAATATTTAACTATCAATGAAAATAATCAACATAACATTTATATTTATATCTGTTTTGGATCAATTATCTCCGAAAATAATATGATTTATCAAAATATATCTGTAATGAGTGAAAGGACTATATTCCCTTATATTTTAATATATAATTTTAGAGTAACAATATATTTGATAAAACATTTTAATCATTTTCTTCAATTCAACACAAGTTATAGAATATAATAAATTATAACATTATGAATATGATTAATGATCTCATTCTGTTCATAAAAACAATTTATTAATGAGATATTTTTTGAAATATATGATAAATTATATGAGGATACATATTCTCTTCCTAGATAATTTTTTCATAATATAGTAATGTTTTATTCAATACATTGATGAAAAAACTATTCTCTTCATCATTTGAATGTACCCTATAATTTAAATGAATATATCGCATGATTTTGAATAACAATATATATTTACAAAACACATTAAAAATATTATAACTTTTTAATACTATTAAAAACCTCAGAATCTATATCATATAACACCAATACCTCTTAGGGAAATTCTATGGAGTTTTGATAACTCAGTTAGGTATATTGAAAATTATATCATATGGAATCATTACTCCTACCCATAATAAAACAATATGTTTGAATGAAATTTAATGGAAAATTTTAGAAAATGTATTATACATTCCAACTATGTGCCCTTCCTATAGTATTACCTTTTAACTACATGTATTTACTATAAATTATAAAAACATAGGCATTAAATGCACTAATAATTTATCAAAAGCAATCATTATATCAGGTAAATTTTCATTAATTTTTTTTATCATATCATAACATTTCTATAGATGTGAAAAAATGGATTACATATCTAGAATAGGTCATTCAAGTAATCAACAATATAAGAGTGTCATTAACAAATCAATTAATTTTTAATATATAAATATAAAAAAAATTCAAGTTGTCATATTTCATATAATGACATAGAAAACATTAAGTGGATCATTTTATGTTTCATATAATTATATACACTAACTCACTGAAAAATTTCACCAATTTTTTACTCAGTAATGTGTTTCATTAATATATAATATTTCTTTTTCTTGGGAACATTTCTTATGTTACTCTTCTAAAGAGTTCAAAAAATTTATCCTTTATTATTCAATGATATACTAAAAGTTATTCTTTATGATGATGGTGTTATTTATCAACAATATCAGGCATAATTTTATTGGTATCATATTTTATATATTTTCATCACATATTTTTAATAAAATTACCCCCATTTAAAACAATAACTATAAAAATCCTATCCATTTAGTGATCCTATATTCATATTTTATTTTACTTAATATAGTTTTAACACATAAATATGACAGTAATATATACGTAGATAAAATCATGATAATAATATCACATATTATTCTTGGATTTTTGAGTAGAGAAACATCATTACACAAATCCATTAGATGGATTCACATAAATATATTCGTATAGTATGTTAACTGTTAGGGGATATTATCTTGTGAAACCCAAATAAAACAAAAATATATGATACCAAACCATTAGTTTCACATTATTACTTTCTTCCCTAATACTAGGTAATGTATGGTCTCTTATCCCTTAGGGTCCCTGTAACATAATGGTCATGGTTTTAAAAAGTGTTTTTATTGATGGAATCACTCACATAATATTTTATGGGTGTTTCTCTTAGAATCAACACTAAAATAATATAAATGATATACAAATTGTTTTATAAGTATTTAATTTTTCATTTAATTGTTTATGTATTCATAAATTGATTTTTTGGAATGCAAATTCCATCAAAAAATTATATTTTTCACAAAACAATAATGTTTACCTATTTACAGAACACACAAGAATTTTTTACTCACAAAAAAAATACATGTACATTGATGCATATTTGAATGGATATATTGAATACAGTAAATTCACTTTTCATGTATATGTATAGAGTTATATGAGATCAAAATATTCCATGTAGTAGCCCTATAATGGCAGATTGACAATCCCTCACCTTTATAGAAAAAGACATTTGCCTTCCAGCCAATGGGTCGTCTAAACTGAAGTCAATATCCCTAGGGAGACATTACTCAAGATATAATTCAATTCCTGATATTTTCTATATTTAATATACAAAAAATATATTCAAAAATATTTCTGAATAACATAACTCTAAAAAAAATTATCGTTAAAGTAGATGCAAACTATATTTTACGGAGTCATGCCTAGAAGGACACGCAATGATCTATCACCTAGAATAATTTAATCTCCTTAAAAAAAGAATTCATATTTTCCATATTATATAAAATATTTTTACAAATGAATAATGGACTAAATAATTAAATAATGTCTTTAATTGACTTGAGAAATATATATGAATTTTAATATTTAACATACATTAATAAAAGAAATATTATCAAGCCTATCATTTATTTTTTATAACTAATTTAAAAAATATAATATAATTTATAATATAATAAAATAAATAAATACGTTAATTTTTTTTCTAGAATGGGTTTACCAATTTGATAGCCCGTCCAGACCTCCCAAAATCATATGGAAATAAAAAAGTTTAAGAGAAGGTTGACAAAGAGTGGAAAATGGTGTAAGAATATTTTAGTATAAGCACAAATATCATGAGGTGGAGCTTGGTTTAATACACAATTTTTTTTAGAACAACATTTCTACGACACAAGGTGATAATAATGTATTTCAATGAAATCCATCACTATGTATGGTGTAATGAAGAAGTTCCATGAAAATATGATGTTTTATGTAGGATATATTATATGGGGGGAAATAATCATCCCCATATGCACTTCATGACACAATTGAAGAATATATTTCATCATAATTCCAAACCTGACATGATCATACAACATCAACATGTTTTTTATTTTCATTATGTTGTCTCACATGATCATGTTAATCCCCTAGCAAAATTACCATAAATTTAGGAATAACATAACGATTCTATTATATCAATGGAATATAGTATAAAATGTATAATCCTATAACACTTACTCACCGTCACCCTCTTGATCAGGTTAACAACATAACATAATTCCACATATGGAGTAGAAATATCAATAATTATATTATCACATAATGTAATGTTGAGTGAAGCTAATAATATAATGAACTTTTTAACATGTTATTTATTTAAAATAGAAATAAACATATAGATCCATCAAATAAAATTTCTCCGATACCATTGTCTATTATTAAGGGATCATCTCATAAATATAGTTAGATGAAACTTACCCAAAATTATACAATCATTCACAAAATGAATAAAATATTCTTGAAAATGAACAAAATAATAAGAATATAGAGGACATGAAACACATATGAAATTAACCCCATCCCCATCTTTAATGGAGTATGGTTTAATTATAATCACATGAAAAATAGAAATATGTTTCTTGTATCTGTGGGTGATCCACCTAACAATGGATCCATAATCACATCATCAAGAACTCGGAACATATTGAGTCTGATATCACCTACACCATGTGATTATTTTTATTATAGTAAGAATAATAATGATATCATATTTACATGAAACTATTGATTTTTTGTAGTATCCTATTCTAGATCAATACCCAAAAAAATTAAAGAACTCCTTTTATATATGAAATGATTGATACTCTTTAATGAATGAATAGTGTCATAAGTAACAATATATGTTACTTGTAATTGATTTATAATTAATTGAAATACTTAAATTAACATTATAAGAAATTTATATAATCATACTCTAGGATAGAAACTGATGGAATCCATGTTGTGCTGAAAGGGTAGCCATGAAATATGATGGAATCCGGATGTGTGGGAGTGTTGTGGAAGTTACATGCCTGTTCTTAAATTTTATCACATGAAACCAATCTATATTGGAATCTTATTGATAAATACTATTGGTATGTTTTAGAAAAAATATTCGTAACATGTATGCATTATATTTTTATTGTTTTAACACACATCCAACATATTTCATCATGTAATAAATCCCTCATTATTTAAGGCAATCTTTCTCATTATCCTATATACTTTCATTTATTATTTCTTCTTGAATATTTTCTAATAGAGGATGATGTATTAGTATGATGAAGTATTGAAATGATAGTTTTAGTTTAAATGTTCATGATAGATAGATTATCATTATGATTCATTAATGAGTATAGGAATCAAACATCGATTTTAGGTAGGCGATTCAAGAATTAATTGTTATTTAGTTTTTGACATGTCATGTTATCATTAATTATATTCATTGGTTAAAATACCATGATTGATTGAATTATATAATATGAATTGAAACCTTGATTGGATGTAAAATTTATGAAATATATATGTTGTATTATTATAAATAACATATTCATACTATAGGTTTTGTCTAAAAATATAATATAAGTTTAATGAGGTTAATTTTTTTTACATTATGTTATTATCATCAATATTTGGTGAGTTTTGTATGTTTAAAATTATAAAGGTTTAATTTAAATGGTTTTTCAATGAACCAAAAAATATATTAACAAATATGAATGGTGTGAAACAAATGTAATAGAATGCTTTTATAGAAAATTTCAATTAAATTCCTTGATATAGTAAATGAAATATGTGGTCATTTTCAAATCATAATGATTTTTATAAATAAATTTGGATTATGGAATAATTTCAATTTAATTTTGATATTTCAAATTTTGTTTCATGATTATTGGTTGATGGGGTATTATATTATATTGGTTTTATGTTTTAATTACCTCAAACTAAGATAGATTACCTAAAAATATCCCTTCAGGATTTTGATACAGGGGTAACCCCCAATATCTCGGATGTAACTGATAGAGATGAAAGAAAAAAATTCAATATATCCTACCTCCCTTCTCATTAAGTATTTGGTATTTGTTATGGTTATGTGATAATGGTATGATATGTACTAAATAATTTAATGGTATGATGATGTAATTATTTTTATATTACATTGTATGTGCAATATAATAGGATAAGAGTATTGTGGAATATTCATTTCAAACAAGGGTGTGATTAGTTCAATTAAGAAGTTGGTATGTGGTAACATCATTGAAATAGTTTCCTTATTTAATTATATATATATATTATATAGAGTAATTTTGGAGAGTTTTATTTTCATGATATTGGTTATAGATAATCATAGAAGGCTATCACAAGTTAGTTTCACTATTTAGTCACAAATGATATAGTATACATCTTCCACATTAACAAGAGAGTTAATGGGGAGGAACCTATTGAGTATATTTATCTTCTCACCCTAATTCAATATATTGTTTTTAAATATTTATTGATTGGTGATTGAGATAAATAGATACCAGTATAGCTCATGGTTTGGTTCTTGGTGGATGTTGGGGGAGAATTTGGAGTTTTTGATATATTGGTATTGTAATTTTAAAATATTATATTCCTATTTCTTTGTGATGAACTACATTTATTTTAGAGGTTATCAATATGTTTATTTTTTATTTCTTAATATATTGGACGTTCATTAGTGGATCCTTCTTTAATTATTAAGATAAAAATTAATTATTCATTCCATGTTTAATTCTTATACTCTTTGTACTATCAACAAAACTATGGCCTACAAAAGGATGATGTCAAGGAATAATCATAATTTCATCCTTTACTAATGAGGGATACTGGTGGAATTAGATCAGGATAATGTTTTATCAAACCCCATGTTTAATTTTAGGATGGTGTTTAAAAAAGGAAATGGTGAATATTTCATTATTTTGAAAGGGATATTCTACAATTTGATATTTACAGGAGTTATATTCTAGGGGGACATGCAAAGATGTAGAAGGAACACTAAAATTCATTAAAAGAACTCAAATATATTACTAAAACTTCTTATGTAAGATTCTATTTATTATGATATAGATTATTGGGTGAGTTAGTTTTAGCATACCTATATTCCTATGTATTTAAATTTAATTGTATTTTGGGGAGTTAAAATGAATTTTCATTAATGAAATTAAATTATTTACAGATCATTTTTTTGAAAATACTTGTTATATTCTTATAGACATGATTGGTTATTGATTAACTCATATAGATTTGGTTGTCGAGGTGTTGCATGATGATCTAAATATCCGTTATTGTATTGATTATGAGGTGTATGATTCTTAGAGGATGACCATGTATGAGTTTCATTGAAATAATTCTCTAAAATATAAGGGAACTATTTTTTATTAAATGAAATAGTTATGAATATTTGCAGTGAATATTATATTTATGATAATTCTAGAATTGGGGGGTTATTAAATTCCTTTATTGGATAATTTTGTACGATTTATTTTTAATAGTAGGTTTAGTTGGGAGATCATTTATACCACTTGAAGATGCTCTTTATCACATATATTTAGAGATCAGCACATTTTCAGCTTCTATTTCATCATTTTCACAGTAATTTCATTTGTATTTTTAGTTTAGATTTGAAGTCCATTTTTTCAATGTTTATTGATTCAAGGTATCTGGCTCACTTCTTCATTTTATTATTATGATGGTCTCACAATTACTGACCTCATTTTGGATGATAGTTTTAGTATATTTAGTCGATTGGAGTTTATTATAGTGGTGGATTTAATGACATATCTAGTGCTTGTGTCTCAATTCAATGTGTCTCCTTGGTCATGGATACATCTTATTTCAGTATGGAATCATTGTTGGACATTATAAAAAGACTATTTGGATCATTATCCATTGAAAAATCCCCCATTTTGATTATGATCATTGAATATTATGGTTTATAGGTTCTTTGAAAGTGATTGTATTAAGCAATGATTTATCGTGTTTGGAATACCATGTCTCATTAGTTTATATTGGTTTATTCCACGATGATATTCCAAACACAGAGGCCACCAAAGGCTCCCTTACCCCTGTTAGGAACATTTTCTCATTCACAACTCCCTGAATACCTGAGGTTCCCAACTAATACGGAGAACCTAGGGTGTATCCATGGGGAGAAAATTACCTCATTACAAGAGTATAGCATAACCGATAATTTACGAACATAGGTAAATAGAATAACTATTATAAATGGATATCACAACAGAGGATAACTATATAATAATGGCATGATATAAATATTAAAATTTGTTAATGATCAGTCATGTTAATATAAACATGGAAAACATGGACATAAGGAAGCATACAAGAACTATATAACAATATAGAAAACGGATCCAAAAACTGTCCACATCATCCTGGGCTACATCTTAGTCATATTCTACTATCTTCATCAAAATTCAGCAAGAAATGATGTACCTGAAGTGGAACACTTGCCTTTATCAACTCCTTCAAGTATATTATCTTCTCAAGTACCATTGGTGGCCCAAATATTGTGTTAAATAAATCCTAATAAGGCACTACTAATGTTTTCTATATCATATTTTTAGTGTAATATAAACTGAATGACTTTCTAGAATTCATTTATAAAAGTAAATCATCATAGTAATTTAAATACCAAAGAACATACTTCATCACTCAACGAGTGTCTGATCATATAAGCAATTCATTTAGTATTTATTTCTAGTTTATATAATAAAGCTTCATGAGGCATAACCATATCTGAGATCATGTTGTGAATGTAATAGTGAAGGTTCCATGATATAACACGACAACCTATACTGATAATAATATGAAATGGTTCCAAGGTAGTAACCAATGAAACCTAGATCTCAAGGTCCACCAACTCTATAGTAAATGAATCTTAGCTATATGGGTAAAAGTGTAATCCAAGGGGTATCATCCATGACAGTCTAAATTATTAGGATCTAACTGATTCAAAGGAGAACACTCAACGTCAAACATGATAAGAAATGGCTAGGCCCAAGGATATAACCCAGTCACCTCATGTATATATATGTAAGGAAGAATCCATGGAAATTATACAATAGATAATGTATTAGTAAATAATAGATCCTATAGTTTCATAAAGGGAATCAACTGATTGATGAAGATCGAGATCCAATGTGGGTCTCAACCAAGGCACCCAATATTCTTGAATCAGAAAGGGTTCCACGAGCACTCAAGCCATTCCCTATGGAATCCAAAAAATAACTCATTTTTAATGACTCCAATAATATTTTCTAGAAATATATGTAATTGGTACCTTAAATTTTATTTATTTAATTAGATTTTTTAATTATTACACTAGCATTTTAATATTTCATATGGTTCAAGACATTTTATTTCCTTAGTGTGACATAGCCAATTGAACATGAAACCATTTAATTAATCTATTTTTATGATTATCCACTCACATGGATTATTCCGATACCTTTAATTTTATATGTAAATGGGTGATATGGTAGGAAATCAAACATTCATTTCTATACAATTTGGAAAAATATTATATATACAATATATTTGAAAATTCCATTTACAATTGATTAATCAATTTGAAGAACATATCATAGGAAGGTCAAGTGATTATCTTATATGGTAATTTCCATGATCAACACCCAATTTAATAGAAAATTAATTAGTATAGATTAAATTTTTTTGGGTCATGTTGATGTAAACCATAATGGGTGATCCGAAAAACATGTCAAAACACTAAACAAACAAAAATGAGTAACACCTTACATGTGGTAGTTGAATTTATGGACGTATCCCCAAAAAATAAATTAGATATATGTAATGGGTATTAGTTTATTGTTCTTATGACTACATGAAATGAATATAAATTTAACGAAGGACACCTGATGGAATATGTGAGCAGCCACAAAACAACTTATGAAGGAGTGAATCATGTGGAGTGAGATATAGGGCACATACCACATCCTTGCATGACTCCCCTCATAAAGAATCAGTATATAATTAAGATTAAATTACATTTTATCTAAAAAAGTTACCTATACATAGAAAATAGGTCATATGAACCCACATCTAAATTTTATCATTTATATGAAGATGAACGATGAAATACCAACAATTAATTTAAAAAGTACTAATGAAGATCCAGATGGAAAATTGTCGATTCAGACTCTGGATGGGTGGTAAATATCATTTACTATAATATTATTCAAAAGTGATCAAAGGAGGAAAAAATTGATGTTGTGAAAATCAGAGAAAATTTAAGAGGATGAGTGATTTAAATTGATCATTTAAGGGAATCTTGAAATTTTTCCTAATTTAATCCTTCTCACAATTTGGTTGCAAAATTAACCCATCCATTCACAAATAATGCATGGTATTATATTGGAAGGGGGTACCCACACAATTAGGCCTCATTGTTAGTGAAACTATGTTCCAACCATGTGATGCTCCATGTTAAAATATTATACATTCTCGAATGGTTGATATGCCCATTTCGCAGGGTTAGACCAACACATTTTCCCCACAACTGCTCACTATCCAACCTCACGTGGTTGAAAATAACTATGAATCCTACCTCACATGATATAATATAATTATTTGATAGGAAAAAACATATAATGGTCATGATTATGATCACTTTGCAAGCTATAGACAATTAAAAATCTTTCAAAAACTCATTAGGAATCCAATTTATGTCCGTTAAATATTAGAGAAAATTTAATGGATCTATATCTTTTCCAAAAACAGGGTTCTTATAATCTTCCTCCATTAAAATAACTAATCACCAAGTTCACCGTACAATATTGGTAAAACACTTTATGTGAAAAAAACAATCCCTTGGTCATGTATGTCTTCCTATTGCTCCTATGTCTCCACATGTACATGGTCACGCTTCCATAGGACACACACTATAGGGACATACAAGCCTCATTGATCCTTTATTCACTAGATGATGATGCGGATTTGATACTCATAAAAATAAGCATCAATATCCATCTCAACATCATTGGTATAAAAATACCATGAAAATTCATAATAATACCTACAAACTAGTGAAAAATGGAAGATGTCGTCTATAGGATTATACCTCTGAGGTAGTAGTAACTAATAGGCTTCTGTCCTAACTCTCTCCAGAATAAAAAAATGACCCAAAATTTAATGAGATATCTTCCCTTTCTTCTATATATATCTCTATCATATCATGGGTGATACCCAACGGAAAACCCAATCCCCGATATAAAACTCTAGAGGTATTCTATAATGATTAATATAAGATTTTTGTCTACATAAAGTAGTATACATAAACATTTGGATCATTTGAACATACATTATAGTCTCCTTCATGATATAATTTCCTTGTTGGTATTTCTATCCTACCTATATTTAGTACATGGCCAAAAAAACAACCTACCATAATTGCCTCAAAAGGATCCATCTGAATTTTGGAACGGAATAAATTATTGTTGACGAACTCAAAAAGAGGGATATCCTTCTCCCATGAACAACGAAATTCAAGAGCAGAAGCTTGAATATTATATTCTAGAATTTATATCATATGTTCCAACCATCCATCATATGTTCCAACCATCCATCAAAAGAAGATCCTTCCCATATCAACAACTAGTAATTTCTCCCAAATTGGAATGACCTGGGATACATTATTCCTATAGTCAATGACTATACATACAACGATGATACTTTTTGGGGAACTAGGTATGCTGACAATGAAATCTTCAGAAAAATCTTACCATTTTTGATTTTAGGATTTGAAGTAATTATAAATGTATGGTATGTCTATGGTGGTCCACTTTAATATTCTTTTATGTAGAACACATATTAATAAAGTCTTCTATTTGATGTGACATCCAAGTCCACCAATACTATCATCATACATCTTGATAAATTTTGTAGATTCGTGTATAAACTACCTGCATAGAAGCATGATACTCTCTCATCAACATATCATTCATATATATACAAATGAAAAAACATCTATGTATATGAAGGATGTCGTCTATATCAACATATCAAACTATAGGTGAGTCAGATCCTGAAATACTCTCATAGTGGACCAAGCCCTCAGGATATGAAAATTGTCTGATCATCACCTTCTCAAGGAGGGAAGATGTAATTTTTAAGGACGAGAGATAGTACTACTAGTGGATTTCATTAAACTAAATGAACATCTTAGTGATGTGTTCCATTAATTTAAATTCTTCACTGGCATCACATACTTCGTTTTTATATGTTTTTTGACTCTTCGCATCAGCTATTGTATTCCCCTTTCCAGGCATATAGAGATGCTCAAAATCAATGGATTGAAGATATTCAACTTATCATCACTCTCAATGATTCAAATCATGATGCATAAATATATATTTCTAGATCTTATAGATCGTATACACTATAACATGATCAAAATATAGATAGTGTATCCAACAACATATGGAATGGGAAACTAATGCCAACTCAAGGATTTTCATTGGGTAATTTCCCTCAAGGTTCCTAAGCATTCGAGATCCATACGTACCATATCTATACTCTAAAATCATCACTACATCTAGGATGAGGATTGATTCATCACATAAAATTATATAATCAATCCCAAACTCTAAAATAATCTAAATAGGTGTTGACAAAATCCTCCCTTTCATATCTTGAATGTATTCTCACACTATTTTTCCCATAGAAACTTTCCAACCTTCTTTGTATGACCGGTAATATGTGAAGAATGGTTGGATAAGTATTTTATGAAATGAATGTAACAAATATCCAAAAGTCATTATATCAAAAACGTTTGATACTCTCAAGAAAACACAAAACATAGGTTCTATGGCTCATTAGAGACTCCATATTTCCAAGATAATATGAGCCAAGAAGTTAACTTTATTGATCCATAAGTGGTACATAGAATGGTTGACAAAAATATGACGCTCTATCGGTGTACTATGAAGGATCTCAAGTTTCTTATCATGGTCACTACGAGTGAGACAATACATCATGATTTCAACCACAAATTCAATGAATAAGGAAACCAAATAGGGTTAAAATGACCAATTAATTACATCCAAAAAAATTTATGGTGCATTATTAAGACCTAGTAAAATTAAAAAGTACTCATACAAACCATAACTACTATTGAATGTTGTACGTGGTATTTTTGATGTCTTGACTGGAACCTGATGATATCTCATCCGTCGTTCATTCCATTAAAACAACTTTGATCTTAATTGATAGTCAAAGAGATCATCTCTTGGATGTAGTGGATACCAGTTATTAACTGTAATCTAGTTATGCTTTTTTTAATCCACATATAGACAATGGTTCCAATCAGAATTCTTCGTGAAAATTAGGGGGAACCCCAAGAGGATGTTCTAGGCCCTATAAAACCATTGGCCTCTAAATCCTCTAACAACCACTTGAGCACCTAGATATCTTTAGGTTATATTATGTATAGGAGAATTTACTCTATAAATTCTCCCAGAACAAGGTCCATCATAAACTATAACCCTAACTCGTGAGGTATGAAAAAGAAATCATTGAGAAATATGTCCCTGAAAATATATACTACCAATGTGAATTAAGAATTAAGTAAACCCTGAACCTTTATGAAGATATTGTAAATTAGCGTAGTCCCTCTACCTATCCCATGATTCTCTAGTCAAGATCTATTTTCCAGATCATCCCAATATCCTTTATATCGGTAACTACATCCCTATAGTGATGTAAACGATACCCTATAATGATAGAATTCTAAAAAGTATTGATACACAACAAAACAATCCATTCAGATAATAACATCAAATCCCTTCATAATGATAATAAAGAGGTCCCATAAGAAAAGATAATTGGCAACTTAAAGGGGATAATCCCTATAATGGAGTATTTCATCCGATTGTACTCCCAATGGTGTATCCAATGTCATAAATCCACATTAATATTGTATTTTCATCCCAAGATTATAAATGATAGATAAATAGATAAATGATTGTTAAGCACATATATCAAATAAAGTAGATAATATAGTATAGGATTCTAGAACAGTTCCCCATGTAGTATATGTTTAGCCAGACTGATCCTTGGGTATCAACTGCAATGAATGAATTGACCAGTTCCATGACCAAATCCAACAAATGAAAATGACGATAAAAATGCTAGATTGGTGTTTTTGGTGATCAAGAGTATGGATACCACAGCCACAACCTACTCATTATCCAATATTTTTGGTGTTACAATACCTCCCTACATGATTTAACATAAAATAACCCTCCCCTAATGGCAAAGTTGGTGTGGAATCCCATTCACCAGAAGATGATGGAAGGGTCTTATAGAAATGCTATAAATGTCACATAAGACTACATGCCCTGCACTCTAGAGGGTCTCTATCATATTGATTGATCAGGTCCCCCTATCTTCTAAACTAGTGAAACACCATGGAGCTACCTGTATGGGTACATTCGGTAACACTTCCCTGATGAAAAACCTCTGGGGAACACTTCCTACTGCCAGAGGAACTACTAGCATACCCTGAAAGTGACCCTCTATGTCGAGAATTATTACCATTTTTAGGATAAACATAGTAATAATATCCTGATTAACTATTTTATATAATGTTGGAAGGTGAAATACTTTCACCTAAATATGAATGGAATAAAAAATTCCATTGTCGCATCGTCTAGGACACAAAAGCTCATCACTAGCATGAATAGGAGAAAATCATCGTTACTCCATGAAATGTACCGAATACTCTATAAATGAAAAAAAATCATGATTTAGATGAATAAAATTTATATCTATTTTTTATACCATCATCTTGGGAAACAAATCACCATAAAAAGAAGTCTATAAGTCACCACATACCATGACCTGATGTCTACCTACCTAGGGAACTACATCCCACAACTTAATGGATGAATCAGGTAGTATGTAGGGTGAAATATTGAACCATCCCATTAGAGGTATCTCATTATTATCAAAGATAGAAAATGTTATCTCCATAGAGGTCTACCCAACCTATTAACCTCTATACCCCAATAAGGTAGGAATGGATTTTTCTAGAACTCATTTGTGAGATCTACCATCCTAGATGTACCTCTAAGAGATCCTTGTTTGGACTACATCAGATGTAGGAAACTATCATAAAAATGGGTGTTAGTGCCCAAATCAGGTACAAAAGATTGTTCCTCAAGTGTAAGTCATGGAGGTAATACTATAATCTCAGGACCCAACACATCTGATGAATTGTTTTCACCATCCTCCAGGAACACGAAATGATGAAATCATGGTGACATTTGTCTACAAATTCCAAGATCACATCTATGAAAAATCATAGAATCATATAGATAAAAATACTAGTGGATGGTGTATGTAATAAAGGGATCCAAAACTATGTTATTCTACCCCAATCAGTCTATTATAAAGCAAAATATTTGTACATGATAATTTTTTAGTTTTAGGTGTTACATTAGATGAAGGGTCTATAGAACATTGCCTAATCATTTTATAAGAAACATTCAATCAATGCACATTAAAATTCACAATGTTAAATCTTTTAGATTTCATAAACATAACAATGAGGCATATTTATGTGAAAAAATTACATTTTAGTATCCATGATTCACATTTAGTGTATTTGTTTTCTTATAGATTATATCAAAGATCATTTAAAATGGGTCACCATTCCAAATGAATTTGGGTCAACACACATTATCACTGAAAAAACAAACATTTGATTTTAATACAATAGATCAACTCATAAAATTATGAATTTTAACCAATTAGGTCCCATAACACCTCATGAATTGAAACCCACAATATCTCAATCACTTCTAAGGAAAAGAACATGAATATTAAATGCACCACAACATCACTCAACAATAAAAATCATATCTAGTAAAAGAAAGAGAGAAATTCTCTTATATTGCATTGAAATATGCATGACATTCTAATTCACGGTGCATATGATGATGCATGTATGAATGCTCATTTACCTCATACGATTAATACAATAATGAAACACAATCGTCAGTTAGAACAATAATAAAAAACCACATATCATGTGAGTCACCAGATGGTGAAATTATATCAACTGTAATCTAAAAATGTATAACAAAATTAAAATTCAGGGGACTTGGATTTTACCATAATCATTGGTTCACAAATCCCATGAATGGATTGTGGCCACTTCACAAAAATTAATAATATCAAATATATTGTTTCTAAACAGTAAAACATGAATGGAAACCATGTATACCGCATTGTGATGTCCCAAAACCAGATTCCACTGAAAGTTCCCCAAGAACGATTAACCACATGGAATCAATCAAATCTCCCCGAAATCTAAAGTCTACTGACTAGCAGTGAGGGCCTAGGGTTTTTTAATCGGAATACTATACCCTCATTACTATATAATAGCATAAGAAATCAATAAGAAAAATAGGTAAATATTGAAAGATATATAAAACTATAGAACAATAGAAGTTAACTAAATAATAATCAAATTATATAAATATTCAAAAAATGTCAATGTTTTATCAAGTATTTATAATGATAGAAAAAATGGATCCAAGGAAGCAGACAAGAATTCAATACCAAATTTGAAAAAAAATGGAACAAAAGATTATCCCATCATCCTGGGCACCATCTTGGTCATTTACTATCACATCCATCATAAAACAGAACGCAATCAAGGGTCCAAAGAGACAATGTTCCATTTGTCAACATGTGTATACATATAATCTTTCTTAGTACCAATGGTGGCCTAGATAGGGTGCAAAAAAAAATTATAGAAGGACGCCACCAATAGTGTCTCTAACATCCTCTCCATTTTATATTAATTGAAACTAATGTTTCCTAGTTAGGATTCAAGTGTCACTGATAAGGGGATGTCAGTGAATCAATGATATCTTTTTATTTTATATTTCCTTTCTTATGATACATATTTTTCCTAAAGATAAAAATTGCATTCCCTTATAAACACATTTCATCCACACATCCAAAAGAATATAAGAATTTCTAAGGTTCACTATGAAAAAAAGAGTTGATAAATCATTGGTATGGTTTGGAAACAATCCAATACCAATCAATTAACTAGAAAACTATTCTTTGATTTGGAATACAATGAGTAGGATGTTCCCTTAAACTCCTTTAGCAGTATTAAAAGACTCAAAGAGTGTATGTACTTCTTCTTGTACAAAATTATTTAGTAAACTGTTATGGTGATTCTTGATCCACTTCTATAAATTTGATCTTTTAAAAAAATTATTCTATTTGTTACCAAAACGTTAATAATAACTTTATGGATTTCATAATGACAGTCAATATCATACTCAATAGGATTTATATGACAAATTTACCAATACATAAATCCCACATTTCTTTTTATTGTTTGTTTTTGAATATTGGGTTTGAAATATATTTTAGTGACTTTGTGAAAATCCTTGATACCTTTATGAACTATCATATTTCCTCCATGATCTTCTTGTATCCTCAGTGTAGTGAGTTGCGTAGTGTGGAATGATGAATTCATAGAAAACCAATTATTCAATATAATTCCTCTTATATGTGTATGTTTGATTCATTAATAACCACATGTCCATTGTGGTCACACTTATTTTACAGGATTTAGAGCCTAGAAAACTTATTCTGTGAACATTCCTCACAAACTGTCTCCTTCACAAAAACATTTCTTCTGTGAACTCTTCTCTTTAAGGGTATCATCCATTGATAACTAAATTAGACCTCCCCAAATTAAATCCACTACAATGATTCCTTCTGTTAATTTTCACTAATATGTAAATATAGGATTAGGTTATTTTATATTAGAAAATAAATATTCAAATCCTGATAATCCAATTTATCTAAATGATTGATGTGGGACAACCTCTACCATGAACTATGCTATGTATTCCACATAGTAACTAAATTAATTACATGAAATTGCTGATTACTACCTCAAACAAATAAAAACCTATCAACTGAAAATTAGGATACCCTAGTGAACATAAATCCTCACACATACTGTGTGCCTCCCACGAACTGTTCTCCCTAGATGTTCCAAGTAGCGCACTTCGTGGTCTTCATAGTGCTTCTATGAAGACTCCTTCCATTCACCAATTTCCGTATCCATTCTATATACCTCTTATATGGTACTTGAACTATTCTTCATGGAATCCTTTTTGAAAAAACCATCCATTTTTATACAAAAAGTTCTGTTTTTGAGGCCCAAAAAATTGGAAAACAGAGTAAAATGGTTCCATCTTTTAAATTTACATTAAGACAACAACAATTATTATTTATGGTCATCGAATATCATCACAAAAATTATCGTTCATGATATAAAACATTTGATCAATAATATTTTACATTATTATATTTATAAAATAATATATGATAATTTCCCTATCCTTCTAAAATATATTTCTTTCCAATCAAATCTGAAAACAATTGCAAACACATTTTATCCCCCTATCCTTCATAAACCTCGCATCAAATGTTCTAAAAAAAACTTATGAAATTTGTAACATATAAATAAAAAATTTTAAATTTTCCAACATTATTATAAAGTGAATTGATTTATCCATTTTGAAAATAGGCCATACTCTTTAAAAAACATTTCTTACTTCAAAAAACATTCACCATAAATCATTGTCCCAATAGATACAATGCCAAACATTTCCTATATAAAAGTAATGATGTACAATATTGAAAATAAACAAGTACCTTCTTCAAACCTCGACTAATGTATGTACATTTAACTAATTTATTTGGTAATTAAGTATAGATTATATAATTAATTCATGTGTGGCATATAAAAAACATTCATCACATCATGATAGTAATATTGATGGTTCTATAATGTAAAAAGGAAACTTGTTTTGATAATAATAATAATGAAAGGATCTAAGGTTGTAACCTAGGATTCAAAACATCAAGGGACGCTAACAAAGTATTAACTATAGCCTATCTATATCGATAAGAGTGTAGTCCAAGGAGAATCATGCTAGTCATTCCACAATTTTATGATCTAAACATGTTCAAGGAGTACATTAAATGTGAAATGGGATAAGTAATGGCTATACCCAAGGATATAAACAAGGAACCACATGTATTTAGAAGCCATGCTAGATCCAAGGATTGTATCCAATGAATCCTATAACTGTAAAGAAGTGATCATATGGGTTCATAGAGGGAATCCACTTATATAAAATTATCAATATCCAAGGTTGGTGTCAATGAATGAAACCCAAATCATTGAATCGGAATGGAATCCACTAGCACTCAAGGAATTCCCCTAGAAATCAAAATGATAACTCGAGTTTAATGACTCCTATAATATTATCAATGTACATATGTATTTTGGATTCTTATATTTTATTCATTGAATTATTTACTCCAATTAATTCATTTTCCATTTAGTATGTCATAAGGTTCAACACATTTTATTTCATTAGTTTGATAGTGCCAATTGAGCATGGAACAAACTAATTAAGAAATTTATATCAAAATAATTTCAGTTTCCTCAAACTAAAACCTTCCATTATAAATTTAAATGGGTACTACGACATGTAATGAAACATAAATTTCCATAAAATTAGGGGAAGTAAAATATATACAATATACATTATAATTGAATTTACAGTTGATTAATCAAGTCGATGCACTGACCTTACGCGGTCAAGTGACTAACATACATGCTAATTTACATGATACAATTAAAATTAAATAGATGTTTAAATAATAATTATTACCATTAGAAGATTCAAATAGAATCCCAACCAAACAGTTTCTCAAAAGAACATGTCAAAAAAATTAAAACACAAAAATGAATAACACTCTTCAGGGGGTGGTCAACGTTGTAGACGGAACCACCATCAATGAATTACATGTAAGGAATCAGCTATATAACATAGTTTTAACAACTAAAATTAAGGTATATAAATTTAAGAAATGACATATGATGAAATCAGTGTGACCACATGAAAATTTATAATTTTATGAATCACGAGGAGTGATTTATTGGCCTCCTAGCTTAGAACTACATGAGGCTCCTAATCGAGTATCATCCTCAAATTTAGACTTGATTATAGATGATCTGAATGGATGAAATATTCCTTAAACAATTGGGCATATGATCCTTCAACTAAATTATACCATAGATAGGAAAAGGAATAGGGAAGGATTAAAAAATAATTAAGAATGTATTGATGAAGATCCAATGAGATAAATGGAAATTGATTTAAACATCGAATGAGAACTAAATACGAATCCTTAAAATAGGAATAAAAAGTGATCACATGAGGAGATAATATAGGTTCTTTCCACTAGAGAACAAAAATGAGAGGATGGGTTAATTAATTAAATCATTTTAGGGAAAATTGATAAGTTTTCCTAAATTTATAATTCACACAGTTTTATTGTTTGGTCAGCCAAACCATGTGTAAACCACACAACTTCAATTGTAGGAATGGTTCACCCACATGATTAGGCTCCATAGTTTTGGAAACCTTGAGCTAACCATGCAAAGCTCTTGAATCAAAATTTTATACATTCTCTCTCTTTTGTACACCCCATTTCACATGGTTAGACCAAATCATACGTCCTCCTTCTACTCACTATCTAGCCACAAATGATTAAAACTAAACATGCATCCTTAAACATATGGTTTACTCTAATCATGAGATAGGAAAAAAACACCACCTACAGGTTTTTGAGCATTGGACATGTACAATAAACCCATTAATACTTCAATAATTCTTCGGAATCCAATTTATATCCCTAATAATAAAATTATAACATAATTTATAGGATTCATACATGATCCAAAAATTATTTTCTTACACACTTAGATTGGTTTCTTTTGGTGCCTACCTAGTTCGGTTTTACACTTTCACACTGGTTGCGACTTATTTAACCAGATTTTTCAATCATCAATGTCAAAAATTATATAAAAACATGACATATTATCTTTTATCCATTATAACTATATTAGTCATAACTTTATGATATTCCTTTAATGTATCATTCATATAGTGTATTCATGTTTTTTCATATCCAATGGTAATGTGATGTTTAGTAGGGTGGAATATTAATAATTAAAGGAATATAAGTGTTATCATTCTCGGGAGGGGTTATGTGGCTATCAGTATTTGTAGTCGCTACCACAGTTCCCTCAATGATAATGGATATTATGGATGGATTTTTTTCTATAATGGTGATTATACTCTGGAGTGCATATATAATGATTTTAATTATGTATTTTTTAAATGGATGTGGTGATCAGATATTCATAATGGTATTTTTTAGTTTTCATGTAATTTATTAGTTTATTATATAGTAGGTTTTACCATTAGTGGATGGTTTATTTTTTGGTTTAGGGTCTCTACAACAATAATTTCCATAGTGTTATAATGGGTTATAGTTTATATGGTGGTGACATGTGTTTTGATGTTCTAAAGGTGATGGAATCAATATGATATACCATAAGTATTTTTTATGGTTGATTGAACTCTTGAATCATGGTTATAAGACATGTGTTCAACATGGAATCAGTATGAGGACATTATCCTTGAGCTTCAACTAGTTATTTATTTTTTCATTGTTTTTTATTTACTAATATAAATTTTTTATAGAATTAGGTTTTTTTTCGTGGACATAATTTGGTTTCCCATGTTTTCCAAAAATGTGATTTATTTTAAATTAAAAAGAATATTAGTGGTAAAAATAGACCTTAGTGATCATGATGACTCAATGGTTATATAAGAGGAGTCTAGGATCTTGTTTAGTATGATGTTATTATCAATGATGCTTAAAATATAATGAAAATAAATTTTTTTCTCCATCTAATAGGGGAATTTATCTATGTGTGTGTTCAATGTGAAATTCATAAAACTACATCATTATTCTCTTTAACACTTTCTATATGATGAGGAATGTGTGTGCAATTTTGAGGAAACATCATTCTTAGAGATTTATAATCACGAAAACCCCTTTACCTTTCAAACATACACTGATGTTTTCATGTAATATGTGGCGAAAAAGAAGAATTTATAATATATGAATTATCTTCACGAGAATAGATTTCAAAACTTTTACTAGTGTATGGTGATGTAGAGGCCTTCATTTTTATCTAAATATACAATGTTAAGACCTTATGGGGGCTCCCTTAAAATCCCTTATCTATTTTCTCGAGAGTAATGATTTTATTTTCCTATAAATTTAACATCAGTATTGTATTATATTTAATTTCTTAACAAGGAAATAAATAGTAAAATATCCTTATATTTTTCAGTAGTTAGTGTCTATCTCACGATATGTTGTTAGAATAAATATATAATGTTTCTATATATTTTCTTTTAGATGTTTCCTTCATGAAAACATCCATTGTAGCTTGGGAATTTAAAATAAATACGATTAGTGTGAGATAAAAATTAAAGATTATAACCAAGGGATGATCCCTTACCTCAGAATCCTTGGGCAAAAAATGGATGTTGTAGTTATTTATATCAAGGGTAATGAGGTCAACCTACAAATAATAGATAGAGAAAAGATATGGAGTTTCTTATTATAATAAGATAATAGATAATTTGAGGTAAAATATACTTATATTCTACCATATAATATATAAAAATTTATATAGAATCTTCACTCTACTTTATTCTACATCGATTATTTTAGTATCTAATACATATGGTATATAAGATTCATAGATCAGTGGTGTTTTCAACACTAGTTTTGACCATTATTATATGATGGAGGTTTTTTTTTGGATTTGAGTTTTTTGTCATGAATTATTGATTAATTAGATAGTTTTTATTGCTATATGTAAAAGAATATGATATCATACTTATATAGGAATGTTTGTATTTTGCACTAGACATCAATGATTTCTATTAAAAAATGTTATATTCACTTACATGGAAGGAATAAATGTGATGTACATTGTAAAAAAACATCACCAAATTGAAAATAGATGTTTAGGTCCATTTAAATCATAGTCGTTTGGTGAATATAGAGTTCAGTAAGGATATTGAATGGGGTGTTTCTATGACATGTAGGGGAATTACATAAGGATACTCATAAATTTTTGGTGACATTATCCCCTAAACACGAGATATATTTAAAGGGATAGTAATATTCATATGTTTCTATATTTTCTATATCTCCTTATAAGATGGTGCCTATAAATTCCTGAGCATTGTAGATCAAAATTGATGAGATACTGTTGGAGGGATTTATTTTACCTAGTGTGCCTACATGGGGAGCTTAGGAGTTTTCCTAAATTAATGTGTATAGTTTCTCAATAGTTTTTTAGATTATTATTCATTGAATATAGTAAAAATGGAGAACATATATCCATATATAAATATAAAAACAAGATTTATTAATTGAAGGGAAATGTTTAATTATCTAGTATTGATTATTTTTCAGGGTTCTCTTCAATATATATAATGGAGGAATACCTTATGAATACTATTTTTTGATTTTTATAGGAATTTTATGTTTCTTGTATTTATCATTGATATCCTGAATGATCTACGAATATTTATTGGGGTTTTGAACTCAATTTTTTATAAACTTCTAGACAGAATCATAGTGGTGTTCTTGAAGACATTAAGGTGAATTTAAATATAGAGGAGCAGTTTATAGTAATTTGTGGACAATATTATAGATCCATTAGTGACACAAGTTGTATGATACTCAATAGTAATATATGTTCTTGATGCAGGAGGTGTATTTATATTTGAATATAATGTCTCAACAAGGTATTGAAAATGAATAATCCATGGTTGATGTGGTCGTTTCTTAGAGAGTATGTAATAATGTTATATATTAACATAAACATGTTAGTATAACAAACTATTACATATTTTTTTTATTGAATTTCAATTGGATAATTACACCTTTGACTTCTCTGGTCAAGAATGACAAACATTTTATATGGATGAATTAGTGATACTTTGTTTTTAATTATTTAAATGAGAACCTAATTAGTTTTATTATCAGTTATTTTTTTAGAGATGAGTCATTTTTAGTTATTATTATGATTCATTCCATCTTTTTGTACCATTTACCAATATAAGATCTTGTGATGTTCAGTTATAGGTTTGGGTAGTTAAATCCACGTTAATGGAACAATGGAACTCATGTCCTTCATATTATAGTTGTAGTATTCTATCTACTTCCATTTGTATATTACCTTATTTTAGAGAGCTCTGTAGTATTCACAAGAAACCTCATCTTGGAGTATATATTATATCAGTAGAACGTAAATTTTAAATTGTATAGATAGGATGAATTATTTTTGGTTTATGAATTTTAAATTTTTATACTATTGTGTGTAGTGACATGGTAGATGAGGCTATGGGTAGGAATATGTATGTTGATATGTATCATGAGGGTAGTGATGACGGAGGATGATGAAAAAGATTTAAAATTTTAATTTTTACATATTAGAGGTTAGTGGTGGGGGATTCCTTTGTCATATTCAATGCCCTTTATTATAGCATGTGGAGGAATATCAACTGGATGATCCAATGTTGGAGGTATATAGAGATAATTTTATTCATTGAGATAACCTCAAGGGATTCATAGTGGATGATGAAAAATTAGTGTAATTTTAGTGGATGTTGTTTATTCCTTGTGTTTTTAAAGGGAATGATTTGAATCCAGTATACAAAAAACCTCTGTAGTTTATCTATTTGTTTCCACGATGTATCATTATTCAAAGGAAAATATTTGGAGACCTAATATAATGTTTTTGGGGTGGAGTTCCTATAATTATTCCATATTATGTTTTGGGTTAAATCCATGGATTAGGTTTTGGACAGTTTTTTACATACTTTGGAAGTTATATCATGAAAGTAGGAGGATATATCCAATGATTTCATCCGATAATTTCCTTAATCGTTGGGAGGATACCATTGTATCTCTATTTTTGTGTATCAACTAAAAATGAGTGCTCATTTTTTTGTGATTAATGATTCAAGACTATAATGGAAAAGGATCAGAATACCAATAAAGTAGATTAATATTTTGTATATTAAAAAATATATTCATAAGGATTGTAATAGTTTAGTGTCATTGGATACCTGGAATCAAAATCTTTTATACTAGTGAATGATCATCAACAACTATAATAAAGACCTATACCTTCATTAATTCTACCTAAAATCATTCTTCATCACCCAATGAAATAAAACATAAGAAAGGGGTGAGATAAAATAATCAGTAAGGGTAAATAAAGGAAATGTGTAAGAATAACCTAAACAAAAATGTATGGAAATTTAAAATTACAAATGAAGATCATTGAAAATATAGTGGAGATGATAATAAAATTTTTTAGTTTCTTAGACAAGGATCATACAAGATTTAAGAGCATAATTCATGAAAGAATAAATAAGGAATAAGACATGGAATTTGTGGAATAATCATTTTTATGGATTTTAAAACATTTATATGTAAAAATATGTTCACTAATTATGTTATGGATAGGAACATAGGCCCCTAAATAAACTTATGGACACAAAATCATGTCCATGAATAATGTTTTTAATATCAAATAGAGGTTACACATAACCTTATGGGCATGAAACTAGGTCCATGAATTACATTGTGAAGCTTTAATTAGGCACATGCATAACAATGTAAACATATAATAAGTTTCACTCATAACACTGTGAACATGTAATCAGGTTCACAAATAAACTTATGATCATGCATCTATGTACGTGTATAACATTTTGAAAAAGTAATTAGATTCAAACAAAACATTGTAAACAATAAATTATGTTCATGGATGACATATATACTCACGTTTCCTCTATCGTTACAAAATGCATTGGAGGAAGATATAGGTTCCACCCATATTTTAATAACAACAATCATACATGTTCCATAAAATAAAACATTAATCATATCATGAATCATAAAAATACATATGTTTTATAAAATTCAAATCATAGACCACGAAATGAAATGGGAATCCTTAAATTTCATCACATCATAACCAATGGAAAAGATATCGATTTTATAAAAATTTCATTGAAGAAAAAGCTGTAAAATGAAGAAGGAATCGAAAGCATATAACTTATGGAATAGAAATAGGTGTCAGATGAATTATTACATACAATACTAAACCACTCATGAAGAAATATTAGTTGAACCATTGAATCATATTCTATAAGGTCATGAGTAAAATCAACAGATGTCATCAAAGATGTAGAATAACATGGAAATATATTTTGAATTTTTTTTAAGGAAAAAATATTTCATCATTGAAATTTTATATATAAAACATAAATCCTTATTAAAACCATTTCCATTGAAACAAATGAGGAAACTTATAAATAAATCATGAAAATAAAATGTAAAACCAATTTCTATGAAAACATATAAAAGAATCTTAAAAACATTTAAAAACAATTTACTCTGAAAATAGATTTGAAAAACTCTAAAGGATTAATTGAAAATAATAAAACATTTTTAAAATAATTTTTCCTACGAAATAAACTACAAGGATCATATTAAAATATTTTTTTTGTTTTTTATACATATTTTTTCTAAAAAACAGATTTGAAATTGATGATAGATATACAATCATATTTTCTTATATTTTTTCATAATTATCTTAAGTAACAAAATCATGAAAAATGGTAATGATACATGGATATATATTTAATAAAAATAAGATAAAGAAACTATTGAGTGTTCATGGGAAATGGATCATAATATTTCCTAAAAAAGGCATCATCCTTAACAATCTCTAAAAGCGATGAGATTGTTCAATAAAATCATACCACTTAGTAACATGGGATTATACTATCCATGTCAGAAAAAAACTTACCTGAAGCTTAAAATAACATGAAAAAATTATATTCATGATATAAAATGTAAAATTGAAGTATATATACATAAAAAAAATTAGTACATATAAAACATGAGTCTCAAACAATAAAAACTAAGAAAAAATTATTTTTCAGATTTGGTAACTTTTGAAAATTAAACCCCATGAGAGAAATATCAAAAAATATATATGTAAAGAAAATTAAATTTATGAAAAATATTCATATAATACCTTATTGGTAAATATATAAACCACAAAAAAATAAAGAGTGGTAAACATAGAAATTATCTTATATAAATAAAAAAGTGAGATGGAATTTCCTTACATTTGGTCATGACTCTCATTATACATGTACAATCATCCACTTATTTTGGAAACTCCTTTTGGTTTTTTCCGAATAGCTTATTTGGATTTATCAAAGGGAGGATTTAAGGATTAAAGTAATTATGTTGTGATTTAATTTTTTATATCATTGTCAATCTTAAATGGATTGAGAGGTGTCAAGAAGAGGGAAAGTTGGTGGCTTTTATAGGGATGGGAAAGGACACACCTGTCATTTTTGAAAACAAGTTATGTGTACCCCTGATTTTACCTAAACGAAGTCACAAAAACCCATAAAAACTAAATAATTGATGGTGAATGGATGAATAATGGACCAAAAATGTGTTTTGAAAAGTTTTCTATGTCGTTTGGGGTTTTATATTTAATGTGTAATAATTTATTAACATAATTTTTTTCTTTCCCATTGTAAATAATTTTAACAAAATTCACTAATATATTTGGAATAAAAAAAGTTTTCCCAATTACAAATTATCAATAATTATATTTCCAAATAAATAATCTATTTATCCAAATTCTAAAAAAGAGCTAGAAATTAATTTAAAATTAATCCCACACGCGGGATGATACTACGTGTTTTTAATGTAAAATATCCAGAAGATTGTTTAGTTTTTATACCAAATTTCGATGTAAAATTTATTCTAATGATGTAAATTACATTAATATATCAAAAATAATCCAAATTAACTTTTTATCCAAATACAAAAATTAACCATATTAAAAAATTTGGTGAAATGGCATCATTGAATTAAAATCATGTATTTTTCACTATTCATCTAAAATTAATGTTTCCCAAAAAAATTCAAAATAATTTCTCTATGAGAACTTCGACATTTTAAATTAAAAGGAGAATATTATTTTTTAAAATTAAATTTATAAAATTGTCTAAAATTATTTTTATTATTTCTTATTGAAGGACATTTAAAGCAGTTTATTTTTTAAATTTGTATATGATAACATATAATGACATTACCAAAAATAATATCTTCTATTATCAATATGTCTGACTTCAATTAAAATATTATAAAAAAATTACAAAAGTATTTATTAATATTTAAATTTTTATTTTTAACATCTATTTTATTATTATGTTAGATAAATAATTATTAGAATAAAATGATGCATCATAAAAAGTCGATGTTGTGTTTAACGTATGCCAAGGAGGTGTTGAATGTAATGTACGCCAACATGGTTCTAGGTGGGTGGAATTTTGGACATATTTATTTAATATAAAAACTATTTGTAGTTTTGGTTGAAATGAAAAATATCAAAAGATAAAATTAAATAAAGAAAAATATTTTACCCAATATCGAGGTGTTTCAATGACAAGTCGATTCTTACATAAGGATTTATATAAAAGAAGTGGTGATAATACTTGTTTTTCAAAGAAAAATATGTTATGTATATGTATGGAAATGATTTAATCATAGGTTTAGTAATCGTATATTCCTAAACCCAACATTTCAGACTATGGAATATGGAATTATGGAAAAAATGAGCAAAACATTGGATTACACATTGATTTAATGTGAAATTTATTAAAAAATATTTGGGGTGAAACATTTTCCTTTAGTTTTTTTCATTATCAATAAAACTATTTAAACTAATTGAATTGAAATATTTCAGTAATATCTTAGATAGATATGAAGATCCACTCAATTTTTATTGAGGTATTAAGGATGGTGATCATTGAACTATACCTAAAATTGATTACAATATGGAAGGTAAATGTTATTTGAGATTAGAATAATTATATGTAGAATCATTAGAAATATAATATGGATCATTGGAGGAGTCCCATAAAGTTAATTATTAATTATAATCTATTTTTGAAGGTTTTCCACATCACATAAATTATAGATTTTGTAGATGTAGTTATATTTTACCAGGGATTTTCATATTTTTCATAGTAGTGGAGTTGATTGGGGACGTTCAATATGGGATAGTTTTCCCAACATTAAAGAATAATATCAACAACACCATAAAAATATTAAAAATTTATATGTATCATATTGATGAACCACATGTCATCTACTAGAATAATTTGGAAATTTAGGAGGACATTTCATTCATCGTATAACTGGTGAAGATTGAGTAGAAACAAGATAATGTCTTCAAAGGGTATGTTATTTATTTCTTGCTAGTTTTTTAGATTCATGGTAGCTTTAATAAATGTATTTAGTAAGGACATTCACATATGACGGGTCAATAACTATATTTTTTTAACTATATATTCTGGTATTGGAGTTATAAAATATCATTGAGTTATTTTAATCAATGAGATCCTTTCATTTTTAATTATCCTATAATATCTGATTTATTATTTTGGAGAGTGTCTTGTTTGATAGGTATATTATGTGATTTTCGATTTTTGGGGAGTTTATATTATTCATTAAGTGTTTTTTTGTATTAAGGCACATGAATCATTTTAGAGGTATATAATGTGATTGACTAGAATTTCAATACATTTCTTCTATTCAATTCCGTCATGATTTTGAGGATAAAAAAGTGAGCATGGAATTATGTTGTGGGAGATAAGATAAAATATATGTGTTTATGGATCGCCATGTCTTGATTACATTCTTAATATATAATGATTATATTATTACATCATGTTTCAAGTTTTGTAATATACCAACCTAAATACATGACCATTTCACTCAAACCGGTATGCCATAAATCCCAATGCATATTGTTGATCACCATGGGCCACAAACTAGTTCCAAAGGTGTCATAAATTATATAATGGGACTCATCTACCCTTCATTAGAGAAAAATTAATAAATGAAGAAAAATAATAATAATCTAACAAAACAGATAACCGATTTTAACAATTTCATCATATAATTAAAAATTCAAACAATCTATAAGGAAAATAAAATATTAATTGAAGGGAAAAAACAACTAACCCCATGTGTCACATGACTAATCCCACTTGTCACCTCCCTCACAACTGCATGACGGAACTGATGGTCTACTTCTAAAAATGGTTATTCAATCATTATAGAAGATGGATCAATGAAATAAAAAGTTACATACACACCAAGGTGTTTATATAAGGTATCAGTGAATCCCTTGTAAGATATCACTAAATGTTCTATATATTCTGTTTTATTTAAATACCAAATATTCTAGTTTCAAATGAAAATATGAAACAACCATTCTATCCTCTATTAAGAAAATATAAAAAGGGAATAAATATATTAATATGTTCATTTTTTTAATGTAAATGTGTTACTTAATTTAATCAATGATATATATGTACATCAAAGAATGAAATAAATTAATAAATTTTCAATAAATTTTTTTAAATTATTATGGGAGATTACCAGCTTGACCAAGGTAGGATAATCCTAGAACACCTACATATGACAGTGTCCTTGGGGTATTTTTCAATGGGATTTTTATATACACAAGGTTCCAAGTTCCATTTTAGTACCATGTAAAAAAGGTTTTAGTTTTGATCGGTGTTCCATATCTATATGGTTGGATTTCTACTAATTTCAATTCATATTTTTTCCAGATAAATAGGTATATATCCTAGAAACCCTTTAATGTACTAAGAGTATTCTCATAAAAATTTATAGTCTAGGAGATCACCATATCCAAATAAAGTAAAAAATATAATAACATAACTCACATCTAAATACCCTTCATGAAAAAATGACCTTAGAAACATCTATCTTTCGTAAATAATGTAATTTCATTCAAATTTATTCTCCACTAAAAAGTGTTTATAATATAAAAGAAGGTAAAACCTATAATAATAACATTAATCATTCCGAACACTTATTTATTCATGAAAATCTCTTATAAAAAACTATAATTAGTTCTTTATAATTTAATCAAATTATTCCTTGAAAAAATTACTATTATTTTATTTCAAAACATTCCTTGTATTTATTAAAATAGTTGGTGTGTGCAATTTTATTAAAGTAATTAATCATAGATATAAATATATATCAATTATGAAAAAATAATATTTTGAACAAAAATCAATAATTTATCCATTAAAAATAAACTATTACTCAAATATTAAATATATCTCCCATTTTAACTCATATAAGATTCATTGGAATTTTATCAAACATATTAATTGTAGGAAAACATTTGAGAATAATTGTAAATAAATACCCTATGAAAATACTTTTATATAATATGAAATTGATAAATCAATCATGGAGAATAGTTATAAATTATTACCTATAAAACATGAACATAATATACAATTGTAAATTTAATTTCTAAAACACAATAATCCCTAGTTTTTCATATAAATGATTATAGAACAAAATAACATAACAATTAGTGATAAAACCTAAACATATTAATCAATTGAATAAATAATATAGATAGAAAATGGGGGTTTGTCCCCATGAAACCAAAATAACTATTCTTTTTTTGGATTTTTTTTCATGATATAGAAAAAACACAATATAAAATAAACACTATATTACAGGAAAGGGTAAGTGAAATGTGATGACACAGGAGAATATTAGGATCATTCATACTATCCCAGACCTTATAAGCCTAACAGATGGACCCTAATTAAGATATATGCTAAACAATATTACTGATTAGAGAAAACAAATCCATGAATATTTGTTATGTACAACTCATTTTAGAAACCAGTGAGTAATTTACCTTTGGATCAATAATAATATCATTAATACAAAGACCATAGACCTAGATCATTCCTAAAATGATAATCCACCCAATCCATTTATTCTATATTTATCACATTGACATCACTATGAAATATACCTTATCCACTTATATTTGGAACACATTATTCATAAGGAAACATTATTTATCCAAATTCTATAAGTGTACTACAATTATTTTAGAGTCAAAGTAGGGATTTGACATCTGTATCACACAATGTCTAAACCATGGATCTAATATAATATTTTAATTATCATTCCTCACAGACCAGACCCACATGTCACTATACTAATGCCCAACTCGGGTTCTATCCTAAAACCAATTGTTCATATGATGATTATATCATCTAATCATATATATTATCAATATAAAATTTTGGAACTCAATGTAGAATTCGGTGTTTTCATTGAATTTTGAAAGAGAACATGGTGTAAAAATGGAGTTTCTTTTTAAAATATCATATGACGATTATAATGAATGTAGATTTAGAAATTCATGTTTTACATGTAGTTCATACAGGGCTGTAGAAATAATATTTTCACATGGTATGTACATGAGGATACAAAAGTGATCAATTTTTTATCATGTGAATTTATGGAAACTAAAAATTTATTTATTTTGGATAGTTATTTAAAAATGGATTTAAATTTACTAATGATTTTAATTTTAATAAATATATATTTAGTCACTATAATTTATGTTGGTTCAATTTTATTTTAAATCATTTCATCTCTCCCAAATTTTTTTGAATTTATGCTCCCATCTATGGACATATGTTATTCTACATAAACCATGTAATTCATTTTGTTTTTATTTGTTTTCATTTTCATTTTTTCTCAAATTTATATATAATATAAGAGGTACAAGAGAGAAAAAAACACACCTACCATCTTTCATTATGAATTTAACTTTAACAACTTATAAAAAGATGAAAGGATAGGAGAAGAGAGTTCTTCCTCCCCCAAACTTTTATCGACCTCCCTATGCAGAAACCAAGGGGTATTATCCACTTAAAAAAATTATAATCTAACAATAAATGTAATATTAATAATAACAATAAGTAATTAATTTCTCTATATTTCTCAAAAAACACTCGTTAGTAATACATACACATATCAGCATTTGATGATAAAAGCAAAACCACTAAATAGAATTAATACGAACGTAATTTTATAAAAATAACTAATAATGTTTTAATAATATATATAACTTATCAATTAAATATTTCATTTTATCAAAATAAAATTATCATTTTATAAACACATTCCTTAAATGTTATATCTATAATAATTATTAAAAACATTTTTTAAATATTCTATATCTCTATTATAAATGGTCTCTATATGTTGGGACATGTCAAAAATGATTTGGCATAACTAAAGGGAATGCACAATAGCATTATACATTTTTCGAATATATGAAGTAACCATGAACCAATAACTTATACAAAGTTCTATCGATGAATAGTTATAGAAATGAATTTGATAAATTATCCACAATGTAAGTATCCTAATTATCATTAAATTTAATTAATATCTACTATTATTATCAAAATAATATTATTAAATAATAATTTAAAATAAAAATTTTAGGGTCTAAAAGGATTCTAGTGTGGTGTGATTTCTTGTTTCAAATAAGAATTTATATGAATAAAATCGATGCCCGGAAGAAAAAATCAATTTCACTATTTAAGTTACTAAGATGTGGATAGATTAAAATTTTGATATTTTATGTTGTTTTTTGGAGAAGTAATTTGTGCGTCTTAAAATCCCAAATAAGAAATATTATTTCATTATTTATAATTTTTATTAGATAAAACATGGTTTAAGGGAAAATATCAAACTACCATATCAAGGGTTAAGGAGTTTTGAGATAACTATGTCATAGTGGATTAAACAACATTTTTGTTTTGGTAAATCATTTAGCATATAAAATGAAACATTCAGTAAAATTATAAGGTTTTGATATTTGGATCACTTTGGTTTTAGTATTTTCCTTAGCCAATCTAATCCTTGGCACGGTTTAGTTCACTAATTGATGGTTTGTATTACATTCCTTTATTTATATATATTTTGCTGACCCTGCACGAGATTCCAAAACATTACCCTAAATGTATAACTAAAACACCTTATATGAATGTCTAAATAAATTTATGATTGAATAAGTGATAAGGGATTTGATTTACAAAAATGTGGGAAGTAGTTTACCTCTACAAAACTAAACTACACCACCAAATAATTTTTCATGAAATTCAAAAATAACAATTCACACATTAGATAAATAAAAAATTTAAAATTTTTCATCAATGTTAATGACATATTAATGATATGTGAAATATATTCGCAGTAATATATATTTATTTATATAAGAAAATATATATAAATTATTTTCCATATAACAGAATCTGATGATAGAAGATCCATTTTTTAAATTTTTGTATAAATAAACGATATACACATGAACCAAGTAAAAACATAAAATAAATCATTTGTGAATACATGTTACTCCAAAACCAATGAACGACAAGAACTGAAGGAATTAAATATATGCAAATACACAACCATAAATACGTGTCTGAAAGCAAGTCTAACATAAAAATAAATATTGATAATGTTGTCATGATAACTCATGAACGCACCTCAGTCTCTCTGAATCACTACAAACTATTGGGTCCTGGTCCATATAAAACAATTTCAAAAGGGGTATTGTCATTATAAGGTCTGACAGGCTTGGGAAAATCTCTTATATAGGTGAGGATAACAATACCCAGAAGGACACCCTGAAACCAAAAATCATATTAAACGAGAATGAAAATCATCGTCACACATGTATAGGTCTATAAAAAATATAAAAAAATATCTAGTTTTACTCAAAAAAATACACATAGTCTTATGGTAAAATCCAAACCATTAGGCCATCATACGATTCCTCCTCAAAATTCCTACATAGGATGCATCTATAAGAATACCCTCCAAAAGTCAGATTTCATTAATGGCATACGTCTCACTTGTATTTCTCATTAGGGCTTAGAAGTAGATGTATATGTTTGATGTTTGAAGAGATATGATACACATATTCAGATCACTACCAAGGCCTGGGGGTACACCAACAACTCAATCTGGAAAGAAATACTAGGCAAAGGATCAGTGTCCACATAGTGTTCATCGTGATGATACCAATAACTCCACCTAGTGAACACATATGATAAAGGATCCCACTCTTAGTCTCATATAATGATTCAAACCACTATATGCAAGAAGTAATACTGAAGGATTCATATTAATATGTGAAATAGGTGATTCCATACTAACCCTATTAGAAAAATAGAGAACACTACATCTGAAAATATTTTCCAAGATATAAAGGACTAGGTATCTAAGCTAACATTTTTTGTGTACATGGCATGTTCTTAAAGTACACAATGTACTCATTCGGACCCGAGTCCTACCCATGTGAACATCCTATGACTGTGTCTGTGTGGGAGTATAAAGTGGTACTCAACCCGTGTACATATTATAGTGTATTGGTACATGACTTATCCTAGGTATGCCCAGCCTGACCACATTTGTGTGGGATTAGATAGTTTTCCCATGGACATGTACTCATATCTGATGTCCTTTTACCCTCCATGGTACATACCAAAATACTAAAAGGGTACCACATGCCATGTGACATGGTTGCATGTCGTGTGATACTTATATGAATTTTAAAACCCTATATGCCATCGAAACGTACCCACATGATGTTTATCTCCACAGTACATGTTATTTACATAATAAATTTATTAAATTATATATCAATAATCACCCATATTTCCAACTTATCTTGTATCCAATACAACCACAACCTCTACCAGAGCGAAAGAGTGTCTTTAGCTGAGCCATTAATTTATCATATCATAAAAAAACCACCATCCAATCCAATCATAAAAGTCAATCAAACATTGTTCATAGTCACATGATGTTGAAAAAACCCTAGTAATCACAAAATAAAATCCACTGCCAATTTCGTTGTCTCACAACCATTAGGTCATAACGAGCTCGAATATATGATATCGAAATATTCCACCAAGAATCATGTGTTCAACAATATATTACATGTAGTTTTCTAAAATGTGGTATAAGAAAATATTCCATGTTGAATGAGAATTCGGAAATAAATTCAAAAACAAAATCCATGAGGAATAGATCTCAGTTGACGTTTATGTCAACATCAATTCATTTCTGTTATAATTAAAAATGTATAAATTATATAATAAACACATCCAATTCTCTAAATTTATGACTCAATTTAACGCAGACCTATAGAACACACCATCTGAAAATCAGTTCATTAATTAACTGATTTATAATTATTTTTGTAGTTATGAACATTTATAATTATAATTAATCAAATATCCTACCTTGATTCGTATTTACCACTGATAAAGAATGGACCTATGATATGATCATTGACAAGATAATTTGATTTCTTCTCACTCAAGTCCCCAATATTCGATCAAATCATTTTACAGAAACTGAATCTCCTTCAATACTCTCCATCAGTTGTCCAATGATAATATGTGTTAGCCATCTGAACCATTTAAATTTAAAGAAGCATGATTATAAAGATAATCACTAGTTATTTGTTTTATAATGTAATAAATAAAATTTTTATATTAATTTATTTGTTATCAAAACTCATGATGATTTTTTCACAAATCCTCCATGCGGATGAAGTTTATGTCATGCATACGGTAAGACCCATATTTGTAACTCAATTGTTCCCTCAAACATCTGATCTACGAATGTATTTAGAAGTAAATACACCTTTTATGGAAAACCATGCATGCTTTTTATTTAATATATTTAATATATTTGAAATATATATTCAGGGAACAATGGGCCTTTTAATCACAAACCATCTCAGTTCCGAGTATCAAGAATAATCTATATAATGTCCAAAAATATTACATGAACAATTTGTGTCATTATATTTTCATCACCAAGGGGCTTTATGTCCTGAGAATAAAAAACATGTTCATACAAAAAAGATATGTTTGTACTAATATTGAATCTAAGACTCTCACTCCTAGGTGCTCTTCTAAACATTCCCATGCTAGCATTGGATATACACTAAGGGAATCACCTGCCCATGATACATCATCTATTGAAAATCCTTAGTTCCCAATCGGTACTCAACCAAGGTATCCCAATCCTCAATGTCCATCTCTCCCTAGTCGATAATGTATGATAATTCAGGCATGAACATCATCAGCAACGAAACATGGAAGATTTTTTATACCTTGTCTATCCACTGTGGTTGATCTAGGTGTTTCATGACCTTTCTATCTCTACACATAATCTGGATAGGGATAATGGTTATCGAGGATATCTTTCCTCTCCAACAAAATCATGGAAATCCTCACATTGGTTAATGCTATAGTAACACATGTTCTCCCTTCCCTAACTCCCATGGCCTCATTCATCTACCCAAATAAGTAATATGATGGCTCTATGTAGTAAGTATCTGGTTCTAAATGTTCTTCACACTCTATTATGTAGTTCATAAAAACTTCAGTCTCATGAGTGTTGAATATCTTATGTCAGTCCAACAATGTGTTGAGTTACAGGTTCTCTCTTACATGGTCTCAAATATTTCCATACAAATAGTTGAATGTTCTATATTTTTATACAAAAATTGCACTAGTTATAGGTGACCCTCTCAACTATGAACAAAGTCCATCATGAATGATTGAATCATGTCCTCCAATACCTAAATGTTATTCGCAGTTAAGATATCATTCTAGGGATGAAATTCTATCCTCATGCTTAACTGATTCCCAAACTCCTCCTTCAATCCCATCCATAACTGATTTTTTATTCTGGAAACACTGTCAAAAAAATTCAATAGAACAATAGGTTGTCAGTATGTATCCTATATATATGGGTATCCAAATATCTCTATCGAACTCAACTCTCAGAGAGATATGATGTTGGAGGACATGGTTGTTCACTATATGATCACATAGACGACATTTTGTCTCCTTGATGTATGTGGTCAGTCCATCGTAGTTTCCATTGATATCACATCCCACTTCCACAGAGGCACTATAGAGGATTTAGGTAAACCTATTGGAAATGGGTTCTTAGACTTCAGTTTCTGAAATGTAATTCCTCGAGAGAAAACAATGCAACACCATTCTTCATACATAACAATCAAAACTAACATTGGAGGTCTTGGTACGTCTTTTCAACACCCATATATACCTCCAATGTAGATTTATGAAACTATATCATAACCTCATCCTAAAACATCACTGGTACCATTATGAATCCTCTGAGAAGAAAAACATGCTACCAAACATCAAAAAATCTATTAGTGAGCATTTATAGAGGTTATATCGATATATAAGGTATCAAAATCAGTATCCCCAAGTTGTGCCTCCCTGAATCACGGAAAAATAAGAGGGGTATGAACCACATACTATAGGAAGACTGCTCCATGTCCATCAACAAAAGATAACTACAACAATTCCAACTACACTGACCCCTCATTCAGCAACTATGAACCAGATATACTAATGAATTAATCTTCTAGAATATTCCCTTTTCCTGGAGTATAGATAATATCAATGTCATAGTCCTGGAGGAACACTATCCATCATCTTTTTTAAAAGTTAATATCCTCCTGAGAGAAGATTTACACGAGACTCTTTCAGTCATAATAGATGATAAACCACTAACCCATTATGTTGTTTCTCCAATTTTTCAGTGAAAAGACTATCTCTACTCAATCATGATCATGGGTCACGTAGATATACTCATGTGTTCCCAATAGATGTGAACCATTGGAAATCAAGGCCTTCCTCTACATCTAAATGAATCCAATCCCAATTTATGATGCATTGAATAACACTACTCCCTCTATATCCTCTTATCGAAATCTCAGGATGGTAACACTCATCAATATCTTCCTCAAATCGAGAGAATCCTTCTATCACCACTCCATCCATATGAATGTTTCCCCCTTATAGAAATGATTTAATGGGAGATGGTATCTTAATGAAATCGAGTATGAATCTTTGGTAACTGTATTTCAACTGAAGTAAGTTCCACACCCCTGTCTTGCTCATGGGTAGCCACCAACCTTACACTACCTCAACCTTCACTAGGTATACTACCACTCAATCTGATTAGAAAACATGTCACAAAAATTGAACCTCCTAGATTAATAATTGGAAACATTAGAACCTCCCTTAATGATGGTGTTGTTGGAGTACATCTAAAACCATCTTGAATTGTCTTGCGAGATCATTCTCAGTCATCAATACACAAAGATATCATCGATGAACTCTACCATGAACAACTCTTTGAAGGGATGATAAATTTGGTTTATGAATCCCACAAACACTTATTAGAAATTCTTCATGAAAAAGGGAATCACCAAGTACTCATGTTGACCCTTGTGAAAGTTTAATGACATCTTTGGTATATCATCACTACATTCAAACAATTGTTGATTTCCTAAGTTGAGTTCACCCTTCGATAACCATCATCCCCCACATAATAGATCTATGAGGTAATTGATCTATAATATTGGAAACCTGTTCTTCACAGTCACATGGTTGATGCACCAACATTACACTCCTAACCCCAAGAACAAATATTCTATAATAGAAAACATTGAAAAGGATTCCTAGTGTAAATATTTGGGTGTAACAAATGCCTTATTCTAAAAATCTTCTAACTACACCGCCAACTTGAGATGCTCTGTGGGATCCATCCAATATGCTGGAATTGATTTATGGGTTTTCCTAGGGTGATGATAAATGTATAAATGTATCTCTCTTTGGGGAGGGAATCATAGAACATTATCATGGAATATGTCTCTGTACTCCGCCACCACTCCATGGAATTGGGAACTCATAAATTACACTACACCAAGGGTTACAAAATCCCAATGATGACTAATTAGTTTTACCCTCCTATGTATGAGTCTATCTTATGATTCCTATGATTCCTTTTCACCAAAAAAGGAAAACCTAGTCCCATCACAATAAACACATGACATGATCTACCAAAAACAATCGATCAAGTCCTGAATTTTAGATAAAAATTATCTACCTAAGATGAAATTATTAGGTATCATCCCTTCTATAATGAGACCACAATATAAATTCTCACCAACAAGAGTTTGGTCACACAGTAGGCACAAGTGTGTGATCATCAAATTATATCTAGTGGGAGTCTCTAAGCGTATGTGTCGAAGCAAGTGCTAAACCACAATTTAAATGTCTCTAACCAGATAGGGGGAAGTAATTAAATGACAAGATATTGTGTCTATTATTACTACTTACATGGTAGAAAAGATTAATATTGTATGATGAATCGTTCTTAGAACATCTAGGTTACACAAATCAACTAATTTTAGATACCCTGCCCCTATCAGCCTGCTCCCTGAGCCTAGAGCGGACCACATGGGGTGGAGATTGTAACAAGTCAAAGCATATAACATATCTACTTTCCCTCCTTGGTCCTCTTCCACATCCTTCGAAAATATTTGTATGTCTTCTCCTACCATTGGCTCTGCCTTAGGGGCCCATTCATTTTCCCACTATCAGTTGTGTGATGCCCCAAAAAATATCTTGAATGATTTAACCTATCATCACATGAGTACCACCACCTCAACCAAGGATGAATGGAACCTTCTTGTGATTCATGAACCATAGAACCTATGTCATGGGACCTCCTATTGAAACATAATTCATGTCTGGTTCCCTAACACAAATATCATATCACTTCTTCTAAACTATCTATAGATTCCTTCGGACTTCCAAAAACCACAACCTGGATATGCCCAACCAAGAATCTATCAACAGAAATATATATCTCTATCACCATAGTTTAAGTATGAATTCATAGAGGTATAACTCTAGTTCATATTTCCATATGGAGTCCTTTCATGAACATCTGATTCCAAAAGAACTAATTCTAAACCAAATCCACTGAGTATCTAGAGAGGATGGTAAACCACGATGAATACTCAAATATTTATGTGTTGCCGTGTTGAAGCTATAAAAGCTTTGGAATATATATATATACATCAACATAGCAGTAGATAACTCCCCTATTAAAAGGAACACAATGTATGACCATTCATGAGTCTTCTTATCATATAAATTGTTTACCAAACCCCACCATCGTAAAAATGAGTGATCGAGAATGCTCACCATATGGACCCCCATTTGATCCGATGTGTCCTAAAAAGAGAAAATAAAAGCTTCACCACCATAATATAGAACTTAGCATCATGTGAGTTAGAATCATCTTAGAAACGAAGGGTTTTCATTCCATGGAACTCGTGAAGTGTGCTCAGCATGGGCACCACATCTGCTGGTACCATGTGTACCATATTCATCTCTATATGTGGTGATATATTAGGTGCACCACAGAGAGATAACACATATAGAAATTGTAAATATATCAATTCCCTACCACTGAGGGGAACATCCTAGTGATCCCAATGCTAAATCCTAGGTGGCATATATCACATAGGAATCCTGAAATAAAAAATATGTACCACTATCGAAGCATATATCTGTAGAGCTGACTTGTGAAGGATATGTAAACTAAAACCAATTTTTATATGTTGTGTGTAACATTTTTTTCCATGAAACTGGTGTTCTCATGTACTGAGGCAAAATGTAGTTAATCTACGTCCTGGTGTATGTATATGTTAGCATCCACACCAATATTGGTGTCCTCGGCCCCAATGATGAACTCAAAACACCTATCACTATTTTATTAAACTAAAATAACAAACTTTGGTCATATGGTAAATACAACATCCTTTGTTACAACATTATCCGGATTCTTCCCAATGGGGCACATTCCCTGAATCATCATGCTCCCCTCCAATGGGATAGGTTTAGAGGGGTAGCATTGAGTAAGAATATCACTAACATGGGAGGCCTTAGCCAATACAACCCCACACACACATAACTAATCCCATAAAAAGATGAAATACTAAAAAACACAAGGAAATCATTCATGAATACAAATAATCCCAGAATATTAGTATGATATGAAGTTAAGGATATCAAATAGGTCCCAATAAAATCGAACAAAAATGATTTTTAAAACATGTCCAACCAAAAAGTAAATTAGGGGGATACAATCTAGATAATATAAGAACACACCTAGGTCATTATGAATCACTAAGAAACATATAATCCTTCAATATCTATGAATCTTCCAAAAGGATGTTTTTCTGCACAAGACATGACAAATTCTGGAAAAACCTATGCATGAGTGAGTATAAAAATACCCACTAGAACACCCCAAAACCACAAAGAATATAACAATATGATAACTATTATTTATATATAGATATATGTATAAAAAACATATAAAAAATAATATCTAGATATACACAACAAATATAAAAAATATCAATGTAAATTGAAAAACATAATTCTATCCTTGGATTCCATCTCAAAATTGACAAATAACACTCATCTAGGGAAACACACACAACATGTGTCAGACAACATTGAGGATATATATCCAAGAAGCCCAGATCATCAGTCTTTACCTGTTCAACTATACACTAGATGTATAAAATGATATGATGCATAGATGAGTATCACTCTAAAGGAATTAGGGTATACCAAAAACTCTATATATTTTAACCCACTAAGTTGGGGATCAGTGCCTACAATTTTTTCCACAAAGATACCAAGAACTCCACAGAGGGAATGAAGATGATAAAGGAACTCAATGTAGGCCTCATGAAAGTAGTCCAAAAACTATATCAATGAATTCATGTTAAAGGGATCACTTCCCTATGTATATGAGGATATTTAATAATAATAATCAGGTAATAGGATATAGGGAACATTCCTTGAATGAATATTTTATACGATATATAGGAAAATGGATCTAATAAAAAAATGAAGTAGTATATGGTGTTTACTATAAGTACACAACACGTTCCACTATACCTGATTACATCCCATGTAAACGACATGTTCACATGTCCATGTTGAATTACACGTCATTCCATACACATGTAATTCCTCTATTCTACCATTACATGGATTTGGTCATGTATTATCATCCTGGCCATGTCTATATAAGAGTAAGCGACATGAATGTGGCCATTTAATGTCATCATGTGTCCGTGTAAGCTATAGGTTACATGATGAACTTACAAAATGGGACCACATTCCATGTGAAAAAGTCACCCACAATGTGATACTAAGCCCCTATTGAAACCCTACCCACCAGTGGATGGCTACCAAATGGAGTGTAGATCCACATTACATGTAGTGATGATAAGAAATTTCTAGAATATAAGATCTTAAATAACCCATCTTCTTGGCTTCTTTTAATTCTAATCCAACCTTTCCCCATGGAAGAACCAAAAAGTGTCTTTGGTCAGGACTTGGAATCTATAAATCATAAAAAATAGGCCATGTGGTAACTTCTGAAAAAAACATCATAAATCATTCATGAACCCTACCCAAAGAATATAAAACCATGTACCAAAACATTATATCCTCTATGGCTTCCATCGACATACCATCATCATGTCGCTCCAAGCCCAAATGTACAATATCGAATCACTGTACTATAAAATGGGAGTGCAAGGATCAATTACTCCGAGTTCATTAAACCAGAGGTTGAAAGGTATTTACAACGATGAAGGAGAAGTGATAAAGGATTGTGAAAATAACATCCATGAGGAATGGTCGTCATCCAATTCTCACGTTGACCATTATTCATTATTTCTAGAATGAACATAATAAATTCAACCAATTATCTAATAATTCTAACACTTACCCATACACATCATGTTATGTGATTCAATTAATTAGTTAATTAATTCCCATTCATTATTGAAATCATAAAACATGAATAATTTTAATTAAACAATTGTCCTACTTGAGTTGGGATCAATCACTAGAAAATAACATAATTGAACCGTGATTGCTGGCATGATCCTCTAATTATGTCTCACTCTGGTTGGCGATCATTGATATGGTAATATTCCACCAATTGAATCAAATTGAAGACACTATAAATTATCTTGATCAATTACTAAGGTTATGTCGCTAACCCTATAAATTGTAAATAAGCGTGATTAAAAAGATAATTATTAGGTCATTGCATCATATAAAATTAAATAAATTATCTTTATTAATCTATTTGTTATTGATTCCCAAAAATTGTTTTCACAAACAGTCTATGCCTATGCTGTTTATGTCATTCCTAGGGTAAAACACATGATTTGAAGTCATCAATTCTATAAGATTTCTAATTCAGGCCCCTTTTAGAAGTTTTTCCACATTTTTTGGAAAACCACATGTGCATACTATTTAATATATTCAATATGTTTCAAACATTTATTCCAAGAATAATGGATCTTAGAATTGAAAATCATTCCGAATCGTGGTCTAGAAAATAATCTATAAAATAACAAAAATTCAGAAATTTAAAATTCTAAGTCATTATATAAACAATGATGACCATATATAAGGATAGATTATCAATTCCTAGTATAAGTGGTGGATTAAAAAGTACATTAATATATTAGATTATTTTGAGGAGTTGAACATGTGTCCATGGAACTAAACCATACTTACTTCAAGAACCAATCATAATTAATGAAAATCATACCATTCATTGATATGTATCAAAATGACCAAGTCAAACATCAATGGGAATTAACAATAATAATTTAAGCTTCCATAATCCTTGAATAGAGGTTGGGGTACTCCATGGACCAAAATAGAACAACTAGTATATCTTATAAACAGATGGTAGGTAATTTCAAGAACCATACAGATATTCCATGTCCATATTCCAACAAACAAAATTACAATCTACTGTGTAGGTAGAGTAAATATGGCCATGGGTATTTATGGTTACCATTCATAACCAATGTCTAACTTCCAAGGACATATATTGAAGTATATAGTAGTATATTCAATCCAAATATTACTTTATCAATTTAGTTATAATATATATAATACATGTAATTCTTGATTAACATGATTGGGTAACCCATATATGAAGCAAGAACACCACCATTTCTTTATATTCAAATTCAAAATATCTTAATAAATAAGTAAAACAAAAGAGATCATAAAATAGTAATATAATCATGGGATACAAGTAAAAATAATCATAAGAATGAAATATTATATCCTCAAGATCAAACATGTTATCAGTTTACATTAATAAAATATATTTTTTAGGAATAAATTATTTTATGTTTACTCTAACTCTAACTGATTTCACAAGTACCCATATTCTATAATAATATGACAATGAGGAATGTGAAACCTACCAAAAAATATTTTTTATGTGATTCTCAATTCCCATATAGAAGAGATAAGTTTCCACATAAAATTTTATAACATTAGAATATGTTAAACTAGGTATTAATCATAATGAAAAGATTAGATAAAATAAAAATAAGGAAAAAAATTATTTTCATTAGATTCCTCAATAAATTGACTACATATTAACTTAATTAAATAATCCCCCATTGTATTTGATTAATGTTTAAGAAGTAAACATTAGTGATTTAGGATCTATAAATTTCCTTGATTTTAGATGTAAATAATAATGGATATGTGTAACCTAACCATGGATAGATATATTATTGGTCTTGGGAAGACTAGGAATCATTTTAGATCACCCTAGGTTCTAATATTACTATCAATGGGATTAATGATGAAGAAAGGTCTTAAGAGAGTTAAACTTGTGAAAAATAAATGAGAAACTCAAAAAAATAGGTTGATCAGGTTAAAAATTTAGTGTAAAAGTAAATTTATAAATCATTAAAAAGCACATAAGTTTTATATTGAGTTCCTATTACAAGTTCACAAAGTACAAAATGTCATTGATAGACCCATATGTATTAATAGTAGACACCATCAAGTACTAGTTACCACACCACATTGCAACTACTGAACTACCACATCCACAAAATCTTCTCCTTATCTCTACTTGCATTAACTATTATTATATTCAAAATAAAATTTTATTATTGAATAAAAATTGAAAATTATTTGATATTACAAACTTGGAGGATAAATATCATTATAGGATCCATTCCATCAAGAATCTCATTCTTGAGAATATCGAGTGATCCTTTTGAGGGGGAAAAACTCAACTATTTACCCTTAATTTCGGCCTCCTGTTTAAAACATCCCTATATATGTCAAAATAAAATTTTAGATTACACAGATTTTAATATATTATTCCCGGGTAGTTTCAATAAAGTAGGAAAAAAATATAATTAACCATGATTGGATTAAATTTCCAGAATCTAAAAAATTATTAAGTAAGAGGGTTTTTTATTTATAATTTACCACTAAAATGAAATTATTTATAGAATAATGAATATCGAGAAACCACGATAAAGATGAATAACGTCCCTTAAGGACAAACCATCATCACCCTCAATGGATGTGATATAAATCATAATTATTTTATTCTACCACACATAAAATGAATTTTATGTTAGTTAAAACTTCTTTTACACCTTGGATCTCATGAGTATATAAATATTGATTACTAATAATTAATTAGAATCAATCAAATCATGTTTGATAAAATATTTTCACTCATAAATTCATCACATCAACAATGAAAGTTGATGAAAAATTTGTCTATATAATAATATTGTTCTCAAAATATTAATATACATATTAATGGATTTTAAATTATGTATTTCCCCAACCAAAATAATCAAAAAGCGAACTCAATAAATAAAAAGGGCTATAGATGATACAAACATGATCCAATAATCAAATGTACTGATTAATGCATATAAGCATGGGGAATCATGTTCTGTTTACTCAATAACAAAAACACAAGAAACCGTCATCAATAAAAATATATATTAATAATTCTATATAACAATTATATAATTTCAATTATTTTGCAATAATTATGTGTAATAACTCATGATTACATCAAATAAAATCCCTCGGAATAACCACTATAGTGGATTATAAGTATATGAGGAAGAATAATTATAAGTTGGATGATGGAAACACTAAATTATTACCAAAACCTACTACAAAATAATCCAAAAAAGAAAAAATTGAATCAATTTGATGACCCAACAATCACATAAAAACCTATAACAACATTTTACATGAATATTCATTAAATCTCTCAACAAATCAGACACCTAGAACTTTAGGTTTATCATCATTATATATTATATACCTAAACAACTATTTCTATAAAAATTAATAAATATGGTAAAAAAATATTATTCACACATGATAACACTCTAAAAAATTAAACATAATATTTTTCTTCATAACCACATGAACAGAAACTTATGAAATGGATTACCTCAATTTCATAATAAGGGTAATCAAAATATATTAAAAAAATATCACAAATAAAAATGTGTGACTGAGGAAATAATCATACTTATTGAACAAAACACAATAAAATCATAACTAAAAAATAAAAAATCATAATTGATTTGTTATGATAAATATATTTTTAAATAACATAAGAAAAGAGTAATAGGGGAGTGGAAACATTATTCAATATTCATGAGCTATGAAAACCTAACATACAAATATTAAATAAAATAGTTTTGTGGTATAAGAATGTCAACCATACAAAATCATAGAAGGTTATTTTTTATGTAAAGTACCACATCCCAAACCCTCATAATATTGTTGGATGATTCAAATAGAATAGTGGATAGAGTCCCATAGTGGATTGGGTTGACTCCCCATTACTAATAATATAGTGGATTGAGTCTTGTAGTGGACTGGAATCACTCCCTTGTTCCAAACATGTTATATCATTAAATATAAGTGTTTTTCCAATTCATACATGTTATATATATTTTTGATCTTACTCGCCTCATATAAATTGGAATATTACCCTCTTTTATAGTGATATGTAAAGGAATACTTTTTCTCCCACATCTAATTCAAAAACACAATGAGGGTTATCAGTGTAGATATTTTGAGGGAGGTGTCCCATTTTAATGTATAGTTGAGTGGTTTGATTATTTTTTGAAATACATTAAGAAACATGTGGTCTCATTATCATAAAATCCTTTATTACATCCCAAAATTTGTGTGTTTTCACCTTTACCTATACAATTCCTCATGTGGTTCGATTTAAAAATTCCAAGTAGTATTGTACTTGTGGTATGAATGTTATCTCAAGATAAATTTCCATTGCAATCCCAGATTAATAATATCAGAATCATCAGAAAATGATTCCATAATCAAACATGGTTTTAATATGATATTAGAAACATAGAAATAGATAACTTCATCAAAATTAACATCCCATATATTTTTTAAAACCAATTGAGTTAATTTTTAGTTCTTATCAATTGGATTCCATAAAAAATGATGTCGTTATTCCTGAAATGAGATTAATGGAATGTTTATGGTTCTTGAACCACAAATCAATTGTGATTTTTTTCATTTGAGAAATTTTTTTGCATCATTTGATTTTGATTTTACTCAAAATATAAAATATCGAATTTTAGATTTGTCAGTGATCACATAAGGATAAGTCCCCCAACATGGATCCTTATATTTGGATCCCCAAATGTAGATATATAGGGTATCATACCTAACATGGATAACTCTTATGTTACTGTATATAGTTTTCCACATTACCTCAAGCAAACCTTTTCATGTGCTAGTGGTTACTGAAGATAATAGAGGTCCTAGGGTGTTTCAATGGGGAGAGTATTCTCTTTAGTTTGAGTAAATCACAATGTATAATGACAAATAAAATAATAAATGCACTATAATAATATAAATAATCATAAATAGAAATAAATCATTCTGATATATGTAATTAGAGTGATAAAAAATGATAAACAGGTTATGATACTATAAAAAAAATGGAAGTACACAAGATATATACCAACAATCATAAACAACATGATATAAAAAATAACAAAAGGTGAAAGTTATCTCCAATTTCATCATGAGAATATTCTTGGTCCTCTACTCTCATAATATATAATAGTATAGAAAATCAATCATCTATTACCATACCATTTCTTGTATTTGTGCATGCAACCAACAAGTCTCTTCAAGTACTAAAATAATGCATTAACATGGGTTGAGATATTCTAAGTAGGTCTCCACTAATGTCATCTTGTATGATCCAGACAGTTCATATCAAATGTAAGTGTGACTATGTGATAAATATATAGTAGTGATGCAAGTTGTTAATGAGTCATCTCTAGTTTCTAAAGGACACCAAGGTTACAGTACCAACTTCGGCCAATGTTGGGATACCTTTGAACACGTGTCACCATATATATATATATATATAATTTTATATATGTTTAAATAAATATTACTATGTATATAGTTAATATATATATAAGTATATTAAAATATATTAACTACATACATAGTAACATTTATTTAAACATATACATACATATAGATGTGTAGTAATATCTAGGACCAAAGGAATAATATAATAATATATGAAATTTTATAAAATTTTGAGGTTGTAGATATGGATACCAATCCAAAAAATCATCATTGAATAAAAATGTCATCATATTAGTGTTCCTAATGAGAAAATTGAAACATCATACACAACAAAATCTAGGGGAATGTGAAACATAATGCTGGAAATTCAATAAATGATGTGATGCATCATGAAAATTAGCATACGTCAAAGGAGTATAAACCATGATTTCCAACACATTCCTTAACCATATCTCAATGTCCATAATATATATGTGATAAATAATAATAAGAATAAATTTTTATGTACATATTGATTTAAAATAATTTATGACATGGCTCCCTACCATTTAACATTGAATTATAATTTTGTGTAACCCACTTTTTATATAAAGGAAAGTGACCTAGTCACAATATTCACATTAATTTTGTTAAATTAAGACAATGAAATTTAATTTTCAATATGAGAACACATAATAGTTGGTTTAGTTACATATGCAATTCGAAGGGTAGGATAATATCATAATAACAACTTCATGGTTGTCACTAATAGAAAGGAACATATAATGAAATCATTAGGAGTGTATGGTGGAATTTCTAGGGTGAATATGAATTTAGATTAAGGAAATTTATAGTTATAATGAAATACAAAGAATTAACAGAATTTCTATATCATGAATCGTGGTACTTATAAATGATACATTTGGGATAAATACTAGACCATATACCTTATGGTGGAAGATGACTCCTTATCCAGTATCTATAAAGTATTATATCTAGAATAGAAAGGATGGAAAAAATAGACAAATTCCATGAGAATAATGAATAATAGGTCACCTGTAAATTGATCACATGAAGGTGAGATAAATACAAAATATTATTCTAGAGGATTTAATATATTAATGTTCACTATCAAGCATAATGGATAGTGAGATAGGAAGAACGTGGATTGATGTGGGGAATTAAATCCTAGGAGATGTCATTGAGTGAGATTGCAATGTTGGAAGAGAGGTGCAGTGTGATTTTTGGATAAAAAAGGAGGGTGAGACTCTTAATATATGTAAGGGAATAATCAATATTTCAACCCTTTTAAAATATACATGTATAAGACTCATGATTTTTTAAACTGTGCTCCAAAATCGTATCAATTCACTCCCTAACCTGCACTAACCATGAAAATTATGCACTTTGTTTGGACAAACTGTGCACAACCAATGTGGAAACTCTGCATCTTTGTATGGAACCCATGCATGGCCATGTGGCCTAAACCACATAGTTTTTAAAATATTTCTCTTCTATATACGGTCTTCATGGTTGAGCCACCACTACTACAAAACCGGCCCTTTGTAGCATTGTGATTTATTAGCATGAGAAGAAAATGCTGATAAATACAATATTTATCTGTTATAATTAAAGCACTGATAAATTTAACCTTTTATAAGTGCTTTTATTTTAGTTCTGATTAAAAAACCATTATCATTGATTTAATTTTAACAATGATAAAGGGTATCCTCTATTAGGACTTTATTTTTATCAATGATAACAGGTAGCCTTTTTCAACGCTTTATTTTTAGAAATGATAAATTTAAATAATTAAATAAATAAATAATAAAATATTTGTTTATTAAAAAAATATTAATTAAATAATTATTTACAAAAAATTAATTGATTGATTATACAATATTAAATATCAATCATTTTATTAATTAGACAATTATTATAATTAATGTTATTAAATTTTATATATGGAAAATATAGAAATATATAAATGTATAAAAATATGATTATAGGTTAATAAATATTTATACGCATTACATTAAATTGTCATATAAAAATTTAATAGGTATATATAATTAAAAATTAATATGAATTAAAAATATTGACTCATTACATTTTACAAGATATACATATAATTTTATGTCGTTTGATTTTTCAATTTAATATTGATCAAATGTTTTTATATAGATTTCACATATGCGTATAATTAATGCATTTTTATATAAAATATACAAACACACACAAAAACAATCCATTATTTCTGTAGTACCCTCTGTTTATGGTATATAGCCTTTTTTATTCCTTTTTATGAGTTTAATGTGAATGGGATGAGTTGAGAAGAGGCTAGGAGAGCTTGGAATGGTTTTGGATGAGTTTGGAGGCTTTTCTATGGGTGCACGGTTTGAGCACGGCTAAGGGAAACCATGAGGGTGCTCCAGGAAACCATGCTGGGGGAGGTAGTAGGCTTCGCACAGCCCACGCACGGTTTGACAAACCATGCCAGGAAACCATACATACCCTTGCTCTCGAGGCAGTAGCATGCACACAATTAGCACATAGTTTTCCAAATCGTGTGGGCTAACTGTGTGGCCACTTAAAAAATTAGGTTTTATGTTCCGGGCTCCCTCTGGATTAACCTATTTCACTCCAATCATCCTCCCACTCGAGCCTCACTCAGGACTTTGGGTTCTTTGGAGTTGAAGGTGATCATCCAAAGATTCTTGAAGCGATTCAAAGGTGTTTCGTGGTGGTTTGAAGGTGGTTTCTCAAGGGTAAGTCTCTCCACATAGTTTTCGTGTAGATTCCTCTAGATCCACTTCTTCCACTTTTTTGGCTTTCTAGATCTACACTTATTGAGTGTTGATCTAGGGTTTTGGTTTCCTTGGATGATGATTTTAATGCTTGTGAATTTTAGGGAAGGAGATCTAGAAAGGTTTCGGTGGTGCGTTCGTCGAATTAGAGGTGTGGCTGCTCGTGGGTCGATTTCATCAGAACCCTAAATGTAGGTGGCTTCTCTCTAGACTCAACATGCTTATAACTAGTGGTGTTTGATTACAATTAATTTGTTGTGATGGAAATTAATTGTGATTGTTAGGAAAAATTGGTAGGAAATCCCTTTTGTGATGTTTTGGGGATTTTTGGGGAAAAGGGGGGGGGGGTGGGTTTTATGGTGAAATTATATTGTTGTGAATTATAAAATGGTGATTTAAAAATTTGTTTCTTGGATCGGGGCCAAGGAAATGGATTATGAAATTGGTTTTCAAAAAAAGGGTTGTTTTATTGAAATGGGGTTTTGGCCTGGAAAATGGTTTAAGGATGGTTTCAATAATTGGGTGATTTATTGAAGGGGTTTATCATGTAATGGAATCGGTTGATTTCATGTTGTTGCGTCCTTGTTGCGTAATGTGTTTGGTTGTGATTGGTTGAAATGTTGTGTGTAAGTGGGAGGGAAGTCTCACTATAAATGGTGATGGATAGTGGTCGGAAGAACCACTATATGGGTAGTGGTCGGGAATTACCGCTAGTAGCGGGTAGTGGTCTGGATGTACCACTAGTTGTGAATGGGTGAACGGGTTGGGCGGAAGTCCCACCGTTTTGGTTTTTTCGGTTGTTTTTTTTTGTTCTGGTTGTGTTAATTTTTTGTTGTGCTTTCCTTGGAAAGTTGGGAATTTTTGTGATAGTATGGGAATGATGAAATGGATTGTGGCATGTTTTTTGGCATTCTCATTGTTTCTTGGTTTGGGTGTGATGGATTGGTAAGGGTATGTTTGGATTGTAGAAATGGTTGTACTTGTGATTAATTTATATAAATTGTTTTATATAAATCTTCTAATGGTTTTATTCTATCGGAGTGTGTATGGAAGTCATTTGGGGAAAACCTATTGAGTATTAGTACTCACCCCCTGATTTGGCTCAATAATTCTTTGGTAGATGTCATATTCTGATTCACAGGTATAGGTTATGCATCTAATTGCTAGTGGTTCATGGTGATGCTCGGGGAATGTGGTGGTGCTTGGAGCTTGGTGATTGGTGTGGAGCTGTGGTGGTGTCCTGACATGTGGTGTTTGTTGTTTAGTTTCCACTTTGTACTCTACTAATTTGTGGACATGTCTAGTTTTATTGGTTTTGGGGTTTCTGATGGAATTGTTAGTATCACATTGTTGGGTTTGAAAGTGCATACATCTTTAGTTGTGGGTTGGTTGAGTTTGGTTATCTTCTTAAGGGAAAATTTTTCCCCACTGTTCCATGATGACCTCGACAATTATTGCCAGCCTTTGGTGCCATGGGAACGTCCCTTAAGGCCATGTAACCATCACCACCTCCTCAAGCCAATGAGGTAGGTGCAAGGTGTATCAAGTTGTATCATTTTGTTCGGTCCTTAGCATTCAAGTGAGAGTATTTGTGCAGTCGCTTTGGTGCCTTGGTTCTGGAGTTTACATTCGTTGTGTTATATTCCTTATGTTTTGATGGTATCAAGGCGTAGGAATGTAGGAACATGGAATGTATATCATAAAAGGACGTTTCAAACCCTCTTATGCTGAAATTCATGTTACTAGGGATTTGGGTACATAAGTGCTTTGGAGACACTTATAGGCATTTGAAATCTCATTGTCATGGGTAAATCCAATGAGATGTGCAAGACATATAAGATAGAAATTACTTCCCACTAGGATGCATATTTCATTGGTGTATACTGAATTATGGGTTGAATCGAAAAATAGTTTTGCAAATGTGCGAAATTTTAATGTGAATAAATTTGGAATTTTGAAAATGGGATGGTTTTCAAAATGGAGAAACATGGAAAATTTGAACTTTTGGAAGGACATGTACAATAGTGTTGTGTAATTTGAAAAGAAATTGGAATTCTTGATGTATAATGAAGTGAGACTCATGGTTTTTTGTTTTATAATGATAGAAATGGAATTAGGTAGGCGTCGTGGAGACCAACAGAAAGTGGCCGATGAGAACTTGGTTTCACCTGAGCCCCAAGTGAACCAGCAGCTAGTGAAAAGCATAGTGAAAGCTTTCAAAGCTGTGGAAAGTGGAAATAAAATGGATGAACCAAGGCATGTGGATCATGGAGTTCACTTTCAAAAGAATAATCCACCCATCTTTAGGGGTGATTCCGAGCCAGAAAGGGCAGAAGCATGGTTGAATTGAAAAAAATAAGATTTTCAAGTTCTCTGGAACACCAGTAGAGGAGAACGTGAAGTTGTCTACGTATATGCTAGAAGATATTTCCCTTCAGTGGTGGTAGTTGGGCGTCTAAGTAGGGATAGACCAGGGTGTGACATGGGAAGAATTTTAGGAATTTGTTTAGTAAACAATTTTACCCACATACATGTAGTTGGGGATTGGATTAGTGGTAAGCACCCTATAATTATACATGACAAATGGGGGTTCAAAACCCATTGGAAGCAGGTATAGTAGCAGCACTGTAGCTATACTATAGCAGCCGAGATACTATTTCAAAGATGACACTGTAGCGACGGTAGGGGCACTGTAGTGGTGGCAGGTACTGTGCGGTACTGCAGTGTTGCGGGTACTATAGAAGTACTATTCACAGAATGGGCCTTCAGCCAAAAAATTGGGCCTACGAGCTATGTAATGTGCTAAATGCCTACTGTGCCTTCGAGCTATGTAATGGGTCTCCCTCTACCCAGTTAAAGAGGTATTTTCTTTGTTTTAATAATAAAAATGAGGCTTCGGCCCCAACATTTAAAAAAATTCTACCCACATACGTTTAGAATTCAGTGTTCAACTAATTTCTTCAGTTTGAACCAAGTGATTATGTCTGGGATGGAGTATGGAGCTATGTTTATCAAAATAGTGAGGTTTTCACCCGAGGTGGTGAGTAGTACGTCGTTGAAGGCAAGGATATTTGAAGAGGGGTTAAGGTAAGAAATCTGTTCAAAGGTAGCAGTACTGTTTATGGTTGATTACACAGAAATTTTGAATAGAGCCTTAGTGGCTAAGCAGGATCTGTTAGGTGCTTCAGGCGGAGGAAGCATGGTGGTACCCATGGGGAATAGTGCGAACTCTAACACGGGGTTCAAGCGGATGGGGGACACATATTACCAGGGTGGGAGTATGGAAAAAAATCTGATGACAGGATTGGTGAATCTTCCTCTAAAGCCCTAGAGAAAACTAGAATGCTTTCAGTGTGGTTTTATGAGCCACATCAAGAGAGATTGTATGGAACAACCTCGATCATGTAATAATTATAATCATATTTGGAATTTGCAGCATTATTGTCGGAATGATCCAAGGTCTGGTGCACGTGATACTCCTTAGGGATCGTAGTCTTTGTATGCTTCGACGTGACATAGACAACATCATACCCCTCGGCAGCAGATTAAAGTGGGTCCTGGTGATTCTCGGAATACCACAACTCCTCAGCAGGGAAATAAAGAGCAGAGCGTGGTAATAAAAATTGTGTTTGGAGCTGAGCAGGTTGTGGTGGATGATCAGTCGAGACCATCCACGGTGCGAGGTACTATTCTTTTATATTCTACCTTGATGCATGTTCTGTTTGATATGGGTGATTCACACTCTTTTATTGCTACAAGTGTGGTTGATTTGATGGGTTTAAGGGTAGAAATTATGCCCTGGTTTTAAAAAATCCAACTCCTTTGGGTCGAAGAGAGTGTTGAGCCTTCTTGTGCAGAGCATGTTGTATCATTGTGGGAGAGGTTTAGCTAATCTGGAATTTCTCAATGCTTGAGATGGATGGGTATGATGTAATCATGGGAATGGATTGGATGGTGGATTTTAATTCCCAAATTGACTGCGATGCAAGGATAATGGATTTTATAACACACGATGGTGTTAGGAATATCTTTAGAGGATAGAGGCATAAAGGGCAGGGTGAAACGATTTTGTTGGCCCCAACAGTGGCATCGTTATCATAATAGTTGGCGGTGTTGTTGTTGGAATCGGTAGAGGGTGTTGAGAAGAGTGTTCTTCCAGAAGTGGGGGATCAGTTGCGGGTGAGGAAGGAAGGTATTCCTAAAACAACATTCAGAAGTAGATATGAACCTTATGAATATGTGGTTATGCCCTTTGGTCTGATTAATGCGCCAACGATGGTCACAGAATTGATGAATCAGATATTTCAGAGATATCTGGATTTATTTGTGGTGGTGTTTGTAGATAATATTCTGGTGTATTCAAAGACAAGGGAGGAGCTTGACCAGCACTTGGAGATAGTTCTAGGGATCTTGAGGGATCATCAGTTTTATTCCAAATTGTCAAAGTGTGGCTTTTAGACATATGAAGTTTGTTTTCATGGCTAGGTTATTTCAAAAAGTGGTGTTTCAGTGGATCCTGAATGGATATAGGATACTATCTTGTGGAAACCTCCAAATAATGTGTTTGGGATACAATGTTTCTATGGTATAGCTGGGTATTGTCGGCATTTTTTGTGATTTTTCAGGTTTGGCATCGCCAATGACAGCGTTGATAGGAAATAATGTTCTATTCCAGTGGAATGAATAGTTTTAGCAGTGTTTTGAATAGATAAAGGGTCACCTTTAAACAGTACCAATCATGGTTTTTTCTGAACTAGGAAAAGGGTACATGGTGTATTGTTATGCATCGAGATTAGGGTTGGTGTGCATTATCATGCAAGGTAATCATGTGGTTGCATATGACTCATGGCTGTTGAGAGTTGATGAGAAGAACTACCCAACTCAGGATTTGGAATTGGCAGTAGTGTTGCATGCTATGAAAGTGTGGCTCCATTATCTCTTTGATGATAAATTCACTGTATATATAAATTATAAGTGCTTGAAGCACATTTTATCACAAATGGATATGAACTTGATTCAAAGGAGATGGATGGAATATCTCCAGATGTTTGATTTTGACATAATGTACACACCAGGTAAGGGAAATTTGGTGGCAGATGCATTTAGTAGAAAATCATATTCTCAGATGGAGAAACATTCCTTTGACTATTGGAAGTTGATGACTTTTATAGCCAATATGTGGTTGGAATGTGAGGACCATGGTGATAGAGCGGTCTTCTTTCCAGTTTTTTTGATTCCTGACTTGGTTGTCTTGGTTAAAGCCGTACATATATTTGATTCTGTGTGTGTGAACATGGGGTCGAAACACAATGGTGGGGAGAACATTGATATTTGGAAACTGATTGGGGATTCAATTTTGTGTTTTCAGAATCAGGTGGTTGTACTAGTTTCTTGTTTGGAGGATCTTCTCAGGGCGTATCATCATTCTAGTTGGGATGTTCGTACTAGAATTCAGTGAATGTATAAGTCATTGAAAGAGTAGTTTTGGTGGGCTGGTATGAATAGAAGAGTGGATGAGTTTGTTTCGAGATGCTTGACTTGTCAGCAAGTCACGTTAGGGCATCAAAGGCCAGTAGGAATGTTGCCGACTTTACCAATCCCTTTTTGGAAGTGGGAGAAAATAGTGATGGATATTTTCACAGGTCTCCCATGAATGGCCAGTAACCCCAATGCCATTTGGGTGATAGAGTATTTTCTAACGAAGTCGGCCCATTTCATTCCAATTCACGCATTTTCTACGTTGGAGGATTTGTCCAAAATATATATCCAGGAGGCGGTAAAGAGGCATGGTGTTTCACATTCTATTGTATCCGATAGAGATCTGATGTTTACACCTTGTCTCTATAAATCCTTACAGCAAGCCCTTGGAACTAAGTTGGCCATGAGTATGTCATATCGCCCTTAGATGGATGGTCAATCTGAGAGGACGATGCACACTCTAGAGTATATATTGCAGGCTTGTGTTATGGATTTTAGTGGCTCATTGGAGGATCAGCTGTCGTTGGTTGAGTTCTCATACAATAACAATTATCAGTCATCCATACATGTGGCTCCGTTTGAAGCATTGTATGGGCGGCTATGTCGATCTCCACTATGTAGGCTGGAAATAGGTGTGTCCTCGGTTGTTGGACTGAGCCTTGTCAAGGAGACTATTAAGAAGATCAAGATGATCAGAAAGAGAATCGAGACAGTTCAGAGTCATCAGAAATCAAATGTGGATCATCGTCGACGGCCATTGTCGTTCGAGGTGATGGATCATGTTTTGTTAAGGATATCTCCAAAGTTGGGACATCGTCTATTTGGGAAGCAGGGAAAGTTACCTCTGAGGTATATTGGGCCTTTTGAGATTCTTAAACAGGTTGGTTAGGTGGATTATCGTTTGGTCTTTCCACCCAGGTTCAGTACTGTGCACAATTTGTTTCATGTGTCACAGTTGAAAAAGTAACATCTGGATCGTGACCATGTGATTCGATGGGATCATGTTGAACTCGAAACAGATGCTTCTTTGGTGAACGTGCCAATGAAAGTTTTGGATAGGCAAGAGAAAGTCTTGAGTGTTAAAAGAATCAGTTTAGTTCATGTTTTGTGGAAACATGGTAAGATTCAAGAGGAGACATGGGAGAGGGAGAAAGTGATGGTCAAGTAGTGGCCCGAGCTCTTTCGGCAAAGGGAGGGTTCACTACTTTACGAGCATGGAATTTCTAATAGTGGGGAGAATGTAGTACCCCCAGGTTGAGGTATGTAGCATTTGTTTATGCCTTTTTATGTGTTTAATGTGCATGGGATGAGTTCGGAAGAGTGTTGGAGAGTATGGAATGGTATTTAATGAGTTTGGAGACTTTTATATGGGTGAACGGTTTGAGAATTGCTAAGGGAAACCGTGTGGGTGCTCTAGAAAACCGTGAAGGGAGAGGAAGTAGGCTTCACACGACCAACAGAAGGTTTGACAAACTATGTGAGGAAACTGGGCAGACCCTTTCTCTTGAGGGAGTAGTGTTCACACGGTTAGCGCAATGTTTTCCAAAACGTGTAGGCTAACCATGTGGCCACATAAAAAATAGTGTTTAAGTATCGGTTCCCTAGGGATTAACCAATTTCACTCCAATAATCCTCCCACTGGAGCCTCACTCGGGATTTTAGGTTCTCAGGGGATGAAGATGATCTTCCACTGATTCTAGAAGCGATTCAAAGGGGTTTCGTGTTGGTTTGAAGGTGGTTTCTCTCGGGTAAGTCTCTCCTCTTGGTTTTCTTGTCGATTCCTCTAGATCTAAATCTCACTCTTTCATGGTTTTCTAGATCTACATTTCTTGTGTGTAGATCTAGTGTTTTGGTTGCCTGGGATGATAATTTTAAGGCTTGTTAATGTTAGGGAAGGGAATCCAGAGAGGTTACAGTGGTGTCTTTTCCGAATTGAAGGTGTGGTTGCTTGTGGGTCGATTTCTCAGGAACCCTAATGGTAGGTGGCTTCTCTCTCGAATCCACTTGGTTAGAACTAGTGTTGTTGGATTGAAATTAATTTGTTGTGCTGGAAATTAATTGTGATTTTTGTGCAAAATTGGTTAGAAATCCCTTTGGTGATGTTTTGGGGACTTTTGGGGAATAAGGGGGTTTTATGGTTAAATGCTATTTTTGTGAATTTTAAAATGGAGATTTTAAAATTGGTAGCTGGGCTCGGGGCCATGGAAATGGTTTATGAAAATGGTTTTCAAAAAAAAAAGGGTTGTCTTATTGAAATGGGGTTTTGGCATTGAAAATGGTTTAAGGATGGTTTCAATAAATTGGTGATTTATTGAAGTGGTTTATCATGTAATGTAATAGGTTGATTGCATGTTGTTGTGTCCTTCGTGGGTTATGTGTTTAGTTTTGATTGGTTGAAACGTTGTGCGGAGGAGGGCGGGAAGTCTCACTGTAAAAAGTGATAGATAATGGTCGGGATGTACCGCTAGTTGTGGGTAGTGGTCGGGAAGTACTGCTAGGTGTGAATGGGTGAACAGGAAAGGAGGAAGTCCCATCATTTTGGATGTTTTGTTTTTTTGGTTGTTTTTGTTGTTTTTTGTGAATTTCATGGAAAGTTAGAAATTGTTGTGCTAGAGTGTGAATGATGAAATTAATTGTGGCTTGTTTGTTGGATTTCTCTTGATTTCTTGGTTTGGGTGTGATGTCTTGGTAAGAGCATCTTTGGATTATGGAAAATGTTGTACTTGCGATTATTTTATATAAATTTTTTCATATAAATGTGATAAAAGTTTTATCCTAGTGGCATTGGTAGAGAAGTCATTTGGGGAAAACCTACTGTGTATTAGTACTCACCCCCTACTTTGGCCCTTTCGTGTTTTTGCAGATGTCGTATTCTAAGGCACAAGTAAAGGTAAGGAATCACATTTCTAGCAGATCGGTGAGATTATCGGGGAATGTGGTGGCACTTAGAGCTTATAGATTGGTGTGGAGTTGTGGTGGTGTCATGGCTCATGGTGTTTGTTGTTTAGTTTCTACTTTATACTCTGATGTTTTGTGGACACATATAGTTTGAATGGTTGTAGGGTTTGGGATGGAATAGTTAGTATCACAAGGTTGGGTTTGAAAGTGCATGCATCTTTAGTTGTGGGTTGGTTGAGTTGGGTTATCTTCTTAAGGGAAAATCGTTCCCCACTATTCTGTGATGACCTCAGTATTTATTTCAAGCCTTTGGCACCTTGGGAAGGTCTCTTAAGGCCAGGTAACCCTCACCGCCTCCTCAAGCCAATGAGGTTGGGGCGGGGAGTTACATTCTCAATATTGTTAATGTGTACCTATATATTCCTAATTTATACTATTTGACTCATTTTTATACGTATATGAATGCACTCAAAATTAGTTTTTCATTAATAATGTTACAAATATATTTTCTAAATAAATATTTATGAATAAAAAAATTTATAAATGGACATTCTATAAAATAATACAATTATATATTAATGATAATAATTAAATAAATATTATTTTAATTTTATTTAAATAAAGATAAATAAATAATCTCATATATTTATATAATTATTAGATTTATAATAATGTAACTCCAATAAATAATATATTTACTATATTTATATTTATTTTCTTTTATTAATTATATATATATGTGTATAATTATATAAATATATATAAATATATATAATGATATAAACGATATTTTTTTAAAACTATTTATATAATTTTAAATAAATAATTATAAAATTATAATATATATATTTAAAAATGAAAATATATACAATATATATATATATTTAGTAATTTATAAATATTTACAATTTTTCATTTATAATTATAATTATAATTCATTTAACAATGCTTCATTAATAAGAACTGATAAAAGATTCCTTTTTAGCTCTTTTTTGCGCTAATAAAGATGATAATTTATCATCACAAAACCAAAAACTGATAAAATATAATTTATCATTGCTATAAGTTTGGCCATGATAAATAGTCCTTTTATCAGTGCTTATATTTTAATGGTTCATAAAAGCGTCCTGATATATTTCAAAAAACCCCAATCATTTGTAAACCCATTGGGATATATAATCTTTCATCGGAATAGACCCACTACCGATGCTCCTCCTCAGTGAATCAAATGTCAAATAACTCCCCTCGAATGCCTTTGAAAAAATCATCTTATATCCGTAGAGGGTCACAAAATTTCATCTACCAAGCGACGTAGGCCTTTTGATACTTTTTTTGTACTTTTGGTTTCATTTTTGATTTATTATTCCATGATTTTTTGTGATCCATTGTTCATGATTTATTTTTTATGATTTTTATGTGATAAGTTTTTTAGGGAACTAGTTGTGGTCCATTTATTATTGACTACCATTGTACAATCCTTTGGTTTATATCTGACACTTAGAAATTGATTCATTCATTGTTGTTTTATAACTATTTTTTATATATTCTTACAAATTACTTTTTTCTTTTATTGGATACATGTATCATATTATTGAGTTACTATTTGAATTAACAATGGTTCTTTGTTTTCTTATGGATTAGATTCAATGGGTCTATCACCAGTTAAGCATATGAGGTTTTATCACATCAAAACATCGCTTTTTGAATCGTGGTAGAATATATTTTGTCATTTTTTAATAATTGTTTCTATTGGGGGGGGGGGACAACCTTCGATTTATGAGTTTACACCCATATTTAAAACCATCCTTTACTGAATTTGAGGTGTGTTAGATGTCATAATATGATATGACCTAGTGTTTTTAGTTAATTCACTCTAGGGTCCTCACACTATCTAACTTCTGAATTACCCCTATAATGTCTAGTGATATTATCATTTATTATATTCCTTTATCTCCATCTATTTTTTCAAATTCTAATATCCCTTCTTATTTTATTTTGAATATCTAGGAAATCAGTTATTCTAGTTGAAATGATCCACATTTTCTTTATTAAAATTGTCTATAAATTTCACTCTTTATAATGAATATCTTTTATGTATTTACTTATATATTTTATAAAATTAATCTTTTATGAGCCCAAGAGGATAGATTTGAACTGCAAAAAGATCCATTCTAATCTTTTGACATATGAAGATGAATATAGATTAATAGAGTCTATCACGTTAGCAAGAGAGAATGTAGACTACCATTCTAGAATCCTCTATTTGAGTTTACATTGTTTTTATTCAAGAAAAAGTAGTCTGAAAGAGTTAGAAAAACATTTTATTTGTCACAAAATAGATCAAATCAATATATTTTTGACTAAACCTGAGGAAAAAATAAATGTGGACATCAATTGGGATGATACTATGGTTTATGAATCATTGATATGAATACCATTGTAAAAGATGACGAAGCTCGCATGAAAGAAATAACAATAAAAATTGAAGATGAACTTTGTGATTGCACAATGTTTTTTGTGGAGTTAAATAGTTTTTACAAGAAATAATTTTATATCAGTTCTACTAAATACACAACATTTTCTATATTATTGATGTTATATAAATTGTAAGCTAGAAACTGATTGAGTGACAATAGCTTTATAGAACTAGATAGTCTTCTAAAATAAATGCTTTCAGATGAAAATGAACTACCATGAAGAAAATATGACACTAAATTAATGTTACATTTAATGTGCATGATATATAAAAAAATACATGTTTGTTCAAATGATTTTATATTGTTTCACAGGGGTATGGATCACTAATCAAATTCCCAAAGTGTGGTGGAGATCATTATAAGAAAAATGAATCAAGTACTATAAGATCTATAGGGAACATTCCTATAATTCCATGGTCTAGAAAACAATATAGATATATATAAACTACATGACAATAAACATGGCATGTAAATACAAGAATTATTTATTGGATGTTGTAACATCCCTGAGATTCACTTATGTGTTTGAAAATTTATTACGAGTTTTATAAATTTGGATATTTGCCAAGAAACATTCATATTCTGATATCTACTGATGGAAAAATTCTTTTTGGTGTACAAGGTAGTTCCCATACTTCGCAGATCATCATTTAAGTAAATTATAAATTTCTTCCATGGTTATCCACGATGTGAAAATATATTATGTTGTTTCAACTCAATAACAATGTTAATCATGATGTTTTCACTATAATATCATTGTCCATATAATTAATGTATTGATTCATTTGTATTTTTAATTTAATTTTTATTATTATTACTCAAATAATAATTGATTTCTTATATAGGAAGATTTTTGAGTTTGTTTTTTATGGTATGTCCATCTTTCCTCCCTTTTTAGACCATAATATCCACAGATGTCTTCTCAAACAAAACATTTAACTACATCAGTATTGATATTTAATACATTCATTCAAGTTCTCTTTACTACTAAATGAAATAATTAATAATTATATTTTCAATGTAATATCATTTTACATATAATTGATGTATTTTTTCATATTTATTTTTAATTTAATTTTTTTATTATTACTCATAATAACTGTTTTCTACTTCTGCTGGATTATTTTTTTCTATCTTGAGGTGGTTTTTTTGATTCTACACATGAAATGTGGGATGTTCATTCAAGAAAGACAATGTAATTTATCGTAACATGGATAGTTAGGATTTTTTTCGAATTTATGTAATAATTTCTAATTATTTAATTGTATAGATCAATGATTCAAATGACTATAATAAAGTTTTTGTTCTAGTATTTGTGTTGTAGATTTTATTATATTTAAATAATGTATTTGGACACGTATTTGTTGATATTTGATGTATTTCTAGTGTGATTATGGTGCTTTAGGGTGCTGTTACATCACACAATAGTGGTGATGTAGTGTTCTATAATAGAAGACTACAATATTTTCCTTTATGATTAGTTTTAAAAGCAATGATAAAAAACACATTTATTAGCGGTTCTAAAAGCTCCAATAAAATTCCTTTATCACTTCTTTTTTATAGCACTGATTAGTAACCCCTTTATGAGTGTGTTATTAGTGCTGAAAATGGCAGAGTATTTTATCATCACTCATTTTGTCATCTATTTTCTAGAGTTGACAAATTATATTTCTAGCATTGTTAAATGCTAGTCAGTAGTAGTGGACATGGTTACTACTAACTGTTCACTAACCATTCACCATTGGAGTTTCTCTAAAAATTATAGTTTTAGTGTTCGAACTAGCCCCAGATTCTCAAAAACCATTCCTAAAACAATTAAGTACTTATATTAGAATAAAAAATAGGTTTATAATGAAATAAAATAAATTCATAAATACCTAAAAGGCTGGGATGTTACCATCTCCCTGACATAAGACCACTGGTCCCTGCAATTCCTTTTTGCATGCAGTAGAACATCATATAAAAAATATCCATCCATTGAGAAAGTACATTTAACCCTCTCTCCTAGGCCTCTTCCTATATATGGTTGTTCTTCTATAGCACCCAAAATAGTGGGACCAAATTCAATCATATATCCTATAGGAACCGATCAATAATACAAATTGGATGCTATTTAAAAGTAGCATTAACATTCATTTCAATGTCCTTTAGATTGAAGTAATGTGATGGTTTAGAAAAATATAAATTAATATTTGATTCATGGGGGATTCGTTTCATTTCCAGGTAACATTTGTGTAATTACAATAGATATGATATCAACATGAATATCTACAAGATATCAAAATGACTTATATAACGAGCTGATAACTTGTTCTATCTACAAACTGTTTTGGACCAAGACTGATAAAAAATCATAGAAGTACCAGATATGCCCCAAAAAACTCCTATTATTAGTGGTGATGATAAATATAATACTTCTTCCTAGATAGAGCTGTTGATAAAATTCAGGGATATGATTTACCTTCTCTATTGTCTCCATAATGGGACAAGGTCCAAGTAGCACTGCCTCACCTGCATCTATCTAGAACAAGGAAAAATAACATACAAAAATTATAATTTGTTATATGAATCCAGATGAATCGTTTAATAAATGAAATTAATTTAATATAATTTATATAAAAGTTGATGTTTCTCCCATGAACCTCAAAAATTAAGGTCGCATGATCTTTAAATTTCATCACATACTCATATCGTATACTCAGACTGATTTTTAGTCTGATGGTTATACACTATACTCATAACTACCTATGAACCCAGTGCCTTCTAAAACCACTTATAGAACCATGTTGTAAAATGTGTATTCCTATTAAATATGAATGAATGAAGAACACTATCATGGATTATAAATTCTCAGGTTTAAATACTCCCTTTATCTTCCACTAAATATTTCTCTATGATAAGTAGAAAGTGGGCTAGCCTGGTCAACCTATCAATGATCAATCATACCATATCACAACCTCGATATGATAACATTAAACATGTAAAAAAATCCACAGTGCTATTTTAATATTAGAATTTTAGAATTTATAGAGGATATAAAAGTCCATCATTCCACTGGTACTCTATATCCACCACTAATAGGAAGAACATTGGGTAATAAAACTTTTTTATTTACCTATTCATAACTATCCAACAATAATGATGGTGTATGCCATTGAATGTATTATTTGGACATGGTTTTATTTCACATTTAGGTTCTTGATACCCTCACATAAATTATTCATGTATGTTTGTGGTCACACAGACATGAGTATTAATATTTATGATCTCATATTCATCGACAACACAACTGAGAGGTGGGTTCTGACATGAGACCCTCTCCCCCAGGACTAAGCCCTCAGTATCCAAACACTATCCCAAATTTACTCAAACAAGAAGAGAAGATTTATATTCCATGGCTATTAAAATATTCTTCCTTTAATACACATGATACTCTATATGTATCTTATAGAATAGATCCATCAACATGAAACCACTACAAGAGTGTTATACTACATATGTACGAGTCTTCCAACATAGTGAGTAATCCACTACATTACACTATGTGACATCAATGTTTATTTAATATAGGTATTCTGCCCATATACTATATCTAAGATTCAATTCATTAGTATTTGAAATATATTTGTGTCTTTGATGATTTATGTATATAATAAAATATTATCCAAATAAATAATGCCTTCAATAGAGTATGGCATGAACTATAGGAGCAATATCGTGTTCTTATATATGGTAGTATTTCATGCGAGGTCTCAAATGATGAGACATGTATTCCCTGAATCACTCTTCCTACATAAGAATGGATCCCTACTCAATACATGAATCATCACAATATACAATATACCCTCATTCTGGGTTTTGATGAATTAGGATAAGGGCTAAATTTAGTGTCCCCTTCAACTCCATGAAGGATTTTTCCCACACATCAGATAACCAAATATTAATGACACTATTGTTAAATCCAATAAGATTTTGTTTAAGGTGTTATAATTCTTAAATAAGGACATTTAATTTCTATTTATCCCCAATAAACTCCATATGTCAATGATATCATTGGGCTACTATTAGGATACATTGATTATCACATTCTCTAGGTCAACATACACTAATGTTTCATAGAGAATGTAACATATAAAGTGAAAGTTATAATTTAAAAAGTGTAATTTTTTAATATTAGTAAACAAATAATTCCCTAACTATTTAATCAATGATAATGCATTGATTCCCTATCTCAAAATTGGTTGTAAATAGAAATATGTTAACTAAATATGGGAATGAATTTTTAATCCCATCATCAAGAAATATATCTATTATTAATTAATCATGAATGAATATTTTTGATAAAAATTAGAGCATCTATTAAATTATTGGAATAACAAATAATAATAAAAACACCATAGTTAAAGTGTATAAATACCTTCACCCACTCAGATCTCAGTTTTTGTGGGAAAAAGTAATCATAGAATGATTTTTGAAAATCCTTTCATACCATATCCCAGTGCAGACCAGCTAAATTTTAAACATCTTACAATCGGTTGGTGGAATCCGAAAACATGTTGTTTGGGATCTTGAACCTCCTCTATAGTGGTATATATAATTTCATGAATATAGAATACATGGTCTTTAGTTATGAATTAGTATTCTGGATTCCACCACCAACCAAGAACACTGGTGGATGTTATAGTTGGAACACTCACATCAAATGTTCTAAAAAACTGGTGGCTTGTAGTGACCCCCTCATAGAATACATAATCTATAAGAAAACCACTCATAACAGAGTGTGAGTTACCAAATTGAGTATTGAAGGGTCTATTACATAAATCCCTATAGAAGGTAATAATAGTGTTTAATGGATAAACGCCTATAGACAATTGTAATCACCACCATCATGTCCCTGAACATGATGTCATCATTGTGAATTTTTTCTAGAATTTCTAAATCCCCTCCTCAAAATTGAATTGGATATCTGAAAAGATCGCAGGTAATGGTATAGTGCAGGTACAAAACCTTAATTTTAATTATTGAACATTTAATATTCCTTCTTCCAAAAATAGGGCTAGGTAATTTTAGAATATGTTTAGTGTTATACGAGGAAATCCCTACTTCGCACTACTAATGTATGATCATGTTCAATGTCCCATATCATGTAACCTAGATCCTAGTATATGGGGTTTCAATTTCAATGTATAGAGTAAGACACACTTTATTTCGAAATAGGAAAACCCATTTAAATTTGACCCTAATATAAAAGTTTAAATTCATTTTGTCCATTTTCATATATTTATATAAATATCCTGGAATTGTTAGATGTGTCTACCAATTCTAGGATTTAGTGTCTTATTATTTATAAGATTCAATTTGGTACTTCATTTAACTGACACTAGCCTTTATAATTGTTTAATAATATGAATCACCAATCCAAATTTATAATGGACCATTCTCATAATAAATTACTGTTGATATCCAAATAATTTAACCTAATGATGTTTCATCCCATGTAACCAATGTTCAATGGATCCAAAAATTCAATAATTGGTTAGTTAGACTGTCACAAAAACATATATGATAAAAAACTGTTTAGATTGATGAAAATAATTTAAATAACCAATTATTAATTTCCCTAAATGAAATGGAAGTTCAATTCAAATACAACTATTAAGGAACATACAAAAACCACAAGAAATACATGAAAAGAAATAAATGAGATACCTATATAGATTAGAATAATGCATGACATGTATATATATATACATGCCTATTATAATTCATGTGAAATACTTCCTTTCCATACAGGGTCAATTGAAAAATAAGGAATCCATAAATTTCACATCAGAAAAAAGAGTATCACTAAATGGTAAAATCACCATAACTATAATAAGTGAATCCCAAAAAATTCCAATAACAATAAATTTTTATTTTCATTGTATATTGGTAAATACTAAGAGGAACATGGGAATTACCAAATCCAAACACTTCTTAATCATATTTTAAAAAATTACAAAATACCAAGACAAAAATTAAAAAAAGTGTCTCTAATAAAAAATTATAGAATCCTGGACCCGGTCCAATCATATGTAACTGATCCCAGTTGGCCACTAGACCTCAAGAACACCTCCCCATATGCCAGAGGCTACCGATTAACATCATGTTCATAGGATGTGTCTGTGGGGAGACTATTATCTCTAGTATGATTGGAATAGCCTATATATTAATAGATAAAATAAAAGAAATTAATATTATATGAGTTAATGGAAATAGAAGTAAATCATATAGATAATGGTTCAAATAAGGATAGAGAAAATTATTATCATGTCATAATACTACACCAAAAGTTAACTACATGAGATACATCAAGAAAGTAATATTTAACATTCTTTAAAAAAGATAATATAAGGCCTAATATAACTGCATTAGAATAATTTAAAAAATATCAATCCTTTAGCCTCATACACCATCATATTATAGAGAATCAAGCATCCATAGTCGCACCCCTGACTTTGACCCTACCCGCAACCATGATGTCTATACGGGTAAAAATAGGCATCCTTAATAGGGTATGAGATATACTGAGTATGCCACCACCAATGGTGTATATAATGATCTAGATAGTGTATATAAAATGCTAGTATTAAGATACAATAAATTAAATGAAGAAATTTAAAGTTTTAAATGGGTCAGATTTCATTCCAAATGGACAAAAGGCTGACACTACATGGTTAGGCCTAATCCATGAAAACTATGAACAAGTGTCGCCAAATATATATAGGTATATGTATGTATATAGGTATGTATGAATATATATGACCAATATACATATTAACATGTATAAGCATATATACATATAAATACATAGTACTAGACCAAACCCAAGTCATAACTCAATAATTCATGTATAGTCATAAGAGCCTCATGATATTGATAAGGGTACCAATTGAAGCATCCAGGTAGGGATACAAATGTCATAATATCCCTTAATTTGATGAGTGATGTGAAAATTCACTTCTAAAACCCTCTAGGGGAATGTGAAACATCATGTCCAACGTAATATAAATAATGTGATCTATTTTTCCCAACATCACACGTCCATATATAATAATGAAACATGTCCAAATATATCTTTAAACAAGTCTCAAAATCTATTATACATGGGTTATAAATAACAATAATAATCCATCAATTATGTAATTATTTATCATAATCCCTGATTTTGTTTTTAACCACATAACATTGAATTATAAGAGGTTGTATTCCCGTAGTTATATAAAAGAATGTGACATGTTCATTCCATTCACTTACATGTAAATAATTTAAGACAATAAAATGTAATTATTAGGTCAACCCCAATTAGAGGGTGGTTTTATTACATAAGAATTTCCATGGTCATGGGTATGCCATAAGAACACCTCACAAGATAGAAATATTAGAACAAAATGTCCTACAAATAAATAAATAATGTTAGGTATTTTTTTATCAAGACTTGCTATTTAATTTTTGAAATTTATAGTTATAAAGAAACTAATAGATTATCTAGAATTAAAAATTAATTATGTGTCATATATTGTGCCATGACATTATGGATTTATTAAATACCACCAACCTTAAGGTGGTAGATGACCCCTCATATAATTTCCCCTTTGTATTCAAGATAGAAAAAAAGGAATCAGTGAAATAGAAAAATCTTTTATGAACATGACATATTATCTCACCTAGAAATTATATTCCCATGGGAAGGATAATAATAATAGGATTGAATAGTATTGAAGAGATTACCAATAAATATCCACAGAAATGATTAGAGAATGAATATGATGTCTAATAGAGGAGGGAGGTCAATGATGATGTGATGGCCTTGGGAGAGATTACAATAGAGGGGAGAGGTAGTGTATGATTAGGGGAGGAAAAAATATGGAAGGATTCCTAATATAATGTATGTAAAAGTAGATATTTCGACCTATTTAAAAGGGAACATGATTTAATTGCATTGTTTTCCAAATAGTATACCTAAACTATACGAGATCATATTCTATGTGGGACAAACCATGTGGGATACAATGGAATTGTTTTTAAAAATTGTGCACTACCTGTTCGATCCCTTTGTAAATTTCTACAATAACCCCACACATCCGTGAAACCTACCTTTCACTGTTCCCAAAAATCATTTTCCTCTATATATGGGCCCCAAAATTGAGATGAATTGATAATACTAACCATAGGCTATAGGATATTTCTCTAAACACCATATCTCCATGATCTTAACAAGACCATGATCTCTCAAACCCATACTCAAACCTTTTATCTATTCCATTAAAAGAAAAAAATTTGTTTATACAGATATCTAAAAAAATTACATCTTTAAAAGGACAAGACATTACTTACAATGTGTTTCATGGATTCACTAATGCTGATCTACCCTGATGCACATCCACATATGTTACTAGATCCCAATACATGAAGAAAATACAACATATTCACTTATTTGGATCACCATATGTGACCTGGATCTCCTTATATATTATGAATCCACTTGCAATGGTTTTCAAACATGGTACTAGTCCCCCTTACATGATGAGACACCTAGGAATATGTTTACGTGGTTTTGTATAAATTAAATCTCTTTTCATGAATATATTTCCATTTACCAAACTTCCCACATAATTTCAGCTCCACTATAAAACACCTGGACAAATCAAATCAATGATAAAATACATATGAAACATAATGAACATGGTTAAAAAAATATAACAGTTATTATGTATTGAAAAATACCTAAAATATATATGATTATATATTCTCCCACTTTGGAATTGTTGTTATTACTTTTTTATCCCTTTATCATACTACTCAAACTAATCACTAATTTCATTAGAATCATTATTGAATAATTAAATAATATCCTAATATAACAGGATGTGTCTTAAAAGAACACCCTATAGTAAGGTAGTGTTTTTTAAAGTGTTCCATCCTTTATAGGAAATGAGTTTTTCCAAGTTATTTAAATGATTTTCCCTTAAAACCCTAAAAAAATACCCATTATTATAATAAACAAAACACTATAAAAATAAATGATATTCAATCTCCTACTAGGAAATCGTTCCCCCACATCTAAAAATAATATTTATGTCACTTTTATCCTCTCTTTAAAATAATAATTGAAATTATCTTGGTGGTGGAATAATGCCACACACTTTTAAGTTATAGGAGAATGATAAACATGATCTAAAAAATATAATTCATAGAATATATACGTCTTAAATTAATTTGTTAAATATTTGATACTTGTTCTTTTTTCACAAAAAACCCAAACTTTAAATCACCTTACGTATCCTTCTATTTGCTGAAATGATGTCTGAGATCAACTTTCCTTGATTTAGTGTGTTGAATTAGATTCCATGAAAAAAATATAACACTTTTATTTCATAGACATAACATATTAGAATATCAACCATAATCCTCAATTATTATGATTAAATATATATTCATTTCATTTATATACAAGAAAGTATAGCTTCCGTGTATATATATTTTGATTTTACAAATGTCATTTAAAATTAATTCATTCTATTTTATACCACATAAGATTAACCAAGAAAGAAGGATTCAAATAATGTATACTTTCAATCAGTGCAATGTCCTATCCATTAAATATTTTTATGTCCCTACAATTGAAAATCATAGCTGTATAGGTATAATAGAAAAAAGACAAGTGTGATTTTGATACATCTAGAATGTCAATGGATTATCAAATGTTATGTAACTTTGGATGAATTTAAAATTTATAAAATAACATCCCAACAAAAATAATAACTTTTTTAGAAGCCATTTGGTAAAGGAGGCTAGCGATATGTTTTTTATAATCAATTTGATTCACAATAGTTTTGATCTCATCTTTGATTATGTTGGTACCAACGATTAATGTATTTATAATACCATTACATTCCTATATTCCAAACCAATTAAATAAATACCCATATTATTTTCCATGTGATAAGAAAAAATAATTTTCTCTTTGATTGAATGGTAATCCTAGAAAAAAATAATATATCACTCTATGTAGACATCTCAAAATGTATATTCATTTCCCAAACAAATCTTCACAAATATAATCATAAAAACCAAAAAAATAATTCTATTAACATATATAAGGACAATAAGAGTACCTTTTAAAAACACCATCACAAATAGATTACAGTCAATTTTTTTCATATGAAAAATTCAGGTTCCTTAAGCATCCATACGAGTTACAATCATATGCTCAAGGGGGCTAGTTTAGGATATATGTTCTTGGTTAAAGAAAGACCACCATACATACAACTTTATCAAGAAGGAAACCCTTTGGGTTTTTGATGAATACTTCTTCTTCAAGATCACCATTTAGAAATAAAAAATTCCAATCTATGTTATTAATTTTATAATTTTTTGACATTACACTACAAATAACATCATAATGGTATCAATTATAGAAAAATTTAATCGAAGATTCCTCTAAGTTAAATTTATCCATCAATTAATATCACTTTTAAACTATACATTATATATTCATTGTGACTCCACCGTTCTCGTTCAAATTATTTTGAATAAAACCACATGGTTCAAATTATGTTTTTTGATTCCATGACTTTATAATAACTCCAAAATAGTGCTCTTCTCATTTTGATCATGTTCCTCATTCATAGTAGAAATACATTAATCATAATTAATTTACATATAAAAAGTTGGATATTAAATTTTATTAAAAAGTTCACCCTTTTTTCCAGCATCTATATTCATATTTTTTGGAATGGTGCATTTAGTTATCTAGTAATATTCTTTAAATCAACAAGTTTTTTATACCATTTTTGATTATGTTTCTATTTGTTAGCATATAATTTATTAATAGCCAAAAAAAAGTCTACAGAAACCAAAACGTACTCATTTACATCCAATTTCAAAAAATATTTTTCTAGAATCACAATGTTGATGGATTTAAAATTTTCATACACATCATTAAAAAATAAACCTTTTGTAATGACCCGGAAATTCCGTGAAAAAGTTTTTTCTTAAATAAATGGGTATTTTCAGGTCCGAAAAATAGACGTTGCATGATTCTGAGGCCTGGTGTGCCCAGAATCAAATTTTGATGTTTTTTTGGGTACGTTCAGTAAACGTTTAGTGGGTTTTTATAACTTTAGAATCGATGCTCGGAATTGAAATCTGAGGACACCGTTGAACTTGCAACACCAATATTCACTTAAGGAGAATTTCACTTCAACGATAGTGGATTGAGAATAAAAGTTAGTTTTTTGGGCTTTAGTGGAAAATAATAAAATAATGTAAGTTTAATTTATTTTTATTTTTGCTACCATGCGGGTGTTTTGAGGTGGGTCCCACTGGATTTATAACCTCGTTGTGGGAGTTGGAAGTGGGGACCAGCAGGCCATAACCTCCCATGAGAGGTTATGGTGGTGGGGACCACCACGACTCAACCTCCCATGTGGGGTTAATGTGGTGGGGACCATCCGAGACCACATAACCTCCCAATTTGAATAATAGGGGTGGGGACCACCCAACCCCTATTAATTGGAGGAGAGAAAAATATCTCAACTCCCCTCATTAATGAGGGGGATTTCCTTGACATCCTCTACCATTTATGCTGTCACAACCTCCCTTTTAATTATTTGATCCAACAACTAATTTATTACGCCGAATCCTACACATTAATTAATTGAGCCATCTCTTTTAATTACATGCTTCAATGTGAATTTTAAATCCAAAAATCCAAAATAATAGACAATATATCATTTGGATGGGCTATCTATACACTTTTGGAAATTGGGTGGAATATTTGGGAGTGGAGAGCTCGAGAGAATTATAATTCTTCAACAAAGAACACCATCACCCAACGAAAAACGAAGAACGTGTTTATCCCACGAAAAAATCCAGCAAGGAGAGTCTTCAATTTCTTCCTCGGAGGCAACTGATGTGGGACATCTTTGATGACCGACATCCCTCCTCATCTTCGTCAATGAACTGACACACAAGTTAGGGATTGAAATTGTGTGGTAGATGCGATGAACAACGATCTCCTCTGTCTTCTTTCCCACAACTCCGTCAATGACCAACGATCAAGGAAGGGGGAATTATTTTTGTTTGGTTTATTTTTGGGCTGATGTGAGGTGATTTGTTAGATATTTCTCCTATTTTATATTATTGAGTAATTCTTACAAAACTCAAGAAAGATTTAACTGCATGATACCACCATAAACATGGAGGGTGCTGGCCAAACCTACATGTACCGACTGCTCTATCGGTCTTATTTGTGATGATCTTCGGCATGGAGATGAGGAGACGAGATGGCAAAGGCAACATCTATACTACCCACAGCCTCTCCGAACCATGCTTCCCTCACAGAGCTCCAGCTGAACTGGCTCTACCGCCTCAGTCTAAACCACATCGCTCAACGGCCTTCGAGCCACTCTGGCCGCTCCGCCCATCGGCCGAGTCACCCGCCGGCCTAAGCCGTGTCGGCATCCCAGATGCCCGGTATGCACTTCGGCCCGCCTGTGGTCCTGCCCGAGCACCTCTCGACCCAGCTGCGCCCTGCCCAGCCTACCAGCCGGCCAGCCCGACTGTCTCCTGAGTGCCCTGTCCAAACAGGCACCCTGGTCGTGCCCGACCTCCCTAGCCGGCCCACAGCCCCACTCACGGCGCCCAGGCCGAACCGGCCCAGCCGCGCCCTCCGAGCCATGTCGCGAAATGCTGCACCCTTGAGGTGCTTCGGCCAGAACCATCCTTGATCCCGGGCTGAACCGCCCACGCGGCCTGCTGGGCCGGTCCTAGTGGGCCAGGACAAACCTAACTAGAAGACCCACCCAATGGGTCGGGCCAAACCCAACAGGTTTGACTGGGTCAACCCAAACAGGGTCAATGAGACCGGGTCTGACTGGACCCGGGACCACTACCGACCCTCTACATTCATTGGCCATATCTTTGGCACCAGATGACGGTTTGACTAACCGTCAGTAGTACTAGGGTTCATCAAGTGTGATGACCCCTTTGAGTATATCCCCCTAGAGTTTGAGGTAATGTTAAGATACGGTCAGGTTGGATCATCCACGAATCCAACCGGGACCCCGGGACTAAAAGGATAATAACTCGCAGACCGGGAGTCCGATTGATGCGCTGTCTATTTCGTTGAGACCCCAATGAAGGTACTGACCTTTTAAAAACATCTACATGGGAATTTGTGATAGTTGGAGTATCAACCTATAGCTTGTGGAGGGGATCCTCCCTGAGACGAGTGAGGATAGTGCTGAGACCAATTAACTGGATGAGACCTGCTGACTACTGAACGATTCAACTCAGAGTGATTCGACTAGCCCAGTTGGGAGCTCCATGGTGTCATGACAGACCCACAGTGGAGAGAGACTTGGTGTCACCGGAGACCCACTGTACTCGACAGGAGAAGTACCTCAGCAGACTACGAGGGAGAGTGCCTTGGTGACGCGGCAGCCCCACTGTGGGGAGCACCTTGGTGACGCAGTTGACCCACAGTACTCGACAAGAGGAGTACGTCAGGAGTCCAAGGTTAGTGGGAAGCGGCTTAGTGTCGCGGTAGGCCCATTATACTCGATAGAGAAAGAGTTCTCCAGAAGCCGAGGTTTCTACAATGTGACTGGGGATGTTATTTGATACTACCCCTGGTAGACTATTGAGATTTTTCAATGTGGGACTTCGCGTCAGTTGGAATATCATCCTGTAGCTCATGGAGTGGATCCTCCTGGAGGCGAGCGAGCATAGTGAAGAGACCTAGTAGCTAGATGAGACCTGACAACTATTGACCGATTCGACTCAGAGTGATTTGACAATACCATTGGGGAGCACCTTGGTGTCATGGAAGACCCACGATACTCGAAAGGAGGACTACCTCAGTAGTCAATGGTTAGTTGGAAGTGACTTGGTGGCGTGAAAGGCCCACTGTACTCGATAGACGAGGAGTTCTCTAGTAGTCGAAGTTTCAACAATATGACTGGGGATGTAATTTGATACTACCCCAAGAATAAAATCCATGTTTGATTTGAGTCAGTAACTTTTGTGTTTACCTCACGATTCAGATGAATTTCATAATAACTTAGGTATATGTTTGGGAATATACCTATGTAGGGTTATCTGTTAATTTCATACATTGTGGTTTATCCTTGGTGGATTGTGAGACCTTGATGGTCTCGGGATCCCTACTGAGTGTCGTTATACTCACCCCTGCATGGGCTATGCCTGCACATCATTGAGTTGCTTGAAGACGACAGACAACGCTGAACGAGGCTAAGTTTACCAGGATAGGATGGTACCGGAAGGTGGACCACACAGTGTAACAGTACACGGAGGAGACGAATGAACATGGAGTGATGGGGATACTATCTGTACCTACCCACTAGGTAGGATTTCATAGTAGATGATCCAGGAGTCATTTTCCCTTGTTCCATTACATGTACATTCAGTTTCCTTGTACTTTACAGTTGGGATTGTATTTTTGACCCCTTTTTACTTTTCAGCACTCCATTTGTATACAGTTTTATTTAGTGTTTTGTTTGCACCTCATACCCTATTGTGTGCATTTTCATGTTATAAAGGTAAATCATTCATAGTTTAGGGATTTACGCCTTTGGTGCTAGTCTCAAGCCCCTGGACTATGGAAGGCGGGCTTCGGGTAGTCACGACATGGGCCCTGGGGGACGGGTCGTGACAAATTTGTATCAGAGGAGTCAGTTCTACCATAGAATTTTGGACTCTGATAATTTCTATAAAGAAATAGTGTTAAGGGTACTGAGTGTGGTTTTTAGTTCAGGGAGACCGGTGTTGGTGTGGTGGCCAACATATCCATACACCAGGACTATGACTACTGATTTCTATCTCAGTGCAAAAAAACACTGATTGTGTGTGTGTTTTCAAAAGTTTTCTTTAAGTCAACTAAACTAGGTCAGCTCACTAGGTATAATATTTGATTGTGTCACGTCTGTTTGTTTCACGATGGCTCCCCACAGACGACAAGCTAGATCCATGAGAGTTGTACGCGCTGATAGCCCACCGATCGATGAGGCCTCGGTGTAGGGCCCTCTTCCAGTGGAGGCACCAGCGGTACCACTACCTGTTGAGAAACTGATCCCACCACCCCAGTAGCAGATGATGCACACAGATTGAGCGCGTTGCACGTGTTCCAGTGCCAGAGGCCACCCAGGTTCAGGGGAGAGATGGGCCCACAGGCTACTGAGGAATTGCTGGAGGATGTGGTGAGAGTCTTGAGACTGGTTGGGACACCAGCCGACCTTATGTAGATCCTTGATGCAATTCTCCTTCAGGCAGTAGTAGGTAGATGGTGGTTCCTGATGCTCTAGGTGCATGACGAGGCAACACATCACTAGGCAGACTTCAAGAGAATGTTTCGAGAGGAGTTTGTCCCAGCCACCCTATGTGCATTGTGGATACATGAAGTACTTAATCTACAACAGGGCATCATAATGGTGGAACAATACTCAGGGAGGTTCACTTACCTCTCGTGCTACTCTACAGATATGTTTTGAGACCCAATCTTCAGGTCCCAGACCACTGATCATGGTGTCAGGTGAGAGATCATGGATTCGATGATCTCACTCAGCATCCCAACACAGGCAGGGGTGCTAGAGAGAGCCCACCTAGTTGAGAGTTTCTTTGCTGAGCAGTCTCCAGCAGTGAGATCCACCACCCATCAAGATGTAGCAGATTCTTCTACAACAGGAAGTTGATAGATTTAACAGAGGTCCAAAAGGACCAAACCAATGGGTGGATGACCTCATGACTTAAGGTCAGTTGTGTGGGGAACATGAGACTGATCCAGACATGCGAAGAGCAGGATGTGATACTCATGCGGCGGGCAGGGTCACATGGCTCGTGACTGTCCGACCTGCCATTTAGATGATCAAGAGACAGTTCAGGGGCCTCCCAGATAGAGGGAGAGATTCGATCGAGGTAGTCCTCAGGGAGCAGGCGGACGTGGTAGATGAGAGGGCCACGAAGCTGGCGATGGATGATGTTTTGAGTTGTTACCACAACCACCAACAGGAGGTCCACCTCAGCCACAGGGTGCAGGTGGACAAGAGAGACCAATCTATAGGCAGTTGAGGCTTACAAATCACAACGCTCCAAAGATGATTCATGGTATGACCTGTGTCTACTCCACCATAACTGATGTTCTTATAGACACAGGTTCCAGTCACTCTTTCATTTCCAATACGCTCGTTTTGATATCGAATATTATGAAAGAGCCATTACCTCGATCCTTACTACTAGAGATTCATACATGAGCTGATTCGATGATTACGCACTGGCGACGACAGTTTGATCATACTCTAGGAGGTGAGTGCTTCAGCTGTTATCTCTTAGTAGCGTCTTCGAGGCCTTACGACGTCATCATGGGAATGGATTGGTTATATACAATCCATGCATAGATAGACTGTATTGGGCTCAAAGTGTGGTGTGTCCGCATGGATGGGACTAGGTTTACCTTCACCAGCGAGAAGGGAGCCTTTGCAACATAGGAAAGACATACTCGGAGGAGGGTGTAGCTGATCACTCATTAGTTGGCCTGCCTTACTCTCAGATCATTTGATGTAGAAATTCTAAGTTATCCTGTAGTGGTGGGCCGGTACACAGATGTTTTCCCTAACGATGTTCTAGGAAATTCCCTTCAAAGATAGCTGGACTTATACATTGACTTGTACCATAGGATGGCACTGATATTTACACCAGCGTATCAGATGGCTCATGTGGTGGTTCGTGACCTGTGGGTACAACAACAGGACTTGTTGGGGACAGGATTCATCTGGCCCAATCGTTCTCCATGTATAGATTCTATTCTGTTCACCATGATGGTGGATGGGAACTTGAGGCTTTGTGTCGACTACCGTTTCCTAAACCAGGTGACTGTGACGAACAATTACCCACTCTAGAGGATTGAAGACCTCTTTGATCAGCTCAATGGAGCACAGTGGTTCTCAATGATAGACCTAATATTAGGCTATCACAAGCTCAGAGTTTGACATGAAGATGTTCAAAGGACAACATTCATATATTAGTATGACCACTATGAGTTTTTGGTTATGCCTTTCGGCATAACCAACACTCTAGCAGTGTTTATGGGACTCATGAATAGTATTTTCCAGCCTTACCTTGATGTCTTTGTCGTAGTCTTCATCAAAGACATTATGATCTACTCGACTACTAAGGTGGTGCATGCCTACCATTTTCAGGTAGTACTAGACACACTCTGTGAGCACCAACATTAGAGTAATCTCTCGAAGTGCCAGTTTTGGATTCGAGAGGTTCACTTCTTGGGACACGTCATCTGGGAGGCTAGAGTTGCTGTAGATACAGTGAATATTAAATCAGTTCTTGATTGGGAGCCACCTAGGAGTGTGATGGAGGTACTAAGTTTCCTGGTACTGGTTATTTACTAACAGAGGTTCGTTACAGACTTCTCCAGAGTTGCAACACAATTATCCGCCTTGACGAAGATGGGGAAACCCTTCGTGTGGTCGGAGAGATTCCAGAAGATCTTTTAGGAACTGGGGCAGAGGCTGACTAGTGACCCCATCATGAGGCATCCATAGAAAGACATAGGGTACATAGTCTATTGCGATATATTAGGGACCAGACTTGGGTGTGTCCTGATTCCGGAGTGAGCAGTGATTGTGTATGGTTCTCAGCAGCTGAGACAGCACGGGCAGAACTACCCTACCCATGACCTGGAGTTAGTATTAGTGGTATTCGCCTTGAAGATGTGGTGACACAATCTGATGGGAATTTTTTTTACCATGCACTCTAATCAAAAGAGTCTCAGGTATAGCTTCTATCATAAGGACGTGAACCTGAGACAACAGCGATGGCTTGAGTTCCTCCATAACAATGACTTTGAGATAGTCTATAATCCTAGAAATAGGAACGTTGTAGATGATGCGCTCAGTAAGAGATCTGGTATACAGCTTCTAGATAATGAGACAGAGCAGCTGGCTTCTTTTCAGATATCCTTTGTGGATAGAGATAGAGAAGCTTTCCTTCAGTCCCGTACTATTACTCCCCTAATTCTTCAGCGAGTCAGTGAGGCACAACATGGGGACACTGACTGCGAGACAGGACCTACTCAAATATCCACAGGGCAGACACCTGATAGATTTTCTGAAGGTGGGGAACACATAGTCCTCTTCAGGGGACATACTATGGTAATAATGTAACTTCATGTGGATGTGTTGAGAGAGTTCCACACATCCCCTTTATCGGTACATCTAGGAGCGGTGAAGATGTACCAAGACCTTCGACGATAGCATTGGTGGCTATGTATGAAGAAGGAAGTAGCAGAGTTTGTCTCTCGGTGCCTCACTTATCACCTTGTGAATACAGAGCACCAGGTACCAGCAGGCATGGTTCAACCTTTATAGGTCCCAGAGTGGAAGTGGGATCATATATCCATGTACTTCATGATAGGACATCTGATTACATCTTGGGGTCCATACTCAATTTGGGTGATCGTTGATCGTCTCACCAAGTTGGCCCACTTTCTATGGATCCGAAAGCATGGTTAAATATAGATATTGGGACACCTCTATGTGTAGGAGATTGTGAGGATAAATGGAGTACCTTCTTATATTGTCTTTGATCATGACACACAATTTACTTCTTGAATATGAAAGGGGTTGCAGGAGGATTTTGGAATGCAGCTTCGTCTGAGCACCGCCTTCCATCCTCAGACATATGGCCAGACTGAGTGGACCATTCATACCCTCGAGGAATTTTTGTGTGCTTTGTGTCCTTGACTTCAGTCGTAGCTGGGAGGATTACTTACCTTTGGTGGATTTTTCATACAACAATAACTATAACTCTACCATTCAGATGACACCTTTTGAGGCATTATATGGGCGACCTTCTAGGTCTCCCATATGCTGGACTGACCCTAGGGAGTTAGCATTAGTGGGATCAGAGATGGTATGGGCTACCACGAAGAATGTGAAGATCATCTAGGAGTGGATGAAGACTACATAGAGCAAACAAAAGTCATATGCTGACAGGAGACAGAGACTTCTGGATTTCGAGGATGGTGACCATGTCTTTCTACAGGTCTCAATTCAATGAGGGCTATAAAGATTTGGCCATGGCGACAAGTTATCTCTGAGATTCATCGGATCTTTCCAGGTCCTCAGCAGAGTTGGAAAGTTGGATTACCGCTTAGCTCTTCAACCTCAGTTAAACCGGGTGCACAACATCTTCCATGTATCTCCACTCAAGAGATATGTTCATGACCCTTCTCACATCATCATCAATGGAGAGAAGGACGTCGACGATGGGGGTACTTTCACAAAGGATACAATGGAGATTGTGGATCGATAGGAGCGTGTCCCACATGGATGGTCGATACTACATGGGGGTATTCACTAGCAGCACGAGAACCTCCAGGAGAGCACATTGGAGTGGGAGGCTTAGATGCATGCTCAGTACCCCCACATTTTTCCTTAGTTCGAGTTGTAGCATAGGGGGACGTAAATCCCTGAGGTGGGAGAATGTAAATACCTGGAAATTCTTTGGAATGCTTTTTCTTAAATACATGAGAATTTTACGAGTCTGTGAAATTTGACAGCGCATGATTTTGAGGCCCGGTGTGCCTGGAATCAATTTATGATGTTTTGTTTGGGTACATTCAGTAAACAAACGAGCAGGTTTTTATAACATTTTCACCAGTTCTTGGAATTGAATTCTGAGGATACCGTTGAACTCACAGTGCCAATATTTTCTTAAGATGAAATTCAATTTGACAGCAGTGGGTTGAGAATAAAAGTTTGTTTTTCGGTTTTTGTGGAAAATAATAAAATCAAGTGAGCTTTACTATATTTTTATTTGAGCCGAAATGTGGGTGTTTGGAGGTGAGTCCCACTAGATCTAGAACCTCCTTGTGGAAGTTGGAAGTGGGGACCACTAGGTCATAACCTCCCATGAGAGGTTATGGTGGTGGGGACCAGCACGACTCGGCCTCTCATGTGGGGTTAATGTGGTGGGGACCACCCAGGACCACATAACCTCCCAATTTGAATAATATGGGTGGGGACTACCTGACCCATTTTAATGGGAGGAGTGGAAAATCTCTCAACTCCCGTCATTAATGAGGGGGCGCCTCTTTATCTCCTCTACCATTTATGGTGCCACCACCTCCCCATTAATTATTTGAGCCAATGCATAATTTTTAAGGCCAAATCCTTCCCATTAATTAATTTTTCCATAACTTTTAATTACACGGTTCAATTTGAATTTTAAACACAACTATCTAAAATAATAGACAATCTATTATTTGGGGGGGCTATCTATTCAATTTTGGCATTAGGGTGGAATATTGGGGAGAGGAGAGCTTGGGAGAATTAGAATTCTACAATGAAGAACCCCATCACCCCACGAAGAATGAAGAACATATTCTTATAAAAAATAATTCCAACAAAAGGAATCTTCAACTTCTTCCTCGGAGGCAACCGACCTGGGACATCTTCGACGACCGAAATCCCTCCTCATCGTTGTCAATGAACTGACGCATGAGCTTGGGATTGAAAGTGTGCGAAAAATATGACAAACAATTATATCCTCCATATTCTTCCCCCTGACTCCATCAATGACCAACGATCACGGTAGGGGGAATTATTTGAGTTTGTCTGATTTTTGGGATGATGTGGGGTGATTTTTTTGATATTTCCCCCATTTTCTATTCATGAGTAATTATTTGAAAACACAAGAATGATTGAACCGTTTCCTACCACCCTAAACACATAGGGTGCAGGCCAAACCAACATGGCCCAACCCCTCCACCATTCTTATTTGTGGTGATCTTCAGCAAGGACATGACGTGATGAGAAGACGAAGGCAATGGTTGCACTACCCGCGGCCTTCATGAAGCGCGCCACCCTCCCAGTGTTCCGGGCGAAGCTGCTCCGCCAGCTCGGGCCAAACCATGTAGCCCACCGGCTTTGATGCCTCTTCTGCTGCGACACCCGTCGGCCGATAGACCTGCTGGCTTGAGCCACGTCGGCCTCCCAGTTGCCTGCTGCCCTGCCCGCGCCCTACCCGGGCCGCCTGCTGGCATGCCTAGCCGCCTTCTGGCATGCCAGGAAATCTCCCGAGTGCCCTGTCCGAACAGGCTCCCTAGTTGTGACTCGCCTCCCACACCGTCCCGCGGACCCCCTTGCGGTACCATGGCCGAATCAGCCTAGCCCTACCCTTCGGGCCGAGCCACACCGTCACGGAGCATCGACCCGAACCGGCCCCAAGCATGGGCCGAACCGCCCATGCTACATGTTGGGCTAGGCCCAGCGGGCTGAGCTGAACCTAACAGGCTGGCCCACCCAATGGGCCCAGCTAGACCCAATAGGTCAGACCAGGTCGACCCAGACCGGGTTGGCCCAGACTACGTCGAACCAGATCGGTCCGACCGGGTCGGAACGGACCCTGGCCCACTACCGACCCTTTACTTTCTTTGCCATATCATTGGCACCAGATGACCATTAGATGAACCATCAGTGGCACCAATTTTATTCGAGCACAACATTCCATTTGAGTATACCCCACTGGAGATCAGGGTAAAGTTGATATATGGTTAGGTCGGATTGTGCACGAATCCAACCGGGCCCCATGACTAAAAGTCCAATAACTCACAGACCAGGTGTTCGATTAATGCAACGTCAGTTGCATTGAGATCCCTATGACATGGCTAACCTTCGAGATACTTCTACATGGGACTTTGTGACAGTTGGAGTATCGACTTGTAGCTCATGGAGAGGATCCTTCCTGAGACAAGTGAGCATAGTGTAGAGACCTAGTAGCTAGCTGAGACCTGACGAATACTGACTGATTCGGCTCATAGTGATTTGAATAGCCTCATGGGGAGAGCCTTTGTGTCACGGTATACCCACAGTGGGGAGTGCCTTGGTGTCATGACAGACCCATGATACTTGACAGGGGGACTACCTTAGCATGCTATGAGGGGGAGCGCCATGGTGACATGGCATACCCATGGTGGGGGTGCACCTTAGTGATGCTGCAGATACACAGTACTCAACATGAGTAGTACCTTAGCAGTCCAAGGTTAGTGGGAAGCACCTCGGTGTCGCAGAAGATCTACAAAACTCAATAGAGTAGGATTTCTCTAGCATCCGAGGTTTCGACATTGTGACTGTGGATGTTATTTTCTACTACCCATAGAATAAAATACTAGTTTGAGCTCAGTGAGTAACATTTCTGTTTACCTCATGATTGAGATAGATTATTTAATAACTTAGGTATATGTATGGGCATATACATATGAAGGGATATCTGTTGATTTCATACATTGTGGTTTATCTTTGTTGAATTGTGACACCTTGAGGGTCTTTGGGGTCCATATGGAGTATCGTTATACTCACCCCTCCACGGGCTATGCCCTCACCTCGTTGTGTTGGATGTTGACGACAGATAGCGCTAACTGAGGATGAGTGTACCAGGAGTGGATGGTACCCGGAGGTAGACCACACGGTGTGATGGTACATGGAGGAGACAGATAGATGTGGAGTGTTGTGGAGGCTATCTATACTTACCCATCAGGAAGGATTTCCCGGTGGATGATCTAGGATCCACTTTGCATTTTTCCAATACTTGTACTTTTAGTTTCCTCTTACATTACAATTGAGCTGGTATTTCTGGCCCCTTTTTACTTTTCAAAACTGCTTTTGTATATAGATTTATTTATTGTTTTGTTTATAGATCGTACCCTATTGTTTTTATTTTCATATTTTAAAGAAAATGCCTTCACATTTTAGGGATTTACGCCTTTGTTTCTAGACGCCAGCCCCTGGCCTATGGAAGACGGTCTTGAGGTAGTCATGGAACGACCCCCAGGGGATAGGTCGTGACTTCATTATTATAATGAATTTCCTTGAAAAATAAATCTGAACAATTTACAAGATTATATGGATTTTATATCCATCCCCTATACCCAAACCTATTTAAATGATAGCATAAAAATACCCATTCTTCATTACTTTCTTCAAAATTTCTCATATTTTTGTTCTTTATCTTCATATAATAATGGAATTGAAATACCATGAATTATTTGATAGTTTTGTATTTTTTGAAACAAATCAAAAATGGAGTATAATGTGTGTTAGGACTTAGTAGATGTCAATTCTGAATATTCATAGGAGTTAATGAATCTTCTCTATAAAATACATATAAAATATTGTATTCAACTAACATTGTGCATCCCATGTAAATGATAATTCTATTATTACCATCATCTAAACCAATTTTTGAGGAGTTTTTAGTGTAAAATATTGATAATTTTTTCCATTATGTTTTAAGAATATCTCAAATTAATTGGATGTGTACTCCTTTAAATTATCAGACCTCATCGCATCATTTAGAAATAATTTTCTTTCTTGACCTGTACATTTTATTTATACATCATAAAGAATATATTATTCATCAAGATATAGTACTAAATTAATATAATGATATAAAGATCACACATTGTTGACATATTCCATATAAAACAACACACATTTTAAAATATGAGTTCCAATGCTCTAGTGGAATGAATATCCACTTTCTTACCTATCCATTGAATCATATTCACATTTAGGAATGTGTGGAAAGCAGATTCAATTCTATTTTTAGTCTGGGAACATCTCACACCAAATCACGTTTTGAAATATTTATTATGTTTCCCAATAAATTATGGATATGTTCTCTATGAAATAAATCATTCTCATATTTGACACTCTTATAACATTAATTGGACGGTTAAATAATGTAGAACTTGTTTCCTCTTATTCTTCCACCACATGATACGACTCTTCCATATTTTCAAATCATGATAATCAATGACTTACTTAAAAAACTAATTTACATCCATAAGTAATTTTTTAATCATTATGAAAATGATGTTTTATTCCTTACATAGTTAATTATTCTTTTGTAATTGATTCATTTTAACCTAATATCACTTCTTTCAACACCTTTTATTTTCATGGATAAATCATTTCCAAAAGTAGGTGCTCCTCCATCAAAATATTTTAAATCATTCATGAATTTTTTGTCCTTACTCTTGTTTTTAGAAAACAAACTATCAAGGATTCATTATATTCCTCCCTTTGTTATTATTCCACTTTCACTATGAATAATTTCTTCTTTCACTTTCATATCAACATCAATCCAATTTTTTTAATACGTGAACACACCATAGAGATTTTTTATATAATTATCAACAAAATTACATGGTCTCCCACAAATACCATAAAATTATATTGTACTTTCAAATTTTTTCTGAGTAGGAAAAGTTCTATAAAATTAATTCACCAACTTCTTCCTTAGTGATTCACTATTGTTCACATTAGATTTAATGACCCATATTTAAATATATTCATATTACATACAAAGTGATGTATATAAATTACAGCATATAAAAAATTCATGGTTTGACCATATAAGTATAGTGTCATTATAAACTCGGAATCATAATCTACTGGTTTATAAAATATCTACATTGCCTCCTGCTTATTTCTCCATTACTAGACTATTTATGGAAATATCGAACTTAATAACCATCTTCATCAACTTGGGAAAAGAATCATATGAAAGAGTGATATATAGTTATAAGTAAGGTAAAAGAATGAAAATATTGATCAAATCATAATCATAAGAAATATGAAACATAACATTTGAAATTATTATCCTGCATATGAAAGATCGTGATATCATGCCAATGGATAAAATTTTGTATGAATTAATGGTAACAATCCAAAAATTCATAAAATAAGACATTACGTTTTTTGTCACACACAAAAGAATAAAAATAATTTCATATCAGTCATGTTTCATTACCAAGACCATCATAGTGGACAAATTCCATTACTAACCTAGGTTTACTTGTCGTTTTAGCCGTATATTACTAAACAAGATTTACTTGTCCTTCCAGTCATGTCTATCTCATGAGATATAAATCATTACCTGTTGGATTCGAAGGATATATATGTCCCAACCATCTCATAATGAAATCATTATTATGTGTTCCACAGAAACATTAATCATTCTTCCCAACATATCCTAATGAATAAAATCTGTTTCTTAATCATTATTCAATCATAACATATTCCATGTAAAACAAAGAGATTTTTTAAATAGAATACCATCATAAAAACAATCAAATAATAGTATTAATATGAATATAAACATATTCTTATTTAAATAATTTCATCTCAGTTGGATATTAATTTTGATATAACACATGGAATTAATTTTTGAGGAAAACATCCTTTCATCATCAAATACGTTTTTCCTTTCTCAAAACTCCATGAAATTTTAAAAGAAAATAATTTCATTGAAAATAACTATGAAAACATGTAAAAGGAAAAATTCATGGAATTATGGCCTCAAGAAACAATAAAAATTCATTCACTCAGTATTAGTTTGAAAAAAACTCTTCCATTATGTATTTCGGGAAATTCATAAAGTACAAGATACCAAAAATGACAAAAGATTCTGTTCATACTGATTAATTAAAATTATTCAATCTGTAAAATTGAATTTAATTAATTTTATAAAATATAAATAATATTTTATATTTACAAAACATGGATGTGGATGATAATTATACCCCAGTAAATACTTATATATAAACTATCTCAGATAATAATGAGATTGAGAAATTAACCATTAACTTCGGTCAGATATCTTTTGTATATATCTGAAACTATTGTATGTGGACTTAGAAGATTTTTATTTATTATTCTAGAATCATAGTCCTTTTTTATATATCATATATTATTATGTTATCATCTATTTATTGGTAGAATTTAATTGTCACTCGTTATTTGGATATTAACTACTTTATGTTCTTTTGCATGTTTTCTAGTCTATGTTCAGGTTTCACTTCTTAGGTTATAATTATATCATTTATAGGATGATATTTTTATAATATATATAATATATATTCATTAATTTCATGTATATAATTATTATTTAATAATGATAATGTAGAATGAATCACATCGCATTGTGGAGACGGTAGGCCGTACGTACACACCAGCGACGATATCCTTCACATAATTGTGGAATAGAATTGAAGTGGATGGTTTACAATATTTAATAATCAATACCATTTATTAGTAATAATATATAGTGATTATTTATATCATTATATGCATCCATTTGAAGTGGTGGTGATGAAAAGATTACATCAAGTCATGGAGTCGGTAAGCTGTACTTTCACACAGGTGGTGATTTCATTTTTTGTAGGATAGATAGAAGGTGAAATATGGTTGTTTTATAATTATAATAACATATCAGTATATTGTTTTCTTAAAGGGTAATGCTTTGGTCAAAGACCAAAGCATAATTTATTGACAAGCAAAAATAGATTACAAAATGAGAAAGGTGGGGATTTTTTTACAATCTCTATCAAAAAGATAAAATAAGTCGGAAGGAATAGCATCCAGCCAAGTCATGATTTGATGGTAACCTTTGTTGGCTAGGGCATCAGCAACGACATTTGCTTCACGATAGGAATGAGTAGCGATAAAATCAATCCCAGGGAGAAAATTAAGACAGTTCATCCAATGAGCTTTGAGGGACCAGGCTAGGTGGATGTTGCCATTCCAGATGGCATGTATAATAGTTGTTGAATCACTTTCAATACAAAGATTTATCCAGCATCTTTGAAGAGTAAAATCAACAGAATGAATAACGACAAGCATTTCTACCTCCAGAGATGAGGAGTGACCACATCCAGCAAAGAAACAACCCTAACATTTACCAGCTGAGTCTCTAATGATACCACAACAACTGACAGGGCCAGGGTTGCCTTTAGAAGTGCCATCGACGTTCACATTGATCCATCCTGGCATTGGAGGTTGCCAGAAAACTTATAAGGATTGTTTAGGCTTTGGGAAAATGCCAGGAATATAAATATGACAAAGGATCATAAAATCACCAACAGAGTTGTTGCAACAGTCCTTTTGAATTGAGGCTGCTTCATGAATCACAAGAAGAATACGAGACTTCCTTCCATTAAGATTAAGAGAGTGATTATTGTGAATGAGATCATTTATAACATACCAGAGATCACGCACGAGTTCCACCAATGCCACAAGGAACAAGTTTTTTGACCTGCAGGGAAGCATCATGTCTAGTGCAATTATTTAGAAACAAAGAAATTGAATCATTAAGGGGCTTTCTGAAATTAAAAAGACCGGAGATGTAATTCCAAAGAGCAGAGGTTATCGCACAAGATAGAAATAGATGATTGGAATCTTCCCTATATTGGTTACATAGACAACACTTTGAACAAAGAGAGATGCCAAAGGTTTGAAGACTATTTTCCAAAGGTAATCTATTGTGCACAATGCGCCAAATATGGGTAAGCCTGGAAGGTTTAATCCAAGGTTTGTTAAATTGATTAACCCAAGAAAAATTAGAATCATTGTGAGAAAAATTAAGTTTATAATAGCTTTTAGAGTCAAGAATACCATTAGAAGAAGGTTCCCAAACAAAGAAATCACCAACAGATGAAAAAGTACAATTCTCAATAGCTTGCATAATAAGATCAGGGAGATCACAATCAAAAGATTGTAAGACCTCTTTTATAGTTTGATCAGTGTCTACAGGAAGATTACTGGGGGGTAACAAAGAGATCAAAGGGCTGCCACACCATTTTCCACACCAAAAATTGATGGAAGAATCAGCACTGACAATCCATCTAGAATTTTTCATTATTTTATGATAGGAGTCTCGGATGGAAGGCCAGATGGAAGAGTTAATGAAGACCAGATTACCTTTGAAAAGTTTAGAGAAAAACCTATGTTTAAGAAAGTCAGTAGCTTTAGAAGAAGAATTAATGATACGCCATGTAAGGCAGGCCTGAAGAGCATCATTAAACAACATTAAATTTTTTATGCCAATTCCACCATTAGAAATGGATTTACAACAATAATTACAAGGAATAGTGACAAGCTTCCTTTATAAAATGATTCCAGACCAAATGAAGTTTTTAATATAAGTATTGATTTTTTTAAAAATACCAACTGGCCATTTATAGACCATAACGGAATAGACCATTTTAGAAACAATGGTCGATTTAAAAAAACAGATTCTTCCAGCCATGGGGAGAGACTTCCCATTCCAATTAGCAAATTGATTAGTGATATGAGAAATGATGTTAGAAAAATAGATAGCTTTGGGTCGACCCCAGAAAAGAGGAACACCCAAATAAGTGAATGGTAAAATACCCTCTTTAATACCCAGGTAATTTATAATACCAGTTTTCCTTCTTACAAGAAATGTTTTTCCAAAATAGATGTATGATTTGTTCCAGGAGATTGCTTGACCAGAGACATCCTCATAATGAGTTATAGTTTTCTTAAGAGCATGAAAATTACTCTTGTCTCCTTTTAAGAATAAGATAATATCATCAGCATATAAAAGGTGGGTGGGGGCATTTAAGTTCCTGGCCACCTGAATCGGTTTAATCAAATGTTGGTCTATGAATATAACCATAACCTATACAATGTAAATAGGAGAAGGTATTATTACAGGGTATGGTTGATATTTAGGGATCAATGTGAAGTGAAGTGTTGAGGATTGTAGTTTCCTTTTATGAGGTGAGGGGAACTTTTGTAAACTACCTAAATAATAATTTTTAATAAAATCTAGCCGTACAAAATAAACTCCAAAATTATAAAATTTAGTAGATTCAATGAGATATGGTTGAAATATCATGATAAAATACGTTTTCTACAAGTATATCTTTCATTTTAAACCTTATCTCTTTAAATAAAACATAGTTATTCTATTTAATTTTAACTAGGGTAACAAATAATTCAATATTAATAGGGTGAAATATTTTTTATTTATTGTCAAATATACCATGATTAAATATATTAGATAATTTTATTCCATAATATAATTATTATATATTTTTTAAAAATTGATAATGATTTTAAAATAATTTAATAAACCATTATTTTGATAAACAATCAATAATATCAATTTTTAAACTATTTAATTAACTGATTTTAAATATATTTGTAAGAAAAGATAAATTAAAAAATCTATATTATTATTTTCCTAGGAGGTCAAGGTCATCTAAAAAATTCATTATACATTTTAATTAGACCAAATTATTTTTACATTAATATATTTAATAGCTTTTATTTGATATTTCTCTTAATATAATAATTACTACAACAGTTTTCTCTAATTATTTAATATACTTATTTGTTGACTAAAAATAAAAAATAAAATACTATGTTGAAGATAAATATACTAGAATTCATAATAATAAATGTAGTAGAATTTATCTTCTATAAAAGAAAATATTTGATATGTTATATTTATTAAATTACAAATGTGACAACTTTAACATCACACTAAATAAAATAATATTAGTGCCATAATCCATTAAATAAGGCTCAAAATGGTCAATAACTCGACTCTTGGATGATTCTGGTCTACATATACTTGACCATTACTATTCGATCATGTGTTTGGATCTTTGAATGGGTAATATTAATTTTATAATATATATATTATTTATTTTTCATCAATTAAATAATTTCTACATCATTAATTGATAAGTTATTACATTAATTATGTATTTCCGAAAAATTAAAAATACAATTCCAGGATAAATGAATAAACATTAGATTTAAAATTATTATTTATAATCAAATTTATCTTTAGTATTACATTATATTAAAAATTATTTATTTATGAAAATTTGAGTGAGAAATATTTAACATTTCATTAAATAAATAAATTAAATGTCATAATCTCATCCAAGTGCATTCAAATAGACACCATTTTGACCCAAGGATTATAAAGGGAAAAAAATTCATACAATGATATTAGGGAAATATTTATGGAAATTTTATAACAGTATTCACACCCTTAATTACCTGGTTTACACTTTTATTATATTAATACAAATTATTGAAGTAACTATTCATAATTTCCATAAATAAAATAAATATATTTAATAATTTGAACATAATAATTTGAAATAAGGAGTTGATTTAAATAAAAATCACCAAAAATGTATTTTTTAATTTAAAATTGATCCCTTGTGTGGAATTAGAGAACATGTTTTAAAAGAAAAAACATTACAAAAGATTGAAATGTTTTTACATATGAATTATATTTAGAATTAATTATAATGATATAAAATATATTGAATGAAAAAAATATTATATTTATACTTTATAAACATTAAATTTAATAATTTAAATATATATATTATTTTGATAAAAAAGTTGATTTAATAAAATGTTGTGTATTTTAAATATTCCTTAAAACATTTATGTAATCATAAAAATATCAAAAATTAATCCAATGATAATTTTTATATCATGTTTCACAATAAAATGACTGTGTGTTAATATAAAAATTACTAATGTTTGAAAATCATAATTTAAAATGGGTTCTCCAATGATTGGCGTTAAATTTCCCTAAAAAAGAGGTTTTTATTCATCAAATAGGGTTTATTCATACAATATTACTAAAATAGCCATTCGATGAAAATAAAAATTCTTCAATTCTATTTATAATATATATATCTAATTAATTGAATTACCAATAGTATTTCCCTAAAAAACAATAATATCTAATTTTTTATATTTTTCACAAGTAACTGATCGACAATAAATTCAGAATGCATTTTCATAAGTTAGTTATAATCAATCCCGATAACCTAACGACAAGGATATAACAAAAATTTTATACTAAGGGAATATCACTGATCATTTAAATTAAAAATGGAAAAAAATGAAACATATTAAAGAATTAAAATCATTTAAAGAAAATATTTCATACAAACATCTAGGAGTTATTCTCTACCCCCAAAACAGAATCTCTCCCTTGAAATTAATTACATGGAAACAAACAAATTAGGATACCTATCCCTTAAATTATCTTCATGTTCCATTGAACCTTTATCAAATTGGTGGGTCATCTCTAAAACGTTTACCATTTGAGTGGTCTTCATTTCTATAAAATTTCCACCAAGATCTAGAATCTCAATCTGTTTTTTATAAGAACGATCTTTCTCAAACAGTATGACATTTTATTTTAGTACATGTGAATTATGGGGTATTTAATTTCTTCAGTGGGATATGTGGAACATGTCACAAGCTTGAGAGAGATTCGGTGGAAGTTCAAATCAGAATTATACCATCCCAACACTATCTATAATTTCAAAAGGACTGATATTCTTTGGGCTCATCATTCCCTTATTTATAAACCACATTACTCTCCTCCTAGGAGATATTCCTAGAAACAATGTTTCACCAAATTCAAATTCTAGGGCTTTTCATTAGTTTTCACATTAACTTTTTTTGTTGAATATGAGATTATTTTATATGTTGTTGAATAGATCTGACCTTCTATTCGATTTCATCATAAAGGATAGGTCCTAATATCATTCTTTCCCTAACATTATCTAAAAAAGTTGGAGTTCTACACTTCTTTCCATAAAGGGAATCATAAGGAGCCATCTAAATACTAGGATGAAAATTATTGTTGTATGAAAATTACAACAAATTTATATTTTGATTCCCAATACTATTTATATCCATTAAGGAAGCTCTCAACATTTTTTCAAGAGTTTTAATCTTCCTCTCAAACTGACCATATGTCTAAGGATGTTAAGCAGTGTGGAAAAATGACTATATATCCAGAGACTGCTAAGGAATTCCCTAAATCATTGAGGTAAGACTAGGACCTCAATATGATATAATATAATTTTGGAGCACCATGTAATCTGACCAATTCCATTACATATATCATGGCAAGTTGATCTAGATTGAAATACTCTCTAATAGCATTGAAGGGTGTGGACTTCATAAGGCGATCAACTGTAACCCATACAGTATTATTGCCTTTTGATTTTTTGGGAAGTCAGATGAAAAATTCCATAGTGATGATTTTACATTTACATTACTATATGGGTAATAGACGTAACATCACCTTGTACTATTGTCTGTCAGCCTTAACATGCTAACAAACAATGCATCAAGAGACTAATTCGACAACATCTCTTTTCATGCCATCCCACCAAAAATAATCTTTCCAGTCTCTTTACATCATTATGCTATGAAGGAAAATAGAGAATGAAGAACTATTAGAGTCATCCAATAGCTCATTCATTAATTCTATTATGTCTGGAATAAATACCTGATTTCTGAAGCATATCATTCCATTATAATCAAGGTTGAATTCAAGAACATTTCTCACATTATTTGGCATCTCTACATAAATATTATGTGCCTCCTTAATCATAAAATTTATATATGGTTAAACAATCATTTGAGAAAGAAAATATTTCTCCCCTTACATTAAAATTTAATGATTCATCCTTTGGAAAACCTGAAATATACGATCTTTTGTTATCTTCGTCATAGATACGCTGACATGGTCTTATCAATACAATTCCTCCTCCACCACGTTCGATTTCCCAGGGTGGTAATGTATTGAGAAGTGAAAATCATTAATAAACACAAACCATCTTCTTTGGTGTATATTCATCTGGTTTTTTTTTTGTGAAATTATACTTTAAACAATTATTATCAGTATAAATATTACACCTTTCATCATAAAGATGATGTATCCATATCTTTGATGCAATTATTAATGCAAGTAACTTCAAATCATGAGTATGTTAATTTTATCACAGATTTTAAACTATCATTATGAATAACTTATCAACATATCATTTTTCATTAGAACACATCCCAGTCCATTCTTTAATGTGTCATTGTAGATGACAAAAATTTATCTAATAGAAGAAAGTGTGAGCACATTTTCACTGGTTGGAATCATTTTTTACAATTTTATATTCTCTTCAGATTCATCCATCCACATGAAAATAAATCATTTCCACATAAAAATGGGGAGTATATTTTATAATAATGAAAAATATATCACAAAAAGTCGATAATATCCATCTATACGAAGAAATATTTGAATATATGTTAAAAATTTTGTTCTCATACAACATTCAAAAACATCTATTTTTGATAGATCTGCATATATCACATCTCATTAGATTATGTGATACAAAAATAAATTAGTCTAAAGACAAATTCAGAGTTTGTAATTTTTTTATAAATCTTCTCCTATCTGAGGATATATTGTACCATTTTCAAGTGGTCATCATGTTATTCCTTTCTATTAGAATAGACTAGAGTATCATCTAAAAAGACAACCAATAAATGATCTAGATAGACTCTACTGACACTATTCATTATATCCATTAATATATATAGGGAATTAGTAAGAACAAAAGGAATCACTTTAAATTCATAGTGTACATACCATGCACGGAACGCAGTTTTTGGTATATCCTATTTTGACCATCAATTGATTATATTATTAATTAAAATTAATCAAGGAAATTTATTAACCTCTGTATAGTTGGTCGAATAAGTCATTAATATGGGGAAGTGGATATTTTTTCTTGAGAGTGATCATTTTAATTTATCAATAATCAATGTAGAGTCTCATTGATGCATGTTTATTCGTGGAAACCAGAATCGCGGCTCCCCAAGGAGACACAATTGGGCATATGAATCTCTTATCAATATTATCTTTGAATTTATTATTCAATTTATGTAACTCAATAGGATCCATTATATAATGTTTCCCTAAAATAGGCATAGCTTTCAGAATGAGTTCAATTGAAAACTCAACTTCATGATTCTGTTTATGATCTAGAATTCCATATGGAAAGACATCATCAAAATCTTGTACAATGGTTTTATTCTTAATCATGAGTTTACCCCCAACCATTTGAGATAAATAACATTCATTTATAGTAATCCATTCCCATAAGATGGACTAAATTTATATTAGAAGTTTATATTCATCCTTACATCGATAGATGAACATAGATTGATCCAGAATGTTAAATTTTACTTCCCTTCATTGTAAATTGATAAGAGATCCATATAGAGAAGTCTAATACATTCCAAGAATCACATTAAATTCCACTTTAGGAAGGATATAAATATTTTTAGGAAGAAATATCCCACAAATAATAACCAGATAGGAATTGTTAACTTTTGATGTGACCATTGTTGAATTAAGAGTTGTCACAGCTAACTCATCATATATTTTTTAGGTAATACAATAATAAACACAGAATGATCTAAATAAATAAAAGAGTGAGTGGATCCAAATTCAAATAAAACATTTTTTTCATTTGATTGGATAGTAAGTGTACCTTTCCTAACATCATTATCATTCTCCACATCTCTGATAGTGATTCCATGGGACAATCCATTGTATTAGGCATTACGAGTTTTTTGATTCCGATGGCCATCAATAACCCTTGAATCTGGACCTTGATTGGCATAATTACCCATTTTATTTCAATTGCATCACTGATGTGTATGAGGTGCTCTGTGTGTACCCGTTTCTGTGTTCACCTCAATATACAACATTTTCCTATCATATAGGCATTCATCTACCTAATGACCTTATTTTACATAGTTAAAAAATTTACTTGTCCCTTTATGATAATTTTATCCATGTTTCATTCCACACTATTCGCATAAGGTAAAACTCCTCTTCTTTTCCTTATGATATTAAGATTTTTCAATTAATTCCATTTTTTTGATCTTATTAAATCCATATAAGTGATGGGTTCTCCAATATCCATATATACTTATAGATAGTAAGGAATGATTTCTTAATAGCAATTAAATTCCCTTATTATTAATTCCCATTAGAGACATTCTTTTAATACAATAATGAATCGATCAATTTTACTCTCAGGTTGGATAATAATTGCAGAAGTGCACAATAAAAGTCTTATAAATTTTGTTTCCTAGGTACCAATGAATACATCATCCTTTTTATTATGTTCATGGGACTCCTTATCCTTATTTTTAATAAGAATATGAGGAATTTATTTATTTAAAAATATGTTCTTTATATCATCCCATTACATGGGCGCAATTTCAACATTTTTCCTATTATTCTTGATAAGACTCCACCATTGATCAGTTACACCTTCCAACTGATAGAATGCTATGATGAATTTATCATGTTCAGAACATTGAAGAACTGAAGATAAATTTTCTGTGTTATTGATCCATTGTTCATTCACTAATAGATAAGAACACCCACCAAAACAAGGTAGGCACTACCTCATGAGGGACTCAATAAATTGCTATGCCCTCTTTTTCTCATATAAAATTACTACCTGATTCATAATATGAGTTTTTGTGTGATTTTAGCTACAATATTTTTCATCCAATATACTATAACATTTTTTTATCACGTGGAAAATCCTTACATTACCCATTTCATTTTGAATTAATGTGGATTCTTCATGTTCCATCCATTGACAAAAACCAATAAACATAGTGCCAGCAACAGTACTCATAATAGAAAAACCACATAATAGTGAATAAAATTTCAATTTATTTCACTTTAAGTTTTATCCTAGGTATTTCATGGCCATTTCAAAAAAACTATAAATATTTCCAATACTTAGACATATCCATATGTTTATTACTAAGTCTTAATCATCATAGTGTTCAAAGGTAAAAATTATCTTTCCTCTGATACCAACTAAAATGACCCATATATTTCATATATTTATTATAATTAATAACTGAATTATATTCACTACAATATATAATAAATCCATGATAGGACCTTATAGGTATAATGTCTTTAAAAATTGGGAAACATAACAAACATGTTCATTTAACATCTATATTTTCTTCCGCTTATTTTTTATAACTAGAATCACTTTATATATATATTACTTAATACTCTAATTCATGACCTTGAGGAAAAGAACCTATGAAACATTGAGCTCAAATTTTTAGCAAGGATAAACAAGGGGAAAACCCATTATTTCATAATTACAAGACATAATAACATAAAATTTGAAATTCTTATCTTGCATTTGAAAGCTCGTGATATTATCTCCTAGTGTAAGAGATCATACGAAATAATGGTCACAATCCCAAATTTCATAACATAAGAGATGCAGTTTTTTAAACACATATGCATAAGAAATCCTTTCTTATTAGTCGGGGATCATTTCTAAGACCATCATGGCAGACACTGTCTACTACTGAACTGTGATTACATGTCGTTCCAACCATATATTAATGAACCTGATTTACTTGTCTTTTCAATCATGTCTATATCATGATATATAAATATTTACTCTATAAATTTGATGGATTTAAATGTACCACCAATCTCATAATGAAATCTATCTTATGTGTGCCACAAAAACATAAATCATTCATCATATCATATCTGATGTAATAAAATGGGGTTCTTAAACAAAATTACATCATAAAATAACCCATTTAAAGAAAATTGATTTTGTAAATAGATTTATAGAACAAATACAATAAAATAAGAGTATTAATAGGAATATAAAAATAACCATATTTAATGAATTTATTATTATATGGAATGTAATTTTGATATAACATATGAAAATAATTCATGATGAAGTAATCCTTTCTTCTTCAAATACATTTTCTTTTCTCAAACGCCACATAATTTTAAAATAAAATGATATCATTGAAAATAACATCAAAAACATGAATGGGAAGCTTCATTTAAATAAATATTAATGAAACCATAAAAATCTATTCATTCCATATATGTTAAGAAAACAACTGTCTCCTACTTTTTCCAGAAATTCAAAAATTACATCTTACCGAAAAAGAAAAATTGATTCCATTAATAACATTTAAAAAAACTAACCAATGGAACAAATTGAAATTAATTTTTTTAAGAATATAAATAATATTAAATATTTTCAAAACATATATGTGGATGATAAATACACCTTATAAAATACTTATGTATAAACAATCTCAGATAATAAAGAGATTGAGTAATTTTCCCTTACATTTGGTCTAATGTCATTTTAATGTTTCTAAAATTCTTGTATAATTTTTTAAATGATTTAATTTTCTTATTCCATACAAATAATATTTTTTTTATTTCATATAATATTATATTATCATCCTTTTTTCCGGGACATATCATTGTCACTCGTTATTTAGATATTAACTGCTTCTTGTTCTTATTCAATTTTTGTTGGATAAGATCATGTTCCACTTCTTAGGATATTATTATATCATTTTAATAATAGTATTTGTATAATATATTTAATATTTATTCATTCCATTCATGTATATAATTTTAGTTCAATTATTATCATGTAGAATGAATCACCTCACTTCTTGGTGACGTCAGGTTGTACGTACTCACAAGAAAAAATATCATTTCTATAATTGTGGTATGGTACTGAATTAGATGGTGAATAATATTTAATAATCTGTATCAAGTTATAAAAATCATATATAGTTTTTCGTAACATCATCATACCAATCCAAGTAAGGTGGTGATAAAAAATAGGTTACACCATGACATGGAGTTGGTAATCCATACATACTCAAGCATGGTGATACCGTTATTCAAAGGATGTATAGATCGTGGAATATAGTTATTTCAAAATTTTAATTAAATATAAGTATAAGATTTATAATGATGTTATAACTTTTTAATGGGAGAAAAAAATAAGTGTTTGTATAAGATGAATGAAATTTGAAATGATCGGTAGAATGGATTACCTCTTCCTCGACATGCTTTCTCTAAATCTATTTTTAGAGCAATAGAGTTGGTCTTTGAAGATGACTGGAAAAAATAAATGTAAATAAGGAAGTAAATACAGAAAATTTTTAGGGTATGGATGATCTTGATGGGTCAATGTTTTTTGAATAGTTGACGGAGGATACTCCCTTTTATAATTGAGGTGAGGGGCACTTTTGGAAACTCCATAAATAAAAATTCGTAATAAAATAAAAACCCTACCAAAAGGCCACCAAAATATCCCAATATTAGAGATAAAATGATATAGGGTTTTAACATTGACAACAAAAAAATTTTGGACAATTATTTCTATAAATTTAACCTTATATTATTAATTAACACATAGTTATTCTATTTGATTTTTAACTTGGAAAACAAATAATTCAATATGAAATGGGTGAAATATTTACCTATATGATGTAAAATATACCACAAATAAATATATTAGATAATTTTTTATCATATCATATTTAATATATATTTTAAAAAAATTATGAATTATAAATAATTTAATAAATCATTATTTAGATAATCATTAAATAATATCAATTTTGACACTATTCAATTCCTTGTTTTTTGAAAATATTAATATAATAAGATAACATCAAAAAATTATTTTATTATATTCCTAAAAGGTCATGGTAAACTAGAAAATTAATTAGACATTATAATTTGATAAATTTATATTTACATCATTATTCGTAATAACATTTATTTGATAGTTCCCTTTATAAAACAATTATTACAAAATTTGTGTGTAATTATTAAATATGAATATTTATCGAATACAAGGTAAAAAAACAATGATAAAAATAAATTTATTTTATTTCAGAATAACACATTCAATAGAATTTAAATTTTATAAAATCCAATATCTTTAATTTTATACTAATTAAAATTTGATGGTGACAATTTAAACATCACATTAAATAAAATAAAATAAGTCTTATAATCCCTTATATTAGGATCCAAATACTCCATAACTCGACCCTTAGATGATTATGGTGTTGATATAAAGTGGACCGATAATATATGGTCATGTTTTTGGATATTTTAATGGGTAATATTATTATAATAAAAACTATATTACCAATTTTTGATCAATTAAATAATTTATACATCATTAATGTATACGCTATTACGGTAATTGTTTATTTCCTAAAAATTGAAAAGGAATTAAAATAATAGAGGAAAATATGTTTATATTTAAAATTAGAATCTATAATCACAATTATATTTAGATTAGCCTTATATTCAAAATTATTTAGTTATTAATATTAAAGTGAGACATATTTAACTTTTCATTGAATAAAATAAATTTAATGACATAATATCCTTCAAGTGAATTGATAATGGATTCCATTTAGGCCCAAGAATGATTTAAGTAAAAAATAACTCATCCATTCATATTAAGAAAACATTTAGGGTAATTGTATAATAGTATTCTTACCCTTAATTACCTGGTTATCCCTTTTACCATATTAATAAATATTACAAATTTTACTATTCATAATGCCAAAAAATAAAATAAATTTATTTAAATAATTTGGACCTATTTATCATATATATGGAGTTAAATTTTTGTAATTCAAAAAACCAAAGTTAATGTAATTAATTTTAAATTATTCATGTTTTCGGAAAGAGAGAACATGTTTTAAAAGCTAAACATTGCAAAATATTGAATTTTTTTACATCTAAATTCAATGAAAAATTAATGCTAATGATTTACATTATATTTAATGATAAATATATACTAAATTTATAATTTAAAACTATTCAATATTAAAATTTAACCATATAAATTATTTTTTTGAAAAATGTTTTTTTCATAACTTTTATTGTATTTTTAATAGTCATCAAAATAGGAATGTTATCAAAAAAATATTATAAATTCATCTAAAGAAAGGTTTTTATATTAATAATTACTTATATTCAAAAATCATAACTTAAAATGGGTTTGGAAATCAAAGGCATAAAATTACTTCCAAATATAGGGTTTAAAATATCAAGTAGGGTTTATTTAGACCATGTGATTAAAATATCCATTGGATGAATATTAAATATATTACATTAAGTATATAACATATATATGTAATTTATTTCATTGCCAATAGTAATTCTCTCAAAAAAATATCTAACTGATTAATATTTATCATAAATAAATTGTAGCCTATGAATTCACAATGCATTTTCATAAGTTAGATATACTTACTCACGCTAACCTAATGGTTATGATGTACTAGTAATTTTATACAAAGGGTGTATTGGGATTATTTTAAACTCAAAAATTCATTAAATTAAAGTGACTAAAGAATTAATTTTTTTTATTAAAAATTTTTCTTAAAAACATTCAAGTCTTAGATCATAGCTACTCCCCCTTGAATTAAGAATTATTCCATGAAAGTAAATATTATTCCATTATGTGTAATATTTTTGGATAATGATACCCAAACACCAAAAATATCCAAAAAATTTAAATCTTCTATTAAATTCATAGTTCATGACAGAAAATTACAGTCTTGATTCCTGACATTGTTGTCCAGATTACACTAATTTCCCTCGTTCATAAGTGAGGATTATTTTTTAGGAATTAAAATTAATTAATAGAAGAACAAATTATTATTCTAATAATATATTTTACCAAAAAACATTAAATATTTTTAATTAGGATGGAATATGCTAAATAAAAAAAATAACTATTAAATTAATTTCGTGTATAGGTATAACCTAAATCAATTTTATTTTATTCTTAGCTGATGTGGATGTTTGATCCTTAGTTTTATTGGGGCTTAAAATTCTTATTTCACTATTTTTAAATCCTATTATATATTGAAAAGTTTATACTTTATCGTTCTCATTCATCTTATTTTATCATTTTTTCCTTTATGATTCTTCTCGATCTTTTTATACTAAACAACTTTTTTCTTGAATTTAATGATCTCTTCTTTGATTCTAGTATCTATTTATATAGAATCGTAATTTTATTAAAATGTTTTCAAAACATATTAAATTATTGTTTTATATTACTTCATTAACATTTTTATTTATCCATGGAAGGTTTTATAATTTAATTTGAAAATGTATTCTATATATGTATATTGACCACCTTCTTCACAACTTCTTGAAATTTTTCTTGGTCATCCATAAGATATAATATTTTTAACCATTATCGTTGATTAATATTCATATTGGATACTATTGGATGAGTTTTTCTCTCATTATTTTCGACCGAGCTTCACATTTTTCTTCTTATAAATATTTTCTTTTCTTCACAAATTTTGTTTACAAATTAAGATCCATTTTCACATTTAATGTTTTGAGGATTTACTTATAGGAAATCACCAGAAAACTCATAGTTATTTTGGGATGCCTACTATAATGCTTCCAAATAACCTACATGTTATGTACATCAAATTTAGTTCACATTTATATATTCAATTTCCATTAACAAAATTTATATATATAGGAGAAAAAATCTTTTTTCTGTAATTTTCCAATTCATCATCTTAATTATATACACTATCTCAATTAGGTTCTCTTAATTTCAACTCATGATTTCTCATTAATTCAAAATACATCACATATTTTTCATTTCTTTTGAAAAAAGTGTTCTTCAAGATTTTATATTAAATAATGTTTTTCTAAATCCCTTGAAATGATAGATAAACCCTTATCTTTTACAGTTGAAATATTTGGATCAAATTTGTTTAGTATGTTCCTTATTAGTATTTTTTTATTATTAATTTATCTATTACTTCACTAATTCCTCAAATGTAGCGGACAATTTAATTGATTATAGTAAAATAATCATTAATTTATAATCTATTAGTCATATTTATATCTTTTATACATATACCTTAAATGTATATCATTATCCGATTTTTTTTGAAAACATCTTTTATGTGTATCCCAAATCTCTCAAACAATTTGTAATCCCATTACTTTGGTAAACAATTTCATATAAAGAGTCATAAAAATTTCATTACCATATCTTCCATTAATCTATACGTTTAATTTATCAATAAATTATATTTTCTTACTCCTTTTAATGGGTTTAAATCTAACAATGGATTTATCTAGAAGATCCAGACATAAAGAAAAAAATATTGTAGAATTAAAATTTACCGTCCATGGATTTTATTTTCATAGAATGTGGGAAAACACAAACTATTTAAAGAGTTTATATTATCCATCATCATACACATTTATATAATATAATATATATATCCTCAGTTTCATTCAAACTAAATGTCCTAGAGAAATGAATGTCTACATAGAAAGAGGAGAATTAGAGTTCCATAATAATAATAATTTATATATTTTCCAAAAAATGAACTCATGTGGATGGTTAGGATTTATGTCACTAACATTAATGATAAATAAATGCTTTGTGGTTATCATAGAAAAAATAAATAATTGAATGTTCCCTAACAATGTATTGTAAGATTAAACCACAACAAAAGAGACATCTCTTTACTCCTACCAGTTTTTATCCCATGCTACATATTTTCCACTAATATCTTTTTTCTCATTATAGGTTATTTTGAAAGTTATTTTTCCTCAGTACTATAATTTATTAAAAAAGAAAACAAATTTTTTTTATACTTTCCATCATATTATACTATGAATTCAAACTACATTAAATGATGGTGATCCTATTCACAATATTGATCGATTAAAAAAATGATATCATACCTTTCAATCCAACTCAATATCATCTATAATATTCTACTCACATTATTAAAGAGATAAAAATTCAGAATCTACCTAGTGAATAAATCATAAGATCCACACCATGCTAAATCATTGAATATGCAATTATATCTACCAACACTAACAATGTTTCACAATATATTCTACTTTGGGCATCCCACCCTTATGTTTTTCTTCGTAATGGTATCACACACTCTTCCATAGGAAGAGGCCACATGAAAGGGAATAGTCTCACCTTTATTAAAAAGTGTTCATTAAACTCTCTACACCCCAACGTGTGACTCATGTATTGATAATATGTGCCCCCCCCCACTTTAGTATAATTTAGGATATGTTATGAACCCCAAGGGGATTACAATAAAACCATGGGTCCAACAGTCTAACCCCATGTTTTACCAAAGAGAATTGAAATTATCCCAATTATTATAAAAAAACACATAATCTATCTTTCTATCCACCAGTTGTCACAAATATTCACGATTATGTATACTAAGAGAATCCAACCATGATGACTTTATTCTTAAGGTTATAAAATTGTCTTCCATAAGAAGAGAACTAATGATAGGGAAAGGGTGATGATATTATTATAAAGAATCTGTGATCCTCACCATGACCCAATATGGGACTCAAATACAACTAATAGGTGTTACCCAAGCCATATTATAATTCATTTGTAGACATTTATACTAATGGAAATGTTATAGAATCCTCTGTCTAACAAAAGAAGAGTAATGATATAATATCAAGTGGGGAGAGAAGAAGACCCTTTATAGGTTATCTTGAGTGGAACTTATTTAAATACCCATTCATTAATGTGTAAGGAATGGATTTGACATGGAATGTATATATAAAGGGTAATAATAACAGTGATAAGAAAAATTTATGTTGGTAATGTCGTCATATATTCATTTAAGGATAAGTTTTTATGAAATTTTAGTTATTAAACCTTTAATCTAACCAATTTACCTCATTTTATTTTTTACTAGCTGACTAAATTTTACCTTTATAACTTATTTTTATAAATAAAAATTAAACTAATGTCCTTACCAAATTTTTGAATGAGGATTAAAAATTTGGATATATATTTTAACTGGTTAAATTTCAATATCTCAATACATTATGTCTTATATGAAAACAAAAATTATAAACAAAAAATTATATATAAAATATAATTTCTATAAAATACTTGTTTTTTTATCAAATTTATTTCAAGTACTAATAAAACGTGTTTTAAACAATTAGATTATATATTCAATAATTATTTTATTATTCACATCATTTATATGTGATAAATTTAATATATTAATGTAAAAATAAACTACCCTTAAAAATATCCCCTTTGAAAATTAAATGATTTTAACTATATCATATTAAAATTTTAATTTATCTTATTATAATTCTATTCAAATAATATATAGGTTTTCAATATTTCCATTAATTTTATAAACACATCGAATCATTCATTAATAATAATTATAACAGTGATAAATATATATTTTTACAATAATGTATTATCTCGTCATTGTAAAATTATTTATTACATGTGAATTATAATATTGGTAATTTTTTATTATCATTTAAAAAAATTTATCATACCTTTAATATATAAGTATATCCATTTACTATATAGAATATTTCTTTATATTCAATGACTATATATATAATAGTTATTACATTTTTTATATGGAATATGATTCATATAAAAAATCATTCATCTTATTATCTAATTTATTTTTCAATATGTTTATCAAATTTATAACATGTTGTGTTCTTTCTACATTTATATTCAGTATATTCATATTAATGATAGATCATGTTGACAAAAATTTAAACCTTATAGTGGTTTTATATACTTGTAGTTTTATTATCTTAGTAATGATTTTTCATTTTGGTATATCTTATTGAATTTAATGTCTCATTTTATTATTATAAAACAATTTCAAAAAATCTAATTTTAGTTTAGTGTCGTGTGTATCAAAATTTAATGAACACAAAAAAATTATCTAAAGAAAAATTCCTAATATATTCACGAGGCATTACATTGCACTATCATTGAATAACTTTTTCCCTTGAAATCAATTTATTGTTATAAAAAATTAAGAATCATCTACAACATTAAATCTCAAGGTTCCTATATTTCTTATTCAAATTTATAATTTCCCTGTGAGACCTTTTCTAGGTGAGTGGATTTTTTTTATGGTTCTTTATCTCTATGATCTAATATTTATAATAGTAATTCCAGTAAAGTTAGATCATATTACACCTATATTTATGCTATTTTCTATACATGTGAAAGTTATGGTATTTATTATAAGTAATAAACCATAAAACATTATTTAATAATATGTTTTTTAATATAATTTACTTTCTTTCATTCCAAAATACATTTTAGTATCATATTTTTAGAGAATTTGGTCATAACTCTTTTGTAAAAAACTCTCAAATTTCAATGTTGGATCTTCCACACATCATCAATGTTTCAAATGTTATAAATTTTTTCAAAATTAAACAAATTTTTGTTTCATGAAAAATCGTCATAACATTCAACTTAACTTCTTATTTATCCATACTCATCCTTAAACCATTTAGAAAGAATTGGAAAAAGTGGATGAATAAAAAAAATCATTGAAATATATATAAAAATAGAAATATTTTAGAAAAATAAAATAATTAAATCCCATTAATTGTTTACCATATCAATATTATTATTTTACTGTATAAATTAAATGATTTACATATAAAAAACACAATATTTTACTCAATGAAATTTGTGAAAAATAATTATACGAAAATAAAAACCCATGTAGGAAACATAGAGCTTAATATTCATTTCCTATATTAAATCCTATCAAGAATGGATTGATTCTAGTAAAACCCTAATAGAAAACTACCTAATTAACTAACTCGACTTTACCATTGAAGAAAAAGAACATTTCTGAATGTGTTGGAGATATATATTAGGGTCAACCATTGTATAAGATGTATTGGGCTGACCCATCATCATATATAATTCTAAAGTACCATATCATAAAAAAATAATATTTACGCATCCACATTTTTATCATAAATCCATTTAAGACTATTTTGAATACATACAAAAATCACTTTCTATTTCATTATGAAAATATGTAGAGATAACCATTTATATTGAAATTTCTTTAAAATTAGAACTTCACAAAAATATTTTTGTGGTGATTTTATTTGAAAATTAAAATGGAAATAGGTAAAGGAATTGTTAATGAAATAAAATTTCATGGTGGAATAAAACTCCATTCACGAAGTATATGTTAAATTAGAAAATTCTTATACACTATGGTAAATTTTTTCCAAACATTCAAATATGTAAAACATTAAATGTATTTAATTTTAATAGATTGTAATGAAATTAAAATATTTAAAAATATTTCCTTTAAAAATAATTTAATTATAAATAATAATTTTGTAAAATAATTTAAAAGAACAAGGATATAGATGAAATAGATTTGGAATGTATTCCTTAAAAGTGGACTTTTTAAGGAAAGTCTCTTATGATAAATTCTGTTTAGCATCATATATTTCTTAACTAAAGAATAATGTAATTATATTATTCATTTAAATAATTAATAACCCTTTTAATTTTCATTCAATTACCATTATCATATTTATGACATTTATGGCCATGTTTTATTTTGGTAATTAATCTAGTAATTTTATGGAGTACATTTTGAGGACATTATAATAAAAAAATAAATTCACTTGATAAGTTTAATATGTTGAAGGGGTTCATTGTTAAACCATACCAAAAATAATAATCATGAAATTAAAATCATTTTTTTACATTAAACACATATTTATAAACATACATCATAGATTTACCTAAAAATAAAATGAAATCTCTGTATGGTGGTGGTAGTACACAGATACACATAAATTCTAAAAATTTCATTAACATCATAAATATTAATAGTATTAATCTAAATAATCATTAGTATAAGGTAGTGGTGAAGAAAACACGTCGCTGTATAGAGTTGGTAGTCCACATATATGCATGAGTGATGTTTTAATTTCCCATTGGAAGGAAAAAGTGCTGGAATGGGTTGTTCTATATAGATGAAAAAAATCCAGTACATGTAATACACTGATTTTATTATTTAATCTTGGCTAAATAATATTTAATGGTTGAAGAATAAGAAATAATATTGAAATTGGTCGGTTTGGACTTATAAATTATATTTTGATAACCTCTTTGGATTACACATTATGCATTATAGGTGTGGTATTTTGGGGTGACCATGACATATATGAAGTAGGGAGTGAATTTGGAGAGATATTTTTATAGGTAATCGATAAAATATATTTTTGATAACTTTTGAAAAGGAGAAGGGATAATATGATTATTTTAATTGAGGTGGGAGAAATATTGGAATTACATAAAGTATTAAATTAAAATATATTATTTTTTATTATATATTTGAATATAATTGGTATATTTAAATTATTAGTTGAATGTTATTCTAAATAATCTCTTCCAATAAAAATTTGACAATTTTAGGTGATGTTTCACCATTATCTCAGAGATTTAACCATTAATCCTTTTATTTATTATCTTAGTATCAATGTGTTTTAGTGTTTAGGTGTCAAGAGGGTTATTATAAAGGGATAAGTGACCCATAATAGTAACATAGTGGATATTATAGACCATAAACCATTAAAATGGCCAAATATAATATTTTAATGAATTTTAAATAATTTAATAATATATTATTTAACAAAATATACCATTAATGACATTTTTCTTCAATTCATGTTGTTAAAATTGAATGTTATCAATGCATTAATTGAATTAGAATATAAAAAGTAAACACAAAAATAATATGTAATATTTATCTTAAAAATTCATGGAATAAAAAAATTCAACTAAATTGTATTTTTCTTAATATATTTTCATGATATTTCTTTTTTCTAATCAAGAATTGTGTCGGTGTTTCTTAAGAATTTATTTTCATGATACCATCAATAGATTTTTTTAAAAAAAAATAAGAGTAAATAAATTTAGTTCAATATAAAAATTAATATTCATTAAATATATATATTTATTCATATCTATATACATGGAATTTATTTAGTATGTTATTTTTAATTTTGATTACCTCTTATAAGAACTGTACAAGAATTTTGATATGATTCTTATTGTATAATTAAAAATATACAAATCATAATTTACACTATAATCATTTAGTTAAGTGGATAAAAGTTTTCATTTTTTGAAATATTAATATTAGGATATTTTTTGACTATTCATGTTCTATACAAACAATTCATCGAAAATAAAACGATTTTTCATTTTTATGATAAAATAAATAAAACTTTATATGTTTTTTAATTATTTGTAACTATTTTTTTAGTAAATTATCATAAATTATACATTTTATAAGTTTCATAAATTTTTGAATCATATTTATTTCATTGTGATATTATAAAAGATACCACATTTTATAAATGATTTATTTTATAATATTCACAAAAATGTATGATTATTCAAAAAAAGTATCGAAAATTAATCCAAGGATAATCATGAATCAATAAATCGAAAAAATAATTCTAATTAATAGTATTATATTACTATAATTGACATAAATTACACTTAATATAAATCCTTAAAAAGATAAGAAAAAATAGTTTTTTTAAAAATGTGTCTTCAAGCCCAAAACTTAACTAAAAACCATCAATGTATATAGATAATTATTATGTAATTAATTATTTTATTTAAATTTATAGAATACAAATAATAATTTAACATAAAATTAAATTAATAATGTGACTTTTTAATGAAAATAATGATAATATTACAAAAATTTGTATTTTTCAATATTAAATGAAAAATCAATATTCTTAAAAAATTGAAAATTATCACCCTAATAAAAATTCGATATTTTTATTTAACGCAATTTTATCGTTTTCATAAAATAAAATTTATAAAATTTGAATAACTTAAATAAAAAATTCACTCAATGAAAAAAATAGAAACTATGTTTAAAGATAACATATTTTTGAAGAATAAAATCACATTACTAAAAATGGAGTTCTTATTTTATAATAATTAATCATTAGATTTTTAGAATTTAGGAAAATTTATTTTATTTTGGTATTTCTTAACCTTGGTGTTGTGTGCAATGAAATCTATAAAACATTGTATTATTTTAAAATAATTTTTTAGATGATATATTATACCCCCACAGTTTTATATCGTTACATATATAAATGTATAAAATAAATTTTAAAGAGTAAATTTCATAGAGTGGATGAAAAAAATATCATTTTGATAATATTTATTTAATATTTAAAAATTAATTTATTAGTAACTCACATTTTAAAATTGAATAATTAATTATCTTTTTGATAATAAGATATATTAAATATGAAGGTCACTTGATAAAAAAATTAACTGGTTACTAAATTAAGAGATAATTTATGATTAGTTAAAATGTGGCCACAGAAAAATATCAAAACTCCATGGAATAATATTGAGTGGTATAAAACATGATCAAGAGAATGTTAAAGATCATAAAACAATTAATTTATCATAAATAAAAGTAAAAGAATAACATGTTCAATTCATAATCCTTTATCAAAGGTTAATGATTTGATTAAAATGATGATAGAGAACAAGAGAAATTATAATTAATTTAATTCATTCTTTTTTAAAACAATCATATCTTCCTTCGGGTTTTGTTTATTAAATATTCACTAATATCTCTTATAATAAGAAAATAAATTAATATTAAAAATAAAATTTTCATATCAAAAGAAGTAAAATAATTATATAACGGATCAAAATATCCACAATAGTTATAACAAGTTATTCCACAAGTAATTGGGAACTAATAAAAAATTTCTTATAAAATGGTAATATGATATCCAATATTAAAAAACTATTATATGAAGAAAAACAATAGTACACTCTAAATATCTATCAATATCAACCAAAGTTCAACTCATGTTATTCACTAAATATTAAACCATAAATTTCTTCAAAATAAACATTACCAAGTTCAAAACACATAAAATAAAAAAGGATTTTATCACATATTCTATAATGAACCAAAAAGTCTCATTGCCTTGAGAGTACAACAAGTCATAACTAGGCCTTAAGAGAAATTCCCAAGATGCCAAAGGATGGAAATTTATGCCAAAGGGATTCAAATACATGTGGGGGAAGATTTACACTTTTAGAAAAAATATAAACCTACCAACAATAACAAAACATTCACTATATGATACATGATCAAATGTAGGAAAACAAAACAACATCATGTATCTCATATACACATCACTGTAAGCAACTTCAGTAGAATAACGAAGTATCAAAGTACCTAGTGGATTGACGACCCAAGACTCTCCAATGTCCTCAAGATTCCATGCTCCACAAGCTCTTAGTTCCAATATCATTGAACATACCAAACATCATGAGTTAGTTATAAACACATGTGAAACATTCAATTTCCCTTGTCCCGAAGAGTGCATCTGCAAAATCACCAATGTTCCAAAGCAGGGGTGTGTATAAAACTCGGTAGGCTTTCCCCAATGACTTCAATACTCATGACACTATGATAGAAGATTTAGAAAAAATTATATAAAAATGATTAAATAAAACAATTTCTCAAAAATAGTTTATAACTAAATATAAACATGTTTCCAAAACCATTAATTACCAAAAGCATACAGGTACAATTAAAACCAATTTTCCCAGCAAAATATTTTTCCGGAAAAAATATCTAAACAATAATTACAACCATATCACAATATCTTTTTATTAGCATACAAAACCAATCCTCTAACCCATGAAACCGACCATTCATGCTATGTTATGGCAGTTCAAAACCCATATGTAGTTTCTCGTTGATCTACCAAATCATCACAAGGTAATTGTTTACCATGTTCCATTTACCCTTTAGCACTGAGAACAAGGACATATTTCAACCAAGCCCCATGTATGAAATTACCATGTTCCATTAAACATTTGGAATCAAGCACAAGGTCATATTTAATCCAAGCCTCAAATATGCTACAAGAACACACACCATATCTTCCCAACAATCATGCCAAAATAACCCTTTCAATAAAAACAACTATTTATTGAAACCCATTTCCGTCAAAACCTTTTCTATGCCAAACCATTTAAATTCCAAAGCATTTCAATAAAACTATTTTTTATTGAAAACCATTTCTATTAAAAATATATTTTTCATCAACGATTTAGAAAATCAAGAAAATCTATAATTTAAAATCATTATTTTAAATTCATGAAACTAAACCCCCTTTTTCCCAACTATTCACCAAGTTCACACAATTTCACAAAAACCATAAATCATCCCAAATGATGCATTTTCCATGCTTTTACAATAAATAAAACAATTTTAATCTATTACAATGAATAATAGAATGAGTATATGATAGTGACGCCACATACCTTATATTTTTTGATGAATCATTGACAACAGATAAAGAACACCCAAGAAAGTGGGTCAATTCTCAAAGAACGGCCTTAGTTCTATTATTCTAGAAAGATCAATACTCAATATTAAATTATTTGGCATAAATAAATGTGGACCTACCCACTATAGGTTCATATCTAAGAATTAGTGGTAATAAGATAATTATATCTATGCAGATCTAAAAAAAGATGAAAATTCCGGAAATAATGATTACATACCTCAAGAATCAGACTCAAAATCACCATGGGAAGGCTCCGGGTTGGCTCCAACTCATTTGGGGAAGGATCTAAAGCCTTTCGGGGAGAGAAATATCTATATAGAAGTGATTTGAAACCAAATATAAATATATTGAGAAAAAACAAGTATGATCCTCAAAAATAGGATCTAAATTTGACCTCTACAAAAGGTTTGACCACACGGTTTTGGGTTAAAAGTGTATGGATCGTGCAACCATCCTTTTTTCCCAATAGTCCCCATAAAACCCCCAAACTCTCTTAATCCTTCACCTTTACCCATTTTATGGAAACCCATTTTTTATGGAAACATATCACTTTACGGAAAACCTCACTTTATGGAAACGACCCACTTTATGGAAACACCCATCTTTATGGAAGCAACCCACATTATGGAAACAACCCACTTTATAGGATCAACCCAATTTATGGATATAACCAACATTATGGAAACATCCAACATTATGGAAACCCACTATTTTATGGAAACTCTCTATTTTATGGAAACACTCTATTTTATAGAAACTCACTATTAAATACAAACCAATTAAAAACTATGAGGAAATGGGTTATGTACGTGAAACCGGGGGAACACCATTCTCCAAACCATTGTACTTTTGACCTTCGAAAGTAGAAAACCCTCAGAGGAAAAAAAATTTCTGGCCACATCTCTTTCATTTCCTTCTCACGTTCCAATATCTCTTCCTGAATCGGACCATGAATGCATAAAACACCAACTAGGCTGATGATTTGCCCACACATGACATTCTCATGAATATCCATGATCCACCCAGGGTTATATATTAGTGATGAATTCAACTCTAGCTCAACGTGATCCCATCTGATCACATGGTCAGGATCAGGGTGATACTTTTTCAACTGGGATAAATGGAACACTTTATGCACTAAACTAAACCGTGGTGATGATGAAAACCGATACTCCACCTCTCAAACCTATTCCAGAATCTAAAAAGGGTCAATGTATCTAGGATATAACATTACCTGATTCTGAAAGAGATGATATCCACGCTTTGGGGAGATCCTCTAGAAGACATGATCACCCACATCAAATGACAACATTCTTCAATGGTGGTATTCATAAGATTTCTGATGACTCTGAGCCGTCTTCATCCTCTTTCTTACCAACTGGATATTATCCATTGATTCTTGTACAAGGTAAGGACTAACTGGTGAATTTTACCCCATTTCCACCCATCATAGTGGAGAACTACATGAACTCCCATAGAATGCTTCAAACATATCCATTTGAATCGATCATTGATAAATGTTATTGTATGATAACATCACTAAGAGTATATGATCCTCCCATGAGCCACCAAAATCCATTATAGAAGCCCGCATCATGTCTCCCAACTTTTGTTTCATCCACTTGGATTTAACACATGTCTGAGGATGATACACTGAGATCATAGTCAACTAAGTCCCAAGGACTTGCAGAAAGGATTTTCAGAAACAAGATGTGAAACTCAAATATGTATTTGAGACTGTCGACAATGATAAACCATACCTATTTACCAATTCTAGGATGTATATTTTTTAAAGATCCTCCACAATATGAGTTTCACAAATAGGTTTGAAATGGTCCGACTTGGTTAAATGATCCACTATCACCCAAATTTCATGGGGTTTCTAGACTATTCATGGAAGACCTATAAAAAAATCCATTGCTTTTGGATCCCATTTACACACTAGAATATTAAAATATTGTAACATACCTGCTAAACATTAATTGTTTGCTTTAACCTACTATCATGTTAAGCACCATGATAAGAACTCAGCCACCTTCCTTTTTATACCACTCCACAAAATCTACACCTTTAATTCCTTATACATCTTCTATGTACCTGGATGTACAACCCATCTCGAATAGTGGTAAGAATGAATGTGTTGTTCCTGAAAAACCATAGGTATAACCATCCAATATCTGAAACAGAAAACTGATCCCCCATCATGATACCATCCCTCAATGGTCTCCCCACTTTTGAGTTTTGAACATACAACCTAACATTCTCCATCATATTTTTGTTCATATTTGATCATTTCTACTGAATTACAAATATGTGTAGCTGAAAGGAAAACATCATCGTCACCTATGTCTTCACATTTCAAAAGCATGTCAGCTAAGACTGACATCAACTTACATTCATCTGAATCTTCTTTTACCAACTGAGCATATGACTTTCTACACAATGCATCCACAACCAAATTTCCATTCCCCGGTTTTTACATACAGTCAAAGTCAAATATTTGGAGATACTCCATCCATCTCTTCTGCCTCTAATTTAAATCTCTATATGATAAAATGTTTTTCAAAATTTTTTAATCCATAAACATAGTAAATTTCTCACCAAAGATATAATGTATCCATGTTTTCAAATCATGGACGACTACAGCTAACTCCAAATTATGTGTCGAGTAATTATTCTCATGCACCCTCAAATTCCATGAACCCTTAAAAACCACATGATATCTTTTCATGAGAAAAAAACCCAGCCCTAATCATGAAGCATCATAATACACCACATACCCCTGTCCAAATTATAGAAATATCAAGATAGGTGCTGATGTAAGTTGAACATTCAGTTCCTGGAAAGATTTCTGACATTCCTCCATCCATTAGAATAGAACATTCTTCTTTTTCAGAGCTATAATTGGTGAATGTGGTCATGAGAAATCACTCACAAACCATCGGTAGTAACCAAATAGACCATGAAAACTTCATATATCTAAAACATTCTTCATTGGTTGCTAAGATAAAATGGCTACTATCTTTTCAGGATCAATAGAAATGCCATTCTAAAAAATGACATAGCCACAAAATTTACTTCTTGTATCCAAAAGTCACACTTTGATAATTTGGCATACAAAAGAAGATCTCACAAGATTTATAACACTGTTTCTAGGTGTACTTCATTATTAGCTCATGTATTTGAATAGGCCAAAATTTCCTCCACAAACACCACCACAAAATAATCTAGATATTGTTGAAATATTTGATATATCAATTCCATGATGACCAATAGTGCATTAGTTAGACCTAAAGGAATGACAATATATTCATTGTGGCTATATCTGCTTCTAAAAGGTATCTTTGGAATATCCTCTTTTCGAACTCTCAATTGATGATATCCTGATTGAATGTTAGTCTTGGAGAACCACTGAGTTCCACTAAATTGATCGAATAGATCATCAATACAGGGATGTGGATATCGGTTCTTTATTGTAACCTGGTTAAGCTTGCGATAATAAACACACAACCGAAGAGTTCCATATACCTTCTTCAAGAAAAAAACTGGTGCTGCCCATGGAAACGTACTTGGTCAAATGAATCCCATACATTCCAGCTCCTCTAACAGCACATTCAATTCTCGTAACTCTTTTGGTTCCATCCTATAAGACGGAATGAAAATAGGGCTGGTCCTCGGAAGGAGATCAATCATAAAATCCACTTCCCTTAGAATTGCTAACCCTAAGAGGTTATTGGGAAAGGAATCAAGAAATGGATCCACAATAGCTCGAAAAATATTTTCCATGATCTCTTCCATTGATTCCAAATTCAATGATGACTATTGGTAAGCAGTCATTCCCACCATTAGTGCCAACAAGCTCTTTTCACCCTTTTATTCAATCCTCTCTCATTTAAAGACATGACTGATGCCATCCTAAGTCACGAAACTAACTATTCCCCTATAACAGTAGATTTGAGCCTTTAATGTTGTAAGCCAATCCATACCTAGGATTACATCATAGACATCCATATCCAACATCGATAAGTACCATTTTATCTCAGCTCCATCATAATTTATTGCACATTCTCTACACACAAATGCTAGACATACTCTTTCACCATGTGGAATTTGTAGTTTCCAAACAGAAGGCTTCATTTCCTATATTAAATATAGAAAGTAAAAAATATGAGACGCAATGAAGGATTGTGAAACCCCAATATCCAAAAACACATACACAATGTTAGAATTCAAAAGAATTAAACCTCTCACTGTAGATGGTCCAACCTGATCATCAACAGTCATCTAACCAGATCTGTACACTTGTTTCTTCACTAAACTATTCTCCTTGTTTTCATACTGAGGATGCCCTATTTGAGGAGTTGTGTTATTTATATAATCTACCTTTCTAGCTCTACTATGCTGATGAGATTGATTTTTTTGTCTTCATCTAGTTGAATAATACCATGCTTGTGACACCTGAGAGGTGTCTCGAGCACCTGACCATGGAGAAATGTGACAATAGCACTGATGATGTCCCATCTTGTTAAAATTATGACATTGTATCGGTTTTTCTGTACAATCACTCTTTATGTGGTCAAGTGAACCACATTGAAAACGACCTTCTTTTCTCAAGAGACGTCGAGGAAGGTTTACCGATGCCGCTGTATGGGTATGATTTCCACTTGAACCTTGGAAATATGTGTAACTTATCCATTTATTTCCATTGGTTTAGTTCCCACCGTTTCATGTAGGTATCAACATGACTCCTCCCATAGATCCCGAGATATCACGTTCAGCCATAGTCACTCTGGTCACCATCTCTATATAATCTATAATACAATGTACTATAATATTTGATCGAATCTTCTGTCGTATCCCTGATTTGAAGATGTGTGCCTTCAAAGAGGCACTCGGAACAACATTTTTTTTCAATGTGTACTAATTTCATGAACTAATATACATACTATTTGATAGAGAGACTCTCTTGTTTTATGCTAATGAAGTCTATCATTTTCTGTATCTTGGACGTGTGAGTACAAATTTATATGCTGAACAATTCTTCAAAATCCTCCCATGTAAGTCCTTCATCCAAATTTTCCTACACCTCTAAATCCCCCACTCCCATGAATGATCCTCGAGCATATACATCTCCAGTATGACCTTTAGCTCTACCAGTGTTCTGATGATGTTGAATATACGATTCATCATATATTGCCACACCTCTACTTTTTCGGGTTTAGAATCACCCCATAAATTAAGTGGATTCTACTTCATGAATTGGATGGTATGATCCACATGACATGGATCATTCCTCCGGTTCCATATTTATATAGCTTAAAAAACATAGACAATAAACTGAACCAGATCTAGGTTCACTTGTGGTTTAGGTGAAACCACATTCTCTACAACTTCTTCAGGTTGGTTTCAATGACACATACCAGGTTTAATTTTCTAAAATAACAAAATACTCTATTAATATAACTCTCTATAAACTGTTGGATTAGAATTTCAAATTCTATCAGATCTACTATCACAAAATTGTTTTCCAAAAGATATTTTTTCCAATGTTCAACCATTTTTTAAAACACTTCACACTTTTGAAAATTAAACCATTTTTTAAATACGATAAGTATTCAATTCTTCAATGTCTTTCATTTTAAAACCAATTCCATTTTTAAAAAAAAATAACCACTTTATTTTTTTCACAAGATTAATCATTTCCCGAAATGATATATGCACTCCTAGTGGAATGTCATTCCACTACAATGCATGTCATGCTCGTCTCATTGGATAAACTGATGACAATGTGATTTTAAAATTTTAGAAGTGTCTCCACACACTTATTTACCTAACTCCCTAGTAACCAGACGTTCAATATAAAAGTGTTAGCTATGTGCTTATATTCTATTCATTTCATGTTCGAACAATCATACTACTTTATGTGATTCCCACCTAAGGAATAGACAAAAGGGTCTTCATCTCCAAAACTAGGAACATCAATGACTACATATTTGACAAGGACTAAAAAAGATGACAAAATTTGTAATAACCCACCAATTCTCATTGTCTTGAGAGTACAAAAATTAATTACTGGGCCTAAAGCGACATCCCCAAGATGGAAAAAGATGTCAATAAATGATGAAGGGTTTCAAATACATGTGGGGGATGATTTACCATTTATGAAATATACCAATAAACCAACCAACCATAATCAAACATTCAATATATGATGCATGAGAAAATGTAAGACAACTTAACAACCTTAGGTATCTCATAATCACATCAATGTAAGAAACAAAAGAAGAATAAAGAAGTATCAAAGTACACATCAAATATAATATAATAGACTCTATAAAGACCTCAAGAATCCATGTTCCACATGCTTCAAGCTACGAAATATCTAAAATCCCAAACATCACGAGGCAGTTCTAAACAGGTGTGAAACATTACCTTTTCCCTTGTCCCAAAACAAAACATCTACAAAATCACCAAAGCTCCATAGCATGGATGAGTATAAATCTCAGTAGGATTTCCCCAAATACTTTCTTACTAAAGACAGTAGGATATAAGAGTTAGCCACAAATATATAAAAAATATTACTGAATTTATTCTCTCAAAAACAGTTTATAGCTAAATATAAAAATGTTTCCAAAACCATTCATTACCAAAATCATACAAGTGCAATTGAAACCAATTTTCCCAGTAATATATTTTTTAAGAAAAATAACTAACAATCTTTACAACCATTTTAGAATATCCCATTATCAGCATACCCAACCATTACTCAAACCCATGAAACCAACCATGCATGCTATGTTATGAATGTTCTATACTCATGAGTGGTTTCACTTCTATCTACCAAGTCACAACAAGGTTACTATTTCCCATATTCCATTAATCATTTGGCACCGAGCACAGGGTCATATTTCAACAAAGCCCCATGTATGAAATTCACATGTTCTATTAAACCATTGGCACCAAGCACAAAGTCAAATTTCAACAAAGCCCCATATATGAATCATGAACACACACAACATATTCCCAACGATCTTGTCAAAACACCCCTTTCAATAAAAATACCTTTTTATGGAAAACCATTTCCATAAAAACCATTTCAATGCCAAACCATTTCAATTCCAAACCATTTCAATAAAACTCCATTTTTTATTGAAAACAATTTATATTGAAAAAATCTTTTTCATCATCTATTTACAAAATTGAGAAAATCCATAAATTAAAATCATCATTTTAAATTCCTGAAACTAAACCCCCTTTTCCACAACTATTCAGCATGATCACACAATTTTACAAAAACCATAAATCATCACAAATGAATAATTTTCATGAATATCATAATCAATAAACCAATTTGAATCTAATCCAATAAATTCTATCAAGATGATATGAGAGTGAATCTACGTACCTCAATGGTTTTGAAAAATCATTGACAACAGACGAAGAACACACAAGAAATCAGGTTAATTCCCCATAAACATCATTATTTCTCTTATCCTAGCAAGATCAAGAATAAAAATTGAAAAATTTGGAATATAAATATTTAGATCTACCCATTATTGGTTTAGAACAAAGAATTAATGGACATCAGAGATGTAGATCTAAGAAGATCTAAGAAAAGATGACAAATCCGGAATGATTGGTGACATACCTAAAAAATCAGACTCGAAATAACCAAGGGAAGTCGCTTGGATGGATCCAACTATTGTGGGGATGGTTCTCCAATATTCTAGGGAGAGTAATCTCAAATTAGGGGCGTTTTGATGCCAAAACGAAATATATAGAGCATAAACAATTAAGCTCCTAGAAAATAGGATATAGATTGGACCTCTGTGCAAGGTTTGACCACACGTTTTGGGCCAATCGTGTATGGATCGTACAACATTCATTTTGGTCCCAACACTCCTAATATAACCACTAAACTCTCCTATCCTTCACCATTTCCCTATTTAGGGGAAAACATTTTTTATGGAAACATCCCACTTTATGGGAACACCCTGCTTTATAGAAACAAACCACTTTGTGGAAACACAACACTCTATGGAATCACCCAAATTTATGGAAACAACCCACTTTATAGAAACACAAAATGTTATGGAAACTACCCACTTTATAGAAACAACCAATATTATGGAAACACCCATCTTTATGGAAACAATCTATTTTATGGAAACTCTATATTTTATGGATAATCTTTATTGAAGACACACCAATTAAATAATCATGAGAAAAAGGGGTTATGTACCCAAAACTGGGGGTAAAATATATTCTTTATAGAAGAATTTATTATTTATCTCTAATTAATATTTATTACTCATTTAGTCATATAATAAAAAAATATATTTTCTATGAAGATAAAATCTAAAATATAGTAATCAATTTTTTAAATGAACTAACATTTTATAATAGAAAAAATAAAATCATATATACCTATAAAAGGAAGATAATACTTTATTCCTAAAATAAAATCCCATCTTAGCTAAAAAATATTTCCATTTACCTTAATCATAAAATGTTCCCACAAATGTATATAACATATTCTTAAATAAAATTAAACAATAAGTCACCAAATCCTTTTTCAATCCCATGTCTATATATATGTTAATACTTATGTTCCCAAAATGTAATAACGCTGAATTACATTAACAATAAAATATCATTAACCTAATTTATATCATAACCATTAAAAGTATGTCCACAAAATGTAAAATAAATAATCATCAAAGAACCTTTTTCACTAAAACTTGTATTTAAACCAATAGTTGTATTACCATAATTGAGTCAATAAAAAATATTAATCATATTAAAATACCATTACATAAAATCTTAAAATGGGTATTTAATCCATTAATATTATGATAAAACATAAACATATAAACCCTTCACGGTATAAAAAACATATTTATATTTGTATCAAAAAACATATAAATTTATCTAAAACTATTCTTTAATACCATCTATAAATCCAAGACCGTAAAACAATACATATTATTGTGTCATTAGACTATAAATTACTTTCTTCAATTCCTATAAGGTTTATATTTTATGATAAGTATATCAAAAATCATTCATAAAGAACCTATAAATTAAAAAATAGAAAATCCAACTTATTATACAATTTCCCACCAATATAAAACGTTTAAAATGAATTGTGAATTATATTCATGAAAAATATTCATGATTCTCAACATAAATTCTTCTTTACCCCAATTCATCATTAATCCCTATGAAAATAATTTAAAAACATGGCATGAGAAAAAAATTAGTATAGGATATAAAAAATATATTTACATTAGTCTTGTGAAAATAATAAAAACCCATAAATGTTTTACCTTTCCAAGGTTTATTCATTGTATATATAAAATAAATCATATCCACACCAAAAATATACATTTTTCATCACGAAAATCATTAAAACCCATATAAATTAATTATTAAAACATATAAAGAACAAGGAGAAACATATTATTGAAATATATTAACTCATTCAAGAAATTACTTGATTACACTTTAATACATATTACAAAAATCCCAAATTAACTCCCTCTTTTCATATGGAGACTTGGAACATTACCCAATGCACTGGAGATCTATATCGGACATACCTATCAGATAAGATATATTAGGCTTACCAATCATCATCTATAATGATTAAGTACAATATCATAAAAAAATTTCTACATCTTTTCATCATGAATCTATAAAGTGTTTTTTGATCCATTATATATTTACTTTGAATTTTCATATAAAAATGGTGAAATTCAATTTTTATTTAAAAACTTGTCATAATTAAAAAATCCAAAAAAAATTGATCGAAATGATTTTATTTGAAAAATATATATAAAATTGTAAGTGTATTATAAAATAAATTATAATTCATGATGATGGAAAATTACGTTAATGTCGTACGTGATACACATAATCATTCTATTACAAATTGGTATGAGGTACCAAAAGTGTCCCATATGGAATTCATTAAAAAATTTCATATTCATTGATTATAATAGATGAGAAAATGGTAAAAAAATAAATTTAAGATCCATTTAGTAATATATTTTCTCTTTATTGAGTCGTATAATTGAAAATCTAAATGAAATAATATGAGTAGGAAGAGAAACATTAAGGGAATAATTTTAAAATAAATTCTCATACCTTAAATACTATATTGTATCGAAAAAATATTATTTCCGGAATAAAAAAATTATATTTGTTATTTATATAATTAAGAACATTTTTAATATTTATTACAATATCACTATCTATTATATTAAATTTATAAAAAAAATTTATCACATAACATATTCATTTTAGATTACGTTGGATATATTGTGGATGTTTGGATAGTAATAAAAAACTACTTTGGTAGGATGGATGTGGAAATAGAGGTCATATTTACTCAATATATATAATATTAATCATGAAATTATTAAAATTTTATACACATACATTAAAGATGTATATGTAAAAAGAAGCAAATCACATAATGGATGTCGTATTACACATATCCGCAGAAATATTGTTATCATTTTTCAATGGATGGAATGATAATATAATAGATGATCAATTATCTTTATAGAATTATAATAATATCATTAATGTAATAAATATTAACTAAATACATCAAAATAACTATACCAATAAGGTGGATTTGAAAAATACACATTGCATCATAGAGGTGGAAATCCACTTATACACATGGGTGATATTTTCATTTCACATTAGATGGAAATGGAGATAAACTTGTTTTTTTAACATTATAATAACAAATTAATAATTTATTGATGTTATTATTTCAAAATGGTAAAATAATATTTTAAGGGGGCAGAGGAATAAATAAATTTGAAATAGGTCAGTTAATACATAAACCTTCTCCTTGGAGAACCAAATTGGATTACACTATTAGCATTCAAGACATGGTTTTCTAGTGATAAAAAGTCCACTACGACATTTACAGTCAATTTGGGTAGATATTTGGTCGATTTTGACCATATTAGAGTGATAAAAAGGTACGAGGAAGGGATTAGAGGAGGCACCATTTTATAAGTGAGGAGTGGTACACTATTAGACTGAAAATTAATTTTATATTTTAAAATAACTTTTGAGGAGAATGTGGGAAACCAAAATGCCATCAAGGAGATAGGACACAAACTTGCCACCTTGTAAATGACCATCAACCCAAAAATTAATCCAATTCAGAAGCTAGGAAAATATCCAAAAAGAAGAAAAAAAAACAATCAATATCTACCTTCCCATCACTACTCAGCTAACTGTCTTATACAAGGATGTACAAGCCCGATACAGATAGAAATATCCATACCCTCTCAAAACATCCAATTCTAGATAGAAAAGATGAGGAGAACACTCCTTGCTCTGTACAACATTTGGAACAGTCCATTGAAAATAAACAGGATGCACTATCTCATGAAAAAAGGCTGTAGTGACACAAGTGAACACACAAAATTCAACCATATGGAGGGACAATCTTATAATTACTTAATGTATTAAATTAGTATAAAAATATTCCATGAAAATATGATTTTTTATATATTTTTAATATAGTATGTGTATTAGTCTATATAATATAATTAATATAGAAACCAGGCAAGCTTATGTTATGTATTAAACCTTATCTCATTATTTGAATGCCCACAAACCTATTTAACAATTACCATGATATCAAATATATTTACAATTATTTGGTTATTAATGTTACAATAAAACAAAAAGTGGCCCATAAATGTAAAATAGTGAATATTTTACACCATGTATGATTATTGGTTCAAAATATCATATTTTTATGAATTTTAAATTATTAAATAAAATATTATGAAAAATAATATACCATTAATGTCATTTTCAACACCATTCATATAGTTTTACATTCATGATATCAAATGTGAAATGTAATTCGAATATAAAATTTTAAAACAACAGTAATATGTTATATTTATATATAATTTTATTCCAATAAAATAATTCATCCAAATTAAATTACATTTAATGTATTTTAAATCATTTAATTCATTTTTCTATATTTTATATACGAATTATGTTAGTGTTTTGTAATTATTTATGGAAATTATATTATCACTAAAAATTAAAGATAAATAACCATCATACAAATAATTAAAAAATATTTAAAAATAAAAATTAATATTATTTTTATATGTATATTTACTCAATAATTTATCTTGAATACCTATTGAATATGATATTTTAACTTTTCATTTTCCTATGGAAGCGTTGTACTAGAATTTGGATACATTTCATGTTATATAACCCCAAAATTATTAAAAATGGGAACATTAAAATAATTCCACAAAATATTAATTAATAATGTTGAGAAAAAACTTATTAATTCTATAATAATATCTTTATGACAACAAATTTTACATTTCCATTGCTCTATATGTATTTTGTTGACACGGAAAAGGATTTTAATATTTATCAGGATTAAAGTATAATTTATATGTTTTGAATTATTTTGGTTTGTAATTTCTATTAAATTATAATAATTTTTTTTCCTAAAATTCTCATAAATTATTATATGAAATTTATGACTTTTTTATATCATGAAAATACCATATATCATAAAAACTACATTGTTTTATATTAAAAAAAACTAACTGTGACACCCCGACCCCAGTTACCCAGATTCATTGCATTATTGCAGAACATTGGCATGATCACAAAAGATCAGGCATCGAAAGACCGATTAGTTTAGTAGCTTTGGAAACAATAGATACATTCTTAAGTCATACATTACATCATAATGTGAAAAACTACAACAACAATGTCTCCATCGTCCACACTCATATCCCCTCAGACTATACATGTAGGTCAGTCATAAAATACTTCTTTCTCATCCTGGAAAGAATAAAGCATAGAAAGGGGCGAGCTCAGATGCTTAGTAAGGATAACAATATAGCAGAAACTTTCATTAATAATCAAAAACATTTAAGGCAATTTATAACTAAAACAAAAGAATTTTAAACTTGATCATCAGTATTATATGGAAAAAATAAAATGGAATAATGGAATTTACTTATTCACATGAATATTCTACTAGTCGAATAATCACATTCAATATCAATAACCACTTTCATAATGAAGGAATTAATAATGCCAGACAATCATACACTACTGGAAAATGTTTCTATGCACATGGTTTTGCAAAAAAATTGTGGGTATAGGGTACCCCTATACCCACGGTTTTCCATAACCGTGGGTATAGGAATAGTATGTGAACCTATACCCACAGTTTTCAAAAACTATGGGTATAGGCCTCCTATACCCACGGTTGTGCCAAAAACAGTGGGTATAGTTGCCTTTCAAGACCTATACCCACGGTTTTGTAGAAAACCATGGGCATAGGGTATTTTTTGAATACCTATACAGAATGTTCATCAAAACCGTGGGTATTGGGTTTTTTTTGAAGACCTATACCCACGGTTCACCAGAACCGTGGGTATAGCTTTACCGTGTTATGGCGGGGCGATAAAACTAGGCGGGACACAGAAAAAATTTGGTGGGATGGAATTTATTCACAATTTATATTACAATATTTACAAAAATATAAATATATGTTCTAAAAACTTATTTAGTGCGGTTGGTAAACATATTTCAGCCGGTTCTGTAAGTCGCGGGTTCAAATCCCGCTAACTAATTTTTTTAATTTTAATTTCCCACATAAATCATATTAATATATATACCATGATATATGTATACATAACAATAACAAATTCCAGGTCGGTTGGTCCCTTGGTGCGGCACGCCCGTGAGCTTCTGCGTGAATCGTGGGTTCGTATCCCACTGCCCGCGTTTTGGAATTTTAATTTCCCATATAAATTATATTAATATATTTACGGTGATATATGTTAATATAACAATAATATATTGCAGGTCCGTTGGTCCCTTAGTGTGGCGTGCCCGTGAGCTTTTGCGTGAAGTGCGGGTTCAAATCCTCCCTGTTGCGATATTTTTGAATTTTAAAAATACCCCACGGTTGCAAAACTGTGGGTATGTTGTTTGCCACACTAGAACAAGTGTGCCACACATTGACTCTACTATACCCACGGTTCTCTTAAACCATGGGTATATGCTGAGACCTCTATACCAATATCGTTCCCGCCCACGGTTCCCAAAATTGTGGGTATACGCTATACCCACAGTTTTGGGGGCTATACCCACGATTGTGAACCATGGGTATATGCCGTTTTCCAAGTAGTGATAACCACATAGTTAAGGCCTTGTGTCAAGACTAAAAATAAAATTTTTTCAAGGCCTTGTTCCAAGACACTAGTTTGTCTCATGAGACCTACCAATGCATCGAGGAGCTATAGTAGGCTCCACCCGTCACATACTAAGTCCAATGCATTTCTCATATGAACATGATTAAACATAACATTAACATTCGTATTAAAACTAGCATACGAAATGTCAATACATTCTCCATAAACCCTGAATGGTATAAAAATAACACATCCATAGTCAAACATACCAAAAAACCAACAATACATTATTGATGTTTTCTATCATAATAAATCATCTTCAAATAAGCTTAAAATCCATAAAAGGATGTTGACATAGATAAAAACAAAACTATTCGAGAGGAATATCTAATTTTTTGAAATCATTTTAAAGTCAAATAATAATAAAAGAAAACATTATCTTTGAAAATATTTTTATAATATTTTAATGGAAGCTTCGACGATTTTATAATGACGGAAAATAGCCGCACCCGCCGTATAAGTTAAAAGACGATATTCTTACCTTAATTTTGTCGAAAAGGTTAAAAAGTACTTTGTTTGGAAAATGACAGAAAGATTCCTTTATAAACATATTATAAATATTCAAACAAGGGTATAAATGAAATTAACCCATATTCAATAAAATAGTAAGAATGTTTTGAAATATATTTTTATGTAACATGGAAGTGGATGATAAAGAGGTCCAAGTAGATATATTCGTAAATACGACCTCGCATAATAAAGAGATTGTGAAATTAACCCTTACCTTGTACTTTTCCTTGGTCTAGGGTAGGTTAAATTCCTGTATAAAGGTAAAATAATTGTTATTATATTATACAATAATTATATAGATTAATATGATATCATATATGATCTTTTAACATTGCTTCGTTAATAATATCTTAGTATTATCGTTCTTTCAAGTGTTAATAGATTCGGTTTCCTTTATATTCTTTGTTTTGTGAGTCATATTTGTTATGGATGGGATATATATTATTCATACCCAAAATGAAATCAAGTATTTAAATATTACATTTAATCATTAAATGATAATTAGTCTTTAATGGATATGATGGGGAGTGAATCTCATCGAGTTCGTGGAGACGGTAATCCGTATGGGTGCCCGAGCGACAATATCATTATTTTGGTTTTAAAATTATATATAATTGGATGGTATATAATATATACAGAATCATTATCAAGTTATATTTATAATTTAAATAAATTACACATCATTATTATACCCATCCAAAAAATAATTTATTTAATAACAATTACACCACGATGTGGAGACGGTAAGGTGTATGTACGCACGTTTGGTGACATGTTATTCAAAGGATAGATTGAATAATGAATTTGATGATGGATTGAATAATGAATTTTGTTGTACCATATTTATAATAAAATCAAATTATATTTAAGATACTGAAGTTATTATTTTAGTATGTAAACAACAATGAAAAAGGAGGTGGAAGAAGAAAAAAACATGAAAGAGGGTGCTGAAAGTATTACCTCCTATTCAGGTTCTTCCTTTTGATTTGATCAAAAGGGCTCCTTAAGTTGTCTTTCTAACCTAAAAGGGCCTCTATGATTAAGGGATGATAGTTTATAGGGTATATGAGTAGGTTTTGGCCGATCCAAATGGCTTTCATGGTGTGAATTAGAGAGAAGGGGGAGTGCCCTTCTATAAGAGGGGTGAGTGGAACCATAGAAAAAGCTGGAAATATTATTTTATAATAAATCATTTCGGGTTTCTAATGGCTCAAAAATGTATTATTTAATGGTTAAGGTGGGGATGGGTATAAAACCACTCAACCAATAGGTTTTAGACAGGTTTGGGTCACAATATTATCCTTGTCTTTTAGATTTAACTCTTAGTTAAATAGTTTGACATTTACCATGTCTCTTTGTATGTTTATATTAGTTGGTTAATAAACTTACAATATACCTCCAAGAGAACCCCAAGTGCTTCATTATTGTTACACCAATCATTATATAAGTCTTTTGGACAAACAATATATTTTTAGCAATAGAATATCAATTAATAATATAATATTTGTTTTATGAACACTTTAATGTCAATTTTGACACTATTTGGTATTTTGTTTTTTCACAATTCATAACAGGATTATTACTTCGAATAAAATTCATCTAAACAACCCTAATATTTCATATTAACCTTAATAATTTTTTGAATTTATAAAAATTCTCAAATTACATTTATTTGGGTATTGAAAATATCAATTAGTTTAATATTTTTTTATTAATAAGGTAATTACTGCATCTCCATTGTGTCAAAAATAAATTAAATTATTTAACGTATAAAAAATATAAATAAAATACCATTATTTTGGAAATAGTGTTATCTATGTAATGAATATTTATAATCTAATTTATCTTAGGTGTATCCTTATATTAAAATGTTTTAGTTAATAAACATTGATTTAACTCTTTTAACTCTTCTTTGAATTAAATAATATTAAATGTCACAATCTAATCCAAGTGGACCAAAGAGGTTCATATTTTATTCATTATTTGTTTTGGTAGAATTATACATAGCAAATAGAATTGGGACATGTGTTAGGGTAATAATATTATTATTTTACCCTTAATTACCCTATTTACGTTTAACCATGATAAATAAAAGTAAATGGTTACTATTCATCGAAAATTATTTTTATCTTATTGAACAACATTTTACACATTGATATTAACTGTGTCTCTCGAATATTCACAATTTAACTCACAGAAATGGTAAAATTATTTTTTACCAAGGCATCACACCTAAGACCATCATAGTTGTATGGGTTCACTCCCCATACCATCACAATAATATAAGTTATCTTCTCATAGTATCTCAATATTTATGGTTTACACCCATGGCCATCATAATAGTCATGGTTCACACATAAGACAATCATTGTTTATCTCATTAAATAATAATCATTTCACAATGCATTGAGTGGAGATATTGGTCCCACCCGTCACATAGTGATATAATAGATAAATGGTTCATAATATCATCAATAAATATATCATAACCCATGAAATGAAATATGTACCATAAAAATTTAAAAATATCGGAACCTGTGAAAAATTTAAAGGGTTCATAATAATTTATTCAAAATCATAACCTGTGAAAGAGTAATATATTTCATATAAACCATGATAGAGAAATGGGTTTCATAATAACCTTGACTTTAATCATAAATTATTAATAGAAATTATATGAACTGAACCATAAATAGGCATGAGTGACATCAATTTATCTCATCATAGACGGAAATGAATTTTAAAATAACATTTAAAAATGTTTCATTTGGAAATATTCATTCTTTTTCATAAATTATTTTTTATTACATAAAAGGATTAGAAAATATCATTCATTGAAAATACCATGAAAAATATTAATGACGGCATGAATTCATTTTAAAATCATTTTGCACTAAAAACATATAAAATATGTTTCAATATTTTTTAAAACATTTTTATTTAGAAAAACATTGAAAACATATAAAAAAATCTTGAAAATGTTTTGAAAACCATTTTACTTAAAAACATATAAATCAATGTTGAAGACATTTTGAAACCCATTTTTCTTGAATATATACAATATAATCATGAAAAAATTATGAAATAAATTTACATTAAAAATATAATTTAAATAATTTTCATAAATATTAACCTTTTAAAATTGAAAATGTAACTTCAAATAAATGACCACAGGTAAATCCGTACAATTCATACGAGGTAAGAAGAACAGCCTGTATATATGGTAAAATGGGTAAACAATTTCATTCTTCAGAAAGAGAAAAGAATATTTCATTTAATATAATGGTAAAATGAAAAAAGGTTAAAATTATAATTTATAAATTATATGATAATGGTATAACATTCTTGAAACCCCATTTTAGAAAACCTATAATTCTGATAGAAATTTGGGTAAAGTCATGATTTCATAAAAATAATTTATTCAATATCCTATTTACCAACTAGTAGAAAATGGTACCAATACATTTTTATAACATTAATAAATATATGAGAAGAATATCCATGACTTTCTCTATATATGGGTTATTATATTTCACTAAACAATTCAGAGACAAAAACAATCTTGAAAAGCAAGGTGATTTTCTCAATTAACTCTAATAGCATGGTAACTTGGGACCAAAAAATACATGTAAGAATACTAAATTACATAAAGATTAATATATCATTAAAATAATTATATTCACAATATTACATGTAAACATGAAGTATGTAAACCTCTAAAAAGAGTTTAGATGCATAACAAAAGATAGGTCTCAAAGATTGATATATAATTAATTCATTTGGTTAATTTATTAGACCCATTAGTTGATGGGTGGGGCCCTCTATAACCCCACAATTCATCGGTATGTCTCATGAGAGAGAACATATATGGATTTTTTAAAGGCCTTATCAATTAACTTTTAGATGTCTTGGTTAATTCCTAGATGGTATGTTTCAGATGTCCAACATTATATATTACATAATTATGATAATAATAATTGATATTCCATATCATTACTCAATATTATAATAACCATGGATATGTTTCATTCCAATTTGATTATTTATATTGAATTAATTATTGTTATTTATTCCAACCATAATATGGTGAATATTATGTTTTAGTGGCATGTGTTTTTTATTATTCACATTTCCAAATTATTTAAATTTTTATATGTTAGCACTGATTATATTTCTTAAAATTACCTAGAATTTAATCTCACACCTTTCATAGGATTTAGTTTTTTCTATGACTTGATGAGGAATATTATGAATGACTAGTAGGGAGAATCTAGTTGTTTATGGGTATTTCTAGTGAAATTTATATGTTTTATTTCATTATAAGTTGTAATTTAAAACATATGTTTGTTTGTTGTTTTCTTATTCTAATAAACTATTCCGTTTGTTAAGATACATTATCTGAGTTTTTTATACCAATGTAATATTGAAATGCATGTGGATTGGGCTACTAGGGTCAGCGTCATTATAGTTCATATCATAAGATGTTTAATTGAAACATTGGAAACTCTATTTAGAAAACATATATGCTGGAAAATTACTAAAATATATAAATAGAGGATAAAAATAGACATAAATATTATTATTTTTATATGGTAGATTTTATTTGTCTCTACCTAGAAATACATCCTTATCTGGATAATAAAGGTAGACATGGTTCTTACATATATGTACCTAGGGTTTACAACACTATCAATATATGTCAGGCCTAAAATGGCATAACCTGGTATATAAAAATAAGACTTACTACACACCAGGTTTGACACTCTTAGGGTATATACTTAGGATAATTCAAATTTTCCTTAGAACACATTATGAGGGACTTAAATGTAATATGTCTACAGAGAAACCAAGATTATGATTATGAGATTATCTACACAAAAAATCCAATTTATAATAAGTATGTTTCTAGTTCAAAATTATGATTTACGATTCACAACATAATTTACTGTATTCTATTGTTTAGATATGGTTACTAGTGGAAGTAATCTAAACTGTATCAACAAATATACTTTATATAGGGATTTACCTCATATTAAAGATAATTACGTTGGAGTTGGAGATGAAACTGGAGATGAGAAACATAGAACTATACTAAAAAAATGACTCATGTTATGAGTAATAACCTTACATGAATAGAGTAATCTAGTCCATAATATGTCTTAACAATGTTATACAACTTCATGTGATAATAACCTCCTTTATTAAATGGGAATAGAAATCCATTTTGAATTGTGAAACTCATAATTTCATGCAAAAATATATATTTTTTCTTTATGACGTAATGAAATGGAGAGGGTTATCATAGATGTTTATCATATCTCAGCTGACACTGATCGATGGTGGTTATTGATTCAAAAAACAAAGTAGTGGGAATAAATTTAAAATATTGAATGGAATTATTTTAATGAAATTTTCATGGAAGAATATTTTCCATTGGAATAACAAGTGTATATAAAGATAAAATATAGAGTATAATGAAAAAGGAAGATGAAAACATTGTTATGTATGAATGGAACTTTACAATGTTAAAAAAAATTATATATATTATGCATGTAATCTAAATATCATGTTCGGTATACCTTTATGAGTGAAAACTATTCCTCAAAATAGATATGGTGTCCTATACTTTCACATCATATTAAGATATAGTCTAACATACTACCATGAAAGTGAAATAATTATATAGGTAATATTAATTTAAGGGAAATAACTATAATTAATGATATGTATTTAAAATGAAGGAAAAAGGGAAAAGGGAAAAAATTATTTTCCCACATGTGATAATTGTTGGAATAAAAGGCCTTATACATTCCTCTAGGGAATTGAAGTTTCATACAAGAGTGAATAAAAATGGTCAGAAGGCTCATGAATATACGATAATGAAAGAATCTGTAAATTTTTAACGGTTTAACTATAACTATATGGGTCACTAAAAAAATTATATGAACGAGAAAAAGAAAAGGGATCATGTTTAATATTATGTTTTTACTACACTCAAAGTGGAATAGTTAATGTATTTTTGTTTTTAGAATGAATAATTATGATTTTATATTTATTATAATCAAAATATATATATTTATTGTACTATAATTCTTATTCTTTAAGGAATTTGAAGAATGTGATGGTTAACACTAGTATTCAAGAAGAGGGATTTTTCTAGAAGTTAATTTTCCTGAAAACACATGACATGGTAAATATAATATTAAATATGTTCTTGTTTTAGATATAATAATAAATATATTTTTATCATATAATAATGGTGACCATAATGGTTGTTAGTGATATAATGGTTTTTGTTATGATTGACTTTTTAGATGCTTGGATTAAAAGTCTTTATTCAGTAACCTGAGATTATACTGATTGAACCATTCATGTTTCATAATTATTTAAAGGATATTATTGTATTAATAAATTTTTTATGGGAAAATAAGAGATAAATTATTATGGTATTTTTTTGTTAAGTTGGTTTTGTAAATTTTTTGACCTTCAATGTAATTATTTGTTCATTGAATTTGGACAGATACCTTTTTGATGAGCCCTAATTTTAACTACTTATACATTGGAATAATGATATTATTTATTGAGATTAGACTATGATTTATCATATAGAATAACATACTATAACCATAATGTTATCAGTAAACATTTAAATCCTAATTAAATGGCTTTTCGATATTATATTTCATAAACATTCATCAAACAAAAACAATTCATGGATATTCATCACAAAATTTATGAAATGATGTGAATATTGATCCAAGCACAACTAAATGGTAATATTGTGACATGAAAAAGGAATATATTACAATAATATGATCATGTTATGTTATAGATATTAAAAAATACAAAAAATATTTGAAAATTATATTAAATAAAAATTTCCATCTATTTAATTTTTATTTTGATAAATCAATGGTCATTTAACTGATAAAAAATTTATCATTCTATGATTGTGTACATTATAGTGACCATGTTTTCTATCTCTCTCTATCATAACATGATATTTATATTTATATTTAATGTTTACATTTTCAAAAATGTTATCCTTTTTTTGAATCATTGTTTTTGGCCAAGCTTAGAATTTCTCTTTTACTCTTTTAAAGAAAATTTTTTATAATTCCTTTTTATGATATGGTATTTCCACAAATGAAATTTGATGTATCAAACACTAATTTTTATATAATATTTTCATTTGGGAGGATGTAATTTTTTGAAGAATGGGAGAATGTGACGCCCCATGATATTAGATTATGCCTTTTTTTAAATTTATCTTTTTCAATAGTGTATATTACAGAAAAAAATCATTCTTAATCAAATGATTAAATAATATTATATTTTAAACTATGAAATAATATTTAACAAATTTTTATAAAATGTATTATTTGGTTGAAATTAATTCAAATGTTAAAATAAAAATCAATTGAACAAAAAAGATGTGTTTTTATAGAAAACTATTTTTTTACCACAATGGAATTTTATGTTAATAAATTTAATTAATAACTGTTAATGAAATATCTTGATGATATTTATAATTAAAAAATTCTATAAAATATTTTCTTATTATATTTATATATATGATAGGCTTAAGATAATAACAAATTATATTTTACGAATAAAAGTCTATATTTTTAAGACATTTTTATAACCTATTAATGGCATACTTGTTTTAAAAATAAAATATGATACTTTTATAAATTCTATTGAATAAAATAAATGTTATTTCTAATTATTAATGTGAAAATATATCTTAGAGCGATATTTTGCTATTTTCTAAAAATATATTTTTTCAAATGAAACGAGAAAATCCATATTTTTATATAAATTTATTATTTATTATATTAATTTTATATGTATAATTTTAATATTAACCTAATCTATGAAATATTAAATAATATTTTTGTATCTTATAAATCAAAATATTATATACTAATATCATAGAAAACGTAAACAATTGTTTTAAAAATTATAAATTAAGTGTCGGGTATTCTCATAGTGCGTAAATGTTTTTGAAAATGTTATAATTATTATAATTATATAAAAAGAAAATTATTTTCATTAAATAGATTCATTAATTGAGGTTTTTTATACTATTTATTATAAGGTAATCTTGTCACAACATAATTAATTTTTCAATGTCCTATAAAATAAGTTATCATTTTAAAATAAGTAATTTTTCAAATATTTGAGGATTTTAATTTTGAAATTAAATTTTTTAGGTTTTAAATTATTTTTAAAAAATTGCGCCCAATTTTGAACAGTACCCATAATAAAATGGATTTTTTTATTTTGGTTACTTTTCTAAAATAGTTGAATTTTTTATGTATAATGAAATATGTTAATTTAAGGTATATATGATTTGTAAGTAAAATAGAAAATTTATTAAGTCATTTATGATGTAATAAACATAATATAAAACACTCCTTAAATATATAATGTATGTAGTTATGGTAATAAATACAATTCATTGTCTTGATGAAAAATAATAATGTAATGATTAAAATAATCCGGAAACACCTTTATCCTCTAATATAAATACCACCCATCACCACCCCTTCAACTCACACCATAAATTCAACGAAGATTTCTTATATTTGTAAAATTTACTATAAATAAATTCTACCCCTCATTATGGTCTGTTTGATCTAAATAAAATACCATTTCCATGTCTCTTAAAGAGGTTCTCAAAGATGCAACATTCAAGAGTTAAATCCTTCCCTCTAACACATTCAATTACTTTTTCTCTAATATACCGCTCACATCCCCAACAAAAACTGACCCGATCACTCCCATGTCCTAAAATAGACTATTGTTTTATTATGTTATTCATATATAAACCAATGATTCTAATTTATTCCCCATTTTTAATTTAATAATGAAAATATCATATGTGATGTGCTGATTTAGGGGCTTTGTGGACATCGAGTTTTGGTTTTTCAATTATTCCTTAATTGATGGTCATAATACAATTTTTATTGTAAAAAATATAATATATGTACTAAATCTTATTTAATTTTTATATCCAATATATATATGATTTTAATTAAAAATACAAAAGTATTTCGTGATGATAAAAAATAACCAAATAATTTATATAGTTATCGTGAACAGTTTGTGCAATGAATACTCCTCATATTTGGAATAAAATAATATATAATACCATTACATCTCATGGATCTTAATTAATAACAAATAAATTCAATTATGGATAACTATTATCATTATAAGAGATAATTTTTAGATATATAAAAGTGAACCAATCATGAAATACAATGAAACAAACACTCTAATAAAGTCCAGAAATATACATAATTAAATTAAAACAAAACCAAGTTTTTTTTTAATAGGTTATGTATTAAATTTTTAATGAATTTACTTTCATTATCAAGGACATTAAGTAAATTTTGAGAACTCATTTATGCATATGGTATGAGTTTTCTCATATTTCTTTTATTTCTATATGATATGTCTTTTTCCCACCATATATTTTATGTAGGGTATGTATACTACTAATTGATCTATCATTTGATGAATCTATTTATATTAAAGTTATTAAATGTCTTATTTTATAATAATTAAATTTATGGGATACATGATTCTACAATTTGAAAAGTGGTAAGACATTCTCCATAAAAAACAACTTTTCAGTTGGGGTACCCTTTTTCGATTATCAACCTAGTGTAATTCTCTATTATTTTAATATAATTAAACTAAATTATATGAATATATTCCAAAATAATGTATCTAGTCTTGTTCATTACTATTTTATGGTTAAATACATGTTTTATAATGTTTTATTCTCAATTCCGCTCGATAAGAAAGTATGATGAAAGGGAACATCCCAAATTCATAACCCCTTTGATGTACAATACATAATATGTTTTAAGATTCCATTATATTTAACCAATCAGTATTATAATTTTTATTTTTTTTCATTTTTGGGTTTATAAACAAAATTATCCCTTTTTATGTTTTAAATAATATTTTTTATTTTCTCTAAAACCGCACTGAAGTAGCCCATTTATAAAATATGATAAAAATAATTTTTACCTATTTTAACATCGTTTTGACACTATTTACACCATAATAATAATTTCACTTTCCTTTCCAATTATTTTATGTTATATACTGGCTTATAATATGATTTTATGAAAAATAAAAAGGATTTCTTTCAATGAAACACATTATACCAAATTAAAAAAAAATATTTCTCTCCTGAATTTCTCGATGGGTTTCTAGAGTATTTTTATCTATTTCAAAATCCCCAATTTAATATTATTCCTAAGAGGGATTAATATATTATTATATCATATAACATATTTAATTAAATGGTTCATGATCAATTTTACTATAGATGTCTTATATTTATACCATTTAACATAATACATAGAATGGTTAGTGATTATGAAGGGTATTTGGGGAACTTTATTTACATTATATATTTATATATTGTTTATGGTTTACCAAATTCATATTAGGAATGGATTGGACATTGTGAGTGATTTAATGGGCCTTCTATGTCCCCTTGATTCATGGGTATATCTCTTTAGAAAATACTAATATAGATTAATCTGCGCCCTTAACGATTTATTTTCAGATGTCTTGGTCGAGGCCTCGATGGTTTGATTAATATCTTCATATTTATGAATCACATCATTAAGATATTATAAATTTATAATAATATTTATTATTTTACTAGTATAAAATCCATTTATAATATTAATTCTTATATGATTCTTTATATATAAGTATTTATTAAGATTTTATTCCATCCATTTTATATTCAAGATTGTGTTTTAATGGCTTGTGTTATTAGTCATTCATCCTTACTTATTATTTATGTTTAATTATACTATTTGTTATTTTATTTCATAACCTTAATAAGAATATAATCTCACCATTTATTATGTACTATTATTTCATCTGATGAGAATAGGTATATTATGAATGACTTGAAGGGATAATCTAGTAGATAATAGATGTTCCCAATATATTTTTCTAGTTGTAATTAATTTCAATATGTGATTTAAACCATATGTATTTATATTTTTTTTTTAAAATATAAAAATCAATTTGGTCATTTGGGAAGTTAATGCCTCATTTATTATACCAATGTAATGAATTAAAGCACCAGCTCCAGACTATAGTGTTCGAGGTGTCTATATAATCTATATCCATTCACATAGATAAATTAAAATTTAGACCCCATCCCATTATGATTTTTTCATTCCATGATTTGAGTTCAATATCTCACTGAAATGGTGACATATTTATCATGAGGTTAATGGAAAGGTATGTTAGCCATTATGATTTTATTGAAATAGTTATTATTTATATTTTATAAGTTTATATGGAAGTGTTCTTTTATTTTAAATTTTGGGATTAATACAATGTATTTTATAAGGGATGATATATTCAAAGAATGTAACGACCCATACTTTACAAACATTGTTAACACTTCATAATTTAAGCATACTTATTACAAAATATAACAAAACCACGAAAGGACCGTATAGGTATAGTGTCTTTAGAAACTGGGAAACATAAACAACTGGTTCATTAAGCGTCTACCCTATCTCCCATTTATTTCATCATATCTATAGTCCCTTTTGGCATATCATACTTAATAACCTTCTTCCTGACCCGGGGAAGGAAAACATACAAAAGGGTGAGCTCAAATGCTCAGTAAGGGTAAACAAAAGAAAAATCAATCACATCATATTCATAAGAACATAACTTTTGGAAAAATCATAACCTCCAAAAGAGAGTATAATTTAATAACATGGGATAAATCATAGTAGTGAAATGAAATCCCAATAATCATAACTTAAAACATGAAACTTTGTGGCATACACGCATAATCATAGAGAATCATATCTTGTTAGTCAAGACTCATTGCCAAGACTATCTTAGTGGACAATGTCCCTTTCTGAACCAAGTCACCCTCGTGTCAGTCATGTTTCACTGAACCGGTATAACCTACCATTCCAGCCATGTCTATCTCAAGAGATATAAAATCTTTACCCAATGCATTGGAGGGAGATATAGGTCCCACCCATCTCATAATGATACCATTCTTATGTGTGCCACAAAATCATAAACCATACATCATAGCATAACCCATGTAACAAAAATGGGAATCTTAAACATCGTGACATCATAAAAAAATTCATATAAGATAAAGGGATTCATAAAAATAATTCCATCACAACATAATCAAATCAATGTAATAATAGAACCCTTTATTATCTTAGATGGAAAATAATTTTGATAAAACACTTGAACTCCATTCTTGAGGAAAATATCCTTTCTTCATCAAAAACATTTTTTCATTTCTTAACATGTCATACAACTTTAAACTAAAAGAAGTTGATTAAAAATAAACTTGAAAAATTGTAAAGTTTGATTCTTGGAAATAATTTTTTAACAATCCATTCATGCCGTATAAGTTAAAAAAACATTCTTCTCGTACTTTTGTCGGAAAAGTCAAAAAGTACCTCGTACGAAAAACAACAAAAGTCTCCTTTCATATCTTTTACTAAAAACTCACCAAAGAGTAAAATTGGAATTAAACTATTTTATAAGGATAGAAATAATATTACATATTGAAGGAACATGGATGTGGATGATAAAATACACCCCAGTAATTACCAAAGTAAAAACAATCTCGGATAAAAGTGAGATTGTGATATTTCCCTTACCTTAAGTCCGATTTGCTTCCTAAGTGTCTGAACCTCCTGTATAATGATTTAAATAATGTCATTAACTTATTACAGAATCATATTCATTGTTATGATATCATATATGGTTCACTTATGACTTTATATTACCCGTTGTTTTGTAAATTCCATGTTAAAGAAGCGTTTTGGGTAAAATCGTTTCATTTATCGTAGGTATTTGGACTTGTTGTTCTTGAAATTATTATAACTTATATCATGATTTACTTACTTCCAGAATATAAAACAAGATTTATATATCACATATATTCAGTATATATATATATTTAATAAATATATAAATGAAATGAAATACACTCTTCATGGAGACGGTAGTCCGTACGTACGCATGAACGCTGTTTTCCTTTCCTCATTGTCTTGAATGGAAGTAAGTAGATGACATACATATATACATAAATCCAGTAGCCTTATAATTTCATATATTTCATTATTATTTCTTATATATACTTTATAATTATTCTTAAATGGTTAACATGGAGAATGAATCTCATCGCGTCGTGGAGACGGTAGTCCGTACGTACGCACGAGCGATGATATCATTCCCATGGTCATGGAATTGTGTTGAATTGTATGTATACTATTTCAGTATCTATATCACTCTATAATAATCATATATAGATACTACTTACACCCTTATACCCATCCAATTAAGGAGGTGTAAGAAAGTAGATTACACCATGGCGTGGAGACTGTATTCCGTACGTACGCACGCGCGGTGATTTCCTTTTTCCGTAGGATGGATATAAGGTTAATTAGAGTATTTTCATATTTATAATAACATATCAGTATATATTAAATACTGATGTTATTTCTTTATCATGAAACAACTAAAGAAGAAGATGTTGAAGAAGAAAGAAATTGAAAAAGATCGGTAATGGATATTACCTCTTTTTGACGCTCCTTTTCTTAACCTCCACTTAAAGAACTAAGGATGGTCATTGAAGAAGACCAGGACCTCTAGGATGATACTAGGGAAGTGGAGAAGATATTTTTTCAGGGTTTGGCCGAGCTTGAATGCTCAAATTGGTGTGAGGAGGAGGGGGAGGAGGTGCCCTTTTATAAGGGAGGAGAGCGGCACCTTAGGAATATCTCAAAATATTATTTTATATTAAAGTAAAAAATCGGTTTATAATGGTTCCAAAGGGTCTTATTTCGAAGGTAAAGTGGGGATTGGTAGAAATACTATCAACCAATAGGATTTAGACAAGTTTAGGTTATTATTTTAACCTTATCAATTAGATTTAACTCTAAGTTAAATAATTTAACTTTTACCGTGACTTTTTGTTTTCTTACACTATATGGTTAATACACTTACTATAACATTCCAAACGAACCCCAAGTTGTTTATTATTAATATATATATCCTTATATAAGTCATTTGGTAGAACATTATATTTTTAAGAATTAAATAACAATTAATAATATAATATTTGTTTTAAAAACTAATTTATGTCAATTTTGACACTATTTGGTACATGATTTTTATGAAATTTTTAACAGAATGATAAGTTCGAACCAAGTTAGTTAAATCCACAATAACATGCCATATTAACCTAGAAAATTATTTTAAGTCATAAAAAGTATCAAATTACATTTATTTGGGCATTTATAACATCAATTATGTTAATATTTTCTTAAAAAGTTAATTACTGCATCATCGTTGTGTCATAAATAAATTAAATTATTTAAATTATAAAAATTACAAATAAAATACCATTATGTAGGAAATATTTTTATCTTTCTAATTAATATTTATAGTCTAAATTATATTATGTATATCCATATATTAAAAATGTTTTAGTAAATAAACTTTGATTTTAACTCTTTTAACTCTTCTTTGAATTAAATAATAATAAATGCCCTAATCTAATCCAAGTGGGCCTAAATGATAATATTTTAAACTTAATGTTGTTTTTGGTCAAGATACACTTGTCCAATAGGATTAGGACATGTGTTAGGGTAATATTAATATCATTTTTACCCTTAATTACCCTATTTACTTTTAACCGTGGTAAATAAAAGTAAAAAGTTACTATTTACCAAAAATTATTTTCATCTCATTAAACCACATTTTACTTACTGACATCAACCGTGCCTCTCGGATTTTTGAAATTCCATTCACGGAAGAGGTAAAATTATGATTTATGAAAAAATTAATTTTTTTAACTACCACTTAGTAGTTTCACTATTCATAAAAAATTGAAGTTTTTCAGAAAAATGCCAAAATTTCACCCTAAGCTATAATTGATATTCCGAATTCAAAAATGATTTCTATTTTACAAAATCCCCAACATATAAGTTGCATTAATTAATTTTATAATTAATTTCTGCTGTCACAACAAATAGCGTGTTTTTAAGAGATAATAACTATCAAAAGATTAACACTTGTTTATGTCTGGTGTAAATGTGAAATTACATCCAATGACCAAAATTGTATTGAATTGTAAAAATATATTTTAAATATACTTTAATACCAATCAAATTAATAATTTATCACTATTAATTATTTCGATTAAAAAAGTTGTTTTTAATAAAAATTTAGTAATTTTCGCTATTCATCAGAAAATAAAAGTTATCCGAAAAGTACCAAAATTTCACCCTAAGCGAATTTCGATATTACGAATCCAATAATAAAGTCCATTTTGATAAAATAAAATTTACAGAATTTCAAAAAGTGGTTATTACTATTCATAACGGCTGGTTTTAATAATATTTTAATAGCATATTGCTGTTTAGTGAAACTCGTTATTGCGTACTACGCACGCTATCGAGGAAGGTCGTGATTGCGTGTAATGGAAGGCAAGTCAAGGATGCGTGTTGTGAAAGCTTCTTTTGGTGTAGCGTACAACACAAGACATTAATGAAATTAAAAAGTTTATTTTTCATAATATTTCAGGGTGTTACATTCTATCCCCCTTAAAATGAATTTCGCCCTCGAAATTCGTCAGGGTTATAAATGGTTTACTATTCGGAAGTTTCTTTAATAGAAACCCACATTGTAAAAAGGAATACCGAAACCAATCTTTAAAAACAAAAGTATGATACTTAAAAGTTACCCAATTAAACTAATCACTGGGTTTCCACATAGGTGAAAATATGGATATGGAAGAGAAATCTAACCATCATGTTCTGATGGAGAGTGGTAGAGAACATGGCTATGTAAAAGCCAGCAATCACAAAGCCATAAATTTGTGACGATCTCGGATACCATCTAATTCATCGGATATAAGGGTACTATGACAACATTTTTGGTTTTCAATATCATTTCCCTAAAGGTGAAAATTTTAATTAGAATAAATACTTACTTTATTTTGGTACAATCTCACTATTGTTCATGCCTTGAGCAATTTCCACTTCATCTCTTAAATAAACGAAGTTGAATTTGTTATTTGTGAAGTGTTAGTAGATCATGTGATAGAATGACGGGTCATTCCATCTGTCTCAAACAAAAGTTTAGCAAAAATTATATACATAAGTCGATCTATAGTGAGATTAATCATATATTGTTCCTAAAATGGACTTATACTTCATATATCATACTGCTTAATATAATAAAACTAGTTTCTACTAAACAGGGACTTCCTGTAGGCCAGTGGTAGGTGATAAAGGCCAGTCACACTTCGATTGTGGGTTCGATTCCCACAGCCTTGTCCGAAGCGATGGGATGTCGCCCGTCCTGCAGGTTGTCCTTTTTCTAAAACTACATTACTATAAAATCCCATCAATAATATCGAAAATCTTCTATCCTTAAACAATACTAACTTATGTCCAACATAATCCATTCTAATATTTAGGCTTATCCATAATACTGCAGCCCACTCTAATAATATAGTGAAAATGATTACCAGAGATTTAATACTATCATTAATCCCCATATATCATAAGATATGTCTTGTTGGTCACATTCCAAACATTCAAAGGCATTAATCATGTATTCTATTGAATACCCATTGAACCTTAGTGAAAACATGAATGCAGTTAAAAGTTAACTCTTTCCACATACCAAAATCCAAAAATTCTATATACTCAAACCATGATATAACCTTCTCCTTATATCAGTCATGAGCTCATGAATACAATCAAACACCTCATTATCTTATTATTCCTTCATTATGCGCATATCATCTACTTTCCAAAAAATATCTGAATAAAATTTCATGGTTACTAGTACCATTAATCATACACTTTAAAAACATAGGAAAGACAATAGTGTAATAATCCTTAGATGTCTCTTTATTCCATAGTACCATGAGATTACTTATACAACATTACACTTGATAAACATGTAATCATTCCACTACCTTCTTAAACCAGTGACCGAGCTTCAACAATTCTTTCATCTCACATATCATTTGTAGTCTCTTCATCATCTCAACATAAATACTTCCCATACGACCATACTAATTATCTTCATGAGACTTTCCCTTAGGGTATTGGTTTTCATAATGCCCGTACATTCCACATTTAAAACATTTAACCATTGCTTATTTCATAGAAATACCATTATCCTCATCCATGTTGTTAACTGAACCTTTTCCTTTGAACTTACTTGCTTTGTGTCCTTCTTTTCCACAACCAAAGCATCTTCCAGTTCCTTTGAAACATTATCCTTGATGCCTCTTCCCACATGATTTACATAGGGGAAATTGAACTTTCTTTCCTCTATGATCATCATGAAACTCCATCTTTCTCTTATTAGCCGAGTCAGGAAACTTACCAAATTTTACTTTATTGATCATATTATGATATTGCTGATTCGGCATAATAATGACGTTTGGACTTCCAAATCCCATTTCATTATGAAGAATACCATTCCATTGTCCATCATATCCGCCATTATCGTGAATCATCTTGTTTCCAGCCATTTTCTAAAACCCAAAAAAGAATAGTATGAGAGGCAAAAATCATGCTAGGGAAAACAACATAATAAAGGTGGAGTATCATCAATATCTAACATCTTAGGTTAAATTATATGATCGTTACCATAGTTCTAGGACAGTATCCTATACGTATACTTATCCTTAGGGACATCCCTAGACATACCTTATAAATATCTCTAGGGATCTCACTAAAGTTCTCGCATCATAGTTTCCAAAGGTTGACTAAACATTTCCTCCGATACCAACTGTAACGACCCATACTTTACATAAATTGTTAATACTTAAAAATTTAAGCATACTTATTACAACATATAACAAAACCACAAAAGGACCGTATAGGTATAGTGTCTTTAGAAACTGGGAAACATAAACAACTGGTTCATAAAGCGTCTACACTGTCTCTGATTTATTTCATCACATCTATAGTCCCTTTTGGTATATCTTACTTAATAACCTTCTTCCTGACCTGGGGAAGGAAAACATACAAAAGGATGAGATCAAATGCTCAGTAAGGTTAATAAAAAGAAAAATCAATCACATCATATTTATATGAACATAACTTTTGGAAATCCTAACCTGCAAAAGAGAGCATAATTACATAACATGGGATAAATCATAGTAGTGAAATGAAATACCCATAATCATAACTTAAAACATTAAACTTTGTGGCATACACACATAATCATAGAGAATCACTTCTTGTTAGTCAAGACTCATTGCCAAGACTATCTTAGTGGACAATGTCCCTTTCGGAACCGAGTCACCCTCGTTTCAGTCCTGTTTCACTAAACCGGTATAACCTACCACTCCAGCCATGTCTATCTCATGAGATATAAAGTATTTACCCAATTCATTTGAGGGAGATATAGGTCCCACCAATCTCATAATGATACCATTCTTATGTGTGCCACAAAATCATAAACCATACATCATAGCATAACCCATGTAACAAAAATGGGAATCTTAAACGTCGTGACATCATAAAACAATTCATATAAGATAAAGGGATTCATAAACAAAATTCCATCACAACATAATCAAATCAATATAATAATATAACCCTTTATTATCTTAGATGGAAAATAATTTTGATAAAACACTTGAACTACATTCTTGAGGAAAATATCCTTTCATCTTCAAAAACATTTTTCCTTTCTTAACATGTCATACAACTTTAAACTAAAATAAGTTGATTAAAAATAAACATTAAAACATGTAATGTATGATTCTTGGAAATAATATTTTAAAAATCCATTCATTCTGTATAAGTTAAAAAACATTCTTCCCGTACTTTTTTCGGAAAAGTCAAAAAGTACCTCGTACGAAAAATGAAAAAAGATGCCATTCATATCTTTTACTAAACACTCACCAAAGGGTAAAATTGGAATTAAAATATTGTAGAAGGATATAAATAATATTACATATTGAGGGAACATGGATGTGGATGATAAAATACACCCTAGTAATTACCAAAGTAAAAACAATCTCGGATAAAAGTGATATTGTGATATTTCCCTTACCTTAAGACTGATTTGCTTCGTAAGTGTCCGAACCTCCTGTATAATGATTTAAATAATGTCATTAACTTATTAAAGAATCATATTCATTGTTATGATATCATATATGGGTCACTTATGACTTTATATTACCGTTCTTTTGTAAATTCCATGTTAAAGAAGCGTTTTGGGTAAAATCGTTTCATTTATCGTAGGTGTTTGGACTAGTTGTTCTTGAAATTATTATTACTTATATCATGATTTACTTACTTAAATAATATAAAACATGATTTATATATCATATATATTCAGTATATATATATATATTTAATAAATATATAAATGAAATGAAACACACCTTTCATGGAGACGGTAGTCCGTACGTAAGCATGAATGATGTTTTCCTTTCCTCATTGTCTTGAATGGAAGTAAGTAGATGACATACATATATACATAAATCCAGTATCCTTATAATGTCATATATTTCATTATTATTTCTTATATATACTTTATAATTATTCTTAAATGGTTAACATGGAGAATGAATCTCATCGCGTCCTGGAGACGGTAGTCCGTACGTACGCACGAGTGATGATATCATTCCCATGTTCGTGGAATTGTGTTGAAGTGTATGTATACTATTTCAGTATCAATGTCACTCTATAATAATCATATATAGTTACTCCTTACACCATTATACCCATACAATTAAGGAGGTGGAGGAAAATAGATTACACCACGGCGTGGAGACGGTATTCCGTACGTACACACGCGCGATGATTTCCTTTTTCCGTATGATGGATAGAAGGATAATTGGAGTTGTTTCATATTTATAATAACATATCAGTATATAAGAAATACTGATGTTATTACTTTATCATGATAAAACTAAAGAAGAAGAAGTTGAAGAAGAATGAAATTGAAAAAGATCGGTAATGTATATTACCTCCTTTTGACGCGCCTTTTCTTATCCTCCACTTAAAGAACTACGGATGGTCTTTGAAGAAGACCAGGACCTCTAGGATGATACTAGGGAAGCGTAGAAGAGATTTTTTCAGGGTTTTGCCGAGATTTAATGCTCAAATTGGTGTGATGAGGAGGGGGAGGAGGTGCCCTTTTATAAGGGAGGAGAGGGGCACCTTAGGAATATCTCAAAATATTATTTTATATTCAAGTCAAAATCGGTTTATAATGGTTCCAAAGGGTCTTATTTAGAAGGTAAAGTGGGGATGGGTCGCAATCCTATCAACCAATAGGATTTATACAAGTTTAGGTTATTATTTTAACCTTATCAATTAGATTTAACACCAAGTTAAATAATTTAACCTTTACCGTGACTTTTTGTTTTCTTACACTAGATGGTTAATACACATACTATAACATGCCAAACGAACCCCAAGTTGTTTATTATTAATATATATATCCTTATCTATGTCATTTGGCCGATCCTTAGATTTTTAGGAATTAAATAACAATTAATAATATAATATTTGTTTTAAAAACTAATTTATGTCAATTTTGACACTATTTGGTACACGATTTTTATGAAATTTTTAACATAATTAAAAATTCGAACCAAGTTACTTAAATCCACAATACCATTTCATATTAACCTATAAAATTAGTTTAAGTCATAAAAAGACTCAAATTACATTTATTTGGGAATTTATAACATCAATTATGGTAATATTTTCTTAAAAAGGTAATTACTGCATCATCGTTGTGTCATATATAAATTAAATTATTTAAAGAATAATAATTACAAATAAACTACCATTATGTAGGAAAGCTTTTTAGATTTCTAATTAATATTTATAGTCGAAATTATATTATGTATAACCCTATACTAAAAATGTTTTAGTAAATAAACATTGATTTTAACTCTTTTAACTCTTCTTTGAATTAAATAATAATAAATGTCCTAATCTTATCCAAGTGGGCCTAAATGATAATATTTTACACTTACGGTTGTTTTTGGTCGAGATAAACTTTTCCAATAGGATTAGGACATGTTTTAGGGTAATATTAATATCATTTTTACCCTTAATTACCCTATTTACTTTTAACCGTGGTAAATAAAAGTAAAAAGTTACTATTTACCAAAAATTATTTTCATCTCATTGAACCACATTTTACTTACTGACATCAACCGTGTCTCTCGGATTTTTGAAATTCCATTCAGAAGAGAGGTAAAATTAAGATTTAGGAACAAATTAATTTTTTTAACTACCACTTAGTAGTTTCACTATTCATCAAAAATTTATGTTTTTCAGAAAAATGCCAAAATTTCACCCTAAGATATAATTGATATTTCGAATTAAAAAATTATTTCTATTTTAATAAATTCCCAACATATAAGTTTCATTAATTAATTTTATAATTAATTTCCTCTGTCACAACAAATAGCGTGTTTTTAAGAGATAATAACTATCAAAAGATTAACACTTGTTTATGTCTGGTGTAAATGTGAAATTACATCCAATGACCAAAATTGTATTGAATTGTAAAAATATATTATAATATACTTTAAAACCACTCAAATTAATAATTTATCACTATTAATTATTTTTATTAAAAATGTTGTTTTTAATTAAAATTTAGTTATTTTCACTATTCATCAGAAAATAAAAGTTATCCGAAAAGTACCAAAATTTCACCCTAAGCTAATTTCGATATTACGAATCAAAAAATAAATTCCATTTTGATAAAATTAAATTTACAAAATTTCAAAAAGTGGTTATTACTATTCATAACGGCTAGTTTTAATAATATTTTGATAGCATATTGCTGTTTAGGGAAACTCGTTATTGCGTACTACACACGCTATCGAGGAAGGTCGTGATTGCGTGTAATGGAAGGCAAGTCAAGGATGAGTGTTGTGAAAGATTCTTTTGGTGTAGCGTACAACACAAGACATTAATGAAATTAAAAAGAATATTTTTCATAAAATTTTGTGGTGTTACATTCTACCCCCCTTAAAATGAATTTCACCCTCGAAATTCGTCGGGGTTATAAATGGTTTACTATTAGAAAGTTTCTTTAATAGAAACCCACATCATAAAAAGGAATTCCAAAACGAATCTTTAAAAACAAAGGTATAAAACGTAACGGTTACCCAATTAAACTAATCACTGGGTTTCCACATAGGTGAAAATATGGATATGGTAGAGAAATCTAACCATCATGTTCTGATGGAGAGTGGTAGAGAACATGGCTATGGAAAATCCAACAATCACAAAGCCATAAATTTGTGACGATCTAGGGTACCATCTGATTCATCGGATATAAGGGCACTAGGACAACATTTTTGGTTTTCAAGATCATTTCCCTAAAGTTGAAAATTTGAATTAGAATAAATACTTACTTTATTTTGGTACAATCTCACTATTGTTTGTGGCTTGAACAATTTCCACTTCATCTATTAAATAAATGAAGTTGAATTTGTTATTCGTTAAGTGTTAGAAGATCATGTGATAGAATGACGGGTCATTCCATCTGTCTCAAACAAAAGGTTAGCAAAAATTATATACATAAGTCGATCTATAGTGATATTAATCATATATGGTTCCTAAAAATGGACTTATACATCATATATCATACTTCTTAATATAATAAAACTAGTTTCTACTAAACAGGGACTTCCTGTAGGCCAGTGGTAGGCGATAAAGGCCAGTTGCACTTTGGTTGTGGGTTCAATTCCCACAGCCTTGTCTGAAGCGATGGGATGTCGCCCATCCTGCAGGTTGTCCTTTTTCTAAAACTACATTACTATAACATCCCATCAATAATATCGAAAATCTTCTATTGTTAAACAATACAAACTTATTTCCAACATAATCCATTCTAATCTTTAGGCTTATCCATAATACTGCAGTCCACTCTCATAATATAGTGAAAACGATTACCAGAGATTTAATACTATCGTTAATCCCCATATATCATAAGATATGTCTTGTTGGACACATTCCAGACATTCAAAGGCCTTAATCATTTATTCTCTTGAATACCCATTGAACCTTAGTGAAAACATGAATGCAGTTAAAAGTTAACTCTTTCCACATACCAAAATCCAAAAATTCTATATACTCAAACCATGATATAAAATTCTCCTTATATCAGTCATGAGCTCATGAATACAATCAAACAGATCATTATCTTATTATTCCTTCATTATGCGCATATCATCTACTTTCCAAAAAATATCTTAATAACATTTCATGGTTACTAGTACCATTAATCATACACTTTATAAACTTAGGAAATACAATAGTGTAATAATCCTTAGATGTCTCTTTATTACATAGTACCATGAGATTACTTATACAACATTACACTTGATAAACATGTAATCATTCCACTACCTTCTTAAACCATTGATCGAGCTTCAACAATTCTTTCATCTCACATATCATTTGTAGTCTCTTAATCATCATCAACATAAATTCTTCCCATATGACCATACTGATTATCTTCATGGGACTTTCCCTTAGGGAATTGGTTTGCATAATGCCCGTACATTCCACATTTAAAACATTTAACCATTGTTGATGTCGTAGCAATACCATTATCCTCATCCATGTTGTTAACTAAACATTTTCCATTGCACTTACTTGCTTTGTGTCCTTCTTTTCCACACCCAAAGCATCTTCCAGTTCTTTTGAAACATTCTCCTTGATGCCTCTTCCCACATGATTTACATAGGGGAAATTGTACTTTCTTTCCTCTATGATCATCATAAAACTCCATCTTTCTCTTATTAGCCGAGTCAGGAAACATACCAAATTTTACGTTATCGATCATATTATGAGATTGCGGATTCGGCATAATAATGATGTTTGGACTTCCAAATCCCATTTCATTAGGAAGAATATCATTCCATTGTCCATCATATCTGCCATTATCCTGAATCATCTTGTTTCCAGCCATTTTCTAAAACCCAAAAAAAATAGTGTGAGAGGCAAAAATCATGCTAGGGAAAACAACATAATAAAGGTGAAGTATCCTCAATATCTAACATCTTAGGTTAAATTATATGATCGTTACCGTAGTTCTAGGACTGTATCCTATACGTATACTTATCCTTAGGGACATCCCTAGACATACCTTATAAATATCTCTAGGGATCTCACTAAAGTTCTCGCATCCTAGTTTCCAAAGGTTGACTAAACCTTTCCTCTGATACCAACTGTAACGACCCATACTTTACATTCATTGTTAATACTTCAAAATTTAAGCATACATATTACAACATATAACAAAACCACGAAAGGACCGTATAGGTATAGTGTATTTAGAAACTGGGAATCATAAACAACTGGTTCATAAAGCATCTACACTATCTCCCATTTATTTCATCATATCTATAGTCCCTTTTGGAATATCTTACTTAATAACCTTCTTCTTGACCTGGGGAAGGAAAACTTACAAAAGGGTGAGCTCAAATTCTCAGTAAGGGTAAACAAAAGAAAAATCAATCACATCATATTCATAAGAACATAAATTTTGGAAATCTTAACATGCAAAAGAGAGCATAATTTCATAACATGGGATAAATCATAGTAGTGAAATGAAATCCCAATAATCATAACATAAAACATGAAACATTGTGGCATACACACATTATCATAGATAATCATTTCTTGTTAGTCAAGACTCATTGCCAAGACTATCTTAGTGGACAATGTCCCTTTCGGAACCGAGTCACCCTCGTTTCATTCCTGTTTCACTGAACTGCTATAACCTACCATTCCAGCCATGTCTATCTCATGAGATATAAAATCTTTACCCAATGCATTGGAGGGAGATATAGGTCCCACCCATCTCATAATGATACCATTCTTATGTGTGCCACAAAATCATAAACCATACATCATAGCATAACCCATGTAACAAAAATGGGAATCTTAAACATCGTGACATCATAAAACAATTTATATAAGATAAAGGGATTCGTAAAAATAATTCCATCACAACATAATCAAATCAATGTAATAATAGAACCCCTTATTATCTTAGATGGAAAATAATTTTGATAAAACACTTGAACTCCATTTTTGAGGAAAATATCCTTTCTTCTTCAAAAACATTTTTCATTTCTTAACATGTCATACAACATTAAACTAAAAGAAGTTGATTAAAAATAAACTTGAAAACTTGTAAAGTATGCTTCTTGAAAATAATGTTTTAAAAATCCATTCATGCCGTATAAGTTAAAAAAACATTCTTCCTGTACTTTTGTCGGAAAAGTCAAAAAGTACCTCGTACGAAAAACGACAAAAGATTCCTTTCATATCTTTTACTAAAAACTCACCAAAGGGTAAAATTGGAATTAAAATATTGTAAAAGGATAGAAATAATATTACATATTTAGGGAACATGGTTGTGGATGATAAAATACACCCGAGTAATTACCAAAGTAAAAACAATCTCGGATAAAAGTGAGATTGTGATATTTCCCTTAACTTAAGTCCGATTTGCTTCGTAAGTGTCCGAACCTCCTGTATAATGATTTAAATAATCTCATTAACTTACTACAGAATCATATTCATTGTTATGATATCATATATGGGTCACTTATAACTTTATATTACCTGTTCTTTTGTAAATTCCATGTTAAAGAAGCATTTTCGGTAAAATCGTTTCATTTATCATAGGTGTTTGGACTTGTTGTTCTTGACATTATTATTACTTATATCATGATTTACTTACATAAAGAATATAAAAAATGATTTATATATCATATATATTCAGTATATATATATATTTAATAAATATATAAATGAAATGAAACACACCGTTCATGGAGACGGTAGTCTGTACGTAAGCATGAATGATGTTTTCCTTTCCTCATTGTCTTGAATGGAAGTAAGTAGATGAAATACATATATACATAAATAAAGTATCCTTATAATGTCATATATTTCATTATTATATCTTATATATACTTTATAATTATTCTTAAATGGTTAACATGGAGAATGAATCTCATCGCATCGTGGAGACGGTAGTCCGTACGTACGCACGAGCGATGATATCATTCCCATGGTCGTGGAATTGTGTTGAAGTGTATGTATTCTATTTCAGTATCAATTTCACTCTATAATAATCATATATAGTTACTCCTTACACCATTATAACCATCCAATTAAGTAGGTGGCGGAAAATATATTACACCACGGCGTGGAGACAATATTCTGTACGTACGCACGCGCGGTGATTTCCTTTTTCCGTAGGATGGATAGAATGCTAATTGGAGTTGTTTCATATTTATAATAACATATCAGTATATAATAAATAATTATGTTATTACTTTATCATGATACAACTAAAGAAGAATAAGTTTAAGAAGAATGAAATTGAAAAAGATCGGTAATGGATATTACCTCTTTTTGACGCGCCTTTTCTTATCCTCCACTTAAAGAAATAAGGATGGTCTTTGAAGAATACCAGGAACTCTAGGATGATACTAGGGAAGTGGAGAAGAGATTTTGGCAGGGTTTGGCCGAGATTGAATTCTCAAATTGGTGTGAGGAGAAGGGGGAGGAGGTGCCCTTTTATAAGGGAGGAGAGGGGCACCTTAGGAATATCTCAAAATATTATTTTATATTAAAGTCAAAATCGGTTTATAATGGTTCCAAAGGGTCTTATTTCGAAGGTAAAGTGGGGATGGGTCGCAATCCTATCAACCAATAGGATTTAGACAAGTTTAGGTTATTATTTTAACCTTATCAATTAGATTTAACACTAAGTTAAATAATTTAACCTTTACGGTGACATTTTGTTTTCTTACACTATATGGTTAATACACTTACTATAACATGCCAAACGAACCCCAAGTTGTTTATTATTAATATATATATCCTTATCTAAGTCATTTGGCCGATCCTTAGATTTTTAGGAATTAAATAACAATTAATAATATAATATTTGTTTTAAAAACTAATTTATGTCTATTTTGACACTATTTGGTACATGATTTTTATGAAATTTTTAACAGAATTAAAAGTTCGAACCAAGTTACTTAAATCAACAATACCATGTCATATTAACCTATAAAATTAGTTTAAGTCATAAAAAGACTAAAATTACATTTATTTGGGAATTTATAACATCAATTATGTTAATATTTTCTTAAAAAGGTAATTACTGCATCATCGTTGTGTCAAAAATAAATTAAATTATTTAAAGTATAAAAATTACAAATAAAATACCATTATGTAGGAAAGCTCTTTACCTTTCTAATGAATATTTATAGTCGAAATTATATTATGTATAACCCTATATTAAATTTTTTTTAGTAAATAAACTTTGATTTTAACTCTTTTAACTCTTCTTTGAATTAAATAATAATAAATGTCCTAATCTATTCCAAGTGGGCCTAAATGATAATATTTTACACTTAAGGTTGTTTTTAGTTGAGATACACTTGTCCAACAGGATTAAGACATGTTTTAGGGTAATATTAATATCATTATTATCCTTAATTACCCTATTTACTTTTAACCGTGGTAAATAAAAGTAAAAAGTTACTATTTACCAAAAATTATTTTCATCTCATTGAACCACATTTTACTTACTGACATCAACCGTGTCTCTCGGATTTTTGAAATTCCATTCAGAAAAGCGGTAAAATTAAGATTTAGGAAAAAATTAATTTTTTTAACTACCACTTAGTAGTTTCACTATTCATCAAAAAAATGAAGTTTTTCAGAAAAATGCCAAAATTTCACCCTAAGATATAATTGATATTCCAAATTCAAAAATGATTTCTATTTTAAAAAATTCCCAACATATAAGTTGCATTAATTAATTTTATAATTAATTTCCGCTGTCACAACAAATAGCGTGTTTTTAAGAGATAATAACTATCAAAAGATTAACACTAGTTTATGTCTGGTGTAAATGTGAAATTACATCCAATGACCAAAATTGTATTGAATTATAAAAATATATTCTAACTATACTTTAAAACCACTAAAATTAATAATTTATCACTATTAATTATTTCGATTAAAAAAGTTGTTTTTAATTAAAATTTAGTAATTTTCACTATTTATCAGAAAATAAAAGTTATCTGAAAATTACCAAAATTTTACCCTAAGCTAATTTCGATATTACGAATCCAAAGATAAATTCCATTTTGATAAAATCAAATTTACAAAATTTCAAAAAGTGGTTATTACTATTCATAACGTCTAGTTTTAATAATATTGTAATAGTATATTGCTTTTTAGTGAAACTCGTTATTGCCTACTACACACGCTATCGAGGAAGGTCGCGATTGCGTGTAATGGAAGGCAAGTCAAGGATGCATGTTGTGAAATCTTCTTTTGGTGTAGAGTACAACACAAGACATTAATGAAATTAAAAATAATATTTTTCATTAAATTCCGGGGTGTTACATTCTACCCCCCTTAAAATGAATTTCGCCCTTGAAATTCGTCGGGGTTATAAATGGATTACTATTAGAAAGTTTCTTTAATAGAAACCCACATCGTAAAAAGGAATACCAAAACCAATCTTTAAAAACAATAGTATAAAACTTAACGGTTACCCAATTAAACTAATCACTGGGTTTCCACATAGGTGAAAATATGGACATGGAAGAGAAATCTAACCATCATGTTCTGATGGAGAGTGGTAGAGATCATGGCTATGGAAAAGGCAGAAATCACAAAGCCATAAATTTGTGACGATCTTGGGTACCATCTGATTCATCGGATATAAGGGCACTTGGACAACATTTTTGGTTTTCAAGATCATTTCCCTAAAGTTGAAAATTTTAATTAGAATAAATACTTACTTTATTTTGGTACAATCTCACTATTGTTCGTGCCTTGAACAATTTCTACTTCATCTATTAAATAAACAAAGTTGAGTTTGTTATTCGTGAAGTGTTAGCAGATCATGTGATAGAATGACGGGTCATTCCATCAATCTCAAACAAAAGGTTAGCAAAAATTATATATATAAGTCGATCTATAGTGAGATTAATCATATATGGTTTCTAAAAATGGAATTATACTTCATATATCATACTTCTTAATATAATAAAACTAGTTTCTACTAAACAGTGACTTCCTGTAGGCCAGTGGTAGGCGATAAAGGCCAGTCGCACTTCAGTTGGGAGTTCGATTCCCACAGCCTTGTCTGAAGCGATGGGATGTCGCCCGTCCTGCAGGTTGTCCTTTTTCTAAAACTACATTACTATAACATCCCATCAATAATATCGAAAATCTTCTATCCTTAAACAATACTAACTTATGTCCAACATAATCCATTATAATCTTTAGGCTTATCCATAATACTGCAGTCCACTCTCATAATATAGTGAAAACGATTACCATAGATTTAATACTATCGTTAATCCCCATATATCATAAGATATGTCTTGTTGGTCACATTCCAAACATTCAATGGCCTTAATCGAGTATTCTCTTTAATACCCATTGAACCTTAGTGAAAACATGAATGCAGTTAAAAGTTAACTCTTTCCACATACCAAAATCCAAAAATTCTACATACTCAAACCATGATATAACCTTCTCCTTATATCAGTCATGAGCTCATGAATACAATCAAACACCTCATTATCTTATTATTCCTTCATTATGCACATATCATTTACTTTCGAAAAAATATCTGAATAACATTTCATGGTAACTAGTACCATTAATCATACACTTTAAAAACATAGGAACCACAATAGTGTAAAAGTCCTTAGATGTCTCTTTATTCCATAGTACCATGAGATTACTTATACAACATTACACTTGATAAACATGTAATCATTCCACTACCTTCTTAAACCATTGGCTGAGCTTCAACAATTCTTTCACCTCACATATCATTTGTAGTCTCTTCATCATCAACAACATAAATACTTCCCATACGACCATACTGATTATCTTCATGAGACTTTCCCTTAGAGAATTGGTTTGCATAATGCCTGTACATTCCACATTTAAAACATTTAACCATTTTTGATGTCGTAGCAATACCATTATCCTCATCCATGTTGTTAACTAAACCTTTTCCTTTGCACTTAATTTATTTGTGTCCTTCTTTTCCACACCCAAATCATCTTCCAGTTCCTTTGAAACATTCTCCTTGATGCCTCTTCCGACATGATTTACATAGGGGAAATTTAACTTTCTTTCCTCTATGATCATCATGAAACTCCATCTTTCTCTTATTAGACGAGTCAGGAAACTTACCAAATTTTAATTTATTGATCATATTATGAGATTGCTGATTCGGCATAATAATTATGTTTGGACTTCCAAATCCCATTTCATTATCAAAAATATCATTCCATTGTCCATCATATTCGCCATTATCGTGAATCATCTTGTTTCAAGCCATTTTCTAAAACCCAAAAAGAATAGTGTGAGAGAAAAAATCATGCAAGGGAAAACAACATAATAAAGGTGGAGTATCCTGAATATATAACATCTTAGGTTAAATTATATGATCTTTACCGTAGTTCTAGGACTGTATCCTATACGTATTCTTATCCTTAGGGACATCCCTAGACATACCTTATAAATATCTCTAGGGATCTCACTAAAGTTCTCGAATCCTAGTTTCCAAAGGTTGACTAAACCTTTCCTCTGATACCAACTGTAATGACCCATACTTTACATACATTTTTAATACTTCAAAATTTAAGAATACTTATTACAACATATAACAAAACCACGAAAGGACCGTATATGTATAGTGTCTTTAGAAACTGGGAAACATAAACAACTGGTTCATAAAGCGTCTACATTGTCTCCCATTTATTTCATCATATCTATAGTCCCTTTTGGCATATCTTACTTAATAATCTTCTTCCTGACCTGGGGAAGGAAAACATACAAAAGGGTGAGCTCAAATTATCAGTAAGGGTAAACAAAAGAAAAATCAATCACATCATATTCATAAGAACATAACTTTTGGAAATCTCAACCTGCAAAAGAGAGAATAATTTCATAACATGGGATAAATCATAGTAGTGAAATGAAATCCCAATAATCATAACATAAAATATGAAACTTTGTGGCATACACACATAATCATAGAGAATCATTTCTTGTTAGTCAAGACTCATTGCCAAGACAATCTTAGTGGACAATGTCCCTTTCTGAACCGAGTCACCCTCGTTTCAGTCCTGTTTCACAGAACCGGTATAACCTACCATTCTAGCCATGACTATCTCATGAGATATAAAATCTTTACCCAATGCATTGGAGGGAGATATAGGTCCCACCCATCTCATAATGATACCATTCTTATGTGTTCCACAAAATCATAAACCATACATCATAGCATAACCCATGTAACAAAAATGGGAATCTAAAACATCGTGACATCATAAAACAATTCATATATGATAAAGGGATTCATAAAAATAATTCCATCACAACATAATCAAATCAATGTAATAATATATCCCTTTGTTATCTTAGATGGAAAATAATTTTGATAAAACACTTGAACTCCATTCTTGAGGAAAATATCCTTTCTTCTTCAAAAACATTTTTCCTTTATTAACATGTCATAAAACATTAAACTAAAAGAAGTTGATTAAAAATAAACTTGAAAACTTGTAAAGTATGCTTCTTTGAAATAATGTTTTAAAAATCCATTCATGCCGTATAAGTTAAAATAAACATTCTTCCCGTACATTTGTCAGAAAAGTCAAAAAGTACCTCGTATGAAAAACAACAAAAGATTCCTTTCATATCCTTTAATAAAAACTCACCAAAGGATTAAATTGGAATTAAACTATTGTATAAGGATATAAATAATATTACATATTGAGGGAACATGGATGTGGATGATAAAATACACCCCAGTAGTTACCAAAGTAAAAACAATCTCGGATAAAAGTGAGATTGTGATATTTCCCTTACCTTAAGTCTGATTTGCTTCGTAAGTGTACGAAACTCCTGTATAATGATTTAAATAATGTCATTAACTTATTACAGAATCATATTCATTGTTATTATATCATATATGGTTCACTTATGACTTTAAATTACCCATTCTTTTCTAAATTCCATGTTAAAGAAGCATTTTAGGTAAAATCGTTTCACTTATCTTAGGTGTTTGGACTTGTTGTTCTTGACATTATTATTACTTATATCATGATTTACATACTTCCATAATATAAAATTATGATTTATATATCATATATATTCAGTATATATATATATTTAATAAATATATAAATGAAATGAAACACACCGTTCATGGAGATGGTAGTCCGTACGTACGCATGAACGCTGTTTTCCTTTCCTCATTGTCTTGAATGGAAGTAAGTAGATTACATACATATATACATAAATACAGTAGCCTTATAATTTCATATATTTCATTATTATTGCTTATATATACTCTATAATTATTCTTAAATGGTTAACATGATGAATGAATCTCATCGCGTCGTGGAGACGGTAGTCCGTACGTATGCACGAGCGATGATATCATTCCCATGGTCGTGGAATTGTGTTGAAGGGTATGTATAATATTTCAGTATAAATATCAATCTATAATAATAATATATAGTTACTCCTTACACCATTATAACCATCCAATTAAGGAGGTAGCAGAAAATAGATTACACCACGGCTTGGAGATGGTATTCCGTACGTACGCACGCGCGGTGATTTCCTTTTTCCGTAGGATGGATAGAAGTTTAATTAGAGTTGTTTCATATTTATAATAACATATCAGTATATAATAAATACTTATGTTATTACTTTATCATGAAACAACTAAATATGAAGAAGCTGAAGAAGAAAGAAATTGAAAAAGATAGGTAATGGATATTACCTCTTTTTGACGCGACTTTTCTTAACCTCCACTTAAAGAACTAAGTATGGTCTTTGAAGTAGACCATGACCTCTATAATGATACTAGGGAAGTGGAGAAGAGATTTTTTCTGGGTTTGTCCGAGCTTGAATGATCAAATTAGTGTGAGGAGGAGGGGGAGGAGGTGCCCTTTTATAAGGGAGGAGAGGGGAACCTTAGGAATATCTCAAACTATTATTTTATATTAAAGTCAAAATCGGTTTATAATAATTACAAAGGGTCTTATTTCGAAGGTAAAGTGGGGATGGGTCGAACTCCTATCAAAAAATAGGATTTAGACAAGTTTAGGTTATTATTTTAACCTTATCAATTAGATTTAACTCTAAGTTAAATAATTTAGCTTTTACCGTGACTTTTTGTTTTCTTACACTATATGGTTAATACACTTACTATAACATTCCAAACGAACCCCAAGTTGTTTATTATTAATATATATATCCTTATCTATTCCATTTGGCCGAACCGTAGATTTTTAAGAATTAAATAACAATTAATAATATAATACTTGTTTTAAAAACTAATTTATGTCAATTTTGACACTATTTGGTACATGATTTTTATGAAGATTTTATCAGAATGATAAGTTCGAACCAAGTTACTTAAATCAACAATAACATGTCATATTAACCTATAAAATTAGTTTAAGTCATAAAAAGTCTCAAATTACATTTATTTGGGCATTTATAACATCAATTATGTTAATATTTTCTTAACAAGGTAATTACTGCATCATAGTTGTGTCATAAATAAATTAAATTATTTAAAGTATAAAAATTACAAATAAACTACCATTATGTAGGAAATCTTTTTATCTTTCTAATGAATATTTATAGTAGAAGTTATATTATATATAACCCCATATTAAAAATGTTTTAGTAAATAAACTATGATTTTAACTCTTTTAACTCTTCTTTGAATTAAATAATAATAAATGTCCTAATCTAATCCAAGTGGGCCTAAATGATAATATTTTACACTTAAGGTTGTTTTTGGTCGAGATAAACTTGTCCAATAGGACTAGTACATGTGTTAGGGTAATATTAATATCATTTTTACCCTTAATTACCCTATTTACTTTTAACCGTGGTAAATAAAAGTAAAAAGTTACAATTTACCAAAAATTATTTTCATCTCATTGAACCACATTTTACTTACTGACATCAACCGTGTCTCTCGGATTTTTGAAATTCCATTCACAGAAGCGGTAAAATAAAGATTTATGAAAAAATTAATTTTTTTAACTACCACTTAGTAGTTTCACTATTCATCAAAAATTGAAGTTTTTCAGAAAAATGCCAAAATTTCACCCTAAGCTATAATTGATATTCCGAATTCAAAAATGATTTCAATTTTACAAAATTCCCAACATATATGTTTCATTAATTAATTTTATAATTAATTTCCGCTGTCACAACAAATAGCGTGTTTTTAAGAGATAATAACTATCAAAAGATTAACACTTGTTTATATCTGGTGTAAATGTGAAATTACATCCAATGACCAACATTGTATTGAATTGTAAAAATATATTCTAAATATACTTTAAAACCACTCAAATTAATAATTTATCACTATTAATTATTTCGATTAAAAAAGTTTTTTTTAATTAAAATTTAGTAATTTTCACTATTCATCAGAAAATAAAAGTTATCCAAAAAGTACCAAAATTTCACCCTAAGCTAATTTCGATATTACGAATCCTAAAATAAAGTCCATATTGATAAAATAAAATTTACAAAATTTCAAAAAGTGGTTATTACTATTCATAACGGCTATTTTTAATAATATTTTAATAGCATATTGCTGTTTAGTGAAACTCATTATTGCGTACTACACACGCTATCGAGAAAGGTCATGGTTGCGTGTAATGGAAGGCAAGTCAAGGATGCATGTTGTGAAAGATTATTTTGGTGTAGCGTACAACACAAGACATTAATGAAATTAAAAAGAATATTTTTCATAAAATTTCGGGGTGTTACAAAGAAAGGATAAGAGGTTTTGTTATTATATAAAATTTCGAAAAATGGGAGCAATACCATGTTGAATAGGGGGAATAAATTATATTTCAATGTGTAGGGAACAGTACATGAAATGTTCTTCAATGGTATTTTGATGTTATATTTTAATTTTTCTTTGAAATTAGTTGTTCGAAGGAAGTATATTGAAAAAAATATATTTACACTTAATAGTAATAAGTTGTGTATAACAAACATTTGAATAAAAAAAGTGGGATTATGATTAGATATTGAATTCATTATTTTATATGGTATCGATACACAAAATCAATGAAAAGATTCATTGATTACTTTTTTATCTAACTGTTTTCATCTTTTTGTGCATTAATTATGTGATCATAGATTGGATGAATATAGACTGTTGAATAAACATTCTAAATAAGTAGGTTTCAAATCATCTCTATTTGAAGTAGTTTATTAATTAATTATTGAAGAATGTGAACCATCAATAAATATTATGTGTACTGTTAAATAATAAAATTATGTGAAAAGGATTACTCCATAGTGTGTAATGTAATGCTGGGAAGATAGAATTTTCACTATGATGGGAATGACCTAGTGAGTATTATGTCTTTTTTTGTCGAGGAAGATACACTATGTAGAGTTCATCTCAACATAATATATTGATTACATATGTATTTTGAAAAAGAGAACATGTCACAAATGTATGAGGATGAAGTATTTGACTCTTATATTTTTATTGGATTCATATATTTCATCATGATACATATGTTCCCTCTGGGATTATGTTATTAAATGTTTTAAAATTTGTAATAAATATACTGTCTTTGTTGAATTAATATTTTAAATTAATTAAAAATGGTTGAATATGTTTTTAAGAGGTATAATGGTTGAATTTTACCCACATACCTAAAGAAAATCAAAATCATTAAAAAAATTACATGGAGATTAAAATATAAATAGTTATAAATATATCACCCACAACAAATTTGAGAATTATATTGTTATATATTTTATCGATCGTAAATAAAAGATGTAATTATATAAGATTATTAAAATGAATAAAGGTATTGTTAGTGGGTTTTCATTCTAAAACATTGTTGAGTTCAACTAGTGGATGAAATCAAATAAACTAATAATTTGGAATTATTGAAAATTATTATTAGATTTCATAGAAAATGAGGGATTAAATAGGAGGAGGAGTGAATTATTCATGATTTGTATGAGACGTTATTTATCAATTGAGTGCGATGGTAGTAAACGTAGAGGAATAATGTGCTTCCTCTAAATTTTTAATTCCATGTAGCGTCAATTAGTAAATATTGGTACACTAGAAATGTTTCATGTTTATTTTCCATCGAATTATACCAATAAATTAGAACCATGTAATGTAACTTTTTTATCAATATTAAAGATTATTTATTGCATAAATCATTGTATTGGGGATAAAACTGTTTTTCTTACCCCCAAAATGATATTATTTAGCGAGGATTATTTTTATTCAGCATACCCAGATTCATATGCTTTGTTAATGTATCTTCATTTTGTGGGATCAAAAACTAATATTAGAGTTAATGGATTGGTTTAGTTGATTTTTCTATTCAACAAATTTATAATAGTGGTACTCAATAATAAATATTTTAATATCATTTATGTGAAGAACATTCAACTTTAAAGGAATAAAAAACAACAAACCTCTAATTCATTTTTTGGACGTGTTTGTTGATGGCATATATTAATTTCTGAACATCATATATTTGTTATTGGTATCAAAAATATATCATAAAGGATTGGATTCCAACACAAATGGAGTGAATGCATATGGGGGATTTTTTTTCTTAAAAAATCTACATGAAGGTGATACCACATAAATCCTTACCCACTATTTTGGAAATGTTTCTTACTAAGAATAAAAGAGAATTGAAGTAATGTGAATCCGAATTATATGATCTATATATAACACATATGAGTATTTGTAGATAATCCAGAATTAATACTTTAATGAATTCATTAATCTGTTAATTGTGATTTTTGTGGACCTGTGTAGAATCATAGAATCCTACAATGATATTAAGATTTTGAAGCAAATTCTTTGATGATTTCCCACATGATATAATCATAAATATTTATTTATCCATAACAATTATCCAAAATAATATACATTGTATGGTATTTATTTTCTTATTTTTTCATAAGATATGAGGATAAAAAATATTATTGAGTGAAAAATGTAAAATCTTTTGAAGTGATAGTGAAGGAAATAAAAAATATTTTGGTAAAAGATATCCTTGATGAAAAGTAGGTTGTTGGAGTATTTTAATTAATTTTTTGATACTTGAAAAGGTGAAAGTAATGTTCAAAATAAAATTCAACTCACATGATTTTAGTGAATAATGGCGGGGAACCTCACTTCAAATTATCCTATAAAATTTTTAACTTATGAAAAATATGATTTTTTGGTGAATAAATCATTAAAAGATGGGAATTTAAATTTTGGTACCATGTAGAATTTATTTATAATGAAAATTTTATTTAATAGGAGTATAAAATATTATAATATATTTAATTGGTGGGGGGTCAGGAATTTTAATGACCTCAGGGAATAATTTATTGTGGATAACATAGAAAAATATAGTATATTAATGAATAAAATTCTAAAATTGAGGTTTTTGTGACCTCATTGTAGATATGGATATTATCTTGAAGAAATAAGTTTTTTGAGAGATAAAAAAACAAATCCATTCTAGCGGTATGTGATTTAAAACTTCATATACAGAAGCACATAGAGGATAGATCTAATATTTAAAATCACACATATTATATGAATAAAAAATCATGGTATGGTATTGAGATCATTATGAAAGTAAAACAATTAGTATCAAATCAATTATTTAGTGAACTATATGGTTAAAATGGTTAAATGTATTGAATATATAGTGGGATAATTTTCAGGATGTCGATAAAATCTCAAGGATCCTTAAATAGCCATTCCTCAAACAATTATGAAAATAAGTAAAATTAGTCAGGATATAAAGAATACTAAGAATAAATATGGAACCAAAATAATCAACATGATGTATTTGAGTATATGAAAAATTATTTATTAGAAATATAAAATAGGTTTAGGTATTTATGATAATAAAAAATTTATCATTATCATGGAAAATAAATGAGTACCCAATCCTTAGATAAAAAATAAATTAGATCAATCCGAAGAGTCATATTTTTAAATAGTCATGTAAAATAATTATACATTAAATATAACATTTTATAAATTAGAAAATATGGATTATACATGAAACCCAATGTTTTATGGATAATATATTATTCAAATTAAATGATAACTAAAGTGAATGAAGAAAAAATAAATTAACAAGAATTTTTTTAGAACATAATACATTGGGGGTAAAGAATATAAATATAAATATCAGTATTTGTAATCATGGGAAAAAATTAATGTGAAATTGGAGACCCATAGTGGTTGATGAATGTGGCTCAAATAATAATTCTAAAATATAAAAACTAAAAATTAATTCAAAAATATTAAATTTGGGGAGGAATCATCATATTCTGAGTAGGAATATGCACAACACTCACCAACATATATGACGAAAAATGATTAGTTTTAATTAAATATCATTTTATAAAAGAAATTCACTATAACATATTGTAGGTCTTTAATAATAAATTGAAATCCCATATTATGTAAAATAAGTATTTCATTATAGTAATTAAATATATTAATGAGGGTTTTATTTAATTTGAAAATAAAAAATTATTGAATACCCTTGTCTTTAGGATGTCCAAAATTAATAGATGTTATATGTGAAATATGGATTTGATGGATATAGAATTATTTAGTCACAAATTAATGAGTGTTATTCAATTGTGATACACATGTTACTTAAACAAATTCCATAATAATACTTTTTTTATGATTGGAAAATAAAGTAATATAGTGATTTAGAGAATGAAAAAAATTGGAATATTTACCTCAACATGGGAGAAGAACATATATAAATTTTTAGGGGAAATATAATTCCAAAAACATATAAGAAGAAAACAAAAATAGTTTAAATGTTTTTTAGAATTAGGTATTGTTTATATTATTTGGTTAATATCATAAATGTAACAAAATTAAATACACATTATGTTACTAGAGAGTGGATGATAAGATTATTGGATAGAAAATATTCAAATTTACAGGAACAAATGGAAAAGAGTTTAGCAATATATAAGTGTAGGATTATATTTAGAAACATAGGATAAAGAATAAACACTCCATAGAACTCCTAAACAAAAAAAAATTAGCTGAGAGGAGTAACTAAATAATTAACAACAGAACTAAATTATTTATTATTAAAAAATAAATACTATAGATGGTTTTGAAGGAAGAGGTATTAAAATTTTCCAATATATAAAATTTAAACATGATTATCTCTTGAAAAAAAAATGAATCCATACAACATGTGGTATGAAAAAAATTCAACATTAAATTATGTTTAAATTCAATGATGTAATTGGTTGATTCCCAATAGGGATAAAACCATAGAATGTTTGAATCTTATAGAAATTAATTTTTTTCTTAGATAGAAACATAAGAGTAGGGTATACAAATTATTTAATGCATTTCCAGGAAAAATTTTCAAATTCTATTTTATATCATAGGCAACGATAGAATAAACCCCTTACATATTTATTATTATTAATGAATTAGATAGTTATATTGATTAAAAATATATATATATATATACATATATTGTGTAATCAACAAGAAAATTGAATTGTCAAAATATTTTCATATATGGTTTTCTACCAAAGTTAAATTTTATAATTTTAAAATTTATTTTTTTAAAAATACATTTATTTGTTAATTCTGCAATTCAATATTATCAAATTTTTAGTTTTCCAGAATTATCTGAAAAGAACGATTTTTCAATGAATAATGAAAAATATTGATATTTGTAGAATAAATTATTTTTATATTCAAATATTTCTAATGTAAAATTATATATATATATATATATTTTATAAATTATTTATTTATTTTTTCTTAAAAATAATCAATTTATAATATTTAGAATGAATTTTATAGTAAAATTTATTATAGAATCATTTTTCGGAGCCAAAATACATGTTTAGAAAATATTTTTTTGCGGAACAATTTTCAAGTTTTTTTTAATTTATATACTTCACATTATTTGAATTGAATTTTGTTTAATTTATAATATAATTATAATAATTAAGTACATAATTTTTAAATATGACCCTATTATTTTTAGTAAAATTGAATAGTGGTTATAGAAACTCATGTTACTGTGGTAAATTTATAATGAGTTAATTAAAGGGAAAAATAATGTGATAATGAATGTAATATTTAACAAAAAAATCATTAATTTTATGAGATAATTAAATGTCTCCCATAAACATCCCATCATTTAATATGTTCCCTTTTTCTATTTTTCCTTGAATTTGACCATTATAATATTATATGTAATGAAAAGTAATATTTATAATTCAATTAGATTTATTATTTTTATACTTTTGAAATATGGATAAAAATGTATATTCAGTTATTAGTATTCATTTGAAAGATTAAATATTTTTTATCATGGTAGTTTATTTTTAATTTGTAGTAATAATTTAATCACCTTAAATTATTATGCCACAGAAAGAGATTTTTTAATTAATTAAAAATATAAAAAAATTAGTTTTAAAAATGTTTAATGTAATATGATATGGTTTAATTATAATGTGACAAGATATTTTTGATTAAAATGACATATTTGAGAGGTTTTGAATAATTATATTTGAATTCTGTTGTTTTATTTATGTTTAAAAAGTAAAATTACATTAACAGTTTCAAAAATGACATTAATTTAATTTTATAATAAATTATATTTCATTACGTGTTTAAAACTGAAAATATAATATGTTCAGACACGTGATTTGGATATGATTTAAAATTTGAACCATAGTTTCTTTATATAATATTTGACCATTTATAGTGACTATATTATCCCATTCCATGTAAAAAACAATTTTGTCACCGTAATTGTTAGAAGGGTAAAAAAATGATTAAAAGAAGCATATATGGGTAAACATATGACAAAAAATTATAAAAAAAATGTATGAAATTATTTTCAATCATAATAATATTAAATTATAATCTAATAAATATTGATTCATTTCTATATGAAAATTAATTTATTTTAAATAAATATTGTAATAAATTCCAAGAGTGCCCCTCCCCACTCTTATAAAAGTGAACCTCCCCAACACTTTTTATCACTAGTAAAAAGATATTAAATTTATCCAATACCATAACAATTCCTTTTATTACAGAAGCCCAATTTCCTAGAGATCATTTTTTATCATAAAGCTATATTAGGATATCTTACTGTGTAAAATTTTAGAGGATGTCCAGAGAAGATCTATAGATTTTAACAAGTCATTTTTCATTTATTTCATCTTATACCACCATGACATGTTACTAAACCATGATATGAAAATATAAATACCATATCAAATATATAGAGATGTTATTTTTATAATGATTTAACTTATATAATTATCCACTTCCTTGAAAGTGTAAATAAAACCATTTGTCATGTGTACAAAAGATTACCTTCTCATGAATCAAGGTAATTTGTTTTACATCACCTCATAATATATATTTATTTGATGATTTAATAAATGTATATATAATATAATAATAGAATATTTGTCATTATTAAAATATTACATATCAGTAATATTCTTACCATTCAATTCATTGATAAATGATGGCATCGTTCATGAGTACGTGTGGAATACCACCTCCAAGAATCCAAGTGATTAATTAGTAATAAAAAATAAATTGTATGAATATATAAGTATATATGAATAAATATTATAATATTTATTGAATTATTATCATTATAGAAAGATAAAATAATATATGTCTTCTTTCCAAAATTATTTTTGAATAATGGAAATGTTACCCACGTGTACATAGAACATACGATCTCTATGATTGTAAAGTAGACCCTTTTTAAAAACCATCATTCATGATATATTTTATAGGTCTAATTAACGTATTAATATGATAATTATGTAATTAGAATAATTTTTTTAAATGAATCAAAATGAATTAATAGATTATATTCAACCTATCATTGTAATTTTGGACTTATTAGATAAATATCATCAAAATAACTAGCATAGAAACAATTGATTAACTCATTAGATATATCATGGTAATAAATAAAATAAAAATTAGTAATAATAATGGAAATGGTCGTTATTAAATTTAAAAAAATAAAAAACTAACATAAATTGGTTATTCGGAATGATAAATAACCTACATGACGAGTCAAACTCTCGGAAAGAGACCTACATTTAAAAATATTTTCTAAACATTCAAATCAATCACATTTTCATCCATGTACACATAATAAAAAATATCATATTAAAGTATTTATGGGGAAAATTTCTTTTAAATAACAATTTATGTAATTTTTTGATATTATATCTATGAATTTAATGAAGAATATTTTTATATAATTTTTTAAATGTCTTTACAAAATACATAAGGAATGTTTTATTTGAAAAAAGGAAAACAATAAATTTTCCCAATATTGTATCTATTATTGGATATTTTAATTATATTATAAGATTTAATTTTGTTTCTTTATGTACAATTCATACTTCCTAATGTTCTAGTAATTTAGACACCTTCTTATTTCAAACATTATCATTAAATAACTTTTACATAACTCTTAAAAATTATACAAACACACTCTAAAAGACTGTAGTTTGTTTAATACCCTTATTAACATGGAAACATAAAAATTCCATAATAATTGAGCTAAATAATACCCCATTAGGTTATTCATGACTACAACCCTTAATATATATCAAACATAGTACATAACATAATAGCTAGGGTGAAATAAATCATTAATGTGGAGTGATAAAATTATCAGAATGGGTAAAAAGGGATACATGTAAGCATAAACTTGGGAATAAGGTTTTGAGAACTTAACCATGAAAATAATATATCATACCATTTATATCAATGATCATTACATATATCATGGCATAAATATTGGTAGTTTATAAGAAATGAGTCATAATGAAATTGATAGCATAAGCCATGAATGCATAATTTAGGAAAAAACATGGAATTGTGGAAAACAGATAAGCATATAATGATTTATGTAGTATCCAAGGAATCTCTTCTAAGAACATCATAGTGGTATGGTTTCACTCCACATACTATCATAGTTGAATGAGTTTACTCCTCGTATAATTTTAGTTGTAATGGATTACACGCATGGACATCCTAGTTTTCAAGTATAACTTCCAAGACTCTCTTAGTTTATCTCACGAGATATAAATCATTACTCTATTCATTATGAGGAGATATAGGTCCCACCTATAACATAACATAATCATACATACATTTGAAAAAACATAATAAAAAACAGATGATAACCCATGAAAAGAAATGGGTATCATAAAGATGTCAACATATCACAACATATGATAAAATTATTGATTTCATAATCATTTCATCAAAATAATATCATGTTGAAGAGTAAGGTATTTCATATAACAACTGAAAATGGAATGGAATTCATAAATAGCATGACATTAGGCATAACCTATTTATATAAATTATTTTATTTTACCATTTATATTGGTATGAGTAACATAGAAAGATTTTAACATAGATAGAAAATAATTTGAACAATCCTTTAAAAACATTAATGTGGCAATATCCTTTCTTCATTGAAAAATTATTTTTAATACATAAATCCATTTGGAAATATTTTTTTTGAAAATATGTTGAAAAATAATAAAAAATGGAGTTAAAAAATATTGAAATCCTTTTTTCTATAAAAGATATAAAATAATAATCAGAACATTGTAAAATATATTTTCTTCTACAAAACATTTAAAACGTGAAAAAAGAGATTGATAATCTTTCAAAAACTAATGTAATTGAAAACTAATAAAAATGATTGATTTTTTTAAAATAATTTTTCTTGAAAACATATAAAAGAAGAATGAAAACATTATGAAAACTATTAATTTGAAAATATATTTAAAATAATATCAAATATTAAACTCTTAAAAATTCAAAGGGATCATCAAAGAAATGATGACATGTAAATCAGTACATGTTCTATGAGATAAAAAACAATCTGTTAGTACGATGAATATGGATAGAAACTTACTTTGTTTGGAAAGAGAAATTTTATTTCCATGGAATATATTTGTATAATACAAAAAATGTGTCAAAGTGTATTTTATATATTATAGTAGAATGGTATAATATTCTGGATTTTTTTTTTCAAAAACATAGATTTCTGATTGAAAAGTGGGTAATGTTAGGATTTCTAAAAAAACGTTTTCATAACTATATTATATACCAAAGAGTATAAAATAGAAAAAATACATGTGTATAGAATTAAAAACTAGAGGATAAAAAATTTCATGAATGTATTGATATATGGGTCATAAGATTTCACCAAAGTAAGCATAATCATATTTAATCTAGTGATGAGATTTTCTTAATAAACAATAATAGCATGGAAACATGGGATCATACACTCAATGAAAAAAAAGTGAATTTCATGAATCTCTAGACATTATTAAAATAAGTATATTCATGATATAACATGTAAAATTTAATTATATACACATAGAGAAATAATTTTTGTGCATAACAAAACATGGGTCTCATAGAAGGAAAATTGTGAGAATACAGTTTTAACGGTCTGGTATATTTGGAAAGTTAAACTCAATTGACGAAGGATAATAAAATGGGAATCTGATGAAAATTAATTTATTTTAAATATAAATAGAATATAATCATGTCCAGTAAATACATTAAACAAAAGGAATGAGTGGTGAAAATAGCTTGTATCTCAATGAAATAATCAATGAGATGAAATCCCCTTACTCTATGTTTTGACTCTCTCTATACTTGTACAATAAAGTTTATTATAAATTTAATTTTATTAAATATATTTTATAGAATAATATTCTTATATCAATTAAAATATTTTTTTTATTATTAACATACATTACCCTTTTGTTATGGATCATTTGTTAAAGTTTCAAATTGAGTAATATTCACTTTATTCTTCGCTTGTGTCTTAATTTGTTTTATCATTGATCTTTTTACGTATATAATGATTCCATAAAATAGAAAATCATATAAATATAAGGAATATATTTCATTTTTATATTAAAATAATCTATTACATAATTAATTATGAAATCCAATAAACCGTTGATGGAGATAGTGAGTCGTACATATGCATGAATGTTGTTTCTGTTTCAATTGTTGTATTGAATGAATGATTATAAAAAAAACAGACACACACACACACATATATATATATATCATTATTCTATTCGCATGAATAATATATATTTATTATATAATATCACTATACCCGTCCTTAAAAAATTGCATGCAGTTTTAGAACGAATCACATCGCATTGAGGGGGCAGGAGTCCGCACTTCCTCTTTTGAGATTGTCGTTCTAACAAAAAATAGTAATTAAAAAGGAATCTGTTTTAATAATGAACACATAATATTAAATAAATAATATATATTATATATAAAATATAAAAATATAAGTTCCATCTTAATGGCCACAACGATTGGTGGTAATGGATAAATGAACAATCATCGTTTCGTGAGGCGGTAGTTCGCTATATAGAAAAACAATATGATTGATATCCATTAGAGAGAGCAGTGTATTCATGTAGGTATAAATCATTAAATAAAAAATAATATTATATTTAAGATATTGGTGTTCTTACAAAAAATTTAATAATGATATTAGAGGTGGTGAATAGGGTAAACTAAATAATGGACATTGATAGAAGATGTTACCTATAAATGAAGTAACTAATTTTTGTCTATTCTAAAAATATTCTTTAGAGAATATTTCATCCAAATTGGTGGATTCATTTTCTATTTAAGAATTTTTATGAGTAAATTTGGTCATATATTGAATGTAATTAATATGTTTTATATGTGTGAGGAATTTGTAGAGGTGGTGGCCTTTTATAGTAGAGGAGGAGTGGCGATCGTGAAAAAATTTGAAGTCATATTTCACCCAAGTTATTCATATTTAAAGTGCATCAAAAAATTAAAAAAGTTAATATAATTGATTATAGGTTCTAAATAGGGACATACAGTTGGTTTTTTTACCAGTTCTAGGGTCATTTTTGGGTCTTAAATTGCTGGTTTGTTACATTTTAACCTTATTTTTCTCTTAACCGATGTAATTAAGTTTAATTACTTTAATTAATTTTTTTGTAAGAAAAAATTGGACATGTTAGACCTTAAAAATTATTCATATTAAAAATATGGAATCCATTTTTCAAATTATAATCACATAAGTGGATGAAAATACTTTAAAATTAATCCTAATGTCGGGATGACACTGCAAACTATTAAATTAAAACTGATAGAAATATTGAAACATTTTTATATCAAATTTCAATGTTAAATTGGTTCCAATGACCTAAATTTGATTAATTGGTAATAATATTATCTAAATAAGATATGTAACTATCTAATAATATAATTTATCCATATATATAAATTAGATGAAAAATATTTTTTGAAATAAAATTGTGTTTTGAACTATTCATTAAAAGACCAACACTTTTAAAAAATAACAATTATTTATCATAATATAATTGTTTGTTTTTAGATTCAAAAGAAATTCATTATTTTTTATTATTAAATAAATAAAATGTACAGAAAATTTATTTAAAAAAGGGTTCTCCATTAAATACTGGAAAAACTACTTTAATAAAATCATAGGTTTTTAGACATAAAATTGGGTTTGTTCAAATATTATGCCTATAAAATCTATTTGAAAAATATAAAATGTAATTGATTTATTATATAACATATGTATTATATTAATATAACCTACAAATTTTAATTAATTTAATCTACTAGGTTAAAATATATTTTGACTATAATTATATTTTCATTTATTTTCAATTAGTTTTCATATACATTAATTGTTAACCTAAGAATTCATATTATATCTGTGTAAAACAAATATTTTAAAATTTATTTAACACTTATTTATATGTATAAAATTAATTTCTTGGTTATATTCCATAATAATAATATATTAACAAATATATTACAATTTTGTAACACTCGTTCATGCATGTTATGAAGGGTATTGAGAAAGGTCAATATTTTATATAATTTATGTTATCTATGGTGTTCCAAGAAATGTATTCCAAGTTGTGATTGTGGGTACAATACACCATGATGGATTCAAGTGAAATGAATTTTGGAAAAAATGTAATTTTATTTTTATTGTTTTTTAAATGAATAATATCAAATAATATAAATTAATTCGAAAAAATCACTAAAATCACGTGGTGTTAAATTGTACACACATAAAATGAATTTTAGCCTAAAAATAATATATTTTATCAAAGTATTAATACTATATTGTTTCATTCCTAAAAACCCACATTGTACAAATGGATACTAAAACATCCCTTAAAAAAGGAAATTTAGAACCATAACATTTACCCTAAGAAACACAAAATGTGATTTACACATATACGAACATTGGTTGGGATTGAAGATTGGACATGAAAGAAAAAAATAAATATTTATTGAGATTTATTTAGGTCATCAATCACCGAAAAGTGAATGATCAAAGGAATGTTTATGGACCTAATGTAACATATCTATGATGATTTAAAAGATGAACAACTCAACAAATGTTAAGTTTTGAGGACAACAATATGATTTGATCACATTTAGAACCATGTTTAATTCATGATATATTTCTACAAACAATATTTTGTTATTGGGGTGTTCTTTGAAAAATATATAATACATCCATTACTCATGGAAATAATGTCCATAAATTTACTTTTATGAATAATGATTTCAACAGTTCTTATGTCCCATAAAAGAACACAATGTCTAAATATTTCTCTTTTTAAAATTCAATATTCATTAATCAATATAGATAAAAAGTAACACTAATCATTCATCATAAATATTTATTCAACCAAAATAATTTTACATTAACCATGACTTTGAATTGGTTATTGGTAGGTGTGAAACCCTTATTTTCATTCTGTAGTGGGTTTAGACCTCCGGCCATTCCAGACGTGATTGGTTGTCACACGATATAAATGATGTGATTTTTTAAAACCAAACAAATATGATATAAAATATGGACTTCTTTACAAAAATTCTAATCACTGGTTATTCTTTTAACCAATGTTTTCAATACAAACATAGTGCACAAAAACATCCTTTGAAGTTTAACTTAATATTTTCTTGAATGGTTAACCATATAACCCTTCACAAATATTATCATCATAAATGTTATAAAAAGTGTCCTGAAATCCTCATAACATTGATTCCCCTCTATAAAAAAAGTATCTCATTTTTGTCCTATTTCAAATATGTTACTACCCTCATCATATATTCTACTAAAAAATGGTAGGTAAATGAAAAAACATAAATACAATTGGATAACATGCATGCTTCCTCATTCCAAATTATACTGGATTTACTCCTTAAATCATGAAATACTATAAACTTCATTAGGGATAGCATAAAAATCCTATAAAAAATCATTACTTAGTTTCACGGTAATCAATACATTCATATTTACTTATTCATATCACATGTATCTTTATCCATTCAACATTATAATAAAATATGGAAAATATTAAAGGGTTACATTCCCTTAGTAAAAATATCACATTTAAATTAAATCATTTCACTAATTTATAGGCAAAAATCAACATAAACTTTCAAAAAAGTAGAAAAAAACATATGTACAACAATAATTGTATATTTCGTCAGTCCAAAATATTGAATCCAAATACAAAAAAAATTGATTACTCCACTTCGTCCATATTCCATAATTAAGAATACTTAATCCTATTATAGAAAAACACTTTCTTTTCATAGTTGTTCTAATGATTTTTCATCATCAGCAATTTGACCAATAACCTTCGATGGTGAATTAGGGAGGCCAAAATTACCATATATTTCATTATCCAAAATCTTTATTTTTCTATTACTGGCAATTGGTTTGTGTACTTCTTTTACACAGTGAGAGCACCATGTTTTTTCTCTAAGAAATTCAAATAAGTGATTCTTTCCACATTTTTAACTAAAAGGAAACTGAATCTTTTTTATTGTATTGTCAACATTACCTGAAATCTCAGAGAAATCCTCATTTATCATCCTTGGTGAGTTTGGGAGATGTTTTACGTAAACATAGTTAATCATGTTGTGTGAAAAATGATTATTTGTGATCATGAAATCATTCACTATTGTTATCATCCTACCTGACTTCTCATTTGATAACATTCCAACACATTAAACATTAATCCAGTTCTTCCAGGTTCTCCCCAATAACTAATACCATAATCATAGTGTGATAATTACTTACCATAATAGAAATCAACATAGGCATGAGAATAATTACATATATGAATTATTAATCATGAACACTTATATATATTTTATGATACCTTGTTTTTATACTAGGTTTTTAATAGCTAACTTAAATCTAAATAATTTATGATGGTTCATGAAGTTTTTTGGAATTCATAAATCATATCCCTTTGTATTTCCAAACAAGGTGTGCAGAATGACCTGTTGTATTGTACCATTTTACCCCATGTCATGCACATATCATCTTGTTGGATTTTTTACCCTTAGGTAAATATGTTGCATAGCCAAATCCATTGTAGTATTAATACATGGATCTAATGTTATAAACTAGTCTCTTTATCCTTTACCAAAATTCCACGACATCAATCTAAACATTAACTCATCTTTATACTTATCCTTAGAGACATACCAAGACATATAATTATAAATATACCTAGGGATCTCACTAAGGTATTCTCATCATAGTTTACAATGGTTAATTATACCATTTCCCTGATACCGACAATATAGACCCAAGATTTTCAAACATTAACTCTACATATCATATGTGGAATAAAAAATAATTATATAAACAGATTCCTAAGGACCATAGTTGTTATATTGTATTTGTGGTCAAGGAAACAAATTAAACAAGTATATATGTGAGATAAATCATCTCCCACTAAGATATTTTTTTACTTTAACCCTTCTTATACTTATAAAAAATAATACATATTATAACGACCCATAATTTACATACATTGTTACTACATCAAAATTGAAGCACACTTATTACAACATATGACAAAACCACAAAGGACCGTATAGGTATAGTGTCTTTAGAAACTGGGAAACATAAACAACTGGTTCATAAATCTTCTATAGTGTCTCCCATTTATTTCATCATATCTAGGGTCCCTTTTAGCATATTCTACTTAATATCCATCTTCCTGACCTGGGGAAAAGAAAACATAAAAGGGTGAGCTCAAATGCTCAGCAAGGGCAAATAAAGGAAATAAAAATCATATCATATCTTTTTGAAAATCAAAACCTGCAAAAGAGATCATAATATCTTATCATGGAAGAATTCATAGAAGTGAAAATGAGATCCCCATAATCATAACATAAAACTTGAAACTTTGTGGCATGCACACATAATCATGGAAAATCATTTCTTGTTAGTCATGACTCATCTCCAAGACTATCTTAGTGGACAAAGTCCCTTTCTGAACCGAGTTCACTCCTCGTTTCAGTCCTGTATCACTGAACCGAAATAACCTTCCGTTCCAGCCATGTCTATCTCATGAGATATAAAATCTTTACCCAATGCATTGGAGGGAGATATAGGTCCCACCCATCTTATAATGAATCCTTTCTTATGTGTGCCACATAATCATAAAACATACATCATCGCATAACACATATAACAAAAATGGGATTCTTGAAACATCATGACATCATAAATCAATTCATATAAGATAAAGGAATTCATAAACATAATTCCATCACAACATAGTCAAACCAATGTAAAAATATGGATAGAAAAAGAACCCTTTATTATCTTAGATGGAAAATAATTTTGATAAAACACTTGAATTGAATTCTTGAGGAAAATATCCTTTCTTCTTCAAAAAATTTTTTCCTTTCATAACATGTCATACAACTTTAAAATAAAAGAAGTTGATTAAAAATAAACATGAAAACTTGTAAAGGAAGCTTCTTGGAAACAATGTTTTAAAAATCCATTCATACCGTATAAGTTAAAAAAAACATTCTTCGTACTTTTGTCGGAAAAGTCAAAAAGTACCTCGTACGGAAAAACGACAAAAGATTCCTTTCATATTCTTTACTAAAAACTCACCTAAGGGTAAAATTGGATTTAAACTATTTCAAGTGGATGGAAACAATATTACATATTGAGGGAACATGGATGTGGATGATAAAATACACCCCAGTAAATACTTACGAATAAACAATCTCGGATAAAAATGAGATTGTGATATTTCCCTTACCTTAGGTCCGATTAGCTTTGTACGTGTCCGAAGCTCCTGTATAATGGTTTAAATAATGATATTGACTTATTCCAGAATCATACATATTTATATGATATCATATATGGTCATATTATTAGCTTCTTGTTAGTAATATTTCATTGTTACTTGTTACTCGGGTCTTTATAACTTTTTGTTCTTATGCGTGTTTTGTCGAATAAATTCTTATTCTTATCTTTAGGTTATAGATAATTCATTTCCAGAATGGTATTAGTGTATTATATACCATATTCATTCATTCAATTCATTTATATAATCATTATGAAATGAAGATCATGTAGAACGAGTCGCATCACATCGTGGAGACGGTATTCCGTACGTACGCACGAGTGATGATATCATTCCTATGATCATGGAATTGTATTGGAGTATATATATATTATTTCAGTATCAATATTACTTCATAATAATCATATTTAGTTACTCATTACACCATTATAACCATCCTTGTAAGGTGATGGTGGAAAATAGATTACACCACGGCGTGGAGACGGTATTCCGTACGTACGCACGCGCGGTGATTTCATTTTTCCGTAGGATGGATAGAAGGTGAAATAGGGTTGTTTCATATTTATAATAACATATCAGTATGTAAGTAATACTGATGTTATTACTTTATCATGAAACAACTAAGAAGAAGTTGAAGAAGAAAGAAATTGAAAAGATCGGTAATGGATATTACCTCTTCTTTGGAACGCCTCTTTGAATCCTCCACTTAAGGAACTAAGATTGGTCTTTGGAGAAGACAAGGACCTCTAGGATTATTCTAGGGAAGTGGAGAGGAGAAAATGTCAGGGGTTGGCCGAGCTTGAGTGCCCAATTTGGTGTGAGGAGGAGGGGGAGGAGGTGCCCTTTTATAAGGGAGGAGAGGGGCACCTTAGGAATATCTCAAAATATTATTTTATATTAAAGTCAAAATCGGTTTATAATGGTTCCAAAGGGTCTTATTTTGAAAATGAAGAGGGGATGGGTCGAAATCCTATCAACCAATAGGATTTAGACAAGTTTAGGGTATTATTTTAACCTTATCAATTATATTTAACTCTAAGTTAATTAATTTAACTTTTACCGTGTCTTTTTGTTTTCTTTCACTATATGGTTAATACACTTACTATAACATGCCAAAAGAACTCCAAATTGTTTATTATTAATATATATATCCTTATCTAAGTCATTTGGCCGAACCTTAGATTTTTAGGAATAAAATAACAATTAATTATATAATATTTGATTTAAAAACTATTTTGTGTCAATTTTGACACTATTTGATATATGATTTTTGTGAAAGTCATAAAAGAATTATATGTTCGAACCAAGTTGATTAAATCAACACTAATATATCATAGTAACCTATAAAATTAGTGGAATTCATAAAAAGTCTCAAATTACATTTATTTTGGTGTTTATAACATCAATTATGTCAATATTTCATTAATAAGATAATTACTGCATCATCTTTGTGTCATAAATAAATTACATTATTTGATATCTAAAAATTACAAATAAAATATCATCATGTAGTAAATCTTTTTAGCTTTCTAATGAATATTTACAATTGAATTTATCTTATGTATAACCCCATATTAAAAATGATTTACTTATTAAACTTTGATTTTAACTATTTTAACCCTTCTTTAAATAAATTAATGTCCTAATCTAATCCAAGTGGGCCTAAATGGTCATATTTTATTCCTAAGTTTTTTTTGGTCGAATTACACTTGTCCAATAGAATTAGGACATGTGTTAGGGTAATATTAATATCATATTTACCCTTAGTTACCCTATTTACTATTAACCGCGGTAAAAAAAGTAAAAAGTTACTATTCACCAAAAAATTATTTTCATCTCATTGAACCACATTTTAGTCCTTGATATTAACCGTGTCTCTCGGAATTTCGAAATTCCAATCACAGAAGCGGTAAAATTAAGTTTTATGCAAAATTCAGTTTTTAACCTACCACTTAGTGGTTTCACTATTCATCAAAAATTGAAAGTTTTCAGAAAAATACCAAAATTTCACCCTAGGCTAATTTCGATATTCTGAGTCCAAAAATGAAGTCCATTTTGAAAAATAAAATTTAAAAAATTCCAAAAAGTGGTTATTACTATTCATAACGGGTAGTTTTAATAGCATAATTTTGTTTAGTGAAACTCGGTATTGCGTACGACGCAAGCTATCGAGGAAGGTCGCGATTGCGTGTAAAGCAAGCCAAGCAAGTGTTGTATAGAAAAAGATTCCTTTGATAACATAAAAGTCTCGGGTGTTACATTCTACCCCCCTTAAAAAGAATTTCGCCCTCGAAATTCGTCACTTTGCAACAAACAGATAAGGATACTTCTCCCTCATCATATCCTCAAGCTCCCATGTAGCTTCTTCAAGTTGGTGGTTTCTCCATAAAACTTTCACCAAGAGAGTGGTCTTGTTTCGTAGGACTTTTTCGCTACGATCCAGAATCTCTATCGGCTGTTCTTCATAAGAAAGATCTTGCTCCAGCGGTACAACTTCTGAGCTGAGTACATGTGAAGGATCTGGTATGTATTTTCTCAGGAGAGATACATGGAACACATCGTGAACTTGAGAGAGATTCGGTGGAAGCACCAATCGGTAAGCTACCTTCCCAACACGATCCAATATTTCGAAAGGACCGATATATCTAGGGCTCAACTTCCCCTTCTTTCCAAATCTCATAACCCTCTTCCAGGGAGATATTCGTAAGAACACTTTATCACCCACTTCAAACTCTAGGTCTTTTCTTCGGTTGTCGGCATAGCTTTTCTGTCGACTCTGAGCTGCTCTTATGTGTTGTTGAATAGATCTGACCTTTTCTGCCATTTCATCAACGAGATCAGGTCCTAATAGCTTTCTTTCCCCAACTTCATCCCAGCAAGTTGGAGTCTTGTATTTCTTTCCATAGAGAGCTTCATAAGGATCCATTTGAATACTGGAGTGAAAGCTATTATTATAAGAAAATTCCACCAAAGGTAGGTGTTGATCCCAACCTCCTTTGAAATCCATAGAGCAAGCTCTCAACATATCTTCTAGGGTTTGAATTGTTCTCTCAGACTGACCGTCTGTCTGGGGATGATAAGCAGTGCTGAAACTCAACTCTGTATCCAGAGTATGCTGAAGACTTTGCCAGAACTTCGAGGTAAATCTCGGATCTCGATCAGATATAATAGAAAGTGGTACTCCATGCAATCTTACCACTTCCTTTACATATATCCTGGCAAGCTGATCTAGAGAGAAATCCTCTCTAATAGGAATGAAGTGTGCAGACTTTGTGAGACGATCAACTATGACCCAGATAGAATTATTGCCTTTGGATGTTTTAGGAAGTCCTCTGACAAAGTCCATAGTGATGTTTTCCCATTTCCATTCGGGTATGGGTAATGGTTGTAACATCCCCTTAGACTTCTGTCTCTCAGCTTTAACTTGTTGACAAACCAAGCATCGAGAGACATATTCAGCAACATCTCTTTTCATGCCATCCCACCAGAAGTACTCTTTCAGGTCCCTATACATCTTCGTGCTTCCAGGATGAATAGAGAATGAAGAACTATGAGCCTCATCCAGCAGCTCTTTCTTTAATTCGGGGATGGGAGGAACACAAACCTGATTCCTGAACTTTATTATCCCATCACAATCAAGGTTGAATTCAGGAACATTTCTCACCTTCTTTTGTAACTCGACATCTTCTTTCTGTGCCACTTTAATCTTCACATGTATAGATGGTTGAACATTCATTTGAGAAAGATAAGATTTTTCCCCTTCCATTATAATTCCAAGATCCATCCTTTGTAAATCCATAAATATTGGATCTTTTGTGATCCTCATCATGGATAAACTAGCATGGTCTTTTCGACTTAATGCATCTGCCACCTTGTTTGATTTCCCAGGGTGGTAATGGATTGAGCAGTCATAATCATTAATCAGCTCCAACCATCTTCTTTGACGCATATTCAACTCCTTTTGTGTGAAAATATACTTTAAACTTTTATGATCAGTATAAATATCACACCTTTCACCATAAAGGTAATGCCTCCAAATCTTTAATGCAAAGATTACCGCAGCCAACTCCAAATCATGTGTTGGGTAATTTTGTTCATGGATTTTCAACTGTCGTGAGGCATAAGCTATCACCATATCATTTTGCATAAGAACACACCCCAATCCCTTCTTGGATGCATCACTGTAGATCACGAACCTTTCTCCACTACAAGGCAGTGTGAGCACAGGTGCACTGGATAACCTTCTTTTCAACTCCTTGAAATTCTCTTCACATTCCTCTGTCCAGACAAACTTAACTCCTTTCCGAGTCAACTTGGTGAGTGGATTAGATAATCGTGAAAAATCTTTTACAAAACGTCGATAATATCCAGCCAAACCAAGAAAACTTCGGATCTCAGTTACTGTTGTTGGTCTCGACCATCTTTCGATAACCTCTATTTTTGCTGGATCCACAGATATCCCCTCTTTTGAGATTATGTGACCCAAAAATGCAACTTTTTGAAGCCAAAATTCACACTTGGTAAATTTGGCATAAAGCTTCTCCTTTCTCAGGGTCTTCAATATAATTCTCAAGTGATCTTCATGCTCTTCCTTGCTCTTTGAATAGACAAGAATATCGTCTATAAAGACTACCAAAAATTGATCAAGATAGTCTCTAAAGACTCTATTCATTAGATCCATGAAGATAGCAGGGGCATTAGTAAGACCAAATGGCATCACTATAAATTCATAGTGTCCATACCTTGTACGGAAAGCCGTCTTTGGTATATCCTCCCTTTTGACCCTTAATTGATGATACCCTGAACGAAGATCAATCTTGGAAAAGTGTTGAGCTCCGCGTAGTTGGTCAAATAAGTCATCAATGCGTGGGAGAGGATATTTGTTCTTGATAGTGATCTTGTTAAGTTCTCGATAATCAATGCAGAGTCTCATTGATCCATCTTTCTTCTTAACAAATAGAACAGGTGCTCCCCAAGGTGACGCACTAGGGAGTATGAATCCCTTATCAAGATTCTCTTGGAGTTGCTTCTTCAATTCCTGCAACTCAATTGGGGCCATTCTATAAGGTGTCTTTGAAATAGGCAAAGCACCCAGTACGAGTTCTATTGAAAACTCAACTTCACGATTTGGTGGAAGACCCGGTAATTCCTCCGGAAAGACATCATCAAACTCCCTTACAATGGGCATATTCTTAATCGTGAGTTTCTCACCAACCATTTGAGATAAATAACCTTCGTTTAGTGGGATCAATACCCATAAGATGGAAGAAATTTCCACTGGAAGGATATGTTCATCCTTGCATTGATAGACGATCGTAGATTGATCTGGAATATGAAATGTGACTTCCCTTCTTTGGCAATTGATATGAGCTCCATGTAGAGAAAGCCAATCCATGCCAAGAATCACATCAAATTCCACTAAAGGAAGGATCACAAGATTTGCAGGAAGCACTTTCCCACAAACTTCGATCGGAGAAGAATTATAAACTTTTGATGCGATTGATGTGCCATTAGGTGTTGTCACAGCTAACTCAACATCTAATTGTTGAGGTAATACGGTGATACCCTTAGAAAATTCTTCAGAAATAAAAGAGTGGGTGGATCCAGAATCAAATAAAACATTTGCTACTTTAGAGTGGATGGTAAGTGTACCTTTCACCACTTCGTTATCGTACTCCACATCGCTGATAGAAATTGCATGTGACATTCCTTTGTCTTTAGCCTTAAGATTTTGTTGACGTCGACCATCATCATCAACCCTTGGATTTGGGCATTGATTGGCATAATGCCCCATCTCCTTGCACTTGAAACATTGAAGTGTAGTAGGTTCATTCTGTGTATCCCTTCCTTTGTTTGCATCATTAGACATCTTCTTCCCATTATCACGGCATTCAAATGCCCGATGACCTTCCTTTCCACCTTTAAAACATTTACTTGTCCCTTTAAGACAACTCCCTCCATGTTTCTTTCCACACTTTGAGCATAAGGGAAAGTTCATCTTCTTTTCAGTGTGCTCTTTAGAGTTTCCTTTGAATTCCATCTTCCTCTTCTTATCAAACCCATGGGACTGATGGGTTACTCCAATCTCCATCTCAACTTTGAGAGCACATCGAACGATTTCCTCGTATCTATTGAAGTCCCTTATGGGCGTTAGCCATTCGAAGACTTGGTTTTAAGCCACTAAAGAATCGATCGATCTTACTCTCAGGTTGGATAATAATACCAGAAGCGTACCTTGCCAGTCTTGTAAAATTTGCTTCATAGGTACCAACAGATTCATCATCCCTTTGCTTCAGTTCAAGAAACTCTTTCTCCATCCTTGTTCGGAGAATACGAGGGAATTACTTATTGAAAAATAAGTTCTTGAACTCGTCCCATTCCATAGACTCAATTTCATCCCTTTGCCTCGTATTCTTAACAAGATTCCACCATTGATCAGCATCTCCTTCCAAACGATACACTGCTAGGATGACTTTATCATGTTCAGAACATTGAAGAACTGAAAATATCTTTTCAGTAGTACTAATCCATTGTTCAGCAACTAATGGATCAGTAGACCCGCTGAAAGAAGGTGGACGCTGCCTCATGAAGGATTCAACAGAATGTTGCTCCCTCCTTTGCTCGTTTGGAAATCCTGCATGATTCATAGCTTGAGAAAGTTGTGTGAGCATGGCTACAAGATTTTTCATTCCAGCTCCCATATCGTTTGGTTGCTCAGGGGGACAATCATTGCATTTCCCATCGCATTCCGCATTAACACGGTTCCTTCGGGTTCAAGCCATTGACTAAAACCAAGAAGAATAGTGTGAGCAACACTAATTATAATAGGAAACCACATAATTCAAGAATAAAATTTTCATGCTTATGGTCTTATCCTAGGTTATTCAAGGCCATTTCTAAAACACTAAGATTGTGTACTATGCTTAGACTTATCCTTAGGGTTCTTACTAAGGCTTTCACATCCTAGTTTCCAAAGGTTGACTATACCTTTCCTCTGATACCAACTATAACGATCTGGAATTACATCCAGTGGACTATAGTTGATACCTATCAGGGCACTCCATGGGCGGCTACACCCCCTGGGCGGGACACACCACCATCCCCAGTGGCAGCCATTTCCACATGAAGCCCTTGGGCGGAGAGCCATGCTTCGTCCAACGCTCACATGTGAGAGTTCCCAAGGATCGGATACATTCCTACCTCCTTTGCCTCTGATACCAACTATAACGACCCATACTTTACATACATTGTTACTACTTCAAAATTGAAGCACACTTATTACAACATATGACAAAACCACAAAGGACCGTATAGGTATAGTGTCTTTAGAAACTGGGAAACATAAACAACTGGTTCATAAATCTTCTATAGTGTCTCCCATTTATTTCATCATATCTAGGGTCCATTTTAGCATATTCTACTTAATATCCATCTTCCTGACCTGGGGAAAAGAAAACATAAAAGGGTGAGCTCAAATGCTCAGCAAGGTCAAATAAAGGAAATAAAAATCATATCATATCTTTTTGAAAATCAAAACCTGCAAAAGAGATCATAATATCTTATCATGGAAGAATTCATAGAAGTGAAAATGAGATCCCCATAATCATAACATAAAACTTGAAACTTTGTGGCATGCACACATAATCATGGAAAATCATTTCTTGTTAGTCATAACTCATCGCCAAGACTATCTTAGTGGACAAAGTCCCTTTCTGAACCGAGTTCACTCCTCGTTTCAGTCCTGTATCACTGAACCGAAATAACCTTCCGTTCCAGCCATGTCTATCTCATGAGATATAAAATCTTTACCCAATGCATTGGAGGGAGATATAGGTCCCACCCATATTATAATGAATCCTTTCTTATGTGTGCCACATAATCATAAAACATACATCATCGCATAACACATATAACAAAAATGGGATTCTTGAAACATCATGACATCATAAATCAATTCATATAAGATAAAGGAATTCATAAACATAATTCCATCACAACATAGTCAAACCAATGTAAAAATATGGATAGAAACAGAACCCTTTATTATCTTAGATGGAAAATAATTTTGATAAAACACTTGAATTGAATTCTTGAGGAAAATATCCTTTCTTCTTCAAAAACATTTTTTCCTTTCATAACATGTCATACAACTTTAAAATAAAAGAAGTTGATTAAAAATAAACTTGAAAACTTGTAAAGGAAGCTTCTTGGAAACAATGTTTTAAAAATCCATTCATGCCGTATAAGTTAAAAAAAAACATTCTTCGTACTTTTGTTGGAAAAGTCAAAAAGTACCTCGTACGGAAAAACGACAAAAGATTCCTTTCATATTCTTTACTAAAAACTCACCTAAGGGTAAAATTGGATTTAAACTATTTCAAGTGTATGGAAACAATATTACATATTGAGGGAACATGGATGTGGATGATAAAATACACCCCAGTAAATACTTACGAATAAACAATCTCGGATAAAAATGAGATTGTGATATTTCCCTTACCTTAGGTCCGATTAGCTTTGTACGTGTCCGAAGCTCCTGTATAATGGTTTAAATAATGTTATTGACTTATTCCAGAATCATACATATTTATATGATATCATATATGGTCATATTATTAGCTTCTTGTTAGTAATATTTCATTGTTACTTGTTACTCGGGTCTTTATAACTTTTTGTTCTTATGCGTGTTTTGTCGAATAAATTCTTATTCTTATCTTTAGGTTATAGATAATTCATTTCCAGAATGGTATTAGTGTATTATATACCATATTTATTCATTCAATTCATTTATATAATCATTATGAAATGAAGATCATGTAGAACGAGTCGAATCACATCGTGGAGACGGTATTCCGTACGTACGCACGAGTGATGATATCATTCCTATGATCATGGAATTGTATTGGAGTATATATATATTATTTCATTATCAATATTACTTCATAATAATCATATTTAGTTACTCATTACACCATTATAACCATCCTTGTAAGGTGATGGTGGAAAATAGATTACACCACGGCGTGGAGACAGTATTCCGTACGTACGCACGCGCGGTGATTTCATTTTTCCGTAGGATGGATAGAAGGTGAAATAGGGTTGTTTCATATTTATAATAACATATCAGTATGTAAGTAATACTGTTGTTATTACTTTATCATGAAACAACTAAGAAGAAGTTGAAGAAGAAAGAAATTGAAAAGATCGGTAATGGATATTACCTCTTCTTTGGAACGCCTCTTTGAATCCTCCACTTAAGGAACCAAGATTGGTCTTTGGAGAAGACCAGGACCTCTAGGATTATTCTAGCGAAGTGGAGAGGAGAAAATGGCAGGGGTTGGCCGAGCTTGAGTGCTCAATTTGGTGTGAGGAGGAGGGGGAGGAGGTGCCCTTTTATAAGGGAGGAGAGGGGCACCTTAGGAATATCTCAAAATGTTATTTTATATTAAAGTCAAAATCGGTTTATAATGGTTCCAAAGGGTCTTATTTTGAAGATGAAGTGGGGATGGGTCGAAATCCTATCAACCAATAGGATTTAGACAATTTTAGGGTATTATTTTAACCTTATCAATTAGATTTAACTCTAAGTTAATTAATTTAACTTTTACCGTGTCTTTTTGTTTTCTTTCACTATATGGTTAATACACTTACTATAACATGCCAAACGAACCCCAAATTGTTTATTATTAAAATATATATCCTTATCTATGTCATTTGGCAGATCCTTAGATTTTTAGGAATAAAATAACAATTAATAATATAATATTTGATTTAAAAACTATTTTGTGTCAATTTTGACACTATTTGATATATGATTTTTGTGAAAGTCATAAAAGAATTATATGTTCGAACCAAGTTGATTAAATCAACACTAATATATCATAGTAACCTATAAAATTAGTGGAATTCATAAAAAGTCTCAAAATACATTTATTTTGGTGTTTATAACATCAATTATGTCAATATTTCATTAATAAGATAATTACTGCATCATCTTTGTGTCATAAATAAATTACATTATTTGATGTCTAAAAATTACAATTAAAATATCATCATGTAGGAAATATTTTTATCTTTCTAATTAATATTTACAATTGAATTTATCTTATGTATAACCCCATATTAAAAATGATTTACTTATTAAACTTTGATTTTAACTATTTTCACCCTTCTTTAAATAAATTATTGTCCTAATCTAATCCAAGTGGGCCTAAATGGTCATATTTTATTCCTAAGTTTGTTTTTGGTCGAATTACACTTGTCCAATAGAATTAGGACATGTGTTATGGTAATATTAATATCATATTTACCCTTAGTTACCCTATTTACTATTAACCGCGGTAAAAAAAGTAAAAAGTTACTATTCACCAAAAAATTATTTTCATCTCATTGAACCACATTTTAGTCCTTGATATTAACCGTGTCTCTCGGATTTTCGAAATTCCAATCACAGAAGTGGTAAAATTAAGTTTTATGCAAAATTCAGTTTTTAACCTACCACTTAGTGGTTTCACTATTCATCAAAAAATGAAAGTTTTCAGAAAAATACCAAAATTTCACCCTAGGCTAATTTCGATATTCTGAGTCCAAAAATGAAGTCCATTTTGAAAAATAAAATTTATAAAATTCCAAAAAGTGGTTATTAATATTCATAACGGCTAGTTTTAATAGCATAATGTTGTTTAGTGAAACTCGGTATTGCGTACGACGCAAGCTATCGAGGAAGGTCGCGATTGCGTGTAAAGCAAGCCAAGCAAGTGTTGTATAGAAAAAGATTCCTTTGATAACATAAAAGTCTCGGGTGTTACACATATCATATTACCTGAGGGAAAGGAAATATAAATGGGGTGGTCTCAAATGCTTAGTGTGGGAAGATGAGGAATACATGTAAGCATAAACATGTGCATAAGGGTATGAGAATGTGATCATGAAAATTGAACATCATAACCTTCCTATCAATGATCATAATAGAGATCATGGAATAAACATGGGTCGTTCATAATACAAGAGTCATAATAAAATATAGATCATGAGACATAAAAGGATAACATTGTAATAAAACATGGAATTGTGGAAAACACATAATCGCACGATGGCCTCCATTGTAGCCAAGGCATCACACCTAAGACCATCATAGTTGTATGGGTTAACTCCCCATACTATCACAATAATATAAGTTAGCTTCTCAATGTATCTCAATATTTATGGTTCACACCCATGGCCATCATAATAGTCATGGCACACACATAAGACAACCATTATTTATCTCATTAAATAATAATCATTTCAAAATGCATTGGGTGGAGATATTGGTCCCACCCGTCACATAGTGATATAATGGATAAATTGTTCATAATATCATCAATAAAAATATCATAACCCATGAAATGAAACATGTATCATAAAATTTTAAAAATATCACAACCTGTGAAAAATTTAAAGGGTTCATAATAATTTATTCAAAATCATAACATGTGAAAGAGTAATATATTTCATATAAACCATGATAGAGAAAAGGGTTTCATAACAACCTTGACATTAATCATAAATTATTAATAGAAATTATATGAATTGAACCTTAAATAGGTATGAGTAACATAAATTTATCTCACCATAGATGGAAAAGAATTTTAAAATAACATTTAAAAATGTTTCATTTTGAAATATCCATTTTTTTCATAAATTATTTTTTAGTACATAAAAGGATTAGAAAATATCATTCATTGAAAATACTCTGAAAAATATCAATGACGGCATGAAGTCATTTTAAAATAATTTTCCACTAAAAACATATAAAATATGTTTTAGTATTTTTTAAAACATTTTCATTTAGAAAAGCATTGAAAACGAATAAAAAAAGCTTCAAAATGTTTTGAAAACCAGTTTACTTAAAAACATATAAAACAATGTTGAAAACATTTTGAAACCCATTTTTATTGAATATATACAATATAATAATGAAACAATTATGAAATAAATTTACATTAAAAATATAATTTAAATAATTTTCATAAATATTAACCTTTTAAAAATGAAAATGGAGCTTCAAATAAATGACCACAGGTAAATCCGTACAATTCATATGAGGTAAGAAGAACAACCCTTATGTATGGTAAAATGGGTAAACAATTTCCTTTTTCAGAAAGAGAAAAGAATATTTCATTTAATATAATGGTAACATGCAAAAAAGGTTAAAATTTTAATTTATAAATTATATTATAATGGTATAAAATTCTTGAAACCCCATTTTAGAAAACCTAGAATTCTAATAGAAATATAGGTAAAGTCATGATTTTATAACAATAATTTATTAAATATCCTATTTAACAAAAAGTAGAAAATGGTACCAATACATTTTTATAACATTAATAAATATATGAGAAGAAAATCCATGACTTTCTCTATATATGGGTTCTTATATTTCACTAAACAATTCAGAGACAAAAACAATCCCGAAAAGCAAGGTGATTTTCTCAATTATCTCTAATAGCATGGTAACTTGGGAAAAAAATACATGTAAGAATATGAAATTACATAAAGATTAATATATAATTAAAATAATTTTATTCACGATATTACATGTAAACATGAAGTATATAAACCTCTAAAAAGATTTTAGATGCATAACAAAAGATATGTCTCAAAGAAAGAAAATTAAGACAAAACTATTTTACCGATTTGTTATATTTTGATAGTAAAACCCCATGACTGAAGGGGAATACAATGGGATTGTGAATAAAAATAAATTTAATTAAATTATACTTATAATAAAATCACATTTAGTAAATATCATATAAATTAGTAAAGAGGGGTGAATATATCGTGTAACCTATATAAGTTTAAAGTGAGATGAAATCTCAATACCTTATGTCTTAACTATCACTGTACTCATACAAGCTTCTTATATAATAAAAATAAGATTATTATAAATATTTAATTGAAATATTTAATTATATCTATTTCAATATATGTCTTTATAATGACATTATATTACCCAATTTTTTAGGATCATATTTGGATATTTCATAATGGGAAATATTGGCATTGTTCTTCGTATGTTTATTAATTTGTTAGGTTGTTGATCCTTATACATAGATTACAATTATAGAAATTATATAATTATATAAATATTGGGTATATTCAAATTTTTATTTTATAATAACCAATATCATAATGTAGTATGAAATGGAAAACAACGTTCATGGAGATGGTATGCCTTACGTACGAAAGAATGATGTTTCAGTTTTTTGTTATATTGAAATTAAGAATGTAAATGAAATATATATATATATATATATATATTATAGAATAATTAAAATATTCTATATTTCATATAATTTCAAAAAACCCATCCTTAATACATTCCATGTTGTGTGTGAATGAATCACATCGTTTTGAGAGGGCGGTACTCAACACTAACTCAAATGATATTATTGTATTAACAGAAAATGGGAAGTAAAACGTATGTGTTGTAAAAATTAATACAGAAGATTAAATATATAACAGATGTTATATATAACATATATAAATATAGTTTCTATCTAATTTCCACCATAATTTGTGATAATGGATAAATGAAAAATCCTCATTTTGGGTGGCAATCATTCACTGTAGACAGAAGCATTATGTTCGATATCCAATTGATGGATGTGTGTGTTAGTGTATTTATAAATATTTACATAAAAAATCATTTTATATGTATGATACAATTTTTTACAAAATAATTACATAATTATATATTACGGGATAAAGATGGGAAATAATGGAAAAGGAGATTGAGAGGAGACGTTACCTCAAAATCATTAAACTACTTTTACATTGAGCCAAAATACTTCACTCAGAGTCTTTAATAACAAAAGAAGTATTCTATATCTGATGAATTATTATTGGGAATCTATTTTGTTAGATCCATTCTGATATTAAATGGTTTGAGAGATGTTAGTAATGGGTAGAGTTGGTGGCCTTTTATAGTGGAAGGAGAGTAGAAGTCTTGTAAATATTTTATGAGATACTACACCCATTTTTTCATGTTTACTATTGATTTAATAATAAACCAATGTTTATAAAACTTATTATGGGTTCTAAATGTTAATAGTAAATAGGCATTGTACAAGTATCTAGGTCATTTTGCGTCTTAAATTTAATGTTTTGTACATTATTAACCATGTTTTTCTCTAAATGGATGTAATAAATATTTATTACATCCAATAATTGTTTTTGAAAAAAAATATTATAGTAATTTACATTATAAAATATTCTGATTACAAATATGGAATCCAATAAAATGAAGTCTAATCACATAATTAATAGAAATTAATTTAATGTTAATCCGGCTGTCGGGAGGACACTGTGGGTTTTTAAAGTAAATCAAATAATACATTTTCAATGTTTTTATATCCAATTTGATTGTGAAATTTTTTAAAATGACCTAAATTGGGTTAATTGGTAAAAATATTACCCAACTAAACCATTAAAACTTTTATAAATATATTTTATCTTGATAAAAAAATTTGATGAAAAGGTTGTTTTTAAATGAAATCCAATATTTTTACATATTTATTAAAAGAAGATACCTTTTATAAAATACCAAAAATTTATCATAATATAGTTTTTTTATAGAAATATAATTATTATATTGACATGTTAAATCTATAAAACATCAAAAAATTGTTTAAAATGGGTTCTCCATTAAAATCCCATTAAACTATCATTATAAAAAACTAGGTTTTAGGCATAAAATTGGTTTTGTTCTTATCATATGAAAGTTGAATATATTAGATGAATATAAAAATTATTTTATTTATTATATAATATATGTATTATATTAATATAAGATATAAAATTTAATTAATTTATTTTACTATGTTAAAATACATCTGTAACTAAAAAATTCATTCATTCATATTCAATCGGTTTTCATATTAATTAATTTGTAACTGATGAATTCATATAATTTCTTTGTAAAACACATATTTTAATACTTTAGTTAACACTATTTTTTATCTTCAAATTTAAAATTTAGTTTACATACCATTATAATAGTACTTTTAATAATATATTACAATTTGAAAACACTCTCTCTTATTTGTTTCGCAATCAATCAAGATGGATACTTATATTAATGATATTATTGTTGGGAGAGATAAAAAAATAATTCCAATGTAATGGTATGTGATTGAAAACTCTATATGCATAATAACTGAGAGGATTAATATAATATTGAAAATCACATATATTATATGAAAATAAAAATTAGGGTATGGTATTGAGATCATTCTAAAAGTAAAATATCAATGTCATATCAATTATAGAATGAACTATATATTAAAAAATGGTTAAATGTAAAGAATATAATGTGGGATGTAATTCATGAAGTGGAAAAAAGATCAAGGATCATTAAAGAGTCATTCCTCATACTATTACATAAGGAATCCAAATTAATCATGATACATATAATGTTAATAAGAAATGAGGAAATTAAATAATCTATTTGACCTATTTGAGTAAATGAAAAATTAATTATAAAAAATATAAAATATATCTGGGAATTTTTTATAATAATAAATTGATCATGATCAAGGATATCAAAAGATTACCCAATCATTGGATAAAAAAAATTAATATTAATATGAAGAGTCAAATTGGTAAATAGTCAAGACACATAATATTATAGGAAAAAAAATTTATTAATAAAAATATATTGATTATACAAGAAACCTAATTTCTATATATAATAGGACCCTAAAATTAATAATTAACTTAGAATAAATAATAAAACATTAGTTAAAAAGAAAATTTTTAGAACATAATACTTTGGGTTTTTGGAATAGAGATAAATATAATTGTATTTGTAATCAAGGAGAAAAATTAATGTGATATTGGAGACTCCTAATTGGTGATTAACATGACTCAATGAATAATTATTTTGTATGAAAACACAAAATTGATTCAAAAATATGAAATTTGGGGAGTAATAAACATATTCATAGATGGAACAAGCACACCACTCACCAATATATATTAAAAAACAAGGATTAGTTATAAATTAAATATCATATTATAAAAGGAATTATATAGGACATAATGTAGGTCCTTAAAAATAAATGTACATCCCATATGATGAGAAATTATGACCTTTTCTATGGGAATTAAATATAATAAAGAGGGTTTTGATTTATTGGAAAATAATATAATAATTGTATATCTTTGGCTCCAGGTAGTCCAAATTTTATTGATATTTTATTAAAAATATGAATTTGATGGATATATAATGAATTATTCACAACTTTTTGAGTGTTATTTAACTGTGATACTTCTGATATATATCAATTTCAGCACTAATAATTGTTTTACGATGCGAAAATATGGTAAAATAGTGATGTAGAGAATGCAAAAGTATTGGAATATTTACCTAAATAGTAGAGAAGAATATATATAATTTTTATTTAATGTAAAATATCATTCAAAAACAATTTAAGAAGAAAACATGAGGAGTTTAAATGATTGTTTAAATAGGTAAGTGTTTAATGTTTTTGGTTAATATCATCATAATAATAAAATTAGTTAAACAACCAGTTATTGGAGTGTGGAAGATAAGATGATTGGATTGATGATATTAAAATGTCTAGAAAAAAATGGAACCTAGTTTACCAAAATATAGGTGGAGTATTTTTTCAAGAAACATAGTATATGGAATAGAAACTCCATGAAAATATTAAAAAAAATTAGTAGATAAGAGTAACTAGATAATTGACAACAAAACTCAAGTAAATTTTATTGGAAAATAATTACAAAAGATGATTTGGAAGGAAGAGGTATTAAAATTTCCTTAAATATAAAATTGAATCATTATTATGTCTAGTAAAATAAATGAATCCATACAAGATGAATTATGGTAAAAATTCAACATTAAATATTGTTCAAATCCTTAGATGTAATTGGTTGATTTTAAATAGGGATAAAACTTTAGAAAGTGTGAATCTAAAGGAACCCAAATTTTCATCATAAATAGTAACATAATAGTAGGGTATACATAATATTTTATAAATTTCATGATAAAATTATCAAATTATATTTTATAACCAAGTTAATGAAAGAATAAATCACCTTGATATTTATTATTATTCATGAATTATATAGTTATATTGATTATATATATATATATATTAATTAGTCAACAAAGAAATTATATTTTCAAGCTATTTTCTTATAAGGTTTGAATGATAAATTTAATTTTAATTCTATATAACTAATTTTTTAGAAAATAATTATGTTTTTGAATTCTTCATGTTAATATTATAATATTTTTATTTCTTCAGTATTATCTGAAATGTTCTATTTTACATGGAATACTTAAAAATATTGATATTTATTGAAACAAAAAATTTATTTTTAAATATTTATAATGTAAATTTATATATTATTTAGTTTTAAAATGTTAATATATAATTTTTGTTAAACATAATCCAATAATAAAATATTAAAATTAATTTTGTAGTTAAATTTTTTATTGAATCATTTTTCGTACTAAAAATGCATGTTTCTGAAAAAAAAATTGTCGTGCATTTTTTAGGATAATTTTTTAATTAAATACCTCCACTTATCTGAATTAAATTTTGTATAATATATTATGTAATTAGACTCATGGGGTACATATTTTTTATATTTGACCCTTTCTTAGTGACTTTTAATAGTGTTCATAGGAAATAAAGTTACCATGGTGAAAATAAAATGAGTGAGTTAATGGAAAAAAATAATGTGATAACGACTCTAAAGTACAATAAAAAAATCCTTTATTTTTATTAGATGATTAAATTTCATCCATAAACATCCCAAAATTGAATATATTCCATTTTCTTCATTTTATATGAATTCGACCATTGCAATATTTTATGTAATGAAAAGTCAAATTTATAAATCACTTTGCATTGTTATTTTTATATTTTTGAAATAGGGATAAAAAGGTATATTCAGTTATAAATATTTACATGAAACATTAAATATTTTTTAATCATGTTTATTTATTTCTTATTTTTAGTTATAATATAATTTCATTATATTTTTTTGCAACAATAAAACATTTTTTTTCAATTAATTAAAAATTTAAATAAATTAGTTTAAATTTTTTTAAAGTAATATGATATTGTTTAATTATTACGTTACATGATATTTTAGATAAAAATGACATATATTATATGTTTTAATTAATTATATTGGAATTATTGTTTTATATATTTTTAAAAAAGTCAAATTAAATTTATAGTTTCAAAAATGACAACAATGTTAATTTATAATGAATTAAATTTTATTAAATGTTTAAAACTTTGGAAAATTATATTTTTGTCCAAGTGAATTGAATATGATTTAAAATTTTAACTATAGTGACTTTATGGAATAATTTACCTTTTATAGTGACTATATTATACCATTTAGAGTAAAAAAACATTATTGTCACATTAATGGTTAAAAGGGTGAAAAACAGTTAAAAGAGTCATCTAAGGGTAAAAATATGACATAAAATAAAAATAAAATGGATAAAATGATTTTAACTCATAATAAAATTATATTATAATTTAAAAAATATTGATTCATTTCAATATAAAAATTGTTATATTTTAAGTTAATATTTAAATAAATTCCAAGAGTTCCCCTCTCCTCTCTAATAAAAGTGAACTACCCAAACATTTTTTATCACTAGTAAAAAGATATCAAATTCATCCAATACCACACCAAATACCTTAATTATATAAGTCCCATTTCCTCGAGATCATTTTTGTTCATAAAACTAAACTTGGAAATCTTATTATGTAAAACACTATAGGTTGTCCATATAAGAGCTATAGTTTTTAACAAGTCATTTTCCATTTAATTCATCTTTTTCCATAGTGACAAGTAATTCAACCTAAATATTATAATAAAACAATCACATCAAATATATCAAAATGTTATTATTACAATTAAAAAACATATATCCTTATCCTCTTCCATCAAATTGGATATAAAACCATTAATCATGTGTACAATAGACTACATTCTCATGAGGCAATGTTATTAGTTTTACCTCACCTCCCTGTATATATTGATTCGATGATTCATTAAATTTATATATAATATAATATTTTAAAATTTATCATTATTAAAATATAACATATCATTTACTTACTTACCATTAAATTTATTGGAAAATGATGACATCGTTCATCATTATGTGTGGAATACAACCACTATGAAGCAAAGTGAATAATTTAATATAAAAATAACATGTATGAAATATATAAGTACATATGAAGAAATAATATAATATTTATGATATAATTATCATTATAGAAACATATAATAATATATTTATTATTTCAATAATGATTTTTGAAAAAAAGAAACGTTACTCATGCGTACATACAACATACCATCTTCGTTATTGTAAAGTTGTCCCTTTTTAATAACTATATTTAATGATATATATTATTAGTTCAATTAAATTAATAAATTGGTAATTATTTAATTAGAGTTATTTTTTAGATGAATTAAAATTAATTCATTGACCTCAGTCAACCATTAATGTCATTTTGGACGTATGTGACAAATTTCATCAAAATTACTAATATAGATTCTATTGATTAACTCATTGGATATATCATGGTAATAAATAAAATAAAATTTAATAATAATAATGGGAATGTTCATTAAGAAATTAAAAAATGACAAAAAAAATAGCATGGCTTTGTTATTCTAAATTATAAATACTGTACATGATGAGTATGACTCAAGGTAAGAGACTTTCTTTTCAAAATATTTTCTAATGATTCAGTTCAAAATATTTTTCTTCCACGTACATAGTTTAAAAAATTTCATATTAATGTATTTGTGTAGAATTTTTTTTATAAATTAAAAAATTTGTAATGTTTTGATCTTATATCAATTCATTTAAAGAGTAATATTTTTACATAATTTTTTTAATGTATTTACAAAAGACAATGTTAGTGTTTTATTTTAACACATGAAAAAATGAATTTTCCCACCATTGCAACTGTTATTTGATATTTTAATTCCATTATAAGATTTAATTTTTTTTCTTCATTAAAAAAACATACTTTCAAAGGTTCTGTTTATATAGAAACACACTCATTTAAAAAACTATCATTACATACAATTATAGAAAACATAAACATTATACAAACAGACTCACAAATACCGTAGTTGGTAGAATGCCTTTATTAACATGGAAACATAAACCCTCATACATATTTGAGATAAATAATCTCCCAATTCGTTATTTTGTGACTTGAAACCTTATTAGACATATTAAACATAGTACATATCATCATAACTAGGGGAAAAAGAATCATCAAAGGGGAGAGCTCAAATGCCCAGTATAGGTAAATAAGGGATACATGAAAGCATAACCATGGGCATAAGCTTATGGGAACATAATCATGAAAATATTATATCATACCATTTATATCAATGATCATTACTAATATCATGACATAAATTTTGGTATTTTATAAGACATGAATCATAATGAAATTGATATCATAAGACTTGATATCATAACATAGGAATAAAATATGGAATTATGGTAAACTCAAAAGCTTATAATGTTTTCCATAGTATCCAAGGCATCTCTTCCAAGGCCATCGTAGTGGTATGGGATCACTCCCCATACAATCATATTAGCATGAGTTCAATCCTTATACAGTATTAGTAGACATGGTTTACTCGCATGACCATCATAGTTGTCAAGGTTCAATTCGAAGACCATCTTAGTTTATCTGATGAGATATTAATCTTCCCAAAATGCATTTAAATGTAGATATAGTTCCCCCTCTAACATAATGAAATCATAAATATATGTTAAAAAAGATCATAAATAAACATATCATATCGCATGAAATGAAATGGGTATCATAAATATGTAATCATATCACAACATGTGAAACTATTATAGATTTTATAATCATTTCATCAAAATAATAACCCCTGGAAGACTATGGTATTTCATATAACACATTAAGGGGTAATGGATTTCCTAAATACAATGACTATAGGCATAACACATTCAATGTAATTATTTTAATGGAACATTTATATTGTCTTGAGTAATATAAAAATATTTAATATTATATAGAAAATAATTTTGAAATATTCTGTAAAAAAAATTATTGAGGAAATATCATTTTTTATTTGAAAATGTTTTTTTAATCATAAAACCGTTTGGAAATGTATTTCGTAGAAAATATATTAAAAACTAATAATGTAAGAGTATAAAAATTTTGAAACCACTTTTTCTTCAAAACATATAATATTAGCTTCAAAATATTTTAAAATCATTTTTCTTCTTAAACAAATTTAAAACATATAAAAAGTTATTGAAAATCCTTCGAATACCAAAGTACTTGAAAATATATAAAATAATATTGATTTTTTTTAAAAAATTATTTTTCATAAAAATATAAAAAATATACAGGAAAAAAATTATGAAATCTATTTAATTTGAAAATATCTTTTAATATAAACTATTAAAAATTATCATTTTTATGTGGATAGAAAGGATTGAATAAATGATGGCGTGTAAATCCGTACATATTGTATGATGTCTAAAGAATATTCCATTAGTACGGTAAACATGGTTAGAAAAGTTCCTTTTTCGAAAATCCATAAGAATATTATATAGAAGATATTAGTAAAATAAAATGAAATGATAAAAGTATATTTTATATATTATAGGATAATGGTATAATATTCTTTAATTTTTTATCAAAAACAATTATTTCAGGTCGAAATGAGGGTAATGTTAGGCTGTCTTAAAAATATTTTCTTAACATTATTATTTTCCAATTAGTATAAAATGTTACCAATACGTGATTATAGAATGAAAAACTATTGGAGAATTAATTTAATGAATGTCATGATAGATGGGTATAATATTTCATCAAAGGAAGCATAGTCCTAAATAATCTCTAAAAGTGATAAGATTTTCTCAATTAACTATTATAACATGGTAACCTGGGATAATACTCTCAATTAAAGAAAACAAAATTACATGAAGCTCAATATATCATGAAAATAATTATATTCATGATATAACATCTAAAATGGAAGTATGTACACCTCGATAAATATTTTAGGTGTATAAAATAACAAGGGTCTCAAAGAAGGAAAATTGAGAAAAAACTATTTTACCTATTTGGTATATTTTGAAAGCTAAAATACAAACTAAGTATAATATAATGGTAATTTTAATTAAAATAAAGTTATTTAAAATTGTAATATAATACAACCATGGCCATTACATACACCACAAAGAAGTAATATTTGGAGAACATAGCTTGTATCTCACAGAAATAAAATAGTGAGATGAAATCCTCTTACACTTTGTCTTGACTCTTTATACTCATACAAGCATCATGTATAATAAATATATGTTTATTAATAATAATTTACAAAATAATATTCTTATATCTATTACCATATATTTTTTATTATAACCTTACATTACTCGCTTGTTAATGATCATATGTTAAAGTTTTACTTTGAGTAATATTCACATTATTCTTCGCATGTGTCTAAATTTGTTATAACATTGATACTGATTTGTATATTATGATTTTATAATGTATACAATGATATAAATATAATTTTTATACATTATGTTTATATTATAATAATCTATTCCATAATTAAGTAATAAATCAAATACACCATTCATGGTGATAATACGCCGTACGTATGCATTAATATTGTTTTCATTCTTATTTTTATAATGAATGAAAGTATGTAAATGATATATATATATATATAATAATTAAATTATCTTTAATAATATATATATATATCTCATATAATTTCATTAAACTCATCCTTAAAACATTTCATGTGGTGTGTGGATGAATCACATCACATTGAGGGGGGGGGGGGGTAGTCCGTACTTCCTCTATTGAGATATTAATTTTATCACCAAATGGAATGTAAAAAGGTATATGTTTTAATAATTAACACATAATATTAATTAAATAATATATATTATATATAAAATATAAAAATATATGTTCCATTATAATGGTAACTATGATTGGTGGTAATGGAGAAATGAACAATCATCATTCATGAGGGAGTAGTTTGTCATATAGAGAAACAATATGACTGATATCCATTAGACAGAGCTATGTAAACGTGGATGTAGAATTAATTACATAAAAAAAATATTATATGTAGGATACTGGTTTTGATACCCAAAAATGGACTATAGATACTGGAGGTGGTGAATAGGGGAAATAAAATAATGGAGCTTGATAGAAGATGTTAACTCTAAATTTGGTAAATCATTTTGGCATGTGACCAAAGGATTTCTAGAGATTATTTCATCCATAAGAGTGGATTAATGGTAGAAGTGATGATTTTTTGAGGCTATTTGGTCATATATTTAATTAAATTGATAGGTTTTATAGGTGTGAAGAATGGGTAGAGGTGGTGGCCTTTTATAGTGGAGGACGAGTGGCACTATTGTAAATATTTTATGGGAGAATTTCACCCACAATTTTCATATTTAATGTTGAACCAATAATTGAAACAGGTTGAAAAAATTGATTATATGTTCGAAATATGGACATCTAATTGTTTTTATAAATGTTTTAGGGTCATTTTGGGTCTCATATTAGAGGTTTAATACATTATTAACATGATATTTCTCTTAACCGATGTAATTAATTTCATTTATGATTAGTAATATTTATAGAATGAAATAGTTCCCTATATTAGACATCATAAATTATTATTATTCAAAAAAATCCATTTTTTTATTTTTAATCACAAAAGTGGAAGAAATTAATTTAAAATTAATCATGAAGTCGGGACGACACTACAGAGTTTTAAATTTAATCTGATCGAACAATTGATAAGTTTTTATTTTGAATTTCAATGTGATATTCGTTCTAATGACCTAAATTGGATTAATTTGATAATCTATTAACTAAATTATCTCTTAATCTATTTAAAAATATAATTTACCGTTATATATAAATTAGATAAAAATGATTTATTGAAATAAAATTGCGTTTTTTAACTATTCTTGAAATGATGAAAACTTTTAAATAAAATAAATATCATATATCATAATATAATTTTTTTGTTTTTATTCAATATAAAATCTTTTTTTAGCATATTAAATATAAAAATGTTCTGAAAATTTTATAAAAAATGTGTTCTCTCTTAAAGGGTGAAAAACTAAGTTTATAAAAAAATATGTTTTTTAAGAATATAATTGATTTTTTTCATATATTATTTCTATTTAATATACTTGACAAATATAAGGAATTATTGATTTATTATATAAGATATGTATTATATAAATATAATTTAAAAATTTTAATTAATTTAATCTACTAGGTTTAAATAGGTTTGAGACTATAATTATATTTTCCTTTATTTTCAATTAGTTTTCATATACATTAATTGGTAGCCTATGAATTCATATTTTATTTGTGTAAACCCAATATTTTAATATTTAGGTAACATTGTTATATATCTATAAAATTAATTTATTTATTATATTCCATAATAATAATATATTTAATAATATATTACAGTTTGGTAACTCTCAGTCTTGCATGTTATGAAAGCCATCGAGGAAAGTCAATCAATAATTTAATGTATGTTATCCTTGTTGATCCATGCAATTTATTCCAAGATGTGATTGTGTGTACTATACAACATGCTGGATTCATAATAATGGAATGTTGGAAAATGTGAAAATCTATTTTTATGGTTTAGTGATGTGAAAAATATAAAAAATTAAATTTATATGAAAAATGAGCAAAATCACGGGGTGTTACATTATACACAGATAAAATTAACTTCTACCACAAAATCATCTTGGATATCAATGTTTTGATACTTGATTCGGTCATTCATAGAAACCCATATCGTAAATATGGATACTAAAACATCCTTAAAAGGGTAATTTAAAACCACAACGTTTACCCGAAGTAACATAAATCTAGATTTACAAATACGAGTGCATTTGTTGGGAGTGAAGATTATACGTTAATGAAAAAGATAAATATTTATAGGGAGTTATTGAGGGCATCAATCAGAAACATGTGATTGATAAAAGAAATTTTGATGGTCCCAATGTACCAAATCTATGACGATTTAAAAGACGATCAGTTCAACAAAAAATAAGGTGTTAGGACAACAATTTTATTTGATCACATTATGAACATTGTTTAATTCATGATAAATTTCTATAAAAAAAGATTCATTCATGGGTTTTTATTTGAAGAATATCGAACACATCCATTACCTTATGTAATGAATGTCTAGAATTTTAATTTTAATAATAAATAACTAAAATATGCTTTTAACAGTTCCTAAGTACCATAACAGAACACAATGTCTAACTATTTGTATTTTAAAAAATCTAAATTCATTAATCTCTATAGATAAAAAGTAATACTACTCGTTCATAATAAGTATTTATTCAACAAAAATAATTATACATGCATTAATCTTTATAGATTAAAGGTGATATTTTGACTAAGGGAAAGTAACCCTTCAAGCACAGAACATCTTGTTCGATTTATTATCCCTAGGTAAATATTTACCTGAGCAAAATCCATTGTAATATCCGGACATGGATGTATTCAATGGAAACCATTCACTTCACCCTTTACCAAAATTCCAAGACATTATTATAAAAAATAACTCATTCTTATAATTATCTTGAGATACATCCATAGACATATACATATAAATATACATAGGGATCACACTATGGTTTTCTCATACCTGTTTCCAAAGGATAATTATTCATTTACTCGGAAAGAAAATATAGTGGCCCATGATTTTATGAAATTAACATTACATAACATTTTAAGAATACTTAAACGTTATACAAACTGACACCCAAAGATAGTAGTTGGTATATTGTATTTGTGAACCGGGAAACATAAAAACCAGAATACATGTGAGATACATAATCTCCCACTTTTTTATTCTAGAATAGAACCCTTCTAAGTATTATCAAACTTAATACATATCATCATTAATTAGGAAAATGTAATAGTAAAAGGGGTGAGATAAAATTCATTGTGTGGGTTAACAAAGGAGACATGTAAGCATAAACATGAGCATAAGGGTATAAGAATGTGATCCAAAAAATAAAAAACCATAACCTTATTATCAATGATCATAATATAGATCATGTCATTATTAGTAGTAGTTAATTATACTTGATTATTACCAAATAGATAGCATAAGCCAAGAAATAATACAATTTTAATAAAACATGGAATTGTGGAAAACACATAATCATATGATGAAATCCATAATATCTGAGCCATAACTTCTTAGACAATATTAGTAGTATAGGTTCACTCCCCATATCATCACAGTAATAGGAGTTCACTTATCATACATTCTCTATAGTCAGGGTTCAAACCAATGGACATAATAGTAGTAAACTTTCACACCTAAGACTATTTTAGTTTATCTCGTTAGATAATAATATTTACACAAATCATTGGAGGGAGATATAGGTCCTACCAATCAAATAATGATATAATAAAAACATGTTCCATAAGATAATAAATAATCATATCATAACCCATGAAAATAAATTGGTATCGTAAAAATTTAAACATATCATAACCTGTAGAAAAATTATAGGATTCACTATCATTAAATCAAAATCATAACCTATGAAAGAGTGTTAGATTTCATATAATCCATGAAGGGGAAATGGGTTTCACAAATACCAAGACATTAAGCATAAATAATTTATAGAAAGTATGTGAATAGAACCTTAAATTGGCTTGAGTAACTTCAATACATATCATCTTAGATGTACAAGAATTTTGAAATATCCATTACAAATGATTCTTTTATAAATAACATTTCATGTCCTAAGAATATTTTTTAATACATAAAAGGACATGAAAATATTTTTCATGGAAAATACCATAAAAAATAATAAAGAAGGTATGAAGTCATTTTAAAAAAACTTTCCCTTGAAAAATTATAAAATATGCCTCCAATCCTTCTAAAAACATTTTTTTTCGAAATCACATTGAAATTTTATAATAAGAGCATGAAAATGTATTGAAAACCATTATACATTAAAATTGTAATATAATGTTGACAAAATTTTTAAAACCCATTATTCTTGCAAACATAAAAATGAATCATGAAAAAATTTCTAAAAACATTTACATTGAAACAATATTCTAAAAACATTTCCATAAATATCATCCATTTAAAAATGCAGAGGGAGCTTCAAATAAATGATGATGGGTAAATCTATCCATGTCATACGAGGTAAAAAGAACATCAATTTTGTATGGTAAATGGGTTAAACAAGCTCCATGTTTGGAAAGAGTCCAGAATATTTCCTTTAATATAATGTTTAAAGGAAAAAAATGCTAATAGTGTATTATAGAGATTATATGATAGTGGTATAACATTATTGAAAACTCTTTAAAAAAACATAGACTTCTGATTGAAAATTGGGAAAATTCATCATTTATTTAAAGAAATTTATTAACTATCTTATTTTCTAATGAGTAGATAATTATACCAATACATAAATATATCATGAATAGATAGATGAAATAAAATGTAATGACATTCTAGAGATATAAGTTGTAATATTTCATCAAATGAATCATAGATATAAACAATATTGAAAAGCGATGAGATTTTCTCAATAAAATCTTATAACATGGTAACTTTGGACCACACTCTCCATGAAAGATAATGAAATTACATTAATCTTAATATATCATTAAATTAATTTTATTCAGAATTTAACATGAAAAATTTTAGTATATACTACTATAAAAACTGTTTAGATGAATTACAAAAGACGGGTCTCAATGAAGGAAAACTGAGACAAAATTTATTACCTATTTGGAATCTTTTGAAAGTTAAACCCCATGAATGTATGGTAAAACAATGGGACTGTGAATAAAAATAAATCTAATGTAATTGTTGAGACCATTATTTTGTGGGGTTTAACTTTCAAAAGTTACCAAATTTATTATCGATTTCGTATCTTTTGAATGATAAATCCCACATCTACCCAATGGGATAGTTTAATTAGTATTCAATTTCTAAGGGATTTTTGTTGGAATATATGTTGTTAGATACTTTATAATCCTAAATGGGTTGATAGATGTGAGTAATGGGTAGTGGTGGTGGCCTTTTATAGTGGAGGAAGAGTGGAAGTCTTGTAAATATTTTAAGAGAGATTCCACCTAATTTGGTCACGTGGAATGCAGATCCAATAATAATAAAAAATCTTTAAAATTTATTATTGAGTCTAAATATTGATGGTAAATAGGTTTTTTACTAATGTCTCGTTCATTCTGCATCTTTAATTTAAGGATTTGTTCATTATTAGCCCATTTTTTCTCTTAACGGATGCAATTTCTATTGATTACATACAGTAATAGTTTTGTTTACAAAAAGTATAGATTAATTAACATTATATATCATTCTAATTACAAATATGTAATCCATTTCACTGAAATCTAATAACATTAGTAATGAAAAATAATTTAAAATTAATCCATCTGTTAGGATGACACTATGGGTTTTTTAATTAAAACAGATAAAAAGATTTCTATGTAATTTTATAAAATTTAATTTTGAAATTTTTTAAAATGACCTAAATTGTATTAATTGGTAAAAATATTAACTAAATAAACTAATAAATAATTTAAGAATATAATTTATCTAGATAAATAAATTAGATGAAAATTTTGTTTTGAAATAAAATCTAGTATTATTACGTATTCATTAAAAGATGATACCTTTTATAAAAATACAAAAAAAATTTCCTATTCATGTTTGTTATTTTTTATATATAAATATAATGATTATATTGAAATGATATATCTATAACACTTAAAAAAATATTTAAAATTGGTTCTCTGTTAAAAGGCCATAAAACTACCTTTATAATAAAATTGGGGTTAATGCAAAAAATTGGGTTTATTCCTATCTTATAGTTATCGAATCTATTGGATTAATATAAAAAATATTTGATTTATTATATAAAATATGTATTATATTAATGTAACTATCCAATTTTAATTAATTTAGTATAATAGGTTAAAATACATTTGTAACTATACAAATATTTATCTTCATATTCAATCAGTTTTTATATTCATTATTTGGTAACCAATGAATTCATATAATATTTTTTTAAACACATATTTTAATAATTAAGTTAACAATATACAATATCTTTGAAATTAAAATATACTTTTTATTCCATTATAATAATATTTCTATTAATATATTACATTTTGGAAACAATCAGTCTAATATGTTTCGCAATCCATCGCGGAAGGTCAATCTTGCAGGTGATGTACACTATCTTGGGTTTTCCATGAAACATAATCCATTTTGGTATTGAGTTTAACATAAAACTAGGTGGATCTATGTGGATTTAATGGTTGACAAAGTGAACTATTTTTAGTGTCGTGTGAAATGAATAATTTCAAAATAATAAATATATCCAAAAAAATCACCAAAATCTCGGAGTGTCAAATGTTACATTAAAAAAGGGATTTAATGGAATTATAATTTCAATATCCATATTTTTTTATTAGTGAAAAAATACTTATATAAGGGAAATTTTTTAAATTTCAATATTTTATGTGTTATAATTATGTTATGGTTCATGATAATTGTTAACATAATGGGTGGTTTCTTTATAAATAAGAGATGAGTTGTTGTTTTATAAACAAATTATGGGTGGTTACCTTACAATTCATGTATTGGTGGGTCCAAGATAGCCTTCTAATGAATTGGTTTTGGATGTCGACAATATTAGTTATTCTATTTGTATGAGTGATATGAATAATGATGTCGCAAGTAACTCAAATGATTTATATATGAATTATATATATTTTTTACTGTAATATTATTATTTTTAAATGTTATATAATGACATTATGTTTAAAAAACATGTTTTTACTACTTAAGGGTGAAAAGTACAAAATTGTGAAAAATGTTTGCATAATAGTTTTATTATTTTATAGAAACAATTATGAGTTTTAATTTTAATTATAAAATTTTATGAAATTATTTATTAAAATATTTAGTCATATGTTTTTAGTTATTAGGAAATAAAATGTATATTTTGAACCAAAAGTTTATTCTGATAAGATTAATTCTTATAAGTATTCACGACCTATCATTTCCTTTTATTATGATTTCCCTTTACATAGACATTTTCTCTAATAAAATATTTTAATTTTTTTGACATGGCCTTAACTATGATTTCATATAAGTATAACGATAAGATAAAAATTGTGAAGATGTTTTCTTAAATGAATACATTTTATATATTAAAATTTTAATTTTATTCGGAAAATGGATATTGAATAGATGTACCCACATTGTAATATAGAGGTTTTTTATATAATGGTTATGACCTAAATCTATAAAACTACAATCCCTCAAATATACATGGTAATTGTTGATGTATACTTCTAAGAAAATGTAACTAGAATATGTAATGTTTGAGGTTAGGTTCCTGTACTTGGTATTATATAATGTTTAATAAAATATATTGGGTTCAATAATGTTTATAGAACACCATTAAAGTATTTCACCATATTTTCATCTTAATATAATATATAATTTTAATTTTCCATGTATATTTATATAAACTATAACTATTTAGAATTGTCTTCCATTTAGGAAATGGGGAATCCAAAGTAGGAAGGCACTGAGGGGAAAATATCCATTGAGATAAAAAATCCCTAATTTTATGAATTTGAACATATAATTTTATTTATAATTATGGTTTAGTTGATAAATTGTATAAATGTTGGTAGAATACATGATAGATAATATCTGGATCTACCAAAAATGAACATGATGAAAGTGGAAAATTATATGAGACAACATCTTCTAGTATTTAGTGGTTCTTCTTACTCTGGGGAAACTAAAGAACAAATTTATGATTTGCTAATGATATTCGATGTCATGGTTTGTTCATATCCATAACTAGTATCTCTTTTAATGAACTGTTTATTAGTTGAATATGACCAATGTTGGTCAATGGTTATGAATATTAATGAATGAAAAGTTATAGAGGCCTTGGAATGGGATGAATTAAACAATGATTTTATAATGTATTGACCATGATTCTACTAATCTATTTCTCCATTCTAGTTCACCACAATACCTCAAGCACTCTTATCCAAAAAGTAGAAGATGAATGCACAATTTGTGGAACTAATGTGGGTTAATGGAGTGAATATGACCTCAAATCAATGTAACCAACAATGGAAATAACTAGAAATCAGAAAAAGTAGTAAATAAATAGATTGAATAATTTTCATCAATGAATAAATATATAATCATTCCATAATCATAAAATAAATTCTATAAAATCCCAAACAACCATTCCATACATATAAAACTAATCAAGCACTAGACTGACAATACATGCTAGTGTACATAAAGGAAACTAAAATAAAAGTGAAGGGATTTCCAACTAACTCTTAGACATACCACATACCCAGTCTCAAAAATACTATTGAGATACTCCATACCAATCAAATGAATCCACACAATAATATCTATTAGATCAAGAATTACAAGGCCTCTACCCCATTTATCTCACAATTTATTCTCAACATGAATATAAGATATAATGTATGTATGCACACCATGGTGAATATAAAGGGGTGAGGAATAATCTCAGTAGGCCAACCCAATGATGAACTTATAAATATGACGTCACAATTTCATTCTCATTCATTATTCCCATAATATCCGAGACTTAACTGGAAATGTTAAATAAAATAAAACATAATTTGATCCTTGAATCCATGATCCAGATTGACTGTACTGCATACCCTTGGAAAAAATGACCCTCTTCCAAATCCATTATATATATATACCAATATATATATAAGTATTTATATATAAAAAATTCCATGAACTATAGACATACAACAATGGAATCCATAGAATATAAAAAAATTAAACTCAATCAAATTTAGTTCCAAAGGTCATAGATCTAGTCAATAGAGAATCCCAGGACACGGTATTTGAGCTAGCTCTCATTACAATCAAGTAATGCATGATTAATTTTATCATTGGGTTCATAATCTCGATCGTTGATACCCTCTTCAACTAACAATGTCAATTTATATGAGAATGATGCATCACTATATGGTGATACACGTCTCATCCCATGTTTTATCCTTATCTTATGCAATCACTACAATGAAGGATTCATGTAAAAAATTGGGCCTCCTGTATGATGGAACTGAACTAAAAGTCATGAAACTCATCCCATGTAAACCCAATATGATGTCAATTTTATATATCTCAGTTCATAGGTGATCATGACACCATGACTCAGATAACCCCTATGTGTGATGACATTTAGGTGATATGTAAAAGGAATTCACTCCAGATAATGTATTTTCTAAGAATACATTCATGTAAAAGGCACAATAGCCAACTCATAGTTATGTATGCTGAGTTTTTTAATGTAAGGGTTCATATGACCAACCCTAGAATGTATCATACGAATCGATCGATAGAGAGAGTAATCATACTCTAGTGAATGAACAATGTAGAAGGGCATTTACAATTCCTTGTTAAATTAATATATATGTGAGAGACTAATAAAACCAATTTCCTAAGAGAGAATAAAAACCCCCGAGTATACCTCAAAATGTAGATCCCATGACGTATTTAGGGGTACCCCAATATTATAATAGTAAAAAAAGAAAGATCCACATCAAGATCATAGGAATTACATATGATTATCTTTATAATATAAAAAATAAAAAATGTCATAGAATGAAGACATCCAAAAGATTTATTTTAAATAATTTAAATGAAAAATAAAATAATAAGGATACTAGTATGTATGTTTGGGAATTCCAAATAATCTATCACCTCACATCAGAATTATTAGCTATGAACCATGAAAAACATATGCTAACAAATCAAGGATCACAAGTAACCTTGTGAATGTACAAAAAAATGAGTAAGGCTATAAAATTTCATCGAACCACTTGTACTACACTAGCGTCCCATTTTACATACTTGGTATGAGTTCTACAGTGACATATACTAATATCTCTACCCAAACCCTTTATATTATCTTAGTATTTTCAATGATTAGGGAACCCACTTAGTCCCCCACTTTAATTAATTAGAGATTCATCACACCCCTGATCATTTAATTACTTACATAAATGAAGGAATCCCTCTAGGTAACCTATAAAATTATAATCGATTAGAGTAATACTATATGGTATCCTTGGAAAAAGTATTATGTTTATCGATCCAACACAATACCCTATAGGATAAATATATCTGGAGGTGTACCACATGAGATACATATAATGGTATATGATGGTTGGGGAATCCAACATTATTTATAGTAAGAGTAAACTTATATATATATATCATACAAGAGATTCAGAATTACTCCATATTAGAAAATGATTCTCATAGGAGACCATCCGTAATAGTTAAAAGGTATAGTCATCATACACATGATCATCTAGGTCAAATGATAATATAGACTCTTGGCCAAAGAGGAAAAGTATTTGAACATCAGATACGAGTGATGGATCATTGGCCCTTTCTGATAAAGGGTCATAATCTTGGTTTGTTCGCACACCCAACCAATCTATCTCACACTATATGGATATCCAAATTCAAAAATAGGATGAAGATACTATTCATTATGTCTTGTTCATTCCAAAAAACCATTTTGGAGTCCTTTAATCACTCCAAAGGGTACACCATTAGAATATATATGGATGAAAATCCACTAATGACTACCCATGTTACAAATTCTATCTCTTGGGTGTGAAGATATGAAAAACCCCCAAATGGGTTGCAATGTAGGAGAAAAATATTTGTATACCTTGGTACCTAGAATATACCCATTGATGACCCCACTTGGAAGTGTACTTATTCTAGGCATAGAATTTTAATCCCATGTATATTATGTTTATATCATGTAAATAAGATATACCATAAATAGGGTGACTTCTCATGCACCTCAGATCACCTAACCATGTATTCTTCCGGATCACATTCTTTTACAATGTGTGCAACACACATGGGGTCGATCTATATACATTAGATGACCATGTACCCCTATATAAGCTATCTAGCTAGGTACATGACCACATGGATATGTATATGTTTGAAGTGTGTAAACACAATACATAGAGAATACTTTTAAAAATACCATAACTCCTAATTGGAATGAACACATGATATTATTTCCAGATCTACACACCATGTGGACGATATTTACTTACAAAACCCATTAAAATTGGTACATACCACTGTTTCTCCCAAAAGACTGTAAATATATACATATGGTGTCCTAATAAGTCATTATATGGTCATAAATCAAGAAATTTGTATGTATATAGTTATATATGGAATAAAAATAAAAATTATCTACCTTTAGAAAGAATATGTTGAAGCATCTCCAATAATCATTGTCCATGGTTTCAGTATGATGATCTGGATCATCCCATGCTCCATAGAATCACATTCATTCTTCCTTTTACCCCTCTCCCTATCACTTTTTCTATATTGGTCACATGAAGGCTAACCCCCCATGGTTTACATGAGTATCTAGAGAGAGGATAATAAAAGAAAATAAGATAAATAAAAGGATGGAAAATAAAAAAAATATATAAAGGGACTCATCCTAGCCCCAACCCTAAACATGAGATTATGAATCAACTCGAAAAAACCCATATTATAAACACAATGGTGTATGCATACTATCAACCCAATGTTCAATTAAAAATATTCCTTTGACCGAATATTTGTGAATAAATTAATCATTAATTAATTATATTAAATATAAATTGTTCCATGAAAATTTTAATGGATTTGAGTTCTACATAAATACTATCCTAAGATAAAATTCCTATTATAGGACCAATGATGTTATTATAAAAACTCTCTGAGATCATCTTCATGAATAAAATAAAAAATATACTTCTTATAAGAACATGAAAGAAAAATATTCTGATTTCCTTAAAAAATTTATCTTGTAAAAAACATAGCCCCTTTTAATCTCCCAACATTAACCGTTATCATCTTCATGAATCCATCGCAAAAAATTAAATTTATCTATCATCTATAGAATTTGAAAAAAAATATGTTAAGGTGACCATCCCATAACCATTCCCATGAAGTTAAAAAATATCCCATCAAAGAATATGTTTAACCATGACTTATCTAATACTCACAACCATAAGAGTACAATTATAATCATATCATAGCATTTAAAATTATTAAATCACGAGAATCATATCCATGTAAAATAAATATAACAACGAAGTATGAGGGTCACCACCCTCAAATGGACAATGTTGTACTCCCATATATATGGGTTATCTTATACCACTCATTGATTAAAAAAATTCAAGGAGTTCATCAATCAAACCTAAACTGATGATTATATATATCAGTGTATAAATGATATTCTCTTAGCATAATCAAGAAGAAATATAGATATAGGTATTGATCATATATAACATGTAGTACAATAATATTATATTTATAGGAATGTACATATTTCACTAATCAAATCTCAAATCGTACAATATGAACATTCATTTAACTAACTCCTAACAATATATCACCCAAAATGGTGTGTCCTGATCCCAAATTGATCTACCACCCCAACACCCAATTAATTTTTAATGTCTCCATTACCCCTTTGGGGAATTTTAAATTTTATCATATCTTGAAGAAAATAAGATTTTATCATGTATTTTAATCCATCCTAACTTGACCTGCACACCTGAACTCACCAACATATGATTTAAAGAACACAAAAGACAACCAACTTGTACCTTAACCATTATGCACAACAAAATGGGCTTACAAACGTATACCATGGGTAATAAAAAAAATTAAAAATCCCAAAATTTGTCTTTGACTAAGGAAAATATGATCATCATATTTAGCATGTTACTTTCATTAGGGTAGGATCTCCCGTGGATAACTTTCTCATGAGTGTGCACCATACCTATGAAATTATTATCCCCCAGCCACCCATATCATAATGAAATTTTTCTGTCCAAAATTCAACATATTCTCAAAAATCATTTTTAATAGATTAATCATTGAGAAAACATTATAGCAACCTGAATATTAACTACCATTTTGAATGGTTTGGATTGAAATTTACCTCGAAACTTTCTCATAAGATAAAGGAATCATCATGTCTATATCACAAATCTATACACCCTACATCACGTCATTATGAAAAATAATGTACAAACAAGATCACAACATCAAAGGTATCCATATGAAAATGGGACAACCCTACTCATATATTTCCAATAGTAATACTAAACACTGTCCTACAAGGGTCTAATTCACAACTGATGGTCTCATAGTCTCCCACCTAGACCCGTAAATCCAGCCTCAATAAAAAGTAACTATGATTAACTAACTATCCACAAAGTAAAGCCTCTCCAAATTCAAATATAATGGAACACCATCCACAGACCCATATATTCATAAGGAATCTAAAAAACATTCCGACTCAATATCAAAAATAGGGATAGAAAACATCAACCTATATGGGAAAAAATATCAACATCAGTTTATTAGGGCCATGATCCTCTCATATAATCATCATAATGGACATATCCTTAATGTGTAATGACTTAAAATATGAGGAATGATGAACGAACAGTCACCATGAATACTTATATGGTAATAACCCCTCTAGATCTGGTTCACTTTAAACATTTAAGAGTCTATCAACATCATACTAGGAAACCTAAATAGACCACATAAATCTAAATCATAAACTGATGAAATTGACATATGAGGGACAATAATATTTGTATTTTATATTGATAAGGATTGTTGTTGTACCATTATAAAAAGGTTTGTTTATGTAAAATATTATTATAATATTTGTAGGAAAGTATTGTATAGGTTGTTATTAACACATTGAATAACCAACCCTCAGATAACAGACCATAAATGTGTCTAAAACTAGGAACCATGTACCCTATCATCATACTCGGGTATCTAAACCTCTGATTCATGAGTAAAATGTCATCATCTTAACTGTAAATTCTCACTTTATTGATCCACATCACCTTCCATCAGAATGAAATATATTATCTTGTTGGCTCAATTGAGTATAATGTGACAAAGAACATTTATGAGGAATGCTTTGAAAGGTTTTTAGACACATTTAAAAATAATAATTTAACATTTGTAAAACCACACACTAGTATATCTATAACTTTGGAATAATAATTTCCATATATGACACATGATACACCACTTTTCATTGTAGTACAAGAGTCAAAATAATTCATTGAACTCTTTCCAATTATGAAAATCCCGAAAATTAAATCAATGGACTTTCACTAGACGGTTGACATCCATAGATCCATAATAAGTAATATTATCATCACAAAATGGAAATATATCAAAGATAAAGTTACATAAGATCAGGACTTTGAATATAAAGAAGAGTGATCCCATATCATTTGAATCCTAGAAATGTTATTCGAACACCTATTCTCTATGCACGAGATTAGTATCCATTGTTGATTTTTACACATTTAAAAAATAATATTTATAATATCCTCAATAGTTATATAATAATAAATGAACTCAGTTGATTCCACTTTGTAATTTATCACCGTAGATGACACTATACTAATTCTTTGAATTGTTCTACCTTATGGCCTCAAGTGCGCTCCTATATATTCCCATGGATGCTGACTAATAGAATGGTCATTTGTCCATGGAGAGTCTATTCCACTATATCAGATTAAATAGTATATATAAATATATAAAATTTAATTCAGTTAACGAATAGAGTTAGGATGTAGTGAATATATTTAAATTTTATCATCCTATAATGATAAATCAAATTCAATTAAATACAGAACAACCATGTCTTACATACAATACTGGTCACCCACTGGGCCGACCGTACATGCATGGGTATATAAAGGAAATTGAAATAAAACTATGAGGATCTCTTACAAACTCCAACCTAGTCCTCATAACCAATATCCAATACAATTTAATGTTTCTCTTTCTAAATCATATGAATCCACATAATCAGATCTGCTTGATCATATAACTTTGGGCCACACCAATATTTATCATGAAATATGATCTCAACCTAAAAACTAGATATGAGTTATTCAAACACAAAGAGGTGCATGTACAGGGCTGTGAAATAATCTTAGTAGGTCACCACAATTATAGAAAAAAAATATTCTTTCTTATGTTCATACCCATTCAATTTAATGAGCCTCACTATGAAAAAATTGGAAATGATAAACAAAATAGTACCATAGTAGATCCTTGGATCCAGGATTATAATTGTAAATATTTCACAAACTATGATCAAATTTCCTTATAATATAAACATTATATATATACACGTAAATAAATATATATATGTATATATATAACAATGGAAAATACCAGAGGCATACAAACATGGAATCCATGAATAAATCAAATAAGGAAATTAAGTCTATAGTCGATAATAATATTTTAGATCTGATAATCAAGACATTATTTGACAATGGATTTGAGTAGGATGTTTAAAAACTATATCCATGTATAATTTTGTTAATCCTAGGGTCCATAATCATGATTTCCAATGCCTGCTTCATCTAGCATCGTAATGTATTTGAGAATTTTACATGACCACATGTGCGAGATGTCAAAGCCATGTGTTCACTGGAACTCACGTCCAATCACTATAATGAATGATTTTAGGTAACAACATGGAATCCAATACTGATATTATTGGTAATGATGTTACGCCTCCAAATATAACTAAATATTTCCCCATTTAGGATTCTTATTTGTTGGACTGTAGGAATCCAGGACATTGTGACTTAGATAATCACTATGATGGAAGACCCTTAGGCGATCTATAAAATTAATTATATTTGGATCCAAGTACATGTTTTTAATTTATTCATATAAATTAATAATAATACCATGGCCTTTCAGGTCATGGATTTTCAATAACGTAATTTTTCATCAACCTGACCCAAGAGGGAATCCTATGCATCAGCCCATATTTAATAATAATTCTCAATTGCATGAAAAATGTGGATAACCATGTCGAACACTCTATTATGGTAATCAAATAGGGAATGGTTGACCATAACCATCATTCAAGATAGGATAATCATATTATAGTATATATCATATGGAATATCAAAAGAAGTCTGTATGTGTATCCTAAAAATATAATATCAAAACATTTAATCTCAATAGAATTATCCTAGGAAGCACATCTGGGGATGCAAAAATTTTAATAATAAAAAAATGTCACAAAAGATGGACCCTGGGAAGTATATCTAGGAATCCCAATAAAATAATATAAACCTAATATTTATAATTAGAATCACATCTAGGAATGTGAAATCTTATATACCAGCACATTAGGGTATTCAGTCTAGAACGAAGAAGAAACTTTTGAAATTATATTCATAACATGAGGAACCATGAAAATGTATAAAAAATAGTGATGGTTAATGACAACCTAAACCCATAACTACTTTGAAAACATCATGTAATACATGTCTAGTGATGGTTATAATGTGAAAACAACTACCATAACTACTAAAACCCAATGTACTATCGCAGGGCCTGTCAAATGTTGGGGGATCCCACTGGGTTCGTCATGTCAAAATACTATAGTTCCATCCCAATTGGTTTCAAATAAATCCATAGATAATAAAATAATTCCCTCAAGGGAACTTTAGAAATAGTTAGATAATACATGTATCCTATATGGGATTATTAGAATGTGTAAGTAAACAGAGGCATAATTTTATTGTTCATCTTGGTTGAAATTCAGGGGAGGTAACCTACAAAAGATCCTAAAAAATATATACATAGTAAAAGAAATCATAAAAAAGCTCCTTGGGAAGAGTTAAAAGTAATATAGGAATCCTACATGGGTTTCAATAGAAAAACATGTAAGAGAAGTCATACCATTGGGGAACCTTGGTAATAATAATAAAGTAGTATTATTCCACACAAGATCCCCGAGGTGAAATGACAAGATGGACATATATCAAATATGGAATTATAATTGAGCATCAGAATAGATTTATTTTTCATATCCCTTCTCAGATTTGGTTTCTCACTCTAGATTAGTTGGATAACCAAACTAATCTATGTCAACCTAATGAGAATACATAATCCAATTATTGGAGGAAGCACATCTTTATGATATCCCATTGATCGAGTAACACCATTTATTAAAATACGAATCACCCCAATGATATCACAATAAAGATATACATAAAAAATTTCCAAATGGACTACTCATATGCCCAATTAGAGTTCGGGGAATGAATATCCAAAAAATCATAAAAATGGTAGCAAGGGTGTATTACACGGTGTTTATACCATGGTATGTTACATGTACACTCATTGCTCCACCTAGGAGTGTACTCTATCAATACATGGTGTGAAAATCCCATGTGAATGTTGTGTATACCATTTATATAGTCTATAACCTAAATGATTTACCTTCATGAGTCACTCACATGTACTGGAAATGTATTGTTGATATCTGTGTATGCCAACATAGTGTTATTCCCACCTACAGTCTGGCAATGTAATTTATATGTCCATGTACTCATACATGAGTTATTTTTCTAGGTGGTTAGTTTTGTTGATGATTACCATAAAATGGCATGTATAATCTATAAAAAATATGTACTATTAAAAATATAATATTATTCAACTGGTAGTATAGGAGGTGTGTTTTTTTACTTCATCTGGTGTGATCAGGAGTTATGAATGAGAGACCCCTTAAATCATCCGAGAACCCTATTTCTCCCTAAATGATATTTATTCAACCTACCATGGATATAATTTTTCTTAATAAGACCATAAAAATATAAAAAATACAATTTATGGGGACATATGACATTAAAATAAATATTTCGAACCATTGAAAATAATCTTCTGACTCTTCACATGTATTCATGGTCCCCGACAATCGCACGACAGACCGGCTTCTCTTGAGCTCCTCAGTGGTGCCTCCTTTAATCTCTCCCCCTAACTCTCTCTTTATATATATCTCTCTCTATAACCAATTTTTACTAATATTCTTGGAAATGTGAAGCCCATATGGCATACAAGGGAAGCTAGGATGAGTTTAAGAAAATAAAAAAAAAATTTAAAGTAAGAGAAAAAAATAAAAATATATTAGTATCCTAGGATCGGGCTAAGGCTCGACACCCAACATGATTTTCTTCCATGACTATGGAAACATACCATTCTAGAAACAAATCATAAAAAATAAAAATATGATTCTCCATACAATGATACAAGCCTACAAATGCATAAGAACAAATTTAAATGTAATTAATTACTATAATTATTAATTATTCCATAAAAATTAAAATGGGTTTTAATTCAACCAAATTTTTATAAATCTGTAAAAAAAATATTTTGAATAAAAAAATACGGAAATAAGAATTATATAAGAACAAAATCTAGTGTAAATCCCCATTTTACCCCATATGAGCACCAAAATAAAAAACCTAATTTCATGTAAAATTCAAGTCCAAAATAAAAATATGTTATCACAGTTTAATGTGAGAAATGATTTCCAAATTTTATTAAACATAATATGGAAACATATATTAGAGTTATGAAAAAATGTGTAAAATTCTATTACTAGGTATGAAGAAAAAACCACTTCATTGGAAAGGTAATTCCAAAAAAAATCAACGATATTGATAATAATAATAATAAATTTTATATTGGATTGAATCCAGTATATCAAAGGAAATATGTTTCCCATGAATTAAAATTTAATTAAAATATTTTTTGTTATTTAAAGATGGTATACATTGTGTTTACTCACGATCTTCTACCCCTTTACAACCAGAAGAATAAATGGTGTAGATAGTAGGAAATGAGTATGAATATGTCAAAGATATCTAGAGGTAAGAAAATAGAACTTCCAACTTCTGATAGGTGTGGAAAAATAGCCTTTTAAAATGAATAAAAAAAATAGGGAAGTGATTTTGAGGTGGTATTTTTTGTTATATTGCCCATGAGTTCAAAGAAAAGAACAACATATAATAAGATAATGAGGAAACATATATAAAGATGATGATGATAGGTTTTACATTATTGTGTTGGGTAATTATGAAAAAAAATTTATGGAGAAAGTTACTTGGGTGGAAATCCACAAGACTGAATGAAAAATGGCGTGATATAAAAACTTTCAACTACTATTGTTGAATTTGGGAAATCTAATTAAGTGGATACACATATGTTATTTGTTATTTTAATTATGCCAATACTATGTATGACTATTGAATTTTTTATTACATCCTAAATGTTAAATTTTAATGGAAATGAGAATATAAAATGAAAAAAAGAATATATATATATAAATATTTTGAAAACAACCACTATAATTAAAAAAACCAATAATTTTAAGAATCTATCTATAGTTTTTAGGGAATTTTTTTTCCTAGAAATCTAGTTGTGTAACCCATCATAGAATTTGATGTCATTTTTTGTATGTATTTGATTTTATTTTATATATAAATGATATATTTAAAAGTTAATATCTTTATATTCAATATTTTTATACATTTGATAACATTTCAGGAAGCATAGAAATTGATTAGACTTGGATGGGAGAGTAACCTAGATCATGTTGTGGACAATAAAGAAGTCATTCAAACTATTGATGTACTAGTATTTAAAGATTATGATAATGTGTTAATTAATGATCTACCTAGTGTTATTATTGGTTAAAATGTTGTGTTTATAATTGAATTTGTGCATGATGGTAACCCTACTTCATTAAACCCTTATCTAATAGTTTATGTATAATATTTGGAATTTATAATTTAGTTTCAATAATTAATATATAAAATTATTTTTTATCCTTGAACATCACCATGGGGAACTCATATCATATTTTTTTAATAATAAACAGTGTTTTACGAGGAATTTACATTATTAACGAGGTTTGAATAACATCACTATCAAAGAAAAATAACCATTTTCCTCAGATCAATGATTTATTAATCAGCTCTAGAGAGTGTAGTAATATTTCACGATTGAACACAAGAATAGAGTAAAAATAGTTTGTGGGGAAGGAGTAAGCTATTTTGAAGATTAAATTTCAAACTAGATATGAGAATTTTGAGTTTGTAGTTATGTTTTTAGGTTTCCTAATGCTCATTATATATTTATGGATCTTTTGAATATATCATTCATGGATAGTTTATCAATTTTTTTGGTTGTGTATATTGATTATAAATTGATATTTTCTATAATTCATGTGAATCTATAAATGAGTTGAATGATTTCTTTCTGTCCTAAAAAGAAAATTATCTATATATGGAATTTGGTAAATGTGAATTTTGGATACAATAGATTTCCTACCTCAGTAATATTGTATATAAATAAGGAATATATATTGACCCTTCTAAATCCAATGTTTTTTATGAGTGACCATGATATTCAAATGCCGGGGATATTAATATTTCAATTGGATTGGTTGTTAAATACTAGTGGTTTGGTAAAACAAATTCTTGTTTTCCTATCACTCTAATTAAACTCTAAGAGAAGGTAACTTTATCTAGATATAATAATTTGTGTATTTTTTTAAAATAAATAAAATAATATTCTTGAATGCTTCAATTTTAAAATTTCCCTCCTGAACTGATGAATTGGCCTTTAACAATTTTTCTTTCAAAAGGTATTGGTTATGTCCTAACGTAGAATGATTTGGTAATTACATATACATCATGGAAGTTGAATATTAATGAGTGAAATTATCCTTCACAAGATATATAATTATATGATTTGTTTTTTCATAAATTTTTTTTGGAATCATTTATATATATTTAAATTTAAAATATTTAAAAATCAATAATTTTTTTGTATATATTTACTCAGAAAGAGTTGAACACAAGTCATATAAGATAGGTAGAACTGATTAAGGATTAAAACTCTACAATTAATGACCATCCTCGAAAATAATAAAAAATAAGGTATTTCTATGATATTTAGAAAAATGTTGTATTAACCATTTTATGTTTGGAATATGACCCTTTGGTTAATTATTTAATGAATTTTTCCTAAGAAATTATGCATATAAAAAAACCCTCTATTTTGTTTAGGTGGGAGTAAAATCATCTATGTTAGAAATAATTAATCACACTAAAAAAGAATATCCTGTTTTATAGAAGAATGTTCTAATTCCATAGGATTTTATGAAAATGTTTTTGAATATATTTATTTTCATAGAGAGTTTACATTATATGTCAATCCATGTTTTAAACATAAAGTAGTTTATTATTAATATTATATTTTATATATGACCGTTATAACCTAGTAATTAATAGTATTGGTTTTAATATGATTAATAAAATTTAAAATATAAAGTAATTTTTTTTATTTAAATACTAAATATTGATAAAAAAGTACTTAATTTTTATTAATTTCATTATATCTTATGAATTTAGTATTTTTCCAAATAAATTATGAATGCATTTTTAAATATAATTAATATAATTTCATCGAAATTTAGAATCTTTATTTAAAAAAATTAATTCATTTTGGAAATATTCATGTTAAAATTATCATTTCGTGAATTTTCATGAATTTTCTGAACATATTAACTTTTCAATGAATAGAGAACGATATTGTTTTTTATTAAAATCTACCATTACATTTACATAATTTATAAGGATTAATTTATAATAAAATAGTTATAAAAGTAAATTTAGCTCAATTTTATTATAATTAATCCAATTTATGTCATTTTAATGATTTTTTATTGAAATAAGAAATAAAACATTTTAACGTGTTAGAAATGTTTCACTTTGGAAGGATTATTTTTCATCACATTCTCAGGCTTAATATTAAATTACCGTATTAAAATTATATTAATATAATTTTTTAAAATGTATTACATATTTTTAATCAGAATAATTAATATTATCTAATATGGTAAAATTAATTTTTTACTATATGGAGTAGTAAATAGGGTAAAAAGTAATTACTATGGCTAATTTAAAAATATGTTTTCTAAGGGGTTAAACTAAAAGCACAATAGGTAAAATCCATAAAAAAATTTAAAAAAAAATCATTAAATAGGTATATTTCTAGCATATAACTTATGAGGTTCAATAATTACTACTTTTGGTGCCCTCTGGTATGTGAAAAATATGGGTAATTTTTTTTTTCAAAAAATCCATGTGCGTCCTCTCCCCAACATATTAAAGGCCACATCAAGTTTTATCCTCTTAAAAAAACCAATAATAATTTTTTTATCCAATAAATACAAAAATAACATATTTAATTCACCACACATATCAAATAGGACTTATTTTTATTTTTCAACTCATTGAAGAAGGATTTATGTTTAATCCTAAAGAGGTTCTCGGAATAAGGGACACAATTATTAAACTCAATTTTGTTATATTTATTATTCCACGTCATTAAAATCGCCATCAAATTGGATATTATAATAACATAATATAAAAAATATACTATGATGTTATATATAGTGTCTTCCATGTCACAAAAGTATGTTATTTGTTTCCCATCACTAATTCTCACAGATTAATTATAGGATAGATTTAATTTTTATATATGATATTTATGATATTATTTTAAAACTGAAACTTTAATATCACATCTAACAACATAATTTTCATTCATCTATAATTTCAAAATGTCCCAATGTGTACGGTGCACTACCACCTTGTTATGTTATTTGATTCACTTTTCAGTGACACATTACATTAATTGTAATTATAAAATGGTATTGATTTTATGTGATATATATAACTTATATATGTTTTTAATGATAATTTTTTATTTAACTTACTTTATTTCCACAATATGATAAATCATAAACAACCATCATGAATACGTAATAACTATCATCTCCCTAAATGGTGTGATTTATTTGGGTTTTCTATTTTTATCAATTATACAGAATACTTATACATTAAATATATATGATATTTATTATGGTTAAAATTGTTTATTTTATGGAACCGTGATTTAACGAAAAGTAAAAAATATACCAAATAAAAAATATCCATGAAAAACGATTGATTTATTATAAGAAAAATTATTTTGGAAAATAATTATTACGAAATGGGTAATAAAAGAAACTATTAAATAATATAAAGAATGATACAAATGAGTATGGTTATATAATATATTTATAAATAATCAATATTTTTTTATAAATGATGTTCAATATATATGATGGAATTCTAGAAATAATATAATGTGTTTTTGTATAAATTTTTCTTCTTTGGGGATACAAAAAGTTATGGATTTATTTTATTTTATAATGTATGTATAAATATACATTAATATTTAATATCAAATATTTACTTATTCCCAAGATATATTATGTTTCATTTAACTTTATTCATTCGTGGTGATTACAATTCAACGTTACGAAAGTGGTAAGGGTATTTTGATGAAATCTAATTTTTTATTCATATTTTTTATTATTATACATACGATGATGAAATATTAGGATCTGTTACTCATGAAACTCATGATTTTTATTATATAATTGTTTTTTATTTGGAATAAAAATTATAAGTTCATTTTACACTCTCTATGTATTCATGTTTCCAATATAATGTTTTTAATGAAAAAATCAACTTCATTTATCACATTACTTGAAAACCTTTTTTCTTCCATATCCATGTTTTCTAAAAATGTTTTCAAGAACAGTTTAATGTTCTTATATGATTTTTTATATTCTATCATAACCCTAATTGTCATTAAAAAATTATAAAAGAAATATTATATCGATTTAATTAATGAGGTTCCTTTGAATTTTACTAAAAATGTAAAATTAATATTTCCATAAAAATATGTATGTATTGTATGTTATTATTAGATTTCATGAAAAAAATATCATTTTAATCTTCCATTATATTCATCTAATGTTATTTTAAAATAATGTTTTTTAAAATGCTTTAATATTTTTAATTTTTGAAAAGTTACATTCAAAGTGTTCTAACTATTTTCCATTAGAATTTTTTCCTCTAATATTACAAAACCATTTTCCATTTATGATAACATCATTTTATTTAACATATTCATTATTGGGTATATGATCTAGGTATTCAATTATTATTCCTTTTCAGAACGGTTAATGTTTTTTATGAAATGATTTTTATGATACCTGTTTTCTTCCATGAGTTGTACTATGATAAAATTCTGAGTGAACCCACATTTAATTGGAAAATTATTTGATGAAATGATGAAATAATTATGATACATGATTCATTTACACATGTAACTATATAATGAAATGTTTTTGGAAGGCCTTTCATTTCATGTGATTTTATACAATGAATGATTAATGAATTCGGGGAACATGTATATATGAATTAAATTATATTATCAGTGGAACAAATATCTCCCTTCAATTCATTAGTTAAATATTGATATGACCTTAGATAAATTAAAATCAAATAAAGAGTGAAACTAGTTCAGAATGGTAATTTGTCCACTATGAAAATCTGAATCATGATACATGACTACCAAGATAGTTTAGGGAGTGAATTCATTCCACTATGTTATCTTTGGAAATTAGATATGACTACTAATGAAATTACTTTATATGCATATGTGTATGATGCAAATATATGTCTTATGAAAACTTTTTTATTCTCATGGATCATGTTATTAGATTCCATTATAATTATTGTCTTATAAAATTCTAAAACTTATTCCATAACCAATGTTCATGATGAAGGATTTACAGGATATGGTTTTCAAATGTTATTCTCATGTTTTCTAAATTTTATTCTCTTGATATGTTGATATATCCCTTATTTAAACATACTAGGAATGTAATATCACCCTTTATTGTTTTCTATTCCCCTCGTCATGAATAAAGTTATTAGGTATGATATGTCTAACAAGGGTCACTATCATGATGTATACAGTTGGACTCGATATAACTCTCTAATGTTCATGTTATTTATTTGTCCAATATTCCTAATGAACTTGAACTAAATGATTATAGAAAGGATAATTATGTGTTATGATGAACAATAATCTGTTATGATGTGCTATCTATATGTGTGATGTTCGGGTACCTATATTTGGTATCATAGAATAGATTAGGTAAACTATTGGAAACTATGATTGAAAGAAGTTGGTGAGATAACTTTAGATAATCCTATGTATAGGAAAATGACTAATTTTATAGTAAAGAACAATGTTTGGTTCTCATATAAATACATCCATATCTATATCATAAAAGTGGATGTGGTTCTATCATAGATTTACATAGGGGGATTAACTTCTAAAACTATATATCTTTCTTGACATGAAAACGACATGGAACATGATAATGGAAATTACTGTGAACCTGGTTTGACACTCACTAGAGTTATGATTTGGATTATTTACATCCAATTTAAAAATATTAAGGAAATACATTGATAACAACCATGACTGTGCAAGGTTAATACAAACAGGACATAAATTGAATGATATCTCCATGATTTTGACAACCTATATGTTATGTTTCATGATTATGTCAACCCCCATGATGATTATTGTTTCATAAACTATAAATTTTTTAGTCAATGGATCGTACCCAATGAAACTGTATTAATGATGAGTGAGATTAAAAATGAAAATATTTTCTAACTGAGAAACAAAATGTTATGGGATATGGACTTTAAAATATCCAAAACATACATACGCGTCTTTATAATGCTATAAATTATGATGAAATATCAAATTATTAGGGGTGTGAACAATGTTATATTGAGTTATTAATGAGGCAACATCCACCTTATTTTAGTTGTTATTTTGTTATACCAGTTAAATCATAATTGATTCATACCATTGGATAAATATTGTTCATTTTTTGGTTTTCAGAGCATGAAAATGTTATTTTCTAATCTATCATTAAAAAGTTGAATAAGATCAATGGTGGAATCTTATTTAGAATATGTGTATGTAAAATGATATTGAATCGGCATAATTTGAGTATTTTAATAATATATTTGTTCAAAAATACATTCCTTTTATTGTTTATATAAAAATGTGGGAAGGTAATACATGAGTTAATGCTGAAGGATGTTCAATCCATTGGTAACTATAATGTAATTTTTCATGAATTTTAATGTTCATTTGTGATATTATCACTCAACATGAATGTATGGACGATCAATTCTTCTTGGATATATAAACAAGCCTCAAAATAGTGTTGTACAGAGGATAATTTAGTAGCTATGAAGAGATCACTCCTTAGGGTATCGAGGTTGAAATAGTTTTTCGGTTTACCCATTAATAAAACGGTGTTGATAAAAAAGGAATGATGGAATTCAAAAAAAAATAGAACCCTTGGATAAATGAATATGAGATTTATATCATGATCTATCAATGGATGGAAACCTGGATGATATTTTATTAAGGTAAATGGTAAATGTTTTATGTCTAGGAAGGAATTTCCTTTAGATATTTATTACCACAGTTCCCCAGCCCTCTACTATTTCATGTGAAAGGATTATTGCAATTATTCTAAAGAGTTCCCCCAATAATAAGGATAATGATGATGATCGATATTAGAATCCTCATTCACTATGATACAAAGGGAAATATCATTTGATTTATATTTTAGAATATGTGTGCAATAATGATGTGATTCATGATACACATACCATCAACTCTAGAACTGAGATATACACCTAGTTTATATCTAATTAATTTGATATGGGTATCCAAATTCAACCCCAATTATTAGATGTTTAATTATTTACTGAATACCCCTAATGATACATTGATTTCATCCAATGTAATGAAACATTCTACAATTTAATTTTTTAGGGATGTATTTTATCTAAATCTATATTCTCACTGTAATTGAATTTGACATTATCTTATGTATGTATTGTATTTTACTAAATCATTCCCATATCAATTTTCAAGGAAATATAGTCATGTGTGATATTCCATACCAAAATATGATCATCTATCTGTGTGATTATAAATATGAGCATATGATGAAAGTAACATCCATTATATAGATTTGAATCCTATTCAAAAAGGATTGTTTGTATAAAGCCCCATCCTTAAACCTTAATTAATCTTGAGTTATTACAAGATTACACATTGAGGATCTTTTCAGGTTTAGAGTTTTAGAGAATTAGATCATGAAACTTGCATTACATTCCACATTTAAACAAAGTGGTTACATAAAAGACAGTATTCATTCTTCCCATCAACGGAACATATTGAAAATATAACATGGATTCTTTCTTGACACATCCTTGACACTATCAACACATCTTGTACCTTTCCCTTGACCTGTGAAAAACATTTCAAAAAACATGGGATTAGCATAAAAAGCTCAGTAAGGGTTATAAAAACATTGAAAGGAAACATGAGTTCATATATACATAAGAATGAAATCATACTTTACCCATAAAACCTAGGCACTTTAACATACCTCATCAAACCATGAATAAATCATATAAATTATAAGACATAAATGTAACTTGAGGCATTCGTAACATTCTTACATAGGGAGAAACCCTCTTGGTTACGTTTGGAATACCCATCATAGTATATTCCATAAATCTCTTCGGAGAAACCTTAACGTTTCACTCCTTCGTGTTACCCAATGCATTAGAGTGCTATATCGGGCTCACCCTTAGTTTATCACGGAACCACCCGTTTTCATAACAATGCCCAAGAACCATAACATAAATGTATCACATAAAACATTCATAAAGGAAACATAACATTTCCACATTTCAACCACAATATAACATTTTATTATATTGAAATAATGAATCCATTAAAAAAGAAACCATTTCCAAAACCAATTAAAACATTTAATAAAGAGATTTTTGAATCAAAGTGTCCCATACCACCTTGAAGCTTTTAACATTTTAAACCATTAATATCCATATAAATAAATCCTTAAACCATTTTGAAAACATGGATATTAATAAGAACAAATAATTAAAACATTTAAATCGATATTTTTGTTAAAGGGGTTTTACCAAAATTAGAGACACGTGAATACAATATTTGAGGAATAACATTTAGTCAGAACGTTATAATATCATGAGAATAAATGTATTCATGATATAATATTCCAAAGGATAGTATATACACCATATAAGAGTTAATTGGTGCATACCAACAATGAAGTCTCAATAGAGATGTAAAATGTGATGAAATCCCTTATAAAGAAGGTATCCTTAAATTAAGGATAAATCAAACTCAAAATTATGTGTGAAAAATATAAATACAACCAAAATAATTGGATATTAAGTTTAAAAAAATAAAAGGCCATTCACACTTATTCAAAGGATGACATATTAAATAACTACATGTTGAACCCAAAGAAATCGAAATTAGGTTAAAAAGTTCCCTGGGTAAAATTTGACAGCCTAACGGCGTCACTTCAAAAATTCAGAAAATGAGTTGATGAAAGATAAAAAGGGAATATCATCACTTGGAAATAAAATTTACACCAATAAGGATATATGAGAACATATCCCAACATAACAATATGTAAATTAAAAGACCCAACAAAAGAAGTCTTTTAAGAAGAGGAGGGTGAAAGGTTCCCTTACCGACATGGGTATCTTTCAAAAGATACGCCCCGTGAAAGAAGGACAATAAAACATTGATGTAAATAATCATAAATGAATGAATATTACACAATGGGTAAAATAATGGTCATTACATACACCACTCACAGGAAATTGTTGCAAATGTAGCTTAAATCTCACGGGAATAAAAGTGAGATGACAAATCCCTTACGAAAACTCGGCAGCCTAACGGCGCCACTTAAAACTTCCAAAAATGGATTGATGAGATCAAATAGGGTATCTCATAACATTACAATAAAATGTATAGAAAGAGGAATATGAATGAACATCCCCCATCAGAACAAATAAGAGCTTAAAAGAAGTTACATAAAGGGGAGTACTTAAAGAGAAAGATAGAGGTTAGATCTCTTACGAAAATTCGGCAGCCTAACGGCGCCCCACAAAACTTCCAAAATGGATTGATGAGAGAGAATAGGGTCTCTCATCACATGAACATAAAAATTACAGTAAGAGTAATATAAAATAATATCCCAATAACAATAAATATGAGCTTTAAAAGGAATGACATAAAAGAGTGTACTTAAAAAGAAAGAGTGGAGTAGGATCCCTTACCTCAAGTCCAAATTGACACAATCATTCTTTAACGTCCTGAATAATAAACTTGAGTTAATTTCCACTTTATTATGAACCTTTTTTTATAGTTCATTATTCCTTTTATACCATGTAATAAACATCATGTAATCATTTATGTTAATAATGTTCATTTTGTCGGTATTTGGTTCTTAAGTCAAAAATTGACTTCTTACATTTACATGTTGTTAATTTGGTCAAAGGTTAGTTATATGCAGAATAATATTAAGGATTTGGATAACATGTATATCATATATATTCATCATATACATGTATTTATAATATTACCTCACATTTAGAGGTAAGAAATGAAATGCACCGTTCATGGAGATGGTAAGCCGTACGTACGCATGAACGCTACTTCCATTTCTATTTCTTATTTTCTGGAATGGAATCATAATGATATAAGAGTATATTATAATTCCAGTATCATAACATATATAATATCATTAACTTTTTTCCTTTACACATCCCACATATGGTATTAATGAATCAAATCACTTTCAGGGGGCGGTAGTCCGCACTTCCTAAAATGAAGATATCATGTTTACCAATAATGGAAACAATAATGGTATGCCATAAATGAAATATACATAAGCTTAAGGAAAGAATAAACATATTATATATCATATACAAAATAGTGACATAATAATGGCCACCTTTGATGGTGTTAAATGAGTATTGAACAATCATCGTTTCGGGAGGCAGAATTTCGCCACCACGGAAACCGTATGTTCTTTAACCATTTGATGTAGTTGTGTGAGATTGTAGCTCGAATAAATCTTATAACAACATCCTAGTATGTTTCAGATACTGGTGTTGTTACAAAAGAAGTAAATAAGAATAGTTTAGGGGGTTGGATAAGCAAAATAAAACAAATGAACATGAGAGAATTAATTACCTTTAAAAGTGTAACTCCTTTTGATTTGAGCCTAAAGGCTTCCATTGAAAAGATTCTGCCCAAAGAGAATCCTCTAGGACAAGGATAGGGATGTGGAGAGAGTAAACGGGCAGGGGATGGCCGAGCCAAAGGCTTGAGGAGTGTGTGAAATGAGGTAGAGGTGGGGGCCTTTTATAAGAGGAGAGGAGGGGCATTTTTGGAAATCATGAAACTATTATTTTATTTTTAAAAGTGTTTAGAATTTCTAAGGTCCCACATTGATATATTTCAAAGATAAGATGATAAGGCTTCGAAATATTACCATCCAATAGTTTTTGGACAAGTGTAGGTCTTAGATTTTATATTATCGTTTCATTTTATTTAAACTGTTCATTAATGAGGTCATCACTGCATCATCATGATGTCATAAATAATTTAATTTATTTAGTGTCTAAAAATTATAAAAAACGAATCATGATTTAGGAAATCTTTTTATCTTTCAAATTACTATTTATAATCAAAAATATGAATTGTATAACCCCTTGTAACAATTGTTTTAGTAAAACATGTCATGCTTGTGTTATTTTTACTTTAACATTAAATAAAAAGATATTTATGTCATTTTCCATCCAAAGTGGCTTCATCGGGTCCCCAACTTGACCCATGGGCTTTCTTGGTCGGAAATGACACATCCAATGAGGTTAGGACATGTGTCAAGTTCATTTAATATTATTAAAACACTATTTTTACCTTAAACTACACTACTTACCTCTAATCGCGATTAAAACATAATAAGTTACTATTCACCAAAAATTATTTTTATCCCATTGAACCACATTTTACTTCTTAATGACAACCATGTATATCGGATTTTTGATATTCAAATGAAAAATATGGAAAAATGTCATTTAAACGGAAAAATCAGTTTTTGTAAGTACCACTTAGTGGTTTCACTATCCATCAAAAATTGAAATTTTTCAGAATAATCCCAAAAATTCACCATAATATATATTTGATATTCCGAATTTAAAAATGAAGTCTATTTTAAAAAATTCAAAACAAATAAGTCTGATTAATTAATTTAATAATTTATTCCCGCTGTCAAAGCAAATAACATGTTTTTATGAAACAATAAATATCAAAAGATTGACACTAGTTTAAGTCTGATTTCCAAGTGAAATTAATTCCAATGACCACTATTGGATTTAATGATAAAAATATATTCTAATTTAACTTTAAAACCAATTCAAAAGATAATCTAATCATATAAATAAATTAGATTAAAAAAGGTTTTGAATTAAAATACAACATTTTACACTATTCATTGAAAAAATGAACTTTATCGGAAAGATACCAAAAATTTACACAAAGTAAATTTTGATGTCCCAATTCATAAGAAGAGTTTTATTTGTTACAATAGAATGTATAAGATTGAAACAAAATATATTTAATGACAGTTCCCGATAAAAAGGTGATAAGTGAACCTTTAGTGAAAACTGGGGCATATACCCCTAAGATTGAATTCTTTCCGTATTTTAAGCCTTTATCTATTGTTGGATAAATGTAAAAACATTTAAAAACATGTATAATCATATTTTATTTATTTCTATACATTCCCTCCAATACAACAGCTACATGTTAACTACCATTTAGAATAATATTATTTTAATTTTAGAGTGCAACGTAAGATTCCCAAGAAACTCGTTGTTGTGTGTTGGGTACGCCATCGAGCTTAGCGTCCCCTTTAAAGTCATATTAATATTTTATTCAAAAATATGGATAAATATGAAAATTTTATATTCTTTATTTACTTGAGGTGTTACATCCTTCCCCCCTTTTGGGAATTGCGTCCTCGCAATTTTTAAAATTGAGCTTGGAAACATCCTTGAAAGTCCCACATCGGAACAAAAGTCGGTAAAAAAAACACTTTAAAATAAAGAAATATAAGTACAAAGGCCACCCAAGTTAACCCATACTAGGATTCCAAGTATGAAAATATGGACATGGAGGAAAAAAGGGTCTTGTTCTGATGGAGAGTGATATAAAACATGTTTAGGAGAAAGTTAACCACGAGAAAATCACAAACCTATGATGGGTTAAATGGTATTCAATTCCCCAGTAGGAAAAGTTAATAGACAACATTTTTGTTTTAAATTAATTTTTATTGAGGAATTTATTCAAAAGGAAACATAATCACTTATCATGTTGACTTTCAACTTTTATTAGATTCCATACACAAACTCATATTTTCTCCAAAAGACGAGTATTTAGGAAGACTTGTTCACATTAAGAGTACTATAATCAACTTCTAGAGAATCACCTAATCCAATAAATAGAACTATATACTTCCCATGTATTTAGACTTTAACCAAAACCAAAACCAAAAAGGCTAGTACAAGATCAGATAATCCATAAAAGGATAACCTTTTATAAAAAGAAAACCTATTCTTAATCTCCAAAATTTGTCCAACAAAACCCCAAGTTCAACGAGGAACATCCGATAAACAATTTTCCCATAAAACTCATCAAAGTAAACCAATATAAGATTGAAACCCAAATATTTGAAGGATTTATTCACATAGTCTTCCAATTTAAATTGTAACATTTATCTCCAAACAATATTAGTTGCTCCTAAAGTCTCGTATTGAAAAGTAATTAACCTAATCACATATCCTCCATGATAGGTTAATCATTTTCATAAATAACCCAAAATAAACATACTCTTAATTCATAAAATCATATAACTAGAAAGAATCAGTAAAACTAACCAGGGACTTCACGTAGTCCAGTGGTAGGCGATAAATACCAGTCGCACTTTGGTTGTGGGTTCGATTCCCGCGGTTTTGTCCGACGCGACGGGTTGTCACACAGTCCGCGTGTTGTCCTTTTTCCAAAACTATATAATTCTTAAAACATTCCCCAAAATGAGATAAAATCTTCAATAATAATCATATCATATTTTAACCTCACGTTTATCTCATTCCTTTCATTTTCCATCATATCAAAGAGTAACCCATAATTACCTAAAAATTAAGGATCATATAAACCCTAATGGTTACCTTAATAATTATTACCTGAATTTCCACATCGAGTTGGCCATCTCGTACATGATGCATTAGAGAACTCACCAAGGATGAATTGGTTCATCATGACTCCTTGATAGTTGGTTTAGAACAACTATGTGATTCCTCATTGAATCCCCCATCTCATCCAGTATCTTAATCAGAGAACCACCACAATTTCCTTCAAACCCATTGTCACTTTGGTGCCTGCTAGATCTAGCCATTTACTAAAACCAAAAAGGTCAGTGTGAGTATGTCAACATAACCATCATGTACTAATGAGGAAGATAAACACTAAGATATACTTACTCATTCACTTTATCTAAAACTAGTACTCTTTCTGAAATCCTAACCATTATGGTAATGTCACTTATGCTTAAAGAATACCCTAACCTCTAAAGTTATCTAAACCGACCTCTGATACCAACTATAAGGCCCCATCCTTAAACCTTACTTAATCATGAGTTATTAAAAGATTACACATTGAGGATCTTTTAATGTTTAGAGTTTTAGAGAATTAGATCATGAAACATTTATTACATTCCACATTTAAACAAAGTGGTTACATAAAAGACAGTATTCATTCTTCCCATCAATGGAACATATTGAAAATATAACATGGATTCTTTCTTGACACATCCTTGACATTATCATCACATCTTGTACCTTTTCCTTGACCTGTGAAAAACATTTCAAAAAACTTGGGATGAGCATAAAAAGCTCAGTAAGGGTTATAAAAATATTGAAAGGAAACATGAGTTCATATATACATAAGAATGAAATCATACTTTACCCATAAAACCTAGGCACTTTAACATACCTCATCAAACCATGAATAAATCATATAAATCATAAGACATAAAGGTAACTTGAGGCATTCATAACATTCTTACGTATGGAGTAACTCTCTTGGTTACATTTGGAATACCCATCACAGTATATTCCCTAAATCTCTTCGGAGAAACCTTAACGTTTCACTCCTTCGCGTTACCCAATGCATTGGAGAGCTATATCTGGCTCACCCGCCCTTAGTTTATCACAGAACCACCCGTTTTCATAACAATGCCCATGAACCATAACATAAACGTATCACATAAAACATGCATAAAGAAAAAATAACATTTCCACATTTCAATCACAATATAAAATTTTAGTATATTGAAATAATGAATCCATTCAAAAAGAAACCATTTCCAAAACCATTTAAAACATTTAATAAAGAGATTTTTTAATCAAAGTGTCTCATTCCACCTTGAAGCTTTTAACATTTTAAACCATTAATATCCATATAAATAAATCCTTAAAACCATTTTGAAAACATGGATATTAATAAGAAAAAATAATTAAAACATTTAAAAGCGATATATTGGTTAAAGGGGTTTTACCAAAATTAGAGACACATGAATACAATATTTCAGGAATAACATTTAGTCAGAACTTTATAATGTCATGAGAATAAATTTATTCATGATATAATATTCCAAAGGATATTATATACACCATATAAGAGTTAATTGGTGCATATCAACAATGAAGTCTCAATAGAGATGTAAAATGTGATGAAATCCCTTATAAAGAAGGTATCCTTAAATTAAGGATAAATCAATCTCAAAATTATGTGTGAGAAATTTAAATACACCCAATATAATTGGATATTAAGTGTAAAAAAATTAAAGGTCATTCACACATACTTAATGGATGACATATTCAATAACTACATGTTGAATCCAAAGAAATCGAAATTGGGTTAAAAAGTTCCCTTGGTAAAATTCGACAGCCTAATGACGTCACTTCAAAAATTTAGAAAATGAGTTGATGAGAGATAAAAAGGGAATCTCATCACTTGGACATAAAAATTACATCAATAAGTATATATGAGAACATATCCCAACATAACAATATGTAAATTAAAAGACCCAACAAAAGAAGTCTTTTAAGAAGAGGAGGGTGAAAGGTTCCCTTACCAACATGGGTATCTTTCAAAACATACGCCCCATGAAAGAAGGACAATACAACATTGATGTAAATACTCATAAATGAAATAATATTACACAATGGGTAGAATAATGGTCAGTACATATACCACTCAATGGAAATTATGGAAAATGTAGCATAAATCTCACGGGAATAAAAGTGAGATGAAAAATCCCTTACGAAAACTCGGCAGCCTAACGGCGCCACTTAAAACATCCAAAAATGGTTTGATGATATCAAATAGGATATCTCATCAAATTACAATAAAATGTACAGAAAGAGGAATATGAATGAACATCCCCCATCATAACAAATAATAGCTTAAAAGAAGTTACATAAAGGGGAGTACTTAAAGAGAAAGAGAGAGGTTAGATCTCTATGAAAATTCGGCATCCTAACGGCGCCACTCAAAACGTCCAAAATGGATTGATGAAAGAAAATAGGTTCTCTCATAACATGAACTTAAAAATTACAGTAAGTTTAATATAAAAGAATATCCCAATAACAAGAAAGATGAGTTTTAAAAAGAATGACATAAAAGAGTGTACTTAAAAAGAAAGAGTGGAGTAGGATCCCTTACCTCAAGTACAAATTGACTCGATCATTCTTTAACGTCCTGAATAATAAACTTGAGTTAATTTCCACTTTATTAAGAAGCTTTATTATAGTTCATTATTCCTTTTATACCATGTTATAAACATCATGTAATCATTTAAATTAATAATGTTTATTTTGTCGGTATTTGGTTCTTACGTCAAAAATAGACTTCTTACACTTACATTTTGTTAATTTGGTCAATGTTTCGGTATATCCAGAATGATATTAATGATTTGGATAACATATATATCATATATATTCATCATATACATGTATTTATAATATTACATCACATTTCGAGGTAAGAAATGAAATGCACCGTTCATGGAGACGGTAAGCCGTACGTACGCATGAACGCTACTTCCATTTCTATTTCATATTTTCTGGAATGGAATCATAATTATATAAGAGTATATTATAATTACAGTATAATAACATATATAATATCATTAACATTATCCTTGACACATCCCACATATGGTATTAACGAATAAAATCACTTTCAGGTGGGGTAGTCTGCACTTCCTAAAATGAAGATATCGTGTTTACCCATAATGGAAACAATAATGGTATGCCATAAATGAAAAATACATAAGCTTAAGAAAATAATAAATATATTATATATCATATATAAAAATATTTACATCATAATGGCATCCTTTTAAGGTGTTAAATGAGTATTGAACAATCATCATTTCGGGAGGAATAATTTTTCCATCCACGGAAACCGTATGTTCTTTAACCATTTGATGTAGTTGTGTGAGAGTGTAGCTCGAATAAATCTTATAACAACATCATAGTATATTGAAGATAATGTTTTTGTTACAAAATAAGTAAATAAAAAGAGTTTAGGGGGTTGGAGAAGCAAAATAAAACAAAAGAACATGAGAGAATGAATTACCTTTAAAAGTGTAACTACTTTTGATTTGAGACTAAAGGCTTCCTTTGAAAGGATTCTGCCAAAAGGGAATCCTCTAGGATGAGGAGAGGGATGTGGATAGAGTAAATGGGGAGGGGATGGCCAAGAAAAAGTCTTGAGGAGTATGTGAAATGAGGTAGAGGTGGGTGCTTTTTATAAGAGGAGAGGAGGGGCACTTTTGGAAATCATGAAACTATTATTTTATTTTCAAAAGTGTTTCGAATTTATAAGGTCCCACATTGATATATTCCGAAGATAATATTATAAGGCTTAGAAATATTCCCATCCAATAGTTTTTTGACAAGTGTAGGTCTTAGATTTTATATTATCGTTTCATTTTATTTAAACTTTTCATTAATGAGGTCATCGCTGCATCATCATGATGTCATAAATAATTTAATTTATTTAGTGTTGAAAAATTATAAAAAACCCATCATGATGTAGGAAATCTTTTTATCTTTCCAATTACTATTTATAATAAAAAATCTGAATTTAATAACCCCATGTAACAATTGTTTTTGTAAAACATGTCATGTTTGTGTTATTTTTACTTTAACATTAAATAAAAAGATATTTATGTCATTTTCCAGCCAAAGTGGCTCCATGGGGTCCCCAAGTTGACCCATGGGTTTTCTTGGTTGGGCATGAAACATCAAATGAGGTTAGGAAATGTTTCAAGTTCATTTAATATTATTAATACATTATTTTTTCCTTAAACTACACTAATTACCTCTAATCGCGATTAAAACTTAATAAGTTACTATTCACTGAAAAATTATTTTTATCCCATTGAACGACATTTTACTTCCTAATGACAACCATTTTTTTCAGATGTTTGAAATTCAAAACACAAATATGGAAAAATTTCATTTAAACGGAAAAATCAGTTTTTATAAGTACCACTTAGTGGTTTCACTATTCATCAAAAATTGAAGTTTTTCAGAAAAATCCCAAAAATTCACCATAAGCTATATTTGATATTCAGAATTCAAAAATGAAGTCTATTTTACAAAATTCAAAACATATAAGTCAGATTAATTAATTTAATAATTAATTCCCACAGTCCAAGCAAACAGTGTGTTTTTATGAGACAATAAGTATCAAAAGATTGACACTAGTTGAAGTCTGATTTCAAAGTGAAATTAATTCCAACGAACACTATTGGATTTAATGATAAAAATATATTCTAATTTAACTTTAAAACCAATTCAAAAGATAATCTAATCATATAAATAAATTAGAATAAAAAGAGGTTTTGAATTAAAATACAACATTTTACACTATTCATTGAAAAAATGAACTTTATCGGAAAGATACCAAAAATTTACACAAAGTAAATTTTGATGTCCCGATTCTTAAGAAGAGTTTTATTTGGTCCAATATAATGTATAAGAGTAAAAAAAACTATATTTAATGACGGTTCTCCATAAAAAGGTGATAAGTGAAACTTTAGTGAAAACTAGGGCATATACGCCTAAAATTGAATTCTTTCCGTATTTTAAGCATTTAGCTTTTATTGGATAAATGTAAAAACATTTAAAAACATGTATAATCATATTTTAGTTATTTCTAGCCATTCCTGCCAATACAACGGCTACATGTTAACTACCATTTAAAATAATATTATTTTATTTTTAGAGTGCAACGTAAGATTCCCAAGAAACTCGTTGTTGCGTGTTGGGTACGCCATCGAGAATAGCGTCCCCTTTAAAGTCATAGTAATATTTTATTCACAAATATGGATAAATATGAAAATGTTATATTCATTATTTACCTGGGGTGTTACAGTTTGTCTCATTTGGTTGGGGAGAAAAAAAAACTAATTCTATTAATATAGTATACGAATTTTTGGATATTTTATTGGATGATTTTCCCAATATTACAAAAAAACATGATGTCTATTTCTTAAAATAACTCATTAATCATGCCCAAACTACTTCAAGATTCAATATACAGTTGTCCAAACTGTGACATTGGAATTTTAAAAGTAACTACACGAAATCCTTAACAAGGGACTCATTTGGAAATGTGATTCACCTTAGATAAAACCTATTATATTTTGTTAAAAACTTTGTAACTATTTGACTTTGCAATTATTTTCGAGAGATGAATAAGATCACATTCAAGAACAATTATCCTCTACACCATATTCATGACCATTTGAGATACTACAAGGAGCTAAATAATTTTACAAGATTAAACATCATTCTAAATATCATAAAATGAATATTTAGAAATAGGGTCTATCCGCAAGAGTGTTCTATACAATGTATGGTCACTATGATTATATTTTGATTCCTTTTGGTTTAAGTAATTACACCACTATATTCATTTATTTAAGGACTTCTATAATTTGGGATTACCATGATCTGTTTAAGAAAATAGTTATAGATGATATTTTAATTTATTAATAGGTAAATCTAGATCATGAATGTCACTTGAGAATAATACTAAAGAACCTAAAGAAAGAGAAACTTTATGAACAATTAGAATTTTTGAATTATAGATTCAAAATGATTCATTTTTGGGTTATATAATCACGATAGAGGGTATACTGGTAGACCAATTAAATAATGTAAATATTTAATATTAGACCAAACTAACCATAATTACTAATATCCATTACATTAATGATTATGATTGACACCATTGATGGTTTGTGCTGAATTTATCATGAATATCTAATCATTTAACAATGATAACTCAGAATTTATTCATGTTCCATATGACATATGAATGTGAGAAAACATTCACGGTTCATTGGAGAAGACTATTCACTAAACATATTCATACATTATCCTACAATGGAGATTGGGTTTTAATCCAAAAAATACCTAAATGAATGTATTATGATGTTTTTTCATGATTAATTAAATAGATATATCTTATTATTCATGTTTATTAATTCTTTACGAGAAAATTACCCAACTCATGATTTAGAGTTAGTTGCGATATTTTTCTCATTAAAGACGGGGAAGCATTATCTATATGTGGAAAATTGATATATAAATACTCCAAAAATGTTTAATGAATATATTCACACAAACTGATCTTTATATAAACCAAATAATATGGTTGGATCCGATTATGGTTTATGAATTCTCAATACATTACCACACATGGAGGATGGACAATGTTGTTGATGCCTTGAGTCGAAAAGATCCAAAAATATTATATATGACATGGATAAGAAATATTGCACAATTTATGGATTCCAAATGATTGATCTTGAAATATAGAAGGGAGGTGAATTTTTTTATCTTTCATAAATTAGTTCCCAACTATCAATCAATGTTAGAATAAAATATGTGCTAAATGATGATATGAATCTATTAATGAAGGTGAGAAATTTTCCTGATTTTATCCTTGATTATGATTGAATTATAAGGTTTAGAAACTAATTGTTTGTTATAAACATACAGTAACTAAAAATATAGATTAGTGGATGATTGTAGTTCATCATTCATTATGAATCCATGAAGTACATAAATTTATAACTATCTAAAACTGTATATATAGTGAGATGGTATTAAGAGATATATTATAGTGTTTTATATCATTGAACAGTTTTTTAGGATGTTAAATATGAGACAAAAAAATTAAGTGAATGTTTAAATCATTACCCACACTTGAATGGAAATTAGAAATCATCACTATGCATTTTGTTATTGGACTACCAAAAAATATAAAGGGAATAATTATATAGGGGTTGTAGTCAATCATCATAAAAAGTCATAACACTTTAATTATATCAAAGGCAAATTATCCGTGTATTAATTTTTAATGATTATACATTATGGGTGTGGAAACGTTTTGTGGATTACCATATTCAATTTTATATGATATGGATCATAGTTTTAACTAAATTTTCAAGAAACATAAATTGAAATATATTCATATATAGTAATATTTAATAAATATGTATCATACATAGAAATAAGGTAAATATAATTGATCCATTTAATCCCTGGAGTATATTCGTAATTTTTGTTCTAAGTATATAAATGGTGGTCGGTATCAAAACCTTCATCTAGTTGTGTTTTTTACAATAACATATTTCACATTAGAATTTTGTTGTCTCTTCATAAATCCATGTATGAGAATAATTTGTGATCTCCTATTTACTGGCATTTCGTTAGATAAAGAAATCCATTGGAACACATATAGATGAAGAAATGGTAGGTAATGATAGATGCATTCAACAACATAGAAGTATATCAAAAAGTAAAAAATTGTTATTGTTACAATATTTAGAGCGATCTTGAATCTGAAATTAATGAAAAGTTTTTTCTATGATTTTATCCATGAAATAAAATTATTATATTTGTGATTAATTGGAATATAAGTCCTTGGTATTTTATCCCCTTTATATTAAATGATTATACCCGGTTGATAGCTTATCGATTTGAAGTTCGAAAGAACCTCTATCATGTTAATGTTATTTTCCCCATATTTCTATTGGTAAGTAAATAAATAATAATTAACATGAATAGAAATTATAGGTCATGCAAATTGAGTATGAAATTTCTTATGTGGAAGAACTTTTTGAGATTTAGAATTCTATAGAAGATGTTCTTTGAAATAAACCACTCAACCAGTCAATTTTTTCATGGAGAAAATACCAGTTAAATGAAGCTACATGGGAACTTGGGAATTTAATAAGGATAATATTTTGTAATTTATTTTAATAAGTGATAAAATTTATATGGAGAAATTTATTTTAAGGTGTGTAAAATATAACAGAATAAATAGGAATTTTTGATAGCTTGCGTTGCACACATCACCAAATTTGTAATGTGACATGCTTTATTATAATTATTATTATTTAAAAATAATTTTACAATATATTCCATTATCATTCCATATTAATAAAAACATTTCTTTTAAATATTATTTATAATTATTCTATAAAATGAAAACATATAGAAAAAAAGATACTTATATTTTTTTATTGTATTAATGTGATTCAAAAATACTATATTCAATAAAATATTTGAAATTTTAAAAAATTGAATTTATTCTCCCAATTGATGATAATTTAAATTAAATAACTATCCTAATATATATATATATATACTAAAATTATATTTGGGCTAATTTTTTGGTTTTTTCAATAGATTAATTTATTGATGATTAGTAGAATTTTTTTATATAAAATATTCCTTTTCATTTAAATAATTTATAAGGATTAATTTTCTTTTAAGAGAATTTTAAATTTATTTTTGTATCATCTATATAATAATTAATCAAAATCATTTCATTTTAATAAATTTCATATTGAATTTTTATATAATATTATTTTAAACTTTTTTACTGTTACTATATGGAAAACCAAATTTTCATCATGTATGTAGGTTTACTTTTCTATTAATATTTTGAAAAAAAAGTGAATGGAAATTATAAATATGGATTAAATATTTTAAATAATAATAATTAATATTATATAATAATTCCATATTATATGTAGGCCATTATTAATGGTAAAATTAGAAAAAATTAATTACCATTGTTAATGTTAAAAAAAATTTACCAGGGGCTAAACTAACAAGATAAGTGATAAAATGATCATAAAACATGAGAAAACTCATTGGATTGAATTTTTTTTACCTTATTACAATTAATTTTTTATATTAATTTAATTTATATAAATTTTTCCTGCATAAAAAATTTGTTAACATTATTATTTTTGACAACTACATTGTGTTCCATCTCCAAAAGTTATAATATACCTCCCTTTATCATTTCCATATCACACTTCAAAAAAATTAAAATTATACAATTATATACCAAAATATTTTTTTTAATTACCTCATATTATAAAATATTCATTTTTTTGATTATCAAACAATCCTAATAATTCTTTAGGTGTAATCCTAAAAAGGTTCTCCAAAGAAGAGGTTAAATTATCAAACTTATGACTTTGTTTTATATCATCATCAACAACATAAAAATAATACCCAAATATATTAATACAATATAAATATTATTGTTTAATAAATTTATTTAATTACCAAAATATATATCGTCCTTGTTAATAATTATAACATAACCACAGATCATGTTCACTTTAGACAACAACCCCCTGAACAGATGTTATTCGTCTTACATAACCAACTATCATTGCTGGATATAATGATATATTTAAAATTTATATAAAATAATTATTTCATTTTTAATGTTTTTGAAATTATAATATCACATATAACTTCTTACATTCTATTCCATGTGAATATGATTACATCACTCGTTTTTATTACATACTACCGTCATGCGAAACGATATTTTTTGTTTTTCGCTTAAATAATACATTGAATGTAAAAATTATAAATTTATTTAATATATGTTATATAAATAAATTATAAATTATTTATTTAATGATAATATATTATTGACATTATTTTATTTTTATACATCATGAAAATGGAGGCAACATATATGTTTATGTATATGATACCCTCTCCAAGAATGATGTAATTTATTTTCTATAATAAAATTTAACCGATTTATATAAATAATAATATATTAAATTTATATAATATTCATATCATTTATAAAATTATGGAGATGATAGAAATATGAGAAAAATAAAAGTAATGTGGATAGAAAATAAAAACATGTATGAAAAATTAAGTATTTATTACCCGGAAAATAATTTTATCATGAAAATATTGATAAACATGTCATAAAATGTCATAATTAAATCACATGTGTTATGATAAATATGAGTATTATTATAATATATATATATATAATAAACATATATTTCATATTCAAGAGGTTAAATCAATTATTAATGATATTGATAAGCAAGGTAAGGCATTATTGTCTAAATTTTTCATTAGTGGGACATAAATTATGTCATGCATGTTTCCTATTTTATCTGGTTTATATAGTTTCTCATTGACATGTAATATACCAAATTTATTTATTGTCATTATATGTTATGTTTTATTTAGATTTATTATTATATATGGCATATGATTCAATGTTATCATTGAGGTAATCATTTTATGAAACAATCACATCGTTTATCAGTATTGTTTATGTTTATGCTTTTAATGATGAAATGTTATGATATATCTTTCAATAAACAAAATAATATTCTTATTATTATTTTATTTAAAATAAATTCCCATTTAATTTCCTACCATTATGTACTTTTTATTAAAATAGAATGTTTTTAAATAAAATATGATTATATTTCTGCATTTGGTTGAAAAACCATTTTATTGCATATAAGTGTTTTATAAAAATGTTGTAAATAATTTTTTTAATGTCATAGTATTAATTTTTAAACTCAGTTTACCCTTTTTTTAATTATTTATAAATGGATTAAAATGAATCTTCATTGAACTTTTCAAATGAGGATCTTTTTCATTTTACGATATCAAGGAAATGAATAATTGTTTCTAATCATGTAACACATTAATATAATGTTACCTTTTTTTATATATCAATGACACAAATATTGATTTATAAGTTTCCAAAAAAATATTTACTGGAAAATTTATTAATTTATTTTTTATGAAATGTTTTTTGAAAATATATTTTCAAATTGGATTGTATATTTTACACATGAAATGATACAAGTGATATTTCAAAATAATTTTCCATATAAGATAAAATATAATAATATTACTAATTATTTATTGGGGATATGATTCATGGATAAAATTATTAATCAGTCTTTGAATGGTTTATTTTTATGTTGTATATTTGTTTATGAAACCCATTTCTCATCCATGGGTTATACCTTGAAAAAATGATTATGAAACCCGCCTTTTATTTACCCTTGTAATTGTATGATGAAATGATGAAATTATTATAAAATATGTTTCTTTTAAAAAAAGATAATATATGATGTTATTTTTAGGAAAAATATTATTTTAATCAGTTCAGATGTGATGATTGGTATATGATCGGATGGAACATGTATAAGTGATTTTCCTTTTGTGAGGGGTGATATCTTTATCTCTCTTTAAATCATTTGGTAATGATTGGTCTCTCATGAGATAATTAGACTTGGAATAGAATGTGAGCCAAGTTAGGAAATGGTATTTCTCCATTATGATGGTCTTGAGTTTGAACATTGAATACTATTATGGGTTTTTTTTGGGGGGGGGGCAATTTCCCTATAATAGTTTTGTAAATGTTACTTGTTTACTAAGGAACTGGTTTTCTATTTTTATTCATATTCCATAAGTCTATTTCTAATATCAATGGTATATTCTCAGGGATTATAAAATTTTATTACATTCGGGTTTATATCTTAATTAAATCCATGATTTATTCTATTTATCAAGTTTATGATCTTTGATGTGATGTGTTTTGTTTCTATGTTATTCTCATATTCATATTCTATTATGATAGTGATAAGTTGATAAATACCATTTTCAACTTTACTGAGAATCTATTATTATCATTTATTATGATTATTTTCACGAGGTTATGATAAAATTTATTATTTATGATATGTATAAGAAGGAATCTAGTTATGAAGAACATAGTGGAATATAACATAGCTCAAATACATACTAGTTGTTTGTGCACCCATGTTTCTAATGGCACTAGACCTAAAAAAATTGTTCGGTATCAAAATTTTATGTATTGAATATTTATATATCACAAATAAATTCGTATATATGATATTTTTATATCCTTATAATTGTAGAATGTGTTATTAAGGGAAAATTATAATAGTTCAATGTTTAAATTTTTATCAGATTTGGAAAAATAATATATGTGAATTTTGATAATAAGTTGAAGGGAAAATTGTTGATTGATTTTTATATTTTCCCTATTTTTATCCATCCAAACATATCTATGTTATGAAAACACATTAAAAATTATTACTGGTGTTATCCAATGAAAGGAAATATTACTAATCGAAAAGTTAAATGTTTTAATTTTTAATAGGTTAAAGAAGAATGAAAAATATAAATTTGGATGTTTTATCCTTTGAAAGTGAAAGAGTGGAAATGGAAAAATATATCCATGGATATCATGGTGGGATTATGAAATATATCACGAGGTAATAATGTTATTCTAATTTTTATTGATCAAATAACTAAATCTGTACTTATCATTTCAATTCATGATTCAATGTCTTCATATCCACTTCCATGACTGTACCTCATCGAGTTTGTCAGGGTATATGGAGTTTCTTAATAAATTATATTTTTCCATGAAATCAAATTTACTTCATTTTTTTGTAAATGACTGAAATAATTATTTGGTAATAAATTATACTTCAATAAATCTATTCATCCTCATTCTAATGGATAGTTTGAGTGAATGGTTTATATATTGGAAGAAGTGCTTTATTATTGTTCACTAGATAACCATGGATGTTGGGATAAATTATAAATCAATAATAAATGTATATATCCTTGAATATTATCATAAAATCATTCATATAGGGTAGATGATAATTCATATTGATAGTGATATTTCTATGTTCCCCATAATTAATGAAAAGATGAATTGATCAATATTTAATTTTAATAATAATAATACATGCATCCCATGGTGTTTCAAAAGGGTGTCTAAACTACTTATCATCATTCCATAGTGTTTCTTCCTTAATTCATGCAACTCAATCAGGTCCATTGTATATGATATCATTGAAATAGGTGAAATACCAGGACTAATAGCTATGTAAAACTGAACTTCAGGATTCAATGGTAGACTAGGAAGTTCTTCACGAAATATATAATCATTATCCTAGAAAAGGCATATATTTAATTATAAGGTTCCCTCTAAAAATGTTAGATAAATATCACTTATGGATATGAAATTATACCCACATAATTGAGGAATATTCCATTTGAAGTTTTCATTCATCATCACATTGAATGTCAATCACATGTTGATTTTGAATATAAAATGTTTCTACCATTCATCCAAATTTGATAGTAGATCTATATATAGAGAAATACACTCTATGCGCAAAATCATATCAAAACCTGCCACGACCCATCCTCGGGGCCCGTTCCGTGACTACCCCAAGCCCGCCTTCTATAGGCCAGGGGCTGGAGACTAGCACCAAAGATGTAAATCCCAAAAAAAGGGAAGACATTGCCTTTATGAAGTAACATACACAACAGAGTACGCAAGTGAAGTAAGCACTAAGTAAAACTACGTACAAGGTAAGTGCTGAAAATTAAACGGGCCAGTACACAATCCCAACTGAAGGTACAATACAACTAAAAGGAAAGTATAACAGTTGTAAGTAAAACGTCAACACTGAGTCATCCTCCGGGAATCCCACCTGAATGTTGGGTACAAATAGTCTCCTTAGATCCTCAGATCTGGTCAACCGCTCCGTGTACCTCCAACAAAGTGGTCAACCTCCGGGTACCATCTAGTTCCACAAGCCTCTACCTCGATCAGTGTTGTCCATCATCTGCATCCAACACAACGTAGTGCAGGCATAGCCCGTGCTGGCATGAGTATACGATACTCAATAGGGGCCCCGAGACCCCTAAAGGTCTCTCAGAATCCACGAAGGATAAACCACAAAGGAAATATACAATCACAATGTATCAACAGACTCTACTTAGGAATATGCCCATACATTTACCTAAGTCATCAGTTACAAAATGGCTCCAACTCTTGAGCCCAAGCATAACCCATTCCACATAGGAAAACACAACCCAGTCCACACATGAAAGCAACTCAATCACATAGATGATAATTATTGAGAATCATGACTCGTCTGACATAGTTATACACTTCGTAAGGCGATAGAGATGATCATAGGTAGCTACTGATTCATCTAATCTGTCGAACCCACATATGATACAAGGCCTGCTAAGATATCAGACCCACATAGGATACAAGACCAGCTACTCTACCAGACCCACTCAGGATACAAGTACCTATGTCAAATACTACCAGACGAAGGATCCAAGTACTGTCATCCTCGCTACCAAACCCACGGAGGATCCAAGTGAAATCGGCATCGTCGCAGTCGCATCCAGTTTTAGGGATTCCGCACACAGCATGCTCGATTCCGGGAGGGTCCTCTCCTAGAGCATGAATTTTGATTCATCATTTGTCACAATGTCCAGATTTGATTTATACCAAAGTTCTGTCTCTTCAAAAGAAACCCAACGTGACAGACGGTTCGTCAATCAGACGCCCGGTCTGGGAGTTATTGGCTTTTCCATCCCAGGGGATCGGTTGGTTTTTAAGCTAAAACCATCCTAACCATACCCCAAATACTTCCAAACCTCACCCAAAGTATGACAAAAGATCTGTCTCAGCAAAATTATTTCAACAAAAAAGACGACACATCAACAGGACGTTCGGTCTTTACGATATTAGCGTTTCTGCTCCAAGGGCCCAGTTGGTTTCATGTTCGATCCAACCCGACCATACCTAAACATTTCCGAAACCTCGAGTGTAAAATAATGAAATGACCAAATCGATCCAAGGATTACTACGCAACTAATGGTACGCCGATTAGTGGTCCGTAGCTCAAATTATGGGCAAAAGATCGAAAACGGTCCGAAGTGCGGGTCTAGGCCCGATCTGTCCACGCCCAACCCCCCTGGGTCGGCCCGAAAAGGGGCGACCCAACACGGGTCCGGGTCTGGCCCGATAGGGCGCATCCTGGTCTGGTTGGGTGCTGCCCAGTCCGTGTGACCCAGCCCGCACCTGCCGGGGGTGCATGCTGGCTCGGCCAGCGAGCCGAGTGGGGGGCACAGCCCCCGATTTCTGCGGACGCAGTGCCAGGGTGGCGCCACTGCTCCCCTGGATCCCACGTAACCATGGGATCCAACCCCTCGCCTCCACGACATCGGTCGTGGCAGGCTCCTATCGGCGACACACCGGGGCGCCGCCACCTCCAGGCGGTCGGTCGGTGCCGGCTAACGTCTCTGGCCGCAGGCGCCACCGCGCCGGTGACCCGCGACGCCGAGCAATTCCATTGGCCACTGGAGTCATTAAGGTGGTCCGATTTTTCTCTTGTATGCGCCTGTGGTCACCTCATGACCCGTACATCACTACGAAGGCCTCCAATTTCCATTTCGGTCTCGCTTCATCGTCATCAAGTAATCTGCGCATCAAGAACAAAAACAATGGTGGGTTTGGACTTGTTCGTTAGTCCGCACATACCGCATTAGTGGTTTGAATCATAATCTAACAACTACATGCCATGCTGAGGGTATAAATCACATAATGAATATGTACAAAAATCCCCTACGTCAACAATTGATATCGAACGTCGGCGTCGCGGTAGACAACATCGTGGGGTAGAGGATCATAGGTGTCGTCGGAGCGAGCCGAGGAGGAAGCACCGTATCCTCTCTTTCCGCGGAGAAGAGTAAGGGTGGTGTGTCATCGACCTTTGAGGAACTGACATTCATCATCGATCTTCTTCGGAGGTCAGCGTTCATCGTTGTTCTTCATCGGAGACCGGCGTTCTTCCAAAAGCTCTAATGCTCTCCCGATCTCTCTCGCACAATGAAGGCTCTTCGCAAATTAAATAATAGGTTCCTTCTATTAGTTAATTACACACTCAAGAAACTCCCAACAATAAATCATCACATTTAACAAAATGTGTGGAAAATTTAATTAGAGAAGGGAGAGGGAAGGTCCCCATTTAATTTACATGTTGTAAAATAAAAAGGTGGTCAAAAAATTAATGAGAGGTTCTTAATGAGATTAGAGGAAATTAAATAGTGGGGATCATGTGTGCCCCACCTCTCTAACATCCACACTTGGGTAGTTAAGTAGATGTGGGCCCCGCCCTTAACTACCCATGGGAGGTAATAACCACCATATAAAATAAAAAAATTTCCGAAATTTTTTATTTACTTCTAATATAAACTCCCAAAATTATCTTCTCCTCCTTTGCGAATGAAACTACCGTAAGTGTCCCCTCAAGGATTTACTGGCGCTGCGAGTTCATCGTTGCCCTAGGATATTAATTCCAAGCATGGGTTCAAATGTTAGAAAAACCCAATCTATCGTTCACTGAACGTACCCAATCTAAACTTCGGAAATTGATTCCGGGCACACCGTGCCTCGAAATCATGTGTCGTCAGAAGCCACAGACTCGTAAAGTTTCAATGTATTTAAAAACAATTTCCTTGAAATTTCTAGGTCTTTACATCACTCCCACTTAAGGGATTTGTGTCCCCATAAAGCTACAACATAAAATAGGGAAACAAAAATGGGTAATGTGTACGCATCTGAGCCTCCCACTCCCATGTGCTTTCATAGAGGTTTCTATACTACCAACAAATACGCACAAGAGGAATCGACCGCACACGTAGGACCCGATCTTGTTGATCCTTAATATCCACCAGCACCTCCGTAAATGTCGCCCTGTCATCAATGTCTAGCTCCTCGTGGCCGATGATATGTGTCGGGTCGTGCACGTATCTCCTTAGCTGAGATATGTGGAAGACGTCATGTAGCCTTTGCAATTGAGGTGGACGGGCCATGCGTTATGCCACCTCGCCTACCCTGCTGAGGACCTGGAATGGTCCGATGAAGCGTATAGATAACTTTTTGCCCCGACCAAATCTCTACAATCCACGTCGAGATGAGACTCTTAAGAAAATGTGGTCTCTATCCTAGAACTCGAGTGGTCTCCACCTCCTATCCGCATAGGACATCGGTTAGCTCTGTGATGTCCTCATCCGCTCCTGGATGATCTGCACCTTCTCTATCGTAGCCTGAACCATCTCTGGTCCTACGAGTACTGACTCCACAGGGTCAGTCCCGCACAGAGCTGATCTTCAAGTTCGGCCTTACAGTGCCTCTTGTGGTTCCATTCTGATGGTGTAGCGGTAGATTTTGTTGTATGAAAACTCCACCAAGGTTAGGTCATCCTCCCAGCTGCGACCAAAGTCAAGGAAACAAGCCCGAAGCATGACCTTGAGTGTCTGAATTGTCATCTCCGTCTGAACATCCGTCTTAGGGTGAAAGGTTGTGCTCAGGCATAGCTACGTCAAAAAGGCTTCTGTAACCCCTTCCAAATCCAGGAATTAAAATAAGAGTCTCTATTAGAGAGGATATATGTAGGCACACCATGAAGTCATACAATCTCATGGACGTAGAGACATCCCTAGCTCTCCATTGAGCCCTTCTCTCTAATTGTTAGGAAGTGGGCTGACTTTGTGAGCCAGTCTATGATCAACCAGATGGAGTCATGTCTTCTCGATGTACATGGAATCCCTATCATGAAATCCATGGATATCCTGTCCCACATCTAGTCAATGACCTCTGAGGGATATATTAAGCATGATGGTTCTTGGTGCTCTGCCTTCTCTTGCAGGCAAGTGCGGCATCGAGAAACGAACTCTTCTACAACCTTCTTCATACCCGGCCACCAGTATTGTCATTTGAGGTTCTGGTACATCTTGGTGACTCCATGATGTACCGCTAGTGGGGAAGTTTGAATCTCCCTCATCACTTCCTCATGTAGTGCAACTGGTACCATGGTACTTCCACTGAAGAGGATGACGTGCTCCCAACATTCTGAAAATCCATTGGGTGCTAGCGGTGAGGATATCTGAGCACGTCATGCCTCTCAATTAATGTCCCCATGTTGTGCCTCTATGACCCACTGAAGTAGTAGAGGAGTGAATATGAGGGAAAGAAGATAGGCTACCCCATCTCTATCCACAAAGAATATCTACAAAGCGGATAACTGCTCTGTCACCTCTCCAAGTAGTTGAATTACCGATCTTCTGCTGAGATCATTAGCCACAACGTTCCCCTTACCATGAGTATAGAAAATCTCAAAGTCATAATCCTATAAGAACTCAAGCCATCGCTGTTGTCTCAAGTTCAGATCCTTCTATGAGAAAATGTACCTGAGACTCTGGTGGTCAGAGTAGACTGTAAAGCGCTCGACCATCAGATAGTGTCGCCACATCTTCAGGGCAATGACCACTGCTTCGGACTCCAGGTTATGGGTAGAATAGTTCTGCTCATGCTGCCTAAAATGCCATTAACCATAAGCAGTCACTGCTCGCTCCTGCATCAAGACACACCCGAGTCCGGTCCCAGATGCGTCGTAGTAAACTGCGTACCCTATGCCCTCCTCTGGAATACTCAATATGGACGCACTGGTAAATCTCCGCCTCAGCTCCTAAAAAACTGCTGACATCTTTTTGGCCACACGAAAGGTTTCCCCTTCTTCGTCAAAGGTGTGAGCGGTGCTGGAAATCTAGGGAAGTCTGGAACAGGCCTCTGATAGTACCCACCCAAACCTAGGATACTTTTCACCTGTGTCACGCTCCTGGGTGGCTCCCAAGAAAGTACCTCCTCGGCCTTCGCGGGAACCACTGCAACTCCTGCCACAGAGATGACCTGCCCCAAGAAGTGAACCTCTCGAAGCCTTAACTGGAACATTGACAGCTTACCATAAATCTCATGCTTTCAGAGTGTATCCAATAAAACTCGTAAGTGGTAGGCATGCTCCACCTCAGTTTTCCAGTAAATCAGTATGTTGTGAATGAAGACTACGACAAACTGATCGAGGTAGGGCTAGACGATCTTGTTCATGAGACCCATGAACACTATTGGATCATTTGTTACACCGAAGCGCATGACCTAGAACTCATAGTGGCCATAATGACACCAGAAGGCAGTCTTCTCCACATCTTCATCCCGATGTCAGAGCTGATGATGGCATGACCTGGGGTCTATCTTAGAGAACCAACGTGCTCCCTTGAGCTGATCAAAGAGGTCGTCAATACATGGAAGCGGTTACTTGCTCCTCACAGTCACTTGGATCAGGCGATGGTCGTCGACACACAGTCGCAATCCCCCATCCGCATTCATGGAGAATAGAATCAGATAAGCCTAGGGTGAAACACTGGGTCAGGTGAAACCTTTCCCCTGTAAGTCCTCCAGCTATACTGGTAGCTCGTGAAGCTCTGTGAAAGCCATCTGATATGCTGGAGTATATGTTGATGATGTAACGGGGTACATGTCTATATAGAAATCTACCTCCCTGCGAGGAGTTATTCCTAGAACATCGTTAGGAAAAATGTCCGCATACAGATCAAACACAACATGAAATCTTGGACTCCGCACGTAAACTGCTCTGAGGATGAGACTAGCCAACTGATGTGTGATCAGCTACCCTTTTCTCTGCGTAAGTCCATCAGTGTGGCGAATGTTCCCTTCTCATCAGTGAAGGTGAACCTAGTCCCATCCATGTGGACACACCACACTTGTGCCTAATATAGTCGATCTGAGCATGGAATCTAGATAACCAGTCCATACCCATGATGATGTCGTAAGGTCGCGACGCCGCTACAAGAAGATCCCAGTTGAAGCTCTCGCATCCTAGAGTAATCTCACACTACTGGAAATAGTGTGTAATCGTCAAGTCTTCTCCTATAAGAGTCTCTACCATTTAGGATCGAGCCAACGGATCTATCAGAATCTCCATGATCCGTACAAGGGCAGCGACAATAAAATAATGACTCTCACCTGTGTCTATAAGTACTGTAGAAAAGGTGGACTAGGCACAAATAGTACCATAAATCATCTCAGGTGTTCCGTGGTCAAAAGCCTCCGCTGCCTGGAGTTGATCCTTCCTCTGCCCGCCAGATCACTATAGTCGGGGTGGACCTCCTGGGGTGGTGGTGGTAGATCCTCGTTGCATCGTCCACCACCCGCTGCTCGGCCAGCTCCTCTGCCTCGTCTTCCTACTCCATGAAGACCACCACGGTTGAACCTCTGCCTTTGGCTGGGAGGTCCTTCCAATGTCTGTTGCTCGCCTACATGGTGGGCTAGGCAGTCACGAGCCATGTGGCCATGCTCACCCCATGTATAGCACTGTCTGCTCTTCATAAGGCTGGCATTGCGCCATGTGCCCCGCACAGCCGAAACTGTATCCTGAGGTCGCCCACCTGACGATCTGGTCTTCTTGAACCCCTGCGTCATTTGTTGACTGGTGGAAGTAGAAGACTCCACTATGTGCCATCCTGTGGTGGGTCTCACTGCTGATGGCTGCTCGGCGATAAAGCTCTACACTAATAGGTCTCACTCCAGCACCCCCTCCTGTGATGGGATGCTAAGGGGAATCGTTGAAGCTCTGATCTCATGCCTCAGTCCCTGCTTAAAGGTCTGGGCTTGGAAGAATGGGTCCCGTACCATATCTATGGAGTAGCGCGAGAGGTCAGTAAATCTCGGCGAGTATTGGGCTACTGTAATGATACCCTACCGCAACTATAGTAATTTCTGGATGTGTACCGCACGGAGGGTGGCTGGAACGAACTCTGAGCGAAAGAGGCTCTCGAAGTCCATCCAAAGTAGAGATGCCTCTTCATGAACCAAGAGAATCAGGTTCCACCATCTACCTACTACTGTGTGCAGAAGACTCACTGCAAGGATCCCCATGAGTTCTTCTGGTGTCCCTACCAATCTGAAGACTCTGACGATAGCCTCCAGCCAATCGTTGGATGCCTGAGGATCCATCTCTCCGCAGATCCTGGGCGGCCTCTATCTCAGAAACTCATGCAACGTGATTAGGTGACATGAACTCTCGGCTACTGGGGCTGGTAGCATCTGTGGTTCAGCGGGTAGTGGTACCGCTGGTGTCTCCGCTGTAATGGTGCCATGCACCGAGGCCTCGTCGCTCGGTGGTATGCCATCCCGCACGTAACTAAGAACCCTGGATGGTAGCCTTCGTGGGGCCATCCTGAAAAGAAACAGGTGAACCACGGTCAAAAATATACTTGGTTATCTAGCACAATGTAATCACAAAGAAATCATTTAAAGGAAACACACATGCAATCAGTGTTTTTATGCACTGAGATGGAAATCAGAGGCCAGGGCCCTGGTGTATGGATACATCGTTTGCTGCTCCAACACTAGACTCCCTAGATTGAAAACCACACTCAATACTCTTAACACTATTGCATCACATAAAGGAAAGATCAGACTCATGAGTTCTGTGGTAGAACCGACTCCTTTTATACCAATTTGTCACAACCCATCCTCGGGGCCCGTGTCAAGACTACCCCAAAAGAAGGGAAGGCATTGCCTTTATGAAGTAACATTCACAACAGATTATGCAAGTGAAGAAAGAACTAAGTAAAACTGGGTACAACGTAAGTGCTAAAAACTTAATGGGCCAGTATACAAACACAACTGAAGGTACAGTACAACTGAATGGAATGTACAACAACAGTAAGTAAAACAACAACACCGAGTTGTCCTCTGGGATTCCCACCTGAAGGGTGGGTACAGATAGTCTCCTCAGCTCCTCGGGTCCGGCCGTCTGCTCCGTGTACATCCCGCCAAGTGGTCCACCTTTGGTTACCATCCAACTCCACAAGCCTCTACCTCGACCAGTGATGTCTGTCTTCTGCATCAAACACAACATAGTGCAGGCATAGCCCATTCAGGGGTGAGTATACGATACTCAGTAGGGACCCCGAGACCCCCGAAGGTCTCTCAGAATCCATGAAGGATAATCCAAAAAGGAAAGATACAATCAAGAAGTATCAATAGACTCTAATTAGGTATATTCACATACATATACTTAAGTCATTAGTTACAAAACAACTCCAACTCTTGATCCCAAGCATAACCCAGTCCACAAAGGAAAACACAACCGAATCCACACAGGAATGAAAGTCAATAACATCGATGATAATGATTGAGAATCAAGACAAAACTCACAAATGTATACACTTAGTAAGGAGATATAGATGATCATAAGTAGCTTTAGATTCATCTATGCTGTCGGACCCACATAGGATACAAGACCAGCTAATCTATCGGACCCACAAAGGATACAAGATCTCCTACTATGTCGGACCCACTCAAGGATACAAGTAGAGAGGTCAAATACCGCCAGACCCACTTAGGATACAAGAAAATTAGGCATCTCCATCAAAACCAATGAGGATCCCAGTATGGTAGTCATCACATATGAACCCACAGAGGATCCAAGTACAGTCGTCCTCGCTGCCGAACCCCCGGAGGATCCAAGTGCAGTCGTCATCGTCGCAGTCGCAGCCAGCTCTAGGGTTTCCGCACACATCATGCTCGATTCCGGGAGGGTCCTCTCCTCAAGAAAGAGATTAGATACATCAACTATCATGAATTCTAGAGATGATGTATCCTAATATTCTATCTCATCAAATGAAACCCAACGCGACAGACGGTGCGTCAATTGGACGCCCGGTCTGAGAGTTATTGGCTTTTCCGTCCCAGGGGCCCGGTTGGTTTTTAAGAAAAAACAAAGCTGACCATACTCCATCTGCATCCAAACCTCAATAGGTTTAAGCCAAAAAAATCATCTCAACAAAAGGATTTCAATGCACAAGATGGCACATCAAACAGACGTTTGGTCCTTAATATATAAGCGTTTCCGCTCCAAGGGATATGTTGGTTTCGAGTCTGAACCAACCCGGCCGTACCCAAACTTTTCCTAATCCTCGAGTGTAATATAAAGAAATGATCATCTCGATCAAAGAAATCCTACCCAACTAACGGTGCATAGATAGGTGGTCTGTAGCTCAAATTATGGGCAAAAGACCGAAAACGATCAGAAGTGGGGGTCTGGGCCCGGTCTGACCTAGCCCAACCCCCCTGGGACGGCCCAAACCGGCTCAACCATACCTGGGTCCGGGTCCGGCTCAGGAGGGCGCAGAACAGCATGACCCGGCCGGGGGGGGGGGGGGGGCACACTATCTTAGCCAGTGAGCCGAGCGGGGGGCGCGGCACCTGCTTTCCACAGATGCGGCGCCAGGGTGGCGCCGCTGCTTCCCTGGATCCCGCATACCCGCAGGATCCATCTCCTCACCTCCATGGCTTCAGCTGCAGTGCGCTATTGTCGGTGGCGCAGCAGGGGGCGGCCGCTGTCTCCGGCGCCCAGCACCGCCGGGGACTTCTGGGGGACACAAGAGTCATTCCGGTGGTCCGATTTTGCTCATGTATGCGCCTACGGTCATCTAGGGACCTATATATCACTATGAAGGCCTCTAATCGCCATTTCGTTCCCGCTTCATCATCACCAAGTAATCCACGCATCAAGAACAAAAATAGCGGTGTGTTCAGACTTGTTTGTTTGTCTGCAACCACCTCGTTAGTGGATCAAAACATCATCTAACAATTACACGCCATGACAAGGATATAAATCACATAATGAATATGTAAAAAAATCCCCTACCTCAACAATTGATGTAGAACATCTGGGTCATGGTATATGGTGTCACAGGTAAGAGGATCGTAGGCGTCGTCGGAGCACGTCGAGGAGGATGCGGCATCACCTCTCTTTCCACAAAGAAGACAAAGCGTGTCACGTCGTCGCCCTTCGAGGAACTTCGTCGGAGGCCGGCGTTCTTCATCGTTCTTCATTGGAGTACGGCATTCTTCCAAAATCTCCAATGATCTCCCGATGTCTCTCGCACAACAAAGACTCTTCCCAAATCAAATAATAGTTTCCACCTATTATTTAATTACACACACAAGAAACTCCTAGAATTAAATCATCACATTTAATAAAACGTGTTGACAATTTAATTAGGGAAGGGAGAGGAAGGTCCCCATTTAATTTACGCGTTGGAAAATAAAATTGGGGTTGCCAAATTAATGGAGGCTTCTTAACGAGCTTAGAGGAAATTAAATGGTGGGACTCGTGTGGTACCCACCTCTCTAACATCAACACTTGGGTAGTTAAGTGGTTGTGGGCCCCGCCCTTAACTACCCATGGGAGGGAATAACCACTTTATAAAATAAAAATATTTATGAAAATATTTATTTAATTCTTAAATAAACCACCAAAATTATCTTCTCATCCTTTTCAAACGCAGCTATGGTAAGTGTCCCGTTAAGCAATTACTGGCACTGTGAGTTCATCGGTGCCTTAAAAATTTAATTCTGGGCATCAGTTCAAAAGTTAGAAAACCCCGCTCGTTCGTTCACTGATCGTACCCGATCTAAACTGCAGAAATTGATTCCGGGCACACCGGGCCTCAGAATCAAGTGTCGTTAGAAGCCAAATACTCTTAAAATTTCAAAGTATTAAAAAAAATTCTTTGAAATTTCCGGGTCATTACAAAATAAACTATATAAATAATCATAATGTTTTTAGGAACCAAATTCCCACAATCATATATTAGAAGGTCACTATTAAAAGTGAATGCATTTTTCATACCATTAAGAGTTTTCAAGAAAAACAATACATATAATCATTAAATTTATGAATGAACATCTCATGATATGTTTCATGGTATATAAAATCATATGACCCCAATAAATGAAGATACTTCAATATTTGAGTGTGCCTTTGTCCACCTTAACATCATTATTATAAATTTATTCTCTTCCTCAACCCATAATGGTAAGCACAGTAATCAAACATCATAATGATACTCCATGTAATCATAAATAATAATTCATAGTAATCAAAATCCTGAATATTTATTTTCAATATATTGTATGTTAATATTACCTTTGGTCATAATTCATCATCATTTATTCAAATCCATTATAAGGGTTTATAAGAAAAATGTGAGATAACCCAATAACGTCCCTAGATAATGAACAAATAGGTCTCAAGTAAGGGCTCATTCACCATTCACTCAGTTGATGGTCAAGATATACTAGGCCAGATCATTTAATGATTATTTCCCCAATATGAATCTATTCCCAAACTACAACCACTTGTAGTTTCCAAGCATATTTGTATAGAAAAAAAACCATATTATTATATTTGTACCAATACATATGGATGCTATATAATACATAGAAATATCCCCAAGGATTATATAAAATTTCCCTATATTGAATATATATATATTAACTAAACCATTATCTAAAAACCACTATAGTTCCCCATACATTTCATACATAGAAAATATTTTTTATTAGATTAACATTCATTACATAGCATTATGATCCACTTTAGAACCAAAATGTTTTAGTGTCTTTGGAGACATGGATACATAATAAACATTCACATAAATGATCTTCATAATTTAACACACATTTCATCTCATATTGAAACCTTATTTTATATTTCATAATAAAAACTATTACTTTTAACCTAGGAAAACAAAAACTTAATAAAGGGTGATATTAGATGCTCAAAAGGGTAAAAATAAATAAATATCAGAAATAAATCAATTACAACCTGAGAATATTAGTATGATAATATCAGATTAAAATTTTACATCCATTCCAATCAATTCATATATAATAATCATGATTTATGACACTAACAATGGAAATTAATTAGATAATAATAATGAAATAGATGAATATGATCCATGGAAGAATACCATTTATACAATTTAATGTTATAAAATAATATTATAATGTGCAGAATAATATTAATAATTAAAATATTTTGTTATGGATGCCCACAAATACATGATTCAGTTATTTGGATTGACCTAAAAAATCGTTTACCTATTTCAAGCTTGGAATGACAACCCAACTACCCTCTTTCAGGGTTGGGATAACCTCTCATTTACCCAATTTTAGGCTTCATTTAACCACCAATATAACCATAGTGTTCTTAAAAAATAAATCCTTACCCAATTAAATAAATAGATATATAGTTATAGGTTTTAATATTACATAATCATAAATCTATTTATATGCATACCATGAGATCACAAAATATTCACCATGTTAACATTACATAACTTGTTCATAATAAATGGGCTTTTTAAATATCTCATCCTCATAATAATTTACCATCTTGATTAAAAATTTGTATCATGTCATAGAATAATATCCCCAATAAACCATGTATAGAGTTTTTGAGGAAAATTTAGGTAGCACATTTTCTCCTAACTGTGTTCCAAAGTCCTCACACCTGTGAAGAACATTTGTAGTTTATTTAAGATTAAAATTGGACCGTTGGCGCATGATTTCTCCAACTGTGTGGACAAACCATAGTGGTATTGTTTGAAGGTATTGTGGTTCATATGGTTGACACATGTTGTGTCCATCCTTTCGGCCTAACTATGTGACCCCATATTTTTTTTGGGAAAATTACATTTTCACCCTTACTGAAATAATCAATAATCCCTCCTATTTTTTCTCATTCCAATAGAAAAAAAATTTCTCCTCTGTTATGATCTCCCAAGAAATTATTCCTAGGAGATGATCTCATTAAATAATTTAAACATAGAATATTAATTGGTTATTCTTTATTCATATACAATAATAAAATATCTAATAAGCTTTCACCTTTCTTCATTTGTCTTTCTATTAACAGTGTAATTTATATGTAAGATCATATGCAATATATGTCAATGAGTTTATCCAATAGTCCATATTCTTAAAATAAATTCAAAAATAAGTGATGATATTGGATGAGATGACTATTATGTTCACGAATTATGTAATATTTGAGTCATCCTGTAAATTCTCTCATTTATAAATGGTTTTTTCGGTGACACACTGTAGTTTCATGATCATTTCCCATTAGAATTAATTTTTATTATTATCATAATTGAATTTTTATTCGATAGAACTATTAATTCATGATATTCATTTCATTGGATGTGGTAATCTTAACACCTCTCTCATCAAAACCATTTTTTCTATATTTTTCGATTTATGATTTTTTTATGTCTATCTGTGCCAAAATTTAATTATACGATGTTGTAACCAAGTTAATGTAAGTGTTTTAATTAATTAATTAATAATTTGACTGTTTAACGAAAAGTATATTATAAATTTAACAAGGGATAGAAAATTTTTAAATTTATTTTTAATTTGTTTCATCACTTAAATCACACCATCATTCATAATTTATGGAAATTATATAAACCCAATAAATGACTATGTATTTCAATTGATAAATGGTCACACACACTTAATTAACCATGCCATATTGATGATTGGTATACAAATGATCCATATGAGATATCTATTGTAATAATTATTTCTTGGAATAAATTGACCATAAAATAATATATAAAGATCTTATTTAATATTGACCTTTTAATCATTATAGGATTGGTAAGAATTGATCCATCATTAGATTTTTGAGGGAAGGCATCAAGAACTCAAAGGAGAAAATTATGATTCAACGAAATGGTTTCCAAGGGTGATAACCACCATAGAACATTTTCATTATCTACTAGAGGATGTTTTAAATGACAATATATGTTCCCAACACAATATCTCCAAATATTAAGATTCCTTTAATACACTAATTAGATATCTCTTGTTGTTTTTAAACACAGGGCCCCATGGATTCACCCCATAAAGCCAAATTATTCTTTTTCTATGATTACCTTGTATGAAATTATTGTTCATGGTTAGAATCATTTATGGTGGAATTCCCTGGGGGATTACCTTTGTATTACACTAAGACTGCCTTTTATTTCTAGTCTTCTTGAGTTACTTCATTGAGTTGGATAACCCTTGATGGTGTAAATTCCTTCATCTCTCCATGGATACTCTTTTATTATTATTATAATATATTTAGTATTATTGAAAACATTACATGAATAATCTATATAATATAATAATAAAAGAATAAATTAAATTTTTTCATGATTAATTATATTTCTAGAGGTGGAAAAAAGGCATGAGTTATTATTTATGAATTGATATAATTTTATATATACCTACCAATTCATATTTCTCTATTCATCAAATTGGATTGTATAAACTCTATTTGTGGTGGTCTAATAATATATACCAAACACCCTCTTTAGGCATGTTTTGGTACTTAAGAGCTTATACGATCAAAAATATAGACAAGGGAAGAATCCTTCCATTGAAACCTGACTTTCTTACCATCATGGGGATGATCTTGGTAGTAGATGACCAAGAAGGAGATCCAGATTCGTGGATAGTTTTTAATTTTTTCTTATTTTTATATAATTTACTATATTCATTGCATGATTCCTTGTATCCAAATTTTCCTAAAATATATTGACATGGGATTACATCATCATTTTTATATGATAATATTCTACATTGACATAAATATTATTATTGGTCATTTACCTTTAGTGAATTAGACATACCTAGTCAGGAATGAGGATCCATTTAATTGAACATTAATATATTCATATAATAAAATACACAATTTAAAAGTAAAAAAATATTTATAAAATGATATTATTTGCAATAAATGAATATTAAATGAGTAATCAATCTTTAACCTACTAAAACCATTTTAAATTAAATTTGAACACTTCCCATACCATGGAATTCTAAGATGGTAGTTCATGTACTACACCGTGGTTATTGATCCCTTTTATTTTTTGATATTATTATTTTACCATTCCTATATATTTTCGAATCCTCTATGATGCATGTTCTTGAAATTTTTAGAGCTGTACAAACATTGTTTCCTCTTGTCATGCGCCAGGCAGGTGGTGAGGAACACACTCAAATGGATTTGGGAACTGAGACAATTGTGATACCACCTGTAGTTCAAATATAGGAAAAATGATTGATCCCAAACAAGGAACTGATTTCATATTCATGGAATTTTATTACATATAATGTAGTCTTTGTAGGGTTCCCCATGACCTACACCTACACTGTATGTTACAACAAGTGATTTCTAGTAACATCACCCTCTAATTTATTTGGTGAATGGTAGTCTATAAATTGTTGATTCTTGGATATCGTAGATTATTTATATCATTATGAATATGTAGATTCCTCATAAGGGGAGGGTCAAGAATTCCACCTATATGATACATGATTCCACCAACATTTTTGTGATGTGATTACTCAAGTTTTCATCCTTAGGGAATGGTGTTAGATGTTTTTTATACTTCATTTTGCGATATCTTCTTCCCATAGATGCTATGATCTGACTAATATAGAGATTTTATACAACTAGAGTAGTGTTATATGCCCGTTAAAGACTATTAAATTCCTTTTACTATGTGAAATAAATTTCAGTGCTTATAGTCAGTGATGATTTATCACTAGAATAAAATTTTGGGGATGGGATCAATTATTCCATCCACTCATAGATGTTTTTTTCCAAACCATTCATTTTTAAGAACCTAAATCAACCTCCAAATACTGAATATAACCTAAGAGATTACATAGTATAATAAAATGAGGTCATGTGTCGAGATACTGTTGTAGTTACTCCAGTCAATGGAAGCGATTCCCAATGGATTCTCATCAGTGTAGTGTTGGGATGAGTATCCAAACTGGATGATCTATTATAAGCTATCATTTTGGAATATTGTGGAATGAAAATACTTAGTCTGATATAGATCCCCTATAGTGTCGTGATTATGACCATATGTATAATCATTAGATATTATGTCAGACTATTCCATTTATTTTTTGTGGAAAAAGATTTCTAACATCTAAAATTACAGTGGAATAATCTATTACACCACATCAACCAGGGAGAAAACATATCTCTGATCGAAATGGATGAGGAGGTGGTCATGTTTAGGGTATATAATCTTTTTATTATCAGTGATATTATAGAAATCCTAATAAGGGTAGTCTATGAATAGAACATGGCGATGAGTCAGGCTTGTTTCATGAGTTATAATTGATAACTGAGGACAATTGTGCAATATTGTTGACTATATGAGGTACTATTCAAGTTTCCTATACTAATGATTCATCTATATTTTATACAGGTGCATCTCACTCCTTTACTCTTTATCGACCATGGAATGTATCACGTTGTAAATTTAGTACTTCTATGGTGTAATTATTCCGGGAACACCTTTCCGAGTGTGGTGAGAGGGAATATGCCAATATAGGGACTTCCCCCTTGAGGTAGGTAGTTATCCCTTATTACGAAACCACTTAATCCTCAAGATTAATGGATTCGATACATCTTAGAGGATATAATATATTTTCCCATATCAGTTATAAGTGGATTTTAATCACCGCATGGCATTTTTTACATCCCTAGAGGGTGGTAGTTACCTACAAATCGATGAGTGTAATGTCTAGGATGATGGATTTGGTCCATAGATTAAGGGGCAAGGCAGAGTTACAACCAATGATTCTACTATTTATATGGATCATAAAGCATTACATTTTCATAAAATCTATTATGTATTTCATCGATTATGGGATTTCATTCCTGATGATTTATTGAATTTACCTTTTGAGTTAGAGGGTTATTTAATGATTTATATTTTCCTAGGAGGATATCTAGTGTCCATTCCACCATACACTAGGACACTAATTGAGATAAAAGAGATAAAATGATAGTTAGAAGATCTAAAGTATAATTATTTTATCCAAACCATCATTTATTCTTGGGGTTTACTTCGGCTTTTCACCATGATGGAAGATTATACCCATTGTTATTTATGGATTACCGAAAATCGAACCATATTATGTTTATGAGCAGTATCCACTACCATAAATATATGATCTATTTGACCATCTCTAAGTAACTCGAGTGTTATTGATGATGGACCTGATGTCTATATATCTTCATGTATGAGTCAATACAACTAACATTCCTCATTAAATTTTTTGAAGTATTTATGGTCATTATGAATATATTTTTATTTCATTATCTCTTACGAACATGACCAATTCTTCATGGATTTGATGAAAAGGGTTTTCCACCCCGATCTCGATTCCATTTTCATTGTATTTATGGAAGACATCTTGGTGTATTCCTATACATGGAAAGACCATTAAAAAATATTATGGTTTTTTAGAATACAATGAGAGGGAATAACCATTAATAGAAACATTCTAGATACCATTTAGGCTATAAAATCACATATTGGGTCATATTATCTCAGAATTAGAAGTATCCATTGACATAAGGAAGCTGAGTTATGTGGTTTAATGATAGTAGCCTCAGAATATGATAGATTTAGGATGATTCATGGGGTTGGATAGATATTAATAGAATTTCAAATTTGACATCTCATGCATTTCATCAGATCCTAATGGTTTTACTGATAAGGGTGTGATGTTTTTATAGTCTGAAGTAAGAGATAAATCCTTGCATGAGTTGAAATCAAGTTGAATTCATCAGAAAGGTTTATTCTTCTAGATCCAGGTAGATGCTAAAAGTTTTATGGGGATGAATCAAGCACTCGCTATGGTGAAGCGATAATTAAGGGGATAGATTAATTCTGTACTTTTACTTCCAACGAAGACATCACGAGTATACCTACCCAGTTTCTGAGCATGAGTTAGCAGATATTGTTCATGCCTTATACGAAAAGGGATACTATCTAATGGGAGAGAACTTTTTGTGTATATGGAGAAAATACCCTCATATATATATATGTACACAGTGTGACATGTATAATTGATACAGAATATTGGTATAATACCTTCATAATTTTGTCATTGAGGTTTCCTATATGCTTTGAATGTGCATTGCATTTACTGTTGTGATGTTTTGGAAAACATGTGAATAGGCTATGTTGGAATCCAGTGGTGAGTGGAAATTGATATCCATATTCTATAAGAAATAAATATATTTTCAATAAAGTCACAAGGGTGCCTTTATTATATCCATGGATGTTATATATTCCCATCATAATATGGTGAATAGAAGTCTTTTTTATAATTAAAGGGGATAATACCATGGGAATACATTTTTAGTAAGGGCCTATATTCAGATTTCTCTGTTGATGGAATTGAAATCCTTTATATACATGGTTTTTTATGGGTTCCAAAAAATATTAGGGAAGAATGGATTTGGAATTAAAATTTTCTCATTGGGTATTTCTTACATATATTAATAATATGATTCATGGTATTCATAACAAATATTAGTGGATGGGGATCAAATATCATATTGAAGGTTTTATGAATCGGTTTTCCACCTATCAGAAGGTGATGATGGAGAACTATTGACCTGGTTGATTGTTACATCCATTATAAGTTCCATAATGTAAATGGGGTGATGTAAAAACATATTTTTTAATTAGATTACATAGGTTTATTTTTTTTATTGTCATGTATTGGGTAGTCATGGATAAATTGAAAAGACATCTCACATTCTTCCTATTTTAAAGACTCTCTCGATTGACGAACTATATATATTGAATGCATGGGGAATCATACGAATACATGGTTTCCTCATAGAATCTATTCATATAGGGATGTTATTTTTACATCAATATTATATAAAGGGTTATTGGGATATATTGGTATACATGTTCTTCTGAGCACATAGTTTCACCATCAGACTGATTTGAAGACAGAATGTAATATATAGTTGTCAGAGGTCAGGAACTATGAATGTGTCCTTGGACTTGGTAGTTCTTGTGAGAAACATATCCCTATCAACTATTTCTTCTAAAATAACATATTATAGTTGGTGATTGAGATTAATCTTTTTGGGGGTTGTATGGTAAGAAATTATGTTCACCCATGTAATTGTTATATATAGGAGAGGTAGCAATTGTTGGTCCTCTTCTCATGAATGAGACTTTGGGGTAGGACGTGATGATCTAGGATCACATATATACCACACTATATAGTTATAAATTATACACAAATTGACATCGACGACTTCTAGAGTGTGGGGATATAGATTGTGTTTTCTTACGGGTATCCACCACACATGAGAATATAAGGAAACCGTGAAAAGGGAAGTTTACACCTTGTCTTTTCATGCTGTTTTAAATATAGGATGGAGTCAAACTGGTATCAAATCAGTTTCTATTACCATTGATTCATCATTACATGCATGATTTCCTACATATTATATATCTTTTCCATTATCATGATGACTCATCTAAGACTTTTTATCCAAAGGAGATTGAGTTAGATGATGATACTTAATTTGAGGATTATCCCATACACATCATTAAATAGATAAAAATGAATCTATTTGACTTTTTTGAACCATTAGTAGATTTTCAATTGGAGAAAAACAATGTACATGGCGTGACATCGGTGTGAGATGATGACGTAAATTCCTAGTGAGTTCATTTTTTCTCAAATATATTTTTCCCCCTGTTGAAGAGAACTGTGGGATGATTTCTGTTTAGAGGAAAATATTATGATAACATAGTTTTACTCTGTGGTAAAAATACTTTGAATTTGAGTCTAATTATTTATCCCTTTTCTATTTTGGATGCCTACTATTGTCATAGATGTTTCAAGGGGTGTCCATGACTTGTTCGGGGCTCAGAAGCCCAAATGGTCAATGAATACACTAGACTTCCCAATTAGTAGAATCCTTGAATTCCTACCACAATAGTCTCTCCTAACTATACACATCATTTTAGTTGAAAAATTATGGCCCACTGGATTCTCTAAACATGTCCATAGGAACCCACACCAGTGTATAACTTCTTCTATTTTTAGAAGAGGGAAATAGAAATTGTAGCGCATAGTTTATCAGATCATGCATCAAATGTCGATTCTCTCTAGATGATGTTTGGTGAACAAGGTTGTCTTATGTTTTGGAAAACAATGAATCCCAACCATGTGACCCTGTAAATTTTGGGTGAAATTACACATCCCCCCTAATGAGTTATATGTGAATCCTTCCTCTTGTTTCATCATTCCAGTGAAAGAAACCCTTCCTCCTCCATTTTTTATTCCTAGAATCTATTCTTATGTATTGATCCCATTTCTTCTCCTAATCATGGATTAAAGCATCACTTATCTCGTTGGATTCACACTAGTAAGATATATAATAATATTGGCCCTTACCCCATTTGTATTTCACTTGATGGGGTTTTTTAGATTTAAGATCATATGCCCTATTTTCATGGTGTTTATCCATTCTTCATTATTTTTCCAATATATTCCATAATATGGACCGATACTTTTGGAGGAGCGTTTTATTCGATTATGTTAGGTGGTCTAAAATCATCCCTTAAAATTCCTCCTTTACAATTCATTTTCGTTGTTCTAAATATTGGATTCTCTAGGAGATTCCATTTATAAATTAAATTAATTTGTTATAAAAATTAAACACAAATTAATGATAACTATTGATTCATGTTATTTATTAAATTAGACATAGGAACCACAAATCCATTCATTCCTTGTAGGGTATGATCAATATTATTCCTTTAGTGGAATTTTAATGAATACCTGCACAATCATTCAGGTGTTCTTAGACATTACCATGATAATGTAATTTATATATTAATGAATGAGTATTTTAATTTATTAATGTAATGTATATTATAAATATCAATTTTCCTAGTCAAATTATAAATTGACTTATAATTGGTCAAATGATAATAAATCACCATGCCCTACTAAATGAATAGAAATGGTGTGGTCGAGATGGATTTAATTGAACACTCATATGAGTCCATTCCGATTCATGGAAATAGTTTCTAATATTTATAAACACCATAGATCATGGTAATTGTATACTAGTGGATGAAAATAATGATGTCATAGTATCCCTTAAATAACTCTACAGATTTTCGGATTCCATGGATACTATCTTTGGATCCAACTTGATGTCTTCGGACATAGGGAGCCACGGATTCACCCCATTGGTTGTAGTTATGTTTTGACATGAATTAAATTTGATGTGATAGATGGAAATGAAATAAATCACTTAAAGTGGAAATTAGTGGTAATTTATCCGTGTATTATACTTGAATCACCTATTGTTGCCATAGAGCATGAGTTACTACTACAATATGTCAAACCCTTGAGGTCATGGATGCCCTTGTCTCACTATGGACCATCTATTATTATTATTATTATTATATATTTCAGTTTTATTAAAACACAAAAAAATGAATAATATAAATAATAAAAAGTTATATTAATTAATTAATTGTCTTTATGTTTTGAGATATTAACTGTTGAGGCTAATTCAGATATGAGTTTTTTTAATTGATTTAATTTTAAATATACCTTCACACAATTGAATTTATATTAACATAATAGTTTATATAGATGATATTGGGGTGAAAAACTGTAACACCCCGAGATTTTATGAAAAATATTGTTCTTAATTTCATTAATGTCTTGTGTTGTACGCTACACCAAATGGAGCTCACACAACATGCATCTATGACATGGCTTGCATTACACGCAATAAAGACCTTCCTCGATAGCGTTTGTAGTACGCAACAACGAGTTTCACTAAATGAGATATTATTATAATATTATTATGAACTAGTCGTTATGAATAGTAATACCCACTTTTTAAAATTTTATAAATTTTATAATTCAAAATGGAAATCATTTTTGGATTCGGAATATCAAAATTATCTTAGGGTGAAATTTTGGTACATTTCGGATAACTTTCATATTCTGATGAATAGTGAAAATTACTAAATTTTAATTAAAAAAAACATTTTTATTCGAAATAATTAATATTGATAAGTTATTAATTTGAGTGGTTTTAAAGTATATTTAGAATATATTTTTACAATTTAATACAATGTTGGTAATTGGATGTAATTTCACATTTAAACTAGACATAAACAAGTGTCAATCTTTTGGTAGTTATTATCTCTTAATAACACGCCATTTGTTTTGACAACGAGAATTATTTTTTAAATTAATTAATGCAACTGATATGTTTTGAATTTGGTAAAATAGGAATCATTTTTGAATTCATAATATCAAATATATCTTAGCCCTAATTTTTGGTATCTTTCTGGAAACTATCATTTTTTGATGAATAGTGAAACCACTAAGTGGTAGTTAAAAAAACTGAATTTTTCATAAAACATAATTTTACCGCTTATGTGAGTGGAATTTAAAAAATCTGAGAGACATACAAAATATCAAGGACTAAAATGTGGTTCAATCAGATGAAAATATTTTTTTGGTGAATAGTGACTTTTTACTTTTATTTACCACGGTTGATAGTAAATATGATAATTAAGGGTAAAAATGATATTATTATTACCCTAACACATGTCATAATTCTATTGGATAAGTGTAATTCGACAAAAATCAACCATAGGAATAAAATATGACTATTTAGGCCCACATGGACTAGATTAGGACATTTAACAATAATTTATTTAAATAAGGGTTAAAATAGTCAAAATCAAAGTTTAATTAGTAAATAATTTTTCATATAGGTTTATACATAAGATAAATTCGACTATAAATATTCATTAGAAAGTTAAAAATATTTCCTACATAATTGTATTTTATTTATAATTTTTAGGCATTAAATAATTTAATTTATTTATGACACAATGATGATGAAGTAATTATATTATTAATGAAATATTGACATAATTGATGTTATAAATACCCAAATAAATGTAATTTGAGACTTTTTATGAATTAAAATAATTTTATAGGTTAATAGGACATGTTATTATTGATTTAGATAACTTTTTTAGAACTAATCATTCTATTATTTTCTTCAAAAAAATCAATTACCAAATAGTCTCAAAATTAACATAAAATAGTTTTTTAATAAATATTATATTATTATTTGTTATTTTATTCCTAAAAATCTATGGTTCGGACAATTATCTTATATAATGTTATATATACTACTAATAACCAAATTGGGGTTCGTTTGGCTTGTTTTAGTATGTTTATTAACCTTATAGTGTAAGAAAACAAGAAGACATGGTAAAAGTAAAATTAGTTAACTTAATGTTAAATCAAAATGATAAGGTTAAAATAGAAACCTAAACTTGTATAAATTCTATTGGATGAGAGTCTTTAGACCCATACCCACTCTATATTCGAAATAAATCAATTTGGAGATATTAAAAACCGAATATGACTTTATAATAAAATAATATTTTGAGTTTTTCCAAAGTGGCCCCTCTCCTCCTTTATAAAAGGGAACCTCCTCCCTCTTTTCCTCACACTACTTTGAGCCATCAAGCTCGGCCAAACCCTACCAAATTATCTTCTCCGCTTCCATATAAACATTCTAGAGTTTCTGGTCTTCTTCAAAGACCAATTTTAGTTCCCTATGAGGAGGCCTCAAAGAGGCGCTTCAAAGAAGATGTAATGTCCGTTACAAATTCTTTCAACTTTATTTCTTCTTCCACTTCTTCTTCATTAGTTGTTTCATTATGAATTAATAACATAAACATCACTCATATACTTATATGTTATTATAAGTATGAAACAAACCTATTTCACCATCTATCCATCCTACGGAAAATGAAATCACCGCGCGTGCGTACGTACAGAATACCGTCACCACGCTGTGCTGTAATCTATTTTCCACCACCACCTTAATTGTATGGGTATAATGGAGTAAATAATGACTATATATGATTATTTTAATGTGATATTGATTATTAAATTTTATAAATACACTCCAATACAATTCCATTATCATGGGAATGATATAATCGCTCGTACGTACGTACGGACTACCGTCTCCACGAACGTGATGAGATTAATTTTCCATAATTAACCATTCAAGAAGGATTATAAAGTTTATATAATGAATAATAATTAAATATATGACATTATTATTCTACTTTATTTATGTATATATATATTTATGTCATCTATTTATTTTCATTCAATTCAACAAGAAAACGAAAACATCGTTCATGCATCCGTACGGCCTACCGTCTCTATGAATGGTGTATTTCATTCCTTTTATCGATCCATAATATATATGAATATGATGAATATATATTATATATAAATCATGTTTTACATTCTAGAATTATTTAAATCAGGATATAAGTAATAATATCATGAATGACAAGTCGAAACAAAAACGATAAATGAAATGATTTTACCCCAAACACTGCTTTTACATTGAATTTACTAATGAACGGGTAATATAAAGTCATAAGTGAAACATATATGATATCATAATAATGAATATGATTATGTAATAAGTCAATGACATTATTGAAATCATTATACAGGAGATTAGGATCCATACGAAGCATATCAGACCTAAGGTAAGGGATAATTTTGCAAATCTCATTTTTATACGAAATTGCTTATTCATAAGAATTTACTGGGGTCATTTCTATTATACATGGCCATGTTTTATAAAAGAGTTTTCATGTAGGTTTAACGTCATTTTTACCCAATTTTGAATTTTACTACATGGTATGTAAGGAATCATTCTTTTGTTTAAAATATGATGTGCTTTTTGACTTTTCCGACAAAAGTACGAGGAGAATGTTATTTTTAACTTATACGACGTGAACAAATTTTTACAGTTTCATAATGCCTCATTTTCATGAAGCATACTCTACATGATTTTATGACTATTTTCATCAAAATACTTTTCTTTTAAAATTGCATGGAATTTTGTGAAAAGAAAATGAATTTGAAGAAGAATGGATATTTTCTTCAAGAATTCATTTCAAGTGTTTTATAAAAATCATATTCCATATAAGATGACATTATTTCATATGTGTATGTTTCAAGTATAATGTCTCTATGATTTTCATGGATTCTATTTTCTTCTGATGAAATATCCATTTGTTTTATATGGATTATGTGATGATAGGATGATGTTTATGAAACCCATTTTATTTTAGTGTTATGATGAATGATTTATGTTTATTTTGTGGCACAAGTAAGAATGATTTCAATATGAGATGTGTGGGACCTATATATCTCTCCAATGAATTGGGTAAAGATTTATATTTCATGAGATAAACATGGCTGGAACGATATGTTAATCTGGTTCAGTGTTACAAGAATGGAATGAGGAGTAATCTCGATTTAGAAAGGGACTTTGTCCACTAAGATTGTATTGGTAGCAATGCCATGGCTTCTATGGAAATCATATCATGTGATTAATGGTTTCCACAATTACATGTTTTATTCCCATGCTATTTTATCATGATTGATGTTCCTTTATGATCTATGCCTTATGTACTTCCATGTTTTATGTCATTGCTCAAGCTTTTGATGTTTAAACATTATGTTCATGTTTTTACGTTCAAATGTACATGGTTTGTTTTATTTTATCCATGCTTACCCTTACTGAGCATTTGAGATCACCCTTTTTATGTTTTCTTTTCCCCAGGATATAAGTAAAGGTTTCAGGTATGACAAAAAAGGGAAGATCATTATGGGAGATTTTGAGGATCTTTCACCAAGATTAGAAGATTAAGTTCCACATTTCCAAAGGAACTAAAATATTACGGTCCTTTGGTGTCTTTTTTTGTTATGTAATAAGTATTCCTCAAAAGTAATATAATGTCCATGTACGCCAAGCTTCAGGTCACTAAAAAAACTAAGATTTATATCATATAATTCCTGGGATTCAGTTGGAACCTAAGAAGATTATATTATTGTAGGTATGGACAACGGGAATTGTTCCACCATAGACTCCTAATTTACATGATTTTTTGGACATATTTTGGTAGCAGATGTTCGATCCCGAGCTTGACGTTCATGAATAGTTTTTGTATTGTTTCCATTTTGTACAACTTGTACTATACCAATATCCAATTTCATTGTATCCATGGTATCCTACATTATAGAGTCCTGACATTAAAAATCCATTTTTCTGTATAATATTGTTCAACATTGAGTTAATTATTATTGATTATTTTTTACCTTTCCATTCATTTTTTTACATATTTATCTATTCATTATTATATTCCCTCTATTTATATACATAATATGTACATATCTATATAAATTATGATCCACTTTTACATCAATTAAATAAATCACCATAGACACACCGCAAGCATTCTCTATTAGTCAGTATCTTCTAGCATATAGGGAGGCACATTTTAGATTATGTGGCCAACCGAGTTCGAGGAAAAATTGAGTGGGCCCCGGGACAATAAATCACAAAATCAAATAATAATTAACCGTAAAAACTATAATAATTTCATAAATATTATATATATTTTATAAATATGTCATTATAACCATAAATTATAATTGGTGATTATAAATGAAATGCCCCGCATTATGGCGGCGGTAGTTAACACTTATGTACAAGGGAGGATTTCTATTCATATAGGATAGAAAGGTGGTGTAAATTGGTTGTCAAATCATCATAATATAAATTATATATCTTTAGTATACTAAATTTAGTATTTTATAATTGACTCAATATATTTATATGAGTTATATGATGAAATAAATATTAATGCATTTAGTTAATAGTTATACATATTTTTTGAGAAAACTCTTTGATTACCACTTAAGAAACGAAAGGATGATATATTTTTAAAATGAAGATCTATAATGATGGAAAAGTATATGGTAATGAATTATGACATGTATTGAACTATATAGATGTCTCAGACTATTTCAATATGGGAGGATAGGAGGTTACATTTCATATGTGTGGGAAAGGAAAGAATTAGGATTAGTCAAATATTAGAAAATATATATATTTTAGTCATGTAATGTGGAAATCAGGACAACAAAATTCTAATAAAATATTTTATAGGTTCAAAGAAAAACTACACCAATAGAATTTAGAAAATATATGGATTCATTTTAGGCATATCCCTATGTTATAGCACATTAAATCGATTTTACCCTTTAATGTTATTTATTTTAATTTTCCAATGATATATTTATTATAGGAAGATAAATAAAATTGGCCTTGTAATGAAATTTATTAATTCAATCGAAAAAGGTGGAATCCATTTTCTTATAATCAATTTCATTTGGTTGGAGAAAATAATTTTAATATAATAACAGAAAACGTTTCATTTTTTAGGAAAATATCATATTTAAGATAAATATTAATTTAATCATTAAACCATGTAATATTTATGTTTACATGATCTTTTGGTTAAATAAAAAATAAACGATCTTTTTTAGGTACTTTATCTATAAAAATATTTATAATCTTATAACCATTCCATTAAATAAAAATACAGCTATAAATATCAAGATTTTATTAAAATATAACTTCTCTTCACAAAAGAAAAACATTTTGTTCATAATTTCAAAAAAAATTGTTTCAAATAAAATCATTAAAGTCCATGAAAATATAATTTTTTTGGGCCAATCAACTAATCGGATAAATGAAACAAGTAAAGTGATTTTAATGCTTTAACCCACTGTTTTCACTCTATTTTAAATCTTTTACAAGGATGAAAAATTATATCATGGTTATAATTTATAAAACCAAAAAAAGAACTAATCATATTAAATAATATTAATTTGGATTATAAAAAATATAGAATAAATTTTATAACATTTAATTTCTACATGAGGAATAAATTAATTTAAATATAAATGCATAAAAGTAAATGGAAAACTAGTCTTATGCACAAAAATTAACTTAAACCAAAATAATGATTAAAGAGTATTAATATGTAATTATTTTTATTTTTTACAATGAAATTAAGAACTGGTTTATTTAGTATCAAATTGAAGGAATTTTGATAAATTTTAAATAAAAATAAATTATAGTTTTAAAAAAGCCAGTACATTTCATAATTTAATAAAAAATACATCCTTTTATAAAAGTCCCAAAAAAATATCATAGTATTATATTGATATGATGATTTTAAAAATGATATATTATTTTAACAAATTATTTTTTATTGTTGGAATAAATTAGTTTCAATATTATGACAAAAAAAATTAATAAAAATCAGTTTTGGTGAAATTTTATTTTGATGAATAAAAAAATTCAATCAAAATTGGGTAAATATTTTTTTCATTAGTAAATGATTATAAATTGTATAAAATTTTTATACATATTTTTCATAATATTTTTATTCCTATACATGACCATAATTTTAATGGTTAGGTTTATCTATAATTTATAAATAATAATATTTATATCACTATCCATTTAAACTCACTATTTCATGTATAAAATGATATCAGTGAAATAAAATGTATTTAAAAAGAAATATATCCTAAAACCATGAGGTTTTAATGATATGGACAACTGTTTTAGAAATAATATGATTAAGGTAGATAAATATAATGTCAAATGCATTAGTTATAGCTTACTTAGATTTAGTATATTGTGTGACTCTAGGTATGTAATAAATTTCACCATGATGGCATATACATACAATGGACATCATGGTTAAACAGTGTTGAAAATAAAGTTCATAGAGGGAATTTATTACTTAATTAGAGGAGAACATTATTTATGATTTCTATATAATAATGGAAAAATAGTTATGCACATAATATCCTTGGTTAATTGATGAAAAAGTAATTGGATGAGTTGGTGAATCATATTCAAGCTTGTGATATACACACACAGAATCATTTTCCTACTTAGAGATGTAAAATTTATGAAAAGGGAAAGATCATTAAAAATAATCCAATGTCGAATAAATTTTTTTACTCATAGGCTAGAATTAGTTCATGATTACATTTTTTTAATTATTTCACCATGATTAGATAATGGAAATGGATATTTTTCACTATTCATAAATTTTTATAGAAAATGGAATGTCTAAATATGATCTCTCAAATTTTATAAGTGTTAGATTTCCTAAAAAAATATTAGAGTTTAGAAGAAAAGAATATTGAATAGAAAATATTGAAATTCTAGACCAATAAGGACATGATGTTCACTATAAAACTAAATAGATCATTATATTGGAAAAAATACGATAATGTATAATGTCTTCGTGATAAGGACCCCTAAAAATTAAACTACAGTTTAGAAAAGGGATAAAAAAATTAATATCAAGGCCTAGATGAATCTTAATGAAAAATATCTACGATATATGTCTTGGAAGGAAATGTTTAATACATTAGTTTTTTAATGAGTAAATGATTTTTGTTTCCAAAAAGTGGACACCATATAAAATTCAGTATATAATGAATCAAATATTGATGTACATTATAATTATTAAAAGAAAATTTATTTTCAATAAGGAGAAAACCCATATGAAGTATAAATTTCATAGAGATGAATATTTTTTTGGATACCCATATCACTAAAGTAATACAAATGTTTCCAAACAATTCTTGGTAAATTTAATAAAAATATAAATTCTACTATAGTAAAAAAAATATATATTATTCAATGAAATTGTGTAAATTATGGAAAAAATATTGGGTGAGTTATGTAACTCATGAATTATAACGAGGAAATGAATTTAGATCCAATCCAGATCAATGATTCAATGTAATTGAAGGATTGAATCATATAAATACATATACGAGTAAAATTTAATGACGAACACAAGTCTTGGATCAATAAAAAATATATAATAACAGCATGGGTATTTTATGTGGAAAAAAAATAATACAAAAGAGTACATTCAAATGAGTGACATGGTGGATAACTACATTTAAGATATATTCTAAGATGACCTAGATATGAAAGTGCATACATTTTATTGGATTCTATACAAGGTAAGAAATTCAAATACATTTAGCCTTATTTTAAATTTTTTTATATCATACTTCATTAAAATTACATTGTTTAACTTATTTTGTTTCAAATAGTCCATCAAAATATTTTTTGAAAAAAAATTTAATTTTGTTTTTATAGAAATCAAGGGATCATAATCTATATGTTTTCATTATAATGAATACACTAAAATTGGGAGAAAAAACCCATTCATTAGATATGAGGAGATTATGAATCTAAAATGAAATAGATGATTAAATTTTTTTTGTGATGAACAACTCTACTTAAAACAAGTATAATGAAAGATACTATCATTATATATTTTAATAAGTAGGATTTAACTTGTATTTTAAATATTCTAACAATAATAATTAAAACAAATATATTAGTTAACAATCATAATAGCTTATGAAAAATGAAACATCAGAAAATATTTTGTGTTCAGAGGAGATGATGGTAAAAAAATTGGAATTTTTTAAAATACATGAACGGAGAATGATAAGTGACCTAAAACAATTCAAACCTTATATGTGAAGTCTAATTGGAAATTTATATGATTTATGTGGATGATCAGTTTTTCCAGGGAAATGTTTTAAATAATACAACAATTCATGGAAATTGTGCTACATAGAAAACTCAATGTTTTATGAATTCAAGAAAATTATATATTCCATAATGGTTATGTTAATGATAAGGTTTGTATTGAGAAAATAGTTGTTCTTATTATATAAAATGAAGAACAAATTTTTTCAGTGGGAGAATGAACATCACAGGATGGAGCAAGAACTAGTATGATATTATAGGATTGATTGACACAAGAGAAAGATTCTTTAACAACACAATAATGTAGATCATAATATATATGTTAAAAATAATAAAAATCAATTGATAATGATGTATATATATATATATATATTAATGTAAATTTTTTATATTATTTAGTGATTATTAATATAAGAAGTTTTAAATATAAAGAGATGTGAGAGAACACTTTCAGTGATTAGTGTGTTGATGTTTTTGATTACATTACATGTGAATCTAGTAAGTTATTGATCTTATATTTTACGATAATATTATTCTAATGAAATTATCAAATGATTTGAAATTTAATGTTGAAATTCAATGAAAAAACTAATTTCTACCATGTTAATATTATTATGTTATAACTGTTTAAATGTGATCAACGTGATCGATTATATAAAAATAATTAGGAGTCTATTGTTCTTATCATAAATACAACACAAAAAAAATATCGATTACTAAAGAAAAATGAATTAAAATTGGTCATAGATAAAGTAAATTACTAGTGGGGAAATTGAAGATACCATATATCAAATGGAAAATGGATTTAATATTAATTTCACATATTATATCATAATTGAAGTTATTGGGATATATAGATAAAGATTATTTTAGATCAATGGATACATATAAGTCAACATTAGGAGTAGTATTATATATATATATATGTGTGTGTGTGTGTGTTTTTTTTTTCTTCTATTTATTAGATAAGAAATAAAAATATTTTATCTTATTAAGAATGTTGGAATTATAATATATAAGATCCATCGAAGATTACACAGAACTATTATAGATGAAGTATTGTTTTTATGATATTGGAGTTGATGTGAACAATCGTATTGTATTTATCTGTGATAAATTTCTTTCTATAAATATTTATATATATATTTATTATAATTAAATGATAACATATTTAAATATCAAATATCACTTTATAATATATAATTTTTAATAAATTATGGTGAGGTTGTAGCATTTTTATGCATAAATTTGATTTTGAGCATCATGGAAAAGGCACTAACAAAATATGAGTTTGACAAGAATTGGATGGATATCAGAGTTTAAATATACATATTCAAATAATTTTTTTGGATAAGGGACCACAATTCACTAAAGTGTTTTTTATTTATTGGTGCTTAAATTTTTTAAAATGAAGAATTAATGAAATTATTTGAGAATGTAAAAAACATAAAATTGAGATAGGCCATATGGGTACCAAAATCATCTTTTTTAGAGGTTAAAGGAACATGTGTGTCCTATCCAAAAAAACACTATTTTTCTTCCATTATATAGTACTACATTTCACAACCCTCTGTACTCATGGCCACATTGTGTTCCCCTCTCAAAATATATGGGTTTCTTGAGGTTGTTACTATTAGTTATTTGTTTCCTAGATTCTATATCATATAGAAGGACCAAAAACCATTAATTTAATAATAAAAGATAATTAGGGTGTGATAATCTTGAGGGGGATCCATAGAATCATATGAGTGCAAGAAATATATTCTATGCTCCCTTAAATTCAACTTTAGTTGTGTTTTTTCTCTAAAATATTGGGATATGAAAAAATGTTGAGTATAGTTTCTTTAAATGTATATGAAAATTCAATGAACAATTTTCCCAGGTCATAACTAATATCATTGTTGGGGGAAATCCTTATGTAGTGATCCCAAACAACAAAGAAATTCCATCTAAGAACCCTATCTATCCCAATGTGGGTCACATCAAGGTTATCTCAATGAGTTTTCACATAGGTATCACAAAGTGGGTCACTGTCAAGTAGTTATGAGGAGATCACCCTCGAGTCTCTCCAAGTGGAGTCACACCTAGGATAAATAATCGGGAACCATATTCACACATTCCCCCTAACTAATGAAATATTTTCATAGGCCCAATTACATGGTGCCTTATTTAAGAAGGTCTCATTATTGTATAACCCTTTCAACTAGGCCTCCCAAATAAACACACATTAAATAATTTTACCTACCTAGGAAGCCATCCACATTGGTCACATCTATGGAATCCTAAGATAGATGATTGGCTTTTTTGTTACAGAGTTCTACCCTTAGATCATGTACAGTATTGATAATGTAGATCTTTCATCTCATGATAATCCCTATACATGATTTTCAATCATACTGATAGTACTATTAGGGTGTTAAAAATTATGAATTTCTTTGATAATATGAGTTATTATCATTATATAATTTATCAAACATACTCAATCTGATGATATAAATCACTGTTTCCCAGAACCAGTTTTCACTACATCCTACCATTATTTCATCCTATGAGAATTTCCTCTACAAATTTGAATCCATTAAATTATCCATATATGTAATGGGATTCATACTCAATATAATTCCTAACTATTTTATTATTGATGAAATCGCACCCACGTACAGTCAATGAGCCATCAATATCATGGATCTCTTACAATATGTAATCCTAAAGCATGCTCTTTCCTACATATCTCAAAATATATGATATGAAAAAAATGGTATGATCATGAATATATCCAACACTAATGGTTACTATGAAACCATATCCTATATAATCTTACAAACATGAATTAATTCTATTTTAGATGTGTTATATTCTTTATAATGTCATACTTAACTGAATAGGTCAAATTAATATTATCATAAACAATAATACACCATCGTACATTATTCATTACCTAAAAAGTAACATCATTGTTCCCGTATTCAAAAATTAGAAAGGTAATTAACTAATTCATGGACTCTTTGTAAAGATGTAAAATTTTATCAATGGAAATTCACTTCATATAATTATGTCTAGTAGTATAATCATACCTGCCACATTAAGATAGCATATAAAAATTATCAATTATCTATGACTGATTAACCAATAATTAATCCAATAATAGTTAAACATATTACACTCGAACAATAAATATAAAATAATAGAATAATAATATGTTAATTTTGATATGATTGATCCCCCAGAATGATCACATTCATAAAATAAACTATAGAAATAAAATAAAATGAAAATTACTTAATATATATTTTAAAGATGAATGTATATATAAACATGATTAAAAATAGATGTGAATGATGAATAAATTTAATTAAAGGTATTTATAGTAATTTGTAAACTTATATTATCATTATGAATCTGATCATTGTATTAGTAATCTTACCATTGGAATAGTAACCTAGATATTTAAAATGTAATCTGACCATTTGGAATAGAAATCTGAACGTTTTGAAAAGTAATCTGACCATTATATTAGTAAAGTCACATATGAAAATGTAAAATAATATTTATATATCTTATATTATTAACATATAATATATTTATTTCATGGTACAAGTAAAAAATGTTTTTAGAAATGATAATTAAGTGTTGGTTTTTTTGTATGATGTAAATGTTTTATTTGAAATTTTTTGTTTAATTTAATGAATTAAATAATATATTTCCATAAAATGGATTCATTAATTAGTATTATGTTGTATTATAATTGAAATATAATTTTATGATACCATAAATAAATATTCAGAGGAACATAATTTCAATTATAAAATTATATTCGGTATTATTTGACGAAATCATAATTTCATTTAAAAAATAAATTTATCATAATGATAAAATTATTTTAATAAAATAGAAACCAATGTAAAAATATACATATTTATAAAATAAATTTTATGTAATTTTATGAAATTATCTAAAATAGATGAATTTTTTGTGAATGGTGAAATACAGTAATTTAAGGTATTTGACATTATAGACCAAATACATGATTTTTTAGACCATCATAATTTAATAACCTATATGCTTGAAATCACTTGTTCTATTTATTAAATATTGAAAAAATAATCAAGACTATTGATAGTTTTGAGCCAATATAATAAACTAATGAATATAATAATTTAAAAAAACACACCTCCTCCACTTATAAATATAACCCCTCACCACCCATACTTCTCAATAATTATAAGCCTGGTATATTTCTAATTTTATATCCAATTAACTTAAAAATACTCTTTCTCATTTCCTAGAGTTTGTAGTCTCACCGGAAGCCCAATTTTTAGTTCCTTAATGGGGACGTCCAGGATTTAATATTCCTGAGGAAAAATCATCCATCATTCTCAATTAAATTCATTATTTTAGCAACCTCAACCCCACCACATATCCAATGTCGAATAATAACTGAAGTTATATATATATATATATATATATATATATATATTAATTTTCATATTTTATGGAATATCTAGAATTTAATCACTTTTATTCTCATTCTATTCCAAAAACAAAAACATCATTCGTGATATATCGGTTTTCCACCTTTGTGGAATATGAGTTTCGTTTCCCATTACTAGTTTCATGGATTGTATAAAATAAAATATAATTATCTATATATTTATAATATGTTCGTAAAATTTGGTAATAATACATGGATAGAATATTATATAAAAAACGAAATGGTGATGGTTGTAAAAACACCAAAATAAACTAATCATGTATCATTAACGTTTTATATAATGAATCCTACTTATACCACAAATAGATATGAAATATTTACCATTTAAACATATTTTTTGTAATTAATATCATATAATTTCATTTTTCAAGTTATATTCCTGTTTGATAAGAACATCCATAAATATTCACAAGTAAATTAACCATGAAACCTTGAAACAAATGATCTGAAACGATGAAATTAAACATTATTGCTCCCCATAATGGACATAAATGAAAATAAAAAAATAAAAAAATAAAAAAATATGGAATAGGATATGAATTATGTAAATAAATAATTAATTTTATTATCCAGGATATTATGTACAACTTCCCATCACATTCAGGCATAGTGTAAGATATCTTTCTGAACATACATATTTGATTTGATTAACACTTATTCAATCTCTTCCCCATGTTATATTTGTATTATTCATATAAAATTATTATATATTATGTATATGTGTTCCATATATATATATACACACATTTATCTATCCTTGTGGGGGAAATAATTATTTTAAAAGGATCCCTTCGATGTTACCCTTGATAATATAACCTTTTAAAATGGGACTTCTTTTTTTATGAAAAATTTTCAAGTACATTTAATAAAATGGAGTAATCCGCCAATAATTTATAAGATGAAAAAAAAATTCAATGAAAACAAATATTAGTTAATTTCTATACTTATAGACTTAATTATTCATCTAACATCTTAATTGGATATTATTTATTCTCTAAAATACCATGCTTAAGTGGAAAATTTATAAAGTCACCTAAAAAAGTATTTAATGTATTTTCATTAGTTGGACATCATTATTAATGTTTTATTTTATATTTTCATTATGAATTCCAAAAAAAATTAATAACTTATTTCATATATTCTATTATGATATAATCTTTGGTTACACCTTTTAACATTGTTTCCAATCACATTTAATTCCATCAATAACTCATATGTTAGATTTCATGTTGCAGCACACATATGCATCAACATGTTATTATAGGTATTTAAAGATAGTTATTTAATAAATAATGTAAATTTTCAGTCTCATGATGAATTATTTAATCGAATATTTAGTAAAAATAATATACTATGGGACTCTTCCCACCATGTGATATAGTCTTAGAAGTTATCCATAATTAATGATTATGTCATGATATATGTTTTTTTTCACATTTATATATTTCATTGGAAACTTGATTCCATTTTATTTGTTATGACTCCATATGTTTATCTATGATCAATACCATTTATGTTATCATGTTATGCCATCTAACTCATGTTCCAAACATAATTTCTACATTCATTCCCTCCTTTATATTTTTAGGCCATCCATTTTGACTTTGTATTACCGAGGATATCATTTATAGGTCTAGAATCTACATAGGTGTTAGGTGCCCATTATAGTGGTTAATAAAATATGTTTATTTCTAGTTTTATGTTTTCCAATTATATATATAGTCTTTGAAATAAACTATTCATTTTGATCATTGGTTTGTATTTAATTGATTTCTATGCATTAAATTATAAAATAATTCGTGTTAAATGATTTTGTCTCTATAGTTGGGGTAAGAGGATGATCTAGTAAATTTTTCTTGATTGGGATTATATGGCATTATTAATAACCCTAGGAATAATTCTATAACAATGGATAACTTAGATTGAAACCTATGGAATAATAAAATATTGTTCTTGGAATAAAATCCCATTCACCATACATGGTATTTAATCGGATTAATACATTACCTAATTCTTTGTAATGGTATATAATTTTGGGCCAACAGGGCATATTGTTTTAATGTAGATGAGTTTGTATACAACATAGATAATTGAATATATGTTTGTATTACATATATTTTATCCTAATTACCAATGAGTGTGTGTTAAAGACAATGGAGTTTTCAATAAATTATATGTTTTTAAATCTAGATGAATACACTTGACTATAAATAGGGATAAGTATACAAAACAGAAATAGTTGGAATGAAAAAATAAGAGATAATATCGGTTGCAGGAACAATGCATATAAAAGACTATATAAGATTTTAATTATAGTGTAAGATGCTATCTCAACACATGGGAATGATAAGGACAATAAATGAGTGAGTAAAAAATTCCAACGTGAAAAATAGTAATTAATAAGTCATAACTCATAATATGTTCATGAATTAAGAGGATGGGGAGTAAAGCCAAAATACATAATATGGTTCATAAATATTCATGAGGGGAGATTTTAAATATATTGTTAACATCATTGTATATATTTATAGAGTTTTATGGTGATGAATTTCATTGAAAATGTGTTATATGGGAATATTAGTGGGTTTTTTGTGGGTTTTTTATATAAAAAGATATAGGAAATATTTATTAAATTTTAACCTTATATTTTGGAGTCTATAAGATAAAATAATCAAAACCAAAAACATAACCATGGGTATTCCCATTATTTATAACAAATAGGTATGGTATTAAAAATTTTATACCAAAAATGATTCAATCATATAAAAATAATACCATTGGGAATGTGGAAGTGAGCTATGTTCATTATGAGTTGATTTTTATAAAAACATAAATATAATATATGTTTTGGAGGACTCATTTATTGTTTCAAAATTTTATAACATTACTTAAACACACTATATTTTAAATTAGAAAAATATTTTTGGTCATAGGTTCAATTTATAGAATTTATTAAAGCAATATATGGTTATTATGAAATCATAACATAGAAAATATATTTGTATCGTATTTAATTTTTACAAAAAATTCAGTTGTCTCTATTTTATTTTAAAATCCAAATTTTATAATTTCCAAATGATGATTTAAAATATAATATATATTTATGAGAAAAATATTCTAAATATAATAATTCTCACTATTAAATATAAATCAAAATTTTCTACAAAATAATTGTTTTTATGATGTTAACCCCATTTTGACCAATATAAAAATTATATTTGAGTTTATTAAATTATATCATAATATATATATATATATAATTATTATATAATATGAAAATATTATTAAAATATCATTTATATAAAAAATTCATGAATTTATCAAAAAATATTTCTTAATTTAAAAAATATATATCCCAGAAATAATTTTTGAATTTAATTATGTAGAAATCTATTTTTTACCAAAGCCATTATATAATCATTTAAAAATTCAATAAGTTGGGAGTAATAAAATTATATTTTTATTAAAAATTATATATTAAACATATATTAATAGGGTCTAGATACCTAACCCATTATTATAGAAGTGTAATCCATGAGGGTAAGGTTTGTTATTGTGGTTCTTTCCTAGGGTGGCTTCAAAAACATGGTTTGGGATGTGATAATGATAAGGATGACCTTATCCCAAAAATAATTTCAAATGACATTTAGTTGTCAAATAATCAACTAAGACTGGATATGGGAAAATAATATTGATTTCATTTCCCACAAAATCTATAATAAATGGGATTCAAAGGGTAACATCATACTGTTCTATTCCATTTTTTATATTCGTCTATTTTTATTAGACATTATCATAAATCTTAATATATAATAATGTTAAATGTTATTGTAAAACGACTATAATATATATCGATAATATTTATAATTTTATTTTACTGTTAAATTTATATATTGAATAATATAACAAAATATTCATCATTGTTGATGTTATATCAATAACTATATTTCATAAAAAAAAAATTTCAATAAAAAAATTGAAATCTCATTTATAAGAGTTTGGGACATTACAAAAATACTTTAAAATGTTAATATAGAGTGACATAGAACTCATTAATGAGAATGTTAATGACTGCAAAAACATAAATATATGTGGTGTTAAAACTAAATTATATTCATCAAAATAACAATAAAATGGGAAAAATAAAATTTTTGAGATTATTTTATTGGAGTAATATTGTTTTATTTACAAGGAACACCAGAAAATATACATAACTGATTTATTCAAATATATAATCATAATTTTATTCTTTGGTTGCACATAAATTAGTTTCCACCACATTTCATATCATATTCAAAATATTAATGAATAATATTAATTTTATCTATTTTGTGGACTAAAATTACCTTTTAATTGACAACGAAATTTATAAAAGTATGCAAACTTATTCCTCAGATATATATTTAGTTATAGAAAAAAAATAGTTAGAACATTATGGGATATAATATAGTAATAAACTATAATTTTAATGACCATTCTCATTGATTAGTATAATAATACCCAATTATCTAATTAATTATTATTAAAAATATCTAGATTCTAAAACCCCTCATTTCATTATTAGTTAGTGTTAAAAACCAAAAAAATAATAATAAATTTACAAAATTTTCAATACTACTAAACTTTAATCCTTAATGAACATAACTTAGCTCTTAATTTCACATACTAAACACATGAATACCTAGATCACATATTCTCTGAAAACATGATAATAACCTGAATCACCATAAAACATGAATGAAAACATACATTCTTCCAAATTATTCATCATATAATACAAAATACAATCAAATATAATCAATGAATACCAAAATGTAATAAACTTCATGATAGTTAACAACATCATCAAATGACTATTCAATACCACCATCACAAATACTATCCAAATTACATTGTCAATATCAGTAATATATTTATCCCATCTTAATATATTTTCTCTATATAAGGTACATATTAATAGTTATCTATATCTTAATCCGATTTTTTACTAAAATATCCCATATCCCAAAATCATTTTTGTTCCTTATCAATACCTTTTATAATATTATTGAAAATAATAAATATAAAATATTTCAAAACAATCTATAAATGTTTCAATATTATTATAATTAGAATATCATTGAGAAAAAATTTCATCAACATAGTTCTCAAATCCAAAAACATAAACACTTTAATTATTCCACAAAAATGTTTGGAAGGGAATATTACCTTCCTCGGTCTAGTGGTTAACCTTTTTTAGGGAATTGACTCAGACAATGCAACTTTTTAACACAAATATAATATTAAACAATAAATTTTACCTAAATATGTAAGTCCATTACATCAATTGAAGTATTCATGTTCCATGGTGTTTATTTTATGAACTCCATTCATTTCCGCAATTAAAACAACTTTTAATACATTTAATAAATTTCAATTATTGATTTATTCATTATAAATCCCATAATAAATGTTTAATCTTCTTCCCACATGACATCAATTAATTATACTCCCAATAGATACTATTTATTATCTTATTATGCCTTCATAAAAAATAACCCAATCATATATTAAAAACCACATAATCATGATGAGGATTATCCATAGTCATATGGTTTCATTTTTGATATCTTATTTTATTTTGTTCTTCATGAGAAAAATTATTCCATTTTCCATAAAATTTATCATTAAATGATTCTTCTTTATTAAATCTATTATTAAAATAAAGAATATTGGTAGGCGAAATAATAATCATAGTGAGATATCATATAATCATGAAAAAACAATCATTTTTTCTCTACAACATGACTTATTCTTATTTCTCTACGATTCATTATGCTTAAAATATGTCATCCATAGAAATTTACTATACAAATAATTTTTAATAATTAATAAATAAAATGTTTATTAACAAGTTCATATCGCATAAGAGTGTCTAGCTAGGTGTTCAGTTTAAGGCCTATTCATTGTGCACCAATGATGGTCTAGTTAATACCATATACATCCCTTTTAGAGTTGTTACTCCTTAGTGATTCTATGACATAATCAATTCACATTTCAAATATTTATAATAATGGATGTATTTTATAAGAAATCAAAATTAATTAATTCAAAATTAAATAGGTTTTTCTCCTATACAAAAACTTATCCCATGTGTTCTTTATAAATTTTCCACATCTGAGATTCGAAAAACAACTAAGAAATACTCAAATACCAAGAAAGGATAAATAATAATTACAAGAATATATATATATATGTGTATATTATCTTATTATAGGAATATTCATAATATATCATTAAAATATTGACTAGAATTATAAATAATGACTGTCTTTGAAAATATGTATACGAACACAACTGATATATAAAATACCTACATCAACCACCACTAATTTCTTCCCAACATGAACCCTTGACAATCATATCACACATAAAAAATATATTCATATCCTGGGTAATGGATATATAATAAATGATGATCTCAGAAACATATTAAGGGTATAAAATGGGTGATATAAGTCAATAAATATTTTTTAGTATAATATGATCATAAGGAAACGATAAAATGATAATAACAATAGAAAATGATATAAAAAGATAAGATCCTAAAAATGAGTAATGGAGTAAAACATTGTTGTTCATGAGACAAAAATTATAAAAGAATCATAATTCATGACCCATGGGAACCTATCAAAAAAATATAATGATTTTATATAAGATTTGAATAATCATAATCAATAAAATAACATGTTATAGATCACATCAAAGAATTTCATTTCTTAGAAGACATAAAATCATTATAATAAATTATACCCAATAAATTACAAAATCTTATTTGAGGTATTTTCCACCCAATTAACATTTTCAGATCATAAAATTTTATTAACTATATTATCTCATATGATATTGATAACAACATCATCCCTTAATAGGTTCATTACTCCATTATCATTTCCTATTCCATTAGAGGGATATATTATAATGATACCTCTCATAATATTATGATAATCCATTTATATGTGTGCCTCCAAAAGTATACCATTATTCATATAATCATATCATATCCCATGTTGAATAAAATATTTTTTTCTAAATATCAATAACATAATTATAAAATCATTCATCATGGATTACTATATCCAATTAAAGATAATGGGATTCATCTTAATTCTAACATTATCATAAGAAAAATTGAGAAAGTAAACAAATAAAATTACAAGAATACATTTATAATGAACCAATATTTTCCAAAATTTATTTTTAAATTATGAATACTTCTTGGATTTTATAAAAAACACACTCTAGAACAATAAAAGTTTAGTGTCATTTGAAACATAGATAAAGAATAATCTGGTTCATTAAAGATATCCATTATATATGACTAATTTCTTCATCACTATCACCCTTCAAAAATACATCATACATAAAACCAATCTACGTAACATAGGTATTAGAATAATTATAAAGGGTGAACTCTTATACTCAGTAAATATAAATAAAGAATATATTAATTCTCACATAAAAATTTAAATTTAATAAAAGTTTGAGAACATGATCTCATCATTTCAAAACTGTACCCTTTATATATAAATATCATAATATTCAGTCATGGAATAAATGTTCACCACTCAAATACAGTTATTATAATGTAATAAAATATCATAGTCCATTAGAGGATAACATTGAATTAAAACATAATTCTATTAAATAAAACTAATTTATAATATATCGTATATTGTAGAAGAGGATTACATCCACTTTTGTCATAGTTCAACATGGATCTCTTCCCAATACATAGTACTAATAAATCATAACTCACTAGAAAATATTAATTGAATGGTTTCCTTTCTGAACAAAGTTCACTCCACATTCTACTCATGTTTATCTCATGAGAATTCCATTATTAACCAATTCATTAAAGGGGTATATAATTTTGGGCCTATATATCACATAATGAAAATCACTCATATGTATACCACAAGATCATAAATCATTAATAATATGATAACCCATGAAAATAAAATGGGTTTTATAAAACTTTTATCATTTCTTCATTGTATAACCCATGGAAAATTAACGGGCTTTATAACTGAAGTAACCAATGGAAAGGAAACTTTAGAGTCCCTTATTTTACTTTTAATGAATTTGGAATTCATATTGAAATTTGTTTGGAGCTAAGTGGTGAGACGACATGCGATTATGAGACGCAATGTGCTATAATTAATATTATAAAAATATTAAAACTATTTTATATCACATGTACATGATTTATTAATGAAAATGAGGTAACCCCTCTAATTATTCAATTATTATAAATAAACTACCGTAATTGAGTTTATAATGGATTGTATAACTTATGTGCTCCCAAAAAAAGATTTCCACAAGGAATTCGTTTTTCGTGACCATTGATAGGATTATTTTTAATAAATTAAATAAATAAAATATATATTTAATTTTAATGACCTAAACAAATATCATATATAATGTCCCTATTATGGTGGATCACCAGGGTTATCCACAATATACTAGGACAATTGGGAGGAGTATTTTGTTACCTGTTGTTGGTGGATCATGAATTATACAATGACAAGACACTGGATATAGGTAGATAGTTATGTTCTGAGAAAAATGAATGTAGTTCTTCATTGAAAATAACATTATTCATCAAATAATGATGAGACACTATGTACGAGTATTCAATTATAGGAAAATACCATAATTGATTTTTGTTTTGAGCATGATCAAATAGATCTCTTGATTAGCATCATTTTTTAGTCATTTAATGCACATTCTTACTAGGTTTTTTTGTTTATTAATGTGTTTTACCCAAAATATCCCTAAATATGTTCATTCGATAATAAATCCTAGAAAATGAATATAAAACTATGTTATGTTTATATTCCCCAAATGATTCCCATGTTCTTCAATCATTTCCCTTAGAGGTATTGGTTTAACATTTACAAGAAAGGCTAAGACCGATTTTACCCCCTAGAATCTTAGTAGATTCAAGTAAAATAAAATGAAATGGTGAATTTGGGATAGAGTTTCATGATTTGTGGGAGATGGGTGATTCCATAAAGGATCAGAATATCAGTGAGGATTTGGATGTAAAGGGAGATGTGGGTGGTACGTGAAATAGTTGAATAGTTGAATCCGAATCTGGATGTAATCCAACAGATGCATGAAAATGATAATTTTATCCCCCTGACCCTTGATTTTGGTAATCCTAGAGGCAACATCATAGGATACCAGGTCTAATTTGGATCATCGATGTAGATATGGAATTTAAATGGATATATTAACTGTACACATTGTAGTCTATAGAACACATGGTGTGTAGCAACCTGGTTACAGAAGGTAGGGTTTCAAAAGTTTTTTAACCATCAATTTTCCAATGGGACCTCCACACATCATGTTTCACAAGTATTGGCCACATATTGTGCACTCTAGGATTACATAGAAAAAGGCATGAAAAAGAACATGTGGTGTACAGTCAGACGACTATGATACATGCAAATAACCTAGAGGACATGGCTGGGACCCTTAGCAGGTGGATTCACCATGTAATAGTGTTAAAAGATAAGGTAAAATTTACAAAGAAAAAACCAAAGTCATATTCATAAATCATGGTTGTTGAGGTATTCCTTGTATCCCACAAACATATCCTTTAGTGCTATGTAGTTAGTGAGTCATGTACTATTTTGGACATGACCAAATTGATAAGTGGGACCACACTCAATGTTGATCCCCTTACACATCATGTACCCATACTTTAATTTTATGCAAACTTCTACCTTTCTCTATACATTCTGAAGACATGGATTTTTTGGCCTCGAGTTTCCTATCATGAGTGTTTTTATGGGTAAAATGAAATGGTGGATACTATTTTTTTGAGATATGATGTCAAATATTTTGAGATTGTTTATTATTTAGGAGAGTCTCATTGAATACAATGATTTATAAAGATCACCAGAGAGATCATATTAACACACTCTTAATTGTTAGGGCATGAGTCCACTATATATCCACCAGGTGGCATCATCCTACAAAAAATGGAATGGAACTCCAATAGATTATTATAGTGGAACCATCAAGTTGGGATAGGGAATGGGTCTTCTACTAACTAATAGAGGGGTACCCTCATGCTGGTTTGAGCATGGGTATTAAACCTATATTTTAGAGTGTCACCCTTATGTTATATCAGGGTATGGGTCCTTAACTACTACACTATCACCCTCGAGCTGTGCTGAGCATGGGTTCTCTACCAACCATCGTAGTGGAACACTCATTATGGGATTGGGCATCAGTCCTCTAGATATAATGTTGGAGAAAACCCCTTGAAGATTCGGGGTATGAGTACTCAATATATTTATTGGAACCTTCCACTGGTACTAGGGCATGAGTCCTTTGCCTAGATACTTTTACCCATGACCATGTAGCACATTGGTGAGGCGTGTCTTGATGTGGATGTTTCTTTGGAATGATGCGAAAGATGATGGACATAATTGTATGACCATTTAGTTAATAGGAACACTTTTGTTGGGCTGGGCATTGAGATTGATATCCCCTTTCTCTATCATTTAGTCTTTATTGTCTTGATTATATATATATATATATATGTATATATATATTCATATCATATGATTTTTTACTCCCATTCATTTAGTTTAGCTATAAAACTATTCCAATAATGAATCTTATTTATTTTTCTTTAGCTATCGTGGAATCATATATGGTATACATATCCTCGCCATTCCAAGGGATTTTCCTGAATGAGTCATGTCTTATATAGACTACAGACTAGTTGGCAGTGATTATAGTGGACCAAAGACATACATGGTGCATTAGACAATGTACAGTGGTCATGGTTTAGATATTTGGAGTAGGGCACTCTCATCATTAACTTTCTTAAATTTTTCGAGTCAATATTGTATCTCGTTCAGAGTGTTTTTCCCTTATGTATTTTGTTTACACAATCATAATATTGTATTTTCTAGAGGTTTTTCAGGCATGTTTGTCAGTCTAGATGGTGGATCTTTTTATTTTGTTACCACAAAATTATCCATTGATATGGTCAAGTTTTTGTGTACAATAAAATTTTTAAAAGGCCCCACATAATAGTACTTTTGTTCGTATTTTGTTTTCATCCTCGGGCCTATAGAGGTGAGCTTGGTATAGTTACAACTTGAGGCTTTTTTTGGTTAGGACATGATATATTTTTAGTAGAGGATGTTCGACCTTCGGATAATATTTGTAGTTATTACCCCTTGTGAGGTGTGGTTTTTAATTTATGGATATAGTGTCAAGTTTTAATTAGTGTGGCTATTAGACTGGGGAATATATCTTCAGTGCGGTGGTGGCGTATTCATTCACTGCGACCTTGACTACCTACTTGAAGAATTATCATACCAAGAATTGGTTACAAGGAGAAATGGTACATTCATAAAAATGGATTGATTAAATTTATTTTCATTCAAGTTTTAGATCTCCATTATATATATATATATATTCTCATCGGATTAGAGAACTTCTTTATTCAATCATTAGGATGCCTCCATAATGAATACCATCAGGGTTACCAATTATGGACCATGATGATGATCTGCTGAGTGATGAGGCTCCGGTTCATGGTCCATAAAATGAGATACATCATTCCTGATCATATGAATTAGATCCTCCACATGTTGAGTAGTATATCATACTGATAGAGAAGTGTGAAGATGCATGTAGGTTTAGTGAACTCTCTATATTCCAGTGCTACATGCTTTTGAGGTTCCACAGAGAGCCATATCCATAGGAAATATATGATTTAATAGAGTTGGTGATCTATGATTTCTAGATTACTTATAAATCGACTGTCTAGGTGTTTGCGCTGGAAGAGAGACTTTTCCAAGGAGAATCCTGGAACTATTGAGGTCTAGTTACACAAACACATGAGGTGTCTACACTCTCATGGCTTGACTTATTGAATTTTTTCAACGAGGCTTAATACTCCACATATTTGTACTAGTATCGTATTTATGATATTATAGAGCTCCATATGGATGGAATTATATTGGACTAGTACATTGTGATGTTCAAAAACCTGATGCAGTACTCCCTAAACATTATCAATGATGGCTAAATTAGAGCATGAAATTTTGTGAGGGAAATTAACAAATATATCAATTCGATTGTTGTACCCTTGTTAATTCTCACCTATGTAGGGGTGTTGGAGTGGGAGATGATGACTGAGAGAATCCAATCATAGGGATTCTAGGATATTGGGGATGATTGTGGGAATCACCGAGTTGAGTCATCTAAAAAAGATAGATGATTCTAGTCGACGTGATCTTGGAAAAAGAAATATTCCTAGGATTAGGCTCAAACATGTTATCTGGGTAACCACAGGGGAATATAAAATCATGTATAATGGTGTGGATATGTATACACTAATTGAAGTCACATGGAATATGATTTCATGATGAGACTTATTGAGGAGCTCAAAATGATATATGATTAACCACAAAGATAGTGGAAGTAGTGTGAACATGGATCTCATAGACTATGGTTGGGTTACCCATAGAGAGGAGAACCTAGTTGAGGATCATGTTATCTGAAGAATTAAAATATATGGGTGGTGGAAGAAAATGTAATATCCTTAAACAACCACCATCATGCAGACCACTTTAGGCTCACGTAGTTGGCAGTCAGGGGAACAGACAGGTGTATATTATGGATTAAAATGATCCAATGATAAATGAGATGATTATAAGTATGATATATGATTATTATAATTTTTCTTTAGTATTATTATACAAATGTTCGATTCATTCATTCAACTTTATACTCTTAGTGTGAGAACTTCTACTCCATGTTAAGGAAATAACTGATCATCTTTTTCATAAGGTACTAACGTGGAATGGATCATCAGTATATTTTATCTATAGAGAGTAAAATATATTTGTTGTTAGTGAAAGGTTCTTGTGGGTCCTTCTAGTCGTCATAATGGAACCATATGTAGTCATATTGGTTATGAATATTTCCTCAATGGCCTGAGGCTAGATTATGTTTCATCGTAAAAAATTCATATCCCTTAACACTAAAAAGGTGATATTCTCTTTTCTGGATGAGTGCTATCTCATAGTGCGGAAAGAGTTTTCATGAGTATGAGTCCAAATAAGATTATAAATCACTGGGTGAGTGTATCCCATGGTGTATAAGGCTCTTTAGGTATCTGGATTCTTTTACTTGTTTAACATTTAATGGACGTCTACCCCATTAAAATTTTGGTACTACCACTGAGGCGATATATAGATATTTTAATTGAATCTCATATTATGATTTCAATTATATATTCATTGGAAAATTATATGGTCCCCACAAAGAAACATGAGTAGTAGTTAATGTTGGAGGTCCGACGAGAGAATGGATTTATCATACCCAGTTTATCCCTGTGGGCTGCTCCAGTGTTTTTCATTAAAATGGACTATGAGAGAATAAGTTTATTGATTCATTATTACCAAATGAAAAATGAAAAAATAATGAAAAATTATCCCTTGATGAATATTAATGAACTCAATGATTATTTTGGAGGCATTGTATGGTCTTCAATGAACTATCTCATGTCCAAAAACCGCTAGTTGAGTGTTTTTGAGACAGATATTTAGTTGATTTCATTTCTACGTCGATATAAACATTATGAGTTCCAAGTGGTGGATTTTGGAATAACAAATTCCCAAACTATGAATATTGATTTGATGAACCTGATATTATATCAACACATGGACTAGTTTTTGGGTTTTTTCATTGAAGAAAAAAACTTATACACAATATTAGAGTAGAAGCATGAAGATCACTTCAGTATGGTCCAAGATATACTACACAATAACCTAATTTATTGTAGTATCAAAAAATTCTAGATATGGATATATGGAGTTTTTTTGGAGGGAATTTCATTTCCTAGTATGGATTAGATTTGGACATATCAATATCAATGCATTGGTTTTTGGGATCCACCCAATAATGTGTCCGATTTGGGCAGTTTTATTAGAATAATGGTGTACAACCAAAGGTTTTTTATAAATTCTTGAAGATTTCAGCCCCTTTGACCACCCTAATGTTGAAAGGGAAACCATTTTTTTGGATGGAATAGTTTTAGATGGTCTTGTTGGAGATGAGGTTGAGGCTACTGAGTGCTCCAATATTGAGACGAGCAGAGTATGGCCAATATTTTTTAGTGTTTTGTGATGACTCTAAATTTAGGATCATCTATGTTTTTATTTGAATACAATAATTTATCATATATGTGTTGAGAAAGTTTTGATCTAATGTGAAGAAATACATGACTTGTGAAATATAGTTGGCATTGATAGTCTTTTAACTAATGATGTGGATGAACTGTCCTTGGGGAGAGTTAATTTTGATTTACTCAGACTGTCAATGTTTCTGGTATGTATTAATGTATAGAGACTTAAACCTGAGACATAGGAAATAGTTGGAGTTATTTTGGGATTTTGTTTTTGAGATATTCAATACTACATAAAGGGACATGTGGTTTAAAATTATCTTAGTAGGATTCCCAATGATGAGTTTGTACAAGAGGTGTATGAAAAGTTGGATTCCATGTTGATGTCCTTGGCAGAGGAGGCTGAAGATATTCATCAATAAATGGGTTGAAACCTTCGATTCTCGATAATGTGATAGATTCAAAGCTATGTTACCTTTAATGTATGGTATTTCATAACTAAATATCATCAGAAGATTCACCATATAGATTTTTAATGGAGGGAATCACACCATCGATTTCTAGGGATGGATGGTGTTCCAATCATAATAAGGGAGGTGGTGAAAAGATAATTCCACAATTTTCTATTTAGCTACACATATTAATTTGGGGAATAATTATAATGAACATCAGTGGTAGTTTTCTAGGGTAAGAATGATAAGTATTTTAGATGAGTTTATCCAATTATTTTTAAATGGTCTGTAGGATACAATTATGCACTTGTTTTCATCTAGTTTTCTGTAGCCCCTAGTCAACCTATTGTTGAAATGGGAAAAAATATCCATTTAATTTGTTATATTTCTCCCTTATACAATGATAGACCATGTCTCCATCACTGTGATCATTAAGAAAAACATGATGTTGGCACACTTACTTGCAATTAGGGGGTAGATTTTCTTAGAGTTTTTTGGGCCCTTTTATGCCCAAATGATTGTTCTACTTCATGGAATTACCTTGAATATTGTATTTGATAAGGATGTACGGTTCATGACATGATTGTAGAAAGGCATTCATGAGGTATTTTGGGCCCTAATGAGGATGAGTAAAACATTTAATCCCATGATATATGGGAATATTTAGTTCACTATCTATGTACTAGGGGATATAATAATGGATTTCATTTTATACACTAGACAAAGTAGACAGGATTACATGTAATTGTTAGAGTTTTCATAAAATATGATTAAAACCCATAAATCTATGTACGTGACCATTAAGTAATATCTATTGAATATTTAAAACATCACAAAACACACCCAAATACTGTATTAGTGTAGTTACTTAAGAACCATGGAATTATGAACCCTCATACATAAGTGAGATACATCATCTCCCACTAGGTTTTTCTTGAGTAAAACCATTATTAATATCATAAAAAATAAAACATATCTTTATAAACTGGGGGAAACAAATCATAAAAAGGGGTGACCTCAATAACTCAGTCAGTATAAATGTTGAAGATTTGTAAGCATAATCATTAGATAACATGTTTGAGAACATGATCATTAATACAAAAGTCATACAGTACATATCAAAGATCATACACTAGAATCCTCGCATATATCTTAAATGTTAATATGAAATGAATTACTGGAAAATAAATAACATAATATCTAAAATCATAACATAAGAATGAAACATGAAATTGTGGAAGAAGCATAAAAATATATAATGATTTCCATAGTAGACAAGGAATCACTCCTAAATCCATATTAGTGGACAACTACATTACTGAACCAGATTCACCACACATTCTAGATTCATATTACTAAACCGAGTTCAGTCCCTACTCTATCCCTATAATACTAAACCAATTTCATTTCTCATTCCATCCATGTATATAAAATGATATATAAATATTTACCAAATGCATTGGAGGGAGATATTTGTCCCACCAGTCTCATAATGAAATAATACATTCATCTTATATTAGATCCTAGTTAATCATATCATAATAAAATAAATTAAATGAGTATTATAAACATTTAATCACATCATAACCTATGAAATGAGAGGGTATTAATCATAATATTATAAAAAATATAACCTTTGAGAAGATGTGGATTTCAAAATCATATAACCAATGAATGTGAGATGGATTTCATAAACAACCTTCCATCAAACATAATTCATTAAGAAAATGAATATGAATGGAAACATAGAGCAATTTTTCCCATAAACGCATTTGTGACACCAATAGATGATATCTTATATGGGATATTATTTTCGATGATCTTATAAAAACATTCATGATGAAAATATCCTTTCTACATTGAAAACACTTTTTAAATAGTACAACCCTTTTGAAAATATTTATCATCGAAAATAGCATTGATAAATTATAAAGGAAGCATTGAAATTAATGAAACGTTTACACAATATTTTTCCAATTTAAATGTGTATTGAATACTTTTTTAAAATAATTTTTAAACAATTTTTTAATCATATTTGTTGATTACAATAGATTTAGGACTAAACAGAGAGATGGTAAAATTTTACCTAAAAACATTACAGTAAGTACCAAATAGTGTAAATTGGTTACTTATACCTGAGGATATATTGAATAATATAGTAGAAGTAAAAGAATGAATATTCATGAGATATTTATTATAAGATTTCATCAAATATAGATAATCATTTGAAATCATGAAAATTTATGAGATTGTCTCCATAAACTCTTACCACATAGTTGCATGGGATCATTCACTTCATGTAAGAAAAGTAAATTAATCAATGATTATAATATATTGAAAATAATTCTATTCATGATATAAAAAAATAAAATTTAATTATATACATCGTGAATAAATATTTAGATTCTTAACAGAACTTTAGTCACAAATAAGGCAAATTGAGAAAAAACATTTTTTGCAATTGGGTAATTTTTAAAACATAGACCCCATGGGAGAAAGATCATAAAATTGATATGTAAATACCCATAAATTTATGTTTAAGAATGATTGATCAAAATATCAGTTAGTAAAAAAAACAACACAAAAGGAAATGGGTGGTGACCAAAGCATGTATCTCAAAGAAATAAAAAGTGAGATGAAATCCCTTTACCGCATGTCTTAAATGTCGTCGTACTAATTGAATCCATATTTATAATAAATATTAATTTATTATAAATATTTTACATAAAAATATTATTTTTTATAATGCATATATAGTTTAATTATGACCATATATTACTTACTGTTAACCATCCTATGTTAAAGATTCACATTAGATTATGTTCTATGAGTTCTTCTCTTGTGTCTTCATTTTTTATATCATTGTCCCTTATTCTTCTATCATTATAATATAATGTAAAAAATGATAAAAATATCAAGTATATATAGTATATTTGTATTATAAAAATCTATATAATATAGACGTATGAAATGGATTATACCATTCATGGAGATGATACGTTGTACGTACACATAAACTATGTTTCGATTTTTATTATCGTATTGAAAGAAATAAAGAAAATGAAATATAGGTATACTTATTTATAATAAAATTATAATAATATCATAATTATATAAATATATTATAATTTAACTAGACATATCATTGATACATCCCATATAGTTTATGAACAAATCACATCTCTTTGAGAGGGTCGTAGTCCATACTTCTTCAAACCAAATTATTATATTAACCCAAAATGAAAATTAAAAATATATGCATGGTAAAATAATTAATGAATACCGATGAAGTAATAAATATAAAATATAAATAATATAAACATATTTCCTATCATAATGTCAACTGTGTGAGGCGGTAATGTAAAATTGAACAATCATTATTTAGTGAGGCGGTAGTCCACTATACAAGTAAACAATATATTCATTACCAATTCAATGGAATTTTATGAGAGTTTAGGTAAAATAAATATAGTATTAAATCATACTATATATATGATACTTGTTTTTTATGAAATCAATTATAATTCTAATTTAAGGGGTGTAGAATTAAAATAAATGAAATTAGTTTGAGAGAGGGTGTTACCTCTTAACGTGGTATCTCTTTTTTGGTTTCCGTCAAAGGGGTCCTTGGAAAGATTTATTCCCATAGAAACCTTAAATTACAATATGATTGATGTTGGGGAAATACATGGGTAGTGTTTAGATGATATTTCGTGTCTTGAGGAGTGTGAAGACGTGGGGTGAATGGAGGACTTTTAAAAATGAGGAGGGGATGCACTCTTGTAATATTAAATAAAAGGAACCCTATACACATTTTTATAGAATGTGTTTAAAAATGGTCCAATGTAGAGGGAAGTTATGATATGGTCTCAATATTTTCATAAAATGGATTTAGGAAAAGTTTATAGGTTGTTTTTTTTCATTTAGGTTATGGTTAAGTCCCTTATTAAACATAATTAAATATTAATAGTTGTAATTAATTTTTAATACATCAGTAATATTTTAGGTAAAAAAACAAAAATTACCTTATTAGACATTAAATATTATTCTGATACCAAATATTTAATCCAATTTTTCCAAATTTAAAACCCAAAAGAGGAAGAAATTAATTTAAATTTAATAATGTATTTGGGTCAACAATGCATGTTTGTAAAGTAAAAAAATTTAGATGTTGTCAATATTTTTATGTTCAATTTTAACGTGAAATTAACTACAATGATATAAATTGTATTTATGACAACCCTCATTTTTATTAGAACTTAAAATTGCTTTATTACATAAAAATTCACTTGATACAACAAAGAAGATAGAGAGGTTTAGTGTCTTTGGGGCTTAGGATCATTACATAAAAACTTTAAACTTGAAATACAACATCCTTATTGAAAACTTCCTTTACATGACCACTACATTCCTTCGTACTTAGCATTCCATGGGATAACCTGAGGACATGCATAAGAAAAGGGTGAGCTATAAAGCCCAGTAAGGGAGTACACAATGAATAATATGAGGAGTACAATACATGTTAGGAAATAGGCATATCAATAGAGCATAAGAGAGACATGAACATAAAGGCATGATAAAGCATGATAATCATAACATGGAAATGTGGCAACAACACTTAACATTGAATTAGCATGAGCCAAGGCTCATTGCACATGGAGCATGAGTAAACCCTCATTGCACTTGAAGCACGAGTAAACCCTCATTGAACATGAATTAGCATGAGTAAACACTCATTTCACATGATGTATCATGATACTATACCCAATGCATTGGAGCGCTATAAAGGGTGAACCCTTCTTAAACATTTCATTTCATGCATAAGTGTGCCACATGGATCATAAAACAAGGATTCATAAAACATAATCATTTCTTCCACGATAAAGGAAAGTGGAATTCATACATGAAACTTTATAATCAATATGTAAATGTGCATAAAGGTGAATACCCTTGATGGAGAAATGGGCATGGTATTCACTACACAAAGACATTGGCTTAGAAAATCGGTGCGATTTCGGCAGCGTAACGGCGTGACATAAGAATTCATAAAAAAGGTTGATGAGAGAGAAAGGGGATACTCATCATATTTACATGTAATGGACAGTAAGGAGATCATATATATACATGTCCCAACAATATAAATGGAATTTATATTCATGATACAAAAGTATTTCTTGAATGTAAAAGAAGAGAGAGAAGTTCCTTTCGGAATTTCGGCATAGTAACAGGTGTACATGGGAGGAATTTAATGAGAGAGAAAGGGTTCTCCCATCATTCAAACAATAAGAAGGCAGTATGGGGGAGGTGATAAACCATACCCCAACATTCATAATTGAAATAAAAAGGGGAATACAACTTAAAGAAAATTGACAAAAAAATGAGAAAGGAAGAAAACCCCTTACTTGGAAGTGTGCTTCAAAAGGCTAGAGAGAGGCTTGTGAGAGGCTTCTTGGGAGCTTGGGGTACCTTGGGAGGATTCTAGAGAGAGTAGGGCAGAGTTTGGACGAACTTAAAGGGCTTTGAGTGAGGAGGAAGTGGGATCTTGGGTGGGTTTATATAGGAAAGGTGAGAGAATTCTTTATTATTTAGGTTTTGGACCCCTTATATTAAAATAATCCAAACCACAAACCATCCCATGGTATTTGCCCATGGTTTCTGGAAAAGGAAAGAGGAAAACAATATTTTACAAGGCCAAGGTCCGAACTTATTAAAAAATTAGGGTTGCTTATGTGGAGGTGAGTCACACTCCCATGGAAATTAATTTAAAAAGGCAAAGTGTTGAATAAGTCTTGAGGGCTCCATTAATGCTTTGAAAAGTGAGTCAATCAAACCCAAAACCTCATTATTTTAATGATAAAACACATATTGGCCGAACATAAGGATTATGGTATTTTATTACATCACCATTGGGTCATTATGATGTCATAAAACACATTATATATTTAAATGGTATTTAATTTTTACCCAAAATTTTGACTGTCTCAGAAAATTATGAAAAATTCACCGTTGGATAATTTTGACGTCCTGATTCCAAAAATAATATTTATTTTATCTAAATAATTTTCTAAATACGTGAAGTTTTACTTTTAAAATAAAAACCGACATTTATAAAAAATTCACGGGTTTTGACAGAAATGGCTTTCAAACCTTAATAAAAATTGTAATTGCATTCATAAAATTATAAGATCATTTATATTTAATAAAAATTAATTTAATATTAATAATAATATTTTATTAAAATATCATTTAATTCAAAAATCCTTTAATTTAATAAAATGTAATTCTTAATTAAATAATAACTAAAAACACCGTTTGTACTTTAACAACTTATTACAATGTATCAAAAATGACTAGAAATTATATTCATTATTATATAGAAAAATAATGTACATGAACATGGTGCTACTTATTTGTTACATAACCCCTTAAAATAGCCGCATAAGACCTAAGGGTAAGGTGTGCGATGGTGACAGACTCTTGGGGTTGCTCGGATGACATTGCTCGAGTGGTAAACTCTATCAACTTCCATTTTTCCCGTAGACGATCACGTTCGAGCTTGACTTGATGAAGCTCAGCTTGGGATTGGTCAAAGGGAAAATCCCAAAGACGCTACCTCCTTTCTGAGCTCCGACAAATGGGCTTCGTACGGGGCAATTCTACTGGATGAGGCCATCGCTTCCTTTGACTGAGTAGAAAATTGGTTCGTTAAAGCCTTATATTTAAACTACACAGATGATCACTGTTCAACGGCTATAAAAGTAACAGTCACAAATCTTAACGTTAAACTAAAGAAGTTTACATCTTATAAAAACATTTTTTTTTTCATAAAGAATCATTTAACTGGATCAAGAGGTATTTTCCATTAATGAAATTTTGGGTCGTTACAACATTCCCCCCATAAGAAATTTCGCCCTCGAAATTTTCCTTTTCCCACACTAAAACAAATGTGGGTAACTTAGCTTCATCATATCCTCCGACTCCCAAGTTGCTTCTTCAAACTTGTGGTTTCTCCACAAAACCTTGACGAGGGGCATTGTCTTATTTCGTAGAACTTTTTCTCTACGATCTAAGATCTTCACTGGTTGCTCCTCATAAGAAAGATCGTCTTCTAATTGTACCAGCTCGGAAGAGAGTACATGTGAAGGGTCTGGTATGTACTTCCTTAAGAGGGATACATGGAAGACATCATGCACCTTGTCCATAGTAGGTGGAAGTGCTAGTCTATAGGCCACAACCCCAACACGATCAATAATCTCGAAGGGGCCGATGTACCTTGCACTTAACTTCCCTTTCTTTCCAAACCTCATGACCTTCTTCCACGGAGATATGCGTAAAAACACCATGTCTCCGAATTTAAACTCAAGGTCTCGTCGACGATTATCTGCATAACTCGTCTGTCAACTTTGGGCTGCCTTGATATGCTGCTGTATGGTTTTCACCTTCTCCACCATTTCTTCGACCATTTCTGGTCCAAGCAGCTTACGTTCACCGACCTCATCCCAACATGCCGGTGTTCTACACCTTTTCCCATACAGGGCTTCATATGGTGCCATTTGGATGCTCGAGTGGAAACTATTATTATAAGAGAACTCAACTAGAGGAAGATGTTGATCCCATCCTCCTTTAAAGTCCATTGAGCACGCTCTCAACATATCCTCAAGTGTTTGGATAGTCCGCTCGGATTGGCCATCAGTTTGAGGATGATAGGCCGTACTGAAGTTCAGTTTAGTATTCAGAGCATGTTCAAGACTCTTCCAAAACTTAGAGGTAAATCTTGGATCTCGGTCAGACACAATAAATAGTGGTACTCCATGAAACCGTACCACTTCCCTGATATATATCTGTGCCAGTTGATCCAAAGAGAAATCCTCTCGAATAGCAATGAAGTGTGCAGTCTTTATAAGACGATCCACAATAACCCAGATTGCATTGTTGCTTTTGGATGTCCTTGGAAGTCCAGTGACGAAGTCCATGGTGATGTTCTCCCATTTCCATTCTGGTATGGGTAATGGTTGCATCATCCCCTTAGACTTCTGCCTCTCTGCCTTCACTTGCTGACACACCAGGCACTTTGATGTATATTCGGCGATCTCCTTATTCAGATTATCCCACCAAAAGTTTTCTCGGAGATATCAATACATCTTTGTGCTCCATGGGTGAATAGAGAAATTTGAACTATGTGCATCATCCAAAAGTTCCTTCTTCAGCTCCGAACTTTATGGGACACATAGACTTTTCCCAAACCGCACAATTCCTTCTTCATTAACATTAAACTCTGAGGATTTTCCCTTTTTGATAGCTTCCACTTTTTCTTGGATTCTCGCTTCATCCTTTTGAGCATCCTTTAACCTTTCCAAAAGGGATGGTTGAGAAATCATTTGTGAAAGGATTGATGATGTTCCCTTCTTTATGATTCCCATGTCTATCTTCATCAAGTCTATGAAGATTGGATCCTTCTCAATTCTCATCATTGATAGAATTGCTGGATCCTTTCTACTTAGGACATCTGCCACCTTGTTCGCCTTCCCAGGGTGGTAATGTATTGAACAATCATAATCCTTTATGAGCTCTATCCATCTTCTCTGGCGCATATTAAGCTCTTTCTATGTGAATATATATTTAAGACTCTTGTGGTCAGTATATATCTCACATTTCTCTCCATAGAGATAATGCCGCCAGATTTTCAAAGCAAAGATTACCGCCGCCAACTCCAGATCATGCGTTGGATAGTTTCGCTCATGGATTTTCAACAGTCTTGAGGCATAGGATATCACTTTATCATTCTGCATCAGCACACATCCTAAGCCCTTCTTCGAAGCATCACTGAATACCACAAAAAGCTCCCCACTTGTGGGTAAAGTGAGCACAGGTGCAGTGATAAGCCTCCTTTTCAACTCCTTGAAGCTTTCATCGCATTCATCACTCCAAGAAAACTTTACTCCCTTTCGAGTTAGCTTGGTAAGAGGGTTGGACAATCGTGAGAAGTTTCTCACAAATCGTCGATAATATCAATCTAACCCCAAGAAGCTACGGATATCAGTTACCGATGTTGGCCTCGGCCATCCCTCAATTGCGTCTGTTTTGGAGGGGTCCACATATATCCCATTGCTTGTGATGATATGGCCAAAGAATGAGACCTCCTTCAACCAGAACTCACACTTGCTGTACTTGGCATAGAGCTTCTCCTTGCGCAAAGTCTCCAGTACAGTTCTTAAATGCTCCTCATGGTCCTCCTTGGTTTTGGAGTATATTATAATATCATCTATAAAGACTACCAAAAATTTATCTAGGTAATCTCTAAAGACTCTATTCATCAAGTCCATGAATATTGCTGGAGCATTGGTGAGTGCAAAAGGCATTACTATGAATTCATAGTGCCCGTACCTTGTACAAAAAGCAGTCTTGGGGATATCTTCCTTCTTCACCCTTACTTGATAATATCCCGACCCCAAGTCGACCATGGAGAATTATTGTGCTCCACGCAGCTGATCAAACAAGTCATCGATTATTGGGAGAGAATACTTGTTCTTTATCGTGATTTTGTTAAGTTCACGATAATCGATGCAAAGCCGTATTGACCCATCCTTCTTCTTGACGAAGAGGACTGGTGCACCCCATGGTGATGCACTTGGGTGTATAAACCCTTTATCCAGATTCTCCTGTAGTTGTTTCTTCAGTTCTTCAAGCTCAACCACAGCCATTCTATATGGAGTCTTGGATATTAGTAGCGCCCCAGGTATAAGTTCAATTGAGAACTCAACATCTCTTCTTGGAGGAAGACCAGGAAGTTCCTCGGGAAATACTTCAGCGAATTCCCTCACAATAGGCATTTCTTCAAGGGTGGTTTCTTCCTTGGACTCAATCATCTGAGCCAGATATGCATGCTCATAAGGCAGTGATATCCATGCTTGAGATGATGGAGCTAAAGGAGATTCATCTTCCTCTTGACACTTGTAAAGAATCGGGGGTCGATTCTCCATATGGAGTGTGATTTCCCTCTCCCGACAATTTATGTTGGCTCTATATAAGGAAAGCCAATCCATGCCAAGAATTTCATCAAATTCCACCAAAGGGAGTATGATGAGGTTTGCCGGGAAATTCAATCCACATATTATAACAGGGGAGGACTTATAATCATGGGATGCAATTATTGCCCCATTTTCCGTACTCACCGACATCTTTACTTCCATGATTTGTGGTGGTGCAGGGATTGTTCTACTAAACTTTTGAGATATAATAGAATGCGTAGAACCTGAATCAAAAAGTACGTTCGCTATTATTGAATGAATAACTAGCGTACCTGTCACCACTTCGTTGTCGGGGTTCACTTCGACAAAAGTGATGGCAAATGCTCTTCCTTGCTGTCTTGGAGGTTGTTGATTGCCTCCGATAACCCTTCGATTAGGGCACAGATTTGAAAAATGACCTGGTTCTTTGCATTTGAAGCATTGAACAACGCGTTGAGGTTAGAACGGAGCGTTCCTCCCTTCCGTCGCAGCCGCGGGTCCTTCTTGCTGACAGTTAACAGCTAGGTGCCCTTCTCTTCCAAAATTAAAGCATTTTCTTGTCCCCCTAAGGCAATTTCCAGGGTGCTTTTTTCCCACACTTTTGGCAAGTGGGGTGCTGGAATTTCTTAGCGCCGTTGGATTTATCCATCGGACCACCAGCATTGAAGTCCACCTTCCGCTTCTTGTCCCCATGACACCCCTGTGATTCTCCGATCTCCATTTCAACCTTGAGGGCACATCGGACAATTTCCTCATAGCTGTCGAAATCACGGATCGCTAATGCTTTCCGCAAGCATGGCTTCAGCCCACCAAAGAAGCGGTCAACCATGCATTCGGGGGTAACGACAAAGCCGGAAGCGTATCGTGCAAACCTTGTGAAGTTTGCCTCGTACGCTCCCACAGATTCCTCATCTTTCTGCTCGAGGGAAAGGAAGTCCCTTTCCATCTTAAGACGGAGGGTGCGTGGAAAATATTTATCGAAAAACATCTTCCGAAATACCTTCCATTCCAAAGCCTCGATCTCCTCATCAGGCTTCGTATTTTTGATCAACGTCCACCATTGATCAGCTTCACCCTCCATATGATAATCCTCCAGGAGAACCTTCTCTTTTTCAGAGCATTGGAGGATGGAGAATATCTTTTCAATGGAGTTGATCCATTGTTCAGCAATCGTGGGATCGGATGATCCACTAAAAGTAGGAGGCCTTTGTCTCATGAAGCTTTCAATAGAGACTTGTTCTTTCTTAGGGGGGGTTGAACGTTCCTCTTGACCAGTGTTTCTATTCAAAACTTGTGTTAGCTGAGAGAGAAGCGTGCCAAAGTTCGCGATTCCCGCTCCCATTGGATTGGGCATCTCATAAGTACAATCATCACACTGATCTTCACAACGGTTGTTAGCCCATGTTCTCCTATTACCGGCCATTGGCTGGAATAAAAGGAAAGTTAGGGGTAACACATAAAGGGTAATCTAAAGACAAAAGTTGATGACTTATAAATAAACTTTAATCTCTTTAACTCATGAGTCTATAGGATTCAATCCAGGCTTTTCATGATCTTCCTTCTAACATATACCCTTAGGGGAATTTTTCCCTTAATAAGGGTTCATACTAAGATTGTGAATTTATCAAAACATATCCCCCGTGAGTGTCGTAACCAAGAGTGCAGCAAGGCCCGTTGTCGTGCACCAGTTCCCGTTCGAGTCTAGCTCAAAGCGGTGTTTTCGGGTTTTGCCCCTAGGATACATCTGTGCCAGAGCCGCCTCTACCTGCTCGTATCCAGACAAGGATGTATTTGTTTGATAAACCACTTACTTAGTATTTACCAAAACATAGGGATGTTTTTATTATGATTAGTATTGTATCTAAGGCTTTATTAGGGTTTCCTAATCCCAAAAATAACTAAACCTATCCTCTGATACCAACTATGACAACCCTTCTTTTTATTACAACTTAAACATGCTTTATTACATAAAACATCACTTGATACAACAAAGAAGATCGAGAGGTTTAGTGTCTTTGGGGCTTAGGATCATTACATAAAAACTTTAAACTTGAAATACAACATCCGTATTGAAAACTTCCTTTACATGACCACTACATTCCTTCGTACTTAGCATTGCATGGGATAACCTGAGGACATGCATAAGAAAAGGGTGAGCTATAAAGCCCAGTAAGGGAGTACACAATGAATAAAATGAGGAGTACAATACATGTTAGGCAATAGGCATATCAATAGAGCATAATAGAGACATGAACATAAAGGCATGATAAAGCATGATAATCATAACATGGAAATGTGGCAACAACACTTAACATTGAATTAGCATGAGCCAAGGCTCATTGCACATGGAGCATGAGTAAACCCTCATTGCACTTGAAGCACGAGTAAACCCTCGTTGCACTTGAATTATCATGAGTAAACACTCATTGCACATGACGTATCATGATACTATACTTTACCCAATGCATTGGAGCGCTATAAAGGGCACACCCTTCTTAAACATTTCATTTCATGCATAAGTGTGCCACATGGATCATAAAACATGGATTCATAAAACACAATCATTTCATCCATGATAAAGGAAAGTGGAATTCATACATGAAACTTTATAATCAATATGTAAATGTGCATAAAGGTGAATACCCTTGTTGGAGAAATGGGCATGGTATTCACTACACAAAGACATTGGCTTAGAAAATCGGTGCGATTTCGGCAGCGTAACGGCGTGACATAAGAATTCATAAAAAAGGTTGATGAGAGAGAAAGGGGTTCCTCATCATATTTACATGTAATGGACAGTAAGGAGATCATATATATACATGTCCCAACAATAGAAATGGAATTTAGATTCATGATACAAAAGTATTGCTTGAATGTAAAAGAAGAGAGAGAAGTTCCTTTCGGAATTTCGGCATAGTAACAGGTGTACATGGGAGGCATTTAATGAGAGAGAAAGGGTTCTCCCATCATTCAAACAATAAGAAGGCAGTATGGGGGAGGGGCGAAACCATACCCCGACATTCATAATTGAAATAAAAAGGGGAATAAACTTAAAGAAAATTGACAAAAAAATGTGAAAGGAAGAAAACCCCTTACTTGGAAGTGTGCTTCCAAAGGCTAGAGAGAGGCTTGTGAGAGGCTTCTTGGGAGCTTGGGGCACCTTGGGAGGATTCTAGAAAGAGTAGGGCAGAGGTTGGACGAACTTCAAGGGCTTTGAGTGAGGAGGAAGTGGGAGCTTGGGTGGGTTTATATAGGAAAGGTGAGAGAATTCTTTATTATTTAGGTTTTGGACCCCTTATAATAAAATAATCCAAACCACAAACCATCCCATGGTATTTGCCCATGGTTTCTGGAAAAGGAAAGAGGAAAACAATATTTTACAGGGCCAAGGTTCGAACTTATTAAAAAATTAGGGTTTCTTATGTGGAGGTGAGTCACACTCCCCTGGAAATTAATTTAAAAAGGCAAAGTGTTGAATAAGTCTTGAGGGCTCCATTAATGCTTTGAAAAGTGAGTCAAACAAACCCAAAACCTCATTATTTTAATGATAAAACACATATTGGCCGAACATAAGGATTATGGTATTTTATTACATCACCATTGGGTCATTATGATGTCATAAAACACATTATATATTTAAATGGTATTTAATTTTTACCCAAAAATTTGAATGTCTCAGAAAATTATGAAAAATTCACCGTTGGATAATTTCGACGTCTAGATTCCAAAAATAATATTTATTTTATCTAAATAATTTTCTAAATACTTGAATTTTTACTTTTAAAATAAAAACCGACATTTATAAAAAATTCACGGGTTTTGACAGAAATGGCTTTCAAACCTTAATAAAAATTTTAATTGCATTCATAAAATTATAAGATCATTTATATTTAATAAAAATTAATTTAATATTAATAATAATATTTTATTAAAATATCATTTTATTCAAAAATCCTTTAATATAATAAAATGTAATTCTTAATTAAATAATAACTAAAAACACCGTTTGTACTTTAAAAACTAATTACAATGTATAAAAAATGACTAGAAATTATATTCATTATTATATACAAAAATAATGTACATGAACATGGTGCTACTTATTTGTTACATAACCCCTTAAAATAGCCGCATAAGACCTAAGGGTAAGGTGTGCGATGGTGACAGACTCTTGGGGTTGCTCGGATAACATTGCTCGAGTGGTAAACTCTATCAACTTCCATTTTTCCCGTAGACGATCACATTCGAGCTTGACTTGATGAAGCTCAGCTTGGTCTTGGTCAAGGGAAAAGCCCAAAGACGCCACCTCATTTCCAACCTCCGACAAATGGGCTTCGTAAGGGGCAATTCTACTGGATGAGGCCATCGCTTCCTTTGTCTGAGTAGAAAATTGGTTCGTTAAAGCCTTATACTTAAACTACCCAGATGATCACTGTTCAACGGCTATAAAAGTAACGGTCACAAATATTAACGTTAAACTAAAGAAGTTGACATCTTATAAAAACATTTTTTTTTCATAAAGAAACATTTAACTGAATCAAGATGGATTTTCCATTAATGAAATTTTGGGTCGTTACAGTATTAATTGATACAAATTTCTACTAATATACTTTTGAACAATTTTATAATATAATTTAACATTGAAAATAAATTTTATGAAATGTAAGGTTTGTATTAGAATATAATATTGTTATAAATTAAATGAAAAATGAATCCTTATAAAAAAATTACAATAATTTAACCCAACATTATATTTATATGACTTCCATATTTAATTTTCTTTTAAAATTTAAAATATAAAATTTTCAAAATAGGATTTATAATGGTTTATTTATTAAAATTTGGTAAAAATTTAACTAATAATTTTTTTTTTTATTTATTAAATTCGATTTATTATTATATTAATCTAGTAAAACATATTCAATTTTTTTCTAACATATTTACTCGATATATAACATATATATCACATAAATAATACTTAATATGTTTAAATGATTTAATTTTTTGTATTGAAACTTATTTTTTGAGCATAAAAATAGATTTATATAAAAATAATTCCTTTATATTCAATTTATTTTTATATTCAATTATAAATAATATTTAAATAATTAATCGATTTTATTATTTTTGAGAAAAGATTTTATTAAAATGTTTTAGTTAACAATAATCATAAAATCTAATTTAACGACTATGTTATATATTATTATTTTTATCATTATATATTATTAATAACATATTATTGTTTGGTAACACTCGGTGAAGAGTGTTACACATGACATTGAGGAAAGTACCTGTAACATGTAACACAAGCTAACCTATTTTTTATATATAGAGAAAGGTAAAATGTATGTTTCATGTAGTTCATTTATGTTAAACAGAGTTATTTAATATAAAATAAACTATTTTTTGTGTTCCATGAAATAAAAATATCATAATGATTAAATTAATCCGAAATAAATAATTTACAAAATCACAGTGAGTAATATTCTACCCAATATAAAATGAATTTCACCAATGAAACTCATATGGGTTATCAATTATTTAACAAAATAAATTTTCATTTATGGATTCCACATTGTAAAAATTAATAAAAAACTTCCATTAAAAATATAATGTTGTAATCATAATGTTTACCCAATAAAACAAATAACTAGGTTTCCATATAAGAAAACATAGGTTTGGATTAATGAATGTACATAGAGTAAAAATGTAAATACATATACGGAGTAATTGAGGTTATCAATGAAAAACAAGTTTATGATCAAAGAAATTTTTAGGGCCTTAATTACATAAATCAATGATGATTTCAAAGGCCATTGGTTCAACAAACGTTAAGATTTTAGGACATCATTACTTTGGTCAATTTAAGAATATTTACCAAAAATATTTCATTCTTTTTTTTCATTTATTATTTTATAATACATCCATTAACTCATTTAATTAATGTTTAAAAATTAGCATATATTCATAAAACACAAATTTACTCTATTAGTGGATATTAAAACCAAAATTTTATAAAATTTATGACTATTTTTCTCTTAGCAATCAATTTCCTTAATAAATAAACAAGAAACAGTAACCCGTCTGATTGATCACTAAATCATGTGCATAACAATTTATTATAAATTAACAAGGTCATTATGTAGGCTATTGGTTGGTGTGAATCCCTTATCATCCGTTGGTCATGGATTCAACATGTACGACCTTCCCGGATATAACTTGTTTTCACCAAGCATACATATTGTCCATTTATAAAAAAAATAAAATAATTACCAAAATTAATAATGTGAAAATCTATAAAATAAGGCTGATCTCTAAATATCATGTTAATTAGGGTTATAAATACAACATTAATACACAAATAGTTCATCAAAATATTAACATAAAATTTATATTAATGGTCAACCTTATAACCCTTCTAAATGATGAAAATTTAAAATAGAATAACAAAGGTAATAAAATCAGCTTAAAATTGATCACCATTTTATTTCAAAATTTATATTGTTTGTCACATTACAACCATGTTAATTCCATCATCGTATATTTTCTTGAAATATGGTAATAACATAAACTACAATAAAACTTTTTGGTATAATGTATGTTTCCATATATAAAATGTTACTGGATATAATCTATAAATCTAAGATGTTATAAACATCATCTACATTGACATATAGCATTTTTTAACAAATAAATATTCATATTGATTTCAATTAGTGATATACAATTTACTTTATCCAAATCAATAGTCTATTTATCATGGAATTACACAACCTTATCAACATCATGATCATATTAAGTGTTACATTACCTTAATGAAAATATCACTTTTGTATTTATTCATCACCACTATAAAATATCATTTTAGATTCTTAATGAAACCTTTTCAAATAACTTATAAATTTCATGATTCATATATCATAATATTTCAATTCCAAAACATAATTACTTCATTAATCAAATTTCATTCTTATACTACTACATAGGAATCATCATCTAATTCATTAATACATAGTTCCTATTATATGAAATATGAATCATGTATTAGTGTTCCATGGCCACAATCTATTCATAATTCATAATTATTAATGAAAAAAATAAAAGAAGAAAATAATATACTTTTCACATGCCATTTGTGATCTCATTTTCTTCATAAGAATAACCAATAATCATACCACCTCCTTGATTCTCATCCTGAGATTTCAAAATGGGAAATTGATTATCATAGTTAAAATACATTTGAATTCAAAGAAATTCATTGTTAACCATGATCCGTCATGTTCTCTCCATTATATTATACATGAAATGATGGGGTGAGAAACCCATGTTGTAGGAGAATACAACATAATCATGAAAAATTTCTTACAGGATGTATAAATCATGAATTCAAAATTTCAATAAACATCAACATAGGTTTATAAAAGGTAATTCATAGTCATATTCCATTCAAATCATTCATAATGGTTCATGAAGTGTTTGTGACTTTCCAAAGAAAATCCCTTGGGAGTGTCAAACTGGGTATGTAGGAAAGCCCATTGTCATGTACAATATTACCCTAACTAAGGACCAAAAATTCATTTAGATATAACTTCTCCATGGTAAATCTATGACATATCCACATAAAATTTTCATATCCATATAGGGATTTATTACAATGAAACCACATACTATATACATTACAAAAACTCCTGGCCATTTTATAAATGTTAACTCATACTTATACATACCCTTAATGACATACGTAGACATATAATTATAAAAATACATATAGATTTTAGTAAATATTTCAAAACCATAAATTTATAGGTTAACTAAACCATGATATGATACCCAATATAGAAACTTTGTCTTGACATACATTAAAATTACATAACAATTATAGAATAGATAAAACATTACACAAACAGATGCCCAAAGTCTGTATTACTATAGTTTCTTTTGAAACATGTAACCATGATCACTGGTACATAACTGAGATAAACCATCTCTAACTAGGTTCATCTTGACTAGAATCTTGCATTGACACATAAAAAAATAACAAAACATTAGAACCAGTGGGAATGAAATCATAAAGATGGTGAGCTCAAATTTTCTGTAAGGGTAACCATGAGTGATAAGTAAGAACAATAATGAGAATAAGTGTTTGATAATATGATCATGAAAATACAATATAATACCCTATATATCATATATCATACACATGAATCATGGGATAAACATTGGCAGTTCATAAGACACGAATTAAGAGGAAATAAAGAAAATCTGTCATGGAAGAATAAAATAAGAATAAATCACTGAATTTTTTCTTACACATAATCCTATATAATTATTTCCATAGTATTAAAGGAATATATTTCAAATCCACCTTTGTTGACAATTTCCTTTACGGATCCGGATTCACACCCCATTTTAACCGAGTATTAATGAACTGAGTTCACTCCCCATTCTATCCCTTTAATACTAAACCATGTTTATTTTCAGTTCTAACCATGTCTATCTCATTAGATATAAATATTTATCCAATAAATTAGAGGTATATATTGGTTACACACGTATTATAATGAAATCATACATACATACAGTACTAGATAATATATTATCATAGTATAACCCAGGAAATTAAATGGGTAACACAAGCATTTAATCATATCTTAGCTTCTATAAAATGACAGGATTCACAATAATTTACTCATAGAATTAAATTTTCTAGTACATATAATTTTTTTTAAAAAATTAACCCATGAAAAGAAGTGGGTATCTAAAGAATATTACATGTGAAAGAGAGACTTGTTTCATAACCATCATTCCATTCAATATAATCCATTCAAGGAATGAATATGAATGGAGACACTGAATAATTTTTCCATAAAGGAATAGTATAACCCCAAATGTTGTTATCATAGATGGGAAATAATTTTAAATAATCATTTAATAACATTTTTTGAGGATGATATACATTATTCATTTAAAAATGATTTTTAATACATAAAACACATATGAAAACCATTTTCATTAAAAATAAATTTGAAAAAATATAAAGGATACATTGAAACTATAAAACATTTTAAAAATCCATTTTCATTAAAAAATTTCTTCAAATAAATTATGAAAACAATTTTTTAATACCTTTTTGAAAACACGGTTTTTTAATATAATAGATTTCTGACTAAGGATAGAGACTATAATATTTTATATTAAATATTACAATAATCACCAAATAGTAGAAAATGGTACTAATACCTAAGGATATACTGAAAAAATATATGAAAATGAAATTCATATATATTCAAGTGATATGGACCATAAAATTTCGTTAATGAATCATAATCATTAACAATCTCGGAATGTGATAGATATTTTTTTGATAAACTATTACCAATTGGTTGCATGGGATAATACTCATCATGTAAGAAAATTAAATTAAATTAAGTGTAAAATATCATTATAAGAGGGATATTCATGATATCACATTTAAAATAAAATAATATACACCTCTAAAATGAGATTATCTATATAAAAAATCATTAGTATCAATGATGTAATGTTGAGATAAAACATTTTTAATAATTTTGTAACTTTTGAAATCGAAACCAAATAAAATAAAGAACATAAAATGGATATGAAAATACCCATATATTTAATTATATTAATAATTTTAATAAAATAATTGTTAGTACATAAACCAAAAAAAATGAAACGGGTGGTGATAAAAATATGTATCTCATAGAAATAAAATCTCAGATGAAATCCATGTACCTTGGGTCTCACCTCACACAGTACTCATTGAAACCACCAATATAATAAATATTATATTATTAAAAATAATTTGTAGAATAATATTATTATATATAATAGCATATATGGTTTTATTATGAAATTATATTACCCTCCTAGTTAAGCATCATTTTTTATGGTTTCACATCAGATAAAATTCTCAGTGTTCTTTGCATTAGTCTTAAATTGTTATATCTTTGGTCCTTATACATATATAATATTTCCAAAATGTAAAAAATTATATGAATATAATTTATAGAATTATATGTGTATTATTATAAAATATATAATATGGAATTAAGAAATTGAATACACTATTTGTGGAGATGGTAAGCAATATATATGCATGAATAATGTTTCTGTTTTTATAGTCTTATTCAATGAAAAAAAATGAAAACGAAAATTACATAGATATATATATAATATCATTAAATTAGAATTACAATGTAATGTAGATCATATAAGTTTAATTAACCCATCTTCAACACATTCCATGTAGTTTATGATCAAATCACATAACTATGAGGGGGCGGCAGTCCAAACATCCTCAAACGAAGTTATCATATTAACCCAAAATGGTAAGTAGAAAAATCTGTGTTATAAAATAAATAAAGAAGATTAATCACAAAATAAATATAATATATAAAATATTTATAAATAATTTCCCTCATAATATCTACCGAGATAGGCAATAACATAAAATTTCACAATCATTTTTTTGTGAGGAAGTTGTCTACCATACATGTAAACAACATACCAATTACCCAGCTAATGGAATTGTAACACCCCAATATTTTATCGACCTGTTTTTTTAATAAGTATAAATATAAATTTATGTATTTCATTGAATGTAGTAATATATTCCTTTCACACAGAACACTAACATGGTATAGGTTCCATGAAACATTGACATGGGGTTCAATGTACCTAGCTCGGAGTTGGCTTACGATACACACAACAGTGAGTTTATAAGAAAAATAACATTTTGTTGATTAAATTATTTAATTAGGATAATTATATAATAGAGAAAAAAATAGTATTAAAAATAAAAATAAATAGTTTTTCAAATTGTATTAATAATTTTTTTATATTAATAAAACACATTGACCATAAAAGATACGATTTTTTGTAAAAAAAATTTTTGGTTTTAAAACATTGTTTTCTAAATGAACGTCATGTAATACTGAAAATAATTTTAAACAAATTTATAAATTTAATTTGAGAAAATAAACATCATTTTTGAATTCAGAACAAATTAATTAGCTGATGGTAAATTTTGGGGATTTTTCTCACAAACATCATTTTTTGATAAATAGTTAAAAATACTCTTTTAAGTTAAAAACTACATTTTTGTCTAATTAATTGATAATGATATATGATACTATAAATTTGTATTAATTTTAGATTAGATAAATATTAAATCTAATAATAAAATTTAATTCAATAGAATGAATTCCAATTTGATAATGAATATAATATCATAACAAACATTTGACCATTTTCTTACATTTAAATCCTTATTATTTAACCCTATATATAGGATTATAAATAATCTTAATTTTTCCGCTTATATGATTTTAATTTAAAATATAATATCTACAACATTATTTCCATTATAATATATATATTCAAACATTTCCATGTTTATTTTTGAACAAATTTATTTCTAAATGTGATTAAAATAAATCATAGAAATTAAGGCTAAATTAGGATTAATTTGGAAGTAAACCTTATAATTAATGGCCCCAATGACATAGAAACTTTTACATAACCCTATTTTATGACCATATATATTCCATAAAACATCCTTAATTTATTTATTTATTTTTTATAGGTTTATTGGTATGAACATGTGCACGCATAATTTGTTTCTAAAAATTCCATGTTATCACTTTTCCTTCCATTTAAAAGGCCACCAAATCTAGACATTCATCACACCTATAATACCTTTTATGTTTGTACATGATATACCCACATATCCTCACAACAATCCTGCATTCGACTTTGATGCCTCCCTTTCCCCAGAAACCCTCTCAATAAAACATTTGACACAAACCAAAAAGAGTTACTCGATTTAGAGGTAACATCATATTTCGTGATCATTTCCTTTTTGTTCGTTCTCTACCACCTACAGTCAATTTATTTCCATATTGTGTGATAAAACATGTATCTTACATATACTATGATGTTATAAATCTAATTTTATGTACTATACATACACACACCTCTATTTAACGTATGTTAAATATACTGATTCTATTTATAATAAAATACTACCACACGAAACAATGATTGTTCATTTTTCATTTACCATCATTAATGGTGGCCATTATGATCGAAAATATATTTTTTATGTCATATATAATATTTAGTTTGTATTTAAATTTTATTATTCCATTTATAGCGTACATTATTTAACCTTCTATTTGTTCTTAATGCGATAATCTCGTTGGAGGAATTGTGGACTACCGAACCTCAAAGCGAAGTCATCCATTCGCACACCATATAAGATTTATTATGAATGAGTTTAGTAAAATAAAATAATATGTAATATATTATATATTCATTATACCTTATAATTTATATAAATACATATACATATATATATGTCATTTTATTTTGTTCTTTCAATGCGACAATTATAAACTGAATTATCCTCCATGTGTACATACGACATACCATCTCCATGATTGGTGTATTCTATTTAGTAAATATTTATACTATAAATTATTATAATTTTCATAAAATATATATTTTTTATATTTATATCATTATATACATTCTGGAATCATGATATAAGTATAAGGATCAACGATTTAAAAAATTAATAATCATACAAATAACAAATAAAATATTACCCAATGTGAAACCTGAACATATGATCGTAAACCAGTGGGTAATATAAGGTCAAAATCAAACCATATATGAAATTATTTATAAATGTATTATTCTTTAAAAATTTTATAATAAAATTATATTTACTATATAGGAATCAGGTATGAGTACAAAGAAAGTCAGGACACAAGGTAAGGGAAATTTCATCTCACTTTTAATTTCGGTGAGATTCTTATTATGTACACCACTATTTCCATTTTTGTGGTGAATGTACAGACCATGATTTAATTATATTTATATTATACCTAAATTTAGGGGCATTTACATATCAATTCTAATATCCTTTTTTCACATGGATTAACATTCAAAAGTCACTAAATAGATAAAATCGTTTTGTCATAATTTGTGTTCATTGAGACTCATGTTTTGTTACCTTCCTAAAATATTTATTCTGGTGTATATACTTCCATTATAAATTATTTATAATTAATCTCATTATTTTCATGATATATCAATCATAATTTAATTGAAATTTATTACATGGAGAGTATGACCCCTAACAACGATGTTATAATAGTTCATTGAGACAATCTTATTGTTTTTTTTCAAGATTCTGTATGTTTATGCTTCCTTTGGTGAAATATTTCAAAAATATTAATTTGTTTCCTTATCATATTTTTATTCAATATATAATAATTTTTTAATAATGTTTGTTTCACTCTTTGGTACATATTATAATGGTTTTAATAATATTAGACCATCTCTCTCTTCGGTCGGAAATCCATAGCATTCAAAAATAATGTTTTCAAAACTGATTGGAAAAATGTTTTCAAATGTCCCTTGAAGAATATTTTTAAAGAAAATAAATTTATAATTTTTTTTATTTTCAAAGCATTATTTAGGAGTTTTAAAATATAATATCAAAGTAAATGTTTTTAAAAAGGATTTACTTTATAAATTCATTTTTCTAAGAAGAATGAATATTTTCTTAAAGAGCTGTTTTAAAGGACCATTGAAAATTCATACCCATATATGATAACATTAATTGGAGTTTCTCATAACATTAATGAGAAATCATCCAATTTTTTGATTCATATTATTTATTTGAATGGACTGTGATATGATGACATGATGTTTATAAAGCATGTTTTTCTTTCATATGTTATATGCTTTTGAAAAACATTTCATTTAACAGGTTATGTTTATGATGATGTGACTATAAAATCTATATATATCCATAAGTTATTGATATATTTAAAACTTTATGATACCAATTTAATTTAATGGGTTATGGTTGGATGACTTTTGATCTTTTGGACCACGTATTTATAGTTTCATTATGTGATGAGTGGGACATATATCTCCCTCTAATGAATTTGGTAAAGATTTATATCTACTGAGATATAACTGGAATAGAACTAGGATTAATCAGTTCATTAATAAAAGGATAGAATGTGAGTTACTCAGTTCTATAAAACTGGGTTTCATCAAGGGTCACTTCGATCAGTAATATATGGCTACAAAAGGGGTTACCGAGTTTTTTAAAGGACATTTTCCGCTAAGATATTATTCAAATAGATGCATTTGGTATGATGAAAAACTATAAATGATTATGTGTTTCCACAATTCCATTTCATACTCCAATGTTATCCTTTAATGGATTATTACCTATACTTCTTTTTGATTCATTTCTTATGAACTATCTAGATTTATTCCATGATTAATGTAGATGGTCTTGGATATTAAGGGTAGGATCATCTTTTTTCAAGATCATGTTCTCATACCATTAGGGTTAGGTTTCTTCTTAAATGTATGACATTTTAACCGTACTGATCATTTGATCTCACCCATTTCTATGGTTCCTAAAATATGTTACGATGATATCTACTATATTGGAAGGCTCAATGAGGGGTATAAGTTGTGATGATCCTAGTGGGAGATAATAAAGATCACTTAGGACCAAGGGTTTATTTTTCCATACACCCAATGGAATTATACAAACTATATTCTTTGTGTGTCTGTTTATATATTTTTTTGTATTCCATATATGAAATGAAATTTTAATGTTTTAAATGCATTTCTCTCTTAAGTTGGTATCAATGAAAAGTTATAGTTTACCTTTAGAAACAATGATGATAAATCATTAGTGAGAACCCTAAGGAACATGTCTAAGAATATGTATGAGGTCCATTAAAAGTATAAGAATATGTCCTATAATTTTGTAGAATGATAGAGTGAGGGGTTTCCTTGAAATATATCATTTTCTAGATTGTACATGTGTTTGTGGCTTTAGAACAAATGTACCTCAGAGTAACAAATCTAACAAGATTCTCCTAGATTGAGATGAGGTAATCTATTACATGAAAACGACCTCTACTACATACCTAGTTTGGAAGTCCTGGGGGATATTATTTTGGAATTCACAAACTCTTCATGAACAATTATTAAGGATTAAAACATATTTTGACTATGAATAATCTAAGATAATCCTATGTTGACATAGATTAAAGATGGTGTCATAATATATACATCCTATATAAGTGATTTTTCATGATCATGTGGTCTTCTATTATGATAACTATTTATTACTCTATATTTAATTGTTTTATTTAATGGATGGAACCAGAAGGAATCGGGTTAATGGAGATTTCAATGGAAAATAAAATTATTTTTCTCATGAGAAACTAGATTCTATGTGATCTGGAATGAAAAATCAAGTTGTTATTATCACTCATATTTATCAATATTTAAATCATGTTATAATTAAAAATGATTAAAGTAGGGAAAAACATTCCATACATTCTTTCATGAGACAACATCCACCTTGTTTCAATGGTTCTCTTGATCAACTTATTGCTGATCAATTGATTTGTACCACTAAAAATATTTTCCCCATTCTTCAATGTTTAGAGCATGAGCATGTCATTCTGGCTGTTTGTGGTCTGAAGGGGAATCATATTAATGGTGGAATTTAATTAAGAATAAGAGGCATCTTGATTATATTGAATCTAGGGATTGGGTTGAGTTAAATAACATATTATTCAATATTTAAATTCATTTATGTCTTTTCACATAGATAGATAAAGAGTTCTTCTTGTTAATTAAGAGGGACGATGAGTCTATTGCTACCTATGAGGATAATATCACAAAACATGTGGGGCACTCCTTTAGAATTATTATCCACATGAATTTAATGTTAATGGGGTATTTAATGGTTCAAATACATGTTTATCAATGGCTTTGTCCATAAGATACTTTAGTATCTACGAATTGATTGTGAATTGTGAAGATGATGTTGAAATGGTTGTTGGAGTCACATATCAATCTCAAGGATTTGACAGGAAGAGGAAGATAGAGTTTAAAGGAAACCTAAAGAACCATGGAGAAAAGAATATTAACATTCATTTATGATCGAAGTGTGTGATGAAACACAGATGAAATTTCTAAAAGGGATCTACTAATTTTTTTTATAGTGGAGGGGAAGACCCTCATGGAATTGATTTCCATGCTTATGGGATGAAGTTTTTTTTAAATTTCTAATTGAAAAAATGATGTTCGTAAAGCACCTCCCAAGATTTAGTGCTTCATGTGAATGGAGAATGGGAACTATGCTAACCATTTTCCAAACCCAAGGGCTTGTGATTATGATTGACGTCATCAACCTCGTAAGCAATGGGATAAGGTGAAATCTCATTCAATTGATAAATCTGGTGTGGGATGTGAAAAAAATGTGATTAATGGTACAATTATTGTCCTCTCTAGACCTTATAATGTCATATATGATTCTCGATCTACACACAATTTCATATCTAATTAATTAATTAAGGGTGTAATGATTCAAACATTACAATTAGATATAGAATTATCAGTGAAGACCACTAATGGTATGATGTTTTCATCCCAAATATTTTATTCCTATCTGGTTGGAGTTTGTGGGAGTTTTATTCCCTGAAATCTTCTCATTCACCCTTTGGTCAAATTTTATGGCATCATGGTCATGGAATGGATTTATCTGCAAATTTACCCCATCAATTATTATGGAAGGGATGTTACATTATGTATTTCAAATGCTCCCATGATCATCCATTAAGGTAATGACAAGTATTACCCTCCTGTGGAGATTAGAAACAATGTATGAATCTTAATTTCCATTTAAATGGATGTCTATCTCAAATAGTTGAGGATAATGTAGAAATCAATTATATTCATGTTGTATGATATTTTTTGGAAGTCTTTTCAGTATTGTTTCTTAGACTTCCACCAAAATGTTATTTATGTTTTCAATTGATCATATGTCTAGTTCCACAGTAATTTTAAAGAAACCTTGTAAAATGGCCCTTATTGAGTTGCATTAATTGAAGAATCAACTCCAAGAAACCCTTGATAAATGATTCATTCAGCCAATTGTATCACCATGGGGTGTACTGGTTCTTTTTTTGATGATAAAAGATTAATCAATGTGAATATTCATTGATTATCAAGAGTTGACTATGATTACAAGAAAGAAAAACTATTATATTCCCCATATTGATTACTAGTTAGATAAACTATGTAGAGATCAATACATTTACCAGATTGAGCCTTGTTCAAGATATAAACAATTTAGGCCCAAGAAAGAAGATATAACTAAGATGGAATTCAGTACATGGAATGGTCACTTTGAATATATACTGAAGCCTTCTGGGCTGACTAATTCCCCTTCTATATTTATAGATTTAATGTATAGAGTATTAATAGATTACAATTATATTTTGTGGTAGTATATATAGATGGAACATATGTATAAATTCAAATAAATGAATAGAATTAAGATATATTGATAATTGTACAAAAGATTCATATAAAAGAGAATTTATATGAAAAAATTTCCAAATCTGGTTTTTGGATACAAAAGGATTAATTTTTGGGTCACATAATCTGAAGAGATGGTATAATAGTTGATCCATCAAAAATGAATGCTACTGAAATATTTCATAGACCATCCAAAGTGACTGAGATATGTAGCATTATTCAATAATATAGATATTAACGATAGTTTGTGATGAATTTATCTTGACAGTCTAATCTTCTAACCAAGTTAAATCAGAATGGAGTGATGTTTTTCTAGATATAAGAATGCGAGGAAAATTTAATGTAACTGAAGATAAGGATGGTCTATTCACCTGTTCGTACATTACCCTATAGTAGAGAAGTGTTTTTAATATATAATGATTCATCTATGAAGGTATTTGTATGTGTTCTTATGAAAAATAACATGCTTAGAGACTATGTCTCACAAAAGATCAAGATTAATGAGAAAAACTTCCCCACTCATGATTTGGAATTTGCGGCTGTAATCATTTCATTAATTATATTAAGAAATTACCTTTATAGTGAAAACTGTTATATATATACAGAGCATAAAATTTTGAAAAATGTATTCAAATAGAAGTATTTGAATAAGTGCCATAGAAGATGGATAGAGTTGTTATAGGATTCTTGACTGCCCAATAAAGTACCACACTAAGAAAATGAACCTTGTGGGAGATGATTTGATTCGATAGTATTATATAGATAATCTATGAGTAGGATCATAAAAGATCATATATTTACTGATTTTCAGAGAACAGATCTAGAAATACTGAAGGAAGGGTAAAAATATTATCTTTCTCAAATAAATGTTCATCCCATTATCAATGTTATGATTATATAGGCAGACAAGGAAGAAGATAACCTAAAAAATGTTATAAATCATCCCGAGTTTAACCTTGTTTGGGGTGGATTGGAAAAGTTGAGGAACTACGTATGTGTTCATTCAATTCTATAACCGAAGAAGGAGTTGTGAGAGGATGATCATTGTTCATAATTTTCTAATCACAATATATAAATGTTATGATATTTGGGAAGAAGGTGATTATATTCCCTAGGTATATCAACCCCTTTGAATTTATTGAACATATTAGGAAGATACAATATCACTTGGAACATCCTCCAAATATTACTCAAGTATATGATGTGTTCTATTATAGCACATGAGGAAGTATATACATGACCCTTCACATGTACAGAACTCAAAGGTCATACTGTCGGATGAAGATCTTTATTATGAGGAGCAACTGGTTGAAATTTTGGACCGATCCGAGAAAGTTCTATGAAACAATAATACTCACATGGTCAATGTTTTGCGGAGAAATAACCAGTTAGAGAAATATATGTGGGATGTTTTAGACATGATAAAGTAAAAGTTTATTTGATTTTTATTAATTGAGTGACATATTTTGGGTGTGAAATTCAATTTTAGAAGGGGAGAATGTATCACAATGAGTTTTTATGGATTTTTTTTCAAACAAATTATTTTAATTTATATAATGCAATGACCAATGTCAATGATTCCGTTCACATAGAACAATGACTTGGCATATGTTTTACACAACATCGACTTGACATATAAAGCATGCAACATTGAGTTCGCATACGATACATAAATCATTGAGTTTCTAAAAAATATATCTTTTTGTTGTTTTGATTATTTAAATAAGATAATTACAACCAATCAATTAAACATAGTAATATTAATATTTACAATAGATTTTAAAATATAGTTTATAATTTATTATATAAATAGAACATATTGATAATAAAAGATATGTAATTTGGTAAATTACATTTTTTGTTTAAATAAATCATATTCTCAATTGAACTTCACTTAATAATGAAAATACAAATATAAAATATAGAAATTGAAATTGATAAAATATTTTTTTTTTTGATTTCAGAATGTTGAAATTTGATTATGGTGATTTGTTTTTAATTTTTCTGACAAACTTTGTTTTTTGATCAATAGTAAAATATACCACTTTTTTGTGAAAAATACCCTTCTTAACTAATTATAATTGATAATTTAAATTATTAATTTTCTTTAAGTTCAATGTAGTAAAATATTACATTTAATAATAGAATAAAATTTATTAGAATCAATTGCATTTTCATACTGAATATAATATCTCAACAAATGTTTCAAATTTTTCCTATATTAAAACCCTCTAATTTCATCTCATATGTGGGATGAGCACTAATATTAATTTTTCCACTTCTATGATAAGAGTTTTAAAAAACTAAAATACTCTAATTTATTGGGTATAATATTTTGATTATAATAATAACATGTTAATGTTTGACTAAAATAATTCGTAAAAGTGAAGAAAATTAATCAAAACAATTAAGGTCAAATTAAACATAATTAGGTAATAAAACATAAAATTAATAGCCCAAATGACATAGAAAATTGTACAACATCAATTTTATGTACATATTTAAGCCATAAATCTACAATTAGTGAGTTTTGATAGTCCATAAAGTGTCTTTTAGGTAAGAACATGTGCACAACTACTTTGTTTCTAAAATTTCTATGCGAGTTATTTTCCATAACTATAAAAGGCCACCACATCTAAATACACATAAACCATCTAAAAACATTTTTTAATCCAAGATCTACCTATGTAGCCTCCGAAAATTACTCCCATATACTATAAATATACCCATTGTAAATAATCCCACTAAAAGAAACCATCTAGCATAAACCAAAAGGAGTTACCATATTTACATGTAACGTCTTTTGTCAAGATCAATTCCATTATATTACACCCCCCATTAATTATATTTATTTACTTCAGGTGTGAAAAGTATAGTATAATCTATATACTATGATTTTTTAGTCAATTCTTCTTAACTAAATTTTGACACACCCTTATTTACTAGATGTTTAACATATTGCTTCTGTGTACGGAAAACTACTGCCTCAGGAAAAAATGATTGTTCATTTATCCTTTACCACCAATCATGGTGGCTATTATGAAGGAAACACTATTTATATATTTAATATATTTTATTTACTATGTATTTATATATTTTTCCTTTCATAAATAAAATATTTTTACCATCGATTTGGTGTTAATTCAATAATCTTTATTGAGGAAGTACAGACTACCACCCCCTCAAGGCGATGTGACTCGTTCACACACCACATGAGATGTATTTAAGATGAGTTTAATAATAATATATTATATAAATGATTTACATGAGAAATTAATAATTATTTATTTATAGATACTTATATATATATATATATGTATTTTTACTTTGTTGTTTCATTACGATAATATAAAATGAAAACAACGTTCAACCATACATACAATTTACCGTCTCTATGAACAGTTTATTCCCTTTCAATATTATTAATGATATAAATTATTATAATATAAATATAAATTATATAAATTATATTTTTATCATGATCTATGTTCCATAATCATGAAATAATTATAAATACCAATGATATAACAAATTAAGACAAATGTGAAGAACAAAGAAAATATTACCTGAAGTGAAAACATTACCTATGATCATTACGAAGAAAGTATTATAAGGTAATAATAATAAGATATATAATATTATCTATAAAGATATGATTTTTATGATATTTATAATAATCATATATTTATTTTATAGAACGATCGTTGAGTACAGAGTGAGGCCAGACACATGGTAAAGAAAATCACATCTCACTTTTAGTTTCTATGAGATTCATATTATGTTCACCACTCTTTAATTTAATGTATTGTATATACTTCCCATGATTGAATTATATTAATATTATAACAAAATTTATGGTTATTTACATATCCATTCTGTGGTCCTTCATTTATGGGGTTTAACATTAAAAAGTTTCCAAATCAGTGAATTATTTTTTTTTCAATTTTGTTCATTGAGACAAATGTTTTATTATGCACCTAAACACTTTTTAGAGGTTTATATAATTACATTGTAAATTATTTATCATGAATATACTTTTTTCATGATATATTATGATTAATATAATTTATTTTTCTTACATAGACGGTATGATCACAAGTGAACAAATTATAAGAGTTTATTGAGAAAATCTTATCATTTTTAGAGATTATTTAGGTTTATCCCTCCTTAGATGCAATATCTCAATAATATTAAAGAGATTTGTTCTCCTATATTTCTTAGAGATATCCTAAAATTTTTACCCCATTTTTACACTAATTATTACTCTATATAGTGTTTTTAATTAAATCTAGTTGTCTATGTATTTATTCATAAATCCATTGTATTCAAAACCGATGTTTTTAAAAATGTTTTCAAAAGATTCATGAAGGTCATATTCAAGGAATAGGGATTTTAATTTTTTTTGGTTTATAAGATTCATTTATATGATTCAAAGATATTTAAAAAAAATGTTTTTCAGAGTTTTTTATGTCATAAAAATAATTTTTCATTTTAGAAAGGATATTTACCTCACAAAATATTTTTAAATGAAATTTCAAAAATATTTCCCATATAAGATAACATCAAATTGTGTTATTAATACCTTTATGGTGAAATTATTCAATGATTCCATTCACATTACTACTATTAATGGATTTTTATTTGATGAAAAGATGTGAATGAATCTCATTTCTCTTTAATAAGTTATATTCTTTTGAAACTCACTTCTCTTCACTGGTCATGTTTATGATGAAGTGATTATGAAACCTATCTCATTCCAAAGGTTACGATATATTTACATCTTTATGATACCCATTTAATTTCATGGGTTATGCTATGATTATTTATGATCTTGTGGCCCATGTATATATGATTTCATTATGTTATGTGTGGGACCTATATTTCCCTCAATTGCATTAGGTAAAGATTTATATATCATGAGATAAAATATCGCTAGAATGAGGGTTAATCAGTTTAGTAATACATGGATGAAATGAGGGTTACTCAATTCAGTAATTCATGGATGGAATGAGGGCCACTCGGCTTTGTAATACAGTGCTCTAATAAGGTTACATGTTTCAGTAATGGTTTTTTTTTACAATAATATAATCTTGGAATTTAGGACTTGGATAACATAAAACTAAGTATATTCTTATTTTTTTCCATAATTATATTTCTTACTCCTATGTTATGGTTTCATGGAAATATCATTTACTTCCTTTTTATTTATTTCTTATGAACTACCCCTGTTAATGACCTGATTTATGTATATGATCTTTGAAATGAAAGGTATGTTCTCCTATTATTAGGATCATGTTCTCATACTATTTTGATAAGTTTTATGATTACATGTCTTTTTTACCCTTACTGAGTATTTGAGCTTACCCATATCTATGATTCCTTCAACATATGACGATGATATGTAATATGTTTTATGTGTCTAATAAGGGTACTAGTCATGAGTAACCTAGTGAGAGATAATGTAGCTCTCTTATATAGTAGTTTTTATGGTTCAATGTTTCCAAAGGAACTATACCAACTATGTCCTTTGGGAATCAATTTGTACAATGATTATGTATTCCTCATATATAACGAAATTTTAATGTTTTAAAAGTACAGGTCACTTCAAGAAGTGCGTGTATGTGTAGGTATAATCATTATCATAGCATTATCCTATTATATTGAAGATACTATTGTTGTAATTAAATCATGTAATTTTAATATTTTGGGGATTAGAGAATGAAAATAAATGAAATACGTTTTAGGGTGGATGGTACCTTTTAATTGGGTAGCTCTATTGGATTTCTCCAAAGGGGTAACTCTGAATTTGTTTTGAACAATGAATGCTTCAAGGGGTAATTTTGGTGAATTTGGAAAGATATCTTATAAGAAATTGGAAAAAATTATATGGATTGAGAAGAGTGGAGATGTGGGAGGAGATGTCGGCTTTCAAAATGGATGGGTGTCACTCACTTAATATTTTAAAAGAATGTAACCCCACCCATATTTTTTATATTGAAACTGGTTATATAAGGATCCAATGTAGATAAAAGGGAATATATTAAAAAATAAATGGCCATAAAATACCTTTATAAAAAAGTGTGGGTATTTTTGGGCTTTAAGGATATGGTTTATCCCCTTATTATGCTTAATTTAAGCTTAATCATTGTAATTAAGGTTAATTAAATTGCTATTATTTTTTGTAAATATCTAATTTGAACATTTTAGACATTATAAGTTATTATCATTTCAAATATTGAATCCATTTTTCCATATTCCAAAAATTGAGGTGCAAAAAATAAATTTAAATATTATCCCATAGTTGGGTTGGCAATGCTGGTTTTTAAAGTAAAAACATTTTAAATTTTGCAATGTTTTTTATTAGATTTAATTTTGAAATAAATTATAATGTCCAAAATTTTATTAAAGAATGAAAATATAATCTAATTAAAATGTTATAAAAATTTATAATGAAAGTAATCATTATTAATTAAATATATGAATATGATATTTGAAATTAAAATCCAATATTTGTAGCAATTCATAAAACATTAAAGCCTTATAGAAAATACCCAAAATTTATCATAACCTAATTTTTATGTTCACATTATAATATGAATTTTATTTCGACATATTAAATATATAAATGAAATAAAAATTTGATTTAAATTGGGTTTAAAATTAAAATAAGTTAAATCTACCTTAATAAAAAAATATTAGGTTTTATATATTAGCTTATAAAACCATATATTAAAAATATATTAAATTAAAATTACTTACTAATTTTAATTAATTTGATTTATTATAAATAAAACAACTTTTTGAGCATAATATTATTTATCTATAATCCTAACATCTTTATATAAAATTTTTTCTTATATTCATCTATAAAAATTATATAAATAATTAATTCATTTTATATTTTTGTGAGACCATATATATACATATATTAGCTTATAATTTTCTTAAAACATAATTTAATGTCTCGATAATATATTATTATATATATATTTATTAATATATTACTATTCTATAACACATGGTCATATTCGTTAAAAAAGGCATTGAGGAATGTCATTGTTGCATGTAATGCAAGAAAATAATGGTCTTCCATGTAGAGATTATGTTTCATGAAGTTTGTGTGATCCTATCAATGTGCTTTAATATAAAATAAATTATTTTTAGTTTATCATGATATGAAAAATTTCAGAAAGATTAAATTAATTCGAAAAATATATTTTACAACATTTCAAGGTGTTATATTAATAGATACATTTATAGTATTGTAATGAAATCATTCGATTCCCTATACTAGAGATAATGATAATCTCCTTTTTGATGGAAAAAGATCAGTGATGCATCTCTTGTGGGTCCAAAAATGGTATAATCAGTGATGGAGAGGTTTCACATCATCCATTAGAGGATGAAAATGGATAAAAGTAAAAAAAATTATTTAGATCGACGTTGTAGGGACTCGGAGTTAGAGTAGGAGAAAAAATTTTCATATTATTCACTACATGTTGAAACTTTTAGAGCTTCAGTAGGGGTGGAATGCTTTTGATGAGGGTCATCAATCCATTCGATATCTATCAAAGGGTTTGTGGGGTTTATAACCTACATTCCCAACCACCATAGTTGGATTGGGTCAACCACATCATCTATGTGTCTCAACGGAGGAGGTTCAAGAATGGCCACACACACAATATATACTATTGAAAGCTATACAATGACTATGGACCCACATTTTTAGATCACCCCATGGAGAATTGGGACTAGTAGTATAGTAATCTCAATGGAAAGATCATCCCCTTGGTTTACATGCTTTGTGATCATGGGAGCATATAAGAGAGAACATGGGTTTGGGAGAGAAAGACGTTGACTCAGTAGCTTTTGATTTTTTAGTATTTTCAGTTAATGAAAAAACAAAAAATAGTTGAATAATTTAGACTCATTTTTTTTTTAATTTCATGGATTTTTAATATATCTAGAAATATTTTTCTACATAGGAATGAAGATGTATTGTGATTATGATGCCCGGCGTGCCCACAATTAATTTTAAAAAAAATTGATATTTTTTATCTCATAACAATATGATTTTATAAAGAAAATGATATAACTCTTAAGATAATTCTCAAATTAAAAACATAAGACCATATATTATTTTAGAATGTCATGATTACCATAACTGAAAAATAAAATTGGTTGCAACGAGGCATTGAAATATCACGATAGTTAGCAGGTGTATTGAAAATAAATTAATAAAATCATTTTATTTTTATATTTAAATGAGTTAATATTATTTTATATATAAATTAAATATTATAGAGGATCTCTAGTTATATCTTCATAACTCTAGGGCCATTGGGAGTAGTGTTATCCATCATCACATTTATGGATTGTAATTAGTCGATGATGAGACTCCATATCTCGGTAGACCGAGACATTTAAAATGTAATGAATTATATTATTTATTTTGGAATTTTCATTCTTCATCGCATGATAATCCACCAACATTTTTAATCATCAATTTTTGGATCCTCCCACATTTGATTAAATCTTTTGATATTTATCGAACCATTCTCATGATCTGTATCAATTGAAATCCTTTTCATGTGCCAAGGCATTAGTGACTAATTATTTTATTCACTTTTTTATCTCCCATGCTATCACTAATTGTCTAAATTGGAAAATAACTCTTAGAAAACGATTTTAATAATTTTTTGTGATTTTATCCCAATTATTATCCTGTTCTTTGTTCATTGGTCCATGTGGAATCATCCAGAAACTAATTGGAAGGAAGGAGACTGATTAGACACACTAATTCTTGGAATATTCATCTGGGATAAAAAAATAATTAATTATGGATGGATTAATGTAATTTTATAGATAAGGTTAATTCCATCTAGGATTTGAATACATGTGACGTGTTTCTGACAATAGAAGATGTGTGTTGTGTATGTGGGAGTTTAAAGGACAAATCAGAATCTGATTTATGACCATAGGATAAATAAAACGAAAATTTAAGGATCTTACTTCAAATTTAGGTGACCTAGATGAAATATTAAAGGATGTGAAGCTATATTTATACTTCCTTAGATGATATAAAATTATTGTGGAAAACAAAACTACACACCGTATAATTCAATGAACACATGACGTGTATCCCCCAACATTAAACACATTCACTATATTAAATATTAATTCTTGATTTATTAATTTTGGTTCGACATTATTCCACCTGAATGATCAATAATTAATTTTTTTGTGGATAAGTAGATACATATAATAACATCAATAACATGAGACAAAAAAATTATTAAAAACACCCTTTACATGCTACTAAAATTCCATATTGTTTTAAAACTACCCTAGAAACATTAGGACATATATCAGAAATGGTTGATCAATAAATAAAATTATATAAATAAAAATGGAATAAATGAAGAATGAATTATATGTTAAAAAATAATAATATTAATGAATATATGAATGAGTTGGAATAAAAAACATTAATAATGTGGTATGATAAAGCTTGATAACATAAAGGCAACATGGGAAATTTATGAATTACATAAAACATGGAATATTAAACACAAGACAAGGATAAATATAAAGAAATATTGATATAAAAATTACCATGATGGATTAGGTTCACTCTCTCATAACTTTTATTGCGTATAAAAAAACATTACCCATTGAATTGTAGCACTATAAAATCCCATTTGCACTAGTCACTTTCATTTCATTCACATGAAAGAGTGAGTCACATGTATCATAAAACCAAAAATAATATTCCATAATATTTTATTCCAATATAATGTATCAGGGAATAAGTACATGTTATTCACCAAAAAAATATGTATAAGTGCATAATGTTGAACACCCTTGATATAAATTGGGCACATGTATTAACTACGCTATTTTATATCATGGAAAGTCACCATGAAATTTTAGATGCATAACAGGGGAGTATAAATTTTCATTGATGGGATTAATTAGAGTGAAACGGGTCTCTCCTTATTTATACATCATATTTATAGTAATAGATATATTTAATATTATATATCAACATATTTAAATTTAGATAAAAGTCAGAGTATAATAATGATACAAGAATAAAGAAGAGATTGAGATGATACCTTACCATTAGAGTGTGATTACAAAATATTGGGGGAGCTTTTTGATAGATAGGGGGAACCATGGGATGACCCAAAATAGGGGGGGGGGGGTTATTAGTGAAATGATATAATGATATTTAGTGATGATAAATAGATTAATGGGTGTATTTATATATGATGATATAAGAGAGTTCTTTGTTATTTAATAAACATAGTCTTTCTACTCTGTATATTAAAATAGAAAATACCACAATCCATACATTGGTTTTTATAATTAATTATGACAAAATGGATTGTATTTAATTATTTTATATGTTTAATGACTACAGTTATAAAAATATTACACTTGGTGAAGTGGGAGTGTCTCATGTCCTTCAATAAATGATTTTAAAATCATTAAATATATATATATATTTTGAAGGATTTATAAAGGAATTATAAAAAAATATATAACTTTATTATTAAATTAATATAATCAGAAAATAAAAATTTGGCTGTGGATACCCATTATAGTGTTTATTACATTGTTTTTGGGTCATTATGATGTTATAATACACATCATATATTAATAACATATTTAATTTCTATACAAAAACTCAAATGTCTCAAATAATTTTGAAATAATAACCATAGGTTAATTCTGATGTTAAGATTCCAAAAATAATATTCACTTTATATAAAATAATTTTCTAAATAAGTAATATTTTTTATTTTAAAATATATTAAACATATATTGAGAAATTTGGTGTTTATCAATAATAACATTTTTATACCCATATAAAAAGAATAGTTAACATCATAAAAATTATATAATCATATATTATTTTTATATATTTAATAATAATATATTTCTGAAAATGTTATTTATTTAAAAAATAATTTAATTTCTAAATTCCCTAATTTAATTATAATATTATATAGAAATACAATTTCTGTATTATAATACCTAATTAAAAAGTATTTAAAATGTAACTGTAATAGGATGAAATTTTATCAATTATTTATATTCTACAATCTTGTTCATATTATTAGTGTGTCGATAAATATAATGTTGTTTCTCTAGAAAATGACATAAGGGTAAGGTGCGTGATGGTGATACATTCATGGGGTGTTTCGTTGTAAATTATCTGGGTCATGATCTTGATGAGCTTGAGCTTCTCCCATATGTGGTTTCTACAGTGATTATGTTGTTGAATCTCCGCGTGGTATTGGTCATGGGAAAATCCTATTGATTCTATCTCAGTCGTATGGTCTCATAAATTTGATTCATAGTGTATGATATTATTGGTTGGGGAGATCAGATCCTTTTTCTCTATGAAATGAATTTTTTAAAATCGTATATTTATAATAATCATATGATCATTATTCAATGAATATATTATCAATGGTAATGATTCTCAACAGTATTTTAAATATGACCAGATATAATAATTCTAATGAAGTTCTTGTGTTTTCAACATCCATAATATATAATAATACATTTAATTGTATTACAAGGGAACAATTCGATATTAATGTTTGGGTTGTTACAATCTACCCCCTTTAAAAATATATCCCCCTAATTTGTATTTGATACAATAAAAAATAAGAGGGTAACCCTGTTTTATCAATTCCTCTGGCTCCCAAAACATTTATTCAAATTTTTGGTTTATCAATAGCACTTGTAAAAGGTTTATTTTATTATTTTGTAGAACATTGTATCTACGATCTGAGATCATCACCTGATGATTCTCATTAGATATATTAGTCACCAATGGTACAACCTCTAGACTAAGTATATTTGAGGGGACACATATAAACTTCTTCAAGAGGTATAAATGGAATCTATCATGTAATTTACATATTGGAGGTGGTATTCCTAGTTGTTAGACTACCACTCTAATGTGATCATGGATTGAAAATGGACAAATGCATCTTCAATTATGTCTTCCCTTATTCAAAAATGTAATGACATTATTACATGGATATATATATCAAGGAATAACTTATCCCTAACCACGATATATAGGTCTATTAAACTATTTTCTACATATATCATTGGTCGACTCATAGAATCCTTGAGGTTCTACTAAATAGTATTGACCTTTTCCACCGCCTCCTCAAAAATTTTTATGAAGTAGTAGTTTGTTCTCTATGAATTCATCCCAGTATGAAGTTCTCATATACCTCTTCCCATAATCGAATTTTCGGGGATCAATTAGGATGCTTGAGTTGATTCTGTTGTAGATTGAGAACAAAAATTGGGAAATATTTTTATCCCATATTCCTAATATTTCAATTTAGCATGATGTCATCATTTATTAGAGTGTCTAGATAGTCTTATAAGATTAAAAATCAGTTTTAGTGTGATAATACATGATGATTGTAACACGCCAATATTTTATTAGATATATTGTTTTTAATTTCATTGATATCTTCTGTTTTACGCTACACCCATATTATCTTGTAGTATACAGATCAATATATTTGGCTGGTATTACATGCAAGAGTGACCTTCCTCGATAGCTTGCATGGTACGAAATACCGAGTTTCACTAAACAATTATATATTATAATATTATTATGAACTAGCCATTATGAATATTAATAACAAAAATTTTCATTTTATAACATTATAAATCATCTTACACATATTCTAGAACATGCTATTAGAAAAGAATAAAATTTTCGGGTAAAATAAATATTTTTAAGAAAATGTAGTTTTGCTGCCTTTAGATGGGGAACCCATTTTAAATCTAATTTTTGACTAGTTTATAAGTTTAATTTTACAATTTAAACTTCTTCTTTTTAATTATGATATAAAAATTTATAATGGATAAAAGTTTCACATTATTCCGATAACCTTCATATTTTGATGAATATTAAAAATACGCTACATTTTAATCAAAAGCAAATTTTATCATCATGATAATTTATATAGTTAAATTATAATATTTAATGGTCTTAAATTATAAATATAATATAGTTGTACCCTTTAATATAATATAAGTTATTAAAATTAATTTTTCATTGACTTCATATGTAAAAACATTTTTATCTTTTATAATGTTTTATCTTTTAATACCAGTTTTCTCAATAAGGGGATTGATTTTAAATTAAATACTAAAACTTATGTTTATTGAATTTGTAAAAATGGATTCCATATAGAGAATCATTAGGTCTAAATTATTTTAATATGATAATATTTATTTTATGGAATTATGAATAGAAACAACAGTAAATTTTAATTGACACAGTTAAAGGTAAATCAGGTAATTAAGAGTAAAAATAATATTATAAAATTACACCAACACTTGTCTTGATATAATTGGTAGATTATTTTTTCAATAAAATCTACTTGGGTATAAATTTAATCCATTGGAACCCACTTGGATGAGATTAAGACCTTTAATTTATTTTATTTAAAGGAAAGTGAAATATGTCTCACTCAAACTTTATTAATCAATTTATTTTTAATATAAGGTTATACAGAATATAAATTCGATTATAAATACTCATTTGAAAGGTAATTTTTTATTAATCATTGTAATTTATTTTTAATTTCTAAGAAATATATATTTACTTTAATAGCTTATACATTGATGATGTAGAAATTATTTATATGGTGAAAAAATCAATAAAATAGTTTTTATTAAAATAATAATACCCATCAAAAGGACCCGAAACATGTCCAAAAATTATTGGTCGAGTATATCTATACCCTAATCATCCAAGGGTCGACTTCTAGACCATTTTGAGCCGTATACAATAGATTTTGAAAATTATAATATTCTATTATAAACGATGTCATAGTTGTCAACTTCATATTCAATGAATATAACAATTTAAATTTTGTAATTTTATGATTATAAATTTTATTAAAAGTATTTTTATGAAATATATTTTTATTTATCTTTATCAAAATTTTTTATTTTAATTTTTTATGCAAAAAATATGTATATTAAATAATTATATGAATCTATTTAAGTAATTAATTTATTAAGATAAATATAAAATAAATGGTTTTAAAAATATTAAAATAAATATGATATGAACAAATTAATGTGTTCCATGAATTTTTTAGAAGAATATGTCATTTTTTTAATATATTAATTATTATTTTTTGAATATATATTCTGTTTGGATTTTATTTAAATTCAAATAAATAAATAGTGTCAAAATTGAAACTATTGATATTTTATAAAAATAACATTTTATTAAATTGATTAAAAATCACCATAACATTTAATAATTTAAAATTTAAAATTATATGGTCGAAAATGAAATAATTTATCTAATTATATAAAATTCACAACACATGAGTAAATATTTATAACATCTTAAAAAATAGAATATTATTAAAGCAAATAAAATTAAATAGATTAAATAAGGATAAATCAAAAATATAATGTTTAAAATAAAAATAATACATATTTAAATTTTATTTTTTGATGATAGTACAACCCTATCTCATCTAATATTATAATTGATTCATTTTGGAGGTTTATACGTGGGATTGATTTTATTATTAATTAATATTTTTGAGGATTCCAAAAGTGCCCCTCTCTTCTCTTATAAAATGGCACCTCATCCCTCTCCTGTTCACAAAATTTTGATACTTAAACCTCAGCCAATCCCTTCCAATTAATCATCTCAACTTCTCTAGTCACATTATGGAGGTTCTAGTGTTCCCAAAAGATCAACTCTAGTCCCTTAAGAGGAATCTTTAAGGAGGTGTGTCGAGTACGAGGTAATCTTTTCTACCGATTCTTTCAAGTTTCTTTCTTCTTATACTTCCTCTCCTTTATTTTTTTCATTATAAAATAATAAAATTATTATCACTAATATAATGATATGTTATTATAAATATGAAACAAACGTATTTCACTATATATCCATTCTATGAAAATTGAAACCACCGTGCGTGCGTACTTACGGCTAACCGTCTCCACAGCATGGTGTAATATGTTATTCCAACACCACCATACTTGGATGGATGTAATTATGAGAATAATAAAAATATATGGTTATTATTAAATCATAATGATTCTAATATATTATATCATCCACTCCAATTCCATTCAATAATTATGGGAATGATATAATGGCTCGAGCGTACATACAGATTACCGCCTCCACGAAGCGATGAGATTCATTATTCACGTTAACCATTCTGGAATGATTATAAAGTATATATAATAAATAATAATTAAATATATGAAATAATAATGATACTGGATGTATGTATATATTATTTACTTACTTTCATTCAACTTAATACAGAAAAAAAACAGTATTCATGCGTAAGTACGACCTACCGTCTCCATGAATGGTGTATTTCATTACATTTATATGTCTATTATATATATATATATATATTATATTCTGAATATATTATATATAAATCATTTTTTACATTCTTGAAGTAATTAACCATTATCTATGTACTCATATGAATAATTACAAGTAAAAACACGTACGAAAAATGAAAAGATTTTACCCAAAACACTGCTTTAACATTGAATTGACAAATGAACGAGTAATATAAAGTTGTAAGTTAATCATATATGATATCATAAATTTCATTATGGTTCTGCTAAAATTTAATAATATCTTTAAACCCGTTATACATGATTCTAAAACACATACAAAAGAAATTGGATATAAGGTAAGAGATAATTATTCCAATCATGTTCTTATCCAAGATTGTTTATTCATAAGTATTTACTGGGGTTATATTTATCATCCATGTCCATGTTTTATAAAAAATGATTTTATAAAGTTTTTAATATTCTTCCATTTATTTTTAAATTAGTTTTTTCCATTTTGTGACATTTACTATGTGGTATGGAACGATTTTTTATTTTGTTTACAATACAAGGTAGTTTTTGACTTTTCTTGAAAAAGTATGATAAAAAGGTTTTTTTATGTTATACGACATGAATGGATTTTTATGGTTTCATAACTCTTTAAATACATGAATCTTCCTATAAAAAATTTCAATATTATTTTCAATAACATTATTTTATTTTAAAATTGAATTGCATTTTGAGAAAAGAAAATAATTTTGAAGGAGAAAGGATATTTTCTTGATGAATTCCGTTCAAGTGTTTTATGAAATCTATTTTCCATCAATGATGATATTTCTTAACATGTTTATGTTTCAATTATAATTTCTCTATTATTTACATGGTTTGATTTTTCTTATGATGAAATGATATACATTTATTTTCCATGTATTATGTTATGTTGAGATGTTGTTTATAAAACTCATTTTATTCATATGGTTATGATAAATTATATATATTTATTTTGTAGAACATGTAATAATGATTTCATAATGAGATGGGTAATACCTATATATACATCAAATTAATTGGGTAAATATTTATATCTCATGAGATAGACATGGCTGGAATGTCATGTAAAATCTGGTTCAGTAATACAGGGTTGAATGGAATGTAAACCCATTTCAGTAATGGACTTTGTCCACTATGATGGTCTTGGAAGCATTGCATTGGCTACTATGGAAATCATATAATTTTCATAATGGTATTACACGATTACAAGATTCATTCTCATGATCTTTTATCATGATTAATGTTCTTTTATGATCTATACCTTATGTAGTGCCACAATATATTTCCCAACTCAAGATTTTGATGTTTAAACATTATGTTCATGTTATTAAGTTTATATGTATTTTGTTTGTTTTATTTTCTCCATGCTTACACTTAATAAGAATTTGAGCTCACCCTTTTTATGTTTTCTTTTCGCCAGGATATAAATAAAAATTTTAGTTAAAAAACAACAGGGGAAAATCTTTATGGGGGATGTTGAAGAAATTTCACCACGATTGGATGATTATGTTTTGTGTTTCCAAAGACACTAAACTATTACAGTCCCTGGGTGTCTTTTTTGGTTATGTATTATATATTCTATAAAATTAATGTAATTTCCACATATATCAAGATTGGGTCTCTATTGTTGGTATCAGAGGAATGTCTTAGTTATCCTCTGGAAAATAGGATGCAAAAAACTTTAGTGAGATCCCTAGAGATATTTCTAAGGTATGTATAGGGATGTCCCTAAGGTTAAGTATAAGTAATGGTTATTGTCCTAGAATTAAAATGTCGATCCTAGAATTAAACCTAAGATGTTAGATATTAAATTTTTTCCTCCTTTATTATGTTCTTTTCATAGCATTATTTTTTCCTCGCACACTATTATTTTTGGGTTTTAGACAATGGCGGGAACCCGAATGAACCTTGTTGATGAATGTAGTTGACAATGTAGTGATTTTCCTATTGAACAAACCATTGTTATGGGAAATAGAGTGAAAAATATTATTTTTATACTTACACAAGCTATGAATCATTCTGTACTTCGAAATGAGTAGGGAAGGGGAAAAAATTATATTGAGTCCTTCATGAGGCAACATCCACATTATTTTAGTAGGTCTTCTGGTCCACTTGTTTCTGAACAATGGATCAGTACCATTGAAATGATAGTTTCCATACATCAATGTTCGAAGAATGATAAATTCTTTCTAGTTTTTTACCATTTAGATGGTAAAGCAAACTAGTGGTGGAATATAATTAAGAATACAAATCCCCAAGATGAAATTGAATCCATGGAATGGGATGAGTTCTAGAAAATATTTTTCAATAAGTAACTTCATCGTATTCATTAATAAATGATGAAAAAGGAGTTCCTTGAGAATAATAAAAAAGATGATGAATTTTTTGGTATATACAAAGTTAATATTACAGGGATTACATGGTATGCATCGAGATTTATCATCCAGCCGGAAAGTAAAGTAGATAGATTCTTCAGTGGCTTAAACCCAAGTCTTCGAAAGGAATTAACTATAAGAGTGTTCATTAACTATGAAGAGATTTTTCATTGTGATATCAAGGTAGAACTAAAAGTTGGTGTAACATATCCATCTCTTGGTTATGACAAGAAAAGAAAGATGGAGTGTAAGGAAAAATCTCAAAACTATGGAGAAAAGAAGGCAAATGATTTGTTATGCTCAAAGTGTGGACATAAGAATGGTGGATATTGTCTTAAAGGGACTAGAAAATGTTTTAGGTGTGAAAAAGAATGTCATCAAACAGATGAGTGCTGATGTAAGGGGAAAAATATAGCTTATGATTTGAATAGGGAAAAGACTACAGGGAACGCCCCACCAACACTTCAATGCTACATGTGCATGGAAATTGGGCATTATGCTAACCAATGCCCTAATCCGTGGGTTAATGATGATCGACATCAACAAACTCTTAAGGAAAAGGGAAAACAGAAGACACATGCGATCACTATTGGTGATTTTGAATATGTTAATGAATTGGGGGAATGATTAAGTGTTTATGTAACATGATTTCAAAATAGTGTTATGGAATATCATTTTTAGTATCGTAGAATATTGGAATATCTATGTATTGGTTTATTGTGTTTATCATTAATTTTATTGTATCAGTAACCGGGGAAAGTGATTGAAATATTTTTAGAAAGCAACTGATATCCGCGTAATGAAGGAATAAAGAGATAATTAAATTTTTTATAGGATTAATGAATGCATTACTGATATAATGACAAAGAGATATCATGGTTTGAGTTTATATTTTTTTTTTGGAATTTGTTATGTGGAAAGAGATAACATAAGAAATAATTCATGTTTTCAAAAATATTCAATGGTAATTCATGTTTCAAGATAATACATGATTATGGTATTCACATTTTTTGAATGTGACCAACTAGATACATCTTATGATATACGGGACTAAATGATGGTATTCACATGCTCGGTAGATGACCATTCTAGTAGTCGATTTCATTATAATATGAGATTGGAAGGAAGTATTTTTGATAATCCTAAAGGTTGGAATGAGTTAATTTTGACATCGAATAGTATTTTTTATGGCTAGAACTTTGTGATGTAATTAATGGAATGTTGTAATAGTATAGTTTTAGAAAATGTAAAACCTGTAGGACGGGCGATAACCGATCGTGCCAGACTAGGATGCGGGAATCAAACCCTAAACCAAATTGTGACATGCTTTATCACATACCATAGTCCTACATGAAGTTCTTGGTTACTGGAAATTAGTTTTATTTTGTTAATCATTATGATAGATGAAGTATAAGTCCATTTTTGGAAACATATATAGTTAATCTCACCATAGATAGACTTATTTATATTTAATAATTTGTGCTAACCTTTTTGTAATAAAGACAGATGGATTAACCTATCATTATATTGCATAATCTGCTAACACTTCATGAATGGAGAATTCAACTTCATTTCATTAAATATGAGATGAAGTGGAAATTGTTCATGGATTGACCAACAATGACATTACACTAAAATGAAGTAAGTATGTATCCTTATGAAACAAATTCATCAAATTTTGGGAAATCATCTAGAAAACAAAAAAAATTTCCTAATACCCTCATATCCAATGAATCAGATGGTTCTTAGATAAACAAATAATTTCTTGCTTTGTGATTGTTGCCTTTTTCATTTCCATGTTCTCTAACACTCTTCTTTAGAACATGATGGTTAGATTTCTCTTCCATATAAATGTTCTCACCTATGTTTTTCTATGTGGATACCCAGTGATGAGTAAATGTGGGTAACTATTAGGGTTCATACATTATTTTTTATAATTAAGTTCCATTATTACTTTTTACGATGTGGGTCTCTATGAAAAAACATTCAAGTAGTAAACAATTTATAACCCCGATTAATTTCGAGGGAGAAATTCATTTTCAAGGGGATAGACTATAATACCCCATGATTTTACGTGATATATATTTTTTAATTTCATTGGAATATTTTGTTGTACGATACACCAAGATTATCTTGTAGTATACACAACAATAATCTTGGCTTGTGTTACACGTAAGAGTGACCTTCCTCGATAGCTTGCGTGGTACGAAATACCGAGTTTCACTATATTATATTATATTATCATGAACTAGCCATTATGAATAGTATTAAATTTTTTTTGAATCTTATGACATTATAATTCATCTTAAACATGTTCTAGAACATGGTATGAGAAAAAAATAAAATTTTTGGGTAAAATAAGTATTTTTAAAAAAATGCACTTTTGCTACCTTTTGATGGAACACCCATTTTAAATCTAATTTTGACTAGTTTATAAATTAAATTTGTCAAAGTAAACTTCTTCTTTTGAATCAGGATATAAAAATTTATGTTTTATAAAATTTTGACTTTATTCTGATAACCTTCATATGTTGATAAATAGTAAAAATACGCTAAAATTTAATTATTTTTTTTCATCGAGATAATTTATATAGTTAAATTATAATATTGAATTGTTTTAAAGAATAAATAAAATATATTTTTACCATTTCTTATAATATAATTCATTATCATTAATTTTACATTGAATTCATGTGTAAAAACATTTCAATCTTTTGCAATGTTTTATCTTTTAAAACCAGTTTTCTCAAGAGGTGGATTAATTTTAAATTAAATAATGAAACTTTTTTGTATTTAATATGGAAAATGGTTTCCATATTAGGAATCAGTAGGTCCAAATTTCATTAATAGTGTAATTTTTTTGGGCATTAGGAATAGTAACTACGATAAATTTTTTTTAAGATAGTTAAAGGTAAATTAGGTATTTAAGGGTAAAAATAATATTATAAAAATACAGTAACACATGTCATGATATCATTGGTTGATTATACTTCTCTCTATAACATACTTGGGTCGAAATGGAATCCATTAGAACCAACTTTGATGAGACTAAGACCTAAAATTTAGTTTATTTAAAGGAAAGTGAAATATGTATCACTAAAACTTTATTAATAAAATTATTTTTAATATAAGGATATACAGAATATAAATTCTATTATAAATACTTATTTGAAAGATAAGATGTTTTTATTCATTATTGTAATATATTGGTAATTTTTAAGAAATGTATAATTACCATAATATCTTATATATTAATTATACATAAATTATTTATATAGTGAAAAATCAATTATATAATTTTTTTTAAAATAATAATACCCGTAAAAAGGACTAGAAAATTGACCAAAAATTATTGATCGAATATATATATACCCTAAGAATCCAATAATAGACTTTTGGACCATTTGGATCTTTATAAAACATATTATGACATTTATAATAGTTTATTTTAAATAATGTCAAAGTCGCCACATTCAAAATTTAATGAATATAACAATTTAAATGTTGTTATATTGAGATGATAAATTCTGTTAAAAGTATTATTATGAATGATATTAGATTTATTTTCATCATGGTGTTTTATATTTAATTGTTGTGCAAAAAAATATGTATATTAAATAATTTTAGGAAAATGTTGTCTTAATAATTTTATTTAAAGAAATATAAAATAAATGGTTTTAAAAATAATAAAATAAATAATAAATGAAAAAATTAAGGTGTTATTTTAATTTTTTATTCGAATATGACATGTTATAAATCTATTGAAATATTTTTGTTCAAATATATATACTGTGTGTATTTTATTTAAATTCAAATAATTTTATATTGTAAAAATTGACACTATTGATATTTAAAAAAACATATTATTAAATTGTTTAAATATCACAAAAATATTTAAAAATTACAGAATTAAAATTATATGGTCTAAAATATAATAATGTATCTAATAATTGAATATTCACAACACATAAGTATTCATTTATAACAATTTATAAATTAGAATATTTTTACTTCCAATAAAATTAAATAGAATAAATAAGGATAATTGATAATGATAAAGTTAATAATATACATAAAACATGTCTAATTTTATTGGTTGGTGATATTAAAAACCTATATCATCTCATATTCGAATAGAGTCATTTTTGGAGGTTTTTAAGTGGGGTTCAATATTATTATTAATTAATATTTTGAGGTTTCCAAAAGTGCCCCTCTCTTCTCTTATAAAAGGCCACCTTATCCCTCTCATCTTCACACAATTTGGAGCCTTAATCATCAAATAAACCATGTCCATTAATATTCAATAAAACCCTAGTGACATTTTAGAGGTTCTAGTCTTCTCAGAGGATGAACTCACATCCCTTAAGTGGATTCTTAAAGGAGGTGTGTCGAGAAAGAGGTAATCACTTCTACCTATTCTTTCAAGTTTCTTTCTTCTTCTACTTCCTCTTTTTAGTTTTTTAATTATAATTTCATAAAATTGGTATCACTAATATACTGATATGTTATTATAAATATTAATCAATCCTATTTCAACTTATATCCATCCTATGAAAAATGAAATCACCGAGCGTGCGTACGTACAACTTACCGTCTCCATGTTGTGGTGTAATTTGTTTTTCCACCACCAACTTACTTGGATGGATATAATTGTGGGAATAATAATTATATATGATTATTAATACATCATATGGATTCTTAGATATTATATCATCCACTGCAATTCTATTCAATAATTGTGGGAACGCTATCGTCGCTCGTGTTTACGTACGGATTACCATCCACACGACGCGATTAGATTCATTCTCCAGGTTAACCATTCAAGAATTATTATAAAGTATATATAATAAATAATAATGAAATATATTACATAAAAATTATAATGTATCTATGTATATGTTATTTACTTACTTCCATTTAATTTAATACGGAAACGAAAACAGTGTTCATGTCTACATACTGCATACCATCTCCATAAACGATGTATTTCATTCCATTTATCAATTTATTATATATATATATATATATATTAAATTATGAATCTATTTTATATAAATCATGTTTTACATTATATAACTACGTAATCATGATCTATGTATTCATATGAATAATTACATGTCAAAACACTTACAACAAATGAAATTATTTTACCCAAAGTACTACTATAACAAAGAATTGACAAATGAACGGGTAATATAAAGTTGTAAGTGAATCATATATGATATCATAAATATGGTAATGATTATGTTACAATTTAATAAAATTTTTAAACCCACTATAAAGGGGTCTCAGACAGATATGGAAGAAATTGGATATGAGTAAGGGATAATTATTCCAATCTCGTTATTATCCATGATTGTTTATTCGTAAGTATTTACTGGGGTTATATTAATCATCCATATCAATGTTTTATAAAAAATGTTTTCATAATGTTTTTACTATTCTTCCATGTATTTTTAAAGTCATGTTTACCTCTTTTTGACTGTTACCATGTTTTATGAACAAATGTTTCATTTGTTTACCAAACGAGGAAGTTTTTGACTTCTCTAGAAAAAGTACGAGAAGAATGTTTTTTCACTTATACGGAATGAACAGATTTTTACGGTTTTATAACACCGTATTTAAATGATGCTTCCTCTACACGATTTCATGATTATTTTCAACAAAATCTTTTTCTTTTAATATTGCATGGAATTTTGTGAAAAGAAAATTGATTTTGAGGGAGAAATGATATTTTCCTCAATAATTCATTTCAATTGTTTTATCAAAACTATTTTCCATATAAGATGATAATATTTTATATGGTTATGTTTCATTTATAGTGTATCTATTTTTTAAATTGATTAATTTTTCTTATGATGAAATGATATCCATTTATTTGATATGTATTTTTTTATGATGGGATGATGTTTATGAAACCGATTTTATTCATTGGGTTATGATGAATGATTTATGCTTATTTTGTGACACACGAAAGAATGATTTCATTATAACATGGGTGGGACCTATATCTCCCTCCAATGCATTTGGTATAGGTTTATATCTCATGATTTAGACATGGCTAGAATGATTAGTAAAATATTGTGCAGTAATATAGGGCTGGAACAACATGTAAACCCGGTTCGGAAATGGACTTTGTCCACTGTGATGGTCTTGGCAGCAATTTCGTGGCTACTATGGAAAACATATCACGTGCTTAATGGTATTCCTCAATTACATGTTTTATTCCCATTCTGTTTTATCATCATTAATGTTCTTTTGTGATCTATTCCTTACGTACTACCAGGATTTATTTCATAACTCAAGATTTTGATGTTTAATCATTATGTTAATTTTTTTAAGTTCAAATATATATTGTTTGATTTATTTTCAAAATGATTCTCCTTACTAAGAATATGATCTCACCCTTTTTACGTTTTATTTTCATCAGGATATAAAGAATGGTTTTAGGTCTGAAAATAAAAGGGAAAGATATTTATGGGAGATGTTGAAGATCTTTCAACATGACTAGAAGATTATGTTCTGAGTTTCTCGAGACACTAAACTATTACGGTCCTTGGGTGTTGGTTTTTGTTATGTAATTAGTATTCCTAAGAAGTAATGTAATGTCCATGTACAGAAAAAGCAACACCCAAGCTTTCCATAATGTAATTATTTGAGCAGTGTTTGTATTAAAATCAACCAAAAACCATATATAATTATATTTGTTGATGTCACTAGAAGAACAATTATAATACCATGTTGATTTTTCCATTTTACTTTTATGTTTGGTAATTATTGCATCATACCCTTTTATTTTTTACATTCCACATTCACTTGTGAAAAAAAAGAAATATTGATTTATATTCCTTGATCCCCACTCTTATATTAGCCCATAAATAGTTCTCTAAGACATCTTGATACATCAATGTTCTTACAGGATGGATAGATATGTTTGAGATTTGTGCATCACCCAAAAAAACCTATTTTAACTCTTGGATTGATGGTACACATAGTTGTGACCCAAATAACAAAACTCATTTTTCGTTAAATTTGAACTCATTGGATTTCTATTTTCATAAAAATTCCACATTCTCCAAAATTCCCAAATCATCTCTTACAGAATCACTAATCCAATCTCTAAGGGATGGTTGAGAAATTATTTGAAAAAGGATTTTTTATCTTCATTCCTTTATGATTGCTTTGCCCATCCATTATTGATCTAATAAGATCAAATCCATCTCAACTCTCATCAATGTTAATATTAATGGATCTTTTATACATAGATCATCTTACATAATATATTATTTCATAAGATGGTAGTGAATTGAGAATTCATTTTTCATGATCCTATCTAAAAAACTTTTTTTTTCACATATTCAGCTATTTCTAAGTGAATAAATACTCAATTATTTTGTGATTCCAATATATTTAGCACTTTTCTCTAAAGAGATAATTCCCCCAGAGTATTGATGAAATGATTAATGACTCTGACACCAATTATGGATTTGGGTATTTAAATTCATGAATATCTGATTTCCATGAAGAATAATCTATCATGTTTTAATTATTCATTAACACACTACCCATTCCCATATTTGAGGCATCATTGTATACAATCGAATCATCCCAACTCTTGTTTAGAATAAGTGCAAGTTCAGTGACAATCCTCCTTATTATCTCCATTATTCTCTATCCACTATCACTATTCTAATCAAACATGAGACTCTTATGTGTTAACATGGTTATAGGGTATTAAAATAATAAGAAATTTCAAAAAACATAACGATAATAACCAACTAACCAAAAGAAACTATTGATTTCTGTCACATATTATTACCTTAATCATCTTTCAATTTCGTATGTCTTTAAAGGGTGTTATTATATCCCATTGATTATGATAATATTCCATAAGAATGAAACATACTTCAAGGAGAAATAAAACTTTCATTACTTATCATAAAACATATAATTTCGTAAGATTTTTAGCACTGTTCCCATTCATGCCTCATGGTCCACCTTATATTTGATGTATATTAGAATATCATCTGAAAATACTAAAAAATGGAGGTAATATATAATGAATATATTAATATCTTCCATGAATATTTATAGAGATTTCGTGAGTCTGATTAGAATTACTATGAACTCATAGATCCTATACCATGGACGAAAGGCTATCTTGGGGAAATCCTGCTTATTGACCCATACGTGATAATATCCTGACATATGATCCACCTCAGAGAACTATTTTTCTCCATGTGGATGAGATAATAATTTATTATTTTATGGTATAGGAATCAATATTTATTGTGATATTATTGAGCTCAAGATTATAAATTAAATTATTTATTGACCAATTATTTTTCTTAATGATGTGGACTAGTGCACCAAGAGGTATTGTGGTTTGGTGTATGAACAGTTACATAGATTCTCCAATAGTTATTTTTTTAGATTCAGATGTTCCAAAACAACCATCATATATAAAATATTGGATAATTTTAATAACCAATGTATATGATTGATGGAAAATTCATCCTCTAGTAAAAGAGGATGAAATATCAAGTCTATGAAAAACACATCAGTGTATTCCTTCAGAACTGGAATTTCTTCAAGGATAATATGTTCATAGACTCAATCATTTGATCTAGATTGAATTTATCATAGGGAAATTATATCAATGCTTTAGATGTTGTCTATAATGAAGATTCATCCTTTACATTGCACTTGTTCATAAACAGAGGACGATAATAAATTCCAAAAGAGATTTTCATCTCATAGAAATTTATGTTGGCTTTATATAATGAATGGAATTACATGCCCTTAATATAATCAAATTTCACTAAGTGGGTTATCAAAAGGTTAACAAGGATGTTAAGAGCAAATTTCTTTTATGGGATACGTTATATACATGGGACACAATAATTATCTTTTTTTTATTTTCACCAACATATCGACTTCAATATAATATTGTGGTGTCTGAATAGATATACATATCTTTCATGATGCTAAGGAATTCATTAAATGAGAATACAAATTGCATTTTATATTACCGAATGAATAAATATAAAACTTGAAATTTGTTAACTAGGAGGATCCCCTATCAACATTTTTGATTTCATAACATTTCCCATTCTTCTTTTGAGGTTTTTTGAAATCTCTAAAATCCCTTGACATAGTATATTGGTTATAAGTGTTCCCTTTTTTCCTTGATGTTTAAATAAAAAATATTCCCTAAGAGTTGAAGGGATAATTTATTTCTCCCATTGAATTAGTGTATTTATTATACCAGTGATCACTATATATTTTTCCTTCATTCCTACACCTAAAGAGTTTCCTCTCCCCCCTTAGGAAATTTTGGGGTTCTTTTTAAATCACTTTTGATAAGTGGGATGTTGAAATTTTATATCACTATTATATTTTTTCCATCACACAACCATAATTTAAATACACTTTCATCTTCATATCACTATGATTGCTTTGAGATTTGTCGATTCTTCATTTGACATGTGAAGGTAAATCGAAGAATATACTCATAAGTATCAAAGTTTCATATCACCATAGATTTTCATAGAATAAATATCCACCCCCAAATTGGTTGTCAACCTTGAACTAAATGATATTACTAAAGTATGACATGTATCATGAAATTCTAGAGATATTTTCTGCATAATCCCTGATAGATTCATCAACTTTTTAATTAAGGGTATGTAAATTCCTTTTGAATTTTTAATTAGATAGTGGTGAAATATAATTTTTGAAAATAATTTTTTAGAATTCCTTTTACCCCATCACTTTGATCTCTTCCTCAATATTCATATTATTGATCAGTGGTCATCATTGATCATATTATCCATCAATATAATAAATATATATTAGTAAATTATATTAATTAGAAAATTGAATGATGAAGATGATATTCTAAATATATTTGATCCGTTATTCCATTGTTAAAGGATAAAATGAACTGTATAAGGTTAGGTGACATTGTAAAATAATGGCCTCAATTGAATCATGTTCTTTCTTAGGGGATTTGGGTGCTCCTCCTGATCTAGTTTTCTATTCTAAACATAAAACAAGAGATTATTTATTGTAGTAATGTTTACTATTGATGCTCCCATTGGATTGGTCATCTTTTTTGGGATGTAATCATTGGGACCTTCACATTAGTTGTTCAACCGATCATCATATTTCTCGACATTGGATTTTATAAAGAAAATATTTGGGATCATTACTCTTATATTATGAAACATGAAAACTATAATAAATTAAAATAAAATGGATAACTTATAAATAAAATATATTTACTTGACATATGAATTTACAGGCTTTAATCTATGTTATCATTTATCCATTTCATATCGTAAAATCATATAGAAAATTATTTTTGCTAATAATTGTTCACCATTAGCTTATGAATTTTCCAAATCATATCCCCAAAGAATTTCGTTGTATTTGTGAATAAAATAATATTTCCTTGTCCTAGTTCATTGTTTATTAATGCTCAATAAGGTATTTTTTGGATTTATACCTATATACATCTATGCCATATCCTTACACCCTTATAGTATATAAATAGATGTATTTTTTTGTAAACCACATACATTATAAATTACCTAAATTTAGGGAACTATTTTTATTTTTAGTCTTTTACCTATGGATTTCACTAGACTTTTCGATTCATAATCCCAAAATAATATACTTTCATTTGATAAAAATAGTTACAAACCTTCTCTTTATTACACATTAATTAAAAATTTATTACATAAAATTAAACATAATATAACACAGAAAATCATGAAGTATAGTGTATTTTTGAATTTGTTACATATAATAGAATCTTAATAATCTGATACATCAATATTTCTGAAAACATATTTAATATTCTTCTAGAATTCAATTTCGTTTTAAAACATGATAATATAACCTTAGGAAATACCTAATAAAGGGGTGAGTTATAATGTTCTGTAAGAGAATAAACATGGAAAAATTAATAATTAATTAAATTCTAAACAAAAGTAATATGAATAAGACATTAATGGGTGATAATAATAAGCATGAAAAATTTGCGATGATATAGCATGATAACAAAATGGAAACAATGGAAATGTAAAATCACTTTAAATCATAGCATCATATGCATATTTTTATGCTAACTGTGAAGAAATACTACTGGAAAGATTATGAGGATGTATATCTTCACTCCCAAGACCATTTAATGGCATCTCATGATACTAAAACTTTACATAATTTATTGGAGCGCTATATAATTCTGGGCGCTCCAATCACATTTATTTCATTCACATGAGTAATTGTGCCACTTATATTATACAACATGGAATCATTTATAATAAAATTTTATTACAAAATTAAAGTGTGTAGAAAACCAAAATTTAAGTTCCAAATAAAATAGGTATACGTTCGTAAAGATGAACACTGTTGTCCTGAAATGATTATGGGTATTTACAACCCAATTTTTTGGCCTTGATAATTGTGGTAAAATTTCGTCAACATAACAGGGGTGTATAAATGTTCTTGAATGGGATTAATGAGATTCAAATAGGTATCTCATCATGTATTAAATAATATTAGTATAAATTGGGATAGTTTAGAACATATCCAATCACTAGGAAATAGAGAAAAGTCATAATATAATCATGTTTCAAGAATAAAGAGAAGAATATAACAATATTTTAAATTGAGAGTGTGATTACAAAATATTTAGAGGTGCTTTTGGAGAACATGGGGGCTAAATGGGAAAACTCCGTAGAGGGGAGGGTACATTAAGGATGTTATTCAATATTATTGTTTGAATAAAAATTGGATATTTTGTGGTATTATGTAAAAAAAGGGAATAGACTTCATTATTACTTATCAATATTTTATTTTGGACAATATGTAAAAAATAACAAAAAACATAAACCATCAACAAATATTTTACCCATGGTTTCTACCAATGAGAATTATTTTTCAGTATTATATATGTTTATGTGAAGATATTTTAAATATATTTCACTTGGTGGTGTGGAATTGAGTCATGTAAATTAAGATATTATTTTAAAAACATACAATATATTATATGTTTTGGAGGATTTATACAAACATTATAAAATTTAAAAAAATACTTCGATATTAGTTTATTTTAATGGGAAATTGTAGATTTATTGTTGGATTCTATTTATAGTATTTATTACATCATTTTAGTGTTATTATAATTTCATAATACACAACGTATATTTACATGGTATTTAATTTATACATGAAATTTATACTATATTAGAATATTATCAAAAATTTACTCTGACATACTTTCAATGTGTAGATAACAAATTTAATAATAATGTTAAAACAATAATTTTCTAAATATATTAATTGTTTAATTTTAATATAGAATCTACATTTATCGAGAAATACCGGTATTCTTTTTGACAAAAAGACTTTTCAAACCAATTTACATTTTTCTTCATAAAATAATTATGATAATTTATGATTAATAATTTAAAAATAATATTTTTAAAAATAATACATTTCAAAATTCTCATAAATAAAAAAATAATTAAATTTGAATATTATTCAAATATACAATATCTATTTATTGAATCATAATAAAAAATCATTTCAAATTAATGATAATAAGATGAAAATATATTCATTTATTTTATACAATATTAAAGATTATATTATTAGTGTATTCATACATCTCCCTTCATTATAGAATAAAATTATTAATGGATGTGTTGAGGGAAGGTGAGACTTTCATGGGTTTCCTGACGTACATGGTTTAGGATGTGATCTTGAAGAGCTTTAACTTATTCTATAAAAATTCACTCTTATACTAATGTTATTTTATAATATAAATGGATTTTTCAAGAGAACAAATAGTGATGATATATCCCATGGATTATCTGATAAATGTTATTCAATGTGTACAATCATACTACTTGTGGCCATTAATTCCTTTATTTGTGTCTACTATATTTTTCAATACCCTATTTTTACATTAATCACATGATAAATGTTCAATGGGTATATTATCAATGGTAATGATGATTAAGGGTCTTTTAAATATGATAGGACATAATAAAACCAAATAAGGGAATTCGTTTTCTATATATATAATATGTAATAATAAATTAAATTAAATTAATATGTGAGTTTTATTTATAAAATATCCGGTATTATACCCTGGTTATGGTGGATAGGGGTTCCCAAGATTGTATGTATCACACGTTGTGTGAAACATGTGCTGACGAGCTGATGTGTACTCCAAGAGTATAAAGAAATGTGCATGTCTAAGAAAATTCTATCAACAAAAACACTTCATATATAATTGGAAATGTCTCAATGTACATAGGTGTGTCCCCATGTGGTTGGAATGTCCGTCTACAAAAGTGCATGGATTTGGGATGATTTAAAAAGACGTTACCAAGGGCGTTGTAATGATCTCATGTGGCAAAGGCATAACATTTATCCCAGCAACACATCTTGTAGGACTACTCTATTAGTTATTTGTGTACCATCCGGGACACTACCAGTGTACGAAGTAGTAATTAACATTGTGTGGGTCCTCATAAATGCTATGTATCCCAAATTTCTTATTGAGGAAACATTAACCCCTTGAATACTAATCATTTGGACATAGATTTTTGTCCCTTTAGAATCATATCCTGAGCATTGATTCATGTAGAATTAATGTTGGTCTGTTAAGGGGAATTTGAGATATGATGTGAGATATTACCTGTGAGATTTTCATTGCTTGATTCTCAATGATTGTAGTTATAATGAAGGATTGCAAGAGTTTTTAGAGTGGAACACTCATAATGCCTTGGACCATGGTCCATTTTCTATCATCCGAGTTGATCCTTCTAGTTGGATCTGTCGGGGACCTTATATCGATTATTATAGTGGAACCCTCAAATATTTGATATTCATGGGTCTTTTAATGAATATTAAACGGAACCCAACTATTGGGAAGGATATGAATCTTATACCTATATATTTAAGTGGAACAATCATGTGGTATCATGGAACGGGTCCTAAACTACTATAGTAGATCCCTCTAGTAGTGCTGAGCATAGTTCCTCTACCTGCTAAAAGAGTGGAACCCTCTAGCTATACTCTGTGTGGATCCTCTACTTACCATAATAGTGGCACCCTCTTAGGTGGTCACGACCCGAGTCCCCTAGTTATATTCTCAATGGACACCACCCATGTAGAGTTAGGGAATGTTTCTTATATTAACAAGGCATCACCCTCCTATTGTAACATTGAACGAGGTCTATATCTATATATTTCTCCCCTCATATCTATGACATAATGTTGAGGCTTGACTCTAATTTAACGTTTCTATGGTCAAACATGTATGATGCCAGGCATCATTGATGGAAATTTTAGAACCATTGGATCTTTTTTCTTAGGTGGGGCTTTGAGAAAGAGAAGACCTTTCTCAATTAATCTTTCTTGTTTTGATTGATTATATATATATTTTTATCCATTTCATTGGCATTTTCAATATATTTCTTTGGGTTTATATTTATGTCTATTCCCATCGTTTCACATACTCCTCCCTTCAGAATTCAAGGCATCATACCATGTTTTTATATACTAATCATTCAGGGGATTTTCTCATATGTATTTAGTTTTTATGTAGTTAGAGGAAATATAAGATGAAATTCCAGATGATCATAGGAAACCCTTGGGCACATGACCATGTATGGTGGATATGTAAGGACCTATACTATTATAAAAAAATTTCCCATATGATTTAATTATTTATAATATAATACGGTAATAGAAATCACATGAAATTATTTTGTTTTATTATATCTGAATCGATTCAGAAGACCATTAATAATCACTCTTTTTGATAATATAGACATTAAATAGTGATCATATTATTATTATAACCATAGGGGTTTAAAATCATATTTACATAGGATATGTAAGTGATGGAATCATCCAGTAGGATTATACCCTATGAAGCCCATTTATCATTGCATCCAAATGAGATGGTGTCATTTTACATTTCTATAGACTAATATCTTGTTGAGATCCAACAACATGACCATGAGAAAAACAGTTTATAGGATAATTTGAAGCTCATCATGGTCACAACACATACCTTGTTTCTCGAACGACCCCATGAATGTACTAGTGCGACACACACTACTCTTAAGGCGTACAAGGATGTATTTAAGAGATATATAATAAGACCCTATCAAATATATTATGTACATTATTCTTTTAGGAATAATTAGTATACATTTTCTACACATTATAAATGCGTTTTATTATTACTATATAATAAGAATAATATTTTGGGTTAATATTAAATTCAATTAATGAATTTATTTTGATGAATTAAATTATTTTTTAAATAAATAATTTTAAAATTCAATTTTATTATGAATTTATGTTTGCTAAATATGAATGATCATATACTTTTTATGAGGTTAAAATATATTGTTTTTTAGGGTTCAAAAACAATTAATACCAAAACCACATCATTTTCAATAAAAGTTGATTACTATTTTTAAAAGTGAAAATGAACATATGTAAAAAGTTATTTTGATAAATATAAAATTAGTTTTGGACCCATAACATTAAAAATTTTGAATGGTTATTTTTTCATATTTTTCTAAGATTGTCGAAATATTGGGTAAAAATAAAAAAAACGTATAAATATACGGTGAATTTTATGACATCATAATGAACCAAAATGATGAAACAAATACATTAATGGCTATATTAATCCAAATAAATGTTTCCAATTAAAGATACTGTTATTTTATTTTTATTTCATTATTGTTATTAATCTTGTTGGAATCCTCCAAAACATATGATATATTTTATGATTTTAAATTCACTTCTTTAAAAGTGTAACTCAACTCTAGAATATGAAGGGTAATATATAAATATGTTCTACCCATTCCATAATAAAATATTTTAAAATAACCCCTCTATTAGAATCCATGTGAAAAAATCAGGGTATGTTTTTTGGTTTTGAATATTTTAGTTTGTAGATTCCAAAACATAAATATTAAAGAAATCCCTCTCTTTTCCTATATAAAAAACCATATATCCCATAATTAATTCATAAAAATCATTGTATCATGTAATTAAATCTCATCCATATTAATATAATCCTTCATGGGCACCCAAATATCTCTGGAATCCAATTTTCAAGATTTTGGATTCACACACTCAAGTAAGTGTGTTTTCAAAAATTCCCATTATTCAATTATCATTATTATGTTTTTTCTTATATTATATCCTTCCTATTGTTGGGATATTTCCATATATATCCCTATTAATAAATATTTGATTTAAAAATTATGATTTTAACCTTTCTCTCTCCACAACCAATTTTAAGAATTTTTATGTGATGCTTTTGGACTGCTGTAATTTATTATTAGAACCTCTACTTCTATGATTTATATAAGATCTATATTCATTTAATGGCCTTTAATATTCAATTAAAAATTATGTGTTATGTTTTTCTCTTTCCCCAAAAATTCCTTATCATTTAAAAATGATTATTTACCCATTTTTCTCTCATTAATTCGTACAATGTGTATCTACACTTCACTGTAATGCAGCTGAAATTTCACCGTGAGAATCCTTGTGAGTGCAATACTATAGAGAATACCATAACAATATTCTATTATGTGTGTTAACATTTAAAAACTTATATTTATTATTATTTGGGATTTACTTGTACTTATTCAAAACACTATGTTTATGGTATAATATATTTTGATGAATGAATCTATATTGTATAATCTATGTTGAACACTTACGCATGAGATTGAACTGAATGAAATGGGTGATCTTGGAATTATATAACACTATAATTCATTAGTTAATGTTTAGTATCCTAATACATCATGTTGGGATATGTACTAAAACTAATTCATTTAAGCTAATTTTTCTGTAATGATATATTAGTATTAGAATTTACCTATGATGTATTGCTTTATGTAGTTTTATATTTCCATGTTACCTTTTATTCTATCCTGATATATAATGTCTAATTATTTATGTTAAAGATTAATGATATTTTTATGTCCCATTGATATACCTATTGTCTATCATGTTTTACTTATTCATGTTTATTCCTGTACTAGGATATATAAATAACAAATTCTTATCTATTTCTTCAGGTTATACTGTTCTGTTTTAAGTGTGAGAAAGTTAAATACTTTTCAACAATGATTTTGTATTCCCTAGAGTATGTTGTAATATATTGTACCTAATTCATTAATAAACTAGAATTTTTGACCTCTTAGGTTCAATTAGATGTAATTTTATGTAATAAAGCATGTGTTAATGTATACTATAGGGAAGGATTGTTAGAGTTGGTAGTAGAGGATAAGATTATATATTTTTAAGATTATGATTAGAAAACTCTAAAAAATTCCTTAGAAATAATACTAGGAATTAGAAAATATCCCAAAATTTTGGATAGTATATAGTTTGTGTCTTTTGAGAAAATAAATCTCTATATTGATGATAACTGTGGATGTGTGTTTGGAATAGATGTACCTAGGAATAACAATTCTCACATAGTGTTCTCGGGCAGATTCAGTGAACCCTTGTACACAACAATGAGTTGTACTGCACACCCAATTTAAAACTCTCAGTGGTTATGCATTGGTAATTCATAATCTCATTAGGAATCAATATTACTGGAAATAGATCATGGGAAGCGAAGACTATATCCCAAATATCAATAAGTTAAGGAAATAAATTTTTGTTTCATGTTATCCATTGAATTCCATTAAATACATCTTATATATATTTTATAGTTAATAAATAGTCATCCTTAAATTTTACTTTTATTCCAAAAAATGATCAAAAATAAGAGGAACCAGGTAAATAATCAATGAAAATATATATTTGATGAATTACCCAATTAGATGCACAACATGATGGGAGTAATAATCTCACACATCAGGATGATGATATCTTATATAAATTTTGTTATTAATAGAAATGTGAATCAGGAGGTGCGTCCAAATCACTTTAAGAGAGAGTAATCTATAATAAAAATTCGTTTATCATGAATCCCTCTGACTATAAATGGCTCATATGATCCCTTAATCCTAGAACAATGGATTAAATCAATTGAAATGATCTTCTCTATCCTTTAAAGTATAGAACAAGAGATAGTTATGATGGATGTTTATCATATGGATGGGGAAGATGACCAATGGTGAACATTGATAAAAAAAATAACAAAGCATAATGAAGAGATCAATGCAAATCGGTAGAAAAATTTTAGGAATTTTTTTGATATATAATATCATCACAATCTCCATTCAGAACTATAAATCGATTTTATTTACATCATTCAAAAACATGGTGAATTTATCAGGTCGAAAGAGGTAACATGCCGAAAACATGGGGAAGTTATTAGTTGTAAAGAGGTATCATGTCACCATTCTAAACTAAAAAAGGGTTTTAATTCCATCATTCAAGCACTTAAAGTCACACACTCAAGTATGTGTTCTTTTCATTATACTCTTTATTCATGATCATTTAATTTTTATGTGTTTATTCTATATTTACATTTTTTGTGGTATGACTTAACATGTCATTATTACTTACCATTTGATGTAAAAATATGAGATCCCTCTTTCTCTCTTGTCAACCCATTTTATGAATTTTTATGTGACACTGTTAGGCTATTGAAATTATGTAAGGGAACTTATCATTGTCCCATTTATTCATGAATATCATTAAATTTCATCCCTTTAATTTTCAATTCATAGTTATGGGATATGGTTACAAAACAACTCCATAAATTCCTTAAATTTTTTAAACTATGGAATACCCATTTAGCTCTCATTATGTGCTTCCATGAATATTTATGCATTCCCATCATGTTGCTGAAATTTCTCCATGAGAATCCATGTGAAAACAAAAATGTAGTGAATACCATAACTAATTTGAATCAACTGTGTTAAAATTTAAGAATTTATACTCATTATTATTGTTGATTTACATGTATATATTCCACAATAAATGTTCCTATAATAAAATACGATTATTAATAAATCCATGTTTCATTATCGACATCGAACTCATAAACATGAGATTGAAATAAAAGTGGTTGGTGTGATAGTAATTATATAGTTCTCTATTAAATTGGGAAATGTATAGTATCAAGATACATCATGTTGGGATAGGGAGTAAACCAGATTCTAGTATGGGACTTTTTTAATTATGTTTACTTAGAAGTGTTCCACTACCTATAATGTGTTGTTTTATTTTGATGCCACATTTCCATGTTTCGTTTATGTTATCTTGTTATGTCATGTCTTACCATTCGGTATATGATTTGTAATATTTTAATTATAATTAATATGCCCATTTCCGTTCATTTTTTTACATTATTCTATGTTCATTCACTTACTAGGTTTTATAGGTCACCCCATTCTTATGTATTTCTTCAAGTTATCCCATCTAGTTTTAAGTGAAAATATGTTAATGAAGAATTCAATTAATATGTTGTATTCATCTTTTTATGCGGTAATGTAATGTACCTAAAAGAATCGAGTATTATTGATCATTTTGTGTTGAATGAAGTGCAATTTTATGTAATTTATCATGTGTTAATGTGTAATAAATTGAAGGGAAGCTATAGGTCATGGTGCAGAGATTTGGAGCTGGGATATATAACTATTCAATAATCTAGTTTTTTGGTTGGAACAACATTATAGGTTGTATTTTATTTCCCCCGTATACTTTTTAGATTACACTAGGGTACTCCTATATTTTCTTGATGGTTTTCATAAATTTCAATTACTCAAGATTTTGCATCTTCTTGTTTTATTCCTCAACACATCGTCATTGATATATTCTTGCATGTGAATACATGTACATTATGAAAAGGTTTCCCACAATATTTATTGATTTCAATTATTTTGACCATACCTGTGCTATGGAAGCATGATCTGGGAAGGGGCACTTCAGCCCCATTAGGATAGGTTATGATAAAAATGGGTTTCATAGATTCATACATAAATTATAGTCATAATCATTATATACTCAAAGTATGAAATTTGATTGTATTTTATTAGAATATACCTAATAATGCAAATACAACATCACTAGATTTCATAATAGAAGATAATTAATTTAAAGGATATTTTTATTATTTAAAAAGGAAAACAGCCTTTTCAATTTACATCACTTATTTAAAATATAAAAATATCCCAATGATTATGTATAATACCGTCTTTAATAAAACCCATTAAAAAATGTAAATGTAGAATCTATCCATTAAACGGACATGAAAGTGTGGAAATTTGTTCATTTCATATATATTCAAAAAAATCTCTTATATATATATATATATATATTAAAACATTAATATGTAAATCATTCAGAAAATAAATATATGATTTATTTTAATCGATTTTAAAAAAATTAAATAATTGATAAAAATGAATTTTAAATATCGTTTAATAATTTGAATGAATTCTTGAATTAATTTTAGAGAAAACATGAATAATAAAAGAAACATTATTTGTTCAAAGAGATAAATAAGGTTGATTCTACTTACAAAAACGATTTTGGACTCTTGAATACATAAATAATAGAAAATTAATAGAAAAAATGTATTATCTATAAATAACATGAATATAATAATTATTTATTATATTATTGAGAGGTAGATAATGAAATTCCATCTTCAGAAATAAAATCACTAAAAATCTCGATAAACAATGACATTGTAACATGAAACCCTTATCACATTGGATACATTTTAATCACATGAACCATGAATGAAATGAATCCTTATGTATCATAAAAATAAATAAATTAATGATATAATATTTCAGAACAGTGTAGAAACATGGAATATAGATTCATAACATAAAAAATGTCTCAAAGAAGAAAATTTGAGATGTAAACGATTACCTTTTGATATAATAGATTGAAAAAAATTAACAAAATATATAGTAAATTTAAATTTATTATAATTATTTATAAATTTAATGTTAAAAATTATAATATCATATATGACATATGTCTATCATTTCAATACACAATTATTAATAATTCCTTAGTAAATTTTTATTATTTGATAATAAATGATAATTTTTCATTAGAAAATTAGTTTGGTAGTTCTTGACCTTATATATTGATCATGGATAAATTTAGAAAATATTTTAAATTATGATATAAATATAATAATAAATCATTATTTGTATATATTCAACTATAAACAATTTATACAAAAAAATAAATTACACCCTTCTTGGAGATGGTAGGCCATATATACATATGTATTTTTTTAATCCTTTTGAAATATAGAATAAAATAAAGGTAAATAATAATTAACCATTCAAAACTAATTTACATAAATAATATATAAGATACATAGATTTTATGTAATATTTTTTAGAAATAATTTCAATTTCATCGATAGCTTATGTTACACACATTATCTTGTCTTTAATAAACCACATGATATTATTAATATTATCTCATAAAAAATACCATTATAACATATAAATTAAGAATGAAACTATAAATATGAAAATAAAAAATATAAAAATTTATAATATTTTATTTATATGAGAGATTAATATTGAGAAAATGTACTTAATTTTTATGAATTTTCGGATATCTTTGAAAATTATACTTTTAAAAAAAATTAATTTATCGCATTTTGTGAAATATAATATAATAAAATTTTACCAATTTCAAAAAATTGATTTTAAAAAATAATATTTTTTAAAATAACTAATTCAAAAACTTCATTGTGTTAATTATTTGTACTTTTTAGAAAAGAGTAATTTTTTTATAAATAATCGAAAATATTGGTTTTTATTTAGAATTGATTTTTGTTAAACATATTTATATGGTTAAATTTAATTTTTATATTAATTTAAAATAAAAATGTTCTCAAATATATTATTATTATTATTATTCATATTGAGGTGTTTTAATCAATTCTCTTTAGAAATATGACAGAAATCCTCTTCAAACAGGTTAAAATTTTCTTTTCAGATACCATATTTTTCATTGCATCTATAGTATTAAAATTAAATTAAATTATTAAATTGTTTATAATGTAATTTTGAAAAAGGGATCAAATATTATAATATATAATAATTATAATTCTCAAATAATTCTATCCTTATTTTCTATCATAATGAATAGTAAAATAGTAAAACATATTTGATGTGGTTAAGGTGAAACATGCTTACTTGTGTTAAAATAAAAATAAGAATTGATAAAATCAAATAATTAATTTTTTAAAAAACTATTTTACATTAATATATAGACCATATAACTACTATGGGTTGATAATAATTTATTTTGGATCCATTTATCATGTGAGAAACATGAGTACACTTTTTTAGTTTCCAAAATTCCATGTGTGTCATATTCCCCACATTAAAATGTACACCACTATCCTCTCTGATTCAAACATAAAAAAATACTTTTATTCAACCAATACCCACAAAAATATCATCCATAATTCCTTCAATCCATATTATATGAAATTTTTTAATAAACCCTATTATGAAGGCCTTATGTATAAACGAAAGAGGAAATCCAGAGAAGATGTAAAATTCATAAACATGTGTTTCTGTTTTAATCCTTTTTAAAACTGCATAAAATATTTATCAAATATGTTAAAATAATTACTATAGTATATATAACATATAGAGATTTTATTATTTATGCGACATTACCTACAATTATGTTATGATACATAAAATGTGAAAAGAAACTATCGATTGTGTTTTTGGAGGACGTCTTCCATGTGAAACGATGTTATTCATTTTGATAATCACCTGTGAAGTCTTGATATAATAATATGTTAAGTGTATATATATATATATTATATTTATGAAATGATTTTAATTAGTTAATTATAATATCTCACATTTATTCTTACTTTACAATCCATGGGAATATCATAGTGTCGGTACAATGTACGGGGAATTACTAACTCGAGTGGTGTTGTGAATTGTGTTTCACTTATAAATTCACATGATGGGTAATGTGAAAAAATTTAATAACAATTTGGTATATATAATAACTATGAATTCTTCTATAGAGGTAATATCTTATTATTATTTTTTTAGTCCCAAAACAAAGAGTTAAAACTGTTCATGTGTACATATGGCCTACTGTCGCCATGATCGATGTAATTCATTATCTATATATACTGTTTTTGGATTACTCTAAATAGTTATATAGCTAATAAAAATGATATTTGTATTATGTATATAATTTATTATATTATATTACCATGGTGAAAATTAATGGACCAAAGATTCCAAACAATGAAATACATGAAAAACAAAGCATTTATTACTCCAAATGTGATTTTATATACGAATCATTAACAAATTGGAAATAAACATGTCATAATTAAATCATATATCATATGATAATTATGATTCGGGTTATAAAATATATTTATTAAAAAATTATGTTTATTATGAATTATTTTTGAACATATAAAAATGAATTTGAGACATAAGGTAAGATATTTCCATATCTGTTTTATTTCTATGGAACACATGTGTTGTTCATTACTTGTTTAATTTATGTGGTGTGTATTCATACCATGATATATTATATGATTATTCTCATGTAGTTATGGTATATATATATTCTTATAATTTTATTCCATTTATGGGGCCTATGAATCAAAATATACCAATGTGGTAATGTTTTAATGTTACTATTGAATTTTTTATCATGATTGTTTATGCTTATGTTTTTGATAATGAAATACTATATTATATATATGAAAAATCACAAAAAATATTATTATTATCTTGTTATTTAATTAAAACAATTGTTTCCCTTAATATTATTCTCTTTATTATGTCAATTTTCCTTAAAATGTTTTTTAAAATAAAAGAAACATTATTTCTCTTGTCAATTGAAAGCACTTTTTCTTCCATATCCATGTTCCTATAATAAAAGTTTTATAAAAAATATTTATATTACTCTCAAATAATTATTTAATTTCATTTTTATAGTTATTTTATAATTTAAAAAATATTTTATAATAAATATTCTTTCCATTTTTCGAAAAATGTGTTTTTGAAATTTATGAAAAATGTGATAATAATCATTGTTTTCAAATATGAACGACATTCAAATAATTTTATTTCAAATTTATAATTATGTAATGATTATAATTATAATTTTAAAATATTTTATTCAATTAAATGTTTTATTAAAATGTTTAATGATTATTTAGTTTAAAAATTTATTTTCAACATGGAATTGACATTTTCCTCAAAATTTTTATTAGTGTTTTGTAAAATTATTGTCCATATAAGAAGAAATTATTTGATGTTAAATATGGTTAAATATGGATATAATATAAGGATATTATTCATATTCTTTATCTATAGTTAATTTTTGTTATTAAATGATTCTTATGAAACATTTTTCTCATCCATATGTTACACCATGATAAAAATTTTAGGAAACCCACTTATTTTTCAATTGGTTACAAAATGATGAAATAATGAAATCATTATAAATCAATTTTATTTTATTTATGATCTTATATGATGAAATATTAGTTAAACACATTTATTTTACAGGTTTTGAAATTATTAATGATTTATGATATTTTATAAAACATATATATTGTTTTATTTATGTGATGTTTAGAGCCAATATCTCTTCCGGATGAATTGGGTAATGATTTATATGCCATGAAAAATACCTGACAAGAATAGGTAATAAAACCAATTCTTTAAGGTAAAATGACTAATATGATAGTTTTTGAAGTAGACCTTGACTAATATCATTCATTGGGGTGTGATACATTTACACCATGATAGTTTTGGATGTGATCCTAGTATACTATGGAAATTATTTTATTTTGTCATTTGTATGACACAAAAAAATATATTATGATAAGGTTCAATTCTCATTGATCATGTTTATTGATTCCATTATAATCCTTGACTAATGAACTGCTATGATTTCGGACGTAAGTTATGTTAATGATCTATCATATGTGTGGATTGATTGAAAAATTGAATTATAATATTCTCATACACTTATTCTCATGCTATGTTAATATCTCCATTTTTACCCTTACTGAGAATGAGTGGTACCCATTTTTCTAATTCCTTACCCCATGATATAAATAATGGGAATATTCATGGTATGTATAAGAATATATCTCATTATGAATAATATAGTTGGAGATTACATACCTCACTTATGGACAAATTATTTATATTTCATGTTTCCAAATAAAATAGATGAGAATTAATATAGAATGAAACATTATGTTATGTATTGAATATTTCTCTATAATAATGTAATATATATGTATAAATTTTCCCATTAACTATAGTTAGTATAATAGAAATGGTGAGTTAAACCACATGTAACAATGATGAGAAATTGTATGTGCCAACATATAGGATAATCATATGCAAAAGAGAACATACTATGTTATAGAAAAGAAAATAGTTTAGTATTCCTAATGATACATATCTGAATGGATATTTCATATCTATGTGGTTCTATAATAGATTCATGTATGGGTAATAACTCTAAAAAAGGTATGTTGGGTCTTCCTAAACCATTAAATGGTACACAATACTAAGCCTTAATAAACACCTTGTGTGACACTCCTCAGAGAAATGCTTCAGTTAATTCACATTCTATTTATGAAACAAAATGAAGGATTTGAATAATGATAACTAATGACTTTGGTTAAGCTTACAGTGTCTTAAATTTGAAAATAATGTGTCATGATTTAGGAATCCTATAAGTAATTATTCAATATTATGTGGTTCCATACTACTATAAATGTTTTTTACACAATTATTTTAGGCCTAATTAAATTCATGGAACCCAAATGAACCATGTAATTGTATATTGAGATGGAATATGCAATGATTTTTTATATTAATCAACTCAATTATTTTTGTTATGTAATGCAAAATCTCAATCTCATGGTAAAAAAATACCAAATATAGGAATAATGTTGATCATTTAAATGGGAAAATATGTAACAAGATACTATTGATTCCATTTTGAGGACAAATCCACCATCTTTTAATTATTATGTAGATACATTCATTTTTTTATTAGTGAATTAGTACCATTGATATGATAATTTCTATTCCATTGTTTTTATAGTGAAAAAATCATCTTTTATCTTTAAATTTAAATGATAATATGATCAAGGCTAGAATATTTTCATGAATAATAGTAAATAATATAAAGAAAATCCCAAATAATTTGATGTGTTTATGAATATATTTTTCAATATGTACTATTTCATATTCTTCATATAAAAATTTAAAATGCGTTCATTCAGTTAGAATAGAAGGATTATGAATCTATTGGTACCTATGGGGTGAATTCTATAAGCCATTAATTTTATAGATCCAGTGTTATGATCTAACATAAAAGAAAGTTCAATATCTTATTCAGTGTGTTAAAACCATATATCCAAAGGACATTAAATATAATGTACAATAATAGCATTGAATAAATAATTTTTTGTTCTATTAAGGATGAAATGTAAATTTTTGTTACTGATAAATAAATTTAATTTCTAAAGTAACGAAAAATATAATTTAATTGAAAAAATAAAATAACGGATCAAATATGATTCACTTTTCATAATTCTAAAATTATGGAAGGACACATGGATGAAATTTTATTAAGTGGTATGGTAATTTATTTATGTGTGGGTCAAAATTTTATCAAAGAATATATTGAATAAATTATTGTAGAAAATTACATAATGATAACATTATAAGAAATTATAAATATTCTGCATCTATTTTACTCTAATGATACAAATTAAATTAGTATGGGTACTACGATATAAAATTACCATATCCAATGTTTAAGGATGATGATCAATTTTTGTATGCTCTTAGGATGATAGGAAAAGATAAATTTCATTTGATCGGCATTTAAAATGAGCGGTGTGATACTTATGTGGTGTAAGGTACACCAACCATCAACAATATAACTTCTAATGTATTATTAGATTATGTATTTACCCACAATTTTATTTTTGAAAAATATTCTCTCGGTATAAAAATTCCACCCTAACAAGGTGAGGATTAATTAGTAATTTAACCCCATAAAACTACTTTGATGACATAATACGTCTATAATTCTTCCTTTGTAGATTTTTCTAGTAATATATTTCCATAAAAAATTATAATTAACCATCATTTTTAATATAATATTATTTTAGGCATAGATTATATTTCACAGTAAAAATCCCATATCAATTTATGTAGAAGTGAATTAATGATTGATTTTCCAAACCATCCAATGACAATTTATCAGTGTGATGATAAATATTATCAATTGATAGAAATAAAACCAATTCTATGTGTCTTTACACCTATTAAGAAAGGGTGATTATCTATGTTGTTTGGGTATAAATTCATCAATGCTAATATTCCTATTATAGGTGAGACTTTTAATGTGTTTCAAGAATATATTCTGATTATTCCATCGAAACCTTATGTTTAGTTATAAATAAAACTTAAATCTAGTGCCAAACCAATTTTGAAATTTTATTATAGAACATACCTAATTGTGTTAAAGGAATTGAAGAACAAAAATATGGTGGACCGTAATAAGGGATAGATTCAGTGTGTCATCTCAGGGTGCACTTATTAAGTACAGTGTGTCAGCTCAGGGTGAAATTATTAGATTTGTAAAAATTAATGATGGATTGGTGCGTAAATGCATTGATAAAAAGGATCTGAACGAGATCCCAATCAAGAAAAAATATATTTTTCCACATTTTGATGACCGGTTTGATCAATACCACCATGGTCAATACATTCAAGGATTTACGTTGTTTCTAGAAAGCATCAATTAAGGGTCTACAAAGGGTTTATTTCAATTATAATATTCTACAAAAGTTATGAAATCTATCAGTATTTATTGACTCATTTTGGCCATAATTCATCCATTGTTACAAACATATATTTCATGAATACTTACTTTTGAGTTTAACTTGATTAGTTTGTGGTTGTTTTTATAGTTGATATTCACAATTTTTTGAAGCTACAAATAAGATAATGAAATAAATTTAAAAATATTCAATTTACCCTATGAAATTATAAACTATACAAAAAAATTAACGAATTTAAAGTTTTCTATGAAATGTAACATTTTTAGCTATATAATATTAAGAGATGGTATATCAGTGTAACTATCAATGATGGAGGCTATTGAATGATATACTAGAACAAACATGGAGACTAAGATCCATTATTTTATTTATTTTATTTATATTTTATATAAAATGTGTGGATAATTTTTTAGAGCTATATAATCCACTCACTATGTTAACACATAATAGAGGTATGATTGTCTATATAGATGAATATGAGTGAAATTTTAACAAAATAAATGTAATATAAAATAGTTGACTAGTGCATACGTTACCCTATAGTTTAGAATGGTTTGCAAACTATAGTGGTGCATCTAAGAAGGTATTAAAAAGTATTCTCATTTATATTGACATAGTTATAGCATATTACAAATGAAAATTGATAGTTTATAATAAATATTTCCCAACTCATGATATGGATTCATCTTCGCTAATTTTTTTCAATATGGATGTATAAGAATTTATGTATAGATAAAAGTGTGATATATATACTGATAAAAAGATTAAATTATATAATCTCATAGAATAAGATGAACATGTGATAGATAATATGGCCTTAGCTGATTAATGATTATGATTGGTCAATACATTACAACTATGAAAAAGTGAACAATGTTGTATATTCGTTATGTTTAATGGATCCTAATAGATTTTATATGATTAATATCAGAAAATATCCAATATTTATAAATTATTAATGGCAACTGTATTAGTTATTTTCCATTAAAAATTTATTAGTCCATATATGTTTGTTTAAATGGAATGTGCATTCAGTTATTTACATTTAAATACTGTTTATACACTTCCTTCTAGTTTTATTGAATATATTAAATGTTTCATTAGAAATTACCTTACCATATTGAATATTCTCATTAATTCAATATTTTTCATCAATACGTAAAATTTACTAATATTTTAATCTCATATATATTATGTTTCCTTTCCCCCAGATTCGATGAAGTTCGATAAGAAAAATATGCAAGTATATACTAATTAGGAATAAATTTAGCCTTTATTTTTTTGTAGTTATTGTACTCATTTTAAATAATGACTCATGTATTTATCTGTTTTAAAAAAACTACTTATCTATTTGGTTGTTTAGAATGTGATATGATTATATCTCATGCCAATGTGATGGTAGAAAGACACTATCTTGGGGTTCTTGGGTCAGTGTACTATATAAAGACACTATGAAAAATATTTAATTAGAATATAAGAATTTTCAACACCCCAAATATACTATTAGTTTCTATAAAATTCATGTAAAATAATAATTCACTTAAATTGTATTACATTAAACAATTTTAAAATAATTTATTTTATTTATATTTTACTTGAATAAATAATGTGTCAGCATTGGATACCCATTTTATATAATTATTAAACTATTAAATTTTTAAAATAAATCAGTATGATCAAAAAATAATTTTCAAATATAAATTTAAAATGAATGCCATATTTTTGTCATTATATAGCATTTTTAGTCATACTATAGTCTAGAGAGTTACATTTTCATTTATTACTTTCATAGATTATCATAAACGTCATATTAAATGAAATATGGTTCCAAGTGGACATTTCATCAATGAATGGATGGAAATGTATGAATGAAATAATACTATAAGATATTTTCTAGTGGTAGATAAATTTTCAATCATTATCCCAATATTTTAACTCTATATTTACAGTTTTACTAATATTGATTTGAAAAACAAACTATGATTACTATACATATTAACAGAAAACAGAAAGAGTCTATTAAAAACAATTACATTATAATTCCTCATATTGACTCATTTTTCACAATTAAATCTCAATATGCTTTATTAATTCATTTTAAAAGATTTGTGAAAAATGTGTCAAAAATTGTTTTTTTATAAAACTCTTTTTTATGCATATTTCTACATTTATTTATATATATTGGATGAAAAAACATTATATTATTAATAAAAATTTTAAATGATTATGTAATATATAGATTTCATTTAAATAATCCAATTATAATAAAAATATTAATTATTATGATAGAAATATATTGTTAATTAAAAATATTTTTTTCCAAAATTATGCCTTTTATGTATTCAAATATTTTTATACCCAATTGAAAAACACAATTTATTCTAATGAAAGTAATTTTATTAATCATAATATAAGATAAATAATTTTAATTTCAAACTTTTTTATTATAATTTTAATCATTATAAATTCATGAAACAAAATTATAGTTCTTAATAAAAAATAGAATTTTTAGTACTCATGAAAAATCATTCATTTCAGAAATCAATTAAATATTATATTTAAGAAAAAATTTATGAGTGAAGTTTAAAATTTTAATTTCATTATATGATATATAATTTCTTAAATTTTTGAAAAATAAATATAGTATTTTATCATAAAAAATAAGTCGAATCTTGTTTAATGGAAACATATCTTCAAATCATTATATGATGTTAAAAATAAAAATTAATGCTTATTTCATAAGCAGTAATTAAAAAAATTACATAGTATTAAATTTAAATAGATTTCTTAATGGGTTTATTCCTATCCATATGCCCCACACAAACTACTATGTTATAATTGTAATTTTTAAATAATAATATTTTATGGTATGTTTAATCATGGTGTTACATCACATATATGTTCTCAAACATTAATTTCTAGTTTTAAAATATATGGTTGTTATATAATTCCCACTCAAAAAAATTCATACGTGAAATTTTAACTTCCTATAAGAATTTAAGTGGTTGAAATATGAAATTTTCATTCTGGAAAACCCAAATCGAAAAAAATTTATTAAAATTTTATCATTAATTGAGGAAAAGGGAAATATGATGGTTATTTTTAATAACACTAAAAAAGGTTTTTACATTAGGTAAAATAAGTGGGATATTCAAATAAATATATCAGAGAAAAACTAACACCCACAGACTAGTAAAGAGTGATAGTGAACATCTTCTAGAGATAATTAATGACCACACTACAATAAATGAATGATGGGTGAATAGACATTTTTTCATAACCAATGTTGGTAAATGTATAATTTTTTTTGAAGACACTTCTCTTAAAATAGGATGTATTATTTTACTATGATCAAGGATAACATGAGTATATATACCTAATTAATTTCAATTTCATAACCACAACTTCATATTTTTGTAGTGCATTGATTAATCTCCCTATACTCTTAGAAATGAATATTAAAAATCAATTCTTTGTGCATGAAGTAGTAAATATACTTTTTTGCTATAATTAAGTCCCATATATTATTAATTAGTCATTATTTATATATCTAGTAATCATAAAAACCAAAATGGTAGGAAAATTTTTTCAAATGTGGATAATTAAAATTATTCAACCACATACTCTTCAACAATAACACCGAATTTTCAATTTAGTACATTCAATAATTAGTTAACATTATGACTCCCATGAAATATGTCTGACCGAAATTAAATTTCAAAATTCATGTAGAAGGTCTCTAGATATCAAACATAAACATTGCATTAATCACCCAATAAACATAAATTAGTTCTAAATGTCAGATATAAAATATATGAATACCAAGATATTATATTCTCTATAAACCTTGTATTAATTTGAACTACCTTATAAACTAAAAGGAAACATGCATGAATCAAAAAAATTTCTCTCCCAAAAATCCAATTATTAATTATAAAATATATTCCAAAAAACAAAAAAAAAATTATATAAAATCCATAAAGTATGATATAAAAAACTTTTCATAAAATCAGTAATTAGGTTCATGCTCATCAATAATATCCAAATTAAATTATCAATAATACATTTATCTCATCTATACTTTATTCACTCAATATCAATCAACAATGAATTTTTATCATTCCAATAGTCCTTTACTATAAAAAAACATATTGGCACTGAATTTATTTTCATGATTATTTCTATCATTGATAATATGTTTTCAAATCCTAAAAAACTAATATGGAATAATACATAGATGTTTTATAATTATTCTAGCCAGAATATTTATAATTTAACACTTCTAAAACAGAATTCATGAATCCAAACACAAAAAAACTTCAATCCTCTAACATCAATGATTGGAATAACACATGTCTTCACTGGGACTAGAAGTGAACCCTTTGATAATGTAATTGGATCTGATAATGACCTTATATCCCATACATAAGGAATATAACTATGAATGGATCCTTATGAAGAAAGTCATATCCCTGTTTGAAAAAAATTATTTTTCCTCTATAATTTCTTACTGTATACCATTCTTTTCAAATCATAAAACATCTTTTCATTCCTATGATTCATTTACTTGGGTTATTTTTCCCATATACTAGACATATTTAAAAATGAATTTTCTTCCCTCCATGTTATTCCTTAAAATCAGTTTTTTTCTTATTAGTTATGATTGGAGTGTCACCCATATTGAGAGTGTTAATCATAAAATTTGATAACTATTTAATCATAATCATAAGTATTCATATATCATATCACATTTAATCTAGCATCTCATGAAGAAAGTCATTAATTTTTCTATATCATTCAGCATTAACATAATTCCACTAGTTTTACGGCATTTAAAAAAACCCAATAGTATATCTTGAGTAACTATAATTATTCAAATAATCAATAAATATTATTCATAGAATATCTGAAAACATGAATGATTATTTTTAATCTAAAATTCCTAATGATTAGACTAGGTTATCCCAGCTTATAATCTATTAAATTACTTAATAATGATTTATCATGAATATGTGAGTTAACCCATGCATATAACATGGTAGTTTCAAACAAGCTGGACAGTTAGAGAATAATAACAATGCAGCATATGTATCAATGAGATACAATCAACCAACTCTTCTCGTATTTAATACCTCTAGAGGTAAATTTGGTAAAATAATGTCAACTTATATTATTCATTCATGGACATATTTATATTAAAATAACATAATATCTTGTTTAAAAACATTACGTTATTATACGATAATTAAAATTATTCATAGCATTCTCAAGAATGATTTTTCATCATAATTTCCAAATAATGGATCGAACTATCATCTATTATTAGCTATATTAACCCAGTACTTTCATACATTGATTTACATCTCAGTAGATGAATATTAATATAATTATAAAAGAAAACACATTGTTGTCGAATGTTTAGTGTCCTTGGAAATATGGATACATAAATAAATTGTTAAAAAATGATCCATATTATATCCAACATAGTTACTCATATATTGAAACCTTCCTAAACACATCATATATAATAAAATTATTAATAAACGAGAGAAATGTAACATAATAAAGTGTGAGATGATATTCCTAGTAAATAAAAGGAATGGATATATCAACACCCACAAAATCATATCTTAAAAAAAGGGTATGAGAACATGATACTAAAAATCCAAAACCTCACCCAATAAATAAAATTTTACAATACTGAGTAATGGAATAATTCTTCAGCATTTATAATAATTTATTCATAATGGAATCATTTAACATAATCCACGACTGAAAAAATTTGGAGGAAAACATAATTTTGTGACATAAATACATGCATAGAATATCATTTACATAGTATTTAATATTTTCGGCATAGAAAATAATTCTGTATTGGGATCACCGTTAAAACCATTATATTATCCATGTTTTAACCTTAGAACATTCAAAATGGAAAAATTTATTTAGTAAACTTTCTTCACTCACATTATGTCATTTTTATCTAATGATAATTTTATCTATACCTAATTTATTAGGGGGTTATATAATTTATCGCCCACCCTTAAAATACATAAAATCATACAATACACTTCCATAAGATCATAAATCATTCTTTATATCATACACCTCGAATGGAAAATTGGTATCATTAATATGTAATTATTTATCAATATTATAACCGATGGAAAAGAAATGGGTTTCATAACATAAATAACGTATTGAAAATAGGCTGGTTTCATAGAACCATCCATAAATATACAATATCATTACAAATAAATATAATAAAATTGGATAGTATCTTTGGATAATGTCCCCAATAATGAATATGTAACATCAAATTATGATATCATTGTTGAAAATACCTTTGAAAATCTTTATATAATTTATTAGGGAAATAAACATTTCAACATGAAATTACTTTTTTAGAGTATAAAAAATTACCAAATATAGAGGATATTTTTGAAAATATATTTTAAATCATTTAATTCAATCTTGATTCTGATGAAGGAAAAAAAATTGATGCCACGTACATTAAAAAAAATAGAAATTTTACATTTTCAGTAAAAATTCTAAAAATTTCCTCATTCAAAATTGAAAATATTTTTTTGTTTAAAACCATTATTTTTAAATTAAAAAATGGGTAAAAATTAATTTATGCAATAATATAATAATAGAAAAATATTCTTAAATTTGTTTTAGTGAAAACATTTTCATAGAAGATAAATATTTTTGGACTTAAGAGTGTAAAAAATATGATATTTTTTAGATACATTCATTCTGTGTCTTGAGTACATAAAGAAAGAAATGTAAATGTAAAATTTTTTATTATAGATAAATAACATAAGTATAACAACAAATCATGATATTATCAAGATGTATGTCATAATACTGTATCATTTGAAACATAATCATAAATAATCCTGATAAACAATGAGATTTTAAAATAAAACACATACCATATTGGTATAATTTTAGTCGTATACCCCATGAAATAATAACAAAAAATGTAATAGAATGGATAATTAACCTTGTTAAATTCATGATATAAAATTTGAAATATTATTAATTACACATTTCAAAATAAAATTGGATTATAAAATAACATTTGTCTTGAAGAAGTTAATTTTAGATGATAAAACATCACATTGAGTCTAACATGATTTAAATGAAAACTAAAAACCAATGTAATATATTTAGTTTTGTTATAATAATATTTAATTGTAATTTATATACTTAAAATATCATATATCATCCAATTATAATATTGGAAAACACATTTTCTAATATTTCCTTGTTAAAATAGTAATTTTTGGGTGTCAAATATTTTTTTTATTATAAGATAATTGGTTCTCGCGTTCATACCCCTGGACATTGATCATGGTTAAATATTATTAAGAAAGATAATCCTAATATAAATATCATGTATTTTCATTATAAATACATATATGGAGTCATCCATAAAAGTTATCTGTTGAAAAATAAACTACGATGTTTATGAAGACGGTATTCTATTCGTACATAATTAACATTCATTCAATTTTCATTGAATTGAAAAAAGATAGGTAAATAATAATTCATATTTAATGAATAGATATTTTATCAAAAACATAATATATATACATAAAATTCCTAATTATTATGAATTAGGTAATCTAGAAATGACAAATGAATCACATCACGTTGTGGTGAGGGTATTCGAGACATACTCAATGGTTACATTAACATTTTCGAACAGTTTAGAAGGATAGAAGGTAGATATGATATTATAATTTCAGAAGCATAATTATTTTATAAATGAAACATATAATCATTAATCCCATCACAAAACCCAACTTAAAATATGGTAATGAAAACATGAATTTTATTTCAATGTGGGGACAATAATCGATACGTTTACATGAGTGATTCGTTCACTTCCCTATTTGATGGGAACTAATGAATACAATGGCAGTTACATAATCATAATTAAATTTAAATATTTATATATAATTAATTAATTAATATATAATAATTTATATTGATTTAGTAGATTTAAAAGAAGAAGTAAAAATAATGAGATCAATTAATATGATTACCTATTTTTAAAAGAACTCCTTTAGATCTCCTCTTAATGATCCTGAAGATGAAATTTTGGGAAGAAAAAACCAATTAAATAATTATATGTATTTTTATAATAAATTTTATTATGTTTCGGGTGATATAGAATTCTCAAATTAGTGTAAATTTGTTAAATGATGGATTTCCATTTATATGTGTGGTGAAGAGCACTTTGTAAATTTTGTAAATGATTAATTATAATGAAAATATTATTCAAGAAAAATCATTCCAAATGGATATATAATAGAAGATAAGGATGTATTGTATTATAATTCAATCACATAATGAATGATTATATATTTATGTTTTTTTGAACCATATCTTTTAGTTTCACACAATAGTTGATATAGTTTATCCTTACCAATGGTAACACCAATTTCAATCCAAAAGGCTTACGAATGTAACCATAAATTGTTAAATTAATCATAAGTGGATAATTTATGATATTCTAAACCGTATTAATTAACTTTTATGATGATTAATTTTTAAAAAAATTATATATCATTTAATAAAATATCATTTATTTTAGAAAATTATTACTATCAATATCTGAATATTTCATTTAATTTTTCTTTCATGACATAATGATAATGATGAAATAAAAATAAAATATTTTCAAACATACCTTATATGTAATATGTGTCTAGAAAATAATGGATAATAATAATTCATGTCATATTTTCTACTTTTACTATTTTGAAAAATATATATTTTTTATATTAAATGATTAAATATTTTGTCATTCATACATGCTAACGGTAATTATTAAATACATAAAAATAGAAATAAATTAAAATGATAAAAAACTAATTTATGATTACATAAATAAAAAATTAACTTAACCTATTTCGATTATTAGGTAAAAATATTATATTAAAGTCAATAGAGTGATATTTTATAGTTATTATTTTTTTGAAGTTGATATTATCGTAATATTAATTGAAATATGAAAACAATTATCCATGTATTATATATTTGTATATATATTCAAAAAAATCATCAAAATATTTAAATGGTAGTTTTATATAAATTATAATTCCTTATCTTAATATTTGAACCATATCATTATAGGTTTTCACTTATTGAAATGATAAAAATTTACTAGAGTAACTATTTATATTATCAAAAAATAAAAGTTTCTTTTTTATAAAATAATGTCATATTTATTCTTAATATGGAATTCATTTATTCAAAATAAAATTAGTATAATTAGAAAAATATTTTTTAAAATATTTCTGTAAAACGGGGTGAAAACATTTTTTTAGAAAATAAAATTTAAAAAATCTAAATTTATTCATTTAATATTCCTTGAAAAAAATTAAATTATTGTTTAAAAATATTTTTTAATTTATAATTAATTTAATTCTTTATTATAATTCAATATTATTGATTAATTTTACTTGTTTAGATTACAACACACAGCGCACCAAAAAACGGTTTTTAAATAATGTCTGTTTAAGTATAAAAATATATTTTTACCAAATTCAAAAAGAAAATTGATTCCAATGAACATAAGTTGATTTTTAAGGAATCCTTGAATGAAATATAGCATTAGTTAATTTTGAAACAAAAATAATAGTCATAAAATAATTAAAAATATGTATTTGTCAATAAAAATTATTATGTTTTTGGTATTCAATAAAAAATAAATCATTTCCCAAAATTCTATAAAATAAAATCTTTGAAATTTTTAACAAGTTGAATTCAATATATAAATATAATTTTATAAATATAATTTTATAATATTATTAAAAAGAAAATATGACATTGAATCAGAAAAAGGAAGAAACATATTTGTAATGAAAAATAATACATTGATAAAAATTGAATGTTTATTTCCTAATAAGTAATTGAAACATATTTATATGTTAGAAAATTTATATGTATTGTAAAATTATATTATTTCTATACATTTCCACCAATTCAACATGAACTTCCATGTAAGTGAGTACTAATAAATGCCATTATCCTTACAAGGATACATAATGTATCCCTTTGAGTTTCTGGTCCTCCCAGTTCATAACTTGGATTCTTGATTTTGGTACCCTATGATATGTAAATATAAGGAAGACCTATGGAGCACCACGACGAAGAAATATTGATAAGCATCATATTCAAGATAACATTTCCTAAGACCCTCATTGGATTTCTAATGACCATTGTCTACAACACTACCATTCCCTTACACCATCACTATTACAACCAATCCTAGAAGGAGGTTTCTATTTGTCATAGAACCATTGGAATACCACAGGGGAGTCACTCCACTAACTGAGAATAAAATTCCTCTATTATGACAAATATAATTGGTAACTGTCATATTTAAATAAAAAAATTTATGGCTATTTCATTCTAATTGTTTAATGTGATAAATTATATTAAACACAGTGTAATTATTTTAAAATAATAAAATGTTACCATATAATTAGTAGAGAAAAAGAAAAATCACAATATGTTTACACAGAAGAAATATTTGTATAAAAGTGTGTTAAAATCATTCTTTGCAGAGATGAAAGTTACCATTTTTTCATATCATCAATACATAAAATTATTAGCATATTGAGAACAAAATAACTATTTAAAATAATATAATACACAAAAACTAAATGAATTGTTAAGAAAATTAGAAGATACGCTCATACCAACAATGTCAAAAAAATAATTTTCACAGATTGGTAAAATGGGAAAACATTTTGATTTAGGAAATGATAAAAGGATTCATTTTCGAATGTTTTTTAGAAGTAAGAAATTTCTAAAAATGTATTTAAACATTAATTAGATCATTTAAAATAAACATCATTAAAAATTATATAAAATATAAATATGAATGGATGATTTTAAATACCATAAAGAAAATTATGTTCAATTTTGAAAAAAGTTTTTTTTATTTTGTATTTGAGACCCAATTTTTGATACCAGGAGTAAAAAAATAAATCATTAGATTTAAATTGAGTACAATTAAATTCCAAAAATTTTAAAAGTATGTAATGTAAAAATTACTCAAAATGAAATTTTAATATATTTGACCAGAATTAAATGTGTGAACAAAGAATTAACCCTATATTTTTAAAAAAAAAGTTGGAACCATTAGCCCCATGAAATAATTACTTCAATAGAACCTTAAATATCATTAAAATAAAAATATTCATTTTTTAGGATCTCAAATGTGCATTATATAAACCTTATAAAGGGATGTAGGTTCATTTCATCAAACTTAGATCGATGAAAAAATATTGTGATGAATAACCATTAAATGTTTTTTGTAGTATAATGATTAGGAACTCAGGATAGAGATAACACAATATGGATTTATAAATCCAAAAATAGTTAATTAAAGGATCATAAATTACTTTCCATGGAATCATATACACCATAAAAATGTAACAATTATTTAATATAGAATACATTTAAAAAATGTAATAGTGAGACCAAAAACCCATATGCCACCATGAAAAATGTCATATGTTCTATAAAATTCTATATAGTAAATTTAAATTTATTTTAATTATATAAAATAACCATATTAATAATTATAAAATCTTGTATGATCAAATGATAACATTTCAATACACATTAAATGATAATTATTTATTCAAATCATCATTTCCAGGCCTTACCAATTTGATTTTTCATTTATGATTTTCTTTGGGTATTTAGATCCTTGTATATTAAACATGATTACATAATATCTATAATATTATCAATTCAAGAGTGTCATATAGAATAATTTTATATTTTTTTTCTATTCATATAAAACTACAATGATAAATGAATTACATCACTTCATATAGAAGTTAGCTCGTACATACACACAGGTGATGTTTCAATTTAAATATATATGAAATTAAATAAAGGTACGTACAAATTATTTTGTAAATATTATCATAAATATCATATGAACATATTAAATCCATTATTATATACAACTATGTGATGTGGTGGTGGAAATTGAATTTCATCACTACATGAATGTTGTAGACCACACATACTCATGAGAAATAATATAATTTCCAATTTGATGGAAAAAAGACACAAATAATGCTATTAAACTAACATAATAACATATAATAATATTATTTATACTAATGATGTTATGTTTTAACTGCTAGGATATAATTCTGTTGGTCAGAGTGGACACTCAAGAGGGGGGTGAATTGAGTTCCAATTAAAAATTTCTGTTGAAAACTTTAAGATTAAATCCCCCAAATTGAAAAACAGCCCAGTCAATTAAGGCAGTAGAGATATATGTGACTTATTGTTCAACAGGTTTCTCTACGGTTGATTAATCCTTAGTAAGGTTAGTTTGATGACTAACTTTACTTTTGAGACAAGTTTACAAAACAAATCTCTTATACACACTAACCAAAATTGACTATCAGAGTATATGCAAAAACAGATTTCTTGTTTAAAAAAAAAGAGAGAACAACGGATAAAAAAAGAGGCAAAGTAAAGAAAAGAATAACAAGCTATTTCAAACAAGAGGTTCAGTATTAAGCTAAGACTTAGTCCTCTTCCACTTGGTGATCACCTGCCACCAAGCAATTTTATAAAAAAAGATTGATACACAGCCTGTATCGGGCTTTACAACAGTTTTCACAAACTGTCCAGGTTTGACAACCTCTGCCACAGTTATACGTGGGAAAACAAATGACCAAGCCACACCAGGCTTCTTCCACAGTTATAGGTGGGTAACAAATGTAAAAAGGTTTGGGATAGGGATTTTCAGTATCCCTCAGTTTAAGCATAGGAGACAGTGTGTGTAATACTAACACACTGCTCACAAATGTTAAACACTTAAACACAGTAGAGCAAGAGATAAAAACCAGAAGGTTTAGAGTGCTCTATAGTGTTGGCAGATCAGTTCTGGACTCGTAGGAATGAGTGACTTGAAGCTTTGGTCCTTTTTCTGCAAGTTGACACTAAAACAGAGTGTCGTGATTTCCAGACTTCCAGATGTTCAAGTGATCAGCTTCTTTGAGTTTGAGTGCTTCACAGCATGGCTTTTAGGAGACGGTTCTTCCAGTCGGTTCACTTGAGACTCTTTTGTTCTTCAGAATGAATGATCGAGAGTTCTTCTTTTTGTGTATATGCGTATCTCCTTCTCAGTTGTAGATGTTAGACTCTGTGTGTCCTTCCTATATTCTTGTTCGTGTATGTCACTGTTCTTTTTGTTCCATTCATGCTTTTTCTTGAATGCTTCTCTCTTCTTTTTATACTCCTCCATATATGCCCTTTTTGTTCACCCGAGGCCGACAAGATAAATAGTCTTGAGTTACACGTGCGATCTTCCTCGTACATTGTATTACTTCTTGATATGTCTACAAATATCAATAAATAATGTTAGCTGTATTAATTTGTCTAGACATGACCGTTAGATTAGTATTAATCAAATTAGTAAGGAAAAAAAGTAGAAATATAATAATATACTGGTCGAGAATGTATGTCACTATGGACTTCAACTGTGGTCTTCCAACTGTGGACTTCCTTCTGACTGCTGACTTCAACAAAAGGCTTGCTGTCTGTAGGCTTGCAGTGGTAGCTTTTACTCCATGTAACTGTAGCCTCTCTAACTGTAGACTTGTAATATCAAATTTGTAGAACTGTAACCTTTGTCAACTGTAGACCTCGATCATCAGTAGACTTAGTCGACATAAGTTGTCTAACTGTAACCTTGACTGTAGACTTATGACTATAGTCTTGTTCGACTGCGAACTTGTTCCAACTGTAGACTTGTTCGACTGTGAACTTGAGCAGAGAAAACATTGAACAGAAGTCTTGTAACTGTGACCTTCGTCTATGAGCTTTGACAATAGATAGCGGTAGACTCGTGACTGTAAGCTTGTATTAGTCTTCGACTGTAACCTTGTAACTGTGAACTTATTGCAACAGTAACTCAAGGTGACAGTTAGCTATAACTGTGACTTTGAAAAGAAAACTCTGACTGTTAGCTAACAATACTGAACTTATGTAAATACTATTGTAAGCTGTTACAGTAAAGTTATGAGAGTAAGAATATGAACTGTTTAGAATAAAATACGTTTAAGCATAGAATAATAAGATTAATGCAAGGTTTTAATACATCATAATCAATGTTTAAGCATGATTTGGGATTATCAAAACAGGTGATTCCAACAAATTCAATGATGTATAATAAGATGTAAAATAAAAATGATGGCTTTTGACGATTTCCACCTCTTTAAGGAAAATAATTGTGATTATTCCAAAAATTCCCTACAGTTTTCCCTTTAATGATAAAAGAACATATTGAATGTATAAAATAAATTTAAGAATAGTTTTCATTAGGTTTTTGTTGATATATATGTATCAAGATGTGTGAAGAATGAAATAGAGGTGGATTCTTTATATAAAAAAGAAGGGGTTTACCATGGAATTATCCAGTATCCACACACATAAATTCCAACCCATAATAGAAAACATGAAAAATGGTATAATGGGGTTTTAATTTAGCACCATAGGCTTCTACGATACGTTGACCTTTGAATAATTCAATATCTTGCATTGTAGTAACTTCAATATTCTAACACACATCGACCAATCAAACTAGTCGTTATGAATAGTAATACACAGTTTTTAAAAAAATTTATATTTTATATTTCAAAATGGACATCATTTTTTATTTCTGAATATAAAAATTATCATAGATTGAATTTTTGGTACATTTCTAAAAACATTCAATTTTTGATGAATAGTGAAAAATACTAAATTTTACTTAAAAACAACTATTTTATTTAAAATAAATTATAGTGAAAAATTATACATTTGAGTGGTTTTAAAGTATCATTAGATTATATTTTTATCATTTAATATAATTTAGGTCATTTTATTTATTATCACATTTAAACTGGACTTAAACATGTGTCAATCTTTTGATAGTCATTATTCCATAAAAACACATTTTTTATTTTGAAAATGGGAAATAATTTTATATTATTTTATGTCGTTTTTCTGTTTTGAATATTGGATAATGGATTCCATATTTGGAATCAGGAGGACCAAATTGTGTAAATAGGTTTCCACTATTTTTATACATTTTGAATAATTTTTTCGCTAAATATTTTATTACCACGGATAAAAGAAAAATGTGGTAATTAAAGTTAAAAAATAATATTATAATAATATTAAATTACCCTAACACATGTTATATTCCTATTGGTAGATAAATGTTCGACCACACTCCTCTATGGGCAATTTCTGGACCCCATGGAGCCACTTCAGTGTTATGATGAAACATTATATTAATTAATTTAAATTAAAGAAAAAATTGTCGTAAACATATATCTTTTAGTAAAACAATATTTACACTTGGTTATATAAGTTATAATTTTTTTCTACAAATACTCATTAGAAATATATAATGATTTCATACATAAGGATATTTTATTTATAATATTTTTACATTAAATAAATAAATTTATATATTACACAATGATGATGTAGTAATTACCATATTAATAAACTAATCAAATAAATTGTATTGTAAATATTAAAATAAATAAAATTTGAATGTTTTGATTCCATACACGAATTTTCTAGGTTAATTTGATATTTTTTGTATTGATTAAACGTATTTGGTTATAATTAATCATGTTGTGATGACTTTCACAAAAACCAAATACTTAATAGTCTCAAATTTGACATAAATGAGTTTTTAATAAAAATATTATATGATTAAATTATATAATATCCCTAAAATCAATGGTTCTTCCAAAAAATATATATAATGATCGGTATATTAATAATTAACCAAATGGGATTTTCTTGGTAAATTGAATACTATTTAACTAAGAGTTAAATCTAAAAGGTAAGGTCAATATGTTTACCTAAATCTGTCCAAAAACTATTGGTTGAAGGTTTTTTGACCCATCCTCACCATATGCTATAAATAAATCATTTTTCAGCCCTTATAAACCAAAAATAATTTTATTATAAAATAATATTTCATTAATTTCCTAAAGTGACCCTCACCTCTCTTATAAAAGGTTACTTCCCCTTCTCTTAATTTCACACCTCCAAAGCCATTTGGCTCAGCCAACCCATTCCCAAATATCCTCCTAACATTACTCCCATAATTCTAGAGGCCTTCCATTGGTCATAAAGCCATCATAATGACCCATTTTGATCAAATAAAAAGGAAGAACCTGAAGAAGAGAAAAATATTTCATCACCTCATTCAAGTTATTTTCTTTTTCTACTTCCTTTTTATTTATTGTTTCATTATAAAATAATAACTCAATAATATTATATATACTATGATGTTATTATAAAAATGGTACAACCATATTCATTATTGTATCCATTATATTAATGACAAATTCATCATACATGCGTATGTACAGCTTACCATTTCCACACCGTGGTGTAGTTTATTATTAAAACATTTAATTATTTAAATGGGTATAATAAATAGTTAATATAATTTAAATTATAAAAATGGAATGTTAATTATTCTTTATATATAATTTACTATCAAATTAAAAACGATTTCACCCCCAATATAAATATATTGTTTCTTGTGCGTACGTACATATTACCGTCTCTATGTGTGCGTTGAGATTCATTCCCCATCGTAATAATTCAAGAATAATTTTCATTATATGATTAAAAATAATGTTTAATAACATAATATAATTCTGGCTATGAATTAAATACATCATATCTATAACAAAAATTTCTCATGTAACCAAACATATAAAGGAATACATTTTAGTTAACACCTGAAACGATGATACTACTAAAATATTGTTAGAAAAGAAATTTTATAGGACAATATGTGATATAATATTTAGGAATATAATTATTGTGTAATTTAATATCAATTTTTTAAATATTATATAACATGTTAACATACAATTGACTAAGTAAATATAAAAGGTAAGGGTTAATTTCACAATCTCTTTTTTATACGAGGTTGTTTTTACGTAAGTATCTACTGGGACCTTTTTATCATCCACATTCATGATTCTGAAAAAGGTATTTCAAAACATTTTTACTACTTACTAGAAAATGTTTTAATGTAATTTATACCCTTTTTTACTTTTTATAAAATGCATTGAACGGAATCTTCATATCGTTTTCGAAACAAGAAACTTTTTGACCTTTTTGACAAAATTATGGTAATAATGTCATTTTTAACTTATATGGTGTGTGGATATTTTTTTTCCGTTTTAACATCATTGAAGCTTCCAATAGAAGCTTGTAATAATATTTTAAAAATAAGTGTTTTCTTCTATAAATATACAACTTTCAAATGATTTCAATATAGAATGAGATATTTCACTACAAAAAGCTTTGAATATTTCTATGTCAACATCCTTTGATAGATTTTAATCTAGTTTGAAGTTGACTTATTATTATAAAATATAACTATATTGTATTGATGGTTTTGTGATATGTTTCACTATTATTTTTTTATTTTTACAGCATTCATTGTTTATAGAAAATTATTGACATTTCATATACATGTTTTAATATGAATGTTTATGTTATGTTTAATCCTTTTCATATGAGGAAAGCATTGAACATAGTAAGTGATGGATGGAGCCCTCTATAGTACCTCGATGCATCTGTAGGTATTATGAGACAAATTAGTATCTTGGGACAAGGAATTGAAAAAATATTATTTTTAGTCTACGCACAAGGCCTTGACTATGCGGTTATGAATTCCAGCATTATGCATTCCATCATTATAAAGGTGGTATTGATATTTCATGTGATTTTTCGTCTAGTAGAATATCCATGTGAATAAGTAAATGGAATTATTTGATTTTATCTTTTCCAAATAATACTAATGTTTATGAGTAAAAGTATTTTTTAGTCTTATACATTGTATTAAATGTTTATTTTATTTATGAATGTTTCCTCTATATTGTTATCCTTACTGGGCATCTCAGCACACCCCTTTCTATGTATTACGTTTCCCATGATGTGAAGAAATATTTTATGGTTTAACTACTGGGATAGGCTAATGATATACGTGTGGTCAATGGGGAAAAATGTTGTTGATGTTTTTATTCATGATGTAATTTAAAAATTATGAATGTATCTTGTAGTTACAATGATACTAAAATGATCGGTCTTTCAGGACAAGATTCCTTGTATCATGCCAATGTTATGTAATAATGCACCGACTCTGGGTAACAAGGGTCGGGAAGTTATAGTTGGTATCAAAAGAAGTTTAGTACAATCTTTGGAAACTATATTTAGATAAACTAGGATTAGAGCATATTAACCTAAGATAGAGATTTAGGATTGGAATATAAGATATTCTTAGAATCAAGTTAATATACATGTTTTGAGTATTTTCCAAGCAATAAATCCATGTCTGGATATGAGCAGGTAGAGGCGTCTCTCGCACAGATGTACCAAGGAGTGAAATCTCCGACATGTATTTTCAGGCTTTACCGGGGTATCCTGGTAGACGACAACGGGCATTTCTGCACACTTGGTTATGACACTCCCATGGGGCATGCTTAAGATAATTCAAATTTTCTTTACAAAAAATTATTATCGATTTATGAGTACATACATTCTCAAAGAAAACATTTTTTTATATTATGGATTATATAATTATATTATTATATGTATGATTGGTGTTTTAAAAGTTTAGAATTATGTTTTTCAATTCAAAAACTAATCTAATGTATTCCATTTTTTCTAAATTGTGCCTAGTGGAAAAGATGGAAACCATATAAATTAACGTAATCTATTTAGGGATTTACCTCCTACTCGAGATAATTATAGTGGAGCTGGTGATGCAACTATTGTTGATCATATTATCACCATACTAGTACAACTCACTCAGGTTATGAATAACAACCTTACATGTATGGAGAACCCTAATCCACAAAGTGGAGGATCAATGTTACACCGCTTCATGAGGAAACAACTACCAACATTCAATGGGAGTAAAATTCATAGTAGATGAGAAATGGAAATATTCTTTCGAGAAAATATTTTATGCTTTGGGTAGTAGCAAAAGGGAAAAAATTTTCATGTTAGTTTATCGCCTCAAGAGAGATGCAGATCAATTGTGGTCAGTAATAAAAAAAGGAAAATAAAGAAGTATCAAACATGGAATGTAGGTAGTTTGAATATATTTTATTAGAAAAATACATTTCTAGTGACCATCGTGCAGATATGGAAATACAATTTCTATATCTGAGCCAATAGAAGGATGAGAATGTCGAAATGTATGAGGCGAACATTACATGTTTATCAAGAAGTGAAGAAAATTATATATGTAACCCTAGGAGTATGATTTCTCTATTATTTGATGGGTTAAAACTATTTATCTAGCGAGTATTAGTCTAACAATCCTTCTCATCGTATGACGATATTGTCTCCTGGGCTATCTATACATAAAAGTAATCTTCTATGTTTTATGACTTAAAGAAACCAAGAGAAGAACATATTTTTTGATAACTTTGGAAATAGAAATAAGGAGATGAAGGGAAATTTTGAATACCCATGTTGTGGTAAATGTGGGAAGAAACACCCCGGTACTTTCTTGAAGGGAATGAGAGTATGTTACAAGTGTGGTGAAATCGGACACCAAGCTCATGATTTTAAGGGAAAGAAAGAGGCTCTCAATGTTGAATGATAAAATTGTAGAGAAATGGGACATTATGCAAACTAATTTCATATGTGTCAAGGTAACATACCCCAGAAAAGTCCAAGGGAGCAAGTCTATGATTATGTGATCACTACTACTGAGGTTGAAGCTTCGAAAGACGTAGTGGCAGGTAATTTATTAGTTTCCTCAAGTTCAGCAAATGTTTTATTTGATTCTAGATCATGGAATTGTTTTATATCGTCATATTTGTTTTATGAAAAATAGATATTTTCAATTTTAATTAACAAGGGAGTTGTCAGTAAAAACTCCTAAGGGAAGTATCACCGTAACAACTTTTTTCGAAACAGTTCCCATTGGGGTATATAAATGTTCTTTATCTGTTGATCTCATCATCATACCCATTGTTGAATTTGATTTAATCATATAAGTATATTGGATTTTGGATCATTCTATGAAAACTTATTATAAAAATAAGGAGGTTACAATTTTCGATGATGATAAGGAGTACAATATCTTTGGAGCAAAAACGTTTCCACCTGATTCTTATCTAGATCCACCCCTAGTAGCTCTACTAAAATTAATATTGGGGAGGAAGATAATGAAATAATTATTGGTGATGAAAAGAATATTCAAAAATAGGACATTACTATTGTGAAAGAATATGTTGATGTGTTTCCAGAGGATTTACCTGGACATCCACTCGAATGGGAAATTGAGTTTTCCATTGATTTAATTCCTCGTTCATGGCCCATATTGATGACCCCTTATATAATGGCCACTGTGGAATTAGTGGAACTAATGAAACAACTAGATGAATTTAGTAAGAAGCAATTTATTCACACCTGTTATTCTCCAGGGGGATCCCCTATCCTTTTATTTAAAAAGAAAGACAGATCTATGTTGTTGTGCATTGACTATTGGGATATCAATGATATAACAATATATAAAAAGTATCATCTACATATAATAGATGATTTAATCAACCAACTTTATGGAGCTTTATATTTTTCAAATATTGACCTTCGATACGGATATCATAAGTTGTGTGTGAAGAAGGAATACATTCCGAAAATATAATTATTAACAAGGTACATGCATTACGAGTTTACATTAATTACATTTGGATTGACTAATGCACCCTCTATCATCATGGATCTAACGAATAAAGTATTCAAGGAATATCGTGATGTCGTTTTAGTGATATTTATTAATGATATCTTGGTATACTAAAAAATCTACAATGGTCATGAAAAATACATACACAATATTCTAAAAACCCTTAGAAGAAAGGAATTATATGGGATGTTTAGCAAGTGTGAATTCTAGTTTCATGATATTCCTTTTCGTGGCCATATTGTCTCTATGGATATAATCTCTATTGATCCTTCAAAGGCCAAGGCAATACAAAAATGGCCAGCAATGACGATTATAACTAAGTTATGTAGTTTGATTGGTTTAGTATGTTTTTATCAACGTTTCGTCTAGAATCATTCCTGGTTGGATAACCCATTAACCATGATCACACGTTAAGGGGTTAAATATGTTTAAACAAAAGAGTGTGAAGATTGTTTTGAATAACTGAAGAGAAAATTTGTCAATGCTCACATCTTCACTCTACCATTATTTAAAAATGGGTTTCTTATTTATTGTGATGCTTCCATGAATGGAATAGGTTTTGTCCTTATACAGAATGATAGAGATATTACTTATGCATCAAGAAAACTAGAAATTCATGAGAAAAACATTACCACTCATGATCTTGAGTTAAAAGTTGTAATATTTTCTATGAAGATATGGAGAGAATATATCTATGGTGAAAATTTTGAGATTTATACTGATCACAAGAGTTTGACGTATATTTTCACCCAAAAAAACTCAATATGAGGAAAAGGATATGGCTTGGATAACTCAAGGATTATGGTTTCACAATACACAACCACCATGTGAAGGAAAATAATGTGGTAGATGCTTTGAGCACGAATGATCATGGTGTTTTGAACAAGATGAGAGTTTAATGCAATCCTATATTCATGGATGTAGTAAAGATTGATATCAGAATAACCATGGATGGTGAAACATAAAAACATTTATAAATGGTTTCCAAACCATATTTACTATAAAGGCTAAAAATTTCATTGACTAATGATGCGGAATTTCAAAATAATATTATTGGTGTCAATGATGGGAGAATGAGTGACATCATATATTAAGATGAGATTTTGAAATTTGGGAAGAGACTCTGTGATCTCGAAATACCTGCTCTAAAAAGGGAATTGTTGGATGATGGTCATAGCTCCAAATTCACTAAACACCCTAAGATCACCTAAATGTATGTGGATATTAAAGAAAATTTTTGGTGGGAAAACTTGAAGTGGGAGATTGCTGATTTTGATTCATGTTGTATGGTTTGACAACATGTGAATGATGGAAGGAAACAACCTAGAGGTGTCATGAATCCTCTTCTAGTACTAGAGTGGAAATGGGATAATTTTTAAATAGACTTTGTCATGAGGCTACCAAAGACACCTAGATGGAATGTTGCAATATTTTCCATTGTTGATCCTTTTTCCAAGTCCGCACATTTTTCTTTCTAAAAGATAATATTTACCACTTGAACGTCTAGTAAGACTATATATTAATTAAGTTGTAAAAATACATGGTGTACCCCTATCTATTTTTTCTGATCGTGATCCCCATTTTACATCATTATTTTAGAGAAGTTTTCAGAAGGCCTTGGATAATAAACTTTGTTTTGCACTGCCTTCCACCCTCAAACTGATGGAAAATAAGAACGGTATATTCAAACCTTAGAATACATTTTGAGATCTTTCTCACATGACATTCAAGGTATGTGGGATCAATATTTTCCTCTTGTATAAATTTTCTATAACAATATATTCTATTCAAGTATTCAAATGGAACCATATAAAGCGTTATATGGAAAGAGATGTCACACACCAACCTGTTGGGATGATGTTGGTGAAAGGAAACTCATAGGCCCCCTAAGTGTTGAGGAAAAGATGGAATAGGTGACGGTTATCCAAACGCACATCAAAGAATCTCAATGTATGTAGAAGAGATACACCGATAACGAAACGAAGGATTTGGGTTTTCAGGTAGGAGATCATATTTTCTTGAATGTATCTCCAAGGAAGGGAGTTATACGATTTGGTAATAAGGGTAAATTATGTCCCAGGTACATCATAAATTTTGAAATTCTTGAACGAATTGGTCCTGTAGTTTACCATTTTGAAATGCCGCCAAGTATCTAAAAAGTTCATGATGTCTTCCACGTATAACTATTGAGAAAATTCATGCCTGACCCAACGAATGTACAAACATACAAGGAAATTGAACTGGAACCGGATATGTCTTATTGTGAAGAGACTATTAAGAATCTTGATACCAGAGTACATGTGTTGAGAAACTGGACAACTCGTCTGGTATAAGTTATATGGAGAAACCATAATATGGAAGAGGAAACATTGGAACTAGATGAGTATATGATGAAGAACCACCCAAATAATTTTTTCAGTGGTATTGTAGAAATTTTGACGATGAAATTATTTTATTGAAGTAATAATTTAGCACCCCATGCTTCCATGATACATTTCCCTTTGAATAATGCAATATCATGCATTGTATGCAACTTCGATCTTCTAACACACCACGACCAATCAAACAAGTCATTATGAATAGTAATACCCACTATTTGAAATTTTTTAAATTCTATTTTTCAAAATGGTATTCATTTTTGAAATAGTACATTTTAAATTAGCTTTGGGTCAATTTTTTGTACCTTTCTAAAACCTTTCAATTTTTGATGAATAGTTAAAAATACTAAATTTTAATTAAAAACAACTTTTTTATTCGCAATAATTTATTCTGTTAAATTATTAATTTGAGTGGTTTTAAAGTATCATTGGATTATATTTTTTTCATTTAATATAATTTGGGTAATTGAATATAATATCACATTTAATATGGATATAAACAAGGGTCAATCTTTTGATAGTTATTATTTTTTAAAAACAATCTTTTGGTTTTGACAACATGAATTAATTTTTAATTATTTTCTTCTACTTATATGTTTTTTATTTGGAAAAATTTATTCCATATTTTGAATAAGTAGGTCCAAATTATAAATATAGGTAACATTTATTTTATACATTATGAATTATTTCATTGATAAATATTTTATTTACTATGGTTTAAGGGAAAATCCGGTAAATAAGGGTAAAAATTAATATTATAATAATATTAAATTACCCTAACATGTGTCTTATTCATATTGGTAGATACATATCCGGATATGGGTATTTTTGGGACGATTTTGTGACCCCACGGAGCCACTTGAGAGTGATAATGACTCGTTATATTAATTAATTTAATGTAAAGACAAAAATGACATAAACATATTTACTTTTCTAAAACTATTTTTACATTGGGGAATATAAGTTACCATTTATACTATAAATACTCATTAGATACCTAGAATATTTACAACAAAATTATATTTTATTTATAATTTTTTAACATTAAATAATTAAATTTATTTATGACACAATGATGTTGTAGATATTACATTATTAATGAAAGAATAAAATAAACGGATTATAAATATTAAAATAAATATAATTTGATAGTTTTGATTCCATCCACAAATTTCATGGGTTAATGTGACATTTAAATATCGATACAAAGTATTTGGTTCAAATTTATCATGTTGTGATGACTTCCATAGAAACAAAATACTAAATTGTGTCAAAATTGACATAAATGAGTTTTAAAACAAATATTACATTATTAAAATATATAATAGTCCTAAAAATATAAGGCTCTTTCAAAGAACTTATATAATGATATTTATATTAATAATTAACCACATGGGGTTACATTGTCATGTTATAGTTTGTTTATTAACCATATAATATAAAAATACAAAGAGGCTTTGTAAATGTCAAACAATTTAACTAAGAGTGAAATCTAAATGATCAGTTTATTATAGTGTTCTAAACCTATTCAACCCCTATTGGTTGATTGGTTTTCGACCCATCCCCACATTATTCTCAAAATAAATCATGTTTTATCCATTATATAAAAAAAATTTACTTTATTATAAAATAACATTTCATGATTTTCTTATAGTTACCCTCACCTCTCTTATAAAAGGGTACTTTGTCTTCTCTTATTTTCAAATATCCAAAGCCATTTGGCTTGGCCAAACCCTTCCTAAATATCCCCTCAAATTTAATAAATTCAATCTATAGGCCTTAAATTGGTTCAAATTCCAAAATAAGGACACCTTTTGATTAAATCAACAGGAAGAACTTGAAGAAGAGGTACATATTTTATCACCACTTTCAAATTCATTTCTTCTTCCAATTCAACTTTCGTTGTTGTTTCCATTATAATATAATAACTCAAGTATTTTCAATATACTTTTATGTTATTATGAAAATTTTAAAACCATATTCATTCTACTATCCATCATAAGAATCAAAAAGTCAACATACATGCGTACGTTCGGCTTACTGTCTCCACGTCGTGGTTTAGTTTGTTGTTCAAACACATCATTCTTTGGATGGGTATAATAACGAGTTTAACTAATGTACATAATAAATTTGATATTTTAATGATTATATATATATTATATACAATACAATTTCATATTATTTCACAATCAATAAAATTATATTGTCACTCTTGCATATGTACGGATTACTGTCCCCACAAACGTGATGAGATTCATTCCCCATCAAAATAATTCCAGAATAATTAACATTTTTTGATAAAAAACAATGTTTATGAACTTATTATCACTATGGATATGAATTAAATACTTCATATCCATAAAAAAAGGGCGTACATAACCGAGCATAGATACAAAAACAGATCTTTTAACACTAGAAAAGATTATACTACTAAAATATTACTAAAAAAGCAATATTATAAGATCATATAAGATATCATATTTACAAAAATTATTAATTTTTTTTTAAAAGGTTTTAACTATTATAAAAGTGGATAAAAACCCATATACTATTGAAAAGTACATGGTATGTGTTAATTTCAGAATAACATTATTATCCGAGGTTGTTTTTACGTCAGTGTCTAATAGGACCTCTTTATCATCCACATCCATGTTTCACAAAAATGTATTTTAAAACATTTTATTATTAACTAGTATATGGGTTAATTTTATTTAAACTCTTGTTTTACTTTTTATAAAATGGTTGGAATGAAATCTTCCCATCATTTTCAAAACAAGGTACTTTATGGCCTTTTCGACAAAATGAGGGTAAGAATCTCTTTTTTTAACTTATATGACAGGTGTAGATTTTTTCTGCCAACATAACATCGTCGAATCTTCCCTTACAATATAGTAAGAATATTTTCAAAATAAATGATTTATTTGATAATTTTATCTCTATTAATTTGTTTCAAAATTGAATGAGCTATTTCTCTACAAAATGTCTTTATTTCAACTATGTCAACATCATCCAATAGATTTTAATATTTTTTTATGATTATTTTTTATTTTACAAATTTTCCATATTTTATTGAATTTTTTGTTATATGTTTTACTATGTATGTGTTATTTTTACAACAATCAATGTTTATTGATAATATATTGAAATTTCCTATGTATGTTTTAATACGAATGTTTTAGTTATGTTTAATCCTTTTCATATAAGGATTGTGTTGGACTTAATAAGTGACTGGTGGAGCCTGCTATATCTCTTAGATGCATCCGTAGGTCTCATGAGGAAATCTCGTCATTCGAAATAAGGCCTTGACAAAATATTACATACAGTCTTGGCACAAGGCCATGACTGTGTGGTTATAATTTCTGGAATTATGAATTCCATCAATATGAAAGTAGAAATTTCTATAGCATGTGATTCTTAGACAAGTAGAATATCCATGTAAATAATTAAATGGAATTATTTGATTTTAACTTTGACATATTATGATCATGTTTAGGTTTAAATGTCTTTTCATTTAGTCATATACGTTTCATTAAATGTTTAGTGTTATTTATAAATGTTTCCGTAATATAGTTATCCTTACTGAGAATATGAGGTCACCCCTTTCTATGTTTTATTTTTCCCTAGATGTGAATAAATATTTAATGGTTGAACTATAGGGATAGGCTAAGGATATATGTGTTGTCAATGGGTACAAAATATTGATGATGTTTTTATTTCAAGAAGTAATGTAAAACATATGAATGTATCCACTACCTCCATGTCTACAAACCTAATCGGAATTTCAGGACTTTATTACTTGTAACATGCCAAGGTTATGTAATAATGCAGCGACTTTGGGTAACTAGTGTCAAGGTGTAACATTTAACTCATAGTAAAAATTGTCAAATTCTTTCAATCCTCCAAATGGGTGATCATTAAAATAATCCCAGAATTCTAAATCTATTTAAAAAAGTTTATATCATATTCATAAAACATTTCATCATATATTACTCTGGAAATACCCTCGATAATAACTTAAAAATAAAATAAATACTTTATTTAATTTATTTAAATACCAAATCAAGAACAATAACATAACCCTTTATTAGACAGGGTCATATCCATTATTTTCCTAACTACCTTATAAAAATCATATTCAACATTTATTAGAATATATTGGAATATGAAAAATTGATTGAAAAAAGGGAATCTATTTAATTCCCTTATTATAAGTGAGTTTTTAACTTGAATAATTTTTTAAATCCGATCTAACTATTATATATTTCTATAATTTAAGAAATGAATCATTTAAAACACTAAATCACATAGTAACATTCAAAATTAAATAAAAAAAAATATATCATGTTAAAGAACCATGTCACCATATATTAATTATAAAAAATTCATAATAAAGAGACTGCACAAACCCCTTATAAAACATAATCTAAAAATAAAAAAAAATTGTAATAAAGATATTAATCTACCATGGACACTAGATTTTTAGAGGTAGAGGGAAACAAAAAGCAATCGAAGAGATAGAGTAATGACAATGAGAGAAAGTCCCTAACCCCATGATTTGATTTATAAGTCCCCATAAAAACAACAAAACTCTACAATTTAATGTGAGTTGAGGAATCTGATTTTCTTATAGAGGCACATGGGTTTTTTCATTTTAAATTACGATAATAGAGGTGTAACCCCAAATGAAAATGATTTCCAAATAGATAAATTACCTAAACACATGATTGTGGCAAGATTTTCCCACATTATTTACCAAACATTGAGGAATCCTTGTGATCGAAACTATAAATAGTTATATAATTAACATATAGTAATCAAAATTGTCTATTAAAATGTGCATCGACTATATAATCATGTTGAATAGACAAAATATAAAGTATTTCACTTTGAAACTTCCCAAAATAATGAACAAAGATATAAATATAAATATAAATAGGATACTGACATTGGTGATATCACACTTCAATACATTTCCTTAAATACTTTACCTAGGACCATATATTTTATCCAGAACTAAATCAACAAAAAGGTTTTCTCTATTTGGTGATTCACGCAACCAAACCATTTATTTAGACAGTGCATGTCAAAATCATATTTTATTATTGAACACAACGTTGTGTTTCCAAAATAGACCTTCATAAACATCAAAATATGTCACAATATCCATATTGTTATATATATCCAAATGATTCAATATTCACAAAGATTTATTCATGGATTATTAAACACATGTGTTATTTCAATTTATCTCTTCCAAAATTTCTTTTTTTATCCCTTGTTTAATATCCTTTATTAGCCATCCAAGTCATATGATAAGCTAAAAAATATTCTTTGGAATTGTTAGAAAACAACCATTACAATCCCACATTCTTCCTATCTATAATTATATAATATTTAATTGTTTTATTCTAATGAAAACTACTCACTTCCTATATATTTTACTTATATTACAATAAACTCCAAATATCATTACCCGCATTATAAAAATGACGTTGACATATATTAATTATGGAATCCAAGAGGACCTCAAGAACTCAATGAAAATTTATATATAAAAGGAAAATATGATTGTGAATTTATTTGAAAAATCTGTTAATTATAGATAATTTAAAATAAGTGATGTTTGATATTCCCATAAACAAATCTATAATTGAATCTTCAATTATATTTACCATATACTCATTTGATAAATAAATGAATAAGGATTTCGTATTTTAGATGGTCACACTATACAAGTTTGAAATCTATGAGACACCACTATTTTATTATGGATGAATTATTTAAATGTTATTTCATTCTAATATATTATATATATAAACTATTATTCATGAATACATTAGGATACTAGTTTAATTTTAACCACCAATACTTATTATACACCATTTTTTTCAAATTTCTATAAGTTGAAATTGATAATTCTAATAACATATCAACACATGAGATCAATGAAATATTTTCCAATGTGATGATTATCTCGTTATTGATCCTACATGATCTATTTCATTGACTAATCAATTTGGAGACTAATGTACAAGTGGTTCCATTTCAATAGTGAAAATGTATTACCTAACCATTTTTAATTCCAAAATTATAGGTTCCCCTTTTTAAACATCAATCATTACTACTATGAAAATATAGGATCTTGGATGGAAATATTTTATCAGTTGGTTAATTTATCACATCTGTCCTTTATAGTACTATTGTCACATAGATGACCTTGTTTACATGAACGATAAAATTTCCAAATATACAACCCCTCTATTTAATAAAAAAATGTTTATAAATAATTAAATCACAGTTTTACACAAATAATATAGATTAACACTATCACATTAAGTTAAAAATGAATGGTTGTTGAATTATGTCCACTAAAACCACTTCTCCAAAATATTTTTATATATAAAATATGTATGTTTTTCAAAATTTATAATTATTATTTTTGATACTATAAAAAAATTAAGATTGTTAATTTTTTTAGAATAAATCATACATTTAATTAGTGTTATTTTCCCAAAATTAATATTGAACTTGTTCTTCATCTGATGAATGTTTGAGAATATATGGTGAGACCTATTATCAAAGTAAATTATCTTAATCATACATTAATTTTTTATGGATTATACATATATAATATGAATCTATTCATTTAAAATTGAAATAATTATCATAGTAAATGAATAATGTTATCTAAAATATATGAAAAAACATTGAGACTACTCTTAGATTGGTATTCAATTTTCTCACACTATTAATTTGATGTCTTCAAAATTGTGGACAAAACATGTTTAGAGTATTTATTAACATTGATTATATTGAAGATGAAATTATCAAAAAGAAAAACTGTGATGTATAGAAAGCCTAACATTATAATAAAATTTTCCACTTCCACCATCTTGGCCAATTAATTTATATATATTCTCAACACTTATAGAGAAAAATTAAATAATACACTAGGACTAAACATATCACTAAATATAACCCAAAATTGAAATAAATAATGGAATTGGATTTCAATATGTTATATAAAAAACATCATATACTAATAGAATTTTATAAGTATGTTACAAAAAAATTTGTTAAAAGTATATTATGAAGTAAAATGAGATTCAATCCTACTTTATATTTTTTTCGTAGTTTTTATCTATATACACCAATATCATAACATGACCACCCAAATCCATAAGACCTCATTCACGCTTAACCTTAAAATAAAAGACAAGGTCCCCTTGGATTATTCCCCCTTTCAAAAAATCGTCTAATTATTATAGATAAGCTAGTAAATATGTGATTATAAAATCAAACTTTTAATCATAATTAGAATCATATAAAATAAATTATATTGAATAAAAGACTTCAATAATTCAAGAAACATAAGAGTTAATTACATATAATATTATAAGTGATATAGTAGTTCAAATGGATCTTTAGATAGATCATCCTATAAAATTTTTAGAACCATTATCACCACATCCCCATAAATTATATAGTAAATATTTAAGTTGGGAAAACCAATAAATCTATCCAGTCTTGAGGTATCCTCCAATCCTAAGATATTTATCAAAATAATAATTTCACTGGGAGAATGAAACTAAATGTATTTCATAGAACACTCAATGATTGTGGGGATTGATAAATAAAAAAATAATTTCATAAGGGAACCATCCTAGTGATTAGGGATTAGAATATTGAGTTTAAATATCAAAACACACTTCACCATAAATGGTCTCAATCATTCCATATATTCTAAGAGGGATTTCTCATTTTTAAAAAGTTGGAGTTTTCTGTAGATTTTATTATGATTAATATAAGGAAAAAAATATTGTGGTAGAGTTAAATTATTTAATAAAGAGGGAAAATTATTTTCTCTTAGAAATGATATATTTATTAAAATGAATGTTCCTTATGTTGTATTTTTTCACATAGTGTTACATATACACATAACTTCCATATATCTCTTTAATATGAATGGAATGTTTTTCAATTTAATTTTTATGAATGAATCCTATGATATTGGATAAAATATTTAATGAGACCAGGAATGATGAAATATTATAATATTTATCTATTTTTATCACTCACCCACCATGTGATCCTAATACAATACGAGTTTGTGAATCCTTCTCATAGTGTAGAATGTATATTACCATTCCAATACAGATGAAAATTGAAATTTTTTATTTAGGCTATCAATGTTACCAATTAATATAATAGGAGAATAATGTATCGAAAAACCATGATATAGTAATTAAATAGTTTAATTTTAAATGAATATCGAACCACATATCATGTAAAAAATAAATATTGTCTCACATTCAGTTACCTCATTTTTTCTTATTTAACTCAGTTAATATGTCACAGATAGACGTAAAATAGAATAACCGATTATGAGGAATTAAATATTTTAAAATATACATCAATAATCAATTAAATATATTCTCTATTTTAATTTCAATATGTTATGGCACACATTAACCTTTTCATTCTATTTATTTAATTAATTAATTGACATTTTATCATTGTACATAATTTTCAATTTTTTTATTTTATTTTATGAAGGTATGATGAAATTTATTGATACACAATCAATGAATACCATGTGATAATTGTATGATAGTGTATGATATTTTTAGTATACATTTCATCATGGTTTGTGCACAATTTGGAAAATAAAATTAATAAACCATATAACCTCTACAAAAACATTAATTTCTTATTTTTCAATTGTTCATTCTAATATTTAAGACTCCTAATTATATTTCACCCTCTCAAATTTAAATTACTAATATTATAGGACAAATTATATGGGAATCCTTTTAAATATCATAATATTTTTAACATCATCCATTTGATTGAGCGTGGATTGTCTAATTTAAGTCCTTCTTTTATAATCTCTTTTATCTAATTTTATGACCTCTCCTTTAATCTCATAAATAAGGACTTGGTTACATTACCCTAGAATCTATATTTTTTTATACATTCTTGTGATCCGTGATTTTATTGTGTTTGATTTTTGACTCAGGCATTCCTCCATTCATATTCATGGGAAATTCTTCATCATCCCTTATTTTTATGTAGGAATTTTTTTTATTTATCATTATATAGGAAATGACTTTTTTCTAGTTTACATAAAACTTTTCTAAAATTATTATATTTTTTTGATCCATATTAATTCATTAAATAGAGGTGAATTATTAAGAAACACCTGATCAATTTATTGGTGGGTTTCCATGGTCTTGAACTTCAATATTTTTATATTAAATTATTTTAAACTCTAAATATTTGATAAATTTTTCAAATTGGAATTTATCAACGAAATTAAATTCATTATAAGGTTTTTAATGTCATTAATGATTTCATATGTGATGGATTCATATCTTGATATATTTTGGAATTTGGATTTCATCCTAATGTGTTTGATGAGTTTTTCTAATATGTCACATGTTATTTCCTTGTGATTTTTGTTTTTGATTTATCCTATAACATCTCATGATGTATAGCTATATTTCAAAACCATGTGACTTATTTTTTAAAAATTAATCTGATTTATTCACGTTTTAATAAATGTTTCATAAAATTATGATTTATTTTAAAAATTATTCCATTATAGATTTAAAGGTGATATATTATTGAAATACGAAATCCATATGTTATACCTTAAATTGATTTTAGTTTTAATGGTTATTATGTTAGGTTATTTAATTGATATTTTAAAATAGAATTAGTAAATCAAAATTAAGGGACTCGTTTATATATTCTATAGGTTGTTCTCTTTGTGTAAATACACCATTAGTGTCTTCCCCTTATGTGTTTGAAAAGGTTATGTAACACAGAAATTCCTATTTCTGGTACTTTTTCATCATATATAATTTTTGATACATTATTATTGATAAAGTATTATATTATATGATGGTTGTTTTTAAGTAGAGTGTATTTTTTAGTTTTATGTCGTATACATGATTTTTATTTTTTATTTCATGATATCTATCTTATATATAAAATATCATTGGAACAATAAGTAGATATATGTGAATATGGGTTGACATCGTATAATAGTATGTGATTATGTTCAAGATAGTGGTCCATTGTATGATTTTCTCCCAATTTACGGAATTCCACCTCATTTAGGATAGTTTTTGAAATGATGAGTATAAGGGTGACTGTATTGAATCAGTCACATAGAATAGATGGTTTCTATTTTGGTATTTTCTTAGATTCTATCCATATATTACTGGATTTTCCTATAATTATTTATATATACCATTTCTCTTTTCAATTTAAATTTTCTTATAGTTTTTTCCTTTTTTTAATTATTGTTCCTTGATATCACATTACACGACATAGTATTTATAATACATTTTAATTATTCCATATCCCTTATGAATGTTATTACTATTCTTTGTTATCATAGTACTAAAATATCATCTTCCCTTATATATAATTTTTCCAAAAATTTATTTTTCATATTTATGCTAATTTATATTTCATTATCAATTTCACATGTATCTTTTTTGGGGTTTTGTAAATATTTCAAAATTGTGGATTTCTAAATGTATGTTCTCAAAATATTTTTGAACCAATGTTTTTATATTATTTATATCGATGTTTAGAGTTTAATGTAATGTTTTTTACCAAATTTTATAAGATATCATCCATTAAACACTAATTTTTATGATTTTTTTATTTCAATCCACGGTTTGTAATATTTATATTTTAAGGTACTTCATTGAATATTGGGTGAAATCTTACTAGTTTATTTATTCTCACACAATACATTCACAACATTCTATCTATACAATTAGTGGATCATACATGATCAGGTTTTATATTTGAACAATCATAGATCCATGATTTTTTAATATCATATGGTGACATTTATTCCAAATATATATTATAAAGGTAGTTTTTTTTGTTTTAGGTCATATAATTGTACAAAATAATATCATAATATTTCGGATTATGTTTTTTAAATTCCTAGAATTCTAGTTACATTTTATTTGTTTTTTTTCATTATTTATTTTCTATAGTTTATAAATTCTAGTTTTGTGAGTATGTCTAATGTATGAACCTTCCATATTATAAATTAAATAAGATTATATAGCATGTATTAAATAATATATATTAGAGAAAAAATTACCATTATTTATGTTTGATAATCTAAAATATTTTTTACAAACTATGGAGATTAGGAACACCCTTAAGAGTTTTTATAGGCTAGCTCAGTTTCCCATTAGAGGGGTGTCCACGGATATTTAATGATAATTAACATGTCCACATTTATTTATTTTATAACTAAATAGTGTCCTTTTATAATATAATTTTTTTTGATTTTGATCTATAATTCATCATGATTATTCACATTGTATTTTATATAATTAATATTATAATGACAATTGAGGTTTTATATTTTCACATCAATTGGAACATTTTGATAAGAAACTTATAGGAGAGGCCATCCAATGTTTTCATTCTGTATAATCTAGATATTATATTTTTAGGGAGTGTTATAGGGGATGTATTTAATGTGTTACATAAACACCAACTCTAAATGGTATATTTCCTTATAATGCTATCATAGAACGGCCATAAGTAGATTATTAAATGAAAATGTCTTCATTTAATGTACATTATTTCTTACGAGATCCTTTACATTTAGTGGACAAAAAAACTAATTATTATAAATGATTAATATCCATATATAATTTAATATCCTCATTAATTATTAGTATAATGGATGAATGAATTGAAATAATGTGACAGTTTTTCATTCGTGAAATTGAAGATGTATAGATTATTTATTCCTGAATATGGTAACTAATATTAATCTTAACTGACATTGATTAAACAATAAATCAATATTTCATCTTATTACTATCAAAAGAAGTATCATGTATATTAAAATAATGTTTTTCATGCAATGATATAGTATTTAATGTGTTACAAAGAACCTCAATATTTAAATGATGGATTCATTATTGCCCGAGGTAAAAAATAAAAAAATATGTAGGGTAAATAGTGGATAAATAGAATACTATAGCTTATCATTATCGAAAATAACTATTAAAATATTTATATAATGAATTATCACCATACTTCAACTAGGAAATCATTATAGGAATGGGGAACAATAAACCTTCAAAATTACCTATTGATGTTGAATGAGAGAATTGTATTTTGAAAACACTGTCAATAATTTACATGATGTTTAATGATTTTGTTCATTTCATGATCCCTGGAATACATATGGAAATAAAATATTCTTTATAATTATTCATATTTGACACTTCCATCCATTGAGGGGACTCCATTGTACCATTAGAAGGTTCCACATATTGAAATATATAGGAAGGAGTCATATGAGACTTCTTAAGATTACCATCCAACAGAAATTTTTTTGTCAGGACTACGATCTTCTTTCTATTTTACCATCACAAAGAAAAAATCAATGATTGAGGTGTAGAAAACATCATTATTAGTCTCATGGTGATTTCATAACTCTACAAACTACTCATCATACTAAAATTTTAGGTTCTATTTGATAAAAAAATCCCATTTTTTAAAATAACACAATAACATACAAATAATTCATCTAATAAAAATCCTCACCATCTAATTATATATGGGATAGTGAGAAAAAGATCATTTTGGTGTCATATATGACATCTTCCTATTAGATCAAATAAAGAAACAATTCCAATGGATACAGAGATGAATATCCTTTTAAAATTCACTTTGAATGTAAATCTCCACACTCAAGGGATATTTAACAAAAAATAACTAATTATTATTCAAATGAAAGAATATAATATATACCCTAAAACGCATGATACAAAAATGGTTTCACATGAATGATTAATACCAATAGGGAATATACAAATTACATTAAAAACCACCATATTACTGATACAGGTAAAATAAATAAATAAATAAAATAATCCAATAATTCTCACAAAAAGATAACTATTTAGACCAATATATATAAAAACAAGTATGTGAAAACATACATTATTAAATAAAACATGTCTAATATTTAGATAACCATTATAGAACATAACCCCAAAAAATAATAGTTATTGTGATTAAAATTTTAAATTAATGGCTAATATACCTTAGGAATTAGTTTCAAGGAACAATAGTGGTAATTCAATTATTCCTTAAAATCATATGGTGAAAGAGTATATTTTAGATATCTATCATAGGAGACTATAAATATATTTATAATGTTGATGAAAAGCATCCAAGGGGGTAAAAAAATAGATCCAACTAAACTATAAGTGATTGTGAGAGAAATATTTTTAGGGATTATATGAGACTGCATCATATAAATGGTTATACAACTGATGTCCCAAATATATATGACTTTTTTGGAACCCTAGATAGTGCTATAACACTACAACATGTTGTCAATTTAGTTGGTATTATTTACTTGAATGGCTCAAAGGCCCTATTTTTATAGATTGTTTTATAATACCGTTTCCAACGGATGATGGGTAACCCATAAAAGGCCCAAAGTCTTTGAGATTACATGACTTCTAGGTCTTATATGAAAAATCTATAGTATAACTACAAGGAATATCTCCTCACAATCATCTAAATCATCATGTCAGCACTCCACCTTCAAATGGCTATTTTTCTTGGCCTCTAGTGTATGCACCATCTTGTCCAGATGGAATATTCAATGCTCTCTCGTTATTCAAAATACATTAGCTTGTTTCTGGTGAGTGCACCTTCTTGGAATCATCATCTGGAGTCTACACATTGTAAATTTTGTAGGTCCATTAAATTGTGATAGTACAGTAGGGGTGGAGAGTATAAAAGGTACTATATAAGAACAATCGATTGGGAATTGTTTTTGTACATTATGATAATAATACTAGGTTGTCAATCATTTATTTAGGGTATATTTTTTCAGATTAAATTTTGATACAATTGTGCTAAAGTTGAGTCCATTGTTGTGGAGTGGGTGTGGGTGGATGAAGTCAAATCCTTATTCTCATATTAGGTGTATGTTTTATTCTATTTTTTTCATAACCCCACTACCGATTATTAATGGAATATGAGGGATTTCTTGGAAGAAGGTAGTTAAGTTTCAATAACCTTCAAGAAAAATTGTAAAAACCTTGATCAATAAGAAGGGAATATAATTCAAACCATATAATAGTGTTGTTTCCATGGTTGATTTATTAAATCTAAATTTTCGGATAAAAAAATTTATATTGAAACATAGTCAATTTTAATAATACATATATCCTTGTTCACTATTCAGATAGAAATATCATAAAATCAAAAAATTCCTTATTCAAATAGAATAAATTTGTTTCCTAATTTTCAAGAATAATGAAATATGATATTCCGATTCATATATCAGATTCTATGATCCCGTAGAGAAAAAATTATTTCACATCCATATGGAATATTTTATACATATTTAGACAAAAACAAACATGATTTTTTTTCATCAAACATTGTAATGGGTAATTTTTTTATCAATAATTACAACATTATATTTGAGAATATCACATTAATAGTAACTTCTACAATTATTAGATTTATTTTACATTTTATATGAATATATTTCGAATAACCCATTTTGTTGAAATTTTTTTTTATCCATTTTACAAGAAACAAGCATGAATATATAAATACTGTCAAGTTGGTTAACATTATTCATTTCATTAACCAAAATATCCTCATTAGGGCAGGTCATCACAAGCAGTGGGATATCTATGGACCCTTCAATGATAGAAGAAATTTAAGTCTGTTCATTGAAAATATTTTTGAAAGATATATGTAGTTTCCATGGTTTATCGACGTATTATCACTGATTTTTGAAAAATTTACCATGACTTTAAAACGACATTACCAATATTACTCAAAACGATTTAATGTTTTCTTGGAATTATGAATGTGAATATTACTTCTAGAAGTTGAAATAAGGGCTTGTCAGTTCCCCTATTCTTACACTACCCTCATGTAGATAACATTTCATGGTATTCAGAGATGTTTTGAAAAATCCCATAGACTGTGTGTCAATAAAACGTTCTAATTTCACAACATATGATTCAATACAGTTGCATTTTCACCAACACAACTATGCAACACATGATTTGGAGTTGATTGTAGTGATATTCACTTTGAAATTGGTTTGTCATTATCTCTTAGGTGATATGTGAGAAATATATATAGATCACAAAATCCTCATTTATATATTCACACAATAAGATGAAAATATTGTTGAAAGAATATGGTTATACTAGATATTAGAATATGGACAATAATCCAATACTATTTGGGGAATGATGAAATGTCACTGAATATTTCTGAAGAAAGGATCTGACAATTCTGTCATGGATGATAACTGATGTGGATCCGATATTGTTTTATTTGAATGGATGGATGTTTTAATTATAAAGGATGGATAATAATCAATCCTTTCACAAATGATTGTTCAACCATATATTCTATAGAGGATAGAGGATTCTCAAAGATTTCATCTAGGAAGATAGATTAATATGGAAGTAAAAATTAATGGGAAATCCATTGAGTCAATGCAAATGTTGAAAATTTTATAATATTTGGTTCAATAATATGTGCACAATCAAATCCTACATTAATATAGGATTTGTTAAATGATACACATAGATCTACCATCTCCATCATCCCAGGACGCATGAAGATGTATCGAGATCTCCAAGAACACTATTGGATGGAAAATATGAAGAATGAGATCATAGAATATATTGAAATATATTTTTTATATCATTTGATGAATGTGTAAAGGGAAAAAATGCAAAGGGATGATGCAACCAATACCCATAACTACAAGAAAATTGAAAAAAATCACACTATACATTTTTTTTATCTACCAAAGACATCATATTGGAAGAATTATATATTTCTATGGTGGATCTTTTTAGAATAATGCACAAATCATTACAATATGATATGAATTATCAATATATATACATGAACATATATATATAAGAGAAGTGGTCTATATAGAAAATTGAGGAAATGATGAGAGCATGCTTAATTTACATCAAAGAGGGATAATATCAACATCTTCTTATGGACAATTAATCTAAAAAAATATCTTCCACTCGAGAATCCAAATGGTCCCATATGAAACAATTTTGGGGTAGCGGGGTAGGACAACTTCATAATAAGATGAATTTGGAGAATGAAAACTTTTAAGTCTTGAAATGATAATGGAAATGGTGTAAACCTTTAAGACAATTCAGCACAACATCATGGCTGACCAGAGACGTTCTTTTGCGTATAATTGTTGTCAAGAGTTATAGTTACATTTTGAAGACATGGTATTCCTTTTCATATATTTTTGGAATATAGTGGTGAGATTTGGGTAGAGTGGAATGAATAGTCCATGAAGCATCATTTTTTGATATAATTGATAATGACATAGTGATGGAATATTAACTTCCACTCCCACAAAACTAATCACGAGCTCATTATGTATTATAGGTATAACTCTTGATGATGTACATACATAACCCACCACATCTATAAAATTAAGAGTTTTTATAATTGGATAATGATATTTCTTATGAGGAGCTGCCAATGAAGACCATACATCATATAAACAATGTTCTATGAAATAAGATAATTAACCTTTTTCAATGTTTTATGGATAAACTACTCATTTCATGAGGAAATTTTTGAACTGGAGGATGTGATGAGAGAGATTAACCAGAATCTATTTTAATGGGTGAAATGGAATATTCGATGGACAAATTTCTAAAGGGGAGGGAGATATTACAATGAACCAAAATATTATTAATAAAATTTACATAATATATAATATTTTATTTTATACAATGGTTTGAGAGAAAATAAATACTTATTTTTATTATTATATACAAATTGATACAAAATATAAATAAGAATAATTTTTTGTAGATAATATATTCATTAAACAATGACCACTTGAATATTATAAATACCGAGATATAACAAATCCAATTGAAATAGACAATGGAAGTGATGGCCCCATATTGTATGATGGTAACATATGAAGCACATTTATTAGAGCCTCTATGTGAGATATAATTACTAAGATTTTCCCATAACCAAGCTTTAGTTGTGGTCCAACAACATAATCATTAAAGAAACCATTTATGGGAGGCGTTCGAGCTCATCAAGATAATGTTCCAAATCGTGTTGGTCGAACAACCCTATGAATGTCCCAGCATCGCACCCCATAATCATACGGTTTACAATCCACTTCTAAAGGGATATGTATCAAGACACTATAAAATTAATTATGTAAATTATTTTGAAAATAAAAACAAATTATATTCTTTCATCATATTATAAATGATTTTTCTTTTTTTACTATTTAACAACAATATTATTTGTGGGAAATATTTAATTCAATTTAAGAATTTATTTTCATAAATTTAATTATATTTGCATTAAATAATATTTTAATTCTTATAAATCAAATTAAATTATGTTTATTAGATATAAATAATAATATACTTTTTATGAAGTCAAATGTAATGTTTTATTAGGTTTGATAAACTATTATTTTGAAACCCCCATCATTTTCAATAAATGTAAGTTATTATATATAAAAATAAATATTCAAATAATTTGAAATTTATTTTTATAAAATTAATATTATTTTTTGAATTAAATTTTAAAAATCATAAAATCATGAAATTTTCATAATTTTTTGATATAGTCAATTTTTTAGAAAAAAATAAAATACCGTATAAAAATAAATTTTTTTATTGACCTAATAATTACCAAAAAATGTTGAAATAAATACTAAAAAATGAATATTATGAAAATTATATATTTTCCAAATAAAATAAATTGATTTTATGTTAATTTTATTTTTATAATGAAGACATTATGAATCCCCCACAACATATAATATATTTTATGATTATAAATACATTTCTTTTAAAGTGTGACTCACCTTCACATTCAAAGAGGTATTATTTAAAAAAAGGTCCATTTCCAAATAAAATAATGAAAATACCACCCTTTTGTCTAATCTATTGGAAAAACCCTGGGAAAGTTTGTGGTTTTGAAATATTATTTGTTTGGAATCCAAAACCTAATTATTAATGATATACATCTCTTTTCCTATATATACGGACACATGATCCCATTTTAATTCAATAAAAATATTTGGTGCAAGTTTTTACTCATCCCACCACAATAAATAATCCTTAAAAGGCACCAAAACTCTCAGTTATCCCATTTTTATGCATTTTGAGTCACACACTCAAGTATGCTATTTTTTCATTCTCCTCATTATTCAAGTTCCATTTTTTTGTGATTATTACTTATTTATATATGTTGGGGTATGTATTTACATGTCACTATTATGTACAATTTGATGTAAAAGTTATGAGATTCCTCTTTCTCTCTTGTTAACCCATTTTATAAATTTTTATCCGACACTATTAGGCTGTAGAAATTTCTTAAGGGATCCTATCCTTATCCCCTTTATGCATGAATATCATTAAATTTCATCCCTTTAATTTTCAATTCATAGTGATGGGGTATGGTTTTAAAACATCCCCATAATTTCCTTAATATTTATAAACTATGACATACCCATTTAGAACTCTTTATGTCATTCCATGAATATTTACACATTCCCATCATTTGATAAAATTTCCTTTTGAGAATCCATGCCCAAAAAAATGTGGTGAATATTGTAACAAATTTGAATCAATTGTGTTCAAACTTAATAACCTATAATTATTATTATTGTGTATTTTCAAGTATATATTCCACAATACATGTTCCTATAATAAAATTTAATTATTAATAAATCCATGTTTCTTTATCTATGTCGAACACTTAATCATTAGATTTAAATAAAAGTGTTCGTTGTTACAGAAATTATATTGTTCTCCATTCCATTGGAAAGTGTATAATGACATGATACATCATGTTGGGCTAGAGATTTAACCTGATTCTATGACAATACTTTTTATATTAAGTTTTCTTAGGAGTTTTCCATTACTTATAATGTATTGTTTTATGTTGATGCAACATTTCTATGTTTTCATTATGTTATCATGCTATGTCATGTCTTATCATTCATGTATATGATTTGTAATATTTTAATTAAAAATTTATATGCCTATTTTCTAACATTTTATAACTTATTTTGTATTCAATCCCTTATTAGGTTTTATAGCTCACCCCTTTCTTAAGTATTTTTTAATTTTATCCGATCATGTTTTAAGTGAAAAAATGTTAATGAAGAATTAAATTAACATGTTTCATTAATCTTATAATGTGGTTATGTAATGTACCTAAAATAATCTATTATTCTTGATCATTTTGTGTTGAATTAAGTGCAATTTTAGGTAATTTATCATTTGTTAATGTTTAATAAATGTAAGGGTAGTTATAGGTCGAGGTGTGGATATTCAGAGTTTGGATCTCTAACTATTTAATATTGTAGTTTTTTAGTTTGGAACATATTTATAAGTGCGATTTTATTTCCCACTTATACTATTTAGTTTACACTAGGGTACTCTTATATTTCCTTGAGGGTTTTCATATATTTCCATTACTCATGATTTTACATCCTCTTGTTTTATTCCTAAACAATTCTTCATTTATATATTCTTGTGTCTGAATACAAGTACATAATGAGAAGGCCTCCCACACTATTTATTTATTTCATTTATTTTGACCATCCCATGACTATGGAAGCATGATTTTTCAAGGGGCACTTGAGCCCCATTTGTTAGGTTGTGATAAATTGTTTTCTCATAGATTCATACATAAATTATCATCATAAAAATTATATATGAAAAGAATGAAATGTCATTGTATCTGTTTATCATATCCCTAATAATGAATATATAACATCATGAGATTTCATATTAGAAGAAAATTAATTTAATGGATATTATTATTATTTAAAACATAAAAAAACATTTTCAATTCATGTCAATTATTTAAAATGTAAAAATATCTCAATGATTAAATGAAATATTTTATTTTAAAAACTCCATTAAAACCTCTAAATGAAGAATCTATCAATTGAATGGACATGACAGTGTGAAAATTATTTCATATAGTGTACATTGAAACAAATATTATTTTCACACACACACACAAACATATATTTAAACATCAATTAATACATAATTTGGAAAATGTAAATTTGATTTATTTTAATCCATTTCTAAAAAATTAAATAATTGATAAAAATGAATTTTAAAAATCATATAATTATATGAATGAATTACTTAATGAATTCTAGTGAAAACATGTACAATAATAGAAATTTTTTTTGTTCAAAGAGAAAAATAAGTTTGATTCTACTTACAAAAATTATTTTGGACTCTAGAATACATAAATAAGATAAAATTAAATGAAAAAATTGTATTATATATAAATAAAATGACTATAACAGTAATTAATTATATTAATGAGAGGTAGATCATGAAATTACATCTTCAAGAAAATCATATACAATATCGATAAACAAAGTTTTTTAACATAAAACCCTTATAAAAATAGATACAATTTAATCGTATGAACCATGAATGAAATGAGTCATTAAGTATAATAAAAATAAATAAATTGATAATATAATATTTCAAAACAGTGGAGTAACATGTAATATAGATTCATAATATAACAAATGTCTCAATGATGAAAATTAGAGATGATAAACTATTACCTTGTGATTGAATTGATTCAAAAATAGTTTAAAAAAATATATAGTAAATTTAAATTTATTATAATTATTTTTAAATTTAAGGTAAATAATTATAGTATAATATATGAACTAATTATAACATTTCAACAACTATTTATTAATAATTAATTACATAAATTATAATTCTTCGATAGTTAATGATAATTTTTTCATTAGAAAATCTGTTTCGCAGTTATGGGCCTTATATATTGATAATGGATAAATTAAAACATTATTATAAATAATGATATTAATATAATAATGAATCATTATATATATATATTCAACTATAAAAATTATATACAAAAAAATAAATTACAATGTTATTGAATGTTGTAGGCCATACATACATATGTATATTGTTTTATCCATTTAAAAGATGGAATAAAATAATGGTAAATAATAATTAACCATTAAAAAATAATTTTTATAAAATATATATAATATAATTATATTTTATGATTTTTTTTTGAAACAAAGTCAATTTCATCGATAGTTTATGTTACACACTTTATCATGTTTTTTAATGAACCACAAGATATTATTAATATTATCTATTAAAAAATTCAATTATAACAAATAAATTAAAAATGGATCAATAAATATGAACATAAAACATGTAAAAAATATTATATTTTCTTTTTATTAAGGATTGATATTGAAAAAAAGTACTTAATTTTTTTAATTTCTGGATTTCTTCAAAAATTCTTCTTTAAAAAAAGTTAATTTATTGCATTTTGTGGAAGATAATAAAAAAATATTACAAGTTTTCAAAAATTTATTTGAAAAAAGAATATTTTTTAATATAACTAATTAAAAAAATTCATTGAGTTTATTATTTTTAATTTTCAAAAAAGATTAATTTTTTGATGAATGATGGAAAATATTTGTTTTTATTGAGAAATGACTTTTGTTTAACATATTTTTAAGTATAAATTTAATTTAAAATAAAAATGAGCTCTAATTTATTATTATTATTATTATTATTCATATTTAGGTGTTTAAATCAATTTATATTCAAATTTGACAAAAACCATCTTTAAATAGTTAAAAATTTTCTCCTTGGAGATCATATTTTTCATTGCATCTAAATTATTACAATTAAATTAAATTCATTAATTATTGAAAATTAAATATGGAAAAATGTATTAAATTTTATAAAATAGAATAATTATTATTATAAAATAGTTATAAAAATATTTTATATAATAATGAATAGTAAAATAGTAAACATTATTGATGGGGTTTAGGTGAAACATGCTTATTGGTGTTAAAATAAAATTTAGAAGGTGTAAAATCAAATAAATTTTTATTTTCAAATTTTTTTATAAATATATATATCATAAAACTACTATGGGTTGAGAAATAATAATTTTAAATCATTTTACCATGTGAGAAACATGAGTACACTTTTTTATTTTCCAAAATTCCATGTATGTCATATTCCCCACATTAAAATGGACACCACTGTCCTATCATATTCAACCTTCTGAAATACATTGCATCAACCAATACCAACAAAAATATCATCCTTAATTCCATCCAAACATAATATATGATTTTTTAAATAAACCCTGTTATGAAGGCCTTATGTATAAACGATAGAGGTAATCTGGAGAAGAGGTAAAATTCATAAACTTCTGTTTCGGTTTTATTCGTTTTTAAAACTGCTAAAAATATTAATCAAATATGATAAAATAATTATTGTAGTATATATCATATACTTAAATTTTATTATTTATTTTACATTACCTATAATTATTTTATGTTACATAAAATGTGAAAATAAACTATCGAATATGTGTATGGAGGATTACTGCCTCGTGAAGTGATGTTATTCATCTACAAAATCACCTCGAAAGTCTTGATATAATAATGTATTCAGTGTGTAAATAAATATATATATATATATATATGTTATTTATGAAATAATTATATATATTTAATTGTAATATCTCACATTTATTCTTACTTTTCTATCCAAAGGAATACCATAGTGTTAGTACAATGCATGGTGAACTACTACCTCGAGAGGTGATGGGATTTGGGTTTCACTTTTTCATTCATGTTATGGGTAATGTTGGAAAATTTAATAATTATATGTTACATATAATACCTAAGAATTATTCCTTCAAGGTAATATATTATAATTTTTATTTTAGTCTATAAATAAAGTGTAAAAACTGTTCATGAATACGTATGGCCTACTGTCGCCATAAATGATGTAATTCATTATATATAGATAAAATTTATTGAATACTATAAATAGTTAAATAATTAATAAAAATTTTATTTTTATAATGTTTAAAATTTATTATATTATTTTACCATGATATAAATTAATGTACTAAATATACCAAACAAAGAAATACATGAATAACAAAGCATTTATTACTCCATTTGTGATTACAAATAGAAATCATTAATAATTTGGCAATAAAAAAGTCATAAGTAAATCATATATCATATGCTAATTATTATTATATTTATGAAATTATTTACAATAAAAATATATTTATTATAAATTATTTTCTAATATATACAAATGAATTTGAGATATAAGGTAAGAGAATTCCATCTCAATTTTATTTCATTGGAACACATGTGTTGTTCAAAACATGTTTCATTTGTGGGGTTTGTATACATACCAATATATATTCTATGATTATTTTCAATAATTGTGATATATATATATATATATGTATAATTCTATTCCTTTTATGGGGCTTATGAATCAAAATATACTATAGCGGTAATGGTTTTATGTTACTGTGGAAATTTTTATCTAGATTGTTAATGCTTATGTTTATGATAATGAAATACAATATTTTATATCTCAAGAAACACATAAATTTTATTATTATCTTTTTATTTCATGAAAATTATTTTTTCCTTAATATTATACTCTATATGAAGTCAATTTTATTAAATATTTTTTTTAATATATAACAAACATTATTTATCTCTTCAATTGAAAACACATTTTCCTTCATATCGATGTTTATATAAAAAAATTCATAAAAAATATTTATATTACTCTCAAATGATTATTTTAGTTCATTTTTACAGTAATTATACATTTTAAAAAAATTATAATGAATATTCATTCAATTTTATGAAAAATCTATTTTTGACATTTATAAAAAATGTGATAATAGTAGTTGTTTTTAAATATGCATGACATGAAAAGAATTTTCTATAATATTTCTAATTACATAATGATTATAGTTATAATTTTAATATTTTATATTCCATTAAATGTATTATGAAATTTTTTAATTATTATTTAGTTTAAATTTATATTTTCAACATGGAATTGATATTTTTCTTAAAAATTTTCTTAGTGTGCGGTAAAATTATTGTCCTTATAAGTAGAAATTATTTGATATTAAATATGATTAAATTGAGATATAATATAAATATATTATTCATATTCTCTATCTATGGTAAAAAAAATTTATAAAAAGATTCTTACGAAACTTTTTCTCGTCTATTTGTTGCACCATGATAAAATTTCAATGAAACCCAATTGTTTTTTCCCTAGTTATGATATGATGAAATTTTGAAATGATTCTAAATAATGTTTATATTAATTAGGATCTGCTATGATGGAATATTAGCTAAACATATTTATTTTATGGGGTTTGATATTATTAATGTTTTATGATATTTTAGAAAATATATATATGATTTTCATTATGTGATGGTTATGGAAAATATCTCTACCTGATGAATTGGGTAAAAATTGATATGACATGAAAGAAACATTACTTGAATAGGTAGAAAAACCAATTTAGTAATGAAAAATTTCTAATATGATAGTTTTTGTAGTGTACCTTGTCTAATATCATTTATTTGGGACTGATACATTTACACTATGATAGTTTTGGAAGTTATCCTAGACTACTATGGAAATTATTTTATTTTGTAATTTGTATGACACAAATACATGTATTGGTATAATGTTCAATTCTCATTGATCATGGTTCTTGATTCCATTATTATCCTTGACTAATGGACTTCTATGAGTCAGGCAATGAGTTATGTTAATGATCTATTATATGAGTAGAATGATTGACAAACATAATTCTCATGTTCGCATACCCTTATTCTCATGTTATGTTAATATCTCCATTTTTAAACCTTACTGATAATGAGTGTCCCCATTTATAATCTTCCTTAACGCATGATATAAAAAATGGGAATATGTATGGTGTGTCTAATAAGGGATATAGTTATGAATAATATAGTTGGAGATGACATATCCCACTTATGGACCATTTATTAATTTATTTTATGTTTCTAAATACAATAGAACAAAATTCATATAGAATGAAACAATATGATATGTATTGAATATATTTATATAATGATGTAATAATTATGTATAATTTTTTTGGTTATATTTTTTTTTATAATATAATGGATTAGTTGAACCTTATGAAACAATGATGAGAAATTGTATGTGAGAACATATAGGATAATCAAAAGTAAAAGAGACCATACAATGTTATAGTAAGGAAAAGAGTATAGTTTACCTAATGATACATCCTTGAATAGATACTACTTGTGTATATTTTTCTAAAAGAGATTCACGTAGGGGTAATAACTCAATGAAATGTATGTTATGTCTTCTTAAACCATTAACTAGTACACAATACTAGGCCTTAATAAACACCAAGTTTGACACTCCTCGGGGAAATTCTTTGGTTAATTCACATTCAATTTGTGAAATAAAATGAAGGATTCGAATAATGATCATGAATTAATTTGAATAAGCTTATAGTGACTTCAATTGAAAATAAGGTGTCATGATTTAAGAATCCTATAAGTAATTATTCATGATTATGTGGTTCCGTACTATGATTATTTTTTTTGAACAATTATTTTAGACTTCATTCAATGCTTGGAACCCAAAGGAACCATGTAATTGCATACTGAGATGGAATATAAAATGATTTTATTATTAATCAACCAAATTATTTGTGTTATGCAATGAAAAATATCCTTCTTATGGTAAAAATAATACCCAAGATATGAATAATGTTGAACATTTAAATGGTAAAATATGCAACAATATACTATTTATTTCTTTTTAAGGATGCATCCGCATTATTTTAATGATTATATAGATCCATTAATTTTTTATTAGTGAATTATTACCATTTATATGATAATTTCTATTCCCTAGTCTTCATAGTGAAAAATTCATTTTTTATATTACTTTAAATGATAATATGATCATGTGTGGAATACTATCATGAATACAAGTAAATAATCTAAACTCAATCTCATTGAATTGGATGTGTTTAGCAATATATTTTACAATATTTATGTTTTCCTATTCTTTATATGAAAAATTAGAATGTGTTTATTCAGTTAAAATAGATGAATTATGAATCTATTGGTACCTATGGTGTGAATTTTACAAGTCATTCATGGCATACTTCCAGGCTTATCATCTAATATAAAAGTAAGTACAATATCTTCTCCAGTGTGTTAAAACCAAATATCTGATGGTCATTGTATATATGGTATAACAATAGCATTAAATAAATAATGTTTTTTGATATAAAGGAAGAAATGGATATTTCTATTACTGATAAATAAATTGGATTTCATTAGTAAAAAAATTGAATTCAAATAAAACAATGAAATTATGTAGAAAAGATGATACACTTTTAAAAATTCTCAAATTGAGGAAGGACAAATGGATGAAATTTTATAAAGGGGGATGCGTATTTATTTAAGTGTGGTTCAAAATTTCATCCATAATTTTATTGATTATATAATCACAGAAACTTATCTAATTATAGAATTATCGAAAGATATAAATATAATACACTTATCTCACTCTAATGACTCAAAGGAAATGAGTATGGTTAATATGATATAAAATTACCATATCCAATATTTAATGATGATGATAAATTTATACTACCACTTAATATGATAGGTGAAGAGAAATTTCATTGGTTCAGTATTTCCGATGACAGGTGTGATTCTAATGAGGTGTAAGGTACACCTACCAGTAATAGTAGAACATATGATGTATTATTATATTATGTATTTGTGAAATATTTTATTTTTGAAAAATATTCAATGGGTAAAAAAATTCAACCATAATAATTTTATGATTAATTAGTAATTTAAACCCATAATAATACTTTGATAACATCATACGTCTATAATTCTTCTCAAGCAGATTTTTTCTTGGAATATATTTCCATCAAATATTTTAATTAACCCCGTTGTTTAATTTAATGATTTTTTAGGAATAGATTATATTTCACTATAAAAATCCCATATAAAATTTCTAATAAGTGAATTCATGATTGATTTTACAAAACATCATATGACCATTTATCAGTGTGATGATAAATATTAAAAATTGAAGGAAATAAAACCAATTCTATGTGTTTTAAACCTATTAAACAAGGGCTGTTATCTATGATGTTTGGGTGTAAATTCAGCATCGATGATAATCCTATTAAATGTGATATTTTTAATGTATTTCTAGAATATATTCACATTCTTCCACCGAAATATGATGTTGAGTTCTAAATAAAACTCATATCTATTGCCACAACAATTTTGAAATAGTGTTATAGAAAAAACCCGATTGTGTTAGAGGAATTGAAGAATAAAATTATGGATGAACATAATAAGGGATAGAATCATTGTCTCACATTAGGGTTAAATAATTAGATTTTTAAAAATGAACGTTGGATTAATGCGTCCATGCATTGATAATTAGGATTTGAACGATATCACAATCAAGAAAAAATATTCTTTTCCACATTTTGATGACCTATTTGATCAATATCACCAAGATAAATACATTCCAATATATACCATCTTTCCAGATATCATCAATTAGTGGTCAATAAGGGGTTAATATCTAAGATAATATTCGAAAAAAGTTATGAAATCTATCAATATATATTTATTAATTTTGGTCATAATTGTTCCATTGTTATAATCATAGATTTAATGAGTAGTGTCTTTTGAGTTTACCATGATTAGTTGGGGGTAGTTTTTATAGTTGATATTCTCACTTTTCTCCAACTACAAGGAAGAGAAAGAAGTTATTTTTTACTTAGACTATGTACAATAGGAAATTATAAACTATATGAAAAATATAATGAATTTATTTTCTTCTATGAAATGTTACATTTTTAGCCATATAATATTAAGAGATGGTATATTAGTAGATCTATAAATGATGGAGGGTATTGAATGTTATACTAGAACATACATTGAGACTAAGATCCCTAATTTTTATTTATATATTATTTAAAATTTGTGGATATGTTTTCAGAACCATATAATCCACTCACTATGTTAACACAAAAAGGAGGTATTTATCTATATAGATGAATATGAGTGAAATTTCAACTAAATGAATAGAATTTAAATTATTTGACTAGTTCATACATTACCCTATAGTATATAATGGTTTATAAACAATATTGATGTGTCCAAGAAGGTATTAAAAAGTATTCTCATGTATATTGACATAGTTATAGCTTATTCAAAATGAAAATAATTTTTTATACTAAAAATTACCTAACTCATGATTTGGATTCATCTTAACTAATTTTTTCAATATAGATGTATAAGAATTATCTATTTAGATAAAAGTGTGATATATATACTGATAAAAATATTAAATTATATAATCACAGAGAACAAGATGAAAATTTGATAGAGAATATTGTTTTAACTGATTAATGATTATGACTTGTCAATACATTACAACCACGAAAAAGAGAACAAGGTTTATATTAATTATGTTTAAGGGATCATTCTAGATTTAATATGTTGAATATAAAAAAAGATCCAATATTTATGGATTATAAACGGAAACTGTTTTAGTTATTTTCCATTAAATTTTTCAGTCCATATATGTTTGTTTAAATAGAATGCACATTCAGTTATTTAAATTTCCATACTCTTCATACACTTCCTCCTCATATTATTGAATAAATTAAAGGTTTCATTAGAAAATACCTAACCATATTTAATATTCTCATTAATTCACTATTTTTTCCTTAATAAGAAAACTTCACTATTCTTTTAATCTCCTACATATTATGATTCCTTTATCTCAGATTCCATGATGTTTAACAAGAAAAATATGCATGGATATACTAATTAGGAATAAATTTATCCTCTATGAAAATTATGTTGGAATTATTGTACTCATTTTAAATAAAGACTCATGTATTTATTTGTTATACCAAGACTACTAATCTATTTGGTCCTTTATGATGTGATCAACTTATATCTCATGCCAATGTAATGGTATAAAGACACTAGCTCCAGGTTTCTGGGTCAGAGTACTACATAAAGACACTATGAAAAATATTTAATTAGAATATAATATTTTTCAACCCCCCAAATTTACCATAAGTTACTATAGAATTCATGTAAAATAAAAATTCACATAAATTGTATTACATTAAACTTTTTAAAATAATTTATTTTATTCTTCTATTATTTGAATATATAATGTGTCAGTATTGGATACCCATTTTATGTTACTATTGGGATAATAAATTTTTTAAATAAATTAGTACGATAAAAAAGTAATTTTCAAATATAAATTTAAAAAATAAAATATCATATTTTTTATCATTATATAACTTTTTTAATCGTATTATATTCTAGAAAGTAACATTTTTTTATTATTTTCATATATTATTATAAAGGTCATATTCAATGAAATATGGTGCCAAGTGGATATTTCATCAATGAGTAGATGGAAATTTATGAATGGAATCATACAATCGGATTTTTTCTAATGGTAGTGAAATTTTAAATCAGTATCCCAATGTTTTAACCCTATATTTATTATTTTACTAATAACGATTTGAAAAAAAATATGATTACTATACATATTAAAAACAGAATGAGACAATTTATAAAAATTTGACATTATGATTCCAAATATGGAATCAATTTTTAATAACTAAATATTTATATTCTTAATTAGTTAATTTTAATAGATGTGTGGAAAATGTGAATTTTTTTTATAAAACTCATTTTTATGCTGATGTCTACATTTATTTATATCCATTGAATGAAACAACATTATATTAATATTAAAACATTTAAACGAATATATAATATATTTATTTCATTTAAATAATTCTATTATACTAATAATTTTAATTATTAGGATATTAATATATTTTTAATTAAAAATTGTTTTTCAACAATTATTCTTTAAATGTATTCCAACATTTTGATACCCAATTGAACAATAGAATTTGTTATAGTGAAAGTAATTTTATTAATCAGAATATAAGATAAATAATTTTAATTTCAAACATTATTATGATAATAAAAATCATTATAAATTCATGAAAAAAATTATAGTTCATAATAAAAATAGAATTTTTATTACTCTTAATAAATCAGTCATTTCAAAAATCTATTAAATATTATATTTAACCTAAATTTTACCAGAGAAGATTAATATTTTAATTTCATTATATGATATAAAATTTCTTAAATTTTAAAATATTAAATATAATATTATATCATAATAAATAATTCAATTCTTGTTGAATGGAAACATGTCTTCAAATCATTATATGACGTTAATAATAAAAATTATTTCTTATTTCATAAGAATTAATAAAAAAAATTAAATAGTATGAAATTTTTATATATTTCATAATGGGTTTATTCCTATCCGTATTACCCACATAAACAACTATGATACAATAGAAATTATTAAAAAATAATATATTATTGAATGTTTAATCATTCTGTTTCATAAAATATATGTTCAAAAACATAAATTTTTTATTATAAAATATATGTTTGTTATATTATTCCCACTGAAAAAAATTCTATATTTCAAAATTTAACTTTTATAAGAAGTAAAGTGGTTGAAATTTGAAAATTTAACTATGGAAAACCCATATAGATAAAAATTTATTAAAATTTTATCAGAAATAATGAAAAAGGAAAATATTAAGGTTATTTGGAATAACAGTAAACAATGTTTTCACATTAGATAAAATTATTGGGATATTCAAATAAAGATATGGGAGAAAAACTAACACCCACATACCAGTAAAGATTGATAGTGAATAACTTTTGGAGATAGTTAATGACCACACAACCATAAAACAATATTGGGTGAAAAGACATTATTTCATCAAAAATGAAGGTAAAAGTATATTTTTTTGAATACAATTTTATTAAAATAAGATGTATTATTTCACAATCATGAAAGAGAGCATGATTTTATATACATAATTTACATCAATTTCATTACCCCAACATCATATTTTTTTATACATTGATTAATAGATCCTTACTCATAGAAATGAATATTAAAAATGAATTCTTTGTGCATGAAGTGGTAAACAAACATTATTCTAGAATTAAAACCAATAAATTATTTATAATTCATTACTTATATATCAAGTAATCATAAAAACCATTATGGTAGAAAAAATTTATCAAATGTGGATAATTAAAATTATTCAACTACTAACACCTCAACAATAACACCAAATGTTCAATGTAGTCCATTCAATAAATAGTTAACAATAAGACTCCCCTAAAATATGTCTATACAAAATCAAATTTCAAAATTCATGATGTGGGTCACTAGATATCAAAAAAACATTACATTAATCCCCCATGAAACATAAATTAGTTCTAAATGTCACATATAAAATTTAGGAATACCATGATCTTATATTCTCCTGAAATCTTGTAATAATTTTAATTACATTATAACCTAAATGGAAATATACATGATTCAAAAAATATCGCTCCACTAAAAAATATTAATTATAATATATATTCCAAAAAATAAAAAATTATATAATCTCAATCATGTATGATAAACAAACCATTTTTTAAAATATGTAATCAGGTGTATGCTCATCAATAATATCCAAATTACATTATCAATAATACATTTATCTCATCTAAACCTTATTAACTCAATATCATTCACATGTGAATTTTCATCATTTTAATAGTCATTTACTATCTAAAAAAATTCATTACTACTATATTTATTTATTATTGTTACCATTCATAATCTGTTTTCAAATCTTAAAACACTAATATGGAATAATACATAGATGTGTTATGATTATTCTGACCAGAATATCATTAATATAACACTTATAAAACATAATTCATGAATCTAAACACAAACACACTTCAATCCACTAACATCAATGATTGGAATAACACATGTCTTCTCTAGGACTAGGAGTCAACCCTTGGATAATCTCATTGGAACTGATAATGACAATATTCCCCACAAATAAGGAATATAACTGTGAATAGTTCCTTAGGATGAAAGTCATATCCCTCTTTGATAAAAATTAATTTTCCTATACAATTCCTCACGATATAGCCTTTTTTTCAAATCATAAATTTTTTTTGTTCATATGAGACATTTCTTTGGGTTATTCTTCCCACATAGATGACATATTTAAAATTGAATATTATACCCTCCATGGTATTTAGGATACTCCATTTTTTCTTTTATTAGGTATGTTAGGAGTGACACCCATATTGAGAGTGTTAGTCGTAAAATTATATAACTATTTAATAATAATCACAAGTATTCATATTTCATATACCATTTAATATAGTTTATCATGCATAAAGTCATTCCATTCTCTATATCATTCAACATTAACATAATTACAATAGTTTTAGGCATTGCCAAATACCCAATAGTATAGTTTGAGTATCTATATTTATTCTAAGAATCTTGAAATATCCTTAATAGGATATATAAAAACATGAAAGAATATTTTTAATATAAATTACCTAATGATTAAAGTAGGTTATCCAAGGTTATCAACCATTCAAATCTGTCATCATGCATTATCAAGAAAATGTGAGGTACCCCATGTATATATCTTGGTAATCTCAAACAAGGTGGACAGTTAGCAAACACAAACAATGCACCAGAAGTATTTATGAGATAAAATCAACAAACTCTTCACGGGATTATTAACCCTATATGTAAATATGGTAAAATAATGTCATATTATAGAATTCATTTATTGAAATATTTCTATTAAAAAACCTAATATCTTTTTTAAAAAACATTATATTGTTATCATATTCTTAAAATTATCCATAGGGTTCTCAAGAATGATTTGTCATCTTAATTTCCAAATAATGACAAGAACTATCATCTAATACCAACTATATTAACCGAGTACAATCATATATAGATACAACATCTCAGTAGATAAATACTAATTTCATTATATAAGAAAAGACATTGGGATCGAATGTTTAGCTCCTTGGAAAATTAGATACATAAGTAACTTGTTCAAAAAATACCCATATTATATCCATCACAGTTCCTAACATATTGGAACCTTTTAAAACACATCATACATAATACATTTATTCATAAAATAGAAAAATGTAACATACCAAAGTGTGAGATGATATTCTTAATAAGGATAGATAAGGGAGATATCCTCAGCCACACAATCATTTCATGTGAATAAGGGTATGCCAACATGATATTAAAAATACAAAACCACGCCTAATAGAAAAATTCATAATATTGATTAATGGAATAATTTTTGGCCATTTGTAATACTTTATTCATAATAGAATTAGTTAACATAATCCATGAATGAAAAATTTGGAAGAAAATATAATTTTGTGTCATAAATGTAAGCATAGAATATCATTTACAATGTATTTAATATTTTCGGTATAGAAAATCATTGTGGGTTGGGTTCACTGTTAAAACCATTATATTATTCATCTATGAACCCTAGAACTATAATAATGGAAAATTTTCATTAATAAACTATCACCACTCCCTTTAATTCATTTTTAACTCTTGATAATTTTATCTATACCTAATTAATTAAAGGGTTATATAATTCATTTCCGACCATTACAATACATATAATCATACACACCAGTTCCATATGATCATAAATCATTCATCAAATCATACACCTTGAATGGAAAAGAGGTTTTATTAGTATTTAATTATTTCTTAATATTACAACCCATGGAAAAGAAATGGGGTTCATAACATAAATAACAGGCATAAAATAGATAGGTTTCATAGAACAATCCTTAAATAAACAATATCATTTCAAATCAATATAATAAAAGTGGATAGAATCTTGGGATAATATCCCCAATAATAAATATGTAACATCAAATTATGTTATCATTTTTTGAAATACCTTTGCAAATATTTATATAATTTTTTATGTAAATACACGTTTCAACAAGAAATAACTTCTTTAGAATATAAAATCTTTTAAAATATAGAGAATTTTTTTAAAAATATATTTTAAATCATTCAAATCAATCTTCAGTCAATTAAGTGATTAGTATTATTGTAAACGTTTTTCATGTTGTGTACATTAAAACAAATTTAACATTCACATGTCAGAAAAACATCAAAAAATTAACTCATTCAAAAATGAAAATAATATTTGTTTAAAGCCATTATTTTTAAATTATAATATGGGTAAAAATTAATTAATAGAATAATTTAATAATAGAAAAAAAAATCAAATATATTTAGTGAAATCATTTATCCGTAATGAAAATATTTTTTCAATTAAGAGAGAAATAAATATGTTATTATTTAGATACATTAATTATGTTTCTTGGGTACAAAAAAATATAAATTTGAATGTAGAAATTTTATTATATATAAATTACAAAAGTATAAGAAAATTTCATGATATCATTGAGTGGTAGGTCATTAAACATTATCATTTGAACCATAATAATAAACAATCCTGATAAACATTGATATTTTAAAATATTAACCTTACAATATTGGTATAATTTTAAATGTATGCCCTAGGAAATAACCACCCAAAATGAAATAGTATGGATAATTAATCATTATAAATTCATGATATAAAATTTTAAATATAATTAATTACAATTCATAAAATAATATAAGTTAGTAAAATAACATATTCCTCGAAGAAGATAATTTATAACGATAAACCCTCTCCTTGATTTTGACCTAATTTAAATGAAAATTAACAACCAATATAATATAATATAATATAATATAATTATAATTATATTTAATTATAATTTATATACAAAAAATATCATTTATAATCTAATTATAATATTATAACACACATTTATTAATAATTCCTTGTTAAAATAGTAATTTTTGGTTGTTAAATATTTTATTTTTTAAAAGAAAATTGGGTCTCTTGTTCTTACCCCTAGACTTTGATCATGGTTCAATAATATTAAAAAAGTTAATCCGAATATAAATATCATATATTTTCATTATAAATACATAAATAAAGTCATACATAAAAGTTATATTTTGAAAAATAAATTACAATGTTCATGAAGATAGTATGTCATACGTACATATGAAATCATCTAACACTTTCCACAGAAATGAAAAATGAAAGGTAAATAATAATTCATATTTAATGAATAATAATATTATCACAAACATCATACATATCCATGAAATTCATTCTTATTATGATACATGTAATCTAGAAATGATAAATGAATCATATCACTTTGTGGTGAGGGTATTCGAGACATCCTCATAGGTGACATTAACATCTTCCAACAGATTTGAAGGTTAGAAGGTAGATATTAAATTATAATTTCATATGAATAGTTATTTTATAAATTTAATATCTAAACATTAACCCCATCATAATACCCATATATACAATATGGTTATGATAAATGGAATTTTAGTTCTATGTGGGGACAATAACCAATATGTTCATAAGAGTGATTTGTTCACTAACCATTTGATGGGAAATATCAGACACAATAGTAGTTTCTTTATCATAATTTATTTAAAATATTTAAATATAATGAATTAATTATTATATGATAATTTACATAGATTTAGTATAGTTAAAAGAAGATATAAAAATAATGTGATCAATTAAAGTGATTACCTATTATTTAAAATAACTCTTTTAGATATCCTCTTAATGATCCTCAATTTGAAATTTTGGGAAGAAAAAACCAATTAAATGTTTAAAAGTATGTTTATAATAAATTTTTTATTGTTTTAGGTGATATAGAATTCTCAAATTGGTGTAAATTTGTAAAATGATGGATTCCAATTTAAATGTAGGGCGAAGGTCACTTTGGAAATTTTATAAATGATTAAATATAATGAAACTAATATTCAAGAAAAATGTTTCAAAATGGATATATAATAGAAGATAATGTAGTATTATATTAAAATCCAACCACCCAAGGAATTTTTATAGATTTATGTTTTTTTGAACCATATCTTTTAGTTTCACACATTAGATGATATATTATATACTTACCCATTGTAACACCAATATCAATAAGAAAGGGATATGAATGTTACCATAAATGGATAAATTAATCATATGTAGACCATGTATTATATGTTAAACCATATTCATTTAACTAGTATGATTTTTTTTAAAAAAAAAATTATAAATCATTTAATAATATATTATTTATTTTAAATCATCATTATTGTCAGTTTTTTAATACTTCATTTAATTTCTCTTTCATGACATAGTGATAAAGATGAGATTAAAATAAAATATTTTCAAGCATAACTTATATGTAATATGTTTATATAGAATAATGGATAACAATAATTTACCTAATATTTTTTACTTTCACTATTTTGAAAATATATATTTTCTATTTTTATATTAAATGATTAAATAATATATCAGTGTTTCATACATGCTAACTGTAAATATTAAGCAACCAAAAAATAAATAAATTAATATGATATAAAAACAAATTTATGATTAAAAAATCAAAAATTAACTTAACCTATATCGATCATTAGGTGAAAAAATTATATTAAATTAAATAGAGTGATATTTTACAGTTATTATTTTATGTTTATATAATGGTTATAATAATAAAAATATGAAAATATTATCCATATATTCTAACCTTGTATATATATTCAAAAAAATCATCCAAATGGTTAAATTTTAGTTTTATGTAAATTATAAATCCTTATCTTCATATTTGAACCATATCATTATAGTTTTTTCTTTATTGGGGTAATAAATATTTACTATACATACTATTTATATTATCAAAAAATAAAAGATTATTTTTTCATAAAATATAGTCATATTTATTCCAAATATGGGATCAATTTTTTCAAATGAAAATTAGTATAAGTAGAAAAAAAATTTAAATTAATTTGAAAAAGCATGGTGAAACCAGCTTTTTTAGAAAATTAAATTTTAAAAATACCAAATTTATTCATATAATATTCATTGAAAACTATTAAATTATTGTTAAAAAATTTCATTTATTCACTAAATATTTTATTTCCTTATAGTAAGTCACTATTAGGATTAATTTTACTTTGTTAGATTACAACAAATTGCGCGCATAAAAATGGTTTTTATATAATGTGTGTTTAAGTATAAAAATATTTTAATACCAAATTCAACAAAAAATTTGATTATAATGAACATAATTTGATTATTAATAAAATAATAGACCGAATTATACCATTATATAATATTGAATCAAAAATAAAAGTTAAAGAATAATGAAAAAAATATTAATAAATAAAATTTTTATGTTTTTTGAATTCAACAAAAAATAAATCCTTTCATAAAATTCTATAAAATGAAATATATAAAAATTTTAACACATTGAGTTCAATATATAAATTTAATTTTATAATAATAATTTTATAAAATTATTAAAAATAAAATATCACATTGAATCAGAAAAAATAAAAAATACATGTTTGGAAGAAACATATTTGTAATGAATAATAAGACATTGATAACAATATTATTGTTTAATTCATAATAATTTATTGAAACATAATTATGGGATAGAAAATTTATATGTATTCTATAGTTTTCTTATTTCTATCCATATCCACCAATTTAACAAGACCTGTCTAGTCAGTGAGAACTAATAAATTACATTACGCTTATAAGGATACATAAATAATCCCTTTGTGTTTTTGGTCCTCCCAGTTCATTACACAGATTCTTGATTTTGGTATTCTATGATTAGTAAATCTAGGGAAGTCCTAGGGAGCTCCGTGGCCAAGAATTCATGATAAGAGGCATATTCAAGATAACATTTCCTAAGTCCTTGATATGATGTCTAATGACTATAGTCTAGAACCCTACCATTCGCATACACCATCACTATTACAACCAATATTAGAAGGAGGTGTCTATGTGGCATGGAACCGTTGGAATACCACAGGGGAGTGACTCCACCAACTAAGAATGACATTCATCTATTATAACAGAAATAATTGGTAACTATCATATTTAAATAGCACTATTTATGGTTCTTTTATTCTTATTGATGCAACTTATAAATTATATGAAACATAGTGTAATTATTTTAAAATATTATAATGTTACCATATCTCTAGTAGAGAATAAGAAAAATCACCGTATGTTTACACATATGAAATGTTTTTATGAAATTGAGTTAAAACATTATTTTCTTAGATGAATGTTATCATTTTATTTTCATATCATTTATACATAAAATTATTAAAATATTGGGAAAAAATAGCCATTGAAAATAATATAATACACAAATAATCAATGAATGGTAACAAAAATTAGAAAATCCTCTCATACCAAGAATTTTAAAAAAATTCACACTTTGGTAAAATGTAAGAACATTATGATTTAAGAAATGATAAAAAGATTCATTTTCGAACGTTTTTTAGAATTAAAATTTTTTTAAATGAATTTAAGAATACATTAGAGCATTTAAAATAAATATCATTGAAATATTTTAGAAAATATAAATATGAATGGATGATTTTCCATTCCATAAAGAAAAGTATGTTCAATTTTCCATATAAAATATGTTTAGGTTGTATTTGAGAACCAAATTTTGATACCAGGGATGAAAATAGAAATCATTATATTTAAATTGAGTATAAAAATAATCCAATTTTTTTGAAATAGTATAAAGTTAAAATTCCTCCAAATGAAATTTTAATATATATGATCCTAATTAAAAGTTAGATCAACGAATTCACCCTAATTTTTTTTAAATTGGAACCATTGCTACCATGAAATAATTACGTCAATTGAACATTAAATATCACTCAAATAAAAATATTCATTATATATGATCGTAAAGTTGTATTATATACACCTTATTAAGAGAGGTAGGTATATATCATCAAACATAGATCGATGAAAAAATTCTGTGATGAATAACCCTTAAATTTTTTGGTAGTATAATGATCACGAACTCAGGATAGAAATAACACAATATGGATTTATAAATCATAAAAAACTAATTAAATGATTATAATTTACATTCAATGGAATCATGTACACCTAAAAAAATTACAAAGTGGTGAATATAGAATACATTTAAAAAATGTAAAATTGAGACTAGAAACCCATACATCACCATGAAAAACGTCATATGTTCATTAAAATCCTATATAATAAATTTAAATTTATTTTAATTATATAAAATAACCATATTAATAATTATAGTATTATATATGATCAAATGAAAACATTTAAATACACATTAATTGATCATTATTTAATTAAATCATCATTTCCAGGTGTTACCTATTTCATTTTTCATTTATGATTTTCTTTGGATGTTTAGATCTTTGTATATTACACATGATAACATAATATCTATAATTTTATCACATCATGAGTGTCATATAGAATAATTACAAATATTTTTATTACAATTCATATAAAACTGCAATGAAAAATGAATTACATCACTTTATGTAGACAACAGTTTGTACATACACACAAGTGATGTTTATATTTATTGATATATTGATTTAAATAAAGGTACATACCAATTGTTTTGAAAATAATATCATAAATATCATATTAACATATTAAATTCATCGTTATAATCAATGATGTGATGTGGTGATGAAAATTTAACTGTTTCACTATATGAATGTCGTAGTCCACACTTACTCATGAGAAATACTATCATTTCTCATTTTATGGGAAAAAGACATAAATAAGGATTTTAAAAAATCATCATAACAAATCACAATATTTTTGATGCTCATGATATTATGTTTTAACTGCTAGGATATAATTGAACGAGGTATAATAAGAAGTAAAATGAAAATGATGGATTATGATGATTTCTTCCTTTTCAAAGAAACTCCTTGATATTGTTCCTAAAAGACCCTAAAGTATGTCCATATTTGATAAAATTTCATGTTGAATGTATTAAATTAATTTATAAAGAGTTTTTATTATGTTTTGGATGATATATATGTATCAAGAAGTGTGAGGAAGATAGATGAGGTGGAATCTTTATATAATAAAGAAGGGGTTTCTCGTCGAATTACCTTGTATCCACATAGATCAATCCAAAACCATAATAGAAAACATGAAAAATAGTGTCATGGGGTTTTAATGTAACACCACAAGCTTCCACGGTATATTTCTATTTTAATAATGCAATATATTTCATTGTACACGATATCAAGATTATAACACACCGCGACCAATCAAACTAGCAGTTATGAATAGTAATACCCCCTTTTTGAAATTTTATACATTTTAGTTTTCAAAATGGGCATAATTTTTGAATTTGGAATATCGAAATTATCATGGAGTGAATTTTTGGTGCTTTTTTGAAAATATTCAATTTTGGATGACTAGTGACAAAAAATAAATTTTAATTAAAAACAACTTATTAATTCAAAATAATTGATAGTGTTAAATTATACATTTGAGTGGTTTAAAAGTATTATTAGATTATATTTTTATAATTTAATATAATTTTGGTAATTTTATTTAATATCACATTTAAACTGGACATAAACAAGTGTTAATATTTTTATAGTTATTATTCCATAAAAACACGTTTTTTGGTTTGACATTGAGAATTAATTTTATATTTATTTCTTCAACTACTATGATTTGAATTTTTAGAAAATGGATTCCATATTTGTTATCAAGAGGTAAAAAAAATTTAAATACGTTTCTTTTATGTTTTGAGATTTTGAATAATTATTCTCTAAATATTTTTTTTACAATGGTTAAAAGGTAAATCATGTAATGAAGGGTAAAAAAATATTGTTATAATAATATTAAATTAAAATAACATGTGTCATATTCCAATTGGTAGATACATGTCTGACCATGGGCATCCATGGGACGATTTTGGGACCCCATGTATCCACATGAGTTTGATAATGATACGTTTAATTAATAAATTAAATGTAATGTAAAAATGGACATAAACATGTATATTTTAGTAAAAAAAATTTACATTAGGTTATATAAGTTATATTTTATACTACAAATACTCATTAGAAAGCTAAACTGAATTCCTACTAAATTATACATTATTTATAATATTTTAACATTAAATAAATATATTTATTTATTAAATAGTGATGAGGTAGTAATTACCTTATTAATGAAATAATCAAATAAATTGTATTATAAGTATTAAAATAAATAAAATTTGAATATTTTGAGGTGATACACGAATTTTCTAGGTTAATGTGACATGATTGTATTGAATAAATGTATTTAGTTATAAGTAATCAAGTTGTGATGACTTTCACAAAAACTAAATACTAAATAGTGTCAAAATTGACATAAATGAGTTTTTAATACAAATAATATATTATTATATTATATAATAGTACTAAAATATAATGTTCCTCCAAATAACTTATATAATTATAGGTATATTAATAATGTACAATATGGGGTTCCCTTGGTAAATTTCAAACTGTTTAACTAAGTGTTAAATCTAAAAGGTAAGATCAATATCTTCATGTAAACCTGCCCAAAACCTATTGGTTGAGATATTTTAGACCAACTACCACATTATCCTCAAAATAAATTATTTTGGAGCGATTATAAAATGAAAATTAATTTATTATAAAATAATATTTCATGCTTTTCCTAATATGAGCCTCATCTCTCTAATAAAAGGTTACTTAAGATTAGCTTAATTACACACCTCCAGATACATTTGGCTCAGCCCAACCCTGCTCAAATATCCTCCCTACATTCGTCCCTTAATTCGGGATTCCTTTATTTGGTTATAAAGCCATCATAAATATACCTTTTGATCAAATCAAAAGGAAGAACCTGAAAAAAAGAAAATATTTCACCACATATTTTATGTTCTTGTATTCATACACTTCCTCTCTATATGTATTTTCTATTATAAAATAAAAACTTCATTATCTTCTATGTATTATGATGTTATAATAAAAATGGTACAACCATATTCATTATTTTTTTCATCATATGAATGACAAATTCACCATATGTGCGTTTGTACGACTTACAGTATCCACGTCGTGATGTAATTTTTTATTCAAACACATCAGTATTTGGAAGGGTATAATATTGAGTATAAATAATGTAAATAATGAATATGAAATTATAATGATTTTGAATATATTAAAAACCCTCTAATTACATATTATTTCACCTTCAATATAATTATATTGGCGCTCGTGCGTACTTACAGATTACCGTCTCCACAAACACGATGAGATTCATTCCCCATCATAATCATTGAAAATTAAATTTCAACTTGTGATTAAAAATAATTTTTAATAATATAATATCATTTTGGATATGAATAAAATACACCCAATCCATTACAAACATTGATGATGTAACCAAACATATAAATGAAAACAGATTAGTTAACTACTGAAGCTGTGATTCTACTAAAATATTATTACCAATGTAATATTATAAGATCACATATGATATCATGTTTAGGTATTTAATTATTTTATAATTTAACTAAAATGATTTAACTATTATACAAGAGGTTAAAATACCATCGACTATGTAAATTACAAGGTAAGGGTTAATTTCACAATCTCTTTTTTATTTGAGGTTGTTTTTAAATAAGTATCTACTAGGTCCTTTTTATAATCCACATTAATGTTTCATAAAAATATATTTCTAAACATTATTAGTATTTACTAGACTATGGATAAAATTCATTTATATCATTTTTTGACATTTTACAAAATGTTTATAAAGTAATCTTCCCGTCGTTTTCGAAAAATGGAACTTCTTGACCTTTTCATCAACATTAGATAAGAATGTCATTTTTTTAACTTATATGGTGAGTGTGGATATCATCTACCAATATAACTTCATCGAAGCTTCATATAAAATCTTATTAGAATATTTTCAAAATAAGTGTTCTCTTTTATAATTATACGTCTTTTAAATTATTTCAAAATAGAAATAGAAATATCTCTTCAAAATGTTTTTAATTCATCTATGTCAACATACATTGATATATCTTGATATTGTTTTAAGTTGATTTATTATGATACAAATCATCCATATTGTATTGAAGGTTTTGTGATATTTTCACTGTGGATGTGTTAGTTTTACACCATACAGGGTTTATGGAAAATGTATTGACATTTCATCTGGAAGTTTTAATACGAATGTTTATGTTATGTTTAAACCTTTTCATATGAGGAATGAATTGGATATAGTATGTGATGAGTGGAGACGACTATAGATCCTCGATGCATCGGTAGGTGTCATGAGACAAAATAGTGTCTTGGCACAAGGCCTTGAGAAAATCATATTTGTAGTTTTTCCACATGGCCTTGAATATGTGGTTATGATGTCTGGAATTATGAATTCCATCATTATAAATGTGGATATTGATATTTCATGTGATTATTCTACTTTTAGAATATCCTTGTGAATAAGTAAATTGAATTATTTGATTTTATTTTTCCCATATTATGATGAAGTTTAAGTTTAAATGGCTTTTTTTAGTCTAACACATTTCCTTTAATGTTTATGTTTATTTACAATTTTTTTTGCTATATTGTTATCCTTACTGAGCATCTGAGCTCACCCCATTCTATGTATTATATTCCCCATGATGTGAGGAAATATTTTATGGTTGATCTGTAGGGATAGGATAAGGATATTTGTGTGGTCAATGGGGACCAAATTTTGTTGATTTTTTTATTTCATGATGTAATGTAAATCGTATGAATGTATCTAGTACTTCCAAGGCTACTAAATTGAACGTTAATTTGGGACATGATTCCTTGTATCATGCCAATGTTATGTAATAATGCACCGACTCTGGGTAACATGGGTTGGGAAGTTACAGTTTGTATCATTGGAAGTTTAGTACAAACCTTGGATAGTAGATTTAGATAAACTCTGATTATATAACATTACCCCAAGATAGAATATCAGGATTGGTATAGGAGAACTTCCTAGAATCATGGGAATGTATATATTTTGTTTATTTTCCAAGAAATAAATCCATGTCTAGATACGAGTAGGTAATGCTGGATCTGGCACAAATGTACCTAGGTGTGAAAACATGGGAAAGGATCTTCAGGCTTGACTGGGGTATCCTGGTACATGAAAATGGGCCTTGATGCACATTTGGTTAGGACACTCTCATAGGATATTCTTAGGATTATTCAAATTTTCTTTACAAACCATTATGATGGATTTATGAGTATATACCCCCTCAAAGAAAACATTTTTTTATGATTGTGGATTATATCCACAAAATTTTATATCTATGTTTATTGTTTTACATGTTTTGAATTATGTTTTGAAATTCATAATCAAATCTAGTATATGCCATTGTTTAGAAATGGAGCCTAGTGAAAGGAATGTAAACCATATCAATGAACTTAATCCATGTATGGATTTCCTTTCTACTCTAGGTAATTATAGTTGGGATGGTGATGCAACTAGTACTGATCAGCTTATCACCATACTAGAACAACTCACTCAGGTTATGAATAATAACCTTCCCCGTATGGAGCACCCTTATCCACAATGCAGAGGATCAATGTTAGACCTCATAATGAGTAAACAACAACAAACATTAATTGGGAGTACATATCCATTATTAACTGAGAAATGAATAAATTCCAAGGAGAAAATATTTCATACTTTGGGGAGTAGCGAAAGGGAAAACAACTTCACTGTAGTTTCTTGCCTCACAGTAGATGCAAATCAATGGTGGTCATTAATACAAAACATAAATGAAGATTAAGAAGTATCGAACATAGAATGGTGGGAGTTTGATGATATTTTCCAAGAAAAATACTTTCTGTGTGACCATCGAGCTGATATGGGAATACAATTTATGAGTCTGAGGCAAAAAGAGATGAGAAAGTTGCAAAGTATGAGGCTAACAGTACATGATTATAAATTCATGAAGAAGATTATATACGTAACCCAAGGAGTATTATGGATTTATTATTTGATGGGTTAAAACCATTTCTCCTCCTAGAATTAGTCATACAATCCTTCTCACTGAACAATGATATTTTCCCATGCACTGTCTAGATAGAAATGTAATTTTCTATGTTTAATTACATCGAAGAGAAAAACGAAAAGAAGAGATTTACTGATCACATTTGAAATGTAAATGAGGGGAATAAGGGAAAATTTTAATAACCATGATGCTGTAAATGTGGCAAGAAGCACCTTGGTAATGGCTTGAATGGAATTGGAGTCTATTACATGTTTGGTGAAAAAGTCCACCAAGATTGTGATTGAAAGGAAAAGAAAGAGGCTTTCAGTGTTGAATGCTACAATTGTAGAGATAATGCAAATTATACAAATAAATGTCATATTTTCTAAGGGAACATACCTTAGAAAAGGCCAAGGGAGTCAGGGAAAGACTATCTGATCAGTACTGCTGAGGTTGAAGCTCCATAAGATGTGGTGGCAGGTAATTTAATGATTTCATCATGTTTATCCAATGATTTATTTGATTTTCGATCATCACATTGTTTCATATATTCCTAGTTTGCTCATAAAATTAGATATTTTCAATTTTAATTAATAAGGGAGTTGTTAGTAAAAACTCCTAAGGGAATTATTAGTACAACCACTTTTTGTGAATCTGTTCCCATAAGGGCATATATATGTTATTTAACTAATGATCTCATCGTCATACCCATGATTTATTTTGATATAATTCTATAAATGGATTGGTTTTCGAAACATGATGTGAATGTTTATTAGAAGAAAAAGGAGTTTACAATTTTGGTTGATGATTAAGAGTATTGTATCTTTAGTACAGAAATGTCACCAATTAATTATTATTGAGATCCACCCCTACTAGCTCTACTAAAATAAATTATTGGCGAGTATGAGAATGAAATAATTATGGGTGATTAAAAGAATGTTCGAATAGAGGACATTCCTATTTTGAAAGAATATGTTCATGTCTTTCCTGGGGATTTACCTGGACATCATCTCAAATGGGAAATTCAGTTTCCCATTGATTTAATTCCTGGTTCATTGACCATTTTAATGTCCACTTATAGAACAACCACTGTGGAATTAGTTTAAATAAATAAAAAACTAAATGAATTGAGTTATAAGAGATTTATTCTCCCATGAGTTTCTCCATGGGGATTTTATGTCCTCTTTGTTAAGAATAAAGAAGGATGTATGAAGTTTTGCATTGACTATATGGAAATCAATGCTATAAATTAAATAAAAAGTATCCCATACCTCGCATAGATTATTTATTCAACCAATTTCATAGAGCTCCATATTTTCCAAAGATTGGCCTTCGATATGTATATCATCAGATGTGTGTGAAGAAGGAATACATTCTAAAAATAGCATTATGAAACAGGTACGATCATTAAGAGTTTATAGTAATGCCTTTTGTATTGACTAATGCACCCTCTTTATTCATGGATTTAATGAATAAAATTTTCAAGGAATATCTTGATGGCTTTGTATTTATATTTATTAATGATATCATGGAATACTGAAAAATCTACAATGATCATGAAAATCATTTGAGCACTATTCTGGAAACCCTAAGAAAAAATGAATTATATGGGATGTTTAGCAAATGAGAATTCATGCTTCCAATGATTCCTTCTCTGGGCCATATTTTCTCTAAATATGGAATCTATGTAGATCCTTTAATGACCCAGGAAATCCATGAATGGCCCGCACCGATGAGTATAACTGACGTATGTTGTTTTATGGGGTTAGTTGGATATTATCATCATTTCCTTTAGAATTTTTCCTGGTTGGCTAACCCATTAACCAAGCTCAAATGTAAATAAGGTTAAATTTTTATTGGAAAAAAGAGTGTCAAGAATGTTATGAATAAATGAATAGAATATTAGTAAATGCTCCTATCTAGACTATACTATGAGGGAACAATGGGTCTGTTATTTATAGTTATGCTTCAATGAAATGACTTGATTTTGACCTTATAAAAAATGTTAGAGTAATTTACTATGGAAAAAGAGAGCTAAAAAATCATGAGAAAAACTCTCCCACTCATGATATTGAGTTAAAATATATAATCATTTCTATGAAGATATGGAGACACTATTTCTATTGTGAAAAATGTGAGCTTTATACTAATCATAAGAGTATGATGTATATATTTTCACAAAAAGTACACAACATGTGAAAATGAGATGGATTGAACTAATCAAGGATTATGACTTCACAATACACTAAAACCCTACAAAGGAAAATAAGGTGTAAGATGCTTTGTCAGAAATTATCATAGTGATTTGAACAAGATGAGAGTTTAAAGTGATCCTTTTATCACAGATCTAGTGAAGATAGATATGTGAATAACCATGGAATATGAGACATCAATATTTTTTCAAATGGTTGCCAAAACATCTTTACATGAAAGGATAAAAAGTTATTAGACTGATGATGTGGATTTTTAGAAGAAGATTAATGATGTAAATGACGGTAGATTGAGTGACATCATATATGAAGATGGAATTTTGAAATTTAGTAAGATACATTGTGTTCCTGATATACCTGAACTAAAAAAAGTATTGTTTGGACGATTTTCATAGCTCCAATTTCTCTATAGACCTTGGAAAACAAATATGTGTAGAGAATTGAAGGAACATTTTTGGTGGGGCAACATGAAGAGTGTGATTTCTGATTTTTTGTCATGTTGTATGGGTTTTCATCAAGAGAAAGATAGAAGGCAATAACCAATAGATTTCATGAAACCTCTTCACATACCTGAGTGGAAATGGGATAATATTACAATGGACTTTGTCATGGGGATATGAAAGACTCTTAGAAATAATGATTCAATATGAAACATTTTTGATCCTCTTACCTAGACATAAAATTTTAATTCTATAAGATAATACATACCACTTGAACATCTAGAAATACTATATATTAATGATGTTTTAAGACTCGATGGTCTACCCCTATCAAATGTTTCTTATCGTGATCCATGTTTGACATCATGAATTTAGAAAAGTCATAAGAACACCTTGGATACTGATCTTTGATTGAGCAATGCCTTCCAACCTCAACATGATGGAAAATCATAACAGACCATTCAAACCATAGAAGACATTTTGAGATCATTATCACTTGACTATGAAGGTATGTTGGATCAATATTTACCTCTGGTAGAATTTTTCTGTAACAATCACTTCCATTCATGTATTCAGATGGCACTATATGAAGCATTATATGGAAAAAGATTTTACACACAAACTTGTTAAGATGATGTTGGTGAAAGAATACTCGAAGGTGCAGTACATGATCAGGAAACCCTCGAAAAAATGAAGGTTATCAAAACCCACATCAAATAAGCTAAAAGTAGGCGGATGAGAAATGTCGATAACCAAAGGAAGGATTTGGAATTTCAGGTATGAGATCATGCTTTATTGAAGGCATCTCTTTGGAAGGGAGTTATACGATTCAGTAAGAAGGGTAATTTTTTTCCCAGGTACATCGGACCTTTTGAAATTCTAGAACAAAATGGGGCTATAGGTTACTATTTAGAAATGATGCCATGTCTCTCCAAAGATCACAATGGGTTCCATGTATCACTATAGAGAAAATACATGCCAACCCCAAGAAATGTATTCACCTATGAGGAAATTGAAATGGAACCTGATATGTCTTATTGTAAAAATCCTATCAAGATTCTTGATACTACAGAACATGTGTTGAGAAACCAGATGACTCGTCTGGTAATATTTTATGGAGAAAATGTATTATGGATGAGGCAACGTGGGAACTAGAGGAACTTATGATGAAGAACCACCGAAATCATTTTATGAGGCAGTATTCTAAATATTTTTAGGTTGAAATTATATTAAGTAGGGAAGAATGTAACACCCCATTCTTCCACAGTACATTCCCTTTTATTAATGCAATAACATTCATTGTACGCAACTTTGAGATTCTAACACAGCACGACCAAGCAAACAAGCAGTTATGAATTGTAATACCCACTTTTTAAAATTTTAATTTTTTTTTCAAGATGGGATTAAATTTTGAATTCTTAAAATTCAAATTATCTTAGGGTCACATTTTGGTACCTTTCCAAAGACATTCAACTATTGATGAATAGTTAAAAATACTAAATTATAATTAAAAACTAGTTTTTTATTCGAAATAATTTATAGTGTAAAATTATAAATTTGAGTGGCATTAAAGTATTATTAGATTTTAGTTTTATCATTTAATATAATTCAGGTAATTGAATGTAATATCCCATTTAAACTAGAAATAAACATGTGTCAATCTCTTGATAGTTATTATTTTATAAAAACACACTTTTTGTTTTCAAAAAAGAATTAATTTTAAATTATTTTATTCCACTTATGTGTTTTGAATTTTTAAAAATGGATTCCATATTTGGAATCAGGAGGTCAAAATTTTGTAAATAGGTATCTTTTATATTTATTCATTATGAATAATTACTTTGTTAAATATTTTATTTACCATGGTTTAAGGGTAAATTCGGTAAATAAGGGTTAAAAATAATATTATAATAACATTAAATTACCCTAACATGTGGCTTATTAATATTGGTAGATACATGTCCAATCTTGGGCATCCTTGGGTCAATTTTGGGACCCCATGGAACCACTTGAAAATGACAATGAATCTTTATATTAATTAATTTAACGTAAAGTAAAAAATGATATAAACATATATGTTTTTTGTAAAAACAACTTTACATGCGGTTATATAAGTTTTAATTTAGACTATAAATATTAAATATATAGATAAACATATTTATAACATAATTATATTTTATTTATAATTTGTAGACATTAAATAATTAAATTTATTTATGACACAATGATGATGTTGTAATTACATTATTAATGAAAGAATAAAATAAATGGTATTGTAAATATTAAAATAAATATAATTTTAAATATTTGATTCCATAAAAGAATTATATAGGTTAATGTGACATTTCAATATTGATAAAATTTATTTGGTTGAATGTTATCATGTTTTGATGGATTTCACAATAACCAAATACTAAATAGCGTCAAAATTGACATAAATGAGTTTTTTAAAACAAATATTATATTATTAAATTATATAATAGTCATAAAAATATAAGGATCTTCCAAAGAACATATATAATTATAGTTATATTAATAATGAACGACATGGGGTTCTATTGTCTTGTTATAGTATGTTTATTAACCATATAATATAAAAACAAAAAGAGACTTGGTAAATGTCAAACTATTTTACAAAGAATTAAATCAAATCGATAAGGTTATTATGGTGACCTAAACCTATTCAAAACCTATTTATGAGAGTTTTTTCACCCATCCCCACCTTATACTTGAAATAAATCATTTTTTATAAATTAGAAACTAAATATTATTTTAATATAAAATAATATTTCTTGCTTTTCCAAAAGTGACCCCACCTCAATTATTAAAGGGTACTTTGACTTCTATTAATTTCACACATCCAAGGACATTTTGATCAGCCAAACCCTACCCAAATATCCTTCCAACCTTACTACCTTAATCATAGAGGGATTCCTTTGGTCCTAAAGCCAACATTAGTTGCCCTTTTGATCAAATCATTAGGATGAACCTGAAGAAGAGGTACTTATTTTCTCACCTCTTTCAAGTTCTTTTCTTCTTCCACTTCATCTTTCATTGTTGTTTACATTATAAAAAATTACAGTATATTATATATACTTTTATGTTATTATAAAAATGATGCAACCGTATTCATTATTCTATCCATCATATGAATGACAAAGTCACCATAGGAGTGTAGGTATGGCTTACCGTCTCCACGTCGAAGTGTAGTTAGTTATTCAAACACATAATTATTTGGATAGGTATAATAATGAGTATAACTAATGAAAATAATAAATAATATTTGTTAATTATTATGTATATATGATATACCATCCAATTACATATGATTTCAGCATCAATATAATGATATTGTCACTTGTGCGTATGTACGGATTACAATTTCCACCAACACGATGTGATTCATTCCCCATCATAATAATTTAAAAAATAATTTACATTTTCTGATTAAAAATAATGATTATGAATTTAATATCATTATGGATATGAATAAAATACATCTTATCCATAACAAATATGGCTTTCCTAACCGATCATAGAATGGAAATCCGACCACTTAACACACAAAAAGATGATACTAATAAAATATTATGAACAATTCAATATTATTAGATCATATATGATATCATATTTTTGTAAATTATTCTTGTATAATTTGATAAAAATGTTTTAACTATTATACAATAGGTTAAAATATCATCTACTATGGAAAAGTACTAGGTACGTGTTAATTTCACAGTCACTTTATAATCTGATGTTTTTTTTACGTAAGTATCTAATTGGACATCATTATCATCCACATCTATGTTTCTTAAAAATGCATTTCAAAACATTTTTACTATTTACTAGACTATGGGTTAAATTACTTTAAACACATCGTATACTTTTTATAAAATGGTATGAAAATAAATCTTCACATCATTTTCTAAAAAATGTACTTTATGACATTTTCGACAAAATTAAGGTAAGACTGTCTTTTTTTACCTTATAAAGCGAGTGTGGATATTTTCTACAGTTATAACATCGTCGAAGAATCTAATAAATGATTATAATAATATTTTCAAAATAAATAATTTATTTTATATTTATACATCTTTTAATTGATTTCAAAATTGAAAGATATATTTTCTTACAAAAAGTTTTGATTTCATCTATGTCAACATCCTTTGATGGATTTTAAGCTTTTTTGATGGTTTTTAATTATTATACAAATCATTAATATTGTATTGAAGGTTTTGTGGTATGTTTGACTGTGGATGTGTTATTTTTACAACATTAATGCTTTATGGATAATGTATTGACATTTATTATGCATGTTTTAATAGGAATGTATATGTTATGTTTAAAACTTTTCATATAAGGAATACATTGGACTTAGTAAGTGGCAGGTGGAGCTTGCTATAGCTCCTCAATGCATCGGTAGGCCTCCAGAGGAAAAATAGTTTCTTAGAACAGGGCCTTGAAAAAAATTTATTTGTAGTAATTCACAAGGCCTTGACTATGTGGTTATAAAGTCTAGCATTATGCATTCCATCAATATGAATGTGACAATAGATATAGCATTATTATACAACTAGAATATCCATGTTAATAAATAAATGAAATTATTTTATTTTATCATTTCCATATTATGCTGATGTTTCTGTTTACAAGGATTTTAATTTAGTCTTATACATTTCTTTAAATGTTTAGTCTTATTTATTAAAGTTTATACAATATTTTTATCCTTAACGAGCATCTGAGATCACCCCTTTCTATGTTTTATTTTTCCCAGGATGTGACTGAAAATTTTATGGTTGAACTATAGGGATATGCTAAGGATATATGTGTGGTAAATGGGTACAAAATATTGTTGATGTTTTTATTTCATGTTGTAATGTAAAACTTATAAATGCATCCAGTACTTCCATGGATACTAAACTGATATGTATGTAGGTACATGATTCCTTATATCATGCCAATGTTATGTAATAATGCACTAATTCTGGGTAATAGGGGTCGGGGAATTACATTTAACTCATATTAATCATTGTTAAATTATTTCAATGTTCCAAATGGGAATTCATTAAAATAAACCCCAAATTCCCAATCTATTCACAAAGGAATAAATCCTATTCATAAAATATTTCATCATATATTCCACCTAAAATACCCTTGATATCAACTTAAAAATCAAATAAATTATTTTTATAATAATTTAAATACCAAAACAAGAACAATATCAAATCCCATGAACAAATGGGGGAATATCCTTTTATTACCAAAATACCATATAAACATCATATTTCATTATTTGTCAGAATCTATTGGAATATGTAAAATTGATTGAAAAGTGTGGAATATATTAATTTTATTTAATATAATTAAGGTTTTATCTTGAATTATTTTTTCAATCCAATGTAACTATTATATATTGGTATATTTAGGAAATGAATCATTTAAAACACTCAATCACATAGTGACTTTCGAAATTAAATAAAATCTGAAAAAATTAACATATCCAAGAACCATGTCCCCATCGATTAATTATAAAAAATCATTCTAAATATATGGCTCAAACCCCTTATAAACCACAATCTATGAATAAAACAACATTAATAAGGATACTAAACAACCATGGACACAAGATTTATAGATATAGGGGGAAAATAGTAATCTAAGAGAAAGAGAAATGAAAATGAGATAAAGTACCTAACCCAATGATTTTATGTACAAATCACCATAAAAAAAACAAAAATCCACAATTTATGGTTTGTCGAGGAAGATTATTGGCTGGGAGAGGCACATGGGGTTTTTCGTTTTAAATAATCATAATAGTGGTGTATCCCCAAAGGAAAATGATTTTCAAATGGATGAATTACCCAAACACATGATTTTGGAATGATTTCCCACATCATTTACCTAAAATTTATCAATCCATGTGATCAAAACATTAAATAGTCATATAAGTCACATATACTAATCCAAATTGTTTATTAAAATGTCCACATACTATATAGCCATGTTGAATACACAAAATTTAAAATATTTCACAATGAAACATACCAAAATAATGATACAAGATATAAATATGAATATAAATAGTAAAGTGACATTGGGGTTGTCACACCTCTATATATTTTCTTAAATACATTACCTTGGACCAGATATTTTGTCTAGAACTAAATCGACAAAAAACTTATCTCTATTTGGATATCCATGCAACCAAACCATAGATTTAGACAATGTTTTTTGATATCAAATTTCATTATTGAACAAACCATTGTGATTCCAAAATAAATCTTCCTAAACATAAAAAGATGTACCATGATCCATATTATTTATATATATCCAAATGATTTTATATTCGCATGCATTTATTCATGAATTATTAAACACATGTGTTCTTTCAATTTATCTCTTCCGTAAAAGATTTCTGTATCACTTATTTAATATCCTTTATGATCCAACCAAGTCATATGATATTCTAAAACTTCTTCTTGGAACTTCTTTGACAATAACTATTAAAATACTATAATATTCCTATGTATAATTAAATAATATTTAATTATTTTCTTTTAATGAAAACTACTCACTTCATATATATTGAACTCATATTAAAATGATCTCCACAAATCATTACCCACATTAAAATAATGATGTTGACATATTTTAATTATGTAACACATGAGGACATCGACATCTCAAAGAACATTAAGGTATAAAAGGAACATATGATAGTTAATTGTTTTTAAAAATATTTTAATTATAGACAATTTCAAATAAATGATGATTGATATTCCTATCCACAAATAAATCATAAAATATTCAATTATGTTAACCATATACTCATTTGATAAATAAATGAATAAGGATATCATATTTTAGTTGGTCACACTATACAATGTTTAAATTTTAGTAGACATCACTATTTTATTATTGATGAATTAGTTTAATGTTATTTCATTAAAATATATAATTTATATAAACTATTATTCATCAATACACTAGAATCCTAGTTTAATTTTGACCACCACTCCTACTTATTCACCATTTCGTTCAATTTTATACAAGTGGAAATTGATAATTCTTATAACATATCAACATAAGAGATCAATCAAATATTCTCCAATGAGATGAGTATCTCTTTATTGATCCTACATGATCAATATCAATGTCTAATGATTTTAGAGACAGATATACAAGAGGTTCTATTAAAATAATAAATCAGGTCTTACCTAACCATTTTTACTTAGAAAATTATATATCACCCATTTTAAACAGTAATCAAAACTACTAAGCAATTCTAGGATCCCTAATGGAATTTTTTTTCAGTGGCTAAATTTTTCACCTCTGTCATTTATAGAAATATTGTCACATAGATGTCCATGTTTACCTGAACGATAAAATTACCAAATATAAAACATCACAATTTAATTAGAAAAATATTTATATATAAGTATATCACATTTTTACAAAAATAATATAGATTAATGCCACCACTTTTAATTGAGAATGAAAGGTTGTTCCATTATGTCCATTGAAACCACTTCTCCAAAATATTTTTATATTTAAAATATGAATTTTTTTAAAAAAAATTATAATTATTATTTTTGATACTATTACACAATAAAGAATGTAAATTTGTATAAAATAAATTGTACATTTAATTATAGTTATTTTCCCCCAAAAACTATTGATCTAGTTCTTCTACTGACAAATGTGACAGAATATATTATGAGCTGTGATGTCAAAATAAATATTCTTAATAATACCTTAATTTTTTATGGATTATAAATATAATATAAGAATATATTCATTTGAAATACATATAATTATCAGAGTAAATGGATAATGTTATCAAACATTTATGAAAAATCAAGGGGACTAATCTTAGATTGGTTTTCAGTATTCCCACATTATTCATCTTATGTCTTCAAAATTTTTGATGAAACATGTTTAGTGTATTTATTACGAATGGTTTTATTGATGATGACATCATCAAAAAGAAATACATTATGTATAGAAAGCGTAACGTTATTATAAAATTTCCCACTTCCACCTTCAAGGCCAATGAATTTATATATATTCTCAAAACATCCAGACAAAAATAAATAAGACACTATGAGAAAAAATATCACTATATCTATCCCAAAAATGAAATAAATAATGAAAATTAGATTTCAATATGTTAAATAAAGAACAATATATAATAAAAAATAATTATGTTATAATTTTTTTTTATAAAATAATATTATGAAGTAAAATGACATTTAATCCTAATTTACATTTTTCTTAGGTTTTATCTATATCCACCAAGATCATAACATGAGCACTGAAATACATAAGACCTCATTTATGATTATTCATAAAATAAAATACATGGTCCCCATTGATTATTCTATCTTTTTAAAATCCTTTTAATTATAATATATAATCTATTAAATATAATATTATGATATTATACTTTTATTAATAATTAGAATCATATAAAATAAATAAAATAAAATAATAAGTTTCAATTATTAAAAATATACATGGGTTCTTTACATCGAATATTATTACTAATATAGTAGTTCAAACTGATCTGCAGAGAGATCATCCTATAAAATTATTAAAACCATTATCACCACATCTACTTAAATTATATAGTAATCCTTTATGTTGGGAAAACCAATGAATCTATCCAGTAATGAGTTATCCTCCTATCCTAGGATAATAATCAAAATAAGAATATCACTAACATAATGAAACTAAATGGATTTCATAGAAAACATAATGATTGTGGGGATTGAGAAATAAATAAAAATAATTTCTTAAGGGAACCATACTAGTGATTGAGTATTATAATATTGAGTTAAAATATTATAACATACTTCACCATAAGTGGTCCCAATAATTCCATATATTCTAAGAGGTATTTATCATTTTTAAAAAGTTGGAGTTTTCTGTAGATTTTATTATCAATATTATAGGAATAAAAACATAGTGGTAGAGTAAACTTATTTAATAAAGAGGGATCATAATTTTCTCCTAGAAATGATATATTTCTTAAAATGAATTTTCTCTATATTTTATTTGTTCGTAGAGTGTTATATATACACTTAATTTCCCTTTAACTCATTAATATGAATGGAATGTTTTTCAATCTAATTTTTATTAATGAAACCTATGATATAGGATAAAATATTTAATGAGACAAGGAATGATGAAATATTATAATATTTATCTATTGTTATTACACACCAACCATGTAATCCTAATACAGTAAGAGTGTGTGAATCCTTCCCAAAGTGCAGAAAGTCTATTACCCTTCCTAAACAGATGAAAAATTGAAAAATTTTAATTAGGATATCAATGTTACAAATAAATAAAATAAGAGAATAATGTATTGAAAACCCATAACATAGGTATTAAATAGACCAATTTGAAATGAATATAGAACCACCAAATTTGTAATGAAATTATATCTTTTCTCACATTCATTTACCTCATTTTTACTTATTTCACTAAGTGAATATGTCATAGTTATACCTAAAATAGAATAAAAAATTAGGAAAAATTTAATATTTTAAGATATCCATCAATAATAAATTAAATATATAATCTATTTTATTTTCAATATCTTAAGTCACATATTGACCTTTTAATTTAATTTATTTTATTAATTTATTGAGATTTTATCATTATACTTCTTTTTTCGTTATTTTTTTTTATTTTAAGAATGTATAATGAATTTTACAGATACACAATCCAGGAATACAAAGTGATAATTGTATGATATTTTATGATATTTTTAGTATACATTTCTATAATGGTTGGTGAAAAATTTTAAAAATAAAATTAATAAACCAACTAACCTTTACAAAAAAATATATTTCTTCATTCTAAATTTTTCATTCTAATACTTAAGACCCCTAATTATATTTTACCCTCTCAAAATAAAATTACTAATATTATAGGGTATATGTTATGGGTATCCTTTTTTACCTAATAATATTTTGACCCTCATCCTTTGAATGATGTTGGATTTTCAAATTTATGTTTTACTTTTATGTTCTCTTTTATCTTTTTTATGATCTCTTTATTAATCTCGTATATTTGTACTTGGTTGGATTACCATAGTGTCTATATTTATTATATATTCTTGTGATCCAGGATTTTATAGTATTTTATTTGTTACTCAGGCATTCCTTTTATAATATTCCTGGGTAATTCATAATCATCCCTTATCTTGATGTAGAAATTTTCATTATTCATCATTTTTTATGAAATAAATTTGGGTTTTAGTTTACATAACATATTTGTCAAATTATTATATATATATTTTATCCCTAGTAATTCATTAAATAGGGTTGAATAATTAATATACACCTGATAAATTTTCTAGGGCGGGTTCCATGGATTTCAACATCAATATTTTTATTTTAAATAAATCTACACTCTAACTATTTGATAAATTTATCATAATGGATTTTATCAATGAAAATAATGTCTTTAATGGGGTTTTTAATGTCATTAATGATTTATAAGAGATGGATTTATGTCTAGAAGTGTTTTGGAATTAGGATTTGATCCTAATGTGTTTGATTAGTTTTTTATAATATATCAATTGTTATTTCCATGTGATTTATGTTTTTGAATTATCCTATATCATCTCATAATGTATATGTATATTACAAAACCATGTGAATTGTTTTTAAAAAATAAATGTGTTTTATTCATGTTTTAATAAATGTTTCATAAATTTTTGTTTTATTTAAAAAAGTATTGCATAGTAGATTTAAAGGTGATGTCGTATTGAAATAAAAAACTCATGTTTCATTCCATAAATTAGTTTTAGTATTAAAATAAAATATGGTTAGTTATTTAATTGATATTTTAAAATCGAATTAATAAATCAAAATTAAGGGACTAGTTTATAAATACTACAGGTTGTTCTCATAGTTTAAATCCACCAATAGTGTGTTCCCCTTATATGTTTAAAAAGTTTAGGTAATACATAATATCCTATTTCAGGTACTTTTTCATCATATATAATTTTTGTTACGTTATTCATGATAACGTATCATATTATATGATGAATGATTTGAGGTAGAGTTTATTTTATAGTTTTATGTCGTATACATTTCTTTTATTAATGATATCATACCTCCATATAAAATATCATAGTAACTCTGAGTGGATAATTGTGAGTTTGGTTTCACATGATATAATAGTATGTGATTTAGTTCTAGATAGTGGACTCCTATAGGATTTTCTCCCAATTTTTGTATTCCCCCTCATTTAGGATAGTTTTTGAAACGATGAGTGTTGGAGTGACATTTATGAATCAGTCACATAGATTAAATGGATTCTATTTAGGTATTTTCATAGATTCTATCCATATATTATTGTATTTTCATATAATTATTTGGATATTCCAAGTCTATTTTCCAATGTAACTTACTAATGGTTTTTTTCCATTTTTTTAATATTATTCCATGATATCATGTTACAATACATAGTATTAACAAGACATTTTAATTATTATGTTTCACTTGTGAATGCTATTATTATTGTTTATTATCATAGTATTAAAATATCATCTTCACCAATATATAATTTTTCCAAATATTTATGTTTTATATTTATGCCATTTTATATTTCATTATCAATTTCACTAGTATATTTTTTTGGAGATTTGGAAATATTTTAAAATTGTGTATTTCCCAATGTATGTTTCCAAAATATACTTGATCCACTGTTTTTATATTCTTTATATCAATTTTTATATTTTAATGTATTGGTTTTTACCACATTTTTCAAGATATCATCCATTAAACAATAATTTTTATAATATTTGTTTATTTCAATCCATGGTTTGTTATATCATTAGTTCAAGGTAATTCGCTGAATCTTTGGTAAAATACTACAAGATTATTTAATCTCAAAATATAGATTCACCACATTATTTCCATAAAATGAGTGGATCTTACATGATCATGTGTTTTTTGAACGATCATAGAACCTGAATTTTTTAATATAATATGGTGAAATTAATTCCAAATTGATATCTTATAGGTACTATTTTTGTTTTATATCATATAATTTTAAAAAATCGTATCATAATAGTTTGGATTATGTTTTTTATATTCCTATAAATCTAGTTAAATTTTATCTATTTTTATTCATTATTTGTTTTCTGTAGTTTATTAATTCTAGTTTTCTGTGTAAGCCCAATGTATGAACATGAAATTCTATAAATTAATTAATATTATAAAGCTTGTATAATAGTATATATTTGACAGAGAAAAATTACCATTATTTTGGTTTGATTCCATAATTTATCTTCCAAACTATGAAGATTAGAAACACCCTATTGGGTTTTTATAGGCATGCTCAGATTTCCATTAGAGGGGTGTCCAAGGATAGTTAACAGTAATTAACTTGTTCACATTGACTTATATTATAAAAAACTAGTGTAATTTTATAATATAAAAAGTTTTGATTTTTGATCTATAATTCATCATGATTATTCAAATAGTATTTTATATAATTAAAATGATAATTACGATTATGGTTTTATATTTTCACTTAATTAGTCACATTTTGATATGAAAATTATAGGAGAGGCCATCCAATGTTTCTATTATGTATAATCTTGATATTATATATTGAGGTAGTTCCATAGAGGATTTATTTAATGTGTTTCTTAAACAACAACTCTACGTGGTATATTTCCATATGATTCTATCTATGAATGGACATAATTAGATTATTAAATGAAAATGTCTACTTTTAAGGAAATTATTTTCATGGTACATTCCTTAAATTTAATGGAAAAAACAAAAAATTATTATTATTGATTAATATCCATAGATAAATAAATAAAATCATTGTTTTTTAGTACAACGGATGAAAGACTTCAAAAATTCAATAGTTTTTCATTCATGAAATCGAAGATGTTTTGATTATTTATTCGTGAATATGGTAACTAATATTATCTTTAACTAAATTTCATTCTATATTAAATCAATATTTAATCATATTACTATCAAAAGAAGTATCAGGTATATTGAAATAATGTTTTTCATTCAATGATATATTTTTTTAAATGTTTTATAATGAACCTCAAGACATGAATGATGGATTCATTGTTTCCCCTTGTAAAAATGTAAAAAATCTATAGGTTAATCAATGGATAATGAGAATACTATCACTTATCAATAATAGAGATAACTATACATTGATTTATAGAATGAATTATTAGCAAACCTCAAATAGGAAATTATTATAGTAAAGGGGAACAAGAAACCTACAAAATTACATATTGATTTTGATTGGGAGAATTGTATTTTGAACACAATGTCAATAATTTACAATAAGTTTAATGATTTTTTTTCTTTTGAGGATCCCTGGAATTACATATGGTAATAAAATAATGTTAAAAATTAGTAATAGTTGATACTATAATTCATTTAAGGGACTCCATTGTGGCGTCATAAGTTTTACCCAATTGAAATATATAGGAACGAGTCCTATGAAACTTATTAAGATTACCATAGAACATTTGTTGTCAGAACTAAGATCTTGTTTATTTTTTACCCTCATGAAGAACAAATCAATTATAGAATTGTAGAAAAAAAAATGGGAGACCTTTGGTGATTAGAGCACTCTACAAACTACTAATCTTACAAATATTTTTAGGTTCTATTTGATCAAAAAATCCATTTTCTTAAAATAATACAATAACATAGAAATCATTCATCTGATAAAAATACTCATTGTTCAATTATATATGGGCTAGTGAGAAAAAGATCATTTTGTAATCATAGATGACCTCTACCTTTTATATCAAAGAAAGAAACACTTCCAATGGATAGAGGGAGGAATATCCTTTTAAAATTCTCCATGAATGTATATAACCACACTCATAGGATATTTCTTTAAAAATAACTAATTGAAATTCCAATGAAAGCATCTAATATATACCATAAAACACATGATAGTGAAGGGTTTTGACAAGAATGATTAATACCAATAAGGAAAATAAAAATTACATTAGAAATTATCATATTATTGATACAGTTAAAATATATAGAAAAATAAAATAATACAATAATTTTCACAAAGAGATACATATTTAAACCAATATTTATAAAAACATGTATGTTAAAACAAACATTCTTAAATGGAAAATGTCTAAAATTTATATCAACATTATAGAACATAAATCCAACAATGAATAGTTATTTCGATAAAAAATTTAAACTAATAGAAAATATAGCATAGGAATTAGTTTTAAGGGAAAATTGTGGTAATTAAATTATACCGTAAATCATATGGGAAAAGAGTAAAATTTAGATATCTATAAAAGGAGAAAAAAAATTATATAGAATGTTGATGAAAAGTGTCTAATGGGATATACAATATTTATACAACTAAACTATATTTGATTGTGAGAGGATTGTTTTAGTGAATATGTGATACTGCATCATATAAATAGTTAAACCACTGATTACCCAAATATATATGATTTTAATGGAACTCCTGTTAGTGATATAACACTACAACATGTGGTCAATGTAGTTGGTATTATTCAACTGAATTGACTGAGGGAAATATTTTTATATATTTTTATTTAACACCCTTTTCAAGGGATGAGGGGGAAACCATACAAGGTCTGAAGTCATTGAGATTATATGACTCATAGGTCTATAAGAAATATCAAAAATATAAATTCATGGAATTTCTCCTCCCATGCATCTAAATTATCATGTCAACGCTCCACCTTCGAATGGATATTCTTCTAGTCTTCCAATGAATGTAATTAGTTCCAAATAATACACAAAACCCATTTAAAATACCCTAATTTTAGTATTCAAAATTCCAATAATTTTTTTTTCAAATAAATTTTTATTAATTATCTATATAAATATAAAAAATCATTTATTCCATAATCAAATTTCAAGATAAACACATTGAAAACACAACATGGATGCCCAGTATAACTATTATTTCATTTTTTCTTAAATAATGGATCATATGAATTCATATATAATTGAAGCACATTAACAAAATACATAAAAAAGAGTGGAATCAAGCTCTATCGGGTCGCCTTCAATAATGAATTACCAATGAGTAAGGAAAACCCCTCTATAACCACTATAAAACCGAATCCATACATGTTAGACAATATAAATTCATTATATAACATTCATAATGATTATGATTCAATTTAAAAAATAAAAAACTGGGATTAATGGAAAATGTAAGAGAGGATAGGGAAAATTTGAGTAAGAGTAGGGATTTCAATCACGAAATCAATAGAATAAGAAGAATGGGGGATCAATATAATGTAGATTAGATATGATTGTTCTATAATAGTACATCCTATTCCAAGTTGATGGAAAAATTCTGGTAATAGAGGGGAAATAAAATTAATTTTTTTAGTATAGAATTGTAATTTCAAAATATTGATAATATGGTCATACCAATTTCACGATGTGTCCACAAGCACATATACTTGGCTCCCCAATCCAAATACTATCATTAACACAACCACTTCATATTAAGGTGTGGTGACACTTAATCTAGTCAAACAAACTCCCACCCACAGAGATCATCCACTATATTATGGTTTCCTTCTTCCTCGTGGAATGAAAATCCACCAGAGAAAACTATAGTTATGTTATCAGAGATCCCTTTATAGTAGAACTCGTATCCTATGATGTAGAGCACATATATCTGGTAAAAGAAAGGATCCTAAGGCTAGACACTGCATATTTTTGTATGTATGAATGAAATAGAATTATAAACCTTCCTATGAATTATAAAAACACATGTAATAAAAATAAAACCCTTTAAAAATATAAAATAGCTAAAAAAAATTAATTAAAAAAAATATATTGACACGATCATGTAAATATACTCCCCAACATACCACATTATACCTCAAAAACCCTATTAAGGAAAAATAGATGAAAACAAATCATTAACGCCTTCAAAAAATCACAAGAGGTTGGACAGTTGGTGATAAAAAAATATTCTATAGTGTTGAAGCGGCACTAGAAAACCATAAAAAATCCTCATAATAATGAAAACCTAACCCTCACGCTCCATTAAAACTACACAATCATTTTCCAAACAGAATGACATAATATAGATCCATGAAAATTTAATCGAGTCCATGGGTATCTCTCTAATTAATAATTCTATTTAAATGGAAAACCCAATGGAAAACACCCCAATAAAGAGACCATTGATATAGATAGTAAACACAAAATTCTAATACTCAAGTATAGAAAAACTACCACTAATGCCAGGTGACCGTTAGAAATAAATATTATCATCTAAATATTGAAAATGAAACCCAAATGAAAATCCAATAGAAAAAAAAACCACCACCAATCTAATGAATAATATTCAACCAATTGAAAATTGGTTAATCAATAACAAACAAGGACCATCGAAAGAATAATTTGGCTATTGGAAGATGTCACAATACTTTATAATAGTAAAATATGACCTCAAACACGAAACTCTATCTCATGAAGAACATCCAAAATCAATGAAACACCCATGCATTCTCAAACACATAATGAAACATTGGTCTTGCTTACTTAATCTTTGACCGAATGGTCTCCCAAGTTCGACACATCAGGAATGGAGACAAAGAAAAAAAATATTTTACCCACCATCCATGGGAATAAATGAGAAACTAAACAATGTGGCATCAAAAACGAAAATCTCAAAATAAATACCTAGAATATGTATTCTAAATAAAATCCTAAAAATGGAATCCACCTATACAATATCCAAAATTGGAATAATATCACATTTAAAAAATACTCATTAGTATTTCTCTTATGTATATTGCTTACCTATGTAGAAAAATTATAGATAGGCCCTTAGGGATATTATGTGAGTTGAATTAGATTTCTACAACACCAACACTAATATCACATGAGAGGGATTTTCATCTCATACTACGAATAAATTATCTTCCTACCATCACATGTTTTTTAGACTAATCAATATCTACATATTTGGCCATCTTAGTCACCATTATAAAATATATCAATCTAGAACCATATATAATTGATATGAGGCTTAGATAAAGTCATATTCCATGAGGAATAAAATTTTTATGTTCATTGAGTACTAGAACTAGAGGATGAATCCACAACATCACAAACTGATTGAAAAAATAATTCAATGATATGTCACCATAGTGAAGTATTATAATATAAAGAGAATTATAAAATATTCCCTACAAAATATAGAACAAATTAATGAATAGCATCTCAAATAACTATCATAAATTTTCCTCATGTAACAAATAATAAACCCTCAACATCCACTACACTATTTTGAAATGAAAAACAATGACAAGGATAAATATCACCAATAATACCACTTTCGTATTGATAGAAAGGATTAATACATCAATTTATACTAATATATCAATGATTTAGCGAAAAATTCATATCCATAAAAAATTATTGAAATATATTCAATATGTCTATGATAGGATTTGAGAGAAGAAAAATATCCATGTCCAATATTTTATTATAAGTCTATGAAGATTCTTGATATAATTTGATAATATCAAAATGATGGGAGGATTCACTATGAAGATCACACATTGAAATTATCCTTACACATTAATAATAAATATCTATAATAGAAATTTTATAAATGACATAATTCATGAACCATTATCAATTCCTCCATCCAAATCCGAGACAAATCGCATCATTTAAAAATAAGAAACAATTCTCAAAACATAAATCCACTAAAACCAAATATGTTATTCATATATCTGAAGGACTTATTTTTTAAAAATATTTAACATCACAAATATATATTTTTTAAAAACACTCATCAATGAATAAATTTTTAAATGTAACCCTTCTGATGGGAAAATAAATCGTCATTAAAAATATGATAAACTTCATTAGAAAACTAATGAATTAATTTTACAATCATATAATTTAAATATCACTCAAAAGATTATTGAGATCTGTGTTTAATTATTTACCTATGATAATATGTTGATTTATAATTATTTTATGAATAGAAATTAATAAATCAGTCACTTTAAGAAATTTCTCAAAACAAATAATGAATTTTTTTTTCAAAAACCCCCCAAAAAAAATTTTTTACATCATTTTTTTTTCAAAATATACCTTTTCACAAAAAAAATGTACCATTGGGACATCATAAATAAATAAAAAATCCTAGAAAAAACATTTAAAAATTTATTTAAACAAAAATTCAAATCAATCACTAATTAAATTTATCACAAAAAAGTTGGAAACATTTAGGAGAAGTCTTGGATCAAAAAAAATTAAAGAAAAAATATTACTTTCAGGCTAAGAGGTATAAAACATGGCTTTATGTTCTATTTTAAAAGATATAGATTTATAGGATAGTAGTATAAATCATGATCAGTAATGGATTCTTATTGAATCTTTTTTATTTCTTCATAAAATTTAGTTGAAAAAGAATCATGTAAATCATGAAGAAAGAATAATCTCTTGAAATTTATAATTAAGTTTCATCAATAAAAATAATTTCCACTTAATGGAATTGTCTATTTTTGGATGATTCAGTTGGGAAGTATTTTAATACCTTAATATAATTAGAGAAATAAATAGTAGATTAACTCTAGAGAAATTCCACACATATCTCATGAACACCTGATCATCAGTATAGTGTTTATATTTTCTAGGTTGTTTTTTAAAACACTTTCATCAATATTTGTGAAAAAGATATTACCCATCGAGAAGAGAAGTAATTGAACCAATGAAGTATAGATGGAGTCTCCATTTTCTAGAGTGTGTAATAAAATTATATCTCTTATTATATTGTAGGTTTCCCTTAGATTGTGTTGTAGAATATAGTGCCTTACATTTAATAGCTTATAGAATAATATAATGCTGTATTTGATGACCAAGGGTTAGATAATAAAAAAATTCACATTATCCTTTATGATTCTCTTAATACCCAACAAACCCCATATATAAAAAAATATATTGAAAATATTATTAATTTCAAATGAACTAATATCCTAGAAATAAATAATATTTCTAAATAAATAAATCAATATTTATTCAATTAATATTTTAAATTTTATTTCATAACAGACCATAATACTCCATCTCCCAATTATCGTCTTTTTTATCAGACAAAGAGTACTGTATATTTATTTAAATAAAAATATTTTTTGTTATTTTCTTTAAAATATATATATAATATTTTCCCTAAAATAGATAATTAATATTTAAGAAAAAATTTCAAACATAAAATTAAAAAAAAATTACAATGGAAATTAAAATATTACAGATAAATAATTATATATTCTAATAAAGAAATAAATAATTACAAAATAAAAAAAATATTTATATGATATTCAAAATATAAAGTATTATTTCAAATAACAAGTGACTAAATATATATTTCAAAAACCATGAAAGTATTATAATTAAAACACATATGAGAATAATATAAATTCAATATTTTAAATTAATTTCTAAAATAATTGAGTTTTTGAATACACATACTTTGAGGCCCTTAAGGCCCTTTCCAATTTGAAATTGGTAGAACCACAAAAATAATACTTTTATCATATAAAAATATGTAAATACATTAATAGAGAGTTGTTTATGTTGGAATGAAATTGATTATCCATCAAACATTCAATGTTGAATATAGTATAATTGTCTATTTATCTCACTCAAATAGGATGTACTGTTTATGTCATAAACCTATGGACTTGAATTCTTGTTCATTAAATTTCATGAAAATGAACATATATTTTTTCATTTCATTATTTTACTGGGTTTTAAATCTGTTAAATGTGTATTTTAGTACTTTTGGAACAAAAGTTAATTTCTGGAAATATTTATCTTGAAATAATGGATGAATTAAAAATTGATAAAGCCACAACCAAAGATTAAATTATTAATATATATACTATGTATATTTTCCTGTATTAATGGTGAATATATTAGTAACTCAACATTATAAAAATGATCAAAAAATGTATATTTTTTTTATAGCATAAATTTTGTTGAACATATGGCTTTTTAAATCATAACATATTTGTGAATTTAAGTCCCTAAATAATTCATTAACCATTCAATTGTTTTTAGATGATGTATCCAATCAGTCTAAACAAATATTTACACATTTCCACAAATTCCATGTTTTATCTTTCCATATATTTTCTCGAATGTGGAAACCTAGTTATATGATATTTTGTGTACCTATTATGTTTCCAATATTCCATATTTAGTGAATGTGTTAGGTTTAATTTTTATGATGTAGGATTCTATGAACGAAACATTCAAGTATCAACCCATTGATAACCCAAAATAAATTTTAGGGAGGAAAAAATTTTAAGGGAGGCAGAATGTATCTTCCTAGGAATTTGTGAAATATTTTTTAGACATTTAATTTAATATTTTTGTTATAGTTCATTTCATACAACAACAAAAAAATTATTTTATATTAATGAACCATGTTTGGATTATATTATATGCAACACACTAATAGTTTTTCACTACATATAATATAGATTTTAGATTTAAAACTAATGATACCTTACATTACGTTCTAGACTGTCATTCCTCGATGGCTTGCGCAACAATGAATGAACGAGTGTTGCAAAAAATTGACATATTATTAAAAATATGAAAATTTAAAATAATAAGATATAAAATATCAATTAATTTGATGTTTATGACTAATATTATCTAAATTATGAAAATACATGGTATAATTCAATAGTTAAAAATGAATTAAAATTTAATATAAGGACCAATTAAATATAAAGATAATGTTTTTATATAAATATATTTTTATGCCACAATGATATTTTATATTAATAAATTAAATTAATTAATATCATTTATTTATATTAGTTTAATATATATATTATTTATCCAGTAAATTTTTTTTTTACATTTAGATAATATATTTTATTAACAAAAGATAGGAATACTTCTCATTCCACACATTTAAATCTATATTTGTATTAAGGCGTGTTTGCAACCCTTTAATAGAGAACCTTTTTTAAATAAAATTTTTATCTCTTTTATAATCATTATATGTCAATGTGAACATTATATTTGAAATAAAAATAATGAAATTAGGTTAGGTTGATTTTTTGGTGTTTTTTCTGCAAGGTTTCATATTTTGAATAATAATAAAAAATACTAAATTTCATTTGAGAACTAATTTATTAAAAAATATATTTATATATAAAAATTATATTTTCATTTAATTTGAAGTTAATATATATTAAATTTTTATCAAACAATAAAATTTAGTTCATTGGAATCAATTCTAAATTGAAATTGAACATAAAATAATAAAAATCTGTTTAATGTTTTTACATTAAAACCACACATGGTCATCCCATCTGCATGATTAAATTTAAATTAATTTCTTCCGAATATGTGATTGTAAATTGGAAAAATTTATTCTATATTTAGAATAAGATTAATTTTTTACTAATATGATAAAGGAAAATTTTACCTTAGACATTAGTGAAATTAATTAAAATTATTTACATGACCTAATAGAAGATTGAGAATAACAATTGATTAAACATTAAACATAAAGGCCCAAATGACCTATAAACATTTCAAATAACAATTGGATTGAAATTATTAGGTCATTAATATTATATATTTTATTTTTGTAGGTTTTTTATGATTTTTTTAAGATTATAAGGTGGGTACACCTAACATTTTTTTTAAAAAAATTACTGAGTTCATTCCATTCCCTATAAATGACCACCATCCCTCACCATTCCATACACATCTAAAAACCCTTAGGATCATACGATATCCTAATAATACACATCCAAAAATATCTACCTTCCTCCTTGAATTCTCCATATGGGCTTAAATACTTCCAATCAATCCTTTTGGTGAATACAAAAATTATTTACTCAAAGAAGAAGTTACATCCTCCCACAAGCTCCTTTATCATATTATGATTATAAAACCCATCATATATCATTATAAAATGTTTAAAAACAAACAAAAATAATTCTAAATATAATTATACTTAATTATTACAAGGCTTATACCAACACTTACACATAAATTTACCTAATTTGTAATGAACTTATTGTTTATGTGTATGAAGAACTAATGCCTCATGAAACGTTAATTGTTCGCACTTACTTTACCGACTATCATGTTGGTAAATATGATGAAAAATTAATTTATATATAATATTAATTATATTTACTATGTATTTAATCTTTTGTAATTATTTTACATCTCATATCCTAATACATTTAATTTTTTAAATACAATAATTTTGTTTGAGGATTTGTGGACTACCTCTCAATCAATGCAAAATGATTCATTAAAATTTTACATTGAATGTGTTATGGTGGATTTATTTCATTATATGATATATTTACATATAGGTCTCTTTTCATTAAATATGACACTAAAATGAGAACAACATTCATGTATACATATGACATACCATCACCTTGAACAATGTATTCTATTTCCTAAAAATATCTTAGATTAATTTTTATAATACAAATATTCTAAATATAAATTATATTTATATTATTATATAAATTTTGGAAAATATTTTAAATTTATATGGAAAAAAGATGCAACAAATTAAGACACAAGTGAAATACAAATAGAATAATATATGAAATGAAATTTTTATGTAGAAATGTTAATAAGAAAGAAATATAACGTCATAATAAAACCATATATGGTATTATATATAATAATTCGGTTATGTAAAAAATTTATAATAAACTTATATTTAATAGATATTATGTTTGTATGAGTATTATCAGTGTCAATACACAATTTAAGAGATTATAATATCAATTTTTCTTTTTATGTTTTTCATGCCTCATTCACCACTCAATTGATCTATGTGGTGTATGTAATGGCAATGAATGTATTATATTAATATTATTATTAAATAAAAGGGTATTTAAATATCCATTATATTTTCATTTGTTCAGGGGTTTAATGATTCACAGGTTACTAATTTAGTGATATATTTATGTTACTATTTGAGTTCATTGAGAAACATGTTTTGTTATACAAGAACATTGATTTTATATGTGTTTATACATCTATTTAACATGTTATATCATGAATCTACATATTATAATGATATTTAAAGCCATATTTGAATTCATTTTCATACATGTGTAGTATGATTCAATGTTACTAGGTGGTAATAGTATATTGAAACCATCGCATCGTTTATCAAGATTGTACATGATTATGCTTTTATTGATGAAATATTCAGATCCATTTCTCAAGAACTCTTGTTATTTATATTGAACTATGGTTATTAATGTAATATTCATGATATGGAACCTATTTTCACACATTTGTACTTAATATGATCAATAATGTGTTTTTATTAATGTAACATTATCTCCCTCTTTAGTCTAAAGTCTATGTTCCTTGAAAAACATATTTTCTAAAAGGATTCGAAAAATAATCTACAATTCTATAGTAATCATTAAATTAATTTTGTATCATTGTTTTATTAAAATTTTCTTTAAATGTATTATCTTGTAGACTTACGATGAAGGCTCTATTGTAAACATTCTATTGTGTGAATGGATTTCATGATATGTACATATTGAACCGACCACCATGACAGCCATTCCATTGAAGCATGATTAGAAATATGTTTTTAAAGAAAATATTTACTTAATTTTTTTCAAACCCATTTGTTTAATGTAGTTTTCAATAAAATTATTTTCAAAATGATTTAAATTTTATAATATATGTTTCGTGAAAAAATGGGCTTTCAATAATTTTTAGGATTTATTCATATGTTTTCATGGAAATTTTTATTAAAATATTTTCATTCCTATTTAATATGTTTTCATGAAAAAAGGTTTTGAAAATTCATTCAATCATTCTTTATAACATCTTAAATTATTTCCATCTAATTGTATTTCAAAACATTTTGATTCATTCATTATTAGATTTCAATGTATTTTCAGAGAAATGATTTTCAAAATGTTTTCAAGAATTCTATATAGGTTTTTAATGGATTTACAATGAAATGGATTTAAAAACGTTTTTTTAAAATTAAATATATATTTTTCAATAAGACATAAATGAAAAAAAAATTCAAAAGGTTTTCAACTCTTCCATTATATTTATTCAGGTATATTTTGATGAAAATTGATTTTTAAATGTTTTATTTATTTAAAATAACATTCAAAAGATAAAATGATATTTTACACAGTAAATATTTTTAAATTATCTTTCAAAATTATTTCCCCACTAAGATGAATTCTCTTGGTGTTACTCATTATTTATGGGGAAATTATCCAATATTTACATTCATAATCTTTTTATGAATGGTTTATGTTTTGGTTTCATGATTTTCATGAACAATGTTTCACTTTTACATGTATTAATCTATTGAATCCCAATTTATCCATATGAAATTATTTTTATGAAATTATTTTGAAACATATATATTTTCCCAAAGGTTATGATATTATTTCTTGTTTATGATGCCCATTTCATTTAACTGGTTATGATATGATTGTTTATGATTCTATTTCATATGTATAGAGGATTTTATAATGTGATGGGTGGGACATATGTATCCATCCATGTAATTGGGTTCATATTTTTCATGAGAGTGGACATTCACTAAAAATATTGAAATGGGAGTAGACCTTGTCTACCAAGAGGTTATGATGAGTGAATTCCTGCTACTAAGATGGACTTGGCATATTTCCATGAAAAACAAGATGGTATGAGGATTCAAGTCACGCTACTAAGTTGTACTTGTTAGAAATGCCTTGATAGTTATGGAAATAATTTTATATGCATCTATGTTTTCCACAATCACATGTATTATTATTATGTTTTTCTTTCAAGAATTATGTTCATTATTTTATTATTATTCATGTCTTATGAACTACCAATCAATTTTAGATGATTATTATTAATGATCTATGATACGAAGGGTGTGGTCTTATAATGTTACGATCATTTTATCATGCTACAATTATCTTGAGTATGATTACTTGTCTCAGTTATTTACCCTTACTAGAGCATCTGATATCAACCAATTCATGTTTTGTTCCTCATGTTTAATGATTTATTACTTCCATGGTATGTCTAAGTAGGCCCTAGTGTTGGAGAACTATTACGGGGATAATGTATCTCACTCACATATCATTATTTACATTATCATGTTTCGAAACACCCTAAACTACAATGGTAATTGTGTGTTCATTTGTATAATGTTTTATGTATTGTACGAATTTTAGTTGATGTCTATGTATGTTAATATTGGGTCATTATATAATTTTTTTTGAAATTCACCATTTAGTATTATTATACTAAACTATATGTTTATATTGAAGGATGAGTAAAATATTGGATTATGTAAGAACCTAGGTCATCATTAACATATGGATAATTTCATTTTTGTCTATTAATCATGTAAATGCATTAAAATAACCTATTGGTTATGCCCATTGAGGTTGAGGAAGGATTTGGGTTGTTTTGGGACCATTGGAAGCTTGAAACACAACTCATGAAGTTTTTTGGTCCTACCACATAAATAGGAGAAATCATGTTGCATGGGACACATGATTCAAGAAACCATGCAATGTGAGGAGGCATCTTCCGCTCGGTTTTGGGATACCAAGTGGTAGAGGCCACACGACTATGTGATAGGTCCAAAACTATTAAAATTACATAACGTGGGCTTCCACATAGTAACTACACGGTTATCCAAACATTCAAGGGTAACTGTGTGTTATGCCCCATTGTTAAAAAACGACACACAAGGTTTCTTCATGGTTAGACTAACAGTGTGAAGAAACCGTGCGACCTAGATATTTTTGGGGAAAATTAACATTTTTCACATGAAATGTTTTTATTTTAAAAATAATTATACTATATTATTTCACTATACAAGGGACCAATGTTAAGCTCCCCATTAATCATATTCTTGGTTTTCGGATCTACTATACAACCATTATCTATTTTGACTGTCGTTCATCTCCCAAGATCCGTAAGATTAATTCCTAGAATCCTTTTTACCCATATTCTATTTTTTTCTTATAGATTTGTAATTTGGATTTAGAATATTATTAACTAATATCCCATTCTTCATCCAATCTTCATATTTCTCCCAAAAACAAGGATAATCAGATCCATATATGGGATGAGATATCTAGCACGAGCATCATGAAGGTGGTCACATGATTTTTGTTGATTGTTGAGTAAATTATATATGTTAGAGTGTCAAACGACCATTTTTGGGGTCTCTCCATGATTTATAAATCAAGAGTATTGTTTCATATATTTTTGAGTAATTTAATTCAAGGTTTCAAATCATATTGTCGGGTTAATACCTAGATTAGGGTCCACCCCATGGGTGATTTCCGTTTGGGCCACTTATTGGTGATTTGGCCTAGGATAACTATATTGTGTCCCATTAATCCTTTTTTTATGGTCAATTAAAATGTAATTTATTGTGTAGATATTTTTTACTTGCAGTTATTTGCTTTCCTAATTAGTTGGGGTGGAAGATAGATGAATTCACTATTGACCCATTTTATCGACATGCTTGAGGATGCATGATTGGACTATTTAATTCCATCTAATAACATGAACATGTGAGTTGGGATACATTAATTTATTGTAATGTATTATATGGAATGATAGTTTAGGGATGGTAAATGTGACCATGTGAGTGACTATAGTCCAAGAATATGAGATTTGTCCTAGTTTGTATACCCTTAGTGATAAGTGAATATTAGATGCTCTTGGTGTTGACCCAAGCATGTATAATGAAATTTTTAAGTGATTTTTTATAGTTAAATGGAAAATAGTGTTGGGTAAAACATGAATTCTATGTGAATTCCATAGAGATGAATATATATATTTTTTATCTAGGGACCTTGAGTGAAACATGGATCCATTGTAAATCCTTGGATGGAATCATTTTTTTTGTTAATTTTTTTTTATGATGGATGCAACAGACATGCTCATCAATGCTATGTAAATGTCCAGTGTATCATGCATCATTATAGTATTCCATGGATTGGATCAAGAGGTAGGGATTATGTCATGGGTGATATTTGGGATCCCTATAGGACCACCAAGGATGGGCTCAGTGACATAGGTTATAAAAAACCTTGAGTGTTTAATGATGTTCCTCTATGAGGTTCACCACAGACATTCTTATAGTGTGATGTTGGATTTTAACCTAGAGTGATACATGAATTTCACATTAGGAATGTACAAGACATGATCAAGGTTATTATTATATGGAATGGATCATGAAACATCTTCCAAGACAATGAACAATCTTGCATTCAGTCATTCCCTATACATTCCTTGATGGACTTCAGAGGAATGTCTAGTGTTTACTAATATACAAGGGATTTCCTAACATATGATTGATCCCGATAATTATAAATGCAGTTTAATTTAAATTCTAATTGAATATAAATTGAATGTAAATTGAACTAGTGATTGAATTACTATTTTCTTTTGAGTATTACCCAACTTACTATTTTCACTTTTTTACACTCCCTGTAATATTCACTAACTGACATATTGGCGTAGACCATGGTTTTTTTGAATATTATCTATCCAGATACCTTATTTTATATTTTCGTTGAGCGCAAGTAGATTATATTAATGTAGGAGTCGATAAGTTCTAACACCCTCCAACGAACATGATATGCTACATAGGAGAAGATGATCATGGGGCCAAGCATAGGTTTGCATGGATTCTAGGATAATTTTTTGGGTAATTTGGGAATCTTATGTTGAATATGACATCCTTGTAACTTTTTCGGTGTTTTACATAAAAATACATGAACTTAATCATTTCTTATACGGTTCAAAATCAAGTTATTTGAATTATTAGTCATCTGCTATTTAGTAATGTTTTATGTTATTAATAATTTCATTATCAGAATTTCATTTCTGATGTTTTGTAATCTGCAAATGAGGGAATAATATCCACACAAACATCAGATTATGCCTCACTACTAGTCGACAGCCTCTGGCATTTGGGGTGATGCGCTTGAGGGCATGTGGCCAACATGGCTCACAAAACTATTAGGTGGTTTCCATATCCGAGATGATACCAAGTTGTATCCGAGGATGATTTATCCTTTTTCATTTACTGGTTTTCATTACTATTTGGTGATGATTGACAGGATAGTATGTAATGTGTATTTGGTAATAATCTGTTCATGGGAGAAGCTACAACATGTACATGGAAATCCAAATAGATTCTAATGGAATTATGAATTATGAATTTTAATTAATTACAGTTGAATCGATTTCACCATTGGGTGACACACTTGTATTGTGCTTCTATTATTGATACTTTTGTGGGATATATTTTGTTAATACAATATAAGATGAGGGCATCCCATATCAAGCATCAAATAGGAACTTGTAATAAATCATATGGCATGCATTACTATCATGGATTCTAGGATAATTAATGATTGCATGTTATTTTCATAGGTATTGTGATAGATATTTCTTCTATTGTGATTGGTGTATTGGTATGGGCTATGGTTAAAATTGGATGGATGCCAAACTTTGGCCTTTTAGGTGTATGGGTCTAATTGGAATGGAATACGGTGCATCATGATTCACCTTTATATGGAATTTTCCTACTATGTTTTATACTTTGATTCTTAAATTTGATTTTTTGGTACTATCTTCATCCAAGGGTCATAATTTGGAAATCCATTGTCTACAATTTTTAAAAATGAAGGTTATAAGTAGGAAATGAGTTCCAATTGAAGTTTTGAATGTGGAATCAACCTAAATCATGGAATCAATGTTAAATGAAAGTGAACTGTAATTGATTTTGACAGAGATATTGATCAGACCCGACTTTAGTAGTGGGATTTCTGTAGTTTTTACCATTTTTTTTCAACTAGACTCAACACATGGGGTAGTAATAGGTATCTATGATTAGAATTTGTCTGTTTTGATCTGTCCTGACTTTTTTAATCATTTGATCTTTGGCCTTGTTTGATGAATAACTATGTTGCGTGATTGGATTCATAGATTCATGCACCATGATGGACTCCAGTTTTAATCCACGACAGTGGTGAAGATCATACCATGGAGGTGGTAGGCCATGGGATACCATTGGATCCCCTAGTCATGCCTGTTGTGGCACTAGCTGTTATACCAGAATCTGGTGTTGATACATGTTTCCATGAAGGAATTATGATGCTCTTGAAAAAAATTCAGGGAGCACCATAGCCAACCACATCTTTGGCTATGTCGATGTGGGAGTTCCATAAGAAGAATCCATCCACCTTTTTTTTGGATGGTGGACCAAATGCTACACATTAATGGATAGAGGCCATGATGTCTGTATTCAGGAATCTTTAGATTCCCCTAAGATAATGGTAAATCAAGAAACTTATATATGATGTAATTCCGCCAGGATATGGTGGTGATTGACTACATATATTGAGCTTAATCGGGATATGGCATCAGAAAATTTTCATACAGTCTTTTATGAATACTACAATCCTATGAAACTGAGTCCTTATAAGGTCTGAGGGTATTTTCATTTGGATAATGGCGATTTATCAGTGATAGACATCCCTGTTTTTTAATGATCTCTTGTGATTCACACCAATCATTATGTGTGATGATTTGTCGAAGGATAGGTAGTTGATGTATGCTCTCTTATATGAAATCCAATCATAGCTAAATGTCTTTATGATTAATTATATATCATTTAGAGTGAATCTGGAACTTGTCACAGAGCTTAACTTGAGATAATCTTGAGGTGTTATCCATGGCAGTTACACACAAAGATTAGGTATCATCTCGAAAGTCATTAGGAAGTTCCATCTTGAGCATCCTTGTAGTGATGTGACTAGTCAGAACATTTCATTCGGTAGCAAGGTGAGATACTATCAGTCTGTCCATCTAGGGCATACCAGATCATAGTTTCCACAATACACAATTGTCTGTCGATCTGGCTGTATGACGGTCCATATTCAAATAATTTATAGGATTTTCCTCCAGAAACTAGTGAGAGAGGATCTGCCCCATCTCCACATCTAGGAGATTGGTATTCAGATTCACATCGGTCAGGGAACTGGAATGCATCAATATTTTTAGGCTGGGGTGTTGGTCATGGTCACGATAGCCAAGCCGATGGGTTCATAGTTATATGAGGGAGGATCAGCTCAGGATGGACAAGTAGTTTCTTCGGGCCGTGTTATAGGCACGACATTTACAGTGCATGAAACCTAGAAGGATCTTGATCCAATAACTTATATTGTCTGAGGTACTATTATTGTATCAACTATTTTATCTTATGTAAATTTTGATATAGGGTCTTCACATAGAATCATATCAGTTCCAACTATGGTTATCTGGGAGTAATGTGTTTTTACTTCTATTGACATCATAAAGCTAGACACTGCATTAAGAATTAGAATTGAAGTTGAGATTTAGTTCCAGGAGTAAGACCTAGATGATAGTGGGTGTCACTTCTCGTGGGATCACTATGTCCTAGAAATGATAGGTTTTGATGTCATTCTCATGATGGATATGATACTTTCTTTGCAGATCTATTTCGTTTTCTATTTCTGTAGGGTGAGTTCAAGGCCACAAATGGGTAGATTGTAGTTATAGAAAGTTTAATGGGAGGTTCAGGCGAGTTGAGATCGACACGATCATTGTGGGTTCATAGTAATAACATATCATATTGATAGTTTTAATCTGAATAACTAGGGAATACATTAGATAGATTTCCATCCAGTGATATATTTTTTTAGTTCTGTCTTCTAGAACGTCTTTTTATGATTTCCTCTGGTAATAGAGGTAGATATTTCTATTGATCTATGGCCAATACTTGCTCCAATATCCATTCAGAATTACTGGATGGAAAAGAAGAAGATGGAAGAGTTCAAGATGTAACAATAGATCTTGGATGTAAAGGGATTCATCTAGAACAATATTTCATTGCGGGGTTATCATATACTTTTTTTAAAAGTCATATGGTACTCTCAAGAATTAAATGGATTATCTGAAACTGAACCCATTGATTGATAAAACATGGTATCATCTACTATGAATAAATTATCTCTTCGACTAGATCTATGGTTCATGGGTCCTCTAAAATATTTATATGAGAGACTGTTATCATCAGGTGTGTGTTAGATCATGAGACATACACTTCACAATCTATTGGAACATGTATGGTATCAAGGAGTATAATGTTATATTGGTTGGTCTACAAATTTTCTAGTGATTTTTCTTGCATTGATGAACTGTATATTCTATACTTTGAATGACTCATTTATTGGGGTATTAATGGATGATATGTTGGTGTATTCTCACAATAAACACAACCATTCCAATCATTTTGAGATCGTAATGAGTGCATTGAGAGATAATATTTTACATGATATGATATATATGTTCCACCTTGGCATGAATTAGATTCACATCCTCGGACACCTAATCTCAGAGACGGGAGTATAAAAATACATATGGAAGGTGAGAGTAGTAGATTCTTTGGAGAATTAGAAGAATATATCTTAGATGAATGTTTTATAAGGGGAGTCTACTTAATACAAGTCTTTCATATATGACTTCTCATGTTTAGAAGCACCATTAACAGGATAGACTAAAACGGGTGTAAAGTATGTTTGGATGAAGTTTGTGATATGGCCTTACAAGAGCTGAAAAATATATTGACATCAGCACTAAAACAGATTTTTCCATTTCCTGGTAGGAGTTAAAATATGTATCTTGATGCTTCAGAAGTCTTTCTAGGAGTAGTTCTTATGAAGGGGGGATCGAGTCGTCATGTACAGGTCTTGACAGTTGAGACCACGTGAGAGGAATCACCCAACACATGATATTGAGTTACCTATGGGATTTCATGATTTACGAATTTAGATAAATTGCATACTATGAGAATATTTTTATGTGTAGACTAACTAGAATGGCCTCATGTACATATTTATTGTGCATGATCAAATTTGATACATCGATGATGGGGGAAATACCTTCAGTCTTTTGAAATCAAGCTTGCCTACGACACTGGTTAATGAAAGGTAGTGGATGATGCATTGAGCTTGAGGACTCATCTTCAAGCAGTACAGTAGGACATTATTGAGTGTAAATTTATGGTGTTGTTCTATAAGATTAATTTGATGGGGAACAATAGTCAGGGAAATACATTTCATTCATTAATATACTTTACCTCCACCCTACTAGATAGAGTGAGTATGAGAAATCTATTATATTTTGAAGGCCTAGTTCTACAGGAGAGTATGTTAGGTGATGACCCTCATCCTAGTGGAACCATAGGGGAGGATGATGTTCTATGATTACAATGTCACATTTATGTTTCTGCGCACATGCGTGAGGAACTAATATGGGATTTTCAAAATATGTATGGGAAGGGAATATTGATGTCACTTTGATATATCAGGATCTAAATGTTCATTATTGGTGTCCTGGTAAGAAAAATTATGTAGCTAGATTTTTCATGCAGTGTTCCACCCATCATCAGGTGAAGGCGGAGCACCAGCAACTAGCTGGACCCTTATTGCAGCTACCCATTCTTGAGTGGAAATAGATTGATGTTATTATGGGTTTAGAGAGGGGTTTATTAAGGACACCTCAAGGTAACGACACATTGGTGTTTTCCATTGATAAGATCAGGAAGGTTTAAATTTTTTTAGATCAAGGAAAACATTTTTGTGGATGATATTGACATGTTGTACACCTGGGAGGTTGTGAGCTTGCACATGGCCATGCATTATATCATTTCATATAGGGAATCACGATTTACATTGGGATTATGGAATGGGATCGAGAGGGAACTAGGTATACAAGTTCATTTGAGAACCACTTACCACCCTAGAGAGATGTCAAATTTGAGCGCCCAATTTCAGTTCTTGAGGACATGCTTTGTGCATGTTTCCAATATTATTTTGGATCATTGGATATGCTTACACCCCTTGTGGAGTTCTCCTATATTTATATATTTTAGGATACTATTCACATGGTTTCTTATGTGGCTTTATATTATAGGATGTGATGATCACCCCTATGATGGATTGATGTTGGGGAGGAAGGTATGATGAGACCTCAACTTGTCCATGAGACCATCAAATAGGTTCAATGGATTCAAAAGTTTATGTCTACTATGCAGTCTCGTCAGAAATAGTACGATAGTCATTGTAGAGGTCCTCAATTGTTTGAATTTGGGGATACGTTTTTCCTACATCTTTCACTGAGGATAGGACATAAGAGTATCATGAGACAGGGGAAGCCTTCACCAAGATTCATCTGGCCATTTGAGATTTGGGAGGGAGTTCGGCCAATCTCTTATCGGAAAAAGTTGCCTCAAAGGTACCAGGAATTTCACAATGTCTTCCTTGTTTATCAGTTATGGCATTACTATTAGGAAACTTTTCATAGTTTTCATAATGAGGAGGTTGAGTTAAAAACATATTCATCCATCGATGAACATCATATACGAATTGTAGATTGTAGTATGAAGGTTCTCTTGGGCCGGTCGGTTTCATTAGTACATGTGATATGATAGCACTTCCAAGTGCAAGATAAAACCCAGTAGAGGGAGCTCGTTGTTTGATCACAGTGGCAAGAGTTATTCTAAAACACATAATGACCACTGTTGGAAGTGAAATTTTTGGAAGAATTGATTTTTGGAGGGATGTTTTTAAGAACCTCATTCTTTTTTGAGATATAGATCATGAGATTTATGTCTATTCCACTTTTATATGAATAAAAATGTCCTTATGGTGATACCTACTGAGGTTGTTGAAGGATCGATGGTTTTTTGGATCGTTGGATGCCCAGAATCCAAATCGTGGTGAGTTTTGGGTCTTCCACACAATTAGAAGAAACCGTGTAAGTCAGGAAACATGGTTTACATAACTGTGCGGTATGTCTGCAAAAGTTGCAGACCATTGACATAGTCTTCTACATAGTTACCACATGGTTATCCAAACACTGCAATGTTACTATGAATTATTCCACGTTGTTATAGAAGGTATTTAATGGTTTCCATGTGGTGATAAAAATTGGGGACATAAACAGTATAATCCGGATATTTTTGTGTAAAAGTAACATTTTATCCTCAAAATGTTTTAATGTAAAAAATAATTCTCATCCTTCATCGAATACTAGTGGGTCACAGTTTTGAGATCCCCTTTGATCCCATTCTTGGTTTTCATATACACTCTTCATCCATTATCCATTTTGATGATTGTTCATCTCAAATTATAAACAATTGTTATGCCTTGATTATTTTTTAGCCACATTCGATTCTCCTACATATCAATTGTGAAATTCAGATTAAGGGTCATATTCCCTAATATTCTATTATTCTTTTGTTATTAATATTTCCCACAATCCCTCGTAAATCATATGTTAATACTAGATGAGCTATCAATCACGAGCATATGGTAGGTGGTCTTTGGAATTTCAATGAATATCAAGTTTATTATATAAGTTACTGTTTCATGCACAAATTTTTGGGGAGTCTCCTAGATTTATAAATCATTTATTCATTCATATCATTGACCAGGTGTCTAATAAGGTGTTTAAAATCATGATTTAATTTCACTACCCTAATTAAGGGCCACCCCATGGGTGAGTTCCAATGTTACCACTTATTGGAAATTTATCCAAGGATAACTATGTGGTGTGCCTTGAATCCATTTTGAGGGTTAATATAAATGAACTTTATTATGAAGATCTTTGTTCCATGTTGTTATTTGGTTTCATAATTAGATAGTGTGTTGGATAGATGAATTTCACTTGAACCATGTAATTCTTAATTTTTGTGAAGCAGGATTGGACTGTTTAGTTCCAACTATGAACATGTCCACATGAGGTATGATTATTTAATTTCTTCTAATGGAATATATTTTACAATTTAATTTTGAAGTTTATGTGACCAAGTGAGTAATTATTGTACTATACTTTGAGGGTGGTCCATGATTAAAAACCCTTACAGGATATTTAATACTATATGGTTTTCATGTTGGCCCTAGAATATCTAATGATATTGTAAAATGAACATGTTATTGTTAAATGGTCAACAACATTGGGTAAAATATAGAATCTGTAGTAGTTCCATGGAAATTTTTATTTGTCTATTTTACCGTGGTCCCTTGTGTGAGACTTCAATTCCATTGAAATCGAAGGACATGCTCAATGGGTTTATTATTTATTGTGAATCAATTAGTGAATCATGGAGTTAATGGATGGGATAATAGAGGCTACATAAATGTACATTGACAGCTGGATCATTATATGATTCCACAGATAGGCCCAATATGTAAGGAAAATTTCATGGGTGATACTTGGGATCCTTATTGGACCATAAAAGAAGTCTTCACTGATGTCGATTATACCATACCAATATTGATACGAGATTTTACTCTATATTGTTCCCTATGTATGGGCTCATAGGGTATTGGATGCTTTTCACATATTGTGATACATTAATTCCACTTTAAAATTTTCGTGGATGGGCTCCAGTTTATTCAGATATTGAATAGTTCATAACATGTCTTCTAATGCATAGAACAAGCTTATTTTTGGTATTTCCCTATACATTCGTAGATGTCCATCAGATGAATCTATGGCTCATACTATAATATGGGGGATTGGTGGGCATAAGACGGATTTAGAGACTTATACAATCCATATATTGAAATTTTAATTGAATATAAATGAAATGTAAATGGAACCAGTTCTGTTTGGAATTTATTTTTGTAGTAATTCCATGATTACTGTTTTAACAATTTTTCACCACCTGTTATATATACTAACTGATAGAATGACATAGAACATGGGTGGTTTTCTATTTGGATTTAATCTCATATCCAGTTTGGTTCATGATTTGGGAAAAAATCGATTATATGAAATCATGTGTCGACAAGGGAAAACACTCTTTCTATGGGCACATGATATGTGGCTTAGGATTATAGAAGAATGGGTCTATGTTTAGGCATGCGATGCTAATGCGATACATTTGTTCTATTTTTAACTATTGGGATATTTTGTTGTATATGATATCCTTGTGACTTGATTGGATTTTTACATAGAAACATGTGACTGGAATCATTTTTTATATGATACAACATTTAGATTTTTGAATTATATGTCTTCTGTTGCTTACTTCTACTGTATGGCATTACTGCTTCGCTTATATTTATGTTGTTTTCATTTTGTTAGACTCATTGAATGAGGTCATAGTATCCCAAAAAAATCAAATTAACAATCACTATTAGTTAGCAGCCTCTAGAATTTGGGTACATGCACTTGAGTCCTTGTGTCCAATTACGCTCAGAGCTCTATTAGGTGGTGTCTGGACTAGGGACTTTACAGAAGAGGTCCATTTTATTTTTTGATATATGTTTTGGAAGAGCTTCATAATAATTGGATATTAGGAATGAAATCTGTGAAAATTTAAATATATTAATACCAGTATGAAGTGGTAAATATTCCGAGAGTGATATTTGGATAGTTATGTGAGTTTTTATATAGAGGGAAGAAAATAAGGGACGTCTATGGTCCATAAGAGAATGTTTTTAGAGAAAAAAGATGCTAGAATATGATCTAATGATTATATGTGTATAAGAATACATGTTTTATGACACATCAATTGAGTATTGAGTATGTGTGTTATCACATTAATCCAAATGAAGTGTAATGAAACCAGAACATTTCAATCATAAGGGATCGTCAACATAGTAAGTGACATAGTTGCCCCAGTGGGGGGGATAAACAAACATGGGAAGGATGTATATTGAAAAAATTAATATATAATAAATATTTAACACTGTTGTACTTTATGATATCCAGAAAAATTCCCTGATAATGGTTTCCAATATCAGAGCTTTTATTTATCACTAATAAACGGTGCCCTTTATCATATAAATTTTTCCCAGATAAAGGTCAAGTACAAATTGAAATAATTAAACAAATTAAAATTTTAAAAATATTAACAATTTAAGAAATTAATTAATTAGCTGAAATAATGACTAAAATAATTATATAGAAATATAAATTATAAATATTAATCAATAATAAAAGTTTAATATACATATATCTAAAAATTGAATGAATTGGAATAATTTAAAAAAATTTAAAATAAATGTATAAATTAAGAATAATATTATACAATTTTTTACATAAACTATTATTGATAAAAATGAATAAATTTAACATGCATATATATAGATTATATATATTAATAAAAATTTTATATTAAATCTAAATATATAAAATGTATAAATCCTAATAATTAAACATTAGAAACTAAATTATGAATAAATTATAGTAATTCATCAAAAAAATTAAGATATTACAAAAAAAATAAAAATATTTTAATGAATAAACTATTAATAAAAATGAATATGTTTAATATATATATATATATTATAAATAGTAATAAATAAGATATTGGACATATAAATATCTTGAAAAAGAATAAAATGTCATAATTTAAAATATATTAGTGTCTTATTCATTTTTTATTTTTTGTTTGATTTTTCTATTTATTATTTATAAAAAGTGTGTTTCACTATTTTTAAGGTTAGTGTCGAATCCCCTTTTTATTCAAACATGTCTTACATTGATTTCACAAAAATATATTTAATTAATTCATTTTTATATACAACACACACACATAAAAATATTTGCACAATTTATCAAAATATATATAGAAACATATAAACAAAATATTTATGTAATTTATTCGAATTTTTGTATACATTAAAAATTCATTATAAAATAACAACATTGATAAATTCTGTTTTTAATTAGTCAATTTTCTTTATTTAATTTTAATATTATAATAGTTATGAAATATATATGCATTTTATTTATTTTAATAATTTTCTAATATATATATATACAATATGTTTTACTATTTTCAATATGTATTCACCATTACATTAATATATATCAATATCCATTTGATAATTTATGTATCTATAATAAAAAATATGTAACGACCCATCCTCGGGGCCCGTTCCATGACTACCCCAAGCCCGCCTTCCATAGGACAGGGGCTGGTGACTAGCACCAAAGGCGTAATTCTCGATAACAGGGAAGGAATTGCCTTTATAAAAGCAAACAAACACCACAGAGTACAAGAAGAAGTAATACACTAAGTACAAAAGGACGTGCTGAAAACTAAATGGGCCAGAATACAAACCCAATGGAAAGTACAAAGAAAAATGAACAAAAGTACAACAGAAAAAGACAACAGCTGGAATAATGGAAGCAACTCCTAGGTCATCCTCCTCGTTTCCTACCAGAAGGGTAGGTACAGATAGCGCAACCCCTGGATCGTCCACCATGGATCCTACCTGAAGGGTAGGTACAGATAGCCTCCAAAACACTCTTTCCCGTCATCCTCCTCCGAGTATCGTCTCTCTGTGAAGTCCACCTCCGGATACGGACTCGTCGTGAGGTCCACCTCCGGGTACCGTCCAGTCTTCGAAAACTCGGCTTCTATCATCACTGCTCGTCGTCTGCATCCAACACAATGAGGTGCGGGCATAGCACGTGCAGGGGTGAGTATAAAGATACTGAGTAGGGACCCCAAGACCCTCAATGTCTATCTAATTAAAACAAGGATAACCACAAAGCAAAATCACAACAGATAACCCTTCTTAGGTATAAGCCCATACTAATACCTAAGTTATTAAGTAACCCATCTCAATTATGAGGAAACACAAAGATTATAAAATCAATGCATAACCACTACCCAGGTATATGCCCATACATATATCTATGTTATCAAGTGACCCATCTCAATCATGAGGTAAACACAAAGGTCATAGACTCAACTCAAACCAAGATTTTCATTATCTAAACCACAACTACTGAAGAGCCCCGTCTCTGGAGTGTACAGTGGTCATGTCACGACTCCGAGGTACTAGTCAGTAACCTATGACTGCTGAGGTACTCCTCCTGTCGAGTACCGCGGGTCAGCCACACAAACACAGTAGTGCTTCCAGGCAGGGTATGCCACCCAAACATAGTAGTGCACACCCCCTAATAGCCTGCAGAGGTAATCTCCGAACGAGTACTGCAGGTCTGCACTGTCACACAGTAGTGCTCTGTCCGCCATGGGTATGCACCCAAACAAAGTAGTTCTCCATCCACTAGGCTAGTCAACTCACTCCAAGTCGAGTCGGTCAAGCATTCGTCAGGTCTCAGCCGGCTACACGGTCTCTGTACTCCGTACGCTCATGTCTGAGAGGGTCCACTCCACGAGCAACAGGTCGATACTCCAAGTATCTCAAAGTCCCACAAAGAAGTATCTCAAAGGACCACCTCGTCATAGAGGTCTCAACGTAGTAGATGGTGCGTCAATCGGACACCCGGTCTGTGAGTTATTAACCTTTTCATTTGAGGGGCCCGGATGGTTTCGTGTACGAACCAACCAGGCTGTATCTCAACATTACCCTAAACTCACATAGGGTATACTCATAGGGACCGTTTCTCAATGCGATCACGAACGCCACTGACGGTTTTCCAAACGGATGTCCAGTATGATAGTTATCAGCTATTCCGTTCTAGTGGCCCGGTTGGATTTCGGGTTCAATCCAACTCGGCCACTATCCAACTCGGCCACTATCCAAATGCAACCAAAACCCAGTCGAAGTATTCCAAAAAGTCGATGGAACATCAATCGGACATCCGGAGCTCAAGATATAAGCGTTTCCGCTCCGAGGGCCCAGTTGGATTCGTGTTCGAACCAACCCTGTCATACACAATGTTCTATGAAACCCAAAGTTTATTATACCAAAACGACAGCCTCGATCCATGTATCGCTACGCAACTGACGTTGCGTCAATCGGAGGTCTGTGGCCCATGATATGAGTCTTGGAACAGAAACTGTCCGAAAATAGGGAGTTCGGGCCCTGTCCGACCCGGGACGAGACCCCCAGGGTCGGCCCGAACTGTGTCGACCCGAACCGGGTCCGGGTCTGGCCCGATTGGGGGCAGCCCGGCCCGGCCTGGCGCGGCGCGAGGCCCGCGTGGCCAGCGGGTGCGGGTGGGGTTACAACCCCCTGCAGACGATGAACCGGCGCAGCTTAAAGCCGCGCCGCTCGGCCTCAGGAACGTCTATGTCGTTCCCGTTCGGCCCGCTGCCGTGGCTCGGCTTCAGCGGTTCCTGTTCCGGCGGTGCACCGCCGCCGCCTCTTGCGGACCAACGGACGCGTTCCGGTGGTCCGTTGTGCTCTCCGCCTTCTCCAACTGTCAGCCTGGGATCCAACCTTCACTACAGAGGCTTCAAAAAATACATTTTGGCCCCATTAGTTGTCACCCACCAATCTGCGCTCAATGTTCAGCCAGCAGAGTCTTCGAATCACCTCCACGACCCTGAATCCGGCCGCGGTATCGTTCGGACTCAACGGCGCGACACGACGGTGGAACAAATCCTTTCCTTAATTCTCCATGTTTCCACGCGGTGTCACTACACTGCGCCGCCTTTGTTCGAGCCGCAACATAATCAACAATAAGGGGGATGAGGGTTCGCCGTGTTTGTGCGGTTCGACATCCTCCCGTTATAATGATATCAAGAGGCCAACAAATAGAATTCGACGTACGACAAAGAAATAATTCACCGGAAAAAACAACAAAAACTCAACATCAACCCACATGGACGAACGATCCGCGGATCAACCTGGAAATGGTTGGTCCGCGATCGTCATTATTTTCTCAAAAGAGAAAGAGAATACAAAATAAATTCCACTACCTCGTGATTTACGTCATACATCATCCAAGTTGCGGAAGTCGAACGTCGCTGAGTGAAGCTCCGTATACGTTGATGGAGAACGTCCGAGGAGGAAGCGATGACTACCTTCCTCTGTCATGGAGAGAATACTATATAGCGACGTCGATGGCGAGCATCTGCATCGGTGTCTCCTCCTTTGTCATGGAGGAAGAAGATGACAGAAAAATCCGAGTCGTGGAGTCGATGCTCTCCCTCAGAGAGATAGTGTTCTTCGTTGAAGTGGGGACGTTCTTCGCCGAGGAAGATGATGTTCTCCCAAGGATCAAGAGATCTCCCTCACCCAATATCCTCACACAACTAGCCAACCTAACAAAATAAGGCCTCCCCTTTATTTTATTTTGTTTTATATTCCATTTCAAAAACTAAAAATCAAACTCTTTAGTTAAATTAATTTATTAGGTTTAATCAATTAACTTAAAGTGAGTTGGCATGAAATAATGATGGAGAGAGAGTGAGTTATACATTAATTACAAGGGGATTTACCAAATTTAAGAGGGGGTTTATGAGAGGTATGGAAATGTGAAGGGTTGGGGCTCGTGTGGGCCCAACCACACATTTATCCTTACATGGGAAGATTGGTTGTTGGTGGATCCCACCCTAACTTCCCCATGTAGAGGACATAACCACTTAAGAAAAAATAATAAAATTCTCCCAAAATTTTATTCACCTCTTAATCAATCCACAAAATTAAACTCCTTCTCTCGTGAAATCTCATCTACAGTAAAATTCCTCTTAAGAAGATACCGGTATTGCGGTTCCATCAGTACCCTCGAATTTCGATTCCAAGCACCGGTTCAAAAGTTAGAAAAACCCGCTCTTTCGTTCACTGAATGTACCCCAGCTAAACATCGGAAATTGATTTCGGGCACAACGGGCCTCGGAATCAGGCGCCATCAGAAACTGCGTACTCATAAAATTCCAAATAAATTAAGAAAAAAATTCCCTTGAAATTTCAGGGTTTTACATTACTCCCACCTTAGGGATTTATGTCCCCGTAAAGCTAAAACACAATCGTGGGAAACAATAGTGGTACTGAGGGCGCATCTGAGCATCCCGCTCCGATTTTCCCACTTGTAGGTTCCCATGATTTCAAAGAAAGCGCAGAAGAGGAATCAACCGTCCTTGATGGACCCACTCCTTTCGATCCTCAAACTTTACTAGAACCCCGCAAAAGTCACCCTATAACCAATGTCCAGCTCCCCATGGTCGGTGATATGTGTCGTGTCAAGCATGTATCTCCCCATTTGAGATATGTGGATGACGTTGTACACCTGGTGCAACGGAGGTGGATGGGACAAACGGTAAGCCACCTCTACTACCCTGCTGAGGACCTGAAAATATCCACTAAACCTCATAGATTACTTACCACCTCGGCCACATCTCCGTAAACCTCATCAAGGTGAGACCCGTATGAGGATGTGGTCGTCATACTTGAACTCTAGAGGCTTCCTGTCAGCTTTGTGTAGTCTCATCTGCCGTGATCTATAGGTGATCACTGCCCACTCCTACATTAGGACACACTCAAGTCTGATCCCTAATGTGTCGCAGTGAACTATGTAACCAACGCCCACAGGCTGGGCACACTGATCAACCCCGCTCTTGAAAGCTCTACTGGAAGTGGTGCCATGAATCTGGAGAATTTTGCACAAAATAATGTTTGGGCATCTCTTGAGTGATCGAATGCACCCTCTTATGCATGATTCCATCCTGCTGCCTGGGTTTTCTTTTTCGTCGACCATGGATACCCCCATCCCAATGTTGTAGATAAACCACAACCTTTCTGCCTAATACTGTCACACCGCGTATGAACTGTAGATCCAATCCATACTCAGACCAACATCATAAGGCCTTGACGCTGCCACCAAGAGATTCCAACTGAAACTCTCACCTCAAGGGTCAGATCACACCGTCGGCGTAAGTGTGATTATCGATCTCCTCCCAAATGTATCTCCAAACGTGAGGGTCAAGTCAACGGCTTAACCATAAACTCTAGGTCTGGAACTAGATTCATGGAAGGAAGGGATGATTCGTATCGATGTCTATGTCTATGGAAGCTAGTATAATACAATGTCTGCACTTCGAATCATCCTCAGAGCCCTTTTGGTCGCACTCCTTGGCCGCATGAAGCTACTCTATTCCCCTTCCCTCCAGCTCCCTGAGCCCAGAGGGGACAACAAAGGCGGGTGGTTGTAACATGTTGAAATGTACACCACCTCATACTGCTCTCCTAGCTCTGCCTCCACGTCTGCTGCTCTACGGATTTATCTGTCCTTAACATTTCCTATTCTGGAATCATTCACATGCCCAAGTCTGAGAGACTGGCGCCAGCTCACTGTGTTCCAAATTCTAACATTCTCTAGCTGTATTCGTTCATCCAAAGAACATTCAACCTCAAGGTTCTCTCTATCACCCTAACGTGAGTAGGAGTGAATAGAGGAAAATGTTCTAGATCGAATATCTATAAACACACCACGCTCAGAGGTCCGAGGTCTATAGCACTGATCAAATCGAATTCATCGAGTACCCGGAATGTTCGGTACGCCTCGATGAATTCTCAACTACCGACATGTCGTGTTTCCGAAGCTGTATATTCTCTAGAAAACATTCACCCACCTCCTCAAGCCAGTACTGAGCCGCCACTGATTTGGGCTTGCCTCAGAACTTGAGGGTATCTCATGTTGGAACACTTGTAATTCAGCAAACCTACATGTGTCACCTACCAGTACCGCTGGTTGTAACTGCAGACCAACAAGTAGTGATGTATAGCTGACACACTACCCGGAGGCACTATCTCAAGAATCGGTCCACATACCGAAGCCTCATCACTATGAGGACCATCCTCATGGTCACTCACTAGAAAACACTAGTAGACAAGTACAACATACACTCTACTGATGTCTCAACTATGCGGAAAACTCGAGAAATCGCCTCCAGCCAGTGCTCTACTGTCTGGGAATCTGCCTCCCCTCATAACCTCAAAGGCTGCTGCTGTTGGAACTCATGCAACACGCTCTGCCAGCGTGCACAGTTCTCTAGTAAGGATGGTGGCATCTGCTTCCCAACAGGTGGTGGTGCTACTGGTACACCACCCAAGGGTGCCAACATAGTAAAAAGGGCCCCGCACCAGAGCCTCGCCACTCGGTGGGCCGTCATCGAGTACTCTCTCAGAACTCCAACTGACTGTCTGTGTGGAGACATCCTGAACAGATGCGACACAGTCAATGATTTATACCTAGTGAGCTGACCTGGTTTGAGCTGACTTTAAAATTTTTGGAAACACACATGCAATCAGTGTTTTTGTGCACATAGTCGGAAATCAGAAGTCAGGGTCCTGGTGTACGGATACGTCGGCCGACGCACCAACACTGGACTCCATGAAATGAAAACCACACTCAGTAGCCTTAAGACAATTGCTTCATAGAAAGAAAATATCAGAGTCCTCAGTTCTGCGGTAGAACCGACCCCTCTTATACCAATTTTTCAGGACCCGTCCTCGAGGCCCGTGTCGTTACTACCCCGAGCCATCCTTCCATAGGCCAGGGGCTGGAGACTAGCACAAAAGGCGTAATTCCCAATAAATGGGAAGTCATTGCCTTTATAAAAGCAAAAAAACCCCACAGAGTACAACAGAATGTAATACACTAAGAACAAAAGGAAGTGCTGAAAACTAAATGGTCCAGAATACAAACCCAATCGAAAGTACATCGACAACTGAAAAAAAGTACAACAGAAAAAGACCACAACTGGAAGAAAGGAAGCAGCTCCTGGGTCGTCCTCATCGGATCCTACCTCAAGGGTAGGTACAGATAGCGCAGCTCTTGTATCATCCACCACGGATCCTACCTGAAGGGTAGGTACATATAGCCTCCACAATGCTCTTTCCCATCATTCTCCTTTGAGTATCATCTCGCTGTGAAGTCCACCTTTGGATACTGACTTGTCATGAGGTCCACCTCCGGGTACCGTCCTGCCTTCGAACACTCGGCTTCCATCAACACTTCCCATCGTCTGAAACCAACACAATGAGGTGCGGGCATAGCCCGTGCAGGGTCCCTACTGAGTATAACGATACTCAGTAGGGACCCTGAGACCCTCAAGGTCTCTATAAATCCAACAAGGATAACCATAAAGAAGAATCACAACAGATAACCCTTCTTAGGTATAAGCTCATAATTATACCTATGTTATCAAGTAAACCATCTCAATAATGAGGGAACACAAAGATTATGAAATCAATGGATAACCACTACCCATGTATATTCCTATACATATACATAAGTTATCAAGTGACCCATCTCAATCATGAGGTAAACACAAAGGTCATAGACTCAGCTCAAACCGGGATTTTCATTATCGAAACCGTAACTGCTGAAGAGCCCCATCTATGGAGTGTACAGTGGTCCTTTCATGACTCTGAGGTACTGCTCACTAACCTAAGACTGGTGAGGTACTCCTCCTATCGAGTACCGCAGGTCATCCACCCAAACACAGTAGTGCTTCCCGCCGGGGTATGCCACCCAAACACAGCAGTGCACACCCCATAATAGCCTGCATAGGTACTCTCCAGATGAGTACCGTGGGTCTGAACTCTCACACAGAAGTGCTCTATCTGGCATTGGTCTGCACCCAAACAATGTAGTGCTCCGTCCACTGGGCTAGTTAAATCACTCCAAGTCGAGTCGGTCAAGCAGTCGTCAGGTCTCAACCGGCTACACGGTCTCCGTACTCCGTACGCTTGTCTCTGGGAGGGTTATCTCCATGAGCTACAGGTCAATACTCCATGTATCTCAATGTCCCATGAAAAGTATCTCAATGGACCACCACGTCATAGGGGTCTCAACGCAATAGACGGTGCGTCAATCGGATGCTCGGTCTGTGAGTTATTAAACTTTTCGTCCTAGGGGCCAGGTTGGTTTCGTGTATGAACCAACCCGACTGTATCTCAAAATTACCCCGAACTCACATAGGGTATACTCATAGGGACCTTTTTCAACATGATCACCAACGCCGATGATGGTTCGTCAAACGAACGTCCAGTCTGAAAGTTATCAGCTTTTCCGTTCTAGGGGCCCAGTTGGATTTCAGGCATAATCCAACCCGGCCACTATCCAACTATAACCAAAACTCAGTCGAAGTATGACAAACGTTCCCTATCATCAATAGAAATCCAACAAAGTCGACGACACGTCAATCGGACGTCCGGAGCTCAAGATATAACAATTTTTGCACAGAGGGCCCGATTGGTTTCATGTTCGAACCAACCTGGTAATACACAAAGTTCACTGAAACCCTAAGTGTAATATACCGAAACGACCGGATCGATCCAAGGATCACTACCCAACTGACGGTGCGTCGATCTGAGGTCTGTGGCCGACGATATGAGCGTTTGAACAGAAATTGCCTTGAAAATAGGCGGTTCGGGCCTGGTCTGACCTAGTCCGAGACCCCCTGGGTCGGCACGAACCGGGCCGTCCCAAACCGGGTCTGGGTCCGGCCTGGATAGAGCGGCCCGACCCGACCTACACGGCCCAGCCCGGCCTGGGGGTGGCCCAGCCCGTCTTGGGCGGCCCGACCTGGAACTGGTGCTGCCGCGACGCGGCGCCCGCGTGGCCAACGGGTGCGGGTGGGGTTAAAACCCACCACGGACGACGAACAAGCGCGTCTTAATGTCGCGCCGCTCGGCCTTCGGAATGTCTAAGCTATTTCGGTTCGGTCTGCCGCCGTGGCTCAGCCGCGGTGGTTCCTGTTCCGGCGGCGTGCCTCCGCCGCCTTCTACAGACCACCGAACGTGCTCCGGTGGTCTATTCTACTCGCCCCCTTCTCCATCGGTCCTCCTAGGACCCGACCTTCACTTCAGAGGTATAAAAAAGACATTGCGTCCCCATTCATCATCACCCTCCAATCCGCGCTCAACGTTCAACCAGTGGAGTCTTCGAATCGCCTCTACAGCCTCGACTCCGACAACGGTTTCGTTCGGCCTCAATGGTGCGGCGCGACGGTACCGCGCATCCTTTCCATAATTCTCCATGTTTCTGCGTGGTGTCGCTGCACTGCGCCGCCTTTGTTCGAGCCGCAACATAATCAACAAAAACGGGGAGGAGGTTCGTCCATGTTTATGTGGTATGAACTCCTCCCGTTATAATGATAGCAAGCGGACAAAAAATAGAAGTCGACGTACGACAAAGAAATAATTCATGGGAAAAAACAATAAACCTCAACATCAACCCTCATGAACGAACGATCCGCGGATCAACCTAGAAATGGTTTGTCTATCCTCATCGTTCTTTTCTCAAAAGATAAAGAGAATACCAAATAAATTCCCCTCCCTCATGATTTACATCATACGTCGTCCAAGTCGCGAAAGTTGAACGTCGCTGAGTGAAGCTCCGTATACGTCGATGGAGAACGTCCGTGGAGGAAGCGGCGTCTCCCTTCTTTTGTCGTGGAGAGAAGACTATATAGCAATGTTGATGGCGAGCGTCCGCGTTGGTGCCTCATCCTTGGTCATGGAGGAAGAAGATGACAGAAGAATCCGAGTCGCCGAGTCGATGCTCTCCCTCAGAGAGATAGCGTTCTTCGTTGAAGTGGGGATGTTCTTCACCAATGAAGATGAAGTTCTCCCAAGGATCAAGAGCTCTCCCTCACCCAATATCCTCACACAACTATCCAACCTAATAAAATAAGTCCTCCACCTTATTTTATTATGTTTTCCATGCCTTTTCAAAAACTCAAAAATCAAACTCTATATTTATATTAATTGATTAGGTTTAATTAATTAACACAAAGTGAGTTGGCATGAAAGAAATAGGCAGAGAGAGTTATTTATAAATTAATTACCAGGGGAGTTAACAAACATAATAGGGGGTTTATGAGAGTTATAAAAATGTGAAGGGTTGTGGCTCGTGTGGGTCCCTCCCCACATTTATCCTCACATGGGTAGTTAGGTTGTCAGTGGATCCCACCCTAACTTCCCCATGTAGAGGTTATAACCACTTATGATAAAATAAAAAAAATTTCCCAAAATTTTATTCAACTCTTAATCAATCCACAAAATTAAACTCCTTCTCTCGTGCAAACGCATCTACAGTAAAAGTCCTCTTAAGCAATTACCGGTATTGCGGTTCCATCAGTGCCCTCAGATTTCGATTCCGAGCACCGGTTCAAAAGTTAGAAAAACCCGCTCGTTCGTTCACTGAACAAACAAGAGCTAAACATCAGAAATTGATTCTGTCAACACCGGGCCTCGGAATCAGGCGCCGTCAGAAAATGCGTACTCGTAATATTTCAAATAAATTATGAAAAAAATTTCCTTGAAATTTTCGGGTCTTTACAACATATCCATTTTGCAAATATTTTTAAAGTGTGCCTATTTTTAAATATTCAACTACAGTCATTTATAAATTTAATATATTTTCGACTATATATTCACTGGTAATGTTAAAAATATATTTTTAAAAAAATGTTGATATATATATATTTTTATACATGTATAGTCACTATATATATAAATTTATATATTTATAAATATTTTAAATAAATAAATTTAATTTTTCAAAAAAATATTTATATAATTATATGTAAATAATTGTAAATATTTATATAGTTATAATATTATAATATTATATTTAAATAATAAATATACTATGTATATATATATATATATATGTTTAGGTCAATGCTTCAATTTATTCCTGGAAAATGAGGAACATTACAAATAAAAACACCCAACATACAATATATGGATATACTGGATGAGACTCAAGCTCATGATATCACTGACACAGAAAGGGGAAGCTACCACAAAGTTTCACCTTTGTATCTTTATATATATATATATATATAATTTTATAAATATATAAAAATTATTTTTTAATGTAATAATATTTTTATAAATAAATAATTACGTATTCGAATAATTTTAAAATTAGAATAAATATATTTAAATAATGGTGATATTTAACATATTTTTTCTCATATATATTATATATATATATATATATATATATTTATATGTATATTTATATATATATTGACAAAAGTACTTCTATAATTATAAAATTATTATAAATATTGTTAAATATTGAATATATTTACTATATATTAATATTAAATATATATATATATACAAATATATAAATATATTTATAATAATATATAAATAATTAAAATATTTTTATATTTGTATAAAAATATTTAATTAAATTATCTATTCATTTTTGAATATATTATTATATATTTATGTAATTATAAATTTATAAGAAAAATTTATATAATTATATAAATATATTTTCCAGATTTTTATTTTTATTTTTATTTATAATTCTATTATCATTGTTAAATTGTTAGTGCTAATTATGGTTCCTTTTATCAGCTCTTCATTAGCACTAATAAGGATGTCGGTTTATTAGTGTTATAAAAGCACATATAAAGATTCCATTATCAACTCTTATCAATTTAGTGCTGATAAAATTTAAATTTATGCTTGATGTTTTGTTAGAACTTATAAATGTTTCCGTAGTCTACTTAAAATAACCATAAACATGGATTATTGATTCATGATTCTAATGATCTTACTCAACATTCCCCCTTTCAGTGCTATTCCTCTAGGTTCTCTTAGATGGTTTAAGGTTATAATCAAATGTATGTTATTTTCTCATTTTTCTATATTGTTGATTTATTTTTTTGGATGCATGGTTTCATTTTTTCAGTGTTATCAACCAGGAAGAACACTACTTAATCACCGGTGAATAATGACTCCTTATACTTATTGACTTGGATATGTTCATCATTATATTCCAAACCATCACAAAGTGTTCATCCAATTTATCATAGGTGAATTGGAACTCTAATATTGTGATCAATACAAGAAGACACATTCTCATTGCAAATTTTGACATCACATCACATTTATGGAATATAATTTACCTTTACACACCACCATCATTTTTTACATTTCTTAAGATTTATTTTATAATTGTTATCCTCAAAAAAATTATTTTGGTTTATTATACTACACCATTCTCATGTTCCTTTTACTACAACCATTGGACTATGTGCGGTTTATGCACGAGTTTTTAATTTTATATTCAATATGAAGTGGTATTTTTATATCCTTTAAATATTCATGGACTAAATTCTCTATTATATAACACTTGATCCAATTCATATTTTCCGTATGAATTCTAATTAGGTCTATATGAAAAATTGATATATGGGTAGTTTTATATTTTTTACACCATGTCCTATATTATTTAATTTTGAATGTGACTCTGTAATTAATTTAAAATCCCAAAACACATGGTAAAATTTTCTAAATTGAATCTATACATTAAGTGAAATTAGGGATACATTATCATATTTTATAATGAATTGTAAAACTAGAGATTCGTAGAAATACAGTTTTACAAAAGGTGAAACAGTATATTTATTCATCCATCAACATTATACTCCAAAAAAATAAAAATCAAATATATTGGTATTAAAATAAATATTATTCAATAACATTCTGATATATTAATCAATAAATCATGAAATTTATCATATCTGTAGTGATAAAACACAAATGCATAATAAATTTATATAAGGACCGAGTAAATAAAATTAAATGTTTTTAATAACGATTTCAAGGTAAAAATGATTATTATTTAGTGAATTTTTATATTCCACATGATTTAATAATTTTTTATAATATGGTATATATAATGTACTAAAAGAGAATAAGAATCAAGGAATTGATTATGGTGATTGATTATTGGAAATAATGATGAAATTATGTTAGATAATTTTGAATCTCATATTTTTATTGTAATTTTTAAAAAATTATATATATGTTGTTCTGGAATTGGTTCATAATTAATGGGATTGAAGATAGTGATTGTGAAATTAGATCATATATATGTTATTATTTATTATATATTAATGATAAATGTATTGGAATTTATTTGGTGAAATAAATTATAATTTATACATGGTTTTTTGTATTCGGGCATGTGGAAAAATTTTCAATAATATTTCGAAATCTAATTTAAATTATAACAAATATTATTCAATAATGTTCATTAATTATAGTTCTTTAATAGTGGAAATTGATATTTTGATAGAATTTTTTTGAAATTGTTATTGAATAGGGAATATGATGACATTATAGATTCATTAAAATGTAAGTTACTATAGATATATTAGTTATTCATCGAGGGATAAGGTGGTTGTGATGTGAAATTTGTATTTTTATTTGTTATTATTAATAATTTATTCTAAGTAAGGTTAAACTTATACATTTCAGAACCCATTTTTGTGGAAATTTCCTAAGTTAATTGGTTATGTTACGATATCCATGTATTTAAAATGCACATCCTAAGAGAAATGTTTATGTTATACCCATTTCATTATTTGGATTCAATAAGTACATTTGATTGTTATCCCTTCTGGATATTATATAATATTCTAGGAGATTGAGATTTAATATCCTGATTCCTATGATTTTGTTATTTATTAAGAGAGAGAAATTCTTTTTCCATCTCAATTGATTCAAAAGATAACCCCTTATTAGTGAAAGGATTTTATTGTTAGGGAACAACCATTTTATAAAATTATTGTAAGATTAGTAAAATTCAATGGTATAAAATGAAATATATATATTTTATTATCATGATGTATTGTTTAGTACATAATAAAATGAATTAAATTTGTATTTTTAGTGTCACTACTATGAAAATATTGTTTAATATAGACATTCCTAAATATTTTTGGGGCACTTTTATTATTTAACTAATTTTCTTTATAATCACATCGTAAAAATTATATTCACACTAATATTTTGGCAATAGAGTATGAAGACAGAGATATAGATTGCATCCTGGTTTTAAATAGAGCATTTATACGAGACTTATCTAATAAGTTGTCTTGGTTTACATTGTTTTTTATTCAAGACATATTAAATTTTTGAAAAATCATTTATTAAATTCCATTGAAATATGATGATATTACCAACAACATGGAAGAAATTTCTATTGATGAAAGAACAATAGAATTTATAGGGGCTCAATTGTATTTTTATGAAAAAATTAAAGAAAATGCAACATCATAGTATTGAATAAAATTGTCATGGAAATGAGTCATAGTATAAAATTTTAATTAGTTTGGAATCAATGTGGACAACCTATTTTCCCCCAATATTCGATGTTTTTTAGTTATATTGGAGTAATAATGAGGATGAATGTTTTCATTTATCTTGATTTATGGTTCCACATCCAAATTGTGACAATGAAAATCCTTTAGAATGATATAATGGTTATCTCAAAATATACTTTCTATAATTTCCCAAAAAATATATAATGAAGAATTTATATAATTTTCATTATTTATTTCAGATTTCCATTATTTTAGAATATTTCCATAATATATTTTTCGTAATGGCTTCTGTAAAATACTGTAGAAAAATAGGGAAACTTCTTAGAAAGTTAAGTATTAAAGATGCTACAGGGAATGTAAGGTCCCACCCACATGGTAGTTATGAAAACATTATAAATTATAAAACATTGAATTATTTCATCATTATTTTCAATGGGAAATAATTTTAGGTGAATTTATTTTTATAATATATTGTTTTAAATTATTTATTTTATTTATTTTTATTCAAAATTTTCATATTTCTGAAACATAACGGTGTGATGAAAATAATGAAACTGCATCATAACCAATGTACTGGTATCACCCATCATGTATGGGATATGATTCAATAGATAAGAAAATGGCATATATATTAAATAAAAAAAATTTATGTGAAATGAATAAATATATGTTACTTTATATATCCATTTTGAAGAATCAAAACGCGTAACAAATTCCATCCCAGGTTACGTGTTATGTTTTTAGGAATAGCTGAAAAATAGGGAAAAATATTTGTTGAAAAATGAAAAATATTAGGAGAATGATGTGTACGTATGGAAAATTTCAAATTCATTATACATAATAATAGTGTTATATAAAAATATATATTTCTTTTCATATTTTTTTATAAAATTTAGATGTAAGATATGACAATAAACATACTGAAAGATAAAAATACATTTTGAGACTATGGTGTAGGAGAATGTATAGGTCCTAATTGAGGAAAAGGCTGATGTGGAGACTTAGTTATGGAAGGATATGAATCATTTTCATAAAAATAAGAAAATTATTGGAAAAATGGTGTAGAGTGAGGATCATACAGTGAATGATTTTGAGAATCATTTATAAAAAGTGTGCACAACACATCTCAATTAAGATAAAAACAATTTAGTAAGTGGTTTAGGTGAATTATTGAATATTTTTTCATTATTTCTTCATATGAAAGATACCCCTCACAAAGATAAAACATAACAATAACAATAATGACAATAAATAGATGTAGTTTCTTTCCCATTACCTATCTACACTTAAAATAATGGATCTTAATGGTGGATCTAATGGCCACTTGAGAGTAATATAAATGCCATCATATAATCAATCATGTATATAATAAAACTAAAATATTTCAATAAAATTGTGTTTAATAAACCACAAAATCCATATGGTGTGTGATATTACTACTAAAGCACAACTATCATTGACTGATCTTGGATGATAAGGATGGATGTTGTCAAAGGAAGCATGACATAAAATTAAAAGAACCTGACTTATGAATAAAACCTTCAAAATGAAAATATTTATTTATATTAAATCGAAATGAAAAAAAATACAAATGATGTCCCCTTAAAAAAAGAATATAGTATGTTATTACAAAAACTATAGATTAAATAATGAAATACAATGTTTCATCAACTAAATCCAAAATTTATTGAATGAAAATATATAGTGGTTTCACATTTTTTGTAAGTGGAATTATATTTAATATTCAATCACTAGTTAGATTATTTATATAAAAATAAAAAATCTCGTGAAATCTATATAATTACCATTCATTATGCACGTTCCAAATCATTATGTAAAATGATAAATGTTTAAAATATAATAATTAAATACTCCTCATCATTCTCAATAAACTATAAATGATAATAAGGATATTACCATATTTATTAACAAATAATTATGATTTTATGTTATAGTTTATCATCAACAAGAATATTTGATAACATATACAATGCGATAGAATAATTAATTAAGGTTTAATGAATTCAGTTGATTTCATTATCATTTTAATTCTATAAATGGACATAATGCTATTTAATCCTATAAAAAGGGTTAATTTTTTTTGATGACTGCTAGTATCTTATCAATATATATAATAGTTCACACTGAATTCTTCTCCATGAATGATGGAAAATGTTTTATCCTAGAGTGTTTACTCACTAGGATTGTGAAAGGGTGAGATAGATTTTATTATGATCCATAAAAACTCATATGTAAAAATTTCTTTTAGTTCAATAAATAAATTATTGTATGTTTAGAGTAATGGGTAATGTATTGTAGGAATAAATGTCCTTGTCAAAAAGGATTATTTATTGATGTAATATGATCATAGATTCAATAAGGATGATTCACTTCTTATGATGTAATTATATTTTTATAATACAATGCATTAAACATTCTAGGTTATCAAAATGCTACATTATTAGATGACCCAAAGTGTTGAAAGACTTATAAGATAAAACGAAATGGTGAAATCAATTATAACTCCAAGAAATAAAAGGTTTACCACATATATTTCTAATTGTTCAGTTTCAGTTTAAAATGTAAATTTTATTAATGTTTTAATTCATATATATGATTAATTTAATTCATTATAGAATCAGTAACAAAATAATGGTTTTATTATATAGGTTAAATCTTTTCTTGAGTTGGGGTGGGTTCTTCAAACATTCTGGTGGTCCTAAGAGATTAAACATTGATGCCGCAAATGAAATCACAACAACTTGAAAATGGGTCAACCTGGTATACAACCATCGTGAAAAAGATAATTAAAAATACTTGTTTAGTTAATTTTTTCACCATTTTATCTATTTTTTAAAATTTTATAATCATTTATTTGATGTATTTTTTTGGGATGTTATAATATTCTTTCAATCATCTAAAATAAGCCTGAGAAATGTGAATATTGTGATTTTGGATGAGGGATTCAAATCAGTATGTGGTTTCATTTCCATTAAATTATATAATCTATTTATTTTTGTACATAGTTCAGATGGTTGAAATAAAAACTAACATAGCATACTAAATCATTCATAGAAGAATTTGATACATGATGTGATAATCATGACTCATATAGTATGTTTTTAGTATGTAATTTAGATTTTAGTTGGAAACACACATCATATAATGAAAACAAAAATAAATTCAAATCGGTCTTATACATTACTAAAATGATCCACTAGTAATTAGAGATGTAGAAAAATTATACACACTTCAATCTGACACACGGAGTGACAAGTATGACTTTTAGTAAGTCTTTTTATTTAAATTAACATTAAATTCCGTAAAATAGAAATATCATAAATTCAAGATCAAGAAAATTCATAGAGTATATTTTGATACTTTTGGGAAATGATCAATAAGTAATTTGTGACATAAAAGACTCAACTTTAACTCAATATAAAACATGATATCCCTAGTATGACTCAAAGTATATGTTATCTATAAAAAATTGAAAATTTAGTGGAAAATTTGAACCTCATTTAAAACATATAAATCAATCATAATCATTCTTGATAATGTAGGGAAATGATTCCTAATTAATTTTTGGCATGTAGGAATTAGTCATAAATCAATCCCAAATATGATGTGATTGGTATGATTGAAATTCCATGTTTCATATTTAAAATGACAATTACAAAATTAACTAATGTTGAATACAAAAAATTGAAGAAAGAAAATAATTTTATTTTGATAAATTATTAAAAATATCCAAAATTCATTTGTGTATTTTATGATTTAGTCACACCTCAATAAGACATACAGTGTTACCGGTATGACTCCATGTGCATATATTTATTTAGAATTGACATTAATTTTATTAAAACATAAAATTAACTAACTCAAAATAGAGGAGAAAACATCATATTAATTTGATATGTTAGTAAACAATCCAAAATTTAGTTTTTATTTTTAGGTCTCACCAGTAGCTCAATCTGAAGCATTATATACCTAGTATGAATCAATACCTCCCTTATAAATATGAAATTGACATTTTAGGTCAAAAGTGTAAAATGATGAAAATAGAAAAAAATAATATGTTTTTTTGCTAATTTAGGATAATGATTCAAAAATAATTTTTTATATTTATGAATTATTATTTGATTAACCCAATTAACTATGTGACCAGTGTATCTGAAAGTGTAGGTTTTTAGTTTAATTTTACATTTTAGTAAAAATAGTGGCATACTCAAAACAAAGAAAAAAAATTATGATTCTTTTGATACATTATTAAAATGAATCATTTAATAGTTGGATGTGTTGGAATAATACACACATATATTAGAATCATTGTGTTACTAGTATGATAGGATGTGAGTCTTTTTCGTTAAAATCGATATTAATTTTAGTAAAAAATTTGACCTACATGTGAAATCCCAATAAAATGTATTTTTATTGATGATATAATTTAGTAAAAAGAAAAAAAGATATTTTTGATGTATAGGATTCATCAAAACCTCAATATGAGAAATGATGTTCCATGTATGACTTAATGTATCTATTTTAAATTTAAAATCCACATTATAGTTCAAAAATTGGGGCACATTGCAATCTATGAAAATCAAAACAAATTGTCTAGATAATATTGGAAAATGAATTATATTAAATATTTGACATGTAGGATTTAGGCTCACATAACTCTCACAAATAATGTGACCAGAATGAATCAATGTACGTATTAATAGTATAAAATGTCATTTTATTAAAAAACAAATATATTGTACTCAAAATAAATAAAAATAATAATATTATTTTTATACTTTAGTAAAACGATTCATAATTAATTTGAAATTTGAAAAAATAAAAAGAACCTGGATTCATATGGTTGGTGTCAATGGTATGATTCCAAATGAGTTTTGTATTTAAGATTGACATTTATTTTAATTAATGGTCATCTGAAAATCTAAAAACTGATCCAATACATTTAGATTGTTTTAATAAAATCGGAAATAAATATATATGGATGTTTTTACGGTTAGGAATCACATTAACTTATATTTGATGCATGATTTTCATTGAATTACTCAATGCATTTGTAATCATTTTGAAATTGAAATTTTAGTTCAAGAAATGTTAATCAGCAAAAACTAACAAAACACACTCGGATTGTCCATATAAATTAGGAATATGATTCATATTTTATTATTTTAATGTTGGAATCATTCTCAGATAAAAATCAGAAATGATGAGATAGGTATGACTTAATTTTTATGTTTCCATGTAAAAAATGAAATTTTAGTAAAGAAGACAAGTTCCATTTTCAAAACCATGTAATTTCATTAAGATTGTCTGGATATTTTATGAAAATGTACCATAAGTAATTTGGGTGAAGTAAGAATATATATAACCTCAATACGACACATGGTCAAATAAGTATGATTGATATTGTATATTTTAATTTAAAATTAATAGTTGTTTTTCTTCAAAAGACAACTGACAGACTCAAAATCAAGAAAACAAATTTTTTTAGTTTCTATACATTATAAAAAAGATATTTATGAAATTTGTGATATAAGAATTAGACACACCTCTATCTAGTACATGATGTGGGACATATGACACAAAGTCTCCTTTCACATTTTAAAATTGACATTTTAGTGCCAAATGTGTCAATCAATAAAAACGGAGAAAATGAACTCTGATTGTCATGAAAACTTAATAAAATGGTTAATAATTCAATTTTGGAATTTGCGAATTAATATCATGTCACATCCATAGAGTATGGGGATGGTATAACTCAATGTGCATGTTTTCACTTCAAAATGCTATGGTAGTAAACAACACATGTAATGTAGTCAAAACAAGAGGAAATTGTTTCAATTTTTTTTATACATTTGGAAAACTGTGAATAATGGATTAGGAACATTTATGAATTATAATCCCATCAATATAACTCAAAATGTGATCATTATGACTATAACTGTGACTTTTCAATATACACGTGTAATTTTAGATTTAAGCACACAACACATCACCAACACTGAGAATGTGAGTGTATATTTTCATCTAATTATTCATACTCAAAATTATAAAATTTATTTTATTATCATTGTTATATAATTATTATTTATTTAATTTTCAAATAGTTAAATATTGAATATGAATAATAACATGGGTGATGTGCAAGAATCAACCACCACTCAATATAACATACACAGTTCCTAGTATATGGATCAATGTTTATTTTAAAAATATAACATTGAATTTAATTTATTTACTTATATTATTAATAATGTAATAATTTTTTCCTATATATTTTAATTCATTTTCTAAATCAGGGGTTGTTTGTTATTTTATTCAGCTGTGTTTGTTTTCACTATAGTAGTGTATTTGTCATGTACTTCTGTTGTAAGTAATATTTCATTTAAATATTGTATAATTATCAGATTTTATAATTTATGGTACTATTTATGGTGATATTGATTATGGTTATAGACCACTACATTATGCCCTATTTATTGTTATATATTTTACAACAAAATCATGTTGTAGTATGCTCGTTAATCTGTGTTACCTAATGTGATGATAAAAGCATTGGGCTTTTAACCGCACTACGGTATTGATGATTTTGGGTTTTTCACACATGGCTTTCCTTCCATGAACGTCCTCTTGTATTGTGAAAAACCCTTGTAGTACACACTTTTATCCCCACAAGATTCCATTTTGATCTAATTTTCATTAAAAAATGAATACTAGGTATTTGTAATATTTTATACTAACATATAGTACTTTTTTGGTATATTTTTTCAATGTACATGTTTGTTAGGGTATCATGTGTATAATATATATCATAGAAGAAAAAATTTGTAGCGAATAAAATTAATTTCCGTAATTTATGGCAAATTATCCCAACAAAATTATGAGTTTTTTTGTCTAATAAAATAATATATTCTTTATTGAATCATTTTAATATAAAAATGTGAGTTTTTCAAATGTTATATATGAGATGTGATTTTTTAATATAGTTTTATAACAATTACCTGGACAACAATACATATAGGGATTTGGGATATGGATTACCCTTTAGTAAGACTTTGATTTTTATTTTAGTTTGACTATTTATCATGGAGTTATGTTTTTAAAAAGATAATTATTATAAGGTATAGTAATTATACATAAAAGGACATCATTTTTTGAACCCATATTGAGTAATATAGGGTGAATTTTTTTTATTAAGTACATTTTAGTTGAGAAGTTTGATACGGGGAAATCAAGAGTAGTTCAATACAATTGTCTCTCTCATTAAATTTTATAAGTTGATGTATGAATATAATTTATTTCTATAAAATTTCTGATATTTCCAATGGTTGACTTAACAATTAAAGTATAACTAACATGGGATAAAACTATTTTGAAATGTAGTTTTCAACATTGTTAAATATCAGTAAATTGATGACTAATAATATTTTCTGAAAAAATTATATTGATTAAAAATATTAAATTCGATTTTTCTACTATATTTTGATTAAATAATCACAGTTCTTGGTTTCTTATAGAAATTCAATGTTATCAATAAATTAGATAATATGAATCATTTTCAGGAGAATCTAAGGACTTCAGTACTTTGAACATGTAATACCCAATAGTTAAAATATGATGAAAAAAATATTATCAAATGATATTTCATGTTCACATAATTAATATGGGATATAATATTACATATTTTATTTTTAATTTTATTTTGATATTTTTTCTATAATGGAAAACAATTTACAATTCAACCACCTCCTAAGGGTACTTTGATCATGTATCACCAAATACAAAATTATTTAGTAGGATAACAATATAGAAAACATACTTCAGCCCTCACCACATGAATAAGTATTTACTAGATATTTTGATGATGGATTTTTTTCCTAGATGTGATGTGAATATAATAATCGGTCAGTGGTGGGATATTAAATGGTAGGGACATGGTTTCTAGATAGTCAGAGTTAGTATATGATGGAATAATCTATTTTTTATTTTGGGAATTACATTATCAATAATTGGTGTCATGTGAAACCTAATTTATTGTTATAATTGATGAATATTAACTAGATTATTTTGACACTTGGTGATGACTATAAATATTATAGATCATGTTGTTTTGATGGTTAAGGTTTTTACCTTGTGTACCTTTATGTGGTTTTGGGTAGTTAGGTCATGATTTTGTGTTATGAATTACTTAATTTGATTATTGTTTATAATTTTTTTTTTCAATTTAAAACATAGGACACCATAATGGGATGTGTTATACAAACCCCAATATGACTGATTTATTGGTGATGTACTTTTGGTTTCAAATAAATCATCCATTATTATAATTTCCATTATAATTATTCAAGTTATTGATCATTATTAGCTTACTAGATTTATAATACACGGTATATATCAAATTCTTGTTATCCATATATACAAAAGGTATATTGGAGTTTCTATTTTAGTGGTATTTATTTTTTGGGTTATATTTATTTGGATAATATTTTAGTTTTTATCAGTTTATGAAATTGTATAACTATCAATAATCAATCATAGAAATCATATATAGATTGATTTTTTTAATTATAAATGGTTTGGGGTATTCATTTTCCATTACAACCTTCCACATAATTCAATATATAAAATTACAATCCATTTTTTTATTTAAAAATATTTACACTATTTCCCAACCTGTATTCTAATAATGTTGAACTGAAGTTGCAATATTTTCCTAATTACCAATACTATAAGTGGTCATGGGAGTAAAAATGTGTTACAATGGTGTTAAATAGAATTTTTGATATAGATTTTTTATTGGATCGAAAAAATTGGTTTGGCTTTGGTAAACATTGGAAACAATGTTATATGTATTATATTTCAATCTATCTAGTTTGGCATCATAGATATATATTATTAATACTGATATATTCCTATACACACACTCTATTTATCTATCGACTTACTTAAGTATACAGTGAATTGATATTAAATCATATTTAAAAAGAAATATACAACATATTGTAGTTACGACATGATATATGTTTATTCGTTCTTTCCATAGGAGACTTATATTACGATGGGGAAAACAATTCATGAATACTTGTAAATATCTTTTTTTAATGTAATATAAACACTTTAATATTAATGGATTCTTAGTAAGTCTGATATTTTTTCATGTTGAAACTTTATTTGGAAATATTAAGAAGATAAAAATTCATTTATGACCTATAAGAGTGAAACTGATTTTTGATAATGAGGATCACAACAAATGTTTCTAAGCATCCCAGAACATGGTACTTGCATCACCCACCATACCTATGATAGAGCTCACAATGGAGAATGTGATAAATCAATTTGAAAATGAATTATTTGTGATTAAATGATTCATGCTGCCTATTTGGTAGGGTGATATAACACCACATGAATTTTTTATATAGTACATTAAATAAACTTTTTGTTCAATAGTTTTTATCACATGTAGCAACGATCCAAAATGACTAATAACAAATTAAATGGTTTTGATCAAAAAATATAAGAAATAATACAAAAAAAGTAAATAAGAAGATATTAACCAATTGAAAATTATTACATTTAGCAGATATGTTATTAATATGAGTATTCATTATCATATAAAATTTAATTTTTTAATAAAATAAGTCAACAAATTAATAAAATATTATGATACTATATGATATTAAAATAATAAAACTTACAAGTACCCGAACTATATATTTTATTAAAATATGAATTTATTTATAAAATAACATACACTAGATCATAATAAGAATTTATTAAAAACAGTAGAAAAATGAAATATAGAAATGGAATGCAACTTTAGAGTAAAATATAATTTATTGTGTTTAGTAGTTGGAAATCATACACGTAGGTGGCATGTTTATGTCAATGAGACACTTTTACTTAGAGGAATCCTCTATATTATATATATAGAATGTATGTACACATAAAATACCAATATTTATAGAATATGGTATGGTTCATTAAAAATTGAGAGTCATATTTGGATTATTTTTCTATGTAAATAATGGTTCAATGTGGGAGATTATGGAAGAATATTGAACCAGGAAGTATAAATTTTTATAATTTTTCTATTATAAATTTAAGAAGAATATTGATTTTTAGGATATGTTCTGAGGGAAACTGATAAATTAAGGAATAACATATAAACTATAAGGTATTATCTGGGAGATGATATAAACTCGATTCAGAGATGGTGAAGAATAAATTCACCGAATTTGGAAGAGCTGGTAAAGCAATTAAATGTCCTGGAAAGAATGTATAAATATAATATTAGAAGTGTGAAAATAAAAATAAATATGTCGTATTTAAAAATTATATCATTATAGGAAAGCATTTCTACAGATATAAAATTAATTTTCACAGATCATTCCCAGATATTCAACTCCTTCAAAAAATTAAACTATGAAAAAATATATATTAATCCATTATAAATTTACAATACAAAATTTGGATTTTACTATTTAATGGAAGTTATAATTTTTAAGAAATATTAAAATAAATAATGAAAATTCATAACTTTAGGATATGTTAATATAGGAATGTGACCGTATACTATTTCATAACAACATGATGTTATATTATTAATAGAAGTTAAAATTGAATAACAATATGAATTTCGATAACTAAAAATACATTTTGGGGTTTTGGGTATGTTAATACCTATATTCATGTAATACAACTATTTAAAAACATGAATAATGTGTTATAAATAAATTAACAATCCTATATATACAGATCAAATCCCCACATGAAATATTTATATAACTAGTTTTATTAAAAAATATAAGTAATGAATAATATCGATGGAATAAAAGGTTAAGTGATTTGAAAGAGGAAATATGGCTGACCTAGGAGAGCTGTATAAAAAAAGTGGGGATGGAAACTATATATAAATTATGAATGAGAAGAGAGAACATTTTTTTAATAACTAACTTTACATAAAAAATGATACATTAAATTTAAAGTTTATATTGATGGAAAATAATAATATAAATTATTAAATACAAAAATATAATTATTAAGTGCAATATCAAATGGAGGATAGAGATGAAACACTATATTCTATAAGTTGGTACTTATGATGCAAGTTGATAGTGGGGAACTGTCCATATTATGCCATCTATACAAAGGTTGATATTAAATATTAATGAAGGCGATACTTTTATCTATGATGGAGAAGTAGAATTGGATGTATATTTTTTAATGGTATATATATGATAATTATGAAGGATAATGTATCATCCCCTTATTATCCATGTTGTAAATTTCAAATTCGGTTGGGAGGTTTAATTGTCAGTGATGTGAAAAATTGTATGGTAGGCATCCAATTAATTCTCACAAAATACAGATGGATTATGGTAGAAGATTAACATATAAATATGTAACTATATAGAATGTATTTTCATTGTGATAATGTAAATATATATGTTTTCTAATAAAAATATATGTTCCATAAAAAAAATAAACATTATATGATCCTCTTCATAAAATTCTCCAAGTATAAAATCCCAGTACATGTGCTATAGATAAAGGGGAATTCATTTAGAACAGACCCATAAAAACTTAATGCATAGTTAATATAGGTTTATAAATTGTATAAAGACAAACAAATGTGAGTATACATATTAAATAAATATAATGTAACATAATAATTGAGTTTGTGTTGTGTGTAAAATGGTTTTCAAATAATTTGTAAAGGCTTGTGGAAAAATATGAGAGTTGTACGAAAAAAATATTGTAAAAATAGAAAAAAATATTTTGTAATAATATCATTATATTTATTCTATAATCATTTAATTCATTTTGAAATGATAACACATGAGAGGTACAATGTCAGTGTGTCATAAAATTTTAGATTAAAAAATAGAACTTTTATTATCCATAAATTATGAAAAATAAATAAAAAAATATATTATTTTGGACAAGAATTGAAAATATCTTTTAAATGGTTAAAATTAAATTCTTTAATTCATGTTAATCTTCAAATAGTGTATGGAATTGAGACCGACAGTTGATAAAAAAAGAGTAGATGAAACTATTTATTTTCTTCCAAAGGGGGAATGTGTAACCAAAATAATGATACACTCTAAAAAATTATAAAAATGAATGTACAATCAATTAAATCACCCTCATTCAGATAACACATAATTAATCCCACTAAATAATCAAATATCTCGAATCCTTAATTAATGTTGAATGAAAGAAAATATTATTTTTCTATACCAAATAAAATAATCCTTTTTAATATGGAATAGGGGTTACCTAAAATTTTATCCATTATGCAGAAATAGTTAAATTTATTAATTTAATAGAACATATTTAATTTAAAATGTAAATATTTATTTATATGTGTTTTTTATTTCTTCATCATTTTTTTCCAACATCGTACATGTAAAATGTCAGCACAGAGGGATAAATAAACCCCTATGAAATGTATCTAACGATAGATCATCAGAGAGTCCTTTTCTATAATGAAAAAGGAAATGATATTAAAAGATGTAATTATGGTTAACATCAAACCCCAAAAAAATTATTTATGAATGAAATTTGTATGCTACAGTTGAGAATATAATACTAAATTCATTAAAAACAATTGATTTCATCCAATAAATTACAAACATAATAAGATTGTTCATAAGTGAATCATTGTGCTCCCATTAAATAAGGACATAAATATTTATTAAATTATATTGTTGTATTTATAAAGTAATGAAATTAAAAATGGAAAAATATATGATAGTGAATTAAAACTATTCTAATATGTTTTCTAGTAATTCATGGGTACTAATAAATAGATAGGAATAACAATATCAAACTAAATTTCCGTCATTTTAGAAAAATAAAATCAAGATGCCTAATTGAAGAAAAATATACCAATAAAAAATTCAAGGGAATAATCCATGAAATATTATCACATTGGTAATCATCATAAATTTTTCCCAAAATCCTTCAAAAAACTACAATGTTAGTTGAGTACATTAAATGTTGTTTGAGAATAGGTAGAGGAACAAGATTTTAATTCCCACTCCAACAATAGGATATTAGATTTGGAATGTTGTTGCTATTATTATAGGGGATTATTATAAAACATTTATTTCTAAACACATCAATTGAAAATGAATGAAAGGATAAATAAAATTCATGAATTGGATTGAATTTAAAAAATTGTAAAAAAAGTTATTCAGGAAGGACGTTAAATGGATTTGATAATCAAAATCCTAAAATTATTAGAAATAAAAACAATGAAAATATATAATCAATAAATAGTATTCGTATAAATAATATATCAAATAAAATATCATAAGTTCGACATCTCAATCATTATTTTCATAATGTAATAAAATGACAATGGATATTGAATATCACGCCTTATTAAATTTCTATAATCTAAATCAATAGGACTAATGCTGATATTAGTTGAATATTTATTACTAAAATATATCTTGAAAAATTTTACATAAAAATTTATTATTATATGAATCATAAATCCATACTATAATTTAATCAAAAAACATAATTTTGATGTTGCATTAATGAAATTGTAGTCTTGTGAAAATATATACAAAACAAATATGATACATATTTGTATTTTCATAATGAATTATTGCAACTATATAATGAAATATCTATTCTACAATACCAAAATAGATTGTTATTGATTGAATGATATCTAGAGAACCATTTTAAGAAAACATCCATAGGAAATTATTCCTTATAGTTAAAGCCTTCATTAACGTTATCCCAAAAACTTTTTCACTTATTTTGCCAATTCAATTGGTTTTTTAACCCCTAAAAAATTGTCAAACAATATTGAATTAATACAGTATTAAATTTCATTCACATTCCAAAATAGTTTTCAAATAACTTTCAAGAACATATTTTAAAATTAAAAAACATTAAATGTTTTCAGAAACCAGATTGAATTTTAGATTTTATAATATCTGTTTCCCATTCAAGAATGGTTAGAATAATATAAAATCAACTTTTTTTAAACACCATTGAACGTGTAATAATTTTTTGTTACTATATTTGAGTAGATAACTATTTCACAAGATTCTATGATACCTGATTACTAGATAACGAAAAAACATAAAATGATAATTTTTTAAGCAATGGGGGAAACAACTCATGATCAAGACAATCAATAATATTAACTTCAATACCATTAATACTTATCACTTTTTAAAAATACGTGATTCTGAGTCCTTAAAGAAATAATCAATTTTGATAGGACATTTTAAAACATATTTAGGATTTGTTCATTTTTAGGTATTTTTTCTCAAAACATTTCATTTAATATGAGAAAATAAATTAATCAATCTCTAAAAATATTGTTGTATTTATAAATTAAAATATACTGATTCACTACATTAAACCCCACCATGTCTCCAGCTTCAATTTTAATTTCATAATTTATTATTAAATGTAATTTTTGATTAAAAAAATAGTTTTCTGTATATATTAAACAATGGATTGTTCATAAAAAGTAATGGAATAAAAAAATAATGTATTTCAGTGTTTTATAATTTCATTAAAAAATTTATTTGTATTAATAATATAATAGAAAATATATTATTACATATAACTATACAAAATCATGTATAAGGTAATTATTGTGGATCATACATCATACGTACATTGACATATAATTTGAAACAAATATAATTATTACAATAGTATTCATAGAAATTTGGTAGATAGATATGAAATTAGATTTTTTTAGAAGAAATCAATACTATTGGTCATAGTGGATAATCAAGAGGGGTGGTGAATTGAGTTCCAATTATAATTTCTATTAAAAAATGTATGATAAATGTACCCCAATTCAAAACACCCAAGTCAATTAATGTAGTAGAGATATAAATGTTTAATTTCATAACATGTTTCTCTAAGGTTGATTAGTCCTCAGTTGAATCAATGCAATCACTAATTCAACTTTTGAAACAAGTTATCAGAATTAAGCATATATACACCCTAACCAAAACTAACTATCAGAGTCAAAGAAAAAAAAAATTATATATTTGAAAAATATTAGCAGTGGATAAAATAAAACAGAGTGTTTGAAGATTATCACATCAATGTAAACAGTAGGTTCAGTTGCATGCCGAGACCTAGTAGTCTCCACTTGGTGATCACCTTCCACAAAGCAGTTTGTATAAATAAACATAATACACAACCTCTATCAGTTTTACAACTATTTTTACATTGTATATGTTCTAAAACCTCTAACACTGTTCTACATGGGAAAACAAACAATCAAGACACACAAGGATTTTCTACATTTATTCATTGGAAACAATGGTGAGGTTGATTTGAGTGGAGATGATTAGAATCCCCTGGTTAATGCTCATGAGACAATGTGGGTAACAAACACACACTACTGAGAAATGTAAAATAAGGACCATAGTAGAGCCAGAGAATTTAAGATGGAGTGTATAATGCCCTATTTGTTTTAATATCTTCTTTGGATTTCCTGTAGTTTAGGAAATGTATTTTTTGTTCGTTACTGCAAGTTGTATCAAAAAACAAAATGTCACAACTCCTAGGTACTAGCTTCTAGGTACTGACATGTTCAACTTCATGGTATATGGGAGTCGATGTAGCACATCAGGACAACCTTTAATCTGTTCCTCAAAAATATCTTCATGAAGCTTTTGGATTTTTTATTATATGCACTTGAGTGTTCATCTTCTTGTTCTTTAGTAATGTATTCAACTTCTCAACACCTAACTTTGTCATTTTTTTTATCTGTGCCTATATATATATGTTTCATCCTCAATCTTTTTCTTATTCATATTTGAGGTCTGAAAAAAGGAGTGAGGACATCACATGAAATATTTTTCACACCTCGTACTGCCATGATATACGTCGATGGAGAACGTCCGTGGAGGAAGCAGCGTATCCCTTCCTTTGTCGCGGAGAGAAGACTATATAGCAATGTTGATGGTGAGCTTCTGCATCGGTGCCTCCTCCTTGGTCATGAAGGAAGAAGATGACAGAAGAATCCGAGTCGCCGAGTCGATGCTCTCCCTTAGAGAGATAGCGTTCTTCGTTGAAGTGGGGATGTTCTTCGCCAATGAAGATGAAGTTCACCCAAGGATCAAGAGCTCTCCCTCACCCAATATCCTCACACAACTAGCCAACCTAATAAAATAAGTCTTCCACCTTATTTTATTATGTTTTCCATGCCTTTACAAAAACTCAAAAAACAAACTCTATAGTTATATTAATTGATTAGGTTTAATTAATTAACACAAAGTGAGTTGGCATGAAATAAATAGGCAGAGAGAGTTATTTATAAATTAATTACCAGGGGAGTTAACAAACTTAATAGGGAGTTTATGAGAGTTATAAAAATGTGAAGGGTTGTGGCTCGTGTGGGTCCCTCCCCACATTTATCCTCACATGGGTAGTTAGGTTGTCAGTGGATCCCACCCTAACTTCCCCATGTAGAGGTTATAACCACTTATGATAAAATAAAAAAATTGTCCCAAAATTTTATTCAACTCTTAATCAATCCACAAAATTAAACCCCCTCTCTTGTGCAAATGCATCTACAGTAAAAGTCCACTAAAGCAATTATCGGTATTGTGGTTCCATCAGTGCCCTCAGATTTTGATTCCGAGCACCTATTCAAAAGTTAGAAAAACCCGCTCGTTCTTTCACTGAACATACCAGAGCTAAACATCAGAAATTGATTCTGTGCACACCGGGCCTCGGAATCCCGCGCCGTCAGAAAATGCGTACTCATAAAATTCTAAAGAAATTATGAAAAAAATTTCCTTGAAATTTCCGGGTCTTTACAACATATTCATTTTGCAAATATTTTTAAAGTGTGCCTATTTTTAAATATTCAACTACAGTCATTTATAAATTTAATTTATTTTCGACTATATATTCACTGGTAATGTTAAAAATATATTTTTAAATAAATGTTGATAAATATATATTTTTATACATGTATAGTATCTATATTTATAAATTTATATATTTATAAATATTTTAAATAAATAAATTTAATTTTTCAAAAATGTATTAATATAATTATAAGTAAATAATTCTAAATATTTATATAGTTATAATATTATAATATTATATTTAAATAATAAATATACTATGTATATATATATATATATGTTTAGGTCAATGCTTCAGTTTATTCCTGGAAAATGAGGAACATTACAAATAAAAACACCCAACATACAATATATGGATATGCTGGATGAGACTCGAGCTCCTGATATCATTGAGACAGAAAGGGGAAGCTACCACAAAGTTTCACCTTTGTATCTTTATTTATATATATATATATAATTTTATAAATATATAAAAATTATTTTTTAATGTAATAATATTTTTATAAATAAATAATTACGTATTTGAATAATTTTAAAATTATAATAAATATATTTAAATAATGGTGATATTTAATATATTTTTTCTCATATATATTATTTATATATGTGTATATTTATATGTATATTTATATATATATTTACAAAAGTACTTCTATAATTATAAAATTATTATAAATATTGTTAAATATTGAATATATTTACTATATATTAATATTAAATATATATATATATATACAAATATATAAATATATTTATAATAATATATAAATAATTAAAATATTTTTATATTTGTATAAAAAAATTTAATAAAATTATCTATTCATTTTTTAATATATTATTATATATTTATGTAATTATAAATTTATAAGAAAAATTTATATAATTATATAAATATATTTTCCAGATTTTTTTTATTTTTATTTATAATTCCATTATCATTGTTAAATTTTTAGTGCTAATTATGGTTCCTTTTATCAGCTCTTCATTAGCACTAATAAGGATATAGGTTTATTAGTGTTATAAAAGCACATATAAAGATGCCATTATCAACTCTTATCAATTTAGTGCTGATAAAATTTAAATTTATCCTTGATGTTTTGTTAGAACTTATAAATGTTTCTGTAGACTATTTAAAATAACCATAACCACGACTTATTGATTCATGATTCTAATGATCTTACTCAACATTCCCCCTTTCGGTGCTACTCCTCTAGGTTCTCTTAGATGGTTTAAGGTTATAATCAAAAGTATGTTATTTTCTCATTTTTCTATATTGTTGATTTATTTTTCGGGATGCATGGTTTCATTTTTTCAGTGTTATCAACCAGGAAGAACATTACTTAATCACCGGTGAATAATGACTCCTTATACTTATTGACTTGGATATGTTCATCATTATATTCCAGACCATCACAAAGTGTTCATCCAATTTATCATAGGTGAATTGGAACTCTAATATGGTGACCAATACAAGAAGACCCATTCTCATTGTAATTTTTGACATCACATGACATTTATGGAATATAAATTACCTTTACACACCACAATAATTTTTTACATTTCTTAAGATTTATTTTAAAATTTTTATCTTAAAAAAAATTATTTTGGTTTATTATACTACACCATTCTCATGTTCATTTTACTATAACCATTGGATTATGTGAGGTTTATGCACGAGTTTTTAATTTTATATTCAATATGAAGTGGTATTTTTATGTCCTTTAAATATTCATAGACTAAATTCTATATTATATAACACTTGATCCAATTCATAGTTTCCTTATGAATTCTAATTAGGTCTATATGAAAAATTGATATATGGGTAGTTTTATATTTTTTACACCATGTCCTATATTATTTCATTTTGAATGTGACTCTGTAATTAATTTAAAATCCCAAAACACATGGTAAAATTTTATAAATTGAATCTATACATTAAGTGAAATTATGGATACATTATCATAGTTTATAATGAATTTTAAAACTAGAGATTCGTAGAAATACAGTTTTACAAAAGGTGAAACAATATATTTATTCATCCATCAACATTATACTCCAAAAAAATAAAAATCAAATATATTGGTATTAAAATAAATATTATTCAAAAACATTCTCATATATTAATCAATAAATCATGAAATTTATCATATCTATTGTGATAAAACACAAATGCATAATAAATTTATATAAGGACCGAGTAAATAAAATTAATTGTTTTTAATGACGATTTCATGGTAAAATTGATTATTATTTTGTGAATTTTTATATTCCACATGATTTAATAATTTTTTATAATATGGTATATATAATGTACTAAAAGAGAATAAGAATCAAGGAATTGATTATGGTGATTGATTATTGGAAATAATGATGAAATTATGTTAGTTAATTTTGAATCTCATATTTTTATTGTAATTTTTTAAAAAATATACATATGTTGTTCTGGAATTGGTTCATAATTAATGGGATTTAAGATAGTGATTAGGAAATTAGATCATATATATGTTATTATGTATTATATATTAATGATAAATGTATGGAAATTTATTTGGTGAAATAAATTATAATTTATACATGGTTTTTTGTATTCGGGCATGTGGAAAATTTTTCAATAATAATTGGAAATCTAATTTAAATTATAACAAATATTATTCAATAATTTTCATTAATTATAGTTCTTTAATAGTGGAAATTGATATTTTGATAGCATTTTTTTGAAATTGTTATTGAATAGGGAATATGATGACATTATAGAATCATTAAAATGTAAGTTACTATAGATATATTAGTTATTCATCGAGGGATAAGTTGGTTGTGATGTGACATTTGTATTTTTATTTGTTATTATTAATAATTTATTCTAAGTAAGGTTAAACTAATGAATTTCATAACACCTTTTTGTGGAAATTTCCTAAGTTAATTGGTTATGTTACGAAATCCATGTATTTAAAATGCACATCCTAAGAGAAATGTTTATGTTATACCCATTTCATTATTTGGATTCAATAAGTACATTTGATTGTTATCCCTGATGGATATTATATGATTCTAGGAGTTTGAGATTTAATATCTTGATTCCTATGATTTTGTTATTTATTAAGAGAGAGAAATTTTTTTTCATCTTAATTGATTCAAAAGATAACCCCTTATTAGTGAAAGGATTTTATTGTTAGGGAACAACCATGGTATAAAATTATTGTAAGATTAGTAAAATTCAATGGTATAAAATGAAATATATATATTTTATTATCATGATGTATTGTTTAGTACACAATAAAATGAATTAAATTTGTATTTTTAGTGTCACTACTATGAAAATATTGTTTAATATAGACATTCCTAAATATTTTAGTGGACCTTTTATTATTTAACTATTTTTCTTTATACTCACATCTTAAAAATTATATTCAAACTAATATTTTGGCAATATAGTATGAAGACAGAGATACAGATTGCATCCTGGTTTTAAATAGATCATTTATACGAGACTTATCTAATAAGTTGTCTTGGTTTACATTGTTTTTTATTCAAGACATATTAAATTTTTGAAAAATCATTTATTAAATTCCATTGCAATATGATGATATTACCAAAAACATGGAAGAAATTTATATTGATGAAAGAACTATAGAATTTTTAGGGGCTCAATTGTATTTTTATGAAAAAAGAAATGAAAATTAAACATCATAGTATTGAATAAAATTGTCATGGAAATGAGTCATAGTATAAAATTTTAATTAGTTTGGAATCAATGTGGACAACCTATTGTCCCCCAATATTCGATGTTTTTTAGGTATATTGGAGTAATAATGAGGATGAATGTTTTCATTTATCTTGATTCATGGTTCCACATCCAAATTGTGACAATGAAAATCCTTTAGAATGATATAATGGTTATCTCAAAATATACATTCTATATTTTTCCCGAAAAATATATAATGAAGCATTTATATAATTTTCATTATTTCTTTCAGATTTCCATTATTTTAGAATATTTCCATAATATATTTTTCTTAATGGATTCTATAAAATACTATAGAAAAATATGGAAACTTCATAGAAAGATAAGTATTAAAGATGCTACAGGGAATGTAACGTCCCACCCACATGGTAGTTATGAAAACATTATAAATTATAAAACATTGAATTATTTCATCATTATTTTCAATGGGGCATCATTTTAGGTGAATTTATTTTGATAATATATTGTTTTAAATTTTTTATTTATTTATTTTTATTCAAATTTTTTATTTATGAAACATAATAGTGTGATGAAAATAATGAAACTGCATCATAACCAATGTATCGGTATCACACATCATGTATGGGGTATGATTCAATAGATATGAAAATGGAATATATATTAAATAAAAAAAATTTATGTGAAATGAAGAAATATATGTTACTTTATATATCCATTTTGAAGAATCAAAACGCGTAACAAATTCCATCCCAGGTCACGTGTTATGTTTTTAGGAATAGCTAAAAATAGGGCAAAGTATTTGATGAAAAATGAAAAATATTAGGAGAATGATGTGTAGGTATGGAAAATTTCAAATTCATTATACATAATAATAGTGTTATATAAAAATATATATTTATTTTCATATTTTTTTATAAAATTTAGATGTAAGATATGACAATAAACATACTGAAAGAGAAAAATACTTTTTGAGACTATGGTGTAGGAGAATGTATAGGCCCTAATTGAGGAAAAATATGATGTGGAGACTGAGTTATGGAAGGATATGAATCAATTTCATAAAAATAAGAAAATTATTGAAAAAATGGTGTAGAGTGAGGATCATACAGTGAATGATTTTGAGAATCATTTATAAAAAGTGTGCACAACACATCTCAATTAAGATAAAAACAATTTAGTATGTGGTTTAGGTGAATTATTGAATATGTTTTCATTATTTCTTCATATAAAATATACCCCTCAAAAAGATAAAACATAACAATAACAATAATGACAATAAATAGATGTAGTTTCTTGCCCATTACCTATCTAAACTTAAAAAAATGGATCTTAGTGGTGGATCTAATGGCCACTTGAGAGTAATATAAATGCAATCATATAATCAATCATGTATATAATAAAACTAAAATATTTGAATAAAATTGCGTTTAATAAACCAAAAAATTCATATGGTGTGTGATATTACTACTAAAGCACAACTAAAATTGATTGATCTTGGACGATAAGGATGGATGTTGTCAAAGGAAGCATGAAATAAAATTAAAAGAACCTGACTTATGAATAAAACCTTCAAAATGAAAATATTTATTTACATGAATTTGAAATGAAGAAAAATAAAAATGATGTCCCCTTCGAAAAAGAATATAGTATGTTATTACAAAAACTATAGATTAAATTATCAAATACAATGTTTCATCAACTAAATCCAAAATTTATTGAACTAAAATATATAGTGGTTTCACATTTTTTGTATGTGGAATTATATTTAATATTCAATCACTAGTTTGATTATTTATATAAAAATAATCAATCTCGTGAAATCTATATAATTACCATTCATTATGCACTTTCCAAATGATTATGTAAAATGATAAATGTTTAAAATATAATATTTAAATACTCCTCATCATTCTCAATAAACTATAAATGATAATAAGGATATTACCATATTTATTAACAAATAATTATGATTTTATGTTATAGTTTATCATCAAAAAGAATATTCGATAACATATACAATGCCATAGAATAATTAATGAAGGGTTAATGAATTCAGTTGCTTTCATTATCATTTTAATTCTATAAATGGACATAATGCTGTTTAATCCTACAAAAGGGTTAATTGTTTTTGATGACTGGTAGTATCTTATCAATATAAATAATAGTTCACACTGAATTCTTCTCCATCAATGATGGAAAATGTTTTATCCTAGAGTTTTTACTCACTAGGATTGTGAAAGGGTGTGATAGATTTTATTATGATCCATAAAAACTCATATGTAAAAATTTCTTTTAGTTAAATAAATGAATTATTGTATGTTTAGAGTAATGGGTAATGTATTGTAGGAATAAATATCCTTGTCAAAAAGGATTATTTATTGATGTAATATGATCATAGATTCAATAAGGATGATTCACTTCTTATGATGTAATTATATTTTTATAATACAATACATTAAACATTCTAGGTTATCAAAATTCTACATTATTAGATGACCCAAAGTGTTGAAAGACTTATATGATAAAAAGAAATGGTGAAATAAATTATAACTCCAAGAAATAAAATGTGTACCACATATAATTCTAATTGTTCAGTTTCAGTTTAAAATGTAAATTTTATTAATGTTTTAATTCATATATATGATTAATTTAATTCATTATAGAATCAGTATCAAAAGAATGGTTTTATTATATATGTTAAATTTTTTCTTGAGTTGGGGTGGGTTCTTCAAACATTCTCGTGTTCCTAAGAGATTAAACAATGATGCCGCAAATGAAATCACAACAACTTGAAAATGGGTCAACCTGGTATACAACCATCGTGAAAAAGATAATTACTAATACTCATTTAGTTAATTTTTTCACCATTTTATCTATTTTTTTAAATTTTATAATCATTTATTTGATGTATTTTTTTTGGGATGTTATAATATTCTTTCAATCATCTAAAATAAGCCTGAGAAATGTGAATATTGTGATTTTGGATGAGGGATTCAAATCAGTATGTGGTTTCATTTCCATTAAATTATATAATCTATTTCTTTTTGTACATAGTTCAGATGGTTGAAATAAAAACTAACATAACATACTGAATCAGTCATAGAAGATTTTGATACATGATGCGATAATCATGACTCATATAGTATGTTTTTAGTATGTAATTTAGATTTTAGTTGGAAACACACATCATATAATGAAAACAAAAATAAATTCAAATTGGTCTTATACATTACTAAAATGATCCACTAGTAATTAGAGATGTATAAAAATTATACACACTTCAATCTGACACACAGAGTGACAAGTATGACTTTTAGTAAGTTTTTTTATTTAAATTAACATTAAATTCCGTAAAATAGAAATATCATATATTCAAAATCGAGAAAATTCATAGAGTATATTTTGATACTTTTGGGAAATGATCAATAAGTAATTTGTGACATAAAAGACTCAACTTTAACTCAATATAAAACATGATATCCCTAGCATGACTCAAAGTATATGTTATCTATAAAAAAATTGAAAATTTAGTGGAAAATGTGACCCTCATTTAAAACATATAAATCAAGCATAATAATTCTTGATAATGTAGGGAAATGATTCATAATTAATTTTTGGCATGTAGGATTCAGTCATAAATCAATCCCAAATATTATGTGATTGGTATGATTGAAATTCCATGTTTCCTATTTAAAATGACAATTACAAAATTAACTAATGTTGAATACAAAAAATTGAAGAAAGAAAATAATTTTATTTTGATAAATTATTAAAAATATACATAATTAATTTGGGTCTTTTATGATTTAATCACACCTCAATAAGACATATAGTGTTTCTGGTATGACTCCATGTGCATATATTTATTTATAATTGACATTAATTTTATTAAAACATCAAATTAACTAACTCAAAATAGAGGAGAAAACATCATATTAATTTGATATGTTAGTAAACAATCCAAAATTAATTTTTTATTTTTAGGTCTCACCAGTAGCTCAATCTGAAACATTATATACCTAGTATGAATCAATACCTCCCTTATAAATGTGAAATTGACATTTTAGGTCAAAAGTGTAAAATGATGAAAAAAGAAAAAAATAATATGTTTTTTTGCTAATTTAGGATAATGATTCAAAATTGATTTTTTATATTTATGAATTATTATTAGATTAACCCAATTAACTATGTGACCAGTGTATCTGAAAGTGTAGGTTTCCAGTTTAATTTTACATTTTAGTAAAAATAGTGGCATACTCAAAACAAAGAAAAAAAATTATGATTCTTTTGATACATTATTAAAATTAATCATTTAATAGTTGGATGTGTTGGAATAATACACACATATATTAGAATCATTGTGTTACTAGTATGATAGGATGTGAGTCTTTTTCGTTAAAATCGATATTAATTTTAGTAAAAAATTTGACCTGTGAGTGAAATCCCAATAAAATGTATTTTTATTGATTATATAATTTAGCAAAAAGAAAAAAAGATATTTTTGATGTATAGGATTCATCAAAACCTCAATATGAGAAATGATGTTCCAAGTATGACTTAATGTATATATTTTAAATTCAAAATCCACATTATAGTTCAAAAAATGGGGCACATTGCAATCTATGAAAATCAAAAAAATTGTCTTGATAATATTGGAAAATGAATTATATTAAATATTTGACATGTAGTATTTAGGCTCACATAACTCTCACAAATAATGTGACCAGAATGAATCAATGTACGTATTAATAGTATAAAATGTCATTTTATTGAAAAACAAATATAGTGTACTCAAAATAGATAAAAATAATAATATTATTTTTATACTTTAGTAAAACGATTCATAATTCATTTGAAACGTGAAAAAATCAAACAAACCTGGAATCATATGGTTGGTGTCAATGGTATGATTCCAAATGAGTTTTGTATTTATGATTGACATTTATTTTAATTAATGGTCAACTGAAAATCTAAAAATTGATCCAATACATTTAGATTGTTTTAATACAATCAGAAATAAATATATATGGAAGTTTTTAGGGTTAGGAATTACATTAACTTCTATTCGATGCATGATTTTCTTTGAATTACTCAATGAATTTGTAATCATTTTGAAATTGAAATTTTAGTTTAAGAATTGTTAGTCAGCAAAAACTAATAAAACACACTCGGATTGTCCATATAAATTAGGAATATGATTCATATTTTATTATTGTAATGTTGGAATCATTCTCATATAAAAATCAGAAATGATGAGATAGGTATGACTCAATTTTCATGTTTCCATGTAAAAATGAAATTTTAGTAATGAAGACAAGTTCCATTTTCAAAACCATGTAATTTCATTAAGATTGTCTGGATATTTTATGAAAATGTCCCATAAGTAATTTAGGTGAAGTAGGAATATATATAACCTCAATACGACACATGGTCAAATAAGTATGATTCATATTGTATATTTTAATTTAAAATTAATAGTTGTTTTTATTCAAAAGACAACTGACAGAATCAAAATCAAGAATACAACTTTTTTTAGTTTCGATACATTAAAAAAATGATATGTATGTAATTTTTGATGTATATGAATTAGACACACCTCTATCTAGTACATGATGTGGGACATATGACACAAAGTCTCCTTTCACATTTTAAAATTGACATTTTAGTGCCAAATGTGTCAATCAATAAAAACGAAGAAAATGAACTCTGATTGTCATGAAAATTTAATAAAATGGTTAATAATTCAATTTTGGAATTTTCGAATTAATATCATGTCACACCCATAGAGTATGGGGATGGTATAACTCAATGTGCATGTTTTCACTTTAAAATGCTATGGTAGTAAACAACACAAGTAATGCACTCAAAACAAGAGGAAATTGTTTCAAATTGTTTTTATACATTTGGAAAACTGTGAATAATGCATTAAGAACATTTATGAATCATAATCACACCAATATAACTCAAAATGTGATTATTATGACTATAACTGTGACTTTTCAATATACACGTGTTATTTTAGATTTAAGCACACAACACATCACCAACACTGAGAAAGTGAGTGTATATTTTCTTCTAATTATTCATACTCAAAATTATAAAATTTATTTTATTATCATTTTTATTTAATTATTATTTATTTAATTTTCAAATAGGTAAATATTTAATATGAATAATAACATGGGTGATGTGCAAGAATCACCCACCACTCAATATAACATACACAGTTCCTAGTATACGGATCAATGTTTATTTTAAAAATATAACATTGAATTTTATTTATTTACTTATATTATTAATAATGTAATAATTTTTTCCTATATATTTTAATTCATTTTCTAAATCAGGGGTTGTTTGTTATTTTATTCAGCTGTGTTTGTTTTCACTGTAGTAGTGTATTTGTCATGTATTTCCGTTGTAAGTAATATTTCATTTAAATATTTTATAATTATCTGATTTTATAATTTATGGTACTGTTTATGGTGATATTGATTATGGTTATAGACCACTACATTATGCCCTATTTATTGTTCTATATTTTACAACAAAATCATGTTGTTGTATGCTCGTCAATCTGTGTTACCTAATGTGATGATAAAAGCATTGTGATTTTAACCGCACTACGATATTGATTTATTTTTTAGCACTAATAATAAATATTCATGTTTTGTTAAAGGACTCTATATTAGTACTGAAATTCAGTAGTTAGAATCTACCCTAGTTGATGATGTTGGGTTTTTCACACATGGCTTTTCTTCCATGAACATCCTCTTGTATTGTGAAAAACCCTTGTAGTGCACACTTTTATCCCCACAAGATTCCATTTTGATCTAATTTTCATTAAAAAATGAATACTTGGTATGTGTAATATTTTATACTAACATATAGTATATTTTTGGTATATTTTTTCAAAGTACATGTTTGTTAGGGTATCATGTGTATAATATATATCATAAAAGAAAAAATTTTGTAGTGAATAAAATTAATTTCCGTAATTTATGGAAAATTATCTGAACCAAATTATGAGTATTTTTGTCTAATAAAATAATATATTCTTAATTGAATCATTTTAATATCAAAATGTGAGTTTTTCAAATATTATATATTAGATGTGATTTTTTAATATAGTTTTATAATAATTACCTGGACAACAATACATATAGGGATTTGGGAGATGGATTACCCTTTAGTAATACTTTGATTTTTATTTTAGTTTGACTATTTATCTTGGAGTTATGTTTTTAAAAAGATCATTATTATAAGGTATAGAAATGATACATAAAAGGACATCATTTTTTGAACCCATATTGAGTAATATAGGGTGAAATTTTTTTATTAAGTACTTTTTAGTTGATAAGTTTGATACGGGGAAATCAAGAGTAGTTCAATACAATTTTCTCTCTCATTAAATTTTATAAGTTGATGTATGAATATAATTTATTTCTATAAAATGTGTGATATTTCCAATGGTTGACTTAACAATTAAAGTATAACTAACATGCGATAAAACTATTTTGAAAAGTAGTTTTCAACATTGTTAAATATCAGTAAATTGATGATTAATAATATTTTCTGAAAAAATTATATTGATTAAAAATATTAAATTGTATTTTTCTACTACATTTTGATTAAATAATCACAGTTCTTGGTTTCTTATAGAAATTCAATGTTATCAATAAATTAGATAATATGAATCATTTTCAGGAGAATCTAAGGACTTGAGTACATTGAACATGTAATACCCAAGAGTTAAAATATGATGAAAAAAATATTATCAAATGATATTTCATGTTCACATAATTAATATGGGATATAATATTACATATTTTATTTTTAATTTTATTTTTATATTTTTTCTATAATGGAAAACAATTTACAATTGAACCACCTATTAAGGGTACTTTGATCATGTATCACCAAATACAAAATTATTTAGTAGGATAACAATATGGAAAACATACTACATCCCTCACCATATGAATAAGTATTTACTAGATATTTTGATGATGGATTCTTTTCCTAGATTTGATGTGAATATAATAATCGGTCAGTGGTGGGATATTAAATGGTTGGGACATGGTTTCTAGATAGTCATAGTTAGTATATGATGGAATAATCTATTTTTGATATTCGCAATTACATTATTAATAATTGGTGTAATGTGAAACCTAATTTATTGTTATAATTGATGAATATTAACTAGATTATTTTGACACTTGGTGATGACTATAAATATTATACATCATGGTGTTTTGATGGTTATGTTTTTTACCTTGTGTACCATTATGTGGTTTTGGGTAGTGAGGTCGTGATTTTTTGTTATGAATTACTTAATTTTATTATTGTTTATAATTTTTTTTCAATTTAAAACATAGGACACCATAATGGTATGTGTTATACAAACCCCAATATAACTGATTTATTGGTGATGTACATTTGGTTTCAAATAAATCATCCATTATTCTAATTTCCATAATAATTATTCAAGTTATTGATCATTATTAGCTTACTAGATTTATAATACAAGGTTTATATCAAATTCTTGTTATCCATATATACAAAAGGTATATTGGAGTTTCTATTTTAGTGGTATTTATTTTTTGGGTTATATTTATTTGGATATTATTTTAGTTTTTATCAGTTTATGAAATTGTATAACTAACAATAATCAATCATAGAAATCTTATATAGATTGATTTTTTTAATTATAAATGGTTTGGGGTATTCATTTTCCATTACAACCTTCCACATAATTCAATATATAAAATTACAATCCATTTTTTTATTTAAAAATATTTACACTATTTCCCAACCTGTATTCTAATAATGTTGTACTGAAGTTGCAATATTTTTCTAATTACCAATACTATAAGGGGTCATGGAACTAAAAATGTTTTACAATGGTTTTAAATAGAATTTTTGATATAGATTTTTTAATGGATCGAAAAAAATTGGTTTGGCTTTGGTAAACATTGGAAAAAAATTTATGTGTATTATATTTCAATCTATCTAGTTTGGGATCATAGATATAGATTATTAATAATGATATGTTCCTATACACACACTCTATTTATCTATCGACTTACATAAGTATACAATGAATTGATATTAAATCATATTTAAAAATAAATATACAACATATAGTAGTTAGGACATGATATATGTTTATTCGTTCTTTCCAAAGGAGACTTATATTATGATAGGGAAAAAAATTCATGAAGACTTGTAAATATCTATTTTCAATGTAAAATAAACACTTTAATATTAATGGATTATTAGTAAGACTGATATTATTCCATGTTGAAACTTTATTTGGAAATATTAAGAAGATAAAAATTCATTTCTGACCTATAAGAGTGAAACTGATTTTTGATAATGAGGATCACACAAAATGTTTCTAAGCATCCCAGTACATGGTACTTGCATCATCCACCATACCTATGATAGAGCTCACTATAGAGAATGTGATAAATAAATTTGAAAATGAATTATTTGTGATTAAATGATTCATGCGGCCTATTTGGTAGGGTGATATAACACCACATGAATTTTTTATATAGTACATTAAATAAACTTTTTTTTCAATAGTTTTTATCACATGTATCAACAATCCAATATGAATACTATCAAATTAAATGGTTTTGATCAAAAAATATAATAATAAAACAAAAAAATTAAATAAGAAGATATTAACTAATTGAAAATTATTACATTTAGCAGATATATTATTAATATGATTATTCATTATCATATAAAATATAATTTTTTAATAAAATAAGTCAACAAATTAATAAAATATTATGATACTATATGATATTAAAATAATAAAACATACAAGTACCCAAACTATATATTTTATTAAAACATGAATTTATTTATAAAATAACATACACTAGCTCATAATAAGAATTTATTAAAAACAGTAGAAAAATGAAATATAGAAATGGAATGAAACTTAAGAGTAATATATAATTTATTGTGTTTAGTAGTTGGGAATCATACACATAGGTGGCATATTTATGTCAACGAGTGAATTTTCCTTTGAGGAATCCTCTATGTTATATATATAGAATATATGTACCCATAAAATACCGATATTTATAGAATATGGTATGGTTCATTGAAAATTGAAAGTCATATTTGGATTGTTTTTCTATGTAAATAATGGTGCAATGTGGGAGATTATGGAAGAATATTGAACCAGGAAGTATAAATTTTTATAATTTTTCTATTATAAATTTAAGAAGAATAAAGATTTTTAGGATATGTTCTGAGGGAAACTGATAAATTAAGGAGGAACATATAAACTATAAGGTATTATCTGGGAGATGATATAAACTCGATTTAGAGATGGTGAAGAAGAAATTCACCGAATCTGGAATAGCTGGTGAAGCAATTAAATGGCCTGGAAAGAATGTATAAATATAATATTAGAAGTGTAAAAAAAATATGTCATATTTAAAAATTATATCATTATAGGAAAGAATTTCTACAGATATAAAATTAATTTTCACAGATCATTCCCAGATATTCAACTCCTTCAAAAAATTAAACTATGAAAAAAATATATATTAATCCATTATAAATTTACAATCCAAAATTTGGATTTTTCTATTTAATGGAAGTTATAATTTTTAAGAAATATTAAAATAATTAATGAAAATTCATAACTTTGGGATATGTTAATATATGAATGTGACCGTATACTATTTCATAACAACATGATGTTATATTATTACTAGAAGTTAAAATTGAATAACAATATGAATTTCGATAACTAAAAATACATTTTGGGGTTTTGGGTATGTTAATACCTATATTCATGTAATACAACTATTTAAAAACATGAATAATGTGTTATAAATAAATTAACAAACCTATATATACAGATCAAATCCCCACATGAAATATTCATATCATTAGTTTTATTAAAAAATATAAATAATGACAAATCTCGATGGAATAAAATGTTAAGTGATTTGAAAGAGGAAATATGACTGACCTAGGAGAGCTGTATAAAAAAAGTGGGGATGGAAACTATATATAAATTATGAATGAGAAGTGAGAACTTTTTTTTAATAACTAACTTTACATAAAAATGATACATGAAATTTAAAGTTTAAATTGATGGAAAATAATAATATAAATTATTAAATACAAAAATATAATTATTAAGTGCAATATCAAATGGAGGATAGAGATGAAACATTATATTCTATAAGTTGGTACTTATGATGCAATTTGATAGTGGGGGAACTGTCCATATTAGGTCATCTATACAAAGGATGATATTAAATATTAATAAAGGCGAAACTTTTATCTATGATGGAGAAGTAGAAATGGATGTAGATTTTTTTATGGTATATATATGATAATTATGAAGGATAATGTATCATCCCCTTATTATCCATGTTGTAAGTTTCACATTCGGTTGGGAGGTTTAATTGTTAGTGATGTGAAAAATTGTATGGTAGGCATCCAATTAATTCTCACAAAATACTGATGGATTATGGTAGAAGATTAAGATATAAATATATAACTATATAGAATGTATTTTCATTGTGATAATGTAAATATATATGTGTTCTAATAAAAATATATGTTCCATAAAAAAAATAAACATTATATGATCCTCTTCATAAAATTCCCCAAGTATAAAATCCCAGTACATGTGCTACAGATAAAGGGGAATTCATTTAGAGCAGACCCATAAAAACTTAATGCATAGTTAATATAGGTTTATAAATTGTATAAAGACAAACAAATGAGAGTATACATATTAAATAAATATAATGTAACATAAAAATTGGGTTTGTGTTGTGTGTAAAATGGTTTTCAAATAATTTGTAAAGGCTTGTGGAAAAATATGAGAGTTGTCGGAAAAAAATATTGTAAAAAAAAAGAAATAAAATATTTTTTAATAATATCATTATATTTATTCTACAATCATTTAATTCATTTTGAAATGAGAACACATGAGAGGTACAATGTCAGTGTGTCATAAAATTTTAGAATAAAAAATAAAATTTTGATTATCCATATATTATGAAAAATAAATAAATAAATATCCTTATTTTGGACAAGAATTGAAAATATCTTTTAAATGGTTAAAATTAAATTCTTTAATTCATGTTAATCCTCAAATAGTGTATGGAATTGAGACCGACAGTTGATAAAAAAAGAGTATATGAAACTATTTATTTTCTTCCAAAGGGGGAATCTGTAACCAAAATAATGATACACTCTAAAAAATTATAAAAATGAATGTACAATCAATAAAATCACCCTCATTTAGATAACACTTAATTAATCCCAATAAATAATCAAATATCTCGAATCCTTAATTAAAGATGAATGAAAGAAAATATTATTTTTCTATACCAAATAAAATAATTCTTTTTTAATATGGAATAGGGGTTACATAAAATTTTATCCATTATGCAGAAATAGTTAAATTTATTAATTTAATACAACATATTTAATTTAAAATGTAAAGTATTTATGTATATGTTTTTTTATTTCTTCATCATTTTTTTCCACATCGTACATGTAAAATGTCAGCACAGAGGGATAAATAAACCCCTATGAAATGTATCTAACGATAGTTCATCAGAGAGTCCTTTGCTATAATGAAAAAGGAAATGATATTAAAAGATGTAATTATGGTTAACATCAAACCCCAAAAAAATATTTATGAATGAAATTTTTATGCTACAGTTGAGATAATAATACAAAATTCATTAAAAACAATTGACTTTATCCAATAAATTACAAACATAATGAGATTGTTCATAAGTGAATCATTGTGTTCCCATTAAATAAGTACATTTTATTGTTATTAATAATTTATTATTAATAATTTATTCTAAGTAAGGTTAAACTAATGAATTTCAGAACCCCTTTTTGTGGAAATTTCCTAAGTTAATTGGTTATGTTACGAAATCCATGGATTTAAAATGCACATCCTAAGAGAAATGTTTATGTTATACCCATTTCATTATTTGGATTCAATAAGTACATTTGATTGTTATCCCTGATGGATATTATATTATTCTAGGAGTTTGAGATTTAATATCCTGATTCCTATGATTTTGTTATTTATTAAGAGAGAGAAATTTTTTTTTTCATCTTAATTGATTCAAAAGATAACCCCTTATTAGTGAAAGGATTTTATTGTTAGGGAACAACCATGGTATAAAATTATTGTAAGATTAGTAAAATTCAATGGTATAAAATGAAATATATATATTTTATTATCAGGATGTATTGTTTAGTACACAATAAAATGAATTAAATTTGTATTTTTAGTGTCACTACTATGAAAATATTGTTTAATATAGACATTCCTAAATATTTTAGGGGACCTTTTATTATTTAACTATTTTTCTTTATACTCACATCTTAAAAATTATATTCACACTAATATTTTTGCAATATAGTATGAAGACAGACATACAGATTGCATCCTGGTTTTAAATAGAGCATTTATACGAGACTTATCTAATAAGTTGTCTTGGTTTACATTGTTTTTTATTCAAGAAATATTAAATTTTTGAAAAATCATTTATTAAATTCCATTGCAATATGATGATATTACCAAAAACATGGAAGAAATTTATATTGATGAAAGAACTATAGAATTTTTAGGGGCTCAATTGTATTTTTATGAAAAAAGAAATGAAAATGGAACATCATAGTATTGAATAAAATTTTCATGGAAATGAGTCATAGTATAAAATTTTAATTAGTTTGGAATCAATGTGGACAACCTATTGTCCCCCAATATTCGATGTTTTTTAGTTATATTGTAGTAATAATGAGGATGAATGTTTTCATTTATCTTGATTCATGGTTCCACATCCAAATTGTGACAATGAAAATCCTTTAGAATGATATAATGGTTATCTCAAAATATACTTTCTATATTTTTCCCGAAAAATATATAATGAAGCATTTATATAATTTTCATTATTTCTTTCAGATTTCCATTATTTTAGAATATTTCCATAATATATTTTTCTTAATGGATTCTGTAAAATACTGTAGAATAATATGGAAACTTCTTAGAAAGATAAGTATTAAAGATGCTACAGGGAATGTAAGTTCCCACCCACATGGTTGTTATGAAAACATTATAAATTATAAAACATTGAATTATTTCATCATTATTTTCAATGGGACATCATTTTAGGTGAATTTATTTTGATAATATATTGTTTTAAATTTTTTATTTATTTATTTTTATTCAAAATTTTTTATTTATGAAACATAATAGTGTGATGAAAATAATGAAACTGCATCATAACCAATGTACTGGTATCACACATCATGTATGGGGTATGATTCAATAGATATGAAAATGGAATATATATTAAATAAAAAAATTTATGTGAAATGAAGAAATATATGTTACTTTATATATCCATTTTGAAGAATCAAAACGCGTAACAAATTCCATCCCAGGTCACGTGTTATGTTTTTAGGAATAGCTAAAAATAGGGCAAAGTATTTGATGAAAAATGAAAAATATTAGGAGAATGATGTGTAGGTATGGAAAATTTCAAATTCATTATACATAATAATAGTGTTATATAAAAATATATATTTATTTTCATATTTTTTTATAAAATTTAGATGTAAGATATGACAATAAACATACTGAAAGAGAAAAATACTTTTTGAGACTATGGTGTAGGAGAATGTATAGGCCCTAATTGAGGAAAAATCTGATGTGGAGACTGAGTTATGGAAGGATATGAATCAATTTTATAAAAATAAGAAAATTATTGAAAAAATGGTGTAGAGTGAGGATCATACAGTGAATGATTTTGAGAATCATTTATAAAAAGTGTGCACAACACATCTCAATTAAGATAAAAACAATTTAGTATGTGGTTTAGGTGAATTATTGAATATTTTTTCATTATTTCTTCATATGAAATATACCCCTCAAAAAGATAAAACATAACAATAACAATAATGAAAATAAATAGATGTAGTTTCTTGCCCATTACCTATCTAAACTTAAAAAAATGGATCTTAGTGGTGGATCTAATGGCCACTTGAGAGTAATATAAATGCAATCATATAATCAATCATGTATATAATAAAACTAAAATATTTGAATAAAATTGTGTTTAATAAACCAAAAAATTCATATGGTGTGTGATATTACTACTAAAGCACAACTAACATTGATTGATCTTGGACGATAAGGATGGATGTTGTCAAAGGAAGCATGAAATAAAATTAAAAGAACCTGACTTATGAATAAAACCTTCAAAATGAAAATATTTATTTACATGAATTCGAAATGAACAAAAATAAAAATGATGTCCCCTTCGAAAAAGAATATAGTATGTTATTACAAAAACTATAGATTAAATTATCAAATACAATGTTTCATCAACTAAATCCAAAATTTATTGAATTAAAATATATAGTGGTTTCACATTTTTTGTAAGTGGAATTATATTTAATATTCAATCACTAGTTTGATTATTTATCTAAAAATAATCAATCTCGTGAAATCTATATAATTACCATTCATTATGCACTTTCCAAATGATTATGTAAAATGATAAATATTTAAAATATAATATTTAAATACTCCTAATCATTATCAATAAACTATAAATGATAATAAGGATATTACCATATTTATTAACAAATAATTATGATTTTATGTTATAGTTTATCATCAAAAAGAATATTCGATAACATATAAAATGCGATAGAATAATTAATGAAGGGTTAATGAATTCAGTTGCTTTCATTATCATTTTAATTCTATAAATGGACATAATGCTGTTTAATCCTACAAAAGGGTTAATTTTTTTTGATGACTGGTAGTATCTTATCAATATAAATAATAGTTCACACTGAATTCTTCTCCATCAATGATGGAAAATGTTTTATCCTAGAGTTTTTACTCACTAGGATTGTGAAAGGGTGTGATAGATTTTATTATGATCCATAAAAACTCATATGTAAAAATTTCTTTTAGTTAAATAAATGAATTATTGTATGTTTAGAGTAATGGGTAATGTATTGTAGGAATAAATATCCTTGTCAAAAAGGATTATTTATTGATGTAATATGATCATAGATTCAATAAGGATGATTCACTTATTATGATGTAATTATATTTTTATAATACAATACATTAAACATTCTAGGTTATCAAAATTCTACATTATTAGATGACCCAAAGTGTTGAAAGACTTATATGATAAAAAGAAATGGTGAAATCAATTATAACTCCAAGAAATAAAATGTGTACCGCATATAATTCTAATTGTTCAGTTTCAGTTTAAAATGTAAATTTTATTAATGTTTTAATTCATATATATGATTAATTTAATTCATTATAGAATCAATAACAAAAGAATGGTTTTATTATATATGTTAAATTTTTTCTTGAGTTGGGGTGGGTTCTTCAAACATTCTCGTGTTCCTATGAGATAAAACATTGATGTCGCAAATGAAATCACAACAACTTGAAAATGGGTCAACCTGGTATACAACCATCGTGAAAAAGATAATTAATAATAATCGTTTAGTTAATTTTTTCACCATTTTATCTATTTTTTTAAATTTTATAATCATTTATTTGATGTATTTTTTTGGGATGTTATAATATTCTTTCAATCATCTAAAATAAGCATGAGAAATGTGAATATTGTGATTTTGGATGAGGGATTCAAATCAGTATGTGGTTTCATTTCCATTAAATTATATAATCTATTTCTTTTTCTACATAGTTCAGATGGTTGAAATAAAAACTAACATAACATACTGAATCAGTCATAGAAGATTTTGATACATGATGCGATAATCATGACTCATATAGTATGTATTTAGTATGTAATTTAGATTTTAGTTGGAAACACACATCATATAATGAAAACAAAAATAAATTCAAATTGGTCTTATACATTACTAAAATGATCCACTAGTAATTAGATATGTATAAAAATTATACACACTTCAATCTGACACACAGAGTGACAAGTATGACTTTTAGTAAGTTTTTTTATTTAAATTAACATTAAATTCCGTAAAATAGAAATATCATATATTCAAAATCGAGAAAATTCATAGAGTATATTTTGATACTTTTGGGAAATGATCAATAAGTAATTTGTGACATAAAAGACTCAACTTTAACTCAATATAAAACATGATATCCCTAGTATGACTCAAAGTATATGTTATCTATAAAAAAATTGAAAATTTAGTGGAAAATGTGACCCTCATTTAAAACATATAAATCAAGCATAATAATTCTTGATAATGTAGGAAAATGATTCATAATTAATTTTTGGCATGTAGGATTCAGTCATAAATCAATCCCAAATATTATGTGATTGGTATGATTGAAATTTCATGTTTCCTATTTAAAATGACAATTACAAAATTAACTAATGTTGAATACAAAAAATTGAAGAAAGAAAATAATTTTATTTTGATAAATTATTAAAAATATACATAATTCATTTGGGTCTTTTATGATTTAATCACACCTCAATAAGACATATAGTGTTTCTGGTATGACTCCATGTGCATATATTTATTTATAATTGACATTAATTTTATTAAAACAGCAAATTAACTAACTCAAAATAGAGGAGAAAACATCATATTAATTTGATATGTTAGTAAACAATCCAAAATTAATTTTTTATTTTTAGGTCTCACCAGTAGCTCAATCTGAAACATTATATACCTAGTATGAATCAATACCTCCCTTATAAATGTGAAATTGACATTTTAGGTCAAAAGTGTAAAATGATGAAAATAGAAAAAACTAATATGTTTTTTTTTGCTAATTTAGGATAATGATTCAAAATTGATTTTTTATATTTATGAATTATTATTAGATTAACCCAATTAACTATGTGACCAGTGTATCTGAAAGTGTAGGTTTCCAGTTTAATTTTACATTTTAGTAAAAATAGTGGCATACTCAAAACAAAGAAAAAAAATTATGATTCTTTTGATACATTATTAAAATTAATCATTTAATAGTTGGATGTGTTGGAATAATACACACATATATTAGAGTAATTGTGTTACTAGTGTGATAGGATGTGAGTATTTTTCGTTAAAATCGATATTAATTTTAGTAAAAAATTTGACCTGTGTGTGAAATCCCAATAAAATGTATTTTTATTGATTATATAATTTAGCAAAAAGAAAAAAAGATATTTTTGATATATAGGATTCATCAAAACCTCAATATGAGAAATGATGTTCCAAGTATGACTTAATGTATATATTTTAAATTTAAAATCCACATTATAGTTCAAAAAATGGGGCACATTGCAATCTATGAAAATCAAAACAAATTGTCTTGATAATATTGGAAAATGAATTATATTAAATATTTGACATGTAGTATTTAGGCTCACATAACTCTCACAAATAATGTGACCAGAATGAATCAATGTACGTATTAATAGTATAAAATGTCATTTTATTGAAAAACAAATATAGTGTACTCAAAATAGATAAAAATAATATTATTATTTTTATACTTTAGTAAAACGATTCATAATTCATTTGAAACGTGAAAAAATCAAAAAAACCTGGAATCATATGGATGGTGTCAATGGTATGATTCCAAATGAGTTTTATATTTAAGATTGACATTTATTTTAATTAATGGTCAACTGAAAATCTAAAAACTGATCCAATACATTTAGATTGTTTTAATATAATCAGAAATAAATATATATGGAAGTTTTTAGGGTTAGGAATTACATTAACTTCTATTCGATGCATGATTTTCTTTGAATTACTCAATGCATTTGTAATCATTTTGAAATTGAAATTTTAGTTTAAGAATTGTTAGTCAGCAAAAACTAATAAAACACACTCGGATTGTCCATATAAATTAGGAATATGATTCATATTTTATTATTGTAATGTTGGAATCATTCTCAGATAAAAATCAGAAATGATGAGATAGGTATGACTCAATTTTCATGTTTCCATGTAAAAATGAAATTTTAGTATTGAAGACAAGTTCCATTTTCGAAACCATGTAATTTCATTAAGATTGTCTGGATATTTTATGAAAATGTCCCATAAGTAATTTAGGTGAAGTAGGAATATATATAACCTCAATACGACACATGGTCAAATAAGTATGATTAATATTGTATATTTTAATTTAAAATTAATAGTTGTTTTTATTCAAAAGACAACTGACGGAATCAAAATCAAGAAAACAACTTTTTTTAGTTTCGATACATTATAAAAATGATATGTATGTAATTTTTTATGTATAAGAATTAGACACACCTCTATCTAGTACATGATGTGGGACATATGACACAAAGTCTCCTTTCACATTTTAAAATTGACATTTTAGTGCCAAATGTGTCAATCAATAAAAACGGAGAAAATGAACTCTGATTGTCATGAAAATTTAATAAAATGGTTAATAATTCAATTTTGGAATTTGCGAATTAATATCATGTCACACCCATAGAGTATGGGGATGGTATAACTCAATGTGCATGTTTTCACTTTAAAATGCTATGGTAGTAAACAACACAAGTAATGTACTCAAAACAAGAGGAAATTGTTTCAAATTGTTTTTATACATTTGGATAACTGTGAATAATGCATTAGGAACATTTATGAATTATAATCACACCAATATAACTCAAAATGTGATCATTATGACTATAAATGTGACATTTCAATATACACGTGTTATTTTAGATTTAAGCACACAACACATCACCAACACTGAGAAAGTGAGTGTATATTTTCTTCTAACTATTCATACTCAAAATTATAAAATTTATTTTATTATCATTTTTATATAATTATTATTTATTTAATTTTCAAATAGGTAAATATTGAATATGAATAATAACATGGGTGATGTGCAAGAATCAACCACCACTCAATATAACATACACAGTTCCTAGTATACGGATCAATGTTTATTTTAAAAATATAACATTGAATTTTATTTATTTACTTATATTATTAATAATGTAATAATTTTTTCCTATATATTTTAATTCATTTTCTAAATCAGGGGTTGTTTGTTATTTTATTCAGCTGTGTTTGTTTTCACTTTAGTAGTGTATTTGTCATGTATTTCCGTTGTAAGTAATATTTCATTTAAATATTGTATAATTATCTGATTTTATAATTTATGGTACTGTTTATGGTGATATTGATTATGGTTATAGACCACTACATTATGCCCTATTTATTGTTCTATATTTTACAACAAAATCATGTTGTTGTATGCTCGTTAATTTGTGTTACCTAATGTGATGATAAAAGCATTGTGCTTTTAACCGCACTACGATATTGATTTATTTTTTAGCACTAACAATAAATATTCATGTTTTGTTAAAGGACTCTATATTAGTACTGAAATTCAGTAGTTAGAATCTACCGTAGTTGATGATGTTGGGTTTTTCACACATGGCTTTTCTTCCATGAACATCCTCTTGTATTGTGAAAAACCCTTGTAGTGCACACTTTTATCCCCACAAGATTCCATTTTGATCTAATTTTCATTAAAAAACGAATACTTGGTATGTGTAATATTTTATACTAACATATAGTATATTATTGGTATATTTTTTCAAAGTACATGTTTGTTAGGGTATCATGTGTATAATATATATCATAAAAGAAAAAATTTGGTAGTGAATAAAATTAATTTCCGTAATTTATGGAAAATTATCCGAACAAAATTATGAGTATTTTTGTCTAATAAAATAATATATTCTTAATTGAATCATTTTAATATCAAAATGTGAGTTTTTCAAATATTATATATTAGATGTGATTTTTTAATATAGTTTTATAATAATTACCTGGACAACAATACATATAGGGATTTGGGAGATGGATTACCCTTTAGTAAGACTTTGATTTTTATTTTAGTTTGACTATTTATCATGGAGTTATGTTTTTAAAAAAATCATTATTATAAGGTATATAAATGATACATAAAAGGACATCATTTTTTGAACCCATATTGAGTAATATAGGGTGAAAGTTTTTTATTAAGTACTTTTTAGTTGATAAGTTTGATACGGGGAAATCAAGAGTAGTTCAATACAATTTTCTCTCTCATTAAATTTTATAAGTTGATGTATGAATATAATTTATTTCTATAAAATGTGTGATATTTCCAATGGTTGACTTAACAATTAAAGTATAACTAACATGCGATAAAACTATTTTGAAAAGTAGTTTTCAACATTGTTAAATATCACTAAATTGATGATTAATAATATTTTCTGAAAAAATTATATTGATTAAAAATATTAAATTGTATTTTTCTACTATATTTTGATTAAATAATCACAGTTCTTGGTTTCTTATAGAAATTCAATGTTATCAATAAATTAGATAATATGAATCATTTTCAGGAGAATCTAAGGACTTGAGTACTTTGAACATGTAATACCCAAGAGTTAAAATATGATGAAAAAAATATTATCAAATGATATTTCATGTTCACATAATTAATATGGGATATAATATTACATATTTTATTTTTAATTTTATTTTTATATATTTTCTATAATGGAAAACAATTTACAATTCAACCACATATTAAGGGTACTTTGATCATGTATCACCAAATACAAAATTATTTAGTAGGATAACAATATGGAAAACATACTACATCCCTCACCATATGAATAAGTATTTACTAGATATTTTGATGATGGATTCTTTTCCTAGATTTGATGTGAATATAATAATCGGTCAGTGGTGGGATATTAAATGGTTGGGACATGGTTTCTAGATAGTCAGAGTTAGTATATGATGGAATAATCTATTTTTGATGTTCGCAATTACATTATTAATAATTGGTGTAATGTGAAACCTAATTTATTGTTATAATTGATGAATATTAACTAGATTATTTTGACACTTGGTGATGACTATAAATATTATACATCATTGTGTTTTGATGGTTAAGTTTTTTACCTTGTGTACCATTATGTGGTTTTGGGTAGTGAGGTCGTGATTTTTTGTTATGAATTACTTAATTTTATTATTTTTTTAATTTTTTTTCAATTTAAAACATAGGACACCATAATGGTATGTGTTATACAAACCCCAATACAACTGATTTATTGGTGATGTACTTTTGGTTTCAAATAAATCATCCATTATTCTAATTTCCATAATAATTATTCAAGTTATTGATCATTATTAGCTTACTAGATTTATAATACAAGGTTTATATCAAATTCTTGTTATCCATATATACAAAAGGTATATTGGAGTTTCTATTTTAGTGGTATTTATTTTTTGGGTTATATTTATTTGGATATTATTTTAGTTTTTATCAGTTTATGAAATTGTATAACTAACAATAATCAATCATAGAAATCATATATAGATTGATTTTTTTAATTATAAATGGTTTGGGGTATTCATTTTCCATTACAACCTTCCACATAATTCAATATATAAAATTACAATCCATTTTTTTATTTAAAAATATTTACACTATTTCCCAACCTGTATTCTAATAATGTTGTACTGAAGTTGCAATATTTTTCTAATTACCAATACTATAAGGGGTCATGGAACTAAAAATGTGTTACAATGGTTTTAAATAGAATTTTTGATATAGATTTTTTAATGGATCGAAAAAAATTGGTTTGGATTTGGTAAACATTGGAAAAAATGTTATATGTATTATATTTCAATCCATCTAGTTTGGGATCATAGATATAGATTATTAATACTGATATGTTCCTATACACACACTCTATTTATCTATCGACTTACATAAGTATACAGTGAATTGATATTAAATCATATTTAAAAATAAATATACAACATATAGTAGTTACGACATGATATATGTTTATTCGTTCTTTCCAAAGGAGACTTATATTATGATAGGGAAAAAAATTCATGAAGACATGTAAATATCTATTTTTAATGTAAAATAAACACTTTAATATTAATGGATTATTAGTAAGTCTGATATTTTTCCATGTTGAAACTTTATTTGGAAATATTAAGTAGATAAAAATTCATTTCTGACCTATAAGAGTGAAACTGATTTTTGATAATGAGGATCACACCAAATGTTTCTAAGCATCCCAGTACATGGTACTTGCATCATCCACCATACCTATGATAGAGCTCACTATGGAGAATGTGATAAATAAATTTGAAAATGAATTATTTGTGATTAAATGATTCATGCGGCCTATTTGGTAGGGTGATATAACACCACATGAATTTTTTATATAGTACATTAAATAAACTTTTTTTTCAATAGTTTTTATCACATGTATCAACAATCCAATATGAATACTATCAAATTAAATGGTTTTGATCAAAAAATATAATAATAAAAAAAAAATTAAATAAGAATATATTAACTAATTGAAAATTATTACATTTAGCAGATATATTATTAATATGATTATTCATTATCATATAAAATTTAATTTTTTAATAAAATAAGTCAACAAATTAATAAAATATTATGATACTATATGATATTAAAATAATAAAACATACAAGTACCCAAACTATATATTTTATTAAAATATGAATTTATTTATAAAATAACATACACTAGCTCATAATAAGAATTTATTAAAAACAGTAGAAAAATGAAATATAGAAATGGAATGCAACTTAAGAGTAAAATATAATTTATTGTGTTTAGTAGTTGGGAATCATACACATAGGTGGCATATTTATGTCAATGAGTGACTTTTCCTTTGAGGAATCTTCTATATTATATATATAGAATATATGTACACATAAAATACCGATATTTATAGAATATGGTATGGTTCATTGAAAATTGAAAGTCATATTTGGATGATTTTTCTATGTAAATAATGGTTCAATGTGGGAGATTATGGAAGAATATTGAACCAGGAAGTATAAATTTTTATAATTTTTCTATTATAAATTTAAGAAGAATAAACATTTTTAGGATATGTTCTGAGGGAAACTGATAAATTAAGGAGGAACATATAAACTATAAGGTATTATCTGGGAGATGATATAAACTCGATTTAGAGATGGTGAAGAAGAAATTCACCGAATCTAGAAGAGCTGGTGAAGCAATTAAATGGCCTGGAAAGAATGTATAAATATAATATTAGAAGTGTGAAAAAAATATGTCGCATTTAAAAATTATATCATTATAGGAAAGAATTTCTACAGATATAAAATTAATTTTCACAGATCATTCCTAGATATTCAACTCCTTCAAAAAATTAAACTATGAAAAAAATATATATTAATCCATTATAAATTTACAATCCAAAATTTGGATTTTTCTATTTAATGGAAGTTATAATTTTTAAGAAATATTAAAATAATTAATGAAAATTCATAACTTTGGGATATGTTATTATATGAATGTGACCGTATACTATTTCATAACAACATGATGTTATATTATTAGTAGAAGTTAAAATTGAATAACAATATGAATTTCGATAACTAAAAATACATTTTGGGGTTTTGGGTATGTTAATACCTATATTCATGTAATAGAACTATTTAAAAACATGAATAATGTGTTATAAATAAATTAACAACCCTATATATACAGATCAAATCCCCACATGAAATATTCATATCATTAGTTTTATTAAAAAATATAAATAATGACAAATCTCGATGGAATAAAAGGTTAAGTGATTTGAAAGAGGAAATATGACTGACCTAGGAGAGCTGTATAAAAAAAGTGGGGATGGAAACTATATATAAATTATGAATGAGAAGAGAGAACATTTTTTTAATAACTAAATTTACATAAAAATGATACATTAAATTTAAAGTTTATATTGATGGAAAATAATAATATAAATTATTAAATACAAAAATATAATTATTAAGTGCAATATCAAATGGAGGATAGAGATGAAACACTATATTCTATAAGTTGGTACTTATGATGCAATTTGATAGTGGGGGAACTGTCCATATTAGGTCATCTATACAAAGGATGATATTAAATATTAATGAGGGCGAAACTTTTATCTATGATGGAGAAGTAGAATTGGATGTAGATTTTTTATGGTATATATATGATAATTATTAAGGATAATGTATCATCCCCTTATTATCCATGTTGTAAGTTTCACATTCGGTTGGGAGGTTTAATTGTTAGTGATGTGAAAAATTGTATGGTAGGCATCCAATTAATTATCACAAAATACTGATGGATTATGGTAGAAGATTAAGATATAAATATGTAACTATATAGAATGTATTTTCATTGTGATAATGTAAATATATATGTGTTCTAATAAAAATATATGTTCCATAAAAAAAATAAACATTATATGATCCTCTTCATAAAATTCACCAAGTATAAAATCCCAGTACATGTGCTACAGATAAAGGGGAATTCATTTAGAACAGACCCATAAAAACTTAATGCATAGTTAATATAGGTTTATAAATTGTATAAAGACAAACAAATGTGAGTATACATATTAAATAAATATAATGTGACATAAAAATTGGGTTTGTGTTGTGTGTAAAATGGTTTTCAAATAATTTGTAAAGGCTTGTGGAAAAATATGAGAGTTGTCGGAAAAAAATATTGTAAAAAAAAGAAATAAAATATTTTTTAATAATATCATTATATTTATTCTACAATCATTTAATTCATTTTGAAATGAGAACACATGAGAGGTACAATGTCATTGTGTCATAAAATTTTAGAATAAAAAATAAAATTTTGATTATCCATATATTATGAAAAATAAATAAATAAATATCCTTATTTTGGACAAGAATTGAAAATATCTTTTAAATGGTTAAAATTAAATTCTTTAATTCATGTTAATCCTCAAATAGTGTATGGAATTGAGACCGACAGTTTATAAAAAAAGAGTAGATGAAACTATTTATTTTCTTCCAAAGGGGGAATCTGTAACCAAAATAATGATACACTCTAAAAAATTATAAAAATGAATGTACAATCAATAAAATCACCCTCATTTAGATAACACTTAATTAATCCCACTAAATAATCAAATATCTCGAATCCTTAATTAAAGATGAATGAAAGAAAATATTATTTTTCTATACCAAATAAAATAATTCTTTTTTAATATGGAATAGGGGTTACATAAAATTTTATCCATTATGCAGAAATAGTTAAATTTATTAATTTAATACAACATATTTAATTTAAAATGTAAAGTATTTATGTATATGTTTTTTTATTTCTTCATCATTTTTTTCGACATCGTACATGTAAAATGTCAGCACAGAGGGATAAATAAACCCCTATGAAATGTATCTAATGATAGTTCATTAGAGAGTCCTTTGCTATAATGAAAAAGGAAATGATATTAAAAGATGTAATTATGGTTAACAACAAACCCCAAAAAAAATATTTATGAATGAAATTTTTATGCTACAGTTGAGATAATAATACTAAATTCATTAAAAACAATTGACTTTATCCAATAAATTACAAACATAATGAGATTGTTCATAAGTGAATCATTGTGTTCCCATTAAATAAGGACATAAATATTTAATAAATTATATTGATGTATTTATAAAGTAATGAAATTAAAAATGGAAAAATATATGATAGTGAATTAAAACTATTCTAATATGTTTTCTAGTAATTCATGTGTATTAATAAATAGATAGGAATAACAATATCAAACTAAATTTCCGTTATTTTAGAAAAATAAATTCAAGATTCCTAATGGTAGAAAAATACACCAATAAAAAAATTCAAGGGAATAATCCATGAAATATTATCACATTGGTAAACATCATAAATGTTTCCCAAAATCCTTCAAAAAACTACAATGTTAGTTGAGTACATTAAATGTTGTTTGAGAATAGGTAGAGGAACAAGATTTTAATTCCCGCACTAACCCTAGGATATTAGATTTGGAATGTTGTTTCTATTATTATAGGGGATTATTGTAAAACATTTATTTCTAAACACATCAATTGAAAATGAATGAAAGGATAAATAAAATTCAAGAATTGGATTGAATTTAAAAAATTGTAAAAAAAGTTATTCAGGAAGGACGTTAAATGGATTTGATAATCAAAATCATAAAATTGTTAGAAATAAAAACAATGAAAATATATAATCAATAAATATTATTCATATAAATAATATATCAAATAAAATATCATAAGTTCGACATCTCAATCATTATTTTCATAATGTAATAAAATGACAATGGATATTGAATATCACGCCTTATTAAATTTATATAATCTAAATCAATAGCACTAATTCTGATATTAGTTGAATATTTATTTCTAAAATATATCTTGAAATATTTTACATAAAAATTTATTATTATATGAAACATAAATCCATACTATAATTTAATCAAAAAACATAATTTTGATATTGCATTGATGAAATTGTAGTCTTGTGAAAATATATACAAAACAAATATGATACATATTTGTATATTCATAATGAATTATTGCAACTATAGAATGAAATATCTATTCTACAAATACCAAAATAGATTGTTATTTATTTAATGATATCTAGAGAACCATTTTAAGAAAACATCCACAAGAAATTATTCCTTATAGTTAAAGCCTTCATCAACATTATCCCAAAAACGTTTTCACTTATTTTGCCAATTCAATTGGTTTTTTAACCCCTAAAAAATTGTCAAATGTTATTGAATCAATACAATATTAAATTTCATTCACATTCCAAAATATTTTTCAAATAACTTTCAAGAACCTATTTTAAAATTAAAAAACATTAAATGTTTTCAGAAACCAGAATGAATTTTTGATTTTATAATATTTTTTTCCCATTCAATAATGGTTAGAATAATATAAAATCAACATTTTTTAAACACCATTGAACGTGTTATAATTTTTTGTTACTATATTTGAGTAGATATCTATTTCACAAGATTCTATGATACCTGATTACTAGATAACGAAAACACATAAAGTGATAATTATTTAGTCAATAGGGGAAACAACTCATGATCAAGAAAATCAATAACATTAACTTAAATACAATTAATACTTATCACTTTTTAAAAATACGTGATTCTGAGTCCTTAAAGAAATAATCAATTATGATAGGACATTTTAAAACATATTTAGGATTTTTTCATTTTTAGGTATTTTTTCTCAAAAAATTTCATTTAATATGAGAAAATAAATTAATCAATCTCTAAAAATATTGTTGAATTTATAAATTAAAATATTCTGATTCACTACTTTAAACCCCACCATGTTTCTAGCATCAATTTTAATTTCATAATTTATCATTAAATGTAAATTTTGATTCAAAAAATAGTTTTCTGTATATATTAAACAATGGATTGTTCATAAAAAGTAATGGAATAAAAAAAATGTATTTTAGTGTTTTATGATTGCATAAATTTTTTTATTTGTATTAATAATATAATAGAAAATATATTATTACATATAACTATAAAAAATCATGTATAAGGTAATTATTGTGGATCATACATCAAAAGTACATTGACATATAATTTGAAACAAATATAATTATTACAATAGTATTCATAGAAATTTGGCAGATAGATATGAAATTAGATTTTTTTAGAAGAAATCAATACTATTGGTCAGAGTGGATAATCAAGAGGGGTGGTGAATTGAGTTCCAATTATAATTTCTATTAAAAAATGTATGATAAATGTACCCCAATTCAAAACACCCAAGTCAATTAAGGTAGTAAAGATATAAATGTTTACTTTCATACCATGTTTCTCTAAGGATGATTAGTCCTCAGTTGAATCAATGCAATCACTAATTCAACTTTTGAAACAAGTTAACAGAATTAAGCATATATACACCCTAACCAAAACTAACTATCAGAGTGAATGTAAAAACAATTTTCTATCCCTGAAAAATATTTGCAGCGGATAAAATAAAATAGAGTGTTTGAAGATTATCACATTAATGTAAATAGTAGGTTCAGTTGCATGCCGAGACCTAGTAGTCTCCACTTGGTGATCACCTGCCACAAAGAAGTTTGTATAAATAAACATAATACACAACCTCTATCAGTTTTACAACTATTTTTACATTGTCTATGTTCTAAAACCTCTACCACGGTTCTACATGGGAAAACAAACAATCAAGCCACACAAGTATTTTTCTACATTTATTCTTTGGAAACAATGTTGAGGTAGATTTGAGTGGAGATGATTAGAATCCCCTTGTTAATTCTCATGAGACAGTGTGGGTAACAAACACACACTACTGAGAAATGTCAAATGAGGACCATAGTAGAGCCAGAGAATTTAAGATGGAGTTTATAATGCCCTATGTTTTTTAATATCTTCTTTGGATTTCGTGTAGTTGAGGAAATGTATTTTTTGTTCGTTACTGTAAGTTGTATCAAAAAATAGAATGTCACAACTCCTCGGTACTAGCTTCCAGGTACTGACATGTTCAACTTCATGGTATATGGGAGTTGATGTAGCACATCAGGACAACCTTTAATTTGTTCCTCAAAAATATCTTCATGAAGCTTTTGGATTTTTATTATATGCACTAGAGTGTTCATCTTCTTGTTCTTCAGTAATGTATTCAACTTCTCAACACCTAACTTTGTCATTTTTTTCTCTGTGACTATATATATATTTTTTATCCTCAATCTTTTTCTTATTCATATTTGAGGTCTGAAAAAAGGAGTGAGGACATCCCATGAAATATTTATCACACCTCGTACTGTCATGATATGGTCTCCTTATATGTATAAAAACAATATTAATTAATTTCAGATGCATTATATCAATAAAATATGATCGTTATGATAATACAAAGAAAATTATCAATGTATGTATTTGAAGATTATGGTAGACCGGTAACGATAGCCTTCCATCGGTAGTATCTTCAGCAGAAATCTCTAGTAGCAGTAGAATTCTATCAGTAGATATATCCAGTGGTAGGCTTCACCAATGGTCAGCTTGTCCAACGGTAGGCTTCTCTAATGGTAGGATTTGTCCAATTGTATACTTCACCAATGGTATATTTCTCTATCTATAGACATAACTAAAGGTAGACTTATCAATGGAAGACTCCACTAACTGTATACTTATCAATGGTAGACTTTTCAACGGTAGAAATTTCAATGATAGACATCACAAACTGTAATATGTCTCACTAGGTAATTCTTACATAAACAGTTGGTTGCATCATCCTTGTCACTACAGTGACCTATCACATTGACTTAACATCTATATGTTTCTGTATGTACTCCAACAGTAGGCTTTAGAAAAGTAACCCTGTACTGGTGACTAAAATTGTAACATTATAACTGTATACTTTTATAATGGTAACCTTCATAAGTGAGGTCTTTATCGGTGATCATTTCACTAGTGACCTCTTACCATTAACGTTCAATATTGACCTTGACATATAAAATTTTTATATTGTAAACTGTTTTCAGTAATGTCATGAGATTAAAATATATTGATGTATATTGTCAAACAACTAACCGATTATAATAACAAACATGATTTGGGATTATCAAAATAGGTGAGTCCAAAAATCTCCCCCTTTTTAATAATCAAAAATTATTCCATAAAACATTATAACAATTATACGATTATCATAGATAATGAGAATCATAAATATGTTCATCGAATCAATTGGTGTTAAAGATAATCCCATCGAGGAGTGTAGTAGCAGGGATTATTCTGATATGGATATTGAATTACTTGCATTTTACTTGTGTTTATTTTCTCCCCTTTTGTGGTTATAATAAATAAATAAAACAAGAGAAAAAAGATAATATTTATATTCATGATGCTTCTGTAGACTTGTTGTGTCTATATCTCTGAGGAATGGTAGGTGTCAATATTTCGATGGATTGAGTAGGAGAAAACAGAGGAGCATCAATGGAAGATCCTGAGGCACTAGAGGTATAGGTAAAGGCTGGAGGGACAATGATGGGTGTACTGTCCACTTGGAGGAAAGGTAATAGAAGATCCCGGAATTCCACGATGATACTTCAACCACTATCCATAGATAAGATAAAATCATCCTTATTCTTTATAAATTAATCCAAGGCAGTAGTCAGCTATCGAAACGTGCTTACTTGATCTTTAAATTCCTGAGTGACAGGTGGAATCCTCATGAATCCAACCAAAAATTAAAGAGGCCATCCATATGATTCTTAGTGTATACACTTTTGTAATAAAATTCAACACGTTCCTTTATGGACTTCTGATCTTGAGTAGCTTCCATTAAATAATTTCCCACAAGGGTATTAATCTATCTGGTAATAGAGATGACCTGAGATTTTGAAGTACTAGCACAATAGATCTTTTCCACTTCTTCTCTAACAATAGATCTGAAAGACTCAATGCCAACTGGAGGAGAGGCTGAGGTTGTAGAAGATGCACCTAGAGGTTCCATAGAGAATGCTACTGTCTCCTTAATGGATTTATTCAATCCACATATCAACCTCTTCACATCATCATCTTGACATTTCACATGTGTTTCCATTTTCTTTTTAAAATCCTCAATCACTGTTACTAATGGATTCACTACACATTTGAAATATCGAAAATCTGTGTGCACATCAACTCTATAGGTTAGAAAAGAATTCAAGCTCACAACTGATTGTTTTAGAAGCTCCACAAATTCTGAAAACTCATTCATTTGACTCTGATACTTCCTTACATCCTGAAGCAGATCAGAGTGAATACTAGAGTGTAATTTGGATAACTCCAAAATTTAATTCTCCTGAATTAGAGAAACAACATTTTCCATATCAGAGGGCATATCCTTATACATTCTCTAATGGTCGTATTTCAATGATTCATGGTCTGAAATTTTTACATTGTCTTGAGGGAAAGTGTTTTTTGGAGGTACAAAAATGAGATTCAGAACTGAAGGTATTCTATTGGGTCTTTCATCTTCTGAGTCATCATAATATACTCCCAATACCAGAAACCCAAGGTCCTCAGTCCATCCTTCAATGTCATGCACAACTGATATTGATCCTTTGGTAATATCATAAACCCCCTACACTAGAACTACCTCTTATAAAACTATTTCGTCTTCTTCCAAAAATGAAATCTGAACAATTTTTGCTGCTTGATCAACTGTCACACTAGTAGAATGAGCTACTACCTCGACTGAGTAATCCACAATTTCTATGAAAAGGGTATTAGATACAACTTCATTTGCTGATTCACTCAATTCATTTTTATTGACTCCAATATGATGACTCAAACTGAGTTCTTCTCCTTAAATATCCTTATCAGTAGTAGCCTCATGTTCCTCATGGTCAGAATGACCAGATTCAACAAATTCTTCTTCTTCAGATGAATATTTAACATTGATATGAGCCTCATCATAGTCTTCTTCTCTGGTTTCATCAACTTCATTGTCTGGTTGGACAAATTATCTTCTCGGTAACTCTCTCGGGGGACTGGTAGTTAGACCAAGATCATTCCTAGCATCTATATGAGTACCCTCTTTCACAAGATCCATATCCTCCTCGACATCTTCATCATAATATATAAGTTCATCCTCATCATGATTCATACATGTATCCCTGTTATTCATTGGGCTAGAAATATTATTTTCAAGGTGAAATTTCTCATAAAGTCTCTCTTCATCATTTACCCATTGTCTTCTCCATGAAATCCAGCTGATCTTCATGAACTTGCAGACTATATTGGAGATTCAAAAAATGTACATGGATAAAATTGTTTCCTCCTTATCTCCATCAATTCCCTTAAACTTCAGCATCACAAAAATAAATTTGGAATGAAATAGAGAGTTAGATTTAGAACATAGCTTAGTCATATCTTCCAACTGAGCCATCAGAAACCTACACAAGTAGATCTTATGTCCAGGCTTCAGAAAATACAGTATGAATATGTCATGATACTTAAATATAGAGATGTCCCCTCTCATAGGAATTATCACATGTTAGATAAACTTAAACAAAATTCTATCCTCTCCATTCATTTCAGCAGAAATCACCTTCATTGAGGTCCCATTTCCTGTCATCTCTTCCAATTCATTCTTATGTCAAAAAATCTTACTTTCTGGAGGAATCACTTTATATTAGTAGTATCAAATACACTCATCAGTAACCGTTATACATTCATTACATTCAAACGATGAAAAGGTTACCACGGTTCCATTTACTCTTGACACTAGTTGGTTCTCATCAGCTGATTTTTCGAATTTTAAATAGTCGTTGAATTTATTGACTAGACTCAAGTAGTGTGGTCCATTATTATTTGAAATGCACTCCACCCATCCTTGAGCCTCTACTGCCTCCTACACTATGTATTTTCTCAAGACCAACCAATCATCGCTTAACTCCATTTCAGCTACAATGGTCCTCTTTGGAAGATGCAGGTTAACAGGCTCTGTGGATATATTACTGCCACCATTGCACTCATCTCGGGGTCTCGTACACCTTGGAACATCTCCATCATCAGTCGTAGGTCCCTTGGCCCTTTTCATTGATGTTTTAATAATTTTGTGGGTTCAACAGAAATTTAGGGTTTATGGATTTTGAGAGCAGGGGTTTGAGTGTGAGGAAGAGAGTGGATCAAAATGTATTTGTAATCTAATTTTATCATTTAGGGATTGAAACAAGAAAAATCAAAGAAAATAATAATAATAATAATGGTTCAGATTCCCAGATAAAATATGAAGTAACGGTAATGTCCTATAGTGAGGTACTATTAGTGAGGTTCAATGATGAGGTTATAACAGAGAGGTACACTAGTGAGGTTCTAACAATGAGGTGCAACTATGAGGGTATAACAGTGAGGTGAAATGGTGAGGTTCAAACTGTGTGGTTCAAATATGAGGATCAAACAGTGAGGTGTTACGATGAGGTTCTAACAGTGAGGTTAAATAGTGAGGTTCAAACAATGAGGTTCAATGGTGAGGTTCTAACAGTGAGGTGTAACGGTGATGTTCTAACAGTGAGTATCAATGGCGAGGTTCTAACAGTTGAAATTAATCATTCTTAATTCATGTTTGATGTAGTTTAACCTCTCTAAATTTAATGTCTTTGGGAATATATCAGACAATTGATAATCAGTGCCAGTGAATTCAAGAGTGATATAACGTCTTTGATAATGATCTATCAAGAAGTGATGTCTTACATCAATATTCTTTGTCCTAGAATGAAATAATGGATTTTTAGAATTGTTAATAGCCCGTGTGTTGTCACAGTTTATAAGGACTTGTTTGAATTTATATCTATAGTATAGTAAAGTGTGTTTCATTCACAGAATATGAGCACAACAACTACCAGCATCTATATATTCATCTTCACCAGTAAATAATACTACAAAATTTTGTTTCTTACTACACCATGATACTAGTGATTTTCTAAAAGGTGACATGTTCTAGAGGATCTTTTTCTATCTATGTTGAATCCAGAAAAGTCAGCATTAGAATAACTTATCAGATCAAATTATTGTCTTCTTGGATAAAACAGTCCTATGTTGGGATTATATTTTAGATACTTGAAAATCCATTTGACATCATTTAAATTAGAATATTTGGGATTAGCATAAATTTAAGCACACATGCATACACTAAACATAATGTGAGGTCTTCAAGTAGTAAGATAAATCATACTCCCTATCATTCCTTTATAGATTTATGGATCCATTGGTTCTCCAGTTTCATCTTTATCCAATAAACAAGTTGTACTCATAGGTGTATCATTACCTTTACTACCATCAAAACGAAAACATTGTAAATGATCTTTTATATATTTACATTTATTAAAAACAATACAATTTTTTATTTTGAAAAATCTAAAATCCAATGACAAATTTATGTTCTCCTATTAATATAATTTCAATCTCATTCTGCATTATTTTTGAAAAATCAGTACATAAATAACTTTTAGATGATCAAAATGATATATCATCTACATAAATTTGTAATATCAACACACGTTTGGAAATTCTTTTAATGAAGAGGGACGGATCAACTACTCCCTTGGTAAAACATTTTGAAATAAGAAAAGAGTTGAGCCTATCATACCAACATCTTGTAGTTTTCTTTATAACATATAAAGAATTAGGATATTTAAAAAAATGATTTGGAAAATGGGAATTTGTAAAACCAGGGGGATGTTCAAAAAACACATCACAACTATATACCCATTTTGAAAATCTCTTTTTACATCCATTGGATGATGTTTAAAAATTAGATGAGTTGCATAAGAATGTAGTATCCTAATGGAATCTAACCTAGCTATAGGTGCCAAGGTCTCCTCATAGTATATACCTTCATATTGACTATAACCTTGTGCAACTATCATAGTTTTCTTTTTGACTATATTTCTAGACTCGTCAACATGGTTCTTAAAAAACCATTTAGTGCCTATTGTCAAGGTGTCCTTATGTCTTTCAACTAGTTCATAGACTTTTTTTTCTATCAAATTGATTAAATTTATCGTGCATATGTATCACCCAAAATTCATCATTGATATCATCATTACTATTTTTGTTTTCAAGATGTGAAAGAAAAGCCTGATGGTCAACCCAGTTTCTCAGATAATCTCTAGTTTTTGTCCCTAGAATTAAATCATCTACTATAGCATCTGAAGGATGATTCTTGAGAGTTAAAATACCCTTAGAAAGAGTGGAATAATACTCCTCAATATTTTCTATTAGTTCAAACTCAATAGGCATAGATTCTAGAATATTCCCAAATCTAGTTACATTTATAGGGGATTAACAATCATTATCATTGGGGTCCCGAATCCACATATCTTCTTCATGATATTCAAGAGTGGTTTTGGGTTCATGTGGATTACTCTCATCAAATGTGACATGAACTGACTCTTCCACACATTTAGTTTTTTTATTAAATACTATATAGGAATTACTCTAGATTTAGTAACATAAGAAAAATACATTATCAATTATGGAGGAAAATTTGTTAGGATTTTCCTTAGTGTTACGGATAGATACAATGCAACCCAAAACTCTGAAGAAATTAACCTTAGGCTTTCTATTGTTCCGAAGTTCATAAGGGGTATTTACAAGAACATATCCTATCAAGACTCTATTGATGGTATAAAAATATGTATTTATTGGTTTTGCCTAAAAATATATTGGCAAATCATACTCATTGAGCATATTCCTACTAATTTTTTGAAGGGTACCATTTTTTCTTTCCACGACTCCATTTTGTCGTGGTGTTCTAGCCGCATAGAAATTGGGACAGTAGACATTGTGTGAGAAACATGATTCAAACTCTTGATTTTCAGACTCAGGTCCATGATCACTTCTCAACGTTTGATTTCTATGTCCATGTAGATTTTCTCAAACATGAAGTATTTAATAAAATAAGAAAAAGATTCACTTTTGTGAGCTATAAATTATACAAAAGTGTACCTAGAATAATAATTTACAAGAACATAAACATAGTGCTTCCCATTTAAACATGAAACTCTTGATGGTCCCAAAAAAATTCCATGTGAAACATTTCAAGAGATTGAGATGTATAATCTTTTTTCTTATGTTTAAACGAAACATTGTGTTGCTTCCCCTTTTGACAAGGATCACACACTTTGATAAGAGGAAATTATAATTTAGGTATGTCTCTAACTAATCCATTCCAAGTCAGTTTCATAAGCGAGTTCACATAGTAGTTTTATAATCTTTAGTTCCACAACAATGATTCCTTATGAAAAGCATTTAAGCTAGAAACATTTCTCTTTGCTAAAGTGTCTAAATCAACCTTCATATAGAATACCATTTATGAGAGTAGTAAATATTTAATAATTTTTGGAATTTAATACATTACATGCATCATTTTCAAATTTGAAATTGAAAGCATCATCACACAACTGAGAGATTCTACGTAAATTGTACATTAATCCATCAATGAAAAGTACTTAGGAAATTAATAATATATTACGATTAGTAATCTGGCATATGCTGATGATTTTTCAGTTTGCATTGTCACCAAAAGTAACATGTCCACCATCGTCATTGATTAGGCTCTTGAAAAAATAATAATATCTTTTCATATGTCTTGAACATCCATTATCCAAGTACAAAAATTTCTTACAGGAACTCTTTAGGAAAAATCCCTGTAAAACAGATTAGACATAGTCCAGAACATCCATTAATACTATATTAGGATTACCAATCTGGCCTAAGCCGATGATTTTTTCCTTTTCATTGTCACCAAAAGTTACATGTCCACCATCAAAATTGATTAGGCTATTGAAGAAAGAATAATATGCCTTCATATGTCTTTAACATCCATTATCCAAGTACCAAAAAGTATTACAGGAACTCTTTAGAGAATATTTTTTGACGAAATGGTCCAGAACATGAAATAGATGTGAATTATCATGCATTAGAAAAAATTTAGTTTTAATGATCTCTCTCTATCCTGGTTGATACCTTAGACCAGTTGTATATTTTGGGGCAATCTGTTTTCCTAGAAACTGATTCAAAGTATCTCTACCTGCAGTAAAATTCTCAAGACCTCTTCATAATTGTTCACTGGATAATTTAACTTCGGTGTTTTCATTTAACAGTTGGGAGAGTTTTTCTTTTTCAATATACATATTTTATTTATAATTTTTATTTAAATCACGATGTCTCTTTATTGATTTATATTTGTCCTTGAGATCATTAAATTTATCCTCATGCATTTAAATGTTTTCAAATTATTCATACTTAGTCATATCATCATTATTATGTGACTCACTCTTATTCCAAGAAAAATGGGAATAATTTATAGTAGAGTTAAGTGTTACCTCAGATGTTTCTGTCATGAAACATAAGTTGGAATGATTGTTATTTTCACTATCAGAAGCACCAGTTCAACTGGAGAGGTCTTCTTAAGTACTCCAAGTAGTTTTCAAAGCCTTTTTATAACCCTTGCCCTTATCATCATATTTATTCTTAAATATCATCTTCGAGAAGTTTGCCTTCTCATGCCCTTTTCATTTTCACTCATAGAAGATTATTTCATTTTATTTTTCTTTTCATTTTCTGTCTTTATTAAATTTTCCATTAATATAATACTTTCCCTTATAGTTTTACTTCAGATAGAATTTATTCTTTTAGTAAAACTTTTTTAACCTTCTTGCTAGATGATACATCACCTCATCACTATCTGAATCTGACTCTTCACTAGTGGAACTATCTACAAGAACTTGATTTTTTCTTTATCTTTCATCTTTGAGGTTGAAGTCTCTAATGTTAATGGCTTCTTCATTTGTTCTTCTCCTAATTTTTGACTCACATTATGTTTTTCTTCAGACGTCATAATCTTTCCAATTAGTACCTTCACTGGATGATTTCCTATGTCACAAGATTCTTGAATGGAAACAGAAGTGCCACTCCATTTGTCGGGTAGCCAATGAAGCAGTATCATGATTTGGTCCTTGTTGTCCATTAGTTTTACAATAAGACTCATAGTATTCACAATTTCATTAAACCTGAGATACAATTCAGAGATCATTTCATCAGACATAATTTTAAAATTATTATATTTAATAATGTATGTATTTAGTCTCATTTCATTAACATTAGTTGTTCTCTCAGGTTAAATATCTAAATTATCCAACATTTCATATCTAGTTTTAAGAGAAGATATTCTATTGAATTCATCATCATCTAGAGAACAATACAAGAAATTCATTTATTTATAGTTATTATTATATGTATATTTAGTCAATTGAGACCATGTGTCCCTTGCAGTAGTAGGCAATACATGTTGTTCTTCAATTGTATCCAAGATTTCAGGTCCCATGTTCTCTGGATATATTTCCATTTTTTATTTCAACCGGTCATAGTTATTACAATTAAAGAAAGGTGTCATGTTAGTAGTTTCACCCGCAACTAAATTTTCTTTAGTTACTTGGAATTTAAACAACTAAAAATTAAGATATGATAGAAATTTTCAGATCATTTCGATACAACTATAATAATAAGTTGAAAATATTTTGAAAACATGAAAATAAATAGCCCTTTAAAAAAACATATCACAGTCAATTAAGGCAGTAGAGATATAAATGTTTACTTTCTCATCATGTTTCTCTATAGTTGATTAGTCCTCATTTGAATCAATGAAATCACTAATTCAACTTTTGAAACAAGTTTAATAAATTAAGCATATATTCACACTAACCAAAACTAACTATTAGAGTGAAATTAAAAATAATTTTCTGTATTTGAAAAATATAAGCATTGAATATAATAAAATAGAGTATTTGATGATTAGCACAACAATGTAAATAAGTGGTTCAGTCTCAAGCTGAGACCTAATCATCTACACTTGGTGATCACCTACAACCAAGAAGTTTGTATAAATAAGCTTAATACACAACATGTATTAGGTTTTACAAATTTTTTTACATTGTCCAGGTTCTACAACATCTACCACAGTTCTAGGTGGGAAAACCAACAACCAAGACACACAAATCTTCTTCCACAGATATGCAATGGAAAAAAATATAAGAGCATTTGGAGTGGAGATTTTCAGTATCGCCCAGTTAAATCACAGGAGACAGTGTGTTTGTGTAACAAACACACAAAGCTCAATAATGTAAAATAATGAACACAGTAGTGCTAGAGAAATTATTATGGAGTTTAGAATGCTCTAAGTGTTTTATGATCACCTTTGGACTTCCTGTAATTGATGAAATGATGGTTTTGTTTGTCACTTCATGTTGTCTCCAAAAACAGAGTGTCACATCTTCCAGGTACTAGCTTCCAGTTACTGATATTTTCATCTTCATGGTATAAGAGAGTTGCTAAAGCACGAAAAGACAACATAGCATATGTTCTTGAAAAATATCTTCGTGATGCCTTTGGATTTTTTGTATTTGCATTGGGCTATTCTTCTTCGTGTTCATCAGTAATGAATTCATCTTCTCAACAACTGACTCTGTCATTTGTTTTTCTCCGTGCCTCTATATATAGGTTTCAACCTTGGTCTTTTTCTCTTTTATATTTAATGTCTAACAAAATAAGTGAGGACATCACGTGAAATCCTTATCGTACATTATACTATAATGATATGGTATCCTTATATGTCTACAAAAATATTAATTAATGTAAGATGCATTAAATCAATAAAATATGACTGTTATGATATTTTAAAAAAAATTAATAAATTATGGAGTAGAAATGTATGGTAGACTATTAACAATAGCCTTCAATCGGTAGCATTTTTAGTGGCCAGCTCAAGCAGTAGTAGACATCTATCATTATACTTCACTAACTATAGACTACATTAATGGTAGACTTATCAATGGTAGACTTATCTAACTATAACCTTATCACTTGTAGAATTGTCAACGGTAGACATCACTAACTATAATAAATATGATAGTGTCCTTCTAACAGAAAATCTTTGTAGCAGAAACATTGTCACAGAACTGACCTATCAAATTGACTCAGCATCTGTATGTTTCGGTAAATACTCCAACAGTAGGCTTTACAACAGTGACCTTGTACTGGTGACAACCATCATCAACTTTATAAATGTATACTTTTATAATGGTAAGCTTTATTCAAAATTTTTTCATCGATGATCATCTCACAATTGACCTCTTACCAGTAACTTTCAACAGTTACATTGACATTGAATCTTTTGATACTGTAAACAGATTCCTGTAACGTCATGAGATTTAAATAGATTGAAGTAGAATATTAAACAACTAACCGATTATAAAATTAAACAGGATTTATTATTATCAAAATAGTTGAATAAAACAAATAACTAAAATGATATATATAGTATTTTAAAATTTATGTTAGTATGAATGGTTTTCATAAAAAATGATCTTTCAATTATATAAGATATTTAGTGGATGTCATATATGAATTATAAGGAGAACTCTGAAATTCATTCCAATTTCAAATGAACCTTGGAATATTTTATTGACAATCATTATTAATTAAGTATACATTTTGGTTCATGAATTTTTTTATCTTGTTGAAGGAAACATAAAAAATTGAATCAGTAATATTTTCATAAGTGATGGAATTATGAATGAAAATTATGCAATTAATCTCATAGTAATGTTTTATTATATAATGATTTTATCATATGTAAAAATGAAATTTAATATGATGAATTGTTACATCTCAATGTAATGTCATAATTTAAAAAAATATAAATAATTACATATATTAATATATATATATATATATATATATTGGGATGAATCATTAGAAAAATTTTAGATAGGGTTTGCATGAAACGTTCACATATTGTATAAAATTAAATATTGAGAGGATTTGTATTATGATACATATAAGAAACATTTATTTCTAAAAAATAAATGTACAAAATGACTTCTGAAAAATTTTACTGAGGAAAAAATATATTAAAAAATATATAAGAACAATTCTATAAATAATTATGGGCATCTTTATATCACATAATACATATGAAAAATAATTTATAAATTAGTGTATACACATCATCATTTATAATATTGAAAAAAAATTATATATAGAAGGAATTGTACAGAATATGTTTTTTGAAAATGAAAGAAATATTTATTTAATAAATCAAATGAATTAGAAAAATTAAAATACTGAAATTCGATAAACAAATTATCTAAAAAATAAAAATTATCATTTTAATCGAACATGAATATACATATAAATATCTGAATATAATGAATATAATAACCAAATTATACATACAAGATGTTCTTATGTCATTCGAACATGGATATCATAAATCATGGATTTCACCATTATATTTACCTATGACGTTACTTGCTGATACGAATATGTAAATCCTAAATTTAATTTAATTTTTTCAACAACATGTATTAATGAAACTATATGATCTCTAAATTCATATTTTTAAGAGAATAAAATGAAAATATATAACTAAATCTATAATGATCAATGCAATATGCAAAAAATAGATACATATCCACTAATAGTGTTACACATAAGATTAAATTAAAAAATAGATCGAGAATAAAAATCGATAGGTGGTGATTAAAAACACCAAAATATTGTTTCTTTAGGGCCCATACATGTAAAACATTGTAGTACCTTCTAGATTATTCACTAATTCAGTACAAACTAATAATATTCAAGAGAAAACATATGGTAGAAAATAAAAAAATACATAAAAAATTTTGATTTCTTAAACCAGATTACATAATATATTAATTGAAAAGCCCTCTAAATTAAACAATATATGAGAAGATAATAAAAATATTATTAGTATAGATTATGAATATTAAATAAAATCATATGATGAATAAAAAAATTTAATTTCATTGATTAGATGACATAATATAAAACATTAAATGAAATTTGATTGATCCTAAATGCCACACAAAAATGAAATAGAGACATACATTTTATCATTTGAATATAGATTGATCCAAAGTTAATGGACTCTTTGGTTTTCTTCTATTGCGGGAATTTATGAGTGAATTATCTCTTTTCATATAGTTATCCACTATATAAACTAAATAAGAGTATCCACTTCTGGGCTTAAAAATGTTGATAGCATGAAAAAAGTGGCGAAATGAACCATAACAACAACATTGTGGATCATACCCTTGTATCCCTGAATGTATTGATAGGTAATGTCCACTGATTTTCAGAAACATATCTCATGAAGAGGGGGCATATGATAATCAAAAGGACTAGTGTGCTTCTAGGGTACCTGAAGCATATATTTTACAGTTTCAATTCCAAACAATAATTAATGGACATGTTCCAAGGAGGAAAAATAGGAGATAATGAATGAGGGAGAAAAGTTAAAATAGAAACACAAATAAAAATACCTATCAGGGGAAGATCAGGAAAACCCATAAAGGGGAAACTAAAAATAAATGCACAAAATATTATTCACAGACAATTTTTTAAAATTCAAATTATGGAGATAAAAATTAAATTCTCTTTTAATAGTGAACTAATTAAACATGATAAATTGACCGAATATATATTCCTCTTCACAAAACATTGGCTTAAAAATGTAAAAAAACATATATGAAATGGTCAACAACCCAGATAACCAAATATCAATAAGAAAAGAAACCATGAATCAGAACACATGGGTGAAATTTAATGAAGATAAAGAATAATGTAAGGATATTCAGGTGAAAGATGATTTTATTTATATGATGTTTCTCATGAATATTATTAAGTTGTCTTGTTGAAGATGAAGTCAGAGGCTGAGGTGAAGTCGGAGGAGGGCAGGCAAGGCAATGTAAAAGAATGATTGGAAGGCGGAGGTGGATGTGGAGGTAGTGGAAGTAGTGGAGGATGATTCAAAGGTATATACGGTGGTGGAGGTAGAGGATATTCCAAGTTTGAGGTGGAGGGAGAGGTAGAGGCCTTGTCTGTTCTGTTTGAGGAGTCGGGGGATACAGCTAATTCAGAGTAGGAGGTCCTAGGAGAGGATTATGCAGAGGATAATCAAGTAGGGGATGTGTATATAATATTGAGGGAAAGTGATTCTGGGTGTGGGATGGTATTTATGAGAACCATAACATGTAAAGGTTGATCAAAATTGAAGGTTAGATAGACACATAATAGATAATTAATGTAGATATGACATATTTTATAAAAAAGAAACATTTTATTAAAGATAGTATAATTGTGGTTCAATTTTTCAAATTCAAACACGTTTAACAACATAAAATAGTTCTTGGATGATATGAAAACTAAAAAATATGAAAAACATAATAGTTAATCTAGGAAATAAAAATTGAACATGTGGGGTGTTGGGAGCATCAGTGAAACCTGAAAAAAATTCACAATACGACTGATAAATGTAATACTATTGAAATTATCTAGAAAAAAAATGAATATATTTATTAAACCACTTACAATAAACTATATATCCAAGATCTAGAAGCATATACATTACTAAAATTAAAAAAAATAATGGATATTGTAAGATACCGGAGGAACAAAGGTTGCTGGAATAACTATAAAGTCTAAAATTCTTCTTCCGGAATATGGAGGCCTCAAAATTAAGAGAGATATATAGACATTTTTAATGAAATAATACTCCCAAATTCAAGAAAAAATGATTTTTCAGAGACATATATTCCTTCTATGGAAGATAGAATAACGGAAGAAACACTGGATTAGTTTAATGTTCATAGTTCTACTCAGATATTATAGTTTTTGACACATTGGACACCTTTGAGGTATAGGAGGAGGCCATCACCATAGATCCCCTTCCCCAATCCCCATCAACATGTACCACTAACTGGTCAATAAAATATTTCCCCATGATATTATCCCCCTCCCCTCTAAAATTTATACATGGAAGACATCTCGTAATAGGATGAGGATGAAGAGGTGATGTTGTAGGTTGAGGTGGAGGCGATTGAGATGGTTGAGAGAAAAAATCAGAAAGAGATCAATGAATTGGGATGAAGCAATGGTTTGGATAAATATGATTCAATAGATATAAAAATTTAATGGTTGGGGTTAGTGTTCCATGGGAACTGGTGAAGGAGGGTGGATGAGGTGATGAAAATCCTAGTGATGATTTAGAGGGGGAGGTGGAGGGAGAGGTAGTGTTAAGAAGGATGGTGGAATAGGGGAGGAGAATGAGAGGGATGGGAAGGATTTAGAGGTGTGGATGATGAAATTTGGGAGGGGATGTTGTGATGGGTTCTGGGGAATAGATAGAATTGGAGTTGTGGTTGAGGGTGGGGAAAATTCTATAGGGGGGAGATGAGTATGGAGAAATATTAGTGGAGAGCATGAGACTCAAACAATATCAAGGATATGAACACAGATGATAGAGTCAGGATTCATGGATTGAATTGCATGTTAAGTAAGTGAATATGGTGTCTAAATATGAATATAAAATTAACAAATATTTATGGATAATATATATGTTAATATATCCTAAGTTATAAATATTAATCAAGAACATTTTATGTTTATGACAGATATATTTTTTTGTTTAAATCAGGATTTATAGTATATTTCATTTTCATTAATAAACTAAATTGATAAATGATTGAATATAAAATAAAATAATAGATTCTCATTTATGAAATTTTAAAGTCAAAATTATATCATTATGATATATTGGGATTTTTTGTAAGTTATTATTTTTTATCTGAATTGAAAAATTTATAGTTTATATCAAAATTTTAAATTATATGAAATAATAACAGAGAAATTGATGTGTATAATGTATTCTAATTACAAAAAGATTTAATTGTAATTCAAAACTATATATTTTTAAAATAATATATTGTATTTATAAAATCTATGTGTACTATTTTAAGGGATAAAATAATATTTTCCAATACATACTATTTTTGGAATTTTATAGTAAAAATATATTAACATGTAAAATTGTGTTTTTGATTTATTTTAATGATACTTAAATAATTTTTTTATAATAAAATAATTTATATCATTGAAATAATTGATATGTATAAACTTACATTTCACATAAATTTTAAAAATACATGTAAAATGTTTTTCTAAAAACTAGTTTTTGTGGGTTACATGTGATAAATTTAAAATTATTTGTCCTTAAACATATAAATAATATCCGATAAAATTGGGTTCATATTGGGAATCATTCATTCTAAATTATTTAATAAGGTATATTTTAATTAAAAGTAAATGTAAAATAATTATGTAAAAACATGTAACCATATTTAAACGAAAAGTTGTAAAAGTGAAAATTTCAACATCCAAACAAATTATAATCATTTTTAAAATATTTTAAAAAAACTAACTGTTTTGGTATTATGTACTATATATCACCCACCCCATCATTATCATTTTTTATTCATCATGTCATGTTATACATGTTCTCTCTTTCTATTAAGAAGGAGTATTTCCAAAAATATCATTCTCACCACCTAAAAAGGGGCCTCTCACCATCACATAATTTGAATTCCAATAACTATATTTCAATATGAATTTATTCACATTCTCATTCCTCAAAAACACTCTTCCTTTTACTTGATGCTCTTCTAATAAGAGATTATCTTAACATATCCATTTCAAATATGTTTTTGAATTTAAATCCTATGTTATCAAAGTGAGTATTTCTTCCCCAAATTATTTTAGTTTATTTCTCAACATTAAAATTTATTATTAATATTATTAAATAATTAAATCCTAATTTTTTTATAATCATCGTTGTTATTCCTATGTAGTAACTATTTACTGTATGTTCCATTTTATATTAAGAAAAATCAATCATTTACTCGGGTGTTGTGCAGACCACTACCTCTATAAAAAAATTCTTTTTTCTCTAATACTAAATGTACATAAATAATATAATTATAAATTTTTAATAATTTTATTAGTATAATGAAATCTTTTTTCATAATCATAATTATACTTTGATTCGATAATGTTCATGTTTTTGTCAGCATGACCACTAACTTGAAAATTGTTATAAAATAATATCATTGATTAATGTGAGAAATTTTTAAATGATAATATATGATATAAATGAGTACATAATTATAATAATTATTTTTGTGGTGGAAAAATTGTTATGAATTTCATTAAATATGATACCAACATTATTTTATTAAAAATCAATAATTCATGCTCATCTTTGCTGTGAAATTTTGGTATCTGAACCAAAACTGTAATAGAATGAAATTATTATGTTATAGATAATTATAAAACAAAAAAAATCCATTTTTTATCTTTGAATAATGATATTTGGGTGAATATTGCAGAATAACACTACTAATATGAAGCAAATAAAAAATGATCATGATTACTCACATGCAATATTGAAAATAGATAATAACTATCATATATAAATATAGAATATAATTATAAACCATTATTATAAAAGGTAGTGGATATAAATATTGTTATTATATAGAAAATTAATATTTTTATTTTTTTAATACATGATATTTTACTGAATTAGTGAATCTCACGAAAAAAGTTAAATTTTATTTGTCTTAGATTAAATTTCATTGGACATATTTCTTAATATATTAGATGTTTTCTTTTGGATGATGTATCTACTACACATTTAATATTTTTTACCACTATACTTGGACTATTAATTGTATTTGATATATCATCATGTATCATATCTTTGAAGGATTTTTATTTGAATGTTTTTAATGTCATAAGGGTTTCTCTTTCACTTCTAAAATTTATGACACATTTTTTTTATTACGGCCCATCATTTCTTTTATATAATGAGATAAATTTATAATTAATTTCATTTTCTAGTCTTTAGAATCATTGTTTTTAAATATCCATATCATTTCATTCATTAAATGGCCTTCGATGTAAACTAAATGAATGTTTCAATTGTTTTTTTTAACTATGATATCCTTCTTGAGTTATAATACATCCTCTAGAACTTATTTTTTTTAATATTACATTCATCAAAATTATTATTTTATTTCATGGTATTTTCCATTTCACTCTAGTGAACATAAATACTTGATTCAATGAATATTATATTTATATTGAGATACTATGAAAAGGGCATAATAGTTATGGATAAAATAAGTGGTAAATTCCAAGTGCATAAGCCATGAAAATTAAATGAAAATCGTTAGAGAGAGAGTATATACTAAAATATAAAATGATAAAATCTTCCTGATCTCGTTTATATTCTAAATTTTTAGTAAAATAATTTCACATATATCATTGAATGGAAGATGACAATATATTGCTCTAAAATATTCATCGTCTTTATGATCAAGTATTCCATCTCACACTGTCGGCGTGTCCTTCCGAGAAACATTTCAAACAATGACTAAGTGTAATATTTCACATCTTAGAAATGGATTTTTTTTATTATACATAGAATTAGGATATTGATACATTATTTTAAATTGATACCATGTTGATTGATCCTTTACCATCTAGAACAATACTTACATGTTTCATGTTACTAACTACAGAATACAGTTAATGTCTATTTTTAGCAAAATCGGTTAATTATAACCACACGCACATTCATTAATTCATCTGTAACATCCCATTTTATTTAGAATAACCAATGGGATAAGATTCTTTATTGAGGTTGTGTTTTACCCAAAAGATCTAAGACCACTAAACTCTGCCAACATAGAAATTACAAGAACCTAGATGAAAATATGAGAATAAAACCTACATTCTCTTTCATTGTTTCATGAGTCTCACATGGACCATCATGCTTCCTAAAAAAATAATACACACCTTATATTTTTACCTTATATAATCAAACTCTATAACCAAGGAGACATAAAATTGAAAATGGAATCCCATCCTTCAATCACAAATATACATCCTTTAATAGAAGTCAACATTCCTCACTCCCAATCACCATTGAAGAACATATGGAATGAAGATTATTTTATTTAAAAGGTATAACGCCAGATCTAGGAGGATATTTATATATATTTCATTTAAATATTATCCTATATCAGAATATTACAATTTACAATCCTCTAAAAAAGAATGTTCTTTATCAATGGGATCCATTTTCACTAGAGATATGCCACCCACTCTTCGTTCCCATTCCTAACAAGTATTACGTCATGAAAATATATCACAAAAAGAACCTATATTCCAAAGCACTAAATTTACACCAGTTGGGTTCATTATTATATTAAATATTATTGTAGTATTGTATCTACTTTAAATCATTTATTTATTGATGATGATTGTGAAAGAAGAAACTTCTATGAAGGTAATGTTTGGAACAACGTAGCTGGAACAAATTAAGGGAGTCACCAGCCAAGATATCATTCCAAAATTTGAACTCTCCATGCCCCGCAACCCATAGATCCTTACCAACTAGCACTGATAAAATTTAATCGTAGTCCTTTATTGACTCGATGGTTTCCTCGAATTGAAAACTAACACATCATAGTCATCTCCATATCTATTCCACACAATCCTATCCCATAGTTATATCCCTTCAATAATATCTCCTTCCAATTTATCTTACATTATATTTATAACTTCCATAATGTACATCAGTTTCATTCCATCATCTTATATTAATCTATAAAATAACTTCCATATAACCTCGTGACATCTTTCATCCCTATTTGAAACTAAAAAGAATCTTTTAAAATCAATTTCCAACTACTTGATGATTGCTTTAATAAAATAGAAAAAAATGTGTATGTGCATTTATATGTTGGTGAGTATGTTGTTGATCAGTGTCATAAGGCCACAAATAGATAGGAAAAAAAAATTTCCAGTAACATATATCTCTGATGATTTTGTTGAGAAAACATAAAAACATCTTTTTCATGATTCTATAATATGAATTGGAGGCCCAATAGAAAATAACTGTAGTTATCTATCTATCCATCCCATCCTTATTTGAATTTATTTTCTCTTTCAATTTGACCACCTCTTGGATATAAAGACATTACTCTCTAATATTTTAATATTCTTCCCTTGTAGATTCCCACAAACCTACATCATCCTATTCCATTCCAATATCTACTTCTTCCTATAATAAATAGTGAAACTAACATCATCATCCAACATCATGTGTGAAAAATTGTATCCCAGTTCCAATTATTCTAGGGAAAAAATATCCATCATCTAGATATTTCATAACATTCCATTTGATTGCTTCATAATATAGTATAAATATGTTTTTAGACAAATAGTCACCATGTATCTGACCAAAAATGGTATTAAAAAATTGAAAAATCCTTACTATGAATGTAATGGGAAACCACAGTGATCAAACAAATATAAAAGGAGACCACAATAAAATTATCATATCCTCATTTTCCTCATAAAATTAAAAATATATCTCCATTCAGGCCTCACATATTCCTTGTTCATATCAAATTTAATGATGATGTTCATGCCTAGTGTCATTTTGTCATGATTTTACACCATTTCATGGTCAATACACACTTCAACATGAATAATCCACCCTAATATGAAACCATGATTCTATTTAGACACAATTAATTCCAAAATATGCATTATACTATAATTAAAAATAATGGATATAATTTCATGGAAAAAGTATATAAGCATATTAGACGATACAAACTAGTCTACTATGGGTTCATCAATTTTGGTATCATGGCCACATTGTAGAAACAAATAAATCTCAGAATCTCCCCCTATAAAAAATCCCAACCATTATCCCTAAACTAGTTTATAATTATCTCACACATGAATAGATAAAATAAACTTGGTAACCCATCCATACCTGGTACATTACATTCATTCATACCAAACACAAATTCCTTAATTTGCATCACATTTATCAGGGTACTCATGAGTACATTATTATTTTCCTCTACCAGACTGGGTATGCATTTCCAAAATCTTTTATCTACTTAGTTCAAATCCTAATACTTTTTAAATGAATCACTGAGACCTGCCAGCATGGTATAAAAATGATCCAAGGCCAAATCACCAACACCTTCAATATCATCTATATAACTTCCATCCTGGTTTTTTTGGCTGATGATAATTGACACCCTACATTCCTTAATGCACGCCTAGAAATATGTTCTCTTCCGATAAAATTCAAGGAGTCTTGTTTCCCTTGATCTCTCACTATATATCCTTTCATCGTACATCATTGTCTCTATTATATGACTCTAATTATCGAACAACAAAGAATGAAAATCGTCATTCCAATACTGTAGAAGCATCATCATTATTATTTCAATATCTAATTGGAGTCCATCCATACTATCCATGTTATTACATCTATTGTTAGTCCACTCCAAGATAAAATGTGTTAGTAATTTGTTTCATAATTCTAGCCTACCCATGTACTCTGTGGAGATGGTTGATTACTTGAATCAACCATCATCTTTATAAAACATTCTCCACATTCCAAACTACTTTAATTAATAAAATGGTATGAATACTCATTCTCTTTCTTTATGGTAATCACAAAATCAGGTTTTCAAATAATTATATATGAATATGTGTGGCCAATAAATGTGGAAATGAATCAAACTATTATAGGTTAACTATAAAGTGATTGATTTTACTACTAATATGTATTCTCTCTTTCTTATTGTTGCAATAGGTGAAATTAAATCCAATAAAATCTAGTTCAATGGTACCATTAGAAGAAATGAAGGATTCGATGTCCTATATGATATCCCATAATTTTTTACCATTTCTATTGCCAACATAGATATACATTATATTTGGAAGGTAAATTATATTCTATCAAATTTCACATTAATATATCTATTCTCGTCATTATAAATGAATATTTTTTTACTATTTACCGATGAAGGTTTTTGTAATTATATTTATTGATGTTCAAAATGATATTATTCCTTTAAATATAAATTATTTTATCTCCTAAACCACATTCAGTTTTTATAACCATTAAATCTTTATTTCAAATTTTGTAATATTAATTATTATTTTAAAAGTAAAAATATTTCAAAAATTTAGCTCCATCCTTTTGAAACCATTTTTTCATTTTAACGGCTCCATTAGTAGAGATTATTTTTCAATGATAATGTATTCAATGCGTTTCAACTATAATTTCAAAAAAATTATCTTCTCTAAGGACCCACTATTGAATGTCAATTTTTAAACTTAATTTTTTAAAAAAAATTCCCTTATCCTTTTCAAGAAAATATTATTAATGTGTTGGTTACTTCTTGATTTATAAAAATAAAATATAATATCATAATTTTTTTTATTTCCCCAAAATTTGACTATATTTGTATTATGTGTTTAATTCCATGGAAATTAATTATGAGGAATCAACATTTAAATATTTATATGAAATGCTCTTTTGGATTCATTTTATTTTAGGTTCCAACCAAATAAATTATTATGTTCAATTTTAGGGATATCATCAACATTATTTGTGAAATTAATTCTATATTTCAAGGGTTATTTATGATGTGATGGATGATTTTTTAATTTAGAAAAAGTACATATGGGAGATTGATAGGATAAGTACAATAAATCGATATGATGGGTTGGGTATGACAAATTTATGTGATGGTTTGTGTTTGTTAAACCCCTCCATTGAATTAGTTAAGTATTTATATCACATGTGATATGGATTTTGTGTGCGGTAATTTGTATTTTCACTATTGGAAGCACAAGATATTTTTGGGTATATAGTAGGATGAAATAAAATTATTCAAAATAGGAAAGGTTGTAATTTTATTCTTTAACATCAAGAGGCCTGGATATATTTTATCCCAATATGGATCATCAAAAAATAAAATTTCTCTTAATTTTATATTTTCAAGATTCTAATTATTGAGAAAAATTTACTTATTTTTAAATATTCATTTGTCATGTTACATATCCAATTCATATTTCCTTAATTTATTCTATACAAAGAACATTAAATATTTCTATATATTATGACCTTTTACCATGCTATATATTGGTTCTTAGGAAAATAAATTCCCTTAAATAAAAACTATTAGAAAACTATAGTTTTATATTTTTAAAATAATGGTGGTATGAGTGGAAAACTAAAGACAATATGAGTTAATTGAGTTTACAATTTAAAAATTCATTTTAAAAATATTATAATGTAAATTACTAAATATAAAACGTCCATCAAATTAACTAAAAATATTATAAATATATAATTTAATATTTTTAGTTATTTCCCAAAAAGCTCATCACAAACTACTTAAGAAAATATAAAACTGTTTTTTTATTTTGAAATAAATATACTTTCAGTAAACCCAATATACAACACAATAATTAATTTTCACTAATAATTTATTTTAATTTAAAAAAAATGTTTTAATAAATAAATGTCATTATAGAAATATAATTAAAAATAAAGGAATAAAATTAAGATTTTTATTCTCAAGATTAGACGTAATCTGCTCCGATAAGAAAATACCAACTACCAATAATCATTATTAAAAAATAATCGGATCCACAAACTAGATCATGTATTACTTACAAAACCTTCAAAAAATTTGTCTAGGCTATACAAAACATCTTCCAAGGTTATTAATTAGATATATGATATAGAATAATTAATCATATTATCAATGTATTATCTAATATAATATTGTAGACTATTTATAATAAATAAAAAATAAATTAATCACAGTTGAAATGTTATCAAAATATAGAATATGGAAAAAAGTTTGATGATGTGATTTTATAGTTTTTTATCAATTTTATTATCCAAGAATACAATTATGAAATTTCTACTTATTCATTTGGATTTTATTTAAAGTTTTCATTTACGAAATTTCATTTATTGTTCTAGAATTTTCATTATTTTTAAAAAAACATAGTATCATTTATTACATTATAAAATATTCTAATTTTTATTATGAACCACATATTCATATTAGATTATTAGTATAATTTTTGTAGGATCAATATGACACCTAGATCATGTGATTAAGGTGTTCTTCAAACATTATATATTTTAACTATCATTAATTATCAAATGTATGATAATAATAAAGTGAGACAATTCATTAAATTTACTTATAACTCTATAATCTGATACATTTTGTTAATTTCATCCATGTCCAATAAAATAGTAATTATTCATAAATCCAAATTATTCTAATTTTCAGTAAATACCGTAAAATTAAAACTGGAGATGTTGAATTTATCTTTAATTCTTCAATTATATGGTAAAAGGAATCCTATGGAGGTAAAACAGATCTGGGTGTAGAAAGCTCTACTGATGGTAGACGATATGAATTTATCCTGACTAATTTGGATGAAGAATAATATTCCAGTGGTAGAATATGTGGAGGTAGCATGACTAATTCAAAAGTATAAGAATACTCAAGTGTATCAAGATTATATAATGGTATCAAATGTTTTGGTAGGATAATACTCATGTTTTATTAAGTTCATATTACTATAAAAAATAAGTAGGTTGAAGAATACTATGGCAGTTACCAAATACATTTTTGATAATAGTGTCCATCTAATAGCATCCCACATAAACATGCAGTATGATATCACTTATAGAGATAAAAATATCCCATTATTAATAGAAAACTATTACTGATGTTATTATATTTTTTCTTATGGAAGTATATTTATAATGGTAATATTATCTTTTCAAACACATTATAAGGGTAAATAAAACATTTCATAACTTATATATGGGTAAATCTATTCATACGTAAATCTAAAACCAAAATATAAAACCATTCATTAAAAATGAATGTAAAATTCGTAATAATGGAAACATGAGTATCATAAATGACATGACTAATGTGATTAATGTGATTAATCAGATTTTTGAAAATTAATATATATAAATTCATGGATTTATCTATAGAGTAAGAAATTGTAACTTAGTTATGTTCTCTATTTTTATTATAATCTGTACATTGTTGAAATGTTACTAAAATTCTTTCGTACTAAGAATTCATGCTCATCCCATTCTTTTTATTGCCTATCCCTTGGAATTGGTTACTGGATGATATTTTGAATGAAATTTTGTACATTGGTTTTTCATTAGATATATTGTTGTCTTAAAAATTATATACTTGTGTTGTTGTAAATGAATCATGTTTTGATGTGAAATAAATTGGGATAATTGTAAAATAAAATAATCTTTTTTTATTAGATTGTGTGATTATTGTAAAATGTACTGTTTGAATTACATAAATAATACACAATAACCATATGTTTATATTTGTTCAAAAAATATGGAATCAAATCGGTGTATTGTTATTTTTTAGGTTTATTTAGTTACTTTGGATATTGGACTAGAGAATACAAGTGAAGACCCTCTAGAGAAGTATAATGGATAAATATTATTATATGATTATACGATTGAGTTTTGGTAAATTATAGGTTGCATGGTTATATTTGAAACTAAATAATCATTTAGACAATGGAAATTAGATATGACTATTAACTAAAATCACCTAGTGGTAATCTTTCTAAAAAGGGTGTGTTGGCTACCAAATAAATCATCACTCAGTGAAATATGATTTTTAATAATATATCACATTAATTTATTCACTAAAGGGGGTATAATTTCATAAATAATTTTCTATTTAGATAACATTCTGAAGGTTTTTTTTCTTAATTAATTAATGGAATATTTTAATAATCATGATATAATATAATGTAAATGAACCTAGTTTCATCACATATAGTTATAATATCAACCATATATTACATAGTATCGTATTATTTAGTAACAGTGTCATTTAAGAAATCATAATAGGATTGATATTTCATGTTAATATGGTCATTTACTGTGATTATATTTTATTTTTTCTAAATCATTTTTCCTTTAACATTATGTAATAAACAATGTAATTATAATGAAGGTGAAAAATTCATATATGTATCACAGATGAAAATATTGTTTTTATTAATATATTAATATAAATACCATGTATGATTAGGTTGATATCTTAGTATATTATATTTATAAAGTTTCCTTTAGATATTATAGCACTATTCTTCAGTGAATGATAATTAAAACAGGGTGGATGAAATTTTTTTAAGGGGTAGAATGCAACATAGAGATATCTAAAAAACCAATTATTTAAATATATACTAATATAAAAATATTACATCTCATACATGAATTATATAAAACAAAAGATGAAATAAAAAATGAATATTATAACAAAATCAATTGAATAATAAATCATATTGAAAGGAAAATTATATTTTCTAATTAAAAATTCTTACTTTTAGGGGATGTATAACTAAACTAATTTTTTATTCATAGTAAAACATTTTAACATATTAATAAATTAATTAGACCACTATTAAATTCATATTATGATAATATATGATATTATAATATATGGAATAATTTTTCAACAATATATAAATTAAAAAATGCTATCATGAACACTAAATAATAAAAATAAATATTTTATAAAATATAAGATATATCTATATATATTCTTTAATTTATAAATAAATTAAATAAATTTTTAGAATTATAAATAGAAAAAAATATTGTATTTTTTAAAGTTAATATTTCAAAATTATACTATAATGATTTGTTAATGAAATTTACATTATGTTTGTAATGGAAAATATATTTATTTCCAAAACTGTAAATTCTATTACTTTATAAGAAAACCATATAATTTTATAAAGATAATTTATAATAAATTTATCTATATAAAATTAAAAACTATTGATTTGAAAAATACTCTATTAAATTTATAAAATTAATTGTTAACGTTTTTTTATAAATAATATTTTCAAATAAAAACTTACTGGGAACTTTTTATATAATTAGATATTATTTTGTTAAAATTTTATTTGGTATTTATTTAACTTCCAAAAAAGAGTTAATTTTATATTTTATAATTTTAATTTAAATATTGTAATTTAATGAATATTATAATTTTATATTATATATAACTTTTAAGCATGGTTTTTTTTTGTAATATTTTCTTATGCGTCAAACATGATATATTTAATATTAAATTTTCACAAAAATATACATTTTATCTCATAAAATGTGGTTCATATCTAAAATCATTATGTGAATTTTTTTAATACCAACCATTTTAGACATAAGAAGGAAACTACATATATATGAACTAGTGATCATGGTAAAACCAAAAGTGGTAAGAGTATAAATTCTAAGAGTAATAGACTTAGAAACCTATTTCAAAATGTGTGAAAATGAATCTTTGAGGTATTATAGACCTTATATAAACCCCTAATCTTTTTTATCCATATTGAGTCATCTTGACTTGTGAAACATGTTCTATCTCTATATTAAGTTGAAACATTTTCCATAATTCCATTCTCAACACATATAAAAATGGCATATCCTCAACCCATCAATACCATCCCAAAAAATTAGTTTATACATAATAATCTTTCCATTATCCTTACTTAATAACCATATTCCTTTCCTTCAATTCTATTCTCACTATTATTTTTCATAATATCATTATTTTCATGGAGCGTACCAATGTAAATCCTAATTTCACTTCATGATCACATTTTTTACAAACATAAATTCTTCCCATTCATAAGTTTAATTTTAAATATATAAAATCTAATATATTTGAATAATTATTATTTTCTAAATTAATTTTTTTTATTCATAGTTAATAACTATTAACCATATTTTCCCTTTTCAATTTAGAAAACTAAAATATTATTTTTTGTGTTGCATCGACTACTGCCTCAAAAAAGTGACAACATTATTTTTTTAACCACCGTAATAGAATATAAATATAATAAAAATAATTTTATATAATATCATTATTAAAAAAAATATTCTTTTATAATTGAAATCATTAATTAATTAGAGTACATTTTTTATTTTTCTTGTTTAACCACCTATTTGAATAATGATAAAATATATTATCATGGTAGACTATGTGTGTAAGAACCTAGTTTTCACATAGGTAATTTTCCTTTTTTCAATTCATTATTTTGGACCTTTTATGGATTTTCAATGAGTTAGTGAACAATTTTGGGGATTCTCGGGCTTGTTTGGGGATAAAAACCCAGACTAGTGTGAAAATCGACTGGCCCTACAGTTAGTAGAAACCATGTGAGCCAGGATACATGATCTCCCCTAGCCATGTATTGAAAGACATTTGGGAGAAGTTGGTTGAATACATTTTTGAAACCATGCACTATGGGTCACATAGCTGCGAAAAAAACTACAAACATGTTATACAATTGTCTTTCAAGATTGTTGAATGGTTTCCATAATTGGGTGACCTTACCATGAAAAAACTTCACACTATAATAAAAGGTTTATGATTAGCTCATGGTTTTTACAATCATTCATCCAAACTATGTGATTCGGGTTTTGGGTTATTTTACAAAAAACCCTTAATAACTTACTAAACTAACACTTTTTTCATTTTTTTCATTTCCAGCATATGAGGTTTCATATTCTCCGTTATTTCCCCCTCTACAATCCTAATCATCCTTTTGATACTGATCATTTTTACAGAATCACGAATTGTCTCATTAAATCTATTAAGGTAAGATCTTTATTCCTTTTCCATCATTTATTTTTCTTATTCCCATCGTCGATGCTAATTATATATAGGCTCAAGTTCCATGTCTTTTGTGTATAAATCCATTATTTGGATCTATTCAAATCTAATATAGTCTAGATGCTAATACAAAATGAGGTTAGTCATATGAGTACGAGGTAGGTATGTTATCACTCATCCCATGAATTTCCTCATTTTATAAATTTTCATGTCGATACACCAATTTCAATGGTTATGATTTATTATAATGATGTTTCATTAATATAGTAATATGAACAGTATTCTATAACTCTTGTAAAATATGTTATCCATCATCTAAGGTACTGACCTCAATGTCAACCACCACATGAAGGGTGTTTCAATTTAATTATGCATTTTCATGTTGGTTATGTGTATCATAACCACTATTCAATTGTACATGAGCTTGAAATATCTAATGACAAGCCTCTCTTTAATTAAATGACTATTGGAGTGGGTTTTCATTAGGACTTGAATATATTAGTGTCACATGGCACATTTATGGTAGGTGTTACACTTGATTAATAAATGTTTAAATTGTTAAAATTTGATATATAATATGTATATAACATTGAATAATTGAAAATATTTTAATTGATTGGTTTCACTTTTTCAGAACCCTGCTCCATGTATAATTTATGGTTGTTGAGTTAACCATATTCAAATATTATAACTAAAATTATCTGCTACATGGTTTCATTCCCTATATTATTGTCACATTAATGAATGGAAACGATTAAAAGTAATGATTTATTTAATGTCATGATTATCATGTATCCTTATTTAATTAATCAATCAATAATAATGTGAAAACTGTATATGGAAGTTGACATTATTATATGAGTTGTCAGACTCGAGCTCACAATGGAATCCAGAGGGAATTCTGTGAACACTCATTGATTCCATTCCAATTATATAATACTGGTATCCAAGGGTGAGATCATCATTCGAAATTCTTCATTATATATCATTGGATTCATTATGTTACAAAATAGGATCCCCAATATATATTTTATTATATTCCTTTGATAAAATCAATGGATCAAGTGTGATCTCTATTATCATGAGGCACCATGGATACACACATTGGTCAAGCCATTTATTATCAGATTTTACCCTATATGAGGTCCTTGGAGACAATTATAATCATTATTGTGGAATTTCAAGGCTGCATCCACTTGGATTACATTATGACCCCTATAGTTAGGTTCTAGTTATTATCTAAATGGGATCAACACTTGAAATCAGATCTTATTTGGTAATCACCACAAAACCTATTCACAACTAGAATCATCATGGATGTCTTTCGATTTAATGGATAATTTACCGTTATTATTTTATTATGTTATGATGTTAGGTATGGTTACACCTCATAAAGATTACTATATAAATAGAACACAAAGAAATGAAATGGTTACATTATCAGACACTATATGGTACTGAAGAAGGAACTTGGTTATTTACATTACTGAACTACATCAGTTTTTTATATGAATGATTTTACACTAGTTCAGATTATATTACATAGACTGGATGATAGAATGAATTTGGAAGTGGCCTACTGATATTTATCTCATACCCTATCATGGACACTATTGGTAGCTTCACAGATTACTTTTATGAATGTGTTGAAAAATGGAAGCATCCTACATGGGACACTTGATTTATTTCTTTTATTAGGACGGATCTGGGTAACAGATGACCCAATTAAATATGAGGATTATTAGTTAATTTTTTTTAATTTTTACAATTTTTATATAATGTTATTTTGGCTTCTTTGTATCAATTCTTTCCATATTCATAGAGACATTACATGTATCACCAATTTTTATTATGTTTATTAGTTTTTGGTTAATTTTTTTCCTTCCTAATTCTAATGTACAATCCTTTTACTTATTCTGTTTCCCCCACAAAAAAGTTATATTTTCTATGCAACGGGATACACTCTATTAATGAGGAAATAATACCTCCATGTTCACAGTCTAGGCCATAACTACTAGTCGATAGCCTCTAGCATTGGGAATGATGTGATTCAAGTCTCATAACCACCCAATATCTGGGATCATCTAAGTGACATCTAGGTCCGGGATGTAACAATGTAGTATCAAAGGATTATTTAATTAATTTACTATACGGATGCAATAGAAAAGAAATTATTAATGGTTGGATATTTTTTATAATCCATGGTGGGGATTAGGCATCCAATTTACGATGTAATTATCGGGTATCACAAATTACAATTATGGTTATGCTTTTTCCTATTACAATTTATTTCATTTCACCATTGGGTCACACACATGCTATGTGATTATTATTCTTATTATTCTAAATAAGTATTTCATTTTCATCCTTAAACTGATAATTTTAGTGAAGATATAATTTTTGCCTGAGTTATCATAGACTCCTTTATTTTTCATGCGATATATATTTCATTACTTATAGGTTTATTTAATTTCATTAATTTCTTGTATTTCTTATTATTGTTGAGTGATTTTGTGATATTTATAGTATTCTTGTATTGTTATTTCACTTCTATTGTGTGATTGAATATATCAATTTATGAGATTTAGGGGGACCCATTTGATTGAATGAGTATTTTACCAAGTTATTGGAATTTATATACCAAATTAAATTCTAAGACCGATTGATGACTGAGTTGTTTTGAATTTAAATGGGTGTTGATTTCTTTAATAAGGTGTATGGTCCTAGATTCACTAATACAAAAAACTCATCGTAAATGAATTAAGATATATGAATATAAGAAAACAAATTAAAATTTTAAAATATTGAGTTATAAATTAAATGGATTTTATAAAATGAATGGTCATGGTTATATTTAACCTTCATATACTAGAAACCCATAAATTGATAATTGATAATTTTGCAATACCTCACTATCTTCAAGGGAAGTTGGGGTAGTATACTTTGGTAAGTGTTCCCTTTCATTATTTGTAATTCCCTATAATTATATATATATATATATATATTATTATTCTATGCTTGTTCTAAGGTTTTAGCAAGTAATTTTAGACCAATGATTCCACAATGACATAATGGAACATGCAAGGATGGTGAAGATGACAATCCTCAAGATGTGTTGGCCGCTGATCTTCCATTATTACCACCATGTGTACCACATGGGGAACCTCCTATTATACTAGATCTCCGAACCAGTGTTTAAATTCTTGGTAGATTCCTATTTCTAATATAGTCCATGAGCGGTTCCACATGACCTGCAGCTACAATGGATGATCTCACTCATTAGTCCTAGAAGCAATATCCTCCCAAATTCTCATGGTATGGGGGTTTATAGGTCGCATTGTATCACATGGAGGCTACTCATTATATCATTGATAATCTTGAGATGTATCCAAATTGTTGGGTCATGGTGGCTGCAAACATGATGCGTGATTCAAAAATGTGGTGGTGGGATGTTATTATTCACGATTGTAATCATCAGGGCATGAAATATAACGATTTCAAGAGTATCTTCAATGATTTTTCTTTCCTTAGATAATGTGGGATGACTTAGAAGGGGATTAAATTCATCTAGAGTCTAGTTCTAGGCCATTCATTGAGAATTTAGAACATTTTACAGTGATGAATCACTATAAAATACATCTAACTAGTGATGGGATTTCCTATGCCAAAAGCATAGATGATGGCCTCCAATATCCATACATACTCAGATAAATGTCATTATCCTACCTAATTTTTCTGAGAACATCAATATGGATCATATCACTGACTGTAGGTTGTGGGATGGAATGATTATCTGGCATGGAGGATTAGTGCACTGGTAGGCTAGTAGATCTTCTGGTATTTGAAAGACATTCATTGGTGTTTATCATCAGTGACGTTCCATCTAGAGTTCTCATACATGTAGAACTATTTAAGGACAACAGTTATATTATAGAAGCATATAAAGACTCAATGTAATGGATAACTTATGGTGTGTTATGCTATCTCCTATATGGAGAACCTCCATAGATTTTGTCTAATTTTTTTACAATATTCTAGTTAAATACCATTCACATCACATCCACCACCAATAGAAACATATTCTACACAATGAAAGTTTGGGAGATGATGTAGCACTGGAATGACTAGCTATGGATGAAGTCCTGATCATAGTAGAAAGACTTCATATTATAAACTGTGTTATCTAATCAATCATGATCGAGGCTGTCAATTTGTATCATGAGGTCATGGATCTGATTTTTTTAATGAATTAGAACACATAAACGAGTATTATATTGTTGTAATATATACAATAGACGGTAAAAAGTACATATCCTCTAATATAGTAGCGCAATTATTTGATATAGGCACTTCAAAATATATCTGTTTTTTATCTACTATAGAATGTCTCAGGTTAGAAATATAGTATTACTATGGTGGGATGAGCCCGAATGCATCATTATGAGAGTTTTCCGAGAGCATCTGCCATTGCCATGAATTTTTGAATGAGGTAGTCTATTAACCATTCTTATTGGAATAATTTTTCCTCGATATGAAATCATTGATTTGAATATCAAGATGAATTAGATTTTTTGTATCACACTTTTATTGAATGTTGTCACTGTAGGGTATTTTTTAGAACACTAGAGAACATAAGTTATCTATATAAGTGGTAGTTAGATGTATATTATGGTTGTATAGGACTCCATCATCATGGTTTAGGTGGAGTGACCACCCATGTTTCCAATCTCTTCATAGAGGATCAAGGTTTACATCATGATGAATTCCCACTAGTAGTGGATCATTTTAGGGATGCATTTCCTGATTATTTATCCGGATTACCTATTGATATTGATACCATGTTTTTGATAGATCTTATTACAAAGTAATATCTAGTATCAATTCCATTTTATATGATGGATGATATTTAGCTCCATGAGATTAAGTGACATTTGGATGATTTGGAGGCCACTGATTTGTATGGAATAATACTTCCTCTTTCTGCTCAACCATGATTCTATTCATGATGGTGTTAGAAAATCTTTTTATATGAATGGATTATTGATAGTTTTAAAAGGTTTTGGTCCTTAAAAAATTTCCACTTCCTAGAACAGATGATATCAGTGACCATATTTGAGGAACTATGGTGTTTTCAATGAAGGACTTCAATTTGAGAAATCATCATGTGTGAGTTTGGCCATCCGACATACCAGGTATAGCAGTCCATAGTATGTATGGTCAATCTGAGTACCATGATATGTCATTAAGTCTTACCAACATGTCGGTTATATTCAAGGACATCATGTATAATGTTTTCCACCCCTATATAGATTGTTTTTATTGCCTTTTAGGATGACATATTTGATTTCTATCTCTCATCTTTTTACCATTCTAAGAACATTGATAACCTTCCAAGTTCACTATGAGAGAATAATAATTAATAAATTTTTTTTCGTACATCTACAGTGACATGCTTTACTTCTCATGGAAAATTATCTTCAAATCAGCTGTATTTGTTGACAGAAAGATGTTATAATTTGTAGTCCCTAGGGATAATCCAAATAATTTTTTTTGATATATTGAGTTTATCGGGGATGTATAAATATTATAAACATTTAATAAAGGGCATATACAGTAATGTTTCACCTAATAATTATAATTAAAAGAAGGATTTCATGTTCATGTAGTCACAATAGTGCATAAATTCCTTTATGATGATAAAACAGAGGCTTGTCACAAAACCTATTCTGGTTATAAACAATATATGTAGAGGCTATATGGTGTTTTAGGATTCATGTAACATTAATATGGGTGTAGAGTTTATGTAGGGGCATATTTATTATTTATGGATCTCATATATGGAGGTAACATGAGAGAAATTACCCGATACATGAACATGTGCAGGTAGTTGTATTATATGCTATTCATTCATGGAGACACAATCTAATGGGTGAGTGATTGGTTGTGTATACAAACAAAATGATGAAATAATATTTATTTTCATTGTTTGACATGAATCTATGATAGTGTTTATGGGTCGAATATCTTCACTCTACCGATTATTATATTTTTTAAATGACTACAAATGGGAATGTAGTTGCATATGCAGAGATTCTGAAATCTTAGGCATAGGTCATAGGTGAACCTAGGTATGAATGGAAATTGATGGAACTATTTTATGAGATACATATGGAATTACATGACACTCACGATAATTCTTATATATCATCATTAACAGTTACCTCATACCTCATTGATAAGGTGAATATCATACATTTGTTGATGGTACCAGGCATGCATCAGAATTCCTGAAAGAGTATATTTTTAAACTGTTTCACTAATTAATGACATAAAATCATCAACGTCACATATCACTACCTAATTTAATACTAGGATCTAACATAAATTGTGATTAGAATAATATGAAAATAATAAAACACATATTTGGGGTCCAAATCTGCGTTCAAAACATTACCTTTATTAGCGGTTTGTACTCAAAAAATCTGAAGCTGAATTCCTCTAGATCATACCCACAAGATTGAAAAACTAAAAAATTTCCAATCATTTAAATATCATTGCTGGTATAGAGTTCCAAAGGCACCTTTGATGCTCCGATGATCACTTCATCACCTTACATTCATTACATGAGAGGGGGATGGACCTGAACTCCCTGTATCTAGAGCCTCTATATCTATATATTGAGACTGAGAAGAAGAGATAGAAATATCATGAAAAATCACAAGTAAATTTCTCTATTAATTTATTTTTAGGGTGTTAAGAAAATACTTGGTAATGCCTTCCCATCCCCTATATAATTACAAATGTTTATATGAAACATGGTGACTACTAGAATGTGTCACAAATATCAATTATTATTTTCATCAAATGCCAATAATATAATAATTATATTATTTGCTAATAATTGAGTCATTAAATTGACCCATCGTTCCCAGAAATATTAAATTAACATAGAATACAAATTTTGATCAATTTTCTATTGAAATATATTCACTCAAAATAAGTAAATAAATTTAATAAATAAATTCAATGTCCATTATTGTTTACATGAATAATATGAATTCATTTAATTCGTCGATGATAGTATATCCTAGGACAAATCTTAGACCCCAGTTTTGGGGCACACCATTTCTAATATACATATTCAACGGAATAGAAATGATTCTTTAATATGTTATTCTATGTACCCCTCTAGGTCCTTATATCGACAGTAGTGAACACTATTAAGAACTAATAAAATGACTTATAAACCCATCATGACCCCTAGAGATATTAGGATTGTCACAATAGTGGCAACCAACCTATAATCCATCACTATATAATATAGTCTATTTTCCATTAATATATCATATTGTAAGACTCCAACCTGTTTTTTAAAAGTTTTGTAGGATTATTATTTTATGATTTAACTGGAAGGATTTACCCTCGACCTCCATGGCCATGGGCATATGAAGGTACTACCATCCTGATAAATGTGGTCTGATATATTTAATTTTCATAACATAGATGTGATAAATTGTTTCCATACCATTCAATTAATTTTATACTACCAATGAAGCATCAAACATAAGATACCCCACAATGATTTCATCGTCACGATCTCCTCCATTCATCATAGATCATGATAAAATGACACACATTGAAAATGATATGAAATCAATTTTCCATTACACATGATTTTATATATGAACTACCGATGAAACCCGAAACCTGTGGTGTTCTTAATGGCATGTCTGTCCTTATGATCTCACTACTAGATATCACCGAGTGAGAACATCCGGAAAAAAATTCTCATTGCTTATGAGCACCAGATAACTGATAGAAAAATAATCTCTTATTTCTAATCACTAAGATCTATCTAGACCATAATTTCTATTTTATGATTAATGAAATAGTATCTCAAGGATATCAATATAGAATAGGATCTTCAATAACCATTGGATATGAAAATTAATCTATGGACATTACCATTAAATAGTGGTTGTAGAAATATATAAAAAAATGGTAAGAATACATCATGTATATGTAGTTTTATACACGATATGGTAATCAAAAGTACTGTATAGTTGGGTCTAATAAATCCATTATTTTAAGATTCCCAAATACACTAGTACCAACATTCTAATTAGAGATCGTATCTCTCACATTATCAATACATGTTTCTATTGAGTCATGACATTAGCTGCAAGGCGTTTCATGATTCTTGCACATGGCTATTTTGTTATTTGTGACCATACCTCATTGTGTAAAATTTCAAATCATATTTCGTCCATAATTATATCATTTTTGTCAATAGTTAAAACATGAAATCTTGTAAATAACTACTAATCTAATAATAAAAACTTCTACACATTACTAACTATGTGTGATTTGAAGAATTGGAATATATTGATTCATGTATTAACTGCCTTCGATGTTGTAATGTACTCGATATTTGTAGGTATAGAATACAATGGATTATATGAGCTCATATCACTCTTCACCTTATAATAACTTGGATACTAGATCATATAGATATATGGATGACTATTTTGTTTCCCCTAAAAACAAGTTTTGTATTTTTATCCTCATAACAGTTATGTATCATTAGTAATTGAAGAAGTATAATTAGATATTTCTAACATCTACACTAGAAGTACTCTTATATATAATCGATATTTATATACTATAATGTATAAACTAGAAATATGAAATATTTTACATATCATGGAATACATGATTGATTTACCACTTCAGGATATGGATTTCAACTCGACATGATAATATCCCCCATGTGCTGTACATGTGAACATAAATATATATATTACATGTGACATTGGAAAAAATTCCTCTGTTGAATTCTTCTAGAATTTATTTTTGAATACCATGTCATTATATATACTATTTTATATGTCTATGAATACTTTTCAAATCCATCTCAGAAAATCATATTACATAGAACATTGGATGTTTCATTATGTCAATATATAGAGAATTTATTTATTCATAGTCTTTACAAGTTTTAATACAAATACCTATTTTCAAAATAATATTGAACATATTTTATTGGAAAACATTATTTCTCCCAATGACCTATAGTAAAAACATTGAAACATTCAGTCCAAATGAATACACTATGATCATGATTCTTAAATCAATCCTTAACTGGATTATATTAACATGAATCCTTTATTAGAATTATGGGATGTAGCCTTCAATTTTTGATTTTTTTTTTCTTTAAGAAACTATCGATGATTGGTGTCCATATCATCTAATACTAAATAAAATAATTATTCAAAATAACTAAAATAAGTAAAATTAAAATAGATTAGGGAATAATGACATAGTATAACCAATCAAGCCATATTGGTACTATTATTTTACCATCCATGTATAATATCATATGAATACCCACAAAAATATTCAAAATAATATGTCCATTTGTTATTAGTTACATGGAATCCATTATTGAATTTTTATTGGCCTTTCCAATGTTTTATAATTTTCATATAATTATTTTCTTATAGGAAGTATTATTCTCAATGAATAATGGATCCTTGGCCATAGTGTAGGTAAAACCATCATGATGGTTTTTACCTTCCCACGCAGTGTCTCTAGAATACACATATAACACATTGGCTTTAGGAACTAGTTTCCCCACCAACTAATGTACATATCTAGAATTGAATAAACTAAAGTCAATATTTCCCCCAATATATCAAAAAAGATGTGAAGATTTATATAGAAAAATTTTCATTAACAGTGTCTATATATTTGGTATCATTAGGATTTATGTATTATCCAATACCCACATTAGGTTGTTTTCTTTTGATGCACTCATTGTTTTTTGTGCATGTTTGTTTATTTCCTAAAAAATAATTGTATCTAAAAACAATCCATTGTGACCTAATGAATTCTCATCATAATGAATTGTTATGGTATCCATTGTTAAATATAGTTGGCATGTAGTTGTAGGATATATCTGTTAATTGCAAAGTACCTCAAAAATATAATGAAGGTTTTTGGAAGTTACAACATTGATTATCCTTACATCATAACACTGACATTTAAAAGTAACATTTAAAAATTACTCCCTGATACATTTTTTTTAATTTTATCAGGTAATACCTCATCATTCATCCACCTAATTAACATAAATTTTGTGATGTATATTGGGTAATTTGTGCTTAAAATTTCTATGTATTATATTATATTGATTGATTAATTATTGGTCATGATATTCTATAGAATTCCCACCCAAAGAAACTCATATATTTTAACCATGAATATATGATATCTTACTCTATTATACACTAATTACATAATGTAATCTTTATATTTATATATACCTTACCCATAAAATATTACATGTTCTCAAACTAAACTAATTCGGATAGATTTTCCCAATACACATATTTCTTGACATTTAGTTGTCCAAAGTAATTATGTTGATAATACTAATGGTGTTTAGATTTTCTGAGCCTGTATACAATAATGGGTATATTCTTGACATAATTTTTTTATTGACCAATAATCAAATTTCTAATACTCGGTAATTATGTATTAAATATTATATTCATCATTTATTTTAAAGGATTCTTGAATTATTATACAATTTGAATAGTATTCAGCACAAAATACACCATTTATTCTAGAACATAGAATTATATATCATTGTGTCCCAAAGAAACGGGAGATAAATGTTTCGATTATGCTAATTAAAATTCCTACATGAACCATATTTATTGGGTATTTTTTCATTTACTTCTTACCATTGATATAAGAATCACCCTTTCTAATCTTTGTAAAGAATACACCTGATCTCTAGTAATGTTTCCATACTCTTTTAGTTTCCATATTTGAACACACATATCTGATAGGCATAGAGTATTAAATACCCATGAAGTAATAAGGGATATTTACATTTTATTTTGTTGAATAATCCTAAATATGTCATCACTTGCTTAATTAATTTAATTAATTTCATTTAAACAACAATCATTTTATTTTCTGATATACAATGAAAATAACATTTATTAATACATATTTCAATGAAGGAATTAGAAAATATGCTTATGGAATTACATTCCATTGTCCCTTTTCCCTTCCTTTCAGTTTTTTCTCCATAATAATTAATTATTAATTTGTATTTTATGTTAGTATTTACATGGGGATCCTTAACTAAATGGTAATGAAAAATTTATAGTTAACTATTTATTTGGTAACTTAATGAAACATGAGTAAATAGGTGAAAATAATATGATTAACATATATTCTTAAAGATCATGATCCATCATTTAATTTACAAATTCTGGTGTAATCCTCACCTTATTCATATCTTGCACCACTTTCTCCTCACAGACATTTTAGAGAGGAGAAAACATGTTATATCAAACAGGTCCTGATAATGAAACCATAATTAGCTTATGACATTGATGATATAATATTGAAAAAACCATCATATTCTATATATATGAGTCTTTTATTTGAATTTTTCCACCCTTTCTTTTTTCATGTGACGTAATAGTTATTGCATACACTATCACCTAAGTTCCTTATTTAATTGTACAATTTTCAAGGGCCCATATAATTCATTTATAATCATACCCGTGTGGAAAATTATATATTACATAATGTATCATAGTATTTATTTTTGGTATGTGTTGAAATATTTACAAATATAATTTTCTAAAATTAGTAATCTTATCTTTATTTCAAATATAGACATTACGATTGGAAAATTAAATAATTAAATGTCTCCCAATATGTTTTTGAATTCTAATAAACTGCTATTATTGAATAAAAATACTCCATATCATGAGTATTCTAGTGTAAAGGATCCCTGAACCACAACTCATAGTCTAAAATATTTGGTTACACCACTACATGGAGAGTTCAAGATAGGGCTTTGACTAGCCAACCACATTAATACATTGTTCCTTGATTTTTTGAGTGAAGTACTAGCTTCTAAAATCAATTTATTTACTCAATGTTTTCTACTAAAATTATATAAATTTCACTATGGATATTACTTACTACCAATTGAGTTAATTACACCTTAAAATCAAATAGGAAATACTTATTAGTAAAATACACCCTCAATTATGGCATGACCAGCACCCCCAAACAAGTGTTTTTTTCAAATTTGAATGGTAGAAGGAAATTTAGACCTAATTTTTATTTTAGGTAAATTTTTTTATTTTGTGTGACAAATTAAATTATTTTCTATCTTATTGTAACTTAATATGTAATCTTACTCACAAAAAACCATTCTATATATGTATATATAATTCATCATGATGCATATTCATTTTATAAATGAAATCATTTTTATTATTAAATTTGATCATGCTTAAAACTACATAATTATGAAATAATAAATCATGTAAAAATAAAATGAAGACTTTAGCATTATAAAATTATAAATGTTGATCCATTGATTGTATTATGAATAATCCTAATCCATATGGGTTATACCATGAGGTGTGTCGCTTGAAAATCAAATTGCGGCATCTGCCCATCCATTTCATACAACACCTGTCTAGGGAAATCCCATAAACTAGGGAGTATTAAATAGAAATCTAAATTATACATGAAATCCCATAAACGTATGATGATGCAAAGATGACACACAGATTGTTTTTTGATTTAAACTAATCATTACAATATTATGAGAAAATTAAATAATAAAATATTTAAGTAAAATAAGACCCATGCATTCATTGGTCAATATTTGGCTCATGAGAGTGTACACACATTCACTCTAGTATTTAAATTTTAATGAAGAAATAAAAATTAATGTAAAGGTAAAATATACTATATCGAATGTTATTGAATAAAAAATGGAATCAAATTTTTATTTAAATAATCTTTTCATTCGGCCTAATTAATTAATTACATTTTAAAACAAAATATTAAATTAATTAATTATTTTAATATTAACTCTAAATTAGATTAATTAAGGTGAAAAATTATAAAACCAAAAAAATACGTAATTATTTTAATTTAAAATACAAATTAATTAAGTTAAATTAAATATTTTTTGATTATATTAATAATTTATTGGTCCATAAAAAATCTCGAGAATGGCATGTGCGGGTTAGTCCCAACCCATGTAGACCAATTATTGGCTATGCCACCCCTGTGAAAGGGTGTTTTGGGCCACCCAGTTTTGATCAAACTTGTTCCAAGTTGGGAAGACACACTTGGTCCCATTTCAAGATGAATCAGAATAAAACTAGGTTAAAAATCTTAATTTCTTGCAACAAGGGTCATCGGTGGCAGTGCTAGTCACAAGGAAACCTATCTGCTACCAATATCTAGTCCATGTGACTCAGCTACCAACCTGTTGTGGTCTATATAGGGTAGGCACATCGTGAATGTATGTTGGATGCCCAGTGAAGGTTGGACCAATGCCACTCAAGCATGCACCAGGTGGAGGAGTTGGTTGTTGAAGCATCCATAGTGAAAGAGGATAATCCTTCCAAATTTGGTGTAATGTGGTCCCAACACACATCATCTTAGTAGGGTTTGACTGCTGGAGGAAGTAACCAAATTGTGTGGTGTATCATTATTGGATGGTGTATACAAATTCATGTGTGGCGATCCTCGGTCTAGGATGTGGTGGAATGTGGAGTCCTCGGTGGCCTGTGTTGTGGATGACTATGGGTTCTAGATGATTCAGGTTGTGGAATTTTGTGGTATTCAATTGAACCACGACAGTGACACATCAGAGGTGGACCTCTCCATTTAGAGAGGAGGCTGGTGCACTGATCCGGATTTGACGGGGTATGCAGATAGATCTACCAGGGGAGGGTGCATGCGGATAGAGGCCCGAAGTGTAGGATAAAAAGGGATGGAGTAATTTTTTTCATTTTTCAAGTGGATTGGATGAGCATGGGATGAATCTACATTGAGGAAGAGGAGACTAGGGTGGTCCCTCTTTTGGAAACACCCCTTTTTGTTGACTAGAATTATCGACCCACTATCCCTATTAATGATTTTTTTTAGTTTGGATTAAAGTAGGATATATTTTTCTAGTTAGTTATTATACATTTTTAGGCTACAAAATATGCTTGATAAAACATTATTAGTAAAAATGATGGAAAATGATTTTTCCTGTAAACACTGTTCGGGTGGATGGAATCTGATCGGAGTCAATTTATATAGCCATCCAACTTTACAAAAAAAAACACACACACCCAATAATATATATATATATATATATGAAAAATAAAACATGTACTTGTACTACAACTAAAAATATTTATTTGAATCCAAATATGATATTTTGGATGACTGTAAACTGGAAATCTCGAATCATATTTAAACATTGTATTTGGTGTTAGTATTTTAACAACAACCTCTATATAATTTAAAGAATTTGTTTTCATTGTTTGTCTTCAATTATTCATGTTTTTCTCTCATACCAATTAAGGGTAACAGGAACGCAGTTCATGCAAAAAATGTTTGATTTTAAAAAATTTCATCAATGAAAGACATGAACTCATCGTGGTAAGAGAATCCCTGCCTGGATTGATCTATGCATCTCACATGAAGTGTTCTCGAAAAAAAATGTATAACCATGAAATATTGGGTATAGATTTATAGTCTCACTTGATGTCTTATCATCAATTGAAATAAAATCCTGATGAATCCAAACCCAAATTATTCTAGATCTTCCACATGTTCTCTAAAGTACTTCCGGAGCGTTGATCTTCAAAATCTGAGAGCTAGGGAATAGTTCTGAAAAAGACATTGAAGCTAAGATGGCCATACAATCACATTTCTTTCAATTACATTGAGGTAATTCGATCCGAATTAAATGGATTTGGATCCTCTATCTCTAGAACATGGGAGATAATAATATAGATAACGTTTATGAATCATCACAATTAAATTACATCCTTCTTCAATTTATAGGGTGTTAAAAAAATACACGGTAATTCTTTCATGACCCCTGAATAAATAATTGTCTATATAAAAATATTTTCAATGCTAAACTACGAAATTAGTATCATTTATTATAATTATAACTCTTCTACAATTTAATGAATACATTACATGGTAATAATTGAGTCATTAACTCATCTCATCGTTCCCAAAAATATTAAATGTACCATGAATACTAATATTTGTTAAATTAGTATTTATCATCTATATACTCAAATATTATAATTAAATTTAATAAATAAATTCAATTTCAATTATCCTTAACATGAATAATATGAATTTATTTACTTTATTAGTGATCATATAACTGTGGGAAAATCCCAAACCCTAGTTTTGGGGCCCACCATTTTGAATGTATATTTTCAACTAGATGGGGATGATTCTTGATTACATTATAGTGCATAAACCTTTCTAACTTTATCTAGATACTCGTGACTACTATTCACATATCTACAATGAGATCTAGATAACCATGATGACCAATAGAAGGATAAGAATTGCAACAACATTGACAACCATCATACATATACACACTGGGTAATATAACCACTTTGACTTTAATATCTCTTAAACCCGGATGCACATCCATGTCATAATCCTTTTCTTGCATTAGTTTTTAATGATCTCACTACATTGATTAAACGTAATAATCCATGAACATTTTATTATTATTGTACTACCATTCTAATCAACATGGCCTAATATATATAAATTCCATAACATAGAAGTGATGAATCGTTTCTTGACAATTCATCCATTGTCATGCCACCGATGACGCACCCAAAACTAACTCACTAGTAATGATTTCATCATCATGGGATTTTTCTTGTATCAATATACATGATCAAATGATACAGATTTTAATTTATCCCATTATTGGATATGATTACACATGAATATATAAATGAACAACCAATGGGACCAAAAACATGTGTTGTTCTTATTGGTGGGTTTTTACTCATGATATCCTACTAAATATCAGCTTGGTTGATCTTCTTGAGAATAATGATCAATGATTATGAGATCCCATTACTTGATATTCAATCATATACTATCTCCAATTTGTGAGATGTATCTAGACCATAATGACTTTGATTAATATTAAATTCATTGTATCTAGAGCATCATATTATAGAATTGTATCTTCTATAATCTTTTCATAAGACAATTAATAAATGTATATTACCATTAAATAGTGGATGAAAATATATTTGCACTATAACAGTAAGAATACATCATCTATCTATGTGTATACATGATATGGTAATCAAATGTACTATATAGTTGTGTCTAGGGAACCCATTATTACCACAATTTTCATATCCCGATGTTTTGGTTCTCCATTGGATCATTTAAGGATATGGACCACATTAGGATTGGTTTGTGGACAACGATGACATATGGGGAATACATGGATGTTTTTTGGTTAGTAAAAATATTAAAGATGAGTTGATGGGATATCTCCACACTCATCAATGGGAAATTCATCATGGAATATTCAAAGTGTATCGAGATATGTGAAACCAGTGTTGGTGGTCTGGGATGAAATGTTAGATATCAGGCATTATTACAATGGGTTCCACTTGTCCATTGGTGGAGGCATAACTATAGTGACCGGTAAGATTATTTACAACCACTTACAAACTAGAATGGAAATGTGAAGATGTATCCATGATCATTGAAGTAGGTGTACTGAGTTCTCTGGGATTTAGCAATTCGACATGGGTTTTCATTGTAATCCTGTCGAAAGTAGACCACATCCTTCATATCTGAGAGATTTTATCATCTGATGTGATCAGATGACTATACATCTGTGAGATTATATGACTTCAGATGGTCAATCATAATATCACTTCAGATAGGGACAATCGTTTTACATGACTTTTTTGATATGGGTTGTAGATGGATGTTGGAACACATGTTATTATGAGAACAACCTCTTAGCTTTAGACTTATGGACATTTAATAAAAATACAACATGTGGTAGAGGACATTATCTGAGCATGAGTTCATTATATTAGATGTTATTGGGAGAATAATATCCCTATAACCAATTTATCATACAATTATAACATTCAATTGACAATTCATATGTCTTTTTCTGAGTCATTTTATGGTAGTTCATTCCATTCACCCATGTTCAGGATAGTGGTAGGAGAGGAAACCCTGATATGTCCTCATCCCATTCATGAGAAGATAGAGCAGCTTAATCTGATAAAGAAATTTATGTCTGTTGTATTGTATAGATATAAATCCTATAGAAATATCTATTGATATCCACTAGAGTTTGAAGTTGGGGATCATGTTATCCTGAATGTTTTTCTTAGTCTAAAGAATATATAGATTCAGAAAAAAGGGTTATTATCTTCAAATTATGTTAAACCATTTGAAATTCTAGAGGGAGTTGATCTATTATACTATAATTTTTTAGGACCTCATAGGTAATGTTCCATGAACGAAATATTCCATGTTTCACAACATTGTTGGTATCATGATGGCTTGTATCCCACTTTTATACCTAGTAGGTTGAGTGAAATGTTGATTAACCATTTCGACTATATTGATATGCCTAATTGACTGGAGAAAGATGAATATTTGAGGTCGGTCTATCCCTTTGTTATGGGCTATTCATAAGAACAATCATGTACACGAGGGACATTAGAGTAGGAGGCCGATGTACATTCCAAAATGCTATAGTTGTTCTCATATAATCTTTCATTTCCAATGCAAAGTGAACATAGGGACAAGTTCAATTAAGGGGGAAGACAGTAAGAATCAGGTTTTTATCTAAGGTGTGGACCATTTTAAATTTAGTATAATTATTTATTTTTGGACCTAATATGGATTCCTAATAAGTTAGTGAATGATTTAGTGGTGTCAATGGATTTTTTGGATATTGGATCCCCGACCTGGGGAAAATAGGCTAGCTACACAATCTCCCCTACCCATGAAATGACGTACATTGTGGTGATATATGGTTCATGGTATTCCATAACCATACGCCAGGGGAGTCACAACCATGAAAAAGTTATAGACAGGTAAGAATCCTTTTTCTCATAATCAAATCATGGTTTCATTAATTTTGAAGCCTAACCATGAGAAATTCCCAACTATAGTTTATGGATCATGATTGGATGATATTTTGGCCAACCATGTGGCCAAACCAAGAGAATCGTATTTTTTGGTAATTTAAGGAAAATTCCCTTAATGGAATAACAAACATACCCCTATAATAATATTACTTATTTTCATTGGATGAGGTTTTTTATTCTCCAAATTTGGAAATATCGTCAATCGTAAGATTGATTTTGATTCCTGGTAAATTATCTGGAGCCTTATTAAAGAATCGTTTTTCATGCAAGATATACAGAGGTATTATCTTGATAAATTTTAGTTATTCATCATGATTCATCCCTCAATGATTTTATATATATTAAATATCATATGAACAAATTTAAGGGTGTTGATCTTTTCTTATGATATCATACAATATAATCCAAATAAGAGGCTAATAATATATGAGGAGAGTGGTATGAGTATGAATTATATGGTCTAGAACTCATCCCTCATATTTTTTTATCTTATAAATTATTTTATGGGAATGATGATTTCATCAAGAATGAATTAAAAATGTAGTTTACATAATTATTTTCATTATATCCTTGTTTTATGAATCTTATTATATATGGAAAACATCATTAGATTTTGTGACCTCATCATCAACCATCCCATTAAGGGTGTTAATCTTCAATTAATCTCTTGAGGTTTATTAGGTGTGACAGCTCCACCATTCAGGTGCTATTGAGCTATACCCTTATAATGGTAAGATGTTCTTTAGTATTATTTCTAATTAATTGGATATACATTAGCACATGAATATATTAGTGTCACTTATACCTTAAAAGGTTACTATTCTACTAGATTATTAAATTTCGAAATGTTTTGAAAAAGAAATTATACTATATATATGACTTGAGATAATTGATTGAAATTGAATGTCTAGGTTGCACATCCATATTACCCCTTTACATGCCTAGTATAAGGTAGTGAAGTGATTCGTAATTTTTTTATTATTTTAACAACCAAATAAATGTTTGACTCTTATTTACCATTGTCATTATAATGGAAGGAAATAAATTTAACCAATGGATTATTTAAACAAATAAATATTACATGTAATTAATGAATTATATACTCCATAATGTATAATTTCATTCAAATTAATAAAAGAGTTTTTAGACTCCAAATCAACTCGGATTCCAGAAAGAATTCCTTTAGCACACATGGATTCCAATCCAATGTAGGAATATCAATATCCTAGGGTGAGACCCACCAAGGAACATGATAATTATCTATTATCATTCCAATAAATAAAAATTTAAAAAAAACAAAAGTTATCATCTCCCATCACGGTTCACATATCATCTCAACCCTGGATCCTACCTCATGTCTCACACCCATCCCATCGAACATATTATCCTTTACCTCCCCATAATCACTACGCCTACCAGACCCACCAGAATCATCTCCATCTTTTAAAAATGATTAGGTATATCAGTGTATTCCTAGTGTGACAACATAAGATCACTACCTTATTATTTTATGATTACATGGATTCCCTCCTTGGATCTAGTGTGATGCCTACAGACATGAGGTGCCTAGAATACACCTTTAGTTATGGTTATTATTTAGGTCATTTACCTTGGATAAGCTCATTGGACATGGTTAGGATCATTATTCTCTAATTTTATGGAATGTTACCAATGGATTTCAATGTTACCCCTATAGATAGGATACATTAATAAACTATGTTTTCTTACACACAATGGTCTTGGTTAAGATGTTTATCACCTTGGAGCCTCTTCATTCTTAACATTATCCTATATTCCTTATTATATCTTGGATCATTTATAAATATTGTTATTATATTAGAAAAATAGTCTTATATTTACCTCACATGACTTACTATATAAAATATAACATAAATGAATAAGTGAAATGGTTACATATTATGATAATAGTTGAGAATTAAGCGGGTTCTTTGGAATTCAAATTACTTTGCATCATTACTTTTATATATTCATTTATGACACAATTTATGTTTATATTAGATGGAATGAATGTTATAAATGACATTGGAGGTGACATATTTGGATTTATCTCACACACTAGCTTGGACACCATTGAAAACTATGAATATTAAATGTTTCCATGTGTTGAAAAAGAGAAATATCATTCTCTAGACACTCTAAATTTTTCCTGCTTTAGGATGTAGACATGTATTAGATGATAGAGCTAAAGATCAAGGTGCATAGATTGTTTTTTTATCTTTTTATAGATTTTTTACCTATTTACTTGTATTCATGATATTCATATTTATAGATACATGAAATGTGTCATCTTCTTTGTTATATGATTATTTACAGTTTTGTCAATTATTATTCATTTCAACGTCTGTTGTACATTCTGTTAACTTATAAAAATTCAATTATTTACATGTGATCTTGGTTATAAACTATGATAAACATTTTTAATAAGTATTTTTCTACAAAAGGACAAAACTAGGCCCTTGATATTAGTAGACAACCACTTTCCCTTGGGGATATGTGCTTACGGCCTAGTTTCCTAATAGGCTCTGGGCCCCTCTATGTAAGATCCAGGTCCAAGAAATCAAAATTAAACTTAATTATTTGTAATATAATATAAAACTAATTATATGGAATTTCTATTTTGGTTTTGAAAAGTTAATATTTAAATAATACTAATTAATTAAGATAAAAACATCAATTCATTTACAATAACTAAATCATGCTCTTCAGCAGAATAATCTATTTAAATCAAATTAATGAAATAAAATAGAATATGATTTTATCATTTGAAATAGTTTGAAAATAATGTATTATAGAACCTTGTAGTATATAAGAATTATATAATTTTGGAGAAGATTAAATAAAAACAATGTTTATGTAAAACTAGTTTAAAATGATCAAGATTTATCACGAATAATATTGAAAATAAATAATAAGCAACTAATATAGAGATACGGGATGATGATAATCATTTATTTTGAAAATGTTATGTAATTTAATAAGGATATAAAATATATGATTAATATTCTTATTTTTTTAACATAAGAGAATCAATAACATTATTGGATTTCAGGAATTAAGCTACGGGTTTCAGGTCTCAAATTATATTTCATGAAATATATATATTATTATAAACTATTTTTTCCATGGAAGGGTGCATCTAACTACCATTTAATTTTTTTAACTAAATCAACCTAATATTCATGGAATTTATCAATTAATTTGAAATTATATCTTCAGTGGAATTTTATTTACAAATGATTCTAAAGATGTAATAGTTTGTCGGCTAATTTTCAAATCATTAACTCATGTTTGAGATTTGAAAAAATATATATATTTTATATACTATCACTATTACACAATCAAAATATTATCCTTATTGATGCTATTTATGGGTTTTATAGATCTATATGATATACATTCTATAAAATGTATTCGATTTAGATGATATGAACATTATAAGTGTTTTTGTTAACATAAATTATTTCATCAAGAAATATTGTGTCTTCTTGAAAAAAATTATTTACATATTGTTTTATTAGTAACTAAAATTTTATTTCATGTTACATTCTTTTTATCAAAAGTTAAATGAGACATTTTATTCAAATAATCATGCTTAATGATTTTTTCCATATAAAAATTATGTCATTGTGGAGAATAATTATTATACTCTTAAATGAAAATATCCCCATATTGTATAATATTTTAATTTCCCACCAATTATCTCATTAAATTTTGTATATATAATTTTTATTTTTCACAATTGAACAACATATTTACATGTTTACCATTTTAAATGAATATTTCGTAATGTTTACTAATGTGTGTTTTTAAGTATGGTATTTAATAATGTTCAACAACTTTTCCATCCATTCAAAATGTAATGGTTTATATTCCCAAACTAAAAAACATTTTAAAAGCATTATGTATTTTTAAAATATATATTATTACATGTGGTTTTCAAATAAATTATTTTAAATGTTTTTTATATCACTTTTTTAATCTTTTGTTTATTTTTTAAGGCATGTTTATTGGTGATTTTTTTCTTCTGTAATTGTTTTCATAAAATTTTCACTTCAGATTTTTGAGAAGAAAGTTATATTTATCATTAAAAAACTATAAATACTTCTATTTTATGATATGTACTTTTTCAAAATTCATCTCATAATATTGAAAAAAACTTATTTCAATATTATTGTAAAATATTTTTTAATATTAAAGATAATATGAGTTTCTAAAAACACATTTATGATTTCACCATTATTTTCATCATTAGCTATATAAGATTTATTAAATTGGAAAAAAAAAATTATGAATCACCTTATAAATAGTTTTACTGGATACTATTTTTGGGTTTTAAATTTTTTTGTATCAACCATTTCAACTCATGATATCAATTTGGTAGATAGCGTCTAAATTTTTTTTCAAACAAAATTTATTTCCACAGGTTCATTATTATGTGATGAATGATTTTCCTCAAGTGGGAAATGGGTGTGTGGATGAATGATTGTTTAAGGTCTATAAATCACTATATAATTTTTGGTTTGATAAAGGACTAATAAAATTGGGTCTGATTAAACTTTGATATGGAATAGGTCAGTTAATTCCCTATAAATCATTGGAAAATGATTTTTATCTCATGAAATTAGGATATTAAACATGAAAAATTGTTTTTTTTTCACAATAATAATCATGGAAACATAGTTTGTTTTCAAAAAAACATTTGGACACATTTTTTCAGAACATGATGTATGTGAATTTATTTTTACAAAAATAGAAATGTAAACTTTTTTGGTTAATAATATGAATCATTAACATTTATTTGAAATTTCAATGTTCCCATATGAGACTGTTTATCAAAAATTATTTTAATATGATATATCTCAAATAAAATTTTAATATATATTCCATACACCCATGATTATTTTCCTTGGATTTTTTTATCATATTGTGATTCTATACCAATTTAGCAATGTATATTTTTTTCATTTTAGAATACATGTTATTAGACGAGGACTTGTGAAATTCACTTATTGTTGAATGTTTTCTCAAAGAGTCAAATTATACATATACATGATTTTTAATATGGTTATTATTAACCCCTTTATGTGTTTTACACTTACCAAGCATTTAATCTCATTGATTTATTTTTTTCCATCCACAAGGTAAATTTTTTACTCTAAATTGTTTTGAAATAAATTATAGATAGAAATTATTTGTGGGAGATGTTGATGAGATAAAAATGTAATATTAGTATATTTGGACAAATATCATTTTTGTATGAGAAAATCATGTAAACTAAATGTCAAATATATTAGACATTCCCATCCTAATAATGTGTGATTATTGTGAGATGTAATGTTAAAATAATTGAAATAATTTAAAATAAACGTATATTTATACTGTGTCACATTAGGTGGAATTGATTCTTAGTAGGGTGTTTTATTAGGATGAGAATTAGAAAATGTGTTCCCCTATTAATAAAATATGTATCTTTGTTTTCACATTTCAGAAAAATATAATTTTTTGGTTTGTGGGAAGGTGATGAACAATGATAATTTAGTTACAAGATAATAGTGACATGACCTAGAGATTGATTTTGTTTATTCATAAAAAAATTTTGTTCATGGTTTCAATGATTTATAGATTTAGTAATAGATTATATTTTATTTATGTTTAATGTTTGATATAGAACAAAACATTAAATGTGAGGATTTTTTAATAGTCATTTGGTTCTAAGAGTTTTAATTATGAATAATTTTTTAAAAGATAATTAGTTATGAGAGGAGATCAATTGATGATATAACATCTTGACATACTTCTAGTTATTAAGATGAATGATCTAGATTGAAATCATTTCGGTGGGGTATGGTATGACATTATCCATACACCAATATAAATCTGATCGTAATTTATTAAATGTGAATGAGAATTCACATGGAAATATTATATTGAGATATAGGGTAAAAATTTAAATTAATGGTAGTCGAATATTTGGGTAGTTGTTATAGAAATTTTAAAAATCTCATTTTGATGTTTGTTTTATATAATGTTTAATTTTTTTGTTTTAAAAATAAGGATTTTAATATGATTAATTGAAATAGAATTCTCTATGTGAAAAAGTTACCTTGATTTATATGGGAAAATATTTCTCTTCATAAATTCTAAATTCTTGTTTCCATCATGAGTGATTGAATTTAGATATGATATGTTATATAATTGATTTTTATTTAATTATTATTCAGGATCCAGCATAGGGTCTGGGTAATATACTACATTGTAATTTTGGTAACCCATAACATTTATAATTTATATTATTGAAGTGTTTATCCCCAAACTGTATTATGATAATGAATATTTGACTCCAATGTGTGTAGTGATGGGGATGGTCTATATTTTTAATTTTTATAGAGATATATATATTCTCTCTTGTATGTTTCTTCATCATGATAATAATCTAGTTGATATATCATATCATGTTTTCCTAATGATTATGATCATAAATTTTTTTTAAAATTTCCATGATCTAAAATTGGTTATTAAGATATAATTTTCTAAGATTCATGCTTCTAAGGTTGTGTTCTTCTTCACTCTGGTTGAATGTTTTGATTATTTTCATCTTATAATGTATGTTATTAATATTTATATAAATGGTGAATGAAACTAAATTTTTTATTAACCATGGATCTTAATATATACGCATTAAATTGGATGGGGGTGTAGTCTTTTTGATGACTTGGTATTCATCTTCTCAATTCGTAAAACCAATTTGTTTTTTATTTACAAGGTCATATATCAACTATCTGTATAATGATATGTAAAAATTAGTTAATTGAATATTATTATTAGTCTATCTATTTTTATTCTAGAATAAATTCTTTATAAAATTTTAAGTAAATTTTTGTATATTTTTATTTACTAAAATTACCATAGTTGGATGTTAAAACATCCCATATTAGCAGAAGTATGAGTGAATTTATATCATTTAAAACACCACTAGATTTCAAACATAGTTAATTTATTCATTATTTTATCTTCTTGTATTAGTTATTTAATTATATACATTTTGACCATTTAGGGTTAGTGATCACATATTTAACATAGATGGTTGTGTTTTAATTTATTTATTAAATGATTAAATTCTAATTTCTTTTATTTATGATATTATTAATATAAGATTTTTCATGGGTATAATAATTTTTTTCTAGGTTGAAGATGATTTTTTTAAAATATAGATACCTCTGAAGAATATTCATGAAGTTAACTAATATATGTAAAACAAGAAAAGTGAAAACAAACATGTAAAAGTCAACTTTGAATGCTAGTGAATATATATATGTCCATTGGATATTTAAGATAAAAAAATTAAAAGTGATTTTATTTGAAAATATATCCCTGATAAAGGAACACAATCCATAACTCTATTACTGGACACACTTTAAATATGAGTTTATAAAGCTATTTAAAGTGTATAATTTTTAAAGTAAAATTATGTTATGGGAATTTTTAAAACTTATTTTAATATTTCATAAATGTATATGAAAGAGGGACTGAGAAATGATTCAAAATATATATTCTTACTTTGTATATGTGTGAGAAATTTATTTTTCTGAATAAGTGATAGTATGGATTATACATGAATATTTGGTAAAGGTTGGAATTTCAAACATTTTTTATTGATAAAATTCATTTAATTTTCATTGGATTTATTTTAACAATGTTTCACATAAAAATTTATCACCATATATTTTAATATTTTTATTTTTTGATATATAATAAACCTTAATAAAAGATATGGTGTTGGTATTTATCTCTTAGTGTAATAAAAGAAACTTGTAAACTCAACCAAATGCATTTAATAAGGTTTTGTTCATGATATATTATTATATGATAAATTATATGGTTTTAAAATTATTTGGTTCAAGATTACATTCATAATTAAAATATTTATCCCTAATGAGATCAATCTGAATCTCTACATAGTTACCTTATCACTTTCCTTATGTTTCACATATATGAAATATTTTTAATATTTTTCATTGAAACCATGCCCTTCACATTATATTTTCCTTAATATCTTCTATTGATAGAATGAATTGAATTCAAATAAAAATATGAAAATGTTATTGAATATCATGATGAATTTAATGACTAATAAACATCACTATCATGAGGTAGAGTAAATGATCTTGGAAAAAGAATATGAAAATCGCATTATTATTCCACACAGAGAAATACTATTTAATGTTCTTGAATATAAAGTGGATGAGTTTCCTTAAAATCAAATCATCCTTCCAATTTAAATATTCATCCCTCGATCATAAAGTAATTTTATTCATATTTACCTTATTTATCATTAGTCCAATATTTATTATGATTTTTTTTGGTTTTCTATTCAATCGTAATTGTTTTTCAATATTTTATTATAAATTGTTTTCTATTTATTCTATTATAGTTTTTTATCTAAAAAATATATATATAATAGTCACTATGTGTAAAAACTATCCCATTTAATGAAATATGGGGGGGCTTTCTCAATATTACTATATCTGTATTATTTCATTTTCAATATTTTGTTTCTGTTTGTGAATGTTTTATCAATGATTCATGATTTTATTTAGTGAGTTTCCATATTTTATATAAATATAATATATTATATTATATACCCTAAAAATAATCGATTCGATTAATTATTTGCAAATATATATATATATATATAGTGGAGTTGAGAATTATTGAGAGGTGAAATTGAATATGATGGAGTTGGTCTTGGGATGTTTTCACATACTTGATTAGGGTGTTTTCATCATTCTTGACTAATGAATGCGGAGAGAAATTATATGAAAAATTAATTTCATATGAATTCTATGTACCACACTCACATTATATTATTTAGGATCATTGATGGATGTAATAACATTGAAACCTTATTTTCATAATAATATTGGACAATGAATGAACCCTTGTAGCCACCCATAGGACCCAAATGTTTTTTTTCTAGGCCCTTAATATTTACAATTTTTTATTATTTTCACAAATATGTTCATTATCTACCAAATAGATAAATAAAAAATTTACTTTTTTATGAATATAAAATACAAAATTTAAGAATATGTGAATCTATTAATATTTATTTGGATTACAAAAAAATGATTCCACAAGAGAAACTACCATTGTTATCTACATTCATATACGTATAGAATAACTTAATTTAGGTACAACATATAACAATTGTGTAAAAAATAAAGTTCCATTTAAATTGAACAATGATATTTCAAGACTACATATTAAATTTAATCTTATAATCAAATTTTTCTTTTTAGAAAAAAAATATATCTATGATGTCCTTCATTTCATTTTATTATTCAGTTACTAACTAATACTCTTAGATACAAAAATTATATTGAAGTGATTTTTAAGGAAAGAAATGCTCTGAAACATAAACTAAATTTTGAGATACAAGATAAAAGGAAATATTTTAAATCAACATGATATTTTAAACATTTATATGATGATAATTAATTAAATCATAAGAAATCAGACCTAGTGGAAGATGAGATTTCCTCAACTTTTTTTCAAATTTATGAATATGGGGAGGATGATAAGTTAATACAAGCGGATCTAATATCTAGATTAACTCAAATATTTATTGATAGTGATCCTAAATAACACATGATGTTTTATACCAATGTTTTGGAAGTATAATTTTTGGATCCACGTTTGGGTCATTTTTTAAATGAAAACTTAAAACAAGATGCTCACATCTATGGATCAACGTAGACATAACCATTGAATCTTGCAATGGATTTGAAGGATGAGACCACAAATGTGGTATAATTTAAAGATAATATAGAGTATATATACAATGTTCCACTATTCATGAAAACCCAAATACAAGAATCCTTGACCACAAATGAAGAATTGATAGTTTATTCGATATATGGAAATAGTTTAAACATGAAATAATCTCAATATAAATTTAGTAAACCCCTATTAATTATTACCTTCCACTATTTATAAATTTTATATTTTGAAAACACATTTATTTCATTGGAGGAGGCATATAAATATAATGATGACACTTTTTAGGAACATATAATCCATTATGAACTCATTTATCATCTATTAGAGGGACAAAACGAGGAGATCCAGGTAGATCTCCATGAATAAATTAATCGTCAGTCTACATAACTTTATAGAGAAGTATTTTTATATTTATTGAACTCTATTTTATAAAATTATGATTAAAATTTCCGCTAAAATATCATATGAGGAATCTTATAATGAAATAATACTTGAGAAAGATCAGTAAGAGAGGGAAGATCTCATATAAGTAGGGGCATCAAAATAAGTGCAAAATTATTTCCTTCAACACAAACACGAAACATAATAATTATATCTATGTGTACTGATCTATGACACTATATATATATATATGGGATAATCTATAACTAGTTTTATGGTAACCCATTATAAGAAACTGTATGTGGTAGTTTATGTACAAAATCAACATCACTTATCATTATTTTTTAAATATATGTAACTACCTTCCTAGGGATAGTTAAATCCCAGTACATAGTTTGAGGGATAAAATAAGATTGTCCATCCTTTTCATTTCATTAAACAAATACTTCATTCAATAAATTTATCATTTTTTCTAATATTTTAATGATTATGCATGGTAGTAGTTTTGGGAATAACTGAAGGATACCACTTCTAATAAGTATTGTGGAATCACTCATTTATCCAATAATTATTATTTACCAAATAAAATTTCGCTAAAAAGTAGTGAATCATGTTTGAACCAGATCTGTTTAGTATCAAACTTTGTGGAGGGGACCATTATATTCTTCGGTTATGAAATTTGTTGTCGTTTTGGGTAATATTTTTATTTTATTTTTGATTTAATAGATTCATTATTTCAATAACATAATTTATAATATTTATGCAACAATATATTTTATAAAAATAATTTATTTTTATATCAATGGATTTAATTGATTTGAAAAATTGATATTATTTCATCATTTTCAATATGATAATTTAATGAAATTGGATTAAATGAGTATTTTATGTGAATATGTGATAACAAATGTTTAACTTTCATGGATTGATAGGTTTATGAGAAATTTTCATATAATATTACATTTTCCTTTTTCATGACTTCCTTGAGGAATTTTTTGAGACTGCAACAGGTGGTTTTATATTTTCCATGAAATTAGAGTTTAGAGAATGTGTAAAAGATGATTAAGGTACCATTTTTGAAATACTTGTTTATAATATAACTTACTTATTTATCTTTATATAAAATATGAAATTTATAATCGCACCTATTAGCCAAAAAAAGATTTTAGGAAGCATAATTATATGATTGAAATCCCTTTCCAACATTATCCAGAAATAAATTATTAATTTAGGTAAAAATAATGTGTGGGGGAGGGAGATGAATTTGTTTTATGTATTGATCAATGAGAATGTATTATGGTTTTGAATATTTAGAGATACTATTTAGGTACTTTCATGAATAATTTATTATTTAAAAATATTTATATTGGGGAAAATATCTTTTAATGTTTGGGAGAGAGAGTTTACACAACTTTTAAAAGCCTAATGATTCGAATTTTTCTTAAAAAATAATCGTTTAAGCAATAATAAATTAAAAATATAATTAAATTATAGACCTACAAAATAATTAAAAAGTGTTATTTATATAAAGGTATACTATATAAAAATAAGAATAAATGTTTATGTTTTTTGAAATATTTTATCTTTGATCCTCACAAGTGAATAAAAGTGTGATTAATAGTTAATATTCACAAAGAAGAGAGTGTGAGGGCTTAAATTATTTAGTTGTAACTATTTATCCTGTAGTTTTATTTATATTTCATTCAAAAACTACTCATTACGCCTCTAAAATTAGAATTATGGTTTCATTACTATTACCTAGTTATTTTTCATATGCATAGCCTCGAGATGTGCAGGTGTTTGATGAGGCAATAGGGATCCAATTGGGAGGTCCATGCGGAATTGGAACTGGGTGGTTGTCAAGTCGATAATGGTTCAATCTATGTTTGGGATAATGCAATGTTAGGAGATGGTAGTGATATTTCTGGGCAGGGGACAAGTAAGGCTATGTGCCTGTGGGTTCGGCTGAAGTAACGCATAAAAAAATAGTAATGCGGACTCCTATAGAACCTAGTGTATGAGTGATTTTTAATTGACCATGGAGAGATTTGGTGAGCCCACAAAGCATGATGAAGTTTATTAAGGTTTCCTAGTCTAGTGTGGTGGCCGAGGTTCCTTCAAAACTGATGAAGGGTCATTCTCAGGATTTAGGAGACCTCCATGAGAGCTATGGAACTAGCCCCCAAGGGTGATTCATGCTTAAAACCATGCCCATATGTAATGGTAGTTCGTATTAGTGAAAGAGACCCATCTGACAGTGGGATACATTTATCTCAAAAGGGAAAATACAAGGATTGACATGAGTAGGAGGAGCCTGTAATTGAGGAAGGCATGACTTTGGTCACCTATCAGGGAGCCATCATGGGGAGGAATTTTTCTAACCTCAACTTAAACAATAGATTAGAATGTACATGTAATGAGGTAGAGCATGTAGGATGCTCCAAATACCCATCTAAGGCTGATATTGATGAAGTCCACTCCTCAGATGATATCAGTTTGGGAGGGGTTGGTAAAGGTCATCCCAACCAAAAGAGGAATAAAGGGAGTAAAGAAAATAGCGATATGAGGAGTTGTATTTTTTCCTTGGAGTATAAATATAAGGGGGAAATGACTACACATATCTTCCAAATCAAAGAGAGACTAGGTTGGCAAATAAATAGTGTAAACCCTTGGAACATAAGTTTTAGCATGTTAGGTGAGAGGATGATAGGATGGACGATGTCATAGTGTCCCAAGTTCAAATGGATATAGTCTCAATATAAGGCCCCAAACTTAAACCTTACTTAATAATCAATTAAATGAATAATTCACGTTAAGGATATTTTCAGGTTTACAGTTTTATAGAATTAGGACATAACTATTACATCTCAAAAGATTAGAACGTAGAAACTTCTACTATGTTTCCATAAAATAAAAACACTTAAAAAGAAACATGTCAAGTTCCACATTTTAGGTAGCATGACTTTCCCTTGATCCCATCCTTGACCCTATTCCACGTTATGTCATGTGAAAAACATTTCAAAAACATGGGATGAGCATAAAAATCTCAGTAAGGGATACACAAAGAATGAAAACTGTTAGTTTTTCAAAACAACAAGTAAAACATGTATACTTTAACAAAGTAATACTTTTCACCTTTTCGAAGTAGTAAAAACTCATCATTGAATAATAGTTCATTACATACCCTTCTGTAACCAAAAGATTTCCATAAAACCCATATAAAGGTCACATAACATATAAAGGTAACTTGGGACATAAACATACTTAAGTGGAATAACCATAAGGTCGACTTCCACACATATCACTTAATGGAATAGCCATTCGGCCAACTTCCATACATACATAATGGAATAGCCATACGGCCGACTTCCATACCCAATGCATTAGAGGTTATAACGTAACCACCCATCCTGGTATTCACGGCACCACCTGTCATATGGTTTATCACCTAACCACCCGTAAAATGTCCAAGTACCATTATAAAATTAGAACACATAAAACCAACATAAAGGAATGATAAAATTTCCATATTTCCATCACAATATATCATTTAAATAAATTGACATAATAGAATCCTTTATCAAAACCATTTTCAATACCAAAATACAAAAAAATTATATGGTATTTATTTTATTTTAAAAAACATTACGGCTTACTGAGGAAGCCAAAGACTAAATAATACTCGCGGTGGCGGAGAAGTCGTTGTCGCTGCATACATACGACAAAAACATTCCCTTTTGTCGTTTAGTAAAACGCTTCGTATAAAAATATTCCTTTTGAATAAACGTTAATTTCAAAGGGGTTTATACACCGTATTAATGAAAGTGGTGTATAAAACAAAAATGTGCCTCAATGAAAGGATATTGAGACGAAGTCCCTTACAAAGACGGTATCCTTGGTTTAAGGATAAATCAATTACATAATTGTGTGTGACAAACCAATACACCCAATATAAGTGGATAATAAGTGTAAAACAATCAGAATTTATTCACACATATTCATATAATGACATATTCAAGGAGTACAAGATTATCCCAAAGAATCAAATTTGGGTTAAGAAGTTCCCTTGCAAAACTTTGACGGCCTAACGACGTCACTACAAAATTCAAAAAATGAGTTGATGATAGATAAAAAGGGGTATCTCATCAATTGGACATAAAATATAAATCAATAAGGATATAGAAGAAAATATCCCAACATAATATTATGTGAATTATAAGACATAACAAAAGAATTCTTTTACAAAAAGAGGAGTGTGAAAGACATGGGTATCTTTCGAGACATGCTCCCCGTGAAAGAAGGACAATACAACATTGATGTAAATACTCATCAATGAAATTAAATTACACAATGAGTAAAATAATGGCAGTACATACACCACTCAAATGAAATTTTGGAAAATGTAGCATAAATCTCATGGGAATAAAAGTGAGATGAAAAATCCCTTACGAAAACTCGGCAGCCTAACGACGCCACATAAAACATACAAAAATGGATTGATGAGATCAAATAGGGTCTCTCATCATATTAACATAATGTTTACAGAAAGAGTAATATAAAAGAACATCCCCCAAAATAACAAAGAGGAGCTTAAAAGAAGTGACATAAAGGAGAGTACTTTAAAAGAAAGTGAGGGGTTTGATCTCTTACGAAAATTCGGCAGCCTAACAGCGCCACTCAAAACTTCCAAAATGGATTTATGAGAGATAATAGGGTATCTCATCATATGAATATAAAAATTACACTAAGAGTAATATAAAAGAACATCCCAATAACAAGAATGATGATCTTTAGAAGGAATTACATAAAAGAGTGTACATAAAAAGAAAGAGAGGAGTAAGATCCCTTACCTCGGGTCCGACCTGACTCGATCGTTATTTAATCTCCTGAATAAAAAACTTGAGTTAATTTATACTTCCTTAATAACCTTTTTCATGATCATTATTCCTTTTATATCACTTATTACAATGTCATAGACATTATGTAATCATTTATGTTAATAATGTTTGTTTTGTCGATACATGGTTCTTAAGTCGAAAGTGGACTTCTTACAATTACATGTTGTTCGTGTGGTCAAAGGTTCATTATATCCAGAATTATATTCATCATGTATATATCATATATATCATATATATCCAGTATATTCATTCATTTATAATATTACATTACATTTTCAGTTAAGAAATGAAATGCATCATTCATTGAGACGGTAAGCCGTACGTACGCATGAACGCTACTTCCATTTCTATTTCATATTTAATGGAATTAAAACATAATGATACATAATAGTATTTTAATTCCAGTATGGTATCATATATAATATCATTAAATATATCCTTTATACGTACCACATATGGTATTAACGAATCAAATCACTTTGAGTGGGAGGTAGTCCGCACTTCCTTAAATGAAGATATCGCGTTTACCCATAATGGAAACCATAATGGTATACCATAAATGAAAAATAGAGAATCTTAAGTAAAACATAAACATATTAGATATAATATATCAATATAGTGTCATCTAAATGGCCACCTTTGAAGGTGTTAGAAGAATGTTGAACAATCATCGTTTCGGGAGGCAGAAATTCGCCATCCACGGAAACAGTATGTTCTTTAACCATTAGATGTAGTTGTGTGTAAGTGTAGATCGAAACCTTCTTATAAAAACATCCTAGTATATTTAATATACTGTATTTGTTACAAAATAAATGAATAAAAAGATTTTATGGGGTTGGAGAAGCAAAATAAAACAAAAGGACTCAAACGAAGACATTACATAAAAATCGGGAAACTTCCTTTGATTTGAGCTCAATGGCTTCCTTGGAAAGGATTCTGCCCAAAGTGAGGCTTCAAGGAGTTATAGAGGTATGTGGAGAGACAAAATGGGCAGGGTTTGGCTGAGACAAAGGGTTTTTATGCGTGTTTAAGGAGGTAGAGGTGGAGGCCTTTTATAAGAGAAGAGGAGGGGCACTCTTGGAAAGTAAGCAAATGATACTTTATTTGAAAATGAGTTTCGGATTTAAAAGGTCCCACATCGATATAATTCGTGGATAAGGTGATAATGGTTCGAAATCCACCAATCCAATAGGTTTTGGACTTGTGTAGGTCTTAGATATTACATTATCTTTCCATTTTATTTAAATCGTTAAATAATGAGGTCATCACTGCATCATCGTGATGTCATAAATAATTTAATTTATATAATGTCGAAAAATTATCAAAAAACTACTATGATGTAGGAAATATTTTTAGATTTCCAATGACTATTTATAGTCAAAAATCTGACTTGTATAATCCCATGTTAAAATTATTTTAGTAAAACATCTCATGTTTGTGTAATTTTTACTTTATCATTAAATAAAATGGTATTTTTGTCATTTTCCAACCAAAGTGGCTCTATGGGGTCCCCAAGTTGACTCATGGATTTTCTTGGTCGGCCATGACACATCCAATGAGGGTAGGACATGTTTATAGGTCATTTAAGTTTATTAAAACATTATTCTTACCTAAAACTACACTCATTACCTCTAATCGTAATTAAAAACTTAATAAGTTTCTATTCAAAAAAAAAATTATTTTAATCTCATTGAACCACATTTTACCTCTTAATGACAACCATGTATGTCGGATATTTTAAATTAAAAACCCAAAGTTGGAAAAATTTCATTTAAACGGAAAATCAGTTTTTATAAGTACCACTTAGTGTTTTCACTATTCATCAAAAATTTATGTTTTTCAGAAAATTACCAAAAATTCACCCTAAGATATATTTTATATTCCGAATTCAAAAATGATGTCTATTTTACAAAATTAAAAACATATAATTTTCATTAATTAATTTAATAATTAATTCCCGCTGTTAAAACAAATAGCGTGTTTTTATGAAACAAAATGTATCAAAAGATTGACACTAGTTTAAGTCCGATTTCAAAGTGAAATTAATTCCATCACCCACTATTGGATTAAATGGTAAAACTATATTCTAATTTCACTTTAAAACCAATATATAATATAATCTAATCATATAAATAAATTTGATTAAAAAGAGGTTTTGAATTAAAATACAACATTTTTCATTATTCATTAAAAATTGAACTTTTTCAGAAAAATACCAAAAATTTACACAAAGTAAATTTTGATGTCTCGATTCTAAAGAATAATTTTATTTTGTCAAATATAAAACATTAAATTGTCAAAAAGTGGATTTAAAAGAGGTTCGCCATCAAAAGGAGGTTAATCGACCTTTTAAAGAATATTAGAATGTTTATGCTTAAAATTGGATTCATTTGCATTTTTAATCCTCTAACATTTATTGTAAAAAGTAAAAATATTTGACAAACATATATAATAATGTGGTAGTTAGTTCTGTTCATTCCCTCCATTACAACGGCTATGCGTTAAATACCATTTAAAATAATATTATTTTACTATTAGAGTGCAACGTAAGATTCCCAAGAAACTAATTGTTGTGTATTGGGTACGCCATCGAGCATAGCATCCCCTTTAAAGTAATATTAATATTTGATTCACAAATATGGATAAATATAAAGATGTCATATACTTTATTTACCTGGGGTGTTACATCCTTCCCCCCTTTTGAGAATTGCGTCCTCACAATTTTAAAATTGGGCTTGGAAACATCCTTGAAAGTCCCACATCGGAACAAGAGTCGGTAAAACAATCACTTTAAAATAAAGAAAGATAAGTACAAAGGTCACCCGAGTTAACCCATACTAGGATTCCAAGTACGAAAATATGGACATGGAGGAAAAAACAAAGGGTCATGTTCTGATAGAGAGTGATAGAAAACATGTTTAAGAGAAAGTTAACCACAAGAAAATCACAAACTTGTGATGGGTTAAACTGTATTCAATTCCCCGGTAGGAAAAGTTAATAGACAACATTTTTGTTTTAAGTTACTTTTTATTGAGTAATTTATTCATATGGAAACATAACCACTTATCATGTTGACTTTCAACTTTTACACAAACTCATTTTTTCTCCAAAAGAAGAGTATTTAGGAAGACTTGTTCACATTAAGAGTATTATAATCAACTTCTAGATATTCAACTAATCCACAAAAGAGAACTATATACTTCCCATGAATTTAGACCAAAACCAAAACCAAAAAAGGCTAGTGCAAGATCAGATAATCCAGAAATGGATAACCCCTTCTAAAATGAAATTCTATTATTAATCTGCAAAATTTGTCCAACAAAACCCAAAGTTCAACGAGGACCATTCGATAATCAATTTGTCCATAAAATTCTTCAAAGTAAACCAAACTAAGATTGAAACCCAAATATTTGAGGGATTTAGTCGAATAATCTTCCAAGTTAAATCGTATCATTTATCTCCAAACAACATCAGTTGCTCTTAATGTATCATATTGAAAAGTAATTAACCTAATCACATATCCTCCATGATAGGTTAATAAATATCCATAGATAACCCAAAATCAACTTACTCTTAATTCATAAAATCATATAACTAAAAAGAATCAGTCAAACTAACCAGGGACTTCACGTAGTCCAGTGGTAGGCGATAAATACCAGTTGCACTTTGGTTGTGGGTTTGATTCCTGTATCTTTGTCCGACGCGAAGGGTTGTCACACGGTCTGCTTGTTGTCCTTTTTATAAAACTCCAAAAATAACCCTAACATGTTTTAAGCTCAATAATTTCATTATTCCTTCAATTTTCATCCGAATTCGTTACGATCTCAACATCTTAATTCTTGAAGTCTTATTTCACCACCATAAGATAAAATAAAATGATTCCCAAAATGAATAACATCATACCTTCATCATAGATGTCCCATGCATTACAACAATGAGTTTGAGATCCTTCAAAATATTTCTCTTCCTCCATCCAAATACACCTCATACAACATGGGTCATATGGGTGTTCACAAAAAAATTGTATTGGAAAAAAACATGTATGACATATAATTCTAAAACATCTGATAAAACATGATTTCTATAAAATAGTTGGACCGAAATTGAGTTGAAATGTTCAATTATTGGTCCTTTTAAAATACCATAAGTATGTGATGTGAGACTATATTTTAAAAGAAAATATAAATAGGTTGTTCAAGGGTCTCCTTCCTCAGCACCATTTTTAAAATCATAATATGCTTCAAATTCTTCTGATAAGGTAAAATATTTGAAATTACTATGATAATATTTACCATTCTTGAAAATATGAGAATATTTTGAAAATAGTATTTGTCTAAAAACAACCCATGATCCACGATGATAACGAGGTATAGTGGAGGCATTTGATATCTCAAACAACTTCTTGCAAGTGAGTTGTATGCTCGAAAAATTTTCACAATCATCTGAAGATGATTTTGCAATAATTATTTCCAGCATGTCATCAGGAAGAGATAAGAATGTCATTTGAGATCCTTCTCCTTCCATTCATAACCGACTTTACATGACCTCAAAAAATGTTATAAAACCAGGATTTAACTGAAAGAATAGATATAGGGACTAATCATGTGTCTCACAAGAACTCCTAATCCCTAAAGTTTTATAAACAGATCTTTGATACCAACTATACGTCCCCGGCCATAAACCTTACTTAATAATGAATTAAATGAATAATTCACATTGAGGATCTTTTCAGGTTTAGAGTTTTAGAGAATTACGACATAACTATTACATCTCAAAAGATTACAAAGTAGAAACTTCTACTATGTTTCCATAAAATAAAAACTCTTAAAAAGAAACATGTCTAGATCCATGTTTTAGGTAGCATGACTTTCCCTTGATCCCGTCCTTGACCCTATTCCATGTTAAGTCCTGTGAAAAACATTTCAAAAACATGGGATGAGCATAAAATGCTCAGTAAGGGATACACAATGAATGGAAACTGTTAGTTTTTCAAAACAACAAGTAAAACATGTATACTTTAACAAAGTAATACTTTTCACCTTTTCAAAGTAGTAAAACCTCTTCCATGAATAAAAGTTCATTACTTACCCTTATGTAACCAAAAGATTACCATAAACCACATATAAAGATCACATTACATATAAAGGTAACTTGGGACATAAACATACTTAAGTAGAATAACCATAAGGTCGACTTCCACACATATCACTTAATGGAATATCCATTCCACCAACTTCCATACATACTTAATGGAATAGCCATACGGCCGACTTCCATACCCAATGCATTGGAGGTTATAACGTAACCACCCATCCTGGTATTCACGACACCACCCGTCATATGGTTTATCACGTAACCACCCGTAAAATGTCCAAGTACCATTATAAAATTAGAACACATAAAACCAACATAAAGGAATGATAAAATTTCTATATTTCAATCACAATATATCATTTAAATAAATTTACATAATAGAATCCTTTATCAAAACCATTTTCAATGCCAAAATACAAAAAAAGTATATGGTATTTATTTTATTTTAAAAAACATTACGGCTTGTTGAGGATGCCAAAGACCAAATAATACTCGTGGTGGCGGAGAAGTCGTTGTCACCGCATACGTACGACAAAAACATTCCCTTTTGTCGTTTAATAAAACGCTTCGTATAAAAAGATTCCTTTTGAATAAAAGTAAAAGTAAAAGGGTTTTATACACCATATTAAATAAAGTGGTGTATAAAACAAAAATGTTCCTCAATGAAATGAGATTGAGACGAAGTCCCTTACAAAGACGGTATCTTTGGTTTAAGGATAAATCAATTACATAATTATGTGTGACAAACCAATAAACCCAATATAAGTGGATATTAAGTGTAAAACAATCAGAAGTAATTCACACATATTCATAGATTGACATATTCAAGTAGTACAAGATTATCCCAAAGAATCAAATTTTGGTTAAGAAGTTCCCTTGCAAAACTTTGATGGCCGAACGACGTCACTACAAAATTCAGAAAATTAGTTGATGAGAGATAAAAAGGGGTATCTCATCACTTGGACATAAAAATTAAATCAATTAGGATATATAAGAACATATCCCAACATAATATTATGTGAATTAAAAGACATAACAAAAGAAGTCTTTTACAAAAAGAGGAGGGTGAAAGGTTCCCTTACCGACATGGGTATCTTTCGAGACATGCACCCCGTGAAAGAAGGACAATAAAACATTGATGTAAATACTCATAAATGATAGTATATTACAAAATGATTAAAATAATGGGAAGTACATACACCACTCAAAGGAAATTGGGTCAAATGTAGCATAAATCTCACGGGAATAAAAGTGAGATGAAAAATCCCTTACGAAAACTAGGCAGCCTAACGGCGCCACATAAAACATACAAAAATGGATTGATGATGTAACGCCCCGACCCCAGCTGCCCAAAGTCGGTGCATTACTTAGTAACATTGGCATGATCACAAGAAAGATCAAATCTCGAAAGATCGATTGGTTTAGTAGCCTTGGAAACACTAGATATATTCATAAGTTTTACATTACATCGTAAAATGAAAAACTACAACAACAACATAAAGTTTCCACAGTCCACACTATAATCCCCTCATAATATCCCTGAAGGTCATTCATAACTTACTTCTTCACATCCTGGGAAAAATAAAACATAGAAAAGGGGTGAGCTCAAATGCCCAGTAAGGATAACAATATAGCGGAAACTTTCATAAATAAGAATAAACTTTTAAGGCAATGTATAAATAAAACAAAAGCCTTTCAAACATGAACTTTCAACATGGTATGGCATAAATAAAATGAAATAATGCCATTTACTTATTCACATGGATATTCTACTAATCGAATAATCACATGCAAAAATCAATAACCACTTTCATAATGTTGGAATGCATAATGCCAGACTATCATAACCATATAGCCAAGGCCTCGTGCCAAGACTACAAATAAGATTTTGTCAAGGCCTTGTGCCAAGACACTAGTTTGTCTCATTAGACCTACCGATGCAATTTTTTTAGAAGATACTTATGTTTAAAATTGATAAAATATACTCCGGTGTTTTTATGAAAACAATATGCGAGCTTCTGAAAAAAAATAACTAATTCTGAGACTTCCCGATTAATTACAGGCCATGATGGGTCCACTCCCAATCCCTTCCTGTCTACCAAACTCGAGAGTCAGGTTTTCTGAAAACATTTTTAAGCTTGCGTTAAATACGTATACATTTTCACTGGATTTTCATATTTTTGAGAGAAATATATCTTTTTTTGAAATCATTTAAAAGTCACATAATTATAAAAGAAAACATTTACTTTAAAAATATCCTTATCAACTTGTAAAGAAAGCTTTGAAGATTTTATAATGGTAGAAAATAGCCGTACCTGCCGTATAAGTTAAAAAAAACATTCATACCTTAAATTTGTCAAAAGGTAAAAAGTGCCTTGTTTGGAAAAAGATGGAAATATTCCTTTAAAAACACATAAGGTTATAAATGACTATAACCCATATTATTTGTAAATAGTAAAAATGTTTTGAAATAAATTTCGAAGTAACATGGATGTGGATGATAAAGAAATCCTAGTAGATTATTATGTAAAAACAACCTCGATTAATGAAGAGATTGCGAAATAAACCCTTACCTTGTACTTTTCCTTGGTTGGGGTAGGTTAACCTCCTGTATAATGGTGAAATAATTGTTATTAAATTATACAAGAATCATATATATTAATATGATATCATATATGATCTTTTAACATTGATTTATTAATAATATCTTAGAATTATCATCGTTTCGGGTGTTAACTTACTCATTTTCTTTTATATGTTTTGTTACATAAGCCATGTTTGATGTATCTTATTCATATCCAGAATGATATTAACATTATTTTTAACCCCAAAATGAGAATAAGACTTGAATGGATATGATGGAGAATGAATCTTATCGCGTTCGTGGAGACGGTAGTCCGTACGTACGCACGAGCGACAATATCATTCTTTTGATATTAAAATAATATATAAATGAATGGTATATCATATATACAGAATCATTAACATGTTATATTTATTATTTTCATGAGTTACACAACATTATTATACCCATCCAAATAATATTATATTGAATAACAATTACACCACGACGTGGAGACGGTAAGCCGTACGTACGCACGTATGGTGACATGTTATTCAAAGGGTGGATAGAATACTGAATATGGTTGTACCATACTTATAATAACATCACAGTATATGTGAGATACTGGAGTTATTATTTTAGAATGGTAAGAACAAAGGAAGAAGAAGTGGAAGAAGAAATGAACTTAGAAAAGGGTGGTGAAATCATTACCTCTTCTTCGGGTTCTTCCTTTTGATTTGATCAAAAGGGATCCTTAGGTTGGCTTTCTGATCAAACTAAGGCCTCTAGGTTGTAGTGAGGTATGTTGGGAGAGTATTTGGGCAGAGTTTGGCCGAACCAAAAGGATTTAGAGGTGTGAATAAATGAGAAGGAGGAGTGCCCTTTTATAAGAGGGGTGAGGGGCACCTTTGGAAAAGCTAGAAATATTAATTTATATTAAATTCATATTCGGTTTATAAAGGCTCCAAAGTTGATTATTCAAAGGTTAAGGTGGGGATAGGTCGAAAACCACTCAACCAATAGAATTTAGACAGGTTTGGGTACTTATATTAACCTTATCTTTAAGTATTACCTCTAAGTTAATTAGTTTCACTTTTACAATGTCTCTTTGTATTTTTATATAATATGGTTAATAAACTTAATATATACATCCAAGAGACCCCCAAGTGGTCCATCAATGATTAACCTATCATAATATAAGTCTCTTGGCCGAACCTTAGATTTTTAGGAATTTAATATCAATTAATAATATAATATTTGTTTTAAGAACTCTTTTATGTCAATTTTGACACTATTCAATAGTTGATTTTTATGAAACTCATAACAGATTGATTACTTCGAAAAAAGTCAATTAAATCAATCCTAATATATCATATTATCCTAGAAAATTAGTTTAATTCATTAAAAGTTTCATATTATATTTATTTGGGTATTTATAATATCAATTATGTTAATTTTTTACTATTTTAGTAATTACTACATCATCATTGTGTCATAAATAAAATAAATTATTTAATGTCTAAAAATAATAAATAAAACATCATTATGTAGGAAATCTTTTTATCTTTCTAATGAATATTTATAATCGAAAATCCAACATGTATAACCCTATGTAACAATTGTTCTTATAAAAGATGTAAGCTTATGCCATTTTTATTTTTACTTTAACTTTATTAATATAATGTGTCCCTACCACATACAAGTGGCTCCAAGGGGTCCCCAAATTGACCCAAGGATGCCCATGGTCGGGTATGTGTCCACCAATAAGGATAAGACACGTTTTAGGGTAATTTTGTATTATTATAATATTATTTTTTAACCTTTATTTACCGGATTTACCCTTTAACCATGGTAAATAAAATATTTACCGCGGTAATTATTCAAAATGTCTAAAAATAAAAGTTACCTATTTACACAATTTGAACATCCTGATTCCAAATATGGAATCCATTTTCCTAAATTCAAAACACAGAAGTGGCAGAAATTAATTTAAAATTAATTCCCGCTGTCAAAACAAAAAGCGTGTTTTTAAGAGATAATAACTACCAAAAGATTGACACTTGTTTATGTTCGGTTTAATTGTAAAATTATGTCCAATGACCAAAATTATATTAAATGGTAAAAATATATTCTAAATATACTTTAAAACTACTAAAATTCATAATTTATCACAATTAATTATTTTGATTAAAAAAGTTGTTTTTAATTAAAATTTAGTAATTTTCACTATTCATCAAAATATGAAAGTTATCCGAAAAGTACCAAAATTTCACCTTAGGCTAAATTCGATATTCCGAGTCCAAAAATGAAGTCTATTTTCAAATATAAAATATATATTATTTCAAAAATTAAGTATTACTATTCACAACGGCTAGTTTAATTAGTTGTGGTGTGTGTTAGAACTCGAGGTTGCGTACAACACACGCTATCACATTATTCAAAGGGAAACGTACCGTAGAAGCTTGGGGTGTTAAATTCTCCCCTCCTTCAAATAATTGCATCCTCGCAATTTCTAGGGTATTACTGCATAAAAAGACTCGGGTGGTTCTTCATCATAAGTTCCTCGGGTTCCCACGTTGCCTCTTCCATCTTATGATTCCTCCACAAAACTTTTACCAGACGCGTCATCCGGTTTCTCAGCACTTGTTCTCTCGTATCAAGAATCTTGATGGGCTCTTCGCAATAAGACAGATCGGGTTCCAGTTCTAAATCTTCATAGGTGAGTACATGCGTTGGGTCAGGCATGTATTTCCTCAACAGAGATACGTGGAACACATCGTGAACTTTGGAGAGTCTTGGCGGCATTGCCAATCGGTAAGCTACAGCCCCAATTCGTTCTAGAATTTCGAAAGGTCCGATGTACCTGGGACTCAATTTACCTTTCTTACCAAAACGTATGACTCCCTTCCACGGAGATACCTTTAGGAAAACATGATCTCCGACTTGAAATTCCAAATCCTTCCTTCGATTATCGGCATAGCTCTTCTGCCTACTTTGAGCTGCTTTGATGTGATTTTGGATTGCTTTCACCTTTTCCACCGTTTCCTCCACCAGCTCTGGGCCTACAAGTTTTCTTTCACCGACGTCATCCCAACAGGTTGGTGTACGACATCTCTTTCCGTATAACGCTTCATATGGTGCCATCTGAATACTCGAATGGAAGCTATTGTTATAGGAAAATTCTACCAGAGGTAAATATTGATCCCACATACCCTGAAAGTCAAGTGAGCAAGATCTCAACATGTCTTCTAAGGTCTGAATAGTCCGTTCTGATTGTCCGTCTGTCTGAGGGTGGTAAGCAGTGCTCAAATGAAGTTCAGTATCCAGGGATTTCTGAAGACTTTTCCAAAATCTTGAAGTAAAACGGGGATCACGATCAGAAACAATCGATAGGGGTACTCCATGAAGTCTCACAACTTCATTAATATATAGTCTTGCTAGACGTTCCAGGGGTAGATCTTCTCTTATAGCAAGAAAATGTGCTGACTTGGTAAGACGATCAACAATAACCCATATTGCATCGTTCCTTCTAGGAGTCTTTGGTAGCCCCATGACAAAGTCCATCGTAATATTGTCCTATTTCCACTCCGGTATGGGAAGAGGTTGCATGACTCCTCCAGGCTGTTGCCTTCCAGCTTTGACTTGTTGACAAACCATACATCTTGATACAAAATCAGCAATCTCCCTCTTCATGTTGTCCCACCAAAAATGTTCCTTCAAATCTCTATACATTTTGGTGCTCCCAGGGTGTATAGAGAAATTGGAACTATGAGCATCATCCAGCAATTCCCTTTTTAGATCAGGTATATTGGGAACACAAAGTCTCTTCCCGAATTTCAAAATTCCACCTTCATACGCAAAGTCTCTCAATCTCCCATCATTCACAGCTTTAATCTTCTTTTGGAATTCTTCATCATCAGTCTAAGAACTTTTAATCCTTTCTAGTAAAGATGGTTTGGCAACCATTTGAAAAAGCATTGATGTTTCACCTTCCCTGGTTATTCCCATGTCCATATTCACTAGATCCATGAAAATTGGATCCCTTTCAATTCTCATCATGTTCAGAACTCCATGGTCTTTTCTGCTCAAAGCATCTGCTACTTTGTTTGCCTTCCCCAGGTGGTAGTGTATCGTGAAATCATAATCCTTGAGTAATTCAAGCCATCTCCTTTGCCTCATGTTGAGTTCTTTTTGTGAGAAAATATACTTCAAACTCTTGTGATCAGTATAAATCTCACATTTTTCACCATAGAGGTAGTGCCTCCATATCTTCAAAGCAAAGATCACAGCTGCTAACTCAAGATCATGAGTAGGATAGTTTTGTTCATGAATTTTCAACTGTCGTGATGCATAGGCAATAACTCTATCATTCTGCATAAGGACACAACCAAGTCCTTTCTTTGATGCATCACTATAAATAACGAACCCATCATTCCCCGATGGTAGAGTCAATATAGGAGCATTGACCAATCTTCTCTTCAGTTCTTCGAAACATTCTTCACACTCTTTTGTCCAAACAAATTTAACCCCTTTACGTGTGAGCTTCGTTAATGGGTTAGCCAATCGGGCAAAATTCTGGACGAAACGTCGATAATAACCTGCCAAGCCAATAAAACTACGTACCTCAGTTATACTCGTAGGTGCTGGCATTTCTTGGATTGCCTTGGTCTTAGAAGGATCAACAGAGATTCCATCTTTAGAGACAATATGGCCAAGAAAAGAAATCTCCTGAAGCCAGAATTCACACTTGCTAAACTTTCCATATAATTCATGCCTCCTCAGAGTCTTCAAGATAATTCGCAAGTGATTTTCATGATCTTTGTAGGTTTTGGAGTATACCAAGATATCATCAATAAATACCACCACAAATTCATCGAGATACTCCTTGAAAACTCTATTCATCAGATCCATGAATACAGAGGGTGCATTAGTCAATCCAAACGGCATTACAGTAAACTCGTAATGCCCGTACCTGGTTTGAAATGCTGTTTTCGGAATGTCTTCCTTCTTCACACACAACTGATGGTATCCAGATCGAAGGTCAATCTTTGAAAAGTATTGAGCTCCATGCAGTTGGTCAAATAAATCATCAATACGAGGTAGGGGATACTTGTTCTTTATCGTTATAGCATTGATCTCCCTGTAGTCGATACATAACCTCATAGATCCATCTTTCTTTTTAACAAAAAGAACAGGGGCTCCCCATGGAGAAACACTAGGGCGAATAAATCCCTTATTACTCAATTCCTCTAGTTGTTTCTTTAGTTCGACTAATTCTACAGTGGCCATTCTATAAGGGGTCTTCGATATAGGCCTTGATCAAGGAATCAAATCAATAGAAAACTCAACTTCTCGTTCTGGAGGATGTCCAGGTAAATCTTCCGGAAATACATCTACAAATTCTTTCACAATAGGTACATCCTCTATTTGAACATTCCTTTCCTCACCGACAGTTATTTCATTCTCTTCCTCCCCGATAATTGAATTAAGTTGAGCTATAGGGGTGGATCTAAATAAGAATTAGGTGGTGACGTTTCTGCTCTAAAAATAAGGTGCTCCTTATCATTATCATCAAGAATCGTAACCTCTTTCTTCTTATAATAAATCTTCGCATCATAGTCCGAAAGCCAGTCCATACCGAGGATTATATCAAACTCAATCATAGGTATGACGATGAAATCTGCAGATAAAGAAAATTTATGTGCTCTAATGGGGACTGATTCACAAAACTTTGTTGCAACGATACTTCCCTTAGGAGTTTTAACTGACAACTCCCTTATTAAATCAAATTGGAAATATCTAATTTTCTTAGCAAACTGGGAAGATATGAAACAATGCGATGATCCAGAATCAAATAATGCATTTGCTAAACTTGAGGAAACCATTAAATTACCTGCCACCACGTCTTTCGGAGCTTCTACCTCAGCAGTAGTGATAGCATAAGCCTGGCCTTGATCCCTTGGCCTTTTCTGAGGTAAGTTCTCCTGACGCTTAGGACATGCATTTGCATAATTCCCCATCTCCCTGCAATTGTAGCACTGAACGTTGGTAGCTTCCTTCTTCCCCTTGCAATCATGAGCTTGGTGGCCTTTTTCACCACACTTGTAACAGACTCCCTTTCCCTTCAGGCAAGCACCGGGGTGTTTCTTCCCGCACTTACCACAAGATGGATATTCAACCTTTCCCTTCTTCCCCTTCTTTCCATTCCCAGATTGATCAGCAGGTCTCTTCTTCTCTTGCTTTGCTTTAAAGTCATAAGACTTAGAGAATTCCTTTTCGGTCTTGATAGCACATGAGACAATGTCTTCGTACGATGAAAAGGATTGTGAGACTAATGCTCGACGAAGAAATGGTTTTAACCCATCAAAGAAACGATCAATCTTACTTCTTGGGTTGCGAATATAATCACCAGCGTACCTCGCTAACCTTGTAAAGTTAGCCTCATACTTTGTGACATTCTCATCCTCCTTTTGTCTCAGACTCAGAAATTGTCTTTCCATATCTGCTCGATGGTCGCGAGGAAAGTATTTTTCTAAAAACAGATCTTTGAACTCCCTCCATTCCATGTTTGATACTTCATCATCTTCCTTCATGTTTTGAATCAATGACCACCATTGATCAGCATCTCCAGTGAGGCGGTAAACTTCCATGGCAACTTTTTCCCTTTCACTACTCCCCAAAGCCTGAAATATTTTCTCTAGGGAAAATATCCATTGCTCAGCTACTAAGGGATTTGTACTCCCATTGATCGTTGGTGGTTGTTGTCTCATGAATCGATCTAACATTGATCCTCCACGCTGCGGATCAGGGTGCTCCATACGGGTAAGGTTATTATTCATAACCTGAGTAAGTTGTCCCAGTACGGTGATTAGCTGATCAGCACCAGTTGCATCACCAGCCCCACTATAATTATCTTGAGCAGGAGGGCAATCCCTACATGGAGTGCGTGCATTGATACGGTTTCCATTTCTTCCACTAGGCGCCATTTCTAAAAAATGGCATAAACTAGATCAGTTTATGAATCAAAATACATAATCCCATACTTATAAAACACTAAACATAAATTGAACTATCTATGGATATAATCCATAATCATAAATATGTTTTCTTTGAGGAAGTATATACTCATAAACCCTTCATAATGATTTGTAAAGAAAGTGAGAGTTATCCTAAGCATATCCCCCGGGAGTGTCGTAACCAAGTGTGCAGCAAGGCCCGTTGTCGTGCACCAGTTCCCGTTCGAGTCTAGCTCAAAGCGGTGTTTTCGGGTTTTACCCCTAGGTACATCTGTGCCAGAGCCGCCTCTACCTGCTCGTATCCAGACAGGGATGTATTGCTCGGAAAACTCACAAAGTCTCTACAATACCAAAATTCTAGGAAGTTCTTCTATACTAATCCTCAAAGTTCATCTTAGGTCTATGTGCTCTAATCGGAGTTTATCTAAATCTAGCTTCCAAGGTTTGTACAAAACTTCCTCTGATACCAACTGTAACGCCCCGACCCCAGCTGCCCAGAGTCAGGGCATTACTTAGTAACATTGGCATGATCACAAGAAAGATCAAATCTCGAAAGATCGATTGGTTTAGTAGCCTTGGAAACACTAGATATATTCATAAGTTTTACATTACATCGTAAAATGAAAAACTACAACAACAACATAAAGTTTCCACAGTCCACACTATAATCCCCTCATAATATCCCTGCAGGTCATTCATAACTTACTTCTTCACATCCTGGGAAAAATAAAACATAGAAAAGGGGTGATCTCAAATGCCCAGTAAGGATAACAATATAGCGGAAACTTTCATAAATAAGAATAAACTTTTAAGGCAATGTATAACTAAAACAAAAGCCATTCAAACATGAACTTTCAACATGGTATGGCATAAATAAAATGAAATAATGCCATTTACTTATTCACATGGATATTCTACTAATCGAATAATCACATGCAAAAATCAATAACCACTTTCATAATGTTGGAATGCATAATGCCAGACTATCATAACCACATAGCCAAGGCCTCGTGCCAAGACTACAAATAAGATTTTGTCAAGGCCTTGTGCCAAGACACTAGTTTGTCTCATGAGACCTACCGATGCAATTTTTTTAGAAGATACTTATGTTTAAAATTGATAAAATATACTCCAGTGTTTTTATGAAAACAATATGCAAGATTCTGAAAACAAAATAACTAATTCTGAGACTTCCCGATTAATTACAGGCCATGATGGGTCCACTCCCAATCCCTTCCTGTCTACCAAACTCGAGAGTCAGGTTTTCTGAAAACATTTTTAAGCTTGCGTTAAATACGTATACATTTGCACTGGATTTTCATATTTTTGAGAGAAATATATCTTTTTTTGAAATCATTTAAAAGTCACATAATTATAAAAGAAAACATTTACTTTGAAAATATCCTTATCAACTTGTAAAGAAAGCTTTGAAGATTTTATAATGGTAGAAAATAGTCGTACCTTCCGTATAAGTTAAAAAAAACATTCATACCTTAAATTTGTCAAAAGGTAAAAAGTGCCTTGTTTGGAAAAAGATGGAAATATTCCTTTAAAAACACATAAGGTTATAAATGACTATAACCCATATTCTTTGTAAATAGTAAAAATGTTTTGAAATAAATTTCGAAGTAACATGGATGTGGATGATAAAGAAATCCCAGTAGATTATTACGTATAAACAACCTCGATTAATGAAGAGATTGCGAAATAAACCCTTACCTTGTACTTTTACTTGGTTGGGGTAGGTTAACCTCCTGTATAATGGTGAAATAATTGTTATTAAATTATACAAGAATCATATATATTGATATGATATCATATATGATCTTTTAACATTGATTTATTAATAATATCTTAGAATTATCATCGTTTCGGGTGTTAACTTACTCATTTTCTTTTATATGTTTTGTTACATAAGCCATGTTTGTTGTATCTTATTCATATCCAGAATGATATTAACATTATTTTTAACCCCAAAATGAGAATAAGACTTGAATGGATATGATGGAGAATGAATCTTATCGCGTTCGTGGAGACGGTAGTCCGTACGTACGCACGAGCGACAATGTCATTCTTTTGATATTAAAATAATATATAAATGAATGGTATATCATATATACAGAATCATTAACATGTTATATTTATTATTTTCATGAGTTACACATCATTATTATACCCATCCAAATAATATTATATTGAATAACAATTACACCACGACGTGGAGACGGTAAGCCGTACGTACGCACGTATGGTGACATGTTATTCAAAGGGTGGATAGAATACTGAATATGGTTGTACCATACTTATAATAACATCACAGTATATGTGAGATACTGGAGTTATTATTTTAGAATGGTAAGAACAAAGGAAGAAGAAGTGGAAGAAGAAATGAACTTAGAAAAGGGTGGTGAAATCATTACCTCTTCTTCGGGTCCTTCCTTTTGATTTGATCAAAAGGGCTCCTTAGGTTGGCTTTCTGATCAAACTAAGGCCTCTAGGTTGTAGTGAGGGATGTTGGGAGAGTATTTGGGCAGAGTTTGGCCGAACCAAAAGGCTTTAGAGGTGTGAATAAATGAGAAGGAGGAGTGCCCTTTTATAAGAGGGGTGAGGGGCACCTTTGGAAAAGCTAGAAATATTAATTTATATTAAATTAATATTCGGTTTCTAAAGGCTCCAAAGTTGATTATTCAAAGGTTAAGGTGGGGATAGGTCAAAAACCACTCAACCAATAGAATTTAGACAGGTTTGGGTACTTATATTAACCTTATCATTAAGTATTAACTCTAAGTTAATTAGTTTCACTTTTACAATGTCTCTTTGTATTTTTATATAATATGGTTAATAAACTTAATATATACATCCAAGAGACCCCCAAGTGGTCCATCAATGATTAACCTATCATAATATAAGTCTCTTGGACGAACCTTAGATTTTTAGGAATTTAATATCAATTAATAATATAATATTTGTTTTAAGAACTCTTTTATGTCAATTTTGACACTATTCAATAGTTGATTTTTGTGAAACTCATAACAGATTGATTACTTCGAAAAAAGACAATTAAATAAATCCTAATATATCATATTATCCTATAAAATTAGTTTAATTCATTAAAAGTTTCATATTATATTTATTTGGGTATTTATAATATCAATTATGTTAATATTTTACTATTTTAGTAATTACTGCATCATCATTGTGTCATAAATAAAATAAATTATTTAATGTCTAAAAATTATAAATAAAACATAATTATGTAGGAAATCGTTTTAGGTTTCTAATGAATATTTATAATCGAAAATCCAACATGTATAACCCTATGTAAAAATTGTTCTTATAAAAGATGTAAGCTTATGCCATTTTTATTTTTACTTTAACTTTATTAATATAATGTGTCCCTACCACATACAAGTGGCTCCAAGGGGTCCCCAAATTGACCCAAGGATGCCCATGGTCGGGTATGTGTCCACCAATAAGGTTAGGACACGTTTTAGGGTAATTTTGTATTATTATAATATTATTTTTTAACCTTTATTTACCGGATTTACCCTTTAACCATGGTAAATAAAATATTTACCGCAGTAATTATTCAAAATGTCTAAAAATAAAAGTTACCTATTTACACAATTTGAACATCCTGATTCCAAATATGGAATCCATTTTCCTAAATTCAAAACACAGAAGTGGCAGAAATTAATTTAAAATTATTTCCCGCTGTCAAAACAAAAAGCGTGTTTTTAAGAGATAATAACTACCAAAAGATTGACACTTGTTTATGTTCGGTTTAATTGTAAAATTATGTCCAATGACCAAAATTATATTAAATGGTAAAAATATATTCTAAATATACTTTAAAACTACTAAAATTCATAATTTATCACTATTAATTATTTTGATTAAAAAAGTTGTTTTTAATTAAAATTTAGTAATTTTCACTATTCATCAAAATATGAAAGTTATCCGAAAAGTACCAAAATTTCACCTTAGGCTAAATTCGATATTCCGAGTCCAAAAATGAAGTCCATTTTCAAATATAAAATATATATTATTTCAAAAATTAAGTATTACTATTCACAACGGCTAGTTTAATTAGTTGTGGTGTGTGTTAGAACTCGAGGTTGCGTACAACACACGCTATCGCATTATTCAAAGGGAAACGTACCGTAGAAGCTTGGGGTGTTACAGATGAGATAAAATAGGGTCTCTCATCATATTAACATAAAGTTTACAGAAAAAATAATATAAAAGAACATCCCTTAACATAACAAAAAGGAGCTTAAAAAAAGTGACATAATTTAGAGTACTTAAAATGAAAGTGTGGGGTTTGATCTCTTACAAAAATTCGGCAGCCTAACGGCGCCACTAAAAACTTACAAAATGTATTGATGAGAGATAATAGGGTCTCTCATCATATGAACATAAAAATTACAGTAAGAGTAATATAAAATAAAATCCCAATAACAAGAATGATGAGCTTTAGAAGGAATGACATAAAAGATTGTACTTAAAAAGAAAGAGAGGAGTAAGAGCCCTTACCTCGGGTCCGACTTGACTCGATCGTTCTTTAATCTCCTGAATAATAAACTTGAGTTAATTTATACATTCTTAAAACATTTTTCCAGTTAATTATTCCTTTTATATCACTTATTACCATGTCATAGACATTATGTAATCAATTAAGTTAAAAATGTTTGTTTTGTCGATACTTGGTTCTTAAGTCGAAAGTGGACTTCTTACAATTACATGTTGTTCGTGTGTTCAAAAGTTCATTATATCCAGAATTGTATTAATAAATTATATATCATATATTTCATATATATCCAGTATATTCATGCATTTATAATATTACATAACATTTAGAGTTAAGGAATGAAATGCACCGTTCATGGAGACGGTAAGTCGTACGTACGCATTAACGCTACTTCCATTTCTATTTCATATTTAATAGAATTAAAACATAATGATACATAATAGTATTTTAATTCCTGTATGGTATCATATAAAATATCATTAAATATATCCTTTATATGTACCACATATGGTACTAACGAATCAAATCACTTTGAGGGGGCGGTAGTCCGCACTTCCTTAAATGAACATATCGCATATACCCATAATGGAAACCATAAAGGTATTCCATAAATGAAAAATACAAAAGCTTAAGTAAAAAAATAAACATATTATATATCATATATAGATATAGTGTCATCTTAATGGCCACCTTTGAAGGTGTTAGAAGAATGGTGAACAATCATCGTTTCGGGAGGCAGAAATTCTCTATCCACGGAAACAGTATGTTATTTAACCATTAGATGTTGGTGTGTGTAAGTGTAGCTCTAAAACATCTTATAAAAACATACTAGTATATTGAATATACTGGATTTGTTACAAAATAAATGAATAAAAAGAGTTTAGGGGGTTGGAGAAGCTAAATAAAACAAAAGGACTCATGTGAAGACATTACCTTAAAATCGGGTAACATCCTTTGATTTGTGCTCAAAGGCTTCCTTGGAAAGGCTTCTGCCAAAAGTGAGGCTTCAAGGAGATATAGAGGGATGTGTAGAGACAAAATGGGTAGGTCTTGGCAGAGCGAAAGGCTTTTTATGTGTGGGTAAGGAGGTAGAGGTGGGGGCCTTTTATAAGAGGAGAGGAGGGGCACTCATGGAATGTAAGAAAATGATACGTTATTTGAAAATGAGATTATGAATTAAAAGGTCCCAAATTAATATAATGGTTCCAAATACACCCATCCAATTGCTTTTGGACATGTGTAGGTCTTAGATATTACATTATCTTTCCATTTTATTTAAATCGTTAAATAATGAGGTAATCACTGCATCATCATGATGCCATAAATAATTTAATTTATTTAATGTCTAAAAATTATAAAACAAATACTATGATGTAGAAAATCGTTTTATCTTTCCAATGACTATTTATAGTAAAAAATATGACTTGTATAACCGCATGTAAAAATTGTTTTAGTAAAACATCTCATGTTTGTGTCATTTTTACATTTATCATTAAATAAAAAGGTATTTATGTCATTTTCCAACCAAAGTGGATACATGGGGTCCCCAAGTTGACCCATGGATTGTCTTGGTCGGCCATGACAGATCCAATGAGGGTAGGACATGTGACTGGGTCATTTCATGTTATTAAAACATTATTCTTACCTTAAACTACACTAATTACCTCTAATCGCGATTAAAAACTTAATAATTTACTATTCACCAAAAAAATTATTTTAATCTCATTGAACCACATTTTACTTCTTAATGACAACCGTGTATGTCAGATTTTTGAAATTAAAAACACAAAGGTGGAAAAATTTCATTTAAACGGAAAATCAGTTTTTATAAGTACCACTTAGTGGTTTCACTAATCATCAAAAATGGAAGTTTTTCAGAATATTACCAAAAATTCACCCTAAGCTATATTTGATATTCCGAATTCAAAAATGATTTCTATTTTATTAAAATCAAAACATATAAGTTGCATTAATTAATTTAATAATTGATTCCCACTGTCAAAACAAATAGCATGTTTTTATGAAACAAAATGTATCAAAAGATTGACACTAGGTTAAGTTCGATTTCAACGTGAAATTAATTCCATCGACCACTATTGGATTAAATAGTAAAAATATATTCTAATTTAACTTTAAAACCAATTCAAAATATAATCTAATCATATAATGAAATTAGATTAAAAAGAGGTTTTGAATTAAAATACAACAGTTTTCACTATTCATTAAAAATTGAACTTTTTCGGAAAAATACCAAAAATTTACACAAAGTAAATTTTGATATCCCGATTCTAAATAAAAATTTTATCTTGTCAAATATAACACATAAAATTGTCAAAAGTGGATTTAAAAGAGGTTCTCCATCAAAAGGCGGTTAATCAACTTTTTAAAGAATATTAGAATGTTTATGCTTAAAATTGGATTCATTCACATTTTTAATCCTCTAACATTTATTGTAAAAAAAATATTTGACAAACATATATAATCATTTGGTTGTTAGTTCTGTTCATTCCAACCATTACAATGGCTAGGTGTTAACTACCCTTTAAAATAATATTATTTTATTATTAGAGTGCAACGTAAGATTCCCAAGAAACTCGTTGTTGCGTATTGGGTACGCCATCGAGAATATCAGCCCTTTTAAAGTAATATTAATATTTTATTCATGAATATGGATTAATATAAAGATTTCATATTCTTTATTTACCTGGGGTGTTACACTCAAAGATAGATGACCAATTCTAGGGTAATCTGAAACTGGAAAATATGATGCTAGAAAGGGCGGATCCCCTTTCCCCCAGAAGGAAATTTTCAGCAGGGTCTTCAGTCACCCTGCAAAGCCTGAAGGTGGTGGATTTGGATTCCCAGCTAGAACTACTCATGCAAAATGTTGAGGAAATTAATAGAATGTTTTTTTTTGATCAAGGCGGAGTGGGAAGCCATTGATTAAATTATGGTAAGATTGATCCAAGTGGCAGTTACTATAGATCAAGATGAATAGATTGACAAGAATGATTGTATACTGATCAGAGGATACAAAATAGAGAATACTAGCAAATCATATTACATGAAATCTTGGGAGTATCTAGCAAGGAACTATTAAGAGAACATAGTGAATGATCCAAGCTGCGAGGTAAAATCCCTCGCATGGGAACTTTTTAGAGAATGAGACTCCAGTCACCTATGACTTGAATTTAATAGCTCATTTTTAACCTTTGATGCATGAACTATTTTTTATAGGGTTCTCACGTCCCCCTAAAAGTCTTGTAAAATAAAAAAGTTAATTTGAGGATAGATGATTATAGGTATCTTACTTATGTAGAAAGGAATAAAATATATAAGTAAAATACATTGTGTGAAGAAGGACCCATTATAGATAGGTATTTAGAAAATAAATAAGTTGATTAATTAAATAATTAATAGATACAAATGATTTGTGAGAAATGGTGAAGATTGAGATCTATATAAGAAGCATGATATTTATTTTCAAACAACAATTTAATAGTCCATCGATTAATATCTTGATAATTTTCAATTAACATTGTCATTAAATGATCACCCATGAGTTAAATGTGTTTGTTTGAAGAAATTTACCGGGATAATATATTAATTAATTTATATATCTATTTTAGTTATTTAAAAATAATTTTTATATTATATTATAGGTAATTATCTCAAAAATAGTAAAAAATAGCATTTTAAATATTATTATAACAAAGTGGTAATGTTTAATTTTTTTAGTGTTATGTTTATATTATATATTCTCATACATTAATTTTTGTCATTTTTTTTGTTATTGATATTTTTATACAACATAGATGTTTTAAATCTGGAGTCAGGAAGTATTCTGATATGCGATAATTTTGAAAATGACAGAAATCATATATAAAAGTCATATTGTAGTTCTAAATAACACATTGGAGTCATTTGGAAGCTAGAATGATTTTTTCAAGAACTGTTTCATATGTAAGTGTCAATTTTCTATAAAATTATTCATTTATAATCATTCAAAAATTTATGAAAATGATGGAGTTATGATTCTTTTGGATATGTAAATGTCATATAATTTTTAACTTGTGGTGTCTACCATGCTTTAAATTTAAGATTCATCATTTTATATGTGATGGTTATTACATTTTCTGTATCTAAATGACTCTAATTATCCATGATGTTTATCAGGGTTTTAACTCATGTCATATTCAAAATATAATGATAAAATATCAAAAGGAATTTAAAATGGAATTTTACTCAAGATATCAACAATTGATAAAAAAATATGGATCTAAACACCTTTTTGAAATATCTGGAAAACCATTAAAATGTTCTTATGTGGATAATATCCTTCTAAATCCCCACATCATCAAAAAATCCCATTATCAATGTAGAATATATTTGATGTATTTTTATATCCCAATATGCATCTCATTATCTTAATAATTAATATAATTTCATATTTATGTCCACCAAACACATTAAATTCTAATGAAATTAATGATATATTAACAATGATAATGAAAAATTAAGAGACTTATAAAGTCCATTTCCATGTGGGAGAATAAAATATCATATAGATAGAAAAAAATAAAATAATGATTAATAAAAATAGAGAAATACTACCATCGATCATTGAACATAATAAAGAAGAATTTAAATGAACGCAATATCTACAGCCTATTTAAATATTTATCCACCCATTGTATAGGAGACTACTTCCACTATCCACGGTTCAACTGCTCCAGATATAAATTAGGGTTCCCAAATATTTTATGTTCATATATAAATGTTTTTATTTATATTAATGTAATGAATATAAATTTCTATTTATTTAATTTATTTTATTATTTTATATAATATAAATATATAATGATCATATTTTTGAGTATCAAAGAGAAGGCTATTCTTAGGGGGAGGTTATGTCGGTTTTACCGTATCTTCATTCCTTAATTCACATGGTTAATTTTCATTGGTAAATGGTTTTTGGATGTATTTATGATTGATACATAGATAGTCTGTCACGTACCAGCCCAAGTCGACCCTGAACGGGTCACCCGAGCCGGTCCGCGGCAAGTCCCGAGGGGCGTTCCCGATCCCCCCGGGATGGCAACAAGTTCCGGGCATTAAAATTTTAATCGTTGAGAACGATTTCAGCCCAAACTAAAAATAGGATCGAAAGAATGAATATAAACTAAACAAACTGACAAACACTAAATGCGTAAACAACTACACCACGACATACCTCCATGTGACCTCGCGGGTCACCACCCAACTACAACCAACGTCGCTCCCACACTGAGCGACTCAAGCAGGAGAACCTGAACACAAGGAACCTGCAACTGAAAAGGTAAAAGATAGGCGTGAGCACAAAAGTACTTAATAGGTGAGCCCCAAGACAAATCCCAATGCACTGCCAGCAAATAAAGAATCTACATAATCCAGGTTTGAACTATAATGTATAAAAGTAATTTTTCATAAAGCTTTACTTGAAAATCAAACACCAGACATTTCCCTTATTTCTTTTTGAAAGTTAGTTCCATTTCATTAGTTTTAAACTCATTCTGGAAAGCAAAGTGTTACATTTTCAAATCTAACCCAAAGAGAATAAAGCATTTTCATTTGAAAACCATTTTTCCCAAAGTCTCACAGTATAGGCTGTGAAATATGACTGAAAACAAACAAGTAGGGAAAACAAGTGCAAGTAAAGGTAAACAGGCAAGGAGAACCAAGTGCAAGTAAAAATAAACTAGAATTTATCCGCAATAACCTTGGGTGATCCTGAACATCCCTAGAAAACCCCTGGACGTAGTCGGGTTCAGACTACCTGTCGACATGGTACTCCACAGTCAATAACCAACTGGCCGCCCTAATAGCCAACCAGTGGCACATCCCACCTGGCCTGTCCACAACTCCAGGGGGGTACCAACCCGTCTAATCAGGGTTAGCAAGCAACCGTCACTCGATAATCTACAAGATGCCCAGGAACCCAAAGTGGTTTTTGTAACACTGTGTAAGTGGGAGACCCTCGCACGCATGACTCATCTCACCGCACTTGCCAACCCCTTACACGGACATCGCTACACGACAACCCTCGAAGGGGAGTCCCCCTGTAGAAATGCCCTCACAAGTATGTATATATATATATATATATAATCACTTCACATTTATTAAAGTGCCAACCGGGCCGTCATATCATTTACACTTTGACCATTTCATATTAAAGCATTTCTAAAGGGATATTACACACGCCATTACATTGAAAACCAAAAACACACTTAGGAATTTGTTTAAGAAACCCAAATCAGCATATCACACTGGAACACAATTGTTTCACGAGTAGAGTTATTTTCTAATATCAAAATGCACCCCACTTTTATCAAGAGCCAAACAGGCCATTAATCACCCTTTTAAGGAATACTATTTCTCAAATTAAATCCAAACTTTTGTTCACACAACAAAGGAAAACATCTTTCATCAACCAAGAACCACACATGAAGTTTCAAAAAAAAAACAATTTCAAAGGGTCACACGACGTTTTCTCTAATCAAGGTTCTCAGAAAACACCCTTTTCCATAAACAATACATCTACTAATTTACACACGCCAAAAAAATTTCAAAACCCAATTCAACATGCCTTTCATTATTCAGGAAGAACCATCTAGCAACACTACCATGGAAGCACACAATTAAATCCAAGAAAACGCTTTTAATGAAACGCTAGAATTAAAACAACTTTTATCATCAGCAGATCACCAAACTATATATAACTACTTAATAATACTTTTGAATTTGCTGAAACTTAAAAAAAGTCAAGGAATAAATAAATTCTAAATTTAAAGGCGAGTGAAAAGGGAGACCTATCTCAAGATCCATGTGCGTCGGTAAAACGACCTTGGAACCAAGGCGCGATGACACGACGTGTGTCCGAAGCCACGTGATAAAGTCCAACACTCTCGAAACTGAGGCACGGAGACGTCAGAACCTCAGAAACAAGGCGCAGCTCGGAACGAACAACGACACGACGCAAAACTCCCGTTGTGTAAGGGTCGCACCGTATTGCGCCGTCAAACAGGTCCTAAAACAGTAGACCGTTAAACGGTCTCAACGATATTAATAACATAATAATATTAATAATAATAACAATGTGAAGAATAATCGCGGTGATAAAAATAATCACAATAATAATTATAACACAACATAATAATAATAATAATGTTATAATAATAATAACAATAATAATACAATTAGCATAATAATAATAATAATTTAATAATAATAACAATAACATAATATAATAAAAATAATAAAAATAATATGATAATAATTAAAATAATAACAAATATATTAATAATAATAATAATAATAATATTAAAAATATGTTAGTAATCATAATAATAATAATAATAATAATAATAATATGAAATGTTAATATCAATAATAATAACAATAAAAATAATAATAATAATAATATAATAATAATAATAATAAAGTAATATTAACATAATAATAATAATTATAAAATAATATAAACATAATAATAATAATAATAAAACAATAATAATAATGACATAATAATAATAAAATAATTATAATATTATTAATATGATAAAAATAAATAACGTTATAAAATTAAAATTAACAAACAAACAAAAATGAAAATAAGAATAGAAATAAAACTCACAGCCTGGAGGGGGGGGGGTGCGCACGGGAGGCGGCGGAGCGGGGAGGCCGGGACGGCGAGGCGGCAGGGAGGCTGGCGCGGTGACGGGCAGGGGTCGGGATGCCAGGAGGGGGTTGCGCGGGGGATCCGGGAAGACCAGCAGGGGGCGGAGGAAGCCGCTGGGCGCGGCGAAGTCGGGGGTGCAGGGGGAGAGCAGGGGCGGCCGCCGGAGAGGGAGCGCGCCGGGGCTGAGCGGGAGCGGGGTCGGACAGGGAGAGGGTCACCGCCGGAGGGGGAGCGCGCCGGATCGGGGTGAGTCGGGTGCGGGCATCGGCGGCGGGGTGGCCAGACTGGTGGAGGCAGCAGGGTGCGCCGGCGACGGAGGGAGGCCGGGACAGGGGGAGAGGGAGCGGGTCGCCGGGCTGCGGGAGTGAGGTCGGGAGCCGGGGTCCGGGGTGCTGTGCGAGGAAACGACGCCGGGGGGAGGTAGGCTGGCGGCCGGAACGGGGCGAGGTCGGAACAGAGAGCCGCGGAGGTGGAGGGCGTAGGAGGAGCCAGGGGCCGCGCCTGGGCTGAGCGGGAGAGAAACGGGGAACGGGGGTGGCGGCTGGGTAGAATAGGGTTAGGCTAGGGTAAATATATATATATATATATAATTGATAATAATAATAAAAATAAAAAAAAGGCTGAATAAAATAATGAAAACTAATCTTAATAATAATAAAAATTTATAACAATAATATTAGTAAAACCTTATAATAATAATAATAAAACTTTATGATAATAATAATCGCTCTATAATAATAACAACAAACCTTCATAATAATATTAATAATACTTTATAATAATAATCATAACAATAAAATAACGAAAATAAATAAATAAATAAATGTTAGTTAATTATAATAATAATTATTATAATCAAAATACACACACACACACATATATATATATACGCATACCTAAACATATATATGTATATATATACCTATATATGAACACATACACATAGAAACAATATATATATATATATATAAACATAACTTATTAAAGCATATACACATGTATATATATACACATATATAGACATATATATATATACTTATACACAGAAAATAACTACAATAATAGTAACGCAACTCAAATAGTAATAATAGCAAAAAGTCAACGTAAAAACTTTAATATTTAAAATGCCGGGTGAACACATCGTTACCCGGGCCGAATGCACGATAACCACTAGGGATGCGATGACCGCGCATCGGCGTGAAACCACCAATCACAATTAATCTTCGAAAAAATTTAAACCGGGACCAAGAAAGGAGAACAATTACGGACATCCGCGGTCGGGGTGTGACAATTCTCCCCACCACAGACACTTTCTGCCCCCAGAAAGTCACCAGGCCAAAAGTCGGTCAAGATTTAAGTCCATGTCCCAACGGAACTAAAGGAACCAGAGAGAACTGAGAATCTCGAGGATGACCTTACTCTGCACAGGTCACACCGGACCGATTCAAGAGAAAACTGGGGTCTGAGGTTGAGGAGAGAACACGAAGGGTTCTCCCCACCACAAGAGCTCAACTTGTGCAGAAATGTTGAACATTTAAATGGAAAACCCTAGTAAAGGGGATCGACGCGGGAACTCCCAACCAATTCAAACCAGCTCTCATAGCACGATTAAAACAACACCTCCGTCGAGACGTTGAACCCACGACTAGAGTCAACAACCTTCAACACCAGGGAAAACCCATAGAAAAACATTTAACCAGCATCAAATTGGAGACATGATCCACCGAAGTCCACGAAACATAACCACATCTTAAACATAACTAAAACGAGGTCAACCCACACGAGAGTCAAACACACTTTTTAAGAAGGACACACTATTTAGGATATCACCCCCACACGACAAGTCTGCTTAGATTATCACAGAACAAATTCATTGTCACTTTTTAGAAAAAAAACACATTTACAACGCTGTTGAAACTTTTGTAGCAAGAAAACAAGTACTAAAAGATCTTGATTGTTCCACTTCTAACACGGAACACAAAACCTGGACCAAGGCTTCGCACCCCTGGGGACTCCTGACTGCGCGCGAGCTTCACCCCAAGACCTGTGGTTGGGGCTCTGATGGATGAAGCATCTTCTGCCTCACAGTCAGGTACTGACATTCTCCCATCACATCGTCCTCTTCATGCGACGCTTCCTGCAAAACTTCTCCAGATGACCCAGACAACCGCATCGATGACACGTATTTGGAGGGTTGCAACAAGATGGCTTTAAATGCCCAAAACTACCACACTGAAAGCATACCATTGAATGATCTGATGAACTGGAAGCTGAGACCAAAGGGGATAACTCCTTAGGAACAGGTATCTCTGGCGCCTTTTTCTCACCAAAGGGGGAACACCTACGAACAACAACAGGGGACGCTGAAGTATTAACCACCCGCACACCAGGAACTAACTTAGCCAAGAAAGCTTCCTCCACCAGCTTCTCGAAACAAAGGTCTTTATAAGGGAGGACTCGCTCCTTGATCTATGGACGAAGACCCCCAGTGAAAAGACAGACCTTCATGAGCTCATGCGACGCTACCTCTGGAGAAAAGGGAATCAGTTCCTTGAAATGGTCAATATATGCCTTCACTGTCCGTTGACCTTGTTGAATATGCACAAGGTCTCCCTTTTTCTCCAGCTTCACTCCCTCAGGTACAAACCATTGGATGAAAACGGTTTTAAAGACATCCCACGTCATTTCAACTTGCGTTGATGATGGGGTAACCCTCTTCCACTGGTCCAGAGCTGGACCCTCAAACAACTCCATAATTGCACGAACCTTAACATTATCAGGAGTTCCCAACATTCTAAAGACACGCTCCACTTCCTCGAGCCATTTCACTGCCTCTAACGGACCCTGATCACCATGGAGAATAGGCAAAGTCTGAGGAGGACCAAAAACTGGGCATGACTTATCCGAGTCCTTAGAGACCTTTCTGGGCGGCATTTCCTGAGCGATATATAAAACACAAATCCAAAACCAACATCAAATCAAAGCAACATCAATAAAAGCGCCTTCATCAAAAACAGTCAGCACAAGGACCAAACAAATACAACACAACCCAAAACAAAATCTCCTCTTTAAAATTCCCTTTTCGTTTTTGATTTCAAAACCACCCTTTCTCAAGATCACTTTCCAAAAACCAATCCACTTTCAAACAAAAAACTTTCCAAAACCATTTCTCCTTTAAAACCAATTTAGAAAACAAAGTCAAGTGTTAAATTTCAAGTACACACCCAGGTACTCCCATGACCCGTTGCCAATGTCTTTATCCACTGTCCATTAATACTTGCACCAACACGCATTTTGAATGCATTCTCACACATGTGCAAAGGTTCATGAAGAGGAACCGAGGTTTCACACCAAATCATTCGTAACCAATTCCAAGCAAACAACAGATTTTCAAATCAAGAGATTTCAGTTTTAAAAACCCATTTTATACATTTAAAGTTCTTTAAAAGAAACCAGTCCAATTTTCAAAAACCCTTTTTCATTTCCAACTATGCACTCACACAGACCAAAACGGAAACAACATCCAAATTTGCATCAATCACTGAAATGAGGGACTAGTAGTCACACTCAACCTGGCGACATGGTAGTGGGCCATGTCCCAAGTCAGCGTCGACCACTAAGAGGAATTCAAACCACGTACTCGGACACCACATGGGTCACTACTCCATGTGAAATTACGATGTAACGTCGGCTTACCTCCATTATCATCTCTCAATCCAAGACAAACCAGGAAAGACAAGGACACAATTCCAGAACTACACCTGGTAACTCAAGGATCAGTGCGAGCAAGAGTTCGCGACGCTCTTCCCGTACCTACCCCTCGAGTTCCGACAGTCCTAATCTCCTTCTACCAGACAACCCAAATAACTAGAACCTGCCTTTGATACCATTTTGTCACGAACCATCCCAGGTCGACCCTGAACCGGTCACCCGAGCCGGTCCGCGGCTAGTCTCGAGGGGCGTTCCTGATCCCCCCGGGATGGCAAAAAGTGCTGGGCATTAAAATTTTAATCGTTGGGAACGATTTCAGCCCAAACTAAAAACAGGATCGAAAGAATGAATATAAACTAAACAAACTGACAAACACTAAAGGCATAAACAACTACACCACGACATACCTCCATGTGACCTCGCGGGTCACCACCAAACTACAACCAACGTCGCTCCCACACTGAGCGACTCAAGCAGGAGAACCTGAACACAAGGAACCTGCAACTGAAAAGGTAAAAGATAGGTGTGAGCACAAAAGTACTCAGTAGGTGAGCCCCACGACAAATCCCAATGCACTGCCAGCTAATAAAGAATCTACATAATCCAGGTTTGAACTACAATGTATAAAAGTAATTTTTCATAAAGCGTTACTTGAAAATCAAACACCACACATTTCCCTTATTTCTTTTCAAAAGATAGTTCCATTTCTTTAGTTTTAAACTCATTCTGAAAAGCAAAGTGTTACATTTTCAAATCTAACCCAAAGAGAATAATGCATTTTCATTTGAAAACCATTTTTCCCAAAGTCTAACAGTATAGGCTGTGAAATATGACTGAAAGAAAACAAGCAGGGAAAACAAGTGCAAGTAAAGGTAAACATGCAAGGAGAACCAAGTGCAAGTAAAAATAAACCAGAATTTATCAGCAATAAAAATGGGTGATCCTGAACATCCCTAGAAAACCCCTGGACGTACTCGGGTTCAGACTACCTTTCGGCATGATACTCCACAGTCAATAAACAACTGGCCACCCTAATAGCCAACCAGTGTCACATCCCACCTGGCCTGTCCACAACTCCAGGGGGTACCAACCTGTCTAATCAGGGTTAGCAAGCAACCGTCACTCGATAATCTACAAGACGCCCAGGAACCCATAGTGGTTTTTGTAACACTGTGTAAGTGGGAGACCCTCGCACGCGTGACTCATCTCACCGCACTTGCCAACCCCTTACACGGACATCGCTACACGAAAACCCTCGAAGGGGAGTCCCCCTGTAGAAATGCCCTCACAAGTACGTATATATATATATATATAATCACTTCACATTTATTAAAGTGCCAACCTGGCCGTCATATCATTTACACATTGTCCATTTCATATTAAAGCATTTCTAAAGGGATATTACACACGCCATTACATTGAAAACCAAAAACACACTTAGGACTTTGTTTAAGAAACCCAAATCAGCATATCACACTGGAACACAATTGATTCACGAGTAGAGTTATTTTCTAATATCAAAACGCACCCCACTTTTATCAAGAGCCAAATGGGCCTTTAATCACCCTTTTAAGGAATACTATTTCTCAAATGAAATCCAAACTTTTGTTCACACAACAAATGAAAACATCTTTCATCAACCAAGAACCACACATGAAGATTCCAAAAAAACAATTTCAAAGGGTCACACGACGTTTTCTTTAATCAAGGTTCTCAGAAAACACCCTTTTCCATAAACAATACATCTACTAATTTACACACGCCAAAAACATTTCAAAACCCAATTCAACATGTCTTTCATTATTCAGGAAGAACCATCCAGCGACACTACCATGGAAGCACACAATTAAATCAAAGAAAATGCTTTTAATGAAACGCTAGAATTAAAACATATTTTATCATCAGCAGATCACCAAACTATAGATAACTACTTAATAATACTTTTGAATTTGCTGAAACTTAATAAAAAGTCAAGGAATAAATAAATTCTAAATTTAAATGCGAGTGCAAAGGGAGACCTACCTCAAGATCCAAGCGCGGCGGTAAAACGACCTTGGTACCAAGGCGCGATGACACGACGTGTGTCCGAAGCCACGTGATAAAGTCCAACACTCTCGAAACTGAGGCACGGAGACGGCGGAACCTCGGAAACAAGGCGCAGCTCGGAACGAACAACGACACGGCGCAAAACTCCCATTGCGTAAGGGTTGCAACGTATTGCGCCGTCAAACAGGTCCTAAAACAGTAGACCGTTAAACGGTCTCAACGATATTAATAACATAATAATATTAATAATAATAACAATGTGAAGAATAATCGCGGTGATAACAATAATCACAATAATAATTATAACAAAAACATAATAATAATAATAATGTTATAATAATAATAACAATAATAATACAATTAGCATAATAATAATAATAATTTAATAATAATAAGAATAACATAATATAATAAAAATAATAAAAATAATATGATAATAATTAAAATAATAACCAATATATTAATAATAATAATAATAATAATATGTTAGTAATCATAATAATAATAATAATAATAATAATATGAAATGTTAATATCAATAATAATAACAATAAAAATAATAATAATAATAATATAATAAAAATAATAATAAAGTAATATTAACATAATAATAATAATAATAAAATAATATTAACATAATAATAATAATAATAAAACAATAATAATAATGACATAATAATAATAAAATAATTATAATATTATTAATATGATAAAAATAATTAACGTAATAAAATTAAAATTAACAAACAAACAAAAATGAAAATAAGAATAGAAATAAAACTCACTGCCTAGAGGGGGGGTGCGCGCAGGAGGCGGCGGAGTGGGGAGTCCGGGACGGCGACGCGGCAGGGAGGCTGGCACGGTGACGGGCAGGGGTCGGGACGCCGGGAGGGGGTTGCGCGGGGGAGCCGGGACGACCAGCAGGGGGGCGGAGGCAGCCGCTGGGCGCGGCGAAGGCGGGGGTGCATGTGGAGAGCAGGGGCGGCCGCCGGAGAGGGAGCGCGCCGGGGCTGAGCGGGAGCGGGGTCGGACAGGGAGAGGGTCGCCGCCGGAGGGGGAGCGCGCCGGATCTGGGCGAGTCGGGTGCGGGCAGCGGCGGCGGGGTGGCCGGACTGGTGGAGGCAGCAGGGTGCGACGGCGACGGAGGGAGGCCGGGACAGGGGGAGAGGGAGCAGGTCGCCGGCCTGTGGGAGTGAGGTCGGGAGCCGGGGTCCGGGGTGCTGTGCGAGGAAACGACGCCGGGGGGAGGTAGGCTGGCGGCCGGAACGGGGCGAGGTCGGAACGGAGAGCCGCGGAGGTGGAGGGCGTAGGAGGAGCCAGGGGCCGCGCCTGGGCTGAGCGGGAGAGAAACGAGGAACGGGGTGGCGGCTGGGTAGAATAGGGTTAGGCTAGGGTAAAAATATATATATATATAATTGATAATAAAAAAAGAAATAAAAAAAGGCTGAATAAAATAATGAAAACTACTCTTAATAATAATAAAAATTTATAACAATAATATTAGTAAAATCTTATAATAATAATAATAAAACTTTATGATAATAATAATCCCTCTATAATAATAAGAACAAACCTTCATAATAATATTAATAATACTTTATAATAATAATCATAACAATAAAATAATGAAAATAAATAAATAAATAAATGTTAGTTAATTATAATAATAATTATTATAATCAAAATACACACACAGAGATATATATATATATATACGCATACCTAAACATATATATGTATATATATACCTATATATGAACACATACACATAGATACAATATATATATATATATATATAAACATAACGTATTAAAGCATATACACATGTATATATATATACACATATATAGACATATATATATATACTTATACACAGAAAATAACTACAATAATAGTAACGCAACTCAAATAGTAATAATAGCAAAAAGTCAACGTAAAAACTTTAATATTTAAAATGCCGGGTGAACACATCGTCACCCGGGCCGAATACACGATCACCACTAGCGATGCGATGACCGCGCACCGGCGCGAAACCACCAATCGCAATTAATCTTTGAAAAAATTTAAACCGGGACCAAGAAAGGAGAACAATTACGGACATCCGCGGTCGGGGTGTGACATAGTCAATCACTATGATATATTATTTTTGGAGATAAATTTTTTCCCAATATATCTAATTTAATGATAAATTTTTTTCTCACAGAAACCCTTCAATGATTTACTAATAATTTCATTAATGGTTTATTAAAAATGGGAAATAGATTTATGGTATTTTTACTATATATACTTATAATTTAGAGGATATTTTATCCAAAATTACGTACCTTTCTATGTGTTTAGGTTTACGAAAATTCAAATGATTATTATGATGAAAAATATAATAAAATGAAAAAAAATATTTATGATTTCATACACATAATGATGTTTATATCGAAGAGATTTATGGTTATTGATACCCAATGATTGTTATTCAAGGAATATATTACAGTTACATAAGGCATAAATTATGGTTATGAATGCACATAATGATGGTTACGTAAGGACCAGATAATTATTACATAAATCATAAAATAATTGTTATATATAAGAATATATATATGATGAATAATCACTCTGAATATAATGGTGATGATAAAGATCATGGTTTTTAACAATGATACGTATTTTAACAATGATCTTTATGATTTTAGCCCTTTTTCAATTTGGTGAAGATTACATATTTTAATGTAATTTATTACTGTTACTATGTTTAGGGAAAAATCAATACATGTAATTTTTTCAATGGTTGTTGGGGTTGTTCACAATTTAATGATCAAATTGTTTAAAGAATATATTACCATTTATGTTCATATGATCAATAAAAATAATCATCTATAGATTTAATGAATAAAAATAGTTAATTAAAATATTCCTCTTGAATGGAACATTATATATATATATATGCAAAAAAATTATATGAATAAATCATTCAAAAGTTATTCCAAATAAATAGTATTGAAAGTGTTTTCAATAATGTTACTCTTTATAAGAATCAATTTTATTCTGTTTATGTGCATTCCTCATATTTATATTATTATGAATAATAAAAATAGAAATTAATGGTTCAATAAATACTCTAATATGGAAAAATAAAACATCAGGGTGTTAAGATTTGAATTCATTGTCATTATATGGATATTTTTCATAATGCTTCAGTTTCAACATGAAACAATGAACAATTTTTGAGTCACTATTTTGTATCTTTTCTTCAATATTCCATGTACACACTCCTTACTTTAAGTGTTAAAAATAATTGACTATAAGTTTTATAAGATTGTTCTATGGGTAGAAAGCCATTTTTTATTAGTGATAGCTATAGAATATTGAATCAAATAAGAGTAATATATTTCATAAAAATTGTAATTAATGTATATTTGAATGCTATAAACCATTACAAGATTCCTATGGGTGAGATTTAATTGTATACTCCTTGTGAATATGCATAATATATTTAATATTTTATATCTGTGAATGCTCTTATCTATGTATTAATATATGATGAGTTCAACATAGACTCATAGTGTCTTAAAACACAAAATATTAAGAAATACTTTTTCATTTCATATGAGGGAATTGAAAAAGTTTTAAAATTAAGGCATTATAGATCAAAACATTAAATAAATACATCTGTAATGCATGAGGGAAAAATAATAATGACATGAAAGGAAGGATTATAGATATTTTAAATGATGGTTTTTCTTTGTGATCATCTATTTTGGGATAAAATAAAGCATTAAATTTTATTATTGTGTTAGCTTCAAAATATAGTGGTGAATCATCTACTTATATCAAACAGTCAACTCTCATTCTAGATCTATAAATAAGGGACATTATTGTGACTTAAATGATATATGAAGCTGAAATTAAAGTATAGGTTTATGATCACAAGATGATAAAAATATAAATATTTCTTTCATTATTTTCATTTTAAGTGATGTGAATTGATCTAACTAAATATTATTAGGTAAAATATCTAATTATATAATATCATGATTTTATAATTATATTAATGATTTTTCTAAGTTAACATGTATTTTTATCCCCATTATTTTTAATAAACTCTATAATGTTTAATAGTGTGTATGAAATGAAACACCAAAATTAGGAGAAAATATAAAACCCTAAACATTTATGATATATTTCATTAAATTCAATCTATTTAATAGATTGATATGCACCCAATTTTGGGATTCAACAAAACACAATACTTTATTAAAATATTATTATTCAAGAATTAACATTTTAATCTAGTTGTAATGATGGTGGTTTTGAATAGTTAAAACTAAATTATGAAAATCCATTGTCTAAAAATGAATAATATAAATTTAATTATTATATATTTATTAGAAATAAAATATGGACCATTTGAAAGGGATAGAAAAGGATTCTAAAAAACGACAATTTTTTTTAAAAGGTGATGTGTCAAGATTAGCATTCATAATTTAAATATATTTTTTTCCAAATATAAATTAATTATTTGAAAAAAGTAACTCAATTTGTTAAATAAAAATTTTAAAATTATTTTTAGGATTATTTTGAAGAATTATCTAAAAATAAATTTTTTTTATGAATAATGAAAAATATATATTTTCACAGAAATTTTAATTTCGGATTAAATTATTTCCATTATAAACATATATTTCAAATATGATATAAATTAAACGATGCCCAATTATATTATATTTAACTATTTTAAATTATCTGAATCATTGTCAAATTTATTTTTGAATATAAAACAATAAATTCTTATAAGAATATTCTCCCTGGAAAACATCTCTTTAATTGCATCAATGGTTTAATTTTATATATAATTGTTCTACATCTGATAATTTAATTTATAAAAATGGATATAATATTTGGAAAAATAGTAATTTAAATTATCTAATTATTCCAATATAAATTTTTACCATAATAAATAGTGATAATGGAAAAAATAATTACTACATTTAATATTAGATGGGGTTGTAGGGGGGTTAAAATAAAAATATAAGGTTTAAAATCGCCTAAAACAAATAAAAAACCAATTTTAAAGAAATATTGTGACTTTATCACCTACAATGTATAATAATTACCCATTTTATAGAATATTTATTGATAAAGAAATGTTTTCAGTTTCTCTTTATAAATATCTCGCATGTGTATTCTCACCCAATTATCAAAGGCCACCTCTATCCTCCCATATTCAAACTTCAAAACCACTTAATTTAGACAATAAATACACAAAAACCATTCATAAATCCCTCCTCATATACTACAAGAATAGTTTTTATTGTGAATCCTTCATATAGTGGCTTTATATATAATCCTAATGGCGCTCTCTGATGAATATGTAAGGTCATTAATCATGCATATTTCATTTATTTCTTTTTAGAAATCCATAAAAACCAATTTATAATTGATAATATAATAATCCTAATATTTAATATATACATAGGTATTGTTATGTTAATATAATGACCTGTAATATCTTCATTTCCATCAAATTAGAAATGGAACCATCGATTGTGTGTATGATGGACTACCGCGATTCGAAGCGAGGTAATTCGTTGTCCATAACCACCATTAAAAGAATAATATACTAATTTAATTAACCTATCTATATTATTTTTTAACATTTTTATGCTTCACGAATCATTATATCCCAAATGACATCTAATATTCCATTCTCTCTGGGATACGATAATGTCCCTCGTGTGAGGTGGGTACTACCGCATCATTAAGCGATGTGATTCATTATTCATTTGTATTGTACATGAACGGTAGAAAGGATAAATGTAATTAATATAATTGAATTTTATGATCTAATAATACTTTTGGAATTATATTATCAAATCTATAAAACCATGAGATTCTATTGAAATATCTTTCATAAATTATTTTATTTCTTCGCCATATTGCAATGCATGTAACAATGACTCTAAACACACAATGTAAAATTATTAAACAATTATGTATATCTTATATAATACAATTAGATTGGAATTTATGAATAGTAAATAATAAAAAATTAAAAATATATATTCTAAACATTTATAAATAAATTCATTTTTTATCAAATTATTAAAATTTAAAAAAAATATTTAAAAACTAAACTTACGTTTCATTGAAAAAAATGGTTTTATATGAATAATTAATTTTATAAAAATATATTAAATTAAACAATTATTTATATTTACTTTAATATAATTTATATATTATTTACTTTATCATGTGTCTTAATTATTCAAAAATATATTTTTATAAGCATAGGATAAGAATAAATCCAATTTTTTGGCTTAAAATTCTATTTTCTAGAAAATAGTTTTTATCACATTTTTATGAATTATATTAAAATTAAATTATAACATTTATAAATATATATTTAATTGTATAAAATTAATTTCATATGTATAATTAAAAGGTTCATAATTTTTTATTAATCCCTATTTTTAGTCAATATGAATAGTAACTATGGTAGAATTTTTCAAAGTGGTAAAGGGTAAATTGTGTTAATATAGATTAAAAATACGACATGAGGATATAAATTTTCATAATAATTATTACTTTATGAGTTAAATTGTATCCTTAAAACATATTTTTATGAGTTAAGTTATTTAATTGACACTGGTCAATAAAATTGACTTATAAATTATTTAAAAAAAGGGACTAAGAAAATGTCACTAGCTTAGTTTTAAATTTCATCTCCCTAATCATATTTGAAAAAATTTAATTATGAATGAATAAAAATTTTACTTTTATACCAAAAAAATACCTTCATTATTTTTATTTTTATAATATTTAGGAATTATATAATTTCATTATTTTATTACACAACACGGATGTTGTAATTATTCAATTAATGAAAAAATTATATAATAAAAATTAGTGTATTAAAAGTATTATGATTTGAGATACTTTAGTTGATAAATTATTTTTATACACAACCATGACATGATTGGGATATTTTCAAATTATTGGTTTTAATTATTTTTGAATTATTAATGATTTTAATGTCAATGTAATGAATAGTGTTGAATTTGATAATAATGATATTTTATGAAAATAATTTTTTATTAAATTTTTATGAAAAATATAAAAAAATAATAACACATAGGATAATATATAGTCAGTAATATCAACCCTTAATTAAGGGAATAAAACAAAATATGATTTTTAAAATAACACATAAAACTATAAAAATTATAATGGTTGTTGATATTTAAATTGTATCCTATAATAGGTTATAATTCATGACCATTAAGAAGTATTATTCTCTATGGTAGTCTTATTATATTTTATTTTTTAATGAAATTCAAAATGTACCTCTCATGTAAATTATAATCGTACATATCCTCCCTCACTTCATTACACAACATTTAGCATTAATTATCGACCATACTCTTAATAGATTCTTATAAACCTCCATAGACACATTATATATGTGCTGGTATTCCCAAAATATGAACCCTATATCCCTTTAAAAGAGTTCTAATGGAGTCATTCTCAATAAGTGGTAATCCCAGTAGCAGAGTAATTTCTTTTTCTAGTATGTATTACATCCAAAAAATATATGATATTAATAATAAAATAATAAATTCATTATCATAAATATTCATAAATATTATTATGATTATGAAAGAACCATTATACACCATCATTCACATCCAATTGAAAATGGAATAATCAATAGTGTTAACGTACGACTTACCATCTACACGTATCGATAAAATTCATTTTTCATCACCATATATTATGGTATAAAATTAGGATTTTATTAATTATTATATATTACATTAATAGAATTATTATAATTATATATTTTTAATATAATATTGAATATCTTATCTTAAAATATTTTTTTCTAATGATATCGGCACTCGGGTGTATGTATGGACTACCATATCAATTGTCAATTGTGATTTTTTTCAATTATATTTTACATGGATGATAATAAGTATGAATTTATGTAATATATGTGATATTATAATAATTAATTAATTTATATTTATTATTTTTCATTCCATTATTATATGAATAAAAAAATTGGAAGGTCTTTCATTTGTAATTAGGGCCTACGATTTACATTAATGGTGTAACTCTTTTTCCACCTTTAATCTTATTATTTATAATAAATATTTAATTAATTAACACTTTTTATTTATATAAAATAATATGAATTCATGAAATTATGGGACATCAATCAATTTAAATGGGAAAGGATTGTCGAACTGAAACCTTCATGTAAAACAAAGAAGTGATCACCAATATTATTAAATTTATTATTCAATTTTTAATAAATGAATGATATGATATTATAAATCTATCATAAATGATTTTTAGACGAATTTTTATGTAATTCATTTATAATTGATAGATATTTTGTATATATGATGTTCTAACATGATCACGCAATGACGAGACTTGATATAATTGTGTTTCTCGCAATCTAATAATTAATAAGGATTGATTATGTTTAAGTCCATGATGGGGAATATTTATAATCCATGTAATTGTTTTATAAAAAAATAAAAATGTTTTCACCTATTCTACTTTTTTAAAATAATTTTCACTTGTTTTAATTTTTTCGAAATGGTTTGAAGGGAATATTTTTTATATTTTATAAATGGTGTTATTTGTGACTTTTCCAACAAAACAGAGATGTCTTTTTTTAAATTATAATACATGTGTAGATATTCCCACCATATTGAAGCCTTTATTATTTGAATAATAATTTACATGTCTAAAATATTATTTTCAATAAATATTATGTCATTTAAAAGTGTGAAGTTTTTTAATGTGATGTGACATTATAATGGATAATATATTTTCCATTATAACTTCTCTAAGAGATATTTCAAAATAATTTTCCTTATAAGAAGACATAAATTGATGCAACATATAATTTAACGGTTATTTTATCCAATAATATCATCCTTATTAATTCCTTAGATGTTTTATTTTTACAATTAGAGGATAAATTATTCATAAAACCCCTTTTTGTGGGTTCTAATATGGTGAGTGATTTATGATCTAATGGAACATAAATATGTGTTTTTTATTATGTGTTTAGTAAGAAATATATATCCCTTAAATTCAGATTATAATGTATTATATCAGGATATATTTAAGTGAAACTAACCAATGTGCTTGATCCGCTTTGGGAAAAAAGTTGATATGTTTGATTTGTTATGGGAATCATGTCAAAGTTCTTAATCAGTAATGGGAAACATGTGTTTATGTGTAATCCAATGGTATTGGTACATATCATTTAAATATGATATAATTTTTATACTTATGTTGATTCCACACAAATCTATGACATTATATTAGGGTCCATGTTTCAATTATGAGAATTTTCAATTTGTATGACTCATTTCTTTTTAAATTCTAATGTTCTAAGCTATAAAACACGTTTATGATATTTTTCAGACTGGTTAATAAAATTTTATTTTCTGGATATGAAATTTTACCCTTATTATTATCTTATTCCTGAGTATTTTCATCGAATTATATATCTGTTTCATTCCCTTTCCTTGCATATGATACCACATTTCATTATGATTGTTTTCCAAAGGTTATGAGTTATGCAACATTGAATAGTATACCAATAAAGAGTAATGTATGGGAATATCATTTGAGGGATGTTGAATATATTTCCTAAAATAAAATTATTATATATAAAATCTAAAAATACACTATACCATTTCATTGTACACATGTATTTTGTTATCATTTAATGATTATTCATTTAAAGAGATGTAAAATTTGTCTATAAACAATTGGCCAGTTATAGTTGGTTTTATTGTAAGGTTGTGTCAATCATAAGAGATTACAATAAAAACCCCCTTGAAGACTATGGGGACTAGTCTATGTATTTGATAAAATCTAATATATTCAAGGATCATGATTGACTTTGGTTATACCTAATGTTTCACATTCTATTAATATTTTTTTTTTCAGAATTATGTCTCTTGCACTCTGATTATGGTCCCTCATACTATGATTTTTTGATTTATTCAATTGTTAAAACCTAGAGTAAATTTGTTAATTCTTACTTGGATTAATAATGTAAGAAGTCAACATCTGAGAAACCACATTATTGGGATCTTGAATGATGAATATTTCTATTATGATCATAAATCATTCTTAGGCTATGAATCAAGTTGATATTAAAAATGATTAATTTATAGAATAAAATACTACTGAATCATTCTTCATGTAACATCCACATTATTTTAATGGATTATATGATCCACTGGTTGATATGCAACATAATAAAACCATTTATAAAATAATTGTTTCTTCAATGATAAAAAACATTTCCTAGAATTTTATCAACTAGAAGGTGATGTAGATCAGAGTTTGAATCTTTTCAATAATATAAGGATATAGAATGAATATTATTTCATAAAATGACATAATTTTATGAGGATTTTATTTCATATGTTATTTACATATATTCTATGTACATATATTGACAAGTAATGTCTCTATATGAATCAAAAGGACGAATAATCCATTGGTACATGTGATTAAAATTATATAAGGCATTCCATGAATGCGTCTAGTTAAATTATTATCCCTAAATGAATAATTGATTAATTATTTGGTGGATTAAAACCATGTATAAAAAATCCATAATCTATTAGACACTTTAGTAGCTATGAAAAACTCATTTGATGTGAAGTCAGTATAGAAATAGAAATTGGAGATTCCCACCATTCCGATGGCTTGATAAGAAAAAAGATCAAGTCACGTGAAAACCTAAATAAATTACATGGTGAAATGAAATTATAAGTATCTATATGCCACAGATGTGAGAAGAAACATCAAAAAATGTGTTTGATTAGAATTGGGATGAAATTTAAATGCATAAACACATGTTCTAAATCCCATGAATAATTAATAGTGATGAATATGATGTTCAATGCAATCGAGTAAAATATTATGAAAATTGATTGAAATCCCACACTCTAATTATTCAAATGTATGGAGTATATGATCTAATCAAACATGCACATTAATCCAATGGGTTTTTATGTGTAGTATAAAAAACCTCATTATATTAATCACAAAGGGAATTCATATGTCGTCAATGACCAAAGTGCATTATGATAATGATGTGGTGAATGATACACATATTTTCTCATCAAATCACAAATTGTCTTATATTATTGTAGATAAATCCACTCTTTTTTTATAAGGAATGTTTTATGGGTACTATTATATCAACTAAAAATTTATATATTGAGTTAGGTTTGAAAATGTTTAATCGAACAATAGTAACATAATTTGTTTATAATTATTCTCTAAATGATGATTGTGGGAAATTTCATCATATAACCATTTTGATTCTCATATTAGTTAAATTTTTTCTTTTGATGGTATGGATAGTATTTCCTTATTTTGATATTATATTTATTAATGTGGAAGGAAAGTGAGATTTCATATTCAAAATAAACCTACAAAAATTTATTCATGAAAGGATGAATATGAACATATAATGGAAATTGATTCTAAATTGTAGATATTAATTTCTCTATATGATGGATATTTATCTTAGATTTTGAGGGATCTACTCAAAAATTAGGATACACCTATTGTATGAGTGAAAGTTTATGTCTTTCATGATTATTTTTATATCCTTCCATCAAATCCTACTGTTGTGATTTCAATAGAGATCAAATGGGTACCATAACATTTTCAATGAATCCTTATAGAATTTAACCAATTGAGTTATATAAATTGAAGAAGAAAATCCACTATAATATTTATAATGGATTCCTACAATATATTCGATCGCCTAGGGATCCACCGACTATACTGTTTAGTAAGATATATAGTTCAATGAATCATTTAATATAATATCAGGATATTAAAAAATAATAGTTTGATAAGTATCATATCCCCTGTATTGATGAATTATTTATTCAACAATATAACACTCAATACATTTATAATATTTTTATTTATTCTACATATGATCAATTAAAGATCAATGAAGAAATACATAGTATAAAATTTCATAAATGGTATGGACAATATAAATTTATATGGATTCCTTTTGGACTTACTAATGTTCATATCATATTTATAGATTTAATTAATACATTTCATAGACAATATATTTATCAATTTTGGGTACTCTCCATTGATGATATTCTTTTATATTGAATGAGAATGAAAGAAAATGAATATCACATGAGTATTGTATTTATGTTATTTGATGAAAGGAAATATTTATGAGAAATTTACCACATGTGAATTTTTTCTTTAGAAATTCATTTTTCTGCCATATAATCTCAGGTGAGATTATATTAGTAGATCCTTCATGGAATAGAGTTAATGAGAAATGGACTACACCATCCAAAGTGACAAAAATAAATAGTATTCTTAGATTGGATTGATATTATTGACATTTTTTGATAATTTATCATGATTGTATAATGTAATCACATAGTTGACTCAGAAAGGATTAAAGTTCATACAGATGAAGGAATGCAATGATAATTTTTGGGAGTTTCAATAAAGGTAGGTCAATTATCTCATGATCAAAATAATTTTCAGGAGAGAATGGTTTGTAATTTATAATGTTTCATCAATGAATGTTTTTGATTGTATTGTAATGAAAAATTTGGTCGTGGTAACTTATGCCTTATTCCAATTGATTGTTCATGAGAAAAATCTCTAAAATCCTGATTTTGTGTTATTTGTTTTAATATTTTCATTAATGATATCGAGGAAATAATTATATGGAGAAATTTTTTAAATAATACTAATAAAAATGATTAATTTATATTCTCACTCAAAAAGAGTTTAACATGTTTTGTAGAAGATGGTTAGATTTGGTGAAATATTATGACTACTAAAAAATAATCCCCACGGGAATGGAATCATGGTAGTAGATTCTATGATTTGAATGGATCATGCTATATTATCAATAAAGTGGATGATCAAATATATAATATTACAATATTTACAATGGATAGACCTATAAGTCACATTTTATGTGTAGATATATTTTCGGGCACAAATGAATGTTCAACCTTCTATGTAATATAATATTAATGAGGCCTTGAAGGAATTTGTGAAATTTAAAATAATCTAAGAATTTTTCTTGAGTTAAAATAATATTTTTATATAATAATATAGTTTAGAGACTATTTTCATGTCCCTACCATGACATATTTTATGAATAATAATCTATATGAGGCTCATCATTCATTATTGTACATTCATCCTAGATGAAAATATATTTAGAGAGAGATGAAACAGTATTTATGGTGTGATGGAGTAAAATGAGTTATTATAGAGTATGATTGTTAGTGGTTGGTCTATAAAAATTATAAAGTTGACACCCATATGTCTAGTCAGATTTTATAACTGTTAATCAGACCTGAATAGAAATGGGTAAACAAAGATGATGATTTGGTTATCAGACACCAGAAAAAAAATATAAAGACCCTATTGATATATGGTTTATAGATTATAAAATTATAATATTTGAATACTATAGTTCTATTATAGAATATTTATCTCTTGATAACATTTAAATTATTTATAATAAGTGGTGATTTTCATTGAGTACTACTTTCCATTGTCTCTGATTGGTATTTGGGGATTATCTCAATTTTATTGCACAATCTTCAATCATATCTACATATAGATATATTTATTAACATTGATTATCATCCTTATAAATATTTTTAATATGATAGGTTCATTTAAAATCATAATGAAATTTTGATAACTCTCTTTATGTATTTCATTGGTGGCTGATATCATCACATTGATTTTGTAGAATTATTTTATAATAATACCTCCCACTCCAACATTCAGATGGATATTTATGAATCCATATATGGTATTATGTCAAAAAATATATCAAGAAAAAATGATGTTAGAGAAATAAATCAATTAGGACATAATCTATATGAGGAAATGGAAGAGAATGTTAGATCCATTAAAGAACACATAATAACAGGTCAGAGTTGAAAAAATGCTATGAATAAAATCATCAAAATTATAATGGCTTTCAGTATTGATACGTTTATACTATTATGAATATCACGTAGGAGGATACTGATGAAATTTTAAAGTAATTTTAAGTTATTATCTATGTATATCATTCATTTTTAAATTCTTGATCAAATTTGGATAATAACATATCTATTGGTGCTTTCCCAAAATTTATCATTGGGCCAGGATGTGTTCACCGTATATTTTTTAGGACGTATATACATAATACTTAACATGTAATAAACTCAGTGGTCATACCACTTGAGAAAGATACATATTATGAATATCAAATGATATATATTCCTCATTTTAAAGAGAATGTTATAAAATATAACACTACCCTCACAGGTAATGTTATTTGAAAAAAAACAATTCGAGGAAACTATATGGGAAGGAAATGATGTGATGAGAAAAATTTATCCACATTTATTTATAATAGAGTGATAAATTTAGAAACTAAAATTAATTTTATTTGGGGTAGAATTTGACACCTAATAATAGTTATGAAATTATTCTATTTAAATAGTTTGACTTGTTTGATAGATTTTGAGGCACCCAAATTGAGTATAACTGAACCGTGTAACATTATTAAAATATAATGTTCCCATCACTTCTTAGAAAATATATAGGAATTTATGAACATAATTTACTAAATAAAAATATATATATTTAATATAAATTTATAAAATAAAATCATTAGTTATCAAAAGATTATAATTTTAAATAAAAATTATTTTAAAATTGAGGTGATAATTATATGAAAAAATTATTTCATGAGTAAAATTAAGTTTATATAAATATATTAAATTAATCATTATTAGTGAGTTATTTTAATGAAATTTAAATATTATTTACTTGATCATATTTTAAAAAAAATGAAGAAATGTATTTCTAGGAATAGTATAACAAAATGTGAACAACAGTGATAAAAAATGTATTTTTCTTAAAAATATTCATTTGTCACATTTAGAATACTTAAATTAAAATTATTTTATTAATATTATGTCTAGTTAAATATATAAAATGAATTTTATATTTTTATTCAGTAAGGTCAAATTTAGTATTTATTCACCTATTCTTTTTATTTAATAAAAATACTGACTATGGTAATATTTATCACCACGGTAAAGGGTAATTCAAATTAATCTAGATTAATAAAATGTGATAAGAAAATAAATATTTATTCCTAATTAATATTTTATGAATGAAATTAGACCCATATCACCTATTGATCTAACAGGGGATATTTAATGGAATATTTTCAATAAAAATGACTTCTATATAATTTAATGCAAAGGGTTTGACAAAATTTATCTCTCCAAATTTAAAATTGTGTGTTCACATATGTAAAAAATCAGTATTGAAATAATATTTATAGTAATTTTTTCAAAAATAAATTATATTCATGAAGGAAAAATTTTAATAATTTTGTGGAATTATATAACAACCTAAAATACTAAAAACAATTGAGGATGTTACTATACAGTTATTGGAAATATGAAATGAATGATATTATATATGTTAAAAGTATTATAATTTGAAATTATAATGTTGGTCCATGAATTCAATAAATAAGCAAAACCTTTTTAGGGTGATTAAAAATAATTGAATTGAAATATAATTTTTTGATGATATTAAAATTAATGTAATGCACAATGTCAAAATTGAAAATAATGATATTTTATGATAATAAAATTTTATTACATTGTTTTAAAATATTAATAAATTACAATAAAGAAAATTGGGATTTAATATGGTGAAAAAATCATCACTTGCCCAATTATTATTCAATATGTACCTTATATATAAAATTATTTTCTTCTAAGAGTGAGAAAAATGGTACCATGGTTAGTGAATAAATAGGTTAATTAAGGGTTTAAATCAATGGACAAGGATTAAAATATCACATAATCCTTCTTAAATATTATTTGAAGAAGAAATGTAAACCATATTATACCCTATTATTGAAATAATTACCAATTAGATTTATTTTTCCATATAATAGTTTTATTTTATTTAATATTATTAATGAAATTAAAAATGTGACCCTACGAAAAACTATTAATGAACACATATAACCTCAATTAATTAAACCACTCTATAAATTCCATCATGAATATAATATAAAATAGGTCTCTTCCATATTTCCCTAAACATATTATAGAGGTCCTGGTTATCAAGAAAATAAAAAACATATATCTTTTTAGGGTATATCTAAAGTAGTCATTTCATAGAATATTTAATCACTCTAACCGCACAGTTTCTTTTCGTACTCCAAATTAACACATATAAATATATGAAATTAATCATAAAATCATTACATAAATATTTTCAATATTTTGAAATGTAATAATAATTATGAAAATTCAACTATACATCTTATATCGTCCTTATCAGGAGGACAATCAATATTACATTTAAAGTCCAATGATATTGCATAGTGGATAAACATAGGGTTTCTCAGAAGTAAGTTGTGTCGATATCCTGGGTAGAAATATCGATTTTTTTTAGTATTGAAACAAACTATAAGAACAATGAAATAATGGTGAATAAAATAAAAGGAATGGTGTATTGGTGATTGGAGTGAGGTAACCAACACGGGATCCAATCGATGGAAAAACTAATAAAATATAGAAAGATAAAGAAGATGGTCCATATGAACATGGACGTATCGTGGTAGGTTCGACGTCAACTCCATATAATGCATAAAAATAAAAAATAAAATAAAAAACTCTCAACCTCTCTTAGTACATGACTGATGATTTGGACCAAACACCAATATCACCTAAAATTGAACAGATGTACAACGAATTTCTTTAGTACAGGAGCACCACTCTTCAATTCCAAAACAATTCCCTCAACCAACTCATTTTGGAATGAAATTATCAAAATTCATAATGAATCTATTGAGATCATCAGATCGCAGAATCCAAATAAATTTCTCAGTTCGGGATATAATGAGGGGAAGGGGAGAAGAGATTAATCATGAATTTAGAAAACATTCATGAGCATGGTTTCTCTCTCTCCCAACATAGTTAATAGTTTGGATATTCAAATGATAAGAAGAACAAGTTGATATTTTCAATGTAAATGGGTCTCTAGATATTTTTTGAATTCACATGTTGTATCATGACTTCTAAATTATATCTATATTATTAGAGATACATCACCACAACATGAAGATGAATAATATAAAAATTAAAAAAATAATTCAAAACAAACAGACAGTTGAATTTCAAAAAACATGATGTTTGATAAATATATTAATGAAGTAGAAAATAAAACATCAAAATTATATCCAAAGAAAATAATAAGCTGAAGTATGGGATGATCGATTTTGAGGATTCCCATTTCTAGGAAATTAGAGACACTAATCACATGTAAGGGTGTGTGGAGTAATGGTGTTTTTTCAATAGTGGATATAGATAACCCCATTCATAGCAATAGAGGAGACATAGTTAGGCTTATTTAGAAAAATAAAAACGGGAAAGTATGAAAGTAATAGGAAAAAAACTCAATCCATATTGCATGAAATGGACAAGTCCATCACCTACCTCTAGTGAAATCATTGTAAATGAAAACAACACAGTTAATGGACGTAGTATCCCCCACCCTTTCCCCATGACCACCTTCTTGTACTTGTGATTCCACAACTATCTTCCCTAATGCAGAATAATGTTACAACACAAGATGATGTTAAAAGGTGTATCATTATTAAAATGACTAATATTATTACTGAATTAAAAAACAAATTTTTATTTAATATTTAATTATGTAGTTTTAAATATATGTAATAATACATATAAATATACATCAAATAAGTAAACTACATATACTATTTAAATTAATTATATTAATTATATTTTATATTATATATATATATATATATTGTAACATTAATTTATTATTATATATATTACCTTATATATATATTATATATTATAAATAAAATTAAAAGAATATGATGAAGAGGGGAGAAGGTAATTTCAGTCAAGAAAGAGTGGTGTGTGGGATTCACGATAGGTAGACAGTGGATAGGTGTAGGTGTGCATGACCAGTGATTTCTGGCTCTATGTAGAGGAGAGGGAACAGACAGAAATGGTCATGGTTGGAGGATATAGTTCAGCATCAGGTGGTGTGGGATAAGGCTTCAGTGGTGGCTGCAGGCTTCAAGGTAGGGGCAGGGCATTCTGGCATCAACAAGGTGAACTAACAGCAATGATTGTAATGTCACACCCTATAACACAATGGCTTGAGAAAGATGTAAGATTCTACTTGTACCTACGAAACATTCCCACTGAGAAAAATTTTATAGATTAATTCCAAGAGAATCACTAACAAATGGGGAATAAATGTCCCTTAGAAAAAAATGAAACCAACCAAACAAATCATAACCAAAGAATCATGACGACTACACAACAAAAACACTATAATTTATTTCTCAAATCCATATGTCCAATCTTAGATCCATGCTCCTAGAAACACAAAACCGTCCAAGCATCATGATGAATGATAAAAAAAATGACATGATTTAACCGTACCTGTGTCCCAGAAAATGACATCAGCAAAACCACCAAAGTGAAAATGTAGGATGTGAGTAAATATACACTGTATGTGTTCCACAAATGACTTCCCAACACATTCCTCTAGAATATAACCATTATCACACTAATTTTAAATTTGTTATTCACATATTAAATGTTGGAGAAATCTCTAACCAGCCAAACACACCCTTACCAATCTATTTCCACCCCAATCCACACAAACAAGGTAATTCCATATTAAATACACAATCCATTTACTATCTCAAATTAGCACATCAATTTCATCTTCCCTAGTAACAAGTTTGATCAAAGCATGCCTATAATGCATCACACATACACACACACCAGTGTAACAATCATGGTTAAACTTCCCACAAAGTCTATTTTCTTCATTCTCAATTGAGTTGTACTTGCTTAACCCTTATCTTTAATGGTGGACCTTACATCCACTATCCATACCATTTTTATGTTGGTACTCCCAACCCAAATATCAATATTTTTACATATACAAAAAATCATATTTCCAATAAACATGTATATACACCCACTAAAGTCACAATAATATGAAAACAACTATTTGACAACCAAACAATCCATTGATCTATTTACCATGAAAGTTTATATATCAATAAAACTCCCTTTTTATATTATCCAAATTTTACAACCCATATTCATTAATGAAGCCATGATAATGATTTTAAAATCAAAATTTTAAAAACCAACAATGAATAACATTTCACTAAAATAACACATTTTTTCCCAAATCCACAAATCCATATAATACAAATTTATATAATGAATCACACTTCATATTCATAACCAATCACAAGAATAATCAATTAATTTTAATCAAGAGATCTAGTTCTACAAAAATAGAGTTCAGAGTGAACCAACCTGCCTTAGGGTTTTAGTGTAATGGACCAACACCGAACCGCACCACTAACATAGATGAACTCTCTACCCACACCACCCTAGAACCCTTTCCTAAAAAAGAATCACCTTAAAAACACCATGAAACCCCTCTTATCATATTCCCAAATTAGTGGGAAATCCCGTCAAACCCTTTAGAATATGAAATCCAATGAAGGTTTTATATAAGAGAATAGAGGAAGAGTTGGGGGAAATCCCGAGTAAACAAATAATTAAAAACCCAATATTTTTGTCATGCATGATTAGAACTAATGTATAGGAAAAAATTGTTCTAACAATGAGCATGATACTACCTCATATGTAACCCCTAATTTCCTTTTTCTATGATTATAAAAACCATTTAAAAATCATGTACAAACTATGTGATGGCCCACAGTCTCATGTTGAACGGTTTCCTTAGGATCCTGCATGGTTTCCCCTAACCGTTCCCAATATATAAAACCGTTAAAAAAATATTCCAATCAATCCCAAAACCATCCCAGATTGTCCCAAAAATTTTCGAACTACATTATACACATAAAAATTAATTAAAAAGGTTACATACCACAATAAATGGGTGTTATATTCCCCCCACCATTGGATATTCCATCTTTATAAATTAGAGAACCATTACATTTCTAAAAGACTTTGGGCTATTGGTTGACCATATCTTTCTCCTTCTACCTAGTCTCATCATAAATGTAACCGTACATCCACAAAAACCAAACTGGACTGATGATTTTACCCCCAAAAGATTTTGTCATTCCAATCCATAATCTTAATTGGGATTTTTCCCAAGGAAGAATCTGAATATAACTAAACATGATGTCATCGAATAACATGGTCATGATCTGAATGATAATTCTTCAATTGAGAAATATGGAAAACATTATGCACATCACTAAATTATGGTGGAAAACCCTCAAATAATACACTCTTCCAATTTTCTCATGAATCTCAAGAGGCCCAATATGCGTTGGTGATATCATTCCAAGATTCTTGAACCGATATTGTACAAGCCTATGAGATATTCCCAAGAACACCTGATCTCCCACCTGGAACAACAACAATCATCGATGATGGTCCTCAAATGATTTCTAATTAATATGTGTTCTCTAAATTCACTTCATTATCAACATGATCTTCTTAGTATTCTATTGGAAAATGCTTTGTACAACCATCTAGGTTTCACCTATTTCCACCCCGAAAAGTGGAAAATGAAAGAGACACCCATACAATGCTTCAAATTGATCAAAATATATTGAGGATTTATAATAGTTATTAAACGATAAATCCACCAATGACAAGTGATCCTCCCTTGAGCCACCATAATCCATCCCATAAGCTGAAAATATATCTTCCAATGTTTGTATCATCCTCTAAAATTTCCCATACATATGAGGATGGTTTTCCATAATCAACGTTAACTGTGTGCTCAAGACTTGCCGCAATGAGTTACAAAATCAATATGTCAAACTCAGATATCTATTGGACATAGTTGAAACTGAAACATTATTATTAAATACCACATCAGGGATGTTGATTTTGGATATGACCTATATTGTTTGAAATTAACGAAAAGGGATGGAATTGGCTGACTTTGTGTGCTGATCCACTATCAACCATGTGGAATTATGCTTTTGACCATTCTTGGAAGACCTGTAACAAAATCTATCACTATTTTTCCCACTTCGAAAAGGGATAGGTAATGAGTGCAATGTGACTATATATTGACGATACTTTACCTTGAAATTTTAAAACATAGAGAAACATGATACAAACTGAGAATCATTTTATTCATACCAGCCTTAAAAAATGTGCTTTAAACAACTTATATAGTTTATGAATTTCAGGATGGAAAACAATACTAAAACAATTATATGAACTAATAATTTTACCCTGAAAAGAAACTGGTACAACCAACCGATTTCTATAACACAAAACTAAAATCCTATTCAATTCACTATAATTAGTGTTCTCTCCAACATTGAGTTTTGACCTTGTCTCTATAAACTCAAAATCAAACATTTGTGCCTCTTTAACCAATCCAACCATGTCAAAAACCCTATGAGAAAGGAAAGAAGGCCACAATATCACCCTGATCGTCACATTCCAACCGCATATCAGCAATAATTGACATAAAATACCACTGATCCAACGTTTCTTTCCCCACCTGAGCATACAACTTCATACATAATTCATCCACCATAGAATTTCACAGACCGGGTTTGTACATCAAGTCAAAATCGTACACTTAGAGATACTCCATAAATATCTGTTTCCTCATATTAAAATCATTTTGTGAGAATATATAATTGAAACTCTTATGATCAATATATTCCATTATTTTCACATCGACTAGATAAATATACAACATTTTCAATGCGTGTAACAATACCGCATGTTCCAAATCATTCATTGGTTAGTTTCCTTCATGAAGCCTCAATTTTCATGATCCATATCCAACCACATAATCTCATTTCACGAGAACACACCCTTGGAATGATTTAGATGTGTCAAAACAAACAATTTACCCTTTATATTTTTCTAGAAGAACGATGATTGGTGCTGATGTAATGTGATATTTAATCTCATCAAAAAATTTAGACATTACACATTCCATTGAAATGGATCATACTTCATTTTCAATGTTATTATTGGTGAGTCCAATAATGATAAATCACAAAAAAATATTGATAAAATATTGAAAGACCAAGGAAACTCTTTATCTGAAAAGAAATAATTGGTAATTTCCATGAAATAACGGCTTCTATCTTTTAGGAATGAACTGATAAATCATTCTCTAAAATAACATGAACAAGTAAAAATAATCTATTATCCAATAGTCTCACATTTAAAATTTACATACAATAGATGATATCTCATGATGACCAACACTATATCCAAGTATTTATCATGTTTCATATTTTTCATAGAATACACTAATATATCATCAAAAAATACCCCAAAAAACAATCAATATATATTTGAAATATCTGATTCATAAATTCCATGATAATTTATTGTGCATTCATTAGACTAGTTGGCATAACCACATACTCATAATAGCAATACCTACTTCAGATTGTTGTTTTCAGAATATCATCCATTAGAAATCTCAATTGATGATATCCTGACCGCAAGTCAATACTGGATAACCACTGAGCACCCCTTAACATACCAAAAAAATCATCATTGTGTGAAACATCATATTGGTTCTTTATCTTATAATAATTTAGCCTCTGATAATAGACATAATGTTTCATTGTTCTTACCTATTTACCAATCATGACTTGAGCATCCCACTGAGATGTACTAGGCCAGATGAACAATTTTGTTACTCCTTTATCCATACATTCAGTTCCATCACTTATATTTTGTTCTATGTAGTATTATGAAAGTGAGATAAGATTTTTCCCCATATAGAGATCAATTGAGAACATCACTAATCCCAATGGTGGAAACCCTGAGAATTAATCCATAAATGCGTCAAGAAACTAATTACCAACAGCTGGAAAAACTCTACGATGAACTCCATCCATCGATGTTATTGGAAATTACACTATCTAATGCGGTATCAATCCAATAGCTATTCCAAACAAGCCGCTTGCACCCATATCTTCATTCTTGTATACTCTAAAGAGGTGTTTTAAACCATCATCCTTATTGAAACTAATTTTTTGCACATCACAATCAATATGGGAAATAAACAATTCCAACCAATTGGTTTCTAGGATTATATTGTACAAATTTATCTCATGCACTGAGAGATCAAACATCAACTGAACACCATCCAAAACTATACAACATTCTTTAAATAGAAAGGCTCAACATCATTTTTAATGTAAAATAGTTTAATGTTTTAAACCAAATTCATCATTTCAATAGTTAAAACCACAAAATAAATGATTTGAGAATAAATGAAAGAATGATAATCACGTATTTCAAACAATACTTGCATAAAAGTATAATTTAAATGAATCATACATGGCCAACTAGATGGTTCTGTATGATCCTTCATAACCATATTCTTAGCTACCAACGACTAATTTCATGACAAGCTATGATATTTATTGATTTTATAAGGATTCATGGTGTTCCTTAAATCCCCATGACTTGGTTTACTCTACTGATGAAGGGAATTTCGATGCCCCGGTACTATCGAATCATAGGATGATTGTGATCCCTATGGAGTATATGAACACCGGACCTCAGATAATTTCAACAATAATGCTGAAGATGCCCCGTATTCATACATTATGATATTCTATTGGATCTGTGTTACAATCCCACTTGATGAATCTTGTAGAGACATACTATAAACATCCATTCTTACTCTATGGATCGAAAGAAGATGAACCAATCCTTAACTCAGAATCTGATCCATAATGCCCCTAGAAATAATTCTCCCTCTTTTTCTAGAATTTAGTGTTGGAGTTCCCATTACTTCTTGTGATAACCAACGTTCTTCACACTATTGTTTCCCAAATATATTCCTTTCAGTAAATTTTTATGTATTCACCATTTATTTATAATCTATTATACATAAAAATTTAATTTTACAATGTGTTTCCTACCTCAAAACATCTTCAAAGATATGTTTTTTAAATGATATACTACACACCACCTCAGGTAAAATCCATAGTAAGTTCATATACATAGCCACATATTCTATTATCAAGACGTTTTCTTGCTAAAAAAATTAATCTATTATATAGAGAAGTATTAATTAACAATGGTAGAATTATTTGTTGAAAAATTCATATAACCCTTTTATTTCATGCCTTGGTCCCTTCTTACTTAGACTGCAAACTCCCACCAATGAAGGGAATATTTTCAAACATGTATGTTTATAGCTTCACTTTTATCCCCACTGTTATTCCAACGAATTCAAATATCATATTCATTCTATTCAACCATGACTCTAAATTTATAGTTTTAATTCCCCCTAAAGATGGTTGGATTGTTGTTTTGATACTAAACCACATGATCCACATGCTTTTGTTCATCCATATTATTACCACATCCCATAGTTTGGAAGGCTTACACTATACTCTTCACTAGATGTTTGTTCTCCTAGGGCTCAGGTGCAACCACATCTTCATCATCCACTTTTTATTGGCCACTATATCACCTAACCGGTTCCATTTCATTCAACACATAAATTGCCATAAGTCTGAATCAATTAAGATGTAAAAGAATAATCTTTTAAATTCAATTAATTTTAAACTATCACAAATAGGATTTCAAAAAGATCACATTTCCTATGTTTTTCCACTTTTGAAAAATCTACCATGTTGTGAAAATAGAACCAATTTCAAAAGACCATAACTATCCATGATTCAAATCCTTCGATTTGAATCCCAATTCCACTTTTTTCAAAATTCATAGTTTAATATCACAACATATAATATTATACTGAATAAAAAATACATCCAGGTGAGAATCCATTTCTACCATGCATTCCATGATCATCTTATAGGATATTTACATGACAATGAGACTTTCAATGCCAATATGTGTCTCCAAAACACTTATGTACCCAAATCTTTGGTAATTTTTTTTTCAACATTAAAGGTTTAACTATATCCATTTATGATATACATTAAATGATCAAAATATACTATGCCTTTCTGTTATCCCATCATGAGGATTAGGCCAATAATGAATTCCAACACCACGACCGAAAACTAACACTAAGGAGAAAATCATCATGGAAGTCATGTGTCGAACTATCCTACACCAATTGTAACATTCATCCCCTTTACTCATTTTCTTGATAAATGGTGAGATGATTCTTGGCCATAGGTTATGTTCCCAAGGAGAAAAAGGATGGAAATTAATGTTGAGGGATTCAAGAACATGTAGTGAATTATTTTCCATTTGAATAAAAGAAACTATAAAAATGAGTTATAACCAACCAAACTACATGATTCACGTCAACAAGGTTTATAACTCAATAAAATAATATTCTAATACAACCAATCCAAAAGAATACATTATCAGAGTACCAAGAAGAAGAATAAAATCATGAAACCCTAGAAGTTATGACACAACTCCAAATATTTAACATATGTCCATGCTCTTAGAACCACAAAATAATCCATTCATTACATTAAACCATTAGAATAATGATATGTGTTACACTTACATGTGTCCCAAAAAATGTCATTTTTATAAGCACTAAAATGCCAAAGTTGGGGGTGAATAAAAATTAATAATAGGTTTTCCCCAAACGGCTTCCCTACACACACCATTAGAATAGAACCATTATGAAACATATATAAAATATTTTATACACACCTTTATGAATGAAACCATCCACAAAATGCTAAATTATCCCTTGCCCATCCATTTCCACCCAAATCCACACAAACAAGGGAGATACCAAAATCAAGAAATAATTCATTTATCATCACACATTTGCTAAAAAATTCCGTCTTTTCAATCCACAAGTTTGAAAAAAAAATATCCATAATGTTTCAAACACATACCTTTGTGTAACAATCAGGGTAGAACATACCATCGTTGGTCATTTTCTATTTTCTCAATTTCATGTTACTTCCCCCCCACTTATCCTTGATGGTGGCCATTCTATACACCGTACACCCCCTTTTATAGTTGTAATCCAAGCCCAATTTTCATTATTTCGTAACATGAATAAAATTATTAAAACATTAAACAAAAATATACATCCACTATAGCCACTACAATATGTTACATACTATTTCACAACCAAAAAAACCTTTAATCCATTAACCATGACAATTTATATCTCACTAAAACACATTTTTTTAAAACCCTTTTATAAAAACCATTTCTATTAACCAAACAATGAATCCGAATTTAAAATCATCATTTTAAAATCAATCAATAAATAACATTTCACCAAAATAACAAATTTTCCCCAAAATCAACATATGATCATAAAATAAATGTGAATCTACCATCACACAACATATTCTCTACCAATTGAAAGAAAAAAATTAATTTCAATGAATCCTTATAGTTATAGAAAAATGTAGTCGACAGAGATAATCCACTAAACATAGGGTTTTAGTGAAATTAAAAAATGCCCAATGCACCAAAAATATGGATGAAAACTCTACCAAAACCACATTAGATCTCTTTACCAAAGGAGAATCACCATAAATTTACCTTGAAATACCTTCTATTGGTGTACAAAATGAGTGGGAGAGCCCATCCAACCTTTAATAATTCTAAATCCCTAGTAGGGTACATATTGGAGAATAGATGAGGTGTACAGAAAATACTCATGTGAACCCATTATTAAAACATATTTTTTATTTCCTTGCATGGTTAGAAAAATCATGTGATAAAAGTGTTCATGATAATACCTCAAAAAGAACCCCAAATGACTTACTGACACGATTAGAAAAAATGTGTGCAAACCATGTAATGGTCCACTTTCTAATGCACCATGGTTACTAGGGGATCCTTCACGGTTTCCCTTAACCATGCTCAAACTGTAGAACCCCCAAAGGCTTCAAAATATTCCAAAAAAACCATCCCAAACTCTCCCAAACATTAACCAACCACATTATAAACTTATATATATGCATAAATAAGTGTTACATACATCAAATTTGGGGGGTGGGGGTGCTATAGTGGTGCATGATATTTTTTCGTAGTAATGGTGGTAGATCTTCTTTGGTGACTCATTGAATTGAAGGAGGTTCATGTTTTTAAGTTGGATTAGTTTTAAATGATTTGGAATAATGGTTTTTTATTTAGTTCTTGTTATTTGGATTTTGTTTCTATTATTTAGTTCTAATATTGTAGTCGAATTTTTATTTCATAGATTTCTAGTTCCACTAGATGGATTATCCGTTCTAATTTGATTAAAATTCATACTTGTGCAACTGTTTTTTTTGTCGTGAGTCAAAGGACTAATGTGGCAGCGTCTTCTATGGTGGAGTGGTTAATGGTGAGGTATTGGGAGATGGAAGTGGTGTAATGAGAGGAGGGAGATGGGGGAGTGAGATCCTATTCATGAAAAAATGATTCACCGCTTGGGGAATGAGTGTTGAGACATGGGAGTGGATGTGAGAGTTTGGGGGACATTAGTGGAGTGAATATGACACTTCCTTAAATGTGACATTGGATGTGTGAAGTAGTCACCACCATGATTTTTGGGTTTGAGAAATGGGATATGGGAATCATAATTAACAATTGTGAATGTGGATTCACTGCTAGTGGTGGTGGTGGTGGGAGTTGAAAAATGGAAAATGGGAGGGGATTATATTAAATGGAGTGAAAAATGATGGCAGTAAATCATTTTTGTCACCTTTAAATGTTGGCAGTGGATGGAAGAAATGGAATAGGGGAATAGGTGATGGAAGTGAGTAGTCCAATGATAGTAGATGTGGGAATAAATTAATTAAAATGATTAAGAAAACTAGAACAAATGACTTAAATTTATATCATTTAAAAAATAATTAATCAAACATGAACAGTAAAATAAAACATTGACATTCGCAATTTTAACATTATAAATAATGAAATAATTTTTTTTAAACATTATTCAGAAATAATTTAATAATGATTAAACTTGTTATATATAAAACAATATAAGGAACTTTTTCAAAAAATTAAATATAATATTCGTCAATTAATTTTCTATTTATTTAATTAAAATAATTACTGATATCAATGAATCAAATTAAAATTAAAAAGTACTATGTATTCAAATGTTCAAATAATGGACTTAAATTGAAAAATATAATTTATTTTTTAAATGATAATTAAAAATAACATAAAATTATTTAAAATTAAAAATAATGTATTATTTTCATTTTTAAACAAGGTAGAATTGTAGAAAATGAAATAAAAAAGATAACGAAAATTAATAAATAAATGAATAAAAATGATCAATTATTATTGAAACAAAAACAAAATATCAAATTACTAATGTTAGAGAAGAATGAATTAATTAATATTAAATTATTAGAAATAATTATCAAAATCAATAAAATAAAAATTTTAATAAGGAAATATGATTTTAATAGTTATGTACAATGTTGAAAACAAGTTTAATAAATTAAGAAAAAACAGTATTTTATTAATAATGATATGAGAGAAAGTTAAAAAAGATGTAACAATGTCAAATGAAAATATTCCACATCAAACTCCTCGACACATTAAATTTTTTTTCTAAAAAATGTATTATTTTTAAATTTTAATATAAAACGTAGGATTTTGGACATTTAGTTGAAAATGTTAATGAAAAAACTTTTTAAAATATTGGAGTTGGTCCATAACAAAGTTTTTAGACATTGTATTAATAACAAATGGTTTTTGCAAGGAATCAACCACCCACTGGTAATAAAGGTAAACAAAAATGAATTCATTAATAAGGATTTCAATTCTCGAATATGAAGTCAATTATTTCCCTGCTTCATTTATAGTTCAAGTTGCAACTAAATAATTAATTACAGGTTAACTCAGACATGATTAAATCCTTGAGAAAAGGAACCACCATGTTTCACATTTTCCTATTTTTTTAAAAATATTATTATTATTATCAATCACTTTATTGATACCCCTAAAATGATCTTATGCAATTCATTTGTCCCCTCTTCAACTGGGTTCAAAAATCAACTCATCTTAATGAAATCATATTTGACTACTAGGTACCTTATTATAATTATTTCATTTTTAATCCATCCATTTAGGAGAGGATCACTGCGTAAAGTCATGTATGTAATATGTACATAAGTCAAACACATAGACCCAATGCCTTATGTTTTAGAGATTCACCATGGTATCTGGTTTTCTCATTTTAATCGAGATTCAAATGAAATTTATTATTACCATTTCAGTTGGATCCCTAAGTGAATAATTTTTTATATTAAAAGTAATAATCATAGGTTCTATTATGAATTATGGGTTACCTGATGTCTTGATCCTAAATCCAAAAATCTATCATATCTGGATATCTTCTTCAGTTCCAAAATAGAATTTACATTTAAATAGTGACTAATACCACTAAACAAACATACATCCTTATGACTTTTAGAATTAGTGTAGCTCTAAACATCTATAAAGTAGTTATATACTAGGATGGACAAAAATGATATGTATTTTTAATCCATATATCCCTTAGGATGTGATATGAAATTTTAAAAACATCAAAAAAATATGATTATTGAAAATTTTTATGAGAAATGATGTACAACAACATAAGAATGACTGTGAATGTCACATGTGTTAATGGTTTCAATAATATATTTATCCAAACAAATTAACACATTAGATTAACGAAATCTAAGCACCCATGTAGGAATAAAGATGCAAAATTAATAAATAAAATGGAAAATATCCCTCTCTTAATTCATATCACAAAACAACACAAATGCAAATAATTAGATAAATTGGAAAAATTAAAAAATTTCTCCCTAAAGTGTTGAATTTTTCCATATAACGAATCCATATGATTGATGGTGTGGTAAAATTGAATTTTTTTCATTAAATAATATATAGTTGTAAACAAATATTCATTATGTATCATGAATTAATGTCTTAAATGAAACGAAACTTGGTTTTGTTTTGGAGTTTTGATGAGGTAATCAATAATGTACTATTACCCTCGGACTTTAATAACTGTCACATGGAATTTACTTTCTAAATATTAACCTACTATGAATAAAAAACCAAAAATATAATGGATGACATAAAGAAAGATAAGATATAATTTAAAAGGTATAATCTTGGTATAACCCCCAATGATCACTGTGGGTTTATTGTCCGAAGAATGACATTCAATGAATCAAACCTAGTATAATGAGGGATAATGTTTACTGATAAATATACAATAGATTTAGATCATTCCATCATAAATAAATTATTACATTTATATTAATCCTTTTATAGCTTCCTTCAATACCCTCTCCTAAAAATTTAAATACTTCATGTGAAGTGATTGAGGAAAAACAAGATGTGAGACTACCCTTGTTATATACTCTGATTTTGTGTGTGAATAGGTTGTAAAAAATCTACTATAGGATGTTACTTGTCATCTGGTATATTAAATTCATTGAATTCATCTTTTTCAGTAAAAATTGTTTGATTTTCGACTTCTGATCTTATGCATAGTTATAATGATACTTCTTCTGTAACACCCCATGTTTCCTCAGTATGTTTCCTTTCGAATAATGCAACGGCGTGCATTGTACACAACTTCGAGATTTTAACACACCATAACCAATCAAACTAGCCGTTATGAATAGTAATACCTACTTTTTGAAATTCTATCTCTCAAAATGGACTTCTTTTTTGGATTCGTAATATCTAAATTAGCCTAGGGCGAAATTTTGGTACTTTTTGGATAACTTTCATATTTTGATGAATAGTGAAAATTACTAAATTTTAATTAAAAACAACTTTTTTAATCAAAATAATTAATAGTGATAAATTATATATTTGAGTTGTTTTAAAGTATATTTAGAATACATTTTTACCATTTAATATAATTTTGGTCATTGGACATAATTTTACAATTAAACCGAACATAAACAAGTGTCAATCTTTTGATAGTTATTATCTCTTAGAAACACGCTTTTTGTTTTGACAGCGGGAATTAATTTTAAATTAATTTTTGCCACTTCTGTGTTTTGAATTTAGAAAAATGGATTCCATATTTGGAATCAGGATGTTCAAATTGTGTAAATATGTAACTTTTATTTTTAGACATTTTGAATAATTACTGCGGTAAATATTTTATTTACATGGTTAAGGGTAAATCCGGTAAATAAGGGTTAAAAAATAATATTATAATAATACTAAATTACCCTAAAACGTGTCTCAACCCTATTTGTTGATACATATTCGACCATGGGCATCTTGGGGTATATTTGGGGACCCCATGGGTCCACTTGTAAGTGATAATGACACTTTATTTTAATTAAGTTAAAATAAATACAAAAATGACACAAGCATATATCTTTTAACAAAACAATTGTTACAGAGGGTTAAATATGTTGGAATTTAGATTATAAATATTCATTAGAAAGATAAACAGATTTCCTACGTAATTATATTTTATTTATAATTTTTAGACCTTAAATAATTTAATTTATTTATGACAAAATGATGATGCAGTAATTACTATAATAGTGAAAAATCAAAATAATTGATATTATAAATACCCAAATAAATATAATATGAAACTTTTAATGAATTAAACTAATTTTCTAGGATAATATGATATATTGGGATTGATTTAATTGACTTTGTTCGAAGTAATCAATCTGTTATGAGTTTCACAAAAATCAACTATTGAATAGTGTCAAAATTGACATAAAAGAGTTTTTAAAACAAATATTATATTATTAATGGATATTAAATTCCTAAAAATATACGGATAGGCCAAGAGACTTATATCATGATAGGTGTATCATTAATGGACCACTTGTGGGTCGCTTGTATGTATATGGTAAGTTTATTAACCATATAATATAGAAATACAAAGAGACATTGTAAAAGTGAAACTAATTAACTTAGAGTTAATACTTAAAGATAAGGTTAATAAAAGTACCCAAACCTGTCTAAATTCTATTGGTTGAGTTTTTTTCGACCCATCCCCACCTTAAACTTTGAATAGTCAACTTTAGAGCCATTGGAAACCGAATATGAATTTATTATAAACTAATATCTCTAGCTTTTTCAAAGGTGCCCCTCACCCCTCTTATAAAAGGGCACTCCTCCTTCTCATTTCTTCACACCTTCAAAGCCCTTTGGTTCGGCCAAACCCTGCCCAAATACTCTCCCAACTTCCATCAATACAACCTAGGGTCCATAGTTTGATCATAAAGCCAACCTAAAGAGCCCTTTTGATCAAATCAAAAGGATGAACCCGAAGAAGAGGTAATGATTTCACCACCCTTCTCCAAGTTCATTTCTTCTTCCACTTCTTCTTCCTTTGTTATTACCATTATAAAATAATAACTCCAGTATCATATATATACTGTGATGTTATTATAAATATGGTACAACCATATTCAGTATTCTATCCATCCTTTGAATAACATGTCACCATACGTGCGTACGTACGACTTACCGTCTCCACGTCGTGGTGTAATTGTTATTCAATATATTATTATTTGGATGGGTATAATAATTATGTGTAACTCATATAAATAATAAATATACCATGATAATGATTCTTTATATATGATATAAAATCCAATTATATATTATTTTAATATCAAAAGAATGATATTGTCACTCGTGCGTATGTACGGACTACCGTCTCCACGAACGCGATGAGATTCATTGTCCATCATATCCATTCAAGTATAATTATCATTTGATGATTTAAAAATAGTATCTAAGGAATTGATATCATTCTGGATATGAATAATATACATAACATTAATAACGAATATGGCTCACATAACAAAGAATATAAAGTAAAATGAACCCATTAACACCCGAAATGACGATAATTCTAAGATATTATTAACAAATCAATGTTAAAAGATCATATATGATATCATATTAAAGTAAATGATTCTTGTATAATTCAATAACAATTATTTCACCGTTATACAAGAGGTAAACCTACCATCGACCAAGGAAAAAGTACAAAGTAAGGGATTTTCTTATCTCACTTTCAATTCCGTGAGATTTCCATTTTTCGCCACTAAATTATTGAAACTGGTGTATTGTGTACTTCCATTTGATATATATTCATGATTCTATTTATATTCATTTTATTCTGTAAATCATTTGGTGGTTATTAACTTTTGGCCATAAAACTCAGTTGATTAACATGGTAAGGGGTTTCTTATCTCACTTTTAATTTCGTGAGATTTCCATTGATCACCACTTAATTATTGCATGTGGTGTATGTGTACTTCCCATGATTGTATTAATTGTGTAATATAAATTAATTTATGGGTATTTACATCATCATGGTATGATACTTCTTTCATGGGTGTATGTTTCGTATGTTACCTAATCGGTAAGGGAATTTGAGATTTCAATTCCCACTCATTTGGCTTTACGCATATTTCATTGATTATATTACTCCATGATTATGTGTGGAATCACTATTCATTTGATTATGTCATAATTTCCACTCCCCTTCATGTGGATATAAGTTTGATACAAATAATCACTCATTGTTAATTCTCAAGTAATTGATATGAATTTGATAAGAGTAATTTTAACTCATTCACCATTTGTTGAGTTAAACATCCAATTCGTTGGTGTTGTTTTTACAAGAATATGTGTGAATATACTTTGATTGTTTTACACTGAATATCCAATCATATTTAGTGTATTTATATTTGTCACACATAATTATGTCGTTGATTTATCCTTAACCTAAGGATACTGCCTTTATGAGAGATTTCATCTCAATTTACATTCCATTGAGACTTCTTTGTTGATATACACCAAATCACTTTTATGTGGTGTATGTAATGTACTTTGACATAGTATATCATGAATCCCTTTATTCTCATGATATTACAAAGTTTTGATTACCTCAATTATTTATATTCAAGTGTCTCTTTTGGTTAGAATCTCTAACTAAAATACCATTTTTAAATGTTTTAAAGACTTATTCTTCTAAACCATGCTCATTAATGTCCATGTTTTAAAAATGGTTTTAAGGATTTATTTATATGGACATTAATGTTTTAAAATCAAAACTCCTTTTAAGTGTTTCAAAGTGGTATGGGACACTTTGATTCAAAAATCTATTTTAAATGGATTCTTGACAAATATTGTGACTTTTGAATGATTTCATGAAAAGGGGGATATTTCTCTCAAATTGTTTTGATGATTATTTTCATCTATGTCAACATCCTTCATTATTATTGATTGAGGTTAATGTGATACAATACAATCTTCCATATTATATCGAATGAGTTATGTTTGACTGTGGATGTGTTATTTTTATAGCATTCATGGTTTATGAGTAAAGTATTGACATTTCGTATGTTAGTTCCAATAAGAATGTTTATGTTATATTTCAACCTTTACTTCATATGAATGAGTTGGACAAGTATGTTCCAGGTTGGGGACTGGTTAAAGTAATCCATCCAGATTGGGGACTGGTAAAAGTAAGCCCTCCAGGTAAGGGACTGGTAAAAGTAAGCCCTCCGGTTTGGTCTCCGGTTATTAGAGGCTCTCCGAGTTGGTGTCCGGTTATTAGAGGCACTACGGGTTGGGTTCCGGTTACAGTTAGCGCCAAGGTCTTGGGACGAGGCCTTGAAAAGAAATTAAAGTTTAGCATTATGCATTCCATCATTATAAAAGTGGATATTGATATTGCATGTGATCATTCGACTAGTAGAATATCCATGTGAGTAAGTAAATGGCATTATTTCATTTTACCTTTGCCATTTTATGATGAAGTTCAAGTTTAAAAGGCTTTTGTTTTAGTTATAAATTGCCTTAAGTGTTTATGCTTATTTATGAAAGCTTCTGCTATAATGTTATCCTTACTGAGCATCTGAGCTCACCCCTTTCAATGTTTAATTTTTCCCAGGATTAAGAAGAAGTAATTTATGAATGACCTGCAGGGATAGTATGAGGGGATATGAAGACAAGAAGTTTTTTTTATGATGTAATGTAAAAAAATTATGGATGTATCTAGTTATTCCAAGGCTACTAAACTAATCGGTCTTTCGAGACTTGATCTTTCTCGTGACCATGCTAATGTTATGTAATAATGCACTGACTCTAGGTAACTAGGGTCGGGGCGTTACAGTTGGTATCAGAGGAAGTTTAGTAAAAACCTTAGAAGCTAGATTTAGATAAACTCTGATTAGAGCTCGTAGACCTAAGATGAACATTGAGGATTAGTATAGAAGAACTTCCTAGAATTTTGGTATTGTAATGATTTTGTGAGTTTCCCAAGCAATACATCCCTGTCTGGATATGAGCAGGTAGAGGTGGCTCTGGCACAGATGTACCTAGTGGTAAAACCCGAAAACACCACTTTGAGCTAGACTCGAATGGGAACTGGTACACGACAACGGGCCTTGCTGCACTCTTGGTTACGACACTCCCGGGAGATATGCTTTGGTAAATTCACAAGATTAGTATAAACCATTATTAAGGGAATACAAAAAAATGCCCCTAAGAATATATGTCGGCAAATAGATAGTGGATAATGTAGATTTTAACATAGGGTACCCCATGTTAGGATATATTGTTCAATTACAAGATTATCCTATTATGTATTATTTTTATTCCTATTAGATAACTATTCAAAAACCCTAATTGTATTTTATTTTGTTAGTCGAAACATGGAGGGAGCAAGATCACGAAAAACTCTTCTCTCTCTTCCTGAAGAACTACTTACAATTATTATCCAGAAGTCATGCGCAGACGATGTTGAATCTTTTTCAAATGTCCAAGTTACATGAAAACAACTTTATGAGACATCCAATACCTCTACCATTGCACGATTCTTTCAAGGATCAAGTACCGACTGTGGGATAATGTTGCGCTCTCAACTTTCTTACCACGCTAAGCGTGGGAAGTACCATCAGGGACTTTTCAAATTATTCACTTTACCTCAAAATTACGATGCACTAAATTATTTTCTAGATTCTGCAGAAGAGGGAGACCTTCGAGCAGCCTATATGTATCAAATTATATATTTATGTCTTTTGGGATATACGAAAACAGATTTACCAAAACCTTATTTTGAAATATTTGAAGATGAATCAGTGAGAATTTTTCTAAAAAACATGTTAAAGACGATGTCTCCAAATTATATATAAGAAATACCTATTTTTTATGATGCATCGATGCTTCCATCGATATAATCCAAAATGGATGAGGAGTTTTTGGGTAAAGGAAGTAGATGATTTGGAAAAATTCCGGAGGTACCATTGTGACACATGAACGTATTCTACCAAAAGGAAAATCCGCCTAGTCTCTCCAGAGTTCATGTTGTGATCCACATATCTCTAGTGACAAAATACATGCCTGACCCAACGCAGGTACTCACCTATGAAGAATTATAACTAGAACCAGATCTATCTTATTGTGGAGAGCTTATCAGAATTATTCATACCAAAGATCAAGTGTTGAGAAACCGGATGACTCGTCTGGTAAAAGATCTATGGAGAAATCATAAGATGGAAGAGGCAATGTGGTAACCCGAGGAACATATGATGAAGAACCTATGTGGAAATAAATGGATGGTGAAATGTTTAAAAGTGTTAGTGCTCTTTATTGATGGGTTTACTTTGGAATAATTTTCTCTTGTATTTGTAACCCCGCAGTTTGCCATGTGAGAATGATATTTGAGGAAGAATTGTCTCTTCTCTTGTGGATATAGGTATAAATAACCATTTGGTTTTATATGATAATTGGGTTTTGAGAAAATTATAAGTTATTATAATTTGGGATAAAAATGCAAAGTATGATATAACATTTTTGATTAAATTATGTTATTTTGAGGAATTTATCTCATTTTGGTAATATTATAAAATATAGTTTTTGAAAAAGGACAACACGTAGAACGTGTGACAACCCGTCGCGTCGGACAAAGCTGTAGGAATCGAACCCACAACCAAAGTGCGATTGGGATTTATCGCCTACCACTGGACTACGTGAAGTCCCTGGTTAATGTGACTATTTTATTTGTTAAATGATTTTGTTGATCAATAATATGATGATTTGGGTTCTTATGTCTTATCAAATTAATACCATTGGTATAGGAAAATGATTTGGTGATTAAGTGATAAATGTTATTTTGGAAGATGTTCGATTTGTTGGAAACACTATATGCCCAAGGAAAATAGAATACAATGGGGTTTCATTTGTAGAGTAATGGTGGATTTTTATCTACGTTTTTATTGTTGATTTATAGTGATTTGGGTTATTTATGGAAATTATTAATCTATAACAGAGAATATGTGATGATGTTAATTACTTTTAAGTATGTGACTTTAAGAGTATTTGATGTCATTTGGAGATACAATGTAACATGGGAGACTACATAATGAAATTCTTCTATGATTTGGGTTTCAATATTAGTTTGGATTATATTAAAGGATTTTAAGGACAATTGGTTATTGAATGGTATCTATTTAACTTTGGGGTATTGTTGGTTTAATTTTAGATTAGTGCATATTTATCTCAATGAATATCTTTTTGGGGGATCATTAGATCATTCACTAACCATTTTGGTTTTGATTAATCTTCAAAGACAATGTAAATATATGGTTTATCCTGCATGGATCATGTGATTCTATAGAAGTTTATTCTGGCTCTTCCAGTGTGACCAAGTCTTCTTGAATACTCATCGTTTAAAAAAAATTGAGTTAGTGGTGGAAATTTATTAAAGAATGAAAATTTACTTAAAATGTAAGTATATCTCATAATGTTCTTAGTCAATATCATAAATGAATTCATCTTCCTTATGTAATGTAACTCTAAAAAAAATGTTGTCCGTTTACTTTCCTACTAGGAGACTAATGGTCGTTTGTCCCAACACAAGTTTGTGGTTTTCTCATTATTAACTTTCTCCTGATCATGATTTCTATCCCTCTACATCAGAACTTGACACTTAGTTTATCATCCATATCCATGTTTTCTTACATGGAATCCTAGTATGGGTTATCTTGGATGACCCTTATACCTCTCTTTCATTCTTTTAAAGTGATAGTTTTATTGGCTCTTTTTCCGATGTGGGACTTTCCATTATATTCCCAAGAAAAATTTTAAAAATTGCGAGGATGCAATTTATTGAAGGAGGGGAGAATGTAACACCCCAAGTTTCCTCAGTATGTTTCCTTTCAAATAATGCAATGGCGTGCATTGTACACAACTTCGAGATTTTAACACACCATAACCAATCAAACTAGCCGTTATGAATAGTAATACCTACTTTTTGAAATTCTATCTCTCAAAATGGACTTCACTTTTGGATTAGTAATATCTAAATTAGCATAGGGTGAAATTTTGGTACTGTTTGGATAACTTTCATATTTTGATGAATAGTGAAAATTACTAAATTTTAATTAAAAACAACTTTTTTAATCAAAATAATTAATAGTGATAAATTATGAATTTGAGTTGTTTTAAAGTATATTTAGAATATATTTTTACAATTTAATATAATTTTGGTCATTGGACAAAATTTTACAATTAAACCGAACATAAACAAGTGTCAATCTTTTGATAGTTATTATCTCTTAAAAACACGCTTTTTGTTTTGACAGCGGGAATTAATTTTAAATTAATTTCTGCCACTTCTGTGTTTTGAATTTAGAAAAATGCATTCCATATTTGGAATCAGGATGTTCAAATTGTGTAAATAGGTAACTTTTATTTTTAGACATTTTGAATAATTTCTGCGGTAAATATTTTATTTACCATGGTTAAGGGTAAATCCGGTAAATAAGGGTTAAAAAATAATATTATAATAATACTAAATTACCCTAAAACGTGTCTTAACCCCATTGGTTGATACATGGTCGACCACGGGCATCTTTGGGTCTATTTTGGGACCCCATGGATCCTCTTTTAAGTGATAATGACACTTTACTTTAATTAAGTTAAAATAAATACAAAAATGACACAAGCATATATCTTTTAACAAAACAATTGTTACAGAGGGATATATATGTTTTATTTTAGATTATAAATATTACTTAGAAATATAAAAAGATTTCCTACATAATGATATTTTATTTGTAATTTTTAGACATTAAATAATTTAATTTATTTATGACACAATGATGATGCAGTAATTACTATAATAGTGAAAAATCAAAATAATTGATATTATAAATACCCAAATAAATATAATATGAAACTTTTAATGAATTAAACTAATTTTCTAGGATAATATGATATATTAGGATTTATTTAATTGTCTTTTTTCGAAGTAATCAATCTGTTATGAGTTTCAAAAAAATCAACTATTGAATAGTGTCAAAATTGACATAAAAGCATTTTTAAAACAAATATTATATTATTAATTGATATTAAATTCCTAAAAATCTAAGGTTCGGCCAAGAGACTTATATCATGATAGGTGTATCATTAATGGACCACTTGTGGGTCTCTTGTATGTATATGGTAAGTTTATTAACCATATAATATAAAAATACAAAGAGACATTGTAAAAGTGAAACTAATTAACTTAGAGTTAATACTTAAAGATAAGGTTAATAAAAGTACCCAAACCAGTCTAAATTCTATTGGTTGAGTTTATTTCGACCCATCCCCACCTTAAACTTTTAATAGTCAACTTTAGAGCCATTGGAAACCGAATATGAATTTATTATAAACTAATATCTCTAGCTTTTCCAAAGGTGCCCCTCACCCCTCTTATAAAAGGGCACTCCTCCTTCTCATTTCTTCACACCTTCAAAGCTCATTGGTTCGGCCAAACCCTGCCCAAATACTCTCCCAAATTCCCTCACTACAACCTAGGGGCCTTAGTTTGATCAGAAAGCCAACCTAAAGAGCCATTTTGATCAAATCAAAAGGAAGAACCCGAAGAAGAGGTAATGATTTCACCACCCTTCTCCAAGTTCATTTCTTCTTCCACTTCTTCTTCCTTTGTTATTACCATTATAAAATAATAACTCCAGTATCATATATATACTGTGATGTTATTATAAATATGATACAACCATATTCAGTATTCTATCCATCCTTTGAATAACATGTCACCATACGTGCGTACGTACGACTTACCGTCTCCACGTCGTGGTGTAATTGTTATTCAATATATTATTATTTGGATGGGTATAATAATTATTTGTAACTCATGTAAATAATAAATATAACATGATAATGATTCTGTATATATGATATAAAATCCAATTATATATTATTTTAATATCAAAAGAATGATATTGTCGCTCGGGCGTATGTACGGACTACCGTCTCCACGAACGCGATGAGATTCATTGTCCATCATAGCCATTCAAGTATAATTATCATTTGATGAATTAAAAATAGTATCTAAGTACTTGATATCATTCTGGATATGCATAATATACATCCCATTAATAACGAATATGGCTCACATAACAAAGAATATAAAGTCAAATGAACCCATTAACACCCGAAATGACGATAATTCTAAGATATTATTAACAAATCAATGTTAAAAGATCATATATGATATCATATTAAAGTAAATGATTATTTTATAACTCAATAACAATTATTTCACCGTTATACAGGAGTTAAACCTACCATCGACCAAGTAAAAAGTACAAAGTAAGGGATTTTCTTATCTCACTTTCAATTCCGCGAGATTTCCATTTTTTGCCACTAAATTATTGAAAGTGGTGTATTGTGTACTGCCATTTGATATATATTCATGATTCTATTTATATTCATGTTATTCTGTAAATAATTTGGTGGTTATTAACTTTTGGCCATACGACTCATTTCATTAACGTGGTAAGGGGTTTCTTATATCACTTTTAATTTCGTGAGATTTCCATTGATCACCACTTAATTATTGCATGTGGTGTGTGTGTACTTCCCATGATTGTATTCATTGTGTAATATACTTTAATTTATGGTTATTTACATCATCATGGTATGATACTTCTTTCATGGGTGTATGTTTCGTATGTTACCTAATCGGTAAGGGAATTTGAGATTTCAATTCCCACTCATTTGGATTTACGCATATTTCATTGATTATATTACTCCATGATTATGTGTGGAATCACTATTCATTTGATTATGTCATAATCTCCACTCCCCTTCCTGTGGATATAAGTTTGATACACATAATCACTCATTGGTAATTCTCAAGTCATTGATATGAATTTGATAAGAGTAATTTTAACTCATTCACTATTTGTTGAGTTAAACATCCAATTCGTTGGTGTTGTTTTTACAAGAATATGTGTGAACATCCTTTGATTGTTTTAGACTGAATATCCAATCATATTTAGTGTATTTATATTTGTCACACATAATTATTTCGTTGATTTATCCTTAACCTATGGATACGGCCTTTATGAGAGATTTCATCTCAATTTACATTCCATTGAGACATCTTTGTTGATATACACCAAATCACTTTTATGTGTTGTATATAATGTAATTTGACATAGTATATCATGAATCCCTTTATTCTCATGATATTACAAAGTTTTGATTACCTCAATTATTTGTATTCAAGTGTCTCTTTTGGTTAGAATCTCTAACTAAAATACCATTTTTAAATGTTTTAAAGACTTATTCTTCTAAATCTTGCTCATTAATGTCCATGTTTTAAAAATGGTTTTAAGGATTTATTTATATGGAAATTAAAGTTTTAAAATCAAAAATCCTTTTAAAAGTTTCAAAGTGGTATGGGACACTTTGATTCAAAAATCTATTTTAAATGGATTCTTGACAAATATTGTGACTTTTGAATGATTTCATGAAAAGGGGGATATTTCTCTAAAATTGTTTTGATGATTATTTTCATCTATGTCAACATCCTTCATTATTCTTGATTGAGGTTAATGTGATACAATACAATCTTCCATATTATATCGAATGAGTTATGTTTGACTGTGGATGTGTTATTTTTATAGCATTCATGGTTTATGAGTAAAGTATTGACATTTCGTATGTTAGTTCCAATAAGAATGTTTATGTTATATTTCAAACTTTACTTCATATGAATGTGTTGGACAAGTATGTTCCAGGTTGGGGACTGGTTAAAGTAAGCCCTCCAGGTTGGAGACTGTTAAAAGTAAGCCCTCCAGGTTAGGGACTAGTAAAAGTAAGCCCTCCGGTTTGGTCTCCGGTTATTAGAGGCACTCAGGGTTGGTTTCCGGTTATTAGAGGCACTCCAGGTTGGTGTCCGGTTATTAGAGGCACTCCGGGTTGGGTTCTGGTTACAGTTAGCCCCAAGGTCTTGGGACGAGGCCTTGAAAAGAAATTAAAGTTTAGCATTATGCATTCCATCATTATGAACGTGGATATTGATATTGCATGTGATCATTCGACTAGTAGAATATCCATGTGAGTAAGTAAATGGCATTATTTCATTTTACCTTTGCCATTTTATGCTGATGTTCAAGTTTAAAAGGCTTTTGTTTTAGTTATAAATTGCCTTAAGTGTTTATGCTTATTTATGAAATCTTCTGCTATAATGTTATCCTTACTGAGCATCTGAGCTCACCCCTTTCAATGTTTTATTTTTCCCAGGATTATGAAGAAGTAATTTATGAATGACCTGCAGGGATAGTATGAGGGGATATGAAGACAAGATGTTTTTTTATGATGTAATGTAAAAAAATTATGGATGTATCTAGTTATTCCAACGCTACTAAACTAATCGGTCTTTCGAGACTTGATCTTTCACGTGATCATGCCAATGTTATGTAATAATGCACCGACTCTAGGTAACTAGGGTCGGGGCGTTACATCTTCAACATTATCTCACAATCAAAAATTCTCAACCAAAATTGGCACTTCCATTAACTCATATGCCGATATAGATTCAACATCATATTTATTCACTATGAAATAATAACGATGAGATGTATCATCTCTAACAAAAATTAGAGAAACAAATTTTTTATCATTTTCAACATAAAAAAATTCAAACACAATTGTAGATTCTTCTAAAAGGTTTTCAGATCACTATAATAATGTCATTTTTTCATCTAGTTGAACAACGAACATGGGAAAATATCTGAGGTTCGATTGCGGTATAAAACCTCCTCCTAAAACTCTTCAAAACATACCACCTTTGCCGTGATGTCATTATAGAAACAATGTGAATTACATTTTCTTCTGGAACTATTCATTCATGGAAGTATAATTAGAAAACTTTGTAAAAATATACATCAAATGAGATGTCAGAAATAAATTGATATTCTATATTGTTCCAAAATTATCCAACGTGTATACATCCCTTATCATTCTATATCTTCCAAAAAACCTCCTCATAAGGTTGATCATATAACTCTAGCTTTGAATATAATTTTATTTCTTTATAAAATGATGGGAACTCTGATTATTTTTCCATAGATAACTCAGGAAATAGTTGATAAAATTAATTGAGTTTCTTAACAAAGTCCTCTAATGTAATTGGTCTCAAATCCTCATTGATTTCACCAATTAGTTATATTGAATTTCAGGATAAAAATTTGTGAAATATATTATAATTCTATAAGAAATAAATCCAACGTAATATTATAATGATAGAGGTTTTCTCATTATTGGTTTTAGTTTTTTAATTATTTTTTTCCAAAATAAATAAATGAAAAAAACAAAAAATAAAATAATTCTCCTATAATGGGGAAAACATTTGTAGCATCATTGTATTGAGAATGATAAGGTTTAAATTTGTATGACCACCGATGTAGAAAAGTGGAATGCATTGGGGATCCTCTCATGGATTTAGTTTTGAGAGGCAGGATGGTCATTCCAAAAATCATTTTATGTTTAAAATATTTTCAAAAAAATCAAAAAATAGAAAAACAAACAAATTAAAATCACAAAATAATTAAGAAATATTGAATGAAATAATGAAGGTAAGAGGATACAAAAATATATAAAAATGGCTGTAATAAAGATAAAAGGTCATAACAAAAAAAACTAGAAGACACCAACCAAAAACATTACGGATATTCAAAAACAAAATACGGTAAGTACATGGAAGGATCCTGTTTTATCAACCCTTAAATCCCTATCATTGAACTGTAAAATAATTTAACAAATAATTATTGACTCAATGAATTCATAACTGATGGCTCAAATAACAAAACTCTCTCACTCTAAATATTGAGAATAGGTGTGTAGAATTAATTCCACAAAACAAGAACTCTCCCAATGTGAAGAAATCTTCAGATAAAATTACTCCATCCATGAATATATTCATAGATATTGTGAGAGTAAAAATATATAAGACACACAAACTCTACCAATGTCTTGTTAGATGTAATTAAGGGATGAAGGTGGAAAATAAAAAAAATGGGAATGAACTCAATCTATGGTAAGAATCCACTAAACACCACTCTAAATAACCTTCATAAAATCCTTAGTATGTGGAAGATAAAAATGTTTATCGTCACGATGATCCAATATCAAGGACATATATGGTTTATTAAACATATTGAGGCCTCAAATGTTGGTTTTCCATTACTACTAATTCAATATCCCAAAAACAAATGAACAGTGAAAAAATAAAAAACACATCACACTTGAAAAAACATTAAATTTAAATTACTTAATTGAGACACCACTAGTATTAACTAACATCAAATGAAAAAGAAAACAAGATGATTATGGATTAATATGGAGGAGTGGGGTTAGTTTTAATTTTGATGATGGTTCCCTAGTTCAGGGTGTGAAGGGTATGACATATTTAGGAGAGATTTTGTTATATGGATAGAGGATGGAGGTGTCCTAAATCCCAAAAATATAAGAGACATATTCCTCCTTTTTCCCCAAATGAATACGGAAAACTATGAAACTAACAAGAAGCATCTTCAATCTACATGGAATTCCATTAGCATGCCTGTTAGCGGCCTCCTGTGAAATCTTTGTGAATGAAACCCATCTCATTCAATGGTTAGTGTATCCCATGCACTTACCGCATGACCACATTTTCTTATATGTTCCTCGATGAGCATCTTCACATCTGTATAATAATAGAAAAACACCAAAGTCATCAAATAGAAATACAATTTTACTATTAAATAAATATGTAATTGTATATTGATATCATTAATTAAATTAATTAACAAATACTCATATTCATAAATAAAAATAAGAATTATTTCAAAATAAAAAATAATAATACTAGATAAAAATAACATCATATTGATATTTACCTTTTAATTATATAATTATAAATATTTATATTAATATATATAAATATATATAATATAATTAATATTTTTTAATTAATTATAGTATTTTTATTATTTATTTTTATTTATATTTATTTCGGGATATTAATTAGTTATTATAATTATTAAATTATATATGTCTATATTTAATGTCATATATTTTATGTTATAAGAAAATTAATATAAAATGACATAGATGTAAGAGGGTAATTTTGGTCGACCATGAATAATGGGAGAGAGTCACGTAGATAGAATGCTACAGGATGATACACATGCACAATCAGTGGCTAATGTATTTGAGTGAAGATGAGGTCACAAATGACAGTAGTCATTATTGGCAGCTGATGAATCAGCCTTATTTGGTGTAGGTAGGTGATTCAACGATGGATGAGGGATTCAAGGCAGGGTTAGGGGATTTGAAGGATTATAATTTGAACTAATAATTGTGTTTCCTTATTTTGTGTAGCAGTGATTATGACCCATATTATCTAGTGACTTGTTGTAGTGTAAGTTGTTTGGGTTATTCAGTGTGTTTTGGTTTTTACATTTCTAAGAAAATGAGTTTTGTTTGTGTTTGGTCTAGTTATTTTGATTTAGTATATGTGGGTTATTTGTGCTGCAGCAATTGAATTTTGATGTTTATTGATATGTGGGTATGCTACTTGGATATTTTTTTAATGTGGTTCGAATTAATTCTTCTTAATTATTTTTTTCATATATTTTAAATTTAATATTTGATGTATCATACAATTATAAAGTGGAGGGGTTAACGGTGAGTCTGGTAATCATTGCTCAAAGAAGGTAGTGGTGGCATGACAATAAAGATATGGTGGAAGGAGATCCTAGAGGAGAGACCTTGTGTCCCTACCAATGGGAAAAGGTAGAGATACGTTGATGTGGATGTTAGAATATGGGTGATGATGGTTTTGTAAAGAATTCATTTCCAAAAATGTGACACTGGTGATGTGAAGGACTCATAGCCAGGATTTATGGTGGTGAGAAATGGGGTTTGGGATTCCCCGTTAGAATAATTCACCATAGTGTCACATCTAGTGGTTGTTATATGTTTAAACAAATGTAATATGTGAGGGAACGATGATGAGGCGATTGGATGAAGATGGCGGCGACTCATTTGAGTCACGGTTAAAAGATGGGGGTGGATGAAATAAATGGTACAAGAGTGGAATTAACGATGGTGGTGAGTTGTTCGACAACGACAACACATAAAAAATCAAATTAAAATAATTAAAATACTACAATGAATGAATTAAATTTATTTCATTAAACAAATATATTAACAAAACGTCAACATAAAAATAATACAATAAAATTTACAATTTCGAAAATTTGGAAACATAAATAATATTATTTACATGTTATTCATGAAATATTTAATACATATTACACTTATTATAGAAAAGTATATTAAAGAATATAAAAAATATTAAATTACAATTTTCCAAAATTAATTATCTAATTAATTAATAAATTCAGTTAAATGAATTAAAAAAATAACAATAATATGTATTTAACTATTTAATCAATAGAATTAAATTCTAAAAAATAATTTAATGTTAATTTTTTTAAAACAATGGAAAATAAATTTATTTGCATTAAAAGAAATGAATAAATTTAATTATTGAATATGTAAATTTTTTAACATAATAAATGAAAAACATATCAAATAAAACGATAAAAATAATAATAAATGATTAATTATTATTTAATCAAAATTAATATAATGTGGAATTAATGTTAGAGAATAAATAAATAATTAATTTTACATTATTAAAACTAATTAAAATAAACATTAAAAAAAAATTTAACAACAAATGATGATTTTAAATGTCATGAATAAAGATGATATAGTTTGTAATAATTTTACAAAAAACACTATTTTAATAATAAGAAGACAAGAAGAAGTGGAAAATGATATTAATAAATGTAATTAAAATAAGAAAAATCAAACAGCACCACCCTTAAAATAATATTTTCTTCAAAACCCTGAATTATTTTCATTTTAAAAAATATAATGTATGATTTGTGACATTCAATTCAAAAAGTACATGAAAAGTATTTTAAAAATAGAGGAACATGAAACGGAATAGCATTCAAGAAATTATGTTAAAAAATAAATGGGTCCTACCAAGATTACCCCAACCCTACAAATCATGGGATATAAGACATCATTCACTATCAATGATTTCATGGATCCTATATGAAGTGTCATATTTACCTACCTCATTTCTAGTTTAATATACAATTCCAGGAGAAATGAAATATTAAATGAAATATAATTAAAACCTAACCAAATGTATTCGTCATGTTTCACATTCTACTTGGTTATAAAAAATATTATTATTATTTTCAATCTGTTTATTGATACCACAAAAATTATCATCATACTATGAATTTTCCACTCTTCAACTGGGATTTAAATTTCATCACATCTTAATTATATCATTTTTGAAAATTAGATGCATAATTTTCATTTTTCATTTTTTACCCATCAATTTATGTGTCTAAAATTGTGAGAAAGGAACTTATTTAATATGTACATAGAGGTAACACACACAACCGATTTCTAGAGTCATACAGACTCACCATGGTATCCCATTTTTCCATTTTAATGAAGTTTGAAAAAACATTTATGTTTTCAATTTGAGTTGGATTCCTAATTAATTATTATTATTTGTTTAGAGTGAGACTCTTAGATTTTATTAAGAATTTATATATACCAAAAATTATGATCCTAATTCCACAAAACTATATTATCTCACTCTCTTCCTCAGCTCCTAAATAGAATTTTCAATAATGGAGTGGTAAATACCACTCAGAAATCATATATCCCAAGGAATTTCATAATCAATACAGTTATTGATATCATTCAAGTTGTTATACAATAGGAAGGAAATAAACAATGTGTAGTTTTAAGTCATGTAAACCTTAATAATTAGAACGAACATTGAAATATTTTTAAATATTAAAAGGAAAATAAATATATTTTTGAAAAATGATTTAGGGGAAATTGAGGCAACCTAAAATACCAATCCCACCCCACACATAAAACACAACATTGTACCCAATATTGTCTTTCAAGGTGGAATAAAACTAAAAATGTGACAACATATAATTAATATGGAATATAAAATATTGATAAGGTTAATAGGAATATTTCAATAGTTTTTTCGACAAAAAAAACGAACAGGGGAAAAAACAATAAAAAACTAAAAAAAAAAGAAACCACCAGTAATCACCACTAAGAGACAATTTTTTTTGCTAATGTTCATTCATTTAAATTTTTGGATCTGAGAAAAGTTTATTTTCAAAATAGTTCAAATAGTTTAATGATGTGCAATGGAGTATAGTTTTAGTAGAATGAATGCAAATTACATGGGCGCAACATACATCAAAATTAATTTTAAAAAAATTATCATCTAAATAGATTAAAGAACCATTTTCAACTAAGAAAAAAATAAGGTTCATAATTTAAATAAACAATGTGTAACCCTTAACACTGAATTCACATCACCAATAAATAGGAAAGGAACGATTTAAAAAATTAGAAAAATAAAAATATTACTTCCCTGAGTGTGGAATTATTTTTTCTGATGTCTACCTATTCTTGATTTTATGGGAATAATGATGACTCCATTCAGGTACATACATATGTAAACAAATTTATAGTAGATATCAATAATTATTATGAAATAAAAAATAAAACGTTGTTTGAGTTTATGAGTTTTGATCTAGTAAAATTTAGTGTACTGTTCCCTTAGGACTCAAATGGTTATCACAAGGAATTGAAAACATTATCATTAACCTACATTGATAAAGAAAAAAACATAAAATTAAAAACATATAGAAAATAAACTAAAAAATTTAAAATTATAATAATTGGAAACTCCCCTATGGGTGTTCTGTTATTATTGTACATGACTAGACATTCAATGAATCGACCCGAGTCTGATGGTTGATGAATCATCTGGATATGTAGCCACCAGATTTGGTTCTTGCAACATTCAAAAACATGTAGCTTGTGGTTTACCCCTTATACAGCTTCCTTCAATTCCATCTCTCTAATAGTGAAATACTTTATGTTAAGTTATATAGGGGAAAAATTAGGATAACTTCCCATTATCTACAGATTGATGTAGGGTGTGCATAGGTTGTACAAAAATCATATCTATGGTGTCACAAGGACATTTGTATTGTGAACTCAAAAACATATACATTGACAACAAATTTTTTTCCATCATCGACTTGTGATTTCAACATAGTTCCAAATATAACTATCCAACAGTAGATCCCAAACTGAAATTTTCAACAAAAATTTTGAGTTCCATTAACTCCTCTCCAGATGTAGGTTCAATATCATTTTGATTCTCCATGAACTCATAATGATGACCTACATCTTTAATACTCTAAATGTGACAAAAAATTTAAGTTCCTATTCAACATAATCAAATTAAAATCCATATACAAAATTCTCAAATGAAAATCTACTCCCAATAAAAGGGTTTTTTTTTCGGGTTGAACAATGAACCTGGGAGAAAAACTCAGGCAAGACTGAGGAAGTCTACAACATCCAACCATTCAAAAAATCATACTAACTCTAATGACGCATCCTTCAATTAAAAGATATTAATATACTTTTCTACCTGTATCTATTTATTCCAGAAAAAATTAATTGGGTAATTAATGAAATATAAATAATAAAATGAACTGCTAGAAATAAATTGATCAGCTATATTATGACTAGATTGTTCAATGTCTTCATATCTTATCTCCTTCAATTTATTTTTAAATACCTTATTAAAATGTAGATCATTAAAATTCAACATTGATTCATGGGGTAGTTCATTATAAAAAATGGGGAAATAATGTTCTTCTACATTATAATACTCAGTAAATAGGTGAGAAAAATATTTGAGTTCCTTAACAACGTCCTAATACATTTCTAGTCCCAAAACAACCATTAATTCCAAAAGTAGTTATATAAAATTATCTTTATTAAAAAAATTAATTGTTACCTAATTTTATATGAAATGAATCCAACATAATATTTTAAGGGTCATGGTGGTCGCATATTTTTTTTTCAGTTTTTCAATTAATTTTTTATTTTGTTTTTTAATGAAAAATATTGGAAAAACACTAAAAACATTGCTTCTCTCTGAATTGTTCCCAAATTAGGGTATGTATGTATTGTGAGAAGGGTTAATTTTAAATTTATAATAGCCCAGATATAGCATTGTATCACACATAGGGGTATCTCTTAATAAAGTATGTTGAGAGCCTTGGCGGCCTATTTAAATATCTTTTTTTTTTGTTCTTAATATATTAAAAACAACCAAAAAATATTAAAAAACATTAATTAAAATGATTTAATGAAAACAATTATGAGTGAACCAATGAAGGTTATTTGAGAAAAAATAAAAAATCTATAATGCAGAATGAAATAAAAGACTAGAAAAACACAAAGACCAAAATCAGACAAAACAAAAAAATGATAGAATGAAAAACACAACCATCAATGAGAACAAAGAAGGATCCTTTTAAATCCACCCACAATTTCTATTCATTGTTATAAAAAATTATTGAATCATCAATTATCATATTAGTCAATGCATGTATAGTGGCTCAAATAACACACCACTCTCACCCATAAAATTTAGTAATCATGTGTAGAATTACTTCTAACACATGAGAACTCTCCAAAAGTGAAGAACTATCAAGATAAAATTACTACATCCCTGAATTTATTCATGATTGCTGTGAGTGTCAAAGGATCTGAAAACCCATAACCTCAATAAAGATCTTGTTATATACATTTACTAGAAGAAATGAAAAAAATAAGAAAACTAAACAATGATAAAATAGAAGGAGCATGATATAGAATGAGAATATTCTCACATAAACATTAAATAACCTTCATGATCAATTTTGAATTTGGACGATAAAAATGATGATCTTCATGTTTCTCAGATTTTTAGCAATATCGGTTTTATTAACATGAATAAGGCCCCTCATATTATTTCCCTATTCTTGAATATTCTACATCAAAAAAATAAAAATAAGAGTCGAAAAACAAACCAAACAATAAAATTGAAACAATCAATTTGATTCAATTACAAAAAATAGAGACACTACTATAATTTACAGAAGTCAAAAAGAAAATAAAAAAATATGAAAATGGATGAAGATAGATGAGTGGTGTTCCATCTCAATGTCGAAGACGGTTCCCCAGTTCAGGGTCAGAATGGAATGAGGTGTTTTTGAGTGATATTGTGGGGTAGATTGAGGATAGAGGGACCCCCCTTACTAGTTATATAAGAGACTTAGTCCCTTTATTTTTGAAAAATTAAAATAGAAAACTAGTAAACTATTTATATGTTGGTTGAATCTACATAGATCTCTATTGACAATCCCATAATCATCATTTAGTGTAATCATTGTGAATTAAACACATTTATTTCAAGGACCAATGTATCCCCAACACATACCCCATTACCACCTTCTCTTTTTAGTTCCTCCAAAAAAATATTCCCCTCGAAAAAATAACAAAAAGAGACACAAAATACATAGAAAAAATAAAATTCCATTATTAAATAAATAAATAAATATATATATTGATATCAGTACATAAATTAATTAAGAATTATACATACAAATAAATGAAATTATAAATGTTTAAAATAAATAAAATTATTACACTCTAAAAATAAAAACATAATTATATTTACTATTTAATAATTTAATTATTAAAATATGTAATAAGAAATATTAATATACATAATAAAATAATCTATTTAAATTAATAATATTATTGTTATTAGCTATTATTATTTAAATTAAAATTGAAGTATTAATTATATATTTTAATTATTAAATTGTATATATTATATTTTATATATCATATATTATAAACAAAATAAAAAAGTATATGAAGAAGCTAGATGTGGGGAATTTTAGTTGAGCAGGAGGGGTGGGAGGTAGTCGCATAGAGAAAACATTATGGAGTGATAAGCATGTGCAACCAAGGGATTCTGACTATGAGCATTGGCGAGTGAGTAGATGTTATAGGTCATGATGTGTGGTAGATTATTCAGCCTCATGTGGTTTGTGTCAACGATTATGTTGAATAAGAAGGATTCAAGGTTGGTGTAGGGCTTTCCAATGGGGGAAAGCAGAACCAATGATAGATGTGTGTTATTTTTTTCATCAGTGATGGTGTCCCATATTATTTGGTGACTCTCATTAGTGAAGGAGGATTGAGTTCTTTTGTGGGTTTCAATTTTTAAAATTTTGAATAAATGTGTTTTGTTTGACTTGTTTCATGTTCTTGCGATTTAGTTAATATGAGTTATTTTTTATGTAGTCGAATATTTACCTTGATGATTTTTTTGTCTACATAATGGATTGTTTTCTAATACTGTTTGAATTGCTACATTGTAATTGTTTTAAAGCTACTATTGTGAGTCAATGTAATAAGTTGGAAGTGAATTTTGGTGTAGAGGTGTCGACATAGAGTTTGTGAATCATCGCTATGAGAAGGCAACGGTGGAATGAAAGGATAGAAATAATGGTAGGAGATCATGGATGTTAGACATTGAGTCACCTTTTGGGGAATAAGTGGTGAAATAAGGATGTTTCAATGAGAATATTGGAGTCACTACTAGGGTGAAGTAGTCATCGACAATAAAATGACATTGGCGTTCTGATGGAGAGACCACTATGACTTCTAGGATTTTAAAATGGGGGTTAGGACTTGTTGTTTGCAAAGGTGTTGTGGAGCCACCACTAGTTGTTGTTGTGTGTGTCGAAAAATTCATAGGGGAGGGGATGTTTGTGAGTGGAGTGGAAAATGATAGAGGTGACTCATTTGAGTCACTGTTAAAAGATTGAATTATATTTAAAAAATATCAAACGAGTGGAACATATGCTAATATTGAGTAGTCCAATGGCAGAAACTCGTACAAGGAAAAAATAAAAAAATATATAAAATAAAAAGAATAAATTAAATTTATTTATTTATATGAAAGAGATATTAAATAACCATCTACAAAAAAATAAAACAATGAAATTAAAATTTTAAAAATTTTTAAAATCAAAAAAAATTAATTACAATATTTTTATTAAAAAATTAATATAGATTTCACTTGTTATAGGAAAATTAATTTATGTTAATAAAATATATTAAAATAAAATTTTGTCAAATTAATTTACTAATTATTTATTTAAAAAAATAATTAAATCTAAGAATAAAATCAAACAAAGTTTTGAAATATTTAATGAATAAATTTATATTGTAAAACACAATTTAACAGTTCATTGTTTCAAAAAAATAAAAATAAATTTCATTACAATTAAAAATAAAAAGTTATTTTATTATTGATGAATTAAAAAAATAACGGAAGAAATGAAACATCAAAATAGAATAAAGAATTAAAATAATAATATATTTAAAATATATTATTTAATAATTAAAATAAATGAATGAATGTTTGAAAGGAATGAAATAGTTAATTTTACATAATTAAATATGAAAACAATGATCAGTAAAATGTAAATTTTAACAACAATGGATGCTTTTAACAGTTTAGTACAATGTTTAAAATAGATTGTACTAATTTTTAAAGAAATCCTATTTTAATAATAACAAGATAAGAAACAAAATTTATAATAATGTGACAAATAGTAATGAAAATAAACCACATCAAACACACCAGCAAATAAATGATTTTTTTCCCAAAAAAATGCATGATTTATTATTTTTATAAAAGAAATTCTTATTCATGACATTCGGTTAAAATGTTCATGACAAAACATTTATAAATAAAGTTGTAGGACTAGGTTTGGGATTTAATGAAATGATTAAAAAACTAAAGGGGTCTTATGTAGATTCCACAATCGACCGGAAAACCTTGGAAACAAAAATACAGTCCTTGTAAAGGATGTTATCCTTCTTATATGAAGTTAGATATTTTCATATTTATATTTCAGTTTAACATTCAATTAAAAGATTAATGATTAGAAAAATAAAATTCATGTTAAACCTTGAAAAACGTAACATTAACGATTAACATTATCCTAGGTTTCAAAATAGTTTATTATTAATTTAAAGCCCTTTATTGAAACAACCCAAAATATATTCATATAATACATTTGTCCCATTATTTATCTAGGTTCAAAATTCACCTCATCTTAATGAAATCATTTTTGACCACTATTCACCTTGTTATATTTTCGTTTTTACCGATCTATGTATGTGAAAAGAATAGTGAAACATTCACTTATTTGATATGTATATTGGGATATAACACACACCTTGTGCCTAGATTATCAGATATTCATTATGAGATCCCATTTTCCCATTATACTCCAGATTAAATGGACTTTTAATATTATAATCTAAGTAGGATCCCTATGTGATTAATTTTATAAAAATAATAACTCTCATAGGTTTTAGAATGAATTTTCGGTCACCTAAAATCATGATCTTAATTCTATAATACTATACCATTTCACTCTATTCTATAGTTCCTAAATAGAGTATCTATAATGAAACTAAGCAATACCACTCATCCATTACACATCACTATGAACTTCAGAATTATGATGCTCTAAACATATAGAAATTAGTTATCCACTTGGAATGAAATAAATTATGTTTACTTTAAATCCATATATTCCTCATTATTTAGAAGAATCTTAAAAAAATAAAATATGGTAATAATTTTTTGGCAATTCTATAGAAATTTTTTAATGAATTTTGATCATTTTTTGAAAAAATTAATAATGGGTGAATTGATGTGACAATAATTTCTTATCTACCCTACACTTAAAGCTCAATATGGTCCCAAAAGGTGAATCTCAAGGTGGAGGATGTTGAAAATTTCAAAATAGATGAGAAATTTTTCACATAAAATATTTAGATGTGGTAGAAGTGCAGTTTAACCATTTTCTTTGCTACAAAAATATGAAAAAAGGTCAAACAGAAATAAATAAATGAAAATAATACAAAATAAATAAAATAAATCACGAGTAACCATCACCATAAAACCCAATAAATTTTTTATGGTTCATGGTTTTAATTTATAACATAATAAAAAATATTATATTCAAATTAGTTCAAATAGTATCTTGATGAGAAATGTAGCACCACAAGTACAGAATGATAAAGAATTTCATGGGTGCATCAGGTATCACAATTCAGTTAAATTATGTTTTTACCTGATTAGATTCTTGAAATATAAGAACCCATGAATGAATGAATATAAAAATTTTCCAGAAAAGGAGGAAATCCAAAATACATAATTCACAGAACCATATAACAATAATGAAATGAATTATATTTTTTTTGAAATTTCAAAATATTACTTACTTGTTTGAAGAATTTTATTGTACGAAGTCACCAAATTCTCTCTTATGTAGAAACATTTACTTCTTTATTCATGTACCCACTGATGTAAAACTATATATATATTATATACCATTAATTATGGGGAAAACATACATGAATCATGTTTTCAGTTTAGGATTTTGGATCATTAAATATCAAGTGTAATATTCCCCTTGTAATGGAATGACTCTCACATGGATTTTACATCCTTATTATTAACCTACTATGAATGAAAATAAAAATTAAAATAGAAAACATAAATAATCTATAGATTAAAATTAAAATGGAAAATCATGGGATTACGCCCCCAATTGGTGATGCAGTTCTACAATCCACAAGTGTATATTCAATGAAATAACCACAATATGATAGGGGACAATTCTTTTTCTATATAACCACCATATCTAGTTCTTCCTAAAATCAGACACATACAACATATGAAGTACCACTTTTCCGTATTCCTTAAATTTTCACCCTTTAATAGTGAAATACATCATCTGATGTTATGGAGGGAAAAAAACGTAGGGGTACTGAACTCCTTATACATCATGATGTTGAGTTTCCACAGGTTGTAGAAAATAATATCCAGGATGTGACTATTCCTCTTGTATAGACTATTCAACAACATCTACTTTGAAAAGTTAAAAATTTCCCTTATCCGCTTCTGATCCTGTGTATAGTTACAATAATACAACAACCACAATACTTCAAAAAATAAATATACAAACATAATTTGGGGTTCCATTCAATCCCCTACAAATGAAACTTCAACTTACACTTGATTTAGAATGAAATAATAATGATTATCTATATATTCTATTCCAAATATGTGAGAAAACAAATTTAGGATAAAAGTTAACAAAATCATAGTAAAATAAGAATATATATTATTTTAAAAAGAAGTCATCTACACATAAAAGTGTAGTTTGTTCCATCTTGTTGAGAAGTTATCATTGGTTAATATCTGATGTATGGATATGGAAGTCAATATCACCTAATGTTTGTTAAAACCATACAACCACTAGTATTGATTTCTGTAAGGAAAATAAGTTTATGCCTTTTTCTGGTTGAATTTATTCAGTCAAGTAAAATTCATAGACATTTTAGTGTAATATAATAATGAAATGGCATGCTAGAAATAAATTGAACTTCCATATTGTTTCCTGATTATTAATTGTATGCACATCCCATCCCAAACCATATCTTCTTTAAAATCTCCTCAAAAGGTGTATCTTACATCTCTATCTCTAAATCTATTGATAATTCTTTTTGAAGAGTGTAAAATTCTAGTTCTTCTACCATATAGAACTATGAAAATAAGTGAGATTTTTTTTTGTGTTTTTCAATAATGTTATGTCAAATTGTTATGTGTCAAATCCCCCATGAATTGATCAATTAGTTCTGAAGAAATCATCTGGTTGAAAAATTGAATAGATTTATATAATTTTATATGCAAGAAATTATACATAATATCTCTATAGTCATGGTGGTCTCTTCGGGATTTGTTATTTATTATGTTTTTTTATTTATTAATAAAAAACATGGAATACATGGGAAATGTTTCAACCCCCAAAATGACACCATAATTGGGTGCCATCCATTTTTTGAGGATGATCTTGGTTACCATTATAAGGAAAAATATATTTCACAGTTTATTAACTTTCGGTCTCTCTCTTTGAAGAACTATTAAAAGCCAATATGGTATTTTTTAATTATTTATTATATTTTTAATATTATCAAAATATCCAAGAAAATCGTAAAACATATCGATGTAAATTACATAAGGGAGTATAAATAATTAATAAACCCTGTATGGGTATTGGAGACAAAAGGGATGAAAATGAAAATATAAAATCCTATATAAGAGAATAAAAACACAAAGAAGAAAAAGAAAAAATAAAAAAAATTACTACAATACAAACACACCATTTAGTGAGAATAAGGAATGATATATGTTGATCAACCCTAAACACTATATCATTGATCTAAAATATAACTGAATCAATAATTATAGATTCAATCAACACATATCTGAATGCCCAAATCAAACACATCTCTCGCACAAAACATTGATCACACATTTGCAAAATTACATCAGATGCACGATTAGTCTCCAAAATTGAAAACATATATATATAAAACACTCCATCCTTGAATTTAATATTATCATTAGCAATCGTCAAAGGATCTAAAAACACACACCCTCTACTGACATCTTGTTTGATCCAATTGAGTTATGAAGGGGAAAACATTTCAAAGGGATAAGAGGAGGAACCCTATATAGTGCAAGAATGTTATCACACAATCTCTAAATCACCTTCACAATGTTATATGAATGAAGCAGGGAAACATGATTATGGTCACTATACTCATATCTACAGGGAGTTTCATATTTCTTAGCCTGAATGAGGGCCCATAAGTTAGTTCTTCATTAATATTGATTCAGTATCACAATCACAGAATTAAAATAAAAAAAATAAAAAACAGATCACAATTTTAAAAAACAATAAAATTTGATTCAGAAAAACATTGAAAAAACTATTATTTACATAAATATAAATAAATTTGATGATGGATGAAGATGGAGGAGTGGGGATTAGTCTTAATTTAAAATATAGTTCCACAGTAGAGGTACGAATTGTATGTGGTATTGTAGAGTGATGTTGTGGTGTCGATAGTGTGTAGAGGAGTCCCCCTCCTAGTAAGGGTGGTAAAATAGTCCATCTTAATTGAAAAAATAGAAATAGAAATCAATGCACCTAATATGAAGAATCTTCAATCCACATGGAATTTCATTGAAATCAACTTTTCTACCCTCCAATGAAATCATTGGGATTGCAACTCATCACTTTTAATGCTCAGATTAGTCCCTACACGTGCCCCACTACCACCATCTCTTATCAATTCCTTGATGAGAATAATCCACTCAGCAAAACATCAATGACAAATAAAATATGTCAGACAAAAACAAAATGTAACTACTATTATATATATAAATATATATGAATTTGACTACTTATTATAATTAAAAAATATACTTATTAATAAATAAAAAATAAAGGTTTAAAATACCTAATATTATTACGAGATAAATAAAAAACATATTGACATTTACTAAAAAATTATATAATTTTAAATATATGTAAAAATATATATAAATATATATAATATAATTAAACAATTTAGATTAATTATAATATTTTCATTATCTGTTTATATTTATATTATTATTTGTACTAATTTTTTATTATATTCATTAAATTAGATATATTTTATGTTATATATAGTATATTATAAAAAAATAAAAATTATATTAAGAAGAGGAAAGAGGGGGATTTTGGATAAGAATAAGGGAGGGGGGTCATGCTGATATGATGGAGGAGAAGAATAAGTGTACACATCTGATGGCTTCCTACATCGAGCATAGTAGAGGGTATGGAAGGTGCAGTCACAGTGGGTGGCAGATGCATCAACCTCTAGTGGTGCAGGTTATGGCTTCAATTGAGGCTGATAAACTCAAGGAAGGATATGGGTACTTTTGCAGAAGCAATATGAACTAGTGATAGGGGTGCATGATTTCATGCGGTAGCAATGGCAGTCCATCATCACAAATTAATTTTCGTAGTGAAGGAGGTTTGGATAGTAAATTGTGTTTCTATTTTTATATATATGGAAAAATGAGTATTTTTTTATTTCATTATTACAATTTTGAAGTAGTTTCGTTGAGTAATTTGTTTTTTTGTATTTTAATTTCAATGTCATGGATTTTGTGTTCTACTATTTGGATATTTTTTTAATATAATGTGGTTCGAATTTTTTCTTCTGTAATTTTTTACATCATCCATTGTGAATTTGATGACTGATGAAGCACTAACTTCTAGAGTGGATATGCTGCTGGTGGGTCCGGGACTCACCACTAGTTTAATGTAGTGGTGGCATGAGATGATGGAGAAGGAAGAAGGAGATCCTGGTGGTAAGAAATTTAGTCAACACCAACAGGATTGAGTGGTGAGACATGATAGTGGTGTCAATAATATGGGAGATGCTAGTGGTGTGAAGGAGTCACAACCAGTGACGTGACACTAGTATTGTGAGGGAGTCACCACCACGATTTTTGGTGGTGAGAAATGGGGGATGGAACTCACCAGTTGAAGAATTTATCATTGATTCGGCTCAAGTGGCGTTGGTGGGTATATTAAAATGGAAATAGTAGAGGGTATGGCCGTGAGTGAAGTTAATGCGGCTGGAAGTAACTCATGTGAATCAATATTAAAAGCTACCATTGGATTGAAAAATAGAAAAGGAGTGGAATGAGTGGTGGAGATGAGTTTTCCAACCGAGAAACACCTAGAACTAAAAAAAATAAAAAAATAAAAAAATATATCTAATTTATTATATTCTTTTCATTAAAGTAAAATCAATTAACTAAAAATCCTCACAAAGACAAAGTAATAAAATTCACTATTTATAAAATATTGAATATAAAAAAATTATTCAGAAATTGTTCTATAAAAACATAATACATATTATACATCATTCAAACAAATTTTTTTTCAGAAATTAAAAATATTAAAAGTAAATTATAATTTATTAATTAACAAATTATTTAATATAAAATAATTAATTAGTTTAATGTGAAAAATTAATATTAAAAAATCTATGTATTTTAATATTTGAAGAATAAAATTAAATTGTAAAAATTTATTAAATTATTAAATGTTCCAATAAATGAAGACGAATAAATTTATATATAATTAAAAATATTGTATTAATTTATTTATTGAATAAACCAATCGTTAACAAAATAAAGATAAAGCTAAAGAAAACATAACATCCAAGATCTGGTTGCCACCCAAAGGTTCACTTTACCCAGTGAGTCACATGGCCTCAAGCACATTTCTCCAAGGACCAGAGGATTCTGACTAGCAGTGAGGGGAATGGGTGTGATAGTGGGGAAACAATGACCTAATTAGCAGAGTAACATAGTAGAAATAGATAATAAAATTTAATGAAAGTAGTAATAAAATTCAAAAGAAGTAAACTGTGGAATAATGATAGTATGAACAGTTGTACCATATATACTAACAAATGATGCAAGTCACATGATTCTAGGAATGAATACAAAAAAGTCACAATGTTAGAAATGAAATTCAAAAACCAATGTTCTGAAAAGTAATTAAAATACAACAACATCTCAAGCCTCATCTTGGTCCCTTGCTCTCTAGATCCCTAACAATCATGTACCTGATGATGAAGTGTGTTTGTACTTATATATACCTACAACCATATAATCTATTCTGGTGCAAGAATGACCCAAAAATCAGGTGAGACTAATCCCACTAGGCAAAAACCAAAATATGTGTGCCTCACTATCATTGAATATGTAGATAGAAGAAAATAATGAAAAATAAGAAAGAAACTATGAATAAAAAAAGTAAACTATCGATCAATTTCCATTTAGATTCATTTAGCATTTAATTCCTATTATTTGTTCAATATAGTACAAAAAAAATGTATCTACACACACTATCTGAACCCATCCAAAACCAAGATTGTGTTTTGGAATGAAAAAATGAATCACCAAAATTCCAACAATATCATTGTACCTTTGGTTGGCCCAGAAATTCAAACCAATATGATAATGTGTTCCAAAAAAACAATAACTCTCGAAATAAGAAATCACCATCAATTCCACCTTTGTTCTTTTAATGATAAAATATATACTCTATGAGTAAGTTCATATCTATTCACCATGAGGTCTCATAACGATATACAATAGACAATCAGAAGAATCACTCAACTTCCATTCCCCATATGGTATTACAACATAAATATAATAGACACTCTAGGGAATCGCACAACATCAATTCCCCCCTATGGTCTAACTAAACTAGGTTCTCACAGCCCATTTTGATATAATCATGCACAAACAATATCTAGTATCACAATGTATTCTTAACTACTACAAATCTAAGCAGCTATAATGCATAACAAATGAATTTAACAAGACAAAATTAAGCTATCTATTCCAACCTAACAATCAATGCAATGAAACAAGGTATACCTCATATGATTCCTTGAACAAACAGTCATAAACATTCAGACAATGAAACACACCCATGTTGTGTCCCCTAAACATGAAATTTTGTCAAATATATCAATGAAAACGCTTAATATTTCAATAAATATACGCCAGATAAAATTAGGGTTCAACTCCTTAACACGAAGTACATGAATCAAGGGTAATAAAAACATAATCATATATAGCTCAAAGAAAGACTCTAAAAGGAAACAAGCATCCTACCTCAACATTGTATAGTGAGCACTCTTGAATATCGAAACATGAATCGACCTAGAATAATGTAGATCTACAATAAGGTCAAAATAGTTTTAAATTGAATATCTCAAGAGAGAAATGAAATATGGAAGAGAGGCTCTAGGAATAAAGATAACTCCCTAGGGGGAATTGAATACACCGGGCAGCGCCTCAAATAAAGACTTAATAGAGGAACGATTGGATCATAATGATTCTCGATCGTACGTGCACTCATATATGATACATGGGAATAAGAACCATGTTATGGAGATGATATGTGACCCAATATGATTAATCAAATATAAATAAATTTACACGGCAATGTCATTTAAGGTATAATCTCTGTCCACTGATATTGGAAGTTCACTTGGCCATGTACTCAGTCGTTACACGACCAGTACATGGCTACATGTGGAAATTGGGTAAACAGAGTGTACATAAAAAATATCAAACTTCTTTTCTTCCTAACAAATATCTGAAATCATGATCCATACCTGAAACTATGATTTGGGTTATTACAAACATCACCCCTAAAAACATTTCTTCCCCAAATTTCCCTTCCTAGGGTGGCGAAAATGAAACTTCAAACAACACTTTCCTCTATGATCGTACGTCGACCTCCAACTGCCAGGTCTCGTACTTTACTTGCTTGTGCTTCCATAGCATCTGTACAAATGGAACAGTCTGGACACATAGAATCATTGTACTGTGATATGCAATCCAAAAAGAGTTCTCTTAAAAGGATTAATTCACTCCCAACTCAAGGTTGAATAATGTGAGACGAGTCTGAATTGTTACATAGCAGATGAGAAAAACATAAGTCGTGCATAGCCTGGAAGCACGTAGGAAACTGCACTCGATAGTAAACTAGCCCGAATCTCTCCAAAACCACAATGTCCCAACATAACATGGTAAAAGCATCCCATGTATCATAATCCTCTAGTGTCCCAACCTCTGTGTGGCACATAAAAAATCCAAATCTCCGACATCGAACTCCAAAGATCATCTACGTCGATCAATATAATATTTTTGGCAAGAATATGATGTAACCATATTCTTTTAAATCAACTCCACTTGCTCAGTGGTATCATGGAAAAAATGACATCCCAGTATAGCTGCCTCTCATATATGCACCCAATAGAGGGGTGATCGGCTTGACCTACCATACAAAGGTGTATAAGGTTAAATATGAATTTTTTTTCAGTGAGCTATTATTTAAGGAAAAATACACTAAGGGTATTTGTCTCTCCCAAGAACCCTTGTAATCTAGTACGCATGCTCGATGCATGTCTTCCAAAACCTGAATCCTACACTTGGACTGGCCATCTGTTTGGGGATGGTAATATATAGTTAGAAATTACTATATACCAAAATACCTACATTGTCCCTTCCATACACGAGATGATAACTGATCATCGCTATCTGAAATGATATTCTGCAGAACCCCCTAAAACTGTACAATCTCTGAGATGTACAACCTTCCATTCTCCTTATTACTGATTGTATACCTGATCAGTAAGAATCGTGATACCTTTGTGAGTCTATCAATGACCACCCCAACCACATCATTACCTCTAACTAACCTTTGTAACCATTTAATGAAATACATCACGACATCATTCCACTTCTACTCAAGAATTGGTAACTACTGTAAAATCCATGTTAGTCGCTGATGCTCCTCCATCACCTGCTGATTGGTGGATCATCTCATCATTAAACCAACAACATCTCTATTTATACCTATCTAGAAATACTGATTGTGTATATCTCGATACATCTTAGTGACACTTGAATTAACATCCCATGTTCATTAATGAATATATTACGTCAAATATTCATGTATGTCTTTTGACACCCATACAAATCCATGAAAACCCACGACCTCAACCTCACCTATGGTCCACCCATAAGTAGGGACTTCTACTGACACACCCTCTCATAGAACTACACCATAATAATGTGATAGTTTCTCCATTTTCACTCGATATAGAAGGGTATAGATAATAGCTACAATACATGAAAACATCTAACCCTATTTTTCATGAACCTTCAAATATATCTCAGAGAATAGAGCCATATTCAAACTCTTATTTGTGGCCTCCAGAGCTGCATGTATTTGAATCCTCATTCTCAATGCATCTTCCACTGCATTGTATTTCCCAGGCATATATCATGCTCAATGTCAAATGAATAAAGGTACTCAACCCAACTTTATTGTCTAAAATTAAGATTATGATGATTAAATATATACATGATACTTTTATGTCATGGTACACCACAAAATTCTCTCCCAAAAGAAAAAGTATCCAACATCCTAAATCCTGCACAACTACGGCAAACTCAAGATCATGCATCATGTCATTCCTTAATGTGACCTCAACTTCCAATAACCATATGCAATGAATCCTTCCCCATGGATATGAACTCCTAATATCTTGAAACCTGGAACATCATAGTTAGTGGTGTAACTCTTATAGTGTCAAAAAATATCAGTATAGGTGTGGAAGTCAATCTCCCATTAAAATACATAAAATATGAATCCCATGAATTTTTCCACTAGTAAATCACACTCATCTTAGTCAGGCCCATACATGGCACAACTGAACATGAAATGTTCTATATAAAGAATTTTTTTTAACCATCCAGCCGTAGAGAACTCAGAAACTCAAAGGCAGTCTTCATTTTTTCCTAGGAAACTAGTTCTCTCACTTTCTCTAGATCTACTGATACTCTTGTATCTATGATTACATCAGCTTATAATTTTATATATTCCATCCAATATTTGCATTTTGAGAGCTTGGAATATAAGAGATTATATCTCATTGTACTTAATAAAATGTCAATATAGTGGCTTTTTCGTGTCGAGTGTGATATTACACCAAGATATCATCCACAACGACTACAAAAAATGAATCCATGTTGGATGGAGCACTCGGTTTATTATATACATGAAAACTGTATGTGCGTTCGTTAGACCGAACAACATAAACACATACTCATATAGAGCATAAATACTCCGAAAGGTAGTATGATGTATATTTGAAGGTCAAACATGAAAATGATGATAACCAGATCTCATGTCAATCTTCGAGAACACTCGAGCTCCTTGATGTTGATCAAGGAGATCAACAATCCTCAGTAAGGGATATCGGTTCATGTCGGTCAACTAGTTCAGCTTCCGATAAACCACACAATGATTGACTGTACTTTCCGCCTTCATATTAAAAAGGATAGAAAAACCCCAAGGGAAATTACTAGGTCAGATGAAAACCTCTTACACCATCTCTCATAACCATTTCTTGATCTCATGTATCTCTAGTGTATCCATATTTTTTAGGAAGAAAAAACACACATGCCAATCTAGGAACAATCTCAATAGGGAAATCTACCTCTCGAGCATCATGTAAACATAAAAAGTCGTCTGTATATACATCCCTAAAATTATCCACCACTAGAGGAAATCCCATCTGTGAAGTCCCCATGATATCTAGATATAGACTAGTAATCTCGGCTGTAATTACTCCCAACACATGATGCTTGGGTCCAACACTGCTTTCGTGGACATCCCATTCTCCCTTGTGTAGAAATTACCTGCCTTATAGTGATGTGAAACTCACCATACATCGATAGTAATTAATAACGTCCTTTAAGAACTCCAACCAGTCAATTCTGAGAATGACATCGATGCATGTCATATCTAAATACATAGAGGTCCCACATGAAGTGACACACACCAAACTCAATAGGGAAATCATTGCACTAACGTACCCAAGTTGTTCTTTGAACCAACAGAATGTCTTGAATCATAACATCATCAGATGTAAATATACAAATCCCAAGCCTCTCTCCAACGATGAAAAATATAGAATGATAAAAAACACAATATAAAATCAACCATAATCTAAAAATGAGGCAATTAGAATTTTACCTCTTACCATTGAGGGTCTAGGATCCTGGATCCACTAGACCTTCTCTATCCTAAAATTCGGACCTGTGTTGTGGTTCTATAGAGCTATCTAATAATCATGAGATGGTCCACCGTTTGGATATAGAAAACCCTATGTCTGACCATAATGGCCACAACCACCACCTTCTCTTGAAGAACTCCACCCCCAATCTAATGTGGAACTGGCAGTCCTCCTCCATTATGTGGAGTCCAAATAGATCCTCCTTCAATAGCTACAGGATGCAATCCCTTTAAAAAATTATTATTATGTCTCATATTCTCTAAGATCATCACTTAACTAGCTCCTTTGGTCACTTAGATTTCATATCTCTCAACATCCTGCACTGGTAGCACACCACCTGGTTACCTGAATGAGTATCACATCTATTTGGACCTCTGCACGTAGACTCTGAAGGCACTTACTACTATCAGTTATTGGACTACAAAATCTATATGTTGAACCTCCCTTGCTCACAGCTTCTGAATCCCTCAGATTATGATCAGTGATTAGTGCCTGGTAGGCTATAGAAGATAACAATGTCAACCTAAATAATTAACCTGGAATATGATGTCATGTATAAGACCATCATCAATCCTCTTAGACAGAAATAACTCATCATCCAATGGAATCGGTATAATGTGATACAACTCTGTCAAGTGAGAGGAATACTCCTTAACTAAAAGTGTAACAAATTCCAGACCCATAAAATATCATTCTGGATCGGCCCTCGAGGTCTCTGGATAGAAATTGTAATAATAGGCCCATTGGAACTCATCTCATGCCATCATTGGCGTCCCACTTGTGATATCACATCCCAACATCTCTTGGTGTAACCCCAAAGTGTTTAGTTTGATATCTTCACCATCCTCTAAAGAGGTGTCTTGAGATTCTTGAAAATATATATCCTGGATTTTAACCATGACTCTATAGCCTGAGGTCCACCATCCCTTGTGAATGTGGGGGGATACTACTGCTAAAAAACTCATATTAACAGTTCCATAGATGGGGAAGGATGTGGTGATCCCTAGGAGGTTTTCATAAAACATATTAAGCCATCATGGAACATTGCATTAGCACCTATTTATGGTATAATAGCCTATTCCATGATAGGCATGACGAGAGTATCTTTTGGTTATCCCATATATACAATTTATGGTTTCTGATTGTTTCCCTATATCGGGCATACAACAGGAGGACATCACGGTGGAATTAATCCTCAAGGTCAATCTCAAATGTTAGTTCACTATTTTCAAGAACTGAAACATAGAATTTCATGAAGGGAAAAAGAGAAAAAACAATACAATTTTATAGAAAAGGGGTACACAGCGTGTATAACCCCTACACGGTGGGTTCCCTTAATTTTAAACATGGGAGTTTTCCACAGCCAATACAGTCAGGTAACACACCTACACACAACATGTTCATCCTGTGACATGATGTGTACTTGAATTTTCCCTCCATCCATAGTCCATATATATGGATATGTCACATGGTTCTCTCCTGGATAACACTAAATGGTGTGTTAAAGCTACACAAAACATGTTCCACTTTTGTTATAACCACATGTGTCATTATTCACACAACAGAAGAAACATTCGAATCAGCATGATGTGCACGAACAGGACACGACATGTACAACCTGATTTTTATCTAGCCATGTTGTTGGTCACACAGTTAAATACATGGATCCTTACAACAAGACATGTATATGTTCTTACAAAAAGCCTCCAAACCCCCATGTCTCTACTCTCATAATCAATCACACAGTTAGTGACTACACAGTGTGAACATAATATATATGGCATGCACATTAGAATAGATGTTTCTTCCAGAACCAAAGAACACATGACCTGTGATCATAACACCACACGCCGTGTTGTTTGGGTTTCCGGATAATAGTCCTCTAAAACATTTCTCGTAAATGTTAAAAATAATTTCAAGGAATGAATAATTATAATAGGTAAGATAGCATACCAATGAAAATCAATGTTTAGAATCCTTTTCCACATCATAACATAAAATAATTCAATTCAAGTTCTAACACGATAAACTAAATTCTGATCCAAGAGGTCCCATAACAGCTCAGGGACCAACGTTTTGCATCCATCAAAATGAAACGTTACATATTACAATATCCTATCAAAATATCATGTATTCAGTCATGAAATATATCACTAAAACATTCATATCTTGCACAAAATCTATCAAAAAATCTTGTAATTAGCAATGCACTCTAAATGGAAAGACATGAATTAATTAAATTTGATCTCTATCATGTGAATATATGAACCATGAGATGGAATACCCTCATCTTACTTGGTTTCAAAAAAATATAACCAATAAAATATCAATTTTAATATTTCTTAACAAGTTAGTCAACCTATAGTGAAATCATGTCTGCAGTAACAATTGGAAAACCATAAAAATTGCAATATTTGAGGTAAAAAAATTTTTGTACATCTGTTAGCTCTTCCTCGGAATAGTTTTTTACCAACTACCCATTTCTTTTTATCCCTATATATAGGCTCTAAAAATTATGCCCATGTAGAAAATAAACACTTTGGATACAAATTTATAACATTCCATATATGAGTGCCACCCAATGTTTCCCCATAACTAGTGGGTCACATGGCCTCAAGCACTTTTCCCTGGACAGAAGAGACTTCCGACTAGAAGTGAGGGCCCTGGGTGTTATAGTGGAGAAACTATGCCCTCATTGTCAAACTAACACAGAAGAAACATACAGTAAATAGTAGAAGTAGTAGTAATACCATACAAAAGAAGAAAACAGTGGTAGACTGATAGTATAAATAACTACATCTTATATATAAATAAATGATTCATGTCACATGTTTCAAGGAAATCAAACATAGAACTCACAATTCATGAAATGAAATACTAAAACGATGGTACTAAAAATTGTACTCTAACAGCATAGAAAGCCTCATATTGGCCCAATTCTCTCTATATCCATAGAAATCAAGTACTTGATGATGGAGGGTACTTACCATTTCCTATACCTGCATCCATAAAATCTATTTGGGTCCAAGCATGACCCTAACAATGTGTGAGGCTAATCCTAGTAGGAAACCACCAAATGATTTGATCATAACTATCAGTGAATCTATATATATATAATTTAAATTGAAACAAGAAACAATTAGTATAAAAAATTAAATAATCATACAATTTCCATTATCAATCATTTAGAATTTAATGTTCGTCATTTGATTAAGATAGTAAAACAAACAGGTATCTCATAAGAATACATAAACCGGGCAAAAAAAAGCATTTGATTTGTCTTGGAAGACACGTCACCAATATTCCAAATGTCACATTGACCCTCTGGGTGGCTCACACAGTCGAACCCCTATGATCAAGTGTTCTAAAAAAAACAGACTCTGTGAGGAAGCAACCACAATCAATTCCACCTGTGGTCTTTTAATGATAAACTTCAGAATATATGTTGAATCACAGAATGTCCATTACCAATGTTGTGTCATAATGGTATACTATAGACACTATAATGAAGCACTCGTTGTTGATTCCTTATGAGGTTTCACAATGTAAATCAACCAGACAATCTGGGGAAGCCCTCAATGTAAATTCACCCTATGGTGTAACTACACCCGGTTCTCATAGCCCTGTGTAATAAAATCATTCAAATATGATATCTAGTTTCCCAAAGTAATCTAAACTAATACATGGATATGCAGATTCAATGCATAAAATATGAATCTATCAAGTAGCAATTGAGGAATCAATTCCAACCTGACAAGCAAGGAAAGGAAACAAGGTATTCCTCATAGGAAACCAAGAACAAATATTCATAAACATTCAAACAAGGAAACAAAACTACAGGGTGTACCCAAGACATAAAATTTAGTATGATATCTCAACATAGAACTCTTAATCTATCAATCAATACATGGAAAAATATATTAGTGTTGAAATCCATAACACGTAGTACCCAGATCAATGGTAATTGGCACATAAGCATATTTAACTCAATGAAAAACTCCAAAAGGCAATAAACACTGCAGGAAATGCAGGATTTTCCAATGGTTCTGAACCATTGAGAAAGACTTCAGAACCGTTGGAATATCTTATACCAACGGTTAAGCAAACCATAGGGAACTAAGCCGTTGGGAATGCTTTTCCCAACGATTTACATTGAACCGTTGGGATAGGTTAGAAAAAATGAACCTATCCCAACGGTTGTAGTTTTTCCCAATAGTTTGAATTGAACCGTTGGGAAAACCAACTAGATGAATTCTTTCCCAACAGTTTCTAAACAATTGGGAAAGGATTTTTACCAATGTTTCAGAGAGAACCATTTGTAAAAAATTACTCAGAATTCTATGCCAACAGTTTGAAACCGGTGGTATAGCCTATGCTTTTCAAATTGCACAACCACCTGCAATTTTCACAGCAGCCAGTCCATTCCATATCCTTTCCAATTACCTCTCATTTCCAATCATTTCCAATTATTGTACCTGCAATAAACTAACACACACATATACAATTATTGTACCTGCAATAACCAACTAACACAAACATATAGAGAAAAAAATCATACACATTTAACATATAATGAATCCTAGAACTATACACATCCATAATTAAATCAGAAATCATAAAGTAATTATAAACATACATAATTAATTTAGAATTCAATTTAAAATTTATATGAAAATTATATGTGGAATCCGGAATTCAATTTATAATTTGATCGGTTTTTCATATACCATATGTTTTTACTAGAAATGATGTCCATTTTAATCCAAATACATACACCTGGAGTGATACCGACCACACTGTGCCTCGGATTGAGGTGAGGTTAACTCGTACACTTCACAAATGACCCATGGATCATTTTCGTAAAGTATCAACATATTACTAAAGTGTTTTGTATGTTTTCTGTATGTCAGTTTTTGTTTTCACATAAAATGAAGTGCTTTTAAAATAAAAGAGAGACATTTTGTGTAGTTCCAGCCACACCGCCCCTCGAATTGAAGAAGGTTTGACTCGTACACATCACAAATGACCCATGGATCGTTGTGCTAAAATGTCAACAGAATCAGAATCTTTTTGGTCTGTTTTCCATATGTACTTAAAATGTTGTCCATTTTAAACATCAGAGAGACACTTTGGGTAGTTCCGGCTACTCCGCGACTTAGATTGAGGCGCGGTTGACTCATACATGTCACGTATGACACATGGATCGTTTTCCTAATGTTTCAACATATTCCTAATGCGCTTGGAGGGTTTTCCATGTGACAGTTGTTCTGTTCATTTATAATCCTGTCGATTTTAAACAAAATAGACACAGTTTGAGTGGTACCGACCACACCATGCCTTATATTTAGACGGGGTTGTCTCGTACACATCTCAAATGACCCATGGATCATTTTCCTAATGTTTCAACACAATCCAAATGCGTTTGGTCAGTTTTCTGTATTTCAGTTGATGTTTTCACTTAAAATGATGTCCTTTTAAAACAAAAGAGAGACACTTTGAGTGGTGTTGGCCACACCACACCTCAGATTGAGGTGAGGTTGATTCGTACATGTCACATATAACCCATGGATCATGGTGCTATATTATATACACAATCAAAATCTGTTTGTTAGTTTTCCGTATATACTTAAAATTTTATCCATTCTAAAAAAAGAGAGACACTTAGAGTGATCCCAACAACACCATTCCTTGTATTGAGGTATGTTTCATGTGTACACATCTCATATGACCCATGGATCATTTCCTAAATCATCAACACATTTCGAATTCTTTTGTTCAGTTTTTTGTAAGTCAGTTGTTGTTTTCACTTAAAATGATGTCCATTTTAAACAAAATAGAAACACTAATAATGGTGCCATCCACACCCTACCTCAGATTGAGGGTAGTTTGACTCATACATGTCACATATGACACGTGGATCATTGTGCTAATTTATCAACACATTCAGAATCTGTTTGGTTTGTTTTCCAAATGCTAGTTGTTGTTTTCACTTAATATGAAGTCCATTTTAAACAAAAGAGAGACACATTGAGTGGTGTCAGCAACACCGTGCCTCATATTGAGGCGCGGTTGACTCATAAACATCACATATTACACATGGATCGTTCTTCTAAGGCATCAATGGAATCCAAATGCGTTTGGTAAGTTTTCTGTATGTACTTAAAATGATGTCTATTTGAAACAAAAGAGAGACACTTAGAGTAGTCCTGGACACACCACGACTTGGATTGAGCACGATTTGGATCATCCATGTCACATATATCCCATGGATCGTTGTGATAAATTATCATCAGATTCTGAATGTGTTTGGTCAGTTTTTTGTATGGCAGTTGTTCTTTTCGCTTATAATCCTATCCATTTTAATCAAAAGAGACACAGTTTGAGTGGTACCGGCCACACCACAACTTGGATTTAGACGGGGTTTGCGCGTACACATCTCAAATGACCCATGGATCATTATCCTAATGTATCAACACAATACGAATGCGTTTGGTCAGTTTTCTGTATTCCAGTTGATGTTTTCACTTAAAATGATGTCCTTTTAAAACAAAAGAGAGACACTTTAAGTGGTACCGGCCACACCGCGCCTCAGATTGAGGTGGGTTTGATTCGTACATGTCACATATGACACATGGATCGTTGTGCTAAAGTATCTTCAAAATCAAAATCTGTTTGTCAGTTTTCAGTATGTACTTAAAATGTTGTCCATTTTAAACAAAAGAGAGACACTTAGAGTGATCACGGCCACATCGTGCCACAGATTGGAGTAGTTTTGACTCATACACGTCACATATGAACCATGGATCTCTTTCATAAAGCATAAACACATTTGAATTGCGTTTGTTTAGTTTTTTGTAAGTCAGTTGTTGTTTTCACTCAAAATGATGTCCATTTTAAACAATTGAGAGACACTATTAATCGTTCCATCCACACCGTGCCTCGGATTTGAGGCAGGGTTGACTCGTACATGTCATATATGGCCCATGGATCATTGTGATAAAGTATTAACACAATCAGAATCCGTTTGGTCGGTTTTCCGTATGACAGTTGTTGTTTTCACTAAAAATGAAGTCGATTTTAAACAATAGAGAGACACATTGAGTTGTGTCGGCCACACCGTGCCTCGTATTGAGGTGAGGTTGACTCTTACACGTCACATATGACCCATGGATTGTTATCATAATGTTTCAATGGAAAAATAATGTGTTTGTTTGGTTTTCCATATGTACTTAAAATGTTTTCCATTTTAAACAAAAGAGAGGCACTTAGAGAGATCCCGGCCACACCGAAAATCAGATTGAGCCCGAATTGGCTTGGACACGTCACATATGACCCATGGATCGTTGTGATAAATTATCAATATATTCTGAATTTTTTTGATCAATTTTTCGTATGCCTTTTTTTCTTTTGAGTTATAATCCTGCCCATTTTAAACAAAAGAGACACAGTTAGAGTGGTACCAGAAACACTGTTCCTCGAATTTAGATGGGGTTGGCCCGTACACGTCTCAAATGTCCCATGGATCATTTTCCTAATGAATCAACACAATCTGAATGTGTATGGTCGGTTTTTCATATACCAGTTGATGTTTTCACTTAAAATGAAGTCCTTTTGAAACAAAAGAGAGACACTTTGAGTGGTGTCAGCCACGGTGAGCCTCAGATTAAGTCGGGGTTGATTCGTACATGTCACCTGTGACCCATGGAACGTTTTACTAAGGTATCAACACAATAAGAATCTGCTTGGATAGTTTTCCATATGTACATAAAAATGTTGTCCATTTTAAATAAAAGAGAGACACATAGAGTGATCCCGCCCACACGGTGCCTCGGATTGAGACGGGGTTTACTCTTACACGTCACATATGACCCATGGATCATTGTCATAATGTATCATCACATTTCGAATGCGTTGGTCAGTTTTTCGTATGTCAGTTGTTGTTTTCAGTTAGAATAATCTCCATTTAAAACAAAAGAGAGACACTATGAATGGTGTCGGCCACACCACACCTCAGATTGTGGTAGGGTTGACTCGTACGCATCACATATGACCCATGGATCGTTTTTCTAAATTATCATCAAAATCAGAATCAGTTTGGTCAGTTTTACTTATGCTAGTTGTTGTTTTCACTTAAAATGTAGTCCTTTTTAAACAAAGGAAAGTCCCTTTGAGTGGTGTCGTCCACACCGCACCTCAGATTGAGGCGAGGATGACTCATACATGTCACATATGACCCATGGATCGTTCACCTAAATTTCAATGGAAACCGAATGCATTGGGCCAGTTTTCCATTTGTACTTAAACTGTTTTCCATTTTAAGGAAAAACCTTTGAAAACACACACGCAATCAGTGTTTTCGTGCACAATGTCGGAAATCAGTTGTCAGGGTCCTGGTGTATGGATACGTCGGCCGCCCACACCAACACTGGACTCCCTGAACTGAAGACCACACTCGGTACCCTTAATACTATTGCTTCACAGAAAAAAAATATCAGAGTTATAAGTTCTGCGGTAGAACCGACTCCTCTGATACCAATTTGTCACGACCCGTCCTCGGGGCCCGTGCCGTGACTACCCCAACCCCGGCTTCCATAGGCCAGGGGCTGGCGGCTAGCACCAAAGGCGTAAATAACGATAACTGGGAAGGAATTGCCTTTATAAAAGAAAACAAGCACAAGAGAGTAAGCAAGCGGAAAAAGTAAACACTAAGTACAAGAGAAGTTCTGAAAAGTAAATGGGCCAGAATACAAACCCAAAAGAAAGTACAACTACAACTGAACGAAAGTACAACAAAAAAAGGGAATAGCTGGAAGACGGAAGTAGCTCCTGGGTCCTCCTCTTCAGATCCTACCTGAAGGGTAGGTACAGATAGCGCAGCTCCTGGATCGTCCGCCACGGATCCTACCTGAAGGGTAGGTACATATAGCCTCTTCAACGCTCTCTCCCATCAACCACCTCCGTGTGTCGTCTCGCCGTGAAGTCCTCCTCCAGATACTGACTCGTCATGTGGTCCACCTCCAGGTACCGTCCAGTCCTCGAACACTCGTCCTCTGTCAGCACTGCCCGTCGTCTGCAACCAACACAACGAGGTACAGCCATAGCCCGTGCAGGGGTGAGTATAACGATACTCAGTAGGGACCCCGAGACCCTCAAGCTATCTCTAAAACCAACAAGGATAACCACAAAGAAGATCACAACAGATAACCTCTACTTAGTTATATGCCCATACATATAACTAAGTTATCAAGTAACCCATCTCAATCATGAGAAAACACAAGGATCATGAAATCAACGTATAACCACTAACCAGGTATATTCCCATACATATACCTAATTTATCAAGTGACCCATCTCAATCATGAGGTAAATAAAGAGGTCAAAAGTCTCAGCTCAAACCAGGATTTTCATTATCGAAACTGTAACTACTGAAGAGCTCCGTCTCTGGAGGGTACAGTGGTCCTGTCACGACTCCGACGTACTGCTCACTAAACTAAGACTGCTGAGGTAATCCTCCTGTCGAGTACCGCGGGTCATCCACCCAGACACAGTCGTTCTTCACACCGAGGTATGTCACCCAAACATAGTAGTGCACACCCCCTAGTAGCCTGCTGAGGTACTCTCCGGACGAGTACCGCGGGTATGCACTGTCACACAGGTAGTGCTCCATCCGCCATGGGTCTGCACCTCACAAAGTAGTGCTCCGTCCACTGGGCTAGTCGACTCACTCCAAGTTGAGTCGGTCAAGCAGTCATCAGGTCTCAGCCAGCTACACGGTCTCTGTACTCCGTACGCTCGTCTCTGGGAGGGTCCGCTCCATGAGCTACTGGTCGATACTCCAAGTATCTCAATGTCCCACGAAGAAGTATCTCAAGGACTTCCTCGTCATAGGGGTCTCAACGCAACAGACGGCGCGTCAATCGGACGCCCGGTCTGTGAGTTTCTAGCCTTTTCATCCCAGGGGCCCGGTTGGTTTCATGAGCGAACCAATCCCGGCCATATCTCAACTGTACCATTTACTCTAATAGGTTATACTCATTGGGTCTGTTTCTCAACGTGATCAACAACGCCGTTGACGGTTCGTCAAACGGACGTCCTGTCTGAAGATATCAGCTTTTCCGTTCTAGAGGCCCGGTTGGATTTCAGGTGGGATCTGACTCGGCCACTATCCAACTGTATCCAAAACTCAGTCTAAGTACTCCAAAAGTTCCGTCTCATCAAGAGGAAAAAACGAGACAGACGGTGCGTCAATCAGAGGCCCGTTCTGTGAGTTATTGGCTTTTTCGTTCGAGGGGCCCGGTTGGTTTCGTGAGCGAACCAACCCGACCGCACTCCGACGACATCCAAACCTCGAGTAGAGTAATCCAAAAGATCTATCTCACTTAGAGGAATCCATCAAAGTCGACAACACGTCAATCAGACGTTCGGAACTCACGTTACGAGCATTTCCGCTCCGAGGGCCCGGTTGGTTTCACGTACGAACCAACCCGGCCGAACTCAATGTTCTCCGAAACCTTGAGTGTAATATACCGAAACGGCCGTCTCGATCCAGGGATCGTGTTTCCACTGACTGCGTGTCAATCGGAGGTCTACAGCTAATGTTATGGGCATTTGACCGAATGTGGTCTGAAAACGGGGGTATGGGCTCAGGCCGACCCGACACGACCCCCCTGGGTCGACCGAACCGGTTCGTCCCGAACCGGGGCGACCCGTCCCGGGTCCGACCCGGCGGGGCCCGGCTCGGCTGGGCCCGGCCCTGCCCGGCCCACCGGCCGGCCGCGGCTCAACCAGCGTGGCCGAGCCGATTCACAGAGCGGGGTGCGCGACTCCCCCGCCCGCCGCTAATTGAGGCCGGCGGCGGATCCGCCGGCCGCCTACCCTCCGGCGGCGCGCCGCCGCCACCTTCCATGGACCACCGAACGTGATCCGGTGGTCCGTTCCTCTTGTCTTCTTCACCTATGGTCCCCCCGGGACCCCACCTTCACTGTGAAGGGATTCAAACGCCAAAACGGCCTGCTTCGTCGTCGCCCGTCAATCTGCATGTCAAAACGAATAGCGTCGTCTTTGTAGTTTTCCAGCGCGACCCGATGGCGCCACGCGCCTTCGCCGTAGCCCGACTCCAACCGTGGTTCTTTGGTTTTCTTCGACGCGGCGGGACGGCGTCTTGTTCTTGAACTTCCTTCCACGACGCTGCGCGACGACGTCGCGTAATACTTTCTGTGTGATTCCCGCGTGGTGCGACGACACCTCGCCATTCCGTTCCATCCACAAGGAATCAAACATGAACATAGGAGGGGGGTTCGGCTGTGTTTGTGTGGTCTAGCCCCCCTCCCATTAAATGATATCATCTAGTCCAAAACCCACAATAATCGATAAACTAGATTCATGAACGGGAAATAATTAAATAAAATAATCCCCTACCTCGGTTCAGGAACTGTGTTCGCCAACGAGCCGCGGAAGACGAGCGTCGCGGAGGTCAGGCGTCGCGGGAAAAGAACATCGACTTCGCGAAGCAAGGATTCAAAGTCATTGATGGCGATTTCGTCGCGGAAAACCGTCACGGAAGAGACGACGTAGAAGAAGAACGGCGCGTCGCGGATACGGCGTCGCGGAAGAACCGTGTTCTTCGGCGGAGATGTTCTTCATTGAAGAACGTTGTTCTTCGCGTTCTTCGTTGACGTTGAAGAAGAAGAAGACCGCTTTCCCAATCCTCTCAAGGTTGCAAAACTCTAACAATAATAAAATAAGACTAAGTCTTATTTTATTAACACAACCTAATCATTTGAATTTCAAGAGTTTGAAATTATGTAACTCAGTTAATTAATTATAATTGGTTGTCAATAATTAATGAAGTGAGTTAATGGGGAGTTAGGAATGTGAGGGGTTAAGAGGGTTAGGGAGTTTAATGAATTTGAAATGGTGGGGGGTTCGTGTGGGCCCCACCCTTTCAAATATCCACAGATGGGATGTTGGGTGGATGTGGGCCCACCACCAACTTCCCATGGGAGAAGTTAACCACATGACATGAAATAAAATTGATTCAACAATTTTATTATTATTTTTAATTAAACCCCAAAAATTAACTTCTTCACACGCACAAACGCAACTATGGTAAAGGTCCCCTTAAGTGATTACCGGCAATGCGAGTTCATCGGTGCCCTCGGAATTCGATTCCGAGCACCGGTTCAAAAGTTAGAAATTCCCGCTCGCTCTTTCACTGAACTTACCCGAGCCAAACTTCGGAAATTAATTCCGGGCACACCGGGCCTTGGAATCAGGCGCTGTCCGAAACTGCGTTCTTCTAATATCCCAAAGAAAATTTAGAAAAAATTTCCCTTGAATTTTATGACTCATTACATAGAAAATCTATAAAACTAACTCAAATCCAGTACAATAGTAGTGGTCTAGATAAAACCATCAATTTGAATATATTAAACATCAAATATCAGTAATATTAGTAAAAAATCTAACGGATAAATTTTTCCAACATCACCATCACCATCACCATCATCACCAACATCATCACCCTCATCCTCGTCCACATCATTGTCCTCTCCCTCCTCACCGCCCTCCTCTTCGCCCTCACCCTCCTCCTCGCCCTCACCATCTGCCTCGCCCTCCTCTTGTCCCTCCTCTTCTTTATCAGACTCCTCGCTATCATCATCGTCAGGCTGGACATTGTCTTGACCACCACTATAACTTCCACCTAGTGCACCATATATAGAATGTATCTACGACATATATTGTTCAAAAGTTGGTGTTGGACTCTAGTGGAAGTATTGGACGTAGAACTTCAATAAATATCATAAGTGCACTGTTTTCCCTAGTCGGATGTTCTGCCGTCTCTGTGGACCTTTTGACTTCATGTACTGCCTATGCCCTAACTTGCTGCAGCTCGGTGGCACTACAACTCATACTTGAGGAGGGTCAATACCTCTTCGAGGCTATCTGAGGTCGGCAGCGTACTCTGCCTGGATGCTCCTCTCCCAAAACCTGATGTAAGTGATCAGTTGGCCCAAAATTGTCTTGATCTTGGGCATCGAGGGCCTCTAAAGAAGCCTGTTACAAATATACATATATTATTAAGTTAAAAAATAGATATTAAGATATAAAATCAAAAGATTATAACTTAAAATCTGCTACTGAGTCTCTTCATTGACGGCACATCCATCCTTTTTTCCTCTACTCAAGCAAAAAAGTTTTTCTCAAGGCACACATCCATCAATATTCTGTATTTTCTTCTACAACGACATTGAAAATTAATGTTATATGAAAACATTAGCAAACAATTAAATAATTGAGGAAACAAAAGAATGTGTAAGTCGTAAATAAATCGTATAGACAATTGTCATACCTGATTCTTCTCATGATCTGGCATCGTAATACGTCCCAGTGTGTGGAGGTATTTTTTTAAATCAATGTTTTTTTAATTTTTTCCCGATGATTCCTAAATAAAATTTGATAAAGCAGAAGTTAGTATTAATGAAAAACAAGAAAGTTATTATTTAAATACTTCAAATGTAATTAATACCTTAAACTAGGTAGACGTCCAATGAGTTATCATCTGACGATACTGTTCTATAGGAAAATCATCCACGACCGGTACCACCTATAACTCAGTGCCAACACTAGCACACCAGCCAATTTAAAACTCATGCTTGTAGGCTCTCTAAAACTCGCCTAATTCCTTTAGACGTTCTGGTCGGGCACCCTTACTATAGGGGAAAATTAAATCGAATATGACATCAAAATATTAATTTACAAAAATAAAAAAATAATTCATGGAATTAAATAAAACAGATTGTTTTACCCATATCTCTACACAAGATATATCCATGACCTCATGTGGTAAATGTCTCCATGATAGCGGGCTGACGGGAATGATGTCGGAGTATTTGGAAAGCGTCTCCAAAAAACTCCGACAGTGCTCCCCTATTTTCTCAACCATTTGGTTATCTTCATTGTAATCCACCATAACCTGTGTGTTTCAGTTCCACACCGCATGGATGCTTATACGCCCCCGCCCCTACCTCCTGTCAGTAGATGTATAGGTCGTGAAAGAGAAAACCAATTTTTTATCAAAACATGTTATAATGAAAATAAATATTTCTATACAAATTTTTTATGGTTCTATAATTATAAATGCGCTAGTCTAATCGCTGAGCACCACTGGATCCACAAAAACTGAAGGAACACCCCGTGGTGGAATAGGAGTCGAAGACGATGGAATATAGAATCTCATAGAGACAGAAGTAAAAGGAAAAGATGATGGGACATCTGTATGACTAGATTCTAACTGGGGATTGGGAATCATCATGGGATATGAAAAAGATGGTCCAGAAGATGCAAAAGGTGGCAAAAACATCGGAGGCCTAATTATCCCATGTGTCCCTAAAGCCACACTGGGATCAGAATGTGGGAAGGATGACATGTCTTTGGGAGGGCAGGATCTAGTCGGGTACGCGAAGCTGCTCGTCCACCTCTAGTACGAACCCTCCTCATACCACCTTTATATGTACTAGGACCAATAATAGGCTCCTCGTCGAATAACAGTCGACGTGTAGGTGGATCCTACAAAAATGTTTACAAAAAATTAATCACATGACATTATATATTCTTTACATATATTTATTTTAAATAAAGTACTCACTATATGCACTAATGTTGGAACTCCCATCTCCGCCATTCAACAATTGTTCTCCATCATTTTTTCCTTCATCTCTCTTCAATCGGCTGAATTTCCTACTTTTGAAAACAAATATGTAATTAATTAGAAAAAGAAAACTAATGTGTAACTGAAAAAACTAAATATATGAAGGAATAGGGGGATTCATTGGTAATTTAGCTATCAATTGTTTTAGAAGAGCATGAATGGATTTAATAAATCACAAAAGTTGAAATGATCACCTAGTTAGAAATATTGCTTTACTAGGTTTTAATATAGTTCAATTCCAAATTATAAAATGCAATTCAAATAAAACTACAACCAATAAACATTGAAAATTCACATGACTGTCAAGTCAGCTAAAACATAATTTTGATCAATGCTCAATAAATTTGAATATTACCAACATTAACAACCCAAATCGAGGTAAACCAAAAGAATAGAGAACATGGATTAATGATTCTATATATTTTCAACCACAACATCAGGTTCCCAATCAACACTAACAATTGTGCTATTATAATCATCATAAGAAATTAATGGATTGGTTCCAATGGCACTAGGGACAGTGTCAATTCCATCATCACAATCATCAAAAATATATCTTGGAATTACTTTAACTATGACACCAAAATCAGGTCGAAGTGGGTCTTTGACATAAAATACTTTTTTAGCCATTGATGCCAACACAAATGGTTCTTCTGTAGCAAGAGTGCGAGTTATATTAATTACACAAAATCCACAATCATCAATAAAAGTGCCATGTCTCGTCATCGAATCAAACCAATGGGATTTCATCATTGTGACTCGTCCATGAGAGTAATAATACAATATTATTATTTTCTCAATGACTCCATAATAACCCACATTTTCAAATCACGGTCTAATATCTGATGCACTGGCATAACAATCTGTTGTGGAAGTAACCATAACACCATCATGTTCTTTTCTCATGTTCTTTTCTTGTTTAGTGACAATAAATTTTTACTCATTGATAACAATTGATTTACAGTCACGAACCACAGTATTAGGACCAAAAGCCTAAGATCTTATTTCCTCAGAGACAGAGTCAGTAGAAAAACTCAATACCTGCAATATAAATGACTATTAAACTTAATTAAATATTGATATAATTATTTTAAATAGTAATATTTTAACCTTCAATTTTAACCAACCAGAAAACTCTTTATTATGCAAGGTCTCTCTCTTTCTCAAAGATAAAGAACAATGATTCCTATTTATCATTGGTTTATGTTCCCTATAGATAAAAAATATGAATTGTATAACATATATATATGTAAGATATAGATACTCAATTTAGTTTCTAGATATGTTCATTGAAAGAATCATAGTTTAATAAAATTGGGTGATGTGACATCTCCCTCTCTTCATGGATTAATGTCTTCAGTGTATATGATCTAGGAATTCCTCCAGTTCGAGGAAGTGATGGAAAACTGGGTTCAATTTTCTCATACTATTCTTCTTCATTTCTCATTGGTCTGTTCATTATTGTAGTAATATAAGACAAATACATTGAGCAGAAATCCATACATTCTTGAGCCAAGTAACCATTCACGATAGAACCTTCGAGATGATTCATGTTTCAGACATAAGACTATAATGTGTACATATTTATTTTAGTTGGATACATTCAACGAAAAGAAACAGGTCCTCTGAGAAGTATTTTAGTGGGAATATGGACAGTCATATGCAACATGCATGTGAAAAATATTGGAGGAAATATTTTCTCCAACTCACACACAATTAAAGGGAAACCTGTCAACATTTATTACAATAATGCCATGGACAACTTCTTATCACAAAGATCTCTAAACAAATGACACAACTGAATAACAGTCACCCTTAAATTATTGGAAAAAAGATCACAGATTGCTATTAGAAGAAAATCATGCAGTAGAACGTGATGATCATCAGTCTTCAATTATTTTAGTTATAACTCTCTTCTATTGATCCATTTTGATATTTTTCTTGAATAGACATCTGAAACTCTAACAGTCTCTAATACTTACGGAAATTGTTTTTTCTCGTAGGTGTCATCACATAATAAGAACATGGAAGTTTCCATTTATTTTCACTGATACGCACATGATGCAATTCTGGTCTAATGCCCCAATCCACCAAGTCACGCCGAGATCGTAAATCATCTTTTGTCGTACCTTTGACATTTAAAAGAACCGAAATAAAAATTTCGCATATATTTTTTTCAATATGCATTAAATCTATGAAATGACGTAACAAATTCGTTGACCAATAAGGAAAATCAAAAAAGACAATCATCTTCCTCCAATTGTAACAGGTTTCAGTGGAAATATTCTTTCTCTTTCTAGATTTCATTAGACCCTTCCAGAATGAAAAAATTAAATCTTTCAATTCATTAAGCACATCAGTTCCAGACATACACTAAGGTGGATCATCAGTCTCTATGGTATTATCAAATCGTCAACGATTCATTCTATATGGATGATCATTTGGAAAGAATCATCGATGTCCAATAAAACTGTAACTACATAGATGTTTCAGTCTTCTAGATCGTGTATTCTTAATAAAAACTGGAAATGACCATTTTCCGATCATGATCCAACCATACATCATCGCATAAGCCCGAAAATTATTGATCGTCCACATAAGCACAACACGCATCTGAAATATGTCTTCCGAACATGCATCGTATGTGCGCACCCCATATCCAAAAGAAGATTCAACTCTTTTATTAAAGGTTGCATGTATACATTAATCTTAATGCGGGGATCCGAAAGACCAGATATGAGTATACTCATGAAAGTGAAAGGTTTTTTCATACACAATCTCAGGGAAGATTATAATTGTGTATAAAAACTAGCCATGTGCTGTGAAAATTAATCATATGACCAAACAGATTAAAACCGTCGCATGAATGACCCAGCCTCACATTACGCATGTCAGCTACAAAATCAGAATGTCGAGCATCAAATCTCTGGCATGCAAATCCATCTGCATGATGAACCAAATCATCATTAGTCTTCATTCTCTCGGTATCATTCCATATCATTTTTATTGATATTTCATGAGATATAAAAATATTTTAGAGTATTGGGATCAATGGAAAGTTCCACATTACATTATATGGAACACGGGATGGTGTTCCATCACATTTTTACTTCCAGTGGGATGTGCCACTTTTTATACATTCATTTCGTTCAGCAGTTTCCTCCCAGAATAAAATGAAATCTTTCGGGCAAGAACGAATTTTGTTTCTTGAAAATCATTATTCCTCCAAAAACTTCCATTCCATATACTGGTTTTAGAGAATATCTGCATCATATGGAAGTAAATATTTCATGAGGGTAATAATTTTATAGATTTCTATATTAGAAATCCCATACATATTTTTCCTATGAAACAATTATATAAAAATTCCAGCTTTTTCATTTTATCGCATTGTCGATATACTGGATTCGTGGCAGCATCATTTAATTTTTTCACCCTATTAATATCATCATTTTCATAAGATGCATCATATTTCCTCATATCAAAGTATTCTTGAGTATAAATCCTTTATTTTTCATGATGACAAATAAATAGAAACCGACCATCTAAAAAATTCTACATTCCAGTCCTTTCATTTTGATCATCACCAATTTGTGATTTCATTTTCTCCCCAGTGTGATATCACACAAAGTAGTTTGCTTGAAATTTTTTTTGGTAATGTGGTAGCTGACTTCTTCCCTGCTCAACCAAGGTCTACCAACACAATTGGAACATGGGCAGTGTATACGGCCACTATCTGAATAATTTTGAAATTCAAAATATATAAATCTCTCCAAATTGTTCTGAAAATCACTTGAGATCTGATCAGTTTCATACATTCAACTTTTGTTCGTTATGTTAAAATAATTTATATAAGTCATTTTGTCATAAAAAATTCAATAGGATTGAACTTTAATAGAAAATACATTTAAGTAAATGATAAATGAAGAAGTATCTAGTCGATGTGGTGAACTATTAAAATAATGTAAAGAACAAGTACTCATAAATTAACATAAAATGTATTTATATTCATTTTCATTAGGTCTATAAGAGTAACATGCCTCAGGTCCCATTATGTGTTATAGTCATCCCAAATCATTCACTCATGTTCAATAACTCATTATTCGCACCTCTATGGACATACATTTCATTACCCAATTACTTCCCAAAGTCAAGTGCACCACATGGGTGAATAAATATTAGGATTCTACACTAATAGGTTGTTCATGGATTGTAAAAATATTTAATTTCATTAAGTATAGTCAAAAACATTTATTTTTTAATTTGAGATTAATAATAAAGTATGTCCATGATAAAAACATTACCAAATTAAACTTCTGACTTATCTAACATTTTTATAGATATCTACACATGCCAACATGGCTACTAAAAAGTACCCCACCCTCATAAGAGTGACTATTGGATAAGATGGACACATAATATACAACTCAAAATGAGAACCATATTTAGTTGACCCAAAAGTTATATTTTTAAAATCATCTTGGGAGAAATGGAATTTATGATCCTTGTTAACTGATGAATAAAGAAGCTCGTATTCAATATGTTGGACACTATATAAGGTAAGAAATCATGTGAGGATGGTTTTAAATCATTCAATTTCTTACTTGTTAGTGAGAATGATGGCATGAAATAATGACTTGGAGTTCACTGATTAAATGAGGGTAGAGGTTGCATAGGATATGTAAACAGAATGATTAAATAAGGGTATAGGTTGTATACACTGTGCATGGTGGGGGAGTCTCAGCCGATTAAAAAACTAAAATAAATTCCCATCATAGGTATTAATAAGAAACATCAGAATCAAAAGATACTCCAAATAAAAAAAGACAAAAAACATCAATCACTTCAAGAATTCACTACTATGCATGGTTTATCCACATGTTTAGCACTAATTATATTCCTTAATCATGAACCACAACTAAAGCTCCCAGTTTTCACCAATAAACATATAATATCCCCCATGATCACTATATGACCTAACACTAATAGGTAAATATGTTAAAATATCTTTAATAAACTCATTAATAGGCTGAAAATGTAAATATAATCTTGAACCAACCATGGAATCTCTTTCACAACACATTCTCACACACCACTTTTCTCATGTGCTACTAAATACCAAACATAGTCACATATCAAGTGTACTATAACAAAAATCATTACACAAGCCTTATTAAAAAAATTCCCATTTTAATAAAACACTTTCCTCAATATTAAATCATTTCTAAAATATCTTTCAAAATCCATTTTAAATAACAAAATACCTTTGAACATTTTTAACAAATATTTTGAGTATTCTCATAGCACCCCCATTTGGAAAAGTCGCATTAAATGCCCAATTTCCACGCCAAACTATTGAAAACAATTAACATGGGACAATAATCGACCACAAATAACTTAACTACAAATTAGAAAAATAGAAACCAAATGTTATATACAATTTAATGTTATGTTTTGGGAAATGAGATTAAATAGAGACAACAACATCATAAATGGTTCCAACATCATAACATTTGATTAAAACCACCCATAATAGGAATTTTAATGCCTCAAAAACCGAATCCCTAATAAAACAAACCAAATCTCCAATTAAAACATTGAATTTATGGTATATAAATTCAGTAAAAATGGATAAATATGTATGATAAGTGGAAAATGTCAAATAAGAAATAAAGATTTGGAATTATCCCATCTATCCTCGTGGGGGAGTCTCACCGAATTTGATGGAGATCGCCTAGTGGGGCACGAGTGTTCTACAAATTGGGGGATATAGGTTTTGGATATTGTGGGAGAAACGAGACTGGAGGAGCGACAGGAGGAGGTCTGCCCGATTTGAGTATTTCTGGACATCTTTTCCCAATGGTTTGAACCAATCCATAGGGAAAGACTTAGGAAAGTGAATATTTCCCAACGGTTATCTTAAACTGTTGGGAAATCATCAACCTTTCCCAACGATTTCATCAAAATGTTTGGAAAAGGATAATAAGTGGCAGAATTCCCAACGGTTTGATAAAACTGTTGGGAAGTCATTCCAAAACTCTCCTATACCAATGGTTCATTGGAACCGTTTCTATAATACCATTGGGAAAAAAAATATTCCCAGTAGTGAAACCACCTTTCTTAACATTGTACGATGAAAAATCTAGAACGTCGGCCCTTGAATTTCCCAAGAACATTATTGATCTATGAAAATTTCAGAAAATTTCAACCTAAAATAACTAGATAGAGAGTAGAAATAAGGAGAGATGCTTTAGGGAAAGAGAAAACTCACTGGTTGAAATTCATCAAACCCAGTGGTGTTCCAATAAGAACTCAGATAGATGATCATAAGGTACTTTAAGATTCTCAGTCATGTGTCACTCTCCGGTTAGAGGCATAGGAAGAAGAAACATGTTCTGGAGATGAGACATGAATTTGGTCTGATTATCCAAATAAAAAAGAAATTTGCACAACATGGTCATTAAATGTAAATTTCATGTAGTAGCCTCGATCAACCACTACATTAGGCGGTCTACAAGGCCATATACTCGGTCGTTACATGGACAATATAAGGAAATATGCGGAAACCGAGTAAATGACGTGTAATCAAGAGTACATAGAGCATACATTGCGTATTTCCAAATTCGTTATTTTATCTCAAAATCACATGAAATCAAAATCTATTCCAAAAATGAATATATTGGATCTTATAGAAAAAAATAATTAAAAGAACAATAAATGATCAATTATTTATTAATAAAAAAAACAACAAAAAATAAATTTTATTGAAAATTTATAATATATTATATCATGAAACCATTCCACATATAGGCATTAAAATATAAATTTTTATGTTATTTCTATAAAAAATATTATTATTCGGTATTACCAATACGATGAGGGTTTCATTCAGAATTTCATCTGTATTCAGGATTGTTTTTGTTTATGTATCCCTTGGTATAATTATTTGAAATTTATATCATAAAATAAATATTTTTTCGTTTTCATTCATTATTCATGAACATTTCATGTTATCATAAAATTATCCAACTATTTATTAATGAAATGTATAGAAATTTTTTTTAACAACATATGAAATTATTTGTCTCTATAGTAGAAAAACTATTTTCTCCAAAACCATGATTTTGTTTTATTATAACAAATTATTTTAAAATTATAAAAAGTATTTATTAAATTTATTTTTAACCTTTTTCTCTTAAAAATATTTTGAAATTATTCAAAATGTGGTTTTCAATATATGGAAAATTGGAATTTTACAAATAATGGGAATGTAATATTTGTTTTATGATGTACAACATCGAAAAAATATTCAACATCGTGACCACTCAATGTTTAAATGATTATATTACATGTTTTAATATTTCATTTGATCGAAAATAATTTTCCAAATATAATATAGAATATTAATTTAATAATCATTTTCATAGTGAGAGTATAATTTCCTCTATAATTTTTTATGACATTTTAATGGTATTTATAATAATCAACGACATAAGACATTTATTTTACTTATGAACTACTCTGGATATTTTGTGATGATATCATCCTTAAAAAATTTTGGATGGAATATGATTAATTTGACCGAGGATGTAAAATTTTATTTCCATTAATTCCATTAATCTAGATGGTTTATGACTTTATTTATTTGATTATGGTAGGTATTAATAATTCATATGTCATATTTTTAGTATGAATGTTTATAGTGATTATATTTCACCTCTTTAATATTTGAAATTCTTTGTACATATAACATTATGGGTGGGTCCTAGTTATAGATATTCCCTTTGTGCATTAACATGTCTCATGAGAGAAATCATTTTGAAAAATTAGTTGGGTTTAACACAAATATCTAACCTATATAGTAAATATTAATGAAAATACTTTTATTATATTTAATATTATGAATTCCCACATTGTGATAATATTATTGATGTCTGTCTGATTAATTAATTAATTGAAATATACATAGATCTTTTTTATGATTATATGATCAATTACATGGATTTATTTTATCATCATTTATTTCTTCATGATTATGCTTAATTTATTTATTAAATGGTAGGTGTTTTAGTCATAGGCCTTTATATATTGATTATGATTATATAATCATGATAGATTCTTTCATATTCGTCCCCTTATAGAATATTTGATCTCACCCCTTTCATATTTATTAGTTTCCACTAGATATCTAGATGTGTTTAGTGATTTATATATGTTGATACACTATGAGAAAAAATGAATTTCACATGTAAATATTTTTGGTATTTTTTTATAAATTTTTATTTTTATTTTTATTTTCTATTTGGATTACTAATAACAATAAATTTATTATTATTTTGGTATTAAATTAATCATATCATATAAAATTGTAATATAGTTACCACTAGATTTAGGATATTGGGTTCGTTGTCTTTATAGTTGGTATGAGTGGATGTTTAGTAGAAACATTTGAACTATATTTGGGAAATCCATAATTATGGAATATAATCCAATAATAAACATGGATGGTAATTATAATAGTAATATAATAAAGGTTTAGTTAGGTATAAATTATATGATTTTTCATAGAAATGAATCCATTTCTGGATAGTATAAGTTATTGTGGTTTTAGAACAATATACCTAGGGATAATAACTCTTAAAATAGAACATCTGTCTAGAATCTAGAATGACCTTGTAATAAAAAATTGGATATATAATTATTATAATTTGAAAAACATTGGTATTATTTTTAGGATAATTTACATTTTCATGAAAAACCATTATGAATAATTTATAAGCATTTTACGATTTAAAAACATTTCCAGTGAGTCGGTATTTATTATAATGGGATTATAAAAGCATAAATTTTTCAATTTAAGTTCATTATTTCAATATCATTGAGATTATAAATTATGTTTCATAATGATATGATCTAATATAGTGTATTAGATTTTCTATAATTGGATCCTTTTAGATGGAATGTAAATCACATTAGCACACATACTATATAAGGATTTCCCACCTATGAAATATAATAATGTTCTTACGGAAGTTATAATTGTAGAAATTATAACCGTACTATGAATGATTCCATTGGGTAAGATAACTAAATTTCCCATATAGAATAATCTAATGATCCGATTTGGAGTGTAATAATTTTATACTTCTCTATTCATCATTAGCCACAATTATTCAATGAGACTAAAAATCTATTTTTGGATAAAATATGGATATATTCAATATAGAAGATTGTTATGCTATTGGGAAGTAAGTGAAGGTATAATATTTCATGGTAGTTTATCATTTCTCAAGAGAAGAATATCATTGTGTTCATTTTTTCAAAACACTAATGATAATGAAGTAATATCTAATAAAGAATTAAAGGATTTCAAGGAACTATTCTGGGAAAAGTGTTATCCTTGTGAGAAATGAGTGGTAATGAAGATATAATAACTATGTATAATAATAATAATAATATATTAAATGGTATATCAGTAAGACGAAAACCTTTCTATTTTATAAATGCATTAAATATATTATGTATATAATAAAAATAGTATGATTGACTATTTCTTTGATGTGTTAAATCAAAACTGTCAAAGTGAATTAGACACCAAAATATTCCCATCAAACTAGGAAATGGTTTCATGTGATATAAAGGCAAATAATAAATTCTCCATGAGAAATAGAATATAATGAATAAAATATAATAAAAGTAATATATGGAAAATGATAGATAATGGGGGGAAGGTAAATATAGATTTTCCTTTATGTTCCTATTTTGTAAGGAAAAACATGGTTCTAACTGGAATGAGATAGAGATTTTATATGTTTGTGGAGAGAAAAAAAGCATGATAATTTTTTACTAGGGAAATAAATAAGTTTCCATTTTTTAATTCATTATCTATAATTATACGGGGAACTACACAAAATCAATATCGCATGCGTTAAGGTAATATTTCCTTGATGAAGTGAAGGGACAAAGGTCAAGATTATGCTATTGATACAACTAAAGTTGGATGATTAAATTATTTTAATTTAGATTAAAAAAATTGGTTGAAGAATCATTTAATCCATGATAATGTCATTATAAAAATCATAAAAATTATAATAGTTTCTACTATAGTACATTATCATTAAAGACATATAAATATATGATTAATGGCATTGTGTCCCAAAAAATCCATTTTTGTGGAATGTGGATTTATTTAGAAAATTATTGATTGATGTATAATAACCTTAATTATATTGTATTAAATGGTTTCATGTGATATAAAGGAAAATAATAAATTCTGCATGTGAAATAGAATATAATGAATAAAATATAATAAGAGGAATATATGGAAAATGATGGATAATGGGGGGAAGGTAAAGATAGATTTTCCTTTATATGATTATTTTTGTAAGGAAAAACATGGTTCTAAGTGGAATGAGATGAGGATTTTATATGTTTGTGGATAGAAATGAAATCATGTTAATTTATTACTAGGGAAATAAATAAGTTTAAAATGTTTAATTATTTATCTATAATTTTATGGGGAACTACACAAAATAAATATCCCATGTGTTAAGGTAATATTTCTTTGATAAAGTGATGGAACAAAGGTCAAGATTAGGATATTGATACAAATAAAGTTGTATGATTAAATTATTTTAATTTATATTAAATAAATTTTTTGAAGTATCATTTAATCCATGATAATGTAATTATAGAAAACATAAAAATTATAATAGTTTTACTATAGTACATTATCATTAAGGACCTATAAATATATGATTAATAGTATTGTGTCCAAAAAATCATTTTCTATGGAATGCAGATTTATTTAGAAAATTATTGATTGATGTATAATAACCATAATTATATTGTATTTGATGAGATAATAATGATAAATATATTTTTTGCGGATAATATTAGGATCCTTGAAATTTATTAATGATTTATGTTATATATTTTGAGTTACTGCATGTTTTGATTTATGGAATATATTAGAAAATGTGAGACTTTATTTTTTGGAATGATTCATTCTTTCATTATTTTATTATATTTATCAATTTACTCCCATGTTTCTAATGTTACATTAAGAGTCAGTTTAAATTTTCTATAAATTATAAGCTTGGTTCAGTGACAATATTTATAACATTTTGGACTTTAGATTTTGTCCGACATATTTTTGATGATCCATAAAGTTACATTTTTATGAAATGGATTAATTATAGTTTTGGGTGTTTCTATTTTGGTTTATAGATTAATATATTATTTTGGGAAAAATTTACTAATGATTTGGGTTTCAGTAGAGAAATCATGGATAACATGTCTTTATTTATGGATCTTACCATCGATAAAATTTTTATTTTACTGCATCAGGAATATTAAATTATTTTTGAATACTCATTACATAGTGTAATATATGATCTATTATATGATCAAGTAATAAACAAGGGATGAAATTAGATAATTATTTTTTGGTTTTATATATCTGAATGATAAAAAAATCCTTTAACATTAGTAATATGATATTGAATAAAAATATAACCCTCATAACTTCATTTCTGTTCAGTCAATGTTATATTAAATAATATAATAGTTATAGTGTTTTTTGGTTATCATTCACATTACCTTGTTCTATATCACACACTATTATTATTTTTTCATTAGTATTTTCTCACATGCCTATGGTTTCATTTCCAATATATTTTCTCTATCGAGGAATCCTAGAAATGTATTATATTTGATGACCATAATGCATTAATTTCACTATTATAAATAAGATTTTTTATTAATCAAATTCATGATATAGTGTTTGAACCTAGATATTTTCAAATTTCAACAACCTGATTACCTGGATCATGAATAAATTTAGTGTAAAAATTTATTTAAGAGATTGGTTGAATGTAACAACCCACGATTCTAAAATAAGTACATTATGATCCAAATGAGCTATAAAAACAACACCAAAATTATAAGATAATGTATCACATTAATAATTTATGATATATTTATTTTAATTAAATCTCTTTGATAGATTTTGATTCATGCAACATTGGTTTTAAACAAAAAATGATAATCAATTATATAAATAGTATTCAAACATTTCCATTATAACATAACCATTAATATATTGATTATAAATACTAATAAATAAATTATAAAAATTATATGTCATAAAGGTGCTTAAAATAAATTCATTTTTTTATATTGATTATAAATAACACATGAATCATTTTAGAGGGAAATAAATGTTTTAAAAAAATGTATTTTTTCAAAATTATGGATTAATCATGTTTTGAAAACGTAATTAAAAATTGAAATTTATAATTTTTAGAACATTCACCAAAAAAATAAACAACATTTTTGAAATAAAAAATCAAAATTTATGTCTATGTGAATTTTTGAATAAAAAATTATATGATTTCATATTTAATGAATATTGAGAAATACTATTTTTTAGAAAATTTTATATTTAAAATTATTTAGAATGTAAATTTATATTTTGAATTATTTTTAAAGTAATGTAAGCCCAATAATATTAAAATGTAATAAATATATGTCACCATAATTAATTTCATATTGGAATTCAACGATAAAACATTCTATACTTATAATAATTTTCAATTTACAAAATTTTACTTTCATTACAACTATTGTTTAATTTGAAATTGAATTATTGGAAATATGTGAATTGATTTAAGAAAAATGGATACCATAGGTAGAATAATAATAATTAAATAATATATTAACTTGAACATAATTTTTTACCATAATTAACTGTGAAAAAAATAATTACAGCGGTTAAGGATGAAATGAGTTTACATGGGGTGAAACAAAGATGTCATTGGATAAAAATGATCAAAAACTTGTAAAAAAAGATTTTATATACATATATATTAATTATAATGTCTAATTATATTTAAAAACAAATTTTTATGCTTATTTCATGAAAAAATGTGGGAATCACTTTTTATTTCCAAAAATACTATATGTTTACTCTTCCTCCATTATAAAAGTCCTTCCCCTCTCATACCACAAAACAATTTCAAAAAACATGGGTTTAGAAAATAAATTCGCAAAAAAAATATTTATAACAATTCAACTTTCTTATATTTCTTATTTTTATTATTAATCCGTCCCCTTAGGGATTTTTGTGTAAACATATAGAGGCCCTCAGAATAAGGGATAAAATTTTAAAAATGTGCATATGTTTTATTTCATCATACACCTTTTTAAAAGCATCATAAAATATGATAATATAATAAAAAATTATATCATATATATATAGATGTTATTATGTTCATTTAATAACACAATTACATATTCACAACAATCAAATGAAAAAACGAAGACATTGATTGTGTGGAAAAATAACTACTGCCTCGCCAAGCGATGAAATTCATGTTCCATAAACACATTTCAAGGATGTATAGATTTATGGACTTAAAATTTCTTATTATACATATGAAAATAATTCATTTCTTAAATTTTTATATCTTTTATTTATTCTTACTTTCAATTCATTGGGGGATATGATATCGTGTCTCATGTGTATGATAGTCTATAACGTCATGAAGCAGTGTGATTCATTTTCCTCTTATTATTTAAATTAAACATTTTAATATTAAATTAGCACAAATATATTATATTTTAATTATCATAAAAAATTGTTAATATATAATACCATATATAACTTCTTACCTTTTAATGAACCTGAAATGATAATTTCACTTGTGTGCACGTGTGAACTATGACAACCACATAGCGATGTGAGATGTTTCTCATTTTATATTTACATGTACTATAATAAGGATGGATTTGACAAAAATTAATGATATATATATATAATATTAATGTTTTTAATCGTTAATAAATATTTTTTTCCATTTGTTCCAACATTCGATGGAAATGGAAATAACATTCTTGCTTATGTACGACCAACTGTCTATATGAACAGTGTATTCCATTAGCAATCTATAACATTTATAGATTTATATATATATGTATATAAGGATTATATATATCATTTATATCCTTTTTTACATTATTTATATAATTTAATTATGAATAAATTAAATGGAACAAAATTAACCAACTAAAATATATATGAAAAAAGATCAAATATCACATGAAATACAAATGTTAACAAACAGTTGATAATAAAAATATGTTAAATGAATATAAGTAAATATTATATGGAATTTTATATATGATAATTTTACATTAATATATGTTTATTAATATTAAATTTATTATTAATTAGCTTAAGCCACATACAATGGATGTTAATCTTGGGTGAAGGGTTTCTCGTCTCACATTTTAATCCACGTGACAAACACAATATTAACAAATTATTCTATTGTTTGGAGTATATACATCCCATTTTGGTTTTTCCTATAATTATTTTTTTCTCCTAATAGTATTTATGTTTTCATTTGATATTATAAATTTCATGTTGCTTATAATTCAAATTTTACCAAAGTGGTAAGTGTTGGTTTTACAATCTCAACATTATTTTTGATTATTTTTTATTATATATTCTACATATGGATTATTTTATATTTATATCATAAAATAAATATATATCCTTAATATACAATTATCCATTTATTTTTTACGTAAATTTTTGATTTTTGACATTTTTTTACCTTGAAATCTTGAGAAAATATTTTTATAAACCCTAATTAAATTCTCTCTTCGAATGAAAATATTTGTTATTCCATATGAATTTTTATAAAATAATATATAAAAGTATATTTAACATTATCAGAATGATTTATTATATATATTTTTACACATTTTTAATTTTTTTTAAATCAGTGGTGTAGTCATGTCGTTTTCAAAACAAGGCATGTTTGGATTTTACCAAAAAAATATGAAGTTAATAATTGTTTTAACATTTACAGAACGAACTATATTTTCTACCATTAAGAACGAATTTTTTTTAAAAATTAATTTTTTATGTTCATTTGAAATAAATGTATTTTGAATTTGTTTTATTATCTAATAAAAAAATATTTTCAATCTGAGAATTTTATTTTCTTCCAAAAATTGATTGATGAATTATTTATGGAATTCCAATTCATTAGGGACATATGGCTTTTAATATACCTATGAAACAAAATTAATATGTTATATTAAGATCATCTATATTGTGTAATTCGATGGATTATGACCAACATAACTAAGGATGTCCAATTTTTTTTATTCTCTATATTACTTTTGATAGATTAGGATTATACATATTGGAATGGGGTTTGTATTAAAAGTTCATATGATAATTTTTTAATATCAATATTTATATTGATTATATATATCACCTTTCATATGACTAATTCATTGGAATTAGTATTTTATGTGTGGGGCCTCGTTATAGATATCCTCTCAGTGCATTGAATGATATCTAGAACAAAATTAGTTGAATAAATTAGATGGGTTTCTTCCCACAGATTTAAAATACCTTTTTAAATTTCTTTATATTATATTTTAGTTGTCCAAAATTTTTCATCCCATCATTATGAGAATATTTAATGATTTCAATTTTATATTTTCTATTATCTAAAATATCAATAGATATATTTTATCCTTATGTTATTATATATATGTATTTAACTGATCAAAATTTATTTATGCAATATTATTCATAGTGAATTGATTAAATAGATTTTTTTTAATTTTTTTCCTTTCCATATTTATTATAAATATTGATTAATGATATATTACACTATATATTTACCTTTATTGAGCATATGAACTAAAGAATTTCTTATGGTTTATTTTATACATGATACTATGATGTTTTTTGTCATTAATATAAAATGAATAACTATGGTTAATAATGGTTTTATAAAATAATATTATTTTGTAATTTTTCATTTTCAAATATAATGTGAGTTTCATTTATGTATATAGTTACCATGGAAACTAACCAATTCGATCCTTAAAGATATGATTCCCAATATACTATTATTATCTAATAACATAAACAAAAAATTCCTGCTATTGGCATTGGGTTATTTTCATGGTATTCAATATGTTTTATAACAATATAAAATGAATCATGAAATATTTCAGTAATTATATGTTTCTTAAAATGAATTTAAAAGGCATAGGATTCCTAGGGTGTATAAATCTTGTACATATACCAATGTTTAATTTGATGAAAAACATGTGAGTAAAAAAACAAATAAAATGAACTTAAAATATTAATGAAATTAATTCTATGAAATGAGCATGGTGTTTTCCAAAATAATGTAGTGTGAAATCATATTCCAGTTCAATTCTATAGTGTAAAATCAAAAATCCAAATTTTTCTTCATGACACAAACAAGAGATGCAATGATTTTATATTCATCTATTAAAGAATATAATACAAGATTAAAAAACTAATAATATATATAATTCTATAAATATTGTTATATGTTGGAATAAAATCTTGAAACACATAAGATGCATTTATCATAATTTAGTAAATCATAAAATAATGAATCATGTACCAATTATGTTTGAAGAATGTTTTATTGAATTTAAATAAAATATTAAGAAATCTATATCCACATGTGTTGTACTTGATTGAATGTTATTATAATTACATCAAGATGTTAACTACTTAAATTTTGATTAAACATTATTTTCAAGGGAGAATAATTCAATAAAACTACTAAAAAATAATTCTAATAAATGTAAACATGGAATTGGAATTAATTTTGATAAACCTAATGTTTTTTTATGATTTTTAATTTGAAAAATAATTAATGAATTTCATATGATGATTTTTATCACTATGAAATAAAATGATATTATGTTAATAATTACACTAATAGTACCCATTAATTCTATATAATAATAAACATATATGTTTTTAACCATTATATAAGTGTTACATATTCAATTAAATATAAATTCAGATATACATGGTAACCCAGATCATGACATTCTATCACAATAAGAATCATTCCAATTTGGTTATTTTTTTTAATTTTTCACATTATAGTTATATCTATAAATCCAAAAGGACATACTTGTATATTGGAATGTGAGTCGAGTTTATTTTAGTACATTTAGTGAAATCATTGAACAATTGCACTTAATATCTTAAATTGACGGTGGTTCTATAAAATACTATAGTACCCCCTTTATTTTATAGACATTGGAACCTAGCATAATGAGATAATATTATAGGTACCATTGTGGCACATTCTATATCATTCACTGGCTGGGGACCCATAGTAGGCGAACATATTGGGTTTATTTCTATGAGAATTCCCCTCTGTCTTACCTAATTTAGCGTGGTTGTGTGTATTTAGTGCTCTTTGATTTCATAGTGTGATGCATTATTTTGGGGGTGGGTATCATGTATTAGTTTGTTCAATATTATTCAGTATATACTAGGGTCAAACATGTTTATAAACACTTATTTTTCTACAGTGATGATTAAGTTTCATGGTTATTCCAGTGTGTTTATTTCCATTTTCCTTATTATGGGTTAAATAAAATTACTTCATGTGTGTTATACCATATTAGAATGTGATGATTTGGTTTTAAAAAGATATATTTTTTAAATAAGAAAATATTATACTCATCCTTTTACAAGTTTTAAAATTAAATTATGAGATTATGTTTTTGAAAATGTTAATTTTTCATTGATGGAATGAAATATTGGGTTGTAAAGGTTAAAAGGGTACTAGGACATGTTTTTTAATATGAAGCTATGGAAAATTTTATCATGATATATTATATTTCAAACATGATGTTGATTATTATTTTATTAGAATAGAAGTGGATTGGGAATAAATAATTTAATCTAGACTAATGAGTTTTAATACTCATGAAAATAGTTTTATATTGTGTTTATCTTACTGTGCATATAATAGATCTATCTTGATATGTGTGGGCTACAGTTTTTCCTGGTTTCCCAGTGTGATCCTCATGGTGAAATAATGGAATTTTTTTTATTATCTTTAGGTTCTTAGTTTTATTTATCTGGAATTGGTTTTTCATATTTTAACAATATGGTTTAAACGATGTTTAGTTCGAATAATATATATTTTTCATCTTCATTGTTTTTATTTCTAATGTTCAATTTATTTAAATATTATTAGGAGGAAATTTCCCAAATATCGTCTTTTTTGACATCATTCACTAGTTTCCAGCCCATGGGGATCATGAATTTCCTTTGAGCCATGCCATAGATCAGCATTGGTGACTAGTTTGGTGTTGGAATATGTTATTAAATGAAAATATTGTATCATATGTAGGTATTTTTATAGGACCATTCTTTTAGAGAGGCATATGTTATTTGGGGGTGCTAAGGTAGATAAGATATTAGATATTTCGGGACTTGAGTGGTAGTAATGAGAATGACCTCAGGAACCATTGCTCATTTTGACCCACAGGTTTCTAGGGGATTTCTAGTTCAATTTGGTTACTGTGTTCGAATAGGTATTTGTGATACAAAAAGGTAGTTTGACAATTGGTCTTGCGGAACACACAGGGCCTATAAATCCATGTGGATCGAGGGAAAACATCTTTTAATTATCTATGTGGTGGTGGTGTGATTGGCATGTGGTCACTAAACATACGAAAATTTTCCATTCTAAAAATAGTTCCCTTTGAATGTTTTTTGGATTTCCATGTTATTGTGAAAATGATTTTTAAATATGAAAATTAGATTTTTAATGGTGAATGGTATGATTTTTAGGTGATATAATGTAATTTTTTATTCCATTTTTATTAATGTTTTATAAATGTGGGTTTTTGTAAATGATTTTCAGGGAATGTCACTTTTGAGCTACAAAAAAATGTTTTGAATTAGATGAAATGTATTTTGGGAAGTAAATCAAAATGATTTTGTTTTTGAGCATAAACATATGGATAGATATTTTGGAATTGCAAACAGGTTTTAACATTTTGTTTGATATAATTTTAAATGTTACATGAAATTTTAAATCTAATACTCTACTTTATCATTTTGTAATATCATTACTTCTCAAATTATTTTTTAGTTTTGATATGTGGATGGGTACCAAGATTGGATTGATTTTTTGGGTTCCCAGGGTGAGATATGGATGTGCAAGGGAGTGATAATTACTAAATATAATTGGGGAGTGTGAGTTCTACCGAGTCAATTTTATTTATAATGTTTTTTCAATGAATAACATTAATTTTATAAAAACCAATATTTTTTGGATTATATTCCCATGATTTTGGGAGTTTTGATTATATGGTATATTGAGTTTAAGAGATCTTGATGATGAGTTGATTTTTATTGAGATTTTGGTTTTATTATTTCCATGAATTTTCCCATATAGATATTTGATGATTATTCATGATATGGTTGTTAGTGATTCCCCATTAGCATGGTTTCCACTGATGAACCTATGTATTACATTCTTGTGTTCCAGAAGATAGGTAATTCTATATTTTATGTTCATGTGGATCCTCTCAAAGGGAAAGAGTGGATGAAAAAAAATTTAATGTGTATTGAATATCCATGAATTAATTGTGTTATTGAATATGAATCATGATATATTTATGGTTGATGGTTATTAAAAAAATTGTGGATGTTGGAATCCCAAAAAAAGCCTCAGAATGATCATACTTTGGAGTTCGTCATGGACTTTTCCATTTGTATGTATTTTTCTGAGAAGATGTTGGTAATGAATTGAATGGAGAAGTATTATTTGCAATATGGTGATGGGTTGATATTGGAATTCCAATGCAGATTGTGGATATAGTGCCATATATGCCATTGTAGATCATGAAACTTTCCTCAATGGATCATGATTTCATGTGTGGGAATCCTCCAAATATGTGGTTGAAGGTGTCATAGTACACTCTTGATTCATTCCATGATGAGATGATTAAATATCACTATGTTGTAGTGGTTCTACTATGAGTTCATGATAAAACAGAACATCAACTAGTACCTATGAATGACAATGGATGTTCTGGTAAGGAAGCGTAGAAGAGACCTGAATCTATTAGTGCTAGGTATGTAATAAAAATACATCAGTATCTCTCATCATACTATTGTCGGCATGAGATTCTAGTTTGTTATCATTGAGGAATGTTGGTTCACATGAATCTATCATGTGAATGTTCTCCAAGTCATTTCGATTATTATGGAATGTTTGTTCCCTTGTAGTGGATTTTTCATGGTGTTACTAGAAATAATCTTGGACCAATTTCAATAATGTGATGTGCTTTTTTGGAACTCATTTCTGGTTTCCTTGTTGTAAAAATCCTTATAGTTGTATGTGATATTTTGTGGATGTTTTTGCAATGTAGTTTTCAATTAATTCATTGCAATGTGAGGGAATGTGGTGTGATTATTGAAAAAATTTTATTTCCCTAGAAGTGTGTTTGATCTTTTTATAAATTACAGTTTCTTATTTTTATCTGTGTAGGTATTTCATGTGCCAGATCATGTTATGAATCATTGATGTGGTTGTAGTTCCTTGAATTAATTATGTTCATATGTGACCAACTCTTGGATGTCATAAAATAAATGGTTCAGAAAATAGGGGTCAAAACATAGGACTTAGACTAATGAATTTAATGATTTTAAAGAAAAGGATAGGGGTTTGCAGATATTGGATCAATTTTCACCCCTTTGATCAGTAGTGGTATGTCTAAATTTTGTAGTTATGTTCTTTTAAATCATCATTGGTTGGTTGGAGAATATGATTTTTGGATGGACTAGGTGGTAAAAGTATTGAGTTGGATCATTTTGATATTTCATTTGTTCAGTTTTGGTTGGTTTCTATATTTGAGAGACCTAACATTGGTGTTGTTATGAATTATCCTAGGTGTGGATCAGGGCTAGTATTTTCAAAAGAGTGGGAATATTATTCTTTCCACACATAATGAGAATACTTATTTATTTCGGTTTGTTTCTTATCTAAGGAGTTTTCGTTTCAGGAAAACATATAGAATCCACATTTCAATCCTCTCTATAACACTTGTTTAGTTTGGTTGGAGAGAAATGATCTCGCATCCGTGATTTTGGGTCTCATGTTCCTGGTGTTTGTTGTGATGTGGTTTTGGGTTGATTTTATATTTTGGGATGAGCTATGGAATCTATTATATTGATAGATGAGGTTTTAGTGGTTTGAGAGGTTAGATCATGTGGTTTTGGGAATCCTTAGTTTTTTATCAGCAAACATGAAGATGTTGTTCCTTTACTATGATGAAAAATGTTATATTGGGGATAATTTTCACCCATGGAGTTTTATATTTAACTTCTATTACTGTTTAAATTTTATAATTGGGTCCATCTCCCGTGTTTCATGTGTGACATGAATAAATTTTAGTCCTGGGGAATTGCTTTCTTGGTGGGAATCTTGCGAATGGTTAAATAATACCATGCGTCATGCTCCATAAAACAATGAAAGCCTTAGTGTTGTTCTATTTGAAGGAACATGACCAACACAATATTAGTAAAACCATGCATAAAGGGTGTATGAAGACAAAATATTGAGATAGAACCATTCTGTATGGTTAGTGCATGTGTTGGAAATAGTTCGTCCAAACCAAGTAGCTTCCTTGGAGTGTCTAGTGAGGGGAACCCTGCTGGTGGACGATTTTGTATACCATACAGCAAAACCATGTGTGTCGCTCATTTCATTGAAAAAGTTATTTTCCTAATATACACATATGGTATTTCACACCAAATCCACCATTTTATCATCCCACCATGTCCATACAGTACAAGGGAGGACTCTACATGGATATCCAAGCCTCTATCTTTCACTCTTTTTGTGGAACAAGAGATTTCATCATGGTAGGGGATATATCTCTAAGGTACTCCTCTCATATCTTCTTTTACTTTATATTTCTTCAATTTTTCCTTGAGTTACACTTCATTCATGGTCATGTTGACCTAAGGTTTGGTTTCTCATTTATTTATGAAAAGGGGTGTTTATGGTTCCATTTGGATCCTATTACCTTATCGAAAACTTTTGGTGTGGTTTCAGGTGTGCATTGTTGAAACAACAATAGATTGATGATGTTTTCCCTTACACCTTCTTTTCAATTTATGTTTAATTAATGTAATGCTTTTCTCAGCTTCCCTGAATATTAAATACATATACATGTTCCTTTAAATACTTATTGGATGAGAAAATGCATATTTTAACCTTTTTTTTGTGATAAATAGCTTTGTTCTGCTAAATATGGAACACCAAGTGTTCAATGAAAATCCATATTGGCCTTTTCACGTGTTTTCTAACATCTAATGTATGGTTTGACTTTTTGATTATATTTTTGATATAAAACATGATGATTTGTGTTCCTTGAATATATTTTCAATGTTTTTTTGGGTTTTAAAAGAAAATTTGTATTTTGTATGTGTGGTGACTAATGGATCGTAGGTATTTTAATGAAAATAGAATTACATAAAAACATTTAATTTACTATAAAAAGTGATTATTACATGATAATTGAAAAATGGTAAATGTAGTGTTTTAACCTACATATAATTGTTATTTTATTCTTTGATAAATGTTAGATTTGTGAAATAAAATATAGAGTCCCATTTTGATCCTTGATGAATGTGTTGATGTGTTTATTAAGAGAAAAAATCAATGGAAAAATAATCATTCCTTGTTAATATAAAAATATTCAAGTGGTGGGATGTACTCATTGTGGAATCCTTATGATTCAAGTATAATGTATGGGACGTGGGGTCCTCCAAATGGATCCCTTCATAACTTATGATGTAACACCCCAGTGTTTTTATAAAATATTTCCTCTAAATAATTATAATTCTTTAGTATCATTCATTGTATGAAATTGTGAGATTAAAAGAATCGTGACATTCCCTTAGACAAAATGAACATTTCAACCTATCAGTAATGTTATTATAAATAAATATAACAAACATAAATAAATGTGTAGTGAATTCATTTGTTTCCATTTATTTATGATAAATATCAATCAATTATTTATTTTTATTTATTTATTTTTAAAATTTGTGAATTAAAAATTTTAAATTAAAATAATTATATGTATATGTTATATTATCAATTAAATATTTTTTATATTCACCCAATACATATTTTTTCATAGTAATAAACCAGATATGGTGTATAAAAACCTATATTTTAAAAGGTCAAAATTTTCCAAAATATAATGGATCACCCTTTCTAAATTATCATTTTGACACATAAATAACTTTTTCATGAAAAAAAATATTTTCCTTTCGAAGCGATAAATAAAACATTACTTTGGTTGAATTTTTAATATTTTAGTGATAACATTCAAATATTGATGAATAGTAAAAGTATACTAAATTGTTAATGAAAAAAACTGTTTTTATTGAAAATAAATATAGGGATAAATTATAATATCAAATGGTTTAAACATATAAATATAAAAAAAAATTAGCATTCAATATAATGTATGTCATAAGCATTTATATTACATTGAATTTAGATGTAAAAACATTTAAATATAATGCAATTTTTTAACTTTAAAAAACTTGTTATCTCTTTCCAACGATGGGAATAATTTTAAATTAAATACTACAACATCTATGTTTTGAATTTTGGAAATAAAATTTCATATTTGGAATTAGTGGTTCCAAATTATGTAAATTGTATTATTCTATTTTCGGACATTATTTGAAGTAACATTGTTAAATTTTTTATTACGGTAAGGGAGAAAACATGAAAGTTAAGGGTAGAAATGAAATGTTAAAATTACACTACCACTTGTCTTAATATTCTTTGAATATTTTTTTGACCTAAATAAACATTGGTTTGGGATGGTGTCCTTGTTAAGGCACATGGATGAGATTATGACCTTTAAATTATTATGTTTAATGACAAAATTAAAAAATTTATTACTCCCATTTTAATAAATATTTCATTTATATATATAAGGTTATACAGAAGATAAATTATATTATAATACCCATTTAAAATCTAATGTGTTATTCTTTCTAATGTTAATTTATTTGATAATTTTCTGGTGATAAATAATAACTTTAGAAGATTAGTCATTGATGATGAAAATATTTATTAATTGATGAGAAATCAATAAGTTTCTTTATTAAAATTTTAATATACATTAACTATTAGGTATATAATAAAATATTTTGTTTCAAAATAACATTTTATCCTAATAATTTTAAAAACCATTTTAATTGAATAGTGTCAAAATTCATGCTTTTGATTATTTATCGAAATAATATTTTATGTAAATTATTTTAAAATTATAAAAAAATTTACAAAATATAGAATTATTATGAGATGGTATAAAATTTTATAAATTATTTATTTATGGTCTAATTTACATCAAATAAGTAAATATTTCACCATTTTAATTTTGAAATATGTAATGAAGTGTTAATTAAAATTATATAGTCAAATTTTAAAAAACAAATCATGTATATGATATATTTAATTAGGATATTACAAACCCTATCACATGTCATAATCTAAATTGGGACATTTGGGCAGTTTTTTGGATGGGGTTTGATTTTATTATATATTAATAATTTATGAGATCCCAAAACTACCCCTCACCTAAATTATTAAAGTGAACCTCATCCCTCGTCACTTAACGTTCTAGTGACCCATTAAACACATCCATATACTGAAATATTATATATTAAACATCCTTAGATACATTCTAGTGGTTCTGGGATTCTTCGAAGACCACGTCTAGTGCTGCAAGAGAAGATTGAGGTGAAACATATCGAAGAAGAGGTAATATCCTCTACCAAATCATTCAAACATATTTATTCTTATTCATCATCTTCATGAGTTTTTTAATTAAAATGTAATCTAGAATAACTTATACACTTATATTTTATTATAATTAATAATTATCCACATTTCAACTTTTATCTATCAAACGAAAAATGAAATCACCTCGTGTGCATAAGTACAACATACCATCTCTATATCGTGGTGTCATATGTTTTTCACCACCTTTTTCATGGATGTGTATAATGATGGAAAAAAACAATATATGACTACTATAAAATTATATTTATTAAAAAATATTATATCCCATAAACATCAATACAATTCAACAATTTTGGGAATGATATCATCGCTCATCCGTATATACGACCTTCTGTCTCTATGAGGTGATTAATGTTATTATACATGATCATAATTAAAGTATGATTATGTAATTTTATATAATAAATAAATATGATATATATAATTTTAATATAATTTTGAAATTATATAACAATGACATTTGAAGGACAACAAGAACTTATTTGAGGAAACATGAATTAGAATATAATGTTGTTAATATCAGAAGAACAAGTTACAATGAAATGTTACAGGAAAATGGACGATAATATGACCATTTATAATAAAATAAAGATGAATAAGGTTATGTAATAATTCTATAACATTATTTAAATCATTATACATGAGGTTTGGATAAATTAAATGGAAATCAACACAAAAAGGTAATTGATAATTTTAACATTCTAATTATTAACTGAGATTAATTATACGTATGTATTTACTAGTGTATATTTGTCATCCATATCCATGATTCCTATTTATATAATATTATTTATATTATTATAAAATTTATTAATGTCAAATTCACATTATTTTGGATTTTTATAAAATCGTATGAAAGGAAACATTTATAGTTATTTGATATGAGATACTTTTGACATTTCTAGAAAAGTATGAGGAGAATATTTTTTAAACTTATATGGAATAAATGGATTTTTAATTTTTCATAACTCATTATTTTTCACAAATATTAATTATGATTATTTCATATTTATTTTTAAATTAATAAATTTCTTTTAAAATTATGCAAAAATTTTGGGAAATTGAATATTTTTGAACAACACAAGATATTTTCCTCAGTAATTAATCTCATGTGTTTAATAGATATTATATTCTATAAAAATGAGATTATTTAAATTGGGTTATGTTTATGTACCGATTATTACAATTGTTTTATTGTGTTTATGATGGAATGTAATTTATATGTATTATAATGTAATGATGGAATTATGATTTAAGTAACCTGTTTTCTTCCTTGGGTTATGCTATGAGAAATTATTTTTGCTTATGTGGAACATGTAAGAATTATTTCATTGTGATATGGGTCTGACATTATATCTCTACTATTTATTGGTTAATTATTTATACATCATTATATATATATGGGTGGAATGATAAATGATCTATGTTAGGTAATATAGGGTAGCATTGAAGAGTAAATTCAGTTATGTAATAGACTATGTCCGCTATGATGGACTTGGAAATGAGCCTTGAAAATTATGAAATGGGTTTCTATGCTTCTGGGTATAAAAATATCTTGTCTTTTGTAATTTATTTTGGGATTATTTTCATTGATTCTTATGAACTTTCATTATTTATCTCATGACATGATATCATGATCTTTTATTCACTAGATATGATTTTGAAATATTGTGTTATTCTATCATATTATTATGATATGATTGATATCTCTGTTGTTTTTCCTTACACTAAATTTTACCTCACCCTTTTATATGATTATTTATACATGCTCATAAAGATGAGTATTAATTATGAAATGTCAAAATGGTGTCTAGTTATAGAGAAATAAGTGGAATATAATGAATATGACGCGTGAATTAGTTGATTATGTTTCCTTGTTTCTAAAGACACTATACCCATTCTATCTTGTCTTAGATTTTTTTATAAATTTTAATTAATACCCTTAAACATTGAATTATTATCAAGGTATGAAAATTATGTGTTTTAATAGCTAGTATCAGTGGAAAGGTATAGATTTCCTTTGAGTACTATGATAAAAAACCGGAGTATGAACCCAAAAGATATGTACAAGTATTGGTTCCAATGATAGTGTTTTGGAAATTATTACTAATAACCTATTAAACAAACTAATGTATCCAATATTTATGTTTTATTCATTATTAATTGATTTTCTTATTAAAGTTATTTTTTCTCACATTATGCTTCTTGGGTTTAGTCAATGGATGGAACCTGAAGGAGCCACGTTAATGATTAATGTAATGGAAAATGCATTGATTTTCCTCCTATGAAAATAAATTTTTATACAATATAGGATTAATAAACATCTATTTATACTCTCAAAACATTATCAAGATATATATGAAGAATGAGATCCAAACTAGAAAAGGAAAGAAAACATTCTACTGTGTCCTCCATTATGATTCATCCACCATTATTCAGAGGGTCATCTAATCCATTATTGGATGACCAATTGACCAATACCACCAAAAATATATTTTCAGTGATCCAATGTTCAGAATAAGCTAAATTTATCTTAACAGTGTATCATTCGAATAGTGAATCTAATCAATGGTAGAACCGTTTCACGAATAAGAGGAAAAGATAAGAAATTGAATCCATGGAATGGGACGAGTTTAAGAACATGTTTTTCAATAAGTACATTATTTATATTCCTTGATCAAAATAGGAGAATGAGTTCCTTGATCATAAGAAAATTAACAAGGAATCTATTGGTAAATACAAAGATAATTTTAGAAGGCTTTCAATGTATTCTTCTAGAATCACTATTTAATATGAGCGTAATTTTTTTGACTAATTATTATCTTAAAACTATGTCTCTGAATGTCATTATTTATAAGGTACTTTAATAGCTACGATGAAATCATTTGATGTTATCTCATGTTTGAGATGGATATTAGAGTTACCCAGTAGTCATATGGGTTTGATAGGAAGAGAAAATGGAATTCAAGGGAAACTCTAAGGACCACATTGATAAGAAGATGACAATCCACTTATTATCAATGTTTGGAAAAACCATGTATGAAACTATATTTATGAGATTAGTAATTATTTTAAATGTGGAAAAGAAGGTTATCGGTCATTAGAATATTAATGTGATAAAAATATATGTCTAATAAGGAGAATAGAAAGAATTCTAAAAATAATGAACCTCTTACACATCAATGTTACATGTTCCAGTAAATTAACTATTATTCCAATAAATCTCTTAACCCTAGAATTATTTATGATGATCGACATCAATATAATCTTATTGTTAGAGGAAACTGAATTTCACATGAAATCACTTTCTAGGACATGGAGTATTATAATGATGTTGTTAAAGGTATACATACCATCCACTCTAATGTAGAAAATGTTTTATTTGATTTTTTATGCACCTAGTATTTTATTTTCAAAGATCTTTATAAGGGAATAAATGTACCACCTAGACAATTAGATGTTAAGTTAGCTATGACAAATACTAATTCCACAAAAATCACATCAAAATTTTATAATTATTCTCCGGTTAAAGTATATGGGAATGTGCATCCTAGAAATGTTGTGATCCATATTATATTTTCACTTAATGTAATTATTTGCCGGGATTGGATTTCTCTATATAGATATCATATCAATTTTTAAGGAAGGGAAGTAACATTTCATATTCTAGATCAATCTATGATCATCAATCGATGCAAGGATGAGTATGAACTCCCACATAATATTTCTTCAATAATATGTGTCTTTATCACAATAAATTCATGTTGAATAAATAAAATGGTTGGGAAAAATCAAAATTAAAAATACACCAATTTCATGAAAGATTGATGATGTCTTTCCAGAGTAAATGAAACCTCTTCCACCAAATTTTGAGGCTGAGTTTCTAAAAGAACTAATACTGGGTGTTATTCCTATTTCAAAGAGACCTTATATAATGGAACCAATTATTTCAAATAAATTGAATAAGAAACTTCAAATATAATCTTGAAAATTGATTTATACCCCAGTGTGTAGCTGTGTGGTGCACTTGTTCTATTTGTTAAGAAGAAAGATGGATCAATGAGACTCTGCATTGATTATCTAGAATTTAACATGATCAGTCTCATAAACAAATATCCCCTTCACCACATTGATGACTAATTCAACCAAATATACATATCTCAATCCTCTTCTAAAATTGATCTTCTTTCAGTATATCATCAATTAAAATTAAATAATTATGATATACCAAAAGATAGAATTACATAAAAGGTATATAAACTATGAATTTATAGTGGTACAGTTTATTCGTAATAATTCCCTTGTTATCTTCATGGATATAGTGAATTGAGATTCTTGGGACTATCTTAATCAATTTGTGGCATTCGTTATATAAGATATTATTTTCTCGTAGAAGATAAAGGCAGAATATGATGATCACTTGAGAATACTCATTAATACCATGACAAAAAAATATATCAAAATTTTACTAGGTTTGAATTTTTTCTTCAAAAAGTTTCATTTTTGGTAACATAATTTTAAAAGATTGGATATCTATGGATCCATCCAAAAATTGATGTCATTAAATTCTTGAAGATACCAAAAACAATAACTGAGATTTGATGATATATTTTTTTGGCTTGATATTATCGATGTATTGTGAAATTTATTTTATTATTGTCTAATATACTCAAAAAATTGACTTCAAAATGAGATATGTTCTTGTGGAAAGAAGATATTGCAGATAATTTCCAAAAGATAAATAAAAGGTTTTAACATGGACATGTTCCCACATTTCCTTATAGTTAGGAAAGGTTTCGAATCTATAATGATTCATCCGAAAATGGTCTAGGATGAATTATCATGAAAAATATTATGATGATAGATTATGCCAACAGAAAATTGTAAATCCACCAGAAAAAATACCTAACTCATGATGTAAATTTAGCTGTGGTAATATTTTCATTCAAGATATGGAGGCATTATATTTATGGATAATGTTTTGTTATATATACTGATCATAAATGTTTGAAGTATATTTTCAACCCAAAGTATATAAATATTCATCAATGAATAATTTTGTAATTGATTAAAGATTACGACTGCTCAATATGTTTCCACTATATGAAAGTGAACAAGGTGGCATATGCTTTCAGACCAGTGGACTATTCTAGAATATACATGATGAGGATCAAAAATGATCCAATATATATTAACATTTAGAGGATTGATTTTCTAAATTTAAATGAAGGGTAGAAATTATATCACTCTCAAGTGAATGGTATACCATCTATATAGGCGAAGATCATGGATGTACAAAAGGAAGATGTAGAGCTAAAAAATAAATTTAGTAATGTTACTGAATTCTACCATTACAGTGATTGAATAATAAGGTTTAGGAATTATGATTTTTTTTCCTCCTATACTATAATTAAAGAAAGAGGTATTGGATGAATCTCAATATTTTTAATTCACTAATCAACTTGGAATCACAAAGATGTACATGGTCTTAAAAGAGTATTTCTAGTGGGATGGAATGAAAATAGATGTTAACAAATATTTCCCTTGGTTTTTGGATTCTCCACATGTTATGGAAAAGGGAAATATTTCTAGGGGGATGTTACGACCATTAACCATACCAAAATGGAAATAGGAAAACGTCACTGTGGAATTTTTCGGCAGACATCCCAAAACATCTAAAGGAAATAATACAATATGGGTTATAGTTTATCACCTTATACAGTTGTCACACTTCATTAATATAAGAGATTATTTCTCTCTTTATTAACTTGGCATGATTTTTGTAAATGAATTCATAATATTTTATGGAGTAAAACATTCCATTTTATGTTATCATGATATGATGTTTACCTTGATGTTATTGAAATATATTTAGAAGGATTTGGATATAGACTTATGTTTGAGAAATTCTTATAATCCCTATATAGCTCTTCGATTAGAGAGGAAAATTAAAACAATAGGTGACATGTTGAGATCTTGGTCTATATATTTCAAAGGTTCTTAGGTTCAACACCTACATTTATTGTAATTACCTTAAAAATATAGCCATCACTTTAGTATGCAGATGACTCTTTTTAATGCCCTATTTGAAAAGAAGTGTAGAACTCTAAATTGATGGGATGAAGGCAGAGAACGAAAACTATTAGGACCTGATATTGTTTATGTAATGGATGAAAATGTAATATCTATTCAACATAACATTTAAGCTACTCAGTGATGAAAAAATTTATGTTGACAAAAATAAAAAATTCCTAGAGTTTGTAGTGGGTGACATGTTTCTTCTAAAAAGATCTTCGTGGATTATAGTAATGAGATTTTTATATAACTGAATGTTCATCCCTATGTATATCAGTCATTTTAAAATTATAGATTGTGTTCGGAGGGAAGATTACCAATTAGAACATCCACTGATTCTCTCTGAAGATCCTGATGAATTTTATGTTTATGCATACAGAACGTACAAACATAGTCCTTAACAAGTACTAAACTCAGTGGTCATACTTTTAGTGCAAGATATTTCTTAATAAAAAACAAATAATAAATATTATAGATCATAGCGAACATGTTTTTTGAAACAAGGCCACTCCCTTGGTTATTTTTTATGGTGAAGCCAATAATTTTAGAAAGTTACATGGGAACATGAGGATATTACAAGGGAGATATATTTTCAAATGTTGGTATCCATGTGAGGAATTTTGAGGGTGAAATTCAGTTTAACGGTGGTAGAATGTATCACTAGGATGTTTTTAGGAAATATTTCCTCTAAATACTTTCTATTCTTATATATCTTAGTTTAATGAAATCATGAGTATAAATGAACCACGAGATGACCATAGTATAAAATTAACATTTTATCCAGGACAATAAGTTGGAGGGAATAAATTATACTAACTTATGAAAATGTGTTGTTAAGTCATTCACTACCAATTACTATTATAAGATATAAATCAACTATATATTTGTATATTATTTTTTTAATTTAGTGAATTACAATTATTAAATAAATTAATTAAATATATATGTTATATTCTTAAGAAAATAATTTTTATATTAACATTATATATTTTGTTCATATTGTAAGAATAAACCCTATTTTGTTTATATAAGCCTATATTTTTAAAAGAAAATTTTTACAACCTTTTAATGGGGAAATCTTATTGAATTAATATTTTGGCAAAATAATAATTATTATAATAAAAAAAACATTTTTCCATTGGAATAATGATATAAAAATTTACATTGGATTACTTTTTAGTATTTTTCTGATCACATTCAAATATTGATTAATATTTAAAATACACTTAATTTTAAATAAAAAAATCATCAAAACAATTTATATGGATAAATTATAATATTTAATGGTTTAAAAATATAAATAAAATATATTTTTATCATTTAATATAATTTATGTAAATCGATTTAATTTTACATTGAATTGAGATGTAAATACAATTCAATCATTTGAAATGTTTTAACTTTTAAAAACACATTCTCAATTTTTAACAATGGGAATAATTTATATTAATTACTGAAAAATCGTTTTTTTAAATTTTTAAAAATGAATTCAATATATTAAATTACTATGTCCAAAATATGTAAATAGATTTATTTCATTTTTTGGGAATTATGAATAGTTTCTTTCGTAATATTCATTTTTATGATAAAAGGGTAAATCTGGTAATTAAGGGTAAGAACTATATTATATAATTACCCAAAAAATGTATTTAAATCCTGTCATGATAGTGTTTTGACCTAAATCATACTTGGTTCAACATGGCGTCTTTCATATTCCACATGGATAGGATGAGTTCCTATAATTATAATTATTAAAATAATAATTTAAATATGTTTTACTCAAATTTTAATGACTATTTCATTTATATATATTATGTAGTATAGAATATAAATAAAATAATAAATATTCATTTGAAATAAATATTTTTTTATTTTTTAGGGTAATTTATTTGAAGCAACCATATTGAATTATTTTGTACCCTAGTTAATAATTACATTGAATAAAAATGTGATAATTAAAATGATAATATATAAATTGATAGAAAATTAATTTTGAAATCATTTTTTGATGAAATTGAAACCCTATACTATATTATCATTGAATGTGGGTCATTTTGGATGTTTTTTTGGGGTTTTATTTCAATATAAATTAATAATTTATGTGATACAAAAATAGCTCATCACCTCAATTATAAAAGGGCACCTCCTCCATCACCTATTCACTTCCCATTGAGCCTTCATGATTTACCATAACCTTCCCATTTCTCTTTTATGCTTCCCTAGTTTTATTATACATGTTATTGTCTTCTTCGAAGGCCAACTCTTGTATAAAATATGATATATAGAGGAATCACATCAAAGAAGAAGAAATTTCTATTAACGAGTATTTCAAACGTCATTATTCTTCTACCTGAAATTTATTACTCTTATCATTATTAAGTCATAAATCATGTATCACTTATATAATTATATCTTATTATAATTATTTAACATCCATATTCCCCCATTAATAAATCCTATGAAAAATGAAATCGCTATACGTGCATATGTACGACTTACCATCTCCACACTGCGGTGTTCTATATTTTTAACCACCACCATACTTTGACGGGTACAATTATAGCTATGATAAATATATATGATTATTATTACAGGATATTGATTCTGAAACATTATAAACTATTCATATAAATACCATTCAACAATTATGGTAATGATATCATCACTCGTGCGTACAAATAGCCTACCGTCTCCGTGATGCGAGGTGATTCATTCAAACATGATTTCATTAATGAATGATTTTTCAAATTGATTGAATCAATACATATAATATATATAATATTTTTCTAATGTTATAATCATAAATATATTACAAAAAATGGGTAACCAAATATTATTTGACCAAACATGCATGAGAACATAATTTAGTTAATACCCAAATAACGAGTAACAATAAAATTTTACTAAGAAACCAATGATAATATGATAATATTTGATATCATAAAAATTATTATTATTATGTTATAAGTCAGAAAAATTATTAAAACTGTAATAAATGATTTTTAGATACAAACAATTTAATGATTTCATAAAATTTAAGGTATAATTTTGCAAGCTAATTATTATCCAATATTGTTTGTATGTAATTATTTACTAGGGTGTATTTATCATCCAAATACATATTTCATAAGTGTGAAATATTATTTTATTATACTTCAATTTTTTTAAAATATATATTACTCATTAGTGAATTTTTCTTAAACTGTATGTAAGGAATAGTTTATTGTTATTCCATACGATGTACGTTTTCACTTTCTAGAAAAACTATGCAAATAATTTTTTTAACTTATACTACGTGAACAAATTTTTAAATATTTATGACAACTAATTTCAATGAATATTTCAAAAAATTATTTAAATTTTCTTTTAAAATAAATTCTTTATTTTTAAAATATCATTGGATTTTGAGAAAAGATATCATTTTAATGAAGAATTGATATTTTCCCAAAAAATTTATATCATGTGTTTTATAAACAAACATTCCATCAAATATTTCATTCAATAAAAAGGGTTATGTTTCAATCCTTATTAATATTATAGTTTGATAATATTTAGGGTGGAATTATATTTATTAAATCATTTTGTTTTATATATATTATGATAGAATTACATTTTAAAATGCCATTTTATTTCTTGGTAATGCTATGATTAATGATGTATGTTTTTGTTGAACGTGTTAGAATGATTTCATTATGTGATTAGTGTGAACTATATCTCCATTTAATTCATTAGGTAAAGGTTGTTATCTCATGAGAATAAATGGCTAGAATGTTAAATAATCTATGTTCAGTAGTATAGGGCGGGAACGAGGAGTGAAATGAGTTCAGTAATGGTCTTTGTCTGAAAAAATGTTCTTTGTAATGAACATTGACTAATATAAAATGTTTTACAATTTTTATTTGTATTACACTAAACATCATGTCATATGTTATGACTTTGGGGATTACATTTTTTTGATTATTATAATTTTTCTAAATGTTTCAAGCACACCAAAATAGTTATCGGTACAAATCCCAACATTGATTTTTACCATGATCAATGATTATTCTTGGATAAATATGATAATGAATGCCAATCTTCATAGAATAGAATCAATGATTCACATAAAGAAGAAAGCGGCCCGAAACCATTTTAAAGCATGTTTTGAATCATTATTATAAATAATTTTATTAATTTATAAAAGAAAATAATACTCGGATGTTTGGTATATTGTAAATGAAGATGGTGATTGTCCAAAATGAACCTTTATAATTATGTCGTTGCGCTTAAAAGGATCCAAACTAGTATCCCACTAGTGGTGATCCACATGTGCTCTAAATGTCTCATATCAATGCTGCTCATTCTCTCGGTGCTAGCATGGAGAATAGAGTGTTCTGTTTCGGTCTTTATTGATTTCTTGTTCATTATCTAGGACAAACATCTCTCATTTTTAAGTGGTGCAAGAAGTTGATTTGATAGAGAAAATGTTTAGCTCAATAATCCTCAATTCATGAGGTGTGGATTTTGAAACATGGAACAATAGATGTATGCGTATATTTATTGACATAAGGCTTCAATTACAAAATTTTATTGTGTAACAACAATTATATACATTCATAACCTTATAGAAATCACATGATATTAATAATAATTCCATATCAATATGTATGGTAGGCCAACTTGTGAAAAATAGAATTATAAATAAAATTCTTTGTCAAAAAATAATTGTGGCATTATTTTAATTTGTGCCATCTAGTTAAATTATTAATTATAATCATTCAGATAATTATTTTACTACTAGACCGTCCATTGACCTCCCAAACTCAACATCCATTGATTGAACACCAGAATAAATAAATAAATAATTTATTCTCATAAGTAAATATTTTATTTACGAACTATAAAATATATATTTATTAAATGTTTAATAAAATAAGTAATTATATTTTACCCACATTCTAGAGAATAATTGTTTAATTATTTTATGAAATCATTTGAAGTGGTATTAAAATATTCCACTGTCTGGAGAATAATATTTATTTTTTAAATTCAAATACTACTTAACCAAGACCACAAGAAACATTTAGTGTGTGGTCCAATTGGATTTTTCTCATTGGCATTAGGTAGTAATTCCTAAAGTCTAAGAGTATTATCTAGAAATAGGGAATGTTACCCAAGAGAAAGAACATAAATTCTCAACAATGACATCCACATACGATCACTCACAGTGTAAAATAATCCCTTGGTCGCAATATCCCATCAAGTAGGATTCATGATAGTGTCTTCAACTATTATACTGGATACATCGTTCTATTACTATCTGAAATAAACACAATATTACACCATGGACATGGAATCTTGCACGATACTATTATTTAAATCAAAGGGTTGAGATATCAACTTTTATAAATGGAAGGGACAAATAATTCATTGACTTAACCATTAATAGCATGCCACTCGTGACGCACCCAAACTACATTATTTCCAACCAACTATTTGTGTGTCAATTTTCATCTATAAATCTAAGTGTTCAAGTCATCTCATGTTATAATGATAAAAATAAAATCTAAGGATCATTACACATGCTCAGAGAGAGAAATATCTGATGACACCAAAACATTCGGAATTATTACTGGTGGGTTTGTTATCAAAATCTCATGTCTTCGAGATTACCAAGTGTGAACTTCATGAGATGAAGCTCCATCTGCTTACAAGTACTCACACCAGAGATAATTCATGCTATGTGTCCCATTGTAGTATTTTATCCAACTTAAGAAATATATTTTAGAATATTTTAATAGCATTTCATGGTTCTCATCATACCAGAGAGTCACCATGACCTAATCTATGAAATAAATACTCTAGGACATTAATTCATCATAGTCAAGTAAAAAAATGAACAATATGTAATAAAAAGTTTAATATTTTAATACCTTAAATGTTATTGCAATCAACGTACAACTTGTTGGTGCTAAGAAACCATATCTTACAAACACCAAATTGGACTAGTGCCAAATTCCTATTAATTTCAGTCTTCTAGACCTCACATAGTGATCATATTTCTGGTGAGTCAAGGATTTAGTGAAGGTGTCTTACAAGTTATCTTCCATTTAAATACTGCTCACTACAACTTCACATCTCTGAGAAAAATCCCTCAAGATATAATACTTCCGTGGTATGTGATTCGTCCACTGATGTGACCTTGGCTCTTTTTTGGGTGCCACTGCTACAGTATTATCAGAATAACGTGTGTTCAGATATTTACTGTTAGGTATAACATCAAACTCTTGAATGAATATTCACATCCAGACTACATCTTTATCCACCTTAGAAGCTGTGATATACTATGAATCTACTATAAAATCTATAACCACACTCTTCTTGGAACTCTCTCACTCACTAAACCTCGATTAATTGTGAAGATGTATCATGTTTGTGACTACATGTCATCTTGACCAATATTAAAACTAGCATCTACAAATCCACTAATGACTAGTTCCTCACCTCCTCCATAAATTTGGAACATATTAAGAGTACACATAAGATACATGAGGATAGTATTTACTACCTTCAAATTGTGATCACCTGGGTCATCATGATATCTTCATACCTCACTCAAGGCATAGCTTATATCTAGCCTAGTACATAGCATGGAATAAATGATTGACTCAACCGCCAATGTGTATGGAGTAATTTCCATTATATTTATTTCCACATGTGTTTGAGGAAACATTTTCTTGAAAATAAGGATTCCATGTGATGCTAGAAACAATCCCATATAGGATTGTTCAATACTAAATATCTTTATTATCTTATCAATGTATTTACTTATACATAGGCCCAACAATATCTTGGATCTATCATGATGAATCTTGATAAAAAAATATATGTTGCCTTATAGAAGCCCCTTATGTAGAGTCATTGATTTAACCATGCCATAACAAACTATAAGATTGATATCTCATTTCTTATAAGTAATATCTCATTAACATATACTATTATGAAAAAGACTAGAATCCAAATAAACCATTTTTTGAAATAAGCTTCAAATTCATTATTGATAAAACCAAATTCTTTAATGGTTTAATCCAAAATAATGATACAAGGAATTGATTATTTTTTTAATCCATAAATGGATTACTGCAACATTGATACCACATTGAAATCTTTTCGATTCATAAACCCTTTAGGATTTGTAATGGAGAGATATTTTTTATTAACACCATTAAAGAATGTTGTTTTGACATCAATTTTCCAAGTCACATAGTCATGGTAAGTGGCAGTGGCTAATAGAATTATGATGGATTTCTGTATTAAAACTAGTGAAATGGATTCATCATAGTCAATTCCATGACGCTGGTTGAACCTCTTTACAACCAGTCATGCCTTTTAAGTGTTGAATTGTCCTTCCATGTCCATTTTTTTAATACATATTTGAAATGAACTCGATTTACATCAATACGAGGATCTACCGATTTCTAGAATTGGTTTTGGTACATAGAAGTCATTTCAGAATTCTGGTCTTGTTTCCACATGGATACATTTTTGCAACTTACTACTTCCTTTTATGACAGAGGATAATTATTATCAACTAAAAATGAGTCACCATCCCCAGTAACTAGAAAACCGAACCATTCCCATTCTCTATCCTCTCTTGTACTCCTACAATTCTCTTGTATCTCTAGAATAGTTCTTGGTTCCACAAGGATTTTGTGGAATCTATTTTAGTATAAACACTTGTGTACCTTTTTCCTCAAATTCATTGAAGACTATCTCTCTCTTAATATCTATTTTGAAGATGTGATCCCTCTCGGTAATAAGTTGTGTCTTTCCACTGTAACATTTTTATTTCTAGTTTTATAAGAAATATCCCCTTGTTTCCTTACGGTATCTTCTAAATTATCACTTTTTTCCATGGAGATCATGTCGGTTACCTGAAGAGGCCTTAACAAATACCTCACATCCCCAAACATGTAAATTCGATAATATGGCTTTTATTCCATTCCAGAACTCGTATGAAATACCATTTATCGTTTTTTTGGTACATGGTTTAGAATGTGAGCCACGGTTTGTAAGACATATCCACAAATAGAAAATCCTATACTCACATGACTCATCATTGATCTTACTATGTCCAACAGGGTGTGTTTCCCCCTTTCTCTCACACCATTCCACTAGAGAGTGTATGGAAGAGTGAGTTTGGATAGGATCCCAAACCCCTTAAGAAATCAATGAACTCTTGATTAAGATGTTCTCCACATTATTTTGAGCGGAGTTTCTTAATCATCTAACTAAGCTAGTTCTCAAATTCATACTTGTATCCTTCAATCTTATCAAAAGAATCTACTTTATACCTCATTAGTTACATATACCAATATCTACTAATATCATTTGAAAAATTATTGAAGTATGTGTACCATCCCATTGCTTCAACTTGAAATAGTCCACATACATCAGTTTTAACTAATTATCAAAGTTCTTTAGCCCTTTCCCATTTCCCATTAAATGGGGATTGGGTCATTTTTCATTGTAAACATGCATGACATAAACCAATTTTTTTTTATTTTCAATGTATCTAAATATCAATATTGATGTGACATTGTCATGTGATTCTCGCTTACATGTCCTAGTTGGTGATGCCAATGATTGGTGTGGTATAAGTCGAGTGAAGTATCATTTTTTTCGATTTCCATTACATTGTTTGTGTAGTCCAATAGGGAAATACTTTTGTATAAATGTGACCTACCAAAAAATGATATCTTTGTAAAAGAAAAAACATTCATTTCCATACATGAAAAACAATCCATATATATCTGATATGGAAACATAAATAATTTGTTTAGTAACATATGGAACATAATAAAAACCCTTTCACACTAATGTCAACATAGTTGGCAACATGGTGTGGTAGTCCCTGATAGCTACAATATCAATTAAAGCTCTGTTGGATTCTCGTAGATATAACTCCACTCGATCAATCGCCTTGAATATACATTTTTGTTGTATTGGGATACATATGTGAGCACCACAAGATGTATCTAATACACAATTTGTTGAAAGAGATAGATTTCATTGAATAAAAAACCTACCAGAAGCTTCCCCTTTCTGCATAGTCTTGGTGAAGTTCTTATTTCAGTGGACCTTCTTGCCACATGTGAAACTAATAGCCTCCTGTTTCTTTGCCTCTGCTTTGATCATCCATTTCATGGAATGTCATGAAATGCATTGGTCTTCAATCTCTTTGCATTCCCTTAAATCTTATTCACCATAAGGATATAAGGATTTTCATCCTACCTACCTTTTTCAACATGGATAACGAGGATATAAAGATCGTATAGAGAATTATCAATTTTGTTCATATTGAAAATTAACTAAAAACATAGATATTCAAGGAGGAAGTGATGCAAGAAGGAGATTGGTGCCATGTTCTTTCGGGAGTTTAAACCATATTACCTATAGGCGGTAAATGTAGCATATGGGATCTACTAGATGAGGCCCATCTAGTATAAATTCCTCAGGATTACACTGAAAGAGTTATTTATAGATCTCAAACCATTACTACCCTACTCTATTTTCATAATGACCATAGAGGTGCTCGAGAATCCTATAAGCATCCTTGTTTTCATGAGCCATCGTGAGATCTCTAGACATTGATTATTACATCCAACATTGAACGTCCACCATGACTGTCATATGTTTCTCGTAGAATAGGAAATCCTCATAACTCACCTCTTTGGCTGGTGTTTCAGGTAATTATAACTCCAGCGCGTATGACTTCCATTCATGGTGTAGGATAACCCGAAAGCATCTGAACAATTCCTATAAGTTACTGCAGGATATGATGTTGTCTACATCCAGAATTGATCATATGGATAGTTTGGTATATGTGCATGACATTTTTTTTCTACAATTAAAAGAGCATATCATTAGTTCTTTATTAATTACATTTTTGAGAAATATAAATTTTTTATCATGTCTCCAAAAATTTTATCAAGTCCCAATGGTCTTCCCCATTGGAAATAGAATGTATAGTTTCCATGACATTATAGTGGAAATGATCGATATTCCCTTTCATATAACCCCAAAATGGTTGTTCAAGCTATTAGAAGGTATTTAGGTAGGTATGTCTTTTCAAACTGTGGGCTTGTAGCCCCTTGATCTGTTGAGTTGACTCCCCCATCCTAAAATCTTGACATTAGATTTCCCTATCTCTTGCCTCCAATATTATTCCAACAAAATCAAGTGATACTCCTCATGATGTAATATGGTTTAGTCAACCATAAATATTTCATAAGGGCTTATGGTATAAAATAATGTGTCCATGTAAGGGTTTTCAAAACACATTGTTTTTTGAGTATTTCCCTTAATCACGTAACAGAGGTCTTGGTCTTACATAACATTTTATTTGAGGGATTTTTATCTATTATGAATGCATTTATTATTAACATTATTACATGCTTTCTAATATTAAGTGGAACTTACATAAGTTATTAAATAAGTCTTGATAATATTAACACCTATGTTATATTTATATTAGTTATATCTGGAATTATTTTTTAATTATTTAATTATGTTATCGTTAGAAAACGTCCATAATAATAAACCATGCAAAAAACTGAAATAAGAAAAGTTAATGTTCATGAGATTTTCTAATGTTTCTTTTATCTAGTGGTTGATAAACTAACCAAGACCTAGGGGTGAAACATCTTGAGCCTTTTGCATTTTTTTTATAGCTTTCCACCACTCTACCTCTCTATCTCCTAGGGTTGGTTTTGTCTCGTCCCCAACTTGAACCACATCCACTAGCTTGGGGGTTCCATCCATTATATATTCATTTTTCTAAACTCACATATAGGTGATGGGTAAAAATGGGGTTTACATAAAAGAAACATTGGGAATGTAGGCCCAATATTTTTAATTAGGAAAGGCTTGCATGCCAACAAATCTAGAAATATAAATAAATTAAATGAAACCATCCACATTCAATCGTCTTGGTATAACTCATGATCATACATAAATGAAACGATATATAATCATAAATTAAACTATCATTAAATTATTTAATCATCCTTATTTAATATAATTAACGATCATGTCTATTAATTATCATCTTTAATTAATAAATTCTTTTACATAAACCCATTTCGGAATTTACATGTGATTCTCACCCATCATAACTATAAAGAAATAAATTCATTTAAAATTATCTTTGTACATAACATGCACCATGGGCGCAACTCAGTGAATTCATATTCATAAAAACCCAATGAGTAGAAATGAACATGACACAGATGTTAAATGAAAAACTTATATATAAAACATATATCACATGTTGTGTGTTCGATTTACTCAGGTATGATGGTACATGTCTCAAGGGTTTGTGTAATATAATAATAAATGAGAATAAATCTATGTAATTTAATGATTACACAACATGTAGTTTTAAATACCTAGAATGGACTATTTTTCACCATACATCTGAAGTAAATGCCTGGGTAAATAAGGAATGAGTGTACTTGAGAAATCAATGGAATAAAAAAAGTGTTCCATAAGATATAGTCCATTAACTTCCTTGATACATGTTCTCTATCCACAAAATTTGTGTACTTGGTAAACAATCCAAACCTAACCTGAAGGGCTACACTACTTGTTCAATGGGCCAAATGGCGTGTAATCCAGAAACTGTGAGCCGCCTGTTCCTAGTGAACACACTGCTTGGTTTGGCATACAAGACCTAGTTCATTGAACTTTGGCATCACAGAGTGTACTTCCAAATACACGTTGTGTGTTCTTATGTTTGACATCCAGGAATTTTTGGAACCTCCGGATGTGATCCTTGGCTTATATTAATAAAATACAAATGAAAATATAAAATCTATAAGGTGAACGAGAAATGAAAGAGGAGGAACATATATCGAGATTCATATTTGAAGAACGATTTAATTGAATTGAAACATCTAAATTATTAAATACATAAATCATCAACGATATATTTAAATAATTCTAAACTAGGATGTAACACCTCAAATACCACTTGACGGTTTTGGGAACAATGGAAGCTTGGTTGGTACATAACCCAACATTGATTTTTACCATGATCAATGATTATTCCACTATCTATACGATGATGAATGCCAGTCTCCAGGGAATAGAATCTAATATTTAGATAAAAAATTATGAAGAACAAAACCTTTAGAGAGAATCTTGCATATCCTGTTAAAAATATTTTAATTAATTTCATAATGAAAATTACAACCGAATCTCTGGTATTTTCTTCCATGTTGTTGTTGATCGTCCAGAACCACCCTTCCAGATTATATCATTGCACTTGAAAGGATTCAAACTAGAATCCCTCTTGCAGTGATCAAACTAGAATCCCTCTTGCAGTTATCAACACGTGCAAAATAGACGTATGTGTAATTTTATTAACATGGGGCTTCAGTTACAATATTTAAATGCGTATCCACAATTAAATAAATTCATAATCATATAGAAATTCAATATTATTAATAACAATTTCCCATAATTATTTTTGGTTCTCCAACATGAACAGAATAGATTTATAAATAAAATTCTACGTCACAACCTAATAGTAGCATTATTTTAATTTTTTCCATGTTGTTAAATAATTATTTATCGCCTTATAAATATTTGATTTAATAATAGGCCAGCCTTGGTCCTCTTGAATGAAACTTAGAATTATTGAAAACCGTAATAAATAAATAAATAAATTATTCTCATAAGTAAATATATTATATAAAATAATTAAATAAATATTTATTAAATGCTCAATTATGTATATATATATATATTACGTGAACTCCGGTGAATAAATATTTATTTCATTTATGAAATCATTTTACCATGAGTAAAATTATTCCATTGTATTTGGAATAATAATAATTAATTAAATTCATATAGAATATAATCGAGACCACCAGAAACTCATAGTGCGTGACCCTATAGGATTCTTTTTCATGGGAATTTGGAAGGATGACCTATATTCCAAGAGTTATGTCTAACAACTGGTCAAGGAACCCAAGAGAAAGAACATACATTCGCAAAAATGACATCCTCATTAATATTATCACTGTGTTATATAATCCGTTTATCTAAATATATCTTCAAGTATGTTTTATGATAGTGTCATCAACTTTTATTCTTGTTACATCATTCATTTACAACCTACAATAAACCCATTATTACACTATGTCTAAGGAATTTCCCATAATGGTTCTATTTTAATCAATGGGACTAGATATGAACATCCATAAATAGAAGGGACAAGTCCTTCCTTGACTTATCCATTAATGACATGCCACTTGTGACTCACCCAACATACATTAACTCCATCCAACTCTTTGTAATAAGGTTTTTGATAAGTCAATGAAAGTGACCGGGTCCTGACACCTATTAATGATAATCTTAAAGTCTATGGGTAATTACAGATGCTCACAAATAGAAATATCCAATGACACCAAAACATGTAGAATTAATATTGGCAGGTTTATTCTCATAATCTATTGTATGGGAGATTACCATGTGTGAACTTCATTAGACGAAGTCCCATCTTTTAATGAGTGCTCAAACCTAAGAGTCTGCATGTCGTGTGTACTATCAAAGTATTTCATTCAACTGTAGAACATTTTTTAAGAATATTTTTATATCATTTCAAGGATCTCATCATAGTGGGGAACATCCATGACCTTATCAATGTAAAAAATACTCTAGGACTTTTTCAATTAATTTTCATGAAAAACAATGAAAAATATGTAATAATATGATTTATATTTAAACACATTAAATGTTTATGTAAACAAAATACAACCAGTTGGTTCTAGGACTCCAACTCTTATATTATTCTGATTTATCCCATGAAATCATATCACGATCTTTCAAATGATGTATATGAAATTCAAGTATTATGTTCTTTTATCTTATGATTATGAAATGATTTTTATCTCCATTGTTCACCCTTACCGGGAATCTAACTACATCCGTTTGTATGTTTCTTTTACCCAGGTCATAAAGAAGGGTATTATGCATGAAATGTCAAAAAGTGTATAGTAATGGGGAAATAAGTGGGATACATTGAATATTTCTTAGGAACTTGTTGTTTATGTTTCAAAATTTCTTAAGAAACTATACCAATATGGCCCTATCATAGATTTGTAATATAATTTATTGAATATTAATTAAAAATTAAGTAATATTAATGTATGTAAATTATGGGTCGTTATACATGAGTTATATAGACAGGGAGTTCTCATTAAGGTGAGTCGGGGTGATACATGTTGGTGAATTATTATTATATTTGAAATTCAATGGATGCTCAGCTGGCATTGGTTTTCCCACCACATTTATAACTAAGACAAAAGAACCAAGAATATTGACATAATTTTATAGTAATGAATGATGATGATTCTAGATTATGCATTGGATTTTGGTCGATAGAAGGTGGATAGATTGGGTTTCTTTATATGATATTTCTACTCAGTCTAATTTGTGTTAGGTCTTCCTTATGTATTAATGGTTCCTTGATTTCATCATGGGATGAATAATTATAAGGATGGGTCATATGTAGTAGTATTCTCTCAATTATTCAAAATATAATAGGTTTAACAATGCTTATTGACATGTATTTTTCTTCAGTGATGATTGAGATACGTTTTTATTGTTTATTTATTTCCATTGGCTATATTATGTGTTAATTTTAGTTCATTCAAATGTGGGGGACTTCTTTGGAATGTTATCTGTTGGTTTTACAATCTTACGAACATTTTTTAAGAAGAAAATATTTTATACTAACTTTTACAAGTTAAAAAATTAAAGAGTCAATTTCACCTTGAAAATAATAATATTGCAATAATGGAAAGAAATATGGTTTTAATGGAAAATTAGAAATCATCCTTGTTTTGTTTTAAAGTGATACCATGGAAAATAAATTAATTATATATTATATTTTAATCTTTAAGTTGATGATTCTTTTATTATAAAGCATGTTCATTAGTTATAGATTATTTTTGATAGCTTACTGCGTTTTAATTTTATCACATATATTTTTCTATGGTTTTTGATTGTGATGATGATCTCTGCGGGCCTTTCTCATCCTAGGAGATCATTGTTCCTGGTATTGTAGAGTGACCCTTAAGGTCACATGGAGGCTTTGTTGTTTTTGTTTTGGGGATTTAATTTTATGTTTTTTTATTCTTTTCATATTTTCATATTCTTGTATAAAATCTATTTGGTGGGAAAAATAAATTCTTTTGGGCTACATTGTGTACCATTCCACTATTCCATTTATTTAATTATTTATTTATTATTGGTTGATATCATTCCCTTTTTTAAATTTCATGATTCATGATACTAGATTCCATCACATGAAGATCAAAAATGCCATTTGGCCCTTACCACAGATTGGCTCGGTTGACCTGTTTGCGGTTGACCCAGATTATATAAGGACATTAATGATAAAATTATGAATCATGAAATGATTAGGAAGAAAAACAATTTCCCTATTTTTATGTTAGAATTCATCAGGATCCTTTTAATCTATGAATATTTTATAAATTAAAAATTATTCTAGATAGATTTAAAATATGATTTTATAAATTCTTTTGTAATAGATTAAAATTATGTTAAGAAACTTCTCAGTTTTGAAAAAACACATTTTCCCAATTATATTTTTCTATATACTATTAATATATATATATATATATATATCAACTTATGAATTTATTTTAATGGTTATTCTCTTTTATTTTATCAAATTTTTTATTATGGGATTCGAATGCCCCACTCAATTAAAAAAACATTATTTTGTTATGATTTTATATTTTATATTTATGGGTATTATTTGATTTTATATTATACTAACCCAATAATGTGGATTTAATTATAAAAAATAATTCAAAATGAACTTTGACATTTGAAAGATGTGTCAGTTGAGTATTATTATTAAATTTTATATTTATAAAAATTGATTTTTGAGATCATAAATTAATCATAAATATAATCAATTTTTGAATATTTATATTTACTTATATTAAGTATAACATTGCAGTAGAAGAAGTTATACAATAATTAACATATAATTATTCAAAAATTTGATTAAAAACTCACAATTATAATAAATTTATTTATATGAAATTAATTAAATTTATTAATTATGAATGTAAAAGATATCTTATGTTTAATTTATGATATTTCTTATAAATAAAAATTTATTTGGAGAAAAGTAAAATATACCAATTTCGCAAAAACATCCATATTTAAGGCAATAAAATGATATAATAATAACATTAAATATTAATAAATTGTTAGTATAGACCAAATAAATATTTTATATGCTAAATAATTCATATATAAATATAATTTTGAACATAGAAATATATTATTAACATATTTAAAATAAAAATATGTTATCTATTATACTAAAAAATGATGTTTAGTCCATATAATTTAATAATATATTTATAAGATTCATTTAGGTTTTGGAATAAAAACAAAAATTCTTTTTATATAATAATATCCAATTAATTCTTTTAGAATCATTATTATTTTATTATTTTCTATAAAATCATAATTCTGATTAAAAATTAATATTTTTGAAAACTATTTTTATCATATTTTATTGTTTTTTTCTTAAATTAATTTCCCAAAATTATACAAATAAAATTTTTTAACATGTAATCCATATTTTGAAACATAATTCAATATTTTGGTAATGAAACAACATTCATTTTTTCATTATGAATATTATATTTTTAAAAAAAATTCATTTTCCACTTTCGGTGTTTAAACACATTAACAAGGATAAAACCAAATTTATAACTGTTAAATTGAGAATAATAAATATCGAAAACCTACTTTATTATAATATTTCATTCGTATATCATCTCTTTTTATCATATGTTTCATTTAGTAACCGTTTGGATTGAGCATGAAAAAAATATATTTTAGTCATTTGAAAAATATCTATGGTGTCCTCTCCCTCACCTATAAAATGATTGCACATTTCTTCAATTATCCACATATTAAGGGACAATCAACTCATCCAACCAATTACCAAAAATTTTCATAACAACCCCCCCCCCACTTCTAATTGGTCTTATATGGATCATAATCCTATCCTAAGAAGGATATATATATATATAAACATATTGTCATTGTGTAGTGAAGAGGTGTAGTTATAAATCGATTGTTTTATTTTAAATTTATTCTTTTACCCCCCCCCAGAATATTTCTAAACATTGTGATATAACTACACCAATATATAATATATACTGGAATTATTTTTAATATTTGTTTATAGGTCATTTTAATCTACTTTTTCATCAAATTGTAAATGAAAAATTCTCTAATGAATAAATACATACTACCACCTCATAAAGATGATGTATTTTATTATTCATTAACTATACATATGGTAGGTCACAAGGATGGATCCAAATAAAATAATATGAAAAATATATCTTTAGTATATTTCTTATATATTTTTGATTCTATATATATAATTTATAGTATAACTTCTTCCCCATTAACCCAAAAAAATGGTCATGTAGCTCATGTATATGTTTGGAATACCGCCTCCATGGATTGATTTGAATCATTTTTCATTTCCATATTTCAATAATTATTATATATATAATGTATATATTTTATATTTATATCTTGATTATAATTTGTATTATGTTGGAACATAAGGAAGATGAAATCACCCAAACAACCAAATAGAATCATACATAGAAAATTAAATAATTAGCACCGAGAGAAGATGAGTTTAAAAACGATTTATTAATAAAATGATAATAAAATGTAATTTTTTAATCATATATGATATTATAATAATTTATATTTTTCCAAAATATAATTTTACAAAATATAATTTATTATAATGATGTTAAATGAATTTATAATGAACGTTGAGCTTGATGACTATTAAATATGATACAACACCATTTTATTTTGATATTGATTATGTACAGATTTACATTTTAGTTATTATATCATAATAACATTTTTAATCCCATTTATTTCATTCTATTAGGATTATTCATGTGTAATATAAATTTATATTCCATTAATCATATTTTGTTTTCAACATTCAATATATATGTACTATGTGAGTGAAATGTTTTTTAAAGATTACTTTGATGTTTAACTCCCTAGTCTTTTGGATCCATGTTCATATTTTCATTTAAATATTTGAATAATTTTTTTAATAATATGAAATTATTTATTAGATTTATTTTTAACCCAGTTATAATTTCTAAAAAAATAACTAAATAGAATATTCATGTCATTTTTGTATTAAGTATTATTTAAGAGATATGTGAACTGAATTGTTATTTTAACATAAACGAGAAGAATAAATTTTCATTATATTATAAATGCATTTTTAATTTAATATTGTTTTACATTATTCCATTGAAGTTTGAAAACAAATTATATTTCTTTATTTTTATTGAATTTTAATATTAAATCATATAGGATGAAAAGTGTGTTATTTTAGTAACTAAATATATTTAAATTTTAAATGTCATTTACAAATCTCTTATTATTATAAGATATCGGGGGATGGTTTTAATTTATTGCTTCTATATTATTTCATAAGGTCATGGTTTTATAATAAATCCTTTATTAGTTGAATTTTTTAATACAATACTGGTAATCTATTATTCCATATTTTGAGATCATTAATATTATTGTGACCATTTTCTCTATAACTATCTATTTTCATTAGAAATTATTATTCTTCTTGGTGTCCACATTTTTAAAAATCATGGATGAATAAAAAATAATTTATATTAATATGAGGATTTATTGATCATATTTAATTTTGATTTATGATATTAGTTGATATAGTCTTATAAAATAAGTTATTTCACTTATTAGGGAAATTTTTATGTTTCATATTATTGATCAAATATTGAAAATTGTAGAATTATAAGAAATTTTTTAGAATTAATTGTATTAATCATTCAAAATATGATAAATTCATGGTAAATTAACTTGATGGGTGGAGCCTAATTTTTGACAGTCCATAAGTGCATTAACATATCTCATGATATAAAATTTTAGGCATGCCATATTAGATAAAAATATATTTTACAGAAATATATTTATTAAGAATTATTAATTTTTGGAGAGGACATGATATTATGATTTGTTGATATATTATATTACAGGCTTTGATCCTAAATGCCCATAATTAAAATTTTCTTTTTTTAAGAATTTAGTTTTGTTTACCCTCATAATTTCTATTATTATATTATCAATGGATGTTATTTAATCTCATGTTATAAATTAATTTTTTTTATTATCCACATTATCATATAAATTATACATTATTTACTCCTGATATAATCCATTTTACATAGCTGTATATGATGATTTTAACTCACCCATTATTTTCCATTTTAAAAGAATATGATGATGGATATTGTAAATAATTTTAATGATTAAACAGTGTTTCCTAATAAATGTTTTTGGATTTCCCATATAATATATGAAACTTTTATATATCTAATTTCATAATCATAGAAAACTAATCTATCATATTTCCTGTGATCCATCATATATTTTACCAATGAAATAGTTTAAAAAACACTATTTGTTACTATAGTTGGGAGGATATAATTGGTTCAGAATGATATTTTATTAGTATCCTTGAAAACTTGATATTAAATAATTATAAAAAATTAATTATTATTATAATCTCTTCAAATATTTGATAAAATTTAAAAGTATAGGGATTTTAATTTTATGGATCAATATCCATAATGGTTATGATATTACTTAGTATGTTTCATTTCATAGCGATGGTTCCATGTAAAATAAATGATTTACCCTGCCTGAAAAATGAAATCAACCCCCATAGTCAATTGGGATTACTCAGCTATGTAATCAAATAAATTTAGTGTTGAAATTGATACTATCATGTACATATTAAGAGGAAAAAATTAGGTTAAAATTAATAACCATTCCCTTATTGAGAAATTAATTGAACTACATTACAATTCACCTATGTTTGATTTCTTCGTATGAAAAAGTATCAAATATTTTGACGAAAATACTAATCCTTTGGAATTTTAATAATGGATTAAGTATCTCAATAAATATTAACTTATCTAGTATGTAATTAATTAGAAAGTTTTATTCTTTTACTTCACAGTTTGAATAGATATGTCGATTATGTGTTGTAATTAATCTATAAAACTAAAGTTGTCGATGAAATATAAATCATGGAACAAAGAACTTTGTATTTGATATTATACAACAATAAACATACTCAAAATATTTGATTCGTGATTAAGATGAGGTTCCATATGATAGAGTTGAAAAATCATGTTAAATTTCAAAATATTTAGGGTAATATAAAAAAGAATAGTCATGAATGTTGTCGAAAAAACACATAATCCAAAATGGCATATTATTCAACATTTTTGGAACGTTTATGATGTGTTTTTGAAGGGAACTACTTTCTAAAATGTATTCATAATATGATGATATTGAATAAAATAATACCACATAAAATAAATTTTTTTCTAGTCTTATATCTCTATGTAGAAATAATAAAATAACAGTTTGGATAAACTCTTAGAAAAATAAATGTTTCTAAAAATAATAAACAGAAGGGGACATTTACAACATTAAATAATTTTATAATGAACAACAAAGAGTATCTTTATAGTGGTAACATGAGTATTTTTTGATTTATGTGGAAGGGTTCATAGGGTTCATTAATATGATAGAAAAAGAATATAATGTTATCTGGTTATTTATCCATAATGGTATGAAAAATTATTTACGATAATTTATGAAGCATTAGGTAAGGCTCCAAAAAAATACACCAAGGGAGATAAAGAAAAATATATGATTATTATAAATTAGTTTCATGTTCAAAAATATATTATTATATGTACGTTGATAGTGACAAAAAATTTAAAAAATTTATTTTTTTATAAGGACCCATTTTTAAACATTACATAGTATTTTTATTTTAAAATTAGAAATAATATTATTTCCCCAATGATAAATAAGTTATATAGGTCTAAATAATGGGGAAAAAATTACCTAGTAAACCCAAAATTTATATGTGGACAATTATATTTAGTGTTCACAATTTCCACCTAGGGAAACCCTTTTAAAATAATATTTTTTTGATTTCATGAAATATCATCACAGTTTTTTTCGTTGTCTCATATTTGTCTCTATAATCACTTAAAAAACGTGGAAAACATGATAAAAATTAGTATTAGAAAAAAAATCAAATGATTATATAAAAATAAATGATACTGTTCGTTTTGGAAAAACATTGAAACCCTTGGATTGTGGTTTCAGTGATTTTTTTTCATTTTACCAATAAAGATAAATATCATTACATTAGAAAGATTATTTATTTTCGCATAACAAAATAAATTATCCTAATAAATACACAATAATAATAACTCAAAATTCATGAAGTTTCCCTAGGACACCATCACATATAACCCTTAAAAACCCTTACAAATGTATTAATCATATGGTTTACTTCCATACTTTAACTACCCAATGCATTGTAACACTATAAAGGAGCACCCATCATTAAAACAATAATGGGATCAACTTGTTTTATATTGACACAATCATCATTTATAATTTCTATGAACCATAAGATATAATACAAAATTTCATCATTTGAATTTTTTTTTATGTAAATTAAAAATCAATTTTAGATTTTAAAATACCATTTTATTTAAAAATTACCATTTTCAATAACAAAATACATCATCATTATGAAAAAAATTATTTCAATACCAAAATTAGAAGACAAATGAAATAAGATTTTGTCTTTTAGAAAACATGAAATCATTAATTGGTAAAAATGACTATATTTAAGGAAAATTCATTTTCATTGTGTACTTTAAAAATAAAAAATTCTTTTTTCTATTGGTAAAAACATTCAATATAAAACACATAAAAATATTCTTTTATTGAAAACACTAAATGAAATTCAAAACAGTAATAAAATTTCTTTATAAAACATATCATATCAATATAAATAAATATGTAAAATAATATCTTGAATATGGACATGGATAATTGATTTTGAAATTAAATCATTAAACATTCAATGTGTCCCATAACACATTGAACATCGAAATCCAAATCCAAATAAAAGGTAAAAATTAAAAAAACAAAAAATAACATCATAATAGTTAAAATATAGAAATATAATATAACAGGGTATGTATGAACACTTTATAAAATAATAAATGTGAATATTATCATGAAATGTCTCAATGGTAAGAGACTAAGACCAAATCCCTTACCTTTTGTTTGATTTATCACATATGTCATTTACATTCTATAAAATATAAATTATGTGAATTATTTATGTTATGTATAACCTTTTCAGGTTTATTATTAATTTATTATCACTTATTACAATGTAATATCCATTAATTAATAATTAAATTCCAGATTTGGCATTTTGATGATATATGGTATGTGAGACCAAAATTAATTTTGTATGATGCCAATTGTCAAAGAGAAAATTATTCCATAATCGTTAGTATAATATTCTTGAAAGAAATTTCTGTTTTATAAATCAATTATTATTTTATATAAAATCAGTAATTATGTTTATGAAAAATTTACTACGTTATAATCATTGAGATGGTAGGTCGTACGTACGCATAATTAACATTTCTATTTTTTTATGATCATTTTGGAATGATGTTGAGTATGTTATTATCATTATAGTGTTATAATAATATATTTAATATAATATTAACCATATAAATATATTTATATTTTAATCCATTTTATTTTGTGATTAAAAAATAATCTTATCGCTTCACGGAGGTGATAGTTCACACATTCACACAAATGACGCAATCATTTTGTTGTGCATGTAAAGGTAAAAATATAATATATATATATATATATATATATATTGTTTTTTCATAATGATAAATTTGTGATTAATGTGATCTTTAAACATTAATTCCATCATTCGTACAAATTTTGAGAGATGGTGATGGGAAATTAATTATATTAGTTCAGGATGTGTTGGCCTATTGTATGCTTGACCGATAAATTATTTTCCCATTAGATGGAATGAGAGATATATTTAGGTGATTATATTAACATAATGAAATCTAATTTTATTAAGGATACTCGAGAGATTATTTAATCATGTTGGAAGAATATTTGGACAATGTGGAAGAAAACAAATAATGATATTTAATTAAAAACAATACCTCTCATTCGAATGAAAATCTCTATATTAAAAGTATAAGAAATATAATGGCTAGTTTATTCCTAAAATAATTACTATTGAATATATAAGGACCTGGCCTTAAACATTACTTATTATTTAATTAAATGAATAATTCACATTGAGGATTTTTTTAGGTTTATAGTTTTATAGAATTAGGACATAACTATTACATCTAAAAGGTTACAAAGTAGACACATCTACTCAGCTTCCATTTTTTTCACAAAAATAAAAACTCTTGAACAAAAGAGTCATGTCTTGTTCCTTGTTTTAGACAGCCTGACATTTCCTTGATCCCATCCTTGACCCTATTCAACTTTATGTCCTGTAAACAAACATTTCAAAAAAACATGGGATGAGCATAAAATGCTCAGTAAGGGTTATAACAATATGGAAAGAAAACATTAGTCCATGTATACATAGGAATCAATTATATCATACTTTTCTCATAAAGCATAAGCAATTTAACATACCTCATGAAATCATAAGATTTTTGAATAACTCATAGAAATCATAAGACATAAAGGTAACTTGAGTAATTCATAACATTCTTACATAGGGAGTAACCCTCATGGTAACATTTGGAATACCCATCACAGTATATTCCCTAAATCGCTTCGGAGAAACCTTAACGTTTAACTCCTTTGCGTTACCCAATGCATTGGAGAGATATATCAGGCTCACCCACCCTTAGTTTATCACGAAACCACACATTTTCAAAACAATTCCCATGAAACATAACATAATCATATCACGTAAATTAAGCATAAAGTAAAGATAACATTCCCACATTGCAATAACAATATAAGATTTGAAGATATTGAAATAATGAATCCATTCAAAAAACCATTTTCAAAACCATTTAAAACATTTAATAAAGATATTTTTGAATCAAAGTGTCCCATACCACCTTGAAGAATTTAAATTTTTAAACCATTAATATCCATATAAATAAATCCTTAAAAACATTTTGAAAACATGGATATTATTGAGAAATATTTATAAGAAAAAATCAATAAATGCTTTAAAATGGTATTTTAGTTAAAGGGTTTTTAACAAAATGATAGACACCTGAATATAATAATTGAGGAATAAAATTTAATCAGAACATTATAATATTATAAGAATAAAGGGATTCATGATATAATATTTTAAAGGACAGTATATACACCATATAAGAGTGAATTGGTTCACAACAACAACAAAGTCTCAATAGAAATGTAAAATGAGATGAAATACCTTATAAAGAAGGTATCCTTAAGTTAAGGATAAATCAATCACATAATTATGTGTGAAAAATATAAATACACAAAATATAAGTGGATATTAAGTGTAAAACAATAAAATCTCATTCACACATATTCAAAGGATGACAAATTCAATAACTATATGATGAACCCAAAGAAATCGAAATTGGGTTAAGAAGTTCCTTTGGTAACATTCGACAGCCTAACGACATCACCATAAAATTAATAAAATTATTTGATGAGAGAGAAAATGGTATCTCATCACTTGGACACAAAATTTACATCAATAAGGATATAGAAGAACATATTCCAATAGAAAAATATGTAAACTAAAAGACATAACAATAAAAGTCTTTTAAAAAGAGGAGTGTGAAAGGTTCCCTTACCCATTTGGGAAACTTTCGAAACGTACAACCCATGAAAGAAGGGTCATACAATGAAGATGTAAAAACCCATAAATGATAGTATATTATACCAACAGTAATATAATGGTATGTATATACACAACACAAAATTAAATAGTGTCCAATGTAGCATGAATCTCACGGGAATAAAAAGTGAGATGAAAACCCCCTTATGAAAATTCGGCAGCCTAACGATGCCACATAAAACATCAAAAAATGGATTGATGAGAAAAAATAGGGTCTCTCATAATATGAACATAAAAATTACAGAATGGGGAATATAAAATAACATCCCCCAAACATAAGAAATATTAGCTTAAAAAATTACATAAAAGAGAGTACTTAAAAATATTGAGAGAGGTAGGATCCCTCACCTCAAGTCCGACTTGTCTTGTTCGTTTCATTATATTCCTGAATAATAAACTTTTTTCAATTTATAATTTCTTAAGGAACTCCATTAAATTTTATTATTCAATTAATATCACATATTATAATTTTATAATAATAAGTTAATTATGTTAGTTCATATCAAATGTTTTTTGTTGTTGTTTGTACATGAGTCAAAAATGAACTTGTTTGAAAAGAATCATCCATGTATTTATAAGTAAATCATATCCAGAATAGGATTAATGATTTAAATATCATATATATCCATTAAATATTCATTTTATACTATTCCATAACATTTTTAGAAAAAAAGAAATGAAATGCACCATTCATGGAGATGGTAGGCTGTACGTACGCATGAACGCTAATTTCATTTCTTTTTCATATTAATGGAATTAAAAATAATTGAGATATATATATATTATAATTAAATTATAATATATATTTTATATAGGATACATAAGTTCATTAATTTTATTCTGTATACATTTCATGTACTACATGAATGAGTCATATCACTTGAGGGGGCGGGTGTCCGCACTTCTTCATATGAAATTATCACATTTGAACAACATGAAAAGAATAATGATATTATTTAAATATAAAATAAATAAGCATATATAAAACATAAATACCATATATATCATATATAAAATACAGTGACATCATAATGGCCTCCTTTAAAGGTGTCAAAAGAATATTGAACAATCATCGTTTCGGGAGGCAGTAATTTTCCATCCAAAGAAACAGTATGTTCTTTCACCATTAGATGGATTTGTGTGTAATTTTAGCTCTAATAATTAATATAAAAACATAATATTATATTTAATATATTGTTTTTTTTTACAAAATAAAAGAATAAAAAGAGTTTAGGGGGTTGGAGAAGCAAAATAAAACAAAAGAACATAAGAGAAGACATTAACTTTAAATCAGATAACTCCCTTTTGTTTGAACCAAAAGGGTTCCTTGAAAAGCTTTCTGCCTATGGTAAGGCTTCAATGATGAATATAGGGGTGTGGAGAGATGAAATGGGTAGGGTTTGGATGATCCAAAGGCATTAGAGGTGTGGTTAAGGAGGTAGAGGTGGGGGCCTTTTATAAGAGGAGAGGAGGGGCACTCACGGAATGTCAAGAAATGTTACTTTCTTTTAAAAAGAGTTTCAGATTTTAAAGGTCCCATATTGATATATTTTGAGTATAAGGTGATAAGGGTTCGAAATATACTCATCCAATAGGTTTTTTTCACATTTATGTCTTAGATTTTCCATTATCTTTTCATTTTATTTAAATCCTTCATTAATGATGTAATCACTGCATCATCATGATGTCATAAATAATTTAATTTTTTTAATTATAAAAATTATAAAAAATAGACTATTATGTAGGAAATATTTTTATATTTCCGATGACTATTTATAGTCTAAGATATCATTTATGTAGACAAAATTAAAATTATTTTACTTAGGTTTTACATACTTTGGTTACATTTTCCTTTCTTTAAAAAAAATTGATAAAAGGTCACTATCACACTAAAGTGATTCCATGGGGTCCCAAGGATGGAACAAGGCATCCAATGGTCGGTCAAGACACTAATAATATAATTAGGACACATGTTGGGGTCATTTTATATTTTTATGATATTATTTTCTTACCCTTAATTACCTGATTACTAATTAAACACGATAATTAATTATAATTACTGTCGTTACTATTCATAATGTCCAAAAACAAGAGTCATAAATACATAATTTGGACCATCTTATTCAAAATATGGAATCCATTTAATCAAATTCAATACACATAAATTTTAGTAATTAATTTAAAAGTAAATCTCATTGTCAAAACAAAAGACGAGTTTTTAAGAAGTAAAATTTATCAAAAGATTGACTTCTTTTTACATCCAATTGAAAAGTGAAATTACTTCCAATGAAAAAAATTGTATTATGTTATAAAAACATAATTTAATTATATTTTAAAAACAATTAAAATTTCAATCTAAATATATAAATAAATTTGATGAAAAGGCAGTTTTGAATTAAAAACTGTATTTTTCACTATTCATTAAAAAAAATTATCAGAAAAATACCAAAAGTTAACCCTAATCTATATTTGATATATCAAATTCAGAAATTATTTCCATTTTACCAAATTCAAAACATATAAGTTGCATTAATAAATAATATAGTTAATTCTCGCTCTCAAAACAAATAGCGGGTTTTTTGGAAGCAATATCTATGAAATGTTTTGCACTTGGTTATGTCCATTTTCAAAGTGAAATTAATTCTAATGAACACCATTGAATTAAATTGTAAAAATATATTCTAATGAAACATTAAAAACAATTAAAAAGATAATCTTACCATATATTTAAATTATATGAAAAAGCAGTTTTATTGTAAAATGAAATATTTTTCCCTATTCATTAAAAAGAATGAATGTTGTAGAAACATACCAAAAATTTAACCAAAGTAAATTTCATTATCCCAATCATAAAGAATATTTATATTTTGAAAAATATATATTATAAAATTGTCAAAATTTAGATTTTAAAAAGGTTCTCCCTCAAAAGGCGGTAAAGCAATCTTTTAAAAATATTACAGTATTTATTCTAAAAATTGGATTCTTTTGGATTTTAAGCCTCTAAAATTTATTGGGTAAATGTAAAAATATTTGAACAAACATATATAATCATTTGTAGTTATTTATTTTCATTCCCTCCATTACAATGGCTAGGCATTAACTATTATAATATTATTATATTATTAATGTGCAATGTAAGATTTCAAAGTAACTCGTTGATGCGTATTGGGTACGCCATCGAGCATAGCTTTCCCTTTAATGTAATATTAACATTTTTTCACAAATATTGATAATCCTTAGAATGTAATATTATTTAATTACCTTGGATGTTACATTCCTCCCCCCTTTAGGGAATTTCATCCTCAGAAATTCAAATTTGGGCTTGGAAACTTTATTGAAAGTCCCACATCGGAAAAGAGTCAGTAAAACAATCACTTTAAAAGGAAGGGAGAGAAGTACAAAGGTCACCTGAGTTAACCAATACTAGGATTCCAAGTTGTAAAATATGGATATGGTGGAGAAAACAAAGGGTCATGTTCTGATGGAGAGTGATAGTAAATATGTCTAAGAGGAAGTTAACCACAAGAAAATCACAAATTCGTGATGGGTTAAACGGTATTCGATTACCCAGTAGGAAAAGTTAATAGACAACATTTTTGTTTTAAGTTAATTTTCATTAAGGAATTTATTTTTTAGCTTAAATAAATCCTAATGAATCATACTTACTTATCACGTAGACTTTCACCTTTTACTAGATTCCTTAATCCAACTCATATTTTCTCTAAAAGACGAGTATTTAAGAAGAGATGTTCGCATTAAGTGTACTATAATAAACATCATGAGAATCACCTAATCCAAAAAGGAGAATTTTATATTTCCCATGTGTTTAGATCTCAACCAAAACGAAACCAAAAAGTTTAGAATGAGATCATATAATACCCAAAAAGGAAATTTTTTTTACAAAAAGAAAAACTACTCCTAATCTCCAATATTTTTTCAACAAAACCCAAAGATCAACAAATACCATTCAATAAACATCTATCCACAAAATTATTCAAAGTAAACCAAACTATGATAGAATACCAAATCTCCGAAGGATTTAAAAACATTGTCTCCTAAGATAAATCTTAACATTTTTCTCTAAAATAATCTCAGTTACTCTTACAGTCTCATAATGAAAAATAATTAACCTAATAACATATCATCCATGATAGGATAATCATTTCCATTGATAACCCAAAATCAACTAACTCTTAATTCATAAAATCAACTAACTAAAATGAAATAATTAGTCAAACCAACCAGGGACTTCACGTAGTCTAGTGGTAGGTGATAAATACCAGTCACACTTTGGTTGTGGGTTCACTTCCCACAGCTTTGTCCGACGCGATGGGTTGTCACACCGTCTGCGTGTTGTCCTTTTTGCAAAACTATATAATTCTTAATAATTCCCCAAAACGAGATAAAATCTTCAAAAATAACCATAACATAATTTAACATCAAGTTTATCTCATGTCGTTCATATTCCATCATAACGTATAGTAACCCATAATTACCTAAAAAGTAAGGATCATGTAAACCCTAATGGTTACCTTTATAATTATTACTTGAACTTCCATGTCGAGTTGGTTCTCTCGTACATGATGCATCAGAGAACTCACCATGGTTCAAGTGGTGGATCATGCCTCCTGATAGTTGGTTTAGAATAACCACAATATTTCCCATTGATTCCCCCATTTCATCCAGTCTCATAATCATAGAACCACCACAATTTCCTTCAAACCCATTGTCACATTGGTTCCTACTAGGTCCATCCATTTACTAAAACCAAAAATGTCAGTGTGAGTATATCAACAAAATCATTACGTACTAATGATGAAGGTAAACACTAAGATATACTTACTCATTCACTTTTATCTAAAACTATGACTCTTTCTGAAATTCTAGCCATTATGGTAATGTCACCTATTCTTAAAGAATACCCTAACCACTAAAGTTATCGAAACCGACCTTTGATACCAACTATAAGGACCCGAACATAAACATTACTTATTATTTAATTAAATGAATAATTCACATCGAGGATCTTTAAAAGTTTAGAGTTTTAGAGAATTAGGACATAACTATTACATCTAAAAGGTTACAAAGTAGACACATCTACTCGGCGTCCATTTTTTCACAAAAAATAATATTGAACAAAAGAGTCATGTCTAGTTCCTTGTTTTAGACAGCCTGACATTTCCTTGATCACATCCTTGACCCTATTCAACATTATGTCATGGGAAAAACATTTCAAAAAAACATTGGATGAGAATAAAAAGTTCAGTGAGGGTTATAACAATACGGAAAGAAAACATTAGTCCATGTATATATAATGATCAATGAAATCATACTTTACTCATAAAGCATAGGCAATTTAACATACCTCATGAAATCATAAGATTTATGAATAACTCATTGAAATCATAAGACATAAAGGTAACATGAGGAATTAATAAAATTATTACATAGAGAGTAACCCTCATGGTTACGTTTGGAATACCCATCACATTATATTCCCTAAATCGCTTCGTAGAAACCTTATCATTTAACTCCTTCGTGTTACCCTATTCATTGGAGAGCTATATCGGGCTCACCCGCCCTTAGTTTATCACAGAACCACCCGTTTTCAGAACAATGCCCAAGAAACATAACATAATCATAGAACTTAAATTAATCATAAATCAAAGATAAAATTCAAACATTGTAATAATAATATAACATTTAAAGATATTGAAATAATGAATCCATTCAAAAAAACTATTTTCAAAACCATTTAAAACATTTAATAAAGAGATTTTTTAATCAAAGTGTCACATTACACCAAGAAGATTTTAAAATTTTAAACCATTAATTTCCATATAAATAATTCCTTAAACCCATTTTGAAAACATGGATATTAATGAGAAATATTTATAAGAATAAATCACTAAAACATTTAAAACGATATTTTAGTTAAATTGTTTTTAACAAAATGAGAGACACTTGAATACAATAATTGAGGAATAACATTTAATCAGAACATTATTATATCATGAGAAGAAAGGGATTCATGATATAATATTCCAAAGGACAGTATATACACCATATAAGAGTGAATTGGTGCATAACAACAACAGAGTCTCAATAGAAATGTAAAATGAGATGAAATCCCTTATAAAGAAGGTATCCTTAAATTAAGGATAAATCAATCTCATAATTATGTGTGACAAATATAAATACACACAATATAAGTGGATATTATGTGTAAAACAATAAAAGTTCATTCACAAATATTCAAAGGATTACATATTCAGTAACTACATGTTGAACTCAAAGAAATTGAAATTGGGTCAAGAAGTTTCTTTGGTAAAATTCGATAGCCTAACGGCGTCACCTTAAAATTAATAAAATTAGTTGATGAGAGAGAATATGGTATATCATCACTTGGACAAAAAATTTACATCAATAAGGATATATAAGAACATATTCCAACATAAAAAGATGTAAATTAAAAGACATAACAAAATAAGTCTTTTAAAAAGAGGAGTGTGAAAGGTTCCCTTACCGATTTGGGAAACATTCGAAACGTACAACCCATGACAGAACGGTCATACAATGAAGATGTAAATACCCATAAATGATATTATATTATTACAATATTAAAATAATGGGCAGTATATACACCACACAAAAGGAAATAGTGGCCAATGTAGCATAAATCTCACGAGAATAAAAAGTGAGAAGAAAATCCCCTTATGAAAATTCAGCAGCCACAGGCGCCACAAAAAACATCCAAAAATGGCTTGATGAGATCAAATAGGGTCATTCATAATATTAAAATAAAAATTACCTAATTATTAATATAAAATAACATCCCCCAAACATAAGAAATATGAGCTTAAAATGACATAAAAGAGAGTACATAAAAAGAATGAGAGAGGTAGGATCACTTACCTCAAGTCCGACTTGTATTGTTCGTTTATTTATATTCCTGAATAATAAAATTTTTTCAATTTATAATTCATTGAGGACCTCCTTTAATGTTTGTTATTAAATTCATATCACATATTATAATGTTATAATAAGTAGTTAATTATGTGAGTTCATATCAAATGTTTTTTGTCGATGTTTGGTACATGAGTCAAAAATAAACTTGTTTGAAAAGAATCATCCATGTAGTTATAAGTAAATCATCTCCTTAATAGTATTAATGATTTAAATATAATATATATCCATTAAATATTTATTTTATACTATTCCATAACATTTGGAGATAAAAAGAAATGAAATGCACCATTCATGGAGACGATAGGCTGTACGTACGCATGAACGCTACTTCCATTTCATTGTCATACTAATGGATGTAAAAATAATTGAGATATATATATATATATTATAATTAAATTATATTATATATGTTATATAGGTCACATAAGTTCATTAATTTCATTCTTTATACATTCCATTTATTTCATGAACGAGTCACATCACTTGAGGGGGTGGTAGTCCGCACTTCCTCATATGAAATTATCGCATTTTCACAACATCAAAAGAATAAAGGTATGATTTAAATATAAAATACATAAGAATATATAAAACATAAATACCATATATATCATATATAATATACAGTGACATCATAATGTCCACCTTTAATGGTGTTAAAAGAATATTGAGCAATCATTGTTTTGTGAGGTAGTAATTCTCCATCCACAGAAACAGTGTGTTCATTAACCATTAGACAGATGTGTGTGTAGGTTTAGATGTAATCCGTATTATAAAAACATACTAGTATATTTATGATACTGTTTTTGTTACAAAAGAAAGGAATAAAAAGAGTTTAGGGGGTTGGAGAAGAAAAATAAAACAAAAGAACATAAGAGAAGACATTACCTTTATATCGGGTAACTCCCTTTGGTTTGATCCAAAAGGGTTTCTTGAAGAGCATTCGGCCTATGGTGACGATTCAATGATGAAGAGAGGGATTAAGAGATATGCAATGGGTAAGGTTTGGCCGATACAATGGTGTGAGAGGTGTGGGTAAGGAGGTAGAGGTGGGGGCCTTTTATAAGAGGAGAGGAGGGGCAGTCATGGAAAGTCAAGAAATGTTACTTTCTTTTAAAAAGATTTTAGGATTTTAAAGGTCCCACATTGATATATTTCTAGGGTAAGGTGATAAGGGTTCGAAATATACTCATCCAATAGGTTTTATCAAAGTTTATGTCTTCGATTTTACATTATCTTTTCATTTTATTTAAATCGTTCATTAATGAGGTAATCGTTGCATAATCACAATGTCATAAATAATTTAATTTATATAATGTCTAAAAATTATAAAAAAAACTATTATGATATAGGAAAAATTTTTAGCTTTCCAATTACTACCTATAGTCTAAAAGATCATTTATGTATACAAAATTAATATTATTTTACTTAGGTGTTACATACATTGGTTACATTTTCCTTTCTTTAAAAAAAATATGATAAAAGGTCACTATCACACTAAAGTGATTCCGTGGGGTCCCAAGGTTGGAACAAGGCATACCATAGTCGGCCAAGACACCAATAATATTATTAGGACACATGTTGGGGTCATTTTATATTTTTATGATATTATTTTCTTACCCTTAATTACCCGATTACCAATTAAACACGATAATTAAAGACAATTACCGTCGTTACTATTCATTATGTACAAAAACAAGAATCTTAATTACATAATTTTGACCATATGATTCCAAATATGGAATCAATTTTATCAAATTCAAAACAAAAAAATATTTTTAATTAATTAAAAAGTAAATCCCGTTGTCAAAACAAAAGACGGGTTTTTAAAAAGTAAAATTTATCAAAATATTGACTTGTTTTTACATCCAATTTAAAAGTGAAATTAAATCCAATGAAAAAAATTGTATTAAGTGATAAAAACATAATTCAATTATACTTAAAAAAAATTAAAATAACAATCTAAATATATAAATAAATTGGATGAAAAGGCAGTTTTGAATTAAAAACTGTATTTCTCACTATTCATTAAAAAAAGCATTATCAGAAAAATAGAAAATTTTAACCCTTAGATATATTTGATATTTCAAATTTAGAAATGATGTCCATTTTACCAAATTAAAATCATAGAAGTTTCATTAATAAATCATATTGTTAATTCCCGCTATCAAAAGAAATAGCGGGTTTTTTGGAAGCAATATCTATGAAAAGTTTGGCTCGTGTTTATATCATTTTCAAAGTGAAATTAATTGTAATGAACACCATTTAATTAAATTGTAAAAATATCTTATAATGAAACTTTAAAACCAATTTATAAAGATAATCTAAAAATATATTTAAATTTGATGAAAAAGCTGTTTTGATGTAAAATGCAATATTTTTCACTATTCATTAAAAAAAATGAACATTGTCAGAAACATACCAAAAATTTAACAAAATTAAATTTCAATATCCCAATCACAAAGAATAATTTTATTTTGAAAAATAGATCTTATAAAATTGTCAAAATTTAGATTTAAAAATGGTTCTCCATCAAAAGGCGGTAAAACAATCTTTTAAAAATATTAGAGTATTTATTCTTAAAATTGGATTCATTTGGATTTTAAGCCTCTAACATTTATTGGATAAATGTAAAAATATTTGACAAACATATGTAATAATTTGTTGTTATTTCTTTTCATTGCCTCCATTACAATGTCTAAGCGTTATCTATTATAATATTATTATATTATTAGTGTGCATCGTAAGATTTCAAAGAAACTCGTTGTTGCGTATTGGGTACGCCATCGAGCTTAGCATTCCCATTAAAGTAATATTAACATTTTATTCTCAAATATTAATAATCCTTAGAATGTAATAGTATTTATTTAAGCGGGATCTTATAGAATATGGTTATATATTATATGAACATATCTGGTCATATCGGGATGGATTTAAACCAGGTTTCATTCTTGATGAAAAGAGAAAGGGGTTCTCTTTTACAACAAAGGGTAGAGCCACTATTGGATTTCATCCAAAAGTTAAATTAAAATAAAATATTTTTTTATTAAAATTGTAGCAAAATTGATTCATTTCAAAATTATGATGATTATGGGTCACAATAAATTCATCAAATAAAAATTATACATGTTTTTATTATTTTTTATCTATATCTATTATTTTTAAACTTTATTTAACCTTTATAATTAATACCATGATATCATATATGTTACATGTTGAGGGTTAATATAAACACTATAAAATATAAACGTCTAATAAATAGGCCATTGATTAATATTTGAGACTTATCCAAATTATTTTTCCAAATTTAATAATTTCATAAATTTTATATTATTTTGTCAAATATTATTTTATTTAAAATAGCATTTTTCCCATTTTTATACTATTAATTACTAGGTTTTTTACAGATATCATAATAAAATGACATCCTCAAACAATATTTTATTAAATATCAACAACCAGTGAAATTTTTCAATAAATTATTTTTGAAATTATTTATCTAAAATTATATTTTTGAAATATTTTTAACAATATTTAATTGATATTTACATTAATTAAAAAATAAATGCATTGTCATTTTGAAAGCCTATAATTAAAATATTTAAAAATTAAAATTACACTCTAATTATCAATATAAAAATTTTATATTTCAAAATTATATTTATAGTAATACTTATCCCTTATATAACCCAATGTTAAAAATACTTCTATCATAACAAACAAAAGTATGAAAAAATTTACTTTTCATTGTAAAAAATACAACAAATGAAATAATGTCATCCAACTGCCTACCAGAGGACATAAAAGAAACTCAATGATGATTTTCGATGAATGTAACATAGTAAAGTACAGTAGAAATAAATTTAGCGTTGTTTTATAAAATTTAAAATATTATTTTTACATTTAATTATTGATTTTCCATTAACTATGGTAAAAAATATAATACTAAAGAGACAATATAAATTGTCAAAAATAATAAGATAATATTTAATAAATTTTCAACTTCTAATTCTAAATCTAGAAACCGTTTTTCTAAATTAAAAACAATAGTTAATATAAATATGCTACAAATTAATACCATTGATGAAATGAGAAAACAAGGTTTTCAAGAAAAAACGTTCAAAAGATTGAAATGTTCTAATATCCAATTTAAAGTTTAAATTGAATCCAATGATGTTAATTATATTAAATGATAAAATATTGATTTAACAATAAATTAAAACATATTTAATATATAATTTAACACTATAAATTTTTTAGATGAAAAAGTTTTCTTCAGTTAAAAGTGAAATATTTTGTCACTATTCACCAAAACATGAAACTAATCAGAAAAAATAAAAAATTTAAACCATTGTAATCATAGATATATTACATAAAAATAATATTTTAATTTTTTAAAATATAATTTTTAAAATTTGAAAATACAATATTTTTAACAGTTGCGCAATCAAAATACATGAAATGTACCTTTTTGTAAAGGGCTTCTTTTTCGAGTAAAATTCGATATGTGAATATATCATTTCTTTAAAATATTTGGGTTAAATATAAAAAATTATATTGAATATATTATATGTTTAATTACTATAATCCACCAATTTTGATTTGTTCATGTTTTTTCATAAAACACACCTGTGCAAATTTATATAGTTTTCCAGAAAAAGCTTTCCAGGTATTTTAAAAATTGTTTAATTTTAAAATATAATTAATTTTACACCAGATAATTAATTATATATAGATGTGTATAAATTGTTTTATAATTTATTCAATTATTTTAATTCTGTCCATTTTAAAGACAATTTGACAACTATCATATTAAATAATAATATTTATTTGATCATCTATGATCAATGTGGTGTATCATGTATGATGTTTAATATATTATTTTTATTTAAGATCTTAGGATATACTAATTTTATTTTGAATCATTTCAATATTTTTTATTATCCATGTTTTTGGTCAAAATAATTTATTTCCTTAGAACATTAAGAAGGTATTTTTCAATAAAGACTCAATGTGTGAATATTTCTCATCAAATATGTGGCCATTATTTCCCATCGTAATGCATTGAAAAAAAATTTGAAAACATGAATATTATTCATATACATGACTTTTATGTAAATTTTACAATAGATTTTATAAAAAAAATTGATGTAAATATTTTATTTCAAATAGAAATAGATTATGATTATTGGGGGAGATGTGGAATCCCATATCTTCATAGGTGAAATGACCTCATTGGAATGCTATCTGGATCCACCTCTTACAAATCTTATTAATCAAATTATAAGTTAATAAGATCATTTATAAACTATCAATGGGGGAGATATCATTAGAATATATGATTTACTAATTTTACATGAATACATCAATGTGTTTCTAGAAAAATATCAATACATGCCCCGTGGTGTGATTTAAATTTATCAATTGATCTTATACCTAATGAAAAATGATTTCTAATTTTTTTAAAAGGTCAAAGAACAATAGATTAAATAAAAAGGTTACAAGAGACGAAAAGATGATATTTTTTTACAATCTATGTCGAAAAGATAAGAAAAATCATCTGGAAGAGTGTTAAACCAAGTCATGCTTTGATGGACTCCTTTGTTAGCAAGAGCATCTACAACAGCATTTGCTTCACGGTAGGCATGAGTAGCAATGTAATCAATCACATGGAGAGTCTTCAAACAATTCATCCAGCGTGTAGTGAGAGGCTAGGCCAGATGAATGATTCCATTCCAGATGGCATGAATGATGGTGGTTGAATTACTTTCAATCCAAAGCTTTCTCTATCCTTTTTGAAGCACAAACTCAACATCGTGAATGACTCCAAGCATTTCCGCCTCCAGAGATGAAGAGTGACCACATCCAACATAGAAGCAACCCTGACTATGGCCAGCTGAGTCTCTGAAGATAGCACAACAACTGAAAGGTCCTGGATTTCCTTTAGAAGCACCATCAACGTTCACTTTGATCCATCCCTTTATCGGAGATTGACAGAAAACTTCAAAGGAGCATTTGGGTGCATGGTAGATTCCAGGAACACGCAGATGACGAAGTATCTCAAAGTCACCAACCGAGTTGTTGCAATGGTCTTTTTGAATTGATGCGGCTTCATGGCTAGCAATAAGAATCCGAGATTTTCTTGCAGTGAGACTAAATGAGCGATTATTATGAATGAGATCATTTCTAGCGTATCAGATCTCATGCAAGAGTTCCGCCACAGCCGCAAGAAAAATATTTTTAACCTGTGAAGAAGCTTCATGTCTAATCCAATTTTTGAAAAACGAAGAAATAGAGTCAGTTAAGATCCATCTGCAATTGAATAATTCAAAAACATAATTCCATAAAGCAGAGGCCATGGAACAAGAAACAAAAAGATGATCAGTGTCCTCCCTGTATTGATTACACAAGCGACATTTAGAACAAAGATGAATGCCAAACTTTTGCAGAATAGTTTAAGTGGGCAATCTATTATGAGAAATACGCCAAATAAGGGTGAGCCTAGAAGGTTTAATCCAAGGTTTATTTAAATGACTCACCCAATGATAATTAGATTCCTCATTAGAAAAGTTATACTTATAAAAGTTTTTTGAGTCAAGCATACCATTCAGAGAAGGTTCCCAAACAAGGAAGTCTCCATCAGAGGAAAAGGGATAATTATCAATAGTCTGGACAATATGTTCAGGGAGATCATGTCTATGAGAATGTAATTCATCTTTTATGGACTGACTAGTATCAGCAGGAATGACATTGGGTGGTAACAGTGAGACCAGGGGGTTACCACACCATTTTCCACAACAAAACTTAATTGAAGAATCAACACGGACCATCAATCTATCATTTTCCATGATCTTACAGTAAGAGTCTCTGATAGAAGGCTAGATTGAAGAGTTGATGAATGTCGAATTACCTGTTAAAATTTTATGAAGAAATATATGATTTAAAAAATCATAAACATTAGAAGTAGAATTGATAATATGCCATGTTAGACGGTCTTGCAGAGATCTATTGAACAACTTTATATTTTTAATTCCAATTCCACCTTTATCAATCGGTTTACAACAAGAATTCCAAGGGATAGTGACAACTTCTTTTCAAAAATACTTCCAGTCCAAATAATGTTTTTAATGTAAGTATTAATATTGTTGAAGATACTTATAGTCCATTTATATATCATGAGGGCGTAGACCATTTTAGAAACAATGGTGGATTTTACTAAATATATTCGCCCAACCATGGAAAGGGATTTACCCTTCCAATTAGAGAGTTGGTTAATGATTTGATATATGATATTAACAAAGTGGCTAACTTTGGCTCTACCCCAAAAGATAGGAACACCTAAATAAGAGAAAGGTAAGAGACCTTCTTTGATACCCAGATAAGTGGTAATGGTAGATAACCTTCTAACCAGAAAGTTCTTACAAAAATAAATATGAGATTTATTCCAACAGATAGCTTGACCAGAAACTTCCTCATAGTGGGTTATGGCTTTCATGAAAACTTGAATGTTTTTTTGATCCCCTTTGATAAACCGAATAATATCATCGGCATATAAAAGATGAGTTGGGGCCATTAAGTTTTTGAAAACTTGAATAGGCATAAGTTTACTTTGATCCACCAGACTGCTGAGAAGCCTACTTAGGTAATCCTCAGCAATAACAAAAAGGATGGCAGAAAGGGGGTCGCCCTGTTTAACACCTTTAGAGCATTTAAAAAACCTATAGGAGTGCCATTAATGAGAATAGAGATAAAAGCTGATTGAAAAAGAGTCTTCATTATTCCAATAAAGGTATCATTAAACACAATGTTTTTTAAGACTTTGATAATAATGTTCCAGTCTAAGGGGTCAAAACCCTTTCTCATATCTAATTTAATAGCCACACATCCTCCTATAGTGTTTTTATTTAGACTGTTGGTACATTTGGAGGGAATAAAAATGCAGTCATGAATGGACATACCTCTAATGAAGCCAAATTGATTCCAAGAAACAATTTTATTACAAATAAGAGCAAGTCTATTCGCAATAATTTTGGTAATAATCTTATAAAGAGTGTTAATTAGGGAAATCGGTCTGAATTGATGGATCTGAGAGGAATTTGCAACCATGGGAATTAAGGTTAGAAATTGAGCATTGATCCCATTTGGTAGTGAACCATGAATAAAGAAGGTCCTAACATGTTTACAAACAACATTGTGATTATATATCCCAATTCTTTTGAAAGAAACCATTATTGAACCCATCTGGGCCAGGTGCACTGTCTGGATTAAGGCCAAAGACAGTGTCTTTAATTTCATGGTCGAGAGGAATACTTAAAAGCATTACATTGTCCCTTTCATCCACCATTAAGGGAATGATGTCAGGTTTAAGCTAAGTATTAATATCTGTGCCGTTAAAAATTTAATAGAAGTAAGAGGTAACATGGTCCGTAATGGCCTCTTCTGAATCTATGATTAAATCATTATGGATAAGCATAGAAAGAGGAAGATTGATATTTCTGATTCTTTGAGGGAAATTGTAAAATTTGGTATTACGATCGCCATATGTATGCCATTTAGTCCCAAACATTATGGATAAGCTTAGAAAGAGGACGATTGACCTTTCTGATTCTTTTAATTTATCTATAATGCCTAGTATTTTATAATGGGTATCCCTTATTTTTTATATTATGATAAAATATAGGTCTATGAAGTTGTGAATTTATTATATAGAATTGAATTATATTAAAATAATGAAGAAGTATTTAATTCATTATATAGATGACTCATTCAATAAAATTCATGATGATATATATTTTACAAATATTTATTATTCTTCGGGGTATCATCAATTGTGAGTAATGAAAAAAAATTCTAAATATCAAATATTGAAGATGATTTGGTCATTATAAATATATATAAATTCCATTTCGATTGAATAAGATGCAATATTTTTTTTATTTTATTAATTGAGTATTCATAGATTATCTTGATAATTAAATATAGATATATATTTATATATATATTTGAAATATTGATATAATAAAAAATTTATTCTTACTATAATATTCATTTACAAATAATTATAAATAATTTTAGAAAAAAGGAGTTACATGGAAAATTTTGAAAAATGAATATTCAGGATTTAGGATGTCTATTTATTTGATATACTGTATCCATGTATTGAATATCAACTGACCAGTAACTAAATTTTTTTGTGATATAATGGATATTTCTAAAGAAATTAATTTAGGTATAATAATTCGAAGATAATCATGTTTATGTGGTTCATTTATTAAAAAAATGATCTTCTAACACGTTAACAAAGTTGACACTTAATGTGGTAATGTTTATATGTTCCAAAAAAATGATTATTATGTTGTTGAATTTAATGTGATAATAGGGAACGTATTATTATTAACTTTACCATTGGTATTGGATGAATTTGTGATATGTATTAATTAAATAAAGATGGAACATGGATGTGTCTTTGGGAAGAGTGATATTCATTTATTATGCATTAAAGTAGTTAAAGATCTACAAAATGAATTATAAAACCCATGATATAGATTTCGTATAAATAATCTATTCATTGAATAAATGGATGTGTTTTCTTTTTGTTTACAAATATGAAATATTTTTGAATCAAAATTATTATAAATTCAGTTCTAACTAGATATATCCCACTATAAGGAATATTTAATGACTAGAATTACTCCAGGTTTATGATTTCTCAATAAAATATTACCATATAATAGAGAAAATGTGGATAATTTATTAATTTAAAATCATCATTGGGATATGAAAAAAATGAGGTTTGAAAAAGATAATATATTAATGGATTTAGTAACGTTAGAAATGAAATCATTGATGTAGTGGGAATAATTGATATACTTCAAATTATTTCCAAACAATACATATTAGAGAGAATAAAAGTTCAGATATTAATGATATGAATATTAAAAATATAATAAATGTCGGGAATTACAGTAATATTGAATACATTATGTTTGAAGATAATATATTAAAATTTTGAAAGAGGATACATATTCAACACATCCTGATGAAAAAATTGGTTTATTTGATGATATTCATAAGTGACATTTATCTATAAACCATTGTAGTAGAAAAATGAATTAGGATTGGATAGAATATTTTTTGAATTATTATATGAAAAAAGAAATTGAAGACTATTTTTAAAGATGATTGGTTCCATTTATGATAAATGATGAGATACAATATTCTATAGGAATCATGAAACTTCTATATATTCCTGTGTGGAGATGAGAAGAGTCTATTATGGAAATTATCATTGTATTACCAATGACTCACAGAAACAATAATTCCATATGGGTTATATTTGATATCCATCCAATTTTTTCACATTTCCTCACTACAAGGGATTATATACCTATATAAAACCATCAATTTATCAATATTAATGATGATATGTGTCTTAAATTATCCCTTGATTCAATTTTAATTGACCATGATCCATGGTTTGCATCAATATTCTAGAATATTTTTCAAATGAATATTGAAACCGAGAAATATTCAAGGACTATATGTCATACATAGATAGATGGACAACCTGAATTGACTATTAAATAATTATAATACATGTTGAGGTTATTATCACATTAAATTCAAGGTATATAGGATCCATAACTATAATTGACATAAATTTCATATAATATTAGATTTCTATTGATGGTTATAATTGAAAAATATGAATCAATTTATAGAAAAATATTTCATACACAAGAAATTTTGGATTTCTTCCAATAAAAGGATCTTGTAATCCCATAATAGTTTGGGGATACAATAGTGATGTAAACAATATTGAGAATCATATTAAGTAATCTTATAGAAGGAAAAAATGTGAATCCAATAAATGAAACAAATATATAAAATTTCAGGTGGGAGGTCATTTTTTCACAGTGTAATATAAATGGAATGTTGTTATATGTTTTAATAAGATACGGAAAATAAATCCATGGTACATTAGGATATTTTAAAATATGGATATAATTTTAGTTATGAATTCCCATTTGGAAATTCCACCAATCCTATATAAATTTCATCTTGTGTTCCATATTTCCTGATTATAGATGTACATGCCATACTCAACCAATGCAAAAACCTTGGACCCTAATTGGATCCTAAATTAATACACATGGAATATCCCATCCAAATACTTAATATTAGATAACATGTAATGGAGAAATAGATGATTTGATTAATGATGCTACTATGGAGACATAAAAAACTAAATAAGGTGATGTAAAATCATATATAAGTTATGATAAATAACTACCCCATCTATCCTTATGATTTCATTCTATAAATTATTTGTAAAAATGTTTTCACAGAGGGAATAATTAAATAAACAAGTTGCAATTATAGTAAGTAATATTTACATTCTAAAGGAACAATCTCACAGTGAATATAACAATATATAGTAATATCATTAAAAAATAAATTATAAATTGTTATAAATTTAGTTATTTGATTTTCATTTTTTTAATACATTATTATAAAAATATAATAGACTAAATTTCAAATATTTTTCAGAAATAGTTTACTTTTGGGTCAATACTAAAATTATCTAATTTTAAAATAATATTTATATTTTAATACATTATGACGATATAATAATAACTGGAATTATTGTGAAACCTTTTATATATAAAAAATATATTTATATATTTAATATTACATATATAAATATATTATCTTATTTTGGAATATGGGCTTATCATTTCAGAAATATAAGTAATGTTTTTAAAAAATATTTATATTAGTTATTGTTTAATCATGTAATTATTAGGATCTTTTAGGTTGTGATTTTCTTTAAAGAAAAAATATCATATCTTTAACAGAATCCAATTATTTATATATAAATATGTGTTATACTTCATTTTTATGAAAATTCAATTAAATACTAAAAAGGAATTTTAATTAACACTACTTTCATCACATTTTCGAATTTTGTTTCTAATTAAAATTTTCATATTTATAGAAATAAAAATCAAATTATATGGAATTATGATGATAATTTTTTATTTAATATTTTAATTGAGTTTTTTTCATCTCTGGTTATAATGAGTATTAGAATTACTGTAAAATCTACTACAATGGTAAGAGTGAAAACATATTAAAAGGGATAGTATTTAATTTTTTAGTAGTCAAATGAACTAATTTTTGTTATAAATCAAATTTATTGTCATATTTTGTCATTATATCTTCTAAAAATAGAAGATCAATAAGATATATGATCCCAATGCCTTAATCCCCACATACATTCTTATAATATTTTAATGTTTTTGTTTTACTTTTTTATATTATAATTATCCTCTTTTTAGGTCAAGAATCAACATGTAATTTATTAGGGTTGGGGACAGAATATGATTGACCCACTAATGCAATGATACTTATGGTATAAAATAAAGTGAAAATTGGGATGTAAATGACACCAGATGCAATGTGGAAAATATTTATAGTAATGAAAATTAATGTATAAGTATATCACTATTGTTAAATGTTATTATACACTTATTGTCAATTACATGGAGAATATCCTTTATAATTACTTATCCTAAATATGTGATGATACAAACTCATAGAATACCAAAAAAATAATTAGGGATAATACTATAGAATCTAATTATAAAAAAATATATGGGAGACCCATTTGTAGTCTACAATGATCCATAACCACTGATTTCACTATGAGATGGTTTGGTGGAGTTTTTCCAACAACCAACGAGCCACACATATCCTCCCATGTCAAATGAATGTGGAATTCACCTACATGAAAAGTAAAATATTTCAAAAATATATTCTATACAGATATTTTAATAATAATCATTTATATCTCTACAAATAATTTCTATGTACCAAATAATGATACTCTCATAAATTAAATTCATCTTATGGATCTACAACTTCTAAATTTATCCGAGTTAATATACTTTTCATTGAAATCAACCAAATATTCCTTACATTGAGTTTTCTGCATGTCCACACATCATCCCTCAACCAAATCACAATCAATGTGGTATTTTATTAAAATATAATTTATCTTAGAAAATCTTTTTTTCCATTAAATGTTCATGGAACTCATACTATAAAAAAATAATGGAATCTTCATTTGTATATACATTAGATCCTCTAGTTAAATTATTATCCAAGTCACATATTTCTAATTTCGAGTAGAAGTTATGTACTCTGACTCCTTAATGGGAAAGGGAAAGGGTAACTATTATATTGAATTATATCACACATGTCATCTCAGAAGACTAAAAACATAACTAGATCATGATTTCCTATGGATATAATACTCTAAAATTTCAAAATATTCAAAGCCTCTAATAATGAAATTTTATCCTCCAAGACGTACATCTGCTACAAAGTTCTTCTTGATGTATCTAAGGACCCACTTCATCATACTATAATGCTCTTAGACATGATTACCTAAGAACTGAAAAACATCTACAACAACAACTGTAATGTCTTGTATAGTAAAAACCATAGTTAACATTATACATCCATCTGTTGATGCATATCGATCTAGATCCATTTAACTCCTCTAACTTTCATTACTCAGAATAATCTTGTTGGATGACATGAAATTAAATTCATTTTTTGTATATAGTGGATACAAATATTTTATTATTATGAATATAAATAAATTACATATCTAATTATTTTGTTATAGCCAAATATTCTAATTATTTCTATCCTAGTATAACTGTGTCCCATGAATCATGATTTATATTCCCATATCATTTATGTCAAACTCCCTCATTATTTTTTCCTTTATCTATTGGAACTTATCAAATTTGTGGAATGAAAACAACATGTCTTTTACATAATATAGAATAATGATGAAATAATTAAAATTTGATCCCCTATAATATACAAAAGGATCTAAATGAAATATATTGTGTCTTAGGATCATGATATTAGAATCAAATATATTCTATTGATACCTTAATCACTGCTTGAGATAATTAATATAATAGTTTATCTTGAAAACAAGCGTCTATTTTCATTCCAATCCAATAACTCACAAATGATGAATATATATTTCATCATCCAGATCACTGTGGGTAAAATCATTCTCCACATCTAGCTACTCTGGATGTACACCTGAACTATTAAAACTATCACTTGTCTAATAATAGGAGAAAAAATATCATTTAAATAAATACCATACATCTATTAATATTTTTCCTACCATTTTCGTATGATATCTTTAAATATAGTTCTTATTATATTTATTTATCTAAATGACCCATTTTTACAAATATCATTCCTACTATCATGTAATAGAACAAGATCCCCAATCTTATTCTTATGCAGGACATCATGTTACTCCAGCATAACTAACATACATGAAGATACATATTGTGTAACACCCTAGGTAAATAAAAAATATGACATTTTCATATTTATCCATATTTGTGAATAAAATATTAATATTACTTTAAAGGGAACGCTATGATCGATGCAGTACCCAATACGCAACAACGTGTTTTTTGGGAATCTTACGTTGCACTATAATAGTAATATAATATTATTTTAAATGGTAGTTAATGCCTAACCGTTGTAATGGAGAGAATGAACAGAAATAACTACAAAATGATTATATAAGTTTGTAAAATATTTTTAATTTTATCAAATAAATTTTATAGGATTAAAATGTGAATGAATCCAATTTTAAGCGTAAATATTCTAATATTCTTTAAAAGGTTGATTAATCACCTTTTGATGACAAACACTTTTTAAATCCTCTTTTTGACATTTTCATATGTTATATTGGACCAAATAAAACTATTCTTTAGAATCAGGACATCAAAATTTAAATTGTGTAAATATTTGGTATTTTTCCGATAAAGTTCATTTTTTAATGATTAGTGAAAATGTTGTATTTTAATTCAAAACCACTTTTTAATCTAATTTATTTCTATGATTAGATTATCTATTGGATTAGTTTTAAAGTAAAATTATAATATATTTTTACCATTTAATCCAATAGTTGTCATTGGAATTAATATAACTTTGAAATTGGACTTAAACTAGTGTCAATCTTTTAATAGATATTGTTTCTTAAAAACACGCTATTTGTTTTGACATTGGGAATTATTTATTATATTAATTAATGCAACTTATATTTTTTGAATTTTTTAAAATAGACATCATTTTTGAATTCTGAATATCCAATATTTCTTAGGTTGAGTTTTTGGTATTTTTCTGAAAAATTTCAATTTTTGATGAATAGTGAAACCACTAAGTGGTAGTTAAAGAAACTGATTCTTCGTTTAAATGATACTTTGCCACTTCTGTGATTTGATTTTCAAAAATCCAACATACATGGTTTTCATTATAAAGTAAATTGTGGTTCAATTGGATTAAAATAATTTGTTTGTTGAATAGTAACTTTTAAGTTTTAATCGCGATTAGAGGTAATTAGTGTAGTTTAAGGTTAAAATAATGTTTTAATAATATGAAATGACTTATAACATGTACTAACTTCACTGTATGAGTCATGGAAGACCAAAACAATCCATGGGTCAACTTGGGGACCCAATGGAGCCACTTTGGTAGGAAAAAGACATTAATAACTTTTTATTTAAAGATAAAATTAAAATGTCACAAACATGTGTTGTTTTACTAAAACAATATTTACATGGGGTTATACAAGTACTATGTTTTAATATAAATATTAATTAGAAATATAGAAATATTTCCTACATCATGATATTTTTTTTAAAATTTTTAGATACTAATTAACTAAAATTATTTATGACACCATGATGATGCAGTGATTACCTCATTATTTAACGATTTAATTAAAATGAAAATATAATGTAAATTCTAAGACCTACACTAGTAAAAAACCTATTGTATGGGTGTATTTCGAAAACTTATCACATTATCCTCGAAATATATCCTTTTGGGACCTTTAAAATACAAAAACAATTATATAATAACGTAATATTTTATAACTTTCTAAGAGTGCCCCACCTCTCCTCTTATAAAAGGCCCCCACCTCTACCACCATACCCACACCTCTAAATCCTTTGGCTCAGCCAACCAAACCCATTTCATCTCTTAACATCCCTCTCTTCATCATTTAAGCCTAACATTTGGCAGAATCCTTTCGAAGGAAGCCTTTGAGCTCAAATCAAAGAGAGTTACCTGATTTAAAGGTAGTCTCCTCTCTTGTGTTCTTATGTTTTATTTTGCTTCTCCAACCCTCTAAACTCTTTTTATTTCTTTCTTTTGTAACAAAAACTGTATCATAAATATACTAGGATGTTTTTATGTAAAGGATTCGAGCTACACTTAAACACATCTTAGTCTAATGGTTAAAGAACATATTGTTTCTGTGGATGGCGAATTACTGCCTCACGAAACGATTATTGTTCAATATTATTTTAACACCTTCAATGGTGGAAATTAATATGTCACAATATTTATATATGATATATAATAGTTTTATGTTTTCCTTAAGCTTCTTTATTTTTCATTTATGTCATAACTTTATGGTTTCCATTATGGGTAAACGCGATATCTTCATTTTAGGAAGTGCGGACTACATCCCCCTCAAAGTTACCTGATTCGTTAATGCCATATGTGGGATGTATAAATGATGTAAGTAATGGTATTACATATGATATCCTACTATAATTATAATAAACCTTTATATAATAATTATTTCATTCCATTTAATATAAAAAAAAGAAAAAAATGAAAGTAGCGTTTATGCGTACGTACGGCTTACTGTCTCCATGAACGGTACATTTTATTTCTTATCTCAAAATGTTATGTACTATTATAAGTACATATATATAATGGATATATATGTAATATATTACATATAAATTATGTATATAATTCTGTAATTATAATATATATATCTATCATTTTGTTTTAATTCCATTAATATGACAAAAAAAGTAGCGTTCATGCGTACGTACGGCCTACCATCTCCATGAACGCTGCTTTATATTTTTTATCACCAAATGTTCTGGAATAGTATAAAATGAATATATAAGGGTTATATATGATATTTAAAACATCAATACTATTCTGGATATGATGTATTTATAACTACATGGAAAATTCTTTTCCAACAAATTCAATTTTTACTGATGTACCGAACATCGACAAAAACGTCTGATATAAACTCACTTTATTAAACAATTATTATAACATTATAATATTTGATATTAAATGAATAATAATATTTAAAGGAGGTCCTTAAGAAATTATAAATTTACCAAATTTTATTATTCAGGAGATTAAAGAACGATCGAGTCATGTCGGACACGAGGTAAGGGATCTTACCCCTCACTTTCTTTTTAACTACTCTCCTTTATGTCACTTCTTTTAAGCACCTCTTTGTAATGTTGGGGGATTTTATTTTATATTCCACGTGCTGTAAATTTTATTTTAATATGATGAGAGACCCTATTTGATCTCATCAATCCATTTTTTGGAAGTTTTATGTGGCGTCGTTAGGCTGTCGAGTTTTCGTAAGGGATTTTTTATCTCACTTTTATTCCCTTTTGATTTATGCTAAATTCGCCACCATTTCCTTTTAGTGGTGTATGTACTGACCATTATTATACTCCTTTTTTAATATAATTCCATTTATGTGTATTTAAATTTTCATTGTATGAAACTACTTCAATGGGGTGTACGTTTCGAAAGTTACCCAAGTCAGTAAGAGAACCTTTCACCCTCCACTTTTTAAAAGACTTCTTTTGTTGTTTATATTAATTAACTTACTATTATGTTGGGATATGTTCTTATATATCCTTATTGATGTAAATTTTATGTCCATGTGATGAGATACCATTATTATCTCTCATCAACTCATTTTCTGAATTTTGAAGTGACGCTGTTAGGCTGTAGAATTTTACCAAGGGAACTTTTTAACCCAATTTCGATTTCTTTGGGTTCAACATGTATTTATTGAATATGTCATCCTTTGAATATGTGTGAATGAAATTTTGTTGTTTTACACTTAATATCAAATTATATTGTGTGTATTTATATTTGTCACACGTAATTTTGAGATTTATTTATCCTTAATTTAAGGATACCTTCTTTATAAGGTATTTCATCACTTTTTACATTTCTATTGAGACTTCATTGTTGTTATGCACGAATTCGATCTTATATGGTGTATATACTGTCCTTTGGAATATTATATCATGAATCCATTTATTCCCATGATATTATAAAGTTCTGATTAAATGTTATTCCTCAATTATTTTATTCAAGTGTCTCTAATTTTGGTGAAAACCCTTTAACGAAAATATCGGTTTATATGTTTTAATGATTTGTTCTTATTAATATCAATGATTTCAAAATGGTTTTAAGGATTTATATATATGGATATTAATGGTTTAAAATGTTAAAATCTTCAAGGTGGTATGGGAATATTTGATTCAAAAATATCTTTATTAACTATTTTAAATGGTTTTGAAAATTGTTTCTTTTGAATGGATTCATTATTTAAATATCCTAAAATGTTATATTCTGATTGAAATGTGGAAATGTTATGTTTCCGTTATGCATGTTTTATGTGATACGTTTATGTTATGGTTCCTGGGAATTGTTATGAAAATGGGTGGTTCCGTGATAAACTAAGGGTGGGAGAGCCCGATATAGCTCTCCAATGCTTTGGGTAACACGAAGGGGTTAAATGTTAAGGTTTCTCCGAAGCGATTTAGTGGATATACTATGATGGGTATTCCAAATGTAACCAAGATGGTTACTCCCTACGTGAGAATGTTATTAATTCTTCATGTTAACTTTATACCTTATGATTTCTATGTTTTATTCATGATTTGATGAGGTATGTGAATGTGCTTATGTTTTATGAGTAAAGTCTGATTTCATTGATTCTCATGTATACATGTACTCATGTTTCCTTTCCATATTTTTATATCCCTTACTGAGATTTTTATGCTCATCCCATGTTTTTGAAATGTTTTACACAGGACTTAAAGATGAATGGGGTCAAGGATGGGATCAAGGAAAGACATGCTATCTAAAATGTGGAACTAAACATGTTTCTTTTAAGAGTTTATTTATGGAATCTTGGTAGAAGTGTATACTTTGTAATCTTTTGAGATGTAATAGTTATGTCCTAATTCCTTAAAACTCTAAACCTGAAAAGATACTCAATGTGAATTATTCATTTAATTCAATATTATGTAAGGTTTAAGGCTGGGCCTTATAGTTGGTATCAATGTTCGGTTTAGATAACTTTAGAGGTTAGTGTATTCTCTAAGAATAAGTGACATTACCATAATGGATAGGATTTCAGAATGAGTCCTAGTTTTAGATAAAGTGAATGAGTAAGTATATCTTAGTTTTTATCATCCTCATTAGTACATGATGGTTTTGTTGATATACTCACACAGACATTTCTGTTTTTATTAAATGGATGGATCTAGCAGGAACCAAAGAGACAATGGGTTTGAAGGGAACTATGGTGGTTCTGTGATTAAGAGAATGGATGAAATGGGGGATTCAAGGAGGATTCTCGTGGTTGTTCTAAAACAATTATAAAGGAGTCATGATCAACCACTTGGACATTGGTATGTTCTGTAATACATCATTTATGAGATGACCAATTAATGTGGAAGTTCAAGTAATAATTATAAAAGTAACCATTAGGGTTTATTTGATCCTTACTTTTTCGGAAATTAAGGGTTACTCTATGATATGTTGGAAAATGAAAGGCATGAGATAAACACGATGTTAAAATATGTTATGATTATTTTTGAAGATTTTGTCTCGTTTTGGGGAATGTTTTAAGAATCATATAGTTCTGGAAAAAGGACAACACACAGACCGTGTGACAACCCTTCGCGTCAGACAAAGCTGCAGGAATCGAACCCACAACCAAAGTGCTACTGGTATTTATTTCCTACCACTGGACTATGTGAAGTCCCAGGTTAGTATGACTTATTCTTTTTAGTTAGATGATTTTTTGAATTAAGAGTAAGTTTATTTTGGGTTATCTATGGGAATTATTAACCTATCATGGAGGATATATGATTGGGTTAATTACTTTTCAATATGAGAATTTAAGAGCCACTGATGTTATTTGGAGATGTAAATTAATTTGTACCATGGAAGACTATGTTATTAAATTCGTAAAATATTTGTGTTTAAATCATAGTTTAGTTTACTTTGAAGATTTTTATGGACATTTTTTTATTGAATGGTCTTCGTTGAACTTGGGGTTTTATTGGAAAAAATTTGGAGATTAAGAATAGAGTTTCATTTTTTTAAATGATTATCCATTTGTGGATTATCTGATCTTGTTTTAACAATTTTGGTTTTGGTTAAAGTCTAATGACATGGGAAATATATAGTTCTCTTTTGTGGATTAGTTGATTCTATATAAGATGATTATATCTCTCTAAATATTATCAAGTCATCTTAAGTACTCGTCTTTTGGAGAAAATATGAGTTTGTGTAAGAAATATAGTAGGAGATGAGAGTCTACACGACAAGTATGTTTCCTTAAGATCAAAAATAAATTCCTCAATGAAATGTAACTTAGAACAAAAATGTTGTCTGTTAACTTTTCCTACTGGGGAGACAAATACCATTTAACCCACAACAAGTTTGTGATTTTCTTATGGTTAAGTTATTCATAGACATGTTTACTATCACTCTCCCTCAGAACATGACCCTTTGTTTTTTCATCCATGTCCATGTTTTCCTACATGGAATCCTAGTATGCGTTAACTCGGGTGACCTTTTTAATTCTCTTTCTTTATTTTAATGTCATAGTTTTACTGACTCTTGTTCCGATGTGGGATTTTCAATGAAGTTTTCGAGCCCAATTTTAAAAATTGCGAGGAGGCAATTCCCAAATGGGGGGAAGGATGTAGCACCCAAGGTAAATAAAAAATATGAAATTTTCATATTTATCCATATTTGAGAATAAAATATTAATATTACTTTAAAGGGGACGATATGCTCGATCGCATACCCAATACGCAACAATGATTTTCTTGGGTGTCTTGTGTTGCACTCTAATAATAATATAATATTATTTTAAATCGTAGTTAACGCCTATCCATTGTAATGGTGAGAATGAACGGAACTAACTAAAAAATGATTATATATGTTTGTCAAATATTTTTACTTTTATCCAATAAATGTTAGAGGCTTAAAATGTGAATGAATCCAATTTTAAGCGTAAATATTCTAATATTCTACAAACGGTCAATTAAAAACCTTTTGATGGAAAATGCTTTATTAAATCCAATTTGTGACATTTTCATATGTTATATTGGACCAAATAAAATTCTTCTTTAGAATCGAGACATCAAAATTTTCATTGTTTAAATTTTTTGTATTTTTCTGATAAAGTCCAATTTTTAGTGAATAGTGAAAAATGTTGTATTTTAATTCAAAACCCCTTCTTAATCTCATCTATTTATATGATTAGGTTATATTTTGAATTTTTTTAAAGTAAAATAATAATATATTTTTACTATTTAATCCAATAGTGGTCATTGGAATTAATGTCACATTGAAATTTGACTTAAAATAGTGTCAATCTTTTAATAGATATTGTTTCCTAAAAACACGCTATTTGTTTTGACAATGTGAATTAATTATTAAATTAATTAATGCAAAATATGTTTTTTGAATTCTGTAAAATAGACATCATTTTTTAATTTGTAATATCAAATATATCTTAGGGATAATTTTTGGTATTTTGCTGAAAAACTTCATTTTTTGATGAATAGTGAAACCACTAAGTGGTAGTTAAAGAAACTGATTTTTCATTTAAATGAATCATTGCCACTTCTGTGCTTTTATTTTCACAAATCTATCATACATGGTTTTCATTAGGAAGTAAAATGTGGTTCAATGGGATTAAATTTTTTTGGTGAATAGTATCTTTTAATTTTTAATCGCGATTAGATGTAATTATTGCAGTTTAAGGTAAAAATAATGTTTTAACAATATGAAACGACCTAGACACACATCCTACACTCATTTGATGAGTCATGTACGACCAATAAAATCCATGGGTCAACTTGGGTACCCCATGGAACCACATTGGTAGGAAAATGACATTAATAACTTTTTTTAAATTTAAAATTAAAATGTCACAAACATGTGTAGTTTTACTGAAACAATTTTTACATGGAGTTATACAAGTCATATTTTTTACTATAAATACTCATTAAAAATATAAAAATATTTCATACATCATGATATTTTTTTTATAATTTTTCGATACTATATAAATTAAATTATTTATGACACCATGATGATGCAGTGATTACCTCATTATTTAACGATTTAAATAAAATGAAACGATAATGTAAAATCTAAGCCCTAAACATTTCAAAAACATATTTTATGGGTGGATTTCGAAACCTTATCACCTAATCCTAGAAATATTTCATTTTGGGACCATTAAAACCCGAAAATCATTATATAATAATGTAATATTTTATAACATTCCAAGACTGCCCATCCTCTCCTCTTATAAAAGGCCCCCAACTCTACAACCTTACCCACACCTCTCGAGCCTTTGGCTTGGCCAAAAACTGCTCATTTCATCTCTCCACATCCCTCTATTCATAATTGAAGCTTCTATTTGGGCATAAGCCTTTTCAAGGAGGCCTTTGAGCTCAAAGTAAAGAGAGTTACCCGATTTAAAGGTAGTGTCCTCTCTTGTGTTCTTATGTTTTATTTTGCTTCTCCAAACCTATAAACTCTTTTTATTCATTTATTTTATAACAAAAACAGTATCTAAAATATACTAGGATGTTGTTATCTGAATTATTTGAGCTACACTTACACACACCGTCGTCTAATGGTTAAAGAACATACTGTTTCTGTGGATGACGAATTACTGCCTCACGAAACGATGATTGTTCAATATTATTTTAACACCTTCAAAGGAGTCAATTAAGATGTCACTATATTTATATATGATATATAATATGTTTATGTTTTTCTTAAGCTTCTGTATTTTTCATTTATGACATTCCTCTACGGTTTCCATTATGGGTAAACGCGATATCTTCATTTTAGAAAGTGCGGACTACCGCCCCCTCAAAGTGATTTGATTCGTTAATGCCATATGTGGGATGTATAAAGGATTGAATTAATGGTATTAAATATGATATACTACTGTAATTATAATTTAACTTTATATCATTATTATGTCATTCCATTTAATACAAAAAAAAAAGAAATGAAATGAAAGTAGCGTTCATGCGTTCGTACAGCTTACCGTCTCCATGAACGGTACATTTCATTTCTTATCTCAAATGTTATGTACTATTATAAGTACATATATATAATGGATATATACGTAATATATTACATCTAAATTATGGATATAATTCTGGAATTATAATATATATATATCTCTCATTTTGTTTTAATTCAATTAATATGACAAAAAAAGAATGTAGCGTTCATGCGTACGTACGGCCTACCGTCTCCATGAACGGTGCTTTTAATTCTTTATCTCTAAATGTTATGGAATAATATAAAATGAATATATACGGGGTATATATGATATTTAAAACATCAATACTATTCTTTATTTGATGTACCTATAACTACATGGAAAATTATTTTCCAACAAGTTCAATTTTTACTCAGGTAACGAACATCGACAAAAACGTCTGATATAAACTCACATTAGTAACCAATTATTATAAAACTATAATATGTGATACGAACTGAAAAATAATCAATATAGAAGGTACTAAATAAATTATAAATTGACCAAATTTTATTATTCACGAGATTAAAGAATGATCGAGTCATGTCGGACACGAGGTAAGGGATCTTACACCTCCCTTTCTTTTTAAGTACTCTAATGTATGTCACTTATTTTAAGAACCTCGTTGTTTTGTTGGGGGATTTTATTTTATATTACACTTGCTGTAAATTTTATTTTAATATAATGAGAGACCCTATTTTATCTCATCAATCCATTTTTGGAAGTTTTAAGTGGTGCTGTTAGGCTGCCGAGTTTTCGTAAGGGATTTTTCATCTCACTTTTATTCCCGTGAGATTTATGCTACATTCTCCACCATTTCCTTTGAGTGGCGTATGTACTTCCAATTATTATACTCCTTTTGTAATATAATTCCATTTATGGGTATTTACATATTCATAGTATGACACTTTTTCAATGGGGTGTACGTTTCGAAAGTTACCCCAGTCGGTAAGGGAACCTTTCACACTCCTATTTTTAAAAGACTTCTTTTGTTATGTATTTTAATTCACATAATACTATGTTAGGATATGTTAATATATATCATTATTGATGTATATTTTATGTACAAGTGATGATATACCATTTTTATCTCTCATCAACTGATTTTCTGAATTTTGAAGTGACGCCGTTAGGCTGTCGAATTTTACCAAGGGAACTTTTTAACCCAATTTCGATTTCCTTGGGTTCAACATGTAGTTATTGAATATGTCATCCTTTGAATATGTGTGAATAACCTTTTATTGTTTTACACATAATATACACTTATATTGAGTGTATTTATATTTGTCACCCATAATTTTGAGACTGATTTGTCCTTAATTTAAGGATACCTTCTTTATAAGGGATTTCATCACATTTTATATTTCTATTGAGACTTCATTGTTGTTATGCACCAATTCACTCTTATATGGTGTATATAATGTCCTTTGGAATATTATATCATGAATCCATTTATTCTTAAGATATTATAACGTTCTGATTAAATGTTATTCTTCAATTATTGTATTCAAGTGTATCAAATTTTGGTAAAAACCCTTTAACCAAATGATCACTTTAAATGTTTTAATGATTTGTTCTTATTAATATCCATGTATTCAAAATGGTTTTAAGGATTTATTTATATGGATATTAATGATTTAAAATATTAAAATCTCAAGGTGGTATGGGAAGCTCTGATTCAAAAATCACTTTATTAAATGATTTAAATGGTTTTGAAAAATGGGTTTTTAATGGATTCATTAGTTCAATATCCTAAAATGTTATATTGTTCTTGAAATGTGAAAATGTTATGTTTCCTTTATGCATGTTTTATGTGATACGTTTATGTTATGGTTCTTGGCCACTGTTATGAAAAAGGGTGGTTCCATGATAAACTAAGGGCGGGTGAGCCCGATATATCTCTCCAATGCATTGTGTAACGGGAAGGGGTTAAACGTTAAGGTTTCTCCGAAGTGATTTAGAGGATATACTATGATGGGTATTCCAAACGTAACCAAGAGGGTTACACCCTACGTAATAATGTTATGAATTCCTCATGTTACCTTTATGCCTTATGATTTCTATGTTTTATTCATGATTTGATGAGGTATGTTAAAGTGATTTTGTTTTATGAGTAAAGAATGATTTCATTGATTCTCATGTATACATGTACTCGTGTTTCCTTTCCATATTTTTATATCCATTACTGAGCTTTTTATGCTCATCCCATGTTTTTGAATTGTTTTACATAGGACTTAAAGATGAAGTGGGTCAAGGATGGGATCAAAGAAAGACATGCTATCTAAAACATGGAACTAGACATGTTTCTTTTAAGAGTTTTTTTACTAAAACTTGGTAGAAGTGTCTAATTTGTAAACTTTTGAGATGTAATAGTTATGTCATAATTCTATAAAATGCTAAACATGAAAACATCCTCAATGTGAATCGTTCATTTAATTCAATATTAAGTAAGGTTTAAGGCTGAGGCCTTATATATTCACTCTAGGTCACCACAGTAAATGAATACAGATCTCCATCCATCATAAAAATTGCAATGAAATATTTCTCTAAATCACATAGTCTGAGCACCATAATGGTGCTATTTTATCATTAGTAATCCACTAAGGCTTAAACGCAAGAACTACTTCATCATTATACTCTCGTAAAGACTCATAAAAAATTGGTTCATCCTTCTATTATTTATCCAACACAACTATTTAATATTGTATATTATATTTACAAAGGTATTAATCAATTTTATTTTTAAAACATGTCTTTAAAAAATTGGAATCTCTTCTGATTATATGATTAGTTGAAATGGGGTCCTACAAATGATATCTCATCTTGCCTTAAGGATGTCCCAAGGAGATAAATTTCATGAATCTAGAATCTAGGAGTGATATTTCATGGAAATAAAACAGTTCATATACATTTAATCAAAATGTATGTAACTATGAATAGTTAGGGGTTTTAATATTACACATATCTATTAGTTTCTTATTGAAAATAGATAACAAACTTTGCAGTATTAACTACTTATTCTGATAATATTTTCTCCACTCTGAATGATTTCAAACTAACACTTTTTTAAACATAGATGGTTATATTCTTCCACTCTTACACTGAAATATATTGAGGAATGTAAAATACCATAATACAAAACATTATTCCATCCAAAGTGATAATAGTATAAAACCACTCATTTGTATGTTATCCATAATTGTTACTTGTTAAAAACAAAGTCTTTGTTGATTTTAAGACACTTCCATGATATGAATGTTTTAAATAAATAAAATTCATACACATAGTTATTTATTGAATACACACATAATATATATTTATTAATCATTAATTAATGATATTTTATAACTTTATCTTCCTTGGGATATAATCATTACATTCCTAAAGTTTTAATGGAATAATACTATAAACAAATTAAATATCCATTTTTACATCAAAAACATTAACATGTGTTGATTAATAAAACCACAATGCTCCTAAAATTGTAAATATTATTTTATGTCTAGTAAATAATCTTAGATTAACATAAGGCATTATACCTTGTTTAGACATATTTAATCACTTTTGATTCAATAATTTCATCAATTATTACTTTTAGGAAGTAGATTAAAGAACATTCTATTACTCCTTATAAATTTCACTCATAAGCATGTAAATTTTCTTTGATATATCTTCCACCATTCTCCATAGAAAAACCCCTCAAAATTATCATAACTCTTTCCACCATATGAGTACATCTTTTCATATATTCTAATTATCTGAAAGAAAATATAGATTTATTTATGCCATTAACATGGCTTACTCCTTGGATGGTTTGAATAGAACTATCAGGCATATTCATTTTGATGATTCTAAATCCACCGATCTTCAAGGTGTTATAATTGCAAATGATAAAATATTCTTCTTGTATAGCCTCATAATGATCAAAAAATTCATCTATGGAAATAATTTAACAAAATTCTCTTGAAATTATTACCGATTCTTCCTCAATATCCAATCTACCTACAACAGATTTCACCATTTAACTGAATATTTTGTCTTCATTTTTAGAAGTACTATACATATATATTTTCAATAATTATTCCAGATCCTATGGAAAATGTGATCAATTTTAACACATTTTTTTATTTTGGAATATCATATCTAGGTAAATATCCTCTTCCAGCACATTCTGTGTCATTATTTTACATAACAGAAAATAATTTCAGTTGAATTTTGGTATTATGAATTTCAGCATAGTCCAAATTCAATGTTATTATTGTAAATATAGTATTTCAAAAAGGTGTATATAATTATATCAGTATTTTTTACAAATTTTAAATATTTAAAGTAATATAAATCCACGAACAAAATAATATATACAAGAATTATTACTACACAAAAAATGTGTCAACACTAGGCCAGAACCATCATTTGATACCATTAATTGCGATAAAAAATTAATTAACCCACACAAAAATTTATACTTATAAGATAAAATAATTTAAAAAATAAGGTATTAGATGATTCCAAATGTAATGTGGAAACCTCTGTTAATATAATGTTCTTACAAATCACGTGAAAATAGAAGGATACCACTATGGGTTAAAGTGGGTAAAACCCCCAAAAAATTTAATAGGAGGATATCATTTCTAATTATATCACATGAATATGTGAGGAAACATCCTTATAAAACCAAATAATTATACTAAAGGGGAATAATTCTACTTATTATGATGATATTGTTGGTATACAGTCACATTTATTGGTTGTGACCATCCCATCATACTCTCTTCTCAAATAGAATGTTTGGTGGAATTTTTAACCCACCAAATAGCCATTACTAGCCTCCGTTTACAAATTAAAATGTTAGAATAGTCATGTGAAATGATTATTTTGTCAACAGAAGTGATTTATGTTAAGAATGTTATTTTTTTGGTTCCCTCTATAATTTTTTTCCTCTAGGTCAACATTATATTTGAAATATATTTATTTTTAATAAAATGTATATAAATATTTTAAAAAAAAATTACTGACTTTTCACTTTAACAAAATTGCCTAATGGGATTCATCTTCATGGTCTTTGAATGACATAATTTTTAACATTGGTGTGAGAAATATATTTGGTATAAAATACACCGAATGAATAGATTTTCCCACCATGAAGACTACTATTTACCTTAAATGTTCTATTATAATATTCATTGATTATTTAAATGGAAAATAATTTTCTCTTGTTATTTGTCTTTTTTATTGAAAACTATAACAAACAAAAAGTGAATTATTTTCACAATGAAGAGAAATTAATTTTTAAATTTCAATTTTAACAATATTCTTATAAGACGTCAGAAGGAAATTATTTTTAACGTAATTATTTTATTTTCATTAATAGTTTTTTTAATTAAAAACATTAATTTAATAAAGATTTTATTTTCTTTAATCATCCTTTATTGATAATGGGATATAAATTATTTACAGATCTGTCAATTTCTTAGGATCGTGTTATTTAACACTCTTCATAATGATTTCGATAATTTTATTATCCCATACATCTGAATTTTTAGTATAATGGTTAAATTAAAATCATTTATACTACCTTGATAGTTTTCCAATTGTATACAATTTTTATAAATATTAAAATTCGAAGGATTATTATTAAATCAGTTCTTTATTTTATTGGGGAAATATTATTATTCATAATTCTTGATTTTACATGGATATTTTATTTATTTAGAAATAATTTTTGGAATCAATTATTTTGATCATCTAAAATATAAAAAAATAATTGGATTTTAATGTGATTGTTGGGGCCCTGTTTTTCATAGTCTCTTGATATATTACCATGTATCATTATTCACGAAAACATGCATTCAATATTAGATGAGTATTTGGTTTACACCAGCTCATTTATTAAAAATTATTTCATCATTTAGAGGCATTGAAAGGAATATTCATTATATATTTTGTAAAACCCAATAAATTTATAATAAATCAATAAAAATCTTTATAACTTTATTATCATGCAATATTGGTATTTTAGAAAATATCATTAGATAATAAAAATATTATTATAAAAACATAACTTGAAGAACATGAAATTCAAATGGAAACATTGAATACGAGTAACACAATAATGAAATATATTTATAATACTCATATATATAACAAGGTTATTTATTTGGTATTTTAAATTAAGATCTTCTTTTATTCTGTGATTATTTTTCGGGCTTCAAAAACTAAATTTCTTCAAAAATAATTTATTTGATTATTTTTGTGTGAAAATAATATAATTATTTTCTTCAACATTATGAATTAAAATTTAATAAAATAATAAAATTAATAAAACATTTATATAAATATTTTCATAATATTAAATATTGGTTTTTTCAGAAAACATTAATGATTTAGTAATTAGTGAAAAATAAATTTTATTGAAAAATATCATTTAAATTCTAGTATTTATTGATTGAATGGACCAGAGGCATTTTTTTATTTTTTATAATTCACCTTTCATGTGGTGATGTGTATCCCTTATAAGGTATGATGGATTCGAGACAATTACATGAACCGTGTGTCCTGAAAAGAAATCACCCAGACAAGAATACAATGAACTACTCCTCCCCGACACATTCCATGATATCTTCACTCCCCCTTTCCAAGCCTGGTTAGCTAGTTGTCTTGTGTAGTACTGAACAAGTCGGTTACTGATGGCCGTACTATACCCTCTCGTTATTCCAATTGTGATTAGCTTTAATATGGTGAATGTGCCAGCTCTAATCTTTATATGGTGCCTTGTCACCTATAGTCTGACTAGTATATCTACATATTCATGTGGCCTGAAAGACATAGGGTGGCTCGAATGACTTGAGGTGGCTGAAAGGCTTTGAGAGTAAACTAGCTTGAAGGACTATGGTGGCCCGAAATCTTTGCTGGACATGAGGACCAAACTGGTGGTCCAAAGGCCCAGATGGTTGAAATGTTATTATTGCTACAACACCGAACAATACTTGATACAATTTACTACTATAGTACTACTATAATAATTCAAATATATATCACCACCCTGATTAGATCTCATGTCTCTTGGATGAACTTGTTGTGTCCTCACCAACCGGGCTCCGACTCATGTGCTACGTTCAGATATTTAAACAATATATCTTTTTTAAAATTGATTTTAAAATTTAATTAGTTCCTTGTTATTTAAATTAATTAGACAAATATCATTTTAATTGATTTGTTTTTTAATTTATAAAAATATGTATTTTTATACTAAAAATGACATTTTATGGAAAATAATTAATTTAATGTTTTTTGTAAAATTAATTTATTCGAAATATATGGGTTAAATTTGAAATAATGTATTTCTAATTTCGATTAATAATATTAATATTTGGTGAAATAACCAAATTTAATTGTGTTCGTAATTAAATGTACACTTTGTATATACTTGTCAGCTTGGTAAGGCTAAATCAGGTAATTACAGTTTAAAATAATGTGCTAAGGCATTAAAAATCAATATAAACCATAATTTATTCCTATTTTATGATTTTATCTCAATAATAATCTCCAAATATTCAGATATATTTCCACATATTATAATTTTTAATTCATAATGACCATAATATTATTTTAAGTAAAAATTAAAAAAAATGACAATATATATGATTTAATAACGATATTATTTTTCCATATTGATAAATAGGTGTTACTATTAGATCATAATGTATCTAGTAATTTATTATCACTAGAGTGGTTAAATTGTATGTTTCAAAACCATAATTTTTAACCTTAAGATAAACATTTTTTAATAGAATTGCAAAAATTGTTTACACAAATCATATTCTTTATTAAAATAGTAATCAGACTAGGCCCATGGTTCCGACGAAAAGAATATAAAAATAAATATGATTCCTATAACATCCAAGATATTTATTACATAATTCAATGTGATTTATTATATAATAATTCACTTAAAGGAACTCTAAGGATCGAGATGTCTAGTTTCATATAAAATTTTGAACATTACATAAAACTTTAAAATATAAAGAACAATATCATTATAATAATATTTTCTTACATGGAAACAATATTCCCTCATACTTAGAATCTCATGGGATAACCTGTGTACATGCCTAAGAAATGATCAAGCTATAAAGCCTAGTCAGGGAGTAAACAATCCATAACATCGTGGATATAGTACTTGTTAGTTAGTGGGAATATTAATGGAGAACCAGATAAACAGGAACATAAAGGCATGATATATCTTCATTATCATAACATAAAAACGTCAAAACAACTTTTAAATGATATTATCATGATACATGGCTCATTTCACAAAGAACATGAGTAAACTATTACTACACTTGAATTATCATGGGTAAACCCTCATTTCAAATGAATTTTCATTAGTAACCCGTCATTTAACTTTAATTAACATGAGTAATCGTCATTGCACAATGCGTATAATGATACTATTCTTCACCCAATTCATTGATGCACTACTAATGGGCGCCCTTCTTAATAATTTCATTTTATGCATTAGTGTTCCACATAGATAATACAATATTGATCTAATAAACATCATCATTTATTCCACGAAGAAGATCTGTGGTATAACTAAATGTAAATCCTTAATCAACTAGTACTTTTGCATAAAGGTGATGAAATATTAAAGATAAATAGGCATCATATTTACTTATATGATGATTTTTCCTTAGGATATTTTTACATTGGCAGTATAACGAAGTAATCTAGAAATTGTAAAATGGGTTGATGAGAGATAAATGGGTATCCCATATTTTTTACAAGAAATGGATAATAAGGGGGTCATGGAACATAATATACAAACATATGTAATAGAATTTGGGTGCATAAAATAAAATAATAGATTTAATGTGAATGAGGAATGAAAAATCCCTTAATGAATTTTGGAATTCAAGGGAAGAATTAATGAGATTAAAAGGCATCTCTAATCATTTATACTATATAGGAAACTATAGGGGGGTTTAAAACTATACAAAAAAAATTTATTTCAAAATTAATGTTCATAATATTATAAGTAAACTATTTTATAAATAATGAAGGAAGGAATGTGATAATCCCCTACAGGGATTTGTGACCCCAATGCCTTGGAATAGGCTTAAGATAGGATTCATGGGAGCATGGGTTGCCTTGGGATGATTATCGAGAGAGTAGATAAGACGTTGGATGAGCCCCAATGGTTTTGTGTGAAGAGGAGTGGATTTTTTACATTGATTTTTTAAATGTGGAGTTGAAGACAATGTTTTATTATTCCAATGGATGAATATAATAAAACATTTGAATTTTTTATTTGGATGTGAGTCACACTCTCAATGAAATCATTTTAAATTTTTAAAATAGTTTATAAGTCTTGGATTGTACACTAAGGAATTGTAAATTATATCAAAAAAATATTAAATCACATTATATTAAATTTAATACATATATTGGAAGAATATATATTTTATTTTATTTTGTTACATCTCTATTGGGTCATTATGATTTCATAAAACATTTTATATATTTAATCAGTGATTAATTATTCCCCAAAATTCATTTATATCATAACATAAAGAGAAATACACCATTAGATAATTTTGATTTCCTGAATAAAAATATAATATTAATTATATCTAATTAATTTTCTAAATATGTAAATTTTTACTTCTAAAATAAAAACTGACATTTATCAATAATTCATGGGTTTTGAAAACAAATTCAAACCTTAATAAAAATTATATGTTATTCGTAAAAATTATACGATCATTTCTATTTAACAAAATGTAATCTAGTAGTAATATTTTATTAAAATTTTATTAAATTCAAAAATTCTTTAACTCATCAAAATAGATTAATTAATTTAATATAGAAAAAAATATTATTTTTTATTTAAAAATGAGTTACCACGTAACAATAATAAAAATAATTTATGTTATTTATTCTATAATAATATAAAGCACATAATCATAGTGGTAAAGACATGTAACATAAACTATTATAAAACCCACCTAAGACCTAAGGGTAAGGTGTGTGGTAGTGATAAATTCATATGGCGGCTCAGATAACATCGATCAGGTGGTAGTCTCTATTTACATACACTTCACGTGTAGGTTGTTCCGTTCAAGCTTAACTTGTTGAAGCTCATCTTGGGAATGGGCTAGAGAGAAGACCAATGATGCTTCCCCCTTTTTGAGATCCGACATATGGGATTCATACAGATTAATTCTACTATATTAGACCATCACTTACTTTGAGTAAATTGGATTTGTTAAATCACTATATTTATACTACTCATGTGATCACTATTGAAAATATATATTAGCAGTGGAAAAGATTATTAATGGTATTTTAAAATCCAGAAACATAAAACCATGGAAGTTCATATGTTTTATATACCCATTTTACAAAATAAGTTATTTAATTATATCAAGTGGAATTTCCCTTAATAAATGATAGGTTCATTACACTTCTGATATATATTATGGATAGGTTTGTAATTTTTTATTGAGATTCACAATAGAAAATAACATATTAGAGTATTCATAAAAAGAATCAGAACCAAAATTGCTATGATAAATAAGAGAAATGTAAAAAATAGTGATTACATCATAAAACATATAGAATCTAATTTAGAGAAGAAAAAAATAATCAAAATACATGCTATTACGAGAAATGTAATATGAATAGAAAACTGAATAAAAACATCACTTTCTATTTATTTTTAATGTAAAAAATTAACAGATTGAAATGAAATAAATTATACAATTGATTTAGAATGCTTTTCTATTAATGAGGATGGTATCCAATAACATTGGACAAGGTTCCAATGATAAATACATTCAAGATATTTCATTCTACACACACTAGGGTATGTCCTCAATATGATGATTGGATTCTATCAATATATCCTTACAATACCATGATAAAAATTGTGATCAGATCCTCTTTTTTCTTTTCCTCAAATTCCTCGATTTGATAGATCAGATTCAATCTTGTTATCCCTACATGTCTTAAACTGTAATTAGAACAATTTGAGTCATGAAAGGAAAAATTAACTCTAATATTATAAGGTTAAGGAAAATGTAATTAACTAATGTAATAATCAGAGCCCTTGTATAGTTGAAATATAACCATATCTCTCACATAGTGTGGTATGTCACTCGTATTTCCGAAAATTATTAGATGACTTATTATTTATGACATTCCTTCCAATAGTCATCTTGATCGACTATGGTCTGATTTTCGCTTTGATTTTTGGGAGAACCTAGAATCCTGGTTATCAAATGTCCATATTAAAACTGAACCAATGAATTATTTTTAAATAACATTTAATGCAAAAAATTAGTTTGATTTAAAATATTTCCTCACATAATGTTAATTTTTTCTTCATGTGGAAAACAAATTTAAATGGGTTTGATTTTAATAATTATGAGTGTCTATATGATTTATATCAATATAATTTAATCCAATTTTTAGAATATATATAGTTTGAAAGAAATAGAATGATTGATTGGTAATAAATTAATAGATATAAACTATATAAATCGTATGAAATCTTGATACCATAATCATGAGTTTTTTTATTGCTGTATTGTTTTTGAGTTATACCTTTATCATATGCATAATCAATATGAAAATTCTAATAATGAAATAATTTTTTTTCATTAGTCAAAATGAATAATGTAGTTATGATAAAATGTATTATTTTTTCTATAAAAGTAACATTAAAAAATAGTACATGAAATATTTAGAAATCATCATTAAAGATAGAGTTAATATTTTTCAAAACATAAGAAAATGAAAATTAAAAAGGAGAATTTTGAATCAATAATATCCTTCTTTTCGAAAAGAAAAAACCACAAGACTTAAATAGAATATTTTATTGGAAAAAATAACTAAAAAAATAATTCAAATGGAAATTCTCATTCAGATATAAAAAATTAAAATTATCAAATGTTGAGATTAGAACTCCTTTAATTACAACATTGAAATCGACTAACTACCCATTATGAAAAAAAATCTATATGATTAATATTATCTTTTTTCAAATTCTTTTCTAACTATTACAAACATTTATAAAAATTTCTCCCCTATCTAATGAATTCTCCCCTATAGTGATTTTCAAAAAATTAATAGGAATAGTCCATGAGGTACCTAAATATTTTTAGAGATATAATATTATATAATAATAAATAATTTTATCGAATAATATAAATGAAATAATATTCATGCAAAAGGAATGGAAATAAATAAATAAAACTAAATATTGATTAAAAATTTTTAATTATGGTTTTTTTATGTAAAAAAGACTAAAAAAGTAATTTATTCTCCTTGATGTTCAAATAGAATAATTTAATCTTCTTGAATTATTTTATGTCCTTATTTATCTTTCCAATCCATTATTTTTGGGTCTAAATCATTTTTCCAATTCAAAAAACAATTGATCTTGTGTAAAATTAAATTCTTATTATGAGAATATATTTTATTCAAGATTATTAGTATTATAATCCTATTATTATAATTTATTATATTGAGTATGAAATTTTTCTTTTTGAATTTTAATATTAACTTCTTGAGCCTTGATGACCATTTCGGGAAATTCAATATTATCATTATGAAAAACAGTATGAATCTAAAAATAAAATATTCCATCCATTTGATCCTTCATCCATGAAATTTATAATGAAATATATTTCATCTTTCCATTCAACTCATTGATTTCTCTACCCGGGGCATCTTTTTAGTTCATTAAATTTTGTCAATATCATACTTTACCAGTAGTGTCATTTTCTAACTTGTTTAATGGAACTATAACAACATTAACAAGAATCCTTATATCATTCTTTGAGTGTTCCAGATTTTATAGATTTGAGTCAGCATTGTGAGGACACTCTTTAGCATTTTTTAAATACGTATTGTATACTTTAGTGCATTCCTCAAAAACATTAAAATAGAATTCAGGATTTATGAATATATCCTTTAAGACTCTGACTCAACTCGATCACCTCTTTTTTATTTTCATAAGGAACATAAATTTTTCCCTCTAGCCATGAGAAATATGAAATATTCATTTTCTATTCGTTTAATTATTTAACAAAAAACTAACCTCCTTTGATTGAGATTTTGTTATCTGAATCAGTATCTTCCAACAAATATAGAAGTTTTCTTTAATTATTTTAAACGACCACATATTGTAAATCAAGGTTACAAATCTCATTTGTATTGTTCTATTGATATGTATTAAAAATATGAATGAAAGTAATATATTTGGATATCTGGGAATCTTGTTTTGATGAATCAACAACTAGAGATGGTAATTTCCACAAAAAATGAATATGAAGATCTCACGGGTAAATTATCGGAGTAAGATTTTTTTCATTGAGAATCTTCATTTTCATTTTAAACATCCCTATTTTCCTATAAATTTTATTTTATTTATTATATTACTTCATATTATCCATTTTAGCATCCTTATTATAATTCTTTTCCCTGACCATCATATCCATCTATCTTTCTCATTTATCTATTTTATTTTCATAATTTTTTTGATGACCATCTTTTAGTTGAATCCATTCATCACCAAATATATGTCTCTGTTTTCCCATGTATTGGATATAGGAAGTAATGATAACTTTTTGAATATTTTCATTAATTTGGATTCATGAACACGACATTTCAGTAGATTTAAAAAATATATCAATATAAAAAACAATTTTTTTTTCTTTTTCACATGCTTTTTATATTGTTCTTCTTTCAATTCATATTGTATAAGAATTATTTTAGTAGGAGATTCAGTACAGTCCAGACCAAATTGGTGGGTCACATTATTTGTTTATTAGATCTTTTTCTACATTATAAAAAATCTTCATCAATATAGATTTTTTATTCATTAACCTTTTAGTGGAAAATCGCTTAGACTTCACTTTATTCTGTCAATATAGTTGGTACATATTATTCTGGAACATTCTAAGAACCATTAATAGCATCATTTTAATGATTGTCTTAATATTCTTTGACAAACTAATATGTTTCTAACTCAAATATTAACATAATCATTTTTATTGAATCAATATTGATAAATGGAATATTAATTTTCATCCACGTCTATTTGATAAAGACATAGTAAAACTCAATAGTTTCTATAAGAATCTAACTAACAATTACAATAAAAATAATTACCTAGTATTTGTTATATTCATATTTTAATTTTGTTTTTGGTTAAAATGATATAAGCAATAAAATTTAGCATCCTCATATTTAGAAGATAATTATGAATGAAATCATCTAAAACCTACATGATTACCCTAAAACATTTTATTCAAATAAATGAATATTTCAACCCATGGGTTATAAGATGATTGTCAGAAGAGAGATGAATAATTTTTCATTTTATCTAATTAATATGAAAATGATATTTATCTTCTCTGTTCTTGTTTGGGGTTATTTTTCATTCAATGACTTAAATTATAGGAAAACATGTCAACCTCTGAAGATACACGAATAAAATTTGTGGAAATTTATAAAAACATTGTAATATCAATTTTATACATAGAAAAATTATGATTTTAAATAATAATATATGTTCATAAAACTATGAAACTATATTACATTATCAACAGGTATAAGAACATGATCAGTCTTTGGATTTTTGAGTCAAATAAATTCCTACCCGTGAAATATATTGATCTTTTTCAACGAATAATTATATATATCATAAATATATTTATTTACAAACCTTTATATTAATATCATCATGATAGAAAATTATTTAGGAGCGATGGTTATTGGAGATGATGTTGTTGATTCTCTCATTAAAAACAAAAACATCTTCTGGGCAGGGAAACGTTCAAAAATATTTCTTTGAAGGGAGGTAAATATTTGTTGAAAAATATCAGTAAAATGTTGTTTCATAGGGTAGGGGTCCGCATTATATAGGTTATGGAAGGATATAATTCAAATTTTATGGATTATATTTGATCAACAAGACCTGAAGGTTAAAAATTAAGGATCACTTGATGTTTAAAAAAAATGTTTATCGTATTCAAAATTAATCTGGTAATAATTTTTTTTACAAAAAGAAATACAAAAAAATTAAATTGACTGAAATAATTTTAAAGTATGAATTTATACCAAGTGTAGTTATAGGTTGGATTTATAGGTTTCACTAATATTTTGTTCGTAAAAATTAAATTCGAGTATGAAAATTTTTGGCTATAAAAAATTCTAAAAACCAATATTTTTGAGTGTGGAAAAATTTGAACTATATAAATATAGAATATGAAGTATTTTTATTTAAAATTATTTTAATTATGAATAAATTATGGTATGATATATTTTTATTATGAAAAATTTTAAGTATATAATATATTAAATATGAATGATTTTGAGTATGAATGATTATTATTATAACAGATTTTGATTACAATATATTTCAAATATGAAATTTTTTGAGTAGAAACGATATTTTGAAAGTAAAAACACTATAAAATATAAAGAAATATGTAATCCCCTTTGAAAATGATTATCATAAATTAAATTGATTGTTTAAACAAAAATATATATGAATTATTACATTATAGTGATAACTCCAAGTTTCAGTTTAATGTATTCAAAAGTATCATATGGTAAATATTCGGCAAAAATATCATCATGTTGATCTTCAATTTCGATAAATTTTAAAATCAATCTCTTTCATGGTTGTGATTCATATGAACATGATCCCTAATATCTATGTTTTCCATTGGATCAAGGTTTAGGGTTTTCACTTAAAGCATTAATACTACATTTTTCAAATAGTATTTGATTTTCATAAAACACATGCCATAATTTTTGAGTTTGTTACAACCACAACACATGTGCACAAAATCTTCAAGCTGCCACATATTTGGCATCAGTTGTGGAATGTTATACTAAGTGATTATTCTTATAAGAACATGAAACTAATTAAATCACAATGAAATGAAATGTTCTTATGAACATATCCAATCCATTATAAAAGCACAAATGTCAGCATCCCAAAAACTTTTAAATACAAAATCATTTTCATAAGTATAGGAAAATACTAAAAACGAAGTTCCCTTAAAATAATGAGAAATTATTTTTAAATTATTTAAATGAAGTTATTTTTTATTTTCATGATACCTTTAACATAAATGTACATAAAACATTATGTTCATATGACTATATATTATATATAATAAACATCCAATCATACCACAAAATGTATTTTGATTTACTGTTTACCTATATTCATCCTCATCATGTGTATTTGAGGTTATAATTCGAGTAAAAATTCATTTAGTATTATCATAATCATAATATTTAAGAATATATTTAATATAATATTTTTGAGATATTTAAGTACATTTTGGTTTTTGAGAAATTTTAAAACCAGTAAAAAATGTTTACTCACCCATTATACTCATTTAGAAATCATATTTTATAATATTCGAAATGAAATCTGTTAAATATAGTTGAGTTGATCCGAATATTATTTCATCAAAAATGATTTAAACAATAAATACATATTTATTATCAATAATTCTGAAACGTGTTGGATCATCAATTACCTTAACATAATTTTTTTGTAGCACATATATTTTTAATCTATCTTACCAGGCTCTTGGGAATTTTTTATGGTCATAAAAAGATTTTGTATGTTTACAATTTTATTTGGGATGTTTTTTATCATCCAATATAGGGTTTTTTATACAAAAACTACATCTTGATCATATCCATTATAGAAATTACACTTCACATCAATTTTATTAAGATTCAAATTAATGAATTCTAAAATGGCCAATAAAATAAGAATTCATTCAAATATACCTATCATGTAATATGTTTTATCATATTATATTCCCTCTTGTGGAATAAAACCATTAGAATCAATTATTTCTATATTTATAATGATTATTCCATTTTTTTGCAAAAAAACATTTTATACTAAATAAATATGTTTCATTATATCATTCAACCAACATCTTGAAATTATTTCTCTTGAAATCATTCAATTCATATTGAATTATATAAATTCAATTGTCATCACCTAAAGACTCATCTGGATTTTTTGCTTCATATTGAAAAAGAAATGTAAGATTTTCAAAATTCATTTCTTGATAAACCTTTAGTCCTAACTTATTTATTAACACCCCCAATTGTATTATCACAATAATAATTGAAATAAAACAAAAAACATGGGGTTTTTAATTCATGTTCATCAACATAAGGTAAGATATATTTTGGATTTAATGCTTCAAAGAATATTTCTTTAGTATTTTCCCTATTAGATGAATAATTTTTTAAAGGATTAATATGTGTTTTGGAAAACTTGTATGAATATGTATGATGATATTTTTTATAAAAAATTAATTTGAATAATAAAATTTTACATGTATTATTTCTTTAATTGAACATGATTTTGTTATAATCACTATTTTATTTAGAATTAGTGGAATAACCTATGAATATTTCTTCATCAATTATGGGTAAAATTTTCATTAATTTTGTTTGTGTATTAAAGAAGAAAAATTTTCATCCAAGTACTCTAGAGTTCGTAACATTTGGTTTTAATCATGCCCATAATTAATATAGTATTATTTTAATAAAGGGATAAATTAACATTTTATTTATAGTATAATATTAAGTAAAACACCGTCATCTTAAAATTGTATATCAATTGAGTATTCAATCAACATGGTTCTTATTTTTTGAGGAATAAAATTTATTCCTAAAACATCCCAAAAATTAATAGGAGTTCTTGGAGTAGAAAAGTTATGAATAATTATTTTGTGACTATTTTTTTTTTCAAAATGTGAATTTACAAATTATCTACCAAAATCACAATAAACAATTATCTAGGGAATGTTGTTATCATTTATAATATTGGATACATATATTTTAAAAATGAAAAATTCTTCATATTTAATTTCTAGATAATATATCGATGTGTATATATTGTTATCATCAACTAATAAAATACATAGTTCACTCCACTAATACATTCAATTCATTTTTGACCCAAAAAATCCATGTACACAAACTATGAATCATAAGTTGTTGAGACATCACTAATATATTTAAACCATGACTAATGTAGTATTCCATATTGACAATGTCACCCAATTTTTATGAATCTAATATAATTTATAATTGATTCTTATGAAGTATTTTATTATTCAATTAACATTATATTCTAATGTTATATTTTCTTAAACTTTTATTCTATAACCAATATTGATCTTCGATTGCACTAAGACAAGGTAATTCATGGCTTCTAAGGTTTTCTATCTTTATTGTAAAAACAATCTCATGTCGATGCGTAGAAAGACTGAAATCCTACAATGAATTGTGTAATAAAAATTTATAATTAATATTTTTTAATTGGTAATATTCCACACAAAATTTACTTTTGTATATAATGTTCTTCTTAATAACTGTACAAATAAAACATTTGAAAGTAATTCTTTTTCATGATGAAAAATGTTACATATACCAACCATATTTCCGTTGGAATTGTCTCTAATAATAAATCTTCCACCATTAATTTTGATAACCATTCTATGGAAATATCATTTAATATCCATATTATGGGATTAAACTCTCTCCATGTACCTTGAATTATTGTTTTTTATACCTACATTTCTTTCCTAAAAAGTATTAAGATTTTGGAATCCCAAAATTGTATGTCCTCAAAAAGGATATAAAAAAATATTAAGAATCTCAATTTGTTTTTTAAAATTTCCATTGTGAAATCCCAATGATTTAATTTTATTTAAAAAAATTATTTTTATTCCCGTGAACTCCACAAAGACATTTTATTAAAAAGGGGGAACTATTAGGAACAAAAAAATAATTTCTAATTTTTTTTGTATGAATGTACCCAATTCTTGAATTCTTACATTAACGAAATTTTTTTTTAAATATTTTCTCAAATCATTCCTTAAAATAAGTAATGTTTACAAATGTTTCTTTATAGAAAAATTTTCATACATTATGTTTAAATCAAAAATAATATCCTAATTAGTTTTAGTTTCAGAAGTGAGTTATGTTCTAAAGACATTTCTCTCAAAAATTACTTTTTAAAAATCATTAATATGATTATTATTTTTAAAATTAGATTTTTCTAGGTCACTATAAGTAAAATAAGAATCAAAATACATTTTATTAGTATGTTATGAACGATTTAATAATTTTTTTCAAAAAAACTGTTCTATAATTTTTTCATGCTTCTTAATAAATTTACAAAATTCATTCCCAATAAATATTGAAAATCTAGATATTAATTCATATGATGGTAAAGAATTATCTTCCACTGAATAAGTTCTTTCATCATAATAAATATAATATTTCTCAACAGGTTATTTTTCATTTAAATACATATTTTTTAATGAATCATAAGTGTATACCTTATAGATAAAACATTAGATTTCAAAAGGTATTCTCGCATAGAGACCAATATTCATCTATCCAGAATTTTCATTGTTTTATGAATCATTAAATGAAATTCATGTTATATAAATTCATGTTTCCTTATATTTCAGTTCAATATATCATTAATAATTTTCATACCTTCTTATATTCCTATCAAAATTCATTTCCTTTTTATCTTTTCTTTTCAACACAAAAAAATCAGGTCAAATATGACAATCACTTTTTCCATTATAAAAAGTGACATCAGAATATTTCTTTTCATTTGTTTCCTATTTACATATCATTTAACAAGACATAAAATGTTTGTTTAAAAAATATGTATCATTCTATAGATCGGATTATCCTATCTATTATCATAATGATTAGAATCACTTGAATCGGATTGAATAACAACATTTTTCTGGGATGACATTACAACAGTATCAAAGGTCAGTGCTTTTATCAAATTTTAGGTAATTAAAATTGAATCTCCACTATTATTGTTTTTATATTTCTTAGTATAATTTTTTAGCTGAACATTATAATGTAAAAGAGTTTTGAATAAAGAGTATTGTATATTTGTATTCTTCCTCAATAAATCAACATATGTTTTCATTGATTCCAATTAATTGGGCATGATATTAATAATTTTTTCAACAACGATTTAATCGTAGAATCCTATTTCACCCATATCATTTAAACTATTAAAAATTCTTATAAATTTTTTTTTACATTAATAAAGGGTTATCCATAATGAAATTCAAAATCATTATAATAATCTCTTAATATATATCTTCTTATCTCAAAAAAGTTAAAAGATTCAAAATTTGTGATCTCTAACTTATTTCAAATATTTCTAGCTCCTTCACAAGAGGAAATATAGATATATATGTTTCTTCTCGATGAATAAAATAAATTATTTCATTCCTTGTAATTTATCTTGTATACTAGCACTTATTGGTTAATAAATGATCACATTTTCTATCATGAATTCAGAATTCATCGGTTACCATAATAAAATTTTCAACTCATGTGTTGATCAAAAAAGTCGCCATTATATCCTTATATTATTCATAATAATTACCATAAATGATTATGGGTTTGGTATGATTGATATTTTCTATGAATCAACATTTATTCCTTCAATATTAAAAAAAAATTCCACAGAACCTGTTAGTGCAACAATTATTTATAAATTAATTTTTTTAAAAGTAAATATGATAACAATCAAAGGTAAAATAATTATCAGGTATTTGAGTAGTGATGATTTGCTCGAATAAAAAATTTTAGTATCATCTTTACAGATACATGGCTATAATAATGTTTTTTGGATCGATAAGTATATGAAAATGTATAAACATATGAGAGGGGGGGTTAATTTTATGTTAAAAAATTTTCATTTTTAAACATAATAGATACTTTTTTTAATAAAATTAAAAAACATTTATTCTCAAAAACGCTTCTATATTCAATATATAATCAGATTGGGCCAACAGTTCTGATGAAAAGACTATCACCATACAATGTAATTTAATATAATATCCAGAGGATTGTAATAGTTTAATTGGATTTAAAATAGAAAACAATATATCATAAGTTCATTAAATTATTGTAATCATTATGGTTATGATAAATTATGGAAATAATGTAAAAAATGATTCTATTTTGATGTGTATAGAACTGTTTTTAGAGAAAAACCAAAGAACTGTAACAAAAATAAATAAAATAATTGTAATAAAAATTAAAAGATGAATACAAAAAATCACATTATATTTATTTTCAGAGGAAATAATAAAATTCTCTTTATTGAATCGAGTAGTACAATTGATTTAGAATTAATTAATCTTAAAGATAAGTGTATCTAGTAAACATAGATAATGTTCCCTTCATTTATACATTCACAAAATTATGTCTTACCATCACCAATGTAAGCCCTCGATGCGATTATTTGCTTCTGTCCAACTATTACAACATGCCCTCGATGACGATGGTGATTATATCCTTTCTCTTTATATACAAGAATCCATCGATATAATATATTGGATACATTCATACGATCTTGAAATGTACTCAAACTTAATATCAAATATCAGATTCAAATAAATAAAAAAACATAATGATTGCAAGTATAAGGAATAAGTAGTTCACATGTGTAAAATTTAGAGATCTTTTATAGTATGAAATCATTATATCACTCTCATAGTGAAGTATTTCACTCATATAACATGAAATTATCATATTACCTGATATTTATAGGCATTCATTCCAATGTGGATCTTGATTTGTAGCGACCAGATTTTAGCAGAAATTTTAAGGAAGACGTGGAAACCAAGAACTACAATGGCCATATTAAAACTGAACGAACGAAATCATTTTGACTAAAACAAAATGATCAATACAGTTTTAATTTAATGTATTTACATACCTAATAATCAAATTTTCTAGATATAAACAATAAATTGAAATGACATTGATGATAATCATTATGAATGTTAGTATGATTTATTTCAATATAATTTTAATCTGATTAATTAAATATGGTTAGAACAATATAGGTAGACATATTGATTAATAATTTATTAAATTATGAATATGATATAAATCGTATCTAATATCGGTATAATAATCATGGATGTTTTCATTTCTATAAATTTTTATGAGTACGATATCTATCATGTAGATAATCATTATGAAAATTGTTATGATGAAATATAAATTATTTTAAATATGGTTATAATAAAATGGAATATTATTTATATAAATTTATTGTCAAAATACATTGGACATTGAAAGAGTTACAAATCAATATTTATGAAAGAGTTTTTTATTTTGAAATCAAAATTAATGGAAAATATAAAAAAAAAATTTGCTCAATAGTTGCATTCATTTATAAATGTTGAAATATTAATAAATTATTTCTTAATAATAATATATTTAAAATTATTAATTATTGATTTATTAGCTTGAAAGCTAATGCAAGGCAGACACAATGGTTCTCTAAATAGTAGAAAAAATAAGTAAATTAATTTAAAATTATAGTTATAAAATATTTCTATTGATTCATAGTGTTAAATGATTTTTATGTATATACATTATGTTTTGGAGGTTTTAGATTGTTCTTTTAAAGAAATTATTTTATTAATTTTTTTAAAATGTCAACTAAATAAATAGTCCCTAAAAATCCCTTATTTGTACGTTATATTAAATATAGTTATAGAAAATGTGTTAAACTTAATAAAAAAATTCCATTCATGAAATTGTATGGGATACATTCAATAACTAATAATTAATTCATAATGATCTGATTTTGGTTATCTATGTTTGGGAAACAGGATGATTGATGCCTATTCTAACTCAACCATTTTGTTACCACATGTCTTTAAATAGAGTTCAACATTTTTATATATACCAAATTTTTATGTAATAATGGTTGTTTCTGATGGTATAATTATAGTTTCTCAATCATTTAGGTTGATATGTTTGATATATTAAAATTCCCAATGGTTCCCACATTCGTAACAGATTCTGGGCATGCTTTCAGAATAAAGATTTCATTGGGGTTTCAAATATAACAATGCTTGAGAACTAACTTTCTTTGAGAGGATGTGATGTGAGTATCATTGATTCATTGTGTGGGGAATTATTTCCTACTCTGAAATTGTCTTACCCAACTATGATATGAAAATTAATCTTTCCCATGTACCTATACTGGATTGGTTAACCTAATAAAATGACCAAGTGTTCATTCCATATACATGTGATTGGGTTTTCTATTAATGAAACCTTTTCAATGTGTTAATCATTGACAATATATTTTTCAATTTTTTCATAATATTTTGTATTTATTATTATTATATACCATATTACAATGTCAATTAGAGTATACTAGAAACCAAGAAGATGATTACAGTTTTTAGATTAGGATTGGACCTTAATGAGGATTATTATGTATCATATAAGAATAGAACTAAAAATATATAAAAATCTTTTATTATCATCCCATGTAGTTTAATATTAAGGGGAAATGACGTATATAAGAGTATTTAATGATTTGGTATTGGGTTTGGCCCTTAGGAAATCATCATATGTATCATACATAAATTAGAAATTAGAGTCATCGGGAACCGTTTCTTATAAAAATATAGATACTCATGATGGGGAGGAATTTGTACATTATTGTTGACATGATCACTATAAATATCAAATACCTTATGGGTCACAGTTGGTGTGAGGAACATAAGATAACATCAAAACAAGCATGTTACATGGCATACAAGATTGGATTTTTGCTGGGCTTCCACATCATGCTAGCATTGATATTTTAGTGGGTATTTCACACAAAGGATTCCCTAACAGGAAAATTTTTATTATTTTATTGAAAAAACCATTTCAAAATCCTAGGCTCTTCCAATTATTTCTATGTGTGATAAAAAAATGATAACAATAAATTACAAAGATTTTCTGTTGTGGATGGAAATAAATGTTGGAGAATCTCTAATGTAATATTATTGGAAACCCTGTGAAGGTTATAACCCCACAAGGTAAGGTATGATTTTCATGATTCATATGAATATATGGACTTTGTAATATTTTATACATATCTATTTAAAATTGGAATCATATTTCTCTTATTTCATGTCTCCCACGACCCACTAATGGTAGAGAAATTATATAAGTCTAACATGAGATAGTCATATTGTATAATGTAAATAGAATTTCGAGGGACACAATAAAAAGTGGATATATAGGTAACACATTCATTTGTTATCCATTAATATTAGAGGATAGATTATTACCATAAAATTTATGTCACATATGTTACTATGGATTAGAGAACCTTTTGAGAGCATGACATGAATGTGGTTTTATGAGTGTATACTTTAGTATATTTCAGGCACTCCACATATAAAAGTGATGTTCAGCGGAATGTTCATGGGTGAGGTTTCAAATGGTTCTAGGGTACATGTCCATGCATGAATGCTCGGCATGGTCAAAATGTATATGTATTACCCCCAGACCTGGATGATGTGAGTGATGATGTATACATAACATTCATAATGATGTATGCATGACCAGTGTATAGATATCATTGTGGAATATCAGAGGATGTTTGTCTGAAAAGGCTAACATGTTTTTAGGATATCCACCTGAAATGTCGAAGGATCATTTCATGATCAATCCGACCTACATTAGAGATATCACATGATATGGGAGGAAAGATTAATGTATTTTCATGAGATCCATGAGTCATATTTTAATGTTGTCATGTGATATTCCAGACATGTCTAGAGGTACTCAAATGATCTAGATGACATGTCTATGAATCTTCTCAAGATCTAGATGAAATTTCTAAAGTTCATCATTTAAATTTCCAATAGATCAAAAGGGAATCAAATGAACAAGAAGACATGACTGAGAGTTTTCATGTGAATTATTGGATACATCTAGGGGCATCCCATAGACCATGAATACTTTTCTAGAGGCGTTTTTGTGGTCATTCCATCTTGTCTAGAGGTATTCCCAAGATATCTATAAGAAGATTTCAGGCCATTGAATTATCTCAATGACATATCTAATGGTCCTAACATGGTAAATGAATAGATTAAAACAATAACAAGACCCTATTGTGTGAAAATTATCACATATTCATTCATATAAATCATACTTCATCTTCCATTATAAGGTCATAAACATCCCAATGTTTTTCAGTAATTTCCCTACAGAGGAATCAACTGATGAATAATACAAACCAAATCATATTCCAGATATGTGGATTGTATTATTCATATTAATCAAAATATCATTGAGATTATCATTTAATGTGGATAATCCTACATCACAATTTCTTAAGTTAATCAATAAACTTGTCAGGTGCAAGAAATCTGGGATCGTATAGTCTTCTACTGTGGGTAGTTTTACAATGTATCATTCTGATTTTTTTCATGTTTTATGGGGTGGAATTTTTAAGAATATATATCTTGTATATGTTCCTATATTCATGGTGATTTTGTATCTTATCATTGATTGTGTTGGCAGACGAAATTCTTTCATAAGTAGATAATGTGTCAAGCAATTTCCTGGATGAATATGCTGGTCAAGAAAGATGTTTTTATAAATTTTCATGATAAATAATGACCACATGATCACTCTATCATTACTATATTTCTTGAAACCATGGATTTTTAAGGGATTCTTCATTATCAAATAAGCATGTCAGAGAGATTTTTTAATAGTAGTACATCATGACTATGAATGATAAGGATATCAGAACACATATCATAGGACCTTTGAGAGTTCCATGTTGGTATGCCATAGGGACCTAATGTGATCAAACCAAAAAGTTAAATAACATTCTTCTAATCATGTTGGAATCTCGAGTAAAATCTCTATGATCTATGAATGGTTTTCGTGAATCATGTTATCCCATTTCATTAAGATCAATTTAACTGACATCATGATAGGATCCCTTAATTTTACACATTTATCACATTAAAACCTAGATAGATTATAGGATTTTTATAAGGCCTAGGCCTTAAACATTACATAATATTGAGTTATGAAAATAATTTGATCTTATTTCTCATTGATGATCTTATTAGGTTTATTGATTTAGAGAAATAATCCATTACTATTTTATAATAGACCCATACATTACACGAGGAATGCAAACTATGTTTCCAATTTTTCACCAAAGGAAACCCTCTAAAACATTATTTACATTTCATGATAAATATATTTTTGAATTCTTCTTTCTGTTACAGATATTTTAAACCTGTGGAAAATAGTTCAAAATCATCGAATGAGGAAAAAAATCTCTCTAAGGAATATAATTGAAGGAATAATACTATAATATGATGAATATTTATAATTCATGAAACTTGTTTCACAAAATTATAATTTTTACCAATAAACCAAAAAAAATATTTCACATAGATCATGTAATCATACGATTCCTACAAAAAATCATAGAAATCATAAAACATAAAGGTAACATGTGGAATCTATATCATACTTACATTTTAGCTTTCACAGCTACAAATCGAGTAACCTACATTTTAATGTTTGGAATACCTATCCTAGTATACTAACATAATATCCTAGAGGAATACATGACATTTACCTCTGTCATGTTACCCAATACATTGGAGAGATATCATGAGCTCACCCACCCCCGGTTTTCCATGAAACCACATGAAATAATAATCAATCACCAAGATCCATAACATAATCCTACAATATAAAACCATGCATAACGGAAAATAACATTTCCACATTGCAAAAATAATATATCATATTAATATATTTGTATAAAAAAATTTATTATAAATACCATTTTCAATTCCAAAATACCTAAAAAGAAATATTTTATTTAGTTTTATTGTAAAAACATTATGGCTTGTAGAGGAAGCCAAATATCTAATAATGGTTGTGATGATGGAGAAATCATTGTCATCACTTACATAAAAAAACTACATTTATCATTATTTAAATTAAAAAACTTCATCTAGTTATATTACATTTCAAACCCGTCAAAGGGATTTATTATACACTGTATAAAATAAATATGTGTACTAATCAAAATATGCATCAATGATAGAAGATTGAGATGAAGTCCCAAACAAAAGTCATATCCTTATAATAAGGATAATCAAATGAAATAAATATGTCTAACAATTATAAATAAAAAAACATAAATGGATATTCCTTATAAAATAATCAATGTTCATTCACACATCATCATGAAAAAACCAATGCCATTGATAGTGAAATGGTATTGAATAATGATTTACCTTACAATGAATAAATTATGTATGAATTTATCAATTGGGTTATGATGTATATAAATTATTGATCCACACCAAGGGGTTTGGTAATTAAAACATAAATAAATAAATAGTGATTCCATATACAATCTTGGCATAATATAATCCAAAAGTATGCGTAAAACCCAATGATTGTAAATTGTGTTTAGAAATTCTTTAACTTGAATATGAATTGTCTCATTTAATATTTATATTCATAAATAATAATATTATCTTATTTCATACTTGATTTTGAATATTTTTCATGTTTAATATTATTTTTATATTACTTATTACCATGATATATAAATTATTTAATTACTCGAGTTCATATTAGATGTTTCTTTGATCATCGCTACATGAGTCAAAAATGAACTTGTTATAATTACAAATTGTAAATGTGGTAAAAATTAAATTAAATCTAGAATATTATTCATGAATTAATTATAATATATATCCTGTATATATGTATTAATAATAATTTATAATATATGGAGATTAGAAAAGAAATGCTCTATTCATAGAGATGGTATGTCATTCGTTCGCATGAACACTAAACTCCTTTCTTTGTGATATTAATGTAATAAAAACTAAATGTTACATATGTATATTATAATTACATGATAACATATATTTTACATATATAAGATAATTTCATTAACTTTTTATTTTATACATTATACATATGGAATGAACGAGTCATATCACATTGAAGGGGTTATAGTCCACACTTCCTCAAATGAAATTTTTATATTTACACATTATGGAATGATTAAAGGATTAACGTAAATTCATATTATAGAAGAATATATACAATTTAAATATAATATATGTTATATATAAATATATTTCCATCGTAATAAACACCATGATAGGTGTTTATGAAAATTTAATAATCATCATTTCATGAGGTCTTAGTGTACCGTACATAGAAACAATATGTTCTATATCCATTGAATAGAGGAGTGTGTAAGTGTAGGTTAAACCCCTGGAATAAAAAATCCAATTATATTGAGTATAATTGTTTTTTATTTACAAATAGTATAATAAATGCATAGGTTTTGGAGATGGAAAATAAAGTAAAGGACCTTGAGAGAAGATAATACCTCTTAATCCAATAACTCCATTGGATTTGATCCAAAAATGGTGTATTGTGTTAAATCTTCTAGGATGAATGTATTGATGTTCGGTGATTATTGTACATGATGTTTGATGGTATGAGGAGCTTGAGAGTTGTGATTAAGTGGGTATAGTTATTGGATTTTAATAAGACAGTGGAGGGTCACATTAGAAATTTCATGAAATATTATTTTATTGAAAATTGATTTTAGAATTATAATTGTTCCAAAGTGCTATATTTCTAGTATAAAATGAGGATGGGTCAAAATAATCCCATACAATAGGTTCTATACATGTTTTGTTCGAAATTATAACCTTATCATTTTTTAATTAACCCTTAGTTAAACAAATTATCTCTTACCGAGTCTTCTTGATTTATTAAACTATATTGTTAATAATTTTAATATATAATACTAATATAACCCCAAGTAGTTAACTAATGAAATATTTAACCTTATATTAGTTATTTTACCAAATAATATTTTTTATTGATATTTTTCATTTAATAAAATATAATTTTTTTTAAAAACTCATCAATGTCAATTTTGATGGTATTTAGTAATTGATTTTTGTTAAATTCATAAAAAGATGATTCATATAAAATAATACATTTAATCAAAAATAAAAATTTATAATCATCCATAAAATATTTGTATGGCATAAAAATATACAAATTAAATTAATTTTAATATTTATAATATCATTTACTTGAATAATTCATAAATAAGGTAATCACTACATCATCATTGTGTTATACGAAAAATTATTTATTTATTTTCTAACAGTTATAAATACTATAAAATGACATAGGAAATCTGTTTATCCTTATTACACAATATTTAAAAAAATTGTACAAATATACATTTTTATGTTATATTTCTCTTTACTTTAAATTAATTATTATAACATGTCGTTATCACACCCATATATTTCATAAATTCCAAAAAGTAAATATTAAGGATTAATTTTGTCCCATATGACCCATCCAATATATTAGAACATGGGTTATGTTATTTTTATATTATAATAATATTATTTTTACCCTCATATATCTAATTTACCCTTTAAGTCTGGTATTTATAAATAATTAATAAGGTTACTATTTATAATGTACAAAAAATAAAAGTACCTATTAACATAATTTGTATATTCTGATTCCAAGAAATTGAAAAAAAATACTAAATTAATAATAAAGAAGTTTCATTAATTAATTTAAAATTATTTCCATTTTCAAAATGAAAAATCTTGTTTTTAAGAAGAAAAAAATATCAAAACTTTGACATGATTTTATATCTGATATAAAGGTGAAATTACATTTAATGACCTTTATTGGATTAAATGATAAATAAATAATCCTTTTAAAATTTAAATCCAATTATAAATATAAACAACATATATATATATAATGTGATGAAAATGTCGTCTTGAATTAAGATTCAGTATTTTTCACTATTGAAAAAAATTATTTTTTTATTAAAATAACAAAAAAAATATCCAATGTAAAATTTGATGCCCTACATCTAACGAAGATGTAAAATTTTTCAAATAAGACATATAAAAGTTCAATAAATTTGTTTCTAAAAGGTTTATCCATCAAAAGGACAGTAAATAACCTTTAAAAATATTACAGTAAAATATGCTTAAAATTGGATTCATTCTCATTTTAAGACTCTTAATTTTATTAGAAAAATGTAAACACATTTTTAATCATGTTGTAATTAGTTATTTTCATTCATTCAAGTACAAAAACTATGAGTTAAATACAATTTAATAAAATTATATTTTGATTGTATTTTTTTTGTATAACTCAGTGGAGTGTGCAAAGTAAGATTTAAGAGAAACTCATTGTTGTGTATTGAGTACTCTATCAGAAAAAGTGACTCGATTAAGGTAAAATTAATATCTAAATCATAAAAATTAATATTAATATTATTTATTCTATAATTAACTGGGTTGTTACATCCTTCCCCCTTTTTAGGAAATTGTGTCCCCACAATTATAAAATTTGGCTCGGTAACTTCCCTGAAAATTCCACATTAGAAAAATATTCAATAAATAACCATTAAGTGAAATAAATTAAATTAAAAATTGACAACTGATATAAAACATTTTAGTATTCCTTATAAGAATACCTGGATATGGAATAAAAACTAGCCAACTTGTTATTATAGATAGTGATATAAAGAATGAGTAGGGGAAAATTAACAATTAGAAAACCACCTTCATCGGATGGGTGAAACAGTTTTTGATTTCCCATTATGAAAAGTAAATTGATTTTTTTTTCTAGGAACATTTCATATTGTTGATTATTTATTTTACTCCAAATAATAAGAACAAAATGATAATGACTTACATAAAAAATTGATTTTGATCCATTATTAAAATTCCACCAAAAAATCATCTTTTTCTCTATAAAATAAATAGTAATGGTGAATCAACTAATTAATCCACCAAATATTATCTATATATACCTCCTATCTTGAAACATTAATCAAAACCAACATGTTTAGTACATTATCAAAAAATATCACAAAATAATACTCATTTATAATAATAAGGACTACTTTTAATCAATAAAATTTAGTAGTAATATCCAATATTCCACATAGACCATTCAGCAAACAAATGTCAATAAAATTTCTCAAAATAATCCATCTATTAATGGAACCCAAAACATATACCAATTTAATTATATATTATTCCAAGATAAATTTTAACATGTATCTCCAAATTAAATCGATCGCTCTTAATGCCTCGTACAAGAAAAAAATTAACCTAATCATATAATCTCAATGATAGGTTAATTATATCCATAAATAACCTAATTAGTATAATTATAGAATGAAAATCATAGATTATTCCAAAATATAATTCAACTAGTACTCCTTTAAAATCACATACTCTTATATAGTACCTTAAATTGTGCACACCTTCCAAATATAATTTAACACGTAATCCCCTAATCATTTTCTAATACTAAGGACATCTATTAGATAAAATATATGTCAACCAAATAAACATATTATTAATAAATAATGTTATTTAACTAAAAAAATAAGTTATACTAACCCAGGACTTCATGTTGGCCAATATTAGGCGATAAATGCATGTCAAACTACAATTTTGGGTTCGATTGCCTCAGCTTAGTCCGAAATCATCTGTTGTCATATGGTCTGTGTGTTATCCTTTTTTAAAAATTGAATAATTCATATAAAATTATCTAATGGATAAAAATTCCTCAAAATAACCATAAAATGTTTTAGCCTCGGTGAATATTGTATACCTTTAATGTCTCACCTCAAAAATTATTAACCCTTAACTACCTCAAAAATTAATGTCTTTAAAAAACGGTTAATTACATTGAAATTTCATAAAATAAGTTAAAAATGGGATTCTAAGACATTTTACTTGTGAGAAAACATAAAATTATAAACCCATGATGAAATCGATAACTCTTAAGAAGACATCATTATCTCCATTGTTTCCTAAACCATCCTTTGATAACAACTATAAGGCCCCAACCATAAACATTACATAATCTTGAATTAAGTTTATTATATGAGCTTATATCCTATTGAAAATCATTTCACCTTTAGAGTTTTAGTTAATTAGTCTATAACTATTAAATAATATACCACTTTATTTCATGTGTATAGTTACCCTCATTATCCACTTTCCCCCCAAAGGAAACACATTAAAAAATGGAATTCATTTTCTTACTAAAAATGTTATAAGACTTCATCATTTATCTAAACCATCCTTATAACCATAGAAAAAAATTTTAAAAACATTGGATGATTATAAAAATCTCATTAATGAATAAAAAATAAATAATAAAATTTTTAGTCCATAAATTTTTAGACCACATGAATTGTTTTTGCACAAAATCAATCTTTTCACCCATAAAATATAAACTATTTATCCAAAATCATCTAATCATATGATTCCTAAATAAATTCGTAGATATAATAAAAAATAAATTTAACTTTCGGAATCCATATCATATATTCATTTTATCTTTCAGAGGTACATATTATATAACCAACATGGTTATGTTTGTAATACCCATCACAGTATAATCCCTAAATCTCATAGGTAAATCATTAACGTTTACCTTATTCATGTAAAACAATACACTGGAGAGGGGTCATGTGCTCACCCACCCTTAACATATCATGGAACCACCTGTATAAACAATCAATTCCCAAAAAACATTACATAATTGTAAAATATAAAACCATGCAAAAAAGACAAATATCATTTCCACATTGAAATCATAATATATAATTTAAATATATTGATATAATCAATTCATTATAAAACCCGTTTTCAATACCAAAGTACCTAAAAAAGAAATATGGTATTTAATTTTCATTTAAAATCATTTCATCTTGTATAGGTATCAAAATATCAAATAATGGTTTCAGTGGAGGAGAAGTCGATGTAACTGGAAACCTTAAATACATTCATTTTTTAATTGTGTAAATTAAATTCTTCATATATAATGTTTTCTTTTCAAGCATATTGAATATGTTTAATATTAAATGGATTTGATTATACACCGTATATAATAATTTCGTGTATAAACCAAAATACTCTTCAATGGGATGAGATTGAGACGAAGGCCCTAACCAATATCATATCCTTGAATTAATGTTAAATCAATGAAATAATAATGTATTGAAAATTTAAATACACCTAATATAATTTTACAATCATTGTAAAACAATAATCCATCATTCACACATTTTCTTTAAAAAATAAAACCAATGTAATAGATATTTAACTCAATGAAATTAGATTGAGTTACGATCTCCCTTACATTGTTTGTATAAATGACATAAAAATTTATCAATGGGATGATTTTCTTTAGAAATAGTATATCCACATAAATGAAATGTGAAATTAATACTTAAATAAATAAAATATTATTCCACATATATTCGTGGCATAATATAATCAATGAGGTATGTGTAAAACCCAATGAGTGTAAATTGATTTTAGAAATTCCATTAACTCAATCTCGACGTGTCTAATTCATTCTTTATATTCCTGAATAATAATATTAGGTTATTTTATACATTATTCAAATACATTTTCATGTTAATAATTAATTTTGTTTTACTAATTAACATGTTGAAGAAATTAGTTAATTACTTCAGTTCATATCAAATGTTTTGTTGATGTTTGGTACAAGTGTCAACAATGAATTTGTTATAATTTCAAATTGTCCATATTGTAAGATTTTAGGAATACAGATAATAGTAATAATGATTTAAATATAATATATATATATATATATATTATAATAATCCTTGACTTTTTTGAGATGAAATGAAATTCACCTGTCCTGGAAATGGTAGGTTGTACATACACTTTAACACTACTGTCATTCCATTTTCATATTAAAAGAATGAAAACTAAAAGATACATAGGTAAATTATAATTCCATTATATTATATATGTTATATATGTTACATAATTTCATTAAATCCCTCGTTTATAGGTTTTTTGTATCACATTAACGAGTCATATCACATTGAGTGGGCGGTAGTCCATAATATCTCAAATAAAATTATTGTATTTACAGATTATGGAAATAATAAAGGATTTTTGTAAATAGAAACTACAGATTAATAGAAAATATTTTCATATAATATATATATTATATAAATAATGTTCCATCATTATGGCCACCATGAGATGTGGTATGAGAAAATTGAACAATCATCATTTCATGAGACAGTACTTCACCGTACAAAGAAACAATATGTTATATATCTATTAGATGGAGGTGTTTTTAAGTGTAGGTCGAACCCTTAAAATAAAGAATTTCTAAAATATTTAGGATACCCATTTTTTTATTTAAATATATAATATTTAGAAAATATGGAGTTGATAAGGAATATAAAGAAAAAGAGCTCGAGAGAAGATATTACCTCTAAATTGGGTAACTGTTTTTGATTTGATCTAGAATGATTTCATAAATTTTTTTAATCCCATGTTTAGCATTCTGGGAGGAATAGAGTTATGTTGGGTTATTATTTGAGTACAATTGGATGACCCAAGGGGCTTGTGTGGTGTGATTAAGTGGGTACAGGTGTTGGTATTTTAAAAGAGGGAGGAGGGAATCTTTTGGACTCTTTTGATGTATTATTTTATTATATATTGTATTTTGAATTATAAAAGATTTAAAGTGAAATATTTCATGGATATGATGAGGATGAATTTAAATACTCTCACCCAATAGGTTATATACAAGTATAGGTCACAAATTTAACCTTATCTTTTGGCATTAACGATTACTAAAATAAATTAACTCTTATCATGTCTTCGTGTAATTTTACACTTTATGGTTATTAAGGACACCATAAAATTCAATAGAACCCCATTTGTATCATTTTAAAAATTTGTGATATTATATAAGTAATTTTTCCAAATATTATATTTTACTATTATTATTTAATTTAATAAAATAATATTGGATTTAAAAACTCATTTATGTCATTTTTCAAAATCTTTAGTAATCGATTTTTGTAAAAGTCATACCAAATTTATACATTAGAAAAATATATATAAACTAAAAGATAACATCTAATAATCATAAATAAGATAGGTTCATGGAATCAAAAAAAATTAAAATATATTTATTTTAATATTTATAAAATAATATATTTGGCTCATTCATTAATATAGTAATCAATTCATCATCATTGTATCATAAATTATTATTTTTATTAAATAACTAAAAATTATAAATAAAATACCATTGTTTCCTCTAGAATTTGATATGACCTCTTTGATTTAAGGTACAAACATTCCAATCGGTTCTTAACGGGTTTGTTCGTAGAACCGGAAACATCCAATGATTCTATATCCATTTGGACCTACTTTCCAAAGGTAGGCACTTATTAGTTATGAACCGATGAGGCTTAGAAATTTTCATTCGTCAAGAGGATGAGAGGTAGGACTCATTACACCTTTTTTGATGGGAATTATTGTCTACTTCGGGACTCTCTTTATAGATTGATGTTAGGTTCGTGAATCCTTATTAAATTACCAAGTATAAAATGAGATTTCCATTAGATCTGACAAGCAATGATTGATATGTAGGAAATTTAGATAATCGTTTATATGTATTCTAGGTTATTAATCGATAGAGAATCATTTGTAGTTGTTAGAGATTCTTAGTCAATGGTATCCTTTAATACATTATATAACAGTATCTTGGTCATTGTGATGACCATACTGGTTTTAAAGCCACTCAGTGGGGCACTTGAAGTTTATTTTCATTCAGAAGGACATAGATTATTTTAGAGTTGGGATCATACCCGCAGATGGGATACCTACGTATCCTTTATTTAAAAAATGAATCAAAACCCACGTAGTTCGAGAAAGGGATTATGTTGTTTATGTATGATTTATGGCACAAAGAAAGATGTAATAATTAATTTTACACTATAAGCTCAAGTGAGTCATGCTCGGTGTGAGACACAAGAGTTATTGGTAAAACTAGACAATTTTTCCATGAATGATGCAATCATAGAAAATGATCTGGGGATTATGTGTATATGACTACCCAAATAGATAGAGATAAGGAATTATTTCAAAGAAGAAGTCCAGGGATAGGTTCCATAAAGGTATATGTAATTTATGGGGATTTGTATACTATAACTTGGGGCTTACTCCTGAGGAAGATTCCCAAATTAGGAGGGGACTTATGATTGGGTTTACTCCTAAGAAGGAAGCCCAGATAAAAAATTAGATTACGACTGGTTAAGAGAAATTAAGACTGGGGCTTAATCCTAAAGAGGAGGCCCAGGTTAAATGGATTTGAAAACTGGGTCTTACACTTGAAGAGGAGGCCCATGATAAGGGAATTATAGAATTAAGGGACTTCGTGCTTACTCTTAATGAGGATGCCCACATTTGTAGATTTGAAACTGGGGCTTATTTTTTAAAAGGAAGCCCAGGTTAAGGGAATTATAGTTGGGGATTACTCTTGAGGAGATGCCCAGATTTTGGGAACTTTGAGACTGGGGCATACCCCTAACGAGGATGCCCAGATTAAAGGGATTTTAAATCTGGGGCTTTTTCCGGAAGAGGAGGCCTAGGATAAGGTACTTGGACTGGGTATTACTCCTGAAAAGGAGGCCTAGGTTAGGGATCTTGGGGCTTAGTCCTAAGGAGGATTCCCACATTAATGAGAACATTCACTGGGGCATAATCCTGAAAAGGAGGCCCAGGTTAAGGATTCTTTTATTTTAAAGGATGAGGATAAAATGAATGAATTATCTAACCTTGGTGACATAATGATATGTACATCACTAGGTTTTGAGATATATTCCACAGAATTACATTCAGATAAAGAAGCCAACATTGAAATCAGGCCAATAATGGATTTAAAAAGTGTTCTGAGGGCTTAATACTTAAGAGAATAGGTGGATAGGTATAAGAGAGGTGGAATAAGCAGGAGGGGAAGCCAAAAAGAAAGGGGCACGAAAGTCCTTGTGGGCGCGCAAGTACTGTGTGGGCCTGCAAGTCCTGGTCACGTAGGTATACCTGCTTGGAACATAGGTACTTGAACGACATTTGACCCTTGGGGTAATACGTGGGTGAGACTTGGCTCATGCCCTTATTACTATCCCTAGGGGCTTCTAGAAGGGTGGCGTGCATATTCTGGTGAAGGAGCAAAGCAGCACGCAAGTGTAGCCATTTCCGTTAAGGGTTTGCCACTCAGTCGCGCAAGTGTTGATGAGTTTCAACACATAGGCCTTCCTCTCCCTCTTTAGATCATCCGTTCTAGGTATGAAATTACCTTATAAGGTTTCGGAAGCTTTGAGAATATACTAGAGCACTGGGAGATTAAATTTGAGGTTCTGGAATTTTTCGTCCTCGAAATGGGGTCCCACATGGGTATTTATAGGCTAGAGAAGACCCTGGGAGAATTTCAAAGAGCGCACTCAAGTCACATGCACGACCACTGGGCGACACGCAAGTACACTTGCATGACCTTAATGGAACTTGCACAGCCCAAGTTCATTTTAATTTTGGTTTATTCCTTTGTTAATTTTTTATGTTTCTTCAAATGATGGATCACTCTAGGTTCAAGGAATTTCTCTTTTCATTCCTTTTGACTCTATGACGGAAAGGAGAATCAACAACCATGAGATTAGAAATATTTTTTATCTTTGAAATTATTATTATTTGTCAAATATATTAGTTATATGAACCAATATTAAAATTGTTCTATTAAAATTTTATATGTTTATGTAATATTTCTGTTTACATTAAATTAATTATTATAACATGTCATTATCACACACAATTGGTTCCCATGTGCCAAAAGTTTTTCCTGAGGATTTATTTTCTCTTCTATGACTCATAAAATAATATCATGACATTTTTTAATGTATTTTTATATTATTATTGCATTATTTTTAGCCTTATTAACACTATTTAGCATTTACCATTGAAATTTAAAATAAGTACCGAAGTCAGTGGGGAATTGATGATCCCGTAAGGGGCCTTACGCGCTAGGTTTTCCCCGTTGTCGCCGCTGCCTTCTTCACCTCGGGATGGCGCGGCGCTCCTCCTCGCGCTCGGTGAGATGTGGCGGCGGATCTATTTTGGTGTTCTTCTCAGGATCAGATGCTTCTTACCGTTGTTAGCCGGTTCTTCTCCAGAATCCTCGTAGCTGGATGGGGTTTCTTTGGCGGCGCGGTGACCCACGATCGAGCTCCAACTACCGAAGGCTGTCGTCTCATCTCTGGTGGGTGCGCAGGGTGGTTCGCCTCATCCCTTTGAGTGTTCTGGTTGGCGGCGACGGGATCTGGCCACAACGGGACCTCCTTCAGGCGTTTCGGTGATTTCTGTTTTCATTTTTTTGCAATAATTTTGGTTTCAGATGATTTTGTAAGTGTTGCGCGACGCTTCCCATTGAAGGCCCTCTGGAAATCTGTGAAGCTTGGGTTTGTTGTTTTCTTGATTTCGTTTTGGAGTCTCGGTTCGGGTTGATTAGCGACAGTTGGTTTTGCTCCTCTGGGAGTCAGCGATTCGAAGCTGTTGGCTTCACATTTCGGATCTGGTGTCCATCTCTGTTTTATTCTGGTTTTTCTGGGTTTTGCAATCGTGAAGATCTCATGTTGGTCTTTGAGAAGAACGTGCGATGGTGTTACAGTGGTAACTTTTTGAGGAAGCAGTAGTGATTTTATGAAGCCGTGATGTTTTTTCTGAGAAAGCAGTGGTGATGTTTGGTCGACGAGTGATGATGCGGTTAGGTATTCCTCGATGGTGGGTTTCTCGGGCGGCACGCTTTGCCCGGGATTCCAATTTTTGAATTTGATTTTAAGTTTTGAATGTGGGTTTTGGATTCAGGTTTGTGGGAATGGTTTTTTATGTGTGTGATGTTTGTATTGTCTTTTGGCTTTTGTAAGGTTATCACTTCGCCAAAAGTGACTTCTTTTTAGAAAATGAAAAAAAAAGGATTTCATGTCAAGTACCGAAGTCAGTATTCATAATGTCAATAAATACAAGGTCCTTATTTTTATAATTTTGGAATTCATATTCTAAATATGAAATCCACTTTTACAAATTCAAGACATATAATTTTCATTAATTAATTTCAAATTAACACTAATTTTCGAAACCAAAAATCTGGTTTTTATGAAATAAAAACAATCATAATATTGAAATTTGTTTGTGTTCTATTTAAAGGTGAAATAACAAAAAATTGGAAAAATTGGATTAAATGATAGAAAATAATCAATTTACACTATTAAACAAATTAAAAATATAATATAACTATATAAATAAAGTATACAAAATGGTAGTTTTGAATAAATATGTAGCATCATTCACTATTAATTAAAAATGAATTATATCATAAAAATACAAAAATTAAACCAAAGTAAATTTAGATTCCACACTTATAGATTGAATTTTTATAGTTAAATATAACTTTTAAAAGTGTTAAAAACTAGATTTCAAAATGGATCACCATCAAAACGCGGTAAAATGACTTTTTAAAAATTATTTGGTTATCTTATTTATAAAAATAGATTAATTCCCATTTTAGTACTCTAATATTTATTGGATAAAGGTAAAAAAAGTTATAATCATACTGTATTTAGTTATATTAATTCTTTGTAATACAATGTCTAGGGGTTAACAACAATTTAAAATAATAATATTATTTTTTTTATTTATCATTACAACTCTGTAATGTGAGAAATGTATGATTATAGAGAAACTCATAGTTGTGTGTCGAGTATGCTATCAGTCATAGATTGTCTATTACAGTGAAATTAATATCAAATTCATAAATAATAATCTTAAAATTTAATATCATATAATTAATTGGGATGTTACATTTTCATCAATTAACATGTCCCATGTGAAGTATGATTTCTCAAAAAAAATGAATTTCCTTGAATTTTCATTAGAGGGGACTAATCTGTTCAAGAGGGATTTGTTTGATGGGGATTCGTGTGATCATTTAATTGGTCACATAATTTTTATAACCCCTTTGTGTTATCTTTCTATGGTCATGTGATGGTGAGTATTATTTAAGTTCACACAACTCATGAGACATATGTTATTTATTATAATATTCTGAATTCTTATTTCATTAGCAATTTTGAGTAAATGATATATGTTATTTGGGTAATTATTTAAAAAAATTATCATATCAACATTTTAAAGGCATAACCTCCCCCCAATGAAACTTATGGAAGAAGGAATGGGGACTTGGTTCTGAGGATTTAAATAACTCATTGATTCTATATTAATTCTATTATTCCATAGTCTTTGTGACTTATGGTCATTTATGAGTCCTCTAGTATGAAAAACGTTCTATATAAATAGGATTTATGTAACTAAACTTTTAACTTTTAATATATAAATATATAAGGTTAATGTTTTCTCTCATCACAACGAACTCTATATAATACTTCATTACGTGACCCCATCATGAGAACAGTTCTTGAGATACCCATTATGAAATCAGCTTTTTTTGTAAAACTCTTACAATGGTGATACTACTAATAATTGTATGATTACATGAACGGTAGGGTTCCTCAATGGCTATGGGGTAATATTTTTTTATGATCTTTGGGGTTGTATCAATACATAAATTGTTACATTATTATGATTTTTTTCTCTTGGTTATTTTATTTTGAATCATGAAATTAATCATCTAAATATAAGGCCTAAAATTATCACATGATCATATGAGTCATAATAGATTACATACTCAACATAAATCTATCCAATTCAATTTATTTTTCAGTATAGACTTTTTTTTATGGTTCTATCCTTTCGTAAATTATTTCATTTCACTTCATTATTTATATGTCTTTGAGATCATTTTGTTCACCATCCAATGCCACCCATATGGAAATCATTGTTGGGAATAAAAATTATGATCCATGCTATCATGTTTTTCATTATTAACATTAGGTTATAAGTGGTCTTATTTTGATCAATATTAAGATATATCTTATACTCTGTAGAGTTCGGTTATATCAATTCATCATTCTTGATGACGTCCCCATCACATCGTCTAAAACATTGTTCTTGATTAATAGTTTTTCATATCATTTGGATTATACCTCAATGACAGTCTTGGAGCATAGAAAACATACCTTAGACCCATTCCATGGGTCATATTAATAATTTAATCACTCCCATATAAGAATATATTTTTATAATCTCACTCATCAGATTATTTCCCTTTGTTAACCAAACATATTTTTCTACTCTTCGTAAAATCGAAAAAGTTGTTATAGATTTAAATGGGACACATTACCAATAGTATTTTTTATTAATTTTCATGGAAAATTCTATATTATATAGATCTTTACATAATTCTATAATCAAATGGAAAAAATCCACCTCAATTAGGGGATGCGTATCTCTAAAGTCAGCACATACCATTAATATGAAATCTTTGGTAGATGATCATTCATTGGTTTCCTAACACCAATTCTTTCCATAAAACTCATGGAGAGGTGGGAATCAGTATTTTGTACATCTATTGAATTGTGGGAATACTTCTCTATGGGGAGAATTATGATTACTTCCATATTGCCATGGATACATATGATTTCCCTAAAAATAAACAAAAAATTCCATGATATACAATAACTATTGTGAATGAGACACCAATGAATGAGATTACATATTCTTAATCATTTATTCTAATAATTATATAAACATAATTTTTTTGACTTGGGGCTCAACCATGATTGATCTTGTATACATAAATTCCCAGGTTGAAAAGTCTATGATAGCATAGGTTAAAATTATCCCTATCTAAAGGTTGGGGAGTAGACGTGGTGGGATAGCAAGGGGAAATATGGCGTGTCTAAAAGCCTATAGTTGGAAGGATTATATGTCATGCTTCTATATTGATGGATTTTCCCTATCTGGGAGTGTTGTCTAGGAATTTATGTCATCACATTAGTGATAGTGTATTGAATGGTAATAGGAAAACCTATCAAACATTCTAGTCAGTTCCTTTCGCATCATTATCAGCTTCTCAACCATATTCAAAATGGTAATACCCCATATTGGATTAGTAGGGCCTTAAATATTCTTTTTCAAAGGATAATTGAAATTTTCATGTGTTATGTGTTACAAAATACCACTAAAATCATGGATTATATGTTCATACATCCACTACTAAATGAATATTGGGTTGATGCTACAATTATAGACATCCATCATGATATCTACATACCGAGAAAACTTAATAGTAATAGTTTCCATCCCTACCCCATAACTTATATTCTGATCATTTATAATGAATGTGGTTCATAGGATTATAGGTAAAATAATGTTTCTTCTTGTACTGGGGTTTATTTATCCTGATTTGATGAGTTAATAATTTCTGATCCACAAACCCCTATATATTTTATAGATAGTTTTTTCACACAACAAGTGAATTTTATATATTTTTCTAGCTTGTTATGGAAACGAATTCTTGATATCTTCCAAACAATATATTTTATGATTTCCAAGTAGGATACTAATATACATATTTTTTTACACATAATGATTGTTAAAATTATCAGTCCTAGGACTATGATAATTCTTAGAAAAAAACTTATATTGTTGGTTCCCAAATAAAACCAATAAAAAATTAGAAACTTCATTTTCCTCCAATGATCCCATATTTTGGCCTCAATGAAACGATCTTATGAATCAAGAATCCTTCAAATAAACACTACCATTATGATAGAGAGACCTTTGAAGACAAGGAAATTTTTTGGGGAAAATTTAAAATTAAATACCAATGGAAGATGATATTTTATTCATATAAGTGAAAAATAATGTCATTGATGCAGGGAATATGGATCAAGGTAATTTTTAAATTTCTGTTCAATTGGGTCATTTATTCCAATTATATATTTGATACATTACTCTATCCCATATATTGTTTCGTGTATCGATTCACCCTCTAAAATGTTCACTAGGAGTGGGATGACTTGAATACTGATTTTTAACAATATTCTCACCTTAATTTTTTATAAAATATACAAAGATGTTCATGGGAATAGGGTGAACCTGTATTATATTTTTCATAATTTGGGGTAATTGTATTTAAATAATAGATATTATACAAAATCACATTATATATAATCATATAATGAATAAAAAACATTACAATCATTAGAATGAGATGAGATAATTTGACAAAAAAATAACGTTTCAATCTACAAGAGATTTCTATGAGGTTTTTGTTCGAAAAAAATTATAAAAATTCACACATATATTCGTTTAAGAGTGGATTTGAAATTAATATATTAGAATATGATGTTCTCATAGATCACATAGATGAATAATTCTCAATAGAATCCTCTTTACAAAATTACAATGAAAAAGGGATAATGATTTATCCTCATCAATTACAGTTATTCATCCACTAGATATGACAAAATAATTAATGTGGATAAAGATTAACCATTCAATTGGCACGTATCATTAGTCTCTATTAGAATATGAGAACTCAAACGTCTTACTTTTTAATCAGTCTTACTACATCTTCTATTGGGAACCTGTGGAAGGAATATAGATTATATGGATTCCTTCTACAATATTATAATATCAACAAACAAAATATTATGATCTTCACTTTCAGAGTGTCAACATTTCATTCATTCATCATGTTCTTGTAATTTTTTCAACATTGTTCTGTTTAATATACCAATTTTTCCATCTTTTTAATAATACTATATATACCAAATATTGTAATGAAATTCTAAATTCATAAAATACCATTCGATGATTCCTGGTTAAAATAGAAAAATTTGAGTGAATATAATCAATATTTAGATTTCTCTAATTTTTTATATGTGATTTTACATTTTCCCCACAACTAAATTTTTTCTAATGGAGGTTAATAGAGTATATAATATTTGAATAATTTGTTTTTATTTCAAATGTATCATTTTGACATTGATGTAAACACTTATTGAACATGGGATTTTATTTTTAATATGTTTATCTTTATGTGTTTTCAACTTGGAATGTTTTTTTTTCTAAATTTCATATGTTCTTAATTTTTTCAACATCACACACGGTGTGTTCAGTGAGAAGAGGTATGATTTTCTCCAAGGGTTCCCATAGAATTTTTTCAACAGGGAGAATGTTTTGAATCATTCCATTTATATATTATAGTATTCAATGGAAGAAAATTGATTTTTTGTAGTTTATGGTGATATAGATCGTACAATATTTTTCTTCAGTTTTGAGTCTTCTATCTTAGAAATTACATTTCTATAGTTTCCGATCATCATGCTCGAATCATAGAATGGTGTGTTTTTGGACTACTAGAACTGAAACATATTTAACTATACATTTTAATATACTAGCTTATAACATATGGTTCTTTATTTTAAGGTCTTTTAGATGAGACCTACTTCTGATGAAGGCTAGGGTAATCTAGACCATACATTACATTAATATAGATTATGGTCCTCTGTCATATAACTATTCTTGTAATAATTAAGGGCCTTCTTGAAAATACAAAATATTTTTTTAGTATATATTAATATAGATTATACCATCCATTTACTATTATTAATTATGTTTATTCATGAAGGGACCATGTATAAAACATCATTTTAAAGGTGGATATTCATGAAGGGTGCAGATACCCTGCATTTTTAAAGGATGAATATTAATGGGGGTTTTAAACACCATGAAGGTTTAATTTTAATGGGTAGAGAATATGGTGAAATTATGTAACGTATCTTTGTTACACATGTATTTTTGTATTATCTGTTTTTTAAATAATATTCAAAAAAATTAAATGAAAATGTTGATACATGGAAAACATGCCTATGATGATCACAAATCAATATGAGGTGTTGAGTTACATTGAAATGTTTCTAGGGCTCATGAGTATAAGAGGTCATTTCATATAATGAAAATATTCGACTAGTTGATGGGTCAGGGTTGCTTATACATTATCCTAGATGGTATGTTTCGGACACATTCCATCAAGGGACACCTGCCCATGTGCTCATGAACCTAATTATAGTCATATTTTTTCCCACATTCAATACTTCCAAAGGCGGGAGACTTCCATATCCTATTGAGGTATGTTTTATACTTGATCAAAATGGGATGATGGGGTGTCATTTCCTCTATTCATTGATTCCCCGTCATAACATGTTGCCAATTCTGGGTCTCCCATAAATATTAAGATATTTGTTTTTCAAACCATTTCCTGGGGACATCTTTCTGTGGATGTCAGTTAATTACACACGTTCAGTTAGAAGATTTGAAAGGATCCTGTCAAGGTTGTTTCCTTTGGTTAGAAGATTAGTCACCCTGAGGTATATGTGTCATGTATTGACAATAGAACATTGTAACATCTGTATATTTCCCTTATGATAGGGATTCTTAATGGCATAGATTCTCGAGCCATAACTCATCGAATACAGGGAACCGTATTCTAGAGCCATGTCTATGAGGTTTTACTCATCATTTAATGAATATCATAGGTCATTTCATGAGATAAATGACTTACAGAGATGAATCGGACTAATTGGAACCCTGATAAGTGTGAATCAGATCGATATTCCCAAATAATGGAGCAACAAAAATGTTTACCAGTTGGAGGGATCAGAACACCCAAAAAGATAAGTCCCAGGGTGGTGCATCCCCAAAAGGAATGATTTCCAAAAATGAAGGATGATCTGAAGACCACAAATAGAGTACCATAAAGTAGGAAAGGTTCACAAAAATTAGACAACAGTTTTCCATTTAATGGGATTTAATCTCATGGAGGATTCCTTGTACATTGCACATAATATATGGATAAAAAACCACATAGTTCTAATGAAATATTTAGTAAATATCCACTGAGACATCCCATATGGAGGGAATGATACCTCTATGATGTGGCAGCCAAGGATAAATAAGAAATGGTATGTAAGAATTAATGATGGGGGGGATGAACGAAGTTGGAAATGGTGTGAAGGGAACTGATGTGGAGATGACAGTGTCAGGCTTGAACCCTAGGGAGGATTCCTATGTGTCCTCATTGAAAGGAATAAAAGTACACATTAGTCTAGAATAGGGTGATGGGACACCGGATGAGAAATCTCATGACAACGGATGCATGGGTGGGACCCAAAGGAAGTTGAATCTTTTAGAGAGGAATTATATTCTGAAAACACATGGGCTCTAGGGATAGACTAGGATGAGAAATTAATGGTTGGATTGAACCATAGAGAGTATTCATACATATCCTTCAGGTGGGAAATAAATTTCCACGTAGTTCTTAATTGGGAAATGAATCTGGGTGTACCCAAAGGATAGTGACCCCAGGGCATGTTCCGGAATCGTAAGAGGGGCAGTCTTGGTTGGAGGAATATCGATTGATTGTGGGGGATTTTTCATGGTTATCATCCTATAGGGATTAGAACACCTCATAGAGATAGATTATGGGGATTTTTCCCATAATAATATAATGTTACATCAGGAGGGTATATCCCTCGAGGGAATCCTCAATGTTTACCATTAATGTTATTGAACCTTGAGGTGGTTTCATATGTACAAATCGATGAAAATGGGATAAAAACCCACACAGATCATGAATGTTGAATAATATCAGGATGTGCATGATGGACAACAACCATGGGACATGTTTTGTCTTATGCATGGATATAATCCATCGAATTAGGGAAACTCTTTGTTGGAGGAAATTGGATTGACTATGGGGGATTTTGTGTAGTTAACTACCTGATTGGATCATAAAACCATAGGGAGGGGGACTTGGGATATGTTTCTCATAATGGGATGGTATCACATCATGACGGTACACCCCTAGGTGGGTGAACCAATGTTTACCATTGTTTGAGGTTGAAACTCGAGGAGGTTTCCTACGTACCATACCTATAATATTGGGATAAAAACCCACATAGTTTGAGAGTTTTCTTAATGTCGTTTTGGATGGATGCGGAATATAGTTTAACATTATGCATGATGATTAGTGAACCGATGTGAATTGGATAGAACAATTGGGTGATGGACTTGAACCATAAGGATGCTACCTATGTACCCCTGTGGTAGGGATCCAAATACTATAGAGTTCAAGATAAAGGGTGGTATGAGGCATACATGTGTTTTTCATTCCTTAGATGATATCATTGTCGATTCCCACTCTAACCCCACATAACCTATGCTCGGTGAGTGAAATAATAGTCTGATAGAGATCCAATGATAGTGTCATTAATGATTCACCCACAAGAGGTGGTACATGGCTTACATGTGGTTAGCTTCCTAGGGAGATATGCATTTGGACATAAACAAGGAGGGAATCTTGATGAGGGTTCCAGATGTATGAGAATGATATACCCACTATACTATAAGAACCCTATCAAAGGGGTCGGGTATTATACAATGGTTTCCTGAAGGAGACACGATGACCAAGCATAGAGGGTGTGAGACGGTGGATTGAGAAGGCTCAAATAAATTGGCTCCTAAACCTATCCCATCACTAGTTAACTCATACCAAACACACATGAAAAAACTCATAGTATAACATCATGAGTTGGGGATATGGGTTATTGGTATTTTAACTTCCTACAGTATAGATGATAAGGACTCACCATTCAACCCTATGACTAACAATAGATGTACCAACCCACCGTTGGGGTATGAATGAATGCTAAATTCTCAAAATGGATTGAAGTGTAGGATTGGTCACTCGAGGGGGAATGTTAGTGTATCTAAGAGAACCTGCAACAGTCATTAGCATGCAAATGATAATAAGCACAAGTCAATGAAATGAATCATGTGGCACCAATCAAGTAACAATTATGTAACATCATACAAAACCTAGAGGGTTGCACGAGAGGGGGGTTCATGAAGAAGAATGCCTCAGAGAGAGGGGATTCACAATGCTTCAGTGTTTTGGGAAGATAATTGGATTTTTAAACGAAATGGTGTCACTAAGTGCAGAGAATAGGTCCCCCACAGAGGGAGGATCATTACGAAGCATGATGACCCATAAGAGGCAGGAAGTAAACGTGTTCTTGGAGGGTAATTAATGAAGGATAATTGCCTTGTGAAGATCCATGTACCAAAAATGGATTCATACCTTAGAAATGGTCATGAGGATTCATAAAAGGAATCCTCACATAGAGCCGAGGAAGAAAGATGTAATGGGAATGATGATTCGAAATTATCAAGTACCTTGGTGATACAATTTTCACTATGGTTTGTAGAGTAAAATATTACTTCTGAATCGATAGAATAGAAGGAGATATTCAAGGGAATCAATGCTCTTAAACGAGGAAGAAGTCTATTTATAGGAACCCAAGATTGTGGTGCTCTGAAATCATTCCAAAATGGAAATTATGATTAGAAATTAGAGGTGGTTCCTTCGTAATTGTAATGGCATATGTTACATATCTCTAGAGTGATCATGAGGGTCATCATAATTTGTATAGGCTTTTATCATGAGAATCTTTAGAGAGTGCGAAAATATTTTTTAGATTTCAATGGCTTATATGATTCATTATCTATGGTCATAGAAAAGGTTTCATGTTGTATTTGTGATGATCATAGGGATAATGGGATTTGTGATGCGATTTCACGAAACAGAACATTTGGATATTTTTATCAATTTTTTGAAAGACACCATTGGAGGAAATAGTTTTTGCACCAACCAATTCCCCCACCCCCTCAGAATCTCAGATTTGAATTTCATAGATTTCTACAGCAAAATGAGTATTTCCTGAGGAGATCCAAGTAACTAAGGAGCATTAATCATAGCTCCAAGACTTTTGATGTGGTGTTATGGTAGCATAGGTAGACCATCAGCCTACCTAGGAGTTGTATACCCAACACTATTTTTTATGGAAGTTCTAGTGCATAAATAGGTTAAACCAAAATTATTACTTGGGAGTTATCCATAAGGTCCACCCATGTTTTCAAAGGAAGATTTGGATCGTGTTCACTCTGGAAGATTGAAAATTGTGGAATGTTCAACCTTCGCATACTACCTTTTACGAGCTGGTTAAGGTTTATGTGATGAATTGGGAAACATCCTCCCTGAGATAAATACAAAATCAAAAGTCTATCCATGAGAAAGAAGGGTTACCCCCTCATCCCTAGGAATGGGTTGGACAATAATCAAGACACGTCATGGTACAAAAGTAGTAAGACCATAGATTCCAAGGACAACATAAATAGAAGTAAAATAGGAATGATGGTTGACCTAATGTCTCCAACTAGGCAGATCTATGAGGGAGGGATTCAACCTATAAGGTTTTCTAGGATACCCACATATACTCCTGGGATGATCCTTCCCCAAATATATATTATCGATGATGTTCTCTATCCCACATCATGGGATACCTAGGATGTCAACAAAAAATTTATTAGTCCCCCCAACATGTGGGACTACCATAATCATCTCAGAATGGATCAGTCAAATATTGTCATTTCCAGGGGTTGGTTTCTAGTGTCTCCATTAGAAGGGTACAATTAAACATTTAGAAGAAATTAATCTTGTATTATCAAGGAACCTCATTTCCAATTATGGACCAAGTGAATGTACTGCTAAATACAACATCCCCATGAAAATCATCGACATATAAGATGAGGGAGAGATTCTATTTATCTTATGAACTAGGGGATTCCTACTAGAGAGATGAGGCTGACAGGGAAGTCCTTTTGGAGGGATGTTAATTTGTGGCATGGAATGGGGAGAGTTTGACGAAACACTTGAGGTATACTCTAAACCATTTTATTGTTGAATTTACACCTATCAACCAGGCTTCTCAACTAGAATTCGATCTATACATGAGAGTGTCATACTCAAGGCCCCTTCTCACATGATAACAAATGTAACATCAGGTCCTGCATCCAGGACAAGTATAATTATAGAATCCAGCAAGCCCATGACACCCAAGATGACCATACCATAATATTAAAAGTTTACAAACAAATATAGGGGGCACATCATGTGATTCCAATAGTGAAATCCAAATGACAAGTTCAACAATATGGCTTATATTAGCCATATATTTTATAAAATCACATCTATTGTCTATCGAACAAGGCTGCTTGACATTATGTATTTTCATCTGATTAGTTCATCCAACAGCATGTGCCATGCTTGTGAAGATGGATGGAAAAAATAGAAATTCTTTTTTCGTGGGTAATTAATATCACCATGGAATTGACATTAGGTGATACCAGACAACATTGATCATTGTTACAGGGATGACCACTAGCTGGGAAGAACCAAAACTTATCGAGGTAGGATTAAACAATGAAGATCAACCAAACAACATGGAGCCAATCATATCTTATGGGACTCTAGAGGGATACCAAACTGATGAACATATGGTGGTAATACTCAAACATAAACCATCTGACCTAGAAGAGTTGTTCAATATTAAATATGATGAGTAGGATAGCAAGAATTTCTGTCACCAGTCATGGAAACTGATCAAGCGCTTATTCACTTACACTCCACAATCATAGTGTATATTTCATATGGTAAGTCTTCTCCCTATTTTTTGAGACCTATGACCTGGAGGTGTAGATTCACGGAATTTAAACATACTCATTCATGATTACATGGTGGAGAAAATACGGGAGTAAATCCATGGTCTCAGTGTTAACAAGATGCAAAAGAATTAGGTCATCACCATGAAAGGTAAGGATGAATAACGAGAGATCCAAATCATGGAGACAAGTATTAGTGAGTTCTCATAATTCACCACCACCGAATCAGAACTCATATCATCATTATGGACCTAGCTAGTATAATCTAAAGATCAACTGAGGCAATTATCTGATGATGTGATCGATAAACGAGCCTCCAAGGATCCCTCATATATTAGGTCTGATGAAATTCACCATGAAGCCATCAAGGAAGGTAGGGAGATCAGAAAATTTTTGGGAATCGTAGACTCCAACCGTTATGTGACCTGGATCAAAGACAATCCATCATAGGGGACAATCCATATGGCTTGTACATTGTCGAACTCATAAACACTTTTGATGCTTGCATATTTAATCTACGTTCATGTAAATATTACTTCTTACATTTAATATTTCACATCGATCATATAAAAATATCAACTAAAGATCAATAACTAATCTCACATAGGACATGCCCATTGTGAAAAAAAATTATGACTATATAATTGGTCATTTTGAATATGAGCGAGTCATTCAGTCATAAAAACATGGTGACTGAATGACCATCATAATTTCTGAGATGATATAGGAAAATTTAACAGAGAATATGGTTCAGGGGTTAGCCAACACTATTTTTCCTAACACATTTGTTTTCATGAGAGGGATACCTCTAGCTAAATTAAAATCAATCTGACCAATGGGACATGAGAAGTGTGAATCACGGCACCCACAATTTGGAACACATTGAGGGTGGCATAGAGAAAAAAGGATAGTGGTTGACTAACATTGAAAAACAACATCTAAATCACATTATCCTAAAATTGTAACAAACAAACAAGGGCCAACCAATGACCATTTTTGATTACATGAGGACAAACATGAATGGTCGTTTGATGCCTTTGGAATCATTTATCAATGATGGTACGAAATCATTAAGTCCAAGAATCATAACCATTAGGGAGTTCCTTCATATGAGATAGGGAATGATTATCTATTATTTAGGGTAAATTAATCATGGTTATGGAATGTTGGGGTGTTTTAATGAACTCCAACTCTATTGAAACTATGCCACCATGAAAATAGCTTATTGGGGGAGCATATTGGTTAGAATGAAGACAACACCTACTCCATAAAGGACCACCCTGGTGAGGGAAATCAATTACATGGAGTTTTACATATTGAGAATGAAAATTATAAATGGTTATTTAAATGAAAAATTGTGAGGATGGTACATGTAATAATTAAAAATCATATGACCATGATGTTCTCACATCATTTAACATCATACTTCATTGAAATTGGAATATTTTATGGTCATGTTGCAGGGAATAGGGGCCACTATTTTAAGGTGATTGTGTTTTGACCGTGTTAGAAGCTATAGGGCCATAATGGTTAGTACCAGGGGCTCAGATTGTTTATGAAATTCTTGGACATCGCTAAATATCCTATAATAATGGGAATCAAGTCAGAAAAAGTTCATGAGATACAACGTGATGGGAGACCAACACCTATGTGGGAAATACCTCTTTGTGAGGAAGTTGAAATATTCTATAAATATCATGGGGAATCCTAAATTCGTAGATGGTAGGGTGATATTGTAATGCATGCGTTGAAACAATTGTCACCCCAAAAAGGGAAACATGTGATGCAGTTTGTAACTCGTCATGAATGAGGACATATGAAGCACACACCACACCATGCAGTTCTAGGAGAATCTAGGAAAAAGGGTCTATGAAGATGAAAATGTCCATTCATGGACCACAATTACGAGGTCCAGGTGTCTCTATGTATCACATAGAATGGTAATCAAGAAACATGCAGTTATGGAGTGGCATGGATGTGTGCCAATACTGAAGAATGGTGATATCTTCAAAATCGAGAAACACCATAGTTTTTACCCTGTTTATGGACATGTGAACTTAGACAATAAGAATCTTAGTTTATGGTCAAAAATATTAGACTATAATGTTTCTTGCCTAATGTAATGTAGATGGAATGTTACAATGTATTTTATCATCACATGTAATGGAGAAAAAGAATGAGGGATCATAAGAGAGGTATATCATGTGTTTCTGCAAACATGATGTGAATAAGGAAAAAGGTGGTATCTTACCACACAACACACCCCTAAAATATACCTAGTCTCAAAAGGGGATAAAAAGTTATTAATGTTGAGTCTTGGATGATTGATAAAATGATCCGGTGTTACTCTATATCCCACAATGGTGAGAACCAGGCCACACATAGTTCTAAAGTGACATGGTAGGAATCTAATGTCAAAAGTGGAATATCATCTAAAATGAATATATAATATGGTTGGGTAGTATATCACCAATCATCTTAGATGTAGAAGGTGTTGTTTAATGTCAAAAAAGAAGTTTGAAAGTGTTCATAATTTATGGCCATAGAGCTCAGATGAAGAGGGGTTGATTATCAAATCAAAAAATATGTGACATAGTTACATAAGAAAACAATACATGAATAAAGAACATAGAAGTCCACACTACATGAGGAATTTTGAATGTAATATATATGGTATAATGTCATGATTCATGGACTTTGGGACTACAACTCTTTGTTTATGGATGTAGAGTTCGTACTGTGAGGTGCACCTATTTTTCGAGATGGTAATAATCTTATCAAATCCCTAATCCCACGTGATCCATGATCGGTGAGGGAAACAATGGGTGGACAAGATTCTAACAATGCGTGGAGTAGTACAATAGGAAAACATAGTTGTGGATCTAAGCATAACCCTACAATGTAGGTCTGTTCTATCAATGTGAAAAGGTTCATAGAGGGATAACACTAAGGGTGTTGATATTAATCTTGGACATAAGGGTGTGTAAAGGGATTTGAATTATTAGACCAATATTTGGGGAAAATGTTTTTGGAATTAACTATGGAGGATAACTACCAACCCTGTTTGCAACACATTAATCATGTCGTATTAGCATGGGATGGTAACATACAACTGAGGATCGACCACTAACCATATTTACAACACTGGACGACTATAAAACAATTGGATGATATCCTCTTGTGAATTAACCTAGGACAATATGGGAGCATTAATGTTGTGCATCCACAACGACAGATGGTCTATTTGGATTTTAAAGATGATTGGGGTGAAAATAAATAAAAATAGGAAGCATGGCGATGGAATTCAATCATGTTCATCTAGTGTCCAACACTCTAGTACATATACCAAGAAAATATCATGCACGTTGATGCGAATAGATATAGGTATAGGGGATCAAAATGGAGAGAGATGACTTGGGATGATGTGTCAAAGAAGCATTTGAAATGGGGCGATGATTCCATGAATGGGCTTGCGGATTTAATACTCATGTGTTCTTATGTATCCCATAAGGATTGGAATAAAGCCACATAATTTTAGGAATGTCATAGAGTTTAATGTCATTCAGTAATGATGTAGGGTGACAACAAAATTTGTCATCATGTAGGTAGGAAAATGGGGAAGGGTAATGTCTAAAATGTGAGGTGCAAGACATGAAAAAAACCCCAAATGATTGAGGAAAAAATGAACTTTCACCACACCATGCACTTAAAATATCATTCTTTGGCTGAGGGGACATAAAAAGAATAAGTACCTGGGGATGGACCGAAATAAATATTCTTGGGAATTCATATGTATATCATGAGTGTGGGAATCAAGAGGAATGTAGTTCTTGTAGATTCCATGCATTTTAACTTCTTGTATTGAGATAGAGTATGACGAGGAATATTCATTAGTGGGAGAACATGGTGAAGTAATTATAAACCCAGCATTAGTGAGGAACAAATATGTCCACACCATGTCACATGATCCTAGATTATCCATGTCCAAATGGAAGAGTGAAAGTGATGGATTGTAGAACCTAGGGCCGAATATAAAGAAAAATGCATTGGTGTTCAACATATCCCATGAGGATGGGAATCCTTCCACAAATAATTTCTCATTAATTCATGGAAAAGTAAATATTCAAGGTGAAATTTTAATGTACAGGTCTGACCGATGCTTCAAGAGACTAATAATTTGATATCTTCTTTTTGTACTTTTGTTTGCGTGATTTATTTTAAAAACCATCCCACGATAGATAGTCCAAGAGTAGTTGTGGGAATCAAGACTAGTGTCTGTATTTAAAAGTGTAATGGTGGTTTATAGTGAAAAGGGAGATTTCCTATCAAAATATAACACCTCAATGTGGTGCCAGTTTTCATTGTATGGCCAGGATGATGGTGACATAGGTTAAGGTCATGGGGTTGGACCAACCCATTCTTTTTAATGTTACACGGTAAGGATGTAACAGTTTAACATCAAGTGGTATAATATGGAATAGTATTGAATTATTGGGACTCTTCAAAAATATACCTTATTATATTGTTGTAGAAAACATAACATTGGTGACTAGTTTAATGGCATGTGCATGGGACATAATCATGTAGATTAACATCATGTTGTAAGGATTAATGATAATAAATTCATGAAGAAGGGATGGGGTGCATGACATGAAAAATAAAAGTTGACATAAATTAAGGAAAAATGGGAATCATATCACACCACGGAACCCCCAGACAGGACTCAGGACAAGGGTCCTTCAAAAAATGAAAATTCTGAAATTCATGGTGATGGAACTGAAGGAAAATGTCTGAAAATTCTTATATATCCTTGATAATGGGAATAAAGCTACCCATAGTTCATGAACGAAGTGAAATTTAACATCATGTTGTAGGGATGTATAAATATTGAGGTGCTTCTAATGGGAAAAGACACATAGTGTTGCTTTTGAATACCTGATGTGAATAAAGACAAATGAGGCCCCATACCACCCAATGTACTACTAAAAATCCCATTTTCTAGAAACTAGATATGAAGGGACATGAGGGTGGACTCGAAGAAAAATTTCACAGAGTTCAAAAATATTCTATAAGAGTGGGAATCAATCCACGTGTAATTATTGTACATAGTTCAGTTTATCATTATTGGGTAAGTACATTAGAGATCATATTTTAAGGTCATAGAGCTCGGACCATAGGGAAAGTTTACCATTTTCTGTTTATTTTCATACAGAACGAATTCTTGATAGTTTTATGTCTTCCATACTAGATGAATTGCAAATTTTAACATCAAATTAAAAATTTGAATACATATTCATTGTAGAAATACTTCTTGAGGGACCAAGAATTTGTTGGAGGAGTAATAGTTTCACCGCCAATAGAGACCAGAGAGAATGCACAAATAGGGTAATGCTTTTTTATAATATAGGGAACCTCTTATTTGGGATCCAACATTGGTGAATTTCTACACGGTATCAATGGAATTCATTGAGGTAAAACCATTCCATCATGATGGAATTAATGAACATGAACATTCTTATTTAAGGTCATGGTGATCTTATTTTTGTGCCTCTCTGGATTATGGAATAGAAGATGTTTATTCTCATCGAGGGCTTACACTTCAGCCATACGAACTCCTCCTACATTTTCTAATGTATTTTTTCAATGATGGATGTATAGAGTTATGTAAACTAAATATAAATATCTATACTTCATCTATTTCATAAATCAGGGGAAGTGGGTTCACAGAGGTGGATTAGCTAGTCCCCACATGGTAAGCCCAGAGCGTGCTGGGAAGCTTATCTAACTGTCATTTATTTTTATAACCAACTATCTTCTACATAATGGTCAATATGGTCTTGTTTAATTCCTAAATATTCCCATTTTCTTTATCATGATCGATAGAATTTTGGTTGGACCAGATATTGAACATGGTTTATAGTTTATTTATTTCAACTACCTAGATGATGGTACCATTTTTTGCAAATGTCGTGAGGGACTATGAATCTATGGATGATGTTGGTGTTCACAAACTCGATGATAGAACATGAAATGACATCCTTGAGAGATATCACATATCCCACATGGAAAATAAATCCATTACAGTCAAGATGAAATGACATTGGAGAGCTGTTACTGGTGGATATGGCCCCACAACATCGAGCCCACAGGCCGTGAAGGCCCATGTGTGCATGGTAGTATGAAGAGGTTGTGACAATAGATATACAAAATTTTCATGTATCTAACATTCATGGAACCTAATGGAAAACTAGATAAAGTCTTTGATCATGGTGAGAATGAAGTTACCCAACCATCAGATATGATGAGAGTGATTCGGCCCTACACAATGGGATCCACAGGAATCACCATGAACGACATTCAACATTAGGGGGATCTCATATCTTTGATTATAGAGGAGGTGGAATACATGGATCCCATGTTTATATTTTATCTTCTCATGGCTAGGACCACACTAGAGGGTGAATAGAACTGCCCGCCAATAGTTGTGTTCACATTTTTCACTGTCTGTATGGATATTTTTGTAGTGTATGTACTCAACAAAGGGAGTCATCCATCTACAAGTCCCTTATAGTGCAGTAGGGGCGACAAAAATACTCTGTGTGGATGCATCAGTTTAAGGTGGATTACTTTATAGATGTCATCATCATCTGGTGTTATGGGAGAGATTATTATTGGATGAGCCACATAGATATTCAAGTCACAATATTCAGTCTCTGCAAGAGAAGCTACAAGGCTATCCAATGCATCGACTGAACCATTTTGCTACTAAGGGACATGAGTCACCTCTGCTGGAAGAGGGAACATTTCCATTTTTTAGAGATTGAACTCTAACAATGGAACAAGATCAGTCTTTCTGATGACAAAGTATCCCTTGATTTTCTTGACGACTGGTTCCGAGTCACCATTCACATTTTGGTGGGGAAAATCAATATCAAAGGTAATTTTGGGACCAGTGATGAGGGACTGGTACTCTAAATCATTTTTGGTGTCGAATTCTGACAACATGAATAAATAGGACATCAAAACCAATGTAGTCATGATAAATATGATACACATGCTTACTCTATTGAGTCAGGGATCATTGTTTTTACTGCCTATCGGAATTTAGGAATCACCATATAATTGAATCTTATAAAACAACATGGCTTGGTATAATGAGAGGACAACCCCATATAGGGAGAAAATATCTGGAGATTTTTCTGTGAGTGATGAATGGGTGATGATGTTGTCTTCTACATCCAGACCCTTGATATCTTTATATGTAATGAACCTAATGTAGAACTATTGAAGGATGCTTTCCCAATGAGATAGATGTCCTATTAGCATGGGGAGGTTTAGAATATAATTTAGATGGTCCACTAGGTACACCAGTATAATATCATGGTCTAGTGGTTAATTTCACCCCCATTTCACTCCGAATACAATTGCAATACAACTCATCTCAAAAGATGCATATCTGGTCAATGTATCAAGGATCATGAGGCAGAGAGAGTATGATATTTTCTATATCCCATAATTCTTATTTTGTGATTTAATGGAATTGATGGATCATTCCTTCTCAGTTGCATAACATACTAAAGGATTTACGGATACTGAATGCATTACAAATAGAGGCTATACTAGGAACAACATGTTCTGTTCAATAGTGATCTACAATACTTTCTCCCCTTGGAATACATGACCTTTCATCATGAGTCTATAATAGGGGATACACTTTATATCCATATTCACAATAAATTCATGTAAATATGCCAAGTGGCCTTGAAATCCCCAGAGCTCTCAATGTTACTTGGGGGAGGCGTCTGACTAATATCCATGATAATCTCTTGATCGACCTCAATGCCTCTATACCTGATTACAATGATGTGGAATTTAGGAGACGTGACCCTGAAAGAATACATTAATGGGTTCATAATCAAATGGTTGGAGTAGTGGAAAATGAAAACCTTCGTAAGTTTAATGATATTGTACTGACACTAGCATGATTTGACCACAAGAAAATATATGTAGCATTCCACGAATGCCCCGAGGATTGTATTGAATATCTTGTGTATAAGATTTTGATAGGTGGATCCTTCATTCATGAGATTGAAAATAATTTACTAGTAAGAGAATGTTCCTTGAGGAATAGTAAAGGAAAGTGACTCTTAGTCCTTGGAAAACATATAGATATGGTTGTATCTGCAATACCTATCCATGAAGAATAGATCTAGTTATCCATCAGTTGTTTTGATCAACAATTCCTTCATTATAAGAAAAAAATCATACATCAGACAGTGATGGTTGAGATCACATAAGTCGATGCACACTTTGTTCCATCCATTATTCTTCCTCGAGTGTATGATGTTGGACAACCATTTGGGGTGGTGTATTTTCTTGAAATTTTGTGCTTTAATAATCCAATAATCTTCGACCATGACCATGGAACCATGAGAGGGGATCATTTTCCTAGGATGTTGTTTGAACCTGTGAAGGTTTATTAAGATACCAGATCGTGGAAGGAGACTTAAGGATCTAGTCATGGAATCTCACCATAGCTCTATGAAATTATATCCTGATGTGGCTTCATGAAAACAACACAGTGTCGTTTATCCTCTGTAGACATGGTTGTCCGGTCCATTATCGGTCTTGAGTCTACCTTTTTTATTGAGACTCACATGTAGCAACTCATCAATGGTGGTGGAGACATGATCCTAACATATAGAAGGATCATCCTCCAAATAAACTTCATCATTTGTATCATGTGTGTCATAGGTAGAGGGAGTTTCTTCTAATTCGACTGACCTTGACACAAAGCTAGTGCTAGACTGAGTGGCATTGAGTGATCATTAAGAGATTCTGAAACTATTGAAACCATTACGACAAAATCTATCGATCTAATCTTATCAGGTCTTTGACCGAGGAAGAGACACATGATAATATCGATTAATTAGTGGTGTTTCAGCCTATGTAAGTTAAACTTGGCCCTTCGAAACAATAAACTATGATGTACAACAATCTCCATGATGAAAACATCTTGATATCTTACAGGGGTATGGGGTTCTGGAATCACACGATCTTAACTTATGTTGAAGTAAAAAAAGTGATATTTTGGACTTCCATATATATAGGAACACATTTCCCCCTCATCCCATATGTGATAAAGTAATTTTCCACTTCTTGTATCGTGTTTTCCAACTGATTGATTGGTAGGATGAAAGAATCATCAAAATCTATCTACAGATCAGCAATGATGGTAGTGTTCTCTACCTCATGGACTTGAACATTATTATCCTTTCTCAAGTAAAAGTAACTATCTATGTAGGGGGAATCAATAGAGGAAAATGGAGACATTTCACCATGGAGTACTCCAACTAAACCCTTAAGGGAGTACTAGAGGCACTTGTCATAAGAGGAAGGATCTTCCTCGTGTATGTGGATCCAGAGTCTACCAATAAATGCATTGTAGGGAATGTACAATGAAAAAACAATAAACATGGTTTAAGGGACCAAGTCATTAAACTGGGTCTTTAGATTGATTTTTACGACATATTTATACTTGGTCTTATCATAAACATGGATATGAACATTATAATGATTCAAATATTCTTTATACAATCCCACGTTATGAATTGTCTGGGTTGGGATGAGATTGATCCCAAACCCATTGTCGAAAATGCAATGATGACCATCCATACCATTGAACTGGCCCATTATATATGGCAGGAAAATGTTACCCTGTTTGGTGAACCATCAACCTCTCCATAGAATGAAATTATGGCCTCACATTATTGAATTCTTTAATCCCTCTGCATGGAAATCATTTGTAGCCGCTAACCCTATTGCAAACTGGAGGGGGATTCTCATATATTATACAAGGGCTTCAAACATATCTATAGATATTCCTAGATAACCGAGGATTTTTTTGCCTTGTAGGAATGTTGGAGCAATGCTGATGTACATCACAAATATGTACCAGGGAGACATTTTAGGTGACAAGTGGTCATTCAGTGGCAGGAGGAATAAATGGAAATGATGGTTGAATTAGTTGACTCTCACTCATGATGGGGATATACCATTTTTCTCTAGCCCACCCATGTATAATTCCATTTGTATGAAATATGGATGGATGAGGTCTTTCCACTACAGTACACAACTGATCATAATGCTGTCATGACGACTCTTCATAATCAAGTAGTACAAACGAAGGGGGTAATGAAGATGATGTTGACAAATGAGAGGACTGTGCATGCTAAAATATTTGTTTTGCGTATTTCTTTTTATCAGTGTCATGCATGACCATATTAGAAGCATCTGTCAATTCATATGCCCATAGTTTCACAAACACTGGATCCGATAGGGAACATTAGAAGTGTTGCATGGCGTCCCTCACTATCGAGAACCATATAACGGTCCACCAACATGATAGTGTTTACAGAGACATACTCCATCTCATTATGTAAAGAATCCTCCATTATTTGGTGGACCCTATTATGTTAATAATCTATCTTATTTATTGTCCATTAAATTATGTTTAGAAAAAACAAAAAAAAAATTACTTAAAGATTATTTTCTTTCAATAAGGAAGTCTATTTTCTAAAAATAAAACATGCTTTTATATGTTACGCTTAGTGTTATTTATCTAAGCTTAATCAAATTTTTATAAATAAAAAATTATCATTTGAATAATCAGCTACATATATAATCTTTAGAACCTTAAATCATTTAAGAATTTGAGTATAACTATTTGTAGAATTTGGTTCCATCTATTTTTAAACTCCGACTCTATATGATCTCAGAATCTGAATTCTGAAAAATGTTGATTCTAAATTCTTAGAAATTATAACTCTGAATTATCATAAATTATTTATCTGAATTCTCAAGAAATTCATAATATGAATTCTCAAAAATTTTGACTCTTAATTCACTAAAATTTTGACTATGAATTCTATAAAATTAGGTCTCTGAATCCTATGAAATTTTGATTCCAAATTCTACGAATATCATACATTGATTTCTCATAAAATCTGACTCTGATTTTATCTAAAATCAGACTATGTTTCCTTCTAAAATCAAAATTTGTTTCAATCTAAAATCAAACTCTATGTCTATCCAAAATCCTTCATTGTATCTATCAAAAATTAGACTCTATTTCTATCTAAAATCAATAATTGTTTGTATATATATATAGACTCAGTTGTCACACCTTATTTAGAATCACATTAATTATGCTTATTAAGGTCAACTAATTTCCTAATGGTATTCTTCCAACTTTATCAGATCCTAGATTACATGATATTATTAAGCTTTATAATGTTTTCTTTCAAGAAACGATGTCGTATAATCTTTTCTTAACTAACGGTTGTTTAAATGACATGTGTACATGTCCATCCAAAATTTAAGGAATAATATGAGGTTTGGAGGAGGATATGGTCAAGGGGGATTTTAAATTAATATAGAATACATTTTATGAATTCAAAACCTATGTCGTCACATTGAAAAATGTTGGATATAATTTTTTCTAGAGAGAGAAACACTAATTATTTGTGCGACCTACGATGATCTTGTTTAGCCATGAACAAAATGTTCGGCCTTCTTAGAGTGATTCAAATTGGATGAAATATCAAGGACTTATGGTGATAAGAAGTCCAAGGTGTCGATTACATTAATGTTTGAGGACTTATGAGGATAGAAAGAAATAGGTTCTGACTACCATAATGTTTGAGGTTTTGTGAGGATAGTAAGACATACATTGATACTCATATTATGGTCCCATCCTAGTGTAGGTAAGGCATAATTTATAGAATGAAAAAATCAAGGGATCTTTATCAATGTTTTTTGGATACCATTCCTTTTGGGATAAATATTTATTATAACTATTTAATTATTATTGTTACAAGTTTTAATTACGCTGAATTTTGATAAAGAAATAATGTAAAACATTCTTATACTTTCTTAGAATTGTACAAAATGATTGTAGTAAGATTATATACAATTTAATGTATAATATTTCATTAATAAATATTTAATTATGTTTTACTTAAGGTTTTTTATGAATAAGAAATGCCCATAATGTGGTATTTGTTAACATAACATATTTAACTTTGTTAAAATTTTGATTCCTTATGGTTAAAAAATGTTTTTAAAAATACAATTCACCCCCTCTTATATTTGAGCAGCTATATCTATATATTGATACAAAAATTGGTATCAGATGAGGTATATAAAAAATATATAAGTACATATATATTTTCCTGATCAACATTTCTTTCTTAACATTAATTGTTCAATTTTTTTAATGATTATTTTTGTTTATAAAATTATACTACTAAAATTTTATAACGAAAAGATATTGTCTTATTGAATGGTAAGAATAAGAATTGGTTTAATAGATAATCTAAATCCTATCATACCACCAATTTATTATGGTAATGATTTTGTTTCGTGGATAGATAGGACTTGTAAACACTGACTTGGATAATTTTTTCATGCTCTTTAGTGAAAAAAAATTCTTGTAAAGGAAATCAGAACATTTAGAAACTTGTAAAAACAATATATTACTAAACTATAATGTACACAATACTCTTTTATCATCCAACACCTGAAATATCTATTGTCAAATATATATCTGAGAATTAGAACAGTCATCATGAAGCCTATTTAATGGGTCCCCTAGTTCTCATCCCACATCTGTTCTCTCAACTTTTTACATCACCCCTCTACCATTATTTATGTTTTCTATTCAATTTTACCTATTAACATACATTCAGAAAGTCTCATGAAGCTTCTCCTTAGACTCTGATGCAGTATCATTTTATAAAGGAACCCAATGGCTAGCTTATGTTTTGAGAAATATTTGTTGGTCAAAATTTCACAGTGAATTATAATTCATTGATTGAAAAAATTATCAAGTGGAACAGATGGGAAATAATTTATGTTTCTATAGAAAAGAATCATGATCTGGTCTAATCTTACCATGTAGTGGAATTATATGATTCAGTTAGTTTTTATAAGTAATACGGAAAAGAGGTGGTTAAGATCAGTATTTATGGAATATCATATTCTCTGCCCTTCAACAAGGATTCTAGCATCATATATTTCCCCATAAAGGTGTAGTTATCTTATACTAACACTGGTTACCTGAAAAAGAAGGATATTTTTTGAAGAATTAATCATAAGAATTCTTAGGAATCATGAATGTCATTAAACCCAGGATTTCTCATCTCTCAACAAATAATAGGTTGGTTTCATAATGGATAAAATGTTTCCTTATCCCATGAAATGGTTATAATGATTCATTCAAAATTTGTGATGTCATTCTCTGAGATTTCATGGTGAAACTAAGGATGATAAATATTGTGAGATAAATTTTTCAGATAATAATAAACATCATGAGTGGAAAAATAATATCTCATTTATTAATATATCTAGAAATAATATTAAAGATTATATTTTTATGAATATAATCATTCATGATCCCCAGAACCTCAAAATAATATAATTCAATGATCATGTTACTCAGGGAAGATATGCTAAGAAGGATGAAAATTGTGTTCAATGTTGAATATGATGGTTTTTATGACCGTCATGATAAGGATGATCTTCCTGGAGTAAAGAATAATGATGTTATTGAATATTATATAAAATTAAAATCAAATGAGTAGAAAACTGAGTCAATCAATCTTATTCTAGAAAAAATATATTAACTACCTAAACTGAAGAAGAAAAAGTGGTTTTTTGATGATGTTGATTATATTGGGAGGGAACAGAACAAAATGTTAGTGGATGGGGATCCTATTTTTGGACTTGACCCTACGTAGGCTAAGGCATTGATGATTTATTAAACATAAAATCATAACAAAAAAATGCATAAAAAATATAATGAAAAATAAATAGAGGCTCAAAATGTTCAATTGATGTAAACATATTTTGAAAAATCTTCAAAACATGTTCATGTACCAGAATCCTTATTGATGGAAGATTCATTTAAAGAAAAGATTTTGGATAAAGAAGAAATAAATCAAGAAGAATATGAATATGAGTAGGAATAATTTGGATAAATGATCAATATGGTTAAATAGTATCATGATAATGAGAGTACATCTGATAAAATCTCAATGAGAACATCCCAAGAATCATCCACCAAAATTTCTTTAGATAAGAAGAAGGAAAATTATAGAGAGGAGAAAGTAATCAAGTGAAATTCCATTGGGGAAAACGAGGACAATGATGATGTTGTTTTGGAAGATGAAGAGTATGTTAATGTTCAATACCAATATCATGAGGTAGCATGTTTGGTTGATAAGGATGTTGTTAATGAAAACTAGTTCTTATTGATACCCCTCAGAAAGATGTTGTTTGATCATCTAACTGGAAGTTTATAGATGATGTCAATGATAATATTCCAGAGTAGAGTGCTTCACATTCTGAATTATTATCTTCCATGGGACATGACATTGTAGTGAAATCGTTAATGATGATTTTTGACTCAATACCATTATTTACAAACATTGAATACTTGTGTTATCTTATTCAACAGTACATAACCATGAAGAAGGATTCTAAAAATTTGATTATAGAAAAGATAATAAAAAAAGAAACTGATTTCAAACCCATCATGATCAACTATGAATCTCATAGAATGACTATCAAGAATATTACACCTTGGTCAAAGTCTGTTGTTGATGATCATAATCATTTTTGTGATTATAAAGATTAAGTGAGATAGAATTTAAATAATATTTATGAGATGTTAAAGAATCTTTTTGAATGGAAGAATCAGGAAAAAGTCACCTACATTCATGAAGATAATGATTTATATGTCAATATTCACTTCGTTTCTATTACCCAAAAGAGATAAATGAAATCCATAGATATGTTAGAAGAGAATGTAAAATTACAATAAGAATTTATTTTGTCCCGTGATGTATGGATTGAGTATCTCCAAAATAAAAACCAAGAGCAAGAAGGCTTACTCAAAAAGAACCAAGAAGATCATAATGAGATAATGAAGATGAATTAAATCCTCAAGAATATTTTTCAATTGGAGAATAATTATGGATTATTATCGTAAAACATTGATCATTAGTTCTAATAAAATCATTCATTTAGAGATAGTGAATTCTATTTTTTATACTTTGTCTCGTATATATTTTTTTTCTAAAATTTCTAGTACCAAATTATTTTTCCACTTCATTACTTTTTCAAAACCACAATAGAGGAGAAATTCTTAAATTAATATCAAATTAAGGGGAATTTTACTCAAAATAAGAAATTGGTTATGAAAGGTGGATCTTATTCTAAATAATATTATTTGATGAAATGTAATGTCCTTATAATGATAATTTCTTAAGACACAGAATATGATACATATGTTTAAAAAACATCAGGGGAAGTTAGTCATATTTATTAATCCACAAATATAAGGGAGATAATTTTTCAATTCATGTTTTTCAAAATAATAATTATTTTTTTAGAAGTTGTTTATGCTTTCCAAAAATGTGGAGATTTTAAATTCAATAAGTTATCATAGAACTTCTACATTCAATTAGGCATTCAAAATCCAATAAACTTTTTTCATAATGATTATTTTTATTCTCTAAAAAAAATATTTTCATAAAACATTACAAGATTTTATATGTTATACTTAATGTTCCTTATTTATGCTAAATAATATTTTTCATAAGACTAATTTACCTTAAGAATAAGAAGATATTTATCTAAACCTCGTAACCATATAGTTTCTTAGAATCTGAGTCTCAATATTTTTAGACTTCTATTACATCTTTATTAGACTCTGATTCTATATGAATTTATTCCCTGAGTTCGTAGAAATTATGATTCTGATTTCATAGAAATTATGACTCCGAATTCTCAGAAAATCGGACTCTTAATTCTATGATATTTAGGCTCTAAATTCTCAAAAATTATGATTCATAGTTCTCAGAAATTATGAATCTGAATTCTTAGAAATTCAGAATCTAAATCCTCAAAAATTATGACTCTAAATTCATAGAATTTTAGACTCCACTTCTAATAAAATATTACTCGGTTTCTATCTAATATTATACTCCATTACTATCGATAGTCAGATTCTATTTCTATTTAATGTTATACTATGTGTCTATCTGAAACCAGACTTTGTCTCTATCAAAAACTAGTCTTTGTTTATATCAAAAATCAGACCCCATTTGTATTCATATTTAGAAACTATTTTTTCACTACTTTAATATCTAAATATTCATGCTTCTTAAGGTTATTTATTTTTCATATGATATTTTTCTAAAATTATTTGATCCTATTTTACATATGTCTCTTAAACATAATAATCTTTTATTACATAATCAAAGGTTTCAGGTCAGTTTTTAACTAACAGTTGTTTTGGTGAAATGTATATTGGACCCTTAAAAATTAATGGAAGAATATGAATGTTTGTGTAGTATATGTTTGTTGGATTTTTTTGCCTTTAAAACCCCATACATTTCATGATTTCAAATCAAACAGTGAAACATGGAGATTTACTACATGTATGAATTTATATAGAGATAAAATCTCATGTTTTGTGTGATCTGTGTACATATTTTTATGTGTGAAAAATGTGTTAAGACTGATTAGTGGGATTCTAATTAGTTGATCAATTGTGAAAATTCTGGCATAGGATGATATAGGTGATAACTAGCTCAATTTTCGAGGACAGCCGAGGATAGGAAGACAGAGGTGATAATTACCATAATGTGTGAGAGGTTATGGGGACAATAATACAGACTCAGATACTCTTATTGAGGGATTATCCTTCTATGGGATATGTAGACCTTTATGGAATAATAAATAAAAGGACCATTATCTATGTTTATTGGATACCCTTCACTTTGGGTTAAAATATTTCTTATAACTATTTACAAACTTTAGTTACATGTTTTAATTCTGCTACATTTTTTTAAGGAATGAAAGTATAACATTATTGTACTTTATTAACATTCTATACTAAGATTATATTAAAATTATATATGATTTAATGTAGAATAATTATATAATAAATCATTTTTTATGTTTTCCATAATGTGGTATAAGTTAAATTATAGTTATTAAAGAGGGATTTGGGAATATAACATGTTTCACAGTGCTATACATATGTTTCCTTAATGTTAAAAAATGAAAGTTTTATACTAAAAATTCAACAATTCATGTATTTGATAATCTGAATCTACATTTTGATCCTAAAAATCCTAGAAAAATTACACTCTCTTGGGGTATAAATTCTCAAAGCGTACTTGACGACATTGGCACTAGCGGGGGACTCTGGTTTCCCTTGCACTACAGGTGTATAATCTTATGAGAATATGAAGTTTGAGATTTGGATGCAGTTGTAGTAGTTGGGGAAGTTGTGGAGAACTCAGAAAGATTGAGATGATTCAATTAAGAAAGGATGATATAATTATCCCCGGCGAAAGCCTAGTTAGCTACATTGCCATTTTACTTATTATACCCACAATTATAATCCTACATAAATTTACCTTCACTATCACTATATGGCATTGAAAAGATGCATTCCTCTTGTGCTAGGGAAGAACTAACCATGACTATGTTGTTTTCAAACTGGTCTTAGATCCAATCCATGAAAACATAACAGTGATTGAGAGAATTTTTGATGAATTGGTGATAGGGTAAATAGTTTGTGCGATCAAAATGATCATCCTCTATGGGCAATCTGACGTCATGAAACCATAGAATTACCGGATCCATGGAACTCAAATAGTAGTTAAGGACCAAATACTCTTCAAATGAGTAGGTTTAATTCCCCCTATCCACAAATGGGGATCTATTATCCTGGGACTAATGATTGGATGAATCATGGATAAGTGGTGGAACTTGGTTATATCGATTGGGAGATAGTTTTTTATGGGATGGTGCCCACCGATTCTGAGGGTTGTTTTTTGACCCTGAGGCTCAGGCTAAGGTGGAGGCCCTCGATGTGGTTGAGAAGTCGGATGTACTTGATAAAAATATACTACCCATTGTCCAATGCCGGTGTGATGATGATTGTCTCAATATATGTATCCCTTCTTTCATGATCTGTATAAGGCAACATACATGCATGTTGGGAATGATCCAAGAATTCCTCTATGAGTTGACTTTTTTACGGAAATTGTTGAATCAAACTATTATATTTTTGGTGATTGGGAATGTAACTAATTCAGTATTAACAATCTCCATGCTCATCGATAAAAAATTCTTTTTATTCAGTGGCATGTCGAGTGATTATGTGAGGCCCTTCGATATAGAAACAATTTCTACAAGATACTCATACAACATTTGTTTTCACATGAAGAGGATGTAAATACTTGTCTTGTATGTGTTATAACTAAGATGATAAATGAAATACGTGTTGAGATATTCTCAACCAGCTAGGGATCTAATGTGTAGCAGTGTGTACCAGAAAAATGCGGGCCCTTCCAATTTATGAATGAAACAGTAGAGCATGGAAGATTCATGCCACACTATAATCCCTAACATAGGTCAAAACCATGATATGAGGTGGGATAGGTTACCTAGTGGGCCTCCCATCCAATTTAATGGGTATAACATGGGTTTCTTGAAATCTGAGAATGTTGGCATGTCATCAATCCAAGATGGATATGGATTTTCATTAGGTTGGATCGCTACCCATAACATCTAATGATCCTCGAGATGGGAATTTAGAGGATCCATCAGATTAACTAGGAGAGGATGCCTATCCATATTAGGGCTCCTAACAATGAGCACATGGTCCGGGTTTTCAACGTGGTTGGCATTGACCATTGTCCTGTGGTAGGCATGCCCCTACTACTTTGGTTGAGGAACTCCATAATATGTTCATCGCTCAGTGTCATCATTTTTAAGGATATCATAAATTCCTCTTTTTTAATCCATGAGATGTTGTCATAATTTGGTTTTTTCTAGATCAACCACCATATTTGACACTATGCCAGAAGAATCAGATAGCTTAATATGTCTACAGTCCCCTTTCTCTTGTTAGGGACTCGATCGACAGTTACTGACTATGTGGTCTCAGCACATCTGAGAAAATGTATCTATTGATGAGTGATAATGCCCGAGGGATCCAAAAATGTGGAACATCCCTTGGGGATAGGTTATCTTCAATGAGTTGCTCCTCAGATTCATTGTATTTGAGTTCAACCATATTATTAGAAAATTCACAAAGAGGAATTTCCTCATTATCACCAGGATAAATCAAGTTGGTGTTGGATTGAACTAAAGTCGAGGGATGCATACATCCCCTAACCCTAGATCAAAACATGTGGATATTCCTCAACAAACATTGAGTGGATCATCGTAAGGATCTATATGAATCAATTTTGGATGATCTGGTGGTAATTAGATAATGCAGGATGTTGAACCATGCTGACCGCCTCCAACTCAACGATGATGTAATGTTAGCCGAAGATATCATAGTGCACTTTGCTCTATGGATAAACCAACAGACGATGAAAGCAGTAAAAACACATCAATTGGAGAATCTTTTAGAAGCGAGTGATCAAATCCTTGGAAAGGGAATCCATAACTCTGATGCATGGAGTCATATTCAGACATAAAATTTATATAAATTGATTCAGATAGAGAATATTTCCTAGGATCCTCGTCTTACCAGCGGGATCTGGCATCTGATTTCCCCAGTACAAAATTGGAGGGGGTTAGGGAATCAGTAATGGCACTGACACATATCATTGTGGTGGGGGATTAGTTGGTGGGGAATATGGTGTGTGCTGAAATACCACTTCATATAGGGCCATCTCACAAGGTCAATAATGACTATATGACCACATCCCTAGAGGATAGAGTGATGACCAATGCTTCCTCGTCTAGGGTGGTAGTCATTGGTGGTAGGTCACTCTTGTGTTTATGTTCTTTAAAACATCATAATGAATCTGTGTGATCTCATTTTGAGGAAAAGATTGAATATGGTTATGGTAGATAACACTGCATGACAAGACCTTTGAAAGGATCCAGATCTTCCTTCTTCTGTATATACCCAGGGAGATATTTCAAGAACTATTTCATCATTATTTTTGGGAGGAAAAATCTGAAACTCTAGGTTCTTGCCTCTAACCATGAAATAGTGAATTAGGGTGGAGGCTTTATCATCGAGTAATACTCTGCTTCAAAATAAGAATAGTGAAATGGGTGGAATCCGACCTCAAGCTTCTCAAGACTATTCCATCAACGGTAATTGTTTAACATCCTACCCTAGAGAAGTTCTTCGGTGAAAGATTAATCATTGAAATTGGGATGAAATATACTTTATTTGGATGGTATATGAGGAGGGACTTTGTAACACCCCGACCCCAGTTACCCAGAGTCGGTGCATTATTACATAACATTGGCATGATCACAAGAAAGATCAAATCCCGAAAGACCGATTGGTTTAGTAGCCTTGGAAACACTAGATATATTCATAAGTTTTACATTACATCATAAAATGAAAAAATACTACAACAACATAATGTTTCCACAGTCCACACTATAAACCCCTCATAATATCCCTGCAGGTCATTCATAACTTACATCATCACATCCTGGGAAAAATAAAACGTAGAAAAGGGGTGAGCTCAAATGCCCAGTAAGGATAACAATATAGCGGAACATTCAAAAATAAGCATAAACATTTAAGGCAATGAATTACTAAAACAAAAGCCTTTTAAACTTGAACTTCAACATAGTATGGCAAAAGTAAAATGAAATAAATCCATTTACTTGTTCACATGGATATTCTACTAATCGAATAATCACATGCAAAATCAATAACCACTTTCATAATGTTGGAATGCATAATTCCAGACTATCATAACCACATAGCCAAGGCCTCGTGCCAAGACTACAAATAAGATTTTGTCAAGGCCTTGTGCCAAGACACTAGTTTGTCTCATGAGACCTACCGATGCATCGAGGAGCTATAGCGGGCTCCACCCGTCACATATTAAGTCCAATGCATTCCCATATGAAAAGGTTTAAACATAACATAAACATTCGTATTAAAACTAGCATACGAAATGTCAATAATTTCACCATAAACTATGAATGGTATAAAAATAGCACATCCACAGTCAAACATATCACAAAACCTTCAATACAATATAGAAGTTTTGTATCATAATAAATCAACTTCAATTAAGCGTAAAATCCGTCGAAGGATGTTGACATAGATGAAATCAAAACACTTTTTAGAGAAATATGACTTTCTATTTTTGAAATCATTTAAGAGCCATATAAAATAAAACATTTTCTTGAAAATATTCTTATAAGCTTGTAAGGGAAGCTTTGAGGATTTTATAACGGCGGAAAATAACCACACCCGCCGTATAAGTTAAAAAAACATTCTTATCTTAATTCTGTCGAAAAGGTTAAAAAGCATCTTGTTTGGAAAACGACGGAAAGATTCCCTTATAAACATCTTATAAAAAGTAAAAAAAGGGCATAAATGACATTAACCCATATTCTTTTAAATGTTAACAATGTTTTGAAATACATTTTGAAGAAACATGGACGTGGATGATAACGAGGTCCCAGTAGATAATTATGTATAAACAACCTCAGATAATGAAGAGATTGCGAAATAACCCTTACCTTGTACTTTTACTTTGTTGGGGTCGGTTAACCTCCTGTATAATGGTGAAATAATTGTTATTAAATTATACAAGAATCATATACATTAATATGATATCATATATGATCTTTTAACATTGCTTTATTAATAATATCTTAGTATTATCGTCGTTTCAGGTGATAATCGATTCGTTCTTCTTAAATGTTTGGTTACATAAGACATGTTTGTAATGGATAGATTAAATATTATTCATAATCAGAATGATATTAACATTATTTTTAACCCTAAAATGAGAATAAGTCTTGAATGGATACAATGGAGGATGAATCTTATCGCGTTCGTGGAGACGGTAGTCCGTACGTACGCACGAACGCTACTTCCATTTAATTTTCATTTTTAAAGAATCAAATCCAAATGATACATAGGTATATTACTATTCCAGTATAATATAATATTTTATATATGTTACTTAAGTTCATTAACACCATCCTTTATACGTTCCATGTGTGGTATGAACGTGTCATATCATTTTAAGGGGGCGGTAGTCCGCACGTCCTCAAATGAAATTATCGTATGTATATACAACATGAAACGAATAATGGTATGAAATAAAATGGAATTACAGAAGCTTATATATAAAATATATATCATTAATATCATATTTAATTACAGTGCCATCATAATGGCCACCATGAGAGGTGGTAAGATGTATTTGGACAATCATCGTTTCGTGAGGCGTTAGTTTGCCATCCACAGAAACATTATGTTCATCATCCATTAGATGGAGTTGTGTGTATGTGTAGTTTGAATCCATCTTATAACAACATCATACTATATTTTGGATACTGGTGTTGTTACAAAATAATGGAAATAAAAAGAGTTTGGGGGTTGGAGAAGCAAAATAAATGAAAATAATTTAAGAGAAATCGTTACCTTTAATCTAGGTAACTCACTTTGGTTGGAACCAAAGGACTTCTTGAAATGCTTTCTGCCTAAGGGAAAGCTTCAAGGAGGAGGAGAGGGATGTGGGGAGCTTATTTGGGCAGTGTTTGGACGAGCCAAGTGGCTTGAGAGGTGTGAGGAAAAGAGAAGGAGGAGTGCCCTTTTATAAGAGGGGTGAGGGGCACCTTTGGAAAAGCTAGAAATATTAATTTATAATAAATTCATATTCGGTTTCCAAAGGCTCCAAAGTTGACTATTCAAAGTATGAGGTCGGTATAGGTCGAAAACAACTCATCCAATAGAATTTAGATAGGTTTGGGTACTTATATTAACCTTATCTTTAAGTATTAACTCTAAGTTAATTGGTTTCACTTTTACAATGTCTCTTTGTATTTTTATATAATATGGCTAATAAACATACTATATACATCCAAGAGACCCCCAAGTGGTCCATTAATGATTAAACTATCATAATATAAGTCTCTTGGGCGATCCTTAGATTTTTAAGAATTTTATATCAATTAATAATATAATATTTGTTTTAAGAACTCTTTTATGTCAATTTTGACACTATTCAATAGTGGATTTTTGTGAAACTCATAACAGATTGATTACTTCGAACAAAGTCAATTAAATCAATCCTAATATATCATAGTATCCTAGAAAATTAGTTTAATTCATTAAAAGTTTCATATTATATTTATTTGGGTATTTATAATATCAATTATTTTAATTTTTCACTATTATAGTAATTACTGCATCATCATTGTGTCATAAATAAAATACATTATTTAATGTCTAAAAATTATAAATAAAATATCATTATGTAGGAAATCTTTTTAAATTTCTAATGAATATTTATAATTGAAATTCCAACATGTATAACCCTATGTAAAAATTGTTCTTCTAAAAGATGTAAGCTTATGCCATTTTATTTTTATTTTAACTTTATTAATATAATGTGTCATTATCACTTACAAGTGGATCCATGGGGTCCCAAAATAGACCCAAAGATTCCCATGGTCGACCATGTATCAACCAAGAGGGTTGAGACACGTTTTAGGGTAATTTAGTATTATTATAATATTATTTTTTTAACCCTTATTTACCGGATTTACCCTTTAACCATGGTAAATAAAATATTTACCACAGTAACTATTCAAAATGTCTAAAAATAAAAGTTACCTATTTACACAATTTGAACATCCTGATTCCAAATATGGAATCCATTTTTATAAATTCAAAACACAGAAGTGGCAGAAATTAATTTAAAATTAATTCCCGCTGTCAAAACAAAAAGCGTGTTTTTTTAAGAGATAATAACTATCAAAAGATTGACACTTGTTTATGTTCGGTTTAATTGTAAAATTATGTCCAATGATAAAAATTAAATTGAATGGTAAAAATATATTCTAAAAATAATTTAAAACCACTCAAATTCATAATTTATCACTATTAATTATTTTGATTAAAAAAGTTGTTTCTAATTAAAATTTAGTAATTTTCACTATTCATCAAAATATAAAAGTTATCCGAAAAGTACCAAAATTTCACCCTAGGCTAATTTCAATATTCCGAATCCAAAAATGAAGTCCATTTTGAAATATAAAATATATATGATTTCAAAAAGTAGGTATTACTATTCACAACGGCTAGTTTAATTAGTTGTGGTGTGTGTTAGAACTCGAGGTTGCGTACAACACATGCTATCGCATTATTCGAAGGGAAACGTACCGTGGAAGCTTGGGGTGTTACATTCTCCCCTCCTTCAAATAATTGCGTCCTCGCAATTTCTAGGGTATTACTGCATAAAAAGACTCGGGTGGTTCTTCATCATAAGTTCCTCGGGTTCCCACGTTGCCTCTTCCATCTTATGGTTTCTCGACAAAACTTTTACCAGACGCGTCGTCCGGTTTCTCAGTACTTGTTCTCTTGTATCAGGAATCCTGACGGGCTCTTCACAATAGGAAAGATCGGGTTCCAGTTCTAATTTCTCATAGGTGAGTACATGCGTTGGGTCAGGCATGTATCTCCTCAACAGAGATACGTGGAACACATCGTGAACTTTGGAGAGACTTGGCGGCATTGCCAATCGGTAAGCTACAACCCCAATTCGTTCTAGAATTTCGAAAGGTCCGATGTACCTGGGACTCAATTTATCTTTCTTACCAAAACGTATGACTCCCTTCCATGGAGATACCTTCAGGAAAACATGATCACCAACTTGAAATTTCAAATCCTTCCTTCGATTATCGGCATAGCTCTTCTGCCTACTTTGAGGTGCTTTGATGTGATTTTGGATTACCTTCACCTTTTCCACCGTTTCCTCCACCAGTTCTGGGCCAACAAGTTTTCTTTCACCAACGTCATCCCAAAAGGTTGGTGTACGACATCTCTTTCCGTATAACGTTTCATATGGTGCCATCCGAATACTTGAATGGAAGCTATTGTTATAGGAAAATTCTACCAGTGGTAAATATTGATCCCACATACCCTGAAAGTCAAGGGAGCAAGATCTCAACATGTCTTCTAAGGTATGAATAGTCCGTTCTGATTGTCCATCTGTCTGAGGGTGGTAAGCAGTGCTCAAATGAAGTTCAGTATCCAGGGATTTCTGAAGACTTTTCCAAAATCTTGAAGTAAAACGGGGATCACGATCAGAAACAATCGATAGGGGTACTCCATGAAGTCTCACAACTTCATTAATGTATAGTCTTGCTAGACATTCCAGGGGTAGATCTTCTCTTATAGCAAGAAAATGTGCGGACTTGGTAAGACGATCAACAATAACCCATATTGCATCGTTCCTTCTAGGAGTCTTTGGTAGCCCCATGACAAAGTCCATCGTAATATTGTCCCATTTCCACTCCGGTATGGGAAGAGGTTGCATGACTCCTCCAGGCTGTTGCCTTCCAGCTTTCACTTGTTGACAAACCATACATCTTGACACAAAATCAGCAATCTCCCTCTTCATGTTGTCCCACCAAAAATGTTCCTTCAAATCTCTATACATTTTGGTGCTCCCAGGGTGTATAGAGAAATTGGAACTATGAGCGTCATCCAGCAATTCCCTTTTTAGATCAGGTATATTGGGAACACAAAGTCTCTTCCCGAATTTCAAAATTCCATCTTCATACACAAAGTCTCTCAATCTCCCATCATTCACAGCTTTAATCTTCTTCTGAAATTCTTCATCATCGGTCTGGGAACTCTTAATCATTTCTAGTAAAGATGGTTTGGCAACCATTTGAAAAAGCATTGATGTTTCACCTTCCCTGGTTATTACCATGTCCATCTTCTCTAGATCCATGAAAATTGGATCCCTTTCAATTCTCATCATGTTCAGAACTCCATGGTCTTTTCTGCTCAAAGCATCTGCTACTTTGTTTGCTTTCCCCGGGTGGTAGTGTATCGTGCAATCATAATCCTTGAGTAATTCAAGCCATCTCCTTTGCCTCATGTTGAGTTCTTTTTGTGAGAAAATATATTTCAAACTCTTGTGATCAGTATAAATCTCACATTTTTCACCATTGAGGTAGTGCCTCCATATCTTCAAAGTAAAGATCACAGCTGCTAACTCAAGATCCTAAGTAGGATAGTTTTGTTCATGAATTTTCAACTGTCGTGATGCATAGGCAATAACTCTATCATTCTGCATAAGGACACAACCAAGTCCTTTCTTTGATGCATCACTATAAATAACGAACCCATCATTCCCCGATGGTAGAGTCAATATAGGAGCATTGACTAATCATCTCTTCAGTTCTTCGAAACATTCTTCACACTCTTTTGTCCAAACAAATTTAACCCCTTTACGTGTGAGCTTCGTTAATGGGATAGCCAATCGGGCAAAATTCTGGACGAAACATCGATAATAACCTGCCAAGCCAATAAAACTACGTACCTCAGTTATACTCGTAGGTGCTGGCCATTCTTGGATTGCCTTGGTCTTTGAAGGATCAACAGAGATTCCATCTTTTGAGACAATATGGCCAAGAAAAGAAATCTCCTGAAGCCAGAATTCACACTTGATAAACTTTCCATATAATTCATGCCTCCTCAGAGTCTCCAAGATAATGCGCAAGTGATTTTCATGATCTTCGTAGGTTTTGGAGTATACCAAGATATCATCAATAAATACCACCACAAATTCATCGAGATACTCCTTGAAAACTCTATTCATTAGATCCATGAATACAGAGGGTGCATTAGTCAATCCAAACGGCATTACAGTAAACTCGTAATGCCCGTACCTGGTTCGAAATGCTGTTTTCGGAATGTCTTCCTTCTTCACACACAACTGATGGTATCCAGATCGAAGGTCAATCTTTGAAAAGTATTGAGCTCCATGCAGTTGGTCAAATAAATCATCAATACGAGGTAGGGGATACTTGTTCTTTATCGTTATAGCATTGATCTCCCTGTAGTCGATACATAACCTCATAGATCCATCTTTCTTTTTAACAAAAAGAACAGGGGCTCCCCATGGAGAAACACAAGGGCGAATAAATCCCTTATTACTCAATTCCTCTAGTTGTTTCTTTAGTTCGACTAACTCTACAGTGGCCATTCTATAAGGGGTCTTCGATATAGGCCTTGATCCAGGAATCAAATCAATGGAAAACTCTACTTCTCGTTCTGGAGGATGTCCAGGTAAATCTTCCGGAAATACATCTACAAACTCTTTCACAACAGGTACATCCTCTATTTGAACATTCCTTTCCTCACCGACAGTTATTTCATTCTCTTCCTCCCCAATAATTGAATTAAGTTGAGCTATTGTGGGTGGATCTAAATAAGAATTAGGTGGTGACGATTCTGCTCTAAAAATAAGGTGTTCCTTATCATTATCATCAAGAATCGTAACCTCTTTCTTCTTACAATAAATCTTCGCATCATAGTCCGAAATCCAGTCCATACCGAGGATTATATCAAACTCAATCATAGGTATGACGATGATATCAGCAGATAAAGAAAATTTATGTGCTCTAATGGGGACTGATTCACAAAACATTGTTGCAACGATACTTCCCTTAGGAGTTTTAACTGACAACTCCCTTATTAAATCAAATTGGAAATATCTAATTTTCCTAGCAAACTGGGAAGATATGAAACAATGCGATGATCCAGAATCAAATAATGCATTTGCTAAACTTGAGGAAACCATTAAATTACCTGCCACCACGTCTTTCGGAGCTTCTACCTCAGCAGTAGTGATAGCATAAGCCTGGCCTTGATCCCTTGGCCTTTTCTGAGGTAAGTTCTCCTGACGCTTAGGACATGTATTTGCATAATGCCCCATCTCCCTGCAATTGTAGCACCGAATGTTGGTAGCTTCCTTCTTCCCCTTGCAATCATGAGCTTGGTGGCCTTTTTCACCACACTTGTAACAGACTCCCATTCCCTTCAGGCAAGCACCAGGATGTTTCTTCCCGCATTTACCACAAGATGGATATTCAACCTTTCCCTTCTTCCCCTTATTTCCATTCCCAGATTGATCAGCAGGTCTCTTCTTCTCTTGCTTCTCTTTAAAGTCATAGGACTTAGAGAATTCTTTTTCGATCTTGATAGCACATGAGACAATATCTTCGTACGATGAAAAGGATTGTGAGACTAATGCTCGACGGAGAAATGGTTTTAACCCATCAAAGAAACGATCAATATTACTTCTTGGGTTACGAATATAATCTCCAGCATACCTCGCTAACCTTGTAAAGTTAGCCTCATACTTTGTGACATTCTCATCCTCCTTTTGTCTCAGACTCAGAAATTGCCTTTCCATATCTGCTCGATGGTCGCGAGGAAAGTATTTTTCTAAAAACAGATCTTTGAACTCCCTCCATTCCATGTTTGATACTTCATCATCTTCCTTCATGTTTTGAATCAATGACCACCATTGATCAGCATCTCCAGTGAGGCAGTAAACTGCCATGGTAACTTTTTCCCTTTCACTACTCCCCAAAGACTGAAATATTTTCTCTAGGGAAAATATCCATTGCTCAGCTACTAAGGGATTTGTACTCCCATTGAACATTGTTGGTTGTTGTCTCATGAATCGATCTAACATTGATCCTCCACGCTGCAGATTAGGGTGCTCCACACGGGTAAGGTTATTATTCATAACCTGAGTAAGTTGTCCCAGTACGGTGATTAGCTGATCAGCACCAGTTGCATCACCAGCCCCACTATAATTATCTTGAGCAGGAGGGAAATCCCTACATGGAGTGCGTGCATTGATACGGTTTCCATTTCTTCCACTAGGCACCATTTCTAAACAATGGCATAAACTAGATCAGTTTATGAATCAAAATACATAATCCCATACTTATAAAACACTTAACATAAATTTAACTATTTATGGATATAATCCATAATCAAAAAAATGTTTTTTTTGAGGAAGTATATACTCATAATCCCTTAAAAATGATTTGTAAAGAAAATGAGAGTTATCCTAAGCATATCCCCCTGGAGTGTCGTAACCAAGAGTGCAACAAGGCCTGTTGTCGTGCACCAGTTCCCGTTCGAGTCTAGATCAAAGCGGTGTTTTCGGGTTTTACCCCTAGGAACATCTGTGCCAGAGCCGCCTCTACCTGCTCGTATCCAGACAGGGATGTATTGCTCGGAAAACTCACAAAATCTCTACAATACCAAAATTCTAGGAAGTTCTTCTATACTAATCCTCAAAGTTAATCTTAGGTCTACGTGCTCTAATCAGAGTTTATCTAAATCTAGCTTCGAAGGTTTGTACTAAACTTCCTCTGATACCAACTGTAACGCCCCGACCCCAGTTACCCAGAGTCGGTGCATTATTACATAACATTGGCTTGATCACAAGAAAGATCAAATCTCGAAAGACCGATTGGTTTAGTAGCCTTGGAAACACTAGATATATTCATAAGTTTTACATTACATCATAAAATGAAAAACTACTACAACAACATAATGTTTCCACAGTCCACACTATAATCCCCTCATAATATCCCTGCAGGTCATTCATAACTTACATCTTCACATCCTGGGAAAAATAAAACATAGAAAATGGGTGAGCTCAAATTCCCAGTAAGGATAACAATATAGCGGAACATTCAAAAATAAGCATAAACATTTAAGGAAATGAATTACTAAAACAAAAGCCTTTTAAACTTGAACTTCAACATAGTATGGAAAAAGTAAAATGAAATAAATCCATTTACTTGTTCACATGGATATTCTACTAATCGAATAATCACATGCAAAATCAATAACCACTTTCATAATGTTGGAATGCATAATGCCAGACTATCATAACCACATAGCCAAGGCCTCGTTCCAAGACTAAAAATAAGATTTTGTCAAGGCCTTGTGCCAAGACACTAGTTTGTCTCATGAGACCTACCGATGCATCGAGGAGCTATAGCGGGCTCCACCCGTCACATATTAAGTCCAATGCATTCCCATATGAGAAGGTATAAACATAACATAAACATTCGTATTAAAACTAGCATACGAAATGTCAATAATTTCACCATAAACTATGAATGGTATAAAAAAAGCACATCCACAGTCAAACATATCACAAAACCTTCAATACAATATAGAAGTTTTGTATCATAATAAATCAACTTCAATTAAGCGTAAAATCCGTCGAAGGATGTTGACATAGATGAAATCAAAACACTTTTTAGAGAAATATCTCTTTCTATTTTTGAAATCATTTAAGAGCCACATAAAATAAAACATTTTCTTGAAAATATTCTTATAAGCTTGTAAGGGAAGCTTTGACGATTTTATAACGGCGGAAAATAACCGCACCCGCCGTATAAGTTAAAAAAACATTCTTATCTAAATTCCGTCGAAAAGGTTAAAAAGCACCTTGTTTGGAAAACGACGGAAAGATTCCCTTATAAACCTCTTATAAAAAGTCAAACAAGGGCATAAATGACTTTAACCCATATTCTTTTAAATGTTAACAATGTTTTGAAATACATTTTGAATAAACATGGACGTGGATGATAACGAGGTCCCAGTAGATAATTATGTATAAACAACCTCAGATAATGAAGTGATTGTGAAATAACCCTTACATTGTACTTTTCCTTTGTTGGGGTCGGTTAACCTCCTGTATAATGGTGAAATAATTGTTATTAAATTATACAAGAATCATATACATTAATATGATATCATATATGATCTTTTAACATTTCTTTATTAATAATATCTTAGTATTATCGTCGTTTCAGGTGATAATCGATTCGTTCTTCTTAAATGTTTGGTTACGTAAGACATGTTTGTAATGAATAGATTAAATCTTATTCATAATCAGAATGATATTAACATTATTTTTAACCCTAAAATGAGAATAAGACTTGAATGGATACGATGGAGGATGAATCTTATCGCGTTCGTGGAGACGGTAGTCCGTACGTACGCACGAACGCTACTTCCATTTAATTTTCATTTTAAAAGAATCAAATCCAAATGATACATAGGTATATTACTATTCCAGTATAATATAATATTTTATATATGTTACTTAAGTTCATTAAAACCATCCTTTATACGTTCCATGTGTGGTATGAACGAGTCATATCATTTTAAGGGGGCGGTAGTCCGCACTTCCTCAAATGAAATTATCGTATGTATATACAACATGAAACGAATAATGGTATGAAATAAAATGGAATTACAGAAGCTTATATATAAAATATATATCATTAATATCATATTTAATTACAGTGCCATCATAATGGCCACCATGAGAGGTGGTAAGAAGTATTTGAACAATCATCGTTTCGTGAGGCGTTTGTTTGCCATCCACAGAAACATTATGTTCATCATCCATTAGATGGAGTTGTGTGTATTTGTAGTTTGAATCCTTCTTATAAAAACATCCTAGTATATTGTGGATACTGGTGTTGTTACAAAAGAAAGGAAATAAAAAGATTTTGGGGGTTGGAGAAGCAAAATAAATGAACATAATTTAAGAGAAATCGTTACATTTAATCTAGGTAACTCACTTTGGTTGGAACCAATGGACTTCTTGAAATGCTTTCTGCCTAAGGGGAAGCTTCAAGGAGTAGGAGAGGGATGTGAGGAGCTTATTTGGGCAGAGTTTGGACGAGCCAAGTGGCTTGAGAGGTGTGAGGAAAAGAGAAGGAGGAGTGCCCTTTTATAAGAGGGGTGAGGGGCACCTTTGGAAAAGCTAGAAATATTAATTTATAATAAAATCATATTCAGTTTCCAAAGGCTCCAAAGTTTACTATTCAAAGGTTTAGGTGGGGATAGGTCGAAAAAACTCATCCAATAGAATTTAGACAGGTTTGGGTACTTATATTAACCTTATCTTTAAGTATTAACTCTAAGTTAATTAGTTTCACTTTTACAAGGTCTCTTTGTATTTTTATATAATATGGTTAATAAACTTACTATATACATCCAAGAGACCCCCAAGTGGTCCATTAATGATTAACCTATCATAATATAAGTCTCTTGGCCGAACCTTAGATTTTTAGGAATTTAATATCAATTAATAATATAATATTTGTTTTAAGAACTCTTTTATGTCAATTTTGACACTATTCAATAGTTGATTTTTGTGAAACTCATAACAGATTTATTACTTCGAAAAAAGTCAATTAAATCAATCCTAACATATCATATTATCCTAGAAAATTATTTTAATTCATTAAAAGTTTCATATTATATTTATTTGGGTATTTATAATATCAATTATTTTAATTTTTCACTATTATAGTAATTACTGCATCATCATTGTGTCATAAATAAAATTAATTATTTAATTTCTAAAAATTATAAAAAAAAATATCTTTATGTAGGAAATCGTTTTATCTTTCTAATGAATATTTATAATCGAAATTCCAACATGTATAACCCTATGTAAAAATTGTTCTTCTAAAAGATGTAAGCTTATGCCATTTTATTTTTATTTTAACTTTATTAATATAATGTGTCATTATCACTTACAAGTGGATCCATGGGGTCCCAAAATAGACCCAAAGATTCCCATGGTCGACCATGTATCAACCAATAGGGTTAAGACACGTTTTAGGGTAATTTAGTATTATTATAATATTATTTTTTTAACCCTTATTTACCGGATTTACCCTTTAACCATGGTAAATAAAATATTTACCACAGTAACTATTCAAAATGTCTAAAAATAAAAGTTACCTATTTACACAATTTGAACATCCTGATTCCAAATATGGAATCCATTTTTATAAATTCAACACACATAAGTGGCAGAAATTAATTTAAAATTAATCCCCGCTGTCAAAACAAAAAGCGTGTTTTTTTAAGAGATAATAACTATCAAAAGATTGACACGTGTTTATGTTCGGTTTAATTGTAAAATTATGTCCAATGATAAAAATTAAATTGAATGGTAAAAATATATTCTAAATATACTTTAAAACCACTCAAATTCATAATTTATCACTATTAATTATTTTGATTAAAAAAGTTGTTTCTAATTAAAATTTAGTAATTTTCACTATTCATCAAAATATAAAAGTTATCCGAAAAGTACCAAAATTTCACCCTAGGCTAATTTCAATATTCTAAATCCAACAATGAAGTCCATTTTGAAATATAAAATATATATGATTTCAAAAAGTAGGTATTACTATTCACAACGGCTAGTTTAATTAGTTGTGGTGTGTGTTAGAACTCGAGGTTGCATACAACACACGCTATCGCATTATTCGAAGGGAAACGTACCGTGGAAGCTTGGGGTGTTACAGACTTCATATCATTTTTCTTTGGAGTGTCAAAGGAAAGCGCTTTAGTAGGATTGGTGTGATGACAATCTGATAATATTCCCAATGGAACATGGGGAGGACCTTCATGTCAAAATCCTGATATGTGGGGAGGACCTCCGTGGAAGGCAGTGCTAGAGTGGGATTGTCTCAGTGGGTGGGGAGAACAAGGGTAGGACCACCTTGAATATAATTGGAAGATTAGAAATTAACATCGCTCTAATTTTTTCTGATGTGCGGAGGGAATCTTCAAGAGTTTCTTATTATGAAAGGAGGAACCTTCTATTGATAACCTTAACTATGGGAAAAAACCTTACATTGAATCACATGAATGAGGAGGAAATTCGTTATGGTCATTGATGAGGTGGGGAGGACCTCCTCTTGAATAAATTATGGTGGAATGGGAAGGACCTCCATTATTAGTGTGGGAGTAGAGAGGACCTCCAATATAGCTAGTGATAGTGTGAGGAGGGATTTCGTACTGAATTCTATATTCATTGGTCATCATGTGATGTTTGAAACTTGTTCTAGTGAATGGAAGAGTCACACTAGACCACCCAAGGGGTAGCTGGTTCCTCAATACCGACTGAGAAAAGAAGATCCCCTTATCTTTAGTAAAATGGTATAGATATAGTGAGTCGGTGGTAGAATGGGTCCCTAAAGCTGTAGATGACGATTCCCCCTGACAGTCATCCTCCTTTGCATGAACCCGACGTTGGCACTGGGTCAACTGAACTAGGGTCGGTTGGGTAGGGGTTTGGACCACCTTCTCCTCATTTTGTGTGACTGTATACTAGCACTGACGTGGCCTGGTGGGATATCTTCTTGATTTTTCCAATCTAAAGTTGAATACGGGAGAATGGAACATCACTTTTGTCTTCTGCAATGGGGAGTGAATCATATGATCATTCAAGGGAGATACTATTGAAATGGTTTAAGATCGTAGTGGGGATCTACAGATCCCTACAAGACCCTTGGGGGAGGTGGCGATGTCGAGGCATTGAATCCTCTAATATTTGTCGGGTCATTTACCAAGTTGGGATGACCCCATCCTATTCATATCACCAAAAAGAGGTTCTATCTACCTTTTTAAAATTCTTTATTATGATGAGATGTGTTGTGGGTTTCAAGTAGTCATAGTTTTTGAAGCTACTGTGGTGGAGGTGGATCCATGCATGAATTTTGTAGCATTGTTCCTACTACCCGTACATATGGGGGAAGGTGGAAATTGGTACCCTGAAACTACAACTTGGGGCCTTCGAAATAGAGAGATACAACCATAATATATATATATATATATATATATATATATATATATATATATATTTATATTTATATACATGTGTGTGTGTAAATCAATTCTCAATTCCCCAATGTCGTTCATTCTTTCACAATTGGTGAGAAGTATCCATGCTAATAATTCAATAAACAGATGTACCCAATGGTCAACTACACCAACATATGGTGAGATCCATGCTAGACTAACTATTATCATAGTGGGACCCAATTCCAGATATCTGAATCTGGTGAAACAATCATCTACAGATGTCTCTAATGCTAATAATCTACATGTTGAGGAGTATATATTCCTGTTAGGTTCACAATTTCTATTTCTGATCCTTTTCAAAGGTGCATTCCTACCTACGAATGATGGATGAACATCGATGGTTGAATCGTGCCATGTATTTCCTCTTTTCAATGGTGGGAATCATTTGTCACCTATTGATGGATGTTTTCTCCTTGATCTAAATAGGAATATGGGATGTCAGTTCTTCTTTCTATGGATTCCTTGTCGGTTCTCCTCACCCAGTCCAGTTCTCCCTTAATTTTTAAGACATTTTTCATGAAACCCATTAATAGTTCAATGTCATTGATTACGCTGGTTAATTCTGCTTCTTCTATTAGGACATTCAATAGTTTTTATTCAGGGGAACAACCCTTGGTTTATATTGTATTCACGGCAAGGCATATGTGTCATGTCATGATGCTATGAAACAGTAACACCTATATTGTTTCCCTTGTGATAGTTCATATATAGAGTGCAGAAGGCCGAGTCATCCCACATTGAATGTGGGTAACTATATTATAGAGCCATGTCTCCATGGTTTTCTTTAGCTTCACATGTTTAACATAGGGCATATCATGATTTTAACATCATGCAGAGACAGATCAGACTAATTAGAACATTAATAAGAGTGGATTTAAGGGGTAATCCTCTAAGAGAGAACACCCTAATGGTTTACCCGTGGGATGCATCAGAACACCCCAGTATAAGAAAACCTAGTGTGGTGTGTCCCAAAAAGGGAATATTTCACACTGTGGAGTATGATGTTTATACCAAAAAGAGAGAATAGAAATGATTAAGGGTCTAAGAAAAGGGTAATATGAGGCTTTCCATTGTTTGGGAGAGACCATTAGGGAGGCTTCTTATGTACCCTATAAAAAATATTGGGATCAAGAACCAAGTAGTATGAATAGGTGATTTGGAGCTTAAATTAAGAGGCTAAATGTGTTGTTGAAATGATCTCACTAGGATGTAGTGTTTTGGGTAAAATCAGGATGGATATAAATAATGTGATAATGGGGGAGAAGAATGGAGATGCAACTAGTGTGAAGGGAACCATTTTGGAGGTAACAGTGTCAACTACGATCCAATAGGAGGTCTCATACATATCTCAGTGGTAGAGAATCATGGTCCATGTTATTCTAGCATAGGGTGATGGATCACATGAGGAGGTGGATCATAATAATGGATGCATTGATGGGACCTGATGGAAGTGTAAACATGGGATGCATCGTAATATTCTTAAAACAATGGTTCTTATGGGAGAGAATAAGTTGAGACATGAATTTGGGTCTTTAACCGTGGTGAGGCTTCCTAAATATCCATGTTTCAGGGAATCAAAGGTCACATAATTTAGGATGGGGAAATGAGTTGGGGTTTACACAAAAGTCATGGGGCTTAAATGTGGTATGTGGCCCATCATAAGAGTAATACTCTTGTTTAGAAGAATATGGATTGATTGTGTGGTCCTGTGCAAGGTCAGAAGCCCAAAAGGATCAGAATGCCTTGTGGAGAAAAATCCAAGAGATGTGTCCCATGATGGGAAGATATCACATCAAGAGGGTACATAACAAAGATGGAGCAAAAATTATTATCATTGGTCAGGGTTGAACCTCGATGAAGATTCATTTGTAACCTTCTTAGAAGATAGGGATCATATACCACATAGTTTTTGAGTGGGGAATAGTATCATGGTGCACACAAGGGACATTGACATGGGTACATTATGGGGCTTACACATGGTTAGCAGTCCATCAGATGAGGTACACTCTTTGTTGGGGGAATATATATTAAGTGTGATGTGAATTTGTGTAGTTAGATTCTCATGAGGATTAGAAGACCTCAGGGAAGAGCTGTGTACCATAATGGGATGATATCAATTCCAGAGGCTACTTCCCTAGGCAGGAGCACCAAATATTACCACTAGATAAGGTTGATCCTCAAGAAGGATTCTTATATACCCTTCCTATAATACATAGATCAAAACATAAATATTTTTGGATTAAAAGTTGAACAACATTTAGGTCGAATGGGAAATATCATTTAACATCATGCGGGATGAGCAGTGAAATGACGTGAAATGGTCGGAACTGATCAGGGTAATGCTTAAACCTCAAGGAGGTTTCTTAAGTATCCCGAATGTGGGTAATCAAAGTCCACATAGTTCTAGAAAATGGTGGAATGAGATTTTTTGTTCGACAGTGTCCCATAGATTTTGTCAGGGAAGATTCCCAATCTAAACCCACATGATCAGTGATCAGTGTGAGAAACAAGATGTAGTAAGGGACCCAGTGATCATGTCATGATATATGTGTCCATAGGAGGTTATGTGGGGCATACACATGGTTAGAATCTCATGGATATTAAGAGTGGGAATTATATATAGAGGAAATCCAATAGAAGGGTCTATATGTACAAGGATGATATGGCCCCCGTACAATGAGCAGCTTATTAGGGGGTATCGTGGATTACACAAGGGAAACACAAAGCACACATAAAGAAAAAGTGTGGATGGAGATGCAAGGTTGATTGAAAATGATCGAAGAAAGAGTCTCAATGTCCAATACCCGATTTTCCATACATAGGCCTTCCAAACATGGAACAAATCATAGTTTGACATGGGGTGTTGGGGAAGTTGGTGTCCGACAGTTTAGCATCATGCATCTCAGATGATGCGGAATCACACGTCACCCCTTTGACTTACAAAACATGTACCAACCAGCACTTGGGGGGGGGGGATAATAAGTGAATGAAAATGATTTTGAGGGAGGAGTGGTCACATGAGGGGCTCATTTTAGTGTGTCTCTGTCAATATTCAATAGTAGAAAGCATGTTTATGTGAAGAATCATAAGGCGGAACAACACAACACGAGGCACAACTCATGGAACCATGAAGTCATTTTATCTAAGGCTAGAGGGCCAAATGAGAGGGGGTTCATGAATTAGAAGGGCTCACAGAGATGGGATTCACAAAATGTGTGTGCTTTATGAGGATAAGGGGTATTGAAATGGAAATACCTCACGAATAAATTAAAAAATTCCCTCATAATGGGAGGTGGATCGTGAAGCACTTTGACCAATCCAAGTCTTGTATTCATCATGTGTTTGGAGATTTATTTTTTAACACTAAATGCATTTCTATGACCCTAGTAATCTTAATGTTCTCATACACTTGAGATGGATATAGAGATTCATGAGGGCCTTCTCCAGATGGAGTGAATGAAAAATTGAGAAAAGGGAATGGTGGGTCTCAATGCTCAAGTACCTTGGGTGAACCATTTTTCTAGATGGTTTTCTAAGAAAATGGTGCTTCAAAAACTGAGATACCATAAGGCGAACGGTCAGGGAATTGACCCTCTTGACGGGGAGGACATATATTTATAGTGTCATGGGATTGAAATGCTCAAAAGTCATGTTCTAATGTAAATTTCAATCATGGTTGGATATAGCACTTTAAAAATCATGAAGGCTTCCATCACATTTATTTTTGAAGATCACAATTCTTGTTTTACTTTGCAGAGGCTTCCATAATGGGGATATATGGTGGTCATGAATGTATATGTTGGATCACATAGGGTTCTTACATTCCTCTGTGGCAGTTTTATTGAAGGACGCCCAATGTCTTTTCACTGATCGTGGTGATGAAGGGATTTGTAATGTGAATTTGAATAACATACACATTAATGACATTATCTATGATTAAATGAATCCATTTCTAGGAGTGGATTTTGGTTCAAAAAAGATATTATAATTATTTTTCATAATAGTATTCAACACTCTTTTTCAGCTCTATGTGTGTTTTTTTGACAATTCATACATTCAAACAATGAAGCTGAATATGGAGAAAAGGATATCCAATAAGGAATCAAGAACCATGGGTGTCATTTTTCTAATGTTTTGAAATCCCATTCCATAAATCACATGGTTACAGGTTATGAAATGATGGCCACCGAAAGGTTTAATAATGATGTAATGAATTCTCTTTTTTATAATTTTCGTGGTACATGGTGACATAATGTCAAGGATGTTTAATCCTCATGAATTATAATATCAAGGGAATATTAAACCATGATCGAGGGATATAAATTTCCAATAAAAATGGATTCAATTGGGTATATGATAGTCATTAGTAATAATGGGAACTATTATCACACATATTAAAGGGATATATATCCAAGAATTCTGGGGGACCATTCATCTAAGACCCAGAAATCAAATATGATAAATCTACGAGGTGCTTCAATATTCACCAGAGAATGACATCGTGGTCTCTTTAGAAAATTCAGTACTAATTACCGGAACACTATCGAGAATAATTATGAGTAATAAATCCATCATACAATGTCCCAATTCAAGTATAAAACTCAAATTACATGTTTATGTCGAATAATATGTCACATAGATAATTTTGTTTTATAGAAAATTTAATATTTAAGAAGGGATGGTTCAACTTAAAATATTGTTCATTGTCTAGTAAACACGTTATTATAGTGAGGGGATTTAGTAAATAGTTTCTCTACCTTTTTCTTCGAATAATGGGTCCCAACGAGTGTTTATAGGCATTTTTTATAGTCCTTGAATGAGCCCTATGACTGTTGATCATTTTTATTTATGTATTGAAATTTCACTAAGCCCTAGAGATTATGACCATTGTGAATGAGGACATGATTGTTTATCATATATAACTGTTGTAGTTTGTAACCTGAAAACTTTAATGTATCTATCAAATTTTTTTGGGTATTGTGATTTTGACCATTATAGGACAATGTTAATCGTCATAAAACATTGACAATGGATTACACGGTTTAATGTCATAGTATATTGACCTAGTATCCGGGGAGTTTTACACAATAGCCTTGCATGGATTTATATGGTTATGAGTAATTTGATTCCCATTTGAGTAGGAGATGAGAATATTATAAATCATTGATCAACTTCTCATATAATGATTAATGTTATTATAATGTCTTTTTGAGGATGATTGTGATGCCACAATAGTAAAATGTTACAGAATGTTGATTTTATGGATCACAAGAATCAAAAGAGCATTCATAAAAGGACAATCTACCTCTAGTGGATGGGTATATGGCCTTTATTCAGATCCTACATGTACATGGTCAATCTGAGGTGTATTTTACAACATTTAAGGGTCATGGATGGTTCATATAGACTAATGATTTTTCAATAATTATGTGCGAGGTTTGGATTGAGGTTATTAAATTATCATGGTATCACCCCATAGTTTGGTTGTCCATGGTTAGGATATTAAAATCCTTTGATAATGAGTGATGAGGGATGATGGTCTATAGTATTTAATTTAATGTAGTGGGGACATCCTCTCCCTGAAATTTAATATCCTTCACACAATATTTAATTGTGACATTTTTTAAAATCATGAGACTAAGTCATCCGCCATGTAGTTTATATTATTAAAATAAGTTCATGGAAACTATTAATAAATAACGAAATGTGTCTTTATAGACACACTGCATGTGTTTTGTGTTGTAAAGGAATAATGGTAATTTCTATGGATAGGATTTATTAGTTCTCCCTATTTATTCCGTATGGGATGGAATAATTTCATAACCTTATATTTCAAGGGGATCGATCTGTGTAGATCTAGATAGCATGTGAAAAATGAAGAGTTGAAAATTTCAGTTTTATTTTATGGTTGGGCCTTTTTTTGTAGAATCATGGGAATCAATATAGATGATATGACAATAGGAATAAATCCACTTGTATTCTTCCTTTGGATCCCCACATAGATCGAACTCATATATAGTGGTTAAATTCTTCAATCCATTAAAAAAATTTGAGATGCTTCCACTCTATAGATATTACACACATGTAAGGATTGAAAATAAATCCCAACCACTGTGTAGGATATTCGGGAAGTGAAGTATCTCTTCAAAGGATAAAATACTTATTTATTGGGGGAATTTTTTTTTATAATTTCATAGATGGTTTCAGAGATATATATTTTTAGTACTCATATTTTTTCGATAGAGATAAAAAACAAGACATACATAGTTTTGGATAAATTAATGGTCCCCAAACATTGATATGAGTCATATACATGGGATAAGGGTTAGTTTCCCCTAAAAGAGAAGTCACATTGTTTTTCCTTGGTGTAGGATCTCTAATTGTTAGTGATCATTTCATGGCATTGGGTTACCATATAGAGATATGATTTAACTCATGTATGAATATTCAAATCATTTCATCCCAAAAATATTGAATGATTTCAATGTGGATCATGTTTCTATGATGGTTGTGATAGAGGAAAACTTGTAGATGGGATCAAAAAAATATATCGAGGCAACACTGTGTGTCTTATATTTCAAGGAATATATCCATATATTGTTCTTATAGGATATGGTTCCAAATATATATCAGTTTTGAGCAAAACAAAGGGGAATTTTTTTATGATTTTGTTTGTCCTAGAATGATTGATCTTATAGTGTCTACGTATCTCAATGGAATGAGAATCATGGAAAACCATGTTCTTATAATGTATAATCCCCATATATATTTAGTTGTTATGAATGGAGGGAGGTATATTCTCTCTTAGTGTGCCTTGACATCATACTAAACCAAGGGTTTCATTACATAGATGAAAATCATACATATGGGAATGGGGTTTTATATATCATATCTTGGTATAGAGATGAAGTATTCGTCAATAAGACCCAATTATTGATGGGAAGGCCCTATATAACAAGTTTCATGTCTTATAGAATTGATAAAATTTCATTTAATTTAACATCATGTGAGCAGAACTTATATGGGATGATTATTAATGGTCATTCATCCTTGACCAAAGAGGATTTCTAATAATATTTATTATTAGAAGCAATTTCGGTCTATAATAGAGGTTAATTTTTTTTAAATGAATGGGTACAAATAACACAATGTTATATTATTACATTGAAAATTATTATGTTATAAATATTTTCTCGTCAAGGGTTATTAAAAATTCTGGACTAGATTTTTTAAGAGAAGTGTACATCACCACAAAAGATTATCCGAGTGAATGGGAAGTGTACACTGGTAGGTGTAGGCCAACCATTAGTAATGGTGGAATCCCATATCCTACCCAGTCAATTTCTATTGGATTTAAGGGGTTCTATCCTTTGGGACGAACAAATCGTCTAGGAAAATGTTTCAAGGAATTGTCATATTAACCATAGATTCTTAGAGGGGTCCCTTTTGATTAACTAGTCCCTATTACTGGTACAATGCATGGATGAACCATGAGTTTGTAAGAAAAATTCCTATATAAATCAAAGGTGAGTGTATCAACTAGAATAATTAGTAATCATTAACCTAGATATTGAATATATAATTTATTTTCATGGAGAACATAACCGTAATTAAGGTTTTGATAACCTAAATGGGTTTACCAACATACATTGAACACATAGTCTAGTTTATGAGTTAAATTTTTTTATTTCTATGTAAATATAATTAAGGGGATGACATGTTTGTTATGAAGAACTCTTGGTGTGTCATTTATAATCACGAAAAATTGAAGGGATTTTGTAGTTTATATTCAAAATACAATGATATGTTTCTCAATAAATGAATATCAAACACCAACATCACACTTGTTAGAGTTGATTTCATGTTCCTTAGTCTCACATGAGTTATGATTTGTGTAAGAAACAATAGTCAATTGGGTAGGAAATTGAATAGTGTGAGAGTTAATGACATGAAATATATATGGGAATATATTATTATGTGTGAGAGTAAATTCCTCTAAAAAATAATTCACATTTAGTAACATAGTTGGGATTGATGAGAAATCATGATTGGGCTTGAAATAAAAGATCCAATCCCCACTACATATATAATGGTTAAATGAATCAAGCTTCATGATGATATTATCATCTTAACTCCATAAATAATACTAACAAATATATATGTATGGGGTATATATTTTTTAAATATACATGGAAAAGAGCAAGGATTTTATTTTTGGGTCACTACTAAGGTTGTAAAAATAGTTATTAAGACACACATTATTATTATATTTAATCTCCTATGAGGAACTAACCCTCATAATTGGATGGGGGTTATTATTTTTTTTTGTTAATACATTTCATTAATACTATGATTCCATTATTTATGTTTTTTTAAATGAGAAATAATATATTTTATGTAGTTTGAGATTATGTGGTATGGACATATTCAATTAAGTTTAATTTCATTCAGTAATTATGTTGATTTTTTTTTCCAGTTTAATGTATTTCTACCATGAATCATAGATGAATGAATAAAACTATAATAAATTTCTTGATCCATTTTAGGCTTGATATAATAATCATATGAAATAATGTAGTTAAATGTATATATATACGTGTATATATATATATATATATATATATATATAAATTTTATTGTTTGATGGGATTGACATTGTTCCATTACGGAAGATCTCATGGAGATAAGGGGGATCTTTCCTTTAGAACCATAATATACAATAGGCACAATATTGGTGGTAATAATTTATTCATTATATAATCTAAGATGGGCCTTTCTAGGGCCTAAAACATCCCCTAGAAACAATTTATTCCACATTATTTTATTTAATAGTGATTCTTATGGAAATATATTATGATCAACCAATACATGCTACTAATACACTACCACATTGACCGAGAATAATGTGGGATCAATTTATATGAAATGAGAAGTGATAATGTACTCAATGCATATAAACATTAGTAAATAAAAATGGATCATGATGATTTTATGGTGTAAATGAAGGTTTCCAAATGGGTGTAGAGACTCAATTATATTCTATATTTATTTAGAGATACATAAAGTAAAATAAAAGGGAACATGAGAAGGATGTTATAATATTTCATTAACAGTGATTTTTATTCATATATAGATATAATTAATGGTATTTAAATCCTATTGAATTGTTAGGTCAAGGGATTTTTTAATCATAATCCTTGAATACTTGATTCAATGAAATTTTGATGCTGGTAGGTACATGTCATCCATTTGTTATGATGAAATCTTGTGTCCCACATAGTCGGGATAATAGATCCTGTATTTAAGGGGGGTCTAACATCTAGTACCAAAAAATCAGAAAGTCTCAAACATACTGAATTTTTTATTCACTAGTGAATCCAGGATGGGTCCCATCATATTAACCAGATCATTTTACCTGTACACTACTGGGAGGAACCAATTTTATATAGACTCAATGTCTATATCATTCTAGGAGCAGTATATCAACTCAATGAATTTTAGGTATTAACATAAATATCAATGTTATTTTTTTCACAAGCAATGTAATATTTTATAATAATTAAGGCACCAAAATGGCTACACTAATATTTATTAAACATATTTTTTTGGTGAAGTGATAAAATGTGAAATTCATGTGTACATAATTTTTAGGGGGTGATCTCTTCAATATGAATACCTCTTGTCATGTTATTTAACAACATGCAAATATAAAAATGTCATGAATTTCAAAATCATGGATGTGGGAATTGGTTCCCAATATTTGGAAATAATTAACATCTATAGTATAGGTTATAGCGGCTTTCTAGGCTCCCTATGATCCAAAATTTTGTGCACAACAAAAGAATTATGAGAAATTTGTGTTGTCAATTTCATTGTTAGAGACATCATGACACTGATAATAATTCAAGGTGTACATATTTTAATGTGGACTACAAGAAACATATAGATCTGAATCTCATAGGGCTCATTGGTTGGGAGTGATGAGAAATCATGGATTCGCCAAAAAAGGAGGACTATGTTATCACTGGGTATCACATAATATGTGAATCAAGGAAGACATTGTTCTTAAAAAAGAAATAATTTTGCATTTTTCATAATAATATATAGTGGGTGGGAATGATTTTTCATTAAAATGTAATTGGACCCACGTATTTGGATATATAAATCACTATCAATCCTACTGTGATAAATATCATGCAACATATAGTTATTAGGAGAAAAATAACATGCAATGGTCTCCCCCATGAGAAAGTGAAGAAGTGTTTTTTATTGCGTAAATGGAAAGTGTTGAAGATATATGCCACATTGTGTATCCAATGGTGATCAGAATCATGACACACATAGTTCTTATATATGATCCCTTATATTAATATGACACTTATACAGAGATGGGGGAAATTTGATCCTAAATTAGAAAGGAAAGAATCCATAAGGATGTGGTTTTAGTGTCAGGGATAAGGATACCACTTGTCTAATTTTTTAATGCCGAGTGACATGGATGTGTATTGTGTAGACAAAAATCATATAGTAAAGTAACTTCAATACTAGGTTTATCCAGTTGCAGAGCGTTAACAACACTATCTAAAAGTACATTTATAGACCCACTTTGTCATCACTTGAAAAATAGTTTTTAAAGGATGTTTTTAGAAGCATTAAAAATAACTTTTAATGGGATCCAATATTCAGCACTTTTAAAAAATGATGATAAGTCCCCCAATATAAATTCAATTAAAAATGATATGATAATGGGGCCTCTTTATTTGTTCATGTAAAATTTCCCTTATACGCAAGGTTTTATCAACACTTTTTTACTACTGAAGAAAAATTGTATATTTCAAAAAAAATATTTCCAAAAATATAATATATTACCATATAAATAAATAAATATTGATATAAATATAATATATATTTTTATATATTTTTATAAAAGGAAAAAAAAAGAATTTTCAATAAATATATATTTTATTTGTTTTAAAATGGACTATAAAATAATTCAAAAGAAATTGTTAATAAATTCATAATTATTATAGGGAAACATTCATTTAATAATAATTTGATGATGAAATAATTTAAAATATTATATAAGATAAAAAATAAATTAAAATGCAACTAAAAAAATAAAAATATCATTTCTTTTGATCTAGGAGAACATTTAGTCTCTACCATAAATTATATAGAAGATGAATCAATATGTATTCCCTAGAAACTAGAGGAAATCAATAATCAAATTTTTTCATCCCAAAAATGCCCAAAAGTCATCCAAAATAGATTTTATAGTCAGGGTGCCCCAATTTTTTTAAATTTTTATGGAATTTCATCAACATTTATGGGGACCTTTTATCCTATTATAGGTGGGGACTAAATATATTCTCAGCATATATATTCATATTGATATTATGGTTTCGATATTTTATAATTTTTCATATTATTCATTTATTTATAATCAAATATGTAAAAATATATACACAATTTTTATATATTCACATATAAAAAATATATTATTATTAAAAAATATATAATATATTTTTCATTTATTTTTCATTACATAATACCTATCCAAATAAAAAATAAAAAACATTTTACGCAAAAAAAAATGTATTAATATTTATATAAAAATACATTTAATGTATATACAATGTTTATATATATATATGAGTCTATATTGAAAAACTGATATATATTTATAGATATATCATACATACTTACACAAATCTTATTAGAAAATATATGTAAATAAATAAAATACATATAATTATATTTATAGTAGGAAATATATAAATATATATAATTATATGTATGTATTTATAAACACACTCATACAAACAAAAATCCATATTATATATATATATATAATTTCTATATGGATAAAATATTTAATGATATATATATATATATATATATTTATATATAATAAAATGGAATACAAAACAACATAGGGAAGTGGAAAATGAAAGGGAATATGAGCTAGATGACTTGGGTTTTGTACTCAATGGCGATAGGGGTGCATGTGGGTAGGGGCGGTTGAATTATCTAAACTTAGGATAAATGATGGGAGTTCTTATAAAAAGTTGGTTGGTAATAAGTTCCAAAAATTTATTTTTTCCAGGAGGTCATATATCAGCAATTTTTAATTGGGCTGATATACGAGGCCTCTAACAGCACCAAAAAACAAATGATAAAGGTGGCCTGTAATAGTTCATAAATAATGCTGGCAAAGGAACCCTTTATCAGAACACAATAAGTGATAATAAAGACACCCATTATTAGTGTTTTTTGTGCTATTAAGGGAGATTTCATTTCTTATTTATACAGATACTATTAAAGCCAACCGTTTATCATCTCCCACATTATCTTCACTTCTATGATGCTGATATATCCATTTTATTAACATTGTTAAAGGCCATATTAATAATATTGTAATGATGTGGAATGCTTTTCAGTTTACTGTCTTACTTCTCATACATTATTTTCATGGTTGTAGTTACACATAATAACGTTACATAAATATCATATTGGTGGTCCCCATTATGTACCCCATCTATTGTGTCCATCGATTATGCCATGTTTGAATAGGCCTTATATATGATGTAATGACCAACCCACTTTGGTTCCATTATAGGAGGTTTCTCCTTCATATCCTTCAAGTTTCTAAGAAGTACTACCAATTTTCCTCTATAGAATACGTTGAGGTGAAACCTTTTTTTTAATGGTCATAAAATCCAATGTAGATTGACATTGAGGTTGTGCATCATATGTAACATTTTTAATCGAGTTGTTATAACTCATCAAAATGAATCTTGGATTGTTCTTAAACTAGTATACATCCAAAAATATCTATTTGGATAGAAGTAACTTGATTGTGATTGGTCAAATTTCATTTTTTTCATAATCCCGTGAATGATGGGTCATTTTTTTTGACAAATCATAGTTTGGTATGGTAGAACATAATGAATTTATGATATTTTCTAGCCAAGACCTCTTATCATTGTCCACTTTTTTCTAGAGAATATTTGATTGAGTATTATTGGGGTCCTCTGTCATTTAATTTTTAACATGATGACTTTGAGTCTAATAGATGTAATCAGTTTTATACACATAAACCAACCCCTTATCTCAAAAGAACAAAATTTGTTTGTATTGTCCATCAATATCGTATGGAAGACATAAATTTAGGGATAATATTGGACATACAAACATTGATTATAGTATTTATAACAAAATCTTTATGGGGTACAAACTCACACTATTTTGAAAGGATGTTGGTAGTATTAATTATGTACTTAAATGGATTAGCTATAGGTGGGGGATATATCCCAAAAACATTCATTGCCCATATAGAAAATAACTACAAATACATAACAATGTGAAGTATTAATTGGGGTTGATGGATGATGTTTTCATGTATTTCAAATTTATGACACTTCTTGGTGAATTCTACATAGGCCCACATCATTACTAACCTATAATAACCACTCCTCCATATTTGGTTGGAGGGACAGGTTCTAGATTGGTGATCTCCTAATGTCTCCATAAGAACTACCATTATAATGGGAGGGGCCCCTCATTCTACAAATCATCTTAGATGTAATACATTTAAGCCACATTAATATACATATTTCTATTCATTCAACCCAATCTAATGTTTGATACTACCTTTTTATTATATATTTTTTTCAATTATGTTGATATGTTGGCAAAGTCTGATTTTAGAGGCAATCTATCTTTAGATTCATCCATTTATAGATTGATTCTGAATCATTATGGTTTGGGTATCATTGATCTGATTAATTTCTTTGATTTTATCTTGTATTACTATTTATAATACCAATTATAATTTGATGTGAAGAAATACCAACTATTGACCATGATTTTCATGGAATGTGGCTACATTAGCTAGTGAATTTACATGATTATTATGTGATATGAGAATGTGGTATAGTGTTTGCTAAAAATGTAACTCCACTATATATCCTCTAATATAACCAATGCGAGGGTTAAAATCATTCTTCCTTAGGTGATATTTACAATTGATCTATCTGATAAACAGATTCATGTCACATTTTTCATTCATTTATCCATTCCTCATTTATATAGTGAGCTCGATGCCTGTGATATTTTCAAGGTATTACACCTCATTATTTGTGAATTCCAAAAATAATTAGAAGAATTAGGTAAAAATTTCTTATTCTAGGGAAGAAAATAAAATTCAAAAACCATAATAATTTAATATTTAGTTTTTCATTTTAATTTATCATGGAAGTTCAGATTAACTGTCTGAGTATATCTCACATGTTCAGGGAGTGTAACAGGCATAAAACATATCCATCATGGAAATTAGAGTAAAGAGGGCTATTGTTTCAGTCCTGAATTCCAAAAATTAAATCGCTGATTTCTTTTCCTTCTATTTCATTCTAGGAGACTAATTGAATACCATACTATTGTAGAATTACAACTTATTATCTAAAGAGCATGGTTAATATTGGGTAGACAATAATATATTTGAGAGGGTTGATACAAGTGACTAGTTTTACATAATGATTCTACATGTAATAAATTATATTTTCCACTATGAGGATGATAATGATTTAATTAATCATGATATGGGAATATTTAATAGCAGTAGATATCAATGTATTGATATTGTAGATGATATGGTTTTTATCAATAACATTATCCATACGTGGAGAGAACCGAGTAATAGTCTGAGGTTGTCCACATAAATAATGAGTTTATTTAATTATATTAGAGTAGGAAATAACATTTTATGTATAATATACATATTACAGTTTTCTATTTCTTCTTTTATATCCTGGTCCCATATGTAGGTGAATCACTTCATAGTTGATATAATGAAGGGCTGAAATTTTCTAGCCCAAAGGGATATGAAATGTTTAAAATAAGTGATGTTCCCATTTATATATTTGTTATTTAGGATTTTGAGTGGGTGAAATTTCAAATATAATACTATCCATTTCTACGTAAACATGGAAACCATGTTGGAATTCAACAAATTTGAGGAATTACCCAAATGTTACTCAAAATTCACACATTAGATGGTTCATCGTCAAACAGTGCTAAAAAATTTGATGATGATTTTCTGAAGATCACAAAAAAGAAAATAATAACATTGAGACATAAACACTAGGGCATTGACATAACACTCAACATTTCATCCCAATAATAGACTAAAGATACAGTGCAAGGCACATTGGTATGTGGGGTCCGGATTTTTTATGATGAAGGGAATTACCTGGTAGAAACATAACCCCAGAGGAACTCTAATGGAAAGATATTGAAAATATTTAAGAGTATTACTGATCTAGTTATATCATGATTACCCATCCATAATAGGAATGTATTAAAATTCAATATATTCATTGATCAAATGTTTTAAATTTTTTATAATGAAATAATTAACAATGAATTATTAATGGAGGTCTTTGGAATTGATGTAGAGCCAAATATGAATGTTCATTTTTTACAGAGAAGATATTTGAACGAAATATTACATACTGAAACTCTTGAGTAATTATATATTTAATAAAATTTCAAACATAAAATCAACCCTTTTTATATTGAGAGGCGTGACTTATTCTGTCTACCTAATTAAGACATTGGTTGTGATTTTTAAGTCACAGATGATGAGTTTCCATATCATCTTTAAGTGTGAGAATATTTGTAAAATAAAAAATTAAAAGATAATAATGATGATTTGGAAGGGAAATTTTAATATCATATTCTTTGAGATGAATTCTAATATTGATCAATATAGAAATAATGTTTAGTTTTTTTTAAAATATTCATATGACTAAGCTCATCTAGGTAGAAGATATGGATTACTCAAATATAAGAGCAGATTTCCTTCGTTATTCATATTAGTCTTCCATCTCTTTTTACTTGGTGAATCTACAGTCATAGGGAATATATTTATGGTATCTCATTCACTTTAAATTTATGAGTGGCCACATGAAATGAAATTAACATACTAAACTACCAAAATCATTGAGGCAGTATTATAGGGTTGTTTGTTTTCTTTTATTCATTTATGGTTGAGATGGAGTCATAGACATCATGAGTTATAGAGAATTGATAGAGGGATTTCATTGATTTTTAATAGAATGATGAGGTTTTTCAATTCTAGATAGGGAATTATCATAACAGTATTTTACTAAACCCACATCATCTTGCGTGATCAAGACCTCGCCATCATTAACTAGTAATGTTCATGGGTCATAAGTGCTTAGATGGATTGGTTCCACTACCCCAATCATGTTTGTGGGAAACAAATAATCATTTCTAAGCATTAGATAATAAATTTACATGCAGTTTACATGACCTTGGGTGTGGAAACCTATATGTCACCTTCTATCACTTCTTATATTCCCTCCCCTTGAAGGAACATTTATTGGATGAAATACGAGAATAATACTCAGATAGGGTACAATAAACATACATTATACCGATCATTATATTCAAGGGGGCATTCAAACATTGGTTAAATGTTGAAGGCATATCCACATGGATATGAAACCAAGGTCATCCAAGAAATAAATTTTATTCTTCTCCTTGACATATAACCGTGAAAATAATATTGAACACGAGGCCCCTAAATTTTGAATTTGGATTGATCCTTATGATGGGATATAGTTTAATTTTTTCATACCCTTGAATAATCATCTTTAATGGAGAAAAATACACCACACTGTTTCCATAACATAGTAGGGTTGGAACTTGGAAAAGGATAATCCCATAACCCTTGTCAATCATATCCATTAATATTTTGACATTTTAGATCTTTCATAAAATTTATCTGGGGTTTGTATATCCCTTGGTAGTTTCTTCTTGGTCTTTCTATGTTAATGTGAGTGTGGAATGAAATTCTGCTGGCATAATTTCCACTTGGTAAACAATTGATGTTGCTAATTCTATTTCAAATTCTAGAAGAATATTATGGAACTAGAATAATTATTCCTTGAGTTATATTGAATGATATTGAAAATATAGGATTGATATTTCAGCAGGGAGAGCTTCCAACTATTGCAGAATTTTGTATTTCTATACATGAGGATTGTGATTCCAAGGGGATTCTCATTAGAATGCAGTTTAGGAGATGAAGTATTTGAGGACGAAATGATTGGTGTTTGGATAGTGGTAAAAGGAACACCATTCACTACTAGCCTTGCCCATTATTTTGGATGAACATATTTTTACAACCCAACCATCTAGTCGTATAAAATGATTTTGTTTTAACAAATACCAAAAATCATTGAGGAATCCCTATACTCCTATTGGAATTTTTTAAATACTCCCACATAGGAATCAGTTAAATATATCTTTATTGTGGGAATGTGGATGGAAATTTTTTGGGCTAAAACATCTTCATCCCATGATCCCTTGGATTAAATGGTCATGGATGATTACTCCACAATCATGTATATGGTAATATTATTAGTGAGAATTATCAAATTCAATGGAATGTTAAAATAATTTAATGACACAAAAAGAAAAAAAGTATTCTCTTCATCTAATATGGATTCTATTTGGAGGGTTATTTATTCTTCCCTGGATGTTGTTGGGAAGAAACCCAAAATTTTAAATCCAACACTATTTATCACCAAAATTGTTCCCCATATGTCTTTTCCTCTAGTAAATGATTACATCTGATTTTTGTAGGTGGATTCAATGGTTCATCATTCAACATAGATAAGGACTACATTATGATGTTGTGATTTAATCGTTTTATTATTTCAGTGTACTATAATTTAAATCATCAAATTCTTAATATTCTTTTCATGCTATTAAGGAGTATCCTTTCAGTCACCTTCATCCTATAGTTGGGTGGTGGTCATACATGTCACTTGAAAAATGTATTTTCCAATATCACATATCCCGAGTCAACTTTGGATATGAGGATATCATTAAATACATGTATGTCCTATCTGGATTGAAGCATTATACTATATAAGAGGAAATATTTAGGGCATAAACTGATGCTAACTTCATTTGGTCTCCTAGGATCTCGTAACATGAGGATGTTCTTTTCCATGGATCTGATGAAATATCCAGAAAACAAATTGTTTTGGAATGAATACTATTTTCCCTTTTATCCCATATGTCATTAGTGGAAATGATGCCTTATTACATCTTATCTATTGTAGTTTTGATAATACTTATTCAATAATAGAGGTATAGGTCAATTTAGGGCTTTCATAGAAGATTTAGAAGTAAAGTTTGTTTATTTAAGAGTGAAAATAAGAATATCTTCTTTTCTAGTCAATTTTCCTTATGTCATGGGAATGGTCTGATTATGGTCCCTATTTCACTGAATAGAATCTTCAAGGCTTGTTTTTCCTTTCATTGTACATTTTGAATCCTTCGAGTTAATTATTCAGACATAATGCCATCTATAGATCATCTAAATAGTTCTTATCAAAGTGATTTAATAATTATTCATGTGAGAGTGGAATACAATGCTAGAAAATTATATGTGAACATCTATAAATAATGTTACTATCCAACTCATTTTCAAATAGTTTTCATTTTTGGTGGTCTAATATTTATATTTTAGTTAATACGAATGTAATTTTAGAAATTAATTGATGATGATGGTCTCTTAATCCAACGATGGATCATGAGGAATGTTATTAAACAAAATTAAATCTAGAATTAGTAGAATATATAAATAGTATTTATTTTATTAGATTTATGTTCTTCTAATAGGATCATTGAATAGCCACGTTGGGATATTTACTGTGTGAGATGATGTATTTAATCAACTGTACCATTAAAGGATAAGAGAATGATTTCACCAAAACTATGTATAGAATTATTTTCACCCATTTAGCATGTAGAACACTTTTGGTATTTCTGGGGTGAAATTGCACCTTCATGGATTCCATCCTTGCAGCAACAGAATCAATATTTTTTTAAGAGTTCAGGTGAGTACAAATATCGAGGTAATTTCATTTAGAACAAGGATTGGGTAAGGATTTATATGGTTTTCAAGGTTTTTAATCCTGATAATTATCAATTCATATTGGGCTCGATGATAACCCTAGAAAGGAGGATGTTATCAAAAATATAGAGGAAAATCATTGTAATCATCAATTTATACATTTATTAAGACTATTTTACAAGATTTAGAGGTATCCTGTTTCACAAATTCTACTATAAAAAGTTGATTAGATTTCTCCTAATGGGTGGGAGGAGGAAAATATGATTCCCCATGAATCCAATACCCAATGGAAATTTTACCCATATAAATTACTCATTTTTATATTTTATGGTTCTGTATATCACTCCAATACTAGGATATTCAATCCTCTATGTAATGGATTTCATAACTTCTAGGTGTTAAGTTATGTGATTCTTTACCGTTTCGTTTATTCTTGGTGGATTTATGCAAGGGTAATGGAAAAAATCATTTTGAGGTGTCTGGTTCTAGATCATCCTCCAAATATATGTATTTTCAGGCTCATTTTGGGCATCAATATCACCTAGTTCTAAAAACACCTCTTCCATATTGTGAATCTCTACATATTCATCATGTTTTCATAATTTTACAATTTTATAGTGATGATATCCATTTAGGCATAAATTTTTATTGTAGTTACTCCATCATAGGAAATGTAAGAGGGGGGATATGTACAATTGACTTCTCCTCTAATGGATATTCTAGTATACTGACCTTGACCATTTGACTTCTTGGTCTATATTAGTATATGATCGATGTGGTGTTTTATTTTCTTTTCTACTCAATCCCTATGTATTGAAATGTGAATATAAAACTTGATGGAGTTTTCAATCATGTTTGATGCGAAGGCCCCAAATAAAAGCAATACATCTCATGGTTGGATGAATCAATGTGATGAAGGCCATAGATATTTAACTCATGTCATGGAAAATACTAATTTCCTTTGAGATGCTGATTAAAATTCCCCTAATTTTGTAGGTTAAGTTTTATTTATAGTCTTCATTGGCACTCTCTGATCATGTTATTGAGGAATAAATGAATATTTGTTTGGTGATTAAGATTAAATTACCCATATCCCAATGGGATGGTTTTTTTGGACTTGGATCTAATTCAATTAATACTGTCTTGGGGTTTGATAACCTTTTAGATGGATATGGTATTAAAAATGGTTCCATCCCAATGGAATAGGTTTTCAATATTATGAATTCCCCATTGTATATAATTATGAAGTACTTTATTTAACAAAATTTATTTCACACCTGGCATGGTTGCAACATTTTTTTGATGTGATTAACATTAAATGATGATATTTCAAGTAGTTATCGATATCTTCCTAAATATTTTATATGTGTTCCCATATTGTAAAAAATATCATATTAAGAGTGAATTAATGACATATCTATCTATTCAAATTTTTATTATATTCTCAAATGTTAGGATATTACTTGTATTAGACAGATGTCCCACATATTACTCGGAAATGTGATATCTCCTATGACTATGACATTAATGGATGTCACATTTAGGGATATTATCAATCCTATGGACGAATTGAAGTGTAAGGATCCATAATTTCCACCATCCTTAAAAAACAATTTCATATGGTGTTTGAATGATCAATTGTCTCAGAGATTTCATCCAATGGAGGTAAGCACTGTGTTGGATTTGGTTATCCCTTTTTTATCTCAGATAATGTGGAATATAGAATGTGGCCATATCTATATTAAGAAAATGTGAATATGTAATGGATAGAACCCCCATATCGATAAAAAACACTTTTTTAATCATTTATAAGATAACATTTTCCAAATATTCTAGAAAAAGAGTGTAAAAAACTCATCCATTAGCTCATATTGGACATCAAAGTTGAATTTAGAGATATTCCAATACATATTTGGGATGTTTCCTTTATAAATATTTTCAATATTTCCTTGATAGCCCATTATTTATTGGGTTCATATTCCTCTACATTGTAAGAACACATAGTTTCTAGATAAGGGTAACATATAAAGTATGGAAATCTATTATTGGATGTTGATGTGGAACTATATATGATAAACCTGGTGTTCCCTAAACCTCTCTATAGAAATGTGTTGTGACAAGAGAAGGATTTTAATTTTGTAGTTTAGATATTCTGAAAATGAATTTTTATGGAGGATTTTATATTTAGGGTCCCTGTAATTCATCTCTATATAACAGTGGATATGGAATAATATTATAGTTATCACTATATACGTCATATGAAGAGTAGGTGGACACTAGAGCTACTATAGATATGATTCATACATCATTGATGACAGTGTTATTGATTAGAGTGGGAATGTGGTTCTCATCCTATGTCTTGGATTGAATATGTTGATCTACTATTTTCATCCAAGCTATAATGTGGGCCTACTACATTGAATTTTATGATGTATGTGGGGGATCGTCCGTTTATGTGTTGTTTTTTCCTACTATTGATATATTTTTAGTGTATTTTGGGGAGCATATATATTTTACATTTCTATATAAGACCAAATTTTAGAGTTTGTTGGAATATTATTCCTCACTCCTTTAATTGGGTTTATGATCCTAGTTGAAATATGAATGACTCATCCTAATATGTTATTATTCTTATAGAATGGGTTATGGGATATGTTTCTTCCCTGATATAGGATCTAAAGGATGATAATATTTTCTTCTATAGTTAGGAACACGAATATTGGTGTGGCCCGTGTAAGGTATCATAACATAACATATATATTGTTCAGTTGAGAAATGAGCCTCTACTATGGTAACTACTAAATTATAATAACTAAAATAATTAGATATCATATATGGTTAAATAACTGGCTGGACTTTGGAATTCCTTTTTTTTCTACATTAGTTGGAATATCCTCCAATCATGTGGTGAATATCAAATTATTTCGATGAATCCAAGTTGTAATATGATTAAGAGATGGTCATGTTCCCATTTCATTATTATAATATACTAATAATCCTCATAGTCAAGAGAATGACAGTTCACATTCACTAGAGTATGGATCTATTTATGTTGATCATGGTTATATTCCACTATAAATATTGTTATATGAATTTGTACCTGTCAATCAATCATTACTAGAGTATGGGCCTTCACATTCTCAGTAAATGTGCTATATTAAATCATTAATTGTACTAATGTTGGGATTCATTTTGACTCATATCTTCCATGTTCAATCCTAATACGAGTATGGGATTCATAAATGGTCGTGGTTATATGTTCCTTTACTGTGATTTCTTCCAGGAATCACAAGAATACTTATTATGAGTGAGCAGGAATGTGAGCCTAATCGCTACCTAGAACCTGAATATGCTTATGGGATTCAATAATGGATGATAGGATGTGAGTTGTCTCACCTTGTTATATACATTTCCACACATTGTGGGATCTCTACGGTTCCTTTTTATGTGATTACATGGTTGCTACTAATATGGTGGTGTCATTAGCAAGAAATTGAGGGATATTAGTTGGATGGTGCTGCAGGAAGTGGTTGGAAGGACCTATTATTTGAAACACTTAAAGTCGTGTGGAAGTATATGAAACCCAATGCTCCTCAGTAAATACGTAATAATAATATTTATAGTCATTATTCAGGGAAATAATCCCAATGTTTCTAACAGTGATGATAGGCACCATCGGTTTTCCATCAAACTTCTCTTAGTGAGGTGGGAATACAGGATTCGGTGTGTAGAGTACAATGAGTGGAGCCTTAACGGTTTGGATCATACCATGTTTATGGTATTCTATGTCAACCAACTTTTCCACATACTGTTCAAGGATCCCTATGGATGATGTTATTTAGGGATCATTGTGTTCCACTACTTTATTTTTGGTTTTAGATAATTTTATTAAACATGTCATGACATGTAATATTGGTGGATTTTTTTATCAAAGTTTCTATAATAATAAGGATAATAATAAAAAAAGATCATCAAACGATCTATCATTTCATTTATATAACAAGAATAAATATATATATATATATATATGATAAATCAATTTTTTTGTTTCACTATTTTCGTTTTTGGAGAATTTAGAAATGTCTGTCAATGGAAACCCTAATTACATTTATTTATTAAATGGTTCATGTTATTTTTACCATTATGTTGTTTGAAATATATTATGTTGGTCATCCAGTTTTGGGAAAAATAGTTTAATGATTACAATGAATACCCATGTATTTTTTACCACATGATATCATGTGAAGTTAATCATCTCTTTCCCTCATAGATTTTGTGGACTAATGAATGGTTTTTTATATTGTAGTATAGTTTCGAAATCATTCATGTAAATAATTTTCACCATTGTAAATGCCCATAATATTCCACATCTTTAAGGAATTATGTTCCCTATTTCCAAATGTAGGTAATAATTGGGGTTTCAATCCTAATGGTGTATATTAATTCACATGGGTTGAGAGGATGGGAGTTCATGCTCATTCCTCCCTTTTGGGAGGTATTATTTTCTACTCTAATACTATATTATATATTTATGTTATGTTCATAAATATTTTCTATTTCATTTCTCGTGACATGTTGACCATATAAGATGATCATGTGTTGAGTCATTTTTATGAAAAAGGGTGCTCTATTAATGAAAATATTTTCATATATCAAATGTGGTCCAACCATTGTAATTATTTCATAAAAATGATCTATTTAATAATTTTTCATTTCATATGAAGAAGAACTATATATTTTACTACCATCATGAAATGAGACTGGTGTTTTTGGATTGGGATTCATCCTACACAAGGCATCCTACATATCTATAGAGAATAAGAATTAAAACCCATATTGTTCATTTATTATCTTCCTTTTCATTTTAACATCATGTAAAAAGGATTAATACTACTGAATTTAGGCATATGGTATGGATCCAAACCATTGGATGACATCTTATTTATTACTCTTAAAACTTGAATTAGAGTCTTCATAGTTTGGTTCTTATACCAAGACAAATTTTCCAGTTTGGGGGAACATGTTTCATGTTGTAATCGTGGTCAAAAAAATATTCAATCCCATGTGATTCATGCTCGGTATGATAGATCCTAAATAGAATAAGATAAAACATTTCACATGGGGATAAAATACTTGATTTTAATAGGGATTAAACTATATGGTTTCCATATTTATGGAATATTTCATATAATAGTGTCACAATGATTGAAAATACCTAAGATTATAAAATTCATGCGTGATATGTGAAAAAAGTTATAGAAATAGATCATACACACAACATATAGGTGAATTACTTACACATTTAAGAAGCCTGAATATAATATAGTGAAAAACATGGGGAAAGATATTACCCCAAAATGGAAGGAATATTATTCAAGCTTAATATTGGGATCATGCCTTATGTAGGAATCTTATTTATCCTATTTATAATAGGAATAATAGTCTACATTTATAAAATTGTCATTAATCCATATAATTTTGAGGAAAGTGGGTAGGAGCACATGAGATGTTTCTTTTGGGTTATGGTAAATATGATGTTGATGGACATAGACTTATGTGGATTCCCAAGTTAAATAGACATTATTTATCCTAATATTGAAGAATTCATATGATTACAATGAATTTTCTTTCAAATATGTGTATATGGGATGTAGAACCATTTATGATCATTCCATGATTGAGGTTTCATGAGTGAATAATCCTAGTATATTTTAGACACTATCTGAATAAATGTGGTTCTTTACAAAATTTCCATGTTTTATTTTTCACATCGGGCGACAATAAAATTCCATGTATGACTACATTTAAAGGAAAACATATCCATGTGTCGCAACCTGACATGACTGACAGAATCATAGACGTAATCTTGGTATGTGGGAGGATTTACATCTGATATATATGAGGCCATCTTTATAGAATGTTTGAGGGTGTTTTTTAAAACTAGATGAAACATCAGAGGATTTTCACATGATATGTTCAAAGATCGTCACATGATTATGATGACATGTCTTATCTTTGTCTCATGAAGCAGGTGGTTATGTTTTAGCATCTATCGAGTGATCTTTTAGAAATATCTGAATTTTGTCCCGTGATTTTCCTAAAACATCCAAGGGTCTTCTCATGATCTCTATACATGTCTATGTGTCTTATCATTTCTCACATTGATGTCAAAAGAATATCATGTCATCTTCATAAAATATGTGAATGGTATCACATGATCTATTTTACATTCCTATGGTTAGTCATGTTAAATAAAAATCATGTCGAGGGGATTCTCTTAACTAGGATGACATGTCCAGTGGTCGTGATGTGATCTTTTGAAGATAGCTTTAGATATTCAAAATATCACCCATTATGTTTGGGGTGTCACGGAATAATCTTTTTAATATGTCTGAAGTATATCGCACGATCACATTGAAATGTCAATTTTCTTTCAGAATATATGGGTGACATTATAAATATCCATAGAGTGATAAATTAAATGATCATTCGAAGCAAATCAGTGTAAATAATAATCCCATAAGATACTCACCACACTTGTTAGGTGTGTGAATATAGATATCACACTATCTTTTGTTCTCTAAAGTCTAATATTCAATCTATCTATTCATTTTTCATTTTTTAAGTGGGGATTTTATATTCATCTACACAGAAAATATATGTTTCATTGAAAAATTATTAAGTCTTATATCAAAATTAGAATCTTTATGGGGTGGAAGAACCATTCACATAAGTCTGAAATAGATAATGTTCATTGAATGATATAGTCACATGTTATCAATGACATCATCCATTATTATGTAATAAACAATGGCTACATGATCACTACATTATTAACATATTTCTTGAACCCATAGAGTTTAAATGGGATTCCGTGTGACCCAAATAACCTATCAGAGAGCCTTCACAATATTTGGGAAAAATTTCTGGGAAATTGTAAATACAAATTTCATATCAATGGTTCTTCATGGGATCATTGTTGGAATAATAAAGGGCCATCACTTGATCAAAAAAATTTATAGAGGATGTTCATATGATCAAGATGGAATTTAGAATTAATTTTAGATTAATGAATAAATTTTAAAATTAAGCATATGATCCATTCACATAATGATAAATGTAACACGGATTATCTATGGACACCATCATTTATAGCTATTATCAAATGATGTCCTTGATGTTTTTCGTGAATTCCATCATTTGAAATGTCACATGATCAAAAACAATATCTATTGAATTTTCATGAACATTAATAATCTCTTGAGTAGATTTTTTCTACCTAGTTGGATTCTATATTGCGGATTAATATGATCAGATAACAGACCATGTATAGCACGTAACACTTTCACATGTTGTTCATAGGGTCATGTGATCACAAGTCATAGTGAATGTCACACGACTCCTTTTAACAAGGATCTATATCATTATCTTGTACATGATTTGTTCTCCCCAATTTGATGGAAAATATATATTCATATATATATATGACTTTTGAATTTTTTGAAGAAAAAATTTAACATTATCATTTGGAATGCATCAAAAGTGGGTCACATTTACATTATTGTAAATTTCATCACATCTAATGTGTTAAAATATTTAATATCATAGAAATCATAAAATGGTATAACGATGGGTTATATCAAATTGAAAATGAATAAATATAATTGAACCATGACTAAATATTGATATATGAGGGATTTTATATTTATTTTAATAATATATTTAGAATATGTTAATCTATATTTATTTAAATCTAATGTAATTCCAAGGATTGTCATATCCTCTCTAATACAACGTAATAACCTCTCATCACTTAAAAAACAACATCAAACACATTTATCAACCAAAATATTCAAAAAACTCTATTAATATTCCTAATATACAATATATAGGTTCTATTATTCTCAAAATACCATACCATGGTTGCTTGAGAAATGATCTTATTGATGTTATTAAAATAGGAGATAATCATATTAAGCAAGAATTTTCATTTTACTTATTCATATACCTCCCTCATTCTCTTACAAACTCATAGAATATAATTACATCAATATCTACCATATACTAATATATTTATATGTTAATTTAATAACTTTTTTTATCTCATTTTCCTTTATATGGAAAATGAATGTATTACGTGTGCTTATGAGTAGAAAACCACCTCCATGATGTGATATGATTATTTTTCCACCACCACCACACAAGGCTGTTTATAATGACTGATTTAATAATTACATATTAAATGAATGATATTTTTATTGTTCATAAATTTTGAATTATTATTTACATTTCATTCATTCAATATCTAAAAAAATGGAAACATGCCACGTGCATACATATAGTCTACCATATTCATGTTGTGATGCAATTAATTTTTCATCACCACATTATATGAAACCTTTTTAAAGTTTATATAATGAATAAATATGATAGTCAAGAATACATTAAAATTATTTAGAGGATAGAACCACGATCAATGTATAGAAACTAGAACATCCTAATCAAACATTACATGAAAACTAAAACTTTTAACACTTGAATACAAGTATCTGAATAAAGGATTATTCATAAAATTCTATTGTAATTTAGTTATTGGATTACATATAATAGAATAGAATAGTAAAAATTTAAAATAAGTGATTATAAAAAAAATTAACCATATTATATTGTAGGTAATGGATGTTGTGTAGCAAATCATGTGTAAGATAAGTGTTTCTCATCACACAGTTATTTTCATGATACATATGTCTATGATAACAACTTGTTTAATTTTTGTGGTGTATATAGTTACCATGAATATATTGAATGATTATAATCATTAAAATATGGGTATTTATAAATCGATTTCCCCCCATTTAATGTTTTTTTATAAATATATTACCAAATTTATACGTGTTCTTCATCTTTATATTGTTTCATTGAGATATGATTGAAATTGTGTAAATAATTATCATTATTTGGTGTATATAAATCACCATTTTCATGTTATATAATGTATCCTGGTTAATTAAAGGTATTTACAGTTTCAATGGATAATTTTTCTTCCAACAGGGTTGGACTAATATGTATCCTATATGGTGAAAACTTATCATCTAAAATCATCTTCTTTGTGAAATATGTTATATTATTAACCAATATTAATATATGTAGTTTAAATAATTCCCAATTGAGTTTATATATAACTAGTACAATTATTTTCATTATATTTAATGATTCATTTTATGTTATTAATTCATGGGGTTATGATTTAAATGTAATTTAAAAAGAAAGGTTTAATTATATGATCTCACTTTTAATGAGGATCATTTATATTTTAATTTAAATTAGAATTATTATACTTTTTTATTCCAATATTTTTATAATTCCATGAATTTTTTTTCCTAAAGCTATAACATCTGTTTCCATGTCTTATTTTCACTTCCTCTCATTTGTACTCTAGTAGATCTAAAAGAATCCATTTAATGAAAATTTGTATTATTTCTACATGTGATTTGAAAACATATTCTTCCAAGTAAATATATTCTAAGATTTATTATAGAAATTTTTTTCATATTCAAAATATATTATTTAAATATAATTTTTACTATTTTTTTGAAAAACATTTTTTAAAAAAATTTTGTTGTCTATGTGAGGCAATTTTTTGGCCTTTTACAAATATGGCCAATTAATTTTTTTAACATAAATAGTTTGAGAAGAATTTCCAACCATAATAACCTCCATTTTGATTCATTATTCATTTAATTTTTTCTATGTTCATTTTAAAAATTTTAATATTCTCAAATTCATGAGAATTTAGTTTAAAAGATATCAAATAAAACGAATATTTGTCGAATTGAAAATGAATTGTTTTATATGCATTGAAAAGTAATTTTTTATAAATTTCATCATTATTTGATTATGAATATGATAAATTAAGTATATTTTTTATTCTATAATCTAAATTATTTTTCATGATGATATATGATGATTTAGGAATTGACCATAAACCCGTTTTCATTCTACAAATTAATTATTCCATAGTGAATGCTTTTATGATAATGTTTTTTAAATATAACTAAAACCATTTCATTTTACAATTAATAGAATTATAAAATATATTTTGTTTAAAATATTGAGTCATAAATTTGAATGGATTATTATTATATAATGGGTTGGTATGTTATATCCCACCAATTCATTGGGTAATGATAACAATGTTAAGTAGGTGGAAGTTAAACCTAAACAGTTTTTTGGTATTGTTTGAGTTGGCTTTTATATGGAAAAATTATTTCTACTACTAAATTATGGGCTTGGTAGTGAGACATGAAATACAGTTTCTTTGATTTTTTTATTCCACTCATTATACTCTAATTTTGTGACATGATCTTGTGCCAATGTTTTTATATCTTTGATCATGTCCCATGATTTGAATTGGAATCATGTGTTATAAACTACTGTTCATTATATCGAGACTCATAATTATGATCAATGAAATATTGGGTATGTTTTTTTGAATTTCACGATCATGTTATCATACCCACACGATCTTATTATGCTTAAAATTATCATTAATTGATATATCGCATGTCTAAAATTATGTAGAGTCTATCATAACACATTATCATGTTTCCATTTCCCCAAGATATGATGAATTTTTTGAGGTATGATCTATATATGTAGGCTAATAGTTGTGACGTAATAAGTGGGTACCTTTATTGATCATTTATTCTCAAGTTTTATTTGTATAAATGATTCAAAATACACTAATCATTTACAGTTTTATAATTTATTATGATAATAATGATTAATATATATTTATTATGTTGTAATATTTACATATTTAATTTCTGGATCATATGTTTTCATATTTGAGGAAGGTTATTTAATTTTTTGAAATAATGATAATAGATGTTTAATGAAATACCTAGGATATGCCGATGTATATAGGAACATAATTTTTTAGGAAAATAGTGTATTTCGGTTTTCCATGAAAATTCTTCCCTTTCCAGATACTATGAATTAGATGTGGCTTTGGTACATTTGGACCAAAGGGTAGAAAACATTAATGGGGTGGAATACATATTAACATAATCATCATAGGTGAATGATGAGTGAGTCTGAGAATTCACCCATTATAGACTATATGATGGGATATGAATAGGGTTTTTAAAATTTTTTCATGAAACGTTATATGGGATTTTAATATATAAGGACTCTGCAAAACATGATTTAACACCAAGGAAAACTATAGTAAAAATTAGATGCCATTCTTTCGCTATAAAATGGATTAATTTTAATGACTAAATTAATTATCACTATGATTTTTTTTTTCACAACATACCATATTTAATAGATGGGAAAATTTGGAATATAAGTAACAATTAGTTAGAAATAACATGGTGTGATTGTCCTCATCAGACACAAAATGAGATAACATATATAATAAAGATGTAACATCCTAGGTAAATAAAGAATAATATGTTTTCATATTGATTAATATGTGTGATTTAAATATTAATTTTAATTTTAATATTTATTCTATGTTTGATATCATACCGGATACACAACAACATGTTTCCTTGAATTATTATGATGGATGCAATACTGAGTCATACTAAAATATATGAATAAAATATTATTTTAAATGGTAGTTAATAACTTTTCATTGTATTTGTTGGAATGAACATAAATAACTAAAATATGATTATACATGTTTGTCAAATGTTTTTACATTTATTTAATAAATGTTAGATGCTTAAAATGTGAATGAATCTAATTTTAAGCTTAAATACTCTAATATTTTTTTAAAGGTCTATTTACTAACATTAATGGAGATCCATTTTAAAATATAGTTTTTGACACTGATATTTGTAATATTTTACAAAACAAAATATTTCTTTATAATTGGTACATCAAAAAAATAATTGGGTATATTTTGGGTGTTTATCTGATAATATTCATTTTTCAATGAATAATGAAAAATATTGTACTTTAATTCAAAACAATATGTTAATGTAATCTATTTATATGTATTGATTATCTTTTTAATTAGTTTGAAAGTGTAATTAAATATTCTTTTTACCATTTAATTCAATGTTGGTTATTGGATGTAATTTCTCTTTGAAATTGGACTTAAACAAGTGTCAATCTTTTGATGATTATCGTTTCTGAAAAACACGCTTTTGTTTTGACAAAGGAATTAATTTTAAATTAATTAATCAAACTTCGTTGTTTTCAATTTGGTAAAATATACATCATTTCGAAATTTATAATATTAAATATATATTAGGCTGAATATTTGTTATATTTCTAAAAACAATCAATTTTTGATAAATTGTGAAAACACAAAGTAGTAGTTAAAAAGAAGTTTTTTTCATTTAAATGATATTTTACAACATATGTGAATTGAATTTAAAAAATATGACATATATAGTATTTAATAGTATGTAAAGTATTGTTCAATGATATTAAAATAATTTTTTGTGAATTGTAATTTTTGACTTTAATTTACATCTGTTAAGGGTAAATATGATGATTCAAGGTAAAATTAATATTATAATAATATTAATTTACCATAACATGTGTAATAATCTTATTGGATGATAAATTTATTATCATTTCCGTCTTTGGGTTGATTTTGGGACTTGATGGAGCAAATTAAGAGTGATAATGACACTTTATATTAATTTATTTTATTTAAATGAAAAAATGATGTAAACATATATATTTTAGTAAATCAATATTCACATGGGGTTATATAAATTATCTCTAAAACTATATATATTAATATTAATGATAAAAATATTTCCTACATCATTGTATTTTTTATAATTTTTAGACATCATATGAATGAAAGTAGTAATGTTACAATATTGATGCAGTGTTCACCTCATTAGTGAATGATATAAATAAATAATATTATAAAGAATAAAAGAATATAAAAAAAATTCCAATTATTATTGGATGATTTTATTTGTAACATGAGCCATCTTATATTCTACTTTAATGAGTTTTGGACATTTAGAAACTGAAAACCATTATATAATAAATTAATAATTTTAATCATTTCTAAAGATTCCCTCCCCCTTATAAAAAACCATCACCTCTAACTCATTACTCTCACATATCATGGAATTGGATCATCCATACTCTACAAAAATAATCTCTAAATATCAATTTCTTCTAACTATAAGTCTTACTATTGGCAGAAGTCACTTCAAAAAACCCTTTTGGTTCAAACCATAGGGAGTTACCCGATTTAAAGGACACATGTTCTTTTCTGAATTTTTATTTTATTTTACCTCTCAAACCCCCTAAAATAATTTTAATGATTTATTTTTAACAAAACTAGTATAATAAATATACTATTATATTTTTATGAGATGTATTATAACTACACTTACACACACCTCCATATAATGTGTGAAGAACATATTGTTTCTATGGACAACGAACTACTGCCTCATGAAAAGATGATTGTTCAAATTTCTCTTACCGCATATTATGGCATCCATTAAGATGGAACTGTATTTATATGTGATATATATTATATTTATATACTTTTTATGCTTTTATATTTTTCAGTTATACCATACCTTTATGGTTTCCATTATGGGTAAACACGATAATTTCATTAGAAAAGTGAGGACTACCGCCCTCTCAAAGAGATATGACTTATTAATTACATATGTGGGATGTATAATGGATGAAATTATTGAAATTATATATTATATAATACTGTAATTATAATATAATTTTGTATAATGTTTTTTTCATTTCATTAAAATATGAAATAGAAATGAAGGTAGCGTTTTTGTGTATCTTTGGTTTGACGTCTCCATGAACACATTTCATTTCATATCTTAAAATGTATATAATATTATAAATACATATATATTGTACATATATATGATATAAATGATATCTAAATAATTAATATAATTATAAAGATAATGGAATTTTTACAGTATTGTCAATTTATAATTATAACAAGTTCATTTTTTACTCAAGTTTGGAACATTGGCAAAATGTCTGATATAAACTCAGAAAATTAACTAATTGTTTATATCATGTTAATATGTGATATAAAAGGAATAATAAAATTGAAATATGTTTTATTAAAATCATAAATGAACTTTAGTTTATTATTTAGAATATTAAACAATGAACTGGTCATGTCGGACACGAGGTAAGGGACTTCATCTCAATCTCCTTTCATTGAGACAGAATTTGATTTATATAGTAATTTTTTTATACGGTATATATGAAAACCCATTTAATTATAATTTCATTTAGAGGAATTTTTTTTCCTACAAATAATTTTACTATATGACCAAAGAAATGTTTTTAACGTTTGTGGTGACAATGACCTCTCCAACGTCGTAATCGTTATTTGGATTCCTCTGTAAGACTTAATGTTTTTAAAAGGAATGAAATATGTTATTCAGTTTTTTGGTGTTTTGGTATTGGAAATGGTTTTTTAAAATGATTAATTATTTCAATATCATAAAAGTCTTTCCTGTTATTGAAAATAAAATATAATTAGTGAAACTTTTATATTTTCAATATTTAATGTGTTATGATTGTATAATGATACTTGGACATTTGAAGCGTGGTTACATGATTAACCAAATAACAGGTGGTGATTTTATAATCCAATATGGGTGGTTATGTTATACCATACAATGCATTGGGTGTGGAAGTTGGCCATATAGATATTCAATTTAGTGATATGTGTTGAAGTCCACCATATGGTTATTCCATTTAAGTATGTTTATGTCATTAGTTTCCTTTTTATGTAATGAGTTATTCCCAGGGGTTTTTTGGTAATATTATGGTTACAAATGGGGAAGGAATGATGTTTTATTCAGTGGATAATATATAATAATTAATAATGATGAAAAGTGATACATATGATAAAGTATTATAGATTTACTTGTTGTTTAAAAAAACAAATAGTTTTACTTTTTTGGGTATCCTTTAATGAGATTTGTATGCACTTCCCAAGATTTTTCAATTTTTTTCCAAGGATGTAAATATGAATAGAGTCAAGGACTGGATCATGTAAAATTCATGATGTCTCAAATATAGAACTATATGTGGCTCTTTTTTTCAAGAGTTTTTATTTTCTCAAAAAATGGATACTGAATAGAAGTGTCTACATGTAATATTCAAATTGTTATGTATATGTTATTGCCTAATTATATAAAGCTCTAAACCTGAAAAGATACTTTATGGTAATTATTCATTCAATTCATGATTACGTAATATTTTAAGGCTGGGTCCTTAAAATTGGTATCACTGGTCGGTTTTGAAAACATTAGGAGGTAAAATATAGTTAAATAAATGTCCATAATTTCACTTTTGATATGATTGAAATGATATAGAATTAACATATTACCATGTTTCTTTTCCATATATATTTATTTTTTTATAATGGTCTTTCATAGAGGAGACTGGGTATTTGTGTTGGGAAGGCATACAACGGGAAATGGACATCCAAATCAGCATCATGAGATAATCAGAATCAGAATTGAACAGTTTACTGCAGTGACTGATTAGTTGGCTTAGGTGATAAATTGTGGATGTGTTTATGGATGATATTTTTGTATATTATAAAAGTAAAGAGTATCAAGAAATTAATTTAAGTTTTACCTTGAAAACCATAAAAGAAAAGAATCTATTTGGGAAATTTAGTAATTTTGGGTTTGGGTTACATCAAATTTCTTTCCTAAGCCACATAGTTTCAAAAAATGTCATAACTATTGATCTTGTTAAACAAGTGTTTTTGAAAAGTGGCCAAGACCCACAAATATAAACGAGGTCCATAGTTTTCTTGTTTTGGGTATTTATTTATGGAGGTTTTCTAAACATTTTTCATGGTTATCTAGCCCAAAAACTAAGTTAACTAGAAAAAGTGTTAAGATATTTTGGAAAAAAGAATGTGATGATTGTTTTCAGCAATATAATACTCCTATTTTGGGGCTACCTTCTAGAGATGGTGATTTTGTCAACAACAATGATGCTTCTTTGAAAGGATATGGATATGTCTTTATGCAGAATGATCAGATAATTGTTTATGCTTTACGTCAGTTGAAACCTCATGAGTTAAATTACCCTACACATGATTTGGAATTATCTATTTTTGTTTTGGCATTACAAATTTGAAGTCATCATATGTATGGAGTAAATTGTGAAATATATACTGATCAAAAATATTGATGTTTATATTCATTGAGAAAAAATGAAACATGAAACTGAGGAGTTGGATGAAATTAATCCAGGATTATGAATTCATGAACCATTACCATCCGGGAGAATTAAATAATGTGGTTGATGCTTTGAGTCGAAAAAGTAATGTTTCATTAACATTGTTATGTTTCACAAAATATCCTTTGATAAAAGACTATATGATCATTGGAATAGATGTTGTTGGTGCAGTTAATTCATCTCTTTTGTTTCATGTGTCAGTGAAATCATCTCTATTAGGCAGAATTATGAATGTGAAAAATGAAGATAGTGAGTTGAAGCAAATGGTAGAGTTGGTTCAGAATGGTAACTTGCCAGATTTCAACATTTATACAGACTATAAATTAATGATTGGAATGATATTATGTGTGATTTGTGATTCACAGTTGAAGAATGAGTTGTTATATGAAGCTTAATGATCTCAGTTTTCATTTCATCCTAGAAATGATATAATGTACAGAGATATTTGATAGTATTTCTGGTAGGAACTAATGATGTTAGATATTGAATACATTACTATGGAGTGTTTGACATATCAACAAGTTAAAGTAGAGAGGATGTTACTGAAATGGATTATTTTTTCTTTACCAGTGCACGGGTGGAAATGGTAAAATATTCCCATGGACTTCATTATGGGATTACCTAAAACATCTTGAGGTAATAAGGCAATCTATGTTATTTTTGATCGATTGACTAAATCTTCTCATTTTCTTACTATTTGAGACAAATTGTCTCTAGATCCACTTTCTCATTTGTTATTTAAGAGATATTAAGGATACATTGAGTTCCCCTCTCCATTTTATTTTATCATGGTCATAAGTTTACTTCTATCTTTTGGAAAGGCCTTCAGAAGTCATTGGGTATAGAATGAAATTTTAGTACATAATTTCATCCTCAATCAGATGGGCAGTCAGAATGAAGAATTCAGAAAATGGTAGATATTTTATGAGCTTATTCACTAGATTTATAGAGTATTTGTGACCAACATATTTTTCGGTAGAATATTCATATAATAATAGATTTCATTATAATATACAGATGTCTCTATTTGAAGAATTATATGGGAAGCTGTGTCGAACACCAACTTATTCGAATGAATTCGGAGAAAGGATGATAATTGGACCAGAATTGGTAGAAGAGAAGTTAGAAAATGTTCAGTTGATTCAGAAGTACATCAGAACAGCATAGAGCAGGTAGAAAATTTATGAAGATAACCAGAGGAGGTATCTTTCCATTAGGGTATGGGATCATGTCTTTTTCGAAGGTTCTCCATCGAAGTGTGTGATGCATTTTGGAAAGAAATGAATGATGAGTCCGTTATTAATTGGACCTTATGAAATCTTTGATAAAGATGGATCAGTTGAATACATAGTTGATTTACCTCCATGTTTATCCTAGGTACACAATTTTTTTCATGTTTGAATGTTTATAAAGTATGTGCCAGATTTATCTCATGTTTTGAGCCTAGAGGTAGTTCAGTTGGATGAGAATCTCTCTAATGAGGAAGAAATATTAAAAATTCTTGACCAATGAGAGAAAGTGTTGTGGAATATGGTAATTCATCATGTAATGGATTTGTGGAAAATACATATTGTTGAAGAGGTAATGTGGGAATATGAAAATTCTATGACGGATAAATACACCCATTTATTTGATAATTAAATAAAATTTGAAGGATGCAATTCCCAAAAGAGGGGGGATTATGTAACATACCATATAAATAAAGAATAATATATATTCATATTTATTAATCATTGTGTTGTAAATATAAATTTTAACTTAAAAGAAATGAAATGTCTGATAGAGTACCCAGTACGCAACAACAGGTTTCTTTGAAGACTAATGTTGCACTCAATGCTAAGTTATACTAAAAAATAATAATATAAAATTATTTTTCATGGTAGTTAACAACTAGTTTATATATTGTTGATAATGGACTAAACTAACTACAATATGATTATACATGTTTGTAAAACGTTTTTACATTTATTCAATAAAAGTTTGAGTCTTAAAATGTGAATGAATCTAATTTTAAGCATAAATACTCTAATATTATTTTAAAGGATGATTTACCTCATTTTAAAGAAATTTTTTTTAAATATAGTTTTGGAAACATTTATATGTTTTATTTGAAAAAATAAAATATTTCTTTAGAAACATGACATTAAAATTTACTTTGGGTAAATTTTTGGTAGTTTACTCATTAAATTCATTTTTTTAATGAATAGTGAAAAATAATATATTTTAATTCCAAACTACCTTTTAATATTATTAATTTATAGTGTTAGATTATCTATTTAATTGGTTTTAAAGTTTAATTAGATTATATTATTACCATTTAATGAAATTTTTATTATTGGAAGAAATTTTATTTTGAAATTTGACATAAATAAGTTTCAATCTTTTGATAGTTATTGATTCTTAAAAACACGTTTTTGTTTTGACTATGGGATTTAATTTAACATTTATTAATCCAAATTCTATGTTATTTAATTTTTTAATATACACATCGTTACAGAATTTGTAATATCAAATATATCTCAGGCTGAATTTTTTATATTTTTTTGAAAAACATCAATTTTTTTTGAATAGTTAAAACATTGAGTTGTATTTATAAAGATGACTTTTCAATTAAAACGCAATTTTATCACTTATGTGTATTGTATTTCGAAAATCTAGTATATATGGTTTTTATTAGTGAGTAAATATTTGTTCAATAAAATTAAACGAATTTTTGGGGAATAGTAAATTTTGAATTTTATTTACCATAGTTAATGGTAAATAGTGAAATTCAAGGTAAAAATTATATTATAATTATATTAATTTTCCTTAAAAATTTGTCCTAATTAAATTGGATAATACATTTACATAAATGGTCATCCTTGGGTATATTTTTGACCCCATGGATCCACTTAAGAGTGATAATGAAACTATATTATTTAAATTAATGTAATGAAAAAAATGTCATAAACATATATCTTTTAGTACTAAATTTTTACATATGGTAATATAAAGTATCTCCCCAACTATATATACTGATTTTAAATATAAAAATATTTCCTATATCATTGAAATTTTTTATAATTTTTATACATCAAATAAATAATATTATTTATGACCCAATAATGTTGTAGTGTTTACCTCATTAATGAATGATTTAAAAAAATAAGATTATAAACATTAACAAAATATCCAAAACCTATCCAATTCTTATTGTATTATATTATTTAGAACAAGAGTCATCATATCATTTACATTAATTAGTTTGGGACCTTTACAAACCTAAAATCATTATATAATAAAATAATATTTTAAACATTCCAAAATAGCCCCTCCTCGCCCTTCTAAAAAGTCATCATATATAACTCATTACTAATACCTCTAAATCCCCTTGTATCCTTAAAAAACTACCCAAATAATCTCAAAATATCCCTCTTTTTCACTTAGAAGCCTTACCTTAGGCAGATGTCACTTCACGAAATACTATTATTTCAAACCAAAGGGAGTTACCCGATTTAAAGGTAATGTCTTTTTTTAAGTTCTTTTATTTTATTTTACATCTCCAACCCACTAAACTATTTTTATAGATTAAATTTATACCAACAACAGTATCATAAATATACTAGGTTTTTTTATGAGATATATTCAAAATACAAATACACACACCTTCATCTAATGGGTGAAGAACATACTGTTTCTCTTGACGACAAACTACTATATCACAAAACGATGATTATTCAATTATCTCTTAATGAATCTTATGGTGGCCATTAATATGGAAAAATAATTATATGATATATATATATTATATTTAAATTATTTCAATTCATCTGTATTTTACATTTATATCCTAATTTTATGGCTTCCATTATGGGTAAACGCAATAATTTCATTTGAGAAATTGCAGACTATCACCCTCTCAATGTGATTTGACTAATTCATGAAATACATGGGATGCATAAATGATGGAATTAATGAAATTATATATGATAATATATTATAATTATAATATAAGTATGTATATTTCTTCTTTCAGTCCATTAATATGTGAAATATAAAATAATGTATTGTTCATTCGTACGTACAACTTACCGTCTCCATGAATGGTGCATTTCATTTCTTATCTCCATATGTATGTATTATTAATAATACATATGATATCTAAATTACTAATATCATTATAAATATAATGAAATATCTACCACATGTATAATTTATAATTATAATATGTTCATATTTTACTCAGGTTCCAAACATCGACAAAATGTTCTATATGAACTCAAATGATTAACTAATTGTTTATATAATAGTAATAAGTGATATAAAATGAATAATAAACTTGAAAAAGGTTATTAAGAAAGTAGAAATTAACATTAGATTATTATTCATTAGATAAAAAAATGAACTGGTCAAGTCAGACATGAGGTAAGGGACATCATCTCAATCTACGTTTATTGAGGCATACTTTGATTTATACACAAATTTCGTTTATACAGTAAATAATTAAACATATAGAATTTTAATTTCATTCAAAGGGAATATTTTTTTCTATGATTTGTTTTCCTAAATGACAAAAAGATATTTTTTATGTTTGAGGTGATAATGACATATCCGCCATCATAATCATTATTTTGATTTCCCTATAATCCTTAATTCTTTTAAAAGGAATGAACCACTTTATTCTATTTTTCGGTGTTTTGGTATTGAAACTGGTTTTTGAAATGGATTTATTGTTTCAATATCTTGATATGATTTATTGAAATAACAAATGAGATGTTGTTACTGAAATAATTATATTTTCAATATTGTATGTGTTATGATTTTATAATTTTACTTTGACATTTGATGGGTGGTTATGTGATAATCCAAATGATGAGTGGTTCTATGATAAACTAGGATGGGTGGTTACGTTATAACCTTCAATGTAATTGGTATGAAATTCAACTTTATGGATATTCCATTTAGTGATATGTATGGAAGATGACCATATGGATATTATATTTAAGTATGTTAATGTCCCAAGTTACTTTTATCTGATATGTGTTCTTTCTATGGGTTTTATTGTAATATAATGGTTACAAATGGTTAAGTAATTATCTGTTAATCTGTGAAGAGTATTTACTATATCATAGTGGTTAAAATTATTACTTATGATAAATTAATCATGATTTTCTTGTTTGTTTTTTAAAACTAACAGTTTTACGTCTTTTTGTATCCCTTACTGATCTTTTTATGCTCATCCAATGTTTTTTCAAATGTTTTTCATAGGACATAATGATGAATAGGTTCAAAATGGGATCAATTAAAAGGCATGATTTCTAAAATATAGAACTAGACATAACTATTTTTTCAAGAGTTTTTATTTTATCATAAAATCGATAGTGAGTAAATGTGTATACATGTAATATTCAAATTGTTATGTATATTTTATAGAAAATTTCTCTAAAGATATAAACTTGAAAATATTCTCTATATGAATTATTCAATTAATTCATGATTATGTAATGTCTTAAGTGTGGGTCCTTATATAAAACCCATGTGATTATTCATAATCATATTTCACATTATATCATTTACAATCAGCAGAGAATTTATATTCCAAACACTTATAACAATATAAAAATAGATTTTATTCATAGTCTAATTGATAAGGACCTGTATGTAGATATCATTTAACATCGGATTTTTCAATAATGTGTTATAATACACTCAATTTAATGTAATTATAGAACGTGAATATGTCTTCTATGCGGAAAATAGGGGCCTAAGGAAACTAATTACAGACGAAATTTAATGATTTAATTGGATTAAAATGTTGTACCACATAATGTTATATATATAGTATGTTGACTTATGTGTGGGAATATTTGGAATTATCTGATTCAACGTCATAAATCATAGGCTAACTCATCGAATAAGGATGTTAATATTGTATTCTAATCATTCATTTGAAATTATTGATGTATTTATGTAGTGAGATTCTAAAATCCTGTAATAGAAGGCTTTTATCAACGATATTTGGATAATAAGAATCCTGAAACATCTAAATACTATTCTAATGTATTTTTACTTAAGCATTTTTAGTAACATGGTTAATGGTACCGATAGACAAGAAATGTGATTTAGTGGTTAATGAATAATTTAGGAAAACACCTGATTGATTGATATAAAAACCATAAACAGATTCATATGTTGCGATAATAATAACTAATTGGGGTAAAAAGATGATTAATATTGAATACAAAAATTGGATAGTATTTGTGACATTGGATATGATTATTGATTTGTCGAAAAAGTGATCTTTGAGGGAATTTATTTCTTATTTGTATTTATAGAATATATTTGATGTTATGTGATTTTATATGTTGAATAAGGGTTGATTGAATTTTTTATCATATAAATTATCAATATGGTTTCAAAGTTATTAAGTTTACTGTAATGTTTTAGGAGGATATATGGTCATTGTATTTATTACTTGATATGTAACAAAAAGTGCCAGTTTATCTTGGTTTGGTATTTTGGATAGTTTGGTATTAGAAATTTTGAGATCTTTTGTTCCATTATTTTTATTTTTTGAATTATAGTGATGAAATTTTGACGAGATTTGGAATTTATTTATTTGTGAAATTAAATAACTAAATATCTGGGTATTATTATTGAAATATTAGAGAATCATAATTTAAATGAATTTCGATTCATATTTATTATCCATGAATGTTCGAACCATTTTTTGAATTACTTAATATATACAATATGAAATACATTTCATCATTTTATTGATGATATGGATAATTATAAGTTTATTTTAGCTCTTAAGGCATGAAAAAATAATATTTTTCATATATAATTAGAATATATTATATAAATCAGTAGAGAAAATATAAAAATAAAATGAATGGATGAAATTTAATTTTTACATTTTGAAGAAATTATAAGGGAATATGTTCTCATTTCCCTTATTGATGGAATTCATTGACTATAGAAAAAGGAAACAATATATGAATTTTTTTCCCTTTTATTGTTTTGTTGTATAATTGATGGTCATTTTTACCCCTCACTAATTAATGGATTTTTGGTTATTAACATTACCCTGAAAATGTTATATATCACTCTGTCTTAAACCTTGTATGCTAAGTTTCACCCCAATTTCAATATTTTAACATATTTATAATGTTATTTTTATGTTGGAATAAGATTACATGTTATTTTAGGAAACATTTTTGTCTCCCACATCCCATTCAGAAGAATATTTGTTATCCCTTTGTATGATGTGGTATTCCAACAAAGGTATTTTGAATAACTGAAAATATGATGATAAAAATAAAATATTAAGTGGATAAATTATAAAAGAGGGGACTTAATACTGAAAAATATATATTAAATGAATAATAACCTCGATGGTGTTCATAATACATAACACCAAGCTTTAAAAAAGAAATATATAATAAAAATATTATTATTTAAATGTAAACAATATAACCTCAAAATATCATTGAGGAATATAAATATAAGTAAAAACAATGTTAAATATATTTATAATTTTCATTATTAATATAAATATATCTATTTTTTCTTAACAAATATGCACTCATTTTTAGTGATTCCTTTTTTTACTTTGAAAAATTATTTCCTTCAAAAATGGATTTAACTGATTTTTATGTGAAAATATTATATTAAATTTCATAACCTTTTATAAATAATATATTATTATATAAATATCATTTTTGATATCAACATACCAAAATTATCTTAAGGTGATAATTTATGTATTGTTTTTAAATAATAATTTTTCATTGAATAGTTAAAATAATGACATTGTAGAAACTATCGTTGCCATTAAATAATTAAAAAATTAAAATTTTTAGTAGATTTTGAAATTAAATTAGCTCATAATTATTAAAAATAATTCCTTCAGATCGGTTAGAATCATAATTATTCTTAATATTGGTATTTGTTTTTAATACTTAAAAATTTATTTTTCTAGAAAACTATTTTTAATCCCATTTTAATGATTTATTTTAATGTTAATTTCACAGAAATATATCTATTTAATATATAAAATTTATTCAATAATTGGAATAATAATTTCTAAATTTTTAAAATAGGTAAACATTTTTTTTAACGTTCGGTAAGTGTGTTTTATAATAGCGACCTTAGTAAGGGTAATTCAGTTTATTTATGTTAAATGAAATATGGTACGTTATACAAAAATTATATATAAAAACAATCGTATTTATATTTTATGAATTTATTTCATCCATAAAAATCCAATATTTTATGATATGATAGCTTGAAACATTTTTTATTTTATACTGACAATAATATTAATTTAATTAAATAAGTAATCCAAAATGTTACACTATTTTAATAACAATCATATTTTTTAGGATAATATGATTCAATAATCAGTTACATAATTTATTATTAACTCTCATATAATTTATTTTCATTCTAATTTGTCTTTATTTTTTTCCTTATTTAATAATTACATAATTTCTTTTTCGATGACAACATCGTTCTTGTTTAAATAAATGAAATATGACATAAGTGATTTTAAAAACACAAAATTAATATTATTTTTGTTGATTTACAGTTTCACATGTTTTTTATGGATTTATAGATTGTAGTAGCGTTGTTTAGAACATTTTAATTTACAATAAATTGACATATTGTGTTTTCAAATTTCAATTATGTGAATCATCATGAATATTACTTTAATGGTTTATTATATTAAATAATATTTTATTAAATAAATTAAAATTCATAAAAATATTAACATTAATAAAGTGAATTCGATATTCAATATAATATCAGTCATTTTTCACTTATGGGAAATATTTAATTTTTTAATTAATATTCTTGACCTCTATATAGTAAAGAACATTGATATAACTGTAATAGTCGAATGCATTAAAGGGGGAAAAAGATATATTGGTTAAATCCTTACCTAAACCGTTATACATAACATTGGATGATAATATTTCAGTTTACCTTTATATTATACTCAAAATATTAAATTAGATCCACCATAAAATTATTATTAATGTGAAAAGATATAAAATTTTAATTAATTCCAAGGGTTACCCTCTCATCTATTTTATAAAAAGACAACCTACCCTTTTTTCCTCACAGTTGTCGACCCTATTATCTTTTATAAACAATAATAAACTATGAATAAATTTCATCGTAAAAATTTATAGGTTCTGTTATTTAATACAACCCATAGTGCCCGAAAATATATATTAAATGGATGCTATTCAAAGCGGTGATATTTGTCTTAACCAAGTGTTTAACTTTTACTTCTTCTTATACTCCATTTATTATATCGTGGACATTGCAATATAATAAAATCATTATATTCCATAAAAATATTTTTATTATGCAAATTTAATAACATTATTCATCTTCCTTTACAATCCAATGGGAAAAAATGTTTTCTGCAGGCATATGTGTGGACTACCACCTCTACCGAGCAATACAAATAATTTTCCATCACCGCATAATTAAAATATATATAATTGAATATTTACAATATATATATATATATTATATTTAGGATATCATTATGGTTATGTATATTTTGATAACTATTTACCTTATTGATTTCCTATCCTTTGAGAAATGGAAAAAATATCGTTTTTACATGTAATCTACCAATTACATGAAATGATGTAACTCATTTTTCATCCCCACCTTATGTGAATTGTTCTTAAAGTTTACATAATGCTTAAATATTTTAATTATAAAATTATTATGATTCTTAAATTATTTAATTGTGATCAAATTACATGGACTTGATCCACCACAACTGAAACATATAGGAAAAATTAATCAATTATCACTAAGAAACATCTATTTAAATGAAAAATTATTAGGAAATGAGTTTTTCAATGTGATACTTTGTTTATTTATGAAAAAAAAATTATTTACATGGATTGGATATTGAAATATACGATATTTAAATTTATATTATTTTTTTAGATCACATATGAAGAAATTCGTATATCAAGTAAGGGTTTCTTTTGTAACTTTTATCTATGTGATATATATTACATATTTATAACTTGTTTCATTTGACTATTTTTTGTACTTATGATGAATGTATGTTATTAATATTTCTATCAATGGTATGTTGATTTATAAATAAAAATTTGAGTATCTCATTGGTGAGGTTTTGATTCAAATATTACCAATGTTGGGATCGTTTATCATCTCAATATTATTTCTATGAGATATATATGATATTATATACCTATTTATGTTTCTTTGGTTATTGTACTAAAAATTTTACATGATAAATAATTAGTGCATATTATTTCATAGTATTTTACATCACATTTGAGATTATTTCATTAAACATGTTTTCATTAGGATGTTTCAAAATTGGTTAGGATTTATTACCTCAAGTCATCTTCTCCAAAACATATGTTATATTATGCATCTATATTCTCTTATGTAGTGCGAATCATAGACAAATAAATTTTTATATCATTAATATTATTATTATAATTATATTTATAGTTTAGTGTTATGTTATTCTTTCATGGGGATTATGATTAAATATTTACCATAACATTAATAGTTATTTCTTCTTTCTCAACCATAATTTTTATTGTTTATGTTTAAAATTCCATTAGTGGGATTTTTTACTTTTCCTATTAAAAAATTATATTTTTCTATTAAACTAATGTATATTCTAATTTTTCAGTTATTTCTTACAATTTTTATTATTTGTTACTTAAAGAAGACAAACAAAATGTTTTAATAAAATCTGACATATTTTATCCTTTTGGTTCAAAATATTTTTCTTCAATGAAAATGTTTTCTAAAATGAATTAATAAATTGTATTTTCTATAATCCAATAATTTATTCATGTTATTTTTAACTATGTTTTAATTTTTTTTCTTTAAATTAATTTTATTTACATTTTATTAAATAAAAAAAATTAGTTTTATCCAAATTGTTAATATAATTTTTTTAACATGGATGACAAGAGAGGATTTTCCCACCATCATTTATATGTTTAACATTTATTATTATATTAACATTTTCCAAAGTAAATATAAAATAAAATAACTTTTTCAATATTCTAGGGATTTTTATTATTAATGGTATCAAATTAAAATGATATTTCCAACATTTTTAATGAATTATTAAATTTTTATTTTAATGTAATTTTTAATATAATTAAACAACCATACATGATTCTTTAGTCTTAATGGTGATATTTTATAGTGCTAAAATATATATTATTTATCTATATGGTTCTTTATTATCTAAGAATTTTTATTAAACTCCTTTCATTTCCGTAGCAATATTATTCCATGATTAATGCATTTAAAATTATGAAGAAGGAATATTGATGATACCTTTTTTTCTTTTATTTGATTAAGATATCAATACATGTTAAACTTTGCATGGTTTTTTGGTTGGAATATTAATTGATTATGATAACTAAATTGTTATCCCTATTATATAAATACAATGAATTATGTAATGACAATAAAGACAATTTAGCAGAAGTTACTCTTCAGAGAATTTTGCAATTGACTATGTATGATTTTCCAAAATGGGTTTATGTTCACTATAGAATGATGGGATTATTGGTGAGACTAGATAAATTATTTATAGGATTAAAATTATTCTATGATTTTTTACATTCTTTTAAAAAAATTACACCAATTATATGCTCTAATGGCTCATGTTCTTGGATTCCATTGTGATTCATGCATTATGTACAACCATGATATTTTTCATGGCATAGTTTTATGATATATGAATTATGTGTATTCTTTAAAATATTTTTTTTGTAATATTACCATAAAAATATGGTTATGCTATGATAATACAAGATAATTGAATGACATATCCACTTTTTATCATTACTGGGTTTTTTTAACTTAATCAATATTATGTTTCCTTCCCCATTGGATATGATGAAATATAATAACTATGATATTTCTAGAAAGAATACTAGTTTAGAATGACATAATGGGTAATGTTTTTATCTTTTTGTTTAATTTTTTTTACTTATCATTGTCTCCAAATACACAAAAAAATTATGGTTCATGTATGGGATGAGATGATAGTTAATGAATATTCATTTAAATATGATTTTATATTTATATATGTAAATTTGGGATCACTTCATACCAGTTGAGTTAATTTAATATTGAATGTACATATTTATGAATTTTATTTATTAATAATCATGTTACAATTATTCGTGTGGTTGATATTTTGATATTGTCCATGTGTTTTCATTATACTGAATAATTTTATTTAATAGATTTTTTTTTCATATCCACTCATATAATTTTACTATACATCATTTACACATGAAATCTCTTACCATTCGTAACTCTTATTGGTCATCTATGATCCCCATTATTATTTCATTTTCCCCATTATATGAATAAGGATATTTTGATTGATTTCAACGATGAAAAATGTTTCTGCACTTCGTTTTTATTAACAGTCTCATATATGTATGTATCTTTATAACGATACTAACTGATCAATCTATTAAGGGGATATAACTTATATATTATTTCAATGTAATTTTGTAAATGAACTAGATCAGGGTTACTAGAGGAAGGATGTCACACACCACCTACCAAAAATGGTTTTAATTGAAACCAATAAATTTTAAGCTACACAAAAAAGTTATAATATAATTAATAACTTGGATGAAGTAGTTAAATTAAATGATGATTATCTATATATATGAAATACTTAAAAATAACTTATATAACTACAAGTGGACCATTCATTAAATTTACTATATATATATGTAAGAAATATATAAAATAACTATAAATATCATTTTACATCTCAAAAAACTATTTTGTGATATATGAATTGTTTAATTTATGTTAGTTTCTAATTTTTGAAAAATATTTATCTATTATTTGATTTTTTATTATGAGGATAATTGGGGGTTATATTATAGAGAAAAAGTTATTTTGAATCCTTCCACCATTTAAGATAATATTTTGTTTACAGGTCTAGTAAGAAACAACACTATAGTGAATAATAAATTCCTCATGCTAATAACATAGATGTTAGTTGTTATAATACATATATTTTGTGCATGAAACACACACTTATAGATTTGGAATTTTACTTTCATCATGTTTCATTCAAATGTGATAACACTAATGATATCAATATATCAAAAAATCTAATAAACTATCTCAACTAATAAATACTCATTTTTGGAATAATTTTTATCGGATTAAAGTGAAAAGTTAATTTATTATTTAATATTGAGTAATATTTAAAATAATTTATAAGACAAATTTATATATATAATAAAATCTATAAAACAATATTTTACTAAAATAAAATTAGGTCTATTTTATTTTATATTAAATTATGTTTTAAATTTTTTTTTCATATTATGTGTTCTACCATAAAATTTTAAGAGTATTTACTAATTGTGTAATTTTAAATAATTTAATAATTTCATTTTTCAGTGAAACAGGACACACCATTTTTGTGGGAATTGATCCTTATGATTTAGAAAAACACACTCTATATCTATCACTGGATTGAAATCCACCAGATATATATTTTTCACTCCCCATTAAAATAAGGACACAAATTCAATCAATTTTATGAACCATGTATCATATGAAATTGTTGGGAAAAAAATTAAAATTGGAGATGGTGCCTTAGGTAACCTGAACATGGATAATTTATCACATTCTTTTTATCACATGCTCCATTCAAAAGTCATCAACAACATTCAGTTGAATATATATAACATATTTTTTATTAATATTTTATAACACAAGGAATGTGATTATATATTTCATTAGAAGAAAAAAATGGGTCCTATTTGGAAACTATCTCGACTAGTCCCTCGAGTCCTATGTCGTGACTACACCAATCCTGCCTTCCATTGGCCACGGGTTGGAGACTAACACCGGAAATGAATATCCCGAAATCGGGAATCCATTTCATTTAAAGTTGTACAAACACACAGTTCAAGAACAAAAAAAGCTGCAACTTGGGAGAATAACTGATCTCGTAAATGTGTGTACTAAAAGTAACTGGGTCAGAATACAATCCCAACTGAAAGATGCAACTAAAACTAAATAAATAAAATTGAAAAGAGATCATGAGATCATCCACCAAGGATCCAACCTGAACGGTAGGTAAAGCTCGTCTCCCAAGCCATCCACGTAAACCGTCACCACCATCCACCGACAGTTCCGTGCTCCTAAATTATCAGTCACTGATGACTATAGTCTGCACTAGACATAACAAGGTGTGGGCGGAGCCCGTGTAGGGGAGAGTATTATACTACCTAGTCGGGTCCCCAAGAACCCCTAAGGCCTCTATGAATTTCACAATGAAAGCAACAACACATGATCTCCATGACAAAGCTCAAAGCAAATACTCATCTCATAATAGGTATAACATATGTACAGAAGTACAAATTACTATTCATAAGGCAAGATCATCATATATTGTTAAGAGGCACTGCTGTGTACCCACACAGGATCGATAGGTACTAACCCCCCACTGAACCACATAGGATCTGATGCACCTAGGATTGATAGGTACTAACCCATACTGACCAACATAATATCTGACCCACCAAGGATAGATAAGTACTAACCCCTACTGACCAATGCAAGGTCTGAATCAAACAGGATCGGTATGCACTGACCCACACATGATCACTAAGCGCTAAACCACACAGGATCTATCCCACACATTATCAATGAGCGCTATCCCACAAATGATCTATCCCACAAATGATTGGTGTGCGCTGTCATTCACATTATCGCTGAGCACATACCCACATAGGAGTTGACACACACATGATCTATAGTTACTAAACAGCATATGTTCATCCTCAAATATCCACCAGACAACCACCCACTAGATTACCGTACAAAGAACACATGATTCTGGGAGGATATGATCCTCAGGAAATCATTAATACATTAAATGGAACAATGTACCATTAAGAAATAAACCAATGATCATTCATGTCATTAGGGTTCCAACACAATATACTGAGCGTCATTCTGAGGCTCGGTCGGAGAGTTATTTGCATTTTAGTGTCGAGGGCTTTTTTGGATTCAAGTATGATCATTCTCGGCCATACTCTAACATTCTAAAAACAATGGCATAATTATCTAAGAAATACCATCTCATTCCATGTATTATTGCATTGTAGATGGTTCTTCAAACATACATCTAGTATGCGAGATAGGACCTTTTAAGAGTATATGGGAAGAAAAGGGTCAGGTCCATTCCGACCCGGTCTGACTGACCCATCCCGCCTTGTTATGGAAAGTCCTGAACCTGTTTGTGATGACCCAAACTGATATGGGTCTGACATGGTTTACCCTGACCCAAGCTGAACCATTTGGGCCACGAGTTCGGCTTACTAGGCGAACTGGAGTGGCAGTTGGTGCGGTCTAGTAGATGGTACGGTTCACCATCTTCTGTGGTCTACAAGCTGGTTTGTAGACCGAATTCCAAAAAGGAAAATCAGTTTGGGCGTTTAATTGGAAGCACCACGTGTAACCACCTCGAATGCATGTAGTACCGGAAGGGCGCAAGTCCCCTTCACCACTCTTCGCTAATGCGGCTGGTCGACATTCAGTTATAGATCTGGAAAACTACACTGCCTCTTTCAGTTGATGTCAATAATCAGCGACCACCCTTGTCTTCATGCACCATTTCCACATCGGATCATATTCCGTGGGGCTCTGGTGATTCTCCAGTGCTATGTTTCTACTCCCGTTTTCACCTAAGGGCCTCACGGGACGGGGTTTTCACTGTGTGAACCTCTAATTTGCATTGTCATCAAATTGATAATCCTAACCTTGAAGAATGCAACAAAATACCAAAGCTTCGGGGAGGGGGGGGGGGGTCGAGCATTTCTTGTTGGGCCCATTCCCTCCATGTTAGAATTATAAAAATGGAAATATATGATCCATAATAGATAAAATTTATTTTTTCAGTGATCCAGCATTCCTTAAAAAAATGAGGGAAAGAAACAATTCAATGGATTTAATCAAAATACCTACCTCGTAAATCATTGGAGGTGTCGTGGTTGGGGTGGGAGATGTATCCTTGATGGATGAATTCACTAGCGTTCTTTGATCCTGGGATATTCTAGCCCAAGCTTCTATCCTCCATCAGTGGATGTTGCCATAGTACATCACTAGAGGTTCCTTGTTTGACGATGTCATCTCAAAAAATGTTACCCAAGCTCCATTTAAATAGAGGGGGTTGATTAAAGCACGGAGGAATTAATGAGGTTCATTAATGAACTAACCCCTTTATTACAAATAGTTCTATTAAAAACAAAGGGAGTCAATCCATTAAATCTCTTGAAAACCCATTGGTCCAACCACCGCCACTAAATAGGTGGTTGGAAAAATAAAACTATAATTCTGTTAATTTATTATTCGATTAAATGCCATAAAAACATACCTTTTCACCTGAACTGTTGTGGTCGATGTTATTCCTCCCCTAACTAAATACTGCTGTAGCAGATCAAACAATTTTCTTAGATTTTTAATCAGAGCACCACTTCAAACGAATGAAAACAATGCATGTGTTTTTACTGAACAAACCTTAAAAAAAGTTTTAAATTCAATTCCAAGAACACTAGGCCACATAATCAAGCCCCTTTATTTTTTTCAAACTATTAATAATAAGAATTAATTTTAAAAAATTATATATAATTCTTGGTTCTCTATATTCTCCCCACCTAAGGGAATTTCTTCCTGAAAAGGTACAAAATAGACTAGGGAATGATTGTGGTACTGAGCAAGTATCTGAGACTCTGACACATATGTGATCTTCTAGAGATTACTGTGCTACCATCAAACTTACACTAGAGGAATCGACCGCCCACAAGATACCTAATCCTATCGATACCTTATCTACAAAAGAAAATCTTCAAACGTTTCCCCATCATCAATGTACAGCTCTCTCCATTTTATAATGTGCGATGGATCATGCATGTTCCTCCTCGGGTATGACACATGAAAAACATTATGCACCATGTCATATGTGGCAGAAGTTTATTATGGTACACCAACTTGCCTACTATTCTGAGGATTTGGAAAGGTCCAATGAACCTCAGTGATTTCTTGTCACCTTGGACAGACCCCCTTAATCATTGTCGGGGTTAGACTCGTAGAAAGACATGTCCTCAATTCTCAAATTCGAATGGTCTTTGTGTCTTATCAGTATATGACTTCTTCCTTCTTTTCGCAATCCTAATCCGCTCATGGATGATCTACACCTTCTCCGTGGTAGCCTGAACAAACTCAAGACCCATATGTGTCGAATACCCTTGTTTTTTTCAAGCATAGTGTTGATTTTCATGGTCAACTGTATGTGTCCTCTAACAGAGCCATTAAAATGGTGTGGGGATAACTATTGTTCTATGAAAACATAATCAGTGGAAGATGGTCCTCCCAACTGCGTCCATAATCGAGGACACAAGAACAAATCATGTCCATGACTGTCTATATGGTCCACTATGTATGACCATATATTTATGGGTAAAATGTGGTTATCAAGAATAGATGTGTCCAGAACACCTCCTGCAATCCCTTCCACAAATGGGATGTAAAACGAGCATCTTGATCTGAGATGATCGCCGATGGCACCCCATTAAGTCATTCAATTACTTTTACTCAATGGAGATCCAATACCTCTACTGATCCATTCTCTTTGATGGTTATGAAGTCGGATAACATGGTGATTCAGTCAACAATAAATTAGATGGAATCTTCTCCCTGAGGTGTACGTGGTTTCCCTATCACAATGCCCATGGAGATACCATCCCACTTCCACCATGGTACCTCATATGACTGAGCAAATCTTATTGGTACCTAATGCTCAGCCTTCTCTTACTGACAAGTGAGGAATCATGATACGAACTATGTCACCACTTTCATCATCCCTGACCACAAATAATGACACTGGCTGTCCTAGGAAATCTTCGCCACTCCAGGATGTATCCCCAAAGGGGATGTATAGAACACCATCAACACCTCCTCCATTAGAGTCAATTGAACCATAGTGCCTCCTTTGAAGAGGTTTACATGCTCCAGAATCTTATAAGATCCATCACGGGTCTATCCTGAGGATATCTAAACATGTGAGGACTCACAATCATGGTCCACAACCTATGACTCCCTGACTCACTAATGGATTGGTAGAGTAAATATCATAGACTGGAGATAATATTCTCTATAACTATCCACAAAGGACATCTGAAATGTGTCTAGATGCACTCTTGCCTCACTCAGTAAATATAGACCATACCACCCGTTGAGTGTGTCTGCTACTACATTTCCCTTTCCAGGAGTGAAGACTATCTCAACATCATAGTCTTGGTTGAACAACTGTCATCACCGCTGTCTCAATTTTAGGTTCTTATAAGAGAACATTTACCTGAGACTCTTTTGATAATAGTAGACTATAAATCATGTTGTGTCACCACATATTCATCGCAATGACCATTCTTGCTAATTCCAGTTTATGAGTTGCATAGCTATGCTCTTACTGTCTCAACTATCTTGAGATGTAAGCGATCACTGCTCACTCCTGCATCAGGACACAACCTAGTCTGGTCCTAGATATGACGTAGTAGACTACATAACCAATACCCTCTTGTGGTAGCCTCAACATGTCTATACTTGTCAGCCTATGCCTCATCTCTTTAAAACTATATGGTCATATCTGTGTCCACATGAAGGGTTATTACTTCTATTTAAAAGATGGAAATAGTGAAAAAAATCTAGATAATTCATGTACAAATCTCTGGTAGTACCCATCCAATCTCATGAAACTCTGCTCCTCATTCACACTTTTAGGTGGATAGTATTAAAGAACTACCTATATCTTCGCTGGATCCACAATAACTCCATCCTCTGAGATAATGTTCCTTTGGAAGAGGGCTTCCCATATCCAAGACTGAATCTTCGACAGCATTCCATAATGCTGCTGCTCATTGAGTATATCATAGACTATTTATAGGTGTGTAGAATGATCCTCCTCAGACAATGAGTATATTAATATCTAATAAATGAAGACCACCACAATGCGATCAAGGTAATTATATATGATCAGGTCCATGAGACACATAGTCACTATTGGAGCGTTGGTCACACTGATGGTGATTACCAAGAACTCATAGTGGCCATTCAAAAATGTAGAGGCTGTCTTTGGTACATCCTCAACACGTAACCTGAGCGGAGGATAGATAGAACTGAGGTTGATCTTTGAAAACCATAGAGCTCTATTCAGCTGGTCAAAGAGATCATCAATCCTTGGGAATGGAAACATGTTATTCATGGTCGCCTAGTTCATGTGATGATAGTCCACTCAAAGCCTCAGACTACAATTTTCTTTCATGGTGAACAAAATCAAGGATTCCCATGGAGAAACACTGGGCTATATGAACCCCATCCACTGAAAGTCCTCCAACAGTACCCGCAACTCACCATTCATTGCATGTGCCATCCAATATGCTGGTGTAGATATAGGTGTAGTCCCATGGTACATGATGATTTATAAGTCTACCAATCTGCGAGGAGGTAGTTGCGGTTCATCGTCATGACAGAAAACGACATACTAGGACACCGTTATAGGATAACATGATCACTTCATTTCAACTAATCTAAGTGTAAAGAAAGACAATATATGTGTGATCGGATGCAACCTACTCCGAGTAAGTCTGTCCTCTACAGAAACATTTCTCTTCTTGGTGGTGATGGTAAGCATGATCCCAACCTTGCAAACACACTGCACTTTGTGCATGAAATATTCAATCTGAGCATGGACTATGGATAGCCAGTCCTTACCCAAGATGACATAATATGGAATAGATGTTGCTACTATGAGATACCAACCAATGCTATCGACTCATCAAGTGAGCTCACACTATCTGCAGCAGTGTGTAATCGTAGAATCTTCTTTTATAAGACTCTCTAAGCATAAGGATATAACCAACAACACCATCAGAATCTCCAAGCACTGAATGAGTGTCATTGCAATAAAAGAGTGACATGAACATATTTCTACAAAAACTACTACTAGGGTGTAATAGACACATATATAACTCTAATCAACACTGGAGCATTGTGGTCGTAGGCCATAGATTCCTAATGCTATGCTCTCCAAAGTCCACCTACTCCCTGTGATCCGGGTGGACCACCAGTGGGTGGTTGTGGTAGAACCTAAAATTGTCATCCACCACCTATTGCGTGACCTGCACCTCTTCCACATATACCTCCATACAGACATCCTCACTCGAACACTGGTCGCTGCCTCTACGGTCCCCCGACCATCTATTGATCAACTATATAGTGTGTCATCCAGTAGGAATCCATGTGGACCTGATAGCCGTATGTGAACCACGGTCTGTTCCCCTACTGGCCGACTGAACCTCTTTATATCTGCACCTCTGACCCTCCTTCCTGGGGTCCTGCTCCAATGGGTTTGTCCCACTTGGACCACTACAACAACAGCCAACTTCTACTTGTATATGTGTCGGCTACCTGTAATCTGGTGGTGGCACTCTCCATCAATTATTGCACTCCTAGGAATATCTCCACCAATAATGAATTCTTCATCACTCTAGTCTACGTCGAGATATTGAGTGATATCATCAACACATTGATATCCCACTGAAGACCCTGCTTAATGTCCTAGGCTCAAAAGAAAGGGTATCTTACAATGTCGGTGGACTATTATGAGAGGTCAATGACTCTCATCGAGCACTAGGACACTAATTGGAGATCATGTTGTAAGTCCAGCATCTCCTGGATATGCACAAATCATAATGTAACTGGTACAAACTCCTCCTTAAAAAGCGTCTTGAAATACAACCATGTGAGTGTATCTTCCTCAATCATCTGGAGGGTCAGACTCCACCATATCCCTAATGTGCCCTGGAATAGGCTAGTAGCTAGGATAACCATCTCTTATACTGGTATCTAAACATGGCATAAAACACATTCCATAGCTTCAAGCCAATCCTCAACTACCTAGTGATATGTTTCTTCTCGAAACCTAAGAGGTATCTATCTCTAGAACGTCTGCAACATGCTCAGTCTATTGTCACAATCAGCAAGTGGGTCTGGTAGAAACAGTTACCCTCTGAGTGGTGGTGCTGCCGGTACCCCACCCAAAGGTGCCGGCACAGTAAGACAACCCTTGTCCAAAGCCTCGTCTTTTGACGGGTCATCATCATGTACTCTCTCTGCAATCCTGGATGGATTTCTACGTAGAGGAATTCTGAAAAGAAACAGGTGTTCCATGGTCAATATGTTATGGTGAGGTGACTCTAATTATATAAAACCATAAAAAATTTCCTAAACACAGACAATCTGTGTTCTGATGAACCGAGTTAGAAATTAGAATCCAGGGTGTTGGTGTATGGATACCTTGGTAGCCGCACCAAAACGAGACTCCATTAATACCAAACTCAAAATACATAATACTATCGCTCAATTGGAATTATTAGAGTATTTGTTCTTCAATAGAACTGACACCTTTCATACCACTTTGTCACGACCCGTCCCTCAGGGTCCTTGTTGTGACTAACCCATTCCTGCCATCCATAGGATAGGATTTGGTGACTACAACCAGAAAGGTGTATCCAAAAAACATGAAGGAATTTACTTTAAACCTATATAAACACGAAATCCACGAACACAACAAGATGAAACCACTAAATAAAACTACTGTAGTAAATATGTGTACTGAATGTAAAGGGGCCGAAATAAAATCCCAATTGGAATGATACAACTACAATTGAAAAAAATAGAAAATTGCTCCTGAGATCGTAAACCATGTATCCTACCTTTAGAGTAGGTACAACACATCTCCATAGCTCTCCCTGTCAACCTTCACAACCTTAAAACATCAAGTCATTGCTCCCTGAGTCTCAGTCGAGACTGCCTATCATCTGCACAAGAAACTACAAGGTTTGGGTGAAACTCGTGCAGTGGGGGGGGGGGTAAAATTATCTTTTAGGGACCCTGAGACCCCCAAAGGTCACTCAAAATTAAGCATGGAATGCCACAAAACATGATCGCAATCGCAATGAAGCATGAAAAACCTCAGCTCATACAAGGAAGAACATAAATACCAAAGTACATATTATAAGTCATATGGCTAGATCATCATATTCTGTTAAGTGTCACTACTACTGAACCAAAAATGATCGATATTTACTAACCCCTATGAAACCGCATAAGATTCGTCCTTCCCCATATCAATAAGTAAAAACCCAAGCTAACCAAAACTGGATCCAACCCACCTAGGATCGATTGGTACAACCCACAATGGTACACATATGATCTAACCAACATAGGATTGTTATGCTTTAACCCATAAAGAATGACGTAGCGCATACCCATAGTGGATCTGACCCACATAATATAAATATGTACTGACCCACACAGGATCACTGAGGGCTGACTCACATAGAATCCAACCCACAATGGATCGTTGGGTACTAACCTCGGAAATGTCTCACTCAAATCACCACCTCACAACCTACTAGTGGATTCCCTAAAAATGCTCGCATCATTCTGGGAGGATCTGATCCTCAATCCTTAGGTCATATTTCAACTATGACTAATTCTCATGAAGAATTAACTTATTGATTTTTCATCTCATAAGGGTTCAAACTCAATAGATGAAGCATCATTCAGTTTGCCGGTTTTAGAGTAATATGCATTTTAGTGCTGAGGGACTATTTGGATTCGGATACGATCCAACCAAATAGTATCCCAAATTCCCCCAACACATAGGTCATGTATCTCAAAAGGATATCCTTTTCCAAGGATGTCAGCACTACAGACGGTTCACCATATGGACGCCTGGTTTGGAAGATATGACTTCTTATCTGTATATGGGCAGAAATGGATATTAGTCTGGTCTGACCTAACATGCTCCACCATTTGCCAACCCGGTTTAGTTTGGGTAAAACTGACCCTGTCCGTGTCCGACCCGGGTTCGACCTGGCCTGGCTTGTATGCTGGCATGGTTAGCTAGCTAGGTGGCAGAATGAATTCACGAATGGAAAAGCCTTTTTGGTTCTTTTATTGGATGCACCACTTGGCACTACTTCAACAACAAATAGGACTTGTGGGAAACTGGTCCATTTTCACAATGGATTCCAAACTGCGACCACCTCATATGGTATGTGATGGTGCACCGCTCTTTTCCAATGCGTCTGTTTGAGGTTTTTCCGCCCGTCTTGTCCGCTACGGTGTCGAGCCACACTGCCTCTTTTCAGGGCCGGCAAGCACTGGCCGCTGCCGTCGTCTGAAGGTGTCCCCTATGCCAGTGTTGGGCCGACACTTCTTCCATGTGGGTCCAAAGACACTTCGGAGCTCCATTTCTACTCCTGTATCTAGCTACGTGCCTCCTGGGATGCCTCTATCATTGTGTGACCCTCTGATTCACATTTCCATCAAATTGAAAAATCTACCCCTGAGGAATAAACTAAAATGACAAAGCAGTGAAGGGTCTGGTCCTTGATCATTTGGATCGCGCCCTCCATGTTCCCATTATAACAAGAAGTAGTACTTGATTTAACATAAATAAACTATATTAATTTAGTGTTTCATAATTAATTTTAAGAACATGGGAACAATACAATTCACTTGAATTATACAACACCCCTACCTCATAAATTGTAGGAGGTGTAACAATTTTTTATTGAGAAATTTACTCGATGGATGAATTCATCATTGTTCATCGATGCCGTATCATTTCCACCATAGTTTCCATCCTCCGTCAGTTGAATTTTCTATAGTGCATTGCCATAGGTTCCTCTCTTGATGAATTTGTGTCAAAAACTCCAACCCGAGATCCATTTATATAGATGGGGGGTTAGTAATGCACTGAGAATTTATTATGTTAATTAAATAAATAATCTATTAATTCGTAATGGTTTGGTTAAAAAACTGGAAAACCAATCCATTAAATGGCTTCAAAACCCATTAGTCCCACCCCCACCACTCAACATGTGGTAGGAAAAATAAAATAACAATTCTGTTATTTTATTATTTCATTTAATGAAAAAAATACTAACATATTCATCTAACCTACTCCGGTCAAATTTAAGTATCTCTTAAGCGATATCGGCACTATAGATTTAACTTTTCCCTGCAATTTTTAATCTATGCTCCGATTTAAAAAATATAAAATGATGCATGCGCGTTAACTAAACATACCTTAAAAAAGTTCAAAATACCATTTCTGGCACACTGAGTCTCAGATTCAAGCACCGTCTACATCCAATGACTCATAATAATATAAAATATTTTAAAAAAATTTATAGGGAATTTAGTATTCTTTAATAATATATATTATGTTATTTATATAAAAATTCACAATTTCATTTTAATAAGAATAATAATAAAATTTAAATAAAAGTGTGTGGAAAATGATTTTTTATTTATTAAATGGAAATGAAAAATATAATTCACTACAATTATAATAGAAGATAGTTATTTTCTAAAATATTTTAAAATGATGATTATTTATGTTCATATGATATAATAATCAATTATATTGATGAATACGTTGTGAAAAAAATTTGAACTTAAGATTTAGATAATGAATGTAATTATTTTTTCAGGTTCATTGAATGTGTGATTTCTCCGAGAGTAGCATATTTTGAAATGGTAATATTTCTAGAAATTTAATTTCATTATTTTTTATTAAATGAAAATAATGTGAAACTAAAATGGAAAATATTAATGTATACAAATAATTTCTCTCATAGGTCAGTTAGAATCAAATTGTACCTTTTCTATTTTATATATCTTTTATTATCTATATGAAATGATATAGTTGAGTAAAATGCTATGAAATTCCATCACAACAATATTTTAAATACTAGAAAACTATGATATTTAAATTTTAATATGAATAATGCATTGAAAAATCATAGAGTGATTTAGATAGAACGTAATAATGAACATTCAAATGAAAATCATTCATATGATCAGAGGGAGAATCTAAGGGTATATAATAAAATAAATTCTCTTATTGAGAGGAGGAATAATATAGAAGAATGTTTAAATCTTCCAACATAACTTCTTTTTGAAGAAGTTCATAGTAAATATATTGGTAATCTTGATCAAATTGAGGTTATCTAGTCATTTACTATACAAATTATGAGGGATACACGTCTACATGGGATGTTGTAGATGTATATACCCATGATAATGAATGATCCATAGCTAAGAAGGGCTACTCTAGTAAACATTATCCTAATTATCATGGTAATTAATAGATTTTGGATACTTTGTATGAGGATATTTTTTAATTGATTTTGTGTTTAATGTTCCTTAAAGAGTAATGGTTTGAGGAAAATAAGAAATAAATAAATTGGTAATTTATTAACAATATCATCATGAAACTAGATTTAGAAATGTTCATGTTCCAAAAGAACAGTTTGGGGATTAAAAAAATTTGGCCACTTAAAATATTTCATATCATGTTATTGATGGATAAGGATATATTCCATTATTTAATAAGAAATAAAATCATTGTGATTATGTGGTTCATGTTAAAACAACTACATATTGGGTAATCAATTATTTTGAAATTTTGAAAATGGATAATGATGACGTGATGTATGATATTAATATAAATAAAGAGATGTTTAAGAACCATAGAAAGTGTTCAGTTTAATAAAATAGTTTTGTTGAGGTATAAAAGATTCTGAAAGATAAATTTGACTTGATAATAAATTTTCTTTCTTTCTAATTAGTTATTTGTTATAGGGTTTAGGAGGAAAATAATGATTTTTTAAATGAATGAAATTCTAATTTTTCTTATATAATTAAAATTATGAATACAATGTTTAAATTTATTAATATTTTCAACTTTCACATATAGTTAGTTACTGGTTTAAACTTTTTAAAAAATAGAAACATAACATGTGAAAGAAGGACTAATGAATAATTCCACGGGTATATTATGTTGAGTGAAGGAGTTTAATTACATTAGGGTGAAACTATTTCCATTTACACACTTTATGTGTTTCATAGGGTTTTATATAAGAATATTTAGGGTAGAAAAGAAAATATTAGGTAATTTAGTGGTGGGATTGATAGAAATAAGATGTATAATTTTTTGTTTACAGTAAAAATAATTGATTTATATGAATGGAATGTTTCTTGATATTTTGGTACTTATTAAATATTCTATGGGGCTAATAAAATAATTAAAGGATCCCATAAATTAAAATTTCAGTGTTTTTATAACATTAATGATGTTATAACAAATATAAATGTTTTTTAAATATAATATATGTTGAATTTTTTATGTTTAATTATGATGATTTTAATGTCTACAATCATTCATATAATAGAATGAAAATTTTTACATATAATGCCTACTATTCAATTTTATTTTCTCAGTAAACTAGAGCTCCACTAGTTAATTCATATTGAATAATACATTTTTTATGGATATATCTAGATTTATTTAATTCGATATGTCATGAAATTATATCTATCCTTTTATATTCAATATCTAGTCAAATATTAACTATGCATGATTTATCAATGATTCAAGAATATATTAGAAAATTCATTAAATTAGGGTTCACAACAAACATAAATTATCATGAACAATTAAAGGTAATTAGCTTAGATAGGTGATGAGAAGACATGTTACAAATTATCAGAGGTGGTTTTTTGGAGATGATCCTGCATTGTTCATTTGTAACACCATATAGAGGGGAAACAAATTATTACTTACACCTTCCCTTTGGGTTGAATCAACTATAATTGTGGATTATGTTTCGATGGATTCAGATTATACCAATGAAAAAAAAGATTTTCCAAATTCATATTTCTTATCTATCTTGATTACGAATTTGATGATAATAGTATAAGGATACAACATGATGACATTATGTCTATGTTGTGTTTATTAGGTAAAGATATAATTAGAGTTATGGTATCTGGATCAAAACCATCTCACATTATCCTTATCCTTATGAAACTATAAAATGTCCCTATTGATCCTAGTATCCAGTCTACCAATTATAATAATCATTCAGATAAACATACCACTACCCAAATGATTGATATATTTGTATTTTTTTAGTTAAACTATTTTAATTATAAAAATGGTAATTAATATCAATGAAATAATATAGTACCTTATTCAAAATAATCCAGTGATTTTAAATTCTCTTACATCGGGAATTGATTGTTGTTTTCTTAATGTTTACATTATTACTAGTAAATGTATTTTCATTTTAAATTATCATGAGTTAGTGAAAAGACCAATTTTCATTTCACCAAAAAATTCTTACTATTTATTATTTTATTTCACTAATTCATCATGTATTACCCACTAATTTATACTCCCTTTTATATTTAAATATTTAAAAATATTATAAGAAACCAAAAAATTTAAAGATAAATATTTAAATAAAAAATTCAATACAAATATTGATTATTCATACGATAATTCTATTTTTCTAGAATATTTTATTTTTAATGTTTTCTGGGGTTTTAAATCATAAAAATTCATGTTATATGGGAAAACTAAATTTGTGAAAATATATCTAATTAAATCATGAATTATGAGGGTGACATAAACCCTTTTATATTTTACAAATATTATTTTTATTTTTTAATTGGATTGTGAATATTTATATTGGGTTCTCTATATGTAATTATAATTGGAGTATATTATATTCTATTGTTATCAATTTCATAATATTTATTTTTTATGTATGTACTTATAATCGTAAAAAAACAATACTGAATCATTTATTAATAATATTCATGATTACATATAGAGAATGATGTCTATATATAGATTATTGATGGCTATCAAATTCCTATAATTGTTACAAAAGGAAAAAATAACAGTTAATAAAAGAACATATAATGGTTTCACAATGTTTTAGTGAAGGTATTTAAATACTACTGTATTCTTATTCACAATATAGATTAATTGTTATGTATAATACTATGTTTATGCAAGATTATCCTAATACATTTGGTGGTTACATAAAAGATCATACCTTTATTTATTAATGATAATAGTGTAAAGGAAGATTTTCAAGACAAGACACTATGAGTATTATAATGATTAGTTTATTTAGATGGATTTATTAATATTGTTATATTTAGAGAAAACATTTATACATTCATTTTCTTATCATTGAAATAATTTTATATATAGTGAATTATTGATATCCTTAACACTACTTTTTCCATAAATGTCCATCTTCTAAAATTCTCGAATAACCAATAGTTTTCATTAAGAAAAATATAAACATAAAAAATTTATATTTGTTGAAAATTATTCAAAATACTTGTGGAACATTTTTATTAAAAATAGGATCAAAAAATTATTCTAAATAACATGAAGACATAGAGTTCTCAATATACAAATTTTTTTTAAGATGATATCTTCTTCATTATCTATGTGTTGAAGTTGTAAGTATATTCCCAGAAAGAAATAAAATTGATATTTTTATTTCATGAAATAATCTATTATTTTCTAATAATGCTTCATGGAGATACATATTAAATTAATAAAAATTATATGCGTTTTCTTAATAAATTCAATGTTTTTGATCCTGACTTTATGATATTTTGTAGTTTCATGTATTTATATTCTCTCTAATATTGTTAGTATACACTAATTATTCCAAAAGGTAATTAATTATCTGAAAAAATCATATAAGATAAGTCCCCAATAAAAGGAAAACATTTCTAGGGAAAATTATTGTTTTAATAAGTTGAATCATCACAATATATACATTCACGGTCACTATGAAATTGTTAATATTAGAAAAAAATTAAAATCCTTCTTGGATATTGGTTGAGTGGAATATGTTCAATTTATATTTCACAGGAAAAATATATAAAAAATAAGTGTATTGTTCTATTATTTTTTGTTTATTTATCACTCCATATTAATCATAAAGTCAAGGGACTAGATTTAATTTTTTTAAATGAATATTTTTATTTGAGGATAAAAAATTAAAACCAACTGGCCCTCATAATGAGTATTTTTCCAAAACAACTAAAATGATGTTATCCATTATTTTTTTTATTCCATAAAAGAATATTTTTTTATCCTTTTAGAAATAAACTTTATATGATGGTTTTTAATGATTTTTTGAGCTTAAATTAAAAATTTTGTATCTAATCATTGAAAGGTGTGACACACTCACTTTAGATGTCTTCATAATTCAAAAACGGTTCTAGATGTGATATTTGGTTAATTAATTTCATTTACTAGTAATCATACATAGATGACTCAATGTAGGGGTGGTAGATCTTGGAAAATAAGATGAACTATCAAATAATTATTAATAATGAAATAATGGATTATGAAAAAACAATACAATCGAATCCAAATGAAAATTTATTTCTTGAAAAAACTAATTTGGTATTTTTTGTTCATTTTCATGACTTCATTCATTAATTTTATAAAAACCATATGTTTCCATTTATTTTATAAAAATATAAAACCCAAAAATGTACAAAATTAGTCATTGGATTAGTTAGGGATTTTGTTAGTATAAATTGACACTTTAAGAGGCACAACCTGTGTTAACCACTATATTGTATTAGTAAAATAAATAATATTGTTTACACCTTATAGTGGATGTATGATATTTATTCTTATTGAATTCATATTTGAGTATTGTCTTAAATAATTTGTTTTTTATGAGATCCATTTAAACTTAAAAATGGGATGTATTAAACAAGGTCACCACTCACATCAATATTAGATGAAGGATATGAAATTTAACATATATGATTATGATGCCAATGTGAGTGATATGATATCCTCTAGAACATCAACGATCAAACATAAATATGGTATTGGCTCTATGAAAATCAATAATATTGGTTCTCATATTCTTAAATATAGTTGTCTTTTTTATACATAATAGGAAATTGTAACATTATTGAAGGGGATTATAATTAATATATATTATAAAAATTATACTGATATACATTTCTAGAAAATATTGAAGTTATAGAAATGTTAAATGAGATTATATTGACACATTAACATTTTTATGGAGAGTATTTTCATCAATATCTATCTATTGAACTTGTCTTTGTGATATTTATAGAGGACGATCAGAAGGAATCCCATTAAAATATTATAAAAATTGATTGTGTACACTATAATGAATATTTTGTTAGTAATACAATTGAATTTTTAGGATCAATCATTAAATAATGGTCTAGTAATGATAATTATGAATACAAGGTAAAAGGTAATTACATACCATTTAAGCATTCATTTACAGATGGAGACTCTGATATTCCAGTTATTATGTAGTATAATTTGTATAAAACCAATTTTAATTAAAAAAGTTTAAGATGAAAAAATATATAATTCTATTGCTATGGATTCAGATTATGAAGGAGAATGAATCATGGGAATCTAAGCATGATAATTTATGAAGGAATATTTTGATATATAATTGAGATGTATTAATCAATATGGCACAATGTTTTATCTAATAGGTTCTTTTAATTCATATTGACGGTCTTATTGGTCATATAGGTTATCATAGGTGGTATTGGTTGGGAATTCTTTTGGATTTTGCAATATAAATTAGATCTTCATGTTTTTATAATATATTCATAGGGGACCAAAATAGGGCCATATTGGGTTAAGTGTATGTTTATTTGTTATTATAGGTCATAGAATCAACAATATTGATAAGTATATTAATACAACCTATTCCCAATGTGGTGTTGTGAATACTTGAAAAATAGGTTCTCATGTTATTTTAAATATATCAAGTTCATTAGAAGAGTTATTTGGCCTCTCTACCAATTTCATATTTTTTTAATTATAGTATGAGGGATTGTAAGATAAACCTTGTTCAAATTTAAACTCTTGTAGGACGGATATAAAATAAATGGACTTTTTACTTATGATTGATTAATATATTATATCTTTTCAGAATTATTATACTTGAATGATGGATTGTAACCATTAAGAAGTAATTGATTTTCTTTTGGATTAAAGTGACTATAATTTTAATGTAAGAGAGTATGTTTCCTTACAATGTGGTTTTTTAAATGAGTTACCATTAACATTATGTGGTTCCTTTTATAATTAATAAGGTGATTTGATATTGTGTATTATAGATAGACTAGTGAAATTTTTATAAATAGTAAAATATTTATACGAATTAAATTCAATAAATAAAAATGACATTGAGCATAAAGTATTATCTATCTTAGTATATCTGTTATATGGAGGTATTAGTAGGTTGTATTTAGAGAAAATGAAATCAGATAGTCATAATATGTCTTGGAATTATACTTGAATATTTTCTTCATGAAGATAATGATGGTTTATTCCAATATCATTTTTAATTTCACTAAACCTCAATTAAGATACATATAATATGATGTATTTGATGAAATTATAATTTTTGAGATTATAAATTAAATTTCTTTTCTTATAATATAATTATAAGTATAATGTGATCCCATGGAACTCAATGGAAAAATTAATTAAATTATGAAATGTGATTTAAAATAAAAAATAAACTCTAATTGATGGTAATATAGTGTGATATGTGTTTTTTACTTGATTTCTGGTAAAAAAATTATTTATTAGGAAATGGATAAATAGATGGAAATTACAACCAATATAGGGTGAAAAGTATTTGCCTGAGTAATAATCTATTTAATGCCTAGTTAATTATAATAATTTAATGAAACAGTATGTTAACTATTTATGTGAAATATATTGATTATTAAATTAGTAATATCTAATTGAATTTGATAAATTATACAACATTACCTATCATACACATCATTTTATTAATTAAAAGGAAAAATATTTATCATACATTAGTTCTAAAGGATTATATTTGGTCTTGAATCCCATGGAGTGGATGAATATTATAGTTTATTATTTATATATAGAAAAATATGTTACTAAAATATTACTGGAATATTATTTGATTTCAATTTTTAGAAAATTTTCCATATATAAAAATGAGAAATAACATTTCTTTTGATATTATTATTCACTAACTACTTTTATTTAATCTAATATCATTTTAATTTTTCAGATTTTAAAGGATTACTTTTCCATATATCATGAAACCATACATAGTTCCTTTAATGATTACACGGGATCATAATTACTATTTTTATATTAATTTTATGAAGTTTTTTTAGTTCAGTTTTTTCACCTAACAATTCCTGAGTACTACTTTTTACAACAATGTGATGTCAAAGAATATATTAGCATCCAAACATTAAAGGATATATTACAATTGTTTGTTTGGGATTTATATGGTTATATAGCTATATAATGTACCCTTGGTAGTGTTTTTATATAAAAAATATTCACCTTACAATTGGCATGACTTTTTAAAAGTCATATTGTGGTGATCTAATCTATTTCTAATTTGTTGAGTGGTAGATGAGTTTTATCTATCATGATTTTTGTTATAGTGTTGAAAAAAAGTGTAATATATTTAGAAGAATATATAAAAAAATTATGAAATAAGGAATGATCATTTCATAGGAGGGCACCTTTGAAGTTTTTGATGAGTACACATTTCATTATAATGTTCGTTCCATAGAGCGTGAATAAGTGGTTTTATAAGATGTGAATGTTATTAGTAAGATTTATTTTATTAATTGTTTTTGTAAAATGAGTTGGGATGTATAATATCACTTGTAACTAGCGTATTTACCCAAATCGGTATTTGGACTACCAATGTTCTAAGAATCATCATATTTATTCACATGGGTAGGTATTTAATGTTTTTTACTTAGAGTATGATGTCTATGAAATATTTACATAGATTCATTAATATGTAGTGAATTTCCAACAATGATGGTTGATATATATTTTTCAGATATGATATTGGAATGAGGGTTTTGAAAAGATCATTTAGGGTCATGGGTCTCTCAGGAGAGAACACTATCTTACTTTATTACTCTTACATTCCATATTTATTTTTATTGATGTGTATTTTATATAGGTATTTAAATTATTTTATGGTTTTAGGAAATGATATAAATTTTTTTTTACATTTATTGAATTGTGGATTGATCTGATTAGAGTTGAATATTTTGGGGATGATTATGTGTGGGGTTTTTTATGTGTTTATGGGTTTGATGATCATGGGTTGTAAAAATGATATTTAGGAATTTCATGGATGGAATGTTTTAAGGGTGTATTAATTATATAGGTCTAAAAAATTTTCTACTTTGGTTCATGAATTTGCCAATTGTATATTTTTGAATTTACACTCACGGATCAAAAAGGACATTTTTATTAAAAATGTGACTTCATATGTCTATTTTTATTTATGCATTAAAATTAATTTGTGAATACCATTATGTAAACATTTATAATAATTTCTATATGTTTAGTTTTGACATGTTTATTTCCATTAATTTATTTAATTCATTACATGACCTATTTTGTTCAATTTAATTAAGATAAAATAAAATATCATTTAATATATTTCATAGAATAAGGTTCAATCAAATTAGTATTTCTTAAGCTATTATGATTCAATTAGATGATGTATAATATGATAGAAGGATTTTGCATTATATTGGGAACAATTTTTTAAAAATATTTAAATTCACTTGTTAATATGTATTTTGTCTTTCATTAATGTGAAAAAAGTAAAGGATCTGAGAGAATAATATAATGGTACCCATGTTGTTGTATTATTATTCATCTAATCTATTACTTATGTGTACTTATCATAATATAAATATTTTAATATATTTTCAATAAATAAATATAAAGTGATGATTCATTAATATGTTTATTATGTAAATATTATTATTTATATTGTGGAATATTATCCTTCTATCTATCCTTCTCATCATCATTTCATATGCACTAATCCTATATAATTAAAAACAAACTGAATAAATCTATAACCTGAGATGTAATACTACCCTCATTAATTCCCTCTAATGTATTATCAAATGACAGGTATTCTATATTAAAAGAGTATAAAACTTTCGAAAAAAATATTATTTCTAATTTTTATGTTTTTTTTGTCATGTTTTGTGATGATCAGAGACTAATTTTACACTATATGTTTAGAGGGGAACACAAAAAATGGAAGAAGATTATGAAGACACTAAAAGTGAGATCTAGTTTATTGGTAAGGTTTTAGAGTGGAGAACCATGAATATGATAGGTATTTATTTCAATAATTATCTCTTGGATAAAGATGGATTGTGTCCATTAAACATGTTGATAAAACATCGATTGGAATTAAGGCATGTAGAACATGGGTCATTGATTGCGTAAGGGGGAGAAAAAGGAATAATTCTGCTCAAAACATATGATAAAATGTGAAAATTGAGATAAGTCATGTCCATGAGGGCCCTAATTATATCTAACTCAATGTTGGTTGATGATCATTCATTTAGGGGTTATGTGTGACCCAATTTGACATGTAATGAAAGGCAAGAAATTTGAGGCCCATGCACCAACTGTATAGTCCTCCAAAAATATCCTATCACATGTCATTAACCCCTTCCACACAAAACCATTTTTGAGAAAATGTTATGAATGTTATGGAATTTGGTTTAAATATTAATGTTGAATAGGTAAATAGTAAATTAGACTCATTATTTTATATTGATTTATGTAGAATTGTTTTGGAAGCCACTAGTGATAATATCATGAGACTTTTTTAACATTTTTAGAAACTATACATTGAAATTTATGGTGACTAATCCTATCAAAATATCATGTATATTTTTTTATTCATTTTCTTGTGTAGATATAGTGGTTAATTTACGTGGTTCATTTGATAGAATAATTAAAAAAATTATTTTATCGACATGAATTAATATTATTAATATTTTTCATAGGATTATGTAAAAACATAATATTTTATAAATTAATATTTGTTTGATAGTGTATAAATCCGACAACACTGATCCTATACAATTCATGAAGTATTATTAGATTAATATTTTAAATATATCGTGTACATTAAATTGGAATGTATGAATAGGTTTAAAAAATAATTATATATATATATATATATATAAATTTAATTATAGATAAAAAGTTATTTATATAGTATTTGTAATTAATCACTAAATTTATAGTGAAGACATTATATGATTCAAACATACATTTTGTTCAACAATTATTTTATTAGGTTTTGAGAGAAAAATATAACAATTATTTTCATCAAATTTAATTAATGGAGTTCTATAAAAATTATATCATTTTATAAATAACAATAAAAAAATATCTTATATTGATATTTCTTAATTTTTCTGAAAAGATTTATTTTTCCATGATTAATGGAACATATCAATTTTATTAATCCCTGATTTCACTTCAGTGCATAAATTAATTTAAAATTACCACTATCATATTAATTTTATTTTTATGTTTCATAATTTTTAATATAATATAATTATTTATTTTTTATTTTTTAATAATAGTTTATGGTATAATTTTTTTACGTTTAAAAATGCATTATTCATAAACACTTGTCTTTCATTGAGTTTTCAAGGTATAATTTAAATTAAATTTAAAACATTAAATGAACATAATTCAATTAAATGGATTCAATATTTATAGTTATGATATATAATATAATTTATATGATAAAAATAATTTTCCTCATAATGAGTAGAAAAAACAATTAAAAATTTTATTACCACAACTACGTTTGTAATCATTTTACCAAGGGTTGAACGAAAAAGATAGGGGTCAAAATAACATAAAAAAGTTATCAATTATATTTAATGGAAATAAATAGATACGTTGTGATCTAATATTAATGAATGTTCCACTTTTGAACAATTTGATTTGAATAAGAGGTTTTTAAATATTATTATTTAAAAAAATTCCAAGTGGGTCCTCTCACCCACATAAAAAGTAAAACCCATATTTGATCCTATAGAAACTTAAATATTCATTGTTTTTGTCCAATAAATACCCAAAACGCTTTCTTAAATTCATCCACATGTCTTACTATACCTAGTTTTATTATACCTAAATCCTAGTAATTGTTTTTGTAAACCTAAAGTGGTTGTCTACAAATCATATTTATTTCTTACCCATGAATTTTCATTAAATTTATTATTTCACTTTCATAAAATCTAATAATAACATGATGATATCATAGAAATAGTTTCTAAAATATATTTATATATTATTGTGTAAATTTTATAACATATATCAACTTGATCTTCTATGAAATGAGAAACAAAACAATCCTTCTTTTGAACAGTGGACTACCGCCTCAAAAACCAATGTAATTTTCTTCCCAGCATCTTCTCTCAATTATGTTTTAATGATGGATTTAATAAATATATATATGTGAAATTAATAATATATTTATCATTATATGATTTTGATAAATCATATCTTTTCTTTAAGTAATATACATAGAAATGTGATAATGTTGTTAATGAATACGTGGGGATTCCCACCTTCAGAAAGTGTTTTTTATAGATTTTCATTAACAAATAAAAAGTATGGTTTGTAAAAGTTTATTTATGGAAATAAAATAGTATTTATAATATAATTACATTTGTTTTATGATAACATAATACATACATTCTCTCCACTATTACCATTGAAAATTGAAACACTACTCATGTATATGTATGACATGCCATCTCCCCGATCGTAACATATTTCATTTTCATAACATTATAACAATATTATTATTAATGTTTTAATTTATGTATTAAAAAGATAACTATTTAATGACTAAAATTCTTTATATTGTTTAATAATCAGTTATTTGATAGTATTCATCCTATATAATTCAATGTTGACATTTGAGACGAATATCATCAAAATGTCAGAAATGAAATGAAATTCTTACGTAGATTAATATTAAATTGTAATAAATAAATTAAAAACATTAATAAACATTTAAATGGATCCAAATAATTTATATAATAAACATTATTATATTATTCAATACGATAAGAAACACATTTTATGAGTTAGGGTCAGGGTATGGTATCTCTCCAAACCACAATTTTCTTGGAGTTATGAAAATTATCTCTCCAACTCATTTTCTATTTCTCCTTTATGTAATGGAAATATTTTAATTATAAATATATTTAGTTGAAATATACAATTAGGATACTCAACAATTTACTTATTGGAAAACACATACCTTATGAAAATTTCTAAAATTTATTTATGAAAACTCTTCAGATTATGATATGAGGTCTGATTATAAAACCCATTTTCATTCCCTAGTTAACATCTAAATCATTGCCTTCTATTTTATTTAAATTTTTATATTAAAATAAGACTGAGAATAATATTAAGAACATGCTTAGATAGATCTATAATGTATTCAGTAAAACATATGTCTCATGAGAAGTTTTTTATGGGATTAGATGGTAATCCTCTTCCTATATAAGAATATGTACACCATGTGATGTTATATTAGAAGTAATCCTTGACATATTATTACACAATGTTTTGGATCTCTACCACATTTAAAATTTTTACATGATACCGATTTAAAACATTATTTATGTTATAATCCCTAATATTTCCTCATGATTCTTTTCTTTTATGATTTCATGTGATACCTTTGACTCACATTATTTGATTCTGTATCATGTCAGTTCCCTTATGGGGATTTTTTTATCTCCACGTTTTTTTGTATTCTCTAGGTAATCCCATTAATTTATAGTGTCTAAAAGTTATTTTTTATCTCTTTGTGGTGGTTCAAATAATTGCATTATATTTTGATTTTGATTTTTAACATATTTTGTCTCAATACAGTGGTAGTTTTCAATCCTTGTTTTTTGTTGATGGATGTGTTTGATAAAAATAGTGTAATAATTAATTTAAAAAATATTTGTTCACATTTGTTTGAATTAATGGATGAACTAATTATTTTTTGGATTATGACTATAATGCATTAGTTAGCACAATTGGTAAAAGTAATTATATCGGAAAATATCATGGAATTTTTGTGAAGTTTAATGAAAGTGGATTCCAATAAATTACATCCATGCATGGATAAACAAAATTTACTTGGATGTTGAATAATTTTACAGGTTGGAAATAAAATAAAAAAGAATTAATTTGTAATTAACTCTATCATCACATAATGAAATAAAAAAGTCCTTTTATCACACCAGGTTACATAATCCTTGGGGATTTAAATCTAAATTTAAAAGCACTTTACGAACCATTTTAAAAAAATTGTTTTGAAAACCTATAAGGTACATCAGTATTCATAACATATATTGAATCCTAGATACTCATTAGCTAAGATACACTTATCATTTATATGTTATTTATTGTATGTCTATATGTTTCCCTTAGGATTGTTTATTTTCTAATGTACTACAATCATATTATTATTTTATAGTATGTGATGGGAAAAAAGATATATCAATTCAACAACCAACGTGATATGAAACGTAGTGATTCACCGAATTATATATATAAATATTTTGGAGTGGGTGATTATATATATAGGGATTTTTTGATTCATGAAGGTAATGTTATGAATATAAAAATGAAATATTATTAAATTCCCACCTTCTAATAAGAATGAGGAATTTATATTATGGTATATTATGTGTTGAAATAATCCTTGATTTATTGAATCTTATTTTTTATTCATTATGAAATAATGATATAAATCCATTAGGAAGATAATTTCCATCCTTAAATTATAATAATAAATGAAATATGTGTTAATTATTTGTCACAAGTAATGAGAACTTGGTCAATGGTGGACACTGATCAAGAACATAACATCAAAAAAAGATATTGATTCCATTGAATTGGAATAATTCATGAAAATATATTTCAATATATATTTTTTTCATGAATTCATTATTTAATAATTGAGAACGATTTATTCCCATGAAAAATGAACTTGATTTTTTCAAGGAATATAAGGAAAACATCCAATGGATTGAACCATAACCCTCTAAAATTATCATCAAAAATGAAAATATATTGGACCATTAAATTAGTAGGACAAAGTGGAGTCTATGAAAATCATTAATGATTATAAAATTTGATTGATATGAATATATTTTCTATAATTCATTCAATTTTAATATGGATATATATGACTCTTAGTGGACTTGTTGTACTAGAGAAAAAAAGATAATTATAATATTTTCTTATTTATTATAAAAATATAAATCCCAAGGTGTAAAAAAATCCAACATTACTTGTAATGAACTCTACGAATATTCATCCCAGAATGTATCTGAAGGGAAACTGAATATGCTAAAAATGAGTATAATAATATAATTACAATAAAAAATACTAATGAGAGATAAGTATCATTAATTGGTATTACTATATCAAGATAATGGATAGTTTTGTACCTTCTAATGACAACCCAAATTAAGTAGTGGTCCATAATAAAACCACTTATAGTGATCCATATTATCCATGGACAATATCAGTATTTTTGACTATTTCTGAAATAATTATGTCGATTATAAAAACTAGTAACCAAGATAAATATGAATGGTGTAATGTTTTTTGGCCCATTAAATGTTAATATATATTTAAGGAGTCGAAAAATCATTTTTCCACTAAACCAGTTCTCTTAATTTTATCAATTAGGGGACTTAATGTGGTATTTTATGTCGTTTAAAATAAGGAGTAAGATTAATAATAATGATAGAGTAGTATAGTGATTCCCTATTCAATAGTAATTTTCTATGATCATGATTAGAACTATAATCACATTATCATTTATTAGTTGACATGATTATTTTATTAGAAATATGGAACAATTATCTTCCTTGAGGGATGTGTGATACATATTTAGATCATAAGATCAGAAAATAAATAATTATACAGAAGGATAAGAATATATTATATAAAATTTTTTATAGATGATCAATGAAAATTAATGATATACCAATAACCATCCTAGGAAACAGATGAATTTATAGATACTATATGTAAAATGAATCTGGATGTTTTATCAATGATGATAATTCTGTAGAATCTAATATACATAGACTTGAAATGTATGGACAAGTGAATTGTAATGGAAAAAACCTCATCATTCTATTCTAAAATTATTTATCAACCCTCCCATAAAGTGAAGATAATGGACTATAAATAATATGATGAATACAGTAGAAATAAGGAATAATATATCAGAAAATATATATTCAAATAATTTATGATTAAAATAGATAAATTTTTAATATTTGGGTTAAAACTATATAAACCATAATATACTAAGATTAAGAAGGTGATTTTTAATGATGCACATAGATAGAAATTAGTCATCCACATAGTGAAACAAAAGATATATAAATATCTCTTAGAGGAAAATTGGGGAAAAATATACAAAGGACATCATATATTATATATAAAATAATCATATTTGTTAGTAAGTGAAGTATGGAAAGAAAAAAATTAAAATTGAATGATGAAACTATTATCGATACCTAAATGGAATTGGAAAAAAATCATCATTTAATTTTTCACTAGTCATTAAAAGACATAATGTGAAAATAATTCCACATATGTTGTGGAGGATCCTCAAAAAAATAAGTCACATTTTATTGCAATTTGGTAGGGATTCTCACATGATATACATTAGTGGTTATAAATCAGAGAGTTGGTGATGAAACATGGAACAACACTATTAGTTTTATATAATAATGATTTTAGATTCACCACCATGTTCTGGAAGTGACACCAACATGTTCTAAATATGGTTTTGAACATAATTATGTATAATCACCATAATATATTTTCCATTCTAAAAATTTTATTCAAAAATTGAAAGATATATTGATAGCATCTTCGACTGACTTGAATGGGGTATGAGATCGACCTATTCTTTTGTTTGAGTTATAATACAATAATAGATGTTCCCAAAGTATCCAAATGGCTATTTTTTATAACCATTATGGGATGATATGTTGATAACAAACAAGTTCGTATAATGTTGGTTAATAGAAGGCATTGTGACCTAAAATGGTTGAGGAAATGGTATGGAAGGTGAAGAACATTAATGAAAACATCATGGAAATAGAGAGTTAAAAAATATACATGTTAACAATTCTAGATGAATCCTAGTGTTTGAGGTTAGTTATAAATTATTTCAATATAAATATTCATGCAAAAAAATCAAGTGAATTTGGAAAATGGGAAATATCAACTTCTAGACCATATCCCCCTTAAACAATCTTTATCACATTGGAGTTATGTCTTATGAAATATCACTTTCAACATTCATTTTTTATATACATGATAGATCCATGACTCCCTACTAAGGAATTAAATAAAATAACACTCACATTTTATGAATTTTTAGGTAGTATAATTGTTAAATGATATCCCTTATGAGAATAATCTAGTGAAGAACATTTGCATATAGAGATTACATTTCTATAAAACAAGATAACTCATATAGGAAAATGTTTTATGGAGGAAGAATAAATACAAAGAGGAAACTTGTAAATATGGGGAGTATATGAATAAAGTACCATCATATGTTTTCAGTATAGTATGTAATATGGAATTTCATCAGTGAAAATAATTAAGGGGAATAATTCAAAAAAACAAAATTTAAAAATAAATCCATGTATAATAATGTACACAACACACATCAACGAGACTAAACACACCATGATACAATATTTATTCAATAAAATAAATATAACATCGATTTTAAATTGGATGGTATGTATAGTATTTACCACATTATGAAATATTAAAATTCTTAATAATAAATAAAAATTTATTTAAAAATTCTTATTAAATAATAACTCCATTTTTAGTAAATACAGTTTATGCTTAAAAAATAAATTCTCTCTACAAATGATTTTATCAATTATTGGGTGAATAATATAATTTAAATTTGAGATTTTTAAAAATACAATTTTAATAAAATTTTATAATATTAAAATAGATATTTATAAATTATCATAGATTGTAATTTTTCATATTATCTGAATAGATGGCTTTTTTACTTAAATAATTGAAAATATTGATTTTCTAAAATATTCATTTATTTTAATTCAATAAGATAAATTAAAAGTTCTATTATTCAATAAACATGATTTCAATTTTATATAATTATTATTAATATTTAATAATAAAATTTAATTGTGGATAATATTTATATAGACCATTTTTATACTTCTTGTTTTGGGTTTAGAAACACATTTTCCTGAAAATCCTTTTTGATCACAATTTTTTGGGTTAAATTATAAGTTAAATTATACTAATTTTTTAAATTTAATGAGGTAATATAGATTTTATATTTTTATTCAGAATAATTAATATTACAAAATAAGGTATTCTTATATTTTTTTAATGTATATCAAAAGTAGTAAAAAATGTATGACAATGCTTATGGTTAAAACAGGATATCCAGGGGTCAAACAAATGATATAAGAATTAAAATGACCTAATAACGAGTATAATTTATATTTTATGCCCATATTTTTACTTCAAAACATATGATATTCTGTTATAGTCCCTTTTTAATATCTTTAGTGTGAAAATGATTTTTATATATTTTATTTTCTCAAAAATTCTATGTGGGTCCTCTCCCCCACTTATAAAATGGCACCTCCACACTAATCTTATCTACTATTTTAGAGCCCTTTAGTTCATCCAATATCTACCCAAATAACTTGATTACATCTTTCCACAACATCTAGAGTAATTTTTTGATCGTAAAAACATAGTATAAGGGATTTTTGAATAATCCTAAAGAGCTTCTCCTTAGAAGAAATATAAAACATTAAATCTTATTATTTACATATTTCATCTTCCACGTACATTGAAAACTATTAAACCATGATGATGTAAAAAATATTATCTCAAAAAAATTTATTTTTTATTGTCTTAATTGTAAAACATACATCCTTCTTATCTTCTATCAAATGGGAAACCAAAACAACATTCTTTTATATGACGTACCACTGGATCAGAAAATGATGTAATATTTTGTCTATAATAGCCCATCCATGATTAATATAATGACATATTTAATTAATATATAAAATATTAATGACATAATAATTAGTATATTAAATTAATATATCATATATTTTCTTACATTTCCATTTTGAGAAAAACAATAATGTTGTTCATGAAGGTATATATGTCATTTATATTTTCCACATGACATTGAAGGTATATATATGTGTAAATAAATAAATATTATAATTTTTATGAGTTAATGAAAACTACGGAATAATAAAAAATATCCCATTTCTCTATTATGATCAATAAAAAAATAGAAATGGTCTTCACGAATACCTGTATCCTTCTAGGTCGATGAACGCAATGTCGTTCATTTTTTATAGCCATATTTCATGATTGGTTTTATAGGTATAATTTTGGTATAAATATGGTAATTGTGTCATTATTTTCATTACATTTACAATTTACTAGTAAAATATTTTACCATAGTAAAGCTACAAAGATAATTATGGACATATGAGGAAAAAAGTGTCCCAACGTCCAACGTAAAATTAATTGATTATCTAAAAAAATTCTTCTTAATAAATTACATATAATAAATAAAAAACATTAAATCGGTTTAAGTTATTAAATAATAAAAATAATTTTATTAATTTGGAATATAATAAATACATGCTACGAGTTCAGCCTGAGGTAAGGAATCTCTCTAAACAATAATTTATATCTTGTGTGGACAATTCCCCCTGCAACACACTTTCACTACCAAATTAATTTTATATAATTGATATAAATAATTTATATATGAATATAACATATATCCATAGCTTATTATTGCATTTTTTGTTGTAATACATGTTATGTGATCTTTTTTTAAATACATTCTTTATGAAATCAATTTTGATAGTGATGACAGAATAGACTACGATACCCATTTTAATTTCTTGGGTAACTCTAATATTTTTATTTTTTGATAGAATTACATTTTATATAATACATTATCAAGAACATGATATGCTGGGGTCACCTAAATATCACACCAATTAAATAGGTATCATTTATTTACATGAAAAATTATTTATTGGATTATGGAGTAATCTTAATACACTATGAAAATATGTATTCTATTTGTTATCTCCTACAAAGTAATCCTTGAATTATTCTAATGAAATATTTTTTTTCATAAACACATCATATGTTTTCAATAACTTATGAAACTTCATTCTTTATGTAATTCTACCGTGGGATTACTCATGATCCATCTCTATTATGATATCATGAAATACCTTTTACTATCACATTACATTCTGTTATAATGTTTCTTTCTTTATTTTGATTTTTAGTTGATAGAAATTTTCTATTCATTCCCTAGTCATTCCAATGGATTTTTAGGAGATCAATGGGATTTATGATCTCATTATTGATATTAAAATAAAGATGATTTATTTTCATGTTTCTATATTATAAACATAATCTTATAAACAAATTGTCCTTTTAACTCCTTCTTTCTTAATGGATAATTATGTTAAAACCATGTAATATTATGTTTAAAAATTCATGGGTCACTATAGTTTTGCAACAATTGCATTATTCTATTATAGAAAAATAGTAACCCGATTGGTTAAATTTCATTATTATTTATTATTATCAATTATTATGGAATGCCACTTCCTAATTATATATTAACAACAGACATTAAAATATACATCATGATTTAATTATATTAAAAATATTTTTTTGTATTTTTGTAATACCAAAACAAAATAAAATAATACTATATCACATGTTGAACATTTTTTTCCTTCTACTCAGGTTGAAACAGAAGAATATTGGTCTTACGTTTTCGCAATATCAAATATATTGTACACATTAGAACAATCTGATTTTCTTATAGTCACCATTATTTCCACCAGTTTCTATATGGACCTCCTGATAACCTAAAGGCACATCATTTCTTTTCGGTCATATTGGCCAGTCACGAACCAATATGTCCCTATAGAGTCATCAAAGTGGTAATGTAAACTCTATAGTCAAACCCCTATAATGTATTATTATTATTATAATTATTTACTATTTTTGACTTCATGATCGTGTATATTATGCCTTTTTCATTTTAAAATTTAGGAAAATATGTTGTTTTATAATCTTATTCGAATACTTTCTGGAAATGATATTTATGTTAAATAGATTTAAAAAAATGTATTTAGAAGGAATAAAATGAATATTATTTGGGTCCTTTTTATTCATTATTATTTTTTCTATATCATTTAATAATATTTCTTGGAAATTACATGAGATAATAAATTGATATAAATTATATTTTATTTTTCCATGATTTTAGTGAAATGATGTTTAATAATTTTTTAAAATATTTTAAAATATTTTTTTATTTATATAATTTTTTATTTGTGTGTTTTCAAACAATTTGTATAAAAATATTTATTATTTATCATGGTATTTATTTTTATTAAATGTTTTACTAATGAAATGAAATTGATTTTTTCTATCATTAAATAAATTATTTTTAAATTTTTAAATTGGTTTTAATTTAATGATTTTTGTTATAATATATTATATGAATTATTTTCTCATTTAATATTCACTATTAATTATTTTACTTAACATTATACTATTTAACTAATTAGGGTTATGATACTTATATAAATAAATACACATAACATAAATATATATAAAATTTGGATAAACATTCCCTATAATATACCTCAATATGTAATAGGGATAGAGTGTTTTATATATTAAAATAATAATTAATTTGATAGATAGAAGAATAAAATGTCTAACAGTGGATTTTAAATTCATGAAAATTATTGAGAATAGATGATGTTAATTTTGAAACATTATTTTAATGAAATTTCTCTTTTTAAATACATAATTGAATTTACATTAAAAATCATGTAGTTTTAAACGACTAATGTATAACCATTTAAATAATAAATAAGATAGTTCCATGATAGCAGAAAATGATATTTGAAACTTAAACAACAACGTTTTTAACACTGTTATATTACATAATGATGATCATGAAAAATTAGTTGAGTGACTTCATTAATTAAAGGACACCGATGCAAAATAGATGCAACTTGATAAATCACTTGAGTTATATGAATTAGTACATTTTGTAAATCAATAAATTTATATTGGATTTGGAAAATATATTAAATTATCCATAAAAATATTTTTCAACCATATCAAGGGACTTTGTGAAATAAAACAAATGGGTGAAATAGGATATTTTCATGATTCATTCGATGAAACTAATATCTTTAATTGATTTTATCATATTTATAATGATTCGAACAACATTGGTCTAGGTCATACCGAGATATTTTCTTGTCCAAGTATATGTATATAAAGTATATAATAACATCACAAAAAATTTAATAGACTCAATAAATTGATATAGATGTTGAAGAATTTTGAAATAATTCTGAACATTACTAATAATAAATAACAAGAAGAAAAATAATATTACTAAGAAAATTTTATAGTATATATCAATAAAACCATTGTTGTACATATTTTTCATGGAATCTAAAATTGTAGTGAAAATTAAGTTGCGTTCTATAATAAATAACATTAATTATTAATATATCATCCAAGAGATTCAAATACATGTATAAACATTTATCCAGAATATATAAAGTTTTCATCAAATTCTAGGATAATGTTGTTGGTATTAGTTAATGATATATTATTAAAATTTATAAATCCAAGTAATATTAATAGAATATTAACAATTATTTTTCCCTTATAATATAACTCTAGGGATGGGTATGTAATAAACATCATTCATTATTTTTAGGATAATTCCAAGAAAGAAAATTCCTAGAAATGATATTGATGTATATATTCAAACACATATAGAATATTTTTTTGAGTTTTATAAAAATGTTATAGATATATAAGTTTCATTATTAACCAACATGTCAAATATACATGAAACTATATTGATGATTATTAGTGATTTTTATGGAATGGAAAACATATTTAGTTGGAACAATCAGTTTAGTGAAGGTAGTCTACTTTTTCAATATGAATTTCATTACTTAATAATTAATTATTGAAAGAAATAGTGTTTTATATGAAATTAATTATTTATATAATATACAACTATATTTTAGTTTATCTAGTAATTATATTATAATTTAAATTATTTGAGGCCACCCCTAAAACAATTTTTAGTATTAATTTTTTTTCCTCAATTAGAAAATTATTATATAAATTTCATGGATTACTATCAGTTGAATTTTTGATTGAATATATATTTAGAAAATAATTTTGTCATCATAAAAATATAAGAGGATGTGTATATTCTTAGAATACATTATTTTTAACTCAAGATTTTATATTATAATCATGATGTTATATAAATTGAGATGAGTATTTTTGGGAACATTGTTATTACAATATTTAATTATTTAGGGAAATAAAATTATTATCTATATTTTTAAAATTATCTACAAGAAATGTATATAAATTTTGATATCTAGAAAAACTGTAATTGAAATAACCCTATAACATTTTATATGTCAAAATGAAGAATAATATGTTTTCATTGGAATATTAAATATTTAAATGAACGTAATGAATATTCTTTTAAGGTTTTTATAAGTGCTAACTTTAATCATTATAAGTTACATTGATTAAAATTCATGACTTTCACATTTTAATGTATAAATTCACTAATTGGGTATTCAATTATTATTACATAATAAAACATATCCAATTGTAATGAAGGAGTGAAGACTATTCATGCTACATTTATAGAAAACACAACAAAAAACATAAAGCCTAAGAAACATGATAAAATAATTGTAATTATACACTTTTATATATGGTTTATATTTCCCTAATTTTATTTCATTATGATGGTCTATTTGACTGATTGTATGATCAAGGATGTAGATGTTGGTGGGCCTGCACATTACTGTTGGATTTAACATATATATAGGTATTTGAGTCCATCATTTTTATGATTAATTTTTTTATATAATAATTACATACATGGGGAATTTTTTTAATTTTATCTCTTAAATTTTGTATCATGGTAATTTAATTTATTATATGACGTGGAAATCTCAACTAGAAGACTCTTTTATTGAAGGATATATGGACGAAGAGATTTTTATTTTTAAAGTGTTCAGATAAGATTTAAACTAAATTAAATCATGTTAGATGGGTTGATAATGATATTAATCAATATAATATATGTAATAAATTATAAACCTGTATAATTCCTTGTCATAATATTTTAATAAAGATACTCAATTAAATAAGAATAAATAACAATCCAACATGAATATTTAATTTTTATAAGAAGTGATATTTTATATCATTCCATTTAATAAGAGTATTGAAAAAATAAAAGGTTTATTTTAATCGAAGAAGATGTTAGAAATATATAAAAAATATTCACAATGTTGTTATAGCTTGGTTTTACCATCACTTTAAATCAAAATCAATTTATTTTTCATAGTGAATTGAAAAAAAGTATCATTTATTAAAAGTTAAATATTTTTATCGTACTTTAAGATCATGAATTTTGACTATTTACACATAGTGAAAAATAATTTGAAATATTTAGATGAAGGGAATATGAGGAAATATAGGAGATCTATTTTTGATAATATTAATGGCTCTATGAATTATAATGTTTTTATAAAAAAAATTCAAAAACAAACGTTTGATTATTCATTAATAAATAGAAGGAGATCAAATACATTGAAATGTTAATTGAAATTATTTAATTAAATTATCAATTATTTCTTTCAGTTGTATTATATAAATGAGTGTAAGATGATTTCATTAAGTAATATAGTAAGACTCAATTATTAATACCTATGATAATTTCTCTCAGTTGATTGGTAATAAAGAAGTTAAAGAAAATGACCCTTTTATTTTAAATTCAATATATATAATTTTATATTATGTGGATGATTGATTACATAACTGTTTGAGTGATTGAAACCATGTGAAACTCGGACACTTGTATAATATGGGTGATCAAGTTACATAATTGTTTAATGATCCTCAACCACATAAATAATATAATATTTATCAATAAATTTAAAAAAATTGAACCAGATGGCTTTATAAGGGAGGGTGAAGATCATGACTTGTAGTACCATTGGAAGAAACAAATAATATGTTTAGTGGTGAAGAAATTTATTATATTTTTAGTTATATATTAAATTATTTATTAATGCATAATAATATTTAATTATAAATTGATTAATTTTGATAAATAAATATTATTTTTTGATAAAATTATATTGATTTAAAATTATATATCATTATATAATATATTTTTAAATCATTATTAATGTAGGAATTCCATAATTTAAATAAAATCATGATAAAATTTGATCCTATATAACGTCAATCTCGTGAGACGTTCTTTCTGATACTCCTCCACCTTAATTATTTATTCTCACTAATCTTGATATGCCCATTTTATCATGTGACTTTCATTTAATCTTTATGGGGTTCCTATATTTTATTTTTTTGGTTTATATAGGGAAATATTAAGGGAACTAGCATGGGAAACAACAGTGAAATTTCAATATAAGTAGTATTTTTATAGTGGAGAGTGACCTGAAATATTTATTTAAGATAATAATTAGAACCATTCCTATATAATTTTCATTTTTAAACCCCTAAAAAAATTTATTTTTTATTTTTTAAATTAAATAAACTATATTTTCTATACTTAATGTAAAAAATGACACTAATATAGGATTTAAATTATATTTAAAATAAGCACTAGTGGCCAGTAGCAAGACTAAATACAAGGAATAACTGGTGCATGCGTCATTGAGGGTTGATTATGTTTCACCAAGTATATTTGAGTGAGATAGTCCACCCATTAGTGTATCATTTATCTTTTTCATATTGTCAAACATAAATGTTTCTTATATAAAATTTATATAAAACATACTTTAAAGTATATATTTTAATATTCTTTTTATAAACTATAGAATCTTGATGGTGTTTCAACATTTGTTTTATATTTTATAGGAGGACAAAATTGTGTATACTATTGTAGTATTTAATGTTGTTTTTTTATTATTAGTATAATTATATTGAATTTTATTTTTCATTCATTTAAAATTTTATGATATATTAATGTATGTTTGAAGAAAATATAGTAACAATTAGACACCACATCAATTTGGGTCAAAAAATTCATCCTTTATAAAAATGATGGAATATAAAATTAGTAATTATAATTGTAACCAATTTACAAGGAGAATAAAATTTTAAAAAACACTATGGAAACTAATGTAGTGGTAATAAATCGTTAAATAATTATTGAATCATAGTGGGTATTAAAAAATAAAATATATTAATGAATAAAAGATAATTCATAGAAATCATAGTTTCTCGATGGATTTTCATACACCTACCAATTCTCCAAACATATAAGTTAAAATAATATCATATTTAAAAAAACTATTGATTTAATGTGTTTTTATTATAGGGTTTTAATGTAGGCCAAGGAAATATTGTAAGACTATGAATATCATTTATACATGGTTGTGTAACATGATGTAATGTTTTGATGAAATTATTTATTACATCATATGGAGGTGATCCTTAATTGATAATTATTCTATCATCCTTCAATGATTATTATGAGTTAGGAAATTAATGAGCCATACTTCTAAGTGAGGAAATGTGATATGATTCTACAAACGTATATTATGATTCTCATATTTTGATATTTAATATTATAGCGTGTAGTTTAAATATTAATTGGTTATACAATATATCGGTTATTATATACTAGTTCAGTACATAATCACATCAGGATAAACCATTTTTCAATCATACTCGATCAAAAAGAAGTTGAACAATATCATTGAACTTATTGGATTGGTTAACATCCCAAACTATCTGAGTACTAAGACGATAAACGAACCTGTTGGACAATTTCCTCACTCATGCCTCCGAATACACTAGAGGCTTCCAACTCGCAATAAGGGCCTCAATATCTGATAGTGGCGAGATTGTACCCTAAAAATCATATTTTCATAGCGGTATTACAACATATAAATAGTTAAAATAGTTGAATAATTTTTTAAAAGAGATATTGAAGTTGATTGCATATAATAACAATTTAAGAAATTTTCCAATGCCAGTTTATACAAAGCATGCATTCATTCCATAGTGATGATAAATAACATGAATTTTTTTTATTCATTCAGTAATGCTGGATTACTATACATTAAATAAGAAATAAACTAAAACCCTAATAAAGTTATATCCATGAGAATCATGGTCTCTCAATAAGTCCTTTGCTCTTAACATTTTGGTCATAGAACACATCAATAAGAAACGTCCATAGTCCAACATAAATATGTTCTACCCAGGTCTTTAAGGTAACTAAGTATGGTGTGAGATAAAATTTTAGTAGGCTGACACCAAAGGTGTCAATCCCAATCTAGTATGGGCATATAAATTAATGTCATGTTCAAGTGTAAGGAAATAATAACCAGAACAATATAAATAATCAACCACATAAATGGGTTCTTAATTTACACATGATGTTTATACCTACTTCATATCATAGCTAGTTTATGAGCCTAATAATTAATATATATATATATATATATGATATGGGATGAGATGTACCCATGGACTTTTTATACTAGGGGAATCACTCATAGTCAAATAGCTATCTCAACACCAATAGCTATCATAGTCTTCAATCTAAATTCCTCTCACGATCATTTGGAACTCAAAATGGAGTTTGACATAGTATTCATACTAAAGGTTCTCACAGTCCTTTGTTAATCAATACGGAATCTCCTATGGTGATTCTAATTTGGGTTCTCATAGTACATTTTCAATCCATATAGAAGCTCATAAAGTCTTCCAACTCATTTCTCTCAATATCAATTTGAAATAAATATTGAACCACAAATTCTGTTCCTACACAATGATATTTTTATCCTTTTGGAGTCAATATGGAATCACACATGGTCTTCATACTCAACGATTTCATTGAACATCGTTAAATAGTGAATTTAAGGCATATTTATTAATGATATATTAGAAATGAGGCATAAACCTTTCATGAAACATAACAAAACATTTAATTTATAAGAATATATATATATATAATTACTTATCACTTACACATTCCATTATCCATGTTTCTGTCCATAAATGTCATTATATTTCATATCAACAATTTAACATATCATAATCAAGGAGAATTATATAACCATCCCTTATGTTCCCTTCCAAATAAACCATCATTTATATTTTCTAAATAATTCATAAGGAAATACCTAATATGCATTTACAAAGCAAAATTCAACTTCACAACACTCATTTAATTCATTAAAGAATGGAAATAAAATTTATAATATAAAAGGGGGCCACATAGATGGTGACATGATCATTAAAGAACATTGCTACATAAGAAATTCCATTAAAGGAAATTAAAGAGGCTATGTAATATCCTTGAAATCAACTAACAAAAACGACTATCATAATTAAAAATCATAGTTTTAATTCAAAAAGGAATAAAATAATAATCAATACTTTTTATCTTGAATTCAGTGCACCTTTGTTAGAGGGGTTTCATTTTTAAATCATTAAATTGTTTATAAAAAATAATGTTCAATTAATCATGACATCCAATTCAATGACAAAAATAATTTTAGAGACACCCCCATATAATAAAAATATTAAGTAAATTTTAGAAGGAAATTATGTAATATTTTATTAAATTTAAAGGGTAAAAGAAATGATGCATTGCCTCAAGAAATACACCAAGTTAACCCAAAAACATGGTTCATGGAAAATTTATGATGGAAACACGATGCTAATCTACACATTCACTCATATACGTTAATATATATTTATATATATAAACCCCTTAATCAAATGAAAATACCCCCCCCCCCTCAACGAGGGACCTTGTAAAAAGATGATATATATTTATATTCATACCAAGGTGTATGAGTGAAATCCCTCCTCTAGTATTCAAATTCTCTACAATAAATACCAAAGACCCAAAAACGCCACAACAAGGACAAATAACCCCATGAAAAACAACAATAACCTCAAAAATTAGTAATTCATCATTTATCAATTAAGTGAAGATAAAGAACAAGTGAAACCATACCAGACACCATTTACAGAAAACCAAATAAAACTAATATGCCTCACCTTCAGCATCGGGTGCTAGAATATGCACGAAGTGTTTTAGAGAGTACCTTCACATAAACCAAGATCAAAGGAAACAAAAAATAATAATTAACCCCAAATACTAGGGTTTTTACCTAATTAGTTAGGGCGAATCGGAGACCAAAAATTGACCAAAATATATAAAGAAAAGGTACATTAAGACTGTCCTCATTAATTGAACAAGAAATATGTGTAAATCCTAAGGAAATGGAAAGATATGATAGAGCAAGATAGGGGTGTGAGCATGTGACCAAGGGGAGTCCCTAGGGGGATTTGAGATTCTAGATGGTGGTACTGTAGGTTTTAATTTATTTTCTATTTAATTTAATTAATTATATTTTTTAAAGGAGAAACATTAAATAGTTTAGAAATCATAGCTTCTAAAACCATGTGCCAACAATTCACCCTCCACATGGCACATAGATCACCTTGCATGGTCAAGCCACATGGTTTGGCCATCCTACACCAATGTTTTAGGGACTATTACATTGATACTACCCAATTTCATCAAACCATTCTAGCTAGGTGAACGATTTAGAATATCATTTCTAGAATATGAGATAGCCTCATGTTCACATGCATATGACCGTATGGTTTATTTCTGGGGGTCGTATATTTTAGAAAAACTATATACCCTATGTAGACCAATCAAAATAGGAATTTCCCTGGCCAGTTCGTTCGAATCTCCACAATACATATAAGAAACATTTTGAGCCATCACCCAAGTCCAAAAACATACTTTGAAGGGTTACAACTCTAGGAATATTAATCCATTGTTCTTTTTTATATACGTATAATTTATTAAATAATAATTACAAATTCCCTTTCATTTTTTCCAGTTAACATCCCGGGATGATACACAATTCCAACCATAGAACATATATGCCCTAATAGGCATGTATGAATAGCATAAACAAAAACCTATATACAAGGGTCATCATGATTCATTCAAATGATAACATTATATTCAAAATTTCCTACACACCTTTGACCATAATTTAAGAAGAAGACACTTTTTTCATTAATACTCGATCCAATGATAATTTTGAAACCAAAACAAAAAAGGGAGCCTAACCCAGAATGTTTTTCTCGATACATGATCCTAGAATATTCTCATTAATAATATAATAAATGTTACTTACAACCATAGTCAATACCATTATAGAGGGACAATTATAATCCCCGTAATGTCCCACCATCATAATTTCCTATAAATAATGCCTAAACACATTTTATTGATGGTACTCATGTGATTTCCAAAATGGTTAAATGGTTGATTCCCCCATTAAATTGAATTCCCTTATTGATCTGGAATTTCATGATGAACCCTAACTGAAATAATTATCTCAAGCCTTAACTTGATGATGTTCTTGAAATGGTTCTTTATTGAAAAAATCAATTAATAAGAGAGACAACTAGTCAACGTACTCTAGTCAACCATTCAAAAACATTCTCTCTTTGTAAGGCTGAGATTTTACAAACAGAACTATGATGAATTATCCCAAGTCGTCACAAATATACAATGATCATTCGGACCAAAATACACATTTAACTTCTTGCGATGCTACATGATCAAAACATCACATGGACCTAAAAATAATTTTTCCACCACCCGAACATGGGTGTGACCCAAAACTAGACCACAAGAGTAATATAGTATTTATAATAAATACACGTTAACACGAATTAAAGCATGAGATATACATGGATTCAAATTAATGGAGTTCAATATACAATTTAGAGGTATAATACATTCAAGAACAATAAGATAGATGATAGAAAAAGTCCATGATGTCTGTATTAGATCAATGAATATTCATAGAGTGGCATCATTTGGGCGGTCAAGTAAAAGAATGGAACAATAGTTGTCCAAGAGTTTTCCCATGTAAATTCTACATGGGAACCTGAGTTCCACTCAAAACCACCATTCCATGAAGAGAACCATACTTCTAGTGTAAAACACAATGAATAACACCCAAAAAAACCAAACAATGTTAAATATTTATTGCAGAATATGACTGACTCTTACTTAGTGAATCTAGGATGAAGTCACAATTGGGAAATTTTCATAGGTTAGAAGAACAAGCTAATATAGTTTAGAAGATTTCATTGTCAACAAAACTCAACCACAAGAAAGGAAATTAAACAAAACCGAACTGTTTGACATCAAGGAATAGGAGATCAGTATCACTTGCCAACATATCATCATTAACTGGTCAAATGCCTCTAACATCCAAGGAATTATGTTTTTCCATAATCATAACAACATATGTTCTCCATGACCAATATTGTATCTGAACGGTATTTTAAATATCCACACACATCAATGTCATTATTCTGAGTAATCAACAAAATGATTCAACATTCATTCCTTAAGAAAATCATCAAATGACCGACCATCTTAATATAGTCAATCTTAGTGCGTTCCATCTATATTGAAGGACACCTAGCCACCAAAAACAACGTGATGATCCCCACCTTCGGATTTTTGTAGTCGATGATAGAGAAGAAAAACTAGCTTATCATAATATTTATAGATAAAAAACAACTTAATTGAACATGTCACACTCTTCTAAGCAATGATAATAACATAAAAAAATTCATCGTAATCAAAAACCAGACTGACTGGATTTTTCAAAACTAATGAGTCTTGTTAGAGTCATCATAAGAATTTAGATGAAATTGTTTACTTGACGCTCTAGTCACTCTACTATAGATATTACTTGATGCCTTAGACAATTGCATAATGTTTAAAGATTCATTGGAACCCATTAGGTTAGTTGTCCCATTTACAACTCGATGGTACCACATATAACATTACATACTACCCCCAAGGTTACGTGAGAAAACAAGACATATGAAACTATATCCATAGGGTATATTCCCATTGTAATTAAGTATAAGATGGAACATAGAAAATATTTATCCCAATATCGAATGGACCAATAAACCCATTAACCTAGATGACACCAATCAAAGTCATCCCAGACTGAGGAAACAATAGTTCCACAGGACCTACTAAGCTTCTGACAATTCCTGAGGCAATTCTATCACACAAAAACTATAATTTCTCAATGGTAAATCATGTATCAAGGTTCTAATTTACCATGACCACCCATCCAAACTAGGGATTCATTGAACATATAAAATTACTACAAGGTACAATGTATCAAAAATGACCAACAATATCTGAATAATCACAATACTATCCAGGTATTCATGTCCTAATGGAACTATGTACAATGGGTTATCTCCTTAAAAGAACAAAAGGGAAACCCAATCACTTGGTAACACTAATCAGAAGTCACTAGTCTCAAAATATTATCATCTAATTCGATAGATAATGAAAATAATTCATATGGAAAATTATCTTGCTTCCATTCTATGAAACATGTAATGAAGCTCAACCTAGACTTAAATAAGGTTTTTAAATCAAGGTCACCAGCTGGGGTAACATTTCCAATCTCCTGATATTTTACTCCCATTAAATCATTAGTCATTAAAATATTTAATAAAATGTTACGTATCATTTTCAATATAATAACCTATGTAACTTGATTTTAAATAAATCCATATGGGAGAAACACGAATTAATATCAAAAATCAATTTAATACATTTTGAAAATCATGAAATTCATTCATAATTATGAAATTGATAATGAATTTTTTTAATGTATAAAGAAAACTACAAGGGTACCTATAAGAAAACTTTGGTTCATAAAAAATGAATCCCAATAATAGTTTTTAATTATTAAATTTTTAAACTCCCATAATGGGATATCACATGAAAATCATGCCCCAACTGACCTACAAGGGTCCAGTTTTTCATTTACCAGGTACCAAATTAATTTCCAACAAAAATTTAAATGTATTAATATTTAAAACCATTTCAAAACAGAACATATTCATAGAACAATGTTCGAATACATGGGTATCCATACACTAATTATTGAAGAGCCCATACACTCCATGGATTTGGAATTGGATCCCATTAGTCCAAATCCATCACATTTTAGATATTAAAATGCTCAGACATAACAGTTTTGTCATATGGGTGACCACATAACAATCTATAAATCATCTATACACTTTAATTTCTGGTATTTGGATCCCATATATTATACAACTCCACTTTATATTTAAACTATAACATTCCTTACATTATATAAGAAATCCATAAACATGTGCATATATTATGTTCAATATATTTTGAATATATAGGTGACCCTTTCCTATTTTATGGTTTATTATACACCATACAATCGAAAATTAGTTATCATTTATTCAAAAACACTATTTGTTCATTCCATAATCAAACCATATATATAAAAACAATGAAAATAATTCCATCATAAGAAGTAATATAGAAGCATGCTATAATATAACAGCATTAAATAGAAGATAGATATCCATGCTAAGAAATACTGAAACATGGAATAGCATATAAGAGGAAGGCTGTGGGAAATCTCCTAAACTAGCATAAACTAAGCCTAACATATAACTCAAGGAAAAAAATCATATCATCTAGAAAACCACTATTGGGTATGGTCTACAAATGACATGTTAAACAATATGTGTGTATTACCATGCATGTAATTCTTAATACTTTCCATACCTGGCCAAGAAAAAAGTTTATAAATTCCCAAATTCAATGAACGAAGAAAATTACACCATTCACTGTAAATTAAATCAAATCATTGTATATATGAAAAACACAAAAAAAAATTCCAGCTCTAGTCACACGGTCATTTATTGTACATGGGGTGATCATTCCAAAGAAAGACTATTAACAACACACAGAAACATTCCAATTATTCAATCTACCAAACCCATACAAAAAGGCATATGGAAATATTACAGTCTGATTCAATTTTTTCACATACCGAACCAACTAACCACTATGATACATGTCAGACTAGTGTGTAACATGGCCTCAGGCACACCCACCCATACTCTATAGGGTGATATCTATGAAAGAGGTCTCATGATAGTTGACCCAACAGATGATGTAAATAATCTAGAGACATAGTGGAAATAATATACCCTCAAAATCCTAGTATGATAGTGGTATTATAGAATATAAATAATTGACACAAAATACATAGTAAATAAATGAGACAAAATATCATAATACAGTAAAAAACAATTTAAAAAAATTATCCAATGGATGTTTCTAAAAATAATGGATGTCTATTAATGTGATGATACATAACTTGAATCAATTGAAATACATTAGGAAACAACAAAGTAATATTAATTAAGTAATAAATGAAATAAAATCCATATAAGGTGATCTCTATGATCATATTAAGATCTCATTCATTAATTTCCTCTTATATTCCAGTTATAAGAACACAAAAACTAGGAATGTACAAGGTCCTGCAAGCACAATGTCTAAACAGTTACCAAGGGTACTCGAGCATAGTGTGAGATAAAATCTCAGTAGGTCGGAACCCTTAGAGTGAATACCAAACAATTCCATGAAAATAAATTAATTTAGTGTGCAAATTTGATGATATAATAACAAGAAATTAATAAATAATCAACAACCCATCCAGGTTCCAATGGGATGCATGACAACTATACCTACTTCAGATCATATGATGTTTTAGAATATGATCATGTCACTATATATATATATATTTGGGATGGATCACAACATACCCATTGACATCCAACACAATGGAATGCGCTCACAGCCTAACCACTAGAGCAACTCGTAGAGGCCTCAAAATCCTCCTTCCCAAAGGCTCTAACGGTCATTTGTAACCCAAAATGGAGAACCAAACAGTCTTTCTACCCACGGATGTCAAGTTCAATAGGTAACCAATATGAAAACTCACTCGATCATCCTAATAAAATATCTCATAATACTATTGGAATCAATATTGAGACTCGCACAGTCTTTCCACTCAGGGATTTCATAGTCCTTTAGAAATCAATGTGGAAGCATAGACAATCTTCCTAGTGATGGAACTCATCGTACATTGGGAAACAACACATATAATGCATAATAAATTATAATATAGGAAGAATAAACCTATCAAGAAACAGAATATAAATTTTCATATATAATAATATACATAAGGAATAACATCTTTTCATTCCATTCTTCCAGTTATTTTCCATTTAATAAATTACATTTCATATCACGAATTTACCAAATAATAAAAAAGGGGCGTGATATTACCCTTCCATATGTGGAATTTCAATTAAACCATCATTTAAATGTATAATACAATAAATAAAGGAATACATCTTTTGAATTTAAAAATCAAATTTAAATTTTAACTAACCTGTTAAAATTCATTAAAACATGGAAATAGTATTTATAATATCTAGGGGTCATATTGAGGGCGAAATGGTTATTAATGAACATTCTCAAAAAAAATTCCATTTAAGGATACCGAAGAGGCCATATACTTGGAATGACTTACAACTAACAATGAAATCCATCGTAACAAAAAATCTATGTAATAAGTTAATTAATATTGAAATTTTATTCATTTATTTCTATCTTGAATACATCCGGCCTTTGTTTGAAGGGTTTTATTCATAAATCCTCACATTTTTTATAAAAAAATTATTCTTTTCAATTATTCATCACATGAAATTAACTAATAGAATTCAAATTATAAAAGCTAAAATATATGAAATAACATTAATAAAAGGTTTGAATGAAATTAATTAAAGAATTATTACATTTAATAGTTCAATGGAATTGGTCCTTACATCCACAAGTATGTCATGACAATCCAAACACACGGTTCTCTAAAACATGATGATGAAAACAAGAAACTACTTTACACTTTCACGAACACACATTATTATACATATATATATATATTTCCCTTAATCTAGTGTAAATATAACCATTTACATGATGTAATATGTAAAATGAATATATATATATACACATATACATACCTATGTATGTGAGTGCAAGACCTCCTGGAGTAATAAAACTCTCTACAATCAATACCGAGAACTCATTAACACTACTGTAATGACCAACACACCTAATGAAAACATCCATCGCCTCTAAAATTACTAAAATTACAATAATTACATTATTGAAAAAAATAACAATGGAAACATTACCTAAAGTAGTTTACGGCAAACCAAATATATCCAATAATACTCACATTCAGTGGTGGATGCGGGAATGTGAACAATAGGGTCCCGAGAGACCCTTCTAATAGCCTAATATTGAAGTAAAACAACAAATTCTGTTATTGCTAAATACAAGTGTTTTATTTGAATGATATCAAAAGATATGTAAAAATGTAATTATAACAAAATGATAAATAAGTAGGAGATAATTAATTACCTATAGAATCACATAAGAAATCGGTGTAACCCTGTTGGAATCCTCTGAGAGAAGAGGGACCCGGAGAGGGTGTGATTTCACGGTCATGGGGAGCCCCTCGGGGGATGTGTTGTGGATTCAAGGGAGGGTAGTGTAGGTATAAATATGTTTTTATATTAAAATTAATTAAATTATTTTTTAAAAGAGAGACCATGTTTAGTTTAGGATAAATGTTATACAAATTTTATGTACCAACCATTCCCCCTCCACTGGGCACCTACAGAACCCCACAAGTGATGGTCGTGTGGTTTGGAATTTATGAACCAATAGTGATATTAATATTTCATAGGTACAACACATTTTAAAATTATCATGTGTGTGAGGGGTTCTATTTATCCAATCATTTGAACCCCACATGAAAGCCTATGTCAACATAGATAAGCCCACATTGTTTCCATCTGTGGTCCTCACAGTTTTAAAATAAACTATGCACTGAGTGCAGGCCCTTCAAAGCTGTATATTCAAATTCACATGTTCTTGAAACTCCTCTAGGCACTTGAGAAACAAATCTTGACTTCACAAAATTCCAAAAAATCTTCACTTTTATGGATCCCTAGTCTCAAAATTTCATTATGAATATCAATTTTTAAAATTTCCTACTTAGTAAACATAAATGTTCAAATTCAATATCCTTTTTTAAATTAAAAAATAGTACATTTTTTGTTGAAATACAGATTTATATTGTTTTATTTTTTTCATAGTTATAAATATTGGAAATTTAATTTTCTATATAGAATTAATGAGGCAATACTCATAAGACTTAATTTACAAGGTATTTTCTGATATTTATATAGATATTATTGTATATAATATTAATTATGGGTCATATAAGAATAATAGTCGTATATATATAAAAACAATTAGTCAGAAGATGTTGATAAAACATATGGTACAATAACAGTTTATTTTCAAGGAAAACGTATGGGTAATGGGATCACGATAGTTTTAAATTACCTAATTTTTTATGTTATTTCGATTAGGGGAGTTACATTCAATAAGAAATCACCTAAAGAGGGTGGTTTTCTTATTTGTGGTATAGAATCGAGTTAGTGAAAGGGTTTAATGGATTTGTAACACCATGATATTTTTTAAATATTTCTTTTCAAATAAATTTAATTTATTTGATATCCTGTAAAAAAGACAACCTCGAGGCTATATGAACTAAAATAAATTATAACATCATAAAACATTAGATATGTTTTTTCTGAATAGGTTGAAATAAATTATTTATTATTAATTCTTTAAAGATAGAAAAAATAAATTCATTGCTTATCAATTGAAAAAAAATAAAAAAAAATTATTTGTTAGTTAAAAAGGTGTTTTTTTGTAAAAAAATTTTTTTATGAATGCAATCAGTTTTATTATTAAATAATAGTGGCACCTATTAGTGAATGATTTTAATTAAATTAATATATTACATATTTAATAAAATATTATTACGAAAATCAGATGAATTTACTGGTATAGTGATTGGGCTAAATCTATCTTTATTCATAAAAAGTTATATTTCTACAAAAATCTTTATCATCATATTTTGAGCTGTTATTTTGAAAATAATTTCTACCATTTATAGTTATTTATTTATAAAAAAATGGATTATATATATGGTATCAGGAGGACCAGATTTTTTATATATTCCACATGTGTTATAAATAGTATCCACGATAATGTTTTTCACCTCAATAGAGGATAAATTATGTGAAACTTGATTAAAACAATTTCGTAATGCCACCATTTGGGATATAAATATTATTATGAATGTAATTATTCGCATATAATAATTGTAGTGAAAAATTATTTTCAATAGTTCAAATATCCCAGAAATTGAACAATAAAATATTTAAATAAAGAAACAAAATATCACTCCATTACTTGTAAATATATCTTATGTGTTCTAATTTAGAAAAACAATGTTAGGGTAAAATCAATTTTTTTTAATGAAATTATTTTTATTATTTCAATTTATTTATTTTTTTAGTAATTATATGATTACTCCAGATTCTTATAAAAATCTAACATATTTTTTAATAAATAAATTAAAATGAAAAATAAAACAATTTTAGTTATATTAAAAGTAAAATAATTATAGTGAATTTTTGTCCAATATGATATTTATAAATATATACGAAATATTATGGATGTGTGAAAAGATCATAATAAAATTATATATTAGTTTTGGTTTCAATAATGAAATGATAAATTAATTAATTAATAATAGAAATTTAAAATATTCTTTAATAATTAATAATTAATTAAATGACGTAAAATTTTAATATTTATTAATAATTGAAAATTAAATGAAATATGGCTAAAATATAATCTATATTACTTTTATGGATCATTATTTCATTTATGGAATCATTCATAGATCATTATTATTGAAATTATCATTACCACATTAAATTATAAAATTGGTTAATTATGGGGATAAATAAGAATATAGGTATTAAATGACACATAATTATTTAATATTTTATATTAATTAATTATTGTTAAAAAAATACATGAAATTTTAATATATTAATATTTTAGTCATTTTTCAGTAGATTGATATTCTAATATTTTAATCCTTTTAGAAATTCCGACAGTGCCCCCCCCCCATAAATTTTAAAAGGTCCCCCATCCATTATTTATTAAACACCATATTGATCATTCTATATAAACCATAAAGAGATATATTATCCTACCAAAATACTTATAAAAATTATATAGTTTATTTTATTTACAAAATGTCAACACTATGGTCAAAAATGGTTGATCTAAAGGAGTCATTTCATAGAACATGCAGTCTTCGTTACCAATCACCTTCTGTTTGGGAAATAATATTTGAACACATATAAATATATGTAATTTTTTAAAAATATATTATATTTTATCCGAAATATAATTAACTATTCTTTTTATTTTTTAAATCACTCATATCTATCCCTTTTTCCATTAAATGAGAAGTGAAAGTATCACTCATGTGTATGTACGACTTAACGTCTCCAAATAATGATAAATTTTTTTTCCTTACTATAATTTATTGATGGTTATTATAATAAATTTAATATTTAAATATTATTTCAAAAAATTTATACTTCTATAATGATAATATCAGCTATAAAATCTTATCTTCCAATTTTTCAGAAAATGATAACTCCTATTGTTCTTACGTGTGAACTACCACCTCCACCAACTGATGTGATTACTTTTCCATATATACTTTAAAGAAATTGTTTTCAGGATGATTTTTATGATTATATTAGATTTATATGATATAATATTTTTTAATTAATTTTTAATTATTATTTGACTTTAATTATTTCAATCGATCTAAATGTTAAAATAATTTTAACGCATATGTACAACCTACCATCTCGATCAACATCAGAATAATATTTTAGATATCTAAATTTAATGTTTTACTATAATTATATTTATAATAAATATATGTGATAGTTATGACATTATAAAATCCTTTATATGACAGAACTATGTAAAATTAACCTAGAAAAAACTACCAAACATGGATTCTTATAAAAAAACATCTGACAATAGGAAAAAAACATTTTAATATGTCATTATTGATAATTGGGTATTGAAATAATATAAATGGATAATATTTGATATTATACAGATGTTGAAGATTTTGGTATAGAGTCATAATAATAAAATTTCATTATACCATAGGATATTGAACATTACATTTATATAGAACTTTAGGTAATTCTTATAAGTAATAATCACATTATTTGTTGAGATTTTTTATTAATAATGTTTTTTGATGAAATATTTCATATTATAGCTCTTAAGAATATCAAAAGGATTTATCTCAATATGGTTATTTTGTAATAATACATTTATTCAATTCATTTTACCCTTTTTATAGACTCATGAGAATGAAATAATGTTTTTAATTAATATTTACAGTTTTTATTTCTTAAATTGAAAATCATTTTCATCCACATCCATGTCTTAATTTAAATTTTTTCAAGAAAATATTTATTTTTTTTCTATGATTTTTCATTATATTTTACATATTTTATACCTCATAATTTTTTTAATGGGTACCTTTTTTCCAACAAGTTACATTTTTACGTTTTATTAAAAATGTGACGGAAGTATTTTTATTTAAAAACCAAAAATGAATTTAATTTTCCACCATCATGGTCCACAAATGAATTTAAGATTCCATAACATGTTTCTTTGGTTATATTAAAATTAAAATTATTCGATAATATTTGTTAAGTCATTATATTTTAAATAAGTGATTGAATAATGAAAAGTTTATTTTCCTCATGAAATGTTTTAGATATCTTATAAATGTATATTAATGTAATATTACCTATATTAATGTTACATATAATTTAATAGTTATATGATAAAATAATATAATCAACTATTATTCTTCATATGGCTTATGTCGATGATTCTTTATTGATGATCCTAAGAAACCTCTTTCTTTTCTAGGTGTTACTTATTTTATGAGACCCATTTCCTTTCCTCATATTATTATATGGGTAAATGTTTATGAAACCCTTATAATTTTAATTGGTTATGATATAAGGAATAATTTATTCTCTTTAATAACCCATATTTTTAATTATCCTCATGTGATGGGTGGTCCCAAAAGTATATATACCTCAACTACATTGGGTGAAGATATGATTTTCATGAGATAATCAAAACTGGAATGGGGAGTGAAAAAAATTATAAAGAGGTCTTTCTAAATTATATTAGTACTTTGAGTGATCCCTGACTACTATGATATAATGTGTTGTGAGCCTAATTCACTCTAATAGTATTGGCATTGGACGTTAGCTACTAAGTAAATAATTTACTCATATTTTGTGTATTCCACAAACTTATAACTTGTAAAAATGTTATTTAATCATCGACCATGTACATTGATTACTTTATTATTCATATACTATGAATTCACATTATTTATTAATTTAATAAATATTATTTCCTAGTATTTATTTTTTATCATTTTCAAATGTAAGTTTCTTTTTGTCATACCCTCATGTCCATGTTATTATTATGTTATCATTATTGTGTCCCTTGTTTAACCATAATGAGCATCTGAGCTAAAAATCTCTTATGTTTCCATTCAACTAATTATAAATAAATTTATAATGTTTTCTATTTTTAAGAATGATCCTCATTTTTAAGAACATTTTGGGAGATTAATTCATTCACTTATGAACATGTTTTCTCATTTAACCATGATTAGAAAGATACTTGGTCAGAAAATTTATGATATATATCATTTTATTATATAATGAAAATTCTTCAACTACGATGTAATATATATTTTTTGTAATTATGTTATATGATAGTTGGTATAATATAATGGTTTAGTTACCCTTTTATTCTAGGATCATAAAACCTCAGTAAGAACCCATAAGATAATAATATGTGTAGAATAACATCCTATGTTGTGTTAATGAAAAGACTGTTGTTTTCCTAGAATGATATTCATGTCTGGAAACTAAATTTTTATGTGGATTCAAAATAGATGCATCAACGTGTAATAAAACTGAAATTATTTGGATTAACATATTTTGGAAAACATTTTTATTCATGGTTATTGTGCCCTTACTATGAACCTATTTGGATACTCACATGTGATATTCTTATGTTAATTCTCATTTTATTTATCAACCATAAAAAATTATTTGAATATAATTAGATCATGAATAAACGTAGTAAAACCTATGATTTTATAGATTAAAAAAAAATTTCACGATTTATAAATCCTATAAATTATTTTTCAAGACTGTATATATTTTCAATGTGATTATTATTTATCACACAATGATTTTTCATTTTATTCCATGGAAATAAAATAAGTAAATTATGTTAATGATCAATGTGATGTAATATAAAATGATTTTACACATGAGTAACAAAATTTTATCAGAGCATAAATACATTATATTTTTTCAATTCATATGAAACAATGTTATTTTTTGAATCATGTTGATCATCCAAATTAGAAAAGGATGGATTTAAATTTTCTTAAGTGCTTCAAGAGGTAGTTTCAACATTATTTTAATTGGACATTAAATCCCCCTATTTCTATGAAATGGATTTGTACCATTGAAATGATATTTTAAGTTATAATCTATTCAATTAATGAAAAAATTATTTTTTATATAAATTTAAATGAAGAGTATATAACTGTTGTGAATTTATAAAAAAGATGATGCACCATGATTAAATTCATTTCATTTAGTGGGATTATTTTAACATTTTAATTTCAATAACTATATTCCTTTTATTATATAAACAAAAACAGGGAACTAATTCCTCATGCTAATGAAAAAGTATGACAAATCTATTGAAACCTATGATGAATAATTTACAAGACTTTTGAGATTTTCATCTCTTATTACCAGAAAATGATAACATATGTTTGATAAATTCTTTTATCGCATAACACCAATAATCCCTATGTAATTATCCATAATGTCATTAAAATAAATAAAGAAATTTTTTGATCTGGTATAATGGAAAAAAATAGAGATTTGTGGTACCCTTTAATATAATGGCTTTGAAAAGAAATGTATTATATTTCAATGGAACAATTTAACTACTTGTATAGAAGAAGATAAGACGTAATTTTGGTATGTATTGTAGAGAAAATCATGGATGAAATTATAATAATTGGATAAGTTATTATTATATGCATGTAAAGAAATTTCATCATAAAATATAATATCAATGTGATGATAATTTTTTATATAATGATTTTAATAGAAATAGAACTACTTTGAATGCGCCATTTTCACTCTAATGATGAAAATTAATGGTTTGTGGGAAATAAAATAATGATTGAAAAATATGATGATTCATGATGATGATAGATGTCAAATACCTCTAAAACCCAATGATAATGGGAAGTCTCAAGTTGTCAAATTTTATGATGATGTTTATAATAAGGATATGTTGAATGGTATAGTAACCATCCAATATAAGACTGCTAATGTTTTAGTAGATCCTCTATCTACCAACTCTTTTGAATAAAAATAATTTTTTATGAGGAACACACTAACACACCATCAATTATATATTTAATTTTTTTAAACTATAATGGTATATTTATTACATCCCATGTATATGAGGTCATCGAGAGGATGTAATCAATAATATGATCTTAATGAGAGGGGAGTCTTCCTAAGTCATCATGCAGAAGATATGTGGTCCATGTTTCCCAGTTTTTAGTGAAAAATAATTTACATTCAACTATGGGAAGGTCTCATCAATCAATATCTCATTTCTCCGAGGGAAGCGGCTCTCAATCCTATTATAAGTGATCATGATCTTTTTCCATTAAAGAGTCAATGGTCCTTAGTAGTGATAATGCCGACCCTTTTTGAGTAGTCCTCATGTCCAGTTGTTCTTCTCAAGGTTCCTCCATTGAGCCAGTTCCAACTGAGGTAGAGACAGTAGGTTTCACCAATTTTAGATTTTTAGAGAGCTTATAGGGTAGGTAGTGGACTGCCCCAAAATGTTACTTGTCCTTAATGTGAAGATCATAGACACATATGTGGTCACCATCAATGTCATAGGGTTCTTGGAGTAGGTTCTCGTTAGTTTCAGGTGTTAGCATTGCCAGTTTCTGGTGAGCCAGAAATCATTCGTGGTACCCTTTGATATTTTTCGACATGGTTCCATGATTTATCTGATTCAAGGTCAACGCACATATTAATATTAGCTACCCTTTATGATTACATTGGATTTGAGAGAGATCGGCCTCTAGTTCCCCTGGCATTGAATACTCTTGTTACAGGACAATTTTTTTATTTTATGTATGTAGAGAGTCTGAGATTGTGATGGGTTAGTTATGCTCTTAGGGGTGATTTCTTATGTTTATAGATATAACCATAAAATTTTATCCTTGGAATTGAGTGGTTTTTTTCAATTAAGGACATACTGGGTTTCTTCTGCAGATAGGTAATATTTTTAGATGTTGATAGATATCATGTATTTTTTATTGGTGAGTGACACCCTCAGATGGGTCAAATACTAGTTCATTACTTCTCTTACTTTATGGCTTAATTGAAGTTGATTTCCTAATAGGATCATACATTGGGATTTATAATGGTCATGGAAGAGAACCCTGATGTTTTTCAAGATGAGGTTGTTGTTTTACCTCTCCGACGAGAGATCGAGCTTGGGATTGAGATAAGACCATTCATGTATTATATCATGATGCCACTATAAAGGATGAAACCTTTTCAGTTATGTGAGATGTTTATATTGGTCAATGGTCTATTCTAGTGTAGTTTTTTTCGGCCAAGCATGCACGGTGGGGTGCACTAATTTTTTTCGTGAAGATGGATGATAGTTGTTTGCAGTTGTGTGTCGATTATCATCGCATGAACAAATTGAAAGAGAAATATTTATACTTCCTATTATATAGATTGAAGAATTATTAGATCGACGAAAGTGTACAATTTGGTTCTTTAAATTCAATTTGTGGTCAGAATATCATCGGATGCATCTGAGTGATGATGATATCTTGATGACGGATTTCCATTTTCATCTTGTGAATTATGAGTTCTTTGTGATGTCGACGGGTGAAATGAATTCTCTAGCTATGATCACGGGGTTGATGAATTCTATATTTTGTGAGTTATTTGATTTGATCATGCTGATTTTCATTGAAAACATTCTTGTGTACTCTTTGTCTGTGGGGGAGTAGATAGTTCATCTATGTACTGCTTTGGGAGTTCATCTTCATCTTCTATTTGGGAAGTTTTCCATGTTTGATTTTTGGGAACAATAATTCATTTTCTTAGAGAATGTTTTATCCCATCATGTAGTAGCTATGGATCCATCATTGATAGAATTATGGTTGTATTGGGAACCCCCTAAAATAGTGGCATAGGTGTAATGATTCCTTAGAATTGTATGATATTACAAGATGGTTATAGTTGATTTATTTCAGGGTGAGACGCCTATGGAAGCATTGAAAAAAATTGATCAGGAATTCATGTGGATGGATGAATATTAGGAAAATTTTGAGTATCTAAAAGAGTATTTGTTCAGTTATCAATTAATTTTTCTTCCTGCTGAAGGGGTTCAGTTTGAGGATTTATGTGACGCTTTTTGCCTGGGGTTAGGTTGTGCTTTGCTGCTTTAGAGGTCAGCCATTTATTCAGGGTCTCTGTAGTTGATCCCCCATGAGTATAAATATTCCTCCCATGATATTGAAGTTGTATGTAGTGGTATTTTCTATGGAATTGTGAAAACAATACTTCATTGGTGAGCAGTTTGTGGACTTCACCAATCATAATTTCCTAAGGTATGTTTTTTCCCTAGGCAACTTGAACATGTGACAACATTATTTTGTGCTGTTCGTTCAAGATTATTAAATTTATGCTTTATATACACCTAGAACGTGGGATTTTGTGGCCGATGCATTGAGTAGGAAGTCATGTAGTGATGTTGTGCATGAAAATGGTTATTCATGGAGGCTGATAGAGAACTCTTAGCATTATATTTAGACATGGGAGAAGACATGGTCAGAGGTTGTCTTTTTTAGATGATAGTATAGTCATCGTTTGTGTACCTGGTGGAAGAGTCCCGATTGTGGGATTATGAGGTAAATGTGTGAAGAGAATGGGTTTATTGTTGCATGTTCCATGATGGTTGGTACGAGGATAAAAAACTATGGGTGTTGTTTTAGGTAAGGGTTTTTATTCCTTAGAATATCATGTGATGTGGATCTTATAGAGTTCCATAGTTTTACCATAGCATTACATCCTATTGTGAAATAGATGTATCGATCTTTGAGGAGTCAGTTTTGTTTAGTTTGAGAGTTGGTGTCTCAATGTTTGGTCTGCTGGATGGTGAAGGTCAAGCCCTATGTTCTTAGTGGATTTCTCTAGATGTAATATTTTTCTCAGTAGAAGGGGTGACATATCGATATATTTTATTGCTGGATTACATCAATCCCAGGGAGGATATAATGATATATGGGCTATGATGGATTGTTTAAAAAAAATTTCTGAATTAATAGTGATCAAGGACATGATATTACATGATTTTTTTTCATGGAAATAACTAGAGTAGGTTGTGAGAGTCAAAAATGTCCTTAGGAAAATCAATACAAATTGAGATCCTCATTATAAATATTGGGAGTGGAGAGGTCTCTAATATGATCTGGGTTATCTAATAATCCTTTACCGTTTTTTTTATCCATAGAGGGATGATTAGACAGAGTAGACCATCAAGAATCTTGAAGCTATGTTACACTATTATGTCCTATATTTTGGATTTTCATGGATAAGGAACTTACCCTTGGTCGAGTTTTATTAAAAAAATAATTTTTACTCCACCAACATAATTGCACCATTTGAATCCTTTTATGGAATAAAATTTTGTTATAAATTATGGAAGGCTGGGTTTGGAGAGTGAACAATTATAATACTATAATTGATACAAAATATGATTGAGATTTTTCTGGTGATTCAAGAGATGATGAAGGTAGTGTATGATCGTTATAAGTCTTATGTCAATCATAGGAGGAGACCAATAATTATGGATTTTGGGGATCATGTGTTTATAAAGGTGGCTCCATATCATGGAAAATGATGGTTTGGTTGTGGGAGTAAGTGTAACATCCCATGTAATAAATAATAGATATTTTTATCTATATCTATTAGTGATTAAGATAGTGTTTTAGAGGCTTAAAATGAAAATAAATCCAATCTTAAGCATGGAATACACTAATATTCTAAAAAGATTGTTTTACTGCCTTATGATGGAAAACCCTTTTTAAATCTATATTTTGACAATTTTATAAACTATTTTTTTCAAAATAAACTTATTATTTATGATTGGTACATCAAAATTTACTTTGTGTGAATTTTTGGTATTTTTCGGACAATGTTCATTTTTTAATGAATAGTGAAAAATACTGCATTTTAATTCAAAACTGCATTTTAATCTAATTTATTTATATGATTAGATTATGTTTTGAATTGATTTTGAAGTAAAATTAGAATATATATTTACCATTTAATCCAAGAGTGGTCATTGGAATCAATTTCACTTTGAAATTAGACTTAAACTGGTGTCAATCTTTTGATACTTATTGTTTTATAAAAACACGCTATTTGCTATGACAACAGGAATTAATTATTAAATTAACTAATGTGACTTATATGTTTTGAATTTTGTAAAATAGACTTCATTTTTAAATTTTTAACATCAAATATAGCTTAGGGTGAATTTTTGGTAATTTTCTGAAAAACATCAATTTTTGATGAATAGTGAAACCACTAAGTGGTACTTATAAAAACTGATTTTTCCGTTAAATGAAATTTTTCCATCATTGTGTTTTGAATTTCATAAATCAGACATACATGGTTGTCATTAAGAAGTAAAATATGGTTCAATGAGATTAGAATAATTTTTTGCTGAATAGTAACTTATTAAGTTTTTAATCGCGATTAGTGGTAATTAGTGTAGTTTAAGGTAAAGATAATGCTTTAATAAAATGAGATGAGCTTGACACATGTCCTACCCTCATTGGATGTGTCATGGCCGACCAAGACAATCTATGGGTAAACTTGGGGACCCCATGGAGCCACTTTGGTTGGGAAATGACATAAATAACTTTTTATTTAAGGTAAAAGTAAAAATGACACAAACATCATATGTTTTACAAAAACAATTTATAAATGGGGTTATAAAGATCAGATTTTTTATTATAAATATTCATTGGAAATTTAAAAGTATTTCCTACATCATAGTAGTTTTTTTATAATTTTTAGACTTTAAAGAAATTAAATTGTTTATGACATCATGATGATGCAACGATGACCTCATTATTTAACGATTTAAATAAAATGGAATGATAATAAAAAATCTAAAACCTACACATGTCCAAAACCAATTGGATGAGTGGATTTCGAACCCGTATCACCTTATCCACGAATTATATCAATGTGGGACCTTTTAAAACCGAGACACATTTTCAAATAAAGTAATATTTCTTTACTTTCCAAAAGTGCCCCTCCTCTCCTCTTATAAAAGGACCCCACATCTACCTCATTTCACACACTCCTCAAGCCTTTGTCTCGGCCAACCCCTTCCAATTTACTCTCTACACATCCCACTCCTCATCCAAGAGTATTCCCTTTGGGTAGAATACTTTCAAATGAAGCCTTTAGGCTCAAATCAAAAGGAGTTACTCTTTTAAAGGTAATTCATTCTCTCATGTTCATTTGTTTTATTTTGCTTCTCCAACCCCTTAACTATTTTTATTTACTTCTTTTGTAACAAAACCAGAATATTCAATATACTAGGATGTTGTTATAAGATTTATTTCAGCTAAACTCTCACACAACTACATCAAATGGTTAAAGAACATACGGTTTCCGTGGATGGCGAAATTCTGCCTCCCGAAACGATGATTGTTCAATACTCATTTAACACCTTCAAAGGTGGCCATTATGATGTCACTATTTCTATATATGATATATAATATGTTTATTGTTTCCTTAAGCTTCTATTTTTTTCATTTTGGGAATACCTTTATGGTTTCCATTATGGGTAAACACGATATCATCATTTTAGGAAGTGCGGACTACCGCCCCCTAAAAGTGATTTGATTCGTTAATACCATATGTGGGATGTGTAAAGGATAAAGTTAATGATATTATATATGTTATTATACTGGAATTATAATATACTCTTATATCATTATGATTCCATTCCAAAAAATACGAAATAGAAATGGAAGTAGCGTTAATGCGTACGTACGGCTTACCGTCTCCATGAACGGTGCATTTCATTTCTTACCTCTAAATGTGATGTAATATTATAAATACATGTATATTATGAATATATATGATATATATATTATCCAAATCATTAATATCATTCTGGATATAACGAACCTTTGACCAAATTAACAACATGTAAGTGTAAGAAGTCTATTTTTGACTTAAGAACCAAATACAAACAAAATGAACACTATTAACTTAAATGATTACATGATGTTCATAACAAGGTATAAAAGGAATAATGAACATGAAAAAGGATCATAAGGAAGTAGAGATTAACTCATGTTTATTATTCAGGAGATTAAATAACGGTCGGGTCAAGTCGGATACGAGGTATGGGACTTCGTCTCAATCTCCTTTCATTGAGGCATATTTTATTTTATACACAACTTTCCTTTATATGGTGTATAAACCCCTTTGACTTTTCCATTTATTCAAAAGAAATCTTTTTTATATGAAGCATTTACTAAACAACAAAAGGGAATGTTTTTGTCGTACGTATGCGGCGACAACGACTTCTCCGCCGTCGTGACCGTTATTAGAGTTTCGGCTTCCTCTACAAGCCATACCTTCTTTTTAAGAGAAAAATAAATACCATGTTTTACTTTTCTTTTATTTTGGTATTGAAAATGGTTTTCACAATGTTTTTTGTGTTGTATTGATATCGTGTGATTGAAATGTGGAAATGTTATGTTTCCTTTATGCATGTTTTATGTGATACGATTATGTTATGGTTCTTGAGCATTATTATGAAGACGGGTGGTTTCGTGATAAACTAAGGGCGGGTGAGCCCGATATAGCTCTCTAATGCATTGGGTAACGCAGAGGAGTGAAACGTTAAGGTTTCTCCGAAGATATTTAGGGAATATACTGTGATGGGTATTCCAAACGTAACCAAGAGGGTTACTCCCTACGTAAGAATGTTATGAATGCCTCAAGCTAACTTTATGTCTTATGATTTCAATGATTTACTCATGATTTGATGAGGTATGTTAATGTTCTTATGTTTTATGGGTAAAGTATGATTTCACTCTTATGTATATATGTACCCATGTTTCCTTTACATGTTTTTATAACCCATACTGAGCTTTTTATGCTCATCCCAAGTTTTTTTTGAAATGGTTTTCACAGGTCAAGGGAAAGGTACATGATATGATGATAGTGTCAAGGAAGTGTCAAGAAATAATCCGTGTTTTATCATAAATGTGTTTCCATTGATGGGAATGAAGAATACTATCTTTATGTAACCACTTTGCTTATATGTGGAATGTAATGCAAGTTTTATGATCTAATTCTCTAAAACTCTAAACCTGAAAAGATCCTCAATGTGTAATCTTGTAATAACTCATGATTAAGTAAGGTTTAATGCTGGGGCCATATATTTGGTATCAGAGGTCGGTTTAGATAACTTTAGGAGTTAGAATTCTATTAAATGATTATAAAAAAAATTGAAATGATATAGCATTTGAAGATTACCATGTTGCTTCATCTAAGACATGTTTGTTCAGAATTGTTTTCCACAGAGGAAACAGGGAAGCAGTGCTAGGAAGGCATACAGAAGAAAATAACCTTCCGAATCAGCATCCAGAAATGGTCGTAATTGGAATTGAACAATTTGTTGCAGTAATGGAACAGTTGACTCAAGCGATAAATGGTGGTGGTATCCATGCACAAGATCAGCCAGACCAACCGCAGAGGAACATGTCAGTGGTGGATCATTTCATGAGGCAACATCCACCATCATTCAGAGGATCATCTGACCTTGTGCTAGCTGAAGGGTGGATTAAAGCACTGGAGAAGATTTTTGATGTCAGGGGTGTTCAGAAAATCTAAAGGTTAGTCTTGCTATTTACCGTTTGGAGGGTGAAGCAGATCAGTGGTGGTCTATGGTTAAAAATAGCAGGGACGCTGATGAGATTGATGCTCTTGACTGGGAGGAATTCAAAGGTATGTTTCTTGAGAAGTATTTTCATAAGGTTGTTCGACTTAGGATGTAAAAGCAATTCTTGGAATTGAGGCAAGAGGAAGACTTAGTGGATTCCTACGAAGAAAGGTTCACTCGATTGGCAAGGTATGCTCCAAATTTTAGCGGAGACCTTGATAGTAAAATCAATCATTTTTACTCAGGATTAAAGCCAAAATATCGAAGGGCATTAGCTTCTCATGAGTTTAAAAGTTATGAAAAGCTTGTTCGATGTTCTAAGAAGGTGGAAATGGAGTTTGCCGATGACCAAGTGTTCTATAACAACCAGTAGAAGAAGAGACCGAGGTGGCAGGAGAAAGGTAAGAATTCTTCAAAAAAGTCTGATGGTAAGAGATCTAAGTTTCCAGTTTGTGATAAATGTGGAAAAAGGTATGCTAGGGAATGTCTTCTGAATTCTGGAAAGTGCTACCAATGTGGTAAGATGGGACATAAGGCTCGTGATTGCACTGAAAAGGATCAAGGTGAAGGTAAGAACAAATTTGATTTACAGTTAGTGAAATGTTATAAGTGCAATGAGATGGGTCACTATGCAAACGAGTGTCCGACAAAGAGCTTGAGTGATGGGAAGCAGTTAGACTACAATCAGAAAGGGGTTGTGAAATCCTTTGCAACTACTTTAGTAGATGTCGGGCCATCAAATGAATTTGTATCAGGTACTTTGTTTGTTTTTTCAGATTATGCCAGGGTGTTGTTTGATTCGGGGTCTACACATTCTTTCATCTCTGAAACATTTTCTAGTAAAATGGGAATACCATCTCAAGAAATGACTCCTGAAATTTTGGTAAAAACACCAGGGGTAAATGTTGAGGCAAAAAGAATTTATAAGAATCTTCCAATCCTTTTCTGTGAAAAGAACCTACTTGAAAACCTTATTGTTCTACCTCTAGTAGAGTTTGATGTTATCTTGAGTATGGATTGGCTCTCTATTTACCTTGCTAAGATTTACTGTAGAGCTAAAGAAGTTTCTTTTCAGAAAGACTTTCAGTTTGTTTACAAGATTGAACCCTTACTTTTGATAACATATCAAGAGGCCGAGAAACTTGTAAAAGATGGAAATGAATGTTACCTTGCACACGTCGTTGAAAATAAAGGAATTGTTTAGATTAATGATGTGCCAGTGGTAAATGAGTATCCTGATGTTTTTCCTGATGAGTTGCCTGGAATAATACCAGATTGGGAAGTTGAGTTTACTGTTGACTTAGTACCTGATTCTAAGCCAATTTCAAAACCCCCTTATCGAATGGCACAAATTGATCTTTTAGAGTTGAAGGAGCAATTGCAAGATTTATTAGAGAAAGGTTTCATTAGACCTAGCACACCACCATGGGGTGATCCTGTTTTATTTGTTAAAAAGAAAGATGGATCGATGAGACTTTGCATTGATTATAGAGCCTTTAATAATATCACTGTTAAGAACAAATATCCTTTTCCTCGTATCGATGATTTTTTTGATCAGCTCCAGGGAGCTAAGTTTTTTTCATAGATTTACCTGAGATCGGGGTACCATCAGGTGAAGGTAAAGAAGGCAGATATTCCGAAGACCGCGTTCCGTACGAGATATGGACATCATGAATTTGTAGTAATTCCTTTTGGGCTATCCAATGCACCTTCTGTATTCATGGACTTAATGAATAGAATTTTCCATGATTTCTTGGATAAGTTTGTGGTGGTTTTCATTGATGATATTTTGGTTTTTTCTAAAAGTAAAGAGGAGCATGAAAGACATTTAAGGGTTATCTTGAAAACCTTAAAAGAAAATAAATTGTATGGGAAATTCAGAAAGTGTGAGTTTTGGTTGCAACAAATTTCTTTTCGTGGTCACATTGTTTCTAAAGATGGAATAACTGTTGATCCTGCAAAAACAAAGGTTGTTGAAGAATGGCCAAGACCCACAAATGTAACCGAGATTCATAGTTTCCTTGGTTTGGTGGGCTATTACCGAGCTTTGTTAGAAATTTTTCACGGTTATCTAGTCCAATGACTAAGCTATATCGGAAGAGTGTTAAGTTTATCTGGACAAAATAATGTGATGATTGTTTTCAGGAATTGAAAACAAGATTTATGAATGCTCTAGTTTTGGAACTACCTTCCAGGAATGGTGAGTTTGTTATATACAGTGATGCTTCAATGAAAGGACTTGGTTGCGTCCTAAAGCAGAATGATTAGGTAATTGCTTATGCTTCATGACAGTTGAAAAATCATGAGGTAAATTACCCTACACATGATTTGGAATTAGCTGTTGTTGTTTTTGCTTTAAAAATTTTGAGGCATCATTTGTATGGAGTAAAGTGTGAAATATATACTGATCACAAAAGTTTAAAGCATATATTCACTCAGAAAGAATTTAACATGAGACAAAGGAGATGGCTAGAATTAATCAAGGATTATGATTGTACAATTCATTACCATCCGGGAAAATCAAATAAATTGGCTGATGCTTTGAGTCGAAAAAGTAATGTTTCATTAACAATGTTGCGTTTGGAACGTGATCCTTTGGTTAAGGATTTGATGAAATTTGGCATAGAAGTTGTTGGTACAGGAATTCCTTCTATTTTGTTTCAAGTATCAGTGAGATCATCTCTATCAGATAGAATCAAGCAAGCACAGAAGCAAGACAGGGAGTTGCAGAAAAAGGTAGAGCTGGTTCAGAAAGGTAAGTTGCCTGAATTCAACATTGATAATGATTGTGTTTTGAGATCTGGGAAGAGATTGTGTGTGACTTGTGATTCACAGTTGAAGAGAGAGTTGTTATGTGAAGCTCATAGTTCTCCATTTTCAGTTCATCCGGGCAGTACTAAGATGTATAGAGATCTGCGGGAGTATTACTGGTGGGATGGAATGAAAAGAGATATTGCTGATTTTACTATGAAGTGTTTGACTTGTCAGCAGGTTAAAGCAGTGCGATAGTTACCGAATGGGATGCTTCAGCCTTTACCTGTGCTAGAGTGGAAATGGGAGAATATATCCATGGACTTTGTTGTTGGATTACCGAAGACATCTCAAGGTAATAATGAAATCCGGGTTATTGTTGATCGTTTGACCAAATCTGCTCATTTCCGTGCTATATGAGATACTTTCTCTCTTGATCAACTTTCCTGTTTGTATATTAAAGAGATAATCAGGTTACCTGGATTTCCTCTCTCCATTGTATCGGATCGTGATCCCAGGTTTACTTCTAACTTTTGGAAAGGCCTTCGGAAGTCGTTGGGTACTGAATTAAATTTTAGTACATCTTTTCATCCTCAATCAGATGGGCAGTCAGAACGAACAATTCAGACATTGGAGGATATGATACGAGCTTGTTCTATGGATTATCAGGGAAGTTGGGACCAACATCTTTTTTTGGTTGAGTTTTCATATAATAACAGTTTTCATTCCAGTATACAGATGGCACCATTTCAAGCATTATATGGGAAGCGGTGTCGAACTCCAGCTTTCTTGGATGAAGTGGGTGAAAGGAAGTTGATGGGACCAGAATTGGTAGAAGAGATGGCAGAAAAAGTTCAGCTGATTTAGAAACACATGAGAACAGCTCAGAGCAGGCAGAAGAGTTATGCGGATAACCAGAAGAAGGATCTATCTTTTGAGGTAGGTGATCATGTTTTTCTCAAGGTTTCTCTTTGGAAAATTGTGATGAGATTTGGTAATAAAGGAAAGTTGAGTCCAAGGTTCATTGGACCATACGAAATTCTGGATAGAATTGTATCTGTTGCATACCGAGTGGCTTTACCTCCGAGTTTATCTCAGGTACACAATGTTTTTCACATTTCGATATAGAGAAAGTATATGCGAGATCCATCTCATGTTTTGAGTCCAGAGGTAGTTCAGCTAGAAGAGAACCTATCTTATGAGGAACAACCGGTCCAGATTCTTGACCACAGGGAGCAAGTGTTACGGAATAAGTTGATTCACCAGGTAATGTTTTTGTGGAAAAACCACATGATTGAAGAGGCAACATGGGAATCTGAAAATGCAATGAGGGATAAGTACCCCCATTTATTCGATAAGTAAATAAATTCCGGGGACGCAATTTTCTAAATGAGGGAAGGATGTAACATCCCAAATAAGTAATGAATAATACATATTTTTATCTATGTCTATTAATGATTATTATAGTGTTTTAGAGGCTTAAAATGAAAATAAATCCAATCTTAAGCATGGAATACACTAATATTCTTAAAAGATTGTTTTACTGCCTTATGATGGAAAACCCCTTTTAAATCTATCTTTTGACAATTTTATAAACAATTTTTGTCAAAATAAACTTATTCTTTATGATTGGTACATCAAAATTTACTTTGTGTGAATTTTTTGTATTTTTCAGACATTGTTCATTTTTTAATGAATAGTGAAAAATACTGCATTTTAATTCAAAACTACTTTTTAATCTAATTTATTTATATGATTAGATTATGTTTTGAATTGGGATTGAAGTTAAATTAGAATATATTTTTACCATTTAATCTAATGGTGGTCATTGGAATCAATTTCACTTTGAAATTAGACTTAAACTAGTGTCAATCTTTTGATACTTATTGTTTTATAAAAACACGCTATTTGCTATGACAAAGGGAATTAATTATTAAATTAATTAATGTGACTTATATGTTTTGAATTTTGTAAAATAGACTTCATTTTTGAATTTGTAATATCAAATATAGCTTAGGGTGAATTTTTGGTAATTTTCTGAAAAACATCAATTTTTGATGAATAGTGCAACCACTAAGTGGTACTTATAAAAACTGATTTTTCTGTTAAATGAAATTATTCCATCATTGTGTTTTGAATTTCAAAATTCCGACACACATGGTTGTCATTAAGAAGTAAAATTTGGTTCAATTAGATTAAAATAATTTTTTGGTGAATAGTAACTTATTAAGTTTTTAATCGCGATTAGTGGTAATTAGTGTAGTTTAAGGTAAAAATAATGCTTTAATAAAATGAGATGAGCTTGAAACATGTCCTACTCTCGTTTTTTGTGTCATGATCGACCAAGAAAATCCATGGGTCAACTTGGGGACCCCATGGAGCCACTTTGATTGGGAAATGACATAAATAACTTTTTATTTAATGTAAAAGTAAAAATGACACAAACATCATATGTTTTACAAAAACAATTTTTAAATGAGGTTATAAAGATCATATTTTTGATTATAAATAGTCATTTGAAATCTAAAAAGAATTCCTACATCATAGTATTTTTTTATAATTTTTAGACTTTAAATAAATTAAATTATTTATGACATGATGATGATGCATCGATGACCTCATTATTAACGATTTAAATAAAATGGAATGATAATGAAAAATATAAAACCTAAACATGGACAAAACCAATTGGATGAGTGTATTTAGAACCCTTATCACCTTATCCACGAATTATATCAATTTGGGACCTTTTAAAACCGAAACTCATTTTCAAATAAAGTAATATTTCTTTACTTTCCAAAAGTGCCCATCCTCTCCTCTTATAAAAGGCCCCCACCTCTACCTCATTTCACACACTCCTCAAGCCTTTGGCTCGGCCAACCCCTGCCCATTTACTCTCTCAACATCCCTCTCCTCATCCTAGAGGATTCCCTTTGGGCATAATCCTTTCAATGGAAGCCTTTAGGCTCAAATCAAAAGGAGTTACACTTTTAAAGGTAATTCATTCTCTCATGTTCACTTGTTTTATTTTGCTTCTCCAACCCCATAAACTCTTTTTATTTACTTCTTTTGTAACAACACCAGTATATAAAATATACTAGGATGTTTTTATAAGATAAATTTGAGCTAAAATCACACAAAACTACATCAAATGGTTAAAGAACATAAGGTTTCCATGGATGGCGAAATTCTGCCTCCCGAAACGATGATTGTTCAATAATAATTTAACACCTTCAAAGGTGTCCATTATGATGTCACTTTTTTTATATATGATATATAATATGTTTTTGTTTTCCATAAGCTTCTGTTTTTTTCATTTTGGGAATACCTTTATGGTTTCCATTATGGGTAAACATGATATCATCATTTTAGGAAATGCGGACTACCGCCCCCTGAAAGTGATTTGATTCGTTAATACCATATGTGGGATGTGTAAAGGATAAAGTTAATGATATTATATATGTTATTATACTGGAATTATAATATACTTCTATATCATTATGATTCCATTCCAAAAAATATGAAATATAAATGGAAGTAGCGTTCATGCGTACGTACGGCTTACCGTCTCCATGAACGGTGCATTTCATTTATTACCTCTAAATGTGATGTAATATTATAAATACATGTATATGTTGAATATATATGATATATATGTTATCCAAATCATTAATATTATTCTGGATATAACTAACCTTTGACCAAATTAACAACATGTAAGTGTAAGAAGTCTATTTTTGACTTAAGAACCAAATACTGAAAAAATGAACACTATTAACTTAAATGATTACATGATGTTCATAACATGGTATAAAAGAATAATGAACTTGAAAAATGTTCATAAGAAAGTAGATATTAACTCAAGTTTATAATTCAAGAGATTAAAGATCGGTCGGGTCAAGTCGGATATGAGGTATGGGACTTCGTCTCAATCTCCTTTCATTGAGGCATATTTTTTTATACACAACTTTCTTTTATACGGTGTATAAACCCCTTTGACTTTTCCATTTATTCAAAAGGAATATTTTTTATATGAAGCGTTTACTAAACAACAAAAGGGAATGTTTTTGTCGTACCTATGCGGCGACAATGACTTCTCTACCATCGTGACCGGTATTTGAGTTTCGGCTTCCTCTACAAGCCATGCCATCTTTTTAAAAGAAAAATAAATACCATGTTTTACTTTTCTTTTATTTTGGTTTTGAAAATGGTTTTCACAATGTTTTTTGTGTTGTATTGATATCTTGTGATTGAAATGTGGAAATGTTATATTTCCTTTATGCATGTTTTATGTGATACGATTATGTTATGGTTCTTGGGCATTATTATGAAGACGGGTGGTTCCGTGATAAACTAAGGGCGGGTGAGCCCGATATAGCTCTCCAATGCATTGGGTAACGCGAAGGAGTGAAACTTTAAGGTTTATCCGAAGATATTTAGGGAATATACTGTGATGGGTATTCCAAACGTAACCAAGAGGGTTACTCCCTACGTAAGAATGTTATGAATGTCTCAAGTTACCTTTATGTCTTATAATTTCAATGATATACTCATGATTTGATGAGGTATGTTAATGTGCTTTTGTTTTATGGGTAATGTATTATTTCACTCTTATGTATATATGTACCCATGTTTCCTTTCCATGTTTTTATAACCCATACTGAGATTTTTATTCTCATCCCATGTTTTTTTTTGAAATGTTTTTCACAGGTCAAGGGAAAGGTACATGATATGATGATAGTGTCAAGGAAGTGTCAAGAAATAATCCATGTTTTATCTTAAATGTGTTTCCATTGATGGGAATGAAGAATAATATCTTTATGTAACCAGTTTGTTTATATGTGGAATTTAATGAAAGTTTTATGATCTAATTCTCTAAAACTCTAAACCCGAAAAGATCCTCAATGTGTAATCGTGTAATAACTCAAGATTAAGTAAGGTTTAAGGCTGGGGCCTTATAGTAAGCATTCTCCCCCATAATTTTTTTTTTATTTTTAAAGTGTTGTCTCATATTAGAGATTAATTGTAACAGATAGTTCTTCTCTCATTGATGATCTGGATACTTGATTTTTTTCATGTAGCATGGATCTTTCCTTTCTTAACAAAGGAATTAAAATCATTGATTGGGGTGAGGTAAATGTTGAAGATGATTAAACCTCTAAGGATAAGCCTATAGAGTTTACAAACCAGCTGGATAAGGTGTTGTGTGGGTGTTCAATCTCATTGGTTCATGTATTGTGGAGGCACAGTTTCATAGAGGAATGTACTTGGGAACATGAGTTGCAAAAACATGTTTAGTGCCTTGAGGGGTTCACTAACTATAATGAAAATGAATTTAGATAAAATAAAAATACTAGAATCATTTCCATGTTGTAATCTCATCGTATGGTTGTTCTTTGATGTACCTATACATTATTTTTCACACTTTTATATCGATATTACAGAGAAAATTCATATTCCTGGAGCACTTTTAACGAATCATAAGATCCACATGTATTTCCTTCATCAAATAAATGATTAAAAAACCCAAAATTATCAGGATATAGTATCTTATAAATAATAATTTAAACATAATCAATAATATCTAATGTTAAAATAAATTTATTCCAAAATTTGTTAATAAAAGTCTCATTAAAAATACATCTATATGAATTTTCAGTCTAAATAGTAAGGAAAATATAACAAAATTTCCAACGTTAAATTCACTAAAATACAAAATTTAAATCATAATGTTATATACAATATATATTAATACCTTGATCAACTATAAAAATAATGAAAACATACAAGCCTCTAAAAGTATAATCATTTGTAGTTGAATATATTCCATGAAGTAATATATCTAATAATCCAAGTAAATACACTATAGACAATCAAATAAAAAACCACCTTAATGATCACAAAAAATATACAATAAAAATATTATTATTTTTATAATCTCAATCTAAATAAAATATTAAGGGTCATCATTCCTCAATAATGTGTCTTAAAAAATTCCAACAATCCACTAAATCACTTTTCTTGTTACCATTATACACATTCATCCAAATCTACAATGAAAAGTCTGATAGTACACTTAATATTTATTTTAGTGTTAATATAACTAGAATTTAATTTTTAAATATTATTATAATTAACGAATCCAAATTCTAGAGCATTACTCATTTCCGTTCATCTGTAATAACTACATAATATTGATTTTGATTCGTTAGCTTCTTCTTATGTATATTCTCTTAGGCTTAGATAATTAATTTTCATAGTTCCTTATATCCTTACATTTTAAGATTTGAATATTATGAAATTAAATCGTTCACATAATATCTTGATCATGTTAGATTTTTTATTTACACTTAATGAAAACGCATTTTCCTGTAATGCTTATTCCTTGATATTTCTTTCCAAAACAATCACTTGTGGGAAAATACTTATTTCTCTAATTTAAATTTTCCAAATCTTCCCTAACATTCATCTTCACCACATGATTCCTTCTAAATCCATAATACATTGAAATTTTTTTTATATTTTTATAACAGGTTATTATCTCTTGATAAGATTATAAGGTTTTAGGGACTAGTTACCTTCAAAAAAATTGGCTTAAACCCTTTATAGAAACAATCCTTCTAACTCTTTTGGATTATATGAATTGATGAGGTTCTCATTTCTCCCAATATGAACCATTTATATATAACTAAAAAAATATTAGATTATTTAATTATAAAACATATTGATTAATACTGAAACCATAGAAATACATAACACTAATTTAAAAATTTATGCATATCTACTCTCATAATCATAAACATATTTCTTTAGAAAAATATTTACGATTTAATAAGCCTTTATGCTTTGTAAATAAAATGTAAATTATCCTAACCACGTCTCCTAGGAGTGTCAATCCAAGTGCATAGTAGGACCCATTAGCATGTCATGTGTTATGCTGAGTCATTCCTAATAACAATTGACAAATTTGTTCCCCATTGGTTTATTTGTGCCAGAACTAAATCTATTTATAGTTTTCGGAAATTGAATTATTTTTAGGATTTCCCACATAATATCCACCTGAACAAAATTATATGATGTTATTATATGACTATCCATAATGACTATATTTGTGTTACATTTCATAATATATGTTATCTATATATAGATTCCATGTCTCTAGAAAACTTTCTCTTATACCAACTATAAATTACTTGACCCTAGTATCCTAGAGAAGCTGCATTACATTTTTAAATTGATATGGATACAAGAATCTAACCCCAAAGGACTGATCAACTGGTTGTTTTTAGTAGCCACATTAGTTACATATAAATTAAATAACAACATAAATTGAATCAAAATAACGAATCTTCATTGGAATCACAAATACACTCTTATATTATCCATATAAGTCATTCATAATATACATTATTTGTCTTGGTAAGAATATATCATAATGGGCGAGATCAAATTCTTAGTAAGGGAATGAAAATAAAGTTTAAACTATCATAATAATTATAAAAATTAAGGGATATTGAATAACTTAAAATTATTCCATTAATATATAATCATGAGTGTAATATAGTAGAAATACAATATAATTAAATACTTCCATAAATAATCACATGACAATTAAACATAAGGATTTATAATCTTCTATTAAAATAACTACATGGATTGTAAATTACAAATATCATAATGTGGGAATAAAAAATGATAGACATCACACACATACCATCATGTCCATGGCCAATAATTTTACGTAAATGTGTATGTCCTTGGCCGAAATCGGATCATGATTTTCTCCAGGGATTTTCCAAAGCATAGATGGGATATAGTGGTCCTCTCTAGTTACATAGTAAGTTATATGCATCACTCAGATGTAAGATAAAAATAACTCATTAAATAAATGTGTCCCATATCAGAATGATACTTTATAATCCTAATAATAGATTAATGTACTCAAATAAAGTCATTGAAAGATTCCAAATATAAATACACTTTTTCTTTGAAAGGAATAGCCGGTTTGATAAAGCATTTTTATTTTTCATATAAAATAGATTGTAAAGATGTATTTCCTAAAAAAATATAAATCAAGGACATTAAAATTATATTTATGGTATAAATGATTAATAACACATGTGATATCATATAAAAATATCATTTAAGAAACGATATAAACGATACTCTTTAGAGCTGTTTAACAAAAATTATAAAAGAGTATTCAAATAGTAAAAGGATAACATATTTTCATAAAAAAATAAATAATATAAAATAGTTATTTCATATAAAATCAATTATTTTTTAAAAAAATTGGTGATTTATAACATATTGTCGTGTGAACATGAAAATGGGTAAAAAGCACGAATATTTACATTAATCGGGCTAGTAAATTGAGAGAAATTGAAAAAGGATCCATACTAAACATTTTACTCACCATAAAATAATGAAGGATTATTATATATACATATACATGGAACATTGAAATATATTTTAATATGATTAAATAAGAATAATTAATAATAAAATTGTGGTGAATAGAGAGAAAGTGTGACCCGAATGAAAAATTGAGGTTTGGTGATAATCCTTGTCACAATGAAAATAGTCAATGAATATTACCCATAAAATTAATGATAAACAGATAAGTAATTTAATACCATGAAAATAAAGTGATTTATGATATGATACATCAATTGGTAGTATATATAGACCACCAACTAGAAAGAGTGGTGAATTAGGCATATCTCATTGAAATAAATATCAGATGAGAAAAACCTTACCTTATGTGAGAAAGTATTCTACACATGTACACAATGCTGGGGATATGGAAGTTATATTTTTCAATAATTTAGTTTAGATACATTTAAACATGAATTTTATTTATTTATGTTTTATTGTAGTCATTTATTGGACTTTTATGAGTTTATATATATAACTTTTTTTGTGCGGTAGTGTTCATTACATTGGTTTTCATGGTTGGTTTACTTGTGTACATGTATGAATGATCTAGTAAAATGTGAATAGTTTTACAGTATTTGCATTATATATTATTATTGAAAATTTAAAACAAAAAATTCTGATTTCTATCAATTTATCATCTATGATGATGATTCATTAGATAGAACATTAATGATAATCATTTAGAATATTTTGGCAATTTTTTGATCATCATGAACTTGTTTTGGCATGATAATTCATATCATGTATATATTATTTTTCAATAATACTATATACATTATATTATTTATATTAAAAAAATTTCAACCATAATTATGGTTTGTTATCCATCATTGGTGGTGTTAATGGGATATTACGTTTCATCTTCTTTGATTGGGGTAAATTCGAATATCTCAGACGATGTTTTCATTTTTTTAAATAAGAAGAGGGAGGAGAAGAGGTTTGATTATGGATCAACCAATAATATAATAACAATAATGTGTATATATTATAATATAATAATCATGATTTCTTTGATAGAATATTTACGTATATAAGAAGATGGATATAAGTTTAAATAAATTGAAAGAGAGTTGAAATAGATATACCCCTTGAATTATTCCCATTAACGTCCTCCATAAAAAATTTTATTTTTTTTGATATTTTGTCTCCATGGGATCCTTGACATGGGGATAGTTTTTGAAATAGTATTATGAAGAAATTTAAAAATCTAAATGTCTTTGGAGGTGTGATAAGAATGGGTTGTATTTAGAGTAGAGGAGAGGGGTTTATTATTATTGTATTAAATAGTATATTATTTTGTCTTGATATTATGAATTTTTTTATTCCTATGAATAAATATAGTAAATCAATATTTATTTCTCTATATTTTTTTTCTTACATCATCCATACATAATCCACGACTCAATGCTTCTGGAATTTGTAAACTATTATAATTATCAAAATTTAATTATTCCCTAAAAATCCAACTATTTTAGAATAATCCTAAAAAATAAACCTATGCATTTTTTTGATATTTAAAATTTAAAAAACCTAAATTTTATGAAAATAATTTATTCAATATTAGAAAATTATATTTTAATTAAAAGAATAATTTATTTGAAAAATAGGAATTTTTAATCTAGATCATATTCTATGAGACAATGGAAAATTAATTAAGGCCTAATAAAATTATATAATAATAATATGAAAGAAAAATTTTATTCTGGAATCTATTTTTGAAATAAAATATTTCATTTAAATAACTAAATTAATCACAAAATATTTATTAAAAATTTTTGTTACACAAAAAATCGTACAATTAATTTATCCTTTCTAAATCATTTCATTAATAATAATTAGTTATAAATACATCTTATTTCAAATTTATAAGACACTAAAATAAATTTATACTTCGATTGGTGAGGCTATGATTTTATTCATCATATTACTATTCTTAATGGTCATAATATTATTCCAATGGAATCATTACTATTCATCAAAAATGAAACTAATCAAAAAATTCAAAAAAAAATTATCCAAAGTAAATATTGATATTATGCTTTCAAAATTAATGTTTATATATTAAAATATACATTATAAATGAGTCCAAATTTATGTTTAATATAATTAAATTGTTAAAAGGTGATAAATTTCTTTTTTAGAAAATATTTTTGTATGCTTAAAATTAGTTTCTTCTTATCATATGCCTATAAAAATATTTAATGAATTTAAAAAATTTCATAACATATAAAATTCATCTATTCTAATTAGTAATTGTGTTTATTTTAATTTATTAATATAAAATTTCAATATTGGTATAAAAAATAGTTTTTTTATAAAAATACATCACCTATATTATATTTTTTTCATTTAAAATTAATTTATAACCAGTTAATTAATTTTATCAATAGTAGTAACCAGAATTTTCAAAATTTACATAAACTAATTTGTCACCTCCATTCAAAAAAATATATGAGATAAATATAATTACTAAATATTAGTATTTAGTGAATTTTTTATGCTTGTATGCTGCTAAAAAAGCTAAATTAAAAAATAGGCATAATATTAAATATTTCGGTGTTAAATTATCTCATCCTTCAAAAAAATGAATCATAAAATAATTATTTTTACTTTTGAAAATAAGATCACGATACTTGACTTTTTTTGTGAAAACACACATTTTAAATACCGGTAATAAAACACCCTCTTAATAAGATGGAAAGGGAAATGATGTGGTCAACACAATAATATTATATTGAATATTATGAAAGAAGTGTGAACTAAAAACCTGAACATGGAAGAAAAATATAACTATAATGTTTTGATAGAGAACGATAGATAACAGGGTCATTATAAATTCAATAATAAAAAAACATAAATCTATGGTCCATTAAAATACATTTTATTTCTAAAATAGAAAAGAAAACAGATGACGCTTTTCTATTAAAGTACTTTTAATAGAGTTAGGGGTTTATTCTACTATTTATATATGTATTTTAGGAAAAAACCTAATTTATTCCTTTCTATATCCTAATCTCATCATGTAGGTGTCCATAGATCTATCTCCAAGAAATATAGTACAACTAGATAATGATATTCAAGAAAACAATTTATGCCATGAAAACTTTTAACAAATTATATGGTCCATATGTATTTCATTCATTAATATTTTTTTTACTATAACCAAAATAAATACGACATTGTATCTCATTAATTAGAATTTATCCATAAACAAATATATATAATTTCAACATTATCCATTCGAAAAAAATATATTTTTTGACTAATTTAAAATAGTTATTTATAAATTCAATGTTAAAACATTCTATAAAAATATCACAAAATTTCAAATTATGATTCCCTAAATAGCATAATGTAAATCATAATTTCACGTAAATTATATATTTTTACCTTTTTAACCATTAACCAAAATTAAAACGTGCATTTCTATATAAAATATAATATCTTATTGTTGAAAATATTCCATGAATTCAAACATATAAAAGTTATAGTTATGTAAATATGAACCATCAAATCACTTACCACCTTCATGTTCACAAATAATTTCCCATAAAAATTTCATTATCATTATTATTACAACATTAAACACAAATTAACGGTTATCTCCCCTCAATAATATGTTTTCAAAAAGTTCAACATTCCACTTAATATCTTTTTATGGTACCATTGAAAACATGATTCCAAATCATTAATGCAGAAGTATTGCAATACACTCCATAAATATTTCAAAATTCAAACAACCATAATATCATATATTAAAATACTAATTATTCATAAATCCAAATGAAATAAAATTTCCCATTCCACTTCATTTTTAATAGTTACTTAATATTGAAATTTCCCTTAGCATCATGTTATTTATATTCCCTTGGGGTTAGTGAATTAATTTTTTAGTTCCATATATCCTTATAGTTGATTCATTTCACATTAGAAAGTCCATTATTTCTATTACACCATTGTGAATAAATGATAATTTATATACACATGAAGAAAACATATTTTTGTTTTATAAAAGTACCAAGGTGCTTCCATATAAAAGTATCACATGTGGAAAATCCTTCATTATCTTATCTCTGTTGTCTATATTTTTCCTAAATATCATCTTCTTCTCATGATTCATTCTAATGTCATAATATATATAAAACTATTTTTTCTCATAATAGAACATGATAATATATCGTCGAATAGAGATAAAATTGGGGAGACATGTTCCATTTGAATGACTGCCTTAAACCCATAGAAGATACAATAATTAATACTCTCCAGATTATGTGCATTGATGTGGTTCCTTTTCATTCAAGTAGGTTCCATTTTTAACAATCTGTTTACCTTAGATTGTATCAGAAGTTTAAAAAACATAATTTATATTCCCAAAAACATATGAAATACATAGATTGAAATATTTAGGTGTAACTACTCTCATAATCACAAACATGGTTATATTAGTGACATATTTACCGTAAAATAATTCATAATAGTTTGTAAACAAAATTAATTATCCTTTATATTTCCCATGAGAGTGTCAAAATAGATGTGTAGTAAGGATCATTTTCATTTACCAATTTACACCGAGTGAATCCTTACTCAACATGTATGTGTTCTTCCCCTAGGTACATATGTTTTATAACCATGTAGAGTTATAATATAAAAAATGGATATATTTATAGGAAGACCCACAATGTATTTAAATTACCCAAATTCTAGGATTCTATTCAATGATTATCTTCAAATTATATTTTAGGAATATGTTCTTTAATGTTTTTTTCTAAATCTGGCTTCCAGGTTTCTGAAAAACTTTCTATAATACCAACTATAATGACCCCAACCCTAGTAGCACAGATCTAGTGGCTTACTAAAAAATATTTGGAATCGAAAAAAGATTTCAATCCCAAAGGGACAATCAGTTTAGTAGTTTTCGAATCTAAATTAAATACATGAAATTTATGTTACAATGTGAAGGAAGAAAACCTATAAACTCCATTGGAAACACAAATAAACTCCATGATTATCCCTACATGCCATTCATAATATACATCTTTTCATCATGGGAAAAATATAGAAAAATAATGGGGTGATCTCATATGCCCAGTAAATAATGTAAAATAAAAAAAATATCTTAATAAAAATAGAATAGTGAATAACTAAAATCACATTCCATTAAATCATAATCATGACCATAATATGGATATAATAAAATATTATTAAATAATTCCGTGAATAATCACAAGATAAAGAAACATATACATGTATATTAGACTAGTCATATTATAACATGAATTATCAATTAATAATATGAAATTGAGGGAATGAATAATTATGAACATCACAGACATATCATGAAGTCCTCCACTAATAAATATATATAATTGGGTATGTCTCTAGCCAAAACCCAACCATATTTCTCTCATTAGATGTACCTATTCATCAAGGGGATATAGTGGGATACAGCTCCACTTACTAATTCTTATGTAGTACCCATATGTAAAATAAATAAATATCATTAAATAAAATTGTCCATTACAAAACAAAAATATATAATTCATAATCAGAGATGATATTACACTAATTAAATCATATAGAAATTCTTGGGAGAAAAATCCTTTTTCATTGAAAATAGGATCTCTTTTAAAAAATCATTTGTCTTTTTCCTAATAATAAGATTTCAAACATGCATATACTAGAAAATAAATGAATATGGAAATAAAATTTTATTTTTGTCATAAATTATTTACAAATAAATTGAAAACATGTAAAAATAGAATATATCCAACTTTATAAATGGGACCCTTTAGTTACATTTAATAAAAAAATAAAACAATATTTAAAGTGGAAAAGGATTAGTGGATTGCATAAAAATGAAATGAACTGAAATATTTGTTAAATATAAATTGTTTTATTTTAGATAAATATTCAATCCTTATAAAATATTATGGAGTTCACATGAAAATTCATTATAAATTGGGAAGTTCCTTTTATTCAAGATTGCATAATGGGAAGAATTGGGTAACGATATTTTTAAAACATTTAACTCCCCATTAGAGAATGATGGATTCTTCAAGATAAATATATCTGGAACACTCAAAAATAATTTAGGAGGATTAAATATGAAGAATTAATCATTACATTATGGTAATGATAAGTTCAACATAACCTAAAAGAAAAATGTTTGTTCGAGAAGAATCCATTACACTTTCAAAATAATCAAAACACATTCCCCATAAAATTAATGATCATAATAGAAGACATTTTATAACGTAAAAATAAATAGATTTATGATATGATCCCTCAATGTTCAATATCAATACACCACTCATAGGAAATCGTGGTGAATAAGGAATATCACACAGAAATAAATGTTGCATGAGAAAATTATCACCTTATGTATAAATGTGAAAGGCACATGTGATCAGTGTCATGGATAATGAAATAGGATTAATTTAAAATGTAAATACCAACTAATTAATCATTTTTTTAATTTATTTTAATTTTATGAAGTTAATTTATGTCTTTTTATTGGGTAATATTATTTATGTTTTTCTTTTGATAGTTTTCATTTCATTTGTTTTCATGATTGGATTATTTGTCTCACTATATTAAATATCATGTAAAATGGGAATAATTAACAAAAATTTGAATAATATGTTGTTATTTAACTTCAATAATATTAAAATGGTATTATTTTTTAACATAGAAATATTATTCATTAGATAAAACTTTAATGATAATCATTTAGAATATTTTGGGGACTTATTAATCAACACGAACTTGTTTTCCATTATAAATTAATTTAATGTATATATAATGATTCCAAAACTCTAAATAAATAATTATTTTAATAATCAAATATTTTTAACCATAATTATGGTTATACAAAAATCCTTGATGTTGGTAATGTTAAATGAAGTCACATTATCCATGATGGTGGTGAATCGACACAGTTCGGTCGTTGTTTTCGTTTTTAGAATAAAAAGGGGGAGGAGAAGGGGTTGGATTATGGATTATCTAGTAACATAATAAAATTACGTTATATATTTGATACTCAAATTATCATGAATTTATTAAGATAATAGGTTATAAATGAATGAAAATAATAGAAATTTATATAAATTGAATGGGAACGAAAAACGATTTACCTCTTGAATTCATCTCCTTGAGAACCCCCTTATGGAAAGTGATTTTAGACTTCTTTGAGAGAAAATTATCCATGACATGGGATAGAGGTTTGGAAATAATATTTGGTAGAAATTGGATGACCTTCAGTGCATTGGTAGTGTGAGGGGAATGTGTGGTATTTATAGTGGTGGTGAGGGGTATTTTGAATATTTAATTCAATAGTTTATTATTTAGGATCAAGAATATGAATAGTTTTGATTCACATTAATAAATATATTAAAAATTGGAGGTTTAGATATGTTATAATTACATCATCCATAAATCATCTATGAATCAATAATTCATGTATTTGTTAAACCCCGTAAAAACTATTATTTCATTATTCAATAATAATTCAACTGTTTTTGAGAACCAGTGAATATTCATCCTAACCATATTTAAATGTGTATATTTAAAAAAGGACAAAAATTTTATATAAAAATTATAAATTTGAGAAACATAATCATTAATTAAAATAATCATTTATTCAATAAATACATATTTTTAAAATATAACATATTTTATTAAACATGGAAAAATTAATTATGGTCTAGTAAAATTATATAATAATAATTAGACAAAAGAATATTAATTCATGAATATATATTGGGAATTTTATTTTAAAATGGTATATTAATTATAAAAGTTTAAATAAACATTTTTGTTTCATAAATATTCTAACCATTAATTTATCATTTCTGAAACATTTATTTACTTAGTCATAGAAATAGAAATATTATATTTTTTACAATATAAGAAAACTATATATACAATAGTAGTTTAATTTACTATTCTATCGGTTATATTACCATTCCAAATGGTCACATTACTATTACAATGGTAAAATTTGTATTCATAAAAAATGAAACATATTATAAAAATAAAAAAAATAACCAAAGTTAATTTTGTTCATATTCATTAAAGAATAATATTTATTTTTGAAAAGATAATTTATAAATTAGTAAATTTATATTTTTAAAATTAGTATTCCATTAAAATTATGTAATATTTGATTTTATGAAACTATAGTTTTTAGGATTAAAATTTCATCTATTCTTATATTAAACATATTAATATTGATGAATGAAATTGAAATTTTTTTATATCATATAAATCTCATTAAGATCTATCACTAAAATTTATTATTCTAATTTACTAATATAATATTTCATTAAGGATATAAAAAATTTATTTTTATAAAACCACATCATTTATGTTAAAAAAAATTCATTTTAAATTAATAAGTTACCAAGAAATTCATTTTATAAATATGTGTAATCTATATTTTCATAATTTACTAAATCGCATTTATTCATACAATTCTGCACATATATTAGATAAATATAGTAATTAAATAATAATATATATTTATTTTTTAGGCTTTTAAGATATCAAAGAAATTAAATTTTAAAATATGCATACTGTAAATTCTTGGGGTGTTACATACCATATTTCAATAATGATCACTGAAAAATGGAAACATCACTCATACCTACATATGACCTACCATTTCCATGATTTCTACATAGTATATATTTTATATCCACCATTAATTATAGGTACTGAAAGTAGAATTGAAATATAAATTTGATTATTATGCTTTGATTAGTATTCTAGAGATGTTTAAATCATTTCTCCTTGATCGTAGTCATCTTGCCCAAGTCATTTATGAAACATAACTCAAAAATCATCAAAACACTTGGTGTAAACATAATTGATTATGTAATATTTTATAACATTGTAAGAAGTGAAATAAAATATTTATAAACTTGTATATGGTTTAAAATTTTGTAAAAATGTAAAATTATATTATTATTTATGATGATAAACAGTGTATGTGACAACACAAACTCAATGATAGATATTCTTATATGACTTTTACATCTGTGAGACATACACCATATTGAACCTATTTTTCAATTGTTTGGTGTATATAATAAAATTTTTTATTGTAATTTAGTTTATTAATTTTCATCTGGGTAATTACTTTTTCATTTAATGTTATTTTATTATTTGGGATCATATTAAAAATATTACCAAAATTGTCAGTGTTTTTTTTACAATCTCAAATTTATTTGGAATTTGTTTATGTGTCCATATGTGAATAATTTGATATTTATTTTTTATGTTCAATATATTTTTTTCATGTAGTTATTAAATAGATTTTACATGTAATAGTAACTTTTTTGTCTTTATTTGGTACTAAATATTAGATAGAAATTTATTTTTAACAAAAACTATAATTCTTTCCCTCTTCAGTCGAAGATAAGTTTTCTTCCTAAACTATGTTTTATAAAAATGATATTAAGAATGTTTTAACATGATCCAAATTATTAATTAAAATCAATTTAACACTTTATTTATTTTTTTTAAAAAAAAAATTACAAGAAATATTCATTTAATTTTTTTCAATAAGTCTCATTTCAATGCTTTTTCAGTGGTAAATGAATCTTATTTTTCACTTATATTCAAAATTTGGAATTACCAACCATAATAAAAATAATTTCATTTGAGATTCCATTTAATTTTTTTATATTTCTTTTTAAATAGAATGTTTCCCTAATATTATTTAAATTAACAGTAATTAAAATTAATTTTTGGAATAAAATTATTCTGAAAAAATTTATCTAATATTATAGTTTTAATATATAATGATTGTGTTCTAATGAAAAGGATATTTTTCATAGGTAATTATCTATGTGTTATTAAAAAATAATTTCTGCCTAAAAAGATATTATTTTATGTTACATATATTTTAATGGAGATATAATCCAATAATACATTCCTTACTATTCCTCTAGATAGGTTATGATCAGTTTGACTGCGGATGTACTATGCTAATACCATTTATTTTACTCTGCATGGTTTATGATTATGTTTAATGATTAGGGTAATTATTAATAGTTTTTTTCACGTTTCAACAATATGAATTTTCAGCTTTGTAATGTTTTACCCATTTTATATGGGGATTTAGTTTAACAAAGTATGTGATTGAAAGGCCCTTCAATATCCAATCGATGTATTGTTTGAAATTTTTAATGCATCTATATTAGGTTTTGGTCGAGACCTTACCCAGTTACATATATATATTTGTACATGTCTTTAATGGAATCGAATGTCTTAATAAAAGGCCTTGATATTATATTTTAAATGTACATATTTCTGAATTCCATCATTATGAATTAGGTTATTAATATTCTATTTGATTATTAAACATGTTAGAATATCAATGTTTATGTTTTAAAGATCATGTGATTATTTTTATGATATTATTTGATCATCATATATTCATTCCATTAATGCATACATTTTTCATTAAATTGGATGTGTTATAGTTATTTACCTTTCCATATTCATTAATCTATATTTATTCATTACATCCACTATACTCATACCATTACTAGGCATTCGTGCTCACCGCTTTATTATATTTTATTTTCTCCCAGATATTTTGATGTGTTCTATTATTGGTAAAAATGGATTCCCTAAGGAGAATAATGGAATTCCAAATTAGAATATACTTTCGATTTTATATAAAAAATTTAAACAACATTGTCAGGTATGTATCTTGTTTACCCACCATACTAATATATTTAGTTTTATTTGATGTAATTCATTATATCAAATACCAATTTAACAATGTATTCACCAACATCAAGCTATTGTTGTTGGGTATATATATTCAGTATGAATGTATTTTCTGTAGAAACATTATGAACTACATTTAGGACAACATATATTAAATAACATAAAACTATAATATATTTTGAGGATATGTATATAAGAACATCATAATGTTTTGGTAAGGAAGTAATTATGCATTTTTTCTAGTAAATACACCATTGTTTGGACCATACAAGTGGATTTGGATCTAGAAAAGATATATATAGTGGTAGTAAATCTATTAAGGGAATTGGGTGTTAGACCCAATAATCTCATTATTCTAGAAAACGATAATAACGGTGCACCAAGATTGACACATACGAGGCATATTCTTATGATAAATATCATTTTCATTACATATCATTTTCATGCAGTTGATAAAAATTTATCCCCAAATAAATAATGTCTATTATTATGATATTATCTATCTGTAAATTTTCAAATTTATGATTTATTTTAGTTTTTTTATTATACAATATTTTACCTGATGTTATGATCTAATTTATTATGTTCAATTTTTTAAAAATTGAACCTTATATAAATAATGGGATCAATACCAATGTATGTAATGAATATATGTATTTTCCCCACGAAAAAGATGATGATGTTAGACCTATAGTAGTAAATGATCAAATTATTAAAATATTGGGCAAGGGGAGTTGGGTTTTGAATGATAACCATTCCAATAGAGAGTAGAAGAATGATCCCTTATGTCGATTAATAATATCATACATCTATATGTGTCTACAACATACATCATTTGATGGTGAAAAAACCTTTTAATTGTTAAATAGATATATTCTTTATAAAATATATTTATGTATCTTGGAATAAATAAAAAATAGAATATTTTCATGGAATTTTATGTTCTATCCTAACATTCAGACCAATAGTTTTATTTGATAAAAACACATAGAAAACATGGAATGGATGGATTTCAGGGAATTGTTCTTGGAAAAATATTTTCCTTTGAAGAAATGAGATGATATGGAATTATAGTTCTCGAGTGGATGTAATAAAGAATAGAACAATGTTTCTATATAAAAATTACATCATTTCAAAGATAGTAAATAATATTTTCAAATATTTACACAATACAAAGAGAGTGATTGACTACTTATTTGGGGGAATTAAGCCAGTATTCAAATATTAAATAGTCTCCAAAAACATTCTCATAATACACGGATATAGTATTGTGTGTTATCATGATAGAGAAAAAAGTATCAAAGTATTAAGAATTTTAATGGATGAAAGAGAATATGAGGATGAAAGATAAATATATGGATATTGGGGGGAAGGGAAATAATTATTTTACAATATTTTACTTATATGAAATGAAACACAATGGTATATGCCTAAATGTAAAAGGATTCTACTTCATGTATGGGAAAAAATGCCAATATCCTCCTGATGAATGTGTATGAAGTAATCTAGTAATTTGAAATCTATCCCCAATTAGGAGATGTGAAACAATTCAAATGAATACACCATTAATCAATGGAATATAACTTAGATGAGGTTGATAGATAAATTTAACTCTTATTATACTGATAATTCCAAAGTTGAATGATTTTTATTCATGGGAAATTGGATTTTATAAATAGGTTGTAAAAGTAAATTATTCTAGGAATTAAATTTATATGATTAATGATACATGTTGGGACTGTAATATAGATCCCATTCGTAATAGAATTGAGAAATTTTTTTGAATAGTACTAATGCCCTAAAATGTAATTTAGTGACAAGTTGAACCTCCTGGAAATAAATGATTAAGGGATGATACCGCTTTATATATTCTTGATGTTGCGGTAATGACAATAACGATTTTTAGGTAGAAAATGCTAACAAATAAGGTTTATCTAATCATTAATATTGTTCTAGTTATATTATATTAATATTTTGTAACATTATAGAAATTAAGTTTATATTTTTCTATAAAAAAGCACACCCCACATTCTCAATGACAATATATAACATCTCAAATGTCATTACGAATTATATACATAACTAAAGATGATATGGTATTATAAACTATAACAAACATTTGTTATTTTATGGTATTTATGTAAGTTATTTTTGTAAAAAAAAGGATAAATATTAATGTTGAAGAAGCTATGTTACTACTGAGGTTTAGAGAGTAATAAATTATAATAGATTACATGGGATAAACATTTTTATTTGGTAAATTTATTATAAATATAAGCACTAAGTCCCCACTGTCATATTGATCTAATGATCCATTAAAATATAATTTTAGGGATTTATGGAAAAAATAATCTGTGGTATTTTTTATTATTGGATGAACTGACGTGGAAATTTATTGAGGCCCAAACAAATGGTGAAATAATTTTTAAGACATATAATAATATCATGTAATTATATTTTCATATATTCTCATTCTATATGTTTAATTAGTTACTATACTATGTGAAAAGGATAATGAATCCAATTTTATCATAATTCCATAATTTATCTTCATAAATTTTATTTTAAATCATAACATATTACTGGTTTTGATCTCTTTAACAATCCATTGAAAATTCAATTTCTTATCCTCATTGACCCCATTTAGTCCCTATAGTTTTTTTCCTTTACTTCTATGTCCATGTATTCACATTCCAACAATGTTCTCTTAATTAGAAACCTATTAATCTATTAATCCATATAGAATTTTCAAATTCTTTTATATATAATGAATAAGAAGTTTTATTATCCCTTCAAAATATTTCATAAATAAATATGATTATTTTAAAATGAAAAACCCTTTATTACTATTATCAAGATTTATTTTAAAGGTTGCAATTTATTTAAGGGGTAAAATGTTTCACCTAAAGATATTATAATATGAATATAATATTATATAACATGTATGAAATGAAACACCATGAGTATAAGGAAGTTTAAAAACCCAATAATTTATAATATAGTTATTTTTTAAAATAATTAATATCTTGTTGATAACTTGTAATGCATACAACACATAATTGAATGAAAAAAGAAACTATATTAAAATATTATTCTTTATAAATTATTATTTCAACATTGTCATTAAATTTGTGGTTATTAATATTTTTACAAAAATTTTAATTCTCTATGGTTTAAAAATGAATAAAATAAATTTAGTGGGCTTTTTTATCAGAGAAAAAATTAGAAACATTTTAAGAAAGATGTAATGGTTTTCTAAAACAATACTTTTCTAAATGGGGAATTAGTCATGATTTTCCCAAACTATTTACAAATAGATTAAACACATTATTTTAAATTAATTATACAAAATAATATTAATTTTATACATATTCATTGCATATATTAAATTAGGGATATGTTTTCCGTGATTCTTCGTAAAAGACTCAAATTTTGATGAATAGTTGAAATTACATAATATTAATTGAAAAATTCACATCTATTTAAATTATTTAAAAATTTATAAAATATTTTAACTTTGTTTCAAAGATAAATTTGTTTAATAATATATCTAGTAATTCAATTTAAATAATTTCTTTCAATTTTAAATTGAATTTTTATATAAAAACATTATTAACATTTGAAAATTTTCCCTACAAAAACCATCATTCTCATTGCATCCAAAATATTTATTCTATATTAATGTTTTACATTTCCATGATTTCTATTTTGAAAAATGGATACAATATTTTCAATCATAAAAATTTTATTTACTTAAAATGATAATCATAACAATCAATAAAAAATTTAATTGTGGAAAAATTAAAAAATATTCACCATGGATAAGTTCAAAACCCTTTTTCTATTGGTTATGTTAAGAAGATAAAAGTTAATATGAAATAATAGAATTTCTATATTTTTAGGGAATTATTTTAAATTTTAATTTATAATCCTTTCTATTAATCCATTTTGAACCCCTTTTTCCTTTTTAGAACATTTCCACACCATTTTCATTTAAATAAAATTAATGTTAAACTCACCACACAAAAATAGTAAAACCATTGTCTCCATTTAATCACACAAAAAAGATATTTTTATTCAGATAATACCTTCAAAAATAACTTCCCTTATAAAAATACTAATACTAAAATACTAATTTTGGTCATAAATATATTCTAAGAAAACATTAATTATAATCCCTTAGATGTGGGCTAAAAAAGGTAAAATTTCAAAACTATGTGTTTCTATTTTATTTCATTATCATAATACTCATTAAAATATTCATAATTTATATTAATGTAATAAAAATATTATATAATATATAAAATATCTTACAGTGTTTTGATACTAAACTTTATATATATCCTCTTCCCTCAAATAGAAAATGATAACGTTGCTCATGTGTATGAGTGGCTATGGCCTCAGAAACTGAGGTGACACTGTTTACATCAACACCCCTTATGGGTTTTTTTTAAAATGGATCTAAATTAAATATATTATATTTAAAACATTATTTTACCTATGGATTAATTATATCATATATACATTTTCATACATTCCATTTCATCGGGGACACAATAACATCACTTGTGTGTACGTTGAGAATCCTCCTCACGACGTAATGTGAATCATTTTTCACTAAATAATTAATTTAAAGAAAATTATGATAATGTAACAGAATAAATGAGATATAAATGAGATAAATATTATATTAATGGATTAATTATTATTTTTAAAATGTATGATATATTATTTTCATTTTTAAAATAAAAAATTATTACATCATTCATGAGCATATGGACCATCACCATCAAGTAGCGATGTGACATTATTTTCATAACCACAAAAAATGAATAATCAATTTAATTTTATTGATGTAAATATTATTTTATGCAGTATATTATGATAATTCTTAAAAATAAGCATATTAGTTTCCTTCTTTCATTAAATATTATTAGAAAATGTAAATGTAACTCATCCACATATACGACCTACCATATCCATAACTTTAAAATAGTTCATGTTTCAAAAAATTATATCATAATTAGTTTAAAAAAATAATTAATGAATTAATATTGTAATTATTTAATGATTTTTATTCTAGAGATTTTTACATAATTACAACATTGAATATAGTCAACCTACCAATCCATTTTGTCATATAATCCATTCATCATCGAAACATCCATCAGATACATTTCGGAATATGTAATAATGAATAACATGGTTATAAGTGAAATAAAAGTAATAATAAACATGAAAAATGTTTGTATGAATGAAAAGAATTAATATATGTTAATAATTCAGGATTAAAATGATCATATGTTATGAGTACGTATCAAGGTATTGTTTTCTCACCTCACATTTTCTTACGTTATAAATGTACCATATTCACAACTTATTTATTTTTTTCAGTGTATATAATTCACATTCTTAAGATTTATAATTAATTAATTTAACTTTCTAAAATTTAATGAGCCAGTTAATGTTGTTTATTTCATTGGGTATGTTATAGAAAATTTATCGATGTAGAATGGGATTATTTCAAGATCTCACCATTATTCAGGATTGATTTTTTATTTTACCTTGGGGGAATAATTTTATGTTTATATCTTAAAATAAATATATTTTATACTAATTATTTTATTCATGGACTTTATCATGTAATATTTACATTATATCATTTATTTATTACTAAAAATGAGTATGGAAATATAATTAAGAAAATCTATATTTATTTTTCTCTTTAATTAAAAATAATTTTTCTTTTGAAACCATTTAATCAAAAAATATTTTCAAAAATGAATTAAAATTTTCAGAAAGATCTTTTTAAAAAAAATATTTACCGATGTTTACATTTAAATATTTATTTAATGAAATCATTTTTTTGGTTTTCCAAATAAGTCAATTTTCTATGATTTTTTTTAGTGTAATATGAATGTTATTTTTTAACTAATATTTCATGTTCATAATTACCTGAAAATGTCACTACAATTTATATGAAGCCAAATTTTCATAATTATGAGGTTATTTTTAATGATAATTTGTAGTCTAATGTTCTGAAAAAAATTAAATGATTTTCAGTTAAATTGAATTAGAAAATATTATTTGAATTTATTGTTTAAAAGACCTCGTTTTAAATGAATGGTTAATTCACTCAAGCGTTGTACCGAGTTACCTATTGAAATAATTTCCATATATAAAGAAATATGTTTCTGTTAAATGTGGTCTATTGGGTATTCACTCCAATTATATAATATTCTATATTTATTCGGATGCTTTAGGACGAGTTTGAATGTGGATGTGCTATGTTGATACCATGCATTTTACACTGAATAAGTTTGACTATTTTTATTTATTAGAGTAGTTATTAACATATTATTTTCTACTTTCTCAATACTAATGTTTATGTTGATTATTTCTCACCCCTCTCATATAAAGAATGAATTAGACATACAAAGTGATCACTAGGGCCCACTATAGCCCATAATGTATTAGTGGGTCTTATGATAAATGCATGATTGTATTATGGATATGATCTTACACATTTATATATTAATTTTATAACTATTCATCAACGGTATTAGATTTCATTGCATAAGTAATTGACAATGTGTTTTAGATATCGAGAATTATGAATTCTAATTTTATGAATTCAGTTATTCATACCTCATTAAATTTTTTGATTAGATAGATTATCTATGGTAATTTATCAAGATAATGTGATTATTTATATGTAATTATTTGATAATGTTTTAATCATGTTATATTATGCATATGTTATTGATTAAATGGTATTTTCCACTTATTTTTCATTCCCTATGGTCTATTCATTAATTATTAATAGTTTATGTTTTATTGTTAACCATACTGAGAACTAAATATCACATCATTCTTATGATTTATTTATTAGAGGATACCTAGAAGTGTTTTGAAATTGATATATAGGATTAATCTAACAGTAATAACAGAATTATCCAATAAAATAGATTGTGTATTTTCTGTTTTCAACATTAATAAAAATTACATGTTTTTATCTAACATAACAAGACTAATTAACTATTATATCTTCCCGGATTTGATTATTTTTATCTTATTCCAAATCTAATAATGCTTCCAACAGCTCTAAGATGTAGGGGTCGGGTCACTACACAATAAATTACAATGATGAGGATATTAAAAATATCATGATCAATTACATCTCATAATTGAATAGTCCTTGATTCATTATTTTTTGAAATGGAATTTCATTCATTATAATTTCACCCTATATATACTATATATATTAAATCTTTATTCCCACTATTACGAATAAATTATATCTAATAAATAACAACATCAGGATGAAATTAATGGATTTATGTTTCTTAAGAACCACCAAAATAGGGTGACATTCAAATATTAAATATTTTAAAATAATAAAGCCACCATTACTAACATCCCCATAGAAACTACATAAAAAATGAATATACATGTGAAAAATATAACAAAATTGTGAATCATATTATCTAGAATAACCCACGTGTACCCATAAAAAAGAAATCTATACATATTTTTATGAGAACATGTATTACAGTCATACCCTAAAATGTATTGGAATATAATTTGGGTAATGGTTGATTTAATTCATACACTTTCCCATCAACAATTACCAGCATATATTTTATTCATTTATGATTTAGGTGTTGATAAGAGAAAATCTTTATGAATGAACATGGTGATGGTGTTTTGAATAAAATAAGAAAGCAGTTATTATTATTTAAGGGATGTTGTAACATTCTATTACATATAAAAATATAATAAATACAACTAAATAAATAATATAAAAAATGTATAAAAAAATTATTAAAAGTAATTACTTCCCATTATATATGTGTGGAATAACCTTAATTCTCATCCCTCAAGTTTTAGTTCTATTAACTATTACTTTTCATAATGAGAGAAAAAATAATCCTATCATTCTATAGTTATTATAAATATTTCTTGAGAAATGAGATTTTTCTAACATTATTTTATATATAAAAAATTTTAGTTTGGATAAAACTATTATCTTATATAATTACTAAATATATTTTAGACTTCATTACATAGAGCGAAATGTTATTGAATGAAAATTTTAAATCACATACAAACAACATAATATTTTTTAAACTAATACATAATAAAATTACTAATATTATTTGTTGAGGAACCTCCCTATTGAATATTTTTTATTCAATTGATCCAATAATATAAAAAATGAAATGAAATACACTACTATTTTACATAATGAGTCATACTATAAATGAAATCCCAGTAATATAGATTTTTAATGCTTCCTTTGTAAACACAAAATCATAAAATCTAAAAAACCCCACATGGTTAGTTTTGTAATCAATTGTATAGAAAATGATAAAATAAAAAAGAAAAATAATTATTTGATTGGGGTTACCATATTATGAAAAACATTTAAGGATATTATTATAATGACATGATTTAATTATATATTTATTCATGATGAAAAAAAATAATTCCTCATGAATAATATATCAATGTATAAAGGATAGTTAATAAAAAAAGTGAAACATTGAAATTTTCTTAAAATGATTTCACTTCATAAAGAACCATCCTGAATTTACCATAATTAATAAAAAAATTAGAAGGATGTATTTTGAAATTTCATCTGCCAATTGTATTTAGGTTAAATAATTTTTCCCTACATGGGATGAACATACAGAATAACATAATAATGACAACTGTACTGGTATTTTGAGTTTTATAAAGATTATGTTAGTAAATAAGCGATAATTTTATTTTTGGGTTTCAATATGGATTCCATTTTTTATGATATATCATTGAGTTATTATGTTTGAGGATGTATTTCAGGTCATTTTGGATATGGATAATGCTAAAAGAGCGGGCTCAAATATTTAGGTGAGGTTTAGATTTTGTGGTACCTACATGAAAAAATTATAAGTGAAAGAAGGAACCAAGGTTCCTAGAGTGATAAACAAGGAGGGATAAATTGAGGGAATCATCTGGAAAAAAATTGAGAAATACTGAGTACATGATAAACCTATATATGGTTTTATGGGTAATTTTGGTTATTTATTCCAAAATACATTTATCCCACCCACTTCTTCATTTAGAACTCACTATTCTATATTTCATGATAATATCTTCCAAAGCTGATTCTTATTATTTTATTTCACTCCTCTCTCCTACTTCATATTATATATATGATTTATTTAAAAATAAATATCAAATGTAATGTTTATTTATTATTCCTCTAACCCCCATTCCATGTTTATTTTATATTTTCTCTTCTCCTAAGATTAATATTGAGAATTAATTCCACTAAACCATATTCGAATATATCTCGAACAAGGTTTAGTTGTCATTTCACTGCAAATATATGTTTTTGTTGATTAACTACTCATACTCGATAAATTTTATAGTTAAAATATTTATACAGATTTTTTATTATTGTGTTATGAATATTTTTATTGGGAAATAAAAAGGAGTTCAATGTTTGAATTGAATATATCTTTTTTTTGTGATCATATTCAATATAATTTCATTCTTATATGACACTGTATACATTGGGTTTATAAATCCTCTTAATTTTGTGAATGGATATACGTGCCTATTTGTTTAAAAAATAATACATCAATGGATGATATATGTTTCTATAGGTATTGATGAAAATTGGTAAATAATTCCAGAGTTATTTCTAGGTGATCTTGACCATTTGAGTGATTCTAGAGATATTCCTATGACATCATTACAACATTATTTTCAAACAATTAAAAAATATTAAATCATAATTTCTTAAATAATAACTATTAGTTTCCAATGGTATGGTTTTATAAAAATTTAATTATATTTATTTGTATTCTATAATGAAACTGTTCATGGGAAATGATTTTTATTCATGTGTTCTCTGACCATTATATACTAAATTATGAAAACATAATACCTTGGATATATATTAAGCTTATAGTTGAGTTTATGTTGAATGGGTGAGGTTTAGAATTTGTATATCTATACAAGATTTATAGGCTCATATACTTTTAAAACATGATTATTTTAAAAAATATTTTTTCGTTATTAAGATAAATTAATTGGGGTTTCTTACACATTGAATAAAGTTTAATATCATCATATATACATATAATACAAACATACGTAACACTTATTCCCACTAATACCAAATAGTTATATGTATAATATATATACAAAGCTTCATCCCAAATTATTACATTAATGAATAGATTCTATCTAGGTTAGTTTTGTATTTAAAAGTGACATGAACATGAATTAATATTGTTTTCAGACAGAAATAGTGGTTTCCTGTATGACTCATGAGGTTATTTTTAAAATGGTAATTTTCAAAAACATACATTATTTCTAAAATCATCAATTTAAATATTTTTATAAGAGTATCCTTTTTGATATACCTTCTTCCATATAAAATATACCTCTTGGTGAATTTTTCTATTTTTCATTAATGTTGTTGATACAAAACGCATCCCTTCTATACTCATTTTTAAGAAATTGGATTCCAAAACATGTTTTAACATAGAAATAAATGGAATTTATATTTTTTAGAAGTATATCCAACATTATGAACCATTATAAATACCATTGTAAATAAGCCACGTGTTAAACACTTTTATTTATTTAAAATTATTTATTAAAATTTTGATATACAAACAATCTCAAAATTCATTTTAAATATTTAACTTAATCTGTGTCAAATAAATTTATTTTCAAAAAATTGTATTTATTTTTAAACAACATAATAGTATATAATATTATGTGATAAATTTTTTTCGTGTATTCCATTTCAAAATGGTGATTAAGAAAACCATATTTTACGAAATGATATGGGATCCCACTTTACTACAATGTGGTTAACAGAATGTTTATGAACAGAACAAGAGGTGACTCAAATAATAAATAAATAAATATTATATAACTTTAGATAAATATTGAAAACATATCATAATAAAAAATTCCCAAGATCCATTGTGGACTATTATCATTAAATACATGATACATAATCATTCAATTTCATAAAATATCCAAATTATCATTCACAATGTTATTCTCACAAATTATACTTCTTATATGTGAACTAATTATAATATTTCACTATAACCTATGGAATGTAAAAAAATATAGTGTTATAATAGTTACTCAATAAGAGTGTGAATTGGATAAATCATTCAATGACTATATGTAAGCATATAATGATAATAATGGTATGTGAAAAAGGTCATATCATTTGAAATAAATACCCCACAATTAAATAATGAAAATCAAGAGATAATGCCTTGGAAGACCATAAGGCATTAGTAATAAAAGAATAGAAGACAGTGAACAATAATATAATACCATAATCATAAGAACATTTCATAAATATTGGCATAAAATGTGTTTCATAACCATTATTAAATATAATGTATGTTGAGGCTATCCACAAAGGCCCTCATCACACGTTTGGTTTAGGGTAACTGACTATGTACCTTATTTAGGATTGTGTAGCCTCATTTGTGCAATTTTATTTCATAAACATTCATAATTATCGAATTCATTAGATGTTTATAATGGACACACACATAACATAATACATTCCAATTTAATCAACAATATCATAGATACAATTATAACATTTTCATAACATAACCCATGGGAATCAAAATTAGGTTAATCAATATCTCAAAATCATAATCATATGCCAAATAGAGAATGAATAAAGATGATAAAATTTTATTATATCCCTAGTGATGTATAATTATAATAAATATATGATTTCAATGTAGGAAATACCTTTAAAAAATCACATTAACAATATTGTAGTAAAATTTGACATTTATTTTGTTATTTATTATTTAAAATCTAGAAAAATCTAAATTATTAGAACAATATTTTCATTACAGGGAACCCTGGAAACATATAATCTATTAATATAGTATAATATTAGTCGTGGTGAATAAGAAAAAAATAAATTTGGTTTATGTTAATAAAAAAATATATTTACACAATTATTAAAATGTTTTCCTTTTGGAAAATTAAAGAAGAAAAATTTTAATTTTTTTTGAATATCAAACATAGTGGAAGATTCTTTTGATAAAAAAAATGCAGACATATAAAACCATTCTTGAAATTTTTTGAATAAAAATTCATTAGTGGATGGAAATATTTTAGGTTTGAAGAGAACATAAAGATATTTATTCGTGAAAAAATTAATGAAAAACATTATATATATATATAGTGGAAAATGAAAGGGAAGTTTTTGTATTCTAAAAATACAAAGAGGAGAGTAAATTAAATATGTTCTATAGAGAAAAATTACAATATTAAATCCATAAAAAAATATGTTTATATAACCACGGGAAAAAGTGATATTTTAACATAAATCCATAATATCTAGTCAGAATTGCATCATAAGAAATATTAACCACTTGTGTAATACTTCTAAATTCATTCAATTATATTATGAAATAATATTATAAATTAAAATATTATAAACTTATGACTTATAACATATTATCACCCATTCATTAACAATATTTAATTACCATCACCATTATAGGTTCTTACAACTACATTCATCATGTATGTTTTGGTTCAATAGTTATGCTCCATTAAATTTGAACATAGTTGAATCTTATCTAGAATATCATTGACCACGCCACAAGGATTGAGAAAAATAACTGTCAAACTCATTTCTTGTTCAATACTTATACCCATGACTTCAAGTGACTATATATGACTTAGAATGTTCTAGGATGTCACACAATCATAAGAACCACAAAAACATAACCACACATTGGGTGAGTGTTTCGGAAGGTTATAATAGTCTTCCTATCAATGAATTTTTATCTTTTGGATCATAATAAAAGGGGGATCACATAAATCACCAATGCTTTTTCTCATAATAGGTAAAAAATCCATAATAATTAAAAAACTAAAACAATGCCCACCCAGACATTACATACTCTCTAAAAATCGGTATTTAGTACAAATATGACATATCATAAGTCAATTCCACCCCAAACAGCCCCACAAAGATTGCATGTGATGGAACACCTTGAACAACCTCAGACTAAATTATTGATTCCCAACTAGTAGTATCATAATACCCCCCTTATGGGAGTTTCCCACCATGGGAATACTCCCTATAATCATGTTATCCCTCTCCAATGGAAGTTTTCTCATCCAGGGAATAAGACATAAAAAATAATATCCATCCCATATAGATCTTTTTTATCTCGTAAACGAAAAAAATATTCGACTTATAACAATATATAACAATCAATATAAAAATTATACACACGTGCATACATATTACAAACTTTATATTTAATTCATGTTCATAATAACTTGACTGTGACCTAGATTATCAAATTGGTATTTTAGGGAAACAATACCACCTTATTAGACTTTAAAATCATATATAATACACCAAGCCTCAAAAAATTATACTATGCAGTATGATTAAATAAACTGAACGTGCTACGGATAATAAAATACTAGAATGTATAACACAAAACATATCATTACCTCACATATAGTTGGTTTCACATTCAGTCCTTGATAAAATAAGACAAATACATTGACTCCATTACATCCATATTCCATAAATCATCCAAATCCCCTACCCTCATATAAAATTTATCAATCAAGCAAACAAAACCTAGACATATTTCCCAATCCAACATGTTCCTTCAGGTGATATGGGAGATAATATCAGTACCCATGTTCAATGGAATATTAGGTAGGGTGTGAGTATGTACTTAGTAGGTAATAATCAAAAGAGTCATGTACATACCCAAAATGTAGTTGAATGTGCATGTGTTGTGCTATGAATATATAATAATTCCCAAAAATTTACAAATTACTAATAGTATCTTCTTTTGAAAAATGATGGAATATATCTGAGAAATTATTATGGTATGTTCTAATGCACAAAACTACTCATATTGTTATTGATCCTAAAATTTTGAATCTAACCGAAATTTCATACTTCAGATATTTATAGGTTGTGTCGACTATATAATCTAATTGATCCAACCACAAGAACACAACCACCATTTATATACTTAAATGTGCATGTGTTGTGCTATGGTGTCTTTCTTTTCTACTATTACAGTGTCTACCGATTCTATAGTGTCATTATAGCTATAGTTCTTCCACTCCTACAACACAACTACAATACTTCTACAATAACCTACTCTCATTGGGTTTTAAACCCCCATTTTATGTAAGATTTCGAGGTGCATACCATTATGTCCAACAACAACTACATAATTGTATTATATACTTTATTATTTTATAGTGGGTTTATATATCAAAACATTCCCAATTAATATAATTCCAACATATCTTTAATGAAAAAAATTACGATTAACCAATAAATGTCAGGTGTTTGGTAATTTTTCTCATTAACCATAATTGAAAGGATTTATAAGGTAACACATTGTTATTATGCATTAGTACTCATCTTTTTCCCACTTTGATGCATCCATATTGATCAATGAACCTTCTCCAATACATGGTAGTGTATAAAAAGTATTACATTATAAAATTGTTTTTAAATCATAAATATTTTCCTCACATTCATCTATCAAGTGGAATATAACTTTGTTTTTATTTTTACTTGTTGAGTGGATGAGTCATCCATGATAAATTAATCCCAAATTATTCATAATACGTATCTAATCTAAGAAAACATTGAATGTCAGTCAATGTAGTCAATATGGTCTATTACTGAAAAACATTCCTCATTAATGGTTTCATCCATATACCCTATCTTGAAATCATATTACTTAATTATGAAGCTATCTTTAACCAAATACACACTCAGTAAATTTTGAACATAGTTTGTCATTATTTAGAGTCTTCAAAAAACACAGAGAAAAAAATTAAACTTTTGTGGTAGATTGTTTTCATTTATTGGTGGATTAAATCATCGTTAAATCTTTATGTGAGGGTTTTGAAAAAACATTGCTAAATTGGGTGTCAATAATCAACTAGTGGAAGTTTTGGAAAAACATCATAGAATGATTTAGAGGTATTTTTTATTTTATTTTATTTTATTTTTTCTTAATTTATTAATTATTTAGTATATTTATTTTATTATATTATATTATGAAGTAATTAATGAATTTATTTATTTATATTTTAAAATAATTAATTTTTTATTAATTTAAATAAGTTTTTTATTTACTACCAAAATTATATATTTAATTGAATAATTAATTTCTTATATATTTGTTTTCTTATTTATTTATAATTATTTTAATTAATTGATTAATTTTTTTATTTTTTTACTTTTTTATTTTCATAAATAATAAATTAATAAATTATTTGAAATTTATTATTACTATGTTCATGCCCATGTCCACACACTTTCCCATGCCATATATAGAAGTTTAGTATTGGGTGAGGTTTTAATCCTATATTTCCTTCTTATTTTCCAAAGTCATTACCACTCCAACATGCCCTTTATATGGTGAAAATATAAAATTAAATATACTTAAATATAAATATATATATATTATTTGAAAAAACAAATAATACACAACAAATCGATACAAATTAAATAAGTATTAATCAATTATTAGTAATCAATAATTTATTATAAATTATTAATATTTAATTTTCAATAATTCCTAATTATGAATTATTAATTAATAACTATTATATGAATGATTAATAATAAATTATTATTAACATGGTAAGAAATTGTAAATAATACATGTTAAATAAATAACAATAAAATAAAAATAGTAAATAGTAAGTAGTAAATAGTAAATAACAAATATTAATTAGAAAAAAAAATGAAAACTATAAAATAAATAATATATAATATATAATATATTCATAATTTATAAAAAATATATTAATTAAATAATAAATTAATTAATTAATAAATTGATACATGATAATTAAATAATAAATTAATAGATAATAGATAATGATTAATAAATTATAAATTTAGAAAAAAATAATTTAGAAATAATGAATAAGATTTAAATAATTAATTGATAATAAAATAATAATAATTTAAAGAATAAATAATAATAAAAAATATTAATAAAGTAAAATAATAAAAAATTATATATTGATAAAAAATAAACAAATAATGAATAAATATATAATATACAAATAAATTATAAGTAAATTAAAAATAAATTATAAATAATAAATAATAATTACATTTATTATAATTGTGGAAATTATATATAAATAATAAAATAATAAACTAATAAACTAATATTTTAATTATGAAATATAAACAAATAACAGAGAAATAAAAAATATATAATATAATATATAATATATTTGTTATTAAATATGAAATATTAATTACTCAGAGATAAATAATAAATAAGAAATAATATATAAAAATATTTAGATATTAAAATAATAAAATTATAAAGTAATAATGAAAAATTTATAATTATCAAATTATTAATTAATAATTAATAATAAATAACAAATAATAAATAACCAATAATATGTAATAAGTAACAAATAAAAAAAATTAAAAATAATAAATAATAAATATTTATTAAATATTTATTTAGAAATAATTTAATAATAATTATAAATAAATAAATAAACAATCAATAATAAATAAATATAAAAATAAGAAATAAAGTTAAAAAATAAAAACTAATAAATTGTAAAGAAGTAAATAATAAATAATAAATAATAAATAATGAATTATATGAAAATAATAATAAATTCAAAAAATAAATAATGAATAAATAATAATAAATTATTAAAAAAAAATACTAATTAAATAGTTATTTAGCAAATAATTTCATAATAAAAATAAAACAATAAATAAGAAATCAATAAGAACAAAATATTATAATAATAATAATAAAGTAATGAATAATAAATAATAATTTAGTAAATAATAAGAAATTGAAAATAAATAATAATTATTTCATAATACTGAAATTAGAATAAATAGTAAAGGAATATAAATATCCATAAATATATAAACATATAATAAAATTTACATAAATATACATAAACACATTTATATTACTTAAATATATATAAACACACTTATATATATAATTATATATATATATATGAACATAAATAAATATAAATTTAACTATATATATTTTTACTCCTGTATTATATAATGATATATAAACTTAATTATTTATAAATATTTACAAAAATATTCACAAATTCAAATAAACACACACACACACACAAATATATATACAATTTATAATAAGTTAAATAATTGTAAAAAGCACAATAATTGAAACACCATCAAATAAATTGGAATGTAAATCAATGGAATAAAATCATTACTGAAAAAAAAACATATGAATACACTCTTAAATGAAGATGATATTTCATCGAATGTCTATGATATATATATGTTTAATTTTTAAAATCTATTATCTATTATTATCAATTTCCCTATATTAGAATATATATATATATATATTTATCATCTTATTAATACAATGATTTATGAATATATAATCATTATTTATTTATGTGTATATATATTTATTCATATATTTGTATTGTACCTTAATGTGTATAATATATTTTATTATAATGATGTATTTATATAAAAATACATTCATGTATTATTTATACTACCAATTATTTACAGATATATGCATTTATTTACATATATTACAATATACAGATAAATATAAATTTTTTTATTGAGCAACAAGTATTTATATATATACATTACATGTATAGCTATATATATACATATTAATTATTTTTTATAAGGAAAATAATTTTATTATTTATTTATTTTAATTGATATAAATAATAAATAAATATTTCCATATTTTTTATAAGTTTAAAAATACATTTATATGTACATATTTATTAATATAAGTGATTTATTATCAATATATATAAAAAAATATGCATATATTAAATTATAAATAAAATAACATTATGAATAAAAAAGAAATTTAATACCGTAATATCAATATGAATTTTTGTCCAAGTAATAAATTTTGTACCCAAAAATTAAGGGAAACTATCCCCAAAAAATGAGGATGAAAACCCATCAAATTTAATAAATAGTACCCCAACTAGAAACCCAGTTTTAGAGTACTTAAGGTTCCTTTTTCACATATAAAAATGTTATAAAGGTTTACTAGTGTTTCTAAATATGTAGATCTCATCACATGTTTTAATTTTATATTTTATAGAGCCCAAACAGACACCCAGATCAAATGATATAGTCATTTTATGGTGAAGTCTAATTTTCAACTTATTAAATATCAGTGTCCACATTTAAATTATTATTCAGTCATAATTAATCACAAATAAATAACAAAGATAAATTTTAATAAATATTTTAATAATTAATAAATATTTTAATAAATATTTTAAAAACATTGAGCATCATTGAGCATCTTTTTAAAAACATTGAGCATCATTTTTTAAAATTGCAATTAAATAAGAGAGCTAAATTTTATCCTGAAAAACTTTTTGTGGTGGTTTTAAGAGTCTCCATTGAATACATGTATTATTATAGTGAATAGCTCGTTGTAGAAAATGAGGTCGCAAATTATCCTCCGATTATATACATTATAAATTTAAATAACCTTTCATGACGGACATTCGCAAATATTTTTTGCGACAGGGTAGTTCTTCATTGCAACTAATCATTCGATTATATATATTATATATAATAAGCTTTTGCGATGGGCTCGTCGCATATAGTATTTGCGATGGGCCCATCCTCCCTTCACAGATACTATTAATAAAAAATAATAATTAGATTATTTGCGACGGGAGACCGTTGAAAAAGGTCTCGTGGAAAATACTAAAATTAATAAAAAAGTATTTAATAAAATTATGAATATCGAAAAAATAATATTAATAATATTAAATTAATAAAAATTTATTATTTTTAATATAAATAAGCATTAAAAGGTATAATTCTAACAAATTATATTTCATAAAAAATATGATTAAAAAATAAATATTAATTTTATTGAAATAATAATTTTTTTTACAATTATCAATATTTATTAAAAAATATAAAAACCCATAAAATGTTATTATTATTTGTAAAATAAACAAATATTAAAAAAAATAATACTAATAATAAATAATAAAATATTAAAAAAGATAAATTATGAAATATTTGTACCAATAGAATAGACAGAAACTGTAAATAGTTCATATTACAATAACTCTTAAATTAAAATGTCTTTGACATAAATAAAATGTCCCTGGGGGTCGTCTTCTAGATGAGGTGGAGGAGCTGTAGGAGATGGTGGAGGAAACTCCATCCCTAAAATACGATTCAGATGACGAATGTACTCTATCTGCTCGTGATGCTACTGCTGCCATCGACGCATCTCCTCCCCATGCTACTGGTGTTGCTGTTGTCACTGACACATCTCTTCATAATGCTTTTTCAAACTCACTATAAGCTCAGACTGATTACGCAACTACACCTAATACTGTGAGGCAGAAGATTATTCCTCTCCATGAGCTGCTCTCAAGCTAGTCGTCGACATCACAATAGTACAATAATAAGCACCAGGAGTAAAATGAGAGCTTATACCAACTACACATCCCTTCTCAAAGCCATACTCTATCGCCTACATCCACGTCACCTCATCGAAATGGTGGGCACTGGTATGCTCAATGATCTCGTCCTGACTCTCAGGCTATTTCTGAGAGGTCATAGCCACATATGACTCCTTGAATTCAGTTTTGTAATTAAAATGGAGAAAATATTATATTTAGTTAATTTTCAAAATGAAAAAAATTATACTAACCACAATCTGACACTGGTGATCACCTTTAATCTCTCTAGTGGCTGGATCATTGTACATACTCTAATAAATTCTATACTTCATATTATCAGGATTCTTGATAGCCTATAAAAATATAAAATAAAATATTTATATTTAAAGTTATATAAAATTATTAAAAAATATTTTTTTCAGATGTTTTCAATGCGTACTGAATATATGGCTACCAGCACGATGTGTCCCCTCCTATCTCCCCTAGTTCTTCCATCCCATTATAAATCTCCTCTAAAATCCACTACCCATCTAGTGTAAACATAATCCATCCCAAACGTGAGATGAAATGTACACTGGTTGGTGGACTCTACACGACTCATCAAATTCTGTCACTCCAACATTATAATGGATGTTCTTCTCAAATTTTTCAAAACCCGACAGAAACAGTATTCCATAGAAGCCATCCATGTTGTGTGGTTAGTGTCACACGTGATATTCTCAATGGGATACCATAAACCCGACAAATAATTTATAAAAACATGTTATTAATAAAATAATTTCAATATAAATTTTCTTTATTTAAATACTAGCCAATGATCGAACATGTCACACCACACATCAACACGAATCATTTTCAATGACATCCATGGTTGAGAAAAATAATTGTGCAAGATATCACCCCACTTTCCAATGTCTACATGTGAAAAACATTGGAAAAAAATAAATAATCAAACAATTAGTATATATATATAAATAAATGAATGGTAACTAAAATATACTGTTTACAATACCTCCATATGCATGGATCAAATCCAAGACATGGACGTCGCCTGGGGATAGATTGAGGAATCATCAATCGCAAAATACCATGCCCCCTCCATGTACCCCCTAAACTGTTAGTAGGCTGAGTTTCCGATGGTCCACAATCCCCCCATCCAAAGGCAGATCAACCTCCTACAACTCGCGAAATAGATCAGGATCCATTTTAAAAAAATTATTATTGTTAGCAGATATATTAAAATAACTATTATATATAGATCTATATTAGTTGTGATTATAACCATCATTTAAATGTGTCAATGTCCATCTTCATCCTCATCTCCATAGCTGCCTATGTCAATGTCTTAATCATACTCCCTAGCATCATCGATATCAATATGAGTTTTAGTTTCATCATCTCTTGTCATTTCAAATTCATTTGTATCATCATTAACATCTCCATCTTCATCGATCCATAATTGTGGAGTGGCATCATCGATATTCACATCTATTTGTATAAGAGGTTGATTTTGAGCAGTCTCTTGAAAAATTTCAATTCCTTCTACTTCAGCAAAACCACTCTCATTTTGAGTAAATTGATTTTCTAGGGTTTCAATTTTACTGTGCTCCACCCATCACTCAAGTCTCTTGAAGTAGTACAATATTTTGGGTAATAAATTTGATGTGTCTATTGAGCTAGTAAAAATAGTTCATTTACTACAAGAAGGCATTTATATTTAATATCGATGAATCCATGATTCAGATGAACACACAAGCCTCTCTCAGTATCCAACCACAAACATTTAAACATCATTCAGTAATTTTGTCCAAGATAACACAGCTCAATAATTACATCCAGAATGTCATAAAAGTCAACATCAGTTTATCTATGATGCGATCACATCAACCAAACACCATTGTTCATGGTTTTTTTATTCCTCATATGCACGTGTATGAAATATAAATCCATTCACCCCGTGTGCTTTATATGATTTAACCATTTTGGATGGTGGGTTACTCAATATGAACAGTGGATTATTAATTTTATCACCATGTTTAGACACCTAAATATTTATACATAAATTATTAATATGATAAATAATAAATGAAATTGATATTAATGCATCAATAATTATTATTACCAGTTATTGAAACCAATGAGAAATTTCGTTGCATTGCGTTCTTCAAGAGAAGCTGCTGTAATTTGTTTAAGTTGTTTCTTGATATGATTACCATATAACCTACAAATAAAATATATTTACATACTATAACATAAATTATTGAATAAGTGATACAATCAATCATACTAAAAATGATGTCATTTCTTCATAGTTGAGCAGAACATATGTACGAGCTCTTTGATGTTCATAATATAAAATCCATCGTTCATGTACTCCAACAACACCATGATTTGGCTGATTAAAAACTGATAATTGATTTTCCATTTTGTCATTAACATTATCCTCATTTAATCCCTTGTGATTATGTTTTGGATGATATTGAGATTCAAAATAATGAGAGATGATAAAAGCAATTTCATCTTGAAATAATGTTTCAGCAATTGAGCCTTCCAATGATGCTTTGTTACGTACTTTGTTTTGAATTTTTGCATGCATCTCTCAAATGGGTAAATCAATTAAAACTATACTGGACCTCCACATATAGAGACATGTGGATAATGTAATATCATATATTCTATTGATTCAAATAAAGGTGGAGGAATTATTTTATCCAGTTAACATATAATTACATCAACATCTTCATCTAGTTTTCTTAGCGCATCACAGTCTGTTGTCGATTCCCCAATGTCTCGAAAAAAGTATGATATGTTTGTTATCCAATCCCAAATTATAGAATTCAACAAATCTCTGAATCTAGTCGGCATAAGTCTTTCCATTATATCATGACAGTCATGACTTTTTAATCTTGTAATATACACATTATGAACACATCTTCCCAAACAGTAAGAATAGTCATCTGGATGTCTCAAATATATAATCCACTGATAAAATAGTATGAAAATCTCTTTGGACAGTCTATAATCTTCTTTTGTCTTCACTAACCTCTGCGATCTGACATTTTCAAATAGTTCAACTTCTGGTCGCCTGCACATTGGGGCAAGATCTAATCATTCCTTTACATTATATTTGGACTTACCCAATGTATCCAAAACAGTAAGAAATAAATTATCAAAATAGTTATTCTCAATATGCATGACATAGAACATGTGGCTGACCAACAAATCAGACCAATTTGGAAGATCCCAAAAATACATCGTTTTATCCAATTATGTTCTTTCCCAAAGCCTTGAATTTTATTTTGGGATTATTTTGGTTTCAAATGTGATGGGAGGTAATGAAAATACAACTGATTTTAACTCTGTACCTGACATCATTTATGGAGGTCCATCCCTTATATTTGTACCTTTTTTGAAATGAGATTTGTTCCTTCAAAAAGGATTATTGGTTAGATGAAATATGTGGTGACAGTCAAAATACCAAGGTTTTTTTACAATTAACAAGAATAAACACTTTTTTTTCTTTCATATAGTAAAGACATGATTTTGGACAATGTACACTCCATCTAAATGACATTCCATATGCTGAAAAGTCACTAATTAGCCACATCAATGCAGCTTTAAATATGAAATTTTGTTTCGCAGCAACATCAAATGTACTTACACCATCACTCCACAATGCATTTAACTCATCAATCAATTGTTTCAAATAAACATCAATAATTTTTTTGAATGTCCTGTGATTAATAAAGTCAAAAAGATATATGGATCCTTCACCATCATCCATGGAGGTAAATTGTACAGAGTTATAAAGATAGGCCACCATGAATTCGTACTACGATAAGAACCAAATAGATAGAAACCATCAGAATAAGGACACATCACATGTTTTGGGCTTCTGAAGCAAAAGATGGATGCAAAAAAGTAAATATGATTCAATGAATCACCATTAGATGAATGATTCAAGCTTTAATCTCTTGAAATATGTGTTCATGTGATGAAATAAATGATGATGTGTTCTGATACATGAATTAATGTTACAAACTGGGTGTAAGATGTAAATATCTCAACTATTTTACTGGAACTGATCTAGACTTCCATGGATGCAGTCTCTTTATACCGTGATTGTCCACATGTGGGATAATTATGTGACAAATCATTTCCACCCTAATTTAAGACACAATAATTTGGACATGCGTGAATCTTTAGATAAATATGGCTCAGATTATGAACCAGCCTCTAGCTCTCACTGTAATTTGTAGGAAACCCATTTCCTTCAAGTAACAGTGTTTTAAATAAAAAAAATATCTGATGAAAATAGTTGTTTGGCATTTCATTATCTGATTTAATAGCCATAAATATTAAAACTGCTTCTAATTTTCTTATCTTGCTTCTATGATATAATTCATCCTCAGCAGAACTCAATAACTCATAAAATTCGGATGGTTCCAACTCAGGAGTTTAATCAATATCATCTTGAGTTTTAGTTTGTTGAACAGATGGAATTGAAACGTTATGGACTAAATTTTGATGTCGTGATGCATCCAGAATCAAGTTATTAGTATATTTTCTAGAACTATGTTCTCCGTGTTGATAAAAAAATTATCTGGTTGAAAACCAAACCGAAAAATATTTCCCCCAACCTTGTCAGATGTGTCAAATGTTCTCTGAGCACATTTTTTACAAGTATAATTTTTTGTAACTTTGGAAACATATTCTGGTTTTAATTATATAAATGATAAGAAATATTCAACACCCTCAATTTATACAAGATTTAAACTATAATCGTTTGGATTTCTACACCGATCTATCCACGTGTCATCATCTAATAATGATTTTTGTTGAATTACTTGTTCCATATTTTTCTCAAAAATATAAAATAATTATGATTTTTGAGTATTTAGAACTTATAAATACACTATCTGAAAAAGAAGATAAATAATTATTGCTAGTTTTTAATAATTACCATTACTTATGGGGGACACAATTTTCTATGGATTGACGGCTGCTCATTTGTCTGAAGGCTCATTTACTTTTAACTACACGAGAATGAATATGTGTACCTCCAATAATATTTTTCATTGTGATTTCTGTTTGAGAATGATGCAAGTAAATGTTCTATAAGACAATAGAGCCCCATTTTTGTCAATGAATCATCTTCTGGAAATTGTTACCACCTGAACACATTATGAAAAATATGGTCCTATGAATGTACATGGAAACTCGTTCGTACGAGATTGGATATTCATACGTAGATGCATACTTTTCATAATGTTTTGAGTTAGTGAATGTTGATAGGATAAGATTCATCGAGAAATAGGTGAGTCATCAATCCATTGGAAATTGTGCTAAGTTATTACAAGTTATTATAATTTATAACAATGATTTTACTTCTTAATGCTTACTAATTGGTACTAATTGTGACTTATTGTCACTAATTTCCAGTAATTTTCACTAATTATCAATAATTATCGCTAATTGTCGCAAATTATCACTAATGGTCACTAATTGGCACTAATTAGCGCTAATTGATGATAATTGTACCTAATTGTCGCTAATTGTTGCTGTTTATTCATAATTATTGCTATTTTTTTTTTCTAATTTCCACTAATTGTGACTAATTGTCACAAATTATAACTAATTTGGCATAATTGTCACTAATTGTCAATAATTGTTGCTAATTGTTGCCAATTATCGCTAATTGTCAGAAATTGTCGTTATTTGTCTCTAATTTTCACTAATTTTCACTATTTGTCACTATTTATTGCTAATTTCCGATATTTATTAGTAATTATTTTTACTATTTTTTACAATTTGTCACAAATTTTTTCTATTTCTTACTAGTTTTTACTATTTGATTAAATTTTTTATTATTTATTACTATTTATTACTATTTTTACTACTTATTAATATTTCTCACTATTTATTACTATTTATCACCATTTATTACTATTTTTACAATTTAATACTATTAATTAATATTAATTACTATTAATTACTATTTATTGATATTTATTACTATTTATTACTGTTTATTTTTATTTATTAGTATTTATTAGTATTTATTAGTATTTATTACAATTTATTACTAATTATTCCAAATTTTTTTCAAATTATTCTTAATTATTTCTAATTATTCATAATGATTCTTAATTATTCCTAATTATTCATAATTATTCCAATTTATTACTAATTACTCCTAATTATTACTAATTATTACTAATGTAACACCCCATGTAAATAAAGAATATAAAATTTTCATATTTATCCATATTTGTGAATAAAATATTAATATTACATTAAATGGGACGCCATGCTCGATGGCGTACCCAATACGTAACAACGAGTTTCTTGGAAATCTTATGTTGCACTCTAATAATAAAATAATATTATTTTAAATGGTAGTTAACGCCTTGCTGTTGTAATGGCGGGAATGAATGGAACTAACTACAAAATGATTATATATGTTTGTCAAATATTTTTACTTTTATCCAATAAATGTTAGAGGCGTAAAATGTGAATGAATCAAATTTTAAGCGTAAATATTATAATATTCTTTAAAAGGTTGATTAACCACCTTTTGATGGCGAATGCCTTTTAAATCAACTTTTTGATAATTTCATATGTTAGATTGGACCAAATAAAATTCTTTTTTTGAATCAGGACATCAAAATACACATTGTGTAAATTTTTGGTATTTTTCTGATAAAGTTCGTTTTTAATGAATAGTGAAAAATATTGTATTTTAATTTAAAACCTCTTTTTAATATAATTTATTTATATTATTAGATTATCATTTGATTTTTTTAAGTCCAATTATAATATAATTTTACCATTTAATCCAATAGTGGTCATTAGAACTAATTTTACTTTGAAATTGGACATGAACTAGTGTCAATCATTTAATAGATATTGTTTCTTAAAAACAAGTTATTTGTTTGGACAACGGGAATTAATTATTAAATTAATTAATGAAACTTATATGTTTTTAATTTTGTAAAATAGATAACATTTTTGAATTCGGAATATAAAATATAGCTTAGGATGAAGTTTGGGTATTTTTCTAAAAAACTTCAATTTTTGATAAATAGTGAAACCACTAAGTGGTACTTAATAAAACTGATTTTTTCATTTAAATGAAAATTTACCAGCAATGTGTTTTTAATTTCTAAAATCCAACATACATGGTTGTCATTAGGATGTAAAATGTGGTTCATTAATATTAAAATAATTTTTTGGTGAATAGTAACTTTTAAGTTTTAATCGCGATTAGAGGTAATTAATGTAATTTAAGGTAAAAATAATGTTTTAATAATACGAAATGACCTTCACACATGTCATGACATTATTTTATGAGTCATTTATGACCAATAAAATCCATGGTTCAACTTGGGGACCCCATGGAGCCACTTTGGTAGGAAAATGAAATTAATACCTTTTTTTAAAATTAATATTAAAATGTCACAAACATGTGTTTTTTTACTAAAACAATTTTTACATGGGGATATACAAGTGAAATTTTTTACTATGAATATTCATTAGAAAGATAATAATATTTACTACATCATGATATTTGTTTTATAATTTTTAGACACTAAATAATGTAAATTATTTATGACACCATGATGATGCAGCGATTACCTCATTATTTAACGATTTAAATAAAATTAAACTATAATGTAGAACATACGACCCAAACATGTCACAAACCTATTGTATGAGTTTATTTCGAAACCTTATCACCTTATCCTCGAAATATTTTGTTTTGGGACCTTTAAAATCTAAAAATAATTATTCAATGAAGTTATATTTTATAACGTTCCAAGAGTGCCCCTCCTCTCCTTTTATAAAAGGCCCCCACCTCTACCACATTACACACACCTCTAAAGAATTTGGCTCGGCCAAAAACTTCCCATTTCATCTCTCCAAATACATATATTAATCATTTAATCCTCACAATTGGCATAATGCACTTCAAGAAACCCTTTTGGTTCAATCCAAGAGTAGTTACCTGATTTACCGATAATGTCTTCACTTGTGTTTTTTTATGTTTTATTTTGCTTATCCAACCGCCTAAACTATTTTTATTACTTTTTTTGTAACAAAACAAGTATAATTAATATACTAGGATTTTTTAATAATATGTATTCGATCTACACATTCACACACCTCCGTCTAATGGTTAAAGAACATACTGTTTCTGTGGATGACGAATTACTGCCTCACGAAACGATGATTTTTCAATATTCTTTTAACACCTTCAAAAGAGGTAATTAAGATGTAACTATATTTATATATGATATATAATATGTATATGTTTTCTTTAAGATTTTTTAATTTTCATTTATGGCATACCTTTATGGTTTCCATTATGGGTAAACACGAAATCTTCATTTTAGGAATTACGGACTACCGCCCCCTCAAAGTGATTTGATTCGTTAATGCCATATGTGGGACGTATAAAGGATGGAATTAATGGTATTACATATGATATACTAATGGAATTATAATATACCTTTATATCATTATTATTTCATTCAATTGAATACAAAAAAAAAAGAAATGAAAGTAGTGTTCATGCGTACGTACGGCTTACCGTCTCCATGAACGATACATTTCATTTCTAATCTCTAAGTGTTATGTACTATTATATGTACATATATATAATGGATATATATGTAATATATTAAATCTAAATGATGGATATCATTCTGTAATTATAATATATATATATCTCATTTTGTTTTAATTCAATTAATATGAAAAAAGCTGAAAGTAGCATTCATGCGTACGTACGGCCTACTGTCTCCATGAATGATGCTTTTCATTTTTTATCTCCAAATGTTATGGAATAGTATAAAATGAATATATACTGTATATATATGATATTTAAATCATTTATAATATTATGTAGATGATGTACATATAATTTCATGGAAAATTCTTTTCTAACAAGCTCAATTTTGACTCATGTACCGAACATCGACAAAAATGTCTGATATACACTAACATTAATAACCAATTATTATAACATTATAATAAGTGGTATTAACTGAATACTAATCTTTAAATTAGGTCCTTAATAAATTATAAATTGACCAATGTTTATTTTTCAGGAATATAAAGAAACGAACAAGGAAAGTCGGACTTGAGGTAAGGTATCCTACCCCTCTCTTTCTTTTTAAGTACACTCTTTTATGTCATTCCGTTTAAGCTCATAATTCTTATGATTGGGATGTTGTTTTATATTACTACTACTTTAATTTTTATTTTCATATGATGAGATATCTTATTTTTTCTAATCAATCCATTTTGGAGGTTTTGAGTGGCGCCGTTAGGCTGCCAAATTTTTGTAAGGGATCTAACCTCTCACTTTCTTTTTAAGTACTCTTCTTTATGTCAATTCTTTTAAGATCCTATTTGTTATGTTGGGGGTGTTATTTTATGTTAATATTTCTTTAAATTTTATTTTTATATGATGAGAGACACTATTTGATCCCATCAAGCCATTTTTGGAAGTTTTACGGGGCGCCGTTAGGCTGTCGAGTTTTCGTAATGGATTTTTCATCTCACATTTAGTCCAGTGAGATTTATGCTACATTTTCCACCATTTCCTTTGAGTGGTGTATGTAATTCCAATTATTATAATCTTTTTCTAATATAATTTCATTTATGGGTATTTACATATTCATTGTATGACCCTTCTTCAATGAGGTGTACGTTTTGAAAGTTACTCATGTCGGTAAGAGAACCTTTCACCCTCCACTTTTTAAATGACTTATTTTGTTATGTCTTTTAAATCACATAGTATTATGTTGGGATATGTTCTTATATATTCTTATCGATGTAAATTTTATGTCCAAGTGATGAGATACCCCTTTTATCTCTCATCAACTCTTTTTATGAATTTTGAAGTGATGTCGTTAGGCTGTCGAATTTTTACAAGGGAACTTCTTAACCCAGTTTTGACTTTTGGGATAAACTTGTACTCCTTGAATATGTCATTCTATGAATATGTTTTAATAACCTCTGATTTTTTTACACTTAAAATCCAATTATATTTCGTGTATTCATTTGTCACACATAATTATGTAATTGATTTATCCTTAATCTAAGGATATTGTCTTTGTATGGGACTTCGTCTCAATCTCCTTTCATTGAGGCATATTTTGTTTTATACACAACCTTATTTTATATGGTCTATAAACCCCTTTAAATTTTATGTTTATCCAAAAGGAATCTTTTTTATACGAAGCATTTTACTAAACAACAACAGGGAATGTTTTTGTCATACGTATGCGGCGACAATGACATCTCTGTTGCCGTCACCGTTATTTGAGTTTCGAATTCCATTACAAGACATCCATTTTTTTAAATGAAATATAAATACCATGTTTTACCTTTCTTTTATTTTGGTATTGAAATTGGTTTTCATAATGTTTTTTTATCAATTTGTTGTATTGATATCTTGTGATTGAAATATGGAAATGTTATGTTTCCTTTATACATGATTTATGTGATAAAATTATTTTATGGTTCTTGGGAATTATTATGAAGACGGGTGGTTCCGTGATTAACTAAGGGTGAGTGAGCGTGATATAGATCTTCAATGCATTGGGTAACGTGAAAGAGTTAAACGTTAAGGTTTCTCCGTAGAGATTTAGGGAATATACTATGATGGGTATTCCAAACGTAACCAAGAGGGTTACTCCCTACGTAAGAATGTCATGAATGCCTCAAGATAACTTTTTGCCTTATGAATTCTATGTTTTATTCATTATTTGATGAGTTCTGTTAAATTTATTATGTTTTATGATTAAAGTATGATTTCATTTATTCTTATGTATACATATACTCATGTTTTCTTTCCATTTTTTTATATTTGTTACAGATCTTTTAATGCTCATCCCATGTTTTTGAAATGTTTTACACAGGACATAAAGATGAATAGTGTCAAGTATGGGATCAAGGAAAGACATGCTATCTAAAACATGGAACAAGACATGTTTCTATTAAAAGTATTTTTTTCTATGGAATCATAGTAGAAGTGTCTACTTTGTAATCTTTTAAGATGTAATAGTTATTCCCTAATTCTCTAAAACTATAAACCTAAAAAGATCCTTAATTTAAATTATTCATTTAATTCAATATGAAGTAAGGTTTATGTCCGGGGCATTATAGTTGGGATCCAAGTTCGGTTTAGATAACTTTAGAGGTTTGGGTATTCTCTAAGCATAAGTGACATTACCATAATGGCTAGGATTTCAGAAAGAGTCATAGTTTTTAGATAAAGTGAATGAGTAAGTATATCATAGAGTTTATCCTCCTCATTAGTACATGATAATTTTTTTGATATACTCACACTGACATTTCTGGATTTAGTAAATGGACGGATCTAGCAGGCACCAAAGGGATAAATGGGTTTGATGGAAAGTGTGGTGGTTCTCTGATTAAGAGACCAGATGAAATGGGTGATTCAATGAGGAAACTCGTGGTTTTTCTAAACCAACTATGAAGGAGTCATGATCAACCACTTGAACCTTGGTATGTTCTGTAATGCATCATGTACGATATGACCAATCGATGTGGATGTTCAGGTAATAATTATAATGGTAACCATTAGGGTTTATATGATCCTTAATTTTGAAGTAATTATGGGTTACTATATGTTATGATGGAATATTAACGACTTGAGATAATCTTGAGCTTAAAACCTGTTGGGGTTATTTTTGGTGTTTTATAAAAAGGACAACACATAGACCGTGTGACAACCCGTCACGTCAGACAAAGCTGCAGGAATCGAACCCACAACCAATGTGCGACTGGTATTTATCTCCTACCACTGGACTACATGAAGTCCCTTGTTTAAATGACTTATTATTTTTAGTTAGGTGATTATATGAATTAAGAGTAAGTTGAATTTGGGTTATCTATGGAAATTATTTACCTATCATGGGGTTATGTGATTAGGTTAATTACTTTTCAATATGAGACTTTAAGAGAAACTAATGTTATTTTGAGATAAGTGTTAATTTTTACCATGGAAGCATATGTGATTAAATCCTTAAAATATTTGGTTTTTGATCTATGTTTGGTTTAATTTGATGAATTTTATGGACAAATTGTTTATTTAATGGTCATCATTGAACTTTGGGTTTTGTTGGACAAATTTTGGTGGTTAAGAATAGATTTTCTTTTTATAAAGGATTGTTCTTTTGTGGATTATCTAATCGTGTACTAACCTTTTTGATTTTGGGTTTGGATAAAGTCAAAAGACATGGGAAGTATATAGTTTCTTTTGTTGATTAGGTGATTCTCTAGTATTTGATTATAGATCTCTTAATGTATACAAGTCTTCTTAAATACTCATCATTTGGGGAAAGTATGAGTTTTTGTATGAAATCTAGTAAAAGTTGAAAGTCAACATGACAAGTAAGTATGTTTCCTTAAGATAAAAAATAAATTCCTCAATGACAAGTAACTTAAAACAAAATTGTTTTCTATTAACGTTTCCTATGGGGGAATCGAATACCGTTTAACCCACCACAAGTATGTGATTTTCTTGTGGTTAACATTCTTCGAAACATGTTTTCTATCACTCACCCTCAGAACATGAACCTATGATTTTTACTCCATGTCCATTTTTTCCTACATTGAATCCTAGTATGGGTTAACTCGGGTGACCTTTGTACTCTCTTTAATTATTTTAATGTGATGGTTTTACTGACTCTTGTTTTGATGTAGTATTTTCAATAATGTTTCCAGGACTAATTATAATATTGCAGGGACGCAATTCTCAACAGGGGGGAGGATGTAGCACCCCGTTTAAATAAAGAATATGGCATTTTTATATTTATCCATATTTCTGAATAAAATATTAAAATTACATTAAATGGGACGATATGATCCATAGCGTACCCAATATGCAACAACATTTTTCTTGGGAATCTTACATTGCACTCCAATAATAAAATAATATTTTTTTAAATGGTAGTTAACACCCAGCCGTTGTAATGGAGGGAATGAAAGGAACTACTACATAATGATTGTATATGTTTGTCAAATATTTTTAATCTTTTCCAATAAATTTTAGAGGCTTAAAATGTGAATGAATCCAGTTTTATGCGTCAATATTCTAATATTCTTTAAAAGGTTGATTAACCACCTTTTTATGGCGAACTCTTTTTAAATCCACTTTTTCAAAATTTCATATGTTATATTAGACCAAATAAAATTATTCTCTTGAATTGGGACATCAAAATTTACATTGTGTATATTTTTGTTATTTTTCCGATAAAGTTCGTTTTTTTAATGAATAGTGAAAAATGATGTATTTTAATTCAAAACCTCTTTTTAATATAATTTATTTATATGATAATATTATCTTTTGAATTGGTTTTAATGTCCAATTATAATATATTTTTACCATTTAATCCAATTGTGGTCATTGGAATTAATTTCACTTTGAAATTGGACTTGAACTAGTGTTACTCTTTTAATAAATATTGTTTCTTAAAAACACGTTATTTATCTTGACAACGGGAATTAATTATTAAATTAATTAATGAAACTTATATGTTTTGAATTTTGTAAAATATACATCATATTTGAATTCGGAATATCAAAAATAGCTTAGGGTAATTTTTTAGTATTTTTCTAAAAAACATCAATTTTTGATGAATAGTGAAACCACTAAGTGGTACTTAAAAAAACTGATTTTTTTCGATTAAATAAAATTTTTCCACCTATGTATTTTTTATTTAAAAAATCCAACATACATGGTTTTTATTAGGAAGTAAAATTTTGTTCAATGATATTAAAATAATTTTTTGGGGAATAGTAACTTTTTAGTTTTAATCGCGATTAGAGGTAATTAGTGTAATTTAAGTTAAAAATAATGTTTTAATAATATGAAATGACCTTGAGACATGTCCTGCCCATATTTAATGAGTCATGGATGACCATGAAAATCTATGGGTCAACATGGGGACCCCATGGAGCCACTTTTGTAGGAAAATGACATTAAAAACTTTTTATTTAAAGTTAAAATTAAAATGTCACAAACATGTGTTGTTTTACTAAAACAATTTTAACAAGGGGTTATACAAGTAATATATTTGACTATAAATATTCATTATAAAGATAAAAATATTTCCTAAATCATTATTTTTTTTATAATTTTTAGAAAATAAATAAATTAAATAATTTATGACACCATGATGATGTAGCGATTTCCTCATTATTTAACGATTTAAATAAAATGAAACGATAATGTAAATTCTAAGACCTAAACTTGTCACAATCCTATTGGATGTGTGGATTTTGAAACCTTATCACCTTATCATAGAAATATATCCTTCTGGGACTTTTAAAATCCGAAAATCATTATATAATAAAGTAATATTTTATAACTTTCCAAGAGTACCCATCCTCTCCTCTTATAAAATGCCCCCGCCTCTACCACCTTACACACACATCTCAAGAATTTTGCTTCTCCAACCCCTGAACATTTCATCTCTCCATATCACTCTAATAGTCATTGAAGCCTCACCATTGGAATAATTCTCTTCAAGGAACCCTTTTGGTTCAAACCAAGAGGAGTTACCCGATTTAAAGGTAATGTCTTCACTTGTGTTTTTTTGATTTATTTTGCTTATCCAACCCCCATAAACACTTTTTATTACTTTTTTTGTAACAAAAACAGTATCGTAAATATACTATGATGTTTTTATAAGAAGTATTTGAGCTACACATTCACACAACTCTGTCTAATGGTTAAAGAACATACTGTTTCTGTGGATGGCGAATTACTGTCTCACGAAACGATGATTGTTCAATATTATTTTAACACCTTCAAAGGTGGCCATTAAGATGTCACTATATTTATATATGATATATAATATTTTTATGTTTTCCTTAATCTTATGTATTTTTCCTTTATGGAAAACCTTTATGGTTTCCATTATGGTTAAACGCGATATCTTCATTTTAGGAAGTACGGACTATCGCCCCCTCAAAGTGATTTGATTCGTTAATGCCATATGTGGGACGTATAAAGAATAAAAGTTATGGTATTAAATATGATATCCTACTGTAATTATAATATACCTTTATATTATTACTATTTCATTCTATTGAAAACAAAAGAAAGAAATGAAAGTAACAATCATGCGAACGTACGGCTTACCATCTCCATGAACGGTACATATCATTTCTTATCTCCAAATGTTATGTAATATTATAAGTACATATATATAATGGATATATATATAATATGTTACATCTAAATTATGGATATCGTTCTGTAATTATAATATATATATCTCTCTCTCATTTTGTTTTAAATCCATTAATATGACAAAAAATGAAAGTAGCGTTCATGTGTACATACGACCTACCCTCTCCATGAACGGTGCTTTTCATTTTTTATCACCAAATGTTATGGAATAGTAATAAATTAATATATACTGGATAAATATGATATTTAAATAATTTATAATATTCTGGAGATAATGTACCTATAACTTCATGGAAAATTGTTTTCTAACAAGCTCAATTTTGACTCATATACCGAACATCGACAAAAATATCCGATATAAACTCACATTAATAACCAATTATTACAAAATTATAATAAGTGATATGAACTGAATAATAAAAATTACAGGAGGTCCTTATGCAATTATAAATTCACCAATGTTTATTATTCGGGAATATAAAGAAACAAACAAGGCAAGTCAGACTTGAGGTAAGGGATCCTACCCCTCTCTTTCTTTTTTAAGTACACTCTTTTATGTCATTACTTTGAAGCTCATCATTCTTATGATTGGGATGTTATTTTATATTACACCTACTGTACTTTTTATGTTCAGATGATTAGAGACCCTATTTTCTCTCATCAATACATTTTGGATGTTCTGAGTGGCGCCGTTAGGCTGCCGAATTTTCGTAAGGGATCTAACCTCTCTCTTTCTTTTTATGTACTCTCATTTATGTCACTTCTTTTAAGATCCTCTTTGTTATGTTGGGGGATGTTAATTTATATTCCTATTGATTTAAATTTTATTGTAATATAATGAGAGACCCTATTTGATCTCATCAATCCATTTTTGGAAGTTTTATGTTGCGCGGTTAGGCTACCGAGTCTTTGTAAGGGATTTTTCGTCTCACTTTTAGTCCCGTGAGATTTATGCTTCATTTTCCACCATTTCCTTTGAGTGGTGTATGTACTTCCCATTATTATAATATTTGTGTAATATAATTTCATTTATGGGTATTTACATATTCACTGTATGACCCTTCTTCAATGGGGTGTACATTTCAAAAGTTACCCAAGTTGGTATGGGAACCTTTCACCCTCCTATTTTTAAAGACATATTTTGTTTGTCTTTTAATTCACATAATATTATGTTGTGATATGTTCTTCTATATTCTTATTGATGTAAATTTTATGTCCAAGTGATTAGATACCCTTTTTATATCTCATCAACTATTTTTCTGAATTTTGAAGTGAGGTCGTTAGGCTGTCTAATTTTTTTAAGGGAACATCTTAACCCAATTTTGATTCTTTGGGATAAACATGTACTCCTTCAATATGTCGTTCTATGAATATGTGTGAATAACCTCTGATTGTTTTACACTTAATATCCACTTATATTTGGTGTATTCGGTTGTCCCACATAATTATGTGATTGATTTATCCGTAATCCAAGGATACCGTCTTTGTATGGGACTTCCTATCAATCTCCTTTCATTAGAGGCGTATTTTGTTTTATACACAACCTTCTTTTATATGGTGTATAATACCCTTTGACTTTTACATTTATCCAAAAGGAATATTTTTTATAAGAAGCGTTTTACTAAATGACAAAAGGAAATGTTTTTGTAGTATGTATGCGGCGACAACGACTTCTCCACCGCCGTGACCATTATTTGAGTTTCTAATTCCTCTACAAGCCATACCTTTTTAAATGAAAAATAAATACCATGTTTTACATTTCTTTTATTTTAGTATTGAAAATGGTTTTCATAATTTTTTTATATCAATGTGTTGTATTGATATCTTCTGATTTAAAAGTGGAAAAGTTGTGTTTCTTTTATGCATGTTTTATGTGATATGATTATGTTATGGTTCATAGGAATTATTATGAAGACGGGTGGTTCTGTGATAAACTAAGTGCGGGTGAGCCCGATATAGCTCTCCAATGCATTGGGTAATGCGAAGGAGTTAAATGTTACGGTTTCTCTAAAAAATATTTAGGGAATATACTGTGATGGGTATTCCAAAAGTAACCAAGAGGGTTACTCCCTATGTAAGAATGTTATGTATGCCTCATGTTACCTTTATGCCTTATGATTTCAATGTTTTATTCATGATTTGATGAGTTATGTTAAAGTGATTATGTTTTATGAGTATAGTATGATTTCATTTCTTCTTATGCATACACGTACTCATGTTTCCTTTCTATATTTTTATATCTTTTACTGAGATTTTTATGCTCATCCCATGTTTTTGAAATGTTTTACACAGGACTTCAAGATGAATTGGGTCAAGGATGGGATCAAGGAAAGACATGCTATCTAAAACATGGAACTAGACATGTTTCTTTTAAGAGATTTTTTATTTATGGAAACTTAGTAGAAGTGTCTACATTGTAATATTTTGAGATGTAATAGTTATGTCTTAATTCTCTAAAACACTAAACCTGAAGTGATCCTCAATGTGAATTACTCATTTAATCTTATAAATCGGGTCCAAAGTGCAAACTTTTGGAGAAATCCGGAGTGGGAATCGGCTACGGGAGAAGACGAATCCTGTATGGGATTCGGGGACGACTATGGCTATTATGATGTTTGATATGATGTTTTTTTGTGTGGTTCGTCGTTCTGGTTACCTTGATCGTGTTTGTCTTTATGTACTGGGTACCAGACACCCTTAAACCGGCTTTTATAATACCAAAAAAATTGATTTGGCCGTTTAATTCAATATTATGTAAGGTTTATGGACAGGGCCTATAACTAATTATTACTAATGATTTGTAATTATTCTTAATTATTCCTATTTATTACTATTTATTCATATTTATTTCTCTTTATTTTATTTATTCTTATTTATTCCTATTATTCCTAATTATTTCTATTTATTCTTTATTATTCTTATTTATTCTTATTTATTCTTATTTATTCCTATTTATTACAATTTATTCATATTTATTCCTATTTATTCTTATTTATTCGCATTTATTCCTACTTATTACTTTTTATTGATATTTTTTACTATATATTACTAATTATTGCTAAATATTGATATTTATTACTATTTGATCTTATTTATTCATAATTATTTCTTATTAATCCTAATTATTCCTAATTATTCCTATTTATTTTTATTTATTCCAATTTATTCTTATTTATTACAATTTATTCATAATTATTCTTAATTATCCCTATTTTTTAATAATTATTATAAATTATTACTAATTATTACAAATTATTACAAATTATTACAAATTATTACTAATTATTACTAATTATTTCTAATTATCACAAATTATTTATATTTATTACTATTTACTACTATTTAATACTATTTACTACTATTTATTACTATTTAAATCTAATTATTACTATTTATTACTAATTATTCCTATTTATCTCTAATTGTTAATAATTATTCCTATTTATTACTATTTATTACTATTTCTTCCCATTTGTTACTATTTGTTCCTATTTATCCTATTTGTTACAAATTATTACTATTTATTAATATTTACTTGTAATTATTACTAATTATTACTAATTATTACTAATTATTACTAATTATTACTATTGATTACTATTTTTTACTAATTATTTCTAATTATTACTATTTATTACAATTTATTACTATTTATTCATATATATTACTATTTTATCCTATTAATTCATATTTATTACTAATTATTCATATTTATTCATATTTATTACTATTTATTCCTATTTATTTCTAATTATTACAACTTATTACAACTTATTTCTATTTATTCCTCATTACTACTCATTATTACTAATTACTACTATTTATTAATAATTACAAATATTTATTAATAATTACTACTGTTTATTACTAATGAATACTATTTTCTTATAAATAATTATTCCTAATTATTTCTAATTATTCATATTTATTTCTATTTATTTCTAATTTTTACTATTTATTACAATTTATTTCTAATTATTACAATTTATTCCTAATTATTCATAATTATTACCATTTCTTCCAACTTATTACTATTTATTCCTAATTATTACTATTTATTATTTTTTTCTACAACTTATTACTATTTATTAATATTTATTACTAAAATACTAATAACAAAACAATTTAAATATAATTTAATTACAACTAATCAACAATTATTAAAATTAACATAAAAAATTAAATAAATACTAAACTAAATAAAATATAAATACCATTAAACATGATCTTTGATTGATGTAAGCGCATTCACAAATTATACATAAAAAAGAACTGAGAGAAATTTTCACTCTAAAATTCGACTTTAGAGAAAGAATTGTAGTGAGAAATGAGAGGAAAATTATGAAAAATAGAGGGGGGATATATATAGGTTAGATTAGTTGTGACGAGACTTATTGTGATCGTAATCTCGACGCAAAAGGTACTTTTTTCAATGGGGCCCATCGTAAATAACTTTGCCCACATTAATTTTCGTCGGTGGTTAAAAGGGTATTTACGATGAGGCCGGTCACAAATGGTGACCTGCCGACACACCTTTTGTGACTGGACAACATCCCGTCACAAAAACTCATTTATCACCATTGGTATTTGCTATGAGACCCGTTGCAAATACCCTCAAAACACACAGTATTTTCGATGGGGGGATCCACCCATCACAATTAACATTCCAACGCTTTGGCATGTATCTCATGACAAAGCCCACATTATCATTTGTGACGGGACCCAAAATATTGTCAAAAATAACCCCTGGGATGGGCTATTTGCGACAAGAACTAACCCCGTTGCAAATACCTTGCCACAAAGACTATTTTTCCCATAGTGAATCTCAATGGTCTTCATTTCTCTAGGAAAATATTTAAATATAATATATAAATAATACTTTAAATTCATTGAGGTCCTATGAAATGACTATATTCATTGATTAACCTTATATATATGTGAAATGGTAAGTCCAAATGTGGTCACTATAAATTTATAGTGTTCATAACATGAATGGAATGCTATCATATATATGAATTTATTTTTGGACTATATTTAATAGTATCTATAAGAATGGCCCATCATGGGGAGGTATTGTGATACACAGATATTACAAATGAATTATTAATTTAGGGTATATGATACTTAATCTTGATCACAATATTGTTATGTTCGTGAAAATTAACACAATTTAACATTAATTAACATTTTATTAATAAAATTACTAGGGAAACCCATTGTGATGCACATGGACAAAATATTCCCTTTTCAATATTCTCATTTAATTTCCTGTTCTATGTATACAAATTATAAGGCCCCAGCCTTAAACCTTACTTAATCTTGAGTTATTACATGATTACACATTGAGGATCTTTTCGGGTTTAGAGTTTTAGAGAATTAGATCATAAAACTTGCATTACATTCCACATATAAACAAAGTGGTTACATAAAGATAGTATTCTTCATTCCCATCAATGGAAACACATTTAAAATAAAACATGGATTATTTCTTGACACATCCTTGACTCTATCATCTTATCATGTACCTTTCCCTTGACCTGTGAAAAACATTTCAAAAACTTGGGATGAGCATAAAAACTCAGTATGGGTTATAAAAACATGGAAAGGAAACATGGGTACATATATACATAAGAATGAAATCATACTTTACCCATAAAACATAGGCACTTTAACATACCTCATAAAATCATGAATAAATCATAGAAATCATAAGACATAAAGGTAACTTGAGGCATTCATAACATTCTTACGTAGGGAGTAACCCTCTTGGTTACGTTTGGAATACCCATCACGGTATATTCCCTAAAATCTCTTCGGAGAAACCTTAACATTTCACTCCTTCGCGTTACCCAATGCATTACAGAGCTATAACGGGCTCACCCGCCCTTAGTTTATCACGGAACCACCCGTCTTCATAATAATGCCCAAGAACCATAACATAATCATATCACATAAAACATGCATAAAGGAAACATAACATTTCCACATTTCAATCATGATATATCAATACAACACATTGATATAATAAAAACATTATGAAAACCATTTTCAATACCAAAGTAAAACATGGTGTTTTTTCGTTTTTAAAAAAAAGTATGGCATGTAGAGGAAGCCGAAACTCAAATAACGGTCACGACGGCGGAGAAGTCATTGTCGCCGGATACGTACGACAAAAACATTCCCTTTTGTCGGTTAGTAAATTCTTCGTATAAAAAATATTCCTTTTGAATAAATGTAAAAGTCAAAGTGGTTTATACACCATATAAAAGAAAGTTGTGTATAAAATAAAATATGCCTCAACGAAAGGAGATTGAGACGAAGTCCCATACCTCGTATCCGACTTGACTCGACCGTTATTTAATCTCCTGAATAATAAACTTGAGTTAATCTCAACTTGATTATGAATCTTCTTCAAGTTCATTATTCCTTTTATACCATGATATGAACATCATGTAATCAGTTAAGTTAATAATGTTCATTTTGTCGGTATTTGGTTCTTAAGTCAAAAATAGACTTCTTACACTTACATGTTGTTAATTTGGTCAAAGGTTCATCATATCCAGAATGGTATTCATGATGTAGATATCATATATGTCATATATATCCAGTAAATACATGCATTTATAATATTACATAATTTAGAGGTAAGAAATGAAATGCACCGTTCATGGAGACGGTAAGCCGTACGTACGCATGAACGCTACTTCCATTTCTATTTAATATTTTCTGGAATGGAATCATAATGATATAAGAGTATATTATAATTCCAGTATACTAACATATATAATATCACTAACTTTATCCTTTACACATCCCACATATGGTATTAACGAATCAAATCACTTTTAGGGGGCGGTAGTCCGCACTTCCTAAAATGAAGATATCGTGTTTACCCATAATGGAAACCATAAAGGTATGCCCAAAATGAAAAAAAACAGAAGCTTAAGGAAAACATAAACATATTATATATCATATATAAAAATAGTGACATCATAATGTCCACCTTTGAAGGTGTTAAATGAGTGTTGAACAATCATCGTTTCGGGAGGCAGAATTTCACCATCCACGGAAACCGTATGTTCATTAACCATTTGATGTAGTTGTGTGAGAGTGTAGCTCAAATAAATCTTATAACAACATCCTAGTATATTGATGATACTGTTGTTGTTACAAAAGAAGTAGATAAAAAGAGTTTAGGGGGTTGGAGAAGCAAAATAAAACAAATGAACATGAGAGAATGAATAACCTTAAAAAGTGTAACTCCTTTTGAGTTGAGCCTAAAGGCTTCCTTTGAAAGGATTCTGCCCAAAGGGGATCCTCTAGGATTAGGAGAGGGATGTGTAGAGAGTAAATGGGCAGGGTTTGGCTGAGCCAAAGGCTTGAAGAGTGTGTGAAAAGAGGTAGAGGTGGGGGCCTTTTATAAGGGGAGAGGAGAGGCACTTTTGGAAAGTAAAGAAATATTACTTTATTTGAAACAATTTTTAGGTTTAAAAAGGTCCCACATTGATATACTTCGTGGATAAGGTGATAAGGATTCGAAATCCACTCATCCAATTGGTTTTGGCCATGTGTAGTTCATAGATTTTACATTATCTTTCCATTTTATTTAAATCGTCAAATAATGATGTCATCGCTGCATCATTATTATGTCATAAATAATTAAATTTATTTAATGTCTAAAAATTATAAAAAACTATTATGATATAGTAAATCTTTTTATCTTTCCAATGAATATTTATAATCAATATTTGGACTTGTATAACTCCACTTAAAAATTGTTTTCGTAAAACATATTATGTTTGTGTCATTTTCACTTTAACATTAAATAAAAAGTAATTTATGTCATTTCCCAACAAACGTGGATCCATGGGGTCCCCAAGTTGACCCATGGCATTTCATGGTCGGAAATGACACAACCAATGAGGTTGGGACATGTGTTTAGGTCATTTAATTTTATTAAAGTATTATTTATACCTTAAACTACCCTAATTACCACTAATCGTGATTAAGAACTTAATAAGTTACTATTCACCAAAAAATTATTATAATCTCATTTAACCACCTTTTAATTATTAATGAAAACCATGTATGTCAGATTTTAAAAATTCAATACACATTAGTGGTAAAATTTCATTTAACTGAAAAATCAGTTTGCTTGATTACCACTTAGTGGTTTCACTATTCATCAAAAATTGAAGTTTTTCAGAAAATTACCAAAAATTCACCCTAAGCTATATTTGATATTCCGAATTCAAAAATGAAGTCCATTTTAAAAAATTCAAATCATATAAGTCACATTAATTAATTCAATAATTAATTCCCGCTGCCAGAGCAAATAGCGTGTTTTTACAAAACAATAAGTATCAAAAGATTGACACCAGTTTAAGTCTAATTTCAAAGTGAAATTGATTCCAATGACCACCATTGGATAAAATTGTAAAAATATATTCTAATTTCACTTCATAACCAATTCAAAACATAATCTAATCATATAAATAAATTATATTAAAAAGTAGTTTTGATGTAAAATGCAGTATTTTTCACTATTCATTAAAAAATGAACATTGTCAGAAAAATACCAAAAATTCACACAAAGTAAATTTTGATGTCCCAATCATAAAGAATAATTATATTTTGACAAACATAGTTTATAAAATTGTCAAAATATAGTTTCAAAAATGGTTTTCCATCAAAAGGCACTAAAAAAATCTTTTAAGAATATTAGTGTATTCCATGCATAAGATTGTATTTATTTTCATTTTAAGCCTCTATAACACTATCTTAATCATTAATAGACATAGATAAAAATATCTATTATTCATTATTTACTTGGGATGTTACATCCTTCCCCCCTTTAGAAAATTGCGTCCCCGCAATTTATTTACTTATCGAATAAATGGGGGTACTTATGCCTCATTGCATTTTCAGATTCCCATGTTGCCTCTTCAATCATGTGGCTTTTCCACAAAACCTTTACCTGATGAATCACCTTATTCCGTAACACATGCTCCCTGTGGTCAAGAATCTGGACCGGTTGTTCCTCATAAGATAGGTTCTCTTCCAGCTGAACTACCTCTGGACTCAAAACATGAGATGGATCTGGCATATACTTTCTCAACATCGAAACGTGAAAAACATTGTGTACCTGAGATAAACTCGGAGGTAAAGCCACTCGGTATGCAACTGATCCAACTATTTCCAGAATTTCGTATGGTCCAATGAACCTTGGACTCAACTTTCCTTTCTTACCAAATCTCATCACGCTTTTCCAAGGAGAAACCTTGAGAAAAACATGATCACCTATCTCGAAAGATAGATCCTTCCTCCGGTTATCTGCATAACTCTTCTGTCTGCTCTGAGCTGTTCTCATGTGTTTCTGATTCAGATGAACTTTTTCTGCCATCTCTTCTACCAATTCTGGTCCCATCAACTTCCTTTCACCCACTTCATCCCAGAAAGCTGGAGTTCGACACCGCTTCCCATATAATGCCTGAAATGGTGCCATCTGTATACTAGAATGGAAACTGTTATTATATGAAAATTCAACCAAAGAAAGATGTTGGTCCCAACTTCCCTAGTAATCCATAGAACAAGATCGTAGCATATCCTCCAATGTCTGAATTGTTCGTTCTGACAGACCGTCTGATTGAGGATGAAAAGATGTACTAAAATTTAATTCAGTACCCAACGACTTCTGAAGGCCTTTCCAAAAGTTAGAAGTAAACCTGGGATCACGATCCGATACAATGGAGAGAGGAACTCCATGTAACCTGACTATCTCTTTAAGATACAAACGGGAAAGTTGATCAAGAGAGAAAGTATCTCGTATAGCAAGGAAATGATCATATTTGGTCAAGCGATCAACAATAACCCAGATTGCATTATTACCTCGAGATGTCTTCGGTAATCCAACAACAAAGTCCATGGATATATTCTCCCATTTCCACTCTGGCACCGGTAAAGGCTGAAGCATCCCTTTCGGTAACTGTCGCTTTGCTTTAACCTGCTGACAAGTCAAACACTTCATAGTAAAATCAGCAATATCTCTTTTCATTCCATCCCACCAGTAATACTCCCGCAGATCTCTATACATCTTAGTACTACCCGGATGAACTGAAAACGGAGAACTATGAGCTTCACATAACAACTCTCTCTTCAACTGTGAATCATAAGGCACACACAATCTCTTCCCAAATCTCAAAACACAATCATTATCAATGTTGAATTCAGGCAACTTACCTTTCTGAACCAGCTTTACCCTTTTCTGCAACTCACTGTCTTGCTTCTGTGCTTGCTTGATTCTATCTGATAGAGAAGATCTCACTGATACCTGAAACAAAACAGAAGGACTTCCTGCACCAAAAACTTCTATGTCAAAGTTCATCAAATCCTTAACCAAAGGATCACGTTCCAAACACAACATTGTAAATGAAGCATTAATTTTTCGACTCAAAGCATCAGCCACTTTATTAGCTTTTCCCGGATGGTAATGAATTGTACAATCATAATCCTTGATTAATTCTAGCCATCTCCTTTGTCTCATGTTTAACTCTTTCTGAGTGAATATATACTTTAAACTTTTGTGATCGGTATATATTTTACACTTTACTCCATACAAATGATGCCTCCAAATTTTTAAAGCAAAAACAACAGCAGCTAATTCCAAATCATGTGTTGGGTAATTTACCTCATGAGTTTTCAACTGTCGTGAAGCATAAGCAATTACCTGATCATTATGCATTAGGACGCAACCAAGTCCTTTCAATGAAGCATCACTGTATATAACAAACTCACCATTCCTGGAAGGTAGTGCCAAAACTGGAGCATTCACCAATCTTCTTTTCAATTCCTGAAAACAATCATCACATTCTTTTGTCCAGATAAACTTAACACCCTTCCGAGTTAGCTTAGTCATTGGACTAGATAACCGTGAAAAATTTCTAACAAACCTTCGGTAATAGCCTGCCAAACCAAGGAAGCTACGAATCTCGGTTACATTTTTGGGTCTTGGCCATTCTTCCACAACTTTTGTTTTTGCAGGATCAACAGTTATTCCATCTTTAGAAACAATGTGACCAAGGAAAGAAAATTGTTGCAACCAAAACTCACACTTGCTGAATTTCCCATACAGTTTCTTTTCTTTTAAGGTTTGCAAGATAAACCTTAAATGTTTTTCATGCTCCTCTTTACTTTTAGAAAACACCAAAATATCATCAATGAAAACCACCACAAACTTATACAAGAACTCATGGAAAATTCTATTCATTAAGTCCATGAATACAGCAGGTGCATTGGTTAGCCCAAAAGGCATTACTACAAATTCATAATGGCCATATCTCGTACGGAACGCAGTCTTCGGAATATCTGCCTCCTTGACCTTCGGCTGATGGTACCCCGATCTCAAGTCAATCTTTGAAAAAAACTGAGCTCCCTGGAGCTAATCAAACAAATCATCGATATGAGGCAAAGGATATTTGTTCTTAACAGTGATATTATTCAAGGCTCTATAATCAATGCAAAGTCTCATAGAACCATCTTTCTTTTTAACAAATAAAACAGGAGCACCCCAAGGTGATGTGCTAGGTCTAATGAAACCTTTCTCTAATAAATCTTGCAATTCCTCCTTCAACTCTAAAAGTTCAATTTGTGCCATTCGATAAGGGGGTTTTGAAATTGTATTAGCATCAAAAACTAAGTCAACAGTAAACTCAACTTCCCGATCTCGTATTATTCCAGGAAACTCATCATGAAAAACATCAGGATACTCATTTACCACTGCCACATCATTAATCTAAACAGTTCCTTTATTTTCAACGACGTGTGCAAGGTAACATTCATTTCCATATTTTACAAGTTTCTCGGCCTCTTGATATGTTATCAAAAGTAAGGGTTCATTCTTGTAAACAAACTGAAAGTCTTTCGGAAAAGAATCTTCTTTAGCTCTACAGTCAATCTTAGCATGGTAAATAGAGAGCCAATCCATACCCAGGATAACATCAAACTCTACTAGAGGTAGAAAAATAAGGTTTGCAAGTAGGTTCTTTCCACAGATAAGGATAGGAAGATTCTTATAAATTCTTTTTGCCTCGACACTTCCCCCAGGTGTTTTTACCAAAAGTTCAGGAGTCATTTCATGATATGGTATTCCCATTTTACTAGAAAAGGTTTCAGAGATGAAAGAATGTGTAGACCCCGAATCAAACAACACACTGGCATAATCTGAAAAAACAAACAAAGTACCTGATACAACTTCATTTGATGGCCCGACATCTGCTGAAGTAGTTGCAAAGGATTTCACCACCCCTTTCTGCTTGTAGTCTAACTTCTTCCCATCACTCAAGCTCCTTGTCGGACACTCGTTTGCATAGTGACCCATCTCATTGCACTTATAACATTTCACTAACTGTAAATCAAATTTGTTCTTACCTTCACCTTGATCATTTTCAGTGCAATCACGAGCCTTATGTCCCATCTTACCACATCGGTAGCACTTCCCAGAATTCAGAAGACATTCCCCAGCATGCCTTTTGCCACATTTATCACAAACTGGAAACTTAGTTCTCTTACCATCAGTCTTTTTTGAAGAATTCTTACCTTTCTCCTGCCACCTCGGTCTCTTCTTTTGCTGGTTGTTATAGAAATCTTGGTCTTCGGCAAACTCCATTTCCACCTTCTCAGCACATCGAACAAGATTTTCATAACTTTTAAACTCACGAGAAGCTAATGCCCTTCGATACTTTGGATTTAATCCTGAGTAAAAACAATTGATTTTACTATCAAGGTCCCGAATAAAATTTGGAGCATACCTGGCCAATCGAGTGAACCTTTCTTCATAGGCAGCCACTGAGTCTTCCTCTTGCCTCAATTCCAAGAATTGCTTTTCCATCCTATGTCGAACAGCCTTAGGAAAATACTTCTCAAGAAACATACCTTTGAATTCATCCCAGTCAAGGGCATCAATCTCATCGGCGTCCCTGATATTTTTAACCATAGACCACCACTGATCTGCTTCACCCTCCAAACGGTAAATAGCAAGACTAACCTTTTGATTATCTGAACACCCCATGACATCAAAAATCTTCTCCAGTGCTTTAATCCACCCTTCAGCTAGCACAGGGTCAGATGATCCTCTGAATGATGGTGGATGTTGCCTCATGAAATGTTCCACCACTGACATGTTCCTCTGCGGTTGATCTGGCTGATCTCGTGCATGGATACCACCGCCATTTATCGCTTGAGTCAACTGCGCCATTACTGCAACAAACTGTTCAGTTCCAATTCCGACCATTTCTGGATGCTGATTCGGAAGGTTATTTCCTTCTGTATGCCTTCATAGCACTCCATCCATGTTTCCTCTGCGGAAAACCATTTTGAACAAACATGTCTTAGATGAAGCAACATGGTAATCTTTAAATGCTATATCATTTCGAAAAAAATATTTTTGGATAATCATTTAATAGAATTCTAACTCCTAAAGTTATCTAAACCGACCTCTGATACCAACTATAAGGCCCCAGCCTTAAACATTAGTTAATCTTGAGTTATTACATGATTACACATTGATGATCTTTTTGGGTTTAGAGTTTTAGAGAATTAGATCATATTACTTGCATTAAATTCCACATATAAACAAAGTGGTTACATAAAGATAGTATTCTTCATTCCCATCAATGGAAACACATTTAAAATAAAACATGGATTATTTCATGACACATCCTTGACTCTATCATCTTATCTTGTACCTTTCCCATGACCTGTGAAAAACATTTCAAAAACTTGGGATGAGCATAAAAACTCAGTATGGGTTATAAAAACATGGAAAGGAAACATGGGTACATATATACATAAGAATGAAATCATACTTTACCCATAAAACATAGGCACATTAACATACCTCATAAAATCATGAATAAATCATAGAAATCATAAGACATAAAGGTAACTTGAGGCATTCATAACATTCTTACGTAGGGAGTAACCCTCTTGGTTACGTTTGGAATACCCATCACGGTATATTTCCTAAAATATCTTCAGAGAAACCTTAACGTTTCACTCCTTCGCGTTACCCAATGCATTGGAGAGCTATAACGGGCTCACCCGCCCTTAGTTTATCACGGAACCACCCTTCTTCATAATAATGCCCAAGAACCATAACATAATCATATCACATAAAACATGCATAAAGGAAACATAACATTTCCACATTTCAATAATGATATATCAATACAACACATTGATATAATAAAAACATTATGAAAACCATTTTCAATACCAAAGTAAAACATGGTGTTTTTTTCGTTTTTAAAAAAAATTATGGCTTGTAGAGGAAGCCGAAACTCAAATAACGGTCACGACGGCGGAGAAGTCGTTGTCGCCGCATACGTACGACAAAAACATTCCCTTTTGTCGTTTAGTAAATTCTTCGTATAAAAAATATTCCTTTTGAATAAATGTAAAAGTCAAAGTGGTTTATACACCGTATAAAATAATGTTGTGTATAAAATAAAATATGCCTCAACGAAAGGAGATTGAGACGAAGTCCCATACCTCGTATCCGACTTGACTCGACCGTTCTTTAATCTCTTGAATAATAAACTTGAGTTAGTCTCTACTTGATTATGAATCTTTTTCTAGTTCATTATTCCTTTTATACCATGATATGAACATCATGTAATCAGTTAAGTTAATAATGTTCATTTTGTCGGTATTTGGTTCTTAAGTCAAAAATAGACTTCTTACACTTATATGTTGTTAATTTGGTCAAAGGTTCATTATATCCAGAATGGTATTCATGATGTAGATATCATATATGTCATATATATCCAGTACATACATGGATTTATAATATTACATAATTTAGAGGTAAGAAATGAAATGCACCGTTCATGGAGACGGTAAGCCGTACGTACGCATGAACGCTACTTCAATTTCTATTTCAAATTTTTTGGAATGGAATCATAATGATATAAGAGTATATTATAATTCCAGTATAATAAAATATATAATATCACTAACTTTATCTTTTACACATCCCACATATGGTATTAACGAATCAAATCACTTTTAGGGGGCGGTAGTCCGCACTTCCTAAAATGAAGATATCGTGTTTACCCATAATGGAAACCATAAAGGTATGCCCAAAATGAAAAAAAACAGAAGCTTAAGGAAAACATAAACATATTATATATCATATATAAAAATAGTGACATCATAATGTCCACCTTTGAAGGTGTTAAATGAGTGTTGAACAATCATCGTTTCGGGAGGCAGAATTTCGCCATCCACGGAAACCGTATGTTCTTTACCCATTTGATGTAGTTGTGTGAGAGTGTAGCTCAAATAAATCTTATAACAACATCCTATTATATTGATGATACTGGTGTTGTTACAAAAGAAGTAGATAAAAAGATTTTAGGGGGTTGGAGAAGCAAAATAAAACAAATGAACATGAGAGAATGAATAACCTTAAAAAGTGTAACTTCTTTTGAGTTGAGCCTAAAGGCTTCCATTAAAAGGATTCTGCCCAAAGGGGATCCTCTAGGATGAGGAGAGGTATGTGGAGAGAGTAAATGGGAAGGGTTTGGCCGAGCCAAAGGCTTTAAGAGTGTGTGAAAAGAGGTAGAGGTGGGGGCCTTTTATAAGGGGAGAGGAGGGGCACTTTTGGAAAGTAAAGAAATATTACTTTATTTGAAACTTTTTTTCGGTTTAAAAAGCTCCCACATTGATATAATTCGTGGATACGGTGATAAGGGTTCGAAATCCACTCATCCAATTGGTTTTGGCCATGTGTAGTTCATAGATTTTACATTATCTTTCCATTTTATTTAAATCGTCAAATAATGATGTCATCAGTGCATCATTATTATGTCATAAATAATTAACTTTATTTAATGTCTAAAAATTATAAAAAAAATACTATGATATAGAAAATCATTTTATCTTTCCAATGAATATTTATAATCAAAATTGGGACTTGTATAACCCCACTTAAAAATTGTTTTCGTAAAACATATTATGTTTGTGTCATTTTCACTTTAACATTAAATAAAAAGTAATTTATGTCATTTCCCTACAAAAGTGGATCCATGGGGTCCCCAAGTTGACCCATGGCATGTCATGGTCGGCCATTACACAACCAATGGGGTTGGGACATGTGTCTAGGTCATTTAATTTTATTAAAGTATTATTTATACCTTTTTTTTTGACAAAAAGTATTATTTATACCTTAAACTACCCTAATTACCACTAATCGTGATTAAGAACTTAATAAGTTACTATTCACCAAAAAATTATTATAATCTCATTGAACCACATTTTAATTCTTAATGACAACCATGTATGTCAGATTTTCAAAATTCAATACACATTAGCGGTAAAATTTCATTTAACTGAAAAATCAGTTTGCTTGATTACCACTTAGTGGTTTCACTATTCATCAAAAATTGAAGTTTTTCAGAAAATTACCAAAAATTCACCCTAAGCTATATTTGATATTCCGAATTCAAAAATGAAGTCCATTTTACAAAATTCAAATCATATAAGTCACATTAATTAATTCAATAATTAATTCCCGCTGCCAGAGCAAATAGCGTGTTTTTACAAAACAATAAGTATCAAAAGATTGACACCAGTTTAAGTCTAATTTCAAAGTGAAATTGATTCCAATGACCACCATTGGATAAAATTGTAAAAATATATTCCAATTTCACTTCAAACCCAATTCAAAACATAATCTAATCATATAAATAAATTATATTAAAAAGTAGTTTTGATGTAAAATGCAGTATTTTTCACTATTCAATAAAAAATGAACATTGTCAGAAAAATACCAAAAATTCACACAAAGTAAATTTTGATGTCCCAACCATAAAGAATAATTTTATTTTGACAAACATAGTTTATAAAATTGTCAAAATATATATTCAAAAATGGTTTGCCATCAAAAGGCACTAAAACAATCTTTTAAGAATATTAGTGTATTCCATGCATAAGATTGTATTTATTTTCATTTTAAGCCTATATAACACTATCTTAATCATTAATAGACATAGATAAAAATATCTATTATTCATTACTTACTTGGGATGTTACACAAATCAATTTGGGAAAATCAATATGGAGTTTATTGAAATTGTTTTATCCCCATGTATGTGTTCTAGAGAAAACAAAGCGTCACGAATATTGGTAATTCTAGGAAAATATTTCAAAAGTACATCAAAAATATCATAAACAATAGGAACATCGTAAATGGGGAGTTTCTTCCCAAAAATGATAAATAAAACCAAGGAATAGAGATCAAGAACCATAAAATTTAATCAATTTCCATTGAATTCTTATATTCACATTCATGCCAATATATTACCATAGCATTTAACAAACTATCAAATGTGGTCTATTTATTCTACCAATATTTATGGGTTAAATATAGAAATATAGAATAAATGATTAAAAAAATTGAATTCTAGTAATGGAATAATAATAAAATTTTAATTAGAAAATTTTTTACAAACAAAAATAGAGTGTCTCAACCTCTATTGTGGAGGATAAAAATTCCTTAATCATCATGATCACTTTAATGATTGTCAAACTATAGTCCCATACTTGGCCTAGGAGTTAGCCTTATAATTAAAAAATTTCCAAGTATAATACCTATGTTCTCTAAACATAATATATTAATCTATAAATAGAAACATATGATTTAATTTATTTAGTTCTATTAAACACATCATTTTTCCCCAAAAATTCCATACTTAATGACCTTATTTTCTATATAGAATACATATTATCTTTAATTTTAAACATATATCGATGATATTATGTATTTATTTTTGACACATAAAATGTTGGATATACATTCCCACATGTTATTCTCAAATAAACTCACATAAAATAGTAATTTATCTAGTTAGGAATAATCAAAACATTCTATATTCCATATCTCACATCATATTATTTCTCAACAGATCAATCATAAAATTTTTTTCTATATAATATGATTACATGATAAATCTTGTTTCTATCCAAAGTCCCAAACAAAAAAATATTATTGTGAGAAATAGTAATGAAAGTGATAAATAAAGTAATCATGAAATATCAATCATAGGATGCCTACATCAGGATTAATTATTTTTAGTCTATGATACCTTAGGTTAAATGATAGTGATAGATGATTACTATCTATTAACATCCTCTATAATATTCATCATTGAGAATATAATGTAACCCAATCATATCACCGTGGATTGTCTAGAATGGGTTACATTCTTAGGCCCACAAATAATACGCCAGTGATGATCAAGTTAGTACCCAATACACACCTAAATTACTTATTACTCCTAGAATCATCTTTACCTCATCAAATTTGACATTATAATATCTATAAAGGGATTTATTTTCTTGTTATGACAAAAAATTTATACATTATAAAAGCTTCGGGGAATTATCATATACATAGACGTTAGCTCAAGGTTTCTAATAATGGACCATAATTCCAATCACAAAAAAAAACTAGACCCTTATCTGCTACCAATTGAGGAAATCAAATCATTAAATAAGTAGATGATACATCATTTTATATGAATATTCAAAAATTGTAATAACAATATGTCCCCTATAACTATAACGGTTTCATATATTTAAATACTAGATACATATGCATCTAATTTCCTAAATTATCTTCAACATATCCTAAAATTTTTGTCTCAATTAGTACATTTGTTAGACATATCCTACATAAATACATTCTTCATTACACATGGAAAGTAATCATAAAAATTGGTGATCTTAGATGATCAATAAGGGTAAATATTGGAGATGTAAATTAATGATCTTTTATAATAATAACCTGTGAATAATGGTACAAGAACATTTTATTAAAATTTTATATTCATTCCCAATATTTCATAGATCATAATCATGACATTGAGATTCAGATGATCATATGAAATTATAAATATATTAATGAAAGAGAATAATACATGAGAACATATTACAAGAATCATATGTTTTTATAGATATTTTCATAAAATGTGTGGAATAATTTAAATCATTAAAATATTATGTTGACACTAAAACCTCATAAATTCTCCACTTGTTTTTCTTAGGCTATCAACTTATGTGTATACTTTAGACCTTCGATAACCTCTAAAATACACTTTTTAGGTGTAGGATACATCTTTTGATCGTGGAATTTATTATCATGTACCAATTTTGAACATTGGAATTAGTCATTACTCAATACAATGGAGGGATATAATAGAACAAACCATAACATAATACATTCATATATATAGAACTAGATCATGAAATCATGTACCTATTCACCATATATTAACACATTGAAAAAATATGTTTCATCAATATCCCATAATATGATCATAGACTAACCATAGATTGAATAAAAATGATAAAAGAAGATCATATCCCAATTAAATTAAAAATAACATCAATATATGTTTTCATAGATGAAAATTCAAATAAAATTTCACTGGAAAATAGTTTTAGGAAATTAATATTTTATTTTTTGAATTACTTATTAAAAATAAATAAAACAATAATATTTTTGAAAAAAAATAATTGGGAATGATACCTTATAATATTTTATAGGGATCATTATTGAAAATATTAGTCATTATGGTAAAAATATTTATTCTTGTGGTATATATTAATATAATGAAAATTTTAACACATTTGGTAAAAGTACATCTATTATAAAACACCATGAATTTAAGATTTAAATTTTTTTTATAGATTCAATCATGGTTAAAAATGAATTTAGTAAATCATTGTAGAATATTTAATTCATTTTTCAAAATATTTTATTGAACATATGGTGATGGAAGAGAATATTCCTATACAAAAATAAAACCTTGTGAATATATCACAAATATATACATTCATACTTTTGAATACATGGGGAGAAAAACATTGATGGAAATCATTTCATTTATAAAAATAACATGAGGTTTATTAAACAATGACTATTTTTTCGAGATAGATCATCTAATTAAATCAATGGATAATTTAATTATTAAAAATCCCAATAAAATGTGAGGTTATAACAAAGAACCCCTACCCTAATTCATAAATTCATTGTAAACAAATTTAATGAATTATATAATAATTTTAAATATACCCAAATTTTATAACTAAAACATAATAAAAATTATAAAATCATACATGGTTTACCTATTTCTTTCACCCATTTATTAAAAAGAAATCATTATCATCAACATGTCAGGTGTTAACTGCATTGTTTTTAATATATTTTTTGGATATAATGTTTTTTTCTTCATAATTAGATCATTTTAGATTCATATAAAGACTGTTAATCCTGATAAATATCATATATATTCATTATATACATATTTATAACCATTCATACAATTTAATAATGAAAAATTATTTACATGACTTTTTAGATATAATAATATGTACGTATGCATGAGTGATGTTTTCACTTTTGGGTTGATGGATGCAAAAAATGAATAATAATAATATAAATTTATAGAATAATAATAAAATTATAAATTTAATATATATATATATATATATTCATTAAATACATTATTATAATGTTAAATACGAGTAATTGGTTGAAAATAAATTTTATCACTATGTGGTGGTGGTTGTCTACACGTATGCTCATTCAATATGTACATTTGTTATTATATAAAAAAATGTTTATAATCATTTCTGCAAAATAAAAATAAAATAAATGTATATTGAAGATACTTTTTAAATTATTTTAGTATGTATACAACATTTATTTTTTGATTTATATGAAGAAATATACTTTTAAATAGTTGGGTATGATGATTAGTTTTCATTTGAGAGACCTTATTTCATTAATGCCTTATGCCTTGATAATATTATCAGACAATATGAAAAGAAGCTCCATAATGAAAGAAATTAATCAAGGATGTTATTTTGGTTGGTTTTGTATGATATATAAAGATAAATATTTTTTAATATAGAAGGGTAGGATGTTCCCTTATAAAATTGAGCAGAGATCACACATAGAATTACGTGAAATATTTTAAAATAAATGATGTATTTCTTAACTATAATTCATCAAAATGGAAATGGATTCAAATAAAAAGATTATAAGTTAGAATTATCATAATAATATAATTTTTTATCAGTTAAATATTTATTTAAACCTTTATCTTTTGGTATAATAAAATTGTTAATAAATTTAGCCTTAATTGTGCTAACTCATTTTTTACACATTAAGTGTAGTAAATTTACATATAATCTCAAATTGGAAGAAATGGACAATTAATGAAATTTTAAAACATTGAACATTTATACTATTAATTTTTACAGTTTTTATGTTTTTTATTTCACTTAGTAAAACAATTTAAAAATATGTAATATCATTGTAGTCACTTTTGATACTTCTTCAATTGAAATAATTTTTATTAATATAACGATGTATTTTGAATATAAACGCATGTAAAAATAAATAAATATTATTATTAAATATAATATTTTGAGAAAAACAATGTTTCCAAAAAAAAATATTTTATTAACTTTTTTTAAAATTATTTACAAAAGTTTCCTTCTATTTTCACAAACACAGAGTCAACACTGCGTAATCATTTAAGATATATATTCAATATCAAAATAAAATATAAGAAAAAAATTTTGTAATAAAAATAATTAATTAATTTTCACATAACCATTTATATACAGTCATAACTTTTTTCTAATTCTAAGGAAACATATATGATAAATTAAAATCAATATGGTGACATATTGAATTTATCTATTTTATAATATAATATAAATGAAATAATGAAAATAGGATGGAATAAAATTGTGATATTTTTATATCTATGATATATTTGTCCAAAAACAGTCATTAACATGGATAAATAAATTATTTTGATATATTTTAAATCCTACTCCATGGTTTTGACATTGTTTTACCTGGTATATATAAGGCCCCAGCCTTAAACCTTACTTAATCTTGAGTTATTACAAGATTACACATTGAGGATCTTTTCGGGTTTAGAGTTTCAGTGAATTAGATCATAAAACTTGCATTACATTCCACATATAAACAATGTGGTTACATAAAGATAGTATTCTTCTTTCCCATCAATGGAAACATATTTAAAATAAAACATGGATTCTTTCTTGACACTTCCTTGACACTATCATCATATCATGTACCTTTCCCTTGACCTGTGAAAAACATTTCAAAAAACTTGGGATGAGCATAAAAAGCTCAGTAAGGGATATAAAAATATGGAAAGGAAACATGGGTACATATATACATAAGAATGAGATCATACTTTACCCATAAAACATAAGCACTTCAACATACCTCATCAAATCATTAATAAATCATAGAAATCATAAGACATATAGGTAACTTGAGGCATTCATAACATTCTTACGTAGGGAGTAACCCTCTTGGTTACATTTGGAATACCCATCATAATATATTCCCTAAATCTATTCAGAGAAAACTTAACATTTCACTCCTTCGCATTACCCAATGCATTGGAGAGCTATATCAGGCTCACCCTCCCATAATCTTTCACGGAACCACCCGTCTTCATAATAACACCCAAAAACCTCAACATAATCGTATCACATAAAACATGCATAAAGGAAACATAACATTTCCACCTTTCAATAACAAGTTATCAATACAACACATTTATATAAAAACATTATGAAAACAATTTTCAATACCAAAATAAAAGAAAATAAAACATGGTATTTATTTTTCTTTTAAAAAAAGCATGGCTTGTAGAGGAAGCCGAAACTCAAATAATAGTCACGGCGGTGGAGAAGTCGTTGTCGCCGCATACGAACAACATAAACATTCCCTTTTTTCATTTAGTAAATGCTTCGTATGAAAAAGATTCCTTTTTAATAAACTTAAATGTAAAAGGGGTTTATACACCATATAAAAAAAGGTTGTGTATAAAACTAAATATGCCTCAATGAAAGGAGATTGAGACGAAGTCTCATACCTCGGGTCCGACATGACTCGATCATTCCTTAATGTCCTGAATAATAAACTTGAGTTAATTTCTACTTTCTTAATAACCTTTTCAAATTCATTATTCTTTTTATATCACTTATTACCATGTCATGAACACTATGTAATTATTTAATTTAATAACGGTCATTTTAACGATCATTGGTACTTGAGTCAAAAATAAACCCTTTATAATTACAATTTGTTCATGTATCCATTTTATCCAGAATGGTAATCATGATGTAGATATCAAATATGTCATATATATCCAGTACATACATGCATTTATATTATTACATAATCATTTAGAGGTAAGAAATGAAATGCACCGTTCATAGAGACGGTAAGCCGTACGTACGCATGAACGCTACATTCATTTCTATTTCTTATTTTATAGAATGGATTCATAATTATATAAAGTTATATAATAATTCATGTATAATATCATATGTAATATCATAGTTCCATCCTTTATACGTCCCACATATGGTATTTAACGAATCAAATCACTTTGAGGGGGCGGTAGTCCGCACTTCCTTAAATGAAGATATCGCGTTTACCCATAATGGAAACCATAATGGTATGCCCAAAATGAAAAATACAGAAGCTTAAGGAAAACATAGACATATTATATATCATATATAAATATACTCACATATTAATTTCCACCTTTGAAGGTGTTAAAATAATGTTGAACAATCATCGTTTTAGGAGGCATAAATTCACCATCCACGGAAACAGTATGTTCGTTAACCATTAGATGTAGGTGTGTGTAAGTGTAGCTCTAATCCATATTATAACAACATCCTAGTATATTGAGGATACTGGAGTTGTTACAAAATAAAATAATAAAAAGAGTTTAGGGGGTTGGAGAAGCAAAATAAAACAAAAGGACTCAAAAGAATACATTACCTAAAAATATGATAACTCCCTTTAGATTGAGCTAAAAGGCTTCCTTGGGAAGACTTATGCCCAAAGTGAGGCTTCAAGGACTAAGAGAGGGAAGTGGAGAGACAAAATGGGCAGGGTATGGATGAGCCAAAGGCTTTGGGAGTGTGGGTAAAGAGGTAGAGGTGGGGGCCTTTTATAATAGGAGAGGAGGGGCACTCTTGGAAAGTAAAGATAAGTTACATTATTTTAAAATGAGTTTAGGATTCAAAAGGTCCCACATTGATATAATTGAAGGATAAGGTGATAAGGGTTCTAAATCCACTCATCCAAATGGTTTTGGCCATGTGTAGGTTTTAGATTTTACATTATCTTTCCATTTTATTTAAATCATTAAATAATGAGTTCGTCGCTGCATCATCATGATGTCAAAAATAATTTAATTTATTTAATGTCTAAAAATTATATAAAATATACTATGATTTAGGAAATATTTCTATCTTTCTAATGAATATTTATAGTCAAAAATCTGACTTTATAACCCCATGTAAATTTTTTTTAGTAAAATAACTCATGTTTGTGTCATTTTTACTTTACATTAAATAAATAGTTATTTATGTCATTTCCCAACCAATGTGGCTCCATGGTGTCCCCAAGTTGACCCATGGCTTTTCTTTACCGTCCATGACACATCCAATGAGAGTAGGACATGTGTCAAGCTCATCTCATACTATTAAAACATTATTTTTACCTTAAACTACACTAATTACCACTAATCGCGATTAAAAACATAAAAGTTACTATTCACCAAAAAATTATTTTAATATCATTGAACAAAATTTTACTTCTTAATGACAACCATGTATGTCGGATTTTTTAAAATCAAATCACAGAGGTGGTAAAATTTCATTTAAACGAAAAATCAGTTTCATTAACTACCACTTAGTGGTGTCACTATTCATCAAAAATTGATGTTTTTCAGAAAGATACCAAAACCTCACCCTAATATATATTTGATATTCTGAATTCAAAAATGATGTCTATTTTACAAAATTCAAATCATATAAGTTACATTAATTAATTTAATAATTAATTCCCGCTGTTAGAGAAAATAGCGTGTTTGTATGAAACAATAAGTATCAAAAGATTGACACTAGTTTAAGTCCGATTTCAAATTGAAATTAATTACAATGTCCACCATTGGATTAAATGGTAAAAATATATTCAGATTACACTTTAATACCTATTCAAAAGATAATCTAATAATATAAATAAATTAGATTAAAAAGCAGTTTTGATGTAAAATGCAGTATTTTTCACTATTCATTAAAAAATGAACATTGTCAGAAAAATACCAAAAATTCACACAAAGTAAATTTTTATGTCCCAATAATAAAAAATATGTTTATTTTGACAAACATAGTTTATAAAATTTCCAAAATATAGATTTTACAATGGTTTTCCATCAAAAGGCAGTAAAAAAATCTTTTAAAAATATTAGTGTATTCCGTGCTTAAGATTGGATTTATTTTCATTTTAAGCCTCTAAAACACTATCTAGTACATTAATAGACATAGATAAGAATATCTATTATTCATTACTTACATGGGATGTTACATCCTTCCCCCCTTTAGAAAATTGTGTCCCCGTAATTTATTTACTTATCTAATGAATGGGGGTACTTATCCCTCATTGCATTTTCAGATTCCCATGTTGCCTCTTCCATCATATTGTTTTTCCACAAAACCTTCACCTGATTAATCAACTTATTCCGTAAAACTTGCTCCATGTGGTCAAGAATCTGTACCGGTTGTTCCTCATAAGATAGGTTCCCTTCCAGCTGAACTACCTCTGGACTCAAAACATGAGATGGATCTGGCATATACTTTCTCAACATCGAAACGTGAAAAACATTGTGTACCTGAGATAAACTCGGAGGTAAATCCACTCGGTATGAAAATAATCCAACTATCTCCAGATTTCATATGATCCAATGAACCTTGGACTCATCTTTCCTTTCTTAACAAATCTCATCACACTTTTGCAAGGAGAAACCTTGAGAAAAACATGATCACCTACCTCGAAAGATAGATCCTTCCTTCGGTTATCTGCATAACTCTTCTGCCTGCTCTGAGCTGTTCTCATGTGCTTTTGAATCAGCTGAACTTGTTCTGCCATCTCTTCTACCAATTATGGTCCCATCCCCTTCCTTTCACCCACTTCATCCTAGAAAGCTGGAGTATGACACCGCTTCCCATATAATGCCTGAAATGGTGCCATCTGTATACTAGAATGAAAACTGTTATTATATGAAAATTCAACCAAAGAAAGAAGTTGGTCCCAACATCCCTGATAATCCATCTAACAAGCTCAAAGCATATCCTCCAAGGATTGAATTGTTCGTACTGACTTCCCATCTGATTGAGTATGAAATGTTGTACTAAAATTTAATTCAGTACCCAATGATTTCTGACGGCCTTTCCAAAAGTTAGAAGTGAACCTGGGATCACGATCAGATACAATGGAGAGGGGAACTCCACGTAACCTGACTATATCTTTAAGATATAAACGGGAATGTTGATCTAGGGAAAAAGTATCTCGTATAGCAAGAAAATGAGCAGATTTAGTCAAGCGATCAACAATAACCCAGATTGCATTATTACCTCAAGATGTCTTCGGTAATCCCACAACAAAATCCATGGATATATTCTCCCATTTCCACTCTGGCACTAGTAAAGGCTGAAGCATCCCTTTTGGTAACTGCCGTTCTACTTTAACCTGTCGACAAGTCAAACACTTCACAGTAAAATCAACAATATCTCTTTTCATTCCATCCCACCAGTAATACTCCCGAAGATCTCTGTACATCTTAGTACTGCCAGGATGAACTAAAAATGGAGAACTATGAGCTTCACATAACAACTATCTCTTCAACTGTGAAACACAAGGCACACACAATCTCTTCCCAAATCTCAAAACACAATCACTATCAATGTTGAATTCAGGCAACTTACCTTTCTGAACCAGCTCTACCTTTTTTTGCAACTCACTGTCTTGCTTCTGTGCTTGCTTGATTCTATCTGATAGAGATGATCTCACTGATACTTGAAATAAAACAGAATAACTTCCTGCACCAACAACTTCTATGCCAAAGTTCATCAAATCAGTAACCAAAGGATCACGTTCCAAATGCAACATTGCTAATCAAGCATTACTTTTTCGGCTCAAAGCATCAGCCACTTTATTTGCTTTTCCCGGATGGTAATGAATTGTACAATCATAATACATGATTAATTCTATCCATCTCCTTTGTCTTATGTTCAATTCTTTCTGAGTGAATATATACTTTAAACTTTTGTGATCGGTATATATTTCAAACTTTACTCCATACAAACGATGCCTCCAATTTTTTAAAGCAAAAACAGCAGCAGATAATTCCAAATCATGTGTAGGGTAATTTACCTCATGAGTTTTCATCTGTTGTGAAGCATAGGAAATTACCTGATCATTCTATATTAGGAAGAAACCAAGTCCTTTCAATGAAGCATCACTGTAGATAACAAACTCACCATTCCTGGAAGGTAGTGCCAAAACTGGAGCATTCACCAATCTTATTTTCAATTCTTGAAAACAATCATCACATTCTTTTGTCCAGATAAACTTAACACCCTATCGAGTTAGCTTAGTCATGGGACTAGATAACGGTGAAAAATTTCTAACAAACCTTCGGTAATAGCCTGCCAAACCAAGGATGCTACGAATCTCAGTTACATTTGTGGGTCTTGGCCAGTCTTCCACAACTTTTGTTTTTGCAGGATCAACAGTTATCCCATCTTTAGAAACAATGTGCCCAAGGAAAGAAATTTGTTGCAACCAAAACTCACACTTGCTGAATTTCCCATACAATTTCTTTTTTTTATGGTTTTTAAGATAACCCTTAAATTTCTTTCATTCTCTTCTATACTTTTATAAAACTATAAAATATCATCAATGAAAAGCACCACAAACATATCCAGGAACTCACGAAAAATTCTATTCATTACATCCATGAATACAGTAGGTGCATTGGTTATCCCAAAAGGCATTACTACAAATTTATAATGGCCATATCTTGTATGGAATGCGGTATTCGGAATATCTTCCTCATTTACCTTCAGCTGATGGTACCCCGATCTCAGGTCAATCATTAAAAAAAACTGAGCTCCTTGGAGCTGATCAAACAAATCGTCGATATGAGGCAAAGGATATTTGTTCTTAAAAGTGATATTATTCAAGGAATTATATTCAATGCAAAGTCTCATTGAACCATCTTTCTTTTTAACAAATAAAATAGGAGCACCCCATGGTGATTTTCTAGGTCGAATGAAAACATTCTCTAATAAATCTTACAATTGATCCTTCAACTCTAAAAGTTCAATTCGAGCCACTCGATAAGGGGGTTTCGAAATTGGCTTAGCATCAAGAACTATGTCAACAGTAAACTCAACATCCCGATCTGGTATTATTCTATGGAACGCATAAGTAAAACATCAGGATACTCATTTACCACTGGCACATCATTAATCTGAACAGTTCTTTTATTTTCAACGATGTGTGCAAGGTAACATTCATTTCCATCTTTTACAAGTTTCTCGGCCTCTTGATAAGTTATCAACAGTAAGGGTTCATTCTTGTACACAAACTGAAAGTCTTTCTGAAAAGGATCATCTTTAGCTCTACAGTCAATCTTATCATGGTAAATAGAGAGCCAATCCATACCCAGGATAACATCAAACTCTACTAGAGGTAGAACAATAAGGTTTGCAAGAAGGTTCATTCCACAGATAAGGATATGAAGATTTTGATAAATTCTTTTTGCCTCAACATTCCCCCTAGGTGTTTTTACCAAAAGTTCAGGAGTCATTTCTTGAGATGGTATTCCCATTTTACTAGAAAATGTTTCAAAGATGAAAGAATGTGTAGACCCTGAATCAAACAACACACTGGCATAATCTGAAAAAACAAACAATGTACCTGATACAACTTCATTTGATGGCCCCACATCTGCTGAAGTAGTTGCAAAGGATTTCACCACCCCTTTCTACTTGTATTCTAACTGCTTCCCATCACCCAAGCTCTTTGTCGGAAACTCGTTTTCATAGTGACCCATCTCATTGCACTTATAATATTTCACTAACTGTAAATCAAATTTGGTCATACCATCACCCTGATATTTTTCAATGCAATCACGAGCCTTATGTCCCATCTTACCACATCGGTAGCAGTTTTTAGAATTCAGAAGACATTCCCCAGCATGACTTTTCCCACATTTATCACAAACTGGAAACATAGTTTTCTTACCATCAGAATTTTTTGAAGAATTCTTACCTTTCTCCTGCCACCTCGATCTCTTCTTCTATTGGTTGTAATAGAACACTTGATCATCGGCAAACTCCATTTCCACCTTCTCAGCACATCGAACAAGTTTTTCATAACTTTTAAACTCACGAGAAGCTAATGCCCTTCGATATTTAGGCTTTAATCCTGAGTAAAAACGATTGATTTTACAATCAAGGTCTCAGATAAAATTTGGATCATACCTTGCCAATCGAGTGAACATTTCTTCATAGGTAGCCACTGAGTCTTCCTCTTGCCTCAATTCCAAGAATTGCTTTTCCATCCAAAGTCGAACAGCCTTAGGAAAATACTTCTCAAGAAACATACCTCTGAATTCATCCCAGTCAAGAGCATCAATCTCATCGACGTCCCTGATATTTTTAACCATAGACCACCACTGATCTGCTTCCCCCTCTAAACGGTAAATAACAAGACTAACCTTTTGATTGTCTGAACACCCCATGGCATCTAAAATCTTCTCCAGTGCTTTAATCCACCCTTCACCTAACACAGGGTCAGAGGATCCTTTGAATGATGGGGTATGTTGCCTCATCAAATGTTCCACCACTGACATGTTCCTCTACGGTTGATCTGGTTGATCTCGTGCATGGATTCCACCACCATTTATCGCTTGAGTCAACTGTTCCATTACTGCAACAAACTTTTCAGTTCCAATTCTGACAATGTCGGGATGCTGATTCGGAAGATTATTTCCTTCTGCATACCTTCCTAGCACTGCTTCTCTGTTTCCTCTGCGGAAAACCATTCTGAACAAACATGTCTTAGATGAAGCAACATGGTAATCTCCAAATGATAAATCACTTCAATTTGACCATAAAAAATATATTTTCGGATAATCATTTAATAGAATTTTAACTCCTAAAGTTATCTAAACCGACCTATGATACCAACTATAAGGCCCCAGCCTTAAACATTACTTAATCTTGAGTTATTACAAGATTACACATTGAGGATCTTTTCGGGATTAGAGTTTTAGAGAATTAGATCATAAAACATACATTACATTCAACATATAAACAAAGTGGTTACATAAAGATAGTATTCTTCTTTCCCATCAATGGAAACATATTTAAAATAAAACATGGATTCCTTCTTGACACTTCCTTGACACTACCATCATATCATGTACCTTTCCCTTGACCTGTGAAAATCATTTCAAAAAACTTGGGATGAGCATAAAAAGCTCAGTAAGGGATATAAAAATATAGAAAGGAAACATGGGTACATATATACATAAGAATGAGATCATACTTTACCCATAAAACATAAGCACTTCAACATACCTCATAAAATCATGAATAAATCATAGAAATCAGAAGACATAAAGGTAACTTGAGGCATTCATAACATTCTTACCTTGGGAGTAACCCTCTTGGTTACGTTTGGAATACCCATCACAGTATATTCCCTAAATCTCATCGGAGAAACCATAACGTTTCACTCCTTCGCGTTACCCAATGCATTGGAGAGCTATATCAGGCTCACCCCCCCCTTAGTCTATCACAGAACCACCCGTCCTCATAATAATGCCCAAGAACCTCAACATAATCGTATCACATAAAACATGCATAAAGGAAACATAACATTTCCACCCTTCAATATCAAGATATCAATACAACACATTGATATAAAAACATTATGAAAACAATTTTCATTACCAAAATAAAATAAAAGTAAAACATGGTATTTTTTTCATTTAAAGAAAAGTATGGCTTGAAGAGGAAACTGAAACTCAAATAATAGTCACAGCGGCGGAGAAGTCGTTGTCGCCGCATACGTACGAAATAAACATTCCCTTTTGTCATTTAGTAAACACTACGTATAAAAAATATTCCTTTTGTATAAAAATAAAATTCAAATGGGGTTTATACACCATATAAAAAAGGTTTTGTATAAAACAAAATATGCCTCAATGAAAGGAGATTGAGATGAAGTCCCATACCTCGGGTCTGACTTGACTCGATTGTTCTTTAATGTCCTGAATAAAAAACTTGAGTTAATTTCTACTTGCTTAAGAACCTTTTTCAAGTTCATTATTCATTTTATATCACTTATTACCATGTCATGAACACTATGTAATTATTTATGTTAATAACAGTCATTTTAACGATCATTGGTAGTTGAGTCAAAAATAAACCATTTATTATTTCAAGTTGTTCATGTATCCATTATATCCAGAATGGTATTCATGATGTAGATATCATATATTTCATATATATTTAGTACATTCCTGCATTTAAAATATTACATAATCATTTAGAGGTAAGAAATGAAATGCACCGTTCATGGAGCTGGTAAGCCGTACGTACGCATGAATGCTACTTTCATTTCTATTTCGTATTTTATAGAATGGAATCATAATGATATAAAGGTATATTATAATTCCAGTATAATATCATATATAATATCATAGTTCCATCCATTATACGTCCCACATATGGTATTTAACTAATCAAATCACTTTGAGGGGGCGGTAGTTCGCACTTCCTTAAATGAAGATATCACGTTTACCCATAATGGAAACCAGAATGGTATGCCCAAAATGAAAAATACAGAAGCTTAATGAAAACATAAAAATATTATATATAATATATAAATATATTGAAATATTAATGGCCACCATTGAAGGTGTTAAAATAATGTTGAACAATCATCATTTCGGGAGGCATAAATTCACCATCCACAGAAACAGTATGTTCGTTAACCATTAGATGTAGGTGTGTGTAAGTGTAGCTTCAATACTTATTATAACAACATCCTAGTATATTTAGGATACTAGAGTGGTTACAAAAGAAGAGAATAAAAAGAGTTTAGTGGGTTGGAGAAGAAAAATAAAACAAAAGGACTCAAAAGAAGACATTACCTTAAAATCGGGTAACTCCCTTTGGTTTGAGCTCGAAGGCTTCCTTGGAAAGACATCAGCCCAAAGTGAGGCTTCAAGGAGTAATAGAGGGAAGTGGAGAGACAAAATGGGTAGGGTTTGGCCGAGACAAAGGCTTTGGGAGTTTGGTTAAGGTGGTAGAGGTGGGGGCCTTTTATAAGAGGAGAGGAGGGGCACTCTTGGAAAGTAAAGATAAGTTATTTTATTTTAAAATGAGTTTCGGATTCAGAAGGTCCCAAATTGATATAATTCAAGGATAAGGTGATAAGGGTTCTAAATACACTCATACAATTGGTTTTGGCCATGTGTAGGTTTTATATTTTACATTATCTTTCTATTTTTTTTAAATCGTTAAATAATGAGGCCATCGCTGCATCATCATGATGTCATAAATAATTTAATTTATTTAATGTCTAAAAATTATATAAAAAATAATATGATGTAGGAAATATTATTATCTTTATAATCAATTTTTATAGTCAAACCTCTGAGTTGTATAACCCCATGTAAAAATTGTTTTAGTAAAATAACTCATGTTTGTGTCATTTTTACTTTAACATTAAATAAAAAGTTATTTATGTCATTTCCCAACCAAAGTGGCTCCATGGGGTCCCCAAGTTGACCCATGGCTTGTATTGGTCGGCCATGACACATCCAATGAGGGTAGGACATGTGTCAAGCTCATCTCATACTATTAAAACATTATTTTTACCTTAAACTACACTAATTACCACTAATCACGATTAAAAACATAAAAGTAACTATTCACCAAAAAATTATAACAAACATAATGAAATGATATTTGATCATGGGTCTGTAATAAATAGGAATGGTTCCATCATGTATATATATATATGTTTTTTTGTGTGTGTTTAAATATTATAATAAATACATATATATATATATATATATATATGAATATACATGTGTAATTCAATAAATTATATATATCAAAATAATTCAACTATTATGGATAATATCTTGATTTGTTTGGCATGCAATAAAAGGCGATTAAGATGGATGTCTTACCACTCATTCTGTGTATAATTAATTTTAACCCTAGTTCTCTAATCCTATGTGACGAAACATGATTTTTCCAAAGCTAGAAACGGATCTATGAAATATATGACACCATAAGGTTATATATGTCCTCACCCTAGGTTCACCCATAATCTCCTCTAATATATATTATAATTGTATGTTGTATATCCTAGGAGAATATTTTCAATATTAACTAGGTAAGATTATATTTCACTCAATTCATATAAATCATATCTAATATCTATGAACCAGTTCCTGGTTCATCGGAGTTCATGAAATTTGAGGTAACAAGATCCATAGTGGGATGAAACCAACATCATCTATAAAAGGATTACTCTCGGTACCCGAGTACATGATAAAAATAATTTTTTAGCATCTGTAAAATCATTGGTCACAATATAGAGAATTGTAAGCATGATGGTTACTATGATTTCTGAAAATCATTGGTTAATGCTTCTGCAGACTATAGGAGAAAGGAAAATTTGAAGAGTTAAATGGATGAGACTCCAATTAAACTAAAAGATGTTTCTGATAAAAAGGTTGAAGCTGATGACATGAGTGCATCTGATGTTCAACTACATATCCAATCATGGGATGATCATTCCTAGTATGTTCTATCCCATGTTTATAATGATATAGAACTCTCTGAACATGACTAAATATATGTAAGGGGTGCACACTCGTGCAATGAAATTGTATTACCAAATACTGATCAATCGATTTTGATTAAAAAAACACTAAAAAATAGTTTTAAGGATCAGTTTCAAATATATAATGAAGAGACTATTTCTATTGACATGAGAACCGATGACCAATATGACACCAAATCCATGGAATAAGATATCATACAAAACTTATTTGATCAAATGATCCTCCTGGAACAAAAATATTTCTGATGGGAAATTAAAAGGAAAACAATAACAAGTTGTTGAGTCGCATGAGAAACTCACTAAATAGGTTCCTATGATAGAATCTGGCAACTCTTTGGTTAATCATGTAAAGGTTTTAATATATGGTGTTATTGATAATAAGGGACCATTCCTAGGAGCAATGAATATAATAGAGGAATTACATGTACAATAAATTAAGAATAAATATTCTCTTATTGAACTGGAATTATTTCAGATGGTGCTTTATAAAATGTTCGCATATCTATCTTGATCATTTCACATCGGCATTGTCTTGATAAGTTCCATTTCTCCCTCAAATTTCCGAGTCCGTCAAAAGACTCCCAATTCATCACTCAATTTTTTAGGCTCCCCTAATGTGGACTACATAGATATGAAACAAAATGTTACAGTGAAAAAAACAATGGTAAATAATGATGACATAGATAAATGAGAGGTGACTCCAATGGTGAAAAAAAATTCTGAAATAGAAAAAGATGAGCTGGAGGGATCTGGAAAGCATACCAATACTTGTAAAGGGGTTTTTCACCATTAATGCCATGGTCGAGGATGAGTACGAGCTAATTAGAATGCTAAGATGGAGTAACCTCACCTTAAATATCTGGTATAAGTTTATTCTGAAATTGAAAGCGTACATAAGTAACTAGACTATCATGGTGAATATTGCCATATAGGTCACTATTGAGGATTGAGTGTGGAGTTGACTGGAGAGATTTGGGTGAAAAATTATGGATTATTGATGAAAATATCATGGAAATGATTGAAAACCCTAAATGCAGGCTTTGAATACTTGTAAGAACCCATAACCCTATCCATCTGTTGTATTTCCTTTGATCTAATATTAATATATTTTACTCCAATTTTGAAAACAATTACCCATCGCACAGTAGAGTGTAAACACCAATGTGTATCAAATTAATAGGGACCCAATTCCCATCTATCATAATAAAAGGATTCCAAGACCTAATATCAAAATCTAGGGGATCCATGTGTAAAAATAATAATCAAGGGATAACATGGCTGAATATGATAATCCATGGGCACCATGATGAAATATATAGAAATGTAAATTCAATTATAAACTATCAGAAACATTGAATAAAAACAAAGTTCCCAACGAAAGATTTTAGGTATCAAAATATAAAAAATGAAGGTATCAAAATAATTATCACAGAAAATTAATTAATGAATCAAAAAAAGTATTGCTAATAATTTTATCCTCATCATCCCAAAAGAAAAAATCAAGTATAGTAATCACCACTACATATGTAGTAAATGGTTGAATGTATAAATAAATGTTGAGGTTTTCCAAATTTCTAAAACCACCACTATTAATACAATAACAGAGGAATAAATGATTGGAATATGGTATAACGTGTTACTCCCTAATATCACATTCCAAACGCAACATAGTAGAATAGATCTGGTTGAACATCAGGAAACCCATTGGGTCTGTGAAGTCAAAATGATGGAGTGAAATCATACACGGGATCATTATAGAATTCAGATAAGAAAATGTATCCTACATGGGATACTCAATAACTATTCTTAATGGTTTACTAATATATGATAATATTCATAGTAATAAAATAGAAGAATCTTACATTTGATCCTTGGAATGGTACATATGATACGGTATCCAACATGGAACCATTAGTAAAAATATTGTAGTAAGAATCAACATATGTGGGATCCTTGGAATGTTATAGTGGTAGTGGTATCATATAAAGGGCTCATTATGTTTTCATGTAATAAAAAATCCATAAACGGACCCTCAATAACAATATGATGATAGTGGAAACCTATAAGGGGTTTACTAGTTCAAAACATTTTTAGAGTCGTCATACAAGTGATCCTCAAACCACCTAATATCATGACCTCCAAGGCCATAAGGGATCATCTCAGAAGGGATAAATCTTTAATGGAATATATATGAAGGAATTTATCAATAGAGATATTTCATGGATTATATCATATAATTTGTACATTGTCTCATGAGATAATAGGATTTGAGTACCATAAGATGAACTTATATATTCATGAAAATACAAAAATGCATCCAAGGAGACCTCAAATAACCTAAATTGATGTAACATATATATAAATGGAAGGATACACAAAATGGTTTAATCATGTTTCAAATTATGATTAATATTTATAATATATGAAAACCCATCAAAAGTTTAGGATGATAGGAGTACATAGTATAGGTACCCTTGTTCACGGTGTTTAAAATCAATGATCCATATAGGCATATAAATAAGCTATAAATGGGGAAAAACTCATGTACACGGTCTATATTACATATTCACTATGTGAAATCTTTATATAGTACCTTATTATATACCCCTATATGTTTTAACTATGTATATAGCCTGGTTTTCTCTTTCTAGATGACGTGCAACCCACAAGGGGTCTGTCCATTTCCAAAATAAAAAAATGTACCCATACACTGGCTTTATCGATGGGTACTCGACTATATTTTTTAGTCCATTTAATTTTATTGTAAACACTATACGAGTTTTTTACATTAAAATGTTATATTCTGATAATATTAATAACACGTGGATTTGTTTCCTGATCTACAGGCAATGTGATTGGGATTTCAGAATGGGAAACCTATCAAATCAGGTTGAAACCTGCTTTTTATCTCCATAATCAATAGATAGACTCTCCAGGGTTCCTATGAATTCTAAAGAAATTGTTTTTTAATTTTAAGATGATAAATATACAGTGATTAAATGAATAACATAGAATCTTCCAACCCTTGGAAAAAATACACAAATACATCCCCTATTTTAGTGGTCCATGGGTAACACACGATGGTATGGCTCCTCCCGAGATCCACAATGTTAACTATACTAATATAGACCAATCTTTATATATCTCTAACTATACAATTACCCACATTATAATGGTATATATAATCCCAAGGTCATGTGAGGTAATCAAGAGGTGAAAGAAAAGCATACAAGAAAAGGAAAAAATGAAAAAGTGATGAAAAAGAAATGGAAATAGGGGAACATGCTAGACTGAGGTCCTAACATTATATTTTGATTTACCTAGGAAAAAATCCATTTTATAGACTCAATGTAAGAGATAGAATCTCAATTTGATGATCCATTAAAACTATGGCTGAATGAACAACTACAAATATACTAATATTTAATTAAATATATATTAAATATTAAATATTATAGCTAAATTTGAATGATTTATAATTATACCAAACTCATATAATATGTTAAAAACCAATATCTAAAACCCAAAAATTGATAAAAAATTTATTCAGGATCATTTGATATGGGAAAATGATGATTTTCGACATTTAAGAACCTGAATGAAAAAAATTCAAATTTATGCTCAAATTTTAACTCTCAAAAACATGGGTCATTACATTAAAAGAATATGATGTGAGAACAAGGATAAGAATTCTTGGATTTTTTGGATACTTAATAAGGGGATGTTTATCTTTTTATGTAATTAAATTAAATTTTACAATAATAATAAATTTTTAAAAAAGGTTATCAATAGGACATTAGATACTTGATCATACAACATCATCCTTATCCAGGATAAATAGTTATGTAGTGATCATTGAGTGGCCTTCCCTTCTCCCATAGTGGATCCCCGTGTACCTTGTAAAGAATATTATTGTATCTTTGTAACATCATATCCACTTATCATTCTCAAAATTCATTAATTTTTTCAAATACACTCTAGAATGGTAAAAAATACAAATATAAATATTGAAATGGAAAATCCATAACCATAATAATATATAAAAAATTAAGGGTCATTATACCAAAAAAGTAAATGACTCAACCCATAATAAATATTATTGGAAAAAATAAGTAGTTATAATCTTTTGGAATGATGATAACACCACAACATTCAAAAAGCCTGATAGCGACATATATGTTATAGAATCATTAATGTAATTGTTTAATAAAACATATAAATTGAATAAAACTACAGAATAGTTAAAAAAATATATTAAAAATTTCAAAAAAAATTAATGGTTGTAAAAGAATACCTATATCCATGGAGAGGTCAAATAATTTGGCTATTTCTAATAAAACAATTATATGTAAAATATAAAATACATAATATCTAAATTAATCTAATCTTATAATGTTATATGTGGAAATATTAAACCACATTTTCATAATATTCTATCCCCTTATTGTGATCCATATTGCAATAATAACCCATATTGATTTTTTATATGATTCTATATTATATTTTTAAAATGTCTGAAACCACCTCTACAAAAATATGTATATTAAATCCACTGTCATTCTAGCATTTTGATTAGTACAATCCTCTATCACCTTTTATGTCATCATCATATATATATGGCTAAGCATTCTAAAAATCTCACACTTGGATACTAATCCAATAATTAAACACCCTCAATGCTATAAATATGATCATCAATATTCATCCTCGTCAACATATTTCATATTAAAAATTTAATAGATTCCTTAATGTGTCATAACTTCTCAATCACCATAGACAATGTCAAAATATCTTCCTGGTTATTAGTTTATGTAATATTATATTTTTGGACAAATTCAATCTTGTATAATAAATTAAAAATATTAATATTTAGATGAATATGTTACATCAGGTAGTGAGGATCTGTGATCTTTATTTTTTGCATTTAACATTTATTATCACAGTGGAATACATTTTGGTCACACATTTTTCAATTTCCTCCAATAATATCATTATCCAATATATCTCCAAATAGAATTTTATTACGAAAAAATATTATAAATAGATGGTAGATAATTCGACAAGTTTTTTAGCTAAACAATAATATCAATATTGATCAGCAGATAAACATATGTCTTTAAATACTACTTATAACAGCAATATCAACTCTAAGATCAGAATAAAGATACAAAAGTAGACCAATTTATTTCCAAAAACATGGAGATAATTAATTACATACATTTTGAATCCATAAAATCTATAGTACATATATCCTAGGATTATTTATAAGGAAATCCACTTATTCTTTTATAAGACGGACTACATGAGAAATGTATGGTTATTTATAATCTGTGTCATATAAAAAGAATATGATTGATAATTTAAAAGGAAGTTTCTCCATTTTCTCAAACTATTCATCCATATTTTCATATTGCTTCTTTGATTCTTCAAAATTAATTTCCTAGTGTGTATAAACTATATTATCATCTTATATACTAAACCTCCTCAATATAATAATTATATAGTTCATTTTTTGGAAATTACAAGGTTCTAGATTCATAGTATCTTTTGATATTCATCAAAAGAATCTTATTAGTGGCTCTGAATATATTAATCTTAATATTTATTGGCAACTACACCTATAATTATAAAATTTTATTTCATTTTGATCGAAACATAATCATATCCCTAATATATTGTTGATATATAATAACAACATCAAAAAAATATATAGATAATATTATTTACCAATGCGAGACCATTTATAGTGATTTTTAATCAATAATAGACTAATGTTATTATTTATATACCTTAACACCTGAATCAAACCATATAAATATTTATATATTTTTTAACTAGGGTTTTTTCATTCGATAATAAAATAATTATTTTCGATAGACCATATATATGTCATCTTCTATATCATTATAGTAGAATATCTATGTTAAATTAACCTACCTAGAATAACAATTTTCTATTGAAATAATACATTGAAACACACAAATTATGGTCATCATTACTATGAGGTGAAATTTCATTTAAATAATCAACATTTTTTTGAAATCCGTTCATCATTATCAATTCATTAAATATATATTCTTTCTATTATGATATTTTCTGAGAAACTACATCATGTTTTTATTCAATTAATTACTTAATTATGGTAGTACGTCCATCTATGATATTTTTTTACAATAGAATGAATAATTAAAAACCATCATAGGCAAGTACCCTTTACGAAATCCATCAACTAAATTAATTCCCCAATGAATTATACCTCAACATCCTTATTTAATAAAAAAAGTGTATGTATAATTCATACATCTACCTAATTTATCTAACAACATTGGATCACAATAACTATTCTTGAGGATTCTGATATACTATATTTGTTCTCTCATTGATATTTATGAATTATAGAAAATATTTATTTTAACACCATTACTCATTTATATCCTATTATCTTCAGCTAATAATTAACATTTAACCATGATTCCATTATTTAAAATAAAATTTTATCATTTTATTTTCTATTTAATTTTAATATAACATATATAATACCCAAATTAGTCAATAATATATCCGATGAAGAATATTTGTTTTACTTATTAATATATTTTTACATAGTATAAAAATCGAAAAAAATATTATAATTAATAGAAAGAAAACAAATCAGAGTGTTTTACGCATTTTCTAGGATATATATCTTTAAATTGATCGTTTCAATGGATGGAATATAATATATAAAAATATAAATTATGTTTATTTCAATTTCCTGGAAAATGTTATGGTTTACTGTGTGGAAAATCATAGAGTAAGAATATTTTCTCCAAGTCATATTCATAATATCAACCATAATATCCTATGTTTATGTGTTTTGATAAGTATTATCTCATAAAATTTAATCCATATAATTCAATTAACAAAATTATTAAAATCATATTTTCTTTATTTGTCAAACCGTAGGAATTTCAACATTATTATTGGATCATTATCTGAAAGATTCTCCCAAGATTAAAAAATATATAAAAATAGTTTTAGAAAAGTAAAACCACACATTCCTTCTCAATGCATACATAAATATAACCTAATAAAATTTACTTCATTGTGAATTTATCAGTATGAGTCCAAAACATTATTGTTAATTAGGTTATTAATTACAAAATTCATTGTTTTTATTTCTTTCTCAAAGGATATCTTCTATTTTTTTTATGATATAACTTTTAAATAATATTAATCTTATATATTTTTCTTCTTCTATCATTCATTTTTATTTTTGTGGTCGTAATCCCATTCATTCACATCTAGTCTATATCCATTGTATTTTCAATCATGTTGTACAAGGTTCAATTATTCAACACATGTGTTTGGATCATAAAACGCATCATTATTTTTAAAATAAGACCATTGATGGTCTTCCTAAATCCTGTTTGATCATGTTTTCCTAGTGAGAAAAAATTCTTTATTTTCCATGGAATGAGTTATTTATAAATAAGAATTTGAAAAACTAAAATCCCCCCATTCTATAAAGCTTCGTCATCATCAAGGTATTTCTTTATAAAATATCTTGAAAAAAATTTATATTTTAATTAATTATCTAGTATATAGTATAAAAATTCCCTTAATTATATAATAAAAGACTACATGGTAAAATCCATATCCAATAACAAAACTTCACTAGTTCCTTTAGATATAGTGAATACGAAAAATATTATATTCTTTTAATTTATCAATTTTTTCATTCTTGACTTACATTTTAGTCTCATAAATACAATTTGATGAAACAAGGAACTTCACCATTTAAAAACAAATTTTTTATAAATTTTTTATCATATTTTAGATTTATTTTACTTGAAAAATATTTCCCCTAATTCAATATTAATATAAAAAATAGAGAATCAACACAAATATTTTCTTCAAATTTCCATTGTAAGGAATATATCTCAATAATCATAAATAATAAATATTTTATTCCATATAGAATGACTCTCGATTGTTAAAGTTTATTATTAACTATTTGGTAATAAATAAAATAAACACAGTTTAGATAATCGATCAACTAATGTAATTTACATCGATTTTAATTAACGTATTACGGTGTTTAATTCATTGTAAAGAAAAAAAATTATCCTCCATTTATTTATTTTAATATTTAATAATTATTAAATCAAATTTCCTATTTCTTTTAGAATATGGACTATCCTAGATATTTTTGAGTTCTTTCGTAACCCATCCATAATATACTCTTTTATGATATTAAAAAATATTATTATCAAATATATAAAAAATTCCAAAATACATCCAATATAGAAACATCCCACGGGAATATATATCCTTATTATTTTAACTCCTATAAGTGGAATGTGTTTATATTTTATAATGAAATTCATTAGTTTTTATTCACTCAAATATAAATTTAGATCTCTCAAAATTATCAATCTTCACAGTATATTCATTAATATTCACCATTTAACTTCATAAATAGTTTTAACGTATACTACATTCATGAAATGATATATTTCAATGGAAAAATAATGATTTAATAACATATAAAATTCAATAAATGATAGAAAATTGTAGAAAAAGTAAGAATAAATCAAAAAAGAAAACAAAAAAGGAGATTTTTAAATTACGATAAGAATAAATATATTTGTAGGACATCATAATGAGTTCAAGGAATATAATTATTGGGAACCAGCTCATTAGAAACCATATCTGGGAATGCGATCATAATGAAACATGGTTATATAGAATCTTATATTTACACATTACCTAGATTAATAATGTGGTCTATGTTGATAATTTACCGCTTGTTGATAATCATTTTGGTACAAAAATATCCCCATGTTGTTTCACTAGTAATATTTACTTAAATAGGTTATGGTAAATCATGAATAATTCTATACTATCCTTTACTACAAGCATTTTTAATTTGGTATAACATTAAATGATAAATTAATCTCAACCATTTAAACAATTACTATAAATGATCTCTATAAAAATTGTGTTATAAATACGAAAAACAAATTGAAATATGTTTTTGAGGCTTTATAATCACATTACATAAATCAATGAATTATATATTTATGATAAACCACCTCTTACTAAACACTAACCGTGTATAAATTTCCACAGATTATCTAACTTAAAAAACATATAATTCATATCTAAAACTATAAACATACAATATTTACACCATTATATAAATTCATGAACTTGATATGATATTAACCATTTTAAGCCCACTAAAAACCCAAAATGAATTTCACAATCACAACGGAATTAATAAGTCATTATAGTATAGGTTCATTATTGGTGAAAGATTTACTCTACATTAATTATATTATAGTTCAATAAATAATTCAATAAATAAATTTATAATTTTAGTATATATTCAAACATTACAAAAAATAAAATTAACACAAATATTCCACATTGTAACAATATAATGATTTTACATGAGTTTCTTTATGATTATATCAAATACTCAAAATCAATATACCACCCATAAATCATATATTATTCCAAATAAGAAATAGAATTTGAGAGAACTTAAAATCACATAAATAGAAACATCCCATGATATTACACACAAAAACTTTTACCTAACATGGTCACCTTCAACACAATAATAAATAAAATCATAATTTTTCTAATTCCATACAAACACATCCATCAAACAACCTTGATTTTTTCCCTAAAATCATTCTCATATATAAAATTCATGATGTCAAACTAAAGATGCACCAAGAGGAATATATAGGATTTGAGTAAATTACATTGATAGACACCACATATGTTATTATTATCATATATATATATATATATATATTTTGTCTGTTTATATTTATTAATTACATGATACATTATAAAAAAATTAGAAAAATAAGATTATAAATGAAAAAAACAATCCATTGATGTTATATCTAGAAATAAAATGTATTTAAACCCTATATTTGATTTTCCAAATTCATACCAAATCTCTATAGAAACCATTATACCCACTTTACTATATTATCAAATAATAATTATATATATCACATATATCATGTTTTTAATGGATAAAGACATTCCTCTCAGTCAAATTAAGACAGATGAATTAATTTAGACTACATACTCCCAGATGAAGAAACTTTACCTGGAAAAGAGACGACAACGTACCAATCCCAGGATTATTCAATATTAAAAATGAACATCCATATAATTAATAATATATTATTGAGTTCGATAAGAATATATTTGTATTAGCATAATTATTTCTTTATCAAGAATATTCAATCTATGTTTAGGATTTAAATCCCAATGTACCTATTTAAGCATTTTTATAATAACATATATACCCATGAACTCTAAAAAAATTCTCCATATACAGAACTGTCATAAAGAAAAAAACAAACAAAACTCTTATAATTAGCTCCCACATAATAATAAAAATTACACCATATATATATTATATGAAATATCACTCAAGTAAGTGAGTTTTATTACTAATGGTCATAATATTTACTAATATAATCTAATAAAAACACAATTTATTCTCTAGAAATATTCACCACACTCTATGAAATTTCAAATATCACTCCATAAAATCATAGTATGATATCCAAGGATCAACTCAAGGAAATATTTTCATCAATGGTTTCATAAGAAAATATATAAAACCCATATCATTACAATAATTTAAAAAACAATAAAAAACAAAATGCATCACATGGTGTATGTCATTTTAAGTTATAACAAGCTATAATCAAATCCACTTGAAAACCCAAGCCTTATCATCCAAATTTCAGGTGACACATAGTCTCTTAAAAACACAACATTATACTATGAATGAGGTGAATATAAATAAAGATGAATTAAAGTAACTACATATCCTATTACAAATGATGTATAACTTTCTTGTATCATATATTGGTTGACATGGAAAAATCACGATAGAACAAATAATAATCTAGAATTTAGATTTTTTGCCATTATTGGGAAAATAAATTGTTAAATGAAGGGAATATGTTCTTAGAATCATTGATAAAATATGAAAATAAAATATTGATAAAAAAGAATATAAGATCCATTAGAGTTTTAGGAAATAAATTTATTGGGATTAAGGGGTAGAATTGCCCAATTTGGATTATCGTTTCATGAAAACATGTGGGGTAAGGGAGGGACTTATATATTATCTTATTAAAAAGTAAAATAAAAAATCATTTAGATATACTGTGCAGCCCTTATCCCTTCATCAGGTACCTGATATACCACCTAAGACCCGCACCCACTCACTTAACACTTGAATGTGTATTATGTAAAACTCTACCAGAGACGTCGAAGCCTCTACAACACTAACTATATGACAATAACAATGAAATATCACCGAGACCTATGATTAAATCTATAAACATATGAATAATTACAAACCCATCCTTATATCCATCCCCTAACATTGAATATAAACTCTAATCCCCAAAATAAAAACACCCCTGACTCCCAATATTAGTGATCCTTGTTTAATATGATTTAACCAACACACCTTGAAGCATTACATTAAAAAATCACAACTAAATGAGCTCTAATTCCTAAAATCTCATCCCGATATTTCCAATACATGAATAAAATGCTATATTTTGACATTAACTCTTGGAATCTATCACCAAACAAACCAATAATAATATAAGGACACCTAGTACAATAAATTACTACCATATTTAAGACTATTACTCTAAACATTAATATCTATTAACCATATCTGAAATGATATACCTAATATAGACCCATTTCATCACTACGAGACATACATGGAATGAGTAAAATAATAAACAAACATATATAATATTTATTACCAAATTAAATATACGAGACATTACATATCAATGATGATAACCTAACTTATTGAATCACATAGAAAATTGATCATTGATGTTAATTATTATAATTTGATGTCATTTTTTAGGGAATAAAATAGCTTATCGAGGATTTTTTGAAATATCTCATGAACATTCAAAATATTTTATGATTAGTATTGAGATTAACATACCAATTTAGTATAATAAATAACTAATAAAATTTTGTTACACTACAATTTAGAACCAATATTTCCCTTCCCATACCCTCATCCAACTCAATTAATGATTTATACACTATTCATTTACCAATCACATTGACATTCCTTGAATAACTGTTAAACAATTAAAAATTCATTAAATCATACATGACTCATCCCATTAAATAAATAATATTAATTGTAAAATATATCATCATTAGAAACCAAAAATTAAATTTCTTATGAATCAATGTTACAAAAAGGATGAATAAAAATTTATAAAACCATTTTTATTGGTTTTACCAACACATTTCCAATAGTATTTACATTCCATGATCGATATGAAAGATCATGATCATTCATAATAAATGATGTATTCCCCAATAATGATTTTTATATTTTACTCTCTCAATGAGAACCAATGAATCCATTTCTCATTACCTCCTAAGAATTGTATGTCATGAATCATTCTCTTATAATCCATACCCACCAATAAAATATAGAGCATTGAGGGTTTTGTAGTATTTAACACTACCACTAACCAATGATAGTGATTATTTATTGAAATGGTTACAAAAACAATATAGAAACATATATATATATATATCACAATTTTGTATATTCATGGCATGTTGTTTTTAAATATATAATCATTAAATAAATGAATAACATTAATGGAATCATCAATATGTGTTAAATAATATTTTCCATCCTTAATGGATTTTTGAACACTAGACATCCTAATGTTTTCGATTCTACAATAAAATATTCTTGGTATTCACATTTCACTCCCTTACACTAAATGTTATGAAATTTATTCCATTGTAGATAACATAATCTTTTTACCTTTAAGAATGGATTACAGTAAAATAGATAGATATAAACTATCTTAATGATTATTCATGTCCATATCCAAAATAGTGTATTTTCAAGTATTCATTTTCATTTGAGGGGGAAAAGTAGAATGATGCTCTAAAAATAGAGACTCAATTTTTATGACATAATATCTCATTGAATGATCATAATAACCAAAACATCTTTCGATGTGATATATCATCTGATTGAATTAAATGAAAAAATAAAGGGGTGAAATTCATATCAAATGACCTTACATAACCACTATCATACATTATGAAAACCTATCATATACATGAATTACTTTCTAGATTAAGGACTACTAATGAAACATATGTCATTTTGAATTGATATATATTCTTGAATTGATAAAATAATTGTATTCCTATTTTAATTTTTTGGGATCATGATTCAGCATTTCGTGTTGAATATAATAGATATGGAGATTAGAAATGTCTATAATAACCAATAAATATTTTCATATATTATTATATCAACGTTTTAGAGAACCCATAAAAAAAATAATACAGAAAATATATCTACTCAAATATATATTATAAAAACTATAAAGGTCATCCATGTGTAAAAAATATCAAACTAGGTTGATTATCTAAACCATTAATGATAGAATACATGATGGTATAGGTGCACAACCCACATATATCATATATTAATGATCGTAGTCTAATCATAATTAAACTAAATCAGCCAATCAACATGGTCAATAATATGTAATGGTGCCATTTCAGACTGTAACAATCAAACATATTCCATGACATTTATTCTGACCTAAACATTCCCATAAAATTTAAAATTAATAAAAAAATACAGCATAATATTCTCTAACTCATAATCATAAAAAAAATACAATAAAATAGGTATAAAAACCTAACACTCCATTAAAACTACTTGAGACACATACTTTGGAATAATTGAGTTTCTTTTAGAAAAAAAATGATTTATCTAATATTAATATATTAAAAAAGATCACATTTAAGTGATTAATATAAATAAACTCCACAAAAATAAAATCAATTATTAATACATTATTATAAAATATTAATTAATTTTTAAATTAATTCATTATTGATAGGTCAAATAGAAAAAAATTCATTGATATTAATTAAAATATATACTTTTCCATAACATATGTCTATAATATTAGCTATGTCTGGTTAATGTTAAGTAAGGAACAAATAAAAAATAATTTTGACGTCAATGATTATTTTATTATTAATACTATTAATAACATAAACCTTAATTTTAAAAAATATTTCCCAAAAATAATAAGTCAATAATTTAAACAAAACTGATCAAATTTTTTTTCCACAAAAATGTTATAAATATTTTAATAACATATTATAAAAATATAACCTTACAAAAAAATCCAAGAAAAAACATCTCATCAATAACCACTATGATGTATATATGTAATTTATAATTGAATAACTCAATATTAATATTCTATATGATTTATTTTTTCATTCCTCTATCTAACAATCATTATACAAAAAGTATACACTAACTCTTTCTGATGGTACCACAATATACATATTAATACATAGTCAAATGAATTTCTACCTTATATAGGATAACTAATTATATTTATTATTTATTTATAATGTTTTAATCCTTTTTATCTATAGAATATTATATTTTAAAACACCTCAAACCACACACTGATTTCACTAATAATGACTCAACTCATATTTTCCATTGACATTGTTTTGATATCAATATAACCTAATGTAATTTCATAATATCTAGGGCATATGGATTAGGTAAAAGGGATTATGTTTATCGTCAAATAATTATTTTCATTATATTTGTGATATTTGAAATCAATTGTAGATAAACACAAGATCCATCATAAACCATCCTTTTTTATTCTCTTTTTCGAAAACAAAATAATGAAAAATGTTCCATGAAGTATCTACTGTACATATATCTTTATAAAACAAGTATGAAAGTATGAATTTATAACATATAAAGGAAAAAATATTCATATATTTTATATAATAATCTAGAAATAATATAAATTAATGGTTAAACTCTAAAAAAATTATATACACGTGGAGATACCTAAAAAACATCTTATTTCCATATTGGTAAACTTATCTCTAATTCCCTATAGAGTCTACTCCTACTAATATGGCATAAATCTATCCATTAGACTTCCAGGAAGATATCCTAAATACATGTTCATACATAATATATCATAAGGCGTATTTGATATGCCCTATGATTCATATAAATGTGTGGGTACAAATAATATATAGTAACTGTTAATAATTCCCTTAAACAAATCATTTTTATATTTAAAAGTGTGTAAATAATATGATAAGATCTATAATAGAAATACAAAATCGGTAGAAAATATGTTATAAAGATAATCCATATAGGATATTTAAGGAAACTAAATAAATGAATACCATTAGGGTTAACTTCTGATTTCTTACCAAATTACAATAGAGATCACTATACGAATATTATCCATATATTTGAACACAATATACATTGTTCAAACATAAATCTAAATTTTTTAGGATGGGAAACATTGGAATTGTAATATCAAGATTTTAGAATATAATTAAATAATATTTAAATTATTAATAAGGAATGGAAAATGTTCCAACTAATGTTATATATCCTCCCTAAGGAAGGAATATTCCATATTCCGATGGAAAATATAGATATTGGATGAAGAAATACCTTGTTAAAAATACACCACTTTCATATAGTAAAATTTAATCCTCATCATTACGAATACCTGAGTACATATTTAGGCATTTATATTAAAAACATATATAGGTACACCTGATTATGAACAATGCAACTAGATATGAACCACAAGAATAAATAGAATTATACCCCATAAGAGTAATCATATCATAACGAAGGAATTATCATTAAACACTAATGTAATGTTTTTTGGTATAATAAAATAAAACAACTTAAAGAATATATTATATAATCAACTAAGTAATCCCATGTTTAATGAACAATAAAAACATATACATGGAATCAAATAATAAATATCATGATCAAATCAATGAAAATGTTAATATAAATTAATCAATCAAAGAATATGACATAAATACAAAGCAAAGTGAAATAATAATTTCATAGATATTTTTAAGAGGAAATTTCTATGAATTGAAAATATTTGAAAGATAAATCTTTTTACATTCATAATTAATGACACATAATATTATTATGCACAAAAACCAATGAAAAAAATAATTTCAGGACATCATTACCCTCTCTATAAATTTTTTTAATAAATGAAACTCACCATCCATCAATGTCATAGGTAGATAAAAACATTTTAACCTTTCATCTTTATCGTAGGTGATAAAAATCTTATCATAAACCATCATTATTTAAAAATCAGATCAATCTATATTAACCACTCAATAGGGAACTATCAAAAAAAATCATTTGATTGACTCTCAAATATAATGTAAAAGTCCTCCATATTCATATTACATGAAATATTACTCCACGAAGAATGTTTCATTACTAATTGAATTATTATATCTAAATAACACCTTATATAACTACAAAAATCAGTACAAGAAGACTCTACATAGTTTATGGACTCTCAATAACCACTCTACTATTTATCATTAACATATACACAACTCCACATAAGGTGTGACATATTTACATTTATATATATATATATATATACATTGAGAACCCATGTAAATTGATATATTTATTAAACCACAAGAAACTATAGTGCACTATATACTGTGTAGTCTTTATTGTTTTAAAAATACAAACTCAAACATACATTAATAGAAAATGAAAAATAAATTAAATATGAGGTTATACACATAATTTTAATAAAAATCCCAATCATACTATGAATGAAAATTTTCTAAAATTATGAGAAATATATATGACCACCTACCCTATAAAAATGATTTTAACAGTAGTATATCATGTTTTTATTAACTATTAATCCCTATGAATTATGATATTTCTGAAAAATAACTAATAAATAAGATTATAAATTTTGTAATAAAATTTGGGAAATAAAAATAGTAAATGGAATGGGTAAAATTCTTACACATGCCACTAATAGATCACTTAATTCAATGGGTTGGTGATCAACCATGATCCATAAGTGTTTAAAGAAGGAGTTGTAGGGTGTGGACATAATTCCAACTTATGAAGTTTGTTCATTGAAAATGAGAAGGATAATCTAATGAATACTAATATTTTAAATAATATTACTAATTTAATATATAGTAAAAAGAAATTTACAGTATTGTGTAATGGTACTCCTCCACAAGATACAAAACTGTTAGACATAGACTACTCCCCTCAAAGACACTATACCTGGTACCTTGAAATCACCCCTTTGATTCCTAATTTCCCCTACATCACTATATTTATTTCCAATAAATCTTTATATTCATATAAACATTATATTTGATTTTGAAACCTCCAAAAATATGTACATCCTCAAATAATATAATTTATGTCGCAAACTATAATAATTTTTTTTACTAAAACTATTCAAGGATCTATTTTAATTTTATTCCACCAACACACATGACCATGAATAATTTAAAGTAAAATAATGGTAAATCGAAATAAAGGATGAATAAATAAAATATTGGGATTTACCATGACGATTCAAAAAAAAAGTACCTAGACAAATACAAAGGGAGAGAGAGATGGATATGCATAAATCATGGAAGATAAATACTGAGAAGATGGAATACAATGGGACATAGATGGGGTAAATTGGTTTTGATTGAAAACATTTAAGAGAAAAAAAAGAAATAAATATTAAAAAAAACATATTCATCCAAGATTACAATAAGATAATATTTATTAATAACATTATAATAAAAATAATTGGAAATTTTTTTAACATTGATTAAACATTATCCATAATACATGTATACCATGCTTATCTAATTCAATATCACATCTTATAAATAATTATAAATTAAGTAAATCATCATATAATTAAATAATTATTTTAACATTAAATAAATTTTAAATTGATAAGATTAAATTTTTATTGACAAAGTTTAGTCATTTAATCAAGAAAATTAATTTCATAATTTAAATGACCCAACTATACATAATTTAACATATTGAAAAAATTAAATAATGATATTAAAATTGAAAATAAAAATAAAAAATATCTATCAAAATTTATAAAAATTAAAATCCATTTAGATAATTATTTATATTACTTTATTTAAAAACAAGTGGTTTTCATGATCTGTCAAGCAATGACTTTATTCTCCTAAAAAGAGATGAAGTTTATCTAAAGCTATAAAGGTCCCCTAAATAATTATATTTGATATTGAAATTATTTTTAAAAAAATATATCACAAATAGAAGTTGAAATTAAAGCAGGTATCACGAATAAACAACTTTTTAATTAATGCTTTGATTATTTTAAAATTTCCATTTTTTATTCAAAATATGTGTTTTAAAATAAATATATAAGCTACATATTCCTTTTAATAAATTACAACTCTTAATTTTTGGCTTGAAATATATTCAAAAAATATTATGATAATAAATTAGTTTACTCAATAAGTAGTATAACAACAAATAAAAAACATATCTTATTTTGAATTTTTCATTCAAATTACAATAAATAAAATTATTTCTTTTCAATATATAATTTATTTCATTGATTAATAGTCAATAAAAAGAAAAATATATATCAATCATATATTATAAGAACATTATGGCTTTATATTTAACTCAAATGTGGAATATATTTGGAAAATATAAAAATTTTATGATAGATTAAATATTTTAATATTTTTTCATATCTTATATCAGAGGTATGTTGATATATAAAAAAAATTAATGATTATAAATATAATGAAAAAATATATTTTTAAAAATTTAACTCTATTTCATCCCTCAGAATTATGATACACTAAAAATATATTATCATAAATCCTTCTATTCATTATTTTTTCCTCAACACTGATGTTCCGGTGTTATGAATAATATTTTGTATTAGAATACATATAAGAATTCAATGAATTCAGTTCTCCTTGTTTTTATGAGATAAAAATTAATTATAATCATTATAAAACATCATGAATATTTCAACCAATTTAAGATGTGATTTTTAATAAAATCACATTGAAAACATATTAATGTTAATGTGATTATAAACTGACATATAGACAAAAATTAGAATTAGATCACTTGTCTACGATTCCAAATAAATATTCTTGAATAGATTGCCTAATATATCATCCAAATGCCACTGAATAACTATAAATAAATATTCCAACACCATTTAAATCTTATCATGGTCACTATAATATAATGAAGAAACATTAATGGGTCCATGAATTATTATTCTAACATTACATAATTTTAAAGACAATATTATTCCAATTACATAATGTATTACTTAATAAAATTTCTCTAACTTTTAACTTGAAAATATATCATTTTCCATTAATATTTGGATTATTAAAGGTAAAAAATAAACAAATCTGTTTTTCTCTCGTAAACATATGTAAATACTTGTTAAGTGTATTTTATGACAATTGAATCTCAATATTATCATGTGAAAAATTACTTCTCGTACTCCCTTTAATATAATTTCTCATACCAGTTTAGTGGAATGGATTAAACAATAACTAATTCATTAAAATCCATTACATTAAATTAAAACACTTATAAAATTTTCTAAGATAATTACAATTTAATATATTTATTTCCCATTTTTAATAAATCTCATATTACCTTTTAATTATGAGTCAAAAATAATAGATAACACCAAAAATAATAATATCCATCAAATTAATAAATATTCAATAATAGTTAATGATATCAATCTCCCCTAGTAAAACACAAATTATATATAAATGAAATTTAATTTCCACGGTTAACATGTTTAGGATTTGTTAATTGAGTTCCCCCCTATATTATTGTATTCCATGAACCAATAATATAGAATTTATTTTCGTGGAAATTAATTCAATGAAATTTCCACATTCTAAATTTCGCATGAAATAATATTGCAACTCTAATAATAAATAACCCAAAAATTAACCCCTCTTAAAATTAAATATTTTATTCTTTTCCTAATATACACCTTAATATGTTTAGTGGGAACCATAATAAGCCATGATCTAAATACCAATAGAGATGTTAAATCCTAAAAATATTCTTCTAAAATCCATATTTTGATAACAATAATGCTTTATCACCCTGATATGTTAGTTTGGTTTTTCCATAATATTAGAACATTTTTAATATCATGTATTTCCCACTACACTGATATAAAAAACCATTCAATACATTATTATAATTAATGTTAAACATTATTCTATTTTTGGTATAAAATTTTAAACATCATTAAGAAAACTAAGATTTTAATAACACCAAAAAATTATATAATGATATTAATAAAAATTAGTTTAAAAATTTATTATAAATCCCTACATCTATTTAATATTTTTAATAATAATTATTTTATATGATATAATACCAATTAATATATAAATTTTGATGATTATAAGATAAACATATAAATTTATATTTTCAAAATAATTCAATGACAAAAACCTATTAATTTGAAATATCTATCAATTTAATTATAAATGGAGGTCAATTGATGATGAACAACATGATACGGAATATCATGGATAAGTGAAATATTCAAAATTTAGTTGAAATTGATAAATTAATTAATTCAAAAAAGAAAATGGGAAAATTAAAATTTTCAGTATAACAACCTTAAAGTCAATGTAGAAGTAATAATATTTTCATAGAAACAACAAAAGGAAGATAGTAATTATTCAGTCATAAATAAATCCATTTCATCAGTAAAAAAAATAAAATCATTATGAAAAATAAATTATTATATATTTCCCACTATGATCATTGTATAGAATTGTTTAGATGCTATTTGGGTCCCATTAAATGTATCCTACGTAATGTTGCAAATATAAAATAGGGTGTATGTTTTAGTCCCTTCATGACCTCCCATCATTCGAACAATGATATTAATAATCAATCACATCAATCTATTTTGGATTCCCATTTCATGAAATATTTTATACCATAGTTCATAAATATATATTAGAAACCATAAAAATAATTAAAATCATCAATGAAAAATGATCATAAATCAATATCTTGAGATCATTCAATTATGTTTTAGAGAAATTTATAACTGAAAATTTAAAATTATAGCAACCGAAAGATTAAAGTGTATGATCTTCATAATGTAAATTAATCATGAAACCCATATAAAAATATATTTATTAATTAAATATACTTAATAAATTGACATTGTAATATAATTTCACTAAAGGAATATTCACAAAAAAACCATTTAAAATCTCACATTCAAACCCTTGCAAATTTTAATGACTATTTATTTTGCACTACACATAATATCAAAACCATAAAGCCATTAGAGGACCATTAATCCTCTCAATATATTCAACTAAATTATAATTTAGATATCCTTTTTTCGACTAATATGAAATTAAATAGATTAAAAATATTGGGGTTATAGGTCCTATCATTTTTCCCATGTCATCTACTTAGATTGTTTAAACTCATAATTCCTCCATTTTTCTTTTTATTTAATATCAAAATCCTAAAATGGATATATAAATGAATTTCCCAAAACAACATGTCTTACAGAACAGATTCATCAAGAGAATTAGATATCCCTCCATTGGTTTTTTGTTATCTTAATAAAAGGATCTGTGCACATTTTCAACCATGATTGGTAGAACCCTCAGGATTATAAATATAATGTATTAAATTAACAACTTAGGTCTGTAACAGTATAGAATTTTAGTGTCCATTAATTTATCAACATGGTCATCCTAGATATTGGTTATGATCAACAAGACATGTATTCTTATCTAATTTTCTATTTGTAATCCCCGAACATTTTCATAATAATTCATTCAACACCTTGAGTCATTAGTGCATTATGTACATCCACACGGGGGAAACACACAAAAAAGCATAGGTCCCAATGATTATCCCTTCGTTAATGATATAAATTATAGGCCACCTAATATGTGTACCCCCAATCTCACTATACATTCACCTATGATTCCAAATATTTCATTTATATTTTCCTCATCGTTATTCCTATTTTCAAACATGGTGTGAATTTTTTAGTGATATCATCTCGAATGATCACTAGTTAGTATAACTTGTAACAACCATTGATTATGGATCCATTAAGACACATTATATTATATATAACTTATGTAACATTCTCTTAATTATATATAAAAACCATAAAATATAAAATTAAAATTATTATTAAATATGTAGTAATAATTATGATTAAAATACATTAATATTTATAACCTTTAAAATGGGATAAATTATATCAGTCAATATTGAAAAGGTTACACACAACGAAGGGTGATTTCTATATATTATACAAATTATTTTAAAATTTTTTTTTGGAATTTTGGAATTTAATTTTGATACTTTCAAATTCATAGTTGAATTCTTTTCTAGTATATTTCCTATGAATTTATTTTTCAGATATTTCTAAAACTATCAATTTGTATGTGAATAGTAAAATATATATTTTTTACAATATCATCAGTTTAATAATACATAGATGTATTTGAGAAATCTTTAATAATGAATATATATAATTTAGATAATAAATTTTTATTTAGGGTATTTAATTTATAATAACAATGAATATCAATTTAGAACATCTATTATTACATTATGTAACATGTCTTCCACATGATTCCCTAATTAAATTTAATGATGGGGAAACTAGATTTTATACATATTTTACTATCACATAACACTTCATTAAAAACATGTAATCTTATTAATAAAATAATAAAAAATATAGTTGATATTTTTTTCTTAAAAATATAATTTATTATTAAAATACTATATTCCTAAATATATTCTTTTTTACATTACATGAACTAAAGTTAAGATTAAATTTCTAGAACATAGAAAGATAATTTAAGGAAATTATTTGAAAATATTATATTATATTTATAATATTTTTATATATTTAAAATTCTATTTTTGAGCAAAAAAAATTATATTATTTGGATTAAGACTAATTTCTGGGTAAATTGTGAAACAATTATTTTAAAATTTTTTGTTTTATTAAAATAATTGTAATTATCTATAATAAATTAAAATTAATTTATTTACAAAATTCATATTATATGACTTATAATTAGATAAATATATATATATTATCACTTATAAAATTTCTAAAAAATATTACAGAAAATTAAAAATCCAATATTGAAAAATAATTATTTTCTTAATAAAAAGATCTAAAAATTATATATTTTTAAAATATATATATTTTATATCTTCATTGAAATAAATATATATAATATTTTGTTCCATCACAACCAATTTTTTAATATGGGTTCAGCTATATATTTAATACATTTTAAAATTGCATAGTTGATATCTAGATACCTAGTATAAAAGTAATGGTAAAATATAAAAAATAGAAAAAATATATATATCATGTTTAAAATAAGATCACCCTTTACATATGATGTAATTATCAACATAATTAGACTAAGAATTACATTATTTTTATGATTTTTATCTATTTAAAATTGAATACTTTTGTGGTAATTGTTAAAATATAAAGGGTGATTCCAAATGTTCTCATTTCCTCACTTACAAAATGGGATTACAGAAAACCTTTTGAAAAAAAATTAAATAAAAATTTCCCATTAAATATATAATATTTTAATTTAAATTTATCCATATCCCATTATAATATCAATTATCTCTCATAGTTATCCATATTTCATAAATTTCAAGGAGTTTCATAAGAAAATGTTGAGTCTCTAATGAAAGATGTACTCGCTTCCAATGCAATTCTTCTTATTCTCAGTTATAAAAATATATTATAAAATTAATAATATTATTCCTTCATAATAATTATTATAATTATATTTTTGAATATTTATTTTTTTACCTTTAATTATTTATTATCACCCACATATAAAAAACATTAATCATCTATGTGGGTGGACTACTGCCTAAATGAAGAATAATTTTTTTTATTTTCATTATATAATATACATTCATTAAAAAAATATTTTCAAATATTTTTAACCATTACATAGAAATAAAATTTATCATTATTATTTTCTTATAAATATATTGTTTTAAAATTATCACATTATTATCCATAATTAATAATCTAGTCAAAGCACGTTCATGTTTTCTTCGATTTAACATCATACATAAACAATGCCATTAAAATATATCATGGATGAATATATAATCATAAATAAAAACAAAAATATATAATAATTATAAAATAAATATTTTCATTTGTTTATTTAATATTATATTATTTACATAACTTATTATTAACATGTCATTTTCATTAACTAAAATAACAGAAATATTGAAACAGTGATTTTGTTTTGACATGACGTAACAAAAGCACATATTGAATGATATATTAGTTTTTAAATAAGTTAATGTTATAAATAATAAAATTTTAAATTATATATGAATTAATAACATGGTATAAAATTATGGAAATTATATCCAAAACATTAAACTAGTGCAAAAAATTTAAATTTATTAACGCCTGATTGTCATAATACTCAATAACAAATAAATGTTCTCATGATATAAAAATATAATAATGATTATATGTGGGTAATAATTATGATTAATAAAATGGAGTACTATATTTTTTAGGTATGTTTGTTTGAGATTAGAGTCCATTAAAAATCATAGAAATAATGTAAGGGGTTGCTAGCCTCAAATTTCAATCCCTTGAGGCAAGTATTAGATATAAAGAATATTTAGTTTTCAATGGGGTAAATAATATAGTATTGTAATAATGAAACCTAATAATATTATATTTTATGATATTAATGGTTTTGTATATGGTGGAAAATCTTAATGGGATTTTATTCAATAATTTTAGTTGTTGCAAGGGGTTTTTTGGGCTCAAATTGTTTCATAGGGTCATAATCACTCATCATTGAATTGAATCTTAAAAAACTAACATATTATTTACAGTGATGAATTTATACTTTATTTACACCTTATTTTATGTGTAAATCAGGATTCACCCCAAACACTTCTTTCTTTATGATTATATTATTTCATTAAATTTTATTTTGATAAGAATAATTCCCATTACATTTAATAGATTTTTCAACCATATCCATATTTTTACAACTGAAAATTGATCTCATATTGCATAAATGATCCTAAATAGGTTTATATATAATAATAATTTTATTATTGTTAGTATGTTATAACTAATATTTTTCATTATCCTCTTAAACAATCCGATTTTTCAAAAAAATTTATCTCAATTGATAAAATGGGTGTATTGAATTTTTTCAAAAATAAATTGTGTTTTCATATAGTCAACATTTTTTTGGATTAATATTTTTTATTTTAAATAAATTATTTATTTATATCTCTATATAATTGTTTTTTAAAAATCATTCAATATCCGTTCACAAAAATGATATTGAAAGTAATTTGTACATCAATATTTTAAGAAACTTTTTTAAATGTTTTTAATTTTTACACATATTTCCACCCCAAGGTGTATATTTCATGAATGAAATTACAATATCCATATATATGATATTATGGTGTTATTACATTTGAAAAATATTTTAATAGGTATCTTATTTTTTCTCAATTTCATGATTTTTTATTAATTTTTTATGGTTTTGTAAAACCATTAATATTAATGGATTTTTTATAATATGATGATGATTTATATTAATTTTCAAGAATATGTTTAGATGATGTTGTGTGGGCCCTAATTTTCAATAATATGTACTTTTTTTTTATTTTTATGTCTCAATATATAGTTATTCATGGATCTGATGTGTTTTTTCACATAAGAGTGGGCATGACAACTTGATCACATTTTCATGGGTGGAAATAGGGATTATTAATCAAATAATATTCGGTATTACAAGGATTCTTGTAGTGGTTATCAAATGATACTAGTTTCCCACCATTGCATGTTGAACAATTTGTTATTCCAAATAATTTATAAACATTTAATTTCCAGGAAATTCCATTTTTCCTTGATTATATCATATTTTTATATTTTTTGAACCATTTATGTCAGGGTCGAATTGTATATGACTAATCAGACGTGTTTAGATCCACATTGTATCTTTTATTATTCCTTGATTATATGTTAATTATATTATGTTTCTATAATATTTTTTAGGATTATAATTTATGTTCATATAATATTTTCTGGTTTTATTTTTGTCTCCCTCATTTTACCATTATTGGTGTGGATTGGTTTCCCTTACTGAGTTTTTGAGTTTCCCCGTTATTATGCATAAAATACATAGGATTCAAATATCACTATATCATGTTAGATATCTAGTAATTTTTATAGAAGAAATTTATTATTGGAAAAAATTAGTGTTTTAAAATAAGATTATTATGTAGCTAATCGCCAAGACAATAAACCTTTCAGTACTAGGATTGGTAGAAAGTTGTGGGTTGTATTTTTTATATAATGAGATTAATATATTTTATATTTCATTATTAGTTGGGGATGATTTTTTTGGTATAATAAAATGGTATCATAATTTTTTTAATAGTTTAGTTACCTTTGGAATTTGGGTTAGAAAACCATTGTTGAAACTCTATGGATGAGTCTAAATATATGATGATATATTGAAATATTTTTAATTTCATTGTAAAATTTATTTAGATTTTATTTAAGCATTATAAGTATATTAAAATTTTATTTTATTTACTAGATAAATTATAAAATTGGTTAATAATTTTGATAAGTGTACATTAGATATTTACTCGATCATCACAGATTGCTTGAAAAAGTGGCCTTATTACACTCCTAGAAGGACACTTTTGGGTGATGTTATTTTGATGATCCAATACTAATTGGGAGAAACAATAAAGGATTAATTTTGATGTTAAATTGAGGGGTTAGGTTGATATGTATAATATAACCGAAAATAATTTTACATAGATCAAACTACCATTGATATAGGATTAAATAATGGATACATGGGAAAAAATGTAAATTTCAATATAAAAGACACTTTACAATTTAATATTTTTTTTGATTTTGATAGTGTCAATATATTGATAATTAATTTTGACTACTTTCAACCTCTCCAGATTTAGTAAAGGATGTAACTAAATGGAAAAAAAGTAAATGGGTGAAAATACAATGTTAAAATTATTGAGAGACCCATTATATCGATATATTGATTGAGAAACCTTGTGATTATAAAAAACTATCAGTCATAGAAAATGAACATAGTAAATTACCTCTGACCCAAATAAAGGTATTTATGAAGTGTCATAAAAGAACATTTGATAAATATTATTAAAGTTGGAATGATCATATTCATATATGTAAAAACTTTATAATGTAGTAATAATTAAAATACCTCAAAGGGGATTTGAATTTCATTAAATTATGGTAATGAGGACACCATCAACGAATTTTAAAAGGGATAATGAATATATTAGTTAAAATAATTAAACAATAAAATACAAATTAATTCTGACCACTGACATTATAATATATTATTTATTGAGAATTTGACCATTATCTTTTTCAATTCCCTAATATAATGTTTTCTAAGGATGGTAGGCATAAAAAACCACATAGCATAATGAATCTGGTAATATCATATGTAATGACTATTGATAGTAAGAATTGAAAAGATAATTTTTCACCTAGTCACCAACATAAATTAGTCAAACTTTTTCCACCACCCCAATATTTGCTTCTATGAATTATTTTATAATTTTAAAAAATTCAAAATCTAATTAGTTAAAAATTTCTGTCGAGGTTAAAAATTTTAAGATTAAATGTAAAAGAATAATGGTTAAACCCTTCTAAAATATTCAAGTAATTATTGAATGAAATTTTTAAGTCTTTATTGGAATATATAATCCCAATAAAACATTATTTATAATCATTTTGGTCATTTTTATTTAAATGTTTTCATGGAATTAATTAAATATGAATCTTGTTTCCAAAAGTACCCTTTTCTGCTCTTATAAAAGGGGATCACATATAACAATATATATATAAACCTTATAATTGAATTTATTGTTGATACTCTGAGATATGAATATCTATAGAACCCAATTAAATTATTATAATCCCTTTATCAATCATAGTTATCTTATACATTCAATTCTAATGATTATTCCGCAGAACAATCAAGCCTCAAACATTGAAATTATTCTCTACATATGTTTTCCTTTATTACCTTTCCCATACTAATTTAATTAAAAAATAATAATATAATGAAATTATTACCCTGGGTAAAATTATTTTTTTATATTAATGGTAAAATTCTAAATTGTTCATCTCAATTGTCTTATAAAAAATGGAATGAAAATCATGTGTGTGTCCACACTTCAGCATCCATGAAGATGTGTTTTTTATATTTTCTTCTAGTTTATTTTGATTCCCAACATTTTAAATACAATTCAAAATAATTAATAAATATATATATTATCCTTATCATTGGTTTATAATGATTTTATGTCAAAAAACACCACCTTAACCAAACTCATAAGTCAAGTTAAAAAGCAATAAATTTTGGCTTGGTTTGACCACCCATATGAATAATGTTATAGAACACTATAATGGATGAATATGTGAACATAAATTCTATTAATATAACAATTTAATAATAAAATATTAATATCTATATTTTATAGACGTATTATATTAACTCTTTAACTTATTATTAAATTATTACATTCATTCGCTAAAATTACTAAAATAAGACAACACATATTCGATGTTCTTAATGAATAACTAAATCAATTATGGTATGAAATTTTCATTTTTAAAAAATATATAAGTGATATATGTTATAATCATAAATTATATTTAAATTATTATTTTCATATAATATGTTTGTAAATGAAATTATAATTATTAAACTTGTGAAAAACATGTAGTTTTAATAAATATTGATGGTCATAATATGGTATAACAAATTAATATATTCCAAAAAAATTATAATAAATATTATAAAATTTTAAATATTTATGATTTTTTATGAAATAAAATAAAAATATAATTATATTTGTTTTATTACATAATATATTTCATTCATCTAAAAATGAAAAAATGTATGTGCTTCTTGCCCTCAAATTTAAACCTCTTACGATATGTTTATATTATACCACTTGATTCATTTTTATTAGTTTGAATACATACCTAATGCAATTTCGTATCATTATTTATTTATATTTCATAAGATTTAATGATCTATTTAATTTTATACTTCTCATGGGGTTTTGATTCAAATGTTACAGTTATTGGAATGGATTTTCGTGACTCAAATATTTTCAATGGGAAATAATTACTATTCATTGTATATTATATTTCAGGATTTAATTATTATATACTAATATAAATTTACGTTTAATTTATATATTATTTAATATAGAAATAATATTTCACACAAAACTCTTATTCCATATTGAATTTATTGTTTCATAAAAATGTGTCTAAAGAATAATTCTTATTTCATTTAATGGATTTATCTTCCAAATAAATGCCTTCATTTCCCACCAATGTTATCTATATCTATAATGTAAACACAATTAGTTTCTTTTATAATGTTTCCTTTTTAATTTGATAATTTATTTCTAAATATGTAATTACATTATCATTTTCAGCAATGTGGGATTTACAAAAAACAAATTTAAAATATAAAGGTGGTTATCTATCCTTTCGAAAATTAAATTTTTTCTCTCCAAATAAAAAAATTATACATTAAATTTTTGTATTTTCAATTATATTTTCAGAACTATTTATAATAAGTATTAAAACAATCATCGCATTAACACCCCAATAATGTTTTAACAGTATGTTGTACAACATTGTTTAAAAAAGGATTTGTAGAACAAATTATTTTCTGCATGTGTAATATATGATATGAATATGTTCTATTTTAAGTGGAACACTTATGTATGGAAAATGATGGATGGGTTCCTATATATAACTATAATACGCTAGATTTCTGATATTTATCATGGAATGGTTAGGCATGGACATGAAGATTTTTTTCAAATAGATTTGGGAATTAACGGCTTGTTAACAATTTCTAGAATATAAAAAATAATTTTGTTAAAATAAAATGTGATATAATGAGGGTTATAACATAAGTATTACTTTTATTATTGTGGGGAAACCACTATATGTTTTATTCCGTGGTATAACTAATATTTATGATGCATTTAATTTCCATAAAATTCCTGGTTTTTAGGATTATTAATTAATTTTAAAATATTTCAATCTTATATGTCATGCTCTAATTTTATAAGAAAATTTAATTGAGTTTTGAACATGACCTTATATATTATTTTTTCATTTAAATTATTAATGATCTCATTTATCTGTTAAATATTTTATTGTTATCAACTAATTTCATAAGATCTCTTGTTATGTTATTTATTTCATTCCAATTTATTTATTCTTGTTGTTATATATTTTTTCATCAATGAGAGCCTAAACTCACAACATTTTTATGTTTTCAATACTCATGATGTGTAGATGATTATATCATATAATAAATATTTAAAAGGCAATATAATAGAATTATTATGTATAAATTTTGAATGTGTTGTAATGTAATATGTTTATGTAATTAATAATTAAGACACTAAACATTCAATTCCATTGATTATGATACTACTATGATATATATTATATAAATATTATTATTAATGAACTAATTATGAGTGCTTTATTCTGGTTTTATTTTGAAATGGGGTGATCTAATGCATAATCCCCATTTTATAATCTATTATCTCCACTTTCTAGACAGATAAATCATCACAGCGTGAAGCTAAACTAGTTGTAGTGTCCAATCACATGACCTTAAACAATTTACCGAAAATTATATTGGAATTTATTCTTACTAATAATGTTATTTAAAATACATTCATATGGTTAAAATCTAACATTAAAACAATTTAAATAATTCCTTAATGATCTATATTTCCCAGGTATCTCTATGTTCATAAATTTGGTATATATTCTATATAATCCCTTATTATTGGGATATATTCCTAATGTGTCCATACCCAACATCAAAACCTACCTTTCAAACCCATCTCATTATTATTATATTTCATTACTGAAATCATTTCCAAACACAAAGGAACAAATTATCTTTGGATATTTCTATATTTCTTCCATTGAGTCTATATTTCCTAGTAATCAACATCATTATTAAATTTGATATCTGATACCATATCTTACTCGGTTTTTTATATCCTCACCACCCATAAATTGCATTCATTTAATGAAGATATAATTCTCTAAAATAAAATCTACCTTTATTGGTCCAGACTCTTTAAGAGGTCAACAAGAATGTTCCTCTCATACTTATGTTACACACCAAAAATTTCTAGGAACCATAATCCTAGTATCCAATTTTTATAAGATGCCGAAAATAAATTTTTTAAGGATTCTTCATGTTAAAAAAATTTAATAGGATATAATTCACTTTCTTGTGGGACCAAACTACATGGGTTATGAATCCCTTTTTAGGGATATGTTGGAATCCACCATCACGAACACAACCAAAACATCACAACACCCACTATCAAACATGATTGATAATAAAAATCAAGGAGATTAAATATTTGGATTTCACCCCTAACAAAGTCAATTAATAGGATATATAAATATATATATATATATATGTATATATATGTATGGAAATGTTAATGGAAATGACCGATACATACTATTAATGATGTTGATAGTAAAACACTGATATATATATGTGTCAGTGTGTGTGTGTTAATTTTTATGGAGAACATATGATGCATATATATGATAAATATTTTGGGAAACGTCTAATATATATAGATGTTCACATTGATGCGTCTAAATAAGAAATCATTAGAATTAGGGATAACGTGTTTCATACTAGTAATTGAAAAATATTCATAAATATGACAGAAATCTAAATGGGATTCTCAAATTAGGCAAAAATACTTCATTAAAAGAATCTGATGAGATTGAAATCCCTTATTATCAACCAATGTTATTTATAATGCATGTCTAGAAAAGTTTTATTAATCTTATAACATTTTAATGTTTTTCCACACAAATTTAGAACACCCCATGGAGTCATATTATGGATTAAATTACATAAAAAAATGAGTAAAAACCATAATCCTTTAACCATGTAAGATATTGGGAAAATTTATACTTCATTGGGATAATACAGTAATAAATTTTATTGTTTTTAGTATTTTTATGTTATATGATATCCTCCCAATATACCCTTTCAATAAATATGATCACCATATTTATTAAAAAAAATATTCTTATGGTATTTCTACCATGATGTCCATGACGTCCATGACTAGATTGAAATTTAAAAGTTTAGTGAATTAAAAAATATTTAAAATGTTTTTTAATGATATTCATACCAACATTGTATTATTCTTACATTAGAAGCTGCATGAGATAGACTTTAAGAACAAATTCACTATATCACACCACGTCAAAGAGAGGTTGTAATGATTCCAATGGTGCCTATGACCACCTCAATATACATCAAGAGACTCTCAATAAATTAAAACATTGTTAAAATCCCATATATAATAAAATTATATCATGACATAAATTGTATCTTCACCATTAGGAATGAACCACCAAGGTGTGACTATGTTAAAATCCAAAATTATTATCAATATTGGGTGGAACTAGCACTTTTGGTCTACATTGTAGAATATTAACTTATGATCATAGCCCCAACTACATAGATGTGGGAACCATGCAGGAAGACTCACTAGGTATGTTAACTAATTAGAAATAGGAATATGAATATATTTCAATTCCCTATGATGAATCCTATTAATATATTTTACATAAAGTGCAATGCCACATCCATAATCATACAAGTCATTCATACAAGTAAACTCTTACTATATGTCAATGTGAAGTGAATCATATTTTGATATACTAAAGGTATAATTACAATATTTATACCTTTCACCATGAATCTTGTGGATATACCATGTTTATTTTTAGAGGTATTGAATGGGAATATATTCCAATTTTGATCAAAAAATAGGCAGATATTCATATTACTGATTGAGAATCCCACTAAAATACCATGGAATAAATAAATGGGTATTCTGGAGTCCCTTACCAGATATTTTATAGATGAAAGTTTATCCAAATAGTAAATAATATAGAACATTATAGTTGGTATATCCTTCTATTCATCATCGGTCAGACCCACATCACCTCCCCCACCAATGTCCTGTAAGATCATCAATTTATTATAATATCAATATGTGAGTGGGATCATATCCAAACTCAAAAACAAGATGAATATTTGCATATTTTAATGGAAACATGGGATAGGGATCATAACCCTAAAATTATTCATGTGACATATTGGTACTTTTATGGAAGAGGGATGGAAAAGAACATATATTATGACCACCATCGTGTCCGAGGAACATTGAAGACACATTGTGGTGGCTAACAGAAGGTGTGAAAATATTCCAAAAATTTAGAAGGGGAATACTAAACACATTCCAAAGGACAAAAATGTACATTATTATATTATTTTAATGTCATAAAATGCTCATCAGATATCTTTTATGATGATGTGGGAAATTCTAATCAAGGTTTTCTCCTAAGAACATTTTTTATCTAGCGGATAACATCCAAGAGTATACCCCTCCAAAGAAATCCAAAAAACTATGTGGAGGACTATATCCTAATATTGATTAATAAATATGTACTTAATGACTTTAAAATATTTTCAATGATTGTATAAGAGTATTCTATCTCATCACTATAGTGTGATATAATCTTCACCCATAGAGTTCCTCCTCATGGTATTATGGTCAGTAGTTCCGGAGGTTCACCTAGGCTTATAGTCTATGAATGTACACCCACTATTATAATATTGATTTATCATGGTCACACATCCCATTAATCTAATAATGAATTTTCCCATCACATTGAAAAGATCCACATTCTTGGAGGCTCTCCCTTTTTTATCCCATTAACTAGTGACTACAAAGTTTTTCAACATGGTGAGACTTCATAAAAATGTAAATTCCACAAGTCTAATATGATTTTAGAAACCCCTCATATCCATATGTACTCAATATAATGAGACACATTACACATATTAAATAAACATATATATGTTAGATTTCATATACATTGGATAATAGTTCAGGGTAAGAGTCATTTGTAAGCACTTCTCTCACATTGTACGTATTATTTTTTAATTATAGAGGATAATTGAAATCGTTTTCCATGGAAAAATGATTCAATAGAAAATAGTTGTACAATATTGTGTAAGAGCACCCACCTAGATTGAATAAATGCTAAATGGATATGAAAATTTAATTTTCCAATGGTATTTGCTCAGTAATTTTTTCCCTCTCTATAACCAAATATGAAATCTCAGAGGTGTTTAAGGGGAATTTCATTCCATTAATACACAAGAATTTATGAGTAACACACCATCACCTAAAACCCCATGTATCTTCCCTATCAAGTCAAACACAAATCATCACATGGAAATAAAAAATCTATGTCACAAGATTGACTTCCCCACATTCATGGTTGCTCAGAATCTGAGGTTAGAGAAAGATTATTTGATCATGCCAATTTATTCTCTCTACATCTGGATGGTAAATTAGATTTTCATCATTGGTCACTCATATAATTTGAGTATTAATTTATAGAGATAGTATAAACCATTTCATATTACTATATTCCATGATGAGTAGTATCCATAGAATAAGGTCTCCTAAATTTTTTTTTCTAAATAGGAGGATTCTGTCTTGAATTATTCATATTCTAGTCTACTTGTAAGATATATTTTTAAATACTATAAGGAGTTTAAGTGGGTTGATAGAAGATAATGAATAATTTATTGAATAATTCTCTATAATTGTAATAATATCACATTACCATCTCTATTTATAAAGGATACATCCATAAATAATGGGAAACTCTCAATAGTGATATCGTAAATTATGTAAAAACAATACATCAGGACCATTTTCAGAAAATGTATTCCAGATCATAAATACATCACAACTAGTTACAATGGAATCCATCCTCCAAATCCCTTATCCCATATAGACAGGGGAATTTTTACCCCATATTGCACTACCGCAAAAACAATGGAATACTCAATAATATAATATAGTGGTTGAAATATAATCATGCCCACCCCATATCTCATGGTTTGGGTAACATTTACAACTCCACTATCTCCTCAAATGAAGCTAGTATTTTCTGGACTAGGTAGTTTCATCCAACAATAAGTACCCCAATCATTCCTAATACTATAGGATACACACTCTCTATTTTGTTTAGGCTTATTATGGTTAATTGGGGATTCTATTTGGATCATCATTCATTGTTTTATCCAAAGTGAAAACTAGATATAATTGATGATTCCCCATATAGTTATAATGCAGAAGCAGTCCTTTAAAATGAGGGAATGTAGTAGGGGTCCTAAAATTCATCATTAGGAGGACACAAGGGATGTATGATATTAAAATATTAAAATATTAGTCGTTGTGTTTTACCTAAATCTATATAATAATGAGGTAATATAATTATTGCTAATATGGTAGATGATATAGACCGAGACATAGTTGTAGTGGGAAAAAAATAAGGGTCATTACCTAAAGATCTAGTTCACACTAAAACACTTGAGGATGGAATTAAAATCTATCATTAGTGGATCAAATAATGTTTATAATATTTCAATGATCAGTTACCATACATTAGATAAATTTTAGCTAATGAAAATGTAAATATGTGGCTATATCCCACTCACTTCTAGGTGTGGTTAAAATTATTTCAAATGATAAATATTTATCCCAATATCATTCTGTGATAATGGATATCAAATGGTTTAACACAAAACTGATTACTAGAAACATTACCAATAATTATAAAATACAAAAAGAGGTTAATTTATCTTCACATGAATCCTTTTCAATAATAGGGGTTTACCCATCCTCTAAGAGAATAAATTATCCATCAAGTTGGTTATAGATAAAAAACTATGATACATAATATTGATGGTTTATTACGACCAATATATTCCTATATTATTATAGTTACTTTCTTTATTTATGTAAATTCAACCATGAAAATCATTAATTTGGTTCCAAGAATGGGTATACATAGGGAAAACACATCAGGAATCACCCAAAACTAAAATTCATTGATCAAATCATAAAATATTTCATCAATAGATCCTTATCTACATACAATCCTTAACCTATTAAATGGAATCTATATATGGTTGGAACACCCCATGTGTACCCCAGGAGGAAATCACAACCTAAATGAGTGGATATCACTGCACCAATACCGAATTTTGGGAATAAATAATTCAAAACCATTAATAAAATGAGATGTTGATAAAGAACCTACCACATTTAATGTCTATTTAGATACTTATAGTTGTAATTATTTACCAACAATATGTATCCAACTTGGATGATACATGAAATATATAATGGGTAAAATATTTTTTTTTGTAGATGGATCCTGCATTTAGAACAATTAGATCCTATTAATACCTTCATCATTTTTTCCCTCTATATGTTCATCTCATTTGTAAATATGAATATGTTAATTAACCTATTGAATTGAAATATAGGAGAAAATGAAGATTAAAAAATTTAATAATAAGATAGAATTGATTGAAATAATCAATATGAATCTTATGAAGGAGAAGTTGATGAAGAACTCTATATAGAATCCTAGGGATGAGTATTAAACACTGTTAATACCATTAATGAATCTAGGGGGATTCTATGATTTTATAGTCATGAGTCATTTTTTAGAGGATCCTATTTGGTTGGATAACAAAAAAATACTTCACTATACCATGTATTCAGAGAATTATGTCTTGTTAAGTGGATATAACCACTATCCATATTTAACTATCACAAGATGCTATTATTACTCACAAAATATTTCAATATTGTATGATTTCTCCCATAGATTTTAAACTAATTAATAATGTCCATTTTTCTAGAATAAGGAAATTTAGGTGTCACCCCAGATATGAGGAACCTAAAAAAGTCAAACTACTTATTGGAAGCGAAGGTTATGGTTTAATTCGTAACATCTATTAAAAAAATTCTCCTCATACTGGTTGAGGCTAGGAATCCTTTGGATATTGGCCAGAGGGATCATCCTAAATATTTTCTATTTCCACTAGATGTTGGGACACAACAATCATTATTTTTTATGTTCATGGAAATCCTCTAATATGATATATTATAGATAGTTAATGCTTTGTAATCCTACAAAACATGTATCCTATGCTTCAAATATCTAACCAGAAATAGAAAGTAATTGGTATGAGGTCTCATCTAGGAATAAACAAAAGTTTAATAACTGTCGGACTTCTCAAAAATTTACCATTCTCATGCCATACACAAGGTTTAACAAAATGAAACATTTAGGGACCTAATTATCATTATTTCATCAAATCCTTTGAAATGGATTCTATATATCCAGGCATACTTTAATGAAGTAACACTAGTGATCCAAATAGGAAAAACAAACCCCCCATATCTTCTATGATTCACCCAAATATTATTATAGTAGATTATTATCAGATTCTTGGAAACAATCCAATCTATTTATACTGGAAAATATGACAACAGATACCAAAATTCCGATAAAAGATGTAAAAAAATTATAGGCAGGTACAAGTATCATTATTTGTGTAGATTAAATATTTTCTAGTAACCTGATAGAGTTAAAAATCAAAAATGTTGTTATCTATTATTGTTTGATGATATTGTTCTCCAATGTTCATATATTAAAAGGTGTTTCATCCATGTTATGTTTTTCATAAGGTGATTATAGTATAACTAGAAAATGGTACCCCACATTTGATAATTACATACCTAATAATTCCCCCTATATATCATAAATAATTAAGGGAATCCATTAATTGTTATCATGATCAAATGATATCTATACCTCACTAAAGGAAACTAAATGTTTCCTAATAGAATCTATTGATTATGAGGATATCAACACATATTATTCCCATGATTATAGTGGGTATAAATTATAATATACCTAGTATTTAATTGATACTGATGAAACTTAACATAAACCCTTGAGATCTGTTAACACATACTAGTCACAAATGAGATATGAAAATTTCACAACTACTAACTATATATAAAAAATGAACATCCATTTTTGATTAGGATACTATTTAAAATGATGAAATGGAGGAAGATGATATCTGATATTATAGTCTATAATTTGAAGTTAGATACCCATCCAAAATCAATGAGATATATATATATATATATATGAACCTTGTTATATAATATGATCCATGATCCACCCTCTTGATTTTAACTATTTCTCTCAAGAAAATGATGGAGTGTATTTAGTTCCAAAAATAGAATCATGATGTGTGCTACTATAACAACAATGAAATATAATGACTAAAACCCTAGTTGTCCAACCATCATATATTATTTCTAGACTTCCACTACATATACATATAATATGTATGTAGACTACATCATACCTATGATGCTAATGAATAAGTAGAGAATTTATAACGCATCAAAGAAATCATAATTTGAGATGGTCAATACCAGAAATGGACCACACATATTATCCCCATAGAAAGGTTAAAAATATTAATGTATTTATTAATTTTATGTTTATTGATATGAATTTCCATTAATATTTTATTAATGTTCTTGTTTAATAATTAATGATTGATATGATGGAAGGCTTTAAAGACCATCCCTCAAAAATGGGTACTACGGTTATAACCAGATTCAAATTGACTATAAAATGATAATACCACCACTTTTAAGGAACTCCCAATGTACATATTGTTTAAAATTATCTCCCTGTTCCATAAATAATATTATATGTACATATGAACACTATATTCTCTGTATATTATAATACATATTTTGGAAGACCATGGAATTCAAGGTGGATGAACACACAGTCAAATCATTGTAATAATGTGACCGTTTTCTATAACATGAGGAAATATTCCATAATATTAAAAAAATCCCCTAATGTGTTCCTTCATTGTACCTTCATGAACATTTCAGCAATGTGTGGTTTTTCATCTCGACATCGAGGTCGTCCCCTAAAAGACAAATTCAATTATCATAAATCCGCATAACTGAAAATCGTGGAATTTTGAAGACCCTCATGATTCATACCTATATCATATGATATATTTCCAATCATAGAGGTATATTTTTTGCTTTATCTAAACTAATGGAATAATGGGGTTCCTACTTGTTGGATGATAGATACAAAGCCTTTGATGAACTCATATAGGCCAAAATCAACCCCCATACCAATTTTCACCAATTAATTTAATGTAGATCATCATTTATATGGAAATTATGGAATTTTCTATTTGTGATATCCTTCATAACAATTATTATTTTGTTTAGGAAATGAGTGTACATTATCAAAATTGACTATTGCTAGACATCAAGACTCAATATCCCAACATTGAACGGTATCGTTTGTATTTGAACATTAGAGTGTCGAAGATGAGGAACTATTATTAATATAATTTGATTCATCATGTATTTTATATTTTTCCTCTCATGGAATATCATTAAAAAGACTATAATATTGGAAATACTATTCAAAATAAATGAATATTAAGACTCTTAGAATGGGACAGGAATTAGAACCTATTCACACAATAGAAAACCACTACTTGGTTTTGGATTTGACTACAGAAGATTGATTTGGATAATATTAAATTTCTTAGCATCCTATAATGGGGTGCATATAAAACTAGATCCCCAAACTCTCTAAAGAGAGCATGGATTCTATTCGTGAATTATTGGGAATGTTGACATGGAATCTAAGCTGCCTGAGGTGATTACTATTCTATGTCCCCAGCCTTAAACATCACTTAATCTTGAGTTACATCATGAATACACATTGAGGATTGTTTCAGGTTTAGAGTTTTAGAGAATTAGTTCATGAAACATGCATTAAATTCAACATTTAAACAAAGTGGTTACATAAAAGATAGTATTAATTTTTCCCATCTACGGAAACATATTTAAAAGAAAACATGGATTCTATCTTGACACATCCTTGACACTATCATCATATCATGTACCTTTCCCTTGACCTATGAAAAACATTTCAAAAAAATGTGGGATGAGCATAAAAATCTCAACAAGAGATTAAAATATTGAAAGGAAACATGGGTACATGTATACATAAGAATCAATGAAATCATACTTGACTCAAAAAACATATGCACTTTAACATACCTCATCAAATCATGAATAAATCATATAAATCATAAGACATAAAGGTAAATTGATGCATTCATAACATTCTTACGTAGGGAGTAACACTCTTGGTTACGTTTGGAATACCAATCACAGTATATTCCCTAATTCTCTTTGGATAAAACTTAACGTTTAACCCCTTCGCGTAACCCAATGCATTGGAGAGCAATATCGGGCTCACCAACTCTTAGTTTATCACAGAACCACCCGTCTTCATAATAATGCCCAAGAACCATAACATAATAGTATCACATAAAAAAATACATAAAGGAAACATAACATTTCCACATTTCAATCACAAGATATGAATACAACACATTGATATAGTAAAAAAATTATTAAAACTATTTTTAATACCAAAATAAAAGAATGTTAAAACATGGTATTTATTTTTCGTTAAAAAATGGTATGGTTTGTAGAGGAAGCCAAAACTCAAATAATGGTTACGTCGACAGAGAAGTCGTTGTCGCCACATACGTACGACAAAAATATTTCCTTTTGTCATTTATTAAACACTTTTTATAAAAAAGATTCCATTCGGATAAACGTTAAATTCAAAGGGTTTTATACACCGTATAAAATAAGGTTGTGTATAAAACAAAATATTCCTCAATGAAAGGAGATTGAGACAAATTCCCATAACGTGGGTCCAACTTGACTCGATCATTCTTTAATGTCCTGAATAATAAACGTCAGTTAATTTCTACTTCCTTAAGAACCATTTTCAAGTTCATTATTACTTTTATATCTCTTATTACCATGTCATGCACACTATGTAATTATTTAAGTTAATAACGGTCATTTTAACGATCATTGGCACTTGAGTCAAAAATATGCTATTTATAATTAAAAGTTGTTCATGTATACATTATATCCAGAGTTATACTCATGATGTATATATCATATATATATCATATATATCCAGTATATACATGCATTTATAATATTACATAACATTTAGAGGTAATAAATGAAATGCACCGTTCATGGAGACGGTAAGCCGTACGTACGCATGAACGCTACATCCATTTGTATTTCATATTTAATGGAATTAAAACATAATGATACGTAATATTATTATAATTCCAGTATTGTATCATATATAATTTCATTCAATCTATCCATTATACATACCACATATGTTATTAACGAATCAAATCACGTTGAGGGGGCGGTAGTCCGCACTTCCTAAAATGAAGATATCACATTTACCTTTAATGGAAACCATAAAGGTATGTCATAAATGAAAAATATAGAAGCTGAAGTAAAACATAAACATATTATATATCATATATAAATATAGTTACATCTTAATGGCCACCTTTGAAGGTGTTATATGAGTTTTGAACAATCATCGTTTTGTGAGGCAGAAATTCTCCATCCACAAAAACAATATGTTCTTTAACCATTAGATGTCGGTGTGTGTATGTGTAGCTCGAATCCATCACATAAAAACATCCTAATATATTTATGATACTGGTGTTGTTACAAAATTAAGGAACAAACCGAGATTAGGGGGTTGGAGAAGCAAAATAAAACATAAGAACACAAGGGAAAACACTACCATTAAAACAGGTAACTAGTTCTTATTTGAGATCAAAGGATTACTTGGGAATACATCTGCCCAAAGTGAGGCATCAAGGAGTAATAGAGGGATGTGCAGAGACAAAATGGGCAGGGTTTGGCCGAGCCAAAGGCTTGAGAGGTGTGGGTAAGGTGGTAGAGGTGGGGGCCTTTTATAAGAGGAGAGGAGGGGCACTCTTGGAATGTTATAAAAGGTTACTTTATTATAAAATGACTTTTGGATTTAAAAGGACCCAAAATTATATATATCGAGGATAAGGTGATAAGAGTTCGAAATCCACCCATCCAATAGGTTTTTGAGATGTGTAGGTCTTAGATTTTACATTATCTTTTCATTTTTTTAAATCGTTAAATAATTAGGTAATCGATGCATCATCATGGTATCATAAATAATTTAATTTATATAAAGTCTAAAAATTATAAAAAAAATATCATGATGTAGGAAATATTTTTATATTTCTAATGAATATTTATAGTCAAATATATGACTTTTATAACCCCATTTAAATATTGTTTTAGTGAAAAAACTCATGTTTGTGACATTTTTATTTTAACTTTAATTAAAAAGTTATTAAAGTCGTTTTCCTACCAAAGTGGCTCCATGGGGTCCCCAAGTTGACCCATGGATTTTCGTGGTCGTCCATGACACATACAATAAAGCTAGGACATGTGTGTAGGTCATTTTATATTATTAAAACATTATATTTACCTTAAACTACACTAATTACTTCTAATCGCGATTAAAAACATAAAAGTTACTATTCACCAAAAAATTATTTTAATCTCATTGAAACACATTTTACTTATTAATTAAAACCATGTATGTTGGATTTTTAAAATTCAAAATAAAAAGGTGGTAAAATTTCATTTACACAAAAAAATCAGTTTTTTTAACTGCCACTTAGTGGTTTAACTATTCATCAAAAATTGAAGTTTTTCAGAAAAATACAAAAAATTCACCCTGAGAAATATTTGATATTCCGAACTCAAAAATGTTTTCTATTTTACAAAATTCAAAACATATAAGTTACATTAATAAATTTAATAATTAATTCCCACTGTCAGAGAAAATAGTGTGTTTTTATGAAACCATAAGTATCAAAAGATTGACACTAGTTTATTTCCAATTTCAAAGTGAAATTAATTCCAATGACCACCATTAGATTAAATGGTAAAAAATATATTCTAATTTCACTTTAAAACCAATTAAAAAGATAATCTAATCATAAAAATAAATTAGATTAAATAGAGGATTTGAATTAAAATACAACATTTTCACTATTCATTAAAAAAGAACTTTATCGGGAAAATACCAAAAATTCACACAAAGTAAATTTTGATGTACATATTATAAATAAGAATTTTATCTGGTCTAATAGAATATATAAGAGTGAACAAAACTATATTTATAGACGGTTCGCCATCAAAAGGCGATAAGTCGACCTTTACTGAATGTTAGAGTATATATGCCTAAAATTGAATTCTTTTCATATTTTAAGCCCTTATCCTCTATTGGAGAAATGTAAAAACATTTAACAAAAATATATAATAATATTTTATTTATATCCATTCATTCCCGCCAATATAACGGCTACATATTAACTACCATTTAAAATAATATTATTTTATTACTAGTGTGCAACGTAAGATTTTCAAAGAAACTATTTGTTGTGTATCAGTTACTCTTTCGAACATAGAAACCCATTCAAAGTAAAATTAATATTTAATTCAAAAATATTAATAAAAATTAAAATTATTTATTCTTTATTTACCTAGGATGTTACATCCTTCCCCCCTTTTGGGAATTGTGTCCTCGCAATTTTATTCAGTTATCAAAATAAGTGGGGGTATTTATCTCTCAAAGCATTTTCAGGTTCCCATGTTGCCTCTTCAACCATATGGTTTTTTCATAAAACATTTACCTGGTGAATTACCTTATTCCGCAACACTTTCTCTCTATGGTCAAGAATCTGGACTGGTTGTTCTTCATAAGAGAGATTCTCTTCCAACTGAACTACCTCTGGGCTCAAAACATGATATGGATCTGGCATGTACTTCCTCAACATCGAAACATGATAAACATTGTGTACCTGAGATAAACATGGAGGTAAAGACACTCGGTATGCAACTGATCCAACTTTATCCATAATTTCATATGGTCCAATGATCCTTAGACTCAGCTTTACTTTCTTACCAAATCACATCACGCTTTTCCATGGTGAAACTTTGAGAAAGACATGATAACCTACCTCGAAAGATAGATATTTCCTCCGGTTATCCGCATAACTATTCTTCCTACTCTGAGCTATTATCATGTGTTTCTGAATCAACTGAACTTTTTCTGCCATCTCTTCTACCAATTCTGGTTCCATCAGCTTCCTTTCACCAACTTCAACCCAAAAGTTAGAGTTTGACATTGCTTCCCATATAATGCCTCAAACGGTGCCATCTGTATATCGGAATGAAAACTGTTATTATATGAAAAATCAACAAAAGAATGATATTGGTCCCAACTTCCCTGATAATCCATCGAAAAAGCACATAGCATATCCTCCAGAGTCTGAATTGTTCATTTTGACTGCCCATCTGATTGAGGATGAAAAGCTATACTAAAATTTAATTCAGTACCCAATGACTTCTTAAGGACTTTTCAAAAGTTATAATTGAACCTCGGATCATGGTCAAATATAATAGAGAGAGGAACGCCATGTAACCTGACTATCTCCATAAGATACAAACGGGAAAGTTGATCCAGGGACAAATTATCTCGTATGGCAAGGAAATGAGCAGATTTAGTCAAGCAATCAATAATAACCCAGATTGCATTATTACCTCGAGGTGTCTTTGGCAATCCCACAATGAAGTCCATGGATATATTCTCCCTTTTCCACTCTGTTACTAGTAAAGGATGAAGCATCCCTTTCATTAACTATCTCTATGCTTTTACCTGTTGAAAAATCAAACACTTCACAGTAAAATCAGCAATATCTCTTTTCATACCGTCCCACGAGTAATACTCCCCAAGATCTATATACATCGTAGTACTACCAGGATGAACTTAAATGGATAACTATGAGCTTCACATAAGAAAACTATCTTCAAATTTGAATCACACGACACACACAATCTCTTCCCAAAACTCAAAACAAAATAATTATCAATATTGAATTCAAGCAACTTACCCTTCTGAACCAGCTCTACCTTTTTCTACAACTCGATGTCTTGCTTCTGTGCTTTCTTAATTCTGTCTGATAGAGAATATTTCACTGATACCTAAAACAAAACAGAAGGACATCCAGCACCAACTACTTCTATGCCAAAGTTCATCAAATCTGTAACCAAAGGATCATGTTTCAAATGAAACATTGCTAATGAAGCATTACTTTTTTGACTCAAAGCATCAGACACATTATTATCTTTTCCCAGATGGTAATGAATTGTACAATCATAATCCTTGATTAATTCTATCCATATCCTCTGTCTCATGTTCAATTCATTCTGATTGAATATATACTTTAAACTTTTGTGATCGGTATATATTTCACACATTACTCCATACAAAATATGCCTACAAATTTTTATAGAAAAAACAATATCAGCTAAATCAAAATCATATGTAGGGTAATTTACCTAATGAGTTTTCAACTGTCATGAAGCATAATAAATTACCTGATCATTATGTATTAAGATGCAACAAAGTCCTTTCAATGAAGTATCACTGTAGATAACAAATTCCCCATTCCTGGAAGGTAGTGCCAAAACTGGAGCATTCACCAATATTTTTTTCAGTTCCTGAAAACAATCATCACATACATTTGTCCAGATAAACATAACACTGTTCCGAGTTAGCTTAGTCATTGGACTAGATAACCATGACAAATTATTAACAAACCTTCAGAAATAGCCTACCAAACCATGGAATCTACAAATCTCAGTTACATTTATGGGTCTTGGCCATTCTTCCACATCCTTTGTTTTTGTAGGATCAACAGTTATCCCATCTTTAAAAACAATATGACCAAGGAAAGAAATTTGTTGCAACCAAAACTCACACTTGATGAATTTCCCATTAAATTTATTTTCATTTAAGGTTTGAAAAATAACCCTTAAATTTATTTCATGCTCCTCTTTACTTCTATAAAACACCTATATATCATCAATGAAAACAAAAAACATATTTCACCTGAGTCAACAGAGCCAACACTACAAAAAACTTTTTAGTTCTGATTCTGACCATCTCAGGATATTTTTTTGATAGGTTATTTCCACATTACGCCTTCCCAGAAAATATGTTCAGTTTCCTCTATAAAAAACCATTCTTAACAAATATGTATTAGCGGAAGAAACATGGTAATCTTCAAATGATTTATCATTTAAATTTGAACAAAAAAAATATTTTTGGATAATCACTTAATAGAATTATAACTCATAAAGTTATCTAAATTTACCTCTGATACCAACTATATGGCCCCAGCCTTATAAATCACTTAATCATGAGTTACTTCATGAATACACGTTGAGGATATTTTCAGGTTTAGAGTTTTAGAGTATTAGATCATAAAACATGCATTACATTCCACATTTAAACAATGTAGTTACATAAAATATAGTATTCATTTTTCCCATCTACGGAAACATATTTAAAATAAAACATGGATTCAATCTTGACACTTCCTTGACACTATCATCATATCATTTACCTTTCCCTTGACCTGTGAAAAACATTTCAAAAAAACATGGGATGAGCATAAAAAGATCAGTCAGGGATTAAAAATATGGAAAGGAAACATGAGTAAATTTATACATAGGAATCAATGAAGTCATACTTTAATCATAAAACATAATCACTTTAACATACCTCATCAAATTATGAATAAATCATAGAAATCATAAGAAATAAAGGTAATTTGAGGAATTCATAACATTCTTACGTAGGTAGTAACCCTCTTGGTTACGTTTGAAATATCCATCACAGTATATTCCCAAAATCTCTTCGAAGAAACCTTAACGTTTAACCCCTTAGCGTTACCCAATGCATTAGAGAGCTATATCGGGCCCACCATCCCTAAGTTTATCACGGAACCATCCGTCTTCATAATAATGCCCAAGAACCTTAACATAAATGTATCACATAAAAAATTCATAAAGGAAGCATAACATTTCCACATTTCAATCACAAGATATGAATACAACACATTGATATAATAAAAACATTATGAAAATCATTTTTAATTACAAAATAAATGATAAGTAAAACACGGTATTTATTTTCCTTTAAAAATGATATGGCTTGTAGAGGAAGCCAAAACTCAAATAATGGTCACGCCGGCAGAGAAGTCGTTGTCACCACATATGTACGACAAAAATATTTCATTTTGTCATTTAGTAAAAAACTTTGTATACTGAAGATTCCTTTTGGATAAAAGTTAATGTCAAAGGGGTTTACACACCATATTAAAGAAGGTTGTGTATAAAACAAAATATGCCTCAATGAAAGGAGATTGAGACGAAGTCCCATACCTTGGGTCCGACTTGACTCAATCGCTATTTAATGTCCTGAATGATAAACATGAGTTAATTTCTAATTTCTTAAGAACCTTTTTCAGGTTCATTATTCCTTTTATATCTCTTATTACCATGTCATGAACACTATGTAATTATTTAAGTTAGTAACGGTCGTTTTAACGATCATTGGTACTTGAGTCAAAAATATGCTCTTTATAATTAAAAGTTGTTCATGTATCCATTATATCCAGAGTTATACTCATGATGTAGATATCATATATGTACCATATATATCCAGTATATACATGCATTTATAATATTACGTATCATTTAGAGGTTTGAAATGAAATGCACTGTTCATGGAGACGATAAGCCGTATGTACACATGAACGCTACTTCCATTTCTATTTCATATTTATTGGAATTAAAACATAATGATACATAATAGTATAATAATTCCAGTATTGTATCACATATAATATCATTCAATCTATCCTTAATACGTTCCACGTATGGTATTAACGAATCAAATCACATTGAGGGGGCAGTAGTCCGCACTTCCTAAAATGAAGATATCGCATTTACCCATTATGGAAACCATAAAGGTATGCCATAAATGAAAAATAAATAAGCTTAAGTAAAACATAAACATATTATATATCATATATAAATATTGTGACATATTAATTGCCACCTTTGAAGGTGTTATATGAGTGTTAAACAATCATTATTTCGTGAGGCAGAAATTCACCATCCACAGAAGAAATATGTTCTTTAACCAATAGATGTAGCTGTGTGTAATTGTAGCTCAAATACATCACATAAAAACATCCTAGTATATAAAATATACTGTTATTTTTACCAAAGAAAATAATAAAAAGAGTTTATGGGGTTGGAGAAGAAAAATGAAACATAATAACACAAGAGAAAACACTAACTTTAAAATGGGTAACTCTTTTTTATTTTAGCTCAAGGGATTTCATGGGAAGACTTATGCCCAAAGTGAGGCTTCAAGGAGTAAGAGAGGGACGTGGAGAGACAAAATGGGCAGGGGTTGGCCAAGCCAAAGGCTTGAGAGGTGTGGGTAAGATGGTAGAGGTGGGGCCTTTTATAAGAGAAGAGGAGGGGTACTCTTGGAATGTTATAAAAGGTTACTTTATTATAAAATGATATTCAGATTTAAAAGGACCAAACATTATATATTTAGAGGATAAGGTGATAATAGTTCGAAATACACCCATAAAATAGGTTTTTGACATGTTTAGGTCTTAGATTTTACATTATCTTTTCATTTTTTTAAAACGTTAAATAATGAGGTAATCACTGCATCATCATAATATCATAAATAATTTAATATATTTAATCTCTAAAAATTATAAAAAAAATATCATGATGTAGGAAATATTTTTAGATTTCTAATGAATATTTATAGTAAAAAATATGACCACTATAACCCCATTTAAAATTGTTTTAGTAAAACAACTTATGTTTGTGACATTTTTATTTTAACATTAAATAAAAAGTTATTAATGTCATTTTCCTACCAATGTGGCTCCATGTGGTCCCCAAGTTGACCCATGGATTTTATTGGTCTTCCATGACACATAAAATAAGGTTAGCATATGTGTCTAGGTCATTTCATATTATTAAAACATTATTTTTACCTTAAACTACAATAATTAACTCTATTCGCAATTAAAAACATAAAAGTTACTATTCACTAAAAAATTATTTTAATCTCATTGAACCACATTTTATTTCTTAATTACAACCATGTATGTCGTATTTTTGAAATTCAAAACACATAGGTGGTAAAATTTCATTTAAAAAAATTAGTTTTTTTTACTGCCACTTAGTGGTTTCACTATTCATCAAAATTTGAAGTTTTTTAGAAAAATACCAAAAATTCACCCTAAGAAATATTTGATATTCCAAATTCAAAAATGGTTTCTATTTTAAGAAATTCAAAACATATAAGTTACATTGATTAAATTAATAAATAATTTCTAATGTCAGAGCAAATAGTGTGTTTTTATGAATCAATAATTATAAAAAGATTGACACTAGTTTAAGTCCAATTTCAAAGTGAAATTAATTCCAATGACCACCATTGGATTAAATGGTAAAAATATATTCTAATTTAACTTTAAAACCAATAAAAAGATAATATAATCATATAAATAAATTAGATTAAAAAGTGTTTTTGAATTAAAATACAACAGTTCTCACTATTCATTAAAAAAAGATCTTTATTAGAAAAATACCAAAAATTCACACAATGTTAATTTTGATGTCCCTATTCTAAAGAAGAATTTTATTTGTTCCAACAGAATGTATAAGAGTGACCAAAACTATATTTATAGATGGTTCGCCATCAAAAGGCGATAAGTCGACCTTTAGTGAATGTTGGAGTATATATGCCTAAAATTGAATTCTTTTCATATTTTAAGCCCTTATCCATTATTGGATAAATGTAGAAACATTTAACAAACATATATAATCATAATTTAGTTATTTACATTCATTCCCGCCAATACAATGGCTACGTGTTAACTACCATTTAAAATAATATTATTTTATTACTTGTGTGCAACATAAGATTTCAAAAAAAACTCTTTGATGTGTATCTGTTATTCTATCGAACATAGAAACCCCTTCGAAGTAAAATTAATATTTAATTCAAAAATATTAATAAAAATAAAAATGATTTATTCTTTATTTACATGGGATGTTACAACTATGGAGGTAAATGATTCAAAAAAAGTATTGAAAGGTTAAGATGAATATAGACCACCATTTTAAGAGGTGTTAAAAATGATGGGAAATTAATTTTTGAGTTGAAGGGTAATTCAAAAATAGTTAAATAATCATTCTATGGATAAATATAGATCATGTAATGTAGTAGTGAGAAACAAGAATGAGAATCTTAGAACTATTTAATATGGTGACTACTCGAGCATGGAATCCAATGAACCTATTGACGAATATCCAAATAATCTTCATGTCACTACAGTGGGGTTCTTTAAATAATTCATTTAGTATTTGGGTGAAAAGAGTGCACCATTGAATTTTGAGGCTATTTTGACCACAGTTACTAGTGACTCTTCATATCATCCAATTGAAATTACAACATGTAATTATGAAATATCTATGATTGGAATTACTAATACTGATAATATTGGATCTTCACCACATTTATATGGATAATATTGTTGTAGTGAGAATACCACCATATTGAAATTTAGTGACGGATGTCGGGTAGTTAGCGAAGGATTATTATCAGGAAGAATATCATTAGAATGATGGATGGAATGATGTAGAATTTTTTTCAAAAAATAGTTCTAGTGGTCTCCTAAAATTATATGATTAGGATACAAGAACAATTATGAATATGGAAAAATCATTGATTATTTTGATATTAAAATGAACAGTCTAAAACGTAACATCTTGGACTTTCCGTATATTATATTTATATAATATATGGATTATTTTTTATACCATTAACTATGAATGAGTGTGATTCAATGGTCCAATGTTACAAAAACATATATTTGAAAAATATTAATATATTTAATTTCACACTAACACAGTTTTCCTAAAAAAAGTTGAATAACTCATAAAAGTGTTCCATGATAAAAATCTGAGGGCACTTTGGAGTTCAAAATTGTATCTTTACCCTAGGTATTACCTAATAATGTTCGACATAATACATTTTAAAAAGAAACTTCTTACGTAAAAGTGATAAAATAATTTAATAAAAAATTATTTTGACATAGTGACCTATTTAGTTATTAAAATTCTTACTTATGGAAAATTCAAAGGATTAGACATATAAAATTATAATTTGAAGAGTTAATTTTAAAAATTTGATATGACCCTATGAGTGTAAAACATTGATGAAATTTTTGAATATCTAAGATCGACCATTAGTGTATGACATGATTGAGGGATCTGGCCAACAAATGTGACTTAGCATACTTCATTGTCAATGATCATCCCAAATCATAGTAAGCGGTTTTTTGTGAAATATTCCGAATATACATCCCAGATGAATGTGGATCAATTCAATGAATGAGTATTGACTAGTGAAACCATGGTAGATTTCAATTTTATAGAATTTATTATTTTTCTGGTTCTTCCATTACCATATTAATTTATCATTCTTATGGAAACCAATCGATGTCTTCATGAAAAAATTAAGTGGTTCATTCCATAGGGAAATATGTGTTCCATTCTCCATCCATTGTTTTTTTCATAACCATTATATTCCAATGGTCCCGAATTTACATTGTTTGGTGGTTCTGAACAAGACCAGACCCCCGTATTTTTTGAAAATTGACAACCGATGGTGGATCAGTGTAGATCAGAGTTCTAGGATCACAAAATTATGACCATTTTGTTTTCATCTTATAGTATAGGTTTTGATTATTGTAGTAGTTTATTCAATGATGATCAGTTAATGGGGAAGTGCATTGGGGTGCACAAAAACACGGGTGTCTATGGGAGGCGACCGGTGCCATGGGCAGTAGTGCCTCGTGTGCCCAGGATCAACATCGATGTACGAGGAGAAGGACAATGGGACAACAAAAGATATTGTTCTACTTTACCTCAGTTGAATGGATATGGAATATAGGCCGGGAATAATGAGATGGACACGAGTCAAATCAGGGTCAGACCTGGGTTGAGTCTCGAACAAACATGAAGTTCCCAGTCAGGATCCAACTATCACTGAGAGGGGGAGGGGTGAATCAGGGATATCTTTTTCTTTTTATGTTTCCTTCAAATTTAAAAAACCTTCACCTCTTGTTAAAGAGTCTTTCTCTACTGAACCCACACAACCACATGAACACAATATTTACAAGGTTCACTACTCAACAAGAGTAGCTACGCCCTTCGTATGGTACAGAAATAATACAGTACCACAAAATATACTAGAAAACAATCCACTGATATGGAATACAATGAGTAGGATATACCCTTACAAATGTGTAACACTTAGAAAACAATTCGCAATCACTTGTGCACCCTCTTAGCACAAATAAGGAATTACAATATTTCAGTGCTTCTTTTCAATTGAACAGTTGTATTCTCTGATGTACAGATCTTCACTTCTCTACAAAAAAGCTTGTAAGAACTCCCATATGCACAACTGAATATGTACGACGACACCAAATTGTTCGTGTATCCTTTAGGCCTTCTTGCACAAAATTTAAAATACTTGGCGAAAAAATCCACTTTTGGCCTGGAATGCTTATTTCGCCCAACTTCATTTTTCATGCAACTATTAATTTTTTTCCACAACTTCCCTTTTATTTGAAAACCTCATTATTTTTGCAGTACTCCCCTTTTACTCGCAAATCTCTTTATTTTCACATAACTCACTTTGAATATAATTTTACACATACCAGAGCTCGGGATTTCTTTTAAGTGTCTAGCATTCAAAAATGTGAGTGGTTCACCTCGTATTTATAGGCCTTTTTAACCCTGCGCGAAAAACACTAATCCGTGTGTAACACCCTCTTTATCCGCATAAAAACCTCTTTCATGAAACATCGTATTTTTTGCATTGCTCCAATTTTTCACAGACCTGATGCCTTTACCAATTTTTGAGATTATGATCTCAAAACAACTATTGCGCGAAAAACATCATTCCTCTATTTCGCGCACCCTGACAATATTTTGCACAACCTTTAATTTTCACACATCCCACAGATATTTCACATATCCATTAACTATTTCTTGCATCCCACTGTTATTTTTCACATCCCGCTGATATTTCACACATCCTGCAACTATTTCACGGAACACCTTATTTTTACGGGCATCTTACCTATATTTCTGTGCACTCCATGCCATTTCCATTTTTCGATGTTCTAACCTTGAATAATACCTTGAATGTAAAAATATTAATCATCTTCAATATTATCCACAACATTCATTATTTAAAACACATCTTCATCTCCCGATTTTCAGGCACTAAAATTTGGAAAACATTGGGAAACAACGCCAACATAAAATGTGATTTTGTACCGCCACAAGATTCTTCATTTATTTGCCATTTCTCTCTTAACTACTTCAAATAACCATCCTTAAGATTACATCATGAACTCCACTATAGTGGTATATATCCGTTGATAGATCAGATTTAGCATCGTCAGAGTTACAATGGGATGTATTGAATCTTCCCAATCTTCCCGCTGCATCAGTCCTTCCAATCCAAAATGTATATAACTGGGCATCATCATTTCTCCTGCTTTCCTTCATAATTATTGCATCAACATTTCTCCTAAATAATTATATGTGTGAAATCCATATCAATAAAGAATCATCTAGTTTAAGTTACTCTACAATGTTAATTGATTTATCTACCTTGACAACAAAAGAAAACACTCTACAAAAGCGAACTTTTCAAAATTCCTTCTCCATCCATCTTCTTCCCAACAAAACGTGGTAGATCAATGTTATAGTTGACCATGATGATCGACCATGGTGGTCGGACAATGTGAAAAGGTAGATCGAGAATCAATGAGTGCAGTGACCCCATGTCCATTCCACAAGTGGTTGACCAGAGCAGATGGACTTTATGAGAGGAGTAATGGCCATGATGATCAATTCACAGGCTGCCAGTCAGCAGGCCCAAAAAAATTTTCATGTAGGATCATTCAGGCTATCATAACACGTAAAAAGATCATAGAATTAGCATGATGTTAGTGGAAGCATGTCCCAGATATTAAGATGATCGTCCCAAGACAAATTTATGGTAAATTATTATGAGTTTAGGGCCATATTTTTTATTGTTTTATGAATATATTTTAACCATGTTCCCTTGGTCATTTCCTCGAGGGTACCATGGAAAATTACATCCATGTCAATGTATTGTACTCCCCTCTAGTGGCCGAGTCATAGATAGAGTTTTGGTGTTCCTCTACAAAACAGTAGTGTGATCCTCTATCATCACTAGGGATGTTTTAGGAATTGTCATGAACTCCTTTTGTGGGTCATTGATCCTATACCTAGCGGGTTGTACCAGTAGGGTATCTGTAATCACATATATAAGATCCCCTATGTAGAATTTTTATCTTGACTGGGTTCATTGTGTCCCCCTAGTGGTTCATGGCATGCCGCCCTCTCTATTTTTCATTTTCTTCATTGAAAGAATATTTCTATTTGAGCAGGACCCAAATGATCTATACATCTTCATTGAGTGTCTTTGATGATAGCAGGGCCTAAGGAGTGAGCTTTCCCAAAATGAGAATTCCTTCAAGAAGATTTGTATGGATGATAGTTGGTTATGACTTCCTGATAGAGTGGAGTATTTCTTGAATATATCTAGTGTTTTTATTTCTTCATGTACTTGTTATGTATTGTTATTACATTATTTAACTGAAGATACATAGTTCTTAGTGTATATTGTTATCGGAGTGTCCTACTGAGCATCATTATACTAACCCATAACAGGGTTTTCCCACACATTTTATGTCTTATGCTGATGGTGGCCCTATTAACAGTTTCCACAGATAACCAAGAGTGGGTTGAGCATAGCCGAAGTTGGGTAGACTAAGGTATTTACCAAGATGATACCATTGATATACTACTATCCCTTATAGAATATAGGACTCTTTAAATTTTTAGTTGGAATTGTGTACAAACTCTTTCTGGTGGGATTTTAATTTTCCCTATTAACCATTCCATTAATTCTTATTATACTCTTGTTGTAGGATCTTAGTTATATGAATTTATTCTTTCATTTATTTTACATTTCATCATTGTGTGTCTTGGAGATGTGTGTGTGTATACTGGTATATTAGGAAAATGGCTCCCATTTTTGGGAAATTCCTTCTCATTGGTAGTCAGTAGGACCTGGTCATTGAATATGGGATTAAGGATTTTATGGAACGAGACCCTCTGGGATGGGTAATAAAAAAATTGTATGAAATGTGGAGTGTTTTACTTTTGGACATGGAGTCTATGAGGTTGGTTTGGGTCAATAGTTTTTTGTGTTACATTTTCGGATTTTAGATTAGGGACCATAGTGGTGGTGAGATGACCTACATATCCTTAAACAAGGACCATAGTTACATTATTTTAAAAATAATAAATGAAATAAATGGTTTTTTAGAAAAATAATTTTATATGAATAGTATTGGAATTGTGTGTCTTCCATTTAATTCTTGAGTTTTCTTCCCATATGTTTTATATAGACCTTGGTATGTCTGGTTTTATATTAGGATTCATCCTCACAGACATAGTTCTAGGATTCCACCTTGGGACCATGTGGACGATCCACCTTGTGACGAGGAATTGTAAAAAGGGAATTTACCAGAGATAAAACATCTGGGTGGGTTACCAGCTATACCACCTCCCGTTGAGTAGTAGCTCAAACCAAATCTAACAACTGATGATGCACATGGATGAGTGCATTGTATGAGTTTCAGAGGTACTGACCACCCATGTTTTATGGTGATAAAAACACCTAGATTATTGATTATTGGCTAGAGGCAGTCACATGTGTTTTCTTCCATTTTAGTATGAACACCCACTAGATGGACATATTTTTAGCAAGTCTTCTTTTGGCCTCTAAATAGTGATTATGGAGCTAGTTGATTATATCACCTGATAAGATATACATCTCCATGAATGAAATCAATCTTATATTTAGAAATGAGTTATATCCAACCATGTTTCGATGAGTACAGATATATGATCTTTTTCATCTTCTACAGAGTTGTTTGAAAATGGAGGATTATTTTAAAATGATTACTATTCTTTCACAGTACCCCTTAGATATTCTGCATGACCAGTTATCTAGGGATCATACATTCGTGAAGGGGTTATGATGATACGTCAAGTTGGTAGTGGTATCCATTATTATTTTATCTTTTGATGGGGTATGTGAGATAGGCTTGTTAGTGGAATGTTTTATGGAAGAGAAGACACCAATAGTGGGAGATAGAAGTGGGCACCCGGTAGCTGAGACCCTTGAAACTATTATCGAATTATCATCACTGGGATCCAAAAAGTTCAGGTGCTTCATGTAGGGATCCTAGGACATAAGGTTAGTAGGGAAGGTCTCCCAACGTGGCTGAAATAATCCATGAGACAAGAAGTGTTTCTCTTGAAACGGTCGGGTCATCTGGCATGATATTGCTCGACAATTCATATAGGTTATTGAGAGATAGTCTATGGGCCCCCAAGATAGAGAAAGAGATAGGATCAGGGTGGGTTAAAAGGTGATGGATGTGGAAGATGGGAAGGTAGGACATCATGATTTGGTTGAAGGTTCATCCAATTACCACCACCTCCACTAGATGGTTCACAACAGGATTAGGGAACAACTGGACAAGGACGAAGAAAGCTACAGATGAAGTAGAATTATGACCTAGAGGATCTAGGGATGGTACATGGTATGTTTTTTTTATTTTCTACCCTATTTTCAGTATTTATAGTCACATTTTCGAGTCATTATTTTCCCAAAATGAATCTTATTCGAGACTCATTGATTCTTGTTGATCAAATTACTCAAAAATTACACATGTATACTCTTACATTAGTAGCATCGTTGATCACACACATCTACTAATAGTGTGACATAATTATTAGAGGAAAGTGTATTAGTTATACTCTCTTAGAAGCAGTGTCAAGTCACTATGACTTCATTCTTGTTATAGACCTTTTATCCACAGTTAATTCTTATAATAAATATTTGATGTTAAGAGTACAGTGTGTCTGAAGTGATAGAACCATGTTTTCCATTATTGGTTAAAAGTAAATCAAGGAAGTTTAGGATAGACTCATGCATATGAGTATGAAACTGATTACTTATCAGATGTATAGCCTAACCCTTAGTATAGTGGATGTTATGAGTCCTCATCTTCCTACTATGGTGGTTGAATATGATGATGTCTTTACAAAATATGTTCCATGTTTACCTCTATGTAGGGTGATTTACATGTGAATTAATTTACATCCTTTGTAATCTCGGATATCTATACTATCATATCATATGTCTCCTGCATAGCTTCAAGAGCTGATGTTACAGTTGGAGGTCATGTAGTGGAATGGATTTTTGAGACCTAGTGTTTCAGATGGGGAAACTCTAGTTTTGTTTTCCAAAAAGGAAAAGGTGATCTTGAGGTTCTGTGTGGATTAATAGTGCTTGAACAATGTGACCATGAGGAACAATTATCCACTTTTGAGGATAAAATATCTCTTTGATCTATTGAATGGGATGCGATGTTTTCAAAAATATTGTCATTAGGTTAGGCTATCGCTGAATATGATTATGGGTTGATGATATAACAATGATAAACATCCTTTTTCCGTACAGTCACAATGAGTACTCAATGATGTTGTTTGGTTGGAAGTGAACCCGAAGAGTGATTATGAGATTGATTCACCAGTTCATTTAGTCTAAATTATACAAGATCATGGTGGTCTTCATCGATGAAATCATAGTATATTTTTTATCTGAGGAGTAGCATGTGAGAAACTAGATGATTGTCTTAGACATACATCTAGAGCATAAAATTTATATGAAGATCATGAAGTGCCAGTTTTGGTTTCATGAAAATATTTTCAGATAGGCATCATCTCAGTGGATGGAGTTTCAGTGGACCAATTGAAGGGTGGGGTAGTTCTTTCATGGTATCCACACAAGAGTATCCCTAATGTGTGGAGTTTCCTTGAACTTTAAGGGTAATATCAGTGGTTAGTGCCTAAATTCCATAGATTGGTGTTATATGTGAAAGCATTGATGTATAAGGGGAATCAATTTTTTGGACAAAAAGTGTCAGTATGGCTTTTAATAGATGAGGCAATGGTTGAAGAACTCTCCAATATTGAGGTGACGAGAAGAAGGTGTCAAGGACATTGTGTTCTCTGATGCATCAGGACCCAGGCATGGTTGTGTCTTATTGTACAGGAATTATGTTATTTGCTATGGTTGACTCATGTTGATATCACATAGGGAGAACTACTTTACCGATAATATTCAGTTATCAGTAGTAGTTTTCTCATTGAATATGTGGAAACACTACCTTTTGGGTGGGAATTTTATCATCTACAATGATAAAAAAAATTCTATCGTACATATTCTCTCCATAGGATATAATCATTATATAGAATTTATAAATAGATATCCTCAAGATATATGACTTTGAGAATGTCTATACTCATAGGAAGGGGAACATGAGGGAAAATGCTCTTAGTAGGAGATCCACTTCACATTTTCAAAATGTGGAGTTGGAATAGTAAGCCTAATTGTAGACATCATTTATGGATAAGGATGGATAAGAATACTTCTAGTAGATTGTTGTCACCCCCCTCTTAGAGGGATTCTAGGAGTCACAATTTATGGATACTAACTATGCAACCCAACTTGGTTAGATATCCATCATCCTTACTCCAACAAAATATTCAAAAGGTGGAGATCACATAATTATTTTAAAGTCGAAGTAATATGGTACTAGTAATGATGTAAAAGAGGTTTTGTTGTTGTTTCAGACATTACATTTTGAAGTACATACATGTTTTTAGAAAATGTACCAGGACCTGCAACATCATTTTTTGTAACACCTGAGACTTTTATGTTATATAAATCATCAAAGGAATATTTTTCAACACAAAACTTGCTTGGCTTGCTTTACACGAAATCGCGACCTTCCTCGATAGCTTGCGTCGTACGCAATACCGAGTTTCACTAAACAACGATATGATATTAAAATATTATTAAAACTAGCCGTTATGAATATTAGTAACCAATTTTTGAAATTTTATAAATTTTATATTTAAAAATGGACTTCATTTTTGGATTCGGAATATCAAAATTAGCCTAGGGTGAAATTTTTGTATTTTTCAAAAAACTTTCAATTTATGATGAATAGTGAAACCACTAAGTGGTAGTTAAAAAACTGAATTTTTAATAAAACATAATTTTTCCACTTCTGCGAGTAGAATTTTGAAAATCCGAGAGACACGGTTAATATCAAGGACTAAAATGTGGTTCAATGAGATGAAAATAATTTTGGTGAATAGTAACTTTTTAGTTTTTTTTACCACAGTTAAAATTAAATAGGGTAATTAAGGGTAAAAATGATATTATTATTACCCTAACACATGTCCTAATTTTATTGGATAAGTGTAATTCGACCAAAAACAAACTTAGGAATAAAATATGACCATTTATGCCCACTTGAATTTGATTAGGACATTTATTATTAATTTATTTAAAGAAGGGTTAAAATAGTTAAAATCAAAGTTGAATAACTAAATAATTTTTAATATGGGGATTAACATAAGATAAATTCGAATATAAATATTCATTAGAAATCTAAACAAATTTCTTACATAATGGTATTTTATTTTTAATTTTTAGACATTAATTAATTTAATTTATTTATGACACGAAGATGATGCAGTAATTATCTTATTAATGAAATATTTACATAATTAATGTTATAAACACAAAAATAAATGTAATTTGAGCCTTTTTATGAATTACACTTATTTTATAGGTTAATATGACATGTTATTATAAATTTAATTAACTTGGTTCGAACTAATAATTCTTTTATAATTTTCACAAAAATCAATTACTAAATACTGTCAAAATTGACATAAAATAGTTTTTAAAATAAATATTATATTAGTAATTGTTATTTTATTCCTAAAAATCTAAGGATCGGCCAAATGACTTATATAAGGTTATATATATTAATAATATACAACTTTGGGTTCATTTGGCTGCTTATAGTAAGTTTATTAACCTTATTGTATAAGAACACAAGAAAACACGATAAAAGTAATCTTATTTAACTTAATGTTAAATCTAAATAATAAGGATAAAATAGGAACCTAAAGTTGTCTAAATTCTATTATATGAGAGGATTTCGACCCATCCCCGCCTTATCTTTGAAATATATCAATTTGGATCTATTTAAAACTGAACATGACTTTATAATAAAATAATATTTTTAGTTTTCCCAAAGGTGCCCCTCTCCTCCCTTATAAAAGGGCATCTCCTCCCCCTCTTCCTCACACCACTTTGAGCCATCAAGCTTGGCCAACCCCTGCCAATTCATCCTCTCCACTTCCCTAGAGACATCCTAGAGGTCCTGGTCTTCTTCAAAGACCAATTTTAGTGCCCTAAAATAAGGTCTCAAAGAAGCACTTCAAAGAAGAGGTAATGTCTGTTACCGATTATTTAATCTTTATTTCTTCTTCCACTTCTTCTTATTTAGTTGTTTCATTATGAAGTAATAGCATCATTATCACTCATATTATGATATGTTATTATAAGTATGAAACAACCCTATTTCACCATCCATCCATCCTATGGAAAAAGAAATCACCGCGCGTGCGTACGTACGGAATACCATCTCCACACAGTGGTGTAATCTATTTTCTACCACCACCTTACTTGAATGGGTATAATGGTGTAAATAATTACATTATATGACTATTATAAAGTGATACTGATTCTGAAATAGTATACATACACTCCAATACAATTCCACGATCATAGGAACGATATCATCACTCGTGCGTACGTACGGAATACCGTCTCCAAGATGTGATGCGACTCGTTCTACATGATCTTCATTTCATAATGATTATATAAATGAATAGAATGAATGAATATGATATATATTACTCTAATACCATTATGGAAATGAGGTATCTATAACCTAAATATAAGAATAAGAATTTATTCGACAAAACACGCATAAGAACAAAAAATTATAATGACCCGAATAACAAGGAGAAATGAAATATTACTACTAAGAAGCTAAGAAAATGACCATATATGATAACATAAAAATAAGAATGATTATGGAATAATTCAATAACATTATTTAAATCATTATACAGGAGTTTCAGACACTTACGAAGCAAAACAGACCTAAGGTAAGGGAAATATCACAATCTCATTTTTGTCCAAGACTGTTTATACTTTAGTAATTACTGGGGTGTATTTTATCATCCACATCCATGTTTCCTCAATATGTAATATTATTTCCATTCACCTACAATTGTTTAAATCCAATTTTACCCTTCGGTGAGTTTTTAGTAAAAGATATGAAAGGAATCTTTTGTTGTTTTTCGTACGATGTAATTTTTGACTTTTCCGACAAAAGTACGAGAAGAATGTTTTTTAACATATACGGCATAAATGGATTTTTAAAAAATTGATTCCAAGAATCCTCCTTTACAAGTTTTCAAGTTTATTTTTAATCAACTTATTTTAGTTTAAAATTTTATGACATGTTATTAAAGGATAAATGTTCTTGAAGTAGAAAGGATATTTTCTTCAAGAATGGAGTTTAAGAGTTTTATCAAAATTATTTTCCATATAAGAAAATATAGGGTTCTGTTTCTATCCCTATTAATACATGGATTTGATTATGATGTGATGGAAATATTTTTATTAATTCCTTTATCTTATATGAATTGTTTTATGATGTCACGATGTTTATGATTCCCATTTTTATTACATGGGTTATGTAATGATTTATGATTTATGATTTTGTGTCACACATAAGAATGGTATAATTATGAAATGGGTGGGACCTATATCTCCCTCCAATTCATTTGGTAAAGATTTTATATCTCATGAGATAGACATGGCTAGAACGGTATGTTATACCGGTTCAGTGAAACAGGACTGAAACGAGGGTGACTCGGTTCAGAAATGGACTTTGTCCACTAAGATAGTCTTGGCAATGAGTCTTGACTAAAAAGATATGATTCTATATGATTATGTGTGTATGCCACAAAGTTTCATGTTTTATGTTATGATTATTTTGATTACATTTCACATCCATGATTTATCCCATGTTATGAAATTATGATCTTTTTTGCAGGTTAAGATTTCCAAAAGTTATGTGCTTATGTATATGATGTGATTGATGTTTCTTATGTTTACCCTTACTGAGCATTTGAGCTCACCCTTTTGTATGTTTTCCTTCCCCAGGTCAGGAAGAAGGTTATTATGTAAGATATTCCAAAATGGACTATAGATATGATGAAATAAATGGGAGACAGTGTAGACACTTTATGAACCAGTTGTTTATTTTTCCCAGTTTCTAAAGACACTATACCTATACGGTCCTTTCGTGGTTTTGTTATATGTTGTAATAAGTATGCTTCAATTTTGAAGTATTAACAATTTATGTAAAGTATGGGTCGTTATAGTTGGTATCAGAGGAAAGGTATAGTCAAACTTTGGAAACTAGGATGTGAAAGCCTTAGTAAGAACCCTAATGATAAGTATAAGCATAGAACACAATATTAGTGTTTTAGAAATGGCCATGAATAACCTAGGATAAGACCTTAAGTGTGAAATTTTATTCTTGATTATGTGGTTTTCCTATTATAATTAGTGTTGCTCACACTATTATTCTTGGTTTTAGTCAATGGCTGGAACCCGAAGGAACCGTGTTAATGCGGAATGCGACGGGCAATGCAACGATTGTCCCCCTGAGGATCCAAACGTTATGGGAGATGAAATGAAAAATCTTGTATCCATGCTCACACAACTTTCTCAAGCTATGAATCATGCAGGACTTCCAAACGAGCAAAGGAAGGAGCAACATTCTATTAAATCCTTCATGAGGTAGTGTCCACCTTCTTTCAACGGGTCTACTGATCCACTAGTTGCTGAACAATGGATTAGTACTACTGAAAAGATATTTTCAGTTCATCAATGTTCTAAACATGATAATGTCATCCTATCAATTTATCTTTTGTAATGAGATATTGATCAATGGTGGAATCTTATTAAGAATATGAGGCAAAGGGATGAAATTGAGTCCATGGAATGGGATGAGTTCAAGAACTTATTTTTCAATAAGTACTTCCCTATTATTCTTTGAACAAAGATGGAGAAAGAGTTTCTTTAACTGAAGCAAAAGGATGATGAATCTGTTGGTACCTATGAAGCAAATTTTACAAGACTTGCAAGGTACGCTTCTAGAATTATTATCCAACCGGAGAGTAAGATCGATCGATTCTTTAGTGGCTTAAAACCAAGTCTTCGAAGGGCGTTATCCCTAAGGGACTTCAATAGCTATGAGGAAATAGTTCGATGTCCTCTCAAAGTCGAGATGGAGATTGGAGTAACCCCTCAGTCATATGGGTTTGATAAGAAGAGGAAAATGGAATTCAAAGGAAAATCAAAAGAGCACACTGAAAAGAAGATGAGCTTTCCCTTATTCTCAAAGTGTGCAAAGAAACATGGAGGGAGTTGTCTTAAAGGAACAAGTAAATGTTTCAAATGTGGAAAGGAAGGTCATCAGGAATTTGAATTCCACGATGATGGGAAGAAGATTTCTAATGATGAAAACAAAGGAAGGGATACACAGAATGAACCTACTACACTTCAATGTTTCAAGTGCAAGGAGATGGGACATTATTCCAATAAATGCCCTAATCCAAGGGTTGATGATGATGGTCGACGTCAACAAACTCTTATGGATAAAGACAAAGGAATGTCACATGCAATTTCTATCAGCGATGTGTATTACGATAACGATGTGGTGAAAGGTACAATTACCATCCACTCTAAAGTAGAAAATGTTTTATTTGATTCTGGATCCACCCACTCTTTTATTTCTGAAGAATTTTCTAAGGGTATCACCGTATTACCTCAACAATTAGATGTTGAGTTAGCTGTGACAACACCTAATGGCACAACAGTCGCATCAAAAGTATATAATTCTTCTCCGATCGAAGTTTGTGGGAAAGTGCTTCCTGCAAATCTTGTGATCCTTCCTATAGTATAATTTGATGTGATTCATGGCATGGATTGGATTTCTTTATATGGAGCTCATATCAATTTCCAAAGAATGGAAGTCACATTTTATAATCCAGATCAATCTATGATCGTCTATCAATGAAAGGATGAAAATAACCTTCACGTGGAAATTTCTTCCATCTTATGGGTCTTTATTCCACTAAATGAAGGTTATTTATCTCAAATTTTTGGTGAGAAACTCACGATTATGAATATGCCCATTGTACGGGAGTTTGATGATGTCTTTCCGGAAGAATTATCGGGACTTCCACCAAATCGTGAAGTTGAGTTCTCAATAGAACTTGTACCGGGTGCATTGCCTATTTCAATGACACCTTATAGAATGGACCCAATTGAGTTGTAGGAATTGAAGAAGCAACTCCAAGAGAATCATGATAAGGGATTCATATGCCCTAGTGTGTAACCTTGGGGAGAACTTGTTCTATTTGTTAAGAAGAAAGATGGATCAATGAGACTCTGCATTGATTATTGAGAACTTAACAAGATCACTATCAAGAACAAATATCCTCTCCCATGCATTGATGACTGATTTGACCAACTACGAGGAGCTCAATACATTTCCAAGATTGATCTTTTTTCAGGGTATCATCAATTAAGGGTCAAAAGGGAGGACATACCAAAGACGACTTTCTGTACAAGGTATGTACATTATGAATTTATAGTGATGCCATTTGGTCTTACTAATTCCCCTGCTATCTTCATGGATCTGATGAATAGAGTCTTTAGAGACTATCTTGATCAATTTGTGGAAGTCTTTATAGACGATATTCTTGTCTATTCAAAGAGCAAGGAAGAACGTGAAGATCACTTTAGAATTATATTGAAGACCCAGAGAAAGGATATTCTTTATGCCAAATTTACCAAGTGTGAATTTTGGCTTAAAAAATTGGAATTTTTGGGTTACATAATCTCAAAAGAGGGGATATCTGTGGATCCAGCAAAAACAGAGGTTATCGAAAGATGGTCGAGACCAACAATAGTAACTGAGATCTGAAGATTTCTTGGTTTGGCTGGATATTATCGACGTTTTGTGAAAGATTTTTTATGATTATCTAATCCACTCACCATGTTGACTCGAAAAGGAGTTAAGTTTGTCTGGACGGAAGAATGTGAAGAGAATTTCAAAGAGTTGAAAAGAAGGTTATCCAGTGCACCTGTGCTCACACTACCTTATAGTGGAGAATGTTTTTTGATCTATAGTGATGCATCCAAGAAGGGATTGGGCTGTGTTCTTATGAAAAATGATATGGTGATAGCTTATGCCTCACGACAGTTGAAAATACACGAGAAAAATTAACCCACACATGATTTGGAGTTAGCTTCGGTAATCTTTGCATTAATGATTTGGAGGCATTACCTTTATGGTGAAAGGTGTGATATTTATACTGATCATAAAAGTTTAAAGTATATTTTCACACAAAAGGAGCTGAATATGAATCAAAGAATATGGTTGGAGATGATTAAGAATTATGACTGCTCAATCCATTACCACCCTGTGAGAGAAAACAAGGTGTCAGATGCATTAAGTCAACAAGACCATGCTAGTTTATCCATGATGAGGATCACAAAAGATCCAATATTTAAGGATTTACAAAGGATGGATCATGGAATTATAATGGAAGGTGAAAATATTATCTTTCTCAAATGAATGTTCAACCATCTATACATGTCAAGATTAAAGAGGCACAGAAAGAAGATGTCGAGTTACAAAAGAAGGTGAGAAACGTTCCTGAATTCAACCTTGATTGTGATGGGATAATAAAGTTCAGGAATTGGGTTTCTATTCCTCCCATCCCCGAATTAAAGAAGGAGCTGCTGGATGAGGCTCATAGTTCTTCATTCTCTATTCATCCTGGAAGCACGAAGATGTATAGGGACCTGAAAGAGTACTTATGGTGGGATGGAATGACAAGAGATGTTTCTGAATTTGTCTCTAGATGCTTGGTTTGTCTACAAGTTAAAGCCGAGAGACAAATGTCTAAGGGGATGTTACAACCATTACCCATACCCGAATGGAAATGGGAAAACATCACTATGGACTTTGTCACAGGACTTCCGAAATATCCAAAGGAAATAATGCTATATTGGTCATAGTTGATCGTATTACAAAGTCTTCACACTTCATTACAATTAGAGAGGATTTCTCTCTGGATTATCTTGCCAGGATATATGTAAAGGAAGCGGTAAGATAGCATGGAGTACCACTTTCTATTTTATACGATCAGGATCCGATATTTACTTCAAAGTTCTGGCGAAGTCTTCAGCATATTCTGGATACAGAGTTGAGTTTCAGCACTGCTTATCATCCTCAGACAGACGATCAGTCTGAGAGAACAATTCAAACCCTAGAAGATATGTTGAGAGCTTGATCTATGGATTTCAAAGGTGGTTGGGATCAACACCTACCTTTGGTGTAATTTTCTTATAATAATATCTTTCACTTCAGTATTCAGATGGCTCCTTATGAAGCTCTCTATGGAAAGAAATGCAGGACTCCAACTTGCTGGGATGAAGTTTGGGAAAGAAAGCTATTAAGACCTAATCTCATTGATGAAATGGCAGAAAATGGCAGATCTATTCAACAACACATAAGAGCAGCTCAGAGTTGACAGGAAAGCTATGCCGACAACCGAAGAAAAGACCTAGAGTTTGAAGTGGGTGATAAAGTGTTCTTACGAATATCTCCCTAGAAGAGGGTTATGAGATTTGGAAATAAGGGGAAGTTGAGACCTAGATATATCGGTCCTTTCGAAATACTGGATTGTGTTGGGAAGGTAGCTTACCGATTGGCGCTTCCACCGAATCTCTCTCAAGTTCACGATGTGTTCTATGTATCTCTCCTGAGAAAGTACATACCTGATCCTTCACATGTACTCAACTCAGAAGTTGTACCGTTGGAGCAAGATATTTCTCATGAAGAACAACCGATAGAGATTTTGGATCGTAGTGAAAAAGTCCTATGAAACAAGACCCCTCGATTGATGAATGATTTATGGAGGAACAACCAATTAGAAGAAGCTACATGGGAGCTTGAGGATATGATGAGGGATAGGTATCCTCATCTGTTTGTTACAAAGTGACGAATTTTGAGGGCGAAATTAATTTTAAGGGGGGTAGAATGTAACACCCAAGACTTGTATGTTATATAAATCATCAAAGGAATCTTTTTCTACACAACACTTGCTTGGATTTCTTTACAAGAAATCGCGACCTTTCTCGATAGCTTGCGTCGTACACAATACCGAGTTTCACTAAACAACGATAAGCTATTAAAATATTATTAAAACTAGCCGTTATGAATAGTAATAACCACTATTTGAAATTTTATAAATTTTATTTTTCAAAATGGACTTCATTTTTGGATTCGGAATATCAAAATTAGCCTAGGGTGAAATTTTGGTATATTTATGAAAACTTTCAATTTTTTATGAATAGTGAAACCACTAAGTGGTAGTTAAAAAACTGATTTTTTCATAAAACATAATATTACTGCTTCTGTGAGTGGAATTTCGAAAATCCGAGAGACACGGTTAATATAAAGGACTAAAATGTGGTTCAATGAGATGAATATAATTTTTGGTGAATAGTAACGTTTTACGTTTTTTTACCACGGTTAAAAGTAAATAGTGTAATTAAGGGTAAAGATGATATTATTATTACCCTAGCACATGTCCTAATTCTATTGGATAAGTGTAATTCGACCAAAAATAAACTTAGGAATAAAATATGACCATTTAGGCCCACATGGATTAGATTAGGATATTTATTATTAATTTATTTAAAGAAGGGTTAAAATAGTTCAAATCAAAGTTGAATAAGTAAATAATTTTTAATACGGGGTTATACATAAGATAAATTCCACTATAAAAATTCATTAGAAAGCTAAAAATATTTCCTACATAATGGTATTTTATTTGTAATTTTTAGACTTTAAATAATTTAATTTATTTATGACACAAAGATGATGCAGAAATTATCTTATTAATGAAATATTGACATAATTAATGTTATAAACAACAAAATAAATGTAATTTGAGACTTTTTATGAATTAAACTAATTTTATAGGTTAATATTATATGTTATTATTGATTTAATTAACTTGGTTAGAACTAATAATTATGTTATGATTTTCACAAAAATCAATTACTAAATAGTTTAAAAATTGATATAAAAAAGTTTTTTAAAAAATATATTATATTAGTAATTGTTATTTTATTCCTAAAAATCTATGGTTCGGCCAAATGACTTATATAAGGTTATATATATTAATAATAAACAACTTGGGGTTCGTTTGGCTGCTTATAGTATGTTTATTAACCTTATATTATAAGAACACAAGAAGACACGGTAAAAGTAAACTTATTTAACTTAATGTTAAATCTAAATGATAAGGATAAAATAGGAACCTAAAATTGTCTAAATTCTATTGGATGAGATTATTTCGACCCATCGCAACCTTATAATCTAAATATATCAATTTGGAGCTATTTAAAACCGAACTTGACTTTATAATAAAATAATATTTTTAGTTTTCCCAAAGGTGCCCCTCTCCTCCCTTATAAAAGGGCACCTCCTCCCCCTCTTCCTCACACCACTTTGAGCCTTCATGCTCAAAACACCCCTGCCAATTCCTCCTCTCCAATTCCGTAGAGACATCCTAGAGGTCCTGGTCTTCTTCAAAGACCAATTTTAGTGCCCTAAAATAAGGTCTCAAAGAAGCACTTCAAAGAAGTGGTAATGTCTGTTACCGATTCTTTCATCTTTATTTCTTCTTCCACTTATTCTTATTTAGTTGTTTCATTATGAAATAATAACATCAGTATCACTCATATACTGATATGTTATTATAAGTATGAAACAACCCTATTTCACCATCCATCCATCCTATGGAAAAAGAAATCATCGCACGTGCGTACGTACGAAATACCGTCTCCACGCCGTGGTGTAATCTATTTTCCACCACCACCTTACTTGGATGGGTATAATGGTGTAAATAATAACTTTATATGACTATTATAAAGTGATACTGATTCTGAAATAGTATACATACACTCCAATACAATTCCACGATCATAGGAACGATATCATCACTCGTGCGTACGTACGGAATACCATCTCCACGATGTGATGCGACTCGTTCTACATGATCATCATTTCATAATGATTATATAAATGAATTGAATGAATTAATATGATATATATTACACTAATAACATACTGTAAATGAGGTATCTATAACCTAAATATATGAATAAGAATTTATTCGACAAAACACACATAAGAACAAAAAGTTATAAACACCCGAATAACAAGGAGAAATGAAATATTACTACTAAGAAGCTAATAAATGACCATATATGATAACATAAAAATAAGTATTATTCTGGAATAAGTCAATGACATTATTTAAATCATTATACAGGAGGTTCTGACACTTATGACGCAAAATGGACCTATGGTAAGGGAAATATCACAATCTCATTTTTATCCAATATTGTTTGTACTTTAGTATTTATTGGGGTGTATTTTATCATCCACATCCCTGTTTCCTCAATATGTAATATTATTTCCATTCACCTACAATTGTTTAAATCCTATTTTACCCTTCGGGGAGTTTTTAGTAAAAGATATGAAATGAATCTGTTTTCGTTTTTCGTACGAGGTACTTTTTTGACTTTTCTGACAAAAGTACGAGAAGAATGTTTTTTTAAACTTATACGGCATGAATGGATTTTTAAAACATTATTTCCATGAAGGATCCTTTAAAAGTTATCAAGTTTATTTTTAATCAACTTCATTTACTTTAAAATTTTATGACATGTTATTAAAGGATAAATGTTTTTGAAGTAGAAAGGATATTTTCCTCAAGAATGGAGTTCAAGAGTTTTATCAAAATTATTTTCCATCTAAGACAATATAGGGTTCTGTTTCTATCCCTGTTATTACATGGATTTGATTATGTTGTGATGGAAATATTTTTATGAATTCCTTTTTCTTATATGAATTGTTTTATGATGTCACGACGTTTAAGATTCCCATTTTTATTACATGGGTTATGTAATGATGTATGATTTATGATTTTATGGCACACATAAGAATGGTATCATTATGATATGGGTGGGACCTATATCTCCCTTCAATGCATTGGGTAAATATTTTCTATCTCATGAGATAGACATGGCTGGAATGGTAGGTTATACTGGTTCAGTGAAACGGGACTGAAATGAGGGTGACTCGGTTCAGAAATGGACTTTGTCCACTAAGATAGTCTTGGAAACGAGTCTTGACTAATAAGATATGATTATCTATGATTATGTGTGTATGCCACAATGTATCATGTTTTAAGTTATGATTATTGTGATTACATTTCACTGCCATTATTTATCCCATGTTATGAAAATATGATCTCTTTTGCAGGTTAAGATTTCAAAAAGTTATGTTCTTATGTATATGATGTGATTGATATTTCTTTTGTTTACCCTTTCTGAGAATTTGAGCTCACCCTATTGTATGTTTTCTTTCCCCAGGCCAGGAAGAAGGTTATTAAGTAATATATGCCAAAAGGGACTATAGATATGATGAAATAAATGGGAGACAGTGTAGACACTTTATGGACCAGTTGTTTATGTTTCCCGGTTTCTAAACACACTATACCTATACCGTCCTTTCGTGGTTTTTGTTCTATTTTGTATTAAGTATGCTTCAATTTTGAAGTATTAACAATGTATGTAAAGTATGGGTCGTTATATTTTTTGTGACATTGAATGATGAAATGTGTTTTAGAGTGTATTTCCCGACAACTTACTTTGAATAAGTGGTGGTTTAGCATCAATTCGATGATGTTTACCTCAACCCCTTGTGTTTACATAGTGGAATTGTGATGGGAATTAGATGGGATTTTGGATGGGTTTACCACATACATCTTGGGGATGCAATGAAATCTTGGTGAGTGATGATCAACTCACAAAATATCCATTTTTCTGAGAAATCAGGGAACCAAAAAAATGAGAGATATTGTGTGACCTCTATGTGAAAGATACAGCTTTAATCAATGGTGTTTCATCGATGATCTTTTCTGATCCTAATTATATCATTACAATTTTGATGTTGAAGTAATTAAAGTATGATTTTGGGACACGATTATTCTTGGGAACATCATTTCTCCCCAAGGAGAACCAGATTGAGAAAACCATTCTAGTTTTGGAGGACATGCTATGGGATTCCATGTTAGAAATATTTTTAGTTGGGAGTATCACGTAACACTGGTGGATATTTCATACATAAAAACTTTCAATTTCACCACTAGAATGTTATCATTTTTTTCATTGTATAGGTGACCTTATATTTCACCACTTTTCTGGACTGATTGAGGAGAGTCAGCACTCAAGGGTCTGACATTGGTGCAAACTACTACATAAATGTTTATATCATCTTGGATAAGATGAAGACTACACATCTCCATTATAAGTTTTGTTTTGATAGGAGATGTGGACCATTGTTTTTCTTGGAATGAGACCATGTGTTTTAAATGTTTTCACCTAAATAAGGATTATAGAGATGTGGAAGGGGTGGAAATATATCTATATGGTTCATCATCCCCTTCCTGATACTATATAATGTTGTAGAAGTGAAATGCCTCTTAGATATACCTTTCTAGCAATTAAATGTACACAATATCTTCAACATTTCACATATGAGTATGTTTTTTCATGAGTCATCATGCATTATCAATTTATTAATGATAGACATCGAATATATAGTGATATTTGATGAGTACCTTATAAATATTAAGGATCAAAAGGAAATGAACTTTTAGGGGTAGTTTATTTATTTGGTTTGCATTTAGTGGCTACATAGGATTCTCTACGAGAGAACATGGGGGTGGGATGATCAGATTCACTCTTAGTACATCAATTTTCATTAGTAGCAAATGTTTTGGCTTTTCATTATCATAAATCCCCCAAGGTGGGAAAATGTAACATCTCTGATTTTTCATGTATTATTTTTAGACACTATATGGATTATTTTTTAGGCCATGATTTGAGATGGTGTGTGATTCTGATTCCCAATGATCCCAGAATAAATGTCTGAAACATTATAATATGTTTAATAACATGAATTAATGGTTTTTCAAAAAAAGTGGAATAAATATTAATTAAATTCCTGAATATGATATATGATGTTGTCGTTCATTTTACAATATATGATCTAACATAGGTGTGAAATAACATTAGTCAGCATGGGTCATTTTTGAGAATGATGTGACGAATGTAAAAAAATAGTTGAATAAGAAATTATCTTGACAAAGAGACCTAATTATATCATTAAATAAACACTTATGGAAAATTCATAGGTTTTCCCGCATTACACTATGATGTTTATGAATTCCATTGGTTCATTGGAGATGACCCCATAGGTAAAAGTCAATGAAAATTGATTTTCAAGTCATAGATTGATGATAAGTGTGATACACGATCAAGGAATACCACTCCAAAATGTGACACAACATCATTCTTCAATAATGATATGACCAAATATAGGTATGTTGTTTTGTTTTTTGTAATTTCATCATAATCATAATCTTGGAAGAACATGGATAATTTATAAGAATGAGTATTGACTTGTGCATCAGTGATATATTTTACTGTGATTGAATTGATATATTTTTGGGGTCATTTATTTCCATCTTCCTTTATTGATTGTTATGAAAGGGATCATGTCCATCGTGAACAATGGTTGAGGTTCATTCCTCAGGGTTTTAGATGTTCCTTTAACCCACCGTTCTTTGTGTTATTGGTTGTTAGATACCAATGGTCCAAACCTAATGTTTTTGGGTGCCCTTAAACTCGATAAAACCCATTGATTTGTGGAAAATAATCAATTGAGGATGGGTCGGTGTTGATAAAGGTTCAAGGATAATGGATCTATGATAAATTTCGTTTTCATATTCTGGTGGATATTTAGCGGATCATGGATGTGGATGTGTTGATAGCTGGTGAAGGCGGAGACACATTGTGGCAGCAGTGACCGGCAGAGGTGGCTGGTGCCAGAGGCGGCAATGCCACGTGTAGACAGGATCTGCAACAGCAGATGCAGGGATATGATGGGGATAGAATATTAGGACACTAGAGCATATCAGCATATGGTAGAGTGACGATAGAATCAAAATGTGCCTATAGGACAGGCCATGAAGAAGTACAGGGTGGGCCCGGTGGTCTAGGTCAGCCCGGTGTGCAGGTTTAGAAGACATGGACCCTGGTCAGACACTAGTCCGATCTGTGGAAACCATGGAAGACCCCCTTTGTGGTCAAATGCACCTGCTCAAGTTGGCAAAAGCGTAGTGGCCCAATAGCTAGACCGGAGTTGGTCCACCGTTGTGGTCGGTCTGGGGAATAGGTTGAAAAAAAGAGGTAGTCATTACATGGGTGGATGGTATGCAAGGTAGGTGGATAGATCTAGCTTTTTGGTCCACTAGCCCTTAGTAATTCAATGGGATTCTTTACTCAAGCGGTCAGACCTCCAAAAAAGATCCCCCAAACAACATTCAGTTAGTGGCAGCGTGACCCTGACTTTAAGATAGTATACAGATGAAAATATTTTGGTATATTATACATAATTGAGTCATTTATTATTTATATTTTTGAATAGTATTGGTGGAGTGCATTCCCTTGGTCTGTTACTCAACGAAACTATGTGGCCTTACATTCTCATCATTCGATTATAATCTCAAATAGAAGTCGAGTATCTGATAGAGTTTTGGTGTCTAAAGTGGCCAGAGGTCGTTACATCCATCATAATTACATTTATTACACCTACACTAGCACAGTGGTGCAGGGTCGAACAACATAGATGGCAGCCGATTGATTTCAATGTTTTTAAAACTAAAACCTCACTATTGTCAACAGTGAGGCATGAATCTTTTTATTTTAATAACTTTTATATTTTATTAATAAAATGGAAACATGATGAGGAAACTAGATTTTCTAACAAAGAAAATTAAGTTATTCTATGTACTGTTAAACTAATATTAATACAATATACTAGTATAAAGAAGAAAGGCAAAGAATCGAGATCAGCTAAGTAATCAAAAAAATTCTAAACAATTGGTTCGAATTGATGTTCTCTGCATAGCTCACAATCGAATCACACTTCAAGAAAGCCTGATGAATTTCCCTCACATGGAAACTCAACAGGAAGATGGCTATGTCTTGGAGTTCGCCACACCAAAACTCAACCAAACTGCAAAGTAGTTTTTAAAAGTAACTTCTGGAAATTAACTCACCATAAATCTTCAAAGTTAATGACATTGATGTTCTAAAAAATGCATTAAAAAACAACCTCTCAAGTTGAAATTGAATTATGAAATTGAAAATATTGAAGTGTGAATGATCAATGATTATAAACAGAATCAATCACTCCAACTGATTCTAATTTTGAAAAAAATTAAGCATACGATTATTTAAACATCATAAGCAGATGGTTTTAAAATTACTGAGTTTAGAAAGTTCAATCTATTATCATATTGATTCAAGAAGTTTAAAACATCCATGAAAATAATACAAATATTAAGGATAGAGGGAAGATGTACTCCCCAAGTACTGCTCTGCTCCCGGGCTCCTTGTTCTCCTGCTCGTCTCCAGCGCTGCTCCTCGGAGTATGCTCTCGTCTGGATGAGGTCTTGGAATGGAAAAAATGATATTCCATCAAAATTATTCTACTACTCTCTTTTTATGTCTTATTTTCATCTACTGCATGTCACCGCATACTTCCACCGACTTGAATTCAACTTTAACTATTGCACCGCACACGTGTGTGTGTTCGCGACAAGCACGTCACACTAACTTTTCTCATGTATCTAACTCCTGTTGAGTTGGATAAGTGAATCTGGACAGAAACTCACATCCTGCATGAACCTGCACAAATTAACACATAGATTAATTAAAAACGAGATGTAAATAAAAAACATTTAAAATTATTACTTAATTAAAAGTTTTAAAAGATGTGATTATAAATATATTAATTCATATAAATTAAATTTATCAATGTTAACATAGAAATAAATTAAATTAGTCACAAAATAAATTTAATTAAATTACTTTATTCAAGTTCGAAATTATATATTATTATAATTTTAATTTAATAAATTTTATGTTTTCCACCTTAAATTATAACTACTTTAATATTAATTAAGACATTATAATTTACTAGTTTAGGTTAGTTAACGTTTTATTAAAGATAATTAAATTATTAATTATATTTTATAAATTAGTTATATTATTTTTTTATTTAGTCATAACTATAATATTTAACTGTTAAAGTTAAATTTTATTTATAATTATTATTATTTTAATTTATATTTTTGTTAATGTAAAATTGTATGTGTTTGTTAGTTTTTTTAATATTTGTTTATCCTCTCCCTGGGTCTTCTTCTCCGTCGCGCCTCAGGAGGGATTCTATCCCTCTGTTTCTTCTCCGGGAGGGCGAGGCGGCTCCCTTCCACTGTTCCAAGCTCGGTCTCAGATCTGGCAGCGATGGTGTGGCTTCGAAAAATCCCCAAAACTCCACCAGCGGCGGGCATGGGCTTCGGATCCAATAGATCTTATGCTCGTGATGTCATCTTGAGGTAGGTGTCATTAACCAGCAAGAAGTGAGAGGAATTCTTCAATAGTGCAACGTACTCCAACCGATATCCAGCTTGGCCACACCATCCATCCACGGTAGATGCTTGGCACTAGCAGAATCAATGGATTACATCTGTGAATGATGGTATTGAGGCTGAGGAGTATGTTGCAGTGGAAGGAGTGTAGGGGATAGGTGGCAAGATCTGGAACCATGAAGGAAGATGTGAAAAGGCCATCGATGCTGGTAAGAAAAGGTGTCAGGATTATGATTTGGAAATAGTGTGAGAAGGGAAGCGGTGATTCAACAACGCAGTGCCGGTGAGACCGTGAGAAAGAGGAGACGGTGGAAAAAATTGAGACACCATAACAGAATACGGTGAGACTGTAAATAATATCATGGTGGCACCGTGATGAATCCAGTGTGTGGTGTAAGGTGTGTCACGGTGAGTCCGTGAAACGTTCGGTTACGATTGATGTTTCCCCGTGAAGGGTTACGATGGGATAGTAATGGGGTCACGATGCGTCCGCGAAAAGTTGTCACGGTGAGTCCGTGAGCAACCAGTGGCAGAGACACGGAGAGACCGTGATGAAACCGGTGTGTGGTGACACTGTGACTCGGATGAAACCGTGAATCTGCAAATATAAGAAAAGTAAATAAATTAAATTACAACTTAAATAGAATACGAACGAAGTAGTTAATTGAAAATAAAACATAATTAAAATAATTGAAAACTTAATTGAAACATAAACATTAATAAATATATAAAACCAATTAAACATAAGATAAATTATTAAAAATTTCAATTATTAAACTTCAAATTGACACAATACTAACTCTAAAATTAACGATTAAAAGCATTAAATAATAAAATAAAACATTTATGTATCAACGAAAAACTTGTTCAAAAAGGGTACTGTAACAAATTAAATTAATTTAAAGTGGACATAAAATTATTATTTAATTAAACCATTATGTCGATTAATGAAAAAGAATTTAAAGAGACATAATAATTTAAGTAGGTCTATAATATTTTATTTTAATTAATGATTTATTGAAATACATCTACTAATTAGGTTTTATTAAATTAATTCATAGTACATGTAATGTCAGATTAAGACTACGTATTTATAGTGAAAAATTCAGACTAATAAATTATTTAATGTTAAACTATTAGCTATGCAGAGAAAAAAAAATCTTAATAAATAGTTAAATGTATATAAAATTAATCTAATAAATAAATTAATTATTTTAATGCTTAAAGTACACAGTTAATTATAAAAAATTGATTAATTATTAAATTTAGTGACAAAATTATACAAGTGTCATTATTTATCAAAAAGTACTAAAATAAGTGATTAAATTAATAAAAATTAATTATAATGATGTGGAAAAACATGTGTTTTTAAGGCCACATCAAATTCCCCCACACTTAAGAATTGTTGGTCCTCAAACAATCCCATGTTTTATATTCTTTGAAAAATGAAGTATGATTTTCATGATACTGCTGAAAATGTAACATGACCAAAAATTTGAAACAAAGGACAGTAACATGTCACTAGGATTTTAGAAACTAAGTTTCTCATATGAACCTTGCCTTAAGAAAATACACAATGGTAGTCTTGAAAAATATGAATCATCAAGTAATGAAGATTTCATTCCTCATATGTGGTACTACATAGTGCTTAACATCAATTCAGGATCAAATCTAGAGTCCAAGAGTGACCAAAAGGTAAAATGTATGTGGAATTAAGAACTTAACCGTGGAAATTTTACTTTGACTCAACTCCTAGGTTTTAAAGAATAAATAATTATTTTGTGAATCACCTTTTTGATAAAACCTAAATGATTTCCATATAAATCAATTGATCCCTTCTTCATTTGGGGTTCATCATTACCCTCACCTTAATGAGCCTATTTTTTAACCTAGACACATTATTTATTTTTCCCAAGCCATGTATCATTGTGCTAAGCACTGTGCAATATGAACTTATTCATAGTTTACAGAGGGCATTAAGTTAATAGAAACACAGCCAACATCTAAGGTCACAGAGACTCACCGTGGGATCCCTGATGCCCCAACTACTCTAGTTTAAATAGAATTATATAAAATTCATTTACATTAGCTCATAAATGAAATTACTTATAAGAATTTAAAGGAAAAAACGAAGCCCCTATGATCAAAACCAAACTTCAAATTCCAATAGTTATGATCATAATTACATAACCAGATCACCCATGTCACTCTCAGAAGTAGCACCTAAACTGAATTTCCATCATACCACTAAGAAAGATCACTCAGCATTCATCCAAACTCATCAATTTCAGATTCAGTGCATAACTTAACTACCAGAAAGTAACTTGAGCTAAGGAAAGACCCAATTGAGTACAGTGTAAATCCTAAAATTATGAATGAATTTTGAAAAAAATTATCCATTTTTTATCAAAAAGTTTGAAGTTGTAGTGGTAATTGATGTGCTTTCAATTAAGCACAGTTTAGCACAGTCAAGAATTGACCCCCTCCCCCACACATAAAACCAATATTGGTCCCCAATTTTGACTTCTAAATATGGAGAAGAAAAATTAATCAATTAAGGTTTAAAATAGATTTTTAATTAAATAGATTTATGAAATGTACAAAGGGGCTCAATGAAGTTCAAAAATTCAGTTTTCCACAATGAATAAATAATCAGTAGCTTCATTAACAAGTACATTCATTAACATTTATGTCCAGTGAATATTTTTCAATACAGATTAAATGATAACATGTGATGTGTGGATACAAAATTAATTGGGTGTAAGCATTATAACCAAGTATGATTCAAATGGATCTTCAATAAAGTAGAAATTTTTATGCTAAACACCCTAACATTAATCATATTTAAAAGACCAGAAGCATGTACTCCCACCACACTTAATTTCAAGAAGTGAAAAGGATTTCAATAGAAATGCAATACAAATCTTCAGCAAGAAGCACATGTATATTTTTTTAATAAAAACAGAATTTTTTAGTGACAACAACAAGCATCCGATATTTTTATATGCAATTAATGCAACAGATTGTCCGCAAGTATGTAGCAGAATTTTTAAAACAAGCAGAATTTTTTTTTAAATGAGCAGAATTTTTTTCTAAAGCATTAAAGAGCAGAAAAATGAAATGCAGCAATTATGAATTGAGTACTTCCTAGAATATATTTGTCAATTTTCTTCCAGTATGGAAATTCCACAGCATTTATTGACACAAGAGGCAACATCATAAAAACATTGAGCATAAAAATAGGAACAAGTAACCACCATAGACAATGAAAAAAAAATAAAAAAAATCAGCACTTTATTCAACACTAAAAAATGAACAGAAATAAAAGTAAACACAAAAGAAAGAACATGGGTTGACTCCCATGAAGCACTGAATTTAAAGTCTTCAGTTAGACATTATTTAATTACATATTTTTTATTTTTTAACAAGAAAAAATCAAAGGGTTGCCTCCCATGCAGCGCTATGTTTAAAGTCCCCAGCCAGACTCACCAAGCAACTAACCGTAGTCATTGGATGGATGTGGTTTCCTTAATAGGAACAACCACATGTGTTTGGCCCATTTTTTTAACAGAACAGTGAAGATTGTGGGCACCAAAACATAAGCAGATAAAAATGGAATTCTCATAGCATGAATTAACCCCTATGTAGCACCATTTAGCAGTAATGGATATAGTGTTTTCCACTTCTAGTTTTGTTTAAGATTTATCAAGAGTTGATTTCACATGAAGGGATAACATATTAATCAGTGCTTCAATGGGTGTGTCATTATTTTCATGGATTTCTCTCTCAAATTCAACACTCAGAAGTTCAAATTCAAGGGTGGTTGTCGGTTAATACTGAATAGTAGTTTCAAGAAGAGATTCAATTAAGTGTTGAACAGAATCATGTACTCTAGTACTCAATTTTAATTCTCCCTCTAGACTACTATCAGTATCATGATGATCTTTTTCACCCTTCACAGATGAGGATGTAAGTGACTGACAAGGAAGAGAATTTATTTTTTCACTAACAGGTTTAGCTCTAACAATGTTATAAATATCTTCCAAAATATCCTCATCTATTAACTCACACTGAACATCTACTTCTTCTATCAAATTAGTTCTGCAACCATCATCTAATGTGTGTGTATAACTCTACATTAAGTTCATGTTCAAAAGGTTCAATTTCAAAAACCATGTCTGTAGTGTTTACTAGAATGTTGTGTTCAGGGGAAGAAATTTTCAATTCAGCTTCAATAAATTCATGGTCATGATTGATCAAATTCAAACAGTCTTTCCCATTTATATCAACAATATTTTTCAATTTTACTACACAATGTTTCAGATAAGTGATCACTATGAGAATAGGGAAATGAGAGCTCATTAAAAAGGTTTTCGTCAAATTTCATTCCCTCATCCTCATCATCTGACAATATTTCAAAGATTATTGGGTTTATAGGTTCAAAACGTGGAAGAGAAGTATTCTGTTTAGGTACAAAAATTTCAGATTCCAGGTTATTCCAATTAAGGTTCTCTTCTAAAATGTTCACAATATCATGTTCTGCCTCAATGTTCACAAAATCAGAAAATTTGGGTGAATCATTTTTAACATTCAAGTTTTCAGTTTCAAGTATATCTTCTACCCGAGTGACTTCCTTTTAAAAGTTTCTAAAATAGTGATTTTTCTCTAAAGTAGGGATGATTAAAAGAACTGAGGTATCTTTTTCAATATATTTTAATTTAGTTTCAAAATTGTCCAACTAAACACCTTTAAATCACTTTTTTATATTTTAAATGTCATGATCTTGATTAAGTGACTTGGTTGTTTCCAATTTGGTTCAACAGTTTTATATTCTTCAATGTGAATGTTTTTTTGTCCAGCTTTATAGTCACTCTCCTCTTAAATTATATTTTCAAATCTTTTATAAACATTTTATTTTTCATTTTATTCAAACTATTCTTGTTCATTAACCCTTTATTGTAATTCTAAGAGCATATTTTACAATTTTTTCTTTCTTTGATCTCGCTCTTCAAAATCTCTGAGTTGAATTTCATGGGTATTATTAGACCAATTATTTTAATTATTCTCCATAGAATCTTGTTTGGTTTCAATTGATTCTATCTTAGTTAGTAATTCAGGATTAGATTCAAAATTTTCATTTTCATCAGTGTAATCAATATGTTGTGGTCGGTTATAAACACACTACCAAAAAGTATGTCCATAACCTCCACAAAAAACACAATATGGTCCATTGTAGTAGTTTGAACCATCAAAAAATTCCATTTTTTAAATTTTCATCTTAAAAACATTGAGTTTCACAGATGATGTAAAATTTTAATGGTAAACTTAAGTAGTAGGTATAGTTCACAGTAGTTTTTTTAAAATCATATTTTCTTTTAAAATGAATTTTTTATTGTTTTTATGGTTTTTTTCTATTTTTAAAACCCTAAACTATTAGTGTGTGCCTTCCCCGATAACGGCACCAAATGTTGATGTAGACGAAGGTCATCACGGCCCTCAAAATTACATTTATTACACCTACATTATCACAGTGGTGTAGGGTAGAACAACAGAGAAGGCATACAAGTGATTTCTTATGTTTTAAAACTAAAACCTCATTGTTGTCAGTAGTGAGGCATGCATCTTTTTACTTTTTATAATTCTTTTAATAATGAAACAGAAATAGGATGAGGAAACTATATTTTTTATCAAAGAAACTAAAGTTATACTAAGTACTGTTAAACTAAGAGTAATATAATATACTAGTATAAAGAAGCAAGACAAAGAAGCGAGATCAGCTAAGTACTCAAAGGAATTCTAAACTATTGGTTCGAATGGATGTTATCCACATAGCTCACAATTTAATCACGCTTCAAGAAATTCTAAAGAATTTCCCTCTCCATGAAACACAACAGGCCGATGACCATGTCATGGAGTTTTCCACACAAAAACTCAACCAAACTGCAATGTATTTTTAAATGGTAACTTTTGGAAACAAACTCACCATAAATCTCCAATGTTAATGACATTAATGTTCTGAAAAATGCATTCAAAAACATCCTTTCCAGTTGAAATTTAATTATGAAATTGATAATATTGATGTTTGAATGATCAAAGATTAGAAACAAAATCAATCTCTCCAACTAATTCTAATATCGTAAAAAGTTAAGCATACGATGATTTAAAAATCATAACCAGATGGTTTTAAAATTCCCGATGTTATAAATGTAAATCTATTATCACATTTATTCAAGAAGTTTAAAACATACAAGAACGGAGTACATATATTAAGGACATAGGGAAGAAGTACTCTCCAAGTACTGCTCTGCTCTCGGGCTCCTTGGTCTCCTGCTCGTCTCCAGCGCTGCTCCTCGGAGTCTGCTCTCATCTGTTTGAGGTCATGGAATGTAAAAAATGAGAGTCCATCAAATTTTTTCTGATACTCTGTTTTATGTCATTTTCTCATCTTCTTTATGTCACCGCATAATTCCACCGACATGAATTCAACTTTAACTATTGCACTGCACACGCGTTTGTGTATACGCGACAAGCACGTCGCACTAACTTTTCTCATGTAACTAACTCATGTTGAGTTGCTTAAGTGAATTTAGATGGAAACTCACTTCCTTTATGAACCTAGACAAATTAACACACAAATTAATTAACAACGAGATGGACATAAATAAACATTTAAAATTATTTTTTAATTAAAAGTTTTAAAATATGTGTTTATAAATTTATTAATTCATATCAATTAAAGTTAACAATATTAACATAGAGATAAATTAAATAATTCAAAAAATAAATTAAATTAAATTAGTTTATTCATGTTCGAATAAAACTATTATTGTTAATTTAATTTAGTAACTTTTATTTTTGCCACCTTAAATTATAACTAATTTATGATTAAATAAAGTAATTCTAATTTATTAGTTTAGCTTAGATAACGTTTTATTAATTTTATTTAAATTATTAATTCTAGCCTATAAATTGGTTATTATATTTTATTTATTTATTAATAACTATAATATTTACCTGTTTAAGTTAAATTTTAATTATCATTATTATTATTTTAAATTATATTTTTTAATGTATTATTTTATGTGTTTGTTTGTTTTTTTATATTTGTCTATCCTCTCCCCAGGACTTATTCTTCATTGTGCCTCAGGAGGGATTCTATCCCTCTGTTTCTTCTCCGCGAGGGCGAGGCAGCTCTTTTACAGTCCTCCATGCTCGGTCTCAGATCAGGCAGCGATGGTGTGGCTTCGAAAAATCCTCACAACTACACCCATGGCGGGCATGGGCTTTAGATCCAATAGATCTTATGCTCGTGATGTCATCTTGAAGGCAGGTGTCATCAACTGGAAAGCAGTGAGCGTAATTATTCAACGCTGCAATGTACTCCAACCGATATCCAGCTTGGCCACACCATCCATCTGTTCCAGAAGCTTGGCACTAGCAGCATCAATGGATCGCATCTGTGAATGATGGTATTGAGGTTGAGGATTAGGTTGTAGTAGAAGGAGTGTAGGGGATATGTGGAAAGATCTGTAACCATGAAGGAAGATGTAAAAAGGCCATCGATGCTGGTAAGAAACGGTACCATGATTAAGAGTTGGAAACGGTGTGAGAAGAGAACTGGTGAAACAGCAATGCAGTGCTAGTGATTTCGTGAGAAAGAGGATACGGTGGAAAAAATTGAGACACCATAAAGAAATATGATGAGACGGTAAATAATATCACAGTTCCACCATGATGAATCTAGTGCGTAGTGTAAGGGGTGTCACGGTGAGTCTGTGAAACGATGGGTTATAGTAGATGTGTCACCGTGAAGGGTTACGGTGGGACAGTAATGGGGTCACGGTGCGTCCGCGAAAAGGTTTCACGGTGAGTCCGTGATCAACCAGTGGCTGATACACGGAGAGAACGTGATGAAACCAGTGTGTAGTGACACTGTGACTCAGATGAAACCGTTAATCTGCAAATATAAGAAATTTAAATAAATTAAATTAAAACATAAATAGAATATGAACAAAATAGTTAATTGAAAATAAAACGAAATTAAAATAATTGAAATCATAATTACAACATAAAATTTAATAAATTTATAAAACCAATTAAAGATAAGTTAAATTATTAAAAACTTCAACTAATAAACTTAAAATCGACACAATACTAAAGCTAAAATTAATTATTAAAAGCAGTAAATTATAAAATAAAACATTTATATATCAAAGTAAAAAAATTTCAAAGAGGGTACTGTAAAAAATTAAATTAATTTTAAGTGGACATATAATTATTATTTAATTAATCAATTATGTTAATTAATGAAAAATAATTTAAAGAGACTTAATAATTGAAGTAGGTCTATAATCTTATATTTTAATTAATGAGTAATTGAAATACATCTACTAATTTGGTTATATTAAAATAATTCTTAGTACATGCAATATCAGATTAAGACTACATATTTAAAGTGAAAAAATCAAACTAATAAATTATTTAATGTTAAATTATTAGCTATGCTGACAAAAACAACAATATTAATAAATAGTTAAAACTCTATAAAATTATAGTAAGAAATAAATTAATTATTTCAATGCTTAAAGTACACAATTAATTATAAAAAATTGATTAATTATTAAATTTAGTGGTACAATTACACACGTGTCAATATTTATCAAAAATTACTAAAATAAGTAATTAAATTAATAATAATTAATTAAAATGATGTGGTAAAACATGTGTTTTTAAGGCCACATCAGTGTCCCATCCCAATACTGGAGTGTGATACTCTATCATCCCTGGTAGTTTTGTGGAATAAGAATGACCACATTGAGAAGGTGTAGATACTTTATATTGCAGACCATATCAGCAGGGTTTGTGAAATCATTTACATAGGATCCCCTATGTAGCAGTTTGATCCTGATTGAGTTTGTGGCATCCACCAATGGTTCGGGGAATGAACCCCTATCTATGTATCATAGTTCACAGTACACAATTAGAAATAATAGGGTGTGTTCCAAATGTGATTAATTTATAAAGGAAGTATAACTGAGGGTTTCGTGTCTTGAGGAGTGATTTCTCCCAAAATGAGTGTTTCTTTGAGAAGAATCATGTGGATGGCCATTTGTTATGGTCACATGATGGAATGGAGTATATCATGAGTATATGTAGGGTTTTATTTACTTCTTGTACCTATTATAACATTTTTACATATTTTATTGAGAAAAATATACATGGTTTTAAAGGATTATTGTTTTCAGGGAGTACTACTAAGTATAATAATACTCATCCCAAACACAGTATTTTATTTTACATGTGGTGTATTTTTCTGTTGGAAGCTCTTTATATAGTGTCCTAGGGGGAACATGAGTAAGATAAAGCATAACTTGATCTAGTAAGACAGATTATTTTATCTAGATCACACATTTTATGTTGTACTCAACCTTGGGGAAGTTATGACACCTTATAGTTTAAACTAGACTAATGTATAGAATCTTTTTGATGGGATTATGTTTGGACCCGTTTACTTTTCCATTACATCCTTTTGTACACTTTTGGTGGGATCATAGTTTTATGTCAGCATTATTTTAGTTGGATTAAATTTATGAATTTTTTTCTTCAATATTTGTTTGTGTGTAAAGGTAAATAACGCTAATTCCTCATATATGTGAGAAATTCATATTCAATGTTAGTCACCAACCCCTTGTATATTGAAGGTGGAATAGGGCTAGTCATTGCATGGGACCCTCTAGGATGGAACGTGAAACAAAATGTTCTACACAAAGTGTTTATGATTCATATTATAACCATAATAATATTACCTATGCAATCATTTCATCTTCTAGAATAGATCACAAGTTATGGAGCATAATTGTGGAGGAATAAGAGGGAAATGGGTACTAGGTCACCCCATAGTTACCTTAGTGCATAAATGTAAAATGGATCCATGATGGATTTTGTTAGGAATTGGGTCACATTAATGATACAACCATGAATGTAGAGGAAAACCCTATTGGATTTTATATAAATAAAATTTATATGAGTCCATGTCAAGGATTTCTTATGGGACTAAATAACCTATAGTAAAATGGGGGAAAACATGGGAAGGATGGGATATTTAAAATCGAAATGTGGTTCACAATGATATATATCTTTTGGAATTTTCAGCGATTGGTCAATATTGATACAACACATTTCTTTCATATACTCGTCCTATTTCATAAACTCAATAAGTAAGGAATTACTAACACTAACGAATTCTGCATTAGTATTTATATCAGTAATAAATTTTTTTATAACTTTTTTGGTGCCAATTTATTCTCATCTCAGGTCTAAATTCTATTGGTCATTACTCAATCATTGTTAAAGGATGAATTCCTTAATTCAAATGACCATATGGTACCTTTATGTCTCAATAGGTATGATCAAATATTTTTTCTTCATTTTTTATTTATGAAAATTTTAAAATATAATAATAGATTTATGGATGATAATTGTATGTTTTAAATCAATTATTGGTGATACTTGATTCAACATTCAAAAAAATAATATTATTATGTTATCTAATGAGAAATTTTGAGCTACTCCCTCTATTATTTATCTTATAGTGTACACAGAATATATGGATTTGAATAAATTGGGAATGATTAATATGGTGGGTGAAAAATTATCCTACTATAGAAGAAACATAAACTAAATGGTTGAAGGAAAATTTATTAATTATTTCACTAATGTGAAGGATTTTCAAATTTGAGACTCTATATAAAACATTACTCTTTAAAATCAAAACTCATATTACCAACCTGTTGTTGTTAGTTTCATGAATAAAGACCTCAAAATACCAATTTATTTTTGATTAAATAATGCATGGGTTGGTCATCTTGAATGCGGCTGGTTAATCAAGGAGTTTTTGAGTACTTTTCTTTGAAAGGAGGAATATTTATGAATATTTATGTATAAATATTTACTTTTTAAACATAATTACGGGAGGAATTATATATTCATTAGACAATTCAAAGAAATTTTCTCCTTTGAGAGAAATTTTTAATAGGTTTACTAGGCCTCATATCTGTTAGACATCAACTTTGATATATCATAAGAGGTTCAAATTTATCTAAATATTAACTCCCTTCTCTAATTAAGTGAAATGATGAAAAAATAATTCATTAAAATCAAATGGATCCATCTGGGAAGTAAAAATATAAAACATTATAACTCATAGAAATGGTATTTCAATGTGAGGATACATATTTTCCACATAAAAGTGATTAAATAAATTATCTAGGATGTGAAAAATATTTTTGTGAATTTTTTATCCTTTTAAAATAACAATATTCGTTCTTGTATCCCAAATGAATGGTAAATAAAGTATATTTTTCCAGACATAAAAAATTAGGGTTCTTATCTTCGATGGATTCTATAAATTGTTTTGCAGTGGTATTGGGATGTGGTCATCATTGTTTTTTGAAAATTGTTTTCCTCATTTTTTAAAATTAGAACCATTCCAAATTTTCTTAATGATTAGTTTCATTGAATATATTCTATAGTAGAAAATTATTCTTAGATTCAAATTTTCATGATGGTTTCCCTATTAAATATAATATAAAAGGTTATTTGAAAAAAATTACAAATAATATTTTAAATATTTAATATAAATTTTTCCTACAATCTTGATGGTTTTGATAAATGTAGTGGCATTCAAGATTGCATTGGAATGGCTTCTGCATGTGTTAATTTTCTCAGGAATACTAGAAGGGAAGGGATCATTACTATTAAACCTGATATTAAGAATTAATTTTATATAATTTATAAGTATTTATTTATTATATTGATGCATTAATTCATATTTTGTGACACATTTATTTGTTAGGTATATTATTTATTTTGTTCAGATCACTTATCTATTATCATTAATGGTTCTCCCAACCGGTACATCAAATGATAATGATGGGTGAAATAGGGAGATCCCCTTTTAGAAATTATTTTATCTATTTATAAATACTATCATTGAATATTTCACCCTCACATTTTTATCAGGATAAAATAAAATTTATTCAATCTTCTAGGTCTATTGCTACATCAATGCATTTTGATTACACATATGATATCAATATATATTTATAAAGAGGAAAAAATTCAAGTACCATAAAAAGAAGATGCATCATTATGAATTCATTTCTAAATAACAATTTGTTCTGATAACTCATTTATTTTTTTGGGAACAACATACCACATTCTAGAAAAATATTTATTTTTTTAAGAATTGGTAATTAGAAAGGGATCATTGAAATTTACATACATTGGGTGCCATTTTTTCAAGGAGGCATAAAGCCTCATTCATCATATTTAGTTTTTATTAGATTTAAAATCAACTATCAACCTAGAAAGGAAGTAATAATTCAATCAAAGATAAATTTTTTCTAGTTAAAATCCAAATTATTTTGAAATTTTATTATTAAGTTATGATATATAGGTGGCTTGAAATAGAGGTGATGGAACATATTTTTTGTATAAAACAATTTATTTGGAGTCCGAGCATTTTGGAATGGAAAACATTCATAGTCCAATGTAAAAACTGTTTCAAATCAATTTATAATGAGGATTTGGAATTATGAAATGACATGGTTTTAATGAAGATCCCATGTCCAAATGTTCTTGTAATATGACTATAAATTCACCAAATGCTTATATATTTCAATGGAATATATTAATGGGAAGGCCAAGTTGAGAAAATCCGGCCAACATGGATTCTACTACTTTTCATCTAGTTAAATCATTTTACAAGAGTATTATGACCTTGTCACAGTCGATTCCAAACAAGATATCATTTGTCAAATTTTTGACGTACTTGTTGACTTTACACAGTCTCTATATTGATTTTTAGCTAAATATTCCTTTTCATAATCAGGGATACCTATCAGAGAATTTTTAAAAACATAAAATAGATTATTTAGTATGTGTTAAAATACTACATCAGACACTATCCTTTTTCTAAATGTGATGATTTTTGGGTTTTAGATCCTATAAAGAATTGAATTCTCAGAAAATTATACTTCTACCAACAACACCGTATCAATGGTTGTTTTTATCTGATTGAAAAATTGTGTTCCCTCTGGAAATCATAGATTGGGACATCTATATCTTGTTTCTTTTGGGGACTGAAAAAATACATCCCACTAATTCATTCAATCATAAAAAGTTATTTATTGATTCTCTATATGTTTTTTTGTGATATCATCATCAAGAAAATGTGGATCACTTATTCTTTAGTTGTTCTACCAGGTCATCACTATGTTATTAGATCATCAAACATTTTTCTCTAAAGATAAATGTCATGGATTACACATATGTTATTTTTAAGATGAGAAATGAAATATAATATTCTCCACATATTTTAAAACTATTATTTGTGGGGAGGGAAAAGATTCCTCACACTATCTTGTTTAGATAAAATGTTGCGATACATGAGGAAACCATATTGTTTCATTGTAGGACACTAGTCCGGATAATAGTTTTTTTCATGAAGTAAAACACATTATCTAATGAATTTTTGAGTAATACATTTGAAAATCTCATGTTCTTTTGGTGACTTGGAATTTAATAAATTTACAGGACATTTACAATAAAATTAAGGATATTTTTCAATCCCTCTTTCGACATTATATTAAAAATTAAATTGGATGGTGGATCAAAAGCAAAATCCAGTCCCACGGTGTGTGCATTGAATTTTGGGGACCACAATTATTGGATTCATGGATGGTTTTATAGATCCTGATGTATTTAATTAATTGTTAGAGATATAATGTTTGGTATTATCAATTATAATAGAAACATAATTGAGAAAGGATGGATGAATTTTCGACTAAAAAATGACTCCACTAAAATGTTCAATAAAATATAAGCACAACGATACATCTTTCATGGAGGCTGATCTCTCACTAGATGGAATGTATAGAGTTCATTACAGTTCATGAATTTCATTATTTTTCATTTCTATTAGGAGGATAATATATATATATAGGATTGATAATTAAAAAAATTAAAAGGTATAACAATTGGTTGGATGATAAACTAGAAGAGTTGGTTTAACATTATGAATAAAATAGTAATAATATCCCATATTTCAGGAGCCTCAATATTTTCCACTTTTTGAAATCATAATTTAATCCAGTTTTTTGGTTGATGAACCTTATAACAAAACACAGGGAGGGATACCCCTAATATAGTTCAAGGACTCAATTCGAGATCTTCTAGCACTCACCATTGATGGACCAATCTCAATCATTAAATTGGCGGACATTTCTATTTGTATCTCGCATTGACTCATGATTTCATGCCATTAAATATAATGTCATTTTCTTATCAGGGGAATTAAAATATCATTTATAATAACCCTATTGAGTTTTACACTAGAAAATACTATAGGATTTTTTAGGGGATTTTAAATAATGAGTACATAATGAAAACCTGCTTTCAAGATTTTTATGTTCATTATTACCAGAACCATATTTTTAAAAAATTGGTTGAGGATATAACACTATAAATAGTTAGCAAATTTTAATTCATAATCTTTGTAATTTCCTATATAATTATATCATTTTATACTCACCACATTATATTGATAAATAACAATTACATAATCTGTGTTTTTAAAATGAAAAAATAATACCAAGAATTTCATTTCTAGTATAACAATTTATCCGACTTTAATACAGAGATTAATAGATAACTAATGGTCTTATAATTATAATAATAAAATATAATTTAGATGATGGTGGATAAGGATAAGAGGTAGTGGAAGGATAATATAATGACCAATTTCAGTGTTCATTGAACCAAAACTCACATCTATATATAACAGACTATATGTTCAATTAATTATTGAAAAAATTTAGTTCTATGGATAAAGTATTTGTTTCAATCTCATGGTTTTTCCTTATATAGTAAGCTCACTAATGATGTACACACTAAATATTGACTCGATGAACTAGATTAGATTAATGTGAAAAGGTTACACTTAGTGTATAACCTCTATATTCAATAGAATCAAATATATTGGGCCTTTAATAACAAAGAATTTTTCCTTTCATTTTATTTTGAATTTTTTTAAGATATCATATTTCCAATTATAACACAAATGAAGCCTCTAAAACAAGAACTAAATTTATTTGGACATTATGTTATATGAATGGTTTATTCTAACTATGGTCATTTCCTAATCATTATGTTTGGGGAGAAGATCACCTCAGAAAAAAATTCATTCTTTCTAAAGAAGTAATTTTTTATAATGTTATAACATGTTCAAAGAATACAAGAGTCATGTTATTAAATTGTATGAAAACATCATCACTAGATGAAATGAAACATCATGTAAGACCATAAACTACAAAACAAAATGGTTCATGATAAATTAATATTGAAAATATAAAACCTATATATTAGTCAAATAACATTAAACAATTTGAAATAATCCTATCTACGTGATGATAATCCACAAAAAATTTTCCGTGAAATGTCACTCTAAACTATAGAACCCTATTATGTATCCACTATAAAATAGTAATCTGTATAGTAAGCATCCATATAGAAAGGCCGTAAACTATTTAGAGTAGTCAAAAATTTGAGATCCCACATTCTTATAAAATATCTACATCATTTTAAAGAGACCCTTATTTCTAGAGTACAAACATAGTGATTGGGAATTATCATTAATTGTGGGTCTCCATAAAATATTAAACATATATGGAAATTAATATATAAACTCCCCATTTTATTTGGATACACTCCATAGGTTGATTTCACCCCATTCATAATGGGTCCCATAATCATTAATGAATGAGCATAAGTCGCGGAAACCTATATCCTTGTCATGTGATGATAACATAAAATGTCATTTTTCCCTTGATAATATTCTATTTTATGAAATAGATGGTCTTAAAATCACTTATTGTTTCAGACACATCCGAGTTTAGTAGATTTGGTTGATGTAATTATTAGTGGGATTGAGATACCTCATGACCAAATTCAAGGAAAACTTCATCTTCGTTTAAATTCATAAAACTAAAATACATTTTTTCATTCTATAAATATTTGAATCATCACAAATAATCCTTGTATATTCAGACAAAATCCATCACATAAGATAAACATAAATATAATACTTAATTGACACATGGGATACCATTCTTGTAAATGTACCCCCCCTTCATATGAGAAATTTCTATGTAACATCTATTTTGAAAAGAACTATGAATGTATTATTTTAGGATACATCACGATATGTTATGATTCATGGATATCCACTCACATATATAGATAAAAATTCAATAAATGAAATTATGTTGTACCTTAGTTTTTTGGATTCCACATTCACATTAGTCAGCTAAATTTCACCCCAATAACATATGAAATATAACTTAAGATACATACATAATACATGAACGTTATAGAAAATGAATATATATATATATACATAATCTGTCTAAAATATTATTATGATATAGTAAATTGTTTTATTGAGATCTTTTAAGATTTGTAATGTTTTGAATGCTAATAAAAACACTCACATCAATAATGTTTTTAGATCCCTTTATTTAGGATGGGATTCACTTCATAAGATCTATACTAAGACATATCCATCTTATTTTACAAATGATATATGTATATGAAAATACCCCATATAATTTTATTCACTATATGGTCAAACACTATAGAACATTTATATCCTTGTCACATGATTTTAAATTAGATGAAAAATCATTCAAGATGTATGATGACAAAAATATCAAGGAGGGGGTTACCAAAAAGAACCTACCTTTCATAAAAGGGAATGAGACATGTGAAAGTAATTAACATGTCCATATCTCCTTAATTGTGTTTCCATATTGAAATAAAAATAACCCCATAGATATATAAGTTATATCATTATTGGATCATCCAATATGGGTTATTCCATATAAAATTGTGTTAAAAGTACACCAACCTTGTGTTTCGGTTCTTTTTTATTATATCTTGCACTTCCAAGTGGAAACTAATAATATGACATGATTATAACTATTGATGTATTTATTCATATTTCTTAAATATATTTAAATATGTCTAGATAATATATTATTGAGTGATACATGATCGATTTTTCATATTCATCCATTATAAAGGTGGATAATTAAACAAATAATGTTTGGTTGACCCCAAAAATACCTACACCTTCTTTAAAACTAGTACCTCTTCCATGAATATAAATTATATAATTATGAGTCTAATATCTATAAGAATTTATCCGGGATAATATTAGTGAATATATTCCACTTTAAATGACACTCCTATATGTAAATGTGTTTATGAAAACAATTTGGCACTGTATAAGAACCCTTAATATTGTCTACCAATCAGAAGCATGATTTTATCCTAAAGAGATGGTATCCAATTCATCTTGGACCTACATAGAATCATATCAAAACCCTTCATTAAAATATATTTATTTTTTAATCACTTTTTTACATGTTTTATATCATTACTCAAAATATAAAAACCTCGAATATTGTTTTATTTTTTAGCATTGAATGTTAAAATGGTTTGGAGATATATATGAACATGGGACCTATTTAGGTTGTCCATTTTCACCCCTTTTTCACTGAATCATGAACTAAACTATATCCACCCCTATAATATATCTTATTATAGTAATTTTTTCATCTTTTAGGTCATGTCTTCCAATGTTCTCATTATTTGAAATATCTCACTAATAGGTCAAAGCAACATGACCATAAATTGAATATTCCTTATTCCAAATATAATTACATTAAATTACGTTCACCAAGTACAAGGATATTAAAACATGACCTATAATTTCTTGTAGTTCTAGAATTAATGATCTTAAATAATCATATGAAGTTAAAAAAACAGAGGCCAAATACCAATAAAATGGAAAGTGGGAAAAACTCAAGACACTTGTTAATAACCCCTTCTTTTTTGTATTTTAAATAAATTAAAGTGTAAAATAAAAATTGTATATTTGAAGTGGAACACCTTGTGGATGAATAAAAATACAATTAATTTTCAATAGACCCACTGGTTTTGAATGAATGTAGAGAAATTTATTGTTATAACTCCCAACTTGGAATCTATGTTCCATACATAATGATGTAACTCATAGGGTGTGTGTCCCATCATTTAATTTTCATTTCCATTATAAACATACATCATTTAAAAAGTGTATTAAAACACATTAATAATTCAAGAATAGTTGATACATGTTAATATTACTCTAGAGGACTCTTATGATACACTTTTAATACGTACACCAAATAATGCTATGTGTATACAATCCTATATAGCATGCCAACCCTAATAATTTATTTTCCTTAGAATAATGTCCAACAATATCCATCCTCAATTATTATATTGTATAGGTAAATATAATTAAAATATGTTCAACAACAATATTTGAAATATTTTACCCATATTGTCAATCATAATTTTAACATTACAATACCATGTTTCCTTACATGTCTAATAATTAATCATGTAATTTTTTAATTTTTATTACTGTGTTGATTAAATTTTTATAGAGATTTGCAATAATTTGATATTTTCTTAATTTTAAATTTTAATGGAATGTGGCTCAGATAGTAGATCAATTGTTCATGTGATATTCTTGATCCGTGTCATGGGTATGAATATTTTTTATGAATCTATGTAGGGGGGATGGTTTGGGAGTCAAAATTTTGAGGAAATAACTAGGTAACCAAAATATATGACCATTTACAATTACATTTATTTTTAGAATGATTATATTTCATGGTTAAAACATGGTTAATGTCAGACCATGTGAGGATTCATAGGGAAACCATGTGATAAAGAAAAGGTGTTGAAAATACACAGACACATTTACTGTGTAATTTGGTATCTAGTGTGACTAATCCATGTAGGGTGGATGGAGTAGATGAATTTCCCCTCACACCGTTGCCATAAGAGTTAAAACTTCTTATGAAAAAATTGTGTAGACAATCAAAAATGTGGAAAAGTTATTTTTCCCTTCAAAATATTTTAGGTAAATCCTATATTTTCTTTTTACAACTATCATAAATGTGGCTATCCCTTACACATCCCATTTTGTGACGATTTCTCCAATATTTAGAGAGGGTTTGAGGTCATTTATTGAAATTGTAATGTGAGAATATAACTCCATTACCCAATACATTACCTCTTCTATAATATTTATTTTGGGTTTTTGGATGTATCATTTCGGTGAAATCAAAACTGGATTATAGAGAAACAAGTCATTTCCCTCAGGGTATTATCTTTTTTAGAATAAGGGTCACCCTTGAAACCATTTTTATGTAGTAGCATATCATTTTTATTGAGTTACATTATTATGTGAATTTCTAGAATTTTTTTCCTAAATTTTAATTATATTAAATATTTAATTGAGGTTATACATTTGGGATTTTTCATGGAAAGTGGTCTTGGAAACAGTATTGGAAATTACCGTATGTTTGGTTTTGTTTAAAATGTGATCCAGTCACACGTATTTTTTAGTTTATAGTCCCATTAAAAATTTAATTTAGAATTTGGATTTTAATGATATAATTAATTTTTTGTTGTTTTGTGGCCTGTGTTTTGGTATTTTAATTGGTTTGAACATGTAAAATATTGGTAGGACCATATTTTTTCATACGTAGATGATTTTGCCCATGCACATAACTAGAAAGCATCATATAATGCATCGGTGGACATGTGTACACACCCTATAATTTATGTATTTAATTAAATTAATTTTATCATAATTCATATGCACCATATGGTGATTGACCATCATATTAAAGTGTTTCTAGAAAAAGTAAATTAAATTGAAATTTCAAAATTGTTTAACTAAATGTGATACCATGGAACCTATAGATAGCCAATGCTAATAATGGGCACTTTTATTCTATGAATATTCCTCATATACAATTTTTAGAGGCCATTCCCATTGGTTATGTTGAATTTAGTACCAATGAATTGACAGATTATCAGTTACATTTAATTAGGATGGACATGGGTTGGGTGAGGAAACAAAATGAATGAATCGTCCAAGAACAATTTGGGTCATGTTCCATATCCTTATTATTGTATTATATATTTGAACACATGTTTCCAACATTTAAATTCTATTATATATTTCAAAGATGGGACATAACATCCATAGAGAATCGTGGTATAACCCATGTCCATGATTGAGATCTAGGAACAATGAGTGGTTTCACTTCAGCATTGCTACGAAGTGGGTTCGAGTATGTACTCTAATGACTGGACGGTCCTAAGCGTGTATATATCTTTTTGTAAGAAATGGTACAATTAGTATCCTTATAACCTCTATCGATGTCATAGTACATAATGGGTTATAATGATACGAAATGGTAAGGTTTCTTGACCAAATAATAACAATAGTATATGCTTTTTATATTATTATTGATGCAAATATTGATCACTAACATAATTCCTGGAACAATGCATATGGGTTTGTTGTGATGATGGTGTGAAAAAATCCCAATGTTTATTCCTTGGTTTTTGGATTAGGCCTTATATGATATTTCTTTGATATGTATTGGAGAATAATGTAACCACGGATACCAAATACCACAAGGGATCTAGTAGTTGATCCTTGTAAAGAATGCCTAGGATTCTAGGATTCAACCACTTTTCTATAAGGGATTCCCTAATCTCTGAGCGTCCATATGTTGAATAGATTGACTAGGATCTTTCAAAATTGACTTGGAGGATTATTTTGTTTTAATTGTTTTGATCTATTTTGATTATGATATTTCATGTTCATTACATTGATCCTGAATGTTGATCCCTATGGTGTTACATACATTTGATCAGAATACCTTAGTTACCAAGGATCAAACAAATCAAAAACTTTACAAGGGGTTATTTCTGATTTTTTTTCTTTGAATTCATGTGAATTTTCCTTGATTTATTCATTTATATTGTTTATAATAGTGTACACAAGTGGGTGGTTAATTGAGTATCAATTAAAATTTCTGTTTGAAAAGTTTTCTTAAAATATTTCCCAATAAAATAAATACAACCTAGTAAATCAATGTAATACTGTAGTGAATGTTAGACTATTTAAATAACTCCTTAAAAGATTTATTAATTCTCATAAATCATAATATAGGTTATTAATATTAATTTTGAAGATATTCTAAAAAGGAAAACCAATTATAACATCATTCCAATATTAACTATCAATGTAAATTTAGTGATTTTTTATTATATAGTAAAAAATATAAAACACAATCAAACCACAAAAAAATAAAACAAGTTGTTAAGTATCAAGACAAGACCTAATACACTCCACATGGTGATCACATACCATAAATAAGTTTATATTAATAATCATGATCCACAGCACGGATCGGGGTAAACAACAGTGCATAGGAATGTCCAGGTCACATGACCTCTTCCATAGTTCATAATGGTTATAAAAAAATAGGTCACATAAGGAACTCTTCTACACAAATATGTGGTAGTAAACAAGTGTAAAAAGATATGAGAGAGAATGATATCTTGTATCCTCTTGTTTTATTCAAGAGACAGTGAGTGTTTTTTATAGACACACACACCCACAAACTACTCTAAAGTTAAAAAATAATAAACAAAAGAAAGAAAATGATTAGATAATATTAGAAGTGCTTTGAGTGTTACTCTATATAGATCTATACTTCTAGGATGACGCAGATGCAGGAATCGAGTCCTCCTATCAGAAACAAAGTATCACAAATCCGTTAGATTTGGATCTTATTCTTTTACTTGTTGATAATTTGAAGATATTCGTGAATATTGTATATGGTCTATCAACTTTTGGAATCTTGAAATCTTTGTGTATTCTTCGGATGTATATTTTTTCATGTGTCTATTATTTTCTAAAGAATGCTCATGCTTCTTCGATAACACGGATCATGGTTTCTGGGCCACTCTTCCCATTTTATTCATGTAGTTCATGTGTTGGAGACGAAAGGATGCATCCATTCTGCACCTCGAACCTCGTATTGTCAGGTGACATGTCTAAAAAGTAATATTAATTATGTTAATGCATTTAATGTTCTCAAATATGACAGTAAGAAATTAAATAGAAAAATAAAAACTGATTTAAGAATGATGTCACAATCATTCATGATATGGTTTCACCATGAAACAGAGTCTTCTTCTTTTCATTTGAGTGGTGATAGAGTCATTATGGAATTTTTGTATAGATATCAGGAACTGGTAGAACATATGTGATGTCCGGCCATGGTGTCTGGTCACGGTATCTGGGTCATGGTGTTTGGTCACATCGTCTGGGTCATGGGGTCCGGTCACGATGTCTTGTCAAGATGTCTTGTCACGGTGTCAGGTCACATTGTCTGGGTCACAGTGTCTGGGTCACAATGTTTGGGTCCTTTTCCAAAAAAACATAACTGGTGGTAGACCCACAGTTTCTCAGACATAGTGAAATATGTGTCTATAGACATATGTAGTAATATCCAATGAATGAATTAGACATAATCATTCAGTAATGAAATCCATTATAACACAAAATAAATATTGTTTAAAATAATCAGACATTGCACTTAAGATCCTAGATAGTTTTATTTAAATCATAAATAAACCAACCATCTATACAAATTATTTTAGAGAGATTAAATAGGATTTAAAATCATTAAAGAATGTATAGGATTTGTGATCATTAAAAGATTATTAAGACAAAAGGAAGCCAAAAATCTCCCCTTTTAGATGATAACAAATCATGTCAATTCTATATCTGGTCTTAGTGGATGTGTCTCTCCTATAGTTTAATTTTAGATTTCACATATCTCCCCATTTTGGGATTATTAAAAATATTATGAGAGTAATGAGGAAAATAGATAAGAAGTGTTCGCAATGCATTAGATGGATACAAAAGTGTCATTACAAACAGTATGAAAAATAAAATAAAAATATTATCCATTAAAAATGAATGTGTTCACTGTTATTTATAATCAGCTGTCTTCTCTTTTCACTTGGAATATTCAACACTATAACCCACAACAGAAAATGTATATGTGGAAGAAGGAAGTGAACCAAATGACAGAGAAGTTAAAGGGAGACCTTTAAAAAATAGACGGGTCCAAGTTATGAATAGAGGATGGCCAATGCAATTTTTGGTCAATGATAAAAGGTTTGATCTGACTCAGAGCCTGAGAGACATACATAGAGGTAGAGGCAAGGGTAGTGGATGAGAAGGTAGGAAATCCATGTCTTAAGGGTGCAGTTGCAGGAGCCACAATAAGAGTTCTTTTCACATGAAGATAAGGCCTCAAAATCTTGATGAAGTTAGAAACAATCTCACCACCATACCAAATAACTTTCCCAAATAAATATTCAATCTCCCTGAACTTTTCTATCAAAGGAGTGAAATCCTTCAGCTTTGGAACATCAGTTTATTAAATAATGAGTGATAGGTGGGATTTTCATATTCACTACACGGTACATGAAATGGATTATCATATCATGCTTAGTGAAAATCCAATTTAAGTAGTAATCCACCTTCATAGTAATTTATTCATGATTATCATTGTAAATGAAGGAATTTATTCATAATAAATCAAGAACTTTGTCACTGTTTTGGACAACCACATATAGATAATTTTTGTTGAAGCCACTGATCACTGATTAGAGTTCTTCCATGACAACTGTTCTAAGAAGATCACTGTCTAAATAATATTTAGATGACTATATAAAGGTAATAGAAGTTTAAATAACTGATGCAAGAAACTTTAGTTGTTTTCTAACTTTATGTAGAAAACACTTATACTCACCATTTAACTTTTTGAGACTAATAACAAGCTCGCTCGTCACTTGATCTATTTTCTTGTTTCTATCAGCAAACATTCCAGTTAATGAAGATATTCTAGGTTGAATCAGGGAGGGATCATCCTGCAGAATATGACTAGAAACTTCCTCAATAGGATGTGCAACATGTTATGGTATTGATTTCATCACTCTCTACAAACATTAAACCATACCTCTAAAAGGAATCACTTCATCACTAAGCTGTTTATTCTCAACTATGACTTCTTGAATTTTATGAATCTATATTGGCTGAATCTACAAAATAATATTATCTAACAATAGATCATTATCTCATTCACACAATTTGTTTATATCAGTAGGTTTTGCATTCAAGATCATTTCAAACCCAGCCAATAGGGTTGCTCTAATTTCATTAAATCATCCTTACTCACCAAGGTAGATTGTTCTTGTCATGTTTCAGGAATAGTAGCTGAGACAAGCTATGGTTCGTTTTCATCTATAACATTAAGGGAAGATTCATGTTACAATCGAAATACAGTAGAAAAATCTATAAAATTAAATGAGTATTCAATAGAAATATTCATATCAAAATATATATGGAATTTATACCATGTATCCATAGATCATGGATTTATGAAATTAGGAATATTAACAGTTTCCAAATTTTGGTGCTTCTGCCCCTTAACATATGCATATTTCTCAGGACTAAGATATTTAGATCCTTAATCTATTTCCAATAATTCACCCCTAATAGTATCACCTATTTCTTTTCATGCCAACTGAATTCCATGCTCAATTCTCTCTTCGACAGATGGGATAAATTCAAGAAAAACAAGTTCATCAAAATGTTTCTCATAAGCAGCTTCTTTATCATGAAAAAATTATTCTTCAAGATTCTCTTCTAGAATATCCTTTTCACATACATTATCAATGGATTCATCTTTAGAAGAATTTTGTTCTTACAGATTAAAAATTTCATCATGAATAGGTACATCTTTCTCAATTAATAGATGAGGAGTAGGTTCATTGCCAACTTCATCTGGACAGTTTTTCCTGTATATGTGACAAACTCTTCTTCTTCATCCACATCACAATATTCAATGATTTCATCTAGTTCTAAAATATGATCAGAAATGTCTTTAGGTCTTGATGATTGCTCAACCAGGTATAACTTTTCATAATCCCTATCATTATGCTCCACCAATGATTTTCTCCAAGGATGCCAACTGATTTTGATTCTCATGACTATTACTATTGAAATAAAAAATTAATAGTCCTTAATGACTTCATCAAATGGTCCAACCAACCCTTTTTCATGATGCAATTTAGAGATTAACTAGGAGTAGAACATGGAGGTTGACTTGGGGGTTGCCTTTATCAACTCACTCATATGGTTTATAACATAATTGCAGAGGATGATCAGGTTATCATTCATAATAATATGTATCAAAAATTTCATCTAGATACATGTCTATAGCAATGTATCCTTTTCTTGGATAGATCATATTCCGGAAAAAATTAATGAAAAGCCAGTTGTCCCCATCTAGATCAGTAGCAAAAGTTATCCCCATTGTCTCATTTACATTCTAGTTTTTCAAGCCTTCAACTATAAAAATGGCCTCACTTGAAGGTGGAAGACCCCTATATATGTTCTCAATATTTCCCTCAATAGGTATCCTTAGGCATGCATCCCACATACTCAGAGAAAATGAACATATTTTCCCATTGATCCAGCATCTTAGAAAAAAACCATCATTTGTATCGAAAGAAAATTGAACTCACTGATAAAACTATGTGACTAGATTTGGGTATATTGGTCTTTCCTCTTTTGTGAACAAATCCATACATCCTTTCTCTCTTTCTAAATTAAATAATAATTACTTACTTGATATATTCCACTTGGGGAAAATTTCCGTTTCAAATACCAATATTCTGTTCACCAGGTTCATATTCAATTGACCTTCTGGTACTAACTTCGGTGCTATATTTATATATATTTTTATCTTCACTTCTAAATGGTTGATAATGAATGGAATTTCATTCTGTAAATTGAACAAATGTTCTAGAGAGAGATAATGGTTGAAGAAGGGGTTACGGTTTGAGAGAAGAGATCTCGAGTAATGAAAGGAGTGAAACTTCTTTCGTTTTTAACATTTAGGGACATGAATCGTTGAAAAATAAAAATCATAGGAAAGTAAACAAAAATAAAATGTATAATTACCGTGAAAAAAGTTATAATATTTAAATAAAACAGATAATCTTTTTTACGGTGAGACTATAACAGACTTTCATGGTGAGACATGAACATGCTTTCACAGTGAGACTGTAAATGGCTTTCAGGGTGAGACCGTAACCGGTTTTCATGGTGAGACGATAATTGTGTAACTATAAAACTGTGGGAAAGTATAGTTTGAATCACTAACGTTTATGATATTAAACTATAGAACAGTAAGAGCCAGACGTTAATCATATGATAATGACTTCTGATACCATAAAATATGTAATAATGCACTTACTCCATAAGATGTATCATTCCCAATTCATGTATGACGTAATCTATAATTGTAAAATTTAATGGTTTGTTGAACATATCAGTGAGTTGATATTCAAATCCAATGATTTCCAAAGTGATATCACCTTTTTGATAAATATCTCTCAAAAAGTGATGTCTTAAATCAATTTGTTTTGTCCAATAGTGTGATAAAATATGTTTTGATATGATAAGAGAAATTTTATTATCTCCATTTATAGGTACATTCCGGAATTGATATCCATAATCTAGTAATGTGTTTTTCATTAAAAAAAATTTCACAATAACTACCAGTACTAATGTATTCAACATTTGCAGTATATAATGATATAGAGTTTTGTTTCTTGTTAGACCAAGATACTAGTGTCATTCAGATTAAAATTACATGTTCTAGAGGTATTTTTCTATCTAAATTAAAACCACAGAAATCAGCATCAGAATGGGTAACTAACTCAAATTATTGTCAAGTAGGATAAAACATTCCTAGATTGGGTGTATTCTTGAGGTATTTGAATATTATCGTAACATAATTTAAATAAGATTCCTTAGGGTTATCTTTAAAATGAGCACACAAACATACACTAAACATAATTTAAGGTTGGCATTAAGTTAGGTAGAGTAGGATTCAATCATTCGTCTGTAAGTGGTTTGGTCAACTAATATTCCATCTTCATCAAGATCTAACATTCAAGTAGTACTCATTAGAGTGTCACAAAATTTAGTGATATCCATTCCAAAACATTTTAAAATATCTCTTGTATATTCTCATTGATTTAAAATAATACCATTATTATTTTAAAAGATTTGAAACTCATCAAAGAATTGTAGTTCACCTATTAATGTCATTCCAAATTTCATTTGCATAATTTTAAAAAATTCAATACATAATGAATTTTTTGAAGATCCAATATATTTTCATATACCTAAATTTTAAAAAATAACACATCAAGGGAACTTTGTTTTATAAAAATTTTAGGATCACCTATTTCTTTTTTCAAACCCTTGGAAATAATAAATATTATTAATGTATCATAATAATTCCTTGAAGCTTTTATTGAAAAATATAATGATTTTGATAATTCAAAAACGTGATTTGGAAAATGAGTATTTGTAAATCTAGGGGGTTTCTAAACAAAGAAATCCCCAGCTTTATACACATTTAAGAATACACTTTTAACATCCATTTGATATTGTTTGATATTTAGTTGTGTAAAATAAGAAAGAATAATTCTGATGTATTAATTTCTCTTTACTGGTGAAGAAGTTTCTTCATATTCAATTCCATCTTCATGACTATAGCCTTGTACAACCAATCTAGCTCGATTTATAACTACCTTACCTACTTCATCTACCTTATTTCTAAACACCCATTTAGTGACTATGGTTAATGTGGCTTTGGGTATTTCATCATGTTTAAAAAAAAATTCCTTTCAAATATATTAAGCTCTTCATGCATATACATCACCAAAAATTCATCATTTAGAGCATCATTTATGTTTTTAGGTTAATGTTTTGACAAGAAGACATGATGGTCAACCTAAATTCTAAGAGATGAGCTAGTTTTTTTTCATTTATCTAAATATCTTAAAGTGGCATCTATAGGATGGTTCTTAAGTGTTCTAACAGTCCCAGAAAAAAAGGACCGGTGATTTTAGGTTCTTCAACAGGTTCGGGATCATTATTACATGAATCTGAACTATTTCTAGAACCTAATGTTTTCAATAATTCATTTATAGTATGGTTAGAAAATTTTGAATTAATGTCTATCTTTTATACAACATCCTCCAGGTTCTCTAGAGTGGTCTTTGGCTCTTGTGAATTTGTTTCAATAAATTTGACATGGAATGATTCTTCCAAACATTTAGATCTTTTTTTAAACACACTATAGGATTTACTAACGATTTAATATCCTAGAAAAATTCCATCATCAATATTGGAATCAAATTTATCAGTATTTTCATTGGTATTTAGTATAAATACATTTCAACCAAAAACTTTGAAGTATGTAACTTTGAGTTTTCTGTTGTTTCATAACTCATATAGAGTTATTTTAAGAATAGGTCTAATAATAACTATATTAATAATATAACATGAAGTATTTATAGCTTCAACAAAAAAATAAATAGGTATGTCATATTCACTAAACATGGATCTAGCATTCTCTTGAAAGATTTTATTTCTTCTTTCTACAACTCGATTTTGTTGAGGTGTTCTAGGGGTAGAAAATATATTACTATATCCATTTTGTGAACAGAATGACACAAACTCATTATTTTTCAACTCGCAGCCATCATAACATCATAAGGAGTTAATTATAATTCAAATGTGATTTTATAATTTTTTGGCATAATTGGTAAAATGAGAAAAATATTCACTTTTGTAATCCAAAAATAAAGTCCAAGTACATCTAGAAAAGTCATTTTGAAGAAAAAAAACAAAGTGCTTCCCAGTTAAACTATAAACTCTATATGTTCCAAACTAATCCATGCAATCCAACTCGAGAGGTTTAGATGTTGGAAATTTTTCATTGTTTTGAAGGAAATTTTTTGTTGATTTACCTTTTTTCAAAGAGTACTCACTTTATCATTTGGAAACTCATGTTTGGGTAGGTCATTGAATAAGATTTTTCTAGTTAACATTCTAAGATAGAAATTGTTATAGTGTCATATTCTAATATTCCAACACCAAAATTCATTGTGAAATACACTTAAACATCATACATTTTGAGAGACTAAAGAATCTCTGTTAACAGAGCATACATTTTCATTTATTAATGAAGAAAATACTAATTCATTTTTTGAATAAAAAACATTGCAAGAATCTTTAACAAATTTACCCTGAACTACATTGTCACATAGTTTAGAAATACTAAGAAGATTATATTTCAATTCGTCAACAAAAAATACGTTGGAAATTAAAACTAAGTTAGATTTACCAATTTGGCCGAGGTCAATGATTTTTTTTGGCATTGTCACCAAAGGTGACATGTCCATCATTAATTTTTATTATGTTCTTGAAGCATGAATAGTCCCGTGTCATGTATCTTGAACACCCTCTTTCCATGTAACATAAGCTTTTATTAGATCTCTAGAAGTAACATTCCTACAAAATAGTAAAATAAAAACCGAATTTGGTACCCATATTTGTTTTAGTCCAGTAATATTCGTGACTAAGGAATTATGAACCCATATATCCCTCATAGTTTTTCTATAAGAATTATGTAAAGTTCTAAAAAATAAACTCTCTTTGGCCCTAAAAAAATTGAAAAAGTAGAGAGTGTATTATAATTTGAACTAGCTGAATGTTTTCTAGAACCAGGAGTAAAGTTTTATGTTCTTGACATAGAAACAAAATTAGTTCTTGAAAAATATCTCTTACCAAGTGGATAGATAATACCAGTTGTATATTTTTTATAAATCAGTTTACCTAGAATTTATACCACGTTATGTTTACCACTACTAAAACATTCAAGAAACATTTTAAATTTGTCATTAGATATTTTTATTTCATTGTTTTCTTCGATTAATTGATCAATTATCTGTCTTTCTATAAAAAATCATATTTTATTGTTGAGGTTAGATAATGATGTTTCTTAAAATATTTTTATTTATCTTTTATTTCATTACATGTATCTTCAATCATATTATAGTACTCAGAAATTTCATCATTAGACACATTTTTATAATCACTTTCATCTCTAGAATAATCGGAACTGTGTAAAATAGATTCTAATGTTACTTGATATGTGTTTGTCATAAAAAACATATTGGATTTGATATCCTTTCACCATGTGAGGATTCTGAGTCACTTAAACTAAACTCAGAAGCACTCCATGTTTCTTTCATTACCCTTTTATACTTTCTATCTATTCCCTCATTTTTCTTTTTGTACTAGATCATGGGACGGTCAGCCTATACATGTGCCTTTCTCTTACAATCATTGAATACTATATCATCAAATTTTTCAATGCTCTTCCAATATTTCATCCATATTATTTTTTAATCATATCTTTCATGTTAGGATATCTAAAAAATTTATTCTTCTTGTAAAATCTCTAAAACCCTCTGGCTAATTGAATCATATCCTCATCACTATCAGGTGAATATTTTTTATATATGTTGCGTAGTTTGATTTAGTTTGATTTAGTTTTCAATTTTTTACTATATAAAACAAGTGGTTCTGTCTCAAGCCGAGACATAATCCACTCCACTTGGTGATCAAATACCACCATGCAGTTTATTTTATACAGTCACACACATTTCTCGAAATCTAAAAAACCAAATACAATAGATAAAAAATTATGAGATAATATTTGAAGATCTCTGAGTGTTATTCTATGCACCTGCGTACTTCTTGAATGAATCAGATGAATGAATCGAGTCATCTTTAGAGAAATAGAGTATCACAAGTTAGTTAGATCTAGATCGTGTTATTCGTGGAGTTTATAGAGCGAATATGTTCTTGACTCTAATATATGATCTCTCAACATTTGGATTCGTAAATTCTTCATGTGTTCATAAAATATATCGTATTGCATTTGTCAGTTATTTTCTCAATAATTCTTGTGTTTCTTCGTTATCATGCATAATTGTTTCTGAGACATACTACTCTTTATATTCGCAGAATTCATGTGTTGGATCTGATAGGATACATGTATTCTGCACCTTGTACATCATACAGTCATTTAACATTTCAGCATAGTAATGTTAGTTATGTTTGTGCATTTAAAATACTCAAATATAACTATTATAAATTAAATTAAAAAAACAGATTGAAGAATGGTGTCACATTCTATCTGGAAACAATGTCACAAAGAAATGGTTTCACCATGAAATGGTATCTTCTCCTTTTCTATTGAGCAATGAGATAGTCATTATGTCATAATTGTATAGATATTAGGAATTGGTAGCACCGATGTGGTGTCTGGTCATAATGTCTGGTCCTAGTGTCTGGGTAACAGTTTGTGGTCATGGTGTCTGGGTCATAGTGTCGAGTCACGGTGTCTGGTCACGTTGACTGGACACAGTGTCGAGACACGGTTTTTGGACATTGTGTCTAGTCACAGTGTATGGGTCATGGTTTCAGGTCATGGTGTGTGGGTAATTTTCCAAAAAAAATTGGCAGTATACTCATAGTTTCTCAGACAAATCCAAATATTTGTTAATAGACATAAGAATTAACATCTACAAAATGAATTAGACTTAATCATTCATCAATTAAATAAATTATAACACAAATTAAATATAAGGACCCAACCTTAAAAATTTACATAATGATTATTTAAATGAATAATTCACATTAAGGATCTATTCATGTTTTGAGTTTTAGAGAATTTAGCCATAACCATTAGATTACTTCTCATAAATTAAAATGTTAGAAATTGTACTCAGTTTCCATTTTATTATAAAATAAAAACTCTTAAAAATATAGTCATGTCATGTTCCATGTTTTAGAGAATGTGACTTTTCCATGATCCTATCCTTGACCATTTTCATCTTAATGTCCAATGAAAAACATTTCAAAAACATCAGATGAGCATAAAAAGCTCGGTAAGTGTTCTAAAACAGTGAATGAAAACATTTGATCATCAATACATACTTAAAATAATCACTTTAAATACCTCATGAAATCATGTGATTTATGAAATATACATAAAAATCATAAATCTTAAATATATTTTGTGGAATACATAAAAAACTTACGTATTATCATTCACTACTACGTAGGGACTTACATTTGAAATAACCATCACAGTATATTCCCTAAATATCTTAGGAGAAACATTCACATTTACCTCTGTCATGTTACCCAATGTATTGGAGAGATATATCTGGCTCACCCACAAAATATTTCTCATGTAACAACAAGTATATATAAACAATGCCTAAAAACAATAACATATCCCTAACACTTAAAATAAATATAAAGGAAAGATAAAATTTTAATCTTTCAATCATAATATATCATTAAAATATATTAACATAACAATTTAGTTATAAAATCCATTTTCAATAGCAAAATATGTAAATGATTATATGGTATTTATTTTCCTTTTCTAAACATTAATTCATTTTAAAGATGCCAAAGATAAAATAACACTCGTGGTGGCAGAAAAGGTCATTGTCACCGCTTCTGTAAAAAAACATTCTATTTTTGTCATTTAGTAAAGAGCCTCATAGAAAAATATTCTCTATGAATGAAATGAAAATTCTTAGGTGATTAAACATCTTATAAATGAATTCCATGTAAAAAAATATTTCTCAATGAAAGGAGTTTGAGATGATGTCACGTACCTCATGTCTGACTAGCCTCGATTGATAATTAAATTCCTAAATAATGAACTAAAATTAACTAATACATTATTAAGAACTTTTCCTATGTTTTTTATTCATTTTATATCGATTGTGACCTTCTATAACAATTATTTTATTTTTGAGTTCTTATTGGACATTTTGTCGATGTTCAGAATGTTAGTAAAAAATGAAATTGTTCTAATTATAAATTTTTAATGTGGTCGAAATTCAATTATCTCCAGAATGATATTCCTGATTTATATATCATGTATATCATATATATCTAGAATATATATGTATTTATAATATTAAATAACATTTTGATATAAGAAATAAATTCACCGTTCATTGAGATGGTAAGTCGTACGTAAACAAGAATGATTATTTAATTTATATTTCATATTTAATGAAATAAAAACATAATGATACATAGGTATATAACAATTACCTTATAATATCATATATAATTTCATTATTTCCATCCTTTAAACATTCTACGTATGTTATGAACGAGCCATATCACTTTGGGGGGGGGGGGTAGTCGGCACTTCGTCAAATGAAATTATCATATTTACCCACTATGAATACCATAATGGTATTTAATAAATTAAAAATACACAAGTATAGAAACAATATAAATATTATATATATCACATATAAATATAGTTCCATCTTATTATCCACCATAACATGTGGTTAGATAATATTAAACAATCATCATTTTATGTGGCATTAATTTGTCGTCCATAGAAACATTAAGTTCTTTACCCATTAGATAGAGATGTGTGTATGTCTAGTTATAATAAATATCATAAAAACAACCAATGATATTTAAGATACTAGTTTTTTATAATATTGAGGAATAAAAATAGATTATGGGGAATTAGAAGTAAAATAAAACAAAAGAACTTAAGAGAAATTGTTAACTTTAAATCGTGTATCTCACTTTGGTTGGAACCGAAAGGTTTACTTGAATTGCCTTATGCCGATGTTAAGTCTTTTAGGTGGAGAATAAGGACATATGGAGCTTAATTTTTTTAGAGTTTAGATTAGACATGGGGCTTGATAAGTGTGTGGAATGGGTTAGATGTGAGGGATTTTTATAAGGAGGAGGAGGGGCTCTTTAGGAATGTTTACAATTAATATTTTATTATATAATGGTTTTCTGTTAGTGAAGGTACAAAACTCATTAAACAAAATGAAAATATGAATAATGTTAGAAATATAATAATACATTGAAAGTTGGACCAGTTTTTTATATTTTTTTAATCATTATAATCTTATTTAATTAAAACATTCATTAATGAGGATAACACATCATCATTATTATGTCAGAAATAATTATATTTATATGATGGCTAAAAATTAAAAAATACATCACGATGTAGGAAGTATTTTTATATTTCAAATTTATATTTATATAAGAAGAGATAACTTATATAATCCCATTAATGAATTGATTTTATAAAAGATATATGTTTATGTCAATTTTTTCTTTATTCTAAATTAGTTATTATAATGTATCATTATCACATCTAAATGGCTCAATAGGGACCCAAAATAAACCCAAGGATGCCCATGGTCGGAAATATATCAACCAATAGGATTAGATAACATGTTATGTTAATTTAATATTATTATATCTAAATTTTGATAACCTTATTTAATATATTTACTCTTTAACGATGGTAAATAAAATTTTTACTGATGTAAATATTCATAATGTCAAAAAATAAAAGATACATATTTACAGAATTAGGACCCTCTAATCCCAAATATAGAATCAATTTTTTCAAATTCAAAGCACAGATGTGGATGAAATTAATATAAAATTAATCCCCACTGTCAAATCAAAAAACCATGTTTTTATGAAATAATAACTATCTAAAGATTAACGCATGATTCTGTCCAATATCAATGTCAAATTACTTCCAAAGACCAACCTTGGATTAAATGGAAACAATATAATGTAATTACACTTTAATAATAATTTAAAAAATAATCTATACTTATAAATAAATTAGATTAAAAGGCACTTTTGATTTAAAATACTATATTTTCACTATCTATTAAAAATGATCTTTATTAGAAAAATACAAAAATTTCATCCTAATTATAAGATTATGTCCCGATCATAATGAATGAATTTTTCTTGCCTAATATAACATATAAAATTGATAAAAATTAGATTTTAAAACGTTTCTATATCAAAAGGCATTAAATCGTCCTTTTAATGAATATTAGAGTATTAATAATTAAAATCAGATTATTTCTTATTTTGAGGCACTAAAATTTATTGTATAAATGTAAAAACATTTAACAAACATTTATATTTTTATTGTTGATAGTTTTTTCCATTCCCACTAATACAACGACAAGGCGTTAACTACCATTTTAAATAGTATTTTATTGAGTATGACCAAACATTGTTTGCAATGTAAGATTTCAAAAAAACTCATTTTTGCGTATCGGGTACGTCATCTCACATTGAATAAATTTTAAATTTAAATTAATATTTAATCAAAAAATATTAATAAATATTAAGATGTATTATTCTTTATTTACCAGGGATGTTACATCCTACCCCCATTTGGGAATTACGTCCTTGAATTTTAGTCACATTTCAAAGAAATGGGGGTATTTATTCCTAATAGAATTTTAAAATTCCAACATAGACTCCTCAAACATATGAGATTTCAAAAAATCCATTACCTGTTTAATTAACTTATTCTGCAACACTTTCTCTCTTTGGTCAAGAATCTAGAGTGGTCGTTCTTCATAAGAGATATTATATTCCATCTAAACTACATGTGGGCCCAAAACATGATATGGATCTCACATATACATTCTCTACGTTGAAACATAAAAACATTGTATACATGAGATAAAAATTGATGTAAATACACTTTGTACGCATCTGATACAACTTTATCCAAGATTTCATAAAGTACAGTGATCATTAGACTCAACTTTCCATTCTTACTAAAATGCATCACACCTTTTTATAGGGAAACATTGAGAAATAATTGATTCCCAACCTCAAAAGAAATATACTTCCCCAGGTTATCCCTAAATATTTTCTTCCTACTCTGAGCTATTGTCATGTGCTTCTAAATAAACTGATCCTTTTCTACCATCTCCTATACCAATTCGGGTGACATCAGCTTCCGTTCACCTATGCCATCTCAAAAAGCAAGAGTACAATACCGCTTCACATATAATTATCCAAATGAAGCAATTTGTATCCTGGAATGAAAACTGTTATTATAAATAAAATTAACCAACGAAAAATATTTGTACTAATTCCTTTATAATCCATCGAGAATGCATATAACATATCATCCATAGTCTGAATTTTTATTCATGATTTCCCATCTGATTGAGGATAAAAGTTGTACTAATATTTAATTCAGTACCCAATGACTTATGAAGGAATTTTCAAAAGTAATATGTCAACCTAGGTCATAGTCAGATACAATGGAGAGGGGAACACCATGAAACCTTACTATGTAACTGTAATTTTAACGGAAAAAGTTGATCTATAGAAAAATTATCTCGAATAGGATGGAAATGATACGATTTAGTCAATCAATCAACAATAAACCGTATTGCATTATTACCTTGAGATGACTTTGGTAATCCCACAATAATGTCCATGGATATATTTTCACATTTCCACTCTGGAACTAGTAAATAATGAAGGATCCCTTTTAGTAACTACTGCTCTTCTTTAACCTATTTAAAATCAAACAGGTCACAGTAAAATCAAAAATATATATTTTCAGTCCATCCCACCAGTAACACTCCCAATGATCTCTGTACATCTTAGTACATCCACATTAAACTGAAAAAAGAGATATTTTAGCTTTACATAACAACTAATTTGTCACATGTGAATCAAATGGAACGCATAATCTCTTCCCAAACCTAAAAACACAATCATTATCAATGTTAAATTAAAGTAACATACCCTTCTGAACCATCTATTCCATTTTATGCAACTCACTATCTTCGTTTTGTGCTTTCATAATTCTATGAAATTGAGATGATCTCACTGACATCTGAAACAAAACAGTTAAATTTCTGACACCAACAACATCTATTAATAATTTCATCAAATCAAAAATAAAATATTCTCATTCCAAACGTAAGAAGGATAGTGTATCATTACATTTTCCACTCTAAGCATCAACCGCATTATTGGCCTCCCCAGGATGGTAATGAATTTTTCAATTATAATCCATGATTAATTCCAGCCATCTCCTCTATCTATTGTTCAATAATTTATGAGAGTATATATAATTCAAACAATGGTGGTCAGTATGTATTTTACATTTTTATCCATATAGATGATGTCTCTTAATTTTTAATGCATAAACAACAGAGGCTAATTACAAATCATGTTTAGGGTAGTTTTAATCATGAGGATTCAAATGATTTGAAGAATAATCAATTACCTGATCATTCTTCATTAGGACACAACCAAGTCATTTCAATGAAGAATCATTGTAGATCAAAAACTCACCATTTCTAGAAGAAAATTCCAAAACTGGAGCATTCAACAATATTCATTCCAATTCCTAAAAACAGTCAACAAATTCATTTCCCTATATGAACATAACACCTTTTCGATTACCAAAGTCATTGGATATATAACCATGAAAAAATTTCCACAAACAATATGTAATGGCCTTCCAATCATAGAAAACTATGAATCACGATTATACTTAAGGGTCTTGGGCAATAATCAACAACTTGTTTTTGGAAGGATCAACTGTTATGACATTTTATGAAACAATGTGACCTTGGAAAGAAATTTGTTATAACCAAAACTCACACTTTCTGATTTTCCCCTAAATTTTCTTTCATTTTAAGGTTTTCATGTAATGCCTTAAATAACATTCGAGATTATCTTTAATTTTTGAATAAACTAAAATATAATCAATGAACACAACCAGAAACATATCTAGAAGCTCATGGAAAATTCTATTCATAAGATACATGAATAAAATAGGTGCATTGGATGACCCCAAAGGGACAAATAAAAATTCATATTTTCTATATCTAGTACGAAACATGATGTTCTTAATTTCTGCATCCATTACATTCAACTGATGGTACCATTAACTCAAATAAATCTTAAAAAAATACTGAGCTCCCTAGATCCGATCAAACAAATCATTGATATGAGAAAAAGGATACTCGTTCTTAACAGTGATATTATTCAATGCTCTATAATCAATGAAATGCCTCATTGAAGCATCTTTATTTTTAAAAAAACAAGATTGGAGCACCCTATGGTGATGTTCTAGGTCGAATGAAACCTTTATCTAATAACTCTTGTAATTTCTTCATTAACTATAATTGTCCAATTTGAGTCTTTTGATAAGGGGGATTTGAAATTGGCATAACACCATGAACTAAGTCAACAAAATAATCAACTTTATTATCAAATAAAATACCAAGAAACTCATCAAGGGAAATATCAAGGAACTCATTTACCACGGGCACATCATTAATATGAAAAATCCCATTTTTTCAACCATATGTGCAAGGTAACATTAATTTCCATCTATTACTAGTGTCTCATATTCCTAATATGTTATCAAAAGTAAGGGTTCATTTTTGTGCAAAAACTGAAAATCATTCTAAAAAGAAACCACTTTATTACTTCAGTCAATCTCAACATGATAAACAGACATCAAATCCTTACACAAAATAACATCAAACTCTACTAGAGGAAAACAATAAGGTTTTCAGGTAGATACATTCGGCACCCGAGGACTGGAAGGTTCTTATAATTTATTTTTGTCTCAACATTTCCTCTAGGTTTTTTTACCATCAGTTTAGGATTCATATACTGATATGGAATTACTAATTTACTAATAACCCTCCTAGAAAGGAAAGTGTGTGTAGACACTAAATCAAACAACATGTTGGCATAATTTGAACAAAAAAACTGTGTACCTACTACTACTTCAGTTGATGGACCAACATTTGCTAATGTAGTTGCAATGATTTTCACCACCCCTTTATTTTTGTATTATGGATACTTTCCCTCTGTTGAGTTATTCATTGTACAATCATTTGCAAAATGACCCATTTCATTGCACATAGAAAATTTTACTGATAGTAAATCAGATTTTGTCTTACCGTTACCCTAATATTTTTCAATGTAATTACGAGCCTTATTTACCATATTACAACATCGGTAGCACTTACCAGAATTCTGAATACATTCCCCAATATTATTTTTACCACAATTTTCAATGTCTTTAAACTTATTTTTTTACAATCAGAATTTATTGAAGTATTATTACCTTCCTTATACCACCTCAAACTCTTTATCGGTTGTTTTTTTTCAATAACTCTTGAGCATCAAAAAATATGAATTTCCACCTTATCCGCACATCGAACAAGTTTTTTATAACTTTTGAACTCACAAGAAGCTAAATTTATTCAATAGTTTGGATTTAATCTTAAGTAAAAAATGGTTAATTTTACTATCAAGTTCTCGTATAAAATTTGGATCATACCATGCCAGTCGAGTGAATATTGTTTCATAAGAATCCATTAAGTCAACCTCATACCTCAATTCCAGGATTTTTTTTCCATCCCAATAAGACCATCCTTAAAAAATATTTCTCAAAAAACATTTCTATGACTTTATCGCAATCAAGAGAATCAATCTCCTCACTATCCTTGTTTTTTTTTCACCATCGACCACCGTTGATCAACTTCACCATAAAAAAGGAAAACAATGAGACTAACCATTTGAGGTTATGAACACCCCATGTCATAAAAAATCTTCCCCATTTCATTAATACACATATTAGATATAATAGGGTGAGATGATCCTCTAAATGCTGGGGGATGCTGCCCATGAAATTCTCCACTACTAACATGTTCCTCTACAGTTCATCTGGATGATCTCGTGAGCCGATACCACCACCATTATTGCCTAATTCAACTATGACATCACTACAGAAAACTATTTAGTTCTGATTCTAACCATCTCAGGTTGCTGATTTGGAAGGTTGTCTTCCTCTAGATGTCGTCCCATCATAGCTGCCATGTATCCCTCACAAAAAACCATTCTGAACTAATAAAAATATCTTCGGTGAAGAAACATGTAAATCTGTAAATTCTCTATCATTTCAATCATATCATAAACTAAAAATAATTTATAGAATAATAATTAAAAAATATCCTAACTCCTAAATATGTATAAAGCGACCTTTGATTCCAAATATAAGGGCCCGACCTTAAAAAATTACATAATCATGAATGAAATGTACAATTCACATTGAGGATCATTTCAGGTTTAGAGTTTTAGATAATTATTCCATAACTATTACATAACATATCAAAAATTACAATGAATTCATTTATACTCATTTTCCATTTTTTTTATAATAAACTATTGAAAAAATAGACTTGTATAGTAACATGTTCTATACAGCATGACATTTCCTTGATACCATCCTTGAACCTATTCATTTTTATGTCCTATGAAAAACATTTTAAAAACATGGGATGCGTGTAAAAAGCATTGTATGGGTTACAAAACAAAGAATGAAAACATTAGACCATCAATAAATACATAACATAATCTCTTATCATACCTAATAGAATCATAGGATTTATGAAATATACATATAAATCAAAAATAATAAAGGAAACATGTGCCATACATAACATACATACATTGTAGCTTTCACAACTACGATGGGAGTTACATTTGGAATACCCATCAAAGTATATTCCCTAAATCTATTAAGATAAACATTCATTTTTCCACCATCACGTTACCCAATGAATTAGAGAGTTATCTCAGACTCACACGCCCTAGGGTTATCATGTAACCACCCTTATACATATACAATCCCATGAACCATAACATATTCACAATACATAATACAAATATAATGATAAGATAACATTTCATATTTCAATCATAATATATCATTCAAAAATATTTACATAAAAAATCATTATCAAAACCATTTTTCATACAAAAATACGTTAATGATTATCTAGTATTTATTTTCCTTTTAAAATCATTATGTCTTATTAAGAAATCCAAATATTGAATAATAATTGATTCAGTGGAAAAGGTCATTGTCACCGCTTACATTAAGAAGAAACATTGTTTTTATATTTTTTTGTAAAAAAAATCATATAAAAAGATTCCATTTCAATGAAATGAAAATTGAATTGTTTTTATACAACGTATAAAATAATGTCGTGTATAAAAAAAATATGTCTCAATGAAAAAATATTGATACGAAATCCTTTACCTCGTGTCCAACAAGACTCAATCATTCTTAAATTTCCTAAATGATAAAATAAAGTTAATTTATAAATTATTAAGATCCTTTTTCAATTTTATTTTTCCTTTTATATTAGTTATTACCATTATTTAACAATTATTATGTTATTTGAGTTCATGACAGACATTTTGTAGATGTTCGTAACTGGAGTAAAAAATTGAAATTGTTATAATTATAAATTTCCCATGTTATCGAAATTACATTTTATCCATATCAATAATCATGAATTATATCTCATATATGTCACATATATCCAGTATATATATGTATTTATAATAGTAAATAACATCCAGATATAAGAAATTAAATGCACCATTCATGGAGGTGGTAATCTGTACGTACACATGAACTCTACGTTTATTTCTATTTCATATTTAATTTAATAAAAACATAATTATAAAAAGATATATTTTAACTCCATTATAATATAATATATAATTTATTAACTCTATCCTTTATAAGTTCCACATATGGCATGAATGATTCATATCACATTGAGGGGGTGGTAGTTCACATTTCCTCAAATTAATTATTTTATTTACCCACATTGGAAACAATAAAGGTATCATATAAATGAAAAATACAAAAAATATAAAAACAATATAAATATAATATATATCACATATTAATAAATTTTAATTTTAATTTCCTCCATAAGTAATGGTATAAGAATATATAATAATCATCGTTTCGTGAGGCGTTAGTTTTCCGTCCATAGAAACTGTATGTTCAATACCCAATAGATGGAGATGTGTGTAAGTGTAGTTCCAATAAATCTAATAAAAACATCCTAGTATACTAAGGATACTGGTATTTTAATATAATAATGTAATAAAAAAAGTTTATTTTGGTGGAGTATAAAAATAAATCCAAATAACATAAGAGAAGATAATACCATTAAATCATATATCTATTTTTGGTTAGAACCAAAATGTTTAATTGAATTGACTTCTTCAGAGGGGAATGCTTCTAAGAAGAGGATAGGAATGTAGGGATCTTAATTGCTCAGAGTTTTGAAAATCCATTGGGCATGAGATGTGTATGGGATTGGTTAGATGTAAGGGCTTTGATAATTGGGAGGATGGGCTCTTTATTGATGTTTAAAAATATTATTTTATTATATAATTATCCTCAATTTCTAAATGTCCAAAACTCATTAAAGTTAAATATATGAAAAATCATGTTCAAAATAAAATCATACCATTAGAATTGGTTGTGTTTTGTTTATTTTTTTAATCATTATAATTTTATTTATTTAAATCATTCATTAATAAGGTAAACCCTACATCATTATTTTGACATTACAATTTTTTTATATGATGTCTAAAAATTATAAAAAATATATCATGATGTAGGAAATATTTTTTTATATTAATATCTATAGTCGAAGTGATAATAGATATAACCTCATGTAATAATTGTTTTACTAAAAGATATGTTTTTAAGTCATTTTTGTCATTACTTTAAATTAATTAATATAAAGTGTCATTATAACTCCAATGAGGCTCCACGGAGTCCCGAATTCAGCCCAAGGATTCCAATGGTCGAAAATGTGTCAAAAAATAGGATTAAGTCAAATGTTAGGGTAATATAATTTTATTATAATAATATTTTTTACCCTTATTTACCAGATTTACCCTTTAACCTTGGTAAATTAAATTTTTACAAAAGTAAATCATCATAATGTCTAAAAATAAAGGTTACTTGTTAACACAATTTGGAAATCCTGATTCCAAATATGGAATCCATTTTTCCAAATTCAAATCACAGAAGTTTCAGACATTATATTAAAATTTATTCCCACTGTAAAAAAAATACTATGTTTTTAAGAAATATTAACTATCAAAAGATTGACATGCTGTTATGTATAATTTCATTATAAAATTACATACAGAGACTAATATTAGATTAATTGTTAAAAAAAATATTATAATAAAACATTAAAAACAATTAAAAATATAATATATACTTATTAATAAATTAGATTAAAAATCAGTTTTGAATTAAAATTATGTATTTTCACTATTCATTAAAAAATGAACATTATTTGTAAAATAAAAAATTTAATCTAAATTAAATTTTGATGTCCCAATATTAAAGAAGTATTTCATTTCGTCAAATATAACATATATAATTGATTAAAATTAGATTTAAAAAATTTTCCCCAACAAAAGGCAGTAAATCAACATTTTCATGAATATTAAAGTATTTATGATTAAAATAATATTTCTTCTAATTTTTAGCCGCTGAAATTTATTCGATAAATATAGAAACATTTGAAAAACACGTATATTATTATTTTAGTTAGTTATGTACATTCCTACCCATAACATGTCTAGGTATTAAATACTATTTAAAATAATATTATGTTTTAATTTTTCAGTATGACCCATCATTGTGTGCAGCGTAAGATTTCAAAGAAACCCATTGTTGAATATCGAGTACGACATCTATCATATCATCCATTTTAAATTTAAATTAATATTTAATAACAATTATTAGTAAATATAAAAATCTATTATTCTTTATTTACTTAGGATATTACTTTGAAAATAGTTTACAATAATCAAACATAACACTTGAAATCATGAATATTTTATTTAAGTCATAAATAAACCAACCATCAGTACAGATGATTTCAGACAGATTAAACATGATTGACAAGATTTATAGAATGTAAAGGATTTTTTATCATTAAATCGATATTAATACATGAGGATTCCAATAATTTCATTACATATTAAATATATTCAAATTACACATATGTTCTATTCATTGTTAAATTCCTCATTTTTTGTTGTCTATTGGATCCTAACTCTAATGGATTCCTATAATTCAATATAATCCAATATTTATATGGGTGCCATGGTATCATGATATTCATAGAGACATTCTTACACTAACCAATGTGAATATATTTTGTTATAATCACATGGTTACAGTTAAAACAAGGTATCCTACCTTGGTTGGAACATTCTATGCAGCTTTCTCAATTACATTTTAACATTATGTTGATGTAGGAAATGTTGGTTAATTTTGTTTATTGTTCACAATTAACATTACTTATATTGAGAATGTCACATGAACATAACACTCTATATTCTAGATGGTACGGGGCCACATTGGATAATAAGTTATATGTTTTTTAATAACCCTTCTATGGCATCCCGTGCACATGTGTACCGATGAATCTCAATCATTGTTCATGAAGGAAAATATTTGGAATGATTCCCATGATTAAATGATAAATTATATGAGTCATATGAGGTTATGAATTGGGATGGAGTGAGGATGGATGTTTTTTTACATCCAACATCTATTTTTACAACTAATGTTTCAATGTGACAAGATTAGTTGGCGGTTAGCTTTGTATGGTGGTACTGTTGTTCAATGTTTTACTTTCTTTTATTTATTATCTTTCCGGTTTATGTTTTTTTCTTCTTCTTTCAAAATTTTATTTTAACATATTTTTTATTTTATATTCTACTATGAAATTTTAATGTGTTGTTATATCATCCTCACGATACCACTATAGAAACCCACTTCTAGTCTCTAGCCTCTGGAATTTGGTGTGGTATTCTTGAGTCCACTAACATAACTGAGCTAGGTACCTAGTCGGGTGGTCTATGGATCATGATGTTAACAAATGGAATTTGAGATAAGGTTTACTACTATATTACTATTTCATGATTTCGTTGATATGAGACTTATGGTTTTTACAAGGATTGCGATAGATTCTGAATTAGTACATTGCGAATACCATTACTGGTGGAATTACATGTTACTATGGATTTGAGATTTCCTTTTTTTTTCTAACACTGTTAATATTGATATGATTTTCACCTAGATTGATGCTTATGAGGTTTCTGATATTTTATTTATTTCATAATGGATTTCTTGATTATGTACCCCTTACTATAGGCCAATTTAATATATGATTCCTTCCCTGTAGAGGCCATATGAGTTCCATGTATCATATCAGGTATGTATGAATTTAATGGCTTAGGAAAACAAGTGTGGCAACTTTAACTAATGATTGAGGGTATTTTATTTAATTTTTTTCAAAATGATCTTATTATGTTATATCTTATAATAAATTAGTGGCATTCTACTAAGTTGGACTAGCCTATATATGTATATAATTCTAACTGATTTTCATTTAGGTTATATGGAGATATAATCAATAGTGATGATGATGATCTAGACACTTTGTGTGGGAATTGGGGGAGCCTGGTATGTCATTTAAGATCAATTATATAATGTTCTCGAAAAAACCTATATAGTATTTTACAGTATATCATGGAATGTTACTCTATATAAATAATTTAGTAATTTAATTTCAAAGGGAATGTGTCATCATGGAAAAAACAATTGGTTATGTAAGGAATGAGTTGTAAGATGTGAATCTCTCGGGGGTAGTCCTGTATGGAGATGCGTGGTGAGAATATGAATTCTTATGGGAGGATGGATTGATAAACAATGTGGTGTTATTTTTGTTGATACCCTTGAGTAACTCGATTGGGATGTGAGTAATCATGTAATATCGATATGGTTGGAAATCGTAGTATCATTTGAGTTATTATGCTTAATATACCATGTTTTTTTGGCATAATATGGATATCATTATAACCCTTCATATGTTACAAAGAATTTTGTGTTTCGGGGATTGATATTTTTGATGGTTACCCATGAGAGGGTTTAGTTTCTTGAGTTATATTTATTGTTTCCATGAGGTAGGAATTATGGGGTTTTAATTTATAGATTATATTGATGAATGGAGGTGAATTTGAATGTTTAGTGTAGGCATGGTGAGTCCTTAAATTACTTTGGGAAATAAATACATGTTCTGATGTTTTGGATGTGTAGATGAGAATTGTGGGGGTATGGATAAATTATTGGGGATTTTATATTGAATCTAGTGGTGGATAAGAGAGTTATCAGTGAGATAACCATGTATAGAAATGAAAATGGTTTGTTATTTTGGGACATCGTCCATATTCTGGTAGTATATGATTTTTAATAACATTGGTTCGGTTTAATTATTAGGTGGTATATGATCATACACCTATTTTTACATTATATAAAGGTAGTGTGTTCTTGGAGAACAATACATGTTGAAATGTGTGTTGAGTAGAGTTCATGATAAAGTCAAGGATCAATGGAATCTTCATGAGACTTATTTAGGCATGTTTCCTTGAGATTCATATGAAATATAATCATTTCCAAAATGCAAGGGTTTTTTTAAATGGAAAGATTATGGTGTTACATTGGTTCAGGAATTAGGAATGTGATTTCTAGAATGGAGTAAGAATGGGTTAGAAGGAGTTCCAACCACATTCTCTTGATAAACCCAATTAATCTAGTTCCCAATGAGTATTATATCATAATTCATAATGTTGGGATTTCACGATTGAACATTTTATGGAGAGAAACTCATTATGACATGGGAGTTTAATTAAATTGTGTGATTATATGGAGTGTAATATCATGTAGTTAGTGATTTCCATCATTCATAACACGATCCTCATACTAAATGTATATGGTAATGAGGTAAGAGTTATTAGATGATTACATTGAATTTCCAGTGTAGGTGAATAAATGGAATTGAGTACATCTATATCTCTCAAATAATATCGGGTACAAATTTAGATATCATATATGGTGGAGTCCAGGCATGTGCTTCATGAACAAGATGGTTTTGATGTGACCCGAACATGGTTGGGTTAGAGCTGAAATGGTGATCATTATGAGGAATAGTGTAGGAAATATTTGAGGATGGTTCACCGCTGGAATTTCCTCGGAAGTCTAATATAATATTTACGTATCTTGACTGTACAGTCAAAATTTTCCTTGTTCTTAAAAGAATCATTATCAGGTACTTTCCAGTGTGTTGATAGGTAGAATTTCATGTTTTTTGGAATGGACTTATAGAGGAGGAATGTGTAATGTTTTTTCATGTGACTAGATGTTGTGAATTTGGAAATTCACAAATTGTTTCATGAGTATAGAAAGTATATATTTTGATTTGTCTATTCTTATTATGGGGAGAACCATAAAATGGAATCAACCATTGTACGTTAGGTCCTATGATTAGGAGCAACATATGAAAAATTCTTGAATGGATGATTACATGTGGTTGTAACGAAGTTGATAGGAACCACATAGTTTCAATGTTATACTTCACGATTATGTGACGAATTTATTTGACTTTGGAGATCTTAATAATTGGTGATTTGTATTTCACCAATGCATTTTGATCAGAGTTTAAAGGAAACTGGTTTCTTATTTAATAGGAGTTGGAAATAGACAAAGAGAGGGAATTTTTTTTGATACCCATGGATACTTATTGATGATGATAAGTTGTAAGACCCTGAAATTTTATGATATATTTATTTTAAAAGAAATATTTCAATAATATCATAATACACAAAAAACTACATGTCTTACTAAATCGTAATGTAATGTACAATTATAACATAGACATTAAATTGGTATTTATGAGTTGGAATAACTAAATTATATAAAATTTATGTTTTACACATTTAAAAAATAAATTATTTTATAAATATAAACTAAAATACATTTTGTATGTAGAAAAGGCATTTTTTTATAAATCCACTTTTCAACATAAATCATTTTTTATCTTAATAAATTTAATTAATCACTATGTATGGATTATCTTAACTAAATTTATATACAATCTATTAAATAATAAGATTTAACATTTATCTAATTTTTTTCTTGTCATAGGATGTGAATAAATATGGTTTTATTCAGAATTATGTATTCTTCTAAAAAAAATATGGTTTTAATGAACTTTTTTGCACGTATTTTAAAATATTTTATTTTCACTTAAAAAATTTGAATATTGGAAAAGTGATACCCCATTCGGAATAAAGATGAATAGGTTTTGTATATAGATATATTTTATTTGTTTTCAATATGAATAGTAACTATGTAAATTTTTTGTCACCTTAGTGGGGGTATAATCGGAAAATTAATGTTAGAACATTGGGGCAAGCCTTTAAAATATATCTAAAACATTCATTTAACAAATTTTACAAGTTTAGTTTCACAATGTAAATCTATGTCACGAATATAGGTCTTCATGGTTAAATATTTTATTAAATACGCCTTTTATTTTAAATAAATAAAAGAATAAGTAAAAAATTTCCCTCTCATGTCATTAATATCTCTATTTTTTTACATATTGATAAGAAGAATATAAGTTATTTATAAAATTTTCATTAAAATATAAACTAAATATTTTCATCATTGTAATTTATTTATACTATTTTTGAATGATTTATTTCAGTAAATGATTCATTAACATCACCACAATATTTATTCAATTAATATAAAACTAAAAAATGTGTATAAACATAATAAAAATAATAAATTTTATTAGATTTGTTTTTTACATGAAATATAATTATAAATATTACATATTATGGATGTATAAAAATATTACATTTTAATTGCATATTTTGTGTGTGTATTTAATAGTAAATTAAATGCACTCTCATAACACTAGAAATAATGATATATTCTAGTAAATAATATATTATTAAAGTTTTTAAAATTTTAAAAAAATATTATATTTAAAAGTAAAATGGAATATGGTTCAAAATATTAATAATGGTCAACTGATGAGTCATTTATCTATTTATTGAAAATTTAATAACCCTTTAAGGTTGAAATAGTTTGTTACGCAATTAGTGTATAAAATTATTAAATAATGGATTAATAATAATAAATAATGTTTTAAAATTTCACAAAAAAAGTATAAATTTAAATGGATAATTTTATTTTTTCCCAATACTATTTATCTAAATAATCACAACCATATGTAATATATTTTTTGGATAATGATATTATTATATATTATTATTTCACAACATTTCAGGTTTTCCCTCTCCATCCCTTAGATAAGTACCCCCTATTTTATCTTTCTAACACCACATTGAGCCTTATATCATTACATACATCCCTAAAATTATCTTTAAAAAAATCTCTAAAAAATTATTTGAGGTTATGGTCCCCCCAAAATACCACACTTGTGGTCCATAATAGGACATCCAAAAGAGTTTTTATAAGGATATGCGTTCTCCATAATGGGTCACTCCTTATGAATTATTTTTTTACCTCCACTAAATCTTTTTTATTTATCATATATTTATAAATTATGAATATTAATTATAAAAAATTATTTTTCATATTGAAACCACATCTATCCACCCTCTTTCTCATCAATTGGTATGGGAATTGATTTCATGTGGATACATATGGATTACCATCTCCATGTAGCAGTACAATTTATTTTTCATCAACATATTATATTATTTTGTTATATGATGTTATTAAATATTACATATGACAATTATTTCATAATTTTTAACCGAGATTGTTAATATCGTATCAATCTTCTTACCTTCTAATCTGTTAGAAAATGAAAACATATCTCGTGAAAAAAAGTCGAATACAACCACCCTGAAATGATGTGTATCTCACATTTATGTTTCACATGGATAGTAATAAGGATAGATCTAATGAATATATCATATTTATATGATATAGTAACTATTTTTAGGTGAAATATAATTTTCAATTCTTTTTTTTAAACTGTAAATAATTGAATACAATGCTATGCGTACGTATGACATACCATATCTATGCTCAACGTCTATAATTTTTATTCATATATGTTTTATGGAACACTATGTATAGTAATGCAATTTTTATATATTTTATTTCTATCATGATTAAATATATTGAGATGATTTAAATTTTATAAATGTATAAGGACTGAATTTTCCAAACTAATGTTATCATGAAGAATGAAATAGTTAACACCCTGAAATGAATATTTTAATAAGGAATAATTAATCAATTGGTGTTGAAATGTTATATTTTGATAATATATTATATTATAAGTATGTTATTGACCCTATTATAGAATAATAATAATGTTTTGATTATCATATTTGAGTTTAGATCACATTCAAATCACATGGAACTTTAGTGTTATGGTTTTATTTTATAATCTAAATATTTATCAGGATTATTAATGAATGAGTCTTCTGTTGATGAAATTTCATGTTATATATATCATTAAAAAAATGTTTCATACAGTATTGTATTTCAATAAAATAAATGATTCCTTTCATTTTACACCATTTATGTAGTCATGTGAATGATATAATGTTTTTACAGAAAATAATCATTATTTCTCTCTTAGTTTAGAACGCTTTTTTAAGTGTCCATGTTTCCACTTTAATGTTTTTAAAAAATTAATATTATTATATAATGGTTAAATATCATTTTTATCCATGATTTAATTAGAATTTTTCTTCAAAATGATTCTTCATTTCATTTTTAAAAATAAATTATGTTTTGTCATTTTTTAACAATGAAATGAATAAAATGATTTAATTTAACATAGACATCATTGAATAAATTTTTCACTATCAGAAACAATCAATAAATTTATTGATACATTACTAGTTTCAAAAAAATTAGATGAAATTTTATTATATAATATTCTAGTAATTATTAAATTTTAATGAAGTGATTTAAAGGTGAAACATAAATTTTCATCATGAAATTTTAGAACTGATCGTTTAATGAATTTTTAAATCAAATATAACATCATTATACATCACATATGATTTATTTTCTATATGGTACAATGATAAAGGAATTATTATTTATCAGGATTGTTTAATGTTATGATGAAAATATGTTTGTGATACCCGATCATTACCAAATCGTTATACTATGATGAATTGATGAAATATATATGATATCATTTACAATAACATAGGCTATTAGATGATGAAATATTTATGAAAAATATTTCTTATTCAAATTTTATGATACAGTGAATGTTTTATGATTATTTGTAACACATATATATGACTTTATTTAGTTGATGGGTAGGACCAAAATTATATTTCAATCAAATGTAACTGATGAAGCTAAATATATCATCCGATAAATGGAAATAGGATTTGGATTAAACTGAGGAAATTAGGGGAACATTCCACTATGATAGACATAGAATTAATCCATGAATACTATAATTGAAGGGAATGTAAAAATAATCATGTCATATTTTCATGCAATTTATCCTTCAATACTATAGAAATGATTTATATACATATGTGAATTCCCTAAATCAATGTCATCTGAAAATTTTAAGCTCTCATGTTTTATTTTCAATGATTCATTTATTTTTTGTACACCATGAAAATCCATGAATTATGTCATGGTTTAAGATTATGATCATTGATGAATTGGGTATGTTCTTAAAATGTTATGATCTTGGTCACATATCCTTATGATCATGTTCTGTTTATCTGGTTACTGATATCTACATTTTTACCTCTATTGTGCATATGTGATCACCTTTTCTTAAGGTTCCCTTCCCTATGAGATGAAAAATATCATTTATATCTGATAGGTCAAATAAGGGTTCAAATTTTGAAGAACTATGTTGGGGATAAATTATATATCTTATGAATATGTTACTTATGTTTACAGGATTCCTAAGGCATTATACATTTATAATTAATGTGATGATCGATATGTAATGTAATAAATATTCAGTTAATAATATTTAATATATATATATATATATGAATTTTTTGTTCTTCTATAGTTCATATCAATGAAAGGATCTGTTACCTTTTGGAAGGTAGCTTAAGAACACTTTAACATAAGCCTTTTGGATATTCCGATGTATAGGATAACATCCCAAGTCATTCAAGTGAATGGATTCTTGATTTATAAGAATGAATTAAATATCTAGATCATGAAGGTGGGAATTTTATTTCTATAGATGAATCAAGTGGTAATACTACAAGAAAATTAGGATGAGTATATATTGGTTACCCTTATTGTGTATAGTTATTGTACCCTTACTATGAACATGATTTTATAGTCCCGAGAAATATGATTAGTTTAATTCTTATATTCATTATGTACCACCAAGGTGGATTTAAATGGATAATAATCATGAATGACTGTGGTTTATCCTTTGTTGTCATAGATTGAAAATAATGTGTCATTATTTAAGCATCCTTTGAATGGTTATTAATGATCATATTTTTTTCCACAATGATTTTCTCTTAACAGATGATTTTTAATTTATGAAAATGAATAGAACCCAAAGGAACCATCTTTATGCTGATGTGGTAGACTATGAAATTATTTTTATCCTAAGAACATAGATTTTAAGGTTATTTAATGAAAAATATTATGTCAAGGTTTACACAAATTTCTCACGATATGAACCCTGCTGAACATCTACATGAGGAAAAGAGGGAATAATATTCTTCTGATTTATTCATAAATAAACAAGAATCTTATTTTTATGTGTCCACTAATCCACTAGATGACAAGAAATTGATGAATACCACTACACATATTTTTTCTCTTCTCTATTATTCAATGAAGGAAAAATTCATTTTTATGTCTATCATTTGTAAGGTGAGGTAGATCATTGGGGGACTCTTATCAAGAATATGTGGAAACATGATGAAATTTATTCCATAGAGTGGGTTTATTGAAAGATCTTATATTCTAATAAATACATTCCTTATAATATTTTTTTTGAAAATTGATGTTGATTTCCTCTATTTAGTGTATATGGATGATGATTCCATTATTACTTTTGAGTAACATTTTACAATACATTCAAGGTTTTTGGTCTGCAAAATCATAAAACCAGAAATAATTTTGGATTGATTCTTTAGTGTCTTAAAACCATGACTCTGATGGGATGTATCCTTAATAGACTTCAGTAGCTATGAATAAGTTTTTTTTGTGAAATAATGGTAGAAATATATATTGGAGGTATCTAGTAATATCACGTTTTTTATATGAATAAAAATATGGAATTTAATATAAATTCTAAAAAACAAGTAGAGAAGTGGATGTGATTTTATTTATACCCAATATTTTGAAGGAAACACCTAGGTAGTTTTTATAAGGGGAATATTAAATGTATAATGTGTGTAATGAATGGTCATAAGGAAATAGAATATAGATGTTATATTGCGAAGTGATGTAATGATTTTAATATAGATAAATCTATATAGAGTGAATTGCTAATAACCTAAAATTATAAATTCATGTACTATTAGAAAAATTATAACCAGTGCTAAAACCAATGGTCAATACTATTGATCGATGCTAGAATACTGTTAAGACTATAAAAAATTGAAATCTGAAGTGATCATAATTTATGATAAATGGTATGATATTGATGTGGTGAAAGGTGCACTTACTGTCCAATCTATAACTAATAATTTCTTATTTGACTATGGATCTACCCAGTCTATAACATCTGAAAGAATTTTTAGCTGTATAAAAAGGACACACTAATGATTAGATGTTGAATTAGAAGTAAAAAACACTAATGGGACTATAATAAAATCTGTTTTATATAATTATTATCTACTTAATGTTATTTATAATTTCATTTATAAAAATATTGAAATTCTCCATAGAGTTGAATTTCATGTTATCTTAATCATGGATTGGATTTCACTACATAAATCTTACATCAATTATCTAGAATTGGAAGTCATGTATTATATTTTAAACAAACCTATGAATATATATTTATGAACTAAAATTATAAAATTTCAATTGAAATATCATCCATTTTACATGCATTCAATCCTGATCAAAATGGGTGTTTATATCAGATAACTCGGGAAATACTCAATATTGATGATATGCCACTTTTGTGAGAGTTTTAGAATTTATTTTATAAATTATTACCTATTATTCCATATAATAGTGAATTTGTTTTGTTAATAAAACTCATTCTTAGTTATACACATATTTTAAGTAATCCATAGAGAATAGTTCCAATTTTGTTTTACGAATTAAAGAAGAAACTCAAATTGAATATTTACAAGTTATTTCATTATAATGTGTGTCACCTTGGGGAACACCTACTATTTTTAAGAATAATTTTGGATCAATATGACTAAGAGTAGATTATCTATAATGTAAGAAGATCACAATATGTAATAATTATCCTCTACCTCCAATTGATGAATTCATTGATCAACTATATGGAGCTAAATACTTTTACAAGATTTATCTTCCTTACAAATTTCATCAATTAAGGATCAATAAGTAGAATATACCGAAGAAAATATTATGTACATGTAATGGGAAATATTAATACGAAGTAATTCATTTAGTCTACTAATTAACCCTCTCTCTTCTTAAATTTATTTAATTATCATTAATGATTAAAATGTTATATTTTTTGTATTTATAATAAATTAAATTCTTATATAATAAAATCTTGAAGAATAGTAAGAATATATCATGATGATTGAATGGAAGACACTAAGGAATTATAGATTAATGAGAAATTTAAATTGTTAGAATTTTGTCTACAAAAAGCTTCATTATATGGTCATGTAATCTCAAGATAGGTTATATTATTATATCCATAAATTCTAGAGCCTATTTATCATTGACCAATAATAAACAAAATTTTTGAGATCCATAGTTTTCAAGGAATGGTTATATATTATAAATTCATTTTCGTTAATTTTTTATGATGTTCTAGTCCACTAAATATATTAACTTAAAAGGGAACTATGTTACAAAAAAAGTTGAATATGAGGACTATATTATCGAATTGAATTTGAATTTAATCAAAAAACATATGATCACAATACGCAATAATATATTTAGGTTTTTTATCTATACATATGCATTAAAATATTTATTTTGATGAATTATCTTGAAGAATAATAATTTTATAACATATTCCTCTGGAAATTATATGTTTAATGGGGAAAATTAAAAAACTCGTAATATATATTTTTCTATTGTATTTTATACATTAATGAAAAGAATGATTTATAGTTATAGATTAATATGTGGTATATATTATATCATAATAGTTATAGTATATATTCACCCAATAATAAATGAATATAATCCATAGAATATTATTTTAGTTGTTTATATATTATGAATATTTAATACATTATCACCATGGGAATGTGAACAATATATTATATGCTCCGTGTTGAAATTATCATGATAAGTTATGAATAATGAGGATAAAAAAGACCCCACATCTATGTATTTTCAAAACATGGTTAAGGAAATCATAAAAGATGATGTTGAATAATTGTTTGAGGTATAAATTATCATGCATATAAACGTTATTATGATGAAATGATAACAATTAAGAATTTTTTATGTGTATCATCTATACTATATTTAAAAAATGAGTTTTTCGATGTGGATATGATTTCATCATTTTATATTCTTCATTGATGTAATAATAACTATAGATATCTGAAAGTGTATTTTAGGTTGTATAACATGAATATAAATTTTTTAGACTTTTTATCTTGGATATTAGTATGTCAACAAGTTATATCAGAGAGATATATGTTTAAGGGTATTTTATTGAAATCACACATTCTAGAATATTAATGGGAAAACATACCCTTATTTCATTTAGTCGGAATCCAAAAAATATCCAAATTCAATAAAAAAAATTATTTTATTTGAAAAACATATAAATTCATCGAACATGAATACTATAAGGAAAAATTTATCTCTTGATCAGCTTTTAGGAATATATATTACAGAAGTGGTTAGGTTTCTAGGATTAGCATAATCTATAATACATAATCCGGATGTGATATTAACCATGATTCTCAAACGAAGTGTTTAGTCGGATATGGTTATAGATTTGAGATTTAGTATGGTGCAACATACTTAAATAGATGGGCATGATGAGACAAAAATTGATAACATTGACATTATGTAGATATCATGGTCAATGTATTTCAATGGCGGTTGGGATCAACACCTTTTTGTATTTTGGTATTCATACAACAATAGCTCTCTCTCAATAATTTAAATGTATTTTTATGAAGATCTATTTGAAATTAATTATAAAGTGCAATATTTATTGGGTGAAATTGGAGAAATAATTATATTGGGACATGATATAGTTGAAAAAATAGTATATATATTCAAATTGGTCATGATCACATCAATGAAAATCTGAGTCGACCAGAGCGGTATAGTAATAATAATTGATGAGATATGAAGTATGAAGAGGGTGAAAAAAGTTTTTTTTTTAATTTATCCAACAAATAATGATTTCAGAATTATTATTAAATTAAAATTAATACCTAGGTATATTGGCCCCTTTAATATTCTTGATTGAGTACGGAATGTACCTTCTCTCTTAGCACATCCTATAAATTATTCTCTAGTTCATGTTTTGTTCAATCTATATCCCATCATGATGTAAATACCCAAACGGTAACATTTACTAAACTATGTGTTCAATCCATAAGATAAATAACTTTTGTGTGATGAAAAACAATATTAAATCATGTACTATAGAGATAGGTTAAAGACTACTAATATGGTAAATGTTTTATAAAGGAGTAAATAATTATAAAAAGATTCCTGGGAGCATAACGATTTATTGAAAAATAAATAGCCACAATTTTTGTATAAATGTAAAAAATTCATGGATTAAATTCATTTTAGTGAGATTATAATGTAACAATATCATATTTAATGAGTGTCTTTTTGGAGATTAATTTTTTGATAGCTTCTAATACATTCACTTTCGAATATAAATGAACTATTATACATTATATTGTTACAAGCTATCCATTAATCATATAATTATGAATAGTAATTACAAAATTATGAAATATTTATGGATTACAATTGTATAAAATAAACTCAATGGTTGAAATTTGATTATAAATCAAAATAAAAAAAGTTGTATGAAAAAGTGACATTCTACCAAAAAATAGTTTTTTTACAACAATTTTTTATATTAATATATTAAATTATTCAATATTGGTGAATAATTTTAATAAAATTTAGATAATATATATTTTATAATTAAATTTACATTAATGTTGTGTTTTTTATGGCATTGAATTTTAATGAATATAATTTTATTTTCAAAAATGTATTTTTATAAAAGGGTTATCATTAGAATTTTAAAAAATATTTGAAATTGAAATTCATCCACATATAGATAATGAATATTGAAACATTTATTACATAATTGGAATTATGAGGCTTAATTTTGGGTAAAAATTAGAATATATTATTTTTCTATAATTAATATTTTCTATAGTAAAAATTGTCTACCACAGTAAGGGTAAAAAAGGTAAAATTGAATTAAAACATTAGATAAGGCTATAAAATTTTTCTACCATTTGAATTTATCTAATTGAATGATTTGAATTTTTAAATAACCATTTGGGTATCAAATATATGGCTACATTCAGTAATATTTTATTTAATGTGACCATTATATGATTTAAGAAAAAGATTAAATACAGAATTTCAATCACTTGAAATTAATATATAGAAATTTTTTAAAAAAGGATAACAAGAGGATCGGTTCAGTTATAATTTTTTATTAAAATTATAAATATTTATTTTTTCATTGTAATTTATTATTTATTTTTTGTTATTTAATAACCTTTAACAATAATGCATCTTAGAAACAATATTTTTTGAATTAATTTAATCATAAATTATATGAGTTCAAAAAAATATTAATCTTAATATATTTTTGGTGAGTTATAAAAATTACAACAAATATTTTTGTAAAAATAACATATTTGCGATGTTTAAAATTGTTATAGTTATATTTAATACTTTCCATAGTTTATTTATTGTGAAATTAAAATAATTTATCCCTAATCGAAAATAAAGATAATTAATAACAAATAATATTTTATTAAATGATTTAAAAGTCATAAAAATAGAATCATGGGACAAGTGAATTTAAAATCATTGATAAGATAATACATGATCTATTTATGAGTCATTTATTCATTTATGGTAATATTCTTTGTCCTTTATGATTGACATTGGTGATACCTCAGTTAAGGTCAAAAAGGGCTAATAATGTGGTTAATGAGAAATAAAATATTTAAATTCACTCCAAAACTAATTTAAATTAAAATTAATGATGTTATATATACCCTATTAATTTTTTATTTTAAATAATTACAATTTTTAATAATTTTTTGTAAAAGAACATTATAATTTTATATTATTTTAGTGAATTCCATGTGTGGCTTATCAATTTTTAATAAAATGACACCACTCCATTCCCTTAATTACACCACATTGAACCTACTAGATTCAATATAATTCATATAAGTATTTTATTTACTTCCATGTCCACATTATATAGGTTGTTTTCCCGTAAATTACAAGCCTAGATTCCTTAACGGGTTATCCAAAGGAGTTCCTTTAAAAAATTGGAAATTTCCTTCAACGATCAGTTTATATTCAAATTCTAATTTTACATCCTCCAAATTTGGTTTATTGATAATAGAATAATATTTTCATTATCATATATATAATTAATTGTTATTAGGATTATAAAAACACTCTTATACACCCACTTTCCAAAATAATTTTATGTGAATTTATCGCTCGTGTGTTCATACAACTCAGTATCATCACATAGTGATAAAATTCATTTTCCATTAAGATGTTTAATTAATGTGGTTTAATATGGAATTTATATTTCTACATTTTATTTTTCACATAATTATTTTTATGTAATTATAATATCATATATACCTTCACAAATTCCAATATTTTTGAAAATGATAAGTTCGCTCGTGCGTTTTGGTGAACTACCACCACAACTAAGCAATGTGATTTGTTTTTCATTTATACATTAACTCAATGTAATAATTATAGATTTAAAAAATATATATGAAACAAATTATGTAATAATGATTCTAAAAATTTTAATTATTATTTACTTTCCATTATACATATGTCGAAAAATAAAAACAGAGTTCAGTCACATATAAAACCTACCATCTCTATGATAGGTGTAATTAGATTTTCTATGTCTATATTTAAGGGATCAATATAATTATTATTATCATTAATATATATTATAATTTTATAGTGATTAAAATTATTGAGATTATCGAACAATTATAAAAATAAAAGGATCAATAATCCCAAGTGGAAGTTCTCCAGAAAAAATGAATAATTTAAAACCCTCAAACTATGAATTTTAATATGGAATAATTAAATATAATTTTTTTATGTTAATATTTGATCATATATGGTTCTATAATTAATTTGACAAATTTATTTATAAAATATTAATAAATATACATTTTTTACTCATGTGTTTCATGAAATTTCCAATCAAGTAGAACATGATGTAATTGTTTTATGGTACTATTTTATTATTTATTAGAACATTTTATGATTAGGTTTTTACATGATGATATTTCAGGTTATAAATCTCATGAAATTTACTAATTTTCATATCTTATGTTTATTTATGGACAATACATGTTGTCCTTAGTTTTACATCATTTATATACTCATGATACTGAAAAAATATTTTGAAGGAAAATTGTCATTATCATTACCTGCAATCGAGAATTGATTTTTTACCATGTAAAATTTTTACCGAATATTTTTTTCATTAATTTTTTCAACATTTATATTATTTTTAAATCTCATTTTACCCATATTTACCTTTTAAAAAAATTCAATGGAATAATCTATTCATTTTCTAAAATGAGAAACATTTTGACCTTATTTATAAATATTATGAAAGGAATGAATTCATTTATTATATAGAATGAACCAATTTCTTCACTATTATGATATCTAAATATATTAGATAATCTCTTATAAGTACCAATGATTCTTTTCAATTGAAAAATTTTTCATAATATTTTTTAATATTTTAGATTTTAAAAGAGTGATTCTAATGTGGGAAGGATATATTCAAAAATAATGATATATTTGATTATTTAATTCTATTTCTCATCTATGAATTCATCTGTTAAAGTTACAGAAACCACACTAGTTCTACTACACTACTATACAATACCTTTTTTTATATGGTTTATGGTTATGATGTCAATTATCATGAAAACTATTCATTTTCCATTAGTTATTCTGTTATAAATTGATGAAATGTTTCTGAATATGTTTATTTTCTATAGGATATAATATCATGATTTTATGAAAACACATTTCTTTGTCTTGGTTTATGATTTAATGAATGTTTTATGATATTTTTTCAAAAATATATATTATTTTTATTATGTGATGATTAGGTCCAACATTATATGACCCTCTTATTCAATGGGAAAAGATTGAAATCTCATGAGATAAAAAGGACTACAATATAGACTTAACCCAATATCATTATGATCTTTTTAAACTATGACAACTAAGGTATTGAAAATTTGATTCTTTAATTTGATGAGTAGTATACCCAAACAAATATGACATGCTTGATGTTAACACTTGACTAATAAAAATAGTTTCTTCATTCATATGTGTATACCCCATATTTATACTATATGGATGTGTTATTGTCTCATAAATCCTGATATTCGATTCCATTATGATTAGTGTATTATGAACAACCATTACATACACCATTACTTGGTATTATGATATTCGATATTTAGGGTATTGTTTTTAGTTATTATTATCATGTTCTCAAACACTTATGATTATATTAGGATTAAGTGATAATTTATATCTCCATTATTTACCATTACTAATCATTTAATATTTATATTTATTATGTAACCCTTATCCGGAATATGAGGGATTTATTTAACTATCATATGTTTATGAGGTTAATAATTATGAAAAACTGTGTATAAGATGATGTAAGTATATTTTGAAAAGTTAACTTCTATGAACATCATTCCAATGATAGTAGACATATATAATTCTATCATGTATATTTATATTATATAATAAATTTTGATCTAATAAGATGTAATATATATTTATGCAATGTATGGGTCTAAATATATGGTATTATATAAAGTTTTATTTATCAATGAAAAAAAATGAGATATATTTTGAGTGAACTTTTTTGATAATCTAGTTTATAGGATAACAAGTTCAGTTATTGTAAAGAATTGAATTTTTTTTCATAGAGAAAATGTATTTTTGTATATTAAAAGTGGATGTTGTTTTCAAACATATATACTTGTGGGTAATGACTCTAAAAATAAATATATTATATGCCATCCATCATTCTGGTGAATGGTGAGTGTGTAATGACTACTCACCATATATGACACCCCATAAGGATACCCTTAGATTAATTCACATTTTATTTAAAATACACAATAATGAATTGGAATTGATAATGATCATGATGGACATATGTAAAATATTTAGTTTCATAAAATGAAATGAGATTTTATTGATTTTGACATCTTATTAATTATAATTCTAGATTTCTCAGTTACCAAAATGATTATTATCTATGAGAATATGATTTTTGGTTTTAATCAATTAATGTAACGTGAAGATATAGTGATATTTATATATGTGATAGAAAATATAATTATTGAACTCCTAAGAAACTAAATTTCATGAGAGACAAAATGAAAAATCTCGTTTCTATTCTTGGAGAAATTTCACAAAAAATGAATAATTCTGAACATATAAATGACCAATGAATAAAATAATATTCAATTGAGTACATTATTAGGTTTCACCCACTTTCATATAGTGGAGATACTAATCCACTAGTTCCATGAAATCGATTAATACAGGTGATATGATATTTTTCACTTTTCAATAAACGAAAATTTCTTTTTGATTTTTTATCATTAAGTGGAAATAATACATAAATGGTGGAATATTATCAAGAATATAAGAAAACTAGAATAATAACTATATATATATTTATAATATTATGAAATTATTTTTATATAATTACATTCTTCATATTCTTTTTATAAATGAATAGTGGATCACCTGATCTAATGGAGAAGATGAGGGCTCTGTGGATGCCTCCAAGGAAACATTTTCGTGAACATCAGTGTATTCCTATGGTATTATCATCCAACCAAAATGTAAGGTTGATAGATTCTTCATTTGATAAAAATAAATTATCATTAGTGAATACTCCAAAATGGAATTTATTATCAATGTAGGAATAATTTAATTTTCTCTCACGATAGAAATAGAGATTAGATTTACACATAAATCATAGGGTTATGGTACGAAAATTATAATGGAATTAAAACGACACTATAAACACAATGAAGAGAAGATTAAGATGATTCCATTATGTTAAATCTTTGAAAGGAAATACTTAAGAAATTAAAATAAGGGTACGTGTAAATTTTTTTACTATGGAAATCTTGTTCATCATGTAGATGAATTTAATGTGATGGTAAGGAGACAAACAATACTGTGAATTGAGATTCAAATCCACCAAATAAGCCACACACACTCAATTGTTTAAAAATGACAGAATATGAGAATAATTCTATTAAGTTATAAAAACGTATTTAAATTCATATTATCAATAGAAACATCATTTTAAAACAGGAGAAAAAGTTAAATATAAGTTTATCATTATTAATCATGAGGGGTATGATAATGATTTTGTGTATGGTACACAAACCATCGAATATTGAATAGCTAATGTATTATATAACTCTGTATATACCTGATATTTATTTATATTATTTATTTTATAAGGGTTATAAAATTCATCCCAAATTATAAAATATTTAATTAGCAGTGAAAAAACATAATGTTATTATGATTTTATCTCAATTATATAAATCTTATATAGTTAAATATTTGTAGTAATGTGGTTCTGGAAAATATTTTCATCCTCCATTCAGTGAAATGTTAGGTTATATTATTCATGGAATATAATTTCCCATACAAGACACTAAAAATATATTATGGAAGTGATTAATGTTCTAAATTATATAAAAATAATTTTATAATCAACCAGTTTCCTAAAAAATATGAATATCTAATGGAAATAAATTCCACATTATGGGTCTTGATTTATATTCAAACGGATTTTTTATCTCGTATGGTTGGGGATAAATTAAAAGTAATGATATTTATATAATTAGTGATATTGATGATGTTTTTTACAAGTTCTTCCAAATTTACTTTGAAATTTGATGTTTAATTATCAATAGAACTCCTTTTAGGTTTTATAACTATTTCAAATACTTTTTATAGAATTAAAAAAATATTATTAGAGGAATTGAATAAGCGACTATTATAGAATAATGAAAATGGATTTATTCATCCAAGTGAGTCACTTTGGAGTGAACCTTTTCATTATTTTAAAAATAAATATAGATAAATGTGACTCAATATTGACTACTCAGAACATAACAAGATCTCCATCAATAATATGTACGTTATGTCTGATATTGGTAACTTTTTCATCCAAAAGTTTGATAGTCAATAATTTTTTAGTATTGAAATTTATTATAGACATAATCAATTGAGGGTCATGAAGAAGGATATAATAGAGATATATTTTCATAAATATCATGGGAACATTGATTATATAGAGATTTAATTTGGTCATACTAATTCCCCAACACAAATCATGGTGGTAAGGAAAAGTGTCTTTAGATATTATCTTCGTAAAATTTTGGTAGCCTTTAATGATTATAATATTTTATATTCAATGATAAAGGAATAAATTTATGATCACATGAAGATATTAAAAATGAACTTAAGGAATAATTTTTTATTAGAAAAATTTAAAAAGTTTGAATTTTTAGTTCAAATGTCTCATTTTTTGGTCATATAATATAAAGGGAGGCTATATATGTGGATCCATTAAAGATGGTGTTTATTAAATATTATAATAGACCATCCACTGTGATTGAGATATATAGTTTTCTTATTATTCATTAATATTTTAAATTAATTATAAATAATTTCTTGTAATATTATAATCCACCTACAATGATAACATTTATGGGAGGAATGTTCCTTTAGATAGGTGAATGGGAGGATACATTCACAGAACTTAATTGAAAATTACACAGATTATATTGAATTACATTACCATGTAGTGGATAATGGTTTATAATCTATATGGATTCTTCAATGATGGTACTCATATGTGTTCTAATTTACAAACATAAGGTTATATATTATTCCTCATGATAATTTATGGTCCATGAGAAATATTACCCAACACAATATTTAAAGTATACTGTAGTAATTTTTTCATTAAATATATGAAATAATTAACATAAGGAAGAATTATTTGAAATATATTCTCATCATAAAATATTAATGATTTAATTCATTGAAAAATGGAATAATAAATTGCATAAAATATTGTCAAAGTTCAGAAATGATTATGACTAGTCAATACATTACCACTATGGGAGAAAAGGTTTGATGATGCTATGAGATAAAATGATCATTTTATATTATATAAGCAAGGATAAAAATATACATTTGGTATATATTTTCAATACAGATATGAGGAAATCCTAAAGGAAGGGAAAAATCATATATTTTGTGAATCATTGTTAAACCATTTAACCATGTAAAAATTAATGATTTATATAAGGAAGTTGTGGAACTGATGAAGACGTTCATAAATGATCCTTAGTTTATCCTACAATATGATGGAATGATATTTTTTGGGAAATGTTTATATAATCCATAAACATTATATTAGAAGGATTTATTGTAGGATTCTCATAGTTCATTATTCTCTATTCACTCTAGAGGTATGATGACACAAAAAGATTTGAAATCATATTTCTAGTGTGGTACCATGAAGACAGATGTTGTAGAGTCTATATCTCAGTTTTTGTTATTTTAGAAAGTTATGTTTTAGAGAGATAAGTATAAAATTATGTTAAAACCCTCACACATACTAGAATACAAATCAAAAAATATAACCATGTAATTTATTTCTAGAAATCCAAAAAAATAAAGAAGCCATTATGTTATTTGGGATGTATTTGGTCACTATATTAATTTCTTATATTTCATTAATATTAGTGAATATTTCTATGTTTAACTGGTAACCAAATTTTTTTTGGAAGTGGTAAGTTTTCATAATGTACCATATTATATTAAATATTTTCAGGATCCAAGGTCTACTTCGATGTTCTAGAGAAATCTTTGGAATATCTAGATATAGAATTCAGTTTCACTACAGCGTATCATCGTTAGAGATTTTTTTTCTTATAAGAGTACCTTTAAACACCTATATGACATTATGATATATATTTTTTTATTTTAATGTTTTTTCAGATCAAAACAATACTCAAGTTGAGTTTTCGTAAAATAATATCTTTCACCCATGAATTTATATATATTTTTATGAATTCCAATAAAACAATTAAGCTAAAAATCCCAAAGAATTGAATAATTTCAGAAAACAAATCTATTGGTGCTTAATAATTCTGGGGAAATAGAACAGAAATTCATGTCTACTCAACCGCACATCAATGAAACTAAATGATGAAAAAAATATTAATAATTTTCACGATGGTATACATTTAAAATATGGTTAGACTCTATTTTAATTAATTTCTCTTTGATATTAGTTTGTGTGAGTCAGGAAGAGGGGAATCCTAATACCTAAGTATATTGGACCCTTCATGATTCTTTATTGACTGAGGATGGAAGATTATCTCTTGTCACTTCCACTAAAACTCTATCATGTTAACAGTGAGTTTAATGTATCTCAAACATGGAAGTATATACCATATCCTTCACATGTTCTAAAATTTGAGGTCTTACAAATTTTTCATGTTAATTACAATTATTAATGAATGATAGATATATTGGATCGCATACATAATGATTTATGGGAAAACCGTACTCCACTATTTAATATTCTTAGAAATAATCATAAATTCTATTCGGATAATTGTAAATAAATTTATTTAAGGGAATACATATGTCCTCATTTATTTTATCAATGTATCATCAAATTTTGGGTAAAATTCATTTTATAGGTGGTAGAATGTGACACCATAATATTTTATGATATATTTCACTAAAATAAATTTAATTTCATTGTCATATTTTGATACACACAACCTTGTGTATAAATAAAATATGAAATAGTCTACCATTATAACATAGTAATTAAATTAATAATTATTTATTCCAAGAAGGTAATTATTTTAAATGTAATATCTACAATCATATAAAATAAATAATTTATATTGAGATCATAGGGTTTTCACCAAATACCAAGATCATGATCAAGGACCGATATGTACGGGATTTTTCTATGTTGTGACTCAAGGAACCCTAATGGTCATATTGATGACTACTTTTCCCTTATAGGGTATTTTTGTATTGGGTAAAGATTTTAGAGGGTTTAAACTTTGAACTAGTTTGATATTTTTTGGTCGCGAAGGGGTTATAATTATGATAACTAGTTAGGTGTTTTGTTATATGATTTCAGTCATATATGCATTATATGTGATCGTGTATGTAGTGATTGATGCCTATAAGTACCTCTTAGAACTCATCATATATGCCTGTTGTTATGAAGGTGTCGTAAATATATAGGGGTGATTCATTGTATTTGGTATTGGGCCCGCTGTGATACTGGTATGATATAAGTTGGTCAATTTTGTCATAGTTGATGTACAATTTTATCTAGGATCTATAAGTTAATTCTTATAAATAATTTCCAGGATCAGAGGATACTACCACGAGTCTATATGATAAAATCTAGATACTATGGGCCCATAAGACGAATAACCTCAACAATATCTCACTAGTAATCTTGAAGGATTATTTCATTACTTTTCTTACTATTTAAATGATAAGATAATTATTTCAATACTAAGATCTAGCGATAGTATTTTGATGATATTCTTATTTTTGAAAGGGATACCAAGGATGCATTGGATGTGGATATTTTGAATGGTGACAAAAGGGTTGTTATTTGTTTTATTGATAATTGAGAATTCTTGGGTATCATCGTGAGGACATTCTATTAATTTGAGTATGTAAATATTCATAAGAATCACATGATCAATATATGGATCCATTAATCTTGATTTATTTTCTGATTGAGTTAGAATTTGAAGGACATCTAGGTTACTACAGGATCCGTTATTTATATGGCCACTTGATATTTTGATATTCTCAGATTCACAATAAAAAGGGTATGTAGGTATGTCCCATTAGGTTCATTGGACTAAGGATATAAAATGTTATGGTTATGGTACATGGGATTTCATTGTCCATATAGTGTGCTCACAGATATCCCATCATTAGTACTGAGTGTGTAGTGTTTGTTTTTTTGTTCAATATTGGATTTTTTTGTATTTATCATGTCACTATGAAAATAATGTACATATACCAATTTTTATGGGATTATGTACGTGGTACCTTATTGAGTTTTTTAGTCCTGCGCATCTCAGGTTGTCATTGCACATGGGTACCATATTAGCTCTCATATAGTTCTTTTATGTATAGATATCTATTTAGACCTGAGATAGAATGGATATCCAACTAGATCAGATGAGGTTTTATGCCAGTATTCGGTGACTACAAGTGTATTTATAGAGTAAATTTCAATTATATATTCTCTTTATAAATTTGTGTGTGAAAAGATTAGTTTGTGAATAGATATGCATGTTTGTATGGTTGTCCTGGACATGAGTTCTTTTTATTTATTATATGTTCTATTATTTTAATGTGTCTTCTATTAGTGTATTATGTTGGATGATGATTGATTATTTAATATAATTACTATAATTATAAATGAGGGTGTATATCATCTCCATGATACATTCTTAGACAACCACAACTTTTCAGTTGCATAAGGAATTCTGGGATCAGTGATTGAGGCCTTAATGTGAACCATGTATGGACACCAGTAGAGTGGCCGCAAGATCTGTATAATACAAACATTCATAGTCATAATTTAGAAAAAAATACAATCTATCAATTCATATATATTCAATAAACATTATGTTACACAATTGTGCATCAAATTAACTTATAGATAAGATATATGAAATCACAACATTGATCTTTTGATTAGTCCTCATAATGTGACCCAAAACTACATGACACAAGAGTCAATTATTTATTTACATAAACTAAATTCCATTTATATATGAATGATTATATATATTTTTGTAGGTACACTTATATTTTTTTCCCTTCCATTATCTACTTAATCCTTTTAATTCATTTTGTTAAATAGTTACATCAATAAAATTTATATTTTTTTCAATATTTTCTCACCATAAACATCATTACATATTGGTATGATCATTAGGAATGTAAAATATATACACCTTAACTTTAGGAAATTTTCAAATGTGATTATTTCATCTATATTCAGGTCAAAACCCAACTCGCTCATATCATTAAGAATATCTCTTCATTTTGATTATGGTCTTCCTCTCAAAAAACCAACACTAATTTTTCTGACTACCATGATCTAACACCACCAATAAAGAGAAACAAAAAACAAACAAGAATAAAAATCATAAAACTAAATCTTGTTAAGATGTTGGGACTCCACATTTTTGATATGTTTCATTCCAGAAATATGAAAAATTGATTCATTGAAACTAAGGAACTTCTCTAAATTATTTTATATGGAAAACCATGAAATGATTGAATGATAAAAAGATGAATCTTAACCTTATGTTTCTCTTATATCCATTTCATATGAAAATTAATGGATTGAAAAAATTCCCAATGATTTATCCATCTATTATATAATCCCATAATAATCCATGTAAATATTTATTGGTATCCAGGCATATGAAAAGGTCAATGGGAACCCACGCCCCAATCATATCAATTCAAATGAACACGGCAAAACACATAAGCTTCATAATTCAATTTGATAAGACCCATTTGAACATTGGAATACTCATTCCAAGGCACCCCCTTTTTTATACATATCACATATAGTAATCTCTATCAATATCAAAATTTTCCAAATCTAGTGTTATTTTTATTTTATTCATGTGTACACCCAACCATGAGTCACACCATGGATGGATCCTTTCCAAATGAAGTGAATGAGTACCATGATTTTATATTTCCATTAAAATTCAAGGATCATAATAAATAATGTTACCATGAAATTTCATTTCAGGGATCCATATTTTTTATGATGTGATAATCGAACAGAACAAATAAATAAAAAAATAATTTTCCATTGGGAATTGATTTTTCTTAATTCATCATGAAAAGTAACCGAGAAGGTCCAAATGAAACAATATTCATTAATACTAGTTAAAAAATATAATATACCCTCTAAAAATACCCATATATAAAAAAAAATTGGGATGCATAAATATCATGTTATCCTCCAAACATCGCTGCTACTTCTACTTATTTAGTTGAATGATTGTCCCCTACATCGGTAGATATACTATTTTTCATAGGTTCGGCATCAATATGATTTAAATGTAAGAACATTTAGTAATGAAATCCACATTTTGAATTAATAAATTCTTTATTAAATTATATATTTATAGAAAACACATGAAAAAATTTTATATTTTAGACCGTTATAAAAGATATCATTTTGGATTTAAATAAATATTAATTATCTTTACCATTCATATTAATATCTTTTTATAATAACCATTAGGATTAGTATATATTATGGGTAATGATAAATCCAACTAAACAAGATGGAAGAAGAGATGACTTCGACTTGTAGAATCATACATTGTGAAGAATGTTGATCAAACATTCCATGGGAGATGACATCAAAGAACATTAACCTTGACCATTCCCAATATATTATTCATCAACTAAAAGATGTAGAAAAACATTTTTAAGAGATTTTGGGCTTACTAAAATCACTCCCCTAACCATGTTGTTCGAATAAGAATAATAAGGGACCATCACCACAACCGTTGCAATTTGGGAATTCACTTGTGTCATAAAGGTGTAATGTATCTAGACCATATTAGTTTGATTTTTTATGTTATCTTTTTAATTAAATAATGAATAAAACTCATATTTTGATATGAAGAAGTCAAATTCATATTTTTATAAAATATTTTTACTCAATTAAGTCCCACATTTAATAAATACATGATTAGTAAAAAAAATTATTTTAGTGAAAAGTTTCTATGAATCTATAAAAATGCAGATATTCATGATTATATAATTTATGGATGTGAAATTTAATTTTTATATGGTTTAAAAAGATATTAGTTCTGTAAAAACTGTATTTTGGTATAACTATGAATTTTTAATTAAATGTGAATATAATCATTTTATAAAATTATTTGGAAAAGATTAAAATTCTTTAAATCATAGTACAAAAATTATCCATTGTTGATTTGTTTTCATATTTTTGTAAGATATCAATTTTTTATATAAAAATTAAATGTGATATAAATATACTACATGAATTATTAAAACAAAATCTCACATTGGTTTTGTAATAAATGATATAAAAGGAATCCATGAACAAACATTTTTCTCCATTAATGTAATTTTTAATTTAATTAATTTTATAGTCATTTAATGAGTCCTCAAAACCTAATATTTTATTTTATTATTTGAAAATTAATTATTCTTGAACATGACTCGCTTCCATATCCCAAATTGTATTATATTACTATATTTTGTTCTTGGTCTCATAAATTATTTAAAAATACTATTTTTTTAACACATGGGGGAAAACCATAGTAATGTTATTTTTTATGTATTTATTATATAATTACAAAAACTATTGATTAGAAACTAATTCTAATTTAAACTAACTTTTTTTATAAATACCAACCCACCCTCACACTCTTCTTCACTCAAAATACATAGAGAATGAATTTTCACTCCCAATTCCCATCTAAATGCCCCAATGTATTCTTAATTTCATAATTAGCTCCTTACAATCCTTTAGAAGAACCCTCACGGGGTAAGGGGATTGTCTTCTCCTTATTAAATAAAATTCTTTGAGTTATGACTTTTAATATTTTTTCTTATTAGAATAATATTTCACATGTTTATTAACTATCCTTATGATCCTCGAATAATTATACACCACCTTTCACTATCACTAAAATCCATCTATTATCTATTATGTAAGCTTGTTTTGTGAAAAAAATTATATCATGATTTTCCATACAAAACATTACAGTGGTTTATAACAATACCTATATCCACAAAAGGTTAATCATCTAGATTTCATGATCCTTAATTGATATGTAATTTCATTTTTTATAACCCACACACAATAATTATATTATAAAAAGTAAAATAAAACATCCTTAGGTTGTATGATCTTTTTGAATCACAAATGCGTGTACATGATATGAATGGGGCTGGATATCAAATAATTATAAATATCCCCAAATCATTTTTAATGTATTTTTCCATTAGTTAACCTAAATGGTTAACGATAGGTTTCCTTAAGATCAAAATTTTATATTGTCTCACTAGGTATCTTTGACATATTCTAATGATGTCAGGTTTTATTGTTCTTGACACTTTTCAATGTTTCCTTGATTTTAGAATCATATATAACTTTTTTATGATTATTATTATTATTCACACATATTTATTTCACTTTGATATAAAAAAATGACTCACATGTATTACATTAACCATGTTATGATTTTATTATTCTATTATTGGTATTTACAGATCATGAATTTTTTATGAACATCTCTTGGTTATCCCATGCATTATTAGTACATATAGGGATATTAAAAGCATGTTGTGGAGTTCTACATAATATCAGTGTATCCGTGTTTCTTTTTAGGTTGTCCTGAATCATGTTACCCAAATAAACTAGGCATAAAAATATTTTAGGATTATAATAAGTCTATTTATATATAATAAATCGTGAATTATGGTGTATTAAAGATATGTGATTTCATATATTCTCATTGTGAGGCTTATTATGATCTCATTTATTGATGTCTTGTTCTAGCTGAAAAAGTTTATCCTTACAAAATTATGTATCTAGTATATGCCATTGTGCTATTACAAACTACTCATGATAAGACACTTTAGGGGATGTTTCCATTATGTAGTGCGTTGAATATGTTTCAATATTTCACTATAAATAAGTTACAATTATTTCTATCTTAACAAATGTCTCTAAGGAAACTACTTTTGGACATTATGAATCATTCGATAGAATAACATTATATACCCATGTGTTGTGATGGTATCTAAGAGGTTGTATATATTTACCATAAATTCGGGTATTTTTTTTAGAGGTCATATTTAATATGTGTTTTCATGAAATCATTCATGTGAGACAATATATTTTAAGAGTATTTCGAATGGTAAAACCCCACTCCTAGAATGAAAGATATATTTTGGCCTAACTCGCACAAATCGGTCCTAGTCTCCAAACCCATTGAATATTCCAATCCCATACCTATTGATATCTTAATAATCTCTACGTGGAGATATTTCATAATTGTGAAATCTTGAACATTAGTATTGCATTCTAAAACCAACAAAATAGTATAAAAAATATGTTGATTAGTTGGGAATGAATGAAACAAGATGATCAATAAATTTGATACCTACTGTCTTTTTATGGGGTGTTGTTCCCCCTAGTTTCAATACCGCCATAAATAGGAATGGAGGATGGATCTCTTGGGAATATTTTTAGTAATAGAAAATTAGTCACTACATTCATCTCTAGATGACATAACACTTAAAATCTAGAAACATTAATGGAATGTATCTATTGAATATCACAATAGATACGAACATATAACATTTTACATGGGATGGAATTATCATATTAGAGACTCAATGAAATTAGAAATACCAATTTTATTCTAATGATGTGTCGACATTATCAAGATTAAAAGAAGATTAATTTATCTACTTCTATAATCTCCCACTTGCCACATAATGGTCTTGGATTCATGGTGATTGTAAAAACCTTGAAATTATATATTAATATTTCCATTTATTTATTATTATTACGAGTCTATGATAATTGAGGGTGTTTGATTCCAAGTCTCGGTGATCCCAATAAAGACATTTGACCTTTTTTAGTTTACGTTCAGTAAATGCATGGGCAATGTTTTCAATCATTTGAACTGGTGCTCTAATTAAAAATATGAGGGTAATGTTGAATCCACATTTCTGATATTCGCTTAAGGGGTGATTAAATTAGACAGTAGTAGGTCGGTGAAACATGTAGTTTTTAATAATTTTAAAGAAATAAAAAAATAAAAAATTGTTATTTTATTATCCTACCACCTATTGAGTGGTGGTGGTGAGACTGATAGGTTTCCTATTCATTTAATGGTTAGACTATTTAGTTGCATAACCACACCATTGTGAATTAATAGGTTCATTAATTAAAAAATCATTAAGGAAACTCATTAATTATTTCGATGCATTACTCACACTCCCCCTTAATTTAAACAGATCTCAGATTGGGGTTTTTGAAACGGCTTCATCATGAAAATAACCACTAGAAATGTACTATGACATCTTCCACTGGTGGAGGATGGAGGTTTGGGCAGAAATGATCTAGGATCAAAGAATTTAGGAAACATCACCCAACGAGGACTCTTCTCCATCCAAAACCATGATGTCACCACAATTAATGGGGTAGGGTTTGTTATTAAATTGAAGAAAATATCTTTTTATTTTCCCCATTCTTGAATTTTGGTGGGTGTTTGTTGCGCGATATTTTAACAGGGCAAGATCAATATCTATGTGATGTTTTTATTTGATCCCACCTGTTATGATGATAACACGGAGGGTATAAGCCAAAATAACTAGGCCTAGACCCTCTGTCACTGGTTTTATCATTACGTTCTTGACGGCAGAATTTTAAATTTCATGGAATCATGAATCAGAGGGTCACGCTGTGATGACCCCATCCTGGGAGGCCCGTAGGCATATACAATAGTGTATATGGATCTCCGGAGCATCTCTAGAGGATTTCAGAATAAGCACCAAGACGACACTGATAGGGCAGCGCCGACGACCCGTGCTCACTAGTTGTAGATGTATGCAGCACTTCTCGGTGACAAAGCATACCAGACGGGATATTAGACATCGATCGTTCGTGTTATGATAGATGGAGGCCTACGGTCGAGCACTGTGAGGAGGTGGCCACCACATCAAGGATGTTGTGGAGGAGAGGGGACCCAATCCTCATGGTTCATGTTGACAAAAGGGGAGGAGCCACATGACATAAAAAATTAAAACACACGAATGGATTTTCCATTCAGGAATTTGGTCAGCCACCCGACTAGCAGACCGTGCCAGTTGGTGGGACGGTTCACCAGGTGGGCCAGGACAAACTGAGGAAGGTCGAACCTGTATCTCATCCCACTCGGGTCAGTCTAGCCGACTAGGTTTGGGATGAGTTAGGCCGGCTGGTTGGATCAGGGTCTGCCCAACTCTGTGAGACTGGAACCTCACCCATTTCGTCCCAGAGAATCTTAAAAATTCGTATCTCGAAAACCAAATGTCTGTTGGATGAACTGTCTAAATAACTGGAATCCTTGTAATGAGTAGGTATATTGAGATAATTCACCTAGGTTTTGGATAATTATATAGTACAACCGGGATAGATCATACCTGAATCCCTACCGGTCCTCGACACTAAAATGCCTATAACTCTCATATCAGATATATGTCGGATGCTCTGTTTGCTGTGTTCGAACCCTAATGACATGATAGATCATTTGGTTACTTTTTCATGGTACATCATGTAAGTTGAGGTATGATCGAGATCTTGAGGAGTAGATTCTATGAATCTCAAGAAAACCAGGTTCGGAGAATCCTGTGACTGGAGGTCAACCCAATAGAGATCATTTGTGGATCAGTGCCTATCAATCCTATGTGGATAATCACCCAGAGAGCTTGTTGGGATCATCTCCTAGTGACCTTGTGAGGGTGAACACCTACTGAACATGTGACGTTCAACACCTGGAGATCTTGTGTGGCTCTGCACCTAGAGATCCTATGTGGATCAAATCATTTATGGGTTTGGGCTTATCAATTTTGTGTGGCTCAGTTATTTTGTGGGTCCGTAGTGGTTAATACCTATCAATAATTGGTTGGGTAGATCATGTGTGGGTCAGAAGGGGTAAGTACCTATCGATCCTAGGTGGGTCGGATCTAGTGTGGGTGATAGGGGGTTTGTACCTGTCAATCTTGTGGGGGTCAGAAGTTGTTCCACTTAATAGAATAAGATGATCTAGCCATACGACTAACCATATATACTTATGTACATAATTTATACTTCTCTTGAATTGAGTCTTTGTTTTGTGATTTGTTATTTATATAATAATTTTCTTATTTTTCATTGTGGAATTTTGAGGACCTTTGGGGTCACAGGGTCCCTAATGTATTTTGTTATACTCACCCACGCACGGGCTTCAGTTGTACCTAGTTATGTCTTCGTCAAACGATGAGTAGATCGACTGAGACAATAGTAGCCAGGAACAAGCAATTCTCATAGGTGACTGGTTGATGTATAGAGCTATGGAGACACCGTGTACCTACCCTTCAGGTAGGATCCATCGTGGGTGACCTTTGGAGTTGTTAGCATTTTTTCTTTGGCAGTTACTTATTTCTGTTGGGCTTCAATTCCAGTCCGTCTTCTTTTAGTACACACTTTTACTACTAAAATTTTACATTGTGTTGGCATCTTGTTATGTTCTAGGACTGTGTGTTTGTATAGGTTTAAAGAAAATGCATTCCTATTTTATGGATACGACATTCTGATTCTATTCTCCAACCCCAGGCCAATAGTAGGTGGGATTGGGGTTGTCATAGCATGGGTCTTGAGGGATGGTTCGTGATAATGTGGTATTAGAGGAGTCCGTTCTATCTATGAAATAGGACGATGATCATTCTAATGGGGAAATTTTGTTATTTATGTTGAGTGTGGTTTTTAGTTAATGGAGTATAGTTTTGGTGTAGTGTCTGACATATCCAAACACCAAGGCCCTGAATTAATATTTCTGACTTGGTGCATGAAAAAACTGATAGTGTGTGTTTTGGGAATGTTTTTTACATTTTATCTCTTTTGAGTTAGCTCACCACAAATAACTTATTGACTATGGAATACCTTTTTTGGATGTCGTTAAGTCGACAACCATCTATAATTTTAGAAAGTGTACATGATGATGTCCCACAAATCAATGAGGCTTCGATGCAGGGCCCTCTTACTTTGTTGCCATTGTCAGGTGATGTACCTGTTGTACCACCACTCGTAGGGTATCATTGAAACTATCCCCCACTAACAGACCGTGCATACTAACTGAGTGTGTTAGAAGAGTTCCATAGATAGAGTAATCCATGGTTTCCACGATATACAGATCCCCATGCAACTTAGGACTGCCTAGAGGCTATATAAAATGTTTTTCGTTTAGTTGAGATTTCAGTAGATCAGATAGAGATCCACACTGCTTGGAAATTCTAGGGGATAGTAGGTAGATGGTGTAGTCTAAAGATCCAGAAGCCAGAGGAGGTGACACTCACCTAGTTGGATTTTGAGACCCTATCCGGGGCATAGTTAGTAACTTGGAATTTACGCTTAGTGCATATCGAGGTGTTGCTGCACTAGCATTAGGGAATCCTATCAGTGTCCCATTACTCGGTGAGATTCACTAACCTCCCATGCTAATCCACCTACATGATACTAGACCCTCCATTCACGTCTCGTACCATTTATCAAGGTCTCTGATGGGAGATCAGAGTGTCGATGATATCACTCAATATCCAGACGCATGCGGGAGTGCTCGAGAGAGAGTTATTGGTGTAGAGATATTTATCTGAGAAGGCATTGATGGTGAGAGCCACCACCGATCAACGAGTAGTATAGACATCTGCATTAGGAAGTAGCTAGATGAAGAAGTTGTCCAAGAAGGCTAGACTTTCAACAGGATGATCCTAGGATGTAGGGTCAAAGGTATAGAGTTCATGAGGTAAAGCAACCCAGTCGGGGAGATAAATATGTTTCACGAGCGGCGGGCATGGCCAAATGGCTTGCGACTACCCGACCCACCATACTGATGAACAATATACGGTTGAGGGAAAATTGAGATAGATGTATAGATTTGACTGAGGAGGTCCATATGTTGGAAGATGTGGAAGAGGTTCATGTTGTGTCGTAGGAGGTTGAAAATGGTATTGAAGTTCTACCACCACCCCCAGGTGGTCCTCACCGACCACATGGAGTAGCTAGAAAGGGGAAAGATCAGATTCAAGCGATAGAGGCATATGACGAAGATGCTCTAGAGATGATTAGAGGTATTATCTAAGTCAATTCCACCATAGCATCTGTTTATATTAACATAGTATTCAATCACTATTTTATTTCCATTACACTTGTTCTGATCTTGTGTATTACAATGGTGTTTTTGGCACGATCCTTACGATTTGAGACTCATACGTGAGAGGATTTGATGATTACACACTGTTGTCAGCTGTGTGGGCTTACTCTAGGAATTTAGAGCTTTGGATGGGATCTCCTAGATCCAGTGTTGAGTCTATACAATGACATCCTTGGTATGGTCTACATATCCACATTCCATGCTCATATTGATCGTTTTAGGTGCAATGTGTAGTGAGTCCATGAGAATGAGATCGAGTTTTCCTTTACCGGTGATAGTGGTACCTTGGCCCCATAGGAGAGACTTTCTTAGAGATGGGTGCAGTAAAATACTAATCAGTTGGCTAGCCATACCCAGAAAGAAGTTGATGTGAAGAGTCTGAGATGTCCTATAGTGGTGGACCAGTATATCGATGTCTTTCAAAACGATGTCCTTAGACGACCACCTCCTAGATAGATATAATTCTACTTTCAACTTTTACCCTAGAACGACACAGATATCTACACCAGAATATTGGATTGCTCCTAAATATCTTTGTGAGTTTCAGGTATAGTTGGAGGACTTTATGGTGAAGGGGAAATAAATCCCAGTATTTACCTAGGGTAATACCTTATTTTGTTCACCAAGAAGGTAGATAGGAGTCAGAGGCATTTTGTAGAATATAATTTCTTGAACTAGGTGACTGTGAAGAACACATATTCCTTGCTGAGGATTGATGATTTCATAGACCAGTTAAAGGGATCTCGATGGTTTTTAATGAATGACATTATATTAGGCTATCATTATCTCATGGTATGAGATGAGAATGTATCGAAGAAAACCTTCAGATTTCGGTATGGCCACTATGAGTTTTTTATGATTCCCTTCGGCATGACCAATGATCCAGTAGTGTTTATGTGTATCATTAATAGAATATTCCAGGCTTACCTCAATCACTACATGGTGGTCTTAATTGATTACATCTTGATATAATCGGCATTAGATATGGAGCATGCCACATAACTATAGGTAGTTCCAGATACACTCTGACGAAACCAACATTATGGAAAGCTCCTAATGCGCTAGTTCTATATACATGACGTAAGCTTCTTGGGGAACATTATCTCAGTGTATGGAGTTTCAGTGTATCCAGTGAATATAGAGACAATACATTCATAAGAGCCACCTAGGTTTTTGAACAATGTGGGGAGTTTCCGTGGATTTGCTGGGTACTACCAGATATATGTACCTGATTTTTCTGGTGTTGCAGAACACTATTCAGCATTGAGAAATAATGGACATACCTAGGTGTGGTTGGATAGATTCCAGTAGAGTAGTTTGGACCTGAGACATAGACTTACAATTTACCCCATCTTTGGGTGAATCGAAGAGGGAATTGCCTATGTAGTCTAATGCAATCCATCCGGGACTAGACATGGTTGTTTCCTGATGTAAAAGCAAGCAGTGATCGCATATGGCTGACGACAGTTAAGATAGCACGAGCTGAAATACGCTACCCATGACTGGGAGTTAGATGTTTTTTTTGTGCAATAGATGAGACAACACTACATAATGGGAGAACATTTTAAAGGCTACACTAATCACATGATTCTCAGATATATATTCTATAAAAATTACATGAACTAGAGACAATGATTATGGAATGACTTCCTCCAGGACAATGACTATGATATAATCAACACTCTTACGAAGGGGAATGTAGTAGTATACAAACTTATCATGAGGTCTGGTCTAATGTTTCCGAGTGAGGCAATATAGATGTGAGCTGCATTGTAGTTATCCTTCAGGGATAGTGATAGAGCGACTTAAATCCATTATATGAATTTTAAACCCCCACTCCTTGAGTGAGTCAGGAAGGCACAATCTAGGGATATAGACTGTGAGTCCTGGTGTGCTCATATATCCTCAGGACTGGCTACTGATATATTTTTTGAAGGTTGGGAGAATTTAATCACTTTTAGAGGATTAACCATGGTACTAGTGACGCTATGAGAGGAGGTGTTGAAGGAGTTCCAGGCATACCCTTTTGTGTTACATCATAGAGTTTCAAAAATGTACCGAGTCCTCTGATGTCAGTACTGGTGTCTAAGAATAATGAAAGTGGAGGTGGAGTTCATATCACGATGGATCACTTGTCAGTATGGGAAGGCCATCCATTATGTTCTATTAGGAATAACTTATCCACTTTAATTACTAGAGTTGAAGTGGGATACAACCTCCATGAACATGGTGACATGACTACCACCTACTTCCAGGGGCCCTAATTCCATCTTGGTGATCGTTGGTCGACTCACAAAGTCATCCAATTTTGTACCCATCTGAGTGTAGGGATTAGTAGAGAGATTGGGACATCTATACACACATGATATTTTATGACATCATGATGTTACATTTATGATCTTCTGAAATCATGATGCTCATTTTACATCCTTCATGTGGAAGATATTTCAGGAGTCGTTTGGGACTGAGATACGCATGAGCACCGCCTTTCACTGTCAGAAAGATGATCAGATGGAGCGGACCGTACAAACACTCGAGGAAATGCTTCTTGTGTGTTTCCTTAATTTTGGCACAAGTTGGGAGGACCACATACCACTTGTGGAGTTCACATACAACAATATTTATCTATCCATCATCATCATTTCTCTGTTTATGGCCCTATATGAGTGACCCTACAGATCAACTCTATGCTGGATAGACCCAAGGGAGTAAGAACCTATGGGTCCAAAGTTGTTACAGGCTATCATGGAGAAGGTTCAGATCATCCATGACCAAATAAAGGCTACATAAATAAGTCATGAATCTTATGTTGATATGATACAGAGACCCTTGGAGTTCATGTAAGGAGAGCATGTCTTCCTACGGGTCTCACCCTGACAAGGATTATAGTGGTTTGCCCTGGGTGACAAGCTATCTCTATGGTTTATCATACCTTTCCAGATCCTTAGTAGAGTAGGCGAGGTTGAATACCATCTAGCTCTCCCCCCAAAAATGTAGAGGGTGCACAATTTTATACATTTTCCACAACAAAGGAGGTAAGTACATGAATCATTGCGCATTATAGACTAAGGAGAGCTGGACATTGACGATGGGGAAAAGATTGTGATGTCCCCGGTTGAGAAAGAGTATCAAAATGAGTGGGTCCTTCATGGGTAGTCGATTCCTGTAATGTGAGTGTTTTGGCAGCACATGAATCTCTATAAGAGAACATGGGAGTGGAGGCTTAAATACGTGATCAGTACCCCCATTTATTCTCATTGTTTTGTTTTGTCTTTCGAGTATAAAAAACCCTATGATGTGGTGAATGTAAAGACCTAATAATTCCTTAATTTTTTAATTATTTGGGATTATTATGAGTCTACAAAAAACGATATCTCTTGATTATGAAGCCCGGTTGGACTACAATAGAATATTGATCGTTTTTATGAAATGTTAAGTAATAAAATGGGGGGAATTCTCTATCTTTTAAACTGGTGCTTGAATTAAAAATATGTGGGAACCATGGAGTCCACATCACCAGGATTCACATAAATGTGGATTAAGTTTGATGGCAGTATTTTAGGAGGAAAATTTAGTTTTGTGACATTTAATGTAATAATAATATAAAAAATTTGTTATTTTATTATCCCACCTCTTATTGAGTGGTTGCGGTTGGATAGAAGGTTTTCCAATCCATTTAATAGATTGACTCTTCAGTTGTGTAAACAAACCATTTGTAATTAAAAGGATAATTAATTAAAAACTCATTATTGAACCTAATTTATTCTTTTGATGTGTTTATCACCGTCCACTTATATTTAAATTTATCTTGTATTGGGAATTTTCACACAACTTCTTCAAGAAAGGAACCTCTGAAAAAGTTCCTTGACATATTCCACCGTCGATGCCTAGAGGTTTTAGTGGCAATGATCTAGGATCGATGAATGATGGAATCTTCACCCAACAAGGACTCTTCTCCCACCACAATAGCGATGTCACCTCCATTTATGAGGTTGGGGTTGTTATTAAATTCAATAAACACAATTTTTATTTCCTTCATTCTTAAATTTGGTATGTGTTTATTATGGGATATTTTATCGGGGCTTAGTAAATAACTTTCTGATATTTTTATTTGATACCCTCTTTTTATGATGCTAATGCGGAGGGCGTATGCCAAAAAACAAGGAACATACCCTCCACCACTTGTTTTAACATTACGTTCTTCATGGGAGAATTTTAATTTTTATGGGAACACGAATAAGAGGGTCACACAGTGATGGTGGCATCCCGGGCGTCCCGTAGGAACATACGGGAGGGAAAACAAAGCTCTAGAGCAAGGTCAGAGCCCCATAGATGAAGCACCAGCACGACAACATGACACCGACATGGTGGTGCAGGTGACTAGTGCAGACGGGCGAAGGTGACAGGAACTCGTGGGTGAAGGTGGCTCAGCCAGTACGGGCCAGGCTGGGTCATACCCAGACCAGGTCGAGTCGACTCGAATCATGTCAGAACTATTCGATCAGACTGGGTTGGACCAGACCTATACCCATTTTGGCCTAGATATGATTAAAAGGTCATATCTTGAAAACAATACGTCTGATTGATGAACTGTTTACAGTTATATAATCCTTGGAAGGAGGTTTTCCTTTTGATATAATCTTCTAGAGTTTTGGATAATGTCGGTGTATGGTCGGGTTGAATCATACTAGAATCCAATCGGGCCATCAACACTAAAATAAAAATAACTCTTCGACTTGGCGTCGGGTTAACACAACATCTATTGCATAGGATCCCTTATTAAATGGTAGATTATTGGGTTACTTCTTCAAGGGAATTCGTGGAATTTATCCATGACCGATATCATAATGGTAAGATACTACAGAACTCTATCGTATTGGCTGTAGAGAATCTAATGACTGACTATCAACTAAATAGGGATCTAGTTTGGATCAGCACCTAGCAATCTTATATCGATCGGCACCAAGAGATCCTATGTAGATAATAACCTGCCTATCATGTGTTCCTAACCAACTAGGGATCATGTTTGGATCCGCACCTAGAGATCATGTTTGGATCAACTCCTAGCAATCCTTTCTAGATCAAAAACTAGTGATCCTATGTGGATCATCACAGATCCAAGGCAGGTCGGATCCTATGTAGGTCAGCGGGGGTTAGATCCTATCGATCCTAGGAAGGTCAGATCATGTGTCAGTCAGTGGGCATGAGTACTTATCTATCCTGTGTGGGTAAGAAGTCGTGCAAGTTAACACAATAAGAAGATCGATCCTTATGAATAATCATCTCATCATATGTACTTATGATATACCTTGTTTTAGATATGTATTTTCTTTTTACGTTTTTATTGAGATTATAATTTCTTCCATTTTAGAATTATGAGAGACCGGGGGGGTATTTGGGTCCCAACTGGGTATTATTAAACTCACACCAGCATGGGCTTCGCCCGCACCTTGTTTTGTCTTCTGCAAACGACGACCTGCTCAACTATTACTATAAGATCCATGACCATGTTGTACTCAGAGGTGACTATTTGAAGTGGATAGATGTGGAGATGATATGTTCTTACACTTCAGGTAGGATCTTTGGTGGAAAATCATAGGAGATGTTTAATTGTTGTTGTTATAGTTGTATCTTTCGGTTGGGATTGTATTTTTGGCCCCTCTAATTTTAGTACACACATATACCACTAATTTTTTACTTTAGGTTTTTATGCTTGTTTTGTTCTTGGACAGTGTGTTTGTCCAGTTTTAAAGGCAATGCATTACCATATTAGGGTTATGCCTTCCCGGTTCTAGTCACAACCCTTGCAATATAAAAGGTGGGCTTGGGGTAGTCACAACACGGGCCACGGGGGATGAGTCATTACAGTTATAATGAATAAGGGATTGGGATCATCAACCATATATGATTCTTCAAAAATATTAATTATCTAAAAAAACCTAATAAAAATCCTTCTAAATGATAGAAGTTGTTTTTTTCTCAATGATTAAAAACATTAATATCAAAATATAATAAAGAATCCTCCAATTGAATTGGCTTATCGAAGGGTGAGGTAAAACAAAAAAGGCGATATCACCTCTTCATACATCCACTATTTCTCTACATTAAATGACCCTTTGAGAAGGATTGTATTTATTGGTCCATGAGTGGTAGATTTTATACGATATGGAACCATAATGGTGTATTCTACTAACCTCCGAGATATATGTGAATTTAACAATGTATTAATGTACTTTGTTATGAAATCCCATGAGATCCTCATATTACCACATCTCTGTATTTACTTTTTTGTTTTTTAGGTTTGTATGCTTTATGATATATAATTGAAATGGGAATATTGAACTATTTTCCAAATTAGCACAAACTAATTCAATAATATTGGACATGAACAATTTGATAGGAATGTGAGAAGTTATAATACCCACTAATAAATCATGAGATAAAATATAATATCCATGATTCGAATTTCATCTCCCTAGTACTATCCCATTGGAATATTACCATTGTAGTTGTATATTGTGGGTACAGGGGTGGAATCACTCTATTTGGATTGGAAAATAATGCCCCATATACTCCCTTATATCATGGGATGTCACATTTAAGTATTTTCCTCAAAAGAAACACCTTTATTGATTTTGATAACACTATATAATTACAATTAGTATTTAAATGGTAGGACTAATTCCCAAAAATTCTTTAATGATAATGAGATTAATTTTTTGATAGTATGTAATGAAATCATAAACATTCAAAAAGGATAAATATATTATCTCTCCCCAAGAATAGAATTCATGCACATCCAATTCAATTTTCCATGAATATAAAATATTAGGGACTTGATTTGTATATAAGTCCATGATTTTATATGAATAGATTTATTCCATGATATCATCACTTTTGGATATCACATCCTTGGTATGGTATTCAAAATATATTTTGACAACAGTGGTCAAATGCCAAAAACATATAAAAGAATATTCTATTGATGGAGTATTCTATAGGCTTCGAACATAATCCATGAATTCCACTAGACATCCCATTCCATTCCTAATATTCAGAATAAGGATTCACGGTAAACTTATTGTGTAGTGTTTACCCCAATTATGGAATTATCATTATCCAACAGCACGACCAACTACCTTAGCATCATATATATTGATGGTTTTCATGGGGATGTTCAATTTAAGTGATATCTTACACTAACCTATGTCTTTTTTACCCATTCACCTCAAATACTAGTAGACTATTGACAAATGCTAATAGTTCAACCAATTTCCCATTTAGTTTATAGAAGAACCAGTCGGGGGTTTATTTCCTTTATAGTCTTATTGTATCTGAAATAATGGATGAACTACCATAATAGTCTAATTATTTTATGAATAATTATTCAAGAATTATATTTTTCTAATAATATTTTTCACTTCACACACTATTGATATGAGTAAGATATGTTTTCTAAATAAAATGGATTTATCACATGAATATCTATAGTGAATACCCCTCACATAACCTATCCTATCGATTTTGTCCACAAAAATGCATTCTTTGAACTATATGAGACATAATCACAATTTTTTGTTATCATTCATGTTTTATATCATAAGTATTGTCTGATTAATATATGATATGAAAAATAAAGGTACATATTTATTCAATATACTTTTCACTTCATGGTTGGCCAACATTGACATGTTGAATCTTGTTATGAGTTTAATATGTCTCCAAAAAATATCCCAGTGGGTTTTATGGTAATTAAATAACTCATATCCCCATGTAATCCACAATCTGACAACCAAATGAAACTTAATTGTTTTAAATTTATGAGATTTTCCATCCCACATATAGTTTTATTATTGAGATGATACAATTTTTCCATTTCTAGAATGACCATGTTAATGTGTTGGCTAGTTTTAATCTAATCCTAGATAAAAAATGTTATGAATTATACTCAACTGTGTGAATCACATACATGCAATAAATAGCCACTCAAAAACATCTTTATGAAATCCTACAATAGTGTTATCTAATATAACCCTGATAAACCATTCTAAATACATTCATTGTAGAGTCTATATTTCAATATTAGACAATACAGATCTAAAAATAAATAATTATTTCAGATGGTGAAGGTCATTGGAATTCTTGAATCAAGAACATAATTGTTTTGTAAAATATAATCTAGATCACAATCTATGAGAGGAATGTCTATCTTTAGAGAATATCTTTCTTAATTTTGTTTTGTGAAATGAAAAATAGTTTCCTTATAAGAATCGACATCCTATCTACATCATATCATATGGTTGAATGAATGATATAAACATCATTCATCAATCCCAAAATAATAGTACCCATAATCATATAGGCATCATAATGAATAATGTAGACATACCTATGGATCATGGGGAATATACTTTTATCTCAAATTCATCTTCTAAACTAGTATAGAAGCATTAGTCTACTTAGTTTTTAAATTTAATGCGAGGCACAAACATCCACTTATAATCTAACTACCAAGATCTCTTGGAAAAATTCTTTCATTCTTTATCTCAACAAGAAATTATGTCTCTAGTTAATTCAAAATGGACACCCAAGTTCGAGATCCCATATCATCAACTGCTATAGATTCTAATAGGTGTATCGTTATTCTATACAGAATAATAGTGGTGAATATATTCTCTAGTTCCAACCATATGTTCTCTAGTTTTAAGGGAGTATAACACATGATATATCCGTAATATTAATCTATCACATCGATGAAGTGATAAATTATCGAGATAATTCTATTTTCATTATCCTTATATATTTTTATCCATGGAACTAGTATATTCAAATTACACAATGTTATTAAGTGGATATCAACTTAAAGTCACAAACAATAATGAAATTTTATTTCAAATAAAGGGTAGTACAAAAAACATGAATCCATAATATCTGATAAAAGTTTTCATTATAAATACCAATATCACCTTTCATCAACTTCAATTCTCTAAATCATCTAATTCATACCTCTTATATATTACACAAAACATGTGGTGTTGTAACAATTCTATAAAAACTAAATATTGGTTTTGTATTGATGTAATTCATGTATAAGTTTCAACAAAGTTCAATATTTATTATATAAATTATAGGATTCTCATGACTGAATACTAAAATATGTGGTTTTTTTATTAACCTTAAATAATGTGTATAAAGGACAAGGTCAGTTCATGATCCATGTAGTTTCTAGGTGAAGGAAAATTTCACTAATTTACTAATATATTTGTAAATAATAATTTGTATGTTAAATAACAAACCATATATAATCCTTCATATATGAGTTTCATCCAAATTTCATGAGATCACAATTTATTCATAAAGGAATCCTATGTTTATATAATAAAGGAATATGGTAAAAAAATCCATAGAGGGTCACTCCTCCTCAATGGACATATACGGTACTTGTGAGACATGATTTCTCTATAAATTGGAACTCATTTATTCTAATAATACAACAATTTGGGGGAGGGAGAATTTTTTGAGCCCCATTGGATGCTAAAAACCATCATGAGTAGTAATAATGATTAATGGAATACTAAAAATTTATTGGAAATTTAAAATTGAAATATTTCAATGAAAAAACAATAAATTATAGTTTTACACGTTGTATCCCTTTTTCCCACTTAGAAAATATGTGATCCAAATAGAAATTACATGATCCTCACAGTATTTATAGGATCATAAAAATAAAAAATTAGGGAAACATTACGAGCCTTCAATATGACAGAGAAGAATTATTTTACGACCCACTGTGATCCATTGATGAGAGGGATAATCATTCATTTTGGACCCATCACAGACATAATGTGTTACTCAAATGTGGATTGTTAGGCTCATTAAAGTGTCTCATTGTGACCTACAATCAGACATATAGTGAGATTAATATAAGATATCATATATTATTTTCAGCCACTAATTTTATAAAAGTTGTTATCCCATGCTTCTTTTGTCACGACCCGTCCTCGAGGCCCATGTCGTGGCTACCCCCAAGCCCACCTTCCATAGGCCAAGGGCTGGCGAATAGAACCATTGCGTAAATCCCGGAAAAAGGGAATGCATTGACTTTGAAAAGTAAACAAGCACCACAGAGTAAGCAAGTAAAAAAGTAAACACTAATTAAAAACTGTAGCAAGCTGTGCTGAAAGTAAAAGGGGCCAGAAAGACAAGCCCAACTGTAAAGTACAACAGAAAGGGGAAAACAGAAACTGAAAATAAAAGCTGCAGCGTCGAGCCGTCCTCTATAAGTCCCACCTGAAGGGTGGGTACAGAAAGCCTCCACTGCTCCTCAGGTCCACCTGACCGCTCTGAGTATGTCCCGCCCAGTGGTCAACCTCGAGGTACCGTCCTGCTCCGCAAGCCTCCACCATGATCAGCGTTGTTCGTCGTCTGCAACCAACATAATATAGTGCAGGCATAGCCCATGTAGGGGTGAGTATAAGCTACTCATTAGGGACCCCGAGACCCCCAATGGTCTCCCAGAATCCAAAAAGGATAATCCACAAAGGAAAGATACAATCACAAAGTAACATCCGACATTGCTTAGGTATATGCCCATACATATACCTAAGTCATCAATTCCCATTCGGCTCCAACATCCGAGCCCAAGCACAACCTAGTCCACACAGGAAAGCAAAACTTAAATCCACACAGGATAGCACAACACAATCCACAGAGGAAAGTAACATAGGATTCAGCTCACACAGGTATACTTCTTCAAATGACAATAGAGATGATCAGATGTAGCCACTGATTCATCGAATCCGTCGTGCCCACAAGGGATCGGAAGGTACTAATCCCCTCAATGACCCACATAAGATTGATCATGAAGTTGGACCCAAAGCTATTGGGAAAATCCTTCTCCATGAAGTACAGTTGTTATGCCGCTACAACCAAGCGCTTCCCTCTTACCTTGGACTGCTGTAGTACTCCACCTATCGGGTACCGTGGGCCTGCTGCTACAACCAAGCGCTCCCCCGTGCCGCTACAACCAAGCGATCCTCCGTCGTGGGTCTGCCGCTTCAACCAAGTGCTCCCATGTGCCACTACAACCAAGCGCACCTCTATCGTGGGTCTGACGCTACAACCAAGTGCTCTCCTGTGCCGCTACAACCAAGCGCACCTCCGATGTGGGTCTGCCACTACAACCAAGCGCTCCCATGTGCCGCTACAACCAAGCGCACCTCCGCTGTGGGTCTGCCACTACAACCAAGCGCTCCTCTGTGCCGCTACAACCAAGCGCACCTCTGATGTGGGTCTGCTGCTACAACCAAGCACTCCTATGTGCCGCTACAACGAAGCGCACCACCGCCGTGGATCTGCCTCTACAACCAAGCGTTCCCCACTGGGCTATCCGTAACACACCGAGTCGTTCGATCAGCAGTCGTCAAATCTCAACCGGCTCTAGGGTTTCCGCACACAGCATGCTCGTTCCGGGAGGGTCCACTCCACAAGCTAAGAGGCTGATACATCAACTGCCACCTAGTCCAGAGTTGATGTATCCAAAAGTTCTGTATCGCCAACAGGAACTCAACGTCGCAGACGGCACGTCAATCAGACGCCTGGTCTGAGAGTTATTGGCTTTTTCGTCCCAGGGGACCGGTTGGTTTTTAAGGAAAAACCAACCCGACCGTACTCCACCTGCGTCTAAACCTCGGGCAGAGTATGCCAAAAGATCTGTCTCAGTTAGAGGAATTCAACAAAGTCGACGGTACGTCAATCCGACATCCGGAACTCATGATATGAGCATTTCCGCTCCGAGGGCCCGGTTGGTTTCGTGTACGAACCAACCTGACCGAACCCAAAGTATTCCGAAACCTTGAGTGCGATATACCGAAACGAAAGTCTCGATCCAAGGATCGCATCGCCACTAACGGTGGGTCGTTGTAAAGACCGTAGCTAATGTTACGAGCAAAAGATTGAAAACGGTCCGAAGACGGGGGGTCTGGGCACGGGCCGACACGGCCCGACCCCCCTGGGTCGGCCGAACCGGGTCGACCCGACCCGGTCCAACCCGACTGGACCCGGTCCGGTCCGGCCAGGGTGCGGCCCGGCCCGGGCAGCCGGACCGGCTCGGCTCGGCCGAGCAGCCGAGCGTGGCAGCCGCGGGGCACTGCCCCCGCGCGATGGAAGTGTCGCGGCCCCGCGTGGGGCCGCGCTGGAGTCAACGGACGCGGCTATGCCGCGTCCCGTGCTTGATAGCTAGACCCACACGACCGCGGGTCCACTGCCCACCACCACCGCGGCTTAAGCTGCGGAGGCCCTGTCCGGGTGCGCGCCGGGGTGCCGCCACCTCCGACCGCCAGCACCGCCTCGCCGGCGTCTCGCGCTGCCGGTGGCTTATGTGGCCCACCGGAGTTACTCCGGTGGTCCATTTTCCTTCCCGTCTACGTCACTAGTCCTCTCAGGACTCGTTATTCACTACAGAATCATCAAATATCCCTTGCGCCACGTTTTGTCATTTCCCGCCAAATCCTTACAACAACGAAGAACTGCGGAGGGTTGTCGGGCCGTGTTCGTTTGGCCCGCACCCTCCGCATTAAGCGATAACAATCGGGAAGAATAATCAACATATCAAACAATATTTTTAATCAATTAAAATTGTTCTTATGAAACCGGGTTTTTTTTAAAAGAAACGATCACGGGAAATATAAATTATTTCACAACAAACCCCTACCTCACCAGGTCGTCGCACACGCGTTCTGCGCGGAATTGACCGTCGCATAACAAGTGGAGTGTCGGGTCGCGGAAGGGTGTCACGTCGTCATCGAAGGGCGTCGTGTCGATGATCTCCGAGGATCAAGAAACAACAGATTGAATTTTAATAATTAAATCCTTATTGAGTTATAATACACAAGGAAAATTAAAGGACCGCAATCCCCTACCATGTCGTTACCGATCGAAGGTTGTCGTGGGGTTGGATCGTCGCGGAAGAAGCGTCGCGGAGGGAGAATCGTCGGTGTCCCAGTACACAGTGTCGCATCGCTGATCTCCGTGGGTTTGGCATTCTTCACCGGAGGCCGGCGTTCTTCGTGTTCTTCGCGAAGAAGGAGGAAGATCCATAGACATTCTTCAAAGGTTTGACACAACATTTCAAAAGGAAGGTGTGTTGGACTTATTTTATTAACATGACAACAAAACGAAAAAGTGTTATGAAACGAGCGAAATTATTATATAGAATTTATTTTAACGAATAAACCGCCCATTTAAATGGTGCGTTAAGAATTTAAGAAAACACGTTAGTTGACTTTCATAATGACGGGTTTTTGTGGGTGCGTTACTTAGCGGAAAAGAAACAGTGGGGCTCGTGAGGGCCCCACCTCACAAATATCCTACCAAGAGGGTAGGATATTTTTTGGATAGCACCTTATCCACATCAACTGAGCATAAGAGGCTTTAAGTGGCTTTTAAGTGGCTTAAGTGAAACAAAAATAAAATTGTCGCACAACTTTTTTTTATTTCATAACATTAAACCCAAAAATTAAAAACCACAACTGAGAAAACACAACTCCGGAAGAGGCGTCTCTAAGCAAATACCGGCGTTGTGATTCCATCGGTGCCCTCAGAATTTGATTTCGGGCACTGGTTCAAAAGTTAGAAATACCCGCTCGTCCGTTCACTGAACGTACCCGAGTCAAACATCGAAACATGATTCAAGGCACACCGGGCCTTGGAATCAGGTGCCGTCAGAAACTGCACTTTTGTAAAATTACAAAGAAAATTAAGAAAAAAAATTTCATTGAAATTTCCGGGTCTTTACATTACTCCCACCACAGGGATTTACGTCCCCGTAATGCTTCAAAACAAACTAGGGATACAAAGGCGGTACTGAGCACGCATCTGAGCATCCCGCTCCAAAGTGCTCTCCTGGAGGCTCTTGTACTACCATCTGATGCGCCCAAAAGGAACCGATCATCCACGTAGTACCCGCTTTTGTAGATCCTTGACCTCCACTGGGACCCCCGCAAAAGTCGCCCCATGGTCAAAGGTGTGCGTCGGGTCGTGCACATATCTCCTCAGCTAAGATACGTGGAAGACAACTTGCACCCGGAGAAAGAGGTGGTAGAGCCAGGCGATAAGCCACCTCGCCAATCCTGCTGAGGACATGGAAGGGTCTGATGAAGCGTGGAGACAACTTGTCGCCTCGTCCAAATCTCCATAATCCATGTCGAGGTAAGACCCGCATGATAACGTGGTCTCCATCCTCAAACTCTAGTGGCCTCCCCCTCCTATCAGCAAAAGACTTCTGTCAGCTCTGAGCTGTCTTCATCCGCTCCTGGATGACCTGGACCTTCTCTATCGTGGCCTTGACCACCTCTGGTCCCACAAGAGCTGTTATTATTTCTTCCTTGCCGATAAGAGAAATCTGGTCTCATCCCCTGGATGAACCATGTTCATTGCCTAATACAGTCAATCCCGACATGGATTATACTAACAAATACCACGGATGACGTCGTAAGTCCTCGACGCTACTACCAAGAGATCCAACCGTTACTCTCACCTCCAAAGGTTGAGTCACACTGTCGACATCAGTGTGTGGTAACTAGGTCTCCTCTAGTAGGTATCTCTCAAGTGAGGGTCAAGTCAACAGTATTAACCGGAACCTCTTAGTAATAACAAAAGAGAGGACAGGGAAGTAAATTCCACAAGAAAATGTGTCTTTTTTTACTGCATCTCAAGTAAAAAAACACAAAGCATCTACAAACATACATGAACAAAACTAGAAGCATCATGAAGAAAAGTCTCCAGGTCTAGAGCTAGTCCCGCTCCTGTCCATCTGCTCCCAGAGCTCCATGATCGTAGGCCTCAGCTGCCTGAAGCTGAGCTCTCCCATGTCCTCATGTCCCCTGCGGTCGGGGTGGACCTCCTGGTGGTGGTGGTGGCAACACCCCGAAGCGTCGTCCACCTCCAGCTGCATGGCCAGCTCCCCTGCCATGGCCGCCTGCTCATTGCGGCCCGCCCTGATCGAACCTATGCCTCTTCCTGGGGGCCCCTTTCGTCCATCTTTTGGTCATCCGTATGGCGGGTCGGACAGTCACGAGCCATGTGACCAATCCCGCCGCAGGAGTAACACTTCCCTCTCATGACAAGTCGTTGTCCACCCCGAGTGCCTCGCACAAACGATCCAGAGTCATGCCGTCGACCACCTGTAGGTCTAGACCTCTTGGACCCCTGCATCATCTGTCTACTACCCACTACAGAAGACTTTGCTGCATGCCGACAAGTGGTGGGTCCTGCTGTTGGGGACTGCTCAGCAAGGAAACTCTCTACTAAGAGGGCTCGCTCCAACACCCATGCCTGAGTTGGAATGTTGAGGGAGATCATCGAAGCCTTGATCTCGTGCCTCAGTCCCTGCGCGAAGGTCTGGGCCCAGAAGAACGGGTCCCGTACAATATCTGTGGAGTAGCACGAGAGATCAGTAAATCTCACCAAGTACTGGGCCACTGTCATGCTGCCCTGCCACAGCTGTAGTAGCTCCTGGATGCGCACTGCTTGGAGGTTGGATGGGACGAAATCAGAGCGGAAGATGCTCTCAAAGTCCGTCTAGAGGAGAGATGTCTCACCGTGCACCTAGACCATCAAGCTCAACCATCTGCCTGCTGCCGCGTATAGGAGGCTCGCTGCGAGGATCACCATGAGGTCTGCTGGTGTCCTCACTAATCTGAAAACCCGTAAAACTGCCTCCAGCCAGTCCTTGACGGCCTGAGGGTCCGTCTCCCCCGCGGAACCTGGGCAGTCACTGGCGCTGGAACTCATGTAGTGCACTAAGGCGACGTGCATCGTCAGCAGCTGGGGCTGGTAGCATATATGGCTAATTGGGTATAGGTACCGCCGGTGCCTCATCTGTCAAAGGGCCATGTACCGAGTCCTCGTCGCTCGGTGGGCTCTCGCCACGCACAATGCTCGGAACCCTAGCTGATTGTCGTCGTGGGGCCATCCTGAAAAGGAAACAGGTGTTCCACGGTTAGAACAATATACCTGGTGAGCTGACACAAGTAAACACAATGAAAACTTGAAACACACACGCAATCAATGTTTTCATGCATTAAGTCATAAATCCGAAGTCAGGGTCCTGGTGTACGGATATGTCGGCCGTCGCACCAACACTGGACTCTCTGGACAGATAACCACACCCAATACGCTAAACACTATTTTTTCTTCACATAGAAGAAAGATCAGAGTCTGTGGTAGAACCGACCGCTCTGATACCAATTTGTCACGACCCATCCTCCGGGCCCGTGCCGTGACTACCCCCAAGCCCTCCTTCCATAGGCAAGGGGTTGCCGACTAGCACCAAGGTGTAAATCCTGGAAAAAGGGAAGGCATTTCCTTTGAAAAGTAAAAAAGCACCACGGAGTAAGCAAGCGGAAAAGTAAACACTAAGTAAAAACTGTAACAAGCTGTGCTGAAAGTAAAAGGGGCCAGAAATACAATCCCAACTGTAAATTACAACTGAAAGGGGAAAAGAGAAACTAAAAAGAAAACCCGCAGTGTCGAGCAGTCCTCTGGAAGTCCCACCGGATGGGTGGGTACAGATAGCCTCCACTGCTCCTCGGGTCCACCTGACCGCTCCGAGTACGTCCCGCCCAGTGGTCCACCTCGAGGTACCGTCCTGCTCCGCAAGGCTCCACAATGATCAGCGCTGTCCGTCGTCTGTAACCAACACAATGTAGTGCAGGAATAGCCCGTGCAGGGGTGAGTATAAGCTACTATGTAGGGACCCTAAGACCCCCGAAGGTCTCCCAGAATCCACAAAGTATAATCCCCAAAGGAAAGATACAATCACGAAGTAACATCCGAAACTTCTTAGGTATATACCCATACATATATCTAAGTCATCAATTCCCGTTCGGCTCCAACATCCGAGCCCAAGAAAAACCTAGTCCACACAGGAAAGCAAAACGTAAATCCACACAGGATATCACAACACAATCCACAAAGAAAAGTAACATAGGATTCAGCTCACCCAGGTATACTTCTTCAAATGACGATAGAGATGATCAGATGTAGCCACTAATTCATCTAATCTGCCGGGCCCACAAGGGATCAGAAGGTACAAACCCCCGCAATGACACACATAGGATCGATCATGAAGTTGGAGCCAAAGCTATTGGGAAACTCCTTCTACATCAAGTACAGTAGTTATGCCGCTATAAACATGCGCTTCCCTCTTACCTTGGACTGCTGTAATACTCCACCTATCGGGTACCGTGGGCCTGCTGCTACAACCAAGCGCTCCCCCGTGCCGCTACAACGAAGCGCTCCTCTGTCGTGGGTCTGCCTCTACAACCAAGTGCTCCCATGTGCCGCTACAACCAAGTGCACCTCTGTCGTGGGTCTGCCGCTACAACCAAGCGCTCCCATGTGCCACTACAACCAAGCACACCTCTTCTGTGGGTCTTCCGCTACAACCAAGTGCTCCCCTGTGCCGCTACAACCAAGCGCACCTCCGCTGTGGGCCTGCCGCTATAACCAAGCGCTCCCCTGTGCCGCTACAACCAAGCGCACCTCCGTTGTGGGTCTGCCGCTACAACCAAGTGCTCCCTTGTGCTGCTACAACCAAGAGCACCTCGTCCATGGATCTGCCTCTACAACCAAGAACTCCCCACTAGGCTATCCGTAACACACCGAGTCGTTCGATCAGCAGTCGTCAAATCTCAACCGGATCTATGGTTTCCGCACACAGCATTCTCGTTCCGGGAGGGTCCACTCCACGAGCTAAGAGGCTGATACATTAACAGCCACCTAGTCCAGAGTTTATGTATCCAAAAGTTCTGTATCGCCAACAGTAACTCAACGTCGCAGACGGCACGCCAATCGGACGCCTGGTCTGAGTGTTATTGGCTTTTTCGTCCCAGGGGCTTGGTTGGTTTTTATGGCAAATCCAACCCGACTGTAATCCACCTGCGTCCAAACCTCGGTCAAAGTAAGCCAAAAGATCCGTCTCACTTAGATATATTCAACAATGTCGACGGAACGTCAATCGGACGTTCGAAACTCATGATATGAGTGTTTCCGCTCCGAGGGCCCGGTTGGTTTCGTGTACAAACCAACCCGTCCAAACCCAAAGTATTCTGAAACCTTGAGTGCAATATACAAATACTACCGTCTCGATCCAAGGATCGCATCTCCGCTGACGGCGGGTCGTTCGGAGTCTCGTAGCTCAAGTTACGGGCAAAAGACCAAAAACGGTCCGAAGACGGGGGGTCTGGGCCCGGCCCGACCCGAACCAGGTTGACCCAACCCGGTCCGACCCAGCTGGAATCGGTCCGGTCCAGCCAGGGTGCGACCCGGCCCGTCTCGGCTCGGCCGTGGGGCCGAGCGTGGCAGCCGCGGGGCGCTGCCCCCGCGGGATGTAAGTGTCGTGGCCCCGCGTGGGGCCGTGCTGGAGTCAACGGATGCATCTATGCTGCGTCCCGTGTGTGAGAGGCGGACCCGGGTGGTTGCAGGTCCGCTGGCCGCCACCGCCGCGGCTCCAGCCGCAGTGGCCCACGCCGCCGGAGGCTTCCGCGGGCCACCGGAGTTGCTCCGGTGGTCCGTTTTCCTTCCCGTCTGCGCCGCTAGTCCTTCCGGGACCTGTTCTTCACTGCGGAATCATCAAATTGCCCTTGTGTCATGTTTTGTCATCGCCCTCCAAATCCGCACAACAACAAAGAACTGAGGAGGGTTGTTGGGCCGTGTTCGTTTGGCCTGCAACCTCTGCGTTAGTCGATAACAATCAGGAAGAATAATCAACATATCAAACAAAAATTTTAATCAATTAATATTGTTCTTATGAAACCGGGTTCTTTTTTTTAAAAGAAATGATCACGGGAAATATAAATTATTTCACAACAAACCCCTACCTTGCCAAGTGGTCACACACGCGTTCTTTGCGGAATTGACCGTCGCGGAGCAAGTGGAGTGTCGCGTCACGGAAGGGCGTCGCGTCGTCGTGGAAGGGGGTCGCGTCGACGATCTCCGAGGATCAAGAAACAACAGATTTAATTTTAATAATTAAATCCTTATTGAGTTATAATCCACAAGGAAAATTAAAGGACTGCAATCCCCTACCTTGTCGTTGTCGATCGAAGGTTGTCATGGGGTTGGATCGTCACGGAAGAAGCGTCGCGGATGGAGAATCGTCGGCGTCGCGGTACACGGTGTCGCGTCACTGATCTCTGCGGGTTCGACGTTATTTGACGGAGGCCGGCATTCTTCGCATCTTCGCAAAGAAGGAGGAAGATCCTTAGAGATTCTTCAAAGGTTTAACACAACATTTCAAAAGGAAGGTGTGTTGGCTTTATTTTATTAACATTCCAAAAAAATTTAAAATTGTTAAGAAACAAACGAAATTAATTTATAGAATTAATTTCAACGAATAAACTGCCTATTTAATTGGTGCGTTAAGAATTTAAGAAAACGTGTCAGTTGACTTTCATAATGATGGGTTTTTGCGGGTGCGTTACATAGCGGAAAAGAAACGGTGGGGCTCGTGCGGGCCCCACCTCACAAATATCCTACCAAGAGGATAGGATATTTTTTGGATAGCACCTTATCTGCATCAACTCAACTTAAGCGGCTTTAAGTGGATTATAAGTGGCTTCAGTGAAACAAAAATAAAATTTCCGCACAACTTTATTTTATTTCATTACTTTAAACCAAAAACTTAAAAACCAAACCAAGAAAACGCAACTCTGGAAGAGGTGTTTCTAAGAAAATACCGGTGTTGCGAATCCATCGGTGCCCTCAAAATTTGATTTTGGGCACCAGTTCAAAAGTTAGAAAAACCCGCTCGTCCGTTCACTAAACGTACCCGAGCCAAACTTCGAAACATGATTTCGGGCACACCGGGCCTCGGAATCAGGTGCCATGAGAAACTACGCTTTTTTAAAATTCCTTAGAAAATTAAGAAAAAAAGTTTCTTTGAAATTTCCGGGTCTTTAAATCTTTTAACCAGCACCCTCCTTAGAAATGGAATATTTGGTCACCAAATAGTATAGATCAACAACATAGGATCATTTTAGGTAATATGAATAGAAAATTCCATAGTTAAAATTAAAAAAAGATACATTGGATATGAAAGAATTATATAATCAATATGTAGTTACTTTATGAATCAAATCTACAAATAATTTAAATCACAAAAAATCCTTAAATGAGGGACCCAAATATCTCTATTCATAGAGGGTGGCTTCATGTAAAATCATTCTTGAATAATCCTTTGTAATAATTTTTATGCATCATGCATATATATTCATGTACAATTCTTCCAATGAAAACTATATTGCCTCCAACATTTTAATCAATTAATTTTCAAATGAATCCTATCAAATAAAATATATCACTAATATGGAAACCTCAATAAGATTTTAAATTTTAATTAAAATGATCTTTTATTAGTATAATTCTTTTTCCAATTTTTCTATAATTACCCTGACAACTCCAAATATGTTATTGGATCACTGTTTCTAAATTTGAATACCAAAACAGTAAAGATAAAGGCCTCTCCCAAAATAACCTAAAATACATGATATAGTCATTGGGAACATAACAAATCACACCATAGATTGTGTATTACCTTGGTAGACGTAGGAATTTTTTTAATCTTAAATAGGTGGAATTTAATTCCTGATCATAATTGTGCATTCCGAGGACAATGAGAATCCTTATAATGATGAATCTTTTGTGTTCCTTCCTAACTCAATATAATTAAAATGAGACTTAATTCAATCCAATGAGCCATTTTCCATGGGAATCCTTCTTACGTGTAATCCACATTCATTTACCACAAATTCTTTCAAAACCTCTTGTAATTAGTATATCACATACCTATTTGTGAGGGTATCACACACCTATGAGTATATCACATCGTTTCTCCAACTATTTCTAAGAAGTATTGATTTCCTCCTATTATGATTAATACCAAACTCTCTATATAATTTCTTTAAAGTCATTATTTATTTATAGTTTCAATTAATGTTCCCTATGTCAAATCCTCAACCAGTTATTCCCTTAAAAATGATCATCCCAATAAGTCATTTCTAAGAATAACATCGTTACTCCAATGTGTATTCCCCATCTAATCCTCTGTTGTTACTACATTCATAATGTAAATGTCTATATGGAATTATATTAAAATACATTTTATGGTTATATAATACAAACATAAACTATATATAATAAACTACAAGAATTGTTTTTATATAACCGGATTCATAAGATGTCTCCCAAATTTTCAAACCCATGATCACAACCACATCCTCGCTTACACGTATGGCTATATTCCTTATAAGAATACATGTTCGGTTATTATGGTGTGTTTTTATATTAAACCATCTCATGGGATAATATTCATTATAAAAATGAATCCCAAATCAAAGCCAAATGACTAGATGCATCTCTCGAATGAGCCATTTTCAAAATTAATTCTTATGACTGATTGGAGGGTTCTATTAAATCCATGTATTTCCATATATTTTCTTTTCAAATAATATTCCATAGGAATCATCATAGTTATGAAATATTAATGATGGGACTATATCCTAACCATTTTCCCAAATATACATTATATAACCAATCCATGCACCTCATGTGGTAATATTCACCATTAATTTGAACCATTTTTATGATGTAATAGTTTTATTAACGTAAACTAGAATGGACCACTCATGTATAAATACATCAGAATAATTCTATACACAATTTACATATAATAAAGATTGTAGTTCCTTCTTGACCTTGAAATGTGTTAAATCCCGACCATGGATCCACGTAATGGTAACCCAATCTGATGGGACACATTTTCTCATGTGAACCTTCGCAAACTCCATGAGGTGTCCACTACTAGCGAGGGCCTAATGCGGTTAAATGGGATCCCTCTATCGATATTTCATATAGGAAATAATTAAAACTAAGTAAGTCAGAATTGAAAAATAATGATATAAGAGAGAAATTAACATTTGAATACATATAGTATAATCATACATAGTAGATAAAGGAAAAATCCATGGAAATATAATAATAATTAATCCATAGTAAAATTCATATACAAAATAATTTCATTGAATAATGATATAAAATATGGAATATATTGTATATAAGAAATCATGCATATAAAATATTCAATAAAAAGTAAAAAAGGAAATATATAGGTCCACTAGAAAAACAAGTATATTCTCTTTCCTCTTTCCCAATGCCTCATTCTATGGGTAAATTAAATCTAGTATCCGAGGTAGGGATCAATCAATTATCAATACATGAAACCATAATATCAACTCAAGTAACAAAGGTGGCCTATATAGGGTGTGAGATAAACTTTAGTATTCTACCACTAGTAGTGTTTATAGTGATTCCTCCATTGTGAATAGCATAATAGAGTGAGGTCTAGTAAATATTATAAAATTTTGGAAGTGTAAATAATAGTCATCATAGGATCCTATACAAAAATTTATAGAATATCCTAACATTATCATAGGCTGGAATGAGTGTAAAAGTTTTACCATATAGATATTATATATATATATGTATTGTATGGATACCTGTATATAAAATCCACATGTGCTGACATCTAGGGGAATATACATGGATACTAGGTACTAGATAGTCATGAGGAATAACTCGAGCATCCAAAAATATTATAACAATCCAATGGATCCAACAAAGGAAAAAACCATGAACAATATATTAATTTTAGATGTCATGTAATTAATTTGAGAAAATTGGTTGAGTATTCATTCCTAATAACCAAAAGAGATAAATTTTGAATGTCACTCCCATTTCCCAAATAATGAATAATGGTGTAATATCATTCCATCACCCAATGTAAGGGAGAATGAAATAACTTCATCAACAAAACACTTAACCATTGTTCACCTACTTATATCCATAGTCTCATAGTAATAAACAATACCAATTACCTGTGATAATTTATATTAAATAAACCCAAAAATAAAAATGGGAATCACATTTCATAAAATTCATACCTATAAATATATATTATTTTTAGTTTCCTTGGAATCCAATGTCAATAATTTTAATTGGGTCCCATAGAATTTATTAATAATTGAAATTATATTTTAGGGTCGTTCTAAACACTCATAAATTTCATTAGAGATTTATAATTTATCTTAATAAGGGTATTAAATTTGGCATACCCAAATGGGTGTCAATAAATTAGGTAGACATACTATAATCCATTAATATGGTATATGATTGTTATTAAAATTGATATAATTAATTAGAATGGTTAAAAAAATGTTAAGGAAACACTTGTAAATGTTCATCAGGTAGAACATTATGAAATATTATAAAAACACCTTTTTTTGGAAAATTGATATACCACCTACCCTAGGTTTGTATAACTCTATATATCTAGTTGTGTGCATTAATTCAATCTATAAGGATAAGAAATGGTAGAATGGACCAAGGACCCAAAAAATTGCATCTGAGCTCAAACAAAAATATTGACAGATATGGGAAGATAAACTATTAAAATAAGCAATATGATAAGAGAGATTACAATTTTGGATAAAATTTAATCAATGTATTTTAAATTGGATACCAAGCAAGGGAGTTATCGTGATCCCCAGCAAAGGATGAGGGATAGATTCTTATAGGATAAATGGAGGGACTATCTGCTGAATATATAGAAAAATAATGGGAAAAGGTTATTTTTTTGGGACATCATAATTTACACCTCATAAAAGGTGATTCCATGGTTTGGATGCTTGGTTCGCCAAACCATGCTCCAACCACATCCCATAAACCCCATTGGCATGGGATAGGTGCATTTTTAGACTAAACATTCACAAGCCATGGGGAAAACACTATCAAAAATGTATGATCCTTCACATAGGATTGATCCCTGGATCATACAATTATATAAAAACTCTTTGTCCTTTATTATGCACTAGGTCAATTTAATGATTTATTACCCTTGTTAACATTATCCCATGACAAACATGAAGCTCAGTATTACTTGATTATTTTCTGTACATTGATCTTTGTACATACCTCAGATTCTCCAAATGCATTACAAAGACCATTGGGAATCCACATTGTAAAATAAAAAATAAATTAAACTAAAAAGTCAATGATTTTTGTCATTGTGAGAATCCAGGATACTATAGTCTCTTCTATTTATATAAAATTTAATCTATGTTGATCTTGTGATGGTAATGAGGTATGGTCTGAGAAGAGATCACTATACTGGGCTCTAAAACCAGGTTCCCACTATTATGAACCATATGATACATTATCATGATTCCATAACAGTCCTCTTAAATGGACATACTTACTTAGATATTCATTATACTCTAATACATGATACTCACTATGTACAACTAAAATGATTCATAAAATTCTCTCCCTACCTTATTAGGAAAGAAAACGTGTGATAGTTTTATTAAATATTTGTCAATTTAAGAAACCAGAAATTTTTATTCATAAAACATTTTCAATGATAAATTTATATCGAGTATGCCACTGGTTTAATTCACTATACAAGCATAAAATGAATGGTGAGTCTATGTGAGAGATTACCCAACCTATGAATTCCTTGATGTCCTATCGCTGTTGCAAAACACAAGATGTATTCATCAATGACCTTGAACAAAAGTGTTCATCTACTATTGTTTTTATATGACTGATTCATGGACTATGTATTCAACATGTGATTCCTAATCAACCTGATGTGCATTGAAGTATCCTATAAAATATATCTTCCAACAAAATATTCCCCCTACCTCAAATATTCACAAGGGTAATCTAAAAACCCTACTATATAATGATTCATAAGGACCTATATGAGTTGTTTCTTGAATGTTTTTTCTATTATTGAACTAATATTGGTGTATTTTATTCTCTTAAAAACCCATTAAATCTAGAATACATACAAGGATATTGTCTCATAACAACTTAATCATGTACTTTATCTATCGATCGGTCTGAGGGGTATATGTCGTGATAAAAAAAACCCATGTACCCATGGCAATATGAAACTACTACCAGAACAAAGATGTCAATCAAGAACCCCATTCAAGTACAGTTTATTGAGGAGATCTATTAAGTCATATTACCTTCCAAAGGTATATCCTCCTAGATCATCTATTTAAATGGTCACTAGAACAGTTAAAAAGTGTCTGTACATTTTTAACTGGTTCAAAATTACCAATATATTATCATTTGCTTGTGGAAATTGAGGAAAACCAATCGAGATGTATATTGGGAAATCATCTCATTTTTTGGCATGAATATACAATAGATTTTTGAGTAGGGATATATGCTCGGGTTTCGCCTTCACTTGTAGACTAGAAGAACATACAGTGAAGGAACCAATTATATATAGTTTCTTACAAATCCACCAATACTATGGATATATTTTACAATACATTTTGGTTCCATTAGAATGTATTTTCAATATATATGTGTGAAATTATTGCATCATATAATATTGTATTTATAATAGGACCCACACACACTCATATATTTTTATATTCAGATTCTCATCCATGATCTAACCAGAATATAAATTGTCAACTGATATACATTGCATCAGGACTAATACCCATGGATATAAGTGATTCCTCATTCTCACTGATTCCAGATGGGAAGGTTTCACTTCATTAGCTATGTGGACAGTATGACCACGATCATATTGGACCTCAATATGAATCTCCAAATACAAGACCAAATGATTCTATATTCCATTGGCCTTCTGAAGCACTTGTGTCTAAGTCTATTGGATCAGAGAATATGTTACTGTATGTCCTTTCTCAAATTTTTTAGCGTGGTCTAAATTGATGGACTAGAGGTTTTCAACCCATATTTTCATCTTATGTTTGAGTTCATGATGTGTAAATATATACATGATAATTTTGTGATAAGTGAGTTTCCCATTGTATGCCCAATGTAAAAAAAACACCTATATCATTTTAATTAATTTAAAAAAACATCTAGATAGACAACATGTGTTACAAAATTTTTCATTTGAGGCTCCAGTTGAAGATAATCATAAGATAACACTCTCTCATATTATAATAGGACTTATCGTAAAATAATACTGAATGCATCATAATAATATATGTAGCTCCATCTTGGTTCTTAAAGAATAAGAATTGGCACTAATGTCAACTGACCCTTCAACTCAAGGATGAGTCATTCAAAAGATTTCAACCTTATGAATTTCACACCCATCTTAGTCAGACTACCTGTAAGAACTCCTAGGAATGATAAATTTACAATTTGGAATTTGTAATCCTTATATATCCCAAATAATCCCCGCATAATAAGTTCATTCTCCGGAAACTACTAAGAAACTATTGATCTTCCCATCTTTGATTCAACTAATACTCTTGAATAGTAGAGAGTGTATCCTAGGAAGTGGACATTGTCGATCCAAAAGTGGCATGTTGCGATCATCACAACAAGTTACTGCTCTCTTAGTGTATTCGACACTATCTCAATATATTGGGAAAGGAATTTTTGATAACTATAATACTATAATTTTTCATACATAATGAATGCCAGGAATGAATCTAGACTCGGGTAAAATACCTATTTCATCCGAGTCATAAAAACAAATGGCACCTTCATGAGATCGAACGATATAACTAGGTAATCCTAAAGACCATACATGCTATAGAAATCAATTCATTTTAATTATGATGAAATGAAATGTACAAGATGATTTCCCAACCAAAAATCAATCTTTAAAATCACTCTCTCTCATCAAATCTAATCAAATATTAATCCAATAGAGTACTTGGATATTGGTTCATTACTATATTGAGGTTCAAGTATAATTAATCGTCATAATACTAGTGAGTACAATCCATGTTCTGTGAAAAAAAGACCATCATACCCCAGGTATAAGGGATGGTGAATATAAATACAACTCCTTCCAGGTCTTCTGACAATTTTATGAGATTAAAAATCTCTTTAGGTTCAATAATATATAAAGAAATTGACATCAGTGTCGTTATTTTGAATTGTTCAATATATAATTCTTCTTCTCATAGAAGTAATCCCAAAAATGTAATCTGAAAAAACATCCCTATAATGATCCAACATTGATGTTAAAACAATATTTTGTAACCCCTGATCATCTTAGAATAGATTACAAATATCGGATAACACCCTTCCTAGTCCTTTCTGATTAGGTATAGCATGAGAAACATATACATCCCATTCTCCCTTGTGAATATGAATACATCCCTATATTTATTTAAACATGTTCCTCTAGTAAAAACTATCAATATTGGATAGATAATAAGGAAAAATATTTCAATATTCATAACTAAATCAAACCTTATCATTTAGAGGATGAAAAAGTTTTATTTAAAAATACATACCCCAATCTATAGGGGTGACTTCACATCAATGATCACTCTTCAATCTGATTCTGAACATGGTATGAAGTGTTATCATTCTAAAAAGTACTATATTTTGAGGCCTAGAATCTTCATCATTGCATCAAATATAAAATAGTATGATAAACCTATGTCAAATAAATAAGACAGTAGAATATATGAAAATAGAATAGTACTTATATGTGTTAAAGGGACAACTATTGTCTCCATTATTGTTGGATTCACTACTTGTAACATGATTTCACCCCAGACCTACGTCACAACAGGAATTTCCTTAGAAGGACCACCCTAATAAATCAATGATTATGAGTCTTAAGTGCTTCTGCGCAACAACCACCTTATATAGGGTGGTCGATGATATTCCATTTTATTTCCTGTAAAGATTCTTCTCATCCTGATATAGATCATAGAATAATTTTAGACCATATGTTTCTTGGAATTGGATGAACTATCATGATGAACATTCAGATATTCCCTATCCTACAAAATCATTTTCACTCAACTAGATCACCAAACTAATAGGGGTGTCATGTTTCCCAATGTCAAATAATTGTGACATATAAATAAGTAGTTTGTGTTAGTTTACAAACTACTACTACCCCCATGAGGAACCATGAACCACCTATTAGTTCTGCTTAATGATCAACCACCATGTTTGAAAGCATATCAACCCAAGCACACACTGGAACATTCCATTAAATTCCACATATTAATGTGTCTCTAATTTGATATCTCATACGTAATTATCAACAATATTGAAATTAACCTATGATATGATGGCATATACCATCCCATCATCATGTCTCCTCACACCAATAAAAATATAACTTGCATGATTCATTGTGAATCACAACATAATAATAAAAAGAGTTTAATATTCCATGATATACATTGCTCCCTACTAGAGAATAATGAACTCTCTATCCTGTTCACCCATCCATGTATAGGGAAATAAGTAGTTATAGAATACCTTTTAAATATTCCTCTAGATCATGTCTCAGTGTTGGGCTTCATACATAATGAAAACCCGCTATATATCGGAATAATTATTGGTCATGACCATTCACACCATAGTCATATCTAGATTCATGAAAATAAAAAACATGACCTCAATTAATATATTCAAAGCATGTTGTCTCCATATTTTTAAATTAGGAGAGGTTAATAGTGATGAAACTCCCGAGTCAACTCTTTTATTGTCATGAATGGTAGATAATCTATTTTCATATATTGTTTCATATGAAGGAAACCCCATCAAGACAAGTCTTTGTTCAACATGTTAGGAATAGAATGTGGTAATTCTAGATGCACTAATGGATGTAATTTGGGTGGATCAGGGCCCACCTCATCTAGTTCTTATATTTTACCTCTTTCCATGAATATAACTAAAGGCAGTCATGGGGGAATGTTTCTAAAATTTCAAACACACACCTATGAAAATATTGTTTCTGTTGAACATTATTGAAATAGATTACAAGGATAGGTACACGCCTTCTTGTGGAAAATATCACACCACATTTCCTACTCTAGAATCCAGCACCTTATAAAAAATGGTAGACCCTAGAAGGACATAAGAACATAAGAGACAACCCAACTACCCACTATTAATTATGGGTTTGGGTATAAGTATCATATCATTTAATACATTTCTAGTATGTAGAGACTGAATTTCATCGTATTTAAAAAATACCCTCTACATTTCAATTAAAATTCCGTTTCAAAATATCCATTCCATTTAAATTTTTTAAGATCAAGTATTAATAGTTCACTAATTTTGGTTTTATCACCAATCTATGAGGGAAAATTACTTTAAGATCAACACAGGAACATTATTTTAAAGCATTTTAAATTAAAAAAAATATGGTAGACTTTCCATATATAATAACCATAGATTGAAATATATGCATCAATAAATGTATGAAAAAACTAAACACAGTATAGATAAATTCCTATAATATAATTGCTAATGGGCTTATAATGATTCATGAGGTAATAATCTATTTTATTTTCATTATTGTGGTAAAATTAGATATTAATTATTATATCAATATCAATAACATCACAAGAAATGTGCATCATCATAGAGTGAAATTGTATCGACTTTAATAAGAACTATTCAACAATTAAAATAACCCACACAATGTAATTTGTGATTCCCCCATAAATGGGTTATCTTCTCTAATGATCATGCTCAGTAACAAACTCTATTACATACTAGTCTCCAATATAATTACCAAATAGTAATAAAAAAAAGAAAATAAAATTATATCATACAACATTGTAACTTATTATTCAATTATCCACATTAAAGTTCCCTGAGATGATCGGTCGGAAGGCCTCATGCATGCCTCCCCATTCACCAATGGCTGACAACTAGAAAGGAATGAATAAGGTGGTATAGTTGGGATATTATACCATCATATTTGAGTGGTGTATTAGTAATAATACATTAATTCAAATTGATGATGAACGATATAAAAAATAACAAAGTATCTATGTACAAATACCTTAAACACAGATAACAGAAAAGGAAACATCAATGAAACAATAATATTCATCTAACCACAAGCTATTTCATCTACAAAGTTATTCTATAATGTTAGTATTAACAAAAATATGATATAGAAGATATAATAGAATAAATATACAATATTCTATACGAAATTAAAAAAAATTCCAAAATATAGAAATAATAGGATTATGAGTTTATGCCCTCCCATTGACACGCACACCCTAATCCATAAGAAAATTTGATTAAGAATTTATAACATGAGGTTTCCATTTATCAGTACATACAAACATTAAATCATCAAAGGTATCAATGTCATCTCATATAGGATGTGAGATAAATCATAGTATGCCACAAACAAAAAATTATAATATGATATTATCAGTTAGTATTTCATTGATGTGTGTGTGTATTATGAATAATATACATTGATAAAAAAGTAAATAATAGTCAGTTTATATTCTGATAAGAAACATGGTAGACTATACATACGTAAGCATATGAATAAATGAGTAATAATTGTTTAAGATATATATATAAATAATTTTTACACATTTATATACACTATATATGTATGGACATACTGAGTGATAAACATGGAACATAGGTGCTAGATTGACCCGATTCATAACTCAAACATTCATGTCTAGGCTAAAGATCCAATGGGTCCATAATGGGTAAAATCCCTAACTGTTATATCAATGTGATATGCCATTATAATCACTTGATATATTGGGGAGAGTCAATATTACAATCCCCACAAATAGTGGAATACTGAACATCATGCCTATTGACTAAATATAGATAAATGGTGTATGCTGTTTTGACCATCCCCCAATGTAAAGGAGTATGATACTCTATGCTCAGTGTAACCATAACCATTTTTCATCAACCAATATCCAAGGTCTGATAATAAAAATAATCACGGAATACCTCTTAGAATTTATAATCAATAAATCCTAAATAATTATGTTTGTACCAATTCATATATTTCATCCTCATAAATATAAAACACATTTTTTTTACTTTCAAATAATAATAAATCAATTTAGTTGTATAAATATAAATTTTTTATGAATGGAAATTCCATATCAGGGTTTACTAAAAAACATTGATGATGATTTTGCATTTATCATTTTTATAAAATAAGGTATTCATATGGGCACACCAAAATTTGTATAAATCATTGTTGTTGGATTCCTATAATTATTAAAAATAGTGTATTGGAGAAATTAAAAATGGTACTATTAATTTATGTTATTAAACACATTTTAAGAAAATGTGTGAAAATGTTTAGTATGGGGATCAATAAAAAATAGTATATAAATAACATTTAGTGAAAATTTATATACCACCTACCTTATCCTCATCTCGATCTATGAATCATGATTTGACCGTTTATTCAAGATATAATGGGAGAAAACCCAAAAAGTATCCCAATGCCTTGATAATATGGAATATGAGATCACACCAAAATGATGTGTGATATGAGAAAATTAACTAAGAGAAATCAAGAGAATTAGATACAGTACCATTATAGATATAACATGATCTATGATGAAGAAAATAAAGACAATACGAGTGAGTTTTTATGATCCCTAGACAAGAGGTGGGATATATTTATGGAGGAGAAAACATTGGGTTTTCTAATAGAGGGGAATGAAAATAAATGGGAATGGTTTTAGTACATTTCTGTGATGAAATCAAAATTTCCACTTCAAATAATGGGTCACACTATATATCCACACAATTGAAAACATTTTGCACGAACAATGTGCAAACCACCTCCCATAAACCCCATTTACATGTGACAGACACAATGTTTGACTTAAACTATAAAATTTAATAATCTAATATTTTAAATTTATAAATTAGATCATGGTAATTCTTCTCATATTTCATGAATTCATACAATCCATTAAGCCTCTCATATTCATGGGGTTCCTCTAATCATTCAGTCACGTTGTTATTAGTAACCCTACACAAACCCGGTGGCTTAGTTTTTCTCCTAAATTTATGTGACTCGGGCAATAAACATGCACTAAAAAGTCTTAAGACTTTTATGATTCCATTGTACAACCTCATTGTGATATTAAAAATTAAATTAAATGGAATAATAATAATTTTTACATTTAGAAAATGTTTATTCATTTCAAAATGTACATTAAAAACACTTATCACATGGCCTTAAATGGGAAAATGTTTACTATTTAGTGGAACAAAAATGAATGGGTCTTGAATTACATAACATGTTTACATATGAATCACACTCCATGTTCTTAATCCCTACATAATAATACCCATTTTATACTAAGAATGTAAATAACTCTATTTTTCAAATCCATGTGGCTTAAACAATTTAATTTTAAATTATTAAGGAAAAAGATATTGAGGGACTAATTAATGAAGATGGTCCCATTGATGGAGAAATTTTTATACATAATTTTTTAACATTTTTAATGATACTATGATCTATAATAATGTTATTATTTATGGAGGACACATAATACATAGAAAACATAATATTGATAGCGATCCTCAGATATGTGCAGATGTTAACCTCGACACATGTCAATGATCAATCATTTACACATTAGTAACTAGTCTCACGTTTATGTATGATCGAAATGATACTGATTGTAGAATCAAATTGATAATGTAGATGCTAAATATACAAGGGGGTGAAATGTATACTTTAAAAAATTACTTAAGGAAATTTTCTATAAACAAAATTCAGAACACCTCTAATTTCTAAAAACATGCTTGATTCCTGAGATGTAATTCAAAAAATGAAACATAACAAAAGTTTACATCAATAATGATTCTTATATAAAATGTATAGAACCTTATTTAATCAGAGTACAGTTGTAAGAATTTTTATAATAGTTAAACATTCCTCAACAACCAAAATATAGTGGAAAACAAACAGGGAACATTAGAATGAAAAAGTATATAATTCTTTTAACCCAAAGAGTAGGGTATCCAACAACCTTGGATAATGGTCCCTTGATTTATAATTTCTATAAATTCAGTCTTACACAATCCTAGGCAAGCCCTAATTCTGTAGATTGGTATCAGTCTTTCTATCCCCAAAATTCCTTGATTTAGAAGGAAATTAGAACCTCTGTCTTCCAAACCCCGAAGCCCATGATCAGAACAATCAGAGTCTACACAAAGAAAGTGTCAAAAAGTTTTTCACACGCAAACAAGTTCTTCACAACATCTGCACAAAGCACTGAGATTTGAAAGAGCCTATATATCTCTCTAGAAATCACTTCAACAACATATAATCTCTACAATCATAGAATTGTGTCTCAAAAGTACTGTTCTCATTCAAATGATATATTATTTATAGGTGCAACATCAAATGTCGGCTCCCTCCGCCAACAGTCATATTTTTCCTAGAATTTCAGTGGGACATGTACATGTGTCACTCAAATAATGGTTAGTTAGTAACTGGATGCACTACATCGTTTTATAACCAAAATATGAGTAAGAAAAAACAATGTTTCTTAAACAAAATCATTTTTCAGAGTGTAGGGAAAAATTGAAAGTTCAGATTCTAACCAAAAAACAATTCATTGTCTATGAAAAATAGATATTCGGATTCTATCTTCAATGGAATTCGAATCCTGAATTCTGTAGAATTCCGGAGTCTAAATTTCAATGAAATTCAGAGTCTGAATTCAAAAGAATTTGGAGTCTGAACATAAAATGTTCGTAGTCTGAATTCAGAGAACTCGGAGTCTGAACTGAGAAATTTCAGAGTCTGAATTCAGAAAACTCGGATTCTGAACTGAGAAAGTTCATTGTCTGAATTTAGTGAACTCAAAGCATGAACTCAGAAAGATCGAAGTCTGAATTCAATGAAATCGGAACATGTATTCGAATATTGAGAACAGAATGTTGTAAATCTAAGTACTTATAAGATTCAATGGTTTTGGATACGAAACCAAATTTTATACTTAGACAATATATTAACAATAAAATATATGGTGAAGATAAATTTCCATGGGGAAGGATAATTTACTTATGAAGTTAAAGAATAGGGTAAATAAAATTTTCCTTAAGATAATGTTTTTGTGATTTTCCAAAAATGGAGGAATTGAAGAGTAATAAGGAAACCTTATTAACTCAACAATATCTCTAATAATAAATGAATGTAAAAGACATAAGTAAGTATTATTGAAAAAAAATCTCCCTATTTTTGGACAGCACAAAAAACCTTACGAAATAGAATATAAGTAAATAGATATTTTTTTCTGGTATTTGAATGCAAAACATATCTCCCTTAACACATGGGAAAAGATGAATACAACTAACTCCCCATAAGCCTTTCAAAACACTAAGGATCAAATTATTGATTTTCAGAATAAGACATATCATTTTATTGCATACAGAAATCTTCTTGGATACTAACTCCCCCTTAGATGAACTCCCCCTTACATAGGAAAATTTGTTCTTTTCTAATAATTCTTTTTTCCTTTCTCCCCCTTTGTGATTTTCGAAAAGGAATAAAAGGAACGAAAATGAAAATATAGTACCTGGAATATTAGTAATAGCCAAAAAATTATATGAAGGGAACCCCAATAATATCATTTGGATTGGAAAAATGTTTACATAGAAATAATACAACAAAATATCAAAATTGAAAAAAATTATCCTTCCTTTTCCTTTAACATCAACTGCTTCACAATAGATTTGAGCTTCTTGAACTCATTGTGATCTTCATTTGGTCGCTTGAGAATCTGATCCAGATCTTCAGTTTTTTATTCTATGGCTTTGAATATTTCTTTCTAAGCCTTTAGAACCTGTGAATGATCCTTCAAGGCTTTTTCCTAATTGACAAGATTCTCTTCTATCTCAATCCATAGATCCTTTCCTCCTTTCCAGCATTGATCAAATGAATAAAACTTCCCATTCATATCTTTTACTTCTTGAATCTGATAATTTTTTTCCGGAGTTAGCTTCCCCTAAAAACTATTTGTGAGATCCTTGATCCTCACATCTTCAGTGTGGAATGAATCCTTGACACTTTCATGGAACTCATCAACAATTTTCATATCATCTATGGTTTTCATTGACCAAGTGGTCATTTTCGTGCGATATTATCTGTGAGCTTGGTAATTTATGAAGAATGTTTTGAATTATTCTTCAAGCTTAACACACTTATCCATAATGATGGACATTGAATCAAATATTTGATTTAGGGAGTGTTGAAGCATTTGGTATATCAAGTCAATGCTGGTAAATTTTGGTATAGTTCCAACAAGCTTCATCAATGATTGAACCACATAATCAAGTCCCAGAGAGGATGATTCTGAATCAGAAACATTTCTTAGTGATGATTATTTATCTATCACAGTAGCTTTCCTATTTGAAGTTCCACCAGTATCCTTATTCTTAATCTCATTCATGTAGGCTGTATCAACTACCACATGTTTTCATTTATCATCTTTTGGAATTGGTTCCTCTTGGTTATATGATAAATTCTCACTATCAGATAACTAAAAGATTTTATCTTCCACTACCTCCTCCTTATCTTCTCCTGCCTCAGCATCTTCTGGATGAATGAAATCACTATAAATTCATTCTTTTTCAGATAAATTATTTACATCGTCTTCATCCTTTTATTAATCCATTCTAGGTGTATCAAACTTTTATGATTCCACATGAGAGGATCAGATTGATAATTTTTCTAAAGGGCTCTCCTTTTCATGAAATTACTCATCTTGCCTTATTAGATCTTCAGTATCACCCCTACTATATTCTTCTTATTCTTCTTCTTATACTAATTCTTCTAATACTTTTTCATTAAATTATTTCACTAGGAATTTTTCTAGAGTCACATATTTATTTCTCAGAATCTCAGGTAATGATTTTATGAAGAAATATTGTGGTACTAGACTGTTTTTGGAAGCTTTCTCAGCATCCTTCAGAAGAGATTTCACAATATTTGTTTCATTAATCATCTTGTTTTGTTTCTTTTCATTTGCTTACTTGTCAAGGTGATCAGCAGCTTTTTCTTTCAGAGCATTTTTTTCAGCCAGCTCCAACCAAAAATTAGGCTCCCCTTCATTCAAATTTTTCATATTTTCCCTCCATTTAGCTACAACCTCATCCAGCTATTCTTTTTTCTTCTTAGGCTTTGGTGGTGCGGATTGGGTTTCCTTGGCAGTTGGAGTTTTTTCCATCTCTTCTACTTCCTTCAACATACTCTTCCTTGCTCTATTATTATAGGTCTCAGCTGCCTCCAATTTCTTCAATAATGATTCAAATTTTTCCTCAACTAAATCATATAATTCGCCATACTCTTTAGAAAATCCAACATTCATCCTTCTCAATGTTTCATCACTTAGCAGCATGAATTTTCAATTTCTTGGCTTAGAACTACATGGTATTTTGAAAGATTCAAAACAAAGAACTATCTGCTTTGAGAGAATGGATGGATATATGATAATCTGAGCCTTCATATTTCCATTCTTTAAATTCTAAATTGTAATCATAATATTCTTGACCAAGTTAATCATTTATAGATTCAATAAGAAATTGACGAAATATATATCACTCTACTTTAAGGTATCCTTGTCCCCCTTTCTCAGAATGATAAATCCTTGCACCCATAATTATAGTATTAAATAATTTGTAGACAAATGAGAAATATTCAGATTCTTTTACTTCAGAAAGTCCAAGACTAGCCATAGCCTTAACCTTATCAAATCTTCTATTATTATCAGGCAGCTTATGAGAACAAAAATCATCTTCTCCTTCATATCGAATACCAACCAAGCTAACAACCTTGTTGTATAAAAGAGGATAATACATCCCATAGATCTTAAAAGATAACTTATCTCTGCCTTCTTCCTTGTTAAAAATTAATGTTTCATAAAATTAACCTAGAATATTTGGATATACTAAATCTTGAGTTCATGTTATTGATATGAAAACACTATCCCATCCATTGAGCTCGATGATCATTGAGATAATTGAATCATACATGGAGAAGATGTTTGGATGCACCAACCATTTTCTATAAAATGACCAATCCAGTATTGCCTTAATAGTAAACATGTCATTCTGAAAATATTCTTCGAGTGACATTTGGATTTGGGCAAGATCTGAGAATTTTGGAACGAGATTAAGTAGAAAAACAGAGCTTCAGCACACGAAGGCTTGAGTTTCGATGTGGGACAACTATCCGAGGGTACATTATATAGTCAATTTATTCGGAAGTTCAACTACCCGGATTAATCCAACAGCTGACAAACATCTTAATAAGATATGAAGGTTGAGATGATAGGAGTGCGGAAATTTTGGTTGAATCTGATATTCTGAGGTTTTAAAGGAAAACATTCGGATTTAATGAAAATAGAATCCGAAAAAAATTAAAAAACAAATTGAAAAATATGAACAAGTAAAAGATGATTACAAAAACTCAAGAAATAATCATATCATTCAGAATTCTAGGAATATTATTCACATAGTGGAAAAATTCATCTTGAAGAACATTAGATTCCGAAAATTTTGATTATGAAAATATTCAAACTATGAAAATTTTATTACGAAAAATCTAACTATGAAAATATTAATTAAGAAAAAACTTTATATAAAAAATATCATTATGAAAAATTTTGAACTATAATAATCATCATTATGATAAATTATGAACTACAACGATCTTCATTATGAAAATAATTGACCGAAGAAAAGCATCATTATGAAACATTTTGATCTAAAAAATATTTATTACGAATTTTTTTGATCTAATTAAATTTAGGCTACCCAAAATTTAGACTTCTTACAAAAAAATGAACACCCCCTATGCAAAAGAGTTTCTTATTTTAAAGAGACTTGTTTCAATAGGAAGTTATCATGGAATATTACCTTAAAATTATAATTCATAACCTCTGTTTAATATATTCCAATATATCAAAGGGTAAATATTTTGTGAAAATATCAGCAAGTTGATCTTGTGTTTCGATGAATTGATGAATGATATCTCATTTGTGTGTGTGATCCCTAAGAAAATTATGCCTTATATCTATGTGTTTTTCACAAGATTGATTTGGAGGGTTTTTTTCTAATGAAATTACACTAGTATTATCAGAAAAAAATTTGTTTTAGTAAAACTCATACAATAGTCTGTGACTGTGTGTTGCATCCAAAACACTTGAGCATAACAACATCCAAGTGCTATATATTCAGAATCAGTAGTGGAAAGTGCTACTAAGTGTTTCTTTTTCATGACCAAGAAACTGATGAATCTCCTATGAAATGAAAAGTTCCAGATGTAATTTTTCTATCCATTCTACATCCACCAAAATCATCATTCAAAATTCTTTTTAAAACAATATCATTTCCATAAGTGTAAAAGATTCCATGATCCATGGATTCCTTTATGTTGCGAAAATTTCTTTTCACCGACATTAAATGAGATTCCTTAGGATTGGATTGATATCTTTCACATAGGCATATTGAAAACATTACGTCTGGATGACTGGCTGTTATGTAAAATAGACTTCCTATCGTACCTCTAAATGATTTTTTATCTACTGGTTTCCCAGCTTCATCAACTTCGACTGTATTTTAGGTACCAATAGGAGTACATATACTCATAGTGTTGTAATATCTATATTCTTAAGAATATCGTTAATATATATGTTGGGATATATAGATGACTTCTGATTTTTGAGAAATTTGAAAAACAAGAATAAATGTTAACTCACCCATCATACTCATTTAAAACTCATCTTTCATTAGATCCCCAAAGGAATATGTTAAATATTACTGAGTTGATCCAAATATAAAGTTATCAATATAAATTTGAACAATCAAAAAAAAATTATTTCATTATAAAAAAAGTTGGATTATCATTTCCCTTAACATAATTATTTTGAATCAAAAATATTTTAAGTTTATCGTACCATGGTCGATGGACTTTCTTGAGTGGATAAAAAGCTTGGGTAAGTTTAAAAAAATATTCAGGATGATTTGTATCATCTAAACTAGTAGGTTTTTCATCAAAAACTCCCTCTTGAACATAAACATTATGGAAAGCACATTTAACATCCATTTAGAAAAGTTTGAAATTAAAGAATTCTTCTAAGGTAAGTAGAATACGAAGAGATACAAGTATAGCTACTGGATCATAGGTTTCTTCATAGTTTATTAATTCTTGTTGGTTATGACCTTTAGTAACCAATCTATCATTATTTCTAACAATAATTCCATTTTCATAGCATTTTTTTATTAATACCATTTTTACTACAATAAAATAAGTTTCCTTAGGCCTTTCAATCATGGTCCAGAATTTATTGTTTTCATATTCATTTATCTCATCTTGAATAAATTTTATCCAATAATCATCTCATAATGCTTCATTAATGATTTTTGGTTCTAATTTGGAAAGGAATTCTAGATGTTCTATTTCAATCCATAAGGAACTTCTAGTCCTTAAAAGTTGATTAACATCAAAAATGATACTATCATTGCGATGATTCTTTAGAAACCATTGATTTGGGTTTTGTAAAACTTGGTCATCATCATAGGGTAGGAATTCTTCTGGGGTAATGGTTAAGAATTACATTCATCAACATTTTCCTTATCAGAAGGATCTTTTATCAATGATTGATAATAATTTTTTAAAAACACATTTGAGGAGGTAGGTTGAGGTTGTTTAAAAACAAAAGGTTCAGTTTCATCATGTTTAACAAGTATTATTTCACCAATAGTACAAGTTTTTTTATTGAAAACACTATAGAATTTAGAAGTTGTGAAGTAGCCTACGAAAATTCCTTCATCAGATTTTTGTGAGAATTTGGGTATCTTATCTTTAGTATTAAGAATGAATACCTTGCAACCAAAATCATTAAATTAGGAAATTTTAGGTTTTATACCATTCCCTAACTATTAAGAGGTTTTATTATGAAAAGGTCAAATCAAAACAAGATTTATAATATAACAAGTAGTACTTACAGATTCATCCCAAAATTGTTTGGCTACTGAATATTCACTCAACAGGGTTCTTGTTATCTCCTAAAGAATTTTATTTCTTCTTTCAACCACACCATTTTGTTGAGTTGTTCTAGGTTCTAGGAAGTTATGAGTCATGACTTTTCTACTACAAGAGTTTCAAAATCATAATTTTTAAATTCTCCTCCATGATCACTATAAACATTTTTCAAAGGAAGGTTTTTCTCATTTTTAACTTGGGATCAAAAAATTTTAATGATTCAGATTTCATTACTAGAAAATAGACCCACGTAAATCTATTATAATCATCAAGTAAGGAAAATACATAATATTTGCCTCAAATTCTTCCAGTTTGTGTTGTACCAAAAAGATCCAGATGCACTAATTGTAATGAATCTTTGGTTGAGACTTCACCGACTAATTTAAAACTTGATTAATGTTTCCTGCCACATTGGAAAGGATCACATCCTTTTGAAGAATCAAATCTATGTTCCACTTGATCCTTAACTAGTCTTTTTAGAGAGTTTTTATATGTTTATAAGGTTATAATATCCTAACCTTCTATTCCATAACCACGAATGATCTTCCATTTCATTAAGGCATGGTAGATCTTGTCTCCTAAGGTCTTCAATGTTTACTGTGTAAACATTCTCTTGTCTATTGGCATAAAGAATAAACTCATCCTTGGAATTGTTTACTAATCACTTGTCATTCTTAAAATTCACAAGGTATACATAATCACATAATTGACTTATTCTAATGAGGTTGTGCTTAATACCCTTAAGAAATTAAAATTTTGAAATCAATGTTTTTTCCCAGAAGAACGATGTTACATTTATCAATAATTTCCCGCTTAGCATTTTCTCGGAATGTTACTATTCCTACTTTCGTCTTGATAATATTTTCAAAGTATTTTTTGTTAACAGTCATGTACTAGGAAAATCAACTATCCTTGTACCATGTATTTTTGTTGGTACTATCTTTATTTTCATAAAAACATGATTATTAGATTTCCGGAATCCAAAGGTTCTTGGATTAGGAATTTTTCGACCATAAAATATTGGGTATTAACATTTGTTTAGAAAAATATGCTTTATAAAACATAAGGGATTTAACATTATTTAACAAAAATTTTCCCCAATTCCCACTACTTTCACATTTATTACAAAAAGGGGCTCTAGATGGAATAATATTTAAAAAATAGGTTTTCTATGAGTAAAACCTACTCCAGAAGTATTTCCTTGAGGTTTGATTTGAGAATACCTCTTGTCAAAATTTTCATTACTAGAAGTAGAATTGGAAAGAATTTTCTTGTGAAAATATATTTCTGATTTCAGTCTTATGACAAAATTCATATCCTCGTGAATTATTTACTTATTGTTATATTTTACTTCAAAAAATCATATTTTTTAAATAGAATTCATAAAATAATTAGAATGTTTTTCCTTTTCATAATTTACTTCCTTGTGGTCATTAGAACGTTTTTATAGGATCTCATCCTTATCTTAGAGGTATCTAGTGAGGTATGAAATCTCTTTTTTGAGAATTTCTTCTCCAGTATTTTCCTTGTCTAGATTCATAGAAATTTAATAATTTTTTTCTTCTAACAACTTGGAAAATCTACATACTTTTTCATATGCAGGTATTATTTCATTATCTGAAGATGAACTGTCTTCATTAGAAGTAATATCTTCATGATAATAATTCTTAACAACAGATAAATTTTTTAAATCCTCGGAAGAGCGTACCATGTTCATAAGACATTTATTTGGTAAAGAAGTAGTAGCAATAAATCCAATATTTTTATTTGATGATGATTCATATTCATATGATTCACTTTTAGAAGTGTCTCCACAACAAGCACTACATGTTTAATTTTCTTTAAGACTGTTATTATGCTTAGAATAGTAGGACATCATATTTTTTCTTTTTAAATTCCATTCCATATTATCCTTTTTTTTCAGAAGAGCGAATCTGGTCTGATATGACCTATTCTTCTCTATTTGTAAAAAGTAACTTCTCCATCATTCTTTTCATTGTAATATCTCTTCTTAAATATATTTTGATAGTTCTTCTGAGCTACTATCTTGTTCATTCTCTGTAAAAGTTTATCTAACTCATTCTCAGATTTTTCAGTATTACTAGATTCTGTCTGAATAGTTACTTTCATTGACATTGATCTAGTAACTCTTTCTAGAGTTTTGGATTTCATGTGTTTTGAAGAAGTTGTAAAATAATATCCTCCATTCATATTCATCTTCTTAACATTATTATCATCTCTCTTCATTATAGTCTCGTGATGAATATGAGTTAAAAATTGATCATCTAAGGAAATCTGGGTGACTTTACTATTCTCATCTATAGCTGTTCATTTTTATTCCCACTCATTTGGCATGATTTCAATGATCTTATCTACAAGTGACAAATCATCGAAACCTTTTTCTCCCATTTATTGTAATTTGTTGACAATAATCATAAATCATTATTTTACCTTAAATATAGGTTCACCATTAGGAAAGAAAAAACAATGGTACTTAGCTCTAAGAATAGCTCTTCTAGATTCAATGACTTTGGAAGTACCAAAATGTGTGAATTCAAGCTTCTTCCATATAAAATTAGCTACTTAACATGAAGAAATATATCTATATATATTCCTGGTCATGGAACACAAAAAATTATTGCCTACCTTATAGTTAAGTTGATATTCTAACTTCTCTTGATTATTAAAATTTCTGACCTCCTTATCAAAAATCTTATAATCTCCAGTAAGAATTAACAAGTTATCCACTCCAGTGTTAATAACATAACTCTTCATACGATATATCTAATATTTGTAATCATTCACATAACAAATAGGTGTTCTAGTAGGATTTATGTTGTCTATGGGTCCAATGTTTATTCTAGCTATCTTAATGGAAAATCCTTCCACACATTCTTGTCCAAAATAAATGTTTGTTAATAAGGATAAAAAACATAAACAAGGAAAATATAGAACAATGAAAAACATGAGTAAGAAAACATATATATGAATATAATTATTTCATTAACCTTACTTTAATACCAATTGTAGATTGAATTCGATACTGATTGTAGTATCGAAATGATAATGTAGATGCTCAATATAGAAGAGGGGGTGAATTTTATACTTTAAAAATTTCCTTAAGGAAATATTTTATAATCCAAATTCACAAAACCTCTAAGTTTTACAAACATTCTAGATTCAAGAAATGTAATTCTTAAAATGAAACCTAACAAAAGTTTACAAAAACAATGATTCTACCTTAAAGCATATAGAACCTTATTAAATCATATTACATTTGTAAGAATGTTTAAATTTGTTAACATTTCCTCAACAACCAAAATATAGTGGTAAACAAATTTTAAATAGTTCAAGTAACAAGTATAGAAATATTTTAACCCAAAGAGTAGGGTATCCACCAACATTGGATAATGGTCCCTTGATTTATACTTTCATGAATTTATGTATTATCCAAACCAAGGTAAGCCCTCAATCCGAAGATCGGTATCTGTCTTGTTATCCCCAAAAGCCCTCGAATTAGAAGGAAATCGAAACCTATGTCTTCCAAACCCATAATCCCACGATCAGTACAATCGGAGTCTACATGAAGCACGTCTGAAGAAGTTATTCACACCCGAACAAGTTGTTCACAACATCCAAATGAAGCATTGAGTGTTGAAAGATCCCCTCTCTCTATAAATCACTTCAATATCATATAATCTCTAGAATCATAGAACAGTGTCTCAAATGTATTGATCTCTTTCAAATGAGCACCTATTTATATGTTCAACATCGACGGTTGGCTCACTCCTCCAATGCTCTTTTTTTTCTTGAATTTCGGAGGGTCATGTACACGTGTCACTCAAACAATGGTTAGTTATTAACTGAATGCACGACAATGTTTTATTAAAAAAAATTGATTAATTAAAAGCATGGTTGCCTAACAAAAATAATTTTTCAGAATTTAAGGAAAAATGAAATATTGGAGTCTAACCAAAAAACATTTTGTTGTCTATGACACATAGATATACGTATTCTGTCTTCAAATGAATTCGAAACTGGAATTCTGTAGAATTCTGGAGTATAAATTTCAAGGAAATTCGGAGTCTGAAGTCATTAGAATTCGGAGTTTGAACATAAAATGTTCGTAGTCTAAATTCAGAGAAGACAGAGTATAAAATTGGAAAATTAGGAGTCTGAATTTAGAGAACTCAGAGTCTGAACTACGAAATTTCATAGTATGAATTCAGGGAACTCGAAGTCTGAACTCATAATGTTCAGAGTCTTAATTCAGAGAACATAAAACCTGAATCCGGATCCTGAAAATAGAATTCTCTATAACTAATTATCTATATGATACCGAGGTTTTGGATATGAATCCGAATTTTATACATAGAAAAAACATGAACAATGAAAAGTATGGTAAGGATAAATTTCAATGGTGATGGATATTTTCCTCATGACTGTAATGCATAGGGTAAATGAAAAGTTCCAAAAGATAAGGTGTTTTTGATTTTCTAAACATGGAAGAATGGTAGTGTAATAAGGAAACCTTATTGACTCAGCAATCTCCCAAATCATGATGGAATGAAAATTTCATAAGGAAGCCTCATTGACGCAACATTTAAAATATGAGAATGAATCAAAAAAATGAAATAAATCTTATATAGATGATGGATATATGAAACAATATACCTTTAAATTGTTTGATGATCATGACAACATATCCACCCAACAAATTCATATTCTAAGGTGTTTCTGTAAATGTTTGATGGACTTCCATCCATTGGATTGAAGGTCTTCACCGATAATAAAATTCATAACATACTTGATTCATAATTCCTATAAAAAATAGTAATAAGTTTTTAAAATTAGTAATATATTCTGATCACTTTTAATATATAGTTATGATAATAGACAATGTTTTAATATATAACCAATAAAATAATTAGAAATTTATATGAGCTAATATTAGTAACAAAAAAGTATTAGAAGTACTGTTTCAAACCTTATATCACAAAAAGTGGTCAAGCATCATATATTGTTGTCATAGGGACATTACCATTGAATGTGTCCCCAATTGGGCTTATTGGAACATGTATCATTCAAAAGTGATAGAAGGACCTAGGAACTATCGGTATATTAAGGAAAAAGATACCCACCGATGCGTAATGGTAAAAGTCAGGAATCGAGGGTCTAAGCGTTGCCCTTATTACATGTCCCACCTTCTTCCTCACCCTGAATATTTGTAAAGATTTCAAAGAAGAATATATGACATAATAATAATTTAAATATGAATCTTGGAAAATAAACAGATACACCAGTGCATCACAAGGTATAAATTAAATATTGTTAAAAAAGGATCATAATAAAGAAATATATTTCATCAACCAAAGAAGATAAATGATCAATTAGATAAATAAATAATTCATCACAATGAACTGACAGTAATCTAATAATTCAATGTTCATTATAAATTTTAATTAATTATTTAATCTAAAAAGAATAAGAAAATAGGTTTTGCAACACATGGAGTTAGTTAAATTAAGAACCTAGCTAACTAAAAATTATACAAACTACATTTGTAAACCAAATAGGTGTACAACAAAATTGAAACAATTAATAGAATTTAATTCATAATAATTTGGGATACAAAGTTTATGCAAAACAAATAAAATAAATAAATCATGTGACTTTTCACAATGTCGGTCGGCAACGACTAATGACAGAATGATGCATTTTTATAAATTGCAACAAAACGGAGGGAAAGATTATAGAATCCCTACCTTATAGTCATAGATTATTATATGATATTATGTATGCATTTATTTGACCTAAAATGTATGAAAACATAAGATTTTAAAGAAACCACAAAATAGGGTAAAATCCTTCTATGACGAGCTACGCGCAGTATACTCAACGAAATAATTCAATTCTAATTAGACAAGGTTAACTTTTCCTTGAGGTTAACTATGAACCTGATGGTGAAGAAAACAAACAACGTATATTGGCGCAGTGGTCTTTTGATGGGGGTGTATTGTGGTGCGCCAAAGACATAGAGGGAGGGGTGCGATGTGAGGGAGAGGAGGAGAGGAAGAGAGAAAAAAAATGAAAAAATGAGAAGAAAATCAATATAAATAAGGATAAAATAAATAGAAAAAAATAAAATAAAATTAAATTAGAATAAAAACGATGGAATGGATAATGAATAAAAAAATAAAAATGAAAATCTTCAATTTTAATAATTTTTATATTTTTCATAACCCCATTTCTATTTTATTTCTACTTTTATTCATCCTTTTGAGCTTCATTTTAATTTTATAAAATATTTACCTATTTTTTTTCAATCCTAAATTAATTATTTTAATCTCGAACACCGTACTCAATCACAACATACCATCTTTCATAAAATGTCTATAGTTATTTAAATTAATTAATTAGATGGTCGGGACCTACAATGAGGTGCAAAAAAGTGTGCCCTAGGTTGGTTTAATGATTTATGAAATAGTATTTAAACAATTTTCATTCAATATTAAGGCCGAGACATTAAAAACATTCCTCCTTAATACAACGCATCCCCGAGTTTCCATTTCTAGGGTAGAGGAACGCCGCCAATGAAATGTTCTGGCTACTGTACATGTATATCATTTCTAACTCCCATGTCTCTTCTTGAAAGTGTTTATGTTTCAATATCACATAGAACAGAGGGACTAACTTTCCCCAGTGGACATTCATGGTACAAACGGCGATACAGATAAGATGCTCTTAAAATGATGCATTTTCCTCAATATTGATGTTGTCTGGGTCAAATGAAATTGTTGGGTCTGGATGATTTTTTTGGAGATGAGATACATTGAAATATTTGTGCATTGTACAGTACGTCAGAGGTAGTTGAAACCAATAGGTTACCAGAAAACCTATCTCCACTATCTCGAATAGACTGATGTATCTCGGTGGTAACATCCACTGTCTACTGATCTTCCTATGACCAAAACATTGAGAAACAAAAAATAAATACTCAATGTCCCACATCAAAATCTATAGGTCTACAGTGAAAATGGGTATAATAATTCTATCTAGAAACAATTATAGTCATATGCGTCCAAATCATCTGAACATTCTCAGAATTCTTCTGAATGAGATTAGGACCCGGCAGAGTTGCCTCACCAGCTTCGAGCCGACATGAAGGTGAATGAAATGGTCTTCCATAGATGGCCCCATATAGATCCATTTGAATTGTCACCTAGAAGATTTTATTATAGATAAACTCATTTAGAGAAATATGATTCTACTAGGATCTTCCAAAATCAAGGATACATTCCCATAACATATCCTCTTACACTCGTAAAGTTATCTCGAACAGTCCATCAGATAGAGGGTTTTATGTAGTACATAAAAGTACCTATTTAGCCAACACCTTTTCAACCTATTATAGAACGATGAAGTTATGCAGTAATCTCTATTACAGATAATAGACTGAGGTACTCCATGAAGACATACAATCTCCCAGATATGATTCCTTCCCAACTCATCAATTTTAGAGGTATCATGTATTGGAAAGAAGTGTTCAACCTTGGTCAACCTATCGAAAATCATCGATACTTCATTATATCCTTTAGGATATATTGGAAATACAGTAACTACATACAGGGTTTTGTAATTCAATTTCCATTCAAGAATGGTTAGAGGCTGACGGAGCCTAGTAGGTTGCTGGTTCTCTTCCTTCACCTGTTGATTTGTGGGGCACCATGTGATGAAACCCAATATATGATTTTTCATACCAGGCGCCCAATATTATCGACACTTGTCTCTATACATCGTGGTTATCATAGGATGAACTAACTAAATATATGTTTTATATTCATTCATCATCTCTTCCTGTATACCTGAAGGTACCTTTACCATTCCATGGTAAAGGATACTTTTACTAACATCAACAACCCAACACAGATGTGGGTTCTCTCATGTAACACTTTCCTCAAAACTAGCCCCTTAGGATTAGTCATATGTTTCCTGAAAACTTACTCTATGAAAGAGGATGTCATTGTAAAAGCTTCAAGAACTGGTTATTTTCTCTTATTCTGAACCTCCAGATGCATCTATAATAATAAATCCATCATCTTCCACTCACTACGGGCTACCTACACATCTTGTATACACATCATGTGAATTAAAGCATCTACCACAAAATTAACCTTATCTAGGGTATAAGAAAGCTCAAAATCAATTGACTGCTAGTATTTGACCCACATGCATTTCCAAATGATCAATTCTCTTTGAGGGGAGATATATTTTATGATTTTATGATCTATATATACAATGAATCCATCACCCAACAAATAGTTTCTCCAACATCGTAGAGCATGAACAACATCTTCCAACTCAAGGTTTTATGTAGGGTAGTTCCACTCATGAGGTCTCAGTTGGTGGGATCCATAAGCCACGACTTGATCACCCTGCATCAAAAATATACACAGTCTAATTCCTAAAGAATCACAATAATTTTTATATCTATTACTAGGATCATGCAGAAGTATGATCAGGGAAGAGGTTAGACTTTCCTTCAACTACTAAAAAGACTCCCCAGAAGCATTTAAAATGATAAATTGCTCACCTTTTATAGTTATGTCCATAAGAGGTGCTGCTAAGAAGGATAAATCATTTATGAAACACCTGTAATATCTAGAAATTCATAAACAACTGTGGATGTCGAAGACACTCTTGGGATGCTCCCTCGAAACAATGACACTCACCTTTTCTGGGTCAACAGATACCTCTACTTCAGATATAATATGACCCAAGAAGTGTACCATATCAATTGAGAAGTAGAATTTATTGAGCTTAGGATATATTTGGTGCTCTCTCAGTGTACTCAACACCATCTCAAGATGGGTTGCATGGTAATTTCTAAAAGCGAATAAACTAAGATGTCATCCACGAAGAATACCACAATGAAATGAAGATACAGGTGGAAAACCTGGTTTATCAGATCCATAAAGAATGCAGAAGCATTCATGAGGCCGAATGGAATAACCATAAATTCATACAAGTTGTAACGACTTCTAAATGTTGAAGGTGGTATGTCAGAGGGTCGCACATGCTCCAGGTGATATCCTGACCTCAGATCAATGTTGGAGAAAATAATTAATCTTTGCATCTTGTCAAAGAGATCATCTGTACGAGGAAATGTATATCGATTCTTTATTATGGTTTTTTTGATTCGATGAAAATACACCCATAACCCGAAGGTTCCAAATTCCTTCTTGGTGAAAGGAATAGGTGAACCCCATGGCGATGTGCTAGGTCTGATGAAAACCTCAACCCTGAGTTCTTCATTCTTATAATTTAGTACATCTATCTCTGTTGGTTCCAGCCTATAAAGAGGAATAGACACTGGTGCCACTCCTAGAATGAGGTCGATAGTAAACTCCACATTCCTCATATGAGGTAATCCAGAGAATTATTATGGGAATGTGTCCCTAAAAAGATCCACCACTGGATGGAATTCAACTAGTTGTGTTCTCTGATCTGTCATGAAGTGGCATTCCAAATTACCTGTAACTCTTCCAAACCCTACATATTTTGGTTTATCTTGGTCTGCCTTCATATCCCATTCTATATTGTTGATGTATGTGTCACCATTAGGGGATGTAATGGACACATGATGGTGATAAAAATCCATTTGATCATTATAAAGAGCATGAAAATTTCTACCAAGAATGTCTTCAATGTTAGACATGTCTAGGATATAGAAATTTCAAATGAAATGGCACCCACCTATCTTAATGCGACACTCTTGGCACTAGCGTATTACCTCTACCCCAACTCTGAGCCTAGTGTCGAGAGACAAGATGCCACAAGGGCAAACAATTGGAAAATCAAGACATTAAAAAACAATATCTGATATAAATATGTGTGATTTGACATAATCAAAAAGGGAATAAATTAATGTATATGCTATTAGAATAGTACCACTCACAGTATAGGGTCTTTCACTATGATCCTTTGGTGATTATTGCACTATATACATGAGACCTGAGCCATGGCCCTGATATGATGCCTAGTTGGCCTGAAGAGACCTACTCAACTAATGCGGATAATCTAGAACATGATTTACTCAACCACGCCTTCCACCATTAGCTCAGCCTGATTGGACTATGGATAAAGAACTTATAGAATGTTGTAGAATGATTGATCCCATACACGAAAAAGGTGCAGCATCAGATCCTCTGCCACTGGTTGCTGAAGAGATGGAACAACAAAAACCCTTAAGGTGACACATTTTGCAGTAATCTCGACACACATTCAGGTCTCTGATTCACTCTATCATCTTGTATCCATCTCTACCACACTGATAAAATGTGATATAGCTATCAAAACGTACTATTTGTCTAGGATTTTCCCCACGTGCACTTCTAAACGGTGGTTCTTACTGCCAGAAGAGCCATCACCCTGTCTCAGAACTGAACCACCCTAGATCACTGGTCTAGATTCTCTATGATTTTGACCTAATATTAGATACTGATTTACAATCTCTTTAACAGTGGTAAAACAGATGTCTTTCACCTTCATGCAGATAGTATACTCATGTGTATCCTCAAAAGGTCCCAAAGTAGGCTGTACTGCGCCAGTCAAAGATGGAGAAAACAATGATGTTCTGTGTAACAAGTATAAAACTCTAACACATTCATAGAGCCCTGATATAGATGTTGTAACTCTGACACATGATTATCTAAAAGAGTTATTGGTAAAAATTTATCATAGTAGGCTTCCTGGAAGTCAGCTCAAACCATGTCATTGGTCATCTCAGCCTGAGAAACAACGTCCCACCAATGAATGGAATAGTAACAATGAATGTAGACTGAAAATTTGAACCTTTGTTTTGGATTCATCTCTAATTGGACAAATACAGACAATATAGCTTCAATCCATCACTATTTATTATGAGGGCCATCACTCCGTAAGAGGGTGGCAGGGTGTTCATGCAGAATATCCCACATGAGGTCTTACGTAGATGGGGTCAGTCTGGAGGTATTATGAAATTACTACATAAACCATTGGAGACTATCCCTGAACTAAGATTCATGGTCCCTTGGAATATCAACAGGATGTAGTGCCATAAGAGGATCTACAAGAGGTACCACTGGTGGTTCATGACCCATCATATCTGGATTGTTCTCATTACCACTCTCTCGAGAAACAACAAGAAGACGTCACATTGACATTTGTCTACAATAGCCAAACACCCACCATTAGAAAAGGAGTAACGAAGGTGAAAAATAATTAAGGTGCAAAAAGATCATAGGTACATACCCTGCCTCTGAGAACTAAACAACAGAAAACCCGCTTCAAGAGCTAGGTTTCTATATGCAAGTTATAACTCAAAAGGATTAATAAAAAAGTTTTACAATCCATTCTGAGGATAGGTCTGGATAAACTCTATCATACTATCAATAAATTATACTTACAAACCATTTTTCCAAAAAAAATTACCACTTGGAATAACAAAACTCACATGAAAACACCAAATTGCATGCTTAAAGTATATATCGCATGGAAATTTTCCTGGAATTTCACTCCTATGGTGTCTAATAGGATGCATGTAATGTAATGCCCTCATATCATCGGTCTTACATGGTAACACCATTATCTCATCAATAACAACACAATAACAACGCAAAACAAGTGAGTTACCAAATAGTGAAATCATATCAAAATTATCTAGGAAAATCAATAACTGTAATGAAATCCCTTGAATTTTGGATTTCCCCTATACATGGGTTAGCTACGTCTAAGAATATGGTATCTTCCAAATCCTTTTATCCTAGATGCATATCACACCAATATATTATGACAAAAGAAAAAACCTCCTTTGTTACCACTTTGTATTGTTCTGTTCCAGGCAGCCACCAAATGTGTGCCTCGAGCCGAGTTGGCCACTTTACCTCCAACGCATCTCCCTGAACACCAGCGGCTGTCGACTAGCAGCTAAGTCCTTTTTTGTGTCTGTGGGGGATACTATGCCCTCATTTTTAATATGAAATATCACATCATAAGTAACAAAAAATAAATTATAAATAGAAAAAACATATAAATGATAAACAACATATTAATCAATATAATAATCTATCTAAATAATAATCAAGTGCAGTAGCTCACCAAAAGATGTAATTCCATGATGTATGTATAAAATGAAAGTATGGAAAACAAAACTAAAGCTTACAATAAAAAAAAATACAAAAAGAAACAACTGCATCACAATAATGGCTCGGTCCTCTGACATAGTCTCTATCATATTTTGCACAAAACAATCAAGCATTGGAAGCAGCACACTAACATTTTCCAATACCTGTATGAATGTAATCTACTCAGTTGTCAACGATGCTCGAGTAGAGTGTGAGATAAAATCCCAGTAGGTCGGCACCAATGGTGTCTAAACCATTCCATTTAGGTAAATAATAAAATGTAGTGTGACATTATATAACAATTTTAGATAATTAATTAACTGAAACGAAATAAATGACTCATCCCAAGTTCAAAACAACACATTCACCTTATCACCTACTTCAGCCTAAGATGGATGTCTAAAAAGGTGACCAATAAGTAGAATGCACATACAAAATTATATGAAACCAGGAAAAGTAAGGTAAGATTAGAAATAGGCATACCCCAAGCTTATACTTTAACATGGGTTCTATGTAATGATTCAACCAGGAGTGGTTCAACAAAACCGAAAAATATTACAAATATTAAGAGGATCAAGTGGCATTAAAATAAGGCTTTAGTAAATAATTTTTATGGTTAAAATTGAGATTTGGAGTCTGATAATATCCCAAAGGTATAATTATGGTACCTCCGTCCAATTATACAATACCATCAAGCCCATCCAAGGAAATCTTTCAAAAGACCGAGTATGACTATAGGCATGACTTTTCCATGAGACTGGCCTGATATCAAAAAAAGGGGTTGAGCATCATCTTAGGCTGGCATAACAACATTTCCAATTGATATGTCCCCAATTGTACTTTTTGTAACTGGTAACACTCATAAGTATTTGAAAGCTGGGGGAAGTCTCGTTCTGGAAAGGCCAAATACATCCCATCCCCGAAGTGTAATGGTAACAGTCAGGAACATTGGTTCTAAGTGTGGCCCTTAATATGAGACCCTCCTTCTTCCTCGGCCAGAATTTAATTACTATATTCATAGCAGTAGATATGACATAATAAGAATATGAATTTTCATTTTGAAAACTAAGCAGATACTCACATGCATCATAAGGTGTAAATTAAATACTACAACATAAAAATCATAAGCAAGTAAGATACTACATCAACCTATGCAAATAAATGATAATGTAGATAAAAAAATAATTCAGCATAAAAAACATCTAATGATCCAATAATTCTATGTTCATAATTAATTTAAATTCATTATTTAAGTTGAACACAACGAAAAATATATTGGGAAACAAAAGAAGATAATTTAATTAGAATCCCATCACAAACAAAATTATACCACCAATGTCTGTACTCAAAAAGGGGTGTGTGACCACAATACATCAATTCATTGAATTTATTTCATGATCAATAGGGTAGAAACAATTAGGAGAAACAAATAAGACAAATAAATTAGGTGAATTTTTACAATGTCAGTAGGCACTAACTAACGAAATATCAGTCTGTTTTTATAAATCGCAATGAAAAAAAGGTAAAGATTCTAAACACCCTATATTATAGTCATAGATGACCTATGATCCATGGTAGGATTTTATTTAACCTAAAATATAAGAAAAGTGAAAATTTAAAAAAACCTAAAATAGGGTAAAATCCTTCCGTAACATACTGCGTGCATGACACTCAAAGAAATCCTAAGTTTCCAATTGCACACGGTTAGACATTCCCTAATGATTACTATGGACATGATGGTGGGAATTATGGATGACATATATAGGAGTGGCAGTCTTCCAAAGGGGATGTAGTGTGTTTCCTCACCAAGGGGAGGGAGGGGTGAGATGTGAGTGAAAGGAGGAGAAGAATAGATAAAAAATAATGAATAAAAATAAAAAATTAGAAATATTAGAAAAATTAATAAAAAGGAAAATAAAAACTAAGTGAAAATTAAAATACAATAAAAATGATGGAATGGAAAAAGAATAAAAAAATTAATACTTTTATTTTAATTATTTATACAATTTTCGTAACCCCTTGTCTATTATATAAATAAATTTATTTATATATTCTCTTTAATTCTATTAAATTTAATTAAATATTTTCTTAATTTTTTTCAATCCTTAATTATTTATTTTATTCCCGAACATCACACTAAAGACTGAAAAAATATTTTCAATAAAACATATATAGTTATTTTAAATAATTAAATAGATGTTGGGGACCGCTGCGTTGTGCGGAAACTCACGCCATGGGTATCCTTGAAAAATTGGGAAACAATATTTAAAAAAAATTCAAACCTGGTTAAGGCTTGGATGTTACTTAATATAAGGGATATAAAATTATAAATAATTTTCAGGATTTCAATTGATTTTTAGTAAAGTGTATTAAAAGTTGGTTGGAATCTTTGTCTCAATATTCAATCCTTGAAACAGATTTTAAGTTGTCGTTCTATTATAATTTATATGTTGACACTCTTACATATTTAAATATTATATGCTGATTCATCCATTAATAATGGTTTTTAATGATCTAGTTAAATTTATTTATTTATTTTGGTATTGATTTATATTTTAACGGAACCATAAATATTTTTCATATTTGGTACACTACAATGAGTCATATTTCATATTATAGATATATTTTTATTTATATAGGCTTCATAAATCCGATATGACATATAATTTCAGAAGTATCATTAAATAAATTAAACTATAAGTTTCTTATCATGTTATTTATTTCATGGGCGTAGACTTTTTAAAATTCATAAGGGGTTTTATTTTATTATTATTTTGAAATTTCATGAAGTAATTGACCAAAATATTTCTCATCCTATTAAATATTATAATATTATTACATTAATTTTCTTCCAAATATGTGGAATATTATTATGATAAAATTGAAAAATAATTTACATTTTAAAAGTTATTAACAAGGAATCAGTGTAATTTTAAATATACGTGTAAATTTTTCATTTCTTTATAAAGGTGTGGAATATTTCTTAACAACGATGACCTAAATAACATTTCACCATTTAATTACCATTATTATATATTAGTTTACCTATTTTTATTTTTCCATTTTAAAAAAATATAAATTTTATTTTTCAATGAATTTTTTTTAAAATTTTATAGTTTCTAAACGAAAAGGATATTTATTATAGTTATTCATATGATATTTTTTATTATTTTATAAAACAATTTATATATATTCCCACAAAATTTAATAATTATTATGAATTAATGGGGATTAAATCTAAGGATATAATCCATATTTTATTCATATTAATGACTATAGTGCTTTTTATGGAAATTATCATGAAACATATTTCTTTTCCAAGGGACTATTATTCTCTAAAAGAATAATTAATTCTCTTATTCTCGTGAAATATACATGTGTATAAATTTAATTTTTTATATTATTATATCCCTCCAAATAAATGGATAATATTTTATATAACATGTGACAATATCAGTGTGACTGGGGAGTGATCCAAAGACACTAAGGGACTCTATCCACTGTAATTTCAAAATAATTAAGAGTTAAACCTATCCACTATGGAACTGTAACCATTATGTGAGGATGTTTTAGGTTGTGAAACATGATGTGGTAATATTCTATATGAATATATCTATTCCAAAAAATTGATTCCATAATATTTTTTCAATATTGTTATCAAATGGTGCAATATTATTAAATTTTCCCCAATGATTTTAAAAAACAACCTCTTTATTGTTATTTGTTCAATTACTCATGTAAAGTTAGTTATGATTTCATTATTATTTTGTTATTTACATTGCATAAATAATAATACCAATTTTATCTTTTTATTCTCAATTATGATCCTTGAATCACAATTCCTACAAATAGCCTTTTTGGGGATTTATGCTCTACATTTGTATGTCTTTATTTCCTCGGGATATGGATAATATATATATATATATATATGTGATGTGTCTTGAAGGTTATAAAGAGTGCATTATAATGATAAAAATATTGAATAATAATTTTAAAATAAGAATTGCATGGTGTAGTTGGATCGATTTTCATTTGAGGATAAAGAAATTACTATTTTATACATATTGGATTCTAGGAATTATTTTAAACAGAAAAACAAAATGGTATTTAGTATGTATGATAATAAATATTGGTTATTGATAATATATTTCTGTATGGTAAAATATTGGTGACTCCAATTGGTATCTATGTCAACATGTTCAGAATTTATTTTTATGGCTATAACTAGGAGTATGGGTGTATGGTGTCTCAAATACAACACTTCAAACAAAATTAAGAAAAATTAGGTTTTGGGATGTCAATCAAAGAATCAAATGACATTTGTGCCTATAATATTGTGATATTTGAGATCCCTTGAGATTTATGGATACATGTTCTCCTTGATAACCTGTGAAAAATCTCTCAGTGATACTCCCCTAGGCCGACACTTCCAAATATGTGGCTACTCATAAATTCTTTTCCTACATCATAATAATTAAAACAAATGACTATGATCAATAGATCTATGTCTTCAAGAAATATGTATATATTAAATCATTAACATATAATATTTAATAAAACCATTCTTGTAGTTTAATTAAGACTAAATAAAAAATAAATTCTCTTTATTAATCACAAATTCAAATTGGTAAAAATATTAGTGGACAAAGTTAAAATACTCAGTAAATGGTAAATAATAATCGATTTCATAAATAATATTTTTCAATTGATCATAAATACATGTGATACATGATCATTATAAAAATATAATGGATATAAAATAATATTGTGGATTGAAATAAAATTATATTGGGAATAAAAATAATTTTATTATAAGACATTTGAGAGAGAAGTAAAACCATAATGTATGTTCAATAAGAATAAAATATAAAATATTTTAGGGATATGAAATCAAATAGAAATAATAGTGAAAATGGTTAAAAAGAAATAATTTTTACTGATAATATTAATAGATAGTCCAAACACATATCTTTGATTTCATCCAATACCAACATATTATTCACGAAAAATATAACCACATTATTCCCACATATAACAAGATTGAATAACATCATGTCCATGTTTGTAATTGTGGAAAATGTTACCTACATCATTCACTTGTGTCAAATTATAAAAAATATAGAACCATTATGTTTATAAAATACATTGATATCTAATGAGATATAAATCTTTTTCTAATGTATTGAAAATATATAGAATTTTTGGACTACCCCATTGTAATTATATATCCATATATATATATATTAATGTCTGTGTGTGTGTTCTACATGAATATGGTGAAAATAATAAATCTATATAACTACATCATGATTATCCTATTATGAACAAATTTGTATCTAAATATATAATACACGAATCTTGGGAAATACCATTCAATCAAGATAATAAGTAATAGGTTATACACACTGTTTAGAATAAAGGGTACAATGCTTAGTCAATAATTACCATGTGAATAATTTTTATGGTTGTGTAGATGATCTCAAATTTTTAAAAATATGGATCTATATGATATTCATAAAGGAAAAAAATTAGAAAATATGATATTTTTTTCATAGTTTATGGTAAAAACAAAATAGAAGTGGTAGATCATTCTGAATATAAATATTTCATTTTCATTAAAACATCGATACATAAATTAATAGATAAAAAATTATAAAATTATTTTCACATTATAGTCTCCTATGATAAAGTTATCATTAGAGGACCCATAAAATAAGATTATTTCAAATGAGGCAATATATAATATTTATTGACATAGATAATTAATATTTTATATAATTTAAATAAACCATATGGCTATTAAGAAAATAATAACACAACTATTATGAACAAATGAAATATATAGTGAAAATATAATTTTGAAGGAGGTATATAATTATAATGTTAAATATTATATTTTTCATTTAATAATGATTTATAAAAGTGAAATATAAAAAATTATATAAAATATCCTCAATAATATTTTTAATTAATATTCAAGGGAAATATTGATTTTTTTGGACTTTTGATGATGTTTTCCTGAAAAAATAGATAAGTGAGTAACTACTAATTTTTTTTATAAAATATCATATTAAAAAAAAAATATATTTGGAATACAACTCAACAATAATGGATCCCAGGAACGAAATAAAATTAAAATAAAACAAACATGTATTGGAATATTAGAAAATTTAACAGTTTCCCATATAAATATTATATAATTTCATATAATTGATGAAAATGATGGATATAATAAAAACTTGTATATATTCAAAAAATAGAAATAATTATTACATAATAGAAATTTATAATATTTTAAATATAAATAAATTTATTATATGGAGATAGACAATGTTGAAGAACATAATAATGATAATGAAAATTAGTGGGAAATAAATTTTTTAAAAATTTATGTTATAACATATAAAATCACAATGGTTGCAATGTGAAAATTATAAATGATATTAAAATAGTTTGTAGCACTTTCAATTACATTGATATTATATATAAAATATAATATAGTAAATATAATAAGATTACGCGAAGAATGTGGATTTAGAGAGAAATGGTTACCTTAGGTCCCAACATGCATCACATTCTCTCAATATTATTTCATAAAATTTATATGAATTCTATAAAAAGTTAATAAAATTAAAATTTTATTTATATAATTATTATTACCTTAAATTCATGGGCATTCACATTATTCATAATTGTTCATTCATTCCAGGTAATGAACTAAAATAGGACTAGTGTATTCTTAACATTCCTTTTAGTTAGGGATATGGATTAATCCACTAGGGTTATTGGATGTGTGTTGTACATATTTTTTAATAAACATAATTAAATATAGAATTATTCTTTTTACTCTTCTATCATCTTGTGATACTCACTCGATAGGTTTATTGTTCCCATATTAGTCTTCTTGAGTTTTTTATTTTCATATCTTTAACTTATATTAATAAATAGGTAGTATTCAAACGTCACAGTCCAAGGATTACATAATCTCAGAAGTGTCATGGAATATTTTAAAAATTATTAAAAAAATTATGGAGTTAAATATTATACTATGTTGATATATTTCTGGGAATCATCTTTAGTAAATATTTTTTAAAAACAAAAACAATTATATGGTTTTTACAATTAATTTTATATATATCATAAATATCTTATCAAATCATAATAATATAAATTATATTAAATTTTTATTATGTTATATATAATGATAAATTGAATTTTTGTAAATATTTATTAAATTTATAACCAAACAAATATGATATCATCTTTAATAAAGGTAGTGTAAAACTAAAATGTGTAAAATGATGTTTTTAACAGGGATTTTAAAATAAGAGGGACATTAGTTGATATTAATTTTATTATAAATCAAATTACAATTTGATTAATCTTATATTCTAATTTTAATTTTTTGTGTTACTTCATATTATAGAAATGGTATGAAAATAATCTAAATTAAAATTATGTGTTTTGAAACCTATTTCTTGACATAGTTGTGACTTATTAAAATGATATGTATGTGTTGTAAATATTGACATTTCTAATCGTATAGATAATATGTATCATATTTACAAGATAATAGATTGACTAGAAAATTAAAAAAATTCTTAAACAAATAATAATAAATAATAAAGGATATGGATTCTTAAAAACCATACACTACTCTTCGAGTGAATACCTTTATAATGAGACAAATTCCTTCAGAGAAGGGGTGACTAAAAGACTATGATATTTTAAAATTTTATATGAGTTTTTATATTTATATATTTATTATAATTAAAAATATAAATAATGTTTCGGAGTTGGGAGAATGTTTTGGAGTATGGGGTTTTTTATATCCACAATGACAGAGACTTGTTGAATAATGTACCAGTAATTATATCATTTTGGCTAAAAATAGGAATATTTTAGATTCTAATAAAATTAATTCAATATTTATTAATTGATATACATTATATGACATAAATTCTAATCCAAAACTAATAAAAACATGTAAAACATAATATGCCAAAATTTTTATAATATTGCACTAAAATATAACATAGGATTAAAATTTCAATATATATGTATGAAAATTATATTTATTTTTATTAAATTCATTATTTTCAAAATAAATTCCCAATTCAAATTTGAATATAAAATTTCATGTCAAATTTATCTCATTATAATGTCATAAATATTACGGTATAACAAATAAATATATTTCATATCATTCACCATTAAATAAACATCCATAGAAAAATAAAAAATATAACACTAATATAATTTTGATATCACTATTCCTAAAATTTATTCCATTTAAAATAAAAAAATAAAAACATATTTTAAATTCAATTCTTTTATATTATCATACAATAAATAAAAAATTAGTTTTCTTGAATTTTAAACAACTAATTTTTTTCTGAGCGACTATTTTTCATGATATTATTGCATAATTATAATATTCTTGATAAGTAAATAATTAAATTTGAAAAAAATACAGTTCTTAATATATATTTTAAAATTGAGAAGAATTTATCATTAAAGTAGACAGTTATGAATGTAATTTTTTATGAGATTTATACACTAGGGTTTCAATTTTATTACAATGACGATTTTACTTTTCTAAAAAAATCAAAAATTAATAATAATATTTTTTGTTATAAAACCTTATAAATATATTGAATGTTATTTTAAAAATAAAATAATATAAATGTCAGTTTTTTATTTTTCTAAATTTTGTTCTATAAACTTTTAAATTGAATGTTTTAGAGTAAAAACTTATATATAGAATGTGATAGAAACTATTTACAAATTAAATAAACAATTAGGTAAATTTAAATTTCAGGAAAATATATTATTATAATGTAATTATAATATTCTACAATTTATTTTAACATATTGTTTACAGAACATATTATATTACAATACATTAGATGGTTGTATGTTATATATTTGGGACTACGAAATCATGTAGCATACATTGCAAGAAATTATAATAAAATAATATCATTACCATTTAAATGGTGATACACGTATAAAAAATAAATAACATAATTTATTTATCAAATAATTATTTGTCTGTAAATGTAATCTTGGATTGAATAATATTGGATTTATAAAAAATAAAATAAACAATTATTATTAAAATAATTCAATTTTATTTGAATAGAGAAATTAAGAGAAATTATTTATTATATTAAGAATATAAATTATTTGTTCATATCATTCAAAAAAGAAAATTAATTTAACATCTACATATGCTATTTTAATTTGAAAATATATTTATTTATTTATTTAAAATATAGGATTTTACATTCTACCCATCCTAATGAAATTGTGGCCTTGTAATTTAAGACATTGATGAAAACTTATTAATGTTTTCTATAATTTTTATAAACCACAATAATATTATCTAATTCTATTTGAAAAATTAACTATTTAATTGTTATAGTTAGATTCATTAAAAATGTATTGTAAATGTTAATTTTTTATACATGTATGAACTATACTACTACACTCTAAATAACGTCTCTCCAACTATGAATTTATACATAAATTAAATAAATCCTAATCCCAAAAACTAATGAAAATTGACTATGAATGTAATCGAAATATCCCTATACTCACAATTAATTCTCTACTTCTCAACAAACATTCTTTATATAGTCATATTAATTAGAACCAAATAACATGATCAAAATATCATTTTCATTTGGAAGACAATATGAACATATAAAATATAATCCCCTTTCATTATATGCCACTAATAACCAATGTAAAATCCTTTCATCACATATTATCACAGATGGAAATTGGGAAACCAAAAAATGAGTGAGATATAAAGATCTTTATGATTTAAGGCATAATTCATTAAACCTAAATATGATAGCAATTGATCACAAACATGGGAAATTCATGATCATGATATAAGTGGACTTATGAAACTATAAAAATCATGAAAACAATTAATGTTCTAAAAAATTAAAATATCATGATTATATAAAATGGAAAAGAGGATTAGAACTATAAATTTTTAACAGTAAGAATTATATAAATCTTGTTGTACGGATATTAAATCATAAGAATATAATCATGGTTGATGTGATATAAATATGAATATGGAAAATGAATAATCCTTTAACATCATATCATATGTTATGTAGATCTAAAAAAATAGTTATATAATTGTGGAAAAAGATAAATGAATCATCATGACACATAAAATAATAAAAAATTAAAACCAAATTATGTCTATGAAAAACATTATGGATGAAGCTAAATATGATATTCCCAAAAATTATATTGTGAAAAAATATAAACACATCATTTTAGCAGTTAACATAAAAATATAATCTTATTAAAATATTTCCCCAATTTATTAGAGTTCTATATAATTTTGGGTCCACACATTTTTATACTGATATATCCATATATATGTGGGTAATAAGATTATTGAAATTTTCATATATATATATATAAAAAAATCATATCATTATTATGCTATGAAAATAAATTTGTTGTCCATTGAAATAGCATATCTATCTAGGTTAGTATCATTCAATCGTGACAATAAGGTATATGGTATTCCCAAAATATTGAATAAAGGCTGTATAATCATGTAAATAATCTCCTTAGTCAATAAAATTTATGTGTATCATAGTGATCACCCATAAAAATAAATATTTATATAGCATTCACCAATGTAGAACTTTGGAAGAACATTTATCATTTTTATTAATAGATATAATAAATAAATAAAGGTAATGAGAATATATTCTCTCTTAGAAATATTATTTCAATGAACAAAATGACGCATACAAACATAAAAAATAAAGTAGGGAATACTTTTTAAATTGTATTAAAAAATTATATGCATAACTTTTAAAAATATATGATTAAATAAAAGGAAAAATGGTGGAATATTATAAACTAATAACCTAGGGGAGGAATATTTTAAAATTGGATAACAAATCATAGTTGTTTTACTGGAAGAAATTTATAATCATTGCAAGTGATGGATACAAATAAAGGAAAATATAATTATCAATGATGGAAATAAATAAAATTTCAATAAATATTTTTAAAATGGATAATGATTTTAAATAATAAAATATATATTCTGAAAACAATATCCATGTGAATAATGAATTGAAAAATTGATCAAATGTATCAGTATGAATTTTAATGAAGTTTGTTAATGTTTTTTATAAAGATTTTCTAATAAGTCATATGCAATTTTTTAAAAAGAATTGAATATATTTAATGTAATTATTTATGTGGAAAATAAAATTTATAAATAACATAATGTTGAAATTAAAAATATTTATAATAAAATATAATTGGATAAAAATAAAAGAAAAACATAATAATTATCTTCATAAATATCATATGGTTGAATTAATTTTATATCATAATTGTTACCGTAATCAATTTTATAATTTCAAAAAAAGGGAAAAGAAGCATAAAAATAAAAATAAATAATGTTATACATGTTTACCCAAATATAAGATATATTGTTTCTATAAGCATGGATGAATTTTAGTCAATCCCAAACTAAATGTTTTGTATCCGGATCAAGTATTTAGATTTATTATAAATTTATTTATTTTATTAATGAATTTAAATCATATTAAAGTGTACATATGTAGTAATCACACAATGTAGATTAGAAAATCTATTGTTAAAAAGAAGAAAATTATATATTTTAGAGAGTGAAAAATGACACCCAAATAAAACAAACATTGTTTGATAATAATAACATGCAGAATTGATAATAAAATAAAAATGAAATGTAATAAATACTATCTATGTATGATAATAATACAAATACGTAAAAAATAAACAATCTACATCTAATTCACAAGATTCCTTAAGATGATTCTAAAGTAGTAATAGGATCTGAAGGATTTATCCTTAGTAACCTAGTTCCATCCCTTGAGGTTCCCCAATAATAGTAACATTGGAAGAATCCATGTTTTATTAGGATACTATTTGAAACCACCTTCTTTAACATGAAATTATATACCTAAGATCATTTTTTATATAATGATAAATAATAAATCCAAACCATTTTATCTTTGAAAATAATGTCAAAAGATATAACACATCATCCCAAGAAGCTCATCAATAATAAATGATTATAAAATCTATGTTTTTCTCCAATAAAATCCACAATCGAATAGATCATAAAAAATATAATATTAGAAATCTGTGAATGTTACAATAAAAACATTTCAAGATGATAATTTTAATCCAAAATTGATGAAATAAATTTAAAAATATAAAATTCTCAAAAATAGACATGATTAAATCATCCAAATGACTTTAATTAATCTCAATGTAAAATAGTTTTAATGTATTTTATTTTCATCAAATTCCTCAAATACAAATTTCACTTTATATAGAAAAACATTAGAACCTCTAGTTGTCAGATACCATGAAATTCATGTATGGATGAAACTCCATCATATGACATTATTTATAATTCTGTTATTTTAGCTACAAAACCAGTATTCCATTGAAAACTACTCCACAAAAGAAAAAATGTTTTTTATTCCAAATAATATCACTATATTTATAAAAATTTAAATAATAACCACTATTTATCATCTATGGAAACTCACATTCAGTTTTAACATTTGAAAACAGTAATCATAAAATGGTATTGATGGTCTCCCCTTTATCAAAACATTTAACTAACACATTTGTAAAAATGTAATCTTCTCAAATTTCAGCCCATTTTTTTATCATGAAAAAACAAAAATATATTGAAAAAATTAAGGAATAATAATTATAAATATATAGATAATGATTAAAAAATAAAAAGGACTCAACATAATATTCTTTTTTATCCCTCCAAGTGAGGCATAATTTTGGATTATTTAATATGCCTAAAATAATTAGTTGAAAATGTAGTACCCTAAACATTCTAGTTTGATAAATGATAATGATATTTTAATCATTGAATCTCAAATTTATTGAACTATTCAAATTAACATTGTTTGTAATAAAATAACACATTTTATAAAAAACAATGAATATGTTACAATCATAAGAAAATATAAACTATTTATTAATTTAGTCTTATATGATAAAATTGACTATCATTTTCTATGGCTTAATCAATCTATATATATTATCATACAATGAATCCTTAAAAAATAATTCTTTATTATGATACAAATCATAATAAAAATATTATGTTCAGACATTAGCATACCATAATATCTTTTGGTAGAACTTTTTCATCAATTGATAACGATATTAAATATTCTCATCTTAATGAAGTGATTGAATTAGATACTAGTCAATATCAATTCCCATTAAAAATAATGTATAATATGTAATGAATTTTATTATACTAAACCATTTCATACATAGAAAGATTTTTTATAATCCTGATGTTAAAATGAATGTCATAATTAAAATTCATATCTCTATATTCATCCCATATGATTAATTAAAGGTTTAATATATGAAACGACCCACATTCACCGTGATGAGGGAAGGGACATCGGACGTCCATACTTTTCCGTATTCAAGATGAATGAGAGCTAATGACCCCATTACTCTTCCCATCAATAGGCTCTAGAGTGGTGGCAAGAACCGATGGTATAGAATCTATCATAATAATGAATGCATTTCCCTTCTTATTAAATAAGACTGGGATATAAGGGGTTAAAAAACAAACAACTCTAATGACTGAAATAAAAGTATAGACTAAAAAAAATTTCGACATACATGTTAAAAATAAAGTGTTACAAAGAACACAAAAAATACAATGGAATGTAAAAAAATTCGGAAAACAATAAATACGATTTTCCCGACACCCTAGCTAGTAAGGTCCAACAAAGTCCTCTATGTCCTCCTAGAAACATGAATGTAGTTTTATATACGTAGGTATAGAATATGGGTATACTCATTAGGGGGAAACCAAAATCTCTTGTGAACATTTGTGGAGACATTCTAATGTCCCATGAGAAAAAACAAAATCCAAAAAAACCATTGATGGAAACAATCCACCCAACCACACCAAGGAACACACCCCCAAATAACAGAAGTCTAGTAATGTAATAGTAATTGAACAATGATATTTGAGTACCCCACAATTCCTTACCCTTGGGTATTAATGTAATATTAAGTATCAGACCTCATCCATAGATCCCACTGCAGTCCCACTACCACCCCCAACAATAACATTACGGGCCATCCAAATTGGAAACTTATCCCGCCTGAAAATACTGAGGCCACCAAAACTACTTGTAACCATACCCATAGGAACATGGTCTAGAGAAACCACTTCCAATCCCAAATAAAACAATTACTCATCTCATATATGCTGGGAAAAAAACTTATTACACAAATATGGGATTACCAACTCAACACACCATGCCCAAGGGGTCCTGGTCCATAATGAACCTTATGCCTTCAAAACCTATCCAAATATTCTTGAGCTACCTAGGAGAGAGATCAAAAAGAAACTTATAACCATCCAATCATAAGAATTTATAGAGAGACACCCTCCCCCGTGAAAAGGGGGTGTACAATAATAGGATCTCAACATCGTTGGGGTGTGTATAAGAAACTCAAAAAACTAAATTATATAATTGTAGGTAATCAAGAATTCATCCAAATCTAAGGAAACTGAAATAGAATACCAGCCCACACACAACCAATCTTGTAGTTATCCCTATACGCAGAAGTACCCAATAGCGAAAATCATTGCACAACCCTCTTCTGGGAAATAGTTTCCCATCGCACTTGTTCTCTCTCTAATGTTCATCTAATTCCATTTAAAACATTCCTTTACTACTATGAAACTAACAGGCATAACCACAAACCAAAAATACAAATGAAGGAAAATAGCCAAATAGGATTTTAAGCATTCACACCCAGTACTCTTGTTAAGTTACGACATCGAAATTGATCAGTGAGATTCCAAGAAGTACTGAATCTAATACAAACCCTAACATACTAGGTCCAAAACATTTACCTCATGCTCCACACAACCCCATGTTAACAAACCAAAAACCTCTCAACCAAATATTCCATCTCCATCCACACGTCACCTCAGAAATAGTATACAGAACATCCAATCATATCATCATAACCTGGAAAGGGAGTCTTTATATTTATCCAACACCATTCACTTAGTTCCTTCTTTCCATTTGACTAACCATGGTGATCCCCTATGGATTATTATTCATCGATCTTACATTTAGTCATCCATGTTTACGTGATTAACCAATATACAGGTTACATTCATTCATTCACATGATTAAAACGAATAAAATAGTTTCATTTGTGTTCAAAAAAGTACAACCAACGACAAAAATTTTTAGTGGACATGAGACCATACAATTCTAAAAAAAATGATGTTATTACACTGTAATATCATCACCCTTCCCACCCATTCATACTTAAGAGTATGATTATTATCTTGATTAATGTTTATTTTATCTATTTCCTGGGGGAACATCATCATACCCACACTGCATGAAGGATAATAAAAGAGAGACAATTGATGAATCCCAACATGGATGATTATGGATTGAAGTATTCTCTTCTATCCAAGGATTAGGGATGTCCAAACTTGTAGGAAAAAAGAAACACCAATCTAGAGCGGGAATGGTTCCATCACGAGTGAACGATTCATCTCTGAAGGAAGTCTCGAGGTTCACTTACATAATAAAAAAAATGAAGAAGGATGATAGGATATCAGTGTGTTAAAATACACAGTCCTAGAGTTACATGATGTACACTCTTGAAGTGCTTAAAAACATATCATGGTTGAACTAGGAGGTTGGAAAATTGCACACATTGGAATTAATTTATATTTAATAATTCCTATTGTAGATGGTGTAGAAAGAACAATGGATGCCATTTAGTTGATATATTTCCTTCTAATAGAGAGAAATATATAAAAAAAGTGAAACTGAAAAAAAAACAGGTTGTAGGAAAATGCAGAAACGAGTGTGGCAGTGAGAAAAAGGCCACATGTTTGGGGAAAACAAGGTTTTCCCAATTCTAGGGGGTTTAAATCATAATGTACAGGCCTTAAATCACATCGGAAGATGCATTTAAACAAATTTTCATCAAAATATACTTTATTGGAGATAATCTATAATGTTTTGGAGAAACTAGAAATGAATCACTAATGGGTGTGTCATTATCTCCCTAGCACTGTTGCGCTTTCACCATTGTTCTGGAACTGTTTCCCTAGAACCACCACCCTAGCACCGTCGCCCTGGCACATTCACCCAATCAATATTTCCCTGGAACCCTCGACTTGCAACCGTCACCCTGGCATGATCACCATTGCATAGTCTCCAATGCACTATAATCATGGAACCAATGCCAATTAGTGCAATTGAGGGCCCATCAGTGCCACTGATGTCCCATCGGTGCCATGACGGCTGATCAATGCCACTCATGCCCCTTTTTTCCACCAATTGCCACTAATTCCACTGACTCACATTAGTTCCACTAGTGCCCATCGGTTCCACAAGAACCCATTGGTACCATCAACACCCATTGGTGCCACCGATTCCCATTAATGTCACTAAATCCCATCATTACCACCAATTCTGATTGGTTCCACCATTCATTCAACCTAAAATTTGGGAAACTCCTCAATGAGTCACTGATGGTCACCTAGATACCCCAAACACTAGAAATAGAAAATGTAATGGACCAGTAGGCTCTTGGTCATTACATCAGATAATTTTCAAACAACTCTCAACCTATATATTTCAAGTTTAATCATGAAGTAACAAAATAGGGGTCTCAACAACCACTTTGTAATGTACCACTCACAGAAAAACCACCCCAGAGTTGTCTGAATGCATGAATAAAACCTCGAAATTCAGGGACATCTTTCATAGATATATATCCTAGACAACTACAGAATCCCTACGTTACAACACAAACACAAAAACCAAAACATCTAGACATATGGATTAGATATTCCCTCCTTCTATTAACCAGAAACTATCCACTATTGTAATCACTGAATCACATTTATAAATTTAATCTAATCCACATTAATGAATATTTATTATGGATTAGTTTCTCCCCTCCCCATAAACACCACTTTTCACAAAAAAAGGAAACAAGAGACAAATTATAATACAATAAGAACTATCAAGCATTAAATTATAAGAATGGCACAAAATGAAACATGATGTAATCTAAAAATAATTCTGTGTACATGGTACACATTTGTTCCTACAATTCCCAGGTACTCTCCATGAGGCCAACACACCTCCAAAACCCAAAAAATAGTGGAATGGTTAATCCCCGAAGAACCTTATCCTTAAAATCCTTAATTCTCACTAGTTGGTTAATGAACATCGCATCATCATCGATATCCAACACACCCCAATCAAGGATGTCGGGGTCATCATTTAGATACCTAATGAGATGATATACATGGAAGAAATTGTGAATCCTATCTTGTGTTGGTGGTAATTCTAGCTATTATTCCACCTCACTAACTCATCTAAACACCTCAAAGGTTTCGATGAACATTGAACAGTGCCTTTTTCAAAAGGTCGAGTGGTAGCCATTGGTATAGGAAAACACTACTAGAGGAAATTATCACACCTATGATCCTCTGAAGACTTGAACATATGCTCACATAATATCCTCTAATGTCTAGATGGTCCTCTCTATCAGCCCATCCATTTGAGGATGGAAAGAAGCACTATGGAAAAGAAGGGTTCCAAAATCACAATGTAATCCCTCCCAAACTTTTGAATTAATACAGGATTCCTAATCAAAAAATGATGGTTTTGGGTACTCCATGCATCCACACACCTTCACCGACATACATTTTGGCTAATTCATCCACTACACTCTACTGCATAATCACTATCAAGTGAGATGATTTCATCAAACAGTGCACTACAAACCATATGGAATCACAACCTACCTCATCTCTGGGTATTCATATGACAAAATATATTTAGACATCATCCCCCATCCACTCATGGACGCCTAGGGGCTTCAATGGACCATTGAGAACACAATTTTAATCCCTCACCTGCTAACACATGAGGCCCTTTTCTAAAAACTCATCCATTATCTGATTCAAGCCACGCCACCAGAACTGGCCTCTCAGAGCTCGATACTTCTTGAAGTGACCTTGGTGTCCCGCCATAAATGATCTATTGAACTCACTAAGAACTTCCTCACACAATTCCACTGGAATAAACAGCTTCACATAGAATAGAATATGATTATGAACATCCTATGACCATCAATCTCGTGCATCACCCAAGATAATGCGATCACACATCACTTCATTCGCGGAGTCTACCCACTGAGGCTCTTCTACATATCGTACCAAGGGATATTACACTATCATCTAAAAATGACAGCCTCTACCACCCTCGACCTTCATTCTACGATGTAAATCATACAACACCTACATTTATTTCCAAGGATCTAATAACTCCCAAACCACATCCTTCAATGACTTCCTACTCAAGGAATTGGCCACCATGTTCCCCTTTCTTGGGTAGTAGGATACATCGAAGTCATCCTCCTAAGCCAACTCCATCCACCTCCACTACTTATTTTTCAGGTCACACTGAGAGAATACATACATCAGTCCCTTGTGATTTTTGAAGACCATGAAGCATTCCCTTATGAGGTAATGTCATCACATATTCAGTGAAGACACCACTGCTACATGATCCAGGTTTTAGGTTGCAAATTTATGTTCCTTAGGATGTAACTACTTAGATCCATACAATATCAATCCACGTGGATGCATAATCACAAACCCAAATCTGGGTCCAAATGCACCATAGAACACTTCAAATTTTACCCCTTTCTATGGAAACCATAGCATTGGGGCATTGAACAGCCTTCCCTACAGATAACCGAAAGCATGATAGCATTTCTCACTCAGTAAAAAAACTAGTAATTTTTTTGTTAAGGTCATAAAAGGGTCTTAAACTCTAGATAATATGGATATGAACCTCTGGTAGTAACCTGAATGTCCAAAAATACTATGAACATCTACCACATTTTTGGGTGAATCCCATGAATCAACTACTTTGACATTCGATGGGTCCACTGCTATTCCCTACATGGACACCACGTGTTTGAGGAAGTGAACCTATCGTTTCCAAAACTTGTGATTGGAAAACATCCCTTAGTCATGTTGGTGTTATAATTCCTCCAAACCTATCTTTATTTTCATAGTGAGATCCAACTCAAACAATGAGTATATCAATATTTTGTCGATAAACACGACCAAAAACTAGTCCAGATTTTCATGGAAACAAATTTCATGATCCCCATGAACAAAATAGGTGCGTTCGTAATGTCGAACGATGTGACCACGAATTCAAATTTCCCATATCTACATCTAAATGAAATATTCATGATGTCACCCTGCTTCACCCTCAACTGGTGATATCTAGGCTATAGATCGATCTTCGAGAAAAATCCTTCTCCAATTAACATGTCAAAGAGGTCATCGATCCTCGGGAAGGGGTAATGACTATTTACCATCACCTGATACAACATTAGAGTGTCTCTGCACAAACTGATAAAACCATCTTCCTTATTAGTAATAAAAACAGGGGGAACCCCAGGGAGATTATCTTGGTTAGATAAACCCATTATTCATTAGTTCATTGACTTTAATCTGGAACTACCGCAATACAGAAGGTTCCATCTGATAGGGATCCCTTGAAATCAGACAAGCACACAGATTTAATTTTATCCTGAACTCAACATCACGTTGAGTGGGTATAGTCACAATATCTTCAGGGAAGTTGTACAAGAACTCATTGTCAATCCTCAGAACTCCCACCATCTCTGAGTCTACTGATCCCAGTGACATCTCTAATAACAAAGAAATAAAGGGCTTCACATGATGGCTGCCCTCCTGGAAACCACGCTCGCCGATGAAAGATACATGTTGGCCACCCATATCTGAAAACAAGAACCTTTAATGGATGTAGTTGATAACAACATTCACATAAAACAAACAGTCGCTGACAAATATGATATCGTATGGTCGCATCTGCAGCTAAAATAGATACCCACTAGACTGTTGACGCCCTAACATCATTCAACATCATCGACAAACATCAAACCAGCTATTCTAAAATTTAATAGGCATGATCAACAACATGAGAATGTAATATATTTATAAATCTACACCAACGTAATGGGATAGACTAGTTTCATCAGTGTACTACGAATCTCTAAAATCAAGAAAGGAATATGAAAGAGTATTCAAAATCTAATCGAACCACGAATGACCTCTTTCCTTTCTTGAACAGCTGCCTCGGCACCGTGAAACTATCCAGAGTCAGATCCTATTCCCCTAAACTATTTACCTCCCCCATAATGACACCATGGTCGTGGTCTATGAAGAGCGACATGAGGTCAGCCTCCTTGGGAATAGTCTGCCCTCGGTTGAGTGGGGGCTCATTGTCCCTGATTTTGCTGCTGAAAAGGATTGAACGTCAACTATTACAACTAAGTTGGGAACTGAACCTTCCCACCCCCACCATCCTGCATTCAATCTGGGCACTAATTCTGAACATGACCACGACTACCATAGGTAACACACCATGGTCATAGGCTCATGGGAAATGGGAGAATACTGAGAGATCAGAACTAAAACTACTGAGGACTACTCCCCACCTACTGAATCCTGGATGGCCCTAATGCTGGAGGCCTACTACTAATGGCCTTCCCCATTGAAGATCTCAACTAGATCACCTCTAGAAGCACACCTCCTAACATATGCACCCTCTGCACAACATCTACCTTCTACCGATCCTCCAAATATGTATGTAGAGTGAAATGTGTAATAGCATACTGAAGGGAGGGTCGAATAACCTTCTATAAGATTATTTCTCTTGTCTAATTATCCATGAAGATGTCTAGAGTGAAACAAAGGATATCCTGGAACTTGACCCCTATATACTTTACCATCATACTTCCTTACTAAAGATAGAGCATCTCCTACCTCTTTTCGAACTTTATCGCGAAAGAAAGGAATTCTTCCCATAACTCTTTATCGAAGTCAGTACACAAACACTTATCTTTCTTCTTAAATAGGTAATCTGTCCACCACTGACACGCCACTCCCTGCATCTGGATAATGGCTAGAGGAACCAAGTTCTCTACCATTTTCCCAGATTAAGATGAAATCAATCACCAACTCCACAAGACAACTCTCCATCTCAATGTCTGAGATGCTGCCTTCTTAATTTTTTATAGCCCTATAATAGAAGAAACAAAGAGTCATATACCACTGGTAGACCTCCTTCTATCCATCATCCCTCCTCTGATTATACAAATTAGCCTACTAGGCCTTGATCACCTACACTACTCATGGACATCATTCAAGTGCCATAGCAACATGGTAAACAAGGAATGCCTAAGCCTGAATAGTGTAAAAGATTTATTTTCAATTTTTGTTTTATACTTTTATTTATTTAAAATTCACAAAAACCCCAAGACACACAAGCACAAAAGTCATTATGAAGCATGGACCTTTCTTATTGTCACTTCCTTGGAATCAGTGATGCATTTCTTGGTTGTTCGGTAGGTCCATAGTCATTGCATATGATCACATGGGGGGATAAAATACGGTGTCCTAGCCAGTCATCCCTATCATATTTCACGCACAAAAATTTCCTAACACTGTTTATCCAACATCCCATTATATCCCATATGTGCCTAACCTTGAAATCCATTCTATCTCTTGACCATCCATATGATACCATTCTTTCATGACCCTCCCTCTCTAAGATGAGGGAAGGGGTGGAAAACTACCAAAACCATCCTTATTCAAGTTGATATAGGTGTAATGACCCATGATTCCCACCCTCAATAGGCCCCGATGTGGAGAAAAGCACCAAGGGTATAAAATATCACATAATATGCAATGAATTACCCTTTTATTTAATAATATCTAGAGATAAGATGGTAACACCCAATCAACCCCAAAGACTGAAATAAAACTAAGTCCCTAAATACATTCCCATATGTATGTTGAAAATATAGTGTCACAAACTATATGAATACTAAAAAGGAATGTTCCAAAATAATAAAAACAACAATGAAGACTATCCTGATGCTCATGCCAGTAAGATCTGACATTGTCCTCATAGTTCTAATGAAAACGAGTAAGTAGTTTTATATACATAGGGTGAGTATACATGTATACTCTGTAGGGGAAAACCAAAAACTGTTGTGCACATGTGGGGAGACATTCAAATATCCCTTGAGCAAATGAGATAACCAAACACCAATAATGGTAACTATAAATCCATCCCCACTAAGGAACACACCCAAAATAACCCCAGTTAGGTAAATTAATAGTAATAACATAAGAATATTTGGGTACCTCACCCAACTTTCCCACTAGTTATTTATGAAATCCTACGCATCAGACCTCCCCCATATATCACATTCCAGTCCCACAACCGCCCCAAAAACAACCTTATAGGCCATCCAAACTGCACATCTATCCTGATCCCAAACACCTGGGCCACCACATCCACATATAACCACACTCGAAGACACGTGGGCCAGAACAACCACTACCACCCATGAAGACACCTAGTTTTTATCCCAATGATTCTTGTGAAACAAACCTTCCCACCCACACATGGTCAAACCACCACAACACTCCCTAATAAAAGTTTCTTGGGATATAATGAACCTTAAGTCATCACATCAAGCTCATAAAGTCATAGGATAATTAGTAGAGGGATCAGAAAGGTGCTACTAACTAGCCACTCATATGAATGTTGGGAGAAAAACCCCCATGAAATGGTGGTGTTCACCACAAGGGTCTCAACGTGGGTGGGGTGAATATACGAAACAAAACAAATAAATTTTATCTAAATAGGTAATCAAGAACTCATTCAAATATACGGTTCCCTAAAAAAACCAATCCATATAAAACCATTGTTACTGCTATTCCTACATGAAAAAATAAACAACTACCACAACCGAAGCACAACCCCCTTATGGGAACCTGTTTCCAACAGCAGTATTTCTCGTTATCATGTTCATGTGATTCTATTTTAAAAATTATTTCACTTTCGGGATTCTAATATGCATAACCAAAAACCAAAAAAACAACTGAAGGAAAAAAACAAAGCAATATTTTAATCATTCACACCCGGTTCTCTTGTTATGATACTACATCAAAAGGGATATATGAGATACCTTGATGTACTGGAATAAATTCATACCTCAACATACCAACTCTATAACATTTACACTAGGCTACACATGAACTACAAATAAAAATCCAATAACCTCTCAACTAGTGATTCCACTCCCATGCACAAATCACCTCAAATACATTAAACAGAACAACCAGATATCACATTAATAAGACAAGGGAGTATTCATAGTTTTCCAATACCATTCATTAATTTTCTTTTTTCTGTTTTTTAACCGAGGTGACCACACAAGGATTATTATTCATTGGGAATCCAATTATTCCTCCAATTTTACATGATTAACTATTTTCTAGGTTAAAGTCATTCAATAAAACAATTAACCAGAAGAACAGAGCATCACTGGTGTGCCAAAAAGTAACACCAATGGCCATGATTTTCAGAGGAAATGAGCCCATACAATTCCTAACATAAAAATGGTAAAACTAATAACATCATCAACATTAAATCCCCTTAATTATTTAAATTTCTTTTTACTATCATCTGTAATGATGATTCATTCTAAATCCCAATGGATCATCATCATACCCACCTTGCATGATGCACAGTAAATGAAAGATGAAGGAAGAACCCCTACCTAGATGATCAGGGGTCAAAGTTTTCTCATCACGCCAAGAACATGGGGTTCCCCAACTTGCTGGTAAATGAAACACCAAATATAAGTGAAAAGGGCTCAAGAAAGAGAAAATGATTCATCTCTAAAGGATTTATTGAGGCTCACTAAAAGATTAAAAAGGGAATAATGAAGAGATGATCTCATTGTGTTAAAAGTACTGATCCTAGAGTAATGAGATATAAAACCTCGAATTGTTTAAAAAATTAATCATGGATTAACAAAATGGCTGAGCGGTTTCATACATTGGAAATAATTTAGATTTATTAATTCCCCTTAGAAATAGTGTAGAAAGTCCAGTGGGAATAATGAGTTATTATTTTTCTTTTTAACAGAGAAAAATATGTTGTAGGGGAAAAAATGGAAGAACAAAGGAGGCTAAAAAATGCAGAATATGGTGTAACACTGAGGAAAAGGACGCAGGTTTCGGAAAAAGGGTCACCCAACTCTTGGGAGATTAAAACGTCTTTTACATGCCATAATTCCCTTTGAAAGGGGAATTTTACCACTATTGAATCAAATATATATATTATTGGAGAGAAACTAGGAATTCATGGAGAAACATTAAATGACAAAATGATAGGTGATTCACCTTCACCCTGACACCATCGCTCAGGCACTATCATCCTAGCACCATCACCCTAGCACTGTCCCCTAGCTATGTCTCCATAGCCTAGTCACCCTAGAATCACCTCCATTGCATCGTTGCCATAACACCATCACCCTGACACTGTCATCCGGGAACCATCACCCTGACACAAATGCCAATTGGTTCTACTGATGTCTCATTTGTGCCACCGAAGCCTGTTGGTGCTAACGACGCCCATCGGTGCCACTGAAGCCCATCTGGGCTACAGACGCCCATCGTTTCCACTGATTCCAATCGTTACCACTGATTCCCTTCGGTGTCTTCGATGCCCATAGGTTATATAGATGCCTATTGGTTCCACTAACTCCGATTGACACAAATGATAATCGGTTGCACCATTTGTTCAACCTAAAATTTGGAAAACTCTTCAATGAATCACCGATGGACCCCATGATAACCCGAACACCGTAAACTGACATGGTAATGGACTAGGAGGGTCTGATCCATATAAACATAACATCTAGTGTAACACCCCAATATTTTGAAATATATTTTTCTCTCTAAATAATTACTATTTTTGATGGATTTATTAACTTGAAATACATAAATAAATCTAAACAATCATAATTTAAAATAAAATTATTATTTTTTATGGTTATGATATATACAGTAAATTAGTTGGTATGTGTTATGGTTTCTATATTTTGAAATCATTGAAATTAATATAATGAAATTGCATTGGGTAGAATATGTCTCCGATATAAACGTCATATTTTTTAACTTATAAATGAGGTAGATTTAGATGTTATTATAGAAGAACAATCCAATTTATAAGTACAAAAAAATATGATAAATGATAAATTTTTTTTTAGAGAATTTCAATGTGGTCAGAATATCTAAAATATCATTTCTAGTGGAATCTCCACCCTCGGGTTCCATAAGTGAAAACCATATTCTGACATCTTATGAGGAGATCTTAAGGGGTAAGGTAACTATAAACTATGACGATATAATCCTACTAATTTCAATCTAATATTTTATTTATAAAATTTTTTATTATATTTATCCATTCAAATTTAAATAATGATAATGTCAAATTACCAAAGCATCGATAAAATAAATAAAATCATTTTCCATTAAAATTTAATTTTTTTAAAATTATTTTATATTTAGATGATTTATTTTATTAAAAGTAATATTTAATTGATATGATATAATGTTGATACTAATAATTTACAAAAACTAATTTAATTGATAATTTAATAGAAATGTGATGAGAACAATTAAAATTATAAAAAGTAATTTTATGGATAAATATTAGAAATTATATTTTTTATAAAAGTAAAATTATAAGATACTAGAATATGAATATGACTAAATTAACATGGATTTTGGATTAATAATAAAAATAAATTCTCTTTATAAATTTGTGGAATTTTTCCAAAAAAGATATAATAAAATTTGAATAGATAAAAAATTATTTTCCCAAATTATAGATTTAATATCATTCTAATTTATTAAGAAAACCCAAAAAAAATTATCAAACATATTAATTATTCATTTATTTATATAAGGTTTCAAATTATTTATTTTTAAAAAATTTATTATTATCAAAAATTTTATGTTAATTTATTTTAGATCTTTATTATCCTTTTATTCAAATTTAAATTTTTTGTAACATTAATTTAATTAATGATTGTTATGTTATAATTAAGTTACTTATTGATACAAAAAATATCCCTTTGTTATATATTTTAACAAATTATGTATTTTTTTCAATAAAATTGATAATTTTCACTTACACAAAATATTTTTGCTTGCCCATAATCATTTTTAATGAATTATTTTTCATGTCATTTTAGTTATATAAGAAATTTATATTTTTAAATATTAAAGATTTTATTTAACAAATTTATCTTCATAAATCAAAAAATATTCTTAAAATTTTGTAATAATGAATATTTTACTTTTTATTTAAAATTTATTACTTAGGAAATTAATTTAGATACTATAGATAAAGTAAAAAAGTTTAAAAGAGTTTTATTATGTCTCAATTACCTCAAAAATTTTAAATAACTTATTGATCAGGTGTTTATGATTGTTTGATTAGGGGACCATCACCCTATCAATTATTAAACTCATATATTTCCTTTGATTCTTGAATATTGACATACTATTACTGAAACATAATGACTTCTTCCAACATTACCCACCTCTACACTTATAAAAGGGAATCACTACCACACTATCATGATACACATATCTTGTAGAATTTAATCTTCAATCACTAAATTTATTTCATCCCAGAATCACATTTCATTTTCATATTCTAATGGACAAAATTTGAAATATTATGTCCTCCCTTTTCAATTATAATTCCAAGAGAAATATCAAGCTCTCAACGAGAATATTTATCAGTCCTTAGTATTTTCTTCTTATTATATATCATATAAACATATTATATATACCATAATAAGAAGAAGTTAATATTATGAATATATATTAATGTAATTATATTAATGTATCGACTATTTCTCATTACATTTAAACTGTTAAAAAAACATATATCATCAGTACATGTGGACTACAACCTCTCTGGAGAAAAGTGGATGGGTTTTCATTAAAAAACTCATAGATGGTAAAAAAATTTGACATTATAACTGATTTTACTCAATGTCATAATTGATATTCTTAAATTCCAATTTATCATATACCATCATTCCTTCTCATTCATTGAGAATTGGTGATGTTAATATCGTGTGTGTGCAGACTATCGCATCCATCAACAGTAGATGAAATTTATCATCACCAACATTAATGAAGGGTTATATGAATGAAATAAATGTTGATTTATGATATTTTTAAAAAAATTATATTATTTAAATTTTATATTATCATTTCATTAAAATATTCATTCCTCATTTAGTCATTATAACAACATTCATTTTCTGTTAGTTTTACACCTACAGGAAAAATGATATAATGTTTATATCATGAATAAATATCGAACATTATATAATGGTAATGTTAGGATATATTTTTTTATGAGATTATTTTTTATGGAACAATGAATGGTTTTATAAATATTAAATATATTTAATAATGTAGTACCGATAAATCATTAAAAAAAGAAACTAGTTTAAGACAAATTTCTTTTTCAAAAACATTAAATATTTATTTTTTGTAATTAAATAATACTTAAACAATAAATTAAATCGAATTTTTTATTTATTTAAATATATTAAGATTATGAAACTTGGTCTAATATGTTAGAATCAACTATATCACTATGAAACTAGATTAAAAACTATCCAAAAATCCTAACATCATCTGTTGAAAATAAACTAAAATTGGGTACTATATTTGAGATAGATGATTATAAATATTTTTGGTAAAAGGTAATATATATTTATAATCATTATATGTTAGTGAATATTTAATTTATGTTCATTATATTGGATGGTTTGTGACATTAGACTAATCTGGATTTATAATAATGGGTTCTTTATGTTAAATTTAATATTTTGAGACATATTCCATATTGGAAACCATGATATATTTTATGGGGTTTGATTAATGAATAGGTGGATGTTTTAAACTAATAAGGTTATTCTTGGGGTTTCAATAGCCACATCATGTTTTTTATTTAAATGTGCATCTATATAAATTATATTACGGTTGTATGGTTTTTTCTTTATAATTTTCAAATCCATAAAAAATTCATGATTTGGAGCCATAGTTTTTAAAATAATGTTTACACAATATATTTTAAATTTTAAATGAATAAATATATTTTTATTATGATATTCTATGAATAAATTTATTATCTATCTTTAATTATTTTTATTAAATAGATACTCAAACAATATGGGATTTATTTTCAATATAATATGTAAATAACGATTAACTTTTAAATATAATAAATCTGTAAATTTTTTTCGTAGAAAACATCATTCATTCTATTTTTTATTCAATATTTTTTAATCTTCTCTTTAAAATTTCATTTCCTCTTGACTCATATATTAACAAGATTTTATAGTATAAGTGAAATTGAGCTCGTGTCTTTTTTTTAGTTCAGAATCTCTATTTCCCAAGTCCATATTCATTGGATTATTTGTATAAATGTCTTTATCTCGGTATCAGTAATTGATTAATGTAATTTAATTCTACATTTAATTTCATAAAAAAATAAAGAAAAAATATATATTTATCCATATGATACATTTTGATCAAAATGCCAAAAGAATCCCTTTATAATTTTTTTCGAAGGAATTTATATAACAAAATATTTCAATTATATATATGAAAGAGTCTAAAAATTTTTATTTTCTAAAATATATTATTGTATTCCATGTTTTATAAAATAGTCCCAATATTAAAAAACTTATTTAAATGGTTAAGGATATTTTTTTTAATTTTATTTTTTAAAATCTGGAAAGCTATTTTGCTAAAATCAACAACATCTATTAAATTATTTATAATTGATCATAGATATAAATAAAATTTAGATATAAACCATTTATTTTTCAATGGATTGTGAAATGTTCATTTCCATATAAATAATGACCTGTCTCTGAATTTAAATTCCCTATCAATCAATTATTAATTGGAATAAAATTTCATCCAATGGTTTTTTTGTTTATAACTTGTTCTACATATCTTTTATTTAAGGGTAATCACCTAGATTCTTTTCATCAACTGATTGATGAAATTATTTACGAAACCAGATACCCTTTATCCACACTCTTCAAAATAAAAATTAATTATTTAATTGTATTTAAAAAGAAATTTATTTAGTATAATTTGATACCAATTTTTAATCATTTTTTATCATGTTTATTTAAGGGATTAAAAATTATTTCCTTATATTATTACATTTTAAAGGGAAATAATTACTATATTCCATCTATTAACTATTTACAAAAAGATAATTTTTAATTTTATATGAAACACATATTTATGGATAATGATGGTTGGGTATAATGTATCACAATTGAATTAATTGGATATGATTGATATATCATGAGATAATAATGCACATCCATAATTATTTACACCCCACTGTATTGTGCATAATGTGTTTTCTCAAATATTATATCATGTTCAAAATGATTTTATTCAAAAAGGGGTGCGCACAATGTGTTTTCTCAGATGACTGCTCTTCTTATTATTATGCGACAATTTTATGTTTTTTTCATTCTTAGATATATTAAATAACTAGTTGATTTTTCTTTTAAAATATAAAATAGAGTATTATTTTATGATATAATGATTCAATATTATTTCATTTTGCATCCAAGACATGTTATTAATTTTTTCCCTCTTTGATATGTTAAAATCCGCGATATGTTGTTACCTTATTCAATAGGTTATAATTTTATATATGATTAATTAATTTTTAAAACATTATTATGTCACTTGAATATACTCATATACTCCTATAATTCTCACTTATAATTGTTGATTGTAAATTCTTTGGTATCCCCTAACAATGTATCTCAGGCCACCCATTTATTATGGTTCCATTTCCTTATTTAAGAAGTGGATTGTAATTTATGAGATGTATAGAATGGATTATAGTGCATCATAATTATGGGGAAATGATCAAAAGAATCATATAAAGTGTTTTTATGTAGGGTTTCCTCAAACACACAATAACATACATTGGTGGGATTGTGTGACTATTTGAGGCATGCCATTCTAAATAATTGGAAATGGATACAGGTTTTTATTTTGGGGCGTCTCATATTGTATTAAATACCATGTATAATGACTTTTTTACATTAGTCCCTCATGTAAGGGTTTGAACGGCCTGAGTAGATTTAAAAAATTGATTACTTTTCTTGAGGTTTTTTTTTATTTTCAAAATTAATATTACAGAAATTAAGAGGAAATCTAATGGATAATAATATGGGATATTAATTAGTGTAAGATAACATCATGATATTTAGTTAATGATTTTATTATTATTTTTCAAAAAAAAATTACATCCATTTCGGGATAGAATAATTTGGATGTAGATGTGGCATTGATTAACCTTGAGATTAACACCTTAAAAGAGTATTTTCGTATGAACACAATATTATCCCGGTACACAATGAGTGGGATTAATAAACAATATCAAGATAGATAGTACTATGAAATATTCATTATCCCATGAAATTATCTTTATGATCTATTATAAAGGATTTATTTTTTAATGAATTATGTTAAGAATTATGAGAGAAAAAAAAGAAACATTATTTGATATAAGATTGATTAAGTTTAAACTAAATGTTAGTATTATAGTTTGAAATTGTATTAAATTTTAGTAATATTTTTTCACAAGATTATTTTTAATAACTCTCATTTGATTTTGGTTATTCTTTTCCTTCATTAACCCCTTTTTCTGTTAATAATGAATGAAACCTAAAGGAACAAACATAATTATGGATCCATGGATAAAATAGAGATTATCCAAATGGGAAACCAAAGGGGGTCACTACTAGAGTAAAAAATATTGTTATTATCGAGAACTATATATCACAATTTATGATTCAAATTATGAACTTGGTTTAATTTCCATAAAAAATTAGAAATGTATATAGTCGTACGGATGTTTAAATGATGAAGGAATGCACAATTAATTATATTGTGTTAAAATACTGATAAGAGAAACCAAAAATATTTTATTATAGGATCAATAAGATGTTTCGTATATGGTAAATGAGAAAATAAATAAATGGGAAATAAAAATACATAACCCATATTATATTTAACCAAATGTGTAAAAATATAATTTTTTATAAGTATAAACTAAAAATTACATGTTTTATATGTGATTCATTTGGGAACTATGGAATCTTGTAACCTAATACAAGGGATTAAGATGAAATTCAACTACATAAACTCTATGAAAATGGGTAAAAATTAAACCCTACAATATTAATACTATTTTTGTTGTCTGTGAAAAATAAGTGGTGTTAAGTGTTCCCCAATGAATATGTATATATTTCCTATATCCAGAAATTTTTGACCAACCATTATATATTAAATTTTTAGAAAACTCATTGTGGTATCATTTGTGAACCCAAGTCATATAAACAACCTTCACAGATTATGTGATAATGCTTCACACTAGTTCAATTAAATCATCCTTTAGATAAATTTCAAGGGACCATTAACACCAATTTCATATCTTCACATATAGAATATATTAATTAACAAAATAGGTAAATCACATTTCAATCCAACCTAGGATAATATATCAGTGTATTATTTACTATTATATCTATTTAAAATATAATTATACATTAAGATTTATTATAACTAACCATGAGGAAATTTTATCAAAAATAACTAAAGTTAACCCAAATTTTAGGATTTAAATATTATGATAGAATGATATATGATTAAAATGTATGTTAAGTTTATATATCACAATAATTAATATCCTAGTCATGTGTATCTTTTAGATATTCTCATTTATTTTTGTTAATGGGTGAGACAAAAATCCGAGTTGTTTCATTTGATATCGATGGGTTAAAATGTGATATGGTGTTGCATAGATTATTTCTATGGATCCACACAATGGTATTAGAATCCATTAATGGAAATCTGTCCTTATATAGGTGAATATTGTGGAACTAAATTTAGTTTTTAAATACATGATCTAAATATTGTATAATTTCTATGACACATTTATATCCCCTATTTTGTGGAATAGGATTTGAAGATGACTATTCTTGTATTCATTCTTATGAAGTATTTTTTATGGAATAATTATTCTATAATATCATTATTTATAAATTTTATTTCATAAGGATGATACCATTAAAAATATATATTATTTATATTGAATAATATTCGAAGAGTCATTTAATATTATGATAAATTATATAACCATTCGGAAAGAACCTTACAATAAAAATTTTCAAACTACAAGCTCTGAAGGTACTAGATAAATTTATAAATATAGGAAAAGCATCCTAGCATTTTGGTAAGGCAACCCGAGAGTACCCACAAGGTGGTAGTTGGTGGAATCATAGCATCAATAGAGAATACACAAGGTAAATATGGATTTTCCCTAGTATATATTTCAATTGTGTGGGGTAGCCAAATGAGGGTGGTGTGTGAAATGTTGATGGTGTCAAACCCAACATATAGATATAGTGAGTAATGAAGACTAGATGTATATGTAGGAGAACGATAACACCAATAATATAGATATGGTATAGAGGATCCCTTTTAAATATTTCAATTATTAGATTTTATAGACATTTTAGTATCCGTTAGATTAGTTTTATATGAGATTTCCATTTATCCAATTTGATCATTTTCATCCTCCTTACAATTTAGTTATTCATAGTACATAGTATTTCCACTATTTTTCATTAATATATATAATTATATTAATAATATATTGTATTTTACCTTGTTATCTTGGTTTTTTACATCATGATATCCTGGAGGTTTTGAATCATTCATTTCAATCAAAATTCATTGAATTTCATGCATGAAAAAACCCCAAGGAATAATATATTATGATGAAGCAAGGCTGTCATATGAGTAACATGATTGTTATTAGTTCTTGAGATGCATTATAGATAAACATACATGCAAGTAGTTGAGTTTCATGAATGTAGTTCATGTGGGGAAAGAGAATGAAAATGCCATGCAATCCATGTATATTGGGGATTCATAAAATTCATACATAGTGATTCCAAGACACTACATTCATGATTATGTATTCTTGTGATGAAAAAGTATGGGTAAGACTTCAGGAATTTTTTACGTTATGGTGAAATATGTGATATAGTGACATGTATTTTATGATTCACATGTTGAATAAAAATCTAAATCATATTGGTATTTATGTTGATATAATGTATTTCACTATCATATGAATAAAAACATGAATGCATGATTATAATGAGTGATCCATGAAGGTGAAAAGAATATATAGTTCTTGTATCATTAATTTTTTTAAAATGAGATATAGGCATTGTAAAATCTATATGAGAAAATTTTAAAGATACCACACATTCATGAGTATTTTTAATGAGTTTAATGAAATAATATTACCCAAAGATTAATTGTGTAATTCAAATTGAGTAACATAATACTGAAGTGATTATGACTAACTATATTTGAATTGGTAAAATAAATGTGTTATTCATACTCATATTGAATTCATGTAACAACTGATAACACATGATTTTTTTTTGAAAAACAGTTAAGCAATAATGTGGAAGTTAATTTTCAGATAATTTTTTCATGAGAAAGTACACATGGAATTTAAATCCAAATTTTTTTAGAAGGAAAAATATCTAAATAATATGTGATTTCAAACTTTAATTAAAATTGATAATAAGTATCTTATAGACTCTAGAGAAATAGTCATGTTTGTCAATATTATTTTATTCTAGATAGGGCGTAATAGATTTTTATTTTTGTATTTTCTTTTTTATATTGTGGAGAATCTATGTTTGTGGGATTAACATATATGCAAATGTTTATCCCTTTCAACCATCCATTGAAAATTTTGTCTTCAACTCTCTATATCATCATAACTGTACTCTACTTAATATTGGGACATTTTGATGAGTTCATTAATAACTAGTAAAATGTTTAATATGTTGGATTAAATGAGTGTTTTTAAAATGAGGGTACCATTAATTAACCCCTGATGGAACATAATGTGTCTATGGATTCTATGATTAGTATCAAAGAGATTATACCTCTAAATATCCAAAAAAAATGATGACATATACTGAAAATTAATTCATTGTGATAACAACAATTATTACAAAAAAAAATCACTAAGGGTAAATATAATAAATAATTGAATATAAATAAGCATATTTATTCCTCCTTATAATCCTAATATATATATGAAATCAATATTTACTTCTTTAAAAAGAATAATAGAAAAATAAAACTCACCTACATATTGTGATCCCAAGTCAAGGTAAAAAATAAATCTAATGTTATTTCTGATTATAAACATTATTTTAATAATGATTGTGAAATTTAAAACTCTCTCTTGGAGATTATATTGTAATGTTCCTCTTTTTATTAAAAGTTAAAAACATCAAATTTAAATTTAATTTAATTATTTTGAAAGAAATTATAATATAAATAGTGAATAATATAAGATTTTTATTACTAAATTATGAATTAATTCTTCATGGAAAATAGAATATTAAGATAATAAGACATATCCTTGAATATAATCATATATAAAATAAAATTAAACATGATGGATGATTGTGAAATGTGAGTAGATATTTCCAAATATACTATATAGTAAATGGCTATGTAATAGGAGTTTAACGTGAGAATAATATATCCCAAAATAGAAAATAATGAATTTAGATAGTCTTGTATAACTAAATATAGAAAAATCTATTTGTGTCTTCACAATTGAAGGAGGAAAATATGAAAATAAGACACTAAGAGTAGAATATGAACACCTCTAATGTGAAGCTGAATATTTCTCCAAAATCTATCTCAAATTTTGTAGAAACATTGTAGAACCAATTTATGAAATCTGGAAGTAAATTATAGCCCCATTTAAAATATAAAATTTTGGTTCAAAATTTATTTATAGTGTTGTAGTGTTTTCATTGTAGAAGATTTGGTAACATACATAGTATATGATAAAAATCCAATGAGACAAAACTGTTCAGAATAGTTCAAATAATGCAAAACTCCCAAATAAATAGATACAAAAACGAGTTATTATTATTATGGTAAATGATTTATTTTGTATAAACTCAATATTATTTGTAGGTATTGTACCTTGAAGAATTCCTGGAGGGATAAAGAAACCATTTGGAGACATTCAATAAATATGAAATATAATATAATTTAATATACAAGAAAACAACCAATTAATATGTTAAAAGTTTTTAGTTTTTGGTGAAACAAATGAAACACAAGAAACTATGTATAAATCATTAAAATATGACCACTCACAGTAAATTTTTTGAGGAAAAAGAAGAAAAATATTATGAAAAACAAACGGATTCTTGATCTAGGATGATGGTGTATAAAACAACTCCACACGAAGAATCAATTTATGGGAATATAATGTTTTCACAATCAATGTAGGGAATTCATAATAATGGATATATATTACATGATGAGCATGAGAAGAATAAGAAAATTTGATTAGAGAAAAACATCACCTTGAGTGTTTACACTAATGACATAATTGGTTATTCTTTATTCCCAATGATATATTTTGTAATGATATAACATGTATATTATTTATGTAGAATCATTGTTCATCATGGTTTTTATAAAGTTACATTATGAGGAAAATTATTTCATCCCTTCAAGTGGAGTATACTTGAGAATTGACGTATTCCATTTACAGATTATGCCATAATTATTAATTTTACATTTCAAAGGGTGTTTAAGGTAAATTAAAAACATGAGAATGAGGTTGATTTATTATTTAGAACTTGATAATTATGATGTTTTTGTTAATGTATGCACATAATATTGAATTTGTTTTCAAAATAGCTACTATATCGAGATATTATAATTTATTATGTTGGTATCATATGTCAATATTTTATGAAGATGAAAAAAAAATTATTTTAACTCTATTGTATCCTTCAATTATTTATCCCATGTAGACTTATATTTGAATAACTAATGTCTTTTTTATCTATTTGGTGATAATATTCCTTTATTTAAAAATAAGTTAAGAAGATTTTTTGAATAAAATTTGAGAAGGGATGTACCCAATTATACTTTGAATTTTATTTTCCTAAAAATTAAAACTGTTGTTATATTCATTATAAAATATCAGTATTATATGATATATTGAAAAAAGAATAAAAATAGTATATTTTATAAGCCAATTATTTCATTTTTTGTCAAAGGATAAATATGTGATCAGATAATGCATGTAAAATTATTATGGATTCACTTTATGGAATTGTATGTCATGATTGGAAAATTATCATTATAAATATCATATTTGATGATCTTATGATAATTTTGATAAAAAAATTCTAAGGATTGAAAAATATTTTGTACATGTGACCTTCCTTATTTTGGGGAAGGGGAATAGAATTTTATCATGCAAGTAATCATTATAATTAAGAATTTATTGTGGAAGATTTTAAAAAAAAGAGAATGAAATATATAAAATATTCAATGAGTAGAATAAAATAAATAAATATGTTATTATTTGAAAAATAGGATTTTAATTATGTAACACCCTTCTATGCAATTTAATATTGTTTTCCAAAAAAAAATTATTTGTAGACTGTGCTTCATGCAACACCATGTTTTAGAAAACCATGATATAGAATTGATATTATTATTTAAATATGAGTGTTAGAACCTAGATAGTAATATTTTTTTATGAATCAGAATGATAAAATATATATAATAAAATATAATGGTTTTAGAAAATGAAAATATATATAAATAAGTATTATTTTTTGTACGGTGGTTATATACTTTAAAAATACACATTTTTTAGAAAAAATTATTTTCAATACCTTTGGAGATAAAAGAAATATTTTTTTTCATATTTTATGAAATTTTATTAATAAATAATTTTTTAAATCAATGAATTAAATCTATAATAGGAATTTTTTTTATATTTTATGAAAACATAATTTTTTGACGAATAATGAAAATACCAATATTTAAAAACATGTATTCCATTTCAAAAAATTTAATTATATTTATAATTGTTTTAAATGTAATATTAGTTTAATAATATTACTATAATTATAATCTAGGTCTTTGAATAGATTTTAACATTAAATTTTAATAAAAACATGTCATAATATTAAAAAAAAGTTTTTAGAAAACAATTTTTTCATCACGTCTACAAGTTTAATATTAAATAACAATTTTACACCTCTGTAAATTGAATTTGAAATATATATATTATTATTGGAATTTAATTAATTAAAATTATATAATATGATCAACATAATTTTTTTATAATGAATAGTAAACCCCATAAAAACAAATAAATGTGGTTCTGGTTAAATCGAGTTTACACGAAGTTAGCCAAAAAAAGATAAGGGTATTTTTTCAAAACAACCCTATATTAATATTTCTATATATACATATTTCATCCAAATAATAATTAAAAATAGTATACATTGTTATTATCAATCATTTCTCTTAGGAATGACTTTATTATTTGGGAATGTTTTGTGGAAATTTCATGTTGATTGTAGTTGAGTTCCATCGCCCACTTATAGTTTGACATCTCTTTTTCTGCCAACCACTTTCTATGATCCTTTTGTTTTATCCAATCCCAAAAAAATAAGATTACATAATTCCATATCCACGTTCTATATGACTTATTTGGATTAAGAATCCCTCTCAATATGTGTTCATGAATCAACCTAAAGAGGATCTCTAAATAAAACGTATTGCTCTTAACCATGTATTATCCTCGTATTTAGTATTCTTGATCATTAAAATATTGAAAAAAATATAATTATATAATAAAATACATACAAAAAATATATTTATATTTTGTTGTGTTAATTTAATAACATAAACATGTATCCACTTCCTTCAACCAAGACCAAATTGTTGATCATTTCTATGACAGACTACGACCTCGCGAACCGTTGTAATTAGCTTTCCATCAATAAATATTACAGTTAGAGAAAAGGATGTACTAAATGATTATATATATGATTTTAATGACATAAAAAAATTCTTTTTACAATAATATGGCATATAAAATCTTTCCATCTAGTTCATTGGAAATTGATAACATCGCATGTCCGTACATGTGGACTACAACCTCCGTGAATCGATGTTAAATGGTTTTCAATTAATTTTTACATTGATGGTTATAATGGTATATTTAATGAATAAATATGATATATAATATATAAATATTATTATTTAACAGTGAACTAATATTTTCTTTTATTTTCATCCTCCCATTAAGAAAATGAAAAAATATTCAAGCGTTTGTATAACCTACTGTCTCTATAAACTATGTAATTCATCTTCAATTTATTACATAAATAAATTTCTATAATTAAATATATAATGAATATATATTATTTTTATATAATTGTTAAAACATTTTAGATGATGGAAACATGATAAATGATAAATGACTGAAAATAAAACAACCAAAACATATTTGAAATATGATGCAATTATTAAACGAAAAGTGATTTTAAAATAGATTTATTAATAATGTTGTAATAAAATTCCATATGTAAATAATATATGTTATGATATATATGGTTATTATTATATAATATATTTACACTAATACAAAAATGGGTAAGGGAAGCACCCCCTTATATCAACGCTAAGCAACAGCACTGATAAACGTTACCCTGTATCAGTGCTAAAATTTTAGCACTGATACAGGGTAACCTATATCAGCACTAAAGAAGCGCTGATAAAGGGTACCATTATCAGCACTTTGTTATCGATGATAAAACCTTAGTCCATTTTTTTATAATGTTGGTCACACAATTCCCTCATTTTATGACGACCTAAAGCTCTCACAGTACCGGAACCATGCGACTCCCCTCTCCCGCCCGCTGAGTTTGCATTGTCAGACCTCCGCCACCCTCAGTTCTCGTTGTCGAACCTCCGCTGCCCGCAATGCCCACTTCGGTTTTCAGGACCTCGCATTAAGGCATGTTTTCCAAATATTTTTTTAATATTGTTCTTGTTTTTGGTTGAATCATTGATGGATATTTATTGTTTTATTTCATTTGGATTCATTGGTATGTTTTGGGTGTACATTTCCTTAGGTTTTGAAGTATGCTCTTAGTGGTTCTTCATGATTAGTTGTTGTAGTCTCTTATTTGGGTAATGGTATTTCTTCTTAGTATATTTCCATCTTATGTCCCACCATTTTAGTGAAAATTTAAATGGTTGGGTGACCAATGCTTGGTCTCTGGACATTATTGGGATATTCTCTCTTCTTAGTGAAGTAGACATGTCATTTGGAGATGTGTGATGTTCATGGAGGATATACATTACTGGTTCTTGGGAATATTGTTTATCTGTTCATTTTAATTTTTTCGTAGTGGTCCTCTATTCGGTGAATCTTCCTATTTGACCCTCTATCCCGAGGTGAAACTCTCTCCCTTTCTCTCTTCCACTAGGCTCTATTTTTAGGGTGATTTGGCCTTTTATCTATAAGGAATCTCTAAGTAAGAAACTCATATTCTCTTTTATACTCCTTTCTTGGTCACTACTTTTTTCTCTCTTGGATTATTTTCTCTATAGTAAGGGTTTGGACCTAGGTTGGATTTAATATATTTTATTTGGGATAAATCTTTATTGTTAAGGTGTTTAATTTCATCCATAGGGCATTTCCTTAGTGCAGTTGCTGTTTTTATTTTGGTTTTGTGAATATATCATGAAATAGGTAGGTTCTTCCATTATTTGACATTTTTTTAGTTGTTTAATATAATTTATTTGGTTCTAAAATTGTATTATAAATTGTCTGGGTTTTGGGAAACATGTTTTACAATTTTTTTGTTGTCGGTAAGGGTTTGATAATGATTTGACTATTGTAAACGGTTTTTAGTCATGCATGTTTCTATAATTGGAGGTATGATTGTATAAAATAGATATAATTTCATATAGGGGGTAGAATTGAGGACAATGGAATCCTAGTTCTCTTGGTGGGTAGACTAGGTCTAGTATATTAGGTGAATTAGCCTGGCCGATGATTGGTCTCCTTAATAAGGATATATATAACAACACTAACTAAAAATTCATGTTCGAGGGATTGGAGGCTCAAATATATACTTCATGTCTAAGAGATGTGATCACCAAGAGTACAAGGATCCAAGGTACCTAGTAACCCTAATACCTTAGATATTTTATATAGTGGTCATACTATTCTTACTTTTATCTTGTCATGTTTACTTTCTATTTTATTTCAAAGAATGTTTTATTTAAATTATATCTTCATTTTTCATAAAAATAACATGTTAATGTTTATCATAATATCATTACATGGAATCTATTTTTGTTTTGTCCTACTAGGTATGTTATCCCACACCTTTTATACACCCTCAGATTTATATAGACCTTATTATGTTTTACCCAGTCAAAGGCAAGGTTCCCTTGGTGGTGATGGTGGATATATGTGCTAGTAGTTCCCCTTTTGGTGACTGTTATTGGGTGTGGAATGGCGATGTTGACCCTCTTGTTTCATGGAGGCTTGGTTTTATTGTTTTTTCCCTTACCTTTTTTTGTTATTTTGGTTTTGTTTAAAATTGTTAAATTATTATCCCTATTTTAGTGTTATCATTTGGTCTATTATATTGTGAAATTTGGTTATGATATGATGTTTGATTATTGTGAAATATTTATGGCTTTTTTACATTAGAAATCCATTCCCAAAGGTGTAACTCAATGACTAGGTACTAGTTATAACCCATGGGGATTGGTAATTCCCATTGGACCTTCCAACAAGTTGGGTCAGGTGTCAAGTGGGATGGAAACCTTTCCTAGTTCATGATAAGAAGTCTACAACATATTGGTACATGTTACTAAGATTTATATGTGACTATATACTTATTATATTTTCTTATTGTTTCTTACACACCACCACTTGAGTCGAGTAACCTGATTGAAATCCAGATTGGTACATTGGTTCTGATGTGGATATGGTTTTTTATGTGTTTGTGACATGTGTATGTGTGGATATATGGGTACTTAGGCATGATGATATTGAATGTAGGGCAGAGACCTAGGAGTGGTAGATGTATCATTCTTGATTATGTTTCTATTTGGGATGGGGTGATTTGAGGAAACTATAATGAATCTATAGTAAATTTATTTAATGAAGATGAATAAATACTAATGGTTTGGCTCTATTGATCACTATTTTTATAAGGAATTAGTTCTATTCTACTGTATTTGGAATTCTTGTTTTGTGTACATGAACCCTAAATACTAATATTTGATATTCAAATAAGATGATGATGAAAAAATATTGGATGGATGTTAATCGTTTAACAATAGAGTACGCGAACGGAGTGAAAAATTTCATCAAGTTGGAAAAGGATCACGCAAATGATCCTTCTCAAATCCTTTTTCTGTGTTTATGTTTTTTTATTAAATAATACTTACTCTAGAGAAGTTGGAAGATCATTTGATATGTCACGGAATGGATCAGAGTTATAAATGTTGGCATAAACCCGAAGAAAAAGCCAATGTAGCTACTGGCTGGGATAAAACTATGTTTTATGGATTATCAAATATGAATACAAACATGGATAATGATGAAGACTGTATGGAGGTTGTGATTACATATGTCAATGATGATGTATATCATATTTAGGAAATGAAAAATACATTTCAAGATGAACTCCGTGACTGCCCAAAATTTTTTAAGAAGTTAAAGAGTTTTTAAAAGACGCAATTTTATGCTACTTTCACTAAGTATACAAAATTGTCACTTGTATTGATGTTGTATAAATTGAAAGTAGGGAACAGATGGAGTGGTGTCAGTTTTACAGAACTACTTTCTCTGTTGAATGACATTCTCCTGGAAGATATGTGCTCCCAAACCGGGCATATGAAGCTATACGAATGCTACGCTCGATGGGAATGATTTCTGAAAGAATACATGCCTTCTCGAAAAACTGTATATTGATTCGTAAGGAGAACAAATCACTTACAGAGTGGTCAAAGTTTGGTGCTTCTCAAAATAAGAACGATAAATCCAATCCTATGAATTTTGTATGGTACTTTTCAACCATTCCAATGTTTAGGCGTCTATATGGATGTGAAAAAATAGGAAGAAAATTATTGTGGCATGTCAATAAAAGAAATAATGATGGGTTATTACGTCATCCGGCCGACTCTCCTAAATGAATGAAAATTGATCATGAGTATCTTGAATTTGGAAAAGATCCGAGAAAGTTTCGTCTTTCATTATCTACAGATGGAGTGAATCCTTTTGGTTTTCAAACCATCACTCATAGTACATGGCCTGTTATGTTTGAAAATTATAACTTGGAACCCTAATTATTCATGAAGTTTAATTTCATCATGTTATCTATGCTTATATCTAGAGAAAAACAACCAGGAAATGATACTGATGTTTATCTGGATCCTTTGATCGAGGATTTGAAGTTATTTTGGGACTCATCTGTAATGTTGTATGATTCTTATAAATGTGAATAATTCATGTTGAGAGAGATGTTGTATGGGACAATAAATGGTTTCCCTACTTGTTGAAATTTGTACAGCTATATCATTAAAGGAACTCAAGGGTGTCCCATGTGCGAAGATTATAAAGAATCAATTTGGTTGAAACATTCATCGAAATATTTGTTTCTAGGACATCATATATTTCTACCTCGCCGGCATATATACCTATATTGGATGACATCATTCAATGTAAGTTCAGAAAAATGTGCAACACCGTCTCCACTAAAAGTTGATCAACTGTTTGAGAATGTAAAAGATTTGAACACTGTTTTTGGTAAACAATTTTAGAATAACCTTATGAAAATCAGTTGGAAAAAGATATTAGTTTTTTTAATTACCATACTGGAATTATTTTTATGTCATACAATTTATTGATGTCGTTCATGTGGAAAAAAATGTATGTGATAGTGTTATTAGAACGTTGCTAAATGCCCCTAGAAAAACAAAAGATAGAATTAAGTCAAGGTTGGACATGGTTGACAAGGGAATACGAGATGATTTGGATCCCGTGAAGTGTGAAAATTTAATGTTTCTTCCTCCAACAGCTTATACTTTTTCTAGGGCAGAGATATATCAGTATTGAAACTTCTTCAATGATGTAAAGGTTCTAGAGGGGTACTCATCAAATATCAAGAACATTGTCTCAATGAATTATTTTAAGTTAAAAGTTTTGAAATCACATGATTTACATGTTTTTATCCAAGATATAATTCCTATAACTTTACGTTGAATTTTTTCCATGATTGTTTATCATACGTTAACCAAACATTGTTTCTTTTTCAAAGCTATATGTAGAAATGTTTTAGACCTGGGGAAATTTACAGCTATGGAAAAAGAAATTGTCATCATATTATGTGAATTATAAATGTTCTTCCTGTCAATATTATTTGATATGATTGTTCATCTGACGATTCACATGGTGATAGAGATTCGACTGTGTGGTCCTATGCACTATAGATAGATGTATGTTGTTGAACGGTATATTATGATTTTGAAAGGGTATGTTAATAATCTACGTAGGCCATAGGGTTGTATAGTGGAGAGATATATTGTTGAGGAAGCCATTGAATTTTGTACTGAATAACTATCTGATGTGAAAAGCATTGGTCTCCCAAAATCTCGTCACACTGGACACATTGAGGGTGAGGTAATTCTTGGAAGAGAAGTTGTGACAATCAGTATTACAGATCAAGAGTGGGCTCATCTTTATGTTTTTCATAACAGTTGGGAGGTTTCTCCATATATTGAAACTCACAAAGACATTCTTAGGAAGTTGAATCCAAAAAGGGCTGAAAATGGTTATCAGATACACATAATCTACAGTTTTTTGTATGGTTTCAAGACCATATATTTAAGCAGTTGGATGAAAATCCAAATTCTATTTCAGAATGACTTCGATGGCTAGACGCTTGACCAAGTGTGTATGTATTATCTTACAGTGTTTATGTAATTAATGGTTATAAATTCTTCACAGATGAACATTATGAACATAGTACCATGAAAAATAGTGGAGTTACACTAGTGACTGAAGCGATGCATGTTTCTAGAAGTAAGGAAAAAATCCAATTTATGCAAATATGTCGTACTTTGTCATTATCAAACTAATATTGGAGTTGGATTATACGACATTCAAATTGCTGATTTTTCAATGAAAATGGATTGATAACAATAGTGGTGTTAAAATAGACGAATGGGGATTTGTGAATGTTGATTTTAGTAAAGAAGGGTACAAAGAAGAACATTTTATAATGGAATCACAAGCGGTATAAGTTTTTTATGTTCCAGATACCACAATCCAAAAGTGGTCTATTGTTTTGTTATCTTCCAAAACAACTGAAGGTTCTAATGAAAATTCAGTTGAGGACGATCCTTTTAGTGGTGCATCGCAATAATTTCGGAGGGGTCCTAATGCAGATGATGTTTTGTATGTTATAGGAGACCACAATGAAGGGATTTTGATAGGTGATAGAGGTCACAAATCCCTTCAACCTTTGGAAAAAAGATAGAGAGTTCAATAAACAGGTTATATTTTGTTTGTAAAATAGATCTTGTTATCTCATGTTATTATCTTATCATTACTGAATTTATGTAATCCGAATTAAATGTTCGACCACATTTGTAGATAATGACTCTGCACATTCTGGTGCTCCTAACCTTGAGGCTGAACAAGTCTCTCAAGCTGTTGCTGCTGCGGCTATTGTTGCTCCTGCAGCTCATGCAGCGGCTGCTGTTGCTCGTTCTATAGCTCCAGTTCCTCCTTCTACTCCTCCTGTTGCGGCTGCTGCTACGGCTGCTGCTGCACCTGCTGGTCCTCTAGCTCATGATGCTGCTACTATTGTTTCCCCTACTGCCGCTCCTACGGATCTCAGTGTTGAGGTCCAACAAACATCAACACATGTAACCATTCCAGATGAATATATAGATGATGTTGATATCGATGAAATGGTCGGGAATGAAGTACCGACGTCGCAGAAAACACAGGTGTGTCGTAGTTTGATGGAGTTAGCCATAATTCATAAGGCGAAATGAAAAGCCGTCAAAGTTGAAGTCGGATGGAAGGCACGGGGCGAACATGTTAATCCCAACAAGGCTATGTTTAGCAGCTACATTAGAATTTTCACTCGACAACACGCGCCGATTGATATAGATTCATGGCACCATGTTGTGTCTGAGATGAAGGATCTGATGTGGGATGAAATTACGATAATATTATGAATTTATTTATTTTCATTACTAGAAAATAAAATAATGAAACAATGTATTACTCTCCTCCATCTCTTTTAGATTACATTTATAGTAGACGATTTACAAAAGGATTATGTACTAAGGATTCCATGAATGATTCATCGAGGTTTTTTCACTATTTTAACAAGATTCCACCTGAACGATTATAAAGGTAAAATAAAACCACACCCACCCATTGTCTACGCTCACCCAATATCCCAATAATCATGGGATGTATTTATTGGCCGTCATGGGGATGAGAAGCTTCAGGTACATTGTGGGTAATAATACGTTTTTTGAGGATACCTGTATTCATCACTTTGATTGTCAATATTTCATTTATGAGGCGGAAACATTGTACTGAAATTAAGGAACATGCATCAAAACCAACAGACCCCTATCCTAATTCAAGGATTTGGTACTCTTCATTAGAAAAGAAAATGGTACGTATTTTAAATTTACAGTAATATTTTTAGGTTCTAATACACAACATCATAATTATATTTGTGTGTTTATATGAAGATAAATGAGTTTAAAACCAAATGAACTTCCATCCCTCGTCATGTGGTATTGAAGTAGGCACATGTGAACAAATAAGGGAAGTTAGTAAATGAGAACCCACAGAAAGTGTGGGAAATATGTGGAAGTATGACACGGCGAAAAAAATATTTGTTTAAAATTGCTATTACATAAAAATAATTAGTTATTTCTCTATATCTGACAGTCACAGGAATCACCTAATCCTCTAGCAGATACAGACCTATTATTGATGGCTTTGAAGTAGCAAGAAAAATACAGTTGTGTCAGAGGTGCAGGGTTTGGGGTGACACCCCTAGTATATTTTGAGAAGTAGAAAAAAATGGATGGTTCAAATGATAAATTGGAAGAAATGAGCGAAAAAATAGCAACCATTGAAGATCAATTTCAATGGAAGGAAGAGTTGCTAGCAACTTTTATGGGTGGGATGCAAAGGGATGACAAAACTACGAAACAACCAGCACGTGAACACCCCACCCCACCCCCCCCCCCCCCACCAACTTTGAGGCGAGCCATTCGCCTCAAAGAACTGTCTTAGACGTGGTAATCAATATTCTAAAAATTGTTCCCATGAAATGTGAATCAGGAAAACACTGATATTTCTTCTATACTGACCTTCTACAGGGTGATAATGATTGTGATTTATATCTGTCAACACCCACCTATCACCTATTAGCGAGGGCTATAGTGTTCAATATCCCAGATGCCCCACTGCATAATAGACCACCGCAGAAAGATCATCTGAATGTGATGATTACTATAGCTCATTAGCCAAATACAGAGCAACCTATTCCACTTGATGTAGATGATATTCATGCAGTACAAAAGGCTATTGGGGCATTCATTGAATGGTTGTCACAACTTGTAAGATTACATGCGGAAAAAGAGGTATTTATTTCCTTTTTTTCAAGAAAAACCCTTAACAATTAATGAAAAAGGGTCTGAACCAATGATTGTTTTTATAGACGGAGAAAGGGAAGGGGTGAAAAATATTGGCTCAAAACCATCTAAAGGATCGACCAACCGATCCCAAGGAGATACTGAAATTAGAATAACACCACCTGTTCCCTATCCACATTTAGTAGCATTGAAGACTCATGTGGATACGTATCTAAAATATGGTAATAGTCATCTAGTGGTTTTCAAAGAGAATATATATAGAAAGGAAAGTGATGATTTCATTGCTCGTGAAAATGTATATGAAATCATTTAAAATGGTTGTATAGGCATCACAATTGTAAGTGTATATATGATGAATGTTTCTATGAATTGATTTTCTAAAATCTGATCTACTATGAAAATTATGACTAATTACATTTTATATTGTAAATAGATGCATTTAGGAAAAAAAGTTGCAGGAATTTTCCCATGAGCCAAGATTTGGACTTGTTAGTCCTCATATCACATCAACACACCTAACAAAAATAGAGCCATAAAAAATGGATGTAATAGTGAACGGCTCGCTGAAAACATTTGAATGAAAAATTACAGATGACAGACTTTTCCTAATACCAACCATGCTGGGGTAATACTCTACGATTAATGAATATCAATTATATTTTCACTTCTTTTATTACTTATTCCTTTTTGTTTTTTAGGCATCAACGGTTGCTAATTGCGGTGAACATGGATACTCCGAATATTTATTTTCTGGATTCAATGCAAGGATATCCATCAAACCAACCCCACATGATGGAGTTTGTGAATCTGTAAGACACTATATCTTACGTTTTAGGTCTAAACATCAAGTAATATAATTTATATTATCCTTTACTTAGGATTTTGTTATGATAGGGCGGTTTAACATTATCGTCTAAAAAAAGAATGAGGAAATGGGCTAAGCAAAGGGAGGCGAGCAAGTTCAACATCTGGAAATATATCAGGGTATATATAATAAAATTTCACTATAAAAACACATCTCAACACGAGTTACTCGTTCTCCTAATGATAAATTTTTTTGCAGTTTCCAAAAAAACAAATCATAATTATTGAGGTTATTATGTTTGTAAATTAATGAAAGAGATCATTTTTCATCAGCAAACTAGCATCCCTAAAGAGGTATTTTCAAAAACAACTACTTGTTCGTTGAAGTTATTTAATAATTCATTATTTTTATATTTTTCAGTACTAATCACACTTCCGACAAGCCTCATACACATTATATGACATAGATGTGTTCATAAATGAGTGGGAGACATACTTGAAGGCATATTGTACACAAATACAATGAAGATCTGACTTGGGGACATGTACAATTGGTGGTCATTTTTGACAGGGGATAAGGGGATCAAAAGATGAAACATTGTTGAATGTAAATGTTTGTAGGATAATTTTAAATGTTTTTAAATAAAACATCCTTTATCCAATGAATAATTTTCCCATTTTAAAAGATGATAAGCACCAGCAAAATGCAAGAATGATGAACCACTCAAAGGGTCTCTATTTTATTTAAAATGTACACGATTTAAACTGAAAACAAAAAATGACCTACGGAAATCTAGCCAAATGCATTAGGATTGTGTTGATCCTTTAGGAGAACGTTCCATGGGTCCTATATAATGTGTAACAGTAAACACCACCTCAATTAGAGGCACGGTGTGTCCGGTACCACTCAAAGGGTCTCTATTTTGTTTAAAATGGACACGATTTTATGTGAAAACAGTAACTGACCTACAGAAATTCAAACAAACACATTCAGATTGTGTTTCTCCTTTAGGAGAACAATCCATTGGTTCTTTTTTGACATTTATGAGTGAAACTCGCCTCAATCCGAGGAATGGTGTGAACGCTATCACTCAAAGGGTCTCTCTTTGGTTTAAAATGGACACAATTTTAAGTGAAAACAAAAACTGACCTACGAAAATCCAACCAAACGCATTCAGAATGCCTTGATCCGTTAGGATAAAGATCCAAGGGTCATTGGTGATGTGTACGAGCCATACCTGCATCAATCTGAGGCACGGTGTGGCCGATACCACTCAAAGGATCTCTATTTTTTTAAATGGACACGATTTTAAGTGAAAATAACAACTGACCTACGGAAATCAAACCAAACGCATTAGTATTGTGTTGATCCTTTTGGATAACAATCCAAGGGTCCTTTAGGACATGTAAGAGTAAACCCCACCTCAATATTTCACACGGTGTGACCGCTATCACTCAAAGGGTCACTTTTTTGTTTAAAATGGACCCGATTTTAAGTGAAAACAACAACTGACATACGGAAATCCAACCAAACGCATTCAGATTGTGTAGATCCTTTAATAGAACAATCCACAGGTCCATTGTGACATGTAAAACTAAAACCTGCATTAATCCGAGGCACGGTGTGAGCGCTATCACTCAAAGGGTCTCTCTTTTGTTTAAAATGGACACAATTTTAATTGAAAACAACAACTGACCTACCAAAACCTGACAAAACAAATTTAGATTGCCTTGATCATTTAGGAGAACAATCCAAGGATCCTTGGTGATGTGTATGACTCAACCCCGCCTCAATTTGAGGTACAGTGTGGCTGGTACCACTCAAAGGGTCTCTATTTTGTTTAAAATGGACACGATTTCAAATGAAAACAACAACTGACCTATTAAAATATGACCAATAGCATTCAGAATGTCTTGGTCGTTTAGGATAGCAATCCAAGGGTACTTTGTGATGTGTATGAGTCAACCCTGCCTCAATCCGAGGCATGGTGTGATCGCTAGCACTCAGAGGGTCTCTCCTTTGTTAAAAATGGACACAAATTTATGTGAAAACAACAACTGACATACGAAAATCTGACCAAAATCATTCGGATTGACTTTATCATTTATAATAACGATCCATGATTCCTTGGTTATGTGTACAAGTCAACCCTGCCTCAATCTGAGGCACAGTGTATCCGGTACCACTCAAAGGGTCTCTATTTTGTTTAAAATGAACACGATTTTAAGTGAAAACAACATCTAACCTACGGAAATTTGACCAATCACATTCTAATTGTGTTTTTATTTTAGGAAAAAGATACAAGGGTCCTTTGTGACGTGTAAGAGTCAACCTCTCCTCAATCCGAGGCACGGTGTGACCACTATCACTCAAAGGGTGTCTCTTTTGTTTAAAATGGAGACGATTTTAAGTGATAACAACAACTGACCTATGAAAATCAAAACAAAGGCATTCAGATTTCCTTGATATTTTATAATAACAATACAAGGGTCCTTTTTGACATGTACGAGTCAACCCCGCCACAATCTGAAGCACGGTGTGGCCGGTACCACTCAAATGGTCTCTATTTTGTTTTAAATGAACAAGATTTTAAGTGAAAACATCAACTGACCTATGGAAATTCGACCAAATGCATTTGGATTCTGTTTATCCCTTCGGATAAATATCCACAGGTCCTTTTTGAAGTGTATGAGTCAACCATGCCTCAATCCATGGCATATTGTGATCACTATCACTCAATGAGACTCTCTTGTTTAAAATAGACCCATTTTTAATTGAAAACAACAACTGACCTACAAAAATCTGACCAAACGCATTCAGATTGCCTTGATCATTTATAAGAAAGATCCAAGGGTCCTTGATGACATGTCAGAGTCATCCCTGTATCAATACGAGGCGTGGTGTGGCCAGTACCAATCAACTGGTCTCTATTTTGTTTAAAATGAACACGATTTTAAGTGAAAACCACAACTAACCTACCGAAATTCAACCAAACTCATTCAGATTGTGTTCATCCTTTAGGATAAAAATCCCCGGGTCCTTTTTGATGTTTATGAGTCAACCCCGCCTCCATTCGAGGCACGGTGTGACCGCTATCACTCAATGGGTCTCTCTTGTTTAAAATGGACACAATTTTAATTGAAAACAACAACTGACATATTAAAATATGACCAAACTCATTCGGATTGCCTTGATCATTTATAAGAACGATTCAAGGGTCCTTGGTGACATGTAAGAGTCATCCCCACCTCAATACAAGGCACGGTGTGGCCAGTACCACTCAAAGGGTCTCTATTTTGTTAAAAATAGACACGATTTTAAGTGAAAACAACAACTGACCTACGGAAATCTGACCAAACGCATTAGGACTGTGTTGATCCTTTACGAGAAAGATCCATGGGTCCTTTTGGACATGTAAGAGTCAACTCCACCTCAATCTGAGGCACGATGTGAATGATATCACTCAAAGGTTACCTCTTTTGTTTAAAATGGACACGATTTTAAGTGAAAACAACAACTAACCTAGTAAAATCTGACCAACCACTTTTTTATTTCCTTTATCTTTTATAAGAATGATCCACGGTTCCTCTGTGATACGTACGAGTCACCCCCGCATCAATACAAGGCATGGTGTGGCCGGTACCACTCAAAGGGTCTCTATTTTGTTTAAAATGAAAAACATTTTAAGTGAAAATAATAACTGACCTACAGAAATTTGACAAACGCATTCAGATTGTGTTGATCCTTTAGGAGAATGATCCACGGGTCCTTTTTGATGTGTACGAGTCAACCCCACCTCAATCTGAGGCACGGTGTGACTGGTATCACTCAAAGGGTTTCTGTTGTTTAAAATAGACACAATTTTAATTGAAAACAACATCTGACATACGAAAATCTGACCAAACACATTCGTATTGCCTTGATATTTTATAAGAACGATCCAAGGGTCCTTTTTGACAAGTACGAGTCAACCCCACCTCAATCCGAGGAACGGTGTTTCCAGTATCACTCAATGGGTATCGATTTTTTTTAAAATGAACACGATTTTAAGTGAAAACATCAACTGACCTACGGAAATTCGACCAAACGCATTCGGATTGTGTTGATCCTTTAATATAATGATCCAAGGGTTCTTTTTGACGTGTATGAGTAAACCCCGCCTCAATCCGAGGCACATTGGGACCGCTATAACTCAAAGGGTCTCTCCTGTTTAAAATGGACACAATTTTAATTGAAAACAACAACTGACCTATGAAAATCTGACCAAACGCATTCGGATTTCCTTGACCATTTATAAGAATGAACCAAGGGTCGTTGGGGATGTTTATTAGTCATCCCCGCCTCAATATGAGGCACGGTGTGTCCGGTACCACTCAAAGGGTCTCTATTTTGTTTAACATGGACACGATTTTATGTGAAAACAACAACTGACCTACAGAAATATGACCAAACGCATTCAGATTGTGTTGATCCAGTATGAGAATGATCCAAGAGTACTTTTTGACGTGTAAAAGTCAACACAGCCTCAATCCGAGGCACGGTGTGACCACTATCACTCATAGGGTCTCTCTTTTGTTTATAATGGACACAATTTTAAGTCAAAACAACAACTGACCTACGGAAATCTGACCAAACGCATTTGTATTATGTTTATCCTTTTGGAGAAATATCCACGAGTCCTTTGTGACGTGTGAGAGTGAACCCTGCCTCAATCTAAGGCACGGTGTGAGCGCTATCACTCAAAGGGTCTCTCTTTTGTTTAAAATGTACTCAATTTTAATTGAAAACAACAACTGACCGACGAACATCATACCAAACACATTGGGATTGCATTGATCAATATGGGGAACGAACCAAGGTTCCTTTGTGACGTGTACGAGTCAACCCCACCTCAATATGAGGCATGGTGTGGTAGGTACCACTCAAAGGGTCTCTATTTTGATTAAAATGGACATGATTTCAAGTGAAAACAACAACTGACCTATGAAAATATGACCAAATGCATTCGGATTGTCTTGATCCATTACGAGAATGATACACGTGTCCTTTGTGACATGTATGAGTCAACCTCGACTCAATATGAGTCACATTGTAGCCACTATTAGTCAAACGGTCTCAATTTTGTTTAAAATGGACACAATTGTAATTGAAAACAACAACTGACGTCAGAAAATCCAACTAACCGCAGTCGGATTGACTTGATCTTTTATAACAATGATCCATGGGACCTTGGTGACGTGTAAAAGGTAACCCCACCAACCTCCTGGACTGCCCCGACCCCCCTGGACACCAATCCACCCCCGGACACCCTCACCCCTCGGGACACCCCCACCCCCTGTAAAGCCCCTGATACCTTGGACACTAGCCCACCCCCTGGACCCCCCCCCAACTCCAATCTACCCCCTGGACTACCCCCACCCCCCCCCCCCATGGACACTAATCCACCACCCAGTTCTCTGAACACCCCCACCCCTTGTAAAGCCCCCCGACACCTTGAACACCAGCCCAACCCCCCTAAAGCCCCCCCTAGACACCAACCCACCCCCCTAGACCACCCCCACCCCTGGACACCAATTCACCCCCCTGGACACCCCCACCCCTTTGGACACCACCAACCCCCTGTAAAGCCCCCCGACACCCTAGACACCAGCCCACCCCCTAGAAAGCCCACCCGGACACCAATCCACCCCCTAGACCACCCCCACCCATAGACACAAATACACCCCCTAGACACCCCACCCCTATGGAAACCCCCCACCCTCTATAAAGCCCCCCCCCCCCCACGACACCTTGGACACCAGCCCACCCCTCGGGAATGTTTCCCCGGACACCCCGTACCCCCCCCCTTGGACAGCCACCCCAAACTCTTGAATAGCCCCCAACCCCCTGAATTCTGAATTGAATTCATTATGTATTTATTTAACTAATGAATTATGTGATAATGTGTACGAGTATACCTTTTTATGGGTATACATGGTCTAATTAGATTATGATTTATGAGTTACTTTTCTATATGTATACTTGCTTTATTTAGATTATTATGATGCTGATTTTTTTGCAGGTGTTTGGGTGTGCTACTGCAGATTTTTTCGTAGTAGCAGAGACGGCATTTATCAGCGCTAAAAAAGTGCTAATAAATCGTGCTTTTATCAGCGCTAAAAAAGAGTGGATAAAGGATATGTTTTTCATCACTAAAGGAGCACTGATAAAGCACTTATTTATCCGCACTCTTTTAGCAATGATAAAGGGTTGTTTTATCACTTGATTATTAATGTTCACGGTGAAATAATTTTATGGCCACATTCCACATCCACATGTTATTCTATGAAGAAATGATAAAATCATTATAAAACATGTTTATTTTCCATATGTTAAGCTATGTTTAAATGAAAATATTTTTAAGACATCCATTTTTTCTATGGTTAATGTAGTGTCAAAATGTATATGAAACCAATTTATTTTTAGGGTTTATAATTTGAATGTTGTTTTATGATCCTAATTGATGAATATTTATAGATAATGTGATTGGAGGGAACTATATATCCCTACTAGTAATTGGGTAATTATTGCTATCATATAAGAAAATCATACCCAGAATGGAGAGTGAACCATGGTCATGTCATGAACCAAGCTAGGTTTCATTATGAATTGGGGACATATGAGATCCATGACATGGATCTATAAGAGATCCTTATCCTTGGGGGATAGAAATAAGTATTTGGCATCAATATAAACTAGTTGGGAATGATTTTCCCAATAAAAAATACATCTAAATAACCATAAAATGAGAAAAATATAGATAAAATAACATTATCCAAACAAACTGGCAGTGGAATAAATGGAAAAAACTATGCACCGATTCATACCCCATTTGAAATTGTGGGTCACCACAAAACATAAACAACACTTCCCAAAATAGAAATCCAAAACTAGACCAAATTTGAAAAGATGAAGTAGGTGTGATCACCACGATACTCAGTAAGAATTCCATATTACAACAACACACTATGTCCTTACCATAAAAAACCCCAAAACATTGTTGATTGAAAATAATAATTAAGAATATAATTTTTTTCTTCAATAATTAATGTAACAAGTATTTATTTTTATGAAAATAATATCACTTCCACTTAATTTTAAATATTGGTTACTAGCATGAATTAACAATTCAAAATAAAAGGAGACCAATGTAGATTCATAATATGGTTTTCACAGAAGGGGGAACATGAATGAAATAACTAAATATAAAATCATATAAAAATAATGATGGAAAATCCCGAAGCTTTTATTATTATATGGGGACTTAATATCCATGTACCCTAGTGAAACACGGTATAACATACAAAACAAACAATGTTCTCATGCGTGAGCCACTAGAATGGAACACACCCATAACCTTGTGGGTTCCAATAAATAATCATTATGTTTAGTGATTACTGTAAGAATCTATCCTGATAGATGAAACTAGGATAAACCACTTTTATATCATCTAGAATACTATTACTAGTCCACCCACTATGATACCAGGATTTTCCATGTGATCCATTTCTTGTAGTGGTGAGTTTTTATTGAGAAAAAATTAACGATCTTCTCATTTTCAATACTAAAAATCACATTAATCCTCTCAGCACTGATCTCCTCCTTGAGAACATCCCTCATTAAATGTCGCACAAAAAATCACAATCCTCTTCACTATGCACGTATCCCAAATAAAAAATTTAATATCTACATCCAATTTATAAAACAAATGGTCATGCCTCAACATGGGTTTTCAAAGTATAAATCATTCTCAAGGTTCCAAACGGGCCACATTATTTCACAACGAATAATGTATCATTAAAAAACAATCACACCCTACAAATTCAAGTTCTAAATCCATTTGAAACTCTTCTTAACAATAATAGATTCACAGATTTTGAAACAACATATAACCATGGAAAATTCCATGAAAACCATTTAAGAAAGTAAAATAATTATTTGACCACGAATTTACATCAATTAACATACACTTTTCCTATCATACCAAATTAGGGAATTTATCCTTCTTACGATCCAAAATGAATCCATATTTATTTAAATAATTTTTCACAACTAATATATTCACCTATATTTTGAGAAAAACATACAATACAAACTAAAAAATTTACAAACTACTTTTATGAATTTAAAATTTGATTCATTTTAAATTAATCTTGGGATCATATTTTAAAAAAAACACACTGGTTAATGCTTAATGAAAACTTAAAAAATGATAGAAAGACTGACATCAAGAATCACTATCACTTTTAATAGCATAAATATACTATTTAATATAACAAATAATATTTAAAAAACTAACGAAAATAAGGAATTAAATTTAATGTTATTAGCATAGGGGTCCTATCATAGGGTGGAACCAAACCGAACATCCATCCCCGGGATCATTCTAACTAAGAGCTGCTTCTGGAACACACATTCCTGTATAAATATACATATATACCCTAGACTGGATGAAAATATTCACCTCTCCATGGGGGAATATGTCCTTGAAGTATATATATATATATATATATATTCATACATTTGAACATGTGTTCACAATCTGTTAATGTTGACCAGACTTATTAGAGTGGTGTTGGTGACCCAAAACAATGTGGAACAATTAAACTCACTAAAAAACATTTCTTACATCAAGAAAACACTAATTTAAGATGAAAAGTACATTTAAAAATGATTTTATATCAAAAATCATTCGGACTATAATCCAGACGTATAAAATTATTTAATAAATCATTTAAAAAGTTGATAAATTACTTCCAAGAAGTATAATTGGGTTTTAAACCATACAGACAGTCAAAATCAACTTTTAAAATTAAAAGCGCAGAAAAACCATATCACAACATGATTCACCAAAGATGATTAATTAAATAAATCACATAAACCATTTTTAAAACATTTATAAATAGTAATTCAAGTTTTTTCACTAAGAAAACCTTCAATTTCAAGTTGATGTGTTATTTTAAAACTAAACGTACATGAAACCACACTAAATAGTGTTTTCCATCAATCAGAAAATTTCCAATTCTACTTTAATGGTTCACAACATGACTAAAACATCAAAAATATCCATTTTCCACTTGAAAACATTCCAATGAAATTAAAAAAATATATTTTCACCATAGAATTGGACCTAAAAAGTATTTATAAAGTAAAAGAAACAGTTTTAATTAATAAAAAAAATGTAAGGTTGTGGAACCTCCTACATTTGTTGAATAAATTCCAAAAATTCGTGTGAATTATTCAATCTCACCCTACTCGATCCATGAGGATCCAAATGGGGCTGTAAATCAAAAAAAACAAACCAAAAATATCAATAGTTAACCATAAATCCTACACCAAACCAAAAGAAACCTAAAATCCTAATTATCATTGATGAATCCCGAGGATAAGTAGAATAAGATCCCACTAGGGGAAGGAGCGTTAGAAGAGGGGCCAACGGATGGGGTCGCATGGGGATGTGGATGGCCAAAGGGAATTAGTTGGCCAGATGAGAGGGAGGTCATGGGTCACAGCGTTAGAGAAGTAGTGTGGCATAATGTGATTAAGATTGTGTGATGTTGCCTGGGGGGATTAGGGCATCATGGTGAGGTTGCTAGAGTGGTGCGCCAGAAAGGAGTTGGGGTATTGACCTGGATATAAGTGAGGTAGAGGTGGAGCATACTAGGGTTAAGGGGAGGCAGCTACTACGCGCTGCCATGTTCGGGGAGGGGTAAAATATGAGGGAAAAAATGAAGAAAAAAATAAATAAAACACTAAACAAAATCCCAAAAATTAAAAATATAAAAATAATAACAACAATAATAATTAGTTTATAAAATATTTGATAAGATAATAATATTATTATTAAAAAATATTATTATTATTATCATAATTTATATGATACTTAATTCATATTGTTATTATCATTTAATTTTTTGATTATTTTAGAGCTCATTTATTAAGAATGTTTCAAAAATTCAATTGTGCTTGGCCTGGACTTCAACCAAATATTTCAAGTTAAGATAAAATTATAAAATAAAATTACTTAAAAAGTCTTGTTGTGAAGATTATCCCCCACCATAATGATTTCATCCCATAAAAATTCATCATGTGGATGATTCGTAAGAGATAACTGGTACTCTATTAAGGAAAAATAATATTCATGAACAAACGATAAATGATTTAATAAAAAAGAACACTTCCAACATGGAAAGATATTGATGAGTTGAACTTTTGAGTCAAAACTGAACTACCCTCTATGAGTCACCATCCCCAAAGAGTTTAATAATAACCATTTGATCAGTAAATTGGGGATAATTCATAAAAATCCTGATCTGACATCCATGACAGAACACCTTAAACATTCATAAAGAGGCTCATGCATCACCAAAAACAAATTTCAATGATAAATGAGGCATCCCTGAACTTGTCTCACAACACCGTAGGGAGCCATTTGACCCCAAATTATACCTAAGATGGTGTATTTGGGGTTGGATATCTCTACATGGGAATTCTAATTGCTGAACCAACATGAGGTAAGGAACTATATTGTTGACCCAGGGAGGCCCGAGAAGACACCCCACCATAAGAAACAACCTACACATATGGTAGAACCAAAAAACTTACATGGGGTGGCCCGAACGGGATTCCCATCACTCAAAATGGGATAATGACTTTTCAGTTTAGTGTAACATTCAATGATACCAACGTTGAGTCTACCCACCAAACAAAAATCCCATTTTATTATAACACATGTTTTGATCTGTGAAGTCTAAGAACCCCTATACGAGGGATAAGGAGGGAAGAGGGCCCATTAAATGGACCAAAAAGACCACTAACAACACATCCCAATAGATTATTTCCATCGAAATAACAAAAATACAACTATTATCGAATTTTAAGAAAATTCCATGAAAGCGCCATTACAAAGGAACCACATATAGTGGAACACAACCACCAAGATTTTAAGGAAAGAAGACTATGTTTCCTTATAAAAACTATTGAGATAATCGTATACCCATACAGATCATAATGTGGAAACAATGTCCCACCACATTCTTCTAGAAAACATGAATAATTAAAAAATATAATGTACACCAAAGGCATAAATAAAATTTATATTCTCCAACGATAACTGAAATCAGATCCAAGCCTTTCACGCCATTGGGTTTCTCCTGACATTGTAATAGATTCACTCTGAGACCTACGAGTAGAGATATGATGATTGAAACATTGACTATCTCACATTAAGACATCATACCCCCCCCCCCTCCGAATGAATAATTTCTTTCTAGCACCATAAATATCATACCATGACCTAAAAACGCCATCTGATGTAGCACACTTCGATGTCCACTTGTGCCACTTATCACTTCACCGAAATATAGGACAAATGGAAGAAAAAATACTCTAAAAAAGGGTAGCTCAATATTGTTTTAAGGGTATATTATTTTATGCTGATTTAAGATCTCATAAGGGTGTACAACCATCACCTCTACCGTAGAGTTGGCATACATAGCTCCAATGTGTCACCAAACATGACCCTTGAAACCAATAGAGACCATTCATGGATATTTACCTTAATCCATGTTTATAGTATCATTCTATTATTGAATGTGTAGATCACCTCCTCTTATAACTAGAATGAACACATGGGAGGCATAAAGAGATATCATACTTAGACCAAAACAATGAAAGATCAAAAATCCTTTTTTAAAACAGTAGCCCACAACTATAACTCTAGACTACTTAGACATTTCTACACTATAATTTCTTTCACTACATCCCTAAAAGACCTAAAGTCTTAACGATGTTGAGCTACAAAGTCATCCACTCAAGTGACTAAAGAGTCCAATGTTTCTTCTAACACCTCTCACATCTTCTCTCCAACAGCGAGAGGATCCACTAGACCAAAAAACAAAATGTGGATTATTATTCCAATGGTCAAGAATAAGAAGGTTATTACACTGATCAAATATAGGATCTAATTTTGGTGAATCCCCTCTGGTCGTAATTCAACTATTCCCCATTTCTTTATGGGGGAATAAAATTGAGGACCAAGAAACCCAAGAACCCAATCAAATCGGTCCTATAATAAAATTAAATTCCTATACTCAAAAAAGGGTGTTCCAAAATAATATTCAGGACTGATAGAGTCACAATATGATTGATGTGGAACATGTTCCAATAGGAGACATAGACATTGGGTTGGTAGCCATACATATGTCACACCATCATCATAGAGAGTGTTCTAGGACAATATCCCTTCCTCCACATAGATTTCTAGACCATGTAAGCTCACAGAGACCATTGACCCAACCCTCTTTTTCTTTCCCAAACATCAATGAACTACAATGGAAAATCAGTCACATGAAACATACATACCCTGGTAACTTATGTCCAACAACAAGGTGTTCTATCCAGGAACCTTATGCTTAATAAGAACACCAATTTTTTACAGTCCCATTTCGTTTCTACCATGAATTGTTCCCAAAAAACAAGATCTGGTTGAGAAAACCACCTCTCATAACATGTTCTCACGAACCAAGCCATATTACTACTTGAATCGGCACTTGACCTGATTCATGATAGGGCTTTAAGGGATTCCATGATCCACACATGCTAGAAAATACTGTAAGGAATTAGTATAAAATAGTTGGGAATGATTTACCCCATTTAAAATGTAACAACCCGATATTTTATGAAAAATATTATTTTTAATTTTAGTAATGTCTTGCGTTGTACGCTACATAAAAAGGATCTTGCACAACACGCATCCTTGACTTGGCTTGCATTACATGCAATCGCGACCTTCTCGATAGCGTGTGTAGTACGCAATACCGAGTTTCACTAAACAATGATATGCTATCACTAGTGCAGAAAACGTTTTTTACGTCGGTTATTTTTCATTATTTATGTCGGTTTTTAGGCGACGTTAATACGGACGACGTTATAAATAAAGTTTTTACGTCGGTTATTTAAAACCCGACGTAACATCCCTAACATCGCGGTGTTTATCACGTCGGTTCATATAATAACCGACGTGATAAATATGCGCGGGGGGGGGGGGGGGGGGTTATCACGTCGGTTATTTTTTAAACCGACGTGATAAAACGCCTGGGATATAGTTTATCACATCGGTTATGACATAACCGACGTGATTAACCCTTCTCCGGGCCTATTATCACGTCGGTTTCTTAAATAACCGACATGATAAAAAGGCCTGGGAAACATTTTAGCACGTCGGTTGTCCAATAACCGACGTGGTAAATCGATTCCTAGGCCTTTTAGCACGTCGGTTATATTAAGAACCGACGTGATAAAAGGCCCAGGAACGGTTTATCACGTCAGTTCTCGAAAAAACCGATGTGATAAACCTCTACCGATTTATTTACCACGTCGGTTATAAAATAACCGACATGGAAGCAATATATATTTTTTTCAAATAATTGCACTGCTCTCACCAAAAAGCAACCAGAAACCAAACAACAAAAATAACCATGCCAGCCCTCCCCCAAGCCCCAACTGAACCCCACCCTCATCTATACCCACCTAACAACCTGGCCAGCCCTCCCCCACCACATTGGAGCCCCACCACAACCCTTGGACACCCCCACCCCTTGGACAGCCCCCCACCCTCATCTACACCCCCACGACCCCTAGTACAGCTTCAAACACCCATTGGACACCCCTCCCATATCCCTTGGAGACCCCCCACCCCTTGGACACCCCCACCCCTTGGACAGCCCCCACCCTCATTTACACCCCCAAGACCCCTAGTACAGCCTCAAACACCCATTGGACACCCCCCCCCACACCTTGACAGCCCTCCCAGACCCCTTGGACATCCCCCCGACCCCTGGACACCCCCCCCCCCCGAGCCCTTGGACAGCCCCCCACCCTCATTTACACCCAATCGGCCCCTTGGACAGAACTCCCAGAGACCTTGGACACCACTCCCATATCCCTTGGACACCCCCCACCCCTTGGACACCCCCCACCCCTTCGACAGCCCCCCACCCTCATTTACACCCCCCGAACACTAGGACAGCCCCAAACACCCCTTAGACACCCCTCCCATATCCCTTGGGCACCCCCACCCCATGGACACCCCCACCCCTTAGACAACCCCCCACCCCTTGGACAGCCCCCCCCCCCCCCCACCCTCATTTACACCCAACCGACCCCTTGGACATCCCCAAACACCCCTTGGACACCCCTCCCATATCCCTTGGACACCCCCCACCCCTTGGACACCCCCACCCTCATTTACACCCCCCGACCCCTAGGACAGCCCCAAACACACCTTCGACACCCCTCCCATATCCCTTGGACACCCCCAAACACCCACCCACCCCCTTGGAACCTCTCCCCCCATACCAAAATTCAGTCCAGAAAAACCATCAACAGTAGACCAAAACAAGAAGTAGAGAAAAATTAAACATTCACTTATATAACATTCAAAACTTACACTGTCAACTTCAAAAAAAAAACTAAATCCAACCTAAACGACTACGAAATACACAATTACATTGACAATATTCAAAATTACATTTTACCTTACAAACAACTAAAAGGCAATCAAACCTGTAAAATAATTTGACCACTCCACTTGTAAGTGTTTGATCTCTTCAGCAGTAAAGGGTTGAGGGTCATCAAAAAGCTACAAAGGAAAAGGATAGTAGTCAACGTGTATAATGAATAAATCAAATTGAAATATTATGAGAAAGAGGAAATCTTACCAGGTCAAAACTCAGAACTGTCCCAGTTGTTATTATTTCATACATAAATCTTAACATGTAATATCTGCATTCGATGATGCCTTGTTGCTCAGGAAATTTCTGTTTGAATGAGTGTAAATTCAATATATTATTTTTATGTAATAAATCAAAATGTACAAATTATAAATGGATATTTACCTTCGCCTGTACATATTTGATCTTGAAATTCCTTTTCTTTGCGCTTTTTCGAAAGTGGACCCATGCCCTGTTAGAAAATAATACGAATGGGGTAAATTTAAAATTCATTATAATATATAAAACTATTGTGAAATTCAAACTTACGTTTCCAATATATTCTTAAAACTTTCTCCCACATCATCATGGAGAGAGCATATCCAATAAAGTGCTTTCTCCCTAGGGCAAAAAACCCCTAACATCCGATGATCCCTGATAAAAGGAAATTTAACGTTAGTGGTTTTTTATGTTAAAAGATAATTAACTCTTTGAGAGGGATGTGTTTCATACCTCTCACAAAAAGGCATCATCCAACACTGTGTGATTACATTCTTTTCAGATCTATCAGCAATATAAATCATTCTTTGTTCCTCATCCAATGCACATGCTTCAGGGGAAATCAATTGTGGGTCCACGAATCCATATACATCTGTCAGCTCATTCCTCTCACAAATTTTATACAGATACCTAATACAAAGCAGACATAAGTATACATTTTTAATAAATATAACGCAAGGAAAAGGTGTTAAGACTTACATGATAAAAATTTGCACCACGTTGATGCCCAACTTATCTCCAGTGACAAACTCTATGATATCAGTTTTCATAATCCCCACACTTAGTTCACGTCCACAGACATGAGCTTCCATTGTAAAGTCATAATGATCCGCCAATAAATTTGAATATCTTGACAATTTGTCAAGACAGCTAGTATCTGCATCTGATGTCATAGCTATCTGTCTTTGTTGTTGTCTATACAGTATTTCTTTACCTTTGAAGTATTCCTGTAAAAATAAATTGAAAAATATATTAGTTTTCAAATGATAAAACATTAATAAAAATATAAAATAAAAGATATAACATCCATACCTCTATGGTAATGAGTCGAAGAAGTCTGGATGGACAAAGTAAAAAATGGCCGATACTATGTCCAACTGTCGTCACCTCATCTGTAGGTAATGGTATCCGAGCTGATCTATCTATAATATCCTGTACAGTGACCCTCTGATTCTCTACCTCTAACTGTTGATGATGAACTGTATCTCCTATACAATATACCATCCCATATGCAACTATATGATGTTGAGGATCATCAACATACATCTCACAATACGTAGGTAGCTGCGGCGGAGGAGGAGGATCAAAAATGGGGTCCGCAGGCTGAGGTGGGGGAGTGGGAGCTACTGGGAGAGGTGGAGTGGGAGCTGCACCCTGATATTGTCTTTGCAAGTCTGCAAACATAACCTGCACCGATGCTCTAATCATGTCCTCCATTGTCGCATTAATATTATGGACTTCAGCCTCCAAGGATTCTATTTTTTTTATAAACTCCCTCAACGTTATAAGTTGAGGAACGTGGCAACACTTTTCTTACCGATACACCTGCCGGATATCCTCTTACACGGCTAGGATGTTCGGGCTTTCCCAATGCCACAGATAAAATATCTTCCCTCCCAGATGGTGTAAATTTCCCCTGTGAACTCTGCTCCTCAAGAGAGTCCTGTAATAATTAATTGAACATTTCTATAATGATTGGAAATATATGACGAAAATAGTAAACTTAAATAAATAAAATAGATATCTTACAATCCTCTCAACTACGAGTCTCGATTCTTCCGAAAGATATTGTCCTTTTTTGCCCTTCCGAGCTCTATTACATTTCTCATGTCTAGATGGAGGGGATGGAGGGGCCACCTCTCCAGAGCTTGAAGACTCAGCTCTTAGTTGTTGAAATTTTTCTGCCATCATTTGTTCTTCCAATAATGCATACCCTCCCCGAGATAAACTATGAGGGTATACATTTTTAGATTGGATCTCTTGATGAGCTTTCCTTGTTTGCTGTAAATTAAGAATAAGTAATCATTAACAAAACAATAATAAGATCATTTATATAAGAAAGCTTATAAAAGTTTACATTGCCCTTCCCAAAAATGATTCTTTTCTTCTACTTTCAAAACATTGTCTCCATGTCTCTTCATCTATAAAAGGATATATACGACATGGATTCTCACGACTCCTATGACCATAAATGAAATCAGATGAGAGGGTTGATTTGAAATCCCTCCATCTCCTAGTAGCCAACGATAAGCATTTCTTCCTGACTCCTCCAGTGTCAGGAAGATCAAATGTCATCTGATAAAAAAGAGGTTAAAAATATTATATATTCTAGAAACATTTAAAGAACAGTCAAACAATAGCAAAAGATCTTACCAAAATGGTCTTCCATAGCTGAGAAATTATTGCCTTATCCACACTTCTCCAATCATCATAGAGAATGCTTACTTTTCTCTTAGCCCGAGTTGCTACAAAACCCTTAAAATCTTTACCATTTGGACCTCTAGGAAGATCATCATCATCAAACTCCACGACTATCCTCTCCTCCTTCGTACGGGCAAGTGATAATTTTGGTAAACGTGTGCACCCACGCTTACCAACCTTTGAACTCCTTTTCATAATAGGAGCTTTTGAATGTTCCTCCCCAGATGTATGACCAATATGCTCATCTCCAGAATCATGTGGCTGATCAACTGATTGATCTGTCATTTTCCTTAAAATCAAAAAAACAAACATTAGTTCACAAATATAAAAATTCAAATATTGTAATACTACTTAATCAGAAAATAGAAAAGTGTACTAAATTACATAATAGTAAACATTGGTAATATGATAAGCATGTTAAACAATGATAAACATGGTAAACACAGTCTATTGTACCCCTCTATCTTGGATTTTAATTATCACAATCACTCTTATTATGTTCTAACTTGTTTTCAAGTGTTTTTGTTGATAGGCAAAAGGTTGCCAAGGAGTTGGCCCAAGAAAGCTGAAAAGTGGACTCACTGAGTCCACCGGTCAGCCGGTGTGAGCTCACCGGCCAGCCGGAGGACCCAGGCATAGACTTTCCCACTGCCTGGTGTCACCGGCCGGCCGCTGGATCATCACCGGCCGGCCGGTGGACCAGAGAGCTTTGCTGTCTGGACCACCGGCCAACTGGTGATCCCCCACCGGCCGGCTGGTGCGCCCAGGACTTCTCCTCTTTACGGTTTTTATTGTTTTATCATTTTGGTTTGATACATGTTTCAATAAGTAAAAAATTTACAATATCTAACATTATATGAAAAAACTAAATGTAAACAAGAAATAAACATGTGTTACCTGTAATTTTAGGAATGTACAGTTGGATTGTTTTCCCAAATTCCTTCGTCGTGATCGTTCCTTATGGCACAAACCATGTCTTCAACATACTCATCATTATGTTCTGTTAATCTTTCCATGGAAGTCGAGATCTCACATAAATCAACATCTTCATCAAATTCATCCTCACCAACATATTGTTTTTCCCTTGTAAAAAAACAGCCCACTGCATATCTGATTGATCTACTACATAGAAAAATTGTTTGGCATGTGTTGCCATTATAAAAGAATCAGCTGTGTCTTCCAATATATTCAGATTAACAAGTGTCATTCCAAATTCATTGTTTCTGACACTGTTGTTACCGATAAACCATTTACAGTTAAAAACAGGAACTTTAATTTTAAAGTAATCAGCCTCCCATATGTCTTCAATCACTCCATAGTATGCACTTGATGCCGAAATTGGGTTTTTGTCTTTAGCACTCGAAAAATGCATTGCTTCTGCAAACACCAATACACCACTATTCTGAACTGCACTTCTGTTGTCATGAGATTTCGTATGAAATGTATAGCCATTAATGTCATAAGCGGACCATGTTATCACATTTAATGATGGACCACCCACTATCCATTTTAATATATCTGATACATCTGATCTACCAAGAAAGGAATTTTTAAACAATGGCAAAAATGTTTTGTTGTGCTCATTCAAAATCCACATTTCTTTCTTCTTTGGATGACATTGTTTCAACTCATTAATATGCAATGTGATATACGGTTGAACATCAGCTATGTTATTCAAGATGTATGATTCTAACTTCTTCATATGTTCAGCTGACAGTGATTTTACTTTCAAGCCACGAATCCCCTTTCCCTCATTATTAACCCGTTCATGGCGAGATGGAGGCAAACCTATGTGTTGCGCCGTAGCCAAGTAGCTCGTACAAAACTCTGCTACCTCCTCAGAAATATACTTTTCAATAATGGAGGCTTCAGGTCGATATGGATTTTTAACATATCCCTTTAATATTTTCATATACCTTTCAAAAGGATACATCCAACGAAGATATACAGGTCCACAAAGTTTTATTTCTCGAACCAGATGAATCATTAAATGCACCATCATATCAAAAAAAGTTGGAGGAAAATACATTTCCAAATGACAAAGTATAAAAATTGCATCCTTTTCCAAAAGCTTCAAAGAATTCACATCAATCGCCTTGTTACAAATTGAATTGAAAAAATAACACAACCTCATTATAGTCTTTCTGACACGGATGGGAAATATTCCACGCAGTGCAACTGGTAGAATTTGTTGCATCATGACGTGACAATCATGTGATTTCATACCTATCAACTTCAAGTATTTCAATTAGACAAAAAATTTTACATTTGAAGAATAACCTTGAGGCACTTTGATATCATGAAGACACTGACAGAAGCTACTTTTCTCCCTCTTCGATAATGTATGACAAGCCGGGGGAATAAATGTTCGTCTTCCTTTAGGAGTGGGAGCTAACTCCAAACGTATTCCCATTGATAGTAGGTCTAACCTTGCATTCAACCCATCTTTTGTCTTTCCTTTAATATCTAGCAATGTTCCGATCAAAGAATCACAGATATTCTTCTCCATGTGCATGACATCAATATTATGTTTGACTTCATGATACCTCAAATATGGTAGCTCAAAAAATATTGATCTTTTCTTCCAAATATGTCTATCATTACCAGATTTCTGTGTCTTTCCCAATGTCACATCAAGGATTTTCACCCTCTCAAAATACAAATCTGGGGATAAAGGTTTTGGAGCAGTATAAAATTCTTGTGAGCCATTGAATGCATTTTTTAGTCTTTTATAAGGGTGATCCATTGGAAAAAACTTTCGATGACCCATGTACACTGTTTTCCTCCCATGATGCAATTGACAATATGACGTCTGTTGTTCGCAAATTGGACATGCTTTATGCCCTTTAACACTGTATCCAGACAAATTTCCATTTGCTGGGAAGTCATTTATAGTGAATAGAAGCACTGCATGCAGTTGAAAATATTCCATTTTATAAGAATCATACACCCTAATACCATCAGCCCATAACAGTTTCAAATCATCAATCAGCGGTGACAAGTATACATCAATATCATTGCCGGGTTGCTTTGGACCAGAGATCATGATACTCAACATGACATATTTGCACTTCATACAAACTTCAGGAGAGAGGTTGTAAATTACCAATAAAACAGGCCATGAACTATGTGTGCTACTGAGGGTTCGGTATGGATTCATTCCATCTGTGCACAAGCCTAGTCTCATATTTCTAATTTCATTTCCAAATGTAGGGTACTGGGCATCAATTTTCTTCCATTATGGACAATCAGCTGGATGACGTATTTTTCCATCACATACCCGCTCATCAGCATGCCATCTTAACCTTTTTGCATCATGTGAATTAGCAAATAAACGTTTGAAACGAGGAATTATAGAAAGATACCAAAATACCTTTGAAGGGTGCTTTGTAATCTCTACATCAGCTTGTGATTTTTCTTTCACCTTATACCGTGATGTCCCACATTTAGGACACTCTTTCAGAAATTCATATTCCTTCCTATATATAATGCAGTCATTCGGACATGCATGTATTTTCCTGTATCCCAATCCCATCGGGAATAATATTTTTGTGGCCTTATAATGTGAATCTGGAAGATCGTTATCTTTTGGAAGAATGTCTTTCATCAATTGTAGCAGCTCTATAAAACTTCTGTCACTCCATCCATGTTTCACCTTCAGGTTAATCAATCTTAACACCGCCGACAAAACCGTAAAATCTGTACAACCAGGATATAATGGTTTTTCAGCATCACCATATAGACGTGCAACTATCGGTTCTATCTCAATTTGTTCTGCTACAATATCGCGAATCATTTCTTAAATTCCATCGGAGTTACCATCTTGCGATTCATTATCATCAGTGACATTTTGTCCAGTTTCGCCATGCCAAATCCAAGGGTTGTAACTCGGATTGAAACCATGAAAATCAGATGATCTTTTATCTCTCTACTTTTCAACTTCTTCATATTCAGACATTTCAGGCATGGACAGAAAAAAAATGTCACTACTTGGAACATTTCGTTTAGCAAATTCCAAAAAGGCATCAACACCTTCCTCATATTCATTGCTCATTCGATGTGCCGTAATCCAACTTCGACTCATTATTACCTATAACAAATAGTAAAAATATATATATTTTTTAGATAAGACAAATATATGTTTATATGAAAAAAAATCATAATTTGAATGTAAATAATTTTGAAATATAAAACAAATCGATGTGTAAACCCCCCTGGACACCCCCCGACCCCTCTGGACATCCCCCCCACCCCTCCTGGACACAACCCCCCACCCCCGACCTGCTTGGAAACCCCCCTGGAGACCCCCCAACCCTCTGGACAGCCCCCCACCCCTCCTAAACACCACCCCCACCCCCTACCCCCTTGGACACCCCCCTGGACACCCCCCAACACCCACCCACACCCTTGGACAACCCCCCACACCCACCCAACCCCTTGTAAACCCCCCTGGACACCCCCCGACCCCTCTGGACAGCCCCCCGCCCCTCCTGGACACCCCCCCACCCCCTACCCCCTTGGACACCCCCCTGGACATCCCCCAACCCTCTGGACAGCCCCCCCACCCACCCGGACAACCCCAAATACCCTCTGGAGAGGCCACCACCCACTTGGACAGCCCCCCCACACCCATCCATCCCCTTGGACACCCCCCTGGACACCCCACCGACCCCTCTGGACAGGCCGCCACCCCCCTTGGACAGCCCCCCACACCCACCCATCCCCTTGGACACCACCCTGGACACCCCCCGACCCCTCTGGACAGCCACCGACCCCTCTAGAAAGCACCCCCACCCCTCCTGGACACAACCCCCCCACCCCCGACCTGCTTGGACACCCCCCCTGGACACCCCCAACCCTCTGGACAGCCCCCCCACCCCTCCTAAACACCACCCCCACCCCCTACCCCCCTTGGACACCCCCCCTGGACACCCCCCAGCACCCACCCACACCCTTGGACAGCCCCCACACCCACCCACCCCCTTGTAAACCCCCCTGGACACACCCCGACCCCTCTGGACAGCCCCCCCACCCCTCCTGGACACCACCCCCCACCCCCTACCCCCTTGGACACCCCCCTGGACATCCCCCAACCCTCTGGACAGCCCCCCACCCACCCGAACAACCCCAAATACCCTCTGGAGAGGCCGCCACCCACTTGGACAGCCCCCCACACCCATCCAACCCCTCAGACACCCCCCTGGACACCCCACCGACCCCCTCTTGACAGGCCGCCCACCCCCTTGGACAGCCCCCACACCCACCCCATCCCCCTTGGACACCACCCTGGACAACCCCCCCGACCCCTCTGGACAGCCCCCGACCCCTCTAGAAAGCACCCCCACCCCTCCTGGACACAACCCGCACCCCCGACCTGCTTGGACACCCCCCCTGCACACCCCCCAACCCTCTGGACAGCCCCCCCACCCCTCCTAAACACCACCCCCACCCCTACCCCCTGGACACCCCCCTGGACACCCCCCAACACCCACCCACACCCTTGGACAGCCCCCCCACACCCACCCACCCCCCTTGTAAACCCCCCTAGACACCCCCCGACCCCTCTGGACAGCCCCCCACCCCTCCTGGACACAACCCCCCACCCCCGACCTACTTGGAGACCCCCCTGGACACCCCCCAACCCTTTGGACACCCCCCTGGACACCCCCCCTGGACAAGCCCCAACCCTCTCGGGGATTTATAGAAAACGATGAAAAATTAGTGAAATCATAAAATTAGTCAATATTGCAAGTCGAACAAATAGATCTAGGGATGATAAATAAGATTATGGTGCCAAAACGAGTTAAAAGGGTTCGCAATCGAAGAATCTTAGCTAGTTTCAACAAAAAAATCACAACACATATATATATACTATCTGCGAAAAAAACGAACTAGTGGGAGGATTACCTGAGTGCTGCGAGTTTAGATGATTGATCCGAGGAGATTAAATATGAGAAACGATGATCGCAAAATGAATCTAAACCAACGAAATGGACGAGCCGATTCGGGTTTACGCGCGAGAGAGACGAGTCGCGACTGTCGAAGGTAAACTCGCGAATGACAGCGAATGACAATCCACATTTTTAAATGAGTTATCACGTCGGTTATTCAATAACCGACGTAAAAACCTTCCTCCGATTCTTTTTTTACGTTGGTTATTTTGATAACCGACGTTATAAAGGGCTCAAAATCCGCGTTTTTTTACATCGATTATTCCATAACCGACGTCAAAAACATCTGCGGATTCTTTTGTTACGTCGGTTATACAAATAACCGACGTTATAGGTGTAACCGAACACAGGTTTGTACGTCGGTTATTAAATAACCGACGTAAAAAACCTCGTTTTACATATTATGACGTCGGTTTTATATAACCGACGTAAAAAATGGTGACGTAAAAAACGTTTTCTGTACTAGTGTATATTATTAAAACTAGTCGTTATGAATAGTAATAACCACCTTTTAAAATTTTAGAAATTTTAGCTCTCAAAATGGACTTCATTTTTGGATTCGGAGTATCGAATTTAGCCTAAGGTGAAATTTTGGTACTTTTTGGATAACTTTTATATTCTGATGAATAGTGAAAACTACTAAATTATAATTAAAAACAACTTTTTTATTCGATATAATTAATAGTGATAAATCATTAATTTGAGTGGTTTTAAATTATATTTAGAATATATTTTTACAATTTAATACAATGTTGGTCATTGGATGTAATTTCACATTTAAACCAGACACAATCAAGTGTCAATCTTTTGATAGATATTATTTCTTAAAAACACGCTATTTGTTTTAACAGCGGGATTTAATTATAAAATTAATTAATGCAATTTCTATGTTATGAATTTGGTAAAATAGACTTCATTTTTGAATTCGTAATATGAAATATAGCTTAGGATGAAATTTTGGCATTTTTCTGAAAACTTTCAATTTTTGATGAATACGTGAAACCACTAAGTGGTAGGTTAAAAACTGAATTTTGAATAAAACTTAATTTTACCGCTTCTGTGAATGGAATTTCGAAAATCCGACAGACACGGTTAATATCAAGGACTAAAATGCGGTTCAATGAGATGAAAATAATTTTTGGTGAATAGTAACTTTTTCCTTTTTTTTCCACGGTTAATAGTAAATAGGGTAACTAAGGATAAATATGATATTACTATAACACTTGTCCTAATTCTGTTGGATTAGTGTAATTTGACCAAAAAAACATTATGAATATAATATGACCATTTAGGTCCACTTGGATTAGATTATGACATTTAATATTATTTTATTTAATGAATAGTTAAAATAGTTAAAATCAAAGTTTAATAACTAAAACATTTTTAATATGTGGTTATACATAAGATAAATTCGACTATAAATATTCATTATAAATATAACATGATTTAATACATAATGATATTTTATTTATAATTTTTAGACTTTAAATAAATTAATTTATTTATGACAGAACGATGATGCAGTAATTACCCTTTTAAGGAAATATTAACATAATTGATGTTATAAATGCTCAAATGCATGTAATTTGGGACTTTTTATGAATTCCACTAATTTTCTAGGTTACTATGATATATTAGTGTTGATTTAATCAACTTGGTTTGAACATATAATTCTGTTATGACTTTCACAAAAATCATATATCAAATATTGTCAAAATTGACACAAAATAGTTTTTAAATCAAATATTATATTATTAATTGTTATTTTATTCCTAAAAATATAAGGATTGGAAAAATGACTTAGATAAGGATATATATATTAATAATAAACAATTTGGGGTTCGTTTGGCATGTTATAGTAAGTGTATTAACTATATAGTGAAAGAAAACAAAAAGACACGGTAAAAGTTAAATTATTTAACTTAGAGTTAAATCTAATTGATAAGGTTAAAATAATACCCTAAACTTGTCTAAATCCTATTGGTTGATAGGATTTCGACCCATCCCCACTTTAGCTTCGAAATAAGACCCTTTGGAACCATTATAAACCGATTTTGACATTAACATAAAATAATATTTTGAGGTATTCCTAAGGTGCCCCTCTCCTCCCTTATAAAAGGACACCTCCTCCCCCTCCTCCTCACACCAATTTGAGCACTCATTCTCGGCCAACCCCTGAACAAATCTCTTCTCCACTTCCCTAGAAACATCCTAGAGGTTCTGGTCTTCCTCAAAGACCAATTTTAGTGCCCTAAGAGGAGGTCTCAAAGAGGCACTTCAAAGAAGAGGTAATTACCGTTACCCATTCTTTCATCTTTATTTCTTCTTCCACTTCTTCTTCTTAGGTTGTTTCATTATGAAGTAATAACATCAGTATCACTCATATACTGATATGTTATTTTAAGTATGAAACAAAACTATTTCACCATCTATCCATCCTACGGAAAAAGAAATCACCGCGCGTGCGTACGTACGGAATACCGTCTCCACGACGCGATGAGATTCATTCTTAATGATTATCCATTCATGAATGATTATAAAGTATATATAATAAGTACTAATGAAATATATGACCTAATAATGATACTGGATTTATGTATGTATATATATATGTATGTCATCTACTTACTTCCATTCAAGACAATAAGGAAAGAAAAACAGCGTTCATGCGTACGTACGGACTACCGTCTCCATGAACGGTGTTTTTAATTTCATTTATCTATATTTTATATATATATATATACTGAATATATATGATATATAAATCATATTTTATATTCTGGAAGTAAGTAAATCATGATATAAGTAATAATAATGTCAAGAACAACAAGTCAAAACACCTACGATAAATGAAACGATTTTTCCCAAAACGCTTCTTTAACATGGAATTTACAAAAGAACAGGTAATATAATGTCATAAGTGAATCATATATGATATCATAACAATGAATATGATTCTGTAATAAGTCAATGACATTATTTAAATCATTATAATGGAGGTTCAGACACATACGAAGCAAATCGGACCTAAGTTAAGGGAAATATCACAATCTCAATTTTATCCGAGATTGTTTATTCGTAAGTATTTACTGGGGTGTATTTTATCATCCACATCCATGTTTCATAAATATGAATTATTATTTCCATCCACCTACAATTTTTTAAATCCATTTTTACCCTTCGTTGAGTTTTTAGTAAAAGAAATGAAAGGAATCTTTTGTCGTTTTTCGTACGAGGTACTTTTTGACTTTTCCGACAAAAGTACGAACAATGTTTTTTTTAACTTATACGGCATGAATGGATTTTTAAAACATTATTTCCAAGAATCTTCCTTTACAAGTTTTCAAGTTTATTTGAATCAATCTATTTTAGTTTATAATTGTATGACATGTTAAGAAAAGAAAAGTGTTTTTGAAGAAGAATGGATATTTTCCTCAAGAATTGAGTTCAAGTATTTTATCAAAATTATTTTCCATCTAAGATAATAAAAGGTTTCTGTTTTTATCTCAATTATTACATGGATTTGATTATGTTGTGATGGAAATATTTTTATGAATTCCTTTATCTTATATGAATTGTTTTATGATATCATGTTGTTTAAGAATCCCATTTTTATTACATGGGTTACGCTATGATTTATGATTTATGATTATGTGGCACACATAAGAAAGGATTCATTATAAGATGGGTGGGACCTATATCTCCCTCCAATGCATTGGGTAAATATTTTATATCTCATGAGATAGACAGGGCTGGAATGGTAGGTTATACCGGTTCAGTGAAACAGGACTGAAACGAGGGTTACTCGATTCAGAAAGGGACTTTGTCCACTAAGATAGTCTTGGCAATGAGTCTTGACTAACAAGAAATGATTCTCTATGATTATGTGTGAATGCCACATAGTTTCATGTTTTAAGTTATGATTATTGTGATTACATTTCACTGCCATGATTTATCCCATGTTATGAAATTATGCTCTCTTTTATTGGTTAAGATTTCCAAAATTTATGTGCTTATGTATATGATGTGATGTATATTTCTTTTGTTTACCCTTACTGAGCATTTTAGCTCACCCTTTTATGTTTTCTTTTCCCCAGGATATAAAGAAAGGTTTTAGGTTTAAAAAAAAGGAAGATCTTTATGGGAGATTTTGAAGATCATTCACCACGATTAGAAGATTATATTCTGAGTTTCCAAAGACACTAAACTATTACGATCCTTGTGTGTGTGTTTTTTTTTATGTACTAAGTATTCCGCAAATGTAATGTAATGTCCATGTACGTTAAGCTTCGGGTCTCTACAGTTGGTATCAGAGGAAAGGTTTAGTCAACCTTTGGAAACTAGGATGCGAAAACGTTAGTGAGATCCCTAGAGATATTTCTAAGGTATGTCTAGGGATGCCCCTAAGGATAAGTATACGTATAGGATATAGTCCTAGAACTATAGTAATGATATTAGATTAAACCAAAGATGTTAGATATTTAAGTTACTCCCCCTTTATTATGATTTTTACCTCTCACACTATTCTTTTTGGGTTTTAGAAAATGGCTGGAAACAAGGTGATTCACGATAATGAAGGATATGATGGACAATGGAATAATATTCTTCATGAGCAACCAAATGAAATGGGATTTGGAAGTCCAAACATCATTATTATGTCGAATCAGCAATCTCATAAAATGATCAATAAAGTAAAATTTGGTATGTTTCCTGACTCGGCTAATAAGAGAAAGATGGAGTTTCATGATGATCATAGAGGAAAGAAAGTTCAACTTCCCCTATGTAAATCATGTGGGAAGAGGCATCAAGGAGAATGTTTCAAAGGAACTGGAAGATGCTTTGGGTGTGGAAAAGAAGGACACAAAGCCAGTAAGTGCAAAGGAAAAGGTTCAGTTAACACCAGGGATGAGGATAATGGTATTGCTACGACATCTACAATGGTTAAACGTTTTAAATGTGGAATGTACGGGCATTATGCAAACCAATGCCCTAAGGGAAAGTCTCATGAAGAGAATAAGTATGGTCGTATGGGTAGTATTTATGTTGATGATGATGATGAGACTACAAATGATATACGAGATGAAAGAATTGTTGAAGCTCGGTCAATGGTTTAAGAATGTAGTGGAATGATTACATGTTTATCAAGTGTAATGTTGTATAAGTAATCTCATGGTACTATGGGATAAAGATACATCTAAGGATTGTTACATTGTTGTCTTTCCTTATGTTTTGAAAGTATGTGATGAATGGTACCAGTATTCTTGGAAAGTAGATGATATGAGCATAATGAAGGGATAAGACGATAATGAGATGTTTGATTGTATGCATGATCTCATGATTGATATAAGGACTAAGTGATATCATGGTTTGAGTATATTGAATTTTGAGGATTTTGGTATGTGGAAAGTGTTAACTTTAAACAGCATTCATGTTTTCACTAAGGTATTCAAGAGAATACATGATTAAGGAATTTGAATGGTTGGAATGTGACCAACAAAACATATCTTATGATATATGGGGATCAACGATGGAATTAAATATCTGGTAATGGTTTTCACTATGTTATGAGAGTGGACTTCAGTATTATGGATAAAACTAAAGATTGAAATGGATTATGTTGGACATAAGTGAGTATTGTTTAAGGATAGAATTTTTTTTCGATATTATTGATGTGATGTTATAGTAATGTAGTTTTAGAAAAAGGACAACCTGCAGGACGGGCGACAGCCCATCGCTTCGGACAAGGCTGTGGGAATCGAACCCACAACCGAAGTGAGACTGGCCTTTATCGCCTACCACTGGCCTACAGGAAGTCCCTGTTTAGTAGAAACTAGTTTTATTATATTAAGCAATATTATATATGAAGTATAAGTCCATTTTAGGAACCATATGTGATTAATCTCACTATAGATCGACTTATGTATATAATTTTTGCTAACCTTTTGTTTGAGACAGATGGAATGACCCGTCATTCTATCACATGATCTGATAACGCTTCACGAATAACAAATTCAACTTCATTTCTTTAAGAGATGAAGTGGAAATTGTTAAAGGCACGAACAACAGTGAGATTGTACCAAAATAAAGTAAGTATTTATTCTAATTCAAATTCTTTACCATTAGGGAAACGATCTTGAAAACCAAAAATGTTGTCCTAGTGATCTTATATCTGATGAATCAGATGGTACCTTAGATCGTCACAAATTTATGGCTTTGTGATTGCTGGATTTTCCATAGCCATGTTCTCTACCACTCTCCATCAAAACATGATGGTTAGATTTCTCTTCCATATCCATATTTTCACCTATGTGGAAACCCAGTGACTAGTTTATTTGGTTAACCGTTACGTTTCATACTTTTGTTTTTAAAGATTGGTTTTGATATTCCTTTTTACGATGTGGGTTTCTATTAAAGAAACTTTCGAATAGTAAACCATTTATATCCCCGACGAATTTCGAGGGCGAAATTCATTTTAAGGGGGGTAGAATGTAACAGCCCGATATTTTATGAAAAATATTCTTTTTAATTTTATTAATGTCTTGCGTTGTACGCTACACAAAAAGGAGCTTGCACAACACGCATCCTTGAATTGACTTGCATTACACGCAATCGCGACCTTCCTCGATAGCGTGTGTAGTACGCAATACCGAGTTTCACTAAACAACGATATGTTATATTATTATAAATAGTCGTTATGAATAGTAATAACCACCTTTTAAAATTTTAGAAATTTTAGCTCTCAAAATGGACTTCATTTTTGGATTCGGAGTATCGAATATAGCCTAAGGTGAAATTTTGGTACTTTTCGGATAACTTTCATATTCTGATGAATATTGAAAACTACTAAATTATAATTAAAAACAACTTATTTATTCGAAATAATTAATTGTGATAAATCATTAATTTGAGTGGTTTAAAAGTATATTTAGAATATATTTTTACAATTTAATACAATGTTGGTCATTGGATGTAACTTCACATTTAAACCAGACATAATCAAGTGTCAATCTTTTGATAGATATTGTTTCTTAAAAACACGCTATTTGTTTTAACAGTGGGATTTAATTATAAAATTAATTAATGCAATTTCTATGTTATGAATTTGTTAAAATAGACTTAATTTTTGAATTCGGAATATGAAATATAGCTTAGGATGAAATTTTGGCATTTTTCTGAAAACTTTCAATTTTTGATGAATAGTGAAACCACTAAGTGGTAGGTTAAAAACTGAATTTTGCATAAAACTTAATTTTACCACTTCTGTGAATGGAATTTCGAAAATCCGACAGACACAGTTAATATCAAGGACTAAAATGTGGTTCAATGAGATGAAATTTTTTTTTGGTGAATAGTAACTTTTTACTTTTTTTACCACGGTTAATAGTAAATAGGGTAACTAAGGGTAAATATGATATTACTATAACACATGTCCTAATTCTATTGAATAAGTGTAATTCGACCAAAAAAACCTTATGAATATAATATGACCATTTAGGTCAACTTGGATTAGATTATGACATTTAATATTATTTTATTTAATGAATAGTTAAAATAGTTAAAATCAAAGTTTAATAACTAAAACATTTTTAATATGGGATTATACATAAGATAAATTAGACTATAAATATTCATTAGAAAGATAACAAGATTTCCTACATAATGATATTTTATTTATAATTTTTAGACTTTAAATAAATTAATTTATTTATGACACAACGATGATGCAGTAATTACCCTTTTAAGAAAATATTAACATAATTGATGTTATAAATGCTCAAATGCATGTAATTTGGGACTTTTTATGAATTCCACTAATTTTCTAGGTTACTATGATATATTATTGATGAATTAATCAACTTGGTTCGAACATATAATTCTGTTATGACTTTCACAAAAATCATATATCAAATAGTGTCAAAATTGACACAAAATAGTTTTTAAATAAAATATTATATTATTAATTGTTATTTTATTCCTAAAAATCTAAGGTTCGGAAAAATGACTTAGATAAGGATATATATATTAATAATAAACAATTTGGGGTTCGTTTGGCATGTTATAGTAAGTGTATTAACCATATAGTGAAAGAAAACAAAAAGACACGGTAAAAGTTAAATTATTTAACTTAGAGTTAAATCTAATTGATAAGGTTAACATAATACCCTAAACTTGTCTAAATCCTATTGGTTGATAGGATTTAGACCCATCCCCACTTTATCTTCGAAATAAGTCCCTTTGGAACCATTATAAACCGATTTTGACATTAATATAAAATAATATTTTGAGGTATTCCTAAGGTGCCCCTCTCCTCCCTTATAAAAGGACACCTCCTCCCCCTCCTCCTCACACCAATTTGAGCACTCATGCTCGGACAACCCCTGCCAAAATCTCTTCTCCACATCCCTAGAAACATCCTAGAGGTTCTGGTCTTCCTCAAAGACCAATTTTAGTGCCCTAAGAGGAGGTCTCAAAGAGGTGCTTCAAAGAAGAGGTAATTACCGTTACCCATTCTTTCATCTTTATTTCTTCTTCCAATTCTTCTTCTTAGGTTGTTTCATTATGAAGTAATAACATCAGTATCACTCATATACTGATATGTTATTTTAAGTATGAAACAACCCTATTTCACCATCTATCCATCCTACGGAAAAAGAAATCACCGCGCGTGCGTACGTACGGAATACCGTCTCCACGACGCGATGAGATTCATTCTTAATGATTAACCATTCATGAATGATTATAAAGTATATATAATAAGTAGTAATGAAATATATGACATAATAATGATACTGGATTTATGTATATATATATATATGTATGTATGTCATCTACTTACTTCCATTCAAGACAATAAGGAAAGAAAAACAGCGTTCATGCGTACGTACGGACTACCGTCTCCATGAACGGTGTTTTTCATTTCATTTATCTATCTATTATATATATATATATACTGAATATATATGATATATAAATCATATTTTATATTCTTGAAGTAAGTAAATCATGATATAAGTAATAATAATGTCAAGAAGAACAAGTCAAAACACCTACAATAAATGAAACGATTATACCCAAAACGCTTCTTTAACATGGAATTTACAAAAGAATAGGTAATATAATGTCATAAGTGAACCATATATGATATCATAACAATGAATATGATTCTGTAATAAGTCAATGGCATTATTTAAATCATTATACAGGAGTTTCAGACACATACGAAGCAAATCGGACCTAAGGTAAGGGAAATATCACAATCTCATTTTTATCCGAGATTGTTTATTCGTAAGTATTTACTGGGGTGTATTTTATCATCCACATCCATTATTCATAAATATGTAATATTATTTCCATCCACCTACAATTGTTTAAATCCATTTTTACCCTTCGGTGAGTTTTTAGTAAAAGAAATGAAAGGAATCTTTTGTCGTTTTTCGTACGAGGTACTTTTTGACTTTTCCGACAAAAGTACGAACAATGTTTTTTTTAAACATATACGGCATGAATGGATTTTAAAACATTATTTCCAAGAATCTTCCTTTACAAGTTTTCTTGTTTATTTGAATCAACCTATTTTAGTGTATAATTGTATGACATGTTAAGAAAAGAAAAGTGTTTTTGAAGAAGAATGGATATTTTTCTCAAGAATGGAGTTCAAGTATTTTATCAAAATTATTTTCCATATAAGATAATAAAAGGGTTCTGTTTTTATCTCTATTATTACATGTATTTGATTATGTTGTGATGGAAATATTTTTATGAATTCCTTTATATTATATGAATTGTTTTATGATGTCATGATGTTTAAGAATCCCATTTTTATTACATGGGTTACGCTATGATTTATGATTTATGATTATGTGGCACACATAAGAAAGGATTCATTATAAGATGGGTGGGACCTATATCTCCCTCCAATGCATTGGGTAAAGATTTTATATCTCATGAGATTGACAGGGCTGGAACGGTAGGTTATACCGGTTCAGTGAAACAGGACTGAAACGAGGGTTACTCGATTCAGAAAGGGACTTTGTCCACTAAGATAGTCTTGGCAATGAGTTTTGACTAACAAGAAATGATTCTCTATGATTATGTGTGAATGCCACAAAGTTTCATGTTATAAGTTATGATTATTGTGATTATATTTCACTGCCATGATTTATCCCATGTTATGAAATTATGCTCCCTTTTACAGGTTAAGATTTCCAAAAGTTATGTGCTTATGTATATGATGTGATTGATATTTCTTTTGTTTACCCTTACTGAGCATTTGAGATCACCCTTTTATGTTTTCTTTTCCCTAGGATATAAAGAAAGGTTTTAGGTAAAAAAAAAGGAAGATCTTTATGGGAGATTTTGATGATCTTTCACCACGATTAGAAGATTATATTCCGAGTTTCCAAAGACACCAAACTATTACGATCCTTGTGTGTGTGTTTTTTGTTATGTACTAAGTATTCCGCAAATGTAATGTAATGTACATGTACGTTATGATTTGGGTCTCTACATAAAAAGATCGATAAATTAACATTTACAGAACAATGAAATAAATAAAATAAGATGGATTTAACAAACAAGCAGTGGAATGATGAATAAAATAATTTACATTACATACCTAAAGTGACCTCATGGGTCACCATAGGACATTAACCAATCCCTTTGCAAAAGAGATACAAAACGAGACTCAAAAAATAAAATTATAAAGTTGAAATGAGCATCGTGATTCTTGGTATGTATTCCATAGTATATCAACACCCTATCCACTTACATTAAAAAAACCCAAAACACACTAGTTTGAAAATAAGACATAATAAAATAATGGTTTTCATTAATTTCAAATTCAATTAACGAGCTTGAAATTTTAGGAAAAGTGTTTCTATTCCACATCATTTTTAGAATAGTTTCCAAGCATGCATTAAAATTTAATGATGAAACAAGACCGATAAAGATGAAAAATACGATTTACCCAATAGAAGGAAAAAAGCATGAAAAAACTGAATAAAAAATCATTTCCCCAGAACCATGGGTAATCCCAATGACACTAGTGTTTGTTTGGGAACTATGATCATTGTACCACAATGAATAATTGTATATAAACCAAAATGAACTAAGTTCATGTGAATGATCCACTAGTATGGAACACACCAATATCCAAGTGGACTCCAATAAATCATAATTATGATTAGTTAGGGTTGTAAGCCTCAATACTGTTAGACAAAACTATGATGAACCACTTCTATATCATCTAGAATACAATTCCAAGTACCCCCACATAGATATTCAGGTTTCATAGGTTCTCCATTTCAAGGGGTGGTGAGGTTTTATCAAGAAAACATATAGGAACATCTCATTTTCTTTACTCAAAAAACACATCAAACCCCTCACATGTGATCTACCTCCTTGAGCGCATCTCCCATTATTAATCTACATAACAAATCACAAGCCTTTTCGTAGGTCCCATATCAAAAATTAAACATTTAACATGAGCATCATGTTCAAAAAAATGGTGCATAACTCAAGATAGGTTTTTCTAATTTACAAATCACTTTCATGAGGAAAAAAATTCCTCATTACTTCGTAAAGAATAAATTTACCTTAGAAAATATGCTTAACCAATATTTTTATGATCTAAATCAATTTGAAATTTGCAGCACCCCATGCTTCCATGGTATGTTTCCCTTTGAATAATTAAATAGCTTTCATTATACACTACTTCGAGATTCTAACACACTGCGACAAATTATACTACTCCTTATGAATAGTAATAACCACTTTTTGAAATTTTAAAAATTTTAACATTAAAAATCTGCTTCATTTTTGGATTTGGAATATCAAAATTAGATTAGGGTGAATTTTGGATATTTTTCTGAAAACCTTCGATTTTTGATGAATGTTGAAAAAAGTCGCGTTATTGGTTAAAACCGAGTTTTTATTTAAAAATTTATTTTTTTATTTATATTACTTTTAGGTCAAAATAGATACATACTAAAAATATATGTACAGTTTGATTCATTGGAATCATTTTATAATAAGTTTATATATATATAAATTTTATTAAACTTTTTACATTCTTTTACCCACATCTAGGAGCTTTAGAAAAATTGCATAAAACAAAATTTTACCACTTCTGTGAGTTGAATTCCAAAAATATAAGAGACTTGGTTAATATCAGTACATAAAATGTGGTTCAATAAGATGAATTTTTTTGATCAATATTATAATTGGACTTTTATTTACCATGGTTAAAAGTAAATAGGTTAATTAAGGGTAAACATTATATCGTAATTACACTATCACTTGACCTAATTCTATTGGATAAGTATAATTAGACACAAAAAGTCCTTTGGAATAATATATGACCCCCTTTTGTCCACTTGGATTAGATTAGATCATTTATTATTATTTTATTTAAAAATGATTTAAAAGAGTTAAATTCAATACTTAATAACTAAATCATTTTTAAAATAAGGTTAAAAATAATATAAATTCGATTATACATTTTAATTTCAAATGAAAATATATTTCATACATATTGATATTTTATTTATAATTTTTAAAAAATAAATAATTTAATTTATTTATGACACTATGATGACACAATAATCACCTTAAAAATGAAATATTAAAATAATTAATATTATAAATATCCTAGAAATATAAATTGAGACTTTTGATTAATTCCACTAATTTAAAATATTAATATGAAATTTTATTATTGAATATATGAATTTATTTAGATGTAATAATGTTTTTAGTACTTTAACAAAAATAATTTAATAAATAATGCAAAATTGACATAATTGAATTTTTTAAACAAATACTATATTATTGGTTGATATAATATTTCTAAAAATCTATGATTCATTAAAATGGCCTAAATGATATTATATGTGTCATTAATGAACATATTGGGGTTCTCTTGGCAATTTATATTATTTTTATTGACCGTATAATATTAATATTTAATTAGAAACTTTAAATGTCAAACTATTTGACTAAGAGTTAAATCTAAAAGATATGGTAATATGGTTAACTAAACCTGATCAAAACCAGTTGGTTTCGATTTTTGTCATCCCATCTCCACCATAGCATCAAAATAAATCATTTTGGATCCATTAGAAACTGAAATCATTTTATTGTAAAATAATTTTTCAATCTTTTCTGAAGATGCCCCCTTACCCCTCTTATTAAAGGTCACTTTACATTATCTCACATTAACACCATAAAGTCCATTTTATTCGGCCAACCGCTACCCAAATATCCAATAAATTATCCTCCCTTATTCCAAGATTCCTTACTTTGGTCAGAATTCCAACCTATAGATACCTTTTGATCAAATAAAATCGAAGAACCCGAAGAAGTTGTTAATATTTCATCACCTCTTTAAAGATATTTTCTTCTTCCAATTAATATTTATTTGTTTTTTCCATTATAAAATAATGAATCCAGTATATTATATATATTGTGAAGTAATTATAAATATTTTACAACCATATTAAAAATTCTATCCATCTTATAAATGACAAAGTAACCATACATGCGTAAGTACGGCCTACCGTCTCCACATCGTGGTGAAGTTTGTTATTCAAACACTTCATTATTTGGATGGGTATACTAATGGGAATAACTGATGTAAATAATAAATATAACTAGATATTAATTCTATATATATGATATAACATCCAATTATATACAATTTTAATATCAAAAGAATGACAAAATCGCTCAAGCATACGTACAAATTACAGTATCCACAAACATGATGAGATTCCTTTCCCCATCGTAATCATTCAAGTAAAATATTCCTTTTATGATTAAACATAATTTTTATGAACTTAATATAATTCTTTAAATAAATCAAATACATCATATCCATAAAAAACATCTTATCTAACAAAAAACGAATCAGTTAACACCTAAAATGATGATACTACTAAAATATTATTAACAACGTAATTTTATAAGATCATATATGATATCGTATTTATGTATATGTTTATTGTATAATTTAATAAATATGTTCTAACTATTATACAAGAGCGTAACATAACATCGACTTAGGAAATGTACATGGTAAGGGTTAATTTCACAATCTCTTTATTATCCTAGGCTGTTTTTATGTAAGTACCTATCAGGACCTCTTTATCATCCACATCCATGTTTCATAAAAATGTATTTCAAGAAAATTACTATTTAATATACTATGGTTCAATGTCCTTTCTACACTAATTTTACATTATATGTTTTGAAAGGAATTTTCAGTCATGTTCCAAACAAGGTACCTTTTGACCCTTTCAATAAAATTAAGGAATGAATGTATTTATAACTTATACGGCAGGTGCGGAAATTTTTTCCCATTAGAAAATCATTGATGAATCCCTTAAAAACATATAATAATATTTCCAAAATAAATGTTTTCTTCTAAATGGGTTCAAAATATAAAAAGGTATTTATATCAATAATTTTCATTCAATCTATGTCAACATCTGTTGATGGATTTTAAATTTTATTGTAGTTGATTTATTATGATAAAAATAATCCATTTGGTATTGATGGTATTGGGATATGTTTGACTCTGAATGTGTTATTTTTTACCATTCTTGGTTAATGGAAAATGTATTGAAAATTTTTAGGCTAGTTTTAATACAAATGATTATGTTATGTTTAAACCTTTTCATATGAGAAATGTGTTGGACACACTATGTGATCGGTGGATTCCTCTATACATCCTCGACGCATTGGTAGGTCTCATGAGACAAACTAGTGTCTTAGAACTGGGCCATGACAAAATATTATTGGTAGTATTTGGATAATTCCTTGACTGTGTAGTTATGATGTCTGAAATTATACATTCCATCATTATGAATGTGGCTATTGATATGTTAGGAGATTATTTGACTACTAGAATATACATGTGAACATGTAAATGAAATTATTTTATTTTATAATTTCTATATTATGATGATGTTTATGTTTAAAAGGATTATGTTTTAGTTTTATAAATTTCATTAAATATTTAGGCTTAGTTAGGAAATTTTCTGCAATATTGTTATCCTTACTAAGCGTCTCAACTCACCCTTTTCTATGTTATATTTTCACCAGAATGTGAAGATGTATTTTATGGTTTCCCTTTGGGGATAAGATAAGGATATAAGTGTGTTCAAGTGGGGACAAAATATTTTTGATGTTTTTATTTCATGATGTAATTTAAAACCTGTGAATGTATCTAGTATTTCCAAGGCTACTAAACTGATCAGTATTTCAGGACATGATTCCTTATATCATTCCAATGTTATGTAATAATTCACTGACTATAGGTAACTGGAGTCGAGGAATTACCATTGGTATAAGAGGAAATTTAGTACAATCCTTGTAAACTATATTTATATAAACTCTGATTAGAGAACATGACCCTAAGATATACTTTTAGGATTGGTATAGAGGAACTACCTAGAATTTTGGTAATGTAGATATTTTGTGTATTTTCCATGAAATACATACCTTTATAGATACGAGCTAGTATATGTGGCTCTAGCATAGATTACATAGGTGTGAAAACTCCAACAAGGAGATTTGGGCATGACCCGGTGTATCCTGGTACAAGACAATGAGATTTGCATCACTCTTGGTTATGAAACTCCTGGGGGACATACTTAGGATAATTCACATTTTCATTACAAACCATTATGAAGGATTTATGAGTATATATCTATTCAATGTAAACAATTTTTTTATGATTATCAATTATATCCATAAATTGTAAAATTTATGTTAAGTGTTTGACATGTTTGGAATTATGAATTGTGATTCATAAACTAATCTATCGTATGCCATTATTTAGAAGTGGCACCTAGTGGACGGAATTGAAATTGTATCAACACGTGTAATCCATGTAGGTATTGACCTCCTACTGAAGTTAATTATAGTGGATATGGTGATACAACTTGTGTTGATCATCTTATCAGCATACTGGGACAATGAATAAAGTTATGAATAATAACCTTACTCTTATGGAGCACCATAATCCACAATGTTGAGGATCAATGTTAGACCACTTCATTAGGAAACAACCACCAACATTAAAAGGGAGTAGAAATCCATTATTATCAAATCAATGGATAAATTTTATAGAAAAAATATTTCATGCTTTGGGGGGTATAGAGAGGGAAAAAGTTGTCATGGCATTTTATCACCTCACTGGAGATGCAGATCAATGGTGGTCATTAATCCAAAACACAAAGGAGGCCTAATAAGTATTGAACATCGAATGGAGGGAGTTTAATGTTATTTTTATAGAAAAATACATTCCTTTGAACATTGAGCAGATATGGAAAGACAATTTCTAATTATGAGGTAAATGGGGGATGAGAATGTTACAATGTATGAGGCTAACATTAAAAGGTTTGAAAGGAATGCGGAAGATTATATATATAATCCAAGGAGTTAGATTGATCGATTCTTTGTTGGGTTAAAAGCATTTCTCTATCCAGCATTAGCCTACCAATACTTCTCATCATACGATGATATTGTCTCATGCGCTATCAAAACAGAAAATAGATTCTCTATGTCTTAATGCTTCAATAGAAAGCAAGGTAATAGGAGATCTAATGATCTCTCTAGAAATAAAAATAAGTGGAAGAAGGTAAAATTTGAATATCCATCTTATGGAAAATGTGGGATGAAACACCCCAGTACATTCCTGAAGGGAATGAGTGTCTGTTACATCTTTGGTAAAAAAGGCCACCAAGCTCGTGATTGCAATAGAATGAAATAGGTTGTCAATGTTGAATGTTTCAATTGTAGAGAAATGGGAAATTATGAAAATTAATGTTCCAATTTCCAAGGGAACATACATCAAAAAAGGCCAAGGTAGAACAGATATTCTTATACGATCATTACTACTGAGTGTGATGCTTCGAAAGACGTGGTGTCTTGTAATTTAATGGTTTCCTCTTGTTTAGCCAATGCATTATTTTATTATGGATCATCGCATTGTATCAGATCTTTCCTGTTTTCTAAGAAAAGTAGATATTTTCAATTTGACCTTAAAATAGAGTTTTCAGTCAAAACTCATAAGGGATGTATCATCATAACAATGTTTTATGAATCAATTCCCTTTATGGAATAAAAATGTACATTATCTACAGATGCAATTTCCATTCCCATGATTGAATATTATATAATCCTTTGAATGTATTTTCTTTTGGAACATGATGCAAACATTTAATGTAAGAAAAAGGTGGTTACAATTTTCTATGTTGATAAGGAGTACCTTATCATTAGTGACGAAATCTCACCACCTAATTCTTATCTAGTTCCACCCCAAGTAGCTCTACTAAATTAAATTATTGGGGAGTAATTGAATGAAATAATTATGGGTGAGGAAAAGAATATTCTAATAGATAATGTACCTATTGTGAAAGAATACATTGTTTTGTTTCTAGAGGATTTACCTTGACATCCTTCAGAATGAGAAATTGAGTTTTACATTGATTTGATTCTTGGATCAAGGCCCATATAGAAGTCACCTTATAGAATGGCCACTGTGGAATTAGTGGATCTAAAGAAACAATTAGAGGAATTGAGTAATATGGGATTTATCCACCCTAGTGTCTCTCTATGGGGATCCCCAATCATTTTTGTTAGGAAAAAAGACTAATATGTGAGGTTGTGCATTGACTATCGAGAGATCAATGATATAACAATAAATAACAAGTATCCCTTACCATGAATTGATGATTTATTTGTCCAACTTCATGGAGCTCAATATTTTTCAAAGATTGACCTTCGATATGGATATCATTAGTTGTGTGTGAAAAGGGTGACATTCCGAAAACAACATTTTGAACCAGGTACGGGCATTACGAGTTTACATTAATGCCTTTTGGATTGACTAATTCACCCTCTATATTTATGGATCTAATTAATCGAGTTTTCAGTAAATATCTAGATGACTTTGTAGTGGAATTTATTGATGATATCTTGGTATACTCCAAGAGAAATGATGATCATGAAAATCACTTGCGCATTATCCTATGGACTCTTAGAAGAAATGAATTATATGGGAAATTTAGAAAGTGTTAATTAGGGATTGAAGAGATTTTTTTCCAGTCCATATTGTCTCTAATAATGGAATATATGTTTATCCTTATATGAAAATGGAAATCCAAGAATGGCCAGTAATGACGAGTATAACAGAGGTGTGTATTTTTATTGATTTAGTAGGTTATTATCGGCGTCTTTTCCAGAATGTTTCCCAATAGAGAAACCCATTAACCAAGATCACTCATAAAGGAATTAAATTTGTTTATTCAAAAGAGTGTGAAGAATTTATTAAAAAACTAAAGAGAAGATTTTTCATTTCTCCTATCTTGACACTACCTTCGGGGAATGATGGGATTTTCAATTATAGTGACGTTTTATTGAAGGGAATTGGTTGTGTCCTTATACGGAATGATAGAGTTATAGAATATGCTTTACGATAGCTAAACATTCATGAACAAAACAATCCCACTCATGTTCTTGAGTTAGTATCTATAATCATAGCTCTGAAGATATGGAGACACTATCTATATACTGAAAAAATTGAGATATATAATTATCACAATAGTTTTAAGTATATTATCTCACAAAAATAACACAACATGATTCAAATGTGATGGCTTGAACTACTCAAGGATTATGATTGCACTATACACTACCATCCGGGGAAGGAAAATAAGGTGGAAAATCATTGATCAGAATGTATCATCGTGTTTTGAACAAGATGTGTGTTGAAAGGGATCCTATTTTCATGGATCAAATAAAACTGGTTATGGGAATAACCATCAAAGTTGGAACATGAATACTTATTCAAATAGTTTCCAAACCTTCTATAATAGGATTGATAAAGTGCTATCAGAAAGATAATGAAGAGATACAAAATAAAATTAATGCTGTGAACGATGGTAGATTGATCGACTTCGTATATGAAGATCGGATTTTCAAATTTGGGAAGATAATTTATGTTCTTGATGTACCTGAACTAAAAGGTAATTATTAGATGATGCATATGGCTCTAATTTCTCTATAAAACCTAGTAGCACATTGACGTATAGAGATTTGAATGAACCATTTTGGTGGGACAAAATGAAGGGAGATATTGTAGATTTTGTGATGAGATGTATGGTTTGTTATCAAGTTAATTCTGGAAGACAACATCCTAGAGTAGTCATGCAACCTCTTCCCATACTAGAGTGGATGTTCGATGATATTAAGTTGGAATTTTTCATGAGGCAACAAATGACATCTAGAAGGAATGACACAATATGGGTCATTATTGATCATCTTACCAAGTGAACACATTTTCATGTTATAAGATAAGATTTACCACATGAGAATTTATTAAGGCTATAAATTAATGAAGTTGTAAGATTCCATGGTGTACCCATATCTATTTTTTCTGATCGTGATCCCCGATTTACACCATGATTTTTGAAAAGTCTTCAGAAGGCCTTAGATACTGAACTGTGTTTGAGCACTTCCTACCACCATCAAACTGTGGGACAATCAAAACAGACTATTCAAACCATATAAGACATGTGGAGATATTTCAAACTTGACCTTCAATGTATGTGGATCAATATTTACCTCTAGTAGAATGTTCCTAAAACAATAACTTCCATTCAAGTATTCAGATGGCACCATATGAAGAGTTTTAAACAATGTGATGTCATGCACCATATTGCTGGGAAGATGTTGGTGATAGAAAACTCATAGGCCAAGAACATGTTGTTGAAATGATAATAAAGGTGAAGGTTATCCACACCCAAATCAAATCATCTCAATGAAGGAAAAAGAGCTATGTCGATAAACGAAGTAATTATTTGGAATTTCAGGTAAGAGATCATGTTTTCTTGATGGTATCTCCATAGAAGGGAGTTATAGGATTCGTTATAAAAAGTAAATTAAGTTCCATGTACATTAGAACATTCAAAATACTACAACTAATTGGGGTTGTAGCTTACCATTTGAAAATGCCGCCAAGTCTCTCCAAAGTTCACGATGTCTTCCACATATCATTGTTGAGAAAAAACATTCATAACCCCACACATGTACTCGCCTATGATAAAATTGAAATGCAACATGATATGTCTTATTGTGAAGAGCATGTTAAGATTCTTGATAGCATAGAACAAGTGTTGAGAAACTGGACGACTCATCTCGTGAATGTTCTATGTAGGATCCATAAGATGAAGAGGCAACATAGGAACCTAAGTAACTGATAATGTAGAACCAAATGAATATTTTTATGTGGTAGTATTCCAGAAATTTCAAGGATGAAATTATTTTAATGACAGAAGAATGTAACACCTCAATCATCCATTGTACGTATCCCATTGAATAATTCAATAGCCTGCGTTGTATGAAACTTCGAGATTCTAACACACCACGACAAATCAAACTAGACGTTATGAATAGTAATATCCACTTTTTTAAACTTTATAAATTTTATCTATCAAAATGGGATTCATTTTTCGAATCAAAATATTGAAAATTAGCTTAGATTGAATATTTGGTGTTTTTCTGAAGACATTAAATTTTTAATGAATATTTAAAACCACTACATTATTGGTTAAAAACGTCTGTTATTTTAAATAATTATTTATTTAATTTAAAATTATTTTAGGTCAAAATAGATGCATAATACCTATATAATTTCAATGTATTTCATTGGAATCATTTTATATTAAGTTTAAATATATAAAAATTTTATTGAACTTTTTACCATCTTTTTCCCACCTCATAGGAGAAATAACAAATTTGAATAAAACATAATTTTTCAACTTATGTGAGTTTAATTTCAAAAATCCAAGAGACACGGTTAATATCAGAATGTAAAATGTGGTTAAATAAGATGAAAATAAAATTATATGAAATGTAACTTTTGAAATTTTATTTACCATGATAAAAAGAAAATAAGTTGATTAAAGGTAAAAATGGTATCATAATTACTCTAAAACGTGTCCTAATTCTGTTGGATAAGTATAATTCGACTAAAAACAACATGAGGAATGATATATGACCCCCTTTTGTCCACATGGATAAGATTAGTTAATTTATTATAATATTATTTAAAGAATTCTTCAAACATTTAAATTCATTTTTTAATTAATAAACAATTTTTAATATAGGGTTATACATAATATAAATTTGACTAAGAATATTCATTATATATATAAATATATTTACTACATAATGATGTTTTATTTATAATTTTTGGACATTAAATAATAAAATTTATTTTTGACAAAATGATGACACCGTAATTATCTTAATAATGAAATATTATACTAATTGATATTATAAACATACAAAAAAATGTAAATTGACATGTTTGATAAATTAAAATAATTTTATAGGATAATATGACATTTTAGGATTGAATATATAAATTTATTTTGAAGTAATAATGTTTTTAGGGCTTCTAAAAATTCATTTATTAAATAAGGTCAAAATTGACATTATTCTGTTTTTAAACGGATACTATATTATTAGTTTATATAATATTTTTAAAAACATATTGTTCAGAAAAAGGGCCTAAATAATATTATATATGTCATTAATGAAACTATTTTGGTTTTTTTGGCAGTTTATAGTAATTTTCTTAACCATATAATATAAAAATATAAAGAGACATGATAAATGTAAAACTATTTATCTAAGATTTTAATCTAAAAGATATGGTTTATATGGTTTCTTAAACCTATCCAAAACATATTTATTGAGAGTTTTGTGAACCATACGCACCTTAACCTTGAAATAAATCATTTCATATCCATTAAAACCTGTAAATTATTTTATTACAAAATAATATTTCAATCTTTTCATAAGGTTCCCTCCACACCTATTATAAAAGGGCACTACCCATTCTCTCAAATTCACTTCATCAATGCTCTTTTTATCAGACAAAACCTTCCCAAATAACCCCTAAACTATCTTACCTTCATTTTAGATGCCTACCATTGGTCAGAAAGCCATCCTAACTTTCCCTTTTGATCAAATCAAAAGGAAGAACTCAAAGAAGAAGTAAATATTTCATCATTTCTTTCTTGATATTTTCTTCTTCCACTAAAACTTTCTTACTGTTTCAATTATAAAACAATAACTATATAATATTATTTATTTTGATGTTATTTTAAAAATGGTACATCCATATTCATTATTCTATATATATCATAAATGACAAAGCCATCATACATGCGGACGCTCGGCTTACCCTCTCCACATCGTGGGGATGTTTTTTATTCAAACACTTCATTATTTGGATGGGTATAATAATGAGTATAACTGATTTAAATAAAAAATATAACATGATAAATATTCATTATTTAAGATATACCTTCCAATTATATACGACATTAATATCAAATTAATGATACTGTCGCTCGTGCGTACGTACAGATTACCGTCTCCACGAACGCTATGAGAATCATTTCCCCATCGTAACTATTAATGAATAATTTTCATTTGGTGATAAAAAATAATAATTAAGAACATAATATCATTGAAAATATAAATCAAATACATCTTATCCATAATAAACACAACTTATTTAACAAAAAATAATTTGTTAACACCCGATACGATGATACTACTAAAATTTTATTAACAAAGAAATATTATTAGATAATATATGATATCATATTAATGTATATGATTCTTGTATAATTTAATAAATATGTTTTAACTGTTATATAGGATATTAACATAACATATACTAATTAAAAGTACAAACATAGGGTTAATTTCAAAATCTCTTTATTAAATGAGGTAGTTTTTACATAAGTATCTAGTAGGACATCTTTATCATCTACAACCATGTTTCCTATTAATGTATTTCAAAACATTTTTACTATTTATTAGACTATGGGTTAAAGTCATGTATACCATTATTTGAAATTATATGTTTTCAAATTAATATTTCCTTCATTTTTCTAACAAGGTACATTATGACCTTTTCAATAAAATTATGGTAAGAATGTCATTTTAACATACACAGAAGGCGCAACTATGTTTTCAAATTACAACATCAATGAAACATCCCTTACAATATTATAAGAATATTTCAAAAATAAATGTTTTATTTAAATGGATTCAAAATACAATGAGGTATTTCATTCAAATAATTTTCAATTCTTCTATGTCAACATCCTTTTGATGGATTTTAAACTTGTTTGTAATTGATTCATTATGATACAAATATTTCATATTGTATAGAATGTTTTTTTGATATTTTTTACTGTGGATGTGTAATTTTATACCATTCATGGTTATTGGATAATGTATTGAAATGTCTTATGCTAGTTTTAATATGAATCATTACGTTATGTTTAAACCTTTTCATATGAGGAATGCATTGAACATTGTATGTGACAGGTGGAGCCCTCTATTGATTCTCAATGCATCATTAGGTCTCATGAGACAAACTAGTGTCTTGGAACAAGCCCTTGAAAAAATATTATTTGTAGTATTGTTATAAGGCCTTTACTATGTGGTTATGAAGTCTGGCGTTATGCGTTCCATCATTATGAATGAAGCTATTGATATTTCATGAGATTATTCGACTAGTAGAATATCCATGTGAATATATAAAATGCATTATTTGATTTTATCATAGTCATATTATGCTTATGTTTAAGATTAAAATGCTTTTGTTGTAGTCTTATGCCTTGCCTTAAATGTTTAGGCTTATTTATGAATGTTTCAGCTATATTGTTATCTTTAATGCGAATCTGAGCTCACCATTTTATATGTTTTATTTTTCCTTGGATGTGAATAAGTATTTTATGGTTTTCCTATAGGGATGACATTGTTAGTTTGAGGTTCAAACATTCTGATCTGTTTCTAATAGGTTTATTCATATAATCGGAAACATCCGATGATTCTATATCCATTTGGACCTACTTTTAAAAGGTATGTGCTCATTAGTTGTGGGCTAATGAGGCTTATGAATATGCATTGTTCGAGAGGATGGGAGGTCAGGCTCATCACACCTTTTCGAGGGGAATTATTACCTACTCTAGGACTCTCATATAGATTTATGTTATGTTTAAGAATCTATATTAATTCACCATGTATGAAAATGATTTTTCCTTTATATTTAGAAATCAATGATTTATATGTATGCGATTTAGAAAATCATTTATATGTAATTTAGGTTCTTCATTGATGGAGAATCAGCTGTATGTATTAGAGATTCTTGGTCAATGGTATCCTTAAATACATTATATAGAAATATCTTGGTCATTATGATAACCATAATGGTTTTAAAGCCACGCATTGGGGCATGTGATGTTTATTTTCATTCAGAATGACATGGATTATTTCAGAGTTGGGATCGTACCCGTAGATGGGCTACCTACGTTTCACTATTAAAAATTGAATGGAATCTGAACCCACGTAGTTTGATAAGAAGGTTATAGTTTAACGTCATATGGTATGGAAAAGAATTAATGAAATAAGTGCTTGAATCTTATAAAGGCTTCCTAAGTACTCTACATTTAATGCAGAGTTCCATGTCCCCATTGTTTTGTAGAGGTTTATGCACGGTTAATGTCCCAAAAAAGATGTCATTATTAATTTTACTCCTTAATCCCACATGAGTCATGCTCTGTGTAAGAAAATGAGGTATCAGTAAACATGAAAATGGTTCCACGAAAGATGCTGTCATGAGAAATGATTTGGGGCTTACGTATGTATGATGGCCCATGTAAATGAAGACCAAGTCTTATTTCAGTAAAGGAGCCCAAGAGTAGGGTCGATAAAGGTATTTGTACTTTATGGAGATTTTGAATTTTATCTCGAGGATTACTCTTGAGAAGGAGACTCCAATTAAAAGAGACATAGGATTGGGGTTTATTCCTGAGAAGGAAGCCCAAATAAAAAGAAATTAAGGTTGGGTCTTACTCTGGAGAAAGAGGCCCAGTTAATGGAAATTATGATTGGGGCATACTCCTTAGAAGGTGGCCCAATGAATTCCTCTCGGATATAGAACCCAACAAAGGAACCATTCCATAAATTTATTTGAAGAGGGTTTTGAAGGCCATTTCTTGAAGAAGAGCGGAGGATTTATGGAAAGGAGGTGACTAGGAAGAAGGCGTGAAAGTATTGTTCTGGCGCGCAAGTCCTGTTCGCGCAAGTAGACTTGCACGACATGAGTCACCTTGGGAGACAAAGAATCTATAGGGTAATACTTGTGTGACGTTGAACTCAATCCCTTAGTATAATACATAGAGGCTTCCAGAAAGATGGCACAAAAGGTCCCTTGAGAGGGAATGTAGTGCACAAATGTTTCCATTTCCCTTTAAGGGTTGAACACTTAGGCACGCTCAAGTATTGATGATTTCTAACACTTAGGCCTTATTCTTCCTCTTTATAGATTTCATTCAAGGTAATGAATTACCATAGAAATTTTCGGAAGACGTTAGACAAAGACTTGGTCCATTAGATCTTGAATCTGAATTTTGGATAATTCGTCTATTAAATGTGGGTCCCACATGGGCTATTTATAGGCCACTAGGCACCTTGGGTGAAAAAAGGAATAGGGTGTGCATGTGACTTGTGTGACCCATATTTGGAACTCTAGTGACTTGCACGACTTGTAGGATACTTGCGTGACGCCCTCCAAATGTGTTCATGGTTCATCCCTTTATCTATTTTGAATGTTCTTAAAAGGGTGACCCATATTGGGTGAAGGTATTCCCCTTTGCCATTAGTTGGACTCATTGATGGAAATGAGTGTTAAAAAAAGTCCCTTCTCAGAGATGGATCTGAAAAAGGAAAGAGGATTTGACTGTGAGGAAAATGAGAAACAAGGGTTTGGCAGCGTGTAGATGTTGGCGTGCAGGTTCCAGCGTGTAGGGTTATGGTATCACCTATATATATGGGATTCAATTTACCCAAACCATCCTTTCTTCAAAGCTATTGATATCTCGTCGCGCAAGTGTCTTCATTTCCTCAGTCGATCACTCGTCTTTGTGTCACACTTCACCAGTAAGGATTTTGAGTTGCACGGAAAAACCTGTGCGATATTAATTGCGCCACATGACTTGTGCACTTTAATGCATTTTCCTTTTTTTGTTTTCTTCATAAGTATTTCATAAAAAACAGACTTACTTAAAAGTTAACTGTTTGATATTTATGAAGATTCAATGGCTCCCATAAGAATTGGATCAGCTGATGAGTTGGCCAGCAAGAGAATATATGACGTGATAAACATCATTGGCCATGATTATTATGATATATGTGATAGCACTCTCCCGGTTTTGGATAAGTACTTGATGAAATATCATTCCAATTTCCCACAGATCATATACTTTCATTTATATGGACATGGTCATATACAAGGATTCAATGTTGCAGAAGCAAATAATTATATTCATCATTCCTGGTTTCAGACTTACACCAATTTCTCTTCGACAAACGTCTCAGTTTTAGGATCATTTTTCAATGCTAGTATTGTGGAGAAGGAATACAAAATGCATCATAGCCCAAGTGCTCCTGATCTGAATCCTCATAAGCCTGAGCTACAGCCGCATTTCTATCCCACTATTTTCCAAAATTCTCATATAGATCAATCCAAGGGATGGATAAAGAAATGGATTTCCATCTTGGAGAAGGTGTGAAGCTGACTTGGATGTGGGAATTTTGGTTGTGACAAACCTGTGTAGAGTTTTTCAAGTATCTGAAGGGAGATAAAATATATGAATCTGTTTGGGTTGAGAAGATAATAGTTTACTGGAATGATAATTTTGTGCCGGACCTAATCAACCGCTGGAGCCTGAAAACCAATTCATCTTATCTGACCCATGGAGTTGTAGGCATCAGCTTGTGGGATGTCTACAAGATCCCGGGGGATCCAACATTGGGATATATGTATGATGAATTCATCCCCCACAAGGTGACCTAGAATGATTCAGAGAAGACTCGATATTTGGATCGAGAGTTATTGAAACATTTCCACAAGCTCAATAATTCAATGTCTACCAAAACTCATTATTGAAAGGATATTAATCCATAGGAGTGGATGGATATGTTTCTCATCAAGAAGAAGGAAATGTGTCCCACTTGTACTCATCCTACCAGCTTCCCCAAAATAGAGAATAAGGGTGGTCTTTGAACATTATGGCCAACTCTGGAAGCAGAAGAGTTTGAGAAGTGGGGGTATGAAGTAGATCAAAAAATCCTAGAGAATACCCAACTGGTGGGATTTTATGCTTTGCGTCTCCCTGTTTATCTCCTTCCAATTAGGTATTCGAAGGGAGGCGTCCGGCCTAGGACCTTCATTGTTGCATCCAAGTTGGATGAGTAAAAAATGGGTGGGTGGCCACCCCGATTTTGGAGAATATTCACAGGAGCTTACTCCATGTCTATATGTGTAAGTCTCCATTGAAAATAGTGGGACCGTTCCATGTTTTGTGGGGATGGATCGCCCCTCACTTCAGGACACACGCAATACAGAGCAGAGTAGTGGTTCTTGGAAGTTTGTTTAGGCCATTAGTGTAGGAATTTTATGGAATTTCTCCATTGTCCTTTAATTCCTATTATCTGAAGGTGAGGCTGAGCATGTTCAATGAATTTCATTTCTTTCCTTATGGAAACCTGCCAACCGGGCGGTTTGTTGATGATGGAAAAACTAGCCTGGAAATTAGGTTATATATGCTGGCTTGAAGAGATGGTGTATTGGAAAATAGAATTAACGGATAGATTATATACATGGCTTTTGCTCCATATTTATTTTCACACCCATTCATTTGTCTCCAGTTGATTGTTGTATCTCCTCCCATGCACGTCAGGTCAGAGCAACATCCAATGGTTTCCCGACAAATCTGGTTGCTGACAGTAATGGATAGAACTGGGGTATTGTTTGATCTACTAGTTGATGGAGTGGTGGGTCAATTGACTACGTGGTATGCCAAGAACTGGGTAGAATCATACCCTAAATGGGTACTGAATCATCCGGTCCCTTGGGTGGGGACAAAAAATAGAACCATCAGGAAAGAAACCCTTCAACTGGAAGGTGATTCCTCTTAACCGAGAGCTGATTCACCAGGTTCCTCCCGAGGGGCTAATTCAACAGTTTCCCAGGATGGGGACGATGAGGCACGACATGTGTCAAAGTGGCCTCATGCTAGATATAATCCTCCTAACAGAGTCAAGAGACCTACTCCCTCAACTCCTGGTGAGTTTTATCATTGAATAAATTTAGTTGCCATTATTTTATAGAGAAAAAAAGTTTCATTTTCATTATCCTTTATCTGTGATTGTAGGAGCTGGGAAGTAGTTGAAGTCCTAGATTGTAGGACCCTCCTTGCAGCCCTCTGGTGAACATGAATTAAATTTAAGACCAGAGGCTATCCAGACATGGAAGTGTTTATATTGTGATGATGAAACTGTATGGATGGACTTATGCGAAGTGTTAAATATCCTTGGAGTGGGGAATCTCGGTCATCTACTAATATGTAATTCGAGGATATCTATAATGATGTCTGGGCTTGCATCAGAGAGCTGTAAATGCTAATATATTCCACTAATGATCCCATTCCTATTTCTAAGAGAGTGAAGGAAATGGCGAATCGTGGCACCATTGATAGGATTGGTGCTTCAGTAGAAGAGGAGAGGCATGATTACATGGCTCATGATGATGTAAATTTCTTTCCATACTTTCATTTCAACTTAATTTCAGTAAAAGCATTGTTACTCAAGGAAATTAATTTCTCCACCCTGTTGCTTGCTAAGAAATGAACTAATGAGGTCCCTTCACCACAAGACAACCCTGAGGGAACCACTCTTGGAGCCGATGAACCTCCTCGCGATCCAAGTGAGGTATCTCTACTCCGGAAAGCCATGGAAGAGGAGTCAGAAAGGTCTATTCTCTCTCCAAAACCTGTATTTGGAGGTGATGATGTCAATATAAAAAGGAATTAAAAGAATAAGTCCTCAACAAGACACTTCATCAGTAGTGGTAAGTCCTCTAGATAGTCATGATTCATAACTCATGAAATGATTTCTCATACTTCATGGGATTTCAGCGGCTTCTTCGATTTCACATTTGAGTGATATGAATAACCCTCCTATGAGGATGAAGATGGGTGCTGGTGAATAGTCGTAAATTCATGATGACCTGGCTGCTACTAATGAAACGAGGAGAGAAGAAGAGACATCTTCTGTTCCCAGTACTGCTCATGTTGCTACTGCAAGGAGAGAAGATCCTACTTCTAGTAAATTAACAATACTTCATAGAACATTTAATGAAGACATAAAATGACTTATATTCAGTGATGATTTAGGTTCAACACCTATAGCAGAACATTTGGAGACCACTGCAACTGACTCCACAATTTTCTCTGAGGAAGCTGTTCGGGGTCGGAGGTCATAGGAGGATGGTCGCCAAGATGACATGTCAAATTCTCACATAAGTGGGACTAACTAGGAATCTGAGATATGACTTGATGAAATGATGAAACATGGTGCATCATTTAAAGAAAATTAAGATCATGTTAAATTACCATTTGATTTAGATAATTTTGGACATGAGTGTTATCTTTCGTCAAATTTTAAAAAAAAATATCACATCTTTGACCATGATTTTTTGGAATGTGAAGTCCGTCTGAGCATGATTATGATATGCCGATGCCTAAAGGGGGTAGAGACAACCCTTTCACTGCAGAGATGCTAGCTCAAGTGGATCTTAACCCGGCCGAGCTTCCTGAAAGTCTTCCTGAAAATACATTTGTAGCTAGTAAAGATGGGGAGGAACCTTCTCATGTTACTGATCTACCTATGGGTAAAAGATGATAATATTTGTGGCTATATTTTATTTAAAAGATAGGTAATCATCTTTTGTTATCCTTTGGAACTAACCAAATCATTCAATTGACTATGCAGGGCCGTCAATTTCAGTGGTTAGATCTGAAGGTGAAGCTTTTGACTTATCCCCAACGGGAGTAGAAAGTGAAGTAACAAGGGTCAGGGGGAAGGATCAGAATAGGGAACCTCCTTAAGGGCATTAATCCCAGACTTTATTCCTCCATTTTATAGTGATGCTGAATCAGACCGAGAGGTGCAAAATGCGCTCCAATTCTCACGTCACCAGGCATGGCAGAATATATGGAAGATCATTTCTGAATTGCCTCTTGAAGCTCTGTCATCGAAGATTCCACGACTATCATACTTGTTCTTCATATTGGAACTTGGTGGTTTTGGATATAAAGAGATCCATACCGCGGTGAAACAAGTCATCTTAAGAAGGGAGCGAGAGCGAAAGTGCCTTCAAGATCTGAACAGAGCGAGGATGTTGACCAATATTGGCGAATTTGAGGCTACGGTGTCCCGAGTTGAGGCTGATCATGCAGCAATGATGAAGGAGCTGAAGCATAAGATCAAGGTGAATGTTGTCTAGTAAAGTGATCTTTATCAATAGTTAGATGTCATTTGTGGGTAACATGACCAGATAAACAATTCCTTGTAAGGAGTCCAAACGAATGGTATGAAAGACATCAAAGATTCCAATAAAGCACTCCATCATGCTTAAAAGAGTGAATCTGGTCATGTGAATGAACTTCAATTGGATGGTTATGATTCTCGGGATGCCATAAATCTAACAAAAAATTATGTTGAAATCCTCTTCTAATTATTGAAAAAGACAAGATACTCAAATCTGTGGATATTCTTCTAATCTTGTGCATCAATGAAAATGACATTTCATCTTCAATCATTTGTACCTGTATTCTCTATCTAATTACCAGTATTTTTTTACCTAAGCGAATGGGCCTAGTAAGAATAGTTTGATTTTTTTCTATGATTATACAAACAACCCCACAATCATTGCATATTTTGTTGCTCAATATTGCCTAAATCATACAATATGTACATTTATCGAGATGAGACTCGACTTTTGTTCAGGGTTCCTTTTACAAGTTCCGAAGTTAATGAGTACCTTGTGTTTTGTTGGTAGTTTAAAGTCATGCATGTTAGACGTAAAAATGCTAATTTTTAAGGTCGAATAGCTTTGAACGAATGGATAAAAATTGGCTCAATTCCTTGATAATTTGTTGGAAAACATATTACCACATTAAATTATGGGGTAAAACATGTTATCTATGACTTAAATAATTTTCAAACTGAGGGATGATATGAAAAATGGGCTAGAATACATTAGAGGAATTATTTCCTAAGAGTGAAGTTACCATTATTTGACAAACATGTTAGGGGGATGAATTATATAGGTCTACTTAAGGAAATTGGCTTCATATTAAAATAATAACATATTTTGGATGAAAGTTCCATTATGTATACTACTTATGTAATGCCACCTAAGTGCACATGCTACATTGTCAGGAAAAATAACTATTAGAAATTTTAATTTTCTATTACTAAAAGCCATTGGATGTTTATGGAGATTCAAATTTTACAAGGAACATAGTATTTTCTATGGAAAGAGGTACTTCAATATAGATAGGATATTCTCAATCAAGATTGAAAAATAATTGGATGAATTTCACTCCTGTGAAGGTTAGACCCAAATGTAGGGAAGGTAAATATAAACCATAGACTTGAATACTTTCAGATCATGAAAAGGATTATGGGACAAATATGTTAAGGATGGATGTTTTTACGGATTCCTATATATCTTTATTAAAACCAACAAAAAAAGAAGTTTTCCCCCCATGAATGAAGATTCCACTATTTGAAAAACCTGTTAGGGTGTTTGAATTATGCAGGGCCACTTAAGGGAATTGGCTGCATAGTCAAATATTAGGATCATTTGGCGGACCTGTATGTTATGTAGACTATTTATTCAATGTCGCCAAAGGGAACATACTGCATGGTCAGGAATAAGAATTCCCAGGTATCAGACATTTTGTGACCAGAATTCATGAAAAGGTTTATGGAGATCTGGAAGTATTTAAGGTTTGGAGTATGAAACATAAAAATCGGTATTGTCTAATGCATGAAAGAGACACATAGACCAATGCTGAGCATAATCATGTTGTGGCTGGGTCCGGAATTGAGATGCTGAACTTCACTACATATCACGTTAGGATGAGAATCAAGCCATACGTAGTTCGTGAAATGTAGTTTAACGTCATGTGGGATAAGAACGTAGGAGATCTTAGTTTAGGGTCGTAGAGTTCGAACCATACCGAGGGAGACACAATGTGTGTTTGTTATATACCAGATGTGAATAAAGACCAGGGTTTTCATACAAAATTCATGTTCTCGCATGGGGACTTTTCCGCCAAGGGATTGATAGTGGAGTTTCGGGTTACGCCCAAAGACTTGGGGCTGGGTTCGATGGATGGTCGAGCATTCCTATGTATCCCATAAGGATGTGAATCAAGCCAAAAACAGTTCATAATTTACCCTATGTATATATTTGGTTCGAACATGTGAAGGGTGAAAGGGGAATTTAGTGAAATGATGGTTGAATCCAAGATTAAAGGATCTAGCATTTCCATATATTCATGTTGTCCTTGGAATATAACATGATTGGAGATCAATGTCAATAATGATTCCCTCTCAGGTGAGGGTGTCCGAGACTATTTTAGATTATTTTCATACATGACAAAAGTGTGAATGGTTTAAGGTCATTTGCATGGACCGGTGCTGCATAGTTTAGCGTCATGTAGCTAGGACATATTGCTATGAAGTTTAATGTCTTACATTGAGGACAATGAGGGACTGTATAGTTTATCGTCATATAGTAGGGACAATGATGAATCAATTTGAATATATTGTTTTCTGTTGGGGGGGCTTCACGGATCCACATCGTATAAGATGGAGGTGAACCGATGTGAAGATATTGGTTTTGGCCTTGAACCTCGGTAGGTCGCCTACATACCTAGCCTAGATGTCAAGGATCAAGGTCCTCATAGTTCGATTGAGAATGAATTGATGATGAATTTGTACTTGAGGAAAACCTGAAGATGGCATTGGGAAAAATGTGTGGTTAGCGTCCTAGAGAGGGTGTTATTGTTGAAGCTTACTCTAATCTCACGTGAGCCATGCTCGGTGTGAGAAACAAGAGGTAACAATAAATCTAATGATTCACAGTTCAACATCATGTGTGACAGAAGGGTGATGTACAGTTTAGCATCATGTAGCTAAGATATGTTTTAGTTTAACATCTTGTAGGACATCTGCACAGTTTAACATCATGTAGGACGTATAAGGGAATTCATCACAGTTTAATTTTCATGTGTCCCATACATGGGGTTCTTGGTAGTTTAACGTCTTTCATCTCAGATGAACTGTTTAAAATCATGTTGGATGACAAAGGGGACATAGTTTAACATCATGTTGGATGATAGAGGGGATATGCAGTTTAATGTTCTGTAGCCATGAGATAAGGGACCATGAAGTTTAATGTTATGCAGTGAGGACTAAAGGGACCATGCAGTTCAAATTCTTGTAGTGAGGACAAAGGGACCATGCAATTTAAAGTATTTTAGTGAGGACTAAAGGTTGTATATGTGATACACAAAATACATCTTCAATAATCATGCATTGGTAGGAGTTATAATTAGTTCCCCATTCATTGAGATTAAAGAATAAGCTCCATTGGAGTAGACCTTATATATTGAATAAGTTCCTTCGCCCTTTGGAACAAGCATCAGAGGTTTCATTCCTGGTATCATTGGAGTTATGAGGACCAATACCAATTCTCCTTGAATGAATGAACGAAGATGAAATGTTTTATTGAAAGCTCGTGCTATTCGATTCTGATAGACTTCCAAGTGGTGCAAGGTGCACAATATTTATTCATCTTATCATTACAATTAATAAAATAGCTTCTGATATTGTTCATATATAGATAACTGATCACAAATGGATACTCAGAGTGAAGGTAATTGAACTTAAATAAACAAGACTACTTCTGTTCGATATACCAATGACTATGGAGTTGACCGCGTAGAACTGCGGGTGCTGGTCTGATAAGCCCATAAAGCATGAAAAATATTACCAGACCATGATTTCTTATATTTATCCAACATCTATTACAGTATTTTTGCAAGAGTCTTATTGAAGGCTTCTATTTTTTCATTGGCTATTGTATGATACTGAGATGAATATTTGGATTTGATGTTGTATTATTGATACAACTTTTTCACCACGGATGAAAAAATTTTGGTGCCATTGTCCATCGATATGGTATGAACGACACCAAATATGGTAATAATGTTAGACTTGAAGAAGCTAAAAATGAATTTAGAACTAACTACTTTGAGAGGTATTTCCTTCGCACATTTAGAAATGATGTCAGTATCATTAAGAATATATACTTAAACTTATTAGATGTATCCAGAGGATAAGGTCCTACTATATCCATTCCGCATGTGGAAAATGGCCATGAGTATATAGTTGTATGAAGAAACACTGGGGTTTGATGAATGATGTTGGAACATACTTGTAAAGAATGACACTTGTTAGTGAAATCATCAAAATCTTGTATTATTGAAGGCCAGAAGTATCCAAGCCTTCATATTTGACAAGAAAGTCTACGTGAATACTGGAAGGAACCACAAACTTCTGCATTTACTTCATTAATGTCAGCCATTTTCTCTTCACCATCAATACATCTGATGATAATTCCATAATAACAACTCTTTTAGAGAATTTTTTGGTGATCTGGGCTATCATAAAGTGTAAAATTGACCACAAATCACCGGACTTGTTCTTTCCCGGCTCTATCTGGTGGGAGTGTTTCAGTTTGAAGTTATTCCCTGATAGGTGTCATTTATCCTGTAGTATGACCATAAGGTTCCAAAATGGGACTGATTTCATTGATTTCCTCTGTTCTGATTTGAACAAAAGGTGAAACTACCCGATGGTGGGCAATAAAGATGATTGTTTCGTCCCGATTTGGATCTACCAGGGCTGTTGCTACATTAGCCAGTGCATCAACATGGGAATGTTTTAATCGCGGGACATAAGAAAATGTCAGTTCCGAGGAAAATTCCTCCATTAACTATCTGATATAATCACACAAATAGATTAGCTCTTCCTTTCTGATGGTATAATCCCCATTTATTTATTTTATTAACAAATCTGAATCATATTTTACCTTCAAGTGATTCACATGCGCCTAGAGTTCCAATTCCAAGCCTGCGATGAGAGATTGATATTCTGCATCATTGTTTGTACCACATTACGATAATAAAAAGGAATAAGGAAATATTTCATTTTCTGGGGAAATAATGTCTATAAGTAATAAAACTTTTTTGTGTTTAGGATTTTCCATTCGCTTCCCTGTTGGACTTCAGGAGGCACCATCAAAGTATATTTTCCATGTTTGAGGATTATTTTGAATAAGGAAGACCTCTTCATCAGGATGTTTTGTATTAAATGATATATCTTCTGCTGATGGATTCTTATCAAGGAAATCAGCCAGGGCTTAGACCTTTATTGACTTTCGAGACACATACTGGATATCTAACTGCTGCAAAATAATGGCCCACCTAGCCAGAAGTCTTGTAAGCTTTGGACGACTAAGGATAAAGTTGATCATGTTATTGCAAGATAACAATTGGACCTCATGATTTTTCAAGTAGTTTCTCAATTTCTAAACTACAAAGATTAATGATAGGCAGCATTTTTCAATTCTTGAATGTCGAGTTTCTACCTCAACCATAGTTCCACTGAGAGAGTAAAGGCTATTTTCATTCCCATCATCATTTTTTTGGCATGGAAGGCACCCAATGATCGCTCTAAAGTTGTCACATAGAGGATATGTGGTCTTCCTTAAACAGGTGGAATTAATATCGGTGGACTCAATAGATATTTCTTGATGATATCAAATGCCCCTTGGAAATCATTGGTCCAATGGTAGGTGAATCCCTTCTTCATTACTTTGTTGAAGGGTAAGCACTTGCCTGCAAAATTGGCAATGAAATGCCGAATATCGAACAAGTGTCTTTGAAGTCCTCTTAATTATTTCAAATTTAGAGGAGTTGAAATACTATGGATTTATTTTGTTTTCTCAGGATCAACATTCATAACATGATGGCTTACAAAAATGCCATGAAAATTTCTTGAGGTTACCCCGAAAGCACATTTGAAGGGGTTCATTTTCAAAATGTGTTGTTGACGATTGTTGAATATAACTTCTAGATCATCCATGTGATTAAAATGTTTCTTGTATATAACCACTAAATCATCCGCATAACATTTAACAAATTTACATAACAAGGGTTTCAAGAAATGGGGGATGGCACGTTGATACATTGCACCTGCATTCTTTAGGACAAAGGGCATTACCTGATAGAAAAACACACCTTGAGGGGCTCTGAAGGCTGTGGATTATTCATCTCCTAGGTCCATTTGGATTTTATTATACCCAGAATATCCATCCACGTAGTAAAGTGCTTCATAGCTAGAGGTTGCATCAATTAAGAGTTTTGTGATCGGAATTGGAAAATCATCCTTAGGGAAATGTCTATTAAGATCTCTAAAGTCAATGAAAACTCTAATTTTTCCATTATTCTTTTTCACAGGGACAATTTTATCCACCCATTTGGGATATTGATCACCTCTAAATATGTTATCCATGATAATCTTATCAACTTCAGCATCAATTTTGTAGGCATAAGTTGGGTGTGTTCTTCATGCTGCTTGCTTGAATCCTCAATGTTCTTATATCAAAGCCAAATGATGAGTGAAAACATTGGGATCAAGACCTAGAATTTCTATATAATTCCATGAAAATATATCTCAGTTTTTCATTAGAAATGAAGTATATATTTCTTCCTCTTCAAGTTTCATGGCTACACAAATTAAAGTGGGGCGTGGATCTTCTTTTATACCCTGATTTATTTCACTAAGTTCATCCACAGTGGCAGAGATACCCACATCAAATACTGGAGGAGCATCCGTGATATATTCATCTTTTTCATCAATATATGTTACTTCCTCTACTTCTACTTGTAAAGTATATGATGAAGCATAATTTCCATGATTAGGGGAGAAGTTAAAATTTTAACATTTGGAAGAAGAGGCTTCCATTTCTGACACTATTGATGATGAAGTGCCATCCTGGGTCGATAGAGAGGAGATGATGGATTGAAAATCGACATCATTATTTTCCTCTAGTATTTCTATAACTTCTTATGTCCTGGTTTATGATGTATCGAATTTATGGACTTCAGAGGATGAAATGAAGACATCTCCATTTACGGTTTTATCATTGCTTGGCCAATCAACAATTACTCCCATGTTGTCTGGCTCTATTTTCGTAATTAACATTATTGAAGTTTCCATAAGAGTGTTTGGATTTGGGTCTATCCCATTAATTTGAATAATAGAAAACACATTATCTCTACTCACATGTATGAATGAGTTTACTGGAATCGTTTCCAAACCATATGGAGAATTATTTTTTGTGACATTCTATGCAGTGGATTTTTTCTTTCCCTCAATGTGATAAAAATATGCCTCAATGTATTGAGATTCACATGTTTCAATGGGGATTTATCACCTAACAATTTCCCTATATGACCGTTGAAACAATATTTAAGACATTGATGGTATGACTAAGTACGACTGCATTTTGTTGAGCCAAGGTCTTCCAAGAAAAATGTCGAAGGATTTTTCGGGATTAACAACCATGAAATCAGAATTAGATACAAGCTCTTCAAACAGAATTCTCAATGTAATTTCACCCAGAGGTTATTTTTCATTTTTATCATATCCTTGCAGACACAATGTAGAAGGAGATAAATCAGATTCGGTGAGGCCCAATCGACAAAGTGTAAGAATAGGAATGTGATTTACTCCTGATCCATTATCAATGAATTCTCATTGGATGTCTATATCCTTGAATTTTCTAGATTAGTATCAATGTTATGATACTTCCATGTAAAACATCATCTTCATCAACATCTGTAAAAGATATCTCTTAATGGAATTCTTCAGGATCATTCTCTATATGGTAGACTTCACCTGTATCAATTTCAGTTTCGAATTCTTGAGGACTTGAAAAATCCACAATAAGCACCTCCCGAAGATGTTTTGATAGATTCAAGGCATCCAGAATTGATTACATGGCCGGTAGTGGAGAAAAATGTATCAAGACATCATACTTTTAGTCCAATGGTCTGCATTTCCCATCATGAAAATGTAGTTTTCTAGGTGACTTTGAAGTTGATGCTTTATCATAGATGCATCGTGTATCAGGGTAGGAGTTGGAAACACTCCTGGATTCAGTAGATTAAACCGATTATGTCTATCTATTTTCTAAGAGGAAGAAAGTGGGACCTCTAACCGGTCTTCCAAAATTACTATGTCAGGACTGAATCTTCCATGTGGGGAAGAACATTCTTGTTCATGTTAAGCCCACTAAAGGGATTTTCCATGAGCTTCTGCCGCATATACAGTTCTAGCAGTGTTATGATTGAAATAATGGCTTCTGGAATATCCACATCTTCCTCGATATCCAAGATCCTTGACACTTCCTCTAATTCCTCTGTTAGATACATGGAACTTAGGATCATCATAATAGAAAATATCATTGGAATAAGGATCTGTTAAATGAATAATCTTAACAGAACCATAGATCAATTATTCATCTGATGAAGATTCTCACTGATGAACCAATTCAGGATGTGCTGTTTTTCAGGGTAGTTCCCATTATTTTGATGAAGATGGAATAAAATCATCCATAGTCAAAGACAAATTAAGCTTTGACACAAGCTTGTCTTCTTCTGACTGCTCTTTTTTCTTCAAATTACGCTTCTTTGTTGAGGATTTACCTTCTAATGAAGGCGGTTTGGTGTGTAATTCATAGAATAATTCATAATTGGTTTAATCAATTTTGTCCGTAAAATGACATGAGTTTGGTTGAATGTTTTTCTGACCATCCAATCATCAATTTTCTGTGCCTTTTGTACTTTTAAATTCTTGACACTCGACCTCTTCCTTTGGATCAGTAACAGTAACACATGCTACCTCGGTTGAAGAACCATTCAGTTTTAACTCCCCAGAATCCACCATCGTTTGCTGGTGGAATTTATAGACAATACACTCCTGAATGGGATTCCCCAACATCTTATGAAATGGGAAATAATTCGGGAGGTCTTCATCTCCTTCCTTGTTCGGCCTTTTGGGCCTTGGAAACTGAACCAAGTTGTTTTCTAGAGTCGAGATGAAGTAACCCGGAACATGTTCATTCTGTAAAGAATAAAAATTGTTCTTAAAATATTGAAAGGGTTTCTACCTTTGATCTTTTATAACATCTTGATGAGGAGACCATTGTTTTTGATGTTCAAGAGGTTGAGTCCTTCGATATGATGAAGGTCGTGAAGTGTAAGTAGGTACATGAGCTTGTTTATGTGTAACTGTAGTAGTCTCTAATTTTCCTATTCTCTTTCCTAGAACTGAGGTAATTACATGATTTTTTTCCTTAGTCTACATAATAGAGTCTTTTATCTACTGAGAAATTGAAGTATGGTCTCAAAACCCTCATGTGTATTTCACATGGATCAACGGTTTGCATAATTCATCACGCAAATTTTCCACACAGAGTGGAATCAATTCTTTTTAAGGGAGTGCAATGCTTAAGGAATATGTTAATCCCTTCTATCAACCAATGAAATATGGAACTCTTTCTTTTTCCCTTTTCATACTATTGGTTAGATAAAAAACAATCAACTTTTCAAATGTTGAGCTAAATTAAAGAAGGAACCTTTGACGGATATCTTCCCACAAAGTAATTGATCTGGATTGCATACTAGTATACCAGAAAAAAAGGCCCTTGTAATGATTGTACAAAACACCTGATCTTAACTACTATTTGTTGTAGAGGAGTTCCCATCATATGATCACAATGAGAAACAAAATGTGTAATGTTTTGTTCTGGATCTCCCGAACCATTAAAATTTGGGAATGTGGTGCTCACAAAATTTGTTGGGGGAGGAATTTCATCCACCCATTCTGGGTAATATCACTTTTCTGGTTGAATTTGTGCATGATTTCATTCCATAGCTTCTAACTGAGCTGTTAAGGACTCAATGGAAGTCATTAATTTTTGAGAAACATCTGGTTGAGCTTGGACCTTAGCAGGTGCAATAACTAGAGTTTGGAAGGCTGTAGTGACCAGGACTGCCACTGATGGTAGTATTGTTGGTTATTGTTGAGTATGACCCATAGGGTTGGACATGTGAGGGTGTACTTGTAAAGGGGGATATTCTTGATCCATCCCAGTAACTGCAACAAACTCTCTTCATTGATTAATTCAATCATGCTTGAAAGAAGACTACCTTAAGGCAGTTCTGCATTTAACCTCCTTAATCCCCTCATTTCTTCTTCTTGTCGTGAAAACCATTCCTCTAATGATAGATATTTCCCTTCTCAAGAGGTAGGGTGGGGTGTAACCTGACATTTAATATTTTTCTTGGCATGTTCCTTTCTGGAATATGGAAGGGCATTACCCAAAGGAATATCTTTCCCTTGGGCGACCCTCTATCTTCTTGTACGCACAACTCCTTCATTAGATTATGTGTGCACATCCTCTTGAACATGAACTTCTTCGTCTGATCCCTCTATGTGAGCCTCATGTTTTGGGGGATCAGTGACAACGACATTGATGACATTTATAAATGCAATACGCATTTCATCGCTTCTGTCAGTGCTTCTATGATATTGTCTTCCTCCAAGTCCTTTATGAGACATTGCCTTTTGTTGGGTTGAACCCTCAGGAACTTCTTGTTGAACCGTAATTTGGAGGGAATATCCAGATAATTCGGCTTTTCATTCTTCTTGGTGATTCTTACCTAATCTAGAGAAGACTGACTTTTGATGAGGAAGCGATTGTGAATTTGATAAATTTCCACATCCAGTGGACTGGGCCTGTTCCAGTTTTTCCTGCTCAACTCCTCGAATCTTGTCTATTGATCCTGATGGTTGAGTTAAAAGAATTGATAGTCTAGAAAGATGTGGTGGATCCTGAGCTGATACATCTGAAACGTTTTTAAAAACTCTCCTTATTTTTCAGAATTTAGTCTGGAATTTGGCAAGATGCATCATCCAACACCCAGTCAAATCACCTGGCTCAGATGACTGTTAGATTTTGTCTGACACTTCTGTCACTTCATGATGTGCCTGACCTAAATGATATCCTTGTTTGATATTCTCATTTTCATAATGGTATAGTAATTCGACAACTAGTTCTTTATATTCCTAACAATGAGAATAACTAGTTGAGGCATGTTCTTGAGAAAGACTTTCATTACACACAAAACCAGTTAGCTGTGGCCCACCATGGGTATTAAAATTTCATGAGACAACATTTGGTCGTCTTTGTTGACTAGGGAGCATAAAGAAATGAAATGCTCCATGAAATCCCCATCCCCTTATATAAGTACTATATGGGGCATTAGTAGTTAACTGGAACAACATTTTTAACGTGCTAAGGCATGAACGCGGAAGGGCTCTCTTCTTCTTTTCAACCATTAGATGTCGAGAAAAGGAGAGAGATGCAAATTAAATGTGGTGTTTCAACCTATATATTATCATGACATGACATTGATATTCATCATATGATAATTTTTTTGCTTTAAGTGACACAGAGTTTTCTATATATTGAGACGAATATCATGAATACAATCTTCTATCAACATTTCTGGAATATCATACTGAGAGTTATCCAATGGCGATAACATGACTGATATTTCACCTTTCGCCAGTTTTTTTTCTCATATTCATCACTTCCACATTTTAATTTGATGAATATTATTCTACCTGACTGGACCAAAGATGGTGCTTCTTAGTTTCTTTATCAGATTCAACAAGATTGGTAGAGAATTCATTTATTAAATAAAAAGATGAATGACCCTGGTGTTCTTCAGAGAATGACCTACACCCTGGGATATATTTTGATTGAGAAATTATTTCACCTAATAATGGTAAGGTGTCATACATGACTGGCTTCTCATTTTCATGTGCCTCAAGATAAGAGGGTTTTCTCGTTACTGCATTTTCCATGGAAGAATTTTCTAGGAAATGCGAATTACTACTATGGAGAGGAATTTCAAAGATAAATATATCATCATGTGGAGGACCACAATGGTGGGTTACCAATAAAGATGAATCCTATTGCTCCTTGGTCTTATGGACACACAGAGAGTTATTGTGGCCCTCATCTGAAAATGATACTTCGAGATTGACAGAATTATCATGAATAAAACTTTCATGAGGAAGTGTCTGATGAAGACATTCGGAATTATTGTTGTTACTTCCGAAATATGGAAATGAGAGAGTAGAATCTTAAGTTGCAACAGAAAATTTTCTAAGCGCCTTAAGAACTCCTGTATTGAGTAAGGCCTTATTAAAGATTGACTCTTGATTTTTCAACTGTGCTGGATGGGTATTTTTCTTGGATGCCTTCTTCCTCACATTGGAAACAACTGTTTGATGAAATTGGTTATTATGGGAAGTTGTATGTGCCTTCTCACAAGAAATGGTCATGTTATGCTGATTATCTCCATTTAAATCAGGTGTGTGTGCCAGACTTGATTGTCCTTATGAAATGGGGGAGTATGCCCCATGACAATCCTTGAATGGAACAGAGGTGTGTGTCTGATCTGGAGTGACATGTTGATGAGTCACTCCACTGATAGAGATAGATTTATGTTTCTTTCCCTTTGATGTCACTGATGTTGTTATAATATTCATACAGGTATCCAGAATATGGGCAGAGATTTTCTTCTTCTCTTTCACTATTTTCATAATGTTCTTAGTGAATTCATCTTCTAGAAATAGAATATACGTCAATTACATGCTTGGAGTAGGTGTATGTGCCTATTCTTGTCCTCATATTCCTGTCAATGAATATTTACAGTACTTATTCATAGGGGCCGAGAGTTGGGTCTTCTCAAGATTTGTCGACAGATATTTTTGACTGACTTCTCTGGGTGCTACAAAATGAGACTGTTGGCAGGCTTGATAAACATTGGAAGGTGTATGTGCCTACTTTATATTTTCCATCAATTATGGTCGATGGGTTTACTTAAATACTGGTAGATGAGAATACTGACAGAATTTGTGATTTTAAACAGGTGTATGTTCCTGATTACCAGTTGTCACCATATTAGATTTTTGAAATTCTTTGCTTGCAGTCAGACGAGCCTGAAAACTGGCTGATGAATTATAAATAGGTGTATGTTCATACCTATAGTACTCCACTAGAATTTCCTGGTATGATTTTTGTATTACTACTAGAAGAGTTTTCTGAGCAGTGAAACTAGGACGGACGAGTGTATATGACCACTCTTTGTTTTCTATCAAGTTATATTGATGGACATCTTCGGAGGGGACAGAGGTAAGAACATGCTCCCTATTGACCAAATTTTTCATCAGGAGGTTCTTCTTTCTTACTCGGGACAGATGAACCTGATCTGAACCTAGAGGTGATACCCTCATCATGTTGAGGGTTCACTACCGCACGAGTCTGGCAGTGATTGTTGGTGGGATTCGTTAGGAAGGATTCCTATATTCTGGAACATAGGACTTGAGTGACCTCTTCATTCACGCCCCTATAATATGGGAGGGAATGGTCGTTCAGTTTCGGGGATAATGACCCTTAACAGTTGGAGACGGTGGTTGGCCCAACCTGCTTCTTGACCACGAGGTTTGACACCGTACACAAAGTTAAAAAACTCTGATAAAATTCAATTTCCACCAAAACCATTTCACAACAAGATTATCATCCTAAGCATAATTTAATAAACCACACTATCCACATATAAAACATTTATAAATAGTACACACAATGTATTCACCATGAACACCCACAATTTAACTTAGAATTTTCATTTTAATACCAAATGGATAGCTAGCTAGAGTAAAAACTATTTTTTGTCAATCAAATATTTATCAATTCAATATTAATGGTTCTCAGTACGAGTAAAACATAATTACAATAAATTATCCACTTCAATTAATTTAAAAACCGCAAAAAAATAGATTTTACACCATATAATTAGACCATAGAAAATATTTATAAAATCAAATAAATATATTTAATAAATCAGACAATGTAAGGGCATCGAATAACCTACATTGGGCGAATAAATTCCAACAATTGTTCTGGAATTTTCAGTCTCACCCAACTCACATAAAGAGTAACCATAATTGGACCCTAAATCTAACAACCATACCAATAATATCAAGAGTTATCCCTAAATAAAAAATTCTACCCACTAGAAACCACAAACACCATTTAACATAGAAAAAAACATCGGACGCGATGAAGTGGGGATCACCAAGGGAAGTCGTTCTGGAAGAAGGGATGAAGAACAGTGTCGTGCTAAAAGGTTTCTAGTTGAAGGGCACTCGTCGGCCGAAGGGGATGGTGGTCCCAGGTCATCACATGAGTGAATAATTGTGGTGTGAGGTGTGTAGGGAGGTGCGAGGTCACCGAAGGGGTGCGAGGAACTTGTGTGAGGTCGCTAGAGTGGTGCGCCGACATGAAGTTGTGGTGTTGTCTAGGAGGTAAGGGAGGTGGAGGGGGAATGCTATGGTTAGGGAGAGGGATCTGTTTCATGACACTATGAAATGGGATGACAGGGAAAGAGGATGAAAAAAAAAGTAAAAAAAATATTAAACCCCAAACTAAAATTAAAAAAATTAAAAAAAAATAAATGTAATAATACTAATAATACTAATTACAAAATAGATTCTTATCCAAGATAAAAATAGTTATAATTTTAAATAATGATAAAAATATTATTATCATTAAAATGATACTTAACTCTTTTTATTATTATATTTTTATTTTGTGTTTACATTATCACAAGTTTATCAGCAAAAAATGGAAAAAAATCAATCAATATTGGCCCACACCTCAAAAAAAAAATTTCATTTAAAAATAATTTTATAAAATAATTTTTTTTCAAAAGTCAGAGTGTGATTGTTCAGTATTGGAATTCTTACACTGTGATTGTATTTGGCAGGAACATAGCAAAAAATTACAGTTCAAATAGTGAAATCATTCCACTATGATAGCCATATAAATGTGAATTTAATACTACATAAATTATTTTTATTCTTATGTGAATTACCCAAATTTTTTTATACAAATTTTTTCACTCAAGGATTCGATTCATTGATTGCCTTATGATTAATGTATTATGTACTGACATCATTTATTCCATAACTCATGTTTAGGATCTATGATATATAGGGTATTATTTTTTTCAATGGTTATTCACATGTTCTAATAAAAACATACTCATGTTATACTATTATCAAAATTTCTTACCCTTATTGAACATCTGATCTCACTCAATCATATGTTTCCATTCCCCATGCATTGATGGAAGGTTTTTTATGATATTTCTATGAAGGGTTATATTTTTAATGAATTTAGTGGATGATAATATAGTTAACTTATGAACTAGTTGATTATATATCCTTGTTTACCAAATTAAAAGACATATATAGTAACAACCCATGATTTCATAGTATGTTATCCTTTTAAAGAAATTTAATACCTTATAATGCACACATTACTGCCTTGGCTTGCGTAATACACAAGATTGAGTTTTTTCCAAACAACACATTAGTATTATAATTATTTCAAAGATATATTTATTTATCAATTTAATAATATTTATATGAATAGAAAAAAATAATTTTAATGTTATTTATAATTGATGCACATAAATAAAAAATATTTATAAAATTTATATGTTTTTATAAACTATTTAAATATTTAGAAAATATACTATCTTAAAAGAACTACTTTTTATGTCCCTTTTTGAACAATAATAAAATTAATTTTAGAAACCCCTAAAAATTTCATTTGGTAAAATTGACATCATTTTTGAATTTGAAAATTTAAAATTATCTAAGGGTGATATTTTGGTATTTATCAAAAAACATTCAATTGTTGATGAATAGTGACAAAAATTTCATAGTACATAAAACCTGAAATTTTCATATAAATAATTATTTTTTAATTAAAATTTATCTTAATGGATAAATAGATACATAATAAATATTATCACAATGTATTTCATTCCAAACATTTTATAATAGATTTATTTATAATAATTTATTGAACATTTTAACATCTTTTTACCCACATTTTTTACACATTTATCCACCTTCTAAAAACATTTGCAAATTATAATAAACAAACTTTTACAACTTCAATAAAATGAATTTAAAAAATCTAACATACATGGTTGTCATCAGTATGTAAAATGTGGTTTAATTGGATGAAAATTATTTTTGGTGAGTAGTATCTTTGGAATTTTATTTCATACGGTTAAATGTAAAAAGGATAATTAAAGGTGAAAATAGTATTATAAGAACATTAAATTAGCCCAAAACATGTCCAAATTCTATTGGATGTGTGGTTTTAGACCAAACTCAACCATAGGACAAAACGAGTATCCTTTTTCAATCCACGTGGGTTAGATTTGGACAACTATTATATATTATTTAAAGGGGACTTAAAAGTGTTTAAATTAAATCTTTATAAATAATGAATTATTAATATTAGGTTATACATAAGATAAATTATACTATAAATATTCATTATAAATCTAAAAATATTTCTTACATCATTTTGTGTTAATTATAATTTTTACACATTAAATAATTAAATTTATTTGTGACACAACGATGATGAAGTAATTACCATATTAATGAATGATTAAAATATATGATATTATACATATTAATATAAATATAATTTTAATATTTTGACTCCAAACTCGAACCATCTAGATTATATTGAAATAATAGGGATGATTTAATACCTTCTGTTCAAAGGAATCATGTTTTTATGACTTTAACAAGAATTAATTACTATATACTATCAAAATTGACATAAATGAATTTGTAAAACATATATTGTTTTATTAAAATATATAAATATCCTAAAATTATAATATTAGTCCATATAACTTATATACCGATAAAAATATTATTAATTATCCACCTGATGTTCCAGTCGAAATTTATAGTAACTTAATTAACCATATAGTATAAAAATACAAGAGGTTGTGGTACAATTAAACTATTTAACTGATGGTTAATCCCAATAGATAAGGGTAATTTTATGATCTCAATAGTCTAAACCCAATTGGATGAGAGGATTTATACCAATCCTCATATAAACCTCTAACTAAATCAATTTTAAGCAATTAGAATCCAAAAAACATTTTATAATATATTATCATTTCATCATATTTCTTAAAGTGCCTCTCACCTACCATATAATAGAGAACCTCCCTTTATTTTTAATTCACACTTCCAAATCCATTTATCCCGGCCATACCCAATCAAAATATCCTCCCAACTACAATAAATTCATCCTAGAGGCCTTAATTGTTTTAGAAATCCAACCTATGAGTTCTTTTTTTCAATGAAAATTTAAACACCCGAAGAATAGGTAATTATTTAATCACCCATTTAAAAATTATTTTCTTCTTATATTTCCACTTAATGAATTGTTTCCAGGTTAAAATAAAAACTACCTTACATTATACATTCAGACATGTTATTATAAACATGCTACAACCATGTTCTTTATTATATGCATCCTATGAATGACAAAGTCATTGTGCTTGCGTACGTACAACTTACCATCTCCATGACATTGTGTAATTTTTTGTTCAAAACACTATTATTAGGATTTATATAATGTTGATTATTAAGTATATAAATAATAAAAATATAATTATAATGATTCTATATAGTTAATATACCATCCAATTCCACATCATTTAATCCTTAAGTAACTGATATTGTAACTTGTGCGTACGTACGGCTTACCGTCTCCATGACGTGATGAGATTCATTTACACATTCTCCATTCAAGGATTTATATAAAAATATATATTAATAATATTTATGTAATATAAGACATAATAATTATAATGGAAAAGTAAATTTATTTATAAATGTATATTTCATTCATTTATTTTCATTAAATATGATATGAAAATGGAAACAATGTTTATGAGTACGTATGTCCTACCGTCCTCATGAACAGTGTATTCCATTTCTTTTATATATAAATTTTTTACATATGATATATTTTTTTTTATTCTGGAAGTAAGTTAATGATGATATATGTGATATGATCAACAATTACATGTCAAAACACGTAAGGTAATGAAAGCAATTTTTATTGAAAATGTTACTTTAACAATGATATTTTTTTAAATGGGTAGTATAATGTCATAAACGAATCATATATGATATGGAAGATATAAATATGGTTTTGGAATAATTTAAAAACATACTATGGTCACTATACATGAGGTTAAATATACCCTGGACTAAATGATTGTATAAGGTAATGGTTAATTCCACAATCTCATTACAATATGAGATTTTTTACATGTATGTACATAATAAGATATATTAATCATGCATGTCAATGTTTCATAACAATATTTTTAAATGGAATATTTTATGTTATTATGCAGGGGTACCTTAATGTAGATCGTCATATTAAATTTTTTAATGAATTATATTCCTAAATCATTTTAATTAAATTACATGTTTACAAAAATCAATTTAAAGATTTATTTATATGGAAATTACTATTTTAAAATATTATTTCCTTTAAATAGTTTCAATTTTGTATGGGACACTTTGATTCAAATATCCCTTTTAAATAATTAATTTAAAAATTGTGCTGCATCTATATGATATCAACAAAAGAGATATTTATCACAAAGTGTTTCACTAATTATTTTCATCTATGTAAACTTATTTAATTGGATATTATTTTTTATTGAGGTTGATATATTATAAAAAATATTCTATATTGTTTTTAATGAGTTATGATATGTTTGACTCTGGATGTGATATTTTTATACAATTAATTGTTTATACTTAATGTATAACATTTCGTATTCTACTTTTAAAAAGATTTTCTATGTTATATTTCACCCTTTTCATATGAATAATTCATGTGAATTAGTATGTCATGGGTTGAGCCTGATATATGCCCTTGATGCATTAGTAGGTCCAATGAGAGAAACTAGTGTCTTGACATAAGGCCTTGAAAATATTTTTATTTGTAGTCTTGGTAGGAGGCCCTCACTTTGTGGTTAGGATGTTGGACATGATGCATTATATAATTATGAAATTAGTTATTAAAGTTACATGTGTCTATTAGACTTGTATAATATCCCTAGGAATAAGTAAATTGAATTGTTTGATTTATCATTGACATATTATGCTTAATTTTATGTTTAAAAATCTTGTGTTTCAAATTTATACATTTCCTTAAATGTTTATGATTATTTATGATAGTTTCTGTTGAATTGTTATCTGTACTGAGCATCTGAGATCACCTCTTTCTTTTGTTTTGGTTTTCCGGGATACCAAGAAGTATTTTATGATTTATATTTAGGGTTATGTTTGTGGAATAATGGTGTTTTGAAAGGATTTTATGAGATATATTTTATTTTTTAATTGTTATGTAAGGTTGAGGAATGTAATCTATTTTTCAATACTACTAAACTGATCGGTCCTTCAGGACATGATTACTTGTATCATGTCAATTAATTAAAATAATGTACCAGCATTGGGTTTCTAGAGTCATCACATTATAGTTGGTATCAGAGGATGTATAACAAAAACAACAGGAATTAGATTTATAAAAACTCTGATTGATGAACATTACCCCATGATAGACATTGATCCATAAATTTTTGTAATTTATGGACATTGTTATTTTTCTACGAAATACATCCATGTTTTGATAATACATCTGTACATGGTTCTAGAATAAATGTACCTAGGTGTAACAAATCCGACAAGGTTTTCTGAGCCTAACTATGTTTAAACAAATTCATGATAGTGGTATTTACTATAAAAATGGTTTGACACTCCCAGGGATATATGATTAGGATAATTCTCATATTCATTATAAACAATTACGAAGAATTTATGATTAAATATGTCAGAAAAACCATTTTTATTATTATGATATTATATATGAATAAATTCATCAATTGATGTAAAGTGTTTCACTGGTTATGGGATTGAAAATTATTTAATCGAGTATATGCCACATTATAGAAATGGTACATAATAGAAGGAATGAGAACCTAATCAATTCACATGATTCAATGAGTAATAATGATCATGTCTTTCATTCTCTTAATCCAATATTTTAAAGGGAAATAATCTATCAAAAATTATCATCATATAGGGACATAATATCATATAATAGGTTGGATTTGTGAAGAATATCCTAGATATATTGACTTTAGTTGGAAGCATGTGAAAAAAATATATCTGGGAAAGACATATATAAAGGGAGGAAGGGGATAATGGATTTTAGAAAATGTTATAACTGTAGAATGAATCACCCTAGGATGTTCCTGAAAGGACTGGGTGTTTGTTATAAGTTTAGAGAAAATGGTCATCTTGAAAAATAATGAATGGTGGTGAAGGAATAGTATAATATTCATTGTTTCAACTATAGGTAAATGGGTCATTATGAAAACAAATTTCCTAACCTTCAATGAAATATATCTCAAAAGAATCAACAGGATCAAGGTCATGCATATGTTTTTACTATAGTCGATGTGGAATAGTTAATTTATTATTGTTTCTGGATTGTTGAATTATGTCATATGACTATTGTATGAATGATGTACTGGTTATTTGAATTATAGAAATAAATAAATTTTTTATTGCAATAATATTTCATTGAGTATTTTATATTTTATGGAACTAAGAAATGTTACTCAATGGAATGTAATAATTAAACCAAAATACATTATTGAAGGAATGATAATCCTTAATATGGTCCTGGTACTAAGGTAATGATTTTGGAATAAAAGATTATGGATTTGGATAAATCAGATTTTATATTATTTTCAAACATATAAATAATTATTTTCATGTTTTTACAACATTTTTGTAGTTTAAAAACAATCTGATTTAAGAAGTATATCTAGTATTATATAAAGAAAAAGGGAGAATGAATGTACTCCATAAGGTTTGATGGAAATTAAGGGTGTTACCATAATTTAAGAGAATGAATGGCGAAGGTATTCACATGTTTATATGTGGAAAAAATATATATTCAATACGTTTACCTCCCAAAAAAAAATTTGGACTATGAGTTTGGACCCAAGTATTTTGTAGAAGTCTAATTGTAGTAACGGAGTAAGTTGAACACTTGATATTTTGTATGATATTAAATTAGAATTTATTTGATACTTTGACAAAAAACTTTTGATTTTAGTGAAAATATAGTGGATTAAAGAAATAATTGTAGCCCTTATAATTTATCAAATGTTCTTAATGCATAAAAAATAATTTTTAAATATTTATTTCATAGTGTACGGGTTGAAACGAAAATAGATAGAAGCACAATAAAATGATTAGATCATGATTATGTTTGGTAATGAAATTAAGTATGCGTTCCTGAGTTCCTATCTTTATAATAAATTAATCCATTCTCTTCAAAAAAATGTATCTAAAAAATTTGATATCCTAATACCTAATGTTTTACTGATCTAATGATACTTTAAATCATTATATATTTATGGCTTTGAGGCCCTAAATATTCCATTTATAGTTCACTTGATTTTTTATTTTGACATAAATACCTCCCTATAAATAGATACATTTTCCCTTTAATTATGTGTCTCTAATATCGACAAATGTTCTCAAATTAGGAATCCTAAATTGGGGGTGACTTTTTCATTTAACATTCCCTCTTATTATGACTACATTTTATTAACTTTATTATTGTTGTGGGTTTTCCACAAAAGTATTATCAATTTTGAACTATTTATTTTCAAAGAAAAATTTGATATTGCGGTAATGAAATTAATTGATTTTTGGGAGAATGTAACACCCCAATATTTCATATTACATTATCTCTGTAATGTAATTTAATAGCATATATGTCATCCAACACATACATGGATTGTGTAAAATGGGAGATTGATTATCTGCAAAACATCAAGTTAGTATTATAATTATTTAAATGATATATTTATATAGCAATTAAATATTGTAATATGAATAGTAAAAAATAAATTATAAATGTTATTTATAATGTTTTCACATAAATAAATCATATTTATGAAATGTATAAGCTTTCTTAAAATAGTTATATAAGAAGAAACACATTTTTTTTAAAATAAAAACTTTTTATGTCCTTTTTTGAAAAATTATTAAATTTATTTTCGATAATCCGGAAAATTGAATTTCGTAAAATATACATCATTTCTGAACATGAAATATCAAAATAATATTTTTTTCATTTTTGGTATTTTTCTCAAAACATTCAAATTTTGATGAATGGTGAAAAATTCAGCATAATACCTAAAAACAACTTTCATTTAAATAATAATTTTTTAAATAAAAGTTATCATAAAGAAAAAATAGATACATAATACATATTATCATAATGTAATTAATTTGAGTCATTTTATAATAGAATTAGAACTAAAAATTCGTTGAACTTTTTTAACATCGTTTTACCTACATTCTAGGTAGAGTTACCCATCTTCAAGGGACATTTGCAAATTAGCATAAATTATTGTTTTACCACTTCTTAGAAAAAAATTTCAAAAATTTTACAGAAATGTTTGTCTATATAAAGTAAAATGTGGTTCAATATGGTGAAAATATGTTAGGGTTAATAATATCTTTTGAATTTTATTTACCACTATTAAAAGTAAATAGGGTAATTAAAGATAATAATAATATCACAATAATTTAAAATTTCCCCGCCACATGTCCTATTTATATTAGATAAATTTTTTTAAACCACAATAGTCCATAGTACATAAATATTATACTCTTTATCCACTTGGGTTATAATAGGACATTTATTATATTTTATTTAAAAAGTGGTCAAATAGTTATATTCAGATTTATAAAACTGACTATTTTTAATATGGGGCTATACATAAGAAAAATTATAATATAAATATCCAATATAATAATATACATATTTTCAAACGTAATATTATTTTATGTATAGTTATTAGATATTATATATTTAAATTTATTTATGACACAAAGATGATGTTGTTATTACCTTATTAATGAAATATTAAAATAAATGATATAATGAATATTAAAATAAATTTAATGTGAACTTTGTGATGTCAAAGAATATATTTTGGTCTGAATTGAGATATTAGGGATTGTTTAATACCTTTGGTTTGAAGGAATCATGTTTTTATTACTTAAAACAATCATTTACTAAATTGTTTCAAAATTGATATAAATAAGTTTAAAAAAAATACTATTATATTAATTGATATAAAATCATATAAATCAAAGATCCCCAAAAATAACATATATAATTAGATATATTTCCATAATTATCCACATTAGGTTCCCTTGGTATTTAATTGTAATATAATTAATCCTATAATATAAAAATACATGAAAACCTCGTAAGAGTCAAACTATTTATCTAAGGGTTAATCCATAATGATATGGATCATTTTATCACAAAAACATGCCTGAAACAAATTATTTGAGATAATGTAGACCCATACTCATATTATATTCAAAATAAATCAATTTGGAGCTATTAGAAACCTAAAATCATTTTATAATAAATTAATGTTTCAACATTTTTTCTAAAGGCCCCATCACATCTCTTATAAAAGAGAACATCCCATTATTTTCAATTCAGACCATTATAGCCATTTAGCTAAGCCAAAACCTAGAAAAATTTCCTTGGAACTACCCTCGCTTCCTCTAAGAGGCCTTAAATTGGTCATAAATCCAACATATTGATCCATTTTTTTAAATAAAAAGGAAACACTTAAAGAATATGTAATTATTTTATCACATATTTCAATGTTCATTTATTTATCTAGTTACATGTTATATGTTGTTTCCATAAAAAATAATAAATCTAGTACCTTTATACATCTATAGATGTTATTATAAATATGGGAAAATCATATTCTTTATTCGATCCATCCTATGAATGACAAATTCCTCATGTGTGCGTACATACAACTTACCATCTCCACTCTGTGGTGTAATTTGATATTCAACACTTTTTTATTTGGATGGATATAATGATGAGTATTATGTATATAAATAATTAATATAACCAGATAATTATTCATTATAGTTAATATACCATCAAATTATACACCATTTAACCCTTATTGAAATGACATCATCGCTCGTGCATACGTACGGCTAACCGTCTCCACGAAGCGAAGAGATTAATTTCCATGTGTACCATTTAATGATTACTGTAAAAATATATATTATTAAAAAGTATGTAAAATATGAAATAATAATTATACTGGGAGTATATTTATTTATTTAATTAATTATATTTAATCTATTAACATACATTCAATACGATATGAAAATGGAATCAACTTTTATGCGTACATACGCCCTACCGCCCCCATGAAAGGGGTATTCTATTTCATATATTTATGTATTATATACATATATATATATTTAATTATATATATATGATATATAAATCATGTTCTATATTATGGATGTATGTAAATCATGATTTAAGTGATACGATCAAGAATAACAATTTAAAACACGAATGATAAAGAAAGAGATTATTACGCAAAATGTTACATTAACAATGAAAATATTAATAAATGGGTAGTATAATGTAATAAATGAATCATATATGATATGAAAAATATAAATATGGTTCTGTTATAATTTAATAACATAATATTATCATTATATAAGAGCTTAATAGTACCCTCGACTAAAGGAATGTATAAGGAAATTGTTACTTCCTAAATTTTATTATTATCTGAGATTGATTATATTTAAGTATTTACTTGGAAATATTTATCATACATGTAAATTTTCAAGAAAAACATCATAAAAAGTATTATATTATGGTTTTATTTAGGGGAATCTTTGACTATATCATAATTTTAAATGAATTAACAAGTTATTTTCCTAAATCATTTTTATTAATGTCAATGTTCCATAAATTATTTTATGTATTTATTTATATATACATGATTGTATTAAAATGTTAATTCCTTTAAAAAATTTCAATGTGGTATGAGACACATTGATTTATAAATCTCTTTAAAATGAATTAATTTATTAATAATTATAGTTTTAAATGATTTGAAGAAAAAGGGATATTTCAATCAGAGTATTACTGATTATTTTATTATATGTCTACATCCTTTATTAAATATTAAACTTTATTGAGGATGATTTATTATAAAAAAAGTCTTCCATATTTTATTCAATGAGTTATGATATGTTTCATTGTTTATGTTCTATTTTTATACCATTCATGGTTTATAGTTATAATATTAACATTTCTTATGATAGTTTTAATTCAAATTTTTTTATTATGTTTAAACCTTTTCATATGAGGAATTAACTAGACTATGTAAGTGATTTTTGGGGCCCATTCTAAAATTTTGATCCCTCAGAAGGTCTCATGAGACAATGTACTATCTTGGAACAAGGCCTTGAAAATATATTTATTTATTGTCATGGCACGAGGTGTTCACTATGTGGTTATGATGTCTAGCATTATGAATTCCATCATTATCAGATAAGTTATTAATGTTAAAAGTGATTATTCGACAAGTATAATATCCATGTGAATATGTAAATGGTATTATTTTAATTGTCTTTCCATATTATGACAAAGTTTATGTTTGAAGGGATTGTGATTCAATTTATACCACACCAAAAAATTTTATGCTTATTTTTGATAGTTTACACTGTATTTTTATCATTACAAAGCATCTGATCTTACCCCTTTCTTATGATTCATTTTTTGAGGATTCCATGATGTGTATTATTTTTGATATTCAGGGTTAAGATATGAGATTAATTTCATTATCAAAAGATTATATATGTTATAGTAAATGTTTTCAATTGTAATGTAAGGTTGATGAATGTAAACGATTTTACAAGACTTTTAAACTAATTAGTCCTTCATGGAATGATTCCTTATATCATGACAATTTAATAAATTAATTCATAATATTAGGGGTTCTGATCTCTGGGTGTTACATATATTATGCTGGTGTGGATTGTTATGTTATGTACTGAATAATTATATACTATGATGTAATATATATATATGAAAACTGTAGTTCTCTATAATTGGTATCATTTGAGGTATTGGTGAAACCATAGGAGAGAAGGATGAGAATACATTAGTGATATCCCTATGGATGATTTTATGATTATGCCAATAGATAAGAATATGGTTAATCAAATATTCATGAATATGTATAAGGATTTTGTTCAAGGATAGAGAACGTTGTTTATATGAAATTACATCCATATTTGGGTACTAAAAGTGGATGTGGATCTTGAACAATAGAACCTAGGGTTAACAACATATAAATGTGAACATTGATCTTAACTCAATAATATTATATTTTAAAATAACGATCATTGAATCACACCAGGTTTGAAACTCCCTTAGACATGATTCAGAAAGTAAAAAACTCATTATCATCAATCAAAATGGATTTGAATATCAGAAGAACATGGATAACCTAGGTTATACACAAGGTGTATTAGAGTGATAATAGTGTTCCAATATTTAAATGTAAAATAATGTATATCTCATTATTAATCAATCTGAATGATGGTTCTAATTGGTCGTGATAAATATTATAGTTTTTAATGGAATTAATGATAGAGTGACGATGTTGAGGACATAATAGTTAATATCAAATGATGATGTATTCTATTTGATCCTATATTTAAGAATCATTAAAAGTACATTGCAATGTTAATTATTATCCTCAACAATTAGAAGTTTAAATAATAGTTAAAACACATTTGGGTAAAATAATCACATCTCATGCCTTTGATTCTTACCCAAATTCTATTTATGATAAAATGCTTCATCAAGTGTATTTATTATCCAATTGGTGTTGGTTTATTTTATCTTATTTATAGATTTTATTTTTCTACCAAAATATCACATCACTTATTCTGGGATGTAATTCAAATATAATATTATAAACTAAAATATGATCATCTATCAGGGTGATGATATATATATATATATGAACATCTTATGAAAATCACTTATAATGTACTTGTATTGATGCCTTTAAAAAAGCATATTTATTAATTATGGTTGGGTGGAAACTCAACCATGATTATGAGCATATTTTGTGGAAGTTTCTTCATGTTTTTCAAGAGGATTTTTCTAGAAATCCAATAATTTTTTATTTTTAGTTCAAAATTGAAATCATATGTGGGGCCACACCCATTTTCAATATCCTTACATAATGTCCTCAATTGAGTTTATATTTTTGAAAATGAAACTCTAGAAAAATTTTGGTAAGGTATTTATTAAGAAAATTGTCTGAACATGGGGTGAAAATTTATTTTTATAGATAATAACAATATATTTGTGGTAATATTCATTTATTATATAAAAATTAGTAGGATAATAATCTCGAAAAAGGGTATCCTTCCCCATACTGATTACTTGTTTGATCTTCAACATAGAGATTAGTAATTAACACAAATTTTTTTCACTAGGGATTTCATAAATTGGGGATCTATAATGAGGAAATAACCGTAACAATATTCCGCACAAATGATGGATATTATGATTATATTCAGATGTCATTGGGTCATACCAATCCCTCTTCAATCTCTAGGGATTTAATGAATAGTTTCTTTATATATTACCTTTAGCATTTTGGGGTTGTATTTATAGATGATATTCATATATATGTTATTACTAGTGAATAACATGGATATAATTAGATTTTTATGTTGATGTCTATTTGGAAGGATAAGATATATGAAAAAATCACCTACTATGATTTTTTTCAAAAAAAGATTAATTTTTGGGTTATATAATCTCAATAGAGGGTATATTTATGGATCCATCAAATACATAAGTTATTAAACACTATCCCAAACAAACCATTTTGACTATGAATGATATTTCAGGATTTTTTTTGATATTTATAATGCTTTTTGGAAAAATAAGAAATCATTTTCAATCCACCTACTGTGTTTAGTCAAAAGGGAATCATGTTCCTTCTAAAACATATATTTAAAAAAACCCACAGAACTGATGAGTTGGTCAATAAATGAACTAGTAATTTAATTTATACATAGTGTAGAATTTGTTTGTAACCAATGGTAATGAATAAAATATTGGTATGGTATTCATCATAAATCAAAATGATACGGTCAAAACTTATTCCTCGTGAAAATTGAATGTTTATGAAAAAAATAAACTAGTAATGATTTAAAGTCAGCTGTAGTAATATTTACATTAAAGATAAAATGAAATTATTTTAATTTATAAAGTTTTTATCTGTATTATTATTTTAATATTTTATATTTTATATTCATCTAGAATTATATTAACATGTTATATAGAAGATAGTTGATCCTAGGTAATGATTATGACTTCCCAATACATTACCAACCAAGGAGTGTGTACAATATGGATAATGTTTCACGTCAAAAGAATCATTTTATATTATATATTATAAAATAAATATATATATTTATGGATTTGAAATGGATAGATTTTTAAATAGTGATGTAATGCTGTAAATATTATGTTTATCAACTAATTTTTCAACCATAAATCAATGTGAAGACTAATTTGGCACATGGTGAGGTTATAGAGGTTCATAAGAAGATAAAACAATATTCCAAACATTGACCCTGAATGTGGTGGAATGATAAGGATCAATAAATATGTTTGTGTCTATTTAATAATTTATTTGAATGAGTTGTTGGGGAATTATCATAGTTCTTCATTCTCTAAAAATCATGTAAGTTAAAAATTCATACAGATTTGGAAGAGTATTTCTGGTTGGACAACATAATGATATAAATTTTAGAACTTATATCTTAGTGACTGGTATATCATCATATTAATTTTGATACAATAAATAATTAGCGTATTTTATAAACATGTTCCAATTAATAATATAAATGGGAAATAATATATATTCATTTTTTCAACAGACTCCACAAATCATCTATATAAAACAAACCTATATTGGTTGTATTTGATAACCATAAAAATTCATGATACATATTTCTATATGATGTTCTTTATCTCCAAATCAAATATATATGATGTATATTAATTAGTTCATATGTTTTTATAGACTACCAAATTCTATTGTATATTACTAGCATATGAGGATTACCTCAATATAATGGGTAAGACTTCAATAGGCTCTTGATTCAATTTTAATTTTCATCACTCTATATCATCCTCAAATAGATGGTGAGTGTGGGAGAACTATTAAAACCCTAGAGGATATTTTTATCACTTTTTAAATGGATTTAAATTCTTTTTTAGGAAAATATCATCTTCTTAGTGATGTTTTCATGCAATAACTATTTTCACTGATTCATTTTCATAGATCCATAAGAAGCCCTATATAGTAATTACTGTAAAACTCCATAATTATATAATAAATATTGATAAACAATTCTATAAAAACATGATATATCATCATAAATGGTAAATAAAGAAATATAATTCAAATATTACATTAATTTAGGTACCAGTAGATAAAAGAGTTATAGTAACAATTATTGCTAGGATATAGAGTTTAAAGAAGGTGAGGAGGATTTTATGTGAATTTTTTGACTAAAAATTTTTATGAGATTCATGAATAATGAAAAGATGAACCCTGTGTATATTCTCCAATTTTATATTCATGATTTTAATAGGATGGTATCTTATCACATGACTCTCCCACTAATCCTATCCCAAGTCCATGATGTGTTCTATGTTTAACTCTTGAGGAAATTCAGATCTAATACCTCACTTGTTACGAAATCGGAGGTAATAGAACTGTATCATGATCCTCCCTATGAAAAAAATACATATAGAGACTCTATATTGGTGTGATAAATTTCAATAAAACAATATCATTCACTACTTTATGGTTTTATGGTGAAACAACTTACTTGAGGATGTGACAGGATTATCTCATTATGTGATGAAGAAGAAGTATCATCAGTTGTGTTTGTTAGGTTAATAGATTTTTTTGAAGTGAATTGATTTTTTAGGGTAGAATTTAATAACGTTTTATTTTTTGAATTATTTCCACCAATAAATTTAATTTCAATAATTAATTTCATTACAAACAAAACTGTGTTTTAACAAACAGTTATATGATTCATAAATAACTGTTTAAACTGGATCCATAAAACAAAAATATTAAATATGTAATTATTAATATGAATTTTTTATATAATTAAATATAATTTATTATGATTAATAAAATATCGGTATAAACAAATACATAATTTTTAGGAAATCCATTCTATACCTTCAAAATAATTTTTTTTTCATAAATGATTTTCATTTATTATTTTCTAATAAATAATAAAATTAATATTTTCCCAATAATGAAATATTTAATTAAGAAATAAAAAATTACTTTCATATCATAATATAAAAATAATCTTTTAGCTTGTTATTGATTGTTTTGAAAATAATAAAGTTTCAATGAATAGTTAAACATAATGATTTCATAAAAAACAATAGTAGTTAATGATTTTTCCCTATCAAATATTCTAAGATTATTTTATAGTTATTTTTTAATTAATATAACCATTAATACAATTTATGTCATTAGAATCAATTTTATAATCAATTATAAACTAAACACCATTTACAAATATGAAAAAGTATTATTTATAAATTAATTTTTCATCATGAATGATGATATAATTTTGAATTTTTTTATGATATATATGTTAATTTAATTTTTAATAATGTATAAAAAATTTATAATAAGATTAATTAATTATATATAATATGTTTCATGTAATTATTTTTATTTATAAATAATATAAACAAAAATAAATAACTGTCACGACTTAGGTAATAAACGGTTTAACGAGGGTTAATCTAAAAATAATTTGGTTTTTTTCAATAAAACTCATCTAAATGTTCATGGATATAAATATTCTAAACCTATAAAATCTAAATTATTATCCATGGTCTCTTGTAAGAATATTATTCGTGAATTACATTATCATTTTGAATTGTTTTTTGTGAAATTTTTTGTTGTTTTGATGTTGATCCCCTTCCACACTTTAATGAGAAATTATCCTCACATCCCATCTCCACACTAAAATTTCACTTTGGATAAGTAAATACCGACTGATAAAATATTTATTTTTATTACTATTTCCTATCTTCAATATATTGATTAGTAAACTATCATATGAATGTTTTTCTATAAAACAAAAGAGGATATCTAATGAAAAGGTATAACATGTAACCCAATGTTATCATTTTATTTATTTTTTCAACTAGATATAATTTTATCAAAGTATTATGATATAAAAAAATTATCTACAATATAATGATATGTTATTATGTTTATTTCATTACCTATATCTATCTATTCTTCCATCAAAATTGAAATTAAATAGTCAATCATGTGTATGGTGGACTAACATCCATCCAATGGCCTAAATGACTTCATTATTTATTTATTTTTGATAATCCACCTTTCAAGGGGTGAGGTGGAACCCTTGAAAGGCCCACAGGCATATGTATTACATCGCCTGTAGGCCTTAGAGGAATTCATTTCCCGTAGGCTGAAAACATTACATACAACCCAGACTAACTACTTGGAACATCTCCTCCATAGTATCATCATTTTGAAATCAGCACTCCACCATCGCATGGTTGTTCGGCTTGGCTATCCAATATAGGAATAGGCATGTCTAATGGAAGGTGTCATACCCTCTCATACTTGCAATCCGAGTAGCTTCTACTTTGGTGAATGCTCCTTGCTCGTCCCCCATATAAATCTTGTTCCTTGTAGGTTGTCCGGTTTGTATCTACACTTAAGGTGTCTTGAAGTCCTTGAGGTGGACAAAAGTCCTTACTAGCCTGAAGTCATCGGTGGTGTGAAGGATTTGAAGGACATATGGGCCAAATTGGTGGACCAAATGCCCAAAAAAGGGAAAATACCCTGCTTCTACTATGCCAAATAGTGTCTGCTACAGTTCACGCTATAGTACCTGCTACAATACTACACAGTTCCCCCTAAAACATACTATAGTAATCCCAAAAATTATTCCTCCACTTGGATATGATCCCAGGTCACCTGGATGCACTAAAGAGTCCTCACCAACCGGGCTGAGGCTAATGTACTTGTACGATGGACTACCTCCCTACAAATTGGTCTGTTATGTTTTATATTTATGACTATCATGGATGAACATATTGATGGATTAAATTTTTATATATGATATTAATGAAATTTTTATTTTATTTTCAATAAAATATCACATTTAAGAATCATACATTACCATCAATTTGAAAAATATAACATCGCATGTTCGTAATTACACACTACCATCTCCATATATTGATTTGATTCATTTCTCATTTTTTAAAATGATTGTAAAAAGGTTATATCAAATGAAAAATAACAAATATACTATAATAAATATTATATAATGGTGAATTATTATTTAACTTTCTTATCTTCTGTCCATTTAGAAAAAGGTAACAACACTCCTGCATATGTACGACAAACCGTCTCCATAAAAGGTGTAATTAATTTTCTATATATAACATTCACAGATTCCTATTACATCATATATATTTAATATATATGATATTTATATAATTGTTACATTTATGAATAATTTTTTACCCTAATAAATTTAAAATTACAAAAAATAACAAACCAAAACATAAATAATAAATGAAGCAATTATTACATAAATTCTATTTTAATAATGAATTGTTTGTAAAGATGTAATAAAAGTTCATATGTAAATAAAATATTTTATTTTATACATATTTTTGGTTCCATAATATATATATATATATTTAATTAAATGATGTTTATTATAATAGGGTTTTTAATGTGTATGGTGAAAGGAAAGACTTCAGGTAAGAGATTGTTTTCTCAAATTATCTTCTTTTTCTCATAAGGTATGTTATGCACCTATATTAATTTTTAGGTGTATATATATCCCTAATAAGATTTAATATGATTAATATTAGTATCATCATGATATATATGGTTTCATTTTTTATTCATAAATTTTCATTCCGATGCAGTTGCTTCTAAATTTTGTAATAAATTTTTCTATCAATTTTATTTCAGAGAGACACATGCCATAAACAATACATTTTTTCATTATGTGGTGTATATAATATCTTGAATGTATTTTATTATTCATATTATTAAAAATATTTTATATTTATATTCATTTGAGGGAAATTATTTCACGGGGTTTAAGGTTCAAATTCTACCAATGTGGTAATATTATTATCATAAAATCTCAAAGTTTATCATGATTTTTATGATTACGATTAAAATAATGAAATATTATAATCTATCTTTAATGAAAATAATTTACTTTCATATATATTGTTTATTAAAATAGAATGGATATTTCTCATTCATTTTATTCTCTATTCATACTCTATAGACTAAATATATATTTTCAAGTAAAATATCTTTTATTCCACTCATCAGTAGAAAATAAATTCTCAATCTTATCCATGTTTTAAATATAATGTTGAAATTATATTTTTACAATTCTAAATTGACTTAATAAATAATTTTATACCCATTTCTTACTTTAAATATTTTATTTTTAAAGGAATCTTGTATCATTTTCTTCATAATGGACTTCTAACATTCTCTAAAAATCCCTACTGAATTATCATTTTATCATGTACGAAGTGGATAGTACATCCCATAGTCATGAGAAATGATTTATTTAAATATCAATTTAATAGGATCAATGTTTTTTCTATTATTTTTTTATTTCGAATTTTCTAACGTTTCTATATTTTATTAATTTCATTTTAAGGTATATAGATATTTTCCAAATGAAATTTTCAAATGGGATATTTAAAAATAATTTTCGATCTATGATGATATCCATTGATGTTATATAATAATTACAAAATATATGATCTATTGATACCATACATATTAGTTTTATCGGTTTTTATTTGTTATTTTTTAGGGAACGTAATTTGTGAAACTCATTCCTTATCAACATGTAATGTAATGATGTAATGATAAAATGTTTATTAATCTAAATTATTTTATATTGTTTGAGGTCTGATAAAATGATGATATTTTTAATAATGATTTTTCATCAACATGGTCTATACAATAAATACTTTCTTATAAAACCCATTTTTAATGGGTTATAGTATCATGTTTTTAATGATCTTGAAGAACAAAAATTATTAATCTAAGTGATGATTGGGACCTTTTTCTACATCCATTACATAGGAAAATGATTAATATTTGATGAGACAAAATGGTCAATAATGGGGGGTTAACATTATTTAGTAAGCGCCTTTTTCCAATATGATAGTATTGAGAGTAAACCAAGACCACTATGAATGTTTGGGGAGTGAACACATTCAGCTATAATATCCTTGGAAATGATCCTTATCTAATATGTAAATTATTTTATATTCTTACTTTTTAACAAAAAATATTTGCCTTATTCAAATTTTATGTTCTAATAGATTATGTTTTTTTCATTTATAAAGAATGTCTTATGAACATACAAGATTTATTCTATGGAATATTTTTATGATCTATGATATGCAGGGTATGGTTTTTAAAATGTTAATCCGATGTTATCATAACATTATATTCAAATTATTTTTTATATCCCTTCATTACCCTTACTATGAATTTTAGTTCACCCTATATTATGATTATATTTCCCAGGTTATGAAGAAATATAATTTGTATGATATATCTAATAAGTTTGACGGTTATAAAAAATAGATGGATTTGATGTAGTTCATATATGAATAGTGGTCTATGTATCCATGTTTATATATGAAAAATACCTTTACAAATATGGTGTTGATTAGTATGGTATGTAATGAATATTAAACTACTAGGATGTAATATAAATGTATGAAATGTGTGGGTGGTAATAAATTTTATTTTAATTGTATGAGAAATTATCTAACTATTTTCATTGGTTGTTAGACAAAATATGGATAAACACATTATCCAAAGGAACAATCTAAATCCCACACATGTGTGAGGTTTCCTATACCATTTGGGAGAGATATCCCACAAGGGGATACATGGGGGTAAAGGGCATATTTATGAAATCTATAGGAGCATTCACATAGAGAACATGAAGGATATTTGGTAGACTAAACTATGGTGTGGATTGGCCTAGTGTGGGTTGTATATGCAATGTTTTAGGTGTAAGACACTAATGTTAGATAAATTCATTTATGGAGTAAAAGTTTAAATCTGAATGTACTAAAAAATAGAAGAAATATATTTGGGAAAGAATTTAATTTTTAATTGTTCCTCATCAAAAAAGATATAAAAATTTTAGGACTTGTCTAATATTTTTTATACAAAACATCATATAATCTAAGATTAACATACTGATACTTTTGATGATCATGGGTTTATCAATGCAATTTTCATCTACATCGTTCTAGAGACATTGATTATTACATCACACTTGATCATAATGCTACCCAATAATCAATGATATTATCCTATAATGATATATGAGAGTCTAATGATTTTATTTAAAATAATATTCACAAGATACTATTTATAAACATAGAACATCAATCGATAATCACTAATAATAATGTTGAGCCTTTAGATAAATTAAATGATTGATATTAATGCCATATGTTATTATGAGATAAATTTATATTCCCGAAGTTACAGTTTTATTGAGGTAGGACGAGTAGGAAACAAGGTTACACCATGGAATCCATAGACATGGTGTATTAATGATATTAATTAACATGGATTCATGTACACTTCCTACATGAAAAATAATCCACATGAACATACTGGGTGTCTGATAGTTTTGGAAATTGGTTGTCGCATGAATAAGTAGGTGAGATGACATTGCATAATATTGTATGTCCTTATTGAAAATAGAAAACCATAAAAATTGTGAATTAAAAATGATAATCTTTTCATACATCGCTAATAATGATATGAGTTAATGAAGAGAAAGGGTGAATTGTGGGAGTGAAGAGGATAAAGAGAACATATAATATTTTGGTATTTTCATGGAGATACATTATAACGACCCATACTTTACATACATTGTTAATACTTCAAAATTGAATCATTCTTATTACAACATATAACAAAACCACGATAGGACCGTATAGGTATAGTGTCTTTAAAAACTTGGAAACATAAACAACTGGTTCATAAAGTGTCTACAATGTCTCCCATTTATTTCATCATATCTATAGTACCTTTTGGCATATCTTACTTAATAAACTTCTTCCTGACCTGGGGAAAGAAAACATACAAAAGGGTGAGCTCAAATGCTCAGTAAGGGTAAACAAAAGAAATATCAATCACATCATATTCATAAGAACATATGTTATGGAAATCTTAACCTGCAAAAGAGAGCATAATTTTATAACATCAGATAAATCATAGTAGTGAAATGGAATCCCAATAATCATAACTTAAAACATGAAACTTTGTGTCATACACAAATAATCATAGATAATCATTTCTTATTAGTCAAGACTCATTTCCAAGAATATCTTAGTGGACAAAGTCCCATTCTGAACAGAGTTCACTCCTCGTTTCAGTCCTATTTCACTGAACTGGTATAACCTACCGTTCCAGCCATGTCTATATCATGAGATATTAAATCTTTACCCAATGCATTGGAGGGAGATATAGGTCCCACCCATCTCATAATGATACCATTCTTATGTGTTCCACAAAATCAAAAATCATACATCATTGCATAACCCATGTAATAAAAATGGGAATCTTAAACATCGTGACATAATAAAACAATTCATATACAATAAAGGAATTCATAAAAATATATCCATCACAACATAATCATATCAATGAAATTATTGGGATATAAACAGAACCCCATAATATCTTATATGGAAAATAATTTTGATAAAACACTTGAACTCCATTCGTGAGGAAAATATCCTTTCTACTTCAAAAACATTTTTCCTTTCTTTACATGTCATAAAATTTTAAACTAAAAGAAGTTGATTAAAAATAAACTTGAATACTTGTAAAGGAAGATTCTTGGAAATATTTTTTTAAAATTCCATTCATGCTGTATAAGTTTAAAAAACATTCTTCTCATACTTTTGTCGGAAAAGTCAAAAAGTACCTCGTATGAAAAATGACAAAAGATTCCAGTCATATCCTTTACTAAAAACTCAAAAAAGGGTAAAATTGGATTTAAACAATTGTAGGTGGATGGAAATAATATTAAATATTGAGGAAATATGTATATGAATGATTAAATACACCCTAGTAAATACTAAAGTATAAACAATCTTGGATAAAAATGAGATTGTGATATTTCCCTTACCTTAGGTCCGTTTTGCTTCGTAAGTGTCCGAACCACCTGTATAATGATTTAAATAATGTTATTGACTTATTCCAGAATCATACTTATTTTTATGATATCATATATGGTCATATTCTTAGCTTCTTAGTAGTAATATTTCATTGCTACTTGTTATTCGGGTGTTTATAACTTTTTGTTCTTATGTGTGTCTTGTCGAATAAATTCTTATTCTTCTCTTTAGGTTATAGATACCTCATTTCCAGAATGGTATTAGTGTAATATATATCATATTCATTCATTAAATTCATTTATATAATCATTATGAAATGAAGATCATGAAGAACGAGTCGCATCACATCGTGGAGACGGTATTCCGTACGTACGCACGCGCGGTGATTTCTTTTTCCGTAGGATGGATAGATGGTGAAATAGGGTTGTTTCATACATATAATAACATATCAGTATATGAGTGATACTGTTGTTATTACTTCATAATGAAACAACTGAATAAGAAGAAGTGGAAGAAGAAATAAAGATGAAAGAATCGGTAACGGACATTACCTCTTCTTTGAAGTGCTTTTTTGAGACCTTCTTTTAGGGCACTAAAATTGGTCTTTGAAGAAGACCAGAACCTCTAGGATGTTTCTAGGGAAGTGGAGAGAAGAAATGGGCAGGGTTTGGCCAATAATGAATGCTCAAAGTGGTCTGAGGAACATAGGGAGTTGGTTCCCTTTTATAAGGGAGGAGAGGGGCACCTTTGGGAAAACTAAAAATATTATTTTATTATAAAGTCATGTTCGGTTTTAAATAGCTCAAAATTGATATATTTCGAAGCTAAGGTGGGTAGGGGTCAAAATCCTCTCATCCAATAGAATTCAGAATAGTTTAGGTATCAATTGTAACCTTATCATTTAGATTTATCGTTATGTTAGATAATTTAACTTTGACCGTGTCTTCTTGTTTTCTTATACTATAAGGTTAATAAAATTACTATATCAAGCCAAAAGAACCCCAAGTTGTTTATTATTAATATATATAACCTTATCTAAGTCATTTGGCCGATACTTAGATTTTTAGGAATAAAATAACAATTAATAATATAATATTTGTTTTAAAAACTATTTTATGTAAAGTTTGACACTATTTAGTAATTGATTTCTGTGAAAATCATAACAGAATTATTAGATCTATCCAAGTTAATTAAATCAATACTAACATGTCATATTAACCTATAAAATTAGTTTAATTCATAAAAAGTCTCAAATTGCATTTATTTGGGTATTTATAACATCAATTATGTCAATATTTCATTAATAAGATAATTACTGCATCATCGTTGTGTCATAAATAAATTAAATTATATAATGTCTAAAAATTACAAATAAAATACCATTATGTAGAAACTATTTTTATCTTTCTAATGAATATTTATAGTATAATTTATCTTATGTATAACCCCATATTAAAAATGATGTACTTATTAAACTTTGATTTTTAACTATTTAACCCTTCTTTAAATAAAATAATAATAAATGTCCTAATCTAATCCAAGTGGGCCTAAATGGTCATATTTTATTTCTAAGGTTGTTTTTGATCGAATTAAACTTTTCCAATAGAATTAGGACATGTGTTAGGTTAATATTAATATCATTTTTACCCTTAATTACCCTATTTACTTTTAACCGTGGTAAATAAAAGTAAAAAGTTACTATTCACCAAAAAAAATTTCATCTCATTGAACCACATTTTAGTCCTTGATATTAAACGTGTGTCTCTGATTTTCAAAATTCCACTCACAAAAGCGGTAAAATTAAGTTTTATGAAAAATTCAGTTTTTTTACTACCACTTAGTGGTTTCACTATTCATCAAAAATTGAAAGTTTTCAAAAAAATACCAAAATTTTACCCTAGGCTAATTTCGACATTCCGAATGCAAAAATGAAGTCCATTTTAAAAAATAAGAATTATAAAATTTCAAAAAGTGGTTATTACTATTCATAACGGCTTGTTTTAATAATATTTTAATAGTATATCGTTGTTTAGTGAAACTTAGTATTGCGTACGACACAAGCTATCGAGGAAAGTCATGATTGCGTGTAAAGAAATCCAAGCTAGTGTTGTGTGTAGTAAAATATTCCTTTGATGATTTATAAAAACAAAATATTTCTCATAAATGTCTCGGGCGTTACATTCTACCCCCCTTATAATGGATTTCACCCTCGAAATTCATCACTTTTTCACAAACAGATGAGGATACCTCTCCCTCATCATATCCTCAAGCTCCCATGTAGCTTCTTCTAATTGGTGGTTCCTCCATAAAACTTTCACCAAGCGAGTGGTCTTGTTTGGTAGGAAATTTTCGCTACGATCCAGAATCTCTATTGGCTGTTCTTCATATGAAAGATCTTGCTCCAGCAGTACAACTTCTGAGCTGAGTACATGTGAAGGATCAGGTATGTACTTTATCAGGAGAGATACATGGAAGACATCGTGAACATGAGAGAGATTCGGTGGAAGCGCCAATTGGTAAGCTACCTTCCCAACACGATCTAGTATTTCGAATGGACCGATGTATCTAGGGCTCAACTTCCCCTTCTTTCCAAATCTCATGACCCTATTCCAGGGAGATATTCGTAAGAACACTTTATCACCCACTTCAAACATTAGGTCTTTTCTTCGGTTGTCGGCATAACTTTTCTGTCGACTCTGAGCTGCACTTATGTGTTGTTGAATAGATCTGACCTTTTCTTCCATTTCATCAATGAGATCAGGTCTTAATTTCTTTCTCTCCCCAACTTCATCCCAGCAAGTTGGAGTCCTGCATTTCTTTCCATAGAGAGCTTCATTAGGAGCCATCTGAATACTGTAGTGAAAGCTATTATTATAAGAAAATTCCACCAATGGTAGGTGTTGATCCCAACCACCTTTGTAATCCATAGAGCAAGCTCTCAACATATCTTCTAGGGTTTGAATTGTTCTCTCAGACTACCCGCCTGTCTGAGGATGATAAGTAGTGCTGAAACTCAACTCTATATCCAGAGTATGCTGAAGACTTTGCCAGAACTTTGAGGTAAATCTCGGATCCCGATCAGATATAATAGAAAGTGGTACTCCATGAAATCTTACCACTTCCTTTACATATATCCTGGAAAGCTGATCCAGAGATAAATCCTCTCTAATAGCAATGAAGTGTGCAGACTTTGTTAGATGATCAACTATGACCCAAATAGCATTATTGCCTTTGGATGTTTTAGGAAGTCCTGTGACAAATTCCATAGTGATGTTTTCCCATTTCCATTCGGGTATGGGTAATGGTTGTAACATCCCCTTAGACTTCTGTCTCTCAGCTTTAACATGCTGACAAACCAAGTATCGAGAGACATATTCAACAACATCTCTTTTCAGGCCATCCCACCAGAAGTACTCTTTCAGGTCCATATACATCTTCGTGCTTCCAGGATGAATAGAGAATGAAGAACTGTGAGCCTCATCTAGTAGCACCTTCTTTAATTCGGGGATGGGAGGAAAAAAACCCGATTCCTGAACTTTATTATCCCATCACAATCAAGGTTGAATTCAGAAACATTTCTCAACTTCTTTTGTAACTCAACATCCTCTCTCTGTGCCTCTTTAATCATCACATGTATAGATGGTTGAACATTCATTTGAAAAAGATAAGATTTTCTCCTTCCATTATAATTCCAAGATCCATCCGTTGTAAATCCATAAATATTGGATCTTTTGTTATCCTCATCATGGATAAACTGGCATGGTCTTGTCGACTTAATGCATCTGCCACCTTGTTTGCATTCCCAGGGTGATAATGTATTGAGCAGTCATAATCCTCAATTAGCTCCAACCATCTTCTTTGACGCATACTCAGCTCCTTTTGTGTGAAAATATACTTTAAACTTTTATGATCAGTATAAATGTCACACCTTTCTCCATAAAGATAATGCCTCCAAATCTTTAATGCAATGATTACCGCAGCTAACTCCAAATCATGTGTTGTGTAATTTTGCTCATGGATTTTCAACTGTCTTGAGGCATATGCTATCACCATATCATTTTGCATAAGAAAACACCCCAATCCCTTCTTGGATGCATCACTATAGATTACAAACCTTTCTCCACTACAAGGCAGTGTGAGCACAGGTGCACTGGATAACTTTCTTTTCACCTCCTTGAAATTCTCTTCACATTCTTCCGTCCAGACAAACATAACTCCTTTCCGAGTCAACTTGGTAAGTGGATTAGATAATCATGAAAAATCTTTCACAAAACGTCAATAATATCCAGCCAAACCATGAAAACTTCAGATCTCAGTTACTGTTGTTGGTCTCTACCATCTTTCGATAACCTCTGTTTTTGCTGGATCCACATATATCCCCTCTTTTGAGATTATGTGACCCAAAAAATGAAACTTTTTAAAGCCAAAATTCACACTTGGTAAATTTGGCATAAATCTTCTCCTTTCTCAGGGTCTTCAATATAATTCTCAAGTGATCTTCATGTTCATCATTGGTCATTGAATATACAAGAATATCGTCTATAAAGACTACCACAAACTGATCATGATAATCTCTAAATACTCTATTCATCAGATCCATGAAGATAGCAGGGGCATTAGAAAGACCAAATGGCATCACTATAAATTCATAGTGTCCATACCTTGTAAGGAAAGCTGTCTTTTATATATCCTCCCTTTTGACCCTTAATTGATGATACCCTGAACAAAGATCAATCTTGGTAAAGTATTGAGCTCCGCATAGTTGGTCAAATAAGTCATCAATGCGTGGGAGAGGATATTTGTTCTTGATAGTGATCTTGTTAAGTTCTCGATAATCAATGCAGAGTCTCATTGATCCATCTTTCTTCTTAAGAAGTAGAATAGGTGATCCCCAAGGTGACGCACTAGGGTGTATTAATCCCTTATCAAGATTCTCTTGGAGTTGCTTCTTCAATTCCTACAACTCAATTGGGGCCATTCTATAAGGTGTCTTTGAAATAGGCAAATCACCCGGTACGGGTTCTATTGAGAACTCAACTTCACGATTTGGTGGAGGACCTGGTAATTCCTCCGGAAAGACATCATCAAACTCCCGTACAATGGGAATATTATTAATCATGAGTTTCTCACCAACCATTTGAGATAAATAACCTTCATTTAGTGGAATCAAGACCCATAATATGGATGAAATTTCCACTGGAAGGTTATGTTCATCCTTGCATCGATAGACGATCAAAGATTGATCTGGAATATGAAATGTGACTTCCCTTCTTTGGAAATTGATATGAGCTCCATGTAGAGAAATCCAATCCATGCCAAGAATCACATAAAATTCCACTATAGGAAGGATCACAAGATTTGCAGGAAGCACTTCCCCACAAACTTCAATCGGAGATGAATTATAATGTTTTGATGTGACTGTTGTTCCATTAGGTGTTGTCACAGCTAACTCAACATCTAATTGTTGAGGTAATATGGTGATACCCTTAGAAAATTCATCAGAAACAAAATAGTCGGTGGATCCAGAATCAAATAAAACATTTTCTACTTTAGAGTGGATGGTATGTGTACCTTTCACCACATTGTTATCGTACTCCACATCGCTGATAGAAATTGCTTGTGACTTTCCTTTTTATTTAGCCTTAAGAGTTTTTTGACGTCGACCATCATCATCAACCCTTGGATTAGGGAATTTATTGGCATAATTCCCCATCTCCTTGCACTTGAAACATTTAAGTGTTGTAGGTTCATTCTATGTATCCCTTCCTTTGTTTTCATCATTATACATCTTCTTCCAATCATCGTGGCATTCAAATGCCCGATGACCTTCATTTCCACATTTGAAACATTTACTTGTCCCTTTAAGACAAATCCCTCCATGTTTCTTTCCACACTTTGAGCATAAGGGAAAGATCATCTTCTTTTCAGTGTGCTCTTTAGATTTTTCTTTGAATTACATTTTCCTCTTCTTATCAAACCCATAGGACTGATGGGTTAGTCTAATCTCCATCTCAACTTTGAGAGCACATCGAACAATATCCTCGTAGCTATTGAAGTCCCTTATGGCTAAGGCCCTTCTAAGACTTGGTTTTAAGCCACTAAAGAATCGATCGATCTTACTCTCAGGTTGGATAATAATACCAGAAGCATACCTTACAGGTATTGTAAAATTTTATTCATAGGTACCAACAGATTCATTATCCTTTTTCTTCAGTTCAAGAAACTCTTTCTCCATCTTTGTTCGGAGAATACGAGGGATGTACTTATTGAAAAATAAGTTTTTGAACTCGTCCCATTCCATGGACTCAATTTCATCCCTTTGCCTCGTATTCTTAATAAGATTCCACCATAGATCAGCATCACCTTCAAAACGATACACTGCTAAGATGACTTTATCATGCTCAGAACATTGAAGAACTGAAAATATCTTTTCAGTAGTACTAATCCATTATTCAGCAACTAATGGATCAGTAAAACTGCTGAAAGAAGGTGGACACTGTCTCATGAAGGATTAAACAGAATGTTGCTCCTTCCTTTGCTCGTTTGGAAGTCCTGCAAGATTTATAGCTTGAGAAAGTTCTGTGAGCATGGCTACAAGATTTTTCATTCCAGATCCCATAACGTTTGGTTGCTCAGGGGGACAATCATTGCATTGCCCGTCGCATTCCGCATTAACACAATTGTTTTGGGTTCCAGCCATTGACTAAAACCAAGAAGAATAGTGCGAGCAACGCTAATTATAATAGGAAAACCACATAATCAAGAATAAATTTTCACACTTAAGGTCTTATCCTAGGTTATTCATGGCCATTTCTAAAACACTATGATTGTGTTCTATGCTTAGAATTATCCTTAGGGTTCTTACTAAGGCTTTCGTATCCTAGTTTCCAAAGGTTGACTATACATTTCCTCTGATACCAACTATAACGACCCATACATTACATACATTGTTAATACTTCAAAATTAAAGCATACTTATTACAACATATAACAGAACCACGAAAGGACCGTATAGGTATAGTTTCTTTAGAAACTGGGAAACATAAACAACTGGTTCATAAAGAATCTACAATGTCTTCCATTTATTTCATCATATCTATAGCCCCTTTTGGCATATCTTACTTAATAACCTTCTTCCTGACCTGGGGAAAGAAAACATACAAATGGTTGAGCTCAAATGCTCAGTGAGAGTAAACAAAAGAAATATCAATCACATCACATTCATAAGAACATATCTTTTGGAAATCATAACCTGCAAAAGAGATAATAATTTCATAACATGGGATAACTCATAGTAGTGAAATGGAATTCCAATAATAATAACTTAAAACATGAAACTTTGTGTCATACACACATAATAATAGAGAATCATTTCTTATTAGTCAAGACTCATTTCCAATACATTCTTAGTGGACAAAGTCCCTTTCTGAACCGAGTTCACTCCTCATTTCAGTCCTATTTCACTGAACCGGTATAACCTACCGTTCCAGCCATGTATATCTAATGAGATATAAAATTTTTAACCAATGCATTGGAGGGAGATATAGGTCCCACTCTTCTCATAATGATACCATTCTTATGTGTGCCACAAAATCATAAATCATACATCATTGCATAACCCATGTAATAAAAATGGGAATCCTAAACATCATGACATCATAAAACAAATCATATACGATAAAGGAATTCATAAAAATAAATCCATCACAACATAATCATATCAATATAATTATAGGGATATAAATAGAACCCTATATTATCTTAGATGGAAAATAATTTTGATAAAACACTTGAACTCCATTCTTGAGGAAAATATCCTTTCTACTTCAAAAACATTTTTCTTTTCTTTACATGTCATAAAATTTTAAACTAAAAGAATTTGATTAAAAATAAACTTGAAAACTTATAAAGGATGATTATTGGAAATATTGTTTTAAAAATCCATTCATGCCGTATAAGTTAAAAAACATTCTTCTCGTACTTTTGTCGGAAAAGTCAAAAAGTACCTCGTACGAAAAATGACAAAAGATTCCATTCATATCCTTTACAAAAAACTCAAAAAATGGTAAATTTGGATTTAAACAATTGTATGTGGATGGGAAAAATATTACATATTGAGGAAACATGGATTTGGATGATAAAATACATCCCAGTAAATACTAAAGTATAAACAATCTCAGATAAAAATGAGATTGTGATATTTCCCTTAACTTAGGTCCATTTTGCTTCGTAAGTGTCCAAACCTCATGTATAATTTTTTAAATAATGTTATTGACTTATTCCAGAATCATACTTATTTTTATGATATCATATATGGTCATATTCTTAGCTCCTTAGTAGTAATATTTCATTGCTACTTGTTATTCGGGTGTTTATAACTTTTTGTTCTTATGCATGTCTTGTCGAATAAATTCTTATTATTCATTTTAGGTTATAGATACCTCATTTCCAGAATTGTATTAGTGTTATATATATCATATTCATTCATTCAATTCATTTATATAATCATTATGAAATGAAGATCATGTAGAATGAGTCGTATCACATCGTGGAGACGGTATTCCGTACGTACGCACGAGTGATGATATCGTTCCTATGATCGTGGAATTATATTGGAGTATATGTATACTATTTCAGAATAAGTATTACTTTATAATAGTCATATATAGTCATTATTTACACCATTATAGCCATCCAAGTAAGGTGGTGGTGGAAAATAGATTACACCACGGCGTGGAGACGGTATTCCGTACGTACACACGCACGGTGATTTCTTTTTGCGTAGGATGGATAGATGGTGAAATAGGGTTGTTTCATACTTATAATAACATATCAGTATGTGAGTGATACTTATGTTATTACTTCATAATGAAACAACAGAAGAAGAAGAAGTGGATGAAGAAATAAAGATGAAAGAATCGGTAACGGACATTACCTCTTCTTTGAAGTGCTTCTTTGAGACCTTCTTTTAGGGCACTAAAATTGGACTTTGAAGAATACCAGAACCTCTAGGATGTTTCTAGGGAAGTGGAGAGAAGAAATTTTCAGGGGTTGGACGAGCTTGAGTTCTCAATGTGGTGTGAGGAAGATAGAGAGGAGGTGCCATTTTATAAGGGAGGAGAGGGGCACCTTTGGGAAAACTAAAAATATTATTTTATTATAAAGTCAAGTTCGGTTTTAAATAGCTCCAAATTGATATATTTAAAAGATTAGGTGGGGAGGGGTCAAAATTATCTCATCCAATAGAATTTAGACATGTTTAGGTATCAATTGTAACCTTATGATTTATATTTATCTTTAAGTTAGATAATTTAACTTTTACCGTGTCTTCTTGTTTTGTTATACTATAAGGTAAATAAACTTACTATATCAAGACAAAAGAACCCCAAGTTGTTTATTATTAATATATATAATCTTATCTAAGTAATTTGGCCAAACCTTAGATTTTTAGGAATAAAATAACAATTAATAATATAATATTTTTTTAAAAAACTATTTTATGTCAATTTTGACACTGTTTAGTAATTGATTTTTGTGAAAATCATAACAGAATTATTATTTCAAAACAAGTTACTTAAATCAATACTAACATGTCATATTAACCTATAAAATTAGTGTAATTCATAAAAAAGCCTCAAATTACATTTATTTGGGTATTTATAACATCAATTATGTCAATATTTCATTAATAAGATAATTACTACATCATCGTTGTGTCATAAATAAATTAAATTATTTAATGTCTAAAAATTACAAATAAAATACCATTATGTAGGAAATATTTTTAGCTTTCTAATTAATATTTATAGTAGAATTTATCTTATGTATAACCCCATAATAAAAATGATTTACTTATTAAACATTGATTTTTAACTATTTAACCCTTCTTTAAATAAATTAATAATAAATGTCCTAATCTAATCCAAGAGGGTCTAAATGGTCATATTTTATTTAGAAGGTTGTTTTTGGTCGAATTACACTAGTACAATAGAATTAGGACATGTGTTAGGGTAATAATAATATCATTTTTACCCTTAATTACCCTATTTACTTTTAACCGTGGTAAATAAAAGTAAAAAGTTACTATTCACCAAAAATTATTTTCATCTCATTGAACCACATTTTAGTCCTTGATATTAACCATGTTTCTCAGATTTTCGAAATTCCACTCACAGAAGCGGTAAAATTATGTTTTATGAAAAATTCAGTTTTTTTTACTACCACTTAGTGGTTTCACTATTCATCAAAAATTGAAAGTTTTTAGAAAAATACCAAAATTTCATCCTAGGATAATTTCGACATTCCGAATCCAAAAATGAAGTACATTTTGAAAAATAAAAATTATAAAATTTCAAAAAGTGGTTATTACTTTTCATAACGTCTAGTTTTAATAATATTTTAATAGTATATCAATGTTTAGTGAAACTCTGTATTGCGTATGACGCATGCTATCAAGGATGGTCGCGACTGCGTGTAAAGAAAGCGAAGCTAGTGTTGTGTGTAGTAAAAGATTTCATTGATGATTTTTAAAAACAAAATATTTCTCATAAAAGTCTCGTGTGTTACATACATGCATAGTTGAGGCTTCATTTTATGAATTTAATGATACCTAAAAATTCAATACTATATGAAATGAGTTGAATGTTCAAAATAATACCAGTAGAATAATTGGGTATTTAGTGAATGAAATATAATACATAAGTGTTTTTTGGTATTTATAACTGAATGTGGAAATTTATGTTTCTATTTATAAACAAATTTAATTTATGTATTAGATGATATCCCTTACACAATAATTCTTTTGGTATACATATGTAGATGTAGGTGGTAAATAATGTTAGAGAATTATTTTTATATTATTTAGAGTTCTCGATACACCAATGTATCGATAGAATTATGTTAGTTAAAGATATTAATTCTTGAGTATTCGATAATTGGGTTGAATCTATATTGCACCATTTTTTAAAGATTTCTGAGACCCTCGTTATTGATCTTCTTTTAGATTTAAAAAATGAAAGGGGATCCAAATTTAACAGTAATGAAGAATATATGAAGAATAAGATCATTTGGACTCTGGATCAATGAATATATGATGTCATTAATTGAATATTGAGATATAATGTTATAATGGATTCTGTGTTGTTGTTTAGAGGGAACAATGGATTATGGGACATTGTATAAACTTGTGGTGATATTTAAGAATCAATATTGTGGGGGGGGGGATAACCAACATGTAAATGAATGTGCCTTTCTACCAAACTATTTAAATATATATTTACGCTATCTTTATTATCAAATGTAGACACACGTTGATATTGAGATATTATAATTACTTGATTATGAACACTAACAAAATTTTGAGGATGAAAAAATAGAATTTTTATACAAACGATACCATTAATTCTCCATATCTCATTCAAAAATATGTGGTTCTCGGATTCAACTTGATAATGACCATTTTGATTATGTAATTTATCATGGTTTGGATAATTTAACACATGTTATTTTTGAATAATTTGTTTTTTTAAATTAATATTATGTTTAACATGTAATTCCTCATGAATCATATTGATTTAAAAAAATTATAATTTTAAAAAATTATAATATATCAATGAAATTAAAATTTATAAATTGAAGTAACATTATTATAAAAATAAATTATATTAAAAATAAATAAATGATATAAATTAGTGTAAATTTCAATTATGATGCTAATTTTTCTATGCAAGGAATTGTGGTTGGTTAACTAGGCAATGACCATGTATAATCTCTAGAAACCCCCCAATAAATAATATTTGAGTAAAATAGAATATGGGTAATGTTTTGGATATAGAAATTTCGAAAAGAAACATTATAACCTAATCACCACCCATAAATACCGCTCAATGTTACCTTAAACTTTGATCTTACGGGAAGATTCATAGGGTTTATGTATCTATAAATTAGGATGATATAAATTTTTAATTAATAGTTTATTATATTATTAACAATAATTATATCATACATTAGAAATTTTTTTACTGTTATATAAAAATATTATACATACTAACAAATTTAGAAAATATATTTAATCCTTTTAATGTAAATTTTTTTAATAATGAAAATAGATTTTTTAATAAATTTTATTTTATAAACTGAATATGTTATAGATAATATATATTTTTTCTATGAGTAATGTATTTATAAAAAACTATTTATTTACTTATATTAAATAAGGATATAAACTTAAAATATTGTAATGTTATTTTTCAATATAAACAGCACTCATTTAATTTATGTTTAAATAAGAAATTATAAAATTATTAAAATTAAATATGTATCAATTGAATTATTTTTTTATTTTTAATAATTATTATATCCTTGGATAAATTTTCTATATTTTTAAAAAGATATTGATTTTATGTGAACATTGAAAAATATTGTTTTTAACAAAATTGTATTTTGTTATGTTTTTTTAATATATAAAAAATTTAAAAATTTGTGAAAATAAATCTAAATAAATATGTATTTAATAGATAAAATTATTCATTTTTTGTATTATTATAGAAAAAATAAAACCTAGGATTAATATTTAGAACATAGGTAAAATTTTAACCCATTTTAAAAAATTGTTTTAATCACCTCTTTTAATAAAATAATTTTATGGTTAAATAAGATTTTGATATTTCTGTAAATAAAAAATAAAATTTTTATAATGAAATATATATTTCATTTATTTAAAGAATATATATAATTATAATATATATATAAATATATATACAAATTTTAATAATAAGAACTTTCTTTTCATAATAAAAACTATATTTTTGAATCATGTGACTTAATTATGAAATTATACATTCTAAACCATATATAGATTATTTTTTAAAAAATAGTTTAATATTTTAAATCATCAAGGTAAAATTTTAAAATAATTTTTTTAAAATTTTTAATATTAAAACTAGTAACCAATTTTAAAATCATTAGACACTCTAGTTAAAGTAAATATTGAGGGAAGTTGTTTATTAAGTCTGAAAGAGATAAACAATTTACAAAAAAACCATCAATGTGTGTGGATGAGTTTTTTTTTATAAAAAAATATGTATACACTTAGTTTAAACTTTTGGCCCCACTAAATATTCAATGGATGATATAAAAGTATAAAATGTAATTAGAAAATCCAATATTACCGTTCTCTCCTCTTATTAATGTAAATCACATTAACGACTTAAAGATACTCTTATCAATAATTATATCATCATTAGACAAGAATTTCGTCATCAATTACTACTCTTTAATGTTAATAATTCTATTGTCATATTTATATATCATGATGATGGATTTTCTAGAATTTTTTGAAGAGAAATATAAATATTTGAATGTAAGTATTTATTACACCCTAGAATTTTATTCCTAATAGTACTCTTGAAAAAATATTTTCCACCATAATATATTAAAAATATTATAATTATAATACTATAATGAAATTAAATTTATATATTTTTCATTATTTATTCCATTCAATCCATTAGGAACAAATAGACGACATCCATCATTATTATGTGCAAACAATTGTATCCATGAAAACATTTTATTCACTTATATCCCCCCAATTAATTTATATTATTAATGAAGGATTTTTTGAAGAAATATTTTCCCTATAAATAATATAACTATTAAATGTTAATTTATCATTTTCATTCATTTCATTCCATTCATTGAAGAATAGAAATGTTAATTTTGTACACACCTCATCTCAATAGTATTTATTAATGAAATAAAGAGAAACAAAAATCATGCAGGAGAACGAAAAGAAAAACAAATCAAGAAGGTCTGAAATAGTGTAAGCTGAGGGAATCCCCTCTCACAAGTTCCTCTCCCTCAGTATTGAGATTATTTCATCCATGAATGACAAAATTAATTTTTCAAGAAAAAATTCATGAATAGATCAAATAATGAATTTTCGGACTATATGATATATTTATTATATTTTAAATCTTAAATAAATGTTATTTTATTATTATATAAATACAATTTCATAATCAATATATCATTTTTTCAAGGCTCCCTTCAAGATCTGTTGTAGAACCTAATTGAATGATTGAATGATGTATATATCATGATTGATTAAGGGAGGATTTATATTTTTAATTTAATAAAATTGTAATTAAATAAATGTTTTTTAATTATTCTAGAATTATTTAATTAATATTTAATGTTTATTTATATTATAATTTTTTTTACTTTTAAACATGAAAAAATAGTTCATCGTAATTAATTATTTCACGAACCATATCCCTAACATTCCCCAAATTGAATGATACTGTAAGAATCATTGAACTAAATATTATTATATTCTATTATAATTTTTATGATGATCTTTTAACCATAATTTGGTAATTAACCACATCACGGTGAATATAGACTCAAACAATTTGTTAAAAATCTTAACACCCAATGATGAAAAAAAATTATAAATGAGAAATATATTTTTTATAGTTGGTTATAAATTATATTTTTATAATTAATTTGTATTTCTAAATCTCTAAAATTAGTTATTATGACTGTTATATTTATTTAGAGGATGTTAGATCTTGCTCAACTAAGAGGGATTTAATTTTAGTGGTTCTATTTCTAAAATTGGTTCTATTGAGACATATTTCATATTGTAAAACATGATATATTTGATATCGTGTGAAAAGTTATTAATGCATGCATATTACCATATTCATTTTATAAAATTGTTTTTAGGAGTAATATTTTGTTTTTTTAATTTCAGTCATTTCAACGTATACCAATGTTTTAAGGGTTTCACAGTCTAATTTTTAAATTGATGATTCATCATTTATTTTTTACCTCATGGTTTTATATGATGTATACACATAAAATATGAAATTCTAAATAATTAATTATATTTTATTCATTGTCATTTAATTTCAATTTCTTGATCCATATAAAAATATGTTTTGTTTAAAATGTTACTTATCATGTATGGTATTAATTACTAATCATTTCATCAAATAAATATTTTTTTAATGAGAATCCATGTTGTGGTTTTTTATTATTTCAAAATACCCAATTTTTTATTAATAGGGATTATAATTTCACATAAATATTTTATTTCTCCCGGAATAACATATTATTTGAATTAATTCTTTTAAATTAAAATAAAATTGTATCTTTTTTTAGTTTAAAACTCGATTTTCTATTTACAAATTCATTGGATACTTTTTAAAATTTAATTATATATTCTTCAATAAATGATCAATTTCATTTAATAGTAATTTTATTTTCCATAATAATATTTAAGGAAATTTTTAACTTTTTATGTGTCAATTTTTTTATCAAACTATGAAAATAATTTCACAATATTGCCTTACATCCCAATGCACCATTCCTCCATTCTTTATTTTTCTATAAATCATAATTTAATCATGTCGAATATTTTTCAATCCAATCAAAACCCCCCAAGTTTTATAAAATGTATTTTTAGATAAGTAATTTTTAATGGTTGAAAAATCCTTTTATTCAAAAAACTTTTTTCTAATTCTTATTTAAAATTTTTTCACCTAGGAAAACATATTTGAAAAAAAAATTTCATTATTTAGGGATTAAGAAAATTATATCATCCAACATTATTTGAGTGGATTATAAATTTTTCTTTTTAATTTTTTCTGTGATTTATCACTCCCATTATCATTATCAACCATAAATTATGAATTGGAATACAATTTCATATATTTTCATTACTCATTGAATTCAATTTTTTCCATTTATTTGACTAATGGGGGTACAACTAGATGGAATACAATTCTTTTTTAGGGATGTGATTAAATAAAATGTATTCCCTTTATCTATTCAATTTAAATATAATAAACCTGTTGATTGGATTCTACCTAGAATTTGATTTTGTATCATTAGTTAGACATATATATTCCTTGGGTTTATGAGGTTAGTTGATAGAATTTTGAATTATTCCATATTTAATTCCAATTTATAGTGATATAAAGCTCAATTAATTTACATTTGTTCTTTATGATAGAATGATAATTGATTTTATATGGAACAAATATGTATCGATGATGTTTGATGGGGCCCTAAATCTCTCTCTATTAAATTGATTAATTTGATATTTATAGAAATATAATGTTCTAGGAATAATGATTTTGGTTTCCAATTCATAGAAATAATGATATTTATCACATTTTAATTAATGATAATTATGATTTTATTCATAATTTTTTGGAAAAAATTAGTTTTCAAAAAATATTCATGTAATTTAAATAGTGAATCTTTTTCATGTATTATTTTCTTTTTTTGGTATTTTTCATTCCATTTTTTTGTCTATTTTATATGATATTCTACACATTTTGGTTATTATACTATAAATATATATAATTATTTTATGTATATAATAAAATTCATTAATGCTTTTCCTCCTTGATAAATACTAATTTGATGCCTTGTTCTTATTTTATGACATTCTATATTCCAAAATCCATGGTCTATGATTTTTTGGGTATATCATTCTTATATGCCTAGAATATACCCTTATGATCCTATTATTATCACTTAATATCATTTATTGATGTTTGTTATTATTTCTCATACATATTATTTGATCTCCCCCATTTATTTGGACTCAATTTCAAAATTTTAGGAATATGTGTTCAATTTATATCAAATATTAAAGGGTTTATTTTCTGGTAGAAATATTTTGAATCTTTCCCATGAATTGTAATATAATTTTTATATAAAACTAGTTCATAAATACACAAATCCATATTTTATTGTTGTGTTAGTATTTATAAAATTCATAGTATATTTTTTTGGAAATTATCTATTATATATTTTTATATGTATTGGTTCATATTCTTGCTATTTAGTCATATGTGTTAATAAAATATTATTATTCCCCTGAGCGAGATTATGAATCTAGATCACTATAGATGGTATTATATTGGGGGATTATTTATAATTTTTAATTTATTTATTTATGGAAATTGAGATAATATATCTTTATTAATAACCATTGGTATAAGTATGAAAATTGGTATATGTTTTTTATAACATTATATAATTTTTATAATTTATTGAGTGTGTTTTTATTAATAATTAAATATATATCTATATATTACTATGTCATTATGGTTTGGGCACACATGAACCTTAGAGTAACAACCATATAGACAATGGTTGAGTATTTTGTCAATCATCACTAAATGCATGTTATTTGGATCAAATAGTACTCATATATTTATAGAATCCTAATAGACCCTCTTGGGATAATTAAATTTTTATTATGATAAATTATTAAGTACATATAATTATACTAATTTATGTTAAAACCAAAATAAAGAAACATAAAGTTATCCTATAGTGATTTAGGTTGAAATGAATACTAATATAATGGTACTAATGAATGGTTCAATTTTATTTTGTACATTTTAGAACACAATTTATTATTATTATATTTTAATGAAAAGTATTCGATACTTTTATTAATTCATTTTTTTAATGGATAAATCCTGAAGGACGAAATTTTAAAGTTGAATACTTGAGAAATGTTGAATTTATCATTATTATAATCATGGTAAAATGAATATAGAGTAAAAAATAAAGTTATTATGAAAACACATATAGTTTTAATTATAATAAACAACATGACTATAGTTGAACTTTTAAACCATCCAATGAAAATTATAATTGAGTCTCATGGACAATTGGGTGGTAAATCTGAGGATAAAAAAAGATTAAATATTATTTATGTCCAATGTATAGGAAAAATAACTGAAATTATTTTCATAAGGGAACTAGAAGATATTTTTTTGTATTGATATAAATTTATCAACAAATAGTTAAATGAAAATGAGTAGTCAGGCTAAAAAAAGAAAAAATAATTTTCTTCCAAATAATAAATTAGAAATTTCACGTATTAAATGTGAATAATTTAGGAAATACGCAACATAGTTCCCTAATACATGGGTTATGGTGGATATTGACACAGATAACCTCTCATAAATTAGGAATAATTAACATCCAATGGAAATACTACGATGTAATTAGATTTTAAAAAATAATTGGTTGCAGGTGTTCTTAACTCTCTATTAATGGATATATAATATTAAGAATGTATTTACCAATTAAGAAATATTGAAATTAAAATAAAAACTATTAGGTTTATCAATATTGCATTCATAGTGTATAAAATTCTTTCAATTTTTGTTTTATTATTCTTCAAACTAGTAATATAAATTCATTATTTAGTAGAATATGATGTTGTTTTGAAAATAAATATTCTATCTAAACATATAACCTATATAAATTTGAAAAATAGGAAAATAAAATTTCAATCCATACTATGACTAGCTAACCATTCAATAATTAATATGTTATTTTTTGGATGACTAATTCTATTGTAATAGTTGTGATACTTAATCATGAGGAATTATTCTCAAAAAATGAATAATTAAAAAACAGTATTAAGATTAACCCATTCAGATGAAAAATTTATATGTTTTCATAGTTTTTGATTTTAATAACCCTCTATAAATTATATCTTTTGTTATATATATATATTAAATATGTCCATTTATATATTTATTAGTGATTGTTAACTACAAATGTAAGGAAAACAATTATTTATTCTGGGGAAAATGTAGAACCATGAGATTTAGGAGTATATTTTATTTATCAAAATTAATAATACTTTATTTGGATTATTTCACATGAAACACATATCTAAAATGAAAAAAATATATTTTAAAATAAAAAAATTAAATTATATCATTAAAAAGTAGATTATAAATTAATGGATGTTAATGGATGTAACCGTATTATAAAATCTTTTAACAAAAAGATTGAAATAGTATCTAATTGTAGTAGTCCCCATTTTGTAAATCATTTAGATGATATTATAAGAGAGGTACATTTAATAGGGTTTGAACATTAAAAAAAATAATAAAACCAATAATTATGATAGTAGAGAAATTTAATATGATATTACAAGATTGATGAAATTTCTATATGATTCATGCTATTAAAATAAACACCCAAAACATTCAACAGAACATACCTTTTGAATAGATCAGACACGAAGATCATGAGGGATTATATGAATAATTAATTGGATAATATAAAAAAGTAATTATTAAGTGAATATTTTATTTATAATATTTAATTTATAAATTAAATTTTTTTCCTTTTAAAGAAAATGAATTTAATTTACTAAGGTATAGATAAAAAAACAAGATTATATTACTCTAAAAATTCTATTTTTTTAATAATAACTTCCTTTTATCCATCTTATTTTAATGAAGATAATCTATATTATATATTAAATATTATTTAATGGAATAATTTTTAATACACATATATTTTTTAAATAAACTGAAGTAAAATTAAAAAATGATAAAGTTGTAAAAAGTAATTTTCTTATGAAATTTGAAATCATATATTTTTTAAAAATTAATCATCTTAAATAATATATTTTTTCAAATAAAAATTAAATAATTTTTTTAGAATAAACATATTTTCATATGATAAAACTATGTTTTATTTTATCTATTAATAATTATTTTAAATTGAATACTTAAAAAATAAAATTTTCACTAAAATTGTAAAATTAATGGATTTATCTTTTTTAATGACATTAAATATTAGTAAAAATTTTAATTTATAAAATATTTAATCTTTTATAAAATTATTAATTTCAAATTTTATTTTAAATTTAAATATCTATATTTTTAATTTTTATGACATAGGGTAGAAATTTATTCAAATTTAAATTTTTGAGTTCCAGAAAATTTCTGGATTTGTTACTGTGATGATTTTATATAATTTTTTGTTTTTTCTTAAGTACCATTTATGGGAGATATGGCTTGTGGTTAAATTGGGTGAGGTTTAAGAAAATTTTGGGATAAAGTTTTAGTGCATTGTGGGTACAAAATTTATATAAACAGTGCAGTTTCCATAGAGAAATCAAACGATTTCTGGTTATTGATGAATTAGCAACAACATGTTTTAAAACATGTTTTGAGTGTCTGACAAACCAACCCAACTCGACCCTAAACCAGTCATCGGACTGGGTCCGCTGTTAGGTCCTTATAACATTCCTAATCCACAAATGATGGAAACGAGTCTCATGCATCAATTTAAGACCGTTGGGAATGATTTATCCCATAGAAAAAAGATTGAATATTAAAAAATAAATAATTTTGAAATAAGAATAAATTATTGTAGGGTTAAAAAATAATCTATTACATGTACCTTATTTTGACCTCAAGGGGCACCACAAAAAATTGAACCCAGCTCACTCTAAGAGTGATGTAAAACTGGGGGAACCTGATAAGGAAAAGATAAAGTAGGTGTTACCACCAATATGCTCAGTAGGAATGCCAAAAACAAACCATGATTGATTCCAAAACTCTAATGTGAAATAGTTTATTTTTAGTTCTGAAATAATATAAAAAAATTGGTTTTCCAACCTTTTATTAAAACTAGTAACCAGATTTAACATTTATGTGAACCCCTTTTTACATTCATTTTTCTAAATCAATTACTCAAGATTTTAATTAATTGCAATGAATTATTTTAAAAACCACTTGTACAAATATAGGTTATTTAATAAAAAACAATGTAAAACTGTCATTAGTTTAGATTACCAAAAGTTCCCCAAAAGAAGGTAGGAACAAACAAGTATGAAACCATGATAATTTCTTTAAGCATCCCTAGATTGATTCATGGATATATTTAGTTTGGAACCACTTTACGATGTACGATGAACTCCTTACTCAATAACACACTGGATTTCAAAAATACGACCCACCAGTGGCACAATCCTCTTATCCTATCTACCACTCGAAGTGGGTACTAAACCATCTAATTGGGGAATATCAGAAATCATCACTAGACCCTTTAAAATATACAAGGAAAACCTGTGATAAACATATAAAGTGAAAATGGATACCCTCACATGTATGACTCACCTTATGTGTTGTCACCGTACTTTCTTTCCCCATACATGTAAATTCATATTATGATAACCAATAAAGGGAAATCATATATAGGGGTTCCCATTATATACATATACAAGTTTTCTATCGTTGAATATGCCCAACGAGCTGTCATTTCGTCCAGATGCTTTCCCCGTTCATTCTTATATTTTTTCATGATATTTTAATGGAAGATATCCTATATTTACATGGATATAAACCTATGTCATGAAATCTATATCCTAAATTTTGGATATAGATCGATATTTATGATATCTTAAAGTCTTTGATCTTGATTTCATTTTAGGGATTTAGATCTAAAACCCATATCAATGTGGTTATGCTACTTAGATGTTGGAGATTTACATAGTGAAAACATATGTCACTGAATTCAAGAATGTGTAATAAATATAATTCTTATATTTATGGATTTGATATGTATATTCACGAGTGTATAATTTCTACCATCCATTAGCAATTGATTTCCTTGAATTGGGTTAATTTGGTTGACCAATTTAGTTATTGAAGTATCTTTTGAAATAGAAGATTATTTGGGGATTTAATTAGCTGATTATGTGGATAAAATGATAGATAAATAATATGGTGAAATTTGTTATCTGAGATAGGGGTTGTATTCTTCATAATTAATTGGGATATTAATTATGAGATATTGAGTTGGATCTGTTGATATAATTAATTGTTAATTAAGAAGTTGTAGTCAAATTATGATCTAGATAATTAATTATGAAGAGTTGTGATTTATAATGAGATAATTAATTCAGGAAAAATAATTATGGGTTATGAGATGTATTTTTGGTTAATTAATTTCTGAATTAATGGGATTGAGCTATTTAGTTAATTACTATGTTAACTAATGAATGTCATGTATTAAACTATGTTGTTAATTAGTAAGAAAATTTATGGGAATATTTAATTGATGAATTAATTATGTGTTTATGAATTGGAATATAGCCATTCTAAATATATAATCACAAATTGTAAAAAGGTCATTATACATATATATAAGATAACGGGAAAATGTTCATTATAATGTGAAGTATACATGGTTAAATAGTCATTATAATTTTGAGTAAAGAAAATGGGAACATAATCAATCTGTTTAGGGGTAAGCATGTTAACCAGGTTATATTACTAAGGTTTGTGAAATTATCAAAATTATAAATTTGATTTATAAATTTGAAATTTATGAATGTAAATAATGGAACTCTTGTTAGTGGAGTCACATGAGAATACACGACTAGAAAAAGAGTCGAATCAGGTATTGAGATATTATATCACACTTGAATACTTTGAGTTTCAGCTAAAAGTATGTATTAGGACATGGTATTACCTAGTGAACATTTTTCGCTCTAGCATGAAATGAAGTTTGTAGTGAGGTAAAATTATACTTGGAATCATTGGTGTCAATTTAGTTAGATAAGAATAAATTAAAATGTGATAATCTATTTATTATTTCATTTTGCTTTATCCTTATAGAAATGCATGCAATATCTTTTGAATGCACTTGACTTAGAAACCATTGATGGTGGAAAATAGAGTTGTACTCACACCTTATTCAGGCCGCTGGATAGGTTCCCTGGTAGATAATATTTTTTTAAGACCGGCTAAAGGAAAAATCCCAAGGATAGGTGGCTAATTATGGATAGAGCCAGGAGGTGGGAACCAGACATGGTTTAGAACCTGATTGGGGAGTCATTGTGTCTTTATTTTTAGATTCATGTGTATGTGCGGACTAAAACAACAATAAAGTGATGTGGTTCATTTTTTGTCCCCAATTTTTATCAAAACATTTGTATTTAAATAAATTTTTTCACCAATATATTGCACTACAAGAATAAATTATATTAGATGAACCACATAAAATTATTAAAATATTATGTATCTATCATCACCTAGCGTGCTGATTTATAGATATGATTACAAACAACATGATTTTGATAACCAATGGATAAAAATATTTATAAAATAATTTAATTATAAAATTACTATAATTCAGAAAAAAATAATTTGAAAATAAAAGACAATTTTTTCATGAAAAGTGTTTTTACAAGACACATGGTTAATATTAAAAAAATTTATTTAATACCAATTTGTGAATTATATTATGGAAATATATTTTATTTACTTGGTTTAATGTTTTAAACATTCAACAAACATTTATCTAGTCCTGTGATAAGAAAAAACCATTTTTTGCATAAAATTTTAATTTTCTATAAAAAGTTGTTTGGTCAAATTATAAACACCTATAATTAAATTAATACCCACAATTTATATGTTATTTATTAGATTAAATTAATTACATATTTTTAATTTTTATTTTGAAATTATTTAAATAGAAACATTTTATTCTGGTAAACCATAATAGTAGACATTGTAAAACTTATCATCTCACTAAAGGGTAAACCAAGTTAATATAGATTAAAAATAATAGATAATGACATGATATTTAACCATAATTATAAAAAGATTCAAATAATTTTACCCTAATAAAATGGGGAACAAATTTGATTTTTTTAATGATTGATTTTTAATATAAATGATTTCTATATTACCTAAATTAATGAATGTTACAAAATGTCACTCTATTAGTTATAAGAATCCTTTATTTTTCTACATAATGGAAATAATGTTATGGATGTATCATAATAGTCAAGTATTGAATAATGAAATTATATTCATGATAGAAATTTTTTTTAAACTGTATTATTTAATTACATTAAATTCACTTTTAATGCTAAAACAATATTTATTCAATTAAAGGAAAAAGAAAATATATGAGTTTGAAAATATTTAATACAATATAATTGGGTTAAGCCACAGTGATATATTATTTTTATTGGTTAATATCAAATTTTATTATTTTGATATTCTAATATATTATAATTCTATAATTTTTAAAATTACTTCTATTTAATATTTAATAAATACTTCCTAAATTGGATGTAATTAAATTATTTGAAAATAATAATTTTAAAAATTATTTATATTTTATAAAATATAAATAAAATACAACATAAAAATGATATGTTCTATAATGTCATCAATTTTCTATTTAGGGATTAATTTATACCTTAAATGTAAAATTACAACCCATTAACATTGAAATGTTTGATTCCATAGTAGACATTAAAATTCATTAATTAGAAATTAATCAAATTGATAAAATTTAAAATGGGAAAAAAATTTCAATGTTCCATTGTTTTATTTTATTAATACCCTATCCAACCTTGTCATCGATTCCAATTCCATTTGGTGGAATTTTTTTTTGCAGAATATTATTTTTCTTATTTATAATTTTGAAAAATTCCAATAGTTCCACCAACATCAATTATAAAAGGGAACCACCTCTCTCATTTCAGTCTATAACATTGGTTATTCTAGATTAAAAAACGCATCCCATTACCCTTATAAAAATACATATAAAGGTTCTATAGGTTTTATTCTTCCGAAAAGTCTAACCTAGAGCTGTTATAAAAGATATAAAGAAGTAATTTCTAATAAGAGGTAATCATATTACCAATTCAGTCTCTATTATATTCGTCAATACCTCCAATAAATATATTATATTAATCATATAATAAAATAAAATTTTATAAAAAAATTCATAAAAGATAATATTATTAATAAAAACACCATTATACACCCAATTTCCCATCAAAGATGATGTCAATGTATTGCTCATGCTTATGTACATCTTATCATCACCTAAAAGATATAGAATTTATATTAAATCACTATATTTTATTTATCATTATATTTAATGTATTAATGATTATATATTATTATTATGATGAAATTTTACTTTTGGAATTGCAATATAAATTCCACCTTCTTACCATCCAATCCATTGGGAAATGATAATGTCGGTCGGGCATAATGTGGACTCCAACGTCCCCATTGGGGCGTGATTAATTTTTTTTTCTATGTTAATTGTAATGACTTTGAATTTGATAACTATATATGATATAAATTATCTAATAAGGATCCTGTAATTTTTAATTAATATTTACAATTATTTTTTCAATTATTTGATAATTGAAACCATCGTCCATGTATATGTATAACCTACCATTTCCATAGATGGTGTAAATTATTTTTTATTCTCCAACAATTATGGATGACTATAAATATGTATATAAAGAATATATTTTATATTTTTTTATTAATATTTTTTATATTGTGGAACCAAGATAAATGTGCATGCCTCGAAACTACTATACATAAATACTCATAAAAAACTATTAAAATGCGATAATGTTGACATTATTAAGGAATTATTGATAACAAAATATGATAAAATGTTTTAATGGGATCCAACATGATGATATAAAAATGAAAAATAATATTTTATAAAACTCTATTAAATTTAAATTTATTATATTGGAAGCTAGAGTTCTGTCAAACAATGAAAAACACCTGTTAAGTATTATTATATTATAATCAATTTATTCATCCCTATTTTTTATGATTACATTTTAATGAATAAATATTATTATATACCTCTCAATATACTCGTGAAATTTATTCTCATACGGTAATTTATTGAAATTACTTGTGTTCCTTCCATTTTGTTCACCTTATATACTTAAGAGACTTAAAATATTGTTTTAAGGAAAATAAAATTAATTTCACTCTTTGTTTGAGACGGTTTTCCCCCATATTAATGTTTTAAAAAACTGAATGTTTTAAAAATTCTCCCTTGATTGTTTTAAGTTTATATTATCCTTGTTTTTTATTCCTACAACATGGTTTAAAAGAGATAATCTTATTTTTCTTAGCATGAGGTTCATTTTATCATTTTTAATAGTGGAAAAAGAATGTTTATACATAACATATAATATAAGAATGAATTTTCATGCCTTCAGGAAAAAAAATTTATATGAATAATCCTATAAAATTATATGTTGAACTTTTCAAAGAATGTTAGTTTAATTATATATTTTTCTTATAATAAGTTATTTCAAAATAGAAATTTTATTTTTTTCTAGAATATTTAAACGACCTTTTAATCGTATTCCAATTCATTAGTGAGAAAAAAACATGATTTCACTTATAAATTATTCAAGATATAATCCAATTATACCATAAATTTTTCCCCAAGATGGTTTTAGTTTATGTTGTTTTTTTTATAATTCAATTTCATTTCTATCAGTTATACTATGATGAAATCTTTTAAATTATATGAAACACATTTCAATATAATGAGATATATAATGAAAAAATGTATACGATATAAATTTATTTTCATGAGTAGTAATATTGTGAATTATTTATGATCTTGTGAAATAAATATGTACGAATTTATTTATTTTATGGGTGGGACATATAACTCCCTCCAATATATTACGAAAAGATTTATATCTAATTATATAAATATTTCTACAGTGGGGATTGAACCTAGTTCAGTTGGGGAATATGTCCACTATGATTTTCCTTGGAGAAAGATATGACTACTAATACAGTTTGGGTAGCAAAACCATTCCCGTGAGACAGCATTTTAACAAAACCATGGATACTATGTATATGATATTTAATTCATATGTGTACGCCAGAAATCAATGTCTTATTCATTTGTTAACAATTTTTGGTTCATGGTCTAGGATTCCCTTCAAATTCATGTGTAATTAACTATGATGATTAATTCCATGAATGAAATATAATATTTTAATTGAATAGTATGTTATTAAGTCATTATCATCATGTTATTTTACCCTTATAATCATGTTATGTTTATGTGGTCATTGAAATCTCCCTTTTTTATAAATATAGATCATCTGACCTCACCCTTTCATTATGTTTCCTTACATTAGGTCATGATAAATGGGATTAAGAATGTAATGTCTAAGATGGGTTGTAGTTATGAATAATTAAGTTAGATAAGTTTTATTGATTTTTGAAATCATTTTTTTATGTTTATATGTTTGTAAATATAGTAGACAAAAGTGATTCTATTGTGGATCAAAATTTTATGGAATGAATATTTACTATTCAGATTAAATATTTATATATGAAATGTATTGTTTTCCATTTGTAACATCCCGAGTAAATAATGAGTAAGAAATTTTCATATTTATTAATATTTTTTAAATAATCATTAATATTATTTTAAAGGGAATTCATTGTTCAATGGCGTACATGATACACAACAAAAGGTTTCTTTGAAATCTTACGTTGCACACAACATTGAGTTATACAGAAAAATGATAATATAATATTATTATTTTGGATGGCTGTTAACACCTAGAAATTGTAATGGTGTGAATGAACAGAACTAACTAAAAAATTAATATACATGTTTGTTAAATGTTTCTACATTTAATTAATTAATGTTATAGTCTTAAAATGTGAATGAATCTAATTTTAAGCATAATTTACCTTATATGGTTGATTTACCTCATTTTGATGGAGAACCCTCTTTAAATATAGATATAGTCACTTTTATATGTTCTATTTGACCAAATAAAATTCTTCTTTAGAATTGGGACATAAAAATTTAATTTGGGTAAATTTTTGAACTTTTTCGGATAAAATTCATTTTTTATGAATAGTGAAAAATATTGTATTTAAATTCAAAACTGCCTATTAATCTAATTTATTTATATTGATAGAATATCATTTTAATTAGATTTAAATTTTAATTATTTTATTTTTTTTCCATTTAATCTAATGTTGGTCATTGGAATTAATTTTATTTTAAATTGGACATAAAGAAATATCAATCTTTTGATAGTTATTGTATTTCTAAGAACACGCCATTAGTTTTGATAATGTGAATTAATTTGAAATTAATTATTCCAACTTATATTTTTAAATTTTTTAAAATATCCATCATTTTCGAATTCAGAATACCAAATATAGATTAGGTGTAATTTTTGGTATTTTTCTGAAAAACACAAATTTTTGATGAATAGTGAAACCACTTAGTATTAGTTAAATAACTTATGTTTTCATTTAAATGAAATTTTAAAACTTCTATGAAATGAATTTAGAAAATCCGATATACATGGTTGTTATTTTTATGTAAAATTTGATTCACTAAGATGAAAATAAGTTTGGTGAATAGTGACTTTTGACATTTATTTACAGCGGATAATGGTAAATAGGGTAATTCAAGGTAAAAAGAATATCATAATAATACAAAATTTCCTTAACACTTATCCTAACATTATTAGATAAGTAATGTATGGCCATGGTAATCCTTGTGTCGATTTTGGGACCCCATGATGACACTTAAGAGTGACAATGAAACTTTTGATTAATTAATTTAATGTAAAGGAAAAAATGACAGAAAAAAATATATTTTAGTAAATTAATTTTTAATTGGGGTTATATATGATATTTTTAAAAATATTAATATTCATTTGAAATATAAAATTATTTTCTACATCATGGTATTTTTTTAATTTTTAGACATCAAATAAATTATATTATTTATGACACAGTAATGATGTTGTATTTACCTCATTAATAAACGATTTATATAAATATGATTATAAATATTAAAATAACATCCATAACATGTACAATTATTATTTAATGATTTTATTTTGACTATGATCCATCTTAATTTAGAGTTTAATTAGTTTTTTAGCTTTAGAAACCGAATATCAATATATAATAAAATAATATTCTAACACTTTTCTAAAAAACCCCTCCTCCCCCATATAAAAAGCCCTCACTTATTACTCATTCATAAAACCTATCAAGCCCTTTGACTCATCCAAACATTGCCCAAATAAGCTCTCAAAATCTCTATCCCCCTTTTAGAAGCCTTTCCTTATGTAGAAGGAATTTTAATAAGTCCTTTTGGTTCTTAACAAAGGGAGTTACCCCAATTAAAGGTAATGATTCCTTTTTAACTTATTTTATATTATTTTACATATCCAACCACTAAACTCTTTTTATTCAATTATTTTATAATAAAAACAGTATCCTAAATATACTAGGATGTTTCTATGAGAAGGATTCTAACTACACATAGACACACCTTCATTTAGTGGGTGAAGAACATACTATTTCTGTGGATTGAAGACTAACGCCTCACAAAATGATGATTGTTCAATTATCTTCTACCACCTCTCATGTTGGAAATTATGATGGAAATATATTTATATATGATATATATATTATTTTTAGGTTTTAAATATTCTTATGTAATTTTCATTTATTTTATACTGTTATGGTTTCCATTATGGGTAAACGTGATAATTTCATTTGAGGAAGTACGAACTACCGCCCACTCAAAATGATATGACGCACTAATGTCATATGTGACACATATAAAGAATGTATATAATGATATTATATATGATATAATACTGTAATTATAATATACGTATGTATAATTATGATTTAATTCCATTAAAATTTGAAAGAGAAATGAAAGTTGTGTTAATGTGTTCGTACGGCTTACTGTTTCCAAGATCGGTGCATTTCATCTCTTACCTCAAAATGTTATGTAATATTATAAATTCACATATATTCTGGATATATAAGACATATATGATATCTAAATCATGAATATAATTTTTTAGATAAAAGACTATTGACCTCAAGGACAACTTGTAATTATAAGAAGTTTATTTTTGACTCATGTACCAAATATCAACCAAACGACCATTATTAACATAAATCATTTCATAATGTTTATAACATGGTTATAATTGATATAAATAGAATATAAAACATGAAAAAGTTTATTAAGAATGTAAAAATTAGATTTATTTTATTATTCTGGATGAACAAAGAACAAATGAGTCATGTCAGACACGAGGTATGGGGGTTTCATATCTCTCTTTTAATTTCGTTAGATTTCCAATGTCTGAAACTAATTTATGGAATGAGGTGTATTGTGTACTATCATTTGATATATATTATAATTATCCTCTTTATATTTATGTTATTCTGTGAATCTTTTTGTGGTTATTAACATTTGGTCACACAACTCGATTAATTACAATGTGGTAAGCGATTTTCAGCTCACTTTTTATTCCCGTGGGATTCATACTATATTTGCCACGATTTACTATTATTTGGTGTATGTACTTCGCAATATTGTATTCATTATGTAATATACAACAATTTATTGTAATTTACATCTTCATTTTATTATCCCTCTTTCACGGGATTAATGTTTTGTAATTCACCAAATCGGTAAGGGAACCTTTTAACCCAAATTCCATTCCTTGGGTTAATCATCTCATTCCTAATTCTGTCATGATATTATTATGTGTGGAATAACTATTTATTTATTTCCACTCTCTCATTTTTTTATATAATTTTTATACACATAACCACTCTATTGATAAATTCTCATGTCATTGATATGAACTTGATAAGAGTAATTTCAAATAAATTTCCATTCATTGAGTTAAATATCCAAGTCATTGGCCTTTCCTAAAAAAGAACATGTTTGAATTTCCAATGATTGATTTACAATGAATATGCAATAATATTGAGTTTATTTATATTTTTCAAAAAAATTTATGGAACTGATTTATCCTTGATCTACGGATACAATTTTTATAAAGTATTTCATCTCAATTTATATTCCATTGACACTATATCGTCGTTATGAACCAATTAACTTTTATGCATTGTATATACTACCCATTGGAATATTTTATCATGAATATGTTAATTCTATTGATATTGTAAGGTTTTTATTAAATTTTATTCCTCAATTATTTTTATTCAAGCATATCTCAATTGGTTAAGATCTATTTTACTAAAATATTGTTTTAATGATTTATTAATCTAAATCATTCTCATTAATGTCAATGTTTTAAAAATGTTTTTTAGTGTTTGTTTATATAGACATTAATTTTTTAAAATTGTAAATCCATTTAAATCTTTAATGTGTTATGGGACACTTTGATTTAAAAATCTCTTTATTAAATGTTTTAATTTTTTTGGAAAATTAATTGATAAAGCATTGTTTATTTCAATATATTGATTTGATATATTTTTATTGGAATCTGGAAATGTTATCTTTCATTTATTCATCTATTTTTTGTTTTGAATATGTGATAGTTATTGGTCATTGTTTACTTATATGGGTGGTTCTGTGATAAAAATAGGGAAGGTGAGCCTAAGATATCTCTCTAATGCAATGGATAACGTGGAAGAGGTAAACAAGATGTTTCGAATAAGATATTAAGGTAATATACTGTGATGAGTATTCTAAGCGGAACTCCCTACATAGTTGTGAATGCCAAAATGTAATTTTGATATGAATGGAATATGTTACCTTTATGATTTATGCTTTTTGTGTGTTATTCGTACATCTTATGATTTCATGAGGTATGTTATGATTGAAAAGTATGGATTCATTTATTTTTTATGGGATAATGTTTCTGTTCATTATATTATAACCCTTACTAAGCTCTTCATGCTCATCCCATGTTTTGAAATTTTTTTCACAGGACATAATGATGAATAGTGTTAAGGAAAGGATCAAGGGAAATTTGGTCAATATAAAACATGGAACTAGACATGAATCTTTTTGTAAGAGTTTTTATTTTATGAAAAAATGGAAACTGATTAGAATTATCTACATGTAATATTCATGTTGATATGTAAATTTTATGACCTAATTCTCTAAAACTCTAAACCTGAAAAGATCCTCAATTTGAATTATATATTTAAGTCAAGAATATGTAATGTTTAAGGTTGTGTCTTTATACTATTATTTGAATAATAGATTGTTTAATTTCATCTTTGGAAACTAGAATAAAAAAACATTATTAATAACCCTATTTATAATTATATGTAGACGAAATAATCCTAATGTTTTGGTAACGATCATGGTGGACCAAAGATATCCATATAGTTCCATAACTGAATGTGTCATGACTTAGACATCCAATACTATTTTTTAAAGATTATGTGGTTTCACACCATGATTATTGTTGATTAAAATATTATTTTTTGTTTTAGACAATGGATGTAACCTAATAGATTCATATTGATGATTAATGTCATTGAATATGTAATGTTTTTCACCAAAAAGGCCACATTTTATTTGATATCGAAATCCAAATAAATTTCATATTTAAAAAAAAAATTTCTCAAACTATAAATCATTTTGGGAATCCAAATGATAAGCATATACAAAATTATTTGTTGATTCCATCATTAGGATACACCAAAATTCATTTAGTGGGTCCACTTATACCTCTTTCACTAAGAAAATAGACCAGTACAGCTGAATAAATACATTATACTAATCAATTTTATAAAAATGTAAATGTTATTATGGAATATTAACATTTAAAAGGTGAAAAATATCAATGTTGGGATCATGGTGAGAATCCAAATGATCAGCATTGAAAAAAATTATTTGTTGATTCCATCATTAGGATACACCAAAATTCATTTAGTGGGACCACTTATACCTCTGTCACTAAGAAAATAGACCAGTAAAACTGAAAAAATACATTATACTAATCAATTTTATAAAAATGTAAATGTTATTATGGAATATTACCATTTAAAAGGTGAAGAATATCAGTGTTCGGATCATATCAACAATAGAAGAGAAGGATAAGAAATAAAGTCCATAACATTGTATGAATTTAAAATAATATATTCTCAATATCTACATTTAGAATATTCTTTATTTAATATTAGAAAAACAATTCCATGTGATTATTTTTATGGATAATGATTTTATTGTTATATATGAGGAATAATTCTCATGACTTATGAGGTATGATTCTAGTAATATCATCCTACCTGCATGTATGGCTTATCGATACCATAGTGGTATAAGATGGATTATCAAAATGCTGTTAGACAAAAGGGACTTGATTATATACATATATATGTTTTTCTATTCAATTAAGGTGGTGATGGAGATTTATGTTACTCAACAATATTATGGATTTGATAATAAAAAATGGAATTCCAATGAAATTATAAATACCATAAAGAAAATAAAAACTGTATTCCATTATTTTAAAACTGTGGAAGGAAACATATCGTAAAATTCATTAAGGTATCCGGTAAATGTTTTATGTGTATTAAATATAGTCATCAAGAAAATGAATTCTAATGTGATGGGAAAATGTTAGCTAATTATATGAATAGATATAAAGAACCACTAAATTCAATACTGTCACTCTAGTGTTTTAAAATAATGAAATATGTTAATTATTGTAAACGATCCCTAATCAGATGGAGAATGATGATGATCAATGTCAATATAAAATTATTCATAGATATAAAAAAAATATAAATTGATCATTAGTGATATTAAGGGGTGTGATAATGACATGGTGAATGGTACACCTACAATCCCCTCTAGAACTACTAATATCATATTTGATTATAGATCTACTAACTAATTTATATCTAAATAGTTCTCTATTGGTGGTATTTTACCTCCTAAAAAATTTTATGTTGATATTTAAGTAATAAACTTAATGGTATAATGATCACATTCAAATTACACAATTAACTCCCATTTATTTTTAGGAGTTTGTTTCCTTTAAATCTTAACATTCTTCTTATAGTTGAATTTTATGATATTTTGGGAATGGATTAATGTTATTTAAATAATGACCTCATAAATTAACAATGAATGGATATTATGATTCATATAACTAACCAACCTATTATCTTCTATAAGTGTGATGAAAAAAAACCTATTCTAGAAATTATATCACTAATATGGGACATTATTCTTATAAAAAGGAAAAATATAGCATACTTATATTGAGATAATTATAACATTGAAGATATTCATATTGTGAGGGTGTTTATTGATGCATTTATGAAATAATTCAATTGTATTAAAATAAATAAATATGTCTAGTTTTAAATAATGTTCATGCCTTGTTAAACACATATTACAATTATTCTATAGTGAATTTCCTTGACTCAGATTCAATAATTGGAGAAGAAACTACATGTGAATTATATAAAGGGATTCATTTATCCATGTGCATCTCAAATGGGTGATCATGTATTGTTTTTTACTAATAATGATTGATCATAGTGACTCTACATTGATTATTGTGAACATGAAAATATCTATATGAAGAACAAGTCTCCAGTACCCCTAAATAATGAAATGTTTGATCAACATTGTGTAGCTCCTCACTTCTCAAAGATCGATCATAATTTTGGATTTCATCATTTATTTATAAATAATTAGTACATACCTAACAAAACATCAATACAATGAATTTATAATTTCTCTACTTGGTCATAGTAATGACCCATCAATATTAATATATTTAATGAATATATTCTTAAGAGTATTTTTAGTTTATATTCATTCTTAGTCAATGATAATGGATGACCATGAAAGAAATTTGATAATTGTTCTAAATTCCCTAAGGAAGGGAAATAATTATGGAAAAAACCATGTTTTTACTTACTATTAGAAATGTTTTACTCTAGGGTAAAATAATTTCAAGTGAGGGTATATTTGTATACACATCATATATAGACATTACTGGTCATGGTCCAAAACCATCCAAAATGACTCAGAATCATTGTTTTTGTGGGTTGGTAGGATATTAATTGTTTTTTGTAGAGATTTTTCCATGTCTATAAAATAAAATCCCTATTTTTTCTTTGAAGGTAAAAATGTTCCTTTAGATTGATGAATGTGAGGAATGTTTTATGGAATAGATGAAAAGACTAGTTAGCTCATCTGTTTATTCACATTCATGTAGCAACAAATTGGAAAAAATCTATATTTATTCACCATTGATGTCACTAGTATGTGTCATCATGAAAAAAATAGAGTTATATTTTATTCGTCACAAAAATTTATGGTCCATCAAAAAAATTACAATCCTCAGTATATGGAGGTAAGTGTGATAATGTCTTTATTAAATATATTGAGGCATTTTCTATTTGTGAAAATAATTGAAATGTTTGGTAACAAAAAATCCTATTAAATATTTTAATATAAAAAACGTTGAATATTCTTGAAAGAAGATACATGGAGAAAAATAAATTATTATTATTATTATTACATTACAACTTGGGGAATTTGGAGAGGATGAATGATGGTCTGAATCGAATAGATAAATCTAGATTTTCCATGATGATGATAAAAAAATATATATTACATTAGAACATAAAATTTATAGATGTATTAATAATTATGGAATGCGAAGAATACTATCTTTCTCAAATTTATGTTTAACCATTTATCTAAGTGAATATTAAATTGTCACATAAGGAATTTCTAGACCTGTTAAACATTGTAAGAAACTTTTATGTGTAAAAATTTTATTATTATAAAATACTTATGATATTGGACTATGTATGTATCACTTTGGTAGCATATTTTTTAGATTATTGGATAATGATCTGAGTTCTTGATTCACTATTTATCATAGTGGTATAGAGATATATAGGTATTTGAATGATTTTTTATAGTGGGATAGAATAAATATGGATATATAAGAGTCTATTTCATGGTTCTTGGTATATCCGCATGTTAATTGTGACTTTAAAAATATATGTTGTTGTTATAACCATTACCCTTACTAGAAAGAAATTTAAAAACATCACTAACTTGTTTTTCATACTACTTGACTAAAAATATGTAGGGTATAATGATATTATGGTTATTTTTTACTTACTTATGAATTTAAAGCCCCTAATTACCATTGGATAATATTTATCTATTGATCAACTTATATGTTTATAAAATAATGAATTGTTATGATTTCATGGTGTACAACTATCTATTCTATTTGATTTGGATTCGTGGATGGAATTGATGATTTGGGATAGTCTTCAGTAGTATTTTCATATATTGTTATGTTTCATCAGTACTTATCATTCTCATATATATGTTTAGTCATAGGACCTTTCAAAATCTAAAATATATATTCATGTCTTTATTTATATATATTAATGTTGGCTAGGATTACAACTGTAATTTTGTGGAATTCTCATACGATAATATACTTCAACATACAATTTAGAAAGATTCTTATGATACACACTATGATATTAAGAGAAAAAACTAGACCATTGTGAAATTATTTTAAATCGAATATGATAATAGGACATTATATATCTAGGATAATGGAAAAGAATATAAGATCTATTAAACAACACGTAAGAGTGGTACCTATTTGATAAAATAGTTATGATGAAAATTATTAGAATGATCTATATTTTAGATTTTGTGATATGGTTTTCCTAAACATATATCCCATGAAGATGGTGATGGGATTTAGAAAGACGTGACATCCACTCTCATGGTTTATTAATACTTTTGAAATCATTTATCGTAAATATATTATTTCGTAATGATTGGTACTTTCACAGAATCTATCTCATGTTCATGATGTATTCCATGTATATCTCTGAATTGATTGGAAACATGATCTTTATAATATATATAACTATAATTTCATGGAAAAAAATAAAGAACATTACTATATATAAAAATTGATATAGATTTTGTATTTTAGAGATAGAATTATATAACACATGTACAATCACATGGATAATGTTTTGTGGTGAAACCACTAATGTGAGGATTCTATGTGGTTACTAATAGAAATTATAAGGAAAAACTAACCTCAATTATTTTTTTATCAGAGTGATGAATTTATATGTATTTAATAATTTTAATTTCTTGTATAATGTTACAACCTTATATTTTTATGAAATATTTCTCTTCAAATAATTTTATGTCTTCAATACATTTTCTAACCTTCAACAACGAGTTTAAACAAACCATGAAAAAATAGTAACATATTATGTATGAATTATAAACTAATTTTTTGATTGGTGTGTATGAATAAAAATAACTAAATTAAAGAATACAAATATTCTACAAATTTATGAAATAAATTCATTCTTCGTCAAATGTTTATAATTTATATAGAATATTTAAAAATAACATTTTTTCTAATTTTTTATGCATTCCCATAATTTTTAATAATAAATTAAATAAATCTCTTTTTGTAAATTATTTTTACAATATTAATATATAATTTAAAAGATCAAATTAATTAAACATAAAAAAAATTATATGAATAAGATACAAATAAATTCAATTTTATGCATAGAAAATGTATTTTCTGTAAAAATCATTTTTATCTCATTTTTAGGCATATTTTATAAATAATATAATTATTATATAATTATTAAATATGATAAAATGATATATATATTTAATATAATGATTTTCATATTTTCTAAATAGTCTCATTTTATTTTTTAAAAATATAAAGTGGAACCGTGATTAAATTTGTAATATAAAAAATATGAAAATGGTTTAATCAATATTACAAGTATGCAATATGGAAATAAATGTGTATCATATGATTTGAATTTTTCCATTATAATATTATTAGTTTAATTTGTAAGATTATTGGATAGTTTTCCATGAACCATAATTATACAGAATTGAAATCAATGAATGATTAAAAATGTCCCATTATTAGTTTCAAGTATCATTTATGACATAAAATATAGGAATGTACAATAGTTATGAATAAATAAAAAGTGTAAATTTTATTCATAATGAAATTATATTCATCTTGATAAATTGTTTATAATTTTCAGGTATTATATAATTACCTTTAAATATTACACAACACCGAAAAAGGTTTTTTTCAATTAATGTATAAATAAGTAAATGAATTTGAAAATATTTAATGTGACATAACAAAAGAAATTTCTATTGTTCCATGAAATTTATCATCTTATATGAAAATTACTGTTGAGTTGAGTAATTATATTCGAATTAAATATCATTATTTATAACATTTAATTCATAATACAATAATAGTTTCTAAATTGACCATAATGATATTGTCTCAAAATAATCTTTTATAAAATTATTTAAAATCATAAAAATCATTAAATTTTCAAAATTTTAATTTTTTTTAAATTTATTTATCTATTATACGTTTGTGGTAAATATGTCATCTATTATATAAAAAATATATTCCTTTAATATTTAAATACTTTTTACAGTAGTTCAAATTAATTTTGGTCAACTAAAGATTAATAAAAATGATAAGAATAAAAATGAAATATGAACATGTCTTAATTTAGTTGGTTAAAGGTATTAAATCCCTTTAATACACTAACATAAAATCATAGGACATTATGAAGAATTTTTCTTAGGTAACTGTTTATTATAATTTCATTTTTTGGGAAATTCCAAAAGTGATTATCAACTACAATATAAAAGCAAACCCCCTCTATCATTTTGTTACAACACATTGAGCCTTATAGCGAGACCAAACACTACCATTTACTCTTATCCACTTTTATTTTAACATTATAGAGTTTCTGGTGATATAAAAAATCCATAATTATTGTCTTTAGAGGAGATCAAATGAAGTTATTTTAATGAAGAAGTACTTTCCATACCCGATCATTTTCATTTAAAATATTATATTCCCTTGATAAATAATGTGTATTTATAAAAAAATATTATATTTATTAAGGAAAGTATTATTAATTTTTTTTTTATGATTTTAGAATAAACATTATACACTATATTTCCCATCAAAATTGAAATAAACGAATCACTTGTGATGGCGTATGACCTAACATCTCCACAAAGATATACAATTCCAATTTTGATCACTATATTTTATGGATGTATATTATGATGGGTCAATATTTATATATGATATTTATGAAACAATTATACATCTAGAATGATATTTTTCATGTCTATATTTATTCTGTCCAATCCTTTAGGGAATCATAACATTGCTCGAGCATTCTTGTGGAGTACCACCTACACAAAGTAATGTGATTAATTATTCATCTATATTTTAAATGGATTTAACTGAGTAAGAATATTATAAATATATATGAAATATAATATTTTATAATTTTCTAATAGACATGAATTAAAATTTATTATTCTTTTGTTCTATTCATTAAAAAATGGAAATAGGTTTCATGAGTACATACATCATATCATCTTGATGAACTGTTTAATTCATTTTTCTATCTCAATAATTTACTGAAAAATAAAAATATAAAAATAATTATTTTTGTTGAATATATATAATGATTTATAATATGTAGATTATGGAACATATATAAATTAATATGTACTAGAAATACATATCTCAATTAATGATGTTAAACGAAATAGTTAACACCAAAATACAATGATTTTATTATATAATTATTTATAAAATGTGGTGTTGAAATATAATAATGGGTACAATAATTTATTTTATGTCAAGAGATAAATATTTTAAAAAATTATAATCATTTTAGATTTATTTCACATGATTTACATTTGATTTCAAATAAAGATGATATCAGGGTAAGGGTTATTTCTTTACAATCTGATTTTTTATAGATAATGACTATGATTATGTTTTGATAATGAAATCAATTAATATTGCTAAAATTATATTAATTAATTTTCTTCTTCAATGGTTATTTCATGATTATTTAGTTTTTCATTTTAGCTTGCGATCCTTATGTAATCATTATACTAAAAATATATTTTTATGGAAAATTTCCTTTATTTATCTCTATTATAAGAAAACCTTCTTCTTCAACAACCATGGATTAGAAAAATGATTCTAAAGAAGAATTTTTCAACTCAACTATGATATTTTAAATCATTGTTGTCCATGTTTCACTTTTTATAGTATTCATTTTATTAATATTCATTAATTTTTCAAAATGATGAGGTTTTTTATTTTCTAATGGTGTATAAGGAATGCTTTTTCAGATATACGATGAACTAATTTTCCTGACAATTGTCTAATTTTTTAATTTAAGATTCTATTAAAATATTTCAATTTCATTTCAATAAAAAATCAATAACATTATATTTTAAGATTTTTTTATTTCAAAATAGAAACTTAATTTTGATAATGAATGATTTAATGATATTGTAATGGCATTTCCACTCATCAATGAAGAAATCACTGATTATAAATAAAAATCACTCAGAATGTGATAAAATGATACCATACTTTTTAATTATATGGATAATTATTGTTAATGGAGACACTATTTTTTCTTAACCATGTTTAATTCCAATGGGTTAACCTTGGAAGAAATTCTGACATTTTTTTGAAACCCATTTATGTGAATTGGGTTATGTTATGATAAAATGATCAGGAAATCCCATTCGTTCTATTTGATCTAAAATGATGAGTGGTTTATATTCATGTGGAATAAATATTTATTATTTTCATTATCTGATAGTTTGGAAAAATTATTCCCTATAATAAATTTTGTAAACATTTATATATAATGAGATTAATAAGAAAAAAATGTTGTGTAAAACTAGTTCAGTGTAGGAATATGTCATCTATGGTAGTCTGGGGAGTGAAACATGATTATTATGCATATATATACTGTAAACCAATTCCAAAAAATAGAATTATAAATTATCATTCTCTAATAAGAATATGATTTTATATATATATATGTATCCCCAAAAATCATCATCTATTCTGATTTAAATCATTTAGGGATAAAGCTTCATTAATCCATTATGATTCATGTCTTATAAACACGCAAAATATATTCCATGGATTAATACTATAGCCTTTTATAAATTTTTTATGGCATTAAAAATTAATAGACCTTTTCTTATACATTTATCCACATGATATTCTTTTTGTATCATTGATATATCATATGTATACCTTTAACGATCATCTAAACTAACCATTATTTTATGATTTATTTCCCCATGGTATGAATTTTTTTTATGATCAGTCTAAGAATGGTTCTAGTTCTAAATAAATAAGTGGTGGAAGATGTTTATTTTTTATGAACTATATTTTTATGATTCCAAATATACTATACCTTAATGATTTGGCATGGATGGAAGTTTTATATAATGAATATTCATATATTATATTGTAATATCAAGGATTGAAAATCAGGGGTTGCTATTCTGTTATATGTTGGTAAAAATGATTGAATTGATGAAATCATACTTTTTCTATAATAATATAAATATTTTAAAATATTAATTAATTATATACCATTAATCCATATAATTCATTGAAAAATACAAACATCAGTCATGCATACATGCATAGTGCTACTAAAATGGATAAAGAATTTCATTTTTCATACATAACATTAAGGATTTGTTATATGAATTATTTTATGTAAGATATATTAAAAATATTAATATATTAATATTAAATAAAATTTATATATCATTAGATAAAAAATATGTTTTAAAAATTAATATGTTATAACATTCTCTTATTTGGCTAGGGTTTACAACCGATATGAATTATATTTTCATTTTTATACCATGAATGATTATGGAATTTTTTATAATATTAATATAATTTAATGATAATGTATATAATTTTTTTTACTGATTATGAAAAGGTTTTAATAATATTTTAATATATATATATATTATAATTCCACATGTCGATCATTAATCACGCATATACCAATTTATCATTATTTTTAATTTAATGAACCTTATCAATATCATAAATCTAACGAAATGGCACTGATGTAATAATTGGAAAAAAATGATTAATCTATATTGAATAATCTAGGAATGATATACTGTGAAAAATATGTGATTTGAACTAATCACCACAAAAATATTATTAAATAAAAATAATAAAAAATACTGACATTCAATGACTAAAAAATATTATGTATTTGGGTTATATATTTGTGATTTATGGATAGTAATGAATTTTATTGATAGTATGAAACAACCTAGGTACTGACATGGAATTTGAATATTTTTGTGTGACACCCATGACCTACCTTGGATAGGCTAGGACTAAGATTCTCATAATGATATATTTAAATGATGTAAAAAATTTAATGATTAATGTAGTTATTTGAATAAGAAAAAATTTTAGATAACAATTAACAATTCCAAATTTATTCTAATGGAATATTTACATAATATTTAATTTCATGAGAAATATTTCATATTTTGAACCATGATAACATTGATGTAGTGTGATTCTTACCTACCAGATTTATTTTATCCTATTATAGTAATTATTTGGTTTTGAAGAGCAGTATTATTTTCTCTCTTTAAAATAATTTTGATTCAATGTATACCTCATTATAAGGGATAATTATTGAATTTTCAACTCCATGAATCATTCATCATTTATTGATCAATTTTTTTATATGGTGGAGACAATTTTAATGTGTGATTTTAGTTCATGAATTTCCTTTTTTCATGCTTTTTTATGTTTAATAACATATTATGTACTCAAGAGAGTTTAATTAAAATATTACACTAATTGTATGAGTTAGTTCGATTCATATCTCTAAATAATGGGTTTTCAATAATAATCTAGCTGGGGAATATATATTCTATCTAGAACCAATAATAAATAAAATTGTCATCGATGTGGTTTTATATTTCCTCCCAAAATTTCATTACCCTTGAACCATATTTTACCAGAGGTTTTTCATGTATTTGAAACAAAACTTTTATATTGAATCATCTAGGAAAATCCCTTGTCCATTATTGTATTCATTGGGTGATTTTTTTTATTTCTTTATATATGTATTAGCAATTTATTGTATTCATTTTATACATTGAAAAAATTCATTAATAGATTAAAATTAATATTTTTTATTTTCTATATTGGAATTTCTGACCGTGATGAAAAACAAATTTATATATTTAATAATCTATATAACATATAATTACACCATTTTAAATATTTTTAAAAAATTTCAATTATATCCATTATATTTTAAAATAATAAAATTAAACCTCCACGTTTAATAAACACATTTTTAAAATATATATATTTTAGAAATACAGTACATTCTTGGTTTCCAACATCATTATTTTAATTCAGCTAAAAATTATATTTCGCCTCTTTTAATATATTTTAACATTTTTTGTGTTTTATTGAGGATACACATAAAATGATTCCACCCAAATTTTTTGGATTTCTTGTGAAATATTATTTCTTATTAGAGGATCAATCAGTTACTAACTTTTAATTTCACAACCACCAAATATAAAAAGGTATAACAAATATACAAATTAATTTTGATTTTTAATACCTATTTCGTTACCTAATATATTGAATGGTTTTCAAATAGATGTCATTTATCGATTGACTAGGGAAAATATTGACTACTCATCCACCAATGTATCTAAATATGTTAAATACCCAATTCATTATTAAATAGTATATAATAATAAATTTATATATTATCATTGGATTCCAATTTATATTCCATTAATTTATTATTTTAATAGATGTGATTATTAATATATTATTTATATTAATTGGTACAAATGGGGTTTGAAACCTATTTTCATTCAGGGTTCAATATGATATGACTATGGTTGGATTTATATATAACACATATGTATAAATGATTATTGTTGTGGTCATATGTTTCCATATAATTTGTTTGATATGTTTGATATATCATGACATTTTAATTCATGCACACTATTATTTTGGTCATAATTAAACTGGAATAATTAATTAACTCAAATTTTAATGAAATGTAATTTTTTTTAAATTTGTGGGAATTGTGAGTTCTCTCCCAATGATCATCTACTTATGAATGTGGAAAATTATATATTTCTATTTCATTTTTGGATATTTTAAAACCCACTTTAATTTCTATTTTCTATGATATTTTAAGCATTAATGATAAACTTACATGATTTGGTATTACTATTTTATGTATCTAATCAATGATTTCACTACTGTGCATAATCGATATATGAAAAGTTGATGTTATTTTCTTATGTCATTACAAAAATTATTTTTTGATCTATTTATTATTATATGTTGGGTAAAACGAAATTATATATCCTTAAAATACTCATATTTCAATCTTATTATAACATATGATATATGATTATTATTACATTTCTTTTTATTTTTTGAGAATCTATGGAAACCCATTTTTTTAACTTCCCAATGTCACAAAGAATATTTAAATTTCATAATAAGTATATATTAGGTTATAACAATCATCAAATTATAGAGAAATGTTATAATTAATCAAATATGTGATTCTTATTTAGTTTATCATTAAATACATGAGAACATAAATTCATGGTATTTTGTGAAAATTTATTAAATGTAATGTTTGAATAATAAAAATGATGTGATATATATATAGTGCTTTTTCCTGGTTCATCTCAATTAGTAATTAATACTATGTGATTTTTTTCATCAATTTTCCATGGTTTATTGGGAAAATTTTTCTCAGTTGGTATCAAAATAGTGATTACTTTTTTTAATGCATGATTTTTTCTTTTTGAATTTTGGTTATGTGAACTTTATAGAAATCCCTCCTAATAATTCAAAGGGATATACATTACTATATGATATTATCATTAATTTTATTGATGTTTTGAGTATGTGGTTTCTCTTTTAATTTCATCATATTCAAGATATGTAATAGTGTATACAGATGTTCCATATATGTACTTATAGTAAATCAACATGAAAATGGCTATTTGGTTATTATCCTAATCATTACCTGGTAAATGATGGGTTGTACTAAGAATACACACTTTTATAAACACCTATGATGGATATTTTTTTGTTAATTATATTCTCATTACATACTTGTAAAAAATATTTACTGTATTACAGAAATTCATTATAATTTATGAATGAACCCAACATAGAAAAACTTATACAGAAAAAATTGTAATTTTGGTTAAACTAAAATCTAATTTTATGGTTCAAATGATTAATAAAATTTTTGTTTTGTTTTTAATAAGATCAATAATGTTAATTCAATTATGATATTAATTATTCCTTACGTAGGATAACAAAATATAATTTTAGTAATAGATGAATAATTATGGAACCAACATAACAATTGATGCCATATATAATATTGATATTGACCCTATGAAAAACCAATAACAAAATAATTATGACTAAAATATCTAATGATAGTGAATAAATGTATGAATACTTATTCAAAACAATGTTAAAACGTTGGAATTTCCAAAAAAACTATTGAAGTGAAGTTTGGAGTTTCATTATTGTTAATGTGATAAAGAGGAATAAGGAAATAAAAATCATTTTCTATAATTTTAGAAATGTGACAAAACTCACTAATGGAATTATCATAGAAGAACTATATAATATTTGATAAATTATAATAGAGGGAAAGACATGGTTCTTAGGAACATTTATGTGACTAGTTAAACTAACATGGATCAAATAATGTTCTTCCTTAGGAACCTCTAGGAATTTATTGATCTAAATATGAGGAACATTAGAAGTATGAATACTAGTGTATTAATCAATAAGATTAAGATGAAATTCAATGATAAACACATCCATGAAGTGGGAAATTATAAATCATATGGAATGAGTACTATAGAATTGGCTAATTACATTTTAATGTGGTTAAGTGTTGTCCAATATATATTTTTGGATGTTTTTTATCATGTTTGTTCTAAAAAATAATTTGATAATAAATATGGAATAAAAAGCCATTGTGATTTCATTATTATATCCATGGTAAATAATTCTTCATCAATATTTTTTTAATTAATGTGCACCACATTTTTACTAAGTATAAATTTAGATGAATTAGATAAGATTTTGAAAATAAATATTACATCTTCCTAAAAAAATATTAATTACCCAAATAGAGAAATCACATTTTAAAACTAAACATATGGTAATATATCATTTTAAAATTTTCATTAATATATCATGAAAAACAAGTAAAATTACCTGATTAATGATTTATAATAATATGTTATATTTATATAAAATTATTGGAGAGAAATCAAATATTAGGAATGATGTCATCTAATTTAAGAAGGCACAGTTCTAATTTTTTTATATTTATATCAATCTAGAAAATATTAATTTTTTCATATGTATATTTTATATTTCCTCATCTAGTTTATTTTGAATGATAATTAAAATTTTGAGGATGTAATATATTTAAGGTGTGGAGAATATATACCACATGTATTTTGGAATAAATAATTTTCTATAAAGTTACATTATATTTGATAACATGTATCACACCACCCCCAAATCTAAATGAAAACCATGATAGTTTAAAGTATAATTATAAAATTAGATCATTATAATATATCATTTCAATTAAATGGTACAAAAGGGAAAAACATTTCTATGTAGTATTTGATCTAAATGGAATGCAATTGAATAAGGTAGGGGAAGTCTTCTTTATAATGGCCATTCATCCTAAATTCAAAATGAGATAGATTAAATATGGATATACTTTGACCAAGTGAAATAAAATATCTAATAATCATTATATGATATAAATTTAAGGAGACGCAAGTTAATTCTTGTATAATTTCAAAAATGATCCATTCTTGTAGTTCAACATCCACCAAAGGCCCCTAGAGCTTAACTTTTACCTAGTTTAAAAACTATGATACAAATAGGTTATGTATTTAGAAATTAAGAAGATATATAAAGGTAATTATTTTAGGAATTTTTTAGTTCTCACATTTATTTTATAAATTAATCATTTATAATTTAAATGAAAAAGAAATAGTTTTTATAAATAGTTCGATAAAACTAACAACTAATTTTAATCATAAGAAGGCATTTTCCACAAATTTCCTTCAACTTGAATGAATTTTAGGAACTAAATATATCATATAATATATAATTGAGATAAGAATAATTTACTAATACAACCAAATAATAATCCGATATGGAATAATAATAAGAAAAGTTAATCTTTTATAATGATTGTTTCATAAAAAAATTATTTTAATTACATTTATTTTTAAAAGAAAATTCATATATTTTAGGAATATTAATTAGAAAATATTAAATTCAATTTTTTTTTAATTTAAATAATTTCATTGGATATATTTTTCAAAAGTTTTTTCTGAAAATGTTGAATTTACGTGAGTAGAGAAAAAATATTGTTCGACCAATATTTTAAATTTTAAAACATTATGATAATATAATAATGAATTAAATATATTTAACAAAAAATTACATAAAACATTAATTCTGGGGATATAATTTTTCTTTATATAAATTATTATTGAACATAGAAAAAATATTTTTAGTTTTTTGATTATATATAATATTTTATCCAAATTTAAATAATTTTTTAGTATTTTATAATAATTGAAAAATTTATTGTATAAATTTTTTAGTACAAACTTAATCGAAAAATACAGTATTTATATAATAATTATCCATATTATGTAATGGAAATTAATGAAGGTCATTTTATTTTATAATTCCCTTAAAACTAATAGCCCGATTATTTTGTCCATATTAACACATTAGCGTAAGATACAAGTATAAAAATCTCAATGTACTGAATATCTAATTAGTCATGGTAAAATATATATATTATTGAAATTAAAATTACATATTAAAACATAAAACAAATAAAAAATGTTTCCTTGGAAATTCCATTTTTCCACATAGTGTATTCTTTCAAATCAATCACAAATCCATTCCTCTACTAAAAATGAATATTAAATTTAAGAAATGGTTGATGTCATGTTCTCTTGAAGGATAATAATATAAAATAACATATATATATATATATATATATATGTCTAATAATCGAAATAGAATTACAAATAACTAAAACAAATTCCAATTTTTCAATAACCTGAGCATAATATAGAAAGAATAAATGATGATAAATTTATTAACTTAATTAATCACATAAACTTGAAAAATAATATTGGGTATTATACATCAATAACTAATTGTATGGACTAATAATAAAAAATTTATAATTATTTAATTTTTAATTTTGGACTTCTAAAAAATATCATCGAATCCTCGTGTCAAGGAAACTAATGTAACATACAACCTGACTCGGAGATAATAATAACATAAAATGTGATAAAAGATTACTAGTATTCTCTATATGAAAACATTTTTTGTAAGTGAATATATGGGGAAAAAATTATAAATGATTATAGATTTTAATAAAATAAATTAATAACAAGATTGTGAGTAATAAATTAAAATTTATAGACCCCAAAAAAAATAAATAATTTATGATTTAAATGAATCATTCATATATTGGATATGAATGTAAAAGGTTAACACATTTTGTATCAAGATTCTTTTTTCTAATGTTGAGGAATTTCATTACCATCATGACAGAGTACATAAAAAATATATAAAAACTTGATATCTATTGATTTTATAAAAACAATTTCATCCTTTCTTTTAGATTCAATAAAATTTCAATTTCTAATGATATGAGTATCTGAATATAATTTTTTTGGATAAAAATATAAAATAAATATTTAATTGATCATGTTCACCATAATTTAATGATAATTAATTCCTTTTATAACATTTTGTTATTATAAACAAATTATTTGTAATTTTAATCCAATATGACAAAAAAATCATATTTTGAAGCAATAAATTAATATCTATAACAACATCAGAAGTTCAACATAAATCATTTCATAAATTATTTACCTGATTATCCTTAAAAATAATTATTATCCAAAATTTTAGAAAGACAAACACTAAATTTAAAAAAATGAACTTCATATTTATTCACCAAAACAAAATGATGAATATGTTTATCATCACATTTGTAACATGTGAATACCTTCAATATGAATTCTATTGAATCATGTTAATATCCTAAATTATCTTAAACTCTTATTCAATAATTATATGATTCCCTATTACTTAAAAAAATTACATATTATTATATATATTCCCAAAATCAAAAAATGTTGTTTACTCCATCAATGATTGAGTAAACCAGTTTCCCAACAAAACATTCATCAGTTCCGAGGAAGTCACCACTATACAATTTTATTTTTCCTAACAATAATTTATTTATACCCTTATAATTATATGAAAATCAAGTACATATTAAGGGTTATAATTATTTTAAATATTTTTTTCATATAATATCAACATTCGACACTAAATCATTTTCTTGGTCATTAGTACCATTCAACATTCATTTTTAAATCTATAATAATTAATATTTTTAGAAAACTATTTATATATTTCATAAGTCTTAAAAAAAACATATCCTATATAAATTAGTTAAATGGAATAAGTAACTATTCAAAAAATACAAGAACATTAATCATTACATTTTTTTGTGGAAATATCATAAGATTTAACATGTTTCATTTTCTACATTTGAGCTATATTCCACCGATTCAATGTGAATATTTTTATATAGTGTCCCATCTGTATAAATTTGATTCATTGAACATTGGAAACCATTTTATTTACCTTTTAGTAATTATCATGATGGACTTTCACTCCACAATTTAAGAATACTCTTATTCCCCTTAAGAATGTACAACAGTGCTTTATTCCATAATAATCACATGTGAGAAAATTAGTCTTTCCCTTCATCTTTTTTCATCATTTTCTCCATCATCCTATTCTTCTCATTATTACCTTAAAATACATAATACTTATTCAATTATATATGTATATATATATTGTCGGAACATGATACTATGTCCTCATATGATGATAATTATTGGGTGACAAATTCTATTCAAATTTTTCTCTTATTCAAATCAATAAAAGGATCATTCATACGCTTAAGATTATGTGAATTTATGTGGTTACCATTTATTCTTATTGGTGCCATTTAAAAATAATGGAATAAGCTGTATTAGATAATATCATTTTTAAAAATAATGTATAATCACAAAAATAGTGAAATAGTTAACCTAAATAAATAAAATATATACATAGAAAATTTCATTATCAAAAAAATAATTAATTTGGAAATGTTTTCAAATAATATAAATATTTTTCAAATCCTATATAATTATTTTTAATGAATATTTTAATTAAACCATTCATATCCATGAGGACTGTTAAACAATGTTCACATTATGGCACATTTTTATGCATCTGATCATGATTAGGTGAGGCCTAATGCACCGTTTTTAGACTTACTACCCCTTGGTGCATATGTTCTAAAACCACATCCTCTTACACTATCTAGAAAGGGACTTATTTTCGAAGGAAAATATTATAACCCTTCCTCTCCAAAAAATATTATGTTACTCTGTACATATCTTCAATGTTTATCATGGGGTTTTGTTCCAAAATCTATATTTCATATATCTAGTTTTCAAGGATTTTTTTAAACATCATATAATATGAATTGTAGTGCCCCTGATCATAGTATCCCAGAGCTACTGAATAATTTTTTTGTTGTGACCTATCCCATATGGGCCCTTTCCATTTATAACCCAATCCTAAATCCAATATACTAGGGGTTGGAACCTATAACTGTGTAGTCATATCCCACAAATGGGAGGCATTTCACAAAAAACATGTACACAAAAACACATCACCAAGCCCACAATGGTGAAATCTAAAACACTGTTTATATAAAAATTCATACCACTAAGATAACAACAATAGAGTACTATAATAGGAAACTATAATTTAATCTGGGCTAGAATAAAATCCCACCCTTAAATGTTTATAGAATGTGGATGCACAAGATCTAGAAACTCCTCCACAAAAAACCCTACCTAATGTGTAGATACATAATAGTTATCTGAAGCTGAAGAAGAATACATCAACTGTATGGTCACTCTAAAAACCACATAGACCTGGTCTACTTAGGACTCCGTCAGATCATCTATATTCCTTATAAGATACGACAAATATAGGCAATTTCTGTGCAGGTATGTGAAAAAAATTATTTAGTAGAACACTCCAAACCCACAAAGGAATGTCACTAAAAAATACCTGATGTTTACCACATGTAGAAAAGTAAATTATTTTTATATGGAATAAATGATTCATAAAATAAGTAGATACATTTTCTGTTCACACCATTTTAAGTCTATAGTATGAAAACAATGATTATCTGATGTAATTCACAAAACACATAGTTTTGAAAAGACACATAGTACAGATGTGAAACTCAGTCCCTCTGAGAAATTATTCCTGATAATACAGTCATTCACAATGTGTCACATATTGCAGATGTAAAACTTTTTCTCGATGAGACACTCAGTCCTAATGAGTGACATAGTCTCGAGGTCACATCTAACCATATGATTTCATTCACAGTACACTTTTTCTTGGAGAAATTACAACTCATGATAAAATGGTCATAATCTAACTACAAAGAATACTCAATAACAGTATCTCAAAAGAACCATCTCTTCATGAGGTCCCACCACTTCAAAAATATTGTCAAATAGACACATTTTTTGAATGTTATGGTCATTTTAGTGAAAAGTTTCAACCAGTGTCTGGTCCGAGTCTGATCTAACCCACCGGCCAACATGACATAGTCCAGCCAACCCGACCAAGCCCAATTTGGTCATCTCCAAACTATCTTAGCTCCCTTGATTAACATGTTGTCCTTTGGGATAGCCTGATATTCCACACAGGGTCCACCCAATCACATTCTCTAATGGCTGATGCGGTGTTACAAAATTTAATATAGTCGGACCAATGTGTCTGCTTACCCAATGGTCATCTACCGCTACAGTTTAAAAAATGGCTGATCCACATTTCCTGTGGCCAGTTCACCCACCACAAAGTTCCATCATGATTATCTACTATGTGTTGGAGGGTGCTACCACAAGCATAAGAAGATGATGGCACAACTTCCACGGGCCAATGGTGATGCTATGATTCTTCATTTTTCAAAACTAATTCAAGTTTTCAATCCTTAGACAATGTTCTTCATTACCTTGGGCTCAAATCAATGTAATCATTCCTCCTAATAGAAAATCACTCAAATTATATATATATTGAATTTCCTTGATCTATATTTACATCATTGTGCCTCTCATAGTTCATCTGAACATTAGATCTTTGATCTCAGATCATTGTTCTCCGAATCAAGGGTGAAATGATCCTTCATTCAAATCCTACAAAGAATGAATTATGAAATAAAAATTTGGGTATAGATATAAATTTACCAGAACACCCCATGACCATATCTTGGAATTCTTAATTTAGACCTAAATCCATTCATGTTAGAACAACAAACAAATAAGAAACAATTCAAATCACTATAAAAGATCAAAAATGATAATCAACCCGCAAATAAAATCCCAAATCCTACAATATGCACGAACTTTTAATCAATAAATTAATATATATATTCGTGTTCTTCATCGGATATAAATAATATAGAATGAATCAAATTTTAAGACATGATTTCCCTCGGGATGGATCAATCATTGTTGAAGAACAATTGAGTTGCCATCAACGAAGAGATCATTCAACTTCGCTGGCACAACGATCAATGCTCCACTAAATATGTCACCTCCATTTGTCAGAAAAGTTTACATTCCACATCTTAGAGAAGATTTAGTGTTATTGCGACGAACCTATATTCAAGAAAATTTATTATAAATTTAGAAAGACTCACACCATCAAAATAAAATATTTTAATAAAATATTTTATAACAAATATGTCCAAAATCTTGCTTTAGTAGCTTACCAGTGATGGATAATGTAATACATTCTGTGTGTAAAATCATTACACTGAACCCAATTGTTCCATCATATTTCTGATATGGGTACCCATTTATTTGATTTATCACTTTTTTAGGAAAACTACCCGTGCATTCTATTTAATGTTTAATATTTATAAAAAAAGCATTTTGTTAATACTGGGATTTGGAATCGCACTCCATATTTGAAACCCATATAAAAATAAATAATATAATTTTTAAAAACAATACAAGGAAATTCCATGATGTTACATTCTCCCCACTATAGGATTTACGTCCCCGAAATCCAAAACAAAAGGTTATACTATCAATTGGGGGTACTAAGAATAAATCTGAGCCTCAGACACCCATGACATCTCCTTGAGATTATAATTATACCACAAAAATCTCATTGGATGCATCAAACATCCAAAAGAGATTATCTCATATCGATCCACGATCTCTATTGTGTACTCCATAAAATTCTACCCATCCTCAATCTCAATCACATCCCAGTCGTTGACGTGTGATAGATCATGAAGGTATCTCCTCACCTGTGACTCATGGAAGATATCGTGAACCTTATCTAGTTTTAGATTAATATAAAAACAAAATTCCACCTATCAAAAACTATTTAGTATATGGAAATGGCCGATGATCCTCGAAGATAGCTTTCCACCTCATGCAAAAGTTTCTATCTGGCATCAAGGGGACAACTAAAGGAACACATGGTCTCTATCCCCGAAATCCTGATTTCATAATCACCAGTCATCATAAAAATTTAGATGGCATTTTGTAGTATTCATTCACTTATATATTACCTACACCTTCTCTGTAGTCACCAACACCAACTCCTGGCACAATAGGGACGGCTCTCGTAGGTCTATCCAGCAATGTTGTGACCTGTAAGGCTACCCATAAAATACCTCGAATGGTGATATACCGATGGATGGGTGGTAGCTTTTATTATAAAAAACCTATATTGGAGGTACATGGACATCACATCTTGGGACAATGTCTATGGTGGAAGGATGTAGCATGTCATGCAGAACATGTATGGTCCGCTCAATTTGGTTATCTGTATATGGGTGAAAATGTGTGCTCAAGCGCAGCTGAGTCCCAAAAACCTCCTATAATCCCTTTCACATCATAGAAATAAAGCTAGAATCGTGATATGATACTAAAATTTATGGGCCTCTATGGAGTCAAAATATCTGCTTCAAAAAAAGGCATCACAATCTTTCTACTGAACTCTATTCTCGTGTCACTAGGATGTGGGATGAATTTGCGAGTTGGTAAATGATCACCCCGATAATATCTTGTACCATAGTAATGTGTGGTGACACACTCATGAATTACGTCAATATCTCATCCCACATACCCTTTAGAAACTAATGTGGTCGTATTATTCTTGCAGGAACCTAGTGCTCAAAATTTTCCATCTTACAAGTGAGGCATTGAGAGATGAACTCTGTAATAACCTCAATCATCATCAGCCACTAGAACTGGAATCTTTGGTACTAGTAAATCATTGCTATATATGGAGTAACTTCCCATTGGGTTGTTTGAGACTCCCTCATGTCATACTCTCATAAGGCCACATGTACCATTGTGTGTTCTACGAAAAGAATGTCTTTCCCCACACCTTTCGAATGTATATTAAGGGCTTGTTTTGTCAATATCTGAGCATGTAATGTCTCATAGTTAGTATCACTGGGTTGTGCCTCCCTGAATCACTGTATGTGTTGAGGGGTAAAATAATTTTCTTGAGTTAAGTTTCTCTGTCTTCATCCACAAAGGATATCTACAATGATTCTAATTGCTCTGATGCCTCACTCAACAAATGTGGAATCTATCTCTTACTTTGAGAATATCCAACAACGCTACAGTTCCCATGATAATAGAAAATCCTAAATTCATTGTCCTGTAGGAACACTCTCCATTTTCTCAATACCATGACAATATCCTTAGTAGAGAAGAAATACTTAAGACACTTTCCGCCAGAGTTGGCAATAAACTTCTCAGCAACAAGACAATGATTCCACAACTTTAATAAGAATACAATCCCTGCTAACTCAGGATAATGGGTTGTGTAGTTCATCCCGTGCAGTCTAAAATATCATGAACCATAAAAACTTACTACATTCCTCTTCATCAAGACACATCCATTCCCAGTTTATAATACATCACAGAATACTACTAACTCAATTCTCTCCTCGAGAAATATCAAGATGGGTGATCCCTTTAATCTTTTCCCCAACTATTGAATACCCTTCTCACACTCCTCTATCCACATGAAAGGATGTATATTTTGCATCAAATAATTCATGGGTTAAATTACTATAGATAATTCATGTAAAATCCACTGATAATACCTATAGAAACCAAGGAATCTGTGCACCCTAGTAACAAACATGGGTGGCTCCCACGAAAGGATTGCCTCCCAAATCACTATATGCACAACAAATCCAGCCTCTGAAATGAAATTTCCCATAAAATAGATATATTATATATTGAACTAAAATTTTGATAGCTTCTCATAATTAAGGTTCTCTTTGAGTGTGTCCTAGACCATCCTAATGTGTATCCTGTGCTCCTACACTAATATTGAGTACACTAGGATCCCATTAATGAAGACCACCATGATCCAATCAATGAAAGGTGAGGAGATCCAGTTTATGAGTCTCATGATCACTATTGGGGAATTATTCATGCCAATGGAATCACCATGTACTCTTATTGTCTATATGGATACATGAAGGCCTTCTTCATTATATCCTCATCGAGTTCTGAAAGATGCTGATAGCTAGATCTGATGTATATCTTCAACAACAATCATCCCCCTTTTAAAAATAGATGTGGTCATCAATCATTGGTAGTGAATAATTTTTATACATGGTCAACTGGTTTAGGATCTAAATGCCCAAACATAACATCATGCTACCATCTGTATAATTGGAATACAAAATTGGGGATGATGATGGTGAAACATTGGGTCTCATGAAGCCTTTCCTCTATATGTCCTCCAACTGCACACTCAAATCAAAAAACTCTATGAGATCCATATGATATATAGGTGTAGATATCTTTTTTTAACATTTATTTTGATCAAAAATTAAATATACCTCTTAACAAGGAGGTTATCCTCGAACATCCTTAGGAACTATTCCCTATTACCCTTATACAACTGTAGGAAAATGGGGACTCAACTCTTCCACTTTATTGAGGGTCATGGTAGCCAACTGGTCTTTGATCAATTGCTCCCTTTTATGTGTGATTCCATTCTACAATGTATTAACTTCCTTTTCCCCAAAAAAGGAAAATATGGTCACGTAACTATAGACACACCACACATTGTTCTTTAAATAGAGAATATGAGAATGGATTGTTGATAACAAGTTGTTACTAAGAATGAATTCATAGGGCCTCAAAGATATTACCTATATTTCCCAACAAACCTTCTCACCTCTTAGTGAAAGGTGACACTATCGATAGAATTTTTTGGTCATCTAATTCCCTTCTTAGAGTATGTAAACGTAAGGTTCACATCTATAGTTCCATTGAAATCTACAAGTCACGAATAAGGGTCCCGATAGGAAAAGAATGACTAGAACTTATTTATATCAAAACCGAAGCTAATCTAGAAAATACAGAGAACATAATTGAAGAAATACATGGATCCTAAGGGTTATATACCTCCATCGTCTGATTCTGGCCTCATCCCTATCCACCAGATCATTGTACCTGTCATGAACCACATGGGGGTGGTAATAGGTTGAATCGTGGCCCACCTCCTACTACCATGCATTTTCATATTCTACATTTTCCACCATATGGGCCATCAATGTCACGCATCCATGTCTACCTTGGTGGTCCCTCAACTATCTCTAGACCGGCTATACGACGGGTCCTCAAATCACATGTTGGTGTCCTCGACCACCACATGAATATCACATGCTATCTTTCAGTTGAGTTTCTCAACCCTAGGAGACCCGAAATACAGATCTGGTGTATTGAGGTTGTCCCCTAGAGGGATTGACCTTCTTGAGTCCCTACGTCTGGTTTTAGCTAGAAACTGCTAAAGACTCTACCTCCTAGTGATGAGTGGTAGCTCCCACAGTCGCTGTGTTCTCGCCTAGAAATCGATACACAAGAAATGCTCGCTCCATTACCACATAATTTTTAAGAATGATGAGGTATATCATAGATACCCTAATATCCATGTTTAATTTATGTTCAATGGGATGATCCTTGAATAATGGTTCTCAGACTATATTTCGGGAGTAGTAAGAAAGATTAGTAAATGTAAAAGAGTGGTATGCCACTATTTGACGTCACAACATCAGATGAAGCATATCGTGTATATGAACTGAGTGTAACATAAGCAAAAAAGAACTCTTATATGAAGAGACACAATATGTCGTCCTAAGAGTGAGTCATATAATTATGTTTCTTGGCCACTATGCCCCCATAATCTCTCCATTAGGCCCTAGAGAAGACAAGCATCTAGGACTACCATCTGGTCATAATGTGTAATCACAAGGTGGAAGACACGTGTAATGGCCTCTAGCCAACCGTAATATATATTGTGTATGTATTACCTCAGAACATAAGAGGAAACTACCTTTGGAACTCGTGCAATGCACTCAGCCAATGTGTATCGTCTACTGGTACTTCTGGTAGTAACTGAAGCGTGATGGGTGGTGGTACTATTGGTAATCCACTTGGAGGTGCTATATCAGGTACATGCCCCTTTACTGAGGCATCATGGATTGGAATATCATCCTCATGATCACACAATTAAATCCTAGCTAGCTATCTCTATGGAGGCATCGTAAAATAGGACATGATGTTCCACAGTCTATAAAGATTACATGGTAAGCTATCTCAAGATAGAAATGAGAACACACCAGAATCCTATGTAATGTAAGTACCATTGTTTTCCAAGAAATAACTTTTTCACGTACATATTCAAAAAGATGAATTTAGAGTCATTGTGTATGGATGTGTAACCATCCGTTACTACATTAGATTTTCTAGACTAAAATCTGGATTCAAAATAGTTAATAATATTACATCAAACCAATCTCTTAGAGTCTTGGTTCTCTAGGTAGAACCCACCCCTCTGATATAAATTTACCTTGACCCATCCTTGAGGGGCCCATTCCATGACTAATCCAAGCCCACCTCTAATATGCTTGGGGCCACTAACTAGCACCGACTTAGAATATATGACAAATGGGATGCATTTTCCTATCTACATGTACACACGCACACATCTCTAAGAACAAAGTGTCTAAATGTAAAACACTATGTAAAGAGGCTTGAATACCATTATGATACCAAAATAGAGTACTATAGTAGAAAACATAAAAGTTAATAGGTCCAGAATAAAATCCCACCCAAAACGTATTCATGAATGTGAATATATAAGATCCAAAAACTCATCTGTAGAAATCCCAAACCGAAGGATAGGTTCAACATTGTTTTTTGATGTCATAGGAGCGCACCTAAAATGTGTTGTATCTCTATGCACCACCTATTTTTGGTCCACCTAGGACTCCATGAATTATATATCTTCTTCCCAAGACCTGACATGTGTGGGAAAAGCTCATGTTTTGGTGAGTAATACAATACTTAATTTGAGATAATGAAAAATGAAGGAATGCCACTAATATATACATTAAGTATACAACAAAGAAATACCTAAAGTATCTCAAAATTAAATACACAATCTATAACATAAGGAAATATATTGTTAGGACACACATGTATATGATTATACTATGGAATGTTTAATTATCTCACATAATTCTGATAACCCAATATCGATAAGGCATGTAGTCCCGGTGTGATGCTCAGTACTGATGAGACACACAATATTGTTGAGACACTCTATCTGGATGAGACACTCTTTAATGATGAGACACTCATTCCCCATTTGGAACATGGTTTGGATGAGAAAATAATTCGAAAGGAGACACTCATTTCTGAGGAGACACTTAATCATGATGAGTCACGTTGTCTCAATGTCACAACCTGAAACATGTATCCAATCATAATAAACTCATTTTAGGAGAACTCACTACTCATGCCAAATAGTTCTCATGCAAACATCTTGAATAAATCACATAGAGTATCTCAAATGGACCACCTCATCACAGGAGTCCCAATGCTAAAAAATAGATAATACAATGGGAACATTGTTTGAAAGTTACTGTCATATTAGTGAAAAGGACTTGACGGGTCTGCTATGGGTCTAGTATCGCCTACAAGTTGACCCATCATAGCCCAATATGATTAGGTAATAATTGCCCTGGTTTGATATGTTCAAACAGGCTTGTCATGTTGGTCCACTACGGTGGTATGGATCCTTTTCAGACCCACTAGCACATGATCTGGCCTATTGTGCAGCATACAACCTCCTTGACAGTGTGCTCCCCCGTCCATCGTGGCGTCACCAAATTCAATGCAGTTGGACCACCTTGTCTACTTCACTCGTGTCATATTTTCATTGTGGGTGACCAAAATTTATTGATCCATATTTAACACGATAATATCACCCTCCACAAGGCACCATCATGCCTCTCCATCATGAACCGTCTAGCGATGTCGTGCCTTTCTACGGATACCAATCACGCTCTGTTTCTCCATTTCTCTAAATGGGGGAACGTCTGTGATTTTCAGGTCGCATTATTCATCACCATAGATCATATCAAGGACATGATTAATCATAATGGTAAGTTACATTCTTGGAAATATCTCTCAAATCACCAGGATCTATCCATCATAGAAAATGTTTCACCTCTGGTAGGTCATCCAAAAATTGGATCTTTGATCTCTGATTGTCGCACCATGAATTGAAGGTTCAATAATCATTCGTTCATATCCTACAAAAAGTGAAGAATGCAATAAAAATTTGGGGATAGATATAAATTCTAATGAACTCACAAATAATATAAATTCTCCCTTTTCTTTTTAGCCTCAATCCATTCTTGTAAGAATAAAGATTAAAGAGGAAGCAATACAAATATCTAACAAAGTTCAACCCCAATAATCAACCCACAAATAAAATCAGTAATCCTAAAATTCACATGACTCATGAATCAATCTATTCATTGATTGATTCATGTCCATCATAGAAATAATTAACCTAGAAAGAATAAAATTAAAACCCACAACCTACCTCTAGTATGGATCAATCGTTGAAGAAGAATGATTGCATTGCAGTCGTAGATGAGATCCACTAACTCTTCTAGTGCAATGATCCTCAATCTAATAGATATGTAATCACTATTTATCAAGAAGGTTATTATGACATGCCTTAGATTAATTCCCTAATTATGATGATGACCATGGATTCTTGAAAAATTATAATAATGAAGAAAACAATTCTTTGGGTCAAACAAATATTTTAGTTAAATATTTTATTGCTGATATGTCCACAAAATATTTATCTGAGACGACCTATTCTAGATGATGTTAGGCCCCACATAAGGGAAAATCATTTCAATGTACCCAATGGTTCCCTCATATTTCTGTTCCTTGAACCCATTAGGAAGACATTCCACTATTTATGGAAATATCACATCTTTCTAATTTAATTTTTAACGTTTAAAAAATCATTTCCAACACCCTGGGCCTCAGAATCAAACATCGCCTCAGCCCCTAGTCTTGAATGAATTCAATAAAATATTCAAAAATAATAAATGAAAATTACAAGATGTTAAATTGATATGTGGGAATAAGATATAAGTAACCACATCCAAAAGTACCAAATAATTTGGTAGTAAATACAATCTACATTAATGATTTAATGTCAGATTGCATTTTAAATCAAGAAATAAATAGTAAAATTTTATTTTGATTTCTATTATTCCCATCAGTGTATCCCAACATATAAATGAAAAACTCTTACTTGTATCATGGGGAATGAAAATCATAACATAGGTGTGTGTTCAAATTCATAGTAAGGGTAGGAGTATAATATATTGTATTAGAAATTAATTAATAATAAATATTGAAAGGATAATTACTAAAAAACGTTCCATTTAATCAATATGGTGAACATAATACAGAAGAAATCATTGATAACCCAATAATTCATTATTAATAAAAATTTGTGAATGAATCCTAATATTGGAAATTCTATATAATAATATATTAACATGGAATTTTAATAAATTAATTAATAATTATATAATGAATAATGATTGAAATTCAAAATATACCATCAATGACTTATTCTAGGACATCTAATATATTCATGGTCATGTGTTGGGAAACCTATAAAACTAGGTAATTCTTCGACCATAAACCAATGACGTTATTCTCATAAAACATAATGAGTCATCACAAGTAAATAAAGAGACCCAACCATAACAAATTAAGTACAATTCATTCCACATATGAAAGGGGTGAATCATAATTACCATAAACATTCATATTTAAACAATTATAAGAAATGTAAATACAAAATTTAATTAATAAAAATATTTATAATATATCTATTGTAATGATAATGGTATCAAAAAATGAAAAATACATAAGAAATTATTCAAAATAAAGGGTTGTTTAATTTATGAAATGAAATACTAGAATGAATATTTAGAACAATGTTTGAAAAAAATAAACTTTACATTTTGGAAAGAATATTTTAAAAATTAATTTTCATAAAAAATATTTAATAAAGTGTTCATTTGTAATAAACCATGAAACATATAATGAATTTTTTAAAACATTGATCGGTCATAGTGGTAGTAAATTATGAACATTAATTGTCTTTTAAAAAAAATGTTTCATTAAATTTTTTGGTAAATGAAAAATATGAATTATTTTCAAAATTACCTAGAGATTCCCTTAAAAAACAAAAAAAACTAAAATTGAACAATTTTTTAATAAAAAAAATCTAAAATTTTTAATAACATTTTTAGAACATTTTATGATAAAATGTTCACGGAAGAAAAAATACTTGTAACTGAAGTGTGTAATGGTGTAATATTGTATTAAAAAATATATACTAGTCTATGTAATAAATAGTATAAAACTAAAACATTTGTTGAAAAATATAGTGAATAACCAAAGGATGACAAAATATAATAATATTTTTACAGAAATATTAAATAATTACCACAAGAGAGACTTAAACCAAAAAATCACGAATACCTATTAAATTTTGAAATATACCCTTCCAAATTTAGTAACATTTCACTCATAATCACCATGATTGAAATAAAAATAAATAAAACATTATATACCCATAATATAATTGAATTAATAATATATCCCAAAAAATGGAAGCATATACATGATAAAGAATAAATATATGATGAATATGGAATATGTCTCAATGATTTAATTGTTAGGAGAAAACCCATTAATACATGTATGATTTCCACCATGAATTCCCATGTTGACACTCTGTTCCATCAAAGATTTCAAAGATTGACTAAGGGAATTACCTCAAGAAAAAAAGAGGGAAAACATCATGAAATTCACAAAATCATTAAGGTGTGCAAGTAAACATGCAATCCAACCATGGGCGGTCAAGTCACTTTGCGCACCATACCTGAGACATGCAATTAAATTGTGTTACCTAAATGAAATTTCTCCATATCCTCAGGTGGAATATAAATACCCCATGTCGGCCCCCCATATGGGGGACGAATTTTCCAAAACTCAGAATTAAGCTCGGGTTTCCCTAGAATCATCTTAAAGGCGTACAAACACTTCTAAGGTAATTTCTTACCTATAATGGAAGATCTAGAGAGGAATAACAATGAATAAGTGTTAGAACACATCAACACTTGTGCGCCTAAGTTTCCATCCCTTATGGGATATGAAAACACTTGCACGCCAGCATACCCTCTGAAGGGAACTTATGTGCCGCCCTTCTAGAAGCATCTAGGGATAATCCTAAGGGTTTGAGCCAGTTAACTCCCAAGTATTACCCTACCGGTTCTATGTTTCCCAAGTTAACTCATGTTGGGCAAGTATACGTGTGTGACCAGAACTTGCGCGCTAGAACAAAACTTGCGCGCCTCCTTCCTAGTCACTCCATTTCCTCATAACCACGTTTCCACTTAAAAGATAGCCTAAAAACCCCTCTTCAAATCCATTTGTGGCATTATTACTTTGTTTTATTCCTTATATGATAGGAGTTCTGAGAAGAAATTTTGATTTGGGCCTCCTTATCAGGAGTAAACCACAAGTCTCATGTCCCCTTAACCTGGGCATCCTTTTTAAGAGTAATCCCCTATCATAATTTGCCTTAACATGGAAATCCCACATAGTAATAAGTCCTAAGATCCCTAATATGGGCATCTTCCTTAAGAGTAATCTCCAATCATAAGTCCCTTTATCCTTGGGAATCTTCCTTAGGTGTAAGCCCCAAAGTAAGAATCTAAATTTCAATAAAGCCCAAATACGTTTATGGACCCTGTTAGTCTGCATCCTATTTAGGAGTAAGCCCCATGTCCTCCCTAATATGGGCATCCTCCTCAGGATTAAGTCAAAGGTTAGAGTACCCAAATTTCCATAAAAGAACACATATCATTATGGACCTTGTTCCTATTGTTCTTTCCAGAAGTAAATCATAGTCTTCACCGACTTTGGCAGTCACACATACATAAGCCCCGTATCATTCCTTGTGACTGCATCTTTCATTGCACAAATCGTCAGGATTACTGATACATCTTGTTTCTCACACTGATCATGAATTATGTGATCTCAGAGTGTAAAATTAACCATGACCCATCTCTTTGGGTCATTAATCATATGTAAGCCCCATAATTCTTAATAGAACTATGTGAACTTTGATCTCTACCTTAAAATTAGAGTACGTGTGAAGCCTCTCTAAGGTTCAATCCCATCACTCATTAATTATCATATGTCCCATATGATGTTAAACTATATCTTAATTCCCAAACTACATGGGTTCTTATTACTCTTTAACAATGATACATAGGTATCCCATCTACGGGTAAGACCCCAACTCTGAAATAATATATGTCCTTATGAATGATAATAAACTTCAAGTGCCCCACTGAGTGGCTTAAATAAAATAATGGTCATCATAATGACTACGATATTTCTACATTATGTATTGAAGGATACCATTGAATAAGAATATCCCATACACACGGATGATTCGCCATTGATGAAGAACCTCAAATACGTATAAAATATTCTCTAAATCACATACATATCAATCATTGATATCCAAATAAAAGGAAAACTCATTTTGATACTTGGTGAGTTAATAAGGATCTGTGGACATAACTTAAATCTATATGAGAGTCCCAGAGTAGGTAATAATTCTCCTCAAAATGGTGTGATGAGCCTGACCTCCCATCCTCTCGACCAATGAAAATTCTTAAGCCTCATTGGTCCACAACTAATGAGCACCTATCTTTGGAAAGTAGGTACAATTGGATATATAATCTTTGGATGTTTTTGGTTCTATGAATAAACCCGTTATAAACCGATTGGAATGTTTGAACCTTCAACAAACAAGGTCATCCCTATTTCTAGAAGAAACAAAAAATGGTGAACCCGACATGAATACTCAACCAAGTAAATAATGTTTTACTTATTTTCCAGGCCCCTATTTAACATAATGTGAGGGAAAACAAAGCAATAAATAAAATATGTTCTCATCTAAAAGTTCTAGTCTGGAAAAACTTATCTTGATTATGTCCGTTATATCAAAAAGGCACTCTTTTCAATGATTTCACTACATTATAGAAATGAATTCTCTAAAATTCACACTTGTGAATACCTCGACCGCTAGTCCTTATGGATCCTCGTCTGCTCTAAGGATGACATCACCTACTCAGTGTCTAAAATGCTGGGATTCAAATGCATTGGTTAGGGAATATCATCAACACTGTACCGTCCCGACTATGGAGGCCGCTCGATAAGCCCTCCACATTAACAATTCACCTGGTAGTCCAGGTTGCGGCGACCATTGGTCAAGAAGCAGGTGGTTCCATCCTCCATCTCCAACCATTTCAGTTCATTATACACGGAACGCAATCACCGGTCCCTCCCATATTATGGGGAGGTGAATGAAAAGGGAAATCAAGGCCTTAATTCAAATAGACAAGAGTCCTTCCTGAGGGCTCCCATCAATAATCGTCACTAGACTCGTTTAGTAGTGCCCTCTCAACATGTTGTGGGTATCGCCTTTAGGGGTTCGGCTCATGTTCCTCTAACCCGAGCACACAAGACGAACCTTCAGAGGTGAAATCCAGACAAAAAGGAGCAGGTTCAAACTACTTCCCCCTCAGGAGAAGTACATCATGCCAACATGATGGAAAACAACAAGGGGGCATATACACCCGTCTGTCCAGATATTACTTCCCAGCAGACTCGTCTGGCAGTAACACACCAATCCCGCAAAGAAATTCATGTAGAGTATTATAGGCATGCATATACACTTATTTATATTTCATCAGCTAGTTATCAAGCTCGATTGACTTCAAATAAACATGATCTCCAATCTGATATGGTGGACACTGGTAAGCAGGAACATACAACAGTTTACAATCACCAATTTTTTTAGTAGTCTCATCTGCTAGTGTTGAAGGAAATTACATGACCATACATGAAGAAGAATACACTGCATGCACATACACTTGCCAATTTTCATCAAGCCTACCAACAGTCTAATTCAGTAGCACACAGAGATGTCAATTAGAAATATCCAAGGACAAGCAGGAGGTAAACACAATTTTCTGCCCCACACATGAATACTTTCAGAATTAGTTGACATGAAAAGGGGAACAGGATCAGGAATATACACCTCATGCAGACACAAAATGGACGTATATTCCTGTTCCGGTAGCTGAAGTCACTAAGCACATTATGACAATGGTGAAAGAGAAGAAGCGAATACATGCCCATTTTTTTGATGCCTGTTAGAATATTATAACAACTTCAGAAAAATCACATGGCATCAAATAAAAATATTTCCCTATTAGTGGAGTGACTCATCAACATATTACTCCAGAATAGATACACACCTCTGTCCCAGTCCAGGAGGGTTTGGGGCATACTCCCACATGTCATACGAACAAACAAGTCAGGCACATACACCCGATTTGAATGGAGATAACCATCCTAACCTGATCATTTCTCTTGAGCAGGCATATACAACTGCCCATAATAACCACTTTCATCAAAAAAGTGTTATCCAAAGTGAGTAAAATGGATTCTAAGAAAAAGACCCATCCAACACAGTCGAGAAATCAAGAGCCAATCTATAATAAATCCTTGATCGATGCTGGAGTTCTCGAAGCCCTCGGATAATTATCTATTGCAACTACAGATTCTACCCTCTCATTTACCAGTAAAGGGAACAATAACTATGAAGGTCTTCATAATAAACTTCCTCATGAAGTATAGATTCATGAATGTTTGTTCGATCTCTAAGTATCACATTCAGATGAGAGCCATGATAACCCTATACGTGGCCAGAAGATAATGGAGCAAAACGTTTCATCCTTTGTTGTAAACCACCATGGTGGTCCTCCCCATGATGATAAATTTAGCTGTGAAATTCCTCTCTCCATTAGTAATTCGCATTTCCTGGAAAATTATTCAATAGACAATGAAGTAACGAGAAATCACTCTTATCTTGAGGCACATAAAAATGTGAAGCTAGTCATGTCTAATGCACCGCTAACAAGTGAAATACTTTCTCAATCAGAAGTTATCCCGAGGTGTAGGTCATTATACGAACCACCCCTGGATCATTCATCTTCTAATTTGATAAATGAATTATCTACCAATCCTATGGAATACGATGAAGAAACAAAGAAGCACCAACTTTTGTCTAATCATGTTGACGAATCTTCATATAATGATAAGGAGGAAGTAATAAATATGAGAAAACAACTGGGGAAATGTGAAATACCAGTCATGTTTTGGCCTTTTCCTGACTCTCACAATTATATTCCTGAAATTTTGAAATAATATTGTATTCATGATATTCATCTCCACATGTGGAAAAATATTTTTCACTTAAAAGATAAGATAACATCTTATGATGAATATCAAAATCAGGTGAAGATAATATAAGGGTGGCATCTCTCTCAGTTTCACAAAATACAACGGTTGAAATGTAGTACAGAGCCCTTCATCGTGCATGCTTTGGCGCACGAAAAATGGTGCGCCAGTTAATTACCAATGCCCCATCTGGTATTCATATCATGGGATGGGGTTTTCATGGATCGATACATTTCACATTACTCTACAGTCAACAAATCCCTCAAAAAGTCGTCTCATGAAATGTTATTGCCCATGGTCGGCCACAAACACTTTGTTTTGTGTGTAATTAAAGGCTTTCTCAAGAACAATCCTTAAGTATTTCTTCCCAAAGCCAGACATACAAAGAAAAAGTTGTCGAATTACTCTTGTATCTAGAAAATGAGAAGTTCGAACATGCTTCTTGTATAGGGCATGCACATCATCAGGTGACAGGAGTGTCAGAAATAATCCAATGGTCATTTCAGCCAGGTGATTTGAGTGGATGTAGGTTGATACATCCAGCTAATTTCAACACTAATGTCCGCAAAATCAGGAGATATTTTAAGAACATTTTAGATGTAGCAGCTCAAGAGCCACCTCAGCTTGCTAGACTTGAGACTCTTTTAATCCAACCCTCAGAATCAGCAGATAGGATTTGAGGATTTGAGAAAGAAAAACATAAACAACCCTAGTCCACCAGACTAGGGACTTTTTCAAATTCTCAATCTCTTCCTTAGTGAATGTCAGTTTTCTCTCGATTTGGGAGGAAGACACAAGATGAACGCAAAGCTTAATTATAATAATATTTCCTCCAAATTACGGTTCATCAAGAATATCCTGAGGGATCAACTCTACCAAGGGAAATGTCTCATAATGTACATGGAAGAATATAGTATCGCAAAAAGGACGATAAAAGGACAGCTCTGCATTATGCGTCGATAAATGTCATCAATGTCATTGGCATTGAACCCCCAAGAACAAGAGGCTCACTCAGAAGGATCAGATGAAGAAGTTCATGTTCAATAGGTTGTGCACAAATAAAAAAAGGAAGAAGTCGTGCATACCAGATGCCAGAGGGCTACCCAGGGGAAATACATTTCATTGGGTAATTCCCTTCCATACTACAGAAAATCACATGCTAAAGAAAAGGTTAATATTCAAGTTACATTCAACCCTTACTCTAGAGAAGGCCAATCACTCTCATTATAGAAAATGTTCGCATAACATGAAAAATAAATGAAGGAGTTAAAAGGTTAAATGAATAAATACATCAAGGTGGTATTCCTCCAAAATGTACTGGAGTTAGTCAGTCAATAGAATTTGTTGCAGCTACTAGGATGGATCAAAAATATCCCCCATTAATAGTACACCCTCACAGGTCTAATCTTATGGGTCATATGCAACAGCAACAGGTAGTGATTCCATCAATTGTAGTATCACTCGCTACACCCTTCCAAACTCCAGTTATTGCACCTACTCAAGTCCATTATCATACAGATGTTTCTCAAAAATTAATGACTAGAATGGAGTAATTAATAGCTCTATTTGAATCTATGGAGGGAAAACTTTCACAAATTCAACCTGAAAATAGATCTTAACCTGAAAGGGTGGATACAATTCCTCCCCCATCAAATTTTTCAAGTACAAAATTTCCAATTTTAAATGGATCGCAAGATCCAGAACAACCCCTAACTCATTTTGTGTCTCATTGTGATCCTATGATGAGAACTCCTCAACAACATGAAGCAGTTAAGCTCAGGTGTTTTGTACATTCATTACAAGGGCTAGCTTTTGTCTTGTATACAAGCTTTCAATCCCGGTCAATTACTAGGTGGATGATCTTTGTCAATGATTGCTTCTCCAATTTAGCTCAACATTCCGAAGACAACATTATTCGATCCTACCAATTTTCAGAAAAGGGAAAAAGAAATCATTTCAGATTTCATTGCTCGCTGGAAGAGATTAACAAATTATTTAAGTTTAGCACTCCCTCAAGAAGAATTGTTTCCAATGTGTGTGGATAATTTGCGTGATGAATTAGGCACACCGTTGATCCCTGTGAAATACACAGGAGGGTTTCGAGACATTAACTCAATCTCTCAGCAGATCGAAGAATCTCTTATGAATACTAATGTTAAAAATCATTTAATTCCATCCTTTCCAGGATGGAGAATAGGGAAAGAAGTGAATTCTACTGTTACAGTTAAACAATCACCTGTACTTGCTTCCACATCAAGACCTTCATCATATAAAAGGGCTCCACCTCTTGAATAACAACAACAATGGACGCCTTTTCAAGATGATAAAAAAGATCAAATGCGGAAATAGTTTGAATATTTGAAGAAAAAAGTTTATTATTTCTGGAATGAACATGTTCCGGTTTACTTCTCGTCAGCTTTAAAAAACAACCTGGTTTAGTTTTCCAAGGCCTAAAAGATTGAACAAGGAAGTAGTTGAGGACCTTCCCAACAACATCCCATTTCATAAGATGTTAGGTAATACCATTTAAAAGTGTTCTATCATCAAATACCTCCTACAAAAAATGGTGGACTCGGGAAAAGTAAAATTGTATGGTTTTTCATCCCAGGTAGCATGTGTTACTGCTACAGATCCAGATGAAGAAGGAGAGTGGCATGAAGTTTGAAGAAAAAATGTACAGAAATATGATGATTAGATGGTCAGAAAAATGATCAACCAAACTCATTCTATTTTATGTATGCAATTGAATAAATGTATTCTGTCTTCTTCATTGAATGCTACAGCAACACTCCCTTCGTCAGAAGGAAAACCCTTAAAGAGGCGGTAGAATTCGATGAATGAAGAGAAGTAAGAAGTAGAAGAGCTCATGTCAATGCCTAAGTGTCTTTGACTCTGTTAGATTTTATTCCATCTACTTCAAAAGCACGGGCACCACCCCATCAAATGGTATAGCCGGAAATGGTTCATCAGGTAGAGTCTTCATCAAATAAAGATTTGATCTTTGGTTCTATTAACATGATTCAAATAATGGATCTATATGCCAGTCATAGTTTCAATTTTGATGACCTTGAATTCCCTATATCAAACAAAGGAATTAGAGGGAGTTCCTGTGGTCTAGGATACAAGGGAAGAGTGGATATTCAAGAATCCACTATTTAAATCCTACCCCTACATTAATTGTATATTCATCAGAAAATCTTGGCAAAGCTGTTAAGCGGTCTCAACAAGAACAAGAATGTTCTTCCACACAAGGAAGATTCAGTCCTGGCTCAGTTATTTTGGATGATTGGTTAGATGTTTCACCGTCTTCCTCAAAGAAGATAAATAGATCTAGTCAGTCTAATCTGCCAAATCCAGGAGTTTTTCCAATTCCTACCCTGATAAATGATTCCTCTACATCAAAAGCATCAACATCTAAGGCGCCTACGAAACCACGTGTTCTTGTAGGGAAATGCCATCCTTTGGACCAAAATTGGGATCTCTTGAAACATTTGGACCATGTATTGGCCAATTTATCAATTCTGGATGACTTGAATATATCCATGGATCATTAAGAGGTGCTCATTAAGGCTTTTTCAAGTCCTCAGGAATTTGAAACTGAAATTTTTGCAGCTGAATTCTACCATATAGAGAATGATTCTGTAGAATTCAATGCAGTGATATGTTTTACAGATGAATTTAAAGATGCTGTTGTGCATGAACATATTAGACCTCTGTATTTATCTTTCATGTTCAATGATTTAGACATCCGACAAGCATTCATTGATAATGATTCAGGAGCTAATCCCATCCTTATACGTACACTTCGTTAATTAGGCATCACCAAATCCGATTTATCTCCTACATTGATGTTGCAAGGATATGAAAAAAAATGAACAAGAAACTCTGGGTGATATTACACTCAAGACATAGTTTGGAGAACTTTTATCCAATTCAGATTTCATGGTTGTTCATCAAGACACAACTTTCAATATTTTTCTTGGAAGACCATGGCTACATCAATATGTGGTTGTACCTTATTCATAAAATAAATGTCTGAAATATTGTTTCAATGGTCAAATTGGGACTTTCTATGGTGATAAAAACCCATTCAAAACATGTGAATCTCAATACATTGAGGCATAATTTTATCACATGGAGGGAAAGGAAAAGTCCACACTGATGAAGGTCACCAAAATTAATGCTCCATATGGTTTGGAAAATAATCCAGTGAACCCAATCATACATGTGAGTATAGATTATGTGTTGTCTATCATTCAAATTGAAAGGATAAACCCAAATCCAAATACACTTATAGAAACTTCCATAATCTCAATTATGACAACCAAGCCAGACAACACGGTAGAAATTGCTGATTCACCAGGAAATGATGAAAGCTCAAATGGAGATGTCTTCATTTCATCCCCTGAAATACAGTAATTCTGGACCTCATCAACCAGGCTAGAAGAAGTCATAGCAATTCCAAAGGAAAATAATGATGTCGATTCTCAATCCATCATTTCTTATCTATCAACCCCGAAAGACCCTTCATTATCAATAGAGTTAGAAATGGCAGCTTCTTCTTCCAAATGTTCAAATTTTTACTTCTCCCCTAATCATGAAAATTCTGCTTCGTCGTCTACTATGCAAGTAGAAACAGAGGAAGTAACACATATGGAATAAGAAGAGGAAGATCTCAGAGATGCTCCTCCAGCATTTGAAGATGGTATCTCTACCACTGTGGATGAACACAGAAAAATAAATCTATGTACAAAAAACGATCCATGCCCCACTTTAATTAGTACGGAAATGACTCTTGAAGAGGAAAAAATGTATACTTCTTTTTAGAAGAAAACCGAGATGTACTTGCTTGGAATTATATAGAAATTACAGGTATTGATCTCGATGTTGCCACTCATCATTTGGGATAGCCAGAAGAACATTGAGGATTCATGCAAGCAGCAAGAAGAACACACCCAACTTACGCCTCCAAAATTGAAGCTGAAGTGGATAATATTATTAAATCTAATGTTGTCATAGAAGTTCAGTATCACAAATGGCTGGATAATATTGACCCTGTGAAAAAGAATAATATAAAAAATTGGAGTTTTCATTGTTTTTAGAGATCTTAATCAGCATTGTCCAGAGGATGATTTTCCAATTCCGATCACAGAACTCTTAATTGATGCAACATCTAGCTATGAAGCCCTTTCCTTCAAGGATAGATATTCTGGGTATAATCAAATACGAATGGCTCCATAAGATGAAGAATCTATAGCCTTCTGATCCCCTCAAGTTATGTTTTTCTCTCAGGTATTGCCTATTGGCCTGAGGAATGCAGGTGAAACATATCAACATGCCATGCACCATATCATCAAACCCTTTTTGGGGAAATTTTTTGAATGTTATATGGATGACTTGGTTGTTAAATCCAGAAAACGTTCTAATCACTTGGCTGATTTAGAAATCATATTCCAAAAACTTAAACAACATAATTTGAAGATGAACCCCATGAAATGTGCTTTTTTGGTAACCTCAAGAAAACTTCTTTTATTTTTTTTATGACATCATGGTATCTATGATGATCTTGAGATGAAAAATAAATCCTTGGTATGTCACCTCGTATAAATTTGAAGCAATTGAGAGGAATTCAACGAAACTCGTCCTATATTCGGTGTTTCATTGCCAATCTGGCCGGGAAATGTTTACCCTTCACCAAGTTAATTAAGAAGGGATTCATCTAACAATAGAAAAATGATTTCCAAGAAGAATATGATATTCTCAAGAAATATCTCTTGAGTCCACTGGTAGTAATGCCACCTGTTGAAGGATGACCACTTATCCTCTATGTGATAGCTTTAGAGTGATCATTGGGTGCCTTGACCAAAAAAATGATGTCATGAATGAAAATATCCTTTACTATCTCAGTAAAACTATGATTGAGGTAGAAACTCGATATTCAAGTATTGAAAAGTGATGCCTAGAATTAATATTTGCAATTCAGAAATTGAGAGACTACCTGCAACATCATGAGGTCCAATTGGTATCTCGCAATAACCCGCTCAAATTTATCCTTTGTCATCCAATTCTTACAGGACACCTAGAAAGGTTGGAAGTTATTTTATAGTAGTTTGATATCCAGTATGTGTCTCAAAAGGCAATAAGGGGACGTGCTTTGGCTGATTTCCTTGTTGAACACCCATTCTCGGAAGATAAATCATTTAATACTGAACTTCCTGATGCAGAGGTCTTCTTTATTATCATAAGGTGGTAAAAATAATGAAGCTGAATTACAAGCTCTCACCCTAGGCTTGGAATTGGTACTTCAAGTGCCGGTGAATCACTTAAAGGATAAAATTGATTCAGACCTGGTAATAAATCAAATCTATGGGGATTATGCCATCATAAAAGAGGGGTTAGTACCATTTTTTTATTAAATCATAGAGTTTATGGAGGAATTTCTTTTGGAACCTACATTTTATTATGTCTTGTGATCACAAAATACCCAAGCTCAGGCACTAGCTAATGTTTCCATAGATCTACCAGATCCAAATCAGGATGAAACAACCATCAGTATTGCCCACCGTCGTACAGTTTGGCCTTAGGTTCAAATCAGAACAGATTAAATCTATGATATTATTCCCATTTCCGAACCATATGGTCATACTACAGGATGGGTGACAACTGGAAAGGAATACCTTCAAAATGGGACACTCCAACCAGATAGAGCCGGGAAAGAAAAAGTTTGACAATGTGTGGTCAATTTTACTCTTTATGATAGCCCAGATCACCTAGATAAAAATTCTCTACAAGCGATGTTTTGATGGAATTCTATTCAGATGTATTGATGGTGAAGATTCAATGGCTGTCATCAAATAAGTACATGTAGGAGTCTGTGGTGCCCACCAATCTGGACATAGACTGACTGATCATATTCGAAGACATGGATACTTCTAGCCTTCAATGATACAAGATTGTGTTGATTTCACTAAGAAGTATCACTCATGACAAATATGTGCCATCATCATTAATCAACCCCCAATGTTGCTTCATACAACCAAATACTCATGGCCATTTGCCACATGGGGAATGGATGTAGTAGGACCTTACCCTACAACTACATTAAAGTAGTTTAAGTATATTCTTACTTCTACTAACTTCTTTTCCAAATGGAAAGAGGCAAGACCTCTCAAATAATTTATTTTTAAAAGTATTGTTAACTTCATCAAGTCTAACATATTTACCAGATTTGGTGTCCCTCATAACAATTTGATGGACAATGTCACCAACATCTGTTCATCTGAGGTAAGGAAGTTGTATCAAGAATACAACATCAAATCCAAACATTCATCTCTGTAACATTCAACGGCCAATGGTCAAATAGATTCCTTCAGTAAGTCTCATTCAAACATACTACAAAAGATGATGGATAAAAATAATAAATCATGGCCTAATAATGTTTTTCATGCTTTATGGGCTTATCGAACCACAACCCTCAATGTTAAGCGGTCAACTCCATACTCATTGGATATGGAACAAAAGCAGTCTTTCCCATTGAGGTTCAATTACCATCACTCAGAGTAGGAATGTGTGATCAGTCATCCACATATGAACAATTTTAGAAGTGATTTGATGAATTGGAATGATTGGATGAAAAAATATTGTCCACTCTACACCACTTTGAAGTATATGATAATCGAATAGCACATGATTTCAACAAAAAAGATTGTCTTCATTCATTTATTCAAGGATAATTGTTATTGGTCCTCAGAACTCCAATGATACCCAGAATGAAACCTCCCAAGCTTGATCCAAATTGGGAGGGTCCATATTCAATACATATGGTCTACTTCAATGGAGCTTATTCTTTAATCACAGTGGATGGAGAACTCATTACAAATCCATCCAATGAAGTATTATTGAAGAAGTATTTTGTGTAAAACAAATACATCCCTTCATCCAACATGATGTGAAACTATGTTTTCCTAGCTACATGATACTAAATTGTTCAGCACTGGTCCAGGCATATGACCTTAAACTATTTTAGTCCTTACTAGATGACTTTAAACTGCATGGTCCCTTTAGTCCGTATTGTAAGACATTAAACTGCATGGTCCCTCCATTGTCCAACATGACGTTAAACTGTGCCTAGTCCCACATATGTCCTACAAGAAGTTAAACTATGTATCGTTTGGTTTGTTGTTAACTCTTTTTTCTCACACCGAGCATGAATCATGTGATCTTAGAGTAAGCATCAACCATAACACCCTCTCTGGGCCGCTAACCATGTGAAAGTCCCAACATCATCTTCAGGTGGTCCTCAAGTATAACTTGATCACCAATTCATTCTTAATGAACTTCGCGGACTGTTATCCTTGCCTTATAGGCTGTGTACATAGGCAACCTCTCGAGGTTGAAGCCCAAAATCATCATATTCACATCGGTGAACCTCAATCTCATACGATGTTGATTTGTGAAGCCCCCCCCCCAAACCAATATATTCACATTGTTTCACCATCATCCTTGATATATGAAATTAAACTATACAGTCCCCCATTTTCCTCACTACAAGACATTAAACTGCATAGAAATACATCTTAGCAACATAACGCTAAACAATGCAGCACCAGTCCATGTATATGACCATAAACTATTCGTACTTCTGTCCTATATGACAATAAACTACCATAGTCAATGACACCCTCACCTGAGAGGGAATCATTATCGAAATTGATCTCCAACCATGTCACATTTGATGGACTACATGCATACATGGAAATGCCTGAATCATTAATCTTGGGACAAACCGTCATTGCACTAAAGTCCCCTTTCACCCTTCAATTGTACGAACCAAATCTGTACCGAGGTAATTTCAATAACTACATATGGCTTGATTCCCATCGATATTGGTTACATAGGAATGTTCAAGCATCCCTCGAATCCAGCCCTAAGTATTTGGGCCTTACCCCAAATTCCACTTTCAGTCCCTTGGCTGAGAAGTCCCCCCTGTGAAAACATGAATGTGGTATGAAAACCCTGGTCATCATTCACATCAAGTTTATAAAACACACATTTTGTATTCCATATTATGGTCTGATCTCTATGACCCTAAACTAAGATCTACTACATTCTTGTCCCACATGAAATTAAAATGTATTTCAAGAACTACGTATGGCTTGATTCCCCTCCTGATGGGATACATAGTGATGTCCAACATCTAAATTCCGGACCCCGCCACAACAAGATTATATTCAGCATTGGTCTATGTATCTATTTCATGCATTGGACAATTACCAATTTCATGTGTCATACTCCTAACATTAATTACTTACATATCTCCATAACCCTTTTCTTGACTTATGGTCACAAAATTTCTAATACCTGGGAATTCTTTTGTTTGACTATGCAACACATTCCCTTAGGCGGCCTTTCATAAGTAGTCTATATAATGGACCGGTCAGCCAAAAGATGCTATTATTTTCTATACAACCAATTCCCTTATGTGTCCTAGCATAATTCAACCCCCTAACGGGTTTTTCAAACAGTGGAAATTTTATCCTTTTGAGGAAATCCTCGTTTTCCTTATTTGTATTAACGACAATATGTAGGGATCCGAAAAAACAAATATACATACTTAACATATTTGTCCAATACTCTTTCTCATGATCAGATAGTATTCATGTCTTTGGTTTATATTTCCCATCACTACATTTGGGTCAGACCTTCGTTGGAGTGACATTCATCCAATTCATTAACAATATTGATCGGTAATATCCTCTCCATATTCAAGTACCCCAATCCATATAGAAAACTGTATGCCTTGGAAAATGTGAATCTCTATAAACATCTATGGGATTTTTAGTAATAGAAAAGTAAAATTTCTGAGAGTAATTTATCTTGACTATGTAGCTCGTTACCCTAGGTGGCCTTGCATAAGTAGTCTACATAATGGACATGTCATCAGAACGATGCTATTATTTGACTATGAAACCAATGCCCTTAAGTGTTCCTTCATAATTAAACCCCCTAACGGGTTTGTCAAATAGTGGTAACTTCACTCTTAGAAAATACTTCCTCTAATGAATTTTTTCCCTTTTTTCATATCATCCATCATATTGAAAATTTCATAGATCATAGTTTACATATTTTCCACCATATATTAATGGGGTAATATTTATTCAAAAAATTTATCAAGGAATTGAGTCAATTTTAATCCATTAGGTCAATACTATTAGACCATAAACATTAGCCTTTTTATTTCTTACATGCATGCCTTTAAACTGCAAACAAATGACCGAGCTCGCTAAACATACATATTGTATGATTTAGGCTATATTGAGAAAAAAATGAAAATTTTGTGGGGTTGTTTGTATCACCCTTGAAAAAATTAAAATATTCTTACTAGGCCCATTGGCTTTGGTAAAATTAATTTAAGCAAGTAGAAAGAGAATGCAAGCACAAATTATTGAAGATGAAAGTGTTTTTCATTGATGCCCAAGAGTTAAAAGGATATCCACAGACTAGAGTCTATTATCTTTTTCAAGAAATACAAGAGGATTTCAACAGAACTCTTCATTCGATTAATGGAATCCCGAGCTTCATCAGCAGCCACTTGAAGTTCATTCACTCGGTCAGCTACATTCTTTTCAGCATGATGGAGTGATTTCATAGCATCTACGATGGATTTAATACCATTCGATTGTACTATTTCCAGTGAATTGTTAAGCTGGTCAAGTTCCCCAGTAACAACATCTAACTGTTTCTGATGGTGCAACTTATGGAATACATTCTCCTGGATCTTATACTTCAGCTCCTTCTACTTTTCAACAAGATCAGTCATAGCTGGAGACACTACAACCTTGAATTTGATGATATTGTTCAACATCCATGCTCTTGTTACATCTTGATGGTAATTTTGCTCATGCCCCCTCCTTAAGATTAATTTTCTCACCGCGACATTGATCTCTTGATATCCAAAACTTCCAAGTACTAACATGATGAACAAGTATGACAATCACGATCTCTTCGATGATATCTCTTCAAGAGGAACATCAGATATGATCTTCCATATATTCTTCCATGTTTTGCTACGTGAGAATTAGAGCGCCTTATGCACCTCTTGGTCTGACTCAACATCACTATCCTAGGGGTAAATATATTCTGCAATTAATTCACTTATATAAGTTCGATGTTCTGCTTATTCCCCCCTGACCAATGGTACGTCACTTTCTACTCCCGTTGGGGTCGAGGTTGAGGCTTCACCTCCAGATATAGAAAATAGAATTGATGAACCTGCATAGTCAATTGAATGTTTTGGTTAATTTCAAATGGATTAAAAAAGATGATTAGCTGTCTTACAAATTAATTTCAGCCACAAATATTATCATCTCTTACCCAACGATTGACCAGCAGTATGAGAAGGCTCCTCCCCATATTTCCTAGCCTCAACAGGATTTTCAGGATGGGTTTCATGAAGCCCTGTCGGGATAAACTCCACTTGAGCTAGCGTCTCTGCAATAATATGGTTTTCTCTACCCACTTCAGGCATCGGTAGATCTGCATCGTGCTCAGACGGACTGTACATTTCAACCAATCGTGGTCATAGATGTAATAATAAATTTTTAACAGGAAGAAGGATAACACTCACATCCAAAATCTTCTTAAATCACATGGTAATTTAACATGATTTAAAAGTTCTTAAAAAGATGCACCAGGTTTAATCATTTTATCTACTGATATCTTAGTTTCTTAGTTAGTCTCAGAAGTGGGAGAATTTGATACGTCTTCTGGATGACCTTCATCCTACGGCCTCTGACCCCAGACAACTTCTTCAGAGAAAATTATGGAATTAGTTGCAGTTGCCGCTAAATGTTCTGGTGCAGGTGTTGAACCTAAACATCACACAATGGATGTTAGTTGATGTTTTCATTCAACATTCTATGAAGTATTGTTAATTTACCAGAAGAAGGCTCTTCTTTCCTTGCAGCATCAACAGGAGCAGCCAAGTCAGCATGAACTGGCGACCATTCACCAGCACACTCCGCCTTCCTTAGAGGAGGGTCATTCCTCTCCCTTAGAGGAGAAATTGAAGAAGCCCCTACAATCCTAAGAAATATGAGCAATCATTTCCCGGGTTAGGATTCATGACTATCTAAAAGACTTACCACTACTGATGAAGCATTTAGTTGTGGACTTCATCCTTTGATGTCTATTATTCTTTGTCTTTTTGGGTATGTTGACATCATCACCTCTAAATATTGGTATTGGAGAGTGAAAAACCCTTTCTAACTCCTCTTCCATGGCTTTCCGGACTGGAGATACTTCACCCGGTTTGCGAGGAGATTCAGTAGCATGGATGGAAGTACCACCAGGGCTATACTAAGGTAAAAAAACCTCAGATGTTACTTTCTTTACAAGATACATGATGAAGAAAGTAATTTCCTTGAGTAGAAAATCTATAACTGAAATCATGTTGCAAATAAAATAAGGAAAGAGACGTACATATTCAAGAGTCACGTAAGAGTGCCACTCCTCATCTACTAAAGCACCAATCCTCTCAGTGGTTCCACGATCCATCATTTCCTTCACCCACTTGGTGATAGGAATGGAATCATCAGTTGCATATATGTGAATCTCCAGATCTCTGATGCAGGCCCGCACATCATTAGGGTTATCCTCAAAATGTATATTAGTAGAATCCCAAAGATTCCCTACTCCTGGGATGTGTATCCATTCTTAAAAATCCAACCAGGTGGTTTCAGCATCGCTATATAATCTCCACCATGTCTGGACAACCTCTGGTCATAAATATTCAACATTTTCACTAGAAGGCTGAAGGAGGGTCCTACAATCTTGGACTTCAACTTCTTCCCAGCTCCAGCAATCACAGATAAAGGATATGAAAATGAAACTTGTTGCTCTATAAAATAATGGTGATTAAATTGCCTCAAAGATATAACTCACCAGGAGTCCATGGGGAAGGACTCTTAACTATGGTTGGAGGATTATATATGTCATGAGACCACTTTGACGCATGTCATACCTCATCATACCCATCATTGGAATCTGGAGAATCACCCCCAGGTGAGGAACCTACTTAATAAGCTCTAGGTGTGGAAGAGTCACCTTTCAGACGAAGGGTTTCTTTCCTGTCAATTCTTTTTTCCCCACCTGAGGAACCAGATGACTTAGCACCCCTTCATGGTATGATGCTACCCAGTTCTTGGCATACCATGTAGTAAAGAGACTCGCCACTCCAGAAACTGGTAAATCAAACACTACCCTAGTCTTCTCTATAGCTGTCAGCAACCACAGTTTTTGAGAAACCATTGGATGCTGCTCTAACCAGACATGCAAAGGAGGGTATACAACATTCTACTGTAGACATTTTAATTGGTGTGAAAATCTATACGGAGCATAGGCCTCGCATATAATCTCTCCGTCAATTTTGGTGGCCAATACACCATCTCTACAAACTAGCATGTATGAATTCAATTATATGCTAGTTCTTCCATCATCAACAAACTGCCCGGTTGGCGGGTTTCCATAAGGAATGTAATGGAATTCTTTGAACATGATCAGCCTCACCTTTATATCATAGGAGTTGAGGGACAATGGAAAAATTCCAGAATATTACTGCACTAATGGCCTAAAAAAACTTCCAGGAACCTGTACATTGCTCTGTAAAGAATATTTCCGGAAGTGAGTGGTGATCCATCCCCAAAAATAATGGAATGGTATCGCTATTCTCAATGGAGACATACCCATATAGACATGGATTAAGCTCCTGTGAATATTTTCCAAAATTGGGGTGGACAACCCAACCATTTTCCTCTCAGCCAAGTTGTCTACAACAACGAAGGACCCTGGCCTGACGCCTCTCTAAGAATCCCTAACTAGAAGAAGATAAACACTAAGCCACAAAGAAAAAAATCCTGCTAGATGAGTATTTTTTGTGATTTTTTCCACTTCATACCCCCACTTTTCAAACTCTCCCACTTCTAGAGTTGTCCAGAATGTGCCAAGAGCACCCCACATCTCTGTTCTGAGGTAGCAGGTCATACGAGTACAGGTGTGCCACTTCTCCATCTTCATGATAAGAAACATATCCATCCACTCCACTAGATGAATATACATTCTAGAATGAGTTTTGGTGGTCTTTGAATTCTTGAGCTTCTGAAAAATTTTCAATAATTCTCGATCCAAAGCCGGAGTCTTCTCTGAATCATTCCAAGTTGCCTTGGGCAGATGAGTTCATCATACATATCCCCCAAAATAGGATCCCCCGAGAACTTTTAGACATCCCACAAACTGATGACTACTTCGTGATGAGTCGGATAGAAATAATTGGTTTCTGGGCTCCAGTGGCTGATTAGCTCCTGCACAATGTTGTAATTTCTGTAGACATATGCCCGCCCAGCCCAGATGGAGTCATATATTGCATATCCCTTCATATCTTCAACATAATCTGCACAGGTTTGTTGCACCCAATATGCCCACATCCATGTCGGCTTCACACCTCCTCTAGTAAAAAAGTCTTAACTCTTCCTCTAGACTTTGGATTGATCCATATGTGAATTTTGGGAGATTGAGGGATAACAATACAGCTTCAGCTCAGGCTTGTGAGGTTTCAGATCTAGGGAATAAAGGTTATGATGCATTATGTAGGCCTTGTCCACTATTCCAGCATTAACAAATGATCCTGGAACTGGGACATTTGCTGAAGAGAAGTTGGTGTGAGTTTGAAACCACAAATGTGGGAGATAGTTCTTTGGCTCTAGAACATTGAATCCCTGTAGATGACCATAACCATATAAAGGAAAGTGAATGCTTTGTTGAAAATTGACATGATTCTTCATCAAGTACTTGGACAAATATTGTAGGGTGATGTCGCAGATATCATAGTAATCATGGCCAGCGATGTTTATCATGTCATCAATCCGCTTTCTATCCAACTCATCAGCAGATCCAATTCATCTTGGAGCCATTGAATCTATGCAATGACTTAAAAATTAAATTTTAAGTAAGTATGTTTTTCATAAATTTTTTTTTGAAAAAAAAGGCTAAGGCATTTAGGTGTTCAAGTATAGTTTTTGTGCGCAATTCTAAGCTGGTCGTGCATGTTTTACCGTGCTAGTACTGGTGCGCAAGTCAGAAACAGACTGAAGAAGCACGACGCAACGAACAGAATTGTGGATGAGTGAAAAACCAAGACACCTGCATGAAGAGAGATCACCTACACTGTAGAGACCCAAAACATGATGTACATTGACATTACGTTACATTTGTGGAATACTTAGTACATAACAAAAACACACACACAAGGATCGTAATAGTTTAGTGTCTTTGGAAACTCGGAACGTAATCTTCTAATCGTGGTGAAAGATCTTCAATATCTCCCATAAATATATTCCCTTTTTTTTACCTAAAACCTTTCTTTATATCCTAGGGAAAAGAAAACATAAAATGGTGAGCTCAAATTCTCAGTAAGTGTAAACAAAAGAAAAATCAATCACATCATATTCATAAGAACATAACTTTTGGAAATCTTAACCTGCAAAAGAGAGCAAAATTTCATAACATGGGATAAATCATAGTAGTGAAATGAAATCCCAATAAGCATAACATAAAACATGATACTTTGTGGCATACACACATAATCATAGAGAATCATTTCTTGTTAGTCATGACTCATTTCCAAGACTATCTTAGTGGACAAAGCCCCATTCTGAATCGAGTCACCCTCATTTCAGTCCTGTTTCACTGAACCGGTATAACCTACCATTCCAGCCATGTCTATCTCATGAGATATGAAATCTTTACCCAATGCATTGGAGGGAGATATAGGTCCCACCCATCTCATAATGATACCATTCTTATGTGTGCCACAAAATCATAAATCATACATCATTGCATAACCCATGTAATACAAATGGGAATCTTAAACATCATTACATCATAAAACAATTCATATAAGATAATGGGATTCATAAAAATAATTCCATCACAACATAATCAAATCAATGTAATAATAGGGATAAAAACAGAACCCTTTCTTATCTTATATGGAAAATAATTTTGATAAAACACTTGAACTCTATTCTGGAGGAAAATATACTTTCTTCTTCAAAAAAAACATTTTTCCTTTCTTAACATGTCATACAATTTAAAACTAAAAGAAATTTATTAAAAATAAAATTTAAAACTTGTAAAGGAGGCTTCTTGGAAATAATGTTTTAAAAATCCATTCATGATGTATAAGTTAAAAAAACATTCTTCTCGTACTTTTGTCGGAAAAGTCAAAAAGTACCTCGTACGAAAAACGACAAAAGATTCCTTTCATATCTTTTACTAAAAACTCACCGAAAGGTAAAATTGGATTTAAAAAATTGTAGGTGGATGGAAATAATATTACATATTGAGGAAACATGGATGTGGATGATAAAATACACCCCAGTAAATACTAAAGTATAAACTATCTCGGATAAAAATGAGATTGTGATATTTCCCTTACCTTAGGTCCGACTTGATTTGTACGTGTACGAAAATCCTGTATAATGATTTAAATCATGTTATTTACTTATTATAGAATCCTATTCCTTGTTATTATATCATATATGGCCCACTTATGACTTTATATTACCCGTTCTTTTGTAAATTCATGTAAAAGTAGCGTTCTGGGTAAAATCTTCTCATTTGTCGTTCGTGTTTTTAACTTGTATTTATTCATATTATTACATAGATCATGATTACTTAATTCCAGAATATAAAACATGATTTATATATATATATATTCATAATATAATAAATCAGTAAATGGAATGAAATACACCAATCATGGGGACGGTAGTCTGTACGTACGCATGAACGCTGTTTTCGTTTCCTTATTGAATTGAATGGAATTAAGTAGATGACATACATATAAATATAAATAATTCCAGTATCATTATTAGGTCATATATTTCATTATTACTTATTATATATACTTTATAATCATTCATGAATGGTTAATCATTGATAATGAATCTCATCGCGTCTTGGAGACGGTAGTCCGTACGTACGCACGAGCGATGATATTGTTCCCATGGTCGTGGAATTATGTTGAAGTGTATGTATACTATTTCAATATCAATATCACTTTATAATAATCATATATAGGTACTCATTACACCTTTATACCTATCCAATTAAGGTGGTGGCGGAAAATAGATTACACCACGGCGTGGAGACGGTATTCCGTACGTACGCACGCGCGGTGATTTCCTTTTCCATAGGATGGATAGAAGGTTAATTTGATTTGTTTCATATTTATAATAACATCTCAGTATATAATAAATACTTATGTTATTACTTTATCATGAAACAACTAAAGAAGAAGAAGTTGAAGAAGAAGGAAATTGAAAAAGATCGGTAATAGATATTACCTCTTTTTGACGCAGCTTTTCTTAACCTCGACTTAAAGAACTAAGGATGGTCTTTGAAGAAGACCAGGACCTATAGGATGATACTAGAGAAGTGTAGAAGGGATTTTGGCAGGGTTTGGCCGAGCGTGAAGGCTCAAAGTTGTGTGAGGAAGAGAGGGAGGAGGTTCCCTTTTATAAGGGAGGAGAGGGGCACCTTAGGAATATCTCAAAATATTATTTTATATTAAAGTCAAAATCGGATTATAATGGTTCCAAAGGGTCTTATTTCGAAGCTAAAGTGGGGATGGGTCGAAATCATATCAACCAATATGATTTAGAAAAGTTTAGGTTGTTATTTTAACCTTATCAATTAGATTTATCTTTAAGTTAAATAATTTAACTTTTACCGTGTCTTTTTGTTTTCTTACACTATATGGTTAATACACTTACTATAACATGCCAAACTAACCACAAATTGTTTATTAATAATATATATGTCCTTATCTAAGTCATTTGGCCGAACCTTATATTTTTAGGAATAAAATAACAATTAATAATATAATATTTGATTTAAAAACTATTTTGTGTCAATTTTGACACCATTTGATATATGATTTTTGTGAAAGTCATAAGAGAATTATATGTTCTAACCAAGTTTATTAAATCAACACTAATATATCATAGTAACCTAGAAAATTAGTGGAATTCATAAAAAGTCTTAAATTACATTTATTTTGGTATTTATAATATCAGTTATGTCAATATTTCATTAATAAGATAATTACTGCATCATCTTTGTGTCATAAATAAATTAACTTATTTGATGTCTAAAAATTACAAATAAAATACCATTATGTAGGAAATCTTCTTATCTTTCTAAAGAATATTTACAATCGAATTTATCTTATGTATAACCCTATATTAAAACTGTTTTAGTAAATAAACATTGATTTTAACTCTTTTAACTCTTCTTTGAATTAAATAATAATAAATGTCATAATCTAATCCAAGTGGGCCTAAATGGACATATTTTATTCCTAAGTTTATTTTTGGTCTAATTAAACTTATCAAATAGAATTAGGACATGTGTTAGGGTAATAATAATATCCTTTTTACCCTTAATTACCCTATTTACTTTTAACCGTGGTAAATAAATGTAAAAAGTTACTATTCAACAAAAATTATTTTCATCTCATTGAACCACATTTTACTTACTGAAATTAACAGTGTCTCTCGTATTTTTGAAATTTCACTCACAGAAGCGGTAAAATTATGTTTTATGAAAAATTCAGTTTTTTTAACTACCACTTAGTGGTTTCACTATTCATTAAAAATTGAAAGTTTTCATAAAAATACCAAAAATTAGGCCTAAGCTATATTTGATATTGTGAACTCAAAAATGATTTCTATTTTACCAAATTCAAAACATATCAGTTTCATTAATTAATTTAAAAATTAATTATCATCGTCAAAACAAAAGGCATGTTTTTAAGAGATAATAACTATCAAAAGATTGATACTTGTTTATAACTGGTTTAAATGTGAAATTACATCCAATGACCAACATTGTATTGAATTGTAAAAACATATTCTAAATATACTTTAAAACCACTCAAATTAATAATTTATCACTATTAATTATTTCGATTGAAAATGTTGTTTTTAATTAAAATTTAGTAATTTTCACTATTCATCAAAATATGAAAGTTATCCGAAAATCAACAAAAATTTCACCCTAATATAATTTCGATATTACGAATCCAAAAATGAATTCCATTTTGAAAAATAAAATTACAAAATTTCAAAAATGTGGTTATTACTATTCATAACGACTAGTTTTAATAATATTTTAATAGCATATTGTTGTTTAGTGAAACTCGTTATTGCGTACTACACACGCTATCGAGGAAGGTCATGATTGCGTGTAATGCAAGGCAAGTCAAGGATGCGTGTTTTTCAAGCTCCTTTTAGTGTAGCATATAACACAAGACATTAATGAAATTAAAATAATATTTTTCATAAAATCTCGAGGTGTTACATTCTACCCCCCTTAAAATGAATTTCACCCTCGAAATTCGTTGGGATTATAAATGTTTTACATCTTGAAAGTTTCTTTAATAGAAACCCACATCGTAAAAAGGAATACCAAAACCAATCTTTAAAAAACAAAAGTATTAAACGTAACGGTTACCCAAATAAACTAATCACTGGGTTTCCACATATGTGAAAATGTGGATATGGAAGAAAAATATAACCATCATGTTCTGATGGAGAGTGTTAGAGAACATGGCTATGGAAAATCCAACAATCACAAATCCATAAATTTGTGACGATCTAAGGTACCATCTGATTAATCAGATATAAGAGCACTAGGACACCATTTTTGGTTTTCAAGATCGTTTCCCTAAAGTTGATGAAATTGGAATTAGAAGAAATAATTTTGTGATTTTGGTATAGTCTCACCATTTGTCGTTCTTTGGACAATTTCCACTTCATCTCTTAAAGAAATGAAGTTGAATTTGTTATTCATGATGTGTTAGCAGAACATGTGATAGAATGATGGGTCATTCCATCTCTTTCAAAAAAAAGGTTAGCAAAAGTTATAAGTCCATATTATGGTTAATCGTATATGGTCCCAAAAATGAACTTATACTTCATATATCATACCGCTTAATAAAATAAAACTAGTTTCTACTAACCAGGGACTTCCTGTAGGCTAGTGGTAGGCGATAAAGGCCAGTCGCACTTCGGTTGTGGGTTCGATTTCCACGGCCTTGTCCGACGCGATGGGATGTCGACCGTCCTGCAGGTTGTCCTTTTTCTAAAACTACATTACTATAACATCACATAAATAATATCAAAAGTTCTATCCTTAAACAATACGAACATATGTCCAACATAATCCATTCCTATATTTAGGCTTATCTAAAATACTTCGGTCCAAGCTCGTATTATAAAGAAAACGATTACTTGAAATGTCATCAACCAAGCATGTGAATACCATCATTTATCCCCCATATATATATATTGTTGGTCACATTCCAATCATGTGAATACCTTAATCATGTATTCTCTTTAAAAAAATGAATACCCATTGAACCATAGTGAAAACATGAATTCAGTTAAAAAGTTAACACATTCCACATACCAAAATCCTCAAAATTATATATACTCAAAACATGATATCACTTAGTCCTTATATAAATCATGAGCTCATGAATACAATCAAACATATCATTATCTTCTTATTCATTCATTATGCACATATCATCTAATTTACAAAAATATATGAATAACATTCCATGGTTACTAGTACCATTCAACATATACTTTCAAATACTTTTTGGAAAAACAATAGTGTAACAATCCTTAGATGATTCTTTATTCCATAGTACCATTAACTATACAGCATAACTCTCGATAAACATACAATCATTCCACTACCTTCTAAAACAACCGACTGAGCTTTAACAGTTCTTTCAGCTCATATATCATTTGTAGTCTCCTCATCATCATCCACATAAATACTACCCATATGACCATTTTGATTCTCTTCATGAGATTTTCCATTAGGTAATTGGTTTTCATAATTCCCGTACATTCCACATTTAAATCATCTAATTTGGTTGATGTCGTAGCAATACCATTATCCTTGTCCATGGTGTTAACTGAACCTTTTCCTTTGCACTTACTGGCTTTTTTTCCTTCTTTTCCACACCCAAAGCATCTTCCAGTTCCTTTGAAACATTCTCCTTGATGCCTCTTCCCACATGATTTACATTGGGAAAATTGAACTTTCTTTCCTCTATGATCATCATGAAACCCCATCTTTCTCTTATTAGCCGAGTCAGGAAGCATTCCAAATTTTACATTATTGATCATATTATGAGATTTCTGATTCGGCATAATAATGATGTTTGGACTTCCAAATCCCATTTAATTTGGTTACTCATGAAGAATATCATTCCATTGTCCATCATATCCTCCATTATCATGAATCATCTTGTTTCTAGCCATTTTCTAAAACCCAAAAAGAATAGTGTGAGAGGCAAAAATCATGCTAGGGAAAACAACATAATAAAGGGGGAGTACCTTCAATATCTAACATCTTAGGTTTAATTCTATGATCGTTAGAGTAGTTCTAGTACTATAACCTATACGTATACTTAACCATAGGGACATCCCTAGACATACCGTAGAAATATCTCTAGGGATCTCACTAACGTTTTTGCATCATAGTTTCCAAAGGTTTACTAAACCATTCCTCTGATACCAATTGTAGAGACCCGAAACATGAAATACATTGACATTACATTACATTTGTGGAATACTTATTACATAACAAAAACACACACACAAGGATCGTAATAGTTTAGTGTCTTTGGAAACTCGGAACGTAATCGTCTAATCGTGGTGAAAGATCTTCAATATCTCCCATAAAGATCTTCCCTTTTTTTTTACCTAAAACCATTCTTTATATCCTGGGGAAACGAAAACATAAAAGGGTGAGCTCAAATTCTTAGTAAGGTTAAACAAAAGAAAAATCAATCACATCATATTCATAAGAACATAACTTTTGGAAATCTTAACATGAAAAAGAGAGCATAATTTCATAACATGGGATAAATCATAGTAGTGAAATGAAATCCCAATAAGCATAACATAAAACATGAAACTTTGTGGCATATACACATAATCATAGAGAATAATTTATTGTTAGTCATGACTCATTTCCAAGACTATCTTAGTGGACAAAGTCTCGTTTTGAATCGAGTCACCCTCGTTTCAGTCCTGTTTCACTGAACCGGTATAACCTACCATTGCAGCCATGTCTATCTCATGAGATATGAAATCATTACCCAATGAATTGGAGGGAGATATAGGTCCCACCCATCTCATAATGATACCATTCTTATGTGTGCCACAAAATCATAAATCATACATCATTGCATAACCCATGTAATACAATTGGGAATCTTTAAAATCATGACATCATAAAACAATTCATATAAGATAAAGGAATTCAGAAAAATAATTCCATCACAACATAATCAATTCAATGTAATAATTGGGATAAAAACAGAACCATTTCTTATCTTAGATGAAAAATAATTTTGATAAAACACTTGAACTCCATTCTTGAGGAAAATATACTTTCTTCTTCAAAAAAAACATTTTTCCTTTCTTAACATGTCATACAATTATAAACTAAAAGAAGTTGATTAAAAATAAAATTTAAAACTTGTAAAGGAGGCTTCTTTAAAATAATGTTTTAAAAATCCATTCATTCTGTATAAGTTAAAAAAACATTATTCTCGTACTTTTGTCGGAAAAGTCAAAAAGTACCTCATACGAAAAACGACAAAAGATTCCTTTCATATATTTTACTAAAAACTCACCGCAGGGTAAAATTGGATTTAAAAAATTTTAGGTGGATGGAAATAGTATTACATATTGAGGAAATATGGATGTGGATGATAAAATACACCCCAGTAAATACTAAAGTATAAACAATCTTGGATAAAAATGAGATTGTGATATTTCCCTTACTTTAGGTCGGACTTGCTTTGTACGTGTCTGAAACTCCTTAATAATGATTTAAATCATGTTATTGACTTATTCCAGAATCATATTCATTGTTATTATATCATATATGGTCAACTTATGACTATATATTACCCGTTCTTTTGTAAATTCATGTTAAAGTAGCGTTCTGGGTAAAATTATGTTTTATGAAAAATTCAGTTTTTTTAACTACCACTTAGTGGTTTCACTATTCATTAAAAATTGAAAGTTTTCAGAAAAATACCAAAAATTAGGCCTAAGCTATATTTGATATTATGAACACAAAAATGATTTCTATTTTACCAAATTCAGAACATATCAGTTTCCTTAATTAATTTAAAAATTAATTCCCGTCGTCAAAACAAAAGGCGTGTTTTTAAGAGATAATAACAATCAAAAGATTGACACTTGTTTATAACTGGTTTAAATGTGAGATTACATCCAATGACCAACATTGTATTGAATTGTAAAAATATATTCTAAATATACTTTAAAACCACTCAAATTAATAATTTATCACTATTAATTATTTCGATTGAAAAATTTGTTTTTAATTAAAATTTAGTAATTTTCACTATTCATCAAAACATGAAAGTTATCCGAAAATCACCAAAATTTCACCCTAATCTAATTTCGATATTACGAATCCAAAATGAATTCCATTTTGAAAAATAAAATTACAAAATTTCAAAAAAGTGGTTATTACTATTCATAGCGACTAGTTTTAATAATATTTTAATAGCATATTGTTGTTTAGTGAAACTCGTTATTGCGTACTACACACGCTATCGAGGAAGGTCGTGATTGCGTGTAATGCAGGGCAAGTCAAGGATGCTTGTTGCGCAAGCTCCTTTTGGTGTAGCATATAACACAAGACATTAATGAAATTAAAATAATATTTTTCATAAAATCTCGGGGTGTTACATACGCGATGAGAGCAATAAATGTTTGAAAGCAGGATGCTTTGCGTGATATGATTCCTATATTTATAGGAGATCCATGAACTTGTGTGCCACATCCTGCGTGCCTCATACATGCACACCCAAAATACTTGGTCTTCTATATTACCTTAGAGTTTAACACTGTTTCCTTTTTTTCGGATCCATCTCTTAGGGGGACTTCTGTTGATGCTTCGTTTCATCACAGAGTCCAATGATTGACTAAGGGAAGTACCTCAATCCAAAAAAGTGGTAAAAACATCATGAAATTCCCAAGGGAATTAATGCACACAAGTATACCTACTTTCCAACCTTGGGTGCACAAGTCACTTGCATGCTAGACATGAGGCGCACAAGTCACTTGGGCACCCTAAATGAAATTTCTCTCAAACATCATGTGGCCTATAAATACCCCCTGTGGGCCCCCCATTTTGTGGATGGATTTTCCAAAACTCAGAATTATGCTCTGGTCGCCCAAGTCTATTCTTAAAGTCTTCCAAACACTTCTAAGGTAATTCCTTACCTAGAATGGATGATCTAAAGATGAATAATATGTCCTAAGTGTTAGAACTCATCAACACTTACACGCCAAGTATCCATCCCTTAAGGGAAATGGAAACACGTGTGCGCTGCCTTGCCCTCTCAAGGGAATTTGTGTGGAATCCTTCTGGAAGCATCTAGGTATAATACAATTGGTTTGAGAGAAGTCTCGCCCAAGTATTACCCTACAGGTTCTTGGTCGCCCATGTGAACTCATGTAACACAAGTATACTTGCGCGACCAGGACTTGCGCGCTAGAACAAAACATGTGTGCCTCCTTCCTAGTCACTTACATTCATCATATCCACCTCTCCCATTCAAAGATATACTTCAAAACCCTCTTCAAATCCATTTGTGTCATGGTCCCTTTGTTAGATTCCTTATCTTAAAGGAATTCTGAGAGGTTATTTTGATTTGGGCCTCCTTTTTAGGAGTAAGCCCAAAGTCTCAAGTCCCCTTAACTTGGGCCTCCTTTCCAAGAGTAATCCCAAGCCACAATTTCCCTTAACTTGGGAATATTCCATAGAGATAATCCCCAAGTTCCCTAATCTGGGGATCCTCCTTAGGGGTAAGCCCCAATCATATGTCCCCTTAACCTTGGGAATCCTTATTAAGAGTAAGCCCCAAATTAAGAATATAAATATCCATAAAACCCAAATATGATTATAGACCCTGTTAATAGGAATCCTCTTTCGGAGTATGCCCCAAGTCCCCACTAATTTTGGAATCCTCCTCAAGAGTAATCCCCAAGTTAGAGTATCAAAATTTCCATAAAAGCACATATATCTTTCTAGACATTGTTTTTAAGCTTCTTTCCAGAAGTAAATCCTAGTATTCACCTACTTGGGCAGTCACACATATATATGTCTGATATCATAGCTTGTGACCGCATCTTAAATGGAAAAATCATCCGGTTTACTGATAGCTCTTTTTTCTCACACCGAGCATGACTCACATGAGCTTAAAGTGTAAAAGTAACCACAACACATCTCTTTTGGTCATTAATCATATGTAAGCCCCACACTTCATAACTGAACTATGTGGACTTTGATCTATGACTTAAAATTAGAGTACGTAGGAAGCCTTTCAGAGTTTCAATCCATAACTCATTAATTCTCATCCATCCCATATGACTTTAAGCTATATTATAATTACCAAAATACGTGGGTTCTGATTCCTCTTTAACAAGGAGACATTGGTAGCCCATCTGTAGGTACGACCCTAACTCTAAAATAATCCATGTCCTTCTGGAGGACAATAAACATCAAGTGCCCCACTGAGTGTCTTTAAATCCAATATGGTCATCAAAATGACCAATATATTTCTATATAATGTATTGAAGGATACCATTTACTAAGAATCTCTAATACACAAAGATGATTCTCTATCAATTAATAACCTCAAATTAATATCAAAGATTCACTAAATCTCATACATATCAATCATTGATTATAAAATGTAAAGGAAAACTCATTTTTGTAATTGGTGAATTAATAAGGATTAATGAACATAACATAAATCTATAAGAGATTCCCAAAGTAGGTAATAATTCCCCTAAAAAGGTTTGATGAGCCTGACCTCCCATCCTCTAGGCCAATGCAAATTCTTAAGCCTCATCGGTCCACAACTAATGAGAAAATACCTTTGGAAAGTAGGCCCAAATGGATATTGAATCATTGCATGTTTCCAGTTCTACACATAAACTCGTTAGAAACAAATCGAAATGTTTGAACATTAAACAAACAAGGTCATCCCCATTTCTAGAAGAAATAGTCCATACCTCCTTTATAATGGTTAAAAATGTTATTAATTTATAAAATAACCATAACGATATTTATAATGTCATATATGATACTATTAATTCTTATTAACCCATATTTGTTAATAATAATACATTTGTTTTATAGTTTCAGTTATTATTTGCCTTGTTTTCTCATATGTATTTCAGCATGAAATATCTATTTCACATGGATAGTATATATATAACATGTACATAATTATAATAGTTTTATAAATTTTATATTTAATGCTTATATTAATTTTTAGAACCATTTATAAATGTTGTACTTGGAAGATGAATCACATCATTTCAGTGAGACATTATTCCATATGTGGTGAGGAGTGATGATATAATTACTTTAATGAGAGAAAGGGTAAGAATGTGTGTGATATATTTATTTTAAAAAAGTAATATCATCTCCTATATGTTATATTGTTTCATTTATTTATTCATTATTACCTTAAATTTAAACAGTAAGTTATAAATGATTCACATTTACTCACCATGTTGTAGTCTATGGTACAAAAATTCAATTTTATCATATTTGAAATAGAATGGAATTTAAAAAGTTATATGTGTTATTACGATTCTAGATATATATTAACATAATAAGTATCATATAAATTTGGTAAATAAATTATTATATTCATCCTTGAAAGGTTGTGATGGAAAACAATTTTAATCATTTCGTAAGGTGGTATTATTCTATTAATATTATTAATGATTTAAATTCCCATTTGTGGAAGTGAAGATGGATATATAATATGAAATAATAATAATATCATCTATGTATATTTGAGATACTTTTTTTATAATATTTTATGTTAGTATACAAAATTGAAGGAAGAAATTGTCGATGGAAAATAAAAGTGATATGTTAAGTTAATTACATTATATAGGTGAAAAATTAATTGAATCTCTTCTTTAGGACCCTATAGACGGTTTTTTGGGAGGATTAAAAGATATATAATATGTCAATAGAATACGGGGAGTGATTTTTATAGGGTCTAGTTTTGAAAAAATAACAATCCTATTATTTATTTCACATTAACATATACATTTCTCCAATAAACTACACATAATACAACCCAAAAATATTGATATGTTCGATTAATTGGGACTTAGTTAAATAGTTTAAAATCTTGAACATGGGGTTCAAAAACATTGTTAAAAAATTCCTTAACATTCATCAAAAATTGAATGGATTTTAAAACTAAATGAGAAAACTTGGAGAAAGACCTATGAAACAGGTGATCTATAAATCCTATTAAGGTAAAAAATAGGGAATAAGGTGATAATTTTAGAAAATAAACATATCAATTGGAGATTACATTATGGTTGATCTGTAAACATGAACTATGATTAATGATATAGAATGATAATCATATCCTAGGAACTGTGTCCATGACATTAAACACCACATCATAAACATATGACAAGGTCAAAAATCAATAACATCAGGGAGGAAAATGTTCCATAAAGTAATTAGGTTCACCCCTAACCCAAAATGATGTATCATGAGACTAACCATTACCCATTGATTTGGTTCAGTATGTAATTTTTGGTGCAGCTCTAGCTTAAATTTCATTTCCATGCTTATGTGTTCCACATACATCATACAACATTGATTTTATTTGTAATAATTTTTTTTACATGAAAAAATAGTGTGTAATAAATAAATGTATGTCCCAAATAATTAAATTATATGTGTATAATGGGGATGAAAATATAATGTAAATATATATGGTATTCACAAAAAAATTCTTTTGGCATGGAAAATCAATGTGAAATATTTGAATCATAACAATTTCGCTAAAAAATTAATAAAATGTGTAGATGATAGAAAAATGGGTCTCTCAAAAATTGGAAATAAATTACACTTTATAGGGGATATGTTATAACATAACCTATAATATTTAAATTATAAAAAAATATAATAGGTTAAGAAGATACTTATATAATGAGGGGGACAAAAAAGATATGTTATAAAATATCAGTATGCTAAGGGTTCTACTTGAATGTTTGTGGGAGTGGTTAGTGAGAGATAAAGGGGTATCTAATTAATTGTAAATAAAATTTATATTAAGTTAGTTTTAGGGAAACATTACAAAAATAACCACAAATTGAATCTTATATTCATAACATAAAAGTTGTTCTTGAATGTAAATGAGAAAAGATAAATCCATTACATTAGTGTCTGACTCAAAATACATGGGAGGGGATTCTTGACTACATAGGTGTTCCATGTAAGGACTATAGATAGTTTTAGTAATATTATAGGAATTCTCCAAAGAGTTTTAGTGAAATTAAATGGCTTTGGCTGTGTTTATATAGGAGAAGATGGTAATTTAGTTCTTATTTGTTTTTCAGATACTATATAATAAAATAAAAAATTCAAAAAACATCCCATGGTTATTCCCATGGTTTTTGAAAAAATGGAAGTTTTTCAAATTATTTTATAATATAAATGGCTCAAATTAATTATATAATTCCCATGTTTATTTTTAAGTGAGCAATACTCTTAATGAAATGAATTTAAAACCATAATTTATATTAATTGTTTTGGAGGACAAATAAAATATTTACAAAATAATAAAATAATTAATAAAATCATGTTATTTTTTAGGTAAACAACATATTTGGTCGTTTTTACCCCTTATATTATTTATTATATCTTGTTTGGGTCATTATGTTGTCATAATAATTAAAGTATACTTAAACAATATTTAATTTTTGGAATAATATTAATCTATCACTAAAAAATTTAGAAACATTTATAGGTTGATAATTTTGATGTTCTAATTTTAAAAATAATATTCAATTTATGAAAGTAATATTATAAAAATTCTAGTTTTCAATTTTGAATAAAATCATCATTAATTAAGATATGTTAGGTTTTTTGACAATAATAGTTTTTGAACCATTACAAAAATTAAATTTGACTTCATAAAAATTATATTATAATTTATATTTAATAATAAAATATTTTTTAATAAAATTTTGTTAAAATTTTATTTATTATAAAAATAAATTAATTCGAAAAAATATATTCGTCAATTATATTTTAATATTATCTATTAATACTATTTATGTTTTATTGAATCAATAAAAAAATGTTTTTAAAATAAAAATAAAAGGGAAAACTATTCATTATTCCATAAAAATAATGAATATACTCATATTTCTTATGACATGATACATATTAATTTAATAAACTTGATAACTCACAATAGGTATTCTACACGATGGTGGGGCTTTCATGGGATGGTTCAGTGAACATGGTTTTGGTCGTGTTGTTGATGATATTGAATATCATTCATAAATGGTTTCTCTCATGCCTAAGTTATTTCATCTTATAATTGGTTTGGTCAAGTGAAATCACATTGATGTTATCTCCCACGGAATATCAAATAAATGGTCTTTATAGGGAATGATAATACAGGTTTAGGCCATCAGTAAATTTGTCTATGTCAATTAGAATGGTTAAAACCCGATATTTATACTAATCATGCGATCATTGTTCAACAAATATATTTTCAAAGGTAAATAAATGTAATAATATTTTAAACACAATTTGATAAAATAAAACCAATGTAATTCATTTATTTTCGATAACCATATTACCTAATAAGAATTTTCAATTAAATTAAAGTGTAAATAATATTTATAACAGTTTATGTCGATACAATCAAACCTCGTTAAGAAATTTATCACTATAAATTATCAATTCCCACACAAACACAAATTAGGGAGACTTTATTTCATCACTTCCTCTGGTTCTCACATTACCTCATCAAACAATTTGAATCACCAAAACACTTTGACAAGGTGATTATATTAAATTTAATAACATTCTCACTACGATATAAGATCTTCACCGGCTTCTTCTCATGTGAATGGTCATTATAAAATAGAAAACATTTGGAATTAGTTCTTATTAGGGGTATAATATGTAATTTCACAAGAGCAATACATGAAATACATTATGTACATGAGATAGGTTAGTTGGGAGTGCATGTTTATAGACCACCCCTCTAATGTGCTCAATGTACTCAAAGGGGGAGATAAATCAAGAATAAGTTTTACATTCTTCCAAAATATCAACACATTATTATATGGAGATATTAGAAGTAATACCATGTCACCAAAAAAAACTCAAGATCTCATTAGTGATTTTAATCATCTATCTTTTTCTGACTCTGTGAATCCTTGATGTGTAATTGAATGGTCTTGAAATTTTCCACCATTTTCATGACTATTTATGGTCCTATAATTTTTTCCCTGCTTCATCCAATCATGTCAATTTTCTGTAGATACATTCATAAGGATCATCTTACTGTGAAATTTAAATGCATGACTAGAAATATTTGTGGTAAGATAGATATACCAGATGAATATTCGGGTACTATCCTCCTTTGAATTCAATTTATAATGCTCTCAACATGTCCACATGTGTATTGACAGTGTTCTTAGATTTTCTGTCAAATTGATGGTGAAACGTCATTCCAATGTTCAAATAAGTATTCAGAGTGAGTTAGAGAATATTTCAAAACATATAGGTTAATTATAGATCTATAATGAATACAACCGTTAGTGGTAATTCATGTAATCTCACCTCTTCTCTAAAATATATTTGTAATTTTTAGTCTGTTGAAGAAACCTCTTAAATTTCAATTAACTGTGTAGTATTTTTATAAATATCCAACACAACACAGATAACATTCTTCCTTCTGGATTTCATTGGACGTTCGAGGAAAAATTTATGGTGTTGTTTTTTCATTTCCATGTTTTAATGGGTAGTTGTTGAATTATCCCATTAGAATTATACCATTCAGACCTCAATTTATGAAATTCTATGAACATTTATGATTATCTAGTGACCACATACTTAATATTTCCCCACCAATAGTGATCTTTTTATATCTTGATACATGTTTTTTCTTTCTAGGTGAATGAAATAATTTAATCTATGTGTATCATCCATCAGTTCCTTCATTAACTCATGATATGATGATAAAAATATATTTAACCAAAACCTCAAAATATTTCTTCATTAACACTAGACTCCTGGGATTTACATTCTCTTATAGTACCCACTTTCTTCTGAATTTCCACATTATACCATTTCACATCCTTTACCATTTAAATAATAGATAGTTTATAAATAATTAGTGAATGGATTGATGATGTTGTTTTCTTCACAATTCCAATTACATCCTCTTCAAGACTATGATTTTTAGATCCATCACAATTCTATTGAATGATGAATGTTTTGGATCCTTTAACATATAGTTTAATTAAATTTATTGAATTTACTAGTATGGTAATGAATTGAGTAGTAATAGTCCTTGATAACTTCTAACTATCTTCATTGGTGTATATTATTCTTTATCTATGTGAATATAAACATTATGATTTTTTGATTCATATATATTTCAAACTTCTCCACGAAGAGAAAATGAAGAAATATTTTCTTAGATAACATCACTACAGTCAACTATAGATCATCTGTTAGATAGTTCTATTCATGAACATTCAACATACATTAAACATACGCTATCACTTTTATCATTTTTCATTTACATAGAGCCCAATACTTTCTTTAAAGAATCACTGAATACTACAAGTAGATCTCCACATATGTGTAGTGTGAGCACATGGGTAGTGATTTGTCCCATTTTCAACTCCTTGAATCTCTCTCCACATTAATTCTTTTTAAAAAAAATTGAATCTATTTCCAATTATCTTGGTTAGAGGGTTTGAAAATCACATTAAATTTCTCACAAGTCGATTACAATATTGAACTAATCCAAGAAAACTACATATATCTATTATAGATTCCTTCTATGATAAATCATAAATTGATTTTGACATTGGGATGTCTTAAAATATCTCATTTCTTGTGATTATATTCCCCAAGAATGAGACATCAAGAAAAAAGCACATATTTTCTATACATGAACTAAATCTTCTCCTTTAATTATGTCTTTAGAACAGTTCTCAGATGCTCCCCATGATCCTCCTTGTATTTTTATTATATTATAATATCCAATATATTTAATTACCAAAATGTTTTGAGTAAATATATAAATATTTTATTCATCTTGTCGATATATATTTTTTTATCATTAATGCAGTGAGTCGAGTTTTTCCCTGTCATACATTGAATATTCCTACGAATATTTCCAGATCTACCTGCAAAGATGGATGCGATTTTGAGTTCTGGTGTGATCGAAATATATTTTATAAAAAATTTATTTTTTTTAAGTTTGTACATGGGGTAAATTTGTTATATCTTAAATGGTATATCAGATTAGAAATCTGACTGCATGTTTGCATCCAGAGAATGTTGTTTACCATATGTGGGGTGTATGTTTTGCGAGAATGAGTCTGCTATGGAAAATGTTATTGATGGGGTTTTCATAAATAATTAAGTTTATTTATTTATAGTTATAGGAATAAATAACTCTGAAATGGAGTCATGAATCTAAATTTAAATACTGTAATTTAGATCAGAACATGGTGTTTATCCAATTGGTGACTTAATTTTCGTCAACATTGAGCATCAGGATGGGGGTGAGTCTATAAGGCCCCAGCCTTAAACCTTAATTAATCTTGAGTTATTACAAGATTACACATTGAGGATCTTTTTAGGTTTAGAGTTTTAGAGAATTAGATCATGAAACTTGCATTACATTCCACATTTAAACAAAGTGGTTACATAAAAGACAGTATTCATTCTTCCCAACAACGGAAACATATTTAAAATATAACACGGATTCTTTCTTGACACATCCTTGACACTATCATCACATCATGTACCTTTCCCTTGACCTGTGAAAAACATTTCAAAAACTTGGGATGAGCATAAAAAGCTCAGTAAGGGTTACAAAAAATATGGAAAGGAAACATGAGTTCATATATACATGATAATGAAATCATACTTTACCCATAAAACATAGGCACTTTAACATACCTCATCAAACCATGAATAAATCATAGAAAACATAAGCAAAAAAAGGTAAATTGAGGCATTCATAACATTCTTACGTAGGGAGTAACCCTCTTGGTTACGTTTGGAATACCCATCACAGTATATTCCCTAAATCTCTTCGGAGAAACCTTAACGTTTCACTCCTTCGCGTTACCCAATGCATTGGAGGGCTATATCGGGCTCACCCGCCCTTAGTTTATCACGGAACCACTCGTTCTTCATAACAATTCCCAAGAACCATAACATAATCGTATCACATAAACATGAATAAAGGAAACATAACAGTTCCACATTTCAATCACAATATAATATTTTAGGATATTGAAATAATGAATCCATTCAAAAAGAAACCATTTCCAAAACCATTTAAAACATTTAATAAAGAGATTTTTGAATCAAAGTGTCCCATACCACCTTGAAGCTTTTAAAATTTTAAACCATTAATATCCATATAAATAAATCCTTAAAACCATTTTGAAAACATGGATATTAATAAGAACAAATAATTAAAACATTTAAAACGATATTTTGGTTAAAGGGGTTTTACCAAAATTAGAGACACTTGAATACAATAATTGAGGAATAACATTTAGTCAGAACTTTATAATATCATGAGAATAAAAGGATTCATGATATAATACTCCAAAGGACAGTATATACACCATATAAGAGTGAATTGGTGCATAACAACAATGAACCATCAATAGAAATGTCAAATGTTATGAAATCCCTTATAAAGAAGGTATCCTTAAATTAAGGACAAATAAATCTGAAAAATATGTGTGACAAATATATATACACCCAATATAAGTGGATATTAAGTGTAAAACAATAAAAGGTCATTCACACATATTCAATGGATGACATATTCAATGACTACAAGTTCAACCCAAAGAAATCGAAATTGGGTTAAAAAGTTCCCTTGACAGCCTAACAGCATCACATCAAAATGAGTTGATGAGAGATAAAAAGTGTATCTCATCACATGGACATAAAATTTACATCAATAAGGATGTATGAGAACATATCCCAACATAAAAATATGTAAATTAAATGACCCAATAAAAGAAGTCTTTTAAAAAAAAGGAGGGTGAAAGGTTTCCTTACCGACTTGGGTATCTTTCAAAACATACACCCCATGAAAGAAAGACAATAGGTCATTGATGTAAATACTCATAAAAGAAAGTATATTAAACAAAGAGTAGAATAATGGGCAGTACATACAACACTCAATGGAATTTGTGGCAAATGTAGCATAAATCTCACGGGAATAAAAGTGAGATGAAAAATCCCTTACGAAAACTCGGCAGCCTAACGGCACCACATAAAACTTCCAAATATGGATTGATGAGATCAAATAGAGTATCCCATCATATTAGAATAGAATTTACAGAAAGTTGAATATAAAAGAAAATCCCCCAACATTGCAAGGAGGAGTTTAAAAGAAGTGACATAAATGAGAGTACTTAAAAAGAAAGAGAGAGGTTAGATCTCTTACGAACGTTCGGCAGCCTAACGGCGCCACTCAAAACTTACAAAATGGACTGATGAGAGAGAATAGGGTCTCTCATCATATGAACATAAAAATTACAGTAAATTTAATATAAAAGAACATCCCAATCATAAGAAAGATGAGCTTAAAATAAATGACATAAAAGAGTGTACTTAAAAAGAAAGAGAGTTGTAGGATCCCTTACCTCGGGTCCGACTTGACTCGATCATTCTTTAATATCCTGAATAATAAACTTGAGTTAATTTCTAATTCCTTAAGAACCTTTTTCAACTTCATTATTACTTTTTTACCACTTATTACCATTTCATAAACATTATGTAATCATTTAAGTTAATAATATTTGTTTTGCCGATATTTGGTTTTTAAGTCGAAAGTGGACTTCTTACAATTACATGTTGTTCGTGTGGCCAAATGATTATTATATCCAGAATTTTATTCATTATTTAGATATAATATATGTCGTATATATCCAGTACATTCATTAATTTATAACATTACATAATCATTTAGAGGTAAGAAATGAAATGCACTGTTCATGGAGACGGTAAGCCGTACATACGCATGAACGCTACTTTCATTTCTATTTCGTATATTATAGAATGGAATAATAATGATATAAAGTTATATTATAATTACAGTATAATATAATATATAATATCATATTTCCATCCTTTATACATCCCACATATGGTATTTAACGAATCAAATCACTTTGAGGGGGAGGTAGTCCGCACTTCCTTAAATGAAGATATCGCGTATACCCATAATGGAAGCCATAAAGGTAAGACAAAAATGAAAAATACAGAAGCATAAATAAAACATAAACATATTATATATCATATATAAAAATAGTGACATCATAATGGCCACCTTTGAAGGTGTTAAATGAGTATTGAACAATCATCGTTTTGGGAGGCAGAATTTCACCATCCACGGAAACCGTATGTTCTTTAACCATTTGATGTAGCTGTGTGAGAGTGTAGCTCGAATAAATATTATAACAACATCCTAGTATATTGAAGATACTGGTGTTGTTACAAAAGAAGTAAATAAAAAGAGTTTAGGGGGTTGGAGAAGCAAAATAAAACAAATGAAAATGAGAGAATGAATTACCTTTAAAAGTGTAACTCCTTTTGATTTGAGCCTAAAGGCTTCCTTTGAAAGGATTCTGCCCAAAGGGAATCCCCTAAGATGAGGAGAGGGATGTGGAGAGAGTAAATTGGCAGGGTTTGGCCGAGCCAAAGGCTTGAGGAGTGTGTTAAATGAGGTAGAGGTGGGAGTCTTTTATAAGAGGAGAGGAGGGGTACTTTTTGAAAGTAAAGAAATATTACTTTATTTGAAAATGTTTTTATGTTTAAAAAGGTCCCACATTGATATCATTAGTGGATAAGGTGATAAGTCTTCTAAATCCACTCATCCAATAATTTTTGGACATGTGTAGTTCATAGATTTTACATTATCTTTCCATTTTATTTAAATCGTCAAAAAATGATGTCATCGCTGCATCATTATTATGTCATAAATAATTTAATTTATTTAATGTCTAAAAATTATAAAAAAAATACTACTATGTAGGAAATCTTTTTATATTTCCAATGAATATTTATAATCAAAAATATGACTTGTATAACCCCACTTAAAAATTGTTTTAGTAACACATATCATGTTTGTGTCAATTTTACTTTTACATTAAATAAAATGTTATTTATGTCATTTCCCAACCAAAGTATATCCATGGGGTCCCCAAGTTGACCCATGGATTTTCTTGGTCGGCCATGATACAACCAATAGGTGTAGGACAAGTTTCATGGTTTTTTCACATTCTTATAATATCATTTTTACCTTAAACTACACTAATTACCTCTAATCGCGATTAAAAACTTAATAAGTTACTATTCACCAAAAAATTATTTTAATCTCATTGAACCACATTTTACTTCTTAATGACAACCATTTATGTCGGATTTTTGAAAATCAAAACACAATGATGGCAAAATTTCATTTAAACCGAAAATCAGTTTTTTATAAGTACCACTTAGTGGTTTCACTATTCATCAAAAATTGAAGTTTTTCAGAAAAATCCCAAAAATTCACCCTAAGCTATATTTGATATTCTGAATTCAAAAAATGATGTCCGTTTTACAAAATTCAAAACATATAAGTCACATTAATTAATTTAATAATTAATTCTCGCTGTCATGACAAATAGCGTGTTTTATGAAACAATAAGTATCAAAAGATTGACACTAGTTTAAGTCTGATTTCAAAGTGAAATTGATTCCAATGACCACTATTGGATTTAATGGTAAAAATATTTTCTAATTTCACTTTAATAAAAATTAAAAATATAATCTAATCATATAAATAAATTAGATTAAAAAGTGGTTTTGAATTAAAATACAACATTTTACACTATTCATTAAAAAAATGAACTTTATCGGAAAGATACCAAAAATTTACACAAAGTAAATTTTGATGTCCCGATTCTTAAGAAGATTTTTATTTGGTCCAAAATAATGTTTAAGAGTGAACAAAACTATATTTAATGACGGTTCTCCATCAAAAGGTGATAAGTGAACCTTTAGTGAAAACTAGGGCATATACGCCTAAAATTGAATTCTTTCCGTATTTTAAGCCTTTATCTTTTATTGTATAAATGAAAAATTATTTAAGAACATATATAATCATATTTTAGTTATTTCTATCCATTCCCGCCATTACAACGGGTACATGATATCTACCATTTAAAATAATATTATTTTTTTATTAGAGTGCAACGTATGATTACCAAGAAACTCGTTGTTGCGTGTTGGGTACGCCATCGAGCATAGCGTCCCCATTAAAGTCATATTACTATTTTATTCACAAATATGGATAAATATGAAAATGTCATATTCCTTATTTACCTGGGGTGTTACATCCTTCCCCCCTTTTGGGAATTGTGTCCTCGCAATTTTAAAATTGCGCTTGGAAACATCCTTGAACGTCCCACATCGGAACAAGAGTCGGTAAAAAAATCTCTTTAAAATAAAGAAAGATAAGCATAGAGGTCACCTGAGTTAACCCATACTAGGATTCCAAGTATGAAAATATGGACATGGAGGAGAAAACATAGGGTCATGTTCTGATGGAGAGTGATAGAAAACATGTTTAGGAGAATGTTAACAATAAGAAAATCACAAACTTGTGATGGGTTAAACGGTGTTGTGTTCCCCAGTAGGAAACGTTAATAGACAACATTTTTGTATTAAGTTACTTTTTATTGAGGAATTTATTCATAAGGAAGCATAATCACTTATCATGTTGACTTTCAACATTTACTAGATTCCTTATTCAAACTCATATTTTTTTCAAAAGACGAGTATTTAGGGAGACTTTTTCGCATTAAGAGTACTATAATAAACTTCTTGAGAATCACCTAATCCCCAAAAGAGTACTATATACATCCCATGTATTTTAGCTTTAACCAAAACCAAATACAAAAAGGTTAGTAAAGGATCAGATAATCCAAAAAAGGATAAACCCTTATAAAAAGAAAATCTATTCTTAATCTCCAAAATTTGTCCAACAAAACCCAAAGTTCAACAAGGACCATCCGATAAACAATTTGTCCATAAAAATCTTCAAAGTAAACCAATATAAGATTGAGACCCAAATATTTGAAGGATTTAGTCACATAGTCTTCCAAGTTATATTGTAACATTTATCTCCAAACAACATCAGTTGCTCCTAAAGTCTCACATTGAAAAGTAATTATCCTAATCACATATCCTCCAAAATCAACTTACTCTTAATTCATAAAATCATATAACTAAAAAGAATCAGTCAAACTAACCAGGGACATCACGTAGTCCAGTGGTAGGCGATAAATACCAATCGAACTTTGGTTGTGGGTTCGATTCCCGCAGCATTGTCCGACGCGACGGGTTGTCACACGGTCTGCGTGTTGTCCTTTTTCCAAAACTATATAATTTTCTAATCATTAGACAAAAAGGGATAACCATAACATATTTTAACCTCACTTTTATCTCATACCTTTCACTTCAATCATAACATGTGGTAACCCATAATTACCTCAAAAGTAAGGATCATATAAACCCAAATGGTTCTTTATAACTATGTCCACGAAAGAAAAGATAACTATTACATGAATAAAATTTGCCTATATTAAACATCAGGGTTACACATAATATAAAAAGTCTTCTAATATAACCCCATCATCAAAAGAGACTTAATACGCTTAAGAATTTCACCCTAACTCTTGAAGCCCTTATATGTTGACATCTTACTCATTCAACATTCTTCATGATCCATTATCCATTCCTTTCCAACTTATTCCGAAATACCTCTTTCCTACAAACAAAATCATGAATCATATCCTAAGATTCCAAAATAAGAAATCAATATTCATGAAATAGTACATACCTTTTATTGGTCATTGTCAGTTTCTTCATCCTCAATTGGAATGGCATTAGGTATTGGTAAAAAAATATTGGTACACTCTTGGTGACCCCATTCACGAAACTTCTTCATAGGACATGTGTTTGCATAATGACCATGCACACCACATTTAAAACATTCAATTGATCCCTCAGAAAGAACTTCATTCCCTTTCCTCGAGTCAACTAGATGCTTCCTTTTTCCATGGCAGGTTCTTGCTTTATGACCTTCATTTCCACATCTATAGCATATTTCTGTCCCTTTGAAACATTTTCCTAGGTGTTTCTTTCAACATCTTTGACACATAGGTTTTTGAACACACTTAACTTTATGATTATTACCTGTACTTCCGTAGGGATTTGTTTCTTGAATATATGATGCCTTAGAGAAATCTCCAAGGTTTAGGTGGTCAATCATGACTCCAGATAGTTGGTTGAGGATAATCAAAAGAGTTCTCATTGCAACTCCCATATCATTCAGTTGCTTGCTCAAAAATCTGTCACAGTTTCCTTCACATCCACTGTTACTTTGGTGCCTGCTAGATCCAGCCATTTATTAAAACCAAAAAGGTCAGTGTGAGTATATCAAAAAAACCATCATGTACTAATGAGTAAGATAGACAATAAGATATACTTACTCATTCACTTTATCTAAAACTAAGACTCTTTCATAAATCCTAACCATTATGGAAATTGTCAATTATGCTTAAAGAATACCCTAACCTCTAAAGTTATCTAAACCGACCTTTGATACCAACTATAAGGCCCCAACTTTAAACCTTACTTAATCTTGAGTTATTACAATATTACACATTGAGGATCTTTTCAGGTTTAGAGTTTTAGAGAATTAGATCATGAAACATGCATTACATTCCACATTTAAACAAAGTGGTTACATAAAAGACAGTATTCATTCTTCCCATCAATGGAAACATATTTAAAATATAACACGGATTCTTTCTTGACACATCCTTGACACTATCATCACATCATGTACCTTTCCATTGACCTTTGAAAAACATTTCGAAAACTTGGGATGAGCATAAAAAGCTCAGTAAGGGTTACAAAAAATATGGAAAGGAAACATGAGTTCATATATACATGAGAATGAAATCATACTTTACCCATAAAACATAGGCATTTTAACATACCTCATCAAACCATGAATAAATCATAGAAAACATAAGACATAAAGGTAACTTGAGGCATTCATAACATTCTTACGTAGGGAGTAACCCTCTTGGTTACGTCTGGAATACCCATCACAGTATATTCCCTAAATCTCTTTGGAGAAACCTTAACGTTTCACTCCTTCGTGTTACCCAATGCATTGGAGAGCTATATCGGGCTCACCCGCCCTTAGTTTATCACGGAACCACCCGTTCTTCATAACAATGCCCAAGAACCACAACATAATCGTATCACATAAACATGAATAAAGGAAACATAACATTTCCACATTTCAATCACAATATAACATTTTAGGATATTGAAATAATGAATCCATTAAAAAAAACCATTTCCAAAACCATTTAAAACATTTAATAAAAAGATTTTTGAATCAAAGTGTCCCATACCACCTTGAAGCTTTTAACATTTTAAACCATTAATATCCATATAAATAAATCCTTAAAACCATTTTGAAAACATGGATATTAATAAGAACAAATAATTAAAACATTTAAAACGATATTTTGGATAAAGGGGTTTTACCAAAATTAGAGACACTTGAATACAATAATTGAGGAATAACATTTAGTCAGAACTTTATAATATCATGAGAATATATGGATTCATGATATAATACTCCAAAGGACAGTATATACACCATATAAGAGTGAATTGGTGCATAACAACAATGAACCCTCAATAGAAATGTCAAATGTGATGAAATCCCTTATAAAGAAGGTATCCTTAAATTAAGGACAAATAAATCTCAAAAATATGTGTGACAAATATATATACACCCAATATAAGTGGATATTAAGTGTAAAACAATAAATGTTCATTCACACATATTCAATGGATGACATATTCAATGACTACAAGTTGAACCCAAAGAAATCGAAATTGGGTTAAAAAGTTTCCTTGACAGCCTAACAACATCACATCAAAATGAGTTGATGAGAGATAAAAAGTGTATCTCATCACTTGGAAATAAAATTTACATCAATAAGGATGTATGAGAACATATCCCAACATAAAAATATGTAAATTAAAAGACCCAATAAAAGAAGTCTTTTAAAAAAAGAGGAGGGTGAAAGGTTCCCTTACCGACTTGGGTATCTTTCAAAACATACACCCCATTAAAGAAAGACAATAGGTCATTGACGTAAATACTCATAAACGAAAGTATATTACACAAAGAGTAGAATAATGGGCAGTACATACACCACTAAATGTAATTTGTGGCAAATGTAGCATAAATCTCACGGGAATAAAAGTGAGATGAAAAATCCCTTACGAAAACTCGGCAGCCTAACGGCGCCACATAAAACTTCCGAATATGGATTGATGAGATCAAATAGAGTATCCCATCATATTACAAAATAATTTACAGCAAGTTGAATATAAAATAAAATCCCCCAACATTGCAAGGAGGAGTTTAAAAGAAGTGACATAAAGGAGAGTACTTAAAAAGAAAGAGAGAGGTTAGATCTCTTACGAAAGTTCGGCTGCCTAACGGCGCCACTCAAAACTTCCAAAATGGATTGATGAGAGAGAATAGGGTCTATCATCATATGAACATAAACATTACAGTAAATGTAATATAAAATAACATCCCAATCATAAGAAATATGAGCTTAAAATAAATGACATAAGAGAGTGTACTTAAAAAGAAAGAGAGTTGTAGGATCCCTTACCTCGGGTCCAACTTGACTCGATCGTTCTTTAATATCCTGAATAATAAACTTGAGTTAATTTATAATTCCATAAGAACCTTTTTCAAGTTCATTATTACTTTTTTACCACTTATTACCATGTCATAAACATTATGTAGTCATTTAAGTTAATAATATTTGTTTTGTCGATATTTGGTTCTTAAGTCGAAAGTGGAATTCTTACAATTACATGTTGTTCGTGTGGCCAAATGTTTATTATATCCAGAATTGTATTCATTATGTAGATATCATATATTTCATATATATCCAGTACATTCATGCATTTATAACATTACATAATCATTTAGAGGTAAGAAATGAAATGCACCGTTCATGGAGACGGTAGGCCGTACGTACGCATGAACGCTACTTTCATTTCTATTTCGTATTTTATAGAATGGAATAATAATGATATAAAGGTATATTATAATTCCAGTATAATATCATATATAATATCATATTTCCATCCTTTATACATCCCACATATGGTATTTAACGAATCAAATCACTTTGAGGGGGCGGTAGTCCGCACTTCCTTAAATGAAGATATCGCGTATACCCATAATGGATGCCATAAAGGTAAGACAAAAATGAAAAATACAGAAGCATAAATAAAACATAAACATATTATATATCATATATAAAAATAGTTACATCATAATGGCCACCTTTGAAGGTGTTAAATGAGTATTGAACAATCATCGTTTCGGGAGGCAGAATTTCACCATCCACGGAAACCGTATGTTCTTTAACCATTTGATGTAGTTGTGTGAGAGTGTAGGTCGAATAAATATTATAGCAACATCCTATTATATTTAATATACTGGTGTTGTTATAAAATAAGTAAATAAAAAGAGTTTAGGGGGTTGGAGAAGCAAAATAAAACAATTGAAAATGAGAGAATGAATTACCTTTAAAAGTGTAACTACTTTTGATTTGAGCCTAAAGGCTTCCTTTGAAAGGATTCTGCCCAAAGGGAATCCTCTAGTATGAGGAGAGGGATGTGGAGAGAGTAAATTGGCAGGGGTTGGCCGAGCCAAAGGCTTGAGGAGTGTGTTAAATGAGGTAGGGGGGGGGGCTTTTATAAGAGGAGAGGAGGGGTACTTCTGGAAAGTAAAGAAATATTACGTTATTTGAAAATGTGTTTCGGTTTCAAAAGGTCCCACATTGATATCATTCGTGGATAAGGTGATAAGTCTTCGAAATCCACTCATCCAATAAGTTTTGGACATGTGTAGTTCATAGATTTTACATTATGTTTCCATTTTATTTAAATCGTCAAATAATGATGTCATCGCTGCATCATTATTATGTGATAAATAATTTAATTTATTTAATGTCTAAAAATTATAAAAAAAATACTATGATGTAGGAAATATTTTTATCTTTCCAATGGATATTTATAATCAAAATGATGACTTTTATAACCCCACTTAAAAATTGTTTTAGTAAAACATATCATGTTTGTGTCAATTTTACTTTTACATTAAATAAAATGTTATTTATGTCATTTCCCAAACAAAGTGGATCCATGGGGTCCCCAAGTTGACCCATGGCTTGTCTTGGTCGGCCATGATACAACCAATAGGTGTAGGACAAGTGTCATGGTGTTTTCACATTCTTATAATATCATTTTTACCTTAAACTACACTAATTACCTCTAATCGCGATTAAAAACTTAATAAGTTACAATTCACCAAAAAATTATTTTAATCTCATTGAACCACATTTTACTTATTAATGACAACCATGTATGTCGGATTTTTGAAAATCAAAACACAATGATGGAAAATTTTCATTTAAACGAAAAATCGGTTTTTTATAAGTACCACTTAGTGGTTTCACTATTCATCAAAAATTGAAGTTTTTCAGAAAAATCCCAAAAATTCACCCTAAGCAATATTTGATATTCTGAATTCAAAAAATGAAGTCCGTTTTAAAAAATTCAAAACTTATAAGTCACATTAATTAATTTAATAATTAATTCCCGCTGTCATGACAAATAGCGTGTTTTATGAAACAATAAGTATCAAAAGATTGACAGTAGTTTAAGTCTGATTTCAAAGTGAAATTGATTCCAACGACCACTATTGGATTTAATGGTAAAAATATTTTCTAATTTCACTTTAAAACCAATTAAAAATATAATATAATCATATAAATAAATTAGATTAAAAAGTGGTTTTGAATTAAAATACAACATTTTACACTATTCATTATAAAAATGAATCGGAAAGATACCAAAAATTTACACAAAGTAAATTTTGATGTCCCGATTCTTAATAAGAGTTTTATTTGGTCCAAAAGAATGTTTAAGAGTGAACAAAACTATATTTAATGATGGTTCTCCATCAAAAGGTGATAAGTGAACCTTTAGTGAAAACTAGGGCATATACGCCTAAAATTGAATTCTTTCCGTATTTTAAGCCTTTATCTTTTATTGTATAAATGTAAAAATATTTAAGAACATATATAATCATATTTTAGTTATTTCTATCCATTCCCCCCATTACAATGGGTACATGTTAACTACCATTTAAAATAATATTATTTTATTATTAGAGTGCAACGTAAGATTCCCAAGAAACTCGTTGTTGCGTGTTGGGTACGCCATCGAGCATAGCGTCCCCTTTAAAGTCATATTACTATTTTATTCACAAATATGGATAAATATGAAAATGTCATATTCCTTATTTACCTGGGGTGTTACAGAGTTAGTTCGAGAAGTTAAGATATTATTTGTGTTAATAAAAATTAGAACAAATATATTTTCTTCTTCCCAACCCCTTGTAATGAAAAAGAAACCCCTAATTCATCCATTAATGATGAACTAGAAAAAATCAATGAAAATGATGACATCAGAGTCAGATCTTGGTGACAATCACTCCAAGATCATGCAATAGTTTCTTCAGAGCGCTGATCTGATTTAGAAGCATCCACAATCATAAAAATGGTAGGAATTTTTAGTTCTATTTTTTCATACATAATATTTGGGGTTTTTTAAAATATTTATCGTTTCAGTGATGATCAATTATTGAGCTTTCTGAAAAAGGTTTCAGATCTATTATTAGTGCACTGAAGTGCTCTAGATGGTGCACGAATGTTTTCTGGTGGCAAAGGCATATTCCAGTAGTGGAGAGTGAATAATCTAGAGAGGGAATATTTAATTTAGGGGTTTATGGTTGAACACTAAGGTGGATTGGTTGTTTTTGGTGAAACTGTGGTTTCCAACGGCAACACGACAGTTTTGGATGGTGCTTTGACGACGATCCGGCCCGAAAGGTCTAAGGGTGTTTAAATCTCTCTATCTCAAAAACTATGTGTCGATTCATGATCCATCTAGTGAGAAAATTCCCTTTAATGAAGGAGTTATTATTGAAGACACTTTGAGAATTTTATGAGTCATGAAAGTTGTTTGGTGGTAGAAACGTCCAAAAATAATAATAATATTTAAATTCTTATTGTTTAGGGATAAGTAATTTAAACACATCTTTTGTGTCTAATTTATAATTGATGCAATTTCAGAGGAATTGTGACCATAAATTAATGGATAAAATTTTGAGATTGATTTCGACTACTAAAAAAGGAAAATGGATAGTGGGCCCCATTAGACCCGATTTGGGCGTTTGAGGTGAGATGTGACTTTTTAGATGGGTGTCCATTTTGGGCGAATAATTAGTAGACTCCTTGTGTTTTTTCAAGAGGTTCGCATTGGAAATATATGTTTGATGTGTTCCATGATCAATGCATGGGCCCCATTAGGGATTATTATGGTGAATATTACCTTTTTAACCAGTTTTCTGTTTCAGGTGTGTATGTGGTCTGTCTTGTCAGTTTTTTTTGCATAGAATGATATGGTGGACAAGGATTTTACCTAAAAAGTGTGTGGCTGATGTGATTTTGTGTGTCACTTGGGTTAGCGATGTTTTCATTAATAGTGGTTCACTAAACACCCATGATTCATTCCTATGATTGTTCGTGTGGAATTACAATCTAATTACAGGTTTGAAATCGCCTCTATAAGATGAGATGTATAGAGTTTCAGTATACCTTAAGAGTGGACATTGTATGATCATTTAGAATACCATTTACCCTAGATCGGTTTCGTGGAATTCCCATAACCCACACTACATGGGTGACGATCCCCAATCATGAATAACAGACCTGTAGGGTTTGTGGAATCATTATTTATGTGATCCCCTACATAACAGGAAATTTTAGTAGGGTTGTAGCATCGTTAGGTATATGATACCCAACTCAGCAAATGTATTAGGTTTGGTTTTTGGTATTATGGGTTGTATGATAACCTACTGCATGAGTTATCCTAGATGAATCATTTAGTATCATCATGACCCAAATTACATGAGAGACGATCCTCTATATATTTAATGTGATCTTGAGGATATATTATTGGGTTGTGAAATCCCCATGAGGTTCTGGGTTTTGATCCTATATCTGATATATTAGTTTCTATCAGTTAGGGTCATGGTTTTCCCCAGGGGATCCTAGGAGTGATCTCCTATCAAAGGATTTTTGGTTTATTGTTTGACAATAGTGTTTGTAAAATCCCCTTGTGGATCTTGGGTGGGATCCCGTATCTGAGGATCATGAACTGCTGAGTTTCTTCACGTCATATATTTTGGAACTACCTAGTGTTTTTTTCATCATATTTATGTATAGAATCAGATCCACAAGTAGAATGTAATTCTATTTTTGAGGTTGGAACCTCTAGAGGATTTGACTATATGAGAGTATGGATAATGGGTTATCTGGGTTTCCCTTGTGGTATTATCACATCATTGATGACATACCTTGTAGTTTGAGATGACAGGTTGAATTTATCTGAGTATGGTAACAAGATGGATTTTATCTCTAATTTGGGTTCCCTCTGGTTGGGATGAGAAGAAAGAGGTGTTTCAGTTTTTTCCAATTCTTTTGTGGTTTTTAGGGAGCCTATGGAATATCATTAAACACACCCTATCACGAGCATTTCCCACAGATTCTTTCTGTCTTGTGAGGATCACAAGTCTTTCGAAAAATTCCTAAGAGGACATGGAGTAAGAAAATAATAGTGATATTGACCAACCATTGTGTTTAACTATGTTACGATTGGAAGCCTACCAATAAGAGTTTTCTAGCGATCCCCACCATCATAAGTGGTTTGACACTTTTTCTGTTTTCATTTTGTGGGCCCTATATTTTCCCATTTTTACTACTGTTGTACCATGGTTGTGGGATAGATATAAGGATGTAGTTTTTTTTCTATAATATATATCATCTTTTTTTCATGTAGGTGTATGTGGTTGCGTGTGTATAGGTATCATAGGTTGCCTCCCATGTGTGTGATAGCCAACTCAGTAATGGTCACTAGCCCCTAGAATATTAGAGGTGGGCTTGGGGAGTTGTGGCTCAAGACCTATTGGTTCGGGTCATAAAAGTGTGGTATTAGAGCATGGTCTACCTTTCTACCCTTAGATAATATTTATTCTAGCTGTGAGATGGTATTGGGCTACATTGGGGATGTTTTGGAATGTGTTGAGTTCGGTCTTCAGGCCAGGGACTCCATTGTTGGTGTTGCAGATGATGTATTGATTCACCAAGACATTGACAACAAGCTTTTCAACTTAGGAAATGTCGACAGTGTTCATAGTTAAATAATGGTACACGCATTGTATAAGACTATTTTTTGGGGATTTCTATTATTCATGGGTCACCTCCACATATATACTCTTTGACCGAGTTCTTCTTGATTTTATTTCTAGAGGACTCCATGACGAAAGACGGTGAGGGTTCCATAGTAGAGCTATGGTGGTGATGCACCCTTAGTAGAGGCTTTGGATAAGCGTTTTATTTCGGAGGTTGTACATCCTATTGGGCCTGAATTTGATCCACAACATGTTGTGAAACTTGATATGATCATAGTCCATGACGAGGAATCACGCATGATGAGTGTGTTGCACACGTACCTGAGGCAGCAACCATTGAGGTTCCAGGGTGATCCATATCCCTAGGTTGATGATGACAAGATTGGGGCACTCACCTTAGTATTATTCCAAGAAAACACACCTCTATATTATATGGTGGACATAGTAGTTAGGCTTCCGCAAGGTTTGGTCAAGAGATAGTGGAGTCTTGTAATGTAGTCCCTTGATGAGTAGACACTCATATGGATTGAGTTAGAATGGATCTTCAACAAAGAGTTCTAACCAGAAATGTTGTGGTCAGTGCGCAATCAAGAGCTTCTAAATTTTTTTGGAAGGGCATGGCAGTGTCGGAGAATTTAGTGAGGTTTATATAACTATCATGAAACTCCAATGATATGGTTAGAGACCTGTTCATCCAGATTCAAACCATTGAGAATCGTTTATGAAGATATATTCAGGCATATGGGGTTTTCATGTGCATGTTAATCTTTTCTAGATTGATGGAGCAGGCCTTAGTTGTGGAGATATTTCCGACTAAGAATATTGTGACCATTAGTTCTGGGCACACTAGAGTTGAGTCCTCGGTAGCTATTTTGGTAGCTGGTAGCTGACGGCATGCTCAGGGGTCGGAGCATGTGAAATGCTTGACGAGGTGACCCCAGGACAAAGGGTCCAAGGATAAGGGATGTCATGACTTTTCTAGTCTTCCTCAAGAGAGGTGGAGTTATTCTTTTGATGGTTGGGGAAATCAAACAAGGTATTTTCCAACCCACCGTGCTGCTAGGAGGGAGCTGAATGACATGCCAATTTGGCTGAGGCATCATCTCTAGTATGGAGGACTGCATGTCAATAGAAGAGGTGAATGTGATGCTATAGTAGTGATAGGTGGAAGAATGTATGATTTTCAACCACCAATACCCCCAGATGGTCCATGTCAGGCATAGGGAGCTAGAGGATAATTTTGAAGACAACTACATGACTTATAGAATGTTGACCTAGATGCACAGTGGATAAACATAGTTATTATTTGTGTCCTTTTTTACAATCTTTAGTATTTTTGATATACACTATTCGGGGAACAATTTCCATTCAATTTAGTGCTCGTTGTGTGTTCATTACTTTGGTAAGACCCCCAACTACAGTTTTTAGATGTGTTTTGAATGCACATGGAAGAGGGTTCCTTACCCCATCGAGACACATTTTTGTGATGTGATTAATTCTGTCTGGATAATTCAATTCCACCAAATGTTGATATTGTTGAGGTATTGATGACAAATCGATCTGGTGAATGCATTCGAGTAAGGGTTCTTTGTTGGGTAGTTTTTGAGAAAGGCCTTGGGTTTCCTAGAGTGTGTGTTATTTGACAACATGGGATCCCTTGTAGGCTTTGTTGTGTTTTTTTGGGAAATCGCTGGTGTGGGAGACCAAGTTCAGAGTTTAGTTTCTTTCCATCAACTTTAGGTATTTACGGCGATGAAAATTCAAATGGTGGGGATGATGTATCGACTTAATTGTTTTCATGTTAGAGTTTTTAATATTTATAGGAATAATTCCAGAGATAGGTGCAAAGATGGAGTGATATTACGATTCCTAATGTGCCCAAATTTTTTATATATAAATAATTAAAATTTTATAATATCCATATTGCAGAAATAGATTATCTCTTAAAATATATATCGGGTAAGAGATATGAGGGCATGGTTGCATCTAGAGCATGTCGTTTACCCTCGGTGAGGGTATGTTTTGTGGACGCATGTCTGCTATCGAAAAAGTTATCTGTGAGTTTTCATAAATAAAATATTTTATTTATTAATGGATGTTTTTCAAAATAACTATGGAAAGGAGTCTCGTGTCAAAATTCTGATAATGTGGTTAGTTGGATTGAATTTTTATATGTATATGTTTATTAGATATAACAATACAAGAAGGGGGTTAATTGTAGGTTTAAAAACATTGTATTTAAAAAAATTAGAAATTAGTTTAAAAGATCTCAAACTAATACAATTCACAAGAATTACAAACAACCACAATTGTATTGAATGTAATGGTATGATATTATGTAATACTATAAGACAAGTAAAGCAATTGTATTTAAGTTGAATAAAATAATCATAGTAATAAAATAGTGAAGGATTCTATCATAAAGCGTATAGAATAAATCGATACAATATGTTACAGTAAGATTGTAATTGAAAAAATTACAAATGAATATGGAATGAAGAAAGAAAACAGTACAATTCCCTATCTTAAAACAAACAGCAGCAGAAATGTAAAAGTATTACAATTATTTTGACCCAAAGATAAGGGTTATCCTTTCGCCTAGGATAAGAGTTCTGTCTTACCACAACCTTGGTAATCCCTCGATATGATAATCGGTACATCTGTCTTACTATCCCCGCAAGCCCTCGATACGATGATCGGTACGTATGTCTCGCAATCCCCTCAAGCCCTCGATACGATGATCAGAAGCACCGTCTGCCTATCCCCGGAAGCCCTCAATCATTATCATGTGATCATACTTACAAAGCCCAACAATGCACTTATTGAAATACAACAACTAAGAATGAGCCATTCACGTTTTGTAGTTTCAAGGATTTCACACGAAGTAGGAGAGAAGTCATAGTATCTCTCTCTAGAACATGATATAAGCAAAGTCTCACACACACACTTTTTTTGGCATCTAATTTCATCTTATTTAAATGCCTTAGGTCCCAATGATCATACATCCTACAACATTCATATTTCTATAGAAAACTCAGAGGACTAGGCCACCTGGCATTATAACGGTTATAATGAAACAAAAAACACGACATCATTTTGATTAGTTTATAAATAACTCCACAACATTGTTTTGGTTAAAGAAAATGATATAAGAAGATTATAATCATGAGTACGATTAATATGAAACATATTTTTTTGATAAAGCACCAAAAAACAAGCAGGTAATGAATGTAAAATATGAGTACCATACATATTACTTAGTGTAATGTATTGATACGATATAAAGAGAGTATGATTCATAATACTCCGTACGATTAATGGAGTTAATAAGATTCCTTGAGTCAGTACGATAATTATATTCATTAAGACAAAAATGGTCAGTACGATCAGCATAATCGGTACGATAAGTATGGTCTGTACGATAAGCATGGTCAGTACGATCAGCATGATCACTACGATAAGCATGGTCAGTACAATTAGCATGTTCTGTATGATAAGCATGTTCAGTACGATCACCATGGTCAGTGACATTTGTGATTTCCAAAACAAGATATAAAAGTAAAAATAAATCTTTTGACTCAAAAATATCCTCCTTTTTGGAATGCACAAAACACAACGTAAAAAACAAAAAGAAAGAGTTATCTCCCACTAAGTTATTGGAATGTTTTCTAAATTTGAAATTTAATACAACTGACTCCCCCTTAGGTATGTACTTTCCTAAGGATTGTCTTCGTAGATTTTCCTTGATTTAGATGTATTTGATTAAAACGTTCTCCCTTTATAAAACATCTCCCCCTTTGTGATTTACAATAATAATGGGGTAATATTGGGTTTCCTGAAAGAGTTAGTGAAACGAAATGCAGGATAATGGAATGATTCACATAAAAGCTCACTACGATAAAAAAAGATTAGAGAGTTCATGAAAGGAAAACAAATACCATAATAGTCATTTTTTTCTCTTTCCTTTTCCTTCTTTATCAACTCATGATGAACGGCTTAAATCATTTTGATTTCCTTCTTGTCTTCAGTTATAGAATCACCTTGAGATCTGGGATTCTCTTGTTGGTCGGAAAAAAGATGATCTTGATTCTAGATGGTCTCCTCCTGGACTCTGGTTACTTCTTCAAGAGTATCTATTATGTTTTGGAAACTCTTGTTGTCTTTAGATAACATATAATTTTGTTTCTTTAACAAGACTAATTCATCGTTGAATGATGAAACCATCGAAAACTCAGACTAAAAAACATGCATTCTCTCTTGCAGCACATTTATTGAACGGATATTGGCTACATGATTATTTGATAATAGATTAATCATTTCAATAGTTTCTTTGTCAAGATTATTGAATGAAATTGCAAGATCAATTGAAAGACTCCTTAAGTAAAAAACAAGAAACAATAAAAAGTAAAAACAATACAAGGTAAGGAAAGTATGTACCTGCCAGAGATTGTAAGGTAATTGTCGGTTTAATTAGTATTAACATATTAAAAGAAAACACAAGCGTACAAAGAGAAAGAATATGATCGGTTTGTCATGTTGAAGGAAAACAAAGTCATAACCATAGTTTGACGTGCTGATGGAAAACAAAGTCATTACCATAGGTTGACGTGCCGATGGAAAAAAAAATCATTACCATAGGTTTTCAAGCCGATGGAAAACAAAATCATTCCTATATGATGACATGCCGATGGAAGACATAGTCATTACCAGTGGTTGATGTGCCGATGGAAAAAAATTCATTACCATAGGTTGACATGACGATGGAAAAAAATACATTACTCTAGTTTGTCAAGCCGATGGAAAACAAATTCATTACCATAGGTTGATGTGCCGATGGAAAACAAAGTCATTAACATAGGTTGATGTGCATATGGAAAACAAATTCATTAGCATAGGTTGACGTGCCGATGGAAAACAAAGTCATTACCTTAGGTTAACGTGACAATGGAAAACAAAGTCATTACCATAGGTTGACGTGCCGATGGAAAACAAAGTCATTACCATAGGTTGACGTGCTGATGGAAAACAATGTAATTACCATAGGTTATCAAGCTGATTGAAAACAAAGTCATTACCATAGATTGATGTGATGATGGAAAACATAGTCGTTTCCATAGACTAACATGCCGATGGAAGACAATGTCATTACTATAGACTGACATGTCGATGGAAAACAAAGTCGTTACCATATACTGACATGCCGATGGGAAAAAAATTTGTTACCATGAACAAACATGTCGATGGAAAACAAAGTCATTACCATAGACTAACGTGCAGGTGGAAACCAAAGTTGTCACTATAGAGTGACATGACTATGGAAAACAAACCTGATACTTTAACTATGCAGGAAAAAAATGGCAAACAGAAGGTAAAAACTATAACAAAACAATCAATACGATAAATCGAAAGTCAAATTAAAAAACCAAAAAAATAAAACTTGGAAAAAACATTATGTAACTTGTTCTACCCCTTTCTAAGAGGAGTTTCTTAATGTAAGGAGAATTAAAAGACATGATGTAGACATGAATTATGACTTTAATGTAATCATTCCTAGCTTATGTTTTATAAACTCAAATATATCGGAAGGTAATGGTTTTGTAAAAATATAAGCAATTTGTTCTAGAGTTCAGATGAATTGTAAAATAATATCTCCTTTTTGTGTGTGATCCCTAAGAAAGTGATGCCTAACGTCTATGTGTTTTGCACGAGAGTGATGTTCTAGCTTCTTACTAAGATCTATAGAACTAGTATTATCACAAATAATTTGAGTTTTGAAAAAACTCAATCCATATTCATTGAGTGTGTGTTCCATCCACAATACTTGATCACAACCACTTCCAGCTGCTATATATTTAGATTCACCAGTGTAAAGTGATACTGAGTGTTTTTTCATACAGGACCGGGAAACTATAGAATCTCCTAAGAAATGACATGTTCCAGATGTACTCTTTCTATCCTTTCTACAACCACCAAAGGAAGCATCTGAAAAACATATTAAGAAAAAATCATTTCAAGAAGAGTAAAAAAAACCAAGATCCATATTGCCTTTTAAATACCAAAAAATTCTTTTCACGGCTTTTAAATAATACACTTTTGGATTATATTGGTTTCTCGCACATAAGCATGTAGATAACATTATGTCTAGTCGACTGGCTTTAAAGTATAAAAAACATCATATCATACCTCTAATTTTTTTGATCTATTAGTTTCCCAGTTTCATCAAGATCAAGTGTATTTGAGGTACCAATTGGAGTGCTAATAATTTTAGTCTTGTCGTAACCATACTTTTTGAGTAAATATTTTATATACTTATGTTTGGAAATGTACTTTCCTTCTGGTTTTTGTGAAATTTGAAAACCTAAAAAGATTGTTAACTCACCCATCATACTCATTTCAGACTCAGATTTCATTATGTTGGAAAAATAATCAGTTAAAGATTGTTGAGTTGATCCAAATATAATGTCATCAACATAAATTTTAACAATGAAAACATTTTTATTTTCCATTTTTATAAAAAATGTTGGATTCTCTATACCTATTTTATAATTTTTTTGTAAAAGAAATCATGTAAGTCTATCATACCATGCTCTAGGGGCTTGTATAAGGCCATATAGAGCTTTGGTAAGTTTGAAAACATTATTAGGATGTTTTGAGTCACAAAAAACCAGGGGTTGTTTGAAAAACACTTCTTCTTGAACAAAACCATTTAGAAAATCACACTTAACATCCATTTGAAATTGTTTGAAATTAATGTATGCTGCAAAGGCTAATAGAATACGTATAGATTCAAGTCTTGCTACTTCAGAATATGTTTCTTTTTAGATTATTCCCTCTTTTTTATTGTAGCCCTTAGCAACAAGACTTGATTTGTTTCTTAAAATGAATCCATTTTCATCGCATTTGTTTCGGAAAACCCATTTTACACCAATTACATATATTTATTTAGATCTTTTAACTGAAGTCCAGACATGATTCCGTTCAAATTCATTTAGTTCATCATTCATTGCATTAATCCAATATTCATCACCTAAGGCCTAACTTGGACTCGAATTGATAAAGAAAGGAAAGATGTTCTATTCTATTTATAAAGGAATTTATGGTCTTTACAGGTTGATTTACATCTCTAATGATATTATCACTAGGATGAATCCTAAGAAACAATTGATTTGGGTTTTGTATAACCTGTTCATCAACATATGGTAGAAAATCTTCTAGGGTAGATGTTTCAGGAACTCTTTCATGATCATTTTCTTTATCAAAAGAATATTCTAATAGAGGATGATAAAAAATTTTAGAAAACAGATCCGAAGATATAGGTTGGGTTTGGTTAATTCAAAAGGATTGGTTTCATCAAACATAACATATACTGTTTCTTCAACAGTACAAGTCTTTTTATTGAAAAAATTATATAACTTAGAAGTTTTCGAATAGCCTAGAAATATTCCTTCATTAGATTTTGCTGTGAATTTGTGTAGATTTTCTTTAGTATTCAGATTGAATACTTTGCACCCAAAAACATTAAAGTATGAATCTTTAGGTTTTCGGCCAGTCCATAATTCATAAGGCGTTTTAGTAAGAAATGGTCTAGTTAAAACATGATTTATAGTATAACAAGCACTACTCACAGATTCAGCCCAAAATTGCATAGAAATTGAGTATTCAGTCAACATGGTTCTTTTCATTTCCTGAGGAATACAATTTCTTCTCTCAACAACACCATTTTTTTATGAGTTCTTGTAGCTGAGGAATTGTGAGTAATAACTTTCTTACAAAAAAATGTTTCAAAATCTGAATTTTGAAATTCACCAACATGATCACTATGAATAGTTATCAATTTTAGGTTTTCGTCATTTTTAACATGGGCTCTAAAAGTTTTGAAATAGGAAAAGACTTCAAATTTCATTGTTATAAAATAGACCCATGTAAATCCTGTAAATTCCTCAACTAAAAAAATACAAAGTATTTTCCTCCAATACTTCCAGTTCATGAAGGACCAAAAATATCCATGTGCACTAGCTATAATGCATTAGAAGTTGAAACATCATTACATGATTTAAAGCTAGTTTTATATTTCCTTCCAAATTGACTAGGATCTCATACATTTGAAGAATCATATCTAGGATCCATTAGTCCCATTACAAGTCTTTTCATTGTATGTTTACAAAGGTATCTTAGGTTACAGTGTCATAGTATTCTATGCCAGAGCCATGATTGGCCTTCTATTGCACTTAAGCTGGGTAAATTTTGGCTCTAAAGGTATTCCATGTTAAAAGATCATACATTTTCTTACATATGGGTAGATAGAATGAACTCATCATTGGAATTGTGAACAAGACATTTATCATTTCTAAAATTCACAAGTTAACCTTCATCACATAATTGTATTATACTGATGAGATTGTTCTTAAGACTATTAACAAACAAAACATATGAAATAAGAATTTTTCCAAGAAAATCAATATTACCTATTTCAAAAGAATTTCCATGAGCATTATCTCTAAAGGTAACCTTTCCTCCATTTGTTTCGATGATATTTTCAATGAAATATATGTATCCTGCCATGTGTCGAGAACAATCACTATCCATGTACCAAATGTTTTTGTTGGTACACTTCATTTTTCCTGAAAAAGAAAAAATTAGTTTTTCAAAATTAAAACTTGTTTGGATCTATAATGGTTAGATAAAATTATTTTATCAATCCACGTTTGTTTTAAAAAATGGGTTTTATGAAATTCTAAAGACTGGGTTCTATTAAGAGAGAAATCTATTTTCCAGTGTCCTCCACATTGACACTTTGTACAAAAAGGGTTACTTTTTGGAACAAAATAGATATTACTAAAAATTATTCTAGAATGAGTATAACCCAAACCAGAATGATTTCTCAAAGGTCGAATTTCTGAATACATTTTGTCAAAGTTTTCCTCCACATGAGTAATGTTTGACATGCATTTTTTCAAGGAAAAATTTCTAATTTTAGTTTTAAAACTATGTTTTTATCCTCCAAAACATTTGATTTTGAACTAGAGTTAGGCTCGAAAACATTTTTCATAGAAATTAAATTTTCTAGATCCATATAACGTTTATTCTTTTCAGAATTGACTTTTTCAACATTTTTTAAAATACATTCAAAATATGAATTTTTCATATCAAGATCATTATACAGGTCAAATACTTCTTTAGTTAAAATATAAATTCTAGAATTTTCTTTTTATGCTTTTTCTTGAGTTTAGAATTTTAATTATCAAGTAATTTATCAAAACTAGACACTTCATCAAAAGAAGGTAATGTATTATCTTCTGATGACAATGACTCATCATTTGAAGATTCATATAATTTATTATTAGTATAATTTGCATTCAAAGAAACAATTTTAATAGCTTCAACATTTTGTAACTTAGCCATGAGACAATGATTTTCAATTGGTAGTATGCCTATAAGTCCCATATTCCTTTATTATGAGGATTCATATTCTGAAAAATTATCAGATGAATCTCTACCACTTGTACTCCAAGTATAATTTTCCATCAAGACTTTCTTTGTCTTTGTCTTGTAATAAATTTTTCTTATTTCTTTCAGAATGTTTCTCCTTTCTATCATTTCTCTTTAGTAAAGGACAATCAAGACTTATATGTCTTACTTTATTACATTTATAACAAGTTACCTCATAATGTTTCTTATCTTTCATATATTTCTTTTTGAATCTGTTTTGGAAGTCCTTATTTCTAACAATCTTATTTATCCTTCGAGCAAGGTTAGAAAAATATTTATCTAAGTGATCACTATCACTTGAATCAGACATAAAAACATTCTTATCATTGGATCTTGTTATCCTTTAAGGTGTTTTATCTTTAGATGTAGTGGTAAAAGCTACACCTCCAATTCCGTTTTTCTTCTTTTTGTATTCGGCATCTCAATTCATTCTTGTTTCGTGCTATAGAAGAGTTCTGAAGAGTTCATCAAGAGTAATCTGGAAACATTTCTGTTTTCATCAATAGTTGTCCTTTTTTACTACAATTCATTCGGCGTTATATCAATAATTTTTTCAACAAGAGATTCATCATCAAAACCTATTTCTCCCATATATTGTAGGATATTGACAATTTTCATAAATCTTTTTTACACATTACATTCCATCTCTCCTTGAGGAAAAAGAAATCCATGATACACTGCTCGAAGAAATGCTCTTATTGTTTCTATAAGCTTGGATGAACCAAAATGTGTGACATCCAATTTCATCCAAATACAGTTGGATGCTTCACTAGAAGATATCTGACATTATATAATTTTGGTCATAGAAGATAGAAAAGTATTGAGTCCCATGTAATTCAGTTTCTACTCATGCTTCTCTTTATTAGTTTATGTACTGACTTCTTTGTCAGGAATTTTGTAACCTCCAGTAAGCATAATAAAATTGTCTACAAAAGTGTTGATAACGAAAGTCTTAATTCGATCTCTCCAGTACTCATAATCATTCCCAAAAAAGTTAGGTGTTGTTTATGGATTTAGATTGTCAATTGATCCAATATTTATTCATTCCATCTAATTGAAAAAAATATTTTCCACTCCACACGTTAGAGTAGTAAACAATTGAAATAGAAATGTGACCGAATAAGAGCAAGTAGTAAAATTTAGTGGAAACCTGCTCTGATACCAATTGATAGATCAAATATGTATATGTATATGTGCATTAGATGGTACATGTAAAGACCCGCAAATTTCAAGGAAATTTTTTTTCTTAATTTTCTTTGGAATTTTACAAGAGCGCAGCTTCAGACGGCACCTGATTCCGAGGCCCGGTGTGCCCGGAATCAATTTCCGAAGTTTGGCTCGGGTACGTTCAGTGAACGGACGAGCGGGTTTTTCTATCTTTTGAACCGGTGCCCGGAATCAAATTCTGAGGGCACCGACGAAATCGCAGCGCCGGTATTTTCTTAGAAACGCCTCTTCCGGAGTTGCGTTTGCTCAGACGTGGTTTTTAAATTTTACGGCTTTAAGTCAGAAATAAAATAAAGTTTGTGCGACAACTTTATTTTATTTCACTTAAGCTGCTTGGAAGCCACTTGAAGTCACTTAAAGACGGCTTGAACTGAGTTGAACTGGATAGGATGCTATCCAGAAATATCCTACCCTCTTGGTAGGATATTTGTGAGGCAGGTCCCGCACGAGCCCCGCCGTTTCTTTCGCTAAGTAACGCACCCGCGAAAACCCGTCAAAGTAACTGAAAAGTCAACCGACGCGTTTTCTTTAATTCTTAACAGACCATTTAATTGGGCGGTTTATTTCGTGAATTAAATGGACTGTTTCTTCGTGAATTAAATGGGTCGTTTCTTTCGTTGAATTAATTCAACGAATTGATGGATCGTTTCTTAACCGGTTTCGTGTTGGCATGTTTATAAAATAAGACCAACATAAAAATCCTTGGAAAGGATTTGAGAGAATCTTCGTTCCTCCACCCTCTCCGCGAAGAATGCGAAGAACGCGAAGAACGCGAAGAACGCGAAGAACGCCGAACCCGGAAGTCGACGACGCTTTCGCCCGAGACGTTCTTCCGATCTCCGATCTCCGATCTCCGATCACCGACCATTCGAGGTGAGTGATTTCGGATTTCCTCTCAAGTTCTTTTCTTTGGTTTTAAACGAAACACAGATTTAAATATTAATAATTTAAATCTGTTGTTATTGATTTGTTGAGCTCGCCGGCTCAACGCCGGTTTCCGCGACGACGCGACACCTTCCCGCGACGACGCGACGATCGATCTCTTCCGCGACGATCTCTTCCGCGAAGAACGCCCGCGCTCGACGATCATCAAGGTAGGGATTTGATTGTGATTCTTTTTCCCCGTGCTTATTCTTTTTAAGTGAAGAAAATGATCTCCGACAATTTTAATCTATTTAAAAATTGTTGTTGATTATTCCTCCCGTGATTTATGACTAACGCGGAGGTTGCGGGTCTAACGAACAAGACCCGACAACCCTCCGCCGATCTCCTTGTTGTGCGGATATGGCGGACGACGACAAACCGTGCGGCAGAGGCAATCCGTCGATCCCGCAGTGAAGATCGGCCCCCGGGAGGAGCAACGGCGCAGACGGGAAAGAAATCGGGCCACCGGAGCATCTCCGGCGGCCCGCGGAAGGCGGCGGCGGCGCGGGTCGCCGGCGCCCGGCGCGCCGCCGTTGAGGAAGCCCGCCGCGGCTTCAGCCGCGGCGGCATCGGCGGCCGGTTCCGCGGCCGCGCGGAACCGGGATGGACGCGGCGGCCCGGCCGCGTCCGCGTGACAGGCGGCCCCCCGCGGGGGCCGCGTTTCCCTCAAAGCCGCGGGGTTGACCCGCGGCGGCAGCCCCTTCGGCCGCTCGGCCGAAGCCGAGCCGGCTCGGTCCGGTCGGCCGGGCCGCGCCCAGGCCGGACCGGACCCGGCCGAGCCGGTTCGGGCCGGTTCGGGCCGGCCCGGTTCGGGCCGACCCGGTTCGGCCGACCCCAGGGGGGGGGGGTTCGGGCCGGGTCGCCCCGGACCCGGAACCCCCATTTCGGGCCCTCTTCGGTCCATCACCCATATCTTGGGCCTGGGACCTCCGATTGACGAACCGTCAGCGGCTACGCGATCCTTGGATCGAGACGGTCGTTTCGATATATTATACTCAAGGTTTCAGAAGACTTTGGGTTCGGCCGGGTTGGTTCGTACACGAAACTAACCGGGCCCTCGGAGCGGAAACGCTCATAACTTGGGCTACGGACGTCCGAACGACGTACCGTCAGCTGTGGTAGTTTCCTCTAAGTGAGACGGAACTTTTGGCATACTCCGCCCGAGGATCGGATACAGGCGGAGCACGGTCGGGTTGGTTTTGCCCTAAAAACCAACCGGGCCCCTGGGACGAAAATGCCAATAACTCTCAGACCGGGCGTCCGATTGACGCGCCGTCTGTCGCGTTGAGATCCTGTTGTCGATACGGAACTTTTGGATACATCAACTTCGGACTACGTGTCAGTTGATGTATCAGCCCCTCGGCTCGTGGAGCGGACCCTCCTAAACGAGCTCGCTACGTGCGGGAACCCTAGCGCTGGCTGTGACCTCGACGACAGAGCAGAGATCCTCCGTGGACTGCGACGACGGCAGAGCAGAGATCCTCCGTGGACTGCGACGACGGCAGAGCAGAGATCCTCCGTGGACTGCGACGATGGCAGAGCAGAGATCCTCCGTGGACTGCGACGACGGCAGAGCAGAGATCCTTCGTGGACTTCGGCGACGACTGTGTAGAGATCCTCAGTGGACTGCGTCGACTACTGCACTCAGCGATCCTACGCGGATCAGTGCCCGATCCTATGTGGGTCCTACTACCGGTTCTGTGTGAGCCACTGCCTACCGGTTCTGTGTGAGCCACTGCCTACAGGTTCTGTGTGAGCCCGATCCTGTGTGGGTCTTCTGCGGGGGTTAGTACCTATCGATCCTTCGTGGGTCCGACGACTTAGATGGATCAGTGATCATCTTTGACGTCATCTGAAAAAGTATACCTGGTTGAGCTGAACCTTATGTTACTCTCCTTTGTGGATTGTGTTGAACTATCCTATGTGGATTTACTATTTACTCTCCTTTGTGGATTGTGTTGAACTATCCTTTGTGGATTTACTGTTTACTCTCCTTGTGGATTTGAGTCTTGCTTTCCTTCGTGGATTGAGTTGTTCTTGAGCTCGTGAGCAGAGCTAGAATTGGGGACTTAGGTATATGTATGGGCATATACCTAAGTCGAGTCAGATGTTACTTCGTGATTGCATCTTTCTTTTGTGCTATATCCTTTGTGGATTTCGGGAGACCTTCGGGGGTCTCGGGGTCCTTACTGAGTAGTTGTACTCACCCCTGCACGGGCTATGCCCGCACCTTGTTGTGTTGGTTGCAGACGACGGACAGCGCTGATCACGGTTGGGGCGTGGAGCAGGACGGTACCTGGAGGTGGACCACTGGACGGAACGTACTCGGAGCGGACGTGGGACCCGAGGAGCCTGGAGGCTATCTGTACCCACCCTTCAGGTGGGATTGCCAGTGGACGACACGAGGCCGCCGTCTTTTCTTCAGTTGCTGTTTTTCTTTTCAGTTGTACTTTACAGTTGGGCTTGTATTTCCGGCCCCCTTTACTTTCTGCACTTTACTTTCCGCTTGCTGACTCTGTGTGGTTGTTACTTATAAAGGCAATGCCTTCCCTGTTTACTGGGATTTTACGCCTTGGTGCTAGTCGCCAGCCCCTGGCCTATAGAAGGCGGGCTTGGGGTAGTCACGGCACGGGCCCCGAGGACGGGTCGTGACAAATTGGTATCAGAGGTGGTCGGTTCTACCGCAAACTCTGATCGTTCTTCCTTTCTATATGAAGCAATAGTGTTTAGTGTATTGAGTGTGGTTATCAGTTCAGGGAGCCCAGTGTTGGTGCGGCGGCCGACGTATCCGTACACCAGGACCCTGACTCCTGATTTCCGACTTAATGCATGAAAACATTGATTGCGTGTGTGTTTCAAGTTTTCTTTGTGATTACTTGTGTCAGCTCACCGGGTATACTGATCTGCTTTATGAAAGTCTCAAGTTTTCCTTGTGATTACTTGTGCCAGCTCACCAGGTATACTGTTCTGACTGTGGTGCTCTTGTTCTCCTTTTCAGGATGGCCCCGCGACGACTGCCAGCTAGGGTTCCGAGTGTTGGGCGCGATGGCAGCCCACCGAGCGACGAGGCCTCGGTGCAGGGCCCTTTGCCAGCAGTGGCACCGGCGGTAGCCTTACCCGCCGAGCCACCGATGCTTCCAGTACCAGACGCCGACGATGCACGTCGCCTCAGGGCACTGCACGAGTTTCAGAGCCAGCGACCGCCCAGGTTTCGCGGTGAGGCGGACCCCCAGGCCGCCGAGGACTGGCTAGAGGCGGTGGTACGGATCTTCAGGCTAGTGAGGACACCAGCGGATCTCATGGTGATCCTCGCAGCGAGCCTCCTGCAGGCGGCGGCAGGACGATGGTGGAGCCTGATGCTCCAGGTTCACGATGAGGCATCCCTGCTCTGGGCGGACTTCGAGAGCCTCTTCCGCTCTGAGTTCGTCCCGGCCACCCTCCGAGCGGTGCGCATCCAGGAGCTTCTCCAGCTGCGCCAGGGCAGCATGACGGTCGCTCAGTACGCGGCGAGGTTCACGGACCTATCTCGCTACTCGACCGACATGGTACGGGACCCCTTCTTCCGGGCCCGGACCTTCGAGCAGGGCTTGCGACAGGAGATTCGGGCGTCGCTGATCTCCCTCAGCATTCCGACCCAGGCGGGAGTGCTGGAGCGAGCCCTCCTGATCGAGAGCTTCCTGGCAGAGCCTTCTTCAGCGGCGAGACCTAGCGCAGGGCGGCAGGTAGCTGAGTCATCGGCAGCTCGCAGCCGACGGATGACTCACGGGTCCAGGCAGACCAGACCCCCTCGCAGACGGCCTCAGGACACCGGCTCAGCGGTGCGGGGCACACAGCGGAGTGCCAGCCTTTCGAGAGGCAGGCTGTGCTACTCTTGCGGCGGGCAGGGTCACATGGCTCGTGACTGCCCGACTCGCCGACCAGAGGAGCAGCAGACGGTGGAGGGGCCACCCAGGCAGAGGCAGAGGGTCGACCGTGGCGGTCCGCAGGGAGGAGGCGGACGAGGCAGAGGAGCTGGCCGAGCAGCGGGTGGTGGGCGACGCTTCCAGGCTCTACCCCCACCACCACCAGGAGGGCCACCTCGACCACAGGGAGCTGGCGGGCAGAGACATGCCCAGCTCCAGGCAGTGGAGGCCTACGACCCCGACTTGCCAGAGATGATTCGAGGTACGATCTGTGTCTATTCCACCCTTGCTGCAGTACTTATAGACACAGGAGCGAGTCACTCTTTCATAGCCTATGCCCTTGTTCGGAGCTCGGAGATTCCGACTGAGCCGTTGGCTCGATCCTTACGGCTAGAGACTCCTACGGGAGCAGACTCGACGATTACGCACTGGTGCCAGCAGTGTGAGCTTACTCTAGGAGGCGAGAGCTTCGGCTGGGATCTCCTTGTAGCGGCGTCGAGGCCTTACGACGTCATCTTGGGCATGGATTGGCTATCCACGGTTCATGCCCAGATCGACTGTTTTAGGCGCAAGGTGCGATGTGTTCGTACCGACGGGAGCAGGTTTACCTTCACCGGCGAGAAGGGAACCTTTGCAGCACAGGATGGACTTCCGCGGAGGAGAGTGCAGCCCATCTCACATCAGTTGGCTAGCCTCATCCTAGGAGCAGTGGACGTGCGGAGTCCGGCTTTTCCTGCAGTGGTGGACCAGTACGTGGACGTCTTTCCCGACGACGTTCCAGGGCTACCTCCTCGTAGAGAGGTAGACTTTTACATCGACTTGTACCCCGGGACAGCCCCGATATCTACTCCAGCATATCGGATGGCCCCCGCCGAGCTTCGAGAGCTGCGGGTACAGTTGGAGGACTTGCAGAGCAAGGGGTTTATCCGACCCAGTGTTTCACCCTGGGCTTCCCCGATTTTGTTCGCCAAGAAGGCGGACGGGAGCTTGCGACTATGTGTCGACTATCGTCGCCTGAACCAGGTGACAGTGAGGAACAAGTATCCGCTGCCACGGATTGATGACCTCTTCGATCAGCTCAAGGGAGCGCGGTGGTTCTCGAAGATAGACCTCCGGTCAGGCTATCATCAGCTCAGAGTTCGAGACGAGGACGTACAGAAGACGGCCTTCAGGTGTCGGTATGGCCATTATGAGTACTTGGTTATGCCGTTCGGCGTAACCAATGCTCCAGCAGTGTTCATGAGCCTCATGAACAGGATCTTCCAGCCATACCTCGACCGATTTGTCGTTGTCTTCATTGACGACATTTTGGTATACTCGACGACTGAGGAGGAGCATGCCTACCACCTGCGAGTTGTGCTAGACACACTCCGAGAGCACCAGCTTTATGGCAAGCTCTCAAAATGCCAGTTCTGGTTACGTGAGGTCCATTTCTTGGGGCACGTCATTTCTGAGGCGGGAGTTGCAGTGGATCCCGCGAAGATCGAGGCAGTGCTAGCTTGGGAGCCACCCAAGAGCGTGACAGAGGTGCGGAGCTTCTTGGGCCAAGCGGGATACTATCGGAGATTCGTGCCAGACTTCTCCAGAGTTGCAGCACCACTCTCAGCCTTGACGAAGAAGGGGAAACCCTTCGTGTGGTCAGACAGATGTCAGCAGAGCTTCCAGGAGCTGAGACAGAGATTGACCAGCGCACCTATCTTGAGGTTGCCTGAGGAGGGAGTTGGGTACGTAGTTTACTACGATGCATCAGGGACTGGACTCGGGTGCGTCCTGATGCAGGAGCGAGCCGTGATCGCCTACGGATCACGTCAGTTGAGGCCGCATGAGCAGAACTACGCCACTCATGACCTGGAGTTAGCAGCAGTGGTCTTCGCTCTGAAGACGTGGCGGCACTATCTGATGGGCGAGCGCTTCACAGTCTTTTCTGACCACCAGAGTCTCAGGTATATCTTCTCTCAGAAGGACCTGAACCTGAGACAGCGGAGATGGCTTGAGTTCCTCCAGGACTATGACTTTGAGATAGTCTATACTCCTGGAAAGGGGAACGTGGTGGCCGATGCCCTCAGCAGGAGGACGGGCATTCAGCTACTTGAGGAGGCGACGGAGCAGCTAGCCTCCTTGCAGATATCCTTCGTGGATAGAGACGGAACAGCCTTTCTTCAGTCTCTCACAGTCTCTCCTCCACTTCTACAGCGGGTCAGAGAGGCTCAGCGTGGGGACGCTGACTGTGAGACCCGGCGTGCACTGATATCCTCAGGTTAGGCGCCTGATGGCTTCTCCCTTGGAGCAGAGCACGACATCCTTTTCAGAGGACGTACCTTCGTACCAGTCGCTTTACGAGAGGAGGTGCTGAGAGAGTTTCACACTTCTCCCTTGGCGGTACATCCCGGAGTGGCGAAGATGTACCAGGATCTCAGGCGACAGCACTGGTGGCCGGGCATGAAGAAAGCTGTGGCAGAGTTCGTTTCACGATGCCTCACCTGCCAGCAGGTGAAGGCAGAGCACCAGGTACCAGCAGGCTTGGTACAGCCCTTGGAGGTCCCGGAGTGGAAGTGGGACGGCATATCTATGGACTTCGTGACTGGACTTCCACGTACTTCCAGAGGTCACGACTCCATTTGGGTGATTGTCGACCGACTCACCAAGTCGGCACACTTCCTACCCATCAGAGAGCAGAGCTCAGTGGAGAGCTTGGGACGTCTTTACGTCCAGGAGATCGTACGGCTTCACGGTGTGCCATCATCTATCGTCTCCGATCGAGATGCTCGTTTCACTTCCAGGCTTTGGAAGGGGTTGCAGGAGGCGTTCGGGACGCGGCTCCATCTGAGCACAGCCTTCCACCCTCAGACGGATGGTCAGACGGAGAGGACCATACAGACACTCGAGGACATGCTCCGTGCATGTGTTCTCGACTTTGGTCGCAGCTGGGAGGACCACCTACCCTTGGTGGAGTTCGCGTACAACAACAGCTACCACTCCACCATCGGGATGGCACCATACGAGGCGTTGTACGGCAGACCCTGCAGATCACCGTTGTGCTGGACAGACCCTGGGGAGTCAGCACTCGTGGGACCAGAGATGGTCCGAGCCACGACAGAGAAGGTCCAGATCATCCAGGAGAGGATGAGGACAGCTCAGAGCCGGCAGAAGTCATATGCTGACAGGAGGCGGAGGCCACTAGAGTTCAAGGATGGCGACCACGTCTTTTTGCGTGTCTCACCTCGACGTGGTTTACGGAGATTTGGCCGAGGCGGCAAGTTGTCTCCACGTTTCATCGGGCCTTTCCAGGTCCTCAGCAGGATAGGAGAGGTGGCTTATCGCCTGGCTCTACCACCTCAGTTGCACCGGGTGCACGACGTCTTCCACGTGTCTCAGCTGAGGAGATACGTGCACGACCCGACGCACATCATCGACTTTGGGGAGCTGGACGTGGACGATGGGGCGACTTTTGCGGAGGTTCCAGTGGAGATCGAGGATCGACAGGATCGGGTCCTACGTGGGCGGTCGATACCTCTTGTGCGCGTCAGATGGCAGCACGGGAACCTCCAGGAGAGAACTTGGGAGCGGGAGGCTCAGATGCGTGCTCAGTACCCCCATTTGTTCCCCTAGTTTTTGATGTATCTTTACGGGGACGTAAAGCCCTGAGGTGGGAGTAATGTAAAGACCCGCAAATTTCAAGGAAATTTTTTTTCTTAATTTTCTTTGGAATTTTACAAGAGCGCAGCTTCAGACGGCACCTGATTCCGAGGCCCGGTGTGCCCGGAATCAATTTCCGAAGTTTGGCTCGGGTACGTTCAGTGAACGGACGAGCGGGTTTTTCTATCTTTTGAACCGGTGCCCGGAATCAAATTCTGAGGGCACCGACGAAATCGCAGCGCCGGTATTTGCTTAGAAACGCCTCTTCCGGAGTTGCGTTTGCTCAGACGTGGTTTTTAAATTTTACGGCTTTAAGTCAGAAATAAAATAAAGTTTGTGCGACAACTTTATTTTATTTCACTTAAGCTGCTTGGAAGCCACTTGAAGTCACTTAAAGACGGCTTGAACTGAGTTGAACTGGATAGGATGCTATCCAGAAATATCCTACCCTCTTGGTAGGATATTTGTGAGGCAGGGCCCGCACGAGCCCCGCCGTTTCTTTCGCTAAGTAACGCACCCGCGAAAACCCGTCAAAGTAACTGAAAAGTCAACCGACGCGTTTTCTTTAATTCTTAACAGACCATTTAATTGGGCGGTTTATTTCGTGAATTAAATGGACTGTTTCTTCGTGAATTAAATGGGTCGTTTCTTTCGTTGAATTAATTCAACGAATTGATGGATCGTTTCTTAACCGGTTTCGTGTTGGCATGTTTATAAAATAAGACCAACATAAAAATCCTTGGAAAGGATTTGAGAGAATCTTCGTTCCTCCACCCTCTCCGCGAAGAACGCGAAGAACGCGAAGAACGCGAAGAACGCGAAGAACGCCGAACCCGGAAGTCGACGACGCTTTCGCCCGAGACGTTCTTCCGATCTCCGATCTCCGATCTCCGATCACCGACCATTCGAGGTGAGTGATTTCGGATTTCCTCTCAAGTTATTTTCTTTGGTTTTAAACGAAACACAGATTTAAATATTAATAATTTAAATCTGTTGTTCTTGATTTGTTGAGCTCGCCGGCTCAACGCCGGTTTCCGCGACGACGCGACACCTTCCCGCGACGACGCGACGATCGATCTCTTCCGCGACGATCTCTTCCGCGAAGAACGCCCGCGCTCGACGATCATCAAGGTAGGGATTTGATTGTGATTCTTTTTCCCCGTGCTTATTCTTTTTAAGTGAAGAAAATGATCTCCGACAATTTTAATCTATTTAAAAATTGTTGTTGATTATTCCTCCCGTGATTTATGACTAACGCGGAGGTTGCGGGTCTAACGAACAAGACCCGACAACCCTCCGCCGATCTCCTTGTTGTGCGGATATGGCGGACGACGACAAACCGTGCGGCAGAGGCAATCCGTCGATCCCGCAGTGAAGATCGGCCCCCGGGAGGAGCAACGGCGCAGACGGGAAAGAAATCGGGCCACCGGAGCATCTCCGGCGGCCCGCGGAAGGCGGCGGCGGCGCCGGCGACCGGAGGCGGCGGCGCCCGGCGCGCCGCCGTGGAGGAAGCCCGCCGCGGCTGAAGCCGCGGCGGCATCGGCGGCCGGTTCCGCGGCCGCGCGGAACCGGGACGGACGCGGCGGCCCGGCCGCGTCCGCGTGACAGGCGGCCCCCCGCGGGGGCCGCGTTTCCCTCAAAGCCGCGGGGTTGACCCGCGGCGGCAGCCCCTTCGGCCGCTCGGCCGAAGCCGAGCCGGCTCGGTCCGGTCGGCCGGGCCGCGCCCAGGCCGGACCGGACCCGGCCGAGCCGGTTCGGGCCGGTTCGGGCCGGCCCGGTTCGGCCGACCCCAGGGGGGGGGGGGGGGGGGGGGGGGTTCGGGCCGGGTCGCCCCGGACCCGGAACCCCCATTTCGGGCCCTCTTCGGTCCATCACCCATATCTTGGGCCTGGGACCTCCGATTGACGAACCGTCAGCGGCTACGCGATCCTTGGATCGAGACGGTCGTTTCGGTATATTATACTCAAGGTTTCGGAAGACTTTGGGTTCGGCCGTGTTGGTTCGTACACGAAACCAACCGGGCCCTCGGAGCGGAAACGCTCATAACTTGGGCTACGGACGTCCGAACGACGTACCGTCAGCTGTGGTAGTTTCCTCTAAGTGAGACGGAACTTTTGGCATACTCCGCCCGAGGATCGGATACAGGCGGAGCACGGTCGGGTTGGTTTTGCCCTAAAAACCAACCGGGCCCCTGGGACGAAAATGCCAATAACTCTCAGACCGGGCGTCCGATTGACGCGCCGTCTGTCGCGTTGAGATCCTGTTGTCGATACAGAACTTTTGGATACATCAACTTCGGACTACGTGTCAGTTGATGTATCAGCCCCTCGGCTCGTGGAGCGGACCCTCCTAAACGAGCTCGCTACGTGCGGGAACCCTAGCGCTGGCTGTGACCTCGACGACAGAGCAGAGATCCTCCGTGGACTGCGACGACGGCAGAGCAGAGATCCTCCGTGGACTGCGACGACGGCAGAGCAGAGATCCTCCGTGGACTGCGACGACGGCAGAGCAGAGATCCTCCGTGGACTGCGACGACGGCAGAGCAGAGATCCTTCGTGGACTTCGGCGACGACTGTGTAGAGATCCTCAGTGGACTGCGTCGACTACTGCACTCAGCGATCCTACGCGGATCAGTGCCCGATCCTATGTGGGTCCTACTACCGGTTCTGTGTGAGCCACTGCCTACCGGTTCTGTGTGAGCCACTGCCTACAGGTTCTGTGTGAGCCCGATCCTGTGTGGGTCTTCTGCGGGGGTTAGTACCTATCGATCCTTCGTGGGTCCGACGACTTAGATGGATCAGTGATCATCTTTGACGTCATCTGAAAAAGTATACCTGGTTGAGCTGAACCTTATGTTACTCTCCTTTGTGGATTGTGTTGAACTATCCTATGTGGATTTACTATTTACTCTCCTTTGTGGATTGTGTTGAACTATCCTTTGTGGATTTACTGTTTACTCTCCTTGTGGATTTGAGTCTTGCTTTCCTTCGTGGATTGAGTTGTTCTTGAGCTCGTGAGCAGAGCTAGAATTGGGGACTTAGGTATATGTATGGGCATATACCTAAGTCGAGTCAGATGTTACTTCGTGATTGCATCTTTCTTTTGTGCTATATCCTTTGTGGATTTCGGGAGACCTTCGGGGGTCTCGGGGTCCTTACTGAGTAGTTGTACTCACCCCTGCACGGGCTATGCCCGCACCTTGTTGTGTTGGTTGCAGACGACGGACAGCGCTGATCACGGTTGGGGCGTGGAGCAGGACGGTACCTGGAGGTGGACCACTGGACGGAACGTACTCGGAGCGGACGTGGGACCCGAGGAGCCTGGAGGCTATCTGTACCCACCCTTCAGGTGGGATTGCCAGTGGACGACACGAGGCCGCCGTCTTTTCTTCAGTTGCTGTTTTTCTTTTCAGTTGTACTTTACAGTTGGGCTTGTATTTCCGGCCCCCTTTACTTTCTGCACTTTACTTTCCGCTTGCTGACTCTGTGTGGTTGTTACTTATAAAGGCAATGCCTTCCCTGTTTACTGGGATTTTACGCCTTGGTGCTAGTCGCCAGCCCCTGGCCTATGGAAGGCGGGCTTGGGGTAGTCACGGCACGGGCCCCGAGGACGGGTCGTGACAGTACAATACAAGATGAGGGGTGAATTTTAGGTTTAAAAACATTTTGTTTAAACACTTAAGAAATTAGTTTAAAATATCTTAAACTAATTCAATTAAAAAAAAAATCAACCAACCATAATTGTATTAAATATAAAGGTATGATATTATGTAATACTATAAGATAAGTAATGAAATTGTATTCAAGATGAATAAAATAATCAGATTAATACAATAGATAAGGATTCAATCCTAAAGCATATAGAATCAACCGATACAATATATAACAATATGACTGTAATTGAAACAATTACAAATGAATATGGAATAAAGAAAGAAAACAATAAAAGTCTCTTTCTTAAAACAAACAGCTGCGGAAATGTAAAATCATTACAATTCTTTTGACCCAAAGAGAAGGGTTAAACATTCACCTAGGATAAAAGGTATGTCTTAACACCACCATAGTAAGCCCTCGATACTATGATCGGTACGTTTGTCTAGCTATCCCTGCAAGCCCTCGATACGATGATCGGTACGTCTGCCTTGGTATCCCTGCAACCCTCTGTACGATGATCGATAGCACCGTCTGCCTATACCCGGTAGCTCTCGATTGTTATCACCTGATCAGATGCACATAGGAAAACAAATAACTTATTGAAATACAAAAACTAAGAATTAGTCATTCACGTTTTGTAGTTTCAAGGGTTTTTCACGAAGCAGGCGAGAAGTCGTAATATATCTCTCTAGAACATGATACAAGCAAAGTCTCACACACACACACTATTTTTTGCGTCAAATGACCTCTTATTTATAAGCCTCAATTCCAAAAAGTCAAAATTCCTCCAATGGTCATATTTCTCCGGAAAACTCGGAGGTACATGGACACCTGTTATTATAATGGTCATAATGAAATAAAAAACACAACAACATGTTGATTAATTTATAACTAACTCCACGACATTGTTTTAGTTAAAACAAAAGATATAAGAAGATGATAATAATTAGTACGATTAATATGAATCATGTGTTTTTGATAAAGGACCAAAAACAAGAATGTAATGAAAGTAAAATATGAGTACCAAAAGTATTACTTAGTGTAATGTATTGACACGATAAAAAGTGTTTATGATTAATAAAACTCAGTACGATTAACGGATTTAATATGATTTCTAGAGTAAGTATGATAATTATAGTCAATATGATAAACATGGTCATTATAATCAGCATAATCAGTACGATAAGCATGGTCAGTACGATCAGCATGGTCAATACGATCAGCATGGACAGTACAATAAGCATGGTCAGTATTGTCATCATGGTCTGTACGATCAGCATGATCAGTGACATTTGTGATTTCCAAAACAAGATATAAAATTCAAAAGAAAACTTTTGATTCAACATGGTTGAGTTCAGGTCTTCCTGTTTACCCTCGGTGTTGTATAAATTTAGGTAGTACCGAGTGGCAGTTATGGTGTGAGTCGGGATGAGTTGTATATCTAGTATTTGTGTAAATAAAAATTAAAACAATTATATATGAATTTCTGCCACCCCATGTCATGTGAATGAACCCCTCCTTACTCCTTTGATGTGGAACCAATGGAAATCAACGAACGAGGTGTCGTCAGACTCAGATCGTTGCCGTGATCGCTCCTAGATCATGAAAAAACAACCTCAGGGTGTTGATCTAGTTCAGAATCTTCATCGGTCCTCCAAAATGGTATGTGGGTTGAGTTTTAATTTTTCAACTCCATTATTTGTGTGTTTCATTTTGAATCACCATCTTTTCAAAGATGATCATTTCCCGAGATTTTAGAAATATGACTGAGATCTTTTTTTAGATTTTCGGTGTGCTCCTCAGGGTCTAAATATGTTTTCCTGTGATGAGGGTGGATTCTAATGGTTGTGACGGCATAATACAATGATGGAGGCTATGAAGAGGTGGTATATGGTAGAGATATAGGGTGTAATTTCTATTTACTATGATGTTGTGGTTTTTAGTGTTGGTGAAGTGCTTTCTGGCGGCACTTCAGTGATGATATGACCAGAATGGTCCGGGGGCGTCTAAACCTGTATCTCAGAAACGAGGTGTGTAATTCACATTCCATTTTGGTATACATGACCCCTTCTTAGATTTGGACCTTTTAAGGGAGCATTGGGGACATCTTTAGTTCTCTACGATACTCTATTGTATATAAAATCCAAAAATAATTATAATATGTTTATTATTATTATTTAGCAATAATTGAATAAGTCACATATTCATCATATGATGCCCGATTAACTCACTTTCAGTGTTGTTGTGAAATTGACGTAAAGATGGAAGTTTTGGGACTGATTTATGGTGTTCATACTGAAATCTAGGACAATGCCCCATGAGGCTTGGTTTGGGCATTTGCGGTGAGATGTGACTTTTTCACTAGGTGTCTTTTTTGGATAGATGAGTAGTTAAATCTATGCCCTTTTCGAAGAGGATCACATAGGAATGATCCATTTAATGATTATCAAGATTGATATGTGGGCCCCACTATGTATTATTTTTTGTGAATATTTCCTTTTCACATATTGTCCATTTCGAGCGAGTAAATACCATATATTTCATATTTTTCACCGTAGAGTGCAACGGTGTCCATAGATGGGCCTAAGAGGTGTGGGGTGAGGCAACATTGCAGGTGTCTTAGGTTAAAGATGTTTGGGGAAACAATGGTTGAGTGGATAGCCTTGGATCATTCCAATGGGAGTGTAGGTGCCATTAAAACCTCTGTTCATGATTGTAATCCCCTCGGTAAGATGTGATAGATAGAGTAGTGGTATCACTCTAGAGTGGCCGGGGTATGATCCCCTAGCGTATCATCAACCATAGATCTGGTTCTCCAAATTTCTATGTCCAACACAACGCAGGAGGAAATACACTATCTAGTAGAATATCTTTATATAGATTGTGGTATAATTGGGAATATGATCCCCAATTTAGCTGGAATTCTCAACAGGGTTTCCGCATCATCAGGTTTTTCATCCCCTACTCTACAGATGTTATGGGTAGTGTTAATGGAATCACTTGGTATACAATCTTCAAATTGAAAAGTAATCCCAGATGGAGGTTGTGGTATCACTATGACCAAAATTACATTTTATGTGATACTCTATCAGAGTGAGGTGATCTTTGAGATATCAGATTGGATTGGGGTATCCCCCAACGGTTCCTGGGTGCGATCCTCTCTCTAAGATATTAGAGACTATCAGTTAGTTTCGTGGTATCCCCTTGAGGATCCTAGGAATGCTCCTCTATCAATGGAGTTTTGTATTATAGTTTGTTGGTAGTGTTTGATGTATCCTCTAATGGATCCTTTGAGGGATCCCATTGTTGATTATTGAGATCATCTGTGTTTTAGTGTGTCATGATTTATAGCGCTATCTGATGTGTTTTTTATCTTGGTTATTTGTTTCCACATAGCCTCAATTAGAATCTGATGATTTCTATGAGGTTGAAACATCATGAAGCTTGGTGCCTGATACATGTATGTTTGGTGTGTATTATAGATTTCTATTTGGGGGTTTTCACATCATCGATGCAATAACATATGGTTTTAGATGACTAATTGAGTTTCACAAGGTTTGTTAGCAGATATAGTTTCTTTGTCGTTTGGGTTCCCTCTGGCTAGGTTGACTGGACTGATGCCTTTCTGTTGCTCCTTTTTATTTTGGGGCTTGCGGGTAACCTACTGGGTATCTTTATTCTCACACCTACAAATGCTTTTCCCACACATGTTTTGAGTCTTGTTCTTACCACATGAATTTTGATGGAGACCCAGGAGAACCCAGAGCAGGAAGAGCATTGTGATCATGACTGACATGGGTGTTTACTGGAGTTTGGCTGAGAAGCCTATCAGTGGGAGTTTTTCAGAATTCCCCTCCATCTGAATAGGTTCAATGCTTTTGTACTTTTCTGTTGGTGGGCCCTATATATTATCTTTTGTACAAATATTGTGACCTGGTTGTGGGATAGATGTATGCATGAATTTCTTTTGTGTTTTATTTATATTCAGCATAGTTTTATAGTGGTGTATTTGGGTGCATGTGTAAAAATTCATTAGGATAAGGTCTCCCATGTGTGTGACTTCCTACTCTACATTGCTCTCCATCCACTGGCCTATTGGAGGTGTGCATGTAGAGTCACATCTCATTCCCCATTGGGTTATATCCTCATTCTTCACCATAACATGGTAATATCCTGACGACATATCCTACATGGAGATGTATTATTCTACACATAGTTGTTCTAACAATTCATCAATCCATGGAATAAGATACCTTTTCATTATCATTTCCTTGTAAAGCTAATGATAATAAATGAAATTGTTTATTAACCCCTCCTTATTCTTGAAGAAGAGGACTAGTGCACACTATAAAGAAGAACATGGGCATATAAACCCTTTATCTAGATTTTTCTATAGTTGTTTATTTTACTCCTTTGGTTCCGTAACATTCATTTTATTAAGTGTCTTGTATAATGGAAACCCCTTAGTTATATTATCAAATAGAAATTTCACAAATCGGATAGGGGGAAGTCCGAAAAATTAATCAGGAAACACATCAGTGTATTCCCTCATAATAGGTATTTATTTGAGGTTTCTTCTTTTATTATAATCAATAATTTGAGATTGATATAATTTCACATAGGAAAAATAATATACATTTTTTGTGATTTTGTTGATAAAGAAGATTCTTCCTCATCGTTGGACTTGTATAGAATTAGGGGAATATTATCAATATAGATTGTTATTTTCTGATCACAAAAAATTTTATTGGACATATATATGAAATGATAACACGTGCCCAAAATTTCATCAAATTCCACCATCGGGAGTTTGAAAATGTTCACTCATAATTTTTTCCCACAAACTGGGATAATAGAGGATCTACATTCTTGGGAAAAAATAATTCCACCAAATTATATTTTCTATGATAAGCATATTTCAATGATTTTTGGGGTAATTTAATAGTTATAAAAAACATTAATGATATAAATGAATTCATAGAACATGGATAAAAAAGAACATTAACTATTATTGCATGAATACATATCGTACCTATCACCACTTCATTATCAGGATCTGCCACAGCAATTGGGAGGGAGAATGGCCACCCTTGTTGCCTTGTATTTTGTTGGGTTTCCCTTAAAACCCTAGTTTTTGTGCATTGGATTTAAAATTTCCCAGGTTATTTATAATTGAAGAAATGAACAATGTGTTAATGGTTAACCGAAGCATTCATATCCCATATTGTATTAGCAGGTTTCAACTTTCAGTAATCACTATCTAGCTTCCCTTCCTTCTTTCTCCTAAATCATATCCTTGTCCACCTTCATAAATATCGAGGGTGATTCATTATATAAGGTTGAAAAGTGGGATGTTGAAATTTCATAGCACCATTAAATTTATCAATCAGACCCATTGAAATAAACTCAACTTTTAATTTCTTATCCCCATGAACCCATTTTAATTCTCCAATCATCATTTCAAAATATATGGCACATCATAAAATTTCCTCATAATTATTAATGTCTCATATATTCATGGATTTTCATATATGAGGGTTTATTGCAATAAAGAAGTAGTCAACATTACGCATAGTAGTAAGGAATTATTTAGGGGCATTTCACACAAGTATTGTAATATTTTTCTTTTACTCCTAAATTGATTTGTTTAATTGTTTCAAAAGGTCCTGAAAATACAATTTCATTTTATGGTGGGAAGTGTGAGGAAAATATTTTTCAAACAAAATTTTATGAAACTACTTTCACATTATCACTTTCATATCTTCCTCTGACTTCTTATTCTTGATCATTGGGCCCCACTGATCAGATTCTTTCTCCATACAAGAAACAACCAGAAGAACATTCTATTGATCAAAACATTGAATGATGTATAACATATTCTCAATGAAGGTGATATATTATTCCCTGACTAAGGGATATTATTATCCATTAACTATTTTAGGAATTTTTCACGTAAATTTATCAATCATAAATTAAAATTTGATAGGGAGATTTTGATTCTCCTCCTGATCGAGGTTTTTTATCAACCTATGTTATCTGAGAGAGTATAATTATGAAATTTGTGATTCCTACACCCACAAGGTTGGGCATACTATTAGGGAAATCATCACATTTCCATTAAGATTTATTTTTTACCAAATCTGTACTATTTACATCCATTGGCTAGAATAAATGGAAAATTAGAAATGAATATTTTTAAAATATGAAACCCATAAATGTTAATTTAATGACACTGATGGGGTAACATAAATGTTACCTTTATTTTCTTTACTTATTAATTTATAGGATTCAATATATGTTATCAATGATCTATTTATTATGATGTACTCTTATGGATATTTTTTATTCCCTTACTAATTTTTTATAAAGATCTTATGAATTTTCCAATGCCTATCCCTTGGGAGTGTAAAATGAGGTGCATAGTAAGGCCCACTTTCATTTACTAGGATACACTGAGTCATTAATATAAAACCTTGTTTGAGTTTTCCCCATAGGTACATTTATCCTTGAACCATGAATAATTGTAGTATTTAGACAAGGATTTATTTTCATGATTATCCACTAAATCTATACATATCATAATATATGGTTGTTTTCTTGTACATAGTCTTATCCCTATGGATTTCATTAATTATCTATAATCAAATCCAAAATATTAACTAAACCATTTATCTAGTACCATCAATAAAAACCTTATTCATTATTTAACCTTAATTCATTATGTATTAAAATAAATTGCACATAATATGACCAAAAGTATCTATAAATATAGTGTATTTGGGAATTTGGTACACAGTAGAACATAGTCAACATTGTATATAACAACATTATTAAAAAATTCCTTAACATTCTTCTAAAACTCCATGTATTTTAAAACTTCATGGGATAAATTGGCGATAATCCTAAGAAAGTGGTGTACTATAATACCTAGTTAAGGAATAAACATGACATAAGGTGATAAAGATTAAACAATAGGAATAAAATTGTGGAATAAAAATAGTATGAATCATAAACATGAATAATGAGATAAGATATATCATGATCATAATAATTTGGGAAATGTGGAAGTGACTTAAAACACTACATAATAAATATAGGTCCATGATAATCTTCTAAGTAATAAATGTAGAAAAAGATTCACAAAATATAATGTTTTACTCCATATAAAAAAACGATGTCTCATGAGACTATTCATTACCCAGTACAATGTAGTTCTATATAATTCTAGATTCACCCTTCACTTTTATTTCATTATAATGTATAATTTTTCAACATATATCATACAACTTGAATCTATTTGGTAAAAATTTTTACATCACGGTCAAATATTATAGAATAAATACATGTGAATCACAATTAAAATAATTATAGGTGTATAAATGTGATAACCATTGAATGTAAATTTCTATCTTTTCCCCACACAATTAGTTTGACATGAAATATGGCTGTGAACTTTCATAAGTAGAATGATGTTTCTTAACAATTCATAAAATGAGTTGATGAGAGAGAATTTGGTATTTGATATTTATTAAATAAATTGGAATGTATTGGTGAATATTTATAACATATCACATTATATTTAAATGATGATAAAATACATGAGGTAAAAAACTTTCTTGAATAACGATGATAATTGAAAACATCCCTTACAATATTTCTACATGGTAAAAGTTTTAAATGAAGGATCATGTTAGGGGATAATTATAGAATAAACGGGTATTACTTTATTTTGAAAAAAATGAAATTAATATGGTTGTAGGAAATAACTTTAAAATAATAAAATATTAAAACTAAGAATCATAACATAAATGTGGGGCTGGAATGGAAAAGGGATGCGAGAAATTTTTTACTTGAGTGTGTGACTCAAAATGCATGAGACTAGATTATTGGGTGAATATGGTTCCATTGGAGGACTCTAGATAGTGTAGGTCTTCGTATGGATGTTTTCCAGGGTGTTTTAGTTACGATAAATTGGAGCTTGTGTGGGTTTATATTAGAAAATAGTGTAATTTAATTATTACTTAGGTTTTGGACTCGACATAGTAATATATCCCAACACACAATTCAACCCATGTTTTTCCCATGATTTTTAACAAATGGAATTGGTTATATTATTTTATATGTTCAAGGTAATAAAATAATAATATAATCCTATTTTTATGTGGACATGTGTCTTGCTATTAATTAAATGATTTTGAAACCTTATATTGCACTCATGGTTTTGGAGGATTCATAAAGGCATTATAAAATTAACCCAGTTATCAAAAAATCTCATTATATTAAATTTAAAACATTTATATGTTATTTGATACAATTTATTCATTTTAGTACACCACTTCTATATCATTATTATGTCAAAATAAACATGGTTTATTTATACATTATTTAATTTTTACCCAAAAAATCAACTATCTCAGAAAATTATAAAAAAAATTCAATTCAATATTTTCTAAGATATAATTCCCAAAATAATTCATTTTATCTTAATAAATATATAAATATTTGAATATTATCATTGAAAATAAAATAAACTATTATTAAGAACTATTTTTCATTTTGAAAATAACAGTTTTCGAACCGTTCTGAAAATTATATTTGACAACATTGAAAATATATGATAATTTATATTAATTAAAAATTATATAATAATTATATTTAAAATAATTATTTGAAAAATGAATCTATACATAAAAATAAATTCCATAGTTTTATTTTCAAATTAACCAAAATTACTATTTGTGTTTTACGGAATCAAAATAAAAATATTTAAAAAATAAAAAGAATAGGATGAAAATATATAAATTAATCTCCAAAAAATAATTTACATACTTGTATTGTTAGTATCATGATATAAATGAATTTAATACAAGATAAAACACCCTACGGGTAATGTGTGACATGGTAGAACATTCATTGGGTTGTTCGACAAACATGGTTTGGGTCGTGATCTAAATGAGATTGAACTTCTCCTGTACATGGTTTTAATCATTCGTATGTTTTTTGTTCTCATCATCATCTTAGTCAAGGGACATCCCAGTGATGATATCTCCATCAAAATATATGATAAATGGGTTTCGTAGGGTACATTACTTTTAGTTGAAGATATCCCATCTGTTGTATTTATCTATTAGATTTTTGAATCCTTATATTTCTACTAATCATGTGATAATTATTAATTTTCCATAATATCAATATAAAATACTCCTAATGGTGTTTTAAATCCATTTGGATATAATAAAACAAAATGTGTTAATATTTTTTCTATAATAATATTACATCATATGATAATAAATTAAATAAAAAATTATAATTTTAAATATAATATATTTTGATGTGACAAAAGTGTTATAGGAGGTTTGAATATGTGAAGGGAGGGAGTGCCACATTTTTAAAGTGGGGAAGGAAACCTATTATAAATTTCATCAAAATTTCCTAATAGAATCCTAAATGATAGTATAATTTCCATGATTTTTTTTTCAAAATAACTTTAAATTTGAAGTTGTTATGAATATGGTCTAAATATGTCCATTCAATAAGATTTGTGAAATTATTTTGGGCATATTTATCCCTTAGCTTTTATGTTTTTCCCCATAGTGAAACCAATTTGACCATAATGTCATTGATTAATTTTTAGTGTTTTCCCAATTAATATTTGTCAATAAATTATTTAAACATATTAGATTATATAAATATTTTTTAAAAAATATATAATATAGTTGTATAAATTTAATTCAATGAAGATATATAGTTTAATTTTAATCTAATCGCACATATTGATGAGAAATAGAGTTTTGAGGAGAATATGCTCAATTATTTTTAATATTTTTATATCAAAATTGATATTAATAATTATTCCAAAAAAATAAAGATGATTCATATATATATATATATATAATCTAACTAAAAATTAAAAATAATTCAAAATATAATTTTACATTTTAAATAATTGAAAAAAACACCATTTTCAATTAAATTCAATATTTTTCACTATTCGTCTAAAATTGAATCTATTCATTAAAATAAAAATAATTTAAAAATAAGATAAATTTTTAATTATTATTAAAATAAATATGTTAATTCATTGAAATGAATTTTTTATATGCTTTAAAAAATAATTATAAATTATGTGTGCAATGCAAAACAAAATCACCTTTTAGAAAAAAAATAGTTAATCGAAAATAATTTATTTTTCTTCCAAATGGATCAAATTTTATCATTAATAAATTTATATAAATTTTATTTATTATATACATGTGTAAAATAATAGTTTTCACAATTTATAGATTACTATTCATAAAATCCATTTTTAGATGTATGTTATAATAATAATCTTGAAATAATAATATTTTGATAGAGTATCATGTTCTGTTAATATATAGTGGTTCATGTATTGTAAGATATAAATTAAATTAAATTTCTTTAAAAATAAATATATTATACAGTCATAGGATATTAGATTCCCTTCTACATTTTTTGATTCAATTCATACATTCTATTAAATATTATTTTCATATTTTAAAATCGTAGGGTGTTGCATATTTAACCATATAGAAATTTTATGATTCAAGAAAAAACATTTCAAAAAACAATATAAAAATTTAAGTGTATTTTGAATTAACTATGAAAATTAATTTTATAAACCAATAAAGTTTTATCTAATAAAAGTATTTCTTATTCTATAAATAATAATATTCAAATTATTCTACAAAAATATTTTTAATTTTTCTCATTAAAATTAATAACCAAGGATACGAACTTTTGTTTTGGTGGTAAAATTAAAAAAATGGGGAAAATGAGTTTTAATGTATATAAAATACCTAATTTATTTTAAAAAGTGGAAACAATTTTTGAATTATGGGTTTCACTAAATTAACTCTCTTATTTATTATTTTGATTTTGTGTGTCCATTGACACATTAATAGTGACATTCCATTATTTATATTTAATGGGTTCTTCAAAAATTATAACTCGCTTTATATATGATAGTTGATTAATTAAACTATCTCATGATATAACTATGAATTCAAATTTAATTCTCAAAATCATCCATTATTCACATTATAGAATTATATGTCATTTTAATAAGACTAATTTTTTAAATTCCTAATTCATTAACATCTTGGGATATTTACAAATGAAATCTCTTATTATCAATGTGAGTATTTCTTACATCCAATAATTTTCTTATATCTAATAATAATCCAGATATATTATATTAAATATAAAATATATAAAATATTAATATTATTAATATATTTTAATGTTATTATATTATTTTATAAACCAATATTCATTCGTTTCTATCCATCATAAAAGACATAACTACATGAATCATGTGTACATGAAGAGTATTGGCTGCACGAAATGATGAGTTTAATATATATCATGTCATTAAATGGTCCATAAAAAAGCTCAATTTGAAAATTTAATATGATTTCCTAGAAAAATTCTTGATTCTTAATTGATAATTTTTCATTTACCTCATTGCGAGCCATTTGTTGGAAAATGGAATAGATAATAGTTTGTACATGTGGACTATCTCATACATGATCAAAGAATATCATTTTCCATATCAAACAATAATGAATGGTTTAAGGATACACTTATTTAATGAATATTATATTTATGAATTTTTTAGATATTAAATTTTCTTATTATTATTACATAAAAATGTTTCTATACTCATTAAATAATTATATCAGGATCCTGATTGAGTTAGTTTTAGAAACAAAATTAATGATGTTATAATATTAATATCATTAATAATAAATTAATGTTTTATAATTGTGATTTCCCATACCCAGATTCCACCAAAAAGGTTCCCCAGCCCTGGTGGGCCACATAGACTCATGCTCATCTCCTTGAACGCTAGTAGCTGTCGACTAGCTATCAAATCCTACGGTATGTTTGTGCAGAGACTATGAACTCATTACCAAATTGTAATTTAGTGCGTGAATTTAATCATAGGTAAATATCAGAGGAAATATATATATATAAAGGTACATGTGATAGTAAAAACATTTTTAATAACAACGAAAATAACAAGAGTAACATTCATCAACAGATAATGATATTTCATGTACTATAAATATGGAAACTATTGATACAAAAATTGGTAGAATATGTTCACAAAGTATAAAGGAAATCAATTAATATACTAAGCATCTAGAGCTCTGAACCGGTCATATTCTTCTAAGAATCATACTAAACAACAATAAATCAAGGTTTCAAGCTGTATGCATACAATTATCAACATATGAAACCTTTTCATATGTCTTGGGTTATAAATTATTCCTAAGGAGGTTGTGGGATAAATCTCAATGGGCGACCACCAAGAGTTTATATAAAATTTAGCCAATGTAATATAAATGAAGAAATAGAAAAGAATTAATATATAATGTAATGTAGTATAATTTAACTAAATACCCATATAATTGCTTCATACCTCAGCTAGTGTATGGACATGTCAACAATTCATTAATTTTCTTACCAGTTTGTAAATAAGTTGCATGTTAACAATATTGAATGTTCCAATATGTAACAATAAAACTTGTAATGATCTTTAATAGTGAATCCCAAGGTAATAACTAATAAACCATAGAACTCCAGGGCCTCCAACTCAGTAAAAATTGTAGCCTTGCATAAGATAGAGTGTAATCCAAGAATTAGGTTCCATAAAATTCCACAAAAATGTGCCTACCAAATCCAATGTTATCATCCCAGGTAAAACAGGGATATGAAGAGACATATCCCTAGGGGTTTTATACATGAAAAATATATGTCAATATTGGATCCAATTACTGTATCAAAACCATATTGTGATAATATGAAGGGATCCTACAGTCTCATATCAGGCATCAAAGAATAGAAAAGTATTGGGATCTAGGTCAGTATCAACCTATGAAATATGTATCCTAGAATCGGAATGGGTTTCCTGTGTGCTCAAAGAATTCTCTGATCAGAATCCATAGCAATCTCTAATCCTGACATTCCTATCTATTTATTAACTCTTATAATATCAACTTCATTTAATCCATTTCCTTTCCTTATTTTGATAAGGTCTTGTTGCATGCAACCTTTTTATCATGTCTTTTGGTTCATGCCTGGCCATTCATTAGTTTAACAAGGACATATAGAATGAAACCATTTTAATCCATTGAAATAATATTCCATATTCATGGACCATTGTTCTACCATCAATTAATTTGGTGATGGGTGCTTCTGATATGCAACCTACTATTCATTTACATTTTAGGCCAAGTGATGTACTTAGTATAAATGCCAATTCACATTTCAGTTTTGATTATTAACTAAAGAACGTACCTTGAATGGGTCATGTGGTGGTCATACATGGTAGAATCTATTATCATAATAATAACATTAATTGATCAATTTAATATAAAAAAATAAAAACCTTAGAATGATAAAGAAATGTCACACCCGAATGGAGGTTTAAACATGTCAAATACTAAACACCCAATTATGTCATAACCTATGACATGGAAGGGATGTATTTTTCATCATAACCACCAAAAATTAATCCAATATTTGGAATTAAAATATCAATATGGTTATAATAATTATAATATTGAAATAAAAATTCCATAAATGGCACATGAGGTAATGAATGGGCCCTAGACGACAAATCCAAAATCAACGATCATTAGGGATGTGTTATAGACCAACCACCGTAGGGATGCATTATCATTATCCTCTGGCATTGTCCCTTTATTTGGATCAGATCATAGTAGATATAAGAAAATGTGAAAAGTGATCTTACCTAGATATCATGGTCATTAAAAAGAGATAGAGAAAGGATCAAGTTGACTCTAGTATTTACCATTGAGTATCCAACAAGACGAACAAAATCTAGGTGGGATCCCGGAGATAGGATATCTTTGATTCATCATCATTGATATTAAAAAAATCTCTTAATTGAGTGATTATATGGTTAACCCCACTAGTTCTCATATTTGGAAGAAGAAGGAGGATTAATAGATCATTAAGGGAAAAATAGAAAAATTACCCAGAAAATTAGGTAGTGCACGATTTTTTAGCACAGTTTACAAAACCATGTGCAAACCATGTGAGGATTTTTAGGTAGAATGGGAAAATTGCACAATTAGGCTGTATATCAATGTGAAAACTCTATGAAGTGGTTCGATCAAAATAATTCAATCTGCATGGTTAGCCAAACCGTGCACCAACCACGCACCAACTATGTGATTTATCTAGTTTCCCAAAAAATATTGCTTTCAGGCCACAAACATTACCCAACCACCCTTGATACCTTTACTAAATAATTATGCATCAATATTAGGACCTATGTAATGATTTATTTTTAAATTTAAAGGATCCCCACTTGAGTGTTAAAAATGGGTTACTATAGTCTTCCCCCTTAAAAGAACTCATCCCTGAGTTCACCTTCCAATGTTAGAGAAGAATTGTATATGAAAAACTCCATCGATTTGGAATATATGTTGGATTAGTTATCCCAAATATCATCATGTACTCTACAATGCTACCATATCACCCATACTATGGTGAGAAACTGGCCTTATAGAGCATTCATGCTCCGATCAATGATGAGTACGGGGAACTCGTCAAAGGTAGAATCAACATCCAAATCGTCATCCTTTGGATAAAAATTATGAGATGTGTCAGCATGATATAGGCGAAGATGAGAATCATGAAAGAATTCATGCATCACATGGAATTTATGAGGTAAAAAGAATCTATAGGCTACCAGCCTGATTCTCTCTAGAATTTTAAATTTCCATAAAAAATGAGTTGTCAAGATTCCCTATAATCATAACCTTCAATGTCCTATCCAGGTTGATACTCAGATAAAATAGATCCCTGGAATCAAACTCAAGAGGTTGTCAGTGGTGATCAAAATAATATTTCTACGTATACTTAGTTGTGGTCATTCACTTTTTGATCAGCTAAAATAGATCTAATGTACCTTTAACAAGATGATGAAATAAATGGGACACCCCACATAACTCTAAACAGTATAGGGGTGATGATAATTTCCTACTATATAAGGCTACTCAGGTATCCATTTTAATTTTCACTTGAAAGAAATTATTATAGGATAACTCGATGAGAGGCACATGCTTCTCCCAAGAACCTCAGAAATCAAGGACACATGCTCGCGGAATAACCTCTTGAACATATGTTGTCAGTATAGATTGTCCATATGTCTGAGGGTGGAAATATTTTCTAATAATCACTTTATTACAATTGCCTTTGGAAATCTCTACCTGGAATAGAATGTGAAATGAGCATCCCTATCTTAAACGATTTGACATAGGACCCCGTGTAGTCATATATTGTCACATAAATATAGTCTTCCATGGAAGACAACTAAGAATATCTTTGAAATAAGAATGAAGCAGGTTGATTTATTTATTCGGTCAATTAGTACCGAGATATAATTACTACCCATCGGTGACCTATGTAAGACGGACGCAAAATATAAAGAAATATCTTCTCATTTCTATTCTGGGACTGGAAGTAGTTGTATAAAGACTCCTGGTCTCTGGTGCACTGCATTCAATAGATGACAGGTGGAGCACCTAATGATAATAACTTTTATCTAACACCCCATCCTAGGCCAAAAATACATTCACAATATATCTAAAAACATCATGGAGATGCCTTCATGAATGTCCCCCTAATAAGCATGGAGATCCATTGTCATAATCTCTATCATATATGTATGATCCCAGAAACATCCACGAAGATGATGGATGTCATATCTATCCACAGAAAAACAATCTATAGGTGGGGTATCTCTTGATATACTTTCATGAGTAACCAATACTTCATGATCTGAAAACTATCTACTCTTCTCCTTATGATGGAGGGAAGATATAACGGTCAAGTATGGGATGTAAGTCTACTAATTATTTCCATGAAACTCCATATTCATATCCTATAATTTGGACATTATCATCAATTCATCACTGGATTATCACCCAAATGGATCTTGAGTTTTCCGACTCAGAGCATCTATAACAACATTTCCTCTACCAGGCATACTAGACAACTCAAAATCAATGTACTGTCAGTATTCAACATATCTCCAATGTTTGAGGTTCATGTCGCACTGAGAAATAATATATTGATGACTACTTTGGTCCATTTAATGAAAAAAGTGCTCAACCATACGATAATTTCTCTAGCTACGTAAGGCATGGACAACTGTAGTTAGCTCAAGGTAACACATTTCTTGATTCCTCTCACGAGACCTCAACATTCAATATCCATATGCAATGACATTGTCTTCCTACCTAACCAAATCTCCTTGGCTGATGCCTTATGCATCTGAAATGTTAGTATAACTTATAACTGTATCTGGAAGATAAAAAATAGGTGAAAAAGAAATCCTCCCATTCAAATATTGAAAGGCTTTATCACATGATTTTTTGCATATATACTTGACATAATAATTTTTCAGACTATTAAAAGGTGAATCAAGACACATGAAATCATTTATAAAATGAATGTAATATCTAGACATCCCCAATACACTCTTTATATTAAAACATTTCTGGTGATATTCGGTGGAAACAACAACAGTAACCTTTTCTGGGTCAAAATATCCAATTGATTTCAAAATTATATGACCCATGAACTGGACTTTTTTGATTTAGATGTTTCACCTAGAAAACATGGAGTAAACTGAATTCTCTCTCAAGAATTATCATATTTATATCAATATGTTTTTCATGGTCAATACAATTATGACAATAAACCAAGATGTCATCCACAAAGACTACGACAATAGAATCCAAATAGTAGTGGAAAATCGTATTCATCAAATCATTTTAAATAGTATGTGTGTTCATAGGACCAAACGACATAACCATGTACTCATATAGACCTTACCTACTATAGAAGGTTGTGTGAGGTATGTTTGATGGCCTGACATGCACTTGATGATAACCCAATCTCATGACAGTCATAGAGATTACTAATGCTCCTCCAAGCTGGTCGATGAGATCATCTATTCAAGGAAGTCGATATTGGTTCAGGAATATATGATTGTTCATCCTTATTTAATACACTAATATACATAAGGATCAATCCATATTTTTGGCAAAAAGAATAGTCAAATACAAATAAGATTTACTAGGCCATGTAAAACATTTTTTCATGTAAATCCACTAACTTCTTCATGATCTCCTGAAGCTATGTAGGTTCCATCCAGAAAGGAGAAATGGACATTGGAGATTCTCCTGGAACAATATCGATTTTAAACACTACCTCTCTCTCATTAGGTATGAATGAAAATTTGTTCGGAACCAAATCCTGGGAATGATCTACTATTGGAGGGAAATCATATTTTCTTAAAACCTGATCATCAATTGAGAGATATTCAACAAGTGAAGTCAATCCACCTAGACCCTGATGATCTGGTCCCGCTCAACTAGCTCGGACATCCAACTCACCCTTATGTATAAAACGGTTTCCCTTTAGTGATGTAAAGGATTATTTATGGTTAAGAAGTCAGAAAATGAATTATGATGAACCAACCAGTCCCTAATGAGTATGATTTCGATGCTCATAATCTCAAGAAAAAAGTGGTTCCATCCGAATGGGTACCTTCATTCCATAGGGATTCATTTCATACACTGGTGCACACCCTCGATTTTTACCCCTAACTATATATATCGGGTTATTACACCAAAGTGATATTGTATTGGTACTCTGAGACTACCCATGATATATACAAAGATAATAGAGTTCGAAGCACCTGAATCCTATAAAGCATACACCAATAGAAGAAAATATAATAGTACATCATATTGTAGATGTTCCTATAGCCTGATACTCGGGTATCATTTTTAGTCCATTCCACTATCCTTATCCACGACCATGTGAAACTGAGAGACTACAATGATCATCACTTCTCAGGTTGCACTGCTAGTGATTAGGGGACTGGCTACCATGACCACAACCGCTTCATCCAAACCTGACAGTGTTATACCCGCACCCCTTGTGAAGTGGTGTAAAAGAACATTCTCATGAATGTGGAACTGATGCAGATCATTTTCCACTCAATGATAGTGGAAAGGACCTTCAAAAACAGTATATATGCCCTATATGGCCACAAGCCTAGAACTCCATTGGCTCTCTATCACATAGAGGAATCTTGTTCCCCTGTATTCCACACTGATGAATATCTATGAAGACATTTAAATTGGCACATTGGTTTTCACAACCCATATAAAAAACCTATAGGGAACATTTCATACCATCGAAAGAACTATTGGCCTAGCACGATACTGGTCCACTAGGCCTAGTAGTGCACATATCCCATATGTTATGCTTAGTGATAAGAGCCTGATTGACTATTGAAAAAAATGATGGCAGGTGAATTTTTTTACCTATGTACTGATGGAATAATAATGCCCATCCTCGAAAGGCCTCGCACAAAAAAACTCATCATCATCTAGAAGAGGTGAAAAGCACTACCACTCAATGAAATGTGTCGAATAATCCATCACAAAAATAAATTACCACTCTAGATGAAGGAACTCTCTTGATTGATCAGATCATAATTTCCATGGAATGAACTAATCATTAAGGGCAGTCTAGAAATCAAAACATAACATCCCCTAATGATGATCGACTGGGTTAATCACAACCAACCAATGTTTGGTTAAATCCAAATTCATGATTGTGGTAAGCCGAAGACTTTACTACAGTGGATTATCTAGATTCTCAAATATATGTAGGGTTGCCACTATCCTGGAATCATCAGCCTAAAGACCTCAATCCCCTAAAAAATTAGAGGATGATGCTACTAGAAATCGTGAGTCTGATCATCCATCATGGGTGGAAGTATCAGAGAACCATGAATATACTAAATCATACATAGTAACCTATCACAAACATGGGATTTAGTTCCCAGAAACAGAAAAATATGTGGTTCCCCATATGGAACTCCTAGAGGTAATACTAGAAACTCAAGACCCACCATGTATAGAGCATGGTCATCGCCACCCTCTAGTGTACAACATGAGGACTTCATAGCAGCATTGGTCTAAAATTTCGAATCACACACCTCAGAAAAATATTAAATATAAAAAAGGATCACTAGATGATGATGGACATTTGATAACTCACTACCCATGGAATATTACCCCAACTACCTACATAGACAACTAGGTATTGGTATGTTCCCAAGTATAAGTTTCACTTTATTTTACATTTTCTTTCGAGGTTCAATCCATTACCATTCGTAAACATAACGTGGTGGGATAATGATGTGCAACCATTTCATTTTATATCTCATTATTCGCATTATAACGGACAATCATTTTCGATGACTTAGTTCCCATATAACTATCACTCGAAACAACACACATTTATTTTTCAGAATGGGTTGACTTGGTAAATTACTCATCCCAACCCATGAGGTCCAATACACCTCATGAATTGAGTGAGTCAATCACTCAATTGCAACCAACAATAATACAAACATAAGGTAACAATATTACATCACTCATCAATCACGTACATATCTATAAATTAATATATGTGAAATACTCATTTAATGAATGACTATGTGCATGATATGTGATTTCTAGATGCCAATAATAATGCATGTAACAAATCCCCTTCCCCTCATATCATCAGACAAAATATGAGATAATTTAATCAAATTGAGTTATAATCAACAACTCCACAAAACATGTGAATCAAAAAAAGTGATAAAATATCAACTGTAAAAGGAAAAAAGAAGAAGGACAACTATAATTTTGCATAAATTGGATTTTACCAAGACCATGGGTTCACGACGACGACGAATGACTTATGAAAAAGTACCATGTGTTCACAATCACTAATAAAATTTCTCCAAAGTGTAATGCACAAATATAAATAAGCATTGATACCCCTTTGTAACGTCCCAGACCCTGATGCCACTCAACAGGATCCCTAAGACTTGTGGGTCACATGGACTCAAGTGCATCTCCCCAAATGATAGATGTTTTTGGCTAGTAGTATGGGCCTAGATTGTGTTTGTGGGGATACTATGCCATCATTACCAAGGAGTTGTGCAGTAATTTAAAGTTAAAATAGGGAAATATCATAAGAAATAGATGTATATAAACATAAGGAACAAGGAAAAAATAGGTAACAATAATAATAACTAAAATAACTCATGTAGAATTCAACAACAAATAATGATATTTCATGTACAAGAATGCTTGAAAACATGGATTTAAACCTCTATAAAATATTCCACAATGTATAAAGAAATAAATGACTCTCTCAATCTTCTTGAACTCCAACATGGTCATCTATTATCAGGATACATACTACATAATAAGAAATCAAGTGTTTTTAGCAGTAAGTTTCCCTTGGTCAACAGTTATAACAATGTTATTACCCCCGGGTACTAAATGACTCACAGAGAGGGTGTAAGAAAAATCTAATTCCGCCACCACCAATGGTGTATCTAACACCAATCATATGAAATAGAAATATAGTAGTGTAATGGAATGAATATATAAAGTAATGAAATACAATATAACTAAATAGAGATGTACCTACTTCATCCCTCAGTTGGTGTTTGAAAATTTCAACAATTCATTATTTTTTTATTACATTTTTTTAAATATGTCACATGTTAATAATAGAGAAGGTTCTGAGATGAAACATTCAAAACTGTAATGATCATTAATAGTGATGTCCCAAGGTAATTATAGAGGCTATATAGACCCCAAGGGTCACCAAATGTGTAATAACTATAACCTGGCATGGGTGTGTGAAATCCATTGTGTATGTTTCAGGGAATTACATAACAAGGTTCTTAATGAGTCAAAGTTGTTTTTCCATGGTAAAATGGGCTATAAAGAGACATGGAAATGTTGGAATATTCTCTTTTTAGTGTATCTGGGAAGATTGTTCCAAATAATCTCAATTTTAAGAACTATGTTCTTAATTACTAGTATGGATCATTGTTTGGGTGGTTTTTGAGGAAAACAGAAGAAACATGAAATTGTCTATGTGCACGCTGTGTACTTTTGTGTAAATGTCATGTAACTATTTTTTTCTTAAATCTGTGTATTGGGTGTGTAATAGCCATGCACATGTCTATGTGGGTGACCTGGAAGACCACCTAATGTTGGGCCTGGTTTATTCTTTTACACGTTGTTTTTTTATTTTTAATTGATTATTCTGAGCGGGGTCATGTCTCCACTATAGAACAAACTTATTCACCATGTTTTTCATATAGGAGAGGAATATACATAAGATAAAATTCGAGCTCCTCCCATTCCTCTATCTGAGATCTGATTGAGACATCGTCGGGTGCAATGGATTCCCACAGGCGAGTTCATTAATCCCCAAGATAATAATCACTTAATGATTTTTCCTCTATCATGATTTATCCAGGGTTGATTTTTTATATCCTTTTAGTGAATATATCCCATTATATGCAGATTTATTGTCTGAAGTTCAATAGTGATCATCGTACAATTTCAAGGTAGAGGGTATTTTCTTTTTCATTATTGTATTTGGTTTATTTATGCATAATGTGTCGAATACCCATGTTTTGTGTATTAAGGGTTTTTTAATTTCACCCGGTTTAATACCGACTATGGTTTTATTTAAAAAGCATTATTGATTGGGCGTAAGGTTGAATACCTTTATTGTGGATTTGTTTCCCATGTTTAATATTTTATATTCGTTTGGTCTACAAAGAATGTTAGTCTTTCTTTGTTTTGCATTCCTTGTTTTTTTAGGATGGAGTTACTATTAATTTGAGATTTATATGATTCTAACTATAAAAGTATTACAAAGGGGAATTGACTGTTAGAGCATCCTAAGGTAGGGTAATTTTTGTATAATTAATTTTTATGTTTACCAAGAAGTATTGTCTATGAGAGATACAGGGTGGTCATAGAATAGAGTGGTATTGAATGTGAGTGCTTCCAAGATGGTTTTTATTAAATGATAATTCACCAAGGGGTATATGATGTGAGAGATTCTAGGTGGTCATTACAGTTATTTTCTATTATGTTGTTCGAAGTGGTATTGACTATGGGAGCTGCCCAGGTGGTCATATTTATATGTTCAATGCTATTAGGGACCAAATGGGTTAGACAGTGAGAGCATTCCTAGAGGGTCATTATATAAATTATTAAATTAATGATATAATCAACCATAGGTGTTTTACTATTATAATAATCCCAAAGGGGTTTTTATTGAATGATTGTATGATTGTGATGAGTCTTCCAAGCCAAAGCACAAGCTTGGACTCAGTCATAGTTGATTGTTTAGATGGTCTTTTGAGACATGTATTGTTACTATTATACAGGGGTTATAGATCTTAGTCTAGATCCTAAGGTAAAATTATTCAACGTATTGAATAATTAATGAATGTAATTGAATGTAATTGAAAACTATAGAATTGTTTACTTTTGAGTATTTTCTAATTTATTGCTTCATTTCTGCATATTACCTTCTATATATATTTACTGACAGTTAGGCACTAATCATTTGGAGTTTCCAATTGGGATTAATCTCACACTCTATTAGGGTCATGTTATTGGACCGAAATAGATAATATTGTTGTAGATAAATATAAGTTCAACCTTCTATCTTTATTAGGTACTTGATTTTGTTGAAGCTGGAGAGCATGGGACCAAGCTCGAGATTGTGATGTTGTTTGAGATTACTAATTTTCTATACATTGGTTTCAGTATTGTATTTCCATCTTTGTGACTTGTTTGGATGATTTCCTAGATACATGAGACTTTTATCATTTATTTATATATATGTTGTTGTTGTTTTATACTGTAATTAACCAATTGTTTAGTTCTGTTTTATGGTATTACTACATTTACTTTGGTTTACAATATATTATTCCAATGTGAATACTCTACTAATGAGGGCATTGTTTCCCCAATATAAAATCGTGGCCCTCTCTACTATTTGGTAGCCTCTGTTGTTTGGAGAAATGCGCATAATGTTATGTGGATAACGAGAATCGAGGCACCTATGGTTGGAACCCAGAACTAGGACGTTACAATGTGGTATCAAAGGAGTTTATTTTCAATATTGAATTACTATTTGGAGCCTATAGATAGGGATAATAATTATTATAGTTTTGTAAATAATCTTTTCTTAAGAATAGATAACTAGAGTATAGGTAAAATCCAATAGACCTCAAATATAGATTATTTTTGTTTGGCAATTGTTATAGGTGATTTGATTTAATTGTTGGGTTACCCAATTGTATTGTCTTGAGATGATTTATATAATTGTGGTTCTATTTTCGATGCAACCCAATGAGATGAGGGTATTCAATCGAATTCATCATATAAGAACTTGATAGACATCAAATTTCATTCATTCTTATCATGCGATTTAGGGTGCATTGCTGATTGCATGCTTTTTTGGTAGATGATGTTCTAGATATGCATGATGTTTTGATAGATGTCTTTATAGAATACCTGCAATTTAATAGTGTATTGGAATATTTAATGTTTCAACTGAATGGATACCAAACTTATGTCCGCGAGGTGTTATAGGACCTCTTGGATCAGAATTTGGTGGATCATGTATGGACATTAAATTGAATTAAAGTTAGGATATGAAAAAGGATTCCAAAATTTGACTCACTGGAGTATGGTCTCTCACAGGTCAAAATTTGATATGCCTTATACAAAATTCTGACTTTTTAAGGGTTCCAGAGGAATTCAAGAGGCTTACATTTTAGAAAACCAGACAACAATATTGTGATGTTATAAAAACACACCATGTAATATTTTTCTATGGATGAATGTACATTTCCTAAGTTCATGTCGTGTACTTAGAGTATATGAGATGTATTTCTTGGTCGTTCGAATGACTATGTGACTAGAGATATGGGTTGAAAAAAAATTGGTAGAACACACCATATACTGGGGTTACACACCATTTAGTAGTAGACTATTTAATCGGATGTGGATAACGACATAGGAGGGTGAAATATGCATGGCACACACCATGTCAATTTTGTACATGCCTTCTAGTAAATGACCATGTGTCCTACTATGTGAATATTGACATTGGTGCTAAATAATTAAGTGGTACACGCGTGTTTTGATGGTGAACTTCCAAGGTACTTTTACATAGGAGAGAACCATGCAGTTCTAAACATTTAGAAGAACATGTACAGGAGCGAAAATTCAATTACACACTAGACATAGGAGGAACACACCATGTGTACAAGTGTTACATGACCAGGTTTGGTAGAGGTACAGTCCTTGTTAAAATCATAAGGGAACGTGTTGTGTAGTTTCATACACACCTTGTAAACCTATTTTGTGAAACATAAATTTTTTATTCTCCTTTTCCTTTCTTTCACAATTTATTTGTTGTCCTTGATAATCATAAACTGAGGTGTGAGCTTGAATATGATTATTCTTGCCACCATGAATTCCCCCAGCTGTACACAAGATAAAAGGAAATGCTCAGAAAATGAAAATAGTATATCAAGGACTACTAGAAGATTCTCGTGTCATTCCCATTTTGGAACAAACTGTTATGAAAGATGCTGGTGCTGATGCACAGTTCAATGAAGGATTTTTCAGGATGTTATATACTTTCTAGGGTGTCGCGCATCCTACCCCATCAATGGAAGAGTGGACGAAGGAGTTTCAGAAGAAACATCCTCCCACATTATAAGGGTATAGAATAATAGAGTCTATAGAGACATGGTTAGAGTCCATGCTTACTATCTTCGAGCATTTAGTGGTGCCTCCTGATAGGAGGTTAATGCTAGTGACGTACATGCAATGTGATTTTTCCATGAGATGGTGGGATGCTATCTCATATGTGGGATGTCATCAAGACGTGTCTTGAAAAAAAATTTAGAGGATTTTATATATTTACATCTACCCTGATACATTGAGGGCTGATCGAGCCCAACAATTCAGGAATTTGGAGAAGGGAACTCTTATAGTAATAGATTATTGTTCTTTATTTACAGATCTTTAGTGATGAGAACCTGTTCTAAGAGGGGATGAGTTATCTTTGGTGATGCGATTTGAGGATGATCACATGTATGACAATGGGTCACTTGTGAATTTCTTCTGACTGTCTTTGGTGACAACTATATTGAACCAGGTGCGGATTACCGAGCACAACGTAATGGATTTAAGAGCTACAAGAGAGGGTGGTTCCACATCCAGGGCTGGTACTCCTTCGAAAGATAGCAAGAAGCACCGAATAAAGATTTCTTGTGACGTATCTTCATGTAGTGAGGTGGTATGCTACCGGTGCTAGATTTGTGGACATAAAAGACCGCATTTCCCAAAGCAGCCAGTAGAGTGCTGATCTTGTTGAAAGATAGGCCATATTCAGCGCTTTTTCATTATTCCGTCACAAACTGAATGTGATAGGGTATCTATAATGAATCCAAAATTAGGAACAAGACTACCATTTTCACATTAGTTAGGGAACTATAGTCATTCAAGCCATTCATGCCAATGATTAAGTCATGGATGTGGTATCTAGAAGTGAGACATTCAATGAAATCATGGTGGATCATCTCCGGGTAGTCGGGTAGGGTCATAGGGCCACGATATAAGTCATAATTTCTTAGTAATGAATACCCAGAACAAGAAGTATCCCAAAAATTCTATAATTAGAGGTACATTTCTAGTTACCATAGTTTTAGCTTCTTCACTTTTTGATACAGGGCTGCCCATGGTTTTATATCTGTTTCCATTATGGATATCCTTAGGGTCTGTATCTTTAATTATTAGGATGTAATGATACTAGATTATATGTTGGTAATTAGGACGTTTAGTGTACATCAATATAATGAGTTCCCTATTGAGTTTGGTGGGTGTCACATATTAAGGTACCGATATGTCTTAGATATAACATGCTTCATTGTTATTCTCATTATAGACTGCATAGTCTCTTTTCAAGACATTGTCAACATCTCTCGCCACAATGTGAGTTTCACATCACCAGAGGGTAGTTATTTTCTAAAAAAGTGATAATGATATGTCTAGGCGAGAAAGGACGGACCCAAGCATCATGTGTTGGGAAGAATTATAGAATAGATAGTTATTTTATATCTGGATAACTAGGGGACAACAAAGATGGACATTCCTCTAGTGGGGGATCAGTTTAGAGATGTCATTCTAGTTGACATTTTTTTTACTTCATGAGTGAGAGGTAGATTTCTCTATCGAGCTTGTTTTAGGAGCATCAACAGAGTCAATTCCTCCTAATATGATGTCAATATCAAAGTTAATGTTGCTCAATAAATAGTTACAAGAGTTGCAAAAAACTGGTTTCACTCAACCCAGTACTTCTCCTTCGGGTTCGCATGTCCTGTTTACGAAGAAGGCAAACTATAACGGTAGTATTTTTTTGGATTTTCGGATGTTGAAGTAGTTGATGATCCTGAAATGATATCCCATACAGAGTATTAATGATCTATTTTATTATCTTCATAGAGTCCGAGTGTTATTTAATATTTACTAGGGATCTAGTTATAATTAGATTCATGGTAGACCATCAGATAAATCTGTTTAAGCCTTTCAAAGTAGGTATAGTCATTTCGAGTTTTTGGTTTTCTCATTTGGTATCACGAATGTGTAGGTAGTGTTTATAGAACAGATGAACCAAGTGTTCCATCCTTATATGGATTCTTTTGGGGTAGTATTCATGGATGATATCATGGTGTAACATCTCCCTTGAAACAATTATGCTACCCACATTGAGATCATTTTCAATACACTAAGAGAGAATCAATTATAAGTTAGGCTCTGAAAATTAAACTTTTGGACGGACCCTATTCACATCATAAGTCATGTTATCTCAGAGATATGTTTATTAATAAATCCCCAAATAGTAATATTAGTAGTTTCCTAAGATAATTCGGAGAAACACATTGAGGTACAGAGTTTCCTCGAGATGGATATTTACTACAGGAACATTATATAAGACATTTCAGGATTAGTAGCACAAATAATGGGATTTAATATAATGGATGTGAAGTACTTTTGTATAATTACTGTGATTTAACCATTCAAGAGCTGAAATAAATATTGACATCAGCATCGATACTCATTTTTTCAATGTTGGGAATGTGTTATACCATTTACTTTGATACATCAGTTATCAGTCTTGGAGAAGTGAGTATATAGGGGAAATGCAACTTTTTTATAGTTCTCGAATGTTGAGGCCACAAGAGAGTAATTCCCCAATGCATGATCTTGACTTATCTGATGTTGTGTATGATTTACATTGTTGGATACATTATCTATTGGGATTGAATTTTGTTGTATACACTAACCACAATAGTCTCTTGTATATCATTACATAGCATGATCTGAATATGAAACAGTAAAGGTTTGTTGACTAACATTAGCCTTTTGACATTGATGTTGCCTACATGTTTTGGAAGGTTAACATAGTGGATGATTCTTTGAGTAGGAGGACTCAGATACAAGTAGTTTAGGAGTCCAACTATGAGTGGCAACATATTGAACTCTTCTATGAGATATTTGGAGGATCATGAGAGACAGGGGTAGGAATTTCATTATTCTGAAGCTACTGCCTATACTCATCTATATCGAGTCCAAATGATGCAACTGTCAAATTCTGAAGGCCTATTCTAATGGGAAAGCATTTCATGAGTACAACCTAATCCTAGGTGGACTATAGGTGATGATGATATCTTTCATTTTACATAGTATGAATGGTTGTTAGCATACATACATGAGGATTTGATGAAATATTTTCATTCGATAGTTTGTGCAGTTCATCCTGGTGTCACAAGGATGTATGATGATATAAACCATTATTATTGGGGGTCCGGTATAAAGAGGGATGTTTTTCAGTTTGTTTTGACATTTTCCGCATGTCTGTAGGTGAAGGAAGAGAATCAATGACCCACAAGACTTTTATAGAAGTTACCCATTCTCGAGTAGAATATGAATGATATCATGATGGATTTTGTTATGGGTTTACTAAGGACTCCTTGAAGGAATGAATATGTTTGGTTTTTTTTGGAAAGGCATAGGAATGTTGCACATATCGTACCGATCAAGGAAACCATCAGTGTAAATGAGGAATGAAGGTTTTACATCCGATAGATTGTAAATTTTAATGGGGTTCTAAACACTATCATTTTAGATATAGAACCCCATTTACATCTAGTGTTTGACAGAGACTATAAAGGGATTTGGGTATACAGGTACATTTGATTATAGCATACCATCCACAGATAGATGGCCAGTCCAAGCACACGATTCAAGTGATGGTGGTCATTATTCGAGCATGCATCTGGGAATTGTTTCGTTCTTGGGAGAGACAAATATCCCTAGTGGTGTTTTACTATAATAATAGTTTTTTGGAAACAAATTAGATGGAAAATTTTGATGATTTTTATAATACGACATGATGATCATCCATATGTTTGTTGGTGGTATGAGAGGAGGCTATGATAGGACCTCGTCTTGTCTGGGATACAACTGAGAAGGTGGAGTTGATTTAGAATAAGATGGATGCTGCACAGCCTCAGCATAAATCTTATGTTGGTCGACAGAGATGACTTCTGATGTTGTTGGTCAAGGATATGGTTTTCTTACATGTCACATCATGGTTGGGACACAAGAGGATTAGAAGACAGGGGAATAATTCAATGAGATATTTTGGGCCATTTGAGTTTTTGGAGAGACTTCGACTAATTTCATATCAGTTAAATTTACCTCATAGGCATTTAGATACACACAACATCTTTCACGTTTCTTAGCTATGACAACGCTTTTCGGAACCATCTTATGTTTTCCTACCGAAAGAGGTTGAGTAGTAGGTGGATGCATCCTACAATGAGCACCCTATATAGAATTTGGAATGCAGCATGAAGGTTCTTCCTGGCTGGTATGTTCGTCTATTATGGTTTATATGAGAGCCTAAGTGAGTAATGCAAGAGACTTAGGAGATGGAGGATGATATTCGATCTTATTGGCTAGATTTTTTTTGAATTTTCATCATCTCCACCATTCGAAGAGCACATTAGGGAAAAATTTCATTAAAGTTGTAAGTTTGTTGGAACCCAAATCTTCATTTCATGTATGAATATTTGTTTATGTTTGTTTTTGAAGAAAAAGTTCGAATGAGGAAATTTTTTATGTACACTCTATGTACATTTTGTTACTCACTATGTACCCAGTTGCTGTGTGTAGCCATGTACTAGCAGGGTAACAGCTGAGAAAATGGCCATGTTGGTGACCTGGAAGACTGCCTAAAGAAAGGGCCGGTTGAGGCTAGTACAATGTGTGTAAATTAAATGAACACTCCATGTACATATCTTTTTAATTGATGAATCAGGATAGGGTCACGTCTCATCTCTATAATGAACTTATTCTCCCCATGTTTTATTCAGAAGAGTGATCTAAAACCGAAGAACATCAATCAATTATTGTTCCTCCATCTGAGATCCAATTTATATGTCGTTGGATGCGTTGGATTCCCACTGGTGATTTCTCTCTTTCCCTATAGCCTCAGTTGCTGATTTCTCTTCTCTAATTAGTTATCAATTGTTGATCGTTTTTATCCTTTTTGTTGATCTACATTATTCTAGGATGATTCAATGGATGATGTTCAAGAGTGTTCACTGTACAACATCATGGTAGGTGGTTTGTGCCTCTATTTGATTGAATTTGGATTATATAAACCTAACAATCTGGATACCCATTTTTGGGGTATTGTGTGTTATGTAATTTAACCCATTTTAATACATTATTTGGTTATTTGTTTTAGATTTGTCTAATTAATAATCATATGGTTGAATACATTTACAGTCGTTGTGTTTTCGATGTTTGATAGTTTATGGTCATTGGTTCTAGGTAGTAGGTTAGGTATAAATATTTTTCTATATCTCATGTTGTTAGGTTGGAAATAATATTTATTTTAGATGCATGTGATTTGAATTGGGAAAGTATGTCCAATGGGAATTGACTATGAGAGAATCCCAAAGAAGCTTCATTTATGTACAATTTATTGTTTTATTGACCAAGAGGTATTGCATGTGAGATATAATATTTGTCCATAGACCAGAGGGGTATTGGGTGTGATAGATACCCACAAGGTCGGTATGAAATAAATGGTGACCAAGGGGTATTGACTATAAGAGCATCAAGGTGGTCATTATAGTTATTTGTAATTTTTTATAACAAAGGGGTATTGGCCATGAGAGTTTCCCAAATGGTCGTTTGTAAATGATTAGTTCTACGTTGGATCAAAGGCATTAGACAATGTGAGTGTTCCCAGAGGGTCATTATATATATTATTAAATTGATGATATATTTAACTATAGGGATTCTACTGTGAGAATGTTCCCATAGGGTTGTTTGTTGAATGATTGTATGATTGTGACATGTCATCCAAGCCAGAGCACAATCTAGGACTTAGTATTAATTGATTGTTTAGATGGAATTTTTAGACGTCTACTATAATTATTGTATAGGGGTATGTATAGGCACTGCTAGATCCCTATGATAAATTATTTAGTGCTTTAAATAATTAATGAATGTAAATTAATGTAACTGAAAACTGTAGGATTGTATACTTTTGAGTACATCCTTGTTTATTACTACATTTCTTCATATTACCTGCCATAAATATTCACTTACAGATAGGCACAATTTTTTTGGTGGTTTCCTAAGTGGATTCATATTACACCGTATATGGACCAGGCATTTGGAAACAAATATATTATATAGCATCTAGGATAAATAAGGAAAATAACCCTTCTTCAACATGTACATTATTGTCATTGGAGATGGAGTTCATGGGACTATGGTGAGGCTTGCGATGCTGTTGGAGTATACTCCTTTTATGTACATTGGTTCTAGTAGTGTATTTATAGCATTGTGACATGTTTGAATGCTTTCCTAGATGCATGTGACATGCATCATATATTAATATATATGATGCAGTTGTATTTTTCTATCAGTCTACAAGAATTTTACTTCTATTGTATAGTATTACTAATTCTTCTTTTTTTACTATATGTTATTATATTGTGCATACTAAGCCAATGAGGGAATAATTTTATTATTATCACACTGTGGCCCTCCCTACTAGTCAGAAGCCTCTGGCATTTTGGGAAATGTGTTTGAGGATATGTGGACAATTGGGTTTGGGGAACCTATGGGTGGCACCCATAATTGGGATATTAGATCATTCTACTTCCCTCTGGTGAATGCGATGCTATAATGATAATGTATTGGATCTTGTTATATAGAGCACATTTCAACTAAAGGGAAAATGAAATATCTTTTCATATTCCGATCCATCTCATGCTCTTACATAGATAAAAGGTATATCATGAATCTCCATGTAAAAATCCTTAAATGGTGTGGGTGTTGATTCCATGTTAAGAGGAATACAACACTAAAATGGTTATGAAATAGTAACGTGTCAACCAAATAGAAATTCCCATCATGAGGGTATATTGAGACATATTTCCTAAAGAGTTAACCAGACTTCCCCAAAATCATGATATAGATATCTCTATAGAATGCATACCATGAGCTAATCCTATCTCAAAGTGTATATATTGGATGATTCCTATCAAACTACAGGAGTTAAAGAAGGATCTACAAGAGTATTTCGAAAAAGTTATCATATACCCTAGTACATCACTATGGGATGTGCCAGTGCTCATTGTCCAAAAAAGATGGGTCAATGTGGCATTATTTCTATTATTGGGAACTCAACAACATAACCATAAAGAAAAAATATCCTCTCCTGTAAATTGAAAACTTGTTCAATCAGCTATGAGGATCTCAGTGCTTGTCATTCATGGATATTCATTTTGGATATCCAGATCTAATGGTAAAAAAGAGAGATATTCATAAGATAATCTTCAATACAAGGTATGGGTACTATGATTTTCTAGTGATTCCCTTCAGACATAATAATTACCCTATATTATACATGGATTTGATGAATAAAGTGTTTAAACATCACCTTAAAAAATTTGTTGTATTTTTTATCTATAATATTATGATATACTACAAGAGAACAGAGTAACATGATGAACAAATAAGACATGTATTGGAGACATTACAAAAAGATATTTTTTTACCCATGTTCATAATCAATGACTTTTGGATGAAGAAATTCACGTTCTTGGGAAATTGGATCACAAGTAAGGGAATTTCTATGGCCCGTTAAAAAAACTGGAAATTGAGAAACGACCCCAACCCGCTAGTATTAGAGAAATATGTAGTTTTTTTATTAGCGAGGTGCTATCGATGTTTTGTGAAAAAAAAATCAAAGGTGTCATGCCCGATAACTATGTTATCTTGGAAATGGGTAATGAATGTCAATAAGGAAGAATGTGAGGGAAGCCTCATGAAGCTAATTAGAAGGAAAATCACTCCACCTATACTCACATTACAAAAGATTGGAGAATTTTTTGTGATAAATAGTGATGCTTCAATGAATTGAATGGGTTTTGTACTCCTAAAAAATGATAATGTTATAGCCTATACCTTATGACAGTTAAAGATCCCCGACTAGAACTACCTGAAATTTGACCTAGAGCTAGCATCTATGATTTATTCCTTGAAAATCTAACATCACTACCTCTATGTTGTGATGCATGACATATAAAATGATAAAAAGACCCTAATGTATTTATTCACACAAAATTATATCATCATGCATCTAAAGATATGGTTAAAAATACCATATCTTAATGAAAAGGCGGACAAGGTTGATGATTCTCGAAGAAGAAATGACCCAGCTACACTATACATGTATTAGAATAAGAAATACCATATATTCCAGGATATGTGAAGGATGGATTTGGAAATCGTAATTGTATACAATAAATTCTACCTTGAAAAAATGATATTCCAATGATATATCTAATAGATGAATAAGAAATCACAAAGTGACGATCCAAAGAAACAAAAGAGGGTAAATGTTGAAAATGAAGCAATGATGCCAGATATCCACATCCACTATATTGGTGTGATTAATTTTGGAAGGTGACAATGTGTACCATCATCACATATTATAATGAATGACCTATTTGATAATGAGAAAACTGTCCTTTCTCTATCCATCCTTGTAGCACCAAGATGTATTGTGATCTTCGAGAACACTTCCGGTGGTAAAACATGAAGAATGAGATTATTGAAATTATCTCAAGGTGATTGATATGTCAATAAGTTAATGTTGAGTGGAAAAAGACCAATGTTATGAAGAAAACCTTGTCTATACCATTGGGAGATGGGAAAATTTCACTATGGACTTTGTCACATGTCTCCCAAAGACATCCAAGGAAAATAATATGTTATGAGTTCTGTTTTACTATTCACAAATATTTTCCACTCAATCTCTATTTGGGATGATCTATCTCTTGATCAACTAGACATGATATATGTGATGGAAGTGGTGAGATGACATGAGGTTCCACTCTTGATTGTATATGATTGTGATCAAATGTTTACATCTAAATTGTCGATATTCCTCTAACATGCATTGAGTACTTAATTAAATTTCATCGGGGACGATGAACCCCAAATTGAGGGCCAATATGGAAGGAATATTCCATCCTTCAATGATTTGTTAAGATAATTCTCTTTATAATTCAATGGTGGATGGGATCTGAATCATGCATTGGATAAGTTCTAAAACCACAATAGCTTACACATGAGTATTCAGATGGCACCACATAATGTTCTATATGTAAAGAAATGTAGAACCCCAACCTGTAGGGATGACATTGGTGAATGAAATATAATTGGGCCAAATCTTGTTTAAGAGATGATAGATAGGGTTCATGTCATCCGAAAACATTTTAAAACTGCTTAGATTGGGCAATAGAGCTATGCAGTCAACTGTCCAAGGGGATTGTAGTTCATTGTTGTAGATAATATCTTCCATTGAATATCACCATGTAAGGGAGTCATGCGGTTGGTAAATAATGGGATGCTGAGAATAAGATAAATTGGCCCCATGGAGATCCTTGACCACATAGGAGCTAGGGCCTATCGGCTTTCACTTACACTGAATATGGCTAATGATTGTGAAGTGTTTCACATATCACTCCTGGGGAAGTACATACAATATCCCTAACATGTACTTAATCAAATTTGGTATAGTACGAAGATAATTCATCTTATCAAGAGTAACCAGTAACTATTCTAAACAAGAGTTATAAGGTTCTATGAAACAAGACAAAACAACTTGTCAATCTTTTCTTGAGGAACCATAAGTATAAATAAGAAACATAGGATCTAGTGGATGCGGTGAAGGAGAAGTACCATAACCTATTTATGTAAAATAATGATTTAATTGAAAAATTTAAAAAGGGGGGAATAATGTCGTGACCCAAACATTTATCAGTGAAAAATCTCCCTTATTGTAGTAATTACATAATTATATAAAATAAAATTCGGAAACATTGTGCCACTTCATGATTAAATGAAATACAATCACACCATTAAACATAAATTTTCCACTCCTATAAATTGAATATCTATAATAAGACATTCAGGATTGCGATGAGTATCAGGTATGGAGTCAATTATAAATAACATATTTTTTTTTTGAAATTAGTAACCTACCATTATTTAATGTAATATGATCCTAATGAATAATAAATCCTCCCATAGATTATTAAAATCACCCATGAATGTATGAATAACATTTAATCATATTACTTGTGAAAATATGACCATAATATTAGATTTTTTATTTTTTTATGTCATAAATAAATAAATAATTTAATTAATTAATTTAAATCAAAATGAATTTATGTAAAATGTTTTTCTAAATTAACAATTTTTTGTATTTGGGGTTTTAGATAGTTTTGTATGACCTTATGTACTTTTGGAAGGCATTATATAATAAATTTTAATTTAAAAATATATTTTTTTCATGAAAATTTTGATTTTGGTTAAAAAATAAAAATTTTCATATTTTGAGAATTATTTTTAAAAAATGGATTTCATGTTTGGGTTCTATGTGTAGAAAATGGTTAAAGTGAAATTTTATAATTTTTCTGATATATAAGAATTTTTTTTAATACTGAAGTTTGATAAATTACCAAATATGCTAAATAAATGAATTTATACTTCATGTTTCAGTCATGGATGATGTAAATGTGAATTCTTTAGAAACCACTTGAAATTATTATTATTTTTAGTAACAATAATCATCATTATTTCTTTTCATGGTGAGAAATAATAAATTAATTAATATAAAATTATGAAAACTATCCCCCTCCACTATAAACACATCCCCTCACACCAACATTTGTTCACACCACTCAGGAATCAAGACATAACTAAATTCTACCCAAATCTCACACTACAAGAGAACATGGATATATCCTTGAACCTATATCCAATGTGTTTTATATCTGTGGATATAACATGGTTTATAGCCACAGTTCTATTAAAATTGTTGCTATATCTTGATTTATTGCTATAATTTTCAAAATTTGTGGCTATGTTTTCTTGGCCAACTATCAGTCTCCCCCCCCCCCACTATTCGACACACTCTCCTACTTTCCTCCCCTAATCCACGTCACCTAGAACCCTCTACAATGACATATTCTCTACACAATCCTCTATAATGTCACTGTTATACTTCATAGCCAATGGTGTTCCATGGAGGCCTCCCCACCCTCCCACTCAACATTCCCCTCCCACCCTTCACCCTCTCCCCTCATGAATTCACTTCAACCTTCAATGTTTCAACTCCCAAACATCCCCCAATCACAATTCCTCCACCACATTTGGCTCTGAAGTATCCCTCACACTTCCGCACAGACTCGACCTCGACATGGCTTTGATGCCGCCATACAAAAATTACTCTGGTGCTACCCGGAAACATCCCTTTCGACTCAGCTCTAACACCTACATGGAGTCTCTTTTCCATACCTACCTTCATACCTCCCCGTAAACACGACCTGCCCATCATAGTGATGACACAGATCTGACAGTACCACACGCCTCACCATGAACCTCCACTAATGTAGCTCGCTTCTGATCGATGTCACTCTGACACAAACACACCACAATCTATAGTTCTCTATATATGTGGCTACCCACCCACAAAAATACCTTATTCCACTAACATGGCCACCCCACCAGCGTGATTTCTCAACCGAACCAATCCCAAACATTGCAATCCACTCTTGTGATTTCTCACTATCACCGTTCACGAACACTAGGTAAATACTCCATTCAGTTATTTGTTGGTATGTTATGATTCATGATTCATCAGTAATGTTGTGGAATTTATTTTTATGATTGATTATTTATTAGGATGAAGTACAATCTCTTTGTTGGGGATCATTTTATAATTGAGTCCTTGATATTATGTAAATCTCAATCATTACTGTGTGATGTTTTTTGGTAACTAGAATGTATGGTGTGTGGGATATCTGGTCTACTACTGATTTGGTTATACTCATTCTTGGATTTTTCTCAATTAATGAGGGATCCCATGGTTTTTTGATTGAGTAAACTTGTTTTGGGTTTTTGAAACATTTAAATTTGGATTTAAATATTTATAACATTCATATTTTATATAGTGTTTGTTTATTATTAATAATTTTGTGTAATTAATTTTTTTGTATAAATTTTTCAATCTATTAATTTTATGTTTTTTTTAAATTTTATTATGGGAGTGGGATGGATATTGGGAATCACTCTATAATTTCCATCGCAAGATACATACCACATCCCTTTCACTTGAATGGCTATTTTATACCAATAAGAGAACATTTAAACACGAAATGCGACCGTTTAATCAGAAAAGTGATGGAAAAACACAATAATTAAATTGTACATCATACGTAACATTCAGTGATGATTTAAAAATAATAGTGTGGTTGTTTTTTCTAAAGAACATGTTAGATGTATTCAGAATCTTTATCCGATGGAGATCCATGATTGGAAATAATATTGGCAACACGAATACGAGCATGAGGACAGATATTGGTGTGGTGTATATAATCATTTAATTTCACAGGATCTATTTGTGGAAGGAAATAATGATTAAAAATACTCTACTATGTACTATATAACATAATGGAGTATTTGAGAGGATTAAATGTCCATTGGTTAAAAAAATAATGATTTTGGGAATTTACATGGAATTCCCCACATTGCATTGGGATAAAGTCGTAATTGAACAACATAGACAATAAACCGGAGTCATTATTATCTATTAGGGTAGGAACTACAAAAAGAATATTTTTCCAATGGTTGGTTCAATCCACCCATCACAAAGTATAATATTCACTCATCAATATCCATGTTGATTAAAAAGAATGAGACAATCTTTATTCAAAGTCCTGAGTATGTAAGATTATGGGATATAGAGATGAAAATATTGGTTTTCATATATCGGAAAAAAAAATTAGATTGTGGTAAGAAGTCAAAATATGGTCATAAATAAAGATATCATATTAATAGATGATACATTATTTGTTGTTTTATATGATATTAAAGTATAATGAAATAATATAGTTCAAATTAATATGATTCTATACCTTTAATATGTTTTAGAGATTCATGGAAGAATTAAATTTCCAGAAAAACTAAACATTACAACAAATTTTTTATCGGTTTCCATGTATTTATAATGTTTCTAAGGCCTGATGTAACATAAATTTTAATGTCGGGAAAAAATACCTCAAGGTAATATTGCATCATTTTTGGGTTGATTGTGTTTGTTGAAAAAGCGGGTTTCCATGGTGATTTGTCAAGTTTCAGAGATTTTGTTGACAAACCATGTTAACAAATAACCATGACAAAGGAAAATAAGATATGGAGGGGGTACAAAAGAACAGATACAAGGTGGAACTATTTCCCAGTGTTTGACAAATTTTTGGGTTCCAAAATTTGGAGTTTGGTGAGCATCGTGAAAAGTGGATTTCCTTGAAGATATCATAAAGAATTGAAAAGGCGTGATTTTTGAGAAGATAAGCTTCATGGATTGAATTTCGTGAAGACTAGAAGAATGCTGATTGTGATGGTTCATGATTAAGATGAGCTCGGTAAATGGAAGAGTTGAAGAGAATTGCAGTGGCGAAGGGAATTGCAAGTGGAGCTTCACGATTTGTTATTCGAATTTTGTGGGGAATGCACGATGTAAATGACAGAATTCTCTTCAATTGCGATGAGATCCATGATCGGGAAAATTACGTAGTGCTTCGTGATTTTGAATGAATTTCGGTAGAAGCTTCAGAGATTCACGATTTGAGAGGACATGGCATTGACTTCACATGTAAGATTCAAGGGTCGGTGGAATCACCTATAAATAAGCCTGGAACCCCTCGGGAAAAGTAGTGAGTTTTCGAAGAAAATCTTTTGCACTCGGCTGGTGAAGGTGATTCACGAAGGAAGTGTACATAACGACAGAAGAGCATCACGATGACTAATCTAGCTCTACGTTGGCTCAGTGAGCATCGTGAGGGAAGTCGCTTTGTGATGACTTGATCATCGTCAAATTCATTCACGAGAGTGCTTCTTGAAAAGGAAGGAGATTCGCGAAGGATTTTTTGAGCATCGCAAAATTGGGAACATCACGAAGTAGTGTACATTGTGAAGGTTTTTTCAAAGGAATTTTCCCAGTGTTCATGGGAAAGGGGTATTCATTAGTGGATGATATTCGGAAGTCAAAAGAACATCTACATACAGTGGAGGATGCATTAATTATTGGTAATAAAGAGACCTACAGGTCTATAAACTATGAGTGGATCTTCTAAAGAAGTAGTGAGCTCATTTTAGTTGAGAGAGCAATGAGTTCTAACATTATGAGAGGTTGTAAACCCGGAGGTATAGTAATTCTACTTCGAAATTGTAAAAAGCAGTGCGCTTATAGTGGAATTGGTAATTTGGAACACTGTCTGTGTATGCTCCTTGGACATAACCTAGTGTGGGTGAACCAAGTAAAAATAGATGTTCCATGTGCATGCATTATGATTTATTCATACTCTGAATCATGAAGAATAGAGAAGAGTGTTTTTTCTAACATCTAAACAAGATAAAAAAGGGGAAGTTGTTTCAATATCTTATACCATGATTCACCCCCCCCCACTGGGTATATAGCCTAGTGGACCTGACAGTCAATGATAATTGAATGTCGAGAAAAATATCCATAAGTTAAAACATTATATGATACAATAATAGAAGGAAGATAAAAATTTAGACAACCAATGAGATCCAGAAAAGATATTTTCCATGTGTATAAGTATTATTGTGATATGAACAAATTTATTATAATGGATGGTAGTGTTCTTGAGTATCCGAAAATGATAGTATTTTTAAACATATGATTTTATGGAATCTAACCATGAGGAATGATATTTATTCAATCCATGTATCCTACATTATGTGGATGACATAGTGGTCATCCCAGGAATAATTAATTAAAAATGGGTGCATTAGTTGAAGAAAGAAATGTATTATAGTTGGAGGAACAAGTAAATTCTACTTGTAAAGGGCTTTCAAAAATCAAAAGGTGTGGATTCCTTAGAGAACTGTTCCCTAGTAGTTAAACATATATCTATGCGTATTTTATTGAGGATCATTTACCATTCTAATATACATTTGGAAGAGTTAAATGTGAAGAGAATATTCTTCCAGAGGGGCCTAAATGTGGATATATATGGAGAATTTTTTTAGAATAAAGTAAAATTAAAACCCAGATCTTAAATACATGATAGTATATAGTCATTATGGGATAATGTAGGTTCTAGGAAATTGTAATCATTAATTTAAATTCTACATGATTATGTGTATGTTCATCCTATGATGTGATAACCAGTTATATTATCATAAGGTGTTTGATGAAGGGAGTATCATAACACTACTTCAACATATTGATGAAACATTGAGTATATTTTTAGTAAATCAATTAACTATTTAAATTGGGTTTATATTGTCTAGGATACTCAAGATAAAGGATCCTGGTATATATAAATGGGATTTGGGAATGTGGATTGTTAGAAAATTATGGGATGATATTTTATCCTAGATCTAGTTGTATTATGTTCAGTAGGTGGTGGATAACTTCAAATAAGAGAGGTTAAAACAGATAACTTGACCTCTAGTTAGAAACATAAATACATGAATGTTGATGTAACATAAAATGTCAGTCGAGGTAGAGTAAATGAAAAATAATCCATTGAATCAGCTATAATAAGAATGATGTACATCATTGTTTTTACACATCCTGACATTAAAAATGAAATTATATTGGTCAGTAAGTACATTCTTAGTCTTGGAAGAGAACATTGAAAATATGTGAATTGGATTATCAAATTATTAAGATGATATAAAATAATTACAGTTTAATTCATAATAAACGAGTCATTACAAGGGTTTTAAAACATTGAATTAGATGGGGATGGAAAAAATTTGAAACTAATGACCAGATATGTGTTTAATTTTATAGGAATGGTAATTATATGGGTAATAAAACATCATTTTGTAATTTCACTCTAAATAATTGAATTAGATTATTCCACTTTGAAGGATGTTTGGAAAGAGCTAATCTTGTTTGGGGGATGTTCTCAGAAAGATAAAATACGATTAAATTCTATTAGTTAATTCACAATATATAATTAATTTATAAAAAATACAATGTTTCATCCAAGTAAAAATAATATTGATCTAAATTATCAAATAATTCATAATGTTTTAGAGGAAAAACTTTTGGATCTAGGTATTATTGAAGAGACTCAATATTCATTTGACATGTTAACAAATGTTATAATCTTGAATGTGATGAGGTGATTTTATGCCTTGATTGGGTTAGGATAATCTAAAGGCATATTAGGGAAGCGTATTAATTACAATGGAATATGAAATAGTGTAAGGAAATAAATGTAATATTATAGTGGACATGGTGGGGATGTTTAGTGAATGATTCTTAATTTGGAGATTGTATGTCATGGATGGGAAAACCATTTTCCCAAAAAAAATAGATAATAAATTAGAAGATCATTAGGAATATAATTTACAATGGTATAAATGGTGATCGAGGATAGGTAGTTACCCTGTTCTAAAAAGGTAAAATAAATAGAAACAAAAATTCATTCCTACTTATATGAAGATTGAATACATCAAATGATACAATCCTATGACATTGAATGGATAATATTGTTACATAGTGGTATTGGATTGTATAGATGAATGTTTCAAATGTTTATTACCCTTAATCACTTATCATGATGTTAATTCTGTTTTTTATAAAATAACAAATTCGTAATTATATTAATGTGAATTCCACTTTTTTGAAAATGATCTTACATAAACACCCCAATGTTCTTCCAATACATCATTATTCTAAGTAAAGATACTAGGGGAATATTTATATATATAAAAACCACAGATAACATGATTCATATAAGATTAAATATTTCCCTTTTATATAAAAATAATTTTCAAAAAAAATAGTCACTGTCTTCTATTATTTTCATAAAATTTTCCTTTATAATACATTCAAAACATCCTCATATATTTTACAAATGTTTTCTTTTTTTATCCAATGTGATTCATAAATCCTCTCTTCACTAATTAAATTCTATTAAAGTTCTAAATAATGTTTAAAATTTCATAGATATTTTTTCCGTCATGAAAAGATATTCATCCAAGAAATATTTTCCCTTTTGAAATTATTTTCCTTCATGAGATTTATTATTTTTAGTAAAACATTCATTTTAAAAAAATTTCATTTGAATCATTATTCCTTTTATAAGAAATATTCATTTACGTGTATTTTATTTTCATAAAACCTCTCTATTGACCTGAAACATTAACATTCATCACAAAAATAATTCTAACCACTTCTAGAAAACATCTTTCCATAAATTTATCCTGATTTACACTTTCCGAAATCTTTTAAACAAGAATTGTTAACAAATATTATCCATATAATCTGTTAAAAAACATGATGTGTTTCAGATAAAATTGTTATGATAATTTCTCATATTGAATGTAATAATCATATTGGAATAATAATATTTTACTTGTTATGTTATGATTATTTTAAGGGAGTGATTCTTGATAATTTTATTCTATTTTTTGAAAATTATAAAATTTAGTGATAACTTTTTTATTATATTTTTTAAAATTATGGAACCCATTACACCATTTAATTAACCTCCTAATAAGGATATTAAGACAAAGTCTACTAGTGACTGAAATATTGAATGATAATTTGATAATATTCTTCTAATGGTTGAGTACGGGACACAAGTAGAGAAAAAGAGCACTAAGGGACTTGTTAAACAGATTCAAAATATTAAAGGGATAGAACATTAGGAATTAGAAATGATTCTATTTATATTTATTGATTTTCAGGTTAGAGTTGGGTTGTTTTTAGTTGATAATTTAAGTCTCGTAGAGCTTAAAAATGGAAGAAGGGGATGAATAAAATCTTTTATTTGATTGATTCTCAAGAAGAGAAGTTATAGGATATTTACATCTTTAAATTTTATGTTCCATCTCAATACTAATGGGATATCTAAGTCCACATAAAGATGGATGTGGTTGGGTTATGGGAAACATATTCATTTTCAAAATTACAGTTCTTATGGTGCTGATTATATTTATAGATGTACAATAATATATATAGATTTTAAAAATTATAGTTTTTTTTATCAAAGGATTTATCATAAAAACTATGAGAAAATATATTGGGTTTACTTATTTCATATTTATAAATTTAAAGTCTTCTCAAATTACACTTGATTCCTTCTTTCACTATTATGGGATTCATTATTGATTTGGATTTTAAACATATGAATCGAATTTGAATATCATTTATCAATCCATTGAAAACATTGATTACAATTTCAACATATCGTTTTCATTTTTTCAAAATGAAAGAAACTAGACTTCCCAGAACATCATCATGAATATAAAAATCATTAAAAAAAGGTCAAATTATTCTCCCTTTAATCTTCTTTGGTATGAAATTTATAAATTTTTTTCATTATTTTTCCTAACTGAAAACAATAAATGTGGGTTTCCATATGATCTTTAAGATTATATAGAAAAATGAAACACTCTAGATATCTCAGAACATCATCCTAAATATGACTATTCTTGAAATGTCTTGATTCTCTTATTAATTTTATATAGTATAAAAGGTATGAATTTCATAGGAAGCATTGGTTTTTCTGTCACAATTTGTTATTAAGAGTCTAAAATTGGTTTTTTTTGGTTCCCCTCAACTCTCTTCTATTCTACTAAAATATTTATTTGCATGTACAAAAGGGAGTGTGGTTGGTGTGGGTTTATCAAGAGGGGGGGGGGGGGGGGTTGTTAGGGGGTCTTTACAAGTAGGGGTGTGTAGGGTGGGGGGGGGGGGTTTCCAGTGTGGGGGTGGGGGTTCGGGGGGATTTTTAGGGTGTGTGTAAAGGGTGATTTACATAGGGGGAGGGGGATGCAGTGGGGGAGGGGGTGGAGGGGGTTCGTCGAAGGGGAGGGGTGAAGTAGGGGCATTTGCCCATGTCTAGGGGTGTTTTCCAAGGGTGGGGGGTATGGAGTGAGGCATAGGTGAGGGGAGGGGGTATGAAGTGAAACATATGTAGTCCAATATAAAAAAATAAACCAAAATACATTGAGTGAATCCAAATATAATAATTTTTGAGTGTATATAAACCATAACAAATATACAACTAAATCAACATGAACATAAAAAACACAATACCGAATCATTATTGTCTATGTACGATGAGTTTTTTCTGAAACATAAATTGATACATCCAACATTAACATCAACAATTAAGACTATGATTATAATGGATTTGTTTTTTTTTCTTTTCAAAATATATTATCTGTTTACATTGTCGGATTTTATAACTAAATTTGTAATGTATTTATTCATTTGAAATATGTTTAATGCAATACCTATCATGTTTCTTAGGCACTAAAGACACCAAGTTAGTGATTAAATAAGCTTGAGTCTACGGGCCATGGATGTAAGGCTCTGAAAACTATTGACTAGGATATAGTTACTTCTATCACAGAGCATATCAACTATATCCTATAGTCTTTTTTTGTTCAATTTAGTATTAGGTGATGTGCTTGGCCTAACTTGATTTGTATGTTTCTCTCATTCATTTTCTTTTTCTAATCTATTTTCTACATTTATTTTGTTAGTTATGTGTAAAGGGGTTCAATTTTTGGGAAGTTATTCTGGGTTTGTTTATTCTCGGATAAATACTATACATGGTCTATTTTCTACAATTTTCTTGATATTACCTAGTCTCCACACATGAAATAGTTAGGGACATCTTTGGATATGTATTATAAAAAATGAAATGGTCAACCAACATAACACTGAAGTGGTTTATCCTATCACTAGTTTATCTAAAAAATAATGATATTTTTTATACTATATTATGTTTTTAATGTGTTTTTACCATTTTAGAAACCGATGTGGCCATAGAACACATGTTCCGTGACATTGTTTTATCTATTTTTATTTATTTATTTAATTATTATTTCTCTTTTTTCTAAATAAGTGCACTTTTATATTTTTTATTATTAAATATAATATTTAATAAATTTTCATAATTAATCATATATTTTAAGATATAAATATATTAATTTATGTTTCAATATATTTTTATGGTCTAATAACTTTATATTTATTGTGGGGTTTTTGTTTGCATTTTTGATAATTTAACATTTATAATTTAATTAATTAATTCTTATTTTTTATATAAAGAATGTAGTTTAAATTTTTTATTTCTTTTATAAAGTATTTATTAATTTTAGTGACATTATATAAATATTAGTCATCTTATAACAATTCGATATTTATGAAATTATGATAATAAATCCAAGAAATTTATTAAACCTCATTCATTTAATATCATTAATTATCATAATTGTTGAATAACATAATAATTATCTATATAATTTATTTAATTTAATTTGTTACAATAACTACTATAGATAATTTAATTTTGTTTATAAAATTTATAATTTTATAATAACATTTAATAATTTAGTAGTATATTAGTTTTAGTTTTAGTTTAGTAACAATTTATGTTTTATAAATTTAAGATAATAATAATTTAACTTAAAGTTAACTGGGGTTCTAGTTTTATTAAAGTTCATGATGTAATTAAATTTCTAATTGTTTAAATTAATGTTTAGTTTTATTTATTTATTTTGTTTAGATTTTATTTACGATTTAATTTATTTACACTTCTATTTATTTTACAGTGTCATGGTGGAACCATCTTTATATCATGGTCTCACCCTTGTCATGGTGCCACATCAACCCTTTTTCACAGTGCCACATCAACTGTTTTCATTTATAGTGCTACCACACACTGTTTCCATTTAACTGTCTCACCATTTTCTGATACGGTGGTACCGTATCCCCTTTACAGTGCCACCATAAATCTTGGCACTGTATACCATTAACGGTGCCACCATAAACCATGGGACCACATCCCTTTTATCTTCCACTATTTACTTGACATTGGTTTCCACCTCTTCTATTGTAACTCTCGCCCCATCACTCTGCCATAGAAATCACTATCTCATTGCTTCACAATGTCCCTACAACAACATTCTCACACTTGTGCCTTGTACACAATCCTTAATCCCACGCCACCATAAAAAAATCATAATTTTCAAAAAAAAAAACTCAACTGAGATCTAAAGAAATTAGAACCTCTGACAAGCATCTAGTCACTTTGAATTAACCAATCCTCCTTGGTCAGTGCAGATCTAACATATGCATCAATGAACAAATGATCGATCTATGAAGAGGGTGTCCCTGGTGATTCTTAGCCTCTTTGTTCATCGCTGAGTAGAATACCGAACTAGGAAGTTCATCTACCACATGAGGAGTTGCTGACACCATCATTCCATCGTCCTATGCCACACCTTGTTTTGATCGGAGTTGTTGCATGTTGTTGGAGTGAAGGAGGATGAGAAGACTAAACAATTTCTACATTGCTGTGAAAAGGAGTCGAGGGATCGAATTTATCACGAGCTAAGAAGCTTTATCATTGTAGGGTACCACTGTGGAGCCAAACATGCCGACAGCATGATCCAAGCCTTTGTTGAATATGGTCTTTACGAGGAGGAGCACTTTTGTTCGCCAGGGCGCCAAATCTGAAGAAGCCTGTCTGAAAACCTTCCTTCCCTCTACTGCATGATTGAGGGGGGGGGGGGGTTGAAGAAGGAGAAAAAAATTAAATCAAAAATATAATAATATTAAATTATATTAATAAAATATTAACAAAATAATAATAAAATAATAAAATTAATTTTCAATGACATTTCTCATACCTTTTACTGCATGATTTAGGGAGGGATGAATTGAATTTTTTATTATAAAATTACATTTCACTAAACTAAAATAATAAAAAAAATTATAAAATAAATATAATAATTAAATAATATGTGTATTAATTAACCAAAAAAATAATAATTAAAACTAAAATATTAAAATTTTATAGATTTAAATAAAGAAACTAAATCAAATTAATTTAAAATAAGATACATTAATGAAATATTAATAATTAATTTTTTTTTGTTTAATCCTAGAAATTATATCATAATAAAATAAATTATTAAATTACTTAATTAAATGACAAAAAAATTGAATAAAATATATAATAAATAAAATTTCTAAATTTTAAATGTTATTAATGATTTATAAAATTAATTTTCTAATACTAACAAAATTAAAAACTATATACCTTAATATTAAATTATTTATTACATCTTAAATTTTATTATTAAATCATAACTATAATAATAATAATAATAATTTATTTAATTAATAATTATATATTTTAAAAAAGTATTCTTAATAACATATTATCAATAATACTAATCTAATTATATAACTAAATAAATCACATTACTTAAAAACAATTAAATTAATTAATTACTATAATGATAATTATTCAATTAAATTTTCATTGAGTTTTTTTACCGTTTCGTTTGTTCATTCCTATGACGGTTCAAATTATATTCCAAAACACATTGAAATCTATTCAACTAACTCATCAGGAGTCAATTACGAGGGAGTTTCTAAAACAACATGAGTTTCATGAAAATATGCAAGTGTGCAGTGCATAATGGAATGACAATTAATGTTGGTGGAAAACAATGGGTGACATGGTGATAATAAATATAAACGTAGAGTAGTGGGAATTATAAAAAATAGACATTAATTAGAGGGATTAGATGATTAACATCCATGAAGAGTGAGAACCTGGGGGTTAAACTTGGATAACTTCTTAGCGAACCACTTCCTGGACACCAGAGGGATAGGAGCATCAATGATTCGAGCTAGGAGAGGGAGATCACTTCCTCTATTTTCATTAATGTTTATTTATTTTAAATTAAATGATTTTAGTTTATATAATAGAGATAATGAGTGGATAAATCATATAGTTCGGGGTTAAAAATAGAGTCTATTGGTTATATTTTCCTTCTTCTCACTGTAATTTTAAATTTTTTCACAATTGAACAGCGAGATCAGCTCTGAAAACATTAAATTTCAACGTATTATTACCTCTTAATCTCAGAACTCCACAATCATTCGGTGAGTCTGATTGTGGATTAAATTATCTTAATAATTTAAATTGAACTGAATACAACAGAACTTATAGTGAGTTCATTCTCTCATCTTTATTCAAACCATAATTCTCACAGTTGATTAATATTAGAGTGGAGAACTCTAAGATTTTTCATCTTGAGTGATCTATCTCCTGGTGAGGAAAATAAACCACTCCTTTTAGGTGGTACCAATTGTATTCACAAACACAATATGTAAAATTTTAAAAACCAGTAGAATCGATATTTTTTCTTTTAATGTATTTCTCTTGATTACTCACATATCATCATTTTATATCTCTGTTACTTATTGTTTTAGCCTACTTCTTGTTTAATTACTCTTTTGAACAAAAACTCGAAAATATTGTGGGGTTTCATTGGTTCCATGTGATAATAAAATATAAAAATAATTTTTTTTAAAAAATAGAAAATATATCCCACTTCATACAACATTGGGGTATTTTTGAATGTTTTTAGAAGAATAGTGGTCAAAATTACCTTATTTGTGGGTTCGACCCTGCCTGCCACATATAATATTGTTAATAGTAATATAAGTTATTAAACATTCATATACTACAATGACGGTCATGATCATGTTTTTGGTTCCATTTCTGGGGAAAGCAGGAGCCATTAATTTTCTAAATAAACTAAAAAATCACATATGAATAAATGTTGAAAAATTTCAAAACAAAAAATACTATTTGTTTCTTTTCATGAGGAATTGTTAAAAATTTCTTACATCTGAGTATTGATTGTTGTTGTTTGCATGAGAACAAGAAATTATAGTGTTAGATTAGAACCACTGAACCCTAAATCTGATCAAAATTTAACTGCACTATGAATGAAAAGAAAATATGAAATGGAAAATCTAGATGAGAGTGTTCCTCCACCTAACAAAATCCAAAATCAACCAGAACTCATAGATGAAATAGAAAGACCTAGAATATGGGAGTTTCAACTTCCTCAAGTTTCATGAAATCCATCATACATTATACATATCCCTAGATCCAGAATGTATAAGCTAAGACTAACACACATTTCATTATTTCCTCATTTTTAATGGGATCTCTAATGAGTACTCTCTTGCCTTCTCTAGAGACTCCTATAATATTGTGAAACAATTTCATCTTCTAGGACTCACAAAGAATGATCTATGGATAAGATTAATTCCATTTTTCCTTATAGGGAATTCTAGGAAGTGGTTTTTGAGCCTAGATGAGAACATTTTCAAAAATTTGGATTAAGTGTATAACAAATTTATCATGAAGTTTTATCCCCAAAAATTGAACGGTGAAATGAGAACAAATATAACTAGTTTTTATAAATAGAATGCCGAAGCATTTAATGAATCTTTGGATAGATTTTGCGATCTTCTTAGGCAGTTTCCCAATCATCAACTCCCATTACACCTTCTCATGGACAACGTCTATGAAGTGATATCATCCTCGGGACAGAATCTAGTTGATTAGACTACCGAGGGAAATTGCAATAATAAGACAGATAAAGAATTGTGATAAATTTTTTATAATCTTTCCCAGAATTCCCAACATAAAAATTCATGAATAAAAAGAATCAACAGAAATGTTAACCCTTACACTGGTTCAATAGATTAAACTCATGCTCAACTTGTAGAAATCACAAACCAATTGAAATATATAATAAAACATAATTGTAAAAAAATTTCAATCAACTTGGATGTCTAAACACCAACTAATCAATAAGGGAATAGTGTTTACAGTGTAGTATGATTGGGAATATTGAAATCGTTTGTCCTAACATTGATATTCAATCCCAAAAACATGAAATTTCTAATTTTGATAACTGTATTCCTATAATTCATACTAATGAAGGTCAATTATCAAAAAACAAAAATAAAGTCTATATGAACCATCCAAACATGTCTTGGAAAGATCATGGAATAATTAAACAATCCAATGCTTCTAATTACTCTAACCAACCAAGGCCAAAAATTCAAAATAAAAAAAGTGGCGAGTCTTCAAATATACAAGGAAGCAATTGTAATTAAATTTCTTATATGCTTGATCAAATCTAAACTCAGCTAACAAAACATCAAAATGAATATGAGTGAGATAAAATAAAAATTAATGTTAGAGTTGAAAGCATGGGAACACAAATTTGTCAAATGCTATAGGCTTTCCGTCTTGGGAAATGGTAGACTTCCTAGTTCAATTTAGCTTAACCTTAGAAAGGAATCCATGGTTGTTGTAACTAGAAATGGGATGAGTACTCATACTCTTGATGAAAACCCAACTAAAAGTTCCCAAAATTAAAATCCTCTTCAATCGAAAAACACAAATATGGGTTTTTCACATGTTTAAAATTCACAAAAAAGTCTTGTAAATGATGGAAATATTAATTTTTCATCGGAAGCACATAACGGTAATTCATCTAAAAATAAAAGGAATAAAGGATAAGAAAAAAAATGATGAAGAGGTGAGGGATATACTCACTGAACATAAAAATGTTTCCCCACCCATCCCTTTTAGTAAGAAGATGAAACCTCAAAATAACACAAAGGATGAACTTCTTCAGTTCCGTGGTCTCCTTTTTAAACATCATACCAACATTCCATTCATTCAATCATTGATAAAAATCCCATATAACGTGAAATCTATTAAAATTTTGTTTCTAACATAAATAACCAGGAAGAATTTCATACCTACAGCCCCACTGAAGAGTGAAGTGTTATGCTCCTAATGAAAATCCAATATAAATTGGATGATCTAGTTTGTTTTTTATTCATTTCACCCTATGAAATTATGATCAAAAAAATTATTTGTGGGACTAAGGTGATAATATTAATATTCTCCCAACCTCATGGTTTCGAAAGTTGTGGTATGGTGACCTACATCCCAACATAGTCAAAATTTAGTTAGCAGACAGATCATTCAATCATCATGTGGGTAGGGTAGATGGCATTCTAGTTGGAGATAAGAAACTTTTCTTGCATGAAGACTTTCTAGTCATAAACCTGGATTGTGATCAAGAGTTTCACTTCATCTGGGGTCGGACCTTATAGCCCATTGGTGTTGTAGTCATTTGTGTCTCTATGCGTCATTATATTATTTAAATTTTAGAACAAAAAATAAGATTTTAATGTGTTAAAAATGTCAAAGGACCAACCTATTCGCAAAAATGTTAAATGGTAGAGTCCTTACAGGATGAAAATTAAACTAAAAATAATTACGAATATGAGAATCACTCGTTTTTTTGATGAAACTCTTTTGGATGTTGGAAATAATGATTTATATATTTCACTAGTTGAAAATTCTGCACAAACGCCTAATCTTGAAAAATTTCCAGAACTGGACAAATGTCCAGTTTATGATGTAGAAGATTCAACCGTTTCCTAAATAAGGATCATTTTCAGAGAGTTTATGGGTATTTAAGTTAACTACAATATTTATGAATAGTTTGATGGTGTAGAGGGAGAAGTTTTAATACAACATTATGATTCTACCTTTATAATCATGTCGAATTCTCATTTCGAAAGCCTGGATAGTATGTTTCACTCTTTTGACAATACCTATGTTAATACTAAAAATAAACATTAAATTGAGCATCATTAATCATTAAATACTCTTTAAAAAAGATATTTAGATGATCTTATACCTCCCAGGCCTATGTGTCTTTATTCATGTGTAGAACCACCGACTCTTGAACTAAAAAAATCCCCGCTCATTTGAAATATTAATTTTTGTGGGAGAATTCCACTTTTCCTGTCATAATTTACTGTGAGCCTAATGAAAACCATGAAAAAATATTGTTATGTGTGTTGAAAAAGTTTAAATCTACAATAGGATGAAAATTAGATGATATCAAGGGTATTAGTCCCTCAATCTCTATGCATAAAATACCTATGGATCTTGACCATAAGGCTAGGTTAGGGTGTCAAAGAAGATTGAATCCAAACATGGAAGAAGTAGTAAGAGAGGAAGTGATCAAACTATTAGACATTGGGATGATCTATCCCATCACTGATAGTTCTTGGGTCTGCCCTGTTGAGGTTTTCCCTAAGAAGGGACATTTCAGTGTAGTAAAAAATGAAAAAATGAAGAGATCCAAGATAAGAAAGCCACAAAATTGATAGTTTATATCGATAAAATGATTCTTAATGAACCCACTAGGATTGATCCTTTTATTATTCCCTTTCTTGATCAAATTCTACAGAGGATTTTCAGAAATGAATTATTCTATTTCCTGGATAGGTATTATGGTAACAATCAAATTCCTATTTCATTAGTGGATCAGGAAAATACCACTATAACAAGCCACTTTTGGATATTTTATAATAAGAAGATTCCATTTGGGTTGTTTGGAGGTCCATCAACCATTAAAAGGTGTATGATTGCTATATTCACCTATATAATAGATATAATCATTGTGTTTTTCTGGATTATTTATCCATTGTGGGTAGTAGTTTCGATACTTTTCATGGAAATATTTAATTGGTTTTAGAGATATGAATTGAAACCAATCTTCTTCTTAATTGGGAGAAGTGTCAATTCAAGGTGAAAAAAGGTATAGTTCTTGTCTATAATGTGTCAAACAGGGGATTGGAAGATGATACTACTAAAATAGAATACATTCACAATCTCCCACCTCCTAAAAATGTAAAATGTATTAGAAGTATTATAGGGAATTCCTATTTCTACTAGATATTCATTAAACACTTTTCTAAATCACTAACCCCTTGTGTTCTTTTATGGTCGAGGATACACCTTACAATTTTGATGAAAAGTGTTTGAAATCATTTAGTCCATTTAAATAAAAACACAATAGATCACCCATTATCACTGCACCTAATTGGATGTTACCTTTTAAACATAAGTGTGATTCTAGTGATTTTTCGGTAGGAGACTCCTTGGATAGATGAATGATAGAATGTTGCATGTGGTGTATTATGCTAGTAGAATTCTAGATGACCCCCAAAAAATTACACTACCACTGAAGAAGAATAGCTCGCAATTTTATTTCTCTTGACATTTTAGACAGTATTTGTTAGGATCAAAGGTGTTAATTTTCATGGTTCATTATTCCTTAATGTACATGCTATATAAGAAGGAAAATAATCCCCTACATATTAGATGGATTTTGTTATTAAATGAAATTGATTTGGAGATTAGGGATAAAAATGGAGTCGAAAATCTAGTTGTTAACCACTAATCTTGGATACTACTTACTCAACCTAAATCTGAATATTCTAGGGAGATAAACTCTTCCTTTCCTGATGAGAATATGTTCTTTTTTTATATTTAGATATCTGTATGGTATGCAGATTTTTCCAAACACCATGCAGTAGGAGTATTTCCCAGAAATTTGTCTAATAACCAAAGAAAAATATTTATTTCTAAACATAAATATTATATATGGGATGATCCTCCACTATTTAAGGGATGTGATGATGGTATCCTTAGATGATATTTGTGTGAGGAAGAGATGTTGTTTGTTTCAGAGAAATATCACTCCTTACCTGGGGGATTTCACCATTGTATTGAAATGACTACTCAGAATTTTTTACAAACTTGTTGTTATTGTCCTAATATTTTTAAGGTTTCTAGGAGCATTGTGGTTGGTTGTGACTAGTTCCAGAGGTTAGTAAATGTAGGTAGGAAGCAAGAGTAACTCCAAAAAGGAATTATAGATGTAGAGATTTATAATGATTGGGGTTTATATTTCATGGTTCCATTCCCATCATCTCAAGAGAATGAGTATATACTTGTTTTTGTTGATTATGTTTCGATGTTGGTTGAGGCGATTTCACTTCCCAATAATCAAACTAATTCTCAAATAAATATTGTGAAAAATGACATTTTTACAAGATATTTAGTTCCCAAAGACATTATAATTGATAATATAACACACATTATCAACTATAAATACAAATATTTGATGGAAAAATATGTTTTTTTATAAAATGGGTACATCATATCTTCCACAGTCTAGTAGATAGGTGGATATTTCAATCATTGAACTGAAATAAATACTTGAGAAAACATTTAAAACCTCTTGGAAAGGATGGTATCATAAATTGGATGATGTTTTTTGGGCATATAGAATTGATTTCATGACCCCAATAGGTATGTATACCTACACGTTTTTATTTGGGAAATATTGTCTTTTACGAGTGGAGTTACAATAGAAGTCTTATTGGGAAGTCAAGGAACTGAACATTGATTTTAAGATTGCTGGTGAGAGGAGATTACTTGAGTTTAGTGAACTCAACGAGATAAAGAGAGGGATCTTTGATAAATAAATAATATACAAGTATTAGACTAAAATCATCCATGATTCCATCATACAAACAAAAGAGTTTAAACAGGGACATATGGTCATCTTCTTTAATTCAAAACTCAAACTCTTTCTTGGAAAACTGAAGTTGAAGTGGTCCTGACAATTTATTGTAGAGAGTTTTATGAACAATTTAGATGTTGATATTGTAGGTGAAGAAAACGAACCCATTTTAGTTAATGTGGAGAGAGTGAAACATGGATTCAAATGATTGTTGAAGGGCTTGGCTGCCATAACTGTGTTTGAAAATTGATATTGAATAATTTCAGGTTGAAGATGTCAAAAAATAGTGTTGTATAAGAAGGATCACATCATTATTTTTGTCTTTACATAGTTTCATTTCTAACCATTAATAAGGTGATTCTACTATTCTCTATTTTTTTGAAATTCATGTTATTTCATTCACTTGGTTTATATGCTAATTGTTTTTATGATACTACTACCGGTGCTAAAAAGGGAGTGGAATTACCAAGATGGGGATTAATGAAAATCAGATTCAAGGAATTGTATTAATATCTATATTCAATTTTCTTCTCCTTATTCACATTAATAAATTATACTAATAATTAACATTTATTACTATTTGTGAGCTAGTGATAGTTACTTGGTAAATATTTGTGGCTGCTGTTGGAAGTTATGATTGTATTAAAAAATTCAGATATATTTTTACTGAAATTCCATTTCATGACATGAAATGTGTAAAATTATACAGCTTCTCTTGATACTGATGTATAAATATTCTCTATATGCTCATAATTAATCTTGTATTAGAATTAAAGTTTGTTGTATGTCATTGTATTAATAAAAATTCATCATGTACTTCACTGCTGAAAACTAAATTTCACTGCTATTTAAATCACCCACTACGTGAACTAAGTGAGTGGGGGTACATGAATGTTGAAAAATATTGTGTTGAATCTGCATTAGGATAAGTTTTATAGCATGAAATTGTCGATTTTACTGTAAATACATTTGAATCAAGCTTTGTTAAAATGCTTTAACCCTTTTCATTGTGCTCGCATATTTGACATGAAACAGTTGGATCTTTAATTAAAATCCATGTTTTGACATAAATGAAAATACATGTCATTGGTTATTGAACATGTGGATAAGTAATTTATTATGGAAAATAATATTTTTGAACATCACAGAGACCCTTTATACATGTCATCAATCTACTAAATTGAAATTTCTTTTGAACTTTAAATGTCGAATTATTCTTCTCCACATTTAAAGTCATCTTTGGGAAAAAAATTGGGTTTTATATGTGGGGGAAGGGGTTAATTCGTGAATATTCTAAACTATTTTTTAATGTGATCCCATCAATTCCCATGAAAACATAATACATTTTGTAAAAAACTGATAATTTTTTTCAAATTTTTTTCATAATTTTAGGCTATAAAATGTTTCTCAAATTGATCTTCCCTTTGGATGATGCTTCATGGGTAGTTAAGAACATTGATATTGAAATAAATGTGGGATGATGATTTTTGAGTGAGTATACTTAGTTATTTTATGATATCTATGTTTATGAAGTATTTTTTTGCGTGATTTGTATAATTTTTATATGGAATTATGATCATTACCATTGGAATTGGAAGATTAAATTGATTCAAGGGGACACACTTTTTTTTATTTAATAATGTAATTACCTTAATGTGCAAATGTAAACGGTTTCCATAGAAATATTTTAAAATTGGTATAGTTTGGGCATCTGGTATCCCACAGTGAGTCTATGAGACCCTAGATGCGCGGTGTGTTTCTGTTTAATTTAGGCACTCTATAAATCATGAATAAGTGCATTTCACAGTACATAACACATGATACATGGCTTGAGAAAAATTAAATTAAGTGTATAGGGTAAAAAACGAGTTCATTAATGTGAGGGGAATGATGAATTACAAATGAATAAGGGGTCAATTGGTTTATGTGGGAGTCATTTAGGATGTACCATTAAGATGATTAACAAAAATATTATTTATTTTTGGAATCTAGTATTGAGTAAATGTACAATGTTCCCATGGTTATGTTTTTAATTCCACATAAATTTAACCACTATTCACACATGGAATTTGAACTTCAGTTTTCATTGAAATGAGTCACTATGGACGTTCACATATTAGTTGAAACACTTTCATTAAATTAGGGTTTATTTATTTATGTATTTCTAATAAGAGATAGTTTAAGACAAGTCTTGATTTGAGTTATCTTTTCCATAGACTATTGATACATGAGTCCTCTATTTTCAAATTGTTGGGCATGTTACATAATGAAATGATTCCTAAAAAACATTTCTATTTCTCAATGATAATAAAACATTGGATTATTTTAGTAAATACAATGAATAGGTATGGAAGAATTTCATTCAGCCTAAAAACCACATGATTTTCCAAAACTCTTAACTATGTTTTATTGACTAATTTAATTATTAAAACACATTTCACTAAATATGTGTACTTGTGTATTTTTTATTATTAAATTCAAAATTTAATCAGTTTTCATTATTAATCATGTATTTTATGATTTAAATTTGTAAATTTATGTTTCACATAATATTTATAATATAATAAATTTTAATTTAGTTTTGTGTTTTTTTCTGAATTTTTTATAATTTAAAATTTTGAAATTAATTTAATAATTCATCTTTTGAAAATAAATATTGTAGATTCAATTTAAATTTCCTGTTTTAAATATTTATTTATCAGAGTAACATTATATTAATATTAGTTATTTTTTAAAAATATGATATTTATAAAATTACGATTATAATATCACAACATTTATTAAATCTCATTAATTTAATTTCATTAATTATCATATTTGATTATTAACAGTATTATTATCTATATAATTAAATTAATTTAATCTGTTATAGTAACTATTAAAAATAATTCAGCTTTTTTTAAAATGTTTTGATTTTATATTAACATTTAATAAATTAGTTGTGTGTTACTTTTAGTTTAAGTTTAGTAACAATTTCTGTTTTATAAATTTATGTTAATAATAATTTATCTTAAGTTTAAATGGTTTTATAAATTTATTAAATTTTCTGAAATAATAAAATTTTCAATTGTTTTAATTAAATTTATTTTTAATTAATTTTTTTGTTTAGATTTTAGTAATGTTTTAATTTATTTTACACTTCTATTTATTTTGTATTGTCACGGTGGCACCGTCTTTATCTCACGGTCTCTCCCTTGTCACGAAGCCACAACAACACTTTTTCACTATTTAACATTAATCGTTTCCCTTTACAGTGCTACCATGCTCTGTTTCCATTTCACTGTCTCACCGTTTTGTGATACGGTGGAACCTTATCCCCATTTTTATGCCACCGTAAATTTTTCCACTGTATGCCCATCAAAGTGTCACTGTAAACCGTTGAACAACTTCCATTTTCTATACCACCATTTACTTGCCATCAGTTTCCATCTCTTTTACTATAATTCCCGCACCATCACACTGCCATAACAATCAATATCTCATTGCATCACAGTGTCCCTGTAACATCATTCCCACTCCAGTGCCTTGAACATGATCCATAATCCACCACCACCATTAAAAACTAATAAATATTTTCCTAAAAAAACAACACACAATTCAGATCTGGATAAATTAGAACCCGTGATGAGCATCTATCCACTTCAAATCAACCAATCCACCTTGATCAGTGTAGATCTGACAAAGTCATCGATGAACAATGACCGAGCATCGAGGAGGGTTTTGTTGGCTATCATGAGCGTATATATTATTCATTGAGATGAAAATTGAACCAGGGAGTTCATATGCCATGTAAGGAGTTTCTGAACACATCCAACCGTCGTCACGCACCACACCTTGAGTTAACCAAAATTGTGCCATGCTGGCGGAGTGAAGGAGGCTGATTTAACTAATGATTTTCTATGTTACTGTGGAGTGGAATCAAGGGCGTGAAATTATCACGATCTAAGCCGCTTTCTCATTGCATGGTACTATTTTGGAGTCAAACATGCCACTATCATGAGCCGAGCCACTATTGAAGAAAGTCTCCGTGAGGTGGAGCACTACTATTCTCTATGGCGACTGCTCCGAAGAAGACGGTCTGAAACCCTTCCATTCCCCTACTTCATGACTATGTATGTGTGTTGGGGGGGGGAAGACATGAATAAAAAAAAAATAAAAAAAATATTATGAAAATATATTAATAAACCATTAACAAAAAATAATAATTAAATTATTAAATTAATTTTCATAGACTTTTATCCTCCTTTTTGTGTTGTGATTGGGGGGTGGATGAATTTAATTTTCTATAAAAAACCAAAAATAAAATTTAAATAAATAAATAATAAATAAATTTCTAAAATAAATATAATAATTGAATTATATATGTGTAAATTAAATAATAAAATAATTTTTATAACTAAAATATTAACATTTTATAAATTTATATAATTAATCATAAACAAATAAATTTTATAAAATAATCATTATTGAAATTAAAATAATTAAGACAATCTTTTTTAAGAAAATAAATAAAACAATAATAAATTAAAATAATTAATTACTTAATTATTTAACAACACCAATTGAGAAAAATATGTAATTAAAAGAACAAATAGAGTTTAAATGTTAATTAGGATTTATAAAATTTATTTTCAAAAACCTACTTAATTAACTAAACTATACATTAAAATTTAATAATTTAATATAACATAACTTTTATTATTAAATAATAACTCTCATAATTATAATAATAATTTATATTTAATTAATTATAATCTAATTTAATAATGTAGTTGTAAAAACTTATTATCAATGATAACAATCCAATTAAATTACATAATAATTAACATTATTTACAAAAAATATTTGATAAATTAATTACTCTAATGATAATTATTCAATTAATTTTTCATAGTAATTTTTAATATTATGTTTTTCTTCCTGGTGAAGGTTCAATGTATAGTCAAAAACACATCCACATCCATTCTACAAACTAATCCTAAGTTAGTTATTATGGGATTTATAAAATGATGTGAGTTTCTTGAAAATATGAACATGTGTGTTGCATAAGGGAAGGACATTAATGTTGATAGAATAAAATGGGTGACATACAGTAGATGATAGTAAATATAAAAAAATAGTAGCAATAATTAAAAAAAAGAGGTTCATTCAAGGGATTTGATAATTCTCTTCTAAGTCGAGCAAGAACCTAAGGGCGAAAGTTGGAGCGCATCTAAAAGAACCACATCCTGGAGACCTGGGGGCTAAGAGCATCAGTGATTCGAGGTAGGAGCGGAAGATATCTTCCTCTGTTATTTTTAAATTTTATTTATTTTTAATTTAATGATATTATTTTACACAATAAAGATAATGTGTGGCTAATTTTTACAGTTGGTGGATAAAAATCGAGTTTTCTGATTATTTTTTCCCTTATCACTATCATTTTATATGTGATCAAAATTAATCAGGGAGATCAACTATGAACACATTAAATTGAAATGTATTACAATAACTTAATATCGTAACTCCCCAATCTTTTGGTGAGGCGAATTGTGGATTAGATTTTTTTAATCATTTATATTGAAATGAAAACTACAGAATTTATGGTGAGTTCGTTCGTTCGTCATTTTCAATCCATATTTCTCATAGTTGATTAATCATGGATTGTTGAAGGCCAAGATCTGTCATATTTAGTTATTTTCTCATGGAGTGGGAATAATCCACATTTTTCAGTGGTACAAGTTTTAGTCACTATCATGAGAAAGAATACTTTCAAAACCAGTAAAATGTATTTTTTTTCTCGACGTATTTCTCTTGATTGTTCACTAATTAGCCTTTTATATATCTGTTACTTATTATTTATATCATGTTTCTTGTTTCATTATAGTATATAACAAAAACTCGAAATGAATGTGGTGTTTTATTTGAGCCTTATGAAAAAAATACAAAAATAAATGTTTTTCAAAAATAGAAATTACATGCCATCGCTGACTACATTGGAGAAATTTTTAAGGTATTTAGAAGAATAGTGGTCATAATGTCATTCTATTTGGGTTCCACCCTACTTTCCAAATATACATTAGTTAGTAGGAATACAAATCATTATACTTTTCCTAACATCAATGACGGTCCAGGTCTAAAACCATATTTTTATGTACATGTATTACATATGCTTATGGAGTGGGGGTGTCTATTTGGGAGGTCAAAGGAATTGATTTTTTTAGGGAATCCATTTGGGGGTGTGCATGGGATGGGGATATTCATGGGGGATGTGGGGATTTCAGGGATGACTTTTTGGGGGTGGTGTGTATAGTGGGATGGGGTGTAGGGTAGAAGGGGGTATGTTCCATTATTGTGTTTGTGTTTCCCCTATTCTATGTAGATAGACCTGATGAAGACTCAATGAAAAACAACCTTATGTTTCTCTTCTGTATTGGTTTTATTTCTTCAAATGAAACCATATATTCTTCCTAGTTGTTTGAATTTATAATATATAATAGTTGTTTAGTTTCTTCATGAATATATATTTCAAAATCGACCGTGAGCTGCAAGACATGTTGTCCGTACCCAATTACTGAAGTACCCTTTGATGTGTTATTGTTTTATTATTTGTTTTTTTAAATATGAGATGTCAAGGTATTCTGCTGTTTTGAAAGATTATGAATTTTTTTTCAAGTATGGCTCCATATGAGATTTTTTCATATCCTATCAGACAACCTCCACATTGTCGAATCCATCAGTAGTGAAGTGTCACATTACTAGACAGGGCAGTCATGATTCCTCAGCCTGTGGGCATGAGAAGATTGAAGATGAAATATCTAGGACAATGAATCACCACATGATTGGGATATCATATGAAGCAAATATCAAGAGGCCTTCTAAAAGTTCATCACAATGCATGGATTCTTGGTTTAGATTAGGCTAGGTTAGGTTTGTTTAGTTATTTATTATTTTCCTTATTTTTTTGGTTTATGTCAATTTAGATAGGTTTATTTTGATCGATTTTGGGATATTTTGTTCAATTAAATTAATTTTTGATTCAATAAGTTATGTTTATTTAATTTTATTTCCCAATTATGACTTATTAAAGTTAGTTTTGATTTGTTTGAGTCAGTTTGGTTATATTATTTTCATTTTGGTTCAGTTCCATCTTCCCCAAATCCATTTGGTTTTGTTCCACTTTACTAAATTTCGCTTTATGTTGTTTGATTTATTTCTAATTATTTTAGAATTAATTGGTTAGTGTAGCTAATATTACTATATGTTTTTTATAATATCCAAACTAGCATATTTTAGGTTTCTTTAATTCCCTTGATTGGTGTTTAGGGATTGATGGTTGGTGTATTGTGGGGGGCCTGTACATGGTGGAGGCTACAAGGGATCTATGTAGTGTGGGGGGGGGGATGTCCAAGGGGTAGTGGAGGGTGGATTTTCAGGGGGAAGAGGCCTGCATGTGGGGATATGTAGTTGGGGGGGGGGGGCTGTCTGGGGGGTGTTTCTATCTTGGGGGGTTATATCCAAGAAGGAGTTTGTAGATTGGGGTGGTAATTCTAGGAACGATGGGTTCTTTCTAGGGAGTGATTGTGTGGGTATGTCTAGTGGATTACTAGGGGGGTTATAAGGGGAGGTGTTTCAAGGGGGAAAGGGGTTATAGGGGTTGTGGAGTTGGGGGGGGGGTTGTCTAGCGGGGATGTATGTGGAGTTGTTGTAGGGGCTATCTAGGGGGAGAAGGGATGTATATGGGTTTTTTGTGAGGTTATAAGGTATGTTGTGGTAGAGATTGGGGTTGCATAGGGAAAGGGAGGGTGTTACCCAGGGAAAGGGAGGGCAGGTTGTCCTATGAATGGGAGGGGGTTATCCAGGTAATGAAATGGGAAATATAAGGAGTGGGGGTGTCTAGTGGGAGGGAGGGGAGATGTCCAGGGGTGAGAGGGGGGCTGTTCAGGGTGGTGTTGGGGGGGGGGGGTTGTCATGGGAGAGGGTGATGGGGTTACAGGTGGGGGGATTTCTAGAGGAGGGATAGAGGTGGTGTTATCCAGTGGATAGGGGATGGATTTTGGGGGAGGGAAGGATTTCCATTGAAAGGTGGGGGTTGTAGGGGGATGATAAAGGGTGGGGGTTGTCATGGGGGAGGGGGCTGAAGGTTGACTATTTGGGAGTCTAGGTAAAGGGTGGTGGGGCTACATGGGGATGGAGGGTATTGTCTAGGATGAGGGAGGGTGTTTTCCAAGAGGAGGGAGGGTGGTTGTAGGTGGAGTGGGGGTGCATGGCTATATAGGGAGGAGTAATCTATCTGAGGGGTGTATGGGGTATCAGGGGGGAAGGGATTCCTCAATGGGAGTTGTGGTTGTGGGTATGGGAGGCTTCTCAGGGAAAAAGGGGGATGTGTGGGGGGGGGGGGTTGGTCCAGTCGAGAGACCGATGTGTAGAGGGAGGGGGTATCCTGGGGAAACTGAAGGGGGAGTGGAATGGTGTCCACTGGGGGATGTGTTTTACAGAGGGAGGTGGGGCAATTTTTTTTGTTTTTCGGACCTTATAGCCATGATTTTTAATTATGGCCATAGGAATAATGCGATAGTTAGAAACTGAAGAAATTTAATGTGTATTTCAAGTGGTATATACATGGTTCTAAACCATGGATATAGTAATATCACCACAGTTTGAGCTGTGGGTGAATACATATAACCACGGTTCCAATATTGGTTATAGGTTTATGTCTATCGCTACACCAATCTTAGCCACAATTCCTCAAACCCTGAATATAGCCCGAATTTCCTGTACTATACCCATAATATCCCTCCCCATGTCAACCATCCCATGGTCTTCTCAAAATAAAAAATCTAATAACATAAGAGGATCTCAATTGATAAAAACTCATGAGGTAATTTTTCATTGAAATTATTTTATTTTATTTCATGTTCCATTCATTTATATTTCATTCCTAGCATTTATTCACCCAAATGATATGATAAATCGTGTAACAAATATGTAATAGAATTCTATGATGATAATGGGATATTTCATAATAATCTCACCATCTGTCTCCTTTTATTCTATAAATGAAAACACCTTTCATGATATTTTATTTTATCGCATTCAAGGAAAAATGATTTTCGATTTTCATTACCATCTTAGAGACATGTCATGAAACCATTTGAATGGTTGAACCAGATCTTAATATATTTATTTTCATTTATGTTATGTTTTGAAATCATTATAGAGTCATGATATAAAATAATAATAGCAAACAATATCATTGTGAGAAAAACAACTAAATTAATCCCAGCTTTTATCATTATAATTTTATCTAATGATTCATCCTTATTGTATATGAAAAAAATTAAATATAAGATAATTTTTATCATTATAATATCACTAGTAATATATATTAAATATTCGGGATGTTTAACCACATTTCAAATGAACATCCATTCATTAATACATGTGAACCATTCATAAATGCTACAAAAACTAACACAGCTGACCAATGAACGTAGTCTCCATAACTCATATAGAGGTCCATAAAAAAAGAAATAAAATGATAATGAATTATATTCAAGTATTACATGAAATTTAATTTTTAAATAATAAATCTAATGCCATTACACTGGACTTTAGTTTGAATAAAGTGTTTGGAACAAGGTAATAGGAAATTCTCAAACCCAACCCTCAATGATTGGGTTTTCACTCTTAGACCCATTTTAAATATGGATATGCATTAAAAATCATTTATTCATATTTATATTCACTTTTCTAGGATATTAATGTTCTCTTAATAATTTTATGAATTTTTTTATCTAAATGAAATCATCTATCCAATAAACAAACACATTTTAGTTCTCGAAGAGTGATTCACAGATCACTCAAGATTAATGATTCTATGTAAATAACAATATTTACTCTTTATATATGTAACCAATGTTTATTAATGTATTAATTTTGATATGAACTACATTTTGCTCCTTGGCAAATTTTATGATCATGTTTTAATTTTTTTATGTGTAAGGCATGATAATGTAAATTTTATGATGTGACAGGTGTGCCTAGAATTATATAGTGAAATAAGAATGTTTTACTATGACTGGTATGCTTGGAATTATATAGAATTCAATTTAAATGAGTCAAATTATGAATCTAATGATTTCATAGAAAATTAATAATGAAAAATATTCTAGCATTGTCCAAAATTATGTGTGGTAGTTAACCAATAATACATGAAGTTTTTTTACATATCCACCTTAAATGCTATTATATAAATGATGTTAAGATTATGCTCACCCCATGTTATATTGTTTCATGCTTTTATCTTTCCTATTACAATGATTTTAGCTCACCCATTTGTGATTTTTATCCTTATGAGACTATAAGTACTAAGGAGTAGATAAGGGCCGATAATAATATATGAAAAAATGATTTAATTAAATGTATATGATCTATGCAGTAAATGTTTGTATGGTTCTAGTTTTCTCAACGATCAAAACATTTTGATCCTCATTGTGTAATATTTTTATGATATTTATCAAATAATATTATGTAATATTAATGTAATATAATTAGTTTCACCATATCTAGTGCTGGAATGGGAACAATTTATGTTTCACTATTTTCGATTCCTCTTCTTTGAATGTTTTTTTTTTGTAAGAGGCATAGAGGTCTCAATTCATCATTGGGGTATTTTTTTCTTTAAATGGTCCTCTTTGGTTATAAGAAGGAACATTTCTCTTGTGTTTATGTAATTCTAGTGGTTGATTCCCCTCAAATGTGTTTCACTAAATGATTTACTCAATTGTGTTGTTATCCTTTTTTTGTCACATTATATTTTTACATCATGTTTATGTTAGAGATACTCACATAATTCAAAAATTAATAATTGTGACTCATTTATCTTATTTTAGAGGACATTATATGGCTTTCCCCATGTGTTTGGGGTTTCTTATATGGGTTGGAAACTCCCATTTCGGTCAGTACTGGTTTTCTAAAGCTCGTTGATTAGTAAATGGTGGGGATATCCACCATTGATCTTATTTTGTATTACTCAAGATTAAGTATGTATGGGTGATTTTTTTCATTTTAGTGGTTTCTATATTGGTTTAAGTTACTAGTTCAATAGTTAGCCCATGCAAGGAGTCTCAATGATGGTTGTTGTGGTAGGGGTCTTATTGTATGATACCAGATCATGTAATGGTATGTTCTTGTTTATTTTTTGGTTTGAATCCCTTTATTGGTTAATTAGGTGCATACCAAAGTCCTAGAGGAGTCTTGTGTGTGTTTTGAGGGTTTGGGAAACAAAAAGTGGAGGAAAAGTTGTTTTCAGGGTAGGCTGCACAGTTTGCGCATGGTTAGTGCTAATCGTGGAGGAAACCCTGGTAAAACGTGAAACATGTTGTTTTTTAGAATGTAGAATCCACAAGGTTTGCGCATAGTTTGAAAAAAAATTCTAGTAATCCTAGTGAGGGGGCCTTTTCAGAAAGAAGCATCCACACAGTTTCTGTAGGGTTTGGAAAACCGTGTGGGTAAACTATTCGACTGAGATGCCTTTTAAAAATTACAATTTTGCCACTCCGGGATTTTTAACCCCAACTCGAGATTTACTTCAATTTCAACCCTCTTCACCATAGGAATGGACCAAACCTCCCAAGGGGCCTACTATATCAGTCTACCTCGTTTATATGGGGTTTTTGGTCTTATTGGTTGCAGATCGAAGCTCCAGGTAAGGTTAATCTCCTCCTTGCCTCTCATTTTTTTGGGGTCTATATATCCTTCTTCTCTATTTCCAAAGCTCTAAAACCCTTCTCTTTGGGTGGGAATTTTGTTAAGGCTTCAAATTTTTGTTTATGTGGAATATAAGGTCTCTATTAAGAGTGTGTTCACCAACAAAAGCGAGGTAGGTGGCCTACATGTTGTATACCATGGTTTATTTGTGGATTTGAGCATGTGTTGTTTTGTTGTTGTATGTATCTTGGTGTCTATTGACTAATGATGGAATTTTTTGGTAAAATGGATATTAAAAGGGTAAATGAGAACCCTCACAATCCCCATGGGATGTTTCTAGGGCAATGTGACTAAATAAGGGTCACATATGGGGTGATTCGATTTTTCCAGACATAGGGATTTTGAAGAACAAGTAGGGTTGTTGTGTGTTTATTATGAGCCTTTGATAAAAATGTTGATGATATTGTGGGAATTTGGATATAATCTAGATGATTAACATAGGGTTAATAAGAATAACCTAAGGGATGTTGGGATTACATGAATGTGGATAAATGGGGGAACATGGCTACGTTAAATGAATTACTAATAGTGTTGGAACATGTATAGGTTTAGTATGTGGAAAAGATGAAAGACCATAATGGAATGGATTATGAACCAAGTAATAAAGTCTAGTGATATAGGAATAATTAACAATGGTTATTGAGATAATCATAACAAAATTTAATTGTGCTAAATGGATTTTGATGGGAGATGTGGTAACAGTGCTAATGGGATAATGTATAGTATTAAATCATAAGTTTTCTTAAGATTTCGATTTGCCGTGGTAAATCAGTCTGATGCCATGTGAATGGATAATGAATATATATATGTATATATATATACCATGTGAAAATTTCATGGTATTGTGGAGTATTGAATGAGGTTATACGCACACAGTTTGAGTTGGAATAATTATCTAAACTCCACCACAATGCACGGGTTAGGAATGAGGAATAATGCTCTATTCTCCTAACAGTTGCATCCACCCAGACAGATGCTTCTAGGTGAGGATAAGGTTAAATGTGAGTTGGACTGACGATCCAGACTCTACTATGTGTTTTCCCTCCGGTATGGGATTTTTTACATGAGCCCATGTAATATATTGTGTTTGATGAACTCAGGTTAAATGTGTTGGAAATAGTATGTAATGGGAAGTGGGATGAAGTGGTAAGATAGTAAATTGGCAATATATTTGTGTAACAGACCTAAATTTTATGAGGGTGCTTAATATTTTTTTTATAATTTATTATTCATTTTTATTTTCATGCACATCTGTTTATACCATATATTTTATAGACACCATTGTTGGTGTCCTATTGACTTGTACCCACACGCTGATCGGGCCACCATTGGGAACACCAAAAAAACATCATCTTCGTAGGCCAGGATAATGGAAAATACCTTTTCTAGGTAGTTGGGTTGGCATGAGTGTGCATCTACAAGGTCTCGGACTTGGTGTCAGGGCCCCTTTTGGGGATTTTACAATTTCATTCATTTTTGGGTTTTGTTCTCCTTTACACATGTAGTATGGCATGAAATATTTACTGTTGGACATGGTTGTACCCCACGTTGGAAATAATTGTTTATGCATACTATCGTATTATTGGTTATTAACAATGATATTCTATTTATCTTCTATTGTGGATTAAATTAATAACAATGTTGTATAATCTCTAAAATTGATTATTCATACCCCTACTGCTAGTCAGGAACCTTTGGCGTATAGGGAGGCAAGAATAATGTCTTGTAACCACCAGGCCCAGAGCACTAGTTTAGTGGCTTCTTGTTCTGGGACATTAAAATGTGTTATAAGATGATATATTTTTTCGGTTTCTCTAAAATCATGTTATTTGGGATAGTAGACGAGAGTTAGGATGTGTCAGGCCTTGGTAATGAGCTCATTATTTGGAGTGGTTAACCCATGTATAAAGAAAAACCCAGTCACCATGGGATGGAATTGATGCTATTTATTGTGCATTGATACAGTTGATGATATTTCAACATTAGGTGATTCAAATATTGGGTGATGTGATTATTTTATGAGATTTTCCTTGTGGACTCAATTGAACAAGGATGAGCATTCATGCATCATTGTAGGAACCTAGAGAGGTATGTGACATGCATCATGGTAGAAACACATCGGTTGGGTGTGTGATCCCTGAAATTTAGAATTCACATAGCATGTATGGTAATTTAAAATGGAAACTGTTTTAAATGAAACAATATAAATGGGTGAAGAAAAAATAATAATAAGTGATGACTAATAAACTATGTTTAATTAAGGATTCATAATGAACTAAAAGTGATGTTTGTAACATTTTGTGTGAGCCTTGTTGTGGTTTATGGTTCTTTACCCCTTATAGACCATGGTACATGGTAGGAATTGCTGAGGTAATTTTTTTTGGAATACTAAGGTTTATTGGGAGTGTTCAAGTATAATTGGTTGATGTGGATGGTGACGAGTCTTCAGGTTATGAATTGTGAATGTTCTATTGTATATGTTCTTAATATAGTGTTTAGAAATTTTGAGAAATTCCACCACGACATTGAGAAGCAGTTGGGAAACAAGAGGATGTTGGTGAGAACACTTCTATATTATAGGAGAAACAAAATGTGGTGGTTCATGAAGGTAATTAAGAGCGGATCTGATAAAACATGGAACATTTTATGCAAATGATGGATCAATTCCCACATAGGGTTGCACTGAGTATGTTTGAGTTGACTAGAGAGTTTCAGCAACACAACCCTCCAATTATTACTGGATAGGGTTGGATAGAGGAAGAAGAGTTCATGATAATGTCTATCCAGATGATACATGATCATCAAGAGACTCCTAATTGGAATCTGGTCATGTTAGAAGCTAATATGTTGTGGGTCTTGGCAATGAGTTGGTGGGAAATCTTGGATAAGCCTTAGTAGTTTGAGTGGATGTTTCAAATGGATTTCTAAGAAATGTTTCTGGGGCACTTTTACTCTAATAAATTGGGGCATTAACGGCCCACAGAGTTCATTGTACTAACTAAGGGATAGATGTTGGTGATGTAGTATGTTGGTAGCTTCATAGACCAGTGATGTTTTGTTCCAGCATTGGAAGGGGATGAGGCAGTAGTGGCCAGACATTTCATGGATGGGTTGAGGCATGAGATCAGGTCTCAGGTGAATATCTTTCTTCTGAAGAGGATTAAATAGGTAGTGGGAAAAACATTTATATCAGAAGGGAACCTATATATATTTTTAGGTATTGGGTTTGTCATGCCAGTTGTGTGGATAAGTAGTATAGCTTCTGAGGGTCATAAGCTCCATTTTGGATGTTTTCTGCCCGGTGAAAGTGCGAAAGGCAGTCAGAAGAGAGGGTCAACCTATCTGGATAGCAATCGGGTGTTCAAAAATCAATGTGGCTAGCTAGGGAACATGTGTCACTAGTGTCCTTGACCCCCAATAGAGTTTAAATTTTGCAGTAGATTAGGAAAATATTAGCAGTTCTACCGGAACCCTCAGATGGTGAGCATGAATGTTGGTGACAGGTAGATTCCATATAGAGGTAAGGGATCAATTGTTCCAGTTTAGGCAGGTAGATGGATCACCACAAGACATACTAGTTGGGACGGGGTCGTGGAACTCTGGGGCACGGGTTCCGACATCAGTAGGGTAGGGCTGTGAAGGGCACAAAATTAGGGGCCTAGGGTAGACGGCTAGGTGAGCTTCACACAGTTCATTATGCACCTGGTGATGGAAAGGTCGGGCCATCGACAATTTGATTTTCAATCCTAGTACCTTCTACGTTTGCTAGAGTGTTGTTTGGAACTAGTTCTTGAAACTCTTTTATTTCTGTTTAGCTTATGGTAGTGTTGGGATTTCTCATGGATATTTTATGTGGGTTTATGTCAATTGAAATTATGTTGGGGGTACTAAATGAAGATATCCAATAGTTTAAGGGATGTGCTCTCGAGGTCGGTGGGTATTCTATTCTTGTGGGACTTATTCATTCACTATGAGTCTAGGTTTTAACCGATTTTGGGTATAGAATGGATGGTGTTTCATTAGGCACAAATAGGATGTTATCATCATAGGGTGTCATTCATTTCACTAGAGGGTGACACATATAACCATCACAGAGAGTGGTATGTTCGATCAGGTCGTACGAGACCAATATATCTGCAGTTAGATAGGCTCAAAGATCTAGATTCTTGTCTTGTACTTGATGATGAAAGAGGGTACCAGTCTATCCATCCTCCAATAGTGGATTAGTTTCCAGATCTGTTTCTTGAGTATTTCTCAGATTTTGCATATGAGATGGATGTTGAGTTCATGATTGAGTTACTGCCGGAAGCGGAGCTAGTTTCTATTCTACCATACCAAATGGCACTAACTAAAAAAATAGTAGTAAAAGTTTGTGCTTGAGGAGTTGAAACGTTAGGGGATCATTTGTTCTAGTACGTCTCCTTGGGTATCTCCAATGCTTTTTTCAATGAATGATGATAGGTCATTAAGGCTCTATATAGAGTACAAGATGTTAAATTAGATGACAATGAAAAATCGGTACCTCTTCCTAGAATTGATGACATGTTTAAATAGTTTAGGGGTGAATTGGTGTTATCTATAATTGATCTGAGATCAGGTTATCACTAGTTGAGGTTGAAGCCTTCTGACGTACCATTGATAGCTTTAAGGAGTTGCTATGGATTGTTTGTGTTGGTGGTGATGCCTTTTGTCTGGGCCAACATAGTAGATATGTTAATTGATATGATGAAACAACTATTTTACCCTTATCTGGATCAGTTTGTGGTTGTCTTCGATGACTACATCATGGTGTACTTGAAAACACATGACAATCATGCCCAACATTTTGAAATCTTTCTGATTACGCTAAGATAAAATTTTCTATAAACCATGATGTCAATGTGTTAGTTATGGATTGGAGAAGTGCATATTCTGGTTCACTTCATCTTTGAGGATGGTTTTTTGGTAGATCTAGAGAATGTTTTGGCTTTTGTGTCTTGGAAGCATCCTAATAGTGTTTTAGATGTTCGATGATTTCTGGGTTCGTCCAGGTATTACCTGAGGTTCATCCATGAATTTTATTTCTTGGAAACACCAATGTTAGGCTTGACCAAGAAGGGAATCAGGTTTGAATGGTAAGAGGCTTGTGAGTGTTGATATCTATAGTTGAAAATGATATTGACTAATACATCGATCTTGATCATACCCGAGCCAGGTAGGAAGTACGTCCTCTTTTGGGATGTGTGTCGTAATCGCATGGGGATGTGTTGATGAAAGATGAGACGATGGTGGGTTATGAGTCAGGGAAGTTGAGACCCCAGGACGATAATTATCCCAATAATGATCTTGAGCTAGCTGCAGTAGTGTATTACATAATGTGATGGAGGGATTACTTTATAGGGGAACAGTTCACGGTGTATACCTATCAGAATAGTTTAAAGTAAATCAGTTCAAAACGAGATTAGAATCTTCTACAATGAATATTGGTTGATTATCTCTAGTATTTTGAATTTGAGATGGTATATAAAACATCATAAGGGAAGAGTTTTGTTGATGAAATGGGCAAGATTTATTATAACTAATTGTTTTTTGGAATCTAGCACCGAGTGGAAGGTGATGAGTTTGTTCCCAGAGATGCACCTGGAGGTACAAGAGGAAAATGGTCATGTGACTCTTTCATCTATGGTGGTTGAGTCGATGAATCTATGTCATGTTAAGGGAAGTAAGCTTGACTGTTTTTATTGTTTGTCCATGAAGGAATGACTTGATGGAGGGGAGCCTCCTTCTTGTTGTGTCATCAGTATGGAAGTGTTTTTTTCGTTCATGGTTGTCTAGTTGTGCCTTCATGAATATATGAATATTTGATGTCTGATTTCCATAAATTGATATGTAAAGTGCATCATTTTTTCACTAATATGTTTCATGATCTCTGTAGATAGTTTTGGTGGCAAAGGATGAAAACAAAGTTGCAGGCTTGTTGGCACGGTGCCTTACCTATCAGCTGGTGAAGGTCGAACATCAACACCTAGGTGGAATATTACATCCATTTCCAATTCTGAAATGGATGTGGGATGATGTGATGATTTATTTTGTGGTGGGAATTATGAGGAATCCTTGGAATAATGAGTAAATCTGGGTGGTTGTGGATTGGCTAAAGAAAGTGGCTCATTACTTACAGATTCTGGAGGCTTGTACAATTGATCTGTTGGTTGAGTTTTATGTCTAGGAAATAGTACAGTTTCATGGTGTACCACTGAATACAGTTTCAGATTGTGATCCTTGTTTTGCATTGTGGTTCTGGATAGGGTTGTAGAAGGCACTAGGTAAACATGTGATTTTCAGTACAATTTTCCACCCAAAGACGGATGAGCAATTGGAGTGTAAAATCCATGTGTTGGAGAAATGTTGAAGTCATGTGTCAGGGATTTTTGTGATTCCTAGGATAATCATATGTCACATGTTGATTTTTCTTACAAATAACGTTTTCAATCTATGGTTCTTATGGATCCGTTTGAGGATCTTTATGGGAGGTTGTATATATCTCTATTCTGTTTGTTGGAGGCAGGTGAAACAGGGCGGTTGGGGTGGAGTCTCATGCTGGTGACTTCAGAAATTATTGAGTTGATTCGGAAGCGGATGGAAATGGATCAGAGAAGACAAAATTCATATTCTGATCGGAGGTGTAGAAATCTTGATTATGGGGCGGGTGATAGTGTGTTTCATCAGGTGTTTCCAAGGTTGGTTCACCGACGGATTCAGAATAAGGGAAAGGTAGAAACTAGTTATGTGGGGCCGTTTGATACTATGGAGTGGATCATGCCAGTGGAATACTGATTGACACTTTCATAGTGGTATAACAAGAGGCATTCTTTTCTTAATGTGTCGTAGATTTAGTGGTATAAACCCGACCCAAATCAAGTGGTGGATGTTGAAAATGTTGATCTTTAGGCTGATACGTCCTTTCGGGAGTATCTGGTTCGTTTCATGGATCATAGTGAGAAAGTATTATGGGGCAAGGTTGTTCCATTTGTGTGAGTACTACGATATCATAGAAATATTCAGGATGATTTTTTTTGCTATAATCCAATATGTGGGCTCAGTGGCTAGATCTATTTTATATCGATGTGTCTTGAATCTAGGGAGCTCGACTCAAGGAAGAGCCACTATAATGTGCGGAGGTTGTAAGATCCCATATCTTGTAAAGGGTTTTTCTCATTTATGTTTTTGTTTGAATCACTTATTTTAGATATTTAAGTGCATTCCCAAGTTCTAGAAGAGGATCGGGGTTGATCAGGTGGTTAAGGAAACAAAAAGGGGTGGAATATAGGTTTTTTGGGTAGGGCACACGGTCTGCACAAGGATAGTGCTAATCGTGCAGACATCCCAGAAAAACCGTGTATGGGAAATTTTTTCTGGATAGTAGCATCCATGTAGTTTTCACTCAGTTTTGAAACTGTTACGAGGGGTCCTTTTGGGACAGAATCATCTGTAGGGTTTGAACACAAATTGGAAAACCATGCGGGTAGATAGTGCAGCACAGAAACCTTTGAAAAATTAAATTTTTTCCCTCCATTATTTTTAATCCCGACTCCGGATTTCCTCCAATTTTACCCCTATTCACCCTTGTAATGGACCAATCCTCCCAAGTTCTCCAAGTGATCAATATCCCCCATTTATAAGGTGTTTTTGGTGATGTTGGTTGTGGTTGGATTCTCAAGGTAATGTTAATCTCATCCTTGCCTCTCTTTTGAGATTATGGTTCAAATGTTCTATTTCTATCATTCAGAAGCTCTAAAACACTACTCTATTGGTGAGAATTTGGATGAAGCTACAATGGTTGGTTGAAGTGGAATCTATGGGGTCAATTAATAGTTCTTTTACCCCCATAATCGAGGTAGGTAGTCAACATGATGTATTCAATGGTTTATTCGGGGATTTGAGAATGTGTTGTTTTGTTCTTGTGTGTCTCTTGGTGTATTTTTATTACCCATGTAATGTATTGGATAATTTCATTATTAAAAGGGTAAATGGTAACCTTCAAGATCCACATAGAATGCTTCATGTATGTTGGGACTAAATTAGGGCCACCTATGGGGTGATCCAACATTTTCGAACCTAGGGACTGCGAAGAACAAGTAGGATTGTTTTGTGTTTATGATGAGCCCTTAAAAAACATGTTGATGAGATTTATGGTGTTAGGGTAGAAGAGATTTGATGAACCTTGTATTAATAATAATATCTTAAGGGATTCTTGGTTAACTTGAAAGTGGTTTATATGGGTGAACATGGATACATTAAATGAAATGTGAATAGTATTAGAACATGTAATGGGTTAGTATGTTGAAATGATAAAAGACCACAATGGAAATAGTTATTAGTCTAGTAATGAAGCCAAGTAATATAGACATAATGAACAATTCTTAGTGAGATAAGAATACTAAAAGGGTTTTTGGTATAAATGGATGATGATGTGAAATGGGGTAAAGGTGTTAATTTCCTAAAGCAGGGTATTTACTCATATGTGATGTTATGATTAAATTTTTACTTAGGTAATTGTGTTTATGTGCTCTCAATGGTTAATGGATATATATATATATATAGTGTGTGCACATTTATTGGTAGTGTTGAGATTTTATTGAGGTTCTACACCCACAGTTCTAGTCGGACTGATGTTTTAAACTGCACCCCAATGCACGAGTAAGGAATGAATAGTGATGCTCTCTTCCCATAACATTTTCATCCTACTGGATTGATGCGTAGAGGTGATGATAGGGTTTATATCAAGTTTGGATGATTTTATAAACTCCACTGTGTGTTTTCCATTAGGTATGGGATTGTGTACTATATCTTGTTTAATCTGTCCTTTTTGATGAACCCATACTAAATGTGTTGAAAATAGTAAGTAATCAGATGTGGGATGAAATGGTAAGATATGGAAATGGTAACAAATGTGGGTAATGTACCTAAATTTTCAAAGGGAAATTAATAATTTACTTATCATATATTAATAATTTTCCTTTATATGCACATCAGTTTATAAGAGATATTTTGGAGACACCGATGGTGGTGTCCTACTGAGTTGTACTCACACCCTGCTTGGGCCGCTATTGGGTACTCGAACAGACGTCATATATCTAGTTAAGGAGAAGGGAAAAATTATTTTATAGGTAGTTGGGTGGTCACGAATGTGCGTGGAGGAGGACCTAGAGTTGGTGTTGGGACCCCTTTTGGGGATATTTCAGTTGTCTTCAATTTTGTGTTTTCTTCACATTTACACCAATATCACAACCTTAAATATTTAATATATGACATGGTTGTACCCCATTTGAGATTGTGGTTGTTTATGCATAAACTGTTAATATTATTTATTAATTAAACTATTTTATTTATCTTCACAATTAGATAAAAAGGGGGTATAGACTATCCAATTGACTATTTAGACCCCACTTCTAGTTAGAATACTTTGGCATATGGGGAGGTGCGCTATGGTCATGTAACCACCAAGCTCAGATCATATGTTTAGTGGATTCTTGTTCAGGAACATTTCACATATAGAATAAATAACCCTCCTCATTTATTGATGGATATTCTCATTACAGTTTCCCATATACATGGTCAGGTGTTACTGGTAGAGTGAAAATCCACACTGAGTTTTGGATTTTGTTGACCTCATTCATTTTCAAACAAGAGTTCAATAACTCTTTTGTATAAGTGACATCATGGTCTAATAAAGTGTTTATAGAGGAGTTAATAGTCACACCACAACAATGATTTAATTATTATTTAATTATATATTCTTTTTATATTTACTATTGGGTCGAACTGGTTTTATATTTTAAATTTTTGGTGTCTGGAATATAGGTTCATGGATAGAACACGGATTATCTAACCTTGGGAAAAAAAATTTCATGGTATACAATAATTTTAAACATAAAATAATATATAAATAAAAAGGTTTTAATAGTAATAATAAAAATAAAGAAATATTTAAATAGTAATAACAATATTGCTAATATTAATATTTTGATTATAATAATAATTATTATTAATATTATATTATTTTTATTTATTTTATTTTGGGTTTATTTTAAACCCTCAAAGGGTATCTTCTCCCTTCTCCCCATCTTAGAGTGCAACAATCCAACCTCCCAAATCATTGTCATGCAAGATCCTCTTTATCGCACTTTTGATGGCTGCAAACTCCGTCCTTGCGAGGTCATTTTGCCTATAGTGTTGACCATCCATGAATATTACCTCTCTATGGCATGAAACACCCCCAACTAAAGCCCCTCCATGGTGGTATGACACACCATCGGATGTCCTCCTATGTATATATATTTATTCCCTCATTTCATTAAGAATCATGTAAGAAGCATTGAGCTATTGTAATCTACTCTTCCACCTCCCCATTTTTAATGAATTTGAGCCTCTCCATCAACTTATTAAATTCATATGATAGGTAGGCATGGGCTAACTCTAATTTCCTTTGTATAATTATTTGTAAGGTGGTGCAGAAGGTCTATCTAGAATCCCTTGTGCATTTTTTATGAACAGTAGTCAAAAGAGTTGCAGTTAACTGTGTTTCAGTTCACTGCCAATCTTTTAGGGTAAGGTGATCATTCTATTTTTGTGTTTGGATCCTCTATTATTTGTTATTATTTGTTTTTTTTGACTTCATTATGATTAATTAGTAGGTAATTGGGTTGTGCTATGTAATTTCATTCCACCATCACCATATGAGGTGTTGATTAAATCTTGTTTCATGGTTTCAAAAATATTAATTAAGGAATTTATATTATTTACGATTTTTAGTATTTGTAGTGTGGTGCATTGAAATATAGTTTGTGGTTTTGAGTTTTTTGGGTCTAAGGAAACTCTTTTGTGTTCGCATGGGTACGTATATATATCTATGGGTGGGGGGGGTTCCCTATTACATAAAATTATAAATTATACTGAATATACATGTATGTTGGTAGGGTTTCCCATGTATATATATGAAAATTCATCCATAGGTGAGTAATTACTAGTATATTCTTATAATAATATAGGTAAGGATCACCTTGCACATGTTAATGGCCATAATGATGTGTGCATAGGGTCTATGTGTCCTTAAATTTATTTGAGGGTGATAATTCTTTTTGTGGCACTAAAAGCATTTAGTTATAAAGCACCAAGGGCTGAATGCTTGGTATGGTTCAACCTTGAGGTAGGTTCCCTATGTCTTTCCCTTGAAATTTAATATCCATAGTTTCGTGGAATTTTTTTAAAAATGGTTCTTCATATTTTATATAAAATGAATATTCAATGAATAAATATAAATATATATATGATTTTATATCCTGAATAGTGGTTTTTTATATGGTTTTGAATGGGAAATGGATATCTCCAAAGATGTGTGGTCTTTTGGAAGGTTTTGTTATAAAATATTGATAGAATTTTTTATTTTCCAAATAATTCCAATGTTATTTTAAAAAATGGATTTTGGGTTGAATTCAAGATTAATATGTGATTTATATTTCTTAATATGATTAACCCATAATAAAAATGGATTTAAGCTTGTTTTTAAATGTATAGTGTTGTGGTTGTTTAGTAGAACATTCAAATGGTTTTGGAAACATAAAACTGTTGGGTGATTAGGTGTTTTAAAATGAATAGTGTTCCTTATAAGTAATGAATCCCATTTTTCACATTATAATTGTCTTGTCAAAAAATAAAACCCATCTTGACACATGTGACCAATGTTTCAGAAAAATGATCTCTCTGTTGAATGTGTGAATTTTTATATGTTCCTAGTAAATTGGCATGTACAATATTGTGTGATAGAATGCGTGGGGGGAGGATGTTCTCATGTAGGGTGACTGGTGGTTAGAGGATGAGTGTGTTTAAAAAAAATAAAGAAATGTTCATATATGTTATTTTTATGAAAACTCACCACCACATGAAATAGAGCAAATGGGATGCATGTGGTATCTAGGTTGCTAGCCTCAGACTAGTATGCATGATTTTTTAGAAGTTATTATTTTCGGTTTCATATAACCAGAATTCCTCTAGAATTCTAACTAATTTTATTTTTATTTTTAGTGAAAACATGGATAATGGTGTGTCCCCTCATTTTGGATCATTCACAATAATTATAATAGTCATGGTTTTGTTCCACGTTTCACTGAGGCACATGGTTCCAAGGGTCCCATTTGTGATAGTTACCTATATAGACTGACCATGGTGCACGCCTATGATATCGTGTTTGTGAAATGATTTCCATTTTCATTGCTTCGAGATTGATTCCTCCATTAAAAAAATCCATGTTTTTAATTTAAATTGTGTCCATTAATTTTTAAGTGATCACGCGTTCTTGAAAAAATATTTTTTGAAATGTGATAGAAAGAGAATTTATTTTAATGGAAATGGAACTTGTTTTTAAAAATGGTAATAATGGATAATATTTTTTAATGTGGTTTTATTTTCAAAATATCATGATTTTGGTCTCTTTTTATACATAATGGAATATAAAGTTGTTTATCCTTGGAATTCCAACAGAGCCTCTCGATTCCCTTGACATCTTAATTTTTCAGTTTTAGGTTCCTCTAATTTTGGATAACTATTAGGGAATGTGTGTTTTAATGTCCATGGTGTCCCATGAGGTCACTTAAGGTATGTTTATTTTCAATGCTTATTCCATTCCCCTCTTCCAGATTTTTCTATTTATTTTTCTATTTTCTCTGTCATTTCATGGATATATAGTTCTTTAATGCATTAGTCTGATGATGGAACTAGTTTCATGCCTGTGGGGATTAGGAACACCATTCGGGCAATGTCGAGGGCCGACATAGGTGACCACTTTATGGTTGACTTGGGCTTGTTCGAGACATAGACTCACCGAAGAAGACATTTGGATGGGACACATTAAAGACGACTCATAGAAGAGACTCGTGAAAGGGACTCCCAGAACACAGTGGAAAGGACTCACGGAAGGGATTATGCTCTAGGTTCTCAAAGTGGGTAATCTCAATAGAATATTGGGCATATAGATAGACACATAAATTTCCCACTGAATAGTATCATTATCATATTTGAATTATGGACGATAAGAATATGATAGGGGATATTCACTATTCTAAAAAACTTTCAGAAGGATGTTTTTTACTATGACATTAAATGTTGTCAATGGAAGACTAGGCATTACAAGACGATCTTAAAAATGAAAACATAATTGTTTTTTTATACTGTGAAGAGAAGTATATTCCAATTTTTTCGAACATGGATGTGTTCCATCAATGTAATTTTCACTTAATTTAAGGACAAACCGAGAAAGAGCATCAACATAAAATTTATATATAGTTACTATTCCATTCATTTTCAATTATAATGGGAATCAAAAGTGCATATTCTAGGTGAGGCACCAAATTCGAAAAACTATTTTTGGATCCTTTCCACAATAGTGAGAAATGGAAGATGAAGATGATGATCCTTTCCACAAGCACGGATTCCGGGAATGTGACAAAGGGTGTGACCCTTTGGAATGAAGTTACATTAATCTAAACATTGTAAACGTAGCGAGCCTAGTCATACAAATTATATAGGATTCACATCATTATTGGCAGTGACCCTTAGTAAAATTGGCATAATAGGCACATTGTCGTTGTATTTTCCTTATATATATCATAGGGAAGTTGAACCATGAAAAAATTCTTGGCTTTATGTGCATTGATTATTTATATACATATAGTGCTTTATAATTATATAACATTAGAGAGGATATGATCAATATAAACACTAAATATAAAACAATGTGAACCTTATAATAATGAGGTCATGATCCAATAGGGAATGAAGTGTTTTGAAATGAATATCCATAGCCAAATTCACCCCCACTCAAGGTATCTAGGACCCTTTTGGACATATCTTAATTAACATAATATTCTCCATGAAATTGATTTATATATTAATTAAATTTATTAATCTTACAAAATGACACTCTGTTTGTGTTTAATATGACTTATGTGTGTACATATGGAAAAATAAAATCCATTAATAAAAATAAACGTTATTTAGAGTCTAATTATTATTTTTGCATGATTTAAATTTTTTTAATGGTTTTTTAATTATATAGTTATCTTAATTACTTATAAACATCAATGTAGTATTTTTCCATTTAACAATAAACAAAATAAATGATTTCAAATTTATTAATTATGATATAATTTTAATGATTTAATATTACCCATCAATTTTATAGACTAATAGAATTTATTAGGGAGGTTTGAAATAACTATATTCCAATTACTCATTATCATGATTTATTAAATTAAAATTATATTAATAGTGTTAACATTATTAAATAAAAATTATTAATTATATTTTTCGATAAGGATATATTTTCAAAATATTAGTTTATTAAATTATTTAAAAATAATAAAAAATAATATAATTAATGGTTTATCTGATATGATTTAAAAATATAAAAATTATTCATTTATGGTACCGTTTTTACATTTTATGATAAAAATTATGAAATTTTATTGTTGATTATTTTTGTAGTTGTTAAAATTAAAATTAATCAAATAAGGGTTAATCAAAATTATAAGAATTAAAATTACTAAAAACATATATAGTTCTATTGGTTTGTGGAATTAAAACACTATATAAATATATGATCAAATTCATTCCCATTTTGAGATATTTTTCATGAGTATAATTTTATTATAATTTAATCCTTTTTGAAATTCTTAAATTACCTCTAACATTAATAATAGAAGGGAAAATCTTATCTCTCTTTTTCCCACCACTTTGATCCATCTAACTTGAAAATACCAAAAGAACTTCTATTATGAAATTTCTTATCATTATTTTATATTGTATTTTCATCATAAATTAGAATCCCTAGATCCCATTAGGGAATATGAAATGTGTTGTTTCAAATAAGAGGAAATCACATTAACAAGTCAGTTTCTAATGTTATCATATTTACCTCCTATTAAGAAATAGTATACATCCAAAAATAATATCAAAAATATTATTAAAATTATGAAATGTGCTTATGATTATCTATCCAACATAGTAATCAGTCATTCACATAAATTAATATGTTCAAGTATTTCTCATGCATACGTACGTCTTACTGTCTCCACGCATCGATAAAATTCCATTTTCATCACTGTATTTTATTGATGATTATTATAATGGATTTAATATTTAAATATATGGTACTTATGAATTAATTATACTTCTAGAATTATAACATCTAGTCATCCTATTTACTATCCAATCGGTTGGGAAATGATAATTTTGTTCATGCATGTATGGGGACTTCAACCTCTGTAAAGAGATTTGAATAAATTTTATCAATATTTAAAAATTATTAAAATGAGGAAAAATATAATGAATATATGTGATATTTATGATAAAATAAATTTCAAATAATATTCAACTAGTAACTAACTTTCTTTATTTCAAGAAATTGAAAAATTAAAAAAGAGTTAATGCATACATACATCCTACCATCTCCATGAATGCTTTGATTAATTTGACAATATGTAATTAATTTTGTTGACTATAAATATGTATATACTGAAAAAATAATATATATATATATATATATTCTTTTTATTAACATTATGGAGATGATGGAACTAATATTACATTAAATGACATTGATCTGCTGAGTAGAAATAGTTATCATAAACAAAATAGATTACATAAATAAAATGTCGAATTTAGTATTGATTTAAATAGATGATGAGTTTTATATATTTTACAATGTAGTCTTACAAGTTTTTATAGACATTTAACTATTATATAAGTACAATAAATATATATTTTTTATACATGTGGTAAAAGTTTATATGAATATAGGGGAACATGATGCCAAGATTGTATTTCAAAATATCATAATTAATAAAGATTGGTTATGACTACGCCTCTAGTGATGATATATTGTAATCTAACTATCATAGTAAATATTATTTTCTATATTCTATATTAATTTATTTAAATTAAATAGCCTATATTAACTTTCCTCATCTTATGTAATCAAGAGACTAAAAAATGTTTCAAGTAATAGTTTATATATTACTCTCATCTATCGAAAATATTTTTCCATCATTATCCATGTTGTTATAAAAAACTATTAATGGGTTTCTTACTATTCCCCTATGATTATTTGAATTCAATTTTCCTATGATTTTTATTTTAATAAATGTTTTGGAAGTAATCATTTCATAATATTCCAACGATGAGACTTTGGTGTTCAGAAAATATTACAGATAAAATGTATTTTTTAACATATATGACATGAGCATATTTTCACGCTTTTATGAATAAGGATATAATTTAAGACTACTATAAAAATTTAAATATTCCATTTTATAGAAAATACATTCCATTATATTTTGTTTTATTTTTTGATAACTTATTTCAACATGGAATGGCTATTTTCATCAAAAGTTTTATTGTGATATTAAAATTGAATTTCAATTTATCATAGATAATAATGATTGCATTTACTAATAATTCAATTGATATATTATATAAGGGTACATCCTTATTATTTTTCTAGAGATTTTTTGACTGTGATGAATCAATTTTTATGAAACACATTTATTTCCATGAGTTATTTAATGATAATATGATGAAATTAGAATAATACACATTTATATTCATGAGATATATATGATGACTAATTTATGATTTGTGGGAAAAAATGTATAATTTTCATTTTTTGTCAGCAGGAACAGTATCATCCTCTAATAAATTAGATAATGATTAATAACTAATGATATAAATATTACAATAATGGATAGTCAACCCAGTATAAAAAGGGACTTTGACCACTACGATTGGCTTGGTAGTGGATCTAGTATACTTTGATTTTACACGAAGTGAACACATAACACAATGATAATATTCAGAATTATCATTGACTACTAAGGAAATTATTTTCAATTCTTATTTTTATTAAAAAAACTCTATAACTTATGACATTGTTACACTCTCATAACTATTCCTTTTTAATTCCTTTATGATTCCCTTCTTATGTACTATCAATCATTATTTCATGACTGATGATTATGATATATGATATGATGTTTTTGGTTTTTCAATTTTAAGCTCATTCTATCGTAGGGAATCTCTCATGTTATGCTAATTTGACCCTTAATATATTTTTTTTACCCTGAATGAGATTTATATCTCACCATTTATTTTTTGGTTTATCATGTTTCCATATTTCGAGAGATAATAGGCCTAAATGATTACTACATAGACTAAAATGTTTATTAATGAATATTAATATATATGAATTTCTTATTTATGTATGAAATATGTGTTTAATTATTATTGTACGTTGAAAATTGAGAGATGATTGAATGAAATATTTTGAAAATTATATATATGGGAATGAATCTGGCTATTATAAAAATGAACATTGAAAATATGGTCATTGGTCACATATCCAAAATGTATAGTAAATTATTAATTTATTAAGAATTAAATTTTAAATAATGTTACTCATAATTAAATAATGATATGATATGAAAATATTAAATAAATATATATTTATCAATTATGATTAAATAATAAAAATATCATTATTAGAGTATGATATGATGTAAAAATATAATTCAAATAAATATTATAATTTTAATGGTGTATTAAAATTATATTTTAAAAGATAAATACTTATATATATTTATATATTATTTTTTTTCTTAAGGTTAAATTAAAATAACCCCTCACACACAAACCAAACATGTAGACGATGGAATGTGTGGTCATTACCCTAGCGATAGCTTACCCCTCAAGTCCATTAATTATATACTATATATATATATGTGTGTTTATATGTATATATACCTTTCAGTGCAAAGATTATAGGCCCATTATTGGATGTCTCAAATACCTCTTCATTATTTTACCATATGGCCCTATTTTCCGGCAGCCCATGCATGTATCATGGATTTTTCCCCACCTACCCACATCTTTCAATCCCAGCACCCCAAATTTAAGTGATTATATCTTAAATCATCCAAGGGGAATTCCATGAAATGAACCCTAGCCTTTCTGGATATATTGATTATAGGTTTTACCACTAAAGCACCACCCCAACTTCAAAACTATTATACGGAATAAAATTTCCAGAATAAAAAGTACTATTTTAATCAACAATGAAACTTTTCGTCAAATATATAATATTACATATTATTAGAATAAACTGATCACATTTAAAACATGTTTATACATAAACTGGTTGTCTAGTATCCTTTATATTATAAATTGATATCATATAATAATAAGATCCCATATATTTAAATTTTTCTTTTTCATATAATCATTATTTATTATTTAATAAATTATATTTTAAAAAATATATTTACAAATTTTAGTATTTTTTAATGAAATATAATTTATGAATAAATCATGTCAAAAATTGAATATTTTTTATAATATTTTAAAAAAATTAAATAAATAATGACAATTCTAATATTATTAAATCTATCACTTTTATGATATAATTATATAAGAACTACACGAATTTTATAAAAATCTTTTAAAAAAATGTTAATAAATTTAATTTAATTTTTGAACTATATGAATCAGTAACACTTTCCATTATAGAAAAATCATATTGTACTCTAAACAAATATATTTTGTATATTTCATTTAATAATGTTTTAAAATATTTGAGTTGTTATTTTGACATATCATATTTCTAATTAAATATTATATTTATAATAATAAAACATTTAATTATAATATAATATATAATATTTATAATTTGTTCTTAAACACAATTTAAATTTTTTATCTAAAAACATATTTATTTTTGTTGTATACATAAATGATAAAATAAACATTTCATACTCATATATAATTACTTTGATGAAAATTTAATAATATTTTGAATTATTATGTTATTATTATATAATAAGAAGTAATATATTTATAATAATAAAAACATTACATAAGTAACAATTGATTTATTCGGTGAAAGAAAATATTCGTTAAAGAAAAATTGTAAGAGTAAAACAAATAAAAACTATTTTGGAAGATTTTAATTGAGTCTTTTGGATAACATAAACCTTAATAAATACTATAATTATCATTTATGTAAGATATTTCATTGTGAAAAATGTCATATCTTAATATTAAATAATCAAATTTTCCAAAATTGATAGTGTATTCAATTATAAATAGAACCCCCCCCCCATTCACCAATCAACACATCCAAAGCCAATTATTATAATCAAATAATCTGACATGATCTCTTCTAATTAACATACCTAGATCATATGATAATTTAGCTTTTAAATGTCAATCTATGGCACTATGTGTTGGTACCAAAGGAGATCATCCAATGTGAGTTATACAATTTTCCATAACACTTCTTTAATAATTTTCAATGTATAGCTCCCCAGTCATATTTTATCTAGTGGGTTTTGATATTTCTAGTATTTTTAATATTAATTTATTTTTTAAAATTAATAAAGATTATTTTATACCCTCTACCAAAATCATTGAAAAAAAATTAAAAGTCCATCATGTGTTGGTGTAGACTACCGCTAACAGGAACAACGAGTTATATTTTTAATCACAGATGTTAGTGGATATAATAAATTTTTTAATTATAAAATATTATACTCATTAAATATTAATGATTCAAAAATTTAATATATTTTATTATTTTATATATTCCACTCATTCTGCAAAAATGATAGTGCCATCTCTATAAATGTGCAGACAACTACATTCACATGATGATGTTTCACATTAATTTTCCCTAAAAATATATTGGGTGGAAAAAACATTTATCTAATTTTTAAAAAGAATATTTCCTAATGATTTATAATGATATAATGAGAATATCTCATATTACACAATTGATATTAACAATAAGTGATTATAGTACATTTTACTTATAAAAAGTACATATCAATATATATTTTCTAATTTGATTCCATTACAGGAAACCATATGTATGTATATAAATATTGTAATTACAAAAAAAAATATTAATCTATTACTAAAATTAATATTAATATATTTAGATTAAATTTCTCCAAGGACAACATCCGATGATAGTTTCAATGATTTTGACAGAACCACTTCATGTAAATAACATAATAGGAAATGATAAACATATTGGAAAAAAAGATGATAAATAATCCTTATAAAAATAAATATATATAGAGTAGGTTATTAGGAAATATTAATAAACCTTGTTTGGTTATTATAGATTTAATGAGGAAGTGTAGATCACTTTTATTAAAAAAACATAGGGTTTTTCTTTTCAGTCAATTGTCATAGAGGAACTCATTGATATTATGCATTGATCATCATTTACATGTTTTAACTACTACCTGATGTTTTCAATATCATAAATTATCATTTTTATATATAAATGGAAATTATTTCTTGGTCATCCATTTTTGATGATATGAATGATCTATTCCCTAGAATTTAATTGTATTTATTAACTAAATTTCCTCCCATAAGATATAATATTTTTCTATGAGTTTACTCTTTTTTTAATATTAGAAATTATTAACATCTATATAGTTCACATTTTACCCAAATAAAATTTATTTAATTGTTTTAATCATTCATGAAATCAAAAATACATTATTAATAATTATTAATCAATTTAATGTCAATTTAAAATGATATCAAATATTCTATCTCCACCAATGTTCAAAATTTTAAAATTGAACCCTAATTAAGTGTTATTCATGTAAAATTTATATTTATATTTTCCCTATCCAATTTAATGAATATTTACGATGTTGGAGTTCAATAATATTTTTTAGAATTGTAGATTGGGATCTTCAATAGCTTTTTCATGACATTTTTGTTACACATTTTGTTTATATTCCTCTAATTTTTAAAATATTATTATCTATTATCTATATTTTTAAAAAATATTTCCCTTTAAAATTATACCTAGATAAATATCCATTCCATTTATATTTTTATATTTTTTAGTTATTTTTGAGACAGCAAATTTTATGTAAACAATGTTTATGATATGTTTCATATTTCAAGTCAAACATCAAGAATCATACATATGAATTTTTTTATTCCATTAATATATTCTTAAACCCAAAATTATGTTATTAGTAATGTAATTTTTTTTATTTTTGGTTTTAGTGAATATAATAGGTTAAGTACTTTTTAAATAATTCCTTTACTTATTTCACAATGCTCCACCCATGTTTTACATTTTAAAGACATTATTTTCCCAGGTCATCTTTAGTTATTTTATACAATATACGTCCATTTCTATGAAAAATGATTATTTTCCATTGTGATCATGAAAACATGATTTAATTACTTCATCTTTATAAAATATTTATTATTCATCCTTTAGTTTGGCTTGAATTATGAAACCCAGTCCATTACCATGTGATTGATCAATATATTGATTTACCTATGGATTTATTTACTCATATTACAAATATACAAATATTTTTTTTCTTTCAATAATTGGAAGGACCAAAATTCTATAGCCCCCTAACAAATTGGGTAAATATATATAGATTACGATTTTTATTTAAGAGATTATGATGTGAATGTAGTTCACTAATGGGATTTTTCAACATTGGGAAGAGGTTCTTAGGTGTGACCAGTGCCTAGTGTTTTTTATATTAGGATTATTATTTTTTCCATAGATTTAGGATATTATTTCATCATTTCATTATTCCATCTATCTATTATTTTGAACATATTTTTTTTTGATATCATCTTATTTTTCTTTACTCTCACGTTATTATTTATTACCATACATATTCTTTTATTGTGAATTCAAGATTTCCCTTTTCCTTATGTATTTTCTCAATGAAACCGTATGTATTTTTTGAAGATATATTGGATTTTGGATCACTATGTATAGTTTTAAATATATATGATGTTTTCATGTTTAAATATTTGTATTTTTATCATTATTATTTCAAATAAACAAGTAATTTGTATCTTTATGTTGTATTTGTTTCAAATATATGAGAAATTTTTTGAAATAAACTCTGTTTATATCTTGCGAATCCTTATATATGATACAATTTTATGACAACGAAAATATGTATCAAACAATATAAAAAATTAAATTATAATGAAATTTTTAATGTTAAAATAATGATTTTAAAATAATTATATTAATAATGTCAAAGTATTTATTGATTAATTTTATATATAAAAAATTAATAAAATATTTTTAAAAAATTATTTTGTAATAAAATATTAATAAACATCTATAGAAATTAATGTACTAATATAATTAAAATACAATTTGTTCCTGAATATTTGTATTCAAATAAAAAAATTATTTCCATGTTTAAATAATGGAAAAAATAATGTAATTGGACTTTAATTTTATGTGTGATATATCCAAAAGAAATTGTTAAAAAATTATTTATTAGAAAAATAGAATATTTCCCTCACCATTAGAACTCAATTTTTAATGGATGAAATATATCCCAATGAATGCCTCAACATCATTAAATAAACTAGAACCACATAGTGATCTAGTTATTTGTCACCATATAGGGTCAATATAATCATTTTATGTTCTTGAAAAGAACATACCAAATCATTAAAAAGAAGATGGAAATTTGATGATGAATTATTTACCCCACAAAACATAATCATTAAACATGAAATGATAATGATAAAACCATTGAAACATATTTACTCTATCAATCAAAAAGCCAACATGGTATAGTGATTTCCCAATATAACCCCACAAATATCTCTCACCATACCATTAACAATAAAAGTAAATTTTGGAAATAGAATATGTGATAATACCTTTAACATACATAGATCACTGATACAAGATAAATTAAAAAAATATTACTTTCTTGAGGAGAATTGTATAAAAATATAGGAAGAGGAACAAATCTATTCTTTTCAATCCTTCCTCTGATAACGACCCTAAGAATGAATCTTATAAAAATCATCTCTTCTTCAAACTATCATAAAAATATTTCTGATTTCACTAACAATTTATACGACTCATGTTATATAAGGGATTACAATAGACACCGTGAACTAAAATACAATCTATATTTCAAATAAATTTCAAATTGTAAGAGATTTGTGAATATATAAAAAAACAACATTATGATATGTTAAAAAATTACCTAAGAACTAATCTTTAATATAACTATGATTAGTATATATATATTAATGTTATGATAACCCTGCTTTTTATTACAACTTAAGCATGCTTTATTACATAAAACTTCACTTGATACAACAAAGAAGATCGAGAGGTTTAGTGTCTTTGGGGCTTAGGATCATTAAATAAAAACTATAAACTTGAAATACAACATCCTTATTGAAAACTTCCTTTACATGACCACTACATTCCTTCGTACTTAGCATTGCATGGGATAACCTGAGGATATGCATAAGAAAAGGGTGAGCTATAAAGCCCAGTAAGGGAGTACACAATGAATAACATGAGGAGTAAAATACATGTTATGAAATAGGCATATTAATAGAGCATAAGAGAGACATGAACATAAAGGCATGATAAAGCATGATAATCATAACATGGAAATGTGGCAACAACACTTAACATTGAATTAGCATGAGCCAAGGCTCATTGCACATGGAGCATGAGTAAACCCTCATTGCACTTGAAGCACGAGTAAACCCTCGTTTCACTTGAATTAGCATGAGTCAACACTCATTGCACATGACGTATCATGATACTATACTTTACCCAATGCATTGGAGCGCTATAAAGGGCACACCCTTCTTAAACATTTCATTTCATGCATAAGTGTGCCACATGGATCATAAAACATGGATTCATAAAACATAATCATTTATTCCACGATAAAGGAATGTGGAATTCATACATGAAACTTTACAATCAATAAGTAAATGTGCATAAAGGTGAATACCCTTGATGGAGAAATGGGCATGGTATTCACTACACAATGATATTGGCTTAGAAAATCGGTGTGATTTCGGCAGCGTAATGGCGTGACATAAGAATTCATAAAAAGGGCTGATGAGAGAGAAAGGGGTTCCTCATCATATTTACATGTAATGGACAGTAAGAAGGTCATATATATACATGTCCCAACAATTGAATAGAAATTTAGATTCATGATACAAAAGTATTGCTTGAATATAAAAGAGGAGAAAAAGGTTCCATTCGGAATTTCGGCATAGTAACAGGTGTACATGGGAGGCATTTAATGAGAGAGAAAGGGGTCTCCCATCATTCAAACAATAAGAGGGCAGTATGGGAGAGGTGCGAAACCATACCCCAACATTCATAAATGAAATTAAAAGGGCAATACAACTTAACGAAAATTGACAAAAATGAGAAAGGGAGAAAAACCCTTACTTGGAAGTGTGCTTCCAAAGGCTAGAGAGAGGCTTGTGAGAGGCTTCTTGGGAGCTTGGGGCACCTTGAGAGGATTCTAGAGAGAGTAGGGGAGAGGTTGGACGAACTTCAAGGGCTTTGGGTGAGGAGGAAGTGGGAGCTTGGGTGGGTTTATATAGGAAAGGTGAGAGAATTCTTTATTATTTAGGTTTGGGACCCCTTATATTAAAATAATCCAAACCACAAACCATCCCATGGTATTTGCCCATGGTTTCTGGAAAAGGAAAGAGGAAAACAATATTTTACAATGCCAAGGTCCTAACTTATTAAAAAAATAGGGTTGCTTATGTGGAGGTGAGTCACACTCCCATGGAAATTAATTTAAAAAGGCAAAGTGTTGAATAAGTCTTGAGGGCTCCATTAATGCTTTGAAAAGTGAGTCAAACAAACCCAAAACCTCATTATTTTAATGATAAAACTCATATTGGCCGAACATAAGGATTATGGTATTTTATTACATCACCATTGGGTCATTATGATGTAATAAAACACATTATATATTTAAATGGTATTTAATTTTTACCCAAAAATTTGACTGTCTCAGAAAATTATGAAAAATTCACCGTTGGATAATTTCGACGTCCTGATTCCAAAAATAATATTTATTTTATCTAAATAATTTTCTAAATATGTGAATTTTCACTTTTAAAATAAAAACCGACATTTATAAAAAATTTACGGGTTTTGACAGAAATGGCCTTCAAACCTTAATAAAAAATTTTAATTGCATTCATAAAATTATAAGATCATTTATATTTAATAAATTTAATATTAATAATAATATTTTATTAAAATATTATTTAATTCAAAAATCCTTTAATTCAATAAAATATAATTCTTAATTAAATTATAACTAAAAACACCGTTTGTACTTTAAAAACTAATTACAAAGTATCAAAAATGACTAGAAATTATATTCATTATTATATACAAAAATAATGTACATGAACATGGTGCTACTTATTTGTAACATAACCCCTTAAAATATCCTCATAAGACCTAAGGGTAAGGTGTGCGATGGTAACAGACTCTTGGGGTTGCTCGGATAACATTGCTCGAGTGGTAATCTCTATCAACTTCCATTTTTGCCGTAGACGATCACGTTCGAGCTTGACTTGATGAAGCTCAGCTTGGGCTTGGTCAAGGGAAAAGCCCAAAGACGCCACCTCCTTTCCGAGCTCCGACAAATGGGCTTCGTAAGGGGCAATTCTACTGGATGAGGCCATCACTTCCTTTGTCTGAGTAGAAAATTGGTTCGTTAAAGCCTTATATTTAAACTACCCAGATGATCACTGTTCAACGGCTATAAAAGTAACGGTCACAAATCTTAACGTTAAACTAAAGAAGTTGACATCTTATAAAAACATAAAGAAACATTTAACTGGATCAAGAGGGATTTTCCATTAATGAAATTTTGGGTCGTTACAACATTCCCCCCTTAAGAAATTTCGCCCTCAAAATTTTCCTTTTCCCACACTAAAACAAATGTGGGTAACTTAGCTTCATCATATCCTCCGACTCCCAAGTTGCTTCTTCAAACGTGTGGTTTCTCCACAACACCTTGACGAGGGGCATTGTCTTATTTCGTAGAACTTTTTCTCTACGATCCAAGATCTTCACTGGTTGCTCCTCATAAGAAAGATCGTCTTCTAATTGTACCACCTCAGAAGAGAGTACATGTGAAGGGTCTGGTATGTACTTCCTTAATAGGGATACATGGAAGACATCATGCACCTTGGCCATAGTAGGTGGAAGTGCTAGTCGATAGGCCACAACCCCAACACGATCAAGAATCTCGAAGGGGCCGATGTACCTTGGACTTAACTTCCCTTTCTTTCCAAACCTCATGACCTTATTCCACGGGGATTTGCATAAAAACACCATGTCTCCGACTTTAAACTCAAGGTCTCGTCGACGATTATCTGCATAACTCTTCTGTCGACTTTGGGCTGCCTTGATATGCTGCTGAATGGTTTTCACCTTCTCCACCATTTCTTCGACCATTTCTGGTCCAAGCAGCTTACGTTCACCGACCTCATCCCAACATGCCGGTGTTCTACACCTTTTCCCATACAGGGCTTCATATGGTGCCATTTGGATGCTCGAGTGGAAACTATTATTATAAGAGAACTCAACTAGAGGAAGATGTTGATCCCATCCTCCTTTAAATTCCATTGAGCACGCTCTCAACATATCCTCAAGTGTTTGGATAGTCCGCTCGGATTGGCCATCAGTTTGAGGATGATAGGCCGTACTGAAGTTCAGTTCAGTATTCATAGCATGTTGAAGACTCTTCCAAAACGTAGAGGTAAATCTTGGATCTCGGTCAGACACAATAGATAGTGGTACTCCATGCAACCGTACCACTTCCCTGATATATATCCGTGCCAGTTGATCCAAAGAGAAATCCTCTCGAATAGCAATGAAGTGTGCAGTCTTTGTAAGACGATCAACAATAACCCAGATTGCATTGTTGCTTTTTGATGTCCTTGGAAGTCCAGTGACGAAGTCCATGGTGATGTTCTCCCATTTCCATTCTGGTATGGGCAATGGTTGCATCATCCCCTTAGACTTCTGCCTTTCTGCCTTCACTTGCTGACACACCAGGCACTTTGATGTATATTCAGCGATCTCCTTCTTCATATTATCCCACCAAAAGTTTTCTCGGAGATCTCGATACATCTTTGTGCTCCCTGGGTGAATAGAGAAATTTGAACTATGTGCATCATCCAAAAGTCCCTTCTTCAGCTCCGAACTTGATGGAACACATAGTCTTTTCCCAAACCGCACAATTCCTTCTTCATTAACATTAAACTCTGAGGATTTTCCCTTTTTGATAGCTTCCACTTTTTCTTGGATTCTCGCATCACCCTTTTGAGCATCCTTTAACCTTTCCAAAAGAGATGGTTGAGCAATCATTTGTGAAAGGATTGATGATGTTCCCTTCTTTATGATTCCCACGTCCATCTTCATCAAGTCTAAGAAGATTGGATCCTTCTCAATTCTCATCATTGATAGAATTGCTGGATCCTTTCTACTTAGGGCATCCGCCATCTTGTTTGCCTTCCCAGGGTGGTAATGTATTGAACAGTCATAATCCTTTATGAGCTCTATCCATCTTCTTGGCGCATATTAAGCTCTTTCTGTGTGAATATATATTTAAGACACTTGTGGTCAGTATATATCTCACATTTCTCTCCATAGAGATAATGCCGCCAGATTTTCAAGGCAATGATCACCGCCGCCAACTCCAGATCATGCGTTGGATAGTTTCGCTCATGGATTTTCAACTGTCTTGAGGCATAGGATATCACATTATCATTCTGTATCAGCACACATCCTAAGCCCTTCTTCAAAGAATCATTGAATACAACAAAAAGCTCCCCACTTGTGGGTAAAGTGATCACAGGTGCAGTGATAAGCCTCCTTTTCAACTCCTTGAAGCTTTCTTCGCATTCATCACTCCAAGCAAACTTTACTCCCTTTCGAGTTAGCTTGGTAAGTGGGTTGGACAATCGTGAGAAGTTTCTCACAAATCGTCGATAGTATCCAGCTAACCCCAAGAAGCTACGGATATCAGTTACCGATGTTGGCCTCGGCCATCCCTCAATTGCATCTGTTTTGGAGGGGTCCACAGATATCCCATTGCTTGTGATGATATGGCACAAGAATGATACCTCTTTCAACCAAAACTCACACTTGCTGTACTTGGCATAGAGCTTCTCCTTGCGCAAAGTCTCCAGTACAGTTCTTAAATGCTCCTCATGGTCCTCCTTGGTTTTGGAGTATATTAGAATATCATCTATAAAGACTACCACAAATTTATCTAGGTAATCTCTAAAGACTCTATTCATCAAGTCCATGAATATTGCTGGAGCATTGGTGAGTCCAAAAGGCATTACTATGAATTCATAGTGCCCGTACCTTGTACGAAAAGTAGTCTTGGGGATATCTTCCTTCTTCACCCTTACTTGATAATATCCCGACCGCAAGTCGACCTTGGAGAAGTATTGTGCTCCACGCAGCTGATCAAACAAGTCATAGATTCTTGGGAGAGGATACTTGTTCTTTATCATGATTTTGTTAAGTTCACGATAATCGATGCAAAGCCGCATTAACCCATCCTTCTTCTTGACGAAGAGGACTGGTGCACCCCATGGTGATGCACTTGGGCGTATAAACCCTTTATCCAGATTCTCCTGTAGTTATTTCTTCAGTTCTTCAAGCTCAACCACAGCCATTCTATATGGAGTCTTGGATATTGGTAGCGCCCCAGGTATAAGTTCAATTGAGAACTCAACATCTCTTCTTGGAGGAAGACCAGGAAGTTCCTCGGGAAATACCTCAGCGAATTCCCTCACAATAGGCATTTCATCAAGGGTGGTTTCTTCCTTGGACTCAATCATCTGAGCCAGATATGCGTGCTCATAAGGCAGTAATATCCATGCTTGAGATGATGGAGCTAAAGGAGATTCATCTTCCTCCTGACACTTGTAAAGAATCGGGGGTCGATTCTCCAAATGGAGTGTGATTTCCCTCTCCCGACAATTTATGTTGGCTCTATATAAGGAAAGCCAATCCATGCCAAGAATTTCATCAAATTCCACCAAAGGGAGTATGAAGAGGTTAGCCGGGAAATTCAATCCACAGATTATAATAGGGGAGGACTTATACTCATGGGATGCAATGATTGCCCCATTTTCCGTACTCATCGACATCTTTACTTCCATGATTTGTGGTGGTGCATGGATTGTTCTACTAAACTTTTGAGATATAAAAGAATGCGTAGAACCTGAATCAAAAAGTACGTTCGCTATTCTTGAATGAATAACTAGCGTACCTGTCACCACGTCGTTGTTGGGGTTCACTTCGGCAGAAGTGATGGAAAAAGCTCTTCCTTTCTGTCTTGGAGGTTGTTGATTGCCTCCGATAACCCTTGGATTAGGGCACTGAATCGCAAAATGACCTGGTTCTTTGCATTTGAAGCATTGAACAACGCGTTGGGGTTCGAACGGAGCGTTCCTCCCCTCCGTTGCAGCCGCGGGTCCTTCTTGCTGACAGTTAACAGCTAGGTTCCCTTCTCTTCCACACTTGAAGCATTTTCTTGTCCCCCTAAGGCAATTTCCAGGGTGCTTTTTTCCACACTTTTGGAAAGTGGGGTGCTGGAATTTCTTAGCGCCGTTGGATTTATCCATCGGACCACCAGCATTGAAGTCCACCTTCCGCTTCTTGTCCCCATGATACCCCTGTGATTCTCCGATCTCCATTTCAACCTTGAGGGCACATCAGACAATTTCCTCATAGCTTTCGAAGCCACGGATCGCTAATGCATTCCGCAAGCTAGGCTTCAGCCCACCAAAGAAGCGGTCAACCTTGCATTCGGGGGTAACGACAAATCCGGAAGCGTATCATGCAAGCCTTGTGAAGTTTGCCTCGTACGCTCCCACAGATTCCTCATCTTTCTGCTTGAGGGAAAGGAAGTCCCTTTCCATCTTAAGAAGGAGGGTGCGTGGAAAATATTTATCGAAAAACATCTTCCGGAATACCTTCCATTCTAAAGCCTCGATCTCCTCCTCAGGCTTCGTATTTTTGATCAACGTCCACCATTGATCAGCTTCACCCTCCATACGATAAGCCGCCAGGAGAACCTTCTCTTTTTCAGAGCATTGGAGGATGGAGGATATCTTTTCAATGGAGTTGATCCATTGTTCAGCAATCGTGGGATCAGATGATCCACTAAAGGTAGGAGGCCTTTGTCTCATGAAGCTTTCAATAGCGACTTGTTCTTTCTTAGGGGGGGGGGGGGGTTGAACGTTCCTCTTGACCAGTGTTTCTATTCAAAACTTGAGTTAGCTGAGAGAGAAGCATGACAATGTTCGTGATTCCCGCTCCCATTGGATTGGGCATCTCATATGTACAATCATCACACTGATCTTCACAACGGTTGTTAGCCCGAGTTCTCCTATTACCGGCCATTGGCTGGAATAAAAGGAATGTTAGGGGTAACACATAAAGGGTAATCCAAAGACAAAAGTTTATGACTTATAAATAAACATTAATCTCTTTAACTCATGAGTCTATAGGATTCAATCTAGGCTTTTCATGATCTTCCTTCTAACATATATTCTTAGGGGCATTTTTCCCTTAATAAGGGTTCATACTAAGATTGTGAATTTATCAAAACATATCCCCCGGGAGTGTCGTAACCAAGAGTGCAGCAAGGCCCGTTGTCGTGCACCAGTTCCCGTTCGAGTCTAGCTCAAAGAGGTGTTTTCGGGTTTTACCCCTAGGATACATCTGTGCTAGAGCCGCCTCTACCTGCTCGTATCCAGACAGGGATGTATTTGTTTGATAAACCACTTACTTAGTATTTACCAAAACTTAGGGATGTTTTTATTATGCTTAGTCTTTTATCTAAGGCTTTACTAGGGTTTCCTAATCCCAAAAATAACTAAACTTATCCTTTGATACCAACTATGAAAACCCTGGTTTTTATTACAACGTAAGCATGCTTTATTACATAAAACTTAACTTGATACAACAAAGAAGATCGAGAGGTTTAGTGTCTTTGGGGCTTAGGATCATTACATAAAAACTTTAAACTTGAAATACAACATCATTATTGAAAACTTCCTTTACATGACCACTACATTCCTTCGTACTTAGCATTGCATGGGATAACCTGAGGACATGCATAAGAAAAGGGTGAGCTATAAAGCCCAGCAAGGGAGTACACAATGAATAACATGAGGAGTACAATACATGTTAGGAAATAGGCATATCAATAGAGCATAAGAGAGACATGAACATAAAGGCATGATAAAGCATGATAATCATAACATGGAAATGTGGCAACAACACTTAACATTGAATTAGCAAGAGCCAAGGCTCATTGCACATGGAGCATGAGTAAACCATCATTGCACTTGAAGCATGTGTAAACCCTCGTTTCACTTGAATTAGCATGAGTCAACACTCATTGCACATGACGTATCATGATACTATACTTTACCCAATTCATTGGAGCGCTATAAAGGGCGCACCCTTCTTAAACATTTCATTTCATGCATAAGTGTGCCACATGGATCATAAAACATGGATTCATAAAACATAATCATTTATTCCACGATAAAGGAATGTGGAATTCATACATGAAACTTTACAATCAATAAGTAAATGTGAATAAAGGTGAATACCCTTGATGGAGAAATGGGTATGGTATTCACTACACAATGATATTGGCTTAAAAAATCGGTGTGATTTCGGCAGCGTAATGGCGTGACATAAGAAATCATAAAAAGGGCTGATGAGAGAGAAAGGGGTTCCTCATCATATTTACATGTAATGGACAGTAATAAGGTCATATAGATACATGTCCCAACAATTGAAAAGGAATTTATATTCATGATACAAAAGTATTGCTTGAATATAAAAGAGGAGAAAAAGGTTCCTTTCGGAATTTCGGCATAGTAACGGGTGTACATGGGAGGCATTTAATGAGAGAGAAAGGGGTCTCCCATCATTCAAACAATAAGAGGGCAGTATGGGAGAGGTGAGAAACCATACCCCAACATTCATAAATGAAATTAAAAGGGCAATACAACTTAATGAAAATTGACAAAAATGAGAAAGGGAGAAAAACCCTTACTTGGAAGTGTGCTTCCAAAGGCTAGAGAGAGGCTTGTGAGAGGCTTCTTGGGAGCTTGGGGCACCTTGAGAGGATTCTAGAGAGAGTAGGGCAGAGGTTGGACGAACTTCAATGGCTTTGGGTGAGGAGGAAGTGGGAGCATGGGTGGGTTTATATAGGAAAGGTGAGAGAATTCTTTATTATTTAGGTTTGGGACCCCTTATATTAAAATAATCCAAACCAAAAACCATCCCATGGTATTTTCCCATGGATTCTGGAAAAGGAAAGAGGAAAACAATATTTTACAAGTCCAAGGTCCGAACTTATTAAAAAATTAGGGTTTCTTATGTGGAGATGAGTCACACTCCCATGGAAATTAATTTAAAAAGGCAAAGTGTTGAATAAGTCTTGAGGGCTCCATTAATGCTTTGAAAAGTGAGTCAAACAAACCCAAAACCTCATTATTTTAATGATAAAACACATATTGGCCGAACATAAGGATTATGGTATTTTATTACATCACCATTGGGTCATTATGATGTCATAAAACACATTATATATTTAAATGGTATTTAATTTTTACCCAAAAATTTGACTGTCTCAGAAAATTATGAAAAATTCACCGTTGGATAATTTCGACGTCCTGATTCCAAAAATAATATTTATTTTATCTAAATAATTTTCTAAATATGTGAATTTTTACTTTTAAAATAAAAACCGACATTTATAAAAAATTTACGGGTTTTGACAGAAATGGCCTTCAAACCTTAATAAAAAATTTTAATTGCATTCATAAAATTATAAGATCATTTATATTTAATAAATTTAATATTAATAATAATATTTTATTAAAATATTATTTAATTCAAAAATCCATTAATTCAATAAAATATAATTCTTAATTAAATAATAACTAAAAACACCGTTTGTACTTTAAAAACTAATTACAAAGTATCAAAAATGACTAGAAATTATATTCATTATTATATACAAAAATAATGTACATGAACATGGTGCTACGTATTTGTTACATAACCCCTTAAAATAGCCACATAAGACCTAAGGGTAAGGTGTGCGATGGTGACAGACTCTTGAGGTTGCTCGGATAACATTGCTCGAGTGGTAATCTCTATCAACTTCCATTTTTCCCGTAGACGATCACGTTCGAGCTTGACTTGATGTAGCTCAGCTTGGGCTTGGTCAAGGGCAAAGCCCAAAGACGCCACCTCCTTTCTGAGCTCCGACAAATGGGCTTCGTAAGGGGCAATTCTACTGGATGAGGCCATCGCTTCCTTTGTCTGAGTAGAGAATTGGTTCGTTAAAGCCTTATATTTAAACTACCCAGATGATCACTGTTCAACGGCTATAAAAGTAACGGTCACAAATCTTAACGTTAAACTAAAGAAGTTGACATCTTATAAAAACATAAAGAAACATTTAACTGGATCAAGAGGGATTTTCCATTAATGAAATTTTTGGTCATTACAAATGTATTATATCAATCTAGTGAAGGATGAGATAAAATGAATGTATGTTTGGGGATTTCATCAAAGAAAACAGAAAAAGTGACCATTTTTCATTTAATTTGTGGTGTAAACCCCCTAGTGACTATTTATTTAGATAAAACTATATAGTAAGGATCCATAGTAATATATTTCTCTATAATGAAGAACAATTTCATTATTTCGACATTATTCGAAGTGATCCCCACTATAATAGATTTTTATATTCATCTAATAGATGTAACCATAATAATAGAAATAAAGAAAACCCCATTGGTTTTATTTGCTATTCTACCATATCCATAAATAATTCCCTCACCTTTAGTAATTTTATTCAATATATCCAATTTAATAATAAAATCATTATAATTTGAATTATATCAAAATCAGTACAACATTTTTATCTTAATTAGCATAAATTAATTCAAATCTATATAATGTTGTAAAAATAAAATTAATTCCTTTTGTATGAATTGAAGATATAAATATATAATAATGATATCATTGTATATATTTATGTCATTATGAGTTTAATTTACATCCAACACCCAAAATAATTTTATGCACATATCCTTTACCTTACATAATGAAGATACAATTCTTACCCTATATAGTGACAATACTTCTACAATTCCATTTAAGGAAGTAAAACACTTCCCAAATATACTAAAAAATTTGATTCATTTTTAATTAATAGGTTATAATCATGAAATAATGTATATATTTAAAGATCATGGTTATCTTTATTGTAATAAAATATTTCTCTCATTTGTGATTCCAATATTATACTTCTCTTGAACTCTAATTCTCAAATAACTGCGTTTGCATAAAAAAAAAATATAGTGGCAATGTCCTCAAAATAATTATTAGATATACAAAACTATTATTTATTAAACATATAAAAAAATTATTGGAGTCAATTTGTCATTCTCACCCCCTTATTGGGAAGGTATAGCATATTCACCACATTAAAATAAACTCAAAAAAAATCATACTCCAAAAAACATAACAAAAATCAAAACAAGTTCATTTATATTTCATTTACATTTATCTGAAACACACACAAGATTTTAATTATTGATATTACGTATGAAATTTTCATGGGATGTCATCCCATATAGACTTACAATAGAAAAATAATAAGGGAATCATCACGAGAAATGTTGTAACACTAACATACTAATATGAAACACCTTATGATTAAATCCATGATAACAAGGCATATATATGAAACCTAAAGAAAAATATCATACTAGAAAACATGAATTTTCTATATTCACATTATAATGGTTGGGAACCCATTGTAAAATAAATAATTAATAAATAATATGTAAATATAAATTGGCTGCCATTATATTTCCCCGTTAATAAATTCGATTACTTATGAAGGTAAATACATCCTAAATTATAAATAATTTATTTAATAAAACATTTAATAAATGTAATTATTAATATACAAGGGGAATCATTCTATATCTGTAGGAAAAAAAGTAAATTTAGATTTATAATTTATAATTTCATACTAGAGGAAAATAAACTTGCCCAATTACACATCATTTTACATATTCTATTTTTTTAATAAATAGCCATCACGATGAAATATCTATTAATATTTACCCAATTCATTTCATATATAATATAAAATAATATACATATGGTCACATACTTCCATTATTTTTTAGTTTTAATGTAAATTAAAAAATTATTTTTATATAATTTCTTAATATAGACATGAACAATAAGTAATAAGTGGTGTAAAATTCAACTGAATTAAACTACATGGTATATTTTAGATACATAGAACATAACAATTTCATTTAATAAAACAAGTTTCCTTAGTTTTAATTAATTATTTATATAAAATTAATATTGGGATCCCTTTTATTTTCCACATGATAATGTTGATAATTCGAAATTGTCCATGTCGCTTTTGTTTCAACAAAAACCCAATAAAATTTAACTAATATGACTTTTCCTTTGGACATACATGGATATTTAATCTAAAATAACATTGATCTCTTGTGTGATAATAAATATAATATTTCCATGACACTGAAATAAAATAACACATGCTAACTTTTTCCCCAACAAATAAAGGTTAATAGTAAAAAAATTTCCATTAATTAAAAAAACATAAATTATTAAAGAAAATAATATTGGAGACATCAACTATATATGAAAAACGACAACTAACATATTTAAAATTACACGAAAAAACATCATTTAGAAATGATATAGAACATACCAATACATATAACCCAATAATAAAATAATTTGTATAAGTCCCAAATTAATATTCTATAGACAATTTCTCGGTTCCATTGAGTAAAAATCTTCTATCTCCACCCATGGTTTCTCCTAACCACATAAATATTTAATCAATGTTTAACCATAAAAATGAAAACCATAACCTTTAAATGAGTAGAGGTGAGTACTATAAATAAATAGGATTTCCACAATAACAGTATCCCTAGTGAGAGAGTATTATATAGTGAATGGATATGCATCAATATATAGAATTTGATTAACTATGTATCATATTATGTATATATTTAAAAATGAAAATCAATTAAATAAATATATAACTAATATTTATTAAACAAAATAGACTGAAAATACATCTTCTACCACTATGAGAAATTCCTAAAATAAATATCACATCATATTATCATTTCTCCACAAAAATACCACATTATCAAAACCCTTGATATATACCATATTTTCGTTTATCCATATTGTAAAATGTTATCATCAGCACTATCCTTTATATAATTATAACATCTAGGGCACCTGTAAAAAAAATCTTGGGTCAAGGGATAGAAAAACATACTTTTAGAATGGGATTCATTACCAAGTGAAATGACCCATGGTAAAATTATTTATATTTATAATATTTTAACATTGCACCTCACAATAATTAAACAATCATATGAAAATAAGGTTTAGTTGAAAGAACCACATCTGGATATAATCAATAGTGAGAGGGTGAATTATTTTTAAAAACCTTTTCTCTAGTTAAATAAATTATCTTAATAACCTATTAGAACATTTAGGATCATGATTCTGTTTTTTTCCTTGTTATATGCATGTATAAGAAAATAGGTACCGATGGGAGATGATATTTTATAAAGGATCGTTATTCTATATGATCATCTTTTCAGTAAATATTATAAATAATCCAATACTATACTAAAAATATAAAATAATTATTGTACGTGGTTAAAAAACAATAGAATTACCATTGATTTATATTTTCTTATTATGAAATTGTAGTACTTATATCAAATAAAATAGATATTTCTTTCTAATACCTGTGAAGAAAGTATTCAAATTATTTATAAGGGAAGTTATAACAAAAATAACATCTTCTAAAATATGAGACTCCTATTGGATATAAAATTTCTATTTTTTTCCACTTACTTATTCATCCCATTTTTACATTCCCAATAGTAGATTGGAAACTCATATTATTATTCATCGATGAAAATTGAATTCTTTTCTATCTTATTCTTTTTTATTATATGAAAATATATATACATGATAATATGTTATTACCAAGGAAGAATAAAAAAATAATTTTTTATAAAAACACTAAACTTTCAACTCTACATCATCCCCATTACTCCTTATTCTTTGATACAACATTAACTATAAATATACGATCGAGTGGCCTTAGTTTTTTTCTCGTTATAAAATTTTTCCAAAACTAAATTTAATAATACATTAAATATTATGTGATGTATGAATAATCTTGCACAAAATATATTTTGTGACAACTCTGATATGAAATCAGTTAATTTCCTAGCAATCATCTGACTCATGTTGATATAAATATTTTCATGAAAAACATCACACATTTGATCTTCTCAATCATTATGCATCTTTGATTAAACATTCATGATTCTTCTCAATGTTATAAACCCTAAAACATTTAAATTTATATTTATGATTTTATGTGATATATTTCTATTATGGTTAATAATCATAATTTAACTAACTCTTTATCACACAAAATCGGGGTTGTGTCAATGAACCTGTGTATATGTATTCCATGAACCTCTTCATCCATACAAGAACTACCATCATTATGAAAACACAAATAATAGTGTTTGTTCCAATTATAATTCATCAATATTTTATGAATAATTTGCAATGTGTCTCCAGAAAAATTTCATAAAATTAAATGAAAATTATCATTACCAATTATAAATGATTTTTATACAAACTTGAAGAGATTCTAGGAACAAATTATATGTGATTTAGTTCAATTTTTAATCGAAAGATCAAGTCCATGTGTCTCCACTTCTCCTTCACATTTTAATAGCAAGGATAGTAATACTATTTTTTAAGTAGTGTAATACACATTTATTCTTCACACTATAGATGGACTTAAAACCCCAATTCTTCTCCTAAATTAGAGTATTATAGAATACTTATTTCACATAAAAGGGTAAAAATAGAGATTTTATAATTTTTAAAAAAATTGATATATATTAAAAATTATGATCCCCCTAATAGTAATTTGTTTTATGTACCATAATTTTATAGTTTAGTTCCACCACCTTATCATTAATCATAAAATAAAATAATTCCTATAAATAAATCCTTCTAAACATCTATCTCAACTATATAAACATATCAACTTTTAATTACATGAATGTATGTTATGATAACCCAAAAAATGGTGTGTCATTACGATTTATTCTTATTTATTCATGGTGTGTATCTCATAGACATGTGATGAATTTCATTTGACCATATTTTTGATGATATAAATTATATATAATGATTGATAAAGGTAGAACATTCTAAAAATTTATTTTCATTCAGCTAACGAATGACCTTTAGACACTTATTTTAAGGGATAGAATATCATAAATGTATGATTATTTGTGGAGAAATTGATCTAAAAACAAGATCATTTGGGATTTTTTTGATAATGAATGTCACAAATTACTGAAACACTATTTTATAGGTACCCTCATAGATCCACTAATATATATATCTCTTCCATATAACACTAATATATCCATTATGTAATCAATTCAGTATTTGGTTCGAAACCCAAAAACACTTATCCCACCCACATGGGGTATGACAACACCCCCCCCCATGAGAACCATTGTGAAAACACTATCGGATCACTATGCACCCACTCTCACACATTTAAACATATGCATGAATCCGCTATATCCTAACACAAATTCTATCATAGTAAGATGGATCTCCAATGCACTTGAATTCTCTACCCATAATTCTCTATCCTTGAAGGGTCATTAGTTTTCGTTGACAATTTTTTTTCAATTAGTGTTATATATTATCTATTGTAAAAAGACACTATAAAAATCTATGTCATACCAAGAAAAAAATAATCTGCATGCCCCCTTTATGAAAATGTGTAATTTTTCATTTTCATCTTCTTATTCTTCCTGAAAAATAATATTTTTATTTTATTTACTAATACACTTTCTTCATTTCATGATATAAATAAATTCCCGATTTCATTGTGGAATATAAATTCAAAACATTTCTTCACAATTTAATCATATTTAATCACATTTACATCATTTCTGTAAACAGAGTGTCATGAAAATACACATAATGATCTATCTATTCTGAATTTAATACTTATTTAACAACCATCCTACATATAAAATAAATTTATTTGAAATAATATCCATAAAATTATAAGACTTCAGTAGTTTCCTCTAAATCCATATATCTATTATATATTCATTTTGGATTTCTTGGATACTTCCATTTCAACATATTCAATCTGTTTATCTATATCGATATAAAGTAATCTATGAAATAATAAAATATAATTTCCCATAATTAACAACCAATAACAATTTTTGAACAGAACTACACCACATAAAAAAGATGACTCTCCAATCTCCACTATTATATTTATTTGAAATATTATCAACGTTCTTCTAAAATGAATATGTCAATATATTAATCTCTCCCCAATATTTTTTAGACAATCATTTAATATTTCTTCCACCTAATTGATAATATGTACAATGTTAATGGGAAACAAATATCAACGATTACTTATGAAATGTGTTGTCTATCATTTTAGACTATTTATATGGGATAAAGATTATAATAATAAACAATAGTATTTTATTCAATTAAATGAATATTACCTTTACGAACTTATCTTGAATCCAAAAGAATTATGAAATAATATCTATTTATTAAATTTTCATTGACAGTAATTTCAAGTTAGATATATTAATTCAAATATAAATAATTTTAAGGATAGAACAAACAAAAAATCAATCACTCAATTTAAGAAACTTATCAAATAATTATAGTACAATAATTAGTATAAGTTTCTATGGAACACTTCAATAATTCTACTTTTTTATATTATTTCTTAAGTAAATTACTCAAAAACATTTTCTTATTATAATAATTGTTAATCTATAATGAGTGATTTTGAAAAATGTAAACTTTTCAATTGAATAGTATTCTAGAAAATTCCAAAATTTTAAGATTTTATACCAATTTAAATAATTAATTTGACAAAAAAAATCAACAATCATTATTTTTATACCCTCAAAGGAATCAATTAATAACATATTCATAAAGGGGAATCCTTTTATGAATAGATTTTATGATTTTATAATTTATAGAATACAAAAAAGTGGATCTTTCTCGTGTTATAAGCCAGAATTGGAAATTTTGACAACTTCAATAAGAATGATGTTCTTCATTAACTATTCGTTAGGATAAAAAATTTACAATCAATGAAAGATTGTATTTTATTTATTATTTTTGTCTAATATATGATTATAAAATTATTAACATGAATACCTATTATCCATTATCATATTTTTATTTTATAAAAAATGTGGAATCATTATTGGAAGATGACTTCTTCACCTTTACTATGAATAATGGGCTACACGTTCTTCTCAGGTTCTACCCATGAGAACATATTTCACCTTCAATTGACTATATTCTAAGTAAAAAAAATAAAATATATTGTGATTAAGGTAATATGATGTTTCTTACTTTATTTATCAGTGTAAAAATATATTTTGAGATGGATTTATCAACCATATTTCTCCATATCCATTTCTATTAAAACTCACACATTTAATCATCAATTTTCCCCAATGATGTCCATAACTTGTCACTACAAAAATTATAATTGTTTGAATCTTATTTCATCATGATATTTTATTTAACTTATATTCAATGAATCAAAATCCATTTTGTTATATAATTATATCTATAAATAAAATATTTTATAATAATTTATCAAATCGGGAGTTTCTATGTTTCTCCTCACAGACAAAACACTTGCATGTTTTATGAAACATTTTCTTTTACATTAGTACTATAATTATATTATGTTCTTCCATTGTTATTATTCTCTTTGATTCATATATCTATATTAATAAAAATAATTTAGAATATTAGAAGTAGATTTTGATAATTCACATGGATTATTATAAGAGCCTTTGTTTTTATTACTTCAGTTAGTGGTTTTATTTTTCAGTAACTTCATATATTTTAAATCCAATGTAATATCACCTTTCATATTTAATATCCTATATGGATAATTTCTATATTATAAAATTTTTCAACTTTCATAATAAGGTATTCTAATAATTATCATCCAACTTATATAGTCATATTTTTTCATCTTCAATTGTTTCATATTGTGTTGTGCATGTAACATTTATGTAACTACTTTCTTTCACAATATCATAGGTAATATTAATTTTTTCAAAAAAAATTGAATTTTTTAGTTTCATCTTATATTATGAATGTTTCGAGTTTATATATGGACTTATATCTCTTTAAATGGGACATCTCAATGCCTTTTCATTATATGGATCTAAAATATGCAATACAAAATACATGAATATGTTCCAACACTAACATTGACCCACAAATTAGAGTGTTTATATTTCAACTATATTAATTTTTGACATATTCATAACATTATGTAGTATTCACAGAGAACTAGAATTCAAAATCTTTTTCTATCCACCTTACATTTGAAGGTATTATTACCATTACATTTCATTATCCACAATTTAATTTTCTTTTCAATCATTCAATATTAAAAAATGATTTAAAAACATTACTAAAATAATGAATGCATTTTTATATTTATTCCAACATACTTGATTTAGGTTATTAAATGAAACAATCATATTTTTATCACAAGTCAATGGTATTTAAATAATATAATATTACAGTGATAATTTTGTAGCAATAGTAAATGCCACCTTCTTTTATGAAGGCTCTATATGTATCTTCTTGAGATTGATAGAATGATATTCAAATTCATGAAATTTAATAATGATGTTGTTTTTGTAATATTCAATAATGACAATATTCTCATAAAAAATCTTCTTCATTCACATATAATACTATTCATGTTGATTAATATAATTTTTTTGTAATAAGGAGTTAGGTTCTTTGAAATTATTGAATTTTTAATCCAATTAAAACTCCTAGACAACGATTATATTTTTTATATTTTCTCAAGATCATGGATATTCACTTTAGTTTATTTATATAATACAAATATTTTTCTTTATATTATATCAATTATAATATAAATTCTTCAAACTATTTGTAGATATTTATATATTTCCTAACATTTTTTTTCAGGATAATTACAACATTTTCTTCTTCATATCCAAGATGGGTGATATTATTCTATGAACAAATATATCATGAGAAGTTGTAGATTTATCATCATCACCACTTGTGATAGAATATTAATTTTGAGTTATGTTTTATATGAATTTCAACAAACAACAAGATCATTTATCATTCATGATTCACATGATGTAGGAATGTTGTCCTTCTCCTTTTTGGAAAAATGAGCCACCTCCTATTTACATTCCAATCCTAGAATATATTCATTGTATGAAATTCATTTATATAGTAATATATACACTTCAATAGATAATAATTTCCCCTTTACTATCTTTATTTTAACTTTCCTTTTAGAGATCATCATGTTTTTTGTAGAAATATTACACTACATAGAGATCGATGAATATTCACAAAAATGAATTGCATTATTAATTAATGAAAAAAATAAAAAAAAATATTCTACATAGGGATTACAATAGTAGTGAAATCAATTAAAATAATTCGATGGATCATTTAAGGATATGTCAAAAATTGATGATGGAGGGCAAATAATTGTAGGAAATTTGTTTTCTTGTTACACATTTTGTCTAAATTACCTCTTATAACTCTTATAATCTTCATTATCATTTTATATTTTTCATATCATACGAATGTGCATGAATGTATATAAATATGATCGATGGTACATTTACAAGTTTTACTAATAATTAGTTATAGATATTTTTTTTGTAATGGTTTTAAATAACAAGATTTAACACTACTAAAACAATATTTTTGTTGGATGTAGTAACCCCATGTTGGGAATTTGAAATCACTACTATTTGACAATATTCATATGAAAATTAATTTTTTATTCCTTATGTAGAGTTTTTTTTACTACTTATGAATATAAGATATTATTTTTTTAATGTAAAACAACGAAACAATAAATTAATCCCCTAGATGATACATCTATTGGATATCTCAGTATTGATTTTTTTCTTACGCGTACATAGCTATCATGATGTTACATTAAACTTAGAATGTATGATTCTCTTATTAATCTTTATAATAGTATAATAAATGATTCTCTATCATCTTCGTCTTATTTATTTAGAAATATATATTAAGAGTTATCTCTTAGTATCTTTCAAAAATCACATTTTCTCCATTCTAATTAATAAAACGTTGAATGATCTTATTGAAAACATCAACATTAAATAGATGTTAATACAATATTAACTTTTATTTTAGTATCACTTATCCTTATATCTTATAATTTCATCAAATATTTTTACATCTGAATCACACTACAGATTAGATTCTATATGAGGCATGAATAATCCTTCAAAAACTAAATAGAGTCAACACATGTATATGAACTATTATGATATTATTCCCAACATTATTCTTGAGTTAAATACACACAACTCATGAAATTTCTTCCACATGATCATGGAATAATATATTTTCATGTATAATATAACATGCATGGGTAGTATAAAAGTTATAAACCCAAGGGAAAAACATTTATTATTATTTATCATTTTATATATCAATTGGAATTATTATCTAACATAAAGTCACATTTTATTTTATAGTATGGGGTTTACATATCTCAAAATATATTATTGAATTTTATGTACATCATTATGAATTAAAAGAATAATTTCCTAATAGAAACATGAATACTTGTGTGGGTTCTTCTTATTAATCAAAATAGTTTTTCTCAATTTTCATAGTATATTAATGAACAATTTTTAATTTGTGTATATGAATTATCTATGTTATTCAAGTATTATTTTTATACAATTTGAAAGGGCTTCAATGAACTAGTTATTTATGAAGAAACGTTAGTGTGAAACATATATCAATGTCCAAATTATTTCACTTCTCCTTCACATAATTTTATCAAAAGGGCGTCCTCTTGTTATGATTTGAAGAGTGATATAAATTTATTCATCACATTTTTACCAAGTGAATAACTACCCTTATACATGTAGTTGAGAGGTTTGTGGAACTCTTATTTCTCATGAATGTGAAAAAATGATGATTCTCATTCTTAAAAAATAGGATGCCATAAAAAATATATGTGTGGCATCAACATAACCCACACATGAATTCTATCTTATTTGTGGTGTGGCCCGACACCATATATTCATTTATTCACTAACATAAATATTGAAAATAATTATTTTTAAATAACCATAGTGACCAAATATCTAATATTTATATTATTCAAACATGAATTATAAAATATAAAAATGTCTTATTTTCACTAAGAATGCATCTTCCATTCTTTTGATCATCTCAAAATCATGAGATGATTATCACATGACAATATGTTATATGTTCGGTCTTCATATATGATTATAGTTACTCAAATAGACATCAATAACTTTATTATAATTTGATTTAAGAATGATCTTAAATCCCCATATTTTCATTCACGATGTACTATTCATGATTTAAATTCTATGGCATTATTACAATAGAATGTCAATCATTTGATATTTCCTCAACATTATAATTGAAAGAATATAGAAACTATAACATATAAATATCGAACGATGAGGATAGTGGTACAGGATAATATCATGTTAGATAAATTTTTTTCCATTAGAGTTAATCAATACACTTAAATACATTTTTTTAATAGAGTAATAATAGTGGATCTTTACCAGTCCCACATCGATTTCCGCACATGTCTCTCTCTCTTACCTATAATACACAGGGATACATAAAACCTTAGATCCAACACTACTGTAGGCCCATATATACACATTAAACATCAACATGCGGTTGGCTAACACCCTCTCCCTCTAGGAATAACACGATGTACACCCTGCTGACATTCTATGAACCCACTCACACTCTAGCCTACCAATATAAGTTATTGATACCTTTTTCCCCATGTTTACATAGACATCATGATAACAAATATTATTTATGATTCATACCAATATCATGTGGTCAATTAGAATAATTATATGGCTTTGTTGTAATAATTTTTTCCTACTTAAACTGATGAAATATCTATGTGTATATTTCTATTATAAAAATTCATGAAAAAGATAAAAAACAAGAATCATTAAATTTCATCCCTGGAATGATGGAATTATAAATGGAAAAATTATTCTTCATCATGTATAATAATATTTTTTACAATCTTCTGTAATTCAAATTATTCATTTCATGAATTTAATACAAAAATATATTTATGAAATATTTTAAATCAAAATATTTTATTTCTTTAATAGATTCCATCATAGGTAATTTAATGTTTAGAAAAACCAAATAAAATTACTAAAATATTATTTTATTCATTATCATCATGATAGTGTATTAGAGGGTAAGAATGGTAATATCTAAATTATGAAAATATATGCTCTACAATTTTATAAAAGATATTAATTTGAAAAAAAATTATTATATAAAAAAATTAAATTATAATATAAGATGATTTTTTTCTCAAAAATTGTGTTTTTGGATTTAAATTTTTTATTAATAAATCAAATTAATAAGAACTGGTCAATAATTTTAATAGTAAAATTATATTATTTTTTGGATTAAATATTTTAGGCAGTTTATTTTTTTTCATAGCATAGGATATGAATAAATCTAGTATTAGAGATGAAATTTTATTTATTTTTCGGCAAAAAATTCCCCATTTTACACACATTAATTAAATTTTATTTAGAAAATTTATTTTTATTTAGTTAGATAAAATTAATAACTGGATTAAAATTTATTACCTTAGTTAAGAGTACATCGAGGTATTCTAGATGTTACATAACATACACTTTATTAAATTTTCACCTAAATAATAATTTATTGAGGTCAATTTGTTCCTTATCAATATAGAGTATAACCTAATTATTTTATTAGAATAATTTACATAAAAATAATTTATGAATGATTTAAATAATGGTATGTTAAAAAATGTAACTATCATTGTTTTTTATACATCTTATTGGAAAAAGTGTGTAATTAATGAATATAATTGTTTGTATTGAGTATAATAATATTTAATCCATTAGAATAACATATTTTTATTTTAAAGTAAATATATAAATTTATTAATTTATTTTGATCATTGATTCAGTATTCCACAATTTAATTTATAATAATAATAATTTATTTCACCAAATTAAATGTCATATAAATTTTTTGATTAAATTTTATAATTGAGCTTATATATCTACAAGACCTGATATGAAGGTTTTAAAGAACTAAATTTTTAGTCTCCATTTTTATTGTGTTATTTACTATTAAATTAAATAAATATTGTCAAACAATATAAAATTGATATTTTTTAAAATTTATATGTTATTAAATTTTTTAAAATATAAAATAAAATTATGACAGATGAATAGGTATGTATTTTATGGTCTAAAATTTCATTAATTCTAAATTTATGTAGAAATATTACAATTTTTATTTACAAATTATGACCCTTTAAAATAGAAAATTTTCTAATCCTAGTAAAAATAAAAATTTTTAATTAATAGTTAATAAAAATGATAAGGAAAAAATTACAAAAAATTAATCTATATATATTATATTGGTTGATGGGATTACAACCCTATAATACATTTTCAATAAATACATTTAAATTTTAATGTATATTACTTGTGAAAAAATTAATTATAATTTAGTATTTTGGGACTTCAAAAAGTTCCCATTATAGAAAATGTAATTGGTCACTGTTACCCTAACTTATTCACACCACACTTAGCATTATAGCTCATCTATCCTCGTCTAATTTCTCTTCAATAATTAATGTGAAAAATTAAATATGTTTTTGTATTCCCATAAGTCAAACCCAATAACACTTTTTAGGAGATTTAATGTATTCGTTTCAAAGAAGTGGTAACATCAAAACCCAATCACATTCATTTATAATATTTTCACCCTGATAAATTTACGATATGTATCTTGAACTAATAATTTATTTATCATAAGCAAACATACATGTTATAATGATTACAGAAAAACCATTTTACACCATCATTCATATCTAACACAAAGTGAATGTGTTGAACTTGAATAAATATGGATTACCATATCTACATAGTGAATCAAATTATTTTTCCTCGTAATATTTTTATGAATGGGTATTATGGATGTATTACTATTTATATATTATTTTTATTAAATAATAATACATATGTAATTATAATATAACATCTATCTACATACCAAAAAATTATTTCTCATATGAGAACATCATTTCTGCGTACATGTGGCCGACCACATTAATGATGAAATGTGATTTGTCTTTCATTTATATTTTACATGCATAGTGATGAAAGTTATATTGAATAATATATATGATATATATTTTCTAAAAAGGATCCTTACAATAAAAATAAATATTTTTTAATTTTATTCTATCCATCGAAAAATTAAAAAAGTGTTTATGTGTGCGTACAGTGTACCTTCTCCATGAACGGTGGAATTTATTTTTCTATCTATAAATATTATAGATGAGTCTAATCATATATAAAATAAATAAATATTAAATTAATATAATTATTTATATTTTATATTTTATGTTACAAAGATAAATATATAAGTTCAAGATCTTCTAAAAGAAAATACTCATGGTAATTGAGACAATTAACAACCAGAAATAAAACTTTAAATAAGAAATTATTGATAAATTAGGTGTTGAATGGTTAAAAAGGGCTCATAAGTGATATTATACGTAAAAAAATTACTCTTATATAGATTTATAATAATTTTAAATATTTTATATAGGATTATAGCATGTTTTTGAAGTAATTTGAAGATTAGGTAAGAATTCTATGAAACAATATAATTCATTATACAAATTGGTTATGACTATGATTATGATTATGAAATATTATGATCTAAATAAAATAAAAAATAATGAAATTTATTCAATTTTGTATTTCCCTAATAACAAATTTTAAATTCATTTTACTCAGTATAATTTAACAATGAATAAAAAAAATTTAAGTGAAATTAATTCCATTAATCTTTTCGATATGATTTTATTCCCTTTATATCTATGTATATAAAAAATTATGGTATTAGGTTTTTTATGATATTTTGTGACATTTTATAATTCATCAAACCCATATTTTTTAATTCCATAAAATTGTGTTAAAAGAGTATTTTTCCATTTTCCAAATGAATTACATTGTATATTTTGAAAAAAAAGTATTTATGAAATTTTTTAAACATAAACAAAATGAATGACCATTTACCTCTATATGGGATAATTTTTATTTGATTATTACAATAATATTTTAATAGGGACTTTAATGGAAAATATTTTAAATTATATTTTCTTATATTTTTTATACGTTACATTAAAATGGAATTTTTTTCACTAACAATTTTTAATTGATTTGTATGGTATTTCTATTCATCAATTTAAACAAACCATGATTTCAAAAATGATTTACATTATATTTTATCCATGAAAAATCTCAATATTTTTCTCTATATGGTTTATTAATATAATGAAATAAGGTTTTTTAAGCACAATTCCATTTCCATGGATATAATTTGATGCAATGATGAAATTTTTATGAATTAAATTTTTTCCCTGGGTTATTTTATAATGCAATTTTTATGAAAAAAAATCTATTTTAATTAGTTAAAATATAATGGATTATTTATGTTGTTTTCTAGAAAATATATCCTTGTGGGAAATATTTATCAGGAATCTTTATGGAAAACAGATGGACAGTGGCAGAGGGACTTCATCACGACTTTGGATCTGATTTCTAAACATTTACCAGTGCTCCGAATGAATTCCAGGTGGCTTGTGCGCTATGGAAAAAATTAACTTCTATAAGGAGGATTGGGTTTTCTAACAGCTGGGGTTCCTTGGTTGTCTGGCTCAGATGATCTCATTTTCTCAGGCAAGAAATTTCTATCCATTTATAGAGGGCATCCTCACAACCGACCAGCTGAAGGTGCTAGATGACATAACCTTGAATGAATAACCAGAAAATCTCATCTTTATAAGGTCGGCTTCAGTTGACTTCTACCAAAGGGGTACCACTCCGTGTCTTCATCTCATGGTATTCCCGACTGATATAGTAGAACGTTTTGGTGTGGTGACCTTCTGGTAAAATACAGCATTCTTTTTTGGCATCTTTGTAAAAAATCTATTCCAACAGACGAACAGGTGAAGAACAAAGGGATATCATTGGCTTCTAAATGTCTTTGTTTATTGCTTCCAAGGAGGAACCAGTCGATCATCTATTCTTTGCCAGTGACTGGGAGGCTACAGTCTGAAGATACCTGGGTGAGGATTTCAAGTAGGGATATTGGGTAGCATCACATGCCACGTTTCTTCATCTTTGGCTCTTGGGTACTGAAGATAATGCTTCAGAGAAGAAGGTGAGGCTAGTGTTGCTTGTTGCACGCTATTGGAGCGTCTGAAATTCCTGACACCAAAGATTTCATGGGGGAATGTCCTACTCGCGCCTATCCATTATGGTTAGAACTAGGTGCATCATGGTCAAATTGGTTTCTCTAATCAAATTGTGGGCGACTATTGATACACTGAGAGTTTTCATGTAAAGTAATTCTGCTTCTCGCACATTACATGATGCTAACATGAAATGCATATGGGTGAAGTGGAATCCTTCGAGCAGTGGGTTGAAGCTCAACGTGGATGGGTCATGTTTTCGGGTTTTATGTGGGGAGGGGGATTGGTTCATGGTCCCCATGGTGTAGTGATTATGGCCTTAAGTGATGGATTAGGTGTTGAATATTCCCTCATGGCTTAGGTACTGAGCTTTGTCACTCGCACAACATTAATATAGAATAGGTCGAGACCGACTCAACTATCCTCCATGGTTCGCTGCAGGGGATGTTTCATATCCCTTAGACCATTATCTACATAATTTGCAAGTGAAAAAATATATTGGACCCATAGGGGATTATTAGTCAAACATGGCATGAGGGGGAACATGGTGGCAAACTTCCTCTATTCAAGAATTACTAATGGTGATCATAATTTTATGTTTTCAAGGTTGGGGTCTCTCTCACATGATTTTGGTATCTATGTTTGGGTATATTTATTGGTTCTAAAATACATTAGTCTTCCTTTGGTTTGTTCTGTGTAGGGATTTTCCCATCTAGAAATAATAATAAAAATTTAATATTGGATGGATGTGATAAAGTGGAATGGAATGGGAAGTGAAGACAGTTCGAGAAGGGGATTTCATCGGTATGATAGTATTAGTAGTGAACCTGAACTAAAATTATGGATTGAAGTGTAAACAAATTCTAATTTGATAGTCTTAAAATTTCACCATGACTATTATAAAAATGATAATATATTATTATGTGTATTCAAAATTTCATGTCATATGATATTTTATATCTCTAATGGATCATGTTCTATAATTAATATATGATTAATATCTTAAGAACCACCATGATTTATGCCATTACTGAAGATTACGTTCTTTGATATGGAGGGTATTATTTTGAAAATTAGATTTCATGTTACAATACTATTTTTCTCATTTTATACTTCTATGATCATTGATATCTCCCATATTTACCCTTATAGAGTGTCGTAGCTGAATGTTTTTTTATATTTCCCTTCTATATGTTATGAATAATGATATTATGTATGATATCTATTATAAGGGTGATATCTGTGATGAAATAAGTCTAGATGATGTATATATTCTATGAACATGATTTTAATGTTTATATGTTTCCAATGATACTACACAAATTTAATTCTGTCATGAAAAAAATATATTTAATAATTATCTATTATGTTGTGTTATCTATGTATGAAAATAATTTTTTGTTATAATTGGAATAACTGTATAGTTTTGTTAATATTTGGATTGTAGAATATTCAAAATTTTGTATGAAGGATATGGATAATTCAATTTAATTAATTAAATACTAATGTTTTATTAATGATCATAAATGATATTGTTCATACCTAATGTGTCATAAATGATGTTGTCTTGATTGATACATCATATAAGTGTTTTTTTTGAATTATTTTGATTCGCGTCATGATTTTTCTTTTGAACAAAAGGAATTTTGTTTTATATAATTTCTGGAACATTATTGAATCAAGATAACACAAAATACATTGAGAAATAAAATGATTCTATTCCTACTTAACCAATCTACAGGGGAGCTTAAATGAAGAAAATTATTTATATTCAACAAAACTATTTTCAAGATATGAATCATGTTGATCTTCCAAATGAGAAATTTAGATAACATAAAATTGTTGAGTAGATGACAACTTAATTACAACCATATCTTGTTTGTTACACTAATACAATATTTTATAATAATGGGATTAGTATCATTGAAAATATATTTTCTATTATTGCATCTTTAGAATATGAGGATGATATTTTAGTTGATTATAATTTTGAAGGAAAAGTATATCTTTGGTGGAACATTTCCAAGAACTCGATAGAGTATAAAGAAATTGAAAAAATTGTGTTGAGACATGAGCTTGACGTTCATGGACATTACATTACTTTTTCAGAATACATAATACATAAAAAATAGACACCCAAGGGGAGTAATAGTTTTGTGTCTTTTGAAACTCAAAACATAATCTTCTAATCATGGTGATAGATCATCAACTTCTCCCATTAATATCTTCCCCTTTTGATTTCTTACCTAAAAGCATCATTTATATCCTGGAGAAAATACAACATAAAAAGTGTGATCTCAAATGCTCAGTAAGGGTAATCATTGATAAAATAAAAAAAACCATATTCATTTGAACTTAAAAACATGAACATAATTTTTAAACATCAATATCATGAGTCGTGAAATAAATATTGGCTGTATGTAAGGAATAAATCACAAAAGGAAATTAATAGTGGTAAAATATCATTGGAATAAAACATTTAATTTTGGAAAACATTATGCACATGTTATTATTTCTATAGTATCAAGGCATTTCTATCAAGACCATCATAGTGGACAAAGTCCATTACTGAACAGGGTTTACTTACATTTCCAGCCCTATATTACTAAACTCGATTCATTTTTCCATTCCATTCATGTCTATATCGTGAGATATTAATCTTTACACAATGTATTAAAAGGAGATATAGGTCCCACACATCTCATAATGAAATCATTCTTTCATGTCCCACAAAATAAACATAAATCATTGATCAGAACCCAATGAATAAAATCGGTTTCATACACATCATCCCATTATAACATAATACATATTAAATAAATGGATATTATTTCATCATAATTAAAATGAAACCATGTTAATAATAGAGACATTATACTTGAATCATAAACATATTAAATAATGTCATCCTAGATAGAAAATAGTTTTGATAAAACACATGAAATGAATTTTTGAGGAAAATATCCTTTCTTCTTCAAAATCATTTTCTTTTATCAAAATGCATTGAAATTTTAAAAGAAAAGTATATTGTTTAAAATAATCAGGATATATTCTAGAGGAATCATCATGGAAATGAGGCATTATAAAAACAAAAATAATCCATTCATGCCAAATAATTTAAAACATTCGTCTCATAATTTTCCTGGAAAAGTCAAAAAGTAACTCGTATTGTAATCAAAAGAATGACTCCTTCCATACCATGCGATAGAAGCCAAAATGGGTAAAATTGAATTTAAAAATACATATAAGAATAGTAAAGATTTTTTGAAAACTTTTTTAGAAATCATGTACATAGATGATAAACATAACCCCAATAAATACTTACGAATAAACAAATCCTAGATATGAATGAGATTGAAATAATTACCTCTTACCTTATGTCAAATTTCATTCATATGTGTCTGATACTCAAGTATAGTGGGTTTAAACATATTATTAACATATAAATGAACTATAATAATATTTATGATATCATACATGATTCACTTATGACATTTATATTACCTGTTCATTTGTCAATTCCATGTTAAAGTAGCATTTTCGGTAAAATCGTTTCATTTATCGTACACGTTTTCAATTATAATTATTCATATTATTACATAGATCTTGATTACATACTTCCATAATGCAAGACATGATTTATATAAAATATATTCAGAATAATATATATATATATATAATAGATCGATAAATGGAATGAAATACACCGTTCTTGGAGACAGTAGGATGTACGTACGCATGAATGCTGCTTACGTTTCTGTATTAAATTGAATGGAAGTAAGTAAATAACATATGCGTAAATATATTATAATTATTATGTCATTTATTTCATGATTATTTTTTATATATACCTTATAATCATTCTATAATGGTTAACATGGAGAATTAATCTCCTCGCATCGTGGAGACGGTAATCCGTACGTATGCGCGAGCGATGATATCATTCCCAAAATTATTGAATGGAATTGGAGTGTATAATATACTATCTTAGAATCTATATTATGTTTTAATAATAATATATAGTTTTTATTTACACCATTATACCTATCCAAGTATGGTGGTGGCAGATTACAACACGACATAGAGATGGTAAGCCTAACATATGCACGCGTGGTGATTTTATTTTTCCTAGGATGGATAGAAGGTGAAATAGGTTTGTTTCATATTTATAATTACATATTATTAAATTATTTATACTTATGTTATTACATTAAAAATAAACATCTAATGAAGAGTGTGTAGAATAATAATGAAACATGATAGAATCTGTAGAAGATATTACCTCTTCCTCGACACTACCTCCTTTAAGCATCCACTTAAGGGACTACAGTTGGTCTTTGGAGAAGAACAAAACCTCCCGAATGTGACTAGGGATGTTGAGAAGAGTAATGGGCAGGGGTTGGATAATCATGAATGCTCAAAATTGTGTGAATAGTAGAGGGATCAGGTAACCTTTTATAAGAGAAGAGGGGGAGGCTTTTGGAATCCTCAAAAATATTAATTAATAATAAAATCAATCCCCACATTAAAACCTCCAAAAATGACTCAATTCATATACGAGGTGATATAGGGTTGTAATATCATCAAAAAATAAAATTTAGATATGTTTTATGTTTATTTTATACCTTATCATTTTTATTTATTCTTATTTAATCTCTTTAATTTTATTTGCGGTAATAATATTCTAATTCTTAAATTGTTATAAACACTTAAATATGAGTTTGGAATTTTCAATAATTATAAAAATTATTAAATTTTCGACCATATAATTTTAAATTAATATTTTTTTAAAATTTCTGTGAATATTAAACAATTTAAAAATACATTATTTTTATAAAATATCAATAGTGTCTATTTTGACACTATTCAATTATTTGAATTTAAATGAAATCCTCACATAAGATATATTACAACCAAAATATTTAATAGAATCCTAAAATTTCATATTCCTCTAAAAATTTCAGGGGGAATATAAATTTGTTCATATTTATTTTAATATTTTTAAAACCATTTATTTGATATTTCTCTTAATAAAATAATTACTAAAACAATTTCGTAATATTATTTAATATACATATTTTTTTCATAAAAATTAAAAATATAATACTATGATAAAGATAAATATAATATATTTCATAATAATAATTTTAATATAATTTATCATCTTAAAATCACAACATTTAAATTTTTGTATTCATTAAATTATGAAGGGGAGAACTTTGACATCATTTAATATAAAATATTATAAATTTCATAATATGTTTTATAAGGATCCAAATGGTCCACAAGTTGACCCTTGGATGATTCAGTTATAGATATACTCTACCAATAAGGCTAGGTCAAAATTATGGTCTTTTGGATGGGTATTAGTATTTAAATAAAAACTATAATATTGATTTTTCAATAAATAAATAATTTCATCATCATTAATGTATAAGCTATTAAGGTAGTTATATATTACTTATAATTTAATATTAAATTAAAATGAAGAAGAAAAACATTTTTTATTCCAAATGAGTTTTTACAATTTAATTTTTATTCTGTATATCCTTATATTAAAAGTAATAAAATTAATAAAGTTTGAGTGGGACTTATTTCACTTTACATTAAATAAAATAAATTAAAGGCCTTAATATCATCCATGTGGGTTTCAATATATTCCATTTATACCCAAGTATGTTTTAGAGAGAAATATTATCAACCGATGATATTAATACAAGTGTTAGTGTAATTTTATAATATTATGTTTACCCTTAATTACATGAATAACCTTTTACTGTGGTAAATAAAATTTACCGTAATTACTATTCAAAATTCCCAAAAATAAAAGGTATCTTATTAACATAATTTTTCCCTAATGACTCAAAATATTAAATAAAATTTTCCAAATTCAATAAATATAAGTTGAAGTATTTAATTTAAAATTAATAATGCTGTTGAGAAATTGAGTTTTAAAAGATAAAACATTGCAAAAGATTGAATCGTTTTTAACTATGGATTCAATGTAAAATTAATGATAATTACTTATATTATATTAAATGGTAAAAATATATTCTATTTATACTATAAAACCATTCAATATGATAATTTTTCTATATTTCTTTTCTCGATGATTTTTTATAATTAAAATTTAGCGTATTTTTACTATTCATCAAAATATGATCGTTATCAGAATATTGTAAAAATTTTATCCAGCATAAAATTTTATATCCTGATTCGAAATAAGTGGTTTAATTTTTGATATTGAACATATAATCTAGTCAAAAATTAGATTTAAAATGGGTGCGCCATCAAATTGCAGCAAAACTGTATTTTTTTTTAAAATACTTATTTTACACGAAAAAATTATTTTTTTCTCAAGGAATGTTCTAGTACACGTGCATATTGAATTATAATGTTATAAAATTAAAAATTTGGATAATAATATTCATAATGGAAAGTTCATAATAATAATATTATATATCATTATTTAGTGAAACTCAGTATTGCTTACCACACAAGCTATCGAGGAAGGTCACTCTTGCGTCTTACCCATGCCAAGTATATCGTTGCATATATTACAAGATTATCTTGTTGTATCGTACAACATAAAATATCAATTAAATTAAAATGAATATATCTCTTAAAATCTTGGGGTGTTAAAATTAATTGTCATAAATTTGGGGGACTATTTTTCAAAAAGTAATTCCATCATATTATCTATTTTAAAATGTATAAATAATTATTTTGTTTAGAAAAATGATGATGAATATATTGGTACTTATGTAGAATATATCAAATTGTAGTTAAGGCATGATTCTAGATTTCTCATCCAACCTGAATGTGTTGTTAATCGAATTATGAGTTCCAAAAAACTATTTCTCCAATGGTAGTTATCCATAACGGTATTCTATAGCAATGAATAAAATTTTTGACGTTCTTTATAGGAGTATATAGATATTGGAGAACCCCATATATATAATAGCTATGAAAAAATATAAAATTGTAATTCAATGGAAATTTTACAAACCTTTGACTGAAGAATATGATCCTTCCATTATAATCTATGTAAGGATGAATTCATGGAGGAAAATAATCATATGTAATCCAGAAAATTATTCTTTTATTGAAATCAAAAGAACCAGGAAATTGAATTCTACATTTATGGGAAGAAGTTAGTTATAATGTGATTATAGAGAAACCTCAATAGAATGAACCATCCACACTCTATGGTTATATATGAATGGATTATGTGAATTATGCTAAATAGCTACAAAATTTTATGGTTAATGAAGATGGTTTATGTTAACAAGATATTAAACCCAATGATAAATGTAAATTTCATGCAATCACTAATTTCAATGAGGTGTATGATTATGATGTTGTTAAATGTACACTTACCATCCACCCTAGAATTTCTAATATCTTATTTGATTCCATATCTATCCACTCTAATGTTTGTAAATTATTTTATAAGGGTATTAAACTATCATCTCATAATATATATATTGAGATATCAATGAAAAACACATAATTTCATAACGATCACATCCCATGTATCTAATTCATCTCCAATGGAGGTTTTTGGTGATGTTTTTTTGGGTAAATATAAACAATATTCATATAGATTAATTAGATGTTATTTTTTTTAAGGAGTTGATTTCATTAAATATAAATGGCATAAAATTACAAGGTAGTGAAGGTAAATTTTATTTTCCAAATCAACCTATGATGTCTAATCAGTTTGATAAAAAATGAATTTATGATGGAAATAATATCCTTTGTATGAGTTGTTATTTCTATAAAAATTGGTCCTTTACCACCGATGGTTGTGGAAAAATCAATATCAATGAAATAACTAATTTTCATGTTTTTAATGATTTATTTATTGTTTTGTTATTTTGGTCATATACGAAATAGTGATGTTGAGTTTCAAATAGAATTCATAATTGGTGCTAAACAAATTTTGAAGTGTCCGTATATAATATCCTTTAGCAGGTTATAATAATTGAAAATAACACACTTAGATAATATCAAAAATTGATTTATTTAGATAGATTCATCAAATTTTGGAGAACCTATTATGTTTATTAAAAAGCGATATGGATCAATACAAATATTTTATGCTTACTGAGAATATAAAAACATCACTATATAGAGGATTTTTCCTCTACCACATACTTTGGACAATTCTTATCAACTATTTAGAGCAAAATACATTTCAAAAATTGATCATCATTATGGATATCATCATGTTATTGTCAATAAGGTGGATATACCCAATAAACAATACATACATTGTATTTTAAATAAAAATTTATATAGATTCAATTTTTTCTTACTAATGGCCCCACTATATTCATGAAATTAATTAATATAGTATTTTAATATTGTCTTACTTAGTTTTTGGTAGTATTTATTGTTGATATTGTTATTTAATGATGGTGCAAGTAAGATGGTGATAATCAACAATGGATTGTTATAAATACACCAAGGAAGTATTATTATTATAAAAAATATACCTTTCATGTATTTTTCTTTGTAAACATTTATTCTTTGGATGCATAATCACATTCTTCGGTATATGAGTAGACGCTATGAATATAGAAGTTATTGAAAACTAAATTATAGCAATCAATTTGATGGGGATCCATATTTTGATTGGTTTCAATGGACATTATTTGTGATTTTTGGAGAATTTTATTGGATATCAAATCTACTCACTATAAAAGATTTCATGTTGTATAATTTCATTTCTATACATGAATGTGAGGAATTGTTATTCCGCCCAGGTAAAAGAGTATTAAGTGACATATTCAAAGATTACACAAAAATGGATATGGTTTTTTATTCAATAGTGATAATAAATCAAGGGATTTAGATATTTTCTATTTAATAATTATACAGTTACATGTTATAGCTCTTTAAAAATCATTACCCAATAGAAAAATACCCATATCATGAATCATAGATAACTAAAATAAAATTTTCATTACTAATATAGTGTAATAATATTTATATATAATGGTATGGTATATTTATTAATAAAAAAATTAATGTATAGATTTATAATGAATTATATGAATTTTCTCTAGAGATGTTTTTTAGATTTTATTAATGATTATGGCTTCTCCGTACATTACAACCCTAAGGAAGAGAACGCCAAAGAAGATGCTCTGAGTTGTTGGGATCCAGATAGAATATCAATTAAGTGGAATAAAAGAGTTTTAGTATTTCAATATATAGATAACATGGAGGTTGACATCTTGAATAAGACTGATAAAGAATATCGTTCTCAAATGATTATTCTACAAACTACCCAAGTGAAGAATTATGACGCACCGAGAGAATATATAGAGCTATAAAAGAAGGTAAAACATGTCCCTAAGTTAAACATAGATTGTGATTGTATAATATGGTTTAAGAACCAGTAATATGTTCCATCAATACCATATTTTATTAAGGATATGATGTATGTATCTCATAGTTCTTCAATAACTATTCATCCTTGAAGTACATAAATGTATAATGATATGAATTATATTAATAGTAGGATGGAATGAAGATTGATATTTCAATGTATGTTTTTTTAGTTCATTTTAGTTCAGAATGATAAGGGAGAGTGATAAAAATATTAATTGAATTCTAAAATAATTACCCATTATTTAATTTAAATGTGAAAATATCACCATGGTTTTTTTTATCGAACTCTCCAAAAAAACTAATGGGATTGATGATATATAGATTGTACTTGATCACCATAAAATTTCATCATACATAATTGACATTAGAATATTATATAACATTGATCATAATACTTGGTTATATATTATATAAGTTGTAAGATTCCATTGTGGACCACTATTTATTTTATTTGATCTTGATATGAGGTTTACATCGCTGATTTGGAGTTTTTTTCATCTATATCTAGGTAAAGAGTTAATTTTTAATACTACAAATCATCCATAGATAGTTATTGGTCTAATAATACTATATAAACTCTATATTTTATTTTAAAAAATTATCTATGTATTTCAATGGTGGTTTGTATAAAAAACATCCATTTGTGTAATTTATTATAACATTAGCTTTCCATCAAATATTCAAATGGATCCTTATGATGACCAATAATCTATGAAAGGAAAAAAATACAACATAATTAAATGAAAATTGGGAAATAAATCTACTATGGATTTATCTAACTGTCTAAATGAAAGAAATGTTTCCATCCATTCAATATTATGGAAGATAATCATATAGTAAAAAATGTTATACTGAAAATCATCATGAATTATCTAGAGTTTGATGGTGGTGAGAAGGGATACCTATTAATATCTCTATGATGTGGGTAATGATATTTGTAAAAAATGGAAATATAATCCATAGGTATATTATTCCTTTTAAAATATATGATCGTATCGTGATAGTACCTTATCGATTAGTGCTTCCACAAAATCTCTCTTAAATTCATAAAATGTTCCATGATTATTTTATGTAGAATTATTCACTTGATATCTAAAATGTACCAATCCCAGGGGGGTTATAACTAGAGAATAAATTTTCCATGAACGATAAACTAGAATATATTCTAGATCATAGAGAGAATGGGCTTAAAAACAATTCCACTCTCAATGTTAATGTTTATTATTGAAACCAACTATTTGGGGAATAATACTAGGAACTGATAGATGTAATGAGTATACATTTCCATATAAGTTTTTTCTAGTGTTGTGAATATCAATGTAAAAACAATTTTATGGGATATAGAATGTCACACCCTGAGATGTTTATGAAATATTTCTATTTATACTATTTAATCTTAACAAAATCTAGTGTTGCAGACAACATTTATTGTGGACGAACCAGGTATTAGTATTAAAATATTATATTCTGATTATTTAATACTCATTTTATTGGTGTTTATTAATATTAAATACTGATTTATGAAGAATATATTATCAATAATTTTCCATAATTAATTAATTAGTAAAGAATTATTATAATTTCAAAAACATTTGAAAATATTACCATTGTTTTCTATAATTATTTATGTGCATTATTCACATATAACAATAAATTATATTAATCACTATTTTGGAAATATTTTAATGATATTTAAATATTATTTAATAGGTAAATTTTTTTCCTCTTTCATAATAGAATTTTTTTGGAAATCGATTATTATAATTCCATTTCAATGTTTATAATTTTTTATTTTTAAAAAATTATCATATTTTCAACAATATATTTAAATTTTTATATCAATTATATCTAAGGAATTAGATAAAATAATTAAATATTTATAATTTTCCAGTTCCAATTTGGTTAATAGGACCCCTTTTGTTGTTTGTGAATAGTAACTATAGTAAAATTAATCTTCTCAATAAAGTGTAAATCATGTTAATTAGGATAAAAAATATGTGCAAGGATATAATTTTACACACTAATTATAAATTTTTTATTGGAATTATTCACATAAAACCTTTGGAATGAAATTCATTTATTTAATGGAAAATGTCCCTTTAGAATTAATAATATATTTTTTAAATCCATGAAAGTTGAAAAATTACACACTCTTGGATTTTAATATGTCTTGTAAAGAAGTATGTATGTTATGAATTAATGTAAGTTTCATGTTTGAGATAAAAAAATCCATTATATTAATTAATTTTTATGTATTATTATACATTTAATGACCATTATTTCTTAAGAAACATCAAAAATATAGTTCTCAATTTAATAATAATAATAATAATTTTTTTAAAATAAATATATCAAGTGATATAATTTTAATTATATAATATTACAATTAAATTTTATAGATCCGTAGGAAATTTTTTTGAGGTGATAAAGAATTATATTATGCATCCCCATTTTCCATGAAATATATATATTTAAATTAAATTAATTGATTAAAAATTGAAAATATTTATATTTTATCAAAATAATACTATTTTGTGTTATTTGAAAAAATGTTTTAAATAAAATAATTTTGTATATTATATGGTTTAAAATTCTATTAATTTTACTTTTTTAGTTCTATCTTCACCGTATAAGTAAAAACAACATCCATTTAATACTTATCAAGATTACACAGTAGTTAAAATTAAAATTTGTTATCTAACGATTAAATAAAATAATAAGGTTTAAAATAATTGAAAAAAAGTCGAAATTATATCATCCCAAGTGATAACAACAATATAATATTTTATATTTGAATACATATCCATTTTCATATTTGTATTGGAAGAAAATTACAATAATTTATTAGTTAGTGAAATTTCAAAACATCCCATCACCTCATCTCCAAACGAGAACCCCCTCCATCGTTTCTTCACATCACATTGATCAGTCATCATAGACCGGACACTACCTAATTACCTTTTAAATTTTAATAAATACATTATAGAGTTTATTTTATTCCCAAAATTCCCTCTATATATCTCTTTTGATGAGATCTAAATGAGTTATTTCAATGAAGAGGTAATCGATAGATGCGATCACTTTATTTTCTAATCTTTTAACCTCCCAATAAAGTATTATATAAGTCATAAAATATTAAATATAGTCTCATAAATATTCATAAGTTTTATTATTTATTTATAACCACAATTATGCAATCCCTTTTCCATTAAATGGGAAGTGAATATATTGATCATGCATACATAAGACATACCATCTCCACATAATGATACCATACATATTTTGTCATCATATTTTATGGATCGTATTAATGGTGGATTTATTTATAATAAATTATATTTATTAGATAAAAACAATTCTATATTTATAATATAACATCTTCATACTTACCATACAATACAATGGGAAATTATAATAAATTTTATGGGTTCCACTGGACCACCAGCTCCCAGAAGTGATGCAATTAATTTTTCATTTATATTTTACTTGTATTTTGTTGGGAGAAAATTAAACTAATATATAAGATATATATTATTCATAAATAATCATATAAATATAAATGAACCATTACTTTTATTTTTTAGGTCCGTAAAAAAATTAAAATATTATTCATGCGTACGTATGACCAATCGCCTCGATAAACATTGACATTATTTTTCTATATATATATTAAATGGAAAGGTATAAATATAACTATAATTAATATATATTATATTAATATCATTATAAATATTATGGATAAAGTTTAACCATGAAAAATGTATAAGTATGTAAACAACTGTACTAAAATACTCAGGCCAAATGAAATAGTCAACATGAAAAAATGATAACTTTGATAAGGAATTATTTGATAAAATTTGGTGTTGAGATGTTATAAAGGTATAATATATGATATAATATTAAATATAAATACTCTTATATATAAATAGAATAAATTTAAATTTCTTATATATGTGGATATAATGATTTTTCAATAAGGTGAGATTGAAGTAAGGGTTTTATATGTTAATCTTTTTGATTATCATGATTGATTATGACTATGCCTCCTATGATATAATCATAAGTTCTAAATATCTTGAAACTCGTGAATTTTCTTTTAATCTAGATATTTCATTAAAATATATATTTTTCTTTCATTTTCCTTAATATATTATCGTACTAAATTAAAATATATTTTCATGTTAAATCTACTTCATTTCCTTCTTATAAATGAAATAATATTTCTAACATAGCAATGTTTTCTAAAAATTATTTAATAATAGTTTTTACTATAATAATATAATTTTTTCCTTCAATTTATACCAACAAATGAATTTTTACGAAACACATATGATGATTCATTTTTCCAAATTACGATTGATGTACTTTGTGACATCCTTGATAAAATTACAAAAAGAAATTTTTTAACTGATTCTACAGGAATAGATTTTCCATAATCTTGACTTATTTATAAATTAAATTTGAAATTAAATTATTACATTGTTACCTTTGAATACAATGTTTAATTTTATATTTTAACAACATTTTTATATGTGGCATTAAAATTTAGTGGTTTTATTTTTCAGGAATGTTTTAATGATATTTTAATGTTTTTTTATTCATCAATTAATCAAATAATTAATTATACTTTTTAAATTGGTGATATTATCAATTATTTAAATATTTATTATTTATATTAATGATTATGAATATATGGAGTCAATTATTATAAAAATAATTACTTTTCATGGGTTATATTCTAATGATGTAACGAAATTTATATAGATCCCATTTATATATTATGGGTTATTATATTATTAAATGCTTATGAGAAACATTTTTTTTCAATGGTTCAGTTATAATGAATTATGTTTTTATCTTGAGAGACACATATATGTTATTTTAATTATGATAGTCATGGTACCAATATCACGATCCTATCCATTGGGAAATGATTGATATCTCATGAGATATGTATGTCAATAATTGGATGTGATCCCACTTCAGTAAGCATCGTTGTCCCCTATGATAGTCTAGAGTGTGAACCATGAAAACAATGATTGATTGGAGAGTGAAACCATTCAACTCTGATTTTCCATATTAAGTTTCATAACTATCAGTGCCCTAATTTTATATTCTTATATGTATTCCCCAATTCAATTTCTTTTTCCAATTTTATTCTCTCGAGGCACATGTTCATTAATTATTATAAGATTCATCTTTTTAAACATCCATTCATTATATTATGACTATTTATTATGTTCTATGATATGAGGGGTATGGTTTTTAAATTATAATATCATGTTCTGATAACCATTTTTATATATAACACAAATATGATCAATGATATATCACATTATTATCATTACTGATATAAAGATTATCCTTTTTTATGTTTCCTTTCCCAATGTTGTGAATATAGGTATAAATTATTATATGTTTAAATAGGGTTATAGTAATGATGAATTAAGCACGGAGTGATGTATATATTTTATAAACTATAATATAATGTTTATATGTTTCAAAGTATAATAGAGAGAAATGATTTTGGCATGGCTCAAAATGTTATGTAATTAATACTCATTTATTATTTTAAGAAATTAATGTATAAATATAATGGGTCACTATAATGATCATAATTAATTGATATTTTACTTTTGGAATATCAATTCTTAACTTCTCTTTACCATCCATTCATAGTTTTGTATTTTGATGTTAAACTATTTCAAGAATATTTATAGTTATAAACTCAAACTTGTAAATAGAATTTTATTTATGCTGGTAACAATATAATAATTTATTATTCAATAATTTAATCAAGACACATTCATTTAAAAAATCAGGGATTGATTAATTCAATCAACATTATTCTTAATAACATCATTAACATATTAACAACAGATAAATATTGCCATTACATTTTTTATAATTAACATCCAATAAAAATAATTGAAAAAATAAAAATCATACATATAGTGGGATCATCAATCCCCATATTTGTAACACCCCAAGCTTCTATGGTACGCTTCTCTTTGAATAATGTGATAGCGTGTGTTGTACGCAACACCGAGTTCTAACACACCATAACTAATCAAACTAGCCGTTATGAATAGTAATACCTACTTTTTGAAATTATATATATTTTATATTTGAAAATGGACTTCATTTTTGGATTCGGAATATCGAATTTAGCCTAGGGTGAAATTTTGGTACATTTCGGATAACTTTCATATTTTGATGAATAGTGAAAATTACTAAATTTTAATTAAAAACAACTTTTTTAATCAAATTAATTACTAGTGATAAATTATGAATTTGAGTGGTTTTAAAGTATATTTAGAATATATTTTTACCATTTAATATAATTTTGGTCATTGGACATAATTTCACAATTAAACCGAACATAAACAATTGTCAATCTTTTGATAGTTATTATCTCTTAAAAACACGCTTTTTGTTTTAACAGCGGGAATTAATTTTAAATTAATTTCTGCCACTTCTGTGTTTTGAATTTAGGAAAATGGATTCCATATTTGGAATCAGGATGTTCAAATTGTGTAAATAGGTAACTTTTATTTTTAGACATTTTGAATAGTTACTGTGGTAAATATTTTATTTACCATGGTTAAAGGGTAAATCCGGTAAATAAGGGTTAAAAAAATAATATTATAATAATACAAAATTACCCTAAAACGTGTCCTAACCTTATTGGTGGACACATACCCGACCATGGGCATCCTTGGGTCAATTTGGGGACCCCTTGGAGCCACTTGTATGTGGTAGGGACACATTATATTAATAAAGTTAAAATAAAAATAAAAATGGCATAAGCTTACATCTTTTATAAGAACAATTTTTACATAGGGTTATACATGTTGGATTTTCGATTATAAATATTCATTAGAAAGCTAAAAAGATTTCCTACATAATAATGTTTTATTTATAATTTTTAGACATTAAATAATTTATTTTATTTATGACACAATGATGATGCAGTAATTACTAAAATAGTAAAAAATTAACATAATTGATATTATAAATACCCAAATAAATATAATATGAAACTTTTAATGAATTACAATAATTTTCTAGGATAATATGATATATTAGGATTGATTTAATTGACTTTGTTCTAAGTAATAAATCTGTTATGAGTTTCAAAAAAATCAACTATTGAATAGTGTCAAAATTGACATAAAAGAGTTCTTAAAACAAATATTATATTATTAATTGATATTAAATTCCTAAAAATCTAATGTTCGGCCAAGAGACTTATATCATGATAGGTTCATCATTAATGTACCACTTGGGGGTCTCTTGGATGTATATAGTAAGTTTATTAACCATATTATATAAAAATACAAAGAGACATTGTAAAAGTGAAACTAATTAACTTAGAGTTAATACTTAAAGATAAGGTTAATATAAGTACCCAAACCTGTCTAAATTCTATTGGTTGAGTGTTTTTCGACCTAGCCCCACCTTAACCTTTTAATAGTCAACTTTTGAGCCATTAGAAACCGAATATGAATTTATTATAAATTAATCTTTCTAGCTTTTCCAAAGGTGCCCCTCACCCCTCTTATAAAAGGGCACTCCTCCTTCTCATTTCTTCACACCTCTAAAGCCTTTTGGTTCGGCCAAACTCTGCCCAAATACTCTCCCAACATCCCTCACTACAACCTAGAGGGCTTAGTTTGATAAGAAAGCCAACCTAAGGAGCCCTTTTGATCAAATCAAAAGGAAGAACCCGAAGAAGAGGTAATGATTTCACCACCCTTCTCCAAATTCATTTCTTCTTCCACTTCTTCTTCCTTTGTTCTTACCATTCTAAAATAATAACTCCAGTATCTCAAATATACTGTGATGTTATTATAAATATGGTACAACCATATTCAGTATTCTATCCACCCTTTGAATAACATGTCACCATACGTGCGTACGTACGGACTACCGTCTCCACGTCGTGGTGTAATTGTTATTCAATTTAATATTATTTGGATGGGTATAATAATGATGTGTAACTCATGTAAATAATAAATATAACATATTAATGATTCTGTATATATGATATACCATCCATTTATATATTATTTTAATATCAAAAGAATGATATTGTCGCTCGTGCGTACGTACGGACTACCGTCTCCACGAACGCGATGAGATTCATTCTCCATCGTATCCATTAAAGTATAATTATCATTTGATGATTTAAAAATGATGTTTAAGGACTAGATATAATTCTGTATATGAATAAGATACAACAACCATGGCTTATGTAACAAAACATATAAAAGAAAATGAGTAAGTTAACTCCCGAAACGACGATAATTCTAAGATATTATTAACAAATCAATGTTAAAAGATCATATATGATATCATATTATTATATATGATTCTTGTATAATTTAATAACAACTATTTCACCACTATACAGGAGGTTAACCTACCCCAACCAAGGAAAAGTACAAGGTAAGGGTTATTTCACAATCTCTTCTTTATCCGAGGTTGTTTATACGTAATAATCTACTGGGATCTCTTTATCATCCACATCCATGTTTTCTTAAAAATGTATTTCAAAACATTTTTACTATTTACAAGAATATGGGTTAAAGTCATTTATACCCTTGTTTTACTTTTTATAAGAGGTTTATAAAGGAATCTTTCCGTCGTTTTCAAAACAAGGTCCTTTTTAACCTTTTCGACAGAATTGAGGTAAGAATGTTTTTTTTAACTTATACGGCGGGTGCGGTTATTTTCCGTCATTATAAAATCGTCGAAGCTTTCCTTACAAGCTTATAAGAATATTTTCAAAGAAAATGTTTTATTTTATATGGATCTTAAATGATTTCAAAATAAAAGGAGATATTTCTTTAAAAAGAATTTTGATTTCATCTATGTCAACATCCTTTGATGGATTTTAAGATTATTTGAAGTTGATTTATTATGATATAAAACTTCTATATTGTATTGAAGTTTTTGTGATATGTTTGACTGTGGATGTGCTATTTTTATACCATTCATAGTTTATGGTGAAATTATTGACATTTCGTATGCTAGTTTTAATACGAATGTTTATGTTATGTTTAAACCTTTTCATATGGGAATGCATTGGACTTAATAAGTGACGGGTGGAGCCCGTTATAGCTCCTCGATGCATCGGTAGGTCTCATGAGACAAACTAGTGTCTTGGCACAAGGCCTTGACAAAATCTTATTTGTAGTCTTGGCACGAGGCCTTGGCTATGTGGTTATGATAGTCTGGCATTATGCATTCCAACATTATGAAAGTGGTTATTGATTTTTGCATGTGATTATTCGATTAGTAGAATATCCATGTGAGTAAGTAAATGGCATTATTTCATTTTATTTATGCCATACCATGTTGAAAGTTCATGTTTGAAAGGCTTTTGTTTTAGTTATACATTTCCTTAAAAGTTTATTCTTATTTATGAAAATTTCCGCTATATTGTTATCCTTACTGGGCATTTGAGCTCACCCCTTTTCTATGTTTTATTTTTCCCAGGAAGTGAAGAAGTAAGTTATGAATGACCTGCAGGGATATTATGTGGGGATATGAGTGTGGATTATGGAGACAATATGTAGTTGTAGTAGTTTTTCGTTTAATGATGTAATGTAAAACTTATGAATATATCTAGTGTTTCCAAGGCTACTAAACCAATCGGTCTTTCGAGATTTGATCTTTCTTGTGATCATGCCAATGTTACGAAGTAATGCACCGACTCTGGGCAGCTGGGGTCGGGGCATTACAGTTGGTATCAGAGGAAGTTTAGTACAAACCTTGGAAGATAGATTTAGATAAACTCTGATTAGAGCACGTAGACCTAAGATGAACTTTGAGGATTAGTATAGAAGAACTTCCTAGAATTTTGGTATTGTAGAGATTTTGTGAGTTTTCCAAGCAATACATCCCTGTCTGGATACGAGCAGGTAGAGGCGGCTCTGGCACAGATGTACCTAGGGGTAAAACCCGAAAACACCGCTTTGAGCTAGACTCGAACGGGAACTGGTGCACGACAACGGGCCTTGCTGCACTCTTGGTTACGACACTCCCGGGGGATATGCTTAGGATAACTCTCATTTTCTTTACAAATCATTATGAAGGGTTTATGAGTATATACTTCCTCAAAGAAAACATTTTTATGATTATGGATTATATCCATAAATAGTTCAATTTATGTTAAGTGTTTTATAAGTATGGGATTATGTATTTTGATGCATAAACTGATCTAGTTTATGCCATTTTTTTAGAAATGGCGCCTAGTGGAAGAAATGGAAACCGTATCAATGCACGCACTCCATGTAGGGATTGCCCTCCTGCTCAAGATAATTATAGTGGGGCTGGTGATGCAACTGGTGCTGATCAGCTAATCACCGTACTGGGACAACTTACTCAGGTTATGAATAATAACCTTACCCGTATGGAGCACCCTGATCCGCAGCGTGGAGGATCAATGTTAGATCGATTCATGAGACAACAACCACCAACGTTCAATGGGAGTACAAATCCCTTAGTAGCTGAGCAATGGATATTTTCCCTAGAGAAAATATTTCAGGCTTTGGGGAGTAGTGAAAGGGAAAAAGTTACCATGGCAGTTTACCGCCTCACTGGAGATGCTGATCAATGGTGGTCATTGATTCAAAACATGAAGGAAGATGATGAAGTTTCAAACATGGAATGGAGGGAGTTCAAAGATCTGTTTTTAGAAAAATACTTTCCTCGCGACCATCGAGCAGATATGGAAAGGCAATTTCTGAGTCTGAGACAAAAGGAGGATGATAATGTCACAAAGTATGAGGCTAACTTTACAAGGTTAGCGAGGTATGCTGGAGATTATATTCGCAACCCAAGAAGTAAGATTGATCGTTTCTTTGATGGGTTAAAACCATTTCTCCGTCGAGCATTAGTCTCACAATCCTTTTCATCGTACGAAGACATTTTCTCATGTGCTATCAAGACCGAAAAGGAATTCTCTAAGTCTTATGACTTTAAAGCAAAGCAAGAGAAGAAGAGACCTGCTAATCAATCTGGGAATGGAAATAAGGGGAAGAAGGGAAAGGTTGAATATCCATCTTGTGGTAAGTGCGGGAAGAAACACCCCGGTGCTTGCCTGAAGGTAATGGGAGTCTGTTACAAGTGTGGTGAAAAAGGCCACCAAGCTCATGATTGCAAGGGGAAGAAGGAAGCTACCAACGTTCAATGCTACAATTGCAGGGAGATGGGGCATTATGCAAATGCATGTCCTAAGCGTCAGGAGAACTTACCTCAGAAAAGGCCAAGGGATCAAGGCCAGGCTTATGCTATCACTACTGCAGAGGTAGAAGCTCCAAAAGACGTGGTGGCAGGTAATTTAATGGTTTCCTCAAGTTTAGCAAATGCATTATTTGATTCTGGATCATCGCATTGTTTCATATCTTCCCAGTTTGCTAAGAAAATTAGATATTTCCAATTTGATTTAATAAGGGAGTTGTCAGTTAAAACTCCTAAGGGAAGTATCGTTGCAACAAAGTTTTGTGAATGAGTCCCCATTAGAGCACATAAATTTTCTTTATCTGCTGATTTCATCGTCATACCTATGATTGAGTTTGATATAATCCTCGGTATGGACTGGATTTCGGACTATGATGCGAAGATTTATTGTAAGAAGAAAGAGGTTACGATTCTTGATGATAATGATAAGGAGCACCTTATTTTTAGAGCAGAATCGTCACCACCTAATTCTTATTTAGATCCACCCCCTGTAGCTCAACTTAATTCAATTATCGGGGAGGAAGAGAATGAAATAACTGTCGGTGAGGAAACAAATGTTCAAATAGAGGATGTACCTATTGTGAAAGAGTTTGTAGATGTATTTCCGGAAGATTTACCTGGACATCCTCCAGAACGAGAAGTAGAGTTTTCCATTGATTTAATTCCTGGATCAAGGCCTATATCGAAGACCCCTTATAGAATGGCCACTGTAGAGCTAGTCGAACTAAAGAAACAACTAGAGGAATTGAGTAATAAGGGATTTATTCGCCCTAGTGTTTCTCCATGGGGAGCCCCTGTTCTTTTTGTTAAAAAGAAAGATGGATCTATGAGGTTGTGTATCGACTACAGGGAGATCAATGCTATAACGATAAAGAACAAGTATCCCCTACCTCGTATTGATGATTTATTTGACCAACTGCATGGAGCTCAATACTTTTCAAAGATTGACCTTCGATCTGGATACCATCAGTTGTGTGTAAAGAATGAAGACATTCCGAAAACAGCATTTCGAACCAGGTACAGGCATTACGAGTTTACTGTAATGCCGTTTGGATTGACTAATGCACCCTCTGTATTCATGGATCTGATGAATAGAGTTTTCAAGGAGTATCTCGATGAATTTGTGGTAGTATTTATTGATGATATATTGGTATACTCCAAAACCTACGAAGATCATGAAAATCACTTGCGCATTATCTTGAAGACTCTGAGGAGGCATGAATTATATGGGAAGTTTAGCAAGTGTGAATTCTGGCTTCAGGAGATTTCTTTTCTTGGCCATATTGTCTCTAAAGATGGAATCTCTGTTGATCCTTCTAATACCAAGGCAATCCAAGAATGGCCAGCACCTACGAGTATAACTTAGGTACGTAGTTTTATTGGTTTGGCAGGTTATTATCGACGTTTCGTCCAGAATTTTGCCCGATTGGCTAACCCATTAACGAAGCTCACACGTAAAGGGGTTAAATTTGTTTGGAAAAAAGAGTGTGAAGAATGTTTCGAAGAACTGAAGAGAAGATTAGTCAATGCTCCTATATTGACTCTACCATCGGGGAATGATGGGTTCGTTATTTATAGTGATGCATCGAAGAAAGGACTTGGCTGTGTCCTTATGCAGAATGATAGAGTTATTGCCTATGCATCACGACAGTTGAAAATTCATGAACAAAACTATCCTACTCATGATCTTGAGTTAGCAGCTGTGATCTTTGCTTTGAAGATATGGAGGCACTACCTCTATGGTGAAAAATGTGAGATTTATACTGATCACAAGAGTTTGAAGTATATTTTCTCACAAAAAGAACTCAACATGAGGCAAAGGAGATGGCTTGAATTACTCAAGGATTATGATTGTACGATACACTACCACCCGGGGAAGGCAAACAAGGTGGCAGATGCTTTGAGTAGAAAAGACCATGGAGTTTTGAACAATATGAGAATTGAAAGGGATCCAATTTTCATGGATCTAGTGAAAATGGACATGGGAATAACCAGGGAAGGTGAAACATCAATGCTTTTTCAAATGGTTGCCAAACCATCTTTACTAGAAAGGATTAAGAGTTCTCAGACCGATGATGACGAATTCCAAAAGAAGATTAAAGCTGTGAATGATGGGAGATTGAGAGACTTTGTGTATGAAGATGGAATTTTGAAATTCGGGAAGAGACTTTGTGTTCCCAATATACCTGATCTAAAAAGGGAATTGCTGGATGATGCTCATAGTTCCAATTTCTCTATACACCCTGGGAGCACCAAAATGTATAGAGATTTGAAGGAACATTTTTGGTGGGACAACATGAAGAGGGAGATTGCTGATTTTGTGTCAAGATGTATGGTATGTCAACAAGTGAAAGCTGGAAGGCAACAGCCTGGAGGAGTCATGCAACCGCTTCCCATACCGGAGTGGAAATGGGACAATATTACAATGGACTTTGTCATGGGGCTACCAAAGACTCCTAGAAGGAACGATGCAATATGGGTTATTGTTGATCGTCTTACCAAGTCAGCACATTTTCTTGCTATAAGAGAAGATCTACCCCTAGAACGTCTAGCAAGACTATACATTAATGAAGTTGTGAGACTTCATGGAGTACCCCTATCAATTGTTTCGGATCGTGATCCCCGTTTTACTTCAAGGTTTTGGAAAAGTCTTCAGAAATCCCTGGATACTGAACTTCATTTGAGCACTGCTTACCACCCTCAGACAGACGGACAATCAGAACGGACTATTCAAACCTTAGAAGACATGTTGAGATCTTGCTCACTTGACTTTCAGGGTATGTGGGATCAATATTTACCTCTGGTAGAATTTTCCTATAACAATAGCTTCCATTCGAGTATTCAGATGGCACCATATGAAGCGTTATACGGAAAGAGATGTCGTACACCAACCTGTTGGGATGACGTTGGTGAAAGAAAACTTGTAGGCCCAGAACTGGTGGAGGAAACGGTGGAAAAGGTGAAGGTAATCCAAAATCACATTAAAGCAGCTCAAAGTAGGCAGAAGAGCTATGCCGATAATCGAAGGAAGGATTTGGAATTTCAAGTCGGTGATCATGTTTTCCTGAAGGTATCTCCGTGGAAGGGAGTCATACGTTTTGGTAAGAAAGGTAAATTGAGTCCCAGGTACATCGGACCTTTCGAAATTCTAGAACGAATTGGGGCTGTAGCTTACCGATTGGCAATGCCGCCAAGTCTCTCCAAAGTTCACGATGTGTTCCACGTATCTCTGTTGAGGAAATACATGCCTGACCCAACGCATGTACTCACCTATGAGGAATTAGAACTGGAACCCGATCTTTCCTATTGCGAAGAGCCCATCAAGATTCTTGATACGAGAGAACAAGTGCTGAGAAACCGGACGACGCGTCTGGTAAAAGTTTTGTGGAGGAATCATAAGATGGAAGAGGCAACGTGGGAACCCGAGGAACTTATGATGAAGAACCACCCGAGTCTTTTTATGCAGTAATACCCTAGAAATTGCGAGGACGCAATTATTTGAAGGAGGGGAGAATGTAACACCCCAAGCTTCTATGGTACGCTTCTCTTTGAATAATGTGATAGCGTGTGTTGTACGCAACACCGAGTTCTAACACACCATAACTAATCAAACTAGCCGTTATGAATAGTAATACCTACTTTTTGAAATTATATATATTTTATATTTGAAAATGGACTTCATTTTTGGATTCGGAATATCGAATTTAGCCTAGGGTGAAATTTTGGTACATTTCGGATAACTTTCATATTTTGATGAATAGTGAAAATTACTAAATTTTAATTAAAAACAACTTTTTTAATCAAATTAATTACTAGTGATAAATTATGAATTTGAGTGGTTTTAAAGTATATTTAGAATATATTTTTACCATTTAATATAATTTTGGTCATTGGACATAATTTTACAATTAAACCGAACATAAACAAGTGTCAATCTTTTGATAGTTATTATCTCTTAAAAACACGCTTTTTGTTTTAACAGCGGGAATTAATTTTAAATTAATTTCTGCCACTTCTGTGTTTTGAATTTTGGAAAATGGATTCCATATTTGGAATCAGGATGTTCAAATTGTGTAAATAGGTAACTTTTATTTTTAGACATTTTGAATAGTTACTGTGGTAAATATTTTATTTACCATGGTTAAAGGGTAAATCCGGTAAATAAGGGTTAAAAAAATAATATTATAATAATACAAAATTACCCTAAAACGTGTCCTAACCTTATTGGTGGACACATACCCGACCATGGGCATCCTTGGGTCAATTTGGGGACCCCTTGGAGCCACTTGTATGTGGTAGGGACACATTATATTAATAAAGTTAAAATAAAAATAAAAATGGCATAAGCTTACATCTTTTATAAGAACAATTTTTACATAGGGTTATACATGTTGGATTTTCGATTATAAATATTCATTAGAAAGCTAAAAAGATTTCATACATAATTATGTTTTATTTATAATTTTTAGACATTAAATAATTTATTTTATTTATGACACAATGATGATGCAGTAATTACTAAAATAATAAACAATTAACATAATTGATATTATAAATACCCAAATAAATATAATATGAAACTTTTAATGAATTACACTAATTTTCTAGGATAATATGATATATTAGGATTGATTTAATTGACTTTGTTCGAAGTAATCAATCTGTTATGAGTTTCAAAAAAATCAACTATTGAATAGTGTCAAAATTGACATAAAAGAGTTCTTAAAACAAATATTATATTATTAATTGATATTAAATTCCTAAAAATCTAAGGTTCGGCCAAGAGACTTATATCATGATAGGTTCATCATCAATGTACCACTTGGGGGTCTCTTGGATGTATATAGTATGTTTATTAACCATATTATATAAAAATACAAAGAGACATTGTAAAAGTGAAACTAATTAACTTAGAGTTAATACTTAAAGATAAGGTTAATATAAGTACCCAAACCTGTCTAAATTCTATTGGTTGAGTGTTTTTCGACCTAGCCCCACCTTAACCTTTTAATAGTCAACTTTTGAGCCATTAGAAACCGAATATGAATTTATTATAAATTAATCTTTCTAGCTTTTCCAAAGGTGCCCCTCACCCCTCTTATAAAAGGGCACTCCTCCTTCTCATTTATTCACACCTCTAAAGCCTTTTGGTTCGGCCAAACTCTGCCCAAATACTCTCCCAACATCCCTCACTACAACCTAGAGGCCTTAGTTTGATCAGAAAGCCAACCTAAAGAGCCCTTTTGATCAAATCAAAAGGAAGAACCCGAAGAAGAGGTAATGATTTCACCACCCTTCTCCAAATTCATTTCTTCTTCCACTTCTTCTTCCTTTGTTCTTACCATTCTAAAATAATAACTCCAGTATCTCACATATACTGTGATGTTATTATAAATATGGTACAACCATATTCAGTATTCTATCCACCCTTTGAATAACATGTCACCATACGTGCGTACGTACGGACTACCGTCTCCACGTCGTGGTGTAATTGTTATTCAATTTAATATTATTTGGATGGGTATAATAATGATGTGTAACTCATGTAAATAATAAATATAACATATTAATGATTCTGTATATATGATATACCATCCATTTATATATTATTTTAATATCAAAAGAATGATATTGTCGCTCGTGCGTACGTACGGACTACCGTCTCCACGAACGCGATGAGATTCATTCTCCATCGTATCCATTAAAGTATAATTATCATTTGATGATTTAAAAATGATGTTTAAGGACTAGATATAATTCTGTATATGAATAAGATACAACAAACATGGCTTATGTAACAAAACATATAAAAGAAAATGAGTAAGTTAACTCCCGAAACGACGATAATTCTAAGATATTATTAACAAATCAATGTTAAAAGATCATATATGATATCATATTATTATATATGATTCTTGTATAATTTAATAACAACTATTTCACCACTATACAGGAGGTTAACCTACCCCAACCAAGGAAAAGTACAAGGTAAGGGTTATTTCACAATCTCTTCTTTATCCGAGGTTGTTTATACGTAATAATCTACTGGGATCTCATTATCATCCACATCCATGTTTTCTTAAAAATGTATTTCAAAACATTTTTACTATTTACAAGAATATGGGTTAAAGTCATTTATACCCTTGTTTTACTTTTTATAAGAGGTTTATAAAGGAATCTTTCCGTCGTTTTCAAAACAAGGTCCTTTTTAACCTTTTCGACAGAATTGAGGTAAGAATGTTTTTTTTAACTTATACGGCGGGTGCGGTTATTTTCCGTCATTATAAAATCGTCGAAGCTTTCCTTACAAGCTTATAAGAATATTTTCAAAGAAAATGTTTTATTTTATATGGATCTTAAATGATTTCAAAATAAAAGGAGATATTTCTTTAAAAAGAATTTTGATTTCATCTATGTCAACATCCTTTGATGGATTTTAAGATTATTTGAAGTTGATTTATTATGATATAAAACTTCTATATTGTATTGAAGTTTTTGTGATATGTTTGACTGTGGATGTGCTATTTTTATACCATTCATAGTTTATGGTGAAATTATTGACATTTCGTATGCTAGTTTTAATACGAATGTTTATGTTATGTTTAAACCTTTTCATATGGGAATGCATTGGACTTAATAAGTGACGGGTGGAGCCCGTTATAGCTCCTCGATGCATCGGTAGGTCTCATGAGACAAACTAGTGTCTTGGCACAAGGCCTTGACAAAATCTTATTTGTAGTCTTGGCACGAGGCCTTGGCTATGTGGTTATGATAGTCTGGCATTATGCATTCCAACATTATGAAAGTGGTTATTGATTTTTGCATGTGATTATTCGATTAGTAGAATATCCATGTGAGTAAGTAAATGGCATTATTTCATTTTATTTATGCCATACCATGTTGAAAGTTCATGTTTGAAAGGCTTTTGTTTTAGTTATACATTTCCTTAAAAGTTTATTCTTATTTATGAAAATTTCCGCTATATTGTTATCCTTACTGGGCATTTGAGCTCACCCCTTTTCTATGTTTTATTTTTCCCAGGAAGTGAAGAAGTAAGTTATGAATGACCTGCAGGGATATTATGTGGGGATATGAGTGTGGATTATGGAGACAATATGTAGTTGTAGTAGTTTTTCGTTTAATGATGTAATGTAAAACTTATGAATATATCTAGTGTTTCCAAGGCTACTAAACCAATCGGTCTTTCGAGATTTGATCTTTCTTGTGATCATGCCAATGTTACGAAGTAATGCACCGACTCTGGGTAACTGGGGTCGGGGCGTTACAATATTATTTTTGAAAAAAAAGGTTGTTTCCAAATTAATATGTCAATACATGAATCCACTGCCTTTAAATTTCCATCATTTATTTCACGTTCTCTATCCATTACTGAAAAAAATACAATGTTCAGGGGAATATGGTATCAATATATATATATACAATGTGATATCAATCATTTCACTATAATTCTATGTTATCCATGATTGGTGTAGAAAATAGAATAGGATTTGATTTAGAAAATAATTATTTCCATTAGCAACTACTCTTAATACATCATGAAATGAGAAATAATACACTCATATTAATGGGGTATCTAATTTTTTCCCATGTAGTTCATTTTAATTGATATATTAATAATTTTAAATTAAGATCATCTTGAAATTCCTAAAATAGCTATCTCTAAATCATTCAAGATAAATAAATCTAATTAGTGTGATAAGTTTCCTTTGAATAAGATCTATACATCTACATTAATTATGTAATTTATTAAATAAATCAATCATTTTTTATGATATGATTGGTATTTTTGATAACCATGTATGGGAGATTAAGAAAAACATTTATTATCCAATGATCCAATTTATACTAAAATTCTTTGACATATATATTTTATACCAATTAAAATAATGATTATAGAAATAACATCAAATTTTTTAAATGGAATCCCTCCTCAATTGAAAATATAATCAATAAATTCAATATGATGACTCACATTATGAATATATTTTAATATTTTATAATTAATTGAATATATAAGAAATGATCTTAAACATATTAGTATACATATTTGACATCATATGAAACCTCAAAAGGGAAAATCATCTTCAATACATGGTCTTTAAAATGAAAATTTTATGATCAAACAATGATAGTATTTACATTAACATTTGTGTCTATGATATTAGAGTAAATTATTCAACATCATCATAGATGATTATAATAATTTATAAATATTAATATGAACTAAGGAATTATTCATGGATTATGGATTTTTCATCTTTAATGTCAATAATTAACAACACTATTGCTTCTCAAGATCCCTTTGGGAACATTATTCACCCTAAATTCACTATATTATAAGAAACAATACAATTAAAATACCAAGTTAAAAAGAGGGATCATAATTTCATTATAATTATTAAGATATAGGATGGTTTGGTTTTCTCAACCATGTTTCTCAATTTCAATTACTCTTCACACATTCACATCTTATCATCAATTTAGAATAGGTATTTTTTGATATTATCACTTCTTAAATTTAAATTTTGGTGACACTTATTTATTCAATATATGTTATGAAAATTATATCACCTAGTGTAACTATTATCTTCTTAAATAAATTTTCTAATTACAAAATTATAATATAATATTTTTTCTCATTGTAAAAATCCATGTTGCACCTAAAACACAGAACATATTCTTATTCATGTGAATCATTTTATTTTCTATTAGATCTATAATTATCTTTTAAATTTTCCATTTTTCACAATCTCAAGAAATATTTAGGGAAAATATCTAAAAATTAATTAGAAACATAATCAATTTGATTTTAATTTATGCATGGATTCTTCTAAGTTCCATTTTTTCAATACGTTTTTGTTGTTATTTTACTTTTCATCAAATTATGAGATTTTTAATTCAAGTACTCATTAATATTCATCATTGTTAAATTATTTTGGGAGTTTATCATTACAACATTCTGATAATTTATTCCCAATATAGCATCTTAATTCATATAAATCATATGTAATAATATTTTATCATCATTTCTAGATATATACAATAATGGTAATATACAATTACTATTACCACTATATTTTCAAAGAACATAGGTAATATCATTCTTTAAAAATCCATTAGAGGATTTCATATTTTTCTTACACATTCTATATTTATTCTACTTATTTATAATTCACCATCATCACATTATACATCTTTGTTATTTTCAAATTAGATGATTTTACAAAAAAAATATTCACTATTCCCAAATATGTTATAGCACAAACATTTATACACAAATATCAATATTGTTATTATCTCAATATTATTTATTGGTTATTCCTCACGTATTATTCAGATCATCATAGGGAATATGATTCCGAAGTCTTTTTCCATTTTTCCCATGTCGTGCTGTTAGGATTATAAAAAAATCACCATCTATATATTTAATTATTTTTTGATAACATACACTATTCAAATCATATTTTGAAACAATATTATATGATGGTTTGGTTGTTACCAAATTATTCTAAACTTCTTAATGAAGATTACTAATTAAATTCATGACATTATGATCATTTTTTAGATTTAATTAAACCTACATTTCCTCTAATGATAATTATGTAATAGAAAAAAATTTCACATTAATTCTAGATATCTAAATACGACTATTCTAATTATTTTCCTACTGAACATAAAATTATTGATATTTCGTATTGTGTTTGTTTTTTTAATCGTTAATAATAAAAATATTTTTTCATAAAATCCATCATTATATAAACTTCCACAATAAGTATCTTATCATATTTTTTATAAAAAAGAGCCTTGTACATTGTTCATCAAGAATTTATTATCTAATTTAAACTCCATGAAATCTATGCAATTTGACAATTTTTATTCAATTATATAGATATATCCTATAACTGTATTCAGAAGTACCTCTTTCTTAGTTTTTACAATGATATATTTATATTCAAAGGATTTGACCTCCCTTGTTTTAATTATACATTCATGTAAATATTCATGCATGACCTTCTAGGTTATATATTTCTTCACCCATTTTGTGGATACCCTCTATTATAGGTCAAAGTAATCTACATACAATAGAGAAACTTTTCATGGTTATGAAATAAAAAATATATCTTAATTTATTAGTTGATATATATGTATATGTTATAGATTTATTATCATAAAAACGTGTGCTACAAAATTCATTTTTAGAAAAGTTTGTGAAATAATTCTCATAAAAATCATGATCAATTCACATTACTAATAAACTTTTGGTTATATTTTTTTATTTCTCTAATATGGAAACACTAACCCCCTTACCTTTAAATTTCATTCACGACATGTCTCCATTGTTTTAAATGTATTGATATACTAATAATTAAATTCATTTTATATGAGGGATCACATATTATACAATATATTTTATTTATATTTCCTATTCATCATAGTATTGGTATAAATGTAATTCTTCATAGAGATAAATAATCATAAAAAAACATGACATAATTGTTAAAATAGAATGAATGTAAAACATTAAAAAAATAATTACTTCATAAATGTGAATCATATATAAGTGAACCATGTTATTGATAACAATTTATGTGAAATGTCAAGTTATTATCTACATAGGTAGTGTGGGGTTTTATCTTTATTGTAATAGTTTTCAAAAAAAACAATTTTAATCCCTTATATATATTTTACCTATTTGGATATTGATTATCATATTCCATTTTCTTTATATAATAATTTTTATTGAAAAATATTTATTTGGGACATCATATAATTATAATTTTCATTCGTAAAGACCCGGAATTCCTATGATAATTTTTTTAATACATGGGAATCTTACGAGTCCGTAGTTTCTGACGATGACGGATTCCGAGGCCCAGTGTGCCCAAAATCAATTTTTTACGTTTTTTTGGGCACGTTCAGAAAATGTACGTGCATGATTTTATATATTTTGAACCGTTGCTCAGAATTGAAATATGATGGCATCGTTTAACTCGCAGTGTCAGTGATTACTTAGTATGACCTTCACCGTATTTGCGTATTAGATTGTTTGGAAGATAGTTTTCCGGGTTTCCTGAAGAAAAATTAAATAAAAATAAGTGATAGCTTATTTTTAATTATTGTGGTTAAAGACTCTAAGTGGTTGTTGGAGGCTGGGGACACCACACCGTAACCTCCCATGAGAGGTTATGGTGGTGGGTCCCACCCACACATAACCTCCATTGGGAGGTTATTTTTCCGGTCAGGACCACCTGGGCATGTAACCCTTTTACCTCTTGTTCTACCTTCATAATTGTGCCAAACATCTCTATAATTAATTGAAACTCTCCACCTCCATTATTTTGAATATATATTTTGAATCCATTCCCTTGCAATTAAATTAAATGAGTTGTCACATTTAATTAAAGACAACTATTGTGTTGTTGTGCCATAAATATAAGATAGAACTACCTCTATTATTTTGGAAAAGCATTATTTGGTGGAAATAAGGGATAATACATGAAGAATTATCCACTCCAAAGAAGAACCATCTCCCATGAAGAACGCGTTGTTCATCCAACGAAGAACCTGAGGAACGCCAACGACGTCCTTAGATCTTCGACTTCTTCCTTGGATGTCAGCTTGCTTTTCCTACCAGAACAAATGAGGTAGTGTCGTCCTTTAAGAACGTCGATGATTCCATCCTCAGTTACCTTCTTTCCCGACATCAACGAAGTAACGTCCGTCTTCCACGACTCCATCGTTGGTCACCGAAATCAATGTAGGGGTTTGTTTGGATTATGTTAAATACTTGTTCTTTGTTATTTATTATGGTTCATTGATGGCCACTTGTTATCACCTAATGCAGAAGGTGCATGCCAAAAAAACAGTGTCTAATGCCCCTCCGTTGGTTCTTGTTTGGTTGACAATAGAAGTGGACCGCAGGAGAAGTTGGCGGCGCGGGGACCGCCAGACAACCAGAAGGACGCGATGTCGTTGCGCCACGCAATTAAAAGTCATGGCCTGGTGGGTCGCGGCAGAGCAGGAAGGACGTGGTGCCGTCACACCACGCTAGTGAAGAACTGCGGCTAGGAGGGCCGCAACGGATGGAAGAGGTGCGCCATCATGGCGCCACGACAGTGGAAGCGGCTCACGGCCATGTGAGATGAGGCAGACCAAGACGGTGTGACGCCATCACGCTGCGACGATGAAGACCCATGGCCAAAGGCCACTACGGACGGAGGGCGAGCGGCTGAGTGTTCCACCGACGGCGCCCCACAAGGAGTGACCTGAATGGTCCCACAATTAATTCGGAAATAGGAGGGGCACCCCCCCCCCCACTCCCCCATGGCGTAGATGGCTGGGCCTCGCGGCCAGGCCCCGCGGCCAGCCGAGCCAGGCCGCCGCGAGATGGGAAGCCACGTCCAGGCCACCCCAAGGTCGGGCCGCGCCATTGGTCTGGGCCACGCCTTTGTGTCAGGATTCTCCCTTGTTTCGGGCCACAACATTGTGTCGGGCCCACCACTGGCGTCTGGTCGCACCCGCGGACCGAGACAAACCCCAGTTTGGACCATGTCGGGCGGGGTCGATTCGACTGGGTCGGACCGGACCCAGACCCTCAATGGCCATTTACAACTATTAGACCGAATCCTGGGCTACCGGTGTCCGATTGACGAACCACCTACAACGATGGAATTATTGGAGCAATATGATTCTTTTAAAATATCCTACCTGAGGTTTGGATAGAGTTTGGATACTGTCGGGTTAGTTTGAGCGTAAAACCAAATCAGGCCCCTAGAACGGAAGTGCTAATAACTCACAGATCAGGCGTTCGACTGATGTGTTGTCTTTCGCGTTGGGTTCCTTATGATGAGACAGAACTATGGGATACATCAACTCGAGACTTTTTGGTAGTTTATATATCGAAACATGGCTCTAGGGGCAGACCCTCCCAGAATCGAGCGTGTTATGTGCAGGAACCCTAGGGCTAGCTACGACTGAGATGACATGATCCTTCGTGGGTTCAACAGCGGTGACTAATGTAGAACGATCCTCCGTGGGTTAGACAATGATTACTTATATATCGGGATTAACTTTGGGTTCGACAGTGGTGAATTCTGTACCAGGATCCTCCATGGGTTCGACAATGATGACTTCTGTACCAGGATCCTACGTGGGTTCGACAGAACTGATATTGTTCCAGGATCCTACGTGGGTTCGACATAGGAGATGATTTAGAGGCTACATCTATTCATCAATACCCCTTGTCATGTGTTGTATACTAATGTGAGCTGAGTCTTGTCTTTCATTTGTTATCATCGAGTTGATTGACTCAACTTTCATAGTGGACTGAGTTGTGCTTGGGCTTGAGAGTTAGAGCCAGACTCTGACTGGTAACATAGGTATATGTATGGGCATATACCTAATTGGGGTTGGTTGATACTTCGTGATTGTATATTTCTTCTCTGGTTTATCTTTAATGGATCCTAGGAGACCTTTCAGGGTCTCGGGGTCCCCTACTGAGTATTGTTATACTCACCCCTGCACGTGCATTTCCCACACCTTGTTGTGTTCTGTGAAAACGACGGTCAGCAGTGATCGAGGTTGAGGGTGATAGACATGAGGCTTCTCAAAGATGGACTAGAAGGGACATACTTCAGGGATGCGTTTTCCATGTTCTGTACCTACCATTTAGGTAGGATTCCTGGGTGGACGATCCAAGAGATGTTTTCCCTTTTAACACGTACTTGTACTTGTTGATCAGTTGGGATTTTATTATTTCCCAATTACTTTCAGCACACTTTTCTTTTCTATGTTAGTTATTTTTCCTTCTTCTGTTTGTGTTCAGACATTGAGTGTTACAAGAATAAAGGAAATGCTTTCGCTTTTATCAAGGATTTTCCTTTGGTGCTAGCTGCCAGCCCCTGGCCTATGAAAGGTGGGCTTGGGGTAGTCACGGCACGGGCACCGAGGACGGGTCGTGAAAAATTGGTATTAGAGGAGTCTATTCTACCAAAGAACTTAGACTATGATTCGTTTAACAGTAATAGTGTTATGTGTTTTGGGTGTGGTTATCACTTTAGGGAACCCGGTGTTGGTACGACGGCCGACATATCCATACACTAGAACTCTGACTTCTGATTTCTGACTCAGTGCATGAAAACACTGATTGCCTATGTGTTTACCTTGAAATGTTTTCTTCCTGATTACTTTGTGTCAGCTCACTAGGTATATTGTTTAGCCATGGTGCTCCTGTTTCTTTTCAGGATGGCCCCATGATGGCTGCCAACTAGGGTTCTGTGTTTCATATGAGATGGTAGCCTGCCGGGCGACGAGGCATCAGTGTAGTGCCCCATCACAGTAGAGGTACCAGCGGTACCACTACCCACTGGGCCATCGATACCACCGGCTCCATCCGAAGAGAGTGAATGCTGTCTGAGTGAGCTGCAAGAGTTCCAACATAAGAGGCTACCCAGGATCTGGGGAGAGACGGACCCACAAGAAGATGAGTATTGGATGGACGCTATTGTGAGAGATTCAAATTGGTAGGGAAACTAGCTGACCTCATGGTGATTCATTCCACGATAATCCTGCATGAATCAGCATGAAGATGGTTGATCTTGATGATATAGGTGTAAGATGAGGCTTCACTACTCTGGGCGGACTTCAAGAGTCACTTCCGGTCAGAGTTTTTTCCATCCACCCTTCATGCAGTGCAGATTCAGAAGTTACTGCATCTACAGTAGGGTAACATGACGGTAGCTCAGTACCCAGCGAGGTTCACCGACTGCTCGTGCTACTCCACGGATCTGGTGAGAGACCCATTCATCAAGGCCCAGACCTTTGATCAGGGACTCAGACATGAGATCATGGCTTCAATGATCTCCCTCAACTTCATGACTCAGGCGGGGAGTGCTGGAGCGAGACCTTCTTGTGGAGTGTTTTATTGGTGGGCAGTCACCAGCAGCGAGACCCACCACAAGGTGACACATAGAGGAGTCTTCTCCAGCCGGAAGTAGACATATGTCACAGAGGTCCATGCGGATCAGGCAGTCAGGTGGGCGACCCTAGAAAACAGGTTCGGTTGTGCGGGGAAGATGAGGCAGATCCAGCCATACGAGGAGTAGGCAGTGTTAGGCATATGGCGGGAAGGGTCACATGTCTCGAGACTGCCCAAACCGCCATGTAGATGAGTAACAGACAATATAGAGACCTCCCAGTCAGAGGCAGAGGTTTGACTGTGGTGGTCCGCCATGAGAAGGCATATGTGCAAGAGGAGTTGGTCTTGCAATAGATGGTGTACTACGTTTTTAGGCCCTACCAACACAACCACCAGGAGGTCCACCCCGACCATAGAGAGCTAGCGAACAGTGGTGGGCTCAGCTTCATCCAGTTGAGGCCTGCGACCATGGAACATCTGAGAAGATTCGAGGTACTATATGTGTCTAATCCACCCTTGATGTAGTACTTATAGACATAGATGAGAGTCATTCTTTTTTCCCTCGTTCGGAGCACATATATTGCAATAGAGCCGTTGTCTCGATCCTTACGACTAGAGGCTTCTACGGGAGAAGACTCGTCAATTATGCACTGGTGCGGGTAGTGTGAGTTTAATCTAGGAGGTGAGAGCTTCGGGTAGGATCTCCTCACAGAGACGTCGAGGACTTACGACCTCATCTTTTGTATGGACTGGTTATCCACACATCATGCTCAGATTGACTGTATTAGGTGGAAAGTGTGGTGTATCCATGAGAATGGGATGTGGTTTACCATCACCGGCGAGAAGGGCGCCTTTGCAGCTTAAGATAGACATACCCAGAGGAGGGGGCAACCGATCACACATCAGTTGGATAACCTCATTCTCGGAGCAGTTGATGTGCGGAGTCCGAGTTTACCTACTATGGTGGATCAGTATGTGGATGTTTTCCCTGATGATGTTCTAGGAATACCTCGTCGAAGAGAGGTGGACTTCAACATTGACATGTACCTCAGGACGGCACTGATATCTAGTCAATCATATCGGATGGCTCTTTCCGAGCTTCTTGAACTGCAGGTACAGCTAGGGGACTTGCAGGGGAAGAGATTTATATGACCCAGTGTTTCACCCTAGGCATCCTTGATTTTGTCCGCCAAGAAAGTGGATGGGATCTTGCGTATTTTTGGTGATTATCGGGGCCTGAACCAGGTGATTGTGAAGAACAAGTACCCACTCTAGAGGATTTCCGACTTCTTTGATCAGCTCAAGGGAGCATGATGGTTCTCGAAGATATACCGTAGGAAAGGCTATCACCAGCTCAGAGTTTGAGAGAGGATGTGCAGAATATGGCCTTCAGGTGTTGGTATGGCCAATATGAGTTCTTGGTTATTACCTTAGGCATATCCAATGATCCAATAGTGTACATGATTCTCATGAATATGATCTTCCAACCTTACCTTGATCGATTTGTTACAGTTTCCATTGATGACATACTGATTTACTCAACTACTGAGGAGGAGAATGCCTACCATTTACGAGTAGTACTGGACACACTTCGAGAGCAACAAATTTATTCTAAGCTCTCGAAGATCCAGTTCTGGATCCGAGAGGTAAACATTCTTGGAAATTTCACCTCGGAGCCTGGAGTTGCAATGTATCTAGTGAAGATTGAGGCGGTTCTTGCTTGGGAGCCCACTTGGAGTGTGATGGAGGTAGGTATTTTTCTGGGACTGACTGGGTACTATCAGAGGTTTGTAACAGACTTCTCCAGATTTGAAACACCGCTATCTTCTTTGAGTAAGAAGGGGATACCCTTCGTATGGTCAGAGAGATGCCAGTAGAGCTTTGATGAGATGAGGCAGAGGTTGACTAGTGAACCCATAGTGAGGATAAAATAGGAGGGAGTTGGATACGTATTTTATTACAACACATCCGGGACTGGACTCGAGTGTTTCCAAATGCAGGAGCGAGCAGTGAACATGTATGGTTCTCGACAGTTGAGACAACATGTAAAAAACTATATTACCCATGACCTGTAGTTTTCACTAGTGGTCTTCGGCTTGAAGATGTGGTGGCACTATCATTTGGGGGAATGTTTTACAGTCTACTATGACCACTGGAGTCTAAGGTATATCTTCTCTCAAAAGGACCTGAACCTGAGAAAACGGAGATGGATTGAGTTCCTCCAGGACTATGAGTTCGAGATTATCTATAATCTTGTGTAGGGGAATGTTTTAGCCGATGATATCAGTAAGAGTATAGGAATTCAGCTGTAAGGAGAGGTGATGGAGCTGCTGGATGTGTTGTAGATATCCTTTGTGGATAGAGACAGATCATTCTTTCTATAGTATCTCATAGTCACTCTTCCACTAATTCAGCGAGTCAGGGAGGCACATCATGGTGATGATTACTGCGAGGATCAACATGCTCAGATATCCACAAGGTAGGGACTAGATGTATTTTCTGATGTTAGGGAGCATGTCATTATTTTCATAGGACCTACCATGGTACAAGTTTCACTTTAGGAGGAAGTGTTGTGGGAATTTTACACATCTCCATTTTTGGTACATCCAGGAGTGGAGAAGATGTATCAGGACCTGTGACAACAACACTAGTGGCTAGGTATAAATAAGGCTCTGATAGAGTTTGTTTCACAATGCCTTACTTGTCAGCAAGTGAAGGTGAAGAACCGGGTTAGAGTAGGCTTGGTTCATCCCTTAGAGGTCCCAGAGTGGGAGTGGGATGAGATATCCATGGATTTCGTGACAGGACATCCACGTACATCAAGAGGAATCGACTCTATCTAGGTGATTGTCGACCGACTCACCATATAGTCCCACTTCCTACCAATTAGAGAGCAGGGTTCAGTAGAGAGCCTGGGATGCCTCTACGTATGGGAGATCGTACATCTTCCTGGTGTCCCATCGACGATTGTCTCTGATTGAGATGCTAGTTTCACATCCCAGCTATTGAAGGGGTTGTAGGAGGATTTTGGGAAGTAGCTTTGCTTGAGCACCGCCTTCCATCCTCAGACGGATTGATAGACTGAGAGGACCATTAGGAATCTCTAGGATGGTGACAACATATTTCTATGGGTCTCACCTCGACGATGTCTATAGAGATTTGGCCAAGGTGTAATTTTATCACTGCGATTAATCGGACCTTTTCAAGTCCACAGTTGAGTAGGAGAGTTGGATTACCTCTTGGCTCTTCCACCTCAGTTGCACTGGGTGAACGACGTCTTCCACATATCTCAGTTGAGGAGATAGGTTCATGACACTTCTCAAATCATCGACCATGGAGAGATGGACATCGATGATGAGGTCAGTTTCATGGAGGTTCCAGTGGAGATTGAGCATCGATAAGAGCGGGTCCTACATGGATGGTCGATACCTCTAGTGCGCGTTCGCTGAAAGCACGAGAACCTCTAGAAGAGAACATGGGAGCAGAAGGCTCATATACCTTCTATTTACCCCAATTTTTTCCCTGAGAGTGAGTTGTAGCTTATGAGGATGTGAATCCTTGATATGGGGATAATGTAATTACTTGGAATTCCCGTAGAATTTTTTTTAATACATGGTAATTTTACAAGCCCGCATTTTCGGACGACGTCTGATTCCAAGGCCCGGTGTTCCGAGAATCAATTTTTGAAGATTTTTTCATGTACGTTCAGTAAACACATGTATGATATTTTATATCTTTTGAACCGGTTCTCGGTATTTAAATCTGAGGGCATCAATGAACTCGCAGCGTCAGTGATTGCTAATTGAGACTTTCACCACAGTTGTGTTTTAGCGTGTTTGGATATTAGTTTTCTGGGATTCATGATGAAATGTAAAATAAAAATAAGTGATATCTTATTTTAATTTTTAGTGGTTAAAGTCTCAATGTGGTGGTTGGAGTTGGGGGCCACCACACCATAACCTCCCATGAGAGGTCATGGTGGTGGGGCCCACCCACACATAACCTCCCTTGGGAGGTTATTTTTCCAGTGGGGATCACCCGTGCATGTAACCCTTGTATCTCTTGGTGTACCCTAATATGTGTGCCAAACCTCTAAAAAATTAATTGAAACTATCCACCTCCCCTATTTTTAATTTAAATTTTGAATCCATTCGCCCGTAATTAAATTAAATCAGTTTTAAAATTTAATTAATGAAAAATATTGTGTTGTTGTTCCATAAAAATAATAGAGAACATAATCTTTTATTTTGGCTGAGCATTCATTGGTAGAAACTTGTGAGAATCCATGGAGAATTATCCTCTCCAACGAAGAACAATCACCAGTTAATAACGCCTATTTCATCCAATGAAGAACGTGAAGAACGCCGACAATGTCCTCCGTTCTTCGAATTCTTCCTTGGATATCTTCTTCCTTATCCTACATGAACCAAAGAGGTAGAGCCATACTTAAAGAAAGATGGAGACACCATCCTTGGTCACCTTCTTTCCCAATGTCAACGAAGCAATGCCTGTCATCCGTGACTCTATCCTTGATCACCGACAATGGTGAATTCTGTACCGGGATCCTCCATGGGTTCAACAGTGGTCACTTCTGTACTGGGATCCTCCGTGGGTTCGACAGTGACAACTTCTGTACCAGGATCCTATGTTGGTTCGACAGTGTTGATATTGTTCCAGGATCCTACATGGGATCGATAGAGGAGATGATTCAGAGGATATAGAAAAGAATCTCTACCCTTATTCATGTGTTGTATACCTATGTGATCCGAGTCTTGTATTTCAGTTATTATCATCATGGTGATTGACTATAATGCCTTTGTGGACTGACTTGTGCATGAGATTGAGAGTTGAATCCAGGCTGTTACTAGTATCACAATTAAATGTTTGGTCCTATACATAAGCGGTGTTGGTTGATAATTAGTGATTGTATCATTCTTCATTAGATTATCCTTAGGGGATTCTGGGAGACCTTCGACGTCTCAGGGTCCCATACTATTTATTTTTATACTCACCCATGTACGGGATTCGCCCGCACCTTGTTTTGTTCTGTGAAGACAACGGTCAGTAGTGATCAAGGCTGGGGGTGATAGACAAGAGGCTACTTGGGGCTGGACTAGACGGGACGTATTTCAGGGACGAGTTGTTCGAGTTTTGTACCTACCCTTCTGGTAGGATTCCTTGGTGGATTATCCAGGAGCTGTTTTCCCTTTTTAATTGTACTTGTACTTGTTGTTTCATTAGGTTTGTATTCTGGCCCACACACTTTTAGTATAATTTCCTTTTCTATATTAGTACTGGTTTCTTATACTAATTGTGTTCAGACTGTAAGGGTTATAGGTATAAAGGAAATGTGTTCACTTATATCGGGTATTCACCTTTGGTGCTAGTCGCCAGCCCCTGGCCTATGGAAGGTGGGCATGGGGTAGTCATGGCATGGTCCCCGAGGACAAGACGTGACATCACTATATTAAATGTTTACATTGTACATAAAATTATTTGATAAAAAACTAATACCACCAATCCACTTGAAAATACTCATTTTACAGGGTTACAATAATAAGAGAATAGCACTTCACTTTCACTGTATGGGAGTAAAATAACACTAATTATTTTATATTTCATTGATGGTTTTTTATACTACCTATGAATTTATTAATAAACATATTTGATTTGTGAATTTTGAAAAAAAAATATTTTTTTACCCTCTGTGGTTATTTTTTTGTATGATATATTTATTTTTCTCTTGAACAAACAAATTCATACCATAGTTACATATACTGTGGAATGAAATCAACACTTCTTCTTTATAGAAGCATTGAAATGTAATCTTCTCTAACATACCATTCTTTTTTCATGTCCATAATGATGTGAAATATAATATATTATACTTATGATGAACCAAACAGTTCTTTTTAAATTAATGAAACAATTCATGTTTATCTTATAATCATGTCAATTAGTTCATATTATTTTATATAATATAATGTTTTAATATATTATTAGTTCAACTTTGTTATTTTTATGGCATAAAATTTTTATGAAACTGATTTATTAGACACATTAATTTTTTTTCATGAAATAATTATCTTACAAAAATTATTCATTGAAAAATCTGATATGAATTTCTCTCATATTCTTCCATGATTGAGTCTCATGTTCTCTCCTCACATTTTATTCATATAAAATCACATATTTGTTCAACTTATTCATGAATATTCAATAAAACATTTATAAGTCTTCTCGATTATACAAACCATAGAATATACGTATATTTAATTATAATTTATTGTGATATTTCTCAAATAGGGTTTTAATATTATTCAATTCCCACTGCAATGCAGTGAATTGGGTTTATGTATCAAAAACATTGATTATTAATTATTTGATCACCATCACGAATCAATGTCAAAACATTTGTACACAAGACATAATAACTAAATGGATTCATATTTGACATCATTGAAGGATTATTCTACATATACACAGTTTATCAATACTCCTTCCCTTAATAGTATATGGGAATTTTAAAGCATCAAAATGTAATAGATTCAAGAAAACTGGACAACTTCTTGTAAATATTTTTTATTAACCCTATCTAGTGTGAATAACAAGTTGAAGGAATTTTTTTCCACCTCTCCAACACATAATAGTGTTAATTTTTGTTCTCTTATTCCTTTTATAAAAGTACATATCTTCTTCATTCAATGAATTAGTGTAACACTCCCTGTATTTTCATAGCAGACAGTCCTTTAAAACTATTTATTATTGTTGTTTTTGTATAATAGATATTCATTGTTTTTATAAAATATTATATATTTTATAAATCTTGGGAGTGAAATATTTACTCTGTAATCAATGACATATATTTATAAGAGAGTTCCATCTCCTGACCGTTGTTCATTAACCTACTTAAATCCCATAAAGAAATCCTTTTAAATGAAAATAGGCAATGTCATAATATCTAATATTTTTATTATTTAATAGTAGGTTACATAGTGTCCAAAATGTGTATTATTAATAATGCATGATTCTACCTTCTTGGTGAGTAAATCACATACATTATCTGATGATCACATGAAACTATTTTATATATTTTAAATCATGCTTAAATTTATATTTAACTTGGAATTGAAAAAAAATATTTACAATTAGTTGAATCATGTTCTTCAAAATTTTAATTACAAGAAAAGCATCAAATGAATGCAAGTTGTCTTTTGGCCTCACCACCTATTAATATTGATCAATCAATCTAGGAATGATATTAAAAGTAATGGGAATTAAAACACTGACATACATGTACCTTATCAAGATGATTGATTTTGAATATGATATCATAGAAAATTGTATGGATCATATCTATTAGAAAAAAGTGTATAATTATATTTGTATGTATTTAATGGGGCAATAGTAACACGACATCTTTTTTCCTATAGAGATCATTAAAAATGTCGCATTATTCTATATATTAAATGGTTTTCTGTTAATAACTTTATCCATATTTGTGATTTGAACATAGTTACATGTCAAACCCCATAAGGGGGGATACAATCATCCCCCATCAACTATACTGTTCACACCATGTGGGCATGTAATGAGTGCACTCATGCACCTTCCAACCAATAATAGTCTCTCAAATTAATACTATTATACTAGCTATGTTAGATGGATCTCCGATGAGGTTGAGATCGCCAGACAGAATATAGTGATCGAGCTCGAACCTCTGTTGGTTTAGTTAGAATTTTTTTCATTTACACATAGAAAATAATATTTGTAAAATTCCATCGTTAAAATGACTTCAAAATAAAACAACCATGATTATTTAAATAATAATTGTTAATGTAAAAATATATGTATAAACAAATTCACATTCTATATAAATAATAATAATTTTTAGGGTGTTAACTAATTCCTCTCAATCAATCCATATTTTTCATCAATTAATCATTTGTTTTCAAAATATCAATCCCAAAGAGCTTATCATCTTCACATAATAATTCCCCACATCATTTTTATTGTTGGAAAAAATTTAATATGATAAAAAACATCATGGATCTCACCTTATTAATTTATGTTTTTTAACATTCATTAAATATATAATTTAAATTTCTTAAAAACATCATTCTGATTATAATACTAGAGTACCTTATTCTTCATCAAATTATCCATGATATATTCACATTGGATATCATGGATAATTCACAACCATAAATTTCAGTCAAGTTAACTTATTCAATATATTGTATTCAATGAAAAATTAATATTTCGTTTACCACCATTTACAACCAATAAAAATCATTGAAAAAAATGATCATATATAAAAATTCGCTACAACATCAATGTCTATGAGGATAAGTTATATAAGAATATAATATTATGATAATTTTAAATATCACTCAATTTTCATACAACTATATAACCCCTTCATTAATTATCATATGTTATACCAGACAATATTACAAGGGATATGAATACATAAGAAATGTATTAGCTCAAAATCTCATTAAAGGAAAACTTATTAATATTTAATCAATGTTTAAATGTTAAGTATATGAGAAGCCATGAGAATTGTGGAAATATATTAATAAGAATAACATAGAACTCAATTTTTTACATAATACATTATATAAGTATAAGTAATCCAAAATAAAAATACATTTACCATGGAAAAGGTGAGTGGAAACATGAGGTAATGAACATGATACATATAGTATAATCAAAAGTGTGGGGCATGGAAATGAAATATTCCCTTGAAAAATTGAATAATATATAAAATTGTTACGAACATATACACATAGAATATAACCCTCATGAATTAAAACTAACTCCCATGCATCGATGAAAATATATGTTCACCTATGTGTATGTATCTTATTATATATAGATTTATAACTGATGAAAAAAATATTTTTATCATATCCAAACTATCTCAGGTCATTATCAACCCCAAACTATCATGATGATTAATCATACCCAACACAACCATTAATAATCAGGTTTAAATATGTTTGTTAAAATGAAAAAAATAATCATAACAATTAAGAACCAATGTAAAAATATGTTTTTGTGACATTTCCACATTTCACATTAATTGAATTAATGTGTATGTTCAAATGATTTCAATATTCTATATCCAAAAATTAATATTTCTATTTTAAAATTAGAGGTAGATTCACAAAACATAATACTTTTAATGATAAATAATATATAGTTACAAAGAAAAATAGAATCAAAACACTCAATAGTCATTGAATAAAATTTATTAATATTTTATAAAAAATATTATATTATGTTTCACATTTAACAAATCAATTTTTTGAATTTGAAAAAATGAAATATTTAAAATAATTATTTGGAAATATTATCAGAAATTAATTATAGAAAAAACATACATAATGGATTCAAAATCATGATGTTAATTTTTTTAGAAAACAATTATATTTATAAAAAAATCATTAAAAATGGTTCTATTAAAATGAAAAAAATCAATTGGTAATGTGATTCTTTTGAAGAAAAAATAATTTTATAAATAATAATTATGATGGGGTTCTTGTAAATTATATAATGTTTTTACATATGAAATGTGGAGGAGCAGAAAAAATTTAAAATCAATGTGGAAAATGTTTAAAATATTGAAGATATATTTATTAGTCCCATATCATAGTTAGAGTGATAAATAATTTATCTAAAATGAGATAATGGTAAATTTTATTTTTATAAGAACTAAAAAATACTTATATTAAATAATAACAAAGGGTATTATTAGTATGAATAGTGAAAATGGATATGGAATAGAATAAACTCATTTATAAAAATGAGAATTATTGTTAACATCATCAAATATTAATAAGAAATAAGTTAACCAATTTAATTTTAAAAACATTAATATGGAAAGGGATTATAATATATTAATTCAATATAAGAAAAAAGTCTCACAAAACCATGAATATGAGAATAAGTTATGGCTCATGAAAATAGGATTAGTTCAAACGACCACGAAATAATTACGAAATATTTTAATAGAAACTTATTAAGAGAGGGATATATATACTGAACCTCAAAAAAATTTAAAAATTAAAATTAATGATAGTATAAATATAATAGGTAGTATATACAACATCTAAATTATATGAGGTTTATAAAAAACATTTCTCATGAAAAGTAAATTTTAACGAATCACCATTACCTTTATTTATTTATAGTTGTACATTCTCTAATCACTTGAATAAAAATAACTTTCTTAATAACCTATTTTAGAGAATTATTAAAACACATAATCATATTTTATTTTTATTTATTAATAATATGTTATTTAGTTATATTTTATATTCATCATTTGATGTAATATGATTCAATTGGTTTTATAACACTAAAGTATCAATTGAGATGTCGATTTGTGTTTATAAAATAAATTATCATACTTATGAGACCATTATAGGTAATGTAATAGATTTTTTATAATTATTAATAATGTTATAATTTAATTTTATAATTATTTTAGATATGATTCATGATTTCCATTTTGGTGACATTCATGTCTCAATAATGGAATGGTGGTATAATAATAATAAGATAAATATTAATATAAACATTATTGTAATTTAAATAAATTATAATAATCTCATTATTTACTACTAACACAAATTGTTCTGTTTTTATTGACATATATGAAATAAATTTTTATCACTATTCAAATATAGGGTTTAACTGGCCCAAATATGATGAAGTTATAATATATTTTTGACCGTTGTAATTAATGTTATTTTTTGGAATAATATCATTACTACTTATCAATAATGTTATTATATGAATTTTTAAATGATGTTAATAATATTTATGGATATGATAATAAATATGAACATAATAGATGAAAAATGTAATATGTCACTTTCATTTATGTGATAGTTAATTGGTTCACATACGCGATGTGATCATTTAAATAGATGTGCCGGAATATATGGAATTGTTTGTAATTTTAGAATCATAAAAATGTTAAAATATCATATAAATTTGTTAAATAATTATTTTGAAAATCCAGTTATGGAATTTATTATAAATCATGTACATTATTTGTAGAGGTTTTAGTATACACATATTCAAGAATGACGTTTTATATTTGTCATAATGAGAAATGATGAATTGAAATAGTGATTTTTCTAGAATTATAAAAATATTATATATTTAAACAATTTGGTGTCATTATAACCTACATATCAATGATAATTGAAGGATAATAAAGTATAATGAAAAAAATATAAACATAAAAGGATTTATTAATAATATTTCCATTGATTTTATGAAAATATAATTTGAAAATGAATTAACACTTTTAGAATTGGAATTTTGAGAAGACCAGAACCAATAAAAAATTGATAGTAATTTTTGGTGTTTATATGAATAATTTTTTATTTAATACAAGAGTCTTGGCCTTTGAGTTTATGTGAAGTTGTTATTAAACATTAATTAGTATGGGAGTGAAATTTGTGTTAAATATATAAAAGGTAATGTCACTATTAAAAGGTCGTGTGGAAAACATTTCTAGGACATGACCTCAATCATTGTATAATACATATTTTATAGTCAGCAATTAATTTTCTTACATTCATGATAATAATTTTAGTGTAGATATTTAATAAATTAGGCCATAAATCATACATAACAATCCCAAATATTTGAAAGTGGACACTTCTAATATATTTCCATTTGTTCCTTTATATGAAAATTTTATAATGAAAAATTATTAATTTTCATGATAAATATTTAATACGTTCAACATGAATTCCTATTTTCTAATAAATATCTTCAAACAATGTAAACTAAAAACAAAATGTTTTATACAGAAAAATAATAAACATATGGTACTTAAAATTTTTTAATTAAAGAAACATGTCAGTCAATGAATACATATTAAAAAATTAGTTTCGAATTATACACTAGGTTTCTAATAAATCATTTTATTACTCAAGAACTATGTATATATTTGAAATATTATCATTCAAAAATTCATAAGAAACCATAAATGGATGAAATAGTACTCGTAATTCTATATTTAGGTTAATAAATAACTCATTTTTTTCAAAAATCTATATTTTCACCCTTTAATATTTTATATACATTCTATTAAACATATGATTATTACCTTACCTTGAGAAATCATAACAATTTCGCGGTAAATTAATTATAAATATTTATAAAACATATATGTAACATGAAACAAAATTTTTCATATCAATCATAAAAATGGATTAACCCAAATTGTCGACTTGAATACCCAATGCATTGTTGGTCTGTCACAGACCCACTCATACATTGTTTATAAATGCACCTCCCAATCTGGTTTAATAAAATAAACACCTTAAATTGGTTTATATTTGAACTATATATCTCTGTTTTATAAGAAACCACCAAAAAAAATACAAATCCGATAAAATATCATATAATAAAAAATTATCGAATCATTCATTATTGTAATTATAATCATATGTATATTGTTTTCACCATTATGAAAATATATGATTAAATTGACATATCCATTGAATCATAAAAGATGTCTTGAAAATTAATTAGATATATGAAATGATGGGTTATATTTTAAAAAATAACAGTAGCCTGTATAGGAATTCAAATATAAAATTACATATAATGTGTAATGAAAATTTATTTTCATCGATATATGTTAAAATTGAAAATTCCTTTTTTCTTTTTTTTATAGAATGTCTAAATATTGCATAAAAATATTATTTTTAGAATAATTTCAATGAATGTAAAAATAGACATATAATGACCTTTATAATTAATTTATTTACATAGGAATATGTCTATTAAAAAGTTTTAAAAATAAAGACCTTGGTGAATAATTTATAGAAGGGAAAATTTTAATTTAATATTTTTTAAAATGAAAACCCCTTATTGAGAATATGGAATATCACATACATTCTATTATTCCTGTTCATCATACAAACTCTTAATGTTTCAGAGAAAAAATATATGAATGTTCTTAAATAAAAAACATTCCATTAAGATTTTTTGAATGATTTAATAAAGAGATTTGGGACAGTTTTAGCAAGAAAACATTGAATATGAATTGTGATGGTATGATTATATATGGTTCCCTTTTATAATACAGGGGGTCCCTCTTCAAATATAGTAAATATTTAATTGATAGAAATTAATAATCATATTGGAATTGCTTAAAATATGTATGATTTAAATATAATATATTTATGAGTCTCAATCCTTTTATCCAATAAATGTTAAACCAGTTTAGATATGATTTTTAAAAATATAATTTTTCTGAACATGTGGTAACACTTTTTGATGACAATCTTGAAAAAATGTATTTAGTGATTATAGAAAATATATTTCATTTGAAAGGTAAATTTGCAAATAAAAATCCCATTAATTATATATTAATAAAATGCAAAGCACATAGATGATGATAATATTTCTATGAATTTTAAATCATTTAATAAAATATTTTTTTATTATATAATAGCATTCATGTTGAATTTGATTCTATTTATTAAATTTGGCATTAAAAACATGAGAAAAATGGTTTAATTCTATTATAACCCATTAACAGATCTGTATTATGATATATTTATGCAAAAAATTCTTGAAAAAAATAGTTTGTTAAATGTTTCTTATATTTATTATATTTTAAATGATTCTATTTACATTTCTATTAATAGAATTATTAATGTATTAAAGAATTTTATGTTTATAGTATAATTATTTTATTACTACATATTATAAATAAATTAATATGATATAAAATTTATTTTTCTTTCTAATAATAATTTATCGATGAACTTATACCATTTTATCTCTATGTTTAAAATAGTATAGTCCATAAAAGAATGAGTATGGCATTTTCAGAGTTATATTCACTTCAATATTATAATGGACTAAATCTATGAAATTTTAATTCATGAGGTCCGTATTCAATGAATACGACTGAAATAGTAGAATAATACTTATCTAATACAAAATATGTATGTGTTATAAGTATTTTTAAAATGTGAAATGTAATTTTTATCCTTATTTATAAAATTTAACAACTATCATGGAAAAAATATGAAGTTAACATTCCTAAAGTCAAAAAATAAAAAGGAAACTATTTACAAAATATGGACACCATTATTTAATATTTTTATTATATTTACAGTATTAAAAAAACTGAACTAGAATAATATAATTTAAAATTAAACATTCATAACATTACGAGAGACAAATTTTCTTGATAATTTCCATATATAATATTAAATTTATATATATATATATTTGGATTAGAAAATTCATTATAAAAACAAACAATAATTTTTTTAACCAAAATAATATAATTAAATTTAAAAATAAACAAATTAAAAATTATAATAACTATGTAAATAAAAATTAAATGAAAATTATAATAATAAAAATTATCACTATTCATTAATACTTCAATATTTTCAAACTATTATAAATAATTCATCACAACATAATCATGAAAAGAATAATTCAAAAATTATGTACATATATTGAAACTAATATTATATAATCATAAAATACTTATTTAATATAAATCCATATAATTAATGAAAATCCCATTTGTTTAGAAATAATGTTTTTTTCCATTAACTGTAAAATTAACTAGTATTATAATAACGAATACAACTTAAGAAAATTTTCCTAATTTATATTAAAATGTAATTCCAATTATTTAATATAAAATTATCTATATTATTTCAATATCCCCATTTTTTCATGTTACATTATGTGTTATGGTGTGACTCATATGTTTCTTGTCATGTTTTAGAATGTTTTTATAATTTTGGATTGGTGGAATAAGCTGGACCCATATATTCAGAGAAACTATATGGAAATATGATTATCAATAAACATAAAATTCATTTATGTGTCATGTCTAGGTCACTCAATTATTATATTCTTATGGTAAAATCAACTGATGTCTAATAGGAAACCATGAATGTGTTATAAGTGGGTGAATAAGTGTTTTCCTTTTTAGGACATGGGTTAAAATACTATGTAGAAAGATAATGTGAGTTGTCGGGATTTTTCTAATGTACATGCTTTGGATTTCAAAAATTCTGTTAAATTTTAATACTAATTCATGCAACCTATTGAAAATGAAAAAAACAGAATCCTTTACTCAGTTTTAAGTGGCCTGGCCCTCTTCCCCTCTCCCCATATCATGTGAGCTTCCTCTACCCACTCCTATTCCATCTCTATCAAGAAGGTTACTTAATTTTTATACTTTAGGGAATTTTAGTTTTCTTATCACCTACAATATTATACCTTAATATTGTACTATTAATGTTCTTATTATTGTTTTATCATTTTAGAGTTTCAAACACAATTCCAATGAATAATTGTATAACTGTTTGTTAATAATAGATATTTTACTCTTCTAGGGAGTGTGTGATTCAAGTTTTCATCTCCATGTGATAGCTCTTAAATTTTAAATGGTATGATTAAACTAGTATTTTCCTTTTTATTCCAGGATATAATTAATTTGAAAATCATAAATAATTTTTGTGGTATGTATGAGAATTCACTCAGAATGCTTTTTTGGGTCGTTCAAGTGAGGGTAATACCCAATTTCAAGAATTGTTAATGGAAACAAGTTATTGAAGTAATTATCCTGGATTATGAAATGTTTAAAATTAGTAAACTATTTTATTAGAATTATGATAATTATATAATTTTGTATTCATAACATTAATTATGGTATCTGGTTATAGATATTAGATTAATTGATCTTGTTAAATGTAAAAACATCTTCAATGATCCAGTGAAAGTAAATAAATAAATTTAAAATGTTTGGAATGAATATAATATTGGTATGTGGTCTCATGTACCTAACAATGTAATTAATGTTGGAATATGTTGCATGTGGATTGTTGGGTAATCCAATAAGAGTTTTTTTATCTAGGTTTAAATTAAATAAATACAGCATTTAAATTAAATTAAACTAAAATGGATGTTTGAAATAGATGATTTCCAATGTTCATGATCTACCAGTGTGAGTTATCAATATATGTCATCCACATATGGGTGTGGTCAAGGATATTAAGAAAATAGTAGGCCTGAAGACCTCTTGAGATATGATTTGGTCCTAAAAATTCCAATCGTGCTTAGTATATTAGCCTCAGGAAACTATTTTTTGAATCGAAATTGTGAAATGCAATGATTAAACTATGGGGGACCATTGGTACCATCGAGATTCTATGAGTCCTCCAAAAATCTTTTGAGGTGTGTCTTGATATAGTGTGGCTTATTAGCTGATGCAACATCCTTGGTGGTTAGATCTCTAAAATATGTAATTCAATTATGGTTTCTAAACATACCTAGAATTAATATGAGTATCTACTAGGATCATTGGAATTTTAATGGACAGATTCTAGGATGGTGGGACCAATGTTTCAATTAATGATGAGTAATATTAATGATAATTTAATAAGGTGTGGTATCCCACAAGAAATTGGGGATAACCATGATTACATGGTTGGCCCATATATGGTCTCCATTATTGTATCGATATAGATGGAGCTAGAGTAGGAACCATTTGACTTGCGACCATGGTGGAATGGAGCTTAGGGGTACAGTTTGAGATGATCATATATGTCACATTTGGACCTGGATTGACATTTCCAACCTAAATGGGATATGATCTACTTGATTTTTCTCTATGATTCTAACCATGGTTTTCATTAAAGGATAGGTATATGGACACCCTTTCAAATAAATTTTGTAATTTTTTTGATATGGTATATTCCATTGGTATTCTTTAGGATATGATGTTGATTATCATATAGTAGAATGTTTGTGATTCCATATTTTTTCTACTCCGTAGATGTGGACACACATATATGGGGGGATTGTTGCGATTCCTATGGAGATTATACCTCAGAGATGGATACTCACATAGGGGAGGATGGTTGTGATGCCTATAAGGACTATGCCCCATATCGTGGTCGGTACCACATTAGAGGATGCTTTTTATTTCCAAAGTAATTTTTCCCAAATTCTGGAACTCTCATTTTAGAGGATGATTGGGATGTCTATAAGGAAAATTCCAAATATTTTGACACTCTAATAGAGGAGAAGGATGTGATTATGAAAGGGACTTTTCCAAGATCTGTAAATTCATATATCAGATATAGATGACACTAATTGGGATACCATGGATTTGGATATGAATATTTACGGATCTTACAAACGTCTATAGATCAAAAAATTCTTCTATACCATTGATTTAGATTTAGTATGTCCTAATGGAATGTTATGTTATATCACAATGGGGGCCTTACAATGGAGGCTTTATGCCTTCTATCTTATAGGGGCATTCTTTTATTAAAATAATGGTTGGCATATTATTAGAGAGTGATTTGGGACCTAGGTGTAATATCAAAATGGAATTCACCTATATGGGAGGGTTATTATATAATAATGAAACCTGGCCTTATGGGTGGTTCATGTGGTTACATATGGATGGATTTCATGGTTTTATCAGTGACTCTCTGACACTGTATCGAAGTAGATATTGCTCAGTCATGTTTAGAAACACATGTACTTATAGTGGATTATTTTTTTTATTTTTATCAAATGATAATATCACATTAACAATAAAGTCATGTAATCTTTATTACATGATTAAATTGCTCGTTCCCTAGAAATATATGTTCCAACACCCGACTCAGGGCACCACTGCGGTTTGGTTCCCCAAAATTAATTCACATGGTTGTAAAAATTGGTTAGTGTCGAGACTCGTGATATCATCTTCGCGATGGATGTCCTAGATGTATACATAGATCATGGGATGAATTTTTTCTCAGGATAATTCATATATGATTTATTTTTATTTTCATTTATTCTAGTATATATATATAATCTCACTAGTGGGATATCAACAATTTTATAGAATGGTTTTTTTGAATCATTATGTAATTTTGTGTATTTATTATTTCCTTTTTATATTTATCTACTTGCACTTTTATATAATTTACTTTTATTTATAGTGACCTATTATATTTTATTTATGAAAAATTATATATATGGGGTTTAGTTTCCCCACAATACCAAAATAGACAAACATTCCATGTGGAGAACCATTGGAGTATTGAGAGGCATGCCTGATTAAAATTATGATCATCATAATGGGAACCTGTTAGAGGATTTTTTTTGGTTGGATGATACATTTTTTATAAGAGTATCCCATTTATTTTTTCATACCATATATTGATATTGTATACTAGAGATTGAATATTTTTTCAATGCTTGTGAGGGATATTTGACCATTTCATCAATGAAATAATTCCTTGTTAGAATTAATAGTGTTTAGCGTGATCAGTTTTCATTTTTTCATTCTAATAGTAAGATTATATATGAATTTTACCATTTCGTGACACACAAGTGGTTTGTATTTGCTGATTTTTGTGTAGTTCTGGAAATTATCCATTTTTAATGAGGACATTGATTTGATTTCAATATCATCCAACATAGACAATATGGGTATAATAGATAATATAGTGAATATTGGATTTACATGATATATACAAGTATAAGAGTTTTATTATTATCACAAATAACTAATGCGTAGAAGTATAATGTGCGTACAATTTTTTCATAAGGTGACTTCAAATATAATTAATTTTTGGAATTATACACTGCCATTTCAATCTATATATTAATTTTATTCTAATGGAAGGTAATTGTAATATATGATGAAATAAATTTTGACATTGAAGAAGGAATAACACTTGATCCAAATTGGTTCATTGACCTTAATGGGTTAGTGGGTAATTGGATTCGTAACAATAAACCACTCTTGATTTATTCTTATTTCTGTTCGGTTGTATACTATTTTATTATAAACCTATTATGTGTTATCATACGTAGAATGGAACAATAATATTCTTTACTGTACTATGTGTTATTATTCCCTATGTATAGGTCATATAGGTTGTTTCATTGGATATGGGAATATTCGTTCAGTGATACATGATCATCTACGTTGTAGTTTAGTTGTTGGATACTCATGAGGACATGTCCCTAGATATAGGAGGAGGTTTATGTGTGAGTTCATAGTTTGTGATACCCTTGGGTGAGTTGTTTGGAACAAGTGTTTCTATATGATATAAGGTCAGATAATAGATTATCCCGTTTGGGATATAACCTTATAGAGAGACATAATTTATTATTATAAGTGGGATACAAGGATACCCTTAGATTCGTACCGAAATTTATTGTGTCAACTATTTATATGGTGGGAGTGAAATCCATGACAGATTTCATCCCGTAATTTATGTTGTTTATAGATGAAGTGAGAGTGGGTATATAAACATTAAAATATTAGTAAACAATAGGTTTCACTGAGTTTGTAAAAATGTTTTAGTATTGCAAGGGATTATGAGGAAGAACATACAGTGAGTTTGTATCAATACTAGCGTTAATGAAAATGATTTCTCTGGTTCTAAAACTTATAGATCTTTTGATTATTTATCAGAGTGTGGGTGGATGCACATGAATAGAATGAAACCATGAGACTAATTTCCATAATAGAATACATGTGATGGGTTAGGTGCCTAATTTTGAAGTGTATTTAAAAGATATGTCCTTGAATGTCGAGACAGATATTTAATATAGAACTATTTGTTGGGATTAGTGTTATAAGACTTGAATGGGAATAATTTTGGAAATATATTGTCTTACAAATATTATATGATCATATGGTAGACCTTGAAATGAAGTGCATGGTATATTTGGAGTGAAAGGTTATTAGTATACGTTAATTACATCAGATGAAATCCATTAATTTTAAAAATGATAATCAATAACAGTACAAGAAAACAATATAACATTTTCAAATTGGTATTGTGGAAATATTTTTGAAAACTATTAACATTAAAATTAATATTTAAAAATATATCTAGTGAAATAACACTATGGTTTTCTATAATAAAATTGTAGTTCTAGATAAAAATATGAATTTGATAGCTTAAAACCTTTTTAATATGGAGAAAAATTACTTCATTGAACATAAATAATAAAAATATTTGAAAATAATTTATGTATTTAAAAATTATAAAGATTAGTGATTATGGACATGTAGAAGAATGAGAGCTCACACAGAATGAATGAAAAGTATTCATTAAATCCAAAAAATATAATGAAATATATCCATCAACATAATTCCACAAAAAAATGAAATTTAATTATATTATGATAATAGGATTGAAGAAAATATTTCCTAAAACTATAATAAAAAAAGAATCATCATTTCCCTAGAAAATACATTAAGTCATAAAAACCCATTATAGATTAAGAAACATTTTAATCGGAAAACCTTGAATATGTGTTGTTGAAATATAAAATTAAATATTCTGAGTAGAATCTAATTAATTAGATTATATATCTAGTAGGTATTATACAGACTATTTAAAAGAAATTATGTTTTATAAAACCTATCATACCTCAAGGATATGATATATAGATGAACAATTATATCCATTAATCCCGCATAGTGTAATATGATCTAACATCCTTTATAAAAATGTTAACTATCTCAAAAACCTATATTAAAACCATATTAATATTTATTATCTTAATTTATAATTATTTATTATTATTATATTAGTAATTTATATTATATTTTAATTCATTGATGTTTCTGGATTCGATATTTTGTTTAGAATTAGATTTATAATGGAGGCCTTGATCAATGTTGATATATTATAAGTTAATGATTCCAGGTTTATTATAATAACATGAATATAATTTTAATTATTATTCCTAATTTTATAATTTTACATTATTTGTATTTTATTAATTAGTCATGATGATCTCGTTAACAATGATCTTATTTCAGTAAATTTTAATGAATATAATTTTGGGGAAATAAACATTAGATAATTATTAATATTAAATTTGCAAAAAAATATTATACACATGATATATCATTAATGTATACTAACACTATTAGTTTTGTTTCAATTTTAATCCACTATATAAATTTATATAATAGTTAAATTTGGTGTCTCAACTTGCAAAAAATAGACTAAGATCGAATCTATGGGTCAGTATGGTCAATAAATCGATACCATTAAATTAATGTCATTATTAGAGAAGAATAATAATAATATTATTTGAAATTATTAAGGTAGTGAATTATATTTTTGTGTATTTTGGAAAATAATAAAAATATTTATGAGAATGAAAATATTCCTCTTCCATGGAGGCAGTAGTCCACATATATTCACATGATTAATGATTGCTTATAAAAAATATGAGGAATATATAGACATGGTTATAAATTCTGAATCTTAATAATGTTATAATTATTAAATTAATCTATTAAATATCAAATTATATCTAATTATGTATATTTTCTATGACAAATTATGTAAATCAATCATGGAGATTCGAGTCCACACGTACGCATAGACGACATTGTCTGTTTTCTTTAGAAGAAGAATGTTATTTAGATAATGATTATTTTAAAAATTAAAAAAATTATTTATAATGATAATAATTTTTTCATTATGATATACTGGATGAAATGGATTTTAACTATGTGGATAAAGAATCAAAATTATACTAATGAAAAAGGAGAAATTTTGTCATTTTACATTATTCCATAGAAAATCACCATTATAAAATGCTTTATAGAATAATGAGGATGTATTTTGAGAATTAAATTACCTACAGGGAATACTCTACAGTTTTGGGTAATTATGTGCATTGAGTTTGGTGAAATCATAGAGTATTGGTGTCTGATGATAGTAGGGATTGTTTTATATCATTTAGGAAGTAAAGGGAGTGGAATTCTTGTAATGATATAAGAGATAAATTCACTAGTTGAGTGGATCCATTTATGGAAATTAATTGATTTCAGTATGATTATGTTTGATAAATCTAGAAACAATCATTTTAAAAAATGTTTTTATTATGATTTTTGTCATTGCACTATTATATTATTCAACTAAAACATTTTTTGATTTTACCTTGTAATCCAATTTTTATATTGTTAATTTAATTTTATTTTATAATTATAAAGTTGGACATATCATAAAATTTTTACACAAAAATTCAAAATAATAAATCATATTTTGAAATATTTTTTATAATATTGGTAAAATTTAAATTTAACATTGTCCCATACAATATGTTAATCTGTCTCTTAAAAAATGATTACTTTAATTCTAAAAAATTATATTTATTGTGTAGTTATAATATTTCAACAATTTATATGACATTAATTGGTATATTATGGAATACATAATAGTGTATTGTCTTTATATATAATCCAAAAGAAAATTCCACCTTCAAAATACATTAAAAAAATTATGTAGCTAAAATAATATTTTTTAAAACTGTAAAAAATTGCTTATGATTTTAAAATATTCAAAATGGGAAATATAAATTTATTTTTATTAAAAAAAATTATTTTAATTTATTAGTTTATTAATTAGTAAATAAAATTGTTTTAGAAAAATATAAGTCATCGTTCAATTAATAACATGTCATAAATGTGAGTATATTTATAAAATATATATTTATCAATACTGAAGAAAACATTCATCATTCTGCAAAAAAATCATAAATTCATCCAAATATAATTTTAAAATGATAAAATTAAAAATAAAGTTTTTTTATTGAATATAATTTAATAAATCAAAAAATATACTTTATATATTTGAAAAAATAAAAATAACTATTTTTATTGCTATGTATGTTTTTCAGAGTACATATTATTCTTACATATCAATTTATAATTTAAATAATTTTAATGTATTAGTACATATATAATATTAGTCTAAATGTTTTTAGATAATTTTATTTATAGAATTTGAAACAATTTTAGAAATAGTAATTAGATAATAAAAATTTCTTTTTAAAAATAAATAATAATAATTTCTTCTTGTAAATATTTATATATATATATTATTTAATAAATGTATTATTAATATATGCTATTTTAATATACTTAATAGTAATAATTTAATATTTCATGAATTAGGATATTTCAATTTTTCCTATGGTGTAAGATATCAAAGAAAATATAATTATTTAATTGAATTATATATTGTAAAATATTTGGGTGTTACAATCATGTGGGATAATAAAACGATATTTTGATGAACTTTCATGAAAATTTTGGAATAAAATGTATAACCACCACTTATATTTTTGTTTGAATTAACCAAGATAACCATTAAAAAAATAATTTTTTGAAATGTGCAATACTGAGTTCTCATGATATATATGGACAAATTTTAATTTAATAACATTATCTACTGGATTAAAAAATTATTCAATTTCATTTTTTTGATTGAACTAGAAATTTTTTTTACAGATAACCGCAATTAATAAATTCATGAAATAAATGTTAAGAAAAGACATCTGATGATAGATATGAAAAATATTTAAAAGATGATCTCCAATGAAATATAAAAAAAGTATATAGAAATAAAATTATATGGATGTGTGAAATATTAAAATAAATAAACACTTATAATAAATTGGATGGATTGAACCCATAGAGGCCAAGATGAAATCAAAAAATTAATAATATTTTAATTAGTCCCATCAAATTCAAAACATTATGTTATAATGAAAAGAAGAGAGTAAAATAACCATAAAGAGGGAATAAATTAGAGAATTAAAAGAATATAAAAACATACATGAAGAGTATATTATGAACTCATGTCTATAAAAGTTGAAAAAAATAAAAAAATTAAAATGTAATTTTATTGATGGTTCTAATTTTTATTGGATAATAAATATTTAATTTTTAAATATTGAATTTCATAATGTGATATTTTGAAAATCATAACGAGTCATGGGAGGAACCATAATGCTTGGGAGAGCCTCATGTACTTTTGGGGATGTTTTAGTATTGTTGAAGAACAACAGAAGTGCAGAATAGGATGGGTGAACAGTTTAGGGAAAACATGGTGGCACCATTAAACTCATTAAAAATTGAGGTAATTTTTAATTTCTCATGGTTATATTACACTTTTGGTGCACTATTAGGTTAAAATAATTAGACAATTTGAGTAAACATTTAATGTGAGATGAGAGGGTGAAAATTTTGTTTAATGGTCAGTTCATTGTTTTCAATACAATGTATCTAGACCATGAACTGTGTTTAGATTCAGCTATTGGATGGTTTTGGGAATCCCCACGGTAGGAAATACATGCCACTAAGTGATAGATTCCTTATAAATTAATAAATGATGATCCCACCAGACAATTTTAATATTTGATTCCCCCTTCATCTATCTATCCCCTTAATGTGAGCTTCCTCCAATCCACCATACTTAATGTAAATAATAGCTATTAATGGGGTGTCTTCTTAGGTGTATTCCATGAAATTTTTTTTATTATCACATCTATGTGATAACTAATTTCCATTTTCACATCTTATCCTAATTTTTTTGGATTCTCGGTTTTCATATTAGATTCAAATGAATCCTAATAATAGTAAAATATGATGATCATGATGCATATTTTACTCTTCATAGGGAGATGGTGACTTAGGATTTCCTCATGATGTTTTAACATTCTGTTTCAGAAAATGTATTATTTTACCTCTATTTATCATTTTTTGGAAATAATTAAATAGAAAATAATACTTATTTGGTGTTCTTGGTTGTGGTTTTAGATTTTTTTGGTTTGGGGGGTATGTTAGTGGTTTCCAACACCCAATTTATTTTAGAGTTAATGTTCCTATGGTATTTTTGAATTAATCTAGAACAATTTAATGTTGGAAATTAATTAATTATATTATTATATTTTATATAATTTATTAGTTTTTTGTTCATATCAATAGTTAGGGGCCCATAAAATGGATACAATCTTGGTTAATAAAGAATAAGGCAATAGATTCCTTTATGGGACATTGAAACTAATGTCAGCCATTGAAAATGTTTTGAAAACATTGAATAATGGACGATGGTCTCACATACAACCCCATGGAATTTATGTATATTTATGATTTAGGTGTTTTCCAAGGTACTCCACTTATTTTTATTCACATGGTAATAATTAAATAAATATAATTTTTTAATTAAATATAATGATAATTTTAATTCAACTATATGTATTACATGGGTAGTGAAAAACCCATGTGAGATAACATCATTTGTTAACAACCAATGGTTGAGGTTTTTCTTTTCGAGATGTTACAGGGCCTCTGGACACATTTAAAGGTAAGTTATTACCTTATAAAACCAAGTGGATATAGTATTTGAGCCTTGGACACCTATATTTTGATTAGTAAAGTTGAAAAGGTATGATAAAACCATGTGGGAATGTCGGGACATTTGATATACCTATATAACCCTAACAATATAAGAGGTGAGTCTGGTTAATGTGTGTTTTATTAGCTGATGTACCAGGCTAGGTGGATATACCTCATTAGAAACTAAACCATGTTATCTTTTTTCAATGACTTATAGTGATATTGACGATCAAGATGGGTAATGACTCTTGTCCTAGACCGACGTTAGTTGGGATAAACATTTGCATCCAATAAATTTGTGCAACTTCAATGACAATGTAAGGTGTTATGGAATCTTATGGGTATTAGAAACTAATTGTGACTGACAGCAGTGACAAAAGAACAGGTGAATCTATTTTATTAATATTTAGGGGACCATAATAAGAATTATTTTACTAGTGACCCTGGTTAAAAGGTGGATATTGATAATGGTTTAGATGACCAGGGATATCTTTTTAGGACTTTGATTGAAACTTCCTTTTGGCATAGGGTGAGACATAATGTGTCTTTCAAAGGGAGTATGATGATGGTTTTGATAAAAGGTTTCTCATATGGCCACCCATGTTTATAAATTTTATAGCATTTCTAGAATGGAATATTTGAGAGGAAGTCCTAATGATATTATGGAGGCACCCATAAAGGAGGATTGTTGTGATTCCAATATAGTTTACTCCCTGTATGTGGACCCTCCCATAAGGGAGGATCAATTGGATTAATAGAGTGTTTATTCCTTGTTTGTGGAAATGCCAATATGGGAGGATGGAAATGATTCTTATATAGAATATGCACTATATATTTATAGCACCATAGGGGAGGATGAGGCTGACTCCCATAGAGATTATGTATCATATGATGACAGTCCCATAAGGGAGTATTTTTTATGCCTATATTGATCATTCTAAATATGTGGACAATACCATATTGGAGGATGGCTGCGAGGATGAAAGGGATTATGTCAGAATCATGAAACTAATATATTAGAGGTAAGTTATAATAGTTACACACATATATATATTTGGAGTTAGATATTAATTTATCTTCCACACTGTTTGACCTCAAAAATTATTATTTTACCATTGATTTATATTGGGTGTTTCTTGATGGACTATAATGTGTTAGCACAATGGGGCCTTACAATGCAAGCATGTAGATTGATATCAACCACAGTCCAACTTTCCACAATGTAATTGGTGTTTAGGTATACTAGGGAGAGAATGAATCCATTTTTATTATTAAAAAGGAATAAAAAACATGAGATGGTTTTTATAATATTATATATCTCAAAATATTACAGTTTCTAGTGTTTTTGGATGGAATTATTTCATGTAATGCTCAGTGAAAATCACAAATTGTGTCGAAGTATGTATGCCCAGTCAGAGTCATGGAACAAGGGCTGATAGTGGTTTATTTTATTTATTTATTTATTTCAACAAATCTTTTCACATGACCATATCATGTCATATAGTAGTTAGTGATTGTCTTCATTGGTTGTTCAAAAATATGTAACGTAATAACACACTTATTAGGATATCACTCCATATAGGTACATAAGCAGACGGTCACATGGTTATATTAACATTTTATTGTAGAGGCCAATGATTGAATGTTCAAGTGAGGTGGCTCTGATAAATATATGGAACCTATGTTCTTGGATTAAGATGTTTTATAGAATATGTATTTTTAAATTATTTTATTTTAATATATATATATATAGATATATATATATCAATATACTAGTTGGATTTTATGTATTTTATGGCATGGTTGATTGATTAATTATGATATAATTTTTTTATTTTGATTTATTATATTTATCCACACCCCCTATCAGATCATATCGTACGTTTTATGGTTTTTATTATAATATCAATGTATGGCACTAAATGGAATTTGGAAAACATCCCATAGTTCCATGATAGACACTTTTCCTATGTTGAATTATTTTATCTTATGGGAGGTGATCATGAGGTATAATGGTGACCATCGTTCTATTAACATGTTAGTGGTTGGGGTGTCAGGAAGATACAAAGTTGTATTGTATTATTCATCTTCTTTAATATTAATATATTGTGTTATCATAGAATAGAGATCAAGGATTTTGTCGAAGCATAAAATGGATATCGAATTGGTGGATCGAAAATACCATTCATGGTTAAATTTCATGGTTAAAAATTCAAGAGTTTTCTTATTTGATTTGGATGGTATGTTTATACATGAATTTTCCATTGGGTTACATACATGTGAAATGAGATTAAATTATTTTTATGGTCTTCTGGATCCTAAACAATTGGAATAGGGCCAGTGATTTGAATTCATTCTTGGCCTATAAAGAAATTAGGTTTCTAATGCATAATATCAATAATGTATGATTCAGATGTCATTTAGGACTAATAGTATTGCATTATACACCATGTAAATTGATTGTTAGTTTTTTAAACATTCAAAACAGTTCATATACTGTTTTCCTAAATATGTAATTTTTATAATTATAATTAGCTGGGTCAACATGTATATGGGGTTCCATTTGATGGAAGGTCATGATGATCTATGATGAAATTGTTTTTGATAGTGAGGATAACACGTACCATGTGGATAATATGTTCATTTTCCTTGGTTGTTTAGTGTGGAATTGAATGAAAAATGGAAAACACATACTCGTTAGATATTATATTGGTCTGGTTAAATAACATTCATAATGTGTATTAAAAATTATCATGGGTGAATCTTTATTTAACTGGTCATTGTGTCATTATTACTATTTTGTGGGTTGTCATGGTTTATTCCATTTAATATGTGATGTTTTGGTCAGTGAGATATGATCGAACAAGGACTATTCATATTGTCTAATACTATTGACGAAATGTGTCCTAGTTATGAGCCTAGGTCGATGGGTTATAACATCATATGTGAGTTCCATGAGTGAGTGGTTTGGAACAAGTGTTTTCAAGGATGTTGTGGTGGATGAATGTATAATTTCACATGTGATAAAACATTATAGAGATCTCGAACTGATATTTCTATTTTGTAAGTATAGAGTCCATTAAATTATTAACAATAAATTTCATGTCAATTTATTATTTTTTTGAATGGAATCACATGGAAAGTGTTGTTCTAGGTTTTTTCCACCGTTTTATACAGTGGGAGTAGTTATATTCTCATGAAAACATTAATACACATTAGGTATTTCTGAGTATGTTTCATCTGTAGATGGATTCATAATGATTTTATGGAAGTACATTGAGTTCTAAGGAATTTATTTTGGGTTCAACATGTACTATTTAGTTGCCTAACCTAGTTTCCAAGTGGATTGATTTTATTAGTGTGTGAGGATGCACATGAATGGAACAAAATCCATAGATTTTCATCCATATGAGAATAAATTTAATGGACAAGGTGTTTTATTTTGAAATAGAGTTCCAAGGGATATATTATAATATCATGATATATGATCCATAGAACATTTTTAGTTGGGATTAGTTTTCTATGACTAAAATGACAATATATTTTTTTTAATTCATTGAGTTCCATGGATTAAAAAAACATATGGTGGAACATGAGATGAATTTTTAGAGAGATAGACACTCATCAGTTAGTAGTATAAGTTAATGGATCATTACTATTAATATTATTTCCTTAAGGAACATATTGAGGTCTAACTTATTTTTTAGGGGTGTACATTCCCATCATTATGTTAGGTGATATATATTGTGTTGTATGTATTGATTGATTGTTTTTTTAGCTGTACTACAAAAAGGGTGCTCCTAAGGCGGGGATAAAAAATTTTCTCATGAAAGAGAGGGACTAATTCAAAAAAGGTGATAGGGATGGGAACAATTTTTGACAATTTTTTTATGTATTTTGTTTTTGTTGGAAAAGTATAACAATGTACTACTTGAATTATCGCGATTTCTAGGAATGTGTAAAATATGATAGCAAATGGAGACCATGTATTTGAACCAAAATCGATGTGGTTTTAATATGATTCTATCACGGTCATGTTAGTACTCCATTGGTTTTCAGGTTGTGTCATAGATATGAAAACGAAAATATAATGGTTCATCTTTGAAACATAACTAGAATTCAAGGATGGCATTTGTTTAGAATTCATTAATTAATCTTAGTTTTTCTTAGGATGCAAGCATCATGATTATGTTTTGACAATGCAATGAAGACTAGATATGGTTTTTTTTTCAAGAAAAGTCTTATAATTATTCTTGGACTTAAGTTTCCTTGTTGAATTGGATGTAGTGAGCTGGGAACTACAGCGAGCATCTATAATCTGATATGTCATGACTGTTTTGTTGGGAGGTAAGGGATTTTAAAGGGAAAAGGGTGTTTGTTAGTTTCAAGGATTGTAGATTGAAATTTTTCACTTCTAATATGAATTAAGAACCAATAGAGCTGTTATCATGTTTGAATGGAAAAATTGAGTTAGGAACCATAATATGTATGTATTATGTGTGTTTCAATGAAAATTTCTGACAATGGGTAGTGTTGTGGCACACAATTGGAAATCAGTACCATATCTTATTGTATTGGGAACCATATGCTTTATGATTAATAAAAGGATAACATGGTTAGGTATTATGATCGAAAATCTCATGTAATTTTCATAAAAATGATTTGATGGTGGTTAAGAGAGATGGATATTTGATGGGTTTCTTTGGATCCCATGATGGGAATTTGTGATTTAGAATAATTATTACCATTTGGTGGAGGAACATGACCATTTGAGATAAAATTCACAGTTGAGGAGGGTCATGATGATTAGTTTGATGACCACCTCGTATTTCTGGGGATGAAACATGTTATGGTGTGAGATTTTTAAGATCCTCTAACTACAAATGGAGAAACATCATGAGGAATTTGAATTCACAATGACTCGATGTTTTTAGTTTCGATCCCAATGATGAAATGAAATTTTGGGAGTTTAACACCTCAAAGTTTTGTTGTTAGTTCTGGACTAACTGTAAATGTTGAATGGGTGTTTGAGTGACCCCTTGGTACCTAGGTGATGTTTGAGGACCATTATTGAATTCCATCCAGGGATCACGATTTCGACACACTATTTAAGGGAAACTGGGTGACACCCAAATGACTAAAAAATTTACTTAATTTGGTAAATTGATATGTATATAAAATATTTGTCTAATTATTAATGTAAAATAATTTTACATTTTAATGGATACATTCAAATTCATCTGATAGGTTGTAGTGGCGTGGGAACAATTGAAAAATGGCGTGGAAAATCATGATTTTGGTCTATGAAATGTCTATTAAATTGGATAATGTATAGGTCAATATAGGTGCATGGTTTTAAAAATAATACAACAAAACCTTGAGCCCAATTAAATATGGGAAAATACCACACCATCCATGCCATATTTAATTCTTGATGTTGTATAGTTTTTTCACTTATCTTCCCCCACTCATGAGTCTTCTTCCCTCACCTTTTCGTCTCCCCTTCAAGACTCATCATGTGATTTCCATTATGTGGGTTATTATAGAATTTATTTTGTTTGATATCACATCCACATGTTTCCTTAAGTATTACCCCCATCCTCATTTAATTTATGGGTTTTATGTTTCATTATTCAATTCAAATTCCCCAGAATCATGGTGGGATTGGCTACGAACAGTGGGGCATTACTATTATATGGGAGAAAGATGGATGGAATTCTATCCACACATAGTATCTCATTTATTGAATGAATTTATGATACACCAATGAAATTTATTTGGATTTTTTAAGTAAATTTAAATCCATATTAAATTATTGACCTTGGTTTTTCCTTTCACTCAGATTGGGTATGGGGTTGTACAGGGATGATTGAAACCCTTTTTCGCAAAAAAGTATTGTATACCTTGAATATTTATTGAGTTATACAGGATTATATAATTCTAATAATTAAATACATATATTTTTTCTATTTTATTAATTTCTTTTTTTCATTAGCAAGGGGATTAGGTCTTGGTGATAAGATAGTTTGATATAGAATGAGGCTAGAAATTCTTATAAGGGCCATGGAAAAATAATTATGGCCCATATAAATTCTATGAAGACATATAATATTAGTAAGTTGTCTCATGTACATTCCATATGGAAGTTATTTTTTTATGTAACATTTGGATGATCAGGTTCCCTATTGAGGATGATTCCCCTCATTAAACATAATTAAATAGAATAGATTAATTGAATTAAAATTTATCATTTAATTAAAATTTATGAGAACATGGTGTCATGAACATGAATCATGCATTATCTCAATACCTCAAAATGTAATGATCGATTCTAGAATCATTGAGATACTGGAGGCCCCCTATACCTCCTCATATGTGATATAAAGATCAATTGGAATTAATATAGGATCCCTATATATTCCTCTTTAGAAGGGTCATTGAAACATGGAATGGATGGGCCACAGGGGCTCAGTGAGACCTTTTAGATACTTTGTCTCTTCTATAACACCTAGGAGGTGACACTTAACTATGTGTGTGCTGAAAATGGATGCAGAGGCCTATATGAACATACCTCCTAATAATTATTATCATGCTGAATATGGACTAACCTGGAGTGAATTTGATATTAGGGATGGGTCATTGTATATCTATTTGACTAATGCTAGTATTGTGAGACATGTTTATATTTCAAGTCCATTCTAGCTCGATGTTGATTTTAAGGGACATGGTATCTCCCAGAATCATGTGATGAAAAATATTGGGATTTAATTCACTTGAAAGGGTTTCAATAATGTACTCATATGGACGAGACACTCATATATATACATGGACATTATGACCATGGTGAGAGGGGTGTTATGAATAATTTTTGATAAAAATTTGGGTTTCACATTAAGAACCAAAATAAAATTCTCATCCTTATTAGGATATGATGTTGTGAGTTATAATTTAATAGGTTAGACCATGAGTTCCCTAATAGGTAGGAATATGGCCAATATAATTTATTAAATATATATAGTGTTTGAGATGATATACACGAAATCGTGTCGTGATGATTTGATGGACAATCGCATATGAGGTGATGGCTGTGGTTAATAGAGTTATTATCCATTGAATGTGGACACTCTCATATGGTAGGATGTATGTGATTCCTATAGGTCGTATTCCCGAGATATAGAAGCTTCCGTATGGGATGGAGGTTGTGATGCCTATAGGTATGGTCCCCTACTTATAGGAAACCTGATCCAAGAGGACGTATGTTATTCTTATGCATCTTATTTACCAAATGCATAAAATACTATAGGGGATGACATATGTAATTTATATTGGGAATTTGCACCGAATGTGAAAACTCAAAAAAAGTGTGAAGGATAATTTTTTTGATTATGTCTTAATACCACGATATGGAAACTCCAATATGCAAGGATGTTTATGACACATCAATGGATTAGCTATATATGGTGAAAATATCATAGTAGTGGTATATCATATTTTTTAGGCTATCATGGATATAGATAAATATTTAGGTAATTGGAAAAAATAGTGACATATAAGTTTTGATAATTATTGATTTTATTTTGTGATAGTATTCTCTAGTATACTATCATCTCTTAATATAGTTGTAGCCTTACTATAGGGTCATGTATCCTTCTATCTTCCAACAACTGAAAATTTTCTATGGTGTGGTTGGTTTTATATAATTGGTTGTGATTGGCCCTATATATTTAATGAATATTTAATAAAACTTCATGAATGGTTCATTATACTATTATGGTATGGAATATATGGGAGGATGATATGGTTATGGATGGAATGATTTTGAGATGTGATTCAATACACTGTTTCATTATTCCATTTTAGGAATTGTTAGTTGGGGTCTAAAAACCCCATGACTAATTGTGATTTGTATTATTTATTTTATTCATTTTATTATGTAATTTCACATATCAAAACTTTTTTTTATTAGTATGAGAACACATTGGTGGTTTTTATCTTGGTTACTTAATCACACCGTACTCTGGATACCTCTACTCATTGGTAAATGTGTTTATATTCAATTGGTTGTGGGCATCGGTTTGAGAAACATTTCGGGATATCATGTTCAAGGGTGATAGATAAGACTTATAAATGAAACATGAGAAGATTAATTTATTTGGATATCAGAAAATAGTGTATTTTAATATTAAAATTTTCTAGTATATATAGGTAACTAACCATTTGGATTGTTTGGGTATCTGTGGCATGCATTTTATGGACCTTTATCATTTCATTTATTTAATATTGTGATTTTATATTTATAAAATTTCTAATTAAATTTATTTAAATATATTTATGGTACTTATTTATTCTATATTTATTATTCTCCCCAGTATACGGAATTGTCATTGCACAACACATCCATAGACACCTGCTAATTTCCAGCAACCTCTCACATATGGGAAGGCATGTCTGAGGCAGATTAGAGACTATTGATTAGGGAACCGATTATGGGTTAGGGAAAGTGATACATTATAGGGAATAAAAATTGATGATTATATGGGTAATATATTTCAAATGTATTGAATACTTATGTGGGGGTAGTTTGGATGGAGGTTTGTAGAGTGTTCCAATGAAATATAGAGATATTAGAAATCTTATCTTTATAAATATAATTTAAAAAATTTAATTATTTTCATAAATCTGTAAGTTGTATGACCATTCATATCATGGGTAATCCTTAAAAAGTTTATTACAAGGATTAAAAAATGAATCACTGTTTTATTTCAATATCATAAATGTTGTGCACATAAACCACTTAGTCTAGTATATAAAAAAATTACTTATGAAATATCAAAACCTAATACATAAAAAATATATACTATTATAAATTCCTAGAAATTACATAGTAAGATCTACAATTATACAAACCATTTATATTTTATTACTATGTTGTCCCAACGTAGATTCTTTATTTGATAATATGTGATACCATTTCACCCACATATAAGAATCTTATGACCCTCTTGGTACCCTTAACAAATAATTTTATTTATCATCTTTAACATTATTTTGGGTTTCAAGGGAATAAACTAGCTTCTTAAATGCTAAAACATCTATTTATAAATATATATCTTCCAAACAAATTTTTTTGGATTTATCAAGATATTAATTATTTATCTGGTATACGAGGAATCCTTTTATGTTGATTCCAATAATGAATGAAATAAAAAACTATACACAATAATTTTTATTCATTCATCAATATCAAAAGTTTCTAAACACCATTGTACTAATTTTAGGAATTTTTTCAAATATTACTGTTTTTATTGAGGGTATACTCTCATTAATAACTGATAAATATGTTTAAATTTCAATGGACTTTGATAAGGATCAAAATATGAAATCAATTGATTATGAGTCATCATAATATTCTTTTGAGTTAGATTAGGTTTCAATATTATTTAATTATTGTTCTTGGCCCAGCTAAAGATGTCCTACCGACCACATCAAATAAAAATGGAGAACAATATGAATTATAATATAGACCTCCAAATAGATCCATTTTTACAAATTATGGAATTTTTTTATTTTACATAGTCAAAACGAATGATAAATTATCCTCATATGATCCAATATAATATAATACATAGGCATGTAGTAAATAATATAAGATTTGGTTAAATGTCTACATTTTAACACTAGTATTTTTATTGTATATTTCACTCAGTTTCATATGTGATCCCATATATTTTTGATGGAAATCAAAGAATCTAAAGGTGATCTGATGATCACAATCATAAAAATCACTAAAATAACTTCAAAAAATTTCAATATCTCATGAAAGTACATTTTTCCACGTTTATCAACAAAAATTATATCATTTATTGTTATGATGAGCACTAATTTTAGTTTCAATTATTAATTTCATTGATATATTTAACTGTTGGTATTATATGATATGTTTGTTGTGGAGTCCTTATATATGTTATTTCATTTCAAAATAGAAATATGTAAGGTTTAAAGCATACCCGAGAACTTGAAATTATTTTCCGTCCCTTATTATCATGTACTGTAATATAACAAATAATATATAATATCCCTTAATATCCAATTCCAATTGTAGTAATATTTCATACTATAGTACATTTTTTATTTTAAACTTGATATATCTATTAATAGTAAAAAAAAATGTTTCCTCATTGTTTGCCTAAAGGAATGTGGGATTATATATAAGGAATAAGGATGTAGAAAATGACCCTAATCTAATGATACCACTCACTGGTGGAGTCCCAACAATTAATAAATTTATTGATTTCTTGTAATTCACTATACTTAGGTAGCTTTTGATGAATAAGAAAAAGAATAAAAAGTGTCATTTGTAAAATCAACCAAAACTCTACCTCATTATCATCCTTCAGCAAAAGGATAATGTTGTTGAAAATTCTTATAACATTACATTCAATGTTGGATTATATCAATTCCATTATTGATAAGATTATTTAGACTATTTCTATAATCATGTTCCAAATACTTGCGGTATAGTGGACATCAAAATAAAATTTTATAGACATTCTACCCACCACCATAGATTCAAAACCTTTAGAGATATATATGAAATTCAAGAATTTGTACTTGATTGAATTGATACATTTTTTACCAAAATGTTAATTTCATTAAGGAATTAAATCATCCATAATCACTACTAATATGATATTATGAATGGAGAAAATATTCTCATGTGACTACAACTGCTGTGATCTTTAAGACAATATATGATCACATCACATAGCCACACATCCAATACCCATTCCGGATGTGACATAAAAAACCAAATATCATTCCATTGGAAAATTTAAAAATAAGGGTAGATATTATTTAAACATTTATATTAATTTTTTAAATGAATATTTCAATTTAGGAAAATAATCAAACATCAATTATTATTAGTGTGATCCATAAAATGAGACCTGATCATAGATAAAACCATAACAAACCTTGGGTAGTACACAATTAAAAGTAACTTGTTTCATAAATCATTGAAAATATCAGTCAGATAATTATAAATAAAATATTTTATCTTGAATATTAGTATTGATGCTATATTTTGTACCCTTGTTTCCTAATAATTACACTGATCAATTCTAGATTTGACACTTTGAAACATTCTCATAAATATATTTTTCTAATAAGTCACTCAACGAACATATTATATGATATTCCTTCTACAATTACGATTTTTATTTGACCAATAATTTATCCATATGAAGAAAAATATTTTATGTATTAATGAATGATATTATTCATAAGGGATATAGAAACTACAATAACATCTATTTGGTCAAACGACAAAAAATTTATTAAATGTAAAAAATATTCTTTTGAATGTGGTATTTGGAAGATAATATTCCTAGAAATGATTTTTTGGATTCCATAACCAAATATAGCATTTTAGTGTCAATTTATCACATTTATTTGATCAAGAGGGGCAATATTCAGTGGAAAATTTTATTAATTATTTTTTTCACCTAATTCAACTTCTTATGATCAATGCACACGAATAAAATTTCCCCAAAATTTTTTGAAAACAGATCATGATATTACAATAGATATATAATGAAAAATATAAACCCCTTTTCATTATGATCATTCACCTAGTTTATAATTACTTTTAACTCATATAGTTTCATTTAGTGTATTGGGAATGAAATTGGTTTCCATATAAGTACTAAATCAATAGAGAACATATATTTCTAACCAGATGGTTTCATAAAGAATTCACCTTGTAAAAATTCATGTACCCCTCTCTCCAATAGCTGAAGAGCATCTCATGAATTCCCATCATAAAATCCTAACTTTAATAAATAAATCATACAAGAAGACTCAATAATAATTGGATGAGAATAAATAGATATACTTGATATTGGGTATCATTAACTATATATTAATATAGAGATCATGATGTAGGATAAAAATTCTACACTTAAATGGTAATTGTCAATGTAGGAACTAAGTGTTACCATCTAATCGATCTCTAAAAAATATATCAATGTGATCTATTAAAATTTCTATGAAATACCACCCCAATTCCACATATGACATGAAGATAAATATATAATATCAATAAGTTCAAAAAAATTATTACATACATGAAGAGTTGAAATTTATAGAACATGTAAAATTTGGTGAAACTAGTGATTTAATAATTCCCTAAATGGGATTATTTAAAAGGTTAGATTCACCAATATTAAATAAGGGCATTATTATTGATAACGAAATTTGTACTTAACCATGCACTATTATAGGACTAGATTCTCCATGGTAGGGGATTTATATCTAGTTTATATTCACATAGATTTAGGAAGTGTGTTAATATTATAAATAATATTAGCCATAATACATCATTGTATCTTCTTATGTGATAATTCACATATTCCACTATGTTCTTATTGTTTGAATCTCATTATCTTCAAAGAATCAGACTCATAATGGTATCCCATTATCTGAGAAAAACATGTTCCAAATCATGTTGTATGATTGATTTCACAACATATATTAAAAGGTAAATTTAGTATGTAATCATAAAAATTAATAATAACTAATTTTCACATGGTATTATAATCAATCAAATTTCCACAATGATAGAATATAAGTTGTTCAATCCCAACTACTGATGCTGAGGGTGTTTGGGATAGATTCAATGAGATATGTCCTCATCCCCATTTAGAATATTTTTATTACATTTTATATAAAAGGAAAATATATTTTCTTATATATTTAATACAAGACTAATATTCGCCTATTATATATAATGAAACTAAATTAAACTTGACCAATAATGCTTGATCATCATACTCAAAAAAGTGGGGAGATTAAATTTAATGAATATAGACTGGATATTTGGAATGTGAAAATTTCCAAACATCAATCTGTTAACATATCATTATGAACCATTTGAAAGGAAAATATACGATCCTATAAAATAATTTTTAATATTCCACCACCATTTTATTCTATTTATGATCGAAAATTAACAACATTATTGTTTTTAATGGTAAAATATCATGAAAGAAATAATATTTAAATATTACATTGAATCCCTTCAAATATAAATTCCTATAAAACATTACCCTAAAAATCCACATCCATCACTATCATCTAGGACCATAAAGTATAAATCTGTTTGACAAGATAATGGAATCTTTATGGTGTTCATGAAATTTGATGAAAATGTCTATATTTGCCTATAAATACACAACATCTAGAGGATGGTTAAGTAATGAAAATTATTAAGGATTATAGTATAGAAAATATTCATCTCATTCAGAATCATGATGTTACCTAGGAATTTATCCATTTTAAATTTCTTAAATTAAATGGACATTTATCTCAATGAAATTATAATTAGTTTGAGAATATTCATGAGTGAAATTATTAGTATATAAATTTGGATGTTTAATGGGGACTCATATTGGTGTAATTTTATTACGCAAAATTTAATAAGAAACTAATTATAATTACTGAATAAAAATAATTATTATAAATACAAAAACCCAAGTTATAATTACTCTATAAATAATAACATAATTTAATAAAAAAAATATATTGAAATTTGAATAAAACAATTCATCATTAAATTTAGATTTGTTTGATACATGTTTACCTTGACCATGTTCTAATCAGTTACGATTTTTAGAATCACCAATTTTGGATTTATGATCTAGAATCATTATATGACACCTAGGAGCATAGATCACTAACCAATTATATATTATCAAAATATTGTTTTTTTATGTTGGGGGAAGGCCCCAAATAATTTTATTAAAATAAAAAGTTCCGAGAGACATCAAGAAAGCCAAAATCAAAAGCAAACAAAACAGAATAAATTTTTCAAGAACCCCTTTTTGGGGGACCAATATTATTTCTGATTTTCTCCGCGATGATCTTCTCCTTGCTCGGCATCTCATGCTAGAGATTTATATTGACTCTCCTAGGCCCCCTCTCTCTCCCTCCATTGTATTTGGCTTCTATTTCAGCAGATTTTTGTAGCAAGGTTTCTAAGTCCTCATCAGAGCTATCCTCTTGAGACATCTCTCTTCTTTTCATTTCATCAATTCTTTTATCATTATTCTTTGGGATTCTTGTTCTAACTATCTGCCATGCATCCTCTTGTACCTCCTCATTGAAATCTTTCCCATGCTTTGACCACCACACTTGCGTAGCTGGGGGTGCTCTGTCCCTGCACACTAACCACATCATGTCGATCATATGGAACTTCAAAGGATGTACTAACCTTCTTATCATCTGAAGGAGTGTTCTGAGAATCCATCTTCTTGAATTGCTGTTTGGTCAGCCTCCACTTCTGGTAAATCAAAACCTGTATTTCCAGCCACTACTAGTGGTTCTAATATTAAAGAAGGCAGCTCAGTTTTCCCAGAAGATCTAGGTGTAGCAACCTGGGTGGTCAGCTTTGAGGGAGTGACCAAGGTAGAGACTTGCTGTATAATAATTCCTTCCTCATTTTGAGTCTCAGCTTGAATAAACACCAAATCAACACCAGGAGGGACTTGGGATGCATCCTTGTTTCCAGAACAAGCTTGAAATGTAGCTTGTTCATCTCGCTGAACATCAGTGATAATCTATGTAGCATAAGCAGGGTTAGAATCAACATCTTGAGTTGTATAGACATCAAAAATAGGACCTATTTATGCATTAATAGGATTAGAAATATACAAGTTAGGGGTCTCCATGTGTCCCTCTTCCACAAAATCTTCCCATGATCTTTTAATTTTCCTAGGGGTAAAAATTTCACTGTCATCCACTGGAATTGTGTCAGCTGATTCTCCATTCACTATGGGCTTATTCATAGATAAATGCATCTTAGTTTGAACCTGCATAATTCCAGGTTTCTCCATTTAATGATTGGGGCATGTTTTATAATCATGACCCCGAAGTGAGCAAATCATGCAAGTCATATGCCTCCTGCAATTAGTTTCACCATGTCCCATAACATTACAATCCAAACAGAATTTAGGTAAGCATTTAATACTCAATTTTCATCACTACTTATTCATCATCAGTGGATAAGAAAAATCTATCAATCAATGTGGAACAAAGATCAATTTCTACAAGGCATCTAGCAAAGTGACCATACCTGGCACCTTCAGTCTCTCTATCCACCCTGATTGTAACACCAATAGCTAAGGCTATATCATAGAGAATCCTAGGATGCCACAGTATCCAATTTAGGCCAAAAATTTTAATCCAAATCTGTGCTGCAGTGTTACCAATTTCAATTGGGTTGAATGTTCTATCCCATTCTCTAATGTGTAGAGCTCCGGGCTTGAAAGAAAGTGAGCCGAAGCCCCATGCCCGTAGCGTGAGATCCTCTGAGGGGAAGAGCAAGTGGTAGAATCCCTTCCCGAGTGATACACATTTCCAGGAGCTGAAACCCCAGATTCCTAAAATCCGCTGTTTGAGGTAAACCATCTTCCACAGTTTTGATCCCTTCGGAAGAATCAACCTTGCAATTATTGAGTGATCCCCCAACTATAATCTCTCAGTAATAGCATCTGAATCCACCTTTACATGGGCCACCAAACCCTTCTTTCTGATTCCAGCAAACGAACCCTTAAAATGGGAAAATGAAAAGTTTTTATCACTAACCCTGAGCGACCTGTCCCTAGGGATTTCTGCTTTCTTTGCATCTAGACCATCCGAAGCGCTAAGATAATTCTTGTGATAGTGGAATCTATCTGGAGTCTCAAAGGAAGTTTTTTAGTGATAAACACATGGATATACTATCCCATTACCCAAGCTATATCATCCCAAGTCCCAATGTGCTTTCTTTATTAGCCTACATTACATTCCTGTATCGGGGAATAATTTTTACTCAATTAGGAATTATTTAATTGGTTTAATTACATTATATAAATTGATCCACCATACATTATATTTTTATAACCACTCCATATGTTTCAGGATCATTCACAATTAATTAGAAATATATATGTAAATAATATCATTCCTTATTTAATAACTCAATCAGAAATAATCTAGTGTTCTATTGAGAAATTGAAAATAATTGAAAACATTCTAATAATAATATATACATAAAATTAATTTATATATTAATAAAATTTAAAAAAAAATTAATATAAAACTAGATGGAAAGTAGGTAAATCCAAGTACACATGAGATACATAAATACATTAAAGAATTTTAAACAAAACACTAAATATTGTAATCCTTAGTCATGTAATGAATGGAGAATATATAATCTTGTCCTTAATTCCAAAAATGCATATACAAATCCAATAAATTTTTTCTTATAGCATAGCATTTCAATTACCGTTGTCAGAAATATCATGGTCTATATACGCATTGATGGTGTACATAGTACATGAGCCTATCAATCCCAGTTCTAAAAAATTCACTATGAAAGTTTTTTAATGAATAAAAAATGATATATATGGTTTAAATATATCTCTATAATTCTAAAAAAAATTCCTCAAGAAATACCAATTATCAATGTATATCACTAAGATGATATATTATGAATAAATAAATGTATGTTATGAATTAAAATATAAGTGATAAATACAGTAAAAGATGTTAATTTAAAAAATATAAACATAAATATTACTTACTAAGTTGAAATACAAGAAAAAAATAATATCTACATGCTAGAAAGTAGTATTACCTTATTATATCCACAATCATGGTCATAATCACAAATCATTATAAATTTTACAATACCTTGGCCGATAGATAAATCCTTATAATAAACTAGGGATGGCCTAAGATTAATGAGTTAGGTAAAATAAATGGATAACCATTATTGATGAATCTACATTAATTGTAAATTATTTAGGTATCCCTATAGATTTAATGAAATAATATAGTGATAACCTTATATAATAAATCTTATGGAAATGTAAATGGGTAACCATTATTGATAGACCTCTTATTTTTTAGTCTATTATATAGTTTATAAATTATAATAATAGATAACCAATATAAGATCCTACACTATAAAAACAATTCTATTTTATACATTTGTTTGACAACTCCCTATTATAATAAAAAAATAATCATCATACTGTAATCACTAAAAATATAATCATTAAAAGATATTCATGGACACAATTTACCCTTGGTAATATAGTACATATCAATGGGATTACAATAATATTTTATAATATAAATTATTTTGTCCATAAATCAAAAGAATTATTTCAATATCATGTATTATAAAATACAACACATGAGTAACCTACACCATTTAAAACTGAAATCATTGAATAAAATATAAAATGAAATAATAAAAAAATATAATCACATTGAATTATATAACAATTATAAATAGAAATATGATAAACCCACTCAATGTTAATTAAGAATATTTTAATGTCTTAACATTTTATAACATTTCATCTAACTATAAAAATATTTTTTATTAGACTATATGGTCTTAATGATTTTTATTTACTGATTTATATATTCTATGTTATTATATTAATGTTTTTTCATTCATAAAGTACTATATTTTCTATTTTTACAATTTACAGATAAAAATGATCAAAAGATAGTTTCCATATATTTATACATCAAAAAAAAATATTTTACATTCTATAACTATTTCTGTGATACATGGATATTAAATATTCCCACATTCTAATAATTTAATTTTAAAATTACTCATTTCCTAAATGTATTTATTTATAAATAGATAAAATTCTTATACATATCTATTAAATATCACAATAAAATATAGGAATATTAAATATCATATATTTTATATCTATATAATTAAATTTCAAATAGAGACATAAATTTCAATGGGATTTCCCTTTGTTCTAAACTTACATAAAATCATTCCAATGTAAATACACACATAAGAAAAATTTACCCATAGTGTATACACCCATAATAATCAGTTACGATTTTTAGAATCACCAATTTTGGATTTATGATCTAGAATCATTATATGACACCTAGGAGCATAGATCACTAACCAATTATATATTATCAAAATATTGTTTTTTTATGTTGGGGGAAGGCCCCAAATAATTTTATTAAAATAAAAAGTTCCGAGAGACATCAAGAAAGCCAAAATCAAAAGCAAACAAAACAGAATAAATTTTTCAAGAACCCCTTTTTGGGGGACCAATATTATTTCTGATTTTCTCCGCGATGATCTTCTCCTTGCTCGGCATCTCATGCTAGAGATTTATATTGACTCTCCTAGGCCCCCTCTCTCTCCCTCCATTGTATTTGGCTTCTATTTCAGCAGATTTTTGTAGCAAGGTTTCTAAGTCCTCATCAGAGCTATCCTCTTGAGACATCTCTCTTCTTTTCATTTCATCAATTCTTTTATCATTATTCTTTGGGATTCTTGTTCTAACTATCTGCCATGCATCCTCTTGTACCTCCTCATTGAAATCTTTCCCATGCTTTGACCACCACACTTGCGTAGCTGGGGGTGCTCTGTCCCTGCACACTAACCACATCATGTCGATCATATGGAACTTCCAAGGATGTACTAACCTTCTTATCATCTGAAGGAGTGTTCTGAGAATCCATCTTCTTGAATTGCTGTTTGGTCAGCCTCCACTTCTGGTAAATCAAAACCTGTATTTCCAGCCACTACTAGTGGTTCTAATATTAAAGAAGGCAGCTCAGTTTTCCCAGAAGATCTAGGTGTAGCAACCTGGGTGGTCAGCTTTGAGGGAGTGACCGGGGTAGAGACTTGCTGTATAATAATTCCTTCCTCATTTTGAGTCTCAGCTTGAATAAACACCAAATCAACACCAGGAGGGACTTGGGATGCATCCTTGTTTCCAGAACAAGCTTGAAATGTAGCTTGTTCATCTCGCTGAACATCAGTGATAATCTATGTAGCATAAGCAGGGTTAGAATCAACATCTTGAGCTGTATAGACATCAAAAATAGGACCTATTTATGCATTAATAGGATTAGAAATATACAAGTTAGGGGTCTCCATGTGTCCCTCTTCCACAAAATCTTCCCATGATCTTTTAATTTTCCTAGGGGTAAAAATTTCACTGTCATCCACTGGAATTGTGTCAGCTGATTCTCCATTCACTATGGGCTTATTCATAGATAAATGCATCTTAGTTTGAACCTGCATAATTCCAGGTTTCTCCATTTAATGATTGGGGCATGTTTTATAATCATGACCCCGAAGTGAGCAAATCATGCAAGTCATATGCCTCCTGCAATTAGTTTCACCATGTCCCATAACATTACAATCCAAACAGAATTTAGGTAAGCATTTAATACTCAATTTTCATCACTACTTATTCATCATCAGTGGATAAGAAAAATCTATCAATCAATGTGGAACAAAGATCAATTTCTACAAGGCATCTAGCAAAGTGACCATACCTGGCACCTTCAGTCTCTCTATCCACCCTGATTGTAACACCAATAGCTAAGGCTATATCATAGAGAATCCTAGGATGCCACAGTATCCAATTTAGGCCAAAAATTTTAATCCAAATCTGTGCTGCAGTGTTACCAATTTCAATTGGGTTGAATGTTCTATCCCATTCTCTAATGTGTAGAGCTCCGGGCTTGAAAGAAAGTGAGCCGAAGCCCCATGCCCGTAGCGTGAGATCCTCTGAGGGGAAGAGCAAGTGGTAGAATCCCTTCCCGAGTGATACACATTTCCAGGAGCTGAAACCCCAGATTTCTAAAATCCGCTGTTTGAGGTAAACCATCTTCCACAGTTTTGATCCCTTCGGAAGAATCAACCTTGCAATTATTGAGTGATCCCCCAACTATAATCTCTCAGTAATAGCATCTGAATCCACCTTTACATGGGCCACCAAACCCTTCTTTCTGATTCCAGCAAACGAACCCTTAAAATGGGAAAATGAAAAGTTTTTATCACTAACCCTGAGCGACCTGTCCCTAGGGATTTCTGCTTTCTTTGCATCTAGACCATCCGAAGCGCTAAGATAATTCTTGTGATAGTGGAATCTATCTGGAGTCTCAAAGGAAGTTTTTTAGTGATAAACACATGGATATACTATCCCATTACCCAAGCTATATCATCCCAAGTCCCAATGTGCTTTCTTTATTAGCCTACATTACATTCCTGTATCGGGGAATAATTTTTACTCAATTAGGAATTATTTAATTGGTTTAATTACATTATATAAATTGATCCACCATACATTATATTTTTATAACCACTCCATATGTTTCAGGATCATTCACAATTAATTAGAAATATATATGTAAATAATATCAATCCTTATTTAATAACTCAATCAGAAATAATCTAGTGTTCTATTGAGAAATTGAAAATAATTGAAAACATTCTAATAATAATATATACATAAAATTAATTTATATATTAATAAAATTTAAAAAAAAATTAATATAAAACTAGATGGAAAGTAGGTAAATCCAAGTACACATGAGATACATAAATACATTAAAGAATTTTAAACAAAACACTAAATATTGTAATCCTTAGTCATGTAATGAATGGAGAATATATAATCTTGTCCTTAATTCCAAAAATGCATATACAAATCCAATAAATTTTTTCTTATAGCATAGCATTTCAATTACCGTTGTCAGAAATATCATGGTCTATATACGCATTGATGGTGTACATAGTACATGAGCCTATCAATCCCAGTTCTAAAAAATTCACTATGAAAGTTTTTTAATGAATAAAAAATGATATATATGGTTTAAATATATCTCTATAATTCTAAAAAAAATTCCTCAAGAAATACCAATTATCAATGTATATCACTAAGATGATATATTATGAATAAATAAATGTATGTTATGAATTAAAATATAAGTGATAAATACAGTAAAAGATGTTAATTTAAAAAATATAAACATAAATATTACTTACTAAGTTGAAATACAAGAAAAAAATAATATCTACATGCTAGAAAGTAGTATTACCTTATTATATCCACAATCATGGTCATAATCACAAATCATTATAAATTTTACAATACCTTGGCCGATAGATAAATCCTTATAATAAACTAGGGATGGCCTAAGATTAATGAGTTAGGTAAAATAAATGGATAACCATTATTGATGAATCTACATTAATTGTAAATTATTTAGGTATCCCTATAGATTTAATGAAATAATATAGTGATAACCTTATATAATAAATCTTATGGAAATGTAAATGGGTAACCATTATTGATAGACCTCTTATTTTTTAGTCTATTATATAGTTTATAAATTATAATAATAGATAACCAATATAAGATCCTACACTATAAAAACAATTCTATTTTATACATTTGTTTGACAACTCCCTATTATAATAAAAAAATAATCATCATACTGTAATCACTAAAAATATAATCATTAAAAGATATTCATGGACACAATTTACCCTTGGTAATATAGTACATATCAATGGGATTACAATAATATTTTATAATATAAATTATTTTGTCCATAAATCAAAAGAATTATTTCAATATCATGTATTATAAAATACAACACATGAGTAACCTACACCATTTAAAACTGAAATCATTGAATAAAATATAAAATGAAATAATAAAAAAATATAATCACATTGAATTATATAACAATTATAAATAGAAATATGATAAACCCACTCAATGTTAATTAAGAATATTTTAATGTCTTAACATTTTATAACATTTCATCTAACTATAAAAATATTTTTTATTAGACTATATGGTCTTAATGATTTTTATTTACTGATTTATATATTCTATGTTATTATATTAATGTTTTTTCATTCATAAAGTACTATATTTTCTATTTTTACAATTTACAGATAAAAATGATCAAAAGATAGTTTCCATATATTTATACATCAAAAAAAAATATTTTACATTCTATAACTATTTCTGTGATACATGGATATTAAATATTCCCACATTCTAATAATTTAATTTTAAAATTACTCATTTCCTAAATGTATTTATTTATAAATAGATAAAATTCTTATACATATCTATTAAATTTCACAATAAAATATAGGAATATTAAATATCATATATTTTATATCTATATAATTAAATTTCAAATAGAGACATAAATTTCAATGGGATTTCCCTTTGTTCTAAACTTACATAAAATCATTCCAATGTAAATACACACATAAGAAAAATTTACCCATAGTGTATACACCCATAATATTCATGGGATAACACCCATTACCTATATAGACGTACATTAATTCCGTTTAATTTTATGATATTAAAATTAGTTTCATAAAATGTCACAAACAAACGTTTTAAATTATATAATTATATTAAAAAATAATAACTCATAGTAGAATACATTAACATAAAAACATTTAGTGTCTTATTTAAAAATTAACATACTAGTGATTTGTGATTTTATAATTCCATATATTTAACTTGTTTATATTCAATTGATTCAGTTGTATACCCATTAATTTTTTTAATTAAATTTACCCATTGAGAAATAAAATATAAAAAAAATATAAATTAATAATACATTTATATGAATCTTAATTATCAAAAAAAATGAATAGGTGAGATAATTCCCTTATTTATATAATGATACAGTCATAGTAAACATTCACCAGATAATTTATTAGAAAATATCTAATATCTATGACCGAATAAAATTAAATAAATAATTATACAATTTGTAGAAAAAATTAGTTAACTCAAATTTTGCAAAAAACTGCCCAAGATTGCAATATGACATTGAGTTTTTATATATTAAAATAAATGACCCTAATATAATCCTTCTCAAACCATTATCATAAATACCCCCTTGATTTTTCATGGTCTTATTTCAATATACAAACTCTTAACATAAATCCTTAAATATTCACATGAGTTTACCTCAAATCCAAATAGAAAAGAAAACATAATGAATGGAAAATCAATATGAACTAGTATATTTATTTTATGTATGAGAAACATCACATATTATTATAATGAAAATATTAGAGGAAAAGTGGAATGGTATAATGAATGATGTAAAATAAGGTTCAATAAAATATCCTTTCTCAAGCCACAATAATTATAATGAATGAATGTGAGTGCCATATTTAAGAAAAAAATATTATTTTTAAAAAACATGGGGATACAAAAAGAATATATATTCTAACCACTTGAGATACAAAGGTTTAATATACTCTATATATATCCTCATACATTCCCATGTTAATTACTATGGGTTCCATAAGAACATTGATGATATAGATATGAACCATCATAATTTTATTTATTCTTCCTTTCTCATAACATCACCTTATCAGAATATTTGAATTATTTTTACACATTATTCAAATAATCATCCAAAAAAATTGAAGGTAAATAAATATTAAAAAACTAGAAATTATTAAATTAATTTTTTGATCCATTGAAAAATAATAAAAACCCAAATTAATCTTCATTCCTTTTTTACTGCATTCATCATTTGATTGTATTAAAAATTTATTTACTATATTTTAAAAATTTCGATTGTTATATGATAAACGAAAAGTGGAATAGATTTTGGATAATTATAAATCTTTTTTAAATAACAATAAAATCCCCATTCATATTTAATCCCTTAATATATTAGATTATTTTATGATCAATTATAAAAAAACCCTGATGGGTCATCTTATGAACCTCTAAAACATTTTATTTTTTTATCAAAATAATACATAATAATATAAATAAAATTTTAACTCATGGTTTGTTATTTTAATGAATCCAAAAAGAGAAATCCAAAAATTGTAATTTTAAAATAACAGATAGAATATATTACACAATAAATTAATCTTAAAAAAATTCAATAAAAAATATCATTCATTGATACCATTATTTATTTGTATCACCAAAATAATGTTCATATAATGAAAATAAAATATCCATCAATGATCAAGAAAACTAACTCTGAGTTAAATAACACTTTGTCAAATTTTAAATAATTTTAATTTGAAACTGATAGTGTTATTTTCTATTTTCTCGTAATTAATTTTTAATTTGACTTGGTAGAGACACATTATAGACAAATATTTTTATCTAAACTCAGTTTTCAAAAAACAATTATTTTTCATATTGTGTAATAAATAAAATATATATAATGTATATAATATAAGTATGATTTAATATTAGTAGTAGAAAAATTAAAATAAATTGATCAATGTGTGTTTTACATGAAATTTGTAACGAGTCAAAATAAGAAACAAAGTTATTTTTTATCCATATCATTATAATAATCAATTTATTTAATCCATATATTCTAATCTTTTAACATCTAAACCTAAGATAATTATCCATACCTAAAATAAGGTAATTTAATAGTTTGATAGGTCCAGGTAGTGATAATTATATCACCCAAATTTGATTGAATTTCCAAATATGATTGTTCAATATATGAAAATTATGGATACATCTATAATATATATATATATATATTCATTATTTCTTATTATGGATTATTTTTAGAATTTAAAATTTTAATATGAGTTATATTTAAATTTAGATAATATTAAACCCTTATAGTTTATACATTTCATCACCGTTATTATTAGGTTTTTACAATTTAAATTTCTGATAAATAATATTTTAAAATAATCTATCAATACTATTTGGTGAAATTTTCATATTGATGCTAAACAATTGAATTAAATAAGTATTGATTATTTATATCAATAAATAACTACTTTTACCCGAGTGAAGTTATCAAAATAGAAATGATTAGTAAGTAAAGAAGGTAAAAATGTGTAACAATCAATTCCATTTCCACTCATGTTATACAAAATAAACAATTATTAAATAAAAAAATATTGATATAGTAAAAAATTAAAAAAATTCATTAAATCCATAAACAAACACTTAAAATTCATTAGAATCAATGCATATTAGAGAAGCAATCCTTTCAATAAATTATAACTTCTTTATAATGATAGAGGAAGGTTAAAACCACAATTTATTTTTGTCTTATTATTTATAAAAAATATTCTTCAAATGAAAAAAAAAATTAATATTTATATATTGGATTTCGATATATAAATATTTTATGTGTGAAAAGGGAATCAGAATAAAAAAATTTACCACAAATTTCCATTATTTAATTTTTTTTGAAAAATATTAAAAATAATTATATATATATAGAATGTATTCTCATATGATTAAAATAATTATCTCAATCTATGATCAAATAAATAAATTATTTGAAATATAGTGATAAAAATTTACATTTACCATAATTAATGTTAAATTGTAATAAAAAAATTATATAATATATTACCTTGATAAATAATTAAAAAATAATAGAAAGTTTTTTAAAAGGTAAAAATTATAAATATCATGAGATATTAAAATATATGTTCAAATTTGAATATTTTTTAACAGAACATTTTTATATTAATGTGGGAAAAAAATTCATTAATTATAAAAAAATGTAGTTTTGAAAATATGAGTTAACATGCATTGATCAAATATAACAAAAATTAAATTACATACATTGATTATAACGTTTTCCATCAATCCTTATGATTCAATAGGATCTTCCATTGAGACATAATTCCATTTAATTATTTAGAGGTGTGAAAAAATACTACACGGTATCCCATTTGTATCATAACCACAAATAATTGACTATGACTTCCTTATTATTATTTTTCCCACCACACAACCTAAAATAATAAAACCGAAATAATGAATATATTTAACAGACATTAGAAATATTTTTAATATTTAATTATTTTTGGATATAATAATTAAGTCATTTATATATCACTATAAACTATTATTAAGTATATTATAGCTCAAAAACTGAATAAAAAATATATCTTTTAGATGTTAACATATTATTTTCTGATAAATTTCACTACGATTTGAGAATATCGGAAATATATTCATCATTACACAAGGGTTTCATTCCTATGGTCAAATATATTTTCCACAGAATATAATAGAGTCATAGTGGAAAACAATGAAAAGAAACAATATTAATATATTTTCTATTTTACATCTAGTGGGAATACCCATGACATCCATTGATTCTATGAAAATTTATACTTTTAGAAACCTCATGTTCATTCTATAAAATTACGAAGACTAATTACTAACACTAAGAGGACATTAGAAATCCGGAGGAAACATTAACCTTTTGTTTTGTCCTTAAATTTCAAAAAATATATAAATAAAACATTTATCAATGGTTCCACATAAAGTATAAATAAATTATATTTTCTAAAAAAACATTAAATAATAAAATAGTATTGTAATTTAGGAATTACAGTCTTATAATGAAATGTGTATAACATGATATAAATAATTAATATGAAATGAGAATTAATCAAACATTAATTCATAATGAGTCTAAAATATTAAATATTCTTGACTCTATGAATGTTTGATAAAATCTAACATTCATCATATAATATATATAAGTGTATTAGAAGTATTATTAAATATAAATAAAGCCTAGTTCTCAAAAATATTCAACTTAAGGAGAGATATAAATAAGTATTGGTAGTGTACTCATAAATATGATACGCGAGAAACATTAATTTTTTCAAAATTAAGTTGAAAATATTATTCTCTTATATTAATTTTCTAATATTTACCAAATTTCTCGTTTATGCTCAATATTCAACCACCACCAGATTTTTCCCATTAATTGCATCTGGAAAATAACTGTAAAAATTTAATTCATGATAAAATTTAACAAGTAACTAACCTATGTTTCATGGATGCAGATTACATGAAATTTCATATAAATTTTTAAATTTAGTAGTGTACAATATGATAGGGTTTGTGGTATATATATTTAAGAAATATAAAACTAAATTTATTTATAAAATATCAATTTAGTAGTATGATCACATTCCAATAATAATATATCACCTTGAAAAGATTGTTTTGAAAAAAAATGATCATGTTTGTTATAATATTATCTTATTTTCGGTTATATGTTTCTAGATTCACATCTAAGGTCCACATAACAAAAATTTCAATTCCAACACAAATATATGAAAACAATTCATTTTTGGAATCATTGTACCTTTCCTAACAACACTCAAAATGGATTGTGAAAAAATTTTACATGATTAATTATAAATCATTCACACTGATCCCCCAACATGTAATCCTACCCTATATAAATAACCTATTGTTGCGCATAGAACTTTTTGATAACAAACAATATTCATAAAAAAAGATCTCTGTTTCACAATTGTTTCAAATCACTACTTCATAAAAAATTATATATAGAGATACGATAAAAATATCTTAGAGATATTTTATCATTGGAAAATATTTTTGAATTTATTATATCACCTTGTCATGAAACAAACTAATTAAATTAAAAAATATAATTCAAAAAAGTTATTAATCTCTTTATGGGAATCATATAACTATAGATTTAATATAATATACTATTATCAGATAATAAAAAATATCATTGTGTTGTAAAAATTAGCATGTTTCATGAAACTATGTTATTACATGGATAATATTAAATAATTATTCCTCAATGAAAAATTTAATATCATATAGTATATGAGAAATGATATAATAAATATACTATATTTTAAATAACTTCAGAAATTAAACCAAACCATATTAATTAATAATAAAAAAATTGAATTTTATAATTGTTGAAAAAATTATTGAAAATATTTCTTGTTCTTGAAAGAAATTAATATTATTGAAATAAGTTTACCACAATCATAAACTATTAATTTCATCAATGTAAATATATCAAATAAAAAACATTAAATTACATTTTTTATTGGGATATTGATGTTAATTTTTAATATTTAATACATTGATTTCTAATTACTCCCCAAAACATTATGTAAGCATATAATAATTCATTATTCAAAAAAAATATTAGTGACATAAATTGCATTTTCTGTCCAAATTGTTTTTATTATAATAGGATTATAATAGATTATCAGAGATCTATTTCTTCATTATGAACCATCATATCCCATAATAATAATTGTATAATAACAAATTAAAAATATATATCGGAATAAAAGAGAATGACATTGGAATATCATAATTGTAAAAGATTAGATGAGAAGGGTATATGATAGGTAATTGAGTGATTCCTTTAGATTAAATTTTTATTAATGAAACTAGTAATGGGTGGCCATGAGTAGGATATATCCCAAGGAACATTAATGGATTTCATTACTTCATTTATCGAATTAGTTAATGTATGTGGGGTCGTCACCAAATATTGATAAAATTGTTTTTATACATTTACATTAAATTTATAAAAACATCACTGAGTTATTTAAAAATACATCACCAAGTATTCTATTATTAAACATAATTAATTTATTAAATTTAAATTTGACCTAAAACATTATTTTCAACTAAACATAAAACACCTAAAAAATACAATGAAAGGACGCTAATAATTATAGAACTAAAAGTAACTTATTTAAAAAATTAAAATAATATATCATATATAAATTAAATAATTATTAGGATAAATGGAAAATAAATAATTAATGATTATATACTAGAAATTAATATCATTATTAACCCAATATAGGTTAATTTTTTCTCTGAGATAATAATAATATTATATACTCAATGAAACGATTTACTCGAATTTACATAATATTGATATCATGACCCCATTTTTCATCATCTATCCTATTATTCTATCACATTAACCAAATCAATGGAATGAGATGTCATCAAAATACGTTATCCTAAATGTCAATGAAATTCATTTGACTCACTATAAAAGATTCTTGCCCCTCTTAAATAATATCTTTATAGTTGATAACATGATATAAAATATACTCATTTTATCTTAATTTTTATATATTAAGTATATTATAGTCCACATTTGAGACATTTAATATGTAAAAAATTATTACTTCATTTAACATGGTTATAAAATAAACGTACATTTAATACACACACATAAAATAAAAATGTCTAGTTTATTTGATGAATATCAATAAATATTTTTTTTGAATCTAATATATATTTCATCCAAATGATTCATCACACATTATTCTCATCTAGACTTATAATAAAAATTATTCATTTTCATTGCATGGGTAAATTGGAAAAATAAGAAATGGGTAAAATCTAATTATCATTAATGGGAAAACATATTAGATATGAATCATGAAAACATAGTTTATCTGAATGAATATTATATAGGATTGTGTATAAAAATAATTCAACAATGAAATAAATATAAATGACTATGAAAATAATATAAATAATTTAGAAAAAATGAATAATTACAACATCCCACAAAAAGGAATTATAATACAATGGAATAAAAATGAATAAATATATAATATGATAACAAACAAATATATCATGTATAACCACTATGTCCATGAAAAATGAGTAAACATGGCTAACAACATATGTCCAAAATATATTTGAATGGTTATAGAAACCATATCTCAGGACATAATTTTTTCTGGTAATGTAAGTATTTTCCCAATAGAATATACATTTATATAATTTTAAGCCCACCCATCATGAAAATATATAAATAGGTATGTGTTCAATTTGAACATAAAAATAATAAATCCCTAAAATAATATACCATAATAAAATTTTGAAAATAAAATGGTTTTAAAATATTCTATGAGGTGTAAATAATATTGAATTTTTTATTACATTCCATCGAATTTTATATAAATTAAGAAATAAGAAATAATAATTGTGAATTTCATAAAGTTTTATTGAAAAAATATTTCAAATATAATTTCAGAGTATGATAAGAATATTTTTAAAAAATAAAATGAAATTTCATTTTAATTTTGATTTTTTTTCATAAAAAATATTTCTGGACTATGTGATATGGAAAATAATGATTTTTGAAATGAAATTTAATTAAAAAACACTGAATAATGAAATTACAAAATAATTTACATATAGAAAACAGGGAAATAAATGAGAGATAGAGGACAATATAGAAATGTAGTTGGAGATAGAAATATAGGTTCTCTTCTAAAAATCTTTTTTTTAAAAAAATGAATATCGACATTAAAAAATAGGTAAATATTTTATGAAAATATAATTCAACATGGGAAAAAATTCATAGGATTGGAATGTATGATACTGATCCAATAAAAAAGATAATAAAGGAAAACTCCCCTTACAATTACTCTCTGCATTCTTAAACATTTTATAACTCCTTGTTTAGTCTAATAAGACATATTAATAATATATTTTAAAATATATATTTCTAACCAGATGGGAAAGAATTCACCTTGTAAAAATTCATCTACCCATCTCTCCAATAGATGAACATCATCCAATGAATTCCCATCATTAAATCCTAACTTTAATTAATAAATCATATAAGAAGACTCAATAATAATTGGAGGAGAATAGATAGATATACTTTATCTTCGGTATCATTAACTATATATTAATATAGAGATCACGATGTAGGATAAAATCACTACACTTAAACGGTAATAGTCAATGTAAGAACTTAGTGTTACCATCTAATCGATCTGTAATAAATATATCAATGTGATCTATTAAAATTTCTATGAAATACTACACCAATTCCACATATGACATTAAGATAAATATAGAATATCAATAAGATCAAAAAATATCACATAAATGAAGAGTTGAAATTTATAGAACATGTAAAATTTGGTGAAACTGGTGATTTAATAATTCCCTAAATGGGATTATTTAAAAGGTCTGATTCACCTATATTAAATAAGGGTGTTATTATTGATAACAACATTTGTACGGAACCATGCACTACTATAGGACTAGATTAACCATGGTAGGGGATTTATATCTAGTTTATATTCACATAGATTTCGGAAAAGTGTGAATATTATAAATAATATTAGCCATAAAACATCATTGTATCTTCTTATGTGATAATTCACATATTCCACTATGTTATTATTGTTTGCATCCCATTATATTCAATGAATCAGACTCATAATGGTATCCCATTATCTGAGAAAAACATGTACCAAATCATGTTGTATGATTGATTTCACAACATATATTAAAATGTAAATTTATTATATAATCATGAAAATTAATAAGATCTAATTTTCACTTGGTATTATAATCAATAAAATTTCCACAATGATATAATATAAGTTGTTCAATCCCAACTGGTGATGTTGAGTGTGTTTGGGATAGATGCAATGAGTTATGTCCTCCTCCCCATTTAGAATCTTTTTATTAAATTTTATATAAAAGGAAAATATTTTTTATCATATATTTAATATAGGAAAAATATTATCCTATTATATATAATGAAACTAAATTAAACATGACCAATAATGCCTGATCATAAAACTCAAAAAAGTGGGGAGCTTAAATTTAATGAATATAGACTGGATTTTTTGAATGTGAAAATTTCCAAACATTAATCCGTTAACATATCATTATGAATCATTTGAATGGAAAATATATGATCTTATAAAATAATTTTTAATATTCCATGACCATTTGATTCTATTTATGATCGAAAAATATCAACATTACTATTTTTAATGGTAAAATATCACGATAGAAATAATATTTTAATATTACATTGAATCCCTTCAAATAAAAATTCCTAGAAAACATTACCCTAAAATCCACATCCATCACTATCATCTAGGACCATAAAGTATACATCTGGTTGACAAGATAATGGAATCTTTATGTTTTTCTTGAAATTTGATGAAGATGTCTATATTTGCCTATAAATACACAACATCGAGAGGATGGTTAAGTAAAGAAAATTATTAAGGATTATAGTATAGAAAATATTCATCTCATTCACAATCATGATGTTTCCTATGTATTTATCCATTTTAAATTTCTTAAATGAAATGGACATTTATCTCAATTAAATTATAATTAGTTTGAGAATATTCATTAGTGAAATTATCAGTCATCAAATTTTGATGTTTAATGGGGACTCATATTGGTGTAATTTTATTAAAAAAAATTTAATAAGAAAATAGTTATAATTACTGAATAGAAATAATGATTATAAATACAAAAACCTAAGTTATAAATATTTTATAAATAATAACATAATTTAATAAAAAAAATATATACTGAAATTAGAATAAAACAATTCATCTTTCAATTTGGATTTGTTAGATACATGGTTACCTTGACCATTTTCTAATCAGTTATGATTTTTAGAATCACCAAATTTGGATTTATGATCTAGAATCATTATATGACACCTAAGAGCATAGATCACTAACCAATCATATATTATCAAAATAATCTTTTTTTAAAAAAATTTGGGGGAAAGCCTCAAATTATTTTATTAAAAGAAAAAGTTCGGAGAGACATCAAGCAAGCCAAAATCAAAAGCAAACAAAACAGAACGAATTATTTAAGAACCCCTTTCTGGGGGACCAATATTATTTCTGATTTTTTCCGCGATGATCTTCTCCTTGCTCCGCATCTCATGATAGAGACCTATATTGACTCGCCCACGCCCACGCCCCCTCCCTCTCCCTCCATTTTATTTGGCTTCTATTTCCGCAGCTTGTTGTAGCAAGGTTTCTAAGTCATCATCAGAGCTATCCTCTTGTGACATCTCTCTTCTTTTCATTTCATCAATTATTTTATCATTCTTCTTTTGGATTCTTGTTCTAACCGTATGCCATGCATCCTCTTATACCTCCTCATTGAAATCTTTCTCATGCTTTGACCACCTCACTTGTGTAGCTGGGGGTGCTCAGTTCCTGCACACCAACCACAACATGTTGATCTTATGGAACTTCCAAGGATGTACTCACCTCCTTATCATCAGAAGGAGTGGTCTGAGAATCCAGCTCATGAATTTCTATTTGTTCAGCCTCTACTTCTGGTAAATGAAAACCTGTTTTTCCGGCCACTACTAGTGGTTATGATATTAAAGAGGGCAGATCATTTTTCCCAGAAAATCCAGGTGTAGCAACCTGGGTGGTCATCTTTGAGGGAGTAACCGAGGTAGAGACCGGCTATATAATGATTCCTGTATCATTTTGAGTCTCAGCTTGAATAAACACCAAATCAACACCAAGAGGGACTTGGGATGCATCTTTGTTGCCAGAACAAGCTTGAAATGCAGCTTGATCATCTTGATGAACATCAGTGATAATCTGTGCAGCATAAGCAGGGTTAGACTCAACATCTTGAGTTGTATCAACATCCAAAATAGGACCTATTTCAACATTAATAGGATTAGAAATATTCAAGGTAGGGGTCTCCATGTGTCCCTCTTCCACAACATCTGCCCATTGTCTTTTAATTTTCCCAGGGGTGAAAATTTCACTAGAATCCACTGGAATTGTGTCAACAGATTGTCCATTCACTATGGGTTTATTCTTAGATAAATTCATCTTAGTTTGAACTTGCATAAACACAGGTTTCTCCATTTAATGTTTGTGGCATTTTTTAGAATCATGCCCCTAAAGTGTGAAAATCTTTCATTTCATATGCCTCCTACAATTAGTTTCATCATGTCCTATAACATTACAATCCAAACAGAATTTAGGTAAGCGTTCATACTCAATTTTCAGCACAAATTCCCCATCATCAGTGGATAAGAAAACTCTATCAATCAATGTTGAACAATGATCAACTTCTACAAGGAGTCTTGAAAAGTGACCGTACCTGGAACCTTCAATCTCTCTATCCATCCTGATTGGAACACCAATAGCTAAGGCTATATCATAGGGAATCGTAGGATGCCACAATATCCAATTTAGGCAAAAAAGATTAATCCAAACCTGTGCTGCAGTGTTACCAAATTCAATTGGGTTGAAAGTTCTATCCCATTCTCTAACATGCAGAGCTCTGGGCTTGAAATAAAGTTAGCCAAAACGACATGATCGTAGCTTGAGACGCTTCGAGGGTAAGAGAAAGTGGTAGAAACCCTTCTCGAGGGATACACATATCTAGGACCTGAAACCCCGGATTTCTGAAAGTCGCAGTTCGAGGTAAACCATCTTCCACGGTTTTGATCCCATCGGAAGAATCATCCTAGAAATTATTGAGTGAGACCCCAACTCTAATATCTCATTAACCGCATCTGAATCCACCTTGACATGGGCCACCAAACCCTTCTTTCTGATTCCACAAACAAACCCTTAAAATGGGAAAAGGAAAAGTTTTTATCACTAACCCCGAGCGACCTCTCCCTCGGGATTTCTGCTTTCTTTGCATCTACACCATCTGAAGCACTAAGATCATTCTAGTGAGAGTTGAATCTATCTGGAGGCTCAAATGAATTTTTTTAATGATATACACATGGATATACTATCCCATTACCCAAACTGTCTCATCCCATGTCCCAAAGTGTTTTCTTTATTAGCCTACATTACATTCCCGTATCGGGGAATAATTCTTATTCAATTAGGATTTATTTAATTGGTTTAATTAAATTATATAAATTGATCCACCATACATGATATTTTTATAACCACTCCATATGTTTGAGGATCATTCAGAATTACTTAAAAATATATATGCAAACAATGTCAAACCTTATTTAATAACTCAATCAGCAATAAACTAGTGTTCAATCTTGAAATTTAAAATAATCGACAACATGATAATAATAAAATATACATAAAATTAATTTATATATATAAAATATTTTAAAAAAATTAATATAAAAATAGATATAATGTAGGTAAATCCAAGTACACATGAGATACATAAATACATAAAAGAATTTTAAACAAAACACTAAATATTGTTATCCTTAGTCATGTAATGAATGGGGAATATATCATTTTGTCCTTAATTCCAAAAATTCGTATACAAATCTATTACATTTTTTATTATAGCATATCATTTCCATTACCGTTGTCAGAAATATCATGGTCTATATACGCATTGTTGTTGTATATAGTGCATGAGCCTATCAATCCCAGTTCTACAAAATTAACTACGAAACATTTTTAATGAATAAAAAATGATATATATGGTTTAAATATATCTCTATATTTATAAAAAATTCCTCAAGAAATACCAATTATCAATGGATAGCACTAAGATGGTATATTATGAATAAATTAATGTATGTTATTAATTAAAATATAAGTTATAAATACAGTAAAAGATGTTTATTTAAAAAAATCTAAACATAAAGATTACTTACTAAGTTGAAATACATGAAAAAAATAATATCCACATGCTAGAAAGTAGTATTACCTTATTATATCCACAATAATGGTCCTAATGACAAATCATTTTAAATTTTACAATACCTTGGACGATAGATAAATCCTTATAATAAACTGGAGATGGCCTAAGATTAATGAGTTATGTAAAATAAATGGATAACCATTAAGGATGAATCTACATTAATTGTAAATTTTTCAGTTATCCCTATAGATTTAATGAAATAATATAGTGATAACCTTATATAATAAATCTTATAGAAATGTAAATGGGTAACCATTATTGATGGACCCCTTAGTTTTAGTCTATTATATAGTTTATGGATTACAATAATAGATAACCAATATAAGATCCTCCACTATAAAAACAATTCAATTTTTTACATTTGATTGACAACTCCCTACTATAAAAATAAAATAATTATCATAATGTATTCACTAAAAATATAATCATTAATATCTATTCATGTACTCAATTTACCCCTTGTAATATAATACATATCAATTGAATTACAATAATATTTTATAATATAAGTTATTTGGTCCATAAATCAAAAGAATTATTTCTATATCATGTATTATAAAATACAACACACGAGTAACCTACACAATTTAAAACTAAAATCATTGAATAAAATATAAAATGAAATAATAAAAGAAATATAATCTCATTGAATTATATAACACTTATAAATAGAAATATGATAAACCCACTCATGGTTAATTAATAATATTTTAATGTCTTATCATTTTGTAACATTTCATCTAACTATAAAAATAATTTTGATTAGACTATATGGTCTTGACGATTTTTATTTACTGATTAATATATTCTATGTTATTTTATTAATGTTTTTTCATTCATAATGTACTATGTTTTATATTTTTACAATTTACGGATAAAAATGATCATAAAATATTTTTCATATATTTATACCTCAAACAAAATTATTTTACATTCTATAACTATTTCTGTGATACATGGATATTAAATATTCCCACATTCTAATAATTTAATTTTAAAATTACTCATTTCCTAAATGTATTTATTTATAAATAGTTAAAATTCTTATACATATCTATTAAATTTCACAATACAATATAGGTATATTATATATTTTATATTTAATATCTATATAATTGCATTTCAAATAGAGACATAAATTTCAACGGGATTTCCCATTGTTCTAAACTTACATAAAATCATTCCAATGTAAATACACACATATGAAAAATTTACCCATAGTCTATACACAAATAATATCAATGGGATAACACCGGTTACCTATATAGATGTGCATTAATTCCATTTAATTTTATGATATTAAAATTAGTTTCATATAATTTCACAAACAAAAGTTTTAAATTATATAATTAAATTAAAAAATAATAACTCATAGTAGAAAACATTAACATAAAAACATTTAGTGTTTTATTTAAAAATTATCATACTAATGATTTTTGATTTTATAATTCTTTATATTTATCTTGTTTAAATTCAATTGATTTAGTTGTATACCCGTTAATTTTTTTAAATAAATTTACCCATTGAAAAATAAAATATAAATAAAATATAAATTATTAGTAAATTTATATGAATCTTAATTATCAAAAACAAATGAAGAGGTGAAATAATTACTTAATTTATTTGATGATAAATTCAATGTAAACATTCACCAGATAATTTATTAGAAAATATATAATACCAATGACCAAATAAAATAAAATAAATAATTATAAAATTTTTATAAAAAATTAGTTAACTCAAATTTTCCAAAAAACTGCCCAATATTGCAATATGACATTGATTTTTTATATATTAAAATAAATAACCCTAATATAAACATTCTCAAACCATTATCATAAATACACCATTGATTTTTCATGGTCTTATTTCAATATACAAACTCCTAACATAAATACTTAAATATTCACATGAGTATACCTCAAATCCAAATAGAAAAGAAAACATAATGAATGGAAAATTAATATGAACTAGTATATTGATTTCATATATGAGAAACATCACATATTATTATAATGAAAATATTATAGGAAAAGTGGAATGATATAATGAATGATGTATAATAAGGTTCAATAAAATATCCTTTCTCAAGCCACAATAATTATAAATATTGAATGTGAGTGCCATATTTATGAAAAAAAATATTATTTTTAAAAAACATGGGGATAAAAAAAGAATATATATTCTAACCACTTGAGATACAGAGGTTTAATATACTATATATATATCCTCATATATGCCCATGTTAATTAATATGGGTTCCATAAGAACATTGATGATATAGATATGAACTATCATAATTTTATTTATTCTTCCTTTTTCATAACATCACCTTATCAGAATATTTGAATTAATTTTACACATTATTCAAATAATGATCCAAAAATTTGAAGATAAATAAATATTAAAAAACAAAAAATTATTAAATTAATTTTTTGATCCCTTGAAACATAATAAAAACCCAAAATAATATTCATTCCTTTTTTTACTGCATTCATCATTTGTTTGTATTAAAAATTTATTTACTATATTTTAAAAATTTGGAGTGTTATATGATAAACACAAAGTGGAATTGCTTTTCGATAATTCTAAATATTTTTTAAATAACGATAAAATCCCCATTCATATTTAATCCCTTAATATATTAGTTATTTTATGTTCAATTAGAACAAAACCCTGATGGCTCATCTTATGAACCACTAAAACATTTTATTTTTCTTATCAAAATAATACATAATAATATAACTAAAATTTTAGCTCATGGTTTTTTATTGTAATGAATCCAAAAAGATCAATAAAAAAATAGTAATTTTAAAATAACATAATAGAATATATTACACAATAAATTAATCTTACAAAATTCAATAAAAAATATCTATCATTGTTACCATTATTTATTTTTATCACCAAAATAATGTTGATATAATGAAAATAAAATATCCATCAATGATCAATAAAACTGACTATGAGTTAAATAACACTTTGTAAAATTTTAATTAATTTTAATTTGAAAATGATAGTGTTATTTTCTATTTTCTCTTAAATAATTTGTAATTTGACTTAGTAGAGAAACAATATAGACAAATATTTTTATCTAAACTCAGTTTTATAAAATTAATTATTTTTTATATTGAGTAATAAATAAAATAAATAGAATGTATATAATATAAGTATGATTTAATATTATTAGTAGAAAAATTAAAATAAATTGATCAATGTGTGTTTTACATGAAATATGTAACGAGTCAAAATAAGAAAAAATGTTATTTTCTATCCATAACATTATAATAATCAATTCATTTAATCCATATATGCTAATATTTTAACATCTAAACCTATGATAATTATCCCTACCTAAACATAAGGTAATTTAATAGTTTGATAGGGCCAGGTAGTGATAATTATATCACCCAAATTTGATTGAATTTTAAAATATGATTGTTCTATATATGAAAATTATTGATATATATCATATATATATATATATATTCATTATTTCTTTTTATGGTTTATTTTTAGAATTTAAAAATTTATATGAGTTATATTTAAATTTAGATAATATTAAACCCTTATAAGTTATACATTTCATCCCCTTTATTATTAGGTTTTTACAATTTAAATTACTGATAAACAATATTTTAAAATCATCTATCAAAATTATTTGGTGAAATTTTAATATTGATGCTAAACAACTGAATGAAATAAGTATGGATTATTTATATCAATAAATACCTACTTCTCCCCCAGTGATGTTATCAAAATAGAAATGATTAGTATGTAAAAAAGATAAAAAGGTGTAACAATGAATTCCATTTCAACTCTTGTTATACAAAATAAACCATTATTAAATAAAAATATTGATATAGTAAAAAATTAAAAAAATGCATTAAATCCGTAAAGAAACACATAAAATACATTAGAATCAATGAATATTAGATAAGAAATCCATTCAATAAATTATAACTTCTTTATAATGATAGAGAAAGGTTAAAACCAAAATTTATTTCCGTCTTATTATTTATAAAAAAATATTCTTCAAATGAAAAAAAAAATAAAATTTATATATTGGATTTCGATATATAAATATTTTATGTGTGAAAAGGGAATCTAAATAATATTTTTTACCACAAATTTCCATTATTTGATTTTTTGAAAAATATTAAAAATAATTCTATATATATAGAATGTATTCTCATATGTTTAAAAAAATTATCTCAATCTATGATCAAATAAATAAATTATTTGAAATATAGTGATAAAAATTTACATTTACCATAATTAATTATCAATTGTATAACAAAAATTATAAAAAATATTACCTTGAAAAATAATTAAAAAATAATAGAAAGTTTTTTAAAAGGTAAAAATTATAAATCTCATGATATATTAAAATATATGTTCAAATTTGAATATTTTTTAATGGAACATTTTTATATTAATGTGGGGAAAAAATTCATTAATTATAAAAAAAATGTAGTTTTGAAAATATGTGTTAACATGCATTGATCAAATATAACAAAAATTAAATAGCATACTTTGTTTATAACATTTTCCATCAATCCTTATGATTCAATAGGATCTTCCATTGAGACATAATTCCATTTAATAATTTAGAGGTGTGAAAAAAACACTACATGGTATCCGATTTGTATCATAACCACAAATAATTGACTATGACTTCTTTATTATTTTTGTTCCCACCACACAACCTAAACTAATAAAACCGAAATATTTAATATATTTAATAGACATTATAAATATTTTCAATATTTAATTATTTTTGGATATAAAAATTAAATCATTTATATATCACTATAAACTATTATTATGTATATTATAGCTCAAAAACTGAATAAAAAATATATCTTTTAGATGTTGACTTATTATTTTCTGATAAATTTTACTATGATTTGACAATATTTGAAATATATTCATCATTACATAAGGGTTTCATTCCTATGGTCAAATATATTATCCACAGAATATAATGGAGTCATTGTGGAAAATAATTAAAAGAAACAATATTAAAATATTTTCTATTTTACATCTAGTGGGAATACCCATGACATCCATTGATTCTATGCAAATTTATACCTTGAAAAACCTCATGTTCATTCTATAAAATTACGAATACTAATTACTAACACTACAATGCCATTAGAAATTGGGAGGGAACATTAACATTTTGTTTTGCCCTTAAATTTAAAAAAAAATATAAATAAAACTTTTATCAATGGTTCTACATAATGTATAAATAAATTATATTTTCTAAAAAAACCTTAAATAATAAAATATTATTGTTATTTAGGAATTAGAGTCTTAGAATGAAATGTGTATAACATGATATAAAAAATTAATATGAAATGAGAATTAATCAAACATTAATTCATAATGAGACTAAAATATTAAACATTCAGGACTCTATGAATGTTTGATAAAATTTAACATTCATCATATAATATATACAAGTGGATTAGAAGTATTATTAAATACAAATAAAACTTATTTATCAAAAATAATCAACTTAAGGAGAGATATAAATAAGCATTGGTAGTATACTCATAAATATGATACGTGAGAAACATTAATTTTTTCAAAATTAAGTTGATAATATTATTCTCTTATATTCATTTTCTAATATTTACCAAATTTCACATTTATGCTCAATATTCAACCACCGCCAGATTTTTCCCATTAATTGCATCTTGAAAATAACTGTAAAAATGTAATTCATGATAAAATTTAACAAGTAACTCACATATATTTCACGGATTCGGATTACATGAAATTTCATATAAATTTTTAAATTTAGTTGTGTACAATATGATAGTGTTTTGTAGTATATATATTTAAGAAATATGAAACGAAATATATTTATAAAATAATAAATTAGTAGTATGATCACATTCCAATAATAATATAACACCTTGAAAAGATAGTTTTGAAAAAAATGATCATGTTTGTTATAATATTATCCAATTTTCGGTTATATGTTTTCAGATTCACATATAAGGTCCACATAACTAAAATTTAAATTCCAACACAAATATATGAACACAATTTATTTTTGGAATCATTGTACCTTTCCTAACAACACTCAAACTGGATTGTGAAAATTTTTTACATGATTAATTATAAATCATTCACACTGATCCCCCAACATGTAATCCTACCCTATATAAATAACCTATTATTGTGCATAGAACTGTTTGATAACAAACATTATTCATAAAAACAAGATCTATGTTCCACAAGTGTTCCAAATCACTACTTCATAAAAATTTATATATAGAGATACTATAAAAATAACATAGGGATTTTTTATCATTGGAAAATATTTTAGAATTTATTATGTCACATTGTCATGATAAAAACTGATTAAATTAATCAATACAATCCAAAAAAGATATTAATATCTTTATGGGAATCATATAACTATAGATATAATATAATTTACTATTATCAGCTAATTAAAAGTATCATTTTGTTGTAAAAATTAACATGTTTTGATGAAACTATGTTATTACATGGATAATATTAACTAATTATTCCTCAATGAAAAAATTAATAGCACATAATATATGAGAAATGATATAATAAATATACTATATTTTAAATAACTTCAAAAATTAAACAAAACCATATTAATTAATAATAAAAAATTTAATTTTATAATTTTTGAAAAAATTATTGAAAATATTTCTTGTTCTTGATAGAAAATAATATTATTAAAATAATTTTACCACAATCATAAACTATTAATTTCATCAATGTATATATATCATAGAAAAAACATTAAATTACATTTATTATTGGGATATAGATGTTAATTTTTAATATTCAATACATTGATTTCTAATTACTCCTCCAAACATTATGTAATCATATAATAAATATTTATACAAACAAATAATAATATATTTATAAATTACATTTTATGTCCAATTTTTTTTATTATAATAGGATTATAAGAGATTATCAGAGATCTATTTATTCATTATGAACCTTCATATCCCATAATAATAATTAGATAATAACAAATTAAAAATATATATCGGAATAAAAGAGAATTACATTAGAATATCATAATTGTAAAATATTGGATGAGAATGGTATATGATAAGAAATTGAGTGCTTCCTTTGGATTAAATTTGTATTAAAGAAACTAGAAATGGGTGGCCATGAGTAGGATATATCCCAAGGAACATTAATGGATTTCATTAATTCATTTATCGAATTAGTTAATGTATGTTGGGTTGTCACCAAATACTGATAAAATATTTTTTATACATTTACATTAAATTTATAAAAACATCACTGAGTTATTTAAAAATACATCACCATGTATTATATTATTAAACCTAATTAATTTATTAAATTTAAATTTGACCTAAAACATTATTTTCAACTTAACATAACACACCTATAAAATACAATGAAAGGACACTAAGTATTATAGAACTAAAAGTAACTTATTTAAAAAATTAAAATAATTTATCATATATAAACATAATAATTATTAGGCTAAATGGGAAATAAATAATTAATGATTATATACTAGAAAGTAATATCATTATTAACCCAATATTGTTTAATTGTTTCTCTAAGATAATAATAATCTTATATACTCAATGAAACGATTAACTTGAATTTACCTAATATTGATATCATGAACCCATTTTTCATTTTCTATCCTTATATTATATCACATTAACCAAATCAATGGAATGAGATGTCATCAAAATACGTTATCCTAAATTTCAATGAAATTCATTTGACTCACTATAAAAGATTCTTTCCCTTCTTAAATAATATATTTATAGTTGATAACATGATATAAAATATACTCATATTATCTTAATTTTGATATATTAAGTATATTATAGTCCACATGTGAGACATTTAATATGTAAAAAATTATTACGTCATTTAATGTGGTTATAAAATAAACGTACATTTAATACGCACACATAAAATAAACAGGACTAGTTTATTTGATGAATATCAATAAATATTTTTTTTCAATCTAATATATATTTCATCAAAATGATTCATCAATCATTATTCTCATCTATACTTATAATAAAAATTATTCATTTTAAATGCATGTGTAAATTGGAAAAATATGAAATGAGTAAAATCTAATTATCTATAATGGGAAAAAATATTAGATATCAATAATGAAAACATAGTTTATCTGAATGAATATTATATAGGATTGTGTATAGAAAAATACAATTATGAAATAAATATCAATGACTTTGAAAATAATATAAATAATTTAGAAACAAAATGAATAATTACAACATACAACAAAAAGGAATTATAATACAATGGAATAAAAATGAATAAATATATAATATGATAACAAACAAATATATCATGTGTAACCACTATGTCCATGAAAAATGAGTAAACATGGCTAACAACATATGTCCAAAATATATTTGAATGGTTATAGAAACCATATCCCATGACATAAGTTTTCCTGGTAATGTAAGTGTTTTCCCAATAGAATAGACAATTTTATAATTTTAAGCCCACCCATTATGAAAATATTTAAATACCTATGTGTTCAATTTGAACATAAAAATAATAAAGCACTAAAATATTATTCCATAATAAAATTTTGAAAATTAAATGGTTTTTAAATATTCTATGAGGTGTAAATAATATTGAATTTTTTTTACATTCCATTAAATTTTATATCAATTAAGAAATAATAAATAATAATTGTGAATTTCATAAAGGGTTATTGATAAATTATTTCAAAATATCATTTTAGAGTATGATAAGACTCTTTTTCAAAAATAAAATGAAATTTCATTTTAATTTTCATGTTTTTTCATAAAAAATATTTATGGACTTTGTGATATGGAAAATAATGATTTTTGAAATGAAATTTAATTGAAAAACAACGAATAATGAAATTAAAAAATTAATTACATATAGAAAACAAGGAAATCAATGAGAGATATATGATAATATAGAAATGTAATTGGAGATAGAAATATAGTTTCTCTTCCAAAAATCAAATTTTTTCCAAAAAATGAATATCGACATTAAAAAATCAGGTAAATATTTTATGAAAATATAATTCAACATGGGAAAAACATTCATAGGATTGGAATGTATGATACTGATCCATTAAAAAGATAATAAAGGAAAACTACACTTACAATTACTCTCTACATTCATAAACATTTTATAACTCCTTGTTTATTTTAATAAGACATATTAATAATATATTTTAAAATATTCTTTACACATAATTTTCTATATATCATTAAATTATATTCAATTATTATATAAAAATATATATTAGATGTTCATATAATAAATATTACTCTTATATAAAATGAAAATCATATCTAATTTGAAAAACATTGTTATTAAATAACAAAAATCATTATAATAAATATTACTCATATATAAAATTCTAAATAATTAAGAAATGATTTTTTTAGAAGAAAAAATGTGTAATGGTTTTTTTAATTTTTTTCTATAATGAAATTTTCATTTAATGGATGGAAAATTTTTATCATATTATTTATATGTTACATTTGTCACTTATAGAATTGTTTTATTTATAATATATCTTATATTATAATACACATTGGCTCTATGATTACCAATTTTTTTCTTTAGATTTAATAAACATATAATGGTCTCAATATAATTTTACATTCTTATATATTTTGTCTCATTCATCAATAAAATTATTCACTCATATTACCTCAATAAATTATCTAAATTTCAATACATTCTATAATTTATTTCATTTATTCTATAGAAATACTTGGTTGTATGATTTTCATGGGAGACCATAAGGAATAATTATTCATTCATGGGTCAGTTTTTCTAACTTGTGTATTTTTTACACTTAGGGAATTCATAAATATATTTTATATAGAAATATTCTAATCTTAATGTTAACTTTATATTATGTTGAAAAAATATACGTAATTGAAATAATTAATTGACCAACATTTTTCATAGTATTTCAAATGGGAATTATTTTCAACATTTGAAAATTATTAAAAATATATTTCTACAAAAATATATGCTATTATAGGAATTCAAGGGTCAAATCCAAGAGATAATTCATATATTGGATGAAAAAACATTATCAATACCAAAAAATATCTCTCTAATTGACTAACTATCTAAAAAAATGTTTCAAAATAATAGTGATACTCATACTAAAGTATACCCTAATCTATAGAATCCAAAATACATCATCAATGATCGAACAAAGGTTTATATTGTCACCCAAAACTGAAATAAAATTTATAAAGTATAACTATATTTTCTATTTAAAAAATAAATGTTGAACAACATATATAGGATAAAAATAACCAAATGTCGGAATTGGAAAAAATATTTCATATTTTATGTCTATGAAAAAAATATATTGAATCTAGAAAACTAATTTCAAAAATACAATAAAAGTCATGGTTTCTTACTTTAAAAATTTATCAATCACAGCCCTCGTTGAAATTTATTTTGTTTGAGTCATGGGAAGATAATTAAAATGAATGACAATAATTGAACCATCCTTAATAGTGTCCATGATCACTTATATATAATGATTACACCCACTAGAAAATACATGGAATAAAAATATCAAAGTACCTCGAAAATAATCATTAATGAAAATGATATTGAAGTTTGTCATATCATTATTCACTAAAGTTATTTCTTATGACACCTATTGGAATTTATGTCAGGGTACCCCCTAAATATTTCAGGTTGTGGGTATAAAATAATTGATATCATTGTTTCCCAATATATTAATTTTATGAATCTCTATGTATCTTATTCTTTTTCACATTCATGTTTGTCTTTAAAGCTATATTTTCCCATTATATTCGTGGAATAACCTTCACCCTGGTATTATCTTAAGATCCCCTTGAATTTTGATGTTTTTGGTATTTTTTTAGGTGGCCATAATGGGACACATGGTTTGGTTACACGGTTTACTAATCCATTAGAACAAACCGTGCAGAACCTCCAGGTCATAAAAAACCTTTCTAAATTTCATGTTATCCATTCTAAAATTAAACTTAATTTTTCTAATTCATACACATTTTATTTCTATCATTCATACACAACATCTAGGCACTCTCAACCACCAATAGAACTCAGTTTTGAAGTGAGATTTGGTGGATAATCATCATGGATTCTCTGGTAAGTGATTTACATTCCTTGATTCATCCAATTCATTAAGATTTATTCTACTTTTCTTGAATATAAAAATTTAATGATTCTAGGGAATCCTACCTAGGGGTTGTCTTCATTTTCTTTATTGAATCATGTGGTTTAGGTTTGTTTTCATGCTATTGTGGTGTGACGGTGGTGTGATTGATGTTTCTCACAATGATTTAATGGTTTTTAATGATTTGATTGTTGATTCAAATGTATGAACTATTTAATGAGTTACCTTTGATGAATTATATTTCAAGATTGTTTCTTTTTCATTTGTTCATTTCAGATACTATTTTTGGTATCATTTGTTAGGAGGTTAATTTTTATGTGCCATGTTTGTGTTAAAATGTGACTTTTTCATGTGTAATAAATGTTGTGCCAATCGAGGTTGTTTTATAATTCATGGAATAGTTTTGTTAAAATGTTTTTCTGCTGAAAATTCTGGTTTGTTTTAATATAAGTACAAATTTGATGATTATTGATGTTTTTTAAATTTATTTTTTGTGAAATGTTTTGTTATGATTTTTAGAATCATTTTATGAAAATTATAAGCGAATTATATAGTTATAAAAATGGTGAAAAGCATGTATAGCTAAATTTTGGAGTTTCTATTACAAAAAATCATTTGTTTATGTGTGAATGAAATTAGATTGAATGTGTTATTGGTTTGATCACAAATAAGGAAACTAGGAGAATCTATTTGGGAGATATGTACTAGTATGCTAGAGATCTGAAGTGGGTTTGTAGCTAATTCACGTATAAAGTTTGATGTTTACAACGATAACACAACTCTTATGATTATGATTGTTGACCACTAGGTTATGGGTAAGTTCTCTACTGGTTTCCCTTGCGTGAGAACAAATAAAATTTATGGTTACTTTTACACCGAGACATGAGGTTCCTAGGGACTACAACTAGCTAGAGCCCAAGGGTGTTCCATTGACTAGTACTGGTTGATTATTTTTTATTCACGATTTTATTATGGAATTTTTGGATGGGAAGTTTATTACACTGCATGTTTTATATAAATTTAACATTTTTTTAATGTTACCCTTTCAATTTTTTTTCAATTAAATGTCTCTTTATAGATATTTTTGCAACCATTTCATGTTTCCCAAAACATTAAATCTTGTTATCTTATTATTCTTCTAAAATTGAATATTTTGGTCGATCTTATTTGTATTATGATCACACCCAAATTACACGTTTGGGTGTATGTATATTGGGTCATTTTTGATAATGGTAAGGGGAAGGTCCTTGTAGATGGTTGTTCGGGTTGTTAAATTCCATCGATTGTGTGGTTTTTGTGGAGACAGATCAATGGTTAATGACCCCATGTTGTGTACTTGTCATTTGTTTATTTTTCTGCTACTTTTATAGATTTCCACTACATGTGTCATGTTTAAAACATTTTATTCAGTTCTTAATTTTATTTAAGGATTTGTTTGGAATGAATTTTCATATTTTTCACTTCCTCGTTATTTCTTGATTTATGTATCCTAACTTGATTAAATCATTCCTTAAAAATTATTTATGATAATTAGGAACTTTTACCATCCCATGGGGATATGGAACTCCCTATAGTCCTTTTCACAGACTAGGAATGGTGCCTATTTTTATGGAGATGATATTCAGTTATTGGAAAAATGGTATTAGAGGAGGATAATCATTTGGGGACATCTCAATATTTTGGGATTATTCTGGTAATATAAAAGCATAGAATTTGGGGTCTTGGAGTTATGGTTATGAATAGAGTACCTAGAGTGTACCACTCATGACTAACCTAAAGTCATCATGGGTTTTTGTGATTGTTTGTTTGACTTCTCTTCCATGTGGGACATGTGGGCTGCAGACTTTAAGTACACATTGGGTGATAGTAAAGTTGTTGTTTATTTTATTATTTTGATGTTTTTTACTTAATTATATTTAATGTATTTGATGAAATTTATCAAAATTTTTGTACAAATGATTTCATTGGGACTATTAATTTGTGTTGCAACATGTCTCCCTGAAAGGCTCTCATTCCCCAAAAATTGGATGCAAGATAGAGTTATCCCACACAGATTGATCAAAGGATGATAGAAGTTATGGTCAGGGCTATACAAGTCCAAGGATAAGGAGTAGCTTTTTCTATGGCACCAGCTATAGAATAATACTATAGTCTTAAGAAGGAAACTCCCAGGAGTTCATAAATAACAAGCTTCATACTTTCCACAGTAGCACCGAACCACAGAATGTAGAGGAGTGCATCGAGATGATTGAGCACATGTTAGAGTTTATTAACACACCTGATGAGGTCAGGGTGATGTGTGACTTCCTTCCAATAGAGGATCCCAGCGACAAGTGGTGACAATCAGTGTATCACGCATGGAAGCATTAACATATGATCATTATGGACTTCATAGAAAAATTCAATTACAAGTACATCCACAATGTCTTGAAATATACTAGATCCAGTGAGTTTATTGGCATTTTTCATAGAGATAGTTCGGTTATGGATTATTCCCCCGATGTTTTTGTAATACTCTGGTATTCTTTAGAAATCATCTCCAATGATAAGATGAAGGATCAGATGACTGAGAGGGGTTTACGACTATCCCTAGGCTTTTTTTAATGCTGAAGTCTTATGCCAATGTGGTTTATCAGGATTTTATAGAACATATTGAACGCAAGGGGAAGTCTATTTTCTCTGGTTCAGTGTTAGTGATGGGAGGTGGTGGTTCATTTGAGAATAAAATGCAACGAGAAGAGATGTAGAATAAGTGTGGTGGTATTTTAGGACATCTTTTAAATAAGATTTAATCAATGGATTCTGACAGAAGTTTAGTTGTGATCCACTAGTGTAGGAGGTGAGGGCAAACCCAAAAATCTTGAACATCTCTTTTGAAGCATGGTTATTAGTGTGGAGGTATAAGATATTTGTAGTGTTTTTGTCGGATGAAATGATCAATCATGATTTGGGATGGATTGGTGATTCTAGGGGTTTTCCAGCTTAGTAAGAGCCATCAAAGATGGAAAGATCTCTGTATGGTGGTCATGGAGGTAGGGACGCATCATCGTTTTGGATGAACTAGATTAGGGAAGGTCCATAGGAGGGTAGTTCTTCTTAGTAAGATATTAGGAATCTTCATGTTATGAAACAAGCTCCCAAAGAGATTATATGTTGGGAGGTTGATACTTCATGGTAATTCCTTAATTTAACTTATATTGTTTTTTCTATTCTAAAAAATGTTTCTTATTTTCTACATATCAGTACATGTATTTGTGAGCATGGTGAATTTAACAAACATGATTTTTTATTTCATGATGGTGTTGGTGACATTGTTGTGAAAGAAGAAGGATCATGGTCTCAGGTTCCCATTGTGTGCAATTACCGTGTCTAGGGTGGAGAAGTGTTGGGACCTCCTAGTCCAATATTAGTATATTTATAATGTTGTCCATTACAAGGATTAACATTTTAACTTTTAGGTTCACATCGATTGTTATCAGTGGTGGATGAGTTTCAAGACACCTTATGGTAGACCTCATGTTTTTTATGGTGAATGGGATCATCGGTCAGGTCATGTGGCACCTCAACTCCTATAGATGTGAAATCTAATCTCTTGATTATTTTCAATATCACAATAGGATTATGGTAATTCTCATGAGGGTTGATTACCTCATGTGATGGGTGAGTTCCTAGAAGTATTACATGATTATTTTTCAGGATTTATCTTAAATTAGGATGTGGATTTCTCGATTGATTTATTGTCAGAAATGCAGATTATATCTATTCAATAATATTGTTTGTCCCCCACCGAGTGGTGGCAATTAACGATGTTGTTTGGCATTATTGAATCTAAAGGATTCATTAGAAGTAGTATCAATCCTTAGTCAACATCTGTTCATTTTTCCAAAAATCCTTATGGGCCCTCTAGTTGTGTATTGACTAATGAATGTTGAACAATGTAACCATTAAGAAAAAATATATTTTTCCACATATAGATGAAATTTTTAATCATTTGAAGGGTGTGAAGTGGGTTTTCAATGATATATGTTTAATTGGGATACCACAATCTTATGGTGAAAGTGGAAGATGTCTAGAAGATTGCTTTTCAATATTGGTATGACCACTTTGAGTGCATGGTCATGGATCTTAGGTTGACCAACACAACAACTGTTTTTATGGAACTCATAAATATTATGATTCACCTATATCTAGACTCTTTTTGTGTGTTCATGAATGAAATACTAGTTTATACTAGCTCCTAGGAAGTGCATGAGAATCACATTCAGATTGTGTTGGGAACCTTAAGGTATCATCAACTTTATGAGAAGTTTTCCAACTACACTTTATGAATCATAGAAGTTAATTTTATTTGACATTTGATCGTAGAGGATGGAGTTTTGGTGGAGCCTAAAATGATCACTACAGTGATTTCATGGGAGTAGTAGAATAATGTTTTCAATATCAATAGTTTATTTAGCGTGGTAGTTTATTATAGGTAGATTTTTTTGGGATTTATTTCTTCTTTCCTCGCCCATTTACATGATCACCAAGAAAGGGATGATGATTTTATTGGTCCTATAATTAATGGAATCCATTGATAAGATTAAGAGGAGGTTGAATACCACCCCCATGTTTATCATTATGGAATTTTGAAAGATATATGTGGTGTATTTTGAAGCAATAGGTATGGGTATTACGTGTGTGTTTACGAAGGATAAACATGTGGATGCGAATTGATATCGCATTCTCTAACCACATGAAAAGAGTTACCCAACCCAAGACTTGGAATTGGTAGAGGTGATGCATGATTTGAAGGCTTGGTGTCACTACCTCTTCCGGTTTATTTTTCTGGTATACTCTTATCACAAGATCATTGCCTACATTTTCTATCAGAAGGAGCTTAATATGTGGAAGTAACATTGTATCAACTAACTTTAGGGGTTTGACATTGAAATTTTCTATACCTCAGTCATGGGTAATGTGTTGGATGATGCCTTGAGTACTAGATTACCATAACATAACATGAGGAAGTCTAGTGTTGAGGGTACATTGCTGGGTCTATTTTCTCATATGCACATGAAAACCAAGGATCACTGAGGAGGAACATTTTTTGTGAGTGTTTAGTTGACTACCACTCTTTTAGTGTTGTTTCAGGGTGATCATCCAAATGATGAGATATGTCTATTGTCGAGGTAGTTTCTTCATATTGGGGATAATTCTTCTAATTGGTCTTCTTCCAACATGGGTATCTTGTGCTTCATTGGACATTTAATAGTTACATGATCTATGAGGAATGTGGTGATAGAGGATAGACACCGGTCTTAGTGGTTCATCCATCCTGGTGATACAAAAATTACTAGGATGTTCATCAGTGGTTATAGTGTCTATGTATGAGACAATACATAATGTAAATATTTTAAATATGGGACAAGTGTCTTTAGGTGCAATAATATCATCAAAGACCATGTGGTTTTCCTCATCAATTACCCATTCATACCTAAAAGTTCAACTTGTTCACCATGGATTTAATTATTAGCATGACTCATACACCTCAATGTATGAAATCAATTTTTTAGTGATTTATAATCTAACCAAATCACCCAACATAATTCCAATCAGGTATACTACTAATATGGACGAGTTAAGACTATTTTATCTTCATGACGAGGTATGGTTTAGTGGTGTTCCTCCAAACAGTTGTCTCTGATAGTGACCCTCGATTACCTTTTTGTTTTTTGAAGGCCTTTAGAAGGAATTGGGGCCTCAATTTATAATTATCATGACATACCATCCTCAAAATGATCATCAGACAGAGCAGGCGAATCAAAATTAGGAGGAAATGATCCATGCATTTGTATTGTATTTTGGAGGTTCTTTGGATATCCATTATTGATCAATCGAGTTTTCATATAACAATAGTTTCTAATACTTTTTATAATGGAACCCCTTGAGGAAATCTATGTCTAGCCTTTTCATTCTCCTAATGTTGTGGTGAAGCTGGCGAGACCTCATTGTTGGGGTCAAGCATTATAAAAGAGACATCTGAGAAGGTTGTGCTAATTAAGAAGTGTTTATTATTATATTAGAGTCATAAAATCATAGGCTGATTAGATTCCTCATGATATATAGTTTTCTAGGGGTGATCAAGTATTATGGAAGGCACCCCTCATCTGGGTCATCGTTGTTTTCAAAAGTAGGGAAAGCTAGCACTGGGATTTGTTAGTCATTTTGGGATTACTGAATAGATTCTATGGTGGAATTCAAGATACATATTCCTTATTTGATTACGTCTATCCATGAAAATTTTCATGTTTCCTAATTTAAGATATGCAATTGGGATCCACATCATGTGTTGAATTGGGAGGAGTTGGAGATAGATCCCAATTTTTCTATTTTTGGGCAGTTGGTGTGAATAGTTGATTCCGAAGTGAATGTTATTTGGGGATAAAAAATCCTAATGTTTTGGGTCCATTAGAATCATGGGAATTATGTTGATGAAAAATGGGATTGGAAGACGGTTTTTGAGAAAGATTTACCATTATTTTTTTCCTATCAATCATTATGTTGACATTCTGGGTTGGAAAGTCATTCTTAATGGAGAGAATTGTCACATCCATTTCCCTATTTTTCTGTACTTTGTTCACCTCTATTCATGTCATAACATCCCCCTAGGATTACCAGAGGCCATGATGACTATGAATGTTTGTGGACTAGTTTTGGGTGGCCATAATGGGAAACATGGTTTGGCCGCACTGTTTAGTGAACTGTGCGGAAAAACTGTGCACAAACTATAGATTATACAAAAATATTTTGAAACTACTCCATTTAACTTCTTTAATTAAAACTAATCAACCAATTTCATCCCCATTTCGTTCCTATCATCCATAGACTGCCTCCAAAATCTATTAACCTTCATTGGAACTTAATTTTGAAGGTGGATTTGGTGGAGAAAAATCAAGGATTATCAAGTAAGTGATTTCACTTCTTTATTTCATCCAATTCCTTTGTATTTTTTAAACGTTTAATAAAGATAAAAATTTTAGAAGCTAGGTATTCAAGATTAGGTTTTTTTGTAAGTTTCTTGTTCCAATATTATTGTTTTATGATAATTTTCACTCATTTCTTGTTTGAAAATGGTGTGATAGAATTTTTGAACAATGATTTGAGTTTTTTTTGACACATTTTGTAGGTGATTCCATGAGTAAGAGTTATTATATGAGTTATCTTTTCTCAATTTATATTTTTTCATGTTTTTATTTCATTGTGTTTGGTGATAAATGTATTTTTGGTATAATTTTCTAGGCCATTGATTTTAATGTTCTATTTTTTTTAGGAAAATTATTTTTTTCATGAGCAATCCATGTTGTACAAATTTGGGATGTTTAATAATTATTGGAATGTTTTTATTAAAATGTTTTTGGGTTGAAAATTGTTGGTTGGTGCAATATTAGTTTTAATTCTGGTTTTAAAGAGTTGATTTAAATAGATTTTATGTGAAATTTTTTGTAATACTTTGTAAAATTGTATAATGGAGATTCTATGTGCTTTATTGAGATATAAAAATGGTGAAAATAATATTATATAGTGTTTTCTATGAATGTGACGATAAGTGGTATTTTTAGGTGTAACAAAAATTTTATAGAATTTGGAACTTGTATGATCAGATATAGGGAAACCAATGTATCTAGGTGGGTGAACGTGTACTAGTATGCTAGTGATCCAGAGAAGTTTTATCTCTGTTCCACATATAATATTTTATGTTAAAAACGATAAAAAAACTATGATGTTGATGATTGGAGACCACTAGGTTATTTGTATGTTACATACTAGTGGATCATATATAAGAATTGATATTTTTTATGGATACTTTTACACCAATAAAAAAGGTACATGGGGCCCACAACTAACTAGTTTCTAGGGGTGTTCTCTTGGATAGTGATCATTAAATATTTCATATTTACTATTGGCCTATGGATTGTTTGGATGGAAAAGTCAGTAGCTTACATGTTTTATTTAAATATATTCATTATTTAATCTTAACCAATGAAAACTATTTTCCATTAAAAGTTCATGTTTATAAATTATTGCTACAATTTATTATTTATAAAAACATGATTTCTTTTATTCTTATAATGCTTATCCCATAAGATAATTAGGTGGAATAATACTGAAATTATGTTAATAACCTATATACTTCAATGTGTGTAAGTACACTTGATCACGTTTTACACAAGTTAAATGCCATTTGAGATTGTGTTTCAGGTTTTTATCTTCCTTCCATGGTGTGGTGTTGTGGAGACGGCTTGTGGTTGATGAACCCTTATCGTGTGGTAGTTCTTGGGCTATTTTTGGTGAATCGTTTGTAGTTTAGGACCTATTGTGTCATTTTTAAAACCAATAATAATGATTTTAATTTTATGTATGTTTTTTTGGAATTATTTTTCATATTTATTTATTCATTATTATTGGTTCAATTATATATACTAAGTTGGGAATATCGTTACAAATACATTTTATTGATTCTTGAGCACTGATTTTAGTCCGTGGAGATTGAGAATGCCCTTGGGGCCATTCATTGAGTCGGACAGGTTCCAATTTTGATGGAGACCATATTTACATCGTTTCATTCTTCAAATAGGCCAGAATGTGACTTTATGTATAAAACACATTCTAATCAATTATTTTTATACCAAGAGGACTACCATATTACACAATAATGAAAAACATTAATGATATTTTAATCATTACCTAGTTTTTTACCTTTATCCCATAATTTAATATTGGATTTATAGTCACATTCATATATATACATGTTAAATAAACCAACTCATGTGAATTTTAGAAGTTTTCTAATTCATATTTCATTATCATAAAATAAAAAACTCTAAGAAACACTTTCAAACATTTAGAAAAAAACTATTTATTCTTTAATAGACACACTTTTCAATTCATAGACTACCCACTCAAGGAATATAAAAAATCTCTCTCTTTTTCTATGGATTCCACCACAATGTATTAGTGTTGTTGACATAATTAATTCATAACCACTTTAATGAATCCTATAACCATATACAAAAAAAATTTTACTCCTATAAATAGTTTGTAAAATATATAAATTATTATATAATAATTTCTAAAAAATTTCTTTCAAAGAAAATACAATTATAAGTATATCAATTCCATATATTAGTTACGTTTGTTCTGTCACCCTATATTAAATCATAAATACCTACACTAAATGAATTTGCGAGGAAACACTTATAAAATGAATGGGTGCCCTAGATTTCTTTATAATATTTTAAAAATAAACATACCCATATCTATTTTTCATTTTATGAGTATTTAAAAATTCATAATAATATGAATATATTTATAGAACCCAATATTATGTACCCATTTATATCTATAATCAATATGATCTACCTCATTGTGTGAGCTAAACTACATCATTATAATGAACTCTTTATTTTCAAGGGGAATGTCAAAACATGTAATGTTTCTAAAATGATTCATAAAACATCCCTAAAATGAACACATAGGTTCTAGTTAATTTTAATATCCATTTCTACAGTTTACCCTATACTACACACACCATCACAATCCATATATATGATATTTAACCCTTTAATAAAATTTTATACAATATCCTACCCAGGGAATACCTCAAACAATAATAGAATTTCTACAGACTATTATTTATAAAATAATCATATTTCATATATATTATAATCCATATCATAATTATATATAGTTTTAAAGTAATATATTTCATTTCAATCATATATCACAATAAACAAAACTACACCCACAACATTACTAAAAAATTCATCAATTATAATTAATCCCTTTAAAATCCATCATAAGTGAGGCCTCAAGAACATTCCCATAAGGTGACACCTCACCCAACCATATTCACTATAATAAAGTAATACCATTACTATTAAATTAATCTCAAAATTATAAAGTGAAAAAATTAACCCAGATGATATTAAATACCATATAATTATTAGTCCATATCTTCACAAGAAAACATGATCATAAAAATATTACATTTCTGTTTAATTACACATTAAATGAACATTACTACCCAATTATACATTATTTTTTCTATTATATATATATAATTTGACAATATAAATTTTAGGTAATTTGGTATTTAGTAGAGGAAAATAAAGATAACTCTTTTTATCTCTACATAATTATTTTAAATTTTATTATAAATAAGAACATTACTAATTTCATTAAAACAAAATTATTTTATTCGTTTCTATGATGATTTAATTTTATATCTATTAAATAACACCTTATTTAAAATTTGGTTTCCATATAATCATTGTTTTGAGAAATTTGTTATTTATAAGATTGTTTACAAAAAATAAGGGAGATCTAGTAATCTATACCATTAAAAAGTTGTATGTGTCCTCCTTTGATTCATATATATATTCCACAAGAGATTATACACTATTAAGTTAAATAAATTTCAACTAATAACATAAATGAACAAAGAAAAATGACGTCAATTTTATCCATACCCAAACTAATATAGAAAACAATTCATAAAGAAGTCAAATTAAATTATTATCAACACATAATTAACATAAATATAGATAATACACTATTAAAACTATATGTGTAATGCATCCAAATATATTCATTGGTTTAACTTAAAAATTCAAATTAATTTAAAAATAATTAATATATCACTATACGAAAACATTTGAATCCCATAAACATGTTATGTCAATTCCAAAATAGGTCTGTGATATTATATGATGAAATATAAACCTGATGTGGTTATATGTAAAGAATAATATCATTTACAATTACTTTTTAATCAATAAGATAAGTTTCTTATAGAAAGTAGCCAAATATAATATTGGGTTTCCACTATTGGAACCAAAAAATGGTATTATAAAATCCATACATTCATTTTACAAAATAAAACCTATAGATTCCTATGTATTTTCCCAAAAGGGGGGTTATCATCAACCAATTATACTAGATACACACCCTGAGGAAATAATAATCCTTGTAAAACCCCGAATTTCAACCTATAATCGGATAATTGGTTGTTGAATGTCCCAAAGTGTAAAATATATTGAATTTTTATGCAATTTCCCATAAGAAAAAACATTAACAATAAGATGATAATGAAACATATGTGATAAATCATTGATATCATACAATAAAAATAATCAATAAGAGTAAATGATTAATTAAATTTATAAAGACAAAATAGTAATATAAATATAGGATCATACATATAAATAACAACTTGATATAACTCAATAAAAATAGAAATGTGAATGTTGGATAACACGCCGTGTAGAATCTTTTGTGTTTGAAAAAGTTTCTCACAACACCACCACCACATGCTCGGTCATCTAAATCTAAGAATGTCATATATATTTTAGTGATGATTATCTAAATATTCTAAATATTTTCCACCCCGAAGCCTCATATGACTAGGTGAGAATAGTATACTAATTAACAAAAATAAATTAATTAAAACATTTTAAACAACTGATTCAAGTAAAAAAACCATATCTACCTATAGTCTACCAAAACATATTCCCCCTATAATTATAAAAAATTAAAATAGTTATTCATAACCCATTGAATTACCATAAAATTATATAAATAATATATATTTATATATATACATCAAAAAACTACTACCAAGAACATAAAACCATAAAAACCTATTTCAACAAACATTAGTCCCCATATAATGTTACATTGATTAGGTAAGGGTTCCTACAAACATAGGAGAACCACCTTTTATATGAGAGTCTACTTAATAGTAGTGAGGGTATAAGGGGTTTCTAAATAAAGACTATAAACTCATATAAAAGTAACAAAATAGACGAAATAAAAAAAACAACCATAATAATAATAAATGAATAAAAAAAAGTTGAAACATAAAAACATGATTAAATACAATCAAACGATCATATAATAATTATTCTCAGTTGATCACACCCTATAAATAACACATATAAAATTTAAATATGACGTACCTTTAAAAAAAATTTGGTACAACCATCATTGAGCCTTACCTCATCTTAATATTTTCACTCAGAATGTGTTATTTCTATGATTTTAAAACCCTGAGTCTCATCCCTTCTTAATCATAATATAGATAAGGTATGATCATTTATCAAGGTATCAATTATACTCATTAAGAGTGTTAGTAAATATCAATAGGCCACTCCCAATGACATCTCTAATATAATTATTAAGAAATGTGTTGAAATGAGAAATTCTCATACCAATAATAAAAAAGTTAACAGTTAAAAAATGATCACTATCGGTCCTTTGGGTCTAAGGTGAGACATATAATCTACCAAAATATATTTTAAAAATAATGGATGCCTCTTATTATATAAAAATAGTAACCCTAGGTGAACCACTTGCCTCCATTATATCACATTAAAAAATTAAAAACCTGGAATAATTCATTCATCATATCTAGTTAGTGAATGTTATACATGTTTCATCCTATGTGGGATGCCATTGAGAATAAAACCACCACCTAGGGTTAATTAGCTATATCCCCATATAAAAATAAAAATTGATTTACCAAGGTGAAACTATCTCGCCCGAGAAACTAAATATGTAAAATAAGATTTGGGTGTATTAATATCACCATAGAACCATTAAGAAATCATATAGTAGGTTGAATCTCATACCACCCTAAAATCATAAAAACATACTTTTAATGAAAAATCAGCTCAACCCAAAGTCACATCACAAATACTCATAGAGTCACACTCCACCATAGAGTTGTATCAGGAATACATTATTCATGGTTTTTATCCTACACTCTATTATTTAACAATCCTTAACATACTAAACATACAAAAAAGGGTAACTCAGCTCATCCTAGACTCATTTCACATAAACCTAGAGGGTCTCAACCAAACCTATTATTGGGCCAGACCTGCATTACATTGTGAATTCAACCTGATCAATAACCTTCAATGATCAACCACATATTAATCAAGAACCCATGAGTAACTCTTCTCACCCAATAATGAAGACATATACACATAGGGGTCATACCACCCATTTAGTGGCATCAAATATCTATTAAAAATGGAATAAATCTTTTTCAATGACTAAAAGAGCATTAAAAAATCACAGAAAAATATATTATATTGATCATAGACATTTATAAGCCACTTCTCTCCCCAGAACATGATTTAATTCCTCAAATGATGTTTTTTCACCAAAATATGACATTTGAATCCTAGGATGGAATCAAAATTTCACATCATATCCCCATCACTATGATCATACTAGCCTATCATCGTGGATCCTTTTGTTATTAGGTGACCCGCACGAGAGATGATATTATATCCCCTATATATCCTTCATTAGTTATTACCATAATACTAGGGAATTCACTAAAGTCCCTACAGTCACACAATATTATACACACCCAAAATTGGGTCTATAATTTTCTTCTCACACGTTATAATTAATCTCAACAGTTAGAGGGAATAAAAACACTCAAATGAAAACATAATCAAATAAATTATTATCACCATCGTATGAAAAAATACACTGTGTTCTAACAATAGGGATTTCATAAAGCTCATTTCCCTTCTAAACTAAACAAGTTTGTTACCCTCACTCCCAATACATTTTTAAAGCTACACAGGTTATAACCAGATGGATAATCACAAACTGGTAGTCGAGGGACACAAAACAAACTAATTATTTTGTTATCCCAATAAAAATATATTAATTGATATATCATATCACTATAGAAACCATTCATAAACCACCACCCACCACTAATAAATGGTAGATACGGGATTGTTATTTATAACCCAAAACATTACATTATTTTATTTTCATTTGTCCCCAGCTTCGATCCCTATGTACATCGGTACACTTCTATAATCAGCCACAATACTATTGATGGTCAAGGAATCTCACTCGTGAATATGGACATTATTGACTATGTAATTATTTTCCAACTCATGAATGTTAAAGATAAAAAATTCTCATTAAACATATATTCCATTAACTATACATGGAAAACATAACTATCCCATGCAACATAAACCAATTGAATTTATATTGGAGAAATGTTTGAGATGAAAAAACACATTTCTGTTTTCAGTATAATCTTATTTTTTCAATCATCAAATGTTATATTCAAATATTCACATTACCTCCTAGAATAATCTCAAAAATAAATCTATTCTAATAAATTAAAAAAATGAATAATTATCTTTTCTATTTAATTTAAATATTTTTTATTTCTAAAAACAAACATGGATGTATTTGGGTGTCCATAATGTAACTATGCATTCAAATAAGGTAAATATAACACTAATGATACGATCCCAATTTAAATGAAAAAAATGTAAACATGTTTTTTATAGTGGTTTTTACATTTTACTGTTAGCTTATAACCAATGTTCATATGTGATACATTGAAAGTATAACATTCAGTGTGAGTCTATATAAACTAATGTTGATAACCCTTATAAAAGGATTATTATAATGGAATTCTATGATGAATTTATATAGACATTATGTTGATATAAATTTTGAAATTACTTTACTAGAAATCTGTCACGACCCGTCCTTGGGGCCCGTGCCGTGACTACCCCATGCTCGCCTTCCATAGGCCAGGGGCTGGCGACTAGCACCAAAGGTGAAAATCCCTATAACCGAGAAGGCATTGCTTTTATAAAAGTAAACAAAACACCACAGAGTACAAGAGGAAGAAAAACAATAAGTAAAAAATAATGTGCTGAAAAGTAAATGGGCCAGAATACAAACCCAACTGAATGTGCGGCTACAACTGAACGAAAGTACAACCGAAAAAGGCAATCAGCTGGAAGAAGGAAGAATCTCCTGGGTGGTCCTCCTCGGATCCTACCTGAAAGGTAGGTATAGATAACGCACCTCCTGGATCGTCTACCACGGATCCTACCTAAAGAGTAGGTACAGATAGCCTCCTCAACGCTCTCGCCCGTCAACCTCCTCCGTGTGTCATCTCTCCATGAAGTCCTCCTCCAGATACTGACTCATCGTGTAGTCCACCTCCGGGTACTGGCTCGTCGTGTAGTCCACCTCCGGGTACCGTCCAGTCCTCGAACACTCGGCCTCTGTCAGAAGTGCCTGTCATATGAAACCAACACAATGAGGTGCGGGCATAGCCCGTGCAGGCGTGAGTATAACGATACTCAGTAGGGACCCCAATGCCCTCAAGGTCTCACTAAAACCAACAAGGATAACCACAAAGTTGATTTCAATAGATAACCTCTACATAGGTATATGCCCATACATACACCTATGTTATCAAGTAACCCATCTCATTCATGAGGAAACAAAAGGATCATGAAATCAACGGATAACCACTACCGAGGTATATGCCCATGCATATACCTAAGTAATCAAGTGACCCATCTCAATCATGAGGTAAACACAAAGGTCAAAAGTCTCAGCTCAAACCAGGATTTTTGTTATCGAAAACGTAACTGCTGAAGAGCCTCGTCTCTGGTGTGTACAGTGGTCCTGTCACAACTCCGAGGTACTTATCACTAACCTAAGACTGCTGAGGTACTCCTCCTGTCGATTATCGCAGGTCTGCAGCGAACGACGAGGCGCTCCATCCGTTGAGGGTCTGTCACCAAATACCAGGCGCATCCCCTAATAGCCTAAAGAGGTACTCCACCTGTCGAGTACCGTGGGTCTGCGGCCAACTACCGGGCGCTCCTTCCGCCGTGGGTCTATCGCCAAATACCAGGCGCTCCGTCCACTGGGCTAGTCGACTCACTCCAAGTCGAGTTGGTCAAGCTATCGTCAGGTTTCAGCCTGCTACACGGTCTCCGTACTCCGCACGCTCGTCTCCGGGAGGGTCCGCTCCACGAGCTACTAGTCAAAACTCCAAGTATCTCAAAGTCCCATGAAGAAGTATCTCAAAGGATCACCTCGTCATAGGGGTCTCAACGCAACAGATGGCACGTCGATCAGACGCCCAGTCTGTGAGTTATTAGCCTTTTTGTCCCAGGGGCCCGGTTGGTTTCGTGTGCGAACCAACCCCGCCGTAACTAAACTATACCCCAAACACTCATAGGGTATACTCATCGGGACCGTTTCTCAACGTGATCACCAACGCCGCTGACGGTTCGTCAAACGGACGTCTGTTCTGAATGATATCAGCTTTTCCGTTCGAGGGGCCCGGTTGGATTTCAGGTACAATACAACCCGGCCACTATCCAATAGCAACAAAATCTCAGGAGAAGTATGCCAAAAGTTTTGTCTCATCAAGAAGAAAACAACGAGACAGACGACGCGTCAATCGGACGCCGGGTCTGTGAGTTATTGGCTTTCTCGTTCCAGGGGCCCGGTTGGTTTCGTGGGCGAACCAACTCCACCGCACTCCGACGGCATCCAAACCTCGAGCGGAGTAAGTCAAAAGTTCCTTCTCACTACGAGAAACTCAACAAAGTCAACGGCACGTCAATCGGATGTCCGAAGCTCAAGATATGAGTGTTTCCGCTCCGAGGGCCCGGTTGGTTTCGTGTGTGTACCAACCCGACCAAACTCAAAGTAATCCAAATCCATGAGGGCGATATACCAAAACGACCGACTCTTTCTAAGGATCTCTACTCAACTGACGGTGCGTCGGTCGGAGGTCCGTAGGATATGATATGGGTATTTGAACCAACTCAGTCTGAAAATAGGGGGTCTGGGACCGGCCCAGCCAGACCCAGTACCCCCTGGGTTGGCCGAAAAGGGTCGACCCGGCCCGGGCGGCGACCCGGCCCGATGACCCGGCCCGTCCCGGAAGTCCGGCGTGGCCGGCGGCGCGGCAGCGCGACCAGTGCGGCGGCATGGCCAGCGCGGCGGCACGACCATCGCGGCCAGCGTGTCGCGCGAGCGCGCCTAAGGGAGGGGCTCCGCCCCTCTTAAATTAAATCGGCGGCCCCCTTTAAGGGGCCACGCCCTATGAAACCCTGGGGGTGTAACCCCCCCCCTAGCTTTTCCCCTATAACGGCCGACCAGCGCAGGGCCGGCCGGTTTCTTGCCGCGGAACCCCGCTGTCCCGCGGCTTCTGGCGTCGGCGGCCGGTGTTCCGGCCGCCTCCTTCGTGTTCTCCGGGGGCTGGTTTTTCCTGCCGCCACTTCCAGGATGGCTGCAAATTCATCCAGCACGGCGTGACGACGCCACGTCCTTCCGGCGTGGCCCGACTCTGGTCTCGGCCTCATTCGTACCCTCGACGCGGCACGACGACGTCACGTTTCTTCATCGTGGCCCACATCGTTCGCGTCTCCTTTCACTCAAGCGTGGTGCAACGATGCAATACCATCTTCACTAATCAAAACCGATGAAAAGCAAAGGGGGGAGGGGTATCATCCATGTTTTTGTGGACCGATTCCCTCCCGTTATTTCGATAGCAGTTGGCGTAAAACGTATAACCTTCACAATTTTTAATTTAAATAAAAATTGGAACATGGCCGGCATATTTATCTTTCACATTCAAAGGAAAGAATCACCAACATAAAATTTTCGATCCCCTACCTTCTGAATAAGCCGATCGGAAGGAGGTGTCGTCGTTCGAGGTTCGTCACGGTATGGCGTCGCGAGGATGACGACATCGAAGGGGGACGTCGGCGTTTATCCGACTCGAGGAAAGGCGAAGCCGTCGTCGCTCACTACCCGATTCCGCTTCCGAGCTTGTTCGTCGATCGGTTGACGATGAAGGGGAATAAGAAGATCCGTTGAAGAGTCTCGCCACGGAAGGGAAAAAATTCCGTGGAAGGAAAAACGAGCGTTCTTCGTCCGATGTGGCGTGTTCTTCGCGTGCTTCGCGATGGAGGGGGAGAGGAAAACTCAGTGCAATGCTTCCCAACCCAAAAATAAAATGAGGCTAAGGCCTTATTTTATTGCTTTCCGCCAACGATTTAAAAATTAAAACGACGTAACCCTCACAATTAATTTCAAATAATTAATTGTGAAACATAACTGCCCAATTAAATAGAGGCGTTAAGAAATTAAGGAAACGCGTCGGTTGACTTCGTTTAACAGGGGGTGCATGTGTATTACTTAAGAAGAAAAGAAATAGTGGGTCTCGTGTGGGTCCCACATCACAAATATCCTACCAAGTGGGTAGGATATTTTGAATTGCACCCTATCCGCTTCAACCCAGCATAAGTAGCTTAAAGTGGTCTTTAAGAGCCTTTAAGTGAAATTAAATAAAATTGTCGTACAACTTTATTTTATTTCATAACTTAAACCCCAAAAAATTAAATATCACAACCGAGCAAGCGCAACTCCGAAAGAGGCATTTCTAAGCAAAAACCGGCACTGCGATTCCATCGGTGCCCTCAGAATTCGATTCTGAGCACCGGTTCAAAAGATAGGAATTCCCGCTCATTCGTTCACTGAACGTACCCCAAGCCAAACTTCGGAAATTGATTCTGGGCACACCAGGTCTCGGAATCAGGCGCTGTCAGAAAATGCATTCTTGTAAAATTCAAAAGAAAATTAAGAAAAAAAATTCCTCAAAATTTCCTATTCTTTACATCACTCCCACCTCAGGGCTTTACATCCCCGTAAAGTTTCAACACAAACTAGGGATACAAAAACAGTACTGATCACGCATCTGAGCCTTCCGCTCCCATGTGCTTACCTGTAGGTTTCGTACTTCCAAGTGAAGCACACCCAAGGAATTGATCGTCCTCGTAGGATCTGCTCCTGTCGATCCTCGATCCCCAATAGAACCTCTGTGGAAGTAACCCCATCGCCATTGTCCTGCTCCTCATGGTCGTTGATATGCAAAGGGTTGAGCACATATTTCCTCAGTTGAGATACGTGGAAGTAGTCGTGCACCTGGTGCAACTGAGGTGGATGGGTCAAGCGGTAAACCACCCCACCTACCCAGCTGAGGAACTAGAAAGGTCCGTTGAACCTCGGAGATAACTTGCCGCCTTGGACACATCTCCGTAATCCTCATCATGGTGATACCCGTATAAGGACGAAATCGTCATCCTCGAACTCTAGAGGCCTCCAAGTCCTATCAGAAAAAGGCTTCTGTCGGCCCTGTGCTGTCCTCATCCACTATTGGATGACCTGGACCTTCTCTAGTCTCAAAAGAGCTGCTATGATATCTTCTTTGCCGATAAGAGAAATCTGGTCTCATCCCCTGGATAATCCACATTCAATGCCTAATACAGTCAATCCTGACATGAATGATGCATTCATGCCATAGATGACGTCATAAGGCCTCAACGTAACTACCAAGAGACCCAACTGTCACTCTCACCTCCAAGGGTCGAGTCACAATGTTGGAATCAGTGTGAGGTCACTAGGTCTCCTCCAGTAGAAATCTCGAAAGTGAGGGTCATGTCAACAGTCTTAACAGGGACAACTCAGTATCAACCAAACAAAAAGGACAGGAAAGAAAACTTAACAAAGATAAGTGTCTTTTCATTATTGTGGCTCATAGTACAAAGACACGAATGTAACAAAAAAAAAAACTAGAAGCAACATGATCAATAGCCTCCAGGTCTGGAGCTAGTCCCGCTCATGTCAATCTGCCTCTGGATGTCCATGAATATAGGTCTCAGCTGCTTGAAGCTGAGCTCTCCCATGTCCTCCTGTCCCCTGCGGTCGGGGGGGGGGCCTCCTGGTGGTGAGGGTGGCAAAACCCCGAAGCATCATCCACCTACAGCTATACGAACTGTTCCTCATCCATGGCCGCCTGCTCCTTGCGGTTTGCCCTGATCGAACCTCTGCCTGGGAGGTTCTTCATTTAACTGCTGGTCATCTGCATGGCTAGTCGGACAGTCACATGCCATGTGACCAATCCCGCCACAGGAGTAACATTGTCCACTCTTGGCACATCTGGCTCTGACTCCACCCTGGTTTCCCCGCACAACTGAACCTGAGTTGTGCAGTCGGCCACAGGTAGGTCTGGTCCTCTTGGACCTCTGAATCATCTGTCTACTACCTGCTGTAGAAGACTCTGCCGCAAGCCGGCTAGTGGTGGGTCCTGCTGCTGGAGACTGCTCAGTAAGGAAACTCTTCACTAAGAGGTCTCTCTTCAACACCCCTGTCTGCGTCATAATGCTGTGAGAAACAACAGAAGATCTAATCACTCGCCTGAGCCCTTGCTCGAAGGTTCGGGCCCTGAAGAACGGGTCTCGTACCATATTTGTGGAATAGCGTGAGAGGTATGTGAACCTCGCTGAATACTGTGCCACTTTCATGCTGCCCTACCACAGCTGAAATAGCTCTTGTATACCCACCGCTCGAAGGGTGGCTGGTACAAACTCTGCCCAGAATAGGCTCTCGAAGACTGCCCAAAGAAGTGTCTCCTCGTCTTGCATCTAGAGCATCAGGCTCCACCATCTGCCTGCTGCTGCCTGAAGAAGGCTGGCAACAAGGATCACCATGAAGTCTGCCGGCGTCCCCAGTAGCCTAAAGACTCTCACCACAGCCTCCAACCAATCCTCAGCCGCCTGCGGGACTATCCCTCTCTGGAACCTGGATGGCCTCTGGCGCTGGAACTCGTGCAGTGCGCTCAAGTGGCGTGCACCCTCTGCTGATGGGGATGGTGGCATCGGTGGCCCAACGGGTAGTAGGACCGCTGGTGCCTCCACTTGTGCCTCAAATGGGATAGGGCCCTGTACTGAGGCCACGTCGCTCAGCGGGCTGTCAGTACGTACCACTCTCGGGGCTCTAGCTGGTCGTTTGCGGGGAGGCATCCTGAATGAAACAAACATGACACGTTCAAACAATTATACCTGGTGAGCTGACCTGGTTTGAGATGATATTCAAAAAAAACTTCTAGAAACACACACGCAATCAGTGTTTTCGTGCACAAAGTCGGAAATCAGTTGTCCGGGTCCTGGTGTATGGATACGTTAGCCGCTCGCACCAACACTGGACTCCATGAACTGATAACCAAACTCGGTACTCTTAACACTATTGCTTCATAGAAAGAAAAGATCAGAGTTCTGAGTTCTGCAGTAGAACCGACTCCTCTGATACCAATTTGTCACGACCCGTCCTCGGGGCCCGTGCCGTGACTACCTCAACCCTGCCTTCCATAGGCCAGGGGCTGGCGACTAGCATCAAAGGAGAAAATCCCGATAACCAGGAAGGCATTGACTTTATAAAAGTAAAAAAACACCACAGAGTACAAGACGATGCAAAACACTAAGTACAAAAAAAAGTGCTGAAAATAAATGGTCTAGAATAAAAACCCAACTGAAAGTGCAGCTACAACTAAAAAGAAAGTACAACAGAAAAAGGCAAATAGCTGGAAGAAGGAAGCAGCTCCTGGGTCGTCTTCCTCGGATCCTACCTGAAGGGTAGGTACAGATAGCGCAGCTCCTGGATCGTCCTCCATGGATCCTACCTGAAGGGTAGGTGTCGATATCATCCTCAACGCTCTTTCCCGTAAACCTACTCTGTGTGTCTTCTCTCCGTGAAGTCCTCCTCTAGATACTGACTCATCGTGTAGTCCACCTCTGGGTACTGGCTCGTCGTGTAGTCCACCTCCAGGTACCATCCAGTCCTCGAACACTTGGCCTCTGTCAGCACTGCCCATCGTTTGCAACCAACACAACGAGGTGTGGGCATTGACCGTGCAGGGGCGAGTATAACGATACTCAGTAGGGACCCTGAGATCCTCAAGGTCTCACTAAAACCAACAAGGACAACCACAAAGAAGATCTCAACAGATAATCTCTACATAGGTATATGCCCATACATATACCTAAGTTATCAAGTAACCCATCTCAATCATGAGGAAACACAGGGATCCCGAAATCAACGAATAACCACTACCCAGGTATATGTCCATACATATACCTAAGTAATCAAGTGACCCATCTCAATCATGAGTTAAACACAAAGGTCAAATGTCTCAACTCAAACCTAGATTTTCGTTATAAAAATGTAACTGCTAAAGAGCCCTGTCTCTAGAGTGTACATTGGTCCTGTCACGACTCTGAGGTACTTCTCACTAACCTAAGAATGCTGAGGTACTCCTCCTGTCGAGTATCGCGGGTCAGTGGCCAACTACCGGGCGCTCCGTCCGCTGAGGGTCTGTCGCCAAATACTAGGCACTTTCCCTAATAGCCTACAGAGGTACTCCTCCTGTCGAGTACCGCGGGCCTACGGCCTACTACCGGGCACTCCGTCCGCCGTAGATATGTCGCCAAATACCGGGCACTCCGTCCACTGGGCTAGTCGACTCACTCCAAGTCGAGTCGGTCAAGCAGTTGTCAGGTTTCAGCTGGCTACAGGGTCTCCGTACTCCGCACGCTCGTCTCCGGGAGGGTCCGATCCATGAGCTACTGGTCAAAACTCGAAGTATCTCAATGTCCCACGAAGAAGTATCTCAAATGACCACCTCGTCATAGGGGTCTCAACGCAACAGATGGCGCATCAATCGGACGCCCGGTCTGTGAGTAATTAGCCTTTTCGTCCCAAGGGCCCGGTTGGTTTCATGTGCGAACCAATCCAGCCATAACTCGTCTATACCACGAACACTCATAGGGTATACTCATAGGGACCGTTTTTCAAAGTGATTACCAACGCCGCTGACGGTTCGTCAAACGAACGTCTGGTCTGAATGATATCAGATTTTCCATTCCAGGGGCCCGGTTGGATTTCTGGTACAATCCAACCCGGACACTATCCAACACAACCAAATCTTGGGCGAAGTACTCCAAAAGTTCCATCTCATCATGAAGAAAACAACGAGACAGACAGCGCGTCAATCGGACGCCCGATCTGTGAGTTATTGGATTTCTCATTCCAGGGGCCTAGTTGGATTCGTGAGCGAACCAACCCGACCACACTTCGACGACATCCAAACCTCGAGCGGAGTAAGCCAAAAGATCCGTCTCACTAAGATAAACTCAACAAAGTCGACGACACGTCAATCGGACGTTCGAATCTCAAGATATGAGCGTTTCCGCTCTGCGGGCCCGGTTGGTTTCGTGTATGAACCGACCCGGCCGAACTCAAAGTAATCCAAAACCATGAGTGCGATACACCGAAACGACCGTTTCGTTCTATGGATCGCTACCCAACTGACGGTGCGTCGGTCGGTGGTTCGTAGCCCAAGATTTGGGTGTTTGAACCAACTCAGTCCGAATATAGGGGGTCTGGGCCCGGCCCGACCCGACCTAGTACCCCCTGGGTCGGCCGAACCGGGTTGACTCGGCCCGGGCGGTGACCCGGCTCGACGAACTGGCCCTGCCCAGATGTCCTGCCCGACCAGCGGCGCGGCGGCGCGGCCAGCACGGCCAGCGCGGCCAGCGTGCCGCGCGAGCGCGCCTAAGGGAGGGGCTCCGCCCCTCTTAAATTAAAACAGAGGCCCCCTTTAAGGGGCCTCGCCATATGCAACTCGGGGGTTGTAACCCCCCGTCTTTTTCCCTATAACGGCCAGCCAGCGCAGGGCCGGCCGGTTTCTTGCCGCGGGACCCCGCGGTCCCGCGACTTCGGGCGCCGGCGGCCGGGGTTCCGGGCGCCTCCTTCGTGATCTCTGGTGGCCGGTTTTTTGGGCTACCACTTCCAGGATGGCTGCAAATTCATCTGGCGCGGCGTGATGACGCCGCGTCCTTCCGGCGTGGCCCGACTCCGGTCGCGGCCTCATTCGTACCCTCAACGCGGCACGACGGCGTCACGTTTCTTCATCGTGGCCCGCATCGTTCGCATCTCCTTTCGCTCAAGCGCGGTGCAACGATGCAATACCGTCTTCGCTAATCAAAACTGAAGAAAAGAAAATGGGGGAGGGGTATCAGCCATGTTTGTACGGACCAATTCCCTCCCATTATTTCGATAGCAGTTGGCGTAAAACGTTTAACCTTCACAACTTTTAATTTAAATAAAAATTGGAACATGGCCGACAGATTTATCTTTCACATTCGAAGGAAAGAATCACCAATTTAAAATAGTCAAACCCCTACCTTGGGTATAATCCGATCGGAAGGAGGCTTCATCGTTCGAGGTTCGTCGCGGTACGGCTTCTGGAGGATGACGACGTAGAAGGGGGACGTCGGCGTTCATCCGACTCGAGGGAAGGTGAAGTCGTCGTCGCTCGCTACCTGATTCCGCTTCCGAGATTGTTCGTCGATCCATTGACGATGAAGGTGAATAAGAAGATCCGTTGAAGAGTCTCGCCGCGGAAGGGGAAAATTTCCGTGGAAGGAAAACGAGCGTTCTTCGTTAGAGGTGGCACGTTCTTTGCGTTCTTCACGAAGGAGGAGGAGGAGAGGAAAACTCAGCACAACTCTTCCCAACCCAAAAATAAAATGAGGCTATGGATTTATTTTATTGCTTTCCGCCAACGATTTCAAAATTCAAACGATATAACCCTCACAATTAATTTCAAAGAATAAATTGTAAAACTTAACTACCCAATTAAATATAGTCGTTAAGAAATTAAGGAAATGTGTCGGTTGACATCGTTTAATAGGGGGTGCGGGTGCGTTACCTAAGAAGAAAAGAAACAGTGGGGCTCGTGTGGGTCCCACCTCACGAATATCCTACCAAGTGGGTAGGATATTTTGAATTGCACCTTATCCGCTTCAACCCATCTTAAGTAGCTCAAAGTGGTCTTTAAGCGGCTTTAAGTGAAATGAAATAAAATTGTCGTACAACTTTATTTTATTTCTTAACTTATTCCCCATAAAATTAAAAAGCACAACCGAGAAAACGCAACTCTGACAGAGGCGTTTCTAAGAAAAAACCGGCGCTGCGATTCCATCGGTGCCCTCATAATTCGATTTCGAGCACCGGTTCAAAAGATAGGAATTCCCACTCGTTCATTCACTGAACGTACCCTGGAAAAACTTCAGAAATTGATTCCGGGCACACCAGGCCTCGAAATCAGGCTCCGTCAGAAACCGCATTCTTGTAAAATTCCAAATAAAATTAAGACAAAAAATTTTTTCTTCAGATTTCCGGGTCTTTACAAAATATGAAGTGGAATTAATCTTAAAATTCTCTATAAATAAAATTTACATTTAAATGACATTAAAATAACACTAATATTTTAATTTACATTGAAGTTGGTATTCTAGAAATATGAATTTTAGAATCCATCATACCTTATATTAAATATTGATATTATTAAAAAATGATTACTATTTTTTTTAGAAAAGTAAAAAAATTATGTATTTCAAAATCTGAAAACACAAAATTCTTAAAAAATAGAAAAAATAGAACAAGAGTACCAAAACCAATTTAGAACTATTAGAATTATATTTCAAAATAAACAACTAAATGAAAAAAATTATCCCAATTATTCAAACCTATAAATTATTCTTAAAAATAAATTTTAATATTTTTTAAGTGTATGGTTGTATACGAAGAAACAACATCAAAATAATAAAAAATAAAGAATTATATATATATAAAATATAAATTTTTTAAATTATAATGGTTATATGGAAACTATAAATTTTTAAAAAAGTTATTGTAGTTGTGATTCTATGTTAAATGAATTGAAAACCAAAATATGCACATTAATAATTCGATTTATTTATAATGAAAATATGTTATCAAAAAATATAATCAATGATAAAAAAATATTTTCATGAAAACCCATTTATTAAATGAAAGAAAATTTATTATCATAATCATTCAAATACATAATTAATTATACATCCTATATTGGATACTAGGTTCTATTGAACACATAACAATTGTTATTTTAATTACAGATATTCGTTATGTAAACTGATGTAATGTAATAAAAATAAAGATAAAATAACTAAATTCATGGAATTCAACTTAATTATTTAATAATTTTCCAAATATTCTTAGAAAACCACCCCAAATAGGAATAACCAGTATGTCTTAAATATATTTTGTGGAAATTATTCATATCGTCGAATATCCACTAAATAATAAAATATTAATAATTAATAATTGTCAGATAAAATGTGGTTCATAATTAAATATATTTTCATTCCAATCAATGAATGGAAAAACATTATATCTCTATGTTTTTTATTATTTTAGATATATATTAAATATCGTTCTCTTGGTTCAAATATTTAACGTCTGTTGAAATATATTCTTGGTAGATAAATACTTATTTAGAATTGTGATAAAATTATATGAAAATACAATATAGATACCAAATTTAAAATTTAATTAATAATGAAAAAATAAAAAATGAGTAGTTTTTAAAAATAATTTAATAAAATAAATTTCTATACATGGAAAACTTCTACAACATTGGTAAACCGAATTTCTCACTCTTTAATTATGTTTTATCTCATCCACATATGTAATTTCACCAAAATCAGTATACCTGATCTGTTGGTTATTTAATACATTTTTAAAACATATAGGTTATCCCATAATAAACGGATGAATATTCATTGTATTTTTAGAAACTAGATATATAAATAATTCCTACATTAGATTTTAATTTACAAATTAAAACATTGTTTTATATTAATATAATTTTTACTTGTGGTATATCCATGATTATAATTCACTGAATACTCAATATATTACTATAATAGGAATTAAAATAAGAGTTACCTCATATACCCAATAATATTTATGTAAAATATATGATATCATAAATAAATAAGCATAATTAGAATGGTATTGAAAATAACATAACACACACTCAATTTAAATTATTTAACTATCACTACAATATAATTCATTATCAATATGGAATGGTAAATTAATGAATATATATTCTTTTTAATCTATAACTTTATTATAAAAATTTGATAATGAATTATCAATATTTAAATTTATGTATGTGATCACACATTCTATTTGGTAAATAGTGTAAATATAATGACAAGGCATAACCATTTTGGATTGTTACATATTTGAACACATATAAAATTATATCAATAACTTTATTGTGTTAATTTTATAATGAATTATCGACCTGAAAATAAAATATTTTAACATACATTCCATTTAAACAAATACAAAGAATATAATGGATATAGAAAAAATTCCATTGGAAAATATATCGAGTATAAGAATAATAAAATTTATAATGTAGGAAATGATCAATAATCTGAATTCATGATATCATGAAAAATGATTTATCTATTTCCAACTATATTCACAAGATAGTTAAATAATAGTGGATATGTAAAATCCAAATAAATATTTAAGTAAGTTTATCCTAACGATTCATGTAATGTGAATTCCAATGCTTCAAGGGGATATAAATTGATGGGACCCACTAGAATATTCATGTATAATGTGTTAATCAAATATCGAATACATTATTTATCTTATGGATCCATATGTCGTATCCTTATAAATATGTCATGAGTGAATGATACATATTAATCAATATTTCCCATGTCAATCAATTCTATTTCAATATAAAACACAATATATAGAATTTTTTTGGGTTAAGAAATAAAAATATTTATGATAATTAATACTGATTCTTAAGGGGAAAATTATTTCCTATGGATTATTAGAGAGAAAATATTTCAAGGGATTGTTAAAGACTGAAAATATGAATCATGAAAGTGAAAGTCAGTATATTATTATTATTAAATGAATATAAACCATCTATAAGGAAAATAAATATGCCATCATTAAAAAATATCCCTAGTAAATCATAATTAAAATAAATGGTTGAGTTTGTTGATGAATAAAAAAATCAAGAAAACATTTCTGATGAAAATAAACTTTAACATATAAATTTTTTTCCCAAACTAAAATATCAAAACACATTCAAAAAATTATTATTTATAAATAAACACTTAAAATTAATAATAAGTATTTAAAAAATTTAGTTTTAATTACTTTTGAAAAATTTTCATCTCTCATGCATGTTCAAACAAGTTCTCTTTTCATATTTTTCATAAATTCAAAATAGACCTTGTTTAGAAAACATAATGAAGATTACATTTAAATATTTTTTAAAAAATAAAACATGTTTATAAACATCATTAATAATTTTTTTAGATTTTTTTAAATGTAAATAATTATTAGATATACATTGTTTTGGGATAAAATGTATTTTTTCCGAGGTGGTAAATAATGTATGATATTTCAAAAAACATTTTGATAACCATTTTTAAAAAAAAAGAGTGGAATATATTGAATATTACATTATAATTTCATGAATAGATGGAGTGGATGAAAATTAATGGTGTGTATTATATAATGATCAAATAATTTCCATCAATATAAATTAAATCTTAAACAATCCCCACTAAAATGAGATACCGAAATAAACACTAACAATCATTATTAATTGAAATGAGAATTAAGCAACTAATAAATTATCTGAATCAAATATAAATTCACATAAAACAAATGGGTTTTTGAAATAATATATTCTAAATTAATTAAACATATAATCTTATTAAATCAATGAATTTGAGGAGTAACATCACCCTATACAAATATAATGAATACTGAATTTTTTTCGATTTGATACCATTTTATTGAAATCACATTGGATGAAATAATTCCAATTTAAACATATAGTGATATTATTTTATAAGTTATGATTATATTACATGTAATAATGGATTCATATTTAATGTTTTAAATAATTTAGGTCCATAACATTTCAATATTAATAATTAAGTAAAATTTAGATGAAGTATTATACATCATACTTCATTTTTGATGAACATAATTTAACTTATAGTTTATTGGTTTTATGTATGTTAATAATTTATAAATGAACCTTATTCATATTTATAATACAATATATTGTTCTCTTATATGTTTTTACCTATTTATTATTAATAATATATTATTATTTTCATTTTTTCAGGTGGTAATCACCTTAATTTCCCTTGCATGTTTTATCCTTAATATTTTCATTATAATGTATATTGTGTAATTTAATTATACCTAGAATGATATTAATTTTACATATATAATTACTATTTATCATATACTTATTTATAATTATTATTAGAATTTAATGTGGTTAATGGATCACATCACTTTGTGAACATAGTAGGCATTATGTACCAATGAGCGACAATTTCATACCTTTAATGGCTGAAAAAGTAAGGATGATGGAGTAATATTATTATTATAGAACAAATATCAGGTAAAAAATATCACATATTTTCTTTAAATTTATCCTTGGTGTTTTTCAGTTAATGATTCCGTGAAAATTCACCCACAACTCCTCACGAGGTGGTAGTTTTCCGTACACACTTGTGATTTTATGAAATTTAAATTTTAATGAAAATATAGATTTTAAAAATGATATTATTATTCTAAAATTATTATAATTTCCTAAATTTTATATAAATATTTTAAATCCATCATTATATTCTTCCTAGAAATGTTTTGACAGAAAATCAATTACATCATTTTGTAAGGCGGTGACCCGACAAAAACATGATTGATGATTTTGTTTTGTCATTTCATGGAAGTGAATATGGATACAGGTCATGAACATATAATAATAAAATTTAATTATATGTATTATACTTACATTATTATATAATCATGGCCAAATGATATTTGAATGTAATGGAAGATGAAACAATATTGAAACAATCATTTAATAACATTACCAATTATTTTGAAAAGTTAATACCAGAATCTTTATAAGTTCGATTTATGATCAATACATGACTTATAGGTATTTTCTATATTAGTAATGACTATTATTGAGTAGGAATTTTTTTATCTATATATCATATAAAATTTGATGTGGTATGGATATGTGGTGGCATTTTATAAGTGGGGCATAGGATACACATGGAATTTTTAAAAGAATCAAGTCCATATTCAATTAAATCAAGAAACACTCTTTCATAATTATTTAATATTAATAATTAGAGTGTATAACTAATATAATTCTAGAATTTATATTTTTTACATGTTTTAGGTCAACTTTATTGCTTATATTTATAGGTTAACACCCAAGAAATGTAGTTTTAATCTTAACTCCTTTAATGCATTCCTAATTGATTGACTATTAATTAAGGAAAAAAATTATGTTAACCATATTAGATAATATAAAAAATTATTATTCAAAATATGGATTCAATTATCAAAATTTATTTCAACAAAATAATATACTTTTTTTAATTAAATCTACAGATGCATTAAAAAGTGGATTTCCAGTGAAAAAAATATAACATCTTCAAAACATTATATCAAAAAACAATCTAAAATATATTTCACTACAAAATATGTTAATTTTATAATTATTTTAATTAATTTTACAGAAAACAATTATATATAATATTTATCTTTTTAAATATTTTAAATGAAAATGTAGTTATTATTAGAAATCAATTATTATAACTACTCATAAAAATAATATTTATTTCATCAAAATATAAAAAATTCACTCATGGATGTATTTTAGAAATATAATTCATAATTATTTTTTAATAAAATAAAATTTCTAAAATTGGAAAAAAAATAATTTATGTGTGCAAATAGTAACTATTAGAACTTTTAGAAAAATATTATCTTCATAAAACAATTAGTTTTCATTAAAATGATTGTTATTTTATTCTTAATAAATATATTAACAATTAATTATTTAATATATTTTTAAACCAAATTAATTTCATAATTTAGTTAATCCTATACATACCCTCCAATATAACATCTTGGTTATAAAGGTTATGTTTTAGAAATGATATTTTAATTGAACATTTTGTTTAATTTATACCCAATCATGTGTGCATCCCAAACTATTAATAGGATTTAACATATGTAATAATTAATATATCTTAATGTATCTGGCTTTATTATTCTCATCTATGAGATTTTTTTCTGAATCATATAATCTATAAGTCTTGATTAACTTATTTTAAAATATTCAGGGTGTTACCTTCTAACCCACCTTTAAATAAATTGTACCCTTGAAATTTTATTTTTATTTTAGAAATAAAGAGTACAGAATTTGAAAACATGTTTTTTGGTAAACCCAAATATTATAAAATGGTATTTTTAAAATACTAATAATAACAGTGAAATGGAAGTACAAATTTTATCTCGAATAATACACACTAGGTATCTAAATAAGATAACATTATAGGGATGTGAATATATTGAAATGTAGTTAAAATATAAAAAATTATAGAGAGTTATATAGATCATTTATGATAATAAGGTCATTGATAAATGGAAATTTGAGAAACTCTATAACATAAATATGTTTTGAAAGAAACTGTCATTTGATTCATCAGATATGAGGGTGATATGATAACATCCTTTTCATGGAATTTTTTTTATAAATTTGATGTATTCTTATACAATCCCGACTATGAACATAATGAAATATACATTCATTTTATGCTTCAATTTCATAATCATTATTTCATATTTTGGTTGTTCTATGATCTATTTCTACTTCATCTCTTACACTAAGAAATGTATATTAAAAAATTATTTTTTATGCATGAGGTACTAAATTGAGATTTAATTGAATATAAATTCTGTAAATGTGTGAAAATCGCATCGGCTTATCTCAAAATATTTTATTAAACTGATACCCATAGCCAAAGCTATTTAATATAATTAATTAATATGTAAACCTCAATTTTATTATTAATGGTTTAACTATAATATTTATAAAAAAATTAATGTAAAAATCGATATAATAACTAAACTACCACATTTGACAATGGTAAGTGATACACGATTCCCATCCATCGGGTATGAGATCAAGAATTATAGCTTTATTAGATGCGATTCATTTCCACCCATAAAGTTATTTTTATTTTTAATTTGATATTAATATAATTAATATAACATTCCAAAAGTGTAATGACACCTAATTGCATAAAAACTGGTAATAATCCAAAAAATTTACCACTACCCTTAAGCTTATACTCAAAAAATGTAAGGTAATTGTTCTTAAATTAACTTTTTCATTATAACATATACTAAAAAACTGGGTTGTATTTCTATAAATTTCACTCAAATTATCATTTATCCTAGTAGATTCGCATTATATAAAACCATAAAATAAAGGTTTAATATTTTTATATTATACTAATTCTGAAACCCCTAAACTGATGATGTTATCTATAACCCATATGTTAATTAATACATATATACTTATAATGTTTAACACAGTCTATATATGCTACATGTTCTTTATAACATAAATACCATTGGAAATAATTATTTTACAATATAACACGAGAATCCCAATATTGAATTGTTTCTCCCTAACACCATAAATGCTAAATTTGTCATCTACTACCAACACATTAGAATGATTATAGGGATATTCATCCTGAAGGAATGATTATTTTAGTTGTTTTATTATAAAAAATACAGACATGGGTATTGTATTAAAAATGAATACACAAATCAATACATTCTTTTTTTAAGATATCATTATTCCCACTTATCATATCATTACCTATATTTCTTAGTATACATCATTTTTTTTGCAAAAAGTAATCCAAATAATGATGAGATCCCAAATTATAAAAATGGGTAATGTTTATTGGAAAAAATAATGAATAAATTAGTTTAGTTTTTGTTGAAAGGTAATAAATGAAAACACATTCAATATAATCAAAAAATTGAGAAGGGGTTGATTAAATAGTGTGCTAAGGTATATAATCGAATAAACATTCCATTTTGAATAACTATAAATGGAATAATTTATATTTAAAGGTAAATAACTAAACACACATGTTAGTAAATAGATAAATAGGAAATGAAAATTCATCCATAGATAAGGTCTAAGAAAAAATATAATGGATAATAGTGAAATCTTATTTATAAATAAAAAAAATTCTTAATTTCTGGATTTCATGTTTCCCATAAACATGATACCATTACAGTTATGATATATTCTCAATACTATTTAAATATAATAGTATAACACATATATTATTCATGGAATAAAACACCATTGGTATGTCACTATCTAATTTAGTTTCACGACACTACCTATGAATATAGGGGATAGTTTTTTAATGGTTCTCAATCCATGTACGAAATATCCAAATCATTCCATATATGTCAAGAAATCAATTAAATAAATAAACAATGTGCCTTATTATATATTTTTACTATGTAATTAATATTTTATTTTAAATATTAACCAACATTACAAAATAACCATAAATGTTATTACTATATGTAAAAAATGGTATATGGTTTTGAAAATTAATTTATCATTGATAAATGATATGGATAATTAGTATGAATTCAATGTCCAATTATCATAAGAATATGAATATTTAAATGGGACTACAAAAATGAATCAAGGAACTAAATTTCAATACCATCATAGTCCAAATAAATCAATAACCATATTGAGGATGAATAAGGGTGGTATAAATAAAATATATATCATGTGAAGTTAAATGAATTGGTTGTTGTATTTAATCAATATGAATTTATTGAAATTTACTTTTAAAAACATTCATGAAGAAAAATATATTTTTATATTGAATTTTTTAAAATCATTTTCATTGAAAATAACATTTTGAATAAATATTAATTATGAATAAACATTTTAAACATGAAAAGTTGTTATTTATGAAATTATGGTATGAAATTTCATAAAATACATACAACAAAAAAACCTATAAGGTAAAAACGTTAAAAAAGTTCATAGTTTAGATAATTATTAGTATATTCTTATGAAAAAAATTAGAATGAAAAAAAATTTGAATTTTATTTTAATAAATCATTTAGTAACATTAGAATCATTCTTTAAAATAATTTAAAAAAATATTATTTTCAGAATAAAATATGTTCTCGACTAAAAAGGTAAATGAATTCCAAATTTTTTTAAAGTACTTTCTAAACCATTTATAGTACCATAGAGTCAAAAAAATGGTACTAATACTTGAAAATCGTCAAGAATAACTAAATGAAAATAAAATTGCATGGTTAATTGAAAAATAATGATTTATATTTATTTAATGTAATTTAAAAAATAATTAACATTGATTAGAATAATATTGTTAGATAATATCTTAAAATTATCATGAAGAAGAAACCAAAATCAATAAATGAAAATATTAACTAGATAAATGATAAATGCACATAAAATAAGATAAAATACATCAAAATATAGTCAATAATATTATAATCATAATATACTAACATTAATGATAATGAACAATTAATATAACCCAATGAAAGGAATTTGCATATAAAATTTCATTACCACTTCAAAACATTATTTTAAAATACCCTTATAATAAATAAATCAAATTAAAAATAACAGTACCATTATTAGTGAAGTATTCATGATATTAAATTCCATAGTTATTTTTATAAAAATCATAAGTTATATAAGTGTTGAATATTGTATGTTCCTCAGGAAAGTAATTGTGTCCCAAAAATCCATTACCTTGTATTTCCTTTTGGATGAAAATAATATAAAATACTATATAATTGTTTTATTTGTTTCAATAACTTATAAAAAAAATTATCATATTCATTATATCATCTATTATCTTATCATAATATCTTATTACCATTTTTTGTGATCATTCATTATTATCACTATTTATTGTGTTAACTCCCTAGGGTTTTATTGTGTGTTTAATTTTTTTTTAGTTATTATAAATTTGATTATAGTTTTTTAATCAATAATATTTGAATAATTTTGAAACTATAATATATATTCATTATATATTTTTGTTAATAACACATAATTATTTGTTATAATAAATGAACTTCAACATTCATCGAGATATTCGGTTATACGTACGCTTGATAAATACACCAATTTTTTGGTCTAATATAAAATAATGGAAGGTAAATGATATATTTTTATAATATAATTTAAATATCATATATATTTTATATATTTAATATTATCTATTAATATCATTTTAAATAAATTCCATGAAATGTGTGAACAAATCGCATCACTCTGGGGAGGCGGTAGTCCACATATCCACAAATGATGTTATCGTATTTCAAAAAAATTATAAGAATGACAATATGAGTTATATAAAAAATTAAAATGGAATAAATCAAATATTAATACTAGATATATAATATATTTATTATATATCGATCAATATTTCAATCTTATAAAGGTTTTAGTGGAAGATTAAATCACAATGATTTGCTAGGATGTTGTCCACTTAAAGTTCGAATAATTATTGTGTATCCTATTTTATTAATGGATCTGAATGAATAAGAATAAATATTATCATCAAAACATCTGTGTATATTTTAGATGCTTATTCGGTTATATATTAATTCCATAAAAATAATTTATTATTGGTGTATAAGTACCTGAAACAAATGTTATTATTTAAAAGAGTTACCTCTTATTTTGATAACTCATTTTGGTTCATACAAATAGTCTTTCATGGTTTGATTTTAAAAAATTAAGTATTATAGGAAAATTGGAGGGATATTTGGAGATTATGTGTAGGAATTTTTAAGATTAAAAGGGCCTGACATGTATAAATATGTGGGTGTGGGGAAAAAACCTTCAATAGTGGAGGAGTAGTGGAAATCTTGTAAATTTTTTAATATAGAATTCCACCCACTTTTTTCATTGTCATGCTGATCCAATAATGTAGAAAATTTTATAAAATTATATATATGGAAGACATATGTCCAAGAAATGTATATTTGAAAAATTTATAGGACATTTCTCCCTTAATTTTTAAGGTTTAGTCCCTTATTAAGATTAATTTTACCTTAATCATTATAAATAAATTTCAATACATTTAATAATATTATTTCAAAAAACTAAAATTAAAATATTATACATTATAAATTATTTTTATTTCAAATATTTAATCGATTTTTAAAAATTCTAATTCAAATAGGGGAACAATTAAATTAAAATAATCTCTTATAAGTGATGACCGAGAAGGATTTTAATAGAAAATATTATAATATATAAAATGATTTTATACAAAATATCAATTTTAAATTCATTCAAACAACCTAAATTAGATTAATTGATTTCTGGTTAATATAAAATTCAAATAAAATATATTTAAAATATATTTTTTCAAAATAAATAAATTTTAGGAATATTTCATCTTCAACTAAAATTATAGTATTTTCATTATTTATCAAAAAATTGAACATCACATAAAAAAAAGAAATCAATATAAGTTGATTTTTAAGTTTCGATTTCTAAAATAAATTTTATGTTCACATATAAATTTGATTAAACATACTAAAATTTTATTTAAAATATTTATTCCATTAATTGGTTATAAAACTAACTTCATACATACAAAATATATTATGCATAAAATTAGGTTTGTTCTTCTCTTATGCATTTAAAAAATATTCGATGAAATTTTTTTCACTGGATATATAATTTATATATATTTTTGGTTTCATTCACTAATAATAATTAATTTAACAATTATTGTTTAACACCTTTAGTGCATAACAAAATATTTTTATAAAAATATTACATTGATATTGAATTTTTTATTATATTAATTATTAATTATTTTTTAACTTATGAATTAAATCATATATTTTCAATTTTAGTAATTATTATTCATAACTAATAATTCAATTGAATGTTTATATATTATTATATTATGTAATCATATTTTATAATATATTAGTTTTTAGTAAAACTTTATCATATGTACAATGCAAGCTATCAAATAAGTGCGCTGTAGTGTTTGATGAGTGTTAACACACTAATTTGTGCATTGAATGACATAAAATATATTAGATTTATTTGAAATATTAAATATACCATCATTTATAGATATTTATTATTCAATTATACTTTTTTTTCATGTCATACACACTATTAAAAGAATGTTACCATTTTTTAATTTTCTTTGAATAAAATTTCCCCAACTTATACTATTTATTTAATTGAAATATAAATACAATATCAAAAATATAGGGGTTGATATTTGATAATTCATTTCTTTGAAATCTCAAATCATGAGAGGGTTAATATAATATCCTTTGTATAAGGGATATCGATAAGAACAATTGTCATCTGGAATAACATATAACTTCGTATCTATGTAAGAGTAAATTAGTGGCAGGTGGATTCAGGTACATGGAGGAAAAATATAAGTATTTATATGTGCGATTAAGGTATTTTATCAAAATTAGTTAATGAATAATAGTTTTTTTGGGCCTCCAACTCATAAATCAATTATTATTTAAAAGAACATTGATTTATAAAAATGAAGGCATTATAATAACATTGTTCATTTAATACACTTTTCCTAATGTTGAGCAATTCATTTACTAACTATGAATATAAGGAAATATAATGACATGATAAATTTCAATTTTATATAAAACAATAATATTTCAGATGGAATTCAATTATGTTTTTATTCTTCCTTTACACAATTAAATTGATATCCTAGAATAAAATTATTCACGGGATGCACAAAAATTTAATATTTATGGATCATATGATCCATAAAACATGTATTTATACTTTTATATATCTATTTTCCTAATAAAATATTGTTAATATGATTATATTGAAACCAAAAAATTAAATCCACTGGTCAAATTTTAATAATTAATATTCAAATTTATTAACAACTTATATTTACAACATTACCATGACATTGCATACAATTGTGTTAGGTGTGAAACCCTTATCATTCCTCTTTCATGGGTTAAAACCCCACTACCTTATAGATTTTCCATTTAAAAACTTATTTTAATATAATTTAGAAAATAAATTTGATTTATATCCTTGAAATTTAAAATTTTAATAACTATTTAACTCTTTTTAATACAATATATTTTTTCAAAGACTAATATTCATATGTGACTATTATTACAATTTGATTAATGATAGTTATAACATTAAAGTTTCTCAATAACATTAAACTCATATCTATAAAATGTACATAAAATTTTCTTTCAATTTATTTTTCTCAAGAACAAATACTATAATAATTAGATTTATTTACCTTAATTAAAACCAATATATAATTAATTTTTTTAGAATTTCTTTTTATAAAACCGAATAAAATGTATTTTTGAAATTAAACATATGATTATGCTTAATATCATAATATTTTGATGCTATCAATATTTCTTATGTTTATGAAGACAGATGTGCTTCTATGATAATATATAATGCATATCTTAGGGTAATATTCCCTAATATAGGTTTTCCTAAATAATGTTTATTAGTTTTCTATTAGACATTCTCTAATAGAAACATTTGCACATCAGTCCTAGAAATCCATGATCAATTGTCTTCTACCATTTAATTATCCCGATTATCAGAAAATGAATCATAGTTGAAAGATTTTTTTATCTTTTATTGAGAAAAATATAAGTATATAATTCATATTTAAACAATTATTACACATATTTGATCATAATGCTTCTCAATGATATATTTATTCCCACATAGAATATCTTATCGTATATTTCTTACTATATCTATCAAATTCTTAGGGAAATAAAACTAAATAACTTTAGAGTGAATTTCATAGTAAGGGTAACGTATAATGGATGAATGATTTATTCAATTATCACAATCAATATAGAAAGGTAATAACTTTACACACATTACAAATAATAAAACATAGAAAAGGGAGTGAATAAACATAATGGAAAGGTAAATAACTGAACACGTGGGAAATTTTAAATAACTAGATAAGGCATAATTAATGTTAAATAGTATATAACTTAAACCAAATTTCATTAAATCAATGAACTGATAATGATAATGCATCCATAAAGAATGTCTATGATAAAATATAATTCATAATAATAATAATTGAATTCTCAATAATATAAATTTTTAAATATTGTACATCATAATTCCCATGAACATTATACCTTTACCATCAATAACTATTATCAACATAGTTTAAAAATATCATTATAAACATGAAAATTCATCTTGGAAACAAGATCAATGGGGTTTTCACCAACTAATTTTGTCTCATGATATTATCGATTCATCGATGAGCTTATTCCCAATGGTCCCTAACTCATTTAGTGCATATAAAAATATTTACTCATATATTTATTAATATATTTAATGAATGAAAAATCTGGATGATCAAATATCCATATTTAGTAAATAATAAAAAATTATCAATATTTCCCAAGATAACTAAATAACAATCAATGTATTTACTGATTCTATAAGTGATAGAAAGTTTAAGAATTGAACATATATAGGAAAAATGCTATGTATAAGTAGGGGAAATTAAATTTCTAGTAATCGCAGAAAAGGGATTATATCTAGGGTAATACAAAAATAAATGATGGAAATTAATATCAATATTATCTTACAATCAATAAATCAAATCCCATTCCGGGGGGATTAAAATTGAAACCAATACTACATATCCCAAGAGAGATATTAAGGATGGTTTGAGGTCTTTTATGAATGTGATTACTATTAAAATATATGGTAATATCACTCATCATTAAATGATCCTATTCAATTTATAAATCATTTTGAAATCATTTTCTTTGAAAATAACTTTTTATAAAAAATTTAATAAAATTAAACTTTTAAAAGTTAAAAATAAGATGCAAATAAATGAAGTTAAATAATTTCTAACATGTCATACAATATATATAAATTTTATAAAAGTTCTTTGTTCAGAATGAATAAAAATATTCTTATTAAAAAATTTGAATCAAAATTAATAAAATTTTAATTAACAAATAATTTTATGATGATATTTTATTAAAAATAATTTGATTAAAAATGTTTTTTTATCAAAATAACTTCTCTGGATAAATGGAGAAAAGGTGTCATGTTTTCATAAAAAAATATTTTAAAACAGTTTTGTTTCCAATGTTGGTAAAAATGGTCCTAGTACATGAAAAAGGTCATGAATAACTAGGGAAAAAATATAAAATTTTTTATTAAAAAATTAAAATATAAATTTACATAATGGAATTCAATTAATAATCAATCTTGATTAAAATGACATTATTATGTAAACCCTTAAAATTATTATAATAACTAATTGAGAATGCTTAAATGAAGAGATAATGTGTATCATCATTAAATCCAAATAAATGTATTTAAAATAAATAAAAAAAATTTAATCGACATTATTCATAGAATGAATGAATATTAATGGCAATGAAATAGATATATAACCGAATGAAAGGAATTATGTTATGAAATTTCATTACCACTTATTAACATTATATTAAAATTCCCATAAGTAAAACAATTCATTTTAAGACATATAATTAATTGAAGGATGAATTATTTATGATATTAAATACATTAGTGGTTGAATATAATCCATACAAAACGTATATGTGGTGAATATGGTGTTTTCCTCACAATAGAAAATGTATGATAACAATCACTTACCTTTCATTTCCTATTGTTTGAACATACATTAACATCTTATTAATTATTATATTTACTATTAAAAATGTGTAAGATAGAAATTATAATATTTATAACGTAATATAATAACATTACATAATATATTATTACCTATTATTCAATATTCATTCATTATTTACACTATTTCAGATGTAAATTTCTTAGTTTTTTTAGTATTTTTTGACTTTTTACTTTTGTGATTCTTTTACAGATCATTGTTTTATTATATAAATAATGTAAAACATGAATTAATTATTATATATAATCATTATATATGTATTTATAATAATCCAAAATATTTTTTTATTAGAAATGAAATTCATCATTCATGGAAACAGTAGGTCGTACGTTTGGATGAACACTTTCATTTATTTTTAATATTTAAAAGAATGAAAAGTAAAAGACATATATAACAATAATTTCAATTAAAAAAATTATCTCTAATATTTCAAATATCATTATTAAAATAATTATTAATACAATCCATGTAATGTGTGAATTAATTACAACACTTTTAGGAAGCGGTAGTCCCCAGATCCAAAAAATGATATTATCTTATACACAAAAAATGGAATGAATAAAGGTATATGTTTTATAAAAACATGAAAAATAATATAATTATAATTAATTTATATAAGACATAAAAAATACAAATAAATTATTATTTCAACCCATCAAAATCTTTAATAGAGTAACATATGACATTAGTTTGAGCGACAATAGTCCCCCATACACATGAACGATGATTGTGTATCCCATTTGATGGATGTGAGTGAATCAATAGGTAGAAATAATACAATAGAAATAAAAATATATTGATAGTAATATTTTTTATTGAAGAATAATTTAATAAAATAAATGGTCTAGATAATTACATGATACAAAAGTGATCAATTAATATAGTTACCTTTTTTTCAGTAACTTATTTTGGTTTATACCAAAGTACATTCTTGATATTCAATATGAAAAAGGTTGGGCATACAAGATGAAGTGAGAGATGTTTTAATATGGTTTTATATATTTTTAATGATCTATATTTCTTGATATGTGTGAAATATTGGGAGGGGTGAGTAGCATTTATAGGGTAAGAGGAGTTGAATTCTTGTGTATTTTTGAAAACAGGAATTTTAGACATGTTTCTACATACCTTGTGGATCTAATAAAAGATATAATTACATAAAAAGGATTTTATGGTCATAATATTTCCATAAAATATATTTTTCAAAAGTTTCTGGGTAAATTTTACCTTCATTCTAATGTTTAGTCGTTTGTTAAAATTAATTTTACTTTATTTGCTTTAATTAATTTTAATTAAATTCACTAATTTTTTTTCCAAAAAAAAATATTATTTAATATAAATGATAAATTATTTGTCACGACCCGCCTTCACCAAAAGGAGGGAAGGGTCAGCAGGTTGCCAGGCCCTTCCTGAGGGAAGCACAGAAGCGTGCCCAATACCCCGAGTTGTTCTGAGTTTTGAACCCTTGGTGCCTGTTGTGACAGAACGTTTGACCTTTTTGGCTATGAAATGTGCTAGGTTCCTTCCCTCTGTTTTGTGTGGGAAGCCCCGGTTGAAGGGAAGGGGAAACCCGACCCCTAATCAGGACGCATTAAGGTGGATGCGATTAAACCCGTGCGGGCGAGTCAGTGCCGCCCAAAGCGGATAATATCTTGACATGGGGGAGGGGAACTCCCCAAACCCACATGACCGGGCGGTTTGGCGTGGTGTGATGCTTGGTTCTTGACAGGGAGTATTTCCAACTAGCGGGGGTCCACTCCTAAGAGGTATCTTCGAAGATGGTTGTTCGGATCCTCTCTTTCCTTCTAGTTTGTTTGATTCTCGAGGACGAGAATCGTTTAAGAGGTATCTGATGTGAAGACCCAGAACCCCCTTGGTCACTTCCTTTGCCAAAAATCCGGTTTCCTTGCGGGGTACCGATCGGTGAGACCGATCGGTGACACCGATCGGTGAGACCGATCGGTGAGACCGATCGGTGAGACCGATCGGTGAGACCGATCGGTGAGACCGATCGGTGAGACCGATCGGTGACACCGATCGGTGAGACCGATCGGCGAGACCGATCGGTGACACCGATCGGTGAGACCGATCGGCGAGACCGATCGGTGACACCGATCGGTGAGACCGATCGGCGAGACCGATCGGTGAGACCGATCGGTGAGACCGATCGGTGAGACCGATCGGTGACACCGATCGGTGAGACCGATCGGTGAGACCGATCGGTGACACCGATCGGTGAGACCGATCGGCGAGACCGATCGGTGACACCGATCGGTGAGACCGGCCCTGCCAAGTTGTTCCAGTAATGTTCCTTTTTCGCAAATAGGGTTTTAAACCCTATTCTTCCTTGCTAAAAATATCTTGGAAATCCGAAACGCGCGCAAAGGTCTTAATTAAATGCTTCATTAATTCATGGGTCAGTTAAAACCACCCAGCGCCATTAATGATGAGTCAAGCCACGTGGTCAACCCACGACTCCCTCGTCTTCCGTGGTTTTGTGTTTTCATCTCAACCGTCCCCAGCCCTTATAATTAAGGGTTAGGCCGTGGTTTTTCCCCTTCTTCGATCGTGACTCTTCTGGTGCATCGGGACCGCCGCGTCGTTATCCGTAAAGTTCCGCGCCCCCGGCCTAAACGTCGATCATCCATCAACAAGTAGGGAATTTCTCTCGTCTCTCACTTTTGTGTATCATGCGGGGTGGGCGTTACTTTTGTTCCTATCAAATTGGTTGAACCAAACCCTAATGAAGATACTAAACGAAGTTCTAAGGAAAGAAGGGGAAGGGGTTGTGATCGTTGTTTATGCTTTATCTTGTGATCATCCCTTTTGTTGTACTGGTCTATGTTTTCTGAAAATTGAGGCCGTTGGTGGTCGTGTGTGTGCACTTGAATCCCCTCGTGATGTTTTAAATGGGTTGCTGAAATTGCGAACTCCTGCTGTGAAATTGGTTAATCACGTATACCCGGCTGAATAATTGAAAGCACCAGGATCAACCCTTTTGTGATAACTAACGGATAGAACACATGGAATTTTGAAATCATGGAGTGTGTTAAGTCGTTTAAATCTGAAAATCCCTGACTCGTGTTGGTAGTGGTTGTTGGTTGTTTTCCCTTCGGGCCGTTTGCTGGAAATGTGGGAGGGGATGGGATCCCCCGTTCTTTTTATACTCTCGGTGGCTGTGTGAATTTGGGGGATGGGATCTCCTGTTGGCATGGTTTCAGTGGTTGTGGGTTTTTATCACAAACTGGGGAGAGATCCTCTGTTGGCAGAACCGGGTGTGGGTGTTTTGGTTGATCTATGCTTGACGTTTTCCTTGGTTATGCTTATGGTAGTTGCCCAGTAGTGCTTAAAATTAATTGAACAATTGACTGAACGTGAAACAAGAATGGGACAAATGGTTTTGTGGGCAAGGGTCGCGAATTGTGACTCGGGTGTTGTGGTATTGTGTCCTGTAGGTTGGCTAGGAAAACCTAAGTTTTGGGTGAGTGTTTGTTACCTATATCTATACTTGTATCTTTGTGTTTCTTATTCGCGCCCCACCCAAGTTGAGCACTTAGTGCCGAACACCCCCATTTATGGGGGAAGGGTGTTTTTCCCAACACTATACTTAGTGGCTGGTTATTAGCTCCTTTTCTGCTCCCTTTCCCGGATAGCCCAAGTACCTTCGGGCAGGCTGTGATGGCCTGAAGTCCATTATTAGCCCAAGAACCATCGGGCAGGGTGTTGTGGTGGTTGGCCAGGTGTGTGCGGAAGGTGGTTTCCCAAGTGTCTTCGGGATGAGGCCCAGGTGTTTTTCGGGCGTGGTAGTGGATTCTTTAGCCCAGGTGTCTTCGGGCGTAGCGGTGGTTGTTCTGGCCTAGGTGTTTGCAGGCATGGTTACTTGTGACAGTTGAGGCCCAGGTGTGTGCGGGCGGGATTTGGCAGTGGGACTGCGTGTGGTTGTGGCCCAGGTGTGTGCGGGCGGGATTTGGCAGTGGGACTGCGTGTGGTTGTGGCCCAGGTGTGTGCGGGCGGGTGTGGCAGTGGGACTGCGGTGAGAATGGCGGGATTGGTCTGATGCGTAGGATGTCTCAATAACCAGTGGGAAAGTGGCGCGGGGTACCCAAACATCGATGTGCTCTTATATATATATTACTTGACTTGCGTTATTTGGGGAGCGAACCTTGGTGAGGCTTGGGATGGATAGTTGCCTTGTTAGGTGTTTGGTTTACTCTTTCTCACGGGACTTTAGTACGTTCCCCCACTTGTGCACGAGAGTCTTGGTTTTCCCTACTGAGTGTACTTGTATGCTCACCCTACGTTTACTTTCAGGTTTCCAGGAGGACTACCAGGGCTGCGCGGGACCCTATTAGTCGGACAGTTGGAGTTGTCGCTGTTGTCGTACCTTTGTTTTCTTTGGTATTGTACTTGAGAGCTTCTTTTTCTTTTGTACTTGTACTTTGTTGTAAACTGTTTAAACATACATGTGGGAATGGTTTATTTTGGCTTTACTTTTCTTTCTATCTTGGTGTTGTTGGGTTTTCTCCTCCTTACCTTTCGATCCTATAAAATAAAAAGGGTAATGCCTTCCATTTGTGAGAACTTCCTATACCCTTGGTGCTAGTCGCCACTCCGGGACCTATTGAAGGCGGGTTTCGGGGGTCATTATCTCTCCTTCAACTCGAAGAAGGAAGGGCCTGGCAACCTGCTGACCCTTCCCTCCTTTTGGTGAAGGCGGGTCGTGACATTATTCATATTAAAAATTTGGAATAAATTTTTCGAAATTCAAATAAGAAATGTGGATGAAATTAAATTATCATAAATCTCACAGACGGGACGACAAATCAGGGTTAATATGAATCAAAGGAAAAAATATGAAATTTTTTTATATTCATTTTCAATGTGGAATGGATTACAATGAAATAAATTATATTCATTTATTTATTATTGAAATAAATATATTTTAGATATAATTTAAAATATTATTTAACTATATAAATAAATTATATGAGCCTGATGGTTTTAATTACAATTAAATTTTGTCCACTATTAATTAAAAAATCAAACTTCACTATAAAAGGCCAAAAAATCACCATAAGCTATATTTTATGATAATATTTAAAAAATCAATTTTATTTTTTCATAGAACATTTATGATTGTTTAAAGATTTTGATATAAAATAGGTCATCCATTAAATGGATTTAAAATTTCCATTATAAAATATCGGTTTTTATGCATGGAATTCCGTTTGTTATTATCTTATGCCTATCAAATATATTGGATGAATATAAGAAAAAATTGTTAAAAGTATTATATATTTATAATTAATATCATTCAACATTTAATAAATTTAATATTTTATGATAAATTAGCTTATTCACATTATAATTATTTTTATACAAACATCCCCTTTATATTAAACTAGTTATAATATTCATTTACAATTATTTGGTAACCGATGAACTGAATCATATATATTCCTATTATATTTTATCAATTTCGTAACACCTAATCTAATTTCCTTGTTATATCTTATAATATTAAAAACTAATAATTTAATAATATATTATTGTTCAATAAAACATGATTTTGCGTGCAACACAAGATACAAAAGAAACATGTTGTTTTCTAGGATGAAAGATAACTCATTATTGCATGAATTGAATAATGTAGAATATATTATATTTATTTAAAATATTAGTTATATGGTAATATATCTTGAGTTTATATTCCATTAAATTTTTCTTGTTCGGTGTCATACTCACTATCGAATAAAATTAACTCTTTTAGAAATTTTGGGGTGTCACAATAAATATATTGCCCATTTTATTTTGAAACAATCCCTTCCTGGGTCTAGGGATTAAACATTAGAATAATTTATTATCCCAAAAAATTCAAATGCTAGACTAATTTAATAAAAAAATCTATAATTGGTTCCCAATAATGGAATTAATTTTAATCCATAACACTCTTTAATTTTCCTTAGAAATTCATTTCTAAATTTCATTCTTTTCCCCACATAAAACATCATCCAATTCTTTTAAGTCAAATTAATTTTTTTCTATTATCAATTTTTTTTACCTAAATAAAATCATGACTTCTTATCTATGACTTCTTCAACAGTCTAGATCATTGTGAACTTTTTCTTTAAATTTTTCCATGAGTCCATGTTTTTTTAATTTATTTGTTGTTAATTGTATTTTTGTTTAACTTATAAGGAATAATATTTAAATGTTTCAGTCCTATATTATTAAAATATATATTCCTATTTTCACCAGATTTGGATTCATAATTAAATTTTACATGATTATTTCATGGACAAGACATTTAATTAAACCTACTAATATTGTATAAGTTACAATAATCATATTGGATGACTATATAATCCTGAAGCATAGCATATTGACTTTTTATATAATGAAAATAAATTTTCAATATATTTCACTTTATATACAATCATGTTAAATCAATTTCATCATACAATTAAATCCTTAATATTGGTTTATTATGAAAATTTTAATGATCCAAAGTATATCCCTAGGTAATGTCAATTTTAGTTACACAATGAGGCTTATTGTCACATATTGTGTAATGATCTAGTAAATCTCAATGTGCATTTAATAATTTTATTTCCACTAAAAATATATATTAATGAACTATGTCATCATACACCATCCTTATATGTATGTTTTTTAGGAAAATCCACACAATTAATACCTTACCAAATAATGAAGATGTTCTTTATACGTATCTAAAATGATTATTATGTGGTTATGTTCTATTATCATTGTTTTACATAATTTAAATATCATGGTTTTTACTATACATCATCTTATACCAATTGAAAATTCCCCAGCCTCGGAATGCAGGAGTCAATGGTATCATAACTACATTGGATTAAGATACATAAGATTTCATCTTAAATGGTCGAATAGTTTAATAGTCATTTTAATCGGATACATACATTTTTCTTTCATTAAATTTAAAAAAATTATAATATAATTTAATTTATTTAATTTCACTATACAATGTACCATATCCTTGTATATTTGTGATATTATTTATCCTATATTCTTGGGATCATAATCAAAATAAGGGAGATCTAAGATGATACGTAGGTGTTACATAAAGATATGTAACAAATTAATAAGCATATTAATCGTTAAGGGTTATGTAACTAAACATTTATTACAAGTAAATAATTTGAGTAACATTATTATATAAAAAATAATTAATATGAATATTTTAATATCAAAACATAAATTTCAATTATTCATTAAAATTGACTATCATTAACATATATGGAATAATCAATATGGTGAGGTAAATGAATTAAAAACATAACATTCAATCAAAAAACGACTATAATGATATTAAAATTTATGAATTATTGAATGGCTAGTATTTGAACACCATTATATTTAATCAATAACACCACTATCATGAATAGATAAGCCATAATCAATAAAAAATGTAAATATCTAAACATATTTTTCATAAAATCTATAACCCAGAATGAGATGAATGATTCGAAAATATAAAATAAATATTATCATGGATAATAATAAAAGAATTAATAATAAAGGAAACTCTTAATTATTGGGCTTTATGATCTCATGAATCATGATACTTATACTGTTATAAAATTTAGCACGATATTTTAAGAAGGATGGTGATGTATATAATAGAAACCCATTTTTAGAAGTCTTACAGGATAATTCATATCATGAGACTAATTGTCCATCATGAACCTTTATGTATGTGTCACCCAACCGTATAATCATGTCTAATGAGTTCCATTCATATCATATAATGAATTTAATTATTGAATATATAGCGATTATCATCAAATATATATTTAGAAATGGATAAAGATTTAACAATATATCAAGATTCGATAAAATTAAATTCAATGTAAAAACATATATGTAAAAATTATATATGGTTTCAGGAATTATAATATCAATTAAAGATAATATATAAATTTAGGGGGAAATTGAATTCTCAATGATCACATTAATGTTATCATTTTAAGGGAATGTTAAGGACTTATAATATTTCTCTAGAAAATGAATGTCAATAAATTCATTGGCCATGTTTATCTTAAACCACACAAGGTAGAATAATTTCTTTCTCAATACATCTTATAACACATGAATCATAAGTATAATAAAGGGTTTATTTCAATGATGAGAAGATATACTATATAATTTTTATTAAAATTTTCTGGAAGAAAATATCCATTTCACTTGAGAATAATTTTTAATAATAAATATTCCTAAAATATGTTGAAATTTTTTCTATCAATAAATTTTTGATAATAATAAGTTAACATTTAAAACAGTTATTGTTCATGAAGTAATGAAATTTCATATATGTCGTACATGTTAAGAAAATGTTTTCTTTCACATTTTTATTCTAAATATTACCTAGTAAGAAAAATAATTGATGCTTTTATTAATAAAATTTTATAAAATATTAAAAAATATGTATAAATTTATATAAATATCATTTTTTGAAGATTTAAAAACCTTTTTTGAATTTTTATTACAATACATGGGTTTTTGTGTAAAAAGAAACTCCAATGAAAAAATAATTAATTCTAGATTTTACTAAAAATAATTTCACAATATTTCATGTTAAAAAGATTGTAATTTGTTTTACCATGACATGAAAAATAATGAATAAACCAAGTATGTGGGAATTAAAATTATTTTCAGACAGAGATAAAATTATTTCCTTCAATAGAAATTCTAAAATAATGATTCCAAATTAAAATTATATTTTGAATAAAAAACATAAAAAGATTACAACACTATGTGAAAATAAATCAATTAATTTATTGTCATTATCAAATTTGAATCCAACTAAAAAATGTAAAAAATATAATATAACAAAATTTCATTACATATATAATCATATAATTTCAAAGATAGGGAATATGTATCATAACCCATTGAAAATAAAATTCATTATGATAATCATTAACACTTGGAAACATTTATATAAAATCCCATTGGATGAAATAATTAAAATTTGAACACTAAATAATTTGTATTATTAAGTAATAAAAATTAAATTTAAAATGGGAAGTATACAGATTATATAAAATAACTACCTGCATAAAATTACAATTTTTTTTATTCAATGGTTATTTAGATGATATCCCATAACTAAATCGTACTTTGGATTAAAATTGATTTTACCACATTTTTATTTTTAATGAACATTATTGATTTACTATAGAACATTTTTAATATTTTAAATATAATATATTATAACAAAAAAACATTTTACCATTTAATTATTACTAATATTTCATTATATTCGTTTTTAAGGTTTGATTGACTTGTATTTTCATTTGTGTTCTATCGTGAATGTTTCATATTTGAATAATATTATTTAGTTCCATAATATTCAAAATGATATTAATTTTATAAATATAATTTTTATTACATACATACTTAGATTACATTTTAAAATTAATCCTTGAGATTGGATCACATCGCTTTACATATTCGGTAAGAAATATATATACATGAGAAACATCATCATTTACCCGATGATTGAAGGGGTAATGAAATTTGTGATATATTGGATTTATTGAGTCAATATCATGTCGTAATAAACACAAATAATCATTTAAATTTTCCTTTTTTCTTTTAATGAAATATATCAGTGAACGAAAAATCACATCTCTTTGTGGGGTGGTAATCCATCATACACATGAGTGATGTTGTCATATTTTAAATGGATTTTATAAAATAAAGTTACAAGAGATATTATAGTAAAAATATTATAATAATTTAATAAATATATAGTAAATATTATTATTCCATAATTTTATCTATCTAGGAAAGGTGGTTACGGAATAATAATTACATCGGTTCGTGAGGTTGTAGTCCAGTTTAAACATTATCAATGATTTTTTTTCATTTAATGGAAGTGGATATGAATATAGATCTATATCCTATAATAACATATATTTATATATAATGTAATAATTATAATATATAATCATGTTATAATAATATTTGGATGTTTTGGATTAAAAAGAAAATTAAAAACTGGTTTAAGAATGCAACCCTTTATTCCCAAAACTCATATTGGACGGAAACAAATTTTTTCTTGAGATGGATTATAGAATAAACCATGGAAAATATGATATTTAGAAATAATTATGGAATTAATTTGGTAAGGTATTGTCTAACCAAAATGGTGTTGGATATGTGAATTGGGGAGGTGTATGAACCCAGTTCTTAATTTTGAGGTACGAGATTCTTCTTTTTTTTTCTTAAGTGTTTTTCAGAAAATATGGGAAATGGGGAAAAATCCTAATTTTTGGAAATACAGGCCGTGTACTTTTCCACACGTCGTGTACTTTTGGCAGTGTTGGGATGAGTACAATGGGCGTGTAGCCATGTCAGTGATGCGGAGTGTTGGAACCGACTACACGCCGTGTAGTGGTACCTTACACGCTGTGTAGTCAGTCGGTAGGCTTAAATAGTAAGGTCGTGGAGTCACCGCCAGCTGGGCGACAGTACACGCCGTGAACACACGAGTACATTCCGTGTACTTAGTTCGACGGATGAACAGTGTGGCGGTGCCGCCAAATGAACAGTTTAATGAAAGAAGTACACGCTGTGTACTCAGAAGTACACGCCGTGTACTTTGTTTTTTTGGCTTAAAACAGGCAGTAGCCTCCTCATTTGGAAGAGGAGGCATTTGAGCCATTTTGGAGCCAAGGAGAATAGCCGGCCTTTGGATGATCCGTCGGGTGTTCGTCTGGAATCCGATTCGGCTTTGGACGATCTCGTTGGAACCGCACGGGTAAGCCCTCTCCTCTCCTGGTAGCTTTCATACCAATTATTTCTTGAGGGGAAGTTATTTACGGTTGAATGGGTTTTCTTCTTCGTCAGATCTACGCATTTTTGGGCATTTCTGGTGTCGGTGTTCAGGTGTAACGTTCGTTGGCACTTTTGATAGGTGGCTTTGTGTTTATTTTCCAACTGTCGTTTGTTTTTTTGTGTTTTTTTCCACGAACCCATGATGGGGTGTCGTGTGGCCGAGGACGTTTCTATATTTAATTCCTAGAATTACATAGGTGATTAAATTGTGATGCTAACATGCTGGTTGGGATCATTTCTTAGATCCGTAACCACCCTAGGGGGGTGTTTCACTATTTAGTCGTTTGGACAGGATACCTGAGGGTATGCCTTCAATATAGTAATTGTCGAATTATCGTGAGAGGAATTTCTTGTTTACTACATTTTGATATGTTGGGCATAGCCCGGTTACCTGTTTGGCCAGAGGGCGTTGTTGTGATTAGCTGGTAGGCACTTCACTGTTTAACCCGAGGGTTGTAGTTATTTCAGCCTGAGGGAAACATCATCTGTGACTGAGGGCCATAGACTCTGTGCATGAGGGCGACAATACCTATGCCTGAGGGAAAAATTATATTATTCCTGAGTGCAATTACCTGCGGGTTGGGTTCTACTTACCTGAGGGTAAGGTTTGTTTGTCGGAGGACGTGGACTGTTTACATAGAAATGCACTGTAGAGATTTCTTGTATTAAATGGCTTAAATGAATATTAAAAAAATGGAAATATAACTGATAGTTGTTACTTTTGAGAACTTCTAACTTTATTGCATGTTAATATTGCACACTACTGTTGCATGCTTACACGGAGTTGGGCATAGGCCATTGGTGGGTGCATACTGAGATATATTTCTCACACCATGTTTGGGTCACGCTTTTTGGCCCAAACAGATTACGTTGTTGCAGGTGTAGATAGGGGAAAGAGTCCCTATACTAGTACTATAATGTTGTTGAGGAGTAGGAGGGCATGAGACCGAGCCTAGGCTCACGATGATGCTACCAGCTGATTTTCTTATTTTGTTGTATGCTGTATTTTGTTGTCCTGTATTGATGTATAACATGTTCTGACGGTTTTCGTAGAACATGAAACATGTAGTATGGTAATGTATATACTATTGGTTATTTCCACTGTTGTAGTTTATTTCAGTTGTGTATGTTTACTGCCTCCTCTATCGTTGTATGTATTTTTTAAATTTCGTTGCGCTGCACTTTGACAAATGAGGGCATAGTTTCCCCACTATTAGACCTGGGCCCTTGCTGCTAGTCGGCATGCTCTGGCGTTTGGGGGAATGTGCTTGAGGCCACGTGGCGAACCGGGCTCGGGGCACCCGTTGTATGGAACCCAGGACCAGGACGTTACAATGTGGTATCAGAGACCAGTTTCATTTCATTGAATTAATATTTAGATCCGTAGTCCGGGATAGGACAAGACGATAGTTAGTAATACGTTGTTCCTAGGTGTAGATAACCCGGGTATAGGGAAAAGCTAGCCTACCTCGTATTTTTCATTCTTTTGCTTTTTCAATTTTATGAATGATTTTATTTTACCATTGGGTGACGCACTTGTGATTGTTCTATTATAATTTATCTATGGGTTCTATTTAGTTGCAACCCGATGAGATGAGGGTATGTCGTCTCATGCATCATATAGGCAGATGCTAGATATCACTTTCCATGCATCGTTTCCATGCCATGTAGGTGGATTAGAAATTCGCATGTTGTTTTGATAGTTTTTTTTCTAGAAAAGAATGCTGTTGTGATAGCTGCTTGATAAATACCTACCTTGTGATATGGTATATTTTTTAATTGAGCTTGTTTATAGAATGGATGCCAAACTTTTGTTTTTTGGGAGTATGGGCCCCCATTGACCGGAATTTGGTGGATCATTGACTGTTTATTGGTTATAACACAGTTAAGATGTCAAAATTTGATTCGTGGGGAGTATGGGCCCCCATGAGTCGGAATTTAACAGTTAGGTGTTGTTTTTTAGTATTTTCTGGTTTCCGCGGATGTTTATGAGGCATACTCTCCGGAAACCCAGTTTACACGCTGTGTATGCTCTTCTTTTCTGGAGGAAAAATGAACTTCTTGAGTACACGCCGTGTACCCTGAGTACACGCCGTGTAGTCTCTTCCCATGCCACAAACTATGTGGGCGGCGACACGGGGTAGGGAAAGGCTTGGGTAGAACTTGTCGTGTTGCTTTTGTACACGCCGTGTAGTGTGACCCAGAGTCCGGCAGTGTAACTAACAATACGTGCCGGTGAACTCCTGTACAGACCACGCCATGTCAATGCTGGAAAATCCCTTTAGTGTGACCTAAGGACTCGACCGTGTAACTAACAACACGTGTCGGTGTCACCTCTCCCTGAACATGCCGTGTACCTGTGGGACATGCCGTGTAGGCTTGTCCGAGGATAGACTGTGTGGAGTTAGTGGTGTGGCTGGGAAATAGGGTGGTGTACACGCCATGTGTGGGTGTAACACACCGTGTAGGGTCAAGCCGAGTAGTCGGCCATGTCACAGACGACACATGCATTTGGAAAATAACATCGTACACGCCTGGTAGATATTATACACGCCATGTAGTTTTGTTTGACGGAATCCATGTGGCTTAGCAATGTAGAAGGACCCAGGTGGGGGAACGAAAGTGAAGTACATGCCGTGTAGTATTGTTTTGAAAATTTTGAAATGCCTTCTTCCTATTGTTCTTTTTTGGTTCCATCGTTTCAGTCTTAAAAATCTTGAATCTGAGGTGTGCTTTTGACCATGTAGTGTCATTCTGCCTAGACGACCGCGAGTTGTTCTCCAGGAGAGTGGCGATGATTATACTCCAGAGATGGTGGACAATAGGCTACCAGTTGATCCTCCGGAAGAGCCAGATGTGGCACCAGCTGCTATGCCGGACATAGGCGTGGAGGCACAGTTTTGTGAAGGCTTTATGTGGTTTATGCAGATCTTTCAGGGAGCACCGCAGTCTGTCACATCTATGGCCATGCTGACACGTATCTTTTAGCAGCAGCATCTGCCTATGTTTTCAGGGGATGTTGGACCACATGCTACAGAGTCTTGGATAAGATTGATCCAGACTATTTTCGAGCACTTGGAGACGCCTCCAGGGCGGAGGGTCAAGCTCGCGACATACATGCCGTGTGATTCCGCCAAGAGGTGATGTGATGTTGCCACCCAGTCAGAGCATCACAGAGACATGGCGTGGGAATATTTTCAGGTAGTCTTCTATGACTTCTTTTTTCCAGACATGCTGAGGGAAGATAGAGCTCGAGTGTTCCATGAATCTACAACAGGGCGCTATGTCGGTGATGTATTATCCTTCTCGTTTTACGGAGCATTAGAGTTTTCCACCCGTGCTGGTGGGTGATGAGATGTTGAGAGACAGAAATTTTGGGGATGGTCTTCGGTATGACATCTGAGCACTGGTGAATGTTTTCAGGTTTCCTACTGAACACGCGATTGTGAATCAGGCGATGATTACAGAGAGGAACCTACGAGAATCTAGTGGTGTAGGCTAGGGAGGTTCAACAGAAGTTACTGGTACTATTTTTGCGGGCAAGAGGAAGAGACAGATATAATTCTATTAGGGCAGTAGTACCAGAAAGACAGTTTCTTCAGGTGGACTGGTCAGGTGCTACCAGTGTGGAAGAGAGGGGCACAAGAGACCGTAGTGTCCACGGGACCCAGTGGAGTGCCGAGCATGCAACAAGATGGGTCATCTATAGTTCTTTTTTTGGGAATTTCCAACAGTGTCTAGTGAGAGGGGTTTTGTGCAGACTCCATGTGCAAGAGCAGGACCAGTAAATTTTTACCAGTCAAGGAACTGGAATATGTTAGGGTGTACAGGCCGAGATGGTGGTCGGTGTCGTGGTAGCCAGACAACAGGATCACAGAGGCAGTAGGGCGGGACAGCTCAGGGTAGTCGGGCTGTGTCATAGGGCCGCAACACTGGGCATGCATATGCAGTGCAACAGTCCCAGCAGGAGCAGGATCCCGGACCTTCGACAGTGAGAGGTACTATTCTAGTATCTTCTGTCTGTTCTTCAGTACTTTTAGATATGGGTGGTACACAATGTTTCATATTTTTACTCGTTGTAGAGAGCCTTGGGCTCTGTGTTTCTACTTCTTCCGATATCTTGATGCTAGACACTCCGTTGAATACTAGTACAGCTAGTGTGCATCAGTGCAAGGAGTTCCCCCTTGAGGTTGGTGGGGGCACTTCCTTTGGGACCTCTATGTCTTGGTGATAATGAGCTATTACGTCATTCTAGGGATGGACTGGTTGGTTCCCTTCAGAGCCTTCGTAGACTGCTACCGTCGCAGGGTGTGTTTCACGTCACAAGAGGGCTGTGAGTTTCTATAAAAGGGTGAGTGGGATGTTCATGCAAGTCGAGCTTGACCGAAGAATCATGGGCGAGGTGGAGTTATAGCCCAGATAGCGAGCTTATATCTGGATGATCAGGGGACTTGTCCGACATATTTCCCTCATGTTGTTGATCATTTTAGGGATGTATTCCCGGGCGACCATTCAGGTCTACATCTAGTGCGTGCGGTGGATTTCTCTATTGGGATTGTACCAAGAGATGCACCGGTGTCCATTCCTCCTTATAGGATGGCCACACCTGATTTACATGATCTAAATAGGCAGTTGGAGGAGTTGCAGGAAAAGGGATTTATCTGACCTAGTACTTCTCCTTGGGGTTCTCCGGTCCTTTTTCTGAAGAAGGCGGATGGTACCCTCAGACATTGCGTGGATTATCGGAAGCTGAAACAGTTAACGGTTATGAACTGATACCCTTTGTTAAGGATAGATGATCTGTTTGATCAGATTCATGGAGAACGAGTGTTCTCGAAGATTGGCATGAGATACGGATATCATCAACTACGTGTGAGACCATCAGATATACCGCTTACAGCTTTTCATAGAAGATATGGTCTGTACGAGTACTTGGTTATGCCGTTCGGACTCACGAATGCGCTAGTGGTTTTCAGGGCTCCGATGAATTGTGTCTTCCATCTGTATCATGATTCATTTTTGGTAGTATTCGTGGATGACATCTAAGTTTACTCTCACACTCGACATGACCATGCCACCCATCTTGAGATCGTATTGAGTACACTAAGAGAGCATCGGCTATATGCGAAGCTCTCGAAGATCCACTTTTGGATGGTCCATATTCAAATCCTGGGTCCTATCATCTCAGAGGCGGGAGTTGCAGTAGACCTAGAGAAGGTGAGAGAAGTAGTTTCCTGGGAGCAGCCTATGAATGTTTTTGAGATACAGAGTTTCTTGGTGCTGGAGGGTAACTACAGACTCTTCATTTACGACTTCTCCGGCTTAGCAGCACCATTGACGGGTCTGACTAAGAAGGGTGTGAAGTTCGTTTGGTCAGAAGCCTGCGAGACAGATTTCCATGACCTGAAGGGAAGGTTGATATCAGCACTGATCCTAATACTCCCAGAGCAGGGGAAGATCGATACAGTTTACTGTGATGCATCAGGGATGGTCTGGGAGACATTTTGATGCAGGGCGATCAAGTTGTTGCGTACGGGTCTCGGCAGTTAAGGCCACATGAGGGGAATTACCTGACACATGATCTCGAGTTGGTTGCAGTTGTTCATGTGTTGCGCTGTTGGAGACATTACCTATTGGAAAAGCATTTTGTGGTTTTCACCGACCACAAAAGCATCAATTATATATTCACTCAGTGTGACCTGAATTTGAGGCAGAGAGGGTGAGTTGAGTACCTACAGTCCTTCGATTTTGAGCTTGCCTATACACATGGTAAAGGTAATGTAGTAGCTGATGCACTGAGCATGAAGACATAGATACAGGCAGTGCATGAAGCCTGTGGTGAGTGGGAGCTCATGGATTTGTTCACTGAGATGCATCTAGAGGTGCATGATGGTCAGGGGTAGATTTATCATTCATCTTTAGTTGTGACATCTACCCTCCTAGACAGAGTGAGGATGAGTCAGCTATCTGATTCAGAAGGCCTAGTTCTGTGGGAGTCAGTGGTAAGTGAGGACCCTCCTCTCGGTTGGACGATATGCGATGATGAGGTTTTGTGTTTCCTGGGACGAGTATGGGTTCCAGGGGATATACACGGGGAGCGTAAGTGGGAGTTTCATGCTTCAGCTTGGGCAGTTCATCTCAGGGTTACCAAGATGTACCGAGACCTGAAACGTCAGTACAGGTGGCCAGGTATGAAGAGAGAGATAACTGGGTTTGTTACAAGGTGTTCCACCTGTCACCAGGTGAAGGAAGAACACTAGAGTCCAGCTGGGCTATTACATTAGTTGCCCATTCCAGAGTGAAAATGGGATGATGTCACGATGGATTTCTTCATGGGATTTCCGAGGTCACCTCGAGGCAATGACGCCGTGTGGGATTTTGTGGACTGACTCACGAAGGTATCTCACTTCTTACTGATCAAGGAAACCTTCGGTGTTGATGAGTTCAGAAGAAAGTATATCCGGGAGATCGTACGTCTTCATGGGGTCCATTGTTCTATCGTTTCAGATAGGGACCCCCTCTTTACGTCTTGTTTCTGGCAGTGTTTTCAAAGGGCGTTGGGTACACAGGTTCTTCGGAGCACAATATACCTCCCTCAGATAGATGGACAGTCAGAGCCGACGAAACAGGTGCTTGAGAACATGCTGCGTGGATGTGTCCTAGACTTTGGGGGCTCCTGGGAGAAGAATATACCCTTATTCGAGTTTTCCTATAAAAATAGTTTTTAGGAAACTATTGAGATGACATGATATGAGGTTTAATATGGTAGGCCATGTCGATCACCATTGTGCTGGTTAGAGGTAGGTGAGGTAGCTTTACTGGGGCCATAGCACATGCAAGGGACATCTGAGAAGGTCCAGTTTATTCGGAAGTGGATGGATATGCGTAGTCTCATCAGAAGTCTTACGTTGATCGCCGCAGACGACCTTTGGAGTTCGTGGTCAGGGATCAGGTTTTCATGCGTGTTTCGCCGTGGCTGGGACACAAGCAGATTAGGAGACATGGTATTCTTTCACCGAGGTATGTGGGGCCATTTGAGATTCTGGAGAGAGTCGGGCTGGTTGCCTATTGGTTACAGTTACCACAGCGGTACCGAACCATGCACGACGTCTTTCACATGTCTCAGTTGCGTCGCTACCATTCAGACCCATCTCACACCTTTTCGCCAGAGGAGTTTGAGCTTCAGAATGATGTGTCCTTTCAGGAGCATCGGATCTGTATCGTTCAAAGGAGCATGAAGGTTCTCCAAGGCCAGTTAGTTCCTCTTGTACGGGTGCTATGGAAGCATGGCCGAGTGCAGGACGAGACCTAGGAGCGAGAGGATGACGTACATGCTCAGTGGCTGGAGCTATTCTCAGCTTTATCTTCGCCAACCTTATAAGGGAAATTTGGGGACGAATTGCTATAAGGGGGGATGTTTGTAAAAACCCAGTTCTTATTTTTGTAGTACGGGCTTCTTATTTTTCCTTTTCCTTAAGTGTTTTTGAGAAAATATGGGAAATGGGGAAAAATCCTAAATTTGGAACTATACACCATGTACTTTTCCATACTCCATGTACTTTTGGCCGGGTTGGGATGAGTACACGGGGCTTGTAGCCATTTCGGTGACGTGGGGTGTCAGAACAGACTACACGCCATGCAGTGGTACTTTACACGTCGTGTAGTCAGTCGGAAGGCTTAAACAGTAAGGCGGTGGAGTCGCCGCCAGTTGGGCGATAGTACACGCCGTGTACTCGGGAGTAAATCCCGTGTACTCAGGTCGATGGATGAACAGTGTGGAAGTGCTGCCAAATGAACGTTTTAATGAATGAAGTAAATGATGTGTACTCAGAAGTATATGCCGTGTACTTTGTTTTTTCAGCTTAAAACATGCAGTATCCTTCTCATTTGGAAGAGGAGGCGTTTGAGCCATTTTGGAGCCAAGGAGAATGGAAGACCCTGTGATGGTCCGTCGGGTGTTCTTCTGAAATCTGATTCGGCTTCGGACGATCTTGTTGGAACCACACGGGTAAGCCCTCTCCTCTCCTTGTACCGTTCATACCAATTATTTCCCGAGGGGACGTTATTTACATTTGAATGGGTTTTGTTCTTCGTCATATCTACGTCGTTTTTTGGGCGTTTCTGGAGTTGGCATTCGGGTATAACGTTCATTGGAATTTTGGTAGGTGGCTTTGTGCATATTTTCCAACTGTCGTGGGTTTTTGTGCCACGAACCCATGATGGGGTGTCGTGTGGCTGAGTTCATCACTATATTTAATGCCTAGAATTTCATAGGTGATTAAATTATGATGCTAAAATGCTGGTTGGGATCGTTTCTTGGATCTGGAACCACCCCGAGGGGTGTGTTTCATTGTTTTTCCATTTGGCTAGGAGACCTAAGGGTATGCTTTCAATGTAGTAATTGGTGAATTTACTTGAGAGAAATTAATTTTTTACTTCATTTTGATATGTTGGGCTTGTTCCGATTACCTGTTTGGCCTGAGGGCATTGTTGTGATTAGCCTGTGGGCACGACACAGTTTAGCCTGGGGGCTGTAGTTATTTCGGCCTGAGGGAAACATATTCTGTGCCTGAGGGCCATAGACTCTGGGCCTTAGCGAGACAATACCTACGCCTGAGGGAAAAATTCTTTTACGCATGAGGGAAATTACCTGCGGGTTGGGTTCTGCTTACCTGAGGTTAAGGTTTTTCTTGTTTGAGGACATGGACTATTTACGTAGAAATGCATTGTGGTGATTTTTTGAATTAAATGGATTAAATGAATATTAAAAATTTGAAATATAACTGATAGTTGTTGTTTTTGAGTAATACTTACTTTATATCATTTTACTGATGCACACTATTGTTTCATGCTTACACGCAGTTGGGAACGGGCCTTTGGTGGGTGGCTACTGAGATATATTTCTCACACCCTGTTTGGGTCATGCTTTTCGGCCCAAACAGATTACGTTGTTGCAGGTGTTGATAGGAGAAAGAGTCCATATACAGTTACTTGACTGTTGTTGAGGAGTATGATGGCATGGGACCGAGCCTAGTCTCATGATGTCGCTACATGATGATTTGCTTGTTTTTTTGTACGCTGTATTTTGTTGTCCTGTATTGATGTATAACATGTTCTGGATGTTATCATAGAACATGAATCATGTAGCATCATCATGTATATAATGTTGGTTATTTCCACTACTGTAGTTTATTTCAGTTGTGCATGTTTACTTCTTCTGCTGTCATTGTATGTTTTATTTAAATTCTGCTGCTCTACACATTTCCAAATGAGGGCATAGTTTCCCCACTATCAGACCTGGGCCCTCACTGCTAGTCGGCAGCCTCTAGTGATTGGGAAAATGCGCTTGAGGTCACATGGCGAACTGGGCTCGGGGCACCCGTTGGGTGGAACCCGGGTCCGGGACGTTACCGGAGGGGAGGTGGATGCCTTTACAATGAGGGGGAGAGGGAAAACAATATATTTTTGAAAAGAATCAATTATATGCACGTTTTTGTCATGAAAAGGATGCTAAATTGGTAGATTATGTTTATTATAGTTTACAAGGTTGATATTTTCCCAGAAGATGTCTACTTTAAAATATTTTCCACATTTTTAATCCTTCTCAACTTTGTTTAACACCAATTTAATCCCAATTTAACCATTATCAATGTAATTAATTTTTCATGTTTTACTAATCATAATTTTAAGAAACAAAGATAAAAATATTATATAATATATATTATTCTTATTCAAAATATGTAAACCATTTATCCAAATTAACATTATATAAGTTATCAAACTATGTTTAAAATTAATTCAGCTGATTTTTCCAAAAACTATTTCTCCAAAGACAAAGTTATAAATGATTAAAAATATTTCATATCAGAGTTCAATATGAAATTTATTCCAATGAAATATATTAGAAAAATAAAGATATATTTTAACCTGTTTACAATAAAAACTATTTAGAATATAATTTATCCTTTTAATTAATTTAATTAAAAATGAAGTTTTCATTAATAATTGTTTTTCACTATTTATCATAAAGTTTCTTTTTTTGAGAGATTTATTTTAAATTCATCATGCGATAAATTATATATATATATTACACAAATAATTTATATTTTTTCATTTATCTTAACTAAAATTGGTAAAATGTTTTTTTAATTTATGTTACCAAAGTGTGACTAAACAACCATCTAAATTTTTTTTCTGAAATAATTTATATTTCTTTGAAATGATTCTTATTTTATTTATAACCAATATATAGACAATGGTTATTTTTATATATGTGTAAACCATATATATTTCATATTTAACAGACTAATAATAAAACCTAGAAACAATATAGTTATGTTATAACAATCATTTATTAAATTTTAATATTTTTATAGATTGTTAAATTTTCTTAAAAACATGGTTTTTATCCACCCTTATCTATCAATGAAATTTAATTTACTAATAAATAAAAATATATTACAATGTTTAATGGTGTTACATTCTTATCTATTCTTAGTGTAACGTCTCAAAAAACACAATTTAAATCAATTTTATTCCTTTAAAATATCGATGTGTTATGACTTATATATATATCAACAAGAAATGTATAATAATTATCTAATATATGAAAAACATTTTCTAATTTGTTATCCTATTATATTCATGAAGAAAATATGATATCATTGGAACACGAAATATTCATAGCTGTGATTATTGTGATTTGGGTGAATCCAATATATGTTAATTGTAAAAAAAACATTATATATAATTCTAAATAAAATGAAAAAAATGAATGAAAAAAATCATACCAAAAATATCAAATGATAGTAATTTTTTTATGGTTGAGGTAAATAGGAATCGTAACATATCTATATATAGAAACTTTTTTGGTTGGAATCGGACCTGGAGTAGTTGGATAAATAATATATTTTACTATAACACTTACATAGAATGAAAACATTATCTAGTAGTGTACATAATCCCATATATGATGTATAATTCCATATGCTACAATACATACTTCCTAATATTTTGAACGATACTCATTGTAAGTGGTCATGTGTGAACCAGGAGGTGGAATATCAACTTAATATGTCTATGTAGGATACACCCATATCATTAATTTTTCAAGCATAGATGATACCTATGATATAATGATATCAACTATCTAAAAATTTAATTTTTTTAGCTAATACATTAAAGAAATTGTTTCATTATAATATTTTTATTCCATCAATTCTTACTAAGGGTGGTATAAATACCATTTTTAACCAGAAACCCTCATTATATTGTCCGAAATAGCAAGGTAGTTACATGTTTTCTAATGTAATTCTATGATAAAATTCTTATCTCTAGTGATAAAGGTCCCCTTTTTCATTTTCTCTTGATTGAAACCCTAATGTAAAATTTAAAATGAATATTAATAGAGATAAATTAATTAAATAGTAATAGTATTTAAATGTAATAATTAATTACATAAATTTATATTAGTTACATAAATTTTTTGATTAATGATATATGTTCCATTTTTAACATTATTGTTGTTTTCAATTTTCATGATTAGAAGGTGGATATGGATGGTTGATCACAAACTATTCAAATATTCCACATAACATGGATATTATTTCACTATGTTTCCAATAATTATTTGTTCTTATCATAAAGGATACCCCCTCCATGACATCATACAATGGTATAAATTGTGAGACTATGTATCAGGGTGAGTTTTCCTAGAGTTATATTTCAAAAGAAAATATAAATAAATAAAATTTTAATAAAAATAGTTTAAATTAAATATTATAAAGAACAAATTGATATATTTGAAGCTTCCACTAATACATGAATTATATATTCAAACTGTTGTCTATATCTACAAACTCATTCTTTTAAAATTTATATTTACCAATTTTATTCATGAAAAAATATTGATTTCATATTTTTATAAAAGTATCTGTATTTTATTTCATAAAAGGATATAATTTTTTTTTATTTTTTTTCATTAATTTTAAATTTCAGCTATAATTATATAATTTTTTAGATATGTATATTAATAATAACATTAATAAGTAAAAAAATTATATTATAAATTAATAAATTAAGGACTCCCATGGAAAATCTTTTGATGATGGGTCGACACTCTGGTAGTTAGTGTACAAAATACATACCATATATTCAATATGTATATCTAATTATGAATTAACAAATGGTGAATTTATGCATGTTGGGTATTCATTCTCTCCAATGATAATAATTATACTTTGGACTCCAACTAGAGGTGAAAGTTATAGTAAACATGTAGTTGTACACCTTCCATCATTAGGTATCATCATATCTTGTGATGTAGTATAGTTAGAAATATTTTAAAAATATATGATTAATTCCATTAGAGAATTTAATTACAAGATATATATAGATATATATATATAAAATTATATGCCTCTGTTCCCATACCTCAGTATCGATAAATTTGTATCATGTATCTAACCACAATAAAGTGTTTGTACATGTATTTGATTAAAATTAAATAAACATAATAATTAAAAAAATTATTTTTCGTAACAAAAAAATTACATTGAATGTTATATGGCTCAATCATAGAAATTTTTAACTAATACTAATTTATATTTTAATTAATAATATATATATATATTTAAATGATCTAAACATGTGAATTTTTCTATTGCCGTAATTTTCTAGAAGTAATGACTTCCCAAATGTAAAAATGTTATTACTAATTATCAGATGAAAATTATAAATATTTTTTATAATAAAATAATATACAAAAAAATTAATAATAATAATAAAAAAGTGGCAACAAAATGTTGGAGGTTGAATTTTTAAACCATAAAATTATCATCGACTAAATAAATATATAAAATATTTAATAATGGTAAGAATAATAAATATTTATATATTTAAATATAAATGATAAAAAATAATGTTTCTAAAAGTTTCATTTCAACAGATGTTATATGAAATTATTGTTGAATATATTGAAGTGTGTTCAACATATCTCTTCTATATGATAATTTCATATTTCATTATAACATCCTTAAACCCACACTCCTAAATTCAATTTTCATCAAATTATATTTACATTATATACATTAATATCTATCACAGTGATACAAATTCCTCTATCCAAAATATATAATATCAATTCTATAAATTGGATCACTTACATTATCATGGAATTTTTAGTTATAGAGTTTTTGATAACATTAGAAAACTATTATATAAAAAATCCCCATGTTCATAATGATCATTTAATAAAATTGACCTGATTTTTAATAGTAATGTTTATGTCATTGAAATCATATATATGATATATATGATATATATTACTTATTCTACAAAATTATTTATAAATATGGGAAAATAAATCATAAAAATGGTGATATCAAATTCTCAATAAGTGTAATCATAAGAAATGTAAAATGAATGATTTTAATGGGCATAAAAAGAGAATAAGGGTATGATGACATACTCAAAGTGCATGTCTATGACAAAAAAATATTAAAACCCATCAATATTAGATTATCAAACATGAAATTGTGTAATACAGGTTTCATAATGGCATGGGTCGTCATAATAAATGATCTCAAGAACTGTAATATAAATATTTATTAAAAAATTATAATCATAAAAGGAAAAATGAGATATTATAGGTATCATAAAATATAATATTTGTAGAACACATTAAATTAGAATAAATATAAACCTTACTTCCAAAATAATTATTCAAGAATATAATCATTGCCTATAATATTGGTGCTACCTAGGAACACACACTTTATATGATATATCAGTATCACAGAATATTATGATGGGAACACAATTTTTAAATTTATATTGGGATCACCTGGTACTATATAGGTGAAAAATCATAAATAAATGTTAACAAAAAATATATATATTACATATAATTTTCATTTAATCATAAAACTCATATAAAATATCATTATTATTTTAATGAAATACTTATCTTATGGAAATGACATGGTTTCTATGTAAATACAATTGAAACATTAATATATCATGAAAAAGAAACATGGTTCATAAAAATATTATTCAATCATTATTATATTGTGAAAAAATTGTTTATATAGAAATCAATTTAAAAAATGACTAACAAATGTAAAAGTTCAATGTTCAGTATTAATCCCTTTGAAAGAATCATAATATATCTAGATAATTATTAATGATTTTATAATTAAATAATATCCCAATTAATGAATTATTAAACTTAAGGGTTAGTTACGTTTATAAATGGAAATATAAAATAAAATTACATTAAAAATCCTTTCGAAGAAAATAACCTTATAAATTTGAAAATTGATTATAAAAAAATTAAATTAAAAAAACGGATATTATTTTCATTTGAAAATTAAAAATGAGAAAATATAATGGAAGACTCATGAAAAATAGTATATTTGATTGTGGAAAAATTCATTATCTTCATTAATATTAAAAATAATCATTATTTAAAAAACACATTGAAATGTTATGTAAAAAGTTACCCATTTCAGAAAAAATTATGAAATTTATTTTTAGATAAATATAAAATAATTTAAAAGATCAAATAATATATCTTTTAAAAATAAATTATTTTATTCAAAATCAAATTTAATAAATCCCTTTATTATGTATTTTAAAATACCAGGATATGGTATAGAAATATACATTATCTGATATAAAATACAATATATGAATCACGCACAAATGATTTTGGTGATGTTTCTCTAATAGATAAAGGAGGAAAAAAATAGGATATGATTACTACATTCATAACAACAGTAGATGAAATATAAATTATATAAAAAAATAAGATCATATAATTTCCTATAATAGGACCATGAAGATAGACAATCTCAAAATAAAGTATGTTATATCATAATTCATTTTTCATATTTTTAACTCCACAATAATAATCCAAAAAAAAAATAAATGTCAAAATATAATTATAATATCATAAACATATGTATTTTTAAAATATCACATATCTACGATAAGTATATTCAAATAAATGACTATATATATATATATCTAAAAAGTATGCCTCAAAGAATTTTAATTGTACATGAAAAACCATAACATAAATAATACCACTGCACTTTAGAATTTATCAACTTATAAATTATGATTGTCATATATAATAATACATAAAATAAGTAGAAATGAAAAATACGATAATTAAAATAATTCAAACACACACTCAAGAGATTAAAAGGTAAAAGAAGAACTATTATAATCCAATGATGTTAAATTTTGTGAATAAATTAATTAGCACTTGGTAAAATTCAATTTAGATCTCCGTGAATGAAATAACTAAAATAAAAACATAAAATAAAATGATTTATGAAAAATTCATGTTATTACAAGTAAAATGGGAAATATATACACATCACAATTTAAATTAGTGAATATGGAATATGTCTCTTAAAAATAATTATTTATATGAGAAGTTTCATTCCTTGTGATAAAAATTAATATATATGTCTTTAAACACATGTATAATAATTATAAATCAATTATTTCATTTCTAAAAAATAATTCGCTTATTTAATATATAAGGCTTGAGCCTTAAACATTACATAATCTTGAGTAAAGTCAATAATTCACATTTAAGATCTTTTTAGTTTTAGAGTTTTAGAGAATTAGGTCATTACTATTACATTACATCTCAAAAATTAAAAAGAATAGGCTTATACTCCGTTTAATTTTTTTTTTCATAAAATAAATACCCTTAAAAACATTTCTAGTTCCATGATTTAGACAACATGAATTTCCCGTAATCCTATCCTTGACACAATTCATCATTATTTATTGTGAAAATCATTTCAATAACTAATTGATGAGAATAAAAATCACAGTAAGGGTTATAAAATAAATAAATGAAACACTAACCCATCAATAAATAGAAAATCAATGAAATCATACTTTTTAATAATAACATATCTCTTAGAATCAACAGATTTATGAATAATACATAGAAATCATAAATCATAAAATAAACATATAGCATATATAACATAATTACATTGACCAATTCACAGCTACGTTGGGGGTTACATTTGGAATACCCATCAATGTATATTCCCTAAATCTCTTAGGAGAAACATTAATGTTTACCTCCACCTTGTTACCCAATGCATTGGAGATCTACCTCAGGCTCACACTCCATAATATTATCAAAGAACCACCAATATATGTAATCAATGTCCAAGAAACATAACATATTCAGGACACATAATACAAATATAATGGAAAGATAACATTCTCACATTGAAAAAAAAATCATTTACATATAATGAAATAATCAATGATTTATCAACCCATTTTCAATATAAATAAATACATTTAATAAAGTGAATTTTGAATCAAAGTGTCCCATAAATCATTGAAATTATTAATGAAATATTAATATCAGAACATTGATTTCCATATAATTAAATTTTTAATCCCAATTTTAACACATGTAAATTAATGAAAAATATTTTGACTAATAAATCATTGATTCATTTAAAACAATATATTAGTTAAAAATTTCATCACCAAATGAGATACACTTGAATACAAATAATTGAGAAATTAAATTAATCAAAGCTTATAATATCATGGTAATAAATATATTAATGATATAATATGTTAATGGGTAGTATATACACCATATAAGAGTGAATTTGTTTATAACAACAAATAATTCTCAATGGAATGTAAATTAAGACAAAGTCCTTTACAATGATAATATCCTTAGATTTAAGAAAAATCAATGACATAATCATTTGTGAATAATAAGAATACATCCAATATAACTGGAAATTATGTTTAAAATAATCATATTTTAGGCACACATATTCATAACATGAAATTGATCATGACGTAGAAGATTAACCCAAAAAATGGGAATTGGGATAAGAAGTTCCTTTACAGAAATTTGACAGCCTAACGATATCACTTTAAAATTATGAAAATGAGTTGATGAGAGATAAAATTTTCTATCATCATATAGATATTAATATTACATAATAACATATATAGAATAACATATCCCAATATATGGAAATAGAAATTAAAATACATGACGTAAATGAAGTATTTGACTAAAAGAGTATGGTGGAAGGCTCCATTACCGATTTGGTAACTTATAAAACATACAAACAATTAAGGAAGGATCATGAAATTAAAATGTAAATACCCAAAAATAAATTTATATTACATAATTAATAAATCCATGTTCATTGAATACCCCGCACAAAAGAAAATAGTGTCATATATAGCATGAATCTCACGATAATAAAAAGTGAGATGAATACCACTTACCTAAACTCCGACTTGTGATGTATGTTCCTGGTTCATCCTGGATAATAATAATAAGTTAATTTATAGATTCTTATAAACAATTTCCACGGTTATAATTCCTTTTATAATAATTATTACCTTGCTATAACAACTAGTTAATTATATGAGTTCATATCAGACATCTTGTTGATGATCAAAAGTTGAATTAAAAATGATCATGTTATAATTTGAATTTGTCCATGTGGTTGAAATTCATGATTTATATATCATATATATCATATATATATCCAGTATATAATTATTTAGAATTGTCCATATCATTTGGATATATGAAAATGAAATGCACCCTTCATGGAGACGATAAGTCGTGCGTAAGCATGAACACTACATCTGTTTCATTGTTTTTCATTTTAATGGAATGAAAACCAAAGGATACATAGGTATATTATTATTCCAGTATAATATCATATTTTATATAAGTTACTTATGTTTATTGAAACCATACATTGGATGTTCCATGTATGGTACGAACGATTTATATCACATTGAGTGGGCGGTAGTCCGCACTTCCTCAAATGAAATTATCGTATTTTCCCATTATGGAAAACATATAGTTATGATATAATTAAAAAAATACATAAGTATAGGTAAAACCAAGACATAATATATTTCATATATAAATATAGTTTCATCATAATGGCCACCATGAGATGCGGTTGGATATATTTGAAAAATCATCATTTCAAGGGTCATTAGTTCACTATCCACAGAAAAATTATGTTTGTATCCATTAGATGGAGGTGTGTGGAAGTGTAGTTAGAATAATTCACATAAAAATTACTAATATATTGAGGATATGAGTGTTGTTATAAAATAATGGATGATATAGTGTTTAGGGCGTGGGAGATGTAAAATAAAATAAAAAGAACATAAGAGAAGATGTTTCCTTTAAATCGGGTATATTCCATTTTTTTGAAGAAAAATGTTTATTTGAATTTCCTTCTGCCTAGAGAAAGGCTATTAGGTAGAAAATAGTGATGTAGGGAGCTTAATTGGGTAGATGATGGAAGAGACAAGGGGCTTTAGAGGTGTGTGTAATGGGTTATTGGTGATGAGTATTTATAAGGGGGAGGAGGGGGATCTTTAAGAATGTTTGAAAACATTATTTTATTATAAACTGATTTTTGTTTTCAAAAGGTCAAACTCCTTAAATTAAAAGATAATATTACTATTGTTCGAAATAAAATTATCCAAGATGAATTGACCAGGTTTTTTACAGATTATTTATATTTTATAATCCGATATATTTTAATAATATATTAATATGGTAATCATTGGATCATCATTGTGTAATAATTAATTATATTAATTTGATGTATAAAAATTATAAATAAAATACCATGATATAGAAGATATTTTTATATTTAAAATGAATATTTATATTCCATGATATATCTTATATAACCCAATGTAAAAATTGATTTACTAAAAGATATATGTGTATGTAATTTTTGTCTTTACTTTAAATTAATTAATATAAACTGTCATTCTCACTCCTATGTTTTTCCATCGGTTCCCAAAATCGACCCACTGATCCCCATTGTTGGACATGTATTTTTTAATAGGACTAAGAGATGTGTTAGGTTAATTTAATATTATTATTATATTTCTTTATCCGTTTTTACTCGATTTATCTTTTAACCATGGTAAATAAAATATTTACTAATGTAAAGATTCATAATGTCTAAAAATAAAAGATACAAAATTCAAACAATTTGGAATCTATATTAAATATATATAATCTAGTTTCCAAATTAATTACACAAAAGTGGAATAAATTGATTTTCAATTTATTCTTGTTGTCAAAACAAAAAGTGTTATTTTAAGAAATAATATCTATCAAAAGATTGACAGTTGTTTATATTCAATTTAAGAGTGAAATTTCATCCAGTGGCCAATATTGGATTAAATGTAAAAAATAGTAATCGAATTAAACATTTAATGAAAATTAAAATCATAATCATAATATATAAATAAATTAGATTAGAAGACATTTTTGAAATGAAATGCAGTATTTTTCCCAATTAATTGAAAATGGAACATTATCAAGAAAATACTAAATTTTTATCCAATGTAAATTTTTTCTTACCATATTCTAATGAATAATATTATTTTTCCACGTAGAACATTAAAAAGTGACATAAACTTGATTTATAATGGGTTCTCCATCATAAGGCTGAAAATCGACCTTTTAATGAATATTACAGTGTTTATGCTAAAAATTGGATTCATTCACATTTTAAGCATATAACTATTATTGAATAAGTGTAAATACAATTAACAAAAATTTATAATAATATTGTAGTTAGTCGTGTTTATTCCCTCCAATACAATGACTATGCATTAATTACTATTTCAAATAATAGTTATATTATATTATTTTTTGATATAATTTAACATTGTGTGTGACGTAAGATTTCAAATAAACCCATTGTTGTGTATTAGGTATGCCATCAAACATGGCATCCCATTTAAAGTAAAATTAATATTTAATTCAAAAATATTAATATATATGAAAATTCCATATTTTTTATTCAACTGGGAAGTAAAATCCTTCCCCTTTTTGGGAATTGCATCCTCACAAATTTAACATTTAGATCGGAAAAATTGTTAAACGTCCCACATCGGAAAAAGTGTAAACAAAAATTTCACATTAATAGAATTAATGTGAAGTATAAAGGGCACATGTGATAACCTGTACTAGGATTCCATGATAATAGGGATAATGAGGAGAAACTAAGTGTCATGTTCTGAGGGAGAGTGATTGAAAATCTGATGTGACGAATGTTAACCACCAGAAAACCAGAAACCTGAGATAGGTTAAGACACCTTTTGTTTCCAATTAGGAAAAGTAAATGGACAATGTTTTTTTATTTTTTTATTTTTTTACTGAAAATGAATTTATTAATGAGATTTTAAAATTACATATAAAAATATTGTTACTATTCTTGTAGAGTTTCATCCTTTAATAGGTTTCTACCAAAAACTCATCTTTTCTCCAAATAATTAGTAATCAAGTAGATTTGGTCAGACCTAAAGTGGTAGAATCAAAATCTAGAGAATAAAATATTCCAAAAAAGATGAACTATATATTTCCCTTGTATTTAGAAATTGTCGAAAAACAAAATTGTTAGTAAAATATTATATAATCCCCAAAAAAGATAATAGTTTATAAAAGTAAATACTAATCTTAATCCTCAATATTTGACAAACAAAACCGAATGTTCGGTGAATAACATTCAATAAACAAATATCAAATTAATCAATGTAATATAAACTATGATTGTATAAAAAACTCAGAAGTATTTAATCACATTGTCTTCCACATTATATTTTAAAATTTATCTCTAAATAACATTGGCTACTCTTAAAGTCTCATTCTGAAGTGTAATCAACCAAATCACATATTTTCTATGATAGGTTAATAGATTTAATAAATAAACAAAATCACCATATGTCCATAATAAAAACATAGATTTTTCTAATATAAAATTCCACAATTACACCACAATTGTAATCCCAAAGTATTCAATTTTCCTTAAGAATATTGATTCCCAAAAAGAAAAAATGACATCAAAGATAACCTTTATCACATAATCTCAATATAATTTTCCAATATTAAGGATATCAATTCGAGAAAATATAAGAAAACAAATCAACATATTACTCATCAAAAAAATCATTTAACTAAAAAGAATATGTTATAATAACTTAGGAATTCATGTAGTCTAGTGGGAGGTAATAAATCCCAATAACACTTTAGTTGTGGGTTTTATTTCTACAGCTTTGTTCGATGATATGGTTTGTGACACGGTCAGCGTGTTGTTATTTTTCAAAAACTATAAAATTTTATTACATTCCCAAAAATGATATATACTCCTAAAAAATAACCATAACATGAATTAAACTCATTTTTCATCTTATTCCTCACATTTTAAGCCCTACCCATAATCATCTCAATATATTAATTCCTGAAGTGTTATATATATTGAATTTGTTTACCTCCATAAAATAACACATTTCTTGAAGAAAGAACATCATACCTTGATCATTGTATCCACCTGGTTTCATTGCCATTTTGTACATATAGATAGATGGTTCATGCATTGCAACAATAATTTTGATATCCTTCAAAATCATTTGATTCCTTCATCAAAATAAAACTTATACAACTTGGTACATATGGATGTTCATAGAAAAATATTTTAGAAAAATAATCATTTATGACATATAATTTCAAAACATATGATAAAAACGATTTTTGTAAAACAATTAGACCGAGTTTGAGTTGAATATTTCAAACAATAGTGCTGTTAAAATACCATAAGTATGTGATGAAGGAATATATTGTAAAATAAAATATAAATTGGTAATGAAAGGGTATCATTCTTCAGAACCTTTTTCAAAATCATAATATGTTTCAAAATCTTGTGATAATCTGAGATATTTGAAAATTCTTTTATTATATTTAACAACCATGAAAATATGTGAATATTGAGAAGATATTATTTAATTAAATATAAAAAATGATCTACGATGGTATCGAGTTATAGTGGAGGTGTTTGATATCTCAAACAATTGCGTTCAAGTGAGTTGTATGTTTTAAAATGTTTCTATGTTGTCTAGACTTGACATTTCAAAAATTATTTCATGCTGGTCATCAAGAAGTTATAGGAATGTTGTTTGAAATACTTGTCCTTCTATTTATAAAAAATATTCCTCGATCTGAAAAAGATAGAAAATAAGGATTTAACATATATAATAGAAATAAATACTAATCATGTGTATAACAAAAAATCATAATCACTAATGTTTTCTAAACAGACCTCTGATACCACTAATAAGGCCCCAGCCTTAATGATTTTATAATCTTGAGTTTATTCAACAATTCACATTGAGGTTATTTTCTGGTTTAGAGTATCAGAGAATTATGCAATAAATATTATATTATATCTAAAAAATTACAATATAGAAACTTATAATCTGTTTCTTTTTTTAGAAGACAAATATTCTAAAAAAATAAGTCTAGTTTCATGTTTTATACATAATGGATATTCTTTGATCCCATCCTTGACCGTATACATCTTTAAGTCCTATGAAAAAAATTTCAAAAATATGGGATGATCATAAGATGCACAGTAAGGGTTATAAAATAAGAAAAAGAAACATCTAACCATCAATAAATAGGAATTAATGAATCCATACTTTTCAATAATTACATACTTCATAAAATTATAAGATTTATGAATAACACACATAAAGAATAAATAATATAGGAAAATTGTGGCATAAATAACATACTTACATTGTAGATTTCACAGATATATAGGGAGTTTCATTTGAAATACACATCATAGTATATTCACTAAATATATTAGGATAAATATTAATGTATACCTCCATCACTTTACCCAATGCATTTGAGAGCACTCTCAGACCCACTATCTATAGTTTTATCATAGAACCCCCCATATATGTAAAAAATTCCCAATAACCGTATAATATTAACAACAAAAAGAATAAAAATAAATGTAAGATAACATTTCCACATTGCAATCACAATATATCATTTAAATATATTGACATAATTAATTCTTTAAGAAACCATTTTCATAATATTTTTAATCATTTAATAATGTGATTTTTTAATCAAATTATCCAATACCACATTAATGATTTTTAAAGAAAATTAAATTTCAAAACATTAATAACCATATAAATAAATCCGTATATCCATTTTTTGGCCATTGACATTAATGAAATTTTTTTGTAAGAATAAATCATTGAAACATTTAAAACATTATTTTAGTTAAAGAGTTTCTATCCAAATGAGAGATGCTTGAGGACATATAATTGAGTAATTATAATAATAAAAAATTATAATATCTTGTGAATAAATATATTGATGATATAATATTTTAAAGGGTAGTATATACACCATATAAAAGTGAATTGGTTTATGGAAACAAATATGTCTCAATGGAATGTAAATTGTGACAATGTCATTTTCCAATATTATATCCTTATATTAAGGAAAAATAAATGAAATAATTATGTATAAAAAATTAGAATAAACCCAATATTAGTGGATATTATGTTTAAAGAAAATATATATCATTCAAACATATTCATATCATGAAAATAATAAATAAGTAGATTATGAAGCCAAAAACAAAAATTGAGTTAGGAAGTTCATTTATAGAAAATCGACATCCGGATGGCATCACATTAATATTAAGAAAATGAGTTGATGAGAGAGGAAGGGGTATCTCATTAAATATACATAAAATTTACAGTAAAAACGTTATATAAGTACATATACTAACATAATAAAAAGTAAATTAAAATACATGACATAAAGAAGTCTTTGACTAAAAGAGTATGGTGAATGGTCCCCTTACCAATTTTGTAACTTACAAAACATACACCCCATGAATGAAGGATCATAAAATGAAGATTTAATTACCCAAAAATTAAATAATATTACACAATGAATAAAATAACAGGCTCTGAATACCCAAAAACAAGCAAAATTAATGGCTAATATAGCATGAATCTCACAGGAATAAAAAGTAATATGAAAACCCCTTACCTCAAGTCTGACTTGTCTTGTATATTTCTTGTTCATCTGTAATAATAAAAATAAGTTAATTTATACTTTACTAAGACCATTTTTCAAGTTTATATTTTCTTTTATATCAATTATTACATTGATATTACAATTATTTAATTATTTTAGTTCATATATGACATTTTGTCGATGTTAGAAACTTGAGTTAAAAATGATCTTGTTATAATTATAAATTGTACATGTGGATGAAATTTCATTATATATTTATTTTTTTCATCATTTATATGTCATATATATTGTATATATCTAGTATATATGTATTTATAATATTCCATATAATTTAGATATATGAAAATGAAATGCACTGTTCATAGATAGAGTAAACAGTATGTACGCATGGACACTACTTAAATTTCATTTTTTTTCATTAAAAAAAGAATGAAAACCAAATTATAGATAAGTATATTATGATTACAGTATAATATAATATTTTTTATAAATTGTGTATGTTAATTAACACAATCCATTATACATTCTATGTAGGGTATGAATAAGTCATATCACTTTGAAAGGATGGGAGTCCGCACTTCCTCAAAGGAAATTATATTATTTACCCATTATGGAAACCAAAAATTATGATATAATTGAAAATACATAATTATAGAAAAAACATAGACATTATGTATATTATATATAATTATATTTACATCATAATTTCCACTAGGAGAGGCGGTTGGAGATATTTGAACAATTATTGTTTTGTGAGGCATTAGTTAGCTGTCTATAGAAACAGTATGTTTGTACCCATTAGATGTAGGTGTGTGTAATTTTAGTTTGAATAATTCTCATAAAAACAACCTAATATATTTAATATACTAGTTAATTGATAAAATTGGGGACTAAATAGTGTATAGAGGGTTGGAATAGTTAAATAAATGAAAATAAATTAAGGAAAAGTTACATTAAAATCATGTAACTCTCTTTTATTTGAACGAACAGGTTTACATGAATTGACTTCTTCCTATAAGAAGTCTTGTAAGATAAATATAGAGATATAGAAAGCTTAATTGGGTAGAGGATGGATGAGCTATGGGGCTTGATAGGGGTTTGTAATGGCTAAGAGTTGATGGACTTTCATAAGGGGAGGAGGGGATTTTTTGAAATGTTTGAAACCTAATTTTATTATAAACTGGTTTTGTGATTCATAAGGTAAAAAACTAATTAAATTCAAAGATAAAATGCAAATTGTTCGAAAAAATATCATTCAATTATAATTTCATAGGATTTTTATAGTTTTTGTTACTTTTATAATCTCTTTTATTTAAATCATTTATTAAAATGTTAATCACAGCATCATCATTGAGTCATAATTAATTTTATTTATTTGTTGTCTAATAGATATAAATAAAATACGAAGATATAGGAAATATTTTTATCATTCAAATGAATATTTATAGATAATGATTTTAATTATATAACTCCATGTAAACGTTGATTTTCTAAAAAATATATGTTTATGTAATTTTCCTCTTAACTTTAAATTAATTAATATAAATTTTAATTATCCCTCTTAAGTGGCTCCATGGGGTCCCAAAATCGACCAAAGGATTTCCATAGAAACATGTGTATCATTCAATAGGATTAGGATATGTATTAGGGTAATATAATGTGATAATAATATTATAGGTTATCCTTATTAACTAGAAGTAACTTTTAACAATGGTAAATAAAATATTTGTTGAAGTAATTATTCATAATGTCTAAAAATAAATGTTACATATTCACACAATTTGGTACTCCTAATTCCAAATATGGAATCCATTTTACCAAATTCAATACACATAAGTGGAATAAATAAAATTAAAATTAATTCCCATTCACAAAATAAAAACGCTTGGTTTTAAGAAATAATATCTATGAAACGATTGACACTTTTAATGTTAAATTTTTGACTGAAATTACTTCCAATTACCAAAATTGGATGAAATGGTAAATATATAATCCAATTAAACATTATGAGCTATTAAAATAATATTCTATATATATATGTAAAATAGATTAAAAATGTGTTTTGAATTAAAATTCTGTATTTATCACTATTAATTAAAAAAATGATCATTATTAGAAAAATACCATTATTTCATCCAAAGTAAATTTTTTTTGTCTTAATTCTAAAGGAAAAAATTATCTTTTCATATTGAACCTATAAAAGTGACAAAAAATATATTATAAAAGGGTTGTCCATCAAAATGTGGTAAATTGACATTTTTAACAAAATTATATTGTTTATGCTTAAAAATGGTTTCATTCACATTTTAAGCAACTAACATTTATTGAATAAATGTAAAAACATTTATAAAACATGAATAATCCTATTTTAGTTAGTCAAGTTCATTCCTGCCAATAAAAATACTATGAGTTTACTATAATTTAAATTAATGATATTATTATATTAGTTTTCGGTATAAACTAATGTTGTGTATAAAGTTAGATTTCAAAGAAACCTGTCGTTGTGTATCTGGTACGCCATCGAATAAAGCATCCCCTTTAAAGTAAAATTAATATTTAATTAACAAATATTAATAAATATGAAAATTCTATATTCTATATTCACATTGGTTGTTAAATAATACCTTATACATTAATTATAAAGACTAAAACATTAATAAATAAAATTCCCTTTATGATTTAATTTTTTTTATGTATTTATATATTATGGTTATAAATAACACATCAACTTCATTGGTATTATTATATCCAATAAAAATAGAAATTAAATTAAGAATTAATATTAATGATAATATATCTATTAAATAGTTATCATATGATTTATATAAATATTTTTTTTAATAAATCCAATTGACTAACCCAAAGGATTAGATGACCTAAAATAGTAGGATCATATGCTCTGAATCCCATTTATCATGGAATCAAATTGAGGAATCAGAACTGGGATTTCTATTTTACCATCTAAAATATGAGAACATTCAACTTATCTACGATCAATATCATTTATAAGAAAAGTTTAATCTTGTCGAGATCATGAACCAATCCAAACCACCCTGACAAGGCCTCACCATCGCACACCTTACACATATAGTGTTTGATCTGTATTAATGGATATGTATCATTATCCTAACACTATGAATATTTACATTATTCAATTTATAATAATTAATATATTTTCATCCTATTATTATTAATTTATAAGTGAATATTATTTTGATACAATAAAAAACAAATCCTATTTTTGGTTAGCATTCAAATTCAATTATTGAATTTATTATCATGGATTGATTTTATTTAAAATGTATATTAATTTAATAAAATATTATTGGTGATTATTGTTTATTAAATATTAATGATCATATAATATTTATGAGGTCAAATATCATTTTATAAGGGATAAAATGGTTATTATCAATGAACACATCATTTATCCATAAATGTTGATTTTATTTTAAAAGTTACAATATTTATATTTGTAAAATTACTGTAATAAAAAGAAAATTAATTTATGATTCAATGTTTTAAAATTATCCAATGGATAATTTGTTATAATTTTCTGAGACACACGTTGTTTTGGGTAAAAATAAAATATCATATCAATACATTGTGTGTATTATAACGTCCTAATGAAAAAAAAGTGATAAAATAAATAAAATAAATTGTATCCCTGAGGAAATATATATTATACAATTAATATAATATAATTTAATTTTTATTTTATTAATTTAATAAAGACATCGTGAATCCTCTAAAATTGTTAATATATTTTTCTATTTTAAAATCATTTCTTTAATAGTACAAATCAATTCCATATAAGAATGTGTACTATTTTATTAATTTAATACCATCACATTATAAAATAATAAAAACCAATCCCATTTGTCAAAAACAATATGAAAAAATGTGAAGGTTTTTCTTTTTGGTTATTTGATAATATATTGTGCAAAACCTATATTTGAGAAATAATAATACAATACCCATTAATTATACATATTAACTGGCCCAAGACCAATTTATCATTACTGAACATCATTTTATCACAACCTTACCCTAACCTCCTCTATGTAGAGTCATCCAAAGATTCCCTTATACTCTCATGAAGATCCTCACAAGAATTTGGAGTCACACACTCATTTAAAGGACCCTCACCTTCCCTTTTTCATTCAAGATTATATATTTTCCGCTAACATTAATTAAAATTACCTTAAATGGATTTCTAGCTAATCCATTCCTTATGCATGTCCCCATGTTATCCCATGTATTATTAATAATCCGGAAGGCACAGATCAGACAAACGTCTGATCTACCAAAATATTATTAGAAAAAGAAAAGTTCAGGACAAAGAAAAACAGAGAGATTACATCACATCAAACCCATTCCCATCTCCATACTCACCATCAGGTCCATCATCATCTTGTGTGGCCGATTCCCATTCAGAGGACTCATTTCTTTTAAAAAGTTCCAGATATTGATTCCTCCGGACAAGTTTCTCTTTGGTGAGTTGTTCCTTGAAAGTTCTCCTTGCTTCCTTGCCTTTGGCCGAATCAGGCCTCCCACCACCACCCTGCTTGTGGGCAGACCTAGTCGCCATTGGTTTGGGAAGATCCGAATAGTCCCTTCTCTGCCTTCTCCTGCCTTGTGCTTTCCCACTCAGCTCCTTGCCCGTCATCTCTTTACTCCCATTCTTCACAATGTCACTATAGGAAGATCTGTTGTTGCCATTTTCCTTCTCATTGTCAGAAACATCACCCCACTACCTATGTTGATCCACTGGGGGAGAGACATATTTGCTTTTCTTCATCTGCACGCTTCCCGGTTGAGTCTCCTTGCAAGGATTGCATTCATATGGACTAATCCTTCCAATAGGAGGACTAGACATCCTCTCCGCACCCTGCTGCCCAGCATCTTTCCCATCTAACACTCAACCATGATTGGAAGTGTTTTCAGGGATGATGGCGCTGAAAGTACTCCCTTCTTCCATTCTCTCCATTCACTTTATCTCACCTTCTTCCATTCTCTCCATTCCCTTTATCTCACCATCAGCCAGAACTGCAAGACGATTTGATGAACAGTTTATCATGTCATTAGCAACTACCTGTGCCCTGATACCAGATGTATTCTTATCTCTGGTTTCGTGGGAGCTCTGTTCCTACTCATGACCCCTTCCCACAAGCTGGAAATCTAAACATGAAACCTCCTGGCCCAAAGCAGCATCCTGGAGGTTCATATTATTCTCACATTGCTCAAAGTCCCCCTTCTCCACTGCCACTGCTGTGCTCATGGAGCCTCCAAATCCCTGCCGAGCTTCCTCCACAACCTACTAGCCAACATGCCTCATCATCGTTCCTTCAACCGACATCTGTTCCAGAACAGATTTGCTCCCATTCCTCTGATCAACTGCCTGCAACACCTGAAGCTGAGAAACTCCCCCTTCATCAATAGCACCCCGACTGGAGGAGCTGGCCAGGTCCCTTTTCAGCCTTCTGAACACATCCACCACCAAAGGGTTCACTTGTTGATTTGCCACCTTCCCAGTTTCCACACCCGCAAAAGAACTTCCCCCTGCCTCACAACCCGATCGCATCTCATCCACCCCCATTGCAGATCTACCCTCTCCCTCACTGCCCAATCGCACCGCTTCAACAGGTCACAGATCACCAGCGCGCACTCCTTCCACTGGCCGCAACAGAACACAACCATCAGGACCACTGTTCGCCATCCAAGCCGCGTCTTGCCCAGCACTCGAAAGCACGCCAAAACCTCTATGCTTCAGCACAGAAGGACTCCATCGACAGACTTCAGTATTGTGCCCCAAACGCTTACACAATGAACAGAAGTCCATCCAACCATCATAAATAACTCTCTGCTTGCATCGGTATTCTTCACCAATTGTGATCCAAACGTATTCAAATGGGACCCGCGATGCATCCATCTCCACACATATCCTCGGGCAAACCGGATGACAAACAACTGCCGTTCTGCTATCCGAACACAGGTACCGACCGAGAAGATTGCCAATCATGCGAATGATTGCAGGGTTTTGAAACGGCAATGGGAGGTTGGGGAAACTAACCCAGATGGCCGCAGACGTCGAGTCGCAGTTCATGTGGAAATCGAATGACCATCGGAACAAGAAGAAGCGATCTCCGCTGCAACGCCGTGGTGACTTCGACCAGGCACGTATGAGGTCCTTTTCAGAAGAAAACCGGATCATGATGTGAAGCTTATCGAGAAGTCCCACCGTCGCCCGCTCCTGGAGATCCCATTCAGCGAAGACGAATCTGTCAAAAGCGTCGACCGACGGTCTTCGATGACTGAACCTAGCAATTAGGGTGAACTTCAGAAGCACGGAGGCGTTAGTGAATTCCGAGTTTGAAATCTGGAGATTAGGGCAGCCATCGAGAAGCTCCAGCACCTTCGGACCAAATTGAACCTTCAGAAATTTCGGAAGAAGATTAGGATTGGAGAAGGGGTGAAACAGGGATGCCACATTCCTTAAGAAGGAGCCCTCCCCCGCAGGCAGGGGAGGGCCCGCCGCGGCCGCCGACGTCGTCACCGGGGAAGACGAGACGCGCTAGGGCTCGACCCCGCCGTCCCTCTATCTTCCTTTAAACGAGTTGTGGGTAACGAGGTATTGGTGATTGCCACGCCACGCTTATTCTGCGCCCCATTCACCACCTGCGCGCCGCTCATCCCCTGCTAAATTTGAGAGTGGCGAGACTCGAACCTGCGCCAGTTCCGTTGCCAGGGAGTGGCCGCCTTACACGGTACCACTAATCCAACCCCGGTCGGCTCCCATGTATTATTAATATCCCTAGAACATAGAAACATGTATAAAAAATTCAGTAAAGAGGATGTCTTTCATATTTGATGTTGTTATGTAATGTACCTTATTCCAAAATACCCTAGAATTATTGATATTTCATGTTGAATGATTTTTAATATTTATTAACAAATCATATATTAATTTCAATGAATGATAATGTTTGTTATCTTTGGTATCATATAATTTTTTTTCATTGGATTTGGGTTAGAAAAATCTAGAAAAATCCTTAGGGAAAACACTCTGTATATAAAAACATCCCTATTTTTTAAAAAATATTGACTAATTGGTTTATCCTGAAAATAAATCCCTTTATGAAAACTACAAGTTGATTTGGCCCTTGAACAAATGTACATAATGGTAAAACACGAAATCACCATGTTTATCTATACTTGATTGTGAACTTGTTCTATACAATGGGCCTTATGGCACAGGTTTGACAAAACCAGGGGATATGCTTTTGAAAATTCATAATCTCATTTAAATCAATTATTAAATAAAAAATACCCATAATACTATATTTATTTAAATTGATAAATGATAACATCTATTGAAGAATATAAATTCAAAATTTAACTAAAAACGTGTAATTTAAAACTTATATATTTAAAGAAAATGTATTGAATTATGTGAAATGAATATTTTCATTATAATCGAACATATTTTTCACATTATCCATTCTCATGGTTCTTAATATGAGAAATTTTTTAAACAATCAATTTGATGAGAAATGTGATGATTTCCTCAATAGGATGCGCAACCAAATGGGGGCAGCAATCTCGAACTTTGTAATGATACTCTCTAAGAAAACATAGATTCTGAATGGAATCTTGGATCATGAAGAGAACCCAAACCTCCATAATAAAGAACAAGATTCAATTTTTAGATTTATGTGACAAATTCCCTTGAAATTCAATGGATCATATAATACCTTGATTGTGGAATAGTGCATCAACTCCATTGATATAATATTATTCACCATCAATGTTTTTATCAATATAATGGTCATTTGAATGTATATATTATAGAGGTATATTATGATCTATGGTGGATATTTATTAAGAATATAAATCCATAATAATAGATCTATGTGAAGTTGTGGACGAAATTTTGGAATGTGTGTTTTGATAAATATTTTCCTCGCACTCGATGTCATAAATTTTAAAGGAATATTTCTACACTGAAGAACAATTAATAAAAATATATCTAGGCATATTAGGACAAATACATTAGAAATTCAGGATATTTAATTGGATTTATTATTAACCCCATATTTATGCACTATTGTTTTATTGGTGGGCCAAAACATAGACTATTAAAATCCCTGAAAACCCATGACATCAATAGATATATGTAAATTATCTGATTTTCTCTCATAGTAGAAATGTTGATTGCTGAATCTTGAGGGTATCATTGGTATAATAATTGGAATATGGATTTTAGTTATGGTAATCTGGTGGATAAATAAAATAGTACAAGTAAATTTCATCATCTCACATCTCATATATGTGGAGTGAAGAAGCCAAAAAATTGACCAGGGGGGTGACAAAATAATTTATGTTTGGGAAAGAAGGGAACCTATCTAGGGATTTATAAGTGAAGAAACCCACCAATTAAATGTAGTAAATCATTTCTATGATTAAACCTCTTCACATTGTTCATTTCATACACTGTAAGGTAACATGTCACAATTAAAGGAAAATAACTATTCCAAGGATTTTCATGGACAACCAAAATCCACCATTATAGAAAGGGTGTGTATTTTTATCACCACTACTGACGTGGATAATAAATATGATTTGGTAATATGTATGAATTTTTTTCATTAAATAATAGATAATATAGCTTTTATTTATGGTTCTATGAAATCCATCTTACTGGAAATTTTGTTAAAAATATATAAACACCGCCACAATTAATAGTGGTAGTGTTATTGGTTAAAATGGAATATGAGGAAAATATTGCATCCCAAGTGTATAACTCATACTATGTAAAACTCTCCATGTTGAAATTACCATTTCACCATTCCACACTCCATTTGGTGTTATTTGATGCTATTCATGGTATGGATTTTGATTCCTTATATAGAGGTAAATTAATTATGTGAGAAAGAAATCACTCTCCAATTAGAGAATGACCCATGATTCTATTCTGGTTCTAGTAGAATAATAAATCTTCTTTAGAATCTCCATATTGAGGAGGAAAATTATTTCCATAGAAGAAATTATATCATGCTAAAATGATTGTTTATTATGAATGAAACATCATTGAAGACATGCCCATTGTATTGGAATACACTAATGTGTATCCCAAATAATTTTTTTTCTTAATTTCTAGATGTTATGTTTTCAATTGAGATTATACATGGAGAGTTTCAATTATCCAAGAATCTATATATAATGGAATTATCTAAACTAGGGATCTCAAGAAACATCTTATAGAGAATCTGAATAATGCGTTTATATTCCCATGTGAACCAGTCTTCCATATCATGGATGCGGATGGGTCAATGCGCCTTTTCATTGAAATAGCATTAGTTCCAAAATTTCACAATAAAGGTAAATAATCCTCTCCCATAAATTTTTGAATTGTTCGGTCAGCTAGCTGTAGCACAATACTTCTAAAAGGGGGATCCCTGGATGGAATATTGCAATTTTTTGGTGGAGAAGGAGTATATCGACAATAATTTTTTTCTAACAAGCTACTAAAACTATGATTTCATAGTTATAACATTGAGACTCACTAATTAATTAGGAATATTATAGAAAATAATGAATATAGTCCTTAAAGAGAACATTTTTTTTAAATTATAGATGATATTATTATATAACTCAATATTAAAGAGGATCATAAGGAGCATCAGAGCACTCCACTTAAGATACTATGAAAGTATGTCATTTAATCTAAGTACATAAATTACGAGTTCTTGTTGAATTGTGTCTCGTTATTATGGTACACAATTAATGTAAATAATTATATATAGACCAATAAAGGATTGAATCAATTTTAAGGATCATCATAGACAAAATCTATGGAATATACTGAATATTTCCATGTATTATATATGTTATGCTGTGGATTTTTGGGAAAATTTTCCCAATTTTAAAAGACTTTAAGCAAGATAACAATGAATGAGATCACATTTTCTTGGAATGATGAATGTGAATAAATCCTTATTGTGATTAAAATGTATCTTATAATTTCCCATTTGATCACACTACCCACATGTGGAACCCTTTTCATAGTATTCAGTGATGCTTTGATGAATGTATTGTGTTGTTTGATAATGCTGAAAGAAAAATTTCTAACTTATGCATAAATGTGAATGAATTTCCATGAATATAACGAACCAATTCATGATCTAGTGTGGGATATAGTGATATTATATTTGAAAATACTTAATAATTAACTATTTGGCTAGAATTGTAGAATATATATATAGATCACAAAATCCACATGTATTTATTCACATATAAAGTGATGATTAAAGTCAAATAATTATGTTTAAAGATGATAACAGACTATGACTATTAAATTCACCACCATCATAGGAAATTGAATAAGGCATCATATGATAGAGGTATTAATAATTAAAATTTTATTCAACTGATGAAAACGAGGATGGATCAAATCTTTTGAGATTTAGAAAGACTAAAAATGGTAATCATAAAGGAAGGAACATCATCAATCCATCCGCAAATGATTTCTCAACTGTACCTACTGGAGATGGAAAAGGATTCTAAAGAGATGAATTTGGAATTCAAAAAAAGAGGATGTTATACAAAATGTATATCCTCGTATACAAATGTTAATGAAAATGGTATTGTAAATTTTGTGTTAAGACTATGTGTAACATAAAATCCTATGTTAAATAAGGAATTGTTGTATGGTGTACATAATTTTAACCTCTATTTCCATCTTATTACCAAGAATATGTATCGAGATAAATGGGAACAAAATTGGTATGACAATATGAGTAAGTAGATCATGGAATATACATCTAGAAGTCTTGTTTTAATGGTAGTGAAGGCGGAAAGGAAAAATTATAATAGGACGACACAACCCTTAACAATACATACATTGAAATAAGAATACATCACTCTGTACATTGTCACCGGAATACAATAGAAAACCCATAGAAACAATTTCATATGGGTTGGGCGAGATCTTCTTACAAAGACTACTCACTTCATTGTGATTTGAGAGAACTTGTCACTGGGTAAACATGTATAGAAACAAATCAGAGAAGTGGTGAGGCTACATGATGTAAAAATATCAATTATATCTAATCACGAACCATGATTCAGCACCATGTTCTATAAAAGTATCCAACGTGCTCTAAAAATTTATATAAACATAAATATTATACAGCATCCTCAATCTAATAGACTATCCATGTGAACTATCTAGACACATGAAGATGTATTGAGATGGTGGTCAATTTACATCAAAATAGGATGGGAGAAACTTTTTTCGTAGGTAATTATTTCATACCATAATAGTTTCCACTGAAATATAAAAATGGATCCATTAGAGAAAATCTACCAAAGGATTTTATGATCATTAAAAAAGGTAGGATAACAAGCATACTATTTTTGATGATCAATGATCAGTGAAATTTATTTTCATGGATACAATGTTACAGCATGATAAACTATAAATATTTTAACACATCTAAATAAAGTAACAATGAAACCAATCCAATATCATTGTATAAGGGTGAAAAAAATAACATAATGCAGTATGGAATTAGAGGAAAATAAGGAATAATAGAAATCACAATGTATCAAAGGGAGTTATAAATGTATATAGAGGTGTAGATGAAAATAATATTACCTTGTAAATAAATTACATTAGAGAGTTACCCCACATTTGGGAGTATAGAAAAGTAAAAAATAAAATATCAATGGTATATAATATGAATCAAATAAGAATGAGAAGTAAAAAATTAATTGAAAGCAATAATATAAGAGTAATCAGATAATTTCCATTTAAAAACTATTTTGGAGGAAAGAAAAAATGTACCATCAAGAAATCACAAAAAAAATTTACCAAAAAAAGTATAATGATCAATGATTTTGGGGTTGTACTGAATGAATTGTATACTCATTGCCCATGTCCATGTTCTAAAAATAAGTAAAAAGGATAGGGTATCCAACATGAATAACGATAGGAATAGTAGTGATAGTTGATGAAGGTAAAGGAACTTTAATGAGGATGGGTGTTATTTGTTGCATGATATGTCGAAGAGTGATACAAAATGGAAGAATTGTCGCTTCTTGGGGGGAAAGAAGATCTCTATTCATACAATATCTTGAAAACTATAGTTTTGTGGTAGGGTATTCATATGAGATATCACTTGTATCACTTAATGAGTTATATTGGAAATAACCTACACATTAATAAGGGATAGATAAGATTTATGAAGTAAATTTTAAATTTCCCAACTCACTCCAATTCCATATATAAGTATTTATTATATACCAGTAAAAATTGATTCATAAGTGTAAGAAATTTCAACTAGTTTTCCATTTCCATGAAGGTTTTATAAACAAGTGTCATCCATTGAATCTATAAAAAAAATATAAATTTAGAATTCAAATCATGATTGTAGTAAATCATAGAGATATCATACATAATGAATTAGTTTTTGTGTCTCAATATTCATGGAAATAGTTCATTTATTCCATTATCATGATATTTATAGGATCATTAATGTGGTCAAACATCGTCAATGTTTCCATAATTTAGCCCACAACATCACTTGAAAAACTACATTAGGAATTTATAAGATCATATATGTTAAAAATTATTATTTGATCAAAATTAAAAGTAAGTGTAAACGTTGTAGAACTAGATTTGACTCCTATTATATTTACAACTCTCTCATGAAGAGCACCCATAAAAGCCACAAAAGTTGACTGTATTCATTCTACAGTTAGTGATTTTAACTCATTATATTGACTTATATAATAAATTTCAACTTCTTGGAGAGGGTTCATCATCATCGGCTGAATGTAGTGGATCATAAATTAAAACTGATATCTAATATCTTTCTCACCTATCATTGTAAGAATAAGTTCTTCTATCTTCAAAATCATTCAAAAAGATGAAACTATATTTTCAATTTACATTACAAGTAAAAATTGGTGACCGTGCCAATATGAAAATTCTATATAGAAGGTGAAGAATCATTCACATATGAATACTTACCTAACAATCAATATACATAGATATGATATATAATTTTTCTTTTATAATCATCTAATAAATTAATTTTAGGTTCATCTTTATTTTGGGAAATTTAAATGAAAAAAACAATCCCTCTAATATAGATTCAATACATCTATCAAAATACTAATCATGAATAATATAAAATGAAGAACTATAACATTAGACATAAATTTTTTATGATTTATAACAAGTTGGAACATTGTAGAAGATGTCTCAATTGATCTTAGATCAACAATAATATACTCTATAAACTCGAATTCCATCTATTCATCAACATAACCCAGAACAGTAGTAATAATAGAATTATTCAAAATAAATGGGATCCAAAACCATTTTACCACCAGAAATAGTTAATATATAAAATCTATCAATAAGATCATTATATTGATGAATTTTATATACAATGTATTAAAACCCCCCTCAACATTTGAAACTATATATATTCTTTTTGAAATATCTATTTCACCAATAAAACTCGGTCTTTCCTCAGTCATGGAAACATAACCACAATTATAAGTTATAAAATCATGTGGAATATCAACACCGCCTCTTATAATTTTCATACTGGAACCATTGGAATCTAAAACATCACCATCATCACCATCATCATAATCTCTATTGGTTTCAGCTTACACATCAATAAAATCTCTATTTTCCATTATGTATTTGTAATTTATCTTATACGAATCTTCACCAGAGACTCCGTTTATTTTTTCATCACCTTTTACAATATTATATATATTAGAGAGACTCATAGGTGGACATGGAGATCCTTATGTTATAGAAATAAAATTAGGCGACGGGTCAGGTTCACTTCCCTCATCAATATATAATTACAATTCTTCATTTTCACCAGATCATACTACTTATTATTTTATATCAATATCAGAGTACTCTACAATTTCAACAGGATTTAGAATAGTGTCAACAATGTCTCGCAGTCTATATGTGCGGTGAACTACATTAATCTCATCATATAGCTATTCAAAATCAGCTACATATTCCGTCTTCTACAGGTTCTAATTGATCTTAATGCTTCTACACATAATCCTTATAATAAAAAACACAATAATTATGTAGGTAGATATTTTATATTAATCAATTAAATATTTAGATGTAATTATATAGAAAATAATCATTGGGTATATCAATTAATTTGATCTAGTGGTTGGTTTATTAATTTTCTTAAAATGATTCATGAGATATCTACAAAGGTTTTTCTTGTGTCCTCTATTTATAATATATAATAACAAAATTTTGATTCCTTTTATTAGAAAAATCACACTTTCACAGTATGATCAAGTGTTTGTTGAATTTGAAGAGAAATATGACTTCTCCATTCAAATATGTGGAAGATTTCCATTGAAATGTTTCATCTCAAGTCAACTCAGTGAGGGATTCATCATAGACGAGATCATCACCATCATCTAGATTCGTTTATTTGTATTAAATAAACATACAATTATGTATTACTTTTATACTACCATCCCACAGCATTGAACATAAAACAATATTATGAATTCTAACTCAACTTCATACCCAATATTATTCGTAAAATTTCTTTTTCAGTTGCTACAACCATTTTTCTAGGTAATTATTTACTGGCTCAATAAAATCTCAATGAATGGACCCCAATTAAGGTTTATTTGGGGAACACGACTTTTCTAGACATGAAACTAATGATCACTTCAATATAGATATGGAGGTCGACTCAGTTGGCTCAGTCGATGGAAAAATAAAGGAGTTTTTTTTGGGAGAGAATGATCATAGAAGTATCTATAGGAAATGTTTTATGTAAATAGGCGCATATAAATTCGAATATATATTATATTTATTATCATTTGGGATTTTAGGTTTTTGAAAAAAAATCATGAATCTGGATAAATTCACAATCGAAATAATACTCAAAAATTATAAACATGAAATTAAATTTGTTACATAACATAATAGTTAAATAAATTCAAATGAATTTAAAAAATAACTATTTAAAACATAGAATATATAATCTTACAATGTAATCGAAAAAAATTCTGATGAAATCATATGGTGAGTAGTCCCATAGTGAGAACTCCAATGGTAATAAATATTTCCTTGAAAATTTCACAAAAATGAGATATTCACAATAGTGATAAATTCACAATGGTGAGACATTCACAATAGTGAGACATTCAAAATAGTGACACCTTTATAATGGTGCATCCCATTAAATTTAACATTCCCAAAATTAATCATACATATCCCATTCAGGATGTAATTTAATCTCTCGTATATCAAAGGATTAGTGAATATTTAATCAAGTTGAGATTATGTACTAATGTATTGAAGAATGATATCATAATTTAGAAAACAATATATATAAAAGTGATTTCGTATATCAATATGAAATATTCTTGAATGTGACAGAGTTTTCATAGAAATATTTATCGCACAATTATTATCATATTATATAGGGTCATTCCAAAATTGATATCCATATTCTAATAATGACTATTTGATCCTCAAATATCTTTCATAGGAGCTACCTAGATAAATTTATTCACCTTTAGTATTTTATAGTGTAGATAAATTTTACTTTTTACTACCCTATGAAACAAGATACTTTGGCAAAAAAATGTCATGTTCTATATATTCATTTTATATATTACCTGATTCAACGAAAATCAATATCAAGATAGCTAATTAAATAAAATTTTATTACTATAGGTTAAAAAATCCAAAATATATATTATGTTTGATGTGTATATAGATTATTATTACAGTAAGAAAGTTTGAATCTCTTGAATTTGTTTGAATGTGAGAAAAAAGACACTAAATGAATGTAATATTTGGTTAGTTATCAATAATTTTGAAAATAATACCAATAATATCATTGTAAATGGTCCGTCCACTTGTTTCCTTGCCTCATCAATAACAAATATAAAATGTCTAATTATAGGATTTTCATCAATAGTGGAGATATAAATGTAAAATAAATTTAAAATTTTCCTAGTATATTTACATTAATATAAAATCTTTCTTTATCCATTTATTAAAATTGAAAAAATAAGAGGTAAATTGAGTTCACCAATTAAATGAATTTCAAGTTAAGTTTTCTACATTTTAAAAACATCCATTCGTAAATAATTTGTTGAATATCCATAAATAATTTCAAATTCACATATTTTTACAAAAAAAATCATATTTTGGAATTGGTTATATGAAAATTGTAGGATAAACAATACCTTATTAAAAATCATTGTAAAGAAAAAACGTTTTGAAACTATCATTCCATACTGTAGGGGATTATTTTAATCCAAATAAATATTTTGTAACTATTAATACACTATTTGGAAAATTACGATTCTGAAAACCAAGGGTTATTCGATGAAATCAACCTCAATAATATACAAATTTATGAATTCACTATTAATATCTATGTGATTTTTTTTAAATTTAGATGATCTGAATAATTAAGAAGTATTATAATGAATTCCATTCTGGATAAGGGTGAAAATGTATCATCATAGATTATACATTCATCATACCTCTATACCGGTACCACATGTCTATAAATATTTCTTAGAATTGTGTCTTATTCATTTAACGTGCTACATAACACCAATTTAGTAACTATAGTCATTATTTTTGTAGTTCTATCTACAAGTTCATATACTTTATTTCATTAAAACACATTTTGTTATTAATGCATAAACATTACCCAGAATTCTTCCTTGAAAGATTCATTGATGTTATTTGGTTATAAATGAGATAAAATATTGATTTTTAACATGTTTTCATTGGTTAGATCAAGTATGTGTACCTCTTTAAATTTATCCATCTACATCACGTATGTGATGGTATATAAGGGAACAAAAAATTACAGAAAAATCAGTGTTGTTCAGTTCGAGTTCTTTTACAGTTTTTGATTGGAGATGTTCTAGAAAGTCATCAGAAATAAATAATATTTTTTTACACTTTTATAGAAGAATCAAATTATTTTTAATTTATGTTTAGAGTTGATAATCCATTCTCATAGTTTCATAAATATATACTATTCACATGTAGATCTGTCTCATCGTATTTGATAAGAACAAGTTCTTTCACAATCCTAGTCCTTTAATTTAAATCACTATATGAATTATTAAAGATATAATAACCAATGAAAATTCAGTCAACAGTTAGGGATGGAAATTTTTTCTACCTTATACTTAGTTTTATGAATAATGATATTGAATCCAAAAATTCTAATATTGTTAATATTAAGATTTATACTATTTAAAATCTCAAAAGGGGTATTTTAATGATATTTCTAAATAAAACTATATTTTTTATGTAATAGGATATATTTATAGCCACTTCACGAAATAAGACAATTATTTCATTTTCATTTAGGAAAGTCCAACAAATTTCATGAATTGTTATATTTTTTTTCATATAACCCCATTCTTCTTGTGGGTACTCAAGGAAGAAATGTTATAACTATTTCAATTTTGTTAAAAAAAACAACTTAAAAATTTTAATACACATGGACATAGTCACTTTTTAGTTTAATAATAATATTTCAATTAAATTTTCTAAAAATTTAACATACCAAGTAAAATAAGAATATGATACAATTTATCGAGATAAAAAGAACACCCATATATACCTATAAACTTTATATTCAAGTAAAAAAACAAAAACATTCATATTTATAATTGAATCATTATAACATCCAAATAAATCTATATACACCAACACAATAGTTTGAGAAGATGACACATCTTACTCCAATTTAAATGAAATTTTTTATTTTTTTTCCTTTTTGATAGGTGCTATGGACTTTTCATTTGGTAACTATTATTTTGGTTGATCCTTGATAACCCTTTCTAGTAAGCATCCAATTTGAGTGAATATTACAATGACCGAATATATTATTCCATATCAATGACTCTATTTTGATGAAAGTCAAATAAGAAAAAGTTTGATAAATTAAATTCTTTTTTCAATAACATTTAAATTATCATTCATTAAAGTGATAAAAATTGAAATATAATTATAAAAACAAAATAACATGTATTTTTCTAAAAAAAATTGGAAAAATCACCATATAGTTCTGATATTCTAAGTATTGTATTCATAATAATGTAAAAAAAATCACTTTTTTAATAAAATCCTAATTGATAAATCCAAATTGGAAAAGATTACAGATTTTCCCTTTACCATTGCCACAAAAAGTGACTAACCACTATAAAAAATTATTATGATATTGAAGATAGAGTAATATCATTTAGTATTCATTCAAAATACACCCATCAAGTAAGATAAATTTTTCTACAAGGTCGTAATGATTTTTTTAAACCAAATTTTTACAAGAATTTACATTTGAACCCTGATATTCCTGGACCCATAGGTGTTAGTAATCAGTGAATTAAGAGGCCACATTTCCTTAATTGGTCTCTGATAATAATTTTTTATTTTTTTTATGTAAATGATTCTGGAACCTTATATATTTAACTAGAATTATCAATTTTAGATTGAGACATAGATACAAATGTTCCCTTTACAATACATATTTGTTGAGGTTGGAATCCAATAACTATAACATATTTAGAAGAAATATCATTACCTAAAATCTGAGTAACTATAACTAAAGAATTGGTAATCAATTCAAGTTCATTATTAAGTAGTTCAATAAACATTATATATTCATTGTTATCCATTAACTACTGATCATTTTTCCCTTTTCATAGTAGATAAATGAGATTTAGTATTAGAAGATGAGGAACTTTATCTTTTTATAACATTATATTTTTCCTTTTGTTCATTGATTGTGTCCATTAAATTTTTTTATATCAAAACATCTCTTATTAAGAATTTTCATCATAATTATGTAAATTTTATGAACTATCAATATTAATCATGTGTAAATAAATTGAAACTGTAGGTATAAAGAGCCATTAGTTAGGAAGAACATGTTGGATTGATCCATTATTTTTTCAGGATTAGATTCATAAGAACAAGAGTTATCCTTAGAGGCACTAATTGTTGCATTAATCGATTTCTTAAATCATTAGGAATTTTCATCATATGTATTTTATTTTTCATTTTTGTGTAGACTTCCTTGACATGTCCTTTTCTATTTCATTCTTAATAGATAATTTAATTTTTGTTATCATATTTTTCCAATATTATTTCAGTTACGATTAGTATTATACATTCAATTATATATAAGATATCTGAATAACATAATTATACTTATAAAACATCAAAAATACTTATGCCAGACGGGTTATTTCAACGTCAGTGTTTGGAGGTTCCACAATATCACAAGAATATAGTCATGGAATATTATCTTTTTTACATTATGCTTGGTTTGTATTATGTGCACATTAAATATACTGAATTTATATTTTATGAATCATCTTCCACATAGTTTACATTCAAATCATCTTTATACATCATCATTTTCAAAATCATAACTATGAAATGATGTATTCCAATGTAACATGGCCCTCTAATTGAAAAATATTCTCCTCTTCACATTTTTGGACAGAAAATTAGCTACCTTATATTCTGAAATTTGTCAGATAGTAAATTTCCTAGTGAGCTCATGGAGATGTAATATTCATTGAACCTGACATACATATTAGAAATTAATTCATGAGGCCTCATCATAAAAGTATTAGATTTGATGTTATATGTATTTAGTCTCTCCTCTTTAACATTAGTTTTTCCCTTATGTAAAACATCTAGTGTATCCAAAATCTCAAAAGTAGATTTATATAAATAAATTATATTGAACTATTTAAAACTTAAATCATAATATTGGAAATTTATATCATTATAATTATTCATAAAATATGATTTAGTATCCTTATATTATGTAAATATAGTACTAGGAGAAAATTTAGATTTATATCATTTAGAATACTAGATTTAAAATCCCATACTATTTGTATGAATTTCAATTTTTATCATCCATTATGAATATATATTTTTATTGAAAAATTGATTGTCTTTCTTAATAGGTCATTTTTTCTATTATCAATTTTTCGACATATATTTATAACAAATTGAAATTTATGATCTATAAAGAATATATAATAAAAAATTGGAAAATTATTTGATATAATTTTTACCTAGATATTTTAATTTGATAAAAAATCCTGATAAGAGTGTGTAACTCAAGAGATGGTTGAATTATTGAGTAGCCAATAAAAAATCATACTAACAAGGGTATAATTAAATCCTCAAATTTATATAAAACATCAAAGTTTACGAAAATATTAGTTTTATATAATAGTATATAATTTAAATGATTTATCAAATGATTGATATGGTCTTGTGTAAAATAATATAAAATATTATTTTATCTTTGTAAATAAATTTACATAATTTAAAAATTATATGACAATAATTAAGATTAAATATTAAAGTAATCGTTTTTATTGATGTTAAAAACATATTACTTTTAACATAACAAAATATTAATAAATCAAAATATTCAAAAAACATAGTAGAATAATAATACAAGAGGATTAGTCTAATAATGAAACTTATACCTCCCTACATGAATATCACCAACTTCAATGGATATTATATTAATATAATGTTTTCATTAACAAATTAGATCTTGTGATACAAAATTATACACACTGTTTACGACACACAAGACCACTTCAATAGTTTTTGTGGGTGTATTGGAAAAATATGTCACAACTGGACCACTACCACATCTTGTGAAAAACATTTTTAATTGGTGTTGAGAATAAATCTAGGTATATTAATGTTTAAATAAGAAGATAGTGTCTGTTTTAGAAAAATAATTGATTATACAGACACTTACCATAAAATAAAAATAAATAAATGTTCTAAGAAATAATATAGGTAAATTTATTGTGTCCATATCTATAAGTCTCTAATGCTTGTGACTTGTGAATGTATTTTGAACAGTGGATAGAGACGAGTTTTTATAAGTTTCATAAAACATAATATTATAGACACTGTATTGTTTACTATATGAGGAAGCTAGATATATTTTATTCTTCAATGTCCTCATTCAAGTGTATCATGATGGAACATCAATTTTCATCTAGATCATGTAATGAGGTTTAGCTTTATTAACATGTACATGTCAATATTTTCATTGATCAAGTATCATCTCTTCATGATGTTGTTTGCTTCATCTATTAAACTAAAATAGTACAAAAAATAATCACCATATATTCTTATCCTTGTACTTCACTTTTTGACATAAACATTAATTAATATATATTGTTAAATTAAGAAATAATCATTTAAATAATTTTGAACATTAAATTCGATATAATAGTTGTTAGGGAATTTTAATTCAAAAAAAAAGAAACACTATATTTGAGAATTTTTAGTGATGATGTTTGTGGTGTTAAAATCTCATGGAACCTTTGAGTTAAGAAGTTAATATATGGATTTTTTAAACATTATAATAGTTTCTATATCTTGAAGTGTTTTAGGATAGCATTAGGTTTCTATAGTGGTGACTCCAAACTAGTGGTGAGTATTTATGACACCTATCCAATATTCTATTCTTGTTGTGAGAGAAAGGTGGTTGTGACACTTATCTATACTTTTTTATATTTCTATATTAAGGGTGAATCATTTATTATGGTGAATAAAACTTGTAGTTATCTCTAGGAGATGATGATAATTCTTTGTCTATGATTCTTCTTTTATAGTTCAATATACATTAGAAAATTTCACCAATCTATCTCATAAAATAAAACAGTAATAGAAATAATCAAACTCATTAATTATCATAAAAAGATTAATTTCATGATCATTAAAATGGTTGTAAATATATAATTATTCTCTCTATTATATCACATTTTTTATTTAACATTGACCTTATTTTCATCCATTTATATAGTAAGTGGAAAACAAATAATAGCACTTCACGAGGTGGTTGTCCACCATAAAATGAGCAATGTTAGGGTATCCAACACAAAATATAAATTATGATGATATAGGTAATATTATAACTCTAAATGTATAAATATAATACAAATACTTTATATATATACATCTAATTTATCATTACAAGAATACATTAGATAAGATGATGGAAATGCAGGGAATTAGATTTTGATGTAGTATTCTGCATAAATATGATTTATTATTTAGTATCACATTTAATGGAAGAGGATATGGGTTCAGGATATTGAGAAAAAATAATAACATCATATGTATATGGTAGATAACATTTTTTATATAATAATAATTGAATAATATTTGATTGTGTTGGCAGATTAAAAAAATTGAAATTATCAGTTAAGAATAATTTCTTCTTCAAGAAATCTCCAAAGGATAGCGTCAAAATCCTTAATATGTAAACTTTTTTATTAAAATATGTGCTCCAAGATGTTGGTAGAGATGTATAAAATAAATTATTATGGGATTTTTTTGACTAAATAAACTATGATTGTGTGAAATGGAGATGAGTGTGGTGGAATATTATATGTGAGGTGAGTGAGACTATTGTAATCTTAGATAATTAAATTAAATACCCTCATTTTTTACATGAAACAATAAATAAATGGATTATTATCAATAATACACATCATAATGTCTAAATATTTCAATAAATTTATTATTAGTAAAATATTTTGGTAATTTTAGCCTTATATTTTTAGTTTAACCCATGGTTATTCCATTTTTATCTTTGACGTAATAAAAAATTATTATTATTTTTACTCATAATTATTAATTTTTTTTTGAAATTATTATATTGTAATAATAATGATGTCTAAAAATACTGAATCAATTTTAACAAATGATTTTCTAAAAACAATTGAAACAAAACCTAAAGGGGTGACAAAAAATATGTGTTCTAAAATGTGTATCTTTCAAGAAAAATATTATTTTAATTTAACATTATGAAAAATAATAAATATTATATGAATATTAATTACTATTTATTTATATATTATTTATAAATTTATTTTATTATATTGCAAATTATTAATATTTTTAATTAAATAATAAGTAAAAACACTGTGCACTTTAGTAAATTTTATAGAAAAAAATATCTTTTTTGAAACCAATATAAAAAAAAAAATAAAAAAATAATAATTAATATGAAAATAATAAGCAAAATATAAATAAATAATAATTATTTTAATTCAAATAATCCAAAAAAGTAAGGGTTCTTTTATATTACATAACATACTGAATATAAATGACAATTTTTTTAAAAACCGTCATTATTACCGATTCACAGAAAAATCCTTATTTTCTTAAAAATTCCAATAATTTACCCCACTTTAATTTTGATATAATGATGATAAAAATTATTATAATGGTATGAAAGACATTTTCTACAAGATCCAAAAATTAATTATAATATTTATTTCATTAATCGGAACAAAAAAATTAATGAAAGAATTTTGATAATGAATAAATATATTTCATAAAAATTCATTGATTATTTAAAAATCATTTATAAATAATTTATATCTAGTTCCCAATATATATAAATATATATGTTTCATAAATTAGTTAATTCGATTTATACCAACCAATTTCATAGCGTGATTATAAATGATCATATATTTATAAGGACTTTTACGTTTGGGTTGTGTGTCAAATATGATCTCGAGCATTGCATTATTTTATAAAATATTGTGTTTTTCATCCTTAAAAATTTAATATATTTTATATTAAATATTAAAAGATGATAAATTTATTCAAAATATTTATGTTTTATTTAAATGGTATTGTAAAAAACACACTTCTTAAACAGTGTTCATAAAACATACTCTTGATAAGAGAGAAAATAAATTAAAATGGTTTTCTTGAATTTAACATAATAGGATTATAGATAATAAAACATAATAAGGATGTGAAATTTTGTCCATTTAAGAAGAGAGTAAATAATTACGAATAGTGATATATATCATTAATCACAAGAAATTTACTAATTATTAGAAACATAATTACATGAAAAGAATACATCTATAATGAGTGAAAGGAATGTCATCTCATCATAAATAATATTACAAGGATAAGTTTATTTACAATATCATTTTAATATATTTGTGGATTAATTATCCATTAAGACCTAGATAATAATGAATAAGACTTACACTATGAGTATAATTTGACCTTTTTTCAATTATCCCCAAAAACAGAACATTCATTTAATAGATGAGTATTGAAGATGATTTTTCCATTCCAGAAGTAGAAAATAATAAAATTTTAAATTATTATATATCCTTAAAATAGATCTCAATCTATTACACCTATCTACATAAAAAAACAAAACTTATGAAACATTATAATATTATCCCAAATATGAGTTCACCTTCATATGATCAAATAATATATTAATCTCAAAATTTCAAAAGTATTACCTAAGGATCAAACAAAATCATTCCAAAATAACCTAAAAATTAAACATAAATTTAAACTCAAATTATATCTCATATACATAAAATTTCATTTAAAAAAATATGGAGATCTCATTGAAATAAAATTTATCACTTATTCACAATAACATTATTCTATCTCATTATAACAACACAAAATAATCATTCATAGAAATTAAAAAAATTTAGATGATAATTCATTACATTGCACAAACACATGACCTAAAACCATAATTTTTTAGTTACATTGGGAACATCATACACATTATTAGAATATGGTGAAATGTCATCAACATATCCCATAAAGGTCTCCCCCTTTAGTATTCCCACTTTCAGCCATTCATCACTACCTAGGAAAAGTAACCCTAAAAAGTGGTGATCTTGAATGGTCAGTAGTGGTAAAAAGCAGAGATTCATATCAATAGAATAAGGGTAAGAGAGAATATGTAAAACTTTATAGGCCATACCCTTCATTTCAATGATAATATACCAGTGACATGGGATAAATATATTTTTTTCATAAGACAAGAATCCTAAGGTAATAAAAGAACCTAATCCATGATATAATAACCCCAACATAGGAAATAAAAAAAAATACATAAATTTTTTTTATGTTTTCAAAATGTAAACATTTATATGAGCTCCCTAATTATGTTCTGGATAAAAAATCATGCCATTTTATAAAAATATATACTTGAAAACCAGGTTCAGACATAAAATTATGAAATGAAAACCATGTCGATGAATTGAATTGTGGAGCTAAAAATTGGTTCCCACATTACATATATTCTTCATGAGTTATCCATACTTTCCACATTAATTTGATGGATATTTTTTTTCCAACCTATCACATAATGAAATCATTCATATATGTGGAAAAATATCATAAATAATTCATCACGCCAAAAAAGGTGAAATGAAATGGTTTTCATAAACATTACATCACATCATATTAAATTGAAAATTAATGATATTTCTAAACACCATTCAATCAAAATAAAGGCCATATAATGAATGTATATGGATGGTATCCATAAATAATATATACCATAAGGAATGAGTGACACCAATGAATGCAATCATAGATGGAAAATAATTTTAAAATATTTTTAAAAAACATTTCTGTGGAAAATGTTATTTCTTATTTGAATACATATTTTTACATAATAGTATATTTTTCATTCCAATAAAATTTAAAACAACATTTATCAAAAATAATTAAACCATTTAATACCAACATTATCATAATTTAAATTATTTTCATTGAAAATGATTTGATCATTATTTTTAAAACATTTTTATAAAATATTGTTTTTCGTTTGAAAAATACTTATTCAAAGTGAGAATAAAATTAAATGAAAATTTTAATATCATGAATATTAGGATATACGTGATAAAATTCGTCAATGGATAGTATATACACCTTATTAAATAACATAAGTGAGTCACATTACATATTTCCAAAATATAGAAAATTGAGAGTAAATTACATTAATGATTTGATAACTTTTAAACTATAAACCCAATGAATGAATAATAATTATATTGATATGTAAATAACACTATGTTTAAGAATGCAGATAATATAATTCATTAATTTTATGTATATACACAAAAAAATTAAATGAGTTGTTAATATAGCATAAGGCTCATAGAAATGAATATGGGACTAGAATTCCCCTTAGCTTAAGTATTTACATCCTTCTCACATGTTACATCTACAAGTATAAAAACACTATGGTAATTATATATCTTACAAAGAAAAATTTCATATACATAATACCATATTTTTTACATAAATCATCATATTAGTCTCATATTTACAATTCCTTGTCTATATTATGTTTTGGGAAATAATATCATTCTTTCTCACACATGTTTTGACTTTTTTTAGTCCTCACACATAGATCATGATTTCATAATATACCAAATGATAACCATGATATTAATATCATATATATTCAGTTTATATTTATTTCTAGTTATTAATAATTCTAAATTGAAGAAAATAAAATACATCATTCACAGAGATGGTATGTCATATGTACACATGACTGTTTTATGAAATTACATTTAATATTAAAAAAATGAAATTTATATTATATTATATAAATTTTGGATAATTTATATGTCATTTATATCACATGTGTTTATTAAAACCAGTCATTATACATTCCATGTAAAGTGTGAATGGATCCCAATTCATCCCATGCTGGTGGTCCAATGTACTAATGGATGACGTAATAATATTCCAAAAAATTGAATGCATGATGGTATGTGTGATATAAAAATTAAAGAATGACAATAAAATTATAATAATAATATATATTATATATTCTATAAAGAAATAATTATTTAGAACCATTAATAGTTGTAATGGAATAAAAAACTATATTGGTTTGTGAGGCGGTAATCTGTAAAAAACATGAACAATGATTGTGCATCACTTGTGATAGAAAATGGGATGTTCTAGGTTTCATATTTAATATAAAAAAATATCATTATATTTAAGATACACATATTAATATGTAAATAAGATATAAAATCTATTTAATGATCTTATGTAATAAAAAAACAAAAAACAATGTTTATGAACATTTCCTCTTCTTTGGGTACCTCCTTTTGGTGTGTCGAAAAGGACATCCTTGGTTGTATTTGTACCCAATAAAAGCATTCTAGGATACTTGGAGAAAAATAAGGGTGGATATTTTTATATGGGGTTTCCAATCCAAATTAATATTTTTTAAATAAAATTGATGAAGACGGTCCCATTTATAATAGTGGGGAGTGTCACATTATGATATTATCAAATGACAAATATATAAAAAATCAACATAAATCTAAATAACACCTAAATTAAATTAATTTGATTATATAAAATTATATTTTTTAATATAAAAAACAAATATATTTAATAGAATTTTGATTAGCAGTTAGTTATAAATTATTTATTTTAACTATGGTAACAACTTTATTAATAAATAAAATGAATCAATTTTTAGTTATAAATTGGGAATTTTTATATTTATTTAAAATTTATGAAATTTTAAAACATAAATCACTAAATTTTATTTATGTTATATTTATAATTTTTTTTAAAAATATAAGCATAATATTAAATTCATAAAATATCATTAATGTTAATTTTGACACAATTTAGCAGATTAACATTATAAAAATAAATAATAATTATAAATTAATAAATAATTTAATACACCTCTAATATTTAATATTTGTGTATAAAATTATTGTAAAATCATACTTAATTCAATTTAAATTTATTTTAATATACTGCATATAATTTATTTGATTTTTTCATAAATTGAATAATTATTTCCCCATGATTGTGTAATTATTTATATAAATTTTTTTTCAATAATAATTAATAAAAAAGTCTCATGAAGTGGAAATAACTATTAAATATAATAATAACATTTATAGTTTATCATATCTTTGATTAAACCACAAATAAAAATATTTCATTTATTTAAAGTATGACTGTGACATTTTTTCACTCTCTTTGATTGTGGTATTATCTGTAAAATTATCTTCGCAAAGGTTCCAATAAAAAATTAAAATTAAAATTTATTATTTATTTTTCTAATTATATTTATTCAATATCATTTTAAAGTTTTAAGAAAATTTTTTAGTCTTTATCAAATTCTTGTAACCCAAATTACCAAATAAAACCATTACTATGGTAATAAAAATTTTCATGTTAACGATTTATATAATACAAAATTAAAGGGGGTGCATTTAATAACATTTTAACAAATGATTCAAAATGAATAATTTATTTTTCAAAAAAAAAAGAATAAATTTTTCAATCTAATTTAAAATTAATCATGTATAATATATGAGAAATCTTGTTTTTAATGTGAAAATGTTCAAAAGATTACTCAGTTATTATATGTAGATTTAGTTTAAATATTTCTCCACTAAACTAAATTGAAATAATAGATTTATATTTGAACTATTTGATTGTAAAAACAATTTAAATAATAAATTAAGGTCATTAATTATTTAGAAAAAATACCGGTTTGAAATAAAATTCATTATTTTCATTATTCCTCAAGTGAAAATACTTATAAATAAATCACATTAATATAATTTTGAATTTTAAATTGCAATAAATTAATATACCTATAACATATAATTTTTTTATAATTATTCATTTATTGTTATGAATTTAATTTATTAAGTTAAATCTCCTGTATGTGAATGAAATTAGATTTCATTACAATATAACTATTATTTTTAATTAGATTTTATCTTTGTTTCTATTTAACTGGTAACCTAATAATGAGTTTAACAATTTAGTTAATATTATTAATTACCACCATTCAAAAGGGTAGGTGATAACAATAATAATAAATTGTATGTTATTTTTATTAAATGTAAATCTTACATGTAATACAAGCTATCGAATAAACTCATTGTTAGGTGTAACAAAAACAACAAATTAGTCTATTGTGTACCAACAGACAAGCTCTATGACACATTTATCACATGATTGTTTATAATGAAAGGTTTGATTATTTTATAATACTGCACAAGCCATCAGACTATTAAAATTTATTTGAGAAGTATATAAATTAATAATAAAAAACAACAATTCATAAAAAATCACAGTGTTCCATTCTACCCCACATAAAATAATTTTCAGCCTTGGAATAAGTCACTATGATATAATTTTTTTTGGAAACGTCTATCTCATCACATCCTAATATTCCCACTTTTCTTATTTTATAGAAAGGTTTTTCAAAAAAAAAACTATGTGAATTTCTCTGTTTTGAATAAATATATATCTACGGTGAAGAATTTCTATTGGTTTCTATTCATAAGATTAATATTTCTCAAGTTGAATGACCGATGAGTTTGCTGCAAGTAAAGGATAATTTATTAAAGTCCTCGGAAATGATATATGGAACACATCAAGAAATTGAGAGTGATTTGGTGGGTTTTTAATCTATGATCTAAAATTCTAATATGATCAAAAATATCAAAAGGAAATCACACCCTTACAGTATTAAATTTCACATCAAAAATAAATGGTGGATGTTTGATGGTTTCATTATAGGGAAACAAAATAGAAAAATGTGTCAATTAAACTTCCTATAACAAATTTGGAAAGTAAAAGGATATTATGAACATATTACTAATATCTCATTGATAAAAAAATTATTAGAAAGTGAAAACATGTTCATAGAACGGAATTATGAATATCTAGTTAAAATTCAGAGTGATAAAGAATATGGTCCATAGAATTATAATTTCTAGAAAAATATAAAATAAATAGGTTTATAAATGGAAATTTATATCATCTTTAAAATGTTAAAAGGAATGAATTTTATGTCAAAATCATTTGAAAATAAACACATACATTATTTCTTCTCATATGTATTTTATCACTCTATGGAATCTCCTTGATAAATATTAGCTTCATTTAGTACTCTAATAAATGATGTAAAAATTGTAATAACTAAAGAAATATTTAATCATAAGATACAGAATTTAATGAAAATTTTTTCTACTAATATTTATTTATAATCTAAAAAAATGGTTTTTACATGTAATCTAATATGTATTAATATAAGGCACCGGCCTTAAACCTTACTTAGTATTTAATTAAATGAATAATTCACATTGAGGATCTTTTCATGTTTAGAGTTATATATAATTAGATCATAAATCATGAATTACATTCCATATTTAAACAATGTTGTTACATACAAGATAATATTCGTTTTTCCCATCAACGACAACATATTTAAAATAAAACATGGATTCTTTCTTGACACTTCCTTGACACTATCATCATGTCATGCACCTTTCCCTTGACACGTGAAAAACATTTCAAAAATATGGGATGATCATAAAAGCTCAGTAAGGGATAAAAAAGTATGAAAATAAATCATTAGTCCATGTATAAAATCATATATTACTTATAAAACATAATAATTTTAACATACCTCATCAAATCATGAATAAATAATAGAAATCATAAAGTATAAAGGTAACTTGAGGCAATCATAACATTCTTACGTAGGGAGTAACCCTCTTGGTTACGTTTGAAATACCCATCACAGTATATTTCCTAAATCTCATTGGAGAAACCATAACGTTTTACTCCTTCACGTTACCCAATGCATTAGAGTGCTACATCGGGCTCACCCGCCCTTAGCTTATCACGGAACCACCCGTCTTCATAAAAATTCCCAAGAAAAATAACATAATCCTATGACACAAAACATGCATAAAAGAAAACATAACATTCCCACATTGAAATAAAAATATAACATTTTAAGATATTGAAACAACGAATCCATTTTAAAAACCATTTCCAAAACCATTTAAAACATTTAACAAAGAGATTTTTTAATCAAAGTGTACCATACTGCATTGAAGATTTTATCATTTTAATACATTAATATCCATATAAATAAATCCTAAAAACCATTTTGAAAACATGGATATTAATGAGAAATATTTATAATAATAAATCATTAAAACATTTAAAATGATATTTTAGTTAAAGGGTTTTTAACAAAATGAAAGACACTTGAATACAAAAATTGAGGAATAACATTTAATAATAACTTTATAATATCATGAGAATAAAGGTATTCATGATATAATATTCCAAAGGATAGTATATACACCATATATGAGTGAACTGGTGTATAACAACAATGAAGTCCCAATAGAAATGTAAAATGAGATGAAACCCATTATAAAGAAGGTATCTTTAAATTAAGGATAAATCAATCTCATAATTATGTGTAAAAAATATAAATACACCCAATATATGTGGATATTAAGTGTAAAAGAATAAAAATATCATTCTCACATATTCAAAGGATGACATATTCAATAAATACATGTTGAACACAATGAAATTGAAATTGGGTTAAAAAGTTCCCTTGGTAAAATTTGACAGCCTAACGACGTCACTTCAAAATGAGTTGATAAGAGACAAAAAGGGTATCTCATCACTTGGAATAAAATTTAAATCAATAAGGACATATAAGAACATATCCCAACATAATAATATGTCAATTAAAATACATAACAAATGAAGTCTTTTAAAAAGAGGAGGGTGAAAGGGTCCCTTACCGACTTGGCTAACTTCCGAAACGTAAACCCCATTGAAGAAGGGTCATACATTATGTAAATACCCATAAATGAAATTATATTACACAAGGAGTATAATAATGGGATGTACATAAACCAATAAAAGGAAATTGTTGAAAATGTAGCATAAATCTCACGAAAATAAAATTGAGATGAAAAATCCCTTATGAAAACTGGGCAGCCTAACGACGCCACTTAAAACATAAAAAAAATGGATTGATGAGTTCTAATAGAGTCTCTCATCCAATTAAAATAAAATTTTCAGCAAGAGAAATATAAAATAACATCCCCAACATAACAAAGAGGAGCTTGACAGAAGTGACATAAAGGGGAGTACATAAAAAGAATGAGAGAGGCTGGATCTCTTACGAAAATTCAGAAGCCTAACGGCGCCACTCAAAACTTCCAAAATGGATTGATGAGAAAAAATAGGGTCTCTCATCATATGTAAATAAAAATTACACCAGGGGTAAAATAAAAGAACATCCCAATCATAAGAAAGATGAGATTAAAAGGAATGACATAAAAGAGTGTACTTAAAAAGAAAGAGAGGAGGTAGGATCCCTTACCTCGTGTCCGACATGACTCGATCGTTCTTTAATCTCCTGAATAATAAAATTTGGTCAGTTTATAATTTCTTAAGGACCTAATTTACTGATTATTATTTAGTTAATATCACATATTATAATGTTCTAATAATTGGTTAATAAAGTGAGTTCATATCAGACGTTTTTGTCGATGTTCGGTACATGAGTAAAAATCAAACTTGTTGGAAAAGAATTTTCCATGTAGTTATAGGTACATGATATCCAGAATAGTATTAATGTATTAAATATCATATATATCCAGTATATATTCATTTTATACTATTCCATAGCAATTGGAGATAAAAAATTAAAAGCACTGTTCATGGAGACGGTAGGCCGTACATACGCATGAACACTACTTTCATTTCTTTTTTTTGTATTCAATGGAATTAAACAAAAATAATATAATGGTATATTATAATTACAGTAGGATATCATATGTAATACCAGTAATTCCATCCTTTATACATCCCACATATGTAATTAACGAATCAAATCACTTTGAGGGGGTGGTAGTCCGCACTTCCTAAAATGAAGATATCGCTTTTACCCATAATGGAAACCATAAAGGTATGCCATAAATAAAAAATACAGAAGCTTAAGAAAAACATAAACATATTATATATCATATATAAATATAGTTACATCTTAATGGCCACTTTTGATGGTGTTAAAATAATATTGAAAAATCATTGTTTCGTGAGGCAGTAATTCGCCATCCACAGAAAAAGTATGTTATTTAACCATTAGACGAAGGTGTGTGAAAGTGTAGCCAGAATCCTTATGATAACAACATCCTAGTATATTTAAGATACTGTTTTTGTTTCAAAGAACGTAATAAAAAGAGTTTAGGGGTTTGGAAAAGAAAAATAAAACAACAAATCACAAGGGAAGACATTACCTTTAAATCGGGTAACTCTCTTTGATTTGAGCTCAAAGGCTTCCTTGGAAAGGATTATGCCCAAAGTGAGGCTTCAATGATGAAGAGAGGGATGTGGAGAGATGAAATGGGCAGGTTATGGCCGAGCCAAAGGCTTGAGAGCTGTGTGTAAGGTGGTAGAGGTGGGGGCCTTTTATTTAAATCGTTCATTTATGAGGTAATCACTGCATCATCACTGTGTCATAAATAAATTAATTTATCTAATGTCTAAAAATTATAACGAAAATATCATGATGTATGAAATCTTTTTAGATTTCTAATGATTTTTTATAGTCAAATATATGACTTATATAACCCCATGTAAAAATTGTTTTAGTAAAACAACACATGTTTGTGACATTTTAATTTTAACTTTAAATAAAAAGGTATTTATGTCATTTTCCAACTAATGTGGCTCTATGGGGTCCCCTAGTTGACCCATGGATTTTCCTAGTCGGCCATGACTCATAAAATAAGGGTAGGATATGTGTCTAGGTCATTTCATATTATTATAACATTATTTTTACCTTACACTACATTAATTACCACTAATCACGATTAAAACTAAAAAGTTACTATTCACAAAAAAAATTATTTTAATCCCATTTAACAACATTTTAATTTTTAATGACAACCATGTATGTCAAATTTTTTAAATTCAAAACACAGAGGTGGTTAAATTTCATTTAAACGAAAATTCATTTTTTTAAGTACCACTTAGTGGTTTCACTATTCATTAAAAATTGAAGTTTTCCAGAAAAATACCAAAAATTCACCCTAAGATATATTTGATATTCCAAATTCAAAAATGATTCCTATTTTTCAAAATTAAAAACATATAAGTTACATTAATTAATTTAATAATTAATTCCCGCTGTCAGAGAAAATACCGTGTTTTTATGAAACAATAAGTATCAAAAGATTGACACTATATGAAGTCCAATTTCAAGATGAAATTAATTCCAACATCCACTATTGGATTAAATGGTAAAAATATATTGTAATTTCACTTTAAAACCAATTCAAAAGATAATTTATTCATATATATAAATTAGCTTAAAAAGCGGTTTTCAATTAAAATACAACATTTTTCACTATTCATTAAAAAAATGAACTTTATCAGAAAAATACCAAAAATTTACACAATGTAAATTTTGATATCCCGATTATAAAGAAGAATTTTATTTTTTCAAATATAACACATAAAATTGTCAAAAAGTGGATTTAAAAAATGTTCTCCATCAAAATGCGGTTAATCGACCTTTCAAAGAATATTAGAATGTTTACGCTTAAAATTGGATTCATTCACATTTTTAATCCACTAACATTTATTGTAAAAAGTAAAAATATTTGAGAAACATATATAATCATTTTTTAGTTAGATCTGTTCATTCCCACCATTACAACGGCTAGACATTAACTACAATTTAAAATAATATTATTTTTTTATTATATTGTAACGTAAGATTCACAAGAAACTCGTTATTTCATATTGGGTACGCCATCGAGAAAAGAGTCCCCTTTAATGTAATATTAATATTTTATTCAAAAATATGGATAAATGACAAAATTTCATATTCTTTATTTACCTAGGGTGTAACGTCCTACCCCCCTTTTGGGAATTGTGTTCTTGCAATTTTAAAATTGGGCATGGAAACTTCATTGAAAATCCCACATCGGAACAAGAGTCATGAAAACAATCAGTTTAAAATAAAGAAAGAGAAATACAAAGGTCACCCGAGTTAACCCATACTAGGATTCCAAGTATGAAAATATCGACATGGAGGAAGAAAACAAAAAGGTAATGTTCTAATGGAGGGTGATAGTAAACATGTCTAAGAGAATGTTAACCATAAGAAAATCACAAACTTGTGATGGGTTAAACGGTATTCGAATCCCTAGTAAGAAAAGTTAACAAACAACATTTTTGTTTTATGTTACTCTTCATTGAGGAATTTATTTTTGAGCTTAACTAAATCATAATGAAACATACTTACTTGTCACGTAGGCTTTCAACATATACTATATTCCATAATAAAACTTATATTTTCTCCAAAAGACAAGTATTTAGGAAGAATTGTTCGCATTAAGATTACTATAATCAACCTCTTGAGAATCACCTAATCCAAAAATAAGAACTATATATTTCCCATGTCTTTTGAAAAAATCCAATACCAAAATTGTTAGTATGATATCAGATAATCCACAAAAGTATAATCCTTTATAAAAATAAAATCTATTCTTAATCTCCAAAATTTGTCCAAAAAAACCCAAAGTTCAACGAACACCATTTGATAAACAATTGTCCATAAAATTATTCAAAGTAAACCAAACTAAGATTGAAACACAAATATTTGAAGGATTTAATCACATAGTCTTCCAAGGTTCAAATTAACATTTATCTCTAAATAACATCAGTTTCTCTTAAATTCTCATATTGAAAAGTAATTAACCTAATCACATATCCTCCATGATAGGTTAATAATTTCCATAGATAACCCAAAATAAACATACTCTTGATTCCTAAAATCATCTATCTAAAAACAATTAGTCAAACTAACCAGGGACCTAACGTAGTGCAGTGGTAGGCGATAAATACCAGTCGCACTTTGGTAGTGGGTTCAATTCCAGCAGCTTTTTCCGACGCGACGGTTTGTCACACGGTCTGCGTGTTGTCATTTTTCCAAAACTATATAATTCATAAAAGATTCCCCAAAACTAGATAAAATATTAAAAAATAATCATAAAATATTTTAACCTCAATTTTATCACAAGCCTTTCATTTTCCATCATAATATATAATAACCCATAATAACCTCAAAAGTAAGGATCATATAAACCCGTATGGTTACCATTATAATTATTACCTGAACTTCCGCATCTATTGGTCATCTCATACATGATTAATTAAAGAACATACCAAGGTACAAGTGGTTGATCATGACTCCTTGATAGTTGGTTTAGAACAACCATGATTTTCCTCATTAAATCCCCCATTTCATCCAGTCTCTTAATAAGAGAACAACCGTAGTTTCCTTCAAACCTATTGTAACTTTGGTGCCTACTAGATCCATCCATTCACTAAAAACAGAAATATTTATGTGTGTATATCAACAAAAGAATCATGTACTAATGAGGAAGATAAACACTAAGATATACATACTCATTCACTTTATCTTAAAATAGGACTCTTTCTGAAATCCTAACCATTATGGTAATGTCACTTATGCCAAGAGAATACCCTAACCTCTAAAGTTATCTAAACCTCACTTTGAGACCAACTATAAGGCCCCGTCCTTAAACAATACTTTATATTGAATTAAATGAATAATTCACAATGATGGTCTTTTCAGGTTTTGAGTTTTAGATAATTAGATCATAAATCATGAATTACATTCCACATTTAATCAATGTGTTTACATAAAAGATAGTATTAGTTTTTTCCCATCAACCGAAACATATTTAAAACAAAACATGTATTCTTTCTTGACACATCCTTAAAACTATCATCATATCATGAACCTTTCCCTTGACCAGTGAATAACATTTCTAAAACATGGGATGTGCATAAAAATCTCAGTAAGAGATATAAAAGTATGAAAAGAAATCATTAGTCCATGTATGAAATCATACATTACCCATAAAACATAAGCATTTTAACATACCTCATCAAATCATGAATAAATCATAGAAATCATAATGCATAAAGGTAACTTGGGGAATTCATAACATTCTTATGTAGGGAGTAACCCTATTGGTTACGTTTGGAATACCCATCACAGTATATTCCCTAAATCTCTTCGGAGAAACCATAACGTTTAACTCCTTCATGTTACCCAATGCATTGGAGAGCTATATCGGGCTCACTCGCCCTTAGTTTATCACAGAACCACCCGTATTCATAACAATTCCCAAGAACAATAACATAATCTTATGACACAAAACATGCATAAAAGAAAACATAACATTCCCACATTGCAATAGAAATATAACATTTTAAGATATTGAAACAATAAATCCATTCTAGAAACCATTTTCAAAACCATTTAAAATATTTAATAAAGTGATTTTTGAATCAATGTGTCCCATACCGCATTGAAGATTTTAACATTTTAAACCATTAATATCCATATTAATAAATCCTTACAACCATTTTGAAAACATGGATATTAATGAGAAATATTTATAAGAATAAATCATTAAAACATTTAAAATGATATTTTAGTTAAATGGTTTTTAACAAAATGAGAGACACTTGAATACAATAATTGAGTAATAAAATTTATTCAGAACATTATAATATAATGAGAATAAATGGATTCATGATATAATATTCCAAATTAAAGTATATACACCATATAAGAGTTAAACTAGTGCATAACATCAATGAAGTCTCAATAGAAATCTAAAATGATATGAAATCCATTATAAAGAAGGTATCCTTAAATTAAGGATAAATCAATCTCATAATTATGTGTAAAAAATAAAAATACACCCAATATATGTGGATATTAAGTGTAAAAAAATAAAAAGGTCATTCACACATATTCAAAGGATGACATATTCAATAACTACATGTTGAACCCAAAGAAATCGAAATTGGGTTAAAAAGTTCCCTTTGCAAAATTCGACAGCCTAACGGTGTCACTTAAAAGTCAGTCGAGGAGAGATAAAAAGTGTATCTAATCACTTGGAAATAAACTTTCCATCAATAAGGATATATAAGAACATATCCCAATATAATAATATGTGAATTAAAAGACATAACAAAAGAAGTCTTTTAAAAATAGGAGGGTGAAAGGTTCCCCTAACGACTTGGGAATCTTTCGAAACGTACACCCCATTGATGAAGGGTAATACAATATTTAAATACCAATAAATGAAATTATATTACAAAAGGAGTATAATAATTGGAATTACATACACCAATCAAAGGAAATGGTGGCAAATGTAGCATAAATCTCACGGGAATAAAAGTGAGGAGAAAAATCCCTTACGAAAACTCGGCAGCCTAATGAAGCCTCTTAAAACATACAAAAAATGGATTGATGAGATAAAATAGGGTCTCTAATAATATTAAAATAAAATTTAAAGAAAGAGGAAGATAAAAGAACATCCCCCAACATAACCAAGAGAATCTTGAACAAAGTGACATAAAGGGGAGTACTTAAAAAGAAAGAGAGAGGTTGGATCTCTTACGAAAATTCGGCAGCCTAATGGCGCCACTCAAAACATCCAAATTGGATTGATGAGAGAAAATAGGGTCTCTAATCATATGAAAATAAATATTATAGCAGGTGTAATATAAATTAACATCCCAATCATAATAAAGATGAGCATAAAAGTAATGACATAAAAGAGTGTACGTAAAAAGAAAGAGAGGGGTGGGATCCCTTACCTTGTGTCTGACATGACTCGATCATTCTTTAATCTCATGAATAATATAATTTTGTCAGTTTATAATTTATTAAGTACCTAATTTATAGATTATTATTCAGTTAAAATCACATATTATAATGTTATAATAATTGGTTAATAATTTGAGTTCATATCAGACGTTTTGGTCGATGTTCGGTGCATGACTGAAAATCGAACTTGTTGGAAAAGAATTTTCCATGTAGTTATAGGTACATCATACCCAGAATAGTATTTAGGTTTTAAATATAATATATATCCAGTATATATTCATTTTATACTATTCCATAGCATTTGGAGATAAAAAATTAAAAGCAACGTTCATGGAGACAGTAGCCCGTACGTACGCATGAACGCTACATTCATTTCTTTTTTTTTGTATTCAATGGAATTAAATAATAATGATATAAAGGTATAATATAATTCAAGTATGATATAATATGTAATACCATTAATTCCATCCTTAATATGTCCCAAATATGGCATTAACGAATCAAATCACTTTGAGGGGGCGGTAGTCCGCACTTCCTAAAATGAAGATATCGCGTTTACCCATAATGGAAACCATAATGTTATGACATAAATGAAAATTACATAAGCTTAAGGAAAACATAACAATATTATATATCATATATAAATATAGTTACATCTTAATGGCCACTTTTTAAGGTGTTAAAATAATATTGAACAATCATCGTTTCGTGACGCAGTAATTCGCCATCCACAGAAATGGTATGTTCTTTAACCATTAGACGGAGGTGTGTGAAAGTGTAGCCCGAATCCTTCTTATATAAATATCCTAGTATATTTAATATACTGGTTTTGTTACAAAAAAAATATAAAAAAAGAGTTTAGTGGTTTGAAAAAGAAAAACAAAACAAAAGAACACAAGGGAATACATTACCTTTAAATCGGGTAACTCTCTTTGATTTGAGCTCAAAGGATTCCTTGGAAAGGATTCTGCCCAAAGTTAGGCTTCAATTATGAATAGAGTGATGTTTAGAGATGAAATGGGAAGGGGTTGGCCGAGCCAATGGATTTAGAGGAGTGTGTAAGGTGGTAGAGGTGGGGGCCTTTTATAAGAGGAGAGGAGGGGCACTCGTGGAAAGTTATAAAATATTACTTTATTAAAATATTATTTTCGTATTTAAAAGGTCCCAAAAGAATATATTTCGAAAATAAGGTGATAAGGTTTCTAAATACACCCATAAAATAGGTTTTTGACAAGTGTAAGACTTATATTTCACGCTATCTTCTAATTTTATTTAGATCATTAATTTATGAGGTAATCAGTGCATCATCACGGTGTCATAAATAAATTAATTAATTTAATGTCTAAAAATTATAAAGAAAATATATTGATGTAGTAAATATATTTAGATTTCTAATGATTATTTATAGTCAAATATATGACTTATATAACTCCATGTAAAAATTGATTTAGTAAAACAACACATGATTGTGACATTTTAATTTTAACTTTAAATAAAAAGGTATTTATGTCATTTTCCAACCAATGTGGCTCTATGGGATCCCCAAGTTGACCCATGGATTGTCTTGGTCAGACATGACTCATCCAATGAAGTTAAGACACGTGTCTAGGTCATTTCATATTATTAATACATTATTTTTACCTTAAACTACACTAATTACCTCTAATCGTGATTATAACTTAAAAGTAACTATTCACCAAAAAATTATTCTAATCCCATTGAACCAAATTTTACTTCTTAATGCCAACAATGTATGTCATATTTTTGAAATTCAAAACACAAAGGTGGTAAAATTTCTTTTAAACGAAAAATCAGTTTTTTTAAGTACCACTTCGTGGTTTCACTATTCATCAAAAATTAAAGTTTTCAAGAAAAATACCAAAAATTCACACTAATCTATATTTGATATTCCGAATTCAAAAATTATGTCTATTTTACAAAATTCAAAACATATATTTTACACATATTAATTTAATAAATAATTTCCACTGTCAGAGCAAATAGCGTGTTTTTATGAAACAATAACATACAAAAGATTGACACTAGTTTAAGTCCAATTTCAAGATGAAATTTATTCCAACAACCAATATTGGATTAAATGGTAAAAATATATTCTAATTTCACTTTAAAACCAATTCAAAAGATAATCTAATCATATAAATAAATTATATTAAAAAGAGGTTTTAAACTAAAATACAACATTTTCACTATTCATTAAAAAACGAACTTTATCGGAAAAATACCAAAAATTTACACAAAGTAAATTTTGAGGTCCCAATTCTAAATAAGAATTTTATTTTATCAAATATAACACATAAAATTGTAAAAAGGTTTATTTAAAAGAGGTTCTCCATCAAGAGGCTGTTAATCAACCTTTTAAAGAATATTAGAATGTTTACGCTTAAAATTGGATTCATTCACATTTTTAATCCTCTAACATTTATTGTAAAATGTAAAAAAATTTGACAAACATATATAATATTTTTTTAGTTAGTTCCATTCATTCCTGAGATTACAACGGCTAGGATTTAACAACAATTAAAAATAATATTATTTTATTATTATATTGCAACATAAGATTCCCAAGAAACTCGTTGTTGTGTATTGGGTACGCCATCGAGCATAATGTCCCCTTTAAAGTAATATTAATATTTTATTCACAAATATAGATAAATGTGAAAATGTCATATTCTTTAATTACCTAGGGTGTTACAATTAATCTCCATATCTTTATGTAATACAGTAATATAAGATAACATCATTTAATGTTCAACTAATGAAATTTCATAACTAATTTACCTTATAAATCATCCAAAATATTAAAATCCAAAACATAAGATATTATTTTACTAAAATTAAAAATAAATCATATCATTAATCCCCCCAAAAAATGGATTTATGTATTAATTTTTACATATGAATCATTTCAATTCCATCATCATGTATTCTCTTTAAACATGTTAATAACATGAAACCCCATATATAACACAAACATAGTTCTACATTTCTTATAAAATCAATTTTATTATAAGAAAACATATTCATTGGAATCATAGGTTCATACATATACCAAGAGAATATGTGATTTCATTACTCCATAATCCTATTAGACAATCAAATTAAATTTCACTAAATGATGAACCCTGAGAATTTCATAGTTATTATTCAATATTAATAAAAAAAGAAATTCAAAACATATAATTTTAAGACAATTATTCATCAATTATCATGGTTAAAATCATGTATTATTATAGAATAATCATTCCATTGTTTATTTTCCATTTGCGATTTTTTTGATTATTATCCATATTATCCCTTAGATAGGGGAATATATTTTATTATTTTCCAAACTCTCTACATTTAATTCACTAAAAGTGTGAGTGGTTAAATTTGTTAATATTTTTCCCTAATAATTTCCTTTATAATCCTCTTGACATTACAATGACACAATTTTTATTTATTTCTAGGAATCCCACACGTTATGAACCTTCTTCTTCATTTTAGGCATTCACCTGAGTGCACATTCCAATATTCTTTTTGAGTAGGATGTTCAAACATTATTTCCCATACTATATAAACCCACTGAGATTCATTTAATATACATCATCCATTTCTTATTACCAGAACATGAATGGTTCTCAACATGCATTTCCACATTCAAAACAGAATGAATGATTTCTTCATTTCTTCCAAAGTCCATTATGGATAATTTTTTTCAATGATTTTGTTTCGAGCCACTAAATAATTGATCAATTTTATGATAATGTTGGATTAAAATTCCAAAATAATACATCTAAAAGTCTTCTAAAATTCATACAATTGTATCCAAATGATTTATCATCATTTAGTTTTAGCTCAAGGAATTCCATTTCCATTTTTTGTTTGAGGAATACAAGGAATATACATATTGATATTTAAGATCATTAACTTCTTCTAATTCATGTGGTAACTTTCCACTTCATTCCTTAAAATATAGATAAGATTCCATCATTTATATAAATTATCTTCCATGTAAAAATATTTATTAGATCATCTTCAAGTCCCATGTATTAAATAATGAAATATATTTTCTTAATTGTGTGTATAAAATGATCAGAATCTAAAGAATTTTAAGACACACTGAAAGAAGGTGAACGTTTCCCCATAATGGAATCATCAAAAATTCATTCCCACCTTCTCACATCTATTATTAAATCAATATTCATATCTTTTGTTAATATAGATATATTACATTTCATTCCATATTCCCAAATATTTTGTATATTAGTGTTAAGTCAATATGGTTTTCCTTATGACTTTTTCCAGTCCTTCTTGTTTTGAAAATCACAAACACCCTATACATAAGCAAATCAACAATTTACTTATATAAGGAAAATTTCCCTCTCAATGAAATTTACCCCTACCATGTTTTCGTTGTTCATATCCATATTTTTCTTAAGTATAAAAATCAAATTCAAATCGAAAACCTCGGAATCATATAATACTTAGATAGGAAGCATTCTGTTTTAGGATCCGAATTCTGGATATGTACTGTGATGAAGTTCCTCTCTGAATTTTGGATATGAAATTTAATGAATATCAACTTCGAATTATGGATATGAACTATAATGGAGTTCCACTCCGAATTCTGGATATAAACTATAATAATGTTCCACTCCGAATTCTTGATTTGAACTATAATGAAGTTCCACTCCGAATTCTGAATATGAACTGTAATGAAGTTCCACTCCGAATTCTTGATATGATCTGTAATAAAGTTCCACTCCGAATTCAAGATTTGAACTGTAATGAGGTTCAACTAGAAATTCTAGAAATGAACTCTAATGTAGTTCCATTCCGAATTATAGATACGAATTCTCATATAGTTTGACTCTGAATTCAGATTACGAACTTATCTATGTTCGGACTCCAGGTTCTCTGAATTCAGACTCTGAACTCTTATGTGTTCGGACTCAAAATTCATATGAACTCTGACTCCGAACTTTTTATGTTCTGGTTCAGAATTCTAATGAAACCAGATTTTGGATTTCAACAGAATTCAGGTTTCGAATTCCTACAAAACAGAATCCGAATATCCTTTTATTATAGACTCCAAACATCATTTTTATTAGATTCTGAACATTTATTTGCTTACATTCTGAACTTCAGTTTTTCTTATTCTTACACTTGTTTCATTACAAAATGATTGCGTGTATTAAGTTATTAAGTAACCATTTTTTGTGTGACATGTGTATAGGTCCCTCCGAAATTCGGGGAAAAATATGTCTGTTGGAGGAGGGAGCAGACCATTGGAGCTTCACCTATAAATAAGAGCTCATTTTAAAAGAACCTACAACTTTGACACTGATCTTATAATAAGTTCTGTTGAAGTTATTTCTAGATATAGGGGACCTTATTAACACTCAAAGCTTCATGTAGAATGTTTGATCATCTTGTTCAACAATTTCCTTGTAGGGACTTGCTTCATGTGACTCTGAATTTTAGTGATTACATTCAAGTGCATCTGGGGATAAGAATATAGAGGAACAGACTACCATGATGTTTGAGGGATTCCTTGCTGAGGAATACAGAGGTTCCAACTACCTTGAAGTTGAGGGATTGCTGGGATAGTAAGACAGAGACTTTGATCTTTTTATAAAGGGCTTACTCGGTGTGGGTAAGAAAAATTTCTTGAATGTATAAATCAAGGGACCTATATCCAAGGTTGTTGGATACCCTTATCTTTGTGTTAAAAGATTTATATCTTGTTACTTGTTTTTGTTAGAAGTTTTTCTGCTGCATTTTGTACTGTAAGGAATGTATAACCTTATTATATTTCTTTACACATGTACTCTATTTCATTTAGATTATATACACTTTAAGTTAGAATCTCATATTGTAAACTTTAGTTAAGTTTCAATTTCCAGATCAATATTTCCAGAACCAGTTTTTCGGAATCACTTTCCAGATTTAAGCAAGTGTATAGAACTAGAAGTTTGTAACATCAAACTTTGTGCCAATATTTCAATTGGTTTTGGAGGTGTTGTGAATTTCCTTAGTATAACTTTGTTAAACATAGATCAATCCTTGTTTATGGAAATTTTTTATGTGTACAATTCAACCCCCCCCCCTCTTGTATAACGAGCATCTACATTTTATTTTGATCCTACAATTGGTATCAGAGTAGATCTCTGAAATACTTATATTCCCATATATGTTTTTCTTGCTCAGTTTTTCAATGTTCTAAATATTTTACTTGATTAGGAATATTCTCGTTGAATCCGATCTTATTATATTAACCTGTTTTTGTGTAGAAATTTTTTTTAGATTGAAGGAATCAATGTTGGTTCCATATACAGCTTAAATCCTACAAGACCCCAAATTTTTTATGGTAATGACTATGAGTATTGGAGTGATCTAATGAATACATTTTGTATCAATACTGGGGAATAAAATTTTGTTATGCTTACTAGAGGTAATCAAATTCCTGATAAGAAATTTAGTACTTTCACCAACCAAGAGAAGCATGATTATCAACTCAATTATAAGATACACAATACTTTACTATGTTCAATGACTAGGAATATATAAATCCAAATTTCTTCTTGTGAACTAGCTAACTGTATATAGAAAAAACTTGATGTTACACATTTTGGTACATCCAAAGTGATTGAGACAAGAAGAGATATTCTTAGAGTAGATAATCATGGTTTTAACTATCCTTATGGAGAACCCATTTGTAAGGTGCAACAATGGGTTATGATTATCGTGAATATCTTACAATCTATGGGAGAGAATGGTCTGGATGATGAAGCTCTTATTGACAAGATCATTGATATTATGCCAAGTGAGTGGGAATAAAAGTGAACATCTATTGATGAGAACATGAAGGATACTAAAATTTCCTTAGATGAGCTGTTTGGAACTCTTCTCCAACATGAATGAAGGATGAAGAGAGATGATGAAAACATCAAAAAGAAGAATGGGAATGGTATTGTTTCTTTTCTACAACATCAAATCACATGAAAGCTAAGACACCTGAGAGAGTAACTGGATCCAATTCTAAGAAGGTTGTTATACAATAAAGATCTAGTGAGAGTGAAGTCTTCGAGAACGAGTTAGCTAATCATTATCAAAGGATGAACATGATAGATAGACAATGAAATTTCCAATCCAAGTATATGAATAAGGAAAGGAAATATAAGAATGATTCTGAAATCACATGCTATGAATGTAAGAGAGTTCGACACATAAGACACGATTTTCCATTGCTCAAGAAGAAATAAAGAAAAGAGAGGCATTATGAAAGGAGTAGAAAGATGTATTACAATTACAAAATTAAGAATTTTCCGAAAGCTATTGATACATGGAGTGCCAGTGGTGGTGACCTTTCAGATGAATCTTCGGATTATGAATCTTCAGGATAGAAGAATATTGGTCTTATAGCCAGATTAGCTATTAACAATCTTTGTTTAATGTCTAAGGTACACAATGTTGAATCATTGACCAATGGTTCATTAAATGACAATGATAGTTAATATTATAACCCTTCGGATGAAGAATCTTCTTCTGATGATGAAAATAAATTACCTACAAATGAAGAAGATTCTAGGTTTGCTGAACATAATGAGATTGAGAATTCAAAACTCAATAAAAAACCCAATAAGGAAAACTCTAGTAATATTATTATTACTAAGGAAATATCAGATATTTATAAAGATCTTAATAAGAAAAATGATGATTTCTTAAGTATTTCAAAAAGTCTTGAGGAAGTAAATTTCGAGAAGAACAAAATTTCAAAAGATCTAGAAAAATTAATTTCTATGAAAAGTGTTTAAGAGCCTAGCTCTTGTTCTAAATATAATGATTTTGAAGATAAAAAATTTATTATAAAACTCAAGTCCGAAATATTTTCCTTAAAGAAGTGTTTTTCAATCTTTACCATAGGTAAAGAAAATTTTGATAAGATGTATTCACCAATACGACCATTAAGAAACAAATCTTTATTTGGTTATACCCATGAAAAACCAACTTATAGACAAAATTATTTTGTTCCTCAAAGTGCCCCATTTTTTTACCAAGTGTCAATGTGGTGGTCACTGGGAAAATTATTTTTCTAAAAAAAACCCAATCTTTAGGTTTTCATAAGGCTTATTTTTCTATGAAGATGTGGGTGCCCAAATTTTTGTTATCTGAAAATCTCGGATCCAAACAAGTTTAGATTCCAAAAGTCTAATTATTTTCTTATTATCAGGAAGATAAAGGATGTACTAACAAAAATACATGGTAAATGGATAGTGGATGTTCCTGGCATATGAATGGTAACAAAAACTCTTTTGAAATGATTATCATGACTAAAGGAGAAAAAGTAACTTTCGGGGATAATGCTCAGAGAGAAATTATTGGTATAGGTAGCGTTGTTCTTCATGATAAAAAATTGATTTCAAATGATTTGTTTTTAAAAGAAGATATCATTCTTCAGTTTATCGGAACGCGAGATCAACTTGCTGATATTTTCAAAAAATCATTACCTTCCGATAGATTTAAATATATTAAACAGATGTTCGGAATGATAACATTGAGGTAATTCATCTTCATTAACTTTTTGTTTATCATTTCTCCTTACAGTAATAAACTCCTTTTTATAGGGGGAGTACATTTTCTTGTTAGAATAATAAATATTTTCGTAATCAGTTTTTCGAACTTTGTAACTAAAATTTTTTGTAATGAGATTTTCAAAATTTTCGTATTGAAATTTTCATAATGAAAATTTTGAACTGGAAATTTTCATAAAGAAGTTTTCAGAAGTGGAAGTTTCATAATGAAATATTTAGAACCATAACATTCGTAATGGAATTTTTTTGTTCTCATACTTTTCATACTATTGTTTTGGAACTCTAAGTCTTTTCCAATTTAGGTTTTTTGTAGTTAGTTCATTATAGTCAAAATTTTCTTCAATAAGAATATCACCTATTACGAATAAAATTCCTGGACAATCCAAAAGGAATTATTTCCTTACATAAGTGTTTATAGTCATATTTTTCCTGCTGGTATTTTCCTACGAGTTTTAAATATTTTCGAATTCTAGTTTTCTTAAATCCGATTATTTTTCTTAAAACCTCAAATGATCGAATTGAAGATTTCATTGCGTGTATATTTTCAACCGTCAGATCAGATCAAAGATTTTTTCAACCGTTTGATGTATTTTGGAAACTCAACGGTCACATTTATTGCCTATATATAGGGGACTGCCAATTGTTGTCCCACATCGATTTTCAAGCTCCTGCGTGTTGGTGTTCTACATCCCTTCTTAAAGCCCGTTCAGAATCTTCCAGAGCTCTTCATTCTGAATGTATGTAGAATTTACTTCTCAGGATATGTCAACTACAAAGCCAATATCAAAATGGTTAGTTTATAGAGAAATTTTGGTCCACCTGAATTTCCTCAACAAGTATGATTCTCTTATCTCTAAGAATATCAAACTCAACGGTTAGGAATATTTTTTTCATATCTAAGACAGGGAATCAAGATTTTACCAACACAGATTTTCTTGTATAATTCTATGAATAAGAAAGCTTCTTTGAAGAAGAGTGAAGAGAAATGTTTTCTTTCAAGTATTATGGGAAGACAAAAAGACTTACTTACACCAAGGAAGCAAGCTTGGTGGGGCTGGAATATGATAGAGAGGCTGAATTCTACTCACATAATCATCCGAATGTTCCGGGAAGTTTTGTTAACATGGAGGAATTGGAGTGTCTTGGGAATGATGATGTAAAGATAGCCATGATTTCTCACATTTCCTCTAATAATTGGATCTTTCAGTTATGGGTACAAGGTTTCTTGGTTCTGAGAAAGGGTGAAAAAGATACCTTGAAGAAAAGTGATATATATTTCTTAGACTATTTGGTGAATCTAAGAAAAATAAATCTGATGAGTCATGTTCTTGTGATAATCTAGAACATCAAGGAAGGAAATCTGAGAGCTCAAATCATTATGTTCCCTTCCTTACTATCAAAGATGATAGTTTAGTGTCTGGATTATTTCACGATTTCATGTAAGTATAAGGCTCAAAATTTCAAGGTTATGCTTGTTAGTGATGACACGTTGAAGAGGATGAATATGGAATATTCCAATGAAACAGGAGAGCTCTATATATTACCATAGAAAGAGGATGAAGCCAATCCAGAAATCATGTAGAAGGCTGAGCTAGTGAAGAAGGTTGCTAAAAAGAGAGAAATTAAAGAAGCGATGGTTGATGACAAGAACCCCAAAGCAAAGGAAACCCAATCCACACCTCCTAAGCTGAAAAAACAAAAATCTTATCTAGATGAGGTGGTTTCTAAATGGGGGGAAGATAAGGATAAGAGGAAATAAGTGGATCCACAGTTTCGATTGGACCCCGATGAGGATAAGGCCTTAAAATAGAAAGCATTTGATGGGTCAGAGAGGCAAGAAAAAGAGAAGAAGATGAAGAAAAATATTTTCGAAGCTGAGCTTGTACAATCACTGTTGAGAGATACAGAAGTAGCCTCTAAGAAGATCCCCATTCCAGAAACTTTTGATGTCCAACCATTACCAGAGACCCCTGGGAGAAAGTATTTCACTCCGGAAAAGTCTAATGGGAAACAAGTTGTTGAAAAAGAATAGAAACAAGCTGGTGAAGAAGTATAGGAAGAATTTGTTTAAGAAGAAGAATAAGTGAAAGAAGGAGGTGATGATCAAGATGCCTTGATTAAACAAGTTTATTATTATCAAGAAAAGGCTGAATCCTCAAAGTATATCACCCCCAAAAAGGGATATGAGAAATAAGGGAACAATGATGATGATAAGGAAGAAGAAGATAAAGAGTATGAATTGTCTATGGAAGAGACCTATAAGAAGAATTTTCTTGAGGAAGAAGGAGAAAAAGTGAAAATAAATGAAGACAAGATTGTTCAACTATAAAATAGTGAGGAGGAATCTCCAGATGATCAACCCATTCCAAAAACTGATAATGTTAATCAACTGCATATGGATACCACAAAAAAAGATATTATAAGAAAGAAAGAGGTTGGTGGTTCTTCTAAAAAATGTTGGTGCAAATTGGAGAAGAATAATCCCTAAGAAAAGTGTCTGATTGGTAATCATCACCACTGGGTCATGACATTGTTGTCAATTCTTTGAAAATGTTGGTGGAATCCATTTTAATATTTCCCACTATAGACTCTAGATGCCAGATGCTTCAACATAGCCTGAATTAGAAGTCAGAATCCTTATCTATGGTGATGGAAAAGTGTGTGGAGATTGAGGATGACAATATAAAATTCCATATCAATTATGATGTGCACATGAATTCATGTAGCAAAGTCACTATGTGGTCAAAGAACGTTGATGATGACTTGGTTGAGTTTGATAATTTTTAGAATGAGATAAAATATTCTCTTGATACCGAGGATGCAAGTATAAATAATCTTTATTAAAAGCTGGCCCATGAGAAAAATTCTAGGAATCAACTTGTCAGAGATCTGAATGGGATGTTTAATTCGGTTTCTCAGAACTAGGAAGGGGAAAGTGATTTCCGGATTGAGTTTAAAGAGAAGATGGAAAAGAAAGATGAGTTACTGAAGTTGCAGGAATAGGCCATGAAGGCTCAGGCATAGGTGCAGAATGCTCAACAAGAAAGGATCATAGCTTTGGAGAAGCAAGCTGTGGAGGATCAGAAAGATTTGATGAAGCTGAAAAGTCTCTTGAAAAAGTTAAATCCACAAGAGAAGGTAGACATATGAACTCAATCTGATATTTTGTTGGATTTTATTTTCTTTGTAAAAAATTCATTCAACTCTAATGAAATCTTTGGTTGTTTGTATCTAGTGTTATTTTTTACTAATGTTTCAGTTACTTTATTTATTTTTCATTCCCACAATTATTTTTGAAAATCACAAAGGGGGCGAAGGAAAAATAACTAATCCTTATGGGGGAAAGAATATTTCAAAACTAAGAAGAACTATCCTTAAGTAAGGGGGAGTTCTCATTACGATTCCTTCATTCTAATGAAAATCCCATTTTGGATATTTAGAATACAATCCTTAGAGTTTCAAAGCCAAAGGGGGAGTTAGTTGTATTAACTATCATCTATGAACAAAGGGATATAAGTTTTAATTTCATGTCTAATGAAATATTTCCAAATTCTTTTATATTCATTTTTGTATAGTTGTTTGTGATTTCCAAAAGGGGGGATATTATTGAGTTAAGAAGGTTTTCCTTTTGACTTTTTCTATTCCATATTTTTTTAAAAATCACAAACACCCTATACATAAGAAAATGTACATTTTAATTATATACGGAAAATTTCCTTCCCAAAGGAATATACCTGAACCATGTTTTTATTGTTCATATCAATATTTTTCATAATTATAAAAATCGGAATCATATCAAAAACCTCAAAATCATATAATACTTAGATATTAAGCATTCTGTTTTAGGAGCCGAATTCTGGATATGAACTATAATGAAGATCCACTCGGAGTTCTGGATATGAAATGTAATGAAGTTCCACTCCGAATTCTGGATATGAACTGTAATGACGATCCGCTCTGAGTTCTGGATATAAACTGTAATGAAGTTCCACTCCGAATTCTGGATTTGAACTGTAATGAGTTTCCACTCCGAATTCTGGATATGAACTGTAATGACGTTCCACTCTGAATTCTGGATATGAACTGTAATGAAGTTCCGCTCCAAATTCCGGATTTGAAATGTAATGAAGTTCAACTCCAAATTCGAGATAAGAACTATAATGAAGATTCATTCTGAATTATGGATACGAACTCTCATAGTGTTCGACTCCAAATTCTGATTATGAAATTATCAATGTTCTGACTCCAGGTTATCTAAATTGAGACTACGGACTCTTATGAGTTCTGACTCCGAATTCCCATGAACTCGGACTTCAAACATTTTATATTCTGGTTCTGAATTCTGATGAAACCATATTCCAGATTTTTGCAGAATTCAGGATCCAAATTCCTACAAAACAGAATGTGAATATCCTTTTATAATAGACTTCGAATTCCATTTTGATTAGACTCCGAACTTTTATATGTTTACATTCAAAACATCACTTTTGTTTATGCTTACACTTGATTAATTACAAAATGATGTCTTGTATTTACTTATTAACTAACCGTTGTTTGAGGGAAACATGTATAGGTCCATCCAAATTCAAGGAAAAATATGATTGTTGGAGGAGGGAGCCGACCGTTGGAGCATGACCTATAAATAGGAGCTCATTTGAAAAAAATCTAAAACTTTGACACTGATCTTGAACTATGTTCTGTTGAAGTGATTTCTAGAGAGAGAGGCTCTTATTAACTCTCAAATCTTAATTTAAAAAGTTTGAACAGCCTGTTCATACATTGCCTTGGGCAGAATTGCTTCGTGCAACTCCGAATTTTGGTGATTACATTCGAAGACTTCCTGGTATATGAAGACAGAGGTGCCGACTACCTTGAAAATCGAGGTCTTCCATGCTGAGGAAGACAGAGGTTCCAACATCCTTGATATTGAAGGCTTGTGGGGATAGCATGATAGAGACTTTTATCTTCGTATAGAGGGCTTACCTATGTGTGGGTAAGATAGACTTTCTTGAAAGTATAAATGAAGGTACCTTTATCCAGGGTTGTTGGATACCCTTCTCTTTGGGTTGAAAGATTTATATCTTGTTACTAATTTTTGTTACATGTTTTTCCATTGAATTTTTTATTGTAAGGAAACTATATCCTTCTTATATTTCCTTACACTTGTACTACGTTTTATTTAGATTCTATACACATTATGGTAGAATCTGATTTTTTAAACAATGGTTAAGTTTCAATTTCCGGATCCATATTTCTGGAACCAGTTTTTCAGAATCACTTTCTAGATTTAATCAAGTGTATAGAACTAGAATTTTGTAACTTCATACTATTTCCTAATCTTTCAATTGGTGTTATAGGTGTTGTAAATTTTGTTAGTTTAACTTTGTTAAACATTGATATTTCCTTGTTTAAGGAAATTTTTATAGTGTACAATTCACCCCACCTCTTGTATATTGAGCATCTATATCGTTATTTTTATCCTACAATTATGAGGATGATTTTTTCATTTCATATTTCATTCGAAATTATCATGGTTCCCACCATTAATTAAAAATGAAAATAATAGTGTGATAAAAAATAATCATATTTCAAGAAAACAATAAACGAATCTAAATTACAGAATGAGTTTCCATCACTGACACTATAAAATTATCTATGTTTATTCATGATAATTATGAAAACACTATTATATTACCCTATTCATACACTTCTGGTTTTTATTAAGGATTTCTCATCATAGTTTACAATATTTGACTACACATTTTTTCTGATATCAACTATAATATCTAAACTATAGATACATGGATATTAAATCTTTTAATAATAATATTCATCACCAAACATTAACAACATTTTTAGGACTATAATAGTTTTGTATCATTTGAATATTGGGAGGCGGTCATCTAATTCTGTGAAATATCTTCCACATCCCCCAAAAATATCACCCCATTTAGTGTTCCTACTTTAAACATTTTCACAAAACATGGTGAAAAGAATCATAATTATGACCGAGCTTGGACTCTTAGGAAGGGAAAATATGGATGATAAGTAAGAATAATATAGGGGTATGATAACATTAGTTTACATTTTTTATATCACACCTTACATGGAAATGATATTATATATGATTTAGGATATAATGGTTTGAACTTTATATAAGATGAATCAAAATAGAACCAACAAACATAATCCATGGTATCATTACAATTAAATAATATATGAAGTTGATGTATAAACATAAACATATAACATTTTGAATATGTTTAAATAGAAAAAATTTCAATAATTAATTCTAGTTCATGAGATTATTCTCATTCATAATCTTCTAGACATTAAAACATTGTCCACACAAAATATTATGGACATGAAAAAAGGTCCACACAATGAATTTTTTATATAAAATCAAGTTCATGAATAACATAAATACATCATGAGTTATCCATAATTATACAATAAATAATATGTATATATTGGTACCATCCTACACATAAGTATTTCAGATATATATAATTCACAAGATCATAAATAACCCATCACATTAAAAATCATGAAGATAAATGGTATTTTGTGACCATTTCAACATAACAAATCCAATTAAAAAGTAATAGGATAAAAAAAATCATTCCATAAAAAAATAATCCACTGAATGAAAATATATTATGTTTAACCTTAGATCATATCCCCATTAATTCATTAGTAACACTAATGGATGCTATATAATATGGAAAATAATTTTTAATGATATTTTTAAAACATTTTCTAGCAAAAATATCCTTCCCTATTATGAAAATGATTTCTAAATCATAAAAAATGTACCAATAATTTAAAATTGAAAATAAACATTAATATATATAATGGAATATTTCTAAACCATCATAAATATCCTTTAAATCATTTTCCATGAATATTTATAAAAAATTATTTTTGAAAATTATTTTAGAAAACATTTTTTATTGATAAACAATTCACTAAATGAAGAGATAATTAAATTATTGAAAGCAGATAATATCATTAAAGGAAGGAGATTAATTAAACACCATGTAAAAGGATAGTATATAGACTTCTAAAAATAATATTGTTGTATAACTTAACATGTATCTCAATGAAGGATAATTCAGAAAAACATTACCTTACCAATTTGATTACTTTTGAACTGCATAACCCATGAAATATAGATCATAAAATTAATATGTAACTAATAATAAATATAATTATATTTATCATAAAATTCATTCATGTGTCGTATATACACCACAAAAAAGAAGCAAGTTCTCTATATAGTATATGTTTCACAAATATAAATTTGATACTTTAAAACCCCTGACCTAAAGTGTAGATTCTATTGTAAACATTAAAACATATCCTATAGTAAATATATGTATATTATAAATATTCCACATAAACATATTCATATATATAATAAAAAATACGAATTATTTTGGACATTATATTAAATATTTTTAAAACATTCCTGGTCTAATATAAGTCTCAACTAATAACTTATTTTTTTTCTTGTATTGGGTTTGATTTGTTATTCTAGGTCCTCAAATTATATAAATATATTATTATAAAAATATTGATAATAATTATATTTTATTATATATATTCATTCTATATTTATTTATGGTTATTCAAATTTGTTTGAGGAATAAAATTAAATACACAGTACATAGAGATGATAAGCCAAACATACAAATGCATGTTGTATTCTTTCTAATGAGATAATTGATGAACAAAAATTATCTGATATATTATAATTAAATGACATTTAAATTATATTATATTTTTTTAAAAACCATCCTTAATACATTAAATTTAATGCTTGAATGAATCATATCTCTATGTAAGGTAATAGTTCGTTATACACACGAACGATGTTATCATATTCCTTGAAAATGGAAAGCATGGTAGTATTTGTTATTTAAAAATTGAAGAATAATAATAATAGTATAAAAATAATTTATATCATATATAATTTATAAAAAATTAATTATTACAAACCAAAAATGGTGGTAATGGATGAATGAATGACATCGGTTCATGAGATTATAGTATGTCGTATACATAAATGATGAATGTTTTTTCATTTTGTGGTAGTTTGTGTTATTGCAGGTGTTAACCATAAAATAACAATAAGAAATTATATTTATGATATTTCTGTTATTATTTATACATTATATAAAAATAATGTAATGTTCTTAGGGAGTAAATAATGAAAAAATGTTTGTTGATAAACAATACCTCTTCGTCGTGTCTCTTATTTTTGTTTCCATTAAAGGTCTTCCATGATTGGATTACATAAAAAAATTGGATTCTAGATTGAATTGATGGTTGTTTGGAAAATATTTGGATACTTAATTTAAACACAAAATTATTTTGATGTGTTATAAAAGGATAATAATTTGTTCCCTTTTATAAGGCAGGAGAGGGGTATTTTTGATGTTTCCCATAAAACAAATTTTAAAAAAATTCAATATAAATCCAAATAGTTATACTGTCACATTTATTAGATCTATTAAATGATATTGTTTTAACAGCCTCAAAAATATATTTTAGTCATGTTTTTGTGTTATTTTATACATTATCATTTTGATTATCCATTTTTTATGCCTTTTAAATTTAAACTATGGTAATAAATGTAATTAATATTTAGTGGATCAATTTCTTACATATAAAGTGAACGTCTGACCATTAATGTCCCATTGGTGATATTTTTTTACCAATCACATCCACTTTAATTTATTCAATATTATTCTAAAATATTTTAATAATATATTAATTTAAATAAATCTCTTAACTTTCAATTTTACACTATTCATTACATTGATATATAGAAAATCAATACAAGAAGTAAAATTCAAAAACATTAACACATAATTAATATGTGTTTTTAACAGTTCTAATGTTTTATAACATATATTATTTAATATTATAATTATCTTAAAAATAATGTCATCATTTAAATGATTTTTTCATTAATTTAATAAGAACATCCTTATAATTGTGTAATTATTTACGAATTTGTTTTAAAATAAGAATATAACATATATTTTCATGTTGTATATAAACCTTTTAAATTTCATAATAATATTTATATTTGAGTATGTATTCTGTTAATCCCCATATTAAAAATATTATACTTATTAAAATTATGAGTGCCATATTGAATCTCTCTCTTTCATATAATATAATATCTCTCTGATTTTAATGGAAATTAGAACGTTAAATTAGTAAATTTATAATTATATGAGTTATGGGTTGAATTGAATTAGTCCATTAAAATTTTGGAAAGCTTTATGGTAATTATATAGCTTTATTATTTTAGTTTTATGCTTAATTACCTAATTAACCCATTATTGTGGTAACAATTATCACCGTGTTTACTATTTATATTGATATAAAATAAAAGGAAATAACATAATTAATTTGGAACTGATAATTTAGAATATAGAATCTATTTTTATAAATTGAAAAAACTAAATTATATAAAATAAATTTAAAATTAATCACATAGATGGTGTGAGAAAGCGTGTTTTTAAAAGCCATATTTTTCAAATGTTTAATAATATTTTTTATCTAAATCAATGGTGAATATTAATCGAATGACAATTATTTATTAAATTTATTTGTAATTGAACTATTTTGACTTTAATAACAATTTAATAAATTATGAAAAATTATATAATATTTATATTTAAATAAGATTTTAAATTATAATTAAGTATTTTCAATACTCATCAAAAGATTATTCTTTTCAAAAAAACTATCCAAATTCAACCTAAGACAATGTCAATATTTAAATATAACAAATAATTACATTTTTATATAATAAATTTTATAATAGTTGGAAATTTTGGTTTTAAAAAAAGTAATTCATTAAAAGTTGGTGAAATGACCTTTTTGAAAAATAATGTTTTTATACTAATAAAGGATTTGTTTATAATTTATGAATTTAAAACATATTGGATTAATTGAAAAAAAAATTCAAAAATTTTATAAAATTTAATTTATTTAATATTTTTTAACATTAGTGTTTAATTTAATTTATTACTGTTAAATTATTTTTTGTGAAATAAAATATATATTCATTAAAACACATAGTTTATTTGGAATTGGTTTTTGTCAATCATTATAATTTTTTGTTAACCAAAAAATTAATTTAATAATTTAGTTAATCCTATTAATTCTATACATTCTAATAGCTATGTGATAACTATTATTCTAAATTTAATATTATTACTCAGTAAAAATCAGTCTTTCGTGTAATGCAAGCTAACTAAAGAACTCCTTATTTTATGAAACATTGGCCAAAATTATTCTTGAGTGTACTATAAGTAAAAAAAATTGTTGGGTAAGATTTTGTATCAATCAATGTTTACATGGTGTATCATGAAGTAGAAGACATCAAATAATTAAAATTTATTTTACAAAATAAATAATTCCTAAAAACTCAATCTTTTACACCAATAGTTATCTATAGGATTAAACATATATTATTATAATTAAATAAATATAATGGGTCTTATAAAAAAATAATTTTATCAATATATTGATGATTTTTTTCTAAAAAAAAATTTAATTCAGACATCCCATTACAAGAATGAAAAATATATACATTTATATGAAAAAACCTTCTCATGAAATGTCATTAATAACTTTAATATAACATTACATAAAACCTCAAAATGGGTGTCTGAGAATTTGATCATATAATAAACCATAATCTTAAGGTCATTGATGGAATCCATAAATCATTGATATTACCATATCAAAACTTCCAAATCATTCAAGTTATGTAAACTCTCCATTGATACTAAACCAACACTTACTGATTTGAGGATGATAACATTATCTTTTCCTATTCATCTTTGATTCCGATAATGGTGACACAATTTCCACATTAAGCACATAGAACATGATATTGAAATATTATTTCATATATATTCTACACTGTACTTTTTGGTTTATAGTTTTATTATTATTAGTAATAGATCTTACGAAAACATAACCTGTATATTTAAATGCTCATTTCTACAACCTAACCAAAACATTCATATTTAACAAAAAATCATCATAAATCATTTGAAATTCATTTCATTCATAACCCTACCAACCAGAATATTTTAAATGTGAGGTTAAGTAAACAAAAAAATGGTGAGATAAAATGAACATTAAGGATAAATGTAATCATAAGGAATTTAATTTCATCAGTGACCATAAGAAGAGAATAAGTGTATAATGAAATAATATATGTACATTATTATAACATAAAAATAAAATAAAAATCAAAACATGGATCATCAAACTTGAAAACATGGATTAATAATTGAACAAAGTGAATGGTCATCTCAATCAACACTCAGGATGCATGTGATATTAATCTTGTTCAGAGGAAAAATTTATAACAATAGAATGAATATTAATGATTTATTTGAATCATTTTAATATAGCTTCATAAATATCTAATAAAACTCTTAAAATTAGATTTTCAATACAACTAACTTCTATTATAATTTTATAGAGGACATAATCATTTCAAATGAATTTTAAATCTATCTATGATCACCCTTTCTAATGGATATATCGGCTTGACCAAGTGCTATATGGGAAAAACCATCAAATAAGATATATTGTGATCACCTATTGATATCTAGATTCACCCATCATACACCAATGTTAAAGAACCATAAATAGAATCCATATATATTTCATTTCATCATAAAAATAACTAAAACAATTCTTATTCATTTTATATCTTTATTAATCCCTGGGAATAAAAATGCAACCATGATAATCTCTGTGAAAAATTATTCACCCTTAAAAATAAATTGTATCCATGATAATATTGTTAAAACACGATTAACTAATGGTAAGGAAGTAGTATCTATAAAAATACCATTGACACATTATTAACATATAAAAAAATAGTTCTATTGTTAATTTATTTGATAAAATCATATTTCATGCAAGTAAATATTCAGGATAATATTATTACAAAATATCCAAATTAGATAATAAGTAACAACAAGGGTTGTTGAATTTGATGAATGAAAATATCCTAAAATGATAAATAATGAATTTTTTTTTAAAATAAACATTATCATTTTAAAATTTTCTTTTCAAGAATAAAACATTAAAAAGTGTTGTGAAATTTTTTAAAATTCAAAATTTGATTAATATAATGTAAAAATCAATTTAATTAATATCAATGATTCTATGAAAATATATTCATTTCATTTCTAAAAAAATTACAAATTCTTTTCAAAACATTTTAAAAACGGAACATAAAACTGACCCATTTAGAAAATGATATGAAATTTCCCAATAAAACAATTATAAAGGTGATAAAAATAATTTAAAATGGTTTAATAAATAATTATTTTTCTAGGAATAAATTATTTCATAAAAAATTGTGAATGATTAATTTTATAAAATAATGACACGAAAGAGAATGAAACATTTTATAAAAGAATCATAGTATAAGAATTAATTACAAACTACATTAAATATTTTTTTAATCAATAATACAAGAAATAGAAATTAAGTTTGGTAATAACATTCATAAATAGTAGATAAGAAGGATATGAGATTCATGAAAACAACATGCTATAATTTCATCTAAAATAACCATTATAAAAAAATCTTCTAAGAAAATACATTGGAACAAAACACAATTTCTATAGATATAAATCATCAAGAATAAGTCCGCAGAATGACTTAAAAAACATTACACACTAAAAAAATGGAATTAAATGAGTATCAAAACATATAATTTTATGGTTTTCTATATAAAATGTTGGATATACTTAATTTTTTTTTTAAAAATAACGTGTTTTTTATGTTTACTATTATTGGAATAATATATATTTTTATTCTAACATATTTTTCATAAGTGTTTCATATTTAATTTATCCAAAATAATTTGACCTATGATGATTTTTTAAATGATTATATTACAATGTTTGAACTATTTAATTTCATGAGAAAGAATTTTATATTATGATAATCTATGATTATCTAACTTAAACTAAGAATGATAAATCTATATGTTAATGCTTTATCTTATTACGTAATATAGAGGCATAGGAATAATATTATTGAGTTTTTTTGATATTATTATGATAGTATAGATTGAATAAGGTTGTGAGGACATGTTATATTTAGAAAAGGATATACATAAACGATTATCAGTAAAGTTATTGAAGATGTAACTGAAGATAAGTATCTCAACTATGTAAAATATTTTCATTATGCTAATGAAATATCTTATACTGTATTAAAATTATTTTAGCACATGTCTCAAATAAGATGAATAAATTTTTAATATTTTGATATCTCACAAAAGATGATACTTATAATAACATTAATTCAATTTTAATATCTTCTGATGAATTATATATTATGTATAATGTCAGGATTAAATTTATAATATCTTGATAAATAATTTCCTGATTTTAGAGCATATCATAAAATGAATTTTCAACTTATGGAACGATAATTTTTTTCAATGTGTCGTGTTTCTTAAAGTGGAATGATCCAATGATGAAGACATCAAAATGTTCTACTATAGATGAATATTAAATATTTGGAAGGAGTAAATGAAAGAAATTAATGACCACTCCTATCAAATATTTAGTTGATCATCAAATATAACATTTCAACTAACACATGGTTTTGATAAAAATTAAATAGTATATATGAATGGAATAATTTTCCATTGCATAAGAATGGAAAGATACGAATACTGAATAGAATGCATGTAACAACTAATACTCTAATTCAATATAGAAATGAAAAAACATGAATTCTTTTCTTATTTTTTTCAATTTTACTAAATATTATTTAAAAGACAAATTATAGACTACCATTTAATTAGGATATATCTATAACTACTGTTAGGGGTTGTTTATAACTTTTTTGCATCAATTTTTTTATTCTAATGATTATTCATTCAATTCTTTCTTCACTAATCATCAAGGTGTTTTTTTAGACAATGGTTATAGATTCTAATGATAGATCTTGGTTGAATGCTATTGGACAATTGTATTATGTGACAGATGCTTGTTCATAGCTCAGAGGCCTAAGGGAAAGAGATGTAATATTGAAAATCAACAAAATCAAGGTATTGTGTGTTGGTGTAGTTGAATAGAGGATTTATGTACGTAAACAACTATAAATTTACTATTTTATATATATTTCTTTTAGGTTATTTACATTTCATTTCCAGAATAATTTTTATGACAATTTATTGAAAAATCATACCTAAATATGGTTATTTAATGTAAATAGAATTTTAGGAAATTATTTCACACCCTACTTGAGTTTTATGTTATGAATTCACTAGGACAATAATTATAATCAGAGCTCATGACTCCATCATTTATAATTTCCATAGGATGATGTTCAATGATCCATTTTTAAAATATACAAGGGATAATAATAGAGAAGGTATGTCAATTGTTAGATAAACATACATTAATGGGGAAAATTTTGGTTTTAGGAAGGATTTAATAACCCTATATCTGGATAATATTTGATTGAATGTTTAACATAAATAGTAAATCCGTATTCATTTCCATGGAAGGAACTAGAATCGTGTGTTTCTACAGCTGAAGAGGAATATTACCTAATTTTCAAATCAAGGAATTTTATAATATTTGGAATAAGTCCAAATTATTTCAATACAGTATCTCATATTCAATTATCTCATGAGATATGGACCTATATTTAATTTTAATATGATGGAATTGATATTGTGAATTATGTATTATGTAATTCTTCTAATCTCAAGTTTATATGATTAAAATGGATTAAGGATAAAAAATTAATAAACATAATACAATAATATCTATTATTTTAAATAATGTCTCCTCAAAAAGAACACTAATTAACCAACATGAGAAATATCTAAATAAACTCATAATCTTTCGACCTACATGAAATAGACTCTCATCTAAAATCATAAAATCTATATTGTTCAAAAGATTCAAAATATAATTTTTAATTTTAAGTCATATGATTTATAAACTTGAAATAGAACCTGGTGACATTGAGTATAAAACATAAATGATATAAAATTCTATACTGAATATTTCTATATCCAAACATGATGGAATTAATAAAAGTAAAAAAATCTCATAAACATTGGAATAAAAAGACTCCCCATGTTTTTCTATGTCAATTAATAATCATGCATAGATTTCATGGATGATTAAAAAATTATATAACAAGAAAAGTCTATTTAGAAGAAAATTCAGTAGATGAAAAAGTAAATGTTGTAATTGAAAATAATAATTACTTTATGTGTACAAGAATCTAGGACAAATAAATCCTTATATTACAAGTAATAATTTTTATTAAAAGTTATCAAATAAATATTTTGGGAATGTTTTCTAAAATATGAAATCTAAGAATTGTATAAAGGCCACCCAGAGTGCTTTTTAAGAATCAAGTGACTGTACATCATCAGAATCAAAAGATTAATATCATAGTCAAAAGTCCAACATATGATTTATTTAAAATTCTGTTATGGTACATTTTTACTACTCTTCAATTCATTATTATGAATATAAAAATTATACGTATTGATATAATGAATTAAATTAATAATTAATATTTTTGAAAGAAAATATGAAATATTAAAAAAATTAAACAATGATATCAAGTATTCATATACAAAATTTAATGAAGATAGAGACCTAAATAGAAATATTTCATTTATGTTGAATCAATTGAAAAAGTCTATTTCATCATGTACTGAATAGACTTATAAATTTATAATCTATAAAATAATTTTAAATACATTAATGTTTTTATTAGGGATTTCACTAAAGGGGAATAATAAATAAATAAATGTTTTAGCAGAATTAACGAAACAATTCTTAAGATTACATCAGTGTGAATATAAAAAAATATATAAAAATTGTTTTCTTCCTAATCTAAAAATAGAATAATTTAAAAATTCAATTGTCCTCATTGTGGATAAAATTGAAAGTATGATAAAATCATTAATTTGAAAAATCATAAATTATCATGAATAAAAAATTCATTTCATATAATAGAATTTTCAAGACATTTTATTAAATTTTATTTAAAACATAAACATATTTGGATTTATAAAACTCTTATCGCATACATTTTAGGACCTGAAATAGTTTGGGTACTAAAGAATTTTTTAATATTAGAAATAAGAAACCCAAATAAAAATGAATAATTGATTGTGTATGTTGGTTATTATAGAAATATGAATGTTGATTTATCAAACATTCAATTAGTACCCTAAATTAATAAAATTTATATAACATTTGGTGATAATTAATAATATGAAAAATTCATTGTTTGATTAATTAAAAATACTCATTAAATTATCAACATTAAATTTCATAATGTGGAGGTCTTGAAGCCCACCCTAGTCAGTATCTCTCGAAATTGTGTTGAATGTTATTTAGATTATTTTTCTAACAATTGATATATTGTTTTTGAATATAACTATATCAAACTAAAATCATCAATATTTGATAGTGTCAGTACATTTTATGTAAATTAATTTGTATAAAAAGATTATTTTCTTGTATACTAAAATTTATGAATGAAATATTTTTCATATAATTATTTGAAATTGTAATGTTCTTTCATTGATTTTTTTTAAGAAACGTTATATTTCATACTTGACTATCCTTAAATTGGAAAATACTGAATCTATGTGATAAATTTGAAATGAGATAGCTATAGATGTCATTTTTTTATCATTTAATGGAGTTTATACATCATGTAATATTATGATTATCCATATGGATTGATTCATACCTACTTAAACTAAATTTAATTATAAATTATCAGTGTTTATGTGTTATTTGAATCTTTTTTAAATATTTACACGAGTTTATTTTTTAATACTTATGAGTAATGAACATTCCTTTTTTATTAAATTATTTAATATTATGAAAAATGAAAATGATTTTAAAATTGTGAATATTAATAGTTTCCATTGAGGTGAATTTATGAAACATTAATTCAATATGTACTTCACAAGGAAAATAATTAATTATAAATTCTATTTATCAAGTATACCTCAACAGAATTGTGTTGATTATAATATGAATTGGAAATTTTATGTAATTTCTAGGAATATGATTTTATGAATAAACAATTTCACACATTTTGGGATTATTCCCTTAGTTACTATTCTAAATCCATTAAATTATATATAATAAGAAATATACCAAACAAAAATTCTTTGAGTTATGCAATAATTGAAAAAATAGTATTGTTCAAAATATTTGGATGAATGGTTTATATAATGAACAATAAGGATAATCATGGTAAATATGATCCAATGGATGATAATGATATCTTGTTTGGTAACATCACTACTCTCATAGACTCATGATATTTCATAAAAAAGATCACAGATTAGTGATTAGTAAACTCTTGTGATGTTTGGTAAAAGTGACCTTGTTGATAAAAAAAATCACATAAACTAATGAACAAATGGATTCTATCAAGAAAAATATACACGAATCTATCATTAATAACAATACATACATTTATTTGGAAATTTATTTTCTCAATCCATATTCTGTATTGTTTGATACTAAATAACCATAAAATGTGTTTTCCAAATTACATAAAATTACTAAACGATATAATTTATAAATATTTATATGAATCCTAGATGAATGCGTTTTCACTAGATTAAATATATGATTCATATTAAAGTTATTTACTATTCTATCATAGATAAAACCTAAATCCGATTAAGAATATGTATCTAACACATGTATGTTCTCTACAATGATATAATATTTTAATCAGTTAAAAATGATTAACGTAAACTAAATAATTGATACAACAATTGAATATCCTATAAATATATCAAAATAGGTATTTGTGATCAATAAATATGGTCATGTAGTAATCTTTTTAAATAATGTCATCCTGGTTGTTTTAAAAAAATTAGAATCATTAATAAATTATTAATAGAAATTTTTTTCTTATAGTTAAGGGAGAAAAATTTGAATTATTGAAGAATATTCATCTTATATGAATTTTAATATATATCATATAAATGATAAATCATCATTTTAAATAAAATTTTAATGGTGGAATTTTATTATTAACAACCTATTATTTTTTAACATCATCACATTTGATTTTATTATAAACATGGAGTCCACTATATGGGAACAAAAACATTCCAAGAACATAGAAGAAATTATTATGATCTTTTCCATTATCACATCTTTTTACAATATGAATTGGTGACCCCACCCTAATTATGAAAACATCATTATTAAGAATTTTTTAATATCAATATATTTTGATGATTTTTTTCAATAAAAACATTAAAAATAGTGTAATGATTTTTAAAAAATTATGCATAAATAAGTTAAAATAAGAATTATGGTTGAGATAAACATCATTATATAATGTAAAATTTACCAAAACATTTTTGGAATAGATATTGATCAATTATAATATATAATTTATTTACATAAGAGGTTTTGCATGAAAACCTTAATAATTACACTACTCTAATGATCTCAAAAAATAATATTAATTTTGATTGAAACTAGATAAACATTATAAAACATATTCTATAGAGGAATAATTGGTTCATTATTGTTTCTTAATAGATGTATAACATACATTATGTTATAGGTATGCCTTTGTTTAATATTTTAATCTAATAGAAAAGTGTCTCATTGAAAAGATTCAAAATAAAATATAAGATATTTAAAATGGACTACATTTATTTCAAATAAATTTAAAGAATTATATTACATTAATTTAACTTAATCTTCACATGTTAATTTTTAGAGTTATATACTAGACAGGAAGACCTCATCATGATCACATTATTTTCATAAAAAAAATCTAATATCATGGTAATGTATAAATAAAATTGATATAATTATGAATTTTTGACGAAAAATATCATCTTAGAAGTTGTTTTTGTGAACAAGTGTGGTGGATGACGAACACTTTAATTAATTTTTTATTATGTTTTAATTTCTATTGAATAAAATGTGGTAAAAAGGTGATATCAACATATCAATTAATCAGATAAACCATTCAATAAAAAATCACCTTGATTAGAGTTATATATTATTATTAAATCATGCAAAAAATGACATATCATTAGAGTTTCTTTTGGTAGTATATAAACTAATAGAAATTTATCCTAAACTATTTCATACTAAAATATTTTAATTTATAAAATATAATTTTATTTAATTACATGATCATATTTTGGAATTATTCTAAATAGTAAATTTTCTTCTTTGATCATGTAATTTATTTAATTTCTAATAAAATTTTTAGTTGTAATTTTTAGTGTTAGACAAATTAAAATAGGAAATGCAACATATATATTTCAATTATTACCTTACACATAAATTTTTGATAACTTGATTTCAGGAAAATGAAATAAATATTATCACTTTTATACATAAATAATTTCAAAAAAAAATGAAAACATCACTTTCTATCTCTAGCAAAAAACTGGTTACCCAAAACCTCTAAAAATTTAAAAACTACAATCAATATCAAAGTTGATAGAACTAATAGTGCATCCTCAATAAGATTAAAAAGATGATGAACAATAAGAAAATTTCTTGAGGGAATGAGAAAATTTGTTTCACATGGCTCGAGGAAATTGTTTTGTTTATGAATAAGGTTAATAATCATAATGAATTGTAATATTATATTGATTAGAAAATTACTAAGTTCATGTTTGAAAATTAATTTCATGAGTTTCATAACACTGGAGATTTTCATTTTGGGAATATTGATTACAAGGTCAATGTGATAGTAAACTAGAAAATTTACTTATTTATCTCATTGGTAACAGTTAAAGTGTTCATGATCCCTCATTATTTCTTTAAAAATATCATCACAACATTTAATTATATAGAAGGAGTCATTCCACACGAAATTATGAAGTCTTTGTTTGGACTTTTTATGTATATAATATACAAATGATGGATCCAGATCATAAAAAATATTCCTTATTAAATTCATCTAATCCTCTATCACTCAAGGAAAAGGTGTGTTTGGAAAAAATCATTACAAATGTTGAATTCCTATATTTTCTTATTAATTAAAATCCTTATAAGAGAGCATGGTATATCATGGGGAATATATTCAATTTAATATTAATATTTCTATGAATTAATTTTTATTTTGGATTAAATATAACCATTGTTTTTTGAAAGGTATTTTTTTATGGTTGATAATACCACGATAATTTATCCTGGGTGAGAACAAAGAGTAAAAATAGTTCAAGGAGAATTTTATTAATTAAAAATATGCTTTTTCCAATTTGGTTTCTGTAATTTGTGAATAAAATGTTGGTATATATCACTCATCAACTCAGGGGGTGTCATCGAGAATTTTTTTCCCATAGTGTTGGCGTAGATATAATTTTTAATATTTTGAGAGATATTTGGATCATATATGATAATATAAGTGATGTTATGGAAAAAAAGAAACCCTTTTTGAATGATTAAGACGTTTTAGTGTTGTTGTATTGTTCAAAGAAGATGATATTGTTGAACTAATTTGAACCCCAGGTAATGGGTTATTAGTTCTGATGTTGTCACATTTTTTCCAATAGAAAATATTTATCCTATGATATCAAAATAATTGTATGTGTTAGTGAAGGAATGAAATAATTTTTTTTATTTGAAATTAACTTAATTGAAGTATATATAACTAGTGATATAGGTGTGTGAATCAATTTAGATTCAGTTAATAATAATATATAGAATGTTGTTTGTGATGGAGAAGAATATGAATATATAAAATTATCTTATTTAGCTACAAGTGAAAAAGTAATATTTATTTATAGAGAATTGTAAATGAAAATAAATCCAATATATGTTGAAATAAATAAGTAGATGAACCAAAAATCACAGATGTTCATCCGAAAACCATAACTCAATTTCATGGAAACCATAATCGATTAAAAATTCTTAAAGACGAGTAGGATAGAATTTAATATTGAACAGAAGAATGCAACATGAAGATTTTTTAGAAATAAAAGCATTAAAATTTCATTTTCTAGGGTATAGTTATTAAATATGGAACATACAATATCATATTGTATTGAAATTTGATCTTATGGAATTGATTTGTTAGTTTATTCATTATTTGAAAATTTATCAATAGAACACTCTGCAGAAACCTTGAACCTGATGGATATATTAGTAAAAATTATATGTTTTTATAGAGAAAGAAGAAATGACTTCAATAATTTCATCTATTTAGTGTGAAATGAAACCCAAAAAATTATTTCATGAACTTCAAGTGGACATGATAAGTGAAATCATAAAAAAATATTTGTTTCCATAGAATTATCACATATTAAATTATCAATATAAAAAGGAAGACAACACGCTATAAAATGAAAAGAATCCAACTGTTTAAAACATTAATACACAAGTTAAAAATTATGTAATTTTTATTATTACTAGGTTTTATAAGGTATATAGATCCCTATAGAATAATACAAGTTTATTAGAGATGTTATTTGAATATTTAAATCTCATTTCTATAAAAAGTATGAGGTCTGAATTCTAATAATATTAAAATAAATAAAATAAAGATGATTTTTGTGATTATCCAAAATGTCTAGTGTCAGTAATTGGAAGATAAGTTGTTTTAGTTGATCATTCATTATGAATGTTATATATTCAGTTCAAAACATTGATGATGTTTGTTATTAGTAGTGAAAGGAATTGAGATGTTCATAACATATTTGGAAATTTCTAAAAGTGGATATGGAATGGGTTTATAAGAATTTTATATTATTTCAATAAAAAAATGGAAAAAATTATTTATGCTTGGGTTGAATCCCTATTGTAGATTTTAGGGTGGTGTTTTGTAGGACCTCCCATCTTTTATTGTCATGTATCTTCCTTGCAAGCACTAAAATAAATTTACTATCATTATTATCATTATCAAAGTGAGATTGTAAGGTTTTATAAATAAATTCATTTCCTATATCCAAACATCTTAATAAAATATCATTTATTCTTAGTGATATCATTGACATGGTGAGTCTAATCTTGTTTCACTAAATATCCAATCAATATAAGTAAGCATCACATCGATTGATTGGGTAGTATATAGTGCATATTTACTAACATTGGGTGATATTGTTAGATAAATAGAAGACACTCCTCTTCATTCATCATCTTAAACATTAGACAAACCACTATCTTTCTACAATCCATATCTAAATATTAATTTCACATTTTATAGTTGATGCTCCTTTCCCTGTTTCAATGTTGGTTTTCCTATAGATGTGAATATTATCAACATTTGAATATTTACTAGTTGAACATTTTTAACATAAATTTTAAATATTATTTGTGGATTTATTTTATTGATTTTTTATAATCATCATTGTATTTCTTGGTTTTTATAATTTCTCACATATAAATAGTATTTTCCAATATTTTTTGTTCTTGTAATACATAAGTCCTTCATACGATTTTTTTCTATATGCTTCTATATTTTTCTGTAGTTATTCGATATGGTATATGATAATGATATTGGATATTTTTATCTCAAAAATTTAAAATATGTTTTCCATTATTATTATCCATATCATCAATATGAATAATAGTTATTTAACGGTGTATAATTTTTATTTCTCATTTGTATGATTTTGTTCCCAGTAATAACATAATTACATCTTGCTTAATTATCTTTAAAGTTTGTATCACTACTTATTAAATTATTTTAATTTTAAATATGAATTGAATAAATTATTTTAATTATTATTTACATTACAAAATATTGGAAAGAACAATGAAATAATAATTCGTTTGTTTTAATTTTTTAATTTTATATTATGAAAAAATACGGAGTTCAAAAAAATAAATTTTTATTTTAGTCAAAAAATATACAGTGTATATTTATTTCAAAGAGAGGATCTATTTTAATAAGGCTAAAGAAAAATAAAGAATTTAATTTTTAAAAAGTTACATTGAAAATTCAAAATACATTTTTAAATATCCTCAGTTAAATTTTTATTTTATAATTCACGGGTTTTGTGATTATTAAAAAAGGTGATATTGTTGTACAAAGATATGTTATTCCAAATATCATTGTTTTTATTTAATTTAATGATTATGAAAATACCAATTTTTTCTATCTATTTTATTATATGTGTTTTCGAAAACAAATTATCGACATAATTTGTTTCATGATGATTATATAGGAATTTATCTGATGATGTGTGAATTATTAATTATTATAACAAATTATTACGTCTTATAGTTATGGAATATAACATTTTTTATACTCATGATCAAAATCATCCATGTTATAGGTTAATATTTCAATGTAAGATATTTTATTTATAAAAAAGTATAATTTAGTTTCTATATTAACTGAGTTATATATTAAATTTAGAATAAATATATTAAATGATTTTATCATAAAAATGATATATGTAAAATTAAATTAAAGAACGAAGGAATATGTTTTGTAATCTAAGTATCTCTCATAACTAACACAGATATATTACACTAAATAATTGTCAAATACACTATTGAATTTATTTTATCTTCTTTATTGAAGAACAAAATTATTTATTTTATCATTAAATTCCACTAAGAAGATTTTTATTCAATGAATGATACATAGGTTTTTATATACTATAATTAATTACATATTTTTTATAATATAAATAAAAACTCTTAATTTATTGACAAGTCATTTCTTTATTTTAGATGATATATTAAAAATGCTTTCCCATAAAATGAAATATAATTTTGTATAAAGTGCTGTGTTAGAAATAGTTTAAAGATCGAAAAATATTCTATGTGACAATTTCTATATTGATTCTTTTTCCATATTTTGAAGGAATGGATGCATTACATTAATGGGACATCATATAAACATTTTAATACACTATAAACTAAATAGTTATGATTGTCTCAAACTCTAGATCATAATTAAAAAGGATATATGAATGGATTTTTAGTTATTGTATATATATTGATGGATAAGAATAATAAATATAATTAAAATAAATAATAATACTACTAATTCATGAATATAGAAAAGATACATCTATAATTTTTTTCTGACTACCAGTTTATTTGTTTCACGAAACATAATTCTGAGATACACTTTACAGACTTAAAAATTATGAGGAAATAGTTTCAACATCATTAGGTATCATCTTAAAACTATTTGCTGAAATTCATTCCTTCAAAATTATTATACATTTTACTTTGTTTGCAATAATTATAATATTGGTTATTGAGATGATTTATAAACCTTTTAATGGGAGTTATTATTTGATATATTGTGTACAAATTTACTACTTTATAGCTATATGTAATCATATCAATGGTCCGAGTAAAAGGGATATTATAATGAAAATAACCAAACTTAATAAGTAGAGTATTTGTGGAGTGGAGTATGGTATTTATATTTGAAAACTTACTATAAAACATTGTTTTTAATTCTATTTCATTAATGGTTTTACATTTACACTCAAGGATCAAATTATTTAAAAAGGAGTCAACTATTAAACAGGAGGAGGGATGTTCTCTGTTATGAAAATTATAGACACTCATTTAACAACCCCCTCGCCCTTTGTGTTTTCAAATATCTATTCTCTTGGAAAAAATTCAACTCATTAATGAATATAAGTTTATATCAAAAAAATATTTTAAAATAAATAATATTTTAGTTATATAACACATACAAAAATTATAACATTGAATATGAGAATTGATAAATGAATTTATTACTTGTATCAATTATAAAAATATTTAAAATAAGTGTACATAAAAAATAATACAATGAAATGTCATTACTGAATGAACAATTGAATTATATTTTTATTGAACAAGTAATATTAGAAAATAAAAAACAGAGTTACGATATTAATTATCACTAGGTAAAATTAAGTTAAATTAATATCTAATGAAATAATTAAACTTGAAACATAAATATAGTTATTCATGGATTACTTTTTTTATTACATGTAAAACATGCGGTATATACTCCAAAAAATAAACATAATGTTTAATATGACATGTGTCTCATGAAAATAAAAAACAATATAAGAAAATCCTTACCTCAAGTTTAGAAATCCAATGTATTTCGTTAAACTCCATGATAATATGATAAAAATAATTTGATTTTGTATGATATTTTTTTCAGTTTTAATAACTAATACATGAATCATTTATTATATATTTTGATATAATATTCAAATACATTATCACATAAATTCACATCATGTGTTTTGAGGTCATTTAATTCCTTGTTACATAGAGGATTTGGTGAATTTAATTTAATCAAAATGGTAATTATTTCAACATATCAACAATAATAATTACGAAATAATAAACATATTAAATTATCAATTATAATGATCACTCTTTTGATGTTTTTTTATGGGTAAATGAACTATATTATGATATACGTGAGGGTAGGATGTTAGTACACATGAGTATCATTCCATATTTCAGCAATTATTATTACAATGACCATGTATTTTAAATAATTAAAATTAAATAAATTTTTTTTGGAATACATATAACAATACTCAAAATTAATCTCAAAGTAATTGTTATACTACTTCATATGGAAGCATGGAAGCCTAAACAAAATTATGTAATCAACATACATTATCTCCCAAAAGGTTTTCCCTGACTCACATCCCTCTTAGACACATCAAGCATAATAAATATCATCATAACATGGGGAAGGAAACATGAAAAGGTGTGAAATAAGATGCTCATTAAGTGTAAAAAAGGGATACACGTAATCATATTCATGAGTGTGAGGGTATGAAAACATGGTAATGATAATAGAGATCATAACATACATATCAAAGATCATAAACATGATTAATGAAATAAATATTGTTAGTATATATGACACTGATCATAAAGAAATAAATTACATACTCAATTGAAGCATAACATATGAATAAAACATCAAATTATGGAGAACATATAAGAATATAATAAGATTTCAATATTAGTCGGGGAAAGGCTTCTAAGCCCATCATTGTAAATCATGACCTTTAATGGATGAGGATCACTCCATGTTCCATATCTATATTGCTAAATTTATTTTATTCTTCATTATATCATTATAATACAGAACCAATTTGACTCCCCATTATACCAATACAAATCTCATAATATATAAATATTTACACAATTCATTGGAGGGAGATATAGGTTCCACCCATCATAAAATAAAATCATAGATACATGTTCCAAAAAATCATAAACAATCATATCTAAACCATTGAAATGAAATAGTTAAATGAACATGTATTCATATCATAACCTATTAAAAAAGGTACATCTTTCATAATCATTTCATAAAAACATATGTAGTGAAAAAAATTAATTTGATAAATATATAACTCTGTAAATGGAAATATTTTACAAAAAGTCCATGACATCAACCATAAACTATTCAATGAGAAAATATGAATTAAAAAATTTAATAATTTACCTATAAAGAAATGAGTAACACCAATGAATGTTATCATATATGGGAAATAATTTTTAATGATCTTATAAAAATATTTCATGATTAAAATATCATTTTTCTTTTGAAAATAATATTTAAAACATTATACATATAGGAAAAAATTTTAATTTTAATTAAATTTGATAACATATATATTAATCATGAAAAATATTTGGTAATGTATTTTCATTTAAATGTATAATGACGATTGAAAATATTATGAAAACCATTTTTCATAAAACCTATTAATTGTCTAGAAAACTTTTTAAACCAATTTTATTTAAAAAGATATTGCAATAATTAATTTTTATAAAATTAAGAAAACACTATATTTTTCATAAAAAATTAAGGTATTTATCTTGAAAAGTAAGAATCATGGGAATGTTTATCCGTGCCGCAGATAATGTAGAACATTCTAAAAAAATTTTTTATACCATAAAATGTTTATAATGATTCCTCAACTAGAAAATTATATGAATATTCGTTATTAAAAACCCTTTTGACTAATAATAAAAAAAAGTTAAAACTTTCATTTAATGAATATAGAAGTATAAAAGAACATCATTGGAATCCATATATATGAAATGGTTTGCAAGGAAAAAAAATTAACCGAATAGTGAAGTAATTTCATTATTTATTAAAACCACATTCATTTCGGTCATATATACCAAAGAGTGTTAAAATGAGACTAATACTTTAATATTTAAAGGATAAGAAGATGAGAATAAATGTCAAGAGTTTTTTTAAGAATGGTTGTTATATTTATATCATTTTTTTAATATTTAAAACATTATTTAAATATAATTTATATTTATTATATTTCATCATTATAATCTTTTGAATATTGAAGTATTAATCTAAATACATCCTTCATGAAGAGGGTAAGTCGTACGTAATCTTGAAAACTATTTTACTTTATCAATCACGTTGAAATATTATAAAGTAAAAGTCATATATATATATATATCATCACTATATTCCAGTAATTATGAAATATATGTCGTTTAAATTTATTAATCCCATCGATAATAAATTCCACTTAGTTTATGAATAAATCATATCTTTTTAGGGGGTTGTAGTCCACATTTCCTGAATGCCAAGTGGAATGTGTAAATATATGTGTTTTAAAATCATTATATACGTGTAGAGATATAATAAATATTAAAAATAAAATTTATAAACATATTTTCTATTATAATTTATACCATGAGATACGGTAAATGAGAAATGAACAATCATTAATTAGTGAGGCAGTCATCCACCAAACATATAATGAATAAAATTGTTACCCATCAGATTGAAGTGTGAGTAATTGAATGTAAAATACATAGAATAAAAACATACTAATATATTTATGATACATTTTTATACATGTATGGAGTAATATTATTTGAGTGAGTGGAGGATGAAAATAAATGAAAGGGGTATGAGGGAGGGTGTTTCCTCTTAATCATGTATTTCTTTTTGTTTTGGACCAGAGGGATTTCATGGAAGGCTTAATGACCAATGGAGTTCCCATTGAAAAATTTAGTGATGTTCGGGAGCTATTTGGGTAAAATATGGTTGATCATATGTGGATTGAGAGGTTTTAGATAGTGGGAGGAGAGGATGTCTTTTATAATGGACGGGGACTGGCACTCTTGTAATATTTTGGAAGTTGTAATCCGAAACTAGATTTTTTTTATTTGATGTGGATGTAACAATGGTATGTTTTTATAATATATAGGATATGGTATAAATATTACTATAAATATATTTAAGACATGTTTATAAGTCTTTTTGGCTTTAATGTTATTGTTTAGTCTCTTAATAATCTTAATTTACATTAACCATAGTAATTAAATTTAAATATGTCATTAATCTATTGGTGAAAAACTAATTCTTCCATATTATAAATTAGAAATTATTATAAATATAAAATTGAATACATTTTTTTAAATTAAATTCAAATAATTGAAAAAAAATGAATATAAATTTAATCCCATAGTCTGGTTGACAATACATATTTTAAAGTAAAAATGATCAAAACTTTTGTGAGTTTTAACAAACAATTACAATGTGTAATTATTTATAATAAAATAAAATTAAATAAAGGATAACAAATAATATAATTAAACATTAAAATTAACTAAAAATAATATTTATCCCAATAAATAAATTAGATGAAAACAGTTTTGTGCTAATGGACAATATTTTTCAATATTCATTATAAATAAAAAAATCACAAACAAATAGCCCAAATTCAAAATAACCACATTTTAATTATTAAATTTAAAATATTTAGTTTTTTTTACATAAAATATTGATGAAAATTCATAAAATATTGTATATAATATAGGATCCCTATTAAAAGGTTGTAAACATTTCATTACAAAAATATTATATTTTATGAGTTAACTTTGTATTATTCTTATATGATGCATATAAAATATATTAAATTAATATAAAAGAAATTCAATTTGATTTAATAAAATTTATTATTTCAAATTACATAATAATTAATTTAGGTTTTTGGGATCAAAATAAAATTGTGAGAATTATAATTGTTTTCTATAAAAATTCCCAATTTATATTCAATAGGTTCTTATATTCATTTATAAATAACATGTTACTAATTAATTAATTGAATATTTTCATAAATTTTTATATTCTCAAAAGATATTTAATGGTATTACAAAACTATAATTTAACTAACTTATTATATATTATTATATAATACGTTGTTGTTTGGAACCACTCGGTATTGTGTGTTACCCAAGCAATATACAAAAGGCAGTGTTCTGCGATATGCAAGCATACCGTAATATCATGTATAGAAGAAAATAAGTATTGTATTTCATGTCATATAAGATTTAAGTAGCATTGTGTATAACACAATATGACATGGGTTTTATTATATATATATATATATATATAAATATTTGTAGTGTTGTGTGAAATTAAATAATTCAAAATGAATAAATTAGTTCAAAAAAATTATTTCAAAAAATCTCATGGGGTTACATTATACCCCCCTTAAAATAAATTTCAACTCAAAATTCATATGGTTTATCATATATATAATATTAGATACGTTTTTTGACATAATGCCTCAGCGTAGAAAATTAAACTAAAAAATCCTCTTTGAAAAATGATTGTAAACATGATTGTTACCCAAACGAAAATATAAATATGATTCCAGATAATGGAACATAGGTGTGATGTGAATATATGGAGTTCAATTAAAATGAAAAATATTTATAGGGATTGATTGAGGACATAAATCATAAGAAATAAAATGTTAAAAGAAATGATGAGGGACTCAAATTAAAAAACTTCAGATGATTTGAGAGGCCTTTAGTTCAACAAAACTAACGATAATTTGAGATCATTTTTTATCATTTTTTTATTCTTTTAAGACCACATATAAAAGGAAATATACTTATATGATTCATTTATATAAAAAAATAATTCTTTGGATATTTATTTTACAAATTTTAATTCATCCATTACTTCATGTAATGGATTTTTGGAAATTAGATTTGATGCTGGATGTAGTAAAGGACACTTTTAGTGGATCTTATAGCCCATAAAAATTGAATGGATGGTCTAATAGTATCTAAATATAATTCAAAAAATGGTTAATAAATTAATATATAACCATAAAAAGCTATCCTTGTGGTTCATCATTAATATTAATTTATCAGATATAATTACACATTAACCATGACATCGTGTAGGCTAGTGTTAGGTGTGGAACATTTTTCATCCCTCGGTCATGCGTTCCCAACCCATGGCTTTTCTAAGCATGATTTGTTGTCACCTGAAATACGTGATTTTTTTTATAGATCCACAATAATATAATTTCAAAAAAAAATGATATAAATCAATGAAATATGGTTAATAAATGAAGATCATTTATTATAGGGTTGTCATTAAAACCTATATATACAAATACACCATTTGATGCTTAAATTAATCATTCAATAAATGGTCAACCATATAAACCTTCTTAAAAAATAAAAAACATTAGAAATAATGTCATGAAATCATATTAATATTGATCTCATTAATATCAAACAGTACATCGTGTTTGTCACATTCCAACAATCATACCATTATAATCATATATTCTCTTGAAACATGGTAATAACATGAAATTTAATTAATACATTTTCAAAACATTCATTATGTTTTATTCCAAAGGACATGGGATATATTATTCAAATCTAAGAAGTTTTAATCATCATCAATATTGATATGTAACACTTTTTAAACCAATCAATAATCATAACTAGGTTAATAAGTACCATCAAAATCAATTATTTATATCCAAATTGTCAATTAGCGAAAAAATATTATCATAACATTACGAACAAATTAAAGGTTCTATTTCCATTAATCATGTGTTTTCTATGAATATGACCTTGTAATTAAATCATTTTTCCTAAAAATATCACACCATCCCATTTATTTTACATATTAATTAAGGTTATTATTACATTTTTACTTGATATGTAGGAATATAAATCATCATTCCTTTTTTATCTATAGAATTTTAATCATTATAAAATTCAATATACCTATTATGTGATGTATTATGAAGATCACCAATGTTCACATTTTTCATCATATATTGTGATGGATGATTGGTCGTAGTTGCAATATCATTCCATCTAGACATTGTACAATTTCATTGCTAATAATCATCATATTTCCCCTAAAACTCATTATTAACCGATTTGCTTATGGTTTCCGCTATTTACTAAATCCATAATGCATTCCGTGAGAAACACATTCATAATAGAATATTATATAATCATGATAAATTTATTGTGGTATGTTTATATCCTTATACCTATATTTTAATAGAAGGCACATTTATGATATTCTAGATTATTCATAGTCATATTATATTTCAATCCTTCATAATGGTTTCTGAGGTGTTTTTGAATTTCCATTGAATATCACCCAGGAATGTCCAACCAGGTGTGAAGAAAGGAATTTTTCCATGTACCTGAATACCCAGAGTCAATCCCAAAACATGTCGATTGAGTTGTTTCTCCATGTTAAATATGTTCTAAACTAATATCATGTTTTAGTGTCAAGACAAGGATGTATATATATTAAACAACTCACTATATCCTTTACTATGATTCTAGGAAATTTTCCTATGCTTATCCTAATCCTTAATCTTATCATTAGTCTTTAGTGTTCTCATTATGTGTTTCTCATCCTAGTTTCCAAATTTTATCTAATCCTATTCTCTAATTCCTTCTATAATGAACCACTGTTGTCGTACATTAACATTACACCACATATATGGCATAATTATATCATTAAATAAAAATATCCCCCAATTCCATATTAAACTATTGCCTTCAGAAATAAGGAAACATAAACACTGGTACATAAGCAAGATACATTATCTCTCACTATATTCTTCATTTCATGCTAACTTCTAAGAATAATCAATCATAATAGATATTTTTATAACTTGGAGAATGAAACATAAACAATAGTGATCTCATATGCTCAGTAATTGTAAATAAGTGTGACACGTACGAATAATCATGTGCATAAGGTTATGAATGCATGGATATAAAAATAGATGATCATACCCCACATGCCAAGAATCATAAACATGAGATATGAATGAACTGAGTTCACTCTTAATTTTATCCTAATAATACTAATAGGATTTCACTCATTATTATTTTCATGTATATCTCATGAGATATGAATCTTTACCCAATGCATTGGAGGAAGACATAGTTCCCACCCATCTCAAAATTAAATCATTCATAAACGTGAAAAAAACCTAAAAACAATGTATCTTAAGCCATGACCTAAAATAGGTATCATAATCATTTTATCATGTGATAACTAATGTAAAAACAAAAAAAATAATTATATCATAAAAAACATCACTCGTGAAATAAAAAATTGATTTTATGAATAGATAACCTAGTAATGAAAAAAATGTATCATAATGATCATGACTTCATCCATAAAACATTTTGATAAATAATATGAAAAGAATCATTTAATCATTTCACAAGAAATTCACGAGTAAAACCAACATATGTCATATTATTTGGCAAATAATTTTTAAGGACATTATAAATACATTTCTTCAAAAAAATATCATTTTACTCTAAGAACAGATTTTCAAAATGTAAAACCTTTTGAAAACAAATTTAGTTGTAAATAGAAAAGATAAATTATAAAGTAATCATGAAAAAATATTTTGAATATATTTCAATGAAATATATATATAAGGTTGAAAATATTTTAAACAAAAATATATAAGAAAACATAAAAATTGGAATTAAAACATTTTGAAAACCATAAATTGAATTTCCCAAATATTTGGATACCAGTTTATTATTAAAATTGAAAATATATGTTTTATCATGAAATGGAAGCTTGAAAGGAAAATAAATCACTATGGTAAATAAAATTGAACATGACAAACATTCCTTTTAAACCATAAATTTTTTATAAAGGAGCATTGTCCTGAAAATAAAAATAATATTCCTAGTTAATTTTTTTATTATATAAGTAAAAAAACTGTAATAATGTCTTTTTAAGATAGTAAGAAAATTATAGAACATTTTAGGAATCCTTTTTGAAGACATGGTCTTGAATGAACAAGGATTTCTAACCAATGAGATATTTAATGTTGTAATTTATTAAAAACACATTATTGACTATCTTATATACCAATGACTTGGAAAAGGTACCAATGCATGAATATATCACGAATAACTAGAGGAGAAAAAAATTAATTCATGTTCTTGAGATTGTTTATTATATTTATATCATGATTTCCATTATTTAAAACAATATCTAAATATTATTTATAATATATATAATTGTATTATAATAATCCTTGGAATATTGAATTATCAAATCAAATACACCATTCAAGGAGACGATATGTTGTACGTACGTATAAACACTATTTCTCTTTCATGTTCATGTTGAATAAAAAAAGATAATGAAATATATATTTATACATATTTTTATTAATTTAAATTGGTTATATCACATTTAATATATATAATCAATATACACATCCTTAATTCATTCCATTTAGAGTATGAATGAATTACATTTCATTGAGGGGGAGGTAGTCCACACTTCCATTGATGAAATTATCAGTCTAACACCAAATTGGATGTGTAAATATATTTGTTCTAAAATAATTAAATATTCATAAAGAAATAAGAAAAAATATATACAAAAAATATAAATATTTTTTTCATCATAATATGGACCATGAGGGGTGGTAATATAAAAATGATAAATTATCCTTTTGTGATGTGGTAGTCCTCCATAAACATATACAATATGTTCATTTTCCATTATATTGAAGTATGTGTAAGTGTTGGTAAAATAAATTGAATAAACAAAATAGATTATATTGTGCATAATAGTTTATTTATAAAATAGTGGAAAAAAATTTGGAGGGAAAAAAGAAATTAAATTAAATTGGCATGGGGGTGGTTGTTACCTATTAAACAGGTATATCTTTTTGAGTTCAAATAGTGGGCATCCCTGGAAGTATTTATGAACAAATATTTATTCATTTAGGAATTTAGGCATGTTTTGGATTTATTTGGGAAGCCTTTTTCTGAACATAAGTGGAAATAATGTACTCAAGAGGTGGGAGGTGAGGATATTCTTTATAATGGAGGTGGAGTGGCACTCTTTAACTATTTTGGTAAAGGTAATCCCCACCCTCGTTTTTTTGAAGGTGGATCCAATAATAGTAAAAATACATTAAAAGGGATGATTGGGTCGAAATATGGCCCCAAAATGACATTAGGAAAATTTTATAAGTCAGTTTGGGCCCTAAGTTTATGGTTTATATTCTAACTAAACATACATTAACCTTAATCATTGTAATTATTTGGTATTAGTTCACTACTGTATTTGGTAAATGTATATGTTGAACTTATTAGATATTATAAATTATTCTAATTCGAAATATCAAATCAATATTTCCAAAATTCCAATCACATAATTTCCATAAAGGTTAATTTACATTTTATCCTATAGTCGGTTCGACAAAGCGGGTTTATATAATAAAAATTATCAATCTATTTATATGTTTTCCAATAGAATTTCAATGTGAAATATTTTATAATGACCAAAATTATATTAAATGGTTAAATTATTGTCTGATGAAACATTAATGTAAATTAAAAGTGAAATTTCAAATTATAAATATATAAGACAAAAATGAAAATATGAACTAAATTACAGTATTTTTCATTATTCATTATAAAATCACAGAAAAATACAGGCAAAAATCCATCATATAATTTTTATAATTAAATTTAAACTATAATTATTACCTTAACATATTAAATTATTAAAATTTACAAAATTTATATTTAAAATAAGATCCTAATAAAAAGGTAGTAAAATTTCCATAAAAAATATTTTGTTTAATGAGTTAACTTGATTTTATTATTATATAATGCATATAAAATCTATTGAAGGAGTATCAAAAATATTTACACGTATATCTTAAAATTATATGTCATTAATATTAGTTAATAAATAATTTATTTAATCATTATTTAAATAACATTGTGAAGAAATAAATGATTAATATAAAAGAACTCCATTTATATTCAATTTTTTCTAATATTCATTTGGAAATAATTTGTAATTAATAATTAAATGATATATTTTTTACAACTATATATTTACTTTACTTTAGTAATTAATATAAATAAAATCCAATTTATTTGATTGGTTATACATTATTATATGAAAATTTATAATTCGGTAACACTCATTATTCTGTGTTACCCAATCCATTAATGAATATAAGTCTTGTGTGAATTATAAGAATTCTGTCGTGCTTCGTATATGTTAAGATAACCATTATATTTATTATAATGAATTAATATCATGTTATTTAATATAAAGCAAGACAAATTGGTGCTTTAATATATATAAAATAATAATATTCATTGTTTCCTGAAATGAAATATATCAAAAAGATAAATTTAATTTGAACTATAATATTTCAAAAAAATAGTAGGGTGTTCTAGTTATGTAATGAAGGTATGTATTATCTTATCATTACCCAATGGTAAATATATAATAAATATCGCAATGCTTCATTATATATATCATTATTGTGATATAGTGATCAAAATGAATCACATCTTTTCATGTGGGTGGTATTCCACATGTACATGAGGAACATTATAATTTATTTTTATAAGAGTTAATATGATATATTATCATTTAATAATAATAAATATTTCATTAAATAAATTAAAATTTCATTTATATCAAATATATTCATTAAATATATCCTTATTACCTTCCATGAATGGCATTAGTAAAAAACAAATCACATCGTTTCATAAATAGGTAGTATGTCGTACAAATATGGGATGTTATCATATCCCCCAAAAAATAAAAAATATGATTTTATATAAAAATTTATAAATAAAGAGTTATAAATATATGAAAAATACCATATATATATGTGTGTGTAAATATAATCTACAAATAATTCATTATTACAATCCATGAGAGGTGATGACATCCAAAAGATGACATTAGATCATGAGGGGTAGTCTGTTGTAAAACCGGATGTAGATTTATAATCCCATTTGATTATATATGAGATGTATTTTGGTTATATATTTAAAATATTAATATATAATTATAATTTATTTAGTTTTATTATTTTATAATCATCATTGAAGAATATTGTAACATGTTTTATAAATAAATAATATAAAATCACTTTGTTAAGCATGATACCACTTCTTCAAAAAAACTCATTTTGTTTTAAGTAGATTCCTTCGTAGGATATATTTATGAAAAAAATGTGACATATACAATATGGAATCCTAATTAGCTATAAAAATTGGATACATATTTTTTGACCAAATGGGAATTGAATGGGTGATGTGGGAGAACAGTAGGTGGTCATTTATAAGTTATGTGAGTTGGACACTTGAAATTTTTGAAAAGAAATAGGTGTATCGGTGCTTTTCACAAGACACTACGATAAAAAATACCATTATCAAGAAATTGAAATTATTTATTCTAAATTTGTCTATAAAATATATTTTAGACATTTTTAGGTGATTTTAAATCTAATAATTTTAATTTAACCACCATGTAAATCTATTTTTAACATACCTAATATAATAGTTTTTTAAATAATTCTCTACTCCTTATAGTCAATCATTAAGTAGAAAAAATAAGATAAAATATATTATTATCTTATCTAATATTTAATCTATTTTATCAAATTCAATTTACATTATTTTAGAAATTTATTTTTAAATAATACTAATTGACTAAAAAAAGTGTTTTCAAGAAGTGTATTTTTCATTAAAAACTTATTTTGAATCCAATATATATATATATAATATAAAGAGTATTAAAATATGATTTTTTGAATTAAATATAAGTAAATAATAATTATTTTAACTAAATTAATATTCATAAATTAATGTTTCCTTCAAATTACTAAATTTATTGAAAATTCAGAAACATTTTACAGAAATCTATATTTTTCACTATTCATTGAATAATAATTTTTTAAATCCTTATATTTTACATCATGATAAATTTTTTTTACAAATTTTAATAATAATGTTAATTTTATCAGATAATTTTTTTTAATTTTTTTAAAAGTAATATATTTTTCATGAAAATAAATAAAACACTTTTTATAGAATAAAATTATTTTACCAAGAATTCGTTGATTATTTAAAAAAAATGTTATCAATAATATATATTTTCTACTACATATATATATATAAATATTCCATAATAGATATTATATTATTCCAACTATCTAATTTAAAATCTAGGTTATAATAGTTTTATATTTAATGGGTCGTTTCAGCTCACTGCATCATGTCGAACATGCTATTGAACATCGTTATATATTTTAAGCTATTGAGGGTTTACATTAATGTAATGTATATATTTTATTCATTATTATAATTAAGTAATTGTTTAATGGATGGAAAAAATTTATTATATGTCTTTAAAATTCATCCTACAACTATATCCTTTCGAATAAACATTTATAAATCGATACTCATCATGTTTCACAGAACTATTTTTGTCAACCCATTTAATGTAAAATACATTTACATGAAATATATTTTAGTTGGTCTCCCATATATCCATAAAACTCCAAAATATATTATTAATGAATAAATTTATTTTTTATCTTTGCAAATGAATAAATGAATTGCTTTAGTGATTACCATTACAACGCTATTTTGAATGGTTTTATTGTTCTTCTAGTTTTTACATAAAATGTGTAACAATTGATATCCAAACCAACAATGATAATTAATGTAACGAAATTTCTCCCTAATATCCAATTAATTTTTTATGGTGATGATGAATGAATTTTAATTTTCTCATTAAACAATTAAAAATTTGTTATTATATCCAATCATTAACAACATTTCATTTCTTCTAAGATATAATAACATAAATATATAATTTTTTGTTTATATATATGGATAAAAATTAAAAATTCATTTATAATATATAAATCATTAGGAATAACTTAATCATGTGGAATTATATTTAGTTTTAGTCCATGTATCCCTTTATCTTTAGAATGAGCTGTAAAATGATGAGATTTAGGGAGACAATCGTGTTCCAATTCTCAAAAATAAATTGATCAATGGTCAATTACTAATTTTATTAAAAATATTTATAATATTTTGTACAATTATTTTATATAGATTATTATTATATTACATGAATATATGGATATTTCTTTTAGAATAATACATCTACTATTATTAAATGGAACTATATATTCTTGTCACTTTCACCAAATTAGTATATATAACAACCATTCAGTCATAAAATAATGGTGGAAAATACATTTCTAGTTGAACAAGTGTTATGGAATATTTATCCAAAAACACATATAATAATTTTGTCTATATGAATTTACAAAAAAATTGAATCAAAGAATCAACAAAAATTTATTATTAACATTATGATAGTTATCAGAAGTATTCCACACAATTAAACTATTTGATATTGAAAAATTGATATGTAGATTTAATGGTATTCAATAACCATTTATTTTTAATTAATCAATGATACAAAAGTTCTCATATATGAGGAGAATCTACATAATATTTTAATATAATTGGTTAATTGAAAAAGAATCATCTCACACTTACTTGATGTGTTATAAGCTTGATGAAAATTTATTCTATTCCCTTTAATTATAAGATCTAAATAAAAACATATTATTAATATTATTACATAAATTATTTTTTATAATATATGTATTTTTTTCTTTAATGACTTCATATGTTCCAATAAGACCATTGTATATTTTTTGGACCTGGAAAATGATAATTTATATTTAACATTCCTTATTTTCCATTAATAATATTAAAAAAAATAATTTATTCCATTTTTTTAAGGAAATCACCATTCTTTATTTTAAAATATGAAATCAATGTTTTTCATCTTATTGTAACATTATTCAGATGACAATGGTGTTGAGGTAAAACCATACATATGTAAACAATTAAGCACATTTAATAAACTTTTTTTGGAAGATCTATTTATAAAAAATATATGGAGTTAAATATAAATTATTATTCTTTCATATAATGGTTAATTATTTGATTTACCTTATTTAAATAAATTTCAGGCATTATGTACATTGACATGATTTTCATTTATGTTTCCTTATGTAATAATATATTAGAAAAACAATTTCTTACATTCATCATATACACTATCACTTGCCTCTAATAGAAATATAAAATCACAAATCATTGATTATAGATTAACATAAATATAAATTCAAATATTTATCTATCCAGAAATCATCAAAATCGTCATCCCATATTACCTCGTTCTTTGTATATGTGGAGAAATGTTATAGAAACCCAAAAAATATTACATGAAATATTTTGGGTACAATGAATATGATATGGATTCGTTGCACAAAATAAAAAATACATTATATGATTTTTAACTTCATTTAAAAAACCATGAAATATCTAATCAAATCATTTCGATTGTGGAGAATTAGTACGATGACATATTTTTGTAAAAGATATACACTCATATATATACCATCATATCTTATTTTAATTATTATAATAGGAAAATATATGATTGTAACATACAATTAATTGATGATTCAAGATCACTTTAATAGGAATTTTTTTTATTATTCATATAAAGGAATCATATTTGTATTTATGATCAACATTATATCATGATTTCCTAATGTGAGAAAATTATGATAATATTTCATATTCATTCCTATACAGAACACAGTGTATTAAGAAATAATGTGTCTTTTTATTACTCAATGCCATTGGACATAATATGTTTCTACATTGTGGAATATGGAATCCCATTTACTTCAGGATGTGTCTCTTTTAAAAGTACATTGAGTTTAGTGAATCTCAAATAAATCCAACCATGGAATTCATTCATGTTAACAGATCTCACCACTAGTAATAATGATATAAATTTAGCGACCCCTAAAAATAGTGGTTTATAAGAATATCCATATAGTTGTAAAACAATTTTTTCACTAGTTCCAACACCTACAAGATAAATTATTTATTCAAAACAATAGTTTTTCTGGGAAGGAACATCGCCATTATCAAAACATCTTGGATAGATTTTTATTTCCCCAAGTTACACCGTCAAGTTTATTTATGAATAAACCCTGATAATATAAGATGCGTTATTATTCTATAATATTTAAATTTTATCATATATAAACATTTAATAAATTTATAGAGAACAATATCATTTATTTCAATATTTCATTTGAAAACATTTAAGAAACACTCAACTATTTTATCAAATTCACCGGTATTTCTTCATGTATGTATCATTTTATGACCCATTATTTATCTAAAGACACAATATAACAAATGAATAATATAAAATTTACAAAAGTCCAAATGCACACATATATAGTGAAATAGAAAAATATAATAATATATAAAAAATAATTTTACAACACATAAACATTCCTAAATGAATTTATCTGATAAAATAATCATTTTAATGAATAAAAATAATGGAATGAATAAAATGTAATTATGAATAAACAAAAAATTAATAACGTAAAAAATAATGATAAAATAATTATATCCATCTAAAAAATTTTAATGAAGAAACTTTTATAATTAAAAATTCTTAAATAGATATAGTAACAATCATATGAAATATAGCAGAAAAAAACTTACAATCATAAAATAATTCTATCCTTAATGAAAATATAAAAAAATCTAATTTATATTAAAAAAAGAAAAAATCTGATTGGATGAAGGATATTTATAACTAAAAGATAACGAATTTAGATTAAAAAACATATATAATAACATAAAAAAATTTGATATAAATGTATCATAAATTATATTGAACTCACTCTAATGTAGTGTAATGACCCATCCTAGTTGGGACCACACTGCGAATCCCTATGCCCCCATATAATAGGGTAGGGGATAGCAACTAGCTCCAAGTAGGTATATCAATATCATGGGAGGAATTCCCAATGTACCTGTACACACACACACAAATCTCGAAGCCCACAAATTCTGAAATGTCAAAAACAGCTAAACAACAAAATGAATTCATTTAACTAAACCCCACAAATAGTGTAATATAAGACGTAAAGTGTGGAAATAAATATGGGCTTAATACAATCCCAAAAAAGTAATGAGTCTACAACTATAATTTTCAACCCGTGAAAAAGAAAAATACTCAAAATACAGCTCAATGTCAAGGGAACATCTCGACCTATAGGGAATCTCACAAAGCTTGTTCTGGTCTTGGTCCACCCTAGACTCAATCAACAGCTGCTCATCTACACAATACATAACACGTGTGGGAAAATCCTATTGTGGGTTGACTATAAAAATGCAAATTAGGATACACAAAAACCTCCAAAGAAATACAAAAATCAATGGTATAGTCCTTCCTACATAGATTATTTATACAGATCATACAACAAATGAACATTGTAGATATACTCGAAACCCAGATTGTTATTCTAGATGTATGTAAAAATTATGTGTTTACTCATTCTACGGATTTATTATTAATATATCATGAAGAACTCATCTGGGATAACACAATCCACATTTCTTATAGCTTTGATGATGTTTGATCAAAAGTTACTATTCATTGGGAAGTGCCAATTCATGTATAGATGCACTGATATATCTAATGTGACAAAAGTGCACTCATTACAGGATAACACACTCATGAGAGGGAAATGATCATGACACATAGATGAGGACCACATCCAAGGACTTGAAATAAAAATGAATCCTCTAGATTCACCTACTAGGAATAGGATCAATGCCGTGTATGTTTTGTCACACTGATAACTAACACTAACATGGGTCATGAATGGAAAGGGAATCTCTTATCGGGCCACTATGAGGGTCTTCAAATCAATCCAAAAAGTCATGCTGAAGGGATCATACTCTTGTGTATGGAAATGATATCTGAATATCAGAGGAATGGGAAAATGGGATATGACCCCATAAAAACATTCCCTAGATACAGTGGAAAATGAGACCAATTGATGTATAATAATGTACACGATGTGTAGAGTTGTCACACACTGTTTCCCCAGACCCCGGGAAGTGGTTGTGTACAGTGACTCATTTCAAAAATATCATGTCATGTAAAAAAGATATAAATAGTGTGCTGAAAGAGTTACATAGAATGTCTTAATATCTTGGGCCACTCGTTCAATGAAATCCATTTCCTCGTACGTGGATTCAACCCATGTTTGCAAACCCATTTATGAATACATGGGGTAACCCACGTAACTAGACAGGTCTGGCCATTTGGTGGTGTATATGTCGTGTACTCCACTCGGTGTATGTGTCTCATCCAAGATAAACATCGAGTCTGGTGTAAGGAGCCACACACTGTGTGACTAGGTTTATACATCATGACTTCTCTTTCTATCTCCTTAATACCTAGCCATTCCTAGCCATCCCCACACATTGATTTCTTTGAGATACACACCATATTCATCACAAATTTCCAAAAATGATGTTCTTTATTGGTGCGCCTTGGTTGCTCCACTGATAAATGATCCAACCCTTCAATCACCTCAAAATACAAGATCCTAGGTTGTCCCATAAAAGAAAAATTGATACAGTATTTTTTCTATGTCCAATTGATCATGAAAACTCATTTTGATCATCCACATGATGGATGATTGAATAAAAATTTCTCAAAAACCATGCCAATTCTTCCACCACCATCGTCTTCACACATCCTCTTGGTTTTCACAATATGATATCTCTAATTTTGGAACATTTTGCTACGAGATGGATGTGAAATGATTATTCATTTATAACCACATGATGAACGAAGAATGTTTGTGGTTAGAGGGGAAGTAAATTCATGTAACAAACAATGGAACAAACCCATGTAATTTAATGTTATATAGTTAATCTAATCCAATTATAAAAAACATGGAAAAATCAAATATAAATGAATCCCACCAAACAAACCCTCAAATCAAACATTCTAGAATGAACGATAGAATTCGTGGTCATCCTATTTGTGATTTGGTATGTGCAAATCATTTAAATTTAAGAAAAGGTAAAACATAATTAAAATAAAAACCCCTACCAAGATAGTTATAGAAAGGTGGATTTTATTTCATCATCTATGATATCCTCTAACGTAGTTGTGGAATGATCTATGAGTTTATCATTAGTCTACCTTCGTCGAAAATTATACAAGGGTGAATCATATCCAATGCGCCAAAGGATGATAGGGTTTTTCTATAGTTATAAAGCTAACCATGGCCTGTTTGTTATTTAAAACCCTAAAAAGAATTGTTTCCTTTATAAAATGTTTAATATAAAATAAATTATTAGTTTAATTTATTTCCATTAAAATGCCCAAAAATTAATTTATGTAGTCGACCTACATTTGTTAATGTGAGGAATCACCTTTGATAATGTTTATTTTTTGATCGCAACCATCCCCACAAATTTTTAATTTGGGAACAAATGTAAATTTCATTCCATATATTCTATAAAACCTCTCATGTCATATTTAAATGTTTAATTAATTTCAAACATGTATTCCAAGCACTCCGGGCCTCAGAATCACACACCATTGCAATTAATGGACTTGAATTAATTCCATATAATATTTTAAAATAATACACGGATAATCTTGGACATTAAATTATCCACAACCTATGCCCTTACATCCCAAAAAATCTATATCAAAAGGATACTAAATATATGTGGTCATTACACATGAATATGAGCATCCAACTCCCTTGTTCTCTCATGAAAATACCAATGTTTCCATGGGACATGCACCAAGGTAATCGTTCAATGATAAAGGATCCTCTCTTACTGATCCTCATGCTCCAATGGTTACATTACAATTCTCTCTATCCCTAATGTTTATCATTCACCATTCGATGACGTGCGGATAATCATTTAGGTGCCTCCTTAGCTATGACACATGGAAGACATCATGTATCTAGTTTAACTACGGGAGTAGAGCCAGGTGGTACTCCACCTCACCAGCTCGTTGCGGTATCAAAAAAGGGCTAATAATCCATCGATAAAACGGTCACACCAACCAAATATATGCTACCCTCATCGAGGTGAGACACATTGGAATACATATTCTCCCTATTAGGACACCAAAGTTCACTTTAATCTATCAAAATAATACATCTAACAGCTCTATAATATCTTCATCTGCTCCAGGGTGATCTACACCTTCTTAGTTGTAGCTCTTACCAACACTAGACCCATGAGTGTATTCTCTCTTAGGTTTTGTATGGAAAAGTAGTGACCAGAATGTCTGCACATAAAAAACCCCAAATGGTTCCATATCTATGGTAGAGTGGTAGCTGTTTTTATAAAAAAATCAAACACTATTCGGTTTTCCTCTCAACTATGAAATAATTATATGATACCATACCACAACATATCCTTGAAAACATAAATGGTTCTCTTCGTCTAACCATCTATCAAATGATGGAATGATGCGATCAAGTGTACTAGAGTCCTAAAATCCTTCTGTAATGATGTCCATAACCTGGATGTGAAATTTTCATCATCAACCTAGACTATTATTATGAGGATTCCATGAAGAAAACTATCTCCTAAACAAAGAGTCTTTAATTCTCTATACTAAACTATTATCCCTAATAATTAAAAAGTGCTCCGACTTGGTGAGGCGATCAACGATCACCATGATGGAATCATGTACCCAAGATGTTCGTGGATAGATTCTCACCATGTCCATATATATTCTAACACACTTCGAGTATGAAACTTCTATGTTGATCTAATCCTAGAGGAACCTGGTGTTCATCCATCAGATTCTAGCACAGAAGGCCTTTAGAAATTAACTATGCTATTGCCTTCTTCATCCATATCCACTAGAACAGAAATCAGTGGTCCTGTTACCTTTTCTCCTCCCTAGAATGTACCACCATGAGGGATGTATGATACTCCCATAAAAACACATCCCAAAAATTCCACTTCCACAACTATACATCCTGTGAAAAGGATGATGTTATTCACACCATGGGAATATCGATTATGAGATTGTCAGGTGGATTTCTATGTATGTAAATCCATACATTCGAAATCTCCATATTGTTCCTCCCTAAATCATTACATTGACGTAGGGGTAACAATCATCAACTGAAGGAAAACCACATCATTTCAATCCATGCATGATAACTTTATTGGGGAAAACTACTCTAATGCCTCACTCATAATCTATGAAATCGATCTCTGACTATGATAATAAACTACTATGACTCCATTCCCTAGAGTATATATGACATAAACATAATAATCCTAGATAAACTACATCCATATCATCTACCTATGATTTAGATCATTCTAGATGAAAATGTACTAGAGTCTCTTTTGGTCGTATTAGAAGATAAATCACTTTCCCATCACGTAGTATTTACACATTTTCAATGAAAATACTGCCACATTCAACTCAAAATCATGGGTCGTATTTTAATATTCATGAATCCTCAGTTAGTGGAAACCATAATAAATCACTACTTTTCTCTCCATCACAACACAAAAAATCCTGGTCAATAATGCATCATATAAAACCAAGTACTTGACACCCTCTTTTGGAAATCTCATGATAGGTGCACTCGTCGATCACTAACTCCTGTTCTGGAACCCTCGATCAAACTACCCCTTCCATATGAAATTTTTCCATTTTTGTTCAAAGAGGTCATCATGGATGATATCTAGGAGGAGTTAATATTTAATATTCGGTATGAACATAATAGTCCATTGAAACTCCTCACCTCTACCACGCTTATATGTGGTCCTTAAGCTAACAGTACCTCCACCATGGCTAGGTCTATTGAAACCCAATCTATTGAGATAAAATGACCAAATATGTGGACCTCATGAACCCATATTTGAATTTTTGAGAGATTCCAATTAATTTGTCTCTCTCGGTGTACATCCAAGTCAATCTGCAGGTGTCTCATGTGCTCCTCCTCTGCCATAGAGTAGACAAGGATTTCATCAATGTAGACTACAATGAACTAGTATAAGTACTTTTGTATGATTCAGTTCACAAGTTCCACGAACACTATGGGAAAGAACAACATGATGAAAGGAATCACCAAGTACTCTTAGTGACAGTAGGGTCATCATGAATGTTTTCTTTGGTATATCCATGTCTTATTCTAGAAGTTGATTATAACTGACTTGATAGTCAACCTTCGAGAACCACCGTGTACCTATTAGCTGATTTATGAGGTCGTAGATCCTTGGAAGTGGATACTTCTACATCACCATTACCTAGTTCAGGTGTTGGTAATCCACACACAACCAAAAAAATCGTCTTCCTCTTTACCAAAAAAATATTGGCACCAACCACTATTAATCACTAGTACATACAAATACCTACTTTTACAAATCATCCTGCAACACCCTCATCTCCTGTAGCTCCGGGGGAGCTATCTATATAGTGGAGATGATATAAAGGCCATCCTAGAGTGTAATTCAATGAAAAAATCAATCATTTGGTGGGGAGGTAACCCTGAAACATCTTCTAGAATGATATCCTCATACATTGCCACTATATCTAGGAACTGAAGGCTTATAACATTTACTACACAAAGGGTATGCCTATCCAACACATGCGTGATTGGCTACACCACTCTATTCATGAGAACATTCAATGCTACATAGGATTCATTTTCACAAAAAATAAGGAGACCCTCCCCCCATCACTAGGGACACACCACACCCTTTTCGTAAAGTATTAAATCATGGAATGGATCAAAATTAACTAATCCATACAGATAATTAAATCATGTGGCCTCGAAACTAAAACATCATGGTTATAAGGAAAACTCCCACCTCCATGGATAAGATCACACTATTTACAATGATTCATGATCATCACATCTCCTCCCATTGGTGTCTCAAATCATAATGGTTGATTCAACCTCTCTACCGGAATTTATAGTGTTCATAGAAGACAAGTAGAGACGAATGGATGACTTGGGAATGTGTTTATAATTACAGAAGACAACATAGAAAATACACAGATCGTTTCTTGAATCATATAAGGAGTTCATGGTTCATACACCTCCATTGCATGTAGCTGCCAACACCTCTTCCCCCCAGCTCCTTGAGCCTAATACATACATACTAGGGGTGGTGGTGGATGTATGTCAAAATGTATTCCGCCTCCCACTACTCTCCCTACTCTTCTACGACATCCCCTACATGGTTAGTCTACTTGATCCACTATCTACCTCATCCTTAGTGGTAGAAAAATCATGTCCCTTTCAATGTCTCGATGGGTTGGACAGTCTCCCGAGAGATGTCCTATGTCGTCGTATGAGTGGAATTTTCACTCCCTAGGCGGACTAGATGCAGCATGAGAAACCTGGACTGCATATCCCCTCTCACGGGACCTCCTGTGATGTCTCCCACATCCTGATCAGTGTTCCTGACATCACCACACTAGTTCCGAGTTCTCTACACCTATATGCCTGAAGAAGGATCATACCTATGATATCCATCTGGTCGGCTGGTATCCTCTCTAGACGGAAGAATCATTTCACCACCTCTATCTAGTCCTCAGCTGCCTAAGGTTCTGGATTCCCTCAGAACCAGTGGGGTCTCTATCTATGAAACTCATGGAGAAAACACTTCCTACGATTCATTTATTTTAGTACTACATGCACAACATTCTACTCCACCAGTGGTGGTATAATAGATTCACCATCTAGAGGTAACACATGTTGATGTAACCCCTTAATTGATTCATCATCACTGAGGGGTTCATCATCGTGATGAATGAAAATGAACATTAGCTGGTATGGGACATGATTGAATCCTACAAGGATACCCGATTTACCGTGTTCAAGGATTATATACAAATAGATAACACAAAAGGACATGGAAACAAAAACCCGTTCCTAAATGATGAATTGAGAATTTTGTGTTTCCCTACAACAATTCACCTCAGTTACATAGTTGGAATGAATGTTATCAAGGTCATGTTGTATGGATACATCGGCCACCCACACCAACATTGGAGTCCCTGGCCTGAAAGAGAAACTCCAAACACATAACACAGTTTCCCGAAACCAATATCATTGAATATCATTCATATGTTAGAACAAACCACCTCTGGTACCACTCTATAATGACCCGTCCTAGAGGGGGCCACACCGCGACTCCCCATGCCCACATCCAATAGGCCATAGGTTGATGACTATTACCAAGTAGGAATATCAATAACATTAAAGGAATTTCTTATGTACATACACACACACACACATACACACACATACACACACACACACACTCACATATCTATATGAAAAAATGATGAAATGTAAAAAAACAACGGAAAAAATGCATGCATACAACTAAAAGAATCCAATAATGTACAAAGGAACATAATGTGTGAAAAAACAATAGCGCCAAATACCATCCCACCATAAAAATGATCGTAAAACTACAAATATCAAACACTAAATAGGTAATGTACTAGGACTATTGTTTGTCACTGAATGAACAAATCCACATGCAGGTTATCTTGAAATGCTAGTTCCAGTCCTTTTCTACCCTGGACATCATCAAAAGGCCTCCCTTATACACAAGAAATGACACGATCTAGAAAATCATGTGCTTGGGTAAGTTCAAAAAAACTCATTAAGAGACCAAAAAATGATAAATCAACACAAAATGTAAAGGTAAAATCATATGTAAATTGTATATTTATATAGATTTTATAATATGATATTTATAAAAATATATTCAGATCCCATACTTGTAGTCTAGAGGTAAGTCACAAAGACTTACATTGCCATGCTAGGGATTCAGTCAGATTATTCCATGAAGAAATTTTCTGGGAGAATTCACACCAGAAGTATGATTGATCTCATGGTTTCCATCTGAGATGTTTTGTTTTTCTGGATGTTTCATGACAGATATAGATGCACCAATAGATCTGAAGAGGGAACAAATAAACTCATTCGATGAAAACACGCTTCTGACTGGGAAAAGATCTCGATACAACGATGAGGATCACTTTCTGGGCCATGGTGTATAACATGAATCATCCAGATTCACCTGATACGTATATGATCGATTTCAAATAATATGTGTCTCACTGATAAATGATTCTATCGATGGTCAATAATGGAAAGATGATCTGGCTACATGACTCCTAGAGGGACACTGACTCTATACAGAATCTCCTGCTAAAGGGAAAATTCTATTGTGGAAAGAAACATTACATAGCATTTTGGGGAATCATCAAAGGGGAAATAATCCAAACGAAACATGTCCAATTTACGATGGACATAGAGATCAATCTATGTACAAGAAATTACAATCCATGTAAGGGTGTCACTCTCCATGTCCTGTGGCCCCGATTATTGTCAATGTAAAACATATTGTTTCGTAAAGAAGATGTCATGTAAAAATGATATACATATAATATAGAAGTGTAACAAAAAATTTCATATATGGGGGCTACTACATGTCCTTTGTCGATATTCCTGTAAACGAAATCATCTGGTGTTTTCCAACCCATGTGTAAATGTGGTAACCCGCCTAATCGGCTTGGTCAGGCTGTGTGGTATAGTACATGTTGGGTACTCTACTTGGGAACCATGTATCATCCGAGACACACACCATGTTCCGTGTAAGGACCCACACATCTTGTGATATGAATCACATGTCGTGACATCACATTAAATCACCCAAAACCCATTTCATTGTTGACACAATAGCACATGCCTTGTTCTTAAGGGTACACATCGGGTTCATAGAGAATTTCCTGAAACATTGTTCTTCATAGGCATGCCTCTGCTGATCTCATAATTCTTGATCCACCCATTAAATTACTTTGATACACAATATAATGGGTTTTCTAATCATAGAATCATCGATTATGTATGTTTTGGGTGTCAGATCGGTCCCAAAAACTCGTTTCAATCATCTGCAAAAAAAGAATGGTTGAAGAATGATTTCTCCTGAACCATATAGATTCATTTGTTTCCATAGATGTCGCAAATACACTAGGTCATAACAATGTCAGATCCTGGATATGGAATTTTTTTCATTGTGAGACGGATACAGAACGATCTATCGATCATGACTACATGAATATAGAAGAAGGTATCGAGTTTCAGGGGGAGGAAATTCATATATCAAAAAAGGAATGAACCTTCACCGTTTTTTATAGAATTAATCTACTTCTATTATAAGGTCCAAGAAATAATACAATATGAGTCAATACTGCAAAAAAATTACAAACCAAACCCTTTCACAAGAATGATCGAGCCACGGGTCAACCTGTTCAGGGGTTGATCTGCATTTGTCATTTAAATCCATGAATGGGGAAAACATAATTACAATAACGACCACTACCTCGATCATCGATTAAGGTTGTATTTTCATCCATTGTCGATGATATCCTCTGACCTCACTACACAATAATCCACAAGCTGATCATTCGTCAAGAATTCTCCAAGGGTGGATCCTCTCCAACATTCCATAGGATCCCAGAGAGTCTTTCTAGGGTTAAGAGGCTAACCATGGGCTCATGGTAATTTAATCCCATAAAATTCATAACCGACACTTTAAAATGATTAAAATAAAATAAATAATTAGTTTATTTTGTTTTTTTAACACATCCAAAAAATAACATCGGTAGTCCACCCGCGTCAGTCGATGTAAGGATCGCTTAAGGTAATGTAATTTCTCTGAAAAAAAGGTTCCCTTGGATTTATAATACGGGAACCTGGTTAAAAGTTATTATAATTTTTTTTGAAAACATTTTATGCTCTCTATTTAAAAAATTAATGTATTTCAAACATTTTTTATGGGGAATTTATTCCTTGGAGTCACACACCTTCACAAAGCTCGACCTTCAATTGATTTTATATATTATATTTAAAAAAAATACACTGATAATCTAGAACATTATATGTATTTAAATACTATGACATTGAAATATTGAAGATAAAAAATTAATATCATTTAATAAAACATTAAAAACATGTATAACATTATTAAAAATTATTTAAATTATAAAAAATTAAAATAAATGATTTTATTTAAAAACACTAAGAATAAAATTTTAATTGGAAAAAATATTATGGAAAAATGAGAAATAAATGACTATAACTAGATTCAAATTTCTACAATACATAATTAAAAGTTCAAAATTTAAAAAATAAATAACATCAACAAAAATTTTAAAATCATAAAAAATGTATGTCAATAAATAAATCATAACAAAATAATTTATAACTGATATTAAAATATAAAACATATCAATTTATATATAAAAATTTTTATCTTTCCTATAATTAATAACTCTTAAAAAATAAAGAAAGTACTTTTAAAACATGAATACAAATATAGAAAATAACACCACATTTGAAATGAAATATACTAAAGGTGGATGAAATAGTTTGAACCCCAAAATATTGAAGAGGATATTATTATGGAAATGTATTAGAAAAAATTAATGACAAAAAAAAACATTGAATTAGGGTTTTGGATTGTTAAGATTATGTTTTGTTTTGACATAATATATTCAAAATTCATAAAATATGATTTATGGGTAGAAAATTTAGGGGAAAATGTAAAATGAGGATTTAAATTGGCTAAATGTAAACCTATAATTATTGACGATCAACCGGTTTTGTCAGGTGTCGTCGATGGTTGATTGGAAGAGTAATTTGAACACACAAAAATCACTATTTTAGGGAGATATTGTATATTTTATGAAATGTTTTAACTATTTTTTTATAAATGTGATGTAATATTTTTTAATGTGAAATTTTCTATTTTATAATCACAATTTAAAAAGGACTCCTAAAGATCCTTTAATTTCATTTTTATAATAGAATCATGTCAATAGTTTTCCAAACTACTTCTAATGTCTAATTTTGGGAAGGTAATGCTAAAACCTAAATGATGAAGCCTCTATTTATACTTGTGACCCTTTATGAATCAACCAATATAAACACTTTTATTATTAAATTTAAGGTAATACCCTTGAAAAAATAATTGGGAAACATATTTCCAACCCAATGATGAGAAGTGGGGTGAAATCATCCTTTCTAGAAATCATCTGTCAATAAAATGTAAAATAACCAACAGATAAGAAAATTTCATTAATGATATATTACAAATAATCCTTAAATAACTTTATAAATTCTTCAAATAATAGTGTAAATAAATGAATAAAATAAATGAGGAGTATTTGACAGACCATGAATCAATGTGTAAATCTCACCAAAACAATCCTTCTTAAGGGGTTTTATTATTGTATGCTGATAGGGGAGTATTAGCAGAAATCAACCCACATATAGAATCTTTATCCAATAACGAAAAATTAGATGACCTTGAAATTTTGAGAATAACCCTATTTTTAAAAATATAAGATCCAAAATTTCATTCACTCATTACATGATCTATGGTACAAAACATAACATACCAATTCTTAATGGAATGATACCATATAACCTATTCTTGCAGCACATGATTTATGTAAAGACTCTCAAAATAATGGATGTTGTAGAGTTTCTAATATCTCATGGATTATATTTCCTTCTTTTGAAAAAACATCAAGGGGTGGGGGAGTTCTCCTCAACCCACTCCAACACTAACCTGGTAACTAGATACACCTCTCAATCCTAGATTTACATCCAAATAAAACCCTTTGAGATACCCTAACACATATATTTATTTTAAAAATCCCATTTCATATCATATAACTCTATCCATAATAAAAAATTTAAATTCTATCTAATTTTCAATAATACAAATGTTATGAAGCTTTACAACAACCCCAACCGTTCAATTATTATCATTGAGAATACTCAGTGGTCCTCTACCCATAAATCCTAAGCAATTATGATCAGAAACTCATCAGTATCTCGTATCATTCATTCTTAAACCATTGAACGAGCTTCTAAAATGCGATACCAAACACAAGAAAACATTATTCAATAAAATCTGAATTACCCACTTGTCACCATCAATGATATCATGTTATTTCTCTAACACACACACATATTCTATGGACCACAAGTTTCATCAAATGATACATTTCTAGCCTTTGGTTCACCACACCAAAATACATTTCTTATAATGGTTGATTCAAAATACATGGTGTTTTTCACCACTGAATTTTCATTTTAAAGAAAATTATTAATTTTTAGATATAATCTCTTTGTGATTTCTTAATAACAAAATTAAATTTCATAGAAAATATATGTTTATCGTAATTTGGATGAAATTTATTTAAACTCTCAACTAAAACTAGTGATTCACTACTTCATCACCCAATCATGTTTCAATAACTCTTGAAATATTGTAAATATAATAAAACACCCAAAAAATTGTCCAAACATTAAATATAGTGTAATTACATGGATATATCACAATCTGACTAAGTAATGAATATGACACCGACCATAAACACTAAAAAACCTATGATATTACTAATATTTAGATCTAATTAATTCTCTAATAATATTATCAACTAAAAAATGACACCTTCAATAACTATATCCATATGCTATATTGTGTATTTCATGAAGAACTATATTTATTCAATTTTCTCACACCACTATATTCTTATTTTTATATAAGATTCTCATCAACCAATTTTATCATATTCACGATCCCAATAAAATATGTGTCAAACCTTTGTGATTGATATGATTCTATCCATATATGGTTATATTCATTGTCACTATATTGAATGGAACTTGTAATATCAATGTACCATTTAGAATATGTTACCATACATAATAACAGGACATGACTATCCCTCTCATAAATGTATGTAAAACAATACACCAATCACTTCAAGTAATCTTTTTACCCAAAACAATACCCTAATTATTCACTAAATATCCATTGAAAAAAATTATCACACCCTATAAAAATCTATATCAAAATCACGACAATTTGGATTCCCTAATAGAACACCAAGATAAATGACCCAATTATGTCCCTATACCACAATCATGTAATTTTCTCTAAGTCCATGATCATCCCCTCCTAGAAACACCTTCCACTGTCACTCCATGATGTAACTACCCAATGCGGGGGAAATAACACCCATAATCTTCCCAAACACTATAATTCCTTATACATTGATGTCCTAGGAAACCCATAGATTCTTATCCAAAAATGGTGGCTCACTAATCTTTATACAAAATGAGAAATTTTCATGAAAAGTACATACCTTCACAAATCAACTAATTTACCCAATGATCCACACTAATAAATTCTCTCTTATCCTAAGTTAAAGTGATCGAGAAGAATGATCTCCTATGTTCATAACCATATTCCATCGCTATCTCATAAAAACCATTATTTGAACAATATGATACCTCCTAATCAAACATCCCAACTCATGATCCCCTGATTCTCACTTCATCAAACCAAGGATCTGGTTACAAAATAAATTATCATACCACATTGCAGGTCAATAACATCTAGTAAAAAGTATATCATTTTATCTGTTACATCATTCCAAACATCCAAGTCATGCCATTTCATAGCACACAATCACCCACAAAATTTGTAATTGTATCAAAACCAAAATAAACTACCCATATACTATTTATTATAAATATAACCATCTATGATCACATTATTTATAACATATAAATTGTAATTAATTAACAAAATATTAATCATCAATTCTTGCGAATTAATCAAAAAGACAAAGAATCTAACATTTCCTCTTGTATCATGGGGAATTCGTAAACATGGGTTAACCAATGTATTAGGATTTCCTAGTACATTACCTCTAATATTAGAATTATGGAAAATTTATTTATAAAAACTAATATAATCATTATAACCAATATTATGATCTATTTATCTGACAAATATTTTACTCCCTAGGTAGTTAAATCATGTATTCCATTTTCCATGTCTCTTTGGGAAATATATTTGATCACATTTAAAAAGATACAAATAAACTATTTTTCCAAAAAACTCACTCAGTTTTCCTCATATATACATATAATACATAAATATATTAGTTAACATCCCCTCTTGAAGAACCTATCCTCACTGGGACAATCATAAGCTAGGATTCCTCTTTAGGATAATGTCACATCCATGTACATGTAATATAATCATACAAATTAATGTTAGATTGATTAAAACCATATATTTATCATCTAGTAATCCAAAATTCCACAAAAAATCTATATGAGAAAAACATAATTTCAATTTTTACACATTATGTAAATAATATGAAATCATAATCACCCACAAAGTGATAATAATGAAGTTATTTAACTTCTATAATCTCCAACAATGGGTCACAAAACATTCTTTTCATGTCGGGACATTATAAACATCAATCACGAACATATTGTTGTAATATTCACATAAACAATCATCAGTAGAAATAATTTCTTTTAGAAATGCAGAATTATACCAGTAATTTTATTGTATAATATCATATATGTTATTGGTGATACATTAAACAACTAAATAATCATCATATATGATATCAATAACAAGAATGCACACAAATAAATTGTAAATTTCAATGGTAAAAAATGACCAAATAAAATATCCAATTGCTTTTATGTGAAAACATCAAAACCAACCAATTAATTATCCAATGAACACAACATAAGAATATAAATATCTCAACTATAATATCAAAACCCAGTAAAAATATCATAACCATATAAATAAAATCTTCACACCTAAATTTGGGCTTATGATGCTCTTGTGTGAGTTCCATCATAGTATTTATTATGTCCCTATTCCCAATCAAATATACCCCAACTAGAAATACAACGGAAATGAATTTTAATAGAAAATTTTAACACACCATGAATCCCTAAAATACCAATTATTTTCTATGTTGGTGTGTCATGTGACCGTCAGAGTTACAATTATATACTATTTGATGTCAATATGAAGTGAGATTCATTTGTGTTAACTTGGGGAGATTATTCCCTCATATCAGTGAAAATCATAGTGAAAATAACCAAACCCCATCCAAAATACTAATCACAGTGTGAAACCCCTCAATTTAAAAGAGTCGTACTGTAATATAATAAATATTTTTATATACATATACATTCTAAAATCAAAATTTATCTCCGTCTTATCTAAGAAAAATAAAAAATAATAAAATAACTGAAAATAATGAAGTTGAAATACTACTATATTCGAGCCTCACATAATCGAAATCCACAGACTCTATATTACTCACCCATCTTGACCATATAAAATTGATCTTCTAGTCTACCTTAAACTATGATCAATGAGGTTATCTTGGGTCATATATTTTCAGGGACACTTGATGTGGGTGTGTGTAAAACCTATTAGACCCCTACTAAGGGTGTCCCTAACATAATCAAAAATATGTATAAGAAATTGAGATATGATTATAATAATTAAACTTATTTGTATGCTCAATAAAAAGAACGTCATTGAATTTAATTTCTATGGTAATATGAATTATTGAAAAAACATTCATTTTAAACTTCTATATATCCCTAATAATAGCAAACCATTCACCAAAGTGGATCTACATATATTCTTATAACTTCATTAAAAATTAACTAATAAAAATATTACCATCCTTTTTGTTGTACCAAAATATCATACATACTTCACCCAGTAATTGATGTCCCTTAGAATTAAACATAAAACCATTGGTGAACCATATTCAGTCCAAGAACTATGTATAAGTACATAGACTATTGAGATATTGAAATTTACTCAGGTCCATATAATAATCATACAATTAGGGTTAACTCAAATAAAACGATAAAAATATAAGATATATACTTCAGATGGGAAATAATCTCACAATGAAACTCTTTAATATACACCATGGCGGCATCATCCCACCATGGGTTGGTTCTATGCCCCCATTACCAAGGGTCCATATCCCTCCCTAACACCTAAAACCCCTTTCAGATAACATACATACACCCATTAGAACATCATATCTTCATAGAAAAATAAAACATATACTTAGTGGTTCCCCACACTAGAATGGAATCATACCATCAATACATGGGAAACATATTTACAATAATTCTATAAACTGAATTCACATATCACATTAAAACACAGAAATATATTTAAAAAATTCATATAACAAAAAACAAACACACATGAACTCACACAAAGACAAATATAAATATAAATATAAATATATATATATCATGAATCTTGTACACCTGAGGGATAAAGCTCACCCCAAAAAATTATATCACACCTAATAAGTTTGCTACATAGACAATCCCATCACATTTCTCACAAGGTGGTAACTAAAGAGCATAACATATACCCATCATTAAATAATTTTTTCGTTATCCTTGTAAAATAATTTTATCTAAATTGAAAATACAAATAAACAACATATTTTTCCTAATTGTAACCCATATTGGGACTTCCATAAGGCAAAGACACTCAGTAATGTCCCTTAGGTCACATTATAGTATGAAAAACAAACATCGTCTCCCATATATAATTATCATCTCTTGGTATTATGACCATAAAATATGAGTAATTAAATACCTAAACACATTTATAATTAAATCATTTACTAATTAGATCCATAATGAAAACCATATTGTTGTCCCACCAGAGGGATCACTTAAAAAATATCTTTATTCCTTACAAAATTTCCTCAGTCGGACCATTAAAATCACTATCCAAATCAATATATATGTCATACTAACCCTGGTACATACATCTTAATGGAGAAATTCCAATCACCACACTCTCTATCCAATTCTCCTATAGGCTACAAGGTATATCGTATAAAATATTTGTAGGATAACTATTTCTATTGCATCATACACCCCTACTCAAATAATGACACATTTACATGTCTCATACCAAAAAAATGTCTCTCTAATTTGATTAATTTTTCCCTATCTTGGGACCTTATGATATAAGAAACACTTTTATATTCAGTCTTTTAGATCTCTTTTGGGATGATATAAAACTCGTGACATGGTAAAATCGTGGATAAAGTCACTCTCATCCTACTCATGTGTGTTCAAGAGGAATTAAAAATTTTAATGTTAAGGTGGATTTCCATTAAGTGATGAGACTACATATCACAAGATTCAAATTCATTACTTGTTTTCTTTAAACTATATATTTTGGGACTAACTTACTCATATAAAATGATTTTATTAAATAAAATTCATGAAAGAATACCCAATTCCATATAAGAATAATATAATCTCACAATCCCATATATCATTCAAAAATATAAAAATTAAATAATGTTTCAAATGTATAATTAAATTTACCATTTAATGAAAATAAGAATAAAATGATAAATACTAAAATGGTAGTATAACTCCACAAAAACTCTGACTATTGACACATGGAATCTAAATTTTATACTCATGATACCACCTAGAGAAAATCCATATCAACTAGTACCTGAAAAATCAACAATTTTATTTAATTTAATAAAATACTCTAAAAATAAAATGATAAAATACCTCCAACCAAACCATGGAAAAAATTAAGACATTATCCTCTCGAGAAAATTCTATGTCCCTAATATTATAATCATACATTATAATAGATGATTTAAACAATGATAAATTCAAAATAATTATCAATATCCAACAAAATTTTTATCAAATTAGATGTGAGAAATGATAACAAAAATAGAAGTAATGGGGAATTTACTGTGAATATCAAGAAAATTCACCAAAAAAATTCCTCTTGAAGGGGGTTTATGGTAAGAGGGAAATGTTGGATAAGGTCAAAATATAATCCCATTTATGGGTTTTTCTATTAAGTACCCATGGCGGTTGACCTCAAAATCAATAATATTACAAAATTTCGATAAGTAGGTTTCAGAATCCTTTATGGCATGATCAAATCCCAAATTGAGGTAGTGAAAAAATATATGTATTTATCATGGAATGAAATCAATTTTTCACCAAACTTCTGCCAAATGAATTGGTATCAACCCTCATAAAATGATAGACATGTCCCAGCCCTACATCATTATAGCAACACACCCTTCAGCTGGGAAAATCCCTTAATATTTTGGAACAACATCCATATTCTAAATGGATTTATTCCCAATAAAACCTATTTAATTGTTGATATCTATATAGGACACACTAATAGTACTTAATAATTATACAACCTATATTTGTGTCATTACAGGTCGCATTCCAGCCAAAAAAAAATTGGATGGGTGTTCACGATGTACCTACTCCAACAAACACCAGGCTACCCAATACACCTTTTGGGCCTCGATTCACTAAGAGAAACATATTTTCTATATTTTCTCAACCATATAATGTATTTGTGAATTAATATAATTAATCAATCCAATAATTTGGATACCAAATATTAAATTCCCTATGAATTCCACAACCTGTAATGATGGGGGTATTTGAATCCCCCATATAGAAGACACACATACAACACAAACATTCATATGGTGATAGAGATATAAAAATAAAAATGATTATACTTATAATAACATGATACAATAATCGTATATATCTATATAATTCATTATTATGACCCCTAATTATATTTTTGATGACCCCTTTAGAAAACATTTCACATCTCATCATTAATTACTCTCTCATGGTAAATAATATGTATAAATTAAGAAACAATTCTATATAACATAACAATATCATTGGAACTTTTTAATATGAAAATTCACAAAAAAATAATCTGAATATCAAATATTCATTCATAAATGAACATTATTATGTTTATATTTATAATAATTTTGAAAAAATGTCTGAATTATGATTTTTTTTATTTTATTCCATTCAAAAATATATATTAATTAAAAAATATATACCATCATTTCAATAAACATAATTTCTCTTTTTATCATTATATATAAAAATTAAAAAATATTTCTTCATATTTGAAAATAAATAACAAAAATATCAATAAATTAAAAAAAACACTTTCTTTATAATACACATTATACCAATGATGAGAGTTTATCGCAAGAATATTATATATTCATGACCCCATTAATGAAGGTTTTTTAAATAATTTATCATCCCTCCAAATATTTCTTTATTAAACCATCATTGATATGTTTTAAATAATAATCGTTAAACTATATATTCAAAAAAAGAATCAAATTTATTTAACATAAATAAATAAAATAATTAGAGTTAGGGTCCCACACCATAGATACTTATATAATTGTTTTGAAATATAATAAATCTAGAAATTAAAATATTAATACCAATCATTATATTTCAATTCATTTAATTTTATTCTTGAATTGTCAAAGATCTTGAAGGTTTTACATGACTCTGATGTATGAATTTTTTCATTTTTGATAGACTATCCAAGAGTAATTATATGAATTTAAGGATTTTCTAGTGGGATAATAAGGGTTACCAATAATATTAATGTCAAAATAAATATATTTAATTCACATGAATAGTTACCATTCATTATTATTTAACTGTATTATCGATCATGCCTTCCCAACTACCAAAATTTTAATAAATTAAAAAATTATCTAAATTTGTTTTTGAATAATCCTATTATATATAAATTAATAATAACCACGTATATCACAAAATAAATTTCTATAATAAACAATTCTTAATAAAATTATTTGATAACGAATGTTTTGAAAGCCTCTCCAAATATTCATCTATGAATTAAAATTGATAAGAAGTAAAAAACCAATGAAGAAAACAGACTGGAAGACTATTGAAATACCCATATTTAAATTTCAATATAGTAAAAAAATTTATCTAACACTTTTTATATCATATGACCAAATATTAACCTTAATTTATTTTAAAAACTACATATTTTTTACATATTTCTAAAGAATATAATTATTAAAAATACTTCTTCCTTTAAATGAAATGTAAAAAATAAATCATGATATATCCACATTAAAATAATAAAATTATATATGTTCCTATTTTACACATAAAACCATATCCATATATATTAATTAAATCTATTAAATAATTTTCTATATTTAACTCCCAAGTTAGATTATTAAACATTGATAATATCACATTACAAATCATTCCCCCACAACAATCATACTAATAGAATGACATTACAAAATAGCGGCAGAAAATAATGTTATTAGATTCTTGTTTGGTACTCATTAAATGATGAATAATTCTACGAATTTGGTTTTCTTTATTTAAATATATTTTATAGTCTATATATGTACTTTAAAAAATTATACTCATGAGAAAAGACTGTATAAGATAATATTTTTTGAATTTTATTATACAAAGGTGTCTATCAAATTGTAGATATTACTGAATTTTTTTTGGTTCAGGGTAGTATTTTAGGATACCTAGTATCCATAGGGTTATACCATTTCGTTTTTTACACACATTTTACACTATATATCGGGTTTAGTTTGGCATTATGAGTCATAACATTCTTTATATTAGATTGTGTAGAGGTGCCCATTATGTGATTGTTTTTTATAATGTAGATGTGTGTGGATTATTTTTTATTTGTTTTGGTTTATTAATAACATGTTATATAGTTGTGTATTTTTATTTTAGAAGGTTTGTTTATATATTATGGTTCATTTCGATTAAATAATAATTTTTCTACAAAAAAATTATTAAATATTAGATTTTTTTGATTTTAAATTATCAAAATGTTGTTAAAAAAAATTATTGTTAAAGATTATGATGAGAAATTTTTATTAATATTTTTCTATTAATAAATATGTTTCCTTTCGGGATAGATGTATTTCAAATAATTTGTTTACTAATTTTTTAAATTACATTAATATGTATTAAATAGTGAAAAAATGGAAATCATGCTTTCATCTAATTAGAGAATGTTCAATGTAACAATTTTACTCCATGTGAAAATGGAATTAGGTCACCAAGAACATAATAATAGTTCTCCATGAATATGATGATTCCAAATTGTTACTAGTCGTTCCATTTTGTAACGATTTGTGATTACTAGTACCTCATGGGGTCTGATGTCATATTTTTGTAATAAAAATGGTAAAAAACCATCCCCATAATTTTTAGTTAATTAGAAAGGGTTGTTCCCATAGTTTTACCCAAGGATGTGGGCACATCCCCCCATCAGATTTCAATAGCCTCCAATGTCTCTCTTTTATTATAAGTGTGTAAAATGTTAACATAATGACTTTTTTTCAAAATTAGTTATTGTTGAATATAATAAAAAAACACTTATACATGTCATCATTCATCATTATTAAAATTGAATGGTTTTATAACGTAGTATTATGAGTTTTTTTCACAATATAATTTAATTAAATTTGATGGAGTGGATTAAATACCAATATTGGAAATATAAATTTTTTCATTATGTGAGTCAAGATTCTATAACCATGTTATATTGTTTAAAATTATTAAATATTGGTTAATGAGTTGGGTATGGAAATATATATATGAAACTAAAATAGGTATCTTTAAAGACTAAAATATTATTATTAAATTCATGATATTTTGAATTCATGTAGGTTAATTACCATAAAAATTATAATGATCTTTAATGACTATTTATTTTCTAATCAATCATTAAACCTGATTCTATGGAACTCTATGGAACATAATACCCCAGATAATAAATACTATTGGTGATTATATTCAATCAAATGATGATTAATTTATTCTCTACATTTTCATTATAAAATCACTGATTATTAAAAAAATAGTTTTTATATTCATTATAATATCTTGTCATTCTATTGTTTACTCACTATTTGCATCCCAACATTCTACTGGAAAAATTTCATCCATATAATTCCTCATATTGTTCCATGTCAATATGTGAATGGTAAAAAATATTATAAAAATTCTTAAAAATGAGTAATTGTTCATCCCCTGATTCACTAATTTGTGATATAAATTTTATTACCATGTTTAACATTATTTAAATAGCTCTCTTAATTTGACCATTTTTCCATGGATGCAATTTTAAACCCTTAAAAATTTAGATCACAAACACATTATCAATATGTTATATAGGTGAAATGAATATTGATCATGTTGGTTGAATATAACTATATGATGTATTATATGTGAACTAATGAACTACATGATGTATAGACTACAAAATCTATCAACAATACTATATTCTATCTTTAATAGAAAATAGGAATCGTTTTTCTTTCAATAGAAAATAAATCAAATAGTACCATGAATTATAGATGTCTCTGTAGGTCATAGACCCAGTTCTCTAGCCGAAGAGTGTTCTATAATAGTTGGACACTAAGCCTCAGGCGTGCCTCCACGTATTGAATTGGATAATGAATTGTAGAGAGGTAATGAAATGTTATATTAGGGATACTATAAAATTATTCCTTTATAAAAATAATGGAGTATAAGAAATCATAATAGCTAAAGAAGACGACAAATAGTATAATAATCCTTAAAAACAAAGTGAAATAATAATTAAATATCTACAGTAATATAAAAAATATCAATACAAAAAAACAATTTGTAGATAACATTCATTTTGTAGTTGGACATACAAAACATTTGACATGACTGATCTCTCATCGATGAAAGTCCTTAAACTCCTATATAAATGATGCTAAAACAAAATAGGAAACAATAAGAAATTTATAGGAACCTCCATGGTCCACTATCATCTATCCAATGCAACCTACTCAATCACAATAGTACATCAGCTGAGCCTAAGGCCTTACCTAGCCTTAGAGGCATAAAGTCTAGGTGCATCTCAAGGTGATCATGTTGTGTGTAGGAATAATATTAGTAGTAAAATACTAAAATGTACATATATAAGACAACTATTTATGCAGGTTTTTGGTAAAAAAAATTTACGCTCAACATTAACTTTTAATAAATTTCAATCTTCTCTTATGATTAGAAATCACAAGGAACTGATGAACATCTTTAGAAATATCTTGTATCAGTCAAATCATTTGACAAAATAATATGGAATTCTACATGTTTATATATATATTATTATTCAGTGATGATGATACAATACATAGACCCCAAGGAATACCCTACTAATATCAAATAAGTCTAACCATAGAGTACCACCCCTATGTTAATAACATGAATCATGTTCCATCAATCATTCAACTCGAAATCCGAACTACACACCCAATCAAGTCCATGTTCCCTATAACCTCACTATAGAAATCCACACTTGGTTTTGAACCCCAACATTCAAAGGCAGAACGAAATCCTTCCTATGATTAATAAGTAGTATTGCCTAATCAACATACATTCATAGGTATGAAGATTTCCCTCGTCCCATATTCCTCTCCAACTAACATCAAGTGTAATAGTAAGTCTCAACCCCTAACAAATATTCTCAACACAATCATTGAATCTCAATCATGATCCATTTTTAACTTCTATGGTCGTCTCCAAATCATTTTTATTGTCATAACCATCACCTAAGACACATAATATAGTAAGTCATATATCTATAATATTTGGTCAAAACCACATTAGCCGATTTCTACCTAAGTGATAATGAATCCAACAAAGTTCTAGTCAACAATGGTGGGTATAAATCACTGAACAACATAATAAACATCATCAAACACCTCTTAAAACTACTACAATGTTATAAAATCATGATTGAAAACCATATCAAAGGATATATTCATGCACTAATCTCTACCACCTCATATCATCAAGTACTAACACCCATGTAACATCAATATAGTGATATGAATCACCCCTATATTCTTGAGACATTCCAAACCCAAAAAACCACATCACTATAGAAATGATTATCATAATTACTTAAATCCTCCTTCCAAGCCCATCGGGTTTATAAGGAACCTAAAAATCAATATAAATAATTTAAATAAAAAAATTTTCACAACTGTCCAAAACTAGTAAAGTTGGTTAAACCCCTAACCTAGAATAACTACTTCAGTGAATCATGGGAATTCCAATAGTCACATTATATCATCCATTGAACAATATAAAGACAAAAATTTATTTATTGGAGTCTATTTTGGACTACCCACATTCCGTACATAGATAATACAACCAATAAATCTAAAAAATCAAGTTGAAATATATATACTATAAACTTTATACTAGTACGTGTGTGATCATCCGATATTTATATTTATCTCTTGTTAAAATAGTACAACATATCATCTTTTATAAATCATTAAAAATAAATAAAATATCTCAGAATACTTTGGATTTTTTTTAGAATAATAAACAGAACAAAGATGCTAAAGGACATAACGTCTTATCAATGTGCATCTAGTGAGGCTGATATAGCATAGATCACATCTAAGATGACAAATGTGCATCAATTCCTTGAAAAGAAGACAAAATAGAGGATCCCATTATTGGTGTATGAAATTGTGGATGTAAGTGGAAAACCATAATATGGTGTTATATAATTATATTCATTTCTACCAAATAAATTTAGTTCATGGTTTGGATACAAAAATTGATTAATCGGGCACTATCTGTGTAGTGCTCACTATCCATGTACCAAACAAACATGGTTTAGGAACACTATTTTCAAAACATTGATGAAACGACAAGAATACCCTCAATTTATTACTGTATTGTTTCAAATTATTTGTGCATTCCCACATCAATGGTTTTCCATACTATGTCCACTGCTGATGGTGGGTCATATAGTTTGTCCAAATTATGTTACTTTGTTTGTGATCTCCCAAAATATAGTATCATTGGTCTGATGCACACAAAATTAACCTGATTCCATGAGTAACATTGGAGGACTTAAAAATAATTAAAACACGACTTTTGTAAATCAGAATCACTTAATTATAATTCAATGATAATATGATTAGTTTGTTTGACCACCAAACTAAAGATTCAATAAAGTTGGGGATTGTCAACCTGCTTAAAAATTCATTATCTTAAAATCCCACATCATAACATAGATCATCCCATATATATCAAGAATTACACAAATTATGGTAATAACCATACCCATATCAATAAAATAAACCCATCATACACTTATTAATAATTCATAGGTAATCATACATAAAGAAGTTTCCAACCATAGGAGTTATCATCCCATATGCTTCCAAACCAAAATCAAAACATTTGTTGGTCCACAGACAATCCCTAGTGTCTAAATCAATCCTATGATGAATAATCAGTCATGTACCTCATCAATTGAAAAATAAATTCCCATTTCATACACAAAACTCATCATGTTCCACATCACAACATATTCCTATATGTACCAATTATATACTAGACACTCGTATTTACATACCTCCCATTAGATTCCCATTGATACAAAATCACAAAAGATTCCAAATCTAATATGTAATCATATATTTATATTTTTATATGAATTCACTAAAAAATGAAAATTCCTAATCATTTCATACAGAAACTTCAAGGCATCGCAGCATAGAATATATCCTCAGGCCAATGATTTCCATCACTATATATATAAAACATTATTTCCATTGGAAACCTGGTAACTGGTGATTGGATAACCTAAAAACAATCCATGCACAACTTGTACACAAAAACCGTCCAAATAGAAATGAAAAGGAAATATTGTCCCACCCACAGAAATCCACTAACTGTCATTGGATGATTTTCATACTCATCCACTAGAAGATTAACTTCATGCTGTTGGCTTGAAGCTAGACTGCCTAAAGCTAGACCTCCCTACACATCTGAACCACCTATATTCCAATGATCCCACTCCCATGTACCACTATCATTTCCATGACCTCCATATGCTAATGAATCCTATATAAAAACTCCTAGAACAAATCTATGTTTTTCCACGTATCCATATGTCTATCCTGATCCTTGGCTGCCAACAATAACAGATGGTTTAATATAAGGCCTCTCCAAATGGACATTTTTCCACTTTTCTGACACTACTTTAGAAACCGATCACAATGGAGCTAAATGTGCATTTTCATCCCTCACCAGAAGAACATTGTTAATTTCACACTCTGAGGTCGGCATGTGACTCATATAAAACCAGTCCAAAATGTTTACCGCCTCTATATGTTCCTAGTATACTGCCTCTAAAAAGTGTTTCATTCGGATGATGTTCAGCTGCATCATGAGAGCATTTTATAATCAATTATAAAAAATCCTCACCCTATATATTTCATTAACCAACACAGAATGTGAAAAATGTGTTAGGTTTGTGAAATTGAACAAATAATATTTGATATAATTATCCCTATAAGAGTTAATAATGGAATATCAAGCTCTAACCACCCTCATTGTCTATGATAATAAGTTCTGAAAAAATATTTTATAAAAATCCATCCATATAAGTCCTTCATGTACACCCTATTTAATCTCTATAACCCACCATATCTTTTTCAGTTTTCAAATGTTGTATATCTCGAACATTACCTTCCACCGTATGGGTGTCTCTAGTTTTTTTAAAATCAAAAAGGCCGACTCTACCCTATTATGTGTCATTTGGGGTACACCCTAACCCAAAAACATAGGTGTATGATTGTATTTTATCTCATGAGTCATGTATTCCAAATGTGGATCATATCCCTAGCCTCCCTTGTTGATCACTTGTATACCTCATAGTAGTCTAGTATTGAGCTTAATATCCTTCCATGTACCATTGTTTTCAATATACCTTTATCATTTATGTATTAGAGCTAGTATGAGTGTCTTATGATCAACCTGCACCTCTTGGGAATGCTCTCATTCATGATCATACCTTACCATATCATCTCCCTCCTCACACTCTACGGGAACTAATCCATGTCGAATTCCACTAAATAAAAGTCACAATTTTCAATCATTTAAACAGTGTAACACAAATATCATGGATAAAGAAACATGTTACAGGTAGTATATCTCACTATACATACACTCCCCTTCCATACCATGTGACACAATAACCTCCACTAAGTCCCCTTACATACCCATATCAGGGTCAGGTATCAAGTAACTTTTGGCCTCATAGCCCCATTCTTACCCACATTGGATTTTAGTGTCTCATTTAATCTATACAAATGAATTATTAACAACCCATATATGGGTTACGTATCGAATATCATTTATCAGTCTGAGGTTTCCATGTAGAATTCCATCGTAGAGGCTGCATTGGAAACCATTTTTTAGCTTCTATGTGGATACATTAGAAAACTCGCATCCTATTATCATCCCCAGATACCCTTATCAGGGACAATCCAATAAATCAAATTCATAATAACATATGGATATTATCGGAACTAAATTCAAGGGAAGGAATGATAGAATACATCCAAATTTTAATAGAAGTAGAAAACTATTTATCTTATTTAATGAATGATTATATAGGCCAATCCCAATTAATATAGCCCATTACCAATGATAATCCTAGAAAATCATACATCATATGATCATATATACCTATGGTGATGTATATTAATACTCCCATTTACATATCGGGCTATTGTTCAGAATACACATAATAAAAAAAATCATAACCAACCTCACCATAAGTTATTAAAATAAAAGTAATTGTAAAAACATAAAATATAACATTAATTTTCAGACCTCATCATCTATTTATATCCACCACTCATATAGATATAGCGATACAAACAAGAGATCTTAAACATTATTTGACAACATCATTGTATCACTCCTATTTTAGATCAAATTGATACACCATATAATGATAATATAACTATTTTGATAAGATATCTAATTCCATAATCTATTTTTCTACTCGTGATTTCCTCTGGTTCAGTTGGACACTCGACTCTCGGTGCACCTCCCTATATTCTAATGGTTTCATACTAAAAGATAATGTCTGAGAGATAATAGTGTGGAGTCAACATGATCAGGTGATGATAATAATAATAATGGTCCATAAATAAACATAGACAAAGACGAAGACTATAAATATAAGAATATTTGAAAAATACTCGGGGGAAGCATGAAGAAACAATAAATAAAAATATAAATAAACTTAATGAAACAATTCCATGTGTAGATAATTAATATGTTATGACAGGTCATACATAAAATTAGACATCCATTTTCTCCAAGGGGTAGTTTTCAGTACATTCAAATATAAACCATCCTAAAAAATAAACTCTACCTACATTAATGAAACCAGAATGTTATACATCTATCCATCCGATGAAAAAATTTCATCTCAGTCAATATATTCTAGGTCATGAACATAACCCTTTCTTGATTGCGAAGACATAATGTGTGCACACATCCCGAGGGGATCATGTAGGGTATGAGTATAATCTTACTAGCCCAAAAAAATGTTCCCATCTTTTATGAACATGATTACGAACTCATGTGCTAAAAATAATCAATGGAAGCACATTAAGTTATAATAAATAACTTGTTTATCTTTTGTTCGTCTACCAAAAAGAAGAAATAACCCTTTTCATCCATCAAAAACATAAGTTGAAAAACATTCGTTCATATATATATATATATTTATATATATATTGGGAGAATCATGTGGATGAAATAATAAAATTTCAATGGGAGGATCAATGGATTAGAACAGAACACATCCACTGAATAAGTAATAAATGGTGAACCCGCATGTTCTTCACATATGTATGTCACCAGAACCTTGTTCTAGAATTCATTTCACCATGATTTAGAAGTACATGCATGTTAATTTCCACGGTGTCTCTAAAATCATATTAAAAAATTACTTTTGTCTCAAATCATGATGTCCAATGGCACAATGACATATTTCCTCCAATAATTATACACAATTGTCTCATCTGCTGATGTCTAAAGGGATGATGATATATATCTTCTAATAGTCCTAGACCAATGACCTCAAGCATTACATTATTCCTCATACCCAAACTAGTGTTCCCAACCCCATCATCTAACGGTCCATAATTATTCACATGTATATCTATAGAACGAATCCCTATCATATTCCCTGGTAAACATGATAACCTAAGCCACATAATCTATAGGTTTCTCTACCCACAACATTTTATCAAAACCACCATGGATGAGACTTAGTAGTGTCCACATGACACCCATAGTGTATCATCCATCAATGGTGTATGATAATAAAAAAAAACTATAAATATGTAAAATATTGTTAACCCGTGGGATATTCCCATAATTATATCACCAAAAACATGTTATAGAAATCATTATTTCTAGATTTTGAAGGATATGACTAGAAAAGTCCATGTATTATCTAAACTCATATTAGAAAGTCACTGTCAGCTCAAAGCTAGATTTCTTGAGGCATAATGAAATATTTTATCCAATAAATATGCACCATTGGCTCATCATCCAATGTCCAAATGCATGATGATATCTATCCTCCAATAGTACGAGGCCAATGGAATCATCTGTAATGGTGAGCCTTATCCCTCATCCAATGGTTTAAACACCATTAACTAATGGTCCATGAATATCCACATGTATTTTTATAGTGTTCACCCCAATCATATTCGATGGTCAACCCCATAACCTATGATTCATAATCTTTAGGGTTCCCCACCAACAACTTGTTTTCAAAACCACCTTGGATGGTTCTTAATAGTGCCTAAATGACACCCACATTACATCATCCTAATATGGTGAATGAAAATCACAAAAAAAATCTATGAAACATATTCTATAATACGCTTATATTAAAAAAATCATGATGTTAAAAAACATCTCTAATCACATGTCCAGACCCTTATCCCAACAACCTCTTCCCCTCAAGTCCCCATGACCACGTCACCCCAACCTATTTCTTTATATCACCTCATGTATCATAAGACACACCAAAATAGACAAACCATGTTGCCTAAGTCCTGGTGGTCACCATAACCTCAATCCTCTTTACCAACCCTCTATAAACCCTTGTGACTCACATAATAAATTTATAAATTAAGAATAAAATAATTTTCCTACATGGCATAAACATCTGAATTTTTTTCAAGACCCTGAGAATTTTATGGATGAAAGGTAAATCCATTAGGTATATTTTATAATCAATTGAACAATTTAAAAAAAATAAATTAATTATTCAGGTTACTCATGGAAAACCCACATGACTCATTTAGAAATATGTTGTAGAATTACCACAAAATAATGGAGAAATAAAGGAAAATCATAACTTATACTAGTATTTGGTCATCATCTGATCTCAATCACTATGTAGAGACGAAATGGGAGAAGCTTCCATTTCAGAAAAATAAACTGAAAATGGGGTAAACATTTTCACATGGATATTGATTTCTAAATGACATGATAAACATAATGTAACAACTAGAAGATTTAATATCTGGCTGATATAGTTCCAATGAGATTGATAGTGCTTAGATCGGAGATCAAATGAAAATGATCTCTCATGTATAAGAGAGGATGTGGAAATGTGAGATCCCATGATTTTCATGTGGAATCATGGATGAAGAAGGATAAAAAACCAAATAATGATGTAGGGGTAATTTTGGTCATCTCACTCATATAAATAAACTGTATGATTTGGTAGCATGGTATGAATATACAGATTGTCAAACAATGTTCAAAACATTTGGTGCTCCCTGTCCATGCATGACATGCATACAAACTTGGAACATTGTTTTAAAAACCATGAAATAGCCATAAAAATATCCACTATTTAAAAATAAAAAGGATTCCCAAGACTGTGCACCCAGTAGTATGGTTTTCCAAACGGTGTCTACTACCTATGTTGAAAAACCTAGTTACTCATCAGAAGCTAATCATTTTTCCAAACCGGGTGCCTCTATCTAAAAATTTCCCAAAATGGAGTTCTTAGGGTCCAACATACATGAAACAATAATGGTACACATAGGTACATTATAATCCATAAATCAATCAAAAAACAAGGCATATGGTAAATAAACCGCTTTCTATTGTGATATAAATCAAAATAAGAGTTAGTATTAGCACCAAAATCAAAATGTCAAATTATTGAGTATTTTTTACCCACTTAGAGACTAAGGATACCGAGGAGTACAACCAACATGTAACACTATACAAACATCCCATTTGGCCCCATTTTACAAATAAAATCAACACAATTACCATCTATATGAGAAAAAATGACACAAATATAATAGCATTCAACAAAATATCATCCATTATATAAACAAACTATGCATAAAATGACATCATATTGTTTAATGTTTTGTATGAAAAGATTACATTTTACTTGATTATGTCCCCCCGAGAACTCGCAACATAGACATACTATATAAAACCTTGAAAAATCCCTTTATGATATTCTAAACTGATGTTTTAATTAAAAAAATTCTACCAACTATCCGATCATTTTGACTAGTCTTGATGTAATGATTTAATAAGAATAAAAATTAATAAAAATAGATAAAATGGTTGATTGCATAATTACTATTCCTCACAAAACCTTGGGAAAATCTACCTCTTTGAATTATACCATATTTATTTATATATAATCAACTCACCCTTTATATATTTTCCATTTTTTCTCTTGTTAACTACTGATCACTACATATGGGGAATATTTCTTGGTTATCCATTACTAGAACAACCCAAAATTTGTGGTCAAATGGGTCATCATTCATAATATAGAATTAATATATGAGGATATTGTGGTTTATAAATAATCTCATAAACTAGTAAGTTTTTTATTACTCTATAATGACTAGCGTAGCAAGAAGGGTATGGAAAATGTTGATCACTGCTTCTACAAAATATATGCAAAACAAATCTTATATTTACTTTTTTTTGATATATAACATCTCTCAAGAAATAAAAATTACATGGAAGTTGTTTCCAATAGAATGATACAAATATTCTAATAAATGTTAAATACTTCAATAAACTACACCATTACCAAACCATGTTTTCATCTTTATTGAAATTATTTTTATAATTATACTATTATATGATTAATGTATATATTATTAATCACTTATGTATAATTCATTTATTTGAAATTTCAAAAATAATAATCACTTTTATAGTATAAGAGCCAGCCAATGTGATTATAGTTTCACAAATCATTTACAATAAAATACGAGTAATAATTTGGAAAATCATGAACCCCATCACATAATCACATTAATGGGGAATTACTTTCTGTATTACTATACACTAATATTTGTACTAATAATTATGATTTATTGATTAATCTCCTCTAAAATTATGTATATATTATATCTATATAGTATTTTGGTGACATTAAAATTACCTTGTTAAATAGTACACAGTTACTATTTAAAATTGAATATCAATCCATAAATTCTAAACCAAAACATCACAATCCAAAGAAATATTCATTATTAACAACGGATAATAAAAGTTACAAGGGTACAAGTCTAAAAAATGGGAATAATTTACCATTTAAAATTAAAAAATAAATCCTAATATAAATGAAAATAAAAGTGAAATAAAAATGAGAAATATATTATAATAAATCATTCATGATAAATATAATATAAATTTTAAAAATTAAAATATAATGATAAACTATATATAGTTGATATAAAAGACCAAATATAAATGAAATTAAATCACCCACAATATTAATGTGACACATTATAAAATAATGCAAATTTTTATATTTTTTATTCTAGTAGGAATTTTAATTATAAATATTATTCACATGGGATATTTCATTGAATGGATGTTAATATTTTAATTCATATTGTTTGATATTTTGGAGTAAATTGTTTTAGATATATATAACTACTCCATAGAGATTCCTCAAGAAATTTGGTGAGTCTTTTGAGATTCAAAATGAGTTTTGAATGATTAGAGGTATTTTTCCATAGTTCATAGTTAAATGTATACGATTTAGGGTAAATGACATAAACACCTAACTATGTGCCAGATCTAGTTCATATTTAAATCAAAATGTCAATGTGAATTATTTTGGGTGAACTATATGAATGGATTTTTTCATAGGTATTGGCCCATGGATTTCAAACATTATAAAAATGTATTTTATTAAGAAATATTTTGATCATATAATATTCCCATTGTTTATAAATATTATTTTATGATGAGGATAAAACTAAAGAAGAAAACTCTGTGATGAACATTACCTCATATTAGAGTTTCCTCCTTAGGAGTCCACCAAAACCCTTCCTAAGTTGGACTTCTATAGATACCACAGATAAATGAATTAAAATGAATTTGGATTGTATTTTGTCATTTCATGGCCAATGAAAAATGTTTTTAAGGATTCATGTGGAGATGATAATGGTTGTAATATTTTAGGTGAGGTTAGGGGCACACTTAAAATTTGTTTTAAAAATAAAATAGTTTAACCACATTCTTCCTATAATAAAAATGAAGAATAATTAATCATAAAAAGGATATGGTAAAATTGCTTTCATAAAATGGGTGTTTTAAATGTTTCGGATTATTTTTAACCAATGTTTTTGGTCCCCCCTCGCCACAATAAAAACAATTTTACCTTAACCACAATACATAATATTTACTATATTTACCATTAAAAATGTTTAAAAAATAATTTTAACATTTTAATTTATATATATTATTAATATTCTAAATATAGAATCTATTTATTTAAAATTAAAATGGAATTATTTGTAAAATATTATTTAAAGTTAGTCAGGGAAACAAAATGATAATTTGGTGTTTTAAAGAGAAATGTTTAAAAAGATTATAATTTTTTGTATGAAAATTAAATATGATATTGATTACAATGGACTAAGGTGTATTAATGGATGTATAATTGAAATAATTTTACCTTGTATGTCATTTAAAATTTAATTTTACTTAATAGAAAATAAAATAAAATTATGTTTTAAATTAAATTTATTTATATTTTACTATTAATCATAAAATACTACTTTTCAAAAAAATAACATATATTCACCCTATCAAAATATTGATATTTTTTATTTCTAAAATTATATGTATTTCTTAATATTACTTTTCTAAAAGTGTCAAAAATTGTTTTATTAATGATTAAATTATTTTTTAGATTGTTTTTTGCATTCATATAATGAATATACATAAAATTAAATAATTTGATTATAAACATATTTCCATTATATAAAAATATTTTAATTAATATATATAACTAATTTATAACTATTCATATCACTATATTTAATGGATACTTTACAATGGATATGTTTAAATTGATATACTAATAATATAATGTTGTTTGGTTAAAACTCATTATTTTATGTAATGCAAGAAAAATGTGTGTTGTGTATAGAGAATGATTGTAATGTTTTTTCGTATAACTCATGATATCAATGAAATTTACTTTATTCCAAAATATAAATTCCTAAATAATCAGTTTGTTACATTATAGATAAAATGTTATTAAAATTTCCATCAAAATTCATCATTTTATTAAATACTAATGAGGCTACTTCCACTTCATCATATACTCATGTTCCCATGTGTCATCATTGAATAAGTGGTTTCATGAAATAACTACAACCATGTCAGTAGTCTTGTTTAATATAACATTTTATATATGATCTAGAAACACAAAATGTTGATCTTCATTATAAATATCATTCTCCAGTGGTACAACCTATGAGTTCAGTACTTATAAAGGTTCGATTATTTATTTCCTTAGGAGAGAAACATGGAATACATAATTGACATTAGTGATGTTTAGAGAAATCACCAATTTATATAATATAGTCTAGCTATGATCAACAATTTCAAACAGACTAATATACCTAGGGTGATGTTTCCTTTTCTACATGACTCTCATAACATTCTTCCATGGTGAAATTTTTTAGAACACATCGTCACCAATTTCAAATTCTAGAATACAATGAATATTATCATCATTACTTATTTTTCGAGTCTATTGTTCCCTAATGTGTCATGTAATGTATGAAACCTTATCTACCATTTATTAAGTTATCTCATGTCCCACTATATTTAATTGTTCTACTTTATTCCAGTATGTTAGAGTTATACACATATTTCTATAAAGGTATTTTAAATGGTAAATATGATTTCTCGAGGGAATTCTATTCATAAAAGAAATGTAGATATGTTGAATCTTTTGATCCCAACAGATATTTATTTATATTTAACCATATCTTGTTCAATTTTATTGGGATTTAATTTTTAACTGAGACTGTCCATATTCCTTTGGAGGATACATTTTAATGAGAATCATCTATGTATCAAGAGCATGATGACGACTTTACCAAAACATTGAAGTAAATCTTCTTGTCCTGATCAGATAAAATTTAATTTTTTACTCCATGAAACCCTACATCTTCCATCATGAATATAATGTCAAGATGATCTATATAATATTATTCACTTATAGGGATTAAGTGTACTGACATAGTATGTTGATAGACAAAAACCCATATAACATTATTCCATTAATGTAATCTAGGGAGTCTAACAAAAAAATCCATTGTGATATTTCCCATTTCCATTATTTTATGTTAAATGTTTATTATAATAATTTATTTCATCCATAAATTTCAAGAATACTAATCACCGAGATAGATAATTTTTTATATCTATCTTCATTCCATCCCACTTGAAATGATTTTTAAAATCACTCTATAACATCATACATCTGATAAGAATATAGACTGAATAACATTGTGCTTCCATTAACATCTCAATATTAAAATATAGATTGGATGGATGGATTATTAATTTCATAATCCTTATCATTATATCATGATCATGGTAAAATAAAAAACATTTCAAACCATCATTTGATGCTCTATATCTTCCTTATGTTCCTCTTTTATTATCACAATGATAGATTTTTTAAAATTCAACTAAGAGAGATATTATTTTTCCCCTTCTTGCATGATTTATAGACACATATTTTACAAATCCATGAATACTTGTCATTTTTTAATCGTCATCATTGATAACACATCATGGTCTATTTTTCTAAAATCATCGGCAACCTAGTTCTATTTTACAAGGTTTTATTATATTAAAATGTAATAATTGTAAATCTAATAAATCCATATTTTATGGTTCATATTAAACTTATTCTATGTTAAAATATAATTTAAAATATTATGCTTTATGTATATATAACACTCTTATCTAAAATTATAATTTGTCCATTTCATTAATTCAAATAATACATGACATAAATCCAAATCACGAGTTCAGTAAATTTTATGATGAATATTAAATTATCATGAATCATAATTTTTAACCATTATATTATATGCATGAACACATCAAATTCCATTTTTGTATGTATCTCAATTGAATACACACTATTCTATACTACATGTATGTTTAAACATTAGAAAACTAAATAATATTTCATTCATATCCTTGATATTTTCATCACATTTATCTATCTGAAGGAACATAACCTCTTCTTACTTAAATGTTGAGTGTAATAGATAGTTAGGAGAAATTATCCAAAAATCATATATAATATATAGATAAACTCAGAAAAATTTGTATCTCTGTCACCAAGGTTGGTCCAGACCAACATTCAATAGACTATGCCAATAATATATCTACTAATACACACTCTTGTGAAGTTATATTCCCTAAAAATGATACATTTACAAGAACAAATTCACACATTATAAATATTATTGACATTCTCCATCCATATAGAATTTAGTACAATTATCATGTGGTCCATATTCTATTCCTTTCACATTGAACATTTACGAAAAACATCTAAATTGAATACATCAAGCTGATGAATTTAATATCTTAAACAATCTACTAATTACATCTATAAATATTGGGGGGGGGGGAATTATTATGACCAAAATTCGATCTAATTTAATTTTTTCCAATGAGTTAATTCATTAATTTTTACAAACATAACCAAGGGTATTCTATTGGGAGTCATTAGAAATAATATTGTACAATGTTTAAGTTATATAGAGAACCAAAAATAATTATTTTTTGGAAGGCTAAAAAGTTTTTTTGAATGGACCTAACCGTATTCTTGCACAGTAGGCATATCATTAATGCAAATTTTATCCCCAATAATTTGAGATAAATACCCTATTGAGTTGAAATTATGACCTACACAATTTATGTGATGTCCAAAGAAATTTTTACACATCATCACATTGATAGATGATCATATGTTATTTAGTAAAATAAAATTTTACTTACCTTCTTCCATAACTTATGTGGTATTTATGTTGATAATGTCCACCCATGTATTATATGATAATACATTCTACCATAGGATGAATTGATATATTAATTGGAAGCATGTTCCCACCAATGTTAACCATAGTGGTATCACATACATGAGATGTGATTATCATTAAATTAAGAGTTTTTTAGCTAAAAATACATTTCAACCTTTTGTTGGATTATTTAAAACCATAAAAAACCATTCATTTAATGAAAATTTGGGTATATCTAGTGATAAAAATTACATAATAACTTCTATATTGTATTGTATATGTATCTATCACTATGTCATTATTTTACACCTCATCTACATTATTTATTTCCTGATATTTCCCCTTTTACCATGAATTAAGAGATTACTGGAATTGATCACCATCACTAACCATTTGATTTTGGAACATGATTGGATAACTTCCAAACATATAGAATTTGAAACACTGTAGTCAGAGAGGTTCATTTTGTGGAGCATTCTAATTATTTATATCATTAGATTTCTTATTCCAACTACATTAGTGTTGAACCATACAATGACATTCCAATGAACACATAAAATATTTAGTAGTCCCCTTGTGTCTATTTTTATTAGGAACATTCACACACATTGTGCATATAAGAAATATCAACCTTTTATCTCTATAGAGCATACATATTACATTGAATTAAAATTGTCAATTATTTTTAAATACATGAAAATTATATGTAACATCAACCCCCATTTTATCGATGATATCACTTAAAATATTATATTCATAACTTTTTATAGCTCTTAGGTATAAATAAATTTAGATAATTAGTTTAAAGCCACTTAAGAAATGATAAAACTTAATATTAGGTTTAATGATAATACCAGAATAATAAATAAAAGTATAGTTAAATAAGCATCATAGGTACAAATAGATTCATAATACTTTTCATTTATCTCAACAAAATCATTCACTACCTTCATACGAAGAAAATAAGAACTGTACATATTGAAAAATAAATTCTTCAACTAATGAAAATAAATGGATTTATTTTCATAATTTTTCAGTGTATTCTCAATAAGAGTCCACCATTGATTTTATTCAACATCAAAATGGTAGGAAACCAAAATGAATAATTCATGTTCCAAAAAAACTAAGAATATGTTATATCATTTCAATTGTCCTAGACCATTTTTAAATAACTAATGGATCAAAATACCCTTAATGAAAGATGACATTACCTCTTGGTGGAATGAAAAAATTCTTCTCCCTCTATTGTTCATGTAAAAATATAGAATGAGTCATATATTGATAAATTTTTATGATTATAAAACCCATATTTTTCATTCCATATCCCACTATAATTGGATGATCAGGATGATAGCCATTTAATTAATTATCACACTCTGCATTATCAACGTTCCTTCAGGATCTTGTCATTTACTAAAACCAAAAAGAATAGTGTGAAGAAACAATAATCATGACGGGGAACCACATAATAATGAAAATCCACTGATAAGATTTCAAAAACATTAAAAATTATGTAATCTATAAAACCTTAGGTTTAACCTAGGTTATTCATAGTGATCATATATTTAAACCCTTCATGATGATTTTTAATTTTTTTTAATTTATAAAGTTTTTACCCAAAGTGCGTTGAGATAGGTGTGTAGAAAGGCCCATTTTAATCCACCATGTGATGATCAAGTCAATCACAATGATCTATTTTAATATTTATTACCCATTGGTACCACTATACCTGATTCACATCCACCTACAGTATCAACAGATGGATGTAATTTATTAGAAGAATATCTATCAATCCTTTATAAAAATTCTAGAAAATTTTCTTATACTTAAACACTTCCAGAGACTTCTCCATATACATGAAATTATATATATCACGATGTTATTATCATCATCATTTCCAATGTCAATTAAATTTATCCTACAATACCAAATAGAAAAAAATTTAGGCTTATCGTGCATATATATTACATTCTTTTTATTAATATTCAATACATTATTCAAATGCATGCTGAATGAGAATAATTGTTTACTGTATTTAGAAAAAAGAAAACCCAAACAATTAGAACATAGGAAAACTACATTACCTCCCTTAATACATAATAATATTATTAAAAATATCATACCTCATACATTTATTTATAACTCAAGTAAAGGACACATAAGAAAGGGTGAGATGAGATTCTTAGTCCAAAAAACAAACGCAAATACGTTAGAATAATATGAACATAACGGTATATTAATATGAGCATGATATTGGAAATCCATAACCTTTAAATCCATGATTATAATCATGTTTCATGGAACAAAGGTTAGAAATCTTTGAGAAATTAATAATATAGTAATCAATGAACATGATACATGAGTGGAAAATATTATAATAAGATACAGATTTGTGAAATACACATAAGAATATGATATCAAATTGAAAGGTTACCCACCTAGACATTCATAAAACGTCAGGATTTCAAAAAAACATGGGTGATTACTTCATGATTGGGATTACCTCCCAAGTACATTATTTGGTGCATGAGATAACATACAATGTACCCTCTAAGCTCATATAACAAAAATAATTACCCAACACACTAAATATAGATATAAATCCTTCTAATAACATAATGAAAATTATATGTTCAAGATCAATAATATTAAGTAACATTAATCAACTAATAACCCATAGAATTGAATCAGTTTCACTAAATTTTCATCATATCATAAATTATGGAAAAAAGAACGGTTTCATGTTTATTTCATTAATTCGTCATAGCATAACCCTTGAATTAATTATGTGGGTCTCATATGAATTTTATAATGGTGTAAATGGTGGATGAGAAATAGTTTTTATAAACATATTTTCATAATTAATCATACAGAAATTGAATATGAATGGAATTCATGGTTCATATCTCTAGTAGATAGGTACTAGTTCTCGGACAGTAGGACACACTTAGTATTCCACCCTATGGCCCCTCAGGTATTTGTAGATTTATATCATTCCATGTATCCATTGGTTTATGTCTTGATTTGTGTTTGGGAAGAATTTACATGAATATAGTTTTTGTATTTTATGTCGTGGATCAATTTCAAGATTTAATATACGAAGATTTTCCATTTTATTATATCATGTAGGCGGGGAGTCTAGAGTAGTTAATATCAAAGGGTAGTGGAATCAGATGTTAGTGGTAAAAGTTATGTGAATGATAATGTGTTGGATGAGAAAATACACATGGATGTAAGTTCTTTTACATTGTTGGAACATTTGATTCATACCTATAATCAGGTGGGAAAACCATTGGTTTTTAATATATTCAGTTGAGTAAGGGATGATTTTGGATTACAAGGATAATTGGGAAAAGTGGGATCTGTGTTGTATAACATTTATTTTTTAAAATTTATAGAACCTAAATCTTTTCAGACCTAAAAAGGTTAGGCTTTTTGTGGTGTCAACCTAGAAGTGGAAACATGAGAGGGGGTGACGATAGCACGAAAATGCAATATTCCTACAGCTATGTAGATGAAGTACATTTAGGAAATAGAAAAACTATAGGTGAATGTTCCTAAGAGATTGATATAATTTTATTGAATAGTTTAATCATGATGTGAGATTTCTAAAAAACTCAGCTGGGAAGTCACTTTGAGGGCTTGGGTAATGAAGGGTGTGACCAGCAGACATTCTAGATTGAGAAAACCAATGATGACCCATTTTTTCCTTAAGAGTATTATACTGATGACTGATCTTGTCAATTATCATGAGATATAACACAAGATATTCCAGATAGAGGATTATGCAACCCATTTATGAGGAAGGGTCGATACGGTAGTAAGAAAGGATAAAATATTAATAATATTTACCACTTCCAATGGATGATCGATCATCCAAAAAAATAAAATACAATATGTAGGGAGGTAAAATCAATATTGTAGGAATTTATATTTAGGTGGAGGATGTAGATGATGGGGATTCTGCTCATAGGGGTGATCTTTTAGAGATAGTTGAAGAGGCTAGGAATCCTTTGAAGATCCTCCTGCATTTTAGAGAATTTATGGAAGAGAAATTCATCTAAATAAATTACTTATTAGAGGATTCTGAGAAGATGATAGGAAGGCATATCCTTTTGGATAATGACTATAAATAGACTTATTTTATCAACAAGATGAACCATATTTTAGTAAAATGATTCCATGAAAGGATGTTCAACAAAGAGGATTACATAAAAGAGTAGGAAAACAATGGGATTCATTTTTTATGAACTGTTAAAGAATGATCTAAAAATTTTGGTATCCTATATCTTATATATACCTCTTATAGATAATAATTATAATATGCTCATGTTATCTTATACCAATGTTTTTTTTCTATTAGTGTTTATTCTGGGTAATCGTGGGTTTCTCAATTTTTCAAAAAATGTGTGTTTGATAATATAAAAATAATTTTCACAATAAGAAAATTTCATGAAAAATGATTTTTTAAAAATAAAACATCATTAATAATTATTTTTAGAAATCAATATCAAATAATAAAAATTCTATAAAATAATATTATAATTTTTTTTGGATAAAATGGATTTCTGATCAATGTGTCAAATAATGTAAAATTTCAAAAAAAAAAGTCTCAATTATTATAAGTACCTATGAGTGGGAATATAATAAAGTTACATAAAACTATCAGGAATAAATAGATAAAAATTACATTCATTTGTCTATATGGATATAGATCATAATATGTTTTCACTGAAAAAAAATACACACAATCCTGATAGATGATGAGATTGTATTATACATTCATTACCAATTTTGTATCATGGAATATAATGACCCCTGCTAGAATTAAATAATGTAGAACTCATATTATATTGACGATATATAAATTCATGATATTTCCAATTATTAGGCTATATATACACATTGTTGTAGAAGATAGTTCTATAATATACTATACATCTCAGAGAATGAAAATTGTTAAAAAAATTATTACAGATTCGTTTAATTTTGAACCATAAACACCAGAAAGATTGATCCTAAAATATATGGGTAAACCGAAACAGACTTCAGAAGAGAAATAATAATATAAATTGATTGTAATTATATAAATAACATATAATATATTGGTTGGGAATATTCAATGTGTCCCACATAGGTAAAATATGAGACACAATTCCCCTACATTCAATAAAGACTTCACTTGTACACATCGAAACCTCCTACAGAAAAATAAAATTTTTAAAAATATATTTTTTATCCACAGAAATATAATATATATATATAATACCATATACAATTTACATATGACATTTTATCACCTACATATTAACAATTTTATTTTAAAGTCGTGATTTGGGAAATTAAATTTATGTTATTATTATTGGTTTTGATATTATATTTTTAGCCTTATATAAATCATCATGAGTCCTTAGTGACCAAAATTTTAACCATGATATAAATATCATATATATATATAGTATATTTATATTTGTTGTATCTATAAAACAAAGTGATAGAAATTGGATACTCCGTTCGTGGAGACCATAGAACATACATTTTCTTTATTATTATTTTCATTTTTATATATGATTGAATGAAATAAAAGTAAATGGTATATTATCATTAAAGATTCTTTCAATTTTTTATGTATCACAAATTTAAAAAAACTACATTTCCATGCATTTAAATTGTGAATGAATCACATCACTTTGCATGGTGGTAGACCATCATACACACGAACAATGTAATCATATTCTAATAAAATTTAAAAAACATGAAGGTATTTGTGGAATAATAATTCTATATGATTAATAAAATCATAAATATCATATATAAACAATAATATGATAATTACATCCATCATTTATAATTAGAAATGGAAGAATGAATGACATATGTTTCCGTGGCAGTAGTTCTCCCTACAGACAAAAGAGGATTTTGTTTCCCATTTAATTGAAATAGATATGGTTGTTCGTGATTGCCTATGTATAATAAAATATTATTAAGTGTAATATACAGAATAAAATATATCATCATCATATAATAATTAATTAATCATTTGGTTGAAGAATAAAAACTAAAACCCACATTGATAGACATTACCTTTTTTATTGTTATTATCCTTAGGTTTGTTAAAAAAGTCATACTATGATAGATTTATGTGAAAAAGGATTATAAAGTTAGATTATGAAATTTTAGATGTTATTTGGGCCGATATTTTATAAAAAAGGATATTATTTTTCTAAAATATGTAGATAATAGGCGGCCTATTATATGATAGTTGGGTGTCACAATTGTGATGTTTATGAATGGAAAATTAGTAGCCACATTTTTATGATGAAAAAATTCTCATAATAGCAATATAGATTATCCATGAAGGAATGGATTAAAAATATGGACTGATTATGGGTTTTGGAAATAATTTTTGTTTTCTATCCATTTTATTTTTCATTTACCCTTCCACCCCTTGTTAATCCAATTTCTAACTTTACTAAGATAATGTTTTTTTTGAATTTACTATTCAGTTTGTTCATAAATAATTTTTAAATTTTTATATAAAATATATTATTATAATTTAAAATATTTATTCAATTCATAAAACTTCAATTCACATAATTGGTAATATATAATTTAATATAAAATTTAAAGAAATAGTTGGAATAAATTTTTTAAAGAGAATGTGTTCAAAATATTACTATGTTTTTTGTCTCAAAATTCAATATGAAATTGTATAAAATGGAATAAATTGGATTATTGGTTTCATAATTGTATAAATTTTATGTTTTAACAAATTAATAATGTTATTTATCTTAATATTTTTTATTAATTAAAAGGTTGTTTTCAATAAAACATTACTATATACAAAATTCATCAAAAAATGAAACTACACAAAGATAAAAATTTAATTTTAAGAAAATTTTATCATGATGAATTCAGAAATTAAATATATTTTAAAATTTTAAATTTCTAATTTTTTGAAAAATGTATATAATTAATGTTCAGAAAAATAAATAACATTCATTTTTTTGGGAAAATAATATTTTCCAAACAGACAATGAATTTACTTAAAATTAATTACTTTTTTCTATCAATATGATTCCATTTAAAAAAAATCATGTAACATTTAAATATTATTAATTTATATTCAAATAATTATGTTTAAATATTATTTTATAATGGTCTGCACTAACTAAATATATTAATAAAATAACTTGGTTTTGTAAAATCTCAATGAAAATTTGTAAAATAAACATACATTGTATTTCATGTATTACAAGATTAACCTGATATTTTCTGAAGGAAAATATTAATAATATATTTACATTATTCCAATATAATAATTAATAAAAACTAATGGTGTTACAATGGGTCTCCCCATCATTCTTTCATTGTATTCATTTTTATTTATGTGGGGTTTTTGGGTTATTTCGAAGGAGTTTTTTGTTACATATCATCATAACCTCTCCTTTGTTCCTCATATTATCTGATGTCATGGTTTAGGTTACCCATTTTGGTATTTTAGATATGAATCCCCCAAATCATGGGGGAAACTTATTGGTTTCATTTTTCATTCATATTTTATATCATGAGGGCATCTTGGGGTTATAGTTTAACCTAATCAAATATCAATTCAAATAATATATGAAATTATTTAAATTTATCAAGGGTTATATTTATGAATTGAATTATTTTTTCTATTTACTGGGTAACAATATATTTGTCTTCAGATTGATATGTTGTTGACAGGATGCCATGGACTTTATATGGATGATTTGTCATAGTTTATGTGTGATTGGGGCACCTAGGGTGATTATATTAATTATTCATATTATATATATGTGAGTTAATATGTTTTAAATTGTTAAAATGGTTAAGAATAATGAATTAAAGAATTTATTATTAATTAATGGATATTACAAATTGGGATTGGTACATAGGGGTTGATTTAGAATTTATAAGAACTTTAGAATAGGTGTTAGGATGTGAATTCAAAATGGTGTTGGAATTATTAATGTGGTTTTTGGTTTCATGAGCATGTCCTTTTAGTCTTTTTTATTTTATAGTAATGTTATATGTGGTATACCTTCCAATATAGATGAAACTATTATTTAAATGAATCATTTAAAAAAATATAAAATTTATAAGCATTGAAAATAATTCTATGATCCATAATTGGCAATTATGCATTGGCTAGATGCCTCATTTGTCAAAGGACATGTACTTAATTATAGTAGTGTGTCTAATTCTATGCTATGATTTAAGGGGATGAATATAAATTTATATAGTGGAATAAATATAGTATAATGAGAAATAGGTACACTTTGTGTAATATAGGTAGATGTGAGGGGGGAATTAAAATGAATGTCGTAAGGATCGACCAACTTAGAACCATGAGAAAACATAATGTTTTTTACATGTTAAGATATTGATGAATAGAGTGTTATTTCTAAAAACGGGTTTCATTAAGTGGGTGGTAGTCCTTGTAGGTATTCGTGGATAGGTTAACTATGATGTCAGATTTGATGTGTCTTTAGATGGTAATGTGTTTGAGGCTGTCATTCTAATTTGAATAGTCCTATGTGGTCAGTGATACAACGTAAAGATTTTATTTTGGCCAACAGATGTTATACCATATCTGTATTGGTGGTGCATCTATGGGGTGTCCTATTAGAGGTATGATATATGGGACCGTGATGGGTTAAAAATTGAGTATTTAATCACAATAAAGTTATAGAAAGGATGATTTAGTGATGATTGAAGTTTTTTCATTAGAACACAGATCAACAGTGGGGGAATTATTGGTCAATTGTTTATAGGGGAACATTTTGAACTTGAGTGAGAGAACAAAATATTGTGGAATAGGTTCGAGTAAAATTGATAGCTCACCTTCTGACATTATGAGATGCTGCTGGTGGGACATAATTCCAAACATGTTCCGAAAAACTAAGAATATATTATATCATTTCAATTGTCATGGACCATTTTAAAATAACTAATGGATCAGAATACCCTTAAATGAATGATGAAATTTCCTCTATTGTTCATGTAAAAATATAGAATGATTCATATATTGATAAATTTTTAGGATCATAAAACCCATATTTTTCGTTCTATCTCCCATTAGAATTGGAAGATCTGGATGATAGCCATTTCATTATATATCACACTCTCCATTATCAATGTTTCATCGAGATATTGTCATTTACTAAAACCTAAATGAATAGTGTGACGAAACAGTAATCCTGACGGGGAACCACATAATAATGAAAAACCACTGATAAGATTTCTAAAGCATTAATAATTTTGTAATCTATAAAAACTTAGGTTTAACCTAGTTTATTCATAGTGATCATATATTTAAACCCTTTATTATGGTTTTTTAATTTTTTTAATATCTAAAGTTCTTACCCAATGTGTGTTGAGATAGGTGTGTAGCAAGGCCCTTTTTCATCCATCATGTGATGGTCAAGTCATCACAAGGATCCCATTAAATATTTATTACCCATTGATACCACAATACCTGATCCATATCCACCTATAGTATCCACATATGGATGTAATTTATTAGAAGAAACTCAATCAATCCTTTATGAAAATTCTTGAATATTTTCCTATACTTAAACACTTCTATAGACTTATCCATAGACATGATATTAGGTATATCACTATGTTATTATCATAGTTATTGCTAATGGTTAATTAAATCTATCATACAATACCAACTACAAAAAAATAGGCTTATCGTGCATAGATATTACATCATATTTATTAATATTCATTAAATTATTCAAATCCATGCCGAAGGACCATAATTGTTTAGTGTCTTAAGAAAAAAGGAAACCCAAACAATTATAACATAGGTAAACTAAATTTTCTCCCTAAATACATAATAATATTATTAAAAATATCATATCTTATACATTTATTTATAACTCAAGTAAAGGAAACATAAGAAAGGGTGAGATGAGATTCTTAGTCAAAAAAAATTGCAAATACATTAGAATAACATGAACTTAACGACATATGAACATGAGCATGATATTAGAAATCCATACCCTTCAAATCCAATATCATAATCATGTTTCATGGAACAATGATTGGAAATATTTGATAAATGAATAATATGGTAAACAATGAACATGATACATGAGTAGAAAATTTTATAATAAGATACAAATTTGTGAAGTATACATAATAATAGGAAATAAAATTGAAAGGATACCCACCAAGACATTCATAACATGTAAGGATTTGGAAAACAACATGGGTTCCTACTTCATCATTAGGATTACCTCCCATATACTTTATTTGGTGCATGGGAAAACATACAATGTGCCCTCTGAGCTCATATAACAAAAATAATTACCCAATACAGTAAATATAGATTTAAATCATTCTCATAACATTATTAAAATTCTATGTTAAACATCAATAATATTAAATGAAATTAATCAAATAATAACCCACCTAATTGAATTAGTTTCATTAAATTTTCATCATATCATAAATTGTGGGAAAAAAGAACGGTTTCAAGTTTATTTCATTATTTAATCATAGCATAAACCATGAATTAATTATTTGTGTCTCATATGAATTTTATAATGCTATAAATTATAACAACCCATACATTACATACATTGTTATTACTTCATAATTGAAGCACACTTGTTACAACATATAACAAAAACCAGGAAATTACTGTATAGGTATTGTGTCTTTGGAAACTGGGAAACATAAACAACTAGTTCATAAAGCATCTACATTGTCTCCCACTTATTTCATTATATATAGAGTCCCTTTTGGAATATACTACTTAATAACCTTCTTCTTGAACTGGGGAAAGAAAACATAAAAAATGGTGATCTCAATTGCTCAGTAAGGGTAAACAAAAGAAATATCAATCTCATCATATTCATTAGAAAATAACATTTTGGAAATCTTAACCTGCAAAAGAGATCATAATTTCATAACATGGGATAAATAATAGTAGTGAAATCTAATCTCAATAATCATAACATAAAAAATAAAACATTGTGGAATACACACATAATAATAGAGGATCATTTCTTAGTTGTCAATACTCATTGCCATGTCTATCTTAAAGGACAAAGTCCATTTCTGAACCGAGTTCACTCCTCGTTTCAGTCCTGTTTCACTGAACCAGTTTAACCTACCATTCCAGCCATGTCTATCTCATGAGATATAAATATTTATCCAATGCATTGAGGGAGATATTGGTCCCACCCATCTCATAATGATACCATTCTTATGTGTGCCAAAAAATCATAAATCATACATCATTCCATAACCCGTGTATTAAAAATGGGATTCTTAAAATTCATGACATCACAAAACAATTAATATAAGATAAAGGAGTTCATAAAAATAATTCCATGACAACATAATCAAATCAATTTAATAATAGTGATAGAAATAGAAACCTATTTTATCTTATATGGAAAATAATTTTGATAAAACACTTGAACTCCATTCTTGAGGAAAATATCATCTCTACTTCAAAAACATTTTTCCTTTCTTAACATGTCATACAATTTCAAAATATAAGAATTTGATTAAAAATAAACCTGAAAACTTGTAGAGGAATATTCTTGAAAATATTTTTTTAAAAATCCATTCATGCCTTATATTTTAAAAAAACTTGTTTCTCGTACTTTTTTCGGAAAAGTCAAAATGTACCTCGTACGAAAAACGACAAAAAATTCCATTCATATATTTTACTAAAAACTCACCAAAGGGTAAAATTGGATTTAAACAATTGTAGGTGGATGGAAATAATATTAAATATTGAGGAAATATGGATGTGGATGATAAAATACACCCCAGTAAATACCAAAGTATAAACAATCTCAGATAAAAATGAGATTGTGATATTTTCCCTTACCTTAGGTCCGATTTTCTTCGTAAGTGTCCGAACCTCCTTTATAATGATTTAAATAATGTCATTGACATATTACTGAATCATACGCGTTGTTATGATATCATATATTTCCATATTCATAGCTTCTTATTAGTAATATTTCATTGCTACTCGTTATTCGTGTGTTTATTACTTTTTATTCTTATGCGTGTTTTGTCGAATAAATTATTTTTATTCTCTTTAGGTTAGAGATACCTCATTTCCAGAATGGTATTAGTGTAATATATATAATATTCATTCATTCAATTCATTTATATAATCATTTTGCAATGAATATCATGTAGAACGAGTCGCATCACATCGTGGAGACGGTATTCCGTACGTATGCACGAGCGATGATATCATTCCCATGATCGTGGAATTGTATTGGAGTGTATGTTTACTACTTTAGAATCCATATCACTTTAAAATAATCATATATAGTTATTATTTACACCATTATACCCATCCAAGTATGGTGGTGGTGGAAAATAGATTACACCATGGCGTGGAGACGGTATTCCGTACGTACGCACGCGTAGTGATTTAATTTTCCATAGGATGGATAGATGGTGAAATAGGTTTGTTTCATAATTATAATAACATGTCATTATATGAGTGATACTAATGTTATTTCTTCATACAGAAACATCTAAAGAAGAAGAATTGGAAGAAGAAATAAATTTGAATGAATCGGTAACAGACATTACCTCTTCTTTGAAGCGCCTATTTGAGACCACCTCTTAGGGAACTAAAATTGGTCTTTGAAGAAGACCAGGATCTCTAGGATGTTTCTAGGTAAGTGGAGAAAATAATTTTTCAGGGGTTGGCCGAGAATGAAGGATCAATGTTGTGTGAGGAAGAGAGGGAGGAGGTTCCCTTTTATAAGGGATGAGAAGGGCACCTTAGAAAAAACTAAAAATATTATTTTATTATAAAGTAATATTTGGTTTTTAATAGCTCCAATTTAATTTATTTAGAAGATAAGGTGGGTATGGATCGAAATCCTCTCATCCAATAGAATTTAGACAAGTTTAGGGTTCTATATTAACCTTATCATTTAAATTTAACTTTAAGTTAAATAATTTTACTTTTACAAAGTCTTTTTGTTTTCTTATACTATAAGGGTCATAAAAATACTATAAAAAGCCAAACGAACCCCATGTTTTTTATAATTAATATATAAATCCTTATCTAAGTCATTTTTCAGATCCATAGATTTTTAGGAATAAAATAACAATTAATAATATAATTTTTTTTTAAAAAATATTTTATGTCAATTTTTACACTATTCGGTAATTGATTGTTTTGAAAATCATAACAGAATGATTAGTTCGAAAAAAGTTTATTAATTCAACACTAACATGTCAGATTAACCTAGAAAATTATTTTAATTCATAAAAAGTCTCCAATTTCATTTATTTTGGTATTTATAACATCAATTCTGTCAATATTTCATTAATAAGATAATTACTACATCATCATTGTGTCATAAATAAATTAAATTATTTAATTTATAAAAATTAAAAATAAAATACCATTATGTAGGAAATCGTTTTAGCTTTCCAATGAATATTTATAGTCGAATTTATCTTATGCATAACCTAATATTAAAAATGTTTTAATTACTAATCATTGATTTTAACTATTTTAGCCAATTCTTTAAATAAATTAATATTAAATGTCCTAATCTAATCCATATGCGACTAAATGGTCATATTTTATTCCTAAGGTTATTTTTGGTCGAATTACACTTATCCAATAGAATTAGTACATGTTTTAAGGTAATAATAATATCATTTTACCCTTAATTACAATATTTACTTTTAACCGTGGTATAAAAAAGTAAAAGTTACTATTCACCAAAAATTATTTTCATCTCATTGAACCACATTTTAGTCCTTTATATTAACCGTGTCTCATGGATTTTAGAAACTCCACTCACAGAAGCGGTAAAATTAAGTTTTAAGTAAATTTTCAAATTCTCATAGGTGGTGGGTAAAAGACGGTGAAAAGTTTAATAAAATTTTTATATATCTAAAATTGTTATAAAATGACTATAATTAATTTCATTAAACTTATATAGGTATTATGTATCAATTTTGACATAAAATAAATTTAAATAAAATAAAAAATTATTCAAATAAAAATTCGGTTTTTAAATAGTAACCCAGTGTTTTCACAATTCATAAAAAATTGAATGTTTTCAGAAAAATACCAAAATTACACCCTAGGCTAATTTCAAGATTCCGAATCCCAAAATGAATATCGTTTTGAAAAAAAATAAAAAAATTCAAAATGTGGGTATTATTATTCATAACGGCTAGTTATAATAATATTTTAATAGCATGTCGTTGTTTATTGAAACTCGGTATTGCGTACAATGCAAGCTATCGACGAAGGCCGCAATTGCATGTAAAGCAAGACAAGATAGTGGTGTGTGTAGTGAAATATTCATTTGATGATATATATAACCTAAAAACAAAATATTTACCATAAAAGTCTCAAGTGTTACATAAATGGTGGATGAGAAATGGGTTATCTAAACATCTTTTCTTAATGAACCATACAAAGAATGAATATGAAGGGAATTCATGGTTCATATCTCTATTATAAAGGTACTATTTATTGGACAGTAGGACACACTTAGTATTCCACCCTATGGCCCCATAGGTATTTTTAGATGTATATCATTCCATGTATCCATTGGAGTATGTCTTGATTTGTGTTTGGGAAGAATTTTCATGAATATAGTTTTTGTATTTTGTGTCGGGGATAAATTTCCAGAATTAATATAAGAAGATTGTCCATTTTATTATATCATGTAGGCAAGGAGTCTAAAGAAGTTAATCTCAAAGGGTAATGGCATCAGATGTTAGTGATTAAAGATAAGTGAGTGATAATGTGTTGGATGAGAAAAGACACCTAGATGTAGGTCCTTTTCCATTGTTGGAACATTTGATTCATACCTATACTCAGGGGGGAAACCCTTTGGTTTATAATATATTTAGTTGAGTAAGGGATGATTTTGGATTACAAGGATCATTGAGACAAGTGGGATCAGTGTTGTATAACACTGATTTTATAGGAGTTTTAGACCCTAAATCTATTGAGACCTCAAAAGGTTAGGCATTTTGTGGTGTCAACCTAGAAGAGGAAACATGAAAGGGGGTGATGATAGCACGAATGGGTATTATGCCTATACCAATCTAGATAAAGTACATGTGGGACCTAGAAACACTATAGGGGAAGGTTACTAGGAGATTGAGCCAATTTTATTGAATAGGTTAATCATGATGAGATATTTCTGAACCACACAACTGGGAAATCAGTTTGAGGGCTTGGGTAATGAAGGGTCTGACCAGCAGACTTACTAGATTGAGAAAACCAATGATGACCAGTGTTTTCCTTTGAAGTATTCTACTGATGAATCATCTTGTCAATTCTTAGGAGATAGAGTACATGATATTCCGGATAGAGGATTATGCAACACATTGATGATGAAGGGTTGATACGGTAGTAAGAAAGGATAAAATAATAATAATATCTACCACTTACAATGGATGCTCGATCATCCAAAATAATAAAATACATTATTTAGGGAGTTAAAATCAATATTGAAAGAATTTATATTTATGTGGAGGATGAAGATGATATGGCTTCTCCTCTCAGGGGTGATCGTTTGGAGATAGTCAAAGAGGCAAGGAAAACATTGCAGTTCCTCCTGAGTTTTATAGAAGTTATAGAAGAGGAATTTATCTAAATAAATTACTGATTATGGGATTCTGAGAAGATGATAGGAAGGCATATACATCTGGATAATTTCTATAAATAGAGTTATCTTATCAATAAGAAGAACCATATTTTAGTAAAATGATTCAACGAAATGATGTTCAACAAAGAGGAGTACATAAAAGAGTACGAAAACAAGGGGATTCATTTTTTATGAACTGTTAAAGAATGACCTAAAAATATTGGTATCCTAGATCTTATATATACATCTTATGGATAAAAATTATAATAGTCTAATGTTATCTTATAACAATGGTTTGTTATCTATTAGTGTTTATTCTGGGTAATCTTGGGTTTCTCAATTTTTCAAAAAATGTGTGTTTGATAATATGAAAATAATCATCATGATATGACAATTGCATGAAAATTGACTTTTTTAAAAATAAATCATCATTAATAATTATTTTTGGAAATCAATGTCAAATAATACAAATTTTCCAAAAATATTATTATAAATCATTTTTTGGATAAAATGGATTTTTATTCAAAGTGTCAAATAATGTAAAATTTTAAAAAATATTTTATCAATTATTATAAGTACCTATGAGTGGGAATATAATAAAATTACATTAAACTATAGAAAATAATCAGATAAAAATAACATTCATTTGTCTTTAGGGATATATATTATAATATTTTTTCATTGAAAACAAAAAAATACACAATCCTGATAAATGATGAGATTGTATTATATATTCATTACCAAATCTGTATCATGGAATATAATAACCCCTGCTGGAATTAAATAATGTAGAACTCATATTATATTGACTATATATTAATTCATGATATTACCAATTATTGGGCTATATATACACATTGTGGTTGAACATATTTGTATAATATACTATACAACTCAGTGAAAGAAATTTTTTATAAAATAATCAATACAGATTCGTTAAATTTTGAACCATAAAAAACAGAAAGATTAATCCTAAAATATATGGGTAAACCCAAATAGATATCAGTAGAGAAATAATAATATAAATTGATTTTATCTATATAAATAACATATAATATATAGGTTGGGAATATTGAATGTGTCCCATAGAGGAAAAATATGAGACACAATTCCCCTACCTTCAATAAAGACTTCACTTGTACACATCGAAACCTCCTAGAAAAAAATAAAAGTTTTTAAAAATATATTATTTATCCACAAATATATATATATATATATATCATACCATATAGAATTTACATATGACCTTTTATTACCTACATATTAAGAATTTTTTGTTAAAGTCGTGATTTGGGAAATAAAATATATGTTATTATTATAGGGTTTGATATTATATTTATGGCCTTATAAGAATCATCATGAGCCAATAGTGCCCAATATTTTAACCATGATATAAATATCATATATACATATATATAGTATATGTATATTTATTGTAGTCTATAAGACATAGTAATAGAAATTTAATTCGCCATTCGTGTAGACCATAGAACATACATTATCTTTATTGTTATTTTTATTTTTATATTTGATTGAATTAAATAAATGTAAATGATATATTATCATTAAATATTCGTTCAATTTTTTATGTATCAAAAATTTTAAAAAACAACATTTACATGCATTTAAATTGTGAACTTATCACATCACTTCGCAAGGCGGCTGACCATCATAAACATGGAAAAAGTAATAATATTCCAATAATATTAAAAAACAGGATGGTATTTGTTGAATAATAATTCTATATGAATAATAAAATAATAAATATCATATATAAACAATAATATGATAATTACATCCATCCTTTATAATTAGAAACTGAATAACGAATGACATATGTTTCTGGGGCAGTAGTTCGCCCTACAGACAAATGAGGATTTTGTATCCCATTTGATTGAAGTGGATATGGTTTTTCATGATTACCTATGTATAATAAAATATTATTAAGTGTAATTTATAGAATAAAATATATCATCATCATATATTAATAAATTAATCATTTAATTGAAGTATAAAAACTAAAACCCACATTGATAAACATTACCTTTTTTATTTCTATTATCCTTATGTTAGTTAAAAAAGTCATACTAGGATAGATTTATATGAAAAAAATATTATATAATGAGATTATGAAATTATAGATGTTTTTGGGCCGATATATTTTATAAAAAAGGATATAATTTTTTTAATATATGTAGATAATAGGCGGCCTTTTATATGATAGTTGAGTGGCACAATTGTGATGTTTGTGAATGGAAAATGAGTACACAATTTTTTATCATGAAAAAATTTTGATAACAGAAATATGCATGATCCATGAAGGAATAGAGTAAAAATATAGACTGATTATGGGTTTTGGAAATCGATTTTATTTTATATCCATTGTACTTCTCATTTACTCTTCCACCCATTGTTATTCCAATTTCTAACTTTACTATGATAATGTTTTTTTTGTATTTACTAATCATTTTGTTCTAATTTTTTTTTAAATTTTTATATAAAATATATTATTATAATTTAAAATATTTAATAAAGTTTTTAAACTTTGATTCACATAGTTGTTAATATATAATTTAATATAAATTTTAATGAAATTATTTGAATACAATTTTTAAAAGAGAACGTGTTCAAAATATTATTATTTTTTTGTCTCAAAATTCAATATGAAATTGTTTAAAATAAAATAAATTGGATTATTGATTGGATAATTGTATAAATTTTATGTTTTAACTAATTTATAATGTTATTTATCTTAATATTATTTATTAATGAAAATTTTGTTTTCAATAAAACATTACTATATTTAAAATTTCTCAAAAAATGAAACTAAGTAAAGGAAAAAATTTAATTTTAAAAATATTTTTTCATGATGAATTCAGAAATTAAATATATTTTAAATAACTAAATTTATAATATTTTGAAAAATTTATATAATTAATGTTCACAAAAATAAATAAAATTTATTTTTTGTGAAAATAATTTTTTTCAAACAGATAATGAATTTACTAAAAATTAATTACTTTTTCTATCAATATGATTCCGTTTTTAAAAACAATTAAACGTAAAATTTAAATATAATAATTTATATTCATATAATTATGTTTAATTATTATTTTATAATGGTCTCCACTAAGTAAATATATTAATAAAATAACTTGGTTTTTTAAAATCTCAATGGACAATTGTAAAGTAAACAGACATTGTGTTTCATGTAGTACAAGATTAACATGATATTTTCTGAAAGAAAATATTAAAAATATATTTAAATTATTCGAATATTATAATTCATAAAAACTAATTTTGTTATAGTGGGTCTTCCCCTCATTCTTTCATTTTATTCATTTTTATTTAGGTGGGGGTTTGGGTTATTTTGAAGGAGTTTTTAGGTTACATATCATCATAACCTCTCCTTTGTTCCTCGTATTATTTGATTTCATGATTTAGGTTACCCATTTTGGTATATTAGATACGATTCCCCCAAATCATGGGGGAAACTTTTTTATTTCATTGTTCATTCATATTGTATAGAAAGATGGCATCATGGGATTATATTTTCACCTAATCGAATATCAATTCGAAAAATATATTAAATTATTTAAAATTTTCAAGTGTATTAATTTGGAATTGAATAATTTTTTATATTTACTGGGTAAAAATTGATTTTTCTTCAGATTGATATGTTTTTGGAAGGATTTCATGGTCTTTAAATTGATAACTAGTCATAGGTTTTGGGTGATAGGGGCATCCAGGGTGATTATATGAATTATTCATATTATATATTTTTGAGTTTATATTTTTTAAATTGTTAAAATGGTTGAGAATAATTAATAAATGAATTTATTATTAATTAATGGATATTACAAATTGATATTGGTACATAGGGGTTGATGTAGAATTTATAAGAACTTTAGAATAGGTGTTAGGATGTGAATTCAGAAGGGTGTTGTAATTATTAATGTGGTTTTTGGTTTCATGAACATGTCCTTTTACTCTTTTTTATTTTATAGTAATGTTATATGTTGTATACCTTCCCAAATAGATGAAACTATTATTTAAATTAATCATTAAAAAAAATATAAAATTTATAAGCATTGAAAAAAATTCTATGATCCACAATAGGCAATTGTGTATTGGCTAGATGCCTCATTTGTCGATGGACTTGTACTTAATTATAGTAGTGTTTCTAATGATATGCAATGATTTAAGGGGATTAATATAAATTTATATAGTGGAATAAATATATTATATTGTGATATAGGTACACATTGTGTAATATACGTATATTTGAGGGAGGAATTATGATGAATGTCGTCAAGATCGACCAACATAGAACCATGAGATAACATAATGTTTTTACTTGTTATGATAATGATGAATAGATTGTTATTTCTAAAAATGGTTTTCATTATGTGGGTGGTATTCCTTGTAGGTTTTGGTGGATAGGTTAACTACGATGTTATATTTGATGTGTCTTTAGAAGGTAATGTGTTTGACACTGTCTTGCTTATTTGAATAGTCCCATGTGGCCAATGATACAATGTAATGATTTTGTTGTGGCCAACAGATGTTATACCATATATTTATTGGTGGTTCATCTATGTGGAGTCCTAATAGAGGTAGGACATATGGGACCATTATGGGTTACAAATTGAGTAGTTAATCATAATAACGGTATGGATGGGATTATGTAGTGATGTTTGATGTTTTTCATTATAACACAAATCAACGGTGGGGGAATTATTTTACAATTGTTTATAGGAGAAAATTTTGAACTTGAGGGGGAGACCACAATATTTTGGAATAGGTTCATGTAAAATTTATAGCTCATCTTATGAAATTATGAGATGCTACTGGTGTGACATAATGCCAAACATTATGTATTGAAATTCATGTGATGTCATATAAGAAATATTTGGATCCAAACGTCATGCCTATAACTGTAGTAAATTTTTTCCTAGTAGGGAAATTTCATATTTTTATGGAAGATCTATTTTCTGGATAGGATGGTACCTTTGGTTAATTAAATTGTATATCATATAAGTTAAATCCCCTACAATATTTGGTTGATTGATTTTGATATTTCCGGAACACTATAAAAGTATTTCCATGTGACATGGTTTTCACCTTCTTTTGTAAATTTCTTATTTTGGGATATGGTATGGTTCATAATGCCTTCAATAAGCTTAATTTATTTAGATTGAAAATGGTCTACAAATATTCAGAGACCCTCCTTGGATTTGGAAGTGATTTCATTTAAAATCCATTTGAAACACTCCTTGTATTCAGATGTTAAATTATATGGATGTTGAGACTAAAACTACTATATTTTCATAATATTAACCTAAAAAAGGATCATGGTTATAATATTTTTTTAGGGTTGTATGACATGATCCATGACACCTCAACATTAGGTGATGTAGTTTTGGGTTGATTCTAGTTTTCAAGTGAGGACCTGAAGGATGGAAGTAGTTCATGATTACACTATCAATTTTTTTATTTGATCATTTATGGATTTCAAATTCCCAATCTCCATATTCATTGGCTATAGGATACCATGTTATCTATTACCAATATATTTGTACTCACACCCTAATGAGGCATTCATTGAACATGGGTACCAGAAAAAATACAAATGATTAAAGGTTTAGGTTTTCTTGATGCATGGATTAGTTTGATCAAGCATGATAGCTTGGATAGGATTAGAGATTTGGATTAGTTGAGGCATATGTATGGAATATGATCATCATGTGTCTATTCTTTACTTTATTTATAATGTTTATATGATCATTGGAATGGGTGATATGTTCTTTTGTATTGTCATGACCCTATGTTTGTATTACTATATGCATCAACATTAATTTTTTATTTATGTTTTTGTTTATTTACACCAAAATCTATGATTATTTACTAATTATTAGGATATTTGGTAATTTATCATTAATTTTCACATTGATATACATTGGTAGTCCCCAGACATTAACACACTAGACCCCCTAAATTATTCCACTATCTATGGTGAGGGGGAAGCCTTCCCAAGTTCCCATTGCCTCTCTATTTTGGTTGTTATTTAATGTAAACTAGAATGGGTAAATTACAATGTTGAATATTATATTTCAGGTGTCTGGTATCCTAGAGAATATACGAGTATCATTTCCTATTCAATTATATGGAAAAATAGTTGTATTTCATAGGAATAGGTCATAGCTTGTGATATACACCATTAAAAAAATTTCAAGAACACATTTTTTTATTGTCCAACCAATTAATTAGGGCATGAAAATTTTAATCTTGTTTTTCAATGTGTCATATATTTGATTGAAAATTCCATGAATCCATTGTGTATTTTATTTTATTACTATTATTTTAACACTTTACTAGTCAAATGTGACATGTTTTCATGCAACATGTCTGCCTATTGATTCCCATGAAATTAAAATTCGCGTGTTTGATTAATAATTGTGATTACATTGTAATATTGAATAAATTATAAACAACATCTTATATAGTGTTCACTAATATAACACGATGATGCAATTACTTTTGGATAAAAATATAATATATTTTATGTTATAGGTATTCTTGACGATGTTTTAAAATATATATTCCCTCTTATAATGAATGCATAGTGACACATACTAGTTCATTACAAGCATTAGATACATTATTGATAATCCCATTATGGGTAATAATGATACACGTTATGAATGAAAAATGGATTAATTTATTTTATGTGTCACTAACAATCTTTATAGTTGTTTACCATATAATATTTTTTTGATGTCAACTTAATAGGATAATATAACATTTGGTTACTTGAAACAGTTCATCATGGTACAATGAATTTAAATATATTTATAAATTTAAATATATTTTTCTGGTTGTTAATAGATGTTATTTTTAATATCGAGAGAGTAGGATTTTATGCAGATTCTTGGAGATGAATGGTTCCCTAATGGGTTAATTACATGGAATTTAATTTAAGATATACACATACGACCCATGAGTGGGTATATTGGAACAATATTTTTCGTGTTATAGATTGGATGTGAGATTGGGTGATCCCCATGAGTTTTTACCTACCTAGGATATGAATGAAATGTAATGTGTTTAATATTATAGGTTGGAGAGCCTATTGATTTCATATATTACTTTGGATATTTGTATACTGGGAAGTATAGAATAAATATGTTGATATATATTTGATCGTAAACTAATAAAATAATTTTCATGGGTTTATCTATTCAATTATAAATGGTAATACTCGGTAAAATATTCGAGATATGGGGCAAGTGAGTATGTGGTTCTATCAAGTATTTTTAAATGAAAATAGAGTGATATTATAATTCAAGATGCAAATCACTGGAGGTTATTTTATAGAAATGGATTTAATCAAATGGAAGTGTTATTGACCACAAAATATTTATATATGGTTTCTGATGTGATAGTTTTTCAGAGCATGGATTTATGATCATATTTTTTTTAATGATGCTGATCTATGGGGTTTCAAATACTTTACCATGAGAAATATGGAAATATATATTTTGAAGAAGAGAGTTGAGGGTGCTTCTCATAGGGTTAGAATGTCATGATGGTGGATTATTGTATGTTTTTAGGAAAATTGGCCTAGAATCCATAGACATTTGATTGTTGGATTAGGAGATGGATTATTTGAGAATTTTTTTACATGATTATATAACCAATTCATTTAAATTATATTTGTATATCTAATTATGTAAATATGTTCCGTAATATGGATGAAAAAAATGATAAAGAACATAGGATAATATATGATTACTCATTATTGGAAATGTGGCTTGTGTCCCCAGTGATGATGATGACAACATGAATGATGTGGTTCCTAAATTTATTACATATTAATGTGGCTTGTATGGATTGATATGTGTTTGAGGATTGGACATCATTAGGTTATGCCCGACGATCATTGTAAGGTGATCTTTGTTGTGGGGTGTATACCATTGTTGTGTTGAGGGATGCAACCTCATTGTTAATATAATTTATATAAGTGTTGAGAATGTCAATCTGGATTATCCATGAGTGTGAAATAATTTGTGTTTCACATTTTTTTTAATGAATGAATTGGAGGACTACATCCAATAACTATGAACGATAATGGAAATATTATGGGCCTTAGAGGTATAATCATATACGTGTAGTGTTGTGAAATCATAGGAACAAATATTTAATTTTCAATATGTATTATTAATGATGGTAACTATGTAAATTTGAAAATATTTGGTTCAATGGAAAGTACAATATATGGAATTCACATTCTATATTTTATGAAGTACGTGTGTTTTTATTGGATTTAAAATGGATTTGATGTGATTTGATGTTGACTATTATTAGAGGTGTACTAATTCTAATTGTGATAACATGAAAAATGAAGCAAGTGGTTAGTAATACAACCCTGTTAATAAAATTAATGTTATGTTTGTCCATCCGTTTGGTTGTTTATATGATATTTTAACTCCATAATGAATTTATACATCAGGTTTTGATGCGTTTTTTGTGAATCAGTAGATATAACCTTGTTTTTCGTTAATAATATGGTACAGATGATTTAATCTTTTTTATAGGTAATTGGTTATGATTAGATGAAAACCAAACACTATGAGTTTTACAACCACTAAGAATTTTTTGTAGCAAGTAGTTCTATTTTTGGAGTGCATCATTTCTTAGAATCAACAATTATGATATGATTCATATGATGGGAATACCTATAAGATATAAAATTCATTTATAGGTGATATTATTTTATCTTTGGGATGAATATTCTGGATAAGTGTTGTCACATTGTTTTGGTGATAATAATGAATGGTGGATGAGGTTTTGTAATGTAGTGTGCCTCATGATTAGTGTTTTATATTGGAATCTTATTTGTTGTTTCCAAATTGAATGTTAAAAATTTATTAATATTTTGTGGCATGGAACGTTATATAATAATTGTTAAAAGGCCACAATGAATTCCTTGGAGCAATATAATGGTGCGGTGGGTTTGTAAATCCCCTAAAAATTTAAATTTCAAATTTTAGAAAGAATTTGAATTTTTTAAAATTTGGATCAGGGTTGGATTTAAAAATATATGTTTAAATTTGAATTCAAATAGTGGGATCTTTTTAAGTTTAATTTTTTATATGTATCATGGATTAAGAAATTCCTTGGTTTTTCTTGTGTATCATATGATATTTGTTTTGGGTTTTGGATGTACAAGAGGAATTATATCTTGCTGAATGGTTTGGTGTTTATGGGTTTTAGAATTCCATTAAGCACCCTAACTATGTGGAGGATTCAAATTAATTTTAAAAAATTTAATGGCTGGTTTTCGATGTTAAATGTAAAAAAGTGAATCTTAGTTTTTGAATCGGGATTAGAACATGAATCTCCCACAATTACTGGGACACCATTTGATCGTTAAAATTGGGTTTTTGGAGGGTTCTACATAGATAGTTCAAGATATGGAATATTGTTCTTATAAACTCTACTAGATGGGTATCCATTTATAGAAAAAAAGTTATGGGTATATTCACATTATGGTGACCTTTGATGCCAAGTAACGCTTCTTGTTTATCATGGTTAAAAATTATGAATTTTTTTTAATTATATTTGAAATCTGTGAATCATTTATTCATTTCTCCCACATGAACGAACATGTAGGGTTACCTATTTTATGCTTTCATCAATTCCCATTGATTTGGGTGGGGTTATCAAGGAATTTAAATGACGTATTATATTGATATTTATTCCCTGCATCTCATTTTCCCTACAAGTCTCTCACCTATTTATAAGAGAAACCTAGTTATGGATTTGACATATTATTCTATAAATAATTGTTGAATCACCATATTATGCTTTATACATTCATATAGTGTAACTTTAGGTAATCTGAAGATATTAACTACTTGTTTTCAAAATATTGTTGATAAAGAAAATACCTTATGACTATTTCAAGGATTTTAGTTTAAATTGAATTACATTGGATATATAATGACTATTAGTTGGTAGGGTTTTCACTAGGTATGACATTGGGAGGTCTCTTTTGGTATTTAAAGGTTGTTAGACTATATTTTAGATGAGAAAATGTAATCTTGTCAGAATTTTGAATTTATTGATTTCTGAATATATTTTATAATTTTTCTTATGTTGTTAAAATGATTTGAATAACAATTTTTTAATTTATTATAATTTATTATTGGATTTTATAGATTAGGATAGGTTATCAGGGGTTGATAAAACATCCAGAAAGTCTTGGGTAAGAGTCATTGGTATGTGAATTAAAAACTAAATTTGAATTTTAAATGTGTTCTCAAGTAACCTCATCACATCTCTATTGGGTTAGGTATTATTGAGGGAATTCATTAGAGACTCATTCTTAGAATACATGGAGAATACATCAATTTAGATGATTATTCATCACATTAAAAATGTACATTGTATAAAACATGAATATATTAGTGTCTTTGGAAATGTATAATAAAATCATTTATCTTGGTGAGTGATATTCAATGGTTTTTACCATGATCATTACCGTTATTATTAATACGAAAAACCATTCATCCCAACCCCAGGAATGGAGACATTAGAAATTGTGAGCTCATAAGCTATGTAAGGGTACATAAATGAGATGTGTAATCATAACATTATAATAAGGGTATTATAACATGGTCATAATATTATAAGATCATACACTTTAGATGAAATATGATAATTATGTGTCTTAGAATATTGATCGGCACTTCATAAGACATGAATCATAAGGGATTCACGAATATAATCTATAAGACAATAAAATAGGAATAATACATGGGATTAGGGAACAATATAATATAAAATACAATGTCTAGGACACCTACTGAGTCCTTCATAACAAACTCGGATTGGGATAATCACCAATTTACCTGCTCCCTTCTATGGATATCCTCATATATACCGTCTTCTTTTGGGAATGGAATTCAATCCCATGTACACAATTTTCAGGGGATTAGGATGAACATTCATGAAAACTCTAGTTTCATGCATATTATTTCTTCTTATTTTTGTCATGTGATGGGCCCATATGTACCCTAATGTTTCAGGATTGGGAATACCTCTCGTGTACTATCATGTTTCAGGATTAGTATACCCTACTTTATCAGGCTTGGAATTCCTTCTTGTGTACCCATTTGATATCATAAAAATTTTATCCTTACCTAATGAATTCTAATTTTTTATATGTACAACACAAAAAACAATGAAATTATACATTCATGTTCGACAAGAAAACTACAAATCAATGTCTCATGACCCTTAAAAAGAGATGGGGTTTCATAGGAATCATATCATAACCCATAAAATGAAATGATTATTAGATGATTTTCATCATATACTTACTTATGAAGAAAGATAGGTTCCATAATATTATAATAATAGAATAAGACAAGAAATAATGTTGGATTCACTATTGTTTTATCTAGATATAACCCATGGAATAGAAATATGTTTCATAAACAAATTGTCATATTAACATAAACCACTAAAATACCAATTAAAAAAAATTCCTTTGATTTTATCTTCTATTAATAATAAACTATATTAACATATTTTCGTTATAAATGGAGATGGATTTTGAATGATCACCTTTAACATTTGTAGTGAAAAATAATCATTCATTTTAAATCACTTTTAAAAAATGAAACATTTTAAAAACCGTTTCGTTGAAAAAAACAATGAAAAACATAAAATGAAACATTTTAAAAAAAATAAAATAAATCATGAAGAAAATATATGTTATTATTTAAAAATAATGTTTTAAAAAATAATACATTTTTAAACTATTTTATATGAAAATAACCTTGAAAACATATGAAGGATGCTTGGAAACTTTTCTAACAACTTCTATATTAAAAATAAAATTGAAAAACAACACTGTATTAATGGGAACATTTTTAAAACCTATTATTTGAAAATAAATTTAAAATATAATGAGTATTATTTTAATACATTTTTATAAAAATTTGTTTTTGGAAATATTTAAATTCATTCAAAAAGTTATATAATGTTTCTTTTTATAATTTTTAATAATTATATAAAGAAAAAAGTTGATAAATGGTAACATAAATTTAATATATCATAACTAACCATAGGGGAATAAAAATAATAATGATTATTGTGTAATGTTTCAAAATATTTCATCTATGTAAGCATAATCATAAACAATCTTAGTAAATCATGTGATAGTAGCAGTAAACTGATAGAATTTGGATATCAATGAATCATAATCCAAAATAAATAAAAAATTAACATGAACCATAATATATAATGACATGAAGAAGATTAATTATGTAACATTTTAAAGAGAAGAATATAAATTTCATAGAAGAATATATGTGGAAACAATGAAATATATCTAAAATAAGGAAAATTTAGACAAATATTACTTCAACGATTTTGTAATATTTGAAACATAAATCCCAGGAAAAGAATGGTCATAAAATTGATATTTCAAACCATATAAATTTATGTATAATAATCATAGAATATATTCATTTTAATTATATACATCTCACAAGGAAATGGGTAGTTAATAAGGTATAAGTCTCACATAAACCAAATTGAGAAAAAAAATCAGGCCTTATAAGAAGATAAATTTTTAATAAACATAAAAATAAATTTATTCTCATATATCAAATAATATATAATGTTATCATCTATATATTACCCATTTATCAACAATTTATTCTAAATGATACATTTCGTGTAATAACTATGTTATTTTCATATATGTCTTAACTTGCCATTCATGATTCTCATTAATAGATCTTTATTTTCTTCTTTAAAAATAGTAAATCATGATTTAAATATAATATATAATAAATATATACATTTTTATAAAAATAATGAAAATATAGAAACATTAAATGGATAAATCCTTTCATGGAGACGATAGGTCATAAGTACACATGAGTATTGTTCCTCCTTTATCTTCTTATTGAAAGAAATAATGTTTTTAAATATATGATTAAATTTTTTCTTTATACTATAATTAATATTTGAAATATCTCAAATAATTTTACTAAATTGATATTTCATATATTCCATATAATTTGTGAACAAATCATACCGCTTTAAGGAGGCGGTAGTCTACATGTCCACAAATGATGTAATCATATTTAATGAAATAAAATATAATGAAGTTATGTTTTATATAATAAAAAATTAAGAATAAATACATCATAATAATCATATATATAATATAAAAAGATATTTTCGATCAATTTTATAACGTATGATATGTGTAATACGAAAAAATAATTCATCATTTCTCATGGTTATAGTCCGACATACACTTGAATGATAAGTTTGTTACCCATTTGATGGATGATTGTGTAGGTGTAGGTATAATTCTTATAATAAAAACTTCTAAGTATATTTATTATAATATGTTTATTATATAAGAATTAAATACATATAATTTAGTTGGTGGACAATTTAAATAAAATAAATTACATTGGGGAATGATATTACCTCTTCTTTGTGTAATTCCTTTTAGATTGCAGAAATGGTGTAACATGTATTTCATTAAAAAAATGTGAGGATTCTAGGTTGAGAGTAGGAAATTTTAGAGTTTATTTAGGTAGGTTTTGGAAGAAAAATGTTTCTTCAGTGGTGTGAGTATGATATGGGGTGAATTTTCGTTTCAGGATGATTAGGAGTGGCATCATGTAAATATAATAAGTATACAATATTGTGAGGTACTACATTCATAATGTACCTCTAATAATTATAATTTTTTTTATAAAATGGAAGATAAGGTAAAAATATGTCTATCCCAATGATTACGGACATGATCTTAGGTTTTGTCTCCTTAATATGAATTCTAAAAACATTGTAAACTCATTTTACCCTAATCACTACCATTAACGTAAATTATATTCATTTTTATTTTCAGAAAAAAATGTATATTGACCATACTATATATTATAAATTATTTTATTCCAATAACGGAATAATTTTTTTAATATTATAACAACATATGTGGTATAAATCATTTTCAAATTAATCCCGCATTTGTGTCACAAAAATGGTGTTTTAAAGCAAATAAGTCTAAAATAAAAAAATATCTTATATCTAATTTCACCCTGAAAATGGATCCAAATAATAATATTGTATTACTAGATATTTAATATATCAATTTATAAATTAAAAAATATTAATATATAGTATATATATATATAAATAAATCTATTATCTATACTAAACATGGATTCTTCCATGCTAACGTGTCACCTTCCCAAGCCACCACGTCACCCTTACCTCCCTATTCTTCCCTCCAAATATAGAAAATTAACCTGCTTTCAATTCCATCCTCGATCGAGATTTCCCTCCATCTCGCGCTCCCCTCCCCGAAAACCCTCCCCGAATCCCCTCTCCCATGTCCCTGCTCCCTGCTCTCCCTTTACTGCTCCCCTCCCCAAAGCCCTTAGGTTCTTATTCTCTACCTCGATTCTCCTCTCCTGCCCCCTTCCTGATTATCCCCTCCAAACTGCACTATTCCCCTCCCTGAAGCCCCTATTATTCTGCCTCCAAACCTAAACTCATCTCGTTGCGCTGCCTCAATTAATTGCTCCATATTAGGGTTTTAGTTCATTTATCTCTTACATCCCATTCACAATGATTCTAATAGGCTTATGCCTCAACAATTACCTCCACTCCTCCGTCGCTCCGGCCTCCATGGACGGATACCTCTACTTCCTCAACTACCATGTGTGTGTTCGGCTTCTCAACCTCCTCCTTCAAATTCTCCGTATTATCATAATATATCTCTTTTTCCTTCTCTGCTTCAGCCTGCTCTGCGTCCTTTGTCTCTATATCAACCGCAAGAGGATCCTACACCTCCTCCGATTAAATATTGGTGACCATATATCATAGTGGATTTTATTCCGCTTCAAGATGATACCACTGGCATTGAGTCGGGGGTCTTTCCAAAGCATGGTTGTCAGCAACTCTTAATCGGGGGTGGAGGAGCACTGAATCAGCTAAGGGATTGGCTTGGTAACCCATTTATTGGTTCTCTTTACCTCCTCAACTACCATTGACATTTTCATCAGATTTCATCCATTCTAGTTTTCCTTGTTATAAATTGTTTCTTTGAGTTTTGATTGGTTTTTCGTTTTGGTGTTATTTTGGCTATGTAAATCTGCGTTCATGGAAATGTTTTGAACTTATATATGCATAGAGATTTAATCGTGTTTGGTGTCATGACTGAATGTCATTATTTGCATTCGGGTTTCAGTTATGGACTCCCAGATATCTCTTCTTTCCTGTAGGTATGTTTCACTAACTATGTAGTTATTATCCAACATTCACATACCTTTTTTGTAGGGTGTATTCGATTTTTTAGGGTGTATTTGATTTTTCATGTAGGTATGTTTCACTAACTATGTAGTTACTTTGTTTTTGTTGGATGTGAGGTATGAGTTTGTTCAATTTTATCATCTTAATGAGAACATAGTTCTCCCTAATTATTGGCATGAATAATGACAATGGATATTTCCTTCAGGAAAAAGAAATGACTAGGGCCCACTATTTCAACCTGATCACTGCCCGTGATTTTGTAGGCTCTTGAAAGATTGGTTTATATTCTATATTATAGAAAAATATGATTTTTGATTAATTATATATACATTCATATAGGTTATGTTCGAAATGCGCCTGATTGAAATTAAGGTAACACTAAAATGGCTGAATGGTTTGTTTTTTTAATTTTCAGGCACATTTGGGTTTTCTCAATTTGCATGGTGGGGAGCATTTTCAAGATTAAAAAATGCTGAAATTGGTGCTATTGTGTATGTTTTATATCTAAAAATGATGTTTTTATTTCTAACTTTCATTTTATTAATTCTTTAACTTGATTTTAGATATGATGAATATTATTTTGCAGGAGATGAAGTCTCATTCATCCAGGATATCTTCAAAACTATTCCTTTCTTAACACACCTACAGGATGTTAACAAATGGGTATTTGAGTTGGTGGAGGGACAAGGTATGTATCATTATACATTTTATGAAATTGTAGTCATTTTTTAAATTCATTAAACAATTAATTCTAAAAATTTATTTGATTAAATATGATTTTCATTTCCTGTTTTCATTTCCAATCATTCTTCAGGGGAACAGTTCATGTTATATTGTTCTCCAAAGCATGAAATGAAATTAAGGTAACATTAAAATGGCTGAATGGTTTAGTTTTTTTCAATTTTTAGGAACATTTTCGTTGTATTTATTTGAATGGTGGTGAGATTTTTGAATAATAACAGAGGCTGAAATTGGTTCAGTTGTGTATGTTTTATATCTAAAAATGTTGTTTGTATTTCTAACATACTTTATATTCATTCTTTAACTTGATTTTCATTCTGATGGATACTCTTTTGCAGAATATGAAGTCTCATTCACCTGGATATATTTAAAACTATTCCATTCTTGACACAACCAAAGGGTGTTACTAAAAGGGTATTCGAGTTGGTGGAGGGACAAGGTATGTATCTTTATACATTTTATGAAATTGTAGTCATTTTTTAAAGCCATTAAATAATTATTTCTAAAATTTTATTTGTTTAATTATGATTTTCATTTCATTTTTTGATTTCCAACCTTTATTAAGGGTAACACTTAAGTTTATATTATTCTACAATTAATGAGTTCAACATGAGGCACTGAAGGAGTAAGTGCCCAGCTTATGCATATAATAACTAATGACCATCTAAATTGTTTCTAATTACGGATAAAATAGCATTTAATGCTTTCATTGCTTCAGCAATGGAACTGTAATTCACAATTATTCTAGGATGAACCAGTTGCAGCTTCATATCCATAAATTGTGAAACATTATGAAACATTTAGTTTCTCCATTGAAACTAAATTCAAAATTGTTTAGAAGATGACTGATTCAATCTACTTATGAATATAATATATATATATATGTTTCTATAGGACCGTATTCCACTTTAGTTCTTCCTAAAATAAATATATTTAATTATGTTTTTTGGGGATACTGAATGTTATAATGTTATTGAGTTATATTTCTTCCCAGATGGTTCTTGCTGCATTCGAATTTAGATTAGTTTTCATGCATGTTTCCTAATATGCTGAAACTAGCAGGTCATATCAGAATAAAAAGGAATTGTTTCCCAAATTATATTATTATTTTATATATGAGAGTAGTGGTTGTAGGTTTCTCTATTATTCAGGATAAAAGTGTTCTCTGGCCTACACAATTTTATATGACAGTGGTGGTCGATCTCTGCCTGTCTAATATGAAATATTACCTTCAGCATCCATCCATTCCAAACAATTTCAAGCCATTAACTTTTGCATCCATCCATTTCAAACAATTGATTGTAGGAGGACAGTGGCACAGATAAATCACTTTTAGAGGAGAGTGTACCGATGAGGCATCGCACCAGAGAGTGGGGGGGTAGAACCAGTGGGTCACATGTTTGAGAGGAGGGTGGTGGTGGCAGGTTTCATGAGGGACGGAGGCTGAAGATGGAGTCTATATGGGAATGGAGGTCGCTGAATGGGGGATGGGATGCCACAAAATGGGGGAAGGGAGGCCGCTGGAAGGCCAACCAGTATTGGGCTTTACGCACTGAACATGGAAGGTAGAGGATATGTCACACTTCAAAGGTGAGGGAACGAGGGAGAGGGAGAAAATAAAAAACCTATAAAATAATAGTACTTTAGCTATTTAATTGTTTTTATTTCCTTTTTCTAAAATCTTATGTGCATTTAATACAGTTCTAGAGTCTGAACATTATAATTACCTTATTAGAACATGTATACTACTCAGTTTTATGGTTTTTTATAAGAATTACATACAAAATTTAAATTATACCCGAGTTATAAATTTTCATTGGTATTATCTGGGCCAATACCAATTCAACACAAATTAATTATAGTAGGAAAAGTCAATACTATTAATTCATGCATGATTATTCTTAATTTTCATATTGTAGGGGGATAGTGGGGGGGGGGGGGTTTACAGATGAGGCATCACACTAGAGAGTGTGGGGTGGCACAAGTGGGTCACGTGTTGGAGAGGAGGGTGGTGCTGGTAGGTTTCATGAGGGAGGGAAGTTGAAGATGGATTCTAAATAGGAAGGAATGCTGCCGAATGGGCAAAGGGATGCCACAAAAAGGGGTATGGGAGTCCTCTAGAAGGCCAACCAGTATTGGGATATAAATATCAAACATAGAAGGTAGAGGATATGTCACACTTCATAGTGAGGGAAGGGGGTAGAGGGAAAAAGTAAAAAACCCATAAAATTTCAGTTTTTCTGTGCTTATGTGTTTCTCATCATCTCCCCTCTTTGAAACTTCCTTTAGAACCCCTAAATGTAGAACATTACTGCACCAAAAAAGGGAATCTATGTTAGGATGTAGCACCCTTCGCTTATGTTTTTTTGACTGGTCTGTTATTTACGTGGATACTGTTCATTTAGAGAACCAAGTCATTCCTTAGGTCAGTGTTTCCTTACATACTATTTCATTTATGATATGAGTGTTTTACATTCATGGTGTTTTACATTCACTATGTTTTATAATGTATAAAAAAATATGTTCCAATACCCATTATGTTAAAATCTGAATCTATGGATTAGGTACTAAACATCTCATCAACAGGTGAGTGAACATGTAACACCCATGGCTTATGGTATTTAACTATTTTATTAAGTACTTTTTTATTATAACAGGTTCAATAGGTTCAAATATTTGTCTAATTTGTGCACACTTTTTTTTCAAACAGGTTCATCTTTGATTCCATACAGGTACGTAGATTCTGTTAATGATTACTATCATGAGTTTGTACAATGTTTCTAGAGCCAATGATGATTCTTCTTTTCAGTGCATACATTTTTCACATCATCTCCCCTCTTTGAAACTTCATTTATAAACCATGTAATGTGGCTGGACATGAGAACATGGCAGTGTACTAAAGAAGAAGAGTATGGCTGGGAAGGTGTGATCCCGAAGCAGTCCATGAATGACTTCAATATTTTTTTAGGATCTGCATTTTTTTATTCTTTATTTTTCCTGCATTTTCAGACATTTTTTCTTGCATTTTCACTTCACTTTTAGTTTTTTCATCATTTTTTATGCATCTTTTGGGCAGAGGGAGGGGAGGGGAGTGTAGGGGAGTGGAGTGGGGAGGGGCTAGCGTTGGGCAGGTTGGAGGGGTGGGGAGTAGAGGAGAGGGTTATTGTAGGGGGGAGGGGGAAGATGGGGGGAAAGGTTTGGTAGGGGGGAGGGGAGGGGAGGGGCTGTGGGCTAGGCAGGTTGGAGGGGAGGGGAGGGTAGGGGAGGAATATGGTAGGGGGAGGGGGCGCTGGGGGGAAATGTTGGGCATGGGGACAGGGGAGGGGAGGGGAGGATGAGGCTAGGGGGGAGGGGGCTTCTGGGGGAAGAGGTTGGTTAGGGGGAGGGGAGGGGAGGGGAAAGGATAGGTTATTTAAGGGGGAGGGGGCTGATGGGGGAAAAGGTTGTGTAGGTAGGATGGTAGAAGAGGGCAAGGGGTGGGTAGGTCAGAGATGATGGGGGGTAAGATGGTTGGGGGAGGGGTGCTAAAGGAAAAGGTTGGGCAGGTGGGAGGCGAGGGGAGGATAAGGCCAGGAGGGAGGGGCTTCTAGGGGAATAGGTTGGGAAGGGGGAGGTGGGAGGGGCAAGGCTGGGCTATGGAAGGGGGGTGGGGGCTACTGGGGGAAAAGGTGGGGTAGGGGGAGGGGAGGGGCAGGGCAGGGGGCTGGGCAGGTTGGATATTTCATTCATGTCTATTTATCGATGACATTAATACTAATTCTACATATTCAGGTTGGATATTTTATTCATGTCCATTTCATCAACAGGTGAGTGAACATGTCACACCAATGGCTTAAGATATGTCACTATTTTATGATGTATTTTTCTATAATTAGAGGGTTAATAGGTTCATATTTTTTTCTAATTTTTTCACGATTTTTTATTCATACAGGTCCATCTTTTATTCCATACAGGTACGTAGATTCTGTTAATGATTACTGTCATGAGTATGTATTGAGTTACTAGAACCAATGAAGATTTGTGTTTTTCTATGCGTATGTGTTTCGCATCATCTCCCCTATTTTAAACTTCCTGTAGAACCCCTGAATGTATAACATTACTGCACCGAAAAAGGGAATCGATGATAGGATGTAACACCCTTGGATTCAGTTATTTTGACTAGTATGTTATTTACGTGGATACTGTTCATTTAGATAATCATGTCATTCCTTAGGTCAGTGTTTCTGTATGTACTATTTCATTTATGATATGAGTGTTTTACATTCATGGTTTTATACATTCACTGTGTTTTATACTATTTTAAAAAAATAAATGTTTCAATATCCATTATGTTAAAATCTGAATATATGGATTTGGTAGTAAACATTTCATCAATAGGTGAGTGAACATGTAACACCCATGGCTTATGGTATTTCATTGTATTATTATGTATTTTTTTTATTATATGTGGGTTAATAGGTGCGTATTTTTTTCGAATTTGTTCACAATGTTTTTTTTCAACTAGGTCCGTCTTTTATTCCTGACAGGTACGTAGATTCTGTTAATGATTACTATCATGAGTAGGTACAATGTTTCCAGAGCCAATGAAGATCTATGTGTTTCCGTGCGTACGTGTTTTGCATCATATCCCCTCTTTGAGACTTCCTTTACAAACCCTGTAAAGTGGTAGGCTGTGAGAACATGGGAGTGTACTGAATAAGAAGAGTATGGCTGGGAAGGTGTGAGCCATGAGTAGTCCATAAATTACTTGATGATTTTTTTAGGTTCTGTATTTTTTTTGTTCTTCATTTTTCCTTCAATTTTACTGCATTTTTTCTGCATTTTTGCTTCATTTTTAGGTTCTGCATCATTGTTTCTGCATATTTTGGGCAGGGGGAGGAGAGGGGAGGGGAGGGGTGGGGGGATGGGGCTACTGGGGGAAAATATTGCCCAAGGTGGAGGGGAGGGGAGGGGAATGGGCTGGGAAGGTTGTAGGGGTGGGGAGGGGAGGCGTGGGTTATGGCAGGGGGAGGGGGATACTAGGGGAAAAGGTTGGGCAGGAGGAGGGAAGTGGAGGGGCAGGGGGGAGGGTAGAGGAGGGGCTGGGGAATGGGCATGATGAAGGGGAGGGGAGGGGAGGGGAGGAAGATGGAAGGGGGTGCTAGGGGAAAGGGTTGGGAAGGGGGAGGGGAGGGGAGGGGTAGGGGCTTGGCAGGTTAGAGGGGATGGGAGGGAGGAAGATGGCAATGGGGAGGGGTGATGGGGGAAAAGGTTAGGCAGGGGAGAGGGGAGGGGAGGATGAGGCCAGTGGGGAGGGGTTTGGGGGAATAGTTTGGGAAGGGCGTAGTGGAGGGGCAAGGATGGGTTATGGTAGGGGGAGGGGGCTACTGGGGGAAAAGTTTGGGCAGAGGGGGGAGGGGCAGGGGAGGGGCAGGGGGCCGGGCAGGTTGGAAATTTCATTTATGTCCATTTCTCGGTGACATTATTACTTATTCTGCATATTCAAGTATTTTGATGTTGTATACTTATGTAGTAAATATATTTTATGTTGTATTCTTATGCTGCATATTCAGGTACTCTTATGACGTGTTAGACAAGGAAGATTCCAACCAATCTTATATTGGTGACGCAAAGATGAATTGCATTTGGAACATCTTCTACTTGCTGGAAAATTAATCCGTGTCATAACATCACTACATCTCCATTTGGGGACGATTTTTTTTTATTATAATGATTCCTCAGCACATCCAATATTTTTTATTAGATAAAATATTCATTAAGTAAGTTCTCTTCAACTTTGCCTTTCACAGTATGCAATACTTTTTTCCTAAATTCAGTTTATATTGAATTCAGGTTTCAACCCTTGACTATTCCAAAGTGTTTCACATTAAATGTATCTTAATTTAACATTTTATATTGATGTATTTTTAAGAGATTCACTTATAATTCCAAATTATTCACCACGAATTTGTGAGTAAAAAACATCAAACATTATTTTTTCTTCGCAACTAATACAAATAGTACTCTTAATAAGACATAGAATTAACAATTATGTTTTATAAATAGTAATCTATAGTTAATAATAAGAATTATTTTATAGTGTCGTGCATCGCAAGGGTGGAGTACTAGTTATAATAAAAAGTGAGTTCGAATTCAAATTTGGTATTTTCACTATTCATTAATAGTCAAAACATCACAAAAATTTCCAAAGCATCACCCAATGTAATTATTTATATTCTTAATCCAAAAATGAGATATATTTTCTTTAAATAAAACTATAAAATTTTAAAAATGAATATTTAAAATTGTATCTTCATAAAAAGGTGTTACACATATTTTTTTTAAAATCATATTTTTATTCATAAAATTGGAATTATTCTTATATTGTACTTATAAAATGTATTATATGTATATCAAAATTATTTATTCAATATAAAATATAATAATTTTATTAGAAAAAATCAACAAAATTGGGTTTCATAAATTTTTAAATAAAAATGTGTTTGTTCATTGAAATGTAGTTTTCCTAGAAAATTAATTTATTTATTTTCATATAGTTTTTATATTTACTCCTATCTAATGGATATACAAATAATTTATTTCATTTATATGTGTAAATGATATGTTTTCAATTTTATAAATATTATTTGTAAAATCAAATCCAATGTCATGTTTGTCACTATAATAATATTTTAATAACAATATTAACATTATATTACATTTTGATAAAACTCAACCTTGTGAGTAACACAATCTATTGAAGGGGCTCAGTGTTGTGTCAAACATAATAAAAACAGATTTCAATGTATAATAATAGATAATATATATTTACTGTTGATTTCACTATTAACTAGGTGATTGATATAACAAATTCCAATCATATTACTTTCGTAACACCAAAGTCATATTCAGTTTTCTTTGAAATGAAAAATATAAAATAGATTAAATAAATTCAAAAAAATATTTAAAAAAATATTATGGAGTTATAAAATTAAAATTTGGTATAAAATATTAATATATTTGACCAATTATTTAAATTATTTTTTTATATTAACATAAATTTCAATGGATAATGTGGTTTTCAAAGCACCATGATAGACCCATGTGTTCTAACTAGATGCCTTAGTGTTCGATGGGTCATTACATTATTATAATAGTTCTCTTTGAGATATAGGAAACTATAGGGGAGATAATTTAACTTAATGAATTGAAAAAAATTAGGTAAACATTTGATCAGTGCCCCTACTAGACACCAATGAAAGGTGTGTGAATAATCAAGACGAGCAGCCTATGGATTGACTATGTGAGAATTATGGTATTACTCTTATATCAATGGATATTAAAATTTTTATAGGTTGAGTGTCATTTCGCACACTATGATGTTATCATATGGTTCAAAATACCATTTATATATGTATGGATAAGTTGGGTGTTAGGAACAACCTTGGGTGACTATAGAAGGGATTGTGATAAGGTATATCTCCCATTCAAGAATATATCGACAAGACCAGTGTGGTTGTTTTATGACATTTATGATTACAAGGGATTAAATACCATCTATGTGATGAGTTATGTTGAATATATTATTACTGCATTGTGGAGACCATGTGGGGTTTCTTAGTTGATATGAATCCAATGTGACCTCAGTGGGTTTCCCATTGAGCTGTAAACCCAATCGAGGATGCATATGGGAATTGGTAGTGATGGTCAATAGTGGCACGTGAGAACCTAAATAAATTTTTTAATCTATATGTAGAAATATTTATAGTCTATTATATTTCAATTATGGGATCATTTTTTTATGTTTGGTTAGGGTGGTTGGATGACCCCATCACGTTACATTATACAATATTACAGGTGGAACTCACTACCAAATGAGGTGTACTAAGATACACGAGAATAGATTTATTGTTTTATTATATCCATATTTAATTTGTACTTGTTTGTGAATTTTATCTAAAATGGATATTCAATATGTTTTTATGTTGTTTTCTTAAAATATGAAATATCATTTGAGTGTCCTAATGATTTTTTATTCGTAGTAGGTAAATCGGCTATGCTGTGGGATGCGTGAGTTGCAATGCCATGCAAATGATATTTGAATTTTTATGTGATATGGATTGGAATGACATAGAATCAGTAATTGGTTTTAGAGAATATAAGGTTTGGATTTTATTGTACATTCTCAATAGATTTGAATGTGATATTATTTGAAATGAATTAAGCATCATCCATGGATTTGAATCTTATATTGTTTGGAATTCCTAAGACAAGATCCATTGATTCATATTTTCCATGATATGGATTATGTGCCTAGTACTACAAGATTTAATTTTATAATCTCTTGATAATCATTCATTGGATTATATTGTTTGGAATGGATATATGAAATTCCTAGAGTAACTATGGAACTTGTAAAAGTATTCTTGGGTCAATATGATGTTTCATGTAATACTATAATTATTGAAAGTGTTCAAAAATTACACATCCACTTACTACATATTTATTTAGTTGATCATGTCATATGTATTGTCTGTATTTATTAATAATTTAAAATATTATATTGGTGGTTCTCAAATGAGATATACTCACACCCTAATCATGTTTACATATATAATTTGTTCTTATGAATATCTTAATAACTCTAGGTTCATGTTTGGTAGAAGAAAATAATGTCTTGATTAAGAATGATGACTCTGCTGAGACTATATCATGGGAGGAGATGAGGCTTTGGGTTGTTAGTAATGATTCATGTCTATTATTTCATCTTTATTTATTCAATAAATGTTAAAAGACCACTGGGTGATATTTTGTTCTCTCCAAGCATGATCATGAGTTTGTCAGCTTTTGTGGTTAAATATTGATTTATAATTGATGGATTTGATTATTTCGTCCAAAAACTATAATGGATTACTATATGGGATTATATTTGGTCAATTTTTTTTCATTACACACATTAATATTGTATGGTTTATCCACATGGTAACACCCTATACCCTCTATTTTAGTTAGTTTCCATTTTATTATTAGAAAGAGTTCCTCAGTAACCAATTACTCTCTATTTTGGTAACTGTTCAAAAGGAACTAGATTTTGGAAAATTAGAAATATGAACAATTTCATGATTCACCACCACCACAGCCTTACAACTAATTTGATGTTCAAATATTATTTATTGGAAGGTAACATCTCATTCCTAAAAAATGGGTATATTAGGTATGTTTATATATAAACCAAATTTTTAGTATTAAGGTTCTTCATTATGTACCAGTAATATCCATTATTTAATTATAAATTACATTAAAATATATAATCCCAAAATTATTATTTGAGTATCTTTAATTAATATATATTTATTTTATAGTGGTTATTAAAGAAAAAAAATTACATTTTACTATTTATAAAAATAAAATTAAATGTCCAATCATATTTATGAAAACAATTTAGGTTATATATAAGACACCAAATGTAAAAAAGTTCCAACAATTATCTCATATAATATTTCATATTAGAATAACTTCATGGTGTTATAAAGAAATAAATTTGTCTTCTATAAACCCCTATCACTAAATACATTATAATTATTCATTATAGATTATTCCTAAACAAACTAATAACAGACATTCAATATAAGAACTTTAAACTAGTAGGAAGACACAAAATTGAACTTGTAAATTCCTGAATCTAAGAAAATCAATCCATTCAGGTTATAATATAAACTAAGGGGAGAGCATATATAATGAATAATATCACATACACGTTTAATTTTCTCTAGAACCACTCTTATTAATGAAATAATTTAAATTAAATTTAAAAAACATATATCATGAATCATTTCAAGACTATACATTAAATTCACTAACATATCCCCTCTAAAAACCCTATAAATATGAAAAAAAACATTAATAATAATATTTATCATTAAACGTAATATAATTTTATATAAATATAAATATTATCCAATGGTATTGAAATTTGGATTGTATAATCATAGATAAACATATTCCTACAGTAATAAATAATAATTTATCTTTTAAACAAAACATAATTTCATTATATTACCTATTTAAAAAATAGCATTAAATATAACTATTTTAAATAAATTAAAATGATTCCCATTAAATGGTCAATTTATATTAAGTAAAACATGACATTTCTGACAACAACTAATTATGAAAGCATGATATCCCACCCTTATTATTAGTCGAAAAACATTTCAGCAAAATAATATAATTTTTTTTCAAAATAGAAATATACCTATAATTTCATCAACCTATAGGTTTGGAAAAATATTATAATGTTTTTTTTAAATTATATGTCATGTAAATTTTATTTATAACTTTTAAAAAGTATAAATAAAAAACTAACACATTTAAAAATGTGATTATAATCATTTAATAGAGTATTTAACTCAAGGAACCCCCAATTTTGAATTAAATTCGTCAATATTTTTTCAATATATTAAAAAGCAGGATAACCTACCATTAGGTATAGTTGATCATTTTAGTTATTATGATCTACATAATATCATTAATTTAGATCTATAGAATCATTTAAGATAAATTTTAAACCATATCAAATAAAATATTTATAATATTTTTTAGGCCTATAGAATAGAAATCACAAACTAGAAATATCTATGGAAGCAATTCAATATCAAATATCATATACAATAACCTTGGTTGAATCCCTAGTCACAAATAAAGAAAAATACCAATAGGTACAAATTGTTATTCCTTAACATGGAGAAACCCTTTCTTTCTTATAAACCATTATCGATGACATGGACTTAGAGAAGAACCTATGAGAATCAAGATAAGAAGTAGAAAAATAATATAATGATTTTGAGAATGAGGTATTCGTATATTGATATTTCGATTGATGAATTAAACTATAAATTTGGAGAAGTGTTATCTTCTCTTGTTGAGATACATTGAAAAATAAATATTATGTTATGTGGGGGCATTATCTTATGTTATTAGATTTTAATACACATAATCCAAAAAACATTATAATACAAATATTATTATTTATTTTGATTGATGGAAATACAAAATACAAAATTCACAGACCTATAGTATAAATTTGGGTAACAAAATATCCCTACACATAGATTATAATGTACTAACAAGGTCCATTATATATATTATGAGTGACCCAATGGTTAATTTTTTTTGTATCCCAATGACCCAAGAAGAGATAACTTTTACGGTATAATGGGTGGAAAACCCAAAATTATTTACATTAAAGGACTCTATGATTTTCTATTAAATGGTGTTGGTGTGAATTTATTTTCGTAAAATAGTACATACAATTATAACAACCTATTTAATGAGGATTATTATATGATTATAAATTCAAGAAACAATATAATTTGGGACAGAAAATCATATAGAAATCTATGTAAAACTATTCTTATAAAAAATAAAATAGAATAAGAACATGAAAAAACATTTAATATATAAACATCGTAAATAATTATATAATACCTTCCAAAGAACATTATAAAAATATTTCCACACGTTATCTATTAATGAAAAATATATGAATAACCTTGAAAAAAGACCTTCATTTTATTCGATCCATTATTGGGTCTCCCTTCTTATCTATGAAAATCATTTATCATTTATATCAGAGATAACATATATTTCTATATCCTCGATAACTCTTAATAAAAATATCGTTATATACACTGTCTTTCATAATGATTGATCACTCAATATAAATTCTACTATACCATCCTAGAATTAAACATATATTTATATGTACCCTCTAGTTAATAATATCCATCATATATTATAGGTGTTTTTAGGGGAATCATATGAACTCCTTTTTTACGTTGAAATTTTAGTACATCATATTCTTTAATATTAAATATGATATTAAAAACTACAACATATCAACGATACATCTTCTATAATGGGAAATATTATTTTAGTGAAATGTATTATGTTCTTCATTTGGTAGTCATTATAACTTCTCTTAAATAATCAGTTCTAACCCCACAAAATAATGTATTTCTGATAGATTTAAAATAACATCATTTGGTGGGACTTTGTTAGAGTTCATCTATTAGACATTATGAACCACCATCCAGTGAACAATGTGTATATCCACATGGTTTAAAAATTAAATGTCAATATTGAATGAAATATCTGTATTATATACTTATACCATAAGACATTAAAATTGTTTCATGAATTTGAATAGATATTCTATGTTTTATAATATAATTAACATTCCTTGAAAACTAATAAGAACATATAATGTAAAAAATATAAAAATGTATAAACATTTATTACTGGGTTTGGGATTTCCAAATGTATGGTAGTATAATTTTTACATTTTCTATTTCACTCATCAATAATCTAATATTAAAAAAGTACAAACCTAAACATTTGAGGAGCAAAACTAATGTTAAAACAACAAATTATCTTACTCCCCCTATCTTAAAAATAATTAACTCTTCATTTTCATGAAAATATAGAACTTTCTTTATTTCTCTCACTTTTACCAATTGTCCACTTCTACCAATCATTCATTTATTTTCCACAAAAGGTTTTAGATTATATTTTTTTGTCCCTCATCATATGTTTATTTAAGATTTATAGGTTTTAGATAGTGTTATAATAAATTTAGGTAATGAATTATACATGAAAATATTGATTTTTAAATATAAATTCACCAAATGGAAAACATATCGGAAAATATATTTGAAAATAATAAATCTAGATATATTGGAAAAGAGTGAAATAAATAAATACAATGAAGAACATATATCTAGATAATATATATAAAAACTGTTATTGATTTTGAATACTCATATATATTTTCAATATTTCAAAATAATATTAATCTATAATTAAATAATTCATTATTTTTACTTCTTGATGATAATATCATCCAAATAGTTTTTATACTAATTAACTATATCATTATTTTACAAAAATTAACATAGAGATCTAATCTTTGTGATATTAATTTAACACTTTTGTTGAGTAAGATACTATTTTAATACACATTCATAAATATTCATATGAATCCCCCATATTTTTTAATTAAATTAAAATAACATTCTATGGTTTCATTGAAGAAGATAAGATATAATAAATTTTCACATCAAATTCATAAATATTGGATTTTATACTACAACGAGTATTTGAAATATTGTTTTTTGCATTTATAATTTTATCACCTTGTTCATCAAAGAATATAATATCAAATTCCCTTGGATTTATCTACCTGATAACACCTTCATTTTTGATAACTCCACTTTTATTTTTCATTTAATATAAATAAATACGGAATAATTTTCAATTACTAATATATTTATATACATAAAATAACACTTAATTTCATGTAAATAAATATTTCACTAAATATACATCCTCATAGATTTATTTTCTGTAATGTTTTTTCGTGATTCCTTAATGATTCCTAATCACATCATTGAAACTATTTTTTTTCATATCCATTAAATTTTTACATGTACATGGAGTTAATGTAGTAGAGTCACATGATACATCGATAAATTTATATTTTTATGGTCTAGATGGTCAAAGATATTTTCTTTCCATAGAGTGAATTTGAGAAACATTCGTAATATCACTATTTTCATCGATCAAAATTTTGTAATTTTTCTTCATGAGATTTTTTTTCTTCATCAACTAAGGATTTTTCACAGTATAGATGAAATATGTAAACATGTTTTTATGATTCATTTAAAAAAATTATGTGTTAGGAGAATTTTTTTGATATAAGTATCATTCATCATGCCATATGAATGATAATATTTCATTCCCATCTAAATTTTATTGGGGTTTTTGTCAACATGTTTAATTGATAATTTTGAATAATTGTTTGTTTCCAAAACCAATTAACATTTCCCTTTATCTTTTTAATGGAAACACATTCAAATAATTGATAGATTTTTGTAGGAGAATAATGTGAACTATATAGAGGTATATCATTATTAATTACAACACAATCTCTTGAAATATTATAATTAATTCATTTTAAGAAGTCTCTATCAGTTTTTTCATTTATTTCTTTTCCATAATCTATTTTTTCTTCTATCGATATCTTATTTTTTTTTCAAAATTAATACTCCCTTGTAGCCAATACAATTGCGTTATCGAATCCAAATGATGGCCATTCATCATTCATCTATTAATTTATTAATGAATCAATAAAAGGCATCATTATACCTTGTTTTCCCATTATTCATTATAATATAATGATATTTTTTAATATAAATAATTTTCTATAATATATTTTTATTAATCTCATAATCTTATGAATTATATACATCTATTTTCATGTTTATAGAAAAAATTATTCAATGATGGGACATATATAATATTTATCTTGCTTATTATTTCTTCTATAATATAGGATGTATTTTATATAATTAGGAAAACCCATTTTTAAATTACGTATACATTATAAATATTAACAAGATATTACTTATAAATCTTGTGTGTAATATAATATTCCACTTCACTTATTGAAATTTTACAACTTCAATGAAACTAGACATAAGCTTGTTGTTGTTTAACATTCTCATATTATATAAAGCGACCAATAAATAGATTTTTTATACTTTTAGGTTGTCTTTATCAAATTTTCTAGAAATTATATAGTTTTTATTCTGTATAATATTATATTATATATATAATGATTTGGATTGTAACATAATTTTTTATTTAATGAATACAATGAGGTTTCAACTTGGTATTTTTGAAATATACCACAATTTAAAAAAACTAATGAGTGATATGGATTGGTTATCATTATAATGGATCATCAACCCATTCATCAATAATTTTTTTATTTAGGTTTTTGTTATTTCCAAAACAATTAATGGTAACATTCTTTAGATCATAAAAATCACTACAAATCATTAATATAATACTATTTAATGATCATTTAAGAGATAATGTCATAATCAACTGTGGAAATATTCAATGATTCCCACCCATAAAAAAGGATTTCTAATTTCCTTATTGAATCATAACATTATTGATTTTTTATCTCTATAGAAATTTATTTAATATAATATCAATTAGAAGAACCAAATAAGGATTCGATGAATCCTTATAGGTCATAATTGAATTAATAAATGAACTGAGATACAAATAAATAGAATAATTTGTTAATATCTTGAGATCTCAACATAAAACAAATGATGACGAAAGAGTGGGAAAAATAACTCAATTATATTCACATAGGGAGAGTCAGTAAAAAATCCTAAAATCATATGAATTAAATATACAACTATATATATATATATCATTAAAAACTACAATTTTCCATAATATGAAATAAAATTGAACTCTTTATATTTTATGATTATTGATATATTACTTTTTTACACAAAATTATTGAAAGATATTTTTTCAATCAAATTATTTTTAAAAATGGAATGTTTATAATAAATATATAAATAATTTACCTCACATTGTTGATAATGTATGTCATGTATATATTTTTTTAAAAAAAATGCAATTAAATTTTATTTGGTAATATGAACATCATGGTTTAATTATGAATTCCAAATGAAATATTTTTTATGATAAAATTTTGGAATAAATTAAATCTAATAAATCCTAAAGAAGATTTAGAAAATCATTATCCAATTTTTTATGATATTTTTATCTGGAAAATTTTAATGTAATCATTTCATTAGAATATTTGTGTATAATTATTTTAAATAATATTTTTTCATTAATACTAATAATTGTTTTCCAAGAAATACAAAAAAATTTATCCACTTTTTTACAAGTTCCTCACTTAATGGATATATATAAAAAGTAGATAAATGTTCATTTTATATTGAACATCCATTTATATTTTTAATATTCTAAAATATATCCAAACTATGGGTTTTTTTAAATATCACTAAATTTTTATTAAATTCATATGAATGTTTAAATGATACATTCTTATTTTTGATCACGAAGAAGATGATTTCATATATATATACTCATATCACATGTATTAAGTGTATGGTTTTTATATAATGATATGGATGATTTTTTTTAAAAAATAGTTGTTTTTCTAAATCTCATCATAAAGATAGTGATTGTCTATCCCACCCACCTAACATGAAAAAATAATCCCAGTAAAAACATATTCATCTTCAGTATTACAATGTCCAATTAATTTTTTTATCATACAAGACTAAGAAACTAAATCCTCTTGAATGAAATTAAAATATTTGAATGTACTTTTTCTATCCATTTCATATTAACAAGCTTTTATAATCTACTATAATGTTTTTTTCAATATCATTTCCAAAAGTATAAAATATTCCATGATCTGTAGTTCCATAAAGGTAATGAAATTTTAATTTAAAATATTTATGATGAGATAATTATTTGTTGTCTTGTGATATTTCACATAGGAATAAAAAACATTAGGTCTGGATGAATTTATATATGATATAGTAAGCTTCCATTTGTTCCTATAAACATATTTTTATCAAACTGTTTCCCAAATTCATCTATATTTAATATTTTTCAAAATTATATATCACTATTAATAATTTTCTCATTTACATGTCAAAAAATATATATCAACATATAACATAATATTTTTAGAGAAAAAATTAAATTGGTGTTTCATAAAAAATTGATAATGGGGAAAACATTAGTTCACCCATCATGGACATTTCAAGATCATATTTCATAAGTACTATGAGGGAATCATAAATTGTTTTTTGAGGTGATCAAAATTTAAATTCATCAACATAAATTTTTATATTTATTGTTTTTTTAAAATAATTATTCATAAAATAAAAGATCAACATCTCCATAAACAATGATTCCATGTAAAAAATATAGCATTTCCATCATACTGGGATATTGAGGCTTATTTAAGAACAAAGTGGGACAGAGTATATTATAAAATATATGTGGAATTTATAATATCTTATATAGTTGTTTATTCAACATATACTTCTTACCAATCATATCAATTTTGAAATTCACTCTACACATATATTTGTTAATGAGTATAATTGCATAATACTATATATGAAAGAAGTAGATGAATAGATTATAGTCTACGTCAAGAAAAAATGTTTCTTCAAAACATATTTCCTCATGATGATCTTTACCAATTGAAAATTTTCATGTCATAGTTATTGTTGCTTTTCTATTTTCATCATGAATATTATATAAAACCGTATTTAATACAATTACAGATCAATTTACAAGATATTCTATTATATTCTATAAAATTTCATTTTAAATTCATTGAGTTCACCATTTATTCTCATTATCCAATCTTTCTCACCTAAATACTCAGTAGAAGTATTAATTTTTAATTGTGAAATAATGTTACAATTCTCACATTCATTTATAATGGGAGGAAATGTTTTTATAGATTTATCTACATCACCAATGATATTATTGGTTGGATTATTCTATATTATTGTCTATCATATTTGGTTGGTAGATTTTTTTCATTAATATTTGTTTTTTTCTTATGGAGGTGTAAATTTAAAAAAAAAATCATTATTTGTTATCTAGTGTTATGAATTTTGAAACATGCTATGAAAAATATTTGTAGAAATAGAATTTAAAAATGAGGGTTTAGGTTATTTAATATTTAATTTTTATATTCATTCAAATTTTATTTTAACTATTTCCATAGTAGTACATGAATTTTAATTTAAAATATGATATTACTTACAATTTGTGTAATATCCATATATAATTCCATCATAAAATTTTGGAGATAATTTTTGTAAATTGTTTTCATCAATCCAGATAAAACAATACATTCAAAATATATAAACTAATTTTATTTTTTATTTCCTGCTACACACCAAACATAATGATTTTTTTAAATTAAATATTAAGTTAAAACATGATTTGGGGTTTAGCTTTCTGTACTAACAAAATCATCCAAAAACTATTTAGAAATGGAGTATTCAATCAATATATTTCATGTGATTTTCTAAAGGACTCTATTTAATCATTAAATAAAATATTTTTCTAAGGTTTTATAAAATCTTTATTGTTATGTAAATAAATATTTTTACTTAATTAATATTAAAATATTTCCCCCATTTTCTATAACAAGATTGCAATGTATATTTCCAAAGCTAGTTATAAATCATTTTTAACATGCGAAACCATCATTATAAAATATAAAAATCGATTCCAACTTTCTCATCCTAAATTTTGACCATGTATATCAAGTGTTGTCATAAAAAGGGTCATATATATAATTTCAACCGCAATAAATTTTTATTTCTACTAAACCTAATAAATCTGTGTTCACTAATTATGAATAATAAAATGATGAGTCTTCACTAAAATATTTATATATTGTTTTATATTTCATTCCAAATATACAATATTTAAATAATTTTGAAGAGTTAAATGTAATCCCTTATAAATAACTAATTATCCATATCTTTGAATTATTGGCGGGAGTTATAATATTACAATATCAAGACTATAAATACCATAACAATCATAGGAAATCCATTTCAATTAGGAAAGGCATATCATTGGTTTTAAAGTATTTTCAATTTAAAGTTGTAACGATTCACATTCCTATTAGCCAAAATATAAATTTACCTACTGAACATTAAATGATATATTTTTCATTCCAAATTTTTACATGATATCCTTCATCACATAATGAAATTATTGATAATTAGCATGTTAGTAAATTTGAAAACATAATATACATTGGAAATTAATGCTTTTCAAAAATTTCAATATCTATTATACCATATATTTATCCATCAAAATTATAGCCAAATGTTTTTTTATATATTTCATCATTCTTATGTTTTGGGAAATTTTTTTTTATTAATATGTATGGGATATAAACTATCTACTAAAAGTATTTTACATATTGGTACTTTTCATTTCACTCAGAAATATAGATGATAGTATATTGACCCTGAGACTTCACTTGGACCATAATTATTGGAATTTAGATATTTTATAATCCACACATGTGCATACATCATATGTTAAATTATTTGAAATTATTTCTAAATGTTTTATTTCTTAAAACCAAATGCATTGTATCTCTTTTAATAAATAATTGTTTTTCTATTGTCTACCGCTATTGATCATTATGTGGAAGGGATATATATTAGTTAATAATTAATTCTTTCTAAAATTATGTTATTTATTTGGTAAAATAGTTCTTTATATTTTTCAATATAATCTAATATGTATATACATATTATCAAAATTTAAAATTATAGAAGTAAAATTTGATAGTAGGTTTTCCCATAATATATATTTCATAGATTATTTCTACAAATAAATTATTATCTTCCTTATAAGAGGTTTAAATATATTTCTTATCTAACATAGAAGTTTGTGTTTAAATTACTATAAAAGTATTTTAACTTCAATACTTTTTATTGGAATGATTCTCTTAATTATATTAAATGTTTATCATAAAAAAGTATTATATTTTTAGGTAAGGTTCAATATCTCAATACTTCTTCAATTAAGGGAAATGTATCAACATAATTATATGTAAAATATTTTTCATCATTGGGAAAAAAGAAAACACTTCATCAAAATACTTTTAATATTCAACGAATGTATTATTTTATATGTATTCAAAGGATAAAATTCCATTTAAAAATGGTTGAACTTTAAAATAACAGTATTGAACCCCATGACATTCTCACTATTAATGATATGGTAAAAATAATATATTGTATAACTATGTCCCCAAATTTAACCCCATTGGTTCTGAATATTTTATAACTTTCAACTATTAAGTTTAAATAATATATTTTAATTCATATCATTATTCATCTATTTTCAACAATATAGTCTTATATGACTACCAATTTTTTTCATTCATATAATATAATATCATATGTTTATTTCCTATAAATTATTTAATTTTTATTATTTTCATATTTATATAAAATTTGTTTCATCCAAACAATATTATTCATCATCTTTAGAAGTTATTAATCATCATTTCTATTTTATTCGAGTGAATTGATTTCAGTTACAACTTTTTCTATCATGGGGTTTAAAGAATTAGAAACTTTGTAAATGGAACTATATATCATACCTATTGTATATGAAGAGTAATATAATAAAAATTCCTTCATTCTCACATTGTTTTCATATCTTTTAAATAATCCATTTTATTGAATAATATTACCAATACAATCATATAATCTTAACATTATTATATTATTTGTATGTTCTGGGATATTTTTTAGATTCATATTATATAGGAATAATATAGATGATTTTAAAATACATCTCTTCATTGATCAAGTATTTATCTCCTTGATATTATAAAATGATGATTTTTATCCAACAATGTGTATGCATGAATCCCATTTATTCTAGAGGTAGTATATTAAAAGAAATATATTTAATAATTTGAAAATATTTTCTAATTCCCCTATGATTCATAGTTTCAAAGTGAGATTATTTAGTTTTTATCAATAAATTGTATTTATTTTCATTATATAAAATATAAACAGATAATTCCAATCATTAAGAAAACATAGTATTTTTAGAATGATATTTATGTTGATAGTCGAAAATTTATTCACTTTTTAAAGTTGTAGTTTCATTTTATGGTATATGATTACTTCTAGTCATAATAAAAAGAAATTATCATCATTATTATTGATTAAAATTTCATTCAATCTCACCAATATACATAATCAATACCATCAAATATAGGTATCATTCATGGATTATAATTTCTAGGTGTACTAACAGAAAAGTATTCCATCATATAAAATAATGGTAAACTATTAAACAAAATTATTTTAGTGTGACACGTTATATCATGTAGAGCCATCTCTTATAACAGATTTTCAAATGTAATATTATATTTTTTTACTTCATGATTATTGGTGAATTATAGTTTATAATATAATACATATAATTTTATATCCTCTTTATGTATTTTTATTTGTTTATGATTTACTTTAAAAACATTATAATCAATGTTAGTAAATTTTATATGAAAATATATATGAAATTAAATACAAATTTAAAAGTGGAATACATACATGTATAAATATGTAATAAAAAATATTATAAAAAACATTTGAAAAACTTACAATTAACGATATATATAATTTCCATACATTATCATTTATTGTAATGGAATTCAACAAACATGAATTATGGTATCAATTATATTCACCCTAATATTAGTTATACATTCATTTCCTAGAATGTCATTTGTAAAATATATTAGACACATGATAGTTTTCCTGATACTTGAGGTCCCTCGATTACAAAATTTGTATATCATCTTTATTTTTGAACAATTGATGCCTATAATTATAACAGATTGGAGATAATGATTGAAGCAACAATAGTCATTTAGGTATTTAAAAAATTAATACTCATAATGGATGACATAGGAAAATTCCTATCCATTGTTACAATACATTTAACTCAAGTAATAAGATGTTGTCAAACTTTCACTATTGCTTTTTCTTTTCAATGATGTAAAAGTGTGATTGAAAAGTTGTAATATACTAGAACTGAATGCCACTCAAAAATGCCTTGACCATAGTTGGTTACATGGACTGAAGTGAATCTCCACATACACTTGAGATTTTTGTCATACAGCATGGGCCAAGGAGAGTTAGTGGGGAGACTGTACTCTCATTACAAGAATATCACAGTGGAAGTAAAACATAAAATAAATAAATAAAGTGCAATAAATAGAACCCAACTTAAAAGAAGTCAAGACATGTAAAATACCAATAACCAAGATAGTCTCATATACAAAATAATGAAGATAATACACATATCTAGAAATCATCTTAAGAATTACATGGTAATACAATACAATACATATGTACCCAAATAACAAAAGACCAAAAAGTTATCCCAGTATAATCACAATTCCCATCTTAGTCCTATGATCCCTTACTCTTAATATATAATCAACAACCAATACAAAGAAAATTTCACCAATAATCACATACAACCATATAATATGTTTCATTCCCTAAGGAGGCACAAACATGGTGTGATATAAATATCTAAGTAGGCATCCACCCAGGTCTATGAAATTATAGCAGTAATAAAATATTTCATGAAACTGTAATCAAAGTTTTAAAATAAAGTTCATATGCACATGGAATAAGTCTACAAATACTTGAAATACCGAACAACCCCTCAAGGCTCCCTAGAAAATTGTCATCTCGTAACAAGGATGTTATAACAAGTAAAAAAGTAAGATTACCATGGCATTCATCCATAAATACCATTAACACCACATCCTTTCTATATAAAGATGTCAAGTGTGCCACAAACATTTCGTATAGTGAAAATTAGAATTCCAAAACCACAATGTATATTTAAAGGTAGACACCCAAGGGATAGATCCAACATTTTACATACTTCGTAATCCAAATACTATATCTAGACCATGATGTTATAGATCCAAGGATATCATCCAAGGAATACACATTGTGTCCCATGGTAATCCTTGTGGAAGCATGGTCTAGGATCTGGTTGAGGTTCTAGGAGCATGGAAAAGGCATGTACAATTTGATCCCCAGAAAGCCAGATCGAAGGGATAGCATGTCCTGATGTATCCCATGGAATCACTACCCATGGGGTAGAGTCAACCTAAGCTATCCAATGCTATGTTCTAGACAACTGGATATTAGTTCATTGTGTCTATCAAACCATTAATTTATACACTCAAAATGAAACATTCAATTTCTTGTGAGTATATCCGCTCACATAAACAAGCACAAGCCATGAGTATACCCACTCATTAAATCCATTTATAATTTACCAAGCATAAAGGAAAACCCTCCCATATAAACCATTTAACATTTTTTTTCATTTTTTATAGGTAAATCCACCATATAAACCATTTCATTTAAGCTAAACTATCAAAATTGGCACGATATCACAAGGCATAAAAAATAGAGGAAGTACGTCTTCTAAGAAATCTATTAACTACCAAAAAGGAATCAGCAAGATTCCTCTAACAAAGAAAACACATTTACACACACTATGCGGTTTCAATAGGCATAAAAAAGGTGTTTCCCTAAAGAACACCCCTTGGATGACAATCAATTAAGCAATGAGTGCCAACACACCTAGACAGAACCTATAAAAAACCTCACTAGGTCCATCTACAACTACCAAAAGATAATCATTCAAAAAAGAGGCCTATCTGGATTTTATGATAGATGGAGAAAATGATGAATGCCCAAAAACACCAGAAAATCCAAATGAATGTATAGAAAACCTAACTTGTCAAGACAATTTATATATCATACAATATCAAGTCAGGAATTGTCCTAGTTTGTACGGAATCTGAAGAACTAACGAATAATGGTAAATTGTTGAATATGATCCAAATATAATAAAAAAAAATTATTTCCAGAATAATTGAATATGCATAAAATGAAATGCAGTTCTTACCGATATAGATCCAAGGAGACAAATAATGATCGAAACAGAGATCAGACTGTGAGTACGGATCTATTCCTACCTTACGAGAAAAAGGGAAGAGCTCCAAGGTTGGGGTGTGTTCATAGTAGAATAAAACTGAAATGTTTTTTAAAAATCATTTTTAGGTTTTTAATTAATTCGTTTTTAAAAACAGACAGAGAAGTGTCTCATGGTTTTACAGAATAGTTTCCCAAACTGTGCGTAAACCGTGGGAGGCTCACTTCCCCTACAAGGGCATGTCACATGGTTACCCCACATAGTATTAAAAACTATGTGGTATCCATGAATACCCATTTGATAAATACCTAAAACATTTTCATACTTTCACACTGTTTTATATCCTCTACTATATGAATTTTCATACCATGCGGAAGTTATTGCCTCCCCGCACACGATTAGACTAACAATGTGAAAATTGTGCGCCAGGACATTTTCATCTGAAAAATTTATTATGGGCTCCGAACATGCCTCATGAACCTCAAATACACTCATGATCAAAGGGGTAGATATGTAATTCCATAATAATGAATTTAAACTTAGAAGGAAAAGGTCAGTACCTCATACAAAAAACCATGTTCTTTCAATCTTCCCCCATTATAGCAATTCATCCCCAAATTTCTCGTTGAATGGTGGTCATTATTTGTCTAAGAAAAAACGTGTCCATTAAGCACGTACATAGTCCTCCCTCTCTCATTTTTTATCCAGTAATAGTCGTTCGGCCATAACACCCATACTAGATGAACTAACAAACCTTTGAGAATTTGTGTGCTCAAGTTAATGATACGAATCAGATGATCCTCAAAGGTTTCATCAACATAAAACACAACCTCCTCATTCTAAAAAACATGATACATGATTCCGTGGTAATAGTGAAACTGAGATTCATGGAATATGTTTTTCATGGTTCAATACTTATGTAGTAAATTCAACTAAAATGATGCCGAACAGACACTCTATAGAATGTCAAACGGACCGACATATCGTAGTGAAAGTATTCCCAGTCTCCTTATTTTCCTATGTGACAATATCATAGTAGCACACATGTAAACCAAATCCCCTACCTAAAACTCAACATATAGTCCTCAATGATCATCATATTCATTCTGACGAGACAATGTTGTTGCCACTCGCTTCTAAAACAACTAGACCTACTCAGAAGACTTCTACATGAGATGCAGTCCTAGTAAAGATACCCCTCCTTCCTCTTAACAATACAGGGGATAATGACATGTCCTAAATTATAAATCCTCATATGGTAACATCTATATAGTCTCATGATAACTTTTATTGTAGGAAAACACAATGAGGGTAATAATATTATCCCAATCATCCCCATAATCTAGGACGCATGCTCGTAGCATGTCATCTAGCACCTGTATTGTACACTCTGATTGGCCATTCATCATAGGATGGTATTCAATCCTTAGATTAACTTGTGTACACATCTCCAAAATTATTGTGCGTTTAACCCCATGTAGTCGTACCGTATCTCAAATATACAACCTCCTGATCTCATCAACACTGAATGTCTCTATGATCTAAATAAAATTAGTGACCGTCGTAATCCTTTCAACAAAAACCCACACATCATCGTTTAGTTTATGAGACATCAATAAACCAATCATGAGATAAATCACGGCATAATCCGATTTCCAATCCAGAATAGTTAATTAATGTAAAATTCCATCTAGTCGTTGAGGTTCCTCCATGACCTACATACAAGTGAAACAACTTGTAACAAAGACATTTTCCACTCTATTCCTAATCATCCACCATTATTGATGATGTGATTCATAGAACATTGTGGTGACATATGGGTCCACATCCCAAGCTAAATCATGAGATTCCTAGGTCAACTTCCCATATATATCCACTAGAACCCAAACACATCCTTGAATATACAGGACATCATCTTATCCATCCATCCATCTAGGATGAGGGTCCCCACCTTCCACACACTCCCAGAGATCTATGCCTTAAAAATAAGATATGTTTCTCATCCTAACCTTCCCTAATAGGGTATATTTTATTGATAAAAATGCTATAAAAGGTTGTCCATATTTTTCATGAACCTACAGATGCATTTTAGAGAACAATTCCATTTGATTCCACTCACCACTGGCCAACAACACTACCTGAATCTAAGTCATCCTAATCTGTTCATCGAACACTGCATTACCAATACCAGGAATATAGGAAAGATCAATGTTAATGTAATTTGGCTAATCCACACAATTTATTTTCTTCTGGTTCAGATCACAATGTGTAAATATATACATGAGGATTTAATGGGTTGTGTAGAACGAAAAACACTCTCCCTACATATAATGAATCCATCAATGTAACTTATGAACAACTATAGATAACTCAATATATTGATTATTGTAATTCCAATATTAAGGCCTCAGATACCGAGACCTGTAACAAAAGACCATATCTCCCTATATCAGCACTACACCAAGTACAATAGATGAAGCCTCACAGTATACCATGAATCCCATTCTTTTAATTGGTAGAATCAATGAAGGCGATGATGCCATCCTTACGTTCAGACCCTGAAAGTTTTCTCACAAGACATAGACCACATGAACGTCCTTCCATTTTGATTCAATACTATATATAGAGAAACTAAGAATGTGAAATAGAATATAAAATGTACATAGTAACTAGATAACCCCATGAAACTCTATTTGTCAAAAATGTTCTTAGTATGTATCTTGGAAACTAATTATCTCACATTATCTGGGTCCCCTGAAACTCCTACATCTGAAAATATGTGACCCAGGAAATCAATCGTATCCATCCAAAAATAGAACGTTGTGAGATTATCATATAATTCATTCTATATACTTTCATTCAAACTGATCTCAATATGGTTGGAATGGTCATGTCAATTGTGATAATACCAGAAGATGTCGTCCAAAAAATCCCCCAGAATATAATCCATTTAAGGATGTAAAATTAGGTTCATCAGAATAATGAAAATAGTTTGTGTGTTCATTAGATGAAATGGAATAACCAGATACTCGTATTACACACACCTTCTCCAAAAATGTAGTATGAGGTATGCTTGTAGGTCGAAAATCCAATCGGTGATATTTAGACCATATGTCAATCATCGATAACACTTGATCTCCTAGAAGATGATCAAAAATATCATCTATCCATGGAAAGAGATATCAATTTTTATCCATCAGCTAATTCAGTTTCTGATAGTCCACACATATCCTAAAATTTCCATCTATCTTTTCCAAAGAAGGACCATCGAACCCCAAGGATATGTATTGGGTCTAATAAACCCATTCAACTATAAACCCTATAGATTCGTATTGATCTCTTAAAACTCATTAGTTTCCATCATATAAGGTGGAATTGATACCTTCACAGCACCTGACACTATCTCGATGGATAACTCCACCAATCTCTTAGGAGGTAAACAAAAAAAATACATAGGTAAATATGTCATTAAAGTGCTTAACCATTGGAGGGATGTCAACTAGGTTCACTCCCTAATCATCTAGAAACAATAATTCAACAAGATCTATCTTACCTCCATGCCCGTGATGCTCGGGTATTTCTCTACTCCAATAAACATTCCATTTACCCTGGTAAACAAACACTACACCCTCCGATGATGTTAAATGAACCCTTCTTAGATAGATGTCAACATATTCTCAATAATCTACCCACAATTCCATTGTTAGAATGAAATAAAACCAAATAATCTCAAGGAATTATAGGTCCCAAATGAAGTCACTCCCTCCATCATTAAGGGTACACTCCATACACTGGATCACATCATCAGTTCTAACACCAAATGGTGTTTCTAATGTCAAAATTCCCTCATAAATAAAAAAATCCTAACTCTTTTAACCACTGTTAGAAAAATATAATTGTGTGATGCACATTTATCAAAAAGAGTAGATGAAATCGTATAAGATACTATGATTATACATCTCACCATATATGGTTTGAGATCCTCCTCTCGATGGACTTGTTCTGCTGCATAAGTATGGAATGTACCACTACCCTAGGAAATTTCAAAAATATGACTATTTAATACACCCTTCTATCTCTGAGGACTTTTTGTCTGGTAACCACATCCACAACCACCACTACCCAGACCTGACTGACTTTTACTATCAAATATCTCTACCTGATGTGGAGTTGAAGATCCTACTATTGACCTTGATGTCAGAGATGACCACTACCACTTAGAACTAGGAATGTGGTCATACAAAACTAATACATGTTCCCCATCCAACTACATGCTCATCACTCTACTGGGTAAAAATCAGACATATTTTTCTTGTGGCCTCAACTACCACAGTAATGAAAACCCACCAAGATACATGCACCCACAACCCCATGTGAATCCTAAACACAATAGTTGCCACCTGAATACGTAGATACATTGGGTTGGGAAACTTCCCTCATCTATTCAATATCTCAATATTCTATAAGTTTCCTCTACAGAATAAATGATAGATTGAAAATATATGTGATAGATGGATATAATAACTCCTTGACTAGAGATTTGATAGCATGTTTGAGACCTTCCTTGAATCGTCTTGTACTCAACAACTCATCAGTAAGCTACATCATCACAAAATTCATTATCTCTATAAATAATGATGAGTATTCAATAATAGTCATCTAGGCCTGCCTCATATACAGGAACACACTATCCCACATTGGTCGCAGAGTCATGGGGTAAAATTAGATGTAGAAATGAGTTTAAAACATATTCCACCCCATATCTTGCAGCCCGTCTTCCAGATTCAACATGTCACAGTATCTCTTCACCTCTCCATAAATCATTTATGTTATGAGATTAACCCTCCACTCAGTATGCATCTATAGATGATCAAAAATTGCTAACATGGACTCTAGCCATAGATTTTTATCCTATGGATTTCCATCCCCTAAAAACATTGGAGGATGTTGCTGTTGGAACACCTATGTTAGCTCACCCATAGAAATGAAAGGTTGTGGTGCTCCCTGAACGGTTCGTATATATCAATATAAGTCTTTGTAGAAATGTTTTGTTGTACAAATGTCGTAAATAAACCAAGATATCTAATATAGAACTAAATTATGATCAACTGGTAGCTCACAGACCACTATCTATGGTGTATGGTCATCACCTCCCTCACTGCATACCTATAGTGGTTGTTGTGGTGGAATGTCTCTATAATGAAAAAAGAAACCAAGGTAAGGGACACCAACAAATAACATATCTTAAAATCATAGGATTGGTCAAAAACCTACTAGAAACCAAGTAAAACCCATAGACATCCTTTAAATATTGAAATATATAAATAATAGTCCATGAACTACTAGAAAATACGCCTCTAACAAACTCAAAAGCATGTTGTAGATTAAGTCTCTAACAATCATTTGTTGCTTCGATTATTATTTCACATTTAGTAATCGAGGAAATTCCACCAAAGGTTCCCAATTTTGAATCCATGAGGTCCCATAACATCCCATTTTCCCAATCATGGTTCCCATTCAAACCATACATATATCAAGATCATTTGTATTTTTTATTCCATTGATGCATCATGTCCCAATTCATAATGTCTCGTACTCCTTATTTATCGAAGGCTAATGTCACCCATTATATACACTGCACCCAAACTAACACAATATCAGGTACATATACCACACCAACTACTAAAACAACAATAAATAATGAGTTCAACCTAAATGGAATGGCATAATGAATGGCATGTGATTCTAAAAATTGTCTACATGTTTCATGAGATTTAACACCCTCGTCACATATGTTTTAAAATGAACTATAACCAAAAATTGGGTCAATATTAATAATAGAAATAATGTGTGTCACCCAACAGTGAAAGCAAATAAACTTTAATAGCCAAAATACTGAAAATCGGAATTCCATCTTAGACTATTTGGCCTTTCCCAGTACACAGGTTAGCTAATCATGGACACAATTTATTTACTAATCCCAATTCCATCATATCCCTATATATTTTTTCCAAATATCAAGCCAAACCACAAAAATAATCATCATTTGATACCACTTTGTAACATCCTAGACTCAGATTCCACTAAACAGTGCTCTAGGCCTGATTTGTTATATGGCCTCAAGTGTATCTCCCCCAATGCAAGAGGCTTCCAACTGGTAGTGAATAACAAGGTGAGTCGGTGTGGGAGACTATTCCCTGATTTTCAGAATAAAACAGTTGAATTCAAACACTAAATAAATAGTAGGTGTGAAATAAACAATAGTCAAATGAATGCAAGGTAATACATGAACAATATCAATAACTAGAAAATTCTCATATGAAAAATGATGCAGAAGATATATGTATCCAAAAAGAATCCAAATTAGAAATTGGAAATAAAATACAATACTGATGTCCTAAAAAATGCACAAAAATGTATCCCAGTAGCATCACATGACTTGACATGGTCTTCTTATCCCTTGACCTAAATCTATAATCAACAACATATACCAGGGCTCTTCCCCTATCATAACTTTACATTTGGTTCCCTGAGGAATTCCAAATAGGGGGTGAGATAAGCATCCATGTAGACAACACCACATGTCTACAAAATTCTAACACCAATGTATAATTTTCATGAAAGTGTTATACATGTAGTAATGTAATGTTTTTAATCTAATGGCATAAGTCAACACCAACTAGAAATTCCAAACATCCACTCAAGGCTTCATTTAAATGATTCACCTTATAATGAGGATGATATAAATATAAAAGAAGTTGCATAAACATGTATTACCTCCATTAATACCATGAAAACCACAACCACACTATATAATGGAGTCCAGTGTAAAACGACCTAGCCAAATAGTGAAAAGTAGAATCCCACGACCACACTGTATTGTTAAATGTAGACACCATGGTCTAGATCCAAGGGGTCACATACTAGGTCATCGATTTAGTATTTCATTACCATGAAGAGCCAGATCCAAGGATGTCATCAAAGGAAACCAAGGTGATTCTCATTGGCATCCCAATTGAAACTCAGTCTACACACTAGTTGGGATCCTAGGAGTATGGTGGTGGCATGTCCTACGCGAGCCCAAGAAATCTGAATCCACAGTGTCTTACGTATGAGGAATCCCACAGAAAAAATCCCCTAGTGGAAGATTCAACCTAAGGCATCCACTACCACATTTAAGACCAATAGATAGAAGTACATGGAATCTATCAAACCATTAATTCAAGATTTAAAATTTTAACATTATTATTCAGGTGATTTTACCTATTCACATCAACAAGAATAATCCATGAGTATTCCCACTCATGAAATCCATTAATCATTTACCATGAAAATGGAATTACCTTCCATATAGACCATTTAAAATTCTTAAATATAAACAATTTAGGTATAACCTCCCATATAAACAATTTAATTTAAGAAAAACTATCAAAATTGGAATGGCATCATAAGGCATCACAATTAATAGAGGTCATACATCTCTTAAGAAATCTATTCAATACCATATATAAATAAATTATATTTCTCTTACTAGTAAAAAAAATCACACGCCCATTGGGCATTTTAAACATGCATAATCATGGAATTTATTTAAGGCACACCCCATAGGTGACCTTGAATGATTTAGAAGGTCCCAACACATGTAAAAGAAATCTACAAGCTACCTCACTAGGTCGAACTACAACTAATAAATCTAACTCATTAAAAAACAAGGCCTCACCAGAATTCACGATCGATATGGAAAAGTCCAAATGCTAGAAAACAAAAAAATAGTCCAACGAATGTATAGACCACATACCTACACTCGTTAAAATAGAGGTCATTGAGAATCAATTCCTGATTCATCCTGGTTTAGAAGAAATCTTAGGAACATGAAACAAACATAACAGTATGGAATATGTTCCTAAAACCAAATACCTCAATTGATTTCATGAAAAATATAATATGTCTAAAAAATGTAGGTAATTCCCACACATATCCAATGAAGAAAACCACAACCGAAATAGATATGGATTGAGTGTATGGCCCAATCCCTATATTATACGCCAAAGAGGAGAGCTCTAATAGTGGGTGTCCATAAATGATGAAAAACCAAATAGGTTTTAAAAAATAATTTATGTTTGTAATTAAAATTTTAAAAAAGAAAAGTTGGAGGGTATCATATATTACCTACATAGTTTCTGAAATTCTTCAGCAACTGTGTGAGGATCCATGCCACTAAAATTGCACAACGCACAATTACCTTGCACGGACTGAATAACATACCTGTAACTGTACGAAACTGTCTGTTAAAAAGCTGCATATTTTTCATAATTTCCCATTGTCACGTGACCTCTACCGCTTGGTTTTAAAACCATTGGGAAGATACTACCCCCATAAAATAGTTATGCTAACCATTAAAATGTAGTTCAAAAATTGTGTGCCAATCCATTTTATTCCGAAAAATTTAATCATGGATCTAAACTAGCCCAAGAAACAAAAAACACCCATGATCCCAAGAGGTGCATATGTAAGGAAAAAATTCATTTAAATTGATAAGGAAAAGTTTCGTACCTCATACGAAAACTCGAGTTATTTCCAAAATACCTTACTTTAACAGTTCTCTCAACCTCTAATACAAATTCTTTTTATATGAACAATAATAATGCCCATATTACACATATCTCAGTGCTGGTGAGAATATCCTTACATAAACTCCATTATCACATGAAAAGTTTACCATTTCATATTAATTTAATAGTTATAATGTTTTAAACAATTATATTTCATTTATATTCCACTCAAAATAGGGTTAATTCTTCATTCAGTTAAATGTATGAATTTTATTATCCAGTTGGATTTATAAGTTATCATACAAACGGATTGGCGGCCTCCTACTAATGTAATATATTTTTATTATTTTATAAAACTTTTAATTGATGGTTTTCTATATAATCATGAGAAAATTTATCTTCTATGGTTTATGTGTATTGTATGATGTAAATAATTACAATTCTCTCTAGAGATTATGATTCATCCAATAGTTCAATTTTGGGAATGTTTCCTCTATTAAAAATCCTATTCTATGTCCTGTAAATTATTTATTATTCCTACAAAAAACATCTTAATAAAATGGAATTTAAAAAAACTAGAAAAGTATAATCTTATGTATAATTGGATATTATTTGAAGAAAAATGTTTTGAAATTATTAAAGGATTTGTTTGGACTATACAAAATAATTCATGGATAGAAATTCAAAGTCGGATATCATGGTTTTCACATTATTTTTATTTTTATATTATTTTGATTCAAAGAATCTATGTCCTATAGTGTTGGAGACTTCCCCATCGATTCAACATCCATACACATCCACTTTTTTATCACCAAATTTTGTTTTTCCTCCAATCTCATCATGTTCACCTAGATGTTCACATTTAAAAACCCGTACACCGCCAATAATGGGTGTAATAATTATTGGGGAAGTTGTTTCCAGATAGGTAACACTACGATAAAAAAGGGTTCTTGTTAATGATAATAGAATAAAAAATTATTATGATATTTACATTTACCCATATATGTCACATTTTAATATCATATTGGTTTTCTTTCAAATAAAAAAAATTACCTCATAATGAACAAAGAACATATTGCTCACTGTTAGTGTTTCTATTATTAAATTAATATAGGCTACATATGATTTTATTCCAGTAGAAAAAATATTTTAGTATTATTGATAAAAAACATAAACACTATAATAAAATAATAAATTTTAATACATAAAATAATAATCATAGTTAATGTAAATATTCTACATTCATGAAATCATTCAATGATTCTTTCTGAATATCATTTGGAATAGAAAGAATATATGGGTGAGCCCAAATTCTATGTTAGAGCAATGTATTGTAGAAGTATTCATCAATAAATTCTGAATAATAAATATTCTAATGAAATTAAATTAAAATACTTTATAATTTAATAAATATATTGCGAATAAAATGCATTCATAAATAATATCAGTTAAAGATTATCATAGATAATAAAGAATAAATTTTCAATAAAGGAAATGAATAATACTATACATCATGATCAATTAATAAAGATATCATCAAATAAAATTCCTTGTGCCACATTAATTTGATTAATCTATAGGAATATACTATATTCCCATTATGTTTTTTCAACTAATTAGTCTCATTAAAATTTTTCATGCATTGATGGCCAATATTAAAACATTTCAAAACTATCTCTACATTCCCAATCAATTCCTCATATGTCTAATAATAATATATATAGATTAACAATGTAAATTTACAACAAATATCTGCATTAAGTTAGGAATAATTATTTACCATGATATTCCCCATCAAAACAAATAATAATCATAGTGAACCACCATATTTAAAAATGAAATACGAGTAAGTAAATTATCATATCCATGATAAAAATAATATATATTTTCTCTATAAATTAACTATCAAAATATTATTATAATTTGAATGTTTCAAGTGAATGATATCAAAAAAATAAATTATATAAGAGATAAACATCACTTCATTTGAATTAAATTTTATATAAAAAATTACAAACAATCAAAAAAACAAATAAAAATGATGTGAACTATTAATATAATATTTCATTAAATAGTTTTATTTTTACAAAAATTGTTAATTTTTAGAATAAAATAATTATTGAAAAATGTTTATGGGGGCTATGAATTCATTTTGTGATGTACATATTAAAAAATTCATTTTAAATTTTTTTAAATAAAAAATTCCATGTCATTAAAAATATATGTATTTACACAAATAATTTTAAAAATTTAATTGTTAGATAATATTTCATTTATCAATAAAAAGTGGAAAGAAATTACATTTTTGAAATTACATTGAAATTTTTTTTGACATGGAATTTTAATATATCTGAATAAATAATGGGAAAAATCAGTTTTTCATTTAGACATTTTATTCATGGTAAAATTTTAAATGTGAGGAGTAGATAGAAGAAAATTTTGAAAATCATTAAATATGTAGATGTTAATATAATAGATTTATTTCATTGAATGATGGATTATAAAATTCCCTGAATAAAAATTAATGAAGTCCCAAAAAGGTAACATAGAAAAATAAATACTTATGTACTTAATAATAATAAAATTGCAACCACGTGAATGAATAAATATAATTGAATCATTAATACTAATGAAAAAATATTTGATTAAGTTAAATACATAATATTGTTTTATATACGCCACATAATTGATAATTTTTTCATAGTAAAACATATATCATAATAATGTCAAAATTATGATGAAATACCTTACAAAGACCATAAAATTGATGACATAATTAATCAATTAACAGATGATTTTTAAAAAAAATAATTCCACACAAAAAATTTAAACAATACAAAAAATAATAGTTTTTAATATCTCACATAATCAATGAATAATGTTGTGAATAAATAATTAATATAACCCCATGAAATGAAATTGAGTTTCTTATCATATACCTTAGGTTTGACTGATCACATAAGTTCATTTTTCACCGGAATAATAATCCTAAGATAGTTACTAAAATTATAAATAACATTTTTTACGTCAATTGTTTATTTTAATTTACTTTTTAAAATTTAATTTATAATTACATAATTATGAATGTTCACAACTGAATTTTTTTCCAATATGCGATTCTGATATACAAAATTACATTACAGGGATAACTATGGAAAAAAGGACACCATTAACAAATATCTAGAATAATAACCATGATATATAAAAATTATTCATAAATAACACTTTTGAATCCATCCTTGATATTTATTCATAAAAAGCTAAATATATAATGATTATAGCAATGATAGGTTGTACATAGGTATGTGAAAAATTTCCATTTTCAACGATCATGATAGAATGAATATAAGTGGTAATTTATATTTTTGGTATGAAATTAAATCATAAACATCATATTACTTACTTAAATATTCTTATATATACCATCCATGTGATGGAGTAATAAATAATGAATATCATAGCTTCTTATAGGTGGAAATCCACATGTTTGAAGAAGAGACATTATTATATCTAAATTAATTGGAAGGTAAAAAATAGATGATATGTAAATTCTATAGAATTATAAATATTTTTATTATATATTATATATATATTAGATAAATAATCATAAATGGTAAGGATATGTGATGATGTCAAATAAATTACAGTGGTTCGTGAGGTTGTAGCACGCTTACTTGCAAATGATGGTTTAATTTTCTGTTTGTTATATCTTGATATAGAGGAAGGATGTTAAATTAAAATATTAACAAATACATTGATATTAGATACATATTATATTATTTAATAGTATTTTACTAATATTTTATTAATGTGAATGAATAAATAGAAAAAAAATTCTCTATTGAGAAAAATATGTATTCTTTGTACAATAACATAATTTTCAAACCAAAATTCTTACAAGAAGGTTTTATAAACATTCCAACACATTTATGTTGTGCCAATGGAATTATATATGGGATTATAAAAAATATTGGATGATACAAAAGGTTTATAGGATTCATGAATGGAGGAGAGCAGGTTCCCCTTTAGATGTGAGGGGTGGAACACCCTTATAATTTCATAATGAATTAACTCAATATTAATTAATATTCAATTAAAAAAATAGATGAAAACTAGTATAATTTAAATATTACGTGATTAAGGGTGTAATTAATCTAATATATAGCTTCTACTAGTTTAGGTGATGTTTTCTCACTTATGTTTTGGTTTTAAATGGTGAAAACATTTTTTACAATTATTACAATGATGATGTTTTCAATATTTTGAAGTTATTATATGTACTATAAAGAAATTATTTCATGAGGGGATAATATTTGATAATTTAATGATATAACCATTTATTCGACAATTATATTTTTTTAGTAATTTATATCTATATTTAAATTTTAATTTATTATTAAATATCATTAATGAAAATTTTGAGGCTATTAATTTAATTTAGCGTTGAAAACCACAAAAATATGTAATTAAAATATATCAAATTGAATCCAATAAAAATATTTGTATTTATCAATGAAAGTAATGGGTCATAGAAAATATTTCTAATTATATTTATTTTAATATTCTTTAAAGGATTTATTATATTTTTCTAATAATTGAATAAAAATATTCTTTGGGTTGAGTAAGTATTTAAGGTAAATATTTATAAACTAAACAATAGTAGTAAATTTCAATGATAAAAATAAAATTAAAAATAAAATAAATATTTATAAAATAAAATAATGGCTTTTTATCCATTTTAAAAAATATTATTGTTATTAAAGTCATGAATGTGAAAAAATTCTTATTATTTTACTTGAAAATTATAACAATCAGCATAAATTAATTATGGATCCATGAGGCCATATATTCAAGATATAAATTTAAATGGATGAATTAATACGTTAAATATAATAAATCTAACTTTTATGGTCAATTTTTAGTCATTATAATTATTTTTAGGCTTTATTACATGATTTACCCTTATCGTGGTGATAATTACTTACTATAGTTAATCTTCACAAAGAATAAAAAAAATGGACTATTTGGATTGTTTGGAACTCATTAATAAAATTTTCATGATTTAATTTACATAATTTGTTTAATTTTATTTAAAATAAGCCATACATAGTGTGTTTAAAAGTGGATTTTAAAAAAAATGTAATTTTTAATGGAATGATTATTTTACAATAATTTTTTAAATAGTAATCTTCATTATATTAATATAAATTTATATATATAAATATATTTTATTTATATTATTTATTATTAAGATTTATTTTAATTATTTAATATGGAGAAACATTATGCACATAAAAATAGTTTTCATAATAATATGTTTTCTAATTAAAATAGATATGTATCAAAATAAATAAAAAATACATATTTATATGAAATTATTTCTATTTTTAAAAACTAAATGATTCATATGTTAAATTGTTAAATATAACAAATATTACATTTCGTCTAATTACTTTATTTATGGAAAATTAATGATTGTCTTAAAAAATTGATATTTCTCACTATTCATTGAAACTCCAATGATTTTGGATAATTTTAAAATCTTTCCCATAATATATTCCTTATATAATGATTTAAAAAGTTATTTCATTTTAAAAAACAACAATAATTTATTTTTTCGAATGTAATTATATTATCCACACATAAATATAAATAAAACTCTAATAAAACATATTTTTGTGGGATGGAATGACTAAAAAATAGTGTTGTATGATAATAAGAATTAATATATTGATATGTAATTATTATGGATGTTATATATATTAATATATATTGTATAATTTTGTTAATCCAATTTTTTTTCTCAAATTCAAATCAATGGTTATAAATGTCATATTTAAATAAAGTATATCATTGGTTATTTGTTCTCTATATATTATGTAATATATGATTTCGAACATAATTTTCTCATTTTAAATCTCAAGGTATAAAATTCTCACCAAAATTAAAAAATTGAATCCTTGTGATTCTCAATTTCATTCAAAAGTCATGATTTTTATTTTTTTATTTTTTTTGGAAAACCCATATCAAAAAAATGTTTAATAGAACATAATCTTAAAAAGATAGAGAGGTAAAATGTAAAGGACATCTAGAATAACAGTAATGTATGATTTAAAAGAGGATAAATCTTTTGATCATTGAAAATATGTATATGAGGGTGAAAATAGATTTCCAGGGACTAATAAAGAGTCATAGAGAATATTTTCATAGGAAAATATAATAATAACAAATCCATAAATATGGGATTCATAAAATGGCCACTAACAGAATAGAATGTAATGTGAAACCTTTTTATTACAAGTTAATTTGTAAAAAATTTATGGATTGTATCATTATCAAGATATAATACAATATAAAATATAGTTAATTGATATCTTTTTATTTCTTATGAATAATATCATCTTTTGGTTGTATTCTGATCAATTATGAATTTTTTCCAACTCCAAAAATATATATCAATGATGAATTTAATTATTCCTCATTCACAAAAATTATCATTTAACGGATCATAATATCCACTGAAATAGTGAAATGAATTTTCATATCTCTCTAAATATTTACTAAAATAAAAAAACATAACTTATCAAATATAACACATGAACCTTTATAATCTAAATTGTAACACCAAAATATCCTCTTAATCTTTATTTAATTATTTAACCATCAAACTCATCTAAAATAGTTCATACCAAATTCCAAATTAAAAAATTTTTTGAACAGGTTACCAAATATTATTAATCATGATAATAGTTATCCCGTATACATTTTAATGTAATTCTTAATGTACCATACAATATATTTGATTTCATTTTTCAATATAAAATATTAATGAAATTATAGCTACTTCATTAATTAACAATATAATTGTTGTTTTACAATGACCAATTATTAATTATATTCCATAAATCAAAAAAATCAAAAAAATCTATTTTAATATAATTTTTATCTAAATCATGAGTCATTTTTAATTTCACAAATACAATCTGATTTACTTCATCAATTCCTGAAATATGATTATACTAATAAAAATTATTACATCAATATTGGGAGTATATTATTTGTTATGTTTCTCTCAATAAATTTTTCCATAAAATATAACCTTAACATTAATTCAATTTTCGGGATCATTTGAAGCATTCAGAATATAATTTCAAATCATTAAACAAAACAATTGGAAGACAATCCTTTGATGTTTCATGATTATTATAATAAAAATATCATTTATGTAACTCTTTTATAACGCAATAATCAATGTCTAGTACATAAACACATAAATTCATCTAATTCATTTATTTACCTAATATATGTCATTAATTAGTCTAAGATTTGACCCCTAGATTCATGCATTGACTCTAATAATTTCTATCTTCCCCACAGACATTACATATTTCCCTCTGTAATCAATTTCTCTATATATTTTATTTCTGCATATAAAACATCATCCACTTCCATGATGTCATTCTATGATATGTCTCTTTTTACATTTTTGACATGAATGGAATTTGTTCTTCATTCAATAATGGATTCTACTCTCTAATGTATCATAAGACTATATCATCCTATTAATTAGTTATTTAAAGGGTTATTTAATGTGAACATTTTTAATAATATATCATGATTCCAAATTATACATAACCATATTCCCCCTACTAATTATCCATTTTTATTTCTCAAAATCAATGTGTTGTCCATCACATTTAGTGTTAACATGATTCTTACTTATTCTGTATTTTTAAAATAACAATGATGCATCATGTGAGAAAAAATAATCATAGTGTGAAGCAACATAGAAATATATAAGGTGTATAAATCAAGAAATATACATTGAAATCAAAGTCATCCTAGGTTTATCCAAGGCAAGTCACTGTTATCAAAAATTAATATCCTTAACAGTGATTCATAATGAAAATGTAAAACATGAATATTCCCCAGATCTATAAGACTAGTTCCCCAAAAAGGGATCACTCTTTGTGAAACAAAATGGTTCCCATGATATACATGAAAAGAAAATTCATGGATATTTTCAAAATATAAATTTGCTGAAAAACCATCATTTGTTTTTGTATATTGAAATCATATTATAATTAGTTAATATATAATATCATCCTTTGAATTATTTTTGAATTTTATACTATACATATAATTTTCCACAATGGCATTCATTGGGTGGTGTTCCATGATTAAGGTCTTCATAAATCGTATTCCCAATGTATCGACTAAACTAGATCTAATACTAACAATAACTACCCCTATGTTACTAGACTATATATGGAGGTCTTTTAATTACACTAACATATTATACATGATAACATATCCCAATGGACATAACAATTTAAAGGACTTATTAAACTTGATACATACATGAATGCAACATTATATATCAAGAAAAAAATACAATATATAGTGGAACTTAATATTCATCATCCCAGAACTCGTTCAATGATTCCTTATTTATATCATCATGAAATTAATGAAAATAATATTTAGATTAAATTATTAGTAAGAATTATATAAAACAGAATCTATCTTGTGTAAGGAAAGAAACATAAATATATGAATGTAAATAGATGAAAAAAATAAATTTAACCAATAACATGATCAAAAAATAATTCTTTGGATTATATAAAGGAAATTAAATAATGGAAAAAATTAACTAAATACTACATAGAATAAACTCACAATCTCAAACATCATGATATCTACACCATTAAATCCTTATTCAAAAACTAATAAATCGATGGGATATTATACACTACATATTCATTTATTTTGGTTAACTGATTTCTCTTAGGTGACATGTTGATGTATTGAGTGGATGTCTATAACTACGACAACAAATAAATACATGTCCATTGTGTTCCTCATATGTTTAATAATAAATGGATTTAATAAAAAATATATTATTAATAAATATCAACATTTGTTAGAGTACAAATTTTTTCTCATTTTTCATTTCTAATCAAAACACACATAACATAAAACACCAAATGTAGAAATTGAATATAAATTCTAAAATAACCATATCCATTGGAAAAATAATATATATTTTTATGATGCTTGTAATTTTCAGTGATAATAGAAATTTAATGATTTAATATAATTCTAACGACATAAAAATTAATAAGACATAAGAGGTGAAAACGGGTCTAGGAATACTATATGGTTAATAATAAAATAAATTCATTTTTAAAAATAATGAAATTTGTATTAAAATATTTATGTAATACTAAATTAAAAATTTCCCTTTATAAAAAAATTCAAGTCATGTATTATATGATAAATATCATAAAATATTTATGATGGTGGAATGTAAATTATAGTCATATATGTAAAAACAATTCTATTGCATTTTTAATGAAAGATGAAAATTACACTTAAGGAAAATAATTATAAATATTTTGTTCAAATTATTTGAAAAATAAATAATAAAAAAATTAATTAATAAATCATTTGATTAATAAAAAAAATTGAAATAAAAAAATTAAAATTTAGGTACATGGATTAAAAAAATATCTTATTAAAAATATGTGTTTTCATAAATACTCTTTTTCTAATGATTCGTGTTACAAAAGAGTAAAATATGTAAATTTTTTTGGAAACATATAAACTATCTATATGAATATAAAATAGATATATGTTGGTTTTTGAAGGATTATAATATTCATTCCACGAAAATTAAGACAATCCAAAATAAATAAATTCTAAAATAAATCCTTACATATTTGTTTACATTTAATGCATACCCCTTGGAAATAATAAACATGAATTGAATTGTTAATAGACATCCATTGTTATTTAATTTTGTGTATTTTGAATACTTGTATGTGTTATGTGGTTATTTGGTGAAGTGGTGAAGTGGTGAAGAGGTGATGTGGTGAAATGGTTATGTCATGTAAGGTTTCTCACTTTTTCCTCAAAAGAGTTTTCATTATAATAAAGCAAATCCCGTCAGTCATGTAAAATATATTAAAGGGGTTTTACATATACCACCTACAAGTGAATAGTTTCATAATGAGAAATATGAATAAGTAGAATATTAATCGAGAATAAATCCTATAAAAATATCATAAAAATTATGTGAGAATTAATAAATGATGTGATTATGTGTAAAAAATTAAATTAAACATCAAAAAAGTATAAAATATGAATAAATAATCATAATATATTCCATACATAATATTTATTTAAAATCTCCTACAATGATGTAATATAAACCAACAGAAATTAATTTAGCTATGAAACCAAGTACCTCAGGTCCCACATGTCATGCACATTCACTATCATCCTGAATAATATTGCAATGTTAATAATTTTCCATATTATGGGACATTTTCATGTTTAATATTACTTTTATTTAAATTATTAAAATATTTTCTTTAATAATATAATGAAATAAGTTTATGTCATACATTTTGATGATTTTCAGTTAATATGTGAAAAATAACACCCTGAGGATGACAATGGTAAAATATTTCATTGGTAAATCATATAGATAATATTAATAATGGAATAATTATAATTGTTATACAACAATTATACATTTAAAACAAATCATACAATGATGTAATGTAATATTAATGACATTACAGTCATGTAGATGTTATGTTTTACACACCCATGAGTATTGTTTCCATTTTTCAACGATCATGATAGAAAGAAGGTATGTTTTATTTTAAATTTTTATTAAAAAAATTATATCATAAAAATTATATTATCTATTTATATAAATTTATATATAACATCAATTTTAAGGCTTAAAGATAAATGAATCACATGGTTTCTTGGATATGGAAATCCACACATACACATGGAATATTTTATAATTATTAAATGAATGGAATTGAATAAAAATACATGATAAATAAATTTTATTGAAATATAAATATTTTATTAATTTAATAAATAAATATAAATATATATATGATAATTAAATCATCATAAATATTAGTGATAGGTGATCATGGAAAACATATCACTTTGGTTAGTAAGACAGTAGTCCATTGTATACATGAACAATGGATTCAATTACAATTATTTATAAGAGGATATGGATATAGGTTATTTCATTATAACATTAAAAATTATGTATATGGGATATTATAATATTATTATATTATAAGTATTGAATAATACTTTAAAGAGGTTGAATAGTAAATAAAAAACAGTCAATTAAGAATGACAACTAATATTTATATAACCTCTTTAAGAATAATTAGAGGATAATTTAATGTTTATAAAAAATGTAATTAAGCTGATATAATTACAATAAAATGATATTATTGGATTCAATACTGTCATCTAATAAGACATATACTAGTTTATGTGACTATTTCACCATCACTTATTAGTTTTAACCTGTGTTAACTATTTCATTCAATTGTCAATGTAAAAAGGGTTTTACTATGTATGGGTTAATATAGTTTAAATAACGAAAATTTTGGACCATCATTTTAAAATAAAATATATTTTAAATGATATAAATGTCACTTCAAATATGACAAGTTTTTATTAATTTAAATTCATTTAATCAAATATAATTTTATATAAAATAACAATAAGGCCAACTTTTGATCTATTTTTTTAACATGAAAATAAAAATAAAAATAAGTAAAAATAATTAAAATATATTCCATTTATTCCTCTATAAAATCATATTTTTATCTAATAAATTCAGGTAACATAATCATTTTTCTAAATTTTACTAATTTGGATCTTTTTAATATAAATTTTTTATATCGATTGAATTATATGGTGTCTGTGTTGCATAAACATTTATGGTGGTTATTTAATTAAAAACATATATATATATATATATTTATATAAAAAAATTATTGTCTTTAAAATCAATATTTATATATGTAAATAATTTTTTTATCCCTATCAAAAAATATTATAGTTATTAAAATTAATAATGTTTCATTTTTGTCATAATGTTTATATTAAATATTATACATTTTAAAATCAGATAAATATTTCCCCTATTTTAGAATATATTATATATAAGAATGGAAATGGATGAATTAAAGTCATCCAAATGTATAATGTAATGTGTTATGGTTTTTTTTAGGAAATATAATTTTATTTAAAACCATGATTACCTGATTTACCCATACAATTTTGACGATTATTTTATATAGTTACTTTTAATTATTACTTAAAATAAAATTTTCCTTTTAAAAAAAATTCACCTCCTGATTCAAAATAATGACATAATATTTCAAGATTTATTTTAATAAAGGGCCATAATTTATCTCAAAAATTAAACTATTAATGTACGATGAAAGGTGAGTTTTCTAGAAAATGTTATTTTTAAGAAAAAGATTATTGTATAGTATCTATTAGACTATTAATATTCATTATATTAATTTTTATTCATATATAATGATATATAATAAATTATTTTATATTAAATAATTTAACATTAAGGGTTATTTTTAATAATTAAAAAACGAAAAATATTCCGTACATAAATTCAATTTTTAAAATTTATTTTTATGTATAAATATAAATTAAATGAAAAGAAATTATTGATTAATATAATATTAATTCTATTAATATAAAAAAAATGTATCATATATCACATTAAAAAAATTTCAAAATTATAATATGTCATTAGAATATTTTATTTAAGTTAAATGAAAAGTATTTTGTTAAAATAGAATTTTTTTATGGTCCAAAGATAACATTATTTTTTCATAAAAAATTAAATGTTATTCCATATGTATGTTTAGATATTATTATTAAAAACATAATTATTAATGAATTCTATTACAATATTTTTCATAAATTTATCATATTATCCACAAAAAACGAAATAAAAATCATTCTTTAGAAAAAATTTCTTTAAAGCTTCAAATTACAACTAATTTTTTTTATGTTTTCTTAGGCATTAGAAATATATTTTAATTTATTTTGAACTATATATATATATAATATGTTTTTAACCCTATTGAAACACATAAATTTAATAGATTTATAATAATAGATATATTTAATTTATACAATTTGCGTGTCCTTTGAGATTGATGTTTCATGTAATATAATTTACTGAATATAATGATATTATTTCAACATATTACAGTGTAAAGGTATACCCTATTACATGGAACTATATCCTCACATTTTTATATTCTACTAAAAAAATTCATATTTTGAAAATAATTTTTGGAAAAATGATATCATAAAATAATTAATAAAAAATATTCTTAAAAATAGGGAGAAAGAAATGAAAATTTCATTTAGAATAATAAAACTATGCGTCCAAATAGTATAACATTCATAGAAATATTAAATCTAAATATAGAGGAGAAAAATAATGACTAAGGAATATTAAAGTGTGATACAGAACACGGTCAGAATAATGATAACGACAACAAAGCTATAAATATTTGATGTGTAAAAAGGAAATTTACTAATTCTAAATAATTGTAAATATACAAAATTTTATTTTCAATACCAAATCATAAATGTTGAAGGATTACTTTACATTAATGATCGAGGACCCCAAAAAAATATATTTATATAAAATATATTTATTTCATAAGTAAAATTTCATTATTTTTCTTCCATGATCAATTTTCATTTCATTTATTTATAAAAGAAATTAATATTAAAGTTGAATGTTTTTTTCTTAAATAACTAAAATTAAAAATTAATGGATCATGGGATCCATTAAATAATAGATTTTATTTTTATATTTCTCTAAAAATTAATAAAACAAAAATAGTTTCCACATGGCATCCAATATATTAAATTATTATTTAAAACCTAAACAATAACACCCAATGACCATGATAATAAATTCCATAAGTATTTTCGATTAAACCTCTAAAAAATACTACTAAATAAATTTAAAATTAAATTCATCTCAGCGAATGTAATTAAATTTTAAAAACTCACATAACAATAATCAATTGGATGTTATAATGTATATATTAATGTCACAAACTAAAAATTTCAATACCTTTCTCACTATAAATTATTAATTAAAAGTTATTTTTTTCTTAAAATTACTATACCATTGTTCTATTAATAAAATTATATATAATAAAATATATTGGTTGAATCAAAAAAAATTGGATACTCTGATGTTAATAACCTTTTCACAAAATCAGAAATCACTTTTATAGTGACCAATACAATCTTATTTATCTCTATGTGAAACATATCATTATTAAAAAAATATTACTTCCACTAGATGAACATATAATGGGTTTATATTTCCACCATATTTTTGCATAAAATATATCATTGTAAATAAATCACATGTTATGCCATCATTAGCATTCAACATATGATTTCTACTATTTAATGAAATGTACAATGGATAAATCATTTAATGATTCTTAATTTGAATAACCAAAATATTATTCATATAAAACTTATGATATATAATTATAAAATCCAAATACATAAGAAATTCAATCCCACCATGTTAATTATTATAATGGCATTGGAATATAATGGAAGACTCACCGTGCACTATAATGATTTCCATGATATACATGAAAAAAATTGGGTTATTACCACAAGACACGTATGATCCAAAGCCAAATAGAAATGTCGTATCTAGAAATTTATGAATATCTCGGAAACGTATAAAATCAATAACATAAAAATATTATTTTTTTATCTTATACAAAGACTTTTCTTCAAAATAAGTTCCATTATTTTTCCATAACCCATATTTAAGTAAATAGTGTTACCAAAAAACTATTAATCTTTCATTGATACCAATTATATAAACTCCAACATTAATATCCTAGAGTTTATGGTTTCTTTCATAAATTTGTATAATATTCAAGAAATAAACATCTCATGGGATCAAATAGTCTAGTAGTCTTGGTAATATATAACCATACTTAAATATTACAATACATTTGTAAAAATAAAATAAAAAATACAATTACTGCATTGAACCATTTGAGGTACCATGATAACCTGATATCTTAGACAATATTAACATATCCCGAATGACATTACCAATCCCTAGGGGTTGGACAATGTCACTTGAAATCACAAAAAATGAATGTGGGAATAATTTTTTCACTAACATCATGTAACTAATATAAAAAATGTACCAAGAATACAGAATAAACTCCTTAGAGAGTAGTGTACCAGTTGTCAAACTGGTTTGAATAATGTAAACTAATACAATATGGCACCAAAAAAATCGAAATGATATCCCATTTCCCAATAGATACACCTCTCGAAGTCCCCAACTAAACATCTTGAACCACCTCCACATGGCCCATTGCCCATGCTCAAACTGGGAATGAGATAATCAACGAACACCTGAATGAACTTATAGGGTGTGATCTAAAAACAAATATGGTCTCAAAAAGTATTTTATAAAAATAAGACACATTTATTTAACTAAATATTGAAAAAAAATTCAATATATTGGTTTTTATTTACAAAAGAATATTTAATTAATTAATTCATTACATTTCAAATAATGGACATTATTTTAAACAAATTCTTTACATTTTAATTGATGGTACATTTCGATAAAAAAAAATTAATATAATATATTATATAAATAATTTATATAAATTCATAAGGCATGTATATGTGTAAATTTCCATACAAGTCCAATGAAACTATTCCAAGAGGGCCCATCAGCATTTTATTTAGGAATATATTATTTGATACATTTTATGTAAGTGCTTCATATCATCAATATGGTGCAAGAGAATTTCCATCTTAGTAAGTTTGTCTCTAATAACTCACTCAAAATAATTTATATCTTTTTATCTAGTACAAATCATCTTTTAGAAATTTATTTTACGTGTCTATAAAATATAATTTAATCCCATTTTCCCATTTCAAAAATTACAATTTTCCATTTAAAAACCAAAATATTTCTTTGATGAAAAACATGACTTTTATATTACAACAACTAATGGTTTCTAAAAAAATTTATTTCATCTATATTCCCAAGTAAGAATATTATATAAATTCACTATTACATTTCACATTTCAATATTAATAATTAAATTCGGTAACATAAATGAAATAATTTCTATAATATTTTAATTTAAATATCAAAAATATTCAATTAATATCAAAATGACACTCCAATTCAATATAATTGATGGTTTCTCTAATTTCATACCTAAATTTAATTTGCAATAAACCCTATTGAATAGAATCTGGTTTTTATTCAATCAATTTAAATACATTTCCATCATAATAACAATTGAATTTAAATAATGAAATTTAAGTTTAATAAAAATTGGGCATCATGAAAGAACCCCTACATTAGAGTCAATGGACCTCAAAACTCAAAATCCTAATTAGGATTTGTCTAATGGATAACTATTACAAAAAATTGAGAATAAAACCTTTGTTTAATATTCCAATATAGAGGAGCATAGATCCTCAAAACAATACTGAGACGTATAAAATCATAGGGATAAAATAATGAGTGTAAGAGATAGAGTTTATAAAGATGAATCTAATTGGGTGAGGATCAACCACAATTATCCAATATTATTTCACCATGAAGGAGGGTTATGTGGGGCTAGAAACTTCTCTTGGGATATTTCTTCGAAAGAGAAATAATTTTGGGGACATACCAGTCTTTATGGGAACAAAAAGAGGGTTTTGGGATATTTAAAATTAAAATATAAATTAAAAATCTTATATGCATGGTTATATAATTAGGAAAGCATGGATAGACCAAATCATTTCCCCAATAAATGTTCCTTTTTTAATGGGACTCACCGTTTCTCTTCAATGTGAGCACTATTTCTCAAACCAACCACCCACCGTGGAAAAACCCTCTTCGTGGGTTTGCATGGATTTCCTTGAAAAGGAAAATCGTTTGGAGAAACCATGCATAAATACTTGTAATAGAATAGAAACATTCAAAAATATTAAAAAAATCACCCAATTCATCCATAAAAAAACCATATCAATAAATTATAAATAAAATGGATTTAGAATACCTTAAAACAATATTGTATGTTACAACCTCACCCCCATTGAAATCTGTATCCCTATAAATCTTACTCTGAAGAATCCATTCAAAAAATTTGATTCAACATTTCTCCCTTTAGTGCCTCCCAAACCCACAAATGGTGATAATCCTGTCTGCACATTCATACCAGACAAAAAAGGTATCTTCTTCCCATGAAATACATTGATTTTAGAATCACTTATCTTGACTACAAATTCAATGAAAAATAAATTAGTTCATATTTACGAAAAATCTATCTTAACACATTTGATGGATTAGTTATATACTCTTTTGTTTTACAATACATGGAACATTTCATGTATCGATGTTTGTTTTTTTGGATTGGATAAATGATAAATTACATTACCCACCTACTCGAAATCATCAAAATGTACCTTAAAACAAAGAGAATGATTCGGTTTCCTTCAATTTTTATGATAGAACCGAGGTGAATAATTCAAGAACACCATATCACAAAATGATAATTCCAAAGGTCTATGACGAGGATGAGGATAGAAGATATAACATCTTTTCTCCACAAACATCCAAGGACGAATCAACTGAAACATTGTTGTCATCACTAGAACCAATCATCATCGAAACATTGAACATTCAAAAATATCTGAAAAAACACAATGCATATGTACAAGCCTGAGAATAAAATGACTTAAATGGTGCATCACTAACATCATTCCAGATACTATTATTATAATCTAAATCAATCATCCCCAAATTATCATCTCCAGCCTCACCAGAATCAAGAACAATGAATGGAACATATCCTCAAGAATATATGCTGCTCTTTCTATCAGGCCATCAGACTACGGAATATATGCCATACTAAAATGTACCTACAATCCTAGTGCATATAGAAGGAATACCCAAAGACAAGATGTTAACCAATGACACCTTTCAGAGACTATATCAAGTGGAAATACGCGAAAAAAATATAATAATCACTGCCACAAATTCATTTCAAAACACCTCAAATTTGGTTGTATTTCGAATGGGTATAACATCAAAATATTTTTATCTGATTGATCATAAACATATCACCTTATATTTTTATCATTGTATGTGGAATCACAAAATAAATTCCATAGAATCATCATCCCACATCTATGTATGGACTGAATGTAGCTGAAGAAAACATGAAGGATTATAGTTTTAAACATTAACCAATTTTCATGTATAGAAATAGGAGACAAGATCAGCATTCCCTATTTCATACCTAAATAGTATAATTGAAATTTCATGTCATAGAACATATTTTGGGTCCTGGGATCCATGCTAACTAGGAATTATGGAAATTACCTATAACATATGTCCATACCACTAACGTTACTAAATTGTGATCGAATAGCATATAATTAGCTCTTAGTAGAATGGCCACTCAAGAAAAATCTCCCATCCCTAAAAAGTGTCTCATATTATACAAAACACATCTTCATGATATTATTCATGAAAATTAATATATATAGGAGTGGATATTAACAAAAAACAATCCAATGCAACCACAACTCATAATTCATGGAAACTAGTATGAAAATATGCACATATTTCAACCATGTTTCACTTTTTTAATGATTTATTCATGGCCTAGAAAAGCAAATTATTGCAAAATGAATATGTAAAGACATTCCCGTTCCCCAAGGTATAAGGGATGTAAAAATCAAAAAGAAAATAGTATGTATTACAACTGATGAATCTATAATGGATTCAAATATTTCCTAGAAAAGATATGACTCAAGATGTTAAGGTATAAAAACATGATAAACCTATCTCTATTGAGGTAATTCCCCAAAATCATAAGGACATGATCACCTAACATAAGAATGCATCCTAAACACGAGCTTATTGCATCATATAAGACAACATAACCCTTCCCAGACTATGGAATAATCAAAATAAAAATATTAGTCAAATGAAATTTTAGATTAACTCTAGAATTATATCATTTTATTCAAAGAAAACATTACTCCCTTTTGATTTAAAGTGGTCGTTGAATAATACAACATTGATATGTCCTTGATAAACCATTTATAATACTATGGTAGACCCAATAAGATCTTAATATCAGAATCATTTTTTTGGTTCTTCTATTTTCATATATATTATTTACATTTCTATGACCAACTTATATTCTATGTTCTAAAACCATGTTTTCCAAGAACATCACATCACATATCTAGAAATCATATTTCAAAATCTTGGCATAATTTTTTTTATTTCACGAAAATACTACAATATCTCTCTGATTAGGAACAAAAGTATCCTATTACATTGAGTAAACAAGGATTTAATCTAAGAACACTAAAACAAATGTATCTTGATAATCATGGATGATCAAGTTCACTAAACACATGAATACAATTTTATCAGTGAATATACAATAGGGCATGAAAACGTAATTATAGTGGTCAAAAAAATTGAGAAAGGTTGTTTTTTGAATTTCATATTCCATTATCGTCAATTGATTGTATCAAGAGTAATTATTGATCTTCATGAACCAATATTCCCGTTTCATGTGATCAAAATAATTAAAAATCTATGGAAACATACAATTGTTCATTATCATAACTTTTTGAGTTTTTATTAATCAACAGAAAGGCACAATCAACCATAATCCTTCTAAAAAAAGAACCATGACGATCTATGATAACAAAATGCGTTGTATAAATACTTTCTATAGAAGGTAATCCAAAACAATATTTAGCACTTTGATTTCATCTGCGTCCATGTGGGGAATTGGAATAAAAAATTCGGGGAGTACCATGCAATGAATCAATAGAAAAATATACCTATCTTACTAGTGGGTAACCAAAACATTCATATGAAAGCACATTAGGAAACATAAAGAGGATTAGAAGGATATCATCACAGAAATATTCCCACTACTGATCAAATAAACCCATAGATAGAAATTTACCAAACTCTAGGGATGATGGGAAGGCTTTATTTGACATTATTTCCAAGTATAAATTGAAGAGACAAGCACACCATCTATTGTAGGGAATGATACCCATCAGAGATATCAATTAATTCTGTATTTATCATAAATGATCCAATACATCATGAACATGACTTCAAGGGGTATAATGTTGAGAACAATAAAACTCCATGAAATCATGACATCAGAAATATAGAAAAAAACTACCATGAGAATGAATACACTTCTCTCTATTTATACCAGTGGGAGTAGTAATGTCCATAACAAAATAAAATTCATTGTATTAATATTTTGATGACTAAATTTGTAGGTTAAAATAAATGAATGACATGCACTAGTTTTAAATGAATCACTCAATACTAATGAATGTATACTAATGGTACCTCTAATAGTCATTGAACCCATATACACATTCTCGAGTGACTATTACACAGTGTGAAAAAGAATCATTCTGGATACCAATGGCCGAAACACATACATGAAGCAGACGATTCCCCATAGTTGTAGAAGGAGCTAATGATCCTATTACAGTAATATTAATGTAATATATATTGAAGACCATTTTTAGGTGACCCCAGTGTCTGCTAGAGCCATGTATCTTGGTTTCCTCTGAGAAAAAATTCTGGGAATTGAATCGATTGATACATAGGTACAAACCAATTTACCTATAACCTGAACTGCAGGAGTTCAGAAAAACCCTGCATTTGAGAACCCTCACTATAATCATAATCCTTACAATTTCCATTAAAGGAACATGCATCACCACTAAGAGATAATGAAACTTTTAATAACTTGGACTTTTTATCCATGATAATTTCAACCCTTAGTTATATATCCATTTGATCAATATAAGTAGTTTGATTTACCAAGAATAACCATGAAAGAATATCATATCATACTCCCAACAATTTCCTTCATTACTTCATCTTATCGTTGGATAAAATCTCATGTGCGGACTGTGTAAGTTCAGTAAAATGGTTATAATACTATGGTATAGTATTTTAATCCTACCCAAGTATAAAAAATACTATATCATTGGGTAAAACATCATCTCTAGATAGAACTAGTCAGTTAAAAAAACTTTTAGGTCCATTCAACCTAATCCCTCATTCTTCTTCGATGTCACCATAGCATTCCACCATCTTCTATGCGGTCCCTCTATAAGTAACATAACTCACATCTCGTAAATTTTATTAGTATTTTAAATGAATCAGAAAAATGTCTTCATCCTTCATAATATTTACTTAGTCTCCTAAGGATCATTTGATCCTTTGAATGCTAATGAATTATAGTGTTGGAATTCCAAATAATGTGTTTTGAGATCATTCCTTTGAGGATACATAGAAAGAGCCTAGGTTGGAGATGTTATAAGTTCATGTCCCGGAGTGTTGATAGTATTCACAATCACCTCAATAGTATTCAGTTAAATAATATGATTTTATCACTATTTCTTAGAATCAAATTCCACCAATTTTGGATTCACCCATCTACTTGGAGTTACGATGCAACACAACATTATTAGAAAACAAATAAAACTTAGATAAACACTCAAATAGATCAATAATGAAAATTAATATTAATATATAGATAAATATGATTTAGATTTCAACATTTCCCAATCAAAAAAATGAAAAATTATAGAACTAATCATCAAAATGTAATTCTAAACAACCTATAGTGACATAATATTCATTGTGGTGAGAGATATAAATTAAATAAATAATATTTGTCTCTTATGTCCCAATGAGATAACACATCTACTTACTGACATCAAGGCATGATGTAAAACCAACACCTCTGATAAAACTTTATCACAAACCACCCTAAGTACCCTGGTAACCTGATAAATATGCTAGCTCTCACATATCTCGAAGTGTGTTTCTTACCACAATCGGTAACTGACAAGCAGCTGGAATCATTGAAAATGAATGATGGAATTTTTTTTCCCACAAATATAAAGAACTTAGGATTAAAAATCAGCATTCTTATAAATTAATATCTATAGGGATAATTATAATGAAATTAAAACATGTATGAACAATCCTAAATAATATTTAAAGGGATGATAAAAATATAAAATATATTCAATGGCCCAATGGATGAAAATCTACATGTCCACAAATCAACATATAGAATATCCTTGTGGTGGTTCCATACCTCTACTTGAACCAAGAAGGATTTAATCTACAAACGCACTAAGTTATAGTTCAGGTGTAACTTAAAATTTTATTAAGGTCTCACCAAGGATTTTATAATAAAATTCCACATTAAATTAACCAAATAATGATCCTTCAATTTTGAATATACAATTTTGTAATTTCAAAAGTATATTTTAAAAAGTAATGATCTACATTTCATTCGATGGAAATACTTTTAAAAAAGTATTCACTATTCAATTGAAGGTACCTTTATAAATAGACATATTAATAAAAACATTTATATAAATGAGTGTATATAAAATCACAATTCATGTAAAATAGTTCACAGTCATTGGAATATATTTATATCTTATATATAATCAATTGAGCAACATGGTCATATTCCAAGATGTATGATATTTCATTGTTATGGAATCCCCACACACATATATAATGATTAAATTTTTTTACACATGTCAGTATACACTATTGAAATAGGACTCATCAACATCCTACTGTGGTATAATATGTTCTAAAATGATAATGTTAGGTGTAAAGTGTCAATTTGGTGCTAGGGATATCCCATCCTAGTGTGTTTGTTCTTAATAACTCGCAAAATACCGATTCTTTCCTTTTAACTAGAAAAAATAAATGAAGGTAAATTGCATTTAAGAAACCATAATATACAACTAAATTCCATTCCACCATTTCAAAAATTTAAATTTTCCATTTATACTAAACAATATATTTTTAATAAAAAAACTTCCAAAAATTTAGATAAAACCCAAGGGTTTTCTTCATAACCATTTAATTAAATTTTCCCATATAATTATTTAAAATAAATTCATTATTAAATATTGTATTTCAATTTCCTTAATTACATTCAATTATTTATTTGATACAATTTCAATCAATTTACAAATTAATATTAAATAATTTATTTCTAACCAATTTTTCATCAATTTAGTAATCTATATCCTACTCAACAGAAATGGATGTCTTCCCAGTTTCAAGGAAAAATGAATTTTCTAAATACACTAATTCAATAGAATTTAGTTTTTAATACATCAATTGAATAGAAATTCATTTATAATAACAACTTATTTTAAATAAAAAATTGAATTTAAATCAAACAATTTTGGGTTAATAAACATTTGGAATCATGGCGGAACAACAAACCACAGAATTGCTATATCTCCCAAATCAATACCCTAATCAACATTTTTTAACGAAAAATGATGACATAAAAATATGGGAAAAACTTGGGATTATTATCATAAAAAAATGATATTAAACCCTCTAAGAAACATAGAGATATACAAAACCCTATTAATGAATAGATAGATAGAATTATATAGGTAAATTAGCCACCATTAACCAAGATTTAATCTAATTTTGGGATAGTAGTGATGGGACAAAAACTTCTCTTCGGGGATCTATTCGAATGAGAAATCATTTTGTGTTCTTACTGATTATTCCCAGACCTCTAAATTATTATTTCAATAATTTTATCATTAAAATATTGATTAACAAAAATAGTAAGAATGATTAGTTGTAAAAGGTTCATGGTTATAGATAATAGTACACCCTAGCCATTTTAACTTTTTAAATTGGCTTCATGATTTCTCCAAAGAGGGTCTATCATTTGAAAAATAGCAGGAGACCATGCAAATCCCCACTAGATAGGTTTTTATATTTTTCATTGAGAGGAAAAATGGTTTGAGAAAATAATTCTTTAACCATGTTGTAGGTCATAAAATTTAAATAATTTAAATAATATATCTTGATTTACCAATATACAAATCAAATCCCCAGCATGCAAAAAATCAGGGGTTCTAAAATAAATTTAAATAGTTATATAACGATATAATAAATGTAAATATTTTGCATCCATGATCTAAATCATTTATTGATTCTTTATATCCCAAAAATTGAAAAGAAAATAATGGTGGCATCAAATTTATATTGAGGATATGTTATTGTTTATGATATCATGATAAAATAACTCCTAATAAATATGGAAGTCTAAATAAATGAAATGAAATTCTTATTTACTAATAACTAAATCACAAAATGATTCTATGTATGATATAAATAAAATAATCTCATTAAAAAATTAACTAAATTCTTAATGAATGGAATTTATAATATTGAATTCCATAACTGTAAACATCACGAAAACTACACATTCAATGATTTTTTTTCTAGGAAAATATAATTGATGAGTTGGTATACAATGGAAACTCCATCAATTTTTCTAAATAAGTTTTCTCATTTTACTTGTTGATGCATCAAGGGGATATTTATAATTTGTCCCAGTTTTTGTGGAATTTATAATGAATTCCTCTTTTGACGAATGGTAAAATAATTCCATAATAAATATTATTTTAAAACAAATTCACATATTTCATAAAGAATGAATATTTAAAATATTTTACAATGTGATTTAAATAATATTCATTTTAATACATCATATTTTAATATGGCATATTTCTTATGAAATAATCATATCAATATTTAATATAATGTAAACTATTAGGAGTAATTTAATTGTAATGATCAAGATAATGTGAATGTTTCAAGAGAAGAATAATGACTAAAATATCAATAAGGGTGAATAAATTCCCATTATTTCATAAGAAATATACATTTTTAATAAAATTATATCCTCTTTAAAATATATAAAATTGATATGAAGTGTTAGAATATGATTTAATTAATGATATATATATATATATATATGTAAAATATTTAAAATTGTGTATTTGTAGTTAAATTTCAATAAATTGTTATGATAATAAGTAATTTTGTTAATGATTTATATTTTAAAACATTCCTTTTTCACATTTTGTTATAAATAATTAAAATTAAGTGATTGAGAAAAAATTTAATATACTCAAATAAAAATATTGAAGATCTTAATATTAACAATTAGTCCCATTAATAAATAATACTAAAAATAAAATTAAAATGATTATAATTGTTATTGAAAAAATGAGGGGATGAATGAAAAATATGTCCAATAAAAATGAAAAAAATTTATATTATTTTAAAAATTAAAATTATTTATTTAACTTCCATTGTGGGTAAAAAATAGAATATAATTTTGAATGTCATTATTTATCAACATGATATGAAAATATATGGATTTTATAAAGAATGTATTATAATATTTTTTTCATTTTAGAGTAATAAAATCTTAAAAAATTAGATTGTGAAATGAATTATTACCACTTCTGTAATCTTTAAAGTGAAATGATGTGAAAGAATAAAATTAAATTGAAATACTGTAAATTATTAATTAATAAAAATTCATTTATATATATATATATATAAATTATTGGATACGTAAATACACTATATAAAATTTTATAGGTGAAAATTAAAATATATGACTCAATAGAGTGTAAATTGATACCACATCACTTATAACGATCACAATATTGATGTGAGTATTAATAAATTAAAGGACTCTGTATAATAAAATAAAATCTAAAAAAACATTTACATGAAATAAAATAAAATACTCAAAGTTCATTATACATATTATATTGGAAAAACATAATCACAAAAGATCTTATATAACTCAATAAAAATGTATTGGGTTATGAAACCCCAAACCTTATGTATAACTGATAACATAAATTTTTTGATGATAAATAGTAAACATACATTAATAAATTATATTAATAAAATAATTATCATGGATAATATTTCTTTTTTATTTATTACTAGGTTATGTTTAATTAGTTAATTGATTATATTAACATGAAAAAGCTCTGTGATATTCGGTTCATATGTCCAAAATGAGTTTCAAATGTTTGCTACTGTAAATTATAAAATTATTCAAGAATCCCTATGTTAAATATAATTATATAATACTCATTTTTAAATCCATTACACATTTAAACACAAAAATGTGATATTGTTTTTAAAAATTAAAATCCTTTATAATCTTGGAGACCGAAGGTCATTCTTATGCATGGGTAATGCTTCCACATTCAATGGAATTGTTGGAAATATGGTAAGTGTTGTTTTATCATTTAACTCTAGTCATTATACCATGATATTACAAAACATATTTAAATATACTTTTAAAAACCACCCTTTTTATTTGGTAATTAAAACTGAATCACATATCTTCATGAATGTTATAATTCACACATATGCACAAGTGACATTTTCATCGTTCAATGAATAAAAAGATAAGGAAAAAATAATTTAATAATTTTACATAATGTAAAATATTTCAGTAATATCATATATTTTTATTATATCTATCTTCTTCAAATTCTATCACAGGTGATGAAAGAAAATGAATTACAATTTCTTCGTAAGGAAGTAGCCCCTTAAAAACACAGTCGATTGATTTTTATCCCATCTGATGTAAGAGGATATGGATTTATCATATTACATTAACATTATAAATCATAATAATATGGAATATTATAATGTTATAATATCATTATTATTATTTAATATTTTAAGGATGTGGAGGATGATATTTAAAAATTTATCGTTAATAATGATTCCTTATATTCAGAAAACCAATTTTAGATTATACCAAATTCCATAACTAGATGGTTTTATAAGCATGTTATTGGAAATATGATGTGAGAGAAAATATCTATTTTTCTTTATCATGTATCAGTTAAAAATTCTTTCTGAACAATGAATAAATTAGGAGTGGAGGTTACCTTTTTATTTGTTTGGAGGGGCAGTCATTGAATTTTTCAAAGTGATAAATGATTATAAATTAACATTCCAATAAAAAATATATCCAATATGATATATTTAAGATATAATGTGATAATTGGTATAAATAAAATTATACAATAAAATTTGGAGTAGTTTTTTTATTTTTTCCACAATCAATTTGTTTGGAGCAGTGTTACCTCTTTTTGATAATTGACATGGTATTAAAGTTTTTTTCTCATTAGATTTAAATATAGTTACTATAATAGGAAATTGAAATATAAATTTACCATATATTATATATTCATAGCTATAAAATTATAATTTTTTAGGTGATGAATTTTTTTTGGGTCAATTTAGTAATATATTATTTGATATAAAAAACATTAATGTCATTTATGGAACTATTCATTTAATTTAACATTGAAAACTAAATGGATTGTATTTAATTCAAATATATACCATTAACACCTTTCGATCATTTTATATTTCTATAATAAATCATGGAATGAAATAAATATTTCACTTTATATTACATTTATTATTTTTTAAATATTTTATTTTATTTTTTGATTAATTGTATAAATATTATTACTAATTTTTATTAATCATTTAATGAGATATTAGCATTCCTAAAAACTAAGAAATATATATAAAAACTAAAAAATTAATTTATATTTCAAATTAATTTATAGAACAAGAAACCATTTTTTAGCCTTGTTAAAAAATATTATAGTATTTAAAAAATAGATAGGGGATTTAATATCCTTATCATTTATATAAATATTATAATGGTATAATTAAAATAAATTTGAAACCATGTTCCAATATATTAAAAAATTGAATGGAAATGAATAAATTAAAATCTTATAATATGATAAAGGTGTAATTTAGGGTAGATTTCTAATCCTTATCATATTATTTTTAACCTTATCTACCATATTTAACCATATTATGCAAATAAATATATACAATAGTTACTATTCATGAGGAATATAAATTGAAAGGTGTATATTTTTCAAATAGGAAACACTGTATAAAAATATGGAATCCATTTTTAAATATTTAATTCACATATGTGATTGAATTTAATGCAATATTTAACTCGTAAATCGTGATGAAAAGCTATTTATTAGAAATTTCATTTTGAATGAAAAGTTAATTTTACATTAATAAAATATATATTTATATTCCATGCTTTATTTTTGTTTAATGTAGATAGATATATGTTATATAAATTTCATTTAAATCATTATTAATTATATAATAATTTAATTGCCTACAATTTAAATCAATTCTTTCTTATAAATTGTTTTCAGAAAATTTACTTTTTTTTAAATAATGTATTTATACACAAATATAGAAAATTGCATATTCATATGAAATTAATAAGAATTATCATAAATAACTCTATTATATATATCAATTTAAGTTAAAAAAATATAATCATTCATTAAATAAGTTGATTAATTTAAAATATTTGAAAGTTTAACAAAATTCATTATTATTAAAAATTAACTAATAATTAATAATTTTAAAAAATTATGAAATTACAGTGATAAGATAATTTGTGTATTCTATTTTATAAATTATTTTTTTATAATATAAAATTACTAAATGTGTAATGATGAAAATATATTATACTTTCATTAAAAAATTAAATTTTTTTTTTCAAGAAAACATGTTTTTAGGAAGACAATGACATTACCAAAAGTTGTGTTCTTATTTAAAAATAATTAATAATTTAATTAGTATTACCTATGATACATATATAAAGATAAAAATGAGGATAATAAAATATTTACTTTCCAATTCCATGACTATGTTGTAAGTGTGGTTTTTTTATAATAAATTACACTGGTTTTTTGGTATTGGGGTAGTGGTCCATATATGCTATTTAACATAATATTCTTTTTTTAATATCTTACAGTGTTATAGAATAGACACTGTATTGATTGGAACTAGTCAAACATTTCTCTCCCTGAAAAAATGAGATAAATATATTACATTAAATGTGCATCATGAAACCATTAATGGAAGGGCTTCTATGGGATGATATTTGGTTCTTTTAAATCTTTAAATTCCAAAATTGATTCTATCTCAAACTAATGGTATCACAAATTCCATTGTTTCGTCAAAATTATAGGGAATAAAATTTCTTCCATAATTGAATATATAATAATTTTATTTAAACAATTATATTAATAGTGCATGAATATCAATCCATATGATTCGATGAACATGACATAAAAACCTATAAAATTCTATATTAAGGAACCGTTGAAGATTATTTTTTGAAATCAATCTAGATTGTACTACCAAAAAATATCATGGAAGGCTTTATCATTTTTTTAAAATTCAAAAATGTGATGCCACTAGTGTATATATAATTAATTTAAGGGTTCATCATATTAATTATTTGATAATTGAGATTAACTCTTCGATTCTATGGTATTGAAATCTATAACAGATTCCAAGGATGAAAATATATTTATTTTATTTATAATTTTAATTCATAAGAATATGTAACTATTTTATTATACATTAAATATATATAGATTTTTAATTTAGTATGATATAGAGATACTGACATAGTATTTGAACTCTGCAATGATATCTTCCAGAAAATCATTAGCTAACATAGAGATCAAAGAGATAATTCAAAATTTTCAAAAGATAATATGGTTTTTAAAAAATAATTCTTGAATGATTCATTACCTATTTTATTTTGATATCATATAGAGTCATGATGTAAAAAAAATTCTAGTAAATCCTATGTTGGTACTATATTATTGAAAATCTAGTAAATGATATTAGTTAATTTAAGAGAAACATAATGTCTTTTAAATCATGAAAATTCACTAAATCGATCAGATGAGCTAGAAATCAACATCTATTAATAATTATTTTAAGGTTAATTGTCATATTGTGTAAGATTCCAAATATTAATATCCTCGCATTCTGTAAACTGGTTAGTAGTTATCAATTTCATGAAAAATTCATTCAACATATCTGTAAGAATTGTATATAATTAATGGATATATTATTATATTTTAATGATGATCCACTAATGAATATCAAAATTATTTGATCCTAACTAGTATCATGGAATAATTTCAAAGATTAATTTTTAGTATTTTTTTGACGCACAGTAAGCTTATAATGTTTCTCTGATCGTGAACCTAATCCACCATGATAAATTATTATACCTTACCTCAATGACCACAAACCTAATCATGTAAGTCATTTGTTTTTTAAAATATTATACTCCACAAAACAATTATGATAATATTTATTTAAAATACATAAAATTGTGTCACTACACTACAACTAATGATGAAATCTTCAGATAAATATCATGGATAATGTAATTAAGTTTCTTTTATTGCCTTAAATTAGATGAAAATAGATATCCATCATCTCAATCCATCACTCAGTATCATAGTCAAGAATTTCTTGGGCAAACATTGGTAACGATTTTCTATAAAACTCTATAATGTTATCTATTAATCCTCCCACGATGATATGTTAATTTAAAAATTATAAATTCTTAGGGTCTACTACAACACATCCTCTATAACCTCATAATTTTGATGAAAAATATACATAACTATAATTTAATAATTATATTTCATCCCAATGAAATATGGGGACATTATGATATTAAAATGTTAATGTATTCCCTATAAGGATTATCATTTGAAATTTATTAAACACAATAACAATGATTTATTCATTAATGTAAAAAAATTCAAACTTTATAAGATACCTAGTGGTCAATAATTTTTCCATTCATAAGTTTTTATAAGAAGAAATGTTTATAGATTATATTACATAGGCCCTCTTTGTCCATATATAGTTTCAATGGAATATTTTACATACAGGGTTTATATAATAATATTTTCATACATAAAAAAATAAATCATCATGTTATTCTACCTCAAAAATAAAATTATAAACCCTATTTAGATTCAATCATACTGTGAAGTAATCCAGCTATAACCCAATATAGTGTAATTGAAAAAATTGACATCATCACCCCAAATCCCAGCACTAATAGGAAATGAATAATGGACAACTTCCTTGCATGAAATATAATTAATATTAGATAAATATAAATTAATAATAAATAACATCACTAATGTGATAAAAAAACAAAATTGAAGATTAAATGAACTGATAATCTGAAAATAAATATTTTATATTTCTATTTTAATAATTATTATACAATATGGATCCTATATTGTAAAATTTAATAAAATCCAAAAAAAAATTCATTCAAGAAAATTTATTTAAGTATTACACATGTGGGGTGAGCTAAATAATCAACATCTAAATAAATTGTTTTCCACTACTAGAGAAAAATTATGTAGAACCGAGATAATCCAAAAAATTCTATGACAATAGTAAGTACACAATACAAATTAAATTAAAATATGTTAAGTAATTACATAAAAATTGTATACTCTATGTGAAATAAATCATTAACATTAATCAAAAATATCCAAATCATATCAAAATTCAAATTGGTCAATAATAAAATTGTATTAAAGGTTGAATAGTGAAAATTTTTGTAATCCTATAACTCCATAAATGATTATTATTACTAATCACATTATAATAAAAATTATTCTCTTTTATCCGTATCTTTGCGGAGATCTATATACCTGATCATGGGAATCCCATTTCCAGTCAAAGAACATCATATACTATCTAGATGATATGATAAAAGATCTCATAGAGGACGATTTGACACCGTTTTGTAATGTTGCAATCTCAATCATTGAGTTCCTCTTCAATAACATTGTACATAATATGTGAGAAATAATAAATCACCGACTAGAAAATTTTCGAATTTTACTACATAAAAATATTTTAAGGACATATAAAAATAGAACATACATTATAATTTGATTAACTAAACATTAAATCATTCATAAAAAACCAGTAAAATACATGAAATTATAAATAAAAATATTATATAGAATTAAATCCCTAAAATCTGTGAAGAGTGGTAGTGATTGGAATTTCAAATGTGATGTTAATATAGATTAATGTCTCAATAATAAAACGGTTTTTAAAATCATAAGACACATAAATGAAATTTAAAACTAAATATACCCTATAAAAATGATGAAAATCACCGAGACTTTACCCTTGAGAAGACTTTATTTTTATAAGTATACCCCTTTGGCCTGATCTACCAATTAAATAGAATTTACTTGTGAATATGTAAAATAAAAAAAAAATTAAAATAAATTCTCTAATTATTAAAAATTATGATTATCAACAAAATAACATTAAGGGGTAGAAATTATGATTAATAGACCATCTAAAGTAAAATTAATATTTAGATGCGATCCACATATGATATTTTTCCTATGTTTTTTTCATTTAATACAAAATTACATTTCGATTTTTTGTTTTTTCTTATGATTCTCCCATATTATAAGAAACCAACTAAAAATAAAATCCAAATTCCTTTTTCTAGTGAAAACATAACTGGATTTTTTAGGCTCAATTACCCTCTCCCATTATTGCGGGAGCATTAAATTTATATTACTTTGCTCTCTATACTACTTTTGGAGTATATTATATATGTTCTCAATCTTGAGGATTTAAGAATGGTAACCAATCTTGTAAATTTTTATTTAATTATAAACATCCCCCATTATAATTTTTAAAAACTTTGATCCTTCTAGTTTCATTATTTTTGGCTCCTTTCTATCATAGTTATCTATATTTTTATTTATTTATATAATAATTTGGACAACAAGTGGGGATTCAATAATGGAGTGTCTTTATGTATTGTATAATTGTATATATATTATTAATTCCCAATAAGAGACTAATTTCACATATGCATTGTCAATATCTTATATTTCATTTGGGATATTTACATTTTTTAATTTCATATGGCCTATTAATTTTCCTAATGTCCAAGTAACTATTGTGGATGTATTAGCAGAACTCCTTCTAGGCCATCCTTTACCCTTCTTAAATCATGTCATTATAAATCTTGTTGGTAATACCAATTTTTGATTTCTCTCTTTATATATTTTTCATATATATTTTCTAAAATCTTATTCTTATGTGTGAAAAACAAAACACATATAAAAGTCATTTCCTATTGTTATTATGATTAGTATTTCATGTGAATATTATTTCATATATATTGCTGTCTTAAAATCACTTCCATCCATTTAAAAACACTATTATTTGCAGGGTCACATGACCCAAAAATGTCATCATATTCCACACTCTAATGATATCCCTTATAATCAATTAATGTAGTGGTCATTGATAGACTTGAATAAATCCTATATAGATAGGGATAACGAATATGGCCTAGAAGTTAGATTATTTACCTAGCAACCCAATTGATCAGTCCCCCATCACATGGTCAGAACATCTATCATGACCCGTCCCCCGGGGCCTATTTTGTGACTACCCCATGCCCGCCTTCCATATGCCAGGGGATGGTGACTGGAACCAAAGGAGTAAATCCCTAAAACAGGGAAGCCATTGCGTTTATAAAGTGTAAAAACACACAAAATAGCCCACAATTAGATACGAAACACTAAAAAAATTGAATAACCAAAAGGGATTGCTGAATGTAAAGGGGTCATAATACAAGACAACAGTAATGTACAAGTTCATCAGAAAAAAAAGTACAATAGAAGAAAGGTAAAACAACTATTGGATCATCCTCTGTAATTCCTACCTGAAGGGTAGGTACATTTTTCCTCCTCATAACACCATTTCTGTCAGTCTCCTTTGTGTAACGACTCATAGTAATGTCCACCTCTGGGTACCGTCCAGTCCTACTACTCTCGTCCTCAGTCGATGTTGTCTGTCATCTGCAACTAAAACAATGAGGTGTTGTCATAGACCGTGGAGGGGTGAGTTTAACGATACTCTGTAGGGACCCTGAGACCGTCAAGGTCTCATGAAATCTAACAATGATAAACCACAAATTATGAATTAAATAGATAACCCCACTTAGATATATTCTAATAAATATACCTATATTATTAAGTAATCCATCTCAATTTGGAGTAAAACACTGAAGTTACTGAATTAGCCCAACCAAGAATGTTTATTCACATTATCGAAACCATGGATGCTGGAGAACTCCTCTATCGAGTACAGTGGGCCTGTCACATCACATAGAGGCGCTTCCATCTATCCCTAGACTACAGAGGTACTACTCATATCGAGTACCATGGGTCTACCGTGCTCACACAAAGGCACTCCCCACTATGGGTCGGCCGCATCAAACAAAGGCGATCCTCCTCATAGCCTGCTGAGGTACTCCTCCTGTCATGTACCGTGGGTCTTCTGTGCCCACACAAAGGCACTCCCCAACATGGGTCTCCCGCGACACCAAGTCTCTCCCCATTGGGCCAGTCGAATCATTCCGAGTCGAATTGGTCAGCAGTAGTCAGGTCTCAGCCAACTTTTAGGTCTTAGTACTATGCTCACTCATCTACTGGAGGATATGCTCCATGATATGAATGTCGATAATCAAATTTTCATGATGTCCCACGCAGAAGTATGTTAATGGTCTGCCTCATCATATGTGTCTCAACGCAACAGACGACGCATCAATCGGATGCCCAGTCTGTGTGTTATTTTCATTTTAGTCCTAAGGGCCCGGTTGGATTCAAGAACGATCAAACCTGAACGTATCTCAAATTTAATCCGAACTATAGTGGGGTACACTCAATGGGAACTTCACATTCTTACAATACCATCACCATTGACGGTTCGTCAAATGGTCGTCCGCTGCCAAAGATATGGCCAAAATAAAGTAAAGAGTTGGTAGTGGGCATGGGTCTAATCCGACAAGGTCTGGGCCAACCCGGTCAGACCTGTTGGTTCTATCCCGGACCATTGGGTAGGCCAGCCTGATAGGTTCGTCTCGACCTGCTGCGCCTATCCCAACGGCCCTCGTGGGCGGTTTGTTCTGGGCTCGGGGACGGTTTGGCCCGGGCTTGGGGACGTTTTGGCACGTAGCGACGTGAAGGTGCAGCCCAACATGGCTCAGCCCGGAGGGCATGGTTGGGCCGGTTCGGCCAGGGTGCCACGTGGAGGGGGGGGGGGGGGGGCAGGCTGGCTCGGGAGGTCGGGCAGTCGGGAGGTGGCCGGGTAGGCCGTCGGGCGACTGGGTGGCTGTGAGGCCGGACCAGCGTGATTTAGCGCGGCTTAGGCCAGCGTTATCCGGGGGGCTCGACTGGGGTGTGTGGGAGTTCGGTGTGGTCCGGAAGGCTAGCGTGGTCCAAGAAGCCTAAGGGCAGCACATTTTAGCCTGAGGTGGCAGATCTGGTTCGGTCGGAGCGTCGTGGGGGTAGATTGGTTTGGAGAGGCCACGAGTAGCGCGACCATTGTCGTCGCCACCTTCATCGTTCTGTCTCCTCGTCGCAATACCGACGTTCATCACAAACAACAATGGTGGAGGGGTCAGGCCGTGTTGTTTTTCCCCCACGCACCGCGTTTTGGGTGGTTTTAATTGGATCATCACGATGTAAGTGGATTAAAAACAAATCACCCACAAAAAATTCATTTCCAACCGATGAAGAAGATTCAAGGAAAGCATCATCATATAAAAACCACCTACCTTTGCTGGTCATTCATTGTTTATTGACAGAGTCCCGAAATGTAGATGAAGAATATTATCATTCTTCGCATCCGCTGCATGCTTCCAAACCCATGCTTCATCAGCTCTTTGACGACGATGCAAAGGGTAGGTCAGTTGAAGACGTCCCACGTTGATAGAAACTCTGAGGAAGAAGACGAAGAATGTCAGCATTCGCCATTCTTTGTTGCGAGAGTTCATCCCTCTTCTGCCAAGTATCCACAATTATGTCAAAGAAAATAATAATAGATAGGTTTATCTATTATTTTGTTGGCACATAATTCAAAAATGGTGAAATAAATTAATTGTCTCCACCTAATTAATGTGGAGGATTGACACATGTGAATTAGGGGAGTTGGCACAATTTAAATAAAGGGAAGGTGGCACCATAAAGGAGAGAAGGTGTGGAGAAACTCTCCCTCATTAATGAGGGGAGTTGAAAGGTTTTCCACTCCCACAATTAATAGTTGACGGGTGGTCCCCACCCCTATTATTCAAATTGGGAGGTTAGGTGGTCTATGGTGGTCCCCACCAAATAAACCGCACATGGGAGGTTGAGGCGTGGTGGTCCCCACTACCATAACCTCTTTGGGGAGGTTATTGCCTGGTAGTCCCCACATCCAACCTCCTCAAGGAGGTTATAGATCTAGGGGGACCCACCTCCAAACACCCACTTTGTGGCTCAAATACAAAAATTGAATCTCACTTTATTATATTATTTTCAATGAAAACCCAAAAACTAACTTATATTTTTGAAAAACATTCATCGAGGTGAAAGTTTTCATAAGTGAATATCGGTGTTTTGAGTTCAACGGTGCCCTTGGATATCAATTCTGGGCACCGTTTTAAATGTTATAAAACGCCACATGTACATTTACAGAATGTACCAAAACAAAACTTCAGAAATTGATTCTTGGCACACCGGGCATCAGAATCATTCGTCGTCAATTTTCGCGGACTCATAAAATTCCCCTGTATTTAAGAAAAACATTCCAATGAATTTTTGGGTCTTTATATTCTCCCCACCTCAGGGATTTACGTCCCAGTAAGCTTCAACTTGAACTAAAGGAATAAGTGGGGGTACTGAGAACACATCAGAGCCTCCTGCTCCTATGTTCTCTCTTAGAGGTTCTCGTGCTGCCAGTGACCATGCACCAAAGGTATCGATCATCCATGTAGGACCAGCTCCTATCGATCCTCAATCTCCACTAGAACCTCCATGAACGTCTCCCCATCGTCGACATCCAGCTCTCCATGGTCGATGATGTGGGAAGGGTATTTCACATATCTCCTCAGTTGATATACATGGAAGACGTCATGTACCCAGTGCAACTGAGATAGAAGATCCAGTTGGTAATCCACCTCTCCTACTCTACTGAGGACCTAGAATGGTCTGATGAATCTCTGAGATAACTTTCTTCCTCGACCAAATCACTGTAAAACTCATCGAGGTGAGACCCATAGGAATACGTGGTTGCCATCCTAAAATTCTAGAGGACTCTGTCTCCTGACATAGATACTACGTCACTGTCCAAATCCTTGAGCGCTTGATTCAGAGAAGAAATGTTCCTACCAAACATATCACAATTATTGCACACGTCAGGATTAATAATATTAACCACTCATTGAGTTATAGGATCCATAGAATCCTCAGATAGATTCACTAGAGTAGGAGCATGATCATTAGACAATTCTTCTTTCATTGTTTCACTAACTTCATGGAGCAACACTTATTTAAACAAGGAAAAATCATATTGAGAAATAGAAGGAACAAATATTTATACAGTCACTTTCACTTCCTTAGTAACTGGTCCAATTCCAATTGGATGGCTTACTCTTGAAATATTCACACCTTCTTCCAATTCCTTAGTATAATCCAAACCTAGAACTATAAAACCAAGGTGGTCTTCCCATTCTGATTTACAAGAGTTATACTTAGGATTTCCAAAATCAGCATTGTATGAATTTTCAAGAGAGTCTTCCCCATCTACATCAATCATAGTCTCCACGATCCTCTCAGCCTCTAGAATAGTTTCTGGCTCAAATTATTGGGGTTGAGTATCATCCTGAATCAAATCGTGACCATCCATTGGTCGATTACTTTCATCATCATCATCATCATCATCATCATCATCATCATTATCATTATTACCATTTCCATTATTGCTAACTGAAGTCTCGTTATATCTATCTTTGTTACTATATTCATACAGGTTAGAATTTCATACTTCATGGTCAAATTCATCTTCATCACCTAGAAGGGGTTATGACTCAGGTAACATAAGTGGTGGAATTTCTGGTCCAAATTCCATTATTTTTGTAGGAAATTCTGTATCCGTGTCACCCATGTCATCAGAAGGTGAGTCATGTTCCTATTCAGTATCTAAATCATCATCAGCTTCAGCTTTCCATGTTTCCTTCCTACTAGAATCTCCAGTGTCCTATAAATTTTTGTCTCTTATTCCTCATCAGAATAGGAAACATCCTCATTAGGTTTTAAACCTGGATCTCTCATCCCCTTTGGACTCTTAGAGTGGTCAGTAGGATTATAAGAATCATATAACCAATCTGCATCAGCACCCCATGTCTTCTTCCATGGATTCTAGTTAATCATAAATCTTTTGAAGATATCCTTGCTAATAAAAAAACCACTACTATATGAGATACACTTAGATCCATCTTCAACACATCCCAAAGACTTTATCATAGAAGAGACTTTCATAGAATAGAACAATGTTGTAGCTTTCTTGGATGGATTTACCATCTAAACAATATGAATAGTAATGTATCTACACATGTTGATATTCTCATAATTTAGAAATAAAAATAACAAGAAAATATCTTGATACTTCATAAAAGATAAATAATCCTTTCTCGAACGGATTTGGGGCTGAATAAACATAAACAAGATTCTAATTTCTCCATCTAACTCTGTTGATGTTATTCTTCTGGATTCAGAATTTCCAGTTAACTTCTCTAGAGCATACTCATATGCAAAATATTCAGTGGTATGAGGAATATTACTAGTTTGATTCTCATATATACCTTTATTTGGTACCTTCAAACATTCATACCATTGCTCAGTTGAATTTTTTTTCATTTTTTCCTTTGATCACTGAAGATAATCTTGCAAATTATGCTCCATCCAGTGTAATTCTCAAAATAAAATAAAACTCATGCACTAGCTTTTGTTAGTAGACTCGGTTAATATTGCAGAACCATTCTTTCTACCCTTCCATCTCCAACAATTTTAAAAGCATAGACTTTCTAGATAAAACCCATTCGGAACATACTTCCTTTTCTGCGGTGACCACCTGTGTCGCCAATTTCGGGTTCATAGGCTTTTGAGTCGTGCTGCTCGATTCACCTCTATCACGTTTCACAGGTGAGGAGCTTTCAAATTCCTTGTCTTGTTTCTTTTATTTTTACTTTTGGTGGTTTGAGAGTTTTGATAGGTTCAATTGGTTCGAAAGGATTTAATGTTTGGCATTCAGAAGATGTGGAGTTCAGTAGGATATGGAAGGTCAACAGTGTTTAGGAATTGAAATAGTTGTGGGTCATTATTTTATCTTTTAAGGTTACAATATAATATTTTTTCAAGTAAAACAACGTCGTTTTTATAAACACTAATGGTTTCATAAATTTTATAACTCACTCGGTTGCACAGATCAGTTTCACAGATCAATTTCATTGATCGGTTTCACAGATCGATTTCAAATATCAGTTTCACAGATCGGTTTCACCGATTAGTTTCACTAATTGGCTTCACTGATCGGCTTCACTGATTGGTTTCACAGATCAGTTTCACAGACGGGTTTCACAGATTGTTTTCACTGATCAGATTCACTGATTGGTTTCACTGATCGGTTTCACAGATCGATCATACCAAACTCTTGTTTAATAAAATCTAACCTTTAATAGCTTACATTCTTGGTGAAAATATCATCCAATTGATGTTTAGAGTCAATAAATTCTAAAGAAATATCACCCTTTTGATAATGATCTCTCACAATGTGATTTCTGACATCAATGTGCTTAGTCCTAGAGTGACACACATGATTCATAGAGATGTTAATTACACTGGTGTTATCCCAATTTATAGACACGTTTCTAAATTGATATCCATAGTAATATAAAGTGTGTTTCATCCATAGAATTTTTGCACAACTACCAACAACAATGTATTGTACTTCAACAGTAGACAATGCAATATAGTTCTGTTTGTTACTACACCAAGATACCAGGGACTTTCCCAATAGATGACATGTTCTAAATGTGCTCTTCCTATATAAATTAAAACCAGAAAAGTCACGATCTGAATAATCTTATTAATTCAAATGATTTTTCCTTTTGGATAAAACAATACTAAATTGGTAGTATGTTTATGATATTTTAAAATCTTTTTAACAACAAGAAAATGAGATTCTTTAGTATTAGCTTGAAATCTTTCACACATGCATAAACTAGACAAGATATCAGGTCGACTAGCAGTAAGGTAATGTAAGTTTCCAATCATACGTCTATAATTTGTTTGATCAAATGGTTTCCCAGTTTCATCATCATCCAACTTACAAGTTGTACTCATAGTTATATCACGTCCATTATTGATATCCAAACCAAAACTTTTTAAAATATCCTTTACATATTTACATTGATTTAGAATAATAACATATTTCTTTTGAAAAATATGAAGTCCAATAAAATAATTGAGTTCTCCTATTAGACTCATTTCGATTTCATTTTTTATAGTCATTGAAAAATCTGTACATAAATAATTTTTAGAAGATCCAAAGATATTATCATCAACAAATATTTGTACAATCAAAATATATTTAGAAATTATGTTAATAAAGATTGGGATCTTCTATTCCTTTAGTAAACCCTTTAGAAATAATAAAATTTGAAAGTCTATCGTAACAAGCTCTTGGAGTCTATTTTAAACAATATAAATCATTAGAATGTTTTAAAACATTATTTGGAAAATGTGGGTTTGTAAATCGAGGTTGTTGTTCCACAAAATTATTTTCAATTACAAATCCATTTAGAAATTAACTTTTGAAACCCATTTGATATAACATAACTTTAAGATGAGATGAATAAGAAAGTAAGATCCTAATGGATTCTAATCTAGAAACATTTGAAAAGGTTTTCTTATAGCCTATTCCTTTTTCATGATTGTAATCTTATAAAAATAATATATCTATGTTTCAAATAATGTTTTTAGATTCGTCAATTTTATTCTTAAAACCCCATTTAGTACCTATGGTCAAGGTTTTATTAGGTCTTTCTAAAAATTCCCATACTTTGTTTCCATCAAATTGATTTAACTCTTCTTGCATAACCATTACCCTAAATTCATCATTTATTACATCATTGATATTTTTAGGTTCTAGATGTTAAAGAAAGGCTTGATGTTCAGCTGTATTTCTTTGAAAATCTATAGTTTGTGTTTCTTTATCCATGTTACCTACAACTGTATCTAGAAGATGGTTCTTTAGAATCCTAGTTGATATAGGAAATGTAGGACAAGAAATTTCAGGTTCTTTTCTAGGTTTGGGTTCAACAGAATCAGGTTCTGGTGTATTTCAAGAGTTGGTTGTCTTTACCACAAGTCCACTATCTTTATCACTTATATTTAGAATAGACATGTCTTATTTAGTAATTTCAACAACATATTTGGGTTCATGTGAATTAGTTTCATCAAATTTTTTGTGAACCGATTCTTACACACATTTGGTTCTCTTATTAAAAACACTATTGGCTTTTCTAGTAATTGAATATCCTAAAAATATTCTGTCTTCACTATTAGATGAAAACTTTTCTAGATTATATTTAGTATTAAGAATAAAAACATTTCAACCATAAAAATTTAAGTAACTAAGTCTAGGTTTCTTATTATTACAATGTTTTATAAGGGTTTTTCTAATGAAAAAGTCTAATCGAGACTCTATTTATAATATGACATGTTGTATTGACAAATTTAGCCCAAAATTAAAAATGTAAATCATATTCACTTATCATTTTTCTTTCAATTTCCTAATGAGTTCTATAAGGACCTGACCTTAAAACATTACAAGATCTTGAATTAAACGAATAATTCACATTGAGGGTCTTTTCTGGTATAGAGTTTTAGGGAATTATTCCATAACTAATACATTAAAAAATGAATATTAGATGTATAAAATACTACTCAGTATATATTTCTTCATAAAATAAAATATATTGAAAATAATGAAATCTAATTCCATGTTTTAGACAGCACGACTTTTCCTTGATCCATTCCTTGACCCTATTCATCTTTAAGTCATGTGAAAAAAATTCAAAAACTTCGGATGAGCATAAAAATCTCAGTAAGGGTTATAAAATAAGGAAAGAAAACATTATACAATCAATAATTAAATATAAATGAATCCAATAATTTTCAATCATAACATACCTTACCAATTCATATGATTTATGACTAACACATAGAAATCATAAATCAAAAAGGTAGATTATGGAATTCATAACATACTTACATTGTAGCTATCACAACAACATTGGAAGTCACATTATAAATACTCATCACAGTATATTCCCTAAATCTTATAGGAGAAACATTCACATTTACCTCCGTCATGTTACCTAATTCATTGGAGATCTATCTCAGGCTCACCTTCCCTAAGTTTATCACGGAACCACCCGTATACGTAAACAATGCCCAATAACCATATCATAACACATAAAACAAGCATAAAATAAATATACCATTTCCACATTCCAATCACAATATATCATATCAAGATATTTAAATAAACAATTCTTTATCAAACCATTTTCAAAACTATTTAAAACATTTATTAAATAGATTTTTGAATCAAAGTGTCCCATACCACATTGAAGAATCTAATGAAATTTACATTTTATAACATTAATTTGGAAATAAATAAATCCAAAATCCATTTTGAAAACATGGACATTGATGATAAATATTTAGAATAATAAATCTTTATTCCATTTAAAATGATATTTTAGTTAAAGTGTTTTTAACAAAATGAGAGATGCTTGAATACAAATAATTGAGGAATAAAATTTAATAATAACCTTATAATATCATCAGAATAAAAGGATTCATGATATTATATGGAAATGGAGAATATATACACCATATAAGAATGAATTGGTGCATAAGAATAATGATGTCTCAATGGATTGTAAATTGAGACGCAATCCCTTATAAAGAAGGTATCCTTAGATTAAGGATAAATCATTGACATAATTCATGTGTGACAAATATAAATACACCCAATATAAGTGGATATTATATGTAAAACAATCAGAGTTCATTCACACATATTTATATCACGACATAATCAACAAGTAGATGTTTAACCCAATGAATTTAAATTTTGTTAAGAATTCGCTTTACAAAAATTCGACAACCTAACACCGTCACTTTAAAATTCAGATAATGATTTTATGAGATAAAAAGGGTATCTCATCACATGGACATAAAATTTACATCTACAAGGACATATAAGAACATATCCCAAGATAAGAATATGTAAATTGAAGATATAATAAAAAGATGTTTTTAAAAAATAGGAGGGTGAAAGGTTCCCTTACCGATTTGGTAACTTTGGAAACATACACCACATGAAAGAAGGATCATAAAATGAATATTTAATTACCATTAAATTATATTTTATTTCATAGTGAATAAATTAATTTGTTGTACATAAACCACATACAATAAATAAGTGGCAAACAATGGAAATATCACGGATTTGAAAGTGAGATAAGAAATCCCTTACGAAAATTTGGCAGACAAACGACGCCACATAAAAATTCATAAAATTAATTGATGAGAGTAAGAGGGGGTATATCATCATGTTAAAATAAAAATTAATGAATGGTTAATATAGAATTACATTCCTCAAAAAAATAACATGGATCAAAGAAGAAATGACATAAAAGAGAGTACTTGAAAAGAAAGAGAGAGGTCAGATCTCTTACCTCTTGTCCAACGTGACTCGATCGTTCTTTAATCCACCGAATAATAAACTAAAGATAATTTATACTTGATTATGAACCTTTTCCAAGTTTATTATTCCTTTTATATCAGTTATTACCATGTTATAGAAATTATTTTATCATTTATGTTAATAATGTTTGTTTTGTCGATATTTGGTACTTGAGTCAAAAATGGACTTCTTATAATTACATATAGATCATGTGGTCAGAGGTTCAATATATCCGGACTGATATTCATGATTTATATATCATATATTTCATATATTTCTAGTATATACACAATTTAGAATAGTACAAAACATTTAGAGGTAAGAAATGAAATGCACCGTTCATGGAGATGGTAAGCCGTACGTACGCATTAACGCTAATTTCATTTTATTTCTTATTTTAATGTAATTAAAACATAATGATAAATAGGTATATTATAATTAAATTATAATATCATATATAATATCATTAACTTCATCCTTTATAAATCCCACAATATGCATTAACGAGTCAAATCACTTTGAAAGGGTGGTAGTCCACACTTCCTAAAATGAGATTATCGTATTTACCCACTATGGAAACCATAAAAGGCATAATATAAATGGGAAGTACAGAAGCGTAAAGAAATCATAAACATAATGTGTATCATATATAAATACAGTTCCATCATAATGGACACCATGATAGGCGTTAAGATATAATTGAACAATCATTGTTTCGTGAGGTGTTAGTTTTCCATCCACAGAAACATTATGTTCTTCATCCATTAGATGGAGGTGTGTGTAGTTGTAGTTCAAATAATTCCAATAAAAACATCCAGGTATATTTAGGATACTGTTTTTATTACAAAATAAATATATAAAAAGAGTTTAGGGGTTGGATAAGTAAAATAAAAGAAAACAATTTAAGAGAAACAGTTACCTTTAATTTGGGTAACTTCTTTTTGGTTTGAACCAAAGGACTTCTTGAAGTACCTTCTGCCTAAAGTAAGACTACTACGAAGAGGAGACATATTTTGAGAGACTAATTGGGCAGAGGTTGGATATTACAAATGGCTTGACAGGAGTGTGTAATTGGTTAGAAGTGGTTTCCTTTTATAAGGGGGAGGAGGGTCTCTTTATGAAAGTGTTAACCTATTATTTTATTATATAATGATATTCGGTTTCAAATGGTCAAAAAATATTTATATTCGAAGATAAGATTAGTCATGGTCAGAATAAAATCATTCCATTATAATTTGAAAAGTTTTAGAAAATATTTTAATCATTATAACCTTACTTATTTAAATCCATTATTAATGAGATAAATACTGCATCATTATTGTGTAATATATAATTTAATTTATTTGATGTCTAAAAATTATAAAAATAATTTCCATGATATAAGAAATCTTTTTATTTTACAAATAATATTTATAGTTGAAAATATGACTTATATAACACCATATAAAAATTAATTACTAAAAGATTTTTGTTTATGTCATTTTGGCATTTATTTTTAATAAATTAATCTACATTGTCATTATCAATTCCAAGTGGATCAAAGGGGCCCTAAAATAGACCCAAAGATTCCCATGGTCTTTAATGACTCAACCAATAAGGTTATGACAAGTGTGAAGATAATTTTGAATTATTATAATATTATTTTAACCATGAATTACATTATTTAAATTTAACCATGGTAAATAAAAGTCAAAAGTTACTATTCACCAAATATTATTTTCAACCAAATAACCCCATTTTACTTCTTGAAAACAAAGATGTATGTCATATTTTTTAAATTCAATTCACAGAAGTGGTAAAATTTCAATTAAATGAAAAAGCCTGTTTTTTAACTACCACTAAGTGGTTTCACTATTCATCAAAAATTGAAGTATTTTAGATAAATACCAAAAATTTAGCCTAAGAGATATTTTATATTCCAAATTAAAAAATGATTTCCATTTTTAATAATTGAAAACATAAAATTGGAATTGATTAATTTAACAATTAATTCCCGTTGTTAAAACAAATAACGTGTTTTTAAGAAATAATAACTATCAATAGATGGACAGTTGATTAAGATCAATTTCAAAGTGAAATTGCTTACAATAACCATCATTGGATTAAATGTTAAAAATATATTTGAATTTAAATTTAAAACCAATTAATAAGATAATAAATCCATATAAATAAATTAGATTAAAACGAACTTTTGTATTAAAATACAATATTTTTCACAATCCATTTAAAAATGAAATTTGTCGGAAAAATTCCAAAAATGTACACAAAGTAAATTTTGATATTCCCATTCTAAAGAAGGATTTTATTTTTTCATATATAATTTATTAAAGTGACCAAAACTATATTTTAAAATGGTTCTCCATTAAAAGGTGAAAAATCGGCCTATTATTGTAAATTATGCTTAAAATTATATTTATTCACATTTTAAGCCTCTAGCTTTTATTGGATAAATGTAAATACATTTAAAAACATGTATAATAATATTTTATTTAGTCTTTTTCATTCCTTCCAATACAATTGAAAAAAGTTGACTACCTTTTAAAATAATAATATTATATTATTAGTGTGCAACGTAAGATTTCAAAAAACTCGTTGTTGCGTATCGGGTACGCTATTAACCATAAAAGCCATTTTAAAGTACTATTAATATTTAATTAAAAAATAATAATAAATATGATATATGTATTATTATTTATTTACCTGGGATGTTACATCCTTCCCCCCTTTTTGGGAATTGTGTCATCACAATTTAAAAAAACGGCTCAGAATCATCATTTAAAGTCCCACATCGGAAAAAGAGTCAGTAAAACTATCACTTTAAAAAAATGAAATAGAAGTAAAATGGTAATTTGAGTTAACCCATACTATGTTTCCATGAAAACATGGATATGTAGGAGAAAACAAAGCATCATGTTCTGATGTAGAGTGTTAGGAAACATGTTTAGGAAAAAGTTAACCACAAGAGAATCACAAACTTATGATGGGTTAAACAGTCATTGATTCCCTAGAAGGACAATTTAATGGGCAAGGTTTTTGTTTATAGTTAATTTTTTTTGGGTAATTTAATAATGAGCATAACCAAAAACATAAGTAAATATACTTACATGTCATGTATACATTAATATTTTACTAGATTTCTATCATAAACTCATATTTTCTCCAAATGATGAATATTCAGGATGACTTTTTTGTACATTAAGAGCGTTGTAATCAACATTGAGTGAATCATAAAATCCAAAAAAGATGAACTATATATTTCCCATGTCTTTAGATATTAATTAAAACCAAAACGTTTAGTATAAGATCAGATATTCCCCCAAAAAGATAAACTTTTACATAAATAAAAACTACTCTTAATCTCCAAAAATCGTCTAACCAAAACCCAAAGTTCAACAAAGACCATTCAATAATCACTTGTCCCGAAAAATATTCAAAATTAATCCATACATTTATTGTAACCCAAATCTCATAGGGATTTAATTATATAGACTTCCAAGATACACCTTAACATTTATCTCCAAGTAACACCAGTTTCTCATAAAGTCTGATATTGAAAAGTAAATAACCTAATCACATATTATGCATGATAGGTTAATCATTTTCATAAATAAATCAAATAAACATGTGTCCCTAAAAAAACATATATTATTCCAAACTATAATTTTTACCATTATTCCAAAATTGAAATCCCATAGTATTCTATCTTCCATAGGCATATAGTGATTCCTCAAAAGAGAGAACGTCATCCACAACAACCTTTTATCACATAATCACTAAATCATTTTTCAATACTAAGTATATCCATTTGATAAAACATAAGTTCCAAAAATCAACTTATTCTTTTTCCATAAAAACATTATACTAAAAATAATAAGTTATACTAACCAGGGACTTCAAGAAGGCTAGTGGTAGGTGATGCGCCCGTGTCGCCCTTTGGTTGTGGGTTCGATTCCTACAGCCTTGCCGGATTCGATGGGGTTTCACCCATCCTACAGGTTGTCCTTTTTATAAAACTCAAAAATAACCCTAACATGTTTTAACCTCAATGGTTTCCTTATACCTCTCATTTTCATCCAAATTCATTGTGATCTCAACATCTTAATTGTTGAAGACTTATTTCACCACCAAATGATAAAATAAATCAATCCCCAAAATGAAGAACATCATACCGTGATCATGGTGTGCATTTGGTTACATTCCATCTTGTTCACGTAGGTAGAAGGCCAATGCATTGCAACAATGATTTAGGGATCCTTCGAAAAAATTTATGTAACACCCCGAGATTTTATAAAAACTTTTCTTTTAATTTCATTAATGTCTTGTGTTGTATTCTATACCATGATTACCTTGCGCTATACGCAACACCGTATTAGCTTGCAGTATACGCAACACTATTCTTGGATCGTGTTACACACAATTTTGATAATAGTTATTCTACACAACATTGAGTATATATATATATATATATATATATTCATTGTATAAATGAAATGTGGTTGGATTCTGTTATACGAAACAAAGAAGGATTCTTTCACAACACGCAACCCTGACTTGGCTTGCATTACACGCAATCGCGACCTTCCTCGATAGCGTGTGTTGTGCGCAATACTGGGTTTTAATAAATAGTGATATATTATTATAATATTGTCATGAACTAGACTTTATGAATATTTTTAAATAAATTTTGAATTTTATAAAATTATTATTCATCTTACACATTTCTAGAACATGGTATAAGAACAAAATAAATTTTTCAGTTAAAATAAGTATTTTTATAAAAATGCAGTTTTGCCACCTTTTGATGGCACACCCACTTTAAATCTAGTTTTTGACATGTTTATATTTTCAATTTGACAAAATAAAATTCTTCTTTTGAATCAGAATATAAAAATTTACATTAGATAAAGTTTTTATATTTTTCCGATAACTTTCATATTTTATTGAATAGTAAAAACACGCTATATTTTAATTAAAAACAACTTTTTTCATCGTAATATCTTATGTGGTAAAATTATAATATTTAGTGGTTTTAAAGTATAAAGAGAATATATTTTTTCCATTTAATATAATGTATGTAATTAGCATTGATTTTACCTTGAATTCGTAGGTTAAATCAATTCAATCTTTTGCAATGTTTTAAAGAAAAACATGTTTTCTTTCGACAATGGGATTAATATTAATTTAATTTCTGCATATTTTGTGTATTGAATTTGGAAAAATGGATTCCATATTTGGAATAAGTGGGTCCAAATTATGTTTATATGCTACTTTTTATTTTTGGGAATTATGAATAGTAACTACGGTAAATTTTATTTACCGTAGTTAAAGGTAAATCTGGTAATTAAGGGTAAATATAATATTTTAAAATTACCCTAAAAAATGACAAATTCTATTGGATTACTAAAAGTCGACCCATAACACCTAATGGTCTGATTAGATTTATTTAATTAATTTTTTTAATGAACATAATTTAATTATTATTAAAACCAAAGAATGGACAACATGTCACTTTCTTAAATTATATAAGTATAATAATTTTAATCTAGTGATAAACTTCATGAAACTTCGAACATGAATAGTCTCCCGAAATCAAATACAATTATTTACATCATATAAATTTATTTAGAATTTTTAGGGATTAAATAATTATCATTTAGTGTGACACAAAGATGATACAGTAATTATCTTATTAATGAAATATTGACATAATTGATGTTATAATACCCAAATAAATGTAATTTAAGAATTTTTATGAATTACCCTAATTTTATAGGTTAATATGACATGTTATTATGGATTTAAGTAACTTTTTTCAAACTTATCATTCTGTTAGGATTTTCTCAAAAATCAATTACTAAATAGTGTCAAAATTGACATTAAATAGTTTTTAAAACAAATATTATATTATTAATTGTTATTTTATTTCTAAAAATATAAGGCTCAGACACATGACTTAGATAAGATTATATATATTAATAATAAACAACTCGGGGTTCGTTTGGATTGATATAGTAAGCTTATTAACCTTATAGTATAAGAACACAAGAAGACACGGTAAAAGTAAAATTATTTAACTTAATGTTAAATCTAAATTATAAGGTTAAAATAGGAACCTAAACTTGTCTAAATTCTATTGGATGAGAGTATTTAGACCAATCCCCACCTTAGCCTCGAAATAAATCAATTTGGAGCTATTTAAAACCGAACTTGACTTTATAATAAAATAATATTTTTAGTTATTCCAAAGTTGCCCCTCTCCTCCCTTATAAAAGGGAACCTCCTCGCTCTCTTACTCACACAACTTTGAGCATTAAAGATCGGCCAACCCCAGAAATATTCTCTTATCCACTTCCCTAGAAACATCCTAGAGGTTCTGGTCTTCCTCAAAGACCAATTTTAGTGCCCTAAGGGGAGGTCTCAAAGAGGCGCTTCAAAGAAGAGGTAATTTCTGTTACCGATTCTTTCACCTTTATTTCTTCTTCCACTTCTTCTTCTTAGGTTGTTTAATTATGAAGTAATAACATCAGTATCACTCATGTACTGATATGTTATTATAAGTATGAAACAATCCTATTTCACTAATCTATCCATCCTATGGAAAACGAAATCATCGCGCGTGCGTACGTACGGAATACCGTCTCCACGCCGTGGTGAAATCTATTTTCCACCACCACCTTACTTGGATGGGTACAATGGTGTAAATAATAAATATATATGATTATTATAAAGTGATATTGATACTAAAATAGTATACATACACTTCAACAAAAGTTCATTAACATGAGACCGATATCATCGCTCGTGCGTACGTACGGACTACCGTCTCCACGACGTGATGAGATTCATTCTCCATGTTAACAATTTAAGAATTATTATAAAGTATATATAAGAAATAATAATGAAATATATGACATTATAAAGCTACTGGATTTATGTATATATGTATGTCATCTACTTAATTCCATTCAAGGTAATAAGGAACGGAAAACAACGTTCATGCGTACGTACGGACTACCGTCTCCATGAACGGTGTGTTTCATTTCATTTATCTATCTATTATATATATATATATATATACTGAATATATATGATATATAAATCATTTTTATATTATGGAAGTAAGTAAATCATGATATAAGTAATAATAATGTCAAGAACAACAAGTCCAAACGCCTACGATAAATGAAACGATTTTACCCAAAACGCTTCTTTAACATGGAATTTACAAAAGAACGGCTAATATAAAGTCATAAGTGAACCATATATGATATCATAACAATGAATATGATTCTATAATAAGTTAATGACATTATTTAAATCATTATACTGGAGGTTCAGATACGTACAAAGCATATCAGACATAATGTAAGGGAAATATCACAATCTCATTTTTATCCGAGATTGTTTATACTTTGGCATTTACTGGGGTGTATTTTAACATCCAAATCCATGTTTCCTCAATATGTAATATTATTTCCATCCACCTACTATTTTTTAAATCCAATTTTACCTTTCGGTGAGTTTTTAGTAAAGGATATGAAAGGAATATTTTGTCATTTTTCGTACGAGGAACTTTTTGACTTTTTCGACAAAAGTACGAGAAGAATGTTTTTTTAACTTATACGGAATGAATGGATTTTTAAAACATTATTTCCAAGAAGATTTCTTTACAAGTTATCAAATTTATTTTTAATTAACTACTTTTAGTTTAAAATTGTATGACATGTTAAGAAAGGAAAAGTGTTTTTGAAGTAGAAAGGATATTTTCCTCAAGAATGGAGTTCAAGTGTTTTATCAAAATTATTTTCCATCTAAGATAAAAAAGGGTTCTGTTTCTATCCCTATTATTACATGGATTTGATTATGTTGTGATGACAATGTTTTTTATGAATTCCTTTATCTTATATGAATTGTTTTATGATGTCACGATGTTTACGAATCCCATTTTTATTACATGGGTTATGCAATGATGTATGATTTATGATTTTGTGGCACACATAAGAATGGTATCATTATGATATGGGTGGGACCTATATCTCCCTCTAATGCATTGGGTTAAGATTTTATATCTCACGAGATAGACATGTCTGGAATGGTAGGTTATACCGGTTTAGTGAAACAGGGCTGAAACGAGGGTGACTCGGTTTAGAAAGAGACTTTGTCCACTAAGATAGTATTGGCAATGAGTCTTGACTAACAAGAAATGATTCTCTATGATTATGTGTGAATGCCACAAAGTTTCATGTTTTATGTTAAGATTATTGTGATTATATTTCACTGCCATGATTTATCCCATGTTATGAAATTATGATCTCTTTTGCAGGTTAAGATTTCCAAAAGTTATGTGATTATGTATATGATGTGATTGATATTTCTTTTGTTTACCCTTACTGAGCATTTGAGCTCACCCTTTTATGTTTTCTTTTCCCCATGATATAAAGAAAGGTTTTAGGTAAGAAAAAAAAATGGAAGATCTTTATGGGAGATGTTGAAGATCTTTCACTATGATTAGAAGATTATATTCGAAGTTTCCAAAGACACTAAACTATTACGGTCCTTGTGCGTGTGTTTTTGTTATGTAATAAGTAATCCGAAAAAGTAATGTAATGTCTATGTACATCAAGATACGGGTCTCTACAGTTGGTATCAGAGGAAAGTTTTAGTCAACCTTTGGAAACTAGGATGCGAAATCATTAGTGAGATCTCTAGATATATTTCTAAGGTATGTCTAGGGATGTCCCTAAGGATATGTATACGCATAGGATATAATCCTAGAACTATGATAACGATCTGAAATTTAACCTAAGATGTTATATATTAAGGGTACTCCCCCTTTACTATGTTGTTTTCCCTAGCATTATTTTGCCTCTCACACTATTCTTTTTGGGTTCTAGAAAATGGCTGGAAACAAGATGATTCACAATAATGGAGGATATGATGGACAATGGAATGATATTCTTTATGAGCAACCAAATGAAATGGGATTTGGAAGTCAAAACATCATTATTATGCCGAATCATAAATCTCATAATATGATCAATAAAGTAACATTTGGTAAGTTTCCTGACTCGGATAATAAGAGAAAGATGGAGTTTCATGATGATCATAGAAGAAAGAAAGTTCAATTCCCCTATGTAAATCATGTGGGAAGAAGAATCACAGAGAATGTTTCAAGGGAACTGGAAGATGCTTTGGTTTTGGAAAAGAAGGACCCAAAGCAAGTAAGTGCAAAGGAAAAGGTTCAGTTAACACCATGGATGAGGATAATGGTATTTCTATGACATCAACAATGGTTAAATGTTTTAAATGTGGAATGTACGAGCATTATGCAAACCAATTCCCTAAGGGAAAGTCTCTTGAAGAGAATCAGTACGACCATATGGGTAGTATTTATGTTGATGATGATGAAGAGACTACAAATGATATGTGAGATGAAAGAATTGCTCAAGCTCGGTCAATGGTTTAAGAAGGTAGTGGAATGATTACATTTTTATCAAGTGTAATATTGTATAAAGAATCTCATGGTACTATGGAATAAAGAGACATCTAAGGATTGTTACATTGTTGTCTTTCCTTGAGTTTTGAAAGTGTGTGATTAATGCTACCAGTGTCCATGAAAGGTTATTCAGATATTTTTGGAATGAAGATGATATCCGCATAATGAAGGGATAAGGAGAAAATTAAATGTTTGATATTATTCATGAGCTCATGACTGATATAAGGAGAAGTTTATATCATGGATTGAGTATATAGAATTTTTAGATTTTGGTATGTGGTAAGAGATAACTTCTGACAGCATTCATGTTTTCACTATGGTTTAATAGGTATTCATTTTTCAAGAGAATACATGATTAAGGTATTCACATGATTGGAATGTGACAAACAAGATATATGGGGGATAAACGATGGTATTCACATGCTTGGTTGAGGAAATTTCATGTAATCATTTTCTTTATACAATGATCTTGGACCGAAGTATTTTAGATAATCCTAAATATTGGAATAGATTATGTTGGACATAAGTTAGGATAGAACATTGTTCGATGGGATGTTATAGTAATATAGCTTTATAAAAAGGACAACCTGCAGGACGGGCGACATCCCATCGCTTCGGACAAGGCTGTGGGAATCGAACCCACAACCGAAGTGCGATTGGCCTTTATCGCCTACCACTGGCCTACAGGAAGTCCCTGTTTAGTAGAAACTAGTTTAATTATATTAAGCAGTATGATATATGAAGTATAAGTCCATTTTAGGAACCATATATGATTAATCTCACTATACAATGACTTATGTATATTTAATAACTTTTTCTAACCTTTTGTTTGAGACAGATGGAATGACCCGTCATTCAATCACATGATCTGCTAACACATCACGAATAACAAATTCAACTTCATTTTAGAGATTAAGTGGAAATTGTTCAAAGCACGAACACCAGTGAGATTGTACCAAAATCAATTAAGTATTTCTTCTAATTCAAAATTTTCGACTTTAGCGAAATGATATTGAAAACCAGAAATGTTGTCCTAGTGATCATATATCTGATGAATTATATGGTACCCTAGATCATCACAAATTTATTGCTTTGCGATTTTTGGCTTTTTCATGCCATGGTTTCTACCATTCTCCATCAGAACATGATGGTTAGATTTCTCTTCCATATACATATTTTAACCTATGTGGAAACCCAGTGATTAGTTTATTTGGGTAACTGTTACGTTTCCTACTTTTTTTTAATGATTGGTTTTAGTATTCCTTTTTACGATGTGGGTTTCTATTAAAGAAACTTTTGAATAGTAAACCATTTATAACCCCAACGAATTTCGAGGGAGAAATTCATTTTAAGGGGGGTAGAATGTAACACCCCGAGATTTTATGAAAAATATTCTTTTAATTTCATTAATGTCTTTTGTTGTATTCTATACCAAGATAACCTTGTGCTATACGCAACACCGTATTATCTTGCAGTATACGCAACACTATTCTTGGATCGTGTTACACACAATTTTGATAATAGTTATTCTACGCAACATTGAATATATATATATATATATATTCAATGTATAAATGAAATATGGATGGATTCTGTTATACGAAACAACGAAGGATTCTTTCACAACACGCAACCCTGACTTGGCTTGCATTACATGCAATCACGACCTTCCTCGATAGCATGTGGTGTGCGCAATACTGGGTTTTAATAAACAATGATATATTATTATAATATTGTCATGAACTAGCCGTTATGAATAGTGTTAACTAAATTTTTAATTTTATAACATTATTATTCATCTTACACATTTCTAGAACATGGTATAAGAACAAAATAAATTTTTCGGGTAAAATAAGTATTTTTCAAAAAATGCAGTTTTGTCGCCTTTTGAGGGCACAGCCACATTAAATCTAGTTTTTGACATGTTTATATGTTCACTTTGACAAAATAAAATTCTTCTTTTGAATCATGATATAAAAATTTACATTAGATAATGTTTAGATATTTTTCCGATAACTTCCATATTTTAATGAATAGTAAAAACATGCTATATTTTAATTAAAAACATCTCTTTTCATCGTTATATATTATGTGGATAAATTATAATATTGAGTTGTTTTAAAGTATAAATATAATATCTTTTTACCATTTAATATAATGTATGTCATTATCATTGATTTTACCTTGAATTCGTAGGTTAAATCAATTCAATCTTTTGTAATGTTTTAAAGAAAAACCTGTTTTCTTTCGACAACAGGATTAATTTTAATTTAATTTCTGCATATTTTGTGTATTGAATTTGGAAAAATGGATTCCATATTTGGAATCATTGGGTCCAAATTATGTTAATATGCTACTTTTTATTTTTGGGAATTATGAATAGTAACTACGGTAAATTTTATTTACCATAGTGAAAGGTAAATCGGGTAATTAAGGGTAAATATAATATTTTAAAATTACCCTAAAAAATGTCAAAATCCTATTGGATGACTAAAAGTCGACCCATATCACCTAAGGGTCGGATTATATTCATTTAATTAAATTTTTTCAATGAAAATAATTTAATTATTATTAAAACCAAAGAATGTGACAACATGTCACTTTCTTAAATTATATAAGTATAATAATTTTAATCTAGTGATAAACTTCCCGAAACATCGAACATGAATAGTCTCCCAAAAGATAATAAAATTATCTACATCATAGGAATTTATTTATAATTTTTAGGGATTATATAATTATCATTTAGTATGACACAAAGATGATGAAGTAATTATCTTATTAATGAAATATTGACAAAATTGATGTTATAATACCCAAATTAATGTAATTTAAGACTTTTTATGAATTACACAAATTTTCTAGGGTAATATGACATGTTAGTATGGATTTATGTAACTTTGTTAAAACTTATCATTCGGTTAGGATTTTCACAAAAATCAATTACTAAATAGTGTCAAAATTGACATAAAATAGTTTTTAAAACAAATATTATATTATTAATTGTTATTTTATTCCTAAAAATATAAGGTTCGGAAAAATGACTTAGATACGATTATATGTATTAATAATAAACAACTTGGGGTTCGTTTGTCTTGATATAGTAAGCTTATTAACCTTATAGTATAAGAACACAAGAAGACATGGTAAAAGTAAAATTATTTATCTTAATGTTAAATCTAAATGATGAGGTTAAAATAGGAACCTAAACTTGTCTAAATTATATTGGATGAGAGTATTTATACCATCCCCACCTTATCCTCGAAATAAATCAATTTGGAGCTATTTAAAACTGATCTTGACTTTATAATAAAATAATATTTTTAGTTATTCCCAAGGTGCCCCTCTCCTCCCTTATAAAAGGGCACCTCCTCCCTCTCTTCCTCACACAACATTGAGCCTTCAAGCTCGGACTAAACCTGCCAAATTCTCTTCTACACTTCCCTAGAAACATCCTAGAGGTTCTGGTTCTCCTCAAAGACCAATTTTAGTGCCCTAAGAGTAGGTCTCAAAGCGGCGTTTCAAAGAAGAGGTAATTTCTGTTACCGATTCTTTCACCTTTATTTCTTCTTCCACTTCTTCTTATTAGGTTGTTTAATTATGAAGTAATAACATCAGTATCACTCATATACTGATATGTTATTATAAGTATGAAAAAAATCCTATTTCACCAATCTATCCATCCTATGGAAAACGAAATCACCGCGCGTGCGTACGTACAGAATAACGTCACCACGCCGTGGGTAAAATCTATTTTCCACCACCACCTTACTTGGATGGTTAAAATGGTGTAAATAATAACTATATATGATTATTATAATGTGATATTGATACTGAAATAGTATAAATACACATAAACACATGTTCATTAACATGAGAACGATATCATCGCTCGTGCGTACGTACGGACTACCGTCTCCATGACGCGATGAGATTGAATCTCCATGTTAACCATTTATGAATGATTATAAAGTATATATATGAAATAATAATGAAATATATGAAATTATAAAGCTACTGGATTTATGTATATATTTATGTCATCTACTTACTTCCATTCAAGGTAATAAGGAAAGGAAAACGGTGTTCATGCGTATGTACGGACTACCGTCCCCATGAACGGTGTGTTTCATTTCATTTATCTGCCTATTATATATATATATACTGAATATATATGATATATAAATCATGTTTTATATTCTGGATGTAATTAAATCATGATATAAGTAATAATAATGTCAAGAACAACAAGTCCAAACACCTACGATAAATGAAACGATTTTACCCAAAGCACTTAATTAACATGGAATTTACAAAAGAACGGGTAATATAAAGTCATAAGTGAACCATATATGATATCATAACAATGAATATGATTCTATAATAAGTTAATGACATTATTTAAATCATTATACATGAGGTTCAGATACGTACAATGTATATCAGATATAAGGTAAGTGAAATATCACAATCTCATTTTTATCCGAGATTGTTTATACTTTGGCATTTACTGGGGTGTATTTTATCATCCACATCCATGTTTCCTCAATATTTAATATTATTTCCATACACCTACTATTTTTTAAATCCAATTTTACCTTTCGGTGAGTTTTTAGTAAAGGATATGAAAGGAATATTTTGTCATTTTTCGTACGAGGTACTTTTTGAATTTTCTGACAAAAGTACGAGAAGAATGTTTTTTTAACTTTTACGGCATGAATGGATTTTTAAAACATTATTTCCAAGAATATTCCTTTACAAGTTATCAAATTTATTTTTAATTAACTTATTTTAGTTTAAAATTGTATGACATGTTAAGAAAGGAAAAGTGTTTTTGAAGTAGAAAGGATATTTTCCTCAAGAATGGAGTTCAAGTGTTTTATCAAAATTATTTTCCATATAAGATAAAAAAGGTTTCTGTTTTTATCCCTATTATTACATGGATTTGATTATGTTGTGATGTAAATATTTTTTTATGAATTCCTTTATCTTATATGAATTGTTTTATGATGTCACGATGTTTACGAATCCCATTTTTATTACATGGGTTATGCAATGATGTATGATTTATGATTTTGTGGCACACATAATAATGGTATCATTATGAGATGGGTGGGACCTATATCTCCCTCCAATGCATTGGGTAAAGATTTTATATCTCATGAGATAAACATGGCTGGAATGGTAGGTTATACCGGTTTAGTGAAACAGGACTGAAACGAGGGTGACTCGGTTCTGAAAGGGGCATTGTCCACTAAGATAGTCTTGGCAATGAGTCTTGACTATCAAGAAATGATTCTATATGATTATGTGTTAATTCCACAAAGTTTAATGTTTTATGTAATGATTATTGTGATTACATTTCACTTCCATGATTTATCCCATGTTATGAAATTATGATCTCTTTTACAGGTTAAGATTTCCAAAAGTTATGTGCTTATGTATATGATGTGATCGATATTTCTTTTGTTTACCCTTACTGAGCATTTGAGCTCACCCTTTTATGTTTTCTTTTCCCCAGGATATAAAGAAAGGTTTTAGGTAAGAAAAAAAGGGAAGATCTTTACGGGAGATGTTGAAGATCTTTCACCACGATTAGAAGATTATATTCCGAGTTTCCAAAGACAATAAACTATTACGGTCCTTGTGCATGTGTTTTTGTTATGTACTAAGTATTCTACAAAAGTAATGTAATGTCTATGTACGTCAAGATACGGGTCTCTTCAATTTACTTCCTCCATCCAAATACACCTTGTACAACATGGTTCATATGGGTGTTCACAGAAAAAATGTTTTGGAAAATAATCATCTATGAAATATAATTTCAAAACATCTGATAAAACGTGATTTCTATAAAACATTCAAACCTAATTTGAGTTGAAACATTCAATTAATGGTCCTTTTAGAATACAATAAGTATGTGCTGAGAGACTATATTTTAACATAAAATATTAATAGGTTGTTCAAGGGTCTCCTTCTTCAAAACCTTTTTTAAAATAATTATATGCTTGGAAATCTTGTGATAAGGTAAATTATTTGAAAATGCCTTGATAATATTTACCTTTCTTAAAAATATGAGAATATTATGAAAATATTATTTTTCTAAATACAACCCATGATCCACAGAGATAATGAGGTATAGTGTAGGTGTTTGATATCTCAAACAACTGCTTTCAAGTGAGTTGTATGCTAGAAAAAGTTTCACAATCATCCAAACATGAATTTGCAATAATTATTGCAAGCATGTCATCAAGAAGAGATAGAAATGTCATTGAGATCCTCCTCCTTCCATTTGTAACTGAAATTACTTGGTCTGAAAAAGTTATAAAATAATGATTTAACTGAAATAATAGACAACAGAACTAACCATGTGTCTAATAAAAACTCTTAATCCATGAATATGTCTAAACCGACCTCTGATACCAACTATAAGACTCGGCCTTATAAAATTACATGATCATGAATTAAATGAATAATTCATATTGAGGATCTTTTCAGGTTTAGAGTTTTAGAGAATTAGACCATAACTAATATATAAAAACATGAATATTACATGTATAAAATACTACTCAGTATCCATTTTATCATAAAATAAAAACTATTGAAACGAAACACGTCTAGTTCCATGTTTTAGACATCACGACTTTTCCTTGATCCATTCCTTGACCATATTCATCTTTAAGTCCTGTGAAAAAAATTTCAAAAACGTGGGATGAGCATAAAAATCTCAGTAGGGGTTATAATATAAGGAAAGAAAACATTATCCCATCACTATTTACAAATCAATGAAACCAATACTTTTAAATCATATCATACCTTACAAAATCATAGGATTTATGAATAACACATAGAAATCATAAATCATAAAGGTAACTTATGGAATTCATAACATACATATATTTTATCTATCACAGCTACATAGGGAGTCACATTTGGATGACCCATTGCAGTATATTCCCTAAATATCTTAGGAGAAACATTCACGTTTACCTCTGTCACGTTACCAAATGCATTGTAGAGCTATCTCGGGATCACCCACCCTAGGTTTATCACGGAACCACCTGTATACGTAAACAATGCCCAATAACCATAACATAACACATAAAACAGGCATAAAGGAAAGATACCATTTCCACATTCCAATCACAATATATCAAATCAAGATATTGAAATAGACAATGCATTATCAAACCGTTTTCATAACCATTTAAAACATTTAAAAAATAGTTTTTTGAATCAAAGTGTCCCATACCACTTTGAAAATTTTAAATAAAATACCATTTTAAAACATTAATGTCCAAATAAATAAATCCCAAATCCATTTTTCAATCATGTACATTGATGATAAATATTTTGAAGAATAAATCGTTAAAACATTTAAAACGATATCTTAGTGAAAGAGTTTTTATCAAAATGAGAGATGCTTGAATACAAATAATTGAGGAATAAAATTTAATCATAACTTTATAATATCATGATAATAAAAGGATTAATGATATAATATGTAAAATTATAGTATATACACCATATAATAATGAATTGGTGCATAAAAATAATGAAGTCTCAGTGGAATGTAAATTTAGACGCAATCCCTTATAAAGACGGTATCCTTAGATTAAGGATAAATCAATGACATAATTTATGTGTGATGAATATAAATACACAAAATATAAGTTTATATTTAGTGTAAAACAATCAGAGGTCATTCACACTTATTTATATCATCACATAATCAACAAGTAGATGTTTATCCCAAAGAATTGAAATTGGGTTAAGAAGTCCTTTTACAAAAATTCGAGAGCCTAACAGCGTCACTTTAAAATTCAGAAAATGAATTTATGAGATAAAAAGGGTATCAAATCACATGGACATAAAATTTAAATAAATAAGGATATATAAGAACATATCCCAACATAAGAAGATGTAAATTAAATGACCTAACAAAAATAAGTCTTTTAAAAAGTGGAGGGTGAATTGTTCCTTTACCGATTTGGTAACATTGGAAACATACACCACATGAAAGAAGGATCATAAAATGAAGATTTAATTACACATAAATTAAAGTTTATTTCACATGGAATACATTAATTGGCAGTACATACACCTCATACAATAAATAAGTGTAGAATAATGGAAATCTCACAGATTTGAATGAGAGATAAGAAATCCCTTACCAAAATTTGGCAGCCTAACGACGCCACATAAAAATTTAAAAAATGAATTGATGGGAGTAAGAGGGGGTATCTCATAATGTGAAAATAAAAATTACATTATGGTTAATATAAAATAACATCCTCCAACATAAGAACATGGAGCATATAAGAAATGACATAAAAGAGAGTACTTGAAAAGAAAGAGAGAGGTCAGATCCCTTACCTCGTGTCCGACTTGACTCGATCGTTCTTTAATCTCTTGAATAATAAACTAAAGTTAATTTATTTTTTCATAAGAAACATTTTTTAATTTTATTATTCCTTTTATATCACTTATTACCATGTTATAAACATTATGTAATCATTTAAGTTACTAATGCTCATTTTGTCGATATTTGGTACTTGAGTCAAAAATGGACTTCTTATAATTACATGTTGATCATGTGGTCAAAGGTTATTTATATGAAGAATTATATTCATGATTTATATATCATATATATCATATATATCATATATATCTAGTATATACAAGTATTTATAATAGTAATAACATTTAGAGGTTATAAATGAAATGCACCGTTAATGGAGACGGTAAGCCGTACGTACGCATAAACACTACTTTCCTTTATATTTATTGTTTTAATGGAAATAAAACATAAATATACATATTTATGTTATAATTACAGTATAATATCATATATAATATCATTAACTCCATCTTTTATACATCCCACATAAGGCATTAAAGAGTCAAATCACTTTGAGGGGGAGGTAGTCCACACTTCCTCAAATGAGATTATAATATTTAACCACTAGGGAAACCATAATGGAATAATATAAATGGGAAGTAAAAAAGAATAAGAAATCATAAACATAATATATATCATATATAAAAACAGTGCCATCATAATGGCCACCATGAGAGGCGGTAAGAGATAATTGAACAATCATCGTTTCGTGAGGCGTTAGTTTTCCATCCAGATAATCATTATGTTCCTCATCCATTAGATGGAGGTATTTGTAAGTGTAGTTAGAATATTTCTTATAAAAACGTCGTAGTACATTTAGGTTAATGGTTTTGTTACAAAATAATGAAATAAATAGAGTTTAGGGGTTGGAGAAGTAAAATAAATGAAAACAATTTAAGGGAAACTATTACCTTTAATTTGGGTAACTCACTTTGGTTTGTAGAAAAGGACTTCTTGTAGTGCCTTCTTCCTAAGTTAAGGATTCTAATAGGAGGATAGTGATGTTGAGATCTTTATTGGGAAGAGTTTCGATGAGCCAAATGGCTTGAGAGGTGTTTAGAATTGGTTAGAAGTGGTCTTTTTTTATAAGGGGTAGGATGGGCTCTTTAGGAAAGTGTGAAACTATTATTTTATTATATATTGATATTCGGTTTCTAATGGACCAAAAATCATCAGATTCGAAGATAATATGAGTCATGGTAGAAATAAAATCATACAATTATTATTTTAAATGTTTTAGATAATATTATATGGATTATAATCTTATTTATTTAAATCATTTATTAATTAGGTAAATACTACATCATTATTGTGTAATAAAAAATTTAATTTATTTGATGTCCAAAAATAATAAAAAAATTCCATGATATAGAAAATATATTTATATTTAAAAATAATATTAATTTTCAAAAATAGGACATATATAACACCATATTAAAATTATTAACTAAAATATTTTTGTTTTTGTCATTTTGGCCTTTACATTAAAATAATTAATCTAAATTGTCATTATCACTTCCAGGTGGATCACATGGGTCTGAAAATTGACCCAAAGATACCCATGGTCGTTAATGAATCAAAAAATAAGGTTAAGAAAAGTGTTAAGGTAATTTTTAATTATTATAAAATTTATTTAACCTTGAATTACCTTATTTACCTTTAACAGCAGTATATAAAAGACAAAAGTAACTATTCAAAAAATATTATTTTCAACTTAATGAAAAAAATATTAATTCTTTTTAAAAATCATGTATGTCGAATTCTTGAAAATCAATTCATAGAAGTGGTAAAATTTCATTTAATTGAAAAAGTCAGTTTTTTTTACTACCACTAAGTGGTTTCACTATTCATCAAAAATTGATGTTTTTCAAAAAAATACCAAAAATTCAGCCTAAGGTATATATTATATTCCAAATTTAAAAATTATTTCCATTCATCCAAATTAAAAACATAAAAGTGTCATTAATTAATTTAAAAATTAATTCCCATTGTTAAAACAAATAGTTTTTTTAAGAAACAATAACTATCATAAGATGGATAGTTGATTAAGTCCAATTTCAATGTAAAATTGCTTCCAATGACCAACATTGGATTAAATGGTAAAAATATATTTTAATTTCACTTTAAAACCAATTAATAAGATAATATAAGCATATAAATAAATTAGACTAAAAGGCACTTTTGAATTAAAATATAATATTTTACACTAATCATTTAAAAATAAACTTTGTCGGAAAAATTTTAAAAATATACACAAAGTAAATTTTGATGTCCCCATTCAATATAAGGATTATATTTGATCATATATAATATAAAAACTATCCAAAACTATATTTAAAAAGGGTTATCAATTAAAATGTAATAAATCATCATTTTAATGTAAATTATGCTTAAAATTAGATTTATTCACATTTTAAGCCTCTAAATTTTAATCGATAAAAGTAAATACATTTAACAAACATGTATAATCATATTGTATTTAGTTTTGTTCAATCCTGCCAATAAAATGTTTAGGAGTTGACAACCATTTAAAATAATAATATTATATTATTAGTGTGCAATATATGATTTCAAAGAAAGCTGTTGTTTCGTATCGGGTACGCTATCGAACCTAGAAAACATTTTAAATTAAAATTAATATTTAATTCAAAAAAATTAATAAATATGAAATGTGCATTATTCTTTATTTACCTAGGATGTTACAGGTTATATTTCTTCTTTATAAAGCTCCATTCTGTCGAGGAGTTCTCGGAGTAGAGAAGTTGGGACTACAGCCATTGTTTGAGAAATAAGATTCAAACTCATGATTTTCAAACTCACGACCATGATTACTTCTCAAGGAAATGATCCTAATTCCCCTAGGGTTCTCTACAGACTTGGAGTATTTAATAATGTATGATCAAGATTCACTTTTATGAGCTAGATAATATAACCATGTGTACCTAGAAAAATCATCTACAATAACATATCCATAATGCTTCCCATTTAAGCAAGAAACTCTAGATGGTCCAAATAAATCCATGTGAACCAACTCAAGTTTTTGAGAAGTAGTAACTTCATTCATTGATTTTAATGAAACGTTATGTTTCATTCCCTTTTGATAGGGATTACAAACTTTTCCAACTAGAAATTCATGTTTAGGAAGGTCTCTAACAAGGTTCTTCCAAGTCAGTTATTTAAGTGAATGTATATTCCAGTGTCCTAATATTTTATACCAAAGACAAGATTCTTTATGAAAAGAATTTAACCATGTAATATTATGCATAACTAAATAATTCAAATCTACATCATATACATTTTTATTTCTTAAGGATGAAATACTAAAAAAATTAAGAATTACAAACATTGCAAAGAGTCATTTTCAAATTTAACATTGAAACCATCATCACATAACTGAGAAATTCTTATGATATTATACTTTATTCCATAAAAAATAAAACAATAAAAAATAAAATTTAATCAACGTTACGAATTTGGCCTAGGATGATTATTTTCTCTTTAGAGTTATCCCTAAAGGTGACATATCCACTATTAACCATTATTAATCTTCTAGAGCATGAAAATTCTTCGATCATCTGTCGTGAAAATCCACTATATAGATACCATGTATCCCTATAGGAACTTTTCATGTAAGTTTCCTACAAAAAGATTTTATATAAAAAATGACTTTGGTACCCAAATATTCCTGTGTCCAGACAGGTTAGAAATCAAAACATTTGGTACCCTTAATTTTCTTAATGCGTATAATATACTTAACAAAATCAAGAGATTTACATAGGTAAACATTGTTTGATCTATAACCATGTGAATATGTAGTAGAGGAATATGAATTTTTATAACTGGAACCCACAACATATTGTCAAGATTTAGGAATCAATTTATTACTTTTAATTCGGCTTTGTATAAGATAATAACCTAAACCAGTATTATACATTGGCGCAACATGATTTCCTAGAATTTGTGTATGTCTGTTCCTTCCATTAGTAATTGTTTCTAAATTTTTTCTGAGTTTCTCATTAGACAATATCATTTCAGTATTCTCATTGAGTAGTTGAGCATTCGTTTCATTTTCTACTTCTAGTGCAGATTTGAAAGTGCTAGTTATTGCATGCTTATTCTTTAAGGATTTATACATATATTTGAGCTCATTGCTGCTATCCTCTGGCATATTAAAATATTCAAATAAATTTTCACTATAGATGTTTTCAGAATAATAACTATCTCTATAATAATAATAGTTTAATGGAGTATCCAATGTTACGTCAGACGTGTTTGTCATGAAACACATATTATATTTTTGATGTTTTTCATTTTGTGTGGAATCATAATCAGTAGAACTATCTGCTAAAGCACTCCAAGTTTCTTTAATAGCATTCTTGTATTTTATGTCCTTATAACCATATTTCTTCTTTAACATTAATTTTGGACAATCAACTTTGACATGTCCTTTTGTTGTGAATTCATAGTAGACTATGTCATATGTTTTATCAATAATTTTTGAATCGTTATTCCAATGACATTTGTCGTCATACATTCCCTTATAGTTTGATTTTCTGAAATACATCTTCTTCCTATAAAATTTCATAAATCGTCTAGCTATCTCAGCCATTTCAAAATCACTATCTTATTCACTTTCTTCATAGCTTGATCTATCACTTTCACTATGAATTTTACCTTTGTCCTTATTTTCTGAAGTAGAAGTGTTGAAATCTATAGTCTTCTTCCTTGGTTCATCATATTCTTCATTATTTACTTTCAGTTCTTCCTTATATGTCATTAACTTACCAATTAGTTATTTTACAGGAAAAGCACTATGTCAAAAGATTATCTAATTGAAAATGATATGCCTATCCATCTTTCTAGAAAGCACTTGAGTATTCTCATAATCTTCTCCTTATTTGGAACAACCTTTCCAAGTGAGCTCATTGTATTTACAATTGTGTTGAACCTGAGATACATCTCTGAAATAGGTTCATCAGACATCATTTTAAAATTATCATACTTAATAGTGTATTTGTTTAGTATCATTTCATTAACATTGGTTGTTCCCTCATGGGAAATAGCTAGAGTGTCCCAAATTTCATAAGTAGTTTTAAAAGAAGATATTTGATTAAATTCTTCATCTCTTAAATCACCATACATAGCATTCATTTCACTACAATTATTATTGTATGCATCTTTAGTAGGTTCATCCCAAGTAGCTCTAACAGTTTTTGGAATCATATACTTAGTCTCTATGCTATTCCAAATGTCAAATCCCATACATTCTAGATGAATTTTCATTTTGATTTTTGATTGGGCAAAATTTACACCATTAAAGAATGGTGGCCTATTGGTAGCTACACCTTCTAGTATTTTATCCATAATTATATTTTAGAAAATATATTTTAAGTGATAAATTTTGGAATAACTGAAATTTTGAGATCTTTAAGAGACAACTCAAATAACAGTTGAAATATTTTCACAAATAGAGTGTTTTGAAATCATTTTAACAAACCCTATTATACCAAATGTGGGTTAGAGTGTATACTCAAGAAGGGTGGGGGTTGATTTTCATTCCTATTCAAAATTGCTATTTAAAAGCTTTTTATTAAAATCCCACAATTCATAAAAGAAGTTAAACAACAGTAAATTTATAAAGATCATAAATGTTCAATTAGCTTGTCAACGATTGATTACTTCTCAGTCAACTTAATCTAAAGATTTACATAGATTTTGAATCTAACATACTGGTTAACAACAATTACAAACACTTGCAAGTCCAACTATTAGAGTTACCTTAAAACAAATTTATATTTAAAGTACGTAACAAAATAATATTTTATATTGTTTTAACAAAGGAAAAATGCACAATAGTTTTGAATCAAGAGGTTCATTCTCAAACTGAGACTTATTCCTCTCTAAGAGTTTATATAAACTGCGATCCACACCCTGGATCGAGATTTTACAACATTACTTAGACTGTTCAGGTCTACAGACCTCTTCCACAACTCTTCGTGGGTAAACAATAACAACAACACTAAGGCTTTCCAGGTCACACTAGTCCTCTTCCACAAATAACATTGGGATACAATAAGGTGTAAAAGGCTTGGTGTGAGGATTTAGTGTTCTCCAATTCAGCCCATGAGTCAATGTGTGTCTAAATAGACAGATTCAAACATACTACTCAAAAATGTTAATCAAATGTACACTACAGATGAAATAAATGGATAATGAGTTTTGAATGATCTAAGTGATTGCAGATGAGCTCTGGACTCGTTTGGGTGTTGCAGATGTTAATCGAGTCCTTTTGGGTAAAGATTACACAAAACAGAGAGTCATTGTTCTTCCTAGCTATAGTTACTCAACCATGTGCATACAATGTTCCTTAAGGCACAACAACTCTGCTTTAGTGTTTTTTTCAGGTGAATTATCATCTTTAATCACTATGGTTTTCACATGCGTTCTTCAAGTTCTTCTTTTGTTTCGTGGGTCTCCAAACACACATACACTCTCGTCTTCTTTTGTGTCTCTGTCTGTGTATCTTTTTGTGTATTCAAATAGTTTTTATGACTATCATTGAATCATGATATTGGTAGGTCATTTGAATGTGCATCGGTATCGGTTGGTCATGTGATCAGCATGAGCTTTGGTATGTCATGTGATCAGCATCGGCTTCGGTAGGTCATGTGATCAGCATCTGCCTTGGTAGGTCATGTGATCTGTATCGGCTTGAGTAGGTTATATAATCAACATCAGTTTCGGTAGGACCATTTATCAGTATACATTTCAGTAGGTTATTTGGTCAACATTGGTTTCGTTAGGTCATCTAATCAGCATCGGTGAGACCATTGTCGTCAGTGTGACCATTGTCATCACTGAGACCCTTGTCATCAGTGAGACTGTTTTCATCGGTGAGACCATTGTCATCGGTGCCTCATTTCTTTAACTATCGGTGACTCATGAATATAACTAATGGTGAGTTATAAACATTAAATTCTCACTAAGTGTCTGTTTAATCTAGAATACTTCCAGTTCAATAGTAAACCATAAATAATCATAGATAAACATATGTAGACATGATTTAAACATATATATACACATTTAGAACATATTGAATAATTGACTAAATTGACTTATAAATGAAAACAACAATGATTTGTGATTATTAAAATAATTATCGCCCAATGGGTTCTACAATATAATATAAAAACAAGTCATATATAATGATATAATTATATCATATATACAAGGGTGTTATTATTACAACGTAATTTCAATATTAATCTAATTTTTATCTTGAATGGTAAATGAATGTATGTCTCCATGCATATGTGTGAAATTCAACATTCATGAAGTTATACTATTCATTTGCTATCAAAACCTAACATGAATATTCATAATGATTGATTTTAAAATTATGATATTTATGATATTATTATTGTTATATAAATTTTAATTATTATTTACCCCTATTTCATTCAATAAATTGAAAAATGAAAACATTTCTTGTGCACATGGTAGGGATATTGTACCCACGATGTAGTGTAATTCCTTTTTCATCTACAATTATTATAAATAGTAAAAAAGTTTATATAATGATTTTATAAGATACCAATTTTAATATTATTTTTCTTGAGATAATTGAACTATTGTAAATTTATATGGATGTAAACTTCATAATTGAAGTTTACATGAATAATGAAACATCTAACATCCAAACAAACAATTTTTTAGATGAATTATTCCTAAATGCGAGTCAAAATTATAAAATTAAATCTTATATGATATTATATGACATTATGAGGTTCCAAAATATATTAATTATAAATTTTAATTGATTTTCAATTTTTTTAGAGCACTTAATATTAATGTCAGATTTGAGGTAAGGTTATCTAAAACAACATTCATTTCTGTGAGACATATGTCATATTCAATAGTTTTTCGTAGAATATTTTATATAGAACACATTAATTTATTTTTGAAAATTTTACATGATAATAAGTGGTGGTCTAAAAATCCATACATTGTTATCTTGGTCATGAGTTCATTGAATCTAAGATTACCAATTTTGTAATGTTTCTATGTCAAAATATTGTTTCGTTTGGAGTGGTTTGATTTTATGAAATGATAATATTTGTTGAAGAGTAAATACACCCCATTGATGTTTTATATCAAGAATCAAGTTACGGTAATTCTATTAAATCATTTATTTTAAATTATTATTTCATGAGGATTGTAATTCTAGGGTATCTGAGTTAGTAATGGTTAATTCATCAATTTCACTTTAAATTGGGATCGTTTTCTGTTAAATATAATTTAGTTGGATTTTACAATATTACTCTTATAAAAAATCATTTATTAAAGGCTGGTAAATTATAAATTTTAACTATTTTTCTCATTCTTATCTCTATAGTACTCCATGTGAACTAAAATCATTTTTAAAGGAAAACGGGCCTAATTTATCAATGTGGTTGAGATTCCTTTTCATTCATATATTTTTTTCTAAAATATTTTAAATATTATTTTATTGTATGTTAAAATGATTCATTCATGTAATTTTTATCGATATTTTAATTTTTAATAGACTTATTGGAAAAAATATTTTTGAATTTTTCAAAATTATGATATTTTTCATGTTTTAACAATGTGTGAAATGAAGGGGTTTTTAACATATATAGTATTAGTGAATTTTCCCACCCTCTTAAAAATTCTATTATTTGAGGAATTTTTCCATTATTATATATTAATTTTAATTTGAAAAATATTTTTTAAATATTATATAAATTTTTAGATTTAATGATATCAAATTAAATAAATATTTTCCACTATATTTATGAAATGCTTTAATTGTTCATAAAATATAATTTTTCATCTATGTAAAAATCATATTGAATTTCGTATGTTAGAATAGTGATATACTATTATGAAACCATCTGTATCTTTTCTCTAAATGGTTTATGAATATATAAGAAATGATATAAAACATATTTTCTTTTCCATAGTTTTATTAGTCCATGATTAATTCTATTATTATTAAGTGTATGTAATTATTGAGAAACATATTTATTTGAGATTGGTTATTAATGTATTATATGATGGGTTCTTTATTAGATTTTTTAATATATATGAATTTATTATTATTATGTGATATTGGGTTTTTCATTTTGGGGTCCTCCAATGCATTGGTAAATGATATCATTGTTAAGAATCATCAATATGATTATTATGTTAAGAAACATTTAAGAGATGAAAGTGTCAATAAAACCATTAGAGATTGAAATTATAATTGTAAGTAATTCACTCATATGATAATGATGCATGTTATCAACTATGCTTTTCCATAATTCAATTATGTTCACTAAAGAATTTCTGGTTTTTAAGGGAGACATGCGATATTACTTATATAATTGTTATTGTTCCACACATTTTGCAACTATAGTATTGTTTGATCATATTTTTATGAAATTTTATATTAAATCAGTAATAATGATTATATTAGGATTTATGTCATACTAAATTCTATGTAATATACCCTGAATCATGATTACAATCTATGAACTATTGGGTATGATTTTTTATGGACATATTCATGATAAACCACCATTGTGCACATTTTATTAGTAAAATTGATCATTGGTTGATATCTCCCATTTTCACCATTATTGGGAATCATTTCTCACACATTACTATCATTCATGCTCCATGGGATATGTGTTATGGTTTTATATATGAGATTTCTAATAAAGGTGAATGTTGTGAATATCATAGTGTGAGATGATGTTAGTATTTTATGTTCTAGTAGTTTAAGTATAATAATTAATTAATTGACTAAAACATAATTGTTACAGAGTATATGATTATGATATGTTATTAATATTCATATAATAAGTTATAAAATTTATATATAAATATTCTAGGTCCCCTAAGTGGGTTTTAGAGAATTTTCTAGTTATGTTTGGAAAGTAGGAAGATGAAAATTTAGTGATAATATTTCCAATAAGCATTTTCATAGAATAAAATCATATGATATTAAAGGGAAAATAATGTGGTATTTCAATAAAATAAATACGAATCCTGACACTAGATATTAGATATTGTTTTATAATAGATAAACTTAGGGGTTACTATATCAAATGGGGTGGACTGTTTATTAAATAAATTTTCGTTATTTACCAAATTGTTGGCCTAATACTACACAAAAATCTAGGAACTACTGGGGGATATGCTTGACATAATTCATATATTCATTATTAACCATTATTAAATATTTAAATAGAAAATTACCATGTACGATAATGATTTCACCTATGGTTTCATAGAGTGAAATGAATGTGTCATGATTTATATATCAAATGATTAATTTTCAATTATTATATGATTTCTCACTTGAAATAATTTCTTTTGAATATGTGATTATCAGTTTTAATAAAATGGTCCGAACTTGGAGGAATCCAAATAATTATGGATGTGATGGATAATGGAATGAATGTACTAATAATCAACCCAATGAAATGGGAGTTGGGATGTTAAACCTTATGATATGGAGGAATAAACTATCTCCTAATATGGTTAAAAATAATTACATTGATGAGTATCTGAACACACATAACTATAGAAAAAAATAGTACCATGGGATTCAAAATATAAATAAAATTAAGGAAATAAGATTCAGACTCCTACTCTTTGTTAATGATGGAACAATCATTCATCGAAAAGTATCATTGGACCATTAATATGTTTTGTGAGTGGAAAAAATGTTCTAAAGGAACTAATTATAATGGAAAAATATATTTTACAATTGAGTGAAAAAAATTAAATCATGTGATACCATTTATCATTAAATGTATAATGTGTTGAAAACAAGGAAATAATTTAAGTTAATCCTATTTTCAAGGAGTTAATTCCTATAATGATGAAGGGAATATGATATAACAAAAATTGGAGAGGAATAATATCTGTTTCTATGTATTTGAATTCAATAAATCTGTTTTTGAAATGTTTTTTTAAAGATCTATAAAATCTATATAACTTGATTATAATTATTTGGGATTATTATTAGTCTTTAAAAATTAACGGCGCATTATTTCAAGGCCTAGATAGACTGGAAATGATTTTTTCTCTTTTTTAGCTACATTCATTATAAGTACATGCGACATTTTCTATCTTTTGAACTTGTTATTGGATTAAAAATATGAGGTCACAGTTTGTAGAGACCCGAATCTTGACGTACATTGACATTACATTACATTTGCGGAATACTTAGTACATAACAAAAACACACACACAAGGGTCGTAATAGTTTAGCGTCTTTGGAAACTCGGAATATAATCTTCTAATCCTGGTGAAAGATCTTCAACATCTCCCATAAAGATCATCATTTTTTTACCTAAAACCTTTCTTTATATCTTGGGGAAAAGAAAACATAAAAGGGTGAGCTCAACTGCTCAGTAAGGGTAAACAAAAGAAATATCAATCACATCATATACATAAGCACATAACTTTTGGAAATCTTAACCTGCAAAAGAGATCATAATTTCATAACATGGGGTAAATCATGGCAGTGAAATGTAATCACAATAATCGTAACGTAAAACATGAAACTTTGTGGAATACACACATAATCATAGAGAATCATTTCTTATTAGTCAAGACTCATTTCCAAGACTATCTTAGTGGACAAAGTCCATTTCTGAACCGAGTTCACTCCTCGTTTCAGTCCTGTTCCACTGAACTGGTATAACCTACCGTTCCAGCCATGTCTATCTCATGAGATATAAAATCTTTACCCAATGCATTTGAGGGAGATATAGGTCCCACCCATCTCATAATTAATCCATTTTTATGTGTTCCACAAAATCATAAATCATACATCATTGCATAACCCATGTAATAAAAATGGGAATCGTAAACATCATGACATCATAAAACAATTCATATACAATAATGGAATTCATAAAAATAAATCCATCACAACATAATCAAATCAATATAATAATAGGGATAAAAACAGTACCCTTTATTATCTTAGATGGAAAATAATTTTGATTAAAAACTTGAACTCCATTCTTGAGGAAAATATCCTTTCTTCTTCAAAAACATTTTTCCTTTCTTAACATGTTATACAACATTAAACTAAAAGAAGTTGATTAAAAATAAACTTGAAAAATTGTAAAGGATTTTTCATATAAATAATTTTTTAAAAATCCATTCATGCCGTATAAGTTAAAAAAACATTCTTCGTACTTTTGTCAGAAAAGTCAAAAAGTACCTCGTACGAAAAAAGACAAAAGATTCCTTGCATATCCTTTAATAAAAACTCACCGAAGGGTAAAATTGGATTTAAAAAATTTTAGGTGGATGAAAAAACATTACATATTGACAAAACATGGATGTGGATGATAACATACACCCTAGTAAATTTCAAAGTATAAACAATCTCGGATAAAAATGAGATTGTGATATTTCCCTTACCTTAGATCTGATTTTCTTCGTAAGTGTCCGAACCTCCTGTATAATTATTTAAATAATGTCATTGAATTATTAAAGAATCATATTCAATGTTATTATATCATATATGGTTCACTTATGACATTATATTACCCGTTCTTTTGTAAATTCATGTTAAAGTAGCGTTTTGGGTAAAATCATCTCATTTGTCGTTCGTGTTTTAACTTGTAATTATTCATATGATTACATAGATCATTATTACTTAATTATATAATATAAAACATGATTTATATATAATATATATTCAGAATATTCATATATATAATGGATCAATAAATGGAACGAAATACACCGTTCATGGAGACGGTAGGCCGTACGTACGCATGAACGATGTTTTCGTTTCCTTATTAAATTGAGTGGAATTAAGTAGATGACATACATATATATACACATAAATCCAGTATCTTTATAATGTCATATAATTCATTATTATTTCTTATATATACATCATAATAATTCTTAAATGGTTACCATGGAGAATGAATCTCATCACGTCGTGAAGACGGTAGTCCGTACGTACGCACGAGCGATGATATCATTTCCATAATTATTGAATTGAATTGGAGTGGATGATACAAAATATCAGAATCATTATGATGTTATAATAACTATGTATAGTTATTCCTTACACCATAATACCAATCCATGTAAGGTGTTGGTGGTAAAAAAGATTACACCACGGCGTGGAGACGGTATTCTGTACGTACGCACGCGCGGTGATTTCGTTTTCCGTAGGACGGATAGATGGTGAAATAGGATTGTTTCATACTTATAATAACATATCATTATATGAGTGATACTGATGTTATTACTTCATAATAAAAAAACCTAAGAAGAAGAAGTGGAAGAAGAAATAAAGGTGAAAGAATTGGTAATGGAAATTACCTCTTCTTTGAAGTGCCTTTTTGAGACCTTCTCTTAAGGCACTAAAATTGGTATTTGAGGAAGACCAAAACCACTAGTATGTTTATAGGGAAGTGGAGAAGAGAATTTGTCAGGGTTTGGCCGATCTTGAAGGCTCAAAGTTGTGTGAGGAAGAGAGGGAGGAGGTGCCCTTTTATAAGGTAGGAGAGGGGCACCTTTGGAATTCTTAAAAAATAATAATTCATAATAAATCTAACCCCACTTAAAAACCTCCAAAAATGACTCATATTCGAATATTAGATGATATAGGGTTGTAATCTCATCAACCAATCAAATTTATACATGTTTGGATCTTATTTTAAACCTTATCATTTTGATTTATCCTTATTTATTCTATTTAAGTTTATTTGTGGTAATAAAAATCTAAATTTTAAATTATAACCAATAATTACTTATGTGTTGTGATTTTTCCAGAACTGTTTACTTTATAACATTATAGACCATATAAATTTAAATTTATAATTTTTAAATATTTTTGTGATTTTTAAACATATTTATAATATGTTATTTTTGTAAAATAACAATAGTGTCAATTTTGACACTATTCATTTATTTGAATTTAAATAAAATATATACAGAAGATATGTTCGAACTAAAAGCATTAATAAATTAATAATAGGTCATATGAATCAATAAAATTAGTGGATCACATTAAATAGTTCATATAATATTTATTTTATTATTTTTAAAACCATTTATTTGGTTTATCTCTTAATAAAATAATTACTACATCATTTTTGTACAATTCTTTAATATACTTATATGTTGCATAAAAATTTAAAATAAAATCCTATGATGAAGATAAATATATTAACTTTCACAATAATACATTTACTCTAATTTATCATCTTAAAATCACAATATTTAAATTGTTATATTTATTATATTATGAAGGTGACAACTTTCGAATTATTTAAAATAAAATAATATAAGTGTCATAATTGCTTGTATAAGACTCAAAATGGTCATATATTGGACCATTGGATGATTATAATTTCACTTTACATTACCAATAAGTTTTGGTCAGGGTTTTGTGCCTTTTATGGTCACTATTAGTTTAATAAAAACTATATTCTTGATTTTTCACTAGATAAATAATTTCTACATCACTATTGTGTCACAATTAATGATAATTATTTAATCCCAAGAAATACTAAATAAATTCTCATGATGTAGATAATTTTGATAGCTTTCCTGAGACTATTAATGTTCGATAATTGATGATGTTTATCACTATGTTAAAAATATTATACTTATAATATTTAAGAGAGTGACATGTTGTCACTTTCTTTGGTTTTAATAATAATTAAATTATTTTCATGGTCAAAAGTCCATAAAATGAATCTAATCCGACCCTTAGTTGATATGGGGTTACTTTTAGCCATAAAATAGAATTTTGGCATGTGTTAGGGTTATTTTATAATATTATATTTACCCTTAAATACCCGATTTACCTTTAACTATGGTAAATAAAATTTACCATAGTTACTATTCATAATTCCCAAAAAATAAAAATTAGTCTATTAACATAATTTGGACCCACTGATTCCAAATATGGAATCAATTTTTTTAAATTCAATACACAGAAGTTTCAGAAATTAAATTAAAATTAATCCCGTTGTCGAATAAAAACGGGTTTTTGTTTAAAACATTGGAAAAGATTGAATTGATTTAACCTACGAAGTCAAGGTAAAATCAATGCAAATGACATAAATTATATTAAATGGTAAAAATATATTCTGTCTATACTTTAAAATCATTCAATATTATAATTTAACCACATAAGATATTATGATGAAAAAAAGTTGTTTTTAATTAAAATATAGCGTGTTTTTACTATTCATTAAAATATGAAAGTTATCGGAAAAATATCAAAACATTATCTAATGTAAATTTTTACATCCTGATTCAAAAGAAGAATTTTATTTTGTCAAATTGAACATATAAACATGTCAAAAACTTGATTTAAAGTGGGTGCGCCATCAAAAGGCGGCAAAACAGCATTTTTTGAAAAATAATTATTTTACCAGAAAAATTTATTTTGTTCTTATACCATGTTCTATAAAATGTGTAAGATGAATAATAATGTTATAAAATTCAAAATTTAGTTAATACTATTCATAACGGCTAGTTCATGACAATATTATAATAATATATCATTGTTTATTAAAACCCGGTATTGCTTACACAACACACGCTATCGAGGAAGGTCGCGATTGCGTGTAATGCAAGCCAAGTCAGGGTTGCGTGTTGTGAAAGAATCCTTCGTTGTTTCGTATAACTGAATCCAACCATATTTCATTTATACATTGAATATATATATATATATACTAAATGTTGCGTAGAATAACTATTATCATAACTGTGTGTAACACGGTCCAAGAATAGTGTTGCGTATACTTCAAGCTAATACGGTGTTGCGTATAGCGCAAGGTAATCTTGGTGTAGAATACAACACAAGACATTAATGAAATTAAAATAATATTTTTCATAAAATCTCAGGGTGTTACATTCTACCCCCCTTAAAATTAATTTTTCCCTCAAAATTCGTCGGGGTTATAAATTTTTTACTATTTGAAAGATTCTTTGATAGAAACCCACATCGTAAAAAGGAATAAAAAAACTTATCTTTAAAAACTAAAGTATAAAACGTATTGGTTTCCCAAGTTAACTAATCACTGGGTATCCACATAGGAGAACACAGGTGAAAATATGGAGATGGAAGAGAAATCCAACCATCATGTTCTGATGGAGATTGGTAGAGGACATGGCTATGAAAAAGCCAACAATCACAAAGCCATAAATTTGTGATGATCTATGGTTCCATCTGAATCATCGAATATAAGATCACTAGACAACATTTTTGGTTTTCAATATCATTTCCCTAAAGTTGAAAATTTTGAATTAGAAGAAATACTTATTTGATTTTGGTACAATCTCACTGTTGTTCCTGCTTTGAATAGTTTCCATGTCATCTCTTAAAGAAATGAAGTTTTAAAAGATCATGTGATAGAATGATCGGTCATTCCATCTATTTCAAACAAAAGGTTGGCAATAGTTATCAAATATTCATAATTCCGTCTTTTGTGATGTTAATCGTATACGCTTGCAAAAATGAACTTATACTTCATATATCATACCTCCTAATAAAATAAAACTAGTTTCTACTAACCAGGGACTTCCTGTAGGCCAGTGGTAGGCGATAAAGGCCAGTCGCACTTCGATTGTGAGTTCGATTCCCACAGCCTTGTCCGACGCAATGGGCTGTCGCCCGTCCTGCAGGTTGTCCTTTTTATAAAGTTATATTAATATAACATCCCATCAATAATATCAAGAAATAAACATTTTATCCTAACTTAGGTCCAACATAATCCATTCTTCTTTAGGCTTATCTAAAATACTTCGTTCCAAGCTCATAGTATAAAGAAAATGATTACTTGAAATGTCGTAAACCAAGCATGTGAATACCATCATTTATCCCCCATATATCTTGTTGGTCACATTCCAATCATGTGAATACCTTAATGATGTATTCTCTTGAAAAAATGAATACCCATTAAACCTTAGTGAAAACATGAATGCTGTCAAAAGTTAACTCTTTCCACATACCAAAATCCAAAAATTCTACATACTCAAACCATGATATAACCTTCTCCTTATATCAGTCATGAGCTCATGAATACTACAAAACATTTAATTTTCTCCTTATCCCTTCATTATGCGCATATCATATTATTTCCAAAAATATCTCAATCACTTTGAATACCACATTAGACCAATACATAAATATTCCAATACTCCATGATACAACATTATTTTGGAATCCCATTACATAAACACTTAATCATTCTAGCACATCGTTTTCATATTCAACATCGCCAATAGTGATCGCATGTGACTTCCCTTTGTCCATTTCCTTAAGCTGTTCCTCATGTCGATCATCACTAACCCTTGTATTAGGGCATTTATTAGCATAATGCCTCATTTCCTTGTACTTGAATCATTGAAGTGTTGGTGGTGCATTCTCTGCAGTGTTTGCTTTATTCACATCATTAGAAACCCTTTTTCCATTACTTCGACACTCAGCTGCTCGATGACCTTCTTTTCCAAACTTAAAACATTTTCTAGTCCCTTTAAGACAATCTCCACCATGCTTCTTTCCACACTTTGTGCATAATGTAACATTCATCTTTTTTTTACCGTTATTCTAAGATTTCTCCTTGAACTCCATCTTTTGTTTCTTGTCAAAACCATGAGATGGATATGTAACACCAACTTCCATTTCTACCTTGATTGCATAACACACAATTTCTTCATAGCTACTGAAGTATCTTATAGCCAATGCCCTTCGAAGACTTGGTTTTAAGCCACTGAAAAATCGATCAACTTTACATTCAGGTTGGATGATAATGCTAGATTCATACCTTGCAAGTCTTATAAAATTCTCTTCGTATATACCAACAGATTCATCATCCTTCTTCTTCAGCTCAAGAAACTCCTTTTCCATCTTTGTTCGAAGAATACGGGGGAAGTACTTACTGAAAAAAAGTTAATGAACTCGTCCCATTCAATGGACTCAATTTCATCTCTTGGCCTCGTATTCTTGATAAGATTACACCATTGACCAGCTTCACCTTCCAAACGATATACTACTAAGATGACTTTATCATGTTCAGAACATTGAAGAACTGAAAATATCTTTTAGGTGGTACTGATCCATTGTTCAGCAACAAGTGGATCAGAAGTCCCACAGAACGAAGGTGGACGTTGCCTCGTGAAGGACTCAATAGAATATTGTTCCCTTCTCTGCTCATTTGGATGTCCAGAATGATTCATAGCTTTTTTAAGTATAGCAATACGATTTTGCACTCCATCTCCCATAAAAATTGTTTGTTCAGGAGGACTATCAATGCATTGTCCATTGCATTGATCAACACGGTTCCTTCGGGTTCCAGCCATCGGCTAAAACCCAAAAAGAATAGTGTGAGAGGAAAAAATCATGCTCGGGAAAACAACTTAATAAAGGGGAAGTACCTTCAATATCTAACATCTTAGGTTTAATTCTATGATCGTTAGCGTAATTCTAGTACTATAACCTAAACGTATACTTAACCTTAGGGACATCCCTAGACATTCCTTAGAAATATCTCTAGGGATCTCACTAACATTTTCGCATCCTAGTTTCCAAAGTTTGACTAAACCTTTCCTCTGATACCAACTGTAGAGACCCGAATCTTGACGTACATTGACATTACATTACATTTGCGGAATACTTAGTACATAACAAAAACACACACACAAGGATCGTAATAGTTTAGTGTCTTTGGAAACTCGGAATATAATCTTCTAATCCTGGTGAAATATCATCAACATCTCCCATAAAGATCTTCCTTTTTTTACCTAAAACCTTTCTTTATATCCTGGGGAATAGAAAACATAAAAGGGTGAGCTCAAATTCTCAGTAAGGGTAAACAAAAGAAATATCAATCACATCATATACATAAGCACATAACTTTTGGAAATCTTAACCTGCAAAAGAGATCATAATTTCATAACATGGGGTAAATCATGGCAGTGAAATGTAATCACAATAATCGTAACATAAAACATGAAACTTTGTGGCATACACACATAATCATAGAGAATCATTTCTTATTAGTAAAGACTCATTTCCAAGACTATCTTAGTGGACAAAGTCCCTTTCTGAACCGAGTTCACTCCTCATTTCAGTCCGGTTCCACTGAACCGGTATAACCTACCGTTACAGCCATGTTTATCTCATGAGATATAAAATCTTTACCGAATGCATTGGAGGGAGATATAGGTCCCACCCATCTCATAATGAAACCATTATTATTTGTGCCACAAAATCATAAATCATACATCACTGCATAACCCATGTAATAAAAATGGGAATCATAAACATCATGACATCATAAAACAATTCATATACAATAAAGGAATTCATAAAAATAATTCCATCACAACATAATCAAATCAATTTAATAATAGGTATAAAAACAGTACCCTTTATTATCTTATATGGAAAATAATTTTGATTAAAAACATGAACTCCATTCTTGAGGAAAATATCCTTTCTTCTTCAAAAACATTTTTCCTTTCTTAACATGTCATACAACTTTAAACTAAAAGAAGTTGATTAAAAATAAACTTAAAAACTTGTAAACAATTATTCTTAGAAATAATGTTTTAAAAATCCATCCATGCCGTATATGTTTAAAAAAACATTCTTCGTACTTTTGTCGGAAAAGTCAAAAAGTACCTCGTACGAAAAAAGACAAAATATTCCTTTCATATCCTTTAATAAAAACTCACCAAAGGGTAAAATTGGATTTAAAAATTTTAGGTGGATGAAAAAAAACATTACATATTGAGGAAAAATGGATGTGGATGATAAAATACACCCCAGTAAATTTCAAAGTATAAACAATCTCGAATAAAAATGAGATTGCGATATTTCCCTTACCTTAGGTCCAATTTGCTTCGTAAGTGTCCGAACCTCCTGTATAATGATTTAAATAATGACATTGACTTATTACAGAATCATATTCATTGTTATTATATCTTATATGGTTCACTTATGACTTTATATTACCCGTTCTTTTGTAAATTCATGTTAAAGTAGCGTTTTGGGTAAAATCGTCTCATTTGTCGTTCGTGTTTTAACTTGTAATTATTCATATGATTACTTAGATCATTATTACATAATTATATAATATAAAACATGATTTATATATAATATATATTCAGAATATACATATATATAATGGATCGATAAATGGAAAGATATACACCGTTCAGGGAGACGGCAGGCCGTACATACGCATGAACGCTATTTTCGTTTCCTTATTTAATTGAGTGGAATTAAGTAGATGACATAAATATATATACACATAAATACAGTAGCTTTATAATGTCATATATTTCATAATTATTGCTTATATATACTTTATAATCATTCTTAAATGGTTAACATGGAGAATGAATCTCATCGCGTCGTGGAGACGGTAGTCCGTACGTATGCACGAGCGATAATATCATTTCCATAATTATTTAATTGAATTGGAGTGGATGATGCAATATATAAGAATCATTATGATGTTATAATAACTATGTATAGTTATTCTTTACACCATAATACCAATCCATGTAAGGTGTTGGTGGTAAAATAGATTACACCACGGCGTGGAGACGGTATTCCGTACGTACGCACGCGCGGTGATTTAGTTTTCCGTAGGATGGATAGATGGTGAAATAGGATTTTTTTATAGTTATAATAACATATCAGTATATAAGTGATACTGATGATATTACTTCATAATGAAACAACCTAATAAGAATAAGTGGAAAAAGAAATAAAGTTGAATGAATCGGTAATGGAAATTACCTCTTCTTTGAAGCGCCTTTTTGAGACCTCCTCTTGGGGCACTAAAATTGGTCTTTGAGGAAGAGAAGAACCTCTAGGATGTTTCTGGGGAAGTGGAAAAGAGAATATGTCAGGGGTTGGCCGATCTTGAAGGCTCAAGTTGTGTGAGGAAGAGAGGGAGGAGGTTCCCTTTTATAAGGGAGGAGAGGGGCACCATTGGAGTTCTTAAAAAATATTAATTTATAATAAATCTAACCCCACTTAAAAACCACCAAAAATGACTCATATTCTAATATTAGATGATATAGGGTTGTAATATCATCAACAGATCAAATTTAGACATGTTTTGATCTTATTTTAAACCTTATCATTTTGATTTTTCCTTATTTATTCTATTTAAGTTTATTTGTGGTAATAAATTTCTAAATTTTAAATTATAAAAAATAATTAATTATTTGTTGTGAATTTTCCATAATTGTTTACTTTATAACATTATAGACCATATAAATTTAAATTTATGATTTTTAAATATTTTTATGATTTTTAAACAATTTTATAATATGTTATTTTTGTAAAATAACAATAGTGTCAATTTTGACACTATTCATTTATTGGAATTTAAATAAATAATATACAGAAGATATGTTCGAACTAAAAGCTTTAATATATTAATAAAAGGTCATATGTATCAATAAAATTAGTTTATTACATTTAATAGTTCATATAATATTTATTTTATTATTTTTAAAACCATTTATTTGGTTTATCTCTTAATAAAATAATTACTACATCATTTTTGTATAGTTATTTAATATACTTATTTGTTGCATAAAAATTTATAATAAAATTCTATGATGAACATAAATATATTAACTTTCACAATAATACTTTTAATCGAATTTATCATCTTAAAATCACAATATTTATATTTTTATATTTATTAAATTATGAAGGTGACAACTTTGGCATTATTTAAAATAAAATAATATAAGTGTCATAATTGCTTGTATAAGACTCCAAATGGTCAAATATTCGACCATTGGATGATTATAATTTCACTTTACATGACCAATATGTTTTGGTCAGGTTTTTGTTCCTTTTATGGTCACTATTAGTTTAATAAAAACTATATTCTTGATTTTTCACTAGATAAATAATTTCTGCATCACTATTGTGTCACAATTAATGATAATTATTTAATCCCAAGAAATTCTAAATAAATTCTCATGAAGTAGATAATTTTGTTAGCTTTCTTGAGACTATTCATGTTTGATAATTTATGATGTTTATCACTATGTTAAAAATATTATACTTATAAGATTTAAGAGAGTGACATGTTGTCACTTTCTTTGGTTTTAATAATAATTAAATTATTTTCAGGGTCAAAAGTCCATAAAATGAATCTAATCCGACCCTTAGTTGATATGGGTTTACTTTTAGACATAAAATAGAATTTTGTCATGTGTTAGGGTAATTTTATAATATTATATTTACCCTTAATTACACGATTTACCTTTAACTATGGTAAATAAAATTTACCATAGTTACTATTCATAATTCCCAAAAATTAAAAAGTAGCCTATTAACATAATTTGGACCCACTGATTCCAAATATGGAATCCATTTTTTAAAATTCAATACACAGAAGTTTCAGAAATTAAATTAAAATTAATCCCGTTGTCGAATAAAAACGGGATTTTGTTTAAAACATTGCAAAAGATTGAATTGATTTAACCTACGATGTCAAGGTAAAATCAATGCTAATGAAATACATTATATTAAATGGTAAAAATATATTCTATTTATACTTTAAAACAATTCAATATTATAATTTAACCACATAAGATATTATGATGAAAAAAGCTGTTTTTAATTAAAATATAGCGTGTTTTTACTATTCATTAAAATATGAAAGTTATCGTAAAAATGTCAAAACTTTATCTAAAGTAAATTTTTACATCCTGATTAAAAAGAAGAATTTTATTTTGTCAAATTGAACATATAAACATGTCAAAAACTAGATTTAAAGTGGGTGCGCCATCAAAAGGCGGCAAAATAGCATTTTTTTAAAAATACTTATTTTACCAGAAAAATTTATTTTGTTCTTATACCATGTTCTAGAAAATGTTTAAGATGAATAATAATGTTATAAAATTCAAAATTTAGTTAATACTATTCATAACGTCTAGTTCATGACAATATTATAATAATATATCATTGTTTATTAAAACCCAGTATTGCGTACAACACACGCTATCGAGGATGGTCACGATTGCGTGTAATGCAAGCCAAGTCAGGGTTGCGTGTTGTGAATGAATCCTTCATTGTTTCGTATAAGAGAATCCAACCATATTTCATTTATACAATTAATATATATATATATATACTCAATGTTGCGTAGAATAACTATTATCAAAATTGTGTGTAACACGGTCCAAAAATAGTGTTGCGTATACTGCAAGATAATATGGTGTTGCGTATAGCGCAAGGTAATCTTGGTGTAGAATACAACACAACACATTAATGAAATTAAAATAATATTTTTCATAAAATCTTGGGGTGTTACACAGTTGAATCCACAGTGCCATTTGTTTTAAGGTAAGAATATCATTGAATGGAAAGGGTCGGAATGAAAATTTATATTCATATACATTACAAATTAACAATAAAATAACTAAATGTAATTTTATTTTCATTTTTAACTGTTGGGCTCACAATTCTGGGAACCGATTGCAATGTCAGTCCATTTAATGGTTTGAGCATTAGGATATGTAATTGCTCCACCAGGTCAATTAATAGGTTGTGTAACCGCATCATATGGAGAATTAATAGGTGGATTAATTAAACTCATTAATTAACCACATTATTTTATTAATGTATTGTTCCCCTGTTTTCTTGTATTTTATCAATGCTCAGGCTTGGGTTTTGGAAGAGGAATGAGAGGAAGCCCTGAAGATATGCTGGCGACTTCCTGTTGTAATGATGAATGGTGATTGAGGGATGGTCGTTCGGGGAATATTCGGATGACGAAAACCTCCAATGAACACCTTCAGACACATACCTTACTCTATCTTCTTTAACACATTCCAAAAAAAACAAGGAATTGGTTTTTTTTACCTATGAGTTGTTTTTTTCATGAAATTCTTCATGAGTTATTATGCTGACGTGGAGGGGGTGGGCCAAATGAACAAGGCCTAGACCCTCCACCGAACTCAGTTATGGGTGTGTTCTTCTTGGGAAACCGGATGATATGGTGTCAATGTGGAACCAAGGGTCGTATAATGTATTCATCATCCCAATAGGCCCAAGGTCACATACGTGAATAAAAACGAACCACTAGAGCATCATCGGTGCCCCGTGGATGTTACGCCGACGCGGTGGTGCCTGTGATCAAGGGATTCAACAGCCGACACACATCATCCACGATGGAATGGCAGTGCCCGAATGTGACATGTCGGAAAAAAGAGGGATCATCCAGTGCTAAATTCACTGAATTAGGGAGGCGCACTATGAAGGAAGGTTGCAGCAGAGGGCGGACTCGCGCCGGCGGGTCCGTGGTGGGCCATTCCGCCCGGGTCTGTCATTGGGTGTGGTTCTATTCAGTGTGATTATTGAGATGGGTAATGTGATTCAGAGGCGCTCTGTTGAGGAGGGAATCCGCTTCGATCCTCAGCGGAGTGTCGACCACTTCCCACGGGTTTTTAACGGTCTGATGAACGGGGTCCGACCAGGAGGTGCAATGCAAACTGGAGCCACAGCTTTGAAGACATGTACAACAGAGAAGTTCTGGATAGGATTTGTCCCTCGTGTCTGGCCATTGGGCCGAGAGGTTCTATGGTCCAGCAGGCTGAGTTGTTACGGACCCTGTGGGCCACGCCCAGCCGAGTGGGCAGGGCCTGACTTGCGGTCGAGCGGACATTGCTACGGCTAGTGCCCTAAGCCCCAAGCCCAGCAGGCTATCCTGCAGCCGAGCAAGCTGGAACAGGCCCATCCATATCGGTCTGAACCTCACCCACTTCAGGTCGGGCCCACTGGGTTGGTTCATGTTGGTCCGACCCGGTCGGACCATACCCGGATCCCTTTTTGCCCAGTTACGTTTAAACAGGTTTATCTATTAAACTAGATGCTCGTTTGCCAAACCATCTACATATCTAGAACCATTTAGATGAGATGGTACTTTTGATATACTCCATGAGAGTCTTGGATAATGTTGTTGTTTGGTCGGGTGGGATTGTACCAGAATCCCACCAGGACCTTGTCACTAAAATACCGACAAATATACTGATCGGGCGTCCAGTTGGAGAGTTGTCAATTGTTATTAAACCCATATGACATGTCATAACATTGGATTACTTCTTCAAGGGACTCTATTCCAGTTGAAATATAATTAATCACTTGAATATCAGTTCCCACATGTGTGTTAAATGTGGAACCCTTTGACTGGATGAGACATAAAGACTACTGAATTTTGACTCTATGTGACTTGACGACCTAGTGGGAAGTAGCACTATGTGACATTTCAGGACCACAGTGGGGAGAGGAATTGTGTTACCTGGTATACCCACAATACTAGATTGTAGAAATACCTTAGCATTCCATTGTGTAGAGTGGCTATGTATGACCCGGATGACCCACGATCTGTGATGGGGAGAAGTACCTATGCAGTTCATGGTTAGTTGGAAGCACCTATGTAAGACATTGAAGGTCCACTATACTCGACAGAGGATGATATCTCTAGAATCCGGGATGTTCAATGATATTACTGATGATTCTATAGTTTATACCCTAGAATATACCTTGTGTGAACAGTCTTTTGCTATGTGCTTATTGATTGAGATCATGAATTATGGTTTTTCCATTGTGGATTTCTGAGAGACCATTGGGGGTCTTGGGGTCCCTACAGGGTATTGTTATACGCACCCATTCATGGGAATTTCCCAGACCATTTTGTGTCCTATGCAGACAATTGGTAGCTTCAACGTTGTCTCAAATAGCAAGGACATGAAAGTGTAAATAGGTGATAGGTGGACGTGGAGAGCCATAGTGATGACCTTCACATACACTTTATGTAGGATCATTGGCAGAAGACCTCAGGAGATATTTTCCTTTTTTTATTTCCATTTTAAATGGCCCTGTATTTATACCCCTTTACATTAGTACTTACATTTTTACATTCTAGAGGTTTTTAGTTATGGATGTACTTCTCTCCATTCATTGATTTTTACATCTATGCAGTGTGCCCTATCTATGTATGTATAGGTTCTGAGGCAATGACTTCCAATTTTAGGAAAATTCATTTTCGATGCTAATGGGAAACCCATGGCATATGGAATGTACTCTTGGAGTACTAAAAAAACGAGACCCTGGGAACGAGTAATGATAATGTTGTATCAAAGGGAGGTCAGATCCCCATCAAAGACAGATAGTATGATGTTTTGGGCCAACAATGTTAAGTGTTCTGAGTCTGAATTTTAGATTCGGGGAGTCCACTGTTTGTACAACGGTCGACGTATCCATACACTAGTACCAGGAATTCTATTCTCATCTCAAAACATGAAAACTCTAGTTGCATAATTGTCCTTTAATTTTTTTGATAAGAGTCAGCTCACTAGTTATAACATTATAAACAAGGAACATGTTGACCTATCCTAGGATACCTCCGCCTGGAAAACCTTATAGGATCCCGATCTGAGGCCATGGGGATATCTTTCCGAGTACAAGGGGTTTGTTCTGGGACTAGTGCTTGAGATGGCCGCACCTGGTGGGGAAATTATGCATCAACCACCCGATGGACTACAATTACTCATAGAAATTTTGGAAGAGGATGTTTGTAGGCTCAATTCCCTACATGTGTTTCAGAGATAGAGACATATTAGGATTAGAGAAGAGATAGATCTTCAGGCTGCTGAGGAGATCCTATAGGTTTTGAAGCTAGTATTTCACTTAATGAGAACACCACATGACCATATAGATATCATGGAAGTGAGCCTTATAGAAGGATCAATGGGGATATGGTGTATATTGGCCATCCAGACTCATGCTAAGGCTACCATCGCTTGGGTTGACTTCAAGAGGCTTTTCTGGGAGGAGTTTTCCCGATGACGTTGTGGTCGATGCACATTCAAGTGAGCATCCTGGAAGATCAGGCATCCGTAGTGAGAGTTTCTAGTAGGCCCCATGTGGTAGAGTCCTTAGTAAGTAGCAGAGAATAGACGTGTGGGCCCATGTGGGTTGGTTATTTCAGATGCCGACACCCGGACTCAGAATTGGAAGTGTGGGGCTCCCAGACTAGGGAGAGTCAGACGGGGGCCATTATTTTATTTTCATTAGAAGGGACACGAAACATAGAGCATGTCGGCCCGACCCACCATACGGAAGACATGAAGACAATGAGTGGTCGCTGGGATAGTTGTATTTGTTCAATGGAACAAGTCTGCAGGACGACAGATGTGGTAGGGGTGATGCCCGAGTGATAGGTGGTGGGTGATGGTTCGAGGTGTTACCGCCTCCTCCCCTAGGTGGTCCACCCTGATCATTGGGAGCAGGAGGATATGAGTGAGAATAGACTGAAGATTTAAAGGATTATAACCACGACGCTCAAGAGATGATCTCAGGTATGATATAGGTCTTCTCCACCCTAGCTGCAGTACGTATAGACATAGGTGCTAGTTACTCCATTCTTTCACAATACTCGTTTGGAGCATAGAAATTATGGCGGGGCCGTTGGCTCGATCATTACAGCTAGAGACTCTTGTGAAAGGGGACTCGTTGATTACAAACTAGTAACATAAGAGTGAGCTTACTCTAAGAGGTTAGAGCTTCAATTGGTATCTTCTAGTAGCAGCATCGAGTCCTTATGATGTCATCTTGGGTATGTACTGGTTATATTAAGTTCATTCATAGATCGACTATATTAGGAATATGGTGTGGTTTCTACACACAATTGGGACTAGTTTTTTCCTTCACCGATGAAAGGGAAACCCTTTAAACATTGTAAAGACTCTCTTGGAAGAGGGTGTAGTTGATCACTCATTAATTGGTGACCCTGAACATCAGTGTAGTGGATGAGTGGAGTTTGAGCTATCCTGTAGTGGTGGAAAATTATGCTTAAGTAATACCTGATGTTGTTACGAGACTAACCCATCAAAGAGAGGTATAATTTTACATCGATCTGTACCTCATAACGACACCAATATCTTCACCATCATATCAGATGGCTCCTATGAAGCTTTGTGAGATGAGGGTACATTTGGAAGGCTTCTAGAGGAAAGAATTTGTAAAGACCTATGATTCTCCTTGGCCATCCCTGGTTTTGTTCACCACAAAAGAAGATGTGAGTCGGAGTATTCATTGATGACGACTTCGTTTACTCAATGATGAAGGAGGATCATGTCATGCACCTACAGATAGTTCTAGATACACACAGAGTGGTCTGCATTATGAAATGATATTTATTTTCTAGTTCTAGTTACGAGAAGTCCAATACATGGGGAATGTTATCTTAGAGGCTGGAGTTGCAGAGGATCTGAAAAGATTGAGGTAGTTCTTTCTTTGGATCCACCGGGGAGTGTGACCGAGTAGAATAGTTTAATGGGATTTGTTGTGTACTACTGGAGAATTGTACATGACATCTCTAATATAGCAGCACCCTTGTCATCATTAATGAAGAAGGGGAAGGCATTCTTGTGGATGGATACGTTCCAGTAGATTTAACAAGAGTAGAGGCATAGACTGATAAATTTCCCCAACTTTAGGAAACCATAAGCATGTGTGGGGTATGTATTCTACTACGACACATCAAGGACCAGACTAGGTTGTGACCTGATGATGGAGTGAGCAGTGATCGCCTATGGCTCAAGAAAGTTGAGACATAATGAGAAGAACTATGCTACCCATGACATTGAGTTAGCAGAACTGGTATTTGTACTGAAGATGAGGCAGAACTACTTGACGAGTTAACTATTTACTTTTTACTATAATCAAATAAGTATTCGGTATATCTTCTCACAGAATGACCTAAACCTGGTACAACAGTGATGGATGGAGTTCATCTAGGATTATATCAATGAGATTGTCTACACTACTGGGAAGGGGAATGTATTAGAAAATTCACTCAGTATGTGGTCTGAAATACAGTATCAAAGTGAATCTACAATGTAGCTAGTCGCGTTGTTGTTATTATTCATGGATAGATATCGATTAGCATACCTCCAGTCTATGACTGTAACTCCAGGACTCTATCAACGAGTTCGGGATGGTCAACTTGGGTTAGTTGATTATGTGACCAAACATTCGTAGATTTCCTCATGGAAGTCTCCTTAATGTATTTCTAATGGTGGGGAGCACACCTTATTATTTAGAGTACACACCATGGTACAAGTGACAGTATGACAGAAGGTTTCGAAGGAGAATCAAAAATCCATGTTGGCGGTACACATGGTTGTGGAGAAGATGTACCAGGACCTTCATCGTCTGTACTGGTGGCCTGGAATAAAAAATATGTGGATGTGTTTGTATATATATTCTTTACATGTCAGAATACGGAGGACGAGCATTAAGTACTATAAGGCTTAGCTCAACCACATGAGGTGCCAAAATGATAGTGGGATGATGTCTCCAGTTATTTCATGACAGGGCTACCACATACATCTAGGGGCTAAAATTCAATCTGGTTGATTGATGACTAACTCACCATGTCATCCCATATCTTATAAATCCAAGAGAATGTATTATTAGACTATTGGGATGTCTCTACGTACATGAGATTTTACGACTTCACGGGCTACCATCGACGATTGTCTTGGATCACGATGCTCATTTTACATCGCACTTATGGAAGGGATTACATGAGGCTTTGGGGACTCAACTACACTAGAGCACTGCCTTTCACTCTAAGATAGATGGTCAGATAGAGCTGATCATATAGACACAGGATGACATGTTTCATTCTTATTTCCTAGATTTTTGACGTAGTTAGGAGGACCACCTACCACTGGTGGAGTTTGCATACATCAACAGTTACCACTCCACCAACGGAATTGCTCTGTTTGAGGCCCTGTATGAGAAACCTTGTAGATAACTGATAATCTAGACATACCCAGGGTAGTTAGCACTTATGGGTCCATAATTGGTATAGGCTTCCATAGACAAGGTGATTAACATCTAGCATCATATTAAGACTTCAGAGAGCCGATAGATGGCCTACGCCGATTGGAGATGGAGACCCTTGGAGTTAGAAGAGGGAGACCATGTCTTCCTATGGGTCTCACCATAACAAGGATTACAGAGGTTTGGTCGGGGCATAATTTAATCTTTGAGTTTCATTTGACCATTCCAAATTCTCAAAATGGTAGGTGAGGTGGCATACCATATATCTCTTCCCCCCCAGATGCTCCAGGTGCATAATGATTTCCATTTATTCTATATATGGAGGTACGTGCATGATCCCTCACATGATATCGATGGGGGAGAGTTGTATATTGATTATGGGGTGACATTTGTTGTGTTCCCAGTGGAGATAGAGGATCTATAGGATTGGTTCCTTATTGGGAAGTAAATTCCTCTAGTGTGAGTTCGTTGGCAGCCCAATAATCTCCCAAAGAGCACATCAGAGTGGGAGACTCAGATGCATGTTCAGTACCACCATTATTTTCCATTTTATTTTTATAGATACCAGGGATGAAAATCACTAAAAATGGGCGAATTTTAATAACATGAAATATCATATAAATTTTTTAATTATTTGATATTATTACGAGTCATCAAAAATTGGCGGCACGTGATCTTGAGGTTTAGAGAGCACGTAACATAAGTTTGAAATTTTTTATGTACGTTTATTAATTGTGTGGGGAATGTTTTTAATAGTTTGAAATGGTTGTTGGATTAAAAATCTATTGGAACCATTGAATCTACAGTGCTGATAATCCCTTAATGAAATACTAACATTGATTTGCAAGGGTCGGATGAGAAAGTTATTTTCATGGTATTTACAATAAAATTATAAAATAACTAAAATAATTTTATTTTATTTTGGAAAATATTTGAAAAACAGAGTTGGGAATATAGTGTAATGAATATCCATTTAATTTAATGACCCATATGATGTGTAACAACATTAGGGGGAGAATTAATATGTTGAGTAACTGCAGCATTGGGAGAATTAAGAGCATTATTAATTAAACACACTAATAAACCCCATTAATTGTGTGTTGCATTGATCCCCTATTTTCAATTATTTAATCAATGATCGGGATTGGGTATTGGGTGGGATATGAGAACATGGTTTTAAAAAATGTTGAAGACATATTAATCCTAAGAAAAACGGTGATCATACAGTAGTCGTTGGAGGAATCAACCTATGATGAAAAGCAACGATAAACACCTTCAGGTGCATACCCTACTCCCTCATCTATAGCGTTTTCCAATGGAAACAAGGTAGGGGTGGGGGGTTCATTGATTACATATGATTTTTTCATTCATGAAATTATTTCCATGTCATGATGATAATGCGGAGGGTAAAGACCAAACAAACAAGATAAAAACCCTCTTTCTAACAAATTTATGGTTACGTTTTTTGTGGGAAACCAGATGATATAGGGTAATGGTGGAACAAAGGGCCAAGCAGTATAGTTATAGTCCTGGTAGTCCAGAGGCCACAGACGAGAAAAAATGAACCACTAGAGCCTTTATAGAGGCCTAATGAAGCCACACCTGCAGAAAAGTGCCAACAACCAAGGGAGGTGGCGACTGGAAACCACCATCCGCGAAGGAATGGTGGTTCCTGACGGTGTCGCGGCTTACAATTGAGTGGTCAGCCAGTGATGGCTGGATTGAAGCAGAGTGGCACACTGCTCTGGTGCACTGTGAAAGAAGGTCATGACTTTGAGATGCGGGGGAGGGAGAACCAACACTAGCGTGTCCGTGGTGGACTGGTCCATGAAAACTGGCCAGGAGGTGTAGTGTCACTATTGCGCTAGGCAACGTGCTATAGAGGAACGCTTCAGCACCTTTCTATGGAGGTGGCTCATGGATTGGAGCAATGGTGGGGGCGGACCCGCACCCATGGGTCCTTAACTGGATGGTCCCATGGAACGACCATGAGGTGTGTGGCCAACTAGTGCCACGACATTGATGTCCTGAATGGAAAAATCCATTCTGGAGGAGAAAGGACCACCCACACTCAGCCAGAATGTCGAGGGGTCTGTGGCGCGATCATCTTTGCACATCCATTTGGGTCGGGCTGGACACATGGCCCCTACACCGGGCCCCAAACAAGTAGGCCGAGCCCCTGACCAAGGGGGATGGACCAGGCCCAGCTATACCAGGATGAGCGTAACCCCCTTTTGGTTGGACCCACTAGGCCAGGTCGGGTCGGTCTGACCTAGTCAGACATTTCCCAGACCCCTTTTTCCTAGTTATGTTATACCGAGCATTTCTTCTAAACCAAATGTCAGTTTGAAGAACCTTCTACTATATCTGATCCCTTTGGACGATTTGGTACTTATGAGATACTCCACGATAGACTTAGAGAATGTTGATGTATGGATGGGTTGGATCATACCAGAATCCAACAAATCCCTCATCACAAAAATTCCTATAACGTACAGACTAGGAATCCAGTTGATTCATAGTACATTGTGATGGAACCATTATGATATGGAGGATTATTAGGATATATCTTTAGGGGACTTTAGAGCAGTTAAAATATGGCCAATGGATTGAGGATCACTTCTCCCAAGAACGCTATATGGGGAACCCTACGAATGGATGATTCCTAAAGACTACTAACATTAATCTCTGTGTGACTTAATGTCCCAAAGTGAAGCACCTATATGTCAAATTGCAGGCCCACGGTGGGGATGGACTCTGTGTGACCCATCAGACCCATGGATCCCGACAGGAGAAGTACCTCAGTAGGCTATGATAGGGAGTAGTTATGTGTGACCTGTCAGACCCACGATACATGATAAGGAGGATAACCAAAGATGTTCAATTTTAGTAGGAAGAGCATTTATATGACTTATAAGGCCTAATTTACTCAATAGGGGATTATTTATCTAGTAGATGAGGTGTTTGATGATGTGATTGATGTTGCTACTATTAGTACACTAGAATATAATTGGTGCGAGCTGTTTTTTGCATTGTGATTTGGGATTAAGATCAAGATTTTTGTATTTTACTTGGTGGAATTATTGAGATACCTTTGGTGGTATTAAGGTCCCTATTGGGTATTGTTATACTCACCCCTGTATGATTTTTACCCATGCCATATTGAGTCTTGTGCAGATGATGGAAAAATTCAATAGAGTCTCCAGGAGCAAGGACATGATGGTGTACGATGGTGACCAGTTGACGTGGAGAGCCACATAGACAAGATATACATTCCAATTAGTTAAAATATTTTGGTGGATGACAGTAGGATATGTTTTCCCTTTTCTGTATTTCTATTTCATTTGGGCGGGTATTCTGGCCCCTTTACATTAGTAATTACATTTACAATATGTGGTGGTATTAAGTTGTGGATGTACCTCTCTCCTTCCATTGTGTTATACTTGTGTAAAGTGTTTCCTATCAATCATTGTTCAGGTTCAGAGGCTTTGGCTTCCCATTTTTCAGAAATTCTATTTTAGTGTTAATCTCCAACCCATGGCCTATGGATGGTGGGATTGGGTAGTCATGACATGAGCCCACGGGGACGGGATATGACTGGTTTCTCAATTATATTTTTGTTATAACAACCTTGAAAAATATAATGATTGTTTTATAGTTTTTTGAATATATATTTCCAAAAATATATTAAATAATACTGATAAAATAGAATATTTACATTTTGGAATGGGAATATTTTTTTTTAAAATTGGTTATGGCATAGATAGCTCTTAATATGTTTTTGATGTTATTATAATAATTTTAAATTGGGTTAAATAGGTGATTGATTTTGATAAACTAAATTATATATTATTAATGACCTTTAAAATGATTATTGATTGGATTAAAAAGGGATTGTGGATGAAATTTATTTCATTTTTTGGATTTATGGAATATATTTTATGGCATGCTATTTTAATTGAGGAATCATGATAGTGTTATGTTTTTGAATAATATATGCTTTGATTTTGTTTTTATGTAGATTTTGGTTATTGTTGTTTTTCATATGAATATATGATCAAGGTGTTCATGTGTTTATAATGTGACTTTAACTTTTAGTATATACTTTTTGGGGATTAATTCTAGGTTTATATTTGATATTCTCAACCACATATTACATAATGATTATGGTTTTAACTTTTTTTCATAATTACTTGATGTTTTTTTTGGTATATAGCTATGTTTTGAAATAATTATATTGATATAGTGGTATTATTGTTGAAAACATTGAGAATAATATTTCAACCGATATTTTATTTATATTTGTAATACTGGATTTTGGTAACCATTTTTTATCATTAGTATATTACATGGGATAGGAGGAATACATTTTTATACATTTATAGGTCATATGGTATACTGTATATTTATTTTTTTCCTCCAAAAATGAAAAATTCAAAATTTTCACTATTCATTTGAATATAGGATGAAAAGTGGTGAAATATAATCAAAAAATGAAACCAATGAATAAAATTAAATTTACAGGTTATAAGGAATCATTTAATTTTAAATTATCATGTTCCATGTCTAAAGAATTGGAATTCTCTTTGAAATTTACAAGGAAATTTAAAATAATTTCATTTTTTTGCAATTCATTAGAATTGATGGTTTTTTTCCACACTCATTGATTTATGGTTTTGTGTTCATTACTATATAAAAAATCAATGTTCTTAATCACTTGTTATTAGTCTATGTAAGTTAATTTTTACCTAAATTTCTATATTTTAATATCCCATAAATATTATTCATATTTGGGAACCTAATTATGTTTTATTTTAGATATCCTTTTTATTTCCAACTTTCTCTTTTGAATATAAGTTTTATAATCTATTTGTATGATCTGGATTTTCAACATGGGAGTTTTCAAATATTAATCCATTGGTCATTGTGAAAAAATTTCACAAATGAACCTTATTTAATGGGGTAGATTTTATCATCAAAAAATCTACATAAGAATAAGTATAATATCATTAGACATTTTAACAAACAACCCAAACAATATAAAAAATTTTATATACTATAAAAATATAATTAAATAGATATTATAGTTATAAAATAGCCATTGGTATGTAAGAATATGAGTACATTAATTTTTTAGATATTTTTATAATTTTCATACTCAATACAAAGGTATTAAATAATTCTTATAAAATATGGACTCAATTTTTTTGTAGTCATTTTTTGATTTAGAAATTATTTTTTATATAAAATATTTTTCATTTATTTAATATAATTAGAACATAAATAATTTCAAAAAATTTATAAATAATATTTTGTAAGATGAATTTTATTTTTAATATTACTAATTCAAAATTATCTTGAGATGAGATTGGTTTTATTTTCAAAAGAATAATTTCTACAGAATAATGAAAACTATTGATTTGATAGAAAAATCTAATTTCAATTCAATTATATGGAATGTATCATTTTATTTTCATTTTATTATAAAATATATTTATATCATATTGATTAAATGTAATCCAATTATTTTCTTTCGAATTTATATTATTCTAAATTTAACTAATATCCTGTGTATTGACATTGTTAAAATTTCTAATTGTCTCTTAATTATTGATTTTATGGATGGGTAATTTTAGGTAAGGGGATTAATAGTTAGGTTATAAGTGATAGAATAGATATAAATTATTTTCACGGTCGAATTTTATGATTTATTGGAATTCTGGGGGGTTTGAGTGAACAATGGTGGCAGAACAAGCATTCATGGATATTTTTAGAATAAGTTGTAGGTAATTCACAACATAAATGGGATTCATAAGGTTTGTTTTGTAGATTTCAAGGCTTGAAATCCCATTTAATTTACCCAAAAGAATTCAAAATGACATACTGGTACTCATTGTGAATTTTGTTGGGGCAATTTTTTTGACTATGGTTATAGGTGAATAACTCAATATTTGCATCATGAAATATGAATGAACTGAATAGGTCAGAGTGAAGAATCTTCTCCCCCACCTAGGTATATTTATATCTCCTCCATAAAAGATAATATTTCATATCATACAATTGGAATCACATTGGCATGATCTCAATCCCTCGTACATCTTATTTAATTTACAGTTTCTAGATGGAATGCTAATTCCATGTGAGCTAACTTGAATTTTTTTTAGAAAATTTCTCAATTTATACTATTTAGCAGGTTCTATTTTGAATCAAATTTTGATAATGGAAGATTAAATATTTTTAGGAATAAGGTATGTGGTCTTGTTTTTTCCCATTAATGTCTCGTTGTATAAAAATTACACCATTATTCCACATGTAAAATCTTCTTTGAGTTGGTCCTAAAATGTAATTTATCATAAATTTATTGTCTAAATCACAACCTAGACCCTTCAATAAAAACTTCCATTTTATTAGAGGTTAGTGACCCCAAAATGGTCCACCCCAAGGGATGTTCCAACTAATTTGCTTTGTTTTCCATTGTTGTAATTGTATATAAATTAATATTTTATTATTTATTGATAAATGATTTGCCTTAAATTTAAATTCTAATGTGTACTTATATATCCTTCCTTTTTAATTGAATTTAAATGGGATAATTCAATGATCAACCGAAGAACCTAGGAACTATCATATTCAAAGAGAATAAAATTTTACTCAAATGTTTTTATACTAGTCCCATATCAGTAAATTAGAAAAATACATAAACCCTCAGATGTGATAGATTGTTAGTGGGATATAACTTCTATTAACTCCCAAAAATTTCATATAATTGGAATAAAACTAGTAATGTAATTAGACTATGTTGTTAAATGACATAGACAAGGCCCTATAATTAATCCCTTAAAATGAATATTAAACTCAATAATAGAAACCCTTAGAATTAATGATATTCATGCATGGAATCCATTATGATCTATGATACTCGATCATGTAATTCCCTAATTAAATGTGATACTCGGGTATGGATTCCCCAAACAAATTGTGATACTTGTAAAATTAGTCCAATTAATGTAATTCACGTGAATTTTATCCCTTATATATATTACGATACTTGGATAAAGACTCCCTATTTATTAAAGGGTATGTAAATCCTTTTATGTAATGTGATACATGGTAATGGAATCCCCTTAATGTGATTTATTTTCATGGAATCCCATTAATGTAATTCACAGATATGGTGTCCCTCTAGCATGTAATGACATATAGATTATGATATTTTTCCATGAAGTCTGATTGAACTTTTGTAACATGATATATAAATACTTATTGATATAGAATATGTGGCAATGATGGCCCCTTCTGATTTTTATTTTTCTATAGGGCTACCCAAGACATTCTATGAGAATAATACAACTATACATGGATTCTTAAGTTATTCCCATGTCTTTTCAAGTAGTAGAATCATTATATACCCATATAGATAGGAATATATATATATTTTCCATATATATATATATATCCATCTATATTACTTTAGTAATATACTTAGAGTTATTGTGACTTTTGAAGATGATGGTGTGGTTAGTGGGGCATCCATTAGGTAACCCATGAATAAATTGATTATCATTATTTATTAACTAATGTATTTATCTACCTATATACTATATCTTTTTATACTCATATTCATGACATAATATTAATCTATTTGTAGTGGTCTACAATGTTTATCTCACACCCTATTCATGCCCACAATTTTACTAGGATATTTTAACAGGCCACATATATTCATTTTCAGGTCCATGGATTGTTCATATATTATTATATATTAATATGGGATCTTATGAGAACCTGAAAATTTCAGATAACATAATTATTTAGTAGATTTCTTAAAAGGTTTTTTTATTTCTTTTTGAATCATTAATCTATATCCTATTATATGTCATTTTCATTTACATTATAGAATGACATTTTCATTCATGGTTATTCATTCATTTATTGTTATCTTCCGCCACATTTCTAACCACATATTTTTATTCTATTTTAATATTTATAAAATTTTGTGAAATTTTTACTATGAGGGTATAGCTTCCAAACTATACAACCACCATACCTCTATTGTTAGTCGACATCCTTTTTCCTATTTGGAGGAACCCTTCAGGCCATGTGACCCCCCAACTTTGGCTATCGATTTTGTGGTTCCTTGGATGATATATTATGAATTAGTATCTAAGAGGAATTTTATTTTCTCTTATTATTTATTTATTTTAGAGAAGATACATTTAATGTGTTTGAACATGGTAAATTGATTCCTCTGGTAGTGATCAACCCATACATTACAAAAAACCCAAGTTTCCAAGTATGGGACATTTTTTCAAGTTGTTTTTTTAATGTTTATAATGACTTTACCATTAGGGATTATTGTACATTACACTATTCACTAATTTATGTGATTTATGGTATTTTACCATTGTCCAGATATGGAAAGTATCTATTTTTATAATAAATCATTACATACACATATAGATTCAAATTCCATGAACATTCCATTCCATTTACGTACCATTTTATGATTTCTTAGTGAATCTTATATGTGGATTCTACGACATTCAAATATAGTTATGTTCAAACCATTTATATGATTTTTTTTCAATCTTTTGATATATAACATGCTTAGTTGAGTTACTTTATTTAGGTATTTATCCCATTATTTTTTTTTCATACAAAAAAATATTATAATTAGGACATAATATTAGTTATAAATTTTTCAGCATAAACATAAATGGTGTTTTACCATTAAGTTTGATGGTGACACCCTGACAATACAATCACTACATTTATGATTCATTGTAAATTGGTCACATGGGATGATTCATATTTGGTTTTGATTAAATGGGTCAAAATAATATTTTTTCAAAGATTATATACCATTATTAATTTGGAAGTGTTACCCATATAGTCAATAAATTAAATAATAATTTTCTATATTATGAAATAAAAGATAAAACATTTTTTTACAGCAAAAGGCATTCAAATTATTTCTTAAAAAATCAATAACTGTTATAAATTTTGAATTGTAATGAATTTAAATAAACTAAAGTATGTATTTTATTTAAATTCTTATATGAAACGTTTCCTTTATAATGTATTATGAAACTATAAATTTTTCATGATAGCCCATATGAATGAATCCTTATATTATCTACCCAACCTTTATAAGTGAGCATGAAAACCTTATGTCAGTAAAATAAACCCATTATATGTGTGTTTAATAATTAATAAATCAACTTCTAGTGGGATTATATTAGATGGACCATGGATTAAAAAAATTGTACCCTCATAAGTCATGTTTTATAAATATTATTTGGTGTTTAACCTCATGGGGGTTTGTTTCTAATAAATGGGATAGTTAATTGACCTGCCTAGAGCCTCATATAAGGTGTTACTTATAACTTTACGATGTACTATTAGTTAACAATTCACTTATTATTAATAAAGGATATCTTATATTCAATTGTGTCATATTTATATGAGGGATTGGTTCGTAATCATTCCAATTAAAACCAAGAAATTATTTTCTAATATATATTTGAATTAGCATTTTATTTAATTATGCCATGTTTTGAAAAACATATTGAAATATAAAATATATAAATTCAATTTAATTGGTATTATTTAATAAATTTATATATTATTTAAAATAAATAATTAATTATGGATCGGATGTCGATGAATTTTTTTTATGGTTTCCTCTATTGTAATATAAAAGATCTATTTTGTATTGTTTCCATTTATAAATAATATTATCTATTATTTTAATATTATTGGAAATTTTTAAAATTGAAATGAAAATAACTATATGGGCTGAAATAAAATATTATAGTGGTGTACATAGCTGGACCCCCTTGTTAGGGTTGTATAACTCATTCCCTAATTTTGGACATAGATTGGAACGTTATTTATCCCCATGGGTCTCATTTGACCTCTTCACTTAATTATTATTAATGGTTAATACTATGATCCTAGTGAGAATTTATACTGTGACCATGTTATTGTCTTGGTGATTTATTATTTAATAAGGGTCTATCCTATCTAAGGTAGAGCCCATTAAGTAATCGTGAATTAGTAAATTTGTGTGTAGTTTTATTGGTGAGGGTATTCGTTTGATGATGTCTAATTGTAGTATGACACTACATTCCTGAAATGAAGCCCCAATTTGGTTTTAGTTCATTTTATAAATGATTTATTGTTAGGGGTCTTAGAATAAGAAATCCTTAAAAACATATAGATAGACTTTTCTAGGGATTTCCCTTCAACGTAGTTTGTTGTGTGACCTATATTATTCAATTGGTTTTATGACACAAATGGTCACCAAATGTAATTATAGACATATATGATAATTAATCTCTATCCTAAAAATATTTTTTATCTTTTATAAGATGTTCTGTTACATAGTAACGATTGACCTATGGATAATATACAATAATGTGTATATATTGAGGAAATATCAGGGTAGTTTAAATTGATACATAAAGTAATAATCGTGTTGGTAAAAATAGTAAAAAATAGTATATATTCAGTGGGATTTGATTAATCCTTTACATATTATACTATTTCTTTAATCAATCTTTAGATAAGGTAGGCTTAGAATTTGATGGATTGAGTTATCTCGATTATGGGGGATTTTGTTGTAAAATGATAATGTGATGTAACACTAACGATAAGTTTAGAATTATATTATATAACAGATTCTACTGTCATGTTTTAGTGAGGATTGAGAAACCATCATTCATATATCTCGGGAATATTTGATCTACAGAATTTATATTTATATTTTTTATACTCCTTAGAATTTCAGTGCATGGTAAAATCATGTTGTCTACATCCCTAAATTTTTTTAGTTGTTAATGGAGTATGTGAGATGTGATGATTTCCAATTCATAGTAAATGATGAATAGGATTCCCATAAGGTGGATATAATCAAATTAACCATGATGAATGATTACTTTCACATATGGTAGAATAACTAAAAAAGACAATTCAGAAATAGTAATATTTGTTACTGATAGTCTAAATTATAGTAATGTTTGATCCTTTCATTAACGAGTTGATGAATGATATAATATTATGGTTATAGTTTGGGTCATGTTTTTTTCTAGATTCAGGATCTTGTTGCACGAGTGACATAGATTATATAATTACATTGAGTCATGTAAGTGCTTGCAATACATCGCAATAATAAAATAGATGGTTGGGTAGAAAATCGCCGAAGACATCATTATTCAGGTAATACATCAATTTCTGTTGTTGAAAAATAAAAGGATGCCTCTAAAGTTAGGTTATTTTGGTTGATTTATGGTGATGAATCTTTGGGTACAACAGATATATTTTGAAAAATGATATCCAGTAGTGGTTCATCTGTTCTTCATTTCTGTTGTTGGTTGATAATGGTTGGAATCAAGGTCAGGAACATTATCATCATTATGATGTGAGTTTTCATGTATTTATTCATAATAATTGATATACACTTAGATAAATATTGGAATAGTGTGTATCATGACCCTTATATTTTCATCACACAAGTTACAATGAGGGAGCATCAATTATACACTGATCTAATAATAGATGTTATTACCCTTATTTTCATACGAAATTGATTATTTCATGGTTTCACTTTGGTATAATTGATAATTAATAGGAATTGTTTTCAATAGTGATACATGGATTCCCATATAAGAGGATAATGTATTTAGTCATGGATTCCAAATGATCCATTGACATGACCACTAGGTGAGAAACATTCCTTGGAATCAATCCGTGTTTTAAATATAGGGAACACCAGGCTACATACTGATACCTCATTTGTAAACAATGGAATGTGGATTATCTTATAGGACCTCATTGGACGCATGTAGTTGATTATGAGAATTACCAAGAATTGTATTTGGTATTGTTATATTTATTTAGATTATGATGATACATGGGTTCTGGATTAGGTATACACGTATGATTCTTCTATATAATGATGGTTGGATTGATCAATTTGGTGAGATACCTCAATGAGATCTTGGTATAGTTGTTGTTATGAATTTTTCTAATAGACTCATTATTCCCTAGAATAATGGAAATGTACTTTTGTTTTTTATTTATCGACTTCTCATGAAGAATGTTGTCAAAAATAGCCAATCAATAGTGGTTGGACTTTCATTCTCATGTTTTGGATGGATGTTGTCTTTGAGGGACCACATGAAGCATAGTGGTAGGATAAGGCACATTTTATGTCTGCTCGGATAATGATTTTTCCTAAATTATCATGTCTACTTGACTAAATGATGGAAATTTAGAATAAAACAGATGATCGATATAAGGATCAAGGGAGGAGAATCATGAGATTGCTAATGGATTTTTTTAATATTCTTATAGTGGAATGTACTATGAAATGGAATTTCCTATTTTTTATTTAAACCTATGTTTTGAGCATCGTGTTATAGATGTAGGAAGAGATGATTAAATGATAGTGTCCCTACATTGTTGGGTTAGTGTAATTCTCATCATAATGATTCAATTTTCAATAGGTTCTATGGATTGATTCATAATGAAATATATGTCATGAGCTTAAAATTAATGATGTGAGGAAAGAATTTCATTGAAAATTGAATGCATCCATTTGAGTAGAGAATCTATTCTTATATATGGTTTGTTGATGTTACAAAATTCCCAAATTATTCATGTTGACAAGATGATCTATATTTTTGAGGTTGTAACAACCCTTTTTGGACCTAGATGGCATATAATATGGAATTTAAATTCCTCCTTTGATAGAATATTCATTTGGAATTTCTAGAATTAGAGGAAATTTCTAAATTTTATGATATTAAATAAATTATTTTTTAGACATAGGTTATGGTTCATAGGATGGATCATGGATTGAGAAAAACATCGAAGGACGAACATAAATTGACGGCTATTAAAAAATGCTATTGTAGGCTATTCATATTGGGAATCCATTTCATTATATGAATTTGGTCCATAGGGCGAGGCATGGTTGATTTATGGTAGGATATCTAATAGACTTTACCCCATAGTAATTAAATTTGTGAATTTATGATATCTAGTCCCAATTGGCACTATTTGGTCCTGTTCTGTGATAGACTCTTTCAAACAGCTGATTTTTTGCACAAGGCATGACACATGATGGAAATAACCATTTATGGGTCAATATGACAATGGCATGTAGGTTAGGCAGAAACCAAATTGCATACAATAAAGAAAATATTTCCATCTCTACATAGGTATATTTATAAAGAATATATTGAATCTACTTCCAGTTATACTCAATAATGACTCATAATATAAAGGTAAGTCACAACTGTACAGTTTTACATCCTAGTATTCAGTCTCAATGATTCCACATTAACTCATCCGGGGTAACACACTCTTGAGTCTAATAGCAATAATTACTTCTGTCAAATAGTTATTTCTTATTGGGTGTCACCATTAGACTTAAATATAGAGGGTTCTAAGAGATACGTTACATAGATGAGAATCACTCCCAATTCCATGGGGTATAAAAAACAATCAAGATTAACCTACTAACACTACTAGAGTTGGAGGCAATTCCAACAGTTTAAAACAATTGGTATAGGATGGAGAACCTTTGACACATCATATATACCTAGTTCCTTAAACGTTTGTCTATTGTGATATTGGTAAATTCCCTTACTAAAATTACATAATGAACTATTGGTATAGGTTGATCTAAAATTCATTTCCACCATTGGTTCTTGTGAAACGTATGTATAAGGGTATCCAAATTGTTTAGAACCATTGTTATATAGTTATTCCAATAGTTTAATCCTTTGGTATATGTCTATAACAATGGTTAACTATGAAAAATTGGTGAATATCTCTTCTAATGGTTATAAAACCATTGCTATAGACCCCCCAATGTATCCAGTAGTATCCACACACTACCCATAGAAACCAAAACAGGGTAGAATCCGCAAAAAAAAACCTAGAAATGGAATGTGACTCCAATAGAAAATAGGAATTAAAAATATATATATATATACAAAATGAAACTAATTGAACCTTTAGACAAGATAAACAAAACCTATAAAAAAATATTACCTTCAATAAAACTAATATAGCATCCTCAAATATCCACAATACAATACAAAAATAAATATTTTACATGATCTCAATTGATGGATTTATCTAGTGATATAAAACTAATAAATCATATCATATATTCATTCCTAAAAATCACCAAACATCAAATGTCATAAAAAGTCAAAAATGTAAAGGATCAATCTATCCCTCATAACCACAACAATCTCTAACACCATCCTCTTCTATGAACACATATCCGCATCCTCATCTACATCCTTACCATCTTCCTAACAATCATTTTCACCATAATCCTCACCATCCTCATTTCTAGAAACATTGTCATCTTGACCACCAAAAGGAATTATTTTTAGTGTACTATATAATGTACTCTTGATCGAAATATATGTATCATAAGTTTTAATGGACAATGGTAGAGGTAATTTACATAAACATCCATAATTTTCATAAATTTATAATTTTCCATTTCATTTCATTCATCCACATATATAACCCTTTTTTCAATATATGCTTCAATATCCTCATAAAGTGATTCACATCCATATGATTTTCCGACTCGATGATTCCAAAAATGGTGCCTAAATTAGTTTAATAACTTTTCAATAAAAAACTCTCCCATGGTTGATGACATCAAATTTCATAGTGTTCTACCAATACATGATCTAAGTGGCAATTTGGACCAAATTAGTTAATTTATTTGAAATTATGGGTCTCCAAATAACACTATTAAAAATATAAATATAATATTAATTTAAAAAATATATATTAAAATTTAAAATCATACAATGTATAATTAACAATATATTATTTGTCACGACCAATCTCAAGGGGCCCGGTCGTGACTACATCAAGACCTCTTTCTATTTTCTAGGTGTTGGTGACTACAACCTGAATGCTTTTTATCGAACAATAAAGGAATTTACATAGAGATCTGTACACTCTAAAAAAGAGATCTTAAGTAAAAAATGATCAAATGTAATGTATAACAATGAGAGTAAAGTACAACCACAATTACAACTGTCAACTAAAAATATTAGGGTAGAATACAAGCCCTAGAAACTAAAAATAATGTCAACAGTTTTTGCATCTACCTTAGAGCTCCACCTGAAGGGTAGTAGTTGTATGACTGAAGTCGAAGAAGTGGATCAAAACTACTTCTATTGCACCAAACTCCACCAAGTCACAGGCCTACTATGTCTTCCTTATAGCATCATTAGTCTACACCAGACACAAACGTGTGGGAAGATCCCATGTAGGGGTGAGTATAACAACTTCGTTGAGGACCCTAATATGCTCGAAGGTCTCTCAGTAATACACAAAGGAAGAAATCACAAGAAATACCACAAATCTAATATCACAAACATGATCTAGATCATGAAGCACTAAGAAAATTAGACATGTCACTCAAATCGTATAATTTTAGTGTCATTGGGATGGGGATGAGTATTCATAAATCTAGTTCATACTATTCATATTAACTATATTGCTGACCCGTATAAGTCATTTTATGTTCACCCATATTTGTAACTTGATGTTGACCCATTTTGGTCGCTGGAGCCAACCCATATTGGTTGCTGGTGATGGACCGTATTGGTCACTGGTTCTGACCCATATTGGTCTCTATTATAAAGTTAGGTATTATTCGTTGAATAGGTAGATCATCCCACTCTGGATATTATGATGCTGACCTGTATTGGTCTCTCTTCATCATCATGTCACATCCAGCCACTAGATTCCCACACGAAGAACACATGATGTATGGAAAATTCTACTTCTCAATCCATCGGTCTTATTTCAACTGCTACAATGTTTCTCAAAATGTGTACCCAAGGGACCTCCCCATCATAGGGGTCCCAATACGACCGACAACATGTTGATCGGACACCCGGTATGTGAGAAATTAGAAATTTTTTAAAAAGGGCTCGGTTGGATTCATGTCTTATCCAACCTATTTTGCATATAAAACTCCTTCAAAAGTCACATAAAGTATCTCCAACGGACTAAAATTTTACATGGGTCCTTATTCCCGAGATAGCCCATCGATCGGACACTTGGTCTGTTGGTTACAACCCTTTACGTGAAATGGGGGTGGTCACACCTCGATTTGGCCCAACTCTGTTGGGCCCACCAGAATATTCCAAAGGTATGACATCCAAAAATGGGACCCAACTCCATTTAAGGAGGGTCAAAATAACACTCGTTTATCATTTATGGGTGTTTCATTATTTAGGGGCCGATTGGGTCTTAACTAGGTTCGACTAGGTCAGGTCGGCCCAACCCAAATGGTCCTCCGGTCTACCTGACCCCACCAGAGTCAAATCCGTTAATGGTTGACCAGGATCACTAGATCAGGCTCATCATGGTCAGCCTAGATACTTATTAGGCTCATGTCATGGTTGGCCCGGCCTACTGTGTGGTGATCATCCCACCCGTGATGGCCCGCTGGGCCGTGAGTCTGGTCCGCTCAGCGGGTCCATCCCGTTCGACAAGCCCGCTTTCATACAAATCCACCTTTAGGTGGACTGAGTCTCTTTCTGGACCCATAGATGCGGGGCTATTTCATCCATCCAGTTGGGCACTACCCCATAGAGTGTAATGTTCAGCCAAGTGGCTGACCAATCTTCAACCGACGCGGGGCCACACCGCCCCCTCCTATCGTGGCCCACTTGTTGTGGCTGTTTCCATCGGTGATGCCAACGGCCGCTACACTTATTCTTCACAGACTATTTGAGCAAGCTTCTTCTGGCCACCATGGCCTGCGACAACTCACCACCTTCCCACCACCCACACCCAGTTCCTGTAGGCCTCCTCCCACCCCCACTGGCCGCCACTGGCATGGTGCACTGGAAATGCTCTAGTGGCCCGTTCGTGGTTTCTTCTGTTCCTATGAGCCTCTCAGGTCACCTTCGCTAATAAATTTCCTACATCTCTATTTTTATCACATTTCTCGGCTTCCCATGGGAATCACATGATCTAGAAGATATGCATAGGGTTTGGGCCTTGTTCGGATTGGCTTACACCCTCCATGTTAGCATTTTATCAAGAGGAGTTATTAACAGTCTAAAAATTTATAAATATACTATAATGAAGTGCTATATAGAACATCCACTAAAAATACATAAATAATGTTCAGAAAAGTATTCTGGGTGCCCCAGGCTTTGGAATCACATTCAGTCTCAGAGCCTGGTCTGACATTCACTTCAACCAAACGTGGAAATAAATTTATTGAAAATTATGGGTTATTACATTCTACCTAACATGGGGATTTACATCCCTAAATTCAAAATATGGAAACATAAAAAAATATGGGTACTATCCAGGCATAAGATCCTCTCTCCCCGATGTTCTCTTCTAGAGATTCTTGTGCTACCACAGAACTCACACCAGAGTTATCAACCGCCCATGACAGATCTTCTTCTGTTGATCCTCAATGTCCACCAGGTACTTTTCAAAATACTCCCTATCATCAATCACCAGAAATCCATTGTTTAAAAGGTGAGATGGGTCATGCATATATCTCCTCATCTTTGATACATGGAAGACATTGTGCACCCTCTCCAACTATGGTGGCAGTACAAAGGGGTATGACCCATTTCCAATCCTCCAATGTTTGAGGAATGGTTCAATAATCATCGGTGAGAGTTTTCCGCCTGGACCAAATATCAATAGTCCCTATCGATGGGATTCTAACCATAATATGTTTCCCCCCTCCAGGAACTCCAGTGGTCTCCATTGCATATCATCATAGGACTTCTGTCAGATCTTTCCATTCTGCAACTGCTCTCGGATGACCTGAACTTTTTCAGTGGTAGCCTGTAAAATATATGGACCCACAAGTGGTGTCTCTCCTATATACATCTAGAAATAGGTAGATATACACGTTCATCCGTACAAATACTCAATATGGTCCACACCAATGGTGGAGTGATAGCTATTGTTGTACGCATACTCCACCAAGGGTACGTGGTCCTTCAATTACGACCAAAATAAATGAATCATGCACAAAGCATGTCCTTAATAGTCTGGATGGGCTGCTCATTCTGAAAATTTATTTGTGGGTGAAAATATGTGCTCATGGGATGTTGAGTCCCAAAAGCCTCCCTCAATCCGTTCTACAACTGGGATGTGAAGCATGTATCATAGAGTGATATTATTGTCGAAGGACCCCATTCAAGTCGAATGATCTCCGGAACATAGAGTCATCCCAATCTCTCTAACAAACCCATCTATCAAATATCAATGAAGTGGGAAAATGTGTTGATTCGGTCAGTGATCTCCCAAATGGTATCATTCTCTATAGAATTACGTGTTAACCACATCACAAAGTCCATCGATATCCCTTCCCACTTCCAATCTGGTATATTGATGTGTTGGGTCATGCCTGGGAGTTCCTGGTGCTCAGACTCCTCTTGCTGGTAAGTGAGGCATCTAAAGAAAACTATTACACATGTTTCTTCATCCTTGGTCACCATTACTAATGCAAGAGGTCCAGAAAAATATTCATCACGCCAGGATGTACAACCATGGGGGATATAGGAAACCCCCTCAAAATCTCCTTTCATAGAGCCACTGGTATGACTATACGTCCTCTAAAAAGGATATCATGCTCCCCGCAATCAGAATATACATCAGGTGCATGTCCTGAGAATATATGAGCACATGTAGTCTTGTAACTGATGTCTCTGAGTTGTGCCTCCCTGGCATGCTGATGGAGAATAGAGTAAACTACCATTGTATGGAGGTAGATTGTCTCATATCTATCCATGTAGGATATCTGAACCGCAACTAACTGCATTGAAGATTCGTTCAGTAACTGTAAACATGATCTTTAGCTAAGTGAATCTGCCACTATTTTCCCCTTCCCAAGAGTATAGACTATCTCAAAGTCATATTCCAGGAAGAACTCTAGCCAACGTCGCTATCTTATATTCATATATTTCGTTGTGAAGAAATATCTAAGACTCTTGTGTTCTTAGTAAACAATTCAACGCTCGCCCATCAGGTAGTGTCTCCACATCTACAATATGAAGACTACTTCTGCCATATCCATGTTGTGAATCACATTATTCTTCTCATGAGACATCAGCTATAAGGAGCCATAAGTAATCATTGCATCATCGTGCATCAGGAAGTATCCATGTCTGGTACATGATGTTTCATAGTAAACAACATAGTCAGTTCCCTCCTACGACAACCTTAGGATGAGAGTGCTAGTCAAGCTCTTACACTGTTGTTGAAAGGACTACTGGAATTTCTCTAACCATTGGAAGGGTTTACCTTTCTTTGTCAAGGAAGTCATATGTGCTGATAATCTAGTGAAATTGGGTACGAACCCCTGAGAGTAGCACGCTATGGGAAGGAAGATCCACACCTCAATAACACACTTTGTGGATCCCAAGAATGTACTGCCTTGATCTTCACTATATCCACTAGAAATCCTACTTTTGAGATGACGTGTCCCAAGAAGTGGACCTTCCATATCCATAACACACATTTTGTGAGATTCCCATATAACTGGCACTCCTCGTGTGTGTCCAAAACTATCCTATTGTGTAGAAACTTCTCTTAATCTAATGTTGATTACAACAAGATGGTGTCGATGAAGACCACCATGAAGAAATCGAGGTATGACAAGAAGATATTAATCATGAGCCTCATTAATATTATTGGAGCGTTGGTAATGCCTAAAGGCATCACCAAGAACTCGTTATAGCCATACTGACATCTGAATATTGTATTCATTATATCCTCATCTCTTACCCTGAGAATGTGATATCCGAATCTGATGTCTATCATACAAAGATAATGATCTCCCTTCAGTTGATTGATGAGATCCTCAATCCTTGATAGAGGATACTTGTTCTTCATGTTCACCTGGGTTTGGCGTGGGAAGTCCACTCATAGCCTCAATATCATGTATGAATTCTTGGAAAACAACACCAGGGATGCACATGGATAATTACAGGTCATTATAAATCCCTTCCTCTGTAAGTCCTCCAACTATACAGTTCACACCAGGAACTCCGAATTAGTCCTTCGTTAAGATGGTGTAGATATTGGTGTTGTTCCTATGAGAAATTCAATGAAGAAGTATGCCTCTCTACAAGGATGTAGTCCTAGGATATCTTTTGGAATTAAGTCCTCATACTTGTCTCCCACCACTAGGAATTGGGTACATGCCTCATCCATCATGTTAAAGGTTATGCAAGCTAGCTGATACGTAATCAGTTGCACCCTCTTGAGCAGATGTCCAACTATTTATCTTCTATTTTCCTCCACACCAATAATAGAAAAATTGGCCTCCATCTCTGCAAATAATATCACTATACGTCTCAAAATGTAAATATATGTGGGAACTTCTTATATCCATTCGTTGATTAAATTGATGTCATAGGGCTTCATTGTCGCTACTAGAAGATCCCATATGAAACACTCTCCTCTGATAGTAAGATCACACCAGTGGAAAATGTTGGTGACTACTGAATCTTCACCTGATGGAGTATCCAAATGAAAACGTCGATCTAAAAGAGCAATCAGAATCTCAGTGTCCCAAACAAAGTCCAATGTTTGGAAGGAATATCCACCACCTATGTCGATAAAAACTGCCGCTAAAGTAGAGAAGATATAGATCATAAATCATATCATCTGAGAGATGTCATGATCATGAGACTCTACTTCCTATAACTGGTCATGTCCATGTCGACCAGCTCGTTGAGCTCATGGTGGATCTCCTTGGGGTAATGTCTGGTTACCACTACCATCCCATTTCGCATGTCCTGGTCCCCTACCTCATCCACCGCCAGACTGACTCTCATGTCCTGGTCTTTGTCATTGCCTCAGTGGCCCCTCCCTCCTCTTCCAATTATCCATAAGGGGACTTGGATAGTCACGAGCTTTGTGACCATGTCCTCCATAAAAAACAGATCATGCCTCGCTGGTGGCTTCCTCGGCCTCTCGAGCCTCACACCACTTACTATGCGTCCTAGGGTCTCCCTCTGGAAGGTCTAGCCCACTTTGAAATTTTCTTCTCTTGTTTAATGATTGATACATATGATTTTCTTACATGTCTTCTGGTAAGGGATCTCACTATTGGAGCCAGCTCAGCATGGAAGCTCTCTATCATCAAATCTCGCTCTAGTACCCCATCCTGCGTCCAGATGCTGAGAGAAACTATCACAGCTCTAATATCTCATTGGATCCCATGTTCAATGATCTGTGCCCTGATATAAGGGTCATGTACCATGTTGGTGGTGTATCAGTAGAGGTCTGTAAATCTCATCTATTATTAAGCCACAATCTGGATTCCCTACTGTAGATGCAATAGTTCCTGAATAAGCACAGAGTTCTGTGACGTTGGTATGACCTACGCCGTATAAAGTTTCTCAAAGTCCGACCAGGTGAGGATCGTCTCCTCATGCACGTAGAGCATCAAGCTCCACCATCTTCCTACCGATCACTGAAGAAGGCAAGAGTCCATGATCGTTGTTTGTTCAGTGGGTTATTCTACTAAGAAAAATACCCACAAAACCACCTCATGAAAGTCCTATTCTTCAAAGGGGTCCATATCACAGGGACACCATAGTGGCCTCTTTTAATAGAACTAATGCAATTCACTTAGTTGGAAATATTGATCCACTGGTATCATATGATGCTCAATGGGTGGTGGTGCTGCTATGAAACCACCCAAAGGTGCCATCACTAATAGTGGTTCATGTAACGATGCCTTGTCACATGATGGGACACTGTGACGATCTCTAATCAGAATATTTCCAGGATGTATTCGTGGAGGCATCCTATAAGAAACAGATGTGCCATGCTCAATAAGTTATACATGTTGATATGACTCAATAAACATCAAGATATCTTCTCAAAACACTATCCACGAGTGTTTTCATGTACTGAGTCAGAAATAATGATTTAGGTTCCTATTGTATGGATATGTCAACTTCATCACCAACACTAGACTCCCAATACTGAAAACTGTTCTCAATACACTATACACCATTACCTCACTAAAAGTAGACTCTTAGTTCTTCTGGTAGAACTGACCGCCTCTAATACTACATTTTCACTACCGGTCCTACAGGGCCAGAATGTGACTACCCAAATCCCACCATCCATAGGTCAGGGGTTGGTGACTAGCACCAAAAAGCATTTCCCAAACAGGGAAGCCATTTCCTTAGAAATCCGTACACACTCTAAAAGGGAAAATGATTTAAAAAAAATGAACAAATGTTTGGTATAAACACTATATTAATGTACTACTACATGTACAATGGTAAACTAAAAATAGTGGGCCTGAATATAATCCCTAGAAACTTTTAATAAAGTAAACAGCTATCACATCATCCATAGAGATCTACCTGGAGGCTAATAGTTGTATGTCTAAATTCGATGTAGAATATCTCAACTGATCATGTCGCACCAAACTCAACCAAGTTCCGAACCTCCAAGGTCTACCTCTAAATTTCATTAGTCTTCAATAGACACAAATATGTGAGAAAATCCCATTCAAGGGTGATTATAACAACTTAATAGGTCACCCCATTTCCCCCGAAGGTCTCTCTGTAATCCTCAAAAGGAAAACATCTCAAGAAATACAGAAAATGTAATACCACAATCATGATCTAAATTATGATGCAAAATGGAAAAGATATAGATCACTATTATGGTATAACATCAAAGTTACTAGGATATGGATGACTATTCGTAAAGCCAGATCATCCTATCATTAGAAACAATACAACTATCCCATATAAGTCAGTGTATATAGACATGTATTGTTCACTAGTTGCTGACCCATAATTGTCTCTTATGTCGACCCGTATTGGTCACTGGTGCAGATCTGTATTGGTCACGTGTGTTGACCCATATTGGCCACTGGTTTAGAGGTATGGATGATTAGTCATATAGATAAATAATCACAATCTGTAGATTCTGATGGTAAGACATATTTGTCTCTCTTCTTATTCATGTCATAGCCGTCACTGGATTCTAGTACAAAGCACCCCAGTTCTCTAGATGATTTTTCTCCCTAATCCATCAGTCATATTTCAATCGGTACGAAGACACACAAAAAGCATACCCATGGGAAAACCCCATCAAAGGGGTCCCAAAGCGAATGATGGTGCATCTATCGAATGCTTGGTCTATGAGACATTGTCACTTCTGTAAAAAGGGCCTGGTTTTATTCATGTCTGATCTAACCTAGGTCGTATTTCTAACTCTATCAAAATTCACTTAAAGTATCTACAAAGTACCACCTTGTCACAAGGGTCCTTATTCCATATACATCACATCAATCAGATACTCAGTCTGTTAGTTACACCACTTTATAAGAAACGATGGTGATCACAAATCCGTTCGGCCTTCTGGCATAGACCAAAGGGACCACATTCAAAAAAAAAGGTCCAAACACCATTGATAGTGTGTAAAATAGACACTTCGTTCATAAGTTATGAGAGATCCTTTATTCGGGAGTCGTTTGGGTCTAGTCCCGGTCTGACTCGACTAGGTAGGCCTGACGCAACGATTCCTGGGGTATACCTTACCCCGCCCGGGTCTGGCCTATTAAGGGTCGACCCGTATGCACATCCACTAAACATACTTAATGAAATTCCATAAAAGTATACTGGGTTCCCTATGCCTTGGGATCATGTGACATCTCTGATCCTGGTCTCACGTTCACCTCACCAAACCGCGATTTTTTGTTTTGAAAATTTTGGGTTATTAATATATTGTTTTGGTTCATTTACCAGACTACAATATTTTGTATTTATAATAAAAAAAACCTGCTCAAGGGAAAATTCTTTAAATATTCACAACTTCCCCTTTAAATGAAATTGATTGTAGAAAACCATAATTTAAAATAGACTACTAATAATTACTTTCATAAAAAATAATATGGATATTAATTTTAAATGATGTTGAAAAGAAAATAATTAGGAATATGAATTATATCTATGTATTAAAGAATATGTAATCAATAGACATAAAATATAAATAATTGATATTTCATCAATGTAGAAAACAATAAATTGGATGTGTGTTACCATAAATAATTTTATGATGAATATGTATTAATACAACCTAATGAAATATTAATGAATTGGTTGTCATTTCTATAATCACAATTATAACATAGTGGAACTATGTTTTGAACCTATTTAATAAAAGAAATTTCATTTCCTAAATGTTAATTTTGGGATTTAAAATTTATTACATTATTTGTTTTGATTAGATGATACATGTGATGTTTAATTTACTCATCACATGGGGACCAAGTGTTCTTTGGAACACATTTTTAATTTACAGTGATCCAAATCATGACTAAAATAATGTATTTCATGGGTTTTGTCTAATTTTTTAATTTTAATGATATAAAGGAGTCTTAAAACATGATCCGCCTCATTCAAAAAATTAAAAATATCCAAATAAATACTTCAGAATATTGATCACAACAAGACAAGTATAGTGTTTTCAAGGCTAGGATATATTGAATTGAGATTTAATTTATATCATCTTTAAATGATTATTAGTATATTGGACGACAATTCATATTCCATGAGTATTTTTTGTCTAGAATTATTACCATGTTAATGGATTTATATATATAATGGAATTATATCTTTCAAATATACAATATTTTATGTATATATTATTTAACATGATCATATATCCAAGTGTGAAATATGGTGTTTTACAATAACATATGATCAATTATATATTCCAATTGGTCGACACAACATAGATACTGGTTTCAATGTCCTGAGATAAAATGGTGTGATTAGATCAAGTAATCATTGATATAGATTTTAGATTTAAATCCGCATTCATCAATTTTATCCATTCATTAATTAAAATGTTTCTCATAAACATAATGGTTTTTCTAAAAATCATGTGATTTATTTATTACATAACTATTTGATAAATTCATTTATTTATTATATAGTCCATTTCATTTATTTATTTTAATTTTTGTTCATTAATATTTATATAATATGTTATTATATTTTCACGACTCATGTTTCATTCCATATTCTATTAATGACTCAATCCCTAAATTACTTAAAAGAGAGTGGCTCAAGTAATTCTGTTCCATTTTGTTTTAAAATAATGAACTTTTAATAAAATTATCAATGGTTGTACAGTTTCATAATATTCTGACAAATATATCAATAATTATCCTCATATTTTAGTACATAGTAAATACATTGACTAATAAACTAAATAAAGAATGATCATTTATGCATCCCATTTAAAAATGGAATCAAATATGAAAGAAACCAAAAAAATGAGAAATTCCAAAAGAAAAATTACAAATCAGTATTGTACCTTCTTCCCCACATTTCCGTACATTATATTTTTCCCAAATGTGTATAGGTATTACATAGAGTCCTTATTTTTTATTTCTTTCCAATGATTCATACAATTTAATAACCAATAATAAAAAATAAATATAAATAAAATTCATGGTACTATTGATTTTAAAACAAAAAATTTGATTAATTCCATGATACCAGTACTCATACAAGGAGTAGTGATTTCTCGATAACATTATACCAGACAATCATCTGTGATATGTGAGGTCTCTAAATCCCAGAAAACATTATATTATCATCCACTTTACAACACATTATTATATGATCTCCATGACTAATCTAATTCCACAAATAGCTCTATCATTCTAGCCTCACTAATGATAAAATTAAAACAATTATGAAACCAAAAATTAATTCTTATAAATGAAATAACCACATAAGATTAAATCCAATGAATTTTGTTCCCAATTTATTCCAATGTTTTTTCTTTTTTAATAATTTGTAATGTGTCTCGAGGAGAGTGGAATGATGGGAATGATATCTATGTATTTTGAATATGTATCCAAAATAATCATACATTGCCTCCTTGGTTTTCAAATCATTTATTTATCTCCATTGTACTTCACTAGTAGCTCTGTGTAGTGGTTACACCCTACATCATGAATGTATGCCCACAATTATAGTTATATTATCCATCTTGTAAAAAAATATTATATCAATAAATCTAATAATGAAATGAAAATAAATTATTTTTTTATGAGGGTTATATGAATATACATGATGTAGTCAGATCTACGGGCATCACTGTATCCACATGTACTAAAGTAACATCATCCTATTCAAATGAAGGGGGACCCAATTTATTATTATATAGATACGAATGTGTTGGGGTAGTATTTATGTGAGAAGGAATGTAGAAACTCATTGATATGGAAGTTGAAATAAATAAAGTCTAATATATGGATATGAAAATATATAATATGGTCGATGATAATGAATCATCACTGGATACAGGAAAGATTGGCTAGGAGCCTAGTATGAAAATAGATTTGAAAATATGGGTTTCCTAAATATTCCATGTGTCTGTAATGATACTATGGGATCAAATTATGTTTTTGATGGAATTTCAATTGGATGGATTATGTGTTATCATATATGAATAGCTATTTTACCACACCACTCATATCACTAGCCTCAGCACTTGAACCACTAGACTGGTTGGTGAATAACGAGTGTCTTGGTGGTTGAACATGATTAACGTTTATAAAAAAAATTAATCACCTGACATTATATGTTATTGGAAAATATTTTTTCGATTATATAATCACAAAAGTATGTAAAACAGGGACACCATCTCATTTCATAGATTATTATAGTCTATCGTACTTTTATTTGATATCACCTCTATGTTATTCATTTATTTTATTTAATAACAATTATGTAATTGATAATACGTCCATAATTAATGTGTATCCCAAATGAGAAAAAAGATAAAAAAGACATAATTATGTAATAATAATTTTCAAACAAAATATAGGTTATGTACTGAGATATGGAAAACATTTTATGCATTGTGGGAATAATATCAAAACATAAGACAAGTAATTGAAGAAATAATACATTCAAATTATCATTATTATACTAGGTATGGTATAGTTTTCTTCCTTTCTCAATGTGATCCAATTCAATTTTGGTTAGGTTATTTGGTTCATTATGTTCAATTTATTTGGTCAGTTTTGTAGTTCTATTTTTATTGGGTCATTTTTTCATTTTTTGCAATTGATTAGGTAATTTCTCTATTTTAATTCATCTTAGGTTTTCTGGAACATATTTTGGGATAGTTCATTCAACCATTTCTTTGGTTATGTAATTTTTATCATCACTTTTTATCTTCATATAAATTAATTTAATATGTCCAAATAAAATCATGTTTTTTTAACAATTTAATTATTTCAATTTTTGTATTTGAACAGGTTTTAATATATTTCAATTCAATATTTGAAAGTGAAACTCAAAGAAAACTACAACTAGTAAATAATGAAAATTAACATGAAGGTCATTTTGGTTATGAAATAGTTGTAATCAATTTTAAATAAATATGTATACCACGAACATCAAAATCCAGTGTCGATATAAGCCAAATAAACTAATAACACATATGAATAATTCTATATATTTCCCACCAGAACATCAGGTTCGCATTAAACTCTAATAATTGACAATTTAGAGCATTAAAAACTAATAAATGGATAGGGGCCAATAAAAGAAATGATGGCCTCAATTACATCATCACTGCCAGCAACAATATTTTATTACATTGCATCAATAAACACAAAAAATTCAAGTAAAATATAATCTTTGACATAAAAAAATTATTTCATAACTTATTATATTACATATGGGTAATCAGTTGAAAGAGTGAGAGTCGGATAAATAAATCAAAATGCGTAATCATCAATAAATTTTCCATGCCTAATCATTAAATCGAACAACTGGAATAACAACATAGTGAATTGAAGATGAGAGTAATAATCCAATATTAATATTTTCTAAATGAATCCCTAATATGATACATTTTAAAATCTAGTCATACATTCTGATGCACTTGAATAATAGTTTCTAGTTGTAGTTACCATAACACCATAATGTTGGATTCTCATTTCCTTTTCTCATTCAGTGGTAATATATATGTTCCCACTGATCAAAATTTATTTTCATTCATGAACCATCATATTATGACCAAAATATAAAACTCTGATTTCCTCATATACAGATTCAATATGAAAACTAAATACCTAAAATATAAATTAATATTAAAACATACATAAATATTTATTTTATTACTCTATTATAGTATATTTTTACATTTAATTTTATCTAAGAAAAAATTCATTTCTATTATAATTCCATATTGTTATCAAAGATATAGAACAATTTTTTATATTTGTCATTTCAATATGTAAGATAACTAAAGAAATAAAATAATAATTAATAGATATCTTAATAAACTTGATATGAAATAAGATATACATTTTTAAATTAATTACTCCATGTAGTAGTTGATCAAATCATAGTTAATCAAAACATTGTGAAGTGGAATCTCCTACCCTGCAAGGATTATTGAGGTCAATTTATATGCTATTGTAATTCCCTTTATTTTTTATAGTGATAGAATACTAGGTTCAATTTTGTCATATTATTCTGATTAATTTCTCATCAGATTATTATGTCTCATAGCCATAATAAACAATTACATTGAACATAACTCCATACATTATTGTGCCATGTAACCCTTCACGATAGATCCTTTGGGATAATTTATGTTTCAAAAATATGGGTTCAATGTGGACATGTTTCTTTCAATTTGACACAACCATGGAATAAAAACATGTCCTCTATGAATTATTTTTTTTAAAAAAAGGATAGTTAGATACAACATGCCTGTCAAAAAATGATTGAGTAAATATGATCTCATACTCCCACAATGTTAATGGTTCATATTCCTAAATTTTGTTTATGAAATACATCATCATATTTTTAGAACAAAGATCAATAAATAATGAAACAACCAAGTAACTCACAACCTATCATTATTAGATGTAATATATACAATTTATATTAGAATAAACACATGGATAAATATGTGATAATCATTAGTCTTTAAAGAGTTAAACTATAACTCTTGTTTGTTAACCAATTTGGATATGTTTCTTCAATATCCATTAGGAACATTAATATTTTGTAGTACATATATAAATTGATTTTTTCTATCAGGGTCATCACATAAAAATCACATTTATCATTAAATTTATTTTTACTAATACACACATGATGCAATTCTAGTCTGATTACCAAATCCCCAAGGTAATTCCAAATTCTTAAATCTTTTATTTATTTCCCATGAAATTTTGAATAATAGAAAGAAACTTTTCACATATAATTTTTCCTATGTGAATTATGATTTCTAATGACTTAACAAATTGGTTAACTAAAATGGAATCTAAGAGAAGATACTTCTCTTATTCCAATTTTAAAATGTTTCAGTGGAAATAGTAATCCCTAATCTAAATTTGATATTCCTGATCCCAAATGAGAAACTGAAGTATTGAAATTTATTAACCAAATAATATCCGAAAATACACTGAGTTGGATTTTTAGTATGCATGGTATCGTCAAATCATTGAAAATTATTCTTATATAGTTTTTCTATGAGAATTTATTATCGATGACTAATACAATATAAACTAAAAATAAATTTAGTCTGTTGGATTGTGTAATCATCATAAAAATAGGACATGATATTTTTCTCTTCATGATATAATGAGACATCATTCCATAAGCTGGAGAATACTTTATCGTTTACATAAGAACAACACATATCTGAAATATTCCATTAAAACATGCATTTCTTGTGTCAAACTAACATTACAACTAGGTTTCGACACTATAATTTGATGTTTCCTATATAAATCTATATCATTATTGGGATAAGAAGGTCCAAATTTTAATTTACTCTGGAATGTGAAAGTATTTTTCAAACACATTCATAGTGGAATGATATAAATTTGTATGAACATTGGACATCTTTTGTGCAATGTATGAATATTCTTTAATGGATTAAAACTATCAAATGAAAGTTCAACCTCACAATTAAGCAAGTGAGATATGAAATCAGGATATCAAGCATCAAATGTATCAGTTTAAAAAAATGTGTACTGTGAACAAACCCATAATTATTATTCTTTCTCTCGGTATCATGAAATCACAATTGTATTTATATTTCATTATACATTAACAGATTATGAGGTCAAGGTCTAACACCTCATGACTCCATACTATGTTATCTCTTTAATGTAATTCAATAGCTTGCTCTATATGCAACATTGAGATCAAGTGCACCAGGACCTACCAAACTAGTCATTCAAAATGAGGTTATGAATAGTATTAAATGCATTTTGAATTTTATATACTCTATTTAATTTTAACATCATTTTTATGTTTTTATTATACATAATACAAAAACATATTCATTTTTTCATATAAAAGAGGTTTTTTTAAGAAAAGAAAATTTTCCACCCTTTAACAGTGATCCCTTTTTAAATCCAATATTTTACACTTTTATATATTCAATTTGAAAAAATAAAATTATTCATTAGAAGCTGGACGTAAAAATTTATTTGGATTATTTTTTTTGTTTTTCTGATAACTTTCATATTTACAGGAATATTAAAAAATAGTAAATTTTATGAGAAAACAACATTTTAGTCAAAATAATATATAGCGTTAAATTATACATTATTATAGTTTTGAAGTAAAATTATATTAAAATATTATATTTTAATCCAATTTTCTCACTCGAAGTAATAAGACATTTAAATTGGACATAAAAATCTATTAATCATTGGATAGTTTTTACTTCTAAAAAACATGATTTGTTGTTTTCACAAGAAGAATTAATTTTAAATTAATAAATTTAAATATATGTTTTTATTTTGGTAAAAATGACCTAATTCGTCAATTTGGAATTTCAAAATTATCTTTTTGTGATTTTTAGTGTTTTTTCTGAAAAAAATCAATTTTTGATGAATAGTGAAAAAAGACTATGTTGTAGATAAAAACTGACCTTTTCATTCATTCAATTATTATTAAATTTATATTAAAGTCAAAATTTATATTTAATACATATATTAGGATAATTTATGACATTGGAGTCATTTTATTATAACATCAGGTATATAAAATTTTATTAAAACTTTTTAATGTCTTTTTACCCACCTTCTAGGAACATTTAAAAATTTCCATAAAACCTAATTTTCGGCTTCAGTCAATTGAATATTAAAAATACAAGATACTCAGATGACATCAGTAAGTAAAATATGGTTCAATAGGATGAAAATAATTTTTTTGGTGAATAGTAACTGTTGAATTTTATTTACCACTATTACAAGTACATATTGTAATTAAATATTAAAATTATAATATAATTACCCCAAAACATGTCTAAATTCTATTAGAAAAGTGTATTTCGACCAAAATATTCCATAGGAAAAAAATATGATCTTTTTTGATCTGCATGAATTATATTAGAACATTTATCATATTTTATTTAAGGAACTGTTAAAAGTGTTAAATTAGAATTTTAAAAATTAAACCATTTTTAATAAAGGATTATACATAAGATAAATTCTACTATAAATGTTAATTATATATATAAATTTATTTCCTACATCATGGTATTTTTTTTAGTTTTTAGACATTAAATATTTAAATCTGTTTATGAAAAAAGGATGATGCAGTAATTACCTTCTTAATGAAATGTTAAAATAATTGATATTATAAATATTAAAATAAATAAAAATTTGAAATTATTGATTCCATACAAGAAATTTCGCGGTGAATGTGACATTTTAAGGATGATTGAATGTATTTTTATCAAAGTCATGAAGCTGTTAAAACTTTACCAAAACAAAATACATAATAGTGTCAAAATTCACATAAATGTGATTTTAAAACAAATTCTATTTTATTAAATGATTTAATATTCCAAAAAATATATGAATCTTCCAAAGTAAATATATAATGTTTAATATATTATTATTTTTCCACTTGCGGATCACATGGAATTTTATACTATATTAATTTACCCAATACTGTAAGAATAAAAGAAGACATGGTAAAAGTTAACTATTTAACTACGAGTTAAATCTAAATGATAAGGTTAATATGGTGAACTAAACATTTATAAAACCTATTGGGTGAGATTATTTCTACCCATACTGACATTATACTATAAATAAGTCTATTTGGAGGTATTAAAAACCAAAAATGATTTTATAATTAATTAATATTTCAATCTTTTTGTAAAGTTCTCCTCACCTCCCTTATAAAATGTTACATCTCTTCTCTTAAATTCAAACCTCCAAATCAATATGGATCAGCCTTACACTGATCAAATATCCTCCCAAATACCCTCAATTCCATTTAGGGGCTCTATTAGGATCAGAAATCAAACCTACAAATCCCTTTTGTTCATATCCAATGGAAGAACTTAATGAAGAGGTAATTATTTCATCACCTCTTTCAATGATGTTTTCTTCTTCCACTTCCTGTTTCATTGTTTTTTCCATACCAAAATAATAAATCCAATACATTATACATACTTATATTTTATTTTCAATATGTTACAACAAGATTCATTATTCAATACGTCTTATAAATGAAAATTTCACTATACGTACATATGTACGACTTACCGTCTACACGTCATGGTGTAGTTGGTTATTCAACACATCAATATTTGGATTGTATAATAGTGCGTATAATTAATGTAAATAACAAATATTACATGTTAAATATTCTGTATATATAATATACCATCCAAATACATCTTATTTCTCTATCAATGAAATTATATCGTCGCTCGTGCGTACGTCCAGCTTACCATCTCAACGTTGCGATGAGATTCATTTACACATTCACCATTCAATTATAATTATAAAAATATATATTATTAATAAGTATGAAATATATGACATAATAATGATACTTAATATATATATACATATACATATATCTCATTATCTTACTTACATTCAATACGATATGAAAAGGGAAATAACGTTTATGCGTACGTACGACCTTCTGTCTCCACAAACAGTGTTTTCCATTTCATATATCTATATATAATACAAATTTATATTATGAATATATAAGATACATAAATAATATTTTATATTATGGAAGCAATTAAATCATGATATATCTAATGCAATCAAAAATATCAAGTTAATACACGTAAGATAAAGAAACTGATTGTTTCCCGAAATGTTATTTTAATATAGAAATTATTATTAAATGGGTATTATAAAACCATAAATGAATCACGTATGATATCAAAAATCTAAATTTGGTTAGGGAATAATTTAATAACATACCATGGTCATTATACTTGATGTTAAATGTACCCTCGACCAAAATAAATTACAAGGTAAGGGTTAATTTCTCAATCTCATTATTATTCGAGATTATTTTTGTGTATGCTTTAACTAAGAAATGTTTATTATCCTTGACCATGATACATAGAAGTGTTTTCAAATAGATTAATTTTAAAGTTATATTTAACTAAATCATCTTTGTAAATAGTTTAAATATTTATTATTCTAAATCATTCTCATTAATTCCCTTGTATTCAAAATGGTTTTAGGGATTTATTTATATGAACATGAATGTATTAAAATGATAATTCCTTTAAAATTTTTAAAATTGGTATGGGATGGGTTTATTAAAATATTTATTTTAAATGCAGTCTATTATAAATTTTGTGACATTTCAATGATTTCATGAAAAAGGGATATTTGTCTCCAAGAGAGGTACTGATCATTTTCAACTGTGCCAACATCCTTTACAGGATATTATTCATCATTATGGTTTTTTAAAATAATAAAATCTTAAATATTTTAGTTAATGATTTAAGATATGTATGACTATGGATGGGATGTGTTTATATCATTCATTGTTTATGGTTAATGTATTTACATTTCAAATGCTGGTTTTAGTACGAATTTTTATGTTATATTAAACGTTATTCAGATGTGGAATGAATTGGATTTAGTACGTGATGGACGAAGCCCATTATAGCCCACTAATGCATTAGTAGTTCTCATTAGGAATACTAGACTCTCGGCCCAAGGCCATGAAAATATTTTATTTATTATCTTGGCACGAGGCCTTGACTATGTGGTTATGATATCTGATATTATGCATTACATTATTATTAAATTAGTTATTACATGTGATTATTCGATTAATATAATATCTACATGCATGTTTATATTGTAATGTATGATTTATTTTTTCCATTTTATGTTCAATTGTATTTTAAAAAGTCTGTTGTTTTTATTACAAATTTTTTCTTCAAGTGTATTAATTCTAGTAAATTATTTAACCTTTATGAGCATCCGAGCCCATAACTTTCTTATGTTTTTTTTTCCAAAGATTCCATGAAATGTATTATGAAAGATATGAAGGATTAAGATAGGGTGAAAAGGGTGTTCTCAATGAATTATTTATGTTTTGTTTTATTATTGAATGTGTAATGTAATGTTCAAAACTGTAATCTATTTTACTTGTCTTCTAATCTGATCTATCATTAGAGACTTGATTCCTTCTAATCATTCCAATGTATTAAAATATTGCACTAACTCTTTTCTACTGATTTGGGTCGTTACACCAGGGATCTATGTAATGATCCACATTACTTTTTTCTGAACATATTATGACATTCAATAAACTAATTTCTTCCATCAAGAAGTGAAAAATTTTATACAATCATTTAATTCAGTGATTTTCTCCTACAATATGATTCAAACATTCAGGAATACATGATTTTTTTCTTGAAAATCCATTTTCATCAACTAACTTATATTCCATATAATAATTTTCTGATTATCTGAATCATCGGAAATTATGTCCCTCAAAATGGAATGAATGTAAACAATGGTAGTATTAGAAATTTCATATATTGTATTTAAATGAATCATTTGGATTTAAAATTACATCTTTTTAATTTGGAAGAATTTATGGTATATTGGAGTCTTGTATACATCATTGAATTTTTTTCTCCCATTAGACATCATATTATTCATAACATGCATAATGTGTTCTCATATTGAAGTCGTATGGGGTCATTATTCTATATTTCTCATGATGATTAATAAACAATATATATTCACCTAAAAGAATATCCATTCCAATCCTGTCATATGGATCATGAGAATTTTGGGTGATAGATTTTTTTTCATTTTGATACAATATATATAGTTTTTTAATACCATATTTATTTATTTTGAATCTAACTTCTTCACATATTAACCAAGGTCTTCCAACACATTATAACACGAGTAGTTTGTTTGACCCCTATCTAAGGAATAGTTAAATAAAAAAATTAAAATGATCTCCAACATGTTTTAAAAATTTAATGATATTTGATCAGTTTCATACATAAAACAACTATCCAATATGTAAAAATAATGTTGAATTTTCTTTCATAAAAGTAATTAAATAATATTAATGTTTAATCTAAAATTTATTTTAGTAAAGAATAACAATTAAATTTTTATGAAACCATAATTGAAACACTAGTACATATAAGAGTAATAATATAAATAACAATAAAATACTATATATATATATAATGACATGAATATAAAACCATAAAATTTAATTCAACTATATAGATGATGAATAACTATACCTAGTACTCAAAAATATTATGATTACAATTGATTTTGTTATTTTTTATCATTTTTTATTTTCTTTTTATCTAAAGTTATACATATTAAAAAAATTAATTTAAAAAATATTACTACAAATAGGTAAACATCATATATTTTATTCAGATCAATTTTGGTCAGTTCATTTTATTTATGATTAGTTTGGTTCTAGTAAATTTAGTTTTATTTTTTTTTTTGGTTTTTTATATGGATTCAGTTATTTCTTGACTATTATGGCTTTATTAATGATTGTTATGGTGAATACATTTTATTCATTATTACTATGTAATTTCATTTAATTAGGTTTTATTTAGTTCATTTATTTTTTATATTTTAGTTTCGTTAGATGAATTATAGTTTAGTTCATATCTAATGATAACTACTTCGGTCAGATCCAGACATTATTATACCAATTAAGTTGGTTTGGTCTAGTCAATTTGGTCAGTTTTTTGTATAGATATGTTAGTCTGGATAGGATTACTTGATTAAATTTTTGATATGTTTGGTTCATTTATTTTATATCGTAGTTAGGTCAGGTTAGTAAATCATAGTTTTTTAAGGTCTTATCAATTCATATAAATTTTGTTTATATAGTGGATCACCATAACAATGAATAAATTAGGTGATTCTGTGAAACATAGTGTATATAATGTAAAATCATTTTATAAAGAATGATCTCTCTATGATAATTATGATAATATTTTTTTAGTAAGTCTAAATTTTTAGATAGGATTTTATTAAAAAAATAATGATATCTAAAATAAATAGAGACCCTCATGAAATGATATTTGTTAATTTCATGGAATCCGAATTAATGTATTGGTGATCCATGATTTGATAGTAATAGAATTTGTTGATAAAAATCATATCATAATAAAGAGAATTTGTTAAATAATTTGTACTACAATAAATATTATATGACCTATTAGGCTGTTTTCTTAAGCTTGTCATCTGGGAAGAAATCATTTTTTTATTATTATTTAACATTTTTTATTCTCAATATTTTAATGAATTTTATGGGAGTTTTAAGGTTTTATATAGGCTTATATTTGAGTTTGAGTAACTCTATAGTGGATAATTAAGGAATTATATGATTGGTTATAATATTTGATAGGATTACCGTTGAAGGGAAATTCATTGACTATTATGAACAATCCCATAATGTGACATATATTTCTATATTATTATACACTTGTAAAGTTAATCATATTCAAGGAATAAACCTTTTAAGAAACTATACAATGTTTTAGGGTTGTACAATACACATTATAATAACCCTTCAAATGTATTTTTATAATAGAGAAGGATTATTCAAGAAGTTATCGGGATTATCTTTGTTGATATATTTTGTTTTCTAAAATATTAATTTTATTTCACATTCTATTGATATAAAATTATTTTTCATCTACCCCTCATGTTATATTTAATTTTTATATGTTTTATAAAATATTTATGAAGATAACCTAGATTGTATAGAGGTGTATAACGTCCCTAATATTCAACTAATCGAGAAAATACACCCAATGGGTGCATGATATCCTAAGATAATATATATGAAGGATTCCTTATTAACACTATATTTTTTCTCAATCATTTCACAATAAATTGAAAAATGTATTAGAATGTATGAAAAATAATGCTATTATAATTAATCAAGTATTATAGATTCATACATATTATATATTTATTCAAATAATAATATATCATGTGAAAAACATTAATTACAACATCATTCATTATATAAATATAATAAAAAAAATATGATTATATTAGAATTATATTTACTTGTAATGAAGATAAATTTAAAAAGAATATATCACACACAATTATATTTATTATTAAATTCAATAAGAAATATAAATAATACATACCATGGTACAAAAATAATGGAATCTGAATGAATTTTTTAGGTTATTCTTCCTGAGAAAAGAAATAAACTAAAATGATGGTTGAAATAATAATTCATATATATTAGAACATAAAAATTATATATTCATGAAAAAAATTAATTAATCCCTTTAAGGGATGAGAGACTTCAATCGACGATGAATGAAAAAAATAATTAAAAAATTAAAATAATTCGAAGATGAAAATATAACTGATTTTTAACTCACTAATTAGATGTGAAATAATATAAATGAAGTAATTTTAGAATGGATCACCTACATGGGAAAAATGGAGCATTAGGTTCTAAAAAATTTAAATAGATTCACAAATGAGGATGTCCTGCTCAAATTCTATAAATGGGTAGATTCAATAATAATTGTTTTAAAATAATGATTTTATATATTATATATTACAAATTTTATTTACAGCAACTTTCATATCCATCACTATAATGGTAATCACAAATTATATGACAGACCAATCGAATATGACCTCATATACAAATGGTTTTTGAAATCCATTGGTATAGGGTCAATGGTATTGCCTCTCTCCTCAGTAGTGTGTGTAACGAATCAGATTCTCTTTAGTGTTGGCCTTGACGATACCAAGAACCACACCAATGGGGACAATGATCAACCAATGATATCATTCTGGGCCTAATGGAATGATTCCAACAACTATATATAAGAAGTATTACTGAAGGGATTTGTATCTGTTTTGTTAGAGGTTATTAAAAAAACCCCTCAAGGAAATGATATGGGGAATTAAACATCACAAAACATACATGAATATAAATTTCATGGTATCCAAGCCATGTTTTAGATTGTACATGGCATGTTTATGGGTTAAATTTTATGTCCCTTAAACATGGGTTATTCTTATGTAAATGGTCCTTGTCTCCTTCCCATGTTCTGGTAATAGAACATGGAATTTTATATGCTTTTCTTAATATTACCATGTACTAGAACACAACATAGCCCATGTACTCATCCAGGTTGTTTTTAGGGTATTTCACGATGTGAATGTGCCTATGTAATCAATATGATATATGTATACCCTCTATGGTACACACCATGTCCATAGGAAGATCCACACACCCTATGATAGTAGGAAAAAATGTTTGTTACATAACATTCTCAAAAACACTATCTACCACAAAGAGTAATCCACATGGAATGTAGGTACGATATACTTATCCTGTAATGTGAAATTTTCCTGAGTCTTAAGTCTAATTTCTTTCATCTTCTATGTTGTTCCAACCATCAATCCGGCTGAATCTCATCGTGAAAATATTTTATGGAATCATGATGAATCCTTCCATCATTGTTAAATATATTGTATCTCAATAATCCATTTTTTATGTAAAATTATTTATCCCAATTTTTTACATATTGAAGAACATAAAATTGGGAATAAACAAAACATATGATTTGTCGCCGCTCCCATTGTCTCACCACATTCATGTTATGTCAATCCCAAATCTATAATATAATATTTTCCCACGAATATTCATGTGAAGAATTATCATTTCGTCGGGATATTTTGAACTACCTAAAAAATGATGAACACATATAGTGAATAAAGAATCGAGGGAGAATTACACTACCACAAAACATGAGGAAATAACCTATGAAAATATTTTTGTGGGATTCAATCTGTCACTATTATAATAAAAAAATGAATCAACCATCAAAATTAAAATTCATCTGGAAAAAATCCCTTCAAAAGAACTCATCCAATAATATTATCAATTGGTGAATCAGTCCATTGATCAGTTGATTCATGTTCATCATTGAAATTATGAATGGGGAACAAATCAAATCAATTCAAATATCCTACTATAATTCAGATCTGTCACCAAGGATGGATTATATGTCGTCTCAATCACTGGAGAGATCCATCAATTTCATCTCGTAGAAATCAATGAGCCTCCATTCATTCATCATCTACCCATAGAATCTGGCTTGGTTATGTCCAACAGTCGTCTAGATCTCCAGTTTTTTCATTCTAATCTTAGTAATTCCCCATAACCATTCATTTATAAATGAAGCTATATTTTTTTTCAACTAAATAGAATAAATTAATTTTATTATTTATTTTATTCATTTTACTCCCTCGTCAATTTTTCTATAAAGGCCCCATGATGACAATAGTTATATTGTGCATGGGGTAAAACCTAAATTCTAAACTAAAGTATTCCCTAATTTGTCTGATACGGTAAGGTGTTTAAATGTTATTTAATAATTTTCAGAAAATTTCATTTGTTTTCTATTTAATATATTTAATAAATTTCAATCTTTTATTTGGGGTTCATGGTGCCTCATAATCCCACTATGTATTATACCCTAGTATAAAAAATACTCTATAAAATATAGAAAACTAAGATACAAATTTTATTGAGTCATTTCATTATCAAACCCTTGGGGATCTACGTCTTGAAAATCTATAACAAGAAAAACATAATGAGATGTGGGTACTATACCTGAATCTAAGCCTTCAAATCCCATTTTATATACTAAATATTCTCATACTTCCACAAGACATGCAATAAATGAATCAACCACCCATAAAGGATACTATCCTTCATATCCTATATCTCTACCAAGTACTCAACATAGGTATCTACATCTTCAAAATCTAGGCCACCCATGTCAATAACATGTGATGGGTCATGCATGTACCTTCACTTCTACAACATGCAGAAGACATCATGTACTCAGTATAACTATTGTTGTAGGTATGTGGTGTAGTCCACCATGCCTACTCTATTTAATAACATCAATTGGATAATGAATCTCAAAGATATCTTATTTCCCAAATAAATTATTCATAATCTTATTTGACGTGAATCCAAATGGATCAAATTTTCCCCATCTGAAAACCCAAAAGTCCTTAATCTTCCATCATCAAAAGATAAGTAATATCTCTGTGCGGTCTTAATCCTCTCTAGGATGATTTGAAGCTTTTCAATAGTAGTCGGAATCAAATCTAAGATCATGAGCGTAGAATGTCATGGAACATTCCAGAAAAGTGGAATCCTATAGGTATGTTCGTACGTATCCTTAAAAGGTTTTATACATATGGTGCAATGGTAGATGTTTTTAACAAAAACAATGCCAGTAGTAGATGATCCTCTCAACTATAACTAAATTACAACAAGCAATCTCGCAACATGTTCCACATAATTTGAATGGTATACATTGTATGGCTATTATACTTTCAAGTGAAATGTTGTTCTCATGCATAGCTAAGTCTCAAAAACCCCCTATAATCCCTTCCACAATTTGGATATGAAATGAGATTCACGATTAAAAATGATCTTTTATTGAAATCATTGGAGTCAGACTATCTCCTTCTCATATTGACATTTGAATCCCACAACTAAACATTGCAGCTAAATTTTGAAGAAGTAGGAAAAATTGGTGAGTCATTCTATGTTCAAACATTTGAAACCATTTCCCATGGATGTATGTGGTAATCCTTTCATAAAATCCCTGGATATCCATTCCATCATCCAGTCAATAAACATGAGTTATTTTGAGGATGTTGTTCCACGGAACCCACAGGAATATTGGGTTCAACCATCACCTGATAATTGGTATGGAATCAAGAAACAAATTATGAAACACCGTTATTCATCAATGTTAACCAAAACTAATGTTGGGGGTCCTAGTACATTTATTCCACACCAGAATTACCAAAAAATGAGACTCATGAAACACTATTAGAACATCCTCATGTAACATCACCGTTACCAATATTCATCCTTTGAAAAGAAATACAATCTCCCCATCATAAAAAATTCCATCAGGACCAAGTTAAGTAGATATATGAGTATGTAAGATCTCATAGTCGACATCTAATATTTGTTCCTTTGAAACTCGATGTAATAGTAGAGGAGGTAAATACAATCATCTCGATATAAGCTAATCTATCAATATCCATAGAGGATCACCACAATGAGTACAACTGATCTGATGCATCGTTTAATAAATATGAACAAGTTCTCCTTTTTGAGAGTATCTGGTAACACATTTTCCACCCCATGAGAATAGATAATCACTATATCTTAATCAGAGAGTAACTATATTCATCATCTCCTTATCAGGATATTATCATTCATTGGGAAAACATACATTAGAATGTTGTGATCCAAATAGATTATAAACCTATCTCCCATTAGTTAGTGTTTCGTAATCATTAGTGTGAATATTACTAAAACTAACAAATGAATATGGGTTGAATAGTTCTTCTCATGAAGTATCAATTAACATGAACTATAGGAAATCCCTCTATACCTATTAATTATAACACAGAGAATCCCATTTCATGATGAATCACGGAACACTACATACTGGACACCCCCATGAAATAATATATAGACAACAGTGGTCAACAAACATTTCCTCAGATGCTGAAAATAGTATTGAATCATTTCAATAAACCGGAAATGATTCCTATTTCGAGTCAAATCAGTCATGGGAACTGATATTCTAGAGAAATAATTTATGAATCTCTGGTAATATCCTTCCAACCAAAGGATTCTGTGAACCTCTGTCACATACTTTGGTGGATCCTAAAAGATAATATATTTACATTTTCCAGGTATATGGACCCTCCATTGGGTGAGATAACGTGTACCCAAAACTGGAATGTCTAGATCTAGAACTGTAAATTTTAGAGATTTCCATAATTTCAATGCTCTCCGGGAACATCTAGAACTACCCACGAGTGTCTCATGTTCTCCACATTAAACACCGAGTGAAAAAGGATATCATCATGTATGACTATAATGAAATTTTCTAGTAATTGTGTAATAATCTATTTCATGAGTACCATGAACACCGATGGGGAATTGGCTATTCCTTAGGAAATCTCCACATACTCATAGAGAATGTTGAAACATCTTAATTTAATAGTCAGTATACTCTTCTTATAATCACAACTAGTGATATCCTAACACGAGGTCATCCTTAGATAACCATAGATCCCCCAAAAACTAATCAATGAGGTCATGGATGCTTGGAAGTGGATGATTATTATTATTTTTCACCTGTTCCAAGAACTTTTAGTCCACACACAACCTCATAAACCAGTCCTCCGTGGAAAAAAACCTGGGTTGCCCAGGGTGAAGCACTATGTCTAACAATTTCTTTCCCATGTAATTCTGCCAACTACACACTCAAATCACAAATCCATTCATGATCCATCAAATTTTATGGTGTAGATATCAAGGATATAACATGCTTTAGATCAAATTATAAGTCTATTTACTAGTGTAGAGGTATGCCGAGAATGTCCTCAATGACGACGTTATCATTCTCATCCTCTACTGTTTGAATGTAAGTACACATAAAATTCAATGATTTAATAGTCATGCAAGAAAACTGGTGATTACAATGCTACAACAACATATACATGAGTCCATCATGTGTTTTCTAGGTTTCCTTGTTAATGAAAAAGGAGAACTTCTGTTACCTAGTTGACACTCCACATCCTTCACCTGAAATAGTCAATCTGAGCATAGACAATGGATAACAAGAACATAACTAATATGGCATCATAAGGACATTTTTTAACAAATACATCCTAACAGAAATGCTTTCTTAATGATTAATGTATCATTTTCTACACATGTGTGTAATTAGTTATTCAAATCCAATAGGAGTCTCCAGAACAAGGGCCAATCGAATGGATCAACCCAAACATATATGTCACGTAAAAGGGTTTTGGAAATATATTAATATCTATAACCTATGTCTATTAGTACTATAGATATGGTAAAAAATATATATATCTTACATTGAATCATTCCTATATCCTATGGGTTATATTCTTTGACTGATTGTAGTTTTTTCTTTCTCTATCATCCAGTTCTATGATCCTTGTGTGGAAACCATGTGGTGGTGGTGGTATCAAGTAAAATAGTATACCACCTCATGATACTATTAAAGATCCTATTTCATGTAATCCTCACTATGGTCCAACCTTATCCATTGTTTTCCTCATCCCTGGTGACCCATCAACGGTCTCTCTATCAACTGTAAGATGGTTGAGAAATCATAGGTGATATGTACCCATAGAGCACATAAGTAAAACCACCTCTAATTGGGATAAATTTTACTATACTTTGAGCCATAAACTATAGATTCCCCCTTCATGGGATCTCCTCTTATAATTTATCAAACTCACAGGTCCTCAAGCCTATTATCAGCTCACTATTACCAAGGTATCTTCTCGTATGTCCCTGTTACATGAAACCACATACTATATCTGCTCATCCAAGAAAAACCCTAACAACGAAATTCACTCTAGAACCCCCACATATGTATTAATTCATAGAGTTATAAAACTTATTATATTTCTACTTTAAAACCATCCCCAAAGGTTTGATACTTGTAGAACAGGTCTTGAACCCTATCCATCGATCACCTAGAATGGCTAGTAAACCCAAATAAATACCCTGATACTCTCAAGTCTCCCAACTAGCGCTACAAAATATCTTTTATATATAAATTCCACAATGTATATGGTGATACATCCACACTAAAATTGAACTCAAACATTGACCACACTAGTGTCACCTCTTTATAAGACTTGGTCACTAAACCCAACACTGACATGTTGAGATGTATTGAAGGCTCTCCACTAGTACAACCATCTGATTTGATGGTGTCCTGGCCATATGGAAAACATGGTTTTCATTGGTAAGTAAGCCCTTATCCAACCATGGATATGAATCAATTCAGAATAAATTGGGTCTATATCACTGAAAATCATGAAGTGCGCTCAATCTAAAAACCTCATCTTTTGTTACTGTGGGTACTAACTACTTTACTATAGGTTTTGGTATATATGGTGCCCCAAATATTGGTTAAATCTCGAGAACGAGTCCATATTTTTACATCTCATCACTGTGTGGGGGGGGGGGGTCATCCTCAGGATTACATCGAGCAATCCTAATATAAATACATCATAGAGGTGTCCTAAAAAACAAAATGTACCGTAATCATTGCATATATTTTGTGAGAATAATCAATAAGTACATGGAAACCATAACCCATTCTTAAATGATACATGTATAGTTTTTCTCATTCAACATTTTTTCTCATTTAAATATTAAAAAATAATGTGATCAGAGTCCTAGCTTATGGATATGTTAGATGCCTCACCAACAATGGAATTATTAACATAAAAGGGTTAAATAAAAAAATAAAATGGTTTCCCCACAACCAATCTCACATACTCCAATCATATGGTAGGACCTAATCCCCTGATACCATTCATTAACAACCCATCAAATTGTGGAATGACTGATGAAACCCCAATCCTGACTCTAATAGGTCATGGAATGGTGAGTAGAGATCAGTATGCCTAACACTTACTATAGAGGACATTTCTTATGTACATGTACACACACACATATCCATGCTCATATAATGATGAATGTAAAAACAACTGAACCAAAATTCACGCCTACTTCTAAATCCCATAACCATAGTACACCATGAAATAACGGAATGTAAATAGGTGTAAATACAATCCATCCTAACTGATTCTGAAAACAAGTCCAACATGAAATTAAAACGGGGTATACAATCAGAATACTACATAAACATACATAGATTTGTCTGATCTCACTGAGATTTTTCTGTTACTAGTATGCCAAATAATCTATGAAATGTTTGAGTGACTTAAAATAACAATACATATATGGGAAAATTTCATGTAATTGTCAGTATAAAAATACCATGTAGGATAACTATAAACCACTATGAATACAAATATATAAATATAGTCATCATTACATAGATATATGTATAGAAAACATATAAAATGAATATTCATATATAATAAAGAGTATAAAAAGTGTATATGTAAGTCACAACCATATTATAAAACCCTATGATTGTTTCTCAGAAATTCCCCATTAAACTCATAAGGAATAACACACAATAATGTTTGATAGCACTTATTATGTCCCTCTGAGTGGAAATTCTCTTCATGTATATCCATTTGAAGAAAATGATGATGATGTAAAGAGATACGATACACATATGAGGATCCCTACCAATGTTTGTGGGGGTATACTAACAACTCAATATGTATTATCTTACTAATTTTAGGATCACAACCCACATAGTACTAGTAATGACTCTACCAATAACACCACCTAGAGTACAAATTTGAATAAAGGGTCTCTTTCTGGGTCTCACTTGAGGATTCCAACAAATCTATCCATGAAGTCATGTTGAATAGATAAATATTATTTTTGTAGGAGGTGATTCCCTAATAAACCATAAGAAAAGGATATTGGATGTTAACCCTAATATAACAGGTCCATGATTGAAAGGAAAAGGACTTCGAGAAATGTTTTTTAATGTACATGTCGTGTAGAAGGGTTACACATTGTGTTTAATGATGTCAGGTCCTACCCATGTAAACTGATCATGTACCAATTTCATGTATATGTAATTGTTAATAACGTGTCATATGCCCTTGTGTTAGTCTTGTTTCTAGTACATAGCTTGGCCTATGTACTTTCCTTGTCTATTTCTGTGTAGCGGACCACACGACATGTCAGTGCCCACGTACTCCATCTATTGTCTAAGAACCCTATATGTTACGTGATAGATAATTTGGGAGATACCACACACATTTTTAAAGGATAATGTTTTAATTTGATACATTATGTTCTCAAATACCCTATCTTTCACTAAGAGGAAACCACATGGATTCTATATGTAACTAACACACCATTTAATGAAAAAGTTTACAGATTCTAAAATCGTGTTCTTTGTTTATTCATTGGTGTTTTCAACACTAATTTGTACATTCCTCCAAATGAAAACTGAGTATCATTTCCCAATGATTAATTCCATCATACATCTATATATAAAAACCTTTTGATATAGTCAGAATGATTATTTATTCATTTTTATTCATTGTGAGCTGAGGAAAACGATATTGTGTTTTAAAAAATATGATTTATTTGTCACTCCCATAATCGGTCCACCGTTAGGTCGTAGTGCTCTCAGATATATGATATCGGGTTCTAGTTCCATGAAAAAAGTGTTCAATGATCTATTCATAACAATATGTAATTCCTCATTTCTATGAAGAAATTTGACAATAAAAATATATAATGGGGAGAAATTCCAAACCACATACATGAGGAATGAACCTCATCTAATGTTAGTGTTGGCCTTGATCCATCACTATATGAATAATAATGAATATTCAATCATCAAAGTGAAAATTATCTATCTAAAATCTCAAAAATAAAATCATCAAATAAGTTGACTAATCCAAGAATCCATCTAATGGTTAATTCAATCACATTCAGCATAGAAACTAATAACGTGGAATGAATAAAACAAAAAAAATCATACCTTAATTTGGGACGATCACTAACGTAAGACAATTTAATGTCTTAGTTTTTGGAGAGATATTTCAATTCAGTCTCATAAAGGTCATTGATCCATGATTCGGTCAACATATGCCAATGGAATCCCAATCACCCTTCTCCAGTAGTCTTATGGGTCTCTATGTTTCAACTTCTAAACCTAAGAATTACATAAAACCATTTATTTATAAAATAAGATTGGTAAATGTGTCAAATAAATTGAATAAAATAAAATAATTAATTATTTTATTCATTTCATATCTGCAATAAAATTTCTACAAATTCCCAGCACCACCCATGGTTATGTCATACATAGGGTTAAACTTGTGTTCTGAATGTAACAATGACCTCCGATTTCTGATATGACCCCCCTTTAGATGTTATTCCACTTTTACAATAGAACTATGTTTGTATTCTATTTAATATATTTTAAAAAAATTATGGGAACACTATTACTCAAAATCCCACATTGTCTCAACACATGGTCTAAAAAATAGTCCATACAATATCAAAAACTAATACATCAAAAAATATGAGTCATTATGTGATTCTAGTGCATAGATTACCTTATAAATATATTGTGATACATTTTAAAGGTGTCCCTATATATTTTTTTGTATGAAATCCATTATATTAGTTTTGATACATGGTAACAGAATCCCAATAATGTGATACTATTGCATGGGGTCCCGTTAATGTGATTTACATGTATGAATTTTATTTGGAATTAAGTTTCTTAATGATTATTATATTTGTACATGATGTCTATCTTGAATTATTTTAATCATGAATTTAATAGCTAATAATTTATGATAAAGAGGTTGAAATACATATTTTATTATGAATTTTTGTAATTAAAACCCTTGATATTCTATGGGACTCCTAATATAATACATAGATCAGTATGTTATTCCATAGGTCATGGATAAATTTATTATCTATAGATATGATTAAAATGTCAATACATATATTTTAAATATATGTATAAATTAACTATATATTTTTTTGTACCTTATTAAAAGGTATTTCGATATAGGATGAAGTAGGTATGGTTGAATGTAAGTCCATTGAGAAACTTGAGCATGAATTGTTTATATATTTTTTTATTAATGCCTTATTTTTATACATAAACATGTTTGTATTTTTTAATACTGAACTGAATAACATTACACACTCTTGGTGGTGGCCTACTAAGTCTCTATCACACCCGTTTTAGGATACCATTTCCATGGGATAACCAAATAGACCTTATGATTGCAATTTTTGGGATGAAATCTATTCATGTGTTATTACATTTGTACAATGGTTTTTAGGAGAACCAGAGTACATCCTATTTTATGATGCTCCTAGAGATAAACATTTAGTATTTATAATTCCTTTTATATCATTCATTATATCACTTATTGTATTTTATTTTTTTACATTGTATCATAACATGTTTTTAAATGGTTACTTACTCAAGAATTTTTTACCATCCACTACTATTTTTTCTATATGTATCTATTACTAATATATTTTTGATAAACCATTGTGCTGCACATGTCATGAGGGAATAATATCTCTAATATTCCATAATAGAACCCTCTCTTAACATCCACATCCACTTCTCTTTATGGATTAATTCATGAGGCAATGTGGCTAGTCAAATCGTTGAACCAGTTCAGTGGACCCCAGGTCTGGATGATAAATCATTGGAATAAACACATTTTTATTCTTGATATTTTATTATATAGAAAAACACATTTACTCATGTTTTCTGGGATTATATTAAAAACAACTACTACCATTTACTAGTATTTAATATAAAAATAATTATTCCATATTAGGAATGATAATTTCAAAATATGTTAAATAGGTAAGAATTATATATTTTCAAAATGAGCAGTAACTATGGAAAATGTTTTCACATTAGTATGTGTAAATAATGTAAATATAGTAATGAATTATATGATAATCATATTGAAATATATGTAAATACTAAATTATTTCTATTTCATATAATTATTTAATATATCCAAATATAACTTTTTATGATTGGGTAACTTGGATCCATTTTTATTTTATTATTACATTTAAATTATTTTATTTATAGAATAAATCAAAAATGCCAACATCTATGTTTAAATACCATTAATATTTTTTAAATAATTTTTAAAGGAGGATATGTATAGTTATAAATTTTTATTGGAAATATTAAATATTTTTTTTATGTTATTTTTGTTATTGAAGGAATAATTAAATTAAAATTTTATGCTACATCAATATGATTCTTTTTCATGAGGTATAAAATTCAGGTAAATGATTATAAAAATATAATGTAATATTTTGTTGGTTCATTTATAGAGTTATGTGTATTTTTGGGAAACATATAATGACTTTTTTTAAATTTTAGATTCAATATAAATTAATGTATTCACTTTTATAAAATTCAACTATATGGATAGTCACAAAAAGACCATTAAGGTTATCATATATAGAATAATGTTTTTAATAATGAATTAATGTGCGTAAAAATATTTTATTAATAAAATTGGATGGTATGTGGCCTATAATATCAATCATTTTCCAATAATGCTTAAATTTTCCTTTTACAGTAACATTTCTAACACCTAAATAGTAAAAGAACTTCAATATTGAGGTAATCATCAAGAAGGTTGTCAAGAGTTTAAAACCAAAATATAAGGATTAAAACATTACCTAAACTTGTATAATATTTTTATTTCATGGTATATACATATCATCATATTATATTTAAAATATATTAATTTGGATATGCATAAAAATGAAAATTAAATTATATTTATTTAAAACATTATTAAAATACAAGTGTTCCCCACTTTTCTTTTTATAAAGAAACCCCATATCATGTATTTCTAATACTTGTTGATATTCATAGACAATCCAATATATATAAAAACTACTTAAAACTTAATTATATACATTTTATATTTTCTTATATTATTAAAATTCAATCATTGTGGTCCTAATAGAGATATGGAAGGCTGGATAATCAAATATGTGTTATTCATATTATTTGAGGGTTTTCATTTTACATCTTCTTCTACAACCATAAATTCATTCCTATGCATTACTAATTACAAAATATAAAAATAAAATATACTTAAATGTTATTATGTTCATTTCATAACCTTAATCACCACATTTTTCTTTCATATGGATAATTAGTGTATCAATCATGTGTTAGTGTGGAATTAAACCACCATGAAGTGATATAATTCATTTTCCATTACAACCTCACATTAATTTATATATATATATATAATAAGTATAAATTATAATTATCAAATTATTATGATTTTTAATAGATAATTAGTATTTATCTTTATTTGGTTAAATCCTTCAAAAAATGGAATCATGAAACGTATGTACATACAATCTATAATATCAACAAATTATGGTAAATAATTTTTCATAAAAGCTTTAGATAAATAGTTAAAAAATTTATATAATGATAAAATATTATATTCATGAAATTACATGAATTTATGATGTTTTGGAAAAATGATCAAGGTGATATGACTGATAGTTCTGAACTATAACATACATAAAAAATGAAACATTTTTTCACCTAAAACAATGATTTTTTTTTAGAAAATTATAGTAAATTGTAGTTGAAATGTTATAGTTTTTTCATATAGGGATGTTTACTTATTTTTATTGAATGTGGATATATGTATAATATATTTAAATTTATTATAAAGGAGTATAGAGTGCTTATAAAAAATGTAAGATGTGAGGCGAGGGGTTTTTATCTCACATTTATTTAATTGAGACATATTTCATATTAATAAATTGTTTCATTTGTTTGGTGATTATAAAAACCATTAATTTATATTATAGTTATCATTTTAAATATTGTGGTTATTTATAAATTATCATATGGTCCTCACTTTCACTGAGTATTGAATCATTTATTATAAAATTTGTATGGGGGTTTTTATTTCATTGTTTTTTCATTTATACATTTTTGATATTATAAACCTGTCTTGTTTCTAAAGGTGTAAATAATACCCTTTTAAAAAATTCTATAAATAATTTAAATGTGGTGACTATAATTAATGATTATTCTGAATTAATTATTTCATGTATCTTATTCATCAAATGTAACCAAGGCTATGAGGGTTAATCATTAGATCTCACTTTTTATTTGGATTATTAGTGTTTATATTTTTCATTGGAAATTATGAGATTTAGATCACTCAATTTTCCATTTATTCTATTATACTATTCTTCATCTAATATTGTTTTTTTCTACTCATTTTCCCATATTCTTCAATTTTGAAAACCATTATATTTTTTTATATGTAAACTGAAATTATTTCTCCATGGGGTTATCTAAATAATTATTATTTGTAAATAATCCAATAAAATTTAAATGTAATTTATATAAATGTTTTTATTATAAAATAATATAATAAATTTCATTTTTTTCCTTAAGAATAATGAAATTTAATTATTTTTAAAATGGTTCGAAAATAATAATTTTCTTACAAATATGGAATAAGAGTGTTTCTATGAAGTAAAACAATTATTTTATTAGGATAAATTTAAATGATTATATTGTTTTTTTTAAAAAAATCATATCACAGTATTCATTATTTTATTATTTTCAATGGTATCTGAAGAAAATTATATTTTCCATGTTCTGAAAGAAATTTTTTAAATGTTTATTTAAATTTACATTTCATCATTGTTAGTACAATTTGATGTCCACCATGTTACATTATAAATATGTTCTTATGATGAAATATTTATAATTTCACTTGATGATTTATTTTTATGTAGAAATCTTTATGAATCATATTTTATATATCTGATTTAATTTATCCAAAATAAATTATTTTATGATTATGATAATGAGATGTTTTTTAAACCTATTTTATTTCTAAGGGATGCGTTATGATTATATGATTAATTAATTAAAATGTAGTATAATAAATATGAATTGATTTTGATTACATTATGGGTTGACTAAGAATAATAAATCCCTATAATACATTAGGTAACTATGGAGTTAAAAATATCCTTCTAGACGAGAAATTTAATAAACATCTTGAGACGATTAAGTAAATAAAATTGTAATAGATGATGCATTTTAATATATGTATGTTTCTCCTAATATAATTTTGGATTTTATAAGTTTGGATTATCCATATAAGAATTTAATCCCACCAATAAATGATGTTTTTAGATGTGATCCCTGAAATATTATTTTGATGATTATGATTATTCCAAAATTATTCAATTATTTATCATATGATCATATTCGTTTGATATGTTTTCTGGGATTATTAATTTATATTCACTTATTTTTTATCTAATAAAAATATTAAAGCATTAAACAATGACTGAGGATTATGAGATATAAATTGTTGGTTATAGGTTTCTATTATAATGATAATGGACTCATACTTATATTCTCATGACAAACTTATAGATAATAATTTACTATTTCCTCCCATGATTACCATTATTGAGAATCCGATCATATACTTTTTTAATATTATATTTTCCTAAGATATGAATGGGGGATTAATTATAATTTTTGTTACAAGAGTTATTGGTTTGAATAACTGAGTAGAAGATGAGGTTGATCATTCATTTTACAAATATATATGTCATTTATTCAAAGGACTCTAAAAAAGTTTGTTTTTGGAATGGATTTCAATTATTTATTGAAAATATTAAAAAATTAAGATGTAGGAATTATATATATAATATTTCAGTAACATTATATTTTACATGGATATTAAAATTAAACTCATGTATTTCCACTCAAGACAATTTATAAAATTCATTCTCTGAAATTTTAATTTTTTATAATAATAATATAATCTTCAATATCGATATTTATGAAAAATGATTCCATTCAGTATAATCAATATTAATAGTATCAATCATTTAAAAGAACTTTTATTTTTAATTTATTATTATTCAAACTATTTGTGCATATTACTGTGACATCAAATAAAAAAAATTGAACATTTCTATTTAAGATCATTATTTTATGAAAATTATTATATATTCCGATAAACAAATGAAAATAAAAAAAATTGAGAGTATATATATAAAGTGATGCTTAACTAAACCATAAATATACAATATCTACTACCAAATTTAATCCAATATATAAGAGATATGGTTACTACATAATAGGGGTCATTTGTAGTCTAATCACCTCTTATTTTATTTATCTCACTAAACTAATCATGTTGATTATTAATTACATTTACCAATTAATCAATCTAAATCAGTGTAAAGTGTATTTATATAATAATAATATAGGGTAATGTTGAGAATCTACATCCAAAAATTAAATTTATGAAATAATAATCCTAATGGAAAAAACAATTTTCAGAACATAAACACTATATGATTAACGTAATAAAACATATGAAAATAAAATAAACAAAATTAAATAAAATGATCAAGGTATCATATGATAATAAAGATACTTCTCAATGTATATTTTAATAATTCTTCTAAAAATTCATTAGAATCCATAGATTTTATGATGATTTGTATGCATATTTACATATATTGTTTTATATATCTTAGTCCTAACCAATGAAATTCCCTAACTATATAATTTTCAAAAATTATTGTATTCTTGTAGAAACATATTCAATACTAGTTTGAGTAGCATGAATCTATAATTGTGAGAACCTTTTTATTCTGATGATCAAAATAATCATTATATTAGTATTTTATTAACAATTATCTAGGAAGGTACAACTTCATATCTAGGGGCTCATTGATATCAAAGTAACAAACAATATTTGTCCCCATACATTAACCTATCTCATCATAACCATCAAATAAGGAATTATAAATTTAGAAAAATATATCATAATTACAATGAAACCACACCAAATTTCCAATAATAGCCAAAATCTATTAATTCAATATAAAAATTTTGGACACTCATGAATGATTATTCAAAAATCATCAAAAAGACTTAGAATCAAGTATGTGTGGTATATCATCAGTGTATTTGATTTTATTTTTTTCCGTAATGGTTCCGGTTCACATTATATATATCATCATAACAAACACCAATGGATTGATTTTATAAAGATTTATTACGGTATAAAGTACATAAAATAATATATTTAATCATCTAATGATTCAATATTCATCCTCAGTCATCTAATATGAAAACCAACATTGTACTGAATATCGTCCAAAATAGTCTAATATTATATGTTTATCAAATCAAATGGTTCTGAAGGGAATATACGAAAATTATTTAAACAAATAATCAAGTTAAAAATAATTTCTATCATGTTTATATTTATTTTCAATACAATTAAACAAAAATTATATTTGGACCATTAATAAATATTGAATGATTATGATAGGTAGATAGAGAGTTCTGGAGAATATAATCTGATTCCAAATGGCATGTCAATATTTATTATGAATAAGTATAATATAAGATATAAAATTACAATGGATGAAAGTAGACCCTAAATTTGTTATATAGTAACTGAAAATTGTATGTAATACATTCATGAATTTTTTAATGATAAATTTAAAAAAAAATATTAAATATAAGACTAATTCTATAATTTAATAAGAATTTGTTGAGAAACTCTAGCCTCATGTCCCAACATGAATCATATATGGTTTTACGTAATGTATAATACAAATATATGTGTATTAAGTCAATGAAATTTTCTTATTTATTTGATTATTATTATTTCTTTTATGAAATTTTATATTGTACTATTCATTTATTAGACTTATTTTTCTTATATCGATCACTTTTAGATAGGTAAGTTCATAGCTCCAAATTATCATTGACGTAAAGGTATCAGCTGATGCAAACTATATAATTGTTTCATAATATCTGATATTTCCATTATATATGTTTTATATAAATCTAAATTAATAAAATTTAGTTGACATGATGATAGATTCATTTTGTTGGATCATCATTGACAGGCTTATTTTAGACACATATTATTTACATAAAGTGATTACAATTATAGTTAAAAAAAATTTGGACTACATTATCATCTATGAATAATAGATATTATATTTATTCAAATTTATGTAAGATTAAATCATTTAACAAATTATTATGAATATCCAAGAATTGAATAACATAAAAAAATATCATTATTCACTTAGGTTCTGTAAAGTTACCATATGAGAAATATTAATTTTCAGTGTGTTTTAGAAATAAGTAGAAAAGTATATTATCTTATAGTTTTATAAAAACATAAATTTTTGTTAAAAAATATATCACATTGTTAATTTTTATATAAAATAATATTATTAAATTGATAATATAATAATAAATTTTAATATCATGGTTTTTGAAACACATATTTTTGACATAGAAATTATATATTAAGATGGATTATGTGATATGTAATTTCTGAAATAACATAATTATTTAGAAAAATGGTTTTATTAACATGAATATCAAATCTTTATATAAAAAAAGAAATGTGTTTTTAATTTGTTTTCATTCTAGAAAATACCAAATTCTAATGGGAAAAGAGTCAACGAGAAATCACATTTAATTCTCATTTTACTCAAAATGATTCATGAAAATTTAATCAAAGGGTGAGGTTTGAAAAAACTAGGACCATTATGATTTGGATAGTGGTGTATAAAAAATATTTTTTAATAAATTTATTAATTGAAAATGTTTTTTCGTAATATATAAATAGGTGGAGGTGTTGTATATATAGCTAATAGAGGGGTTTATTTTAAAATAATGTGTAGAATATTATGTAATTGTTTCCATATATCATTCATATTATTAATTCAAAGTATTATATTTGGTTAATAAATTATAAAAATGAGTTTCAAATTACATTTAAACCCCAAAAATTGAACATCGAATATAGTGAAAAATTAATTATTTGATTATAATATAAAATAGATTTTATAAAAAGATGACATAACTCAGGTTAGAAATATTTAATTATTGGTTATGAAATTCATAATTTAATTTTTAAATACACTATTTTAATATTTATATACATTTTTTAATTAAACACCATTTATTGTTTTTTAATTCATATTTATATCAATATGATGCAATACATGATATGGTATAAGAAAAACCTGTAATTTTTACAATTCACCAAAAAAATAAAATTTCTCAAGAAATTAACAAAACATAAAATTAAGATTTTTTTGGAAATTAAAAAAAAAAATTCCATTTAATAATAAAATTACTAATTATTATCAATTAAAATTTTATAATAGAAAATATAATATATAGAAAACAGTTTATCTGAAGAAAAAAAATTATTTTGTTATGAGTGATGAATCTTTTTGTTATTTTTACTCCCTAATTTTTATATTGTTTCCAATTATTTATTTATTTATTTATAATGTTACATTTCATCAATATAACTCCTAATTAAGAAGAATTTAAAATTTTAATACATTCATTATAATAATTTTTTTGTGGAATGATATTTATACAAAATCGATACAATATCATTTAAATTATAGCATACATTATCAAAATATAAAAATAATTTTTCAAAAATAAAACCATATACATATGAGGAATTAATTTTTTAAATAAAAATATTAATTCTTAATACATTAGTTATATATTACAAAATGCCACTAATCATTCTTAATTTTTTAATTTCGAGTAATAAAACCTAAATATAGAATATTATAAAAATATTTTAGGAAAAATGTACTTATAAATAGATAAAAAAATATAATATAAAATATTTTTTGTATAATAATGATATTTTCCCTTTTATTATATCATTGTTTTTATATAAAATGTCATAAAATATTACACTAAATTTTTATATTACATGATTTTTATAAAATGATCATAGTTATCAGACTTTTTATACAATTAAATTATAATTATAGAATTACAATTGAAATATATATATATATATATAGATATATATGTTTATAAGTAATGTATTTATTGAATATAATTATATTATTACAATAAACCATGGATTCAGTAATAATTATTTAATTAAACAAGGTTAAAAAATAAATATCCTATATAATTAAAATTTATAATACAAATAATATTTTAATGAAATTCATTTATAAAAATTTTGTTTCAAAATCTCTTATAATATCATAAAATAAATATAAGTGAATTTATTATTTAGATAAATAATTTATTATTAATATTTATAAAAATAGTTTTTAAAAATTTAGTATATTACACAAATTTTTCTTATTGACCATGGCATAAACTGATTCCAAATAAACCCATAAAATCATTGAAGGAAATTGAACATCCTAATCACTGGAATAGACTCAACATATTGTGCCATGATATCCACCTTATAATCTGGAAAAACCATTACCACTACAAATTAAAGAAACATGTTGTAATGAAACAAACACTCAATAATATCAAAAAAATAGGAATCCTCTAAAACATATCTGATCTATCTATATCAAATCCTATATGGAAGATAGATTCCCAACTAAAATCCCCCCTTATGAAATCATTATTTCAATACAAATTTGGAAACATGTATCAATATATAATTTGAGATATTGCAGAAAAATATACACATATCACTAATTTTGAAGAAAAAACACCAAAATGGATTTCTTGAAGTGGAAAATATAATAATTAAGATATGGGTACAACCCTATATATATTAAGGTAAAACCCAAAACACCCCCAACACTAATTGATATTTTGAAAATCATCTCAAAAATAATAATATATCAAAAAAACCATGTAGTAGCTAATTATTTAGAGATCACATGGGAGATGATTGTGGATTAATGACACATTAGGCTAAAAGACAATTATATATAACATGGTGCATCAAATAATTAGGGACCGAAGAATGCATATAATTTGTAATACAACCTTATGTATGGATACACACAAACATGAGAACCATTTGAGAATAAATAGAGGATTAAAATAAAGATAGTATCCTCATTTGTAAAAAATATGATAAATGATGATAGAAAATAGTAAATAAATTTGGTGTATTCTATTGTGTATGACTGAGAAGAATAATAAGAAAAATATAAAAAATTACTAAAATGATTAAAATTTAAAATAATAACTAATGAATTGTTCTGTGAAATATAATGATAAATAAAAAAATCAAGGGAGATAATGACTAGTGTTGAAGATCTTAATTATTTAAAAGTATAAAAAATTCCATGGCCAATCCAAGATAAGATAAGAACATCAAAAAACAAAAAAATATATGAATAGTTAATGATAGATGATATTGGGAAAATATCCGAATTAAAATGTAAAAAAGAACCAATTTAACCTAATGATATGTATGGAAACCCTTCAACTGGGGAATATGAGATAGCCTAGAGAATGATGATACCTTGTACTATATTACTATATAATAAAAAACTATTTCATTATTCAAACATTCACCTTAATAATACCCACTATAATGGATTCTCATGTTAACATTATAGTAATAACATTATTACATAATTTTAATCCAAACACTATGGTCTAATTTTCTATTTTACCCTATTGCTAAACCATTTGAACACTTATATAAATAATAATTACCACATAATTACCAATAAGAAATTTATTGGAATCTATATTTAATGAAATGAAATATCGAATGTTCAATGGACAAAATGAAAAATCAAATAACTAACTATAAATGTATTAAATGAAGAGAAATTCATTTGGAATTAAATGGGAAAACATTCTAGTAAGTGATAATAATTATATCTATCTCCAAAACATTATAAATGTAATTGTCATCCCAATCCAAAAATAGAATATAAAATAATCTATTTTTTACTTAATAAAGATATTCTTCTAATAGTATATTGTAACAATCGTTCTAGAATTCAATTTTGGGATGATATCACCTCCCCAGAAACCCTAACATGTGGTATAACTGTTATTATTGATATACTGATCAAGTAGGATATATTTTAGAATTAATACCTCATTGATTTACCCAAGGTAATATGATATTTCTCTCAATCATGGTGTCAATCCAAAAATTGAAAAGAATTCCACATTTTATATAATATGGTGATCTAAAAATATAGAATTTCAAAATTTAACACAATAAAATCATTTTAGTAATATAAAAACATTTTTTAATATAAAACATCAAATTTTAGTCAAAATACCAATATCACAACCTATAAATAATGATGTAGGGTATTAATCATAATAATATAAACTCATATAGAATCATGCAAATAAAAATATCAAAAATAATAGCATTGATATAGGTTCATTTAAAAAATATTTTAAATTTATATGAAATAAAAACTATATTATAATAATTTATCATTAAATCATAATATCATGGGATTTCATTCCCAAAGGGAATATAATGAAATGATCATTATGTATTAATTTAGGAATATTTTACATCATGTATAATGGCATGTGAATCTCCATTTTGAATGATATTAATTTTAAAAAATATAATTAACTCCACAATAAATGTACCCTAAGATGACACATTATATTTAAATATTCAAAAAATTATGAATGGGAACCCACTATAACATTGTAAAGTAATCAATTAAATATAGTAATAAATCGAACATCATTATGTTTTCACCATAAAATAATCCCATTATTTCATAAGTAATTCCTTTCTAAAATTGATATAATATTTGTTTAAAATGAAAATATTATGACCATATTAGGTAAATTGCTACTAATATCATACTCTACATATAATTTATGAGATTTATTTAATGTTTCTATTTTTTTGATATACGAAAATATACATCACTCTAAAATCATTTTCATACGTATTCTAATTATTTCATATATAGGAATAACATGGATGTCATTTTACCTACTATAGGTAATCCATATCATAGTAAACATAAAATTCTATCCAAATTGTTATAAATTTTTAAATTTTTTAAGTTTACCTTTAATTGAATAAACAATGATTTCATAAATATTTAATTAAAAATATTGAAAACATGTTTTTATATATCTTTGGATGGCCCACATGGACATTGTAATATTACATAGGAATTTTAACGAATATTTCACATAAATTTGTTACCCTAAATTCGATTAATAATTTAAAAAAATATAAAGGGAGAATTGGTAAAATAATCCAAAGACAAACTTAGTGTCCTTATTAAAAAATCCTAGAAAAATTTAATTCAACATATCATACAATTTGAACCGCATGGGTAGTAAATAAAAAATCATTATAATATTATATATAATCATACTGAATAAAATTCCTTACATTAGAATTTTACTACGATATAACTACTTCTCATTCCCTCGATTATTAGTGGAAAAACATAAGAATTTTTCAATGATAAAGAAACCTATATAATATAAATTCAAATAAAACAAGAGACATTTGATTTGTATAATATATAGTAAATCACATAGTTAAAATACAATAGAAGATAAAAAATTAAAAATAACAGCAAACATTCTAATGTGAATAACCCGTTAGTTAATGAAGAATTATAAATCCCAAAGAGAAACTCTAATGCTATTTTTTGGTTTATTTGACTAAAATTCACCAATCTAAATCTATGTATACTCATATAAAACCAATAAAATATGACATGTCGTATACATGAATTGTGAAATACATAAATCATTAGTTACTATGGATTAATAATAAGAATCAATAATATTTACACAATACACATAACTCTCATGAGATAATATAATATGGTGAATTCATGTGTATATGTATATAAAAATTATATATTTAGAAAAAGAAATATGTATATAAATGAACGTAACATTATTTATAAATATAAATATATAAATAATATTTATTAAATAATATCATCCAAAAATAACCCCTTCACCTCCATTACAGAACATAAAATAAATATAATACCACATATAACTTCCCTGAACCCACATAAACTGATATTGTACTAAAAAACATTTTTTTTTTGAAACTAATTAATGTGATCCAATTATTTCTCCAAAAACATATAACACCAAATAGAAATTTTGGATCACATACATAACCAAAGGCCATTTAGGTTTAGTGTTTAATAAAACTGTGAAAAAATATTACATAAAAAATATAGATTACATTGAAATAATATTATCCCTTATATTCCAAGATATTAATATTACATATTATTTCTTCAACATCTCCCACAAATATTTTCACATTAAAAACCATTTTAAACCCAAATAATTTAAATTTTTTTATTTATATGATTCGGAATTAGAAACATAATAAAAGGTGAATTCAAATTATCTAAATGGTTAAACACGGTCATTATGATTTTAATTTCATCATAAAAAATAAGAGGAGATTAATGATATTATGGGTTATTTAATTTTTAATAATTATCTTTTGAGATCTCATACACAACATACATAATCCCATAAACTTATTGTATGTAATTAATAATAAAAATTGTCAGGATCCTTCGAAATAAATAATCATAAGCCATATTATATTGATATTTATAAATGGAATCATTAAAACCCAATAAAATCCTATTTAAAACAGGTTGGTATCATGGAACCTTAAGTCCATAAACAATTTAAAACTCATTTCATTAATAAATTGATATTTTTCAAATATATATGATAAAAACATCAATAACATTATACATATATCCTATAAATAAATTTAAAATTACCAAATTAATTAGAGAAATATAAAGGTGCTCACTTATCATATATTATAATTATGGATCACCAGAAAACATATGAGAAAACCTATCATATAAGTTATATCATGCTCACCCAACCCAATCTGGGGGCATAAGTTATAAAAACTATATAAAGATCACACTTTATTCATGAGATATAATGGGATTAAAAAAAGTATATAATATATATTTGGAACACACATTCATAAGAAACAACTTCCATGTCTTATTAATGATTAAAAAAATTATAATTTCCACTTTTCAACATATCAATAACCATTGTTTGTTTATTTAATTATTCAACAATGGAAATGAAATGGGTGTAATTCTATTCTCATATTCCATCCAGATAATTAATATTCAACAAACAATTATAACATATGCCTAATCTATCTATGTAACATCCTGGGTGGTTGATGTCGATTAATATAATTTCCATTAAATGATCACTAAGAACACTATTGAAAAAATACCCTTTTCATATTGAAAATTAATATAGAAAACTAAATTTTCTTAATGTATTTTATGAAACCTTATATTTGAATATAAACATAGAAATTTTTTTAGGATCATTAATGACGATAATAAACACTATGGTTGGAAAATATAATAATGTGGTAAATGACAAAAATAATGAATATTTTAGAACATTGTCTAAAAGATAGTCATATGTATTCTATTTGGTAAATATTAATAATTATCATTCATTAAAAATAATAAAATAAATTCATATATAATATAAATTTTTTAAATAAAAATAAATATTATTTCAAAAGAATAATCTTTAAAATGTTTAAAAAAAATTTGTGAATACTGAAGACTCTCCCTAAAAAGTAATCTACATCCTATGTATCACAAACAGATAATTTCTTAGATTTTTGTTTTTAATAATGTTGTAAATGGGAAAGAAATATGAACGTCACATTCTAAAAATGTGGATATGAAAATTTTTGTGGTTCTAGACCATAATATCATGTGATTTATTCTTAAAGATCATTTGACATAAATAATCTCAAAAATAATATAGATTGTAGCCTAATTCCTTTTCCACATTAGTAACTATTCATCCATATGCCTCATTAAAGAAAAAAAATAAATAATCAATATAAATAAGATATAAATATTCACAATAAAACTTGTCAAAGGATATATATGTACAAAACCTTTAAGAATACAATATCATATCATTTAATGTATATAATAATTAAATGGAATTTAATAAAACTATCCATTAATAAGATATTCTCATAGAATTAAGGGATTATAAATTGATATATTATGTGTAACAAATTCAAATCCACCTAAAAAATGTTAATAAACTATAAAAAATAGACATCAATGAAATCATAATCATTTTATTATAGAGTAAATGGAAAAGGGTTGTAAATCCATGTTATAAAAGAAGGTTTCGAAACCCTTTTCCACTTTTGAACATATTATTTAAACCCCCCTTAATGAAACAATGGATTTTTAATCATATAACACCAAATTTTTTAATTACTTCATGATGTAACATTAAAAAAACCAGTATATATACTTCTTATAAAATAAATTAGTTTAATAACCAAAAGAACTACCTTAATGGGAATAAATTGAGAAGAAATGCATTATTTAATTGGTAATATCATGATTAGTAACTCATGAAAGTGAGAACCTCATATGGATTTTTATATATACTTTTTTTCATTAAAATATTCATAAATTCCATAAAAAATAACTATATACCAAACATAATTAAAATAGGGGATGAATATTTTATATGTCTTGTAGAAATAAAATAAGACAGGAAACACATACATCGAGTCTTGATTTTCCATTTATTGATATTAAGTCCTATATAATTAAAAAATATAAATTATTTTATTTTATATGAAAATTAATTTTGTTTAATTATATATAAAAAATCATTTATTTGTTAAATTTAATTTTAAAATTTGTTATTTTATCATTTAAGTCCATGTCGCGTGATTTGAGGATGATCATTTGAAATTTTAAAAATAGATCCTATATGATGACAATGATCAACAAGATATTTTTTCAATAATCACTATAATAATAATTAAGACATTATTTTCATTTATATACATTTATTTTAATTTTTAAACTAAAAATTAATAATTGTTACAAAATGTGTACAACCTTGTATCCATTGAGACAGTGGTTCGTATGTATTCATAAAAACATATTTTTATTCTATGGATCATTATTGAAAATAGGTTTGTAATATTTTATCATTAATGGATAATAATAATATCATAAATATCATATTGAATCATAATTATACTAAAATATATCATCCATGTGTTGTGGTGTTTGAAAACTAATCACATCGCTTCATAGAGATGTTACTTTACGTGTATGCACACGTGATATTATATTCATTAAATGGATTTAACGCTAAGAACATATATAACATATTATATTTTTTAATGATAAATTTTTCATTAATATAATATATAAACATTAAAACCATAATCATGAATATCAATGAGTGGTGACAAATGAGAATTAATTACATCAGTTCATGATGTGGTAGTTCATCGTATGCACTAATGACGGATTCATTTGTCATTTGATGGAAGAAGAGATTATTTTATGTAATTATATTAATATAACAACTTATTAGTATATATGATATTCTCAAATAAATATATAAATATTGTATAATAATATTTATATGTGGTGGATGAAGAAATAAAAACCAATGCTTGGTTATGAATTATATCTCTTATTTGGATAAAATCTTTTCGTGTTAAAAAAATCATTCCTAAAATGTTTTTCTAATAAAAACAATTATTCAAGGAAATAATTATAGATTGTTTTTTGGTATTTTATATTTAATGTTTTACCTAAAAGTATTTGAAGAATGGAATTGAAAACGAGTGGTGGTGACCTTTTATAAATGGGGAAGATGATACACAATGTATTTATGAAAGGGAAATATTATAAAAACATCAACAAATAAAAAATGATCCAAAATGGAACGTAATATAGGTTTATAGGTAATATTTAATATCTATGTATATATATACATAAAATTGGTTTTATAAATGTCTTGCAAAAATTTCGACTCTCATCTTTTTAGTTTAACCCCATGTTGACCAACTTTCCCCCTAACCTTGCTAAAAGATTAATAATCGTTTTAGTATTTATTCATACCAAAAAAATAAGATGAAAATATTATATAATTTATATAATTTTGATTAAAAATATTTAATCCATTATATTAAATTAAAATCACTTAATTTGTTTAAATCAATATGAAAAACCCATATTTTAGATGGAAATGAAGTGTTTCATGAAATTTATTTCTAAAGAAAATGATGATATTATAATAACATTATACATAGCTATCATCCTTATGTTAGTTTAAATTTGTATTTAAATAGATTATTTATAAATTTAATTTTTACTGTTCTTTATTAGGGGTTATTTTAATTAGTTATAATGGAGAAACTTCATGAAATTTTCAATAGGTTGTAGAAAAATGAATTTTTAAGCTTGAAAATAAACTTATCTAGAATTAAATTATAAATATGATTTAAATTAAATTATTTTCAAAAAATAAACGTATTTTTTACTTGAAATATTTTTCAAATTACTATTTTTTATTTTAAATTACATTATTTTTTTAAAATAGATGATAGTTCTACAAAGCCTTTATTTTCACAATTCCATGATAAATCAATTATTTTTGAAAAATTCGAAAATTTATTTCTAACCTAAGTTTGTGATTATTATTTTAAAAACTATGTTTATATTATCATAAAAAATTTATAAAAGAGAATTAATAAATATGGATTACATTATGTTATTTTTATATATTGTATGGATTTTTTTTCATACCATGTGTCAAGAAGACATGCAATTCGGAGGCCTGGTTTGCTTGGAATAACTATTTTAAATATATTAATTATATTAAATACTACTCATATAATTTTCTCGTAAAAATGTGAAATCAAATTTAAATAGTTTCCCAGATCAAAAATCGGAGGGAATCTTTGAGTTCATAACACGGGTTATACTCTAAGCTTGACATAACTTTTATTAATGAGGGATGTATTTTGAAAAATTTCCATGAGTGTAAAAATCGAAATCAGGTTAAATAAATTTATTTTTTTTCTCCACTAATGATATGAAACTATATATACATTTACGAATATGAATATGATGGAATTCAGGGCTACCATGATAACCCTTTATCCATTAGAGAATCTTTGGTGAGAGCATTGTAGGATCTCTCTCATGTGAACATTAACCAAATAGATGAATAATGATTAGGGTGTTTGAGATTCATAGATCATTCCAATAACAATTAATTATGATCATTATTCATTGGTGATTGATCTATCTCGACATAAATAAATTTTTTATATGGTTTTCTTTACACATATTGATTTATATAACCAACATGGATCAATATACCCTCAAATTTAATAATGGATCCTATGTATTTTGGGATTTGATATATTTTATGGATACTAGGAGAATTTTCTACTTTATTGTTTTATTATCCATTTATTCACTGATCTAGATTAAATGAATTGAGAATGACATGAACATTGACTAAGATCTATTCCCAATGAATATTCTATGTTCTTTTCTTCATTTGATTTATTCATTCATCATAGACATTATTATGTGTCCCATGGGATGACATCTATCAATGAATCGATCATTCTGAACCCATTTCATGATACAATGATCTGATATTATTGATATGAGCTCGACATGACGTGTTAGAGGTGGGATGATTTTAGTATAAAAAAATCAAACCAGATGAGAGACATATAGTTTCTACTGGTGTGTGAGACGAGGACAGGATTAACATAGATTGATATCTAAATAGATTCAATGTTTGGGTTCTATTGAGGGGCCATAAAGAGGATCATCCTAAATGGATATGTGATTCCTATAGATATAGAGGTTGATTAATGTGGTAGAAGAAATGCGAATGAAAAAGGAAGGATGAAACAAGGTTTCTGAAAGACTCGACAAACATATAATGTACATCAGATATATATTTCATTTGAGTCCCTCATAAAGGTTTCTAGGGGTTCAAGATGAATATATTTATCTCATTGTGTGTGACCATGTCATAGGGCATGTGACCCTCTGGTGATGTCTTGATGATTACATCATAGGGTACACAAACAAATTCTAGTGTACATAGGCATTGAAATTCTTTGTTCTACAACACATACACTGCTAGGCCAAGAATACACAATGTAAATTGCGTGTTTTTTTGGGTTTATGTTTATTCAAAAAGTACCACCTATACATCTACATAGAAATAGTATTTCTCTCAGGAAGGACCTACGATCGTAGGGAAATTTTATGTAAACCTACTACACAATATACAATATTTTAATATTTTATTAGAGACCTTCACACTTTTATCATGGACATGTTTCATTAGAGTGTGTTCCCCATATCCATTTTGTGAGTGTTAGTGTATAATTTCTTACTTCAAAAAGTTAAATTAACTATTTTGTAGGATCTCTTTGATGATGTTATCTGAAACCTTCTATGAGGAATTAATTGAGATCATCTTTCATCTTCTTACCATAGGATAAGATCAGCGTATCTCAATGACCACCACTTTGCAGGCTCCGACACTCCACCAAACTTGTTCATCCAGTTTGGGTAGTTGGTATATCCCATGATCCTCAAAATGACCTGCAATTATTTTTCATATCTCTTTAGACATTAGTTTATACATCCTATGAAAAGATGCAACATTTTTTATCTCTTAGATAGATATTGTCCATGATATCAGAGTTGTGGAGCATGTTCTCCCTGATGTGTGAAATGTGGAATCATTGAGGTATAATCCTATAAATAAATTACTATTGTTACATTACATTGACACTATGTGACTTCGTTTGGTATATCAGAATATATATTTGAATGAATTAGATGGACATGCCTATGTAGTTATAAATGTAATTCATTTTTTATATGATTAGTGGTTTCAAGGTGTTCTATTTGGTAATGTTATACCTCCCCCTACATGGATTTTTTTCACAAATATCATGTCTAGTGTAGAAAATTTACCTTTTGACCAAGTCCTAGAAAGACCAGTACCTGAGAGTTTTTTGTGAGACCATGAGAACTATTTTTTAATGCAGTATCTTTTGAGGAATCCAAATGATTACATCGAGGTTGTACATTTTATCTGACTCATTAAGATGGGATTTTATTTGGACTTTTTTACTTTATTTTAGTACCTATAATACTTCGGATGTGGTATTTATATGTATGCTTTATTGGTTGTTCAATTGGTTTTAAATTTAATAATTTTAGGGAATTTGATATGTTTGTTTCTTTGTGTGTTTAGATAAATAGGTTAAGGCATCCCATGCTATTGATATTACAACTTGGATCTAGTCATCATCCACTAGAATATTGTAGGAAGGATTAGGGAGTCATGGAATGGGACCCATTAGGATAGGTCAGGAAATAATTGAATCAGAGAAGTCAACTATAACATATTACTGAAATATGTGAGATTGGTTTGGGGAAATAGTGTAACATGTTTCAAATTTGGATTTCATTCGAGGACACCACTATTGGTGTTGTGGCTGACATATCAATAAAATATGATATTGATCACATTCCATTTCACTCATTAAATGTAAACATTAGATTGATGTAAATCAATTGTACATGAATCATATTGGAATGGGTTATAGATTCCATGATGTTTTGGAATGAGTTATCTTGATATATTGATTTACAATCAGAAATATTATTTTATTCATGTTGTATTTATGATGTATTACATATATGGGTCATCACCAGGACAATAAGGATGATTCCTACATTAATTATTCATAGATACATGGAGTAGTTCCATATGTGTTCCCTCTATGTGGTGAACTATCTATACTAGCACATATATAGAGAAAAATGGTACATAATGTACTTTATGATTTTCTGTTTTGGTTCTACACACCACATGAGTTTCTATTAAAGTGACCCCTTAGGTTATAACCTGAGCCTAAACTGCATGAGGCTATATAATTTGTAAATGTATTGACTAGAGTTTTAAATATATTCAGGATACAAGTATATCATATCGTTCTTCTGGAAGAAAGCCTTCGTTATTGATCCACATGATGATGGTGTGGTTTAGTGACCCATACATTCAACAAGGAGACTCTATAATGGTTTTATTTTGAGCACCTTTTTCATTGAGGTTCTATTGTTAACATTATTTTGGGATGTATATATTCAGGATATTCTATAGATATATAAGGAAAGAATAAAATTAGACATGTATTAATCGAGGTTAACCATTCTTTATAGGCACTTAATGGATATGGTTCAAGATTAGATATTTCAGGCCCAAATCATTGAGGGAGGACTAGAGAGATAAATATGCTACAATGTTATCCCTATATGCATTCCTAGATATCTTGTGGTGAGAGAGAGTGATTGGGTGGCCGATAGTTTATCAGATTACCAAACACAACTAGTGGTAGCCATATGTGGGACCATAAGATAATATATATTGATAATGGGATGTTAAAATCCATATCAGGGACATCAATGTGTAATAAGTTTATAGAGGATGTCATGTGATAAATGGTATGTGGTAGTGTCGCGACCTGTGTTCACCAAGATGAGGGATGGGACAGAAGATTTCCAAACCCTTCCTTCCTCATGTTTATGGAGAGATAATGACCACTGAGACCCACCATCAATTGGCCCTTGAGTGGAGACTATCACCAAGGCTATAGAATCTCACGGGATATTGAAGGCATTACCATTTTTTAGTAGGATCAATGGATATGATAGTAAATCCAAAAAGCCCCAAAGATGGAAGTAAAATTAAGGCCAAAACAATCCATTCCCATATACATGTTCAAATAATGTTGTTCTACAAAGTACACGAACAATTCCCAAGAGAAGTACCAAAAGAAAAGAAAACACAACAACATCAACGGTCCTAGTGTCCAAGTTAATATGGTCTGGAACGGTCCTAGAAGTCCTCCTGGAAACATGAATGCAATTTAATATATGTAGGTTGAGTATACATGTATACTGAGTATGGAAAACCAAAATCTATCGTGCATAAGTGGGGATGCATTCTAATGCCCCATGAAAAAAGGGATAACCAAAATACTTAGTAATGAAACTATCCAACCAAACATCACCAAGGCACACTCCCAAATAACACAATTCAAGTAAAGTAGTAGTAACAACGCATTGTTGTTTGGGTACCCCATAACACTTTCCCACTGTTTATTGAAGACATCCTAAGTGTCATACCTTCACAGCTATTTTCAACGCATTACAACTACCATAAATTGCACGTAGACACTTGGGATACCATAACCACACATCTCACCCACAAAAACCTTGGACACAACCACACTAACCACACCCATAGACACCTGAGCTAGAACAACTTACTCCATGCCTGAACACACATGTTCCCGAACAACTACTGCCATGCCCGAAGACACCTTGGTCTCATCATGAAAAACCTTAGGAAAGAACCTACCCACACACAGCTAGGAAACCACCACAACATACCCTAACCGATGAATCTTGGGCTATAATGAACCTCAGGCCGTGAAATCCTACCCGAAGAGTCTTGGTCTACTCAGGAAAGGGAGCAAAAAAGTTGTTAATAATCTGTCACTCATAAGAGTGTTGGGACCCCCCCCCCATGAAATGGTGGTGTTTGGCATGATGTTTTTAACATCGGTGTGGTGAAAATAAGAAACCTAAAAACTAGATTATAAATATAGGTAAAAAACACTCATCCCAACCAAGGGGTTCAAATACTATCCCATACACAAACACCGTCATTTTAAATCATTCATAAAAAGTCACAAATTCCATAACAAAGTCACAACTCATTCCCAGAAAATATTTCCCCATTATACACATTTTGGTTTTCATATTCAACTAATTCCAATTAAATAATTCATCACTACCGGGAAATGAACAGGCTTAGCCACAATCCAAGGAAGGGAAGATAGTCAAGCAGTTATTGAACCATTCACACCTGATACTCTTGTAACATCATAACAACAAAAGGGATCTATGAGATCCCTCAAAGTACTAGAACCAAGACAAGACCCATCATATGGCCCATCATGTCCTCATATTGAATACCAACAAATGTACCACAATAGGGGATCCCATCCCCATCCACATCACCCCACATGCTTCAAAAAGAACAAACAGACATGATACCATGATGGATCAAGGGAGTTTTTCAGATTTAACACACCATTCCTTAAGTTTATTCATTCCACTTGGTTAAACAGGGTGATCACAGAAAAAATTTTGTTCACTGGACATCCACTTAATCAACTGAGTTTACTTGATTAAACAATTTCCATGTTATATCCATTAAATCATTATAAAATTAACCAAAAAACATAGGTTCATTTATGCAAATAAATGAACCTGAAATGGAAATGATTTTCTGTGGGCATTGGCCCATATAATTCTCAATATATAAGAATTGAAAAAATAGTGCAACAACATCAACAAACATAGAACATCATTATTTAAAATTAAATTTATTGTATAGGTTAAAGTTTGGTTTCATCCATCACCATAGAAACATTATCATACCCTCCCCAATTGATACACAATAAATAAAGACAAAGTAATAATCCTACATGAATAATCAATGATCAATGTTTTTTTTCATGATCCAAGAACTGTGGATGCACGACATGCTAGGGAGGAAATTCAGGGGCTCCAAGAGTGGGAAGGAAAGGCTCTATCATAGGCGCACGACTAGCCACGGGAAGGGGGACACTAAACCCAAAAAAGGAAAGAAAAAGATACCAAACAAAATGATGAATGAATTCATGTGTGATAAAAAGTCAAGATCCTGTAGTTACAGGATATGAATTTTTAATGGCATAAAAGGAAGATCATGGATTTTTTACATTGTTTGGTGGTTACACATGAATGAATTAATTTTCATTTAATAATTCACAATAGAGAGGTTTCCATAATGGCTATGACTTAAATGGATTCCTTTAGATTGAGGAAAATATGTAATAAGGAGGCACTTGAATGTACGAGAAAATGGTTTGGCACTAAGGGAAATGCCACATGTTTTGGAAATTCAAGGGTCTTCGGGCTCATAGTGGATTTTTATATCATTTATTAGATTTTAACAGCATTGAATGGTGTATTAAAGAACACTTATGTCAAAATATAAATTGCAGGAGCAGAACTAAAAATGAAATCAATGGTGGGACACCATTTGGGGAGACATTGTAATTGGTTCCATGGTATTGGTTCCACCCCCATTATGCCACCCTCACAGTGCAATTGTCACACTTCCACTATCATAGTGTCACCCTAATGGTTCCACCTTCATGGTTCCACAATCACGGTGCCACCGATTCCTTGAGGGACCTTGACGGTGTGACTACAACGGTGCCACTAACACCATGTCGCCATGACCATTGTGACCGTCATTATGCCACAATTTTAGTGGGACCGTTTGATGGGACTGGGTTTTTAGAAAATAACATGACAAGGAGGGTCCATGATATTACATCAGATACCTTTCAAACTATTATCTCCCTCTAGAATCAAACTAGACATGATGAAAAGTGGGGGGTCCGAACAACCACCTCGGTAGATACATCTCAAGCATAAACCACCTCAATATCTATAAACAAATATCCCTCATGTGTATATATGAACATGTAAAGGTCATACCATCAAGACATATGGATTAGGGAGTCCCATTCTCTATTTCATGATACTATCCACTTTGGGCATCACTAACTCTCCTGTATGGGTTTAACTGCATCCATTTTAAATCATATTTATTAGAAATAATATCCTCCCGTCCCACATTCAAGAAACTTCACACACATCTATAGAAAAAGGGAAAGAGTCAATTGCATAATTAAAAAGGTCAAACAATACATCACAAACAAACAGAATAGAACAATACACAAAACCACTCTGGTTATTGAGCGCTCATTTGTGCCTCCCATTCCCAGGTACTCTTCTCGAGGCCACCATACCTCCACAACACATGAAACATGTGAATGGTTAATCCATGATGCACATTCTTTCCATGAACAACGATTCTCATTCACAAATCTACAAATGTAGCATCGTCCTTGATATCCATCTTTCACTAGTTGAGGACAAGTGAATCATCATGTAGATACTGACGGAGTAGAGACACAAGGAAACTGTCGGGCACTCTCAGTAGTGGCGGTGGTAGCACAAGCTGATACGACACTTCGCTAACACACCACGACACCTCGAAAGTTCCGATGAACCTAGGAGAATGATTTCCCCCTCCGCTGAACCTACATTACCCACACTGAGGGGATACCATCATGAACATGTGGTCCCCAACCTTGAACTCAAGGCGTCTTCTCCTATGGTCGACATGTGACTTCTTCTGGTCCTGAGCCACCTTCTTCCTCTACCATATATGTTGTACCTTCTCAGTCGGGCGCTGCACAACCTTCGGTCCAAGAACACCAGCTTCCACGACCTCTATCTAGCACCCTGGTGAGCGACATGGCCTCTGGTACAAGGCTTTTAACAGAGGCATGCCAATGGTAGAGTGACAGATATTATTTTAAGAAAACTATTCCAGAGGAAAGTGTTGTTCACATGATCCCTCAATGTCCAAAACAAATGTCTGAGGAATATCCTCTAATGTCTCGATGGTGAGCACCATTTGTCAATATTATTGAGGGTGGAAAGAAGTGTTGAGGCACAAGTGAGTGCCAAAATCATGTTGTAATCATTTCCATACTCGTGCGATAAACCATGTATCCCGATCAGAGTTTTTGGACCTCAGAAAACCATGCAACCTGACCACTTCATCCACATACTGCTCATATTGAATTTTGAAAGGTGGGGATAATGTATATATTTTTATGACACTACCACAATATTGGGATTCTTCATCACCTCACTTTACCAGTTCTAAAAATAGATGATAAAGGGATCTTTTAATAGTAAAAAAATATTTTATATTAAAATTGACCCTTTATCAACTCATTTTTATGCACTGATAATGCCCCCTCACTTATCAGCTATTTATAGTAATGTTTAAGAGGACCCCTTTATCAGTGGAATTTTTAGTAGTGCTGATAAATGGGGGGATTCATCAGCACTTTTTCCTAGCGCTGATATTGTTTAAATTTCAAATCAAAACCCTAAAATATAATTTATTAATATATATGTATATTTATATTGATGTAAATCATATATATATTTTTAAAATATGTTATAGAGAAGTATAAATATACTATTAAATTTAATATATAAGAAATTTACTGAAAATGTCATAAACATATTTTAAAAAATATTAATAATTAATTATTTTCTAATTATCATCGATTAATAATCATTTAATAACAATTGGATTTCACAGAAAATAGAAAAAATTAATAAAAGATCTTTAAAAAAATGAAAATTTATCTCCAACTTCAAACAGCCATAACTAATGATCCAGATATTCGATTGAGCTCTACAACATATCAAATTGATGCCTGAAACGATCTCTATGTGCAAATTACCAAAGGAAACATTATTTCCCAATTTTCAATTCCCAAAAATGATTAGAAGGCCTCCAAAACATAACTTTTAGTCAGGATACCCCATTTTTTACATTTAAATAGGTAAATCATCTGATTAGGATGTCCCCTAGGTCTCTAATGCATCTCATATCAAATATTGTTTTATTTTAATCAATTTCACTAGTTTTGGAGTTGAAACTGACTTCTGGATTATGAGTTATGGTCAATTTAACAATCTATTGGTTTGAAATACATATGTATATTAGTATTTGATCATAAATATATATTTGTGTGAGTGTGTGTGTGAGTCTGATTGTCTTTGTGTTATATATATATATGTATGTATGTATGTATTTTTTTATAATCACACTTAAATAAACCTATTTTATAAATGTATTTAAAATAAATCTTGTAAATATATGTTATTATACAAATAAATATACAGATAAAAAAATTATATCTAAATATATATATATATAAATAAATAAATATTTATATAAAATTAAATATTAATATACTAATATATGAATAAATATATATGTATTAATATAACAAATTATATTTATATTAAAATGAATCTATGTTAATATGCAAATAAATATTACTATATATATAAAAATAATTATACATATATATTAATATAAGAATAAATAAATATATATATATATATATATTAATGTATGAATAAATATATATGTATTAAAATAATTAAATATATAAAGATTATTATGAATTTATATTAATATAAAAATAAATATTACTATATATATATATATATGTCATTAAATAGAGAAAAAAATAAATAGACTAGTTGTAAAGGAGAAGGCACGCGGGGGGGGGGGGGGGGGGGGTGATCATGAATTTGAGTTATGTTGGATGTAGAGGCAGGCGGGTGAGTGTGGGATGTGTGAGCATGTGCATTGCAGAGAAGCGTGGGAGGGGGTCTGACTAGTGTTGATAAAGGGGGAAGTGGGCTTCAAGCGTTATTAAATGCTCCATGACAATTTTAATTTATTTTTAGTTTTTTTTATGAATTTTATCAGCACTTTTCTATGTACTGATAAAAGGGACCATCCCTTTAACTTCTCCTCGATTAACAGTTCTTTTCTAGCTATGCTAATTCAATTTTATAGCATGGATAAAGGCCATATTTTTAGTACATTGAGGATGTATGATGGTACTATTTTCATTTAGGGAGGAGGTTTGTATTGTGTTATAAACATTTACCTTGGTGGTACATGTGTGGACAAGATATACCAGGACCTCCAATAGTTATTTTTCCATCTAGGGTTAAAGAAAGAATTTTTATAGTACGTATCTCAATGCCTTCTATTTTAGATGATGCACGATTAACACCATGTTCCAAAGGGTTAAACTAAACTCTTGTGTTTCCAGAGTGGAAGTGTGATGGAAATTCCATGTGCATAATGATGGGAATAACACATATTTTCATAGGACATGATTTTATCTACGTGACATAGACTGACTCTCCATATTGTCCAATTTCATATCCATATGATAAAAGAGTTTAGTGGATATATTGGGATGCATCATTGCACCAGATTTTGTTGGACTCCATGGAATTACCTTGATGATCATTTCATAAAATGAAACTCACCTCACATCCAATTAATGAATGGGATTATAGGATGAATTTGGGATTCAATTATTCTATCACACATCATTTCACATAAACAATTTCATCCAAATAAACCAGTACATTATTGTTCTAAAAGATGTGTTTTGAGAATCCATGACCACTAATAGAGTTCTTATAGAAAATTATCTACCATTGGACCATTTTTATGGAATTATTTGAGGATTGTTATGGGTGGACTTGCAGTTCACTAATTTTCTATACTAACCTAGGAGATTCAACACTTGTGGGGATATATTTGGTGAGATCCAATACTAGGAAGGTGAAGATAATCCAAGAGTGTGTTATGATTTCACGAAACTATATAATTTCATATAAGGAAATACAATGGAGGAATTCGGAATTCATTGAGGGATACTGTGTGTTTATATGTGATTCACCTCGATGTTGATTATATAGGATTTTTATTGGTGACATGTTTTCTATAAGATTTATCATATATTTAATTATAATATTTATAGTTGGCTAGAGGGAATAACACTTAACTCTACATCCATAGATAGACTAGGTACATAAATTATTCAATGTGTCACATTTGAGGTGGTACAAACATCACAAATCAAACATTTTTTACAGGGGCATGCAGTAAATCAAAGATGGATATACCTTTTCATAGTACTAGGTTGAGATAAATGATTGGTAGGTGGGGATCATTCATGTATAAATTATTCCATTAGTGTGCATCCACTAGTACCAGAAGAATCATCCGGAGAACATGTGGGAGTTAGAGGCTCAAATACATGCACAATACCCACATCTATTAGTGTAGAAAAATTTATTGGACTTTCATGGACATAAAAACCGATGGGGAGAGGAATGTACTTTCTTGTATATTACATGATTTAATTTTTTATATTTTCTGGATTATTTTGGAGAATATAAACTATGAATGAATGTGATTCAAAGGACCAGTGTGCTTGGTATAAATGATTGAAATATACTAAACATGATCAATACCATGTTCACACTAATTTACTGATATTTGGAAATTACTTCTAAATGGGTTTATGGATTATTAATAAGATGGAACCATTGTGTTAAAAAAATTATTTTGAAACTATGTATAACATAAAATTTTTAGGTGTGGGATGTTTCTGTAAAATTGGATGCATGCATTAAAAAAATTATTAAATAATTTTTTTTACATTGATGCAATGACCTAAATCTTAATTTAATTATGAGGGAATTCCATGATTATAACCATAAGAATAAAGACATTTTTGAACCCTTGGTGAGTGATTTAGTGTATATTACTCATGTGAATATCAAATGAATCAAAAAATCATTGATCCAGGTGCAATGAGATTCAATGATCTTGCAAATTAAAATGACAGATGATTCATAATCATTTTTAATCATTCAATCATGGGGTATGATTCTATTTTAGTTTGATATCATTACCCACTTGAATTTATAATATTAAAGATTATAAATTAAATAAAAAACTGTTCTTCGTATCATTTATATTGTAGGATATGATTTTTGTGGTGTTTTTGGGAGAATTTTCATCATGATTATTTTGGTATCTTTTTATTTCTCATTCTAATGAAAAATGAATCATGGATGACACAATAATATATAGAGGTATTTTCCTCATTATTTCATCGTTTTATTTTCTACCCCAATTTATTCATTATTCGCATGCATTCTATGTTTCCTAATGGACTGACATCTACCGAGGAATCACTGAATGAGAAAAATTTTCTTTGCATAGTGAACTGATATTAAAGATTCAAGATCTAAAAGACCTGATAAAGGTGTGATGATGGTTCTAGAGAATGAATTGAACTATATTAGATTCTTATAGTTTTGGTTCGAGCATGAAACATTGACATGCTAAAGGAAAAACAATTATTGAATGGATTCTATAGTCGCATTTCGGAGAATGGAAACAATGAGGCTTGACCTAAATGGATAAGTGATTTCTGATGATATTGAAGATAAAATATGATACAATAGTACTGTGAGTATACACAAAAATATTGACCGTGGTTTTAGAAAAAAACCAATCATCAAGATGGGTACATTGAAGCTACATGTCTTGTTGGGCCCTCCCAATGGTGGATAGAGATTCATGACGATTATATATATCACATGACATGTAACCATGTCATGTTGCATGTGACACCTCCGCAATGAATCACCATGTATGATTGGGGGTACAAGGACACATGATAGAGAATATAGGAATGGAATCTCTATGAATCACCACTCGTCAATGAGAACATTTATAGTGATTTATTCCTATCCATTCTAAGAGAGTTAATATAGAATTCCCTATTGCACATAGTATAATGATACCTACCATATGAAATCATGGATTTACTTGTTAGAATTATTTTAGGTGGCATAATGTGAGATATTCAATCATATGTTTATCCTAGGTAGAATTTCTGGTATTTTCATGACAAAACAATACAAAGACAACGATCCTCTACATAACATTTTGTTCTAGATTGAGTTTTCCTGTAACACATGACATTAGGGAAGATACCCATAAATGTATAGTATTTCATTATATGTAGTCAATATAAACTATTAGGAGTACCATTGATTAGTACTTCTCTAGTGGTCACCATCTATGCATTAAAACATATTGACAATGTTCTCATTGACGAGTGGTAGGTGGAATATTGAAACTTGGATCCTAGTATGGAATTATGGTATTTACATTACTATGATATATGTGTAATTATTGAGTATATCTTAATTTTCTAATTATTTTCATTATAGAAAAATTCCTCTGAAGATATCAATTTTATTTTTTTATTTTTTGATTAGTGGTTTCAAATTGTCCTAGTAGGTATTTTTATACTCACATATTAATGAGATCATCATGTGCATGTCATGTATTTAGATCTGATTTATCTTTTAATAATGTAAATGATGGATAAGTACCAGTTAGGTCTTAGTGATTCCAATTGACTAATGTGTTTTCATGTGGAATCTTGACATTAATACCTATCATTACTTTGATGTGGACATGTTTTGAGACATTATGTGTTGGTCTTGTAATAAGCCCTGCAAAAATTTTAATACTGCTGATCAAACTCTAGTTTATTTATTTAGATGAATTCATGTTCGGTGGATCATTGTTTTTATTTTTCATTATTGTGTGGTCTTTGATATGTGTGCGCGTGTTTATGTATATTTGATATGGCCTCCCATGTTACTGATATGCCTACTGAGTTCTAGTCACCATCCTCTGGCCAATTAGAGGTGGGCTTCAGGAGACATACCATGGTCCCTATTTGGACTGGTCATGACTAATTTATATATATTACTGAAAATATTTTACAAATAAACAATAGAAATTATTTTTGAAGAAAACATTTTTTTAGGAATAAAATAACATATCTAAAAATGTAGTGATTATATAAAATATAATTTATCAATAAATTTATATTTGTTATGAAATGAATATATATATATATATATAATAATCTAATTAGACATATTCATACGCAACAATTTTATGGTTAGGTTATATCTGTATTACATTTTGTGGGTTTTTTATCCTCTGTGTTGTCTATTGTACACATTATTATACATAGAATTAAACATGTTAAATTATATGGTGTTACATTATCCCCCCATATAATAAATTTCATCCTCAAAGTTTAAATTTCAACTTAGTAAAAAATTTGGTGAAATTTAAAAATACTCTTATTGAAATTCAATGTCATAAAAAGTTCAATAAAACCTAAAATTTAAACAATTTAGAGGTATGTATATATGTCAAATGAAATATTTCATAAATAGAATTTATTGTAGTAAAAAATTATTGGGATTTAAAGATATTAACATGGAATTAGTTAATAACTCCCTAATAAAAATACATAGTGATATAGATAATTGATCACAACAATGTGGATTATAATGAGAATGCTAACCACTAGAAATCAATAAAGAAAATAAGTGGGTAAAAGCTTTTATTTCATCCAAAATGAAGTTAATTGGATGACACAATCATTTTCATGATCTTATTCATAGTGATGAATAATTTCAAACCTTCTATAATAATAACATATATATAATATACTTACATTACAAGTATAATTTCATCTACTGATAAATTTCATCCCTAATGTAATAATTTTCCCCACATGAAGACTATTAAATATGAATTTTTTATTCATAATGAAATATACTCAACTCCTAACAGATCACGTAATTTTAAAAATTATTACATGATAATCCTTCTAACATTATGAATTTATTAAAAAACCCAAAACCATTTTCAAAATGAAATATATTTTATAAAATCAAAAATCCTTCATATCACGAGTCACTGTATTTCCAAAAATACCAAATGGTCAATCTAAATAATTGGATTATAAAAATTCATTAAAATTAATCGAAATAATCTAAAATATGATTGAAACCAAATGAATAAATGTGTTTGATAAAATATTATTCTACGATTTTTTTAACATTTATCTCCAAATAACAAAAATAAAAATTAGAATCTCCTAAAAAATGTAATATTATTCATCATATAATATTTATGATATAGAAATGTTTTACATAAATAACATGAATAAAAAATCCATAGTAATATCATATATTTTTAAAAAATATACGTCAACATTTATTCCTAAAATAAAATACCATAATAGTCTATTTAACTAAATATTATAATAAAATCCAAAACAATGAAAATTAATATTAGTCACATAGTTTCCAAATTTGTTTTTAATCACATGGTTGTCAATAAAAAAAATTACCAAAAAATTAACTCATAATTACCTCAACATCGAAGAATTGTTAAACTGTAATGGTTAAAAATACCATTAAAAATATTTTTGAAAAAGTAACGATATTCATAGAAAAATAATAATTTACATCAAAGAAAATGTGTGAAATATAACTCATCATATTAAAAATTCCTCAAAATATTCATTAATCACATTTAATTTTTTCCCTAAAAACTTATAATGGGTGTATATGCTATTTAACTTATGATTATCCTTAAACTAATAATCCCATGATGGAATCCATATCTCATACTATTACCACATAGGAAAAAATAATTATGCCCAAATATATATAAACACCAATTTAATACTAGAAAACAAGGATTCAACCAAAATATCTAGAGCTGGTGATAAAAAAACTCATAAATTCGCACATTGTTGCCAAAAAATGAAAGCAATTTTATCTATCAAAAAATAGAACATACTAATGAAATATTAGATCACTTATATATGAAATGAAAATTTATGTTTATAGTTTTATGGAATTATGAATAAATATTACATAAAAATTAATCATTACTTCAAGAGAGTATTCATCATACTATACACGACCATTCATATTCCTTATTAATGAGTCAACACTACCCAAAAAAGTAATCACATTAATAAAATATTAAGATGAAAATAATATCATACCACTCTTCATAACTTAATTAAAATGAAACATAATATGTGTGAGATAAAATAAATTGAATCGGTAAACAAAAGAATTGTGAATTGAATTTCGTTAGTTAGAATATGATGAACGTAATAATACGATGACACAATCAATGTACATGAGAAAACACTCATATAAATTATAACCACAAAACATATATAAAAAATTTTATGCAATTGAATAAATATTTATCATAGGGAATAATTACTCGAATAAATAATCTCGAGCAATGTGATGTTAATAATGATGAAATGTATTACTAAATCCAAAATAATGTATAAATAATATGTTTTGATATATTTGAAGATTATATTTATAACCCATTTTAAACATGTGTTATAAATAACTAATGTTCATTGAACTCCAAATGAGAAACATTGTGGTGACACTATCCATTTTCACTCTTATGAAAATTAATAATACTCAATTCACTATCTATATATAACGGAGATCAATTTAATTCATTCTATAACTGGATCACCTATAGTTATTTGAGTGCACCCATCATATAATCTATAGTGGTTTCAGCTAATACTATATTGATATAGTGATCATGTAATCCATATTCGGCTCACCCAAATTTCTTGAGATATAATGGGGATCAAAATATCATATAATATGTATGAGAAAAACTTTTGTATTACCAAAAAATCAACTGTTTTTCAGGAATAAAACATTTATAATATTTAACTTTTGGACACAACATTATTCATTATTCATTAATATATCGATTCACACATGTGGAATATACAGGTTCGTGTCATTATCATGATATATCTAGTAAATAAAAAATGGTGTAACGATTAAGATATATCCTCTATGAAGTTTAATTAACATCAAGGGATGTTAATTTTGGTTTATGGAAATACCATAAATAGACCATTAAAAAACATTATTGGGGAAAATACCATTTTTATTATAAAAATAAATTCCAAAACAAAAAATTATAAGAATATTATAAAATAGCCTTAATTTGGAAATACAAATGAAATCATATAATGTGTTATTATTTGAAAATAATCATTATTATAGTGGGATTATACATACATTTTGTAATTATTAAAAAAACCCATTATTTTCAAACACTTTGTAATTGATAATCAGAAGTTCCTGGTTTGGAAAACATTACAAAATTTCATTTTTTTTATTCATCAAAAATGTCAACGGTCCAATAAAATATCAATAGGAAAACATTTTGGTTTAGGTAATAACATTATAGAATTTCTTTATAAACATGGATATCAAAAAATAATGAATCTATATCGAAAGGACTATACAATATATGTATATCTTATGAACAACATCATTGATATTTAATTATTCAGTAAGAGAAATAATTAAAACTAAACTTGATATGAAAATTAAAAATAAGTGTACACGAGAATATATGTGGTTTCTGAAAAAAAATCAAAATATTTCCTCTCAAATAAACTTCGACATAATTTTTTTAAAAAATAATGTACAATATAACATTAATAATTTTCCACATTGGTTACATTTAGTCAAAAGAGTGATGGAAAAATAATTTCAAAGGAAGAATTTAAATATAAAGAATGTAAATAGATTAATGATAATAAATGCCAAAAGGTAGGTATATACAACATAAAATGAAGAAAATTCCATATCAATAAACATATATCCCAATGAAAGTGAATTTGATATGAATAACCCATAAATTGATAATGGTAATGAATTGGGTGTTAATAAAATGGGGAGATTATGTGTAGAAAATAAAATTCCAAATAATTAAATATGTCATATATATTTAAAAATTTTAAAAATCAACTCACACATAGTAATTACTGAAGGGAAAACATGAAGATGTGTTTTAACCCAATGAATTGAAAATTAATGGAGAAACACTTTACCACTTAGTAACATTCAATTTAAATACTATTTGATGGAATAATTAATGATGAAACATATAAATAAATTATGTTTGAATTATTTGTGATATAATATAGAAATATTTTAGTATATTTACTCCTCATTAAAGAAATTATGTTCATGCCAATAGAATGATCCTTAATGAGAATAAATTGAGACAAAATATGTTATCTATTTGGTCATCCATGGATCAAAACCTCACAAAAGAATGGAACTCTAATGGAATTTTGATGATCAATGATTTTCAAGAATATAATAAATAATAAATAAATTGATATTATATATACTAAACAGTATAAATAATTAGTGTATAGGGAATGTGTTTCATATAAATAAATATTGCACTAGAAATCCACTCCACAAGTCCAAACATTCCATATATGTTATTTAACTAATATATAATATGATTATAAAAAATATTTTATTTCAAAATATAAATTTTCATGATTAATATATATTACTCAAATAATATATTTTATTTATTTTAATTTAAAATTTAGGAATCTAATCAGTTGGTTCCATGTTTGGTGATTTTAGGACAGTTGCAAAAATTTTAGAACAACTTTGGTATGTTGGACGTGGGAAAAGGTATCGTTGTTCAATAGTCTCTAGAATAATAATAATGACATAATTCTAACTTTTGTTAAATTTTTAAACATATATAACAAACCCCAATAATTATTTTGAAATATGAACAATGTTATACGTGTGGGTATGGTAGGTCGTACCAATGCATGATAACCATTTCCAAGTATGATGATCATTATCTAATTAAGCTATATATTATTTAATAATCAAAACATTATAATAATATAATTAATATAATACTATTTCTTGATGTATATCATTATATATCATCTAATTTTTGGTTCGATAAAAATCGATTCATTACACTTTGTGGAGGTTCTTTTCCACATTTATGTTTGAATGATATAATCATATTTGAATGAATGGAATTTATATAATTATATAATATATTATATTTTAATAATTTTAAATATTTTTGGAATATAATATTTATAAATTATATCAATTATAATAAATATATATGCGAAGCGATAAGGGTGAAATATTTACATCGATTCCCAATGAAAGATTCTTTCATTCACACAAATGATGGTTTCGATTCCAATGCGATAGATGGGGATATAGATTAAGGTTATGGAAATGAAATAATAAAATATTTATATATATATATATATGATAACCATATTTTTATATGAATGTTACTCAAGTATATTTTAATACGGTAAATAAATAAATTAAACAAAATGTTCTTTTAAGAGCGATAAATCATTTTAAAGGACCTTTGTTGATTTACCCAAAAAATAAATGAGGGTTTTTTATAAAATAAAAGGATTATATTACATATGGAAATAAGTTATGATGGGTATTTTTTGGGATTTTCAGATAAAAAAGAATTTCAATGTGTGAAGGTGAGAGGGAATGGTGTTTCCTTTTACATGTTGGGTGAGGACACGTTGGGATGTTTTGAATAGAGAATGATATAAAAACATTTTAAACATTCTTAATTGATATAAAATGAATAATTTTCAATAATTATATTTTTTAATGTATCAATAAAAAAGGAAAATATAATTTCAGTAATCATTTATCCAATTATATCTCTTTGAATTTTAGTTTAACCCCTAGTAAACATGATTTCCTCTGGTGCGTTAATTTTTTTTACTCATTTTACTATTAATTAAGATAATAAATTAGTTTAGAAGTATTATATATTATAAATTATTTTGTCACCGTTTATTTAGTCCATTTATCTTATTTAATTAAATTAATACGAAGAGGGAGGTTTTAAATAAACCTCACAAATGTGGCGAAAAAACAATTCTTCAAGAAATATCATTTTATTAATAAGATGATATTTTATTAATATTATAACATGTAATAATAATTATACGAATATAAATTAATATTTATTGGTATATTTTCATCGAATTTAATTTAAATTATTCCATATTAATGGTTATTTAAATTATATAAAATGAATAAACATTATGAACCATTAAACATTTTTTCAAACTAATAGGTTTTTTCTCTAAAAAATACACATATACTAAAATCCAGTATAGTGATGATTTAAATGTAAATAATTTTATTAAATATTTTTAAATAATATTTTGGTCAAACTAATGAAAATAAATATAAAAATTCGGATTTAAAATTATTTTTTAATGAAATGTAATGAATGTTTTAACAAAATCCTTATTTTTCAATATGCCTTGAATAATAAATACTTTAAAAATACCAACTCTTTATTAAAATTTATTTTCGAATTATAATATAAAAATATAATTTCATTTTATAAAATAAATTATGTAAAAATTATATATATTAATAACAATATTTCCTCATAAAAATTAATTAAAATAATTTCTGAAATTTTTTTGTCATTGACTAAATTGATGTTAAGAAAATTGAGTAATTATTTACAAAGAATGAACAAAAAAAATTTAGTAGGGAATAAATATATATATATATATATATATTTATATAATAAATATATTATTCTTATTAATACCCTTTATTTTAGTTTATAGGTTATAACATTCATATATTTTGATGTAATTTATTATCAATGATTTCAATTTTATATTATATATAACATAATGTTATTAATATAAAATATTGGGGTCTTCCAACATATTAATTGTCCACCTTCAACACTACCATGTAAAAATGAAACATCATCGAACCCCTTAGTTGAAAATATACATTCATAAATGATATGATTCACTGTATAATCGATATAATTATAACATAGGGGGGAACATATGTGATAATATCCTCTATTCAATAAGTATACATGATTTTGTATCAACAACCTCTTACAATTGTTAATATTTAAGAGAATATAAATATCCTTGATGAAAATATTTTGTTAAAATTTACAAATATTACCTCTCATTATAAATATAATGAAAAAATATATTGAATCCAACTTCTAGTGAATTTTATAAAATTATATTGATAATATTTACTAAATATAGAATTGATAAAATTCATATAAATCCCCATATTATATAATAAATGGTAAAAATATAAGAGATTATTCCACATGATAGAGATATAATAATAGAAAAAGAGTAACCTCCTATGAATCTGTTATCATTAAATTAAATAAAAAACATTCCTTCTAAGTGCTAACAAAAAAATACCATATATAAAATCACATAAGAGAGATAATATAAAATTAAATGGGCAATCTTTTAGAGGAATGTAAATTGAGAATAAAATTTATTCTGATGTATTAAATACACACTAAAGGTGATATTAATAAAAATATAATTATCAATAAACCACTTTGTCAACATTTTATGAAAAACAATTATGTAAAAAATCCAATAAATAATATAGATAAAATAATTGTAAAATAAACATTCAAAAACCAATATACATCAACCACATCACATTGAATGAAATCACCAGACCCATCCAATTATCAAATCAAATGTTATGTCATGACAATTATATACATTAAATATCATGACTAATCTTATAATATTTAAAATTGAATCAAATTGTACATAATTAAACATGGGGGTAACCATTTCAATTTATAATAAAATTCATCTTATGAAACTCATTGTTCAATAATGATAAAGAGTAATCTCATTAAATAAAAAAACATAGATTAACATACTATATTTTTACTTATGGAAAAATATCAGAATTTCATGTATAAATATTTCTTCTAATGTTATTAATGCATAATAATACTAATAGGTTATGGGTGGGACAGTACTTATCAAAATTATATAGATTAAAAGTTCCATATATAACTATATTATTACACTGTATCAACATACACCACCATCCTGAAGTTGATGCATCATGATAAGCGACATATCTTTGACCTGGTTTTGGATGATTCAGAACTAGAGTACATGTCAACATTATATTTACCTCCTCAAAATTTAAATGACACATTTCATACTAATCAAAAATTTCCTATTTTGATTCAATATTAAAAAATAATGAAAACATAAAATATTCCTGATCAAATTGCATTTTATATCTATGCCAACACTTGAATCCTCTGATAATGAACATTTTTATAAGCTTCTCCGATGATTTCACTATTTAAATATTCCTAAGATCTACCATGAAAACTTTTCCATTCATCACAAGACCCATTAATATAAATTTATAAATATTTAATATATATATATAAACATAATATTCAAGAGGATCTACAATAAGATTCTAGTTTTAATAGATAAAATTTTATTTTTTCCACCAATAACAATGACTTTTACAACCTATCATCTATAAAAGAAACCATGAAGTAGTCTAAAAATATATGAATGACCTGATTTATCAATTTTATAAAACCCAAAAGATAATTTGTAATAATGAAAAGAAAAACGAAATATTCATAATACCCATACACAATTATTAATGAAGATTTAGGACCAACCTTTTCTAAAACCCTAATGTTATGATATCCAAATCTAAAAATAATTTTTGAAAAACACATAGATAATAAAAAATTCACAGTATGTAATTACATTTTAATGTACCATATTTTATCATGTGATAATCAATGAAAATATATGTGTTCATCCACCACTTTCCAAAGGAATTGGAGATAAACATGGTCATATACTCAGTTAAATAAATACCTTGGATTTAAAAAACACTACCTAGACCATCATTTATTTTTCTGAGCTACGGTCATATGGTTTTATTTAAAATTGATATGTATCATCCTTGGATGTTTATAAATGAATCAAATACATCACATTTTTCTTAAAACTCAAAAAACCATCAATAAATTCATTGATTTACATGTATAATATCCCTAGGATAAAACCAATTAAACATTACGCAACTAAATCCGAAATAATATTGGACAATTTTCATGAAAAAAAATCTGCCAATTTAATCAAATGGCATTTCCCTCATTATCATGGGATCCCACTTACAATGGATGATATGAATTGTTTTATTATGTCTAATGAACTGGAATTTAAAAATATATTAATCAATTTGTGTATTAAATAAAATAATTCATTATATACCATTATTGATATAAAAAAATCTAAGACAAATAACATGAAATCCCAAATAGATTAAAAATTAATAATCACAACCCAACATTTTGGAAACAAGAATCCATGTTAATTCGTATTTATAAATTGAGTGTAATTATCCATTCTCTATGAAATTAACTCCAACCCATATCCCAACGAATCTATGTAGATTATAGAAAGAATTTAATTGTTTGGGCATAAATTAAACAATAAAAAATATATAAAACAAGAAATAAAAATCATAACTCACATTATAGATCAACAAGCATAAATAGACCTATAAACTAGATAGATAGAAAATTTGTGTCCAAACATGGTCCCACTCTATGTCTTCTTAGCATGGTGATATCACAACTTGTCTTGATAATGGGTCCTCTCACTATTCGATTCTTATAATAGTACATGGAATGTTATAGTGAGTGAATACCCAAACCTGATTCCATAAATTAGAACTTTTAAAAATATATGAAGATGGTACATATTCTCACAACAATGGTACTCCCTAGTTATGTATTAGAATTTAGGAAATGAGTATCATGTAATCCCACATAGGTTATAACCCGTGGATTTATACCTTCATGAATCAACCAATTTTGAATATGATGAAGAAGTGGTTCCACCACCATTATACTATATAAACTAAACCTTATACATTTTCAATACTAAATAGTAAAATTTACTACCTCCTAAAGTATAATGAGAAACAATGATCCTAATAATACCTATTAAATTAGCCTCTTTTATATTTTCATTTCGGGAAACCTATATATAGATATATATATAAAATATGAATTATCCATGAAAAGATCATTGGATTAAACCCCATTTCAAAACATCAAGATTTAATGCAATATTCATGATGTAATCAATAAAAATATAAACCATCTAGAATAATAATTTTGCATACTCAATTACCAAATGAATCCATACCACTATGGTCATGAAATCTTTGGCCTTCTAATCCCTCAACATTTTATGTGAGAAATACTAATTATACATATCGTCTCATAATGACCAGGTGATATCATTATGTATCATATCTATCACTATAGACTCTAACTAATTTTCCTAATGACCATCCAATGTACAGGTAGAAAAATTTACATTTAAATTCCATAAAGACTTAAGAAAAAATAATAAATTATTAATCATTTTCACCCAAAATACATGATCCTAAGGCCATTTAACACTATAAATTATTACTAGAATGTTCTTTGTAATTTATCTATCATGGAATTTCTTACACTTTTTCCCAGTAAAACCATCATTTAATATATATTATATAGTTTAGATAACTTAATAAATTGTATTATGGTCAATATAATGGTTATCTTGATTTACATTATCAGTAGATCCTTACCTTTGGTTATAGGGGAGTTTTTGGAGCCTTAATCAATGAATAAAAATATAGAAAATTTAATTAATAAAAAAATTTAATTTCAAAATAAAAAATTTATTAACAAAAAATATTATTATTTACTCTTAAATACCATATTATAATATTCACATGAATTATAAAAACAAACACATTAAATAAATAAAAACATTTCATCAACATGAATTGTTTGTCTACAAAGTTATGATTTTTTTCCAATATTTCATTTTATAATTGATTCGATTTCAATCTAGGCCACGCCTATTTAAAATAGTTCCCCCTAATTGGGAACCTAAAAAGTTCACCACTATTTTTCTTCCCAATTTAACACCAAAACATAAAAGTTGCCTAAATGAATGTATTTTCTACCAGAATCCAAATATAAATATTTATTATATTGGTGCATTATAAATACCCCAATATTAGTTTCAAACTCAAGATATATCTTTTGGTAACACATGAATCTCTAGGTCACACCTAAATAAGAGTTGAACAAGGAGTCTCTCATAACTACCACCCAATCTATAATGGTCATATCACAATAATTCCTTTTCTGGACAAATAAAAATTTATAATTGATACCATTTTCTTTTAAACTGACCCTATTTAGTGAGACATTTTAACTTCTATAAATTTACATAAAACTTGATGTATGTTTTATATCACCATAGGATACTGAAAACCACTAAAGTATCAAAATGTAACCAGTGAGAATAGTATCATACTCAAAATCAAATAAAGAAAATCAATTCCTTCTATGAATTGGGTCTAACCCATTACTAAATTTTAATCCATATGATATATAAATACAATAATAAACCAACTAATTATAAAATCCAAAAAATAATTTTTTAAAAAGTGGGAAATAATATCTATATATATCGACATAAAAATAAATTCAAGGCCGAAGAGGTCTTGAAAATATCCAAATAATCAATGTTCCAAAAAATAATTACATGAGCATAAAGACTTTCTATCCCGTGGTAATCATCATCCATACCTAAAAGAATAATAATGAGTGTGAGGGAGTACCACTTAACAACATGTAACTAATACCATTAAATTTATCTTGTATAACCAACTATTCATATACCAAATTGGTATATGTTTAATTTGAGGAAAATTACTGTTGGATTCTACTATAAATCAACATAATAGATTATAACTAAAAAAAGTATTTTTATGTTTCAAAAAAATATATTTACAATTCATTTTATATGAAAAAATATTTTTAGAAAACCTATCATTTTCTTTATAAAAACCTTATTTAATAAATAATAGATGACATGGAAATCAAAATATAGTGTGGTAAACATGTAATAATAATAATAATAAAGTATTATAACACAATAAGAAATCAATATAAATAAATATCAATCCAAAACTATACATAAATCATGGGCACGAATCGGCGGGTATTAGAAAACTATGACTATTGATAGGAAAGCTAACCTGAAAATTTGATGTCCATATAGGTAGTCCTTTTGAACTAAATGAGAAACCTAATCTTTATCAATTATGTAAGATATTTCATACCCTGATATCACATGGCATAACTATGAAATCTTCCTTATGCTGTGTACAATCTATAGTAGGGATGCTTTATCTCAGTTCCACCACTACGCCATGATCTCCCATGTGAAAATATAAAATCTTGAGATTTTCAAATATCTACCTAAGAACATAATTTTGTCATACAAAAATTAATTAAACATCAATAATAAATATAAACCCTTGAAAATATCATTTCCAATACCTCAAGAATTAATATTCAATTTTTGCAACATATATCAAACACAATTTTTCACTAAATGTAGTAATAATGAAAACAATTGTAAATACCTTATATAAAGAAAAAAATTCTTATAATATAATCATATAATCACAAAAAACCCCTTAATAAATAATATCAAACATATTTAATAAAATTAGTCATATTTAAATTCAATAGCATACGGTATGCCACAGAATTGTTCAATTAGGTAGAGAAACCTCCATCAAACACAATGGATTACTATCACCAGTTTATGAAATAAAAATAAATTTATGTTAATGATTCTCAAAATCCTTTAGAAATAAGAAACTTTATCATGAAACCATCCATAAGACATGGTTTACCCCCCAATGGCCTCAATGGTTTTGAAAATACATATAAAATAATGATCAAGGGGAGAGAGGATGAATAAATAAAGAATACAAAATAAATGAAGCCTTGCTATATATGTAACAAAAATGATCAATTGATATCCACTAATGAAGAAAGAATAGGATTTATCCAAGGATAGTTAGATATTTCTCATAAGAAAGGGGTGTTTATGGTAAAAAGTAGAGTTATAACGTATGGTTGAAATGTAAATAAACTATTTAATGAAATTTTGGATGACCGTTTGGTATGGATTCATAGTTAGGAAAAATAATACACAATGATGGTGAGCTATTAATTAAGAAAATTGTTTCAGGGTTCCTTAGAAGATCATACAAATTCTGAAAAACAATGTAGTCACCATAAATGATGGCACTGAAATCCCTCAACCACTATTCAAGGATTGGGTGTGATATTATGATGAACCATATGATAACTGTTCAATCAATTCTATTATAAAAAAATTATATTTTATAACTCCAATCACACAAAATGTCCAATGTAAATAAAATAAAAAAAATCATAAATTAAATTCATAATATTGACCTCAAAAGTTTCACCAACAATGAAAACCCATAAAAGTATTAAAACGGGGCCATTTGAATGTTTTTATTTTTTTTTTATTATAATTGAATATAATCAATTAGAATTAGCATCCCAATATTATCTAAGATAAAACACAGAAAAAAATACTATATATTATAATATTTCACTACAACTCCTAATTATGTTCCTTAGTTATAAGATGGTTCATCATATTGAGTATGATATTTGGACTTATATCCCCCGGAAGACCACTTTAAAACATAATTATTCAGATGGATTCATTATTATAAATTATCGTTTATGATATCTCATATAGCTTTATTATATCATGCATGTACATTTTCCCATGGTCCTTGACATTCATTCCATCTTTTATTGGTATGAGAATGAACAATTTGGGGAGTGATCTGTAATTACCGATAAGTAATATTTATAATGAAGGATATAATGTATCATGACCATGGAATTCATTTGTGTCTCATTATATTTTGAATTTTTAATATGTAAGGTACAAAGTATACTCTCATCTTGTTGTTTTTATTCCTTTATTTAATCTCATTCGAAGACCCATAATACACATACTCAAAATTAATTTTTTATTATTACAAAAACTAACCAAATAGAGAAAAACATAAAGTTGAAGAATAGAAAAAAAAAGACTTATCCATTAAAGTAAAATTATAACCTACCAGGTTTTATATCCCTAAAATGTTCCCATGAGAGAGTGTTTACCTGAGGTTCTATTCCTCCAATAGAAGAGCTTCGAAAAATAATTTCATCTTGTCCTAGGACTGGAGTAACTACTATATGGTTATCTTCTCATTTTTGAATCCTGATATAAATATTAGATCATGTTTATCAATCCAGGTGCCTTTATACTTATTTAAAGACTCCCAAACAATCCATTCCAATATACTTTTAGTCATTTCATCTAGAACATTAAATGTTAGGAAAGATTCAATAGTTATCTATTTTTAGATCATAAACAATTAAAAAGTATTTTTGAGCATAGCATCAGAGTACCACTATTGACATGCTGAAATGGATATGTGGGGATCATTTTCTTTATTCATGCCCTTTATCTATTTTGATGGTCTAGAATCGATTTTTTGAGGTAAATAAGAATAATACATCCTCTATTTATGGTTTCCCTTCATGATCATACATCTCGTTGAGCATGGTTACCTACTAACTTGTCCCTAATCCTCTATATTTTCAAAAAACATTGATAGAAAATTCATCACGGGACCTATTCCCTTGGTCCATGTATTCACCCATAGATTTTTTTCTAGTATCATTTCCACAATTTGTGATAGCATCATCTTGGGGAAAAAGATCTAAGTGGTTTTCCATCACATGTACATCCACCTCCCAAGGTCTATTCAATATCATGAACATACCATCAACCACCTATTTTATAACATTGAACTCATATGTGGGAGCCTTGGGAACACCCTCAAGAACCATTTTCTATTCTACCAATGTGTTGTTTTCACTAACACTATGGGTACCCTCAAGAGGAGGGTCCAAAATACAAACAAATATCACCACTTCTGAACGTGTTTTCACTAGTGAATATATCACTAATGGTATTGGATTATACATCTTCTTCCTCATATATTTGGATTGATAAGACTTTTCTAGACCATTGGGACTAGAAATAATTCTCATGAGCACTTCATGGGCATAAGAAGTTGCCACAAGAGTCTTGGTTCCTCCTTTATCTTACAGTTTATGGACCATAGATTTTTGAACACTATTAGGCTAGTAATATTTTATATCATGGATCTCTATCCCCAAAGGAATCAGTATAGGAGACTTCAGATTTTATAGTTCAGTAATCAATAGACTGATGATGTTGGTCACCAGAGGATTCACTCCTTATTATTTACTAATAACATTTTTTCTGATTTAAGTGCAAAATATATTACCTCCAACTCCTATTCGGACAAGCCTGCATCCATACTGGCCATTTAGCCATTACAACAATCTGTAACCAACATATTAACTACATCTATCTGGTATTTGGGGTTTTTAGACCCCCAATGATAGGATTTAGTTGAATGGCCCTGAATTTTACAAATTTAACAAAAATTAGACCATGATTCATATACCTCATGTTTTTTCACAAGAACTATTAACGAAGTGTAACCCAAACAATGTTGTAAAAAACTAGGACACATCCACTTCAACACAAATACATCGGTTAATAGATTAGAAAACCGATTCACTGTGGCTAAGTGAACAAAATTGTCTACCTAATATATTTCCAACCAGTTTGATAAACAATGGATTTTAAACGGTAATGTAAGGATTGTAAAAATCAACAAAATCACTATATAAGGATAATGATGCATCATATAAAAGGCATATGTCCATTTAAATAAGTAAAAATGAGTTCCATTGATCCAATGAGGAGTACATGGCCTGGCACTAATAAATCATATTCCTATGTGAATTGTATCATACTGTGTCTGTAGTAGATCAAAGAAAATGTTCACTGCTACAAAAAATTCCCTGATCTGAATACATGCCTATCAAAGTAGTTAACCCAGGGATTTTGTTGATTGGACCACTATATTAGAGTAAGATACTGAAGCACCGACGTATTCATAAATTCTGCGATCAATAATTGGATGTTAGGGAACCCATTGTTAAAATTTCGGATATTCAAAAACATCACGGCTTGAGGGAAAGTAATAATAATACTAGGATTATAAAAGAGAGAGAATGATGATCCATCTCCCTTGGTTGACATTTGAGGTCCCTCCCCCACTAAAGCGAGAGAGAGTGTCACAAAATTCTTCTCCATAAAAAATGAGTGAGTTTCATAACTTCTCCCAGAATTAACATCCACTGATCCCTCATTCTAATGCACCATGAAAGTTAATCTTCAACATATCTTCTTATATCGGGCCAATAATAATAAAGTCTTATATTATAATACAATTTGGGAATGACAAAATGAACTACCTATTGAGAAATATGATAATCAATTAGTAATGTATTCTACATGGATTTTGGGACCATATATAAAGATTCCATAAGTAGATGGTGCTATCAGAGGATATATACCACTGATTTGCTGTCTCTTCAGCATAAAAAATCAGTTATATAGAGTAATTCACTATGATTTGTAATATTTTATTAAATAATATAAAGATGATATGTTGTAAATTATACCTTCAATGATAACATTAAAAGACACTATTCATTATCTTTATGGTTGTTTTCCATAAAAAGTCCCATCAAATTATATTTTATATTCGATTTCATCATTTCATTCAATGTTTATATTCTACTAATCTTGTTATTGGCCATATTCCATTTAGAAGGTCTATAGTTTAGAAAAATTTACAATATTTAGACATATTCAACCCGTGGATTTATCTTTATATTTAATTTATTTCATAAAGAATTGTGATTTATATTTTAATGAGTTGGGTATGAAATGAAATTTTCACCAAAACAATTATGTCTTCACTACATTAAATAATATAAAATCACTGTCGATTCTTGTTCATGAGAATTGATTTTTTTATCTTGAGTTCAAAACTAGCATAATCCATAGGAAAATACATGAGAACATAACATAGGAACACATACCAAATCATGTTTTATGTTTTATAATAAAAAATATATCATTATCGAGGAATAAGATGATATAAAACTAGATCAGATGTAATCCTTTGATTTAATTCATCAAATAATGATTGAAATTTATGACTCTATTGAAACATCACTTCTTTGTTGGTTATATCCATCCATGTAAAAATAATCTAGGTGAAATCCACTATGATCATCATATAGTATCCTACTAAACCCAATAGTCTTCATAACTCAGTGAAATAATGTGTCCCATTTGAGTAAATTAACACATTTCCTTTTATGGATAAATTGTGATACCCTATTTTTGTTGTATTTTACGTGGAATATAACTCCTAAAATATATATGTTACATGTTGAAATGTTTTCATAAATGCAGTGGTCTCATATAATACTAAAAAAAACAATCAAATTATGATATTTCTTTTAATTATAATTTTAATAGTCCATTATTTTTTACCAAAAATCCAAAATGAACGTTTCTAGTTGTTGATTAAAGACCATATTTATTAGAGACAAAATAGTAGTTTGGTCGAATGAAATCTCATTAAATTAAATGTGAATATATTTTCTTTCGAATGGTTATTTATAAATTTTAGATTCCTTGACCTGATGTTGATAATACCATGAATTATTATTTGTTTTATTAAACCAAATTTCCTATTTTAATTTATTAATTAGGACACAAATTTTAGGAATGGGGTACTTATTATATTTTATCACATGATATAACTTCTTATAATAAATTTTTATTCATAAATTTTTTTTAGAATTCATTTAATGGAGATTAAGAGATACCCATAAAGACACCATCGGAAGTAAAAAACATTTTTATTTATGATAAATAATGTTTTTCATAAACTCTTTCATATGAACTCATTCAATTAAATCTAAATAAAAATATATAGTTTGTCTCATAGGTAAAAAATATATAGATAAGTAACATTATTATCTAAAGGTATGCTGAAGAGATTATCTATGAGAAATTTATGGATCTCACTCAAAAAATAGGATTATCATTCCCAGAATCCACCTTAAAAATGAATATTGAAAAAATGTATATGATAAGAAATCCCTACTACATTTGGAAGTAGTGGACTAGCTCAATTTGAACGTAGTTCTCAGTCATCCTATAAAAATAAGATACATCATTGGAGGACACAAATACATGTTTATGGTGGTGTCAATCATTATAGAGTTTAATAGAGACCAAACTAAATATCATTATAATAATATCATAGTGATCAATTTCTATGAAAATTAAATCCCTTTTGAATTTATATATTAATATAGATATTAGGAAAAAAAATTATACTCCCAACACTTTGTTATTTCTTAGTATAATCAATAATATTTCTCAATCAATATGTGTTTACATCAAATATTTAGATGTTACTTAATATGTTATTATATATTTTTTTTTATTTTCATGTATCAAGTAAAATGAAATATATATATGATATAATGAGTATAGTTACATAAACTATTATATATTCACATTTATAATTGGTAGTGGCCAACATTAAGTAATAAATTTATCTACATATAGTATCAATGAGATTATATTAAATAATTTTTTTCATTGATCTTATTTGGATCTACCCATGTATATAATTACATTTTCTTTTATACTAAAATAGCTGAGATCACATTTCTTTAAAATTATTATACTCTTATTTTGATCCATTTTAGGTAAAATATCCTTCACCACTTCGGTTCTATGGAATAAGTACACACATATATCAGGATGACCCATTGATCCACAAGTATGAGATTTCAATGAATCCATTTGACATGTGGAATTTGTATATTCCTACATCCCATAGTAATGGAATACACGAGTCATAATCCCCACTTATGATGGCAAGGATGAATTGGATGTAACACTATTACTATATCCACATTCACAATTGGAATAATCTTATTACATTTTTTCTCAAAAAAATTCCATTATTGAAACATGAAATATCCATGAATAATATTCTCATATTCCATTTAAGTAAATTTAACCAACCACTAATGATAATTATGTATCAACTACCTCAATAGTAATTCATACCTCAAAATGAAATAATTTTGACAAGATGTTTTTTCATTGACCCATAAAAAACCATATAGACCTTAACATATAATTAGAAACCATATTTGAAAAAAGATCAAAATATAATTTTTAGTATATTCCTAAATTATTTTATCATATCTCAAAACTGAAACAATATTTGTTTACTTTTCATGTGTGGTTATAACATGTTAGCACTATTATGTAAATATGATTTTTTTGGAAATTCTATGAGATGTTTTCATACTAAATAACCTAATAAACAGACTCCTAATACAATTTTTTATCAACATCAAGAATAACTATGGTATAATTTACATCAAAGACGTTGTAAATTTCATGAATTTTTAATATTCTCCCAATTATATCAAAAAAATCATCACGATCCATAGGATAATTTCTTCAAATTAATGTTATTGGGTTATAATGAAGGAACCCATTATTTTTAACCTACCCATGAAATTGAATAGGTATAGAACTTTTTTTATATCATGAATGATTTATATAGATGTTTCGATAAGACATTGATGAAAAATAATATTCTATTTGAGGAAATTATATGCCACACCTTTGGGATGTTTCATTGGAACTAAAATGGTAGGAATGAATCTAACTAAAATTTAGTATGTAATGGGTTTTCATTAACAAATGAAGATAAATTCTAAATAAATAAAATAAATCAATTCATGTCATCAACATTCCATGTAGAAACTAGTAAATCACTAAAAGAAATTCATAATTAAAACACACACAAAAAATCACTATTAAAATTACATTGACAAACTATATAGTCTCTTTGCCTAGACAATAATCATGTAGGGATTACAAGGTCCCCAAAAAATTTTACACAGTCTATATAGATTTTTTAAGCCCATTATCATTGTTTGTACACTTGAAAAATACATTAAAATTTTATTTGACATGATGAAATCCCAAAACTATGTATTATATCATCCAAAAATTATATTATTAAAATTATAAATAACCACTTGATACTATAGTTTCATCAATGTGTGTGATGGATAGAAAAATTCTATATACTACACCTAATTTCTAACTAATGTATCGATTATACACTAGGAAATTTGAGATAGAATAATTATATAGACCCATAATATTCATACATAGATATTATATCATTATATATTTGTATTCTATAGATAACATAACTATACACACCAAAATCATATATGTATTGTTTCACTTCAAACATAGAATCATAAAAAAATTTCATAAAATATCTACATCATCTCACACTTATTTCATCATTCATAGAACCCATCATATACATAACATACATAATAATGTTATTTATAACATGGTTTAGGGAAACATATGATAAGGTTACACTAAAATTCATATTATGTAAAAATAAGGGAGATATCAATTATCACATAAGAATAACATAGGTATAAGGGTATATGAATATGATCCGATCATTTGAACACCATACACTATTTATTAATTATCATAATCATAAATAATCTAATAAATATTTCTAGTATAAAAAACATGAATCATAAGTGAATCAATGATCATAAAAGCTGAAATATTTACATTCGAATAAGACCTTAATTTATAGAATATGCAAGAGAATATTATTTAACTTATATATCATCTAAGGATAATTAGAATGTGAATAATCGTTGAATGGTTTTACAAATTATATCTTCATAGTAGTAATGTTTCAATCATAAGACTACCATACTAGACATTGTTTGTTACTGAATTGGGTTCACACCCAAATCCAGTCCGATTTACCTCATATGATATTAATCAGTTCAGAATGAATTGCATTGGGATATAGGTACCACTCATCAAATAATTAAAATAATACATATTATTGAATAATGATAATGAACCATTCATCATTTCATTACACATTAAAATATATGAGTTTTAGTATCATCTCATTATCACATTACCCATGGAAAAGTAATTGATTTAATAAACAACACTTCATCATAAATATAAAGAATCATGGAAAAAAATAATGATGTTATAAATGGATTATATTATAAGTATAGGAAAATAAAAAATGATGTTTGTTGACATTGATGAATAAAAATATTATTAAAACAATATTGTGGTAAAAACCCATTATATTCAGGAAAAACATATTCAAAATCCCAAAATTTATAAAAAATCATGAAAAAAAATTATTTTTAAAATCTATATTAAATTGTAAATTAATAATATAAACATTGAGTAGAAACAATATATGTAAATCCAAATCATTTGATATATGTTAAAAACACATTCCATCTATAAATTTTCCAAAAAAATCTTATAATATCTCTTTTGGAAAAGATAAGAAGATTCCATTAAAACAATATTTTATAAGGAAAATTGTGTAAAAATATCTTGAAAAAATATATGAAAATATATAAAAACATCATTAAAAATATTATAGAAAATTTTGACCTGGAATACAACATTTTGTTTTACAAAAAATGTAAATAATGATAACATTCCTTATAAAAATATTTTCAATGTCTTAAGTGCATAAGTTAAGTAACATGAAAGACAAAAAATTATTTAAAATAAAAAAAAATCATTTTATAAGATCATTAATGAGTATCATAATAGTTTTATCATAATATTACATCATCATAAATTAATAATTAATGATCCTAACAAACAACAATATTATAACATAAAATATTTTCCTCGAGTTCTCCTTTTATGAATGAATTTTATCCACCTTTATATTTTATATAAATTTATGATATGTATATTACATAGTAATTTTAAAAATTATAGTATCATATATTAGACCATTATAACATTTTATCACCACCATTTATCAATAATTCATAGTTCATAATTTCATTTATGGGTGTTGACCATTTCATTTATGATCATTATTTCAGTTCAGCAGCTCTGATCCTTTTAAAATTAAATTCATTACATCATCTACATAATTTTAATCATGATATAACTATAATGTATATATATATATATATTAATTATATACATTTTAGATACATAAATTAATTATATATATTGTAAAATTAATTACAATTTTCCATGAGATGGTAGGGTGTATGTATACATCGACGCTATTTTTATTTTATGAAAATAGAACAAAAGATATATAAACAATAAATCATGAATATATTGTCCTTATTTTATCATATATATATCATAAATATTTTTCAAAATAAAACTAAATACCATTCTATAAAAATATAAATGAGAATTTAATTACATCTCTTAATGGAGGTGGTAGTCCATGCGTACACATGAGTGACATTATTGTTTCCAAAAGTATTTTATGGTAAGAAGGTAAACATTTATAACAAATATTAAAGAATTAATATTTAATAAGTATAATATATATACATTAAACCGATCTTAATATCCATATATAAATGATAGTGATAAAAAATGAATTTCATTTCTTTTTGGAGATGACAAGATATACATTAAAATGGATGATACATTCACATCACATTTTGGGGGGAAAAGAGGTGTATAATGGGTGTTTAATAATAATAAAAATAAAATTTAAAAAACAATATAATAATAAATTTTTATTTATTTCAAATAACATTTACTTAGAAGAGTTAAATTGGATTGTAATAGAAAATTTTTAGTTATGGAAATTACCTATTCTTTGAATCATCTCTTTTTGATCTCTTATAAATGGCTCTAAGATTGGCCTTTATGGAAGTCAATAAAATATAAAATGTTTCTAGGTAAGTGTAGAAGATTAATTAGATTGATTTTTTATGATATAAAGGTCATTTTGATTTTGAATATGTGAGACAGGATGTACCATTTAATAATTGATATGTGAAACCTTATAGGATTTATAATTATAATTAATTTTAGAAATTAAATTATCTATAAAAATACCTATAAATGGAGAGGAATAATAATATGAGCTAGGATTTGTTTTTAATAAAAAATAAAAGTATAATTTAAAATTTATTTTGTTTAATTTTTAAAATTATCATTTCGATTAAACCTTTTTTAAATAATTCTAATTTTAACCAAGGTAAAAAATTTGTCAATATGAAATGGTTATAAATTTAAAATATAATGTTAAAATTGTCCCATAAATGTACGTGTTATTAAACTAATAATACATAATCGATAATAAAAATTTTTTTACACTATAACATACTAAATCTATAGCATGTTTAAGATTATAATATTCATTTATTAGATTTTTCCAGAAATGAATAAATATTCTTTCAGTGTTTTGTAAAATTTAATGTAATTATAGAATACATATAAAATAAAAAACACTCCATGATAGATATTGTTTTATTATCATACAAATTGTTGTTAATATTTATTAGTAACATGTTTTGGTTTTATGTGAACCCATAATGGATACATAAAACTAAGTGAGTGAATTTTTTTGACATTACTCGATTTAAATAATATATAAATCATTTTATTTGACATGAATCCATTAAAATATTACTTATTGATCTTATTTATTTATGTGTCAAATCACCCTAATCCAAGAAAAGAATCGATAAAAAAATATTAGCATATATTATATTTTAAATCTAGATTAACTATATTTATCCTTTACTGATAAGATTAATTTTACCATAGTTAATATTCATAATGACATAAAATAAAAAGGAAATATTTACCAAATTTTATCCTACTATTTATAAAACATTAATTAATATTACCAATATAAATAAAAATAAATGGATGAAATTTATTTTAATATATGTTCAAAACATTTTGCAAATCCCTATTTTTAGAAATATATATTTTTTAACAAAAAATGGGTTTATTATTATCTTATGAATGATAAAAAAATTGATTGGTAATAAACAATTTTATTAGATATATAATTTATATATAATTTAAATAATTCCACAATTTTGTCCAATTTGACATACATTGAAAAAAATACATTGTGCCCATAAATAGAGTTTTCAAGAAAACAACTCATTTATTTTGAAATGATTTTTTTTCATTTTTAAATATTTAATAACTAATGAATTAATTCTATACATGCATCAACAATAAATATTTATTATTTATGAATTATTATTCATAAATTATTATCCAATGTCATGGTTATAATAATTTTTATTAGTATATAACATTTTTACTAACCATATTTTTTCATGTAATGTGTGTTATATATCAAAGATATAAAATTATTGAAAGAGAAATATATCATGAAATGATCAGGGTGGTACTGTATACCCCATATAAAATTAATTTTGGAATTTAAAGTCCTCAATGTGATAGAAATAGAAGTGGATATATATTCCTATTAACATCCCAAGTTTCTAATGTAGTTTCCTCAAAGTGGCGGTTTTTTCAGAGGACATTAACTAGGTGAGTGGTCTTGTTTCACATCACTTTATCTCCATGGTTTCGAATATCTAATGGTATTTATTAGAAAAAATGATATATACCTAGTGGTATTTATATCGTGTTTCATATATGTGAGGGGGCATGTATATACAATATTAAAAGAGAGGAATTGAAGACATCATAAAATTGAGATTGATTCGATTGAAGTTCCAATTTATAATATACCATCCTGATATATCGAATAAATAAAAATGACTAATATACCTAGTTATTGGATTTCATTAATTCCAAATCTCACCTCACACTTCTTGGTAGATATTATCAAGAATAATATGTCATCAATACCAAAAAACTAAATCTTTCGGATGGTATTAAGAATAACAATTTTGTTGATTATAACATGGCCTCATGTGTTGTATAATGGCTCAAAATTTTTTATCATTTAATATGGTATATTTTATCACAATATCATTCTTTCTCAATATTTTTTCAAGAAAATTGTAGTTGTGAAAATCCTAGCGAAGAGGTCTTTACAATGATAAATCTGAAAATTAAAGAAAAACAATTTTATTTAGGTAAATTTATCTAATGAAAGGTGTTGATCCAGACCACTATTGAAATACATATGGAATTATTTAAACATTACATTAAGAGTGAGAATATTAACCTCGGAAAATTCTTCTTTAATTTGGATGATAAGTAGTGGTGAAAATTATAATTTTACCTAGAGCATAATGAAGACATATACCAAATATCAATGAAAACCTAGTATCTTGATCCTATATAATTGATAGGGTTATTCCATGAAATCAAACCACATACAAAATTTATACTTGGTTTTTTAGAACATGAGATAAATATTTTCTTATAAAAATTAAGTGTGGTAACTTTGAAAGGTGATTGACTACAACACAAATAGCATAATTTCCATTATATGTTATTAGAAGGAAAACATGAATATCCATGATGATGATTTTCTATTTCAATCATAGTGAATGTAAGGGTTATTGAATCCCCTTACCTATTTGTATCTTATCCATAACATACTAGAATATTGGGTTCTGAGAAACATACTATATAAATTATCTCTAAATTCTATCCCACTAGAAATACTCTACATAATATATATAGATCTGTATACTTCCATGATGAATAGATATAGGAGATCTATGTGCATCATCTAATAACACCAAAAAATATAGTACACAGGGACACATACACTCTACCAAAATTTTTTAATTCAATCATAGTCATGGTTGACCACAAAAAAAATTTCACCATCATTCTAATCTTTATATCATCGATTTGTACATCATTAAACATCACACAGATAAATGGATGAACCCTAATTTCTGAAATATAGAATTTTCTCCATGAATCACGGTGTCATGATTCATTATTTTAAATTCCATAATAAATTTTGATTTTTTTAATACTCAACATATATAAGATATCATGATTTGTTAAAAAAAAGTGCATCTTCGACCTTTTTCACTTTCCTAGGGTCGAAATGAATTGATATATAGTAATATTTAATCATCTCTAAAAATATTATTTGGATAATTTTTTGTTTTTTTAAAAAATATATATTAATTTTTTTTCATAAATATATCTTTCTAACAATTACCATATCGAAAATACCTCTAATTAATTAATATTAAAAAATATATGCTAACTCAGTGTTATGATTTTGTAAATTTTTCTCACTAACTATTTATTTAATTTAGGAAACTGAGATAACTATATTGTTCTATTTGATGATGCATCATTTATCCATATTTTATGAATCAATATAGAATAAAACCCTTTATCAACGTCTGGATAGTGTAAATAAATGTGAGTTAACTAATTTTCTCATCCATTAAAAAAAATCCTCCCATTCATTCCTAAAAATTATCATTTATCCATTTGAAGATAACATGGGGACTGTATTTGATATAGTATAAAAATCATCAAAAAATCATCTATAATATCCAATAACACCAGAAAAATATAGGTTTTATTCATATAATCTAGCTTTTATCAATGATTAACAACTGTTTTCATTTGAGGGTCTACTAATATATCATCACATATTAATAAATGATAGTACAATGAATCATTATAATGACGAAATTTACACCTTGTAAATTCTTCATTATTTTCTCCTTACATAGGGTATTCAACATAATTCTCCAATGATCTTATTTATCATTAATTTATCATTGAATAAATTAGAATATATTCTATAAATAATACTATAAAATATATTGGGTAATTTAGAAAGACTCTATTCATTAAATCTATGAGGTAGTGGGTGAATAAATAAGAAACAATATCATCAGTAAAAATTCATAGTTGTCGTAACATTTATGGAATGTTATCATGGGTATATCCTTTATCTAGAAACTCAATGGATGATATTTATAATTATGATCAATCTATAAAAGGTAACTAAATTATTGTATCTGATTAAAAAATGTCTCCAATATGGGTATATGATAATTATTCATGATAGTTACTATTTTATGTCCATTATAATCATTTATGTGTTTACATTATCCCTCTTTATTCTTAATAAATAGAATATATTTACCCAAATGTGAATGTTTTTCTTAAAATTAATACCTTACGAGGAATATGCAAGATTAGTTTCATAAATCCATGCTACAAAATCACATCCAATATATATAGAGTCTAGGATTCATCTGTTGGACTAGGTATGAGTACTATTTGAAAATAAAATTTATATTCAAAGGAATATTGTTTAACTATTCATTAATGACATAAATAAAATCCCACAATATTGTAATATCATTGATGTTGTGGTCTTCATAACTATATAAGATAAACACTTCATTTGAGTAGGAACCAGGACTCGTGTGATGGAAATAATATCCAATGAAGGTTTATTTTTTCATCCCAATGATATAAGGTCACATGGGTGGATCATAATATAAAATGAAACATCAATTCCTATGAAAATGATGTTGGCTTTATATAATGAACATTGAACCATACATGAAATATTATTGAATTCATCTTGAGGAATAATTATTGGATTTCCATTAAACACATTCCCACAAACATCAATTAAATAATAATCATAAACAATTTGTGCAGTCATTTAACGGTTTTGGTTTTTAATGCTAACACACGATCTAATTTTTTAGGTTGTACTATGATACCATTTTAAGTTTATTTAAATATAAATAAGTTGGAATTTAAGAAATAAAACAACACCTTACATGTTCTGGTTATGATGGTAAGTGTACATTTCAACAATTCATGATCATAACCTCATAAATAATAGTTTTTACATGATATTTCCATTTATTTGTGGAATTTAGAAGTTGTTGGCATCGAGAATAATCATTAACATTAATTTTTTAAAAATAATTATCATTATTCACAAACATCATTCATGGAAACACATGTGTGTTTTTTGGGAATTCTATGAATATTTCCCTCTATTTTTATCAATACACATTTCATCCCCTAACCCCTGCATTTCAATTTTTCAGGAACTCCCTTTAAACAACTGAAAAAAATTTATAATTACATTAAGAATATTTAATACATGTTTCTATACAGAAAAAATAATAAAGGAAGGATGTTCTTCATCTATCTATGGTTTTTATAATAGAATTCAATTCCTTTTTTTCTTATAAAAACATTGAGAGCTATGATAAAATATAATCGTCATCTCGACATTTATAATACATAAAAAAAATTCATCATGTATAATGATGGCTATTGAGGATAAAATACATTTATAACTTTTTAAGGCACTCAAGAATAAATCAGACTTAATTTATTGTTGGATGATAAAAATGAATTGTACCTTGAATTTATGGTAAGTTGTTTCTTATATATTTTGAAATATTCCTCATTCATTTACATAAATTCAAGGATTTTTTTCCCCTTATTGATATGATTACATTGAATAATGTAATTTTCTGAAGAATAAAATATTAAATTTACAAAAAAAACAAATATACAATTACTTATTATTCTATAATGTTCTTGATAATATTCCACAACTGATCGACATTTCTGTCAAAAAAAATAAAAAAACCATATTAATTTTCTCATGTTCAGTAAAATGATTAATGGAAATTATCTTTTTAAAAAGTATTGACCCATTTCTAAGGGAATAGTTTTTTATTAGACATACTAACCGGAGGTGTATGTTCTCCATGATGAACACAAAAAAGTTCTATTCCATCAATTTTTCACATGGAACTCATCATGATACTTAGATTTAGAAAGATATGGTATCCCTATGAAATTAGTTGGACGTTCATCTATCATAAAATTGTTTACTAAAGAGAAATATCCTCACGATTTAAATAGTATTCAATGTTAACATGATAAAATTATGTTCCAACCATTTACTATGACCAAAAACAATTGTGTCACCAATAATATTCACTGTGTGAAACAAAAAAATCATGAAAATACATTTACAATATTTTTAAAAAATGAAACCCTTTTCTATTACACAATATGATTATCGTAGGTCATTAATGATCATTAACAAAACACTAGAATCTAAGCTTATACTCATACTTATCATTGGGATTCTGACTTATGATTTTCTTCTTATTTTACAAATGATAAACACGTATCTCTATGATACCAACTATAACATCCCATACTTTTCATACATCGATATTATAACATAATATATGAATATTTGTTACATAACATATTGATCCACACCAAAATAATATAGGTCAAATCTATTTGGAATCAAGATAACATAATTACATTCATTATAAAAAACCTACCGCATCTAACACATATTTATTTATAAATAGATCCTTCAAGACACAACATTCTTAAAAAATTAATCATTTCCTAGGGAAGGATATCATATGAAATGTGAGATCTATGATTATCAATGAGGATAAAATATGTCAATAATAATGTTCCCATTATAATAAAATGAAGAAAATGGTATAAGAAAAATATCATAATGTTTTAATACCATAACCTACATATCAATTCTCAGAAATGTAAGTCATGGAATAATTAACGTTAGTCTATAAGACATTAATCACAGTGTAATAAAATAATATGAACCATGAATTCTTGACAAATACCTAACTCATTAATTTATTGAAAATAAATAAGTATGAAAAATAAAATCCATAGTATTCAAGTCTCATTTACATGGATATCATAGTTCATTGGTTTCCCCCCCTAAACTATATTAATAATCAAGGATCACTCCCAAGACTACAATAGTTTATATATTTCCTTATAAAATTTGGTTCAAACCCTATTTCTGACATTTTTACCTCATGAGATATAAATAATTACTAATGCATTAATGAGTGATGTATGTATCCTCCATAACATAATAAAAAATATAAATGTGTGATCCATATAATAATAAAAATTTATTCCTAACGGAACCCATTAAAATAATTTTTTTTTAAGGTTGGGGATGAATCCTCATTTTTATTAATAAAGCAATGTAAAGACCTCTTTTAAATGGGTAGAGGGAGACCCATTACATATCCCGAAGGCCCAGTGGGTTTGAATCCCATTACATAGCCCGTAGGCCCATATTTTTGGCCGAATTCCCATTCTGTGAATAGTTACCCAGCTGCGACAGTACTCGCACAGTACAACTGCTGCTACAGTGCCCTGCCACCGCTACAGTACCCGCCGATAAATAGTGTCGTCGCTGCTACAATACCGATAGAAATAGAAATGATGATATAAAAGGATAATATTACTAGTATATTGTAAGAAACATTGATGGTTATTTATGTTGATGAATTTGTTGTTTATTATAACTTTCTTGACAAAAATTATCATCAAATATAGAAATAACTTTTTTAAAATCTAATAATTATATAAATATAATTGAAAAAAATTTGAATGAAATTAAATTTCAATAAATTGAATAGAACATTTATAATTTCTTTCCTCAATGGTCTTGGAATATTCAACATATTTAGTACACATAAAATATATTACAAAATTTTATCAGAAATGTCAAAAAAAAATATGTTTGGAAAATTAAAATTTATTTATTTAAAACTGGTTTTTTAGACAAATAAATGGGTAAAAATTAATTTAAAAAATCATAGACGTTTAATAAAAAACATATTCAAAACATTTTTAGAAAACCTATAATTTGAATGCAAATTATATTCCATAGAAGTGTGAAATAAATATGATTTTCCATATAAATATAATTTTAGTATATTGAGTACAAATGGAAATGAAAAAAAGGGAAGAATTTTTTTTAATTACCATAGTAGACTAAAATTACTGATTATATTGAGAGTTTTATCATATTAATTAATCATAATACCTTATTCATAAATAAACGTGATAAATAGGGATATTATAACATAAACTCTTTAGCAAGAGACCAAAATGTTTAAAATAACATTATCCCATTTTATAAAAAAATCAAATTTTATATACTAATATACCATAGTCATGATAATAATTATAATATCATATAATAACCCTTTATAACTTGTTAACACCACTTTTATTAATAGTTCCTTATTCAAATCATCATTTATAAGTAGAAACTATTTAATATATTTTCATTATTTAAGTTCAGTAGTTCATGCCCTTTTAAAATTATATGGGAAGCATTATTTCCTAAATATTAATAATTATATATATATTACATATATTAATTAAATACATATTTATATAAATCTATAAAATTTATAGATAAAAAAATTAATTCCACCATTCTTAGAGATGAATATCTTAAGTACACAACAATATTGTCTTCATTTTATAATGAATATAATCAAAGAATGGTATAAACTAATATTTATTTATTATATAATTATTATCTCAAATATATCATATAAATTTCTAAATTATATTATCTTTACTATCCGTGAAATATATAAATTTTTAAAAAAATCAATCCGCTTCGTGGAGGTGGTAGTCACTCAAACTCATTAGAAACATTTTCTTTTCCTAAATCATTGGGTGGTAAGAAGATAGACATGATGTTATAAGTATAGAAATATTATTATTTCATTAATATATTATATAAATAGTAAACTTAACATAACTCTAATACCAATAATATGGGCGGTAGAAAGGAATTTTATTGTTATGTGGAGATGTTAAGTTGTACATACACACAAGCGATACTTGTCGTTTGATGGGAAATGGGGACTATAATGGTGTTTTAATAATAAATATATCATTTTATAATAATTATAATAATTAATTTTACATTTTATGATATATAAAATATATTTTTTAGTTGTAAATGTATATAGAAAATAATGTTACCTATTATGGAAATTTCATCTTTTTTGTAATGAATCCTTTAAATATTTTTTATGGGTTTCTTGAGGTGGTATATGGGGATGAAAAAAATTTATAGATTGTTTCTTGGGAAGATTAAAAATTAAACTGATAAGGATTGGTTAATCTAGAAGCCTCCAATGAGAGTTAAAAAGTGACGGATATTGTTCCATTTTATAATTGAGGTCAACGACACTTTTAACATTTCATAAAATATTAATGTATAATAAATTATTTTTGATTCCATATTCCTCCATATGGAAATATATTAAAATATAAGGAAGGGTGGTGTTTTAATAACATTAACCATGATAAATTATATATATTTCTATTTATTTTTAAACCATATAATTTTGATTAACCCTTACTGAAAATATTTTAAATTTAACAATAGTAACAACTTTTTTAAAAAACAAATGTGATGTATTATTACATAAATGGTGAGGATTAATCTATAAATGTATTATTTATCGCATCTAAAACAAAATAATATCCCTTTTTCATTACAAAAATAATTTTATTTATTTTTAAATAAATTATTACTCTAATATTTTGATAAAATATAATTATTTTCAATTTTGACATTATTAAATTAATTAAACAAAAAATATGATAACACAATGTTTGAATTTGAATGTATTATTTTAAAATAAAATAATATGTCATATTCAAAAATAAAATTCTTGGAATATTAAAACTTACAATAATTCTATAATTTTAATATTATCTAAACCATTTATTTGTTTATTTCATTAATGGATGAAAAATTCTATTAGTCTTGTGTAAGATTTTAAGGTAAGTATATAAAAAAACTAATTAATTTCCATGATGAATATAAATGCATTATTGAAAAAATTAATACTAATATTGGTTCATAACTCATATTTTCTACTATGTGAACATATAAATCATATTCAAAATATGTTGAGTGACATTATCAATATTTATTTGAATTAAATATTATATACAAACAATTCATAAGAATATGTTATTAAGAAAAATAATTTGAATAATTATATTTTATGGGTCCAATTCATTTCTTCCAATAATTATTTGGATTAAATTTTATTCCATTCCACTTATTTGAAAACTAGATTAACCAAGTTCACAGTTTTTCAATGAAACGCATTTTACCAAGGTAACTATTTATATTGACAAAAAATAAAGTATATAACCAATTTATAAATATTAATTAAAAATATTTGATTCATTTTAGAAAATTCAATAAATATAAATTTATGAAATTATTTTTAATGTATATGTGAAATGTTGGTCAAAACTGGTTTTTAGAAAAAACCCTTTTTGAATGAAAAAATGCATTTTTTATCTTATTAATATTATAAAATATTATATGAGTGTTAAAAAATATTAATGACTAAATAAAAAAATTCATTAAAATCACTATCCAATAAAGATCAATTTAACTTATTGGGGTAAAAAATATATTTTACATATTAAAACCATTTTTAGGAAAAAAATATTGTTTATTTTCAAATGAATTTTTTGTTTATAATTATTTAAAAACTAATGAATTCATTTTATACATGATTCAACCATATATTTTAATTATTTTTAACTTCTATTAGTATATTCCAATCCAATGGATAGGTGTCAAAATTATATTAATTATATATAAAGATATTCGTAATGTTATTGTCTTGATAAAGAGAAGCTATCAAATAAATAAAATTATTTAATTATAAATATTTCATAAATATTGGGGTGATATAATAATAAATACCATGGAATAACTCCATTTTATGAATAAATGACTATGGATACCCAATACTAATACATGAAAAATCCAATCAAACAGATTGAATTATATTCCCAATCATCCCAAGATGAAACTAGTTTTAGGGCATCATGTTTATATAATTGGTAATGGATTCATCCATTTAATCTAATGATAATAGTAGACCCAACTAAAAATATTTTTTAATGACTATTAAAAAATTATACAGTTCAATAATAACTAATAAAAAACTAAATAAATTAACTATAAAAATCATAAAAAATCAATCATTACGAAATGAGAGTTCTGTAAAATAAAAATAAATATCAACCAACATGTTCATAAATGAATAAAAAACAAAATTATAGATATTTTTAATTGAAAATTTATTAATTACTTGTATAAAATATGATTTAATTCTTATTATTTTGAATGTGAATTAGGTACATACATACATGAAAAAAAATAACCAACACTCTAACAAATTCTTTCCATCTTAATGTGAAAAAGTGTATTCATCCACTTTGTCACCTTCTTCCAAAATCCTGATAAAAAGACACTAAAAAATCATTTCCTTTTTAAATTTTCTTTATACTACCAATGTTATAAAAACCATGGACTAAAGATCCATTAATGGTATGTGTAGTATAAGATCATAAAAATCTTAGCAGGATTCCACCACATTCTCTATGTAAATTTTTTGAAAAATAAACAATCTTATAAAATACTGTGATAAATTTTTTGAAATTATAACATTAATCCTCTAGTAAAAATATGTAATGAAATTGAAAAAAAAAATTGTTTCCATTTAAGAAATGTGTAGCATTAATTATTCAAATAAAATAAATAAATACATTTAATGAAAATAATTTAAAAAAATTCATCATCATGGATAGAAAATAATATTCATGGATTGGAAACATATGAAAAAATGTAATTAAGGAATATATGCATCATCCAGTTCAAAATATCGATTGTAATCATATGAAAATCCAAAATCAATTATATTTTTCTGATAATATATAGACTAATTTAAATGTATATGTAAACCAATTATAGAGTATCCAGGTCCCATTATGATTATAAACAATATTTATATTATCATCATTATAATGGGTGAACAATATAAGAATAATATCCTTATAATCTATCCCAAAACATGTCCTTGGAACCCTCCTACTCACTAATTAATTTCAAATAATTTTTTTAATTCGTCTTTATTTGATAATAAAATTTAATTAAAGAATTAATTAACTTTTATTTATATTATAAATTTCATTATGCATATTAATTAATAAAAACTAAAATAATTAGTGTCATTAAGAAATAAATTTTATTTGATTCTAAAAATACATTCAAAATGTAACGTTTTAATAAAAAACATTAAATAATCCTTAAAGTTTATATCTGAAAATCCAAATAAAAAAAATTAAATTCCCTAAAAACTATACAAATAATTTTTCAATGATATAATTCATATTATTCCAAAAAAATTTATAACCTATCAAAAACCTATGATTAATTATGTAATATGATTTACATAATGTACCATATTAAATAATTATTTAACCGACTTGAAAAACATGTTTTGCAACTCAAAGGAGAAGGATTAATCCATTAGGTTCCTCATACTAATGTAAACCCATCTTAAATTTATTAATATAATATTATATCATCCATTCTTCTCATATGTATAATCATTTAAAGAATAAAGTTTAAGAAAATGGATTCAACTCAAAGAATATGAGGATAATGAAATTATGAATAGAAATGTGCTTAATGTAATGATTATTCTTCAAGAGTTGTCTTCATTGGGACATTTGTCTTATTATACACATGTTATACTATATGTGGGCTATTTTTCACCCCTTGTATATAATGTTTCTAACATATCATTTTGTTAATGTAATTTAATGATTAATTTTTATTTTTTCATTCATGGGGCTTATGACTCAAAAGTTACAAAATTAAAATGGTTTTTTATCAAAGGCCTTTTTTAAAATATTTTTAACAATAATTATATTTTTATTAAATTAAATAATATAAATCTAATTGTTTTATTAGTAACCTATAGCTATTACTATAGATTTAATTTCTACAATTCATTTTTATATATTTATGTATGAAAAATAATGAAAAAAAATTTATTAAGAAATATTTGTTTTTTTCAATATTATGTCTGAAGTAATTTTTATTCATATTAGTATTTTCATTAAAACATTTTCATTAATGTTTTAACTACACTAAACCTATTTGTTAAATACATTTTTTAACCGGGTTTTATTTTCTATAAAAATATGCAAATGTAATATTTTTTCCATTTTTCAAAGACGGTAATTTTTAATATTTACAAAAAATACGGGAGTTGTACTCATTTAATATATAACAAATGAATAGAACCATTATGAATTTAGCATTACCTGAATATTAATTTAAAAATTTTCATGGTATATTACAAAGAAATTTTATACTTAATATTTTTAAAAAAATTATATTATAATTAATTGATTTCAAAATAAATTTGGTATTTTCCAAAATAAATGTTTTAGTGATGTTTTAAATATATATTTTTAGCTATGACAACATACCTTGATTTTTCTTATTCCTTACTGAGTATATGATCAAATATACAAATATTAATCCATTATTTACATGATTTATGAATATTAGGAAGAGGTATTCATGGAATTATTTTTTTTAGTAAAGTATTAATGTAATTATATATAATTTCATGATCTTGGGGAATTCTTATGAATGGATAATAATTATTTTATGGGTGGGTATACTATATCCGACAAATTAGAAAATTATTAATGTTTTTTGAGATCAAAATCTATATAGGAGGTTATTCCATGACTAATATAGGATACACATGATGTTATAAAATAGTTGAATGATGGTGAATGAGATGTTATCCCAAGGCTAAGAGATTGAATATTGGATGTTTTCTTAAACTTAAATTTTGTTATATGGGGGATTATTCAATTACCAAATTAGAAAAAAATATAGTATATCCCAATTTTAATATTGATATAAAGAAAGTTATCATATAGGGGTGGTTATTTTATAAAATTAATTGATTTATTTCATGATTCATGTTTACATGATTGTTTTTTAGGAAATTTTAATATTATTCTCTTTTTTTCATTATTTGATACTTATTATATAATCAGATATGATCATTATCTAATATCTCACTTATTTACAGTTACAAATTTTATATGATCATCATTTCATATATTTTTTTTCCCTAAATTAAAATAAATGGCTTTACGTATGATATTTAAAAGAATGGATTTAGTTTTGAGTAAATTATTGGGAGATGTTATAAAACATTTCTGTAGAATTTTTTTCTATATCAGAGATTCCAATATAACATATTATTTTTTTCAAATGGATCATAAATATATGTAATCAAAATTTGACTAAAACTACAAAATATTAACATATGTAATTTTTGGGTTTTTATTGAAATGTTATAGATTTTTACATATCCATCCACTATAAAATGGTAATGTGGCTCATCTGTACAGGTAGAATACAACCTCCCCAAATTGATGTGACACATTTTTCAAGGACAATTATGAATTTATGTTTCAAAAAAAAAATTTTACTACAAAATATTACAGTAATGAAATTATTAACATTCTTTATATTATTAAACCACATTATAAATCATTTAACCTTGAATAATATATTAGAATAATTTTGGAGAAATTTTCTTCAAAAAACCCAATGTTGTCGAAGTAAAAAAAATACTAGATAAATAAATTTTAAATGATTAAAAAAGGTAATTAAAATGAAAAAATATGAATTATATTTTAAGTATGGTATTAACAAAAACGTAATTCACTATTCATAAGAAACAATTTATATGAATAATGAGAGAACCAACATAATTTATTTCTGTTACAATATCATTTTATTTGTTGATTGATTTAATTCATATTTACTTTGGGAAATTTATGTGATGGTAATATTTTTACCCTCATCTATTTTCTTTTCTTATTTTAATATGTTATTTACTATTTAAATTTTTCATATGATGTGATGTTGGTTCATTAATCGATAATATTTTCAAAAAAGGGACAATATAGTTAAAAAATAAGCCTTCCATCTAACTTTTTTTCTTCATTATTAATATTCATTTACATATTTTACTACTGTTATTTTTTCAGACTGAAAATTTTTTATAGTTATTTTCATACGATTTTATAAATTAAATAGAAATTTTTAAAATTGTGTTAAATTTAAACCATATGGGTAATTGTCAACTTATTAAAAATGTATTTAATAAATATTTTATAATATATATTGCTTGAATTCCCTTTCCTACTGTTAGATCCATTATAACTCTCAATGATTCAATTAAATGATTCTATATTAGTTTTTTTTGTGAAATGTTTTTTGCAATATTCTTTTAACTTTTAAAAAACATTATGAGTGAAATTTATAGAATCTTCTTAAACTAATTACAATAATACTGAATTGTGATTTATAAATATGTTCTGAAATGATGTTACAAGGAAATTAATTCATTAGATTTTAATATATTTTTAAAAGGATTTAATTTACTATAAACTGGTCATTTTATCATGAATCACCAGTGTTCAATCATACTTCAATAAAACTATAATTTACCTTATTTTGTGATCATCAACTTTATTATGAAAATATTTTATATAACACTCAATTATAAATTAGACAGTATATATCACATTTTATGTCTGTATATTTAATATCATTGACTAATTAAGTTTCATTTCTAGAACATTGATTAAATTATTTCTATACATCATTTCTAAGTATGTTATTAGTTGATGAAATATTATTAATTATATTACTCGATTTAATTGTGTACAATTAAACGACATTCTTGGAGTTCTGGTTCTGTATCCATTAAACCTGGCTTTCTATGGATTCATGAATGTGATAGGAATATAGATCCCAATTCTATTAAGAACACATTTTCACAATCATGGTTACAGATTTTCAATCTGAATTGGATTTATTTGTATCCTCAAATTCTTTGGGACATTGCCACATCAGTTGGGAGTCCAATTCGGCTATATTAACAGACAGAAATCCCCAAATTTGGTCACTATGCTAGAATCCTTATGGAAGTGGATATGTCTTCTACAGTAGTGGAAGAGGTAGTGCTAACAACAAAGGATGACAGGCTCACCCTCAAAATTCAATATGAATGAAATCCCAAGTTCGGCTTGAATTGTCATTTTTTGGACATGTTGCCTCGGATTGCAACAGGAATAGATTATGCAAACTCTTTAAGATTTGAGGTCATGGTGAAGAGAATTTTTGGTGAGGTAAGGGAAAGAAGATAGCTCTATCTAATATCTCTGAGCCTTCTCGCTCTAAGGAAATCCACAATGTACCTAACACTGAGGTTGGGGAAATGATGAGAATTCAATCACTGAAGGGACTGCTCATCCGACTCGGGAGATCAATGAAGGGGAGAAGCATGTTGAGCCTGTTTCCCTAGTGAGTGAGCTGGTCTCAGCCCCTATCCAGGTCCCGATTATAAACAATTATGATGATACAGTTAACGAATTTGGTACATATCATGCTTCCCCAGTGAATGATCTATTTCCAGACCCTATTCAGGTTCTGACTACAAACACTGATGATGATACAGTGGAGGATTTGGGTACAGCTCATGTGGGCACTCTTTCAGACTTTGGGAAGCAGTTTCCTGAGATGATTGATGCAGTTCACTCTAGTGTTAAAAATGATTATGTCAACTCAATTATGACTCGTGAGTTTTTATAGGTGGTGAAGGTTTCAAAAAGGTTTCTTCTTGCCAGTCTTCTTGCTTCCCTAATTGAATCTGGAAATAGGTTCTCCCTGCTTACCAACGTGAGCCCACTAGAGAAGAGGATTATCCTACATCGGATGGCCGCATGTCTAGAAGTTCTATTGATAATGATTTTTTCTCCCCTGATTTAGATATAGAGTAGCAAAATGATGGGCCTAATACTAGGGCCAGATCAAAAAATGAAGATTCTGTATTGGATTTGTCGTGGGATTCGGAATCCTCCAATGGTCAGATCCCTTAGAAATTTTATTATGGCCAACATACCTTTACTAATTGGTGTTGCTGAACCACGAATGAAGTTTGAAAACTGGATGAATTTCAAATGGGCGACTCTGGGATACTCCTTTGTTTCAAAAACCAAATTATTAGTGGCTCTAAAACCTTATGGGTTCTCAAGCATGACAATGTCTCCATTAATTCGATAAGAAGTGATCTGCAATTGATTAACCTCACATGCTGTTCTGGTGGTACCCCAGTTTCTGTGACTTTTCCTTATGCTTTCAATATATTCACTAAATGATGTGCCTTGTGGAGAAACCTAATTGATATTTCAGAGAGTATGTCAAAATTTTGGGTCTTACATGGTGATTTCAATATTGTCTTGAAGCCTGATGAAAAAACAGGTGATTCCTTTTGTCATGTCATAGCTGGTGACTTTTCTTCTTGTATTTATAAGTGCAGCATCTCTAAGGTACCCATTTTTGGAGCCAAGATCACATGGAGTGGTTTCATTATTAATGGGAGGCAGGAAAGAAAATTGGACAAATGTTTTGTTCTAGTTGATGATAGGAATGCTGCAATTGATGTTTCTGGGAGAACTCTTCCGAGATTACATTCTGATCATAATCCTATTCTTATTGATCTTTTCTTCCACTCTAGAAGGGCACTGCCTCTCCCCTTTAATTTCAATAATGCTTGGCTTGTTATTCCGGGTTATAGAGAAGTTGTTCTGGAGGCTTGAAAACCTGACTGCATGGGAAGCCCCTCTCATATTCTTTGTTGAAAATTAAAAATCTCCAAGGAATGGATGAAAAAGTGGAGTAAAGAATCCTATTCATCCATTGACAATGACATCAAAGAGGCTGAAATTTCTCTATCAAATTGTCTGAAAAATAATATACATCACGACTTCTCATCACATGATGAGATTCGGGCAGCATCAAATCTGGATAAACTTTCGGTTTTGAAGGAAAATTTGGCATAAAATCAGTTTAATATTAGATGGTTGAACGATGGGGACATGAATTCACGAATGTTTCATTGTATGAAAAGGGATAAATGGTTCAAGAGAAGTCTTCAAGCCTTAAGTATTAAGGATAACATCTTTTCATCTGATAACGATATTTCAAATGATGTTATAAGTTACTTTGAGAAGCTCTATTCAGATCATGATGATGACTACTCTAATAGAATCAGTCATTGTTTTGATCCTTCAATTCACGAAGATCAAAACAAAAAGATTTTTTACATTCCCACAGGAAAAGAGATACAAGATGCCTTATTCTAATTAAATATTGACTGTGTGGCAGGCCCATATGGTTTCACGAATAAATTTTTCATGTTGTACTGGTACATTATACATATTGAGGTAGAAAATTCTATAACTGAATTTTCAAGACCATCATACATTTCTTTTGGTATGAACTCAAATTTTGTGGATTTGATTCCTAAGAAAGATAATTCCCTTGATATGAAAGATTTCAAACCTATTTCTATTGGTAAAACCTTACCAAATATGATTAGTAAGATCATGAATTATCAGTTGGAATGTCTTCCAAAGGAACTCATTTCAAAAAACCAATATGGTTTTATTTCAGGTCGGAATATTCAGAGTGGTCTTCTCAATGCTTCTGAGTGTGTCACTTCCATGAAAACATGGGTGAAGGATAGTAACATGGCTCTGATTATTGACATATCCAATGCTTTTGAGACTATCTGATGGAAATTTTTTTTAACCGTTCTTAAAATTCATGGGTTCTCACAAAGAGTTATTGATCTGATTGGATCCATTCTTTTCAATGCCATAATCTCAATTCTCATTAATGGATCTCCAATGGGATTCTTCCATTGTTCAAGAGGTGTCAGGCATGGTGACCCTCTATCTGGGATGCTTTTTTCTTTTGTAGAGGACTACTTAGTTGGTGCCTTACAGATCTTGGAAACTATGGATGGTATTAGAGGAAGAAAGTAGGAAAACTTTATTCTCCCTCACACATTCTCTATGCTGATGACATTTTTCATTTTGAGAAAGCTGATAAAGGAACAATATCTTCTATAAAAGGGCTTTTTTCACATTATGAAGACGTTACTGGATAGGTCATTAACAGGGGGAAGTCCTCGATTATTTTTGGTGTAGGACTTACTACCTCGAACCAAAATAGAGTTTCCTTGAAACATGGTGTCAAAAGGGGTATTATTACTTTATTTTATCTTGGGGGTCTCTCTTTTGGGGTAGGGTTAAAATATTATATCTGGAAAACATTTCTCTGAAAATCACAAACTAATTAGAAAGTTGGAAGGGGAAAACATGTCATAGGCAGGGAGGATTTTCTTGGTCAATTCTGTGGTTACTTCGAAGTTTGTATATTCATTTTCCGTGTATCGATGGCCTTGTTCCATTATTAAGGAGATTAATTTTAAAGTCATAAACATTCTTTAGACTTGCTCGATTCATGAGAGGAATATTTTCACCGTTGTGTGGAATGATTGTGTGAGGCCAATTAAAATGGGTATATTGTATAACGACCCATACATTACATACATTGTTAATACATCAAAATTGAAGCATACTTATTACAACATATAACAAAACCACGAATGGACCGTATAGGTATAGTGTCTTTAGAAACTGGGAAACATAAACAACTGGTTCATAATGTTTCTACACTTTCTCCCATTTATTTCATCATATCTATAATCCCTTTTGGCATATCTTACTTAATAACCTTCTTCCTGACCTGGGGAAAAAACATACAAAAAGGGTGAGCTCAAATGCTCAGTAAGGGTAAACAAAAGAAATATCAATCACAACATATACATAAGTACATAACTTTTGGAAATCTTAACCTGAAAAAGAGATCATAATTTCATAACATGGGATAAATCATGGTAGTGAAATGTAATCACAATAATCATAACATAAAACATGAAACATTGTGGCATACACACATAATCATAGAGAACCATATCATATTATTCAAGACTCATTGCCAAGACTATCTTAGTGGACAAAGTCCATTTCTGAACCGATTCACCCTCGTTTCAGTCCTGTTTCACTGAACTGGTATAACCTACCGTTCCAGCCATGTCTATCTCATGAGATATAAAATCTTTACCCAATGCATTGGAGGGAGATATAGGTCCCACCCCTCTCATAATGATACCGTTCTTATGTGTGCCACAAAATCATAAATCATACTTCATTACATAACGCATGTAATAAAAATGGGAATCTTAAACATCGTGACATCATAAAACAATTCATATAAGATAAAGGAATTCATAAAAATATTTCCATCACAACATAATCAAATCCATGTAATAATAGGGATAGAAACAAAACTCTATATTGTCTTAGATGGAAAATAATTTTGATAAAACTCTTGAACTCAAATCTTGAGGAAAATATCCTTTCTACTTCAAAAACACTTTTCCTTTCATAACATGTCATACAATTTTAAACTAATAGAATTTGATTAAAAATAAACTTGAAAACTTGTAAAGGAACCTTTTTGGAAATAATGTTTTAAAAATCCATTCATGTCGTATAAGTTAAAAGAAAACATTCTTCTCATACTTTTGTCGGAAAAGTCAAGAAAGTAGCTCGTACGAAAAACGACAAAAGATTCCTTTCATATCTTTTATTAAAAACTCACCGAAGGGTAAAATAGGATTTAAAAAATTGTAGGTGAAGTGAAATATTATTAAATATTGAGGAAACATGGATGTGGATGATAAAATACACCCTAGTAAATTCTAAAGTATAAACAATCTCGGATAAAAATGAGATTGTGATAATTCCCTTACCTTAGGTCTGTTTTGCTTCATAAGTGTCAGAAACTCCAGTATAATGATTTAAATAATGTTATTGACTTATTCCAGAATCATACTTATTTTTATGATATCATATATGGTCATTTTCATAGCTTCTTAGTAGTAATATTTCATTACTCCTTGTTATTCGGGTGTTTATAACTTTTTGTTTTTATGCGTGTTTTGTCGAATAAATTCTTATTATTATATTTAGGTTATAGATAACTCATTTACAGAATGGTATTAGTGAAATATATATCATATTCATTCATTCAATTCATTCAATTCATTTATATAATCATTATGAAATGAAGATTATGTAGAATGAGTCGCATCACATCGTGGAGACGGTATTTCGTACGTACGCACGAGTGATGATATCATTCCTCTGATCGTGTAATTGTATTGGAGTGTATGTATACTATTTCAGAATCAGTATCACTTTATAATAGTCATATAAAGTCATTATTTACACCATTATACCCATCCAAGTAAGGTGGTGGTGGAAACTAGATTACACCACGGCGTGGAGACGGTATTCCGTACGTATGCACCCTCGGTGATTTCTTTTTCCGTAGGATGGATGGATGGTGAAATAGGGTTGTTTCATACATATAATAACATATCATTATATGATTGATACTTATGTTATTACTTCATAATGAAACAAGTAAAGAAGAATAAGTGGACGATGAAATAAAGATGAAAGAATCGGTAACAGACATTACATCTTCTTTGAAGTGCTTCTTTGAGACCTTCTTTTAGGGCTCTAAAATTGGTCTTTGAAGAAGCCCATGACCTCTAGGACGTCTCTAGGGACGTGGAAAGGAGGGATTGTCAGGGGTTGGCCGATCTTGAAGGCTCAAAGTGGTGTGATGAAGAGGGGGAGGAGGTGCCCTTTTATAAGGGAGGAGAGGGGCACCTTTGGGAAAACTAAAAATTTTATTTAATTATAAAGTCATGTTCGGTTTTAAATAGATCGAAATTGATATATATCGAAGCTAAGGTGGGGATGGGTCTAAATCCTCTCATCTAATAGAATTTGGACAAGTTTAGGTTCCTATTTTAACCTTATCATTTAGATTTATCATTAAGTTAAATAAGTTTACTTTCACCGTGTCTTCTTGTGTTCTTATACAATAAGGTTAATAAACATAATATAAGCATCCAAACGAACCCCAAGTGGTTTATTATTAATATATATAACCTTATCTAAGTCATTTGGACGATCCTTATATTTTTAGGAATAATATAACAATTACTAATATAATATTTGTTTTAAAAACTATTTTATGTCAATTTTGAAACTATTTAGTCATTGATTTTTTGTGAAAATCATAACAGAATTATTAGTTCGAACCAAGTTAATTACATCAATACTAACATGTCATATTAACCTAGACAATTAGTGTAATTCATAAAAAGTTTCAAATTACATTTATTTTGGTGTTTATAACATTAATTTTGTCAATATTTCATTAATAAGATAATTATTGCATCATGTTTGTGTCATAAATAACAGTAATTATATAATGTCTAAAAATTACAAATAAAATACAATTATGTAGGAAATATTTTTAGATTTCTAATTAATATTTATAGTCGAATTGATCTTATGTATAACCCCATATTAAAAATTATTTACTTATTAAACATTGATTTTAACTATTTTAACCCTTCTTTAAATAAATTAATAATAAATTTCAGAATCTAATACAAGTGGGCCTAAATGGTCATATTTTATTCCTAAGTTTGTTTTTGGTCGAATTACACTTATCTAATAGAATTAGGAAATGTGTTAGGGTAATAATAATATCATCTTTACCCTTAATTACCCTATTTACTTTTAACCGTGGGAAAAAAGTAAAAACTTACTATTCATCAAAAAATAATTTTTCAACTCATTTAACCACATTTTAGTCCTTGATATTAACCATGTCTCTCGGATTTTCAAAATTCCACTCAGAGAAGCGGTAAAATTAAGTTTTATGAATAATTCAGTTTTTTAACTACCACTTAGTGGTTTCACTATTCATCAAAAATTGAAAGTTTTCAGAAAAATACCAAAATTTCACCCTAGGCTAATTTTGATATTCCGAATCCAAAAATTAAGTCCATTTTGAAAAATAAAATTTATAAAATTTCAAAAAGTGGTTATTACTATTCATAACGGTTAGTTTTAATAATATTTTAATATCATATCGTGGTTTAGTGAAACTCGGTATTGCGTACAACGCAAGTTATCGAGGAAGGTCACTATTTCGTGTAAAGAAAGACAAGCAAGTGTTGTTTAGAAAAAGATTCCTTTGATGATTTATATAACATAAATGTCTCGGGTGTTACATTCTACCCCCCTTAAAAGGAATTTCTCCCTCGAAATTCGTCACTTTGTAAAAAACAGATTTGGATACCTCTCCCTCATCATATCCTCAAGATCCCATATAGCTTCTTCTAATTGGTGGTTCCTCCATAAAACATTAACCAATCGAGTGGTCTTGTTTCGTAGGACTTTTTCACTACGATCCAGAATCTCTATCGGTTGTTCTTCATAAGAAAGATCTTGCTCCAGCGGTACAACTTCTGAGCTGAGTACATGTGAAGGATCAGGTATGTACTTTCTCAGGAGACATACATGGAACACATTGTGAACTTGAGAGAGTTTCGGTGGAAGTGCCATTAGGTAAGCTACCTTCCCAACACGATCCAGTATTTCGAAAGGACCGATATATCTAGGGTTCAACTTCCCCTTCATTCCAAATCTCATAACCCTCTTCCAGGTAGATATTTGTAAGAACACTTTATCACCCACTTCAAACTCTAGGTCTTTTCTTAGGTTGTCGGCATAACGTTTCTGTCGACTCTGAGCTGCTCTTATGTGTTGTTGAATAGATCTGAACTTTTCTTCCATTTCATCAATGAGATCAGCTCCTAATAGCTTTCTTTCCACAACTTCATCCCAGCAAGTTGGAGTCCTACATTTCTTTCCATAGAGAGCTTCATAAGGATCCATCTGAATACTGGAGTGAAAGCTATTATTATAATAAAATTCCACCAAAGGTAGGTGTTGATCCCAACCACCTTTGAAATCCATAGAGCAAGCTCTCAACATATCTTCTATGGTTTGAATTGTTCTCTCAGACTGACCGTCTGTCTAAGGATGATAAGCAGTGCTGAAACTCAACTCTGTATCCAGAGTATGCTGAAGACTTCGCCAGAACTTCGAGGTAAATCTCGGATCCCGATCGGATATAATAGAAAGTGGTACTCCATTCAATATTACCACTTCCTTTACATATATCCTGGCAAGCTGATCCAGAGAGAAATCCTCTCTAATAGCAAGGAAGTGTGCAGACATTGTAAGATGATCAACTGTGACCCAGATAGAATTATTGCCATTGGATGTTTTAGGATGTCCTGGGACAAATTCCATAGTGATGTTTTCCCATTTCCATTCGGGTATGGGTAATGGTTGTAACATCCCCTTAGACTTCTGTCTCTCGGCTTTAACTTGTTGACAAACCAAGCATCGAGAGAAAAATTCAGCAACATCTCTTCTCATGCCATCCCACCAGAAGTACTCTTTCAGGTCCCTATACATCTTCGTGCTTCCAGGATGAATAGAGAATGAAGAACTTTGAGCCTCATCCAGTAGCTCCTTCTTTAATTTGGGGATGGGAGGAACACAAACCCGATTCCTGAAGTTTATTATCCCATCACAATCAAGGGTGAATTCAGGAATGTTTCCCACATTCTTTTGTAACTCGGCATCTTCTTTCTATGCCTCTTTAATCATCACATGTATAGATGGTTGAACATTCACTTGAGAAAGATAAGATTTTTCCTCATCCATTATAATTACAAGATCCATCCTTTGTAAATCCATAAATATTGGATCTTTTGTGATCCTCATCATGGATAAACTAGCATGGTCTTGTCGACTTAATGCATCTGCCACCTTGTTTGCTTTCCCAGGGTGGTAATGGAATGAGCAGTTATAATCCTTAATCAGCTCCAACCATCTTCTTTGACGCATATTCAGCTCCTTTTGTGTGAAAATATACTTTAAACTTTTATGATCAGTATAAATATCACACCTTTCACCATAAAGGTAATGCCTCCAAATCTTTAATGCAAAGATTACCGCAGCTAACTCCAAATCATGTGTTGGGTAATTTTTCTCATGGATTTTCAACTTTCGTGAGGCATAAGCTATCACCATATAATTTTTCATAAGAACACACACCAATCCCTTCTTGGATGCATCACTATTGATCACAAACCTTTCTCCACTACAAGGCAGTGTGAGCACAGGTGCACTAGATAACCTTCTTTTCAACTCCTTGAAATTCTCTTCACATTATTCCATCCAGACAAACATAACTCCTTTCCGAGTCAACTTGGTGAGTGGATTAGATAATCGTGAAAAATCTTTCACAAAACGTCGAGAATATCCAGCCAAACCAAGAAAACTTCGGATCTCAGTTACTTTTGTTGTTCTCGACCATCTTTCGATAACCTTTGTTTTTGCTGGATCCACATATATCCCCTCTTTTGAGATTATGTGACCCAAAAATGCAACTTTTTGAAGCCAAAATTCACACTTGGTAAATTTGGAAAAAAGCTTCTCCTTTCTCAGGGTCTTCAATAGAATTCTCAAGTGATCTTTATGTTCTTCCTTTCTCTTTTAATAGACAAGAATATCGTCTATAAGGACTACCACAAATTGATCAACATAGGCTCTAAAGACTCTATTCAACAGATCCATGAAGATAGAAGGGGAATTAGTAAGACCAAATGGCATCACTATAAATTCATAGTGTCCATACCTTGTATGGAAAGCCGTCTTTGGTGTATCCTCCCTTTTGACCCTTAATTGATAATACCCTGAACGAAGATCAATATTGGAAAAGTATTGATCTCCTCGTAGTTGGTCAAATAAGTCATCAATGCGTGGGAGATGATATTTGTTCTTGATAGTGATCTTGTAAAGTTCTCGACAATCAATGTAGAGTCTCATTGATCCATATTTCTTCCTAACAAATAGAACAGGTGATCCCCAGGGTGACGCACTAGGGCGTATGAATCCCTTATCAATATTCTCTTGGAGTTGCTTCTTCAATTCCTGTAACTCAATTAGGTCCATTCTATAAGGTGTCTGTGAAATAGGCAAAGCACCCGGTACAAGTTCTATTGAGAACTCAACTTCATGATTTGGTGGAAGTCCCGGTAATTCCTCCGTAAAGACATCACAAAACTCCCGTACAATGGGAATATTCTTAATCGTGAGTTTCTCACCAACCATGTGAGATAAATAAACTTCATTTAGTGGAATCAAGACCCATAATATGGAAGAAATTTCCACTGGAAGGTTATGTTCATCCTTGCATTGATAGACGATCATAGATTGATCTGGAATATGAAATATGACTTCCCTTCTTTGGAAATTTATATGATCTCCATATAAAGAAATCCAATCCATACCAAGAATCACATCAAATTCAACTATAGGAAGGATCACAAGATTTTCAGGAAACACTTTCCCACAAACTTCGATCGGAGAAGATTTATAAACTTTTGATGCAACTTTTGTGCCATTAGGTGTTGTCATAGCTAAATAAACATCTAATTGTTGGGGTAATACGGTGATACCCTTAGAAAATTATTCATAAATAAAAGAGTGGGTGGATCCAGAATCAAATAAAACATTTTCTACTTTAGATTGGATGGTAAGTGTACCTTTCAACACATCGTTATCGTACTCCACATCGCTGATAGAAATTGCATGTCACTTTCCATTTCCTTTAGCCTTAAGAGTTTTTTGACGTCGACCATCATCATCAACCCTTGGGTTAGGGCATTTATTTGAATAATGTCCCATCTCCTTGCACTTGAAACATTGAAGTTTATTAGGTTTGTTATATGTATCCCTTCCTTTTTTTGCATCATTAGACATCTTCTTCCCATCATCGCGACATTAAAATGCCTGATGACCTTCCTTTCCACATTTGAAACATTTACTTGTCCCTTTATGACAACTCCCTCCATGTTTATTTCCACACTTTGAGCATAAGGGAAAGCTCATCTTATTTTCAGTGTGCTCTTTAGATTTTCCTTTGAATTCCTTTTTCCTCTTCTTACCAAACCCATATGACTAATGGGTTACTCCAATCTCCATCTCGACATTGAGAGAACATCGAACGATCTCCTCGTAGCTATTGAAGTCCCTGATGGCTAACGCCCTTCAAAGACTTGGTTTTAAGCCACTAAAAAATCGATCGATCTTACTCTCAGGTTGGATAATATTACCAGAAGCGTACCTTAGAATTCTTGTAAAATTTTCTTCATAGGTAGCAACAGATTCATCATCCTTTTGCTTCAGTTCAAGAAACTCTTTCTCCATATTTGTTCGGAGAATACGAGGGAAGTAATTATTGAAAAATAAGTTCTTGAACTCGTCCCATTCCATGGACTCAATTTCATCCCTTTGCCTCGTATTCGTAATAAGATTCCACCATTGATCAGCATCTTCATCAAAACGATACACTACTAGGATGACTTTATCATGTTCAGAACATTGAAGAACTGACAATATCTTTTCAGTCGTACTAATCCATTGTTTAGCAACTAATGGATTAGTATACCCACTGAAAGAAGTTGGACGATGCCTCATGAAGGATTCAACAGAATGTTGCTTCTTCATTTGCTTGTTTGGAAGTGATTCATGATTCATAGCTTGAGAATGTTGTGTGAGCATGGCTACAAGATTTTTCATTCCAGCTCCCATAACATTTGGTTTCTCAGGGGGACAATCATTGCATTGCTCGTCGCATTCCGCATTAACACTGTTCCTTCGGGTTCCAGCCATTGACTAAAACAAAGAATAATAGTGTGAGCAACACTAATTATAATAGGAAAACAACATAATCAAGAATAAATTTTCACACTTAAGGTCTTATCCTAGGTTATTCAGGGCGATTTATAAAACACTAATATTGTGTTATATGCTTAGACCTATCCTTAGGGTTCTTACTATGGCTTTCGCATCCTAGTTTCCAAAGATTGACTACACCATTCATATGATACCAACTATAACGACCAATACTTTACATACATTGTTAATACTTCAAAATTGAAGCATACTTATGACAACATATAACAAAAACACGAAAGGACCGTATAGGTATAGTGTCTTTAGAAACAGGGAAACATAAACAACTGGTTCATAATGCGTCTACACTGTCTCCCATTTATTTCATCATATCTATAATACCTTTTGGCATATCTTACCTAATAACCTTCTTCCTGACCTAGGGAAAGAAAACATACAAAAGGGTCATCTCAAATGCTCAGTAAGGGTAAAAAAATGAAATATCAACCACATCATATACAAAAGTACATCACTTTTGTAAATCTTAACCTGCAAAAGAGATCATAATTTCATAACATGGGATAAATCATGGCAGTGAAATGTAATCACAATAATCATAACTTAAAACATGAAACATTGTGGCATAGACACATAATCATAGAGAATCATATCTTATTAGTCAAGACACATTGCCAAGACTATCTTAGTGGAAAAAGTCCATTTATGAACCGAGTCACACTCGTTTCAGTCCTATTTCACTGAACCGGTATAACCTACCGTTCCAGCCATCTTATTAGTCAAGACTCATTGCCAAGACTATCTTAGTGGACAAAGTCCATTTCTGAACCGAGTCACCCTCGTTTTAGTCATGTTTCACTGAACCGGTATAACCTACCGTTCCAGCCATGTCTATCTCATTAGATATAAAATCTTTACCCAATGCATTGGAGGGAGATATAGGTCCCACCCATCTCATAATGATACCATTCTTATGTGTTCCACAAAATCATAAATCATACTTCATTACATAACCCATTTAATAAAAATGGGAATCTTAAACATCGTGACATCATAAAACCAGGAATATAAGATAAAGGAATTCATAAAACTATTTCCATCACAACATAATCAAATCCATGTAATAATAGGGATAGAAACAGAACCCTATATTGTCTTAGATGGAAAATAATTTTGATAAAACTCTTGAACTCCATTCTTGAGGAAAATATCCTTTATACTTCAAAAACACTTTTCCTTTCCTAACATGTCATACAATTTTAAACTAAAAGAAGTTGATTAAAAATAAACTTGAAAACTTGTAAATGAATCCTTTTGGAAATAATATTTTAAAAATCCATTCATGTCGTATAAGTTAAAAGAAAACATTCTTCTCGTACTTTTGTCAGAAAAGTCAAGAAAGTACCTCGTACGAAAAACGACAAAATATTCCTTTCATATCTTTTACTAAAAACTCACCGAAGGGTAAAATAGGATTTAAAAAATTTTAGGTGAATGGAAATAATATTACATATTGAGGAAACATGGATGTGGATGATAAAATACACCCCAGTAAATTCTAAATTATAAACAATCTCGGATAAAAATGAGATTGTGATATTTCCCTTACCTTAGGTCTGTTTTACTTCGTAAATGTCCGAACCTCCAGTATAATGATTTAAATAATGTTAGTGACTTATTCCAGAATCATACATATTTTTATGATATCATATATGTTCATTTTCTTATCTTCTTAATAGTAATATTTCATTGCTCCTTGTTATTCGAGTGTTTATAACTTTTTGTTCTTTTGCATGTTTTGTCGAATAAATTCTTATTATTATATTTAGGTTATAGATACCTCATTTCCAGAATGTTATTAGTGTAATATATATCATATTAATTCATTCAATTCATTTATATAATCATTATGAAATGAAGATCATGTAGAACGAGTCGCATCACATCGTGGAGACGGTATTCCGTACATACGCACGAGTGATGATATCATTCCTATGATCGTGAAATTGTATTGGAGTGTATGTATACTATTTCAGAATCAGTATCAGTTTATAATAGTCATATAAAGTCATTATTTACACCATTATACCCATCCATGTATGGTGATGGTGGAAAATAGATTACACCATGGCGTGGAGACGGTATTTCGTACGTACGCACGCGCGGTGATGTGTTTTTCCATAGGATGGATAGATGGTGAAATAGGGTTGTTTCAAACTTATAATAACATATCAGTATATGAGTGATACTGATGTTATTATTTCATAATGAAACAACTAAAGAAGAAGAAGTGGAAGAAGAAATAAAGATGAAAGAATCGGTAACAGACATTACCCCTTCTTTGAAGTGCTTCTTTAAGGCCTTCTTTTAGGGCACTAAAATTGGTATTTGAAGAATACCAGGACCTATAGTATGTCTCTAGGGAAGTGGAGAGGAGGAATTGTCAGGGTTTGGATGAGCATGAAGGCTCAAAGTGGTGTGAGGAAGAGGGGGATGAGGTGCCCTTTTATAAGGGAGGAGAGGGACACCTTTGGGAAAACTAAAAATATTATTATATTATAAAGTCAAGTTCGGTTTTAAATAGCTCCAAATTGATATATTTCGAAGATAAGGTGGGGATGGGTCGAAATACTTTCATCCAATAGAATTTAGACAATTTTAGGTTCCTATTTTAACCTTGTCATTTAGATTTAACATTAAGTTAAATAAGTTTACTTTTACCGTGTCTTCTTGTGTTCTTATACTATAAGGTTAATAAACATACTATAAGAAGCCAAACGAAACCCAAGTTGTTTATTATTAATATAAATAACCTTATCTAAGTCATTTGTCCGAACCATAGATTTTTATGAATAAAATAACAATTACTAATATAAAATTTGTTTTAAAAACTATTTTATGTCAATTTTAAAACTATTTAGTAATTGATTTGTGTGAAAATCATAACAGAATTATTAGTTCTAACCAAGTTAATTAAATCAATACTAACATGTCATATTAACCTATAAAATTAGTGTAATTCATAAAAAGTCTTAAATTACATTTATTTTTGTGTCTATAACATTAATTATGTCAATATTTCATTAATAATATAATTATTGCATCATCTTTGTGTCATAAATTAATTAAATTATTTAATGTCTAAAAATTAGAAATAAAATACCATTATGTAGGAAAACTTTTTAGATTTATAATGAATATTTATAGTCGAATTTAGCTTAAGTATAAACCCATATTTAAAATTATTTACTTATTAAACATTGATTTTAACTATTTTAACCCTTCTTTAAATAAATTAATAATAAATGTCCTAATCTAATCCAAGTGGGCCTAAATTGTCATATTTTATTCCTAAGCTTGTTTTTGGTCAAATTAAACTTATCCAATAGAATTAGGACTTGTGTTAGGGTAATAATAATATCATCTTTACCCTTAATTACACTATTTACTTTTAACCATGGTAAAAAAAATTAAAAAGTTACTATTCACCAAAAAATTATTTTCATCTCGTTGAACCCCATATTAGTCCTTGATATTAACTGTGCCTCTCATATTTTCGAAATTCCACTCACAGAAGCGGTAAAATTATGTTTTATAAAAAATTCAGTTTTTTAACTACCACTTAGTGGTTTCACTATTCATCAAAAATTGAAAGTTTTCAGAAAAATACCAAAATTTCACCCTAGGATAATTTCGATATTCCGAATCCAAAAATGAAGTCCATTTTGAAAAATAAAATTTATAAAATTTCAAAAAGTGGTTATTACTATTCTTAACTGCTAGTTTTAATAATATTTTAATAGCATATCATTGTTTAGTGAAACTCGGTATTGTGTACGACGCAAGCTATTGAGTAAGGTCGCGATTTCTTGTAAAGCAAGCCAAGAAAGTGTTGTGTAGAAAAAGATTCCTTTTATGATTTATATAACATAAAAGTATCAGGTTTTACATACTGGGTGTCAAAGATATAAAGCAATTCAATGACACTTTGATTAGTAAGATTACTTGGAATATAATCTCATAGTTAGATGTCTCCATGGAATTTCATAAAGCTCAATTTTCGGAGAAACTACATACTAGATAATCCAATTATAATTGCTCATCTGCTTGGCCTACTTAAAAGTAGGCTTACACTGAGTTGATGACCAGCTCGAAAGGGATTATTTGTAAGTATTCTATGCTCAAAATTTGGACTACCTCCTTACTGTCTTGACCAATTTTTGATGTTTCGGTTATTCCACCTCTCCTACAGCAGATGACCATTGCTGACTATAATAACTTATCAAGTTGTGAAGCAGTTCCTAGCCAGATTGATACTTAAATTTCGATGTACTGTTATAGTGACTGTGACACATTGGTATAGATGAGGAACATGAATGGTATATTCAATATGAAGGAGTATTAATGGTCTATATGTGGTGTCCCATTGGAACCCCCAGTATGGTTAACATATTTTATAAAATATTTTATTCCCCCAGCCTCTTTGGTGCTGATTTGGAGAATCTGGAAAGGTAAGCTTCCGCTACAGGCCATGTTGCAGCGCGCTGGTTATCATGTGGCATCGACTTATGTTATCTATGTGGAGGCAGATAAAACAACCTCCCATATTTTTTTCTCCTATAGTTTTGCTTGAAGATTATGGGACTACATCAAGGGAATCTTCCACTGCTACCTTGATTATTCTTCGGTTGGGGAGCTGCTACACTCCATCTTCTCAGCCAAGTGCAGTGATCAGGTTCATGGACTTTTATTTGCAGTTCCATCCTTCTTGATTTCCATCTTATGGAAGGAAAGAAATGCCATGATGTTCAACAATACTACACCCTCGTTTCATGATGGTGTTATGGCCATTCATCATGCGGTCTACACTACCTCTAGTACTCACACTGAAACTATGAATAATGATGTTTCTGATCATGTGCTATTGAGATCTCTTGGTGTTATTGGCAGGGCAAGGAAACTGTTGATGATAAAATATGTCCGATGGATTCCACCCATTTCCCAATGGTTGAAGGTTAATGTTGGCGGAGCGGCTGCTAGGGCTCTTGGACCCTCCGGATGCGGTGGAGTCTTCCGTAATCATAGTGGTTCCGTCAATGGATGTTTTTCCACTTCATTGGCAATGTATTTGCAATTGAGGTGGAGCTCTGGGCTATGATAAAATCAATTAGATATGTTGTCCAATTTTTCTTGCATGAATTATGGATTGAGTCAGATTAATCTGTTGCATTTCAGATCCTTAGAGATCGATCAAGGAACGTGCCATGGAAGATCTTACCGGCTAGAGTTGATTGCCTCCGACTTGCAGAGACGCTTTCCCCTAAAGTTCTTCATGTCTACCATGAGGCTAATCAGGTTGCGGATTCTCTCTCTAAGAGTGAAATTGCAGAGGTGAGTTCGATTTGGTCTTTCATATCACCTACATATTTTAGTATCCTTGTTCAGGATAATTGTGGTGACTGTTATACTCGCCATTTTAGATCTTCTATTTGAACGCTCTTTGTAATCTTTAATTTTTAATTGATTTCACTAGGATTAGACTAGCCTGAATGCTTATCTTCCTGGGTATGGATAATTTTAAACCTATAATTAATTCTATGAATGAATTGTATTGGTTAATAAAAATATGTAAAATGCATTGGACATGAATGTGTTGAATGGGGACCAATAATAGAGGACTCCTCAATGCATCAAAATGTATCATAAAACAAAATAGTATTCATGCCATATTAGATTGGAATTTGGTACATACCTACACATTTAGTAAGAAGGTCATCATGGTTGTAAGACCTCGATAGTAATATTAATGATAATGTGTGTTATTCATGGACATAATGGTATTGTATTTATATATTTATGATATTTCATTATTCATGATTGGGAATCCATTATAAATATGCTTTCTATTTTTATATTTCCCATGTGTGTTTATTGAACTAATGTTATTGATTTTATTTATAAAATTATTATGCAATCTTCTATAATGATTATACCTCATTTAATCATAATTGATTCCACTATATGTAACTATTACTAAGAATATGATCTCACACATTTTTTACTTTCCATAGCACATATAGGATTATATAATTAATTATTTCATGGATTAAAGAATTTTTGATATACTATGGATTTATATTTCCTAACTAATATTTCAACAATCTTTGTTACTAGAATTCCATTACTCATAAACAAGGAAATAATTCATTTTTGAAACCATATAAATTTTCATTTTATGATATTGTATAATTAATATCCATGTTACTATATTCATGGAGTTACAGTTGGTATTAAAGTATTATTATAAGGATCCATAGGAACTAAATTTTAACTGAACATAAAAAAACTGAACTACGATAGCCCCTCATGGTATTTGATAAATTTTATCATTATATAGTTTCATATTTTTGTGGTTAATATCCATGATTATTAAATTATAACTATATGTCTACCATTTTTTAGAGATTAAACATAGTGGAATTAAGGTAATCGAAACCCATAGTCAATGTAGTTATTGTCTTCTTGATTATCCCAATAGAAATTGTGTGGGATGTAATGTCCTGTATGCTCTATTTATTTTTTATAAATTATAAGGATTATTTCAAAAAATGGTGATGAGAGAAAAAATTATTTAGATCACCATGGATACTGAAAATATTTTTTGAACCTTTTCCTAAATTAGAAGAATGTGCAGTTTTGGTAACATCTAAATTGGATCCCGGATAAGAATCTGAGGGCACCATTGCTTCAACAATGAAATTTTTCCCTGAGGGAGGACCTATCCTTGAGTAGTACGGGTTGAGGGTAAAGGATAATATTTTGACCTTTTAACAAAAACGTAAACAAAAATTATGAAGGTTTAAATTATTCAAAATGTTTCACTGCAGCGCAATGATGCATCATCTAATTCATTTAAATATTGAAATATCGTAATGATTTTGTGACTCAATGTAATGGGAATGATGAAAAATATTTCCGTAATTTTATATAATAATTGGGATATGTGAACCAAAGATGATACTATAGTTTTCTATGAATCATGGATGGAATTAACATGGGGAATAATGGATCTCCATCGATAAGGAATTCCCCTCCTCTTGGATGGATTTCTCCAACAAAAATTCAATGTAAGTCTGATTTCAACAAATGATGGTGGTATAGCTTCATTCTTCACCAGAGATAGATCCAATCCCTGGAAGGGGTTTATTTCTAAGAAATTTCATTAATTCTATATTCATGATTTGATAGATGGTCAAAGATCAACCCATGACCAGGTTGACATGTGGATCAATAGCGTATACGGGATGGTTGTGATTGTAGGAATTTAATCGTGGTTATACGTGTTATGATGTGATTCATGCTTTGAATTGTAATATCCTCCCCCAAGATTTAAATTCTATTGTGGATCATTTGTGGATGACATTAAGTAGGCCCATATACATCTATTTTGGGTGATCTTGTGTTCTTCCCCTACTTCATGGTGCATCAATCTAGGCCCCCTGCTTGATAGTTGGAGATGATGACACACGATAATAGAAATACAAGGTCTATAAGGGACCCCATTGTTGTATCTAGACGTTGTAGGAGGCCATGAGAGATGGAGGTTCCATGTAGAGAAGGCCACATTTAGGATGGGAAGGTCACGACTGGGAGGGATGCATCATTAGTAGAACACTGTGAAAAGGCTATTCAAAGCGGTGGTGAAAGGACATGACCAGGTGGGCCACATCTGTGACGGTGGACACCACCCTTCTAGCATGAGGCAGAGTAGCCAACATTTAATAGCTACAGGTGGTGAGTGAAGGATGTGTTCAGGCATGCTGTTTTGGTGTAGAGTAGTGGAACCATGTTAGGGTAGAATACCCATACCCCATTCATGGGTGTATGATGCCACGCAGTCAGCAGGACGGTGTATAGTGTGGTTTCCCAACAACTATCGATCGCATTGAACATGATAAAACATAACAACTACTGTTTCTGGGAGAGATGAACTGGCCTACTTCAGTGGACTGGTCTGGGAAGGCTTATCGACACCGAGCCAAAAAGTAGGCCAGATAGGCCCATCCATTATTTGCTGGGTCAGATTGGACCCAGAACCAACCAACCCATTTTCACATAATTTCACTTAAATTGAAAACATTAATTCATATTGATGATATTTTTTTAAAATTGGGATTCCTGTAATGAGGCAGTTAATTTCAAATACTCTAAGAATATTTTCATGGAAGTTGACGTAAAAAAACTGTCTTGAGGAACATGTTCTCATGGAAAGAGCATGCTACTTGTGGGAATCAACTATATGGAAGTGATACAAATACTATGACTATGGTGGGACTATGTGACTCAATGGGATTATGCGACTATGTGGGACTTAGTAACTTAGATGTTCTATGTGAATCAATGGGTCTAACTGCCATAACAGGTCTATGTGACTCATCAAATCAATGTGAGTCAGCGGTATTGGGTGATCTATGATTCCTTCTGAACATTATTTCGTTAATGCTTTTTTTACAAGTGTGAGATGAAAATAATTCATTTGTAAATTCATTAGTGGTTATTAAATTTTTTCTTTTTTTTGTGTTCATTCCTTTCTGTTCATCCTATTGTGGTTTTGGGATGTCTTGTTGAGTATTGTTTTATACAACCCTTCATAGGGATTTTCCAAAAAATTTCATGTCTTATGTAGATGACCAATGCTTTGATAGAGAAGTAGGTTATTTGGGACCATGTGGTGACCTGATAGATCAGACAAGTGAGGCATTCTCCTTCGACACCAGAAATCTACCCTTCAACAACCCTACATGTTGGGTTTTTGGCAGACGAGTATCCTGTGACTGGTGAAGTCTCTTGATTATAGCTTTCCCATATTGGTTGTGCATGTATTTTGACCCTTTTTATTTCAGTTTTGTACCACACTATACATGGGTTTTTTAATAGATTTCGTCCTTGTTAACTCAGTGTTTTTAGTTTTATCTTTTTCTTAGAGACTGGTTCGTGCATATAGGTACGGGTTAAAATTCTTCCCACTCATGGGAAATGAATACTCGGTGCTAGTATATTGTATATAGCCAATGGGAGGTGGAAATTGGGTAGTCACAGCATAGGCCCTAGTGTACGAGTCATGACAGAGTTGTATTATAGGAGTTTGGTTCCATCTTGGGATCGAGAGTTGGTAAGATTTCATTGGGGGAAACATTGTTAATTGATTTAAGATAGACATTCCAGATATGGACTCTAGTATTGAAGCATCCATTGGTATATCAATACACGATGACTCTGTACACCAGCTTTCCAACTTGGTAAAGAAAGACACATATTTTTGGGAAATTAATGGTACATGAGTCATATAAGATTCGGGTGTCTTCTCTTATCCTTCTTGAGTCATCTCACACTTCATACGCTATTGACCATTGTTTTTCTTGATAGGTTTCAGGATGCTACCATATATACAACCATCTTGTATTCCATTTTACGACATCATGTTTGGCCCACCAAGGTATGATGAATAATGGATTTGACCAATTCATGAGAATGAACCTCTTGATGGTTTACTAGTTACACCACCACCTGGAGAGTACCAGTTCCTACTGTCACTACTGGTATAGGATACACCAAGGTTTAATGCATTGCATGAGTTCTAGAGGTAGTGACCATGGCATTTTTTGTGTGAGACTGACCCCTAGGTGGCTGATTATTGGCTCGAGGAGGTTATGTGAGTCTTCCATTTAGTGTGGATTCTTCTAAACCAGATGGAGGTCTTAGCCATGAGCCATTTTTGGCTCAGCGGGGAGATGATTGATCTTGAATATCCAAATGCATGATATGGTGACCCTCAAATGGATAGACATTGAGCTCTTCTATAGGGATGAGTTTATTCCAATGTTGTTACGCTCTATGCATATATAGGTGGACCTCACCTATAAAAGGGTTTCATGATATTAGAGGCGTACTTGAAGAGATTCACATATCATTCTCGCTAGTACACATACATGGTACGATACCTATTTTTCAAGGATTGGGTTTTTGAGTAGGGACTATGCTTGGAGGTCAGGGATTGCATGATGTCTCTTAGAATCCTTATAAATGTCAGGGTCTTCAATAATAAATATAAATCTGTAGACATTAGGATCCAGGAAGGTAATTCTACATATGGGACTCCCCCAGGACACATGGGAGGATATAAGAGTTTGATAGAGTATATGGAGTGAGATGAAGAGAAGGGTGCTCTACTCATGTGACGGTTAGGGGAACATGGCTCGTGATTCCTTGAATTTCCACAAAGTCGATCAACAGGTGGTCGAGGGACTACTGAGGTAGAAGTAGAAGTTAATTTCTATTGATCTGATGGGTTTTTGATGTTGTAGGGGAGAAGGTAGACTAGTAGTTAGTGGGTGGAGGTTTTAGGTACTACCACCACCACCCCCAAGTGGTTCACCATGTGCTATAGGAGCCAGTTGATAGGGGGCCCTGATTCAGGCGATAGAGGCCTATAATCCCAACACTCTATAGAATATTATAGGTATTATCTGTTTCCTTCCACCATATCATTAATTTTTATAGACACAGGTTCCAGTCACTCTTTCCTTTCCACAAACCTTGTTTGAGGATAAAAGATTCTGGTGGAGTCATTGGCTCTATCCTTATGATTCGGGACTCAAATTTTAATGTATTCTACAATTATTCATGAATACCAATATTGGGTGATTAATATTGGAGGTTATATAATTGGTTTGGATCTCCTAGAAGAGATGTTGTGTCCTTAAAATGTCATTTTGGGTATTCAAATTTTATCTACTTCCAATTTTCATATTGACTGTTTTATAAGTAGAGTGTGATGTGTCTATATAGATGGGACTAGGAATTCCTTTACTGGTTAAAATGGAATGCTTTCAGCACATGACTGACTTTCTCAAAGGATGGTGTAGTCGATCACTCACTAGTTGGATATCCTTACCCTTGGTGTTGTAGATGAGGGGATTCCTCAATTTACTACAGTGGTGGAATAGTATTAGTGATTCTTCCCTAAAAATGTTCTGGGATTACCTTCCCCCATATAGGAGTAATTTATCAAGGACATTTACCTCATGAATACACTGATATCCACACCTTCATAACATATTTCTCCCATGGCATGTTTTGAGTTAAGGATATAGTTAGAGGACCTGCATAAAAAGGGATTCATGAGACCTGGTGTATCACCTTAGGTGGCCCGAATTCAATTTTTCCATAAGTGAGATGGGATCTTGAGACTTTGTCTGGACTACTGATGTTTGAATCAGGTGACAATGAAGAAAAACCTTCTACTACTAAGAATCGATCACCTCTTTGACCATCTAAAGGGATCTAGGTGGTACTTGAAGATAGACCTCTTGTATGGATATCATCAACATCATGCATGGGATGAGGTTTTACCAAAGATAACGTTTGGCTGTTGGTATGTTCACATTGAGTTCATGGTGTACTATTCTGTAGGAACCATTCCACATTAGTTTTCACGGGACTTAAGAATAGGATATTACATCCTTAACTTTACAATTCATCATGGTCCTCATTGAAGAAATCTCGGTGTACTCAATGTATGGGGAGGAGCACACTACACACCTGAGGATGGTCTAGGATAAACATTGAATGCACTATATTTATGTGCTTATCCCAAAGTGTCAATTATGGATTTGGGAGGTCCACATTTGTGGGAAAAATAAATTAAATGGTTAGAGTATCAGTAGATCTGGTGAAGGGAGAGGCGGTGCTTTCTTGTTAGCCACACATGAGCATTATCGAGGAGCTAAGTTCCTTGGATTAGTCTGCATACTATTGGAGGATCTTTCCCATCATTAATAGGTTAGTATCACCATTATCGACTTTGACATAGAAGATAAACCCCTTTTTATTGATAGATATGTGCCAACATAGTTTTGTGGAGTTGATGTGGGGACTGACGGGTTCCCCACATTGAGACTACTGGATAATGGTATTGGGTAAGCAGTGTTCTGAGATGCATATGGGATTAGACTAGGATGTGTCAAAATGTAGGGGTAACCTTTGATTAGATACAATTCACGACAAATTTGGCACCATGAGTAGATCTATGCAACACATTCTTAATAACTATTAGTAGTGGTCTTTTCACTGAAGATATGACAAAAAAATTTGATTGGTGAGCGATTTACTGCATACTATACTCACAAATTTCTAATGTATATCTTCTCAAAAAATGAACAAAACATGAGATAGCGGTGATGGATAGAATACCTCTAGGATAATATCTTAAAAAATTCATATACTCATGGGAAGGAGAATGTGGTTGCAGACATTCTCTACAGGAGAACCATCTTTAAATTACTGTGTGAGGCATCAGAGAAATTAGCCACGTTGTAGATATCATTTGTGTATGGTAATGGGGAAACATAGTATTTTTTGACGGTTTTCATTACTTCACATATATAGTGACATAGAGTAGGAAATCTAGGGTATTTTAACTATGATAAAATATGTTCTCAGTTATTCACTGGTAAATATTTTGAGGGATATTTGATAGGGTTGGAGAATGTTGTCCATTTCATAGGGAGCATTATTGCACTATTGATGTGATGAGAGGAGGTTCAGATAGAGTTCCACACAACTGAATTTGTTGTACACCCAGAAGTGGAAAATATGTATTAGGATCATTGATGTCTATTCTAGTAGATAGGGAGGAAGAAGGTATTTTTAGAGTTCGTTTCTTGATGTTGCACTTGTCAACGAGTGAGTGAACAAAATTGGGTATTAGCAAGCATGGCTCCAGAACATGAGGAGGTGTAGTGGAAGTGGGATGGTATAGTGATGGAAATTGTTATATGGAAACGATGCACATATAGGGGTCACGAAACTCTCTGGGTGATTATTGGAAAGATCCCGAGTTCGGCAAACATCCTACAAATTTAGCAGCATTGTTCAGTAGATATCATTTCATGACTATACTTTTAAGAGAAATTTTATATTCATGGGATTCCTTCGAATATCATTTCAGACCCAATGATCGTGAAAAATAATGACTATGGAGGGGATTATATTAAGTGTTCACAACATAATAGTTCTTAAGAACATCAATTCATCCCCGGACGGATGGTCATACAGAGAGGCTTATCCAGATTTTAGAGGACATGCAAAGTGGTTCCATCTAGGACTTTGGCTGTTGTTAGGTAGACCACCTTCCACATGTGATGTTTTGTAGTAAAATTGATACCACACAACCATTGGAATTTAAACATTTTTGGACTGTCTTTGACAACCATGCAGGTCATCGCTATTCTTCCCATAATTAGGGGATTCAGCTGCCATGATTCTTGAGTTGGTTCATGCTACCACCTAGAAGGTTGAGGTCATCCATGAGGGGATGAGATGTGAATAGATCTAGAATAATAATATTTTATTGAATTCATTGGCCCTTATAATTATATTAAGGAGACCATGTGTTCCTTCGGGTGTCACCTCGATATGGATTGCGTAGATTTGGCTGGGGTGATATGTTTTACATTCAATTGATCAGACCCTTCTAGATTATGGATAGAGATGGAAAGGTGGTGTACCACCTTGATCATCCAACACAGATGAATCAGATGCATGATGTCTTTCTCTTTTCACAATTGAGGTGGTATATGTAAAATCGATCACAAATTATCGACTGGGGATTTTTTTTTACATTGATATTGGGGCGACGATTGTGGTGTTCTAGATGGAAATGGTGGATGGAAAAAAGCGGGTCCGTTGGGGCATTTAATTCATCTAGTGCACATTCAGTGGTACCATGATAATATCCATGAGAGCATATGGGAGTGGGATTCTCAGATTTGTCCTCAATATCCACACTTGTTTTTTACCCCTTGTTTAGGCTTTCGAAAATGTAAAGTATTAGGGTGGAGAAAATGTATTGCCCCAGATTTTCCATGTAATATTTTTAAATGTGTGGATTAATTCAAAAAAAGATTTTAAGGTAAAATGTTATTTTGAGTTCTAGGGTTCCTTGAATAATTGTTTTATTATTTTATATAGTTTGTGAGTACAATTGGGGTAACTTCTAAACTGGTGCTCAAGTAAAAAATCATAGGGCACTGTTACTTTCAGAACGATTGGTTTTCTATAGGAAGGACATAACCACCGACCAAATTGACCGAGAGAGGAAGAAACATCCTCCACATATGGGATAGATGAATCAACCATCTTCAGTCATCTAGAATGGGTAAGAGGGCTGGTGTAGTGTACTAGGCCCAGCAGGCACCACGCTTGGTCGGGCTGTCTCTATCCAACCATCCTTGAATATACTCGATCCCTACCCGCTTCTTGTAACTTAATTGACCCTAAAATTAAAACCATACATCCATTTGATGATTTGTTAGAGGATTTGGGACCCTGGTGATGATGCAGTACTTTTGAGATACTATATGTGGGTTTTTATGGGAGAAAAAAATAAAATGTTTTACTTGAGAAATATGTTATCATGGAATAAGGGTTCTACAAGAGGGAATCTAGTGACTGGCTATAACTAAAAGGTGATTACTACAGTGGGTCAAAGTTACTCAGATAATTTATGTGACAATGATGGATTATGTGACTCAGTGGAACTGGGTGTTTAGTGATTATGTTGGATATTCGTGCCTTTCATGATTTATATGTATACCTATGAGAGATGACAATAATTATCCTTTATTTCCATTGTGGTTATTCCATTGTTTTCATTCCTTTGTGGTTTCAGGGTGTCCTAATAAGTAATTTTTTACTCACCCCTGCACGGGGTTTTTCCACACATGTTCTGTCTTATGCATATGACTATTGCATTTACATAGACCTTGGCTGTCAAGGACTACATGGTGCGTAGTGAGATTAGATAGGTGAGGTTTACTCATATAGAATAATGTAGTTAAACTTCACCTACCATTCCAGAAGTGTTTTCTGCGGACATGTTTCTAATAACTTGTTTACTCCCATTTTTAAAAAATTCCCTTTCTTTCTGGGCTAGTATTCTGGCCCATTTTTTTTGTTTTTTACCTTACTTTGAGTGGTTTTCTAGAGTAGTGTTCATCCATGTTAAAATAGTTTTTTCAATTTTAGGTTTTTCTTGGTGACTGGTGTGTTCATACATGTAATGGGGAGAATGACTCCCACATGTTAGAATTTCGTACAAAACACAAGTATCATGCTATTGTCCTATGTGATTTGGTAGTGGGGTAGTCAAAGTGTCGGCCTTGGGGACGGTTTGTGACTTCAGAACTGATTATATCATCACTATATATAGATATATCACATAGGTTATGAAAAACAACGTATCTAATATAGGGAAACATATTATTCCACAACATGATTCAACTACGTTTTATTTCATTTTGTGATTAATTTTTCCTAATTTAATTGAACTAAAAACCCATATTTAGTTGAAAAATATATTAACTCCATCGAGAGTATATTACTAGAATTGGGAGTTAATGAAACCAAAATTTTTATTCCTGATGTGAATTTCATATTAGATTATTTTGATCAATGGTGGAAATTGAACAAAAAAATAAGTGATATTATTGATATATATAAAAAATAAAATGCTCCTCTCATTAAATTCAAATAAATGAAAATTTATTTTACAATATAGAGATAATATTATAGGTTTATCAAGGCATTATCAAATATACAAACATAATTTGGAAACAAGGATTGGCCATTTCATTGATGTGATTATGATGAGTGTCTCAGGGGAATATATTTGAAAAAAATTCATTATAATATGATATTGTATCACGTTACACCATTATAAATAAATAATATTCTAGGTTATATATTATTAGGGAGATAATGAAATAAAAATGTTTGTATATGATCCAAATAAAATTATTTGTGTCAATGAAGATTATATTGAAGAAGAGATTTCCATCTTGTGATAAATGTTGATTGAAACACTTAAATTTTTTCATAATAGAATAAACCATCTATTTTAATTCTGCATAATGGCTTAAAAATGATCATGAATGAATGTGAAATAATGAAACCACAACAATCTAGTTATTTGGATATAAAGATATAATGAATTATTTAAACTAATGACTCATGTATCCAGGGAACCTAGCATTAAAAAGTACAAGGGAATAATATCACGCTATGAGACTACTGTAGCTGAGGTAGAAGTTCCTAAAGATGTATTGGAAGGTAATTTGATAATAACCATAACTTTTTATAATTATTTATTTTATTCTATAAATATTAACAATATTATGTATTCTATTTTTTCGTAGAAAATAATACATATTCCTAGTACCCAAAAAATTGATTTTTCAATAAATATTGTAATGGTAAATATTACTACAATAAAGGCATATTAGTCAGTTCCATGTACTAAATGTTTCCATACCCCATTTGAAAAAATTATTATAAATACAATACATAACTTCATTATAATATATGGTATATATTATCAATGAAATTATTATTAAATAAATCAAATTTAAATATATTATATTTACAAAGGAGATATTAGATACCCCTTAATTTTAGGGGATAATATATCATCTATGTAATGTCTGGGTCAAACATTAGTAGCATTCCTTAATGAAATTCTTAAAGATAAATAACATACACAAAAAATGTATGGGAGATGTATCCTTATAATAGAGGATCCATGTATCAAGCAAGAATATATTGATATGTCTCTTGAAGATAATCCTAGATATCCACCTAAATGCAATTTTGGGTTTCCAATTAATATCATCACTAATGAATAACATATATCTTAGACTCATTACATCATCTATATAGTATAATATGCAGAACTGAAGAAAAAACATTGATTGTTGTGTGATAATGGATTTCTATTCAATATTGATCCAATATGGGGAGGACATACACTTTTTAAGGATAATGGGTCTATGATGTTAGACGTTGATAATAGGTCAATAGATTCTATTTCCATAATGTAGAATAATCCTCTTCCTAATATTTAATAATAACTTCCAACATCACGGAGCTCAAAATTTTTCAAATATCTATTTCACTTTTGGGTATCATCAAATAAAAATAATGAATGAAGATAATCAATAAACGATTATTTTAATGATCTATTGACATTATAAAATTCTTATAAGAAAAATATTAATTACTTATGAACCCACTTTTTTATTGTTTTTATTAAGAATTTTTTGAAGGATCATATTGATAAATGTTTGGGTATGTATTATAAATATCATGATATAATCTAAATTCTTTAATGGGAATAATAAAACTCTAATAAATATGAATAATATAAGAAAAATAGATTCATGAAAAATATAACAACTATGAGTTATGTCTTTTTGAATGTTCTTTACATTGACATGTTATATCTATGGATGGAATAACAGTTAATCCTTTATAAAATCACATTGATGTAGAGGAAAATTACAATGAATATAACTGAGGTATGTAGATTTCTTATAGTAGTTGGTTACTATAGATTATTTGCCTAAAATTTTCTCAATAAGAATTGTTGTAGGACATGTTGATATGTATAGCGGTTATGTTAATATAGTCAAAAGAACATAATGATTTATTTTAAGAAATAAAGAGGGTATTGGTCAATACAAATTTATTGACATTACCATTTGATAGGAAAATATTTTTATACATAATTAAGCATCATAGGAAGAAATTGGATGTATCCATATGTAGAATGATACATTTATTACATATGAATCATTCTTCATAATGATTAATGAAAATAATTATTCAATAACTGACATAAATTTGATGGTGTATTCATTACATTGATTATATGGGAGAATTACCTTTTTTGTGAAAATTGATATTAATAAATAATTAAAAAATATGTAAATAAAACTTCTCAATGGTAAATCTCAACATGTTGAAAGGGTTGTGGCTAAATTTACTCTTAAAACATGATTTCACTATATGTTACAACCCTATTAAGGAAAATAAGGTGATGATGCATTAAATGGGAAATATCTGAGTATTTTTACCGAACGTAAGATTTGACGAGGAAATATATTAATGGATTTATTAATGATTGATATAAGAATATTTAAGAATTGAAAAAATCACATATATTAAAAATTGTATAAAAACTATTCTTATTTGGTTGAATAAAGATTTTTCGTCTTGGTGATATAGATTTTTAAAATGAGATCAAATTTTTTGTTTTATGGGATGTTGAATGTATTTAACAATAATGATGGTATATTGATATATTGAAAGAGGAAATGTGTTCAATTAATTTTTTTTCTAAAAAAATATATTAGTTAATGATTATAACAAAAATTTATCTATAAATACATATATCAACAATATGTTATAGATTTTAATGATTATTTTGTGTGATAATTTGAAATAGTAATAGCAGACACCTTTATTATATTCTTAGTTAATTAATAATTAAATGAAGAGAGAAAAAAATACAAAATGATTTATGCTTCCTATTTTTATTCATATATTGATATTTAATGATATTTTTGTGGACATTTTCAATATATTTCCAATGAATAAAATAAAAAATTATTAAGAAATTGTTATTATTGATCACCATAATTGGTCAACATATTTACTCACTATAATTAAATATCAACCTATTGAATGCATCACACTAATCTATTTTAATGAATTTGTCACACTATATTTTGAAACTTGTTTTCTTAAATATGATTAATAAAAATGGTTTAAATTAAAATTATAGAAAAGTCTTCATAAGGATCATGAATCTAAGGTAGATTTGATTAGTTCTATTAATCCATAGAAAAAATGATAGTCTAAAATGTTTTCCCATACATTATATGATTTTTTGAGGTTCTTCTCGCATGAATATCGAGGACTATGGGATCAATATTTATAATTCATGGGAATATCATATTATTGTACAATCCATTTGAGATATCAAATGTGGTCATATAAATAATTATTTCGAAAGATATACTGTATATGAACATATTAGGGTGAATTTAGTGAAATAATATTTTAGACCCAATAATTGTTGAGGAGATAATATTCAAATTGTTAACTATTAAGTGTCACATAAAGTCATAAAAATGAAGGAAAAAAATTATATAAAGACAACCTGATCAATAATTTAGAATTTCATGTGTGAGATCATGTTTTTTTAATATATCTCTAGGAATGGGTGTTATACACTTAGGAAAAAACGGTAATCTATGTCCTAGGTAAATAAAGCATTTTGAAATTAAATAAATAATTTGAGCATTGGATTACAATTTTTAAATGCCACTTAGAAAATGTTCATGATGTGTTTCATATCTCTTTATTGAGTTAGTACATTCGTGATCCATAACATGTTCACACATGTGAGGATGTATATTTGGAACCTAATTTTTATTAAAATGATGTTCTTTTACATATTAATGACACTAAAAAATTATTGTCATTACATGCCACTCATGGAAATGGTAAAATTAATAAATCGTAAAATTATGGAGGATATGTTGGAACCTGTAGAATTTATGACGAATAACTATAATGAAAATTTATGGGATAAAATTCTATATATTTATTATAGGAATATTTTTTAGTAGAGAACAATGCGATAACCACTGTTCAATTATAATATGTAAGTATACCATTACAAGAAACTATAGTATAATGAACATTAGTTTATTCATGAATGTGACTAAAATATTACTCAATAATTAATTAATATTTAATTTTATGAAATTAAGGTCATTTTAGAATTATTAATGTCATAATTATCATAGTGTTATTTTTTTTATGATTTTTTAGAAATTGTTTATTTTTTAGTGAATAATCAAAATTCATGATTTTAAAAACATCCAATTTTTTGAAAGTGTAGTGTGGTAAGAATAAAATGAATGTTTATAAAAAATTTATAGTAATTAAATAATAAAAAATTATTTTATTTAATATAAAAAAAATTTTTGAGACAAAAAAATATATTATTATAATTTTGAAAATCTATGTGATAGTTGTTCCTATTTTTTTACATTCAATGAATTAAGTATTGACATGGAAACATTCTACAGTTATTGGGTTTTAAAGATAAATAATTATTATTCTATTTAAAATTTTCCTACTTACTTTATTGTAATAAATAGTATTCTAGGCTTTTCTATAGAACATTTCATATATATAGAAAATAAGATTCTAAAAATAATTGTCATTATTTTTGAGAAAATATTTTAAAATTAAATTTTACAATATCACCGAGTTGAATAATTTAATATTTCATCCATATTTTGAATTATAATAATTAATACTATGTAATAATTTTAAATTAATATTTTATCATAATGAATAGAAACCATGTTTATTGTTTATCACCTCACTTATTGGTAAAATGGGTGAAATTGATTAAAAATAATTGTATATGGATTCAAAAAAACACAAACAACTTTATAAAACCTCTTTTGTCAGTTATATTTAAAATATATTCTTTTAATTATCAAATATAAGAAATTATGGATCTAGTTTTACATGAATATTATTTATATTATTAATATCATATATGTAATTCTCCATGTTTCCCTATCATCACTGATGAATTGGAATCAGTTATACTCTCTTATTCACAATCATTTAGTAATATATCGCATCATATGGACACCAAAATCTATCCAATAATCTTTTTCATTGTTCTTGAGATCTTGTTATTACCATAGAACCATCCTATGATTTATTTTTTAGAAAACCAGAAGAGGTATCTCAAAGAACATTCATCTAATTATCTGAACCTTTCAATTTTATTTCTTCCATTAATTTCTATAAATCACTTTTATCAATTACTATACAATGAATCCATTTATATAAATATAATAATATGTTACTATGATTATGTTAATCTTATTAAGTTGTCCCCAATAACCCGAAGCGTATTCCTACTACCATTACCATCTAATATGAAATATGGAAGCACATCCTAAAGGACCAAATTGTTTAATATTAGTGGTAAATTAGATTTAGACATGATTCTCACATTAAATTAGAAAAACAATAATGTTTCTAAGAATCACACTATTAAAATATTCATATACATTCCTAAAAATCATTATTAACATCATGCATTCTTCGGGAAAGGAATAAAAATAATTGTTAGCTCAAATTCCAAATAAGATTTAAGTACAACAGAGACTCTCATGAATCAATAATAATAATCAACAAAGAATAGTAAATAACTGAATTAAAATTCCATTTTAATAATAACTAAGAAATAATTGAATCTAGATATAATATCCTAGAAAAAACAGATAGGCAATTATAAGGAAAGTTTATTAATTTATAAAATTATTAATTATTAGACTCCATGATCTTAGATATCATAACACATCTATCGTCAGGACCATTCATAAGGTGGTTTGAATATACATTGTACAAACCTTAGGTTTCACAAGCTACTTTGTCCCATTAGACTAACTAATAAATCAAAGGGATATTATTCACCAATCCCAAATGCGTTTCTTGTATATTCAAATATTTCCATTTATATAATGTAATCAATTTAATTTATAAACAATATGCCTTATCAAATAATCGTTCTATTGAGTACAATATATAAATTTATCATTATTTTCTAAGTACAAATAATCATAATCTATCAAATGAAATATGATGAATGTTATCCTTAATGTGAATCCTGAACAAGAATTTTAAAAAAGGTTGTTTCCATTATTAAAAATATATTAAAGATATTAATGGTCCATTTCTTGAGGAGAATACACTTTTTACATTGAATCAAATTTAATAAATATAAAATGTATTGAAATTATAATGAAATCATTTTATATGAAAATTAACCAGTTAATTCTAGAATTAATATTTGAAACATTAAGGCATTAGAGTGGTTGTATTTAATCCATATATGTTAAAAAAAACATTATTTTTACACTTATTTAAGAAAAATCATAAAATGATTACTTTAGAAAATGAAAGCTTGATTTCTTTATAAAATATTAAGATGTAAATATAGGGAAAAATTATTTTAAACAATAATTAGATAAATTTAGTTAAAATATTTAAATAATTTTATGAGATACAGATATTAATGAAAAAATTCTTCACAATAATATTAAACATAAATAATCTTAAATAATGATGAGATTGTGAAACTAACCATTACCACTTTGTAACTAGTTGAATATTTTTCCCTTGAAATATGTAATGTCAAATGAAACAATAAATTATACGAAGACAAATATATTAATGATGTTATATATCATGGAAATTAATACAAACCACATTAAATAAAGAAGTTGGGAATGAGATATAAGTCTCATGAAACTATAAGTGAGACAAGAAACCCTAACCTTAGGTCTAATTTTAGTAGTATGTTTCTAAACCTCAAATATAGTGGTTTTTTAAATATTATATACTTATGAATTTATCTTATTAATATTTATTATATCATATATTATCCTTTTCAAACATTTTACCACCCATTATTTCCCTATTTTGGGTGTTAAAATCATTGTTTTATAATGAATCTTTTTTTCACGAAAGTCGCGTTTCTCTGGAATAGGATATTGATATTATAAACCCAGAATAATATTTATTTCCAAAAATTGTTTTTCAATAATTAAATACATTTTATAACGATTTTTAATGTTTCGAATAGAAAAATAATTTTATTACATTTTGGAAAAGGTAATCTGTATGTACGCATGAGCGATGAGATCAATTATAAATTTTTTAAATGTAAGAATTTTGGTTTCATATTAACATTAAATAATCAATACAATGTAATAATTATTTTTTATATCCTCTATTTATGTAATTATTACAATCCATGTAATGTGACAATGAAAGACGAATTGCACTACTATGTGGAGATGATAAGTTGTACATACATAGATGTGGTCAATTCAGTTATCACAGGATATAAAAAATAATAATATTATTGTTTCATAATAATAATAATATATAGAAATATAATGATAATATAGTTATTATTTAATGATTGAAAAAATTCTTGATGTGGAATTAGAATAATAATTAAACATTAATGAGTTAGTAATGTTGATTACCTCTTCTTCAGCGGACATGTTTCAGATCAATTCTTATTGAAAAAATGGTTTGTATTATTAGAATAACATGCACTTTATAATTTTTATAACAATGTTGGTACGTGGAATTTCTCGGACATGGTTGATCTTGATGGCTGAATGTGCTGTGAATAAGTGAGGAAGGAGGTTCCCTTTTATAATTAAGGTGACCAGATCTTTTGGAAACTCTCTTAATATTAAATTACTAAAATTTAATATTCAATTCCACAAGTAAAAAAAAGTGTATAATTTTTCATATTATATTATAATATTTTAAAATCCAATTATCTAATAAATTTTAGACATGTTTTGGATGAATTAATACCCTAATCATATCGTTTTAACCCTTATTTTACCCCTTTTACTATTACCATTACAAAATTACTTTTACCACTTAATGGTAAAAATTGTTACTATAATATGGAAAAGATGCATAGATGTATCATTGTTGACATGTTAAATAATATCCCAATATATGTTAGGAATTTAACATTTGATGTAATTTTATATCATTTAATAAAATATAATTTATTTTAAAATTTCATTAATGACAATTTTGATACTATTCATTATAATGAATTTTAAAAATGTTTTCAAAATTACATATATTTGAACCAATATTATTACATCTCGAAAATGTTAATTTAATCTATAAAATTAAAAGATAAATAATTAAAAAAAATTATAATTATTGTAATATTATTAATAACATTTATATGATATTATCATTACTAAAATAATCACTTCAATAGTGTTGTGCAATAATTTATGTTAATTAATTTTTAACTATAATCTAAAAATAAGTTACTATAATGAATATAATTTATTTAGATTTAAAATTACAATTTTTAATCAGTGATACCTTCTAGATAAAACAATAAAAATTGAAGTATTTATTAAAATCATGAATGTGACATCATTGACTTTTGTTTATATAAAATATTATACATATCATATCCTAATAAAAAATTCCATAAAATGAAATTTAATGAAACATTGATGTATTATGGATGATCTGTTATCATTGAATAATATTTGGGAAGGCCTTAGTGTCATTTTATCATCTTTATCATAATATGTTTTACATAAATTATACAATTTACCCATTATAATGGTAAAAAAATTACCAACATTACTATTCATATTGACCTAGAGTAAAATGGACCTACATAAATTATTTGGAAGTTATGAATCAAAATTTTGAATTCATTTAAAAAAATTAAAAACAAATAAGTTATAATATATGATTTAAAATTAATTTCACAACATGAAATGAAAAACAGTTTTCTTGAAAATTGATTTTTAAGCATAAATATTTACTTATACGTAAGCAAGATATATAAATGATTAAATTAAAAATAAATATTATTAAAGGTAAATAATGATTAAATATTTTAAATTTATATAAAATTAATATCATAAAATTCATTTTTAGTAAAAATAAAATATTTGTTTTATTAAAACTGGAATTATTTACTATTCACTAGAATATCAATATTCTCATAATATTAATAAAAATCATCATAAAACAATATTAATATATTTATTTCTAAAATTAAAATATATTTCTGAAAAAAAACATAATGTTAAAATATATTATAATATTTTCTTACAAAATAGAGAAAATCAATTATAAAGAAAATATAATTTTTAACCATTAAATTTTTTTAATATAAATTTAATATTTATTTTAACAAAATAAATGAAAAAGTTATTTTTGAATTATAACCTCCAATATATATCATTATATAGTTATTACAATTATCACCCCCCAATTTAAATACAAATTTACAAATATTGTACTGATGTAATGATATTATATAGTATATCTGGGTTCGATTATGCTGGGAGTTGCGTGAAATTTATGGTATATAAGAATTTAAATTTATTTAAAAATATATATACTATAAAATCATGGGTTTCATAGTTATCCCATTATTCAATGAGTTCTTTCAATAATATTTTAAAATTCTAATTGAAAATCAATGGATTATTTTTGAAAATAATTTTTTTTCGTAATAACACATTGTAAATTGGTTTAATAAAACATCATCTTAATAAATATGAAATGGAAATGATAAGGTCACAAAACAATTAGGCATTTCATTAGGATAAGATTAATAGAATGCGAAAATTATGGACATGGAATAAAAATCTGATTACTATATTCTGATTGACTGGGAGTGAAAACATAGTCATTAGAAAACAAACATACATGATTTCATTCCCTAACTCATTTTCCTGTAGTAGAGGAATTTGTTTACTAACTATAGAATCACTATAGAAAACAAACATACATGATTTCATTCCATTTCATAATAATAATTCACCCATATGTTCTGATTTGATCTATTTTCACATTATATTATTGAAAATGGACATTCAAGATGATTTATTCATGCCTGAACCATTTTAATTAATCATAAGTTCCATATTTTATTCATCTAGCATTTAAATTTATATTGATACTTCATTGGTTTCTACATTTAAATAAAAACCATGTAATCCAAGTTTAAATTAATCTATTCCTTTTGTAGTTAATCATAAGACTCATCCATACTACAAATATCTAAATTAAAAGTCCAAAAATTTAGTAAGAGGGTCCCTAAATTTATAATGTTTTCTAAAAATAACATCCAAAAACTAGATAATGTACCCCTTATTTTCAGAAAAAAATATATGAATACCATGATCACTTTAAAACCATAATATAATCATGAATTATATTAAAAATAAAATCTCATGTTATTGAATATAATCCATAAATCCAAACATTTAGTAAACTTTGTAGTCCCTCAAATTAATTTCTAAATCCATTTTTATCAATAAGTTCCAATTAATATACCCTTATCATTATTATCTAAAAATTTGTAATATATTAAGTTTTATCATAAAAAAACATGTGTTCCCTAAATATTATACTCTCTTATTCACAATCATTTAGTTGTATATCATGATTTTAATAACCAAATAAAATACAATTACATCCTTATTAATAAATCAAAATATACCTAAAATTTAATCATTCTAGTTTTGTTGTATCAAAATTATAATATTGACTTTCCCACATGGTTCTCTTTTATGATGGATTTCATGGAGACTTGGGGATGTTGTTTTCATAGTACCTCATATCTGGGAAGATGAAAAAAAAATAGATATGTTTTACTTCTACATCTAACATTATTAAACATTGTGACCCTTTTCCCAAAAAATAACAAAACCACATTCTTATCCACTATTTCCATTTTTGATTCATTTTATTGTTATGTGATAATAAACTATGCATAACTTTGTTTTTCTCCTTCGATGAATCTTATTTTTCATTTATTATAGATGAAAACTTAGGCTCTTTATTTTATTTATATTTCTATTATCTATAAAATTAATTTATTTTGATGCCTTAAATTACAATTTATTCATTTGATGAAATTATTTGGTAAAATAGTTCCCTTTAGAGGATTGGCCTAAGGCATTTAATGAAATTATAATTATTAATATCTACAGTATGTATATAATTTATAACAAATATAGACAGTATTGTAAAGGTGGACACATATTCTTAAACATGTTCTTCCTCCTTTTTCATTAAGTTAATAGACATTTTCTTCATCTCAATTCGTTATTCACAATAATAATATTTTTAGAATAATATTACATTAGAAACTATCCACACCACATATTTTGTGTATTCTTCTCCCAGATTATTTTGGATTAATAACCACTATTAATAAAAATATCCTAATATATAATACACTGATGAAGTAAACTATTACCATTCATTACATCGTAGGTCGTGAAATATACCGTCATGGGACATAATCCATTTCACAGCTACCATGGTATAGGTAGTCGACTAAATGACAAGGAATTCTATCACATGATGTATTAAATCATAGAAGAATCATATTGTGGAAAAACATGTATCTCATTTCGATAAGGTTATTCATCATAACCTGTTATCCTACCCAAATATATTCATAACCTCCCTTGTATAAAAACCAAATATATTATATTTCTCCATAGGAAAATTTCTACATTGACCATGCTTATTGATTATCATTCTCATGTTTTTCTCTAACACTAAATAATAGCACACTGCTAATTTTATCAAGTTTACATGAATCACGAGCCAATGAATAATATCAAAGTGGTGAGAAAAATTATCAAACAAAATATGGGATTATCATATATCTCTTGTTAGCTATGTTTATCCTAAAATCTAGTTCCCAATGTTTCTATGAAATAAATTGTGATAACAACTTCAATGAACAAAACCCCAATGTCCTAGATTTGGTATACAATACCATTATGTAGGTATATGATACAATAAATCGCATACTTAAGGACCTAATAGATTATTAGTCTTTGTAAAATAGATTCATATATGATTTCCGTATTACAGTTGAAAAAAAACACTGTATTATTTTTATGAATCACATTATTCCATATAAAATGTCATTACATAATAATAATATTAAAATTCATGCATTTCTAGGTAAATGATAAAAAAAGATGTGGTCATATAACCGATAAAGATTAATTAAAATGGAATTTATCGTGAATAAAAATACTAAGTATCTTTAAAAGGTAAAGAACTAAAATCACATTCATTTTAAAAAAGAACATAGAATGAAATACAACTAATGATAATACAATTATGATAATATTATGGATAATAATAATTGATGTTATTAATGTATTATATTCATAATCATTGGATTCCATAATCTCAAGCATCATAGTTCTTCTACTGTGAAGACCATTCAAAAGATAGTTTTGAACTTCTCATTATAACCTGGTACGGTTTGGCCAACAGATCAATCCCATTATATTTAATGATACATAGAGGGGATTTCATTAGAGAGTCCCAAAACCATGTCATTCACATCAAATGAATTCTTCTTATATCAAATAATTGATTTATTTCATAAAAAATGAGCCTTGTCAAGGAAATATAAGTATTATATAATAGATATTAATTTATCATTTTTTTCACAGTAAAAAAATTTCAAACCATCTAAAGAGTGATGTTGAATTATATCCATAGTGTACATCCTAAAAATAAAATTCTAAAAGTAACGTTTACATTAATAAAAATAAATTAATGATAATACAAGAATATTTTATAATGAAAATTCCCGTTATTAAATTGAAAATAATTTTTAAAATATTAAAAATGAAAAAGAAATAATGAAATCATTTTCTATGAAAGGAACCCCATAAAAAACTAATGCATATTTTATAACATTACAGTATCTTGACTGTGGGAAATTATTTTCATGACTTATGAACTAAAAACCAATTCCATTCACAATTTTGTATCAACAATAATAAAATAAATATTTAGATAATATCAAGATGAATTATTTTATATCATTTTGTTAAAGGTAAAAAACGGTTAAAAATAAAATTAAAAAATATGTAGAGAGGTTTATTAAATGAAAACGTTTACAAAAATATGATCAGAGAAAATAAATATTCCATAGTAGTGAGTTCAGTATAAACAATCTTGAATAATGAATAGATTTTTAAATAAAACCTTACCTCATTATAATTAGTTGAATCAAATTCCCTTGAACAAAATATAAAAAAATGAGTCATTAAATACAATGTAGACAAATATATTCATAATATAATATATCAAGGGGTTGAAAAAACACCCCATAAAATAAATAATTGGTAAATTGGACATATGTATCATGAATGTATAAGTGATATGAGAATAACTTATCTTAGGTATAATTTAATCAATACATTTGTGAACCACTATTATAGTGATTGTAAACATATTATTAACATATTAAAAGTTCATATTAATACTTATAATATCCTAGAATAACCCCTTATAAAAATTTACAACTTTTTATTTTTTATTCTTGGTTTTAATTGTCTTGTTCTCTCTTGCTTGTTTTATACTGATTGTTTTGGTTATATTTACAAATATATATATAAATATATCCAAAATCAATATAATACTATTAATTTCATAAATATAATAGATGATCCATAGAATAATATTTTTACCCATTAATTAATTTTAATCTTACAAAATGATTTAAATTTCTGAGTGAATATGGTAAGTTGCATGTACAAACGAGGAAAGATGTAATTACAAAATTCATGAAATAGTAAAGAAGTATATTGAATATTTACTTTATTGAATCATTATAATTTCATAAATATTATTTATATTTATCATTTATATCATTATAACCATCCAATTTATGGGTTGATGAAAAAAGAATTACATAGTTAGATAGAGATGATAATCAATAAGTACACACATACTTTGGATTTTTTCATATATTGAGTAAAAAGTATAATACATTAGTTTAATAATCATAATAATATATCAGAATATAAATTATACTATATTTATTATTTATTCATTGAAACATCATATGATGTGGAATAAGATGTAAAAATAATCATGAATGAGTCGGTAAAGACGTGTACATATTCCTGAGTTCACTTCCTTTATTCTTATTCATTACGACACTAGGGTTGACCTTTGGGAAATCCCAAATCCTCCATTATATGTTTCAGGATGTTGGGAAGATAAATGATTTGGAAGAGGTCATTATTGGATACAAAAATTGGTTTCATTATGATATGAAGGGGGTTCCATATTATAATCTTCATCAGAGGATGTTTTGTTAACTCTGTAAATATTAAATTAATAAAAATTAATTTTCAATTAATTAAGGATAAAAATTATAAAAATGTGAAACTCCAATTATGGAGGATGAACTTTTCATTGTAGAGTGTAACCCAACCATCATAAATAACCCAACATTGGAGGGACTCTCTCATTGTTGCTGGTGATCAGAGATGGGACAGGGGGACGGGCAGGAGGCTGGGTGTAGTACCCTTTGGTGAAGAAGAATAATACTCTAGAAAATCTCCAATGGACGATGTAGGTCGAAAACCTCACCAGTCCACAAAGAAAAAGATGAAAAAAACCTCTATTTCCGATAAGAAGAAAGTTAGTCTGATGATCCCCCTTCGATCGTTCACTTCGGATTTGATGCAGCCTATTCCCCCTGTAGTCACTTCTCCAGTTCATACAATTTTTCTGATACCCCATATTACAATATCATATAAGGACCATTCAACATTCATGGTATCTATAATAGATTTTTATTTCGAAAATGATTTTCATGATTCTACCGCTATATATACTCGTATACTTATGGACTGATTTAGTGTAGGTAGGAATTCACCATGATTTTTTGATGGTTTCATCATCTTGTCATCAGGGATTCATTCTGGAGTAGTGTTTGGGTCTATGGGTCTCTCAATCTTGAACATTAACCTATTTTTTATGATAATTTCACCAGTTACTGTTCATCATAGTTGTGCCTTTGTGATAATAGATAGTTCATTCTCTTTTGTTGAATAGTCAATTTCAATGATGGTCGTGACTGCAAGGGTGTGGTGGTGTAGATTAAATATCTATGTATCCAAAATCCATTTATAAACAAATATATTATCAAATGAATATATGACATATGGTTCTTTTCCCTCTTTTTAGGATCATACTCTTTCACTAAAGCTTCCCATCTTTTCTCTCCTATGTGTTGATAAGGACTTCTTAGAGCCTCTTTGGTAACATATTTTTCTCAAAATAGATTCTAAATATGGTTTTTAAAATCCCATTCATTATGAGGAATACATTGTATATTTTTTAATTTACTATCAAAAAGTCCAATATACTTTTTTAATCTCTCAATATATGAGGATATTTCACCAAGGATCTGTGTCTCAACCCAATGACACCAATTCTGCCACGATCTGAATGGTTCTAATGGAAAACCTCCATCTAGCGTCGGGATGAGTGCTTGTACAAGATATTATCATTCCCCTATCCAAATCAAATAATATCTATGAAATTCTTTCCATTGGAAAGACTTTTATCCCACTTATAATCTCCCAGGATTATCCACTCATCGTCCTCCCTTTTTTGAGGACTTCGAGTGTTGATAGGAAGGTTAACGACATCACTAATGTGATTTCAGGGGGGTGTGGTGCCTTCAAATTCCAATGTTCTGTGTGTTTTTGTTGATAAACCTAAAATGATAAGGGATTTCAAAAAATTTCAGAGATCAACAATGGTCATTAGATACAACGGGAATGTCATTGTTGCTGAGGGTTCACCTGGGGAAATATAGAAGTTGTAGGCACTTCACCTCTCAAACATATGTGGTTGTCTTAACTAATGGCATAGGGGTTCTTGATAAATTTGTTGCACATTTGGTTACCCATAACCACATTTTCTGAAAAATTCATTCACAATTATATCAAAAATGTTAGGGAAGGTAACAGAGTTGTCAAACAATGGTGTTTCCTCCAAGGTCTTTGGCAGACAAGAGGTGGCTGACTGGCTGGATAGGATGCAGAATTGCTCCACTAGTCACCAATCAAGCATCATATTTTTTTATTCAAATCTCTATTATAAAAGGGAGTCTGATTTTTTTTATGGTATGTATGAAAAATATTATGGTGTGACTTTTATTCATGGGAATTCCATGGTTCTCAATCAAACAAAAAACTGATTTAAGAAAATATATAAATAATTGTGTAGAAACAGAAGCTAAAAGTGATTTATTTAAGATATATAATGATTATGGGTTGAAAGAATTTTATAAAACCAATTTTTGTCATGTTTTTGGCACATTATTGATGTAAAGAACCATAAATTATATAGATATTATTTTTCATAAATGCATGGAAATTTTACGAGTCTACAAAAATTGACGGCGCATGATTTTGAGGCCCGATGTGCCTATAATCAAATTCTGAAGTTTTTTTCGGCTACGTTTTGTAAACGTAAGAGTAGGTTTTTATAAATTTTGAACCGTAGCTCGGAATTGAAATCTAATTACATCGTTGAACTCACAGCGCCAATATTCGCTTAAGGAGACTTTCACTTAGAAGGAAGTGTGTTGAGAATAAAAGTTAGTCTTTGGGATTTCGTGGAAAATAATAAAATAATGTGAGGTTCACTTTATTTTTATTTGAGCCTCCATATGGGTGTTTGGAGGTTGGTCCCACTGGATCTATAATCTTTTTGTGGAAGTTGGAAGTGGGGACCACCAGTCCATAACATTTCATGGGAGGTTATAGTGGTGGGGACCACCACGACTCAACCTCCCAGGTGGGGTTAATGTGGTGGGGACCACTCGAGACCACATAAAATCTCAATTTGAAAATTATGGGTTGGGACCACCCGACCCCTATTAATGGGAGGATTGGAATGTCTCCCAACTCCCCTCATTAATGAGGGGGATACCCTTAACCTCCTCTACCATTTATGTTGCCACCACCTCCAGTTTAATAATTTTATCCAACATATAATTTATTATGTCATATCCTGCACATTAATTAATTGAGCCATCCATTTTAGTTAAACACTGAAAATATAATTTCAATCCAAAAAATCTAAAATAATAGACAATATATTATTTGGAGGGGCTATCTATTAACTTTTGGAATTTGGGAGGAATATTGGGGAGATGAGAGCTTGGGAGAATTAGAATTATCCAATGAAGAACCCCTTCTCCCAATGAAGAGCGAAGAATGTATTCTTCCAATGAAGATCGTCGGCAAGGAGCATCATCAAATTCTTCGTCAGATGCATCCAACATGGGATGTCTTTGAAAACTGACACCCCTCCTCATTGTCTTCAAAAAACAGATGCATGAGCTCGGGATTGAAAGTGTCTGACAGACACGATGAAGGAAGATCTCATCCGTCTTCTTCCTCGTGAGTCCACTAACGACCAACAATCAAGGTAGGGGGTTAATATGTGTAATATTACCTTCCATATTCACGTCTTCTGTTCGAATGAAATCCTTATAGAGGATGTGATACAATTGAAGGTCATATTTCTTATTTCTTGATGAGCCAAATGTTATTACCCTCAATGCGGAGGGTGCGGGCAAAACCAACATGGCTCGACCCCTCCACTGTTCTTGTTTATGATGATCATCGGCAAGGCGATGTAACAATGAAGAAACATTGAAGGTGATGAAGGCACCAAGAAAAGGCTGATCTTCCCACGGCCTCAGCAATTTGTGCCACACCCCAGCCGCGCTCCACTCCGAGCTGAAGCACAGCCCTCTGGCCTAACCGCCCTGGTAGCACCACCCGCAGGCCGTCCCGGCCATGCAACCCCATCCCGCATAGCCACTGGCTTCCCCGGCCGCCCACCGGCCTTCCCTCACTACACAGAACCCGGCCACTACCTACTTTCCACGCGACCTGGCCAAACCCAATCGCCTCGTGCTGTCCTGATCCGCACCGAACCACACCTCCCTGCGCGCCTCCCAGCCCCCTGTCGGCCCGCCTGCCGGCCTGCCCGGCCGCCTCCCAGTTCCCTGCCACCCGAACTCCCACTCTGCCACCCAACCGAACCGGTCCCTAGCCATGTCATCCTCTCGAGCCGTCCTCATGCCCCCCATCGCAGCATCCTGTCCGAACCGGCCCGGTCGCGCACTCTAGGTCGGGCCGCGCTGGGCCACACCCTCGGGACACTCCAGGCTGAACCACCCATGCGGCGGGATGGGTGGGGCCCAGCGGGCCCGACCAAACCTAATAGGATGGCCTGACCAGTGGTCCAGGCCTGTCCCAACAGGTTTGACTACGATGACCCAGACCAGGTCGGTCCGACCGGGTCGTACCCGACTCGGGCCCACTACTGACCCTTTACATTATTTGGACATATCATTGGCACCAAAAGAACGTTTGAAAAACTATCAATGGAGCTAGTATTCTTCTAATGTGATGGTCTCTATGAGTATACCCCAGTGGAGTTCAGGGTAAGGTTGAGATATGGTCAGGTTGGATCGTGCAAAATCCAACTGGCCCCCCTGGACTAAAAGTCTAATAACTCATAGATCTGGCGTCTGGTTGACATGCTGTCTATTGTGTTGAGACCCCTATAACGCGGCACACATTTGAGATACTTCTATATAGGACTTCATGACAGTTGAAGTATCGACCTGTAGCTCTTGGAGCGGATCCTCTTGGTGACGAGTGACCATATTACGGAGACCACATAGATGGCTGAGACCTAATGATTGTTTACCGATTTGAATCGGAGTGATTCAACTAGCCTAGTAGAAAGTCCCATGGTGTCACGACAAACCCATAGTGGGGAGTGCCTTGGTGTCGCAGAAGAACCACAGTACTCGACAAGAGTAGTACCTCAGAAGGCTACGAGGGGGAGGTCCTTGGTGATGCAGTAGACCCACAGTGGGGAGTTCCATGATGACACAACATACTAACGGTACTCGACAAGAGGAGTACCTTAGCAGTCCAAGTTTAGAGGGAAGTGTCTTGGTGACGCGGAAGTCCCACTATACTCGATAGAGGAGGAGTTCTCCAGAATTAGAGGTTTATATAGTTTGACAGGGAATATTACTTGATACTACCTCTAAAATAAAATATTTTATTGTTTTGTGTCAGTATATTTTGCGTTTACCTCATGATTGAGATATATTACTTTATAAAATAGGTCTATGTATGGGTATATGACTTAGTAGGGTTATCTGTTGATTTAATACTTTTTATTATATCCTTGTTCGATTTGTGAGGCATTTATAGTCTTGGGGTCACTACTATGTATCGTTATAATCACCCCTGAATGAGTTATGCCCGCACCTCATATTGTTGGATGCAGATGATGGACAATACTGACCGAGGCTGAGTGTACTCAAACTGGATGGTACCCAGTGGTGGACCACATGGTGTGACAGTGCACAGAGGAGATGGGCGAACATGTAGTGTTGTGGAGACTATCTGTACCTACACATGAGGTTGGATTTCTCGATGGATGATCTAGGAGCCATTTTACCTTTTTCAAGTACTTGTACATTCAGTTTCCTGGTACTTTACATTTGGTCTTGTATTTCCTTCCCCTTTTATATTTTTAACACTCCTTTTATATATAGTTGTACTGAGTGTTTTCTTCCTGCTCGTACCCTGTTTTGTGTGTTTTCATGTTATAAATGAAATTACTTCCCATTTTTGGGATTTACGCTTTTGGTGCTAGTCTCTATCCCATGGGTTATGGAAGGCATGCTTGGGGTAGCCACAGTATAGGCCTCGGGGGACAGGTCGTGAGAAATCGGTATCAGAGGAGTCGGTTCTACCACAGAACATAGGATACTGATCATTTCTGTGAAGCAATTGTTTTCAGGGTACTGAGTGTGGTTTTCAGTTCAGGGAGTCTAGTGTTGGTGTGGCGACTAGAGTATCCATACACTAGGACCCTGACTATTAATTTCTGACTTAGTGCACGAAATCACTGATTGCATTTGTGTTTTCAAAAGTTTTCTTTATGTTAACCTAACCAGGTCAGCTCGCCAGGTATAATCATTGACTGTGTCGCATCAATTATTTTCAGGATGCCTCTCCGCAAATGACCGACAAGATCCCTGAGAGTTGTATGCGCAGATATCCCACCTGGTGAAGAGGCCTCAGTGTATGGACCTCTTCCAGCGGAGGCACCAGCAGTACCATTACCCTTTGGGCCACTGATTCCACCAGCCCCAGAAGCAGATGATACTCTCCGCTTGAGCGCGTCGCACGAGTTCCCATGCCAGAGGCCACTTAGTTTCTGGGGAGAAATGGTCCCTCAGGCAACTGTGGATTGGATGGAGGCTATAGTGAGAGTCTTCAGACTGGTAGGGACACTATCAGACCTAATTGTGATCCTTTTCACAAGTATCCTTCAGGAATCAGCAGGCATATGGTGGAGCCTGATGCTCTTGGTGCATGATGAGGCGACACATATCTGGGCAGACTTTGAGAGCCTGTTACTGGTAGAGATTGTCCCAGCCACCCTACATGCAGGGTGGATACAAGAGCTAGTTCACCTACATTAGGGCAACATGAAAGTGGCACAGTACTCAGTGAGGTTCGCCGACCTCTTGTAATACTCAATAGATATGGTACGTCACCCATTATTCTGGGCACAAACCTTCGAGAAGGGGATTAGGCAAGATATCAGGGCTTCGATGATCTCCCTAAACATCCCAAAGAAGGCAGGGGTGTTGGAGAAATCCCTCGTAGTGGAGAGTTTCCTGGATGAGAAGTCCCCAGCAGCGAGACCCACCACTCGTCGACATGCAGTGGAGTCTTATGTAGCTGGAAGTAGACAGATGTCGTAGTGGTCCAAGAGGTCCAGACCCACGAGTGGATGACCGTATGACTCAGGATCAGTTGTGCAGGGCACCCAGGGAAGAAAAATACATGCCACGAGTGGGTAGTGTTTCACAGGTGGCGTGCATGGTCACATGGCTCGTGACTGTCCAACCCGCCGTTCAGATGGTCAATAGATGGTCGAAGGTCCACCAAGGTAGAGACATAGATTCGATTGAGGTGGTACGTAGGGGGAATACGGATGCGATAGTGGATCTCGCGGTGCAGCTGGTGGTGGACAACATTTCGAGGTGTCACCACCACCACCACCAAGAGGTCCACCCCGACAGCAGGGACCAGGAAGAATGGTGAGAGCTCAGCTCCAGGTAGCTGAGGCCTATGATCATGGTGATCTAGAGATGATTCGAGGTACGGTCTATGTCTACTCTACTATATCATTTGTTGATATAGACAAAGGCGCCAATCACTCTTTCATTTCCACTGAAATTGTTCGGAACTCAGAGATCTTGACAGAGTAGTTGGCTCATTCCTTATGGCTAAAGTATCTTACGAGAAGAATACTTTATGATTACGCACTAGTGCCGATAGTGTGAGCTTACTCTAGTAGGTGAGAGATTCTGCTAGAATCTCCTAGTAGTGGCTTCAAGTACATACAACACCATCAAGGGTATGGTCTAGTTATCTACATTTCATGCTATGATCGACTGTATTAGGTGCAATGTATGGTCTGTTCACATGGATGGGACCAAGTTTACCTTTACTGGAGAGAAGGGAGCCTTTTTATCACATGACAGACTTAATCAGAGGAGGAAGCTGTCGATCACTAATCAGTTGGCCTGCTATACCCTCAGATTAGTTGATGTGGAGAGTCTGAGCTATCCTGTAGTGGTGGACCATTACACAGATGGTATCCCGGATGATGTTCCAAGACTACCTCCTCACGGAGAGGTGGAATACTACATTGACATGTACCCCGGGATGACACTGATATCTACACCAGAATATCGGATGCTATCGCAGAGCTTCATGAGCTGTGGGTCTAGCTAGAGACTTGTAAGAAAAGGGATTCATCTAGAACTGTGTTTCTCTATGTGCAGCCTCAATTCTGTTCACCAAGAAGGCTAATTGGAGCATGAGGCTTTGTGTAGACTACCATTTACCAAATAAGGTGGTCGTGAAGAAAAAGTACCCACTCCTGAGGATTGATGACCTCATTGATCAGTTGAAGGGAGCATGATAGTTCAAAAAAGATAGACATTAGATCAGGCTATCACCAGCTTAGAGTTCGAGATGAGGATATGAAGAAGATGACTTTCAGATGTCAGTATGGACACTAAGAGTTATTGGTTATTCCCTTATTTTTTACCAACGCTCCAGTAGTGTTCATGGGTCTCATGTGCAGTATTTTCCAGCCTTACCTCTATCACATTTTCGTAGTATTCATCAATGACATTCGGATCTACATGACTACTGGGGAGGTGAATTCCTACCATTTATGGGTAGTACTGGACACACTCTGAGAGCACCAGCTCTATGGTAAGCTCTCAAAGTTCCAGTATTGGATTTTAGAGGTTCCCTTCATGGGACATGTCATCTTGGAAGATGGGTTTGTAGTGGATCCAGTAATGATTGAGGCAATACTTTCATGGGATCCACCCATGAGTGTGACGGAGGTACGATGTTTCTAGGGTTGGGCTGGTTACTAATAGAGGCTTGTTCCAGAATTCACTAGAGTTTCAAAAAAACTATCATCCTTGATGAAGAGGACAAAAACAATCATGTGGTTGGAGAGATGCCAGCAGGGCTTTCAGGAGCTGAGGATGATGCTGACTAGTGCCCCCATCTTACGGCCTTCAGAGAAAGGCGTAGGGTACATAGTCAACTGCGACGCATTAGGGACCATACTCCGGTGTGTCCTAATGCATGGTTGAGTAGTGATCCTATATGGTTCTCGAAACGTGAGAAAACACAATCGGAACTACACTACCCATGACCTGCAGTTAGCAGTAATGGTCTTCGCCATGAAGATGAGGTGACATTATCTGATGGGAGAAAGATTTACCATGTACCTTGATCACAAGAGCCTCATGTATATCTTCTCATAGAGGGACATGAACCAGAGACATTGGTGATGACTTCAGTTTCTCTAGGACTATGTCTTATAGATATTTGATACTCCTTGAAAGGGGAATGTTGTAGCAGATGTACTCAGCGGGAGATCTTGTATACAACTGCTAGGTGGGGCGACAGAGCAGCTAGCCGCTTTGTAGATATCATTTGTGGATAGAGATGGAGCTTCCTTCCTTCATTCCCTTACAATCACTCACCCACATATTCAGCGAGTCAGGGAGGAATAGAATGGGGACGCTTACTACGAGACATGACGTGCTCAAATATCCACAGGGCAGACACCTGATGAATTTTCTGATCATGGGGAGCACATCATCCTCCCCAGAGGACATACTATGATACCTGTGTTCTTCAGGTGGATGTGTTGAGGGAGTTCAACACTTCCCCTTTAGAGTTACATCCACGAGTATTGAATATGTACTAGGACCTTTGACGACAACACTAGTGGCCAGGTATGAAGAAGGAAGTAGCAGAGTTTGTCTCTCGATGCCACACTTATCACCAAGTAATGGTCGAGCACCAGGTACCAGCAGGATTGGTTCATCCTATAGAGGTCCCCGAGTGGATTTGGGATGGGATATCCATGGACATCGTGACATAAATTCCACGTACATCTAGGGGTCATCACTCGATTTGGGTGATCGTTGATCGACTCACCACATCGACCAACTTCATACCGATCCGAGAATAGGGTTCAGTAGAGTGCATGGGACGCCCCTATGTGTTGAAGATTGTGTAACTACATGGAGTACATTCATCTAATGTCTTTATTCGTGACGTATGGTTTAATTCCCGGCTAGGGAAGGGGTTGTATGAGGCTTTCAGAATGCAGCTTCGTCTGAGGACTACATTCAATCCTCAAACGGATGTCTAGACTGAGAATACCATTCAGACCCTCGAGTACATGATGCATGCTTGTGTCCTTGACTTCGGTCATAGATTGGAGGATCACTTAACTTTGGTGGATTTTTCATACAACAACATCTATCACTCAACCATAGGTATGGAACCTTTAGAGGTGTCATATGGATGACCTTGCAGATCACCTTTCTGTTGTACTGACCCCTGAGAGTTAGCAGTAGTGAGACCAAGTATGGTACGGGCTACCACAAAGAAGGTACAGATCATCCAAGAACGCATGAAGACTGCATAATGCAGACATAAGTCATATGCTGACAGGATATGGATACCTCTGTAATTCGAGGATGGTGACCACATATTTCTACGAGACTATCCACGAAGAGGAATACTGAGATTTGGGTGAGGCGAAAATTTATCTCCAATATTCATCTCACCATTTTAGGTCCTCAACCTCGTTGGCGAGATTCCATAATGCTTAACTCTTCCACCATTGTTTCACTAGGTGCATGATGTGTTCCATGTATCTCAACTAAGGAGATATGTGCACGACCCTTCTCACATAATCAACAATGGAGAGATGGACATCGATGATGGGGAGACATTCATGGAGGTTCCAATGGAGATTGAGAATCGAAAGGAGTGGGTCCTAAGTGGATGATCGATACATTTGGTGCACGTTCTCTGGCAGTACATGAACCTCTAGGAGATCACATGGGAGAGGGAGGCTCAGATGCATCCTATGTACCCCCACGTGTTCCGTTATTTCGAGTTGTAGATTATGGGGACATAAAGACCTGAGGTGGGGAGAATGTAAAGACCAGAAAATTACATGATTTTTTTAAATACATGGGAATTTTACGAGTCCGTGAAAATTGGCGGCGCATGATTATGAGGCCTGGTGTGCCCGAAATCATTTTCTGAATTTTTTTTGGGTTTGTTAGATAAATGTATGAGCGTGTTTTTATAACTTTTGAACCAGTTCTCGGAATTGAAACATGAGAAAATCGTTGAACTCGTAGCACAAGTATTCGATTAAGGAGACTTTCACATCGACGACAGTGGGTTGAGAATAAAAGTTAGTTATTAGGTTTTTGGGAAAAATAATAAAATAATGTGAGCTTCACTATAATTTTAATTGAGCCACCATGTGGGTGTTTATAGGTGGGTCCCACTCAATCTATAACCTTCTTTTGGAATTTATATGTGGGGAACACCAAGACATAATCACCCATTAGATGTTATGGCGGTGTGGACCACTATGCCTCAACCTCCCATGTGGGGTTAATGAGGGGGAGCCCCTTGACCTTCTCTACCATTTATGGTGCCACCACCTACCCTCTAATTAATTGAGCAAATGCATAATTTTTTATCACAAATACTACCCAAAAATTAATTGAGACATCTCTTTTAATTAGATTCTACAATTTGAATTTTAAACACAACAATCTAAAATAATAGAAAATCTATTATTTAGAGGGGCTATCTATTCAGTTTTAGAATTTGGGTGGAATATTGGGGACATAAAAGCTTGAGAGAATTATAATTCTCCAATGAATAACCCCATCTCCCAAAGAAGAATGATGAACACGTTATTCTAACAAAGAACGCTAGAAAAGAGCATATTCAACTTCTTCCTCAGAGGCAACCGACGTAGGACGTCCTCAACAACCGACATCCCACCTTATCATCAACAAAGAACCAATGCACGAGCTCGGGATTGAAAGTGTGAGGCGGACGCGATGAATGACAATCTCCTCCATCGTCTTCCCCGCGACGCAATCGACAACCAATGATCGAGGTAGTGGGTTAATTTGAGAAATATTACCTTCATTATTCACTTCATCGGTTGGAATGTAATCGTTGTGGATATGGTGAAACAATTGAATTTCATATTTCTTACTTCTGGATGAGCCAAATGTTACCACTCTTAAAGCGGAGGCTGTTGGCCAAACCAACATGGACCGACCACTCTGTTGTTCTTGTTTTTGTTGATCATGGGCATGTTGACGTAACATCGAAGCGACGTTGAAGGAGATGAAGGCAATAGGAAAAGGCCACGCTTCCCACGCCCTCCACGAGTAGCGCCACAACCCGGCCATGCTGCACTCCAAGCGGAACCGCGGCCCTCTGGCCGAGCCATACTGGCCGCACCGTCCACCGACCAAACCGTCCGAGCCTCCCCGACCCACACCACCGCCGGCTTCCCCGGCCACCCGCCGGCCTGCACGCACCTCTAGGCTCCCGGCCGCCGTCGGCCTTCTGTACGCCCCAGCCAAACCCTATCGGTCAACTATTTCCTGGGATGCGCCAAAACGCGCCTGCCCGGACGCCTGTTGGCCCACCTCCCAGCTTGCCCAACCACCTCCCAGCTCCCGGCCGCCTGGCCTCCCAAGTCACCACACGGCCGAACCGGTTCCATGTCCACGCCGGCTTCCTGATCCAAGCCGCGACCACCCCTCGTGGCGCCCTGGACAAACTGGTGTGGCCGTGCCCTCCAGACATAGTCGCGTCGGGCCGCACCCTCACGGTGCTCCAGGATGAATCGGCATCGAGCCCAGGCCAAACCACCCACACGGCCCGTTGAGATGGGGCCCACCAGGCCTAACCGAACCTAACAGGCTGGCCTGCCCAATGGGTAAGCCAGACCCAAAAGATCTGACCGGGTTGACCCAGACCGGGCCGGCCTAGACGATGTCTGACCCAGTCAGTCCCACCGGGTCAGACTGGACCTAGGCCCACTACCTACCCTTTACATTCTTTAGTCATATCTTTTGCACCGAGCGACCATTTGATGAACCATCAATAGTGCTCTTATTTTTCGAGTGTGACGGTCCCCTTGAGTATACCCCAATAGAGTTCGGGATAAAGTTGAGATATGGTCAGGTTGGATCGTGCACGAATCCTACCGTGCCCCGGGACTAAAATGATAATAACTCACAGACCGGGTATCTGATTGACATGCTTTCAATGATGTTGAGACCCCTATGAAGTGGCTGACCATTGAGATATTTCTACAAGGGACTTCGTGACATTTGGAGTATCGACTTGTAGCTCATGGAGCGGATTCTCCCGGAGATGAGCGAGCATAGTGAAAAGATCTAGTGGATGGCTGAGACCTAACGACTGATGACCAATTAGAATCGGAGTGATTCTAATCACCAAGTGAGAAGCACATTGGTGTCGCGACAGACCCATAGTAGGGAGCGCCTTGGTGTCGCAGTAGACCCATGGTAATCGACAGGAGGAGTACCTCAGTAGGCTACGAGGGGGAGCGCCTTATTGACGCGGTAGCCCACGGTGGGGAGTGCCTTAGTGACGCAGCAGACCCATGGTACTTGACAGGAGGATTACCGCAGCAGTCCAAGGTTTGTGGAAAGTGCCTTGCTAATGTGGTAGGCCCACTCTACATGATAGAGGGGGAGTTATCTAGTAGCCGACATTACAATAGTGTGACTGGGGAGGTTAATTGATACTACCCCTTGAATAAAATAATGGTTTTAGATGAGTTAATAATTTTTGTGTTTATCACATGATGGAGATGGATTACATAATAACTTAGGTATATGTATGGGCATATACCAATGTAGGGTTATCTGTTCATTTCATTCTTTGTGGTTTATCATTGTTGTATTTGTGAGACCATGATGGTCTCGGGGTCCTTACTAAGTATCTTTAAACTCACCCTACACGATCTATACCCGCACCTCGTTGTGTTGGATGCAGATGACAGACAGTGCTGACTGAGGCAGAGCATACTAGGACTGGACAGTACCCGGAGGTGGACCACACGGTGTGATGGTACGCGGTGGAGATGGACGAATGTGGAGTGCTTGGGAGGATATCTGTACATACCCTTTAGGTAGGATTTCCCGGTGGACGATCCATGACCCGTTTTCAATTTTTACAATACTTTTAATATCAGATTCCTTGTACTTTACAGTTGGGCTTCTATTTTCGGCCCCATTTTACTTTTCAGCACTCCTTTTGTATAAAGCTTTATTTAGTGTTTTGTTTCCAGATATTACCATGTTGTGTGTGTTTTCAAGTTATAAAGGCAATGCCTTCCCATTTTAGGGAATTACACCTTTGGTGCTAGTCTCCAGCCCCTGGCCTATGGAAGGTAAGCATGGGGGGTCATGGCATGGGACCTGGGGGATGGGTCGTTTCAATTACCTTAATCATTTAGATTTATCCATTATTTAACTCCTTTAACTCTTACTCATACAATGTGTATTTTACATTTTAAGGGTCAATATTGTCACAATATGTTGGCAAAAGATGCATAAATGTATCATCTATGGAATTATAAAAATTATACCAATATGTTATCTTAATTTATGTTTTTATGAATTATTTATCATCCAATAAAATACTAGCTATTTAAAAATATTTATTATTATCAAATTTAAAACTATTCAATACAATTATTTTTTTTAAAAATAAAATAAAATATGATAACATTGAACAAAAATATTTTATTATGTCAACAATTAAACATGTTAATCGAGAAATTGATATAATTGCACTAATTATATCAAACTATATTTATTTCAATACATTTTTTATCATGTATTTGTGGTTTCTCAATAAAATTTTTCCTAAATCAGTTTTCTGCAATAATCTAGGGTAATATTTTTTTCACTAAAAATTAAAAATAAATTTCTATGATGAATATAACAAATTGTTATTTTAAAATAAATTTTCTAGTAAATTATACCTTTAAATTAACACAATATAAAAAATATTATTCTTATAAAAATGATGAATTTCAACACATTGTGTTTTCATTAAATAAAATTTTATAAATATCATAAACTCATAAAAATGGCCATAAATGCTCATAAAACAAAACATTAAATTAGTATGGAGAATTTTTTCTCATTAAATAGTACATGGTAATTTATTAGGGTAATTATTTAGTCATTTTCATTTTTATTTTTAACCAAAAAAATCAATTTATCATTTACTGTGGTAACAGAAATTACCATGTTTGTTGTCCACAATATCCAAATATTTTAGGGAACTTTTTTTTACCTTTAGAATAACTTTTAAAAATATTTAATCTATCTTTAGAATTTTAAAACACATAATTTACATAATTCAATTTTAATTTAATCCCACAAAATTAGAAAAAAATAGTCTTATGGAAGAATACATTTTAAGCATAAAAATGAACTTATACCCAAATAATGTATAAGGATTACTAATATTATATAAATTAGATTATTTATAGCTAAATAATACTTATTTCACATTGGGAAAAAGTAAAATTCAGAAATATATGTTTAAATATACATAAAATAATTTTGATCTCAAAATTAGAATGTTTCATTATTAACTGGAAAATAAAATAGCACAGAAATTTACATAAAATTAGACATATGATAATATTAATATGTTAATATCAATAAAAATATTAGTATTTTTAATAATAATTTAATGAACTTCTTAAAAATCTTTATAATATTTACATATAAATATAAATAAATCAATTCTTTTATGAAAACATATATTTTTTTAGATTAAATTGACTTTACTAAAATTTTATTTTCTATTTCCTTAGAATAAAATAACAAATATTAATTGAATATGACACTCCAATATTTTTAATAATTCATGCAATCTAATTCAAACTCATGAAATTGCAAACCATTTTAAAATAGTCAAGTGAAAATTATGATAAGTAATAATATATTTTGGTTCATTTTAACATGGTGTAGTTTGAAATTTAATAAATGTGATAATTTAATTTTTTTAAGAACATAAATAATTTAAAATAATGAGTTGTTAAAAGTAAATCCAATTTCTACCTCATTTTCATGTAATTGGAAATGATAGAATCACTAGTGTGTGTGTACGATCAAAAATCTCTATGTAGTGGTGTATTTTTTTTCTTACCCAATTTACTTGAAAGGTTAAAATGATGGAATACAGTGACCCTATCCTTTTAATAATATCATTACCTTATTTTTGGCATCTATAACTATCTCATACGATACTATATTTACGTAGTGTAGTTTTATTTAAATAATAGGTACATAATTTGAAATTATGAAAATAACATAAAATCATAATTTATTTAATCACTATTATTAAATAATAACCTACTTTTATCTCTTACAACTATATAGAATAACATGGGAAATACATGAAAAATGTTTGAGAAAAATATCCCATTAAGGGAATAAGCATGGGAATAAAGTGATGCACATGGTTTAGAAGGCATTACATGATGAAAAAAATGAATGGACCATAAAAACATATAGAAGAATAAAATATAGAATATGGAATCCTTTGATTAGGGAAACATAGGAATTTGGATTTTACGAACAATATTAAAATGAATATCAACCATAGGAAACTGAAAATTATACATCAGATTCTGTAAAATGTCTTATAATTGATTAGGTTAATCACTAATCCCATATAAGACGTCTCATGAGACTAAACATTATCTAACATATTGGAGTTATATATATAAACACTCGTCGGAACATGTTCATGCATATATGATTCAAAATAATAGTCAATCATAAGGAATAAAGATAAGGGTTAACCATGGAATGGGATGAGATTTATAATCATGTCATATAGAATTAGCCATAATTTAACATAATTCATTACATGAAATAAAAGAATAAATATATATTGGACATTAATAAATGAAAAATAGGCATGAATAATGAAATATTATGTCTAAATTGTATATAATAATGAGAAAATAGTAGCTAGGATACATGGGAAATGTTTCAATTAAATTGATTTTTATGGAAAAATAATTGATTTATAAAATGGGGTGTAGGAGAATAATAAATTTCATGAATACATTAGAGAACTTAAAACGGTTTTCATCGTGATAAAGAGACTTATTTTATAAATTTTCTTTGGATTAAAAAATTTTATAGAGTGTAAATGAAAATTGTTATTAAATTGGGAAGTCCGCATTAATAAATAATCCTTGTCGGGAGGAATTTAGAAGGGAAACGTTTTAAGAAATGTATTTTCCATTAAATGATAAATGTATTTATATAGAGATATATGTTTTCCAAAAATTCTAATAATTTATAAGAATTATTAAATAATTAATAAATTCACATGTTTGAAGATATAGAAATTGAAACCATATGGTAAATTTAGAGGTTTAGATAGCTCCCATACCTCATGTCTGAATGTGGTCACCATGGGAATGTTATGACTCAAATAGTAAAATTAGATTCATTAATAATTTAATTCAGAACCTATCCATCATATATTATATTTATGATAATTTTATTTTGTTCATTTATGACCATTTTGATGAATTATAATGTAAATTTCCTTATTCCTAGAGGATTCATTTCTTGATTTTATGATCAGTTACCTTGAGTATAATTTTGAAAGATCATTTATATTGGAAAAATAACACCAGAATTCAAAGGAAATAGTATTAATAAAATTAAATAATTATTAATAGTGTCATATATAATAGTTTAATATTTTTTAATGACTTATTAGATAAAATGTTAATGAAAAATTATTATATTATTACATCATTTTTTATGAACATCACGATCAAGATGAATTTTCATTAAAATTATGTTTATATATTGGTTACATAACATGATATAAGTTATAATATGTGTATAATAATAAATATTATTCTATAAAAATGGTTTCTGATAATACACCAGAATAGTAAAGAAAACTAATAACTCATCATCTATAAAGGCGACGTATAGAATCAAAACCGATGATGTTTTCCATTTTAAAATAAATAGAAAAATTAAGATATATGATTTTGGATAATACATTTACAAAATAAAATTTCAGTTTATATTTGATACAATATTTATAATTTTATTTTGGATTTAGGAGGTTAGAAAGGGATATGAAAAGATACGAAATTAAAATTGAAATAATGTTGATTTTACCGCATGAATATTTCCTCCCTAAGAACCTCATTTGGAAACATTGTATTGGTATATTTCTACCAGAAAGACGAGTATTTTAAGAAGAGGATTTGGATTTAAATTTTCAAAAATATTTTCATGATTTAGATATTATAATGTGTGATGAGAAGAGGTGGTGAATGTGGTATTTATAATGGAGGAGAGGGGTTTTTTTTATTTTATAATTTTGTTTTGTTTATTTTTACATAGAAATTTCTATAATGTTTAATATTGTGACTATGAAAAGTAAATACTGTATCTTTCTTTGACATAATGGTTACATACACCATTCAAGGCCCACAAATTAAAGTATGTGTAAAAAATATTTAATGTATTAAATGATGGTATTTCATTATTTAAAAAAAATTCAACATTATAAATAGAAAAATCCTAAAACATCAGACTTACCATTTTAGAACATTTATATTTTAAAAATGGGATATATTTTATGAAATTTGTTTTTCAAAATATTAGATATTTCATTTTTAATTGATATCATCCTTAATTTGAAAAATGATGATATTAATATTATAACTGATATTAAATCACATTGTAAAATTACTTAATGTATCATAAATTTATATTACAATCATATTAAAACTAAATATTAATTTTTTTAATTTATTTTCTGAAAATAAAATTTCTTTAAAATCATTATTTTAATTATAAAAATTTAAATAAAAATTTACATATCATTAAATATATAAATATTTATTTATCAATTTTGTACTATTTTTTTACTTATTACATGTTATAAATATATCATATTTTCATTTACAAGAGATGATTTCTTTACATTCTAATTTGATGTTATTATTCTATTGGTCGTGTTACTATTACATGTGGATAGATTAAAATTTCAATAGTTAGTTTTCTTTTCTAATGATCATATTTATAATAGTATAAAGCGTTTACTACATCCTAAAAATTACTCTTATTACATTCATTAGTGGCACATATTATCTTATAATGTCATATATATTTTTAATTTTTTAATGATAATTTCTTTATTGAAATTATTTTTTATTTTTTATCATTGTTTGTGAGTTTAGTTATTCTAGTGGATCTATCATAACCAAAATTTTCAATTTGTATCATATTATTTTATATTTATTTTCAACATGAAATATTTATAATTCATATTTAATTGTTTGATGGATAATGTATCACTATTAATTTATGAGTAAATTTTTTTTATTTTCTAATCTATATTATATACATGCCTTATGCAATATATCATAAGATGTAAAAGTTACATTGATAAAATTCTGGGTCATTACGTTCTTATCCTCTTATGAAATTGCTCCTTTTAAATTACTTTTATCATTATATGATGAAAACTGGTGAGGGTAATACTCCTTAAACTCTTGATAGAGTTCCCATCTTACCTATTTTTACTTATGGTTTCTTACTATTTTAAATATGTGAGTAATATGATTGTAAATAAAATTATCTCTATGGTCGAATATCTTCACCAGATACTCCTCATTAGAGAGTTAATTTTCTATATATAGCACCAATGAATTTATTAGATGTGTTGTTTCTTGCATGTAATTATTCAATAAAGTATGTGGAATTCATCATGTACTTGAGATATGGTAGGTAGAAGTTCTAGTTGATAGGATATAGATTTAACATGATCAATAATCTTAAAGTTACCGATGTACCTATGACATTAAAATCCCATTATCACACCTTATATTTACTCTCATCCAAGGCGGTATGGAAGGGAATAAAATGTATCCAACCATAACCTCTTGGTCATGATGATGATAATCTTCAAAGATATTATGTTGACTATGGGAATAGTTGATATTATATGTAATGGTTAAACTTATTAGTCCACTATTTCATCCTTTCTAGGTCCCATCAGCATAAAATCAATGAATTTAACATAAAATTTCAGTGTTCTTCTTCTTTTCCATTAAAGGGATTCATATGGGTCAATTTGGAATTTTTAGTCGAAACTATTATTTTAAGTGAACTAATCCAATGGTATATATTGGTCCCATCCTCCATTGACATCCCATGATCATGCTCTGAACATGTGTTCCAATGTCTGAATAGTTTGCCCATATTGAAAATCAATTTGATGAAGTTAAGAAGTAATGATCGTCAAAATGGTGTTTAGATCATGTTGGGGAATTTTCCCTATTGTGGAGGTAAACCTCATATCTTGATTAGATACAATTGACAATGGTACTCCATGCAGCCTCACAACATTCTTGATGTATAGTTGTTCTAGTTGGATGACTGAGAAGTCCTCTCGAATTACAATTTAGTGATCTATATTTATAAGTTGTTCCAAAAAAACCCATATATCATTTATTCCAAGAGATTTATTTATAAATCGGGTGACAATGCCTATGGTTATGTTTTCCCATTTCCATGTGGGTATGGGAACTGGAAAAATACACCATTATACATTTTACTTTCAATATTTAGTTAATTACATACCGGTTACATTGATTTATATTTAGTGCATTCATTCTACATATAGTACCACCAATAGTTCCCTTAGAGATCTTAATACATATTTGTTTTCCATGGGTGTATATTGAAATTTGAGCAGTGTTTATCACCCCATGATTTTACCATATTTTTCATTAGATTTTTTTGATATTATAGAGAACTACTGATTTAAATAACATCACATAGTAACATTTTTCTTATCTAAGTAAATTATAAAACTTTTATAGAGTTCATATTAAAATTTATATATTATATATTCAAACAAATATTTTTACACACATCTAATATATATTAGAAATGATAGGACAAAAAAACCCCAATATTACAGATAAATTATTATATTTTATTAAAAGTACTTTTTCACCTTTTGATGGATAACCCGTTTTTAGTAAAAAAAATTCCTTTTTGTAAAGATAGTATATAAATATAATCTTATTCTTTGAAATCGATGGGTAATTTTTTTAGTGATAAATTTCAGTATATTTCAGTGAAGATTATTTTTAATGAATATTAAAAAATACTATAATGTAATTCAAAGAATCATTTCATATAATTTATTAATATGGTAAAATTATATATTTAATTATATTTAATGTTATATTGGATTGTATTTTTATCATTTAATAAAATATCAGAAATTTGGGTCAGTTTCTCATTGACGTTGATCATAAGAACTTATAAAAATTTTCGTCCTACCTGTGGGATGAATTTTAATATTAATTTTGGCCACTAATGTTATTATAATTTAAAAAAATTGATAAATATTTTTGTATCATCCTAAATTATCTTGAATTATAAGGTCATTATACTTTTTACCAAAAATATTAATGAATATAATGAAAATTAATTTCAATTATTAAGGAAAAAGTTTCCTTCTTAATGTACTATTCCTTTAACTTAAATACTAAAATGACCAATAAAAATTGAAAAAACCAATGGGTGGGAATTTAATTTACATATACCTCTAGTTATTTTTTTTTTGGTATGACATATAATAGGTAATAACATTGTACACATAACATGTTTCCAAAAATTTGATGTTATTCCTTTTCATTCCCTATAAAAGGGTACAACCTATCCCCATTTATCAAATATATCAAACCACATATTTCAGGCCAATATATTAACAAATGTATTACCAAAATCCATCCCCTCAACCATTAACACTCCCTTTGGACAGGAATCCTTCCAATGAAGATTTTGGTCCAAATAAAAATAAGTTACCTGATTAAGAGGTAACATCTTCTCTCATACTATCTAATTCCATTTCCATTATCCAACTTGAAATCAAATATATTAATTCAATTATTATAAAAAAAATGAATAAAAATTAAATTAGTATGTTGTTATGCGATGGTTTCAACATACACTTACTCACAAATTCATTTAATTGGTAATAAACATATTGTTTCTATGTTTGGAAAACTATTTCCTCCTCAAATGATGGTTGTTAATTTTTCAATTACATCCTATCATGGTGGAAATTATGATGGAAACTATATTTATATATTTTATATATTATATTTATAATTATATTATGATTCTTTATTTTTTATTTAGAACATTATTTTACGAATTTCATCTTGTGTAAATAGGATAACTACATTTGAGGAAATGTGGACTACCGCTCACTCAATGTGATATGATTAATTCATTCCATAAAATAAATTTAAAAAAGGTTTTTTTTAAAATACCTATGTAAAACATAAAAACTAGACATTAAAAAACAATTATAATATACATATGCGTCATTTTTTTTCATTTTTTTAATATAACAAATAAATGAATATATCTTTTATGCATAGGTAAACCTACCATCCCAATGAATGGTCCACATAATTTCTAATATCAATAATATTATGCACTACTATAAATGAATCTATACTAATTAAATTTTATAATTAGGTCACGGATTATTCTATGGATATGATGAAACAATTATTTAATTAGTTATAACAATAAGTAACATGTTAAAACATACCCAATTGACACCAGAAATTGTAAAACTAATGAAAGATGTTAACAAATTAGTAATGAGATATTTTAAGATGTTAATACATGGTATTATAAATAGGACTATGTTTTTTGTATTAATTATTATTTGAAACTAATATACAATAAGATAAAAATCACAGAATAAAAAGGAATGGTAAGGTATGTTATTTCGCCTCTACTTATTGTCCATTGAGATTTTTTATGCACAAATCCAATTTTATTTGTTTTATATACATCCCATTGATATTATATATAATCAATATAGTTATTCATATGATATTATCATTTCAAATAATTAAATGGGGATTTTTTACATAAATTAATTAAGTGGTATGGTACAATTTGTATTTTTTAAAGTATAATTTTATTCAAGAATGTGTTAATTGAAAAAACAATTGGTGTTACATATTCTCCTTTGAGGTATTATTGATAATACAAATATTTTCCAAAATTTTTCTATTTGGAAAATAATTTTTTATTACTCAATATATGAGGAATTATTTCAACATTCAATACATGGGTCAGGGACTATTTAAGAAAATCCCTATGGGTTGGGGACTAGTTTATAGAAGCACCTAGATATAGTAGTAGTCTAATGAGACTAGCTAGTTGGCCAAATTCATTATGTTCATCTTTACGGTAAATGTATCTTGTGCATGGGGAATGTGAATTCCATAAATATGGTATTTCCTTTATTTTTAATTCTATTGTTATCTACCCATGATATATTTCATCGACAAATCTATTGATTGATTTAATTTTATGTTCATTTATTTAATGGTATGTGTTTTCAGTTTTATACTTTTCCATATTGATATTTCATTATATATTTATGTTTAAATACTGTGTTATCAACTATTTGAAATAAATGTTTATTTATTCTTATATGTTAATTATTGTCTTTTCTTTACCTACCCTTATCGTGAATTTGAGCTCACCATTATTTTGTTTTCATTCCTAACGTTATAAATATGAACTCATTGTATCAATTTTCAGGAAAGCATTTTATTTTATTTTTATGAATCTTTCTTTTATTTCTTATATTTTAATGTATTTTTGGTATGTATATAATATGGATTTCTAATACTACTAAACTGATCATTCCTTGATGATTTTATTGCTTGTAACCATGTGAATGAAAAAAATTAATCCACCAACTCTATAAATTTGGGGGTGAGGTGTTATAATATGTATCAGAAGACATTTTTCAGAAACCATATAAACTAAATATAAAACACATAGATTATGGAACAAGGACCTATGTCTTAAATTGATGATAACATTACAAAAACATTAAATAATTTTGGTAAGGTATTGATTATGTTGGTAAACCGTGAAATGCATCACTCTGTGGAAACTACAAGTGGATTTGGTTCTGAACAGATGTACCTATGAGTTATAACTCCCAAAACATATTCCATTTATGACTCAACATAACTTGTTACACGAAAATGGTACATATTGAACACTTATTTTGACAATACAATGAAATATTCAAAGGGAAATTAATATTTTTTCAAACCATTATGATGAATTTAAAAGTAAATATTTCCCAAAGTAATCAAATTTATTAATCTAATATATATGATGCATAGATTTATGTTATTAGTTATAAAAATATTCGGAATTATATATTATGAAATAATCCTATGTATTTCATTTTTTGGTAATGGTTCCTGGAAGGACGAATGGTATCAATACTCATGGAAATGATGAGATTTCCATCTATGGTACCGATGAAAGCAGGCATTAGAATGATATAAATTATAGAGACATTTGGGAATCATAATTAGTTTATAATAAATAACCATTACTGAATTGTGCAACCTACTCCTCAAAGAGATTTTCCTATTATGGATTTCATTATATGAAAGAATTCCACATCATTTTGTGGGAATACTAATACAATTGTATTTTATTAGTCGATTACATCACTTGAAATGATATTAATGTCCTTTAAATGTAAGGGAATAAAAAATGTTAAATTTTTGGTTTATTGTGTCAAAGGTGATGCTTATTTGAGGTGGAATCTAATCCATAATACAAGGGAGTATGATTAAATTGAACTCATGTAAATGAAGACTTTTAAAGAGACATTATTTGATTAATACATATACCATTATCAAAATATTGAGATTTTGGGGATGTTCCATAGATTAATAAAAATGGAACAAGATTGTTTTTTAGATAATTAATATATCTTTAAATGAATATACAGGTATGCCCTGGATTTTATATGCAACAAATAGTTCGTGACCGGCCAATTCGTTGATGGTCTTAAACTACAACACTAAACAACACTGGTTTTCATATTTTTTTAGTATACAAATAAATAATTATATGTACCATCCAGATTGATATGGATTTTCCATGATCTTATGTATTAAATGGTAACCAATGGAAGAAGTGGTCTTCTAAACATCATTAGAAAGGTAATGTGTCAATGAAGAAGGTGGGGATAAAGAAATTCACACCGTATGGTAACTATTGGAAAAATCACTCTAGGAAATTCTTGAAAGGTCTGTGAGATGGTCTAAAATGTATATGAATGTCATAATATTAAATACTATAGATGAATGAAGGAATGTACAGATGTAATGTGTTCCACCAATAGGGACATTTAAAACTACACAAATAGATTTTCAAATCACCACATTAATTTATAATATAAGAGTATAAGGGAAGATGAAAAAAATTTATGTGATCACTATAGCAAGGGTTGAATTAAATAATGATGTTTTGTTAAGAAAACTAATCATATCATAAAATCTATCCAATGAATTATTTTATAATGGGTTCTTACTATTTTAATATTTTTTTTATTTTTCTATGTAAATTATACATTTTTCTCTTGATTTAATAAGATTTTTTTCTCTAAAAACTCATAATACAAGTTTCATTGTAACGAATATGTGCCCGTTAGCCACAATTATGATACGTAATCATTCTTTATGTACTAAAATTATCATCATACTTATGGTTGAAATTTATATAATTCACAGTCTTGATGGTTTCATTAAATATAATGCCAAAATTTATTACAAAACAAATGAGGTTACGTAATTTGAGGAAAATATAAAATCTTACATCTTTAGAGTAGATGTTTTCTCATATAATTCTTATCTAAATCTAACCATGTATCAGTACTAAATTAAATTGTTGTGGAGTAATTGAAAATAACCACTAGTTACAAAGAACGTAATATTTAAATGGAGGATGTACCAATTATCTAAGAAAATATTTACATATTCCTTAAGTTACCTAGACATCCCCAAGGACATGAGGTTGAATTTTCCATTGATTTAATACCTAATGCAAGGATAACATAAAATATTACCTATTTAATGGATAATATGGAATTGAAAGAGGTTAAGAAAAAACTAGTGTATTTGGGTAATGAAGGATTTATTCATCCTTCTTTTACACCATGGGGATCCCTTATTATAATAGTTTAAATGAAATATGGATCAATGGGGTTGTTTGTTGATTATAGGGAAAAAAATGCTATTAGAATAAAGACACAATATCCTTCGATTCAAATAGATTATGTTTTTTATTAACTTCATAGATCCAAATATCTTAAAATTATTGATCTTCATTATGGGTTTCACCAATTGGGATAGAAGAGATATAACATTCTGAAGACTACTATTCAGATGAGTTATGTAAATTACCAGTTTACAATAATTAAATTTGTATTATCTAATTCACCCTTTATTTCTATTGACCAATTTGATAGTGTATTCCAGGGATATATGAATGATTTTTTATGTTATTCAATGATTACATAATGGTTTATTTGAAAAGCTAAAAAGAACATGAGAATCACTTGATGATAATTATTAAGAGTCGTAGAATGGTTTATTTGTACAGTCAATTTAACAAGTTTGATTTATGGGTTCATGATGTTTCTTTTCCTAGAAATATTGTCTCCAATGATGAAATATCGATTGATCTTTAGAAGAAAATGGCAGATAGAGAATTCAATTAAACAACAAAAAAACTGAGGTATGTAGTTTCATTGGGTTGGAAGGTTACTATTAGGGATTAGTTCAAATATTTTCCTGATGGACTAACAAGTCCACCCTCCATACATAAAATGGGAAAAAATTGATTAGACATATGAATTTGAATAATGGTTTGATGAAATAGATAGAATATTATTCAATGCTCTTATTTTGACTCTACTATATTGAAGTGATGTGTTTGTCTTGAATATTGAGGCATCAAATAATGTACATGGTTTTCCCCTAATAAAAATAAGATAATGTTCTTGAATTTTCATCATGGGAATATAAAATTCATGAATAGACCTATCCAACCCATGATCTTGAGTTAAAAAATGGTATAATTGCTTTGATGATACAAGGATGTTGACTCTATGGTGAGAAATGTGAAATATTAATAGATCATAAATTATTGAAATATATATTAAAAGGGATAGATCTCATCATGAGTAAAAACCTATGGCTTAATTTTCTCATGGATTATGTTTTCACAATACACTATCAACCATGTAATGGATATAAGGATTAAGATTCATTGAGTTGGAATGATCCTGTAGTTCTAATCTAAATGAAGATTCAGAAATATTATTTGTTCATGGATCTTGTTATGATGGATACATTGGTTTATGAATACACAGACACATCAATAATCATTTAATTATATCAAAATCATATTTACCTAAGAGGATAAATATTTCTCATTATGATTATTATAAATTTCATAACAAAATCAATGCTGAGAACAAAGGGAAATTAGAAGTTTTTATTTGTGAAGATGGTGTACTAAAACATGGGAAGAGGATTTGTGTTCCATATATACTTGACTTAGTAATAAAATAGTTTTAGGATTTTCATAGCTATAATTTAAATATAGAACCCAATATCATAGTAATTTATGGTAACTTGAAGGATCCATTTTGTGGGATAACATGAAGTGCGAAATTATGGATTATATTTCTAGATGTTTGGGATGTCAACAGGTGAAATCTAGAAGTAAGAATCCTAATAGGGTTATACAACTGCTTCATAATTTTTTGTGGAGATGGTATGAAATTACTATATACTTTTTCACAAGACTTCTGAAGACTTGTTGAATGAATGATACAATATGAGATATCTATATCACCTAAAAAAATAAATTCATTAAATTTCAATAAGATAAGAACGAACTCTTGAGTACCTTGGAATGGTATATATTAATGATGTTGTATGTCTTGATGGATCACCTATATCAATGTTCTTTGATTGATACCCCCTATAACATCAAAATTATGTAAGGGACATCAGAAAGATCATGAAACCTAGCTTCATTTGATCACTACCTACCTTTCTCAAAAAGATGGACTGCCTGAAAAAATAATTCCAACAATGTAGGGATGAATTCTTAAAATGAAAACTCATATGAAAATAACGTGTTAAATATATGAAGATAAAGGTGATGGATATATAGGTTCATATCATAATTCTCAAAGTAGGTAAACGAGTGATGCGAACAATCAGATGAATGATTTTTAATTCAATGTGATATATCAGGTTTTTATAAAGGTATCACTATGGAAGGGTGTTATTAGGCTTATTAAGAAGGGGAAACTGAGTCTCGAATACATTGTATCCTTCAAAATTCATAAAATGGTCGGATTAGTTTCTTATCATTTAGCTTTCATTTTAAATCACTAAAATGTGCATGACATGTTGGATATTTCTATTTTAATGAAGAAAATTATAGTTCCAATGAATGTGCTACTAACTGATGAAATGGAGTTGGAACCTTATAATACCTATTGTGATGAACACTTCTAGATTATTGATGCTAGAGTGAAAGTCTTGTGAAATTAGACAACTAATATAGTAAGTGTATGTTGGATAAATGAAAAAATAGAGGAAGAAAAAATTAAGATTGAGGATTATATGATAGATAAATACACAAATATTTTAGGGTAATTCCCCTAAAAATTTTAGATTCAAATTTTTGTTGGAGGGAAAAATGTAGCACCCCAAAAAATTACCATATTTCCCTTTATATTTTGTTGATAATATACCAACCGCAACATTTAAACAAAACAATACTAATTTAAATTTTCCCTTGTCAATAAAATTACTACACTTTAAGGGATATTTTATTATAAAATTATATATTACATATTAAACTAAATATTTTTATACTGATCTAATATATATTAGATTGGAATAAGATAAGACAATCTCAATATTACATGTACATTACAATATTTTTATTAAAAGTAATTTTTTTACATTTTGATTGAGAAACCATTTTAAATCCCAATTGTAAAGCATTTAAAAATTTAATATATCAATATGAACTTCTTCATTGATATAGGAACAATTAAATCAATTTAGTTTAGAAATTTTTCTACTTTTCGGTGAAGATTCATTTTTAAATGAATGATTACGAATATAGAAATTTAATTAAAACTACACACATATATATATTATTTATATGGATAAATTAAAATTTTAATTTGTTTGAAAGATTTATTGTATTATCTTTTTAATAATTTATAAAATTCTATAAATTCGGATCATTTTTAATATTAAATTGAATGTAACAACAAATCAAACTTCTGAACATTTTTTCTTCATACCCGCTTATTATCGTCCCTCCTACGAGGTTATTTTTTAAATTAATTTTTTCTTCTTATGTGATTATGATTTGGAAAAAAATATTACATATTTGAAATTTAAAAAAATAATATCGAATATTTTAAAAATAGTTTTTGAAAAAATTATTTGGAAAAGTAATTACAAAGAATTGCAATTTTTAAGGAAAATTAAACATAATGAATGACTAATATTTTTTCTTACGGTCCCAAATAACCTATATAATTTTCCAAAACCCATTTTATAGACATATAGTGGCCAAAAAAGTTCAATTATTGCGTATTGTTTTTGTTTTTTATGACATTTATTAGGTACCAACATGTCTTCACCAAACTTGTTTGCAAAAATTCTATGTGAGTATTTTTCTTCCACTTAAAAGGACAACACATATCCCCATTCCTCAAATATTTCAAAATAATTTTTTTTTTCAATATATATTCAAATATAATCCCAAAAATACACCCCTAGACCTTTAATCATCCCTTTAGTATAGAGTTCATCCATAGAATCTTTTTGTTACAAACCATAATATGTTACTCAATTAAGAGTAAATGTATCCTCACATTATCAATAAATTCATTACCATCCACTACCCACTCAAATATCATTATTCCATTTTTATAAAACCTAAAAATTATCCTTAATAAAATAATATGTTTTTATGTTAAGGTTTTAACATACTCTTATTCATATATCCATCAAATCGGTATTGATCTTATTGTCTCTATGTACAACAAACTAATGTATCACAAAATGATGATTGTTCATTTTCCCTTTACTACCTATCATTTTGGACATTATTTTGTAAATTGAGTATATAAATATTTTATAAATGATATTTATAATGACTATATGATTCTATATATTTTATTTATAACATGACATTATGCGTTATATATTGTGTAATACAATAATATATTTTGAGGAAGCATGGACTACTACCCCCTCAAAGCAATATTACACGTTCTTGAAATATATTGAACATATAAAATATGGTTTTAAAAAAAATTAAACATATATATCATTTCTATGATAAATAAATTATAATATAAATTTGTATCGATTAATTTTAATCCTTTTAATACAACAAAGTAATGAAGATAATGTTAATGCGTACGTACGACCTACTGTCTCTATGAATGATAGACTTCATTTTTTATCATAAAATATTATGGAATACTATAAATACATATGTTATGATTATATATGATAAATAACTCTTAGGAAACATTTTATATATAATGAAACCATTATAATATTAAAAAAAATCAAAAAAACATGTTAAAACTCGCCATATTAACAATAAAAATTGTAAAATTAATAAATATTGTTTACAAACAGGTTATGATATATTATTAGAAATTAATATATGGTATTAAAATCATTTTAATGGTTATTATATTAGTTATTAACATGTTTTAATCCACTTTATTGTACGATATAGACCACACAACAAAAATTCAGGATAAGGTTAGAGATTTCATCCCAATTTCCATTCCATTGAGACTTAATTTTTTTATAATGAAATTATATTTTATTTGTTTTTACATTTCCTTTTGAGATGATATAACATGAATATATATTTTCACATTATATTATATTTTTTAATAATTTCATGGGGAATTCTGATTTAAATTTTTTACGTTGTATATGACACATTTGAAGGTTTAATGTTTTCCCCCTCAAGAATATTTTAATGTCAACAACTATTATTGTTCCTTATCCTCTATTGAGGTGTGATTGATAGATCCATATTCATTATTACACATATATGTTTAATAAATCACATTTTTTAGTAAATATATTGTTAATTATTTTGACATGCAATTCATGGGTTTGGGATAGTTTAACATTTTCCGAATGGTTTGGGAACTGGTTAACACAAGCCACACAATGAATCGATAGTCTCGTGAGACAAGTTAGTGGGCTAAATAGTTTAAACCACCACCTAATAGGAAATTTATCATTTTCCTAGAATTCATGATATATGTTAAAAAATAATTTCCTTTAATGATAATTCATTTATTATTTATCCCTTATATTTTGGATTCTTATGTCTATGGATGAATTTCATTTTAAGATAATTGATTTAATGGAATGTGTTTTTAGTTTATTACCCTTACATAATGATATTTCCTTATATAGTTATTTTTGTTCCATTTTTAATTAGTTATATACCTTTACATGTTAATTTACTCCTTTCGATTCATTATTTATTCCACATCATAATTCCTTTCTGAGAATTTTAGGTCAATATTATTATGTTTTCTTTCCCCTGATAATGAAGAAAAACACTTTGAATAATCCTTAAAGGATTAATTTTATTTTATTTTTATGAATATTTCATGAATTTAAAATTACTCAAGTTATTACTGGTATCTTTTATGTAATCATTCATTCCCAAAAAAACTAGTATGTACATTGGGAATATATTCATTTTAATCATTCCAATGTAATAATGTATTGGAACAGCTTTGGAAAACTAGGTTTAGGGTGTTACACTAAATGCATCATTCAATAGAACTATCTTTATCACTTTATTTGATGGTACACCAAGATGTGAACCAAATATTATGACTCCTTCCTCTTTAAATTATAATTCTATGGATTTCCCCATTATTATATCTTCATCCTTTTTTGAATTTCCAATTCATTTCATTGAGAATCCTTTATTTTCTCCATAAGTGATGTTTGAGTAATTATTTTATTAATTAATAATGATTTATCATCCTTTATTATTTCAAAGTCCATAATTCTCATGTCCAATATGATTAGACCCTTCTCAATTCACATCATTGATAAATTTATATGATATTTTCCAATTAAATGATCTACAAATTTATTTGATGAGATAGTATGGTAGTGAATTGATTATTCGTAATCATTTTCACCTCTAACCATAATTATTGGTATGTATTAATATCCATCAATATAATTATATATTTTCGGATCTTATTACTTGGATATATCTCACAATTCTCCACATAGAAATAATTCTACCACATTTTTTATCTAAATATAATATATTCCAAGTCTAGGACATTAAGGGTGTAGTTTTCCATGAAAATTAAACTTCATTGAAATAAAAAGATATAAAATTATCAATATTCATTATTAGAAAACATATAAACGTTTTTTAGGAATCATTTTATACCACATAGATTTCCCAAATTATAGGATTTGCGAGTAATCATGGAGTGATAACTTTATTTTTCAACTTATTGAAGCCGTCTCAACACACACTAGTGTCGAAATACATTACTTCCTTATATGTCCTATTTTTTTGTATTTTAAAAACCACAAAAATTATTCAAAATTAATTAATATGATCTCGAATTTCTATGGATACTATAGATCTCTATTACAAATATTGTTTTAGAAATATCCTTAAATAACACTATCCTATATCAGTCCATATATATTCATTTATTGGTTATAAAATTCATCTATTAATGATACATCCTCCACATATAATTCACATTTAATATTCATTTGATATTGTTTCTCCCTACTCACTATCATAAGTACTATATTCAGGTTCTCCTCATGTTGTTTACTTACTGAATGAGTATATTTGAATATATTCTATAAATAATTACAAAAATTTGTCAACGTAATCTCAAAATCCTATATTCATTATTTCTATTAGAATATATGGTTTATTAGTTACTCCAAAGGGAAACTATATGAACTCATAGTGTAAAAACCTATTTTAGAAGGTAATCATTGGAATATCTACCTTCCTCTGTATTAAATTATGATATCATGACCAAAGGTCCACCAAAGGAAAATACTTTTCCAAACATAGTTGATAAAACAAAAAATCTATCCACGGTCGGGGAGACATTTTCATTATCATGGTTTTTTTGGGCTCATAAAAATCAATGGAAATGAAAATTTATTCATCCTTATTGGGGAAAAATAATACCTTCATACCCTGTAGTGATGTACTCTAGAATATGAAACCCTTGACCATGTTTTATTTTAACTAATTCTTCCTTTATTCTAACTCGATGGTGTACATTCTCTTAGGATTAAATAATATAGGTATAGATCCAAAAATATGTTCAGTTGAAAACTCATTCTCTCAGTTTGGAGGAAGAATATTCAATTCAATAGGGAACATTTCACTATTTTCCACCATAATTGGAATGTCTTCATTTATGATCCAATATTTTTTTATTAACGATTAGGTATAGAAAAGTATTCTAATATGAAAATAATATCCAAAAATGAGACAATTATTATACATGTTGTTGATTATCATCCATACACTTGTACAAAATTGGTGGTTGTTGCATGATATGATAAGTGATCTCCCTATCATAACAGTTGATGTGGGATTTATATACATATATTCCTTTGATGTCCAGTGTAGAATCATACTACGCAAAAGGAAAAAAGAGTAAATTTTATTAAAGTTTTTGTCTGTATCCATTAACTGTGGTGGAGTTGCATACATTAGATTTAGAAATATCTCCATTCTTTGTTCTCACATATATCTCAATGTTTATATTTTTTGGTGGTTTTTTAATATTTATTAAAAAAATTCGTGATATAAATTAATTTTAAGAAACATAATATAATATAATGTTTGTTATTCTTGAATGAATAACCAGCTTACTAGTCACCACATCATTTATAGGATCCACCTCACTATTAGATATTGTATTTGTCCTTCTTTGTTTCCTTATAGGTTTTATTATTTTCACTAACAGCCCTTATCTTAGGTAATTAGTTCGCATAGATCTCAAGTTCTTTTTAGTTGACATACTTCATTACATGATTATTTTTTTATGAACCATCCTTTATTATTATACATCATTAGCCTTATTTAAATCATTTCATTAATAATTATCCTCATTTTTCTCTTATATACATTTTAGGCATATCCTGGTTCCCTCTAGGTAGTGTCTGTGGTTCTTCGTTCCACACATTTGACACATGGGATGTTTTGATTTATATTCTTCATGGGATTCAACTCTTGATCCTCCCATATTAAAATTTTTTTAAAATTTTTTTATCATCAATCCCATGAGACCACTATGATTCTATACTCTCCAACTAAAACCTAAGGGAAAATTAGGAAATATTCTTATAAGTTTCAAAGTCTCAAATCAACATTGATTTTCATAGTATCAGCTTTAAACGATTAAAGAAGATATCTACCTATCTTCAGTGTTAATAAAAATTCTAGAAGAATATCATATAGGATTTGCAAATATTTCCTCCTATGCCTTGAAAAAATTGCCTTCCATTTCATTCAATCCGACTAACACCCTCTAAATCTTAATATATCAAATTTAGAGAAAATATTTATAGATTTTTTTTATAGAATGAATCACATTCCATGGAATCAATTTCCAAATTAAACATAACCTTTTTGATCAATTACCACTAATGATTTTCTTCTCTATCAAAATAATATACTACCACAACAACTACATCTTAATCAAATACTTCTACGATAGATAATGTCATCTCAATATAGTAAATCACTTATTCCAAAATGAGGGGTTCATGAAATCCATTTAAGATACGAATCCATTTTCATTTAAAGGATTGTATGAAAACATGCTATTTCTTAGTTGAAGGAGTTTTTCATGCATGATTCACGTTATCATTCATAACACGGTCTAGTTTTACTAGTATTTTAGGGATGTTTTCAGATTCAATTCCCATTAGAATTATAATTTCATTTGTGAAATCATCACATTTCCTTTAAAAATTATTAATGGAATGGTTTATCCTATATTAATCCATCAACTAATATAAATAATGAAAATTTAATGGGGATTAAATAATTATAAATTTATAATATGAAAATGAAAATTTAATCTCAAAAGTATAATATTATAAATGATATGGGAATCATATTATCTGATTACTTGTGTTTTTTTCCATGTTATACATAGTGATATAATTATTCCCCTATTTATTACTAATTTTTTCAATTCATAATATCTAAAAATATAGTAACTTCCCTATGATATGAATTATACCATCCTTAGATATTTAAATAGATCAATACACGATTTTAATAATAACTGATCATCACATAGAATCCAAAGATCATATAGCCAATTTCATTTGGAATACTACATACATAATTAGACTGTCTGAATACAAAATAGAATCTTAATTTATTTAATATGAATAATGAAATCATAACTTCCTTTGAGGTCTTACGTCTACATTGGACAACATATGGAATACATGAACAAATTGATGACTCAAATTGCCCCGTGAGGAAATAAACACGGGGAAAAAGGGCATCACATGAGTTATAATTAATAACTTGATGTCATAAAAAGGAATAAGACAATAATAAACATAGAAATGGTTAACATATAGAACATGTAATAATGTGACCATGGAATCATACAAATGTGATTGAATCATAATACATGAAATGAACTTGATTCGCGGCTCACATCCAAGACTATATCATATGGTAGACAAAGAAGCATAGTGGATTAGGTTTAATACCTATTCCCATACATTATGTCTCATGAGGGGAAACCATCACCAATTCATTGATGAAATATATGGTCTCACCCATCATAACATGTCAATTCATATGTGTTCCACATGAACAATCATACATAAGGAATAATTATAGGGGTTTCCAGGGAATGAAATGGGTTTCATAATCGTTTTATAAGGGCTAACCAAAGGGTTTATCATTATTTGTTACATGAATTAATGGATAAAATAATTACTATGAATTAAAAATGATTATTAGCAATATATTTTATTAAATTATATAAAAATTATATATAATCTTATAAAATGAGTTCTAGGATACTTTGGAAAATTTCTACCTATACATAGTATTACGGAAGAAGATAAAGAGTTTTTATAAGGGGGAAAGGGAATATTAATTTACATCAATGCAAAAGTGTAATAAATTTTTTTGTCGTGGTAAATGGATTTTTTTTAAACTATGGGTGTATTAATACTTTTTATGTGGTCTAATTGAAAATGGATAAGAAATTCAGATGTTCCCTTTAATCAGGATGACATATTATGAGGAATTGAGAATCGAATATTTTTAAAATATGTATTTCCTTATAAATTAATGATGAATTGATATACAAAAATTTGTTTGGAAAACATAAAATTATTTTTAAAAAACAATTTTATAATATTGTATAAATACCTATTTTAAAAGAGACAAAATGCATAACCCAACAGAGTATTGGGAGTTTAAAAGAGATCATGTACCTTATGTTTGAATATGTTCTTAACTTGAACATAGTATCTTTTAAAGTAAAAAAAGATTCATTAATAAAAAATTGAAAAACATATTCAATATATATTTTATTTATTATATATTCATTAAGATAATATATGTCAATTTTTAGGGATTATAATGTCTAATTTAATTGTGGTATGAGCTTTTGTTTCACGATTTTACCATCGGTTCCCAGGATTATAATTATCGCAGTTCTCCTATATTAAAATAAAAACTCCATATTTGTATTTGATGTTGTATTAGTATATTTATATAATTTTAAATGTTCTAATTTTTATATTTTTATTTTTTATCATTATTCATTAGAAAATATGTTAAAGAAAATTTATTAGTATATTTTATTGGTTTTTACAACCATTATAAACTAGTGAAATTATATTTAATATTATGTTTATATATTAGTTTGGGAACATGAAATAATTTAATAAATACATATTATAATATGGTTTATCACTAATAATGGATTTATGATTATCGTTTGAGGGGTTATTGAAAAACAAAAAATTATTATCCACAATGGTGGTAAATCGACACATCACAGATTATGTGTTCATTTTTTAAATAAATAATATGAGAAAATATTTTATGATGTAATTTACAAAATGAATATAATATTAATTCCTATTTATATTATAATAGATTTATAATTCTATTTTGGACATGGTAGGTGAAAGAAGGATATGAAGATAAAAGAATTTATTAGAGAATGATGGATTTTACCTCTATAATTGTCTCCTTGAGAACCTCGTTAGAAGACTTTGTATTGGTATTTTGGTGACACTAGCAGAAACATGACATCTGTGTGATATTTTAAAGATAAATTGGTCATAATATTATAAATATCCCAATCATAGAATCTGTGAATAGAATAGGAGTTATTGGTAGTATTTTTAAGTGTAAAAGAGCGGTGTTTTAGATTATTTTACTAATTTTTTTAATATGGCTCAAGACTATACATAGTGATGATAATCATAATTATTTAAATTAAATAGCTTATTTGAGTTTGAAATTTTGGTTTCATTCAACATTCATGACTCAAAATCCATTTATTAGATTAAAATATTAAATACTCTAAAGTATCCAATTACACTATCAATAAAAAATTCATATGTTTTTGAAATAACCAAAACATTAACACCGTCCGTTTTTAAATATTTATATTTAAAAATTTAACACAATTTTATGAAAATAGTATTCAAATTATGATATTTTTTTAATTAAAATCATCATTTATCCGAAAATAAATTTTTTAACATTATAAACGATTTTATAAAACCTTGAAAAATTAATTATGGTCTAATAAAATTATATTAAAATTATAAGAAAGAAATATTTAATTATAATTATATTTATATAAATTAAAATTTTATTTAAATAATTATATTAATTATAAAATTTTAGATAAACATTTTTGTTTACTAAAATAATACCAACATATAATGTAGAATTTTTAAAATATTATTTTAATATTCCATGTTCTAAATATATAATATTTTTATTAATATAACACTTATTATTTTATTTATACATTCGAAGGTGATGTTTCTATTCTAATGGAAAGATTACTATTACTAAAATTCACATTACAATTGTAATGGTCATTTTATTATTCTACAGGTCTCATTTTAAAATGGTCATAAGTGTTTAGCACATCCTATTAATACATCTTATTATATTAAAAAGTAAAATATATTTTCATCCAATGATATATATAATTTTATCTTTTATATGAATATTTTATTATTACCATTATGTTTTGTATTTAAATAAATCTTCACGAGTATGGAATTTCTTGTGAATGGAGCATATCCATATTTTCTTATTCTTATTATATTATATTCAACATATTTTCCTACTGTATTATTTTGAAATATTTTTAATTTTTTTATAAATAATGATTCATTATGAGATTATGAGGATACTTTTTTATCATGTTCACTATTTCATGGTAGTTCCTTGTAATACATGGAATAAGAATAAAATATTTCATTAATAATATCCCGGGTCAATAAATGGGTCTAAAGAAAAGTATATGATATTTTTAATTAATTTTAGTGTATTTAAATTTTAATATAGCATCTACCTTCTTATGCTTTATTATATGGAAAAAATTATATTGTCTATGATTCCTATGCGTGGACTACCACCTCGACAAAGTAATGTGAATCAATTTTTTGTTACCACTATGCCTAGATGGTTTTAGAAATATATATATAATGAATAAAAATTATATTCATGAAATTGTTATCCCATTTAAAATGATTAAACCCTTCAAGAACTCTATCATCCATTTAAAATATATAAATTTAACATTTTGTGAGACTAATCAAACAACCATAACAAGGAATACATAATAACTGACTATTAATGTAATGGATTTCAAATAATTATAAATATAATTTATGAAATGGAATAAATATGAAAATTGTTATTCATGCATTATTTTATAACTGATAATCAAATTTACATGAGGTCAAATAAGTATGAGTAAGTAGAGAACCATGCAATGGGCTTTATGTTAAAATATAATTTTATTTAGGGATTGATTAGATTTGGATTTACGTTAGAAAATTTATATAATACTTTTTAAAACTAATATATTTTCTTTTCCAATAGTTGTATTATTTTTTAAATGTTTAATTTTAATGCCTTCTCTAATTGGATCAATAATCAAAAATAAGTTATATGTAATTGAATTTCATCTAATGTCTTACATCCAAATCTCTTTCATCTATATTGAGGATATTTTAAATTATCTTGGTATTTTATTATTTATCAATCAATAGTATATAATGTTTAGTTTAAAATTGGTATGCCATTCTCTTCAGTGAATTAAAAAGGGTTGATTTCAATTTTTACTCTAAGGGTAATTTGGAAATTTTAATATAATTTATAAAGGTAATATTTTTTAATATACACCATTTTTACACCCTTTCCCACCGCCATAGATATTGTAAATTTTGAATATTTCTTATGAATATTCCAATGTTATTTTTAAGAAAATATTCTAATCAATATTATAGGAACAATTATTTCAAATGGTATCAAAATGAATCGATATTATTTTTCTATAAGAATGAATGTAAATTTTAAATGTATTTTTTAACACCATTTATACATGATTATTCAAGGATATTATATTTAATGCATTGATTATATTTATAATAACTAATTTTTAATAAAAAACATCATTTATGATTAATTGATTATCCTATATCACACTTTATTGATATTGTATTATAGATTATTTTGAGATCATTCACATTATTTTCATCATGTCCTCTATCACTCACCATTATGGAATGGATATTATTTTCATTAAAATTCATATTTTAAAAATCATGTTTGAATTCAAAATTATTTTTATTTCATTGATGAAGATTCAAATATATACCATTTCTATATATGGTATTATTTTATGGTGGTGGATTGTTAGAGTATTCGATTTCCCCAACAAGGGTGGGGAAAAATTGTAGTGTAAAATTTAATGTAACATAAAACATATATCTTTATATTTTTTAAAAACATGAATTGGAAATATTTTATGATCACATAATTGACATAAAAATCAAAAGTTGTCTAATAAATATGGGTTATTAATTGGGAAAAAAATATGGTCCCAAAGACTTGATTTTAGAATGATTGTGTAGAAATAGCATTATAATATAATTTTTATAGTTGAATATAAAACATTTTGAACCATGTATTATGAAAGATTATAATTAGTAAGAATATCTAAAAAAATATATAATATATTCTCATCGTTAAAAACTATTTTACATGATTCAGAAATCATGAAATAAGATATCCAATTTTTTTACATAATTGTAATATGTGTATTTTTATACCAATTATTACCTTGATATGAATATTAGAATTGATATGTCTTTAAAAACCATCAATTTCCTTGATATACTGATCGATGTTATCTCTTCCGTTCATACTCATAGATTCCATTGATCTACATTTTTTTTAACCAATCTTCTTATCCTTAGAATCCCAGGATCTAAACATCAATTAGAAAAAAATTTAAAAAAAGTAAAATTTTCATTGGAATTTACAACCCTCACACGGATTCCTTAGAAATAAATAAATATATATATATATATCATTACAAAATGTATGAATGAAATGTTAAATAAGTGAAAAATATCAAATCTGTTGAGTTACAAATTCATCACCTCTGAGCTCTAGGGATACACTTATTGTTATGTAAATCCTCTAATGGACATATTTTCTATGAATCTCACAGTCAGTTTCAACGGCCTCAAATTGTCTTCACTTGATAGGTAATCAATACATCTCTATCTGCCTTCATTTAAGAACTCCATTAAAATGGTATAACATTTTTTTTAATAAATTTCACATTTACAACACATCAATTATAAATGTTTAACAATTGATGTATTATTATATTTTCAATCTGATGAATAGAACTATGGTCAGTAAGATGTATTTGAACCACATTAAGACTGATGGATATGACATCAGTTTGTTTGATGGAGAAAAAATTAGTAAATACATTAGAGAGAACAATAGTTTTCTGATGAATAAGACTCTAAGTAATTCTATTATACCTAATTAAAAAATATTATGTTTTTAATCCTTTGGATACAAACTATTTCTATATATAATATAAAAATATTTTTTCGCAATAAACATTCTAAAATACATGGTATAAAAATTATCATAAAATTAATATTTGATGAATGTGATTTTTATTTAAAAAACACGGGAATGTAGAAGTAGAATTTATAATCTTTAAATAATCAAAATCCCCCATTATTGAATCACAAAAAAATTAGAATAAAAAAATAAAATTTGATAAAAATATAATTTATACCTTTAAAATACATAATATATTTTTATTACAAACATCACAAAATTAATTATCTTATACATACATTTTTAATAACATATTTTGTTTTATATTTAATCATATCATAGTAAATTTAATAATTTTTTATTATATTATAACAAAAATATCCCCCCATAAATATTTTATCCCAATTTGATAATCCCTCCACCATAGTTATTCTATAAACTGAATATGTATTGTAACATATAATATAGAAATGTAAGAAAATAAAATATGAAACAATTATAATTAATTAATTATTAATTCCATATATAAAGATAGAATGTTCAAATATGTAAAATTGGTTGAAATCCACAGAAAATGTATTTATAAAATTAATGAATAAAACTAGATACAATTAATATGGTTTGATTTACAAATACATCAACGGTTAGAAAAAACCATTCTTTATATAAAAAAAATTTTAGAAATAGAATTTATCTTCAAATGAACATCCTGATTCTTCTCATATTTTAATATTGTATATTCATTATATTCGATCTTATCTTTTATGATTGAAAAACAATGATTCAATTATTTTAAATAAACTACATATTATTCAACACTTTTGTCATTTTTTCAAAACTAATCCTCAAAATACTTCATCAAAATAAAAAATTTCATGGATTCTCTTATTTAGGAATTTGATTCTCTTATGTGATTTCAATTATTCATGATTATGGGAATCTAAAAGGTATTTAAATTTTTCTAAAAACATCATCCTGTTATTGATATCTAATGAAAAATTCCTGAATTAACTAGCTGTGTTCAATGAAACATTACCTTCTTCCTGAATCTATTATTCTTGTTCATTCAAATAACTGAACAATTTTCATGAAAATTTAACAATTTTATTGAAAATAAATTCTTGTGTATTACTTTATTCATTATAACATATTATTTTTTCTTCATTATAGACAATTTAATTGGTCAAAATCTATAATGACACAATTTTCTAAGTTAAACTGCTCAATATCTAATTTAACTAGGCATATTTTTTTTAGAAAAGATATTGAATTTATTATTGTATTCAGTGTATGAAATATATATTAAATTATTTTATTTGGATATGTAAATGATGTATCAGGTGAATTGGATCAAACTCATGAGATATTATATCGAGATGTTGTTACAACTATATTAACTTTTCATTTTTCATTTATGTAATTTAATACTCTATCCAGATCAATATCCATATAGGTATCATATTTCCAGAAATTTTTGAATGATAATGTTTTGAATTGAATTCCATATGTGATACTGATTGTTAATTTCATTAAACATTATATGTAGAATTTCTATCATTTTGAATTGAAACGAATGTACATGCCAATGATTATTCTGATTAAATATATTATATTTTTCTATCTGGATATTATTCTACATATTTATCATTTATTTTTCTTCAATATATTTCTCTATTTTCCATTTAGTTCATAAAACATACATTCCACACATCATAAAATATTTTGGAACCAAAACATGAACTTATTTTTTAACATATGCTGCCATTTTTTCTTATGTACCCTTTTATTTCAAAACAACAATTGGGAAAATAAAAATATTAACAAATTATATCCTTATTGTTTCTGATTCATATGAAAGCAATTGATCTATAGTACAAATAACTCTTTAATTTGAAACATTTTAAACATATAATAATGATAAAATGGATATTGTTTTGATAAAATCATATTATAATACCTTAATTAGGTTTTCCATCATCATAATATCATTATGTCATTTTTTTAAATTATTCTCTTTTTTTATTCTATCATTTTTTAATATTTTAATCTAAATCCCAAGGAATAATATGTCCTCAATATGGATTCCGTATATTTTTTTAGGCATCATGGGAAATAAATATGTAACATACCAAGTAAGTAATGAATAATAGATATTTTTATCTATGTCTTTTAATGATTAATATAGTGTTATAGAGGCTTAAAATGAAAATAAATACAATCTTATGCATGGAATACGCTAATATTCTTAAAAGATTGTTTTACTGCCTTTTGATGGAAAACCATTTTTGAATCTATATTTTGACAATTTTATAAACTATGTTTGTCAAAATAAACATATTCTTTATTATTGGGACATCAAAATTTACCTTGTGTGAATTTTTGGTATTTTTCTGACAATGTTCATTTTTTAATGAATAGTGAAAAATACTGCATTTTGCATCAAAACTGCTTTTTAATCTCATTTATTTATATGATTAGATTATGTTTTGAATTGGTTTTGAAGTGAACATTAGAATATATTTTTACAATTTTATCCCATGGTGGTCATTGGAATCAATTTCACTTTGAAATTAGACTTAAACTGGTGTCAATCTTTTGATACTTATTGTTTTGTAAAAACACGCTATTTGCTCTGGCAGCGGGAATTAATTATTGAATTAATTAATGTGACTTATATGATTTGAATTTTGTAAAATGGACTTCATTTTTGAATTCGGAATATCAAATATAGCTTAGGGTGAATTTTTGGTAATTTTCTGAAAAACATCTATTTTTGATGAATAGTGAAACCACTAAGTGGTAATCATGCAAACTGATTTTTCAGTTAAATGAAATTTCACCACTAATGTGTATTGAATTTTGAAAATCCGACATACATGGTTATCATTAAGAAGTAAAATGTGGTTCAATGAGATTAAAATAATTTTTTGGTGAATAGTAACTTATTAAGTTTTTAATCGCGATTAGTGGTAATTAGTGTAGTTTAAGGTATAAATAATGCTTTAATAATATGAAATGACCTAGACACATGTCCCAACCTCATTGGTTGTGTCATGGCCGACCATGAAATTCCATAGTTCAACTTGGGGACCCCATGGATCCACTTTTGTTGGGAAATCACATAAATTACTTTTTATTTAATGTTAAAGTGAAAATGACACAAACATGATATGTTTTGCGAAAACAATTTTTAAGTGGGGTTATACAAGTCCAAATTTTGATTATAAATAGTCATTGGAAATCTAAAAAGATTTCCTATATCATAGTATTTTTTTTATAATTTTTAGACATTAAATAAATTTAATTATTTATGACATACTAATGATGCAGCGATGACATCATAATTTGACGATTTAAATAAAATAGAAAGATAATGAAAAATCTATGAACTAAACATGTCCAAAACCAATTGGATGAATGGATTTCGAACCCTTATCACCTTATCCACGAATTCTATCAATTTGGGACCTTTTAAAGCCGAAACACATTTTCAAATAATGTAACATTTCTTTACATTCCAAAAGTGCCCCTCCTCTCCCCTTATAAAAGGCCCCCACCTCTACCTCATTTCACACACTCTTCAAGCCTTTGGCTCGGCCAAACCCTGCCCATTTGCTCTCTCCACATCCCTCTCCTCATCCTAGAGGATCCACTTTGGGCAGAATCCTTTCAAAGGAAGCCTTTAGGCTCAACTCAAAAGGAGTTACACTTTTAAAGGTAATTCATTCTCTCATGTTCATTCATTTTATTTTGCTTCTCCAACCCCCTAAAATCTTTTTATTTACTTCTTTTATAACAACACCAGTATATTCAATATACTAGGATGTTGTTATAAGATATATTTGAGCTAAACTCTCACACAAATACATCAAATGGTTAAAGAACATACGGTTTCCGTGGATGGCGAAATTCTGCCTCCCGAAACGATGATTGTTCAACACTCATTAAACACCTTCAAAGGTGGCCATTATGATGTCACTATTTTTATATATGATATATAATATGTTTATGTTTTCCTTAAGCTTCTGTTTTTTCATTTTGGGCATACCTTTATGGTTTCCATTATGGGTAAAACACGATATCTTCATTTTAGGAAGTGCGGACTACCGCCCCCTAAAAGTGATTTGATTCGTTAATACCATATGTGGGATGTGTAAAGGATAAAGTTAATGATATTATATATGTTATTATACTGGAATTATAATATACTCTTATATCATTATGATTCCATTCTAGAAAATATGAAATAGAAATGGAAGTAGCGTTCATGCGTACGTACGGCTTACCGTCTCCATGAACGGTGCATTTCATTTCTTACCTCTAAATGTGATGTAAGATTATAAATGAATGTATGTACTGGATATACATGACATATATGATATCTAAATCATGAATACCATTCTGGATATAATGAACCTTTGACCAAATTAACAACATGTATGTATAAGAAGTCTATTTTTGACTTAAGAACCAAATACCGACAAAATGAACATTATTAACTTAAATGATTACATGATGTTCATAACATGGTATAAAAGGAATAATGAACTTGAAAAAGATTCATAAGAAAGTAGAGATTAACTCAAGTTTATTATTCAGGAGTTTAAAGAACGGTCGGGTCAAGTCGGATACGAGGTATGGGACTTCGTCTCAATCTCCTTTCGTTGAGACATATTTTATTTTATACGCAACTTTCTTTTATACGGTGTATAAACCCCTTTGACTTTTACATTTATTCAAAAGGAATCTTTTTTATACGAAGAGTTTACTAAACGATAAAAGGGAATGTTTTTGTCGTACGTATGCGGCGACAACGACTTCTCCGCCGTCGTAACCGTTATTTGAGTTTAGGCTTCCTCTACAAGCCATACCTTCTTTTTTTAAAAGAAAAATAAATACCATGTTTTACTTTGGTATTGAAAATGGTTTTCATAATGTTTTTATATCAATGTGTTGTATTGATATCTCGTGATTGAAATGTTGAAATGTTATGTTTCCTTTATGCATGTTTTATGTGATATGATTATGTTATGGTACATGGGCATTATTATGAAGACGGGTGGTTCCGTGATAAACTAATGGCGGGTGAGCCCGTTATAGCTCTCCAATGCATTGGGTAATGCGAAGGAGTGAAACGTTAAGGTTTCTGCGAAGAGATTTTAGGGAATATACTGTGATGGGTATTCCAAACGTAACTAAGAGGGTTACTCCCTACGTAAGAATGTTATGAATGCCTCCAGTTACCTTTATGTCATATGATTTCTATGATTTATTCATGATTTTATAAGGTATGTTAAAGTGCCTATGTTTTATGGGTAATGTATGGTTTCATTCTTATGTATATATGAACTCATGTTTCCTTTCCATGCTTTTTTTTATAACCCATACTGAGTTTTTATGCTCATCCCAAGTTTTTGAAATGTTTTTCACAGGTCAAGGAAAAGGTACATGATAAGATGATAGAGTCAAGGATGTGTCAAGAAATAATCCATGTTTTATATTAAATGTGTTTCCATTGATGGGAATGAAGAATACTATTATTATGTAACCACTTTTTTATATGTGGAATGTAATGCAAGTTTTATGATCTAATTCTCTAAAACTCTAAACCCGAAAAGATCTTCAATGTGTAATCTTGTAATAACTCAAGATTAAGTAAGGTTTAAGGCTGGGGCCTTATAGTTGGTATCAGAGGTCGGTTTAGATAACTTTAGGAGTTAGAATTCTATTAAATGATTATCCAAATTTTTTTTTTAAAAGATATAGCATTTAATGATTACCATGTTGCTTCATCTAAGACATGTTTGTTCAGAATGGTTTTCCGCAGAGGAAACAGGGAAGCAGTGCTTGGAAGGCATACAGAAGGAAATAACCTTCTGAATCAGCATCCAGAAATGGTCGGAATTGGAACTGAACAGTTTGTTGCAGTAATGGCGCAGTTGACTCAAGCGATAAATGGCGGTGGTATCCATGCACGGGATCAGCCAGAACAACTGCAGAGGAACATGTCAGTGGTGGAACATTTCATGAGGCAACATCCACCATCATTTAGAGGATCATCTGACCCTGTGCTAGCTGAAGGGTGAATTAAAGCACTGGAGAAGATTTTTGATGTCATGGGGTGTTCAGAAAATCAAAAGGTTAGTCTTGCTATTTACCGTTTGGAGGGTGAAGCAGATCAGTGGTGGTCTATGGTTAAAATTATCAGGGATGCCGATGAGATTGATGCTCCTGACTGGGATGAATTCAAAGGTATGTTTCTTGAGAAGTATTTTCCTAAGGCTGTTCGACATAGGATGGAAAAGCAATTCTTGGAATTGAGGAAAGAGGAAGACTCAGTGGCTTCCTATGAGGAAAGGTTCACTCGATTGGCAAGGTATGCTCCAAATTTTATCCGGGACCTTGATAGTAAAATCAATCGTTTTTAATTAGGATTAAAGCCAAAATATCGAAGGGCATTATCTTCTCGTGAGTTTAAAAGTTATGAAAAGCTTGTTCGATGTGCTGAGAAGGTGGAAAAGGAGTTTTCCGATGATCAAGTTTTCTATAACAACCAGCAGAAGAAGAGACCGAGGTGGCAGGAGAAAGGTATGAATTCTTCAAAAAAGTCTGATGGTAAGAAAACTAAGTTTCCAGTTTGTGATAAATGTGGAAAAAGGCATGCTGGGGAATGTCTTCTGAATTCTGGGAAGTGCTACCGATGTGGTAAGATGGGACATAAGGCTCGTGATTGCACTGAAAAGGATCAAGGTGAAGGTAAGAACAAATTTTATTTACAGTTAGTGAAATGTTTTAAGTGCAATGAGATGGGTCACTATGCAAATGAGTGTCCGACAAAGAGCTTGAGTGATGGGAAGTAGATAGACTACAAGCAGAAAGGGGTGGTGAAATCCTTTGCAACTACTTCAGCAGATGTCGGGCCATCAAATGAAGTTGTATTAGGTACTTTGTTTGTTTTTTCAGATTATGCCAGTGTGTTGTTTGATTCGAGGTCTACACATTCTTTCATCTCTGAAACCTTTTCTAGTAAAATGGGAATACCATCTCAAGAAATGACTCCTGAACTTTTGGTAAAAACACCTGGGGGAATTGTCGAGGCAAAAAGAATTTATAAGAATCTTCCTATCCTTATCTGTGGAAAGAACCTACTTGCAAACCTTGTTGTTCTACCTCTAGTAGAGTTTGATGTTATCTTGGGTATGGATTGGCTCTCTATTTACCATGCTAAGATTGACTGTAGAGCTAATGAAGTTTCTTTTCAGAAAGACTTTTAGTTTGTTTACAAGAATGAACCCTTACTTTTGATAACATATCAAGAGGCCGAGAAACTTGTAAAAGATGGAAATGAATGTTACCTTGCACACGTCGTTGAAAATAAAGGAACTATTCAGATTAATGATGTTCCAGTGGTAAATGAGTATCCTGATGTTTTTCCTGATGAGTTGCCTGGAATAATACCAGATCAAGAAGTTGAGTTTACTGTTGACTTAGTTCCTGATGCTAAGCGAATTTCAAAACCCCCTTATCGAATGGCACAAATTGAACTTTTAGAGTTGAAGGAGAAATTGCAAGATTTATTAGAGAAAGGTTTCATTAGACCAAGCACATCACCATGGGGTGATCCTGTTTTATTTGTTAAAAAGAATGATGGTTCTATGAGACTTTGCATTGATTATAGAGCCTTGAATAATATCACTGTTAAGAAAAAATATCCTTTGCCTCATATCGATGATTTGTTTGATCAGCTCCAGGGAGCTCAGTTTTTTTCAAAGATTGACTTGAGATCGGGGTACCATCAGCTGAAGGTAAAGGAGGTAGATATTACGAAGACCGCGTTCCGTACGAGATATGGCCATTATGAATTTGTAGTAATGCCTTTTGGGCTAACCAATGCACCTGCTGTATTCATGGACTTAATGAATAGAATTTTCCATGAGTTCTTGGATAAGTTTTTGGTGGTTTTCATTGATGATATTTTGGTGTTTTCTAAAAGTAAAGAGGAGCATGAAAAACATTTAAGGGTTATCTTGTAAACCATAAAAGAAAAAACTGTATGGGAAATTCAGCAAGTGTGAGTTTTGGTTGCAACAAATTTCTTTCCTTGGTCACATTGTTTCTAAAGATGGAATAACTGTTGATCCTGCAAAAACAAAAGTTGTGGAAGAATGGCCAAGACCAACAAATGTAACCGAGATTCGTAGCTTCCTTGGTTTGGCGGGATATTACCGAAGGATTGTTAGAAATTTTTCACGGTTATCTAGTCCAATGACTAAGTTAACTCGAAAGGGTGTTAAGTTTATCTGGACAAATGAATGTGATGATTGTTTTCAGGAATTGAAAAGAAGATTGGTGAATGCTCCAGTTTTGGCACTACCTTCCAGGAATGGTGAGTTTTTTATATACAGTGATGCTTCATTGAAAGGACTTGGTTGCGTCCTAATGCAGAATGATCAGGTAATTGCTTATGCTTCACGACAGTTGAAAACTCATGAGGTAAATTACCCTACACATGATTTGGAATTAGCTGCTGTTGTTTTTGCTTTAAAAATTTGGAGGCATCATTTGTATGGAGTAAAGTGTGAAATATATATCGATCACAAAAGTTTAAAGTATATATTCACCCAGAAAGAGTTAAACATGAGACAAAGGAGATGGATGGAATTAATCAAAGATTATGATTGCACAATTCATTACCATCCGGGAAAAGCAAATAAAGTGGCTGATGCTTTGAGTCGAAAAAGTAATGCTTAATTAACAATGTTGTGTTTGGAACGTGATCCTTTGGTTAAGGATTTGATGAACGTTGGCATAGAAGTTGTTGGTGCAGGAAGTCCTTCTGTTTTGTTTCAGGTATCAGTGAGATCTTCTCTATCAGATAGAATCAAGCAAGCACAGAAGCAAGACAGTGAGTTGCAGAAAAGGGTAGAGCTGGTTCAGAAAGGTAAGTTGCCTGAATTCAACATTGATAATGATTGCGTTTTGAGATTTGGGAAGAGATTGTGTGTGCCTTATGATTCACAGTTGAAGAGAGAGTTTGTTATGTGAAGCTCATAGTTCTCCGTTTTCAGTTCATCCGGGCAGTACTAAGATGTATAGAGATCTGCGGGAGTATTACTGGTGGGATGGAATGAAAAGAGATATTGCTGATTTTACTGTGATGTGTTTGACTAGTCACCAGGTTAAAGCAGAGCGGAAGTCACCGAAAGGGATGCTTCAGCCTTTACCAGTGCCAGAGTGGAAATGGGAGAACATATCCATGGACTTTGTTGTTGGATTACCGAAGACATCTCGAGGTAATAATGCAATCTTGGTTATTGTTGATCACTTGACCAAATCTTCTCATTTCCTTGCTATACGAGATACTTTCTCTCTTGATCAACTTTCCCGTTTGTATCTTAAAAAGATAGTCAGGTTACGTGGAGTTCCTCTCTCCATTGTATCGGATCGTGATCCCAGGTTTACTTCTAACTTTTGGAAGGGCCTTCAGAAGTCGTTGGGTACTGAATTAAATTTTAGTACAGCTTTTCATCCTCAATCAGATGGGCAGTCAGAACGAACAATTCAGACATTGGAGGATATGCTATGAGCTTGTTCTATGGATTATCAGGGAAGTTGGGACCAACATCTTTCTTTGGTTGAATTTTCATATAATAACAGTTTCCATTCCAGTATACATATGGCACCATTTCAGGCATTATATGGGAAGCGGTGTCGAACTCCAGCTTTCTGGGATGAAGTGGGTGAAGGGAAGTTGATGGGACCAGAATTGGTAGAAGAGATGGCAGAAAAAGTTCAGCTGATTCAGAAACACATGAGAATAGCTCAGAGCAGGCACAAGAGTTATGCGGATAACCGGAGGAAGAATCTATTTTTCGAGGTAGGTGATCATGTTTTTCTCAAGGTTTCTCCTTGGAAAAGTGTGATAAGATTTGGTAAGAAAGGAAAGTTGAGTCCAAGGTTCATTGGACCATACGAAATTCTGGAGAGAGTTGGATCAGTTGCATTCGGAGTGGCTTTACCTCCGAGTTTATCTCAGGTACACAATGTTTTTCACGTTTCGATGTTGAGAAAGTATATGCCATATCCATCTCATGTTTTGAGTCCAGAGGTAGTTCAGCTGGAAGAGAACTTATCTTATGAGGAACAACCGGTCCAGATTCTTGACCACAGGGAGCAAGTGTTACGGAATAAGGTTATTATGCAGGTAAAGGTTTTGTGGAAAAACCACATGATTGAAGAGGCAACATGGGAATCTGAAAATGCAATGAGGGAAAAGTACCCCCATTTATTCGATAAGTAAATAAATTGCGGGGACGCAATTTTCTAAAGGGGGGAAGGATGTAACATCCCAAGTAAGTAATGAATAATAGATATTTTTATCTATGTCTTTTAATGATTAATATAGTGTTATAGAGGCATAAAATGAAAATAAATACAATCTTATGCATGGAATACGCTAATATTCTTAAAAGATTGTTTTACTGCCTTTTGATGGAAAACCATTTTTGAATCTATATTTTGACAATTTTATAAACTATGTTTGTCAAAATAAACATATTCTTTATTATTGGGACATCAAAATTTACCTTGTGTGAATTTTTGGTATTTTTCTGACAATGTTCATTTTTTAATGAATAGTGAAAAATACTGCATTTTGCATCAAAACTGCTTTTTAATCTAATTTATTTATATGATTAGAGTATGTTTAGAATTGGTTTTGAAGTGAAATTAGAATATATTTTTACAATTTTATCCCATGGTGGTCATTGTAATCAATTTCACTTTGAAATTAGACATAAACTGGTGTCAATGTTTTGATGCTTATTGTTTTGTAAAAACACGCTATTTGCTCTGGCAGCGGGAATTAATTATTGAATTAATTAATGTGACTTATATGATTTGAATTTTGTAAAATGGAATTAATTTTTGAATTCGGAATATCAAATATAGCTTAGGGTGAATTTTTGGTAATTGTCTGAAAAACTTCAATTTTTGATGAATAGTGAAACCACTAAGTGGTAATCAAGCAAACTGATTTTTCGGTTAAATGAAATTTTACCACTAATGTGTATTGAATTTTGAAAATCTGACATACATGGTTGTAATTAAGAATTAAAATGTGGTTCAATGAGATTAATGTAATTTTTTGGTGAATAGTAACTTATTAAGTTTTTAATCGCGATTAGTGGTAATTAGTGTAGTTTAAGGTATAAATAATGCTTTAATAATATGATATGACCTAGACACATGTCCCAACCTCATTGTTTGTGTCATGGACTACCATGACATTCCATAGGTCAACTTGGGGACCCCATGGATCCACTTTTGTTGGGAAATGACATAAATTACTTTTTATTTAATGTTAAAGTGAAAATGACACAAACATGATATGTTTTGCGAAAACAATTTTTAAGTGGGGTTATACAAGTCCAAATTTTGATTATAAATAGTCATTGGAAAGCTAAAAAGATTTCATATATCATAGATTTTTTTTATAATTTTTAGACATTACATAAATTTAATTATTTATGACATACTAATGATGCAGCGATGACATCATTATTTGACGATTTAAATAAAATAGAAAGATAATGTAAAATCTATGAACTACACATGTCCAAATCCAATTGGATGAATGGATTTCGAACCCTTATCACCTTATCCACGAATTCTATCAATGTGGGTCCTTTTAAAACCGAAACACATTTTCAAATAATGTAATATTTCTTTACTTTCCAAAAGTGCCCCTCCTCTCCCCTTATAAAAGGCCCCCACCTCTACCCTATTTAACACACTATTCAAGCCTTTGGCTCGGCCAAACCCTGCCCATTTGCTCTCTCCACATACCTATACTCATCCTAGAGGATCCCCTTTGGGCATAATCCTTTCAAAGGAAGCCTTTAGGATCAACTCAAAAGGAGTTACACTTTTAAAGGTAATTCATTCTCTCCTGTTCATTCGTTTTATTTTTCTTCTCCAACCCCCTAAAATCTTTTTATTTACTTATTTTGTAACAACACCAGTATCTTCAATATATTAGGATGTTGTTATAAGATATATTTGAGCTACACTCTCACACAACTACATCAAATGGTTAAAGAACATACGGTTTCCGTGGATAGCGAAATTCTGCCTCCCGAAACGATGATCGTTCAACACTCATTAAACACCTTCAAAGGTGGCCATTATGATGTCACTATTTTTATATATGATATATAATATGTTTATGTTTTCCTTATGCTTCTGTTTTTTCATTTTGGGCATACCTTTATGGTTTCCATTATGGGTAAAACACGATATCTTCATTTTAGGAAGTGCGGACTACCGCCCCCTAAAAGTGATTTGATTCGTTAATACCATATGTGGGATGTGTAAAGGATAAAGTTAATGATATTATATATGTTATTATACTGGAATTATAATATACTCTTATATCATTATGATTCCATTCCAGAAAATATGAAATAGAAATGGAAGTAGCGTTCATGCGTACGTACGGCTTACCGTTTCCATGAACGGTGCATTTCATTTCTTACCTATAAATGTGATGTAAGATTATAAATTAATATATTTACTAGATATACATGACATATATGATATCTACATCATGAATACCATTCTGGATATAATGAACCTTTGACCAAATTAACAACATGTAAGTATAAGAAGTCTATTTTTGACTTAAGAACCAAATACCGACAAAATAAACATTATTAACTTAAATGATTACATGATGTTCATAACATGGTATAAAAGGAATAATGAACTTGAAAAAGATTCATAAGAAAGTAGAGATTAACTCAAGTTTATTATTCAGGAGTTTAAAGAACGGTCGGGTCAAGTCGGATACGAGGTATGGGACTTCGTCTCAATCTCCTTTCGTTGAGACATATTTTATTTTATACGCAACTTTCTTTTATACGGTGTATAAACCCCTTTGACTTTTACGTTTATTCAAAAGGAATAGTTTTTATACGAAGCGTTTACTAAATGACAAAAGGGAATGTTTTTGTCGTACGTATGCGGCGACAACGACTTCTCCGCCGTTGTAACCGTTATTTGAGTTTCAGCTTCCTCTACAAGCCATACCTTCTTTTTTTTAAAAGAAAAATAAATACCATATTTTACTTTGGTATTGAAAATGGTTTTCATAATGTTTTTATTTCAATGTGTTGTATTGATATCTCGTGATTGAAATGTGGAAATGTTATGTTTCCTTTATGCATGTTTTATGTGATATGATTATGTTATGGTACTTGGGCATTATTATGAAGACGGGTGGTTCCGTGATAAAATAAGGGCGGGTGAGCCCGTTATAGCTCTCCAATGCATTGGGTAACGCGAAGGAGTGAAACGTTAAGGTTTCTCCGAAGAGATTTTAGGGAATATACTGTGATGGGTATTCCAAACGTAACCAAGAGGGTTACTCCCTATGTAAGAATGTTATGAATGCCTCAAGTTACCTTTATGTCTTATGATTTCTATGATTTATTCATGATTTTATAAGGTATGTTAAAGTGACTATGTTTTATGGGTAAAGTATGGTTTCATTCTTATGTATATATGAACTCATGTTTCCTTTCCATGCTTTTTTTTATAACCCATACTGAGTTTTTATGCTCATCCCAAGTTTTTGAAATGTTTTTCACAGGTCAAGGAAAAGGTACATGATAAGATGATAGAGTCAAGGATGTGTCAAGAAATAATCCATGTTTTATTTTAAATGTGTTTCCATTGATGGGAATGAAGAATACTATTTTTATGTAACCACTTTTTTATATGTGGAATGTAATGCATGTTTTATGATCTAATTCTCTAAAACTCTAAACCAGAAAAGATCCTCAATGTGTAATCTTGTAATAACTCAAGATTAAGTAAGGTTTAAGGCTGGGGCCTTATCAAATATCACAATGACCTCATTAGATATATCTTTTTATATCTTTTGAATCATTGGATGAGAAGAATCTTCATTTATTTTATCTTTAACTAATTATTTCTCTTTATGAAATTTTTTATCATACACATCCTTGTCTTATTTGTTAACAATATTTTTAAATTTTATATTGAAAAAATATTTCATACTCAACATGGTTTATTCTCTTATTAGAAAAATATTTACAAAAACATCATAAGACTTGTTATTTATTTGGAATACTTCCTTAAAAATCACCAACACTGTATTTATAATGCATTAAAATATATAATATTTTTATACATCATGGAAGTTATCTTAGATTACATAATATATAGAAAAACAAACAATACCAGGAAAATCTACCTCATATTGAAGAAGAAATTGAATATTTATATATCTAACAATTTCAATGTTTCACTATATCCTTTCTTCAGAATAAAATACCCTAGAACCCAAATTGTTATCACTATCGGGTCATGATTCAGTTGATAAAACGTTTTTAGCATTTCAAAATTTGAATACATTATTGATTCATCTATGAAAATTTCAAAATATATATGTTTCACTAGAAGATTATGAGGTGGATGGTTTGAATTTACACCTAAAGAAACATTAATAAAATCATTTAAATTTTGATATCTTAGTGTGCAACATTCACCAAAATTATTAAAAAATATTATTTAAAAATAATATTCAATACTGTATTATACCATATAATGAAACCCTCTATAAATTTATAATTATTCTAAATTGAAATTTTTTTTATAGAATGATATTTATCCATCCATAAAATTTAATAAATATATTCAAAAGAGAATCTCACATTTCATTCAATGAAATTTTTATCATCCTTTACATTACACATTCTCACCTTTCTAAAATATTATCATAATCCATTGTACTAAAATATATGGGGGAACAAAACAAACTGACTAAAAAAGAAAATTCTATGAACGAATTACTTTTTGAATATGTAATAAACCAATATTTTACGATCAAAAACTGCCCCTAGGAAATGTTGTTGGTTAGGGTGGCCCACTCTGTTATATATAGGATAAGGGAAGACCCATTATTTTATATATATTTAACTGATATGATTCAAATTGTATAGTATTACACTATTTTATAATAAACCTAAAATAATTTAATAAATATTTTATAAAATCAAATTATATTTTGATTACATATAATGTAATATTTAAAATAAATTAAGGTTTATATAATGAAATGGATATGTAAAACAGCATAGAAAAATAAAATTTATCGTTTATTTAAAACACTACTATATTATAAGATTACCTCTACAATTAAATGTTATATTTTACTGTGAATGTTTTTTCTACAAACATTTTCAAATAAGATTTTTAAACTAAACGATTTATAATAATATCTGAAAAAAATATATCTAAAAAAAGTTTTGAATGATTTTTTAAATGTAATATACTTATTTTATTCAATGTTGATTTTGAAAAATTTTAGTACTTGTTTTCATTCTAAAACAGCACTGAATATGATTACATTGTTTTTTTAAAAAATTGCAAACATTAAAAACAAATTTTTTTTAAAATAAACAATATATGAACTCTCCCATTATAAATGAGTACATTAATATAATTATATTAATAAAAATGAAATTAAAACGATTGATCATTTGATATAATCCATTCCATAAATTTATTTAATATATTCAAATCTATTATAACTAAGGGGTTGTATAAATGTATTATCAAATTATTCTTGTGTTATGATGAATTGTAAAATTTTATCTCATTCTTGTGTGGTATTACTAAGTAAATGGTTTCTTATATCTATGAAAATTTATGATCAATTATGTTATGGTTTTTTTTTCTAAAATTAAGGGATCATGTTGTGTCACAGGATATTTCAGTTTTTCTAAAACTCATGATATAGTTAGTGAGTGTGTGTTGAATTCACAAAACATGACCATGACAAATTCTATTTTCCACATATTTGGATTAATTATTTAAATGTTTAATTCAATTGTTTTTCTTAAATTACCAAAAAACTAATGATTATAATTTTCAAAATCATGTATTTGAAGTTATTTTTCTTTCTATTCAAAAAAACCAATGTCTGCATCCAAAACAAATTTAAATCTACAATATTTCTTAAAGAATAAGAAATACCTGAATCGGTATTCCAATTATTATAAAGATATTCTATACAAAATTAAGGTGGGAATAATTTTGATTTCAATGATATGTTGTACATATACATATAGAATGCATTAAATAAGGATTTATAAATGTTTTTTCTGTAAAATTTTAGTAATTCTTCTGAATATTATTTTATCTACTAGTTTCCAAGATTCATCAATATCCAAATTATTCAACATTCATATTATAGTGATAATAATTTTAGTATTGTGATATCTAAATTTCATAAGAAAATATTCTATATAATTATGTGGATATATAATTGTTTCTTGTTATTTTTGAGAAATTTGAATACATAATAATAATAAAGTTATCTCACCATTATAATTTCAAATTTAGATATCATAAAATCATTGAAATAATATATTAATGGTATTTTAGTTCAACAAAATAAAATTTCATCAACATAAATTTGATTAATTGGGATATTTTTAGAAACATTATAATGAAATATTTTTGAATATGAAGATCCATTAATAATGTCACGATTTAGCAATAATCTAGTAAAACTATTAAAATTGGATTTATGGGTATCATAACATTCCATAGTATCTTTAATAACATGTTTTGTATGCATCTTTATTTTTGAAATCATGGGCTTATTCTCCATAAACATCCTCATATAATTATCAATTATGAAATTATAACATCACATCTATTTAAAATGGTATCAATTTTCTGAATTTTTTATATTATATATTTATATGAATAAATTACATTATAGCTGTTGGATCATAATATTCCACTCAATTTATGCTTGACTGTTTATTATATCCATTATAAACAAGACTATATTTTTTCTAACTATTGTTTTTTTTCATCAAACTTGATCCAAAAACACATTTTAACCAATTACAGTATCATATTTAGGTTGTTCACCCAATTTCCAAAATAGATTCTTCTAAAATTTATTAACATATTGTGGAATTTCGTTCGTCCAATCTCAATATAATAAATGTTTATTATTAGTCATTTGTTTGAATTTATATAATAAAAAAATTTACAATTTTATTTCTTAGATAACATCATGTTAAAATATTTTGATCTCCATCACCCTGGATTTTATTAATATGATGATTCAAAAGAAAAAACTAATTTCCTTTATTTACAAACATCATTCATTAAAAAGATGTTTTAAATTATATACAGTTAAAACAACATGAATATATTCTTCTTTTTTTTCTAAAATGAGAATAATATTCCAATGTAGGTTCAAAATCAGTTTGTGAAATTCAATTTGATGATTTAGGATTATATTTTTTGAAGAAAAAAAACTTTTTCAACAAATATACATGTAATTTATCATCAATATTTCTTTTATTTTTAATAAAATATTATATTAAATAAGGTTTTTAGATTCCCTAAAAATATCCACTCCTCATATTTTGGAGAAAACTTATTTAAACATTAATGGATTTCCAAAATGAATACATTTCATAAAAAAACATTTATGTAAGAATGATTTTGTAATCTCTTGATAAATTTTATTACATCTTTCTACTACACCATTTTTATGTGGATTTCAAGGTGTTGAAATGTTTTGTATATTACATTTTTTCGGAAATATAGAATCAAAATTATATTTTACATATTCATTACTAGGATCGCAATGAAAAGATATAATATAGAGGGTTTTCATATTTTTCTCTATGGATAAAAATCATTTAAAATAAGAAAAAAATGTAGACATCATTACTAGAAAATAGACTAATATATATATATATATCATAATAATCAACTAAAACTTTTTCATAGTTTTCTCCATTTAGAAATTTAGTTTTTTTATGACTAAAAAATTCCAAGAATACTAATTATAATTCATCATAAGAATATACTTCAATAATAAAATCATAACATAACATATGTTGCTATTTAAATTTAAGCATATTTCATTTTTTAAGGGTCAGACATATGTTCTAGTAGATTCTTAACGTGCCCATTCATTAAACATACATACTTTTATAATATTATAGTGTCTAAATATTATATTATATATCCTACATGATATTTCATTGTACTATGTCATGGTTTATATTTTCTCTTAATGAACTCAATTTTTACTGTGAAAACATTCCCATGTTGATTGGTAGAAAAAATAAATTCATATTTAGAAATATTAATATTTCATTTTTTATCCATAAAAAATATATCCCTCAAACCAAAATTTTCATTTTCTAATATGATTTTTCTTTTGTTTTTTGAAAAATAAATAAATTTTAAATTAAGGTATTTAAATGAATAACATTGTAAAATTTTCTGATAATTTCTACTTGAGAATTATATCTGATGGTAGCATTACCAGAAATCATCATTATAATAAAATTAAACAAATACTTATTTGTCATAATCATTATAGATAAACTAATATATGTTAACCAAATTATTTCATTATTGGTACAATAATTATTATCCAAAAAAAACAAAAACATCATCATTACAAAAATCGAACCAACTTTGTTATGGTAATATCTAAAAGTATGATTTTAGGTATCTAAATTTTTCTATAATTATTTTGTTGAAAAAAAAGAAAATTATTTTATACAATACACTTAAAAGAATTTTATAGATTTATTTTATTTATATAACACTTATTATTCAATTTCCCACTAATTTGAAGTTATTGAAAAATGGAACAATTTTTGGAATAAATTGTTGATTATAAAAAATAGGTTATTTATTAGTAAAACCCAATATTGAATCATATTAATGAGGTATAATATGATCACTAATTTTATAAATGTTTTCCTTAACAGTGTTAAACTTCAAAAAAATTGGAACTATTAATTTCTTAATTATGTTTCCAAACTAGGTTTTTATCCTCAATTGATGTTTTTTTCAAAATTTGTTTCAAAAATTTATAATTGTCATGTTCCTTAAAAACAATAAATCTCATTATTTTATTTATATAAATAAATAAAATTATATGATATCTTATTATTTAGTGTATAAATTCTTGAATTTTATTCATACATATTAATTTAGAAGAATCATGTGTATAAATCGTACAGTTTTCATATTCAAGTAATTTTATGAATATTGAATCATCTTCAAAAAATAGTCAATATTTTAACTAATATGATGAATAATATTCCTAATCAAAAGATATAGAACAATTATAAAAAATAATATCATGATAACTAAAAGTTAATGTAGTATTTATAAGATATTATGTATTTACCATAGCCTTGAATAATTATTAAACCATTGGAATTTCTACATAGAATATTATATTATTGTGTTCTGGATGTTCATTATTTTGATTAATTCATTGAAGAACTATCACCACTGCTAGCACTCCATGTATATGAATATTTCTGAATCATTATATTTTTCAGATTATAATACATGTTATATTTTTTATCTATATTTATTTCATGTTTATTATTTCTATCCATTATATGATAATATGGTATAATATGTCTTGGTTTCATAGATTCATAACATAAAACTTTTAAAGAATAATATTTACCACCTCTCCCCTAATGATCTATCTTATATCTATATATTAAATATTTATTCCCAACTAATTTATTCATCACCTTCCAAATAATAGCAAACTAATTTACTTACTGTACTTATGCACTACTATCTAAATAAAAAATTACTATATACTCATTAAAAGAATTAAAATTTTATTTAGAAGATTAGAATTTATTTTTAACATTATATGTTATATTAAAATATATAAATCAATTCTTATTTTGCATTTTTTTCATCTCCTTGGAATCATCCCTCGTATGTCATAATATTGAAAATAAGATCACCATGAGTTGGATGATTAATTCTTCTTGTAGCATCCAATGTAATTCTCTTTGATTCCCATACACCATTAATTTTATTCATATTAATTTCCACTAAGGTTACCTTATTAATTTAATTTTCACCATGATATTGTATACTATTTATAAAATTCTAAAAATTTAATGGGTTTCTACCACAGTTTCCCTAGATATAAATTCAAAAGCATGATATTTACCTGACAAAGAAGCGTATATAGTATCAATGAAATTACATGTTTGAAAATGTGCTACATAAATTTTTTCCAAATATAATTTAAACCGTCACATGATAAAATATTAATTTTAATGTTTTTTCATTTAAAAGAATAACGTTTTTCTTACCCAATCATTCCACTCATAATATAATTTCACATAATTCGAAAAAGTAGTGGTTTATTTTCATAAATTCTTATAGTAAATATTCAACATAAGATTGTTTTCAATACTAATACTAATAATAGTTTTCTTTATTATATCACTCCAATATAAATACTTATCACCATCAAATATTTGTGTTCTTCTAGGATTAAAATGCTAGACTATACCGAAATTGAATTATTCCATCATAAAAAATAGAAACTCTTTCTACAATACATGATAGTATATTAAAAATTTATGACTATATATAGAGACATTAAAAAATTATTTTAGATAACATAATTAATAAAAAATTAAATAAGTACAATATTCTATGATACCAAATGTTGGGTTGTAATAGTATAAGATGGATACAAGAGGGGGAGGGAAAATTTCATTCCGAAAAATAAAATAATATAAATCCCAAAACATATTTGGTCTAAATATCACACTCAACAATCTCCTTATAATCATATTATAAGATAAATAGTCCTAATAAATGATGAATTAGAGTTATTAATTGGGCTCTCAAATATTCAGATAATAATGACATTATAAATATTTACTAAAATAATTCTAATATAATTTGTCCAAAAAATATAAAATATGTTAAAATAATTAATATAAAATATATCATAAATTAATAATTACTTACATGATTTATAATAGGTATTATACTAATTAACAATAACAGTTAATGATGTCATAAATTCTAACAAATTATATCCACATTTTTCAACCTAACTATAAGGCTTATAATTCTTTAATAATAAATCCATCGATAAGAATAGTAAAATGGCTCTATCATCAATAAAACTAGAATTCCATGATATAATGATCAGTTTCATTATTTTCTTCTAATACCCTTGAATCCATATATAATCATTTTCATCATCAACTATATTCCTATCAATATAATCCCGTGGTATAATCCCCAATTTCAACCTGAAAATAATAAAGATCAAATTCTTAATAAATTTACAACCCCAACATAGATTCTATAGAATAACCCGCTCTAAATATTTATGAATCCTATGATCAATAGGTTTTAGGTAGATAAAATTCTCATATGTGTGGAGATATATATGCATCATGTAAAATATCTCTAATTTAAATACTATTTATATGAATCCTCCAACATTCATATTTTCTATGAATCTCTGAATTGGTTGTAACATCATCAGATGATGATCACGAGAAAACATAGAAAATCATATCCATATGATGTCATTATGATAGAACCATTACAATGATGTAATAAAATGAATCCCTTAAAAATAATTATAACAGTTTGATTATAATATTTTAATACTATAATGTTCTATAATATCATAATTCTGATGAACTAAAATAATTAAGTTTGATGGATCCAAACATCATTTAGTCTAATGAATATTACATCGGTCAGTCGAATAAACACAATATTAGTACATCCTATGGATATAATAGTATTTACTCTGATGAACGTGACTATAATTCAATATTATTTATCAGATTAAATAATTTGATCATTAAATTCATTTACCTTAAAACTACTTCTATAAGTTGTATAAAAATCAGTGTTCTCAAAAATTATTAAATATTTTTTATAAACAAGGAAATTAAAATAATATTTTAGCTGTGTTTTTGAGATTTTCAATATTATAAAAATGATAATTAGTTTGTACAAACATTTGACAGAACATAGAGAACCTTATAGGTAATGTATTTCATTTAATACATAAAATATTTATGTTTTTTTTTATTTTTTATTAAATATGGATAATTAAAAATTTATAAAGCATTTTGGGAATTAATTTTATTGATCAATGCACATATGATGAATTAAATGGATGTGAATGTTATGGGTGGTTCCTATTTATAGAGATCCCATGAGATAACTAATAGGTATCCTTAAAGAAAAAATCAGGCTTGTAATGTAATATGGGTATTTGTTAACACCCACCCATTTACTACAACTTCAATATTTTTTTTATCGGAATTGACATTGCAACTCATGAGAAAATTTTTGAGTTATTAATGGAACATTCATGAATGTACCAATTTTTTAATATCCATTATTTGAAATTCATTTATCTATATACTTTTGAAATATATATTGATATTATCAATGGATTCTCATTGAACTCATGTTGTAAAATAGAGGAAATATGAAATAATTATACACTATAAAATATTAAAATTTTCTCATTTAATATTGATTGATTCAGTTTTAAATATCCCTAACTGAACATCTAAGATCAAGATTAATTTTTTCCCATTTCATGGGAGAAGATTAAGGATACTATGAATGATTTTAATTATGAAATAATGTATATTATATTTTATTTTATATTTCAAATATAATATTTGAATCATGTATGTAACAAGTTATCTAATACTGTTAAAATGATTAATATTGATTGTTTCAATCCATTAAATATTATTCCAATGGAATAAAAAAACTATATATATGTTAGTTGAATCATGTTTTCAATCTAGTTTCTATATCGACAAAGTTATTAAACCCATATCAAAACCCATAACCTAAGATTGGTATAACACTTTTTCATATTTTTAATAATTATAAAATTATGTTCAATAACATATTTCATAGCTTCTCTCATATAGATTTAAATTTTTACTAAGTTGTGTACAATGAATAAAATATAATTTTTTCAATAGGAGTAATTTTTTTTAAAGAAAATTATTATACTATTATAAATAAATTAATTTAAATGTTCCTAAACCATTAAGGTTTTATAAAATTAAAATATTTGGAAAAATAAAATAATCACAATGGATTTTAGTTAAAACTTCTAACTCGTCCAACTAAATAGTTTAATTAAAACCTTATCCAAATATATGAAATTACTTATTTATTTCATCAAGACCCCATAATTATTTTAATATTTATGTACTATTAAAAATAATTCAAACTAAAAATGATATAAATAAACCACCAAATTCATTCATATTGTGATAATCATGTCACCGAAATTTTATTTACATATATCATATTTTCATGGTTATATTTCAATTTGAGAGTAATATATATTATATATATATATGTATATATATAAAAAATTAGTTTTCTGTTGTGATTTTGAAATTTAAAATTTATCCCGAGTTACTTAGATTCACTGAACAAAATTTCACTATTGTGATACCTACATTCATAGACATCATATATTCTGATTTTATCGTTTAAAATATAGATTAATTAATTTTTTAATTCATTTATTATGATTTAATGAATCATAACAATCATAAATAATATAAAAAAGTATAGTAGTAATAATTATTTTTATCCAAATAAACCATCTCCTCTATTGGACAATGAATTATTAAAAAGTGGTATCTATAAAAAGATAAAAAGGGTAATACAAAATTCTATTTCAACTTATGTTATCCATCATGATGATGTATTAAATGAAATAATGTCAAAACTAATAAAATAAAATATATTATAACATTAATGGAATAATAATAATATTTAGTAATAGATAATAATGGTTTAAATCCTCTCATTAATAAATAATCAATACCATATGAAGTATGAATGAAACTAAACCAGCCCTTTCATTCTATAATTTTTACAAAATATTCTACAAAAAAGATCCCAATATTTATAGTGTTTTTATGGGTTAAGGATATAAATAGTTTTAACTATAAAATGGTAATATTGGTAAAAACCCAATCTAAATTAATTAAATTATTTGGTTAGCTTTTAAAAAAATGTATTACACTTCTAGAATGAAGAAATTGAATTTAAATTGTTTTAATATTTAATCTTATTATATTATCAAAATTTGATTTAATTATGAAATGATTATATCTTAAACACATGTTTATCCTAATGAATGAAAATTTATATCAACACGTTTCCCAAAAAATTTATACATTAAGAAACATTTATTATAAATAATTATATAGATGAAAAAATACATTTTCATGATTTTCTAAAATACAGGAACATATATTTATATTTTATTTATGGAATATTTTTATTTTATTGTGGGGAAATTATTTCATAATTTTTTTACAATATTTACCATAATATGGGTTATCATACATAAATCAAACAAAGAACAAATAAATTAGAACCATTGGTTATATAGGCTACCATACAACCCTACTCTTGATTAGGATCTTCCTTGTTGAGATAATTATATTTAATTATTTAGAAGGGTAATATAAAAATGATAAGGGAACACTTTTTTTTACGAATGATAAATAATTCATCAAAACATCATTCCACTATGGGATCCTAATACAAAACCTATATTAATTATATCCAAATATGAAATAAATTTTATTGATATTTAATCACATTTTTATAGTACAATTATTTCCTTTTTATTGTTATACCAAATGACACATTGAAATATCTCTATAAGAATATATTAAATATCTTATAAATAATAAATAAATATATATTTGAGATTTATTGTTCTTATTTTCAAATAATATTTTTTATATTTTTATACCAATTAACAAACAAAAAAATATATCAAAGGATTCAACCACATGGTAAAATAGAATTTCAATGGAATACAAAGGAGATGGAGTGGAAAACATTCTAAAAAACAATAAAACTATTATTAATTTTTCATCATGTGATAATTTAATAGATATCTAGTTGTTCAGTGAAACATTTCCCCCCCCCCAAATATCATAAATTTTATTCTAGTATATTAAATTATTAGGATTAACTCTAAGGTTACTAATATTTTTGAGAGGAAGTATTTCCCTATTGGTTTATACTTGTATTTACAGAATATATTTAATTAAAAAACTTTAAAAATATTCATCCTATGCTACACATAAATTAATTTTTTTTGAAACTTTTAACAAAATAATCATTCTCATTAATTAGGATATATAGTCCCAAAATAAAACTTATACTGAATTATATTTATATATATATAATAAATATAAAATATATACTAATCAATTTTCAATTCATATTTAAAATAATTGATGAAATTATTCTATTTATATGGATCACAAATCAAATAGTAGGTTAATATTATTACATATACAATTTCTGTCCTTCTATTATAATTTCTACCAAAGGTATCTTCATAAAACATATATCAATTTTATATAATAAAAAATATATGATGATAAGATGATCATAAATAGGATATGAGGGGAATATAAAAATATAATAAATAATGTTGAAAATAAGAATTAAACAATATGATTATCCTCCCTATAACCTATTTTTCCTCCTAGTATATGTATTCACTCCCCATGTAATTGTTCCATTTAGGTGGAACTTAATAATCCATGCAAATTTATACATATCATTAAAATTGTCCAATTGAATCAATTTTATCTCATTACTAATTAAATAATTATTTTTCATCTCAAGCATGAAATGTAGTAAAATACAATTCAACTCTGCCGAATATTATATATATATATATATATATATATATATATTATATAAAATAATTATTCAATTGATGAAATAAAAAAAATTATTACGCTATTCAAATAATAAAGAACACATAAAAAGATTAATTGAGTTTAAAAAAACGTTGTCTGATAAATGATTATGATGTTTTGGTGTTATAGTGTTCCTTAGTATATTATGTTTTCCATTTATATGTATTTTAAATTACAATACATATATATAATTATAATCTACATTGTTATGAAATGAAACATTCTTAAAATGATTCCCAATGACTCTTGGAAAATAAAACATGAGTTATTTGGATGAATTATCATAAATCAAGAAAATGGATTACAAAATCAACATGATATAATATAATCCAACTTGATGATCCATTTCTTTCATATAAATTACATATAACATATAAATAATGTTCTATAGGTTGTTAAAATCTCTACTACATGAACCATCATATCATAAGCTACTAAATTGTTTCTCTTTTGACATTTAAAAAAAAGAAATTACTGTTGAATCCCTCAAATCAATTTACTCTTATAGGATATATCGATGTACCCAAATATAATAAAAAATTAATCAATCCTAAAATAGATTTCATATAACTATGTTAGGATACAAAGATACTCTTTTCATAAAAATAACAACCTTAAAGTTACTTATAATGAGTTTGTATTATAGCACAATGATATCCTTCAGACGATTCAAATTTACCTTTTTCAAATAATTAAAATAACAACACGTAGAATGTGATAAATTATATCAAAATGATACAAAATATTAATTCACAATATAAATTTTGACACACCTCATTGAATACTAATAATTAAATAAATTAAATTATGGTTGAACCATGAATTCATAAATAAATTAAGTCTATAAAAAATTAATTTCCAAAAAATTAATTAAATATATTTAAAAATTATATAACAATATATTAAAAATATCCCCTAATATACCATAACTACAAATTAATAATTTGATATAATTATTATTATATAAAAATAATTTTTTTCCAATGAATCACACTATCTTATATGTGCACATAATAAAATAGTTATTCCCAAAAACTCAAAAATCAATATCATCAGAAATAGCTGTATATACCTAATATTTATATAATGATATAATCATAATAGATAACTTAAGACCCAAAAATTAATAATTAAACAACATATATGATAACACTAATTATTTAATTTACTCGAAATAAACACTTCTCAAATCATGGTAAAAAACCAGAGAATATTATCAATGTAAATGAAATGATTATTCAGTGTAAAATGATTGATGTTTTATTCTTATATCCAGCTTCCGCTACACTATAAAACAAGGTCATTTGTGTCAATGAATGTGAGAGATAACATGAAAGAATAATTTATTTTATTATATTTCATAACAGAGGACTGAATATATGTGGTAAAATTACTATAAATGCTAAAATGATTTATAAAATACTAAATATATAAATTTTAAAACTGAAAATAATTATTTATAATTAACCATACCTGTAATGAATATTTTGTTAGTCCTACATTATTATTTTAATTATAAATGACCATTGAGAATTATCACCCACTCCAATTTTTTCACATTGGACAACGCTGAGACTGACACATACGCCTTACAGAACAGAAAATCAAATCCTTAAATATTTAAAATTATTCATAATAAATAAAATACATATTTAATAATGGTAATTTAAAATTAATAATTAGTAATTAATCTTTATAAATGAGTATATTGTTAACATCTATCGATTTGAGTTTTTTACACTTAAAAATAATAATCATTTATCGTTATTGAAAGGCTCAAGGCATATTTACCACATCTCAAGATCTTTTACCCATTTCAGACTACATCTCATTGTGTTTTCACATGAAACAAATTATGAGAGTTATATATTACCATAATAAATTCCACTGGAGTTCAATTACATGCATTGAACCAATAATAAATGAATAATTTCCCGCTAAATTAATATCATTATATTTGATCACATGATTACCAATAGACTGGTATTTATTTAAATATGATATTTCCAAAATTTCATAAATTAAAATTTTGGATTTAGATATGTTTCGTCATATAAATTAAATCATCAGAAGTAATTATTGGAAAAATAATAACAAATAAAATAAAATCCAAAAGTCCAAAGTATTAGTTTCAATAAGGACTATTTATTGACTGTTTTATTTTACAATACAATGTAAATATCTTCCATATGATTTTTCACACATGCTTTTTTTTTATAATTATTATACATAATTTTCATCATAATTACTCTGGGAAATGGGAAAGCTAAGATAAATGTTTTCTTAGATACATAATAACGGGATAACATGAGAGAGATATGGATAACATAGGTTATTATAATGAATATCATAAATAAGCGTACATAAAAACATGAAATATTGAAATAATTTTGAAGGATTATGAAAATAATATAAGGAAATCATACCCATATGAATAAGAACCATGAAACATATATGTGAATAATTGATATAGTATGTAAAAATATCATCATATATCATTGGAATATTTAATTTAAAACAAATAATAGCATCAAAAAAATAGATGACATTGTTAACCACACATGTCTAGTAATGTAGTATACAGGTGTAACAACAAATATTCCATAACAAAATTATCTATTGATATATAATAATTTACCCAATAAATTTTATGAATATACAATTTTGATACCACACATATTAAAAATATATATCCTAGAATATTTCTACGACATTATCATGAAAGAACATGGACCACCAAAAACATTTCACACAAATTGTCCCATGTAATACCCATTGAACATTCTTGACTTCCCCCAACTCGGTAGGCAGTTCAAAAAAATAAAAGCTAAGACATTTTGAAAAACTTTTAAACTGCATTATTCAATTTTCAGTCATTGATTGTACATTTGATTCATTACATTAATTTATAGTCATTTATTGTATTTTAATTTATTAATTTGATTTTTTAGTGATACTGTGTTCGGCGACCTGTCATAGGTAATCGTTCACCGATATCAGAAGTATATCTATGTAGAATAAATGTTACTATATAAGAAACTTGGTTTGGCACACAGTTTGGTAAGATAGTTTAAACAAAATATGTGTCCATCCATGTTAAACTAGATTCTCTATGGAAAAGGGATCACAATATACAAAACCATGCAGTCAAAACATGTGGTATTCCATGATTTAAAATTTTCTAAAATTCCAAAAATAACCTTTCCTAATATAACCATATTCTCCCCGTATTATTCAAATTATTATTCCCCTAATACCTGGAATCATCTTCTTTCCAATACATTCTCCTCTTGGATCCATTTCTTGGGTGGTTTTTATCTACATTATGAAATAAAACCTCAATTAAGTGTCACTTCTCTGCTATCCTAAGACATTTCTTCATTCTCTATTATTTTTACTTCAACTTTCTGGTTTTTATAAACTAGGGACGATAAAATAAAAAACCATTTTCAGGGGGTTTGGCGATTATGTTTATTTATTGATTCTATGGGATATCCTACCAACTTTTAATGTATTTTCCAAATGATTCAATGAGTTTTCTTGGAAATAGTTCAGTGGTTTCTATGTGTGAGATTATTTGAATACGTAATTAGCTTTCTTTTAAATTATATTTTTTTCTAAACTATGGTGTGTGTGTGTAAATGGGAAATTTAAAAGGTGTTTTCATTTGATTTCATGGTTTTTAAAAAGGATATTCCCCGTTTTATGTGTCTGGATATGGATATGGTGGATTGTATATTATGAATGTGGATTTCCATATAGTCTGGGAATAATTAGGAATCGAAGAAGATAATCATTGGTACCTAGATGGAAATACCTGGAAAATTATGATATATGAGGAATAAGAGATTCAGGATATCCTCTCTAGAAGGATTAAGATGAACCACTAACAAAACTATTTTATTGTTGAATGGATTTTTCATGGATATGGAATTGAAATATGGAATTACCTCCATGATTTGATCAAAACATATTTTATGATACTGTATCTAGACATACCCAAGCTACTTAGTAATTTTAATTGGTGGTAATGTGGAAAATTTTTAATAACATATAGGTTGTAAAGACCCAGAAAACCTATGGATTTTTTTAATACATTGTAATTTTACAAGTCTGTGAATTTTGAAGGTGAAAGCTCCTGAGGGCTGGTGTGCCTGTAATCAATTTATGATGTTTTGTACGGGTTCATTCAGTAAACGTACAAGCAGGATTTTATATCATTCTAACCGGTGATTGGAATTGAAATCTGAGGGCATCGTTATACTCGCAGCGCCAGTATTCGTTTAAGGAGACATTCACCTTGATGGTAGTTGGTCAAGAATAAAATTTATTATTTGGGTTTCTATAAAAAAATAATAAAATAATGTGAGGTGCACATTATTTTATTTGAGCCACCAAGTGAGTGTTGGTGGTTAAAACTTCCTAATGGGAGATAGAGGTGGGACCACGACCCCATAACCTCCCTTGAGAGGTTATGCTGGTGGGGCCCACCAAAACATAACCTCCCGCGATAGGGTACGACATAGAGACGACATGGGGCTAAACCCCCTATTGATGGAGGAGAGTAGAACGTCTCAACTCTCCCTCATTAATGGTAGATAGCCCTTTCACCTCCTCTAATTAAATATTTATGCCAACTCTAGTGGATTAATTAAGAGGAGTTGTGTAATTAATTCACCATTTTTTAATTTTGTGCCAACACATAAAATAATAGATCTTTTATTATTTGTGGGTTAGCATTGTCCATTATGGTGGAAACCATTGGTGTTTTGAGAAGAGGATTATTGGTAGAAGTCCCCAACGATGAAGTCTCGCCCACGAATAACGAAGAAAGCCAACAATCCCCTTCAATTTTATTCCCTGGACACCTACCAACATGGAACCACTTCCACAACTGTCGTGCAAATCCAGGAGTGGAAGAGTGCGGCAGACGATACAACTGACAACTCCTTCTTCCCATTACTTCACCATCGAAGACCAACAATTAAAGGTAGGGGTTTTATTTTGAATATGATTTACACACATGTTCTTTCAATCATTAAAATGAAGAATGTGGATGTTTCCCTTTTGAAAGTTTTTGGGATTAATCTTTACGGGTTGGTTGTTATATTTCATTCTTGAGAGATAATTGATACCACCCTAAATGCTGAGGGTGTGGGCCAAACCAACATGGTCTGACACCCCTGTATTTCTTGTTTGAGATGATCCCCGTTATGGCAACGAAGCAATCAGATGACGAAGGCGGCAACGACAAAGTTCATGCTTCTCGCGGCCTCCTCAACCACCACCGCCCTTGCGGCACTACGTTCTAATAAGCCCCGACCGAGCAGGCCTCCCCGCATCCCGCACACCCGGCTGCACCGCTGGCCTGCGCCGGCCCGAGCCGCACCGAATCAGCAGGCCTAGCCGCCTCCTGGATTCCATCCCACCTGGGCGCGCCTTACCCGATGCCCTCCTAGATGCAAGTCGGCCTGTGCATTTCCCTCTCAGCTGCCCTCCTGACCAGTCCAAGACTTCCCCCCCCCCCCCCGGCCTGCCCGACCACCCCACCATCAATCCCATGCCGCTGCCACCCGGCCTGCCCGGCCACCCCATCGGCCTACCCAGGCCGCCTCCCGGTTCCCGGCTGAACCGATCGAGCCACGCCTGCCTCCCGAGTCGGCTCGTTGACTCTCTCGTGGCGCCGCTGGACGAACCAAAATAGCCTCCCAGGCCGAGCCACCCGATCTGTGCCCTCGCGGTGACCTCCATGCCGAACTTCCCACGCGGCTTGTTGGGCACGGCCCTGTGGGCCGGGCCAGACCCAACACGTCTGATCGGGTGGACCCAGACTAGGTCAGCCAAGACTAATACGGGTCGAGTCGGTCCAACCGTGTCAGACCGGAACTGACCCCACTACATGCGTTTACTTTCTTTAGATATATCTTTGGCACTTCACGATTGTTTGACAAAGAGTCAGTGGAACTGGTTTTGTAGGAGCATGAAGGTCCCTTTGAGTATAACCCACTGGAGTTCGAGGTAATCTTGAGATACGGTCAATTTTGATTGTACACGAAACTAACCGGCCCCCAGGGACTAAAATACTTATAAATCATAGACTGATCATCTGATGGGCGCATCGTCTATACCGTTGAGACCCCTATGACGAGGAAGACCTTTAAGATACTTCTACGTGGGACATAGTGACAGTTAGAGTATCGACCAGTAGCATGTGGAGAGGATCTTCCAGTGATGAGTAGAGATTTGATTGGGAACCATGTAAATGGATGAGACTTGAATACTGCAGATCGAGCGACTTGGAGTGACTCATATGGCCTAGTGTGGAGCTCTATATTGTGGCGGCAGACCCACAATGGAGAAACACCTAATTGTGGTGTTGGACCCAAGATATTCGACATGAGAAGTACCTCTATAGGCTATGAGGGGGAGAACCTGGTTGTGGCGGCTGACCTATATTGGAGAGTGCGTCTATGTGACGAAGTAGACCCACGATACTCGACAGGAGTAGTACCTCAGCAATCCATGGTTAGTGTGAAGCACATGGTGGGGGCGGCAGGCCCACTGTACTTGATAGAGGAGAAGTTCTCCATCAAACGAGGGTTCAAAATGTTACTACCCCTATAATAAAAATCATGGTTGACCTGAGTCAGTAACATTTGTGTTTACCTCATGATTTAGATGGATTACATGATAACTTAGGTATATTTATGGGCATATACCTATGTAATGTAATATATTTAACTCTTATTTGTTCGTATATCCTTGTTGGATTTTGTGAGGTATTGAGGGTTTCGAGGTCCCGACTGAGTATCGTTATACTCACCCCTACACGGGCTATGCCAATACCTCGTTCATTGGATGCAGACAACGTACAACGCTGACCGAGGCAGAGTGTACCACGAATGGACGGTACTCAGAGGCGGACCACACGGCGTGATGGAACATGAGGGAGACATATAGACCTAGAGTGCTGTGGAGGCTATCTTTACCTACCCTTCAGGTAGGAATCTCAGAGGATGATCCATCACCTTTTTTTATTTTCCTTAGTTGTACTTGTACCTTCCCATTCATTTTAATTTACAGTTGGGTTTGCATTTTAGGTCCCTTTTACTTTTCAGTACTCTTTTGTACATAGTTTTACCTAGTGTTATTCTTCCATATTGAACTCTGTTGGTGCATGATTATAGTTTATAAAGGAAATTCCTTCCCAGCATTGGGATTTATGCCTTTGGTGCTAGTCGCTAGCCCCAGGCCTATGGAAGACAGGCTTATGGTAGTCACGACACGGATCCCGAGGACATGTCGTGGAAAATTGGTATCAGAGGAGTTGGTTCTACCAAATATGATTTGACATTGATCTTTATTTTCTTTGAAGAAATAGTGTTAGGGGTACCATGTGTGGTTTTCAGTTCAGGTTGTCCAGTGTTGTTGTCGTGGCTGACGTATTCATACACCAGGAACCAGACTTCTGATCTCTAACATAGTGCACGAAAACACTCATTTCAGCTGTGTTTTCAAAAGTTTTTATTTATGTCACCTCAACTAGTTCATCTCACCATGTATAACCTTTTGACTATGTCACATCTGTTTTTTTCAAGATTCCACCCCGTGGATGACCAGTTAGAGCCCCGTGAGTTGTTCTCGCAGATATCCCACCGAGCGACGAGGCCTCTGTACATGGCCCTTTTCTAGTAGAGGTACTAAATGTACCACTTTTGACTAGGCCACCGATCCCACTAGACCTAATAGAAGACGATGCTCGCCGCTTGAGCGCATTGCACGAGTTTTAGCACTATAGGCCACCCAGATTTACGGGAGAGACAGAAAATCAAGTAGGCAAGGATTGGATGGAGGCTATGGTGAGAGTATTCAGACTGGTAGGGACACCAGTAGACTTCAGGGTGATTCTTATTGGCATATTTCTACTGGAAATAGCGGGCAGATGGTAGAGCCTGATGCTCCAGGTTCACGATGAGATGACGCTACTCTGGGATGAATCTGAGAGCCGATTTCGGGCAGATTTTTTCCCATACACCCTACATGCGGTGAAAATATAAGGGCTACTATCTCTACAGTAGGGTTTTATAATGATAGCACAGTACTCAATGAGATTCACCGACCTCTCGTGCTACTCCACAGATATGGTATAAGACCCATTCTATAGGACCCGAATCATTGAGTAGGGGTTCAGGTGAGAGATCAGAGCTTCAGTGATCTCACTCAGCATCCCAACGTAGGCGGGGGTGTTGGATTGAGCCCTATTAGTGGAGATTTTCCTGTCAAGCAGCCTTTAGCAGCGAGACCCAACACAAGTCGACATGTAGCAGAGTCTTCCTGCAGCTGGTAGTAGACAGATGAGGTAGAGGTCCAAGAGGACCATAACTAAAGGTGGACGACCGCACGACTCAGGATCCGTTTTACGGGGCACCCTAAGTGGAGATAGGCCTTCAAGGAGCGGGCATTGTTACTCATCTGGAAAGCATGGTCACATGGCTTGTGACTGTCCGACCCGCAATTCATATGATCAGCTGACAGTCAAAGAACTGCCTTGGTAGAGACATATATTCGATCGAGGTGGTCCGTAGGAAGCAGGCGAATGTGGTAGAGGAGATGGTCATGCACCGGATTGTGGGAGACGAATCGAGGTGTTACCGCCACCACCACTAGGAGGTCCACCCAGACATCAGAGAGCATGTGTCTAGGGGAGAGCTCAGCTCCAAGAAGCTGAGGCTTACGATCATGGTGTCTGGAGATGATTTGAGGTACGATCTTTGTCCACTCCACCATAGATGAAGATCTTATATACACAGGATCCAGACATACATTCATTTCTACTGCCCCCGTTAGGTTCTCAGAGTATCCGACGAAGCTGTTTGCTCGTTCCCTACAGCTAGAGACTCTTACGGGAGAAGACTCGTCGATTACACCTTGGTGCCAACATTGTGATATTACTCTAAGAGGTGAGAGCATCGGCTGGGATCTCCTAGTAGTGGCGTCGAATCCTTATGATGTCATCTTTGGTATGGATTGGTTATCTACAGTCCATGCTCAGATTGACTATATTAGGCGCAAAGTGCGGTGTGTCTATACAGATGGGACCAAGTTCACCTTCACCGGCAAGAAGGGATCATTTGCAACACTGGAAGGAATTACCCAGAGGAGGTTTCAGAAGATCACTCATCAATTAGCCTTCCATACCCTTAGAGAAGATGATGTGGAGAGTCCGATATATCCTGTACTGGTGGACCAGTATGAGGATTTGTTTCCTGACGATGTTCCAGGACTTCCTCCTCACAGATAGGAGGAATTCTTCATTGACTTATACCTCAGGACGACACCTATATCTACACCATCATATAGAATGACTCAAGTGGAACTTCGTGAGCTATGGGTAGAGCTAGAGGACTTACAGGGGAAGGGATTCATCGGGCCCAGTGTTTCTCTCTATGCAGGCCCGATTCTCTTCGCGAAGAAGGAATATGGAATTTTGATGCTTTGTGTCGACTACCTTCACCTGATCCAGGTGACCGTGAAGTTGAAGTACCCACTCTTGAGGATTAGTGACCACTTTGAACCACTTAAGGGAGCAGAGTTGTTCTCAAAGATAGACCTTACGTCAGGCTATCAATAGCTCAGAGTTCCAGATGATGATATGAAGAAGACGACCATCAGGTGTCGGTACGACCATTACAGGTTCTTGGTTATTCTTTTCGGCATAACCAATGCTCTAAAAGTGTTCATGTGACTCAAGAAAATGATCTTCTAGTAATTCCTCAACCTATTTTTCATAGTCTTCATCGATGACATTATGATCAACACGACTACTGAGGAGGAGCATGCCTACCATTTGCGAGTAATACTGGACACAATCTGAGAGCAACAGCTTTTTGGTAAGCTCTCGAAGTGCCAGTTATGGATCCAAGTGGATCACTTTCTAGGACATGTAATCTTATAGGCTGGATTTGGAGTGGATATAGTGATGATTGAGGTGATACCTACTTGGGATCCACCCACGAGTGTGATGGAGGTACGAAGATTCCTTGGTTTGGATGGTTACTACCAGAGGATTGTCCTAGACTTCAACAAAGTTTCAGTACCACTATCAGCCTTGAAAAGGAATGGGAAACCCTTAGAGTTGTCTAAGAGATTCCAGATGAGTTTTTAAGAGCTGATGAAGAGGCTCACTAGTGCTCCCATCCTGATGATTCTAGAGGAAGGTGTAGGGTACGTAGTCTACTGTGAAGCATCATTGACCAGACTCGGGTATGTACTAATGTAGGAGTGATAAGTGATCGTGTATGGTTCAAAGAAGCTGAGACAACACAAGAAAAACTATGCTACCCATGACTTATAGTTAGGAGGAGTTGTCTTATCTTTGAAGATGTGGTGACACTATCTGATTAGTGAACGTTTTACCGTGTACTCTGATTAGAAGAGTCTTAGGTATATCCTCTCTAAGAAGGACATGAACCTGAGACATCGACGTTTACATGAGTTCCTCTAGAAATATGACATCTAGATAGTCTATACTCATGGTAAGGGGAACGTTGTTCCAAATGAAATCAGTAGGAGAACCAGTATATAGCTACTAGGAGAAGCGACGAAGAAGCTGACCGCCTTACAGATATCATTTTTGGATAGTGATAGAGCATATTTCCTTTATCCCCGTAGAGTAACTCCCCCACTTCGTATGCAAGTCAGAGAGGCATTGTATGGGGATGATGACTGTGAGACATGACATGCTCAGATATTCAAAGCGCAGCATACTGATGGATTTTCTGAAGGTGGGGAGCACGCCATCCTCTTTAGATGACGTACTGTGGTGCCAGTGTCACTTTCAGATGAATTTTTGAGGGAGTTACACACATCACCTTTATAGGTACATCCAATAGTGGCGAAGATGTACCAGGACCTCCGGAGACAAAACAGTTGGCCAGGAATGAAGAAGGCATTTATAGAGTTTGTCTCTCGGTTCATCACTTGTCAGTAAATGACGGTAGTGCACCACATACCAGCAGGATGGGTGCAGCCATTAGAGGACCCAAAGTAGAAGTGGAATGGAATATCATTGGAATTAATGGGGGGTATTCCACATAAATCCAGTGGTCGTGACTCTATTTTGGAGATTAGTGACCGACTGACCAAGTCGGCCCACTTCCCACCGATCAGAGAGTAGGGTTCAGTAGAAACCATGGGACGACTCTATGTAAAGGAGATTGTGTGGAAACATGGTACCATCTTCTATTGTATCTGATCATGACACATGTTTTACTTATCAGCTATAGAAGGGGTTGTCAGAGGCTTTCAGGACACAAAATCGTCTGAGCACCGCCTTCCACCCTCAGATGTATGGTCAGACTGAGCAGACCATTCAGACCCTCAAGAACATGTTGCGTGCTTGTTTTCTCGACTTCGGTTGCAGTTGGGAGGATCACCTAACTTTTCTAGAGTTTTACTATAACAACTGCTATCACTCCACCATTGGGATGGAACATTTGGAGGAGTTATATGGGCAACCCTGTAGATCACACTTGTGCTAGACTAACCCTAGGGAGCCATCACTAGTGGGACCAGAGATGGTACGAGCTACCACAGAGAAGGTGTAGATCATCTAGGTAGGGATGAAGACTGCACAGAGCCGTCAGATGTCGTACACTGACAAGAGACGGAGACCTTTGGAGTTCGAGGATGGTGACCACATCTTTCTAGGGGACTCACCTTGATGAGGTATATAGATATTTGGATAAGGCGGAAAGTTACCTCTAAAATTTATCAAACCATTCCAGGTCCTCTATAGGGTTGGGGAGGTGTCATACACCAGAGCTCTTCCACCTCAGTTACACCGAGAGCCGGAAGTCCTCCAGGTATCTCATTTGAGGAGATATGTGCATGACCCTTCTCACATCATCGACCACGGAGATATGGACTTCAATGATGGTGTTAATTTCACGGAGGTTCCAGTGGAGATTGAGGATCAACATGATTGGTTCCTATGTGGATTTTTAATACCTCTAGTGTGTGTACACTAGAACACGGGAGCCTCCATGAGAGCACATGGGAGCATGAGGCTCAGATGTGTGCTCAGAACCCCCACTTGATCTCATAGTTCGAGTTGTAGCTTACGATGATATAACAACCTGCGATGGGGTGAATGTAAAAATCCGGAAATCCCGTGAAATTTTTTTAATTCATGAGAATTTTCCAAGTCTGAAAATTTTTATGGCGCAAGAATATGAGTCCCGGTGTGCTTAGAATCAATTTTTGATGTTTTGTACGGTAATTTTCAGTAATCGTATGAGCGGTATTTTATAACATTTGAACCAGTGCTCGGAATTAAAATATAAGGGCACCGTTGATCTCACAGCGCCGATATTCGCTTAAGGATACGTTCACCTCGATGATAGTTGGTTCGAATTAAAAGTTAGTTATTGTGTTTTTATAAAAAATAATAATAAAATAATGTGAGCTACACTTTATTTTATTGGATCCGCCATGTGTGTGTTGGTGGTTAAAACCTTCTCATGGGAGTTGGAGGTAAGACCACCAGACCATAACCTCCCTTGAGAGGTTATGGGGGTGGGGTCCACCTGAACATAACCTCCTGTTAGAGGTTGCGATGTGGGTACAACACGGGGCTAAACCCTCTATTGATGGGGGAGAGTAGAACCTCTCAACTCTCCCTCATTAAGGGGGGAGATCCTCTTCACCTCCCCGAATTAATTCTTTATCCCAAGTCTCCTGGATTAATTAAGGGGATCTGTGTAATTAATTCTCCATTTTTTAATTTTGTGCCATCAACTAAAATAGTATATTTATTATTATTTTTGGGTTGGCATTGTTCATTACTATGGAAACCATGGATGTTTTGAGGAAAAAAATTATTGGGAGAAGGCCCCAATGAAGAACTCTGGGAAATGAAGACCGAAGAACGCCAATAATCCCCTTTGATCTTCATCCCAGACACCAATCGATGTGGAACCACTTCCACATCCTTCGTGCGAATTCGGGAGTGGAAGGGTGCGACGAACACAATGAATGAAAACTTCGTCTACTTCCTGCAACATCACCATCAATGACCAACGATTAAAGGTAGGTGTTTTTTTAATATGTTTTACACTCATGTTGTTTTTTTCATTCAAAACATGGAATGTGGTAGTTTTCCTTTTTGTGGGTTTTCGGATTAATATTTGCGGGTGGGTTGTTAGACTCCATTCTTGAGATCCAATTGATACCACCTAAACACGTAGGGTGATGGAAAAACCAACAAGGACAGACCTCTCAGTCGTTCTTGTTCGAGATTATACATGGCATGGAGATGAAGCCACGAGATGACGAAGGTAGTGACACAAAAGTTATGCTTCTTGTGGCCTCCGAAACTAGCGCCGCCCTCTTGGTGCTCTGACCGAACCGGTCCCGACCGACCTGGCATTTGTGCGTCCCGTGCACCCTGCCACACCACGGGCCCTCACAGTCTCGAGCCGTGCCGAACCAGCCTACCCGGCCACCGGCCTACCTGGCTGCGCCATGCCTGATGCCCTCCCGGCCGTTTTCCAGCCTTCCAGGTGCCCTCCCGGCCGCCCTGCCGGCCCAAACGGGACGGCGCCTGTCCTTCCTGACAGCCCCTCTAGCCTTCCCAGGCCACCTCCAAGCCTGCCAGGCTGCCCCGCCAGCCAGTCCGGGCCACCGCTCAGCCTACCCGACCAACCGACCTGCATGCCCGACCACCGCTCTACATGGTCGGCTGCCCCGACGGGCTACCCAGGCCGCTCCCTGGTTCCCAGCCGAACTGGCCGAGCTGCGCCGGACTCCCTCACGACGCCGCTAACTGAACCGACTCATAACTCCCTGGCCAAGCTGCCCGAACCGCGACCCATGTGGCGCTGACAAAACCAAGCCGACCATGCCCTCTGGGGCGAGCTACATCCCTCGCGGCGACCTCTGGGAAGAACTGCCCACGCCGCTGCGGGCCGGGCCCTGCGGGCTGGGCCAAACCAAAAAAGATTACCCACCCGATGTTTTGGGCCAGAACCAACAGGTTTGAAATGGTCTACCCAGATCGGGTCAGGTGAGACTATGATGTGTCGAGTTGGTCCGACCGAGTGGGACCAGACCTAGGCCCACTACCGACCTTTACTTTCTTTGCCCATTTCTTCAAGACCGGATGACCATTTGACGAACCGTCAGCAGCACTGGTTTTCTAAGAGCACGAAGGTCCCTTTGAATATACCCCACATGAGTTTGGGGTAATGTATAGATATAATCTGGTTGGATCGTATACAAATATTACCGGGCCCCCGTGACTAAAAAGATTATAACTCACAGACCGGGCGTCCGATTAGTGCGCTATCTATTGAGTTGATACCCCTATGAAAAGGGATACTTTTGAGATACTTCTACATGGGACTTCGTGATAGCTGGTGTATCGACCAATAGCTTGTGAAGAAGATATTCTAGAGACGAGCATACATTTGTACCTGAACCTAGTAGATGGCTGGGACATGATGACTACTGATAAAGCGATTCAGAGTGACTCATATAGCCCAATGGATAGTGTCTCGTTGTAGAGGTAGAACCATGACAGAGGACCGTCTGGTTGTGGTGGAGACCCGCGATACTCGAGAGGAGGAGTACCTCTGGAGGCTATCAAGGGGAGTGCCTGGTTGTGGCGGCAGAAATATGGTAGGGAGCGCCTCTGTGTGAAGCAACAGACCCACAGTTCTCAACATGAGGAGTACCTCAGCCGTCTATGGATAGTGGGAAGTGCCTTGTTATGGTGGAAGGCACACTTTACTCGATAGAGGATGAGTTCTCCAGCATGATAGGGTTCAAAATATTACTACCCCTATATAAAAATCCCGGTTGAACTGAGTCAGTAACTTTTATGTTTACCTCATGAATGAGATGGATTAGTTGATAACATAGGTATATGTAGTGGCATATACCTAAGTAAGGTTATATGTGGAATTAATACATTGTGGTCTATCCTTGTCAGATTTTGTGAGACCTTGAGGCTCTCGGAGTCTCTAATGAGTATCGTTATACTCACCCATGCACGGGTTATGCACACACCTCGTTGTGTTGCATGTAGACAACAAACAGCACTGACTGAGGCTGAGTGTCCAGGACTGGACGGTAACCGGAGGTGGATTACATGATGTGATGGAACACAGAGGAGACGAATAGAACAAGAGTGATGTGGAGGCTAACTGAACCTACCCTTCATGTAGGAATTCCAAAGGACGATCCAACAACTGTATTTACTTTTCAACACTATTTTTTACATGGGTTTACCTAGTGTTTTGCTTCCTCTTTGTACTTTATTTGTGCATGCTTATAGTTTATAAAGGCAATGCATTCCCAGCTTAGGGATTTACGCATTTGGTTATAGTCACCAGTACTTGGCCTATAGAAGGCGGGCTTGGGGTAGTAATGGCACGGGTCCTGCGGACGGGTCGTGACATAGGTTATTACATTTTTCATTACCTTTTTTAAGAAATGACAAAAATATAAAAAAAATATTTATTTCTTTATAAAAATGGGTATCAATACTTTTCAAATAATCAATATTCATTGAATACTTTTTTCATTCAACTTATCATGTTATCTGACAACCTACATACACCCAATGGGTGTTTATAGACATCATTTTTTCTAACCCGGGTAAAGGAATAGCTTTATATAGAGGTGTATGTTGCACTTTCTAGTAGTATTTTGGGATAGGTGTTGATGGTGACATGAATAATGGATTTACCTTGTGTCCTAATGAGATTAATGTCTATTTTTTTCCTATATCCTTTTTTACTATTTTGTAATACATTTATTATTTGAACCATTAAACATGTTCGTTATCCACTTTTATATATTGGGTTATCCATAATGCCAAAATTTAATTTTTTATGTGGATAAATGTAATGGTAAAATCATTCCAAATGATCTCAACATTTTATTAACTAATATTGTGACCCCATAATATTTTAAATAAACACTACGGTGAACATCGTATATGAAATTCCCAACCAAGCTTAAATAAACCATAAAATATTATTTTATAAATTTTATAATATAATAATTTAATAAGGATTATTAATAGGATAAACAACATTATGATGTATATATAAATAAAATAATAAATTGAAAATTATTTATTACTTCTTATGAAATATGCACTACGTTTTTTTAAAAACATTTTAGTCTTCAAAATACATTATCTTCAAAAAAAATTTATTCCATCTATTTAGTGGATATTTTAATTACATTTAGGAAAATTTAAATATTTAAATAATAAAAATAATATCAATTTTTAAATGTTTTAACGCAAATTATATTCATATGAATTAGTGGGTTGTTTTAAAAAAAAGTGAATTTTGATGAAATGTAAAAATTTCATTTTTTTTGAAATAATTATTTTTGTATTAAATAATATAAAAGGATCAATTTTATTTTAAAATCATTTCAATGTAACATAATACCAATTATTAATCAATGTTTCAATTTTTTTACTTGAATCGTTTTTTTAGATTTGGTATAAATCAATTATTATTCAAAATTATAGTTTCTAAAAAACAATATTTCAATGTGTCATAATGTTTTATATTAAATTATTTTCAGCCACATCAAGAATTTTTAACAAAAAAATGAGTTAAATATCTTTACTTTCTAATTTAGATATATTAAAATGCATCTACTATAATTCTTCTTTTATGAATATTAACCACGGAAATTTGTTTTATCATTGTTATGGTAAAATGTATAATATATGATTAAACCCATGAGATATGATCATCAAATAATCCTAAAAAATATTATTTTTCATATTGGATTGATTTATTCAATTAATTTCCATCCATGAATCAAATATATGGCCACATGGTGAAATATTTTTGGATTTGGACCATAATATTAATTTAAAGAAAGAATAACCACAATATGTCACTATCATGAATTTAATATATATTATATTTATACATATTCACTATAAGAGGATATTTATGGTTATATGTTTTTATATTAAAGTAAAATTATTTTTTATAATATTTATTTTTATTTTCATAATGAAATAATTACATTAAATGTGTATTCAACACTTACTCAGTGTATAGGCATGCAATAGAAAAAAAAATTTAAATAATATTAGAAAGCATATAATTAATTTTGATTGGGTGAGTTAACATTTTTACAAAATTTCGAAGATACATATAACATATTATATATGTTTGAATGGTTTATATTGAAATATATTGATTTCATGGTTTCTTCATTCGAATTATGTCAATTTTTTATAATATGACATTAACCATATTTTTTACACACAATATTTATTTATTTTAATTAAATCAAAAAAACATAAAAATGGAAAATAGGTTGATAAATTATAAAAAATTCCCATATTTTCCATTTTTGAGTCTATTACAATTATAACCATTTTATATGTAAAAAATCTCTAATGTAGTTAAGGTTAAAAATTTTCATGCAATGGGTTAAAGAAAAAGATATGTTATACAATAACATATAAACCTATCTAACTATGATTACATGATTAAATAAGGAACATATACTTATTATAATTGATTTCATGACATTTTGGAACAACATTACATGAGTTTTAAACATTTTCTATAATAATATTTTATGTATTTCCAAAAATGACATTATGGATATTTTATAATAAAATATGTTTATATTAAATAGTAAAACATAATGAAAATATAATATTTGTCCTATTGATTTTCCTATTTTCTATTATTTAACCAATTATCCTTTAATGATCAATTTCTATTTTATTTTCATATTCTTGACCATTCTTGTGTGCAAAACATTAGTAATTTAGTAACAGTTAAAAGGGGTAATGAGGGGTTAAAATAGATATAAATTGATGAAAAAATGTACAAATAATTTACAAATTTTATATAACTATATTTGTTATAATAATACTCACCATAAAATAAAAATATATAAATTTTTATCACCATAAATTTAAAAATTAATTTATTTTAATTCTATATGTTAAATAATTCTTATAGTGTGCCTCGCCTCAAGTACAAAACGACACTTATTCTTTACATTTCATCACACCTATTGAGACACTTAGCTCGGCCAGACCCAAAAACATTCACTCCCAAAAATCTGTATCTATGTTATATTAGATACAATATTCCTAAAATATCAAATGTTTGGTCTTTAAGAAGGGATATATAGGAGGACTGTAGATAAAGGGGAAATCATCTTTACAAATAGTTTCATGTTTAAATGGTCTTATATTTACAATATAATAAATACACTCATACTAATATAAATCTAGTATAATAGATATAATAATATGTTATTATTTATAATGTACATCCTTTTACAACATTGTCTCTAAGGCATGAAGTTGAAAACATCATGTGTGTGTGTGTTTGTTTGTTTGTGTATCTAGAAACAACTTACTATCTCCACATCACTCTGATATTTGGTATTCATCAAATTTAATAATTTAAAATTATAAATTTATTATGAATTAAAATATATTATATTTATGAAATATTAATCGGTTTTTAAATATAATATAACATTTACACTCATATATTCCATTTATTGTAAAAAATAGTGTTGCTCGTGCGTATGTGTGGACTACCAACCCACATAGAGATGTGATTCATTTTTCAATTTATCTTTAAAAGGATTAAAATTGAGACAAATTTAATGAATATGTATTATTTATTTAATATAATAATAATTTTTTAAAATTGTATAATTATTTTTATACCATTAATTTCATCCAATCTAAATAGAAAACAATGATTAAGCATATATATGGTATATTATCCCAATAAATGGTGTATTTCAATATTTTATATCCACCATTGAAGAATGGTACAAAATTATAGATCATTGATAAATATAATATTTATAATAATAATTTCAATCAATATATTTTTAACCATCTAAACAAATAAAATGTTGGAACTGCCAAAAGAATGCTTATATGAAAAACAAGAGAGTTAATTATTAGAAATGTATATTTTACTAAAGAAATAATTAAAACGAATTTGAAATATTTTTATTATTTCATTTTTTTATATATTAATATTACTATTTTATAAATTAAAATAAAATTAAAAAAATTATCCTTGAGGATAAATAAAATCCAATAAATAGATAAGTGTTGTAAGGGGTGTCTAAACTCAATTTCAATTCATAGTGTTATAATCTATTATAAATGACTATATTTTTCTATGATTATGTGTTAAATGATATATGATTTATTTTTTTTATTTAATATCCTATTTTTAGTTACATTCATCGCACATAATCACACCATTTATTAATTCTCATATCAATGATTTAACCATTGCATGTTTTTATTTCACAATATCATGAAACCTTTGTATTGTATAGGTTTATGTATTTGTTGGTGGAATAATAAAATGATTTTATACTATAAAAATATATTTTATAATTACATTTTGGATTTTATATATTTTATACCTTTCTTTCAATATCCACAATTTCAGTACTAAAGATACTAAAATAAGTTTTCTAAGGAAAACATATTTTTTTCCTACTCAAACATTAATCATTTTATTTATTTTCTATATTTTCCCCAAAAGTTTATACATAAAATTTTCATTAATCTTCCATTATTTATTAAATAATTTCGTTCCTTTAATTTAATAATAAAGTTATTTTAAAATGATTTTTCTTTATTATTTTTTAAATGATGTGCATTTAAATATTTTTATAAAAATTGTGAAAGGAATTTTTATTAATGTAATATACATAAATATAATTTTCAATAATAATTATAACTCAATTTAATTACTAATCATTTCTATGTTTCAATATTTATATTCATATAATAAAATTTCCTTAATATTCAAGAGTATTTTAAAAAAAAGACGATATCAAAGTGAAAATTTTATTTTCTTCAAGAATGTCTTTTGTTTCATTCAAAATATTTCCATTAATCAATGATAAAACCAATTTATTTTAGTTATTATCCAATTGGGAAATGTTTATGGATACCATCTAGAGTCTTTATTTGGATGGATTATAGTTTATCTGACTGATGAATTTATAGGCATTCCTTATTTGGTTTTTTTCGATATACAAAAATATTTATTAAATGTAGTATTTCTTATTTTCCTATTTTTATTCATATTATAAATGTGGTGTAATTATAAAATCAAGGATGAGCCTCTAAATTACATACCTTTGATGAATTGTTCAGTCTCTTGATACATACATTTTTTTAATTTGGTGTACACATCACTTGTATAAATGTGATATCATTGAATAAGTCCTCAATAACATGTTTATGATGTCTGATATTATGAATTCTGTCAATATAAAATAAGTTATTTATATCCATTTTATTATTTTTATAGTAATTATATCCATGTATATAATCCAATCTCATAGGATTTTTTATATTGAGTTATCTTATTATCATATATTCCTACCATATTATTTTTGATGCGAAAAATATATATTGAATTGAATGTATTTTTAATATTTAACATTCCATGTATATTATTTCATATTTATTAATGATATAAACCATTATTTGAAACCCTTATATATCATTTTATATTATTTTTTTCATTTTCAAAGGATTTATTGAAAAGTACCATGAATGATGTGAAAAGAAATGTAAGAAAAAATATTAATGTTCTTAGATAAGATACTTTTTTATTTTAGTTTTTAAATGTTATTTAGATTCAATTATGTATTGTGTCTACCATTATTAATAAACTATTTAATCCTTTTGTATGTTATCGCTTGTATCCAGTACCCATGTAATAATGTCACCACATGCACATGGATACTACGGTTAGGGTCTTTATAGTTTGTATCAGATAAATTTTACCATAATATATTGAAACTATATTTACGAAATTTTTGATAAGGTAATATACCCCAATGATGGGAGTTTTGAATATTTCAATTAGAGGATATCGTCCTAATATTTTGGTAATGTATATATATGTCAATTACCTAGAAAAAACAAGAATTTGGATACTACATGGAAATATGGTTTTAGCTTAGACACCCAAAGGTATAATATCCCAACAATATTCTGTAAAATATAAATCGACCATTATTCTACAATATAGTGAGTCTAAACTTACTACACTCCTAACATGACACTCTATGGGAAAATTCTATTGTTAATAGATATGTTTTTTTGTCAAAAATTATAATGGATGAGATAATATAACAAATTGAAACATATAATATTTCGTATTGATATGGATAAAACTAATGTTTATTAGTTTCATAAGTCTAAAGTTTATCATTTTATTAATGTTATTGATACACATTTTTTCTTTTTTGTTATGGGAGATTAACAAGTGTCAGGAAATATTATGATATATTTTTTGAAATCGAACCCAATTGTTTTGTATATGATTTATTGAGAAATTTATTTTGGGAATAATTCATTTATATTATGTTGATATAAATTTATATATATACATAAAAATTGTGGTTAATATGATAATTGATTTTAAGGGAGTAATATCTGATTTTCTTATGGAAAAAACAATATGTATATAAAACTATAGTGGTTAAAATTATATTTGATAATTAATCTAAATATTGAGTTTCCAAGTCATAATTTTCCGTAATTTTATTGGAATTATATTTATATTATTTTAGGAAAAGGTAAACTCATAGGTCGTCTGGCATCTCATCAAATATAGAAATGTTATTGGTCTTAAACCCACAACCAATTATGATAATGGAAGAATACATTACAATAGAAAACTTCATGGCCTTGGTAGTATATTTTTTGTACATAAAATATTTTATAGATATTGATGATGTTTATTTTAGGAATCATATTATATGATAAATTATTTTTTATAATTTTTTTGATTTTTTATTTTCTTAATGATAATTCATGAGGGTTGTTATTTGGTTAAGGTATATAAAACCATTTGAATTATCATGAAAGTTTTCTTTTGAAGAATGTTATAATTAATTAAATAATTAATCTGAAGGATATGAGGTAACCAATTAGGTTAAAACATTTTTTTAATTTTTAGATTGTTGAGGTTAATCGGGATAAAAGGTTATTTATTTATTTAATGATTTACTTTATACCTTCGGTTATATTATTAAATTCGTGATAATAATATATTATTTCGTCATATAGAGTTTTATTAATTTGGGATATTGTATTAAATTTTATTAACCATATTGGTTTTAATTAATATAAGAGAACTATCCTATTATTATTTATTATATTATGTGATATATTATATGTTTACTTTTGTTCTTATAGAATTAAAATATCATCTTGAATTAGAACTGTTTAGAGAAAAAATACAATATTGTGGAAATTTTTTTATTAAGATATAATTCAACATGATATGTATTTATATTTACATTTGTGTTTAGTCCTTATATTCCATGATTTCATCAATTTAAAAATAGGATGTTGAAACAACGAATTTTGTCATATTATATTAATTCTCTCCAAATTGATTGAAATTTCACATCATTTTTATTCATGTTTTTCTCTTCATTGACATTATCATGATTGGTTAATTTATTATGATTAATGTTAATTAATACTCTCTATCAATAATATGAAACTAAATTTCCCCCATTTTAATGTATTTATATCCCACAAAATGTTTTTATTTATAAACCCATTTATGTATTTTTATAGATGGACTTATAAATTATCATTCCCCTTTTTAGTAGATGTTTTATTAACAATTATTTAATGTGTGATTTCATAATTGTTAATTTGAAATTTTAGACAATTGATAACTGGGATAAAAATAAACAAATAGGGTCAAATTTCATAATATATAATTAATTTGAAACCATGATAATATTAAAAACATTATGTTTGAATCAATATACAACATGCAACACTGGGCTTAAAAATTCTATTGAATATTATTATCTGATCATTATGACCAAGTTATTGAACTATGAGTATAAATACAATTAACCAAATTATGAAATATATTTAATTTACATAATATATAAAAAAATTATTTAAAAGCATATAAAAATAATTTTTTAGTGAACATGTTTTATTCGTGGAAATAAATTTTATTTAAAAATTATCTTTACTTATTATTTTGAACAAATATTATATATAATATCCTAAACAATTGAGTAAAATAATTATATACAAAATGACATCAATTTTTAAATAGTAGTATAAAATATTTCATCGGGTGATTTTTTGGATATTTATGAGAAAAATTGTTTTTGAGGGAATAGTTATTTTTATTATGAAATCGATATTATTGTTTCTATGATTTAAAAAGTTTCAAATTTAATCAATATTATAATAAATTACAATTATTAATCTTATATTATATATAACCCAATTATGTTCTTGTGAATAAACATTATTTTTGAATTTGGTATAAATCATTTTTACTTGATCATGCATTTTTATTGAGAAACTTTTTTTATATTAAATTAATTAATTCGATTTTAATAAAATATTTATTTGAAAATGTTAATATTTTTGAAATATGGAGGGTCAAATTTTTAAAATACTTTTTTATATTTTTTTCCATTATGAATAGAGTCATGGTATTCATTTTTTACCACAAAAATGGTAAAATGTGTAAAATATTTTTAAAACAATGAAATAAGTTCTCAAAATAAATCAAAACATGAAATTAGCCAATTATATTTATTTATTTTTTATATTTCAATCCAATATTGAATATATGGAAACTAGTTTCCACTTTTGTTTTATTATGACCTTTAATATTATTTTTTGGAAGTAATAAATGCGAAATTTCACTCTCTAGAATTTCATATCTATATAATTTTTTATATAAGATAAATCAAGGATATGTCTGATTATAAATATTTATTGAAATAGAAAATAATTATTAATCATGATAATTTATTTTATTATTTGAGAAATAATTATCGTTATTTGAATTTTCAATTTCTACATCATCCTTTTAAATGAAATATAAATATCCATTAAATAATATTAGAAACATGAAAATTATTATTGTTTGGGTGAGTTAAATGTTTCAAAAATATATATAAGTATAAAATAATTTCTAAATTTTATTGGATTATATTTTAATTTTAATTTTTAAAATTATTATATCAAAGTCAAATTATTTGAATCATTCTTCAAATGACATTTATTGAATTTTATGGCATGTAATATTTTATTAAATTTTTTATAAATCATACAAAACGTTAGAAAAGAAAAATTACTATGATAGATGGTCTAAAATTTCATCCATTGGTACATTTTAGTCCAAATTAAATTATAATACATTAATATTGAAATACTAATTAAGAATGTTATGGATTATATTGGTTAACCAATGGGTTATACCATAAGTTAAGGTTTAAAATAATATCTAAACCTTTAAAAATATTATTACACGATTAAATTATCATCATATAATCATTATCATTTAATAAATATGATTTTGAGACAATTTAAAAGATTTATACACTTATCTTGTTATAGTCATTCCTGTATTTCCAACATTCTCATTAATTATATTTTATAATAAAAAACATGAAATGATTTAAAATTCCTAAAATTACAATAATAATTCAAGTGGATATGATCTAGTTAACATAATCAATTATCATAAATTTATGTATCAATTAAATTATTATGGTAATATTATTATCCATTAAAGAGTAAAAATGAAGTTTTTTGTAAAATTATAAAGCGGTGACAGTTTTTAAAGCAAGGAGATAAGGATGAAAATGACACGTAAACATTAAAAAATATAATAAAATGTATGGATTTCAAATATTTATCACAATATTATTTAAATATATAAATTTTTATTATCATGGACTATAATATTATTATATATTAATTTAATACATTAAATAAGTCCATGAGTGCATCGATCCTAAATTATGAATTCTCAACTAGTCCCCTTAAATATTTATACATTTTAATCCATTAATCTCTACAAAACCATCCCAAATGTCACCATAGAATATTTACCCTTCATCTAGAGGATTATTTTTCCAATATAAACAAACATAGAATCCTCAATTTGGTATATAAAATAGATATACATAAGAATAATTTATCATATATTCTGAAACATTTATATTTATTTATTTTTATATTTATTTTTAATATATTTTACCCATCATAAAAAAATAACTAATGTTTCATTAATTTAATTATATATTATTATTATTATTTTAAAATTATTTACTCTTTTTTCTCTCCCATGTAAGAGGAAAAAGTCACTTTTGTGTACATGTGGCTTACCATCTCTACATAGTAGTGTAATTCAATTTTACATTACAATTTACTATGATTGTTATAAAATTGAAAATAAATAAAATATTTGAAATTTAGAAATAAATAATTTTCATTAAATATAATACATCATTTACATTCTTACATTAAATCGGTTGGAAAAATATAGTGTTTCCTAAGCATAATTTAGGGTGACCACTTTAACGATGTGATGTGTTTCATTTTTTATTTAATTGATTAATTATATATTAAAATTAATAAATTATACTTGTATATATGATATATTTGATATAATAAAATTTGAATAATGATGAATTATTATTTATCTTTCTATCATTTTATCTGTCAAACTATGAAAATAGTGCTCATATATACATATGACCTACCATCTCCATGAATGGTGTACTTTATTTATATATATCCAACAATCATGAGTGTTTTTAAAAAAATTTATAATGAAAACATATAATAATTCTAACATTAGTAAAATTATATTGATGATGTATTCATTATAATGATGAATGAACTAAAACTACCATACCTAATGATTACAGAAAAATGAGATATTTAACTCTTAGAAAATTTAATTTTAAAAATTAATAATGAAGATACTAGTGTTGAAGTATTATAAAATTATTACATAGGATAATATAATTTTTAATATGGTACTGTTATAAATTAATAGATATTTGGAAATCATTATTATGGTGTCTAAATACATTAAAAATAGTGGAAGATTATAGTGTGTGGTTTCCTAACACAATTTCAATTCATTAGGTAATTATTTTATTTCAATAACATTGTTATTATAGGATTATCTGTGAAATAACCCATGATTGTATTATATTTCATTTCCAAATGTCTGATAATCTACATTTCATTCTCATAATAATATGAATGATTAATTACCACATCAATGATACAAACATTATGAGGTTTTATTTCACAATCTCATAATCATTCATGAATGTTTATGTTTAAGTATCTATTAGAGTAATTTTATGATTTTTTAATATTAAAACTAATTGTTTTCATTCTCTTATGGTTATTTGAAGAAACATACATTTTTTCGTTTTGTTTTCCTATATTTTACTACTCAATATACTGACATAACATATTTTAGGAAATTAGACTTTTCTTTGTACTCGATTTTGAATCTTTTTATTCCACAATTATATGTTATAAAAAATAATTTCATGCTTTTTTACAATTAACAAATGATTTAATAAGAAAATTTAAGCAACCTATAAATATTCATGTTTTTAAATGAATCATCTTTTAATTTTCAAAATTATTTACTTTTTCTATATTTTATAAAAAAATAAAAGATTTATTCTTTTAACAAAACCAACCTTATTATAACTTATTTCCATAATGAGAACCCTGTGATTTGGTAGAAAATTTACATGTTTCTGTATAAATATTAAAATAATATATTTTTCCTAATAATCTAGTATTTTATATATTTTAAAATTGTATTTCAAAGAGAAAAGGTGAATTTTACCCATGAATGTTATTAATTATCATTTTTTGGAATTTGAATTCAATAGAGAAGAAGCACTTTATTTTAATTATAAAATACATTATTTACTTTTGACATCATAAAAAACAGAATTTTAATTAACCCCTCCCAGGAACCTTCACGTACACCAGTGACCATGATATTTTTTTAAAGGGATCATTACTTTATACTCATTGTTCAAGTATCATATTTACCTTATGTATTTTAGCATTATTCTTATATAATGGGATAAGATATTCCATGTCCCATTAATTCCCAAATTATTTAGAGATTTCAAGAGATTCCTTTGTCGCTCATAAACCAATTTTATTAATTAGTAAGTTACATTGTTATACTACCAAATTGTTACAACAGTGTTTCGTGACAATGCAATTAAGTAGTGGATTCCATGCACAATTCATATCAAGGTTATTCAAAAATATATACTTTAAATTATTTTAATTTGGATATAAATTTATGTGTTTTACACTACATGATCATCGAATAAATTATGAAGGTGAATTAATCCATGTTGTTTTATCTATGTAACACACTTTATAATTGGAAGGATATATAATTGATCAGTGTTCCTATAATTCTATATGAACTCTAATTTATTATTTAATGATCAGTCTCATGATATGTTATGTCTGGAAAGGTAGTGAACCGGATTCCTTTATAGGATTTTTTACACCATGATGTCTTAATGTTTTATCTTTAACATATGCTTTTTATGAAATGTTTTAAATTGATTCTATGTTTCCCATGACATGATTATAATATTTTATCTTGTCTTGGTTTTACTATTTATGAATCTTAATATATTTTTACACAGTTATATTTGAATTTTCAAATATGTATCACCTTATTTGTTTTTTATTAACTTATTGGGCCACATATATCACCCATTTTTTATTTTTCTTTCTAGGTTATCCCATATAGGTATAAAATAAATGGAATTTTAGAATCATGTTTAAGGATGTTTTTAATAATGTTGTTGCATCCCAGGTTTAAGATGTTATTATATGTACTGAATTCAATATTTAATTATACATATCATTCTTTTCAGTTGTATTATCTATACATTAATGAAATAAATCAAGTATTAATGTGAAATAGAGATCCTGGTTGTTATAGTTCATACTAGAGTAAATGTTTAATTATTTATTTGATTCAGATTACTAAAAAATAATGAAATAATTAGAAATATGATAATGTATATAAAATAAATCCTTAATTATTACATATATATTATGTAGTTTATTATGTAAATACATCCATGTATCAATATTACATGTGCACGTGGTTATGGTAGAAAAAAATTTAATTAATGAAAAAATAAAACAATAAAAGAAAAAATAAAAACCAAGAAAAACAAAAAACAATAATGTATGGTTATGGTTAAAGAGATCAAAAACCAAAGCAACTAGAAACGACCTTTGAAATAAGGTGAGCTCTGGATGTCAAACAGAAAATTATCTAATCAATCCAAATCAGAAGGAACACACTAAGCACTCCAATCCTAAAACAACAACAATGCAGTCCACTCCAGGCCGACACTCCATGAACTGCAAAGAAAGATGAGGAATGTAAATTTAGAAACCATAATCGTTCCAGCTACCGAAATACGGCCACTTCGACGACCCACTATGATGGGAATCAGCCACTACATGTGCTCACAAATTACTTGAAAAAATATTTATGGAGATCCCATGCAACCAACAAGAGGACACTATATACAAGACAACATCAAACATAAAAGAACCTGAATGAGAACAATTTACTTAAGAAAAAATAGATATGAAGAATCTCAATGGAAAATACAAAGCATGAAAAAATAGCATGTATATCACTACAAGAGGACCCATCCAAGAAACAAAATGAAATGCAATCAAATAGATACACCTTGATAACCAGAGCAGAAATTAATAGAAAAATTTAGACCTGATAATTATTTCTTTTAGAATAACAATGAAATAAACCACTCCAAAGAAGAATAATGAATTAAACTAAAAAAACAGACCCCATTGTAGTAAGACAAAACTCAAAGATGTAAAATAACCTTACAAAATAGCATCAAACAGAGATAATAGATAGCATACACAAGTCAAAAAATTGGAGAATTGTTAAAATACATATTATGAAAAGGAAGAAGATCATATGGAACATGATCATAGTAAAGACAATCAACTCCATTATCACCATTATTGGCAAGGCCATCAGCAATATAATTGGATTCCCTATAAAAGTGATTGATAATTAAATTCAAGGAACATAGATTATCAAAAAATTTAATCCAACAATTAGTAAGCTTTTACGACAAGTGAGAAAGACCCATCCTTATCGGAGAAAGGAAAATAGTAGAATCAATATGGATCCATATTTTATCCAAACCATGATTCATAGATTGATCCACCGTAATGATAATGCCAATAATTTCAGCCTCAAGTGAAGAGGCAAAGCCCAACGGACCATGAAAAAAACCAATGACATCCCCTTTATGATTTCTAAAAACAGCATCAGAACTAGAAATCCCTAGATTACATCTAGAACAAATAGAAGATTAAACATTTAACCAACCAAAAAGAGGTTTCTTACAAATAACTTCAAAAGTACTATGTGGTGTCTTGACATTTCTCATAACACCTCTCTGGTTCAGAATAGGCAAATCATGAACCATGTGAAAGAAAAAATGCTTATGTGGAATACATACATTACGCATAACACCAAGAACAGCTGAAAAAACCCACTGAAAAAGATGTAAAATCTATCATGAATCACATTATTATGAGAAATCCAAATAAAATGATGTATTTCAGTAGCAGCGAACCTAAAAAGTTCCATCAATTGTGAATAAAATGAAATAGAATCCCATCCTTGAATGAAATGATGAATTAAAGACATTCCAAACATAGGCATTCCAAAAATATCATAAATATGCTTTCACATTAATGAGGAATCAGGAAAACTAAGAAAAAAATGATCAATATATTCTATATGTTTATGGAAAACCACACATGAAGAATATAGAGAAATGCCACATTTTTTAAGGAAACAATCAATAGGAAGCTTCCCATAATCCTGTCTCTAGGAAAAAATTCTATGAGAAGTCCTAATAGAGATTATATAAAGATCCCCCATCAACATATAATCTATATTAAAAGATAGATAATGTCTATAAAATTTTTTAGAGGTCACCAATCCTTTTATATCATGGTTTTAAGGCCAAAAATCCTATCAATTGGAGATGCAGTAACTGTTGACAATATTAACAACATTATTAGGCAGACCCCCAATATTTTCAAGATGATGTTTCATCTTAGAATCCATATCAACATTAAAACAATCATTCATCAAGGCATCAACTTGGGGACATCTTGTATAGTTAGCCATCTAATAGGATAAAAATTAGTTCCTTGAAACAAGACATCTAGCATGAGGGTCAATGAAAGAAAAAATGGATTTAAAATCAGGAAAAACTGAATAATATAAATGATTAAAAAAACAATTCCTAATCCTATCCCTGAATTTAATATGAATAATTTCTAGTGACTGAGTATCACTATTGACAAGCCTCTAAATGCACAAATCCTGCAAGGAATCATTATACACCTAATGATTTTTAATACCAAGGCCCCCTGCATCGAGGGGTTTACAACCATTATTCCCAGAGACCATAGATAATTTCCTCTCCAAAATATTACCACTCCAAATGACATTTTTAATAGATAAATTAATTCTCATAAAGTGAAAAATCTACAACATATAGACCATCATAGAATAAACAAACATATAAATAATCACAGCCTTAACAAAGCAAACATAACCCTCCAGGGAGTGGGACTTACCCTTCCAAGTAGCAAGATTCCTTTTGATTTTACAAAGAATATCATAAAAATAACATACATTAGGGCTCCCAAAAAACATTGGAACAACCAAATATGTAAACTGAATAACTCATTCCTGAATATCCAAATCCCTGATAATGACCGACTTCCTTGAAATAAGAAAATTCTTACCAAAATAAAAAAAGGACTTATTCCAACTAATCTTATGCACATAGAATTTTTCATGATGAGAAATGGAACATTTACTGTTTTTAATATTTCTCTTATCCCCTTAAGTGAATAGAATATTATCATCAGCGTAGAATAAGTTAGTGAGAGAAACCAATACTCTAACTGCAATAATAGACTTCACTTTCCCATTACTAGCCGTAATAGAAAGTAATCTACTAAGATATTCATCCGCAATGGAAAAAATAATGGCCGAGAGAGGGTAAGCATGTCTGACACCTATAGAAAAATCAAAATAGGCCTTAGGGGAACCATTCACAAGGACAGAGATATGATATGGCTCAAAAAAAATTAACCGAAATAATGAAAACATCATCAAAACCAAAAAAACACAGAACCTTATAAATTAAATTCCAATTTATTGTATCAAAATCATTCATGGCGTCCATATTGAGAGAAATATTACCATTCCTTTTTTATTTCTTAATAAGGGTAACATATTCTAAGGTAGTAATAATACAATCTTGTTTAGACCTACCTTTAATAAATCCAAACTGATTAGGAGAAAAAATCTTATGGGAAATAGAGTACGACCATGTGGCCATGATTTTTCAAATAATATGAAAAAAATTATTGGTCATGGAAAGTAGTTTGAAAAAATGAATCACATTAGAATTCTCCATCTTGGGAATTAGGTCAAGGAGATGTGCATTCAAACCCTAAGTAAAAGAGTCACCTTTAAAAAACAAGTAACCAACCTACAACCATCATCATTAATGAAATCCCAATATGTCGAAAATAAAAAATTCCCAAAACCACTTGGACTATGGGAACTATCAGACATTAGACTAAAGGTCGCATCCTTGATTTCAATGTACAATGGGATAGATTTAAGGATGGAATTATCCTCTTTATTAACAAGATTTGGATGAATACAATCAATTGGATCAACAAGAGGGACATGACCAGAAAAGAGATCCTTCAAATAAGTAACAACATGCTCAGAAATATCCTTTCTATAGTCAAAGAAGTTATTCCCATTTCAAAACAAATAAATATTCCTTAAGACATTCCTAATTATCTATAAAAGGTTGAAATATTTATAATTTATATCCCCATATCTCAACCAATTATCCTTAAAATTGTCTCTTTGTAATGTATCTTTGAGATTCAACAAATAATTAATCTTGGAAACCAACTGAGTCTCACCCAAAAAAACAATAGAGAAATCATTTGAATAATTTGGCTTCTACATTTGATGATGAGATTCCTCAAGAGATAAATTTTCTGAATCAAGGGAATAGAAATGAAATTTACTATAGCATTTCGAATTTATTTTAAGGAGTTTCATCTTGATGACATAAGAAAAATCATTGACACTACAATTCCAAGAACTCCAGGATTGTTAAAAAATTGTTCTAAACCCGTGATGATTAACCAAATATTTATTAAATCTAATAAGAAAAATAGGTTTTGGATCCTTACTCACAATTTCAACTAAAATAGGATGATGATCATAGTTAATATAGAAAGAGTTATACAAGACATTGTACCCCAGAATTCAAGACAATAATCATTGGGAAAATACCTTTAAATGTTACTAGAAAAAAATATATCCAAAACATTCTTGTACTAAGTATACATATCCCTAAAATTATTAAATTCAATGAACCCATTATCATCAATACAATCATTGAATCCTCTGGAAGAAATGACATTAGTCATGGACCTAATATTCTCATCATAATTCATGATGGTGTTAAAATTTTCAAGGATAGACCACAGTCTATATATGAATGAGTTGAGAGATACAATATCCATACATAAATCCCTATGACCTTGATAACTGTAATGGGAATAAATAAAAGAGAATAAATAATGGATCTCTTGAAAACTAAATGAGTATGTGACATGATGATTAGAATTAGCTATCATGGATATATGAGATAAATAAAAATGACCCAAGACCCATAATTGTTTAATATTTGATGAAGATCTATCAGATTCCACACAATGATAACCATGATTTTCAAAATTGGAAATATTGGAAGTAAAAACACATTCGGGTTCAGACAAACCAATAAGAGGGGGCCTATGTTTTAGAATGATGAGCCTAAGGTAACTCACTATATTATCATTGGATAGACCCTGAAAATTTCATAGGGGGCCTATGTTTTGGATATAAGTGACATTTTACAAGGTTCCCATAGTGGTTATGGTAATGATATACATAGGGTTAAAATCGTGGAAGAGGGTGCTAGGATTGACTCGATGTAACCTGGTATCTGAAAATGTCCTTTAATACAAACATTTTCTGTAATCTTGAGGTATGTGATTTGGTAAACTATTATTCTATCTATAAAAAACTATTAAAGGAAAAAATAGAATTAAAAATATATTATAGGAAACAGATCTTGGATGAACTAGACTGAATTTGATGAAATTATAAATGAAATAATAAAATTCATCCATCAGTTACCAATTAATTTCATTAATTTCCCATTTATGTGTTTAATTGTTGGAAAATAATAAACACAAATTTTCATTTTCAATCATTCGAATGTCCATAAATATGTGGAATCCGGATAACAATAAATATGAAGGTCAAAGTGATGACTACCCCCAACATGATTCCCATCTCGATGGGATCTAAAATCACAAACTTCATGATAATAATCTCTCAGTAGACTGAGTTTCTGAATAGAAACCTCAATATAGATAAATTTCTAAATCCAGATAAGAGTGAACAATATTTGATTGAGAGATTTATGTGACAATGGAATCTGACATTCAATGGATTATTTGATCCCTTAATTGGGGAAAATTGAATTACCTATATTGAAATGATACTTTACATCCTTAAAAGTTATGAATAAGAGAATGTTATACTGTATTTTTATCATATGGAGGGATAATATGATCGGTGGTGGAAATTTAAAGACAATACAAATTCTAAGGCAATTATAGATGTGATGAAGTAAAAGTAATTTTATAATATATTTTTGGATAAATCATTTTCTTACACTATGCTTCTTAAAATTTTAAGGTACTTACATACACTCAATAAAATACAAGATGAATCAATTTATGTGTGTGAGGAAAAATTCACAAGACATTAATTATATGCCTCCAAAATTTTCATTACCCCCTAATTAAAGGTAGAAATCATCTTTTGTGGGACAATTCCGAGTCTATGAAAGGCCCATGCAATCCATGACATTTATTGCTTTGATAAAATTGAATGCAGATCCCTAAAAGTAAAAATATAGATTTGATAATAATAATTGGAATCATGGGGATAATAATCTTAAAGTGGAGTTTAATTTTAGGAGTCTAATGGATAAATATAAATGTTACAAAAAAATTTAACAACCCTATTGTAAATGGTGTAGAAGGAATCACCTCGAAAATTGATTAAGGATAACAATGATTGATTTTGTTGTGGGAAGGACAAACACCTTGAAAAATATTTATATAGGAGAAACCAAATTACATAATATAGAAATATAATGCTCTATTTAACTCTCAATTCAATGTTCAATTCTTTCACTAAAAGGAACACCAAAACATTGATAAAAAATACATAGGACTAGGGTTTTCGAAAAATACCAACAACCTCTAAGACCTCAAGGGAGAGATTTTTACATCACCACTACTAATGTGGATCCCGATAATGATGTGGTGACTTTAATGATAGTTATTAATATTTGGATAAAAAATTCATTTTTATGATTATAGTTCTACAAATTATTTCATATAATAGCAGTTATAACTACTCATACACCGCCACAAAGAATATAAGTTGTGTTCTTAGTAAAAAAATGGATGTATTATTGCATCCCAATCCTATAAAACCCCCCTTTCAAATTTGTTGTGATTAAATACCTAGAAACCTTTTCATAGTCCATTTTGTGTAATTTAATTCAATTTTATACATGGATTACATTTCCTTATATTGAGCCAAAAAAAATTTCCATGAGAAGCAAATCATCCTCTGTATTCTGAATCGTCCACTGATTCAATAGAAGTCCCTAGATAATGATGAATTTGGTTTACCAACAAAATCATATGCATGGATATTATATCCCTACAAGAAATTGTATCATGTTCAAATGATTGAGTCTATGTAATAAACTATACCCGATGAAATTATCATTTTTATAGAATACACAAATGTGTTTCCTACAAAATTTCTTGGAATTCCTCTTATAGGAGAGGTTGATATTTCAATAGGAATTATCCATGGAGTATTACCATAGTCTTTATAGAATGGATATTTTTGAAATTGTGTAGATGAATAAATAACTAAATTTATATTTGGATAAATAGTTCATATGACCTAGTGCCTTACATGGGGTCCACCGGTCCACTTGGTCAAGAAGAAGGATGGGTCAATGAACCTTTACATTGTATATCATGATATCAACATGAACACAATAAAGGGTTACTATCATCTTCCATGGGGTTATAACTTGTTTGAACATTTATTTGGATAAAAATACTTCTCCAAGGTGGATATATGGTTAGGATATTTCAATGTTAGGTTGACGAAATAGTATATCCCAATGAATTCTTTCTGTATAAGAATAGGCCCAATCAGTTCATAGTTATTCCATTTAGACTCACTAATTCCCCATAAATATTTGTGAAAATGATGAATATTTTCTTTGGTGATTAACTGAAAATATCTTTGGTAGTTTTTAAGATTTTATTCTAATATACTCCCAAATCGAGGTGGATAATGAGGAGAATCTAATAACTATGAAAAATACACAATTAAAGGAGAATCATTATTCCAACTATAGAAAAGTTGAGTTCTTGCTGAAAAAGTATCATTCAATGGGAATATCATAAAATGATATGAGAAATATATGGTCCTTAAAAGAAAAATTAAACTAAATAATGTCCAATCCCAATATATATTAAATGTATCCAATGTTTCCATAAATCATTAGGGTACTATCATCGATATTGAACAATTTATCATTATTTTCAAGACATATAACCAAACTAACTATGAAAATTTTCATGTTTTCATGGACTGATGCATGTGAAGAGTTATTCAATAAGTTAAAAAATAGAATTATCACTTCCCATGTGCTAACACGACCGAAACATGGAGAATATTTAATTATATTCAGTGATGATTTATAAAAGGGATGGGGAAATGTGATATTGAAAAATGAAAAAGACATAGTTTATACTTAATGGATGTTGAATGTTCCAGAACAGAACAAACCAACATAGGATCTAGAGTTTGCTATAGTTATTTTTTTATTTCAATTATAGAGGAATTATTTCTTAGGGGGGAAGTGTGAAATAATTTCAAATAACAGAATCCTCAAGAATATATTCACAATGAAAGAGCTTAATATGAACCAATAATGATAGTTAGAGTGGATTGAGGTTTATGATTACTCAATTTATTACAATCCTGAAAAATTGATTACTGTATCAACCAACCAATGTAGAAATGACATAGAAAGGTTATCATTGAAGTGAATTGAGAAGGGTCTGATCTTTGTGTTCTTGGAGAGTACGGACATGGGAATCATAAAGAAAGTAACATCATTAATCATTTCATAAATGACTTCTCAACCATATTTTTTTGGAAAATATAAATGATACTCTAAGGGATGTTGTGAGTATTCAGAAAATAATACAAACTATAATAAAATAGAAATCCTAGATGTTAAAATTTAATGAAGAATGAGTTTTTATATTTTTTCCACAACTATGAATACCCTCAAATCCAATGATAAAGATGTAAATGTGGTATGATACACATATTTATACTTTTTCCATCCACCCGAGAAGAACAATGATGTATCGGGATGTCTATGAAAACTATTGGTTTGACAATACGAAGAATTATATATCTGAATATACGTAAATGTTTTTGTTATGTCTAAAAGTTTAGGATGAAAGGAAGATTTCAAATTGTATGAAGAAACTATTACCCATAACAATATTGAAAAGGGAAAATCACTATTTTTGTTGTCAATGGACATCTAAAGTCATACAAATGAATCAACTCTACCTGGGATGTGGAAGATCATCTAAGAAAGACTACAAACTTCCTTGCGATTTTAGAGTATTTCTCCTTCAATCACCTTTTATGAATATAGATCATATAAGTAGTGAGTCTTTATGGAGAACCACAATCGATTGTATCAGATCGAGATCCAATATTAACATCTATGTTATGAAAGAGTCCTCAAAATGCTCTAAATACTAATTTGAACATTAGTATTTCTTATCAACCTCAAACTGTTGACCAATCAAATGGGACTATCTAAACACTTGAAGAAATAATGAGATCATGTATAATAGACATCAAAGGAGGATGGGACCCACATCTTCATATGGTAGAGTTCTCTTCAAAAAATTGTCTCCACTAAAGCATTCAAATAGATCACTAGGATTATCTTTATTGGTGGAGGTGTAGAATATCTTCATGTAATGATTAAGTTGGGGAACAAAAAAATTATGGGTCCTAAAATGGTTGAGGAAATATTGTAAATGGTCAATACAATTCAATACCACATCATTGATTCTATGATTTTATATAATAGACAATCTTACAATCAAAGATGATATCTAGAGTTTGATGCTGGAGACATGGTATTCTGCCCCACGTCTCTATGAAATAATGTTATGGGATTCATGAAGAAGGGAAATCTTAGTCCAAGATATATCATGCCCATTAAGATCCTTTATTTCATTATAGTGATAGCCTAACAACATACAAACTCCCCTAACACATCTCATGTTCATGATTTAATCCACGTATCCCTACTAAGGATGTTCATTCCAAATCCCCCCACATACAATAGATCCATAGGTTATACCATTGGATAATGTAATTTCCTACGAGGACTAGCTGGTGAAGGTTAATGACCATATAGACAATGTTCTAAAAAATTAGATATTTCAACAAGAAAATGCGACGTAGAAAAACCACATGTTAAAATAATAAATGTGACAACCACAGTATGTGACTAAAAAGAGTTAATATCACATGTTTTAGTGGGGGAAATTTCGGGGGAGAAATTTCTTAATAAGGGATGATTTTAACAACTTGAAATGATAAAAATAAAATTCCCTTTATGATTTAATTAAATGTATTATAAATTCATGTTGTTATAAAAAATATGGAACATAATTCGTATTTTAAATGGTTCATTAATGTATCAATACCTTTGATATCAATTTATCATTGATCACATGGTTAGAATAAATGTGATGTTTTAACCAATCAAATCGACATAGGAAAAGGATGTTTTGACGTTAACCGGTTGGGTCGTACCCAATGAAGCCCATTTATCACATCATATAAGGTAGATGTAATATTTATGATTTTCCATTGATCAATAAAAATATGAGATAAATCAACCTAATCATTTTAGAAACAATTTACATGATAAGTTCAATCTCATCGAGATCACCACCCAAACCAGGTACACCGAACCACACAATGAAATTCTCACCGTCACACACCTAACACATTATGGATTTTTTGCTGTATTATATAGATATTTATCATGACAATATAAATATTTGTTTTTAGATTAATTTTTATCGAATAATGAATGATTTTTCAATATAATATTTTATCCTCATTAATGATTTTTATTTTGAAAAATTAAACCCAAAAATATTAATTTTATGTAATATCAATATCCATTGAAAAAATATATTTTCGTAAAATAATAGATTTTTTATATAAATAATATTTTAATAAAATGTTTGTATCAAATAGTTTTTATTAAGTATAAATTATGAAATAATTATTATAAACTCAATGATAAATTTATAAGACTTTAAAAATAATTATTTTAAAAAACTAGGTATTTCTCTGTAGATGTAAATTAATATTTTAAAATTAAAAATACAAACATATATAAACTCATTTAAAAAAATTAATTCTATTTTTTATCATATTTTAAATATTATAAAATGGTTAATTTCCTAAATTATCTAAAAGAGTAAAATTTTAAGTTAAAAATTAAATATCGTCTAGATATACACTAAGTATGAGGGCATCCTAATGACCAAAAAGTGATGACATAAATAATATTAAATGGTATCAAAAACGAAATATTTTATTTATCTTTAAAATAATTTTATTTTATTTTTATTGGATTAATTTTATTAAGGCACTATTAATTGTGCACATCCATTAATATTTGTTATGGTATTGAAACCATTCCATTAAGAGTATGACTCACCTCCACATAAGAAAGATGTATTATTATATTATGATCCATCCATGTTAATATAAAATAAACGGAACCACTATAGTATTTTATAAATCCTTTTAAAACCTATGATATTTTTTTAGATTTTGATATTTTTTTATTTATAGTCCAAAACCTGAATGGAAAAAATATAACACTCTTTTCCTATAGAAACCAAAAAAAATCCCAATTCATTCAACTTAAACTAATTGTATCCTGTACATACTATCATCTCCATGACATAGTTTCCCACCAAGGTTCCCCCAAATTCTCAAGAACCCCATCCCAAGCATTAGGAGTCACAAACTCAATAAAGGGATTTCAATTTTCTCATTTCCATTCATGAACAACTTTTATGTTCTAATTCAATGATATAATTTGTTGTTATTTGGGTATGTTTTACTACGTATTCCTTAATATATATTATTGGTATAAATAATAATATAAATATTTATCACTCATTTACCCCTCCAATGAACATTTATGAATACCTATTACCATGGTGATATTTTGTAAGGTTTATTTTCACTACTCTCTATATTAAAGTATCTTTTATACTTAATGTATTTTATATTCATTTAAATATGATGGGATATATTATTCAATGTACTAATTAATATATAATTTTTATCCAAATTATTAGATACATCATTCTCTCTCATCAATTGATTATATGAATTTTTATGCGACATCCTTATTCTGTAGAAATTTAAATGCAATTATTCAACCCAAAACAGTAGTATAGTAAATAGAAAATGCATTTATTATCAATTGTATTCACATTTATAGAAATAAAATTATTTGAATTGGTATTTATATTTAATTATTAAACACTTCATTATGATCTAATAAATTATGATAATAACTAAATCCATGTTTTATGATGTATGTGGCACACCAAAACCTAAGAATGAATTAGATGTGACATGTGGGCCTAGAATTATATATAACTCCAATGCATTGGGTAATTTTTAGTCTCATGAGACATAATATAGGGATCTAGAGTGAGGTTGATTCTTTTATGAGACATTTTCCAACATGATTTCTTACTGGTTTATCCACCACCAATGTTTATTTTGTAGTGTTTTATGTTGTATTCAAAATTCATATGTCCTGATTATAGTTATATAACAACCATCATTGTTCATTTTTATGATTCATACTCTATTTATACCCCATAGATATTCATATCATCTAAAATTGGTCACATTATTGAATGTTTATTACCTTACTGAGCTTTATATCACACCCTTTTCATATGTTTTCCACTGAGTTATCCAATATAATTTTTAAAAATATGGAATTATAGAATCATGTTAATGAATTATTTAATAATTTTATTGCATACCATGTTCTGAATGTTATCCAATGTACCTAGTTCCCAATTAAACTATACATATCAATATACTATGTTGTTTTATGTGAGTTTCAACATACTAAATCATGTATTCATGTTAAATTAAGATAAATATTGTTAAAATTACGATTGAGATTATAGTTGAGATTGTGGTGACCAGACAATAAAACTAACGGTGGCCTTTGGTCACAATGGGATGTCTGGGAAAAATATTAATTCCACATACAATGTATTTCCATGATATTAGACAATATATGGGAACCTTGTTTTGGTGGGGAATTTTGGGTTATTGTGATTTTATTATTAGTTATACGAGTGTTTCACGATGTAATTTAATTGATTATCAAAAAACTTATGTATTTTTTATCCAACATTCAATTAGTCTCATAATTGAGTACATCTAATATAACTACCATATGATTTTCGAATTAAATGTCAATCATGCATCCCAATAGTTGAGTACAAAATCACAGAGGCTATAATTTGGACTGTTTGAGTCATGGATCAGTGTGTGTGATCTAGCCCTCCTCGGTTTAGGGACGAAGAATCAAGGGTAAAAATGTCAGGGTCAAGGAGATATGAATCATAAGAATCAATCAATCCCTGAATGAAGTAACCCCATGTAAAATGATTATTGGATGTGTAAAATATGATGAATCATTTAGATACATGGATGTTATTAATAAATCTAAGTAAATTGTGTTGAATTTATGTGTGACTGGTGTAGTTGTAGGGGTAAGAGACTTTTGTTTGGTATGGGTTGCATTAGTAGATGGGTTGAATGTATTTTGAGACTGCATTCACTGAGAAATAATTCACTATGACCTTGACTCTCAAGGAGACTCATGAATTACTAGCTTATATGTAGGGGCCATTTAGTGACGGAATTGACCAACCCATTTGTGTAGATGATTAATTATTCTCATGATTTTATTTTCAGAAAAGATAGTTTGGGGGCCCTATGGTTTGACATAGTATATCAATATATATATAATATAATGTCATTATTTCAAGACTACGTAATTATACTCTGTCGGTCAAATGAGTATTAATGATGGGTATTTACTATGAAGGAATGTATGTTCTATATGGGATGCAGATAGAATCTAGTCAATGTGGATTTTCATAATCTAAATATAAAACTAATTTATATTATTAAGGGATCAACTTTGGTAGTATCCTTGAACATCCACATCAATTTTCTACAATAATAGTTTTAGGTGGTGGCACTATTATGTTCCATCATTTTTTAAGGCATAGGAACATATTGTCTTTTTTATGTCCAAAAAAAACAACTTCCTACCGTGTGGAATCATTGAAAAAATATATGGTTCTGAAGAAATTTTCAACCTTCATATTTTTATCCAAGATCAAAAACTCCAAAAATAATTGGTGATCATTGTGACACGATATGGTTAATGGAGGCTCATTCTAGTTGATGTGTGGGAAAGGTAAGATCATATTAATAAAAGATTCATCTCAATGAAGATCCATAATATAACAATTAATATGTGTTTAAATAGAGATAAAACACAGGTATTATTTGGATAAGGTACTAGTGGAATATGATGTAGGTCCTATTATATCCATGGGTACTATTCTTTTTCAATTCACTACATCAATTGATTTATCTAATTTGTGTACTTCACGATATTTTATAAATTCATGAATTTTTTGTTTTATTGAACTCATAGTCTATATTTTTTTATATTCAATGGATCTTGATTCCCCTCTGAATTAGATGAATTAGAAGTGATTCTGGGGATCATATATGATTCCCCCATTATGGAAGTAAAGATGAAATGAGATGAAATTTGACATTTCATGTAGTATGTGAACTCTGATCATGATGATAATGACATAAAATTTTAATGATTGGTAAATTTCCATATCCAGTGTCCTCCCTATTTCACGAATCAATGGTTAAGCATTAGGGATCTGGATTCCTTTCATGGATAATGAGTTTCCTAATGTGTTCCAATATCATTTCAAAGGAATTCCACATGAACTGTTGATAGTTTACACTATAGATTTTTGTTTAGATGAATATTATATATCTATCCATTAATATCATATAAACTGAACATAATTGATGTTTTTAATTATTAATCAAGATGAATTGGAATCCCAATGTTTCATTAATATGAGGGTCCCTCCATGGGACACTTTGTATCACCCTATAATGAATTTTTAAAGACATCATATGTTTTTCTTTGGAAATTGATATCTAAATCATGTCATAGTAAATAATACAATCCCATTTCAACATAATAATGATTTATTTCACTAGATCAATGTTCCATAGTTGTTTTTAAGGATTAATATATCTTTATTGTATCACCGGGTTAGGGTTGAGAGATGTTGATGTCCCCAAGACCACTTTCTGAAGTCCATATGAACACATAGAATGTCTTGTAATTTTTTTTCAGATTAAATAATTTTCATGTGGTATTTATAACCATTATAAAATTTAGATTTTTGTAGAGTTAACTCCTCCTTTATCATGATGTTTATTGATGACATTCTAATTTAATTTTAATTAAAATAGGATAATAAAAAGTATATGACAATTGTTTTAATAAAATTGAAAAAATAATTTTCATAGAGAAAATTGTTTAAATAATTTTTTTTGTTTCAGTAATTCATGTTCTTATGTTATGTGATATCAGAAAATGTGGTTATAGTTAATTTTAAGATGGATACAGTAGAAAATTCATTGATATAGATTAATAAAGATTTTAAAATCAGAATATTGTTTCCCCTAGTAGGGTATTAAATTTTGGATTTCAATTAATAAACATAATTCACATCTCTTATAACATTCCATAGAGAAAAAGAGGAAATATTTCTAGGATACCAAATTTTAAAGTAAATTTTCAGGTGCTAAAATAGAAATTTACATATTTCCAAATGTCGACCATACCCAATGTTAGTAATTTATATGTGATATTCTATGATTTATAGGGTATGGGTTTTGGATTAATTTTTATGTAGGGTGAATTTTTTTGTGTGTATGGATCTCTCTCACTCTGAAACCATGATAAGAATCACATAACGGATAAAAATGTTTTTCAAAAACAAAAAATAATATCAATACGTTCACTAAGAGGGTGATTTTTGAATCTGTTATTCATTTTATATTCATATTATTTTTTATTGTATAACATTCATTCCAGCCTATTAATGGTTTACAACTTTTCTAAAAAACAAAACATTCACACATATTTTGGAACTCAAGTATTTAAATGTGTTACTACACAATATTAGTAGCTAGTCTTTTTCATTGTTTCTAAATAATCTAATAACAAGAAATATAGTAGAAAAATTTCTTTTTTGGTGATACAACATGTTATAAATAACATTTCACATATGTAGCACAATGAAAAATATAATATGTCATGTCTTACATCTAGCATGAATTATTTAAAAAAGATTTATTAACAAATTATGAATCCTTCACCAGTTTTTTCCAAACATGACATTATGTTCCCTTGAAACCATATACATTTGTTATTACTCATAAAAAATCATCACTTTCCTACCAAGAATACATTAAAAACAAATCCTATAGACATCGTCTAAAAACACATTACAATATGTTGGTATAATTATTTATTCTGATTCTTCAATCTGATTATTCTGTCTTGAAACAATAATTTTGTGTAGTTAATTTGGAAACATTTCTGATTATATTATTGAATTACTATAAATTTCTGTTTTATTATTTTTATATGATTGAAAAAACCATGACCATTGCTTCATCATCATACTTCTTTTGTCTATAAATATTTTCCATGAAAATTCATTCTGGATACCTTCCTATGAAAAATAAAAAAGTAGATATCACTATCTCTCGCATGTGTACTATATCAGTGTACATTGTACATTGACATATATTTATTGTTTATCTAAAAAATATTTTTGATCCCAAAATTGTTTTCCATCTCTAAAAAATTTCAACAGACTAAATTGTATCATCATTTGAAATCTATTTTTCAATTCATTGTCACATTTCAACACTTTTGGATTCTAGACGATTATTCTTGAAACATTGCACAAAATCATCATTAATTTATTTTTAAATAATATATTCAATTTAATATAATATTCCATCTTAATGATATTATTATCTTTGATAATCATGGTTTGATTAAGAATTTCAAAAACAAAAGCCTCTTCATTCCAATAATACAAACCAACTATAACTATTATTCAATAAACATAGTTTCTACATCATAATACATTGATGACGTTATGAAAAACTTTTGCAGTTGATTTAGAACATTTTATATTTTCATTAGATGTTCATCAACTTCTTATACTAATGGGAAACATTTTTTTATGATGTCAAACAACTTTGGGAATATCAATTTTAGTATATGTCTAATGAATCATTCACCATTCCACATCCGATGAATCAGTGTCAAGTATTTTATAACAAATATTTTACCAAGTAGAGACCATTCATATATCCAATTCATAACTAAATAAAAAAATTATACCACAATATGATGCGTCAATGAAAATAGTTGACTAAATTACTGTATATCATATGATTTATCAGTCTCTAAAACCATTTTTGTTAATTGATTAAAAAATATATACACATTATTTCTCACAAAAACATTTCATTACTTTTTATGGTACTCTTTATATGAAGTATTATCAGTTTCATCATTCGTCTGATATATTAGTGTCATGATGAGATTGATGGACTAGTATCAATAGTGAGTTCTATAAGAACATCAATAACTAATGGTGCAATCAAAGAATCACACCATCATATGGGATGAACCAACTAATGGATATGTAGATATGAATTTTTAAATATCCTCAAACTTCATCGAAAATAATGTCTTAGTTAAAAAAAATATTTATTTGGTATATCTCGTACCTATGTTCTAGGACTAGAAGACTTCAATTTCATTTTCCCTTTTATCGTAAAAACACTTTCTTGTATCATGACATTTTAATTATATATAGAACATTGAGTTGTGACTAAAATCATATTACGTTGGTTGCATTGTTTCCTATATTCCCATCATTTCAATACCTTATTTCTTTCTGTCATAAACTCAATCCAAATTCCAAATATTTTAATACTCAAACACAATTTATCCCCCTTTATTTCACAATTATTGGATGAAATTTTTGCAAACAACTGATATGATAATATACATTACAACAAAAAATCATCATATTTATCTGTTGAATGCACCTTAACATAATAATACTCTTATAACAATCCTCACTCTAATTAAAAAAACATATTCAAGAAATAATATGATTCTAAAAATAAAATTTCCAAAGAAAAAATTTAAATAATATAAATACTAATTTGATGACCTTTATTATTTAATATGTGTCTAATATAATGTTGTAAGAACCCGATTCTTATTTTTGAGGTACGAGCTTCTTATTTACTGTTTTCCATAAGTGTTTTTTAGAAATTGTTGAAAATGGGGAAAAATCCCAAATTTTGGAACTACACGCTGTGTACTTTTCCACACGTCGTGTACATATGGCCTTGTGGGATGAGTACATTGGGCGTGTAGACATGCCGATGACTAAGGGTGTATGAACCGCCTAAATTCCTTGTGGTGGTCCTTTACACACCGTGTAGTTAGTCGGCAGGCCGAAACAGTAAGGTGGTGGAGCGGCCTCCAACTGGTCGACAGTACATGCCGTGTACTCAGGAGTACATTTCATGTACTCAAGAAGACGGAAGAACAGTATGGTAGTGCCGCCAGAGGAACAGTTAACTGAAGTAAGTACATGTTGTGTACTTGGAAGTACACGCCGTGTACTTTGTTTTTTTCCCTTAAATCAGCAGTAGCCTCCCTTGTTCACAGGTAAGGTTTAGAACCGGAGAAAGGATCTTGGGAGGAAAGTTAGATCTTCGTGGATCAACCGATCGAGCATCAGGAATCCTTTTCCGCCTTGGATGATATTGTTGGAACCGCACGGTTAATCCCTCTCTCCTCCGAGCGTGTTGCTGGCCAATTCTTCTCCTAACAGGAGTTATTTGAGATTGAATAAAAGTTTTCTTACCTTAAATCTACGCCAATCTTGGGCGTTTATGGGAATGATGATCGTGTTTACCGCTCGTTGACATATAATATATGTGGCTTGGAGATTGTTTTTTCCAACTGTCGTGTGTTTTGTGCAGTTTTGTGCCTCGAACCAATGTTGGGTTGTCATGTGGCTAAGGTCATTGCTATATTTAATTACCTAGAATATATTAGGTATCTAAAAATGATATTAAAATGCTGGTTAGGATCGTTTCCTGGATCAGGAACCACCCCGGGGGTGTGTTCCACTATTAAGCTATTTGGCCAGGATACCCGAGGGTATGACTTTAAAATAGTAATTGTAGAATTTCATTTAGAGGAATTTCTTGTTTACTGCTTGTTTACCTGTTGGGCATGGTCTGGTTACCTATTTATCCTGAGGGAATTGTTGTGATTAGCCTGTGGGCACTGCACTGTTTAGCCCAAGGGCTGTAGTTATTTCAGCCTGAGGGAATCTTCTTACGTGCCTAAGGGAAGTAGACTATGTTCCTGAGGGCGACACTATCTACGCCTGAGGGAAAAATTCTGTTACGCCTGAGGGAAATTACCTGCAGGTTGGGTTATACTTACCTGAGGGTACGGTTTTTCTTGTCTGAGGACGTGGAATGTTTACTTATAAATTCATTATGGGGATTTCTAATATTTAATATATTAAATGAATAATAAAATGGCAATATAACTAGTAGTTAGTTACTTTTGAGTACTACTTACTTTATTTCCTTTTATTACTGCACACTATTGTTTCATGCTTACACGTAGTTGGGAACATGCATTTAGTGGGTGCCTACTGAGATATATTTCTCACACCCTTTTTGGGTCATTCTTTTCGTCCCAAAAAGATTACATTTCTGTAGGTGTGGATAGGGGCAAGAGTCCCTATACAGGTACTTGACTGTTGTTGAGGAGTAGGAGGGCATGGGACCAGGCCTAGGCTTTCAATGCCGCTGCCAGCTGTTTTTCTTTGTTTTGATGTACTCTGCATTTTGATGAACTATATTTACATATAACAAGTTCTGGGTATTTTCGTAGAAATGAGACATGTAGGATCATTGTTTATCTATTGTTGGATATATCCACTGCTGTTGTTTTTTCAGTTGTGTATGGTTTTCTACATCCGCTGTTTTTTGTATGTTTATTTTGCATTCTGTTGCGCTGCACTTTGACAAATAAGGGTATAGTTTCCCCAATATTAGATCTGGGCCCTCGCTGGTAGTCGGCAACCTCATGCATTTGGGGAAACACGCTTGAGGTCACGTGGCGAACCGGGTTCGGGGAACCCGTTGAGTGGCACTCAGAACCGGGACATTATAAAGTGGTATCAGAGGGGTTATTTTCTTTGACTTACTATTTGGAGCCATAGTCAGGGATAGGAAGAACAATAGTTGGTAATAAGCTGTGCCCAGAAGTAGCTAACCCGTGTATATGGAAAATCCAGTCTACCTCGTATTTTGAAATTCATTTGATTATACAAATTTTACGGTTTATTTCATTTCACTATTGGGTGACGCACTTGAGATTGTGATGTTATATTTTAACTATGGGTTCTGTTCAGTTGCAACTCGATGAGATGAGGGTATGCCATCTCATGCATCATATAGGCACATGATTGATATCACATTCCATGCATCGTTTACATTCCATGTAGGTGAATTAGAAATTGCATGTTGTTGTGATAGTTGTTGTGCTATAAAAGCATGTTGTTGTGATATCTTCTTGATAAATACCTATTTGTGATTGCGTAATTTTATTTAAGCGTATTTATAGAATGGACGCCCATCTTCAGTTTTTGGGGAGTATGGGCCCCCATTGACCGGAATTTGGTCGATCATTTACTGTTTACTTGTTATAACATAGATAAGATGTCAAACATTGATTCGTGGGGGTATGGACCCTCGTAGATTGGAATTTGACACTTAGGTTTTGGTTATTAGTAATTTCTGGGATTAGAAGATTTTTTTGAGTCTTACTGTCTGGAAACCCAGTATACAAGCTGTGTCGTACTTTATACACGCCATGTATGTTCTTCTGTTCAGGAAGAAAAATGAACTTTTTGAGTACACGCCATGTACCCTGAGTACAATCCATGTAGTCTCTTCCCGTGTCACAAACCTTGTGGACGGCAACACGGGGTAAGGAAAATCTTGGGTAAGACACACTGTGTAGCTTTTGTACACAATGTGTAGTGTTGACCCGCAGTCCAGCCATGTAACTAACAACACGGGTCAGTGAACTCCTGTACAGAACACGCTGTGTCAATGATGAACACGCCGTGTAGTGTGACATGGGGACTCGACCATGTAACTAACAACACGGGCCAGTTTCACCTCTCCTTGAACACTCCATGTACCTGTGGGACATGCCGTGTAGTCCTATCCGAGGACAGACCATGTGGTGTTAGCTGTGTGGGTGGGAAACGGGGTGGTGTACACACCGTGTGCTGGTGTAACACGCCGTCTAGTAGTAAGCCGAGTAGTCTGTCGTGTCACAGATGACACAGGAAGTTTGAAAATAACAACATTCATGTCGTGTAGGTTATATACACACCTTTCAGTTTTTGATCAATGGAATCTGTGTGGATTATCCATGTAGAAGGACCCGGGAAGGGGAAGGGAAGTCAAGTACACGCCGTGTAGTCATTGTACGCGTCGTGTAGTCTTGTTTTTCAAATCCTGAAATTCCTTCTTCCTATTGTTTCCATTGTGGTTACTTCTCTTTTAGGTCTTAATAATCTTGAATCTAGGGCGTTCTTTTGACCATGTAGTGTCATGTTGCCTAGAAAAATGCGCGTTGTTCACCAGGAAAGCGGTGACGACTATACTCCAGAAATGGTGGGCCATGGGCTACTAGTGGAACCTCTAGTAGAGCCAGATTTGGTGCCAGCTATTATACCGGACACAGGAGCGGATGCACGGTTCCATGAAGGGGTTTATGTGGTTCACGCAGACCTTTCAGAGAGAACCGCAGGCTGCGAAATCTATGGTGGAGCTAAATCACATTTTCCAGTAGCAGCATCTGCCTACATTTTAAGGGGATGGCAGACCATAGGCTGCAGAGTCTTGGTTGGGGTCGATGCAGACTATTTTTGAGCATATTGATATGCCTCTAGGGTGGAGGTTCAAGCTCGCGACATATATGTTGCGTGATTCCACCAAGAGGTGGTGAGATGTTACCACTCAATAAAAGCATCACAAGGACATGGCATGGGATGACATTTAGGCAGTCTTCGATGAATTTTTCTTCCCAGAGACAGTAAGATAAGATAGAGCTCGAGAGTTCATGAATATGCAGTAGGGAGCTATGTCGGTGATGGACCAATCTGCTGGTTTTACCAAACTTCAGTGTTTTGCACCCGTGCTGGTGGGTGACGAGATGTTGAGAGCCAGACGTTCTAAGGATGGTATTTCGTATGACATCCGAGCACTGGTGAATGTTTTCAGGTTGCCTTTAGTACATGATAACGTTAATAAGGCGCTAATTAATGATTGGAACCTGTGGGAATCTAGTGGTGTGGGCCAGGGCGGTTCAGCACCAGTTACTGGTAATATTTCTACTGGAAAGATAAAGAGACTGATGGAATTATCTCAATGTGGTAGTACCAGCCAGGTAGCTTCTTCAGGTGGTTCGGTCAGGTGCTACCAGTATGGCATAGAGGGGCACAAGAGACCGCAGTGTCCACGAGAACTAGTGGAGTGCTAATCTTACGGCAATATGGGTCATCTGCAGCGCTTTTGTAGGGTGTTTCCTCCAGTGGCTAGTAAGAGGTGTTCTATGCAAACTCCGTGTGCGGGAGCTAGACCAGTGCCTTCTTACAAGTCGTGGAACTAGAATACGTCAGGCCGTGTAGGAAGAGATGATGGTCATGGCCACGGTTTCCAGACACCAGGATCCCAGATGCATCAGGGTGGGACAGCTTAGGGGAGTCAGGCTGTATCGCAGAGCCGCGGCACTGGGCAGGCTTATGCAGTGCAACAGACCCAGTAGGAGTAGGATCCTGGACCTTCTACAATCATAGGTACTATTTTAGTAGCTTCTGTATTATCTTCAGTACTTTTTGATATGGGTGTTACGCATAGTTTCATATCTGTACCCATTGTGGAGATCCTTGGGCTTGGTGTTTCTACTTCATCTGATATCATGACGCTAGACACTCCGTTGTGGACTAGAATAGTCGGTGTGCGTCAGTGTAAGGAGTTCCCCCTTGAGGTTGGTGGGTTTCACTTTCTATGGGACCTCTATGTCTTAGAGATGATAGCTTATGATGTCATTTTCGGGATGAACTAGTTGGTTCCCTTCTGAGCCTTTGTAGACTTCTATCTTCACAAGGTGAGTTTCACGTCACCAGAGGGGGAGAGTTTCTATACAAGGATGAATGGGATGTTCAGGAAAGTCATGCTGGACCAGAGCATCATGGGAGAGTTGGAGTCACAACCCATATTGCGAGCTTGTATATGGATGTCTAGGGGACTTGTCAGACATATTTCCCTCTAGTTGTTGATCGTTTCAGTGATGTCTTCCCGGGACTTTTCGGGTCTACCTCTGGTGCGTGAGGTGGATTTCTCTATTGAGCTCATGGAACGAGCAGCACTGGTGTCCATTCCTCTTTATAAGATAGCTACACTAGAGATGAAGGTGCTCAAGAGGTAGTTTGAGGAGTTACAGTAGAAGTTTTATATCTGACCCAGTACATCACTGTGGGGTTCGCCGGTCCTTTTTGTGAAGAAGGCGGAAGGTACCCTCAGACATTGCATGGATTATCGGAAGATGAACCAGTTGACGATTAAGAACTGATATCCCTTGTCGAGGATTGATGATATCTTTGATCATCTTTGAGGAGAACGAGTGTTCTCGAAGATTGATTTGAGATCCGGATATCATCAGTTGCACGTGAGACCACCGGACATACAGCTTATGGCTTTTTGGAGCATATATGGTCTGTACGTGTACTTGGTTATGACGTTTGGACTCACGAACACGCCAGAAGTTTTCATGGCTCTGATGAATCATGTGTTCCATCTGTATCTTGATTCTTTTGTGGTATTATTCGTGGACGACATCTTGGTGTACTCTCACACTCGACAAGACCATGCCACCCATCTTGATATCATATTGAGTAAACTGAGAGAGCATCGAATATATGATAATCTCTCAAAGTGCCACTTTTGGATGGACTATATACACATCCTGGGTCACATTATCTCAAAGGCAGGAGTTGGAGTAGACCCAGAGAAGGTGAGGGAAGTAGTTTCGTGGGAGCACCCTAAGAACGTGTTTGAGATACATAGTTTCTTATGGCTGGCTGGTTACTATAGATGCTTCATACAAGACTTCTCCCACTAATCAGCACCGTTGATAGGTCTGACTAATAAGGGTGTGAATTTTGTTTGGTCAGAAGAATGGGAGATAACTTTTCATGACATAAAGGGAATGTTTTCATCGACACCAATCCTGATACTCCCAGAACAGGGGAAGATCTATACAGTTTATTGTGATGCAATAGGAATTGAGTTGGGAGAAATGTTGATGCAGGGTGATCGAGTCGTTGCGTACGGGTCTTGGCATTTGAGGACACATGAGAGGAATTACCCGACGCATGATATCTAGTTAGCTGCAGTTGTTCATGCGCTACGATGTTGAAGACATTACCTTTTGGTAGAGCATTTTGTGGTTTTCACCGACCAAAAAATCCTCATGTATATATTTACTCTGCGTGACCTAAATCTGAGGCAGAGGAAGTGGTTCGAGTACCTAAATTCCTTCGATTTTGAGATTTACTACACACCTAGTAATGGAAATCAAGTAGCTGATGCAGTGAGCAGGAAGACTCAGATACAGGTGGTGCAAGTGGCCAGTGGTGAGTGGCAGCTCATGGCCTTGTTCTATGAGATGCATTTGGAGGTGCACGACAGTCAAGAGTAGTATTATCTTTAATCTTTAGCTATGACTTCTACCCTCCTAGATAGATTGAGTATGAGACAACTATCTAATCCAGAAGGCCTAGTTCTACGGGAGTCGGTGGAAAGTGAGGACCCTCCTCCTGGTTGGATGATAGGCGGTGATGAGGTTTTGTGTTTCCATGGAAGATTGTGGGTTCCAGGGGATATATATGAGGAGCTGATGTGGGAGTTTCATGCTTCAGCTTGGGATGTTCATCCCGTGGTTACCAAGATGTACCGAGACTTGAGACATCAGTACTGGTGACCGAGTATGAAGAGAGAGATAGTTGGTTTTGTTACGAGATGTTCCACCTGTCAGCAAGTGAAAGAAGAGCATTAGAGACCAGCTGGACTGTTACATCAGTTAAGCATTCCAGAGTGGAAATGGGAAGATGTCATGACGGATTTCGTGACGGGATTGCCGAGGTCACCTCGTGGAAATGACTATGAGTGGGTTGTTGTGGACAGACTCACGAATGTAGCTCACTTTTTGCTGATCAGGGAGATCTTCAGGGTTGAAGAGCTTGGAAGTTGCATATCTGAAAGATTATACATCTTCACGGGGTCCCTCATTCTATTTTTTCTCATAGGTATGCCCACTTTACGTCTCGTTTCAGGAAGAGTTTTCAGAGGGCGCTGGGTACACAATTTCTTCTGAGCACATCATACCACCCTCAGACAGAAGGCCAGTCAGAGCATACGATACAAGTGATAGAGGACATGCTGCATGCATGCGCCCTAGAGTTTGGGGGCTCTTTGGAGAAGCATATACCCTTCGTCAAGTTTTCCTATAAAAATAACGTTCAGGAGACTATTGAGATGTAACCATACAAGGCTTTATATGGTTGGTCATGTCGTTCACCTTTGTGCTAGTTAGAGGCAAGTGTGGTAACATTACTGGGGCAACAGCTCGTGCAGGAGACCTCTGAGAAGGTCCAGTTGATTCGGAAGCGTATGGCTACTGCACAGTCTCGACAGATGTAATATACTGATCTCTGCAGACGACCTTTGGATTTTATGGTCGGGGATCAGGTTTTTCTACGTGTTTCACAGAGGCTAATACAGAGTCAGATCAGGAGACAAGTTAAGCTGTCACCGACGTATGTGGGGCCATTCGAGATTCAGGATAGAGTCGGGCTGGTTGCCTATCGGTTGCAGTTACCGCAGCGGTATTGATCCATGCACAACATCTTCAATGTGTATCAGTTGCGTTGCTATCATTCAGATCTGTCTCCCTTTATTAATCTTGAGGAGTTTGATCTCGAAGCAGATGCGTCCTTTGAGGAGCATCTGATTCGTACCATTGATAGGAGCACAAAGGTTCTCTGAGGCCAGTCAGTTCTTCTCGTACGGGTGTTATGGCACCATGGCCGAGTGCAGGATGATACCTGTGAGTGGGAAACCAATGTACGTGCTTAGTGGCCAGAGTTGTTCATGGCTATATCTTCTCCACCCTTGGAAGGGAAATTCAGGGATGAATTGATATATTGAGGGACGTTTGTAAGAACCTGGTTCTTATTTTTGAGGTACGAGCTTCTTCTTTTCTCTTTTACTTAAGTATTTTTGAGAAAATATGGAAAATAGGGAAAAAACATAAATTTTGGAACTACATGCCGTGTACATTTCAACACACCGTGTACATAGGGCCGTGTGGGATGGGTACACGGGGCATGTAGCCATGCCGGCGACGAAGGTTGTAGGAACTGACTACATGTCATGTGGTGGTCCTTTATACGCTGTGTAGTCATTTGGCATTCCAATATAGTAAGGTTGTGGAGCAGTCGCCAGCTGGACAATAGTACACGCAGTGTACTCAGGGGTACAGGCTGTGTACTCAGGAGTACATGATGTGTACTCAAGTCGATGGATGAACAGTATGGCGGTGCTGCCAGAGGAACAATTAAATGAAGGAAGTACACGTCGTGTACTTGGAAGTACACACCGTGTACTTTTTTTGCTTATATCGGCAGTATCCTCCCATGTACATAGGGAGGGTTAAGAACAGGAGGAAGGATCTTGGGAGGAAGGTCGGATCATCGTGGATCAACCGATCGAGCGTCAAGAATCTGTTTCCACCTCGAACGATCATGTTGGAACCCTACGGGTAAGCCCTCTCTTCTCCTAGCGTGTTGCTGACCAATTATTCTCCTAGAGAGAGTTATTTGATATTGAATGAAAGTTTTCTTACCTTAGATCAGCGCTGTTCTTGGGGATTTCCGGGATTTCTGATCGTGTATACCGCTCGTTGACGTATAAGTTAGGTGGCTTGGTGTTTTTTTTTCAACTGTCATGTGTTTTGTGCATCTTTGTTCCACGAACCCATGTTGGGGTGTCATGTGGATGAGGTCGTTGCTATATTTAAATACCTATAATTTATTAGGTATCTAAATATGACATTAAAATGTTGGTTGGGATCATTGCCTGGGTCCAGAACTACCCCTGGGGTGTGTTCCTGTGTTTAGCCGTTTGGCCAGGATACCTAATGGTGTGCCATTAAAGCAGTAATTGTAGAATTTTCATGAGAGGAATTGCTTGTTTGCTACTTGTTTACCTGTTGGGCATGGCCCAGTTACCTATTTAGCCTAAGGGCGTTGTTGTGATTAGCCTCTGGGCACTACACTGTTTAGCCCGAGGGCTATAGTTATTTCGGTCGGAGGACAACTTCTTCCGTCCCTTAGGGAAATAGACTCTGTGCATGAGGGTGACACTACCTATGCCTGAGGGAAAAATTCTATTATGCCAGAGGGAAATTGCCTGCGGGTTGGGTTCTGCTTACCTGAGGGTAAGGTTTTTCTTGTCTAAGGGCGTGGACTGTTTACATGGAAATGCACTGTGGTGATTTCTAATATTTAATAGATTAAATGAATAATAAAATGGAAATATAACTGGTAGTTAGTTACTTTTGAGTACTGCTTACTTTATTGCATTTTACAACTGCACACTGTTGTTCCACGCTTACACGTAGTTGGGCACGGGCCTTTGGTGGGTACTTACTAAGATATGTTTCTCACACCATGTTTGGGTCAAGCTTTTCAGTCCAAACAGATTACGTTTCAACAGGTGTGGATAGGGGAAAGATTCCCAAATACTGGTAATTGACCTTTTCTAAGGAGTAGGAGGGCATCAGACCGAGCCTAGGCTCACGATGCCACAGCCAGATATTATTCTTTGTTTTGTTGTAGTCTACATTTTGATGTATTGTATTGATGTATAAAATGATCTGGTTGTTTTCATAGAACTTGAGACATGTAGAATCATTGTTTATCTATTGTCGGATATATCCACTATTGTTGTTATTTCAGTTGTGTATGTTTTACTACTTCCATTGTTTTTTGAATGTTTATTATGTATTCCACTACGCTACACTTTGACAAATGAGGGCATAGTTTCCCCACTATCAGACCTAGGCCCTCTGTGCTAGTCGGCAACCTTTGGAGTTTGGGGAAACACACTTCAGGTCACGTGGCGAACAGGGTTCGGGGCACCCATTTAGTGGCACCTGCAACTGGGACGTTACAAATGTGTCAGTACTCCTTTCCACCAATCAACAATTCCTAAAATGTGATTTTTAAGGAAAAAAAAATCATTCATAAGATATTCTTATAATATACAAAATACAGTCTCCATCCTACTTGTTCCCAATAAGATACCCCTTTGGATTTTGTTTTCCACCTCCCATAATAAATAACTATACTATTATTAATCACTCCAGGGATCAATGATAAAAAATTGTAATCCTATTTTAGAAAAATCATTGTAGGAAATAATAATTATTAACAGAAAATTGTGTTCTCCACCAGTAGTGATGTTTAAAAATATTCATGCACGTAAAACATCACACATTTCTTCAAAACATCTTCATGTAACATGTTTCCAATAATCTTATAATCTATATCATAAATCATATCTCACAATTTCATGCTGAGTTAACATCTTACCTACAACCCCCTGAATAAATGCTTCAATAAAAATTTTATCACATATCAATGGGTATATTTGAGAAGAATATTTTTTCTCCCCACTGACCAAACTATATAAATAGAAAAATGAGAGGGTATAAAAAATAAAAACAACAAACTTTTATTGTAAAAGGTTGGATTATAATGTTCGATCTCACCAGAAAAAAACATCTTTTGAAATGGATTTTTGAAAATGCCAGCAACTTCGTCCATTTTAGAAACATACTACATCAAGTATTAATTATTCTATACAGTCTATATAAAAGATCGGTAATTTATTTCAATTTTTTGTGAGACTTTTTCTCATGATTTGTTGTCAGAATTATTAAACTCTAATTATCACAACCCAACGGAAGAGGTAACATCACTTCATCATGATAATCATCCAATAGTGTGTTTAACCACATAGTTTATATTTTAGATTGAGACAAGGAAACATATTCACATTCAATAATCTTAATATTTATTAATAATTATTTCTTATTATGAAAACATAAACTAAATTTATCTTGAATGAATACTCAACTAGATATAGATAATCTATCATTTATAAATAATACCTGATCAAATTATATATAACAAATAAATAAATTATTCTAGATCACTAATATCTGATTAATTAATCATTTGAACCTCTGATGTATATAAGATTTTTCCATCCATGATATGTTTTTAAAATGGATCACATTAGAACATTTTACAAAATGTAGCTTCATACAAAATAACTTCTCTTAAAGTAGTCTGACATAAAAAAATATCCAACCATATTCCGAAACACTACAAAATCATCTTACTTTTTTTCTCAATCATTATTTAAATTTGTTCAAACTAAAATGGTTGTGGAAATAGGTTTTTAATTATCCATTCCATACTTCATAAGATGTTCTTCCGAAAACGAATCTTGATTAAGAAAATGTTATTCTTTATTTGATGAGATTTGTAATCCATGAATGAATTTATTTTCACGGATCATGCATATTTCGATCAATATATTCATCATATAAAAAATATTCATCAGTTATATTGTCATTACAATAATAGATAATATCATAAATCTACAAAACTATTATATGGGAAATATCATGAAACTATTTTATGTCGATATTACTACAAACTCTTAATTTATTAAAGTTAAACTTCCTAATGAAGGTATCAAAATTTTAATATAATGATCTCAGATCCTACATTAACCTATAAAAATCATTCATTAACTTTCTCACATAACATTAACCCTTTCCAATAAAAAATCCACCATATTTTTCAACATAAAACTCCTCATCAATATCTTTATTTAAATATATTTCTTTCTAATCTACCTAAAAATATTTATAACATCATTTTTCATCAATTCCATGAATGATTCTGTTTGTTTTTAAACATTATTTTAAAGAATATTTTTCTTCAAAATTAATACCTTATATCTGGGAGTATACTTGGAAAAATAATATTTCATTATTTAATATAATTTCACCATCATTATTAATATTATTTTGGAACTCCCAAATTTTACCAATAAGATTTTGGAATTTGGTATTTGTAAAAGTTCCCATTTATATTTCTTATCAATCCAATCTAAATTTTAATTCATAGTATGAATCAAATCATGTACCTTAAATGCTTCATTGATATTATTTTGTTGCATATATGAATGTAAATAATTAAGTGCAATAACATTGTATTTTTATCTTGTTTGAAGATTTTTTAACATAAATAATGTTTTGAAAATACACATATTCCCTATGAATAAGATTAGATGCATGAAAATATTCCACATTCCTAGAAATAATAGATTCCCATTCTTCTATATAGATGGAATCACTATTATCAGAATTAATTTAAAGTTCCACAACATGAACTCATTTATCCTTTTTATCTTCATAATAAATTTTATATACATTTTAAATAAAAAGAATCAAAAAATCATTATGTTTAGTTTATGATTCATTTATATCATCTCCCATATCAAGGATATACAATCATTCATTTGATGATTTAAAGTGTTTATTCTTTATTAAGAATTATATCATTAAAATTATTACATGTTTTAAACATGGAATTTTAACATATAACAGATCCTAAGGAACCATTTTAGAAATTTTCATATAGAAATATTTGTTCTAAAAATAAAATTTTCTACTAAATTCATCTATGGAATTAGGAAGAAAGACTATGTTCTGGAAATATATTACATCCCATATCAACTATCCTTCATCATTTCATTTATAAACTCCGTTTTATTTATTTTATATGGTTTCATAAACTCATAAATAATTTCATGGTTTTATACATAAATTTTGAATTATTAATTCTTATATTAACCACCATTATTAACTTACTACATCTTCATAGAATACCCAAAATCCTTTTTATCTCTCCTCAAAAACCCATTTAACATATTCAAAGAATAAAATTTATGATTCAAATTTATTACACATGTTAGACTAGTAAATTCATTAATGAAGTAAAAAAATTTCTTATATATGAAAGTTTATTGTCTACTCATTGGCCCAAAAATATTAGAATGAATCAATTCTATGGTATGCCTTTAACAAATTTCAACATTCATTTGAATATTGTTTGCAATCATTGCGTTTTGAGAAATTGAACTACTATAATATCTCCAACATTTTATATAGAAAATATCACAAACATTGTCTCTCTTTGTTAACATTCTCATGTTTCTCTAACACATAGGATCAATTATTGTTTTACAAAATTTATTTTCATACATCATGCTTAGATGAACGGAATTTTGAACATCACTAACTTATAAAAAGTTTCGTTTAATACATTGGACTTTTGAAACATCCTTTCCATAATAAATTATTTTCAAAATAATGAAATCAGTTTTTGAAAAGAAATTCTTTATTACATTAATAAAAAATTAACATATAACTTGTTATGTTTGAAACCATTATCTAAAAACAACATCTGTCATTTCAAAATTTCATCCCCAATAATTTCAATTCCAAAACCATTTATTCTGAGAGACTCATCAATTCAAAATTTCAATATAATATCTATTAAATATATTAAATTATCTTTATTTTAAAATATCATGTCATAATTCAAGAACATTCACTGTCATAAATAAAGGGTATTTCTCCATTCATAGAATTATGATATCATTCAATAACAAGAATTTATTTTTACCAATCCCTTATATCATGTCTAGGTTTTAATAAATAATATAAAAATTTATATGGTTATGTTAGAAAATAATACATCCATTAGCAAGAAATATAGGTTATACACACATTTTATAAATAGTTTCCAATGGTCTGGATCTATATTCAATTTGTACGAAAACATTATAAGAATTATTTCTTTGATAGGATTGACTCCCCCTATATATTTTATTCCCATTATAAAAGGTATAATTTTAATTGTTTAACAAGTAAATATGTGATGTATTACCCAATCCACCATAATTCCATTAGAAAGAAAATAAATAATAAATTTTTTTATAGCTATCATAATTTCAATGGTTTGTATAAATTTTTTAGAAACATTATTATCATTCCCATCAAACATTTCTTTCCACCCATGATTCATGGTTTTTCAGAAAATAATGTTATTCAATTCAAATTTTTTTAGTATTATCGATATCAGATGTAATACAAATAATTGTTTTGGACTCAAAAAATATAAAATCATGATAATTCCCAACAATGTTTCTTTGGGACACAGAAAATGAGTTTCATAGAATAGTTCTTCTTATGAACAACCTAAAAAATATTTTCATACATTGAATATTTATGTTTCTTATATTTTATTGTTTTTGAAATACTATATAATTATATAATATTGGATATAGTGTTTAAAAAACAAGTAACTCCCTAATTAAATTAAAATAAATATTATGGAGAATGATCCTTCTCTTAATCCATCCTATTTATCATTAATTTTGGATCATCAATTTTTATCTTTTCCTTTACAAGATACATCATTATATAATAATTATCTACAGTCAAATTAATTTATATTTACGAATATATTTTGTATTATTTTTTGTTGGAATTTTTAACTAAAACATCAATATTTCCCTTTCATTAATTGCTGTATTTATATGATATTATTTTAACTCTCGCCCTCCATTAAACAATAACTAACTGTTTTCTAATATAGAAATATTTCTTACAAAATCATTATCATTAGCTATTTCAGTAAATGTATTTTCATGAACAACTTCGATGAAATTTTCATCTTAAAAATAACTATCTACATATTCATTATTGTTATACAAAGAAAATCTCATTTTGAAATTAGGAATATTTTTTTCTTTTCAGTTTGAATTGGGATTTGATTTATCAACCTATTTCTCTTGGATTTTCTTTCCCTTCTATCATCTTTATGATAATATTATTCATGTGTTTTTAAAGGGCATTTCTCATAATGTTCCCATAATCTCCATATTCAATGAATTTCATGGGTAATTTAATTTTTTACAATCATATTAGTATTTTCACAATGTTAGAAAAAATGAGAAAAATTTATAAATATTGTAACAAATATCATTATTGAATTCAAAATCACCACCTTGTTTTGGCTTAAATCATCTTATATATTCCTCAATTCAACTCAATGATGGATATTTATCAATAAATATTTCCCTTTCATTTCACAACCTTATCCCTTATTATTTCATATGAAATGGAATTAATGTGAAGGATATCCAATGATACTGTTTCAGGATCACCATCCTACAAATATAAATATATTGAATCAAGCATATCCAAAAAAAATATATCAATATAATTTCAATTATATTTAAATCAACTACATATGAAAAAATGCATCATATGGTTGATAAAATATCGGTCACTATTTCATTGAATTCACCAAAATATTCAAACTCTTACTTTTTTGTTCATCAATCATCAACTTCTAGATATTTTAATTTTTTCACATTTTTATTAAATTTTTAAATGTGTTCCAACTCCTATTAGATACTAATATAATTTCTAAGTCCCTTCACTATTAATAATTCACATTCATAATGTGAAAAAAAATTAGTGAATTATTATCTCTTCAACCATCCTTCATGTACTCTTAGCTAACACATGTAAGTGGAAAATTCATGAAAATAATAGGAAATCTATTTGTGGGAAAATAAAACCATCATACCCTAGAGATATGGGATAAGGTTACATCATACCATTACATATTTGACTGTTCTTAACATTGAATACTAAAATACCCTTATAATTCACAAAATTATTATTATCTATAACATATTCTCTACAACAATTTCAGAATTATGTAAATGAATGGACATTACCTCTTAAACCAACTGTAAAGAATCATCAAGGATCCATATAATCATTGAGTGGTGGTGGAGGATAATTACTACTTCCTTTTTCTTTTATGTTATCATTCTTGTATAACAACATCTACATCCTATTAAATTTTTTTTTTCACTTCTCCGAAAACAATGAATTCATTCATATATTGGAACATATGTATTTACAATCATCAATAATCAATAAGATTTTTTATACTATAGTTTTTTGAAAATAATCAAATACCACACAATCTAATAAAATACCATTCTTTTCTATTCATAATACAAGTACTGAATATTCATACATATTTGTAAAACTATGGTGACTAAAATAACACACGTTCTAATTCTAACACGAATGACATTATGAAATTTTTGAAACATGTTTTTTAACATTAAGAATTGTGTTCCAAACAATTATACATGATACTTAAAAACCATATACTTTTGTAAATAATTATAAAACAAATTTTTAATTACATACACATTTGTATTTACAAAAAACTCTTCTTAACAGTGTATGAAATATCATCCTGATAGATCACTCATATTCTCCTATCTGATTCTTCATTATAAAAAGATAATATATTCATTTAATATGAAAAATAATTTTTATTCCATTATTTCATTCACAAAATTGTCAGTTTTATATATTAAGAGGATTCAAAGTACCTTAACCCTAGATTCTCTATCACACTTCGTCATTCTAGAAATATTTCTCCTGAAATAATCTTCTATAAACCTATCTATCCCATAAAAATTTAGATCTCTCACTCTCTCACACACAAGAATAGTGTTAGTTTACAGTGTACACTAACCTATTTTGATAGGTTTATAGGAACCATACATGGTAGGATCCAAAAATAGTTTTCCACTCAATTAAATTTCAAAATACTAAATTAAATTTTTATTTGAACTTAATTTTTTGACATATTCATCACTTAAAAAACATATGTCTTCTTCTCGAATCTTCTAGAATAATATCATAACTTAATCCTTCATTGAATTTACAAACATATCATCAATAATGTAAATTTTTATATTTTGATAATATTTTTCAATCTGATTCGGTTGATCGGAAAATGAATATAAAAATAGAATTATTTAAATTCCAATGCTCCAAAAAAATAGAAATTGTTTTATCATTAACAAAGTGTCATCTTCTAATGAATTTATTTCCTAATGATAACACATCTACAGTAGCTTCTGAACATTTCACATTGTCTTCATTAGTTTAACAACACCTCATAATAATTAAAAATAGTGTCCAATGAATTAAAAAAATTGATGACTTATCATTATTAGTATGTTTCTATGGAATCTCATCATGTCACTCGTCTAATGAATCAGTGAAAATTCATGTCTGCTGACTTTTGACCCAATCAAAAACCATTCATAATGCATGTTTATAAACAAAATAAATAAAAACAATATTGATGCAACAAAAGGATTATTTGATGATGATTTTTGACTACATTGTTGTACATCATCTGATTGATTAGTCTCTAATAACCTCCAGATTCTTAATTACAACAAATATTGATATACTTTTTCACTAAAAAACTCATCTCTTCCCCCAATGATAATCATACTATAATGTATTTTCAGTGTAATAATTTTGATTTCGGATCCATGAATTGATAAATAAATTGAGCAAAATTAACATTGACTTATTTCTAACCCTCAGTAAATTATGGTTAATTGATTGAACAAATGGGTCAACCCATATCATTAAGTGATAAATAAGTACTTATAAAAGTCCTTTGACTTCTAAAAAAACAAACTCTCTCTTAAAAAAATTTCTAAGTATTATACAACTCACTATGAGTTTATGAGACAATTATTCATTGACATTATATTATCTTCTCTTCTAAAAACTCATTCATGTTTCATGAATTCATCATGATGATGAGAATATTGACATAATCTAACATAGTATGGATTGTTTAATGAACTCCCATTATTTAAATACTATATGCATTTATATCAAAAACACAGTCTGATTTCAAAAAATTTGGAAACCCGAAAACCGTTTACCAAAATTTATTTAACGATTATTATATCTCAATTTATCAAACAACATATGATGATGATAACATACATAATAGTAATGAATCGTTAGATTTGTATGTATAACTATTCATTCTACATTTATACTCTAACACAACATCTCATATAGGATGAAAAAAAAAATTGGACACAATATCAAAAAATTAAACAACTTCTATAAAAAAAATTTAAATAATAGAAAAATATATGATAGAATTTCTTAATTAATGTTTTCCCTAGTATTATGATAATGGTACTCTTTACCCCAATCACTGACAATTAAAATGTGAATTGATTTTTCATAATAAAAGATATATTTTGATAACAAATTTTCCACCATAAAAAAAAATTCTCTCCATTGAACATCATCCCAATATATTTTTTTCAGTTTAAAATCATCTCATAAAATGACAGTGCCACTAGATTTTAAGGGAATGTATTATGAAAAAATAATACCATAAAATCCTAAGTTGAATTTTTCCAAAAAATTATTGATCCTAATCTATATATGATGGATAATTAATCATCAATGATTTTATATTTATATCATATACACACATATTGAACGGAATTTAATTACTAATGTATTAAGTTGGATATTTCTAACTCAGGCTCTGATGGTGCTGTGTAGTTAGTGCAATATTTTGGGGATTTTTGAATTTCTTGACTACATGAAATTAATGATAAGGGGCTGGTTTTGGATATTTTATATATAATTACTTATATCCTCATATAAAATTTGAAAAAATCCACTAAAGGATCTTTTCTGTTAGTATTCCTATCAATTCCAATTTTTTGGGTAGAAAACCAATGATTGGACACAATACATGAAGGAAATATATTGTTTAGAGTAAAAATTGTACTACTTGTATTCAAATAATGATGGTAATGATGGATTATAACATTTCATATTGGTATTTATGTCATCCTACCACCATTATGTTCTATGACATGAAATTTTGGTTATAGTGGTCATGTATGTGACATGACATCCCTGGATTTATTTCGTTTTTTATTCATTTTTTCATTTTCAAGTAGAGAATCAGAGGAACTCATTCCAAAATAAACCCCGTCATAGTCCTAATAGAATTTGGGATGAGGTGTATATTAATTATATCATTATACTAGAACATATACCCTAGGAAAGGAATCATATTTTAGTTGTAATTTTTTATTTTCAAAAAAATATCATTTCTTCTTTAATAAATAAACCATTGATGTGGAGGAGTTTTTAATTTCGTATGTATAAGATATTGTGGTGATGTTTGATGTGACATCTATTATTATTTCTAAAAAGGATTAGTATTTAAAATCTATTTTTTCAGCAGGTCTCAAAATGGAAATGGGTTTGAAGTAAAATCAATTTGTCAAACACCATCTAAAAATATTTTTCCCAACATAATGATAATCCTATTTTTTGGAAAAAAATATTTGTGCATGGGTGTTAGTTTTTATTGGTGAATCCGATAACCATTTTTGGTTAGTATATATTTCATATAATAATATTTATCAATCCTTGATCATGATATATTCCTTTTATAAAAAATATGGGCTTCCTTGATGGAATCCATTATGCATGATGTAATTGATTGTCTCTTCATTAGCGGGGTCATGCATCATTTGTTAAATGACCTCAAAGATTTAAATGATTATCTAGCATTTTATGTTACTCGAATTTTTTTACATGTCGTATTCCAATAAATGATTTTTTATATTGTATTTATGATTTTGGGATAGATATTTCTAAGGGGAACATATTGTTTGGTAAATCAAAACCTTGTGAAGAAAAAAAACATCCATGCAATGTATATTGAACTTTTATTGATCACTGATAGGGTTTTTAATGTTTCATATCACTTTGTGTTTCTATCATAGCTAATGATGATAAAAAAAATTCAACATCGCACGTTTGAAGAGGAATAAACCAGACCATTCTCGGGTGTTGTGTTGTGAAGATCATGAGATGAAACATCGTTTTTCAATGATCGAGTAGCTATTTCATATTTTAAATTCCTAATTAATGGGTTTTTAAATAAAATATATTCTACTATTTTATTACTATAAAATAAAGAAATTATTTTCATGAATAATGGGAATAAAAAAATTCTTAGATAAAATATGACCTCATATAATATAATATAACACTATAGATTGAAATTTTATAGAAAAATATTTATATATAGGAGAGAATATTCTAAGGAATTATTAAATATCCTACTATTAAATGTTTTGTTTTTATCATTAATTTTAACTATAGTAATTCTAGGTGTATTCCTTTTATATTTTATGTTTTGGGGAGATAGAGGCCAGCTCATGGTTGGTGCATAATTTGGGGAAACCATGCACCAACCTCAAGAAAATATGTGAGTAGTGGTAATGGAACCTGATTACCCATGCTATTAGTTGAAATTATTGGGACGAAAATGAGTCCAAATAATGTGGCCTTAATAGTGGAACAAGATGTTCCATAAAATTAGTCACACGATTTGGAAAACAATGTGGGCAAACCATTATATCTTCCATGTTTTGGTATTATTGAAATTATTAAACTATCCATTATATATTTGAAACCATTCAGCCCGTTATTTTCCCATTAACGAGCCACTCAACCCCAGCCACACTATTATTCCACTATATAATATATTGTGTCCATTAATTTTGTTACTTTTTCAATTAGACTCCATGTAATCCTCAAACAAGTGTCTCCTCTCAATTCTAATTAGTCTTTTATTCTGAATCTAGTAATGTTTCCATCCACCAAGTGTTTGTGATGACCAAGGGTTACTATTATATTAACAATTTTGTATAGTGTTTTTAATTGTTTCTCTAACTGTTATTGGATCTATTATCATCTTTTTTGAGATTTATAACCATTGATTTTATATTTCGTGTTAATATAATGTGGTTTATAATTGTGACTTCATTTGACATCACAAATGTGTATATTTCCAAATGGAATTTTTCCTAAATTGTGATGTTACTTTTAAAGGTATATTTAATATTTTTTATTTGTGTGTAAGGTTTCTGACAAAGTTATTCATCTTTCAAAATGATGGTCTATAAGATGTGGTGGTTGGAATGGCTTGAATGAGGATTTCGTTGTTTCATGGAAAAAAGGTGGAAGTGAATCTAGGAATCCAACATAACCAATGATTTTGAATATCCTCTCTAATTGGATTATTATTCAAAAATAACTAAAAAAATTGATGAAGTTATGTGTTGGTTATATGTTGTTAATGGAAACAGATCTCTATTTAATTTGTTTGATACCTGAGAGTATGGGGTTATTAGTTCCGAAACTATCCTTGATGATTATGTATTTTACATGGTGTTATTGTAATTTTACCTTCTTATCACTTATTCCTAATTTCATTACCTTTTTTTAATGTTTGAATGATTTAATGAAATCAAACTAATCCATTATTTTAGAAAAAATGTGTATAATTGTTTATATTATAATTGTATTTCATCTATTATTAGTGGGATACACTAGGGAATGTGAACTCAAACACTTCACTACACCCAATGGGTGTATATGTAACCCATTTTTTCTAAATTTGGTAATGTAAAAGATTTATATAGTAGTTTTAGGGACTTTATTTAGTGGCATTTTTGGTTAATAGTTGGTTTTGAAATGATAGTTGGTTTGACCTTGTGTCATTGGAAGATTAGTATCTAATTTTTGGGTCCTTTTTTATTTTTCTTATATATTGATACTAATTTATGGATTTAAATTTATTCTTTTATAGGATTTATTTTTTAGTATGTGTTATGTATTTTTATTATAACGTTTTATGCAGATGTTGATTATATTAATGGAAAATAGATCCCAAATGAGTCCCTCGATTCCCTTGCACAATTTTCTAGCCTATGGTGATCCAGAATTCACATTGAACCATATCATGCGCTAGGTAAGCTTTCATATTGAATGATATCATGGGATGTTTAGTTATATTAACTCACCCTCATAATCCAAAAGTGATGGCACATTAATACTAATTAGAAATCAGCATGAACCATCGATAGGTATGACAATCACACCATCAAATAAACAGATCAATCATAATAAAATATCAAACATATTATGATGGATAAGTAAATAAAATGGCTAATTCCCCGAACAATAAATAGTTAAATTCATCACATAAACTAAATGATAAATGATCAACTGATAAAATAAACAATGAGATCGAGATTGTTTGGTCTAATTACTGATAATTCAATGTAAAAAACAAATTAGCAACCACAAAAACAGATAACATACATATCCATGTTCACCTCAATAATAGTTTATATCCTTATCAACGCAAAAACAACAACTAGAGCACCACAACCGATATTATCAAGCCGAGAAATATAAAAACCCATTATAATAATATGCAATGAATGGTGTATTCCTTATGTGAGTGAGTACAAGTCTACTACAATATCATTAAGGATATTATACTCTTTTTTACAAAATAAAATACATTTTTGATCTATTGAAATGTTTTTATAAAGTAGGATTTTATTTCATAATATTATTAAAACCTATATCACATAAATAATAATATTACAAATTTGAATTTTTCTTTCTAAAATATGTACCATCACATTGAAAACATTATATAATCTTACATTCCCTTTTCTAGAAACACCCATCTTAAACACCAATTTTCAAAATAAAGATTTTAAATAAATTTTCAAACCCATTTCATAAAATCCCTATTTTAAAAACATTTCATAAAAAAAATACAAAAAAACATGCAATGTGAAACCAATACAGAAAACCAACCATGATCTAAGAAACTGATGAGATAAAAATAAACAAGCATCATCAAATGGTTGTTTTATTATAAAGGAAAAATAATAACTAGTAAAATAGAAATTATTTTCCCATATGAAATACCATATAGGATAATATAAATATTATTTTGACCATAAAATAAAATTGATATCAGGGGATTTCACTCTGTGGTGTCTAATTCTAGGATATATAGATTCTTTTTCTACATAGATGTGCATTTCAAATTTTCAATTTGTATCCTACTAGAAGAGGTACCACATATATAAATCACAATAATGGATGGCGGTGGGGAATGTCATAAAATATTAGTTAACATAGCCATATAAATATGGTTTCCAATGAATATATAAATAGATGTTGAGAAAAAAATCTTATTCCCAAATTCTATCAACAAAAAATTGAATATCATCTCATCTTTAAATATTTCACAAGAAATAATCCTGTATTCATTTTTTATATAACAATAAACACACACGCACAAATATATATATATATATATATATATATATATATATAACATTCCCCGATTGGATTCACAATCAACATCACAAAAAAAGGTCCGAGAATTTTTAACACCCTCATGTGATGTGAAGATAAAATAATGATGTCAAAAAGGCCATTATAAAATTGTACATAGGATTTCAATTACCTTATTTCAATTTTAAAAAAATGTATAAAACATATTCTAAAATAGTTCACCGAAAAAACAATTAATTAAATAATTACAAAACTCATTTTCCTAAATAGAATCAATAAAATTTTAAAAATATTGTCTTTTTAATTTATGTCATGTCCTAAATGGTGTCAAATAATTTTAATAACAAATGTGAAAATGAAATAATCTATAAATATATTTCAATTACACAAGGGAATAAATTTTTTTAAATAATCAATTGAATCCATAAAATAATATTTATTTTATATGTGAAATTATATTGGAACATTTAAAAAACACCATGAAGGTATATGGTATAATATTAATTTCGAAAGTGGAACATAAAGATTAGCAGACATTGTAGCAAGACCAATAAATAATGTTCATAGAATCACCTATATAAATAAATGTTAAAACATATTAAAATTATTCTCATCAAGTTGTGTTTGCTGTAGAGTGTTGGAATATGAAATTAAATGACCCTTCCAAGCCCTATACATTATAATACATTATTTGGATCCCTCAAAACCCATAAATCACAACCCCCATTACTGTTAAGGTATCACAGAAAATCAAAATTCAAGTGAATTGAATGAAATTGGACAAAAATAAGAGTAAATAATAATATACTGAGATTAAAATCAATAAAATCATTAAAATTAATAGAAATGCAATGTCCTACACTTAGATTCCACTCAATAGGTTCCCCGAGCTCGGTTCGCCACAGAGACTCAAGAAATACTCCCCAAACTCCAATGGATGATTACTAGAAGTGAGGGCCTAGGGTGTGTCTTCGGTTATACTATATCATTATTACCATATTGTAAGGAAATTTATAAATATAAACTTAAGTAAATAGTAGAAGTAATTAATGTAAAAGGTAGGAGTAATGTAAAATAGAGAAAACACTAAATGTAATGGAAATATCAATTGATGAAATGACATGTCACTAGAAAAAGGAGTTATTGGATATAAAATATCTTGGATTTAATTTTTCACAATGTATATAGAGAATTAAAAGACTATACCAATAATAACGAGTGTCATCTCTATCATATCCTATCAAGATATATCTTATACTACATGAAATCATGTGTTCGAAGCCTCATGCTTCCCATTATCAACATTTAAATTCATGTAATCTAATCTATCTACCAAATGGAACCTAGAGAGGGTGTGAGATAAATCAATGTGGTATACCACCAATGGTGTCCATAACATCTATCCCATGTAATGGAAATGTACCAATGTGTAGGAATTCATATAAAAGGTAAATCATTACATTGTAACTAAATACCCACATATTTTCTTAAGATCTAAGCTGGTTTCTAAACTTGTAACCAATTTTTTTTATTGCTACCAGTTTATAATATATCACATTATAATAATAGTGAAGGTTCCATGTTGTAATAAGGAAACTAGTAATGATATTTACAGATGAAGTTCGAATGAAATAAAAAATGAAACATAGAGACCATTGGTCACCAAATCCGTAATAACTATAGCATGGAATGCGTTAAGAGTGTAATACAAGGAGCATAGTCTATGTAATTTCAATATGAGATGTCTACTGAGCCCATGGATTTCTCATAATGTGAAATGGGGCTAATCAGAGACCACTCCCAATGGGTTTCAACATGGAGACTACTATTCAGTTCTAGATACAAGTAGTGTATCCAAATAATATTGTATTACTATTTGAGGGATCCTAGTATGTCATAATGAACATCCAAGTTTATAAAAGTATCGGGATATAGTTTGGTCTCCACCTATGAATGTTGTATCCTTGAATCCAATGTTGTTCCCAAGTGATCATATAATTCCTTGAAAATGTTCCATGGAAAGCTCGAGTCTGTAATTTCCTTTTCAATTATAAATTCATGTAATATTCCATTTGTTTCATGAAATCATTTCATTAGTGTGATAAATTCAAGTATAATTCATCCATTTAATCAAGTCATAATTAATCAATATGTCAATTTGATTCATGCCTTTACATTCATTAGTGGGATAAGGACAAGTAGAATGATACATTTATTAATCCAATTTAAATCATATTCAATAATTAGGGATCATTAAAATACATTTAATTAATTTTGTAATAGGTGATATGGAGAAAAAATATATTAAGCATTCACATTTAATATGTTCAATTCATATAATCATATACTTTATTATTTCCCTTTCTCATTTAATTATCAATTTCAACCTCTTACCTTAGGCAGGTCAAGTGTTGAGATTTCATGGTACATTATAATATAAAATTGAAAATATAAATTATGAAATTTAATATAGAATGTATTACCATTATAAGGGTCATGCAAAGTTACACTGTAATGATGGCTCAAACATTTCAAATACTAAAAACCCAATTACGGTATAACATCCTAAATGGGATGGATGGAGTTGTGGGTGTAACCACTAATAATTAATCACATATATGTAAAGACAATAACCATACTTTTATAAAAGTTATACTCCTATAATATAAATACATTAAATGACACTCGATGAAGTCGGTGGGCCCCAGATGACAGAATAAAAATCAATAAACACGGGGAATGAATTATAGACATCCACCTCAGAGTTTTATAATCATTCATCACTTGTATTGTTATGTAATTGATCATATAATATATTATATCTATATAAATGGAGAAAATGATCTAATCATGATGACTAGGTCGATGGAAAAGTATAAGAATATAAAATTAAATGGACTCGAGTACCTATAGTTTCAAATCCATCATGACAAACGAAATATTGATTAGATCCGGGATAAATTAGATCATTAAATCCATATATTTTTCCTTCAATGATTTACAAAATGTGAGAAAAATATGTTAGTCCCACTAGATATCAAATTTATAGGAAAGAAGATTAATTAGATAATGAAGGGAAAAATGACATTTTACCATTCAAATAGCCTATGTAGGTTTTGGCTACACGGTTTTCCAAACTATGCACCAATCATGTATTGGTACCTAGGGTAGAAAGAGAACATTATTTGTTAGGCTTCATGGATATACACCAAATGTGTTATATAGTTCGAACCCAATATATACCATCCACACAGTTAGGTTAATTTCGTGCCAATCGTTCCACAAGGCCAATTTGTCCACCAATATGGGTTCTAGCATCCAAAAAATCCTTAAGAACCCTTGAGAGCTCCAATAACAAAATATAAATCCATATTATGCCTAAAATAAATAATTAGACTCAAATTTAAAGGGCCAATACCTGAGTGAAAATACAATTTCTTACAGTCCTCCTTCATTAAAAAAGTCATCCCCGAGTTCACTTTCCGTGGGTTTATAAACACAGCATCACAAAAATTCTGGCCACATAGCACGTTTGTCGGACTCCCCCATTATCGTGCCTTTTATTGAATGAAACCATGCTTCCATAACACCCATAATTGTGGAATACACTACCCTCAGAGAATCTTTATTCTTTTGTCAATGATGTGTACTAGATAATCCTAAAAGGTAACATTAGAATCTTTCTCACCTTCTTTGGGATAAAAAGTATGAGACGAGTTGGCATGATATTGGAGAATCGATGAACCATGGAATTTTTTTCATATAATGGTACCAAAGTGGTAGAAGATAAAATTGGTTACTATTCTGACTCTTTCTATGATTCCAAACATACCTACATAATAAGGTGGCATCTTCCATTACATCTATAATCCTCTATACTCTAGACTGAGTGATACCCAAATTAAAATATGACACTCATCCTATAAATATAGTGGTTATTGATGGAAATTGGAATTGGATTTTTGTCTAGACTGGGTAGTAGTCATACACTTCCTGGTTAGATGAACCTCCACGGATGTCTCCTGCTTGAAACAAGGACGTATTAGGTATACAACACCTTCCTCAAGCCAACAGTAGGGTGAATGTAATGACCAACAATACAAGGCCTTCAAAATATCCAAATGAATTGTGACATGGAATATTTTATTATAGGAAAACTCAATGATAGGTATATGCTTTTCCAAATAACATCCAAAATCAAGGACACATACTCGAATCCTATCCATTAGAACCTGTATTGTTTGTTCTTATTGTCAATTGGTCTGAGTGGGGATAGATGTGCTTAGAAAAACCTAGGCTCCCATTTCATTCTTCAATCCCTTATTTAGTCATGATGTGAAATGAACTTCCCAATCTAAAAATATTGAATGATGTACCCAATGGAGTCATATGATTTGACGTACATATAGTTTTCCCATATCATCAACTGAGAATGTATCTCTATTAAGGATAAAGTGGGATACATTATTCAGTATGTTAATGAAAACCAATAAAGTTTCTATACCTCTAGGACACCTAGATAAACCCACTATAAAATCTATAGTAACATCTTTCAATTTAATTTCAATTAATCAGATAAATTTTATGAGGCCTTTATGTCACTAGTGCTCTGCCTTCACTTTCTGATATGTGCAACACTTATTGATATAGCCTGCTATTATACATTTCATCCCCGGACACCAATAGAGGCATCACATATCTTGATACTTCATTGAGATGCTGAGATGAACATCCCACTAAGAATCATGTGAATATTTAATCAAGTGGTCCCTCATATCTGTAGGTTCCTAGACACATCCATGGATACACATGATTTCATATATTTCTACATTTCAATTCAGAGTTGGGTTATATTAAATTATACACTCACTGAGTACCATGGAATTAGGATCTAAATACTACCAAATGATCACATTATAATGAAAGGATGAGGTAACTAACATATAGGAGAGATAAGACTACTCATAAAAATCATGAAACTCTAGGTGATGCTCAATGAAAAATGGTGTTACCTTCAATTAATCACTAGCTTCACTTACTTATTTTTACAATGATTTCTATCTTAGTGCATCTGCAACCACATTGTACTTCCCAAACATATAGGAAACATCCAAATGAAGTTATTTTAGATATTTGACCCATATCTATTTCATATTGTTCAATTTATGCCGATTAACGATATATTTGAGGCTCGTGTGGTATGTGTACACCACAAAGCCCTCGCCCAAAGATATTATCACTAGTAACATAACCAATGGACATCTGCTGATATCTCAAGGTCTTGTGTTGGGTAATTTATCTCATAGGGACTCAATTACTAAGATCCATATGCAACAAATCTATTTTCATGCATCCCCACTACTCTTTGGCTGAGGCATGACGCATCATAGAAGATGGTAAAACATACTCCAAGAAATTGAAGAATAAGAATTGGTTCTATTAAAATCACTAATTTCATCTCATGAAATAATTTATCGCATTATTATTACTAAATAAAATTGACACCCTTAATTGAAAGTCTAGTATGTGGTGAAGATCAATGTGACATTTCCTGTATGAAACACAGGTAATATACATCCAGCCCTAGGAAGCATCGTATATCGAACATTTTCTTGGGATACTCTTAGAATACTATAGTACTGACCTATTTTGGGATAATAGATATCTCTAATTCTGAAATAATATAACCCAATAAGTTACTTTTAAGGAAAATTATATCGATCATAGAAAGATTGGAATAATGATAATTCTCTCACAATGTACTCAGGATGATCTCATGATTATTTCCATGGTCACTATTAGTGTGAAAATACAACAAGATTTCATTCAGAATAACCATGAAAAAATATTCCAAATAGGGGTCGAACACCCTTTTTATAATATCCATGAAACCAATAGGTGTTTTGTAAGACCGAATGTCATAAATAGGTCCTCACATATACTATACCTACTATATAATGTTGTAGGAGGTTTTTCTAATGTCCTAACTCATACCTATTAATAACTCATTGTTAGGTTAATCTTAGAGAATATCTTTTCTCCTCAAATATGGTTTAAGATATCATCTATTCGTGGTAGTGGATACCGGTTCATGACTACAAGCTTGTTCAAATTTCTATAATCGTTGCATTGAATTATGGTTTTATCCTATTTTTTGGAAAATGTCATTGGAAAACATCAAGAGGAAGCATTGTTCCATATAAAAATATTATAGTCCCAATCATATATCTACCGTTTGAGCACCTAAATCCTTGTTGGAGCAATTATATATTGAGTAATGGATACTAGAGCTTCTATTAAACCATGCTCAATTGTAAACACAACCTCTATCTCTATAGGTAATCTAAAATTTTCATCAGGAAAGACATCCTTGAACCAATCCACTACTAGAGGAAAATCATCTTTGTGTAATCCTTGATAATCCACGAAGAGATTTGAAATCCAAGCGGTCACTCCACCTAGGACATGGTTATCTGGTCCAGACTCTATGCCTAGACATACCACTCATCCTTATGTAGGTAAAGGCTTCCCTATGGTAATGTAAATGTTACACTATGGTGATATAAGTCTATAGAAATATGATACAACAACTACCAATCAATTCCGAGAATGACATAAAAACCTCTTTTCTCGAGAACAATGTGGTTATATAAGAAGGGGTAACAACCTACCTCAACGTAGTAGTCCCTACACTATTTTATAGAATAACTTATTATCCCTAATATAAAATATAGTTCATTACACCAATGTAATTCAATATCCCTATTCCGAGACATTCAATGACAGATACAAATATAAATGATTTAGAGTAAACTATTTCTAACAATGTATCTACAATGTTAGATTCTATATGAATATTGCCTCATACTGTTGATTATCTTGTAGTATGATCCTCTTATATTGGATGTAGTTCTTGCTATGAATTGATGAATGACCCTATTAAACAGATTAACTTCCACGAACATAACTTCTCTATTGGAACTGATGGTGATCAGGGGTTTGTCTTCAATGGCCATAAACACCTCCTTGGAAGTCCTAAATATTCTATTCCAACATCCTTCCTTTTGCGGTGAAAAATATCCTACTACTAAAGGTGGAGCTGGTGTGGATTCTTTCCCACTCGAAGCTGGTGGAATGGTCCTGCATAAATGTGAATGATTCCCATACAACCAGAAACATGAAACTCCAGTGTGTCTCTCTCACACTAAGGAATCAAATTCCCCTGACGTACACATTGATGACACACATTGGTGAAATCTAAATGGGAACTCCGGTTTTCACTGACCTGATGACTAACCTTAAGGGAATAATTCATGCTACTAGAAGAACAACATGCTTGAAATAGAATTGGTCTTATATGCCCGATACAATTGTTGTCCCTCAGGTTACGCTCATTGATAAGATCAGGATTTATTCTTTCATATAAGGTAGTTGGGAGAAAGACATTATAATACATGGGGATGGCGTATTGGATTCCCTCCACGAACCATCTAGCACATGAAAGAACATCACATTCTAGAATAGGTGAAATGCTCTATAAAACTATAAAATGTGATGAATATTCCATAACTAATATAAAACCAATATCTAGATGCATAATATATCTATCTATGGAATATCTCAGCATGTGAGGAAGGATCTTATCACTGAAGTCATTCTATAAATCATCCCAAAACATGCCATGATGATGACTAGCTTGGGTAATCACATCCATCCAGGGCTTCACCGAATCCCAAAACATGTATATGGAATGATTGAACCTCTTCTCTATAGGCATATTCATATTATCAATAATATATAGGGTAGCCTCTAACCAAGACACAACAAATTGGGGACCACCATCCCCTGAGAAATTAAGAGGATGAAACTACTAGAACTCAAAAATCAGATCTTCCATCATAGGTTTATGCCACAAATCACCCTGCATGAACAACATCTGACATGAAAAACTATCATGAACATGGAAATCAGTTCCCATTTATGTTATTGAAGGTGGTTCCTCGAGTGTAACTCATTGAAGTATGAGTTTTTTCATGGTTCCCACAATTTTTAGAGCATGGTACTCACCACATATCATGTGTGTCAACCGATAGTGAAACAATGTCATCTATAAAAAAACTGAACAAAAATTATCATTTAGGTAACTCAGATTTTACACCAAACATGGGTCTACGGAACCCATGAATGGATTATGACCATGTCCCAATCATTCTGAATATCATATATATTGTCTCTAAATCGTTATGTTACGAAAAAACCACCATAGAAATATCATTTTGACATCCCAGACCAAGATGCCACTTAACAAGTTCCCTGAGACTCATGATACACATGGCCTCAAGTGTATCCCCCGAAACAAGAAAGGTTTCCTACTAGCATGGAGGGTCTAGAGTGTGTTTGCGGGGAGGTTATGCCTGCATTACTATAGTATATAATAATAGATAAATATAAAATATATAAATATAATAGGAAATAAAAGTAAAGAGAATATACATTAGAAAATAGATACATCAGTAAAAATTTAAAAAATATATATTGATAATTTTTCATATCACTAGAAAAAATTAGAACAAGGATACAAGACAATAAAAATAAAATGATTAACATTGTATAAAAAATCAAAGACTATCCCATGAATTACTTGCTTAGGCTCATTCATTTTCTATCATTCTCAAACCTAATCAAAAAACAATAAAGTGTTAGAAGAGGTAAGATTCCCGTTATCAAAACCACCATTCATTTAATCTACTATGGGTACCAAAAGATACTTGTAGAGTGTGTGAGATAAATCTCAATGGGCCACCACAAAAGGTTTTAGTAACATCCAACCCGGGTAATGGAAATGTATTATTGTAAAAAATGAATCTATAAAGTATAGATGTACATTGTAACTAAATACCCATGTACCTGCTTCATCCCTCAGCTACTGTATGAAAATGTAACCAATTCAATACTTTATTGTGACCAATTTATAATATCTCACATTATATTAATAGTGAAGGTTCCATTTTGTAACAAGGAATCCATTAATGATATTAAATAATAATGTTACAAGGTAATAACCAAGGAAAAATAGACCTCAAGGGTCTCTAACTCAGTAATAATTTTATATGTACATGGTGTAATAGTTTAAAAAAGGAGAATACTCTGAGGAATTCCACAATGAGAATCCTGTTGATTACAAGGAGTTCATCCAATGTAACTCGGGTTTGTATAGAGGCTTGGACCATGTGGCATTAACCATGGCACCTACTTGTCAATGCTGGATCAAATTAGTGTATCCAAGGAATCCTGTAATACTATGTGATTGTTTCTACGGTGTCACACCAGACATACAAGAATAGAAAAAGAGTAAGATCTTGGTTGGTCTCAACCTAAGAATGTTTAATCGGGGAATCATAATGGGGTTCTCGAGTGCACATGTAATACAGTGAAAAGAATCAAAGGTGAGATCTAGTAAAGCCATTCTTATTTAGTATTGATGTAATGTAATATTTCATTTGGTGGATTCATTTCATTTCATTAGTGTGATAAGGTCTTGTAGCACAAAAAAAATTTAATCATCTCATTATTAATTAATTAGTCTATTTGTATTAAACATTACATTTAAATATTGTTACATGGTAAACCAGCATGCAATATTATTACTTAAATTTAAATCATATTCAATAATTATGGTTATTTCTAATACCTTACATTAATGAATTTAGGTGTTCTACGAACATATAACCTATTAATCATTCATATATAGTCATGTCAAATTGAATACAATGAGTAATTTCATATTTTTTGTTTCACAATTTATTATCAATTGGAATCACTTATTATAGGTGCATAATGTGGTGATAAAATATTGTAATTTCCATTAATAAATTCAACATATAAATTAATCCATTTAGTTTATAAATCATTTTTACTAGAAGGGTCATGAAAAGTCACATCCAAATAGTTCTTAAAACATGTCAAATACTAAAAAACCAATTATGGAATAACATCCTACATGGGATGGATGGGGTTTTTGCACATTAACATAAAAAATTAAACACATTTATGTAAATATCATAACCATATAGTTTTAATTATTATAATCATGTCATATAAATTCATCAAATGATGACTGATTAAAAAGGATTTCCCCAAATGATATATTCAGAAATCAACGACATTGAAGAATGAATTCTAGACCACCAACCATTGGGTTTTCTGATCCTACTCCTCTGTGATCATCCTCGAATTCATCATAGGATTTTGTATATCTAATAAAAAGATAAAAAACTCACATCTCGTTAACTAGGTCGACAGAAAGAGAGAAGAATAAAGTCTTAATCATACAGTAGTTCTTATCATTGTGCATCAAACATGATGGATTGAATCAAAATTGGATTAGGGATTAAGGATATAATTTAATACCAAGATTAAGCCATCAAAGAGCTCCTAAATGAGATTAAAATATGATAATCCCATTGGATCTTGAATTAGGAGGATGGAGGAGGCTTAATTTGATCATTAATATAAAAAAGTCATTTTACCCATTAAATACCTTATTCACAGTTTTCCAAACTATGTTCCAACCATACATGGGTACCTAGAAAAGATAGTTTACTTCCACAATTATGCCTCCCAACCATGTTCTAAATATTTTATATGGTACTATCCAAAAATAGATCATCTACATGGTTATGAAAACAATGTGACATCAACAGTATTCCCAACACGATGGGTTCCAGGCTCGAAAAAATCCCCAGAATCACTTGGGATCTTCACTAACCCATTATGCATCCATATAAGTCCCAAAATAATCAATTATATTTGAAATTAATTGATCCAAACCTGAGTGAAAAATCAGATTCTTAGAGAAAAATTTTCTCAAATTGATGGAATATGGGGGGAAGAATCATCCTTAGATCAGAACATGTTTGGACAAAACATTTTAGAGGAATCAAGTGAAATAAATTAACTACTTATAGTGTTAAAAATCAAAAAACAGTAATAGGAAAACCCATTCATTGGGATAACCACATATCATGGAATTTAATTATCTCCCCCATAAAATTTTGATGAGGGGAAAAACCAATTCATTATTTGAATGTTCTTAACTATAAAAAATTTATTGGCTGAAATACTTATGCATGGGGAGAGATGAATGATTCAGGATCCTCATTGCACTATAAGGGATGGTTCACATGGTCAATAGTTTCTTCATTGTGTGAAATACTATAGGTTTATATGTTTTTCTTCTTAATCTCTCCACAACCAATATTGGTCATCAATAAATACGTAGAAACACAATAAAAAAATTAAATACCATAAAAATCGTTTATGTGTTATAATATATTGAATACTCAATATTATAACCTAATAGATTCTAAATTAACGGTTGAATTATTTTAGAAAAAAGATTCAAAAACCACCCATTATAAACAGGGGATGGGAATGGAATCATACCAATAAAATACTCTCTAGAAAAAACCCTTCAACCATTAATATCCTCTAAAAGACTATATGAATCCTGTAATACTATGAAACATCCCCAATAATTGATAAACAAGTATGCTGAAGAAAAATACTATAATAAACATGGAATAAAAAAACATCTACCGGCCATTTAGAACCTATAAAATATTGTGAGTAAAATTATGGTATAGAGAATAAAACAAAATCATTTGAAATAAAATCACATCTTGAATAATATCCTAAGAATCACTAATTTTAACCTATTCAAAGTATCCAATGAATAATAATCTAAAACTCCCAATGAAACTATAATATTTATAAATGATAACATACAAAAGATGAAATGTTCACAATGATAAAAATGGTTTAAATCTAGATAATTCAAATCAAATTAACAAGAATTATTCCACAAGAATCAATATGTGAATCAAGCCTATGATAACGTACTCTTTGTGTAAACTAGTACCTAAAATCTGAAAAACTATTTCATGGTGAACCCATTGAAAATTAATTGGATCCCAGAAGATACCAACTTCACAAACTCAACTCCGGTCATTGTTACAGAAGAATTAACCCTAAGGTCTAACATTCTAAACACATAAAAAACATCAATAATCCAACAAATAAATATATATCACTATCACACATCCATATATATAAAACACACAACATTACATAATCAATAATTATACTCCAAAGGGACTTGTATCATAAATAATAATAAATTAAGTCTCCTAAAATAAGACACCATCCCTGGAAAATGCACACCCCCATGAAATCAGGCATAATACTCATAACAAAGGATCCAAAGTAGTCTTTACTAATAGAGAAGAAATTCAAATCCTTCAAAACTTGTACAAAAAACCATCATAAAAAATTTACATATATAAAATAATGATATCAATATATAGATCCTTACAATGAATCAATTTTAAGGATATTAAACACTATAGAAAGAATTTCAGTGTCAAGTACACGTAGAGATGTATTTTGGGGAATGTAAAATACTATATAGTGACTAGTCCTAATTTTAAAAAACTTGTATTTTATTAAAACATTTATATTAGTTAAATAGAACAAATATTTATCCTAGACATTGGTTTGTACATGTTCCACAAATCAATGAAAATATTCCATAAAACAAAAAATTTCAAAACATAATCACCCAAATTAACCTAAAATAAAAACATTTCATTGAATGTTCAAACTCAATTTAAATTCCTATAAATAAATTTATGTAAATAAATAGTCCCTAAAAACTAATCTTCTATGAAAAAATTGAAACGACCCATTTTCCATTTTATAAAAAAAAATTTTAAATTCCTCATTCAAAACTATCATTCTCAAACCTAAAAATTAATCAAATGAAATTATACACCGTTTTATCCTTAAATACATTCAAAATATGATTTCAAAATAAACTAATTTTGAGGATACTATAAATAACTAATTCAGAAACCACTATTTTGATATCCCAAATTTGAAAAACATATCTTTTACATAATGGAAGCATTTTTAACTCCAATCCAAATAAATCAATAATAATTTTATTTAACAAAAATAAAATCCAAACCAAATTTTCAAAATACAAATCTCTTCCTTAAAAATTATTCAAAACATTTATTCATAATCATTAAAACCTCGCAATCACCTAAAACCAATTCATTATCAAAACGAATATCAAAAATTTATATTTTATCCCAAAAAACTTTATAAACATATAATAAAATATCCCAAAAGAAAATATAATGTTTCTAAGAACACAATTCATTAAAATGAAATATTAATTTCCATTAATTCGAAATAAAAATTATTTTAATTAACGCATCAATATTTAAAAACACCATTAAAATATTCTTAAATTGAAAGAGAATGAAAATAAAACATATATAGATTAAATAAAAATGTATTGTGTTTAGTTTCAACGGATTTCAAACAGTGTTCAAAAAATGAATCATACAATTTATTTTTTCTAAAACCATTTAGATTTTCTCAGTATTGTTTTGTAGACCATGAATGATAAATGTGTTAAAATGGGTGCTTTTCCACTTTGACCTATGAAAATCTAGTTGAATTTATAAATCACTAAAATAGATAAAAAAATATCAAAATAACATCATCACATTCCAAAATACATCAAATAATATCACAAATGAATTCAAAATCAAATCTGAAATCCAAACTCCCCATGTAAAATAATATTACGAATGAGAAAGAGCTCATTGGGCCTTCCATGATAATTATTTCTATAGTTCTAATAATGATCCCAATGTAGTATCTACTTTGAATCACTAAAAATAAAATAACGGTTATCTGATTCCATTTTTTCATGAACAAACTAAGGTCGCCCAATAACAGGTCATGTGAGTGTGCTTGTTGAATACTCAAGGGGAATTCCCAATCGACTCTAGGTGGAAGCTAGTTCAATGGAATCAAAACAAAATAATTCAGAATGTTTTCAACATATGAATATAATTACTATAACACAAGTGTTTCTTAGATAATCTATAAACACTAATGCCATAAAATATACTAACCACTCATAGTTAAATATCCAATATAGAATGAACTATACGTAAATAAAATAACTAATTTACTAAAAACAATAAATATGAATCATAACATAAACTGAAGGATATATGTTCAACTATGAAATCAAAAATATATGTATAGATCATCAAAGACGATGCATGATCAGCCAACATAAAAAATTAAATGAAAAACAAAAAATATATATATCATCCATCCCTCTGTGATCCTCGACATTTATCTATACCCTAGGTCCAAAAATATGGGAATATCAAAAATCATAACTAGGAATACCAATCAAAGAAACCATAAAGGAATCTATAAAAGTTTGATTCAACAAATGGTGTATATAAGGTGTGAGAAAAAACGATGGTAGGATCAAACCATTGATTTAGTGAAATTTATTTTGAAATAAATTTCTGTTATGTAATTTAGAAATACAAATATAAAGTATTCTTTTATTTAATATGTTAATAAAAAACCAGTATTTCATCTATAACTATCATTAATTTTTCAATTATTTTTTCTTATTTGATATTAAAAATCTATTCGATTACTATTTTCCTGTTTACATCGATTTTTCTAAGATACTTGATATAATCAACATATTTCTTGAACACCAATTTTAAATTCATTTTCATAACCATTTTTTAAATACCATTTTCAAACCACATTTGTTATGTTTTATATTAAAACAAAAATATGATCAATTATAATTAAAATGAAAAAAGGATACCATTCCAACATTGAGATATGACCGAACAAAAATCATCATCTACTTATGTTGTTATAGTAGTCAATAAAACTAAATAATAAAATGGAAATTACCCTATACAGTATCTTCTTTGATCATAATAATATAAAAGGTTTCATAAAATTACTAGATATCATGGAAATCCACCCTATTCTAATTATAGATATGCCATTTTAAAATGTTATATCACCATCGTAATGGATTTTATAACTATTCTACATCTCATTCTATAGTGGGAACCCCATAAATACTTCTATAGAATAGATTGTGGTAGATGACATTATCATTTCTAGGTTAACCAAACAATATAACCAGTATTATTCCGATAGAAATAAATTAGAGGTAGTTAACAATAAATCATTTCATCAAAATCATTCACTAAAAATTATGAACCTCATCTCACCAATATTTCAATGACAAAATAAAATGCCTTTCACTTTTTCCATATCTAAATTAATATATTTAAAAAATTCACCACTATGAGTCATAATGCATTTAAAATCTAAAAAACAATGGGTATAATGTGTTTTTAACACATTCAAATGAAATGAATATGATTTAATTATTTTATTCTATATATCTATAAAATGAACCGAAGAGTCCATGCACATTGATTCAATTTGAAATAAATTTGTGAATCAAATTTTAAAATGACTCGATAATATATTTAAATCAATTAAAAAATTATTTCACATTTATATATAATACATTTAGAAGTCCACAAAATACCATTTCAATTTATCTTATTTCATAATATTTTTAAATGATATTAAAAATAATGAAATCATTAAAAAAATCAATCCAAAACTTTAAAAAACACTTGAACATAAAAATATTCATTACAAGCTGGAAAATACATCCAATAACCTTTATACAATGTAAATAATATAATTAGAATTATCACAAAACCCATTACATCTATAATATATAATTATATAATTATAAAAAAATAACATTACTGTATAATGAACAAATTAAAATATTTAATATGTAAATGTAAAAAATAAATACTTCAATAAAAGTGTAAATCCATCATAATGAAATGCATCAAGACTATTTTGAAGGTGATTTCTAACTTAAGAAAAAAAACCCTTCTAATAACTAACATAAAAATTTCATTTGTTAGATCCCCTCAAAACCCTATCTCATTACCCATAATGGTAATAGTTTTTTGAGGATAAATTCATCCAAATAGAAGATAAAGTAAACGGAATATGAGAAGTGGAACTATTAAGATTAAGGGAATTATTAACCTCGTGACAATGGTGTATATCAATCACAAAAAATAGTTATCTCTTGTGGAATACCTCATGTCCGATCAACCAATTGAGGGAAATTGGGAGGGAAACATTTAAGTGTTGATATTGGGTAAATTTTGAAAACACCAAAAATTAATACTATGTATACTCATTCAATTGTTGAAAAAAAATAATACTATAAAGCCCCAATTTATGTGGTCATTATCATCCCCATGAATATTTCATGGGGTGAATACATGTAGTAGAGTTCCCATCTCACTGGGAGGGATGGTTCAAAGGGTGTTCATCTAGTTTTCAATATGAAATGTGACATGTATATAACTGTATATACATAATCACTCCTCAAAAGTAATAAAACATTAATATATCCTGGAATACTATTAGAAATAGAAATTAAAAAAATACCTCTACATTACAAATATAGTTTTTGGAAAATGGGAAAAACCCAATATAAATCCATTAAAAGTTTAATCATGATTAATTATTGAAAATCAAATGTGTTATGTAATAATTACTATGAGTTTCAAATAATCCAAAAAATTAAATGGAGAATACATGAAATTATATCCCTATTAAGAAAAAATTATTATTACCAGGGTATATCATAAAATATTACATAATAAAATTTTAAAATATTTTAAATGATGATAATAAATTTTTTTATAAAAAGAATAATTACCCTTTGAACATAATTTATTTTTTTTAAATGATTTAGTAATTCATTTCAAAAATATATATATAAATAATAATATTTATTTAATAAATAATTTTATTATTGAAACATTCAACATAATCTATATATAGAAAATATAGAATTTGGTCAGCGAAATATTATGATAGAGAAACGTAATGTATGTCGGTGAATAATATTACCTTCCCCACAATTCAAATATTTCATTAGTAATGGTCAAAATATTAATAACATATTGTAAATAGGGGAATTATATGTAATATATCCATTAAAAACAATAAATTATATGGAAATGTCTGATAATAATCCAAATAAAAAATATATGTAAAATTAAATTTACTCATACATGTGAAATTATTTTGAATGCTCTAATACTATGTACAATCAAAATAGAAAAATTCAAATTTTACTTAATGAAATTTAATATATTTAATGTCTATAATATTATTCATGTATATTGATTTGGTAAATATATACTACTTAATGAATTTTTATTTTTATCATCGGATGTTAATATTTTTATTTATTCAATGCTTGTTTTGATATAATTTTATATATCATTATTCATTTTTTAAAAACCCATAATATTAATATTCCTTAAGGTATTTTTCTCATAATTATATAATGATGTAACATTTTTCATGTTTATTTTATTTATGTTTCAAGAATGGTATACAAGATTAAATTGATAAAAAACATATTATATTAATATTAGAAATCATAACATGTTATTTTTTATTTTTGATTCCAATTATAATATTACAAATACATAACTTTAATCATCATATATTTTTATCATTAATAAAAAATATTAATGATATTTCTAATATTAAAATCATCGTTGATGGAATTGATTAAAATTTTATAGAATCATTCTTGTAGGTTGTAAAAATAAACCAAACATGATGTTAATATAATGAAATAATGAGTAAGAATGTGTAATTATGTTATTAGAATATCATATTTTTAAATTTGTTTTAATTATAGTGATATGTCCATAACGGTGTTTACAGACATTATGATGTGGTAGAAGAATAAATAAATCAACATATATTATACAGATGATTAATCTATGCTTGGAGAGTCTAATATTTAAATAGGGACCGTCCGTGAAATGAGGGATTTAATACTCTTTAATATAACAAGAGACCACAAAACATGAGATAGGATGGTTAGGGGTTTAACTTTTCTATATATATTGTATGAAAATGAACATGATGTATTTTTTAATGGGAGTAGGAGAACCCATTTATAAATGATTTTTTTGTAGAATATTTGCAAGTTTTATTTATATAATGGTTAAATAATGTAATTATATATCAGAAGAAGACCATTTGTTGAAACAATATATTATAATGATGAATCCCTTAATAATTGATTTGATAAATTTTTTTTATCCATGTAATACATTTTTTCTATATACGGTATCTTCTAATGATCATTATTTTTCAACATATTACAATATTCTCCCTATAATATTTTCCTCTAAATAGTAAATACCCCCACATACCTAATTTCAGCATTATGAATAAAAAATGTTATAATGTTTATTAAATTAATTCTCTTAAAATTATAAAATTACCTTATTAATAAAATACGTAATACTAAATAATTAATTTTTTACAGTAGAAAATTTCATTTAAAATGAATTATTATATTTTTAATTATTAATTTAATATATTTATTTAGTAGATGGTAAAAATTTATAATACATGTTAGATAATATATTATGCACTTGAATAAATTTTTAATATAACAGTTCTATTAATTTCAATATAATCATTTTTGATATTTATATATAAAGACTATATAAATTTTATAGCCCTAAAATTTTCATATTACCATTTCATATTCCTATATATGACCTTACTTATATAGAATGAATTAAAATTATATATTCATTTAATTCTAAAAATTAATATTTGTTTTATTAATTTTTTATTATACTTATTTTTATAATTGGAAGCAATATTTTTATGGGAAAATAATTGAAATAATATTTCAAGCATGGAGTGATTTATTTTATTTTGTGTATATTTTACATGAATTTTATATATCTATTTTTTATATTGAATTAATTTAATATTAATATTTATTTAAATTTTTATTTTAATATTTTACCTTAATGATATAAATAATGGTGCATTATATCTCAGTATTTTAGGATGAACAATTTAATCAATAAAATAAATTACTAACAAAAAATGTAAAGAAAAAATGGGCTTTTATAAAACAATATTCTAAGGTGAAATAAAATATATAAATTATATCCCTGATATACAAAAAAAAGAATCATGGCCCTAAAAATTTTATTTATATATTCAAAAAAAAATATTATTTTAAAAAAACACTATGTTTGATGTCATATACAACCCACAACAACAAGCCTAAACGAAACAATATAAATTATTATTTAAATGATGAAATTATTATATTTTTATTTAATTGGAGAGTTTTAATTGGTTTTACATTATTATTAATGATATATTATGTTAATACTAAAGACAAATATATTGATTAATTCTTAAAGTAGAATCAATTTTTAGTAACATATTATTATTATTCAACAATATGATTTATTAAAAAATGGATAAAATTTCTTCTTGTAAGAGAATATTGTAATTAATTTATAGAATTATAATAAATTTTATCTGATAAAATGGATATTTTTTCTAAGATAATCATATCAAACTGCTCTAAGTGTAGAATTTTTTTTATTTTTCAGGAATGAATGTATTTTTAGTGAATAGTAAAAATGAATACGTTTAAAAAAACCAATTATTTTCATAGATAAAAACAATAATGATTTGATTATATCATTATTTATTATATGTTTACTATATTTATAAATCATATAATAATTACATAGGAATTATTTTCATAAAAAAATTTTGTATGTGTTTCTTTTTGTGATTAAAGATAAATTTTAATATAAACTATTTTCATTTCTTTTTCTGAAATTATATTAAATATAATTTATGTAAATTTTAGTAATTGAATTTTTGAAATGGAATCAATTATTATATTCTTCAATTAAAATTTATAAATGTATCATTTGGTTCTATTCTTTTGATGAAAAAGATTGTTTGATTAATTGTAATAAAATATAGTTTTTAAGAAATACAATATCTTTTAGGTTTTTAGCAATACATAAATTTGATATATAATTTTACAAAAATATGTAAATAAAAATTAATTGTCATATAGTAAAAACATTATTATTAAATAATTTAAAACATAAAAATCATTAATTAACATCATGATAAATATGAATATCATTTAAAATATGATGCAGTACTTACACAACACTACAAATTTGGATTTTAGTGTCCAAAAGATAATATTTTATGATGAAAAACTACTTAAAATAGAATTTAAAAATAATAAATTTATCACTCATTTTATTAATATATATATATATATATTAACATTTTTGGTTTATATAACAACTAACTTATCCAAATTCTTCCGAAATCCTTGCACAAGGCTAAAAATGTCAGGATAATTTATTATATTTGTTATCATGTCAAAAATGTGAGTAAATATTACTATTGAATAAATATTATTATTTAAATTGAAAATAATTAATTTATTATGATAATTTAAATTATAATAAATTTTTTATTGATGAAATAATTACCGTCAATACTAATGAAAAGTAAACATAAAGGCAATTTGTGTAGTAGAAAACGAATGTAACATATTTTCAAAAAAATAAAAGTAATTTTTTTGTTTGGTTTATACATTACTAATAGTATTATTTATTGATAAAACATATTATTTATTCATTAAATATATAAATTCAGATTCCTTTTTTATTTTTATTATATTAATGTCAAAATCAACTAATTTTTCCAAAATGACATTAATGATATTTTACAATAAACAATATATTATTAAGTAGTATAAAATTCCTAAAACCCCTATATATGTAAATGTGAATGTTTTATGGTTTAAAATATTAAAAACTTCCATTTAAGAGTCAATTTTACTTTATTTGTATCTTTTTTAAAAATGGATGAGTACGAAACATTGTTTTCATGGAAATAATGAAAATGGTTTACTAGAGATAAAAAAATATATAAGGGTAAAAACATTACCTATATATATAATTTTTTTATTATAGATATTATTTAGAAACATAAAAATAATAAAATAAAAATAAATCTATTTTTCAAATATTTTAATGAAAATTAATTTATATTAATTTATTACATTATGTAATTCCATGAGTGCCCCTCCACTCACTTATAAAAGGGAAGCTCCAATATTATATTCCAAACACATTTTTATAAATCTAGTATTTCCTATATAGACCTCAATTTAATTATATCACTAATATAAACATCTTATAGGACATAGTTATGAAATAATATGAACCATATATTACTTAATGTATAATGTCAAAGTGGTGGTCTGCAGAAGAGGTATATAATTTAACCAAATGTTATTTAGTTTCTTATTGTACATGCCTATAAATACAGAAAAAAAATTAATTCATAAAATTGGTATATAACGTAGAATTGGTTTTTATTATATAAATTTTATAAAAATTATACCTCCCCTTCTTCAATAAATTCAGAAATGAATCCATTATATTTTTTTACGGAGAACTATGGCCTCACAAATTGATGTAATTTGTTCTTCATCACATCTTATAAGGACTTGATATAATGATGTATTTAATATATATATATATATTAATTATATATTTATCATTACTAAAATATAATATATCATCTACATACTTAATATGAGATCCACTGAAAAATGATAATGTCGTTTATTCATTCGTAGGTGTTACCACATCCACAAACAGATCTGAATATTTATCAATGAACTATCAAATGTTTAATATATATGTGTGTATTTAAATAAATATTATTATATTTAATTTTTAATAATTATTGTAAAACATAAAATAATATGTACCTTCTCTAGTACATTTTCATTGAATAATAGAAATGTTACTCATGCATACGTGAGGCCTACCATCTCTTTGTTTGTAACATATTTGTTTCTCATTCCCATCATACATGGTTGTATTTAAATTTATATTTTCTATGAAAAATTGAATTTAATATTTATTATTATTCATGGTAGGTTAGAATATAGAACAGTTAGACAGTAGTCAATATTCCAAAGTCATATTAGTTATATAAGCTGAATATTGTAAAATCATATGATGTGAAATTAATTGATTATGTAATTATATATTACATTATAATAATTAAAATTTAAAGAATAATAAAACGAAAATACTTCTCATCAATGTAAATAATTTACATAATTTTGATAATTAGGAATATAGATAATATACATGATGAGTCGAACTAAATTTAATGGAAATGTTATATTGAAATACATTGTTTTTAATCCTTTAAATATTTATTTTTAAAATTAATCCCATTCATGTCCATATTATTATCATTATTTTATGTATTGGTTTTTATGGACATAAGTGTATTATAAAAGATATTTTAGGAACATTTCTAAAATATTTCAAAGGTTTTTGGATGGAATATTTTCATGTATTTTATATAGAACATTATTAATTTCATTACAAAAGTAAAAATGTATATTCTATTTTAACATATAAAACAACAAAAAAATTTACCAATGTATAACTAATAATTTATTTATTATATTACATTATAATATTCTCCTATTTATATAAAATAAAATACCTTATTCCCTTTTTTCATGGTATTTTATTTTTTAAATTTAGGTTTTAATGAAGAGGTATATATCAATATCCAAAAAAATTTATTATGGGATCAAGAGTATATTATTATTTGTTAAATGATTAAAATGAAATAATTTTAATGTTACATTTTCATTATGCTATATTTAAATTATTTTTGATGGTGTTTTTGGAATATATATTTGTAATTTTAATTCTTATTATGGAAAATTTAAATTATTTATGATGATGTTTGTTAAATAAATATATCTCTAGTTAATTGGGAAATTATTATGTTCTGTGATGAATTATTTTGGTTGTTGCAAACTTTTTTTATTCAACATGTAATGGTTCTATGATGATGATGTCCTAAAAAACATTAAATAATTTACAAGGAAATCTGATTAATTTTAATTGAAATCATTTAATTTATAAATTTAATCTATTTTTTATTTTAAAGGAATGATTATTTATTTTATGTGTAAAACGTTACAATTTTAATGAATTTTTTCCCTTGTTTTCATGTTTTAAAAGAAACCATCATGTGTTTTATTTTTAATTCCTATTTTTTGACAAACTTTTTTTGAAAACAATTTGGCAGTAAAAATAATTTAATGGTTCGGTCAATGATTATTTGATTTCAAAGGTCATTATGTTAATGGAAATCTATATTTTATGATATCTTGGTTTTTAAATTGACTAACGAGTTTATTACTATATTTTTCTGTCACTTAAAGATAATTTTATTATAATATTATTATTTTATTTTTTTCATGTGGTATTACGATGTGTAAGAATGAAAAAAATGTTATGTTGAAATGGATGAGGATTCTTTATGAATATATTACATGTTTTTTAATTATTATATGGTGGAAAAATGGATTCCGAGTGTACGTATCCAACATGTAATGTAGGAGTTGATTTCATTGTAATTATGACCTAGTTCTACAATATATGATCCTGAATATATCTTTATAAATAGAATGAAATTTATATTAATTTATATCACATGATTACATAATTTTTTAATGATGTGTTTTTTATAGTTTCTATTAGATGAAAGTTTTATATTATTTTACAATATATGATTATATTTAATAATAAGATAAAATGCCTCTATAAATATAATGAATTTATGTTGTAGATAATATAATTTAATATTTAGAGGATACTTATGATTTTTAGTGGAATGTAAAATAAAATAAACAAATTGATCAATAAATGACATGAAGGATTAATGTAATTAATAATTTATATGGTAATTTCATCCCCCTTATGGATTTATTTTCTTTTACTATTTCTTGATTCAAACTGTGATTAAATAATTTCATTTTCAATTAATTAAGAATCATTTATCAATATTAAAAAATTGTATCTTTTTTAACCATTATTATCCCTTCAATATTATTTCATAATAAACATCTTTATAAGAAATGATCAAAATATTTTTAAAGCTTCTTGATTATTTATATAACCTGCAAGAAACAATTTAATAGTTCAAACACAATTTAAATTCATTAAAAATATATATCGATTTTTTTAAAAAATAATTATCTATATAAATAATTCCATTTCTCTAGAAAATTTGTGTACCATAAATTACTTGACCATTTATTATATAGAATTTAGGTATTATGGAAAAATATAATGTGAATTTCATGATAATATATATATCTTTATATTTTGGTATGAATTATTTTTTTATGCTTATGTTGAGAAAACTTTTTTGTTTATATTGAGGAATCATATGAACATAAATCTGATTTATGATTTGGGAAATGAAATATTTTTTAATAAACCAATAACTAATTGGTAATTTTTTATTAACGATGTTCAATGAAGGATTCATTTTTGTATTGTGTTTTATAAATCACTATATTATGGTAATTATTCAATGATATGATTATAAATTATAACTTTTATTAGAATCATGAAACTCATAAGGATTAATATATGTTATCTTTTTTTTTTAAATAAATTATAATCATATGGTAGATGAAATCGATATCATTGAAATGTGTTGTAGCAAATAAATTATCGTTTCTATATACATTTATTTAAAGAAAAATAATTGCGGAATAAAAAACCATTACAAACATATTTTCATGATATTAATGTAATAATTGTTAATTATTTAATGATTATTTTTTGAATAAAATATATTTTATTGAAAAACAATGAGTATAAATTTTGACAGCATAATTACTGTTATTTTTTGGATATTCCAAAAAATTAAGAACATTATAATATCATAAGAAATTATAAATATGATAATCAAATACTATTTTCACATTAATTATGGTGTTATATATATATATATTGATTTATAAAACTGATAACTTTTGGTCTCGGTGAAAACTCATTGCATTTGGAATAGATTTGGGGCATCAATCCAAAACTGACGTTTTTAAGGGCGAGGATCCTACCACATACCTACATGATAATATATTTTGTGTCAAAATAATTTTTATTACAAATAAATCATTGATAATTATTATGTTAATAAAATACTTGGGAATTCATGAAATTTCATATGAATTTTTTTCACATGTTTAGATAATATATGACGAATGTATATTCACTCTCGATATGTCATGAATATTTTAGGATATAATATTTCTAATTTTTTGTGATTAAAATATTTCTAAACACTCTTTGAGGATATTTGACGTTCATATATTAATCTAATTACGTAATTTGGTATTTTTGTTTTATTATCATTTAGAGTTATCTTTTATATGAATTACTATTCATTTTTGTATATGGATTTATGAGTAATTGTTATTTTTTATTCACAATTATTTCATCATTCATCAATGAAAAAATGATAATATAATTCTAATATTTTTGTTTCAATATTTTTTAGATTTATATTTAATGTATTTATGGTCTTATATTACAAATTATTTATGTTTATCTTTGGGTGTTATTACTATTATTTTAGTCAGTGTTGTATAAAGGATTTTTATTATTGAATATTATATTATCTATTGTCAAATAATTTTATTTAGGTTTACGTCTAACGAAAAAAACTTATACCTTTTTGTATTCTATGATAATTGTTCATATTATTTAAATTATTGATGAATGAATAATTCTAATTGAATAATCGTTTATTAGATAAAATTATGTGATTGTGGTTGAAATTTATTAATTTGTGATATTATAATTATTATGTATGTATATTTCTATATGTTAACAGTATATATAGAAATTAAATTTCATAAAACTAGAAAAATGATCTTGTAAAATATATTATCATCTCACCTTTATTTTTATTGAATATATTGCCATTTTGCAACATTATAGATTTATGATTTTATTCACACTATATTTCTCATGATCATTCACATTCTTGTGATCAATTTTCCTAATCAATCTCTATAATTATTTGAAAATTAGTTTTTTCTTCCATGTACATATTTTCACCTCCCACTAAAATTATATTATTTTGAAACTGATTAATAGTTTTTTAGATATCCTTCGTATTTCCCTTTCCCACTTTTCAAAATTAATTTTCATTAACCTATTTTAGAAAGTTTGATTATAATATAGGTATTTTTCAAATTTCAAACAACAAATTTATACTCCTATATTAAAATTGAATTGATTACATTTATTAAATATGGGATAATGTGACACCATTATATCTTTCAAATAACACCATGATCTATAGAGTATACAACATTCAACCTTAATCTTAGATGAACATTTATATATTATGATATAAATGGTGCAGTTATAACCAGACCAATAAATAAGAGGGTATGAATATATTTATCAAAATTATGGTAAATATATATTTAAAGGTCCTACATAAAACTAATTTGTTGATGAATTCTTAGAAAATAAGTACTCCAATTTAATAAATTCATTTTATTCATAAAAAAAACTCAACCAAATATTTTTTTTATTATCTTCTGTGGATGAATATTCAAATTAATTTCATCAGATGTTATATATCTTAATTGATTAAAAAGAATTTTTTTAAATCATCTTATGAAAATTTACACAGGGTTGGGGTTTTTGGATTTCCCTAAGAATATTTTTTATTTAATATTGGAAAATATAATTCTTTGTAAAGATTTAATTTATATACATTGACATGTAATACTATATTTTAATTTAGAAATTTAAATATTATTATAATACAATATTTTTAGAAAATATAATTTTATGTATAGTATTAATATTTATGCTTGGTTGTTTTTATAACTTCATCTTTGTGCATTAAAACACATTATTTAAAAACTAATTTGTCTTTTCATTTTAAAAATTTAAATTTATTTTATTTTATGTAATTTATAAGAAATTAATTTCATGAAACTATAATATTTCATACATTCATTCAATAATTTTTATACTTGGATTGATTAATGATATTTTTTAGATAATTTAATTTTTTTGGATAATCTCCAAATACAATTTTTTTGAATATTGTATCTTTTATAATATCACCAAGATATATATATATATATATATATGACATCAATGATTACCTAAGAAATTGAAAGTGTAATGTATTGTAGTATAATAAAAGTTTCATAGAAAAAACAATTCAAAAAATAAATAACAATTTATTTCATGATAAATATTAAAATACCTTTTCGTGTTTTCATAGTTCTTACACAACAGTGGGAAAGTCATATTTTATGTCCTAATTGTATTATTTTTAAAAAAATTATACATTAAAAGATATTTATAATAAAAATAATGTACCTTTAAATAATATTTATTGATATATATGAATGTTGGAGTTATATAACATGTTACCTATCTAAATTCTTATGTAATTCTTGATCATGGAAATATTAGTAAGGAATACATTGTATAAGTTCTAATTAAATATATTTGAGTTAATAAACACATTTACTTCAAATAATAGTTAATCTTAAAATTTATTAAGGTATTTTTACTGTAACATCCCAAGTAATTAATGAATAATATATATTTTTATCTATGTCTATTAGTGAAATAGATAGTGATTTAGAGGCTTAAAATGAGAATAAATCCAATCCTAAGCATGGAATACACTAATATTTTTAAAAGATTGTTTTACTGCCTTTGGATGGAAAACCATTTTTAAATCTATCTTTTGACATTTTTATAAGCTATGTTTTTCAAAATAAACTTATTATTTATGATTGGGACATTAAAATTTACTTTTTGTGAATTTTTTGAATTTTTCTGATAAAGTTCATTTTTTAAAGAATAGTTAAAAATGTTGTATTTTAATTCAAAAAATCTTTTTAATCGAATTTATTTATATGATGAGATTATCTTTTGAATTCGTTTTGAAGTGAAATTAGAATATATTTTTACCATTTAATCCAATGTTGGTAATTGGAATCAATTTCACTTTGAAATTGGACTTAAACCGGTGTCAATCTTTTGATACTTATTATTTCATAAGAACAAGCTATTTGTCATGACAGTGGGAATTAATTATTAAATTAATTAATGTAACTTATATGATTTTAATTTTGTAAAATAGACATCATTTTTGAATTCAGAATATCAAATATATCTTAGGGTGATGTTTTGGTATATTTCTGAAAAACTTCAATTTTTGATGAATAGTGAAACCACAATGTGGTAGTTATAGAAAATGATTTTTCATTTAAATAAATCATTGCCACTTCTGTGATTTGATTTTCAAAAATCTGACATACATTGTTGTCATTAAGAAGTAAAATGTGGTTCAATGAGATTAAAATAATTTTTTTGGTGAATAATAACTTTTAAGTTTTTAATCGCGATTAGAGGTAATTAGTGCAAATCAAGGCAAAAATGATCTTATAATAAAATGAAAATACCTAGACACATGTCATACCCTTATTGTATGTGTCATGGCCGACAAAGACAAGCCATGGGTCAACTTGGGGACCCCATGGGGCCACTTTGGTCAGAAAATGACATTAATTTCTTTTTATTTAATGTTAAAATTAAAATGACACAAACATGAGTTGTTTTACTAAAAAAATTTAAATGGGGTTATACAAGTCATATTTTTGACTATAAATATTAATTATAAATCAAAAAATATTTTCTAAATCATGATATTTTTTTCTAATTTTTAGACATTAAATAAATTAAATTATTTATGACATCCTGATGATGCAGAGATTACCTCAATAATAAAGGATTTAATTAAAATTAAAAGATAATGTAAAATATATGACCTACAAATGTCCAAAACCTATTTTTTGGGTGTATTTCGAACACTTATCACCTTACCCTCGAATTATATCAATGTGGGTCCTTTTTAATCCGAAACTCATTTTAAAATAAAGAAACATTTCTTTACTTTCCAAGAGTGCCCCTCCTCTCCTCTTATAAAAGGCCCCCACTTCTACCTCCTTACCCACACATAAAAATCCTTTGGCTCAGCCAAAACCTTCCCATTTTGTCTCTCCACATTCCTCTATTACTCCTTGAAGCATCACTTTGGGCAGAAGTCTTCCCAAGGAAGCCTTTGAGCTCAAACCAAAGGGAGTTACCCGATTTTAAGGTAATGTCTTCACTTGTGTTATTTTGTTTTATTTTGCTTCTCCAACCCCCTAAACTCTTTTTATTAATTTATTTTGTAACAACACCAGTATCTTTCATATACTAGGATTTTTTTTATATAAAGGATTCGAGCTACACTTACGTACACCTACATCTAATGGTTAAAGAACACACTGTTTTCGTGGATAGTGAATTTCTGCCTCCCGAAATGATGATTGTTCATCATTATTTTAACACCTTCAAAGGTGGCCGTTAACATGACACTATATATATATATATGATATATAATATGTTTATGTTTTCCTTAAGCTTATTTATTTTTTCTTTTGGGCATACCATTATGGTTTCCATTAAGGGTAAATGCGATGTCTTCATTTAAGGAAGTGCGGACTACAGCCCCCTCAAAGTAATTTGATTCTTTAATACCATATGTGGGATGTATAAAGGATGGAGTTATCATATTATATATGATATTACACTGGAATTATAATATACCTTTATATCATTATGATTCCATTTCATAAAATACGAAATAGAAATGGAAGTAGCGTTCATGCGTACGTACGGCTTACCGTCTCCATGAACGGTGAATTTCATTTCTTATCTCTAAATGTTATATAATATTATAAATGCATGAATGTACTGGATATATGTGATATATATGATATCTAAATCATTAATACCATTCTGGATATAATGGATACATGAACAACTTATAAAGGGTTTATTTTTGACTCAAGTACCAATGATCATTAAAACAACGGTTATTAACTTAAATAATTACATAGTGTTCATGACATGGTAATAAGTGATATAAAAGGAATAATGAACTTGAAAAATGGTTCATAAACAAGTATAAATTATCTCATGTTTATTATTCAGGAGATTAAAGAACGACCATGTCAAGTCGGACCCGAGGTATGGGACTTTGTCTCAATCTCCTTTCATTGAGGCTTATTTTCAATTATACAGAACCTTCTTTTATACGGTGTATAAACCCATTTGACTTTTACATTAATTCAAAAGGAATATTTTTTATACGAATAGTTTAATAAATGAGAAATGGGAATGTTTTTGTCGTACGTATGCGGTGACAACGACTTCTCCACCGCCGTGACCATTATTTGTGTTTCGGCTTCCTCTACATGCAATTCATTTTTTTTAAAAGAAAAATAAATACCACATTTTACTTTTCTTTTATATTGGTATTGAAAATGGTTTTCATAATGTTTTTATATCAATCTCTTGTATTGATATCATTTGATTGAAAGGTGGAAATGTTATGTTTCCTTTATGCATGTTTTATGTGATACGATTATGTTGAGGTTCCTGGGAATTATTATGAAGACAAGTGGTTCCGTGATAAACTAAGGGTGGGTGAGCCCAATATAGCTCTCCAATTAATTTGGTAACGTGAAGGAGTGAAACATTAAGGTTTCTCCAAAGAGATTTAGGGAATATACTGTGATGGGTATTCCAAACCTAACCAAAAGGGTTACTCCCTACGTAAGAATGTTATGAATGCCTCAAGTTACCTTTATGTCTTATGATTTCTATGATCTATTCATGATTTGATGAGGTATGTTAAAGTGCCTATGTATTATGGGTAATGTATGATTTCATTCTTATGTATATATAAACTCATGTTTCCTTTCCATATTTTTATATCCCTTACTGAGCATTTTATGCTCATCCCAAGTATTTGAAATGTTTTTCACAGGTCAAGGGAAAAGTACATGATATGATGATAATGTCAAGGAAGTGTCAAGAAAAATCCATGTTTTATTTTAAATATGTTTCCATTGATGGGAAAAATGAATACTATCTTTTATGTAAGAACTTTTTTTAAATGTGGAATGTAATGCATGTTTTATGATATAATTCTCTAATACTGTAAACCTGAAAAGATATTCAAGGTGTACTATTGTAATAACTGAAGATTAAGTAAGGATTAAGGCCAGGGTCTTATAGTTGGTATCAGAGGTCGGTTTAGATAACTTCAGGAGTTATAATTCTATTAAATGATTATCTAAGAATATTTTTTTTGAAATGATATAGCATTTAAAGATTACTATGTTGCTTCATCTAAGACATTTTTGTTCAGAATAGTTTTCCGCAGAGGAACCAGGGAAGCAATGCTAGGAAGGAATACAGATGGAAATAACCTTCCGAATCAGCATCTTAAGATGGTCGGAATTGGAACTGAACAGTTTGTTGTAGTAATGGCACAGTTGACTCAAGCGATAAATGGTGGTGGTATCCATGCACAAGATCATCCAGATCAACAGTAGAGGAACATGTCAGTGGTGGAACATTTCATAAGGAAACATCCCCCATCATTAAGAGGATCATCTGACCCTGTGTTATCTGAAGGGTGGATTAAAGCACTGGAGAAGATTTTCGATGTCATGGGGTGTTCAGACAATAAAAAGGTTACTCTTTCTATTTACGTTTGGAGGGTGAGGCAGATCAGTGGTGGTCGATGGTTAAAAATATCAGGGACGCTGATGAGATTGATGCTCTTGACCGGGATGAATTCAAAGGTATGTTTCTTGAGATGTATTTTCCTAAGGCTATTCGACTTAGGATGGAAAAACAAATCTTGGAATTGAGGCAAGAGGAAGACTCAGTGGCTGCCTATGAAGAGAGGTTCACTCGATTGGCAAGGTATGCTCCAAATTTTATCCGAGACCTTGATAGTAAAATCAATCATTTTTACTCAGGATTAAAACCAAAATATCGAAGGGAATTATCTTCTCGTGAGTTTAAAAGTCATTAAAATCTTGTTCGATGTGCTGAGAAGGTGGAAATGGAGTTTTCTGATGATCAAGTGTTCTATAACAACCAGCAGAAGAAGAGACCGAGGTGGCAGGAGAAAGGGAAGAATTATTTAAAAAAGTCTGATCGTTAGAAAACTAAGATTCCAGTTTGGGATAAATGTGGTAAAAGGCATGGTGGGGAATGTCTTCTAAATTCTGGAAAGTGCTACCGATGTGGTAAAATGGTACATAAGGCTTGTGATTGCACTGAAAAGGATCATGGTGATGGTAAGTCCAAATTTGATTTACAGTTAGTGAAATGTTTTTAGTACAATGAGATGGGTCACTATGAAAACGAGTGTCTGACAAAGAGTTTGAGTGATGAGAAGCAGTTAGACTACAAGTGGAAAGGGGTGATGAAATCCTTTGCAACTACTTCAGCAGATGTCAGGCCATCAAATGAAGTTGTATCATGTACTTTGTTTCTTTTTTCAGATTATGACAGTGTGTTGTTTGATTCGGGGTCCACACATTCTTTCATCTCTAAAACATTTTCTAGTAAAATGGGAATAACATCTCAAGAAATGACTCCTAAACTTGTGGTAAAAAAAACCTGGGGGAAATGTTGAGGAAAAAATAATTTATAATAATCTTCCTATCCTTATCTGTGGAAAGAACCTACTTTCAAACCTTATTGTTCAACCTCTAGTAGAGTTTGATGTTATCGTGGGTATGGATTGCCTCTCTATTTACCATGCTAAGATTGACTGTAGAGCTAAAGAAGTTTCTTTTCCGAAATACTTTCATGTTTGTGTACAAGAATGAACCCTTACTGTTGATAACTTATCAAGAGGCCGAGAAACTTGTAAAATATGGAAATGAATGTTACCTTGCACATATTTTTGAAAAAAAGGGAACTGTTCAGATTAATGATGTTCCAATGGTAAATGAGTATCCTGCTGTTTTTCCTAATGAGTTTCCTGGAATAATACCAGATCGAGAAGTTGAATTTACTGTTGACTTAGTTCCTTATGCTAATCCAATTTCAAAACCCCCTAATCTAATGTCTCAAATTGAACTTTTAGAGTTGAAGGAGTAATTGCAAGATTTATTAGATAAAGGTTTCATTCGACCTAGCACATAACCATGGGGTTCTCCTGTTTTATTTGTTAAAAAGAAAGATGGTTCAATGAGACTGTGCATTGATTATAGAGCCTTGAATGACATCACTGTTAAGAACAAATATCATTTGCCTCATATCGATGATTTGTTTGATCAGCTCCAGGGAGCTCATTTTTTTTCAAAGATTGACCTGAGATCAGGGTACCATCAGCTAAAGGTAAAGGAAGAAGATGTTCCAAAGACTGTGTTTTGCAAATGATATGGCCATTATGAATTTGTAGTACTTCTTTTTGGGATAACCAATGCACCTACTGTATTCATGGACTTAATGAATAGAATTTTCCATGAGTTCTTGGATAAGTTTTTGGTGGTTTTCATTGATGATATTTTGGTGTTTTCTAAAAGTAAAGAGGAGCATGAAAGACATTTACGGGTTATTTTGCAAACATTAATAAAAAGAAATTGTATGGGAAATTCAGAAAGTGTGAGTTTTGGTAGCAACAAATTTCATTCATTGGTCACATTGTTTCTAAAGATGGGATAATCGTTAATCCTGCAAAAACAATGGTTGTTAAAGAATGGCCAAGACCCACAAATGTAACAGAGATTCTTAGTTTCTTGGTTTGGCAGGATATTACCGAAGGTTTGTTAGAAATTTTTCACGGTTATCTAGTCCAATGACTAATATAACACGGAAGGGTGTTAATTTTATCTGGACAAAAGAATGTGATGATTGTTTTCAGGAATTGAGAAGAAGATTTTTGAATGCTCCAGTGTTGGCACTACCTTCCAAGAATGGGGAGTTTGTTATATACAGTGATGCTTCATTGAAAGGACATGGTTGTGTCCTAATGCAGAATGACCAGGTAATTGCTTGTGCTTCACAACAGTTGAAAACTCATGAAGTAAATTACCCTATACATGATTTGGAATTAGCTGATGTTGTTTTCGCTTTAAAAATTTTGAGGCATCATTTGTATGGAGTAAAGTGTGAAATATATATTGATCACAAAAGATTAAAGTATATATTCACTCAGAAAGAATTGAACATGAGACAAAAGAGATGGCTAGAATTAATCAAGGATTATGATTGTACAATTATTTACCATCTGGGAAAAGCAAATAAAGTGGATGATTCATTGATTTGAAAAAGTAATGATTCATTAACAATGTTGTGTTTGGAACGTGATCCTTTCGTTAAGGATTTGATGAAATTTGGAATAAAAGTTGTTGGTGCAGGATGTCCTTCTGTTTTGTTTCAGGTATCATTGAAATCTTCTCTATCAGACAGAATCAAGCAAGCACAGAAGCAAGATAGTGAGTTGCAGAAAAAGGTAGAGCTGGTTTAGAAAGGTAAGTTGTCTGAATTCAATATTGATAATGATTGCATTTTGAGATTTGGGAAGAGATTGTGTGTGTCATGTGATTCACAATTGAAGGGAGAGTTGTTATGTGAAGCTCATTTTTCTCCATTTTCAGTTAATCCTTGCAGTACTAAGATATACAAGGATCTGCGAGAGTATTACTGGTGGGATGGAATGAAAAGAGATATTGCTGATTTTACTATGAAGTGTTTGACATGTCAATAGGTTAAAGCAGAGTGGAAGTTACCGAAAGGGATGCTTCAACCTTTACCAGTACCAGAGTGGAAATGGGAAAATATATCCACGGACATCGTTGTGGGATTGCCGAAGACACCTCGAGGTAATAATGCAAGCTGGGTTATTGTTGATCGCTTGACTAAATCTGCTCATTTCCTTGCTATATGAGATACTTTTTTCCTAGATCAAATTTCCCGTTTGTATCTTAAAGAGATAGTCTGGTTATATGGAGTTCCCCTCTCCATTGTATCTGACCGTGATCCCAGGTTCTATTCTAACTTTTGGAAAGGCCTTTAGAAGTCGTTGGGTACTGAATTAAATTTTAGTACAGCTTTTCATCCTCAATCAGATGGGAAGTCAGAACGAACAATTCAGAAATTGGAGGATATGCTACGTTCTTGCTCTATTGATTATCAGGGATGTTGGGACCAACATAATTCTTTGGTTGAATTTTCATATAATAACAGTTTTTATTCCAGTATACAGATGGCACCATTTGAGGCGTTATATGGGAAGCGGTGTCAAACTCCAGCTTATTGGGATGAAGTGGGTGAAAGAAAGATGATGGGACCAGAATTGGTAGAATAGTTGGTAGAAAAGGTTCAACTGATACAAAAACACATGATAATAGCTCAGAGAAGGCAGAAGAGTTATGCGGACAACAGGAGGAAGGATCTATCTTTTGAGGTAGGTGATCTTGTTTTTCTCAAAGTCTCACCATGGAAAAATGTGATGCGGTTTTGTAAGAAAGGAAAGCTGAGTCCAAGGTTCATTGGACCATATGAATTTCTGGAGAGAGTAGGATCAGTTGCATACCGTGTGGCTTTACCTCCGAGTTTATCTCAGGTACACACGGTTTTTCATGTTTCGATGCTGAGAAAGTACATGCCAGATCAATCTCATGTTTTGAGTCTAGAGGTAGTTCAGCTGGAAGAGAACCTATCTTATGAGGAATAACCGGTCCTGATTCTTGACCACATGGAGCAAGTGTTACAGAATTAGGTGATTAATCAGGTAAAGGTTTTTTAGAAAAACCACATGATGGAAGAGGCAACATGGGAATCTGAAAATGCAATGAGGGATAAGTACCCCATTTTATTCGATATGTAAATAAATTGAGGGGACGCAATTTTCTAAAGGGGGAAGGATGTAACATCCCAAGTAATTAATGAATAATAGATATTTTTATCTATGTCTATTAGTGAATTAGATAGTGTTTTAGAGGCCTAAAACGAGAATAAATCCAATCTTAGGCAGGGAATACACTAATATTTTTAAAAGATTGTTTTATTGCCTTTTGATGGAAAACAATTTTTAAATCTATATTTTGACAATTTTATAAGCTATGTTTTACAAAATAAACTTATTCTTTATGATTGGGACATAAAAATTTACTTTGTGTGAATCTTTGGTATTTTTCCGATAAAGTTCATTTTTTAATGAATAGTGATAAATGTTGTATTTTAATTCAAAACCTCTTTTTAATCTAATTTATTTATATCATTATATTATCTATTGAATTGGTTTTGAAGTGAAATTAGAATATATTTTTAACATTTAATCCAATGGTGGTAATTGGAATCAGTTTCACTTTGAAATTGGACTTAAACTGGTGACAATCTTTTGATACTTATTGTTTCATAAAAACAAGCTATTTGTCATGACAGCGGGAATTAATTATTAAAATAATTAATATAACTTATATGATTTGAATTTTGTAAAATAGTCATCATTTTTTAATTCAGAATATCAAATATAGCTTAGGCTGATGTTTTGGTATTTTTCTGAAAAACATTAATTTTTGATGAATAGTGAAACCACTGTGTGGTAGTTAAAGAAACTGATTTTTCGTTTAAATGAAACTTTTACACTTCTGTGATTTGTTTTTCAAAAATCTGACATACATGGTTGACATTAAGAAGTAAAATTTTGTTCAATGAGATTAAAATAATTTTTTGGTGAATAGTAACTTTTATGTTTTTAATCGCGATTAGAGGTAATTAGTGCAATTCATGGAAATAATGATATTATAATAAAATGAAAATACCTAGACACATGTCCTACCCTTATTGGATGTGTCATTCCTGACCAAGACAGGTCATGGGACAACTTGGGGACCCCATAGGGCCACTTTTGGAGGAAAATGTCATTAATATCTTTTTATTTAATGTTAAAATTAAAATGACACTAACATGAGTCGTTTTACTAAAACAATTTTTAAATGGGGTTATACAAGTCAGATTTTTTACTATAAATATTCATTATAAACCTCAAAATATTTCTTATATCATGATATTTTTTTAATAATTTTTAGACATTAAATAAATTAAATTATTTATGACATCCTGATGATGCAGTAATTACCTCATTAATAAAGGATTTAAATAAAATGAAAAGATAATGTAAAATATATGACCTACACAAGTCCAAAACCTATTGGATGGGTGGATTTAGAAACCTTATCACCATACCCTTTAATTATATCAATGTGGGACCTTTTTAATCCGAAAATCATTTTAAAATAAAGTAAGATTTCTTTACTTTCCAAGAGTGCCCCTCCTCTTCTCTTATAAAAGGACCCCACCTCTACCTCCATACCCACACTTCCAAAGTCTTTGTCTCGGACAACCCCTCCACATTTTGTCTCTCCAATTCCCTCTCTTACTCCTTGAAGCATCACGTTGCACATAATTTCTCCCAAGGAATCCTTTGAGCTCAAACCAATGGGAGTTACCCGATTTTAAGGTAATGTCTTCACTTGTGTTCTTTTGTTTTATTTTGCTTCTTCAACCCCCTAAACTCTTTTTATTCATTTCTTTTGTAACAACACCAGTATCTTCCATATACTAGGATGTTTTTATAAGAAGGATTCGAGCAACACTTACACACACCTACATCTAATGGTTAAAGAACATACTGTTTCTGTGGATGGCGAATTTCTACCTCCCGAAACGATGATTGTTCAACATTCTTTTAACACCTTCAAAGGTGGAAATTAAGATGAAACTATATTTATATATGATATATAATATGTTTGTGTTTTCCTTATGCTTATTTATTTTTCATTTTGGTCAGACCTTTATGGTTTCCATTATGGGTAAACGCGATATCTTCATTTAAGGAAGTGTGGACTACCGCCCCCTCAAAGAGATTTGATTCGTTAATACCATATTGGGATGTATAAAGGATAGAGTTATGATATTATATATGATATTACACTATAATTATAATATACCTTTATATTATTATGATTCCATGTCATAAAATACGAAATAGAAATGGAAGTAGCGTTCATCCGTACGTACGGCCTACCGTCTACATGAACGGTGCATTTCATTTCTTACTTCTAAATGTTATATAATATTATAAATGCATGCATATACTGGATATATATGATATATATGATATCTACATCATGAATAACATTCTAGATATAATGGATACATGAACAACTTGTAATTATAAAGGGTTTATTTCTTACTCAAGTACCAATGATTGTTAAAACGACCGTTATTAACTTAATTAATTACATAGTGTTCATGACATGGAAATAAGTGATATAAAAGGAATAATGAACTAGAAAAAGGTTCTTAAATAATTATAAATTAACTCATGTTTATTATTCATGAGATTAAAGAACGTCCGAGTCAATTCGGACCTGAGGTATGGGACTTCATCTCAATCTCCTTTCATGGAGCATATTTTGTTTTATACATAACCTTCTTTTATACGGTGTATAACCCTCTTTGACTTTTACATTTATTCAAAAGGAATATTTTTTATACGAAGCGTTTACTAAATGAAAAAAGGGAATGTTTTTTTCGTACGTATGCGGAGACAACGAATTCTCCGTCGTCGTGACCATTATTTGAGTTTCGACTTCCTCTACAAGCCATACCTTTTTTCAAAAGAAAAATAAATACCATGTTTTACTTTTGTGTTATTTTGTTTTTGAAAATGGATTTCATAATGTTTTTATATCAATGTGTTGTTTTGATATCTTGTGATTAAAAGGTGGAAATGTTATGTTTCCTTTATGCATGTTTTATGTGATACGATTATGTTGAGGTTCTTGAGCATTATTATGAAGACGGGTGGTTCCGTGATAAACTAAGGGCGGGTGAGCCCGATATAGCTCTCCAATGCATTGGGTAATGCGAAGGAGTGAAACGTTAAGGTTTCTCCAAAGAGATTTTGGAAATATACTGTTATGGGTATTCCAAACGTAACCAAGATGGTTACTCCCTATGTAAGAGTGTTATGAATGCCTCATGTTACCTTTATGTCCTATGATTTCTATGATTTATTCATGATTTGATGAGGTATGTTATAGTGCCTATGATTTATGGGTAATGTATGATTTCATTCTTATGTATATATGAACTCATGTTTCCTTTCCATATTTTTATATCCCTTACTGAGCTTTTTATTCTCATCCCAAGTTTTTGAAATATTTTTCAAAGGTCAAGGGAAAAGTACATTATATGATGATAGTGTCAAGGAAGTGTCATGAAAGAATCCATGTTTTATTTTAAATATGTTTCCATTGATGGGAAAAATGAATACTATCTTTTATGTAACCACTTTGTTTAAATGTGGAATGTAATGCATGTTTTATGATCTAATTTTCTAAAACTCTAAACCTGAAAAGATCATCATGGTGTAATCTTGTAATAACTCTACATTAAGTAAGGTTTAAGGCAGGGGACTTATATTTACTATATAAATTTATTTTAAAATTTTCATAATGAAATAATTATAATATATTCTTATGTCATGCCAACAAAGTGTTTGTGAAGAATTAGAAAATAAAATTTAATGATTTTGAAAACTATAAAATTAATTGTTTTGGTAATTTAGTGTTTCCTAAAGATAATAAAGATTAATATAAAATATTTTAAAAAAATTATATATTTAAATTACATATTTTCATGATGAAGTAAATTTAAATGTATTTTAATAGGTCCAAAATGACATTAATAATATTTTATAATAATGAATAATTTTTAAATGATTATAATTTCATGAAAATTCAAAATTCAACCTACATTGTGACATATTATTTTAAATGATGACTATTATAGAATTATGAGTTATTTTTATTTTTATATTAACTTTAATGACCCATAAATAATAAAATACATTATCATCAAAGTGATTGTCAAAATGGGTAATGGGTGATAGAAATGAGATATAGTCAAAAATATCACCAAAACATGAACTTTTTTACAATATGAGATGATTTATAGTCTTAATCATCATATAATTTGAACATATAAAATTATTCCCATTATACAATAAATAATAATTAATATTAATTTATTACTTTAAGTAATTTCAAGATTTCCTCTCCCCTCTATTATAAAAGGGAACCTCATATAGTTTTTCCCTCACAACTGTGGAGAACTCTCATTTATCGATAACATACAAAAATATAGTCCTAAAATACCTATACAAGGAATTGAGTTTTTTATAAAAATAATACCAACAATATAAGGATTAATGTTTAATGAAAATGGGGGTTTCTAAAAAGTTGTACAGTTTTTAACTAAATGTTCTAGTTTGGTTTCTTCTTCTATGACCTTAAAACACTTCATAACATTTTAAATAAAAAAATTTATAAGTACCATATACTATAATTTCATTATTTTATTATTTTAAGAATATTTAATCTCATTATTCAATAAAATGGGAAATGAAGATATCATTAGTGTACACAATGTACTATTACCTCCTGAAATGATTTAATTCAATTTCCATCACTACACCTCAAAAACTGGTTATGAAGATGGATTTAAGACACATATATATATATATGTATGAACTGAATAAAATTCTATTAAATATTAAAACATAATATATCATCAAATGTATTACCATTACAACTATGAAAAAATGACAAAATCTTTCATGTGAGCATGTTGATTACCACCCCATGAAGTGATGTGACTAATTTTTCAGGCCCAAATCAAATGAAAACAATGTATTGATGTATATAATTAAATAATTATCTATTTATCAAATAATAATAATTTTATAAAGTACAAATAATTTATACCATCCATCTATCACATTCGCTTAAAAGGGGAACTATTTCTATTGGATACGTATAACCAAACATATCTACAGTTGTAACATAGTTCATTTCTCAAAATCATTCATATAGAATTGTTTTAAAATTATAATTAATTCATAATATTGGATATTATTTTCTTATTATTATTTTTGATATAATGAAATAATTATTTCATTTACCACATTCAACATACCAATTTCAATCCAGATATATGAGTTGAATACCATCAAAAAAACCGATGTGAAATTTATTGAATAGGTAATTATTCACTACATTGTCATAAATAAAATATAATGATTAATAAAAAATGAAAATATTATAAAAATTGTAAATAATTAATATATGATTATTATTTAGGAATATTGAAAATTTTCTTGATGAGCCAGACTCAAGGCCAATGGGACATTACATTAATTTTTTTAAAAATGATCATAAGATTAATTTTATAATTTTTTTAAAAATTTATTTATGAATATAATTTATTGGATATAAATATATTTTATTGGTAACTATATACCTATTTTTTCATTAAATTTCTTTTCTAGTGGATTTTTATTATTTTATTGAATTATTTACCATTCTCTATAAAAATAAAAAGGAATGGTTTATTTTAATATACAGAACATAAATAGGTTTTAAAATAACTATAAATATTATTTCATATTAAAATTAATTTATAATTTTCTTTCTTTTCATTAATTAATACTACACATTAAATTTTATCTGGGCATTTATGTTTTGAAAAAATATGTTTCTAATAAATGGAATATAATAATATATGAAAATGTTTTCCTTATGGCTTAAAACCTGTATTTTTATGGGTTTAATAATTTAAATTCAATATTTTTTGTGTTTCATAAATTATATTGTTCTTATAAATTATATATTTTTATGATTAAACCGTTTTTATCTCTATATAATGTGTTATATAATGATTATTTTTACAAGAGAGTTATATTAGAAGTTGATGGTATTGGTAATTCCACATGCAATGTATCTTGTAAGGGTTATATAAAGATGTTATACCATGAAAACTACATAAATTTAATATTTTTTGAATTTAGTTTTCAAGGAAATAAATTTAGGTTATATGTTATTCTAATGATATTTAGTTTTAATAGATTTGTTATTCCCTTTTTTGGTAGAAATTTATGTTTTTATAAAATAAAATACATTCTTTAATGTTTTCTATGAAACCATCCTTATTATAATTTTACATTTTTTTATTATAATTACATTTGTTAATTTATTTGGGAATGAAATTTTATTTCACGAGTTTATAACTTACTAATTGTTCTCATAAATTAGTATGTTAATGTAAAAAGTCTCATATAACATCTCATGGTTATAAAACAAAATAATTTGTTTATTAATTCATTGATATTTACCTTATTGATAATTTTTTGATCAACCCACAATTTAAAATGTTTTTCATTGGTTATATGTATGGTAAATAAAATTATGTGTGACATTTAATGTATTATATTGTTTTTAGGTAAATAAGTTTTTTTAAATTTAAATGTTATATATTATGGAAAAATGGATATTTAGTGTAATTAAACCATATAATTTGTGGAATTTTTATGTAATATTTATCAACACATATTCTAAAAATATAAATACTAAAATATCCATATGAATGTAATATAATATTTTCTTGAGTTATAACTCATTATAATTTTTTGTTTTAAGGATGGAGCTTTATAATATTCACCCATAATTCAATCCTATAGTCTCTCAAAAATTATGAATCATCATAAAATATAATACCAAAACCATTTACACAAAAATATTTCAACACTATTCAAATATATGTTTTGTAATGGCCCTAATAACTCAATAATTTTATTCTCCCATGAACTATATTTTTTATTTTCTAAACCAATCATGTACGAAATTCTAAATAGGATAATATATTCCAATAATGGGGATATTGGATTAATTTTTTATATGGATTTATTTTGTGGTCCTGATCCTGGATCAATGATATGGTTCCCCTATACTATCTCAATATAACCTCATGAATGCCTCTACATACACTAAAAGTCATCGACCAGTAGAGAGGGTCAAGTAAGTAATTCATAGGTAGAATATACCCTCATTTAACAGAGTAAAATAAGATCAGATATAAATAAAAAATTAGAAAGAATATATAAATAGAAAAATTCTCATGTTACAAGATAACCAACATAATATAAACACTCATCTAAAAGGTTAACCATGAAATTACAATATAAATTTCTAGTGTCAATGATGAAACAGAAATTAAACACACTATGAGTCCCCAAGAGTGTACCAAACAATGTCTTGTCCCCTCATCCATGCTCTGTCCTATATCATAAATCCATACCATGGACTTTCCCCTTATCATGTCCTAAAATAATTAAATCTATTCGTGTATCGATTCGGCAGCCAATGTGGGGTGTGAGTTAAACTCAGTATGCCACAACCAATGGTTACTAAATCAATTAAAGTTAAAAGATTATGTTTTTATTTCTATAATAAATAAGTACTGTGTATAAATAACTAGTTATAAATAATCATTTATTCATATAAAACTATATTCACTCCAGGGTTCCCAAGGATACTTGTACCCTAATACTTGATTCCTCTCATTTCAGATCCTGATGTGTTCTGAAGGTAAAATCATAACTTTACAACATTTTCTTGTGGGATCGTGAAGTATTAAAATATTCTAAGATATCACAGTACCTGATTCAAATCATTTTGGAGTTCGAAATATTATCGTTTGAGGCCATAACTTGAATTTCTATTATTTACATTCCATAATTTATCATTTGAAAGACAAAATAAAAAATTTACCAATATCATAAATTTTTGTAAGAATACCATGATAACATGTTTACTCTTCAATATAATGACCATATTACCATTCTCTTTATTCATAAGTAAAATGACTATGCTACCATGATTACCCATTAATAGAATGACCATTTTCCCATTATCATTACTCATAAGTATGATGACGATGTACCCATGTATGCATTTACATATAAAATTAAAATGATGAAATTCATTCACACATAATTAATTCATAATTAATTATCCATATCAATACAAATACTAATCCATAAATAAGTTAAATACAACAATCCCATATGTTAACACATCAATCAACTAACTGCATCAAACCTATTAATTAATTCAATAATTAATTTACCAATATCAAGATTCGTATCCCATCACTAAATATATAGAATTAATTATCTCATTCTAAATCCCCACACTTTTTAATTAATCCCACAAATAATTCTCTATATTATAATCTCAGAGTTCAAAATTAATTCTCCATTGATTATCTCAACATGAAAAAATTTACGTCACAAAATAAATCACTTTATTAATTATCTATATTATAATCCTTAAATATTTTATTCAAATTTCCAAATTAAATATCTATAAGGTAATCCCCTTAGTCTAATGATTAATTTCACTAAAAATCATTTAATTCAACAATGCATTGATAAATCGATTAGACATACATAATTTACCAAATTTAGAAAATCATTTAATAATGTATTTTAGAAAATCAATAAAATTTCATATACAAATCAAATCCATTACTATGGGAATTATATTTTATTACACATACATCTATTCGTTGATGGGCATTTGTTCAACAGAAATCCCCAAAATACAAGCATTGAAATAATGAAGATATGAGTTCCAGATCTAAATCCCAAAACCAACACCATGATATAAATATATATTAAATATGTTCTATATCCACCATAATTAATTTATATTTCACAAAATATGATTATATCTATAGAATCATTGGATATGTTCTAACAAAAGAATATGGAATGAGGGGACAATGAAAGGGAACAACATTGGGATGATAACAACTTATCAGGTGAAGAGAGGATCTTCAATTTGGGCTTTTAATATCATATAAATGTTGTATGATGGCTTCATAATCCTTCTCGTTCAATAGGATAACATTACATTACATTTAGGAACATTAAATACCAATTTTGGGCAATATATGTGAAGAAACTAGCTAGTAAAATGTAAAAACGAGTGAGATCAACAATTTTAGGATCTCATTGATGTCTCGTGTGTGGTTTGGTCACACGGTTATACAAATTACGATCTAACCATGTGTTAGAAAATACATAAAGGGAGACTTTCCATGTTTTCCTATCATGGCCTCAAAAAATATTCATCAATTTTGTCGAAGGAACTGCATCAAATAACCATAGAGCACACAATTTCTCTTAGGCAGCCGCACATTTTGTAAAAACCATGTGTCAATCATGATCCTCCCATTTTTTCCAATATTTTCATTGAATCTAACCCAAAAAACCCCAACTCATAACTTCATTTAATGGTAGTTGGGTAAAACAATTACTAGAAATTGCACATCAGATCACTCCAGAAAAGGAAAAGATATTACAATCTCTCTACCTTATAAGAGCTCATCCTTGAGACACTCACACATGACTTTATAATATAATGATCCAAAATGATCGAGCAATTTAGAACTCAAATATTAAACTCTTTTCAATTTTTCCATATGTACATTTCAATTTTTTTATTACATAATTACTTTCAGTAAGGTCTATACCTGAAACAAATTCTCATTGTGATCTAACACACCTATCAAATAATCCAAAAAAATAAATATATCTCAAGGCCAAACTCAATCACATTGATCACATGAGAAGTGTAGGGTAATATAACTAATGTTTTGATACATGGAATACAGCATCCATTACACTATATCTCTACGGAAGAGACAATTAGTATGCCACTGACCAGATTCTAACAACTATCTCAAACGGTCCAACAGAACTATGTCCCAACTTGTTGTGCCTTCGTATTCTATGGTTATCCAACTGAGGAAACACCTGAATGATTACAATATCACCCTATATAAACACTAGGGTTCATCTCTACCTATCATAAAATGATTTATTTGAACTCTGAGTTTTTGTCATACATTTCTAAATAAGTTGCACCTACTACGATGACTCACTCACAAGACTCGATCCCAACAACTTTGACTCACCAGACCCCATCTATCATAGTGGATGAATACATGGCCTACCATAATGTTAATTGTGTGTTTACATCTATATAATTTCAAAATAAATGTTATTATACGTGAAATCCACTTTTGGAATGTTCTTTTTCTATGATCCACCAATGTCATGAACACATTCCAATAATATATTCTCAAGAACTTGTATAGTACATTCTAACTACACATATATCTGTGTGTTGGAACTGATAATCAATAATATCTTGTGCCACGAACATTCTATAATCCCAACAAGTAGTTTTATGGAATGTGTGAATTTTGTTATGAAACCATTGTCAGTGGGACTCCAAGTAGAATAAATATCTCTTGAACATAAATTTCTCCTAACTATTTTACTATAAAGGTTTCCATTATAAACAAGAAATGCACGAACTTTTTTAGCTGATCCACAATGAGCCAAATAGATTCAGTCATCATTAGAATATTATAGAGACCCAACATAAAATATCATGTCACATTATCCCACATTCATTTTGGGATGGGTAACGACTATTGAAAAGCTCTCGGTTATTGATGGTCCACCTACAGATGTTGACAGGTGAAGCATCTTATCCCAAACCCTGTATCTCATTTTTCAGTAATTTCCACCAAAACATTCATCATAGGTCACTATACATTTTTCATGCACCTGGATTCACCCCCATATCAAGGAATGAAATTTATGTATGAGATCCAATCACATTCTTTTAGTTACCACACCTCAATTATTCACATAGATGATCACATTCTCATCGATCGACCTTCCCAAATGTGTCACCCCACCTTCAGATATCTCCCTCAAGGGTAAGAATTATATGTCCTCATATTTTCTAATTTTTATCCTTCTCCAAATCAATGTCTCCACTACAACTGAAACAAGGGTCATCTATTACGAAACCTCCAGAACCAACACATGCATTTCAGCCAGCAAGGTCATCATGTTCCTCTATACAATCAACTCCTGAACCATCTGAGCCTGAGTTTTATAGTTCAATACATCATCCATAAATTTTCCCTTCTCCAATCATATATGCTAGTTCAAAATAAAATTAGTACATATAATCAACCCATATCCTCTTCCTAAGAATCAAATCACACATTGAAAATATACACTACACGATTGGGTGATATATAAAAACTATAAAATTATCTCCCAAAAGATAGTGTCACGAAAACATAAAATAATAAAACACTACTATCAACTTGAGATTCTTTGTAGGGTAATTTTTTCATGATTACTCAACTTCTAAGACCCATATGTCAGCACTTGTTCTCCCTATAATAGCATAACTAAATGTCTGATCCCAAAAGCATCAAAATAAACTATATACTCCTCAACTGACTTAGATATGATAAAACTGGGTTAAATATATGTGATTCGTTAAATCATGGAAAAAATTATTTCATGATTCCGTATAGTCAAACACTATCCCCATATTTTTCAATCATGAAAGCAGTATTTCAAGATGAAAAAATTATTTTATGAATCTAATTTCATTTCTAGCTATCCTCATAATTCTTCATATATAAAAAATATCCTTGGGCTACTCCCAAAAAACTACTTTCTGAACATTATCTTTGTCAACTAGATCACTTTCCATTGAGATGATGTACCCAACGAATTGAACCTTATCAAAGCAACACAAACACATAGATAGCTTGGAATATAACAGATTCTATGTCAATTTATTTAGGATGATGTCAAAATTTTGGGCATGATCATCGTGACTCTTGGAGTACACCAATATTCCTTCCAATAACACCACCCAAAAACTAATCCAGATATGGATGAGAAAACATTTTTTTCAAATCCATACAGAATACTGGTGAATTTTTCAACCCGTAAGGCATTATGAAAAACTCATAATGGCCTTACCTACTCTAGAAATTAGTTATTGAAATATTAGAAATCCCTTTTATCAACTAATGATACCCCTATCTCAAGTTGATCATTGAGAACACACAAAATCCCATCATGTGGTCAAATATATCATTGATTCATAGAATAGAATATCGTTTATTTGAAGTCATTTTATTCAACATCTGGTAATCTACATTGAAACAAAAATATTTGTTATCCTTCCTTGAAAAATTAGGTTAATCCCTGGGTGATGTACTTGGAATTATAATTCCATTATCTTCCAACACCTCAAATTGTCTTTTATTCTCTTGAATCCCAGTCAGTTCCATTCTATACGGTGGAATTAATACTGTCTCATTCCCCAGTATGAGCCCAATAGTGAATTAAAAATCTCTCCTAGGTGGTAGACATACGATGCCTTCATGAAAGGAATCCCGAAATTTCACCACAACTAATAGAAATAAATATTTCATAACGCCCCATTATCCAACAATAAACTATTTGTTGGGAAAAATGAAGTGCTTCGCATGAAATGGATTATGGTTTGTGTTTTTTGTTAATTATCATTTAGATGTTAATGGGGTTTATATGTTGACCCATCTATTATTATGTGTAAGAGATTTTCTGGGAACATTTCGCAGATCACGAATTATGGTTTGTGGAAACGAGAACCACAAACCACCTAGAGAGAATGGATCACGAAATTGAAACTGTATGCCTACTTTGTATAGGGAATAAATTGTTGAGCGAAATAGGATCCTGGGGAGGCTTCTGGTTCACAAAAAGAAAAAATCATTGCGATATGGTTGGTCATTTTTGAAAATGTTTTGGACTTTTGAGATGTCATGAAGGTTGTCATTTTCAAAAATATGGTGGCAATTTGTGTCACTAAGTAGGAAGATTAAGGGTATTTGGGTAGCATAGGGAATATAGTTTGTGGGAGATGCACAGAATGTGATAAAGCTGTTATCATTTGATATATACGGTAGAACTCATATGAGAGGATTATGTGGATATAATTGCTTATATAATGAGTTCTAATCTTTTCATTTTATAGTGATCAACAGATTTAAAATCTGGGAAGAATCGGGGGAATTTTAGACTGGTTCATGGGAAGACAACCCCACAAAATAGACTTATGATTAGAAACAATATATGAATTTAGTATTGTCAAAGTGTGGTTCATGGTCATACAACCACGAAAATAGACTTATGATTATAAATCTAGGAGGAATTCAGTAAAGAACAGATGTGCTTCATGGGCATACAACCTAATAAAGGAGAAATGGTTCGTGAGGAGGATTCTATGAAATGAGAAGTTTTCCAAGGAGAAAGACCATCGACGGGGTTTTGGAGACTAATGATTCCAAAAATTGAAGCTGGTTAACAGAATATTATTATAGTAAGAGGGTTGATTCCACAGATAGGAACTGGATTGTGAAAGCGATAAGCATATGTGGTATGTGTAGGCGATATGTAGTGTAGTAGGGTTCACCAATGAACCTATTGTAGTACGCAAAATAATCATGTTCGTATAGTAAGAAGTACAATTTGTGAAATACAATTCAAGGAATGAATAATAAGAAAAAAAGTTAATAAAATATATAAGTAAAAAATATGACTTCAAGGGAGCATCTATCATTATATTTTTATGTATGATTTAATGCCAAACCTTTGAAGATACCTTCAAATCGATAAAATATGTTCAGATTATTATCAATGATGTGAGGAAGGGGGAGTCACCAAAAGTGACCTAAGGGATGTATTGTGCTAACTCTAAAACCATGTAATGAATATTCTCCAAGTAATGTGTTACTATTATAAATACTTTTAATCTAAAACTAGTAATTATTATAGTATTTTGGAATGATAGATAACTTGTCTTCAAATGCACATTAGAATAACGAATAGTACTAATCAATGTAAAATTATTTAGTGGTCATTCTCGGTGTGAATATTTAAATTACGTAGCTTTACCAATAATCATATTTAACAAGTCCCTGCCAATTTGGGAACATGATCCATCAAATTAAAAAAATTATTAAACCTTAACTCAGCCATCCCCTATCAGGGTGTTCTAGGGTCCTTCAATGCTATTAGATCCTAATGGTTTCTAGAGGTAAATCTTCCCTTTATTTATACAGTGAAAAATACAATGAATTTCAAGGGAATCACACTATTTTGTGGATGAAACATTCATATATGGATGAATAAGATGTTATCTCATCTTAGATTTCTTAAAATGGATGTATTGTTTGACACTACATAGGGAATTATGGTCACTAATTAAAATAGGATTTATATGACTAATATTGATAGTAAAATGCTCAATGTAGATTCCAAAGTACATAATTACCTCAATAAAGGTATTTCTGGTCAGATATATATAAATGTGTTCAGCTGTAAAATATGAATGTTTATTTTGAAAAAAAACAAATAATATTAAAGAATGTGATAACAATGTTATGGAGGACAAACTGGAAGTTATTTTCAAAATAGTTTTGATGATAAGAAGATGCTTCCTAAAAAATTGATGATACATTTTTCAATTTATTTTATAATGTTATTGTACCAATATACGATCTTGGTGATTAAATACATGTCATTGATATTGTAATGAATATATTGAGAATTATTCAAACATTTTACAATGTAAATGTGTCATCCCATGAGAAAGGGGATCCTTCCAATCATACTATGGATGATCTACTCAGTAGACTAGTGGTATATGATATGAGATTCAAAATAGATGATTTAATGAATCAAGTAAGAATAGAATTGGACTTCAAATCCAAAGACAAATGTGAAATTTCAAGAAATAGTATTGATGATGAAAATGAGAAAAAAACATATTTTTTCTCTTATTGCCTAGAAATTGAAGATTTGAAAAGGGAAAGTTGAAGGCATGTTACATACATCATTTTTTGTGTGGAAAAGTTGGGAACATTGCCTCATGGTGAACAAGAATGTTTGATTATAATGAAAGGGAAGGTATATTTATGTAAAAGCCTCAAAAAATAATATTCAAAAAGGTAGATGTAATGTATGGTTAGAAATAATAGATAATGGTTTTTTATTTTTAATAAAATATGATGATAATGAATTTATTAAGGAATAAGAACCGGAATTTAAATTATGAATTCAATGCACAATGAAGGCCACTGTTGAATAATCCAAACCATTAGGAAATAAAACCCTAGATAATCAATTAATCACTGATGTCAATCTCAATTTTCAAATTATCGATACTTTTGGTATGATTTAGAATCAATGAAAGAGATGAGAAATTTGGAATGAAATTTGGGAGGCGTCATTAGAATATATTGATATACCAGAAGCTAAAATTTATCATTTTGAGGGAGTAGTTAAGAAACATTTAATGACGTATGAATGCTCTGAAGATATAATTGAACCAATCATCAAAATTTATGAACCTGAAATTCACATTAATAACCTTAAATTAGTACTATATGAAAATTCCCAAAATATTGGGGGAATTTAAGAAGTTTTTACACATAGTAGTATTCATGAATGTGAATCAAGTAAAAAATAATGAAATAAGAAAATTTGGTTCGGAAAATTCTTAGTTGTTCAGATACTAGAAATATTTAATCGTTGTTATGAGGGGTTTATAATTTTGGACTGATTAGATACCCTCATGAATGAAAAACTTAGGAACTCGATGTGATGTTGTAAAATCAAATGGTGGAAGTAAAATGGGACAAAATAAAGGAAATATTAATGTATGACATATCACAAAGACACCTTAAGTCGAAATAGTGAATTTCTCAAATCAGACATAAAGGTGGAATAAATAACAGGCCTTATGCTTTCCCAATATGATAGAAAATAAAATTATTTTTCAATGGATATTAACATGAAGATAAATAGTATTGAAAATTAATTTCCACTAACGAAATTTAGATTTTGATTCTATCTAGGCCATATAATGTCATACAATGAAAAGGCATTGGGTTACCTGAATAGGAGAAGATCTATGTAGTAAAAATTGATAATGAATTCCTACCCTAATTGTTAAACAATAAACATTGTCTATGAATATTGTTTTCATTTTTCTATCTTTTTCCCTAAATATGTTGATTGAAGGAAGTGAAATGGTTAGAATATTTCGTACATAACTCAGAGACAAGTCAATATTCTCCGACCAGGTGGTGTTTCTATCACAAAAAATATTTCTCCGCTAGAGAAATATGATTATGGAGAACCTACTAGCATTCTAGAGGGATTTGAATGTACATATTCCTCCATCAGTCTACCTATTATTCCGTGGAATAAAAAGATGAAAATAAAAATAATAAACCTCGGAAATGTATCTCTTAAAGATACAATAAACATCAACACATGGATACATGATAGTCGATTCTCATCCCATATGACTAGAATAGAAGACCTATAAAAAATATCAGGACAATGATCCATGGAATAGTGAGATTTAGTAATGATTGATCATTGATGAAAAATGTTATTTTATGTACATAACTAGACTAGGTTAGATAAAGATGAATAATGTTATTTATGTTGTCGGTTTTCCACATAATCTCTTCTGTGTAATAAAACTCTATGACTTAGGTCATATGGTAAAATTAATTCAAAATAAGCTAATTATAAAAAGATAAATATGTAATTTTCTCATGAATGGATTTAAAACAAATGGAAACTTATTTTTGGTTAATTGTAAAGATAACATTTGTTACTTGATTGTTGAAGAAGTGAAAAGATATGGAATTGGTGGTTGGGAAATATCAATCAATATGATATGTAAAATATATCTAAATTGAAGACTGTCATAGATGTCCCAAATCTGAATTGTTAACTAGAGAACACTTGTGACTCTAACATGTAAGGAACCTTGGTGTTCAGTACATATCATCCATACAATAAATGATCATAAAATCTTTTTGATCTCATTAATATAGATGCATGTGGTATGATAAATGTTACATGAACATATTAGAATGCTAATTCATCATTATAGTTGACAATTAAAGTAGAATGTCTTATTTTATGTATATATAAAATATATTTCATGTTATTGATTCAATGGGAACGTATCTCTGAATAGCCGATAATGACACTGTATGGACAAAAAAATTCATGTGGTCTGATAATGGAGAATAATACACATAATATAAATTTCAAAATTACTTTTAGAAACATGAAATACAACATTAGATGGATATTTTTAAAACCCCACAACAAAATGGAGTTACAGAGCACTAGAATCCTTATGTTAATATTATGGATAGAACTGTATTGATTGAGAGTCATTTATCTTTCTATTACTAGAAAGAGGTTGTTCAAGCTAGATTTTATATTCAGAAAAGAACATGTATTTATATGGAGAAAACTAGGTCACCTTTGTGTTATTTCATTGAAGGATTCCATCTATAAAGTATTTTCGTGTATATAGAATTAAATAAATTATCTAAAAAGGATGTTAATCAAGGAATGTATGGTGATACTGTAAAATATGGAATATTCCCCAGATATTAAATGAATATTACTTCCTAAAAAGGATTTAATAAACATTTGGAAAAAGTTAAAAAAAAATTAGTTATGTGAAGATCATTTAAGATAAAACCAGAAATTCCTTGTCAAATTCCACTAATGATGTGATAGATGATGTTGAAGAATCTGGAATTGAAACATATCCCAATAAAGATATAGAAAAATGTGTTCAAATACACAAGAATCAAATGATGATGTTGAATTTGAATACGAATTGAATGTGGATAGCATGGCTAGAGAAAATCCATTTAACCCACAAAGGAGAAATCGAAGTGTTGTGATTGATCAATCGATCAACATTGTGGATTATATAGCTCCCACAGAGACATGTAGAATGAGGAATAATGATAAATCTATATTTCTAATTTTAGTGGAACCATCCTCATTTTATTAAATAATACATGATGAATCATCAGATAAATCTATTAATGAATCATTTGATCATGTCGATAAGAATAAAAAATAGTATTTGTTTAAGAGACCTGAAACCCACAATGTGGTTTGTACAATGTAGATTTTCATAAATATATTTGATGAGCATTAAATTTTATATAAATAAGTCATGGTATATATAGAAATGATATTCTTGTATCCAAGGTATTGATCATGATGAAATATTCTATCTATTTTCTATATTGGGTTCAATAAGAATTTTATATGCCATGGAAAATCAAAGAGATTAAAAATCATATCAACTTGATGTCAACACAGCTTTTGTAAATGGTGTTCTAGAAAAAGAAGTAAAAATTGAACAACTAGTGGGGTTCTAACTTTATAATGATAAAATGAAGGTTTTCAGATTAAATAATGCTATATAGGGTCCAAATTAGGCACCTTAAGAATGCTACTATCAGATTGATTATTATCTAAGGATTATTAAATTAAAATGAGAAGTGTATCACTATCTATATGTGAAGAATTATAAAAAATATCTATTTATTTTCTTGGTGTATGTAGATTCTATTATATATTGTCTCGTCATGCATGGATTAGTGAATGAATTTTCCATTCACATGAATTTAGAATTTGAAATATCTATGATTGGTGAAATTTAATATTTCAGGGGGTTGTAGGTGATTCATATGAAATAATACAATTAATTTTAATAGGATAATTATTTAAGAGAGTTACTAAATAAATTCAATATGAATGATTACAAATTACTGTCAACTCAGATTTAGATTGAAAAAAATTAAAAAAGCTTGAATATGGGACATCTTTAGATCCCACAACGTACAAGATAATAAATGGAAGTCTATTGTACATGACTGTGACATGTACATATAATGACTTTCAAACAAGCTAAAAATCCCACATTTAATGTAATATGAATGAAGAACTAATGGAAAATAATAAAATTATCATGAGGTTCTTTAAGGTACTCACAATTATGGATTATAATTTTCTAAAAGAAAAAATAATGAATAATCATAAATTTTTTATGATGATTGTTCAGGAGATGTGGTCGATATAAAATCAACTACTATTGGTTAATTCTTCATTGGAATGAAATTTGTGGGATATTTGAGTACAAAATGTGAAATAACATTTCTCAATTCTTCTAAATATGAAAATATCTTAGCTGGAAATCGTTGAACTCAACTACATTTGATGAAGAAAAATAGACAAATATCGGTGATCTGGTGAAATAACCAATTAGGATTCACTATGAAAAAATAGTGAAACTAATCTTATGGAGATTTAAATAAAGCATTCTCATAGGAAAAAAATTGAAATAAAATATCACTTCATAGAGGAAAAATTCGTATAAGTAATGAAATAAATGGATCTTGTTGTAACAGTTGGTCATGTAGCTAAAAAACTAACCAAGCCACATTTAGCACATGTGTTTGAGAAGCATTAGTTGAACCTCAGGGCTCAGTCACCATCTCATGCATGATGAGGTTACGAACGTCCCATCTCCCTATTTGCGAAAGATATTATATACTATTTACAAATGTTTTTTATTTTTTATGGGGTGACATATGATCAAGGGGTTGTGTGATTTGATCCCTATTTGTTAAAATTTTATTCTTTTGGATTATTTCCAATGGGGGAGAATAGAGAAATTTAATGTTTTATTGTTTTATATTTCAAACAAGGATAATGAAATATAAATTAAATATTTTAATGTTTAAACAAGTTAGGTGATATTTAAAATTTTTATTATGTGGAATTATGATGGAGAATAGATAGATAAAAAAATTACAATGGGGGATAATGATGATTTACAATCCAGAAATTGTTTTCAGACTATGAGAATTGAGAAAATAATTCGAAGATTGATTTCAAGAAAACCCAACTCATGTGTCCCCAATTTATTCTTACACTGATCATTGCTCATGTAGAATTATCGAGTTGGATGAGTTATTTCTCATTCAACTACCCATGGATACTGCTTCATTGAATTTATCTATGGATTTACAGAAAACACAAATGGGGATTTTTAAAACCAAGGACATTATTAGATTGAAATGGAGTATATTTTTTGTTTATTGTCAATGCCCATTGGGTTTTTCAAAGAGTTTTTAATTCATGTGACGTTATCGTACATAACGAAGAAGGTGTTTAAGGTGGCATAATTTCAATGTGTTTTCGAAAATACTTTCCCTTAGAATTGGGATTTTGTTTTTTGGAAAATGAAGGTTTCCCACAAAGGCAGTTCACGGAATGGGTTTTCCTAGAATTGTTCATGTATCCGCAATTATGGTATATTCAATAGATAACCATGAACCACATAGCGAGAATGGATCAAAAAATTTGAAATTGTATGTTAACAATGTAGGATGAACAGTTTGCAAATGAATGAGGATCATGGTTTTCACAAACTGTGCACCAACAAGTCACTTCACATATTCCTCCAAAATATTCATAGAATCATGCCAAATGAACCCCATGTCATAACTACCATTAACAGTACTTGATTAAAAACAAATAATACATGACATCATACCTGAAATAACTCCAGAAATGGTGGGAATTAGATATTGAAAAAAACAATAATACTTAATCTCCCAGAAAACTAATTACACATGGACAATCGAGTTTATGTATTTTATAATGAAAAATCGGTTAACAACCACTCATGTGGAATTTTATTCCCTAATAGTATTAATAAATTGTTGAAATTAAACATAATTTTATCAATATCTACACTAAAACCCATTGTACTTTATAATGGAACATCACGCCTTTGACACAACACCATGAATATTAATATCAAACTACCACATAAATCACAATGTGTGAAAAATTATATTGATCTCCCTTTGATGAATCCTAAAAAGCGTGACATCTCATGATATATATTAGTTTTATATATTGTGGAACCCCCAATTAGGTACCCCCTTATACTATCGTGTTTTGATAGGTTATAAATTGATATATTTGTATCTGAATTTATCAGCATTGATCATTATAAAAAATTATATGCTTTTATAAGTCCTTGATACCACTTTCAGTATTCAAATCATCCATAATCAATTTCAATTCACCCATATGAAATATCATCTCACCGAAAAATAAACTACCTATTTGTTTTCAGCACCAGCAATGAATTTTCCAATATATGGGATATCAAAATTAGTTTTACATTCTAAACTATAATATCCAACATTAATAATCCCAAAAATAAAAAACACATGTGTATTTTGTTATAACAGCAAATCTATTCGATTTATAGAGTACCCACTTATGGAATTAATCATATCGCCTCCTTTTAAAATAGAATACACCACACTGAATTGGTGGATTTATCTATATTATTTGTAATAAATTTAATTAATCAAAAAACCATAAATTCAAACACAATTTAACATAAAAAATATTTATAAAAACCAAAAAAAATCCTACGTTAAATGATTGAATTAAATGTTTTAGAGGAAAAAGAAAATAATTACTATATCTAATACATTATTATTTTAACTTTCTCCTCACACCATAGTATAGATCGATCATAAATTAGTTACCTAACATAATAATGATACGCTTCTAAAAGTTTGAGTTTTTAAAAATTCCTTCATCCTTTTCAAAAATAAATGAACCTCTTCATTGGGAAAATTGAATTAGGATTTAATGATTCCTAAAAAACTAGTAATCAATATAAAATTCAATACCATGTACCCATTAATATATACAACTCTATTTGAGATATCATTTTTTCTGAGTTCAATCATTAAATTATGTATAAGAAACATTATATTTTTATGAAGGTATGTTATAACCAATAAATTTCCCAAAAGGATTCCACAAATCATACCTAAATAAGAAAAATTACGATTTCATTAATTTTGTTAACAATTTTCTATTGTTACCCTTCCCTACACCAATATAAATGATGAAGGTGTAGGATATTCAACCCATCAAAAAAATTATTGGATGTTATTCCAAAGAAAACCTCACAATAAAGCTAAACAAAAGAATATATTATTGAAAAAACAAATGTTATTCATAAATATTATAAACAATATATTAGTAATTTTCGTTTTTTGAAAAACCATCATATGACATTATATAAAAATATTTAATTTTTCAACCCCATGTAATTTGTCAAAAAAAAATTCGACAACAATATTCTATTACATGTAATTATTTCTAATTAAAAACCATTAAAAAAATTCTTAAATGATTCCTTAAGAATTTTACAAAAGGATAACATCACTATTTAATATTAAAAAAACACTATGAACGAAATTCATAATAAAATGTAAACACAATATATAAAATGAAAGGAAAAACTAATATTCTAATAAATCCAACAAACTACAAAATTTATGACACCCCTATAATAATTCATCTTAATTAAGAGTTGTTATTTTTTAATTACCAATTCAATGAACATAATTTTTAAATTTATTTAAATATTATCTCTTATTTTTATATTAATTGAACATATAAAATTGAGTTTCTTCAGTATTTGGAAAAGGAAAATAAATATTACTCTTAAAATATTTTCTTAATTTTTCAGCATTTAGAACAATAGGGTTTTCATTACCACTATTTAATAGTTATATTTCCCATATAATAAAACAACCAACTATCGGATCACACCCAATAGATAATTTTTTATGTATATGTATTTCTAGTTTAGAATAATGTTTGAAAACAAAGAATTTTTTTTTCACTGTGTTATATTTGATTTTATATATTTTTAATTATCCTATATGGACACTACCTAATCAAATTATAATTCCACAATTTATTTTTCACTATTAGATAATACAAAAGACTTCCACACACTTTTGATCTTAATAAATAGGGCCTTCATCATAATATCTCCTAGTCCAGCCCAATGAATATTTCATAGATATCGACACCTCAATTAATATATAATCATAAATAAATAATTTCTTATGAACATAATATTACAACTACAAATATCATGAATCCAAAAATAATATTTATTTTTAATTAAAAAAAAATTTGTATAATAATATGAAGATTTATTGATGAAAACACGGGGACAACCGTTGATAGGTTAAATAAATCCGAAACATAGTCTTTGTTATGATCAATTAAACCCTGAACCTGATGGATTCATTCATAATACATTACATACTTTCATGTGGAATTTTTTAATCATGAAGATCCCAAGGTCATACACAACACACTAAAAATATAGTTGGTAAAAAATATTAATCAAAAAATGGGAATCCAAAAATGATCATACAGAAACCAGATAATATCCTCTATAAACTCTTAGATATTTACCCCAGAATGTGTTGGTTGTCATATTATTATACTAGATATAATCCCTGATTAAAAAATTATGAAATTTTTGAGCGCACATGGATACATCCAACAACATAGTAGTTATTAAAAATAAAAAAAAATTATAATCTAAAAAATATGGGAGAAGATACCATAACAATATATTTCCACAATAATAAAATACTAAAACACTGATGATAAATTAATAAAATAATCAAATACAAAATATTAATATATCAAACCCAATAATGTGATTTTATAAATCCATAAAAAATAAAATAAATACGGCTTAATAACTACCAATTAGTAACATGATATAACTCATAGAAAAATAAATAGAAATGTATGACTTACACACTATCTAAAATCCCAAGTTGTTGAGCTAGTTTTTTTCCAACACCTCCACCTTTGGCTAAATCCTATAAATATATGAATAATATATATATATATATATATATTACGGATTTACAAATAAATATACACAGATAGTTCCATACAGAATATATGTGTGTCTAGAAGTTAATATTATTCAAATTTAATTACGAATTAAATAGATAAAACAAACTACATATCTCAATAAATTACAAACCAAATATCTACCCATATTATTCCTCAAAACAATCCATAGACAAATATTGAAATGAAAATAATTATTATTCCCACATCTTATTCTCTATAAATCATATACATTATGTCCATACAGAAAAACCAACTACCATTATTTATATAAACCCATATATATCTACCACAATGACTTATCTTACATAGAAAACATGCCAATGTCTCTATCAGGAGTTTCAAATGTCCTCAAGAAAATATCCAAATACAATAGTTGTTATAAACTAGTAATTCTGTTCTAAGGTGTTACCTTGGGATGAATATACACTAATATCATTGTAAAAAAAATATGAACAACCCACAGAATGAAAAATAATAACGAATGTATGAAATCTCAAAAAAACAATCACACCATAATTGATGACATGTTGTCATAGAATAAAATAATCATACATCACATATAATATTCAACTACGATGATCACATATAAAAAATAGTCAAATATATAAACATATTGAGGTTGTATTACTATAATTCCCAAAATCATACTCATACCAATTTCTAGACTCCATTTGAAATCGCTTACTTCATAATGAACAACTAAGACTCTACCTTACCTAATCCTATGATCATTGAGTTCTCATTTGTTACCGACGTGTCAGGCTCCCATTCTAGGATTGAGTAAAAAATAATAGTCTATCAAAAACATTATTACTAACATAACATGTAGCTAATGTACGTATATGTTATATGCACAAAATAATAATTGAATTGGAAGTGTAAAAACAATATTGATCCATAGGATCAATGTTGAAACTAGTTATTAGACAAACATACTTCATAGAGTACTAGAATTACCAAATTATAGAATAATTGTTACTCAGAGGGAACCCCATGTTTTCCTAAAATCTCATTAGAACATTACCTAGGGGAACCAAGACCTACCCCCAAACTAGTACCCATATATCATAAATTATTTTTCATGTGATGGATGTCTCTATGAATATTGCATAAATCCTTGATGGAACAACCTCTATACGTAGATCAACATATAAATCCATACACCAAGAGAAATATCAGATATCCCTACAACTATATTTTATGGGCCCAAATCTATTTATTCAAACACTATTCATATTCCAATACAACATAGAGGTCGAAAGTGGCATGGAGTGTGTGTATGGGTTTTGTATTATAAATATCTACAGATATTGAGAATTTATGGGGTGTAAATAATTCACTCCCTTTATTCCCAGTTCACAACATTATGAGCCTAGTTCATTGGGTGTTAGCTATTGTGTAAATATCTAGGGTTCTATGTTTTATAGAAATGTGTTTTTGATGATATCTAATGCCTTACATTGATATGTTGTCAAAATGGGTTTCACACCATTAAAATTCATTGTGCACCATCCCTATAAATAGAATAGGTAGCCATGTTTTCTCAAAACCTATCACCCTTCCATCGAATTTTAGATGATCAACATCCCTCTCTTTAAATGATTGTGGATTCCTTCGATGGGAATTGATTCCCAACATCTCATTTTTAACCACTAGTGATCCAAGGCATGTTATAACTATTTTATATTGGTTATTCAATCAGGTTCCACTTTTTTATTTTTACCATATCATGGTAGATAACCTCCCATGTTTCAAATGGGATTCCTTAAGGTTGATTATTCATTCTGATTTGTTATGGTTATTGTGGATGTATATAGCATCCTAAATTATTGGTTATTGGAACCTTTTATCTAGGTCGATTATCATGAGTAAAACATGGATAATTTTTTTGTATGGGATATATTTATTATATATTTAGTTACATGTGATCAAAATTTGAGGATTTATTAGACCTTTGGAAGAAATCAGAATTATACAAATAATTATTTAACATGATTAATAAATAATTGGTAGGATATGTCATATTAATGTCTTTTATACCACTGTTGAGTATGGAAAATGGATTTCATAGATAATGTGATATCTATTAAAATATTTTTAGTTCTATAATTTTATTGGTGTATCAAATTGAAATTTGATGAAGAACATAAATCCAGAATTTATTAATAATTATTTGGATTGCAAAATTAAAAACGAGTCTTGTTTGTAATCCAATTATTTTTATAATTTAATTGAATATAATTTTTTCAAATACACATATATAATTGATAATGGTCATCTATTTGATTTATGAAATTTATAAATAATGTGTTGAATGATTATACTTATTGATAATAATAAAAATTCATTCTAATTGAGAATTGTTATTCTCATTGATTGATGAAATTGGCATAATGCTAGGACCATGTTTAACATTAGATATCTTTTGATATCTTGATGTCTTTTGTTTCGAATAGTTTTAGAATTTGAATTAGGAAAAATTTAATTAATTATGAAATAATAACTAGTTTTATAAATATAATAATTATCACAATAGATTCCCATCATCTTGAGAAGGTCAAGGGCCTTGATATTGGATGTGTAATTTCATTTTTATTTGTTATGTTTGGATGAAATGTCTTAGGGACTTGATTACCCTATTGAATGTTCTATTTTTTCATTCTAACTTTTTTATATATTCTGGATGTGAGTTTTTTTAAGTGATGTTGTATGGAGTAGGGAGTACTAGATATGATATGATAATGGGATGGCATATGTGATGTTAGCTGTAAGGCCCTGAGGATGTGGCATCATTTTATGTTTTTGATGGATAAATACATTAGGATATCGATGCTGTTTTAGGGATATAATAAAATATTATGGAATGTGTTGATGTTATGAATACCAATTAATGTGATTCTTAAAGTTGTGATGCTATCTTATGAACCTTTTTAAGGGATGATTTCCTGGTTTCTTGTTTAATCTGCATTCTGTTCCCCACTACATGAGTTGTCCTGGTATGATGGGTTTTATTTCTCCTCCTAGTGGTAGAATATTACCGTTATCATAGATTATGTAGATTATTTAATGATGGTAATACTGAATCAATAATTTTAAACCCTTAGTATTGGTTTTATGAAAATGACAATGAAAAATGATAATATTCATGATAAACTGTTGACTCGGTTTGGAATATTGCTTTTTTGAATTGAAATTGTTCTGATGATTAATGTAATATAATGTTAAAATATTATAATGGTTATTTTATGGTTAAGTGAATAATTAATATATTTAATCAGTTAAAATTTGAAAGGAATTATTTTTAAGGTAGCTCTTTAAATGCATATGTTCTTATAGTGTATATGGTATTAGCAATTTTAGCCTGTAGTGTGGGTGAAATTATCTTCATTTCAGTATTAGTCAGGGATATTAACATATTATGTATATGATAAATATTATATCCTATATATTATATTATTTCATATGCTACCCCACACATATTAGATTAGTTTATTGACCCCCATTGGTCTATGGGAGGTTATTTTCCACAATATCCATATGGGAGGACAGATGGATGACTACCCCCTAAATCCCCAGTCTCTTATTTTGGTAGTTAGTTTTACTAGTATGAATGTTTGTTATTTTCCCCATATATGTGTTTATAAGGTTGTGATGGATTGTTATCATTCAGACGTAGGTAATCCTGTATATTATATGAAAAGGATTATTAGATGTATGAAATGTATGTGTTGTGATGGAATGTGGAACCTTACTCAAAGCATTGTTTGAAAAGGATTGAGGTATAATATCAAACTTAAGATACATTCCATACAAGTTGTAGTGGATTTAGGAATTTTTTACTATATATGAATATTTTTATGGGTTTATGGAATGATTTATTAAATAACGTTCATGTTATTATTACTTTACCATTTGTCAACAAGAAAATCTATTTTGGAGATAAAAAACTCTGGATGTGAACCATTAGGGGAGAGCCTCACAATAGTTGGGAAGCAGGGTCACGTTACCTGTGGCGTTTAATAGATATTTATTTTCATATATTGTATGGGATTCCAAGTAATATTTATCCATAGTGAGGATGGAAACATATCTTACCTATTTTGATTATTATTTAATTTCATTATTCTTCACTATTCATTACAATTCATTACTAATCATATTCAAGAGACCCTACATGGAATATTATATTTACTGTACTGTTATTATCACCCTATGTATATACATGTTGTTTTTAGTTTATCTAGATATGTTTGTAGATCATTTAGTATATTATTATGTCATGGGTATTCCAGATCTATTTGGGATTCATGGCCACTATCAATATTTTTACTTGTAAATTCTTTTTAGATGTTATAGTAATGTACAAAATTTCATTTAATCACTAGGAATTTTATTATATAAACATATATATTTCATATTATTTTCTTATTAGTGTATATATCTTATCTATAACTTTTTTTATTTCTCATAGATGATAACACCTCATATATGCATGTTTATTATACACTAGATGATATTTTTCCAATGATGGCCATATAGAGGGAAGAATATGGAAGTAAATACCTTTATCCCCTCAGTTTTGTGTCTTTTGGGGGAGGGGGTTATTACATAGTGGAATTATATGTTCAGGTTGAGGTATATGATGGTGTTTGGAGGTAGGGAAAAGTGATATTTCATGGGTTGGTAAAAACAATTATCATCAATCTATAGTGAAAAATGTAAACATGGGATACCATTTGTGGCAAGGTTATTTAGGGACCCGATGATATTATACAGAGACATATATTATTTATTTTCCTACAAATTATTTGATACCATTCACATGGTGGAGATCCAAGAAAGGCTCTAGAAGTATTCATTACTCCGCTTCAGAATTCGATGGATAAATGATGTGATATGTTATTACATTTAAAAAAATATGAAATTCATTAATTTAAAATATTTCATATTCTAGTATTAGGAGATCATACAATTTTTTCTTTTGATTGTATTGATCATTGTCGATGTCCTTCTCCGGTTCACGCTAATTATGCTCAATAAGATGGGCTAGAATATTTTAAGAGAGTAGAGTTTGAAATTTAAAAATCCTGTAGAAGAACATTTTGAGAGTTTTCGTGTTAGATTTTGTAGAATTATTAGGGAATAATTTCAGAACCATTCATAGAAAACACATTTTGTGATGTTTAGATACCTTTCATTTTTATCAATTATGGTATGGAGAACTTTTGTTCCCCGGATGTGATGATGTGTTGTCGAGTAGGGAGGAAATGGTGGTTTTTATTCCACAAGAATCATCAGAAGTCAATAATATCATGGAGATGTTGTGTTACCATTTAAAAGTAGATTTCATTTATTCATCCATGAAGGCTTCCAGTATCAAGTTTATTATCACTTCTCTGGAGGGGTGTTCTAGAATGAGAGTGTTTGGGACCCATTTTAGAAACCTTATGTGATATGGTTTAGAACTATTTCTAAATGAGGAGCCCAGGGAGTTGAATTTTGTGCAGTATTTACATCCTAAAATATATTTCTAGGTCACCTTGTGTATCATTAATACTTATCCAGGGGAGTTTTAAGGGGCAGAGGTTATTGAGTGGAAACTAGTAATAACATTTTTGTCATGACAGGGGAATCCTCAGGAATTCTCAAAAAACATAGATGAGATCCATGGTACTCAGTTTCAAAGATATAATAAATTTTGGTCATCCAAGGATAGGTATCCTTCCTCATCATCTCATTTCTTTGACTGTAGAGTCGCTCAAACTAATAGAAAATGATAAAATGCATGTTTTTTCATATAGAGGATGTGACCATTAGTGGATAGAGTAACAGGCCATTATGGGTAGTCATCTTGTACCATGTGTTTTTATTCTTGTTCCACTGTTGTGGAAATTGAATCTATAGTTTTAGCAGTAGGGATCTCATGTTTAGGATCAGAGGATATGACATATGTAAGGTTGAGTGAATCCATGAAAAAACAAACTCTTCCATGGAGATGAGAGTGTTCCCCTATAGGTTGTTGTCAATAGGGTTACATATGATTTGTAGTATATTGTGGTGAGATTAATGATTTAGTGTTATCAATTCAAGGAAATAACGATGTTGTTTGATGTAACCAGATACTCTTCTTTACAATGATTCAATATATATTTAATTTAATAGCTACAGAGTCATTAATATATCTTACCATAGTCCAGGCATTGATTGTTGAATTTGAGAGGATTTTAGGGACCTTGGATTTGAAAATTCTAGTCATAGGTTGAGATGAATTGAATGAATCATGTAAATATAGTGATATGATTCTTGTAAACCCCCACTCTTTGGTATATATCCATTTCTTATGAATGAAATATTAGGAAATCATCCTTAGCATTGAATTTTTTATTCAGCAAACTATTTAATGGATTTATTTAGGAATCATTTTGTGTTTTATGAAGCATATGGAGGACAATAATTTTTTTAGTGAGAGAGAACATCAAATAGCATAAATGTGTGTTTTTCCTTATTTCATTGACGAAAAATTATATTATACAATTATTGGAGTTTTAGAGTTCATTTTATCTTTAGAATGTGGAAGAGTATCGTAATGTAGTTACAAATGAATATTTTGCAATATTTCGTCAATGGGATATTTATTTTTGGATAATTCTATGAATACTCAGGTCTTCAATCTCAGTGTCTCGATATATTATGAATCATTTTGTGTTTCAAGAGTTATGAGTACTAGGTGATGATTTATTTCAATAAGGGTTTTCTTAAATGAGTGTGTCACCTAGGGGTGAACCATTTTTTTTATGAAGACGAATAAATATAGGTTCTCATTGTGTACTGATTATCACAAAACTAATCAAGTGATACAATAGAATTCCAATCATATAATATGAATTAATTAATTATTTGGTAATATAAATTGAATGAGTTTGTTTTGAAGTATTTGTTTTCAATTAGGATATTAAAATATAGTGTAGAAGGATGTAGATATTCCCAGGATAGATTTCATTCGTATTCATAGTAATTATGAGTTCATTGTGATATATTTAGGTGTGTTTAATTCTCATGATTTGTTTTTCATTTTGTTGAATGTTGTGTTCAGGGATTTCCAAGATAATTTCATATTGGTATAATAAATGTCATCCTTATTTACTCATATTCAAATAATGAAGTTGCAAAGAATCTATCTACCATGTTGGGAATAATTTTGATTTTTGAACTATTTATCAATTTTTCAAAGTATATGTTTTAGAATAATTCAGAAAATTTCACTAGAAATTTGGTCACCCATTAGTACATTGTTGTGGATATTTGGAATATAGATTTGCTTGTTTCATGAAAATACCCCATGATATTGGACAAGGTGTGTATTTTCCATTGTCACAGAATCAATTACAGTAGTTTCATAACCGCTTTATCTTAGTGTTTAACTCATCTAAGATAAATCCTCATGTTGCATCTGATGTTATTGAGGAATAACCAATGTTATATAGAAATTTAGTATTTGGAGAACCATTTTTTCAGTGCTCCAATCCTAGTTTTTTTGGAATATGTATTTTAGTATTACGCTTTTTGTTTTCCATTGCATCTTTTCTTGTGTCATAGTCTGATTCAACAGAGATTTGTTATTTCTTATGGGTCGTAATAGCAACATCACCATTAGTGTAAAAATTCAACCCGTTATTTTGGGATGGTTTCATTTGTTTTCATTGAATTTGATACGACATTGCCTCATCTTTGTGTATTTGGGTTTTTTACTGAACATCAGAGCATGAGATGTGTATCATTCTATGGTTCCATGAATTTCGTTCATAAATGGTGGAATTTTTTATAGGATTGTGTATTTTAGATTTAACATATTCCAGTGAAGGGAAATGTTATTGATTACTCACTGAGTAGAATGTTACATAATGATGTCATGCCTGAATGTAGAAATTTCAGAAGAAAGATGAAAAAACATTCAATGATGAAGTAAGATATAAGATAGGATTGAGGTAGAGTCTAACATTTCTTGATTATAGGTAAATTATTATTTTTTTACCCATAGAATGAATTCTAGTTGAGGTATTATGAGGTATAGATCGGTAGAGACTGATTTTTTTAGTGATTCCCCTGATTCTTGGTCCATATATTGATAACACTTGGTGTTATTACAATGATGGTTTTTTATAGTGGTGTTGTTTGAGATGGTAGCCTATGAGTTCCATATCTCTCTACTAATAGTACCTCACTTCATGGTAATGATCTACAGTGTATTAATAGTTCAATTTTTTGTAACCTGGGATGAAGCATGTTGTTGTTGAGTTTGCTTCCCGCTGATTGGTTTTCATGAAGGTGAATTCCATGAAACATGTTCCCAAAGTATTTATCCAGACATTAGATGTACCATTTTGGATTTGTGAGTATATATTAATTGAAATTTTTTATTTTAACTCTATATCATATAGTATATCATCTTATAGGTGATAGTTTAACATTTTATGAAATCATACCACATTAAAGTGATCAGGGAGTCAAGCTCAATGGTGGTTTTATTGAGATAGTATCTGGAGGAGGAGGATCAACACATGTAGTCCCTAGGATTATCATAACCGATCGAGATCAACATTTCACATATATGGTGTGGAGAGGTCTCTAACAATAATTTAGCTATTTTTTATTCCTTAACACATATTTTCACTAGTTTAAGGATAAAATAGTGTATGAAATCATAACTCTTTAAGACATGTTGAATAATTATGTCCTAGATTTTGGAGGATGACGAATGAGACACCTATACATTGTTGGGATATTAGACATTTATATTTCCCACTACACCATTATTAGGGTATCATTTGAAAATTTTTATTGAAGACAATTTCATTCACAATTGTGATGGAATTGGGTTGGAGATACAATATTTATAAGTCCGAAATTGTAATGAATATGGAAAATGGTGATTTTGGTAAATCATTCACGGAAAAAGTCTACCTATGATCAACAAAAATTCATTACACGTAATTGGAAGTGACCTATTGTCATCATAAATGGATATAACATGTTCATGTAAGTAAATCACTATCATTTGAGTGGAAGATTTGGTCATGATAGTATTTTCTATCCCCATTTGTTAGCCATTCTAGGTGTTGGATCATGGTGGTGTTATGTCGTACTGGATGTCAAATTTCCCATAGACAAGCCGAATACACATTTTTTTCAAAATTTATGGATATTTATTTGAAATTTCGATGAATATCGTGTCATTGATTGGTGTGATATATATTTTTATTATGATAAATCCTTCATAAAGAAGCCTATAGAGATCCAGTACCCCTAATAGAAGGAGTTTGGAAGGATACCTATTCCCATGGATCATATATTGTACTGGAACTACTGAGCAGAAGATAGTACCTAGGAATTTGAGTCCCTGATGTGGACTTGGGAAACCAAGCTATTTGATTTTTGGATGTTCCCTTATAACTTATTTAGTTTTGTCGATGATTATCATTATCATTTATAAGATGGTTTCCACTACATTCATGTTGAGGATTTAATATCATTTTGAGAGGTATCTCCCCTAGGAAAATGTTCTGTATTTTTTTCAAACATTGTTTAATATATGTACTTTTGACCTCTAAGTGATTTGGTTTGTCACGACCCACCTTCACCAAAAGGAGGGAAGGGTCAACAGATTTCCAGGCCCTTCCTTCTTTAAGTTGAAGGAGAGATAATGTCCCCTGAAACCCGCCTTCAATAGGTGCCATAGTGGCGACTAGCACCAAGGGTGTAGAAATTTCTCACAAATGGAAGGCATTACCCTTTTTATTTTATAGGATTGATAGATAAGGAGAAGAAAACCCAAAAACACAAAGGTAGAAAGAAAAGTAAAGACAAAAGTAAACCATTCCCACATGCATGTTTCAAAAGTAAAAGCCACAAAGTACAAAAGGTGACTACAAGGTAAGTACCAAAGAGGAAAAGAAAAACAACAACTGCAACTGCTCCAAAGGTCAAAGCTAGTAAGGTCTTGCGTGATCCCCGAAGTCCTCCTGGAAACCTGAAAGCAGTTTTATATATGTAGGGTGAGCATACAATTACACTCAGTAGGGAAAACCAAAGACTCTCGTGCACAAGTGGGGGAACGTACTAAAGTCCCGTGAGAAAAGGAGTAAACTAAACACCTATCAAGGTAAACTATCCACCCCAGGACTCACCAAGGCACAATACCCAAATAATGCATGTCAAGTAATATATATAATAAGAGAAAATTGATGTTTGGGTACCCCGCACCACTTTCCCACTGGTTATTGAGACATCCAACGCATCGGACCAATCCCGCCATTCTCACCGCAGTCCCACTGCCTCACCCGCCTGCAAACACCTGGGCCACAACCACACGCAGTCCCACTACTGAAATCTCGCCCGCACACACCTGGGCCTCAACCGCATGCAATCCCACTTCTGAATACCACCCGCACACACCTGGGCCACAACATTCACATGTAACCATGCCTACAAACACCTAGGCCAAAACAACCACCACAGTGCCCGAAGACACCTGGGCTAAAGGATCCACTGCCACGTCCGAAGACACCTAGGCCTCATCCCGAAGACACTTGGGAAACCACCTACCGCACACACCTATCCAAACACCACACTACCCCACCTGAAGGTTCATGGGTTAATAATGGACCTCAGGCCATCACAGCCTGCCCGATGATACTTGGGCTATCCAGGAAAGGGAGCAGAAAATGAGCTAATAACTAGCCACTATGAATAGTGTTGGAAAAACACCCTCCCCCATGAAATGGGGGTGTTTTTCACTAAGTTCTCAACTTGGGTGGGGCGCAAATAAGAAACACAAATATACAAGTATATATATATATATATATATATATATATATATAACAAGAACTCACCCAAGCTAGGATTTTCTTCAGACTGCCTACATATCAGAACAACACTCAAGTCTGAGTCACGACCCACGCTAACAACCCATTTGTCCCCTTTCTTATTTCACGTTCAGTAATAATTATTACGTGTAAGTACAACTGGGAAACTAGTAGGCATAGGAATAAGTCCAGGAAAGTAAATAGTCAAAAATCAGCAAAGACGCCCACACCCGGTTCTCAACAACATAGGACTCCACCCCAATTCGTGGTATAAACAAGTTTCCACCCAGTCTTAAAACTCACAACCACCGAATCCATACCAACAGGGGATCCCATCCCCAATTTCACACAACCACCGAGGGTATAAAAGAAGAGGGGATCTCATCCCCTCCCACATCTCCAGAAATCAGCCCGAAAGGAAAACAACCAACTACCACCACCAACACAAGTCAGGTATTTTCAGTTCTAAATGGCTTAACACACTCCATGATTTCAAATTCCGTGTGTTCTAACCGGGAGTTATCACAGAAGGGTTGATCCTGGTGCATTAAATTTATTCATCCGGATATACGTGGTTAACCAATTCACTTTTAATAGCAGAAGTTTACAACCACAAACAAGCCATTTAAAACATCAGTAGGGTTCATTAGTGCACAAACAACGACCACCAACGGCCTCGATTTTCAGGAGGCATATGCCAGCACAACTAAACAAGATGGTCATAGAAGAAACAACATCAAAATATAAGACATCATCAACAATCACAGACCCCCCTCTTTCTTGATAAAATTCGTTCATTATCTTTATTATGTTCGGTCTAACCAGTTCTACAGAAACAAAACACGCCCACCTCGCATGATACACAAAAGAGAGAGGCGAAGGAGAAATTACCTACATGTTGATAAATGATCAACGTTTAGGCCGGGGGCGCGGAACATTATGGATAACGATGCAGTGGGAGCAATGCACCAGAAACTGTTTGTGAAAAGCCCCGATCGAGGAAAAGAGAAACCATGGCTAACCCATAGTTTATAAGAGCTGAGGATGGTTGAGGTGAAAACGCGAAACTGCGTAAGGCGCGGGGGTCGTGGGATGACCATGCGGCTCCACTCGTCACAAAAAGGGGGTCGGGTGGTTTAAGCATACTCATGAATTGATTAAGTATTTAATTAAAAATCTTATGCACGTTACGGGTCTTAAAAACACGCTTAAACGAGTCAGAATAGGGTTTAAAACTCTATTTGTGCAAAGGATCGCTACTGGAAACAACTTGACAAGGTCGGGTGACGTCGACCGGTCTCACCGATCGGTCGCGCCGATCAGTCTCAGTGATCGCTCTCACTGATCAGTCGCGCCGATCGGTCTCACCGATCGGTCTTGCCAATTGGTCTCACAGATCGGTCTCACCGATGGTCTCACCGATCGGTCTCGCGGATCGGTCACACCGATCGGTCTCACCAATCGGTCTCGCCGATGGTCTCACCGATCGGTCTCCCCGATCGGTCATGCCGATCGGTCTCACCGATTGGTCTCACCAATCGGTCTCACCGATCCGTCTCGCCGATCGGTCTCGCCGATCGGTCACACCGAGACGCCACTCCTTTAGATCCCGGATTTTTGCAAAGGGAAGAACCAAGAGAGTCTGGGTCATTACATCAGATACCTCTCAAACTATTCGCGTCCCCGAGAATTTAAACATCCCAGAAGGAAAGGGCGGGTCCGAACAACCACTCCAAAAGATACCTCTCAAGAGTGAACCTCATCGTTAACTAAGAACACCTTCATGTCACGAACCAAGCAACATACCATGCCAAACTGCCCGGGCATGTGGGTTAGGGAGACTCCTCCCCCATGTCATGATATTATCCGCTTTGGGCGGCACTGAATCGCCCGCACGGTTTTAACCGAATCCACCTTAATACCTCATGATTATGGGTCGGGTTCTCCCTTTCCCCATAGCCGGGGGTTTTCACACACAAGAAGTGGAAGAAAACCAGTACATTTCATAGCCAAAAGACAAAACGTTCTATCACAACAAGTACAACAAGGAACAAAACTTAAAACAACTCTGGTTACTGGCTACACATATGTGCTTGCCTCTCCCACGTACTCTCCTCATGCCCACCACGTCTCCACAACATGCGATCCAAGTGAATGGTTCAGCCGCGAAGCACCTTTTCATTGCGATCCTCGATCAACACTGGTCTCTCCACAAAGGTCATGTCGTCCTCTATGTCCAGCTCACCCCAATCAAGGACGTGTGAATCATCGTGCAAATATCGACGGATCTGGGACACATGAAATACATCATGTATCCTTAGTAGCGGCGGTGGCAACGCTAGCTGGTAGGCCACTTTGCCGACCCACCGCAACACTTGGAAGAGTCCGATGAATCTGGGAGAAAGCTTACTCCCTTTGTCGAACCTCTGCTGCCCATGCCGAGGGGAGACCTTTAAGAACATGTGGTCCCCAAACTCAAACTCCAAGGGCCTTCTCAGGGTATCAGAATACGACTTCTGTCATTCCTGGGCCTCGTTCATCCTTTCCCGTATGAGCTAAACCTTCTCTGTCGTGTTCTGCACCACCTCCGGAACAAGGATGCCTGCCTCTCCTACTTCGGCCCAACAGACAGGCGAACGGCATGGCCTCCCGTACAAGGCTTCAAACGGGGCCATGCCAATGGTAGAGTGGTATCTATTATTGTAGGAAAACTCTACTAGAGGCAAGTATTGCACCCATGGCCCTCCTGAGTCCAGAACACATGCTCGCAGCATATCCTCCAAGGACTGGACGGTGTGCTCTGTTTGTCCATCTGTTTGGGGATGGAAAGAAGTGCTAAGGCGTAACTGGGTGCCCAACGCATGCTTCTATCCTCTCCAGACTTGCGAGGTAAACCGTGCATCCCTATCTGAGACTATATACCTCGGAACTCCATGCAACCGCACCACCTCATCCACATAATTTCGTGCCAATGCATCCACAGCACTCGACTCCCTGATCGCCAGAAAGTGAGCCGATTTCGTCAACCTATCCATTACCACCCAGATGGCGTCGTACCCTCCTTGGACCTTGGGTAGTCCCGTGACGAAATCCATCGAGATGTCATCCCACTTCTACTCGGGGACATCTAGGGGTTTTAGTAGGCCGCCTGGAACTCAGTGTTCATCCTTCACTTGCTGACACACTAAGCACTTGGCCACAAACTCTGCCACCGCTTTCTTAACTCCGGGCCACCAAAAATGCCTCTTCAAACCCTGGTACATCTTGGAAACTCCTGGGTTTACCGCCAGGGGTGAGTTGTGGAACTCACTGAGAACCTTGCCGCGCATTGCCTCCGGGACAAACAACCTTCCCTGGAAAAGCATTTGGTTCTGATCATCCTCGGTCCATCCTTCTGGAGCATTGCTCTGGTCAACTTGGTCATGCATCACTTCACACTCTAGGTCTCCCCACTAAGACTCCTCCACCTGCTGAAACAGGAATGACTGCACTGTCATCTGATATAGGCATCCTCTGCCACTATCCATCTTCGCATCCAGGTGTAAGGCAGCCAACTCTTCCATTTCCTTCCTAGCGTCTGTCGACTCTCGGACCGCATCTTTCATCATCCTCCTGCTCAAGGCATCAGCCACCACATTTCCCTTTCCCTCCGTATAAGAGATCTCGATGTTATAATCCGGGAGGAACTCCACCCATCTCTGATGTCGCAAGATTAAGTCCCGCTGGGAGAAGATATACCTCAAGCTTTTGTGATCCGTGAAGACCACAAGTCATTCCTCGATGAGGTAGTGCCGCCATAACTTTAGTTCAAAAACGACCGCTGCAAGATCTAGGTCGTGGGTGGCGTAATTACGCTAATGGGAACACAACTGCTTGGACCCATAAGAGATCACCCCTTGTCGCTGCATCAACACGCATCCTAGGCCCTGTACCGAAGCATCACAAAATTCCACATAGGCCACCCCTTCTTCTGCTAATCTCAGCACTGGGGAACTGACCATATTCTCCTTCAGATAGCTGAAGGCTGACTGGCACTGCTCACTCCATACGAAATCCTGGTCCTTCTCGGTCAGAGCTGTCGAAGGGGCTGCTACTCGGGAGAAGTTGGGTATGAATCTCCGGTAGTAACCCGCCATCCCGAGGAAACTTCGGACTTCTGCCACATTCTTGGGTGCTACCCAAGAGACAACTGCCTCAACCTTTGATGGGTTGACCGCTACCCCCTGCTCAGACACTACGTGCCCGAGGAAGTGCACTTCTCGTGTCTAGAACATGCATTTTTACAACTTCCCATAGAGCGGGTGCTATCGGAGGACCTCCAAAACTATCCTCAGGTGCTCTGCATGGTCCTCCTCTGATCTAGAGTAGACCAGGATGTCGTCGATGAACACAACCACAATCCGATCCAGGTACTCCCGGATGATGGAGTTTATAAGCCCCATGAACACAACCGGGGCGTTCGTAACACCTAAGGGCATGACTACGAACTCGAAGTGTCCATACCTGCACCTGAACGTTGTCTTCGGGATTTCGCTCTCTTTCACCCTAAGCTGGTGGTACCGAGACTGTAAGTCGATCTTTGAGAACCATCCTGCCCCTTTCAGCTGGTCAAAATGTTCATCTATCCTTGGGAGAGGGTAGTGATTCTTGATCGTCACCTGATTCAACCTCTTGTGGTCTATGCACAACCTAAGACCACCATCTACCTTATTTGAAAAAAATACCAGAGCACCCCACGGTGACACACTCGGACGAACATAACCCCTCTTCATCAGATCATCAATCTGTATCCGTAACTCCCGTAGCTCCGAAGGTGCCATCCGATAAGGAGCCATTGAGATTGGACGAGCGTCGGGCTACGGGTCTATCCCGATCTCGATATCACGTGGAGGGGGTAGAGTCGTCACGTCCTCAGGAAAGATGTCCCTAAACTCACGGACGATCTCTGGAACTTCCCCCATTTCTGCATATACTGATTCCACTGTCATCTCAGTCAACAAGGAGAGGAGAGGTTCCTCTCTCCTGTTTCCCTTCGGACAGCTCTGCTCGCCAGTGAAGGTAACACGTCGGCTTTCCAAGTCTGAGAACACCACCCTTCTTCGAAAACAGTCGATGATGGAACACACAGAAAATAGCCATTTGATTCCTAGGATGACATCATATGGATGAATCTGTAGAAGAAGAAGATCCCTACCTGACTGATGTGGCCATAACATCAGTCTAAATCCCCGACAAACGAAAAAAAAGTCAGTCTGACCTCCAACTGGTGTGCTCATCACCAGGGGAACTGGACGTCTCTCGGCATCTAGACCCAAGACAAGGGTTAGACTTAGTGCAAAGAAGGAGTGCGAAGCTTTGGTATTGAACAAAGCATAAGCAAGAGTGATAAACAGACTGATCGTACCTCAAACAACCTTTGGCCCTGCTGGAACTGATGCCTCTATAGCATGAAACTTTCCACACCCAGCTCCCCTGCCCCTAGGCTGTCGGCCACCTCCCAAACCACGCCATGGTCGAGGACCCTATGGAGCGCCCTGAGGTCGGCCTCCTCCCCCTGCGTCTTCCCTCGGAGGAGCAGGAGCTCGCTGTCCCTGCTGCTGCTGCTGGAAAGCTCTGGCTGGAAGCTGCTGCTGGGGCGGGTGCTGGGGATGACTGACACTGCTGTACTGCACCCGGTCGGGGTACTGACTCCGGAGATGCCCAGGGCTCCCACAGATGAAGCACCGCGGTCCTGGGCCCATAGGAAAAGGGCGAGGGCCAGGGGATCGAAACTGAAACTGCTACGACCTACTCCTTGCGGGTCGGAACCTAGAGGGTCCTGACGCTGGAGGCCTGGTGCTGACGGACATCCCCTTCTATGGTCCTAGCTGGATCCCCTATCGCGACACTCCCCCTAGAGCATGCATCTGCTCCACCACTTCGGCCTTCTTCTGGACCTCCAAGTATGTTGGCAGGGTAAAGGTGGTAACAACATACTAGAGGGAGGGTCGGAGTGCCTCCTCCAAACGTCTTGCCCGAGACTCCTCGTAGGGAAAGAGGTCCGGAGAAAAACATAGGAGGTCCTTGAACATGATACCTAGATCCCTCACAGACATACTCCCCTGCTGGAGGGAGAGTAGTTCCTGCCTCTTTTATGCCTTCATCGTCGAGGAGAGGAATTCTGCCCGGAACTCCTTCTAAAAATCCACCCAAGCCACCTCAAACTCTCTCCCCTCCCCTAGGTAAAGCATCCACCACTGATGTGCCACTCCCCGCATCTGGCTAATGACCAGTGGAAACCAGTACTCGGTTGGGGCCCGAATCAGGCCGAAGGATATAAATAGCTCCTCTAGCCAGCCTTCCGTCTTCATATCGGAGGTGGTACCCTCATTCTTCTCGAGGGCCCGTCGCTGTAAGGGTCGAAGAGTCTTCTTCCACTGGTCATCCTCTTCCTCTCGATCAGCTCTCTGCCGATTGGACAAAGTAGTCTTCGGGTCCTCGATCGCCTGTACCACACGTGGTATCCATCCAGGTGCCATAGCTGCAAGGTAAACAAGGAATTCCTAAGCCCATGTAGTGAAGAATATCGTTCTTAAAACTTCTTAAAAATTTATTTATTATTAATTCCCAAGACATCCTATAAACACAAGAACACAAGTCATTATGATGCATATACCTTTCCTAGGGTCTCTACCCTACAATCAGTGTGGCCTCACTTGGTTGTTCGGTAGGTCCAGAGTCCTTGCATCAGATCACGGGGGGCCCTAAAATCTCGTGTCCTAGTTGATCTTCCCTGACCTAATTCACGCGCCAAGGTCACTCGACACTATTGCCTTACCATCCTATGCAATCCTCAATGTGCATTACTCTAGACTCCATCCTACCTCTCAACCATACCCTCGGATACCATTCTGTCACGACCCGCCTTCACCAAAACAAGGGAAGGGTTAGCATATTTACAGACCCTTCCTTCTTTAAGATGAAGGAGAGATAATGACCCCCGAAACCCGCCTTCAATAGGTCCTGGAGTGGCGACTAGCACCAAGGGTATACAAATTTCTCACAAATGGAAGGAATTAACCTTTTTATTTTATAGGATCGATAGATAAGGAGAAGAAAACCCAATAACACCAAGGTAGAAAGAAAAGTAAAGCCAAAAGTAAACCATTCCCACATGAATGTTTCAAAAGTAAAAGTCACAAAGTACACAAGGTGACTATACGGTAAGTACCAAAAAGGGAAAGAAAAACAACAACTGCAACTGATCCAATGGTCTGAGCTAGTAAGTTCCTGCGTGATCCCCAAAGTCCTCCTGGAAACCTGAAAGCAGTTTTATATACGTAGGGTGAGCATACAAATACACTCAGTAGGGAAAACCAAAGACTCTCTATCACAAGTGGGGGAACGTACTAAAGTCCTATGAGAAAAGGAGTAAACTAAAAACCTATCAAGGAAAGCTATCCACCCCAGGCCTCACCAAGGCACACTCTCCAAATAATGCAAGTCATGTAATATATATAATAAGACCACATCGATTTTGGGTACCCCGCACCACTTTCCCTCTGGTTATTGAGAAATCCTACGCATCAGACCAATCCAGCCATTCTCACCGCAGTCCCAATGCCTCACCCGCCTGCACACACCTAGGCCACAACCATACGCAGTCCCACTGCCGAAATCTCACCCGCACACACCTGGGCCTCAACCGCACGCAGTCCCACTGCTGAATCCTGCATGCACACACTTGGGACTCAACTGTCACATGTAACCATGCCTGAAAACACCTAGGCCAGAACAACCACCACCGCGCCCGATGACACCTGGCCTAAAGGATCCACTTCCACACCCGAAGACACCTGGGCCTCATCCCAAAGACACTTGGGAAACTACATACCGTACACACCTGGCCAACCACCACAATACCCCGCCCGAAGGTTCTTGGGCTAATAATGGACCTCAAGCCATTACAGCCTGCCCAACGATACATGGGATATACGGGAAAGGGAGCAGAAAAGGAGCTAATAACCAGCCACTATGAATAGTGTTGGGAAAAACACCCCCCCATGAAATGGGGGTGTTCGGCACTAAGTGCTCATCTTTGGTGGGGCGAGAATAAGAAACAAAAATCTACAAGTATATATATATAGCTAACAAGAACTCACCCATGCTAGGTTTTTCTTCAGATATCCTACAGATCACAACATCACTCAAGTATGAGTCACGACTCACGCTAACAACTGATTTGTCCCCTTTCTTATTTCACGTTCAGTAATAATGTTTATGTTTAAGCACTACTGGGCAACTAGTAGGCATAGGGATAAGTCCAGGAAAGTAAATAGTCAAACATCACCCAAGACGCCCACACCCGTTTCTCAACAACAGAGGATTCCACCCCAATTCATGGTATAAACAAGTATCCACCCGGTCTTAAAACTCACAACCACCGAATCCATACCAACAGGGGATCCCATCCCCAATTTCAAACAACCACCGAGGGTATAAAATAACAGGGGATCCCATCCCCTCCCACATCTCCAGCAATCGGCCCGAAAGGAAAACAAACAACTAACACCACCAACACAAGTCAGAGATTTTCCGATTTAAATGACTTAACACACTCCATGATTTCAAATTCCTTGTGTTCTAACAGGGAGTTATCACAGAAGGGTTGATCCTGGTGCTTTCAATTTATTCAGCTGGATATATGTGATTAACCAATTCACTTTTAACAGCAGGAGTCTACAACCACAAACAAGCCATTTAAAACATCAACAGGGTTCATAAGTGCACAAACAACGACCACCAACGGCCTCGATTTTCAGGAGGCATAAGCCATCACAACTCAACAAGATGGTCATAGAAGAAACATCATCAAAATATAAGACAGCATCAACAATCACATCCCCCCACCACTTTCTTGATAGAATTAGTTCATTATCTTTATTAAGTTCGGTCCAACCTGTTCTACATAAACAAAAGCACGCCCACCTCGCATGATACACAAAAGAGAGAGGCGAAGGATAAATTCCCTACTTGTTGATAGATGATCGACATTTAGGCCGGGGGCGCGGAACTTTACGGATAACGATGTGGCGGGCCCAATGCACTAGAAGCTGTTTGTGAAAAGCCACGATCGAGGAAAAGAGAAATCACAGCTAACCCTTAGTTTATAAGAGCCGAGGACGGTTGAGGTGAAAACGCGAAACCGCATAAGGCGCGAGGGTCATGGGTTTACCACGCTGCTCCACTTGTCACAAAAATGGGGTTGGGTGATTTAAGCTGTCTCATGAATTGATTAAGTATTTAATTAAAACTCTTATGCGCATTACGGGTCTTAAAAACATGCTTAAACGAGTCAGAATAGGGTTTAAAACCCTATTTTCCCAAAGGAGCGCTACTAGAAACAACTTGACAAGGCCAGGTGACGCCGATCGGTCTCACCGATCGGTCGCGCCGATCGGTCTCACCGATTGGTCCCACCATTCGGTCTCTCCGTTCGGTCTTGCCGATCAGTCTCGCTGATCGGTCTCACCGATCGGTCTCACCGATTGGTCTCACCGATCTGTCTCACCGATCGGTCTCACCGATTGGTCTCACCGAGACGCCACTCCTTTAGAACCCAGATTTTGGAAAAGAGAATGACCAAGAGAGTTTGGGTCTTCACATGGTTGAACACCTCAGATGGAGTGATCCATGACACGTATCTCTTGGGGTGTCTATTCAATCAACTCTATTTCGTTTTCTCTCCAGGTTTTGTTTTGGATTCTCAAGGATGATAAATTTATTATATGTAATTAATGTATGGTAATCAATCCAACTATTCCAACCCTTTTATCATTTCCATATCTCATGATTCTAAAAAGAGTCCTGGAGTAATTATATATGTATTAAGCTACTAAAAAGTATAATATAGAGATAATTCCTAGAATTTGAATATTTTACACCATGTATTCACATATGATAGTTTGTTGAGTCCATTTCATGTGGTGTTACAAGATGTGTAAATATCCATATTTATATCATTTGATGCTACAATATTTTTAGATAGATCTAAAACTCAACATTTATACTATATGAAAATAGGTTTCATTCTATAGAAATTTCTTTTGCATTGACCCTATAAATTGTTGGGGGCCTTGGGTATTATCAGAACTTATTACCTATCACATAACATTCATGAAAATAATAGATATCTTATCATGATTGTGGGGACTCATTTTATTGGTATCATTGTCAACTTACCATCATTCAGTTGTAGTGATACGACATACGTTTTACCACATCCCATGGTTCTTTGATCTAGATCCTCCCATTTATTCATTCTATGAAATGTCAGATAATTTCCCATGTTCCTTAATGTATTCTTTTTAACGTTTTTTGAATAATCATCTTCTTATAATAGAGGCTATCATGACCTATGATATTCTTTCAGTCTCATGTGATCAACATTGATTATTTTGAGCTATGGGATTAATTAAATATATATTTATTTACCTCAAATATAAAATAAATAATTTTTTAGACATTAATAAGGAAATAGAATTATCCTGATTAAATTTTAACTGAATTAATAAATAGTTTTATAGAGATTGAATGTTTATATGCATTAATACATGGTAAGGGATTACCTATTGATTTTCACGATAGTTTGATATCTATTCTATTTTTTGATAACACATTATTAATCGTACAGATAAATGTTGAAAATAAAAAAGTCTATAATGTCAGAGTTAATTGATAATAATTTTGAATATGAAATTAAATAAGTGAGATTTTTATCATATATTGATTTGTTTTAATTCGATGAAAATTAAATTTATACAATGGAAATGTAGAATATAATTTCATCTTCTATGTGATTAATAAAATTTCCAGATAAATTAAATTATCTATAATTTTTTTAAGAAAATTTAAATTTTATTTTAATGGAGAATGAAACGTTTAATAGTTTTTTGAAACATGTTTGATGTTAAGACCAGGATTAGTTTTTGATAAATACAAATATCATGTTCCTATAGGTTTACCATAGTTTAAACCAATGAATAACATATCTGTTAATTCCATATGGAATTACATTTACTTCTTTTATAATGATATTTCCTAGGGAATGATCTTTATATCTTCTTGAGAATGTTGATTTCCATGAGTTTGGTGTCATGAGATCTTTTTTATGTGCGAAGGTCAGATGCCTTGTATTAGATCCTATATTTTCATATTTCCAATATTGATTTGTATTCCAAAAATATTTATGATGTGATATAGATGTGAGATTTAATATGTGATGCGATATATTTCAGGGAGCCATGGATGAGATGTGATCCTTGTTTAGCTAATCCTGGGATTTCTGATGTGATATGGTTGATGAGGCCTGATTTATGTGGCTGTAGATAACACCTATGATAGACAGATTCATTAGGATATATATGTATGTGATGGGGATGTCACTAGAGGTAATGAAATATGATGAATCTAGGCTTACCGGTTTATGTGGTGTTATGAGTTGGGATGGTTTCTAATGAATATATCTAATGGTCAATGGTTGTGTTACTTTTTTGAGTGGCATTCCATTCCTCAATTATAGATGTTGGTTTGTAAGGTTGATTTTATTTTTCCTCTAGGTTGTGGTTTAGGATAGTTTTCCAAGAGAACCAAGAGTATGGAATGATGATAATAATAAATAAACAATTCATAACTCTTGGTTTATGTGTTGATGGAAGGAAAATGTCGTATGGTGTTAATATTGATAAACCATAAAATCAGATAGGATTTTTCATGGTGGGAAATTAATTTATTATGATGATTATTTTAATTAAACGTGAAATAATTTTAATGGTTTTTTAGTTTTTAATGAATTTTTTAATAAAAGGAATTAATAAAAAATAAAAGAATAAATTTAATGTAGATCTATAAATTCATGTGTTCTTATAGGATATTTAGTCTTCAATGAGGAATCTGAGTATCCAATCAAAATTAAATGTAGTTGAGTATGAGATAATATTATTGTCGTATTGTGGATTTAATGATAAATAGTATCATGTATATTATATGATTTTATATGGTACCATGTCCATGTCTACTAGGGTGATAAAAAATTACTGGACACTTGGAGGGTGTTTTGCATGTTATCAGAGTGCGAGGATGCTTGAATAACTATGAAACACCATGAATTTTTATAATTAATTTTTTAAAATTTAATTTTTGTATATATATTTCATTGAAAACAGAACCAACATAATATTGCATTATATGAAAAACCATGATAAGATTTCACTACATGAAATATTGGGATATCATCAGTTATAAAAGACACTATGTTTTAAAAAAGTGTGAAATTTTCTTACTAGAGTTATTTAATAATAAATTTTATAACATAACCAATAATAATAGAAATAAATGTGTTAAAAATTTATTTTTAAATATTCAGTATAATTTTTTTATAGTGGAACCATATGGATAAAAAGAACATAATTTACAGTAAAGTCTATATTTTTTTGAAATTATTATTTTCTCAAAAAGTTCAGTTACTTTATTTTTGTGAACACTAATTACATTAAAAAGTACAAATTTATGAAATAAATTTCATAAAATGGATTTCATTACGAAAATAATTTTTTAAAATTTAACATTGGGTGAATTTTTGGGATTTGTTTTTTGAAAATATTCATTATTTTGTTGGTAGCTGAATAATATTGAATATTAACTGAAAATATTCTTTTTTATTTAAGAAGATAATTATATATTAAATATGATTTAAATTTTTGATATATATTATTTCAATTAATAAATTTTAGTTAATTATAAGAAATTTTATATTTAATATCAATATAAAAACACTACAATATTTAGATTTTTTTCTCTTTGAAGACCCACTTATTCATCGCATTTATGAGAATAATTTTAAATTAAATCATAACATTTTTTTAATTTAATTAGGAAAAATGTAATCCCTATTTTGAATCAGAATATTTTTCATTATATAATATTGTTAATTAATATGTGGATGATAATAATTATTAAAAACCCTTCATATTAATTTTTATGAATAATGATATAATGATGTTTTTTTTCATTACATGTGTTTTTATTAAAATCATTTTTATGGACAAAATTGATTTTTATATAAAAAACAGGATTTAAAATTATTATTAATTTCTTATAAATAATTTAATAAATTTTATTTAACTTTTATTCTTATTTTATTAATTACGTAGGTGAATAAAAAAACAAATAATCATGGTAAAAAACTAAATGGTTAAAATATATTAAACTAAAAAACTAAGTAATAAATTAATATAAATGTTTTTATTTTGTGAGGTAAAGGTCTGTCTCAAACAAATAATCTTCCTATATCCTATAGTGATATATTTTTTCATTATTTGTTTTAATAGAGACCTCTCAATAGTGAAATACTATTGGTATTTTAAAAACTACCAACCCTTCTAAATATTAAAAGGGACCCCCCCCCTAATTACTCATGCCATTAAATCCATTTGGATCAAAAAAATATTACAAAATAACTTCTAAAATATCATCACCTCCTCATTGAATCATTATTTTGGACAAAAACCCTATCTTATGAAGGATTTTTGTGCAAACCTAATGATGATACCCAAAGAAAATGAAATTTTCATCAAATATCGTTTTTTATATTTCTTACTCTACCTAATTAAAAAATTATTATACCATTATAATATAATAATATAAATATGTTACATGTATTGATATTTTTGATGATATTTCCATGACCTACAACTATCTTCACTTTTATTGAATGGGTTATGAAATCATTTCTTTGTGTGTGGTAGACTACCACATCATTAACTAATGTCATTCATTTTTTAGATTACCACCTATTAAGGATCAAGATAATGATCTATTCTTTATTAATATATTATTATACTTATGGGATTATTATATCACGCATACCTTTATAATCGATATTTTGGGGGAGTATGATAGCATTGCTCATGTGTATGATAGACTACCGCATCATGAAGTGATGTAATTTTCTTGATCATTATATGAGAGGTATTACAGATTGTTTTAAATAAAAAATTTGATAAATATTAAATAATTATTTTTCTAATGGTAATATATAATTTAATTTTTTTTTCAATCCAACTAGAAAATAGAAATATAATTCATGGGTACATATGACCTAACGTCTATTTGAACCCTGTATTTCATTTTTTTTGAAAAAAATTAATTGATTTTTACAAATACAAATACAATGAATATATATCATATTAATATCATATTTAATATATTGGATATTATGGAACCATTAAAAATGTATGTGGACTAAAACATAACAAATTAAAATATATAAAAAACATAAATCATTTAATAACTGAAATGTACTGTTTCCATGGAATTGAAAATAAATCGGTCATAAAATATCATAAGAAAATCATTTATGGTATGGTTTATATATATACATATATTTCTATAATAAATGTATACTAACTGATAATTAATATATATGTGGTTTGAATGAGCATGACAGATTTCAAGAATTATGTTCAGAGATTTTGACTAATATATAACTTCAGTGAGTCACATTCCATTTTAACCACATATTCATTTTATGAGATGTATATAATAAGCCTAATTTTTTCAGTATTATTTTAAAAATCTAGATTTACATATAAATTTTAGGATCATTCATTTGTGGTGTTTTGGTTCAAAAATAACAATTCAATAAGATTTTATTTCTCAATTATCCTTTTATGAGACATAACTTCTTTTTTCGACCTATATTATTATATGATGTCTATATAATCACCCAATGATATGTTATATCATCAATATACTCATTTTCAGGAATTTTTATGTTTAATGGAACCTTAACTTATCTTGGATTTTATGATTCAATGTTAATAATTTCAAATGATCATTCTATTACATTCTCATCATTTATCAGGATTGATTATGACTATACATTCAATGATAAAATATTATGATTTATATCTATAGAAACTCTTTTGATATATTATAATATGACCATGTAATGGTAACAGATGTTTATCCGTCAATTTACTACATTTATTTTCTCAATAATTTAAATTATTTTTATGAAAATCATATTTTAATTAAAAAAATCATTATATCCTAGAACCATTTTTTATAAACATGTATTTAAAAATGTGAAAAATTATTTTTTTGGGATTGGTACATTACTCTTAAATAATGATTTTAAATGAAAATTAATTCTACATATAATATATTTTAAGAGATATTTCAAATTCCTTTTCAAAATATGTTTAAATATATTGATTTTTCATATTCTTTACTAATTTACAATATAAGTATAAATTTTTTATTATTTATATAAATAATATATGATTGTGATGATTTTTTTTTCATAAAACGAGTTTCTATTCTATGGGATATTCCATGATAAAATGATAGTGAAACCCAATTAATTTTCATTGGGTTACGCTCTGATTAATTGATGAAATGATTATTCCAAAAAAATTATTTGTGATATTTATTTTATAATTAAATGTTTATAAATCCCACTTAATATTATTTTTTATTAAATGATGAATGTGGTATGAAATTATGGCACAAATATGTATGATTATAATTTTAATAAGGTGGTTACATTATTAAAATTAGGAGGGACCTATATCTCCCTAATAATCATTTGGGTAAATATCGATATCTCATTTGATTGATAGGACTCCAATAGAGAGTGCAACATGTTTAGAAAGTGAATTTTGTGTTATGATGGTCTTACGAGATATCAATGACTTCTATGATGGTTTGATGATTGAAACCATTCCACTATGAGGAATTGGATGGAATTGGGGATGGTGGTTTGTCCTTCTTCAGAGGTGTATCCTCCAACAGAGTTTCCTGATATATTTCCATAGTGATCATTGACCAATAATGAAATAATATGATATTATTTTGTGGATTACACAATTATATCTCTTATGATAATGTTATTATCTAATGGAAAAAAATTATATTTTCTTCTAATTCATGTCTTATGAACTATAAATATTTATTCCATGATGAATGATTCAATTCATTGATATGAGAGGTACTGTTTTCATATGTTTCTTCATGTCCTTATAGTATTATGTTCATGTTATTTTATGTATCTCCCATGTTTATCCTTATTGAGAAAATGATATAACTGTTTCATATGTTTATTTTCCCTAGGATATGAAGAAAAATTTTATCTATGGTATTTTTTTGAGGAGAACTAAATGAGAAGATCTGTGTGGGGGATAATAATGGTACTCCACTAAATGAAGATGATTTTGTTACAAGTATATAAATGAAATAAAATATTACCATTTTAAAAAATTTATTATGTAACATATTAAATATTAATCTAAATATTATTAATATATATATATATATATATGAGAATCCTAGGTCATATATTGTTGAAATCATGTGATATGTTTATTTATCATTTTTAATCAAGGATGAGAAATTTTTTGAGAAATAACTTGGCATATTTACAAGTATATATCAATGTATGTCTCTAATAATATTTATAAGGATGAGTAAAAGTAAAAAAAATGACTTGGAATTTTTTAAAATGACAGAGCTATTGGCTTCCTTAAATTTAAATCCATGTGCGGATTCTATATGTGTATGTGGTTCTAGTGTAGAGATATCATGTGGTATTAAATCTCAAAAAATGGTCATTGAGATGGAAATGATCATCACCTGGTGCATGAGAATGGTCTTTTTGTACATCAGGTTTGAATTCACTAGCTGATCTTCATTAAAATTTCCCAAAAACATTATTAACCATCATAAAAGATTTAGATAGTTGGAAACTATAAATGACCTAGTATAAACCTAATTTTCATATATTAAAATGATGGTGTCATGATTTACACATGCTATAATTTATTTATCATAATTATAGTGTTTGCCACAATGATTATTGTCTCTGACACTATACATTCTTGTTTTAGATGATGGTTGTTACCCAATAGAACAATTTTAATTCTGAATAAAAAGGACAATGAAATTATTTTCACCCTTATAAATCAATATTTATGCCATATGGAATGCAAAATAATATTTATGTGCTCACACAACATTCCAAACATATAAATCATATTGAACATCAAAATAAGAAAAGTATGGAAATGTATATTAAAATAATTCCTGAGGAAATTCCCAACATATATTAGTCATTCAACTGATCTACTAGTCACATAGGAATGGATCATCACCATATAAGATATATTTTCCATTCTCTAGTGTTTATAGAGTAAAAAATTAGAATTATTTTTCAATTTTTTATAATGTGAGTTAGATCAATTGTATAAATATATTAAGAATATGAGCCATGGGGAGGTAATTGGAACCATTTATTTTGTTGTTTTTTAGAGTAAATTGTTTGATAATCACATCAATAATTTTATGTGAAAATTAACAGGGAAATTGTGTTTCAAAATCATACATAAGGATAGTGAATATATGGGCTCCTATGAGGTTAATTTTAAATATAATTTCCTAGTGTGATTCTACATTATATATCTTTATAAATAAAAATGTAATCAATTATTAAGTATTTTAAGTCCGTTTATTTTTAAAGAGGACTATTTACAATAGACTTTAATATAAATGTATAAGTCACTCGATGTGCACTAGAATTAGAAATGTAAATTTGAGTGACCGACCATTAACATGGTTTTGATATGAATGAAAAGATAATATATCATGAGATCATGAATAAATCACATGGTAGAATGAAATTTCAGTCATCTAAGTGACATAAATATGGGAAAATCACATAAGTGAATGGATAAAAGGGACATGAGGGAGTTACATGTGTGGGAAATGTGGACATCGAGTAACAAAATACTAATGTGTTGTGAACTGAATATTCAATTATATCATTAGAGAGAGAGATATCAAAATAAAACCCCAACCACTACTAGTGTCTTATGTTCATGGATTTTGTGTATTATGTGAACAAATTCACCATTCCAATAGCTAATGTGGATGATAATGAACAATATCCATTGAATACCAAGTATATATGGATATATTTTTCAAACATAACGGATGATATAAATCATACAAATTTGGGATCACATATCCTCCGCTACATAGTTGAGAATTTCATGATTGATTCTTTATGAATAAGACCTATGAATATATTTTTGTTTTAATGATATTTTGTGTCCTTTTATACCACTATATGGATTTTGGAATAATGAAATCCCATTTGGTATTATATATGTACAAGGATGAACTAAAGATTCGAATGAATTTATTTTTTCTACTTTTGGAAATATATATCTCTATATGAAATATCAAATTTAGAGTTATAGATACCAATATTTTTATGCGTTTATGGATGATTAGGCGATAAATTTCAATGACACCCCTTTTTTAGGTTTAATGTGATGGGATTTTTTCATGATTTAGGATATTATCTGACATAATTATGCTAATACAACCATTTGGTTTTTTATATATTTTATTGAATAATTTATTAATCTTTGTGGAAATTTGATTAAACGTAAAGGTAAATATTAGGGTTTCTCTAACCCCATATTTGAGGTAATTATGGGCTGTAGTTCTTCACCTCAGGATGTCCTCACACTTTATTTCATTCTTATAATACTTATATTTGAAACATATTTATGAAACACACATTAAGACTGTGGTAAGGATTAATGTATTACAAAATTCATTTTTATCTATTTGGTATCATATGTTTACCTCAATATTTTATTTATTTCATCATTATGCTCTTAATATAGATTTATGATAAAGTATTGTCTGACATCTTAATAAAAATGACTAGTCTAAGAGAATATTTATAACTCTACAGGGTATTGTATGATCTTTAAGTTGGTTGAGATAAAAACATTTCATTATATGAGTATTCCTATAATAAGATATGTCAATAAAGTGTACATAATTATCCTTATGATTCCCTTTATCAAATATATTTAGGAAATTTGAAAATTCTGAATGAAGATTTACATATAAAACTACTAGGAACTAAAAAATATGATATGACTTTAGAGATTTATATAGCTATTATAGAATATGTAAATGCATCATGAAGATAAATAAAATTATTAATGTTATAATTTATGTGATATAAAATTTTATGTTTGTGATGAGTTGTTTCTATAAATTTATCCACTGAATAAATAATGGAGAACTGTTCCATAGGTGTATTGGCCAATTTGAAATTATTTTTCAAAATAAGATTGTAACTTACTGACTAGTACATCCACCATACCTATCTCATGTTTATGATGTGTTCCATGTATCTCTCCTATGAGAGTGCATACTATATCAATCTCATGTACTAAAATCAGTTGCAATACCATGGGAGCATGATATTTCATATGAGGAACGATTGGTCGATATTATGGATTAGATAGAGAATATTATTAAAAACAAGAACACCAACCTAGTCAATTTTTTGTTGTGAAACCAATAGATTTATAATGTTACATGGGAACATGTGGATGTAATGAGGAAAAAGAATCCTCTGTTATTGGTACAAAATTAATGAATTTCTAGGTAGACATTTTTATTATTGGGGGGTAGAATGTACTACCACCAATTATAATTATTTGTTCTTATAAAATAAATTTAATTACAAAAAATGAATGTGTTTTAATAATCCCCAGGTTAATCATTAACTACATGAAACACCATATTAATCTTGTACTACATGAAATACTTTGTTATCTTGTGTTACACATAAAACTTGGTGAAGAAAAATAATGATATATTATAAATATAGTTATTTATATTCAATAAGTATAACCTGACTTATAAACATAGTAATATGAATATTATAATTTCATAAGAAATTTTAATAATAGTTATATTTTATAATGTTATTATATTGATAATAATACCAAATATTCGATAATTCAATAATTTTTTTTGAAAATACATTATTATAAAAAAGGATTTTTGTGTATTTTTGTGATAAATAAAAATTTTAATTTCTAGAACATTTTTTAAATAAAATTTGTAGAACAAATTTCAATTTTCAAAAAATCATCTAAAATTTATAATATGGTTAATTTTTTTAGATCTTTGAGAAGATATATTTTTTATTTATTAGAGAAAACTATTGAATAATAATTGAATACATAATTATCTTTAAATTTATTTCTAATGATAAATTATAATATAAATTGGTTTTAAGGTAAACTATGTTCAATTTAATATGTATTAATCAAATTTTGGTAATTTTATCAATTTCATATTGATTTTGGATATAAAAACATTTTAAACTTTTGAACATTTATCTCTGAAAACCAGATTTCCAATCACACCAAACCGATTAAAAAAATTATTTCTAATTTCTAATTTTATTTTAGAGAAATACACTAAATATTATTAATTGGAATAAATTATATTATATAATGGTGATAAAATAATTTTTTTTTTATATTTCAGTGAAAATAGTAAGAAAATATTTACTAAGAATAAGGTTAAACTATGGTTTCCAGATTACATTCGTTTGAATTAATTTTTTATACAGAAAAATTAGTTTTTATATGATAAATATGAATTAATTGTAATTTTTTTAAATTATAAAAAATATTATAAATATAATTTTAATTGTATTCATTATGGTTAAATTTCTAACGTAAATAAAAAGAGACCGGTTACCTTGGTAAAAAACCAAAATAGTAAAATTGACTAAACATAACGAGTAACAAATAACATGATATAGGATGTGTTTATTTTTTGTGCATGAGTTGTTCATGGACCACATAATCCACCCACTCCACAATTGTTGGAATATTTTAGAGGAACATGGGTAATAGGCACCTCCCAATATTGAATACTTTTGGTTAGTCAATAATATACCACCCCTCCTCATTTGTATAATGGAACTCCCCCACTCCCCAAACATAATTAAACCTTTACAATTATTTGGATAAACTAAAACCTAAAACAATAAATTCAAAACATTCCTACTCACATCCTAGATGCGTTAGTTTGGACTGATATCCACTGTAATAAGTCTTTTGTTACAATCTCAAAGGGAACACCGGAAGGAGAGGTAACATTCATCAAAGATATTTTTTATCCTTTATTCCTCGACATACATCAATAATTATTATACTTATATTATATATCAGCAAAAAAAATTTCCATATAATTTTATTTTCATTATGATAAGTTCAATTCCTATAAATTTTTCAACTTCTGTTAAAGGGGTTATGAAATCATCCTTTGTGTGTACAACATAGTTCCTCATCGAGAATCAATGTCATTAGTTCTTCTGTTAAATCCTTTCAATGATGGAAATATGAAATATTTTTATTTATATATGATATTTATGATATCATTATAGTTTTTGTGTATTTATATCTCATATCTCATTATAATCTTTATTATGTGGGAATATAATAACATTTCTCGTGTGTATTGAGAACTACCACCTCACAAAATGATACAATTCATTCACAGAAAACATTGAAGGTATTTAGTATTTGTCTACTAATTATATTTAATTTATAAGAATAAAAATTATTTTTAATATTTATATATTATTTACCTTTATTTCTTTCAATTCAAAAGATAAATGAATCGACATTCATTCCTATATATTCCCTACCATATCCATTGAAGACGTGTTTTATTTTTTATCACTATATATTACCAATTACTATAAATACATAAATAATTAATAAATATGTTATTTATATAATATATAATATTATTGATATTATGGTACCATGGTCAATGTAATATTATAAAAAAATCAAAACATATATGAAAAAAATGTTGTTTTGTTCTAGAAATTTAACATTAATTTTGAATTGTTAATAAAAAGGTAATAAAATATCATAATAAAATAATCTATCATGTTATAAATTTGTTTATTAATTTTTAATAGATTCATAATCAACTTATATTTATTATATTGTTGTTTTTAACATGTACGATAGAGGTCAATACGTAATGTGTGGGGTTTCCATATAAAATTATACTTATATGAGACCAATGCCATATTAATTATGCATTTTTTTGTGGGGTATATAATTCCCCTGAATATAAATTTTTATTATTCCAATTAATAATTTTGGGATTTATATATCCATTTTAGTGTCTCTCTTTTAGGGGGTTATTTATTCAAAAGATAACAAATTTATATGGCATTTTTGTCTAATTTTTTCATCTCTAAGAGATAAGTTATACATTCTATCTATCATCTAATATGAAGTGTATATACAAACTATTTGACATGTTATAACTTGAATATAATAATTTTAATGACATTTTATATTTCATTTATAGTTAATAATTCATGGGGTTTATAATTCAATGCGTTCAATGTGGCAAGAGTTTTAAATTCCATTATAATAGTTTATTTTTATTATTTATGATTATGCATAGAATAATGATTTATTTTGATATATATTAAATTAAAGTTAAATATATTCATATACTATTTCTATATAATTAGAATACTTATTTTCCATTAATTTTTATCTTTTTATGTACTCAATATTTCTAAATAATGTTTTATAAAAAATTATCTTTTCACTCAAAAACAAATTTTCATCGAAAAAATGTATTATAAAAATGTTATAAAAACAATTTCTAAGATATTTATAAAGTGGAAGAGATAAATTTCTCCATAGTTTTTAGAAATTAATTTTTTAATCTCCCTTTATAATCCATCATACATATTTTCAATAAAAAATATTTTCGATATGATTTGACATTCAAAATTTATTTTGAATGAAATGTAATTTTCTATAAGAAATGTTTTAAATGTTCTTTCAGAATAATTTCCCGTCAAATGGAACATTTATTTATGTTTCATATTTTTTTAATAGGGTTTTGATAAGGGGTTACCAATATTATAATTTATATTAATGATTCATGTTTTTGAGGACAAGTTGTTCATGAAAACAATTTCTCTTCCTAGTGTCATACAATGCTAAAATTGATCATGAATACCACTTCATTTTCCCTGGATTATGATCATATGAAATAATAAAATAATTATCAACACATTTTCATTTTAACTACTTATGTTATAATGAAATATCTATGAAATCAATTTCATTTCAGGGGTCATGATATTGTGAGTGCTTATGTCCTTGTGGATCCCACATGTTTGGTTTTCATTATGTGATATTATTTAATTTATAAGAGAGGATGGATGTTGTTTTATCAGCATGAAAGGTGGACCTATAACTACCACTAATTCATTGGGTAATGATTTATATCAAAAGTTTTATATAGGACTAGAGTGGGTAGTGAAGCTGGTTTAGTAAGGTACATTGTCCTATGTGGTTGTATTGGGAGTGACTTGTGACTTCTATAATGATTTGGGAACTTAACCCATTTAGTTATGAGATAACCGATGTCACTATGGATGACGGTGTTTGCCACCATGGAGGTGAATCCTTCAATGGAATTCTTTAAATTGGTTTTTAAAGGATCATTTACTTGTAATGACATTTTTTATACATATCATTATTCCACAATTACATGTATTACTCAATGTTATGATTTCATGGAAATTGTTTTCTGATATCCTAATGATTAATGTGTAATGAAAGAGAAAAATTAATTCCAATAAATAGGATCTTAATATTTGATTTTTCATGTATGCTTTTTATATGTTATTCACTTGTTCTCATACCTTTATTCTTAATTTACATTTATGTATCTCCCTTATTTACCATTACTGAGCTTCTTAGATCACACATTCTTATATCTTTCATTCCGTATGTTATAATGAATGGATTACCTAGTGTCGGTTTTTAAATATTACAAATGGAGAAGATGATAATTGTAGTCATCAATGATATTTAACCAAATCTAGATGATTGTGTATCATGATTCCAATGTAAATAATCTGTTCGGGTTACCAAAACTATTTTTGGTTAATGTATTGAATGTTCATTTAAAAATATGTATTATATATATATGAATATCTTATATTGTTTTAGGTTACACCCTATTCCCCCTATAACTTCTATTGACTGTTACTTATGCTGGTATACAAAGTGGTTAGTTTACTAATCTTCGTGTCAAGAGGGATGCGATGGATTATGGATATTCAAACACATGTATTAAAAAATATAATTACAAAATTATTAATATAGGTACGAAAGGTATAGACAATCATTGATTCTATTACGTTATATTGTATATGGTTTCTAATTTATTGAGGTATAATACCTAATGTATGATATAAGTCTTATAGGTTGTGGTGTCTTCTAGAAACCACCTGGTTACTATATATGGATATGTGGATTTATGGTGTGATGCATGAGGTCCATGTTGTGATGCATTACCCATGTGCGTTCAAACTATCCTATTCTTACGAGAGATGGCTCAAGAGTTTCGTCAACGTGGAAGAGAAAAAAACCTATGGGGATGTGATATAGGATTATCATTGATGTTTCACTAATATATTATACTATCTCTTATATGTGATACATTGGGTATAGTTATTCATAGTGATATTGGGAACAAAGAAGACATTATTATGCTATGAGTAAGTTTCACTATTGATCACTATGATTTAGCATGTTTTCAATATTTTTTCATGAGATGATTTAGGGAGGATCATATGGAGTATACTTTTATTCTCACCAAATGTATATAAAAACTATTTATAATTTCAACTAGAGAAGGATGTAGATCAGGATGCAATTTAAAATATTGTGGTTTTTTATGAGCAATTTAGGCAATGTGGTCACCACCCTCCTTTCCTTTTTGGTGCTTGAATTTTCCTTTCTATTGTTATTGTTTTGTATGGTGTTTTATTTTTGAACATGGGGATTATATATATATATATATATATATATATATATATATATATATATATATATCTGAGAATGTGTTGATTTCATGTATCTGTATTATCTCATTATATTTCTCATCTTATTCTTAAATGGTAATTCATCTCATGTTACTATTAATTATACCTTGATTTTAGTCACCATGTTGGGGCCTACTAGAGGTGGAACACCTATAGTCACTGTCTCTCTCCCTTCATGGTTTTGATTTTATGTGGATATTTTTTGAATCAGATAATGAAAATAATCTCATGGGAAGAAAAACAAACCTTGTATCCAAATAAGTTATTGCGCTCCTAGGAGAAACTTTTATCACCGTCGATTTAATTAAAAAACATGAAGTAGGGAAACTCATATCACCTTGAAACAATATCCCATACATCTAGGTGGACTCACCCCCACCATCAAGATGTACCAGGAATCCATTACCCCGGGTATGTATCTTTCCCTTGGTGCAAATACATTTTTTCTTATAACATACATACACCCAATGGTTACTAATCTCACCCCAAAATCATTCCACATACACCTAGGTGGTTACATAACACCTTAGAGTTGTATAATATCTCATTTATATGAGGGTTTTATCCCATCCCCACACCCAACCCCTCATTCACATATTATACATACCAGTTGGGGTACCTAATCTCAGCATATATTCACATCACACACCTAATAACTCACACCCACCTTGGAGTGGTACCAGAACACCATTAAATAAGGAACACATCCACAATATTACATAAACCCCCAGCCAAATATCACTAATATATATAAGGAAATAATTTTTCACAACCATGGTCCAAATATCACACAAAAACCTCCTGTAAAAACTCATATGTTGGATCCTCAACTGAATAGTTCACATTTCTCCTAGGATGACCAATGTGGACAACCCATCCACATCACTATACACATTACAGGTTATCCACATTGACTGTTGAGTTAATCAAATACATTAAAAATATCTAAGGATTACCATTAGACTAGTGAAACCACCAAGGTCCCCTAGGTCGCACAATAATTTATACACCCTATATATTCTCCCCTATCAAACACTTATCTATCAGTCCCATTCCCATCACATACAATTCATAAAGACCCTACAAACTACCATAATCACATCATGTCCAATTAACCATTTTTTAAAAAAAACTATACAATCGTACCCCATGAGGGATCTCCTAAGACACATAACCCTTCCAAAACTTATGAGGTCAGGCCATTTGAACTAACCTATCCATAAACCTACCCATTGTATTACCATTCACATACCCATATATGAGTTCTATAGGGACTGTCACCCATCTCATTTTACAATTACTGAAAATTATATTGGGTATCATAAATATCATTCACTTTTCCAATCATTACTATTCCGTCAATAACTATTACTAAAAGGGAAATAAGGAATCCTAATATTGACCGACTATATTACATTAATTTTATTTCATTTATCATCATCCATTGTACTTATCTTATAAGGAATACTTTTATATTGAATTCCTTTTTAATCACTGGATATGAAATCACATTAGTGACAACAGGTCATTGTGGACATATGGACTCTCTTCCTCTTAATGAGATGTTTAGAGGAAAAATTAATTTAATTTATAAGGTCAATCACCCATACAATAAAATATTGAATATGATAATTTAAACAAAATAAATGAATTTACATTAGGGTTATACTCAAGGAATACCAAAATCAGATAGATTTATTCACCTTAATAAGTATTATGAGTCACCACGTACGATCATCCAAGCCTTAGACTATTACTCAATCCACTATCTCAGGAAAAAATTTCAAGATTAATAAATTATTAATATTTATAATTATTTTAAATATTTTATTAAAATTTCTAAAACATAAAAAAACACACCCGGATGTATAAAGACATTGAATCCAATACTAACCATACTCGAATTGTCTTTGGGAAATTCAAAAAACTATACTAATAAATCATATCTACATGTTCCTAATCAATCAAAAAATTCATTCATTTTATAAAAAAACACATCAAATATTTGTATTGTTACATATAAAAAACCAAATAATGATCAATGGTGTGTGATCATCATACTAGTATATCCTCTATACATGATGAAGTAATTCCACATAATATGAGAAGATGTTTACTATGATCCGGTGGAAATAATCAGCAAATAATTATATAATATCAACCCAAATATATGTGATTAATAAATGTAAAAATGAATGGATAAATAATGAATGAACATTAAATCACCAATGAAATATCCAAAAAACACCATTTCATATATGGGGTTTGATTGAATGTTGAATATTGAGGTCCGAATGAAATGGAATCTCATGTGTGGTTGGTTAGACAAATAACTCAAGGTCTATGAACTTGAAATTATGGGTAAGATTCTATTTTTATGAAGAATTCTACATATTGGTTATAAAATTTCCATTTGGTACACCAAATGACTATCCCCAAGGCACACAGGTAAATACACTTACATTTATTTATCATAAAGTGAAAACTATGGGTGTCAAAAAAAAAATTCTTAGAAATGGTCTTGATCATCAATAGAGCCAATTCATGGTTGGGATCTCCTTGAACCCCTCCCCCCCCCCCATGTAGAGGGTACCAACACATTCCAAACACAATCATGTAAGAACACCTATTGATTATGGAATTATTACCTTCACTTGGACAAGGATCAATCCTCAGAATTGTAACATCCATATTCCATTTTCTTCCAAAATATGAACTCCCTTATCGTGGCATGACACTATAGTTGAGACTCAGCTATAGAATTTCATTTTGGAACAACCTATTTTTTGGTGTAACTAGATACCCATAGATAATAACAAAATATGGTAAATTCATCACTAACAACCTTCATTAATATCCTATGAACCAAATACAATATTTAAGGCTTAATTCATTTAAAAAAACATATCCATGATATTTTCTATCAAAAAATATATTCCTTTGACTATCGATTCTCAAAATATCTTCTTCGATGAAAAAAAATATTCCAATTTAATTTCACTAATTATGAAGACATAAGTATCTACAACCTCTTCACCATAAAACATCTCATTTCATGGAATCCTAGGCGGTCTTGCATACATCCATCCTCATATATCCCATATATAAAATCACCATGAACTCATCAAATTATTTATCTGATCATTGATATATATTTACCTACACAACTCTAATCACAAGGGAACAATATTCACCAACACCTATTCTACCCATGCACCATAATCACTGTCATTTATGTTTCCCTCAACCACACATTTGTATCTCAATACACCCAAGTTTCATCAACTGATACATTCAATGGAATATATCTATCCTCATTATAATATAAATATAGTAACCGACTATTAGAGAGATATGGTTCCCCTGATAATTGGAATCACATATTAGAAAAAAAATTAGTCAATCACCATGATCCATGTGGGTTCCACCTCAAGACATCAAATTTCATGTTGAAACACTGATTGGTCCTCATATGTTATAATATTTTTGAAAACTATTGGCCACACCGTCTAACTCTCTGTCTCATAAAATAATCATGTTCTATTACCTTTCAAAGGCATCTAAAAATTATCCAACACCTACATGAGAGTCCAAACATGAAAATTTGAATAATATCATGGTTGTTTCAGAAACAAAATGAAACAAGAAATATGTTATCACCGTGAGAAATGAAATACCTCCAACATATATGCATATTGAGTGACATGAAATCCATATCATTATTGATTCAATCTCAAAGACAGCATGAAATACAACCTCAAAATACAAAATTTGATATTTTCTATGTAACATGAGGAAACCTGATGTAATTTCACCCCAAAATCATGGTTCCATATCGTATATCCAACAAAAAATCTCTTAACTATCACAAAATTTCCCACATTAGAGTTATTCATTTGTGATCTATATGATGCTCACCAACATAGGAGAGTATTTATTATCACAATTTTTAACAAAAAATTCTAATGATCATGGTCAAGATCCCACCCACTAATAAATAAAATGACGGAAATTGACTATCTATATAACTCCTAAGTTTCATTTTGACACATCAATCACTACCCATTACAAAATCACCAGGAATTTCATCCATGGTATCGACCAAAATTCAATCAATAATGAGAATAAAACCATCTAAAAACTAATTATGAAATGTATACTGTGTGGATTCCCTTATAACACTCACATAGTGTCATTCCAATTGAGTCCATATAGTATGCATGTTTTTAACCTCTAGACCGATACTAATTGAACCCACGAAACAATGGTCACCATTCAAACATGATGTCACCCTCTATTAAAATTTAATTAGATTTGTTTCTAATGAAACACTCTGACCCCCATGATAAATTTAATATCATCCAAACCACTACATATCATCCCAAACCTGACCTATCACTATTTTATAAACTATCGGATCACCATTCTTAACAGATTCACACTCACCCCCATGCATCAAATATTTTATGTGAAAAAACCATTCAAACACCCAACCTATTCTACAAAGGTATAATTATTTTTATAAGCCCTCTTATAGATTCTTAAACACTACCTACCACCATACCATCCAATATGAATAGGTGAATTGTAACATACCACTAGATCCAACAACATGACTCCAAGTCCCATGAGCCACATGTAATCAAACCTAGGATTGTGTTTCTAATAAATGATCATGCCCCACTACATTTCAATATAATCTCACAAAATGTATATTGGATAATTCATTCCAATATTAATAAAATACATAACATTCCAAGGAATACCACATGACCATTAGCTATTTGGGATTCACCAAAAAACTGTAATAATTTAACCATTTTCTTATTATTCAAGATAAGAATATAAATAATCATCATCTATTATGATTAGGGAATCTATATCCCCAGAAATAATATCTAACAATTATTTCCTCACATCATTCTCAATGATAATGAACTTACCCATGCCTATTGAATATACGGGGAATCACAAATATGGTCTGAACCATATATCATTGTACAAGCATATAGAACAGGAGCCTCATTACAGTTAATGAGGTATCCTTATGTGCATCCCATTGACACAGGTTCAAAACAACGTGAAGTCATATATCATGGACTATAGTAGTACTGAATCAGGTACTTTAGCAGTACTATAGCTGATATTGTAGCATGTAACGTTTGGTACTGTAGTAGCTGGATATATTCACCATGGGACACCTGTTTGGGCTTAGAGTCTATAAGGCCTTCAGACCACCCACCCCTTCGGGTCAATATGGATTTTGGGAAAACATTAATGCCCTTGGGCCACCCCAAGGCCTTGGGGGCACTTGTAATTTCCCCAGACAAAATCTACAAAAATGAGTATCCCTAGAGGAGGAGTCAGTGCATGCCTAATCACAAGATAAGAACCAATGGATTTGAAATAATGATAGGGTATAACTATGCTATCGGGACTAACCCATGCTTGCACGAGAAGTCTTGCTTGAAGACCTTATTAATATGGAGAGCTATCAACATGATGAAGCTATTGGGGAGAGGTTTTTCCTGGTAGTTATAGTCTATATGAATTCACTAAGACCTTCGGGTCATGTAATGTATTTTAAAAAGAGGGACATGTAATAACTATTTCTACATGCCTTTTATGGGTTCCCCCTATTCCCATGAAATGGGGGGTTATCAAAAATAATTTTAAATAAAGGCTTTCAGTGCATTCGACCTAGTACCTACATACATGACTACTCATTTGATGGAAAACAAGAAATGTAATAAAATCAAATCATCGAAACCAACACACCAATTTCATGATCTACAAATCTATTGAAATATGAACTATATCCTGACCCCTAAATATGTCTAACATCCATATATTTAAGGAATATGTAATTTTTTTCATTTAAAATAATACAATTTTACTCATTTTTTCAAACATCCACTGTATGGTTTTCACATATAAATAACATATTTCACTTGTGAAATTATCCTACAGTCCCCAAGATCCTATACTCTCCATGAATATTCACGCCAAACTCACACGTGTGGACTTTGTCCCATTAATATTCATACATTGTCATTTTTCTAGTATCACTCAAATCGATTTAAACCTTTTACACCTGGTATATTTATGAATAATTCCACCATGAAGCTATATTGGAAAATAAAATTTTGGTTGCCTTAAAAAAATTATATAACTGAAATAGAAACAAAATAACACATTAATTATTCATTACTAAGGTGCCCAATTCCTATAATGAACCATTTTGGGTCACTACACATCCCATTCGTTGAGGGATTATACAACAATCTTCAAAGAGAATATCACTATAATCTCAACATAAACTGGAATCAAATTTAATATTAGTGTTTTATATTGAATAATTTCTCAAAAAAAGTATCCCAAAAACTCCCTATATGTTTTTTTCAACACATTAACAAATTAATATTTATCATCAATGATATAATTCACAAGGAATTTCACAATGTTCTTGTGACTCCTACTTGCCAAAAATAATTAATGAATATTAATATCTAACCCATACCGACCATGATCCTTAACTATAAATTATACATTTATAAAAACAACATATTTAAATAATCATCTCAACAATGACATCAAAAAAACTATGAACACATATCCTTCAACTCAGCATACAAGGAATTCCCACCAAAAGCATTTTTCTAGACACGCCATAATGAGGTCCACCACAAGATTGAGAATGTATTCATTCCTTATATATCATGCCCCAAATTGTAAGGAAGTTAAATGGATAATATGATACCACTTTTTAATATAATGTTTTCCCCAGACCATGTACATATTTCTATGGTGTGGATATCATGTGAACTCTAGTACACCTTACTATACATCATAGGCTTCCAAATTTTAGTAAGGATATAATTATTTACCCTGGGGATATTATACATTCATATAAGAGTAAAAATCGTGGAAATAGACAAATTTCATAACAAATAATAATAAATGTATGAAAACATAATGAAATCAATTCATTTTAAAATATATTAATGTTGTCAAAAAAGAATTTATTTATAATTCCTAATTTATTTCTAATCAGGCTAATCCCATATATAAAATTAAGAAAAAAAATTAAAATTATAGAATCAAATATACTGTTATCCTTGAGTTCCACCTCATCACATCTTCTATATTTGTCTTATTTATCTAATTTCATCATGAAACATTGCACCTCTTTCTAATTTAAAATTATGATAAAAAATTTATTCTCAATAACTAGATTTCCATGTCTACTCGACCATGTTCTAAGTCAAATATACTGGTTTGCCATCAATTGTTTCACACACATAACTAATATGGGTATATGAGTATTTTATATTATCATAATAACAAAATAAATATCATAGAAAAAAATAAATCTATTTTATCCTTATGTTCTATGTTGAAACCAGTATCGAGTAAACATGAATCCTCTATTTTGGGTGAGTAAAATAATAGTATATCAGTCTTCTAGGAGGAACCATATTCTATCTAAAATACCATTATAAGAGTACCTAATGGGATAAATTACTTCCCATAAAACAATATCATTATATAATACATGTTTCTTCTTGTCTTAGAGGTCTATATCGTTAATGACTAAAATAGAGGGGGAACCAAGTCCCTACAAAGAACAATATTTAAATTTACATTCCCATGGGAAATGAATTCCCCAATTAAAATATATAAGTAATCATTCCACCTGGACTGACTCTTCTTATATTATACCAAAATTAGAATCATTATCCTGAGGTAAAATTAAATCACCCCCGAACCAAATTACATGAACCATGAGCATAACACCCACACTAGAGCAGTGTCATGCATCTATTAACTTTTTATTGTATCCCGTATTGACTTCCAAGATTATCATTCACATATTATATATACACCTGAGGAACCATATATCAACCTTAATTAATATCACGTATACCCCTGGGACTACACCCCACCCTGTAGCGATTATGAGAACCCATTTCACAAGGACCATATCTACCTTAGAGCCTAAACCCTCACTCAAATTTCTCATAGACACAAGCCCATATATATATATATCTATGTGTGCGTGTGAATATATAAATAACACAATAATTTTATCATCGTAGGGGCCAAATATCTTCTTAAAACCTCATATAATACCACATGGATTGGCCACTCGACTAAACCCATAATTGTTTCTAATATTATCATATCGTGAATAGAAACAATCCCTATAATAGAGTATAATATATAATATATGCATTGATACTAATTTACTATGTTGAAACCTGATATTAATGCTACACAATCCCCTTCAATGACCCAATCCATGTGTTACTATAACACATGGGATCATTTGATGTTACTTAAATCACAACATACAGTAGACAACCTATTTGATTTCTTATAACTCATTGTCATCACTTTGGACAATTCTTATCACTCATAGTGTATAACCTTTATTATAAAATCTATAATAATATCATTAACTAATAACCTTGGATAGAAAAAAATATTTATGTCCCACAAGAGGGATGACCTAATGCCCATCTCCCTTTAAAACAGACCTTGTTCATTCCACTAAAACCGTTCATATAAATAAACAGTCCACAGGTATACCCAACCTAGTATAAATACCAAATGATTTATTTTTAATTAATTTAAATTTAATTCAATGTACAATAAAAAGGGTTGTCAAAAAGGTTAGACAATATTGATGACAAAGATATCCCAAATGGTTGATGTATGATTTTAATACAACATATTTGGTGGAAATCAATAGGGTTGGTAATGATGATTGGACACTGTTCATGACCAATATATATAAATTAGTATCCAGGATTAATGTAGAAACTTTTTAAAATAATACTATTGAAAACAGTTGTTTATGATGACCAAAGTGGTGAAGTGAATCTTGGGAGATTTATATATACAAAGCATAGTGGAAAAGGTAAGTTATTTACATAAATCATTGTATAATTGTTTAAATTTAGATGATGGGATAAATAGATATGTCTTATTCCACACCAAAGGTAACATTCATTGAGTGTGTTACACAAGAGTGAAATGTGGAAAATTTGGAAAGTATATTCCATTGTGGCGGTCATGGTGGGTGCGTAGTAAAGGGATTTTATATATATGTCATATTAAATCTTGTAATTCCATATAGAACATGATTCACATTCTATAAGAGATGTTGATGAAATTTCTATACATTAATGTGTCCATCTATATTTTAAAGGAACTGTTGGAGTGTATCTCTAATTTTATTTTTTCACAATATATTAAATATAACTACAATAAACTAGTTTTTTTACTATAATGAAATGTGGATAATGAAAAAAAAAAGTAAAAACAAGGATGCCTGCCCAATCCATATAATCCCAACATGTGTTGGAGCATGATTTACCATGAAATTGAACCAGTAATTCCAACCATCCATATTAGAACCAGGGAAGCAGTTGGGAGCTTCCATGGGGGTATACATGCATGATTATAAGTGGTTGTTCTTACCAAAGGGTGGTTTCATAGAAGCAGTGATCAAACACATTAGGTTGGAATCATGGAGGTTGTTTTGATTGGACCTAGATACAATAAAATAGTGAGTAAAGCGATAAAGGTTCCATTAATTTCACATAAATTTCATGGGACTTCTAATTTGTGATGTGGAGTTATTATGTGATGCCCCAAACAAATACACACAAAATTGAGATGTGGTCTTAAGAATTTTCGAGGCATAATGAATTTTTTGACGACCATACAACAAAATATATTGTAATGATGTATTACCTTTTTAGATAAATTAGTATACTATATAGGTACACCATTCATGGTAGAGGGTATGAATCTATCATTATTATATAATTATGAGGTTTCCATTTATATTTTAGATTATACTATGGATATATGTGATACAACATAGATTTTTATGTTTCATGTACCCACCGTTCAATGGAATTGATCATCTAATTTGTGTAATTTGGTAAAAATGTTTGACATTGTATAGATAATCGATATTAAACTTGTGTTCTTTTTTGATAATTGTTTTGAAGATATCGTATTATATATCATGGTGTATTACAAATAAGGTCATTTAAATTTCATAGCGATTCATGAGGCAATAAGGATTTTTTTTGATATGGTCAAACATTGGTCCCCACATTATAGTGTTCTTGAACCAATTGTAGTGATTTAAAAAAGTATATATTTTACCATGAGGAGTTTTGAATTAATAAAAATGTTGAAGTATAGGAGGTGATACGTTGTATTCATCAAACAACAGCACATCAAGGTTGTTTAATGTGAACTCGTATTTTTACTAGACATTATAATAATGGAAGTTTTTCATTAATTATATATTGTCAAACAATGATTCAAAAGAACATTGTGACTCTATTTAATAAAAGGGATTAATGAAACCATCCAATGAAAGTGGATATTCAATACCAAACATTGGATAGAATAACGAGTTTCTAATTATCTATAAATGAAATATAGAAGTTATTGAGGAGAAGCTTCCAAAGATAAAAAATATCTATATCCAATTTTCATAGAGAATGAAGAGTATGTTTCAAATGAGGTGATGGAAGTCATAATTTTCTAGAAATAGTTTATTATCCTTCAAAAATTTTAATACGGTCATTGATTAATTGACATAAAAATGAATAGTTCAATATGGATTCTAGAATGTATAGAAGATTCTACATCATGGTTTTCTCTCATGTAGTGAGGAATTAGCTTAGTGAGACCTCAACATTGAATCTATTTATAACTAATGATTCAATCCATGATTTTGATTCTCAAGAAAGGACCTACATGTCCATAAATTTTGAAGGGGATACTTTCTACTTATAGTGTTTCAATAAAGTATCATTCAATTGGTTTATAATGAAGAAATTATTATTTTAAAAAAAATCAAAGTAGTGAGCCTAATAATAATGATGACTAATCCTAAACAGTTATAAAACTTATGATTCATAGTTAATTTAGTGGATAGAATAATATTAACGAAATACCCCTAGAAATATTCGAAAGTGTTGACAAAATTAATTATATATATATATATATATTTAATATGTAAAGAAACAACGAAAGAAGTCAAGAAATATAAATAAAATTTGGCTTAATATTAATAACAAGGTACCCTCAAGGATTGGTATTAAAAAAATCTAAAGGTAATTTAATTCATGAGTGTATTATGATTACTATTTTTCATTGATAGTACATACCCTGATTCACCCCCCAATAGGGTTATCTATGCTATGATCATAGTATTTGTCTAAAAAGATGAATTCGGGGGAGGTTCATATTTTGGATCTTTTATTGATCACACATGATATGAAGGTTTTTAATGATTTAATCATGAATTATGGATCCGTTATTATATTTAAATAATTAAAATATGTAGAAAATTGAGTTCCTCCATTTTGTGTAATTTTCTCGAGGTATTTCTTTAAAAATGTTAGAGGATAGAATTGTTCTTCTAAATAGATGAAGAGTTATCTGTGAAATAGATAACATAAAAACTGAAATTGAAAATTAATCTAATTGGAATTAATGTAGGATATTGATAAATCCATTAATAATATTATAAATAATATCATGTTCGTAAAGAAAAATATATGAAATTTTAATATTTCTTCTATATAGTATTTATTCCATCAGAGAGATCCCTTATAAAAATTGGATAAAAGTTAGAGAGTAATTCATCCATAAAAAATAATATTGATAAGTTAATTTATAAACATGATATTATATAACAGTGTAATACCCTTGTGGATAATAAATGTAAAATTTAATACTATTTATCAGAGATAAAAATAAGATATGATTTTACTGATGAAATGGAAACAACATCAAGTATATATTCCAAAGAATTATTATGAAATGAAAGAAGCATAATTGAAGTTAAATGTATGATGTATATTATTTAATAAATAAATATTTTTCCAATGAAAAAAACATAGTTAGAATATAATAAGTGAAATTGAAGAATAGAATAATTAAATTTTGAAACTGTGATGATTGATAAATGTGATATGATTAATGATCATCTGCATGATAGATTAATGAAAATTTCTACAGAAAAGATGTTGTTGGTTACCATCGCACCTCCCAAAACCATCTTGTAGAAAATAAAGATTTCTTTTTTAATTCTAGCTCAAATATGTCATTAATGGTTTATTAGTTGAAATATAATTAAATGATGTAAAGTGAAATTGATGAGATGATGAAAACACTATTTGAGAAGGTGAATATAAATATGAATTATACCATCTCTTATCCAATTATAAAGATGAATTTAGATCTAAAATTTCGGTCTATGATTTTCTCAATTTAAAATATATAATTATGGATCCAAAAAATTTATTTGACTATTTTAATCTATTTTGAGAGTTTTTGGATCATTTTGAGTATATGTTTTAAACCCACCAATACCAATTTGTATAGAATATATACAGTAGATAAAAAATCTCTATCAATAAGTGAAAAAAATAAGAGTGGTAATTATGGTAAATGTTTTATTGGTTCTAACCATAGTTTTATGGAAATTTAATTTATCTTGTGGAAATAATGGAAGGATATGGAATGCATAAAGATACACATCACTCATAATATGTTCAATGAGATATATCCATGAAAATATTATAATGATATAAAATATGATCAATGTTTTGGATGAAAAAACTGATCCTCAATAAAGATTTTATCGAGATCAGGAATTCAATCACATAATATATCTCTCTTAGATGTATAGAAAAAAATATGGATGAGAAAAACAGTTATTTTTTCAGATATGAAGATGTTAAAATAACATGTTATGTTAACTTCACTAAGGATGATTTCTTCGAAGATGAAAATTTTTAAATCAATAGAGGGCTTTTCCCTTATTGTCCAAGATAAACCACTACGAGAGAAAAGGATGATGTAAGTGGGAAAAAATATTGATCTTATATCCACTTGTGATGCAACCAAACAAACTTATTTTTTATGTCTGATCAATTTCAAAATATTGGAAAACACCATGATAAATAAGATTGATAATTCTCAACTCTATTAAAAGAATAGTGCAACAAGAATCACATAAATGATATCCTTTGTAAAAGGATTATATTCTTAATTATAATTACTGATGAAGAACAAGAATATATTATTTAATTCCTTTCCAGAAATATGAAAAATTTGAAAACAATGATGGATGTTTATGGGTTTGTTTATCTTTATCAATAATATTCCTCATCTTATGTAACTTCAAGGTACCCTTATCTTCATATTCTTTATAATGATTATTATTTTTATGTGTTTTAGAATTTATGGGTATAAACGATCAATGGGGAAATTTTTCATGAGATGAGATGAATAATATTACTTCAAAATCATATTTTCATGGATCTTATTTAAAATATAGACAATTAGAAGAAGAGTTTCCAATTTGTACATCAAGAAGATATACCGAAAATGGTAAAAAGGGAAAATATATTAGGAGGTGTTTCTTATCATAGAATGATATTAAAACTCATAAAAAGTTTTTATAACATTAAAATATGTAAAAACCCAAAGGGTTAAAATGATACTGATTTTTCAAATTGAATCCACCCTTTCAATAAACATTTTTATATGATTTCAATGTGGTATCAATTACATTAGCATGTCTTATTTTTATCAAAACCATCTAACATAATGTTATCGAATAGTGTTTTATTGTAATGTAAAGGATATTAAATATTATATTTTTATAGTTTAAATGATAATTCTCATATTTGAATTTCTTGGTAGTCATGAGTAAAATGGAAAACCTAATTATTATCTATAAAAACACTTGTTTCCCAAACCATAATATGTGTTTGTTGAATTTTTGGATTTTTTGAAATATAATGTACAAGTTGGTAAATTCAATCAGTTAATATATTCCTAGAGGTGGATTTTATATTTCTTTGAATAAATTTCTATATTGATATTAAGACAGTCTGAAGATGATCTTTCTCAAATGAGGACGAAAATGATGAAAATTTAAACAATGTCTTTTCATAACGATGTTTGGAGGGATTATTTAGATTCAAAAGGGCCATTGTATTTTATTAAAATTAGGGAGTTATTAATTTATCATTAGAGGTGGAATATATCATTTTGGGGGAATATAAATATATCAATTCATTGAATATGAGGGAGAACAATTATTTTTCCTATTTTCAAAAAATCGAAAGAGGAATATTTATAGCTTCCCGTAAGTGTATATGTTGGATTTTTTGATAATAGATCAAATCAAATTGAATAATTCATGTCATGTTCGATGAATACTATTCGAAACACAAAGATTGGATATTGAATTTTTTAAATGGATTCCATGAAGAAGAATCTGGTTTTTCAAGATGGCTGGTCATGGTTGATGACAAAAATGTTCATTGGTATCTAAATGAAGTGTGTTGTATTTGATGATAATACAATTCATGAAAAAAATTAATATTTACTAAGATGTGTGGTGACATATGGGACATCGATAGATCCCATAGATAATGTAATAGGTATTTAATTTTTGTCGGGTATTATTTAAGATTAATTAAAATTATGATAAACAATCTGATGATATCCTTAGGAACACCATATGTTATCATCATGGAGTGCCTTTCTCAAGAGCGGGAGTTGGAGAAAACACTCATGATCAGTATTTATTGGTGGTTAGGATGGGTGTGTTGTGAATGGTGTTACTTTAGATGTATCATACAATATCTAACTATATCATATAGTTCATACTCCACATCATAGAGGATATGATAATGAGTAGACTAAATCGTAGTGATTATAGATATATCATAGAATAAATGTTTGATGGGTAACTGTAACATTGTTACATTTCATAGGTTCAACTAATATTATAGTGTGTTATAGTTTCCCCTCAATGATGTATGGGCACTAAAAAAATAAATCCTTCCTTGGTTTCCATGATATTCCATCTCAACCATGTATGTTTGGGAGAAATCATTACAATTCAGGGGATCTAGTAAGTCCATCTAGCAACATCGATATAATGGAGTAAGAAGAGTGTACACACGTGACATGGTATCCATGAATTTAAGAATTTTTCCATACCATATTGATGTATTATAGATTAGTTGATCAAATTTTTTAGGGACGTAAGATATATTAGTACAATAGAGGACCAGTCAGGCCCAACTAGCGAGTTGAGGGGAAAATAATTTTTATATGTCTAGATAATTCAAGGGGGAATTATGATATGGGATGTGGAGTTCATTGGATACAATACATCAATATTAAATAGGATTTATTTATATTGAATGATAATAAAAATTGGAATTAGGGTTATTTAGGTAACTACACAATAGTACATAATTCTACTCTTTTGATCACTTGGAGAAGAAGAAGTCAACTTTGAATCTTCTCCATATACCAAAAAAATTATGAATAAAATACAAGTACACAACTCAATTGGTTCCATTCCAATTGGAGGTTGTTCATTAGATATATTGGATATATTTTAGTTGTGTTTATTTATGGTTCCCACTCTGTATGGGTAATGAACATAGAAAATGAACACATGAAACGTGTAGCACTATGCCCCAAGGATAATTGCTAAAACACATATAGTTCCATGTGAACTGTGTTTAAAAGATATCAGTTTATATATCAATTAGGATTTATATGAAGACCATGCAGATATTTTGATGATTCATGAGGAATGGTGTATTTTTCGTTCAATTCACACACATGTTTTTACATGGAAGAGTTCTTGACAATTCCACTTTGATTTATGAATAGGGAATATTTTTATATGGTAGACCTATAAACAGAAAATAGATTAAAAATGTGATATTCTATGTTATATAACATATGACCATAATTAAACCATTAATACTTAATAATTTATATTTTCTCTCAAATATTAATGAATCTAATTATTACATTGACTCTAGGGTATTAAACATAGATTCAATGGAACATCATGATCTCATTGAACACATGAGACATTTCTTATTGTGCAATGTAAGAGGATATTCAATGCCAACTACTAGATTTAAAACAGTTAGTTTAATTATTTAGAAAACTATATATTATATTTTATAAAATGAATTCTCCCTTGAGAATAAATTACCAAATCTAATTCTCAATGACAATAGAGATTTTTTTCTATATGAAGTGTTAGATGTATTAAAGGATAAGAAACAAAATTATATCCCAACAAATGTTGAATAAGGAGTTTGGTTATTTGACAATAAATATGAATTTATCAAGAAGAATTATGAAAAGGAGAGAAGTAGTTTAGTTAAGGTGTTTTCAGAAGACATGATGAGGTAGTCTAGATGGGCATAAATAGAAATGCTATTCATACATTAAGATGGAATAGTGGAAACTAAATCAAGAGAAGTTAAATATATTACCATTAACTATGATGAAGAATATATCCATCAATAGTGTTTCAATTAAATAATAAAAAAGTGAGACACCCTTTTGAAGTATTGGTATATATCTTATCTTGTCAAGATAGGGTTCGTAGGAATGTGAGTGTCCAAGCGTAAACAATTGCAATTTGTGATATTTATATTACTTCTTTACTTGTAAAATTGTATATTTATCATACTTAGATGAATTCGAGTGCGGGTGAACTAGGTAACGAACCATGTCCATATATTTTTTTTTCATTCACGTAAAATTAAATCACTAAATTTAAATAATATATTGTAAAAGAAGCATAATACGAGACTCTCAAGGTTGTAAGTTAAATGTCATTTAAGGTAATGAGAGACATTAAATGAGTATGATTTTTTTTTCATTGATTGTTCATACAAAAATTCACCCACCTCATGATAATATCTTGATATATACATTTTATTAGAATATCAAATCCAGGTTCTACCATATTAATGGTTAAAGAAAAAACAGTCACTATTTAGTCAATTACATCATAGTATACATGTTATGACATATGGTCTATCCTCCATCCAACCATTAAATGTACTTTATTCAACCCTACTCCAAGGAATATCATGTAACCAATCAAATAACCACTACATTATATTAATATATATTATATTTTACCCTTCTGGGGTCTCTATTTTGTAAGTCGCATTTTTATAATTAATTCATTTCCCGTCATCAACTGATTCTACAATAAATAGTCCTATCCTATATAGTAATTAAATTAATTTTTCATATTACATAAATAATTATAAAAAAAGATATCTAAATACTCTATTATCTCACAGCCTTTGGAAACATCGAAAAAAATTCCATCATATTGAAATATCGTAATAATTTCAAAAAAAATTTGTAACGCTTAGTATTTCTACTTAGAAACTAGTGTTATTAACATGGGGATTGGAATCATAAGAAATGTGTGATCACGATTTCTCAGTAAGGGTAAAAAAATAAATTTATAATCCTTCCATTAACATAAGGGTATGAGAATGTGATTATGATCATTAGATGATCATATCATGCATATTAAAAAAATTAACATGATTTATGGAATAAATATTTGAGGTTCATAAGAAATGAATCATATGGAAATAAATACAATGATCCATGAATGTATTATATAATAATCAAACATGGATATTTTTCATACACATAAGCATAAACAAGCCATTTGTTAAGGGTACCTACCAAGACCATTGTATCATGTTAGTCGTAGTTTAATCTCCCATTTATATACTTAGGGTTCGGGATGCCCTCCCATGTAACCTATTATTGAGGTCTGAGGATGTCCTCCCATGTATCCTCTTATTTTGGGATTAGTATTTCGACTTATTAACCCTTTTAATTAAGCATGTTATGTACTTCTATGTAGCCACCTGTTTTAGGTTTGGGATGGCCTCACCTGAACACTTTGAGAACCCAAAACATTTATCATTACCCAATCCATTGGAAGGATATATAGGTCCCACCCATCTCATATTGAAATTGTACATACATGTGCCAAAAAATTATCAACAAAAATATCATAACCAATTAATTGTAATTGGCATCATAAACATGTAATCATATCATAATATGTGGAAAAGTATACTAGCTGCGTAATCATTTCATCAAAATCATAACTCCTTAAATAATTAGGTTATAAAAGCATATTACCCATGAATGGGAAATGTGATTCACAACCACATTATTTTAATAAAATAAATCATTTAGTGAAGAAATATGAATGGAATAAATTGAATCATTTCCCCATAAAGGAATGAGTTAACCATTAGATGTTATCTTAGTTGTGAAATAGTATTTACTGATATTTCAAAAACTATTCATGGGAAAAATATCCTTTCTCTTTTAAAAAATTCCTCTTAAAACATAAATTCTTTAGAAAAACATTTTCTTGAAAACAAACATTAAAATTTATAATGAACACAATTTGAAATAATTTTTACTTTTCTAACATTTAACGGAACTTCCTTTTGAAGTTGGGTTTTCATTAATAACATATAAAATAATCACGAAAAAATTTTGGAAACTACTTTCCATGAATATTACTTTGAAACACATAAATTAAACATAGAAATGATTTTAAAACCATTTCATTGAAAATAACTTTTCAAAATATTTTTGTGAAAATTATCCTTTACAAAATTCAAAGGAATTTTCCATAGAAAGATGTCAAGTAAATCATTATAAGTCATACTAGATAAAAATAACATTCATTTTTCATTGTAAAAAAGGTTTTAAAAATTACAAGTACAGAAAGAGTCAAGAACATTCCATTGAATAAATAGTTAAAATAATAATAGGGTAAAAATATATTTTAATGATCATATGTGATTAGTAAAAAATTCTTGGAATCAATTTTTTGATAGAATAGTTTTGAATGAACATAAATTTCCCAATAAAGAGAAAAGAAAGGTTATATTTTCATATAAATATTTTCTTATTTTTATTCAGTACTAATGATTGGAAAAATGGAACTAAAACATTAATAAATCATGAAAAAGCATATGAGATGAAAATTCTTGTGTTTTTATGAAATATAGATCATAATATTTCATCAATCATAACATGATCATAAACAATCTTGATAACTAGTGAGATTGTATTAGTAAACTCTTAACACACGGTAACATTGAATCAAAATAACCTTATAGTATAATGAAATTACATGGTTCCTAAATATCTTGAAAATAATTATATTCCTTACATATCAATTCAATGGTTGTTTATACACCTCATATAAAAATAATGGTAAATAAAATGGCATGAGACTCAAAGAAAAAAAAATTACACTAAATTACATTACAATTTTTGCAAATTTTTAAACATAAACACCATGAAATTATTATCATATACGTTTAGTAAAATACGCATATATTTAATAATAATATTAATTTAATACATTCATGGGATGTATATGCACCACAGAAAATAAGTTACTGGTGAATAAGGCTTTTATCTCATAGAAATAAAGACTGAGATGAAAATCCTTTACAATGAGTTCGAGTTTTGTCATCTGCCCTTATATTACTTTATAACAAATATATGTTAATTATTAAATTTATTATATACCTTTTTACTTATTAGTGTTACATTTAGTTTACTTACTAACATGTTGTATACAACTATATAATCAATTATGTTTATGTGGGGTGTTTTGATCAAATTCAGTTCATGTGAAAAAAATGTATTTGGATCGTAGAATATGGTAGAAATGGACATTATATAAAAATATATTGATTAATAGTAAATAATAATAATTTTTATTATAAATTAATAATAGTTCAAAACTAATCAATAAATGTTTTTTCTGAAAAACGAATCAATGTTACAATCATGGAAAGAGTAGGTTATATATTTGCATGAGTAGCGATCTAATTTCTCAATGATAATTATGGAAAGAAGGTATGTAAAATTAGTCATAAAAATGTTAATTTTATCATAAATACCATATTATTTAATTATATTTAATTATATATATAATTATTACCATATAAGATAAATTACATCGTTTTAAGGATGATGTAGTCCACATGTCCATGGACGATGTTGTCAATTTATTTGTGAGTAAAATTAGTATAAAGGAAATGGTATAAAATATATTTTTGTAAATGAAATTATGTAATTAATATAATGTAGATTTTATTATGTCCCATATTTCTAATTAAAACCATCCATTTTACATTCCAAGTATCATGTGAACGAATCAAATCACGTTGAAGAGGCGGTAGTCCACACATCCACAAATGATGTTATCATGTTGAAACATAATGGAAAGAATAAAATATTGTGTTATAAAACAAATAATGATGAATAAATACTGTATATATCTATATATATCATATATTAATATATTTTCACTCATAATTATAATACTTTAATGTTGGTAATGGAAAAACAGTTATCATTTCTCAATGTTGTAGTTCTCCATATTGTAATGGAATGTTCATTACCCATTAGATAGTGGTGTGTGTCAGTTTTGGAATAAAAAATTATATAAAATCATCTCAATATATTTTGGATATGTTTTTATTTCATATAAACATGAAATATGGAAATTTTTTGGGGGTTGAGAAAGAAATTAAATTAAATGATCTTGAGAAATGATGTTAACTTTTCATTTGGTAAATTCTTTTTGGTTTACATCAAAGGGATTCCTTGGATTTATTTATAACTAAAGAGATTATTCAAGTTGGATGATATGGATTTTGTTTATGTATTTGGGATTATATTGGTAGATCCATAGTGTCTTGACAAATTTGAGAATGTGGTTGGAGAAGAGACTTTTTATAGGGGAGGAGGAGTGGCACTCTTGAAATATTTTGGAAAAGAGAAACCCCTCCCATGGTTTTTATTGAAGGATGATTAAATAATAGATAAATTATAGAAAATGGAATATAGGGTTGATTCTTTTGCATAATATTTATTTTTTTCAATTTTCATATGTCATATTAGGCCTTATGTTTGGGGTTTAGTCCCATGTTATGTTTAATTTAATCATAATCGATGAAATTAGTTGTATCTACCTTCATTAATATTTTTGGTAAAAACTATGTTGATCTTAATCAGCATAAAAAATTATTATTATCCAAAATATGGAGTCAATTTTTAATAATTTAAAACACATAATTTGCATAAATTAATTTAAATGTAATTCCATACATGGGAAGACACATCATGTACTAAAATAAAAAACACAAAAGTATGCATGTTTTCATGACAAATATTGAGGTTAATTTGATTAAAATGAACTAAAATGGATAAATTTATACAAAACTTATCTAATAAGCGTTAAAATATATTAAAAATATAATTTATTTTTAATACAAAATTATATGAAAAATAATTTTACAGTTAAATTTTAGTACAAAACACGATTCATTATAAAATGAAACATCATATAAAAATAAAAAACATTTCATCCAAACAAAAATTTAGTGTTTATAATTGAAAAATAATATCTATTTTTGAGATATAATATTTATAAAAGTTCCTAAATTTAGATTTAAAATAAGTTCCCCCTCAAAATAATGTAAAATTCCCCTAATAAAAATATAGATTTTTATGTCTAAAATCTTATTTGTTCTTATATAATGTCTATAAATTCAATTTGATAAATATAAAAATTATCTCATATTATAATATATATATATATATTTACTTATTTATTTTAAATTAGTATCACATAATAATTGTAATTATTTCTATTAATCATGAAAAAATATTTTCCTATATAAATAGTACCATGATATTCAAATGGTTCTAATATTCATTGTAAATAAAAAATTCATTTTATACATATCTGAATCATTAGTTACCATAAGTTAGTTATTACTATTAATAATTTCATGCTTAATGTCTAGGTTGAGTCATAATTTATTAAATAATAATATTTTAATAATTTATTGTTGTTTTTTATAACTCGGTCTTACATATAACAAATGTCGTCAAGGAATGTGAGTTTTGAATGTTAGGTAAGCTAAACTCATTGTTACGTATAGATAAATATATCCATTATATTTTCATGTATTTCATGGTTAACTTATAAATTTGGATACCGAAATCCAAAAATAGTTCTTTAATATATATAAAATATATACCTTCTATGTTGGGTTAAATTAAAAATAACAAAATGAATAAATTCATTCACAAAGAAATAATTCACAAAATCTAATGGTCTTACATTCTTCCTGTCATGACCTGTCCCCCAAGGCAAGTGACGTGACTACCCCAGTCCTGTATTCCATAGGCCAGGGGCTGGCGACTACCACCGAAGGCAAAAATCACTAAACTGGGAAGGCATTGCCTTCAAAACATGAAAACACACACATCAGAGTATGAGATGGAAGAAAAACACTATATAAAATTCTATACAAAGGGTGATGAAATTAGAGGGGCCGAAATACAATCCCAACAAGAAAATATAAGTACAACTGAAAACAGGTACAAGTGAAAAGTACAAAACAACTGAAACGTTAAGAGAAGATCATGGATCATCCACCATAGATCCTACACGAAGGGTAGGTAAAAATAGCCTCCTCAGCACTCCACTTATGTCGTTCTCCTCTCCGTACCGACAAGTCGTATGGTCCACCTCTGGGTATCATCATGTCTTGGTACTCTCATCCACAGTCAGCGTTGTCCGTTGTCAGCAACCAACACAACGAGGTGCGGGCAATGCCCTCGTAGGTGTGGTTATAGCGATACTTAGTTTGGACCCCAAGACCCTCAATGTGTCACTAATTCCAACAGAGATAATCCACAAATTATGAAATCAACAGATAACCCCACATAGGTATATGCCCATACATATACCTATGTTATCATGTAATCCATCTAAAGCCTGAGGTAAATACAAAAAGTTACTGACTCAGATCAACCATGATTTTATTCTAGGGATAGTTTCAGATAACATCCCCAATCACATTTTCGAAACCTCAGCTATTGAAGAAATCCTCCTCTATCAAGTATAGTGGGTATACCATATTTCCAATGGTCCCGCTCCAATGTTCACTGAGAAAATTCACTGACTAGCCACATAGAAATGTTTGAGTCTGAAAAAGTCATCGGGTAACCCACTACCCAGCCCATCTGGAGGGTAGACTCTATGGTCCACAGGTATCCAACTGCCCAGCCCAGCTGGAGGGTAAACTCTAAGAGGTTTTCGGGTAACCCACTACCCAGCCAAGCTGGAGAGTAGACCCTAAAGGTCAACGGGTAACCCACTACCCTGCCCAGCTGGAGGGTAAACCCTTAGAGGTTGTCTGGTAACCCAATGCCTAGTCTAGCTAGAGGGTAAACCCTTAAGGTCAATGAGTAACCCACTACCGAGCCTAGTTGGAGGGTAATCCCGAAACTAGTCTGATATCTCCGCACTAAGTTCAATCATCTCCTGGACAATATTCTCCACGAGCTACAGGTTGATACTCTAATTATCATGAATTCCCACGGCGAAGTATCTCAATGGTATTCCTTTTCATAGGGGTATAAATAAAATAGACGGAACATCAATCATACTTCTGGTCTATGAGTTATTAGACTTTTAGTCTCGGGGCCTGGTTAGATTCATGCATGATTCAACATGACCGTATTTCAACCTTACCCCCGACCTCTAGTTGGGTATAATCAAATGCACCATGATGCTCTAGGAAAACCATTTCCGCTGATTGTTCGTTAAACAATCGTTGGGTGCCAATGATATGGACAAATAAATTAAAGGAGTTAGTAATAGGTCTGGCTTCGGTCCGACCGCGTCGGATTGACCCGGTCCGACCCCGTCACGGCCGACCAGGTCTAGGTCGACCTAGTCAGACCTGATGGGTCTGGCCCGGCCCATTGGGCAGGCCCGCCTCTTAGGTTTGGTCTGGCCCACTGGGCCTAGCCCAGCGGGCCGCTTGTACGGTTCTGCCCGGGCTCGGGGCCGGTTTGGCCCGGAACATCGCGCGGGTGCAGCTCGACACGACTCATCCCGGAGGGCACAACGAGGCCAGTACAACCAATGGACCATGAGGGGGGTTGCGGTCCATCTTGAGAGGCCGGCATGGCAAGGTCACCGCTTCGGTCAGTCGGAGGCTCGGGCGGCCATGGAGTTGGGAGGCGCCCGGGTAGGTCGGGAGGCGGGCCAGTGGGCGACTGAGGGGTGGATCAGCCAGTCCGGGATGGCCAGAGGTATGGTGATTCCTTGACCAGAGCAGGCCGGTGGGTAAGGCTGGGGCACAGGGGAGGCATGGTGGCCGAGAGGATGGGTGGTGCGGGCCGGTGGCGGTGCAGCCGGGGTGTCTAGGTCGAAGGGCTGCGGTTCAGCCCGGAGCACCGGAGCGCCGAGGGGGTGGGGTGGTTCGCGGAGGCTGCGGGTATAATGACCCTTTCCATCACCTCCTTCATCATTCAGTCACCTTATCACCATACCAATTTTCATCAAAAACAAGAACGATGGAGGGGTCAGCCCATGTTGGTTTGGCTGGCACCAACCGCGTTTAGGATGGTAGCAATAGGATCTCAAGAACGAAGCATAAAAACCAACCCACAAAGATTAATCCCAAAACCCGCAAAAAGGGAATCATCCATGTTCTTCGTTTAATATGAAACGAAGAACGAGGGTGTAAATCATATTCAAAATAAAACTCCAACCTTTGATTGTCAATCGTCAATGTTGAAGTCACAGAAAGAAGATAAAGGAGTTCGTCATTCGTCATGTCTTCCACGCACTTCTAATCCCGACGTACGTCGGCTCATTGACGACGATGCGGAAGTCGGTTGTTGATGACGTCTCATGACTTTTGAAGCATTGAAGAAGAAGTCAAAGAAAGTCGGCAAGCATCGTTCTTCATTCTTCGTTGGGAGGTGGGTTCTTCATTGGGAGCTTTCTCCCAAATCTTCTTCTCAAAGCTGCAACCAAAATGAATATGCCAAAAAAATAATAGAATGTAATGTCATATTATTTTTTTGGCACAATATTCAAATTGGTCAAATTAATTAGTTAGGCTCCCATAATTAATTCAAGGGGATGGCACAAAGAATTAATTAGGGGAGGTGAAGAGGCTCTCCCTCATTAATGAGGGAGAGTGGAATGGTTTTCCTCACCTCCTTTTAATAGGGGAGTTTAGCCCTGTGTGGTCCCCATGTCATTAACCCTTGCAGGAGGTTACGTTAGGGTGGGCCCCACCATAATATCCTCTCATGTGATGTTAAGGTGTGGTGGTCCCACCTCTAACTTCCATGAGGAGATTTAACTGTCAAATAAAAATAAATCCAAACATTTTATTTTTATTTAATTCAAACTATAAAAACCACAAAAAACTCTCTTTTATTCTCAACTCACTATCGTCGAAGTGAAGGTCTCCTTAAGCGAATACCGGCAATGTGACTTCAATAGTACCCTCAGATTTCAATTCTGAGCACCTGTTCAAAATTTACAAAATTCCACTCGAGCATTTACTAAACGTACCCAAAAAAATGATCGAAAAATTATTATCAATAACACTAGAATAGCACCGATCAAGGTTTGGATCTACCTAGGTGAAACACACCCGAATGAACACAATGGTAATCTCAGATTTTTAATCTGTGTTACCCTTTAAAAGTCATAAATTTTACAATAAAATAATTGTCACTTAATTATATTATTAGCGGCAAAAAACTATATTTTTCTAGTGGCCCGCACTGGCCAATTTTGGTATCTTTTTACTAAAGACATGCCCACACGAGTTCAATAGTGGTATCAGATTTTTATTCTGAGTTAAAGTTTTTGATTTAAATGAATTTGAAAAATAAAATAATCTATTTAATAATTTTATTTAAGGTTATGCCATTATTGTTTTTTCTAAGTGGAGGATTGTGCTGACTAATCTTAAGTCGCTCCTAGGATAAACTCGTCCTCCTTAGGGCAACAGTGCCCTCAGATTTCTGATCCAAGTAACCATTTATTTGCTATTCCACATTTCAAGAAAATTTCTTATGCGCATTAACATAAGATTAACAAACCTTTTACAGATCATTCGGGGCAATCCGGGCCTCAGAATCACGAACTGTCATATTTCACGGACTCATAAAATTCTTATTTATTTAAAAAAAATACATGGAAATTTTGGGTCTTTACATTCTCCCCACATCATGTCTATACTTCCCCATATGCCACAACTCAAACTAACGAAACAAATGGGGGTACTATGCACGCATCTTAGCCTCCTGCTCCCATGTGCGCTCCGAGAGGTTCTCATTCTATCAACGATCACACACCAGAGGTATCCACCATCCACATAGGACCTGCTCCTGTCGATCCACAATCTCTACTGGAACTTTGGTAAAAGTCACCCCATCATCGATGTCCATCTCTCCATGGCTGATGACATGAGAAGGTTCATGTACATTTCTCTGAGTAGGGATATATGGAAGACATCGTGAACCTGGTGAAACTGAGGTGGAAGATGTAAGTGGTAATCCACCTCTCCAACTCTACTGAGGACCTGGAAAGGTCTGATGAACCATAGTGATAACTTTCGGCCTCAGCCAAATCTCCACAAACTTCGTCAATGTGAGACTGGTAGAAAGACGTGGTCACCATTCTCGAACTCCAGAGGACTCCGTCTTCTATCAGCATGTGACTTCTGCCTACTCTGTATAGTCTTCATCTGCTCCTCGATGATTTGCACATTCTCTGTGGTACCCCACAACATCTCTTGTCCCACAAGTGCTAACTCCCATGGGTCATTCCAGCACAAAGGTGATCTGTATGGTCGCCCGTACAATCCCTCTAAAGGTTCTATCCCGATGGTGGAGTAATAGTTGTTGTTGTATATACACACCAACACGGCTAAGTGATCCTCCCAGCTGCGACTGGAGTTGATGACAGAATCACGAAGCATGTCCTCAAGGGTCTGAATGGTCCGGTCAGTCTGACAGTCCATATGAGGATGGAAGGCGGTGCTCAAACAAATCTATGTCCCAAAAGCCTCTAGCTTCCCCTTCCATGGCTGTGAAGTAAAAAATTCATCGCGATCAGAGACAATAGTCGAATGTACACCACATAGCCGCACAATATATTGAAAATAGAGGCATCTCAAGCCCTCTACTAAACCCTGATATCTGATTGGTAGGAAGTGGGCCGACCTGGTGAGTCAGTCAATTATCTCGCAAATTCAGTCATGTCCTCTAGATGTACGTGGAAGTCCAATCATTAAGTCCATGAATATCCCATACCACTTCCACTCTGGTACCTCTAAAGGTTAAACTAAGACTACTTGTACCTGATGTTTTGCCTTCACCTGGTGACAAATGAGGCATCGAGAGACAAACTCTAAAATTACTTTCATCATTTCCAGCCCCCAGTGATGTCGTCAAAGGTCCTGGTACTTCTTCGCCACTTATGAACGTACTGCTAGAAGCGATGTGTGTAACTCCCTCAAAACTGCCTCAATATGTGACACTAGTACCATTGTACGTCCTCCAATGATTATGACATGCTCCCCACCTTCAGAAAATCCATCATGTTCCTACCTTGTGGATATCTGAGCACCTCGTTTCTCAAAGTTAGTGACCCCATGTTGTGACTCCCTAACATGCTGAAGAAGTGGGGTAGTGACTGTAAGAGACTGAAGAAAGTATTCTCTATCTCAATCCAAAATGGATATATGTAAAGAATCTAGCTGATATGTCAGCTCACTGAGTAGATACATGACATACCTCTTGCTGAGTGTGTTTGCTACCATGTTCCCCTTCCTAGGAGTATAAAAAAACTCAATATAAACTTCTTCTACCACGAGGGTGAGGTTTGCCGACTCATGAGTGATTATATGCACCCTCAAATGTATGAGTTTATCCTGTGCTTTCTAGGATTACTTTTTCAACGACCAAGGAAAAACCCTTCACAACGCTGTAGATAAATCACAACATCTTTGCCTAATATAATTAATCTTAGTGTGAACTGTGGATGTCAAGTCCAAATCCAATCTAATGTCGTCAGGCCTCGATGCTTCCACCAAGAGGTTCCAACCAAAACTCTCGCCTCAGGTGTCATATCACACCGTCGGAGTAAATGTGATTATTGAGTATCCTCTTAACGGTATCTATAGACTTGAGGTTCATGTCAATAGTTTAAATGGACCTCCAGGTCCTGGAAAAGATTAGTGGATGGAATTAATGATTATTATCTATTTCAATTGAAACATAAGCTAGTAGTAGACATATACTGTACCTCGAATCATTACTAGATCCCTTGGGTCACATTCCTTGACCGCATGCAATTAATCTCTTCCCATGTCCTCCAACTCCCTCAGCTTGGAAGGGTCCACAAAGAGGGGGTAGTTGTAACATGTTGAAATACACACCCCCACTTGCTACTCTTCTAGCACTACTTCCACATCTGTTTCCTAGAAGATTCATCTATCCATAACACATTTTACACGCCCAAGTCACTAAGACTGGTTCAGTTCTTTTCTTTCCCATTTCTATCATTCACTGGTTGTATCCCTTCAGCCAATGAACATTGAACCACAAAGGTTCTCTATAGAAACCTAGCATAAGTATGAATGAATAGAGTAATAGTGTATGCTCGAATGTTCATTAAAAAATAATCTCTCAGAAGTTTGATCCCCGATGAACGGATCGTATCATATTCATCGAGTACCAGGAATGATCAGTACGCCTCGATGGATACTCAGTTACTGACATGTCGTCCTACCGATGCGGTAGAAGTTCTAGAGAACCCTCAAAAAGCTCCTCGATCCAGTCCTCAACCACCTATGAGTCAGGCTCACCTAGGAACCTACAGGGTATCTGATGTTGAAACACGTGTAAGGCATTAATCCTACATGTTTAGTCTACTGGTACCGTCAACTGTAACTACTGACCAACATGTAGTGATATAGCTGGCACACTACCCGAAGGTACTATTTCCGGCAACAATCCACATACCAAAGCATCATCACTAAGCGGACCACCCTCATAGTCACTCAATGAAAATGTCTAGTAGCTAAGATCAACGTCTACTCTACCGGTGTCTCAACTAGATGGGAAAATCTAGCAACCTCCTCCAGCCATCCCTCAGCTGTGTGGGAATCTGTCTCACCTCAAAACCTCAGAGTCCTTTACTGCAAGAACTAATGAAATGCGCTCAGTCGGCGTTCACCATATGCTAGTGTGGCTGGTGGTATCTGCTTCCCAATGGGTGGTGGTGCTGATGGTACACCATCCGAAGGTTCCAACATAGTAAGATGGCCATGCACCGGAGCCTCATTGCTCGGTGGGCTATCAGTGTGAAAAATTACTAGAACTCTAACTGTCTTTCTGCGTGGAGACAACCTAAAAGAAACAGATGTGACACAATCAAATATTAAACATGATGTGTTGACCTGGTTGAGTTGACTTAAATAAAACTTTTGAAAACAATCACACAAATAGTGTTTCCATGGAAAGAGTCGAAAATCTATTATCAAGGTCCTGGTGTATGGATACGTTTCACACCACCTCAACACTGGGCACCCGAAAGTGAAAACCACACTCAATACCCTTAACAATATTTCTTTATATAAAAGAATGATTGGAGTCCTATGTTTTGTGGTAGAACTGACTCCTCTGATACCAATTTGTCACGACCCGTCCCCCGGGGCCCGTTTCGTTAGTACCCCAAGACCGTCTTCCATAGGCCAGGGGCTAGTGAGTAGCACCAAAGGCATAAATCAATAAACTAGTAAGGCATTGCCTTTAAAACATGAAAACCCACACAATTGAGTAAGAGATAGATGAACAACACTATGTAAAACTATATACAAAGAGTGATGAATGTAAAGGGGATGGAATACAAGACCAAAATGAAAATACAATTACAACTCAAAACATGTACAATGGAAAAGGAAAAAACAGTTGAATGGTGAAGAGAAGATCGTGGTGTGTCCACCACAGATCCTAACTAAAGGGTAGGTACCTATAGACTCTTTGACACTCCATGTCCTTCAATGTCTTCCACGTACCGACACGTCCTATGGTCCACCTCCGGGTACAATCCAGTCCTAGTACTCTCATCCTCAGTCAGTGATGTTCGTTGTCTACAACCAAAACAACGAGGTGCGGGAAATGCCCATGCAGGGGTGAGTATAATGATACTTAATAGAGACCCTGAGATCCTCAAGGTATCACTAATTCAAACAAGGATAAACTAAAAAGTATGAAGTCAACAGATAACCAGACTTATGTATATGCCCATACGTATACCTAAGTTATCATGTAATCCATCTCAATCATGAGATAAATTCAAAAGGTTACTTACTCAGCTCCACCAGGATTTTATTCTAGGGATATTATCATATAACATCCCTAGTCACATAGTCGAAACCTAGGCTACTGGAGAACTCCTCCACTATCAAGTACTGTGGGCCTACCGTACAACAAAGTGTCCCGCTCTAGTATTCATGGTGAAAGGTCACTGACTAGACACATAGAAATGGATGATACTGAAGAAGTTGTCGATAACCTTCTACACAGCCCAGTTTGATGGTAAACCCTAAGAGGTAGTCGGGTAACCCACTACCCAGCCCAGCTGGAGGGTATACCCTATGATGTCATTGGGTAACCCACTACCCAGTCTAGCTAGAGGGTAAACCCTAACGGTGAATGGGTAACCCACTACCCAGCCCAGCAGGAGGGTAATCCATTAGAGGTGGTCGGGTAACCCACTGTCCAGCCTAGTTTGAGGGTAAACCCTATTGGTGAACGTGTAACCCACTACCCTGCCCATATAGAGGGTAAAGTCGAAACTGGTCTAATATCTCCACACTATGTTCGCTCATCTACGAGAGGATATGTTCCACGAGCTATAGGTTGATACTCCAATTATCACAAAGTCCCACATCAAAGTATCTCAATGGTTTGCCTTGTCATAGGGGTATCAACACAACATATGGAACGTCAATTAGACGTTTGGTTTGTGAGTTATTAGTCATTTGAATCGGGGGCCCGATTGGATTCATGCACAACCCAACCTGATGATATTTCAATATTACCACGAACTCTATTGGGATATACTCAAAGGGAATGTCACACTCCAGGAACCCCAGCACCACTGATGGATCATGAAACAGTCATCTTGTGCCAAAGATATGGCCAACGAAACTAAAGGGGTCAGTAATAGGTCCGGCTCCGTTCTGGCCAGGTTGGACTGACCCAGTCCGACCTAGTCTGGGCCGACTCGGTCAAGGTCATCCCATTCAGACCTGTTGGGTATGGCCTGGCCCATTGCATGGGCCAGCCTGTTTCGTTTGTACCGGCTGGCTGGGCCTTGCCCAGGCGGCCATGTGGGCTGTTCGACCCTGACTTAGGGTTGTTTCGACCCAGAGAGTAGTGAGGGAGCGACCCGACACGGATCTGCCTAGAGGGCGTGGACAGTCCGGTTCGACCAGGGCGTCACAATGGGGTTCACATGCCGTTTTGGGTGGCTTACGCGGCCATGGTTCCCCTTCGGTCAGGTGGCGGCTGTGGGGGTCGGGCTGTCGGGAGGCGGCTGGAAGGAGGGTCAGCGTGCGGTAGGGCGGTGGTGCGGCTAGTGCAGGCTAGCGGGCGGTTTGGGGGAACTCAGCCAGTGCGGTCCGGCGGCTTTGGCTAGGGCTCATGGGAGGTGCAGCAGCTGCGAGGTTGGGAGGCGCGGGCCAGTGGCGGTGTGGCCAGGGTGGCTCAGTCGAAGGGCAGCGTTTCAGCCCAGAGCATCGGAGCACCGCGGGGGCAGCGCGGTTTGCTGAGGCCGCGGGTAGCACAACCATTGTCATTACTTCCATCGTCGATCCGTTTCATCATCCCCATTCCAATGTCAAAAACAAACAATAATAGCGGAGGTGTCGGGCCATGTTGGTTTGGCATTCACTCTCCACATTTAGGGTGGTAGCAATTCGCTCTCATGAGCGAAGTATAACAACCAACCTATAAAAAGTAATGCCAAAACCCGAAAAAGGGAAACAACCTCGTTCTTTGTTTAACAAGAAATTAAGAACATGGGTGTAAATAATATTCAAAATATAACCCCTACCATTGATTTTTGGTCATCGATGATGAAGTCATAGAAAGAAGACGAAAGAGTTCGTCATTCGTCTCATCCACCACACACTTCCAATCCCAAGCTATGTCTGCTCGTTGAAGACGATGAGGAAGTCGGTCGTCGAAGACGTCTCATGATGGTTGAAACATTGAGGAAGAATTCAAAGAAGTTCGGCGTTCTTCATTCTTCATTCTTCATTGATAGATGGGGTTCTTCGTTGGGAGATTTCTCCCAAATCCTCCTCTCAAAGATGCCACCAAAATGAATATTCCAACAAAATAATAGATTGTAATATCCTATTATTTTGCTGGCACAATATTCAAATGGGTCTAATTAATTAGGTATGCTCCCCTTAATAAATTAAAGTGGTTGGAATTAGGAATTAATTAGGGGACGTGAGGAGGATCTCCCATATTAATGATGGAGAGTTGAGAGGCTTTCCTCTCCTCCCATTAATAGGTGAGTTTACCCATGTGTGGTCCCCACGTCTTAACAACTTACGGGAGGTTATTTTAGGGTGGGACCCACCACCATAACCTCTCACAGGAGGTTACAGTGTGGTGGCCCTACCTCCAACTTCCATGAGGATATTTTAACTATCAAATAAAAATAAACCCACAACGTTTATTTTTATTTAATTCAAACTCTAAAAACCCCAAAACTATCATTTATTCTCAACTCACTACCATCGATGTCAAGGTCTCCTTAAGAGAATACCAGCACTACATGTTCAACAGTTCCCTCAGATTTCAATTATGAGCCCTGGTTCCAATCTTACAGAATGCCACTCGCGTAATTTCTAAATGAACACAAAAAAAAATCCAGAAAATTATTATCAGTCACCCTCGACCCACACCCGTCGAGGTTAGGCTCTGCCTAGGTGAAACAAAACCCAATGAACAAACCATACTCTCATATTTTTAATCCGAGTTTTCATTTAGATGTGATGAAATTTAAAAAATATAATTGTCACTTAATTATTATATTTGCATCCAAAAACAAACTTTTTCTAGTGGCCGGCGCTGGCCAAATTTAGTATATGCTTAAATAAATCATGCCTTGATGAGTTCAGTGGTGGTCTCTGATTTTTAATCTGGGTTATAGATTATGATTCATATGAATTTGAAAAATAAAATAATCTATTTAATTGTTTTATTTATGATTATTCCATTTTTTGGGATTTCACACAGCAGGCCCACGCCGACTAATCTTAAGTCGCGCCTAGGGTAAACCCACCATCCTGAGAAAAACCGTGCCCTCAGATTTTTTATTTGAGTAACTATTAATGTGTTATTCCACTTTTATGGGAAAACTGCTTACATACATTAACATAAGTATAATAAAACATTGACAGATCATTTCGGGAACTCCGTGACTCGGAATCGCGCACTGTGAGATTTCATAGACTCGTAAAATTCATATATTTTTTAAAAAATTACATATTTATTCCGGGTCATTACACTTCCCCATTTAAAAAAATTTCTCCCAAAAAATTCATTATCAGTATCAAATAATTTATATTTTTTTGTTTCCTTAATAGAACCCCACATAATAAAAAAAATGATAAAAAAAAAGTAATTTAAAAAATTATACATGGAACCATAATGCTTACCTAGAGTAACAGATAACTAGTTTTCTAGGTAGGAGAAAAAAAGTGGCAGTTGAATACGTGGGCATGGAATATAAATATAACTATCTTATTCTCATATGTTTATATTGATCAAATATATTCCAAAATAAAATTCCATGCTTCAATAACACCCACAACACTAGAATTACTCACTCTAATTGAATATCCACTTTTTAATATTACATCTCAAAAGGCTACTCAATAAACATTCTATGATACTTTATTTTTTTTTTGTAAAAAATAGTATTCAAGACCATGAATAAAATTTAAAATATGATACTCATGGAAAATAGGATTATATAATCCTCTATTTTGGAATTTTAGTATACCATGGTTATTATTACGGTGTGTGGATGTTTGTGTATTTAGGGTGATGGTCTATCCATTTTAGACATATCATTATTTTAGTATTATCACTTTTGGGATAAGGAATCCCCTTATTTACTATATACATGTATGATTTTTCCAGATAGAGGCACAATATAAATCATATTGGATACTGTGGTGATTCCATCTATAATTTTTGTTTAATGTGTACATGTTGATTTTTTGGGTAATGTATTGGTTTTGGGACCTGAAATTGTTTAAATATTTATTTTTATTTCTTTAGTCAATAAATATATTTTTGAATTTTTAATAAATTAATATTTTTTAGATATAATTATATGATTCTGTGGTTTTTTTATTTTAAATATTAATTATCATTGTGAGATAGTGTTTTAATGGATCTATAAGAGGATATTGGGTTCATATTTTGTGAGTTTAAATAGATATTTTAGTGAGGTTATAAGGGTAAATGGAATAATTTGAGTAATTAGTAAAATATTTCAAGAATCAATATGTTGTTGGTGTAAATAATGGCCAAAATTGTTTTAAATAGGATAGATAATCTATAGAGTAACCTTTTCAGTCACTATGAACCTATAAGTTGGAGGATGAGAACATTGTAATGGGATATCAAGAACAAATTGGATTCTCCATGTAACTAGTTGTTCCATTATGTATCCATTAGGGATCATTCATATATCCTGGGGTCCTAAGTATATTATTTAACAGTGGAATTTGTAATAATCTAGCCCCATAAATATTTATTACCGTGGAAGGGATTTGACCTGGGAAGTATAGAGGGAATTAGGTCTCTTCCACCATCCCCCATCTCCATCATCATCCACATCTCATTTGACGAAAGTATATTATATGAAATTTCAATGATCTATTATTATAAATTAATTATTTTTATGACAGAGAGGTAATACCCATATCAATGTCTCCCACTATCCTTTTTCCCATTATATTGATTTCTGATAGTTTTGTTTTTGATATTTTCGAGATAAGAGCATCCAATTCGACATAATAATGTATATTTAAATATATATAATGTAAATATGAGTTTTCCTCATCATGTGATAGAGATTCCTAAATTATTTTCTATAATTATCATAGTTTTTAGATGTTGGTGTATGTGTGTTTTATGGATATAGACACATGAGACAAAAAAGGGTTCCCTAAAATACCAAAATTTGATAAATAAATTTTTGAAATCATATTTGAACAATGTAGCCACATCAAAAATAGATAATTAATTATTTAAATTAAGGACATATACAGTAATATATAAAACATTTTATAATAAATTATATATGAAACATTGGTCAATAAAATTTTATAATAATTAATAAATGAATTATAAAATTGTATGATGTTTTAAATGAACATTTTGGTACTAGTGAAATGCTATTTTAGAGTCCCAGTAATGGTGCCCCAAACTACATCAAGTTTTATTTATTAATCCCATTATATAAATAAGAAATTATAATTTTATTAATTTATTTATTATGGTTTTTTATTATGGCCTAAGTATATGTGAATTTTTTGGGTTCAATAAGAGTACCATTATATATATATATTTTAAATTTAGTATATTGTTCTAATTTAAGATATTAGTATTTCAAATTATTTTTTATGAAGCCACTACAAGTCTGTAACCTATACCTTATATAGAACAATGCCTAAGGTCATTTCATGATTTAGATTAGTTTGGGATATGTTTATTTATGTAGGTTTTTTGTATTAACGAAGACTATAATTTTATGATGAAAGTGAAACAATACGATTCAAAATCAAAAAATCAATGAAATCCCTCAAAAATCGTAATGAAACAAGAGTACATTTACATACCAGTCTATGAAAATGTTTTCATTACTTAAAAGAAAATACTTTAATCAATCGACCCCCTATAATATACATGTATGGTCACTACATCAAAATAGACATGATTTTTTTCCAATTTCTATGGTCATCATAAAAGAAATATCATTTTAAGTATTCATTATCTTATTCATTTATATATCAAATAAAAAAATTATGTACTCCACAATTTCTATACCATATTATGGTGAAACAAATTTCTTCATGAAAACGCCTAAAAAACTTTTTTATTGATATATTAGTGATAACTATCATTATAAAAAATGACAATGATTAAATATTCTTCCCATAATCCCCTATTGTCTGAGATATTTGTTCTCGATAAATCAAATATTGTATGAATAGTCCTTATATATTAAATTTTTTTATAACAACTGATATTCAATTATAATATGAAAACATTCGATTACAATAAAACTATATAAACAATCCATTTATTTATTTCATTAAACATGAAATCAAATTTTATAGGATGAATATTCATTTGGATCATTATATGTAAAAGTAGTACTATAATTAATTTTTGTACATTTCCCCCATAAATTGGATTTTATGAATAAATTAATTTTTATTATTTGAATATTTATAATTTAATTTATATTAATACATTTATAATATATTTATATCAGTTTTATAGATATAAAAATATAATCATTTTGATGTTTAAAGGGATATTTTCTAAACACAATGTTTTTAATGAATAATTTACAATCATTATTATTAATTAAAATATTTATTAATGATGAATTAATTTAAGGAAATTTATATATTTTAAATAATGATATATGAGTATAAATACAAATAATGATTATTAATAGTTAATAAATAAATATGAGATCAACTGATTATTAAAAATTGAATTTCTTGATAACCCATTTATGACATGTTTTTTCTGGTTTATTTTAAAATATAATACAAGAACAAATATTAATTTAATTATATAAAATTTATTAAATAATCTTAATTAGAATATCTGCTATTAGTTTGTATGGGCACCAAATTCATTAATTAAATTGAATTTTAAAAATAGTAAAAATTAATTATCATGGTTAAGGTTAAAAACATTTTTTCTGGTGCGAATATAAAAATTTAAGTACAAAAATGAAAAAAAACCTTATAGACTTCCATTTTTATATTTTGACCATATCCATGTTTCATTTGAACATGAACCATTTTGGATCCATATTACAAAGAAAATGGCTTGATAATATTCCTAAAATTTTGCAATTTACATTTTTCTGTAACTCACCTCATCTATAAAGAAGAACCTTCTCCCATAAAATCTTCACATGTCTTATGAAATTTTTCTCAACAAACCACTATCACCATAGAATCGTTATTTACATCCTAGATATTGTATTTTACTGAAAATATCAACCCTAGGGTCCAAAATAAGTGATCTAATAGAGGCTTTTCTAAGTGATCAAAAATTTCCTCACCAAGCTCTAACTCTTTCCTTCTACTTGTTCCACCGTTAATTATTTATTAAAAACACAATATAGAAAAAAAATTATATCTATTATATAATATATTTTTTTGTTTTTATTGAATAATATATGTCAATATCCTTGTCTAAAAAATTATAAACAAGAACATCGGTCATCTATACATCAGTCTACCAACTAGTGAACTGAAGTAATTTTTTTCCATATCCTACTCAGAAGGATATTTAAAATCAAGGATTTGATTTATTTATATGATAATTGTCATGTGATATTTATTTTGGGAAATTAATATATCACCTGCTTCATTATCCTCTCACACATTAAATAAAATCATAGCATCCCTCATGTGAGAATATGGCATACTCTCTCCACTATATGATGTGACTCATTTTCATATACAAATCCCAAGATTAATTTAAAAATGTATTTAATAAATAGATATTAAATTTATAAAATTAATATAATTGTGGATTTTGTTAAATTATGTCTTATTCACAAAAACAGAAACATTCACAACAAAACATGTACGAAAAAATGATTCAGATAATAATAGAAACAATTGTAATAATAAAATATTACTAACTAGTAACTGATAAGAGATTAAGAGAGTATAATTTATGAAATAATAAATATATTTTAGGTTTTAGTATAATTTACTAACCTGTTTAAATGCATTATACATTGTTTTAAATCATATTTAACTAAATGGAAATTTGAGGAATGTGATTTCATTTAAAATTATAATCTATCAAAACATATATTACAATATATAACAAACCATTTATTTCTGATACATATATTTAGATGTTTAAATATCAAATTTAAAATCAAAATTATTCATTAGTATTCTTTTTGGGTTTAGAATACTAATTTTTCCATGGATGTAAGAATTTATTTTACAATCTAACTTTATTTTGGTATTTATTTTATATTCCTTAATAGAATTTTCTTATTTCTCAATTAGAAGAATAAATAAATTTTCTTATCTTTTTTATATGTAAATATTTTCTGTATTTAATTCTATTTTTTCCTATTTTTTAACTTTATTTGTGAAAATAAATGATTTTAAGAAAACTATATTTTATCTCTCATTTAATCAAAAATGTTTTTCATTGAAGTCCATAATTTTCAAAATTGTTGGAAAAAGTCCATTTTACCTTTATAATTATTTCTTACAAATGTTTTATGTAATGATTTTATCTTTAAAAGTTATAAAAAGAATCTTTCTTATTTTTAATGAATGTTCCTACTTTTATTTTCTTTATAAAAAATAAAAAGGATTATTTTTTAATTTATACAACTTTATCAAACATCCCCACTACCATAACAATATTATGAAAAAACGATTCTTGTGCATGCTTTTAATTTTTTCAATGAAAAATATTTAATGAATACTAATTTTATATTTTAAATCAATTTTATAATTTTTATGATGTAAACATTATTATTATAGAACCTATTTTTCTGATCAATATATTTTCATCTCTTATCCCTTATTCATTTTGTTCTCGTCATATTTCACTTGGGGAATTAACATTTTTTGGTCATTTTACATTTAATTTATAACAAATATCCATATTCTTTAAATAAAATATATTATTACTTCAAAAACAACAATAAATTTATAAATATTATATTAATATAAGACATAATTGATTGGTTCGGAAAACCAATGATATATATATATCATTACACAATAGATTGATTTATAGAAAAAAAATTATGATTTAATTCATCTTTAAATAAATGAGTAATGCATTGAACATGTAGTGATTGGTGGGTCTTGGTAAGAGATATAACCTCATTGCATTGACATGTATCAGGAGACAAATCAATTGTACATATTAAATTGATTTGGGTGTATACCTACCCAAGTTTTTATACATTTTTAAAATAATATCATGTTGGTATAAGTATTATGTTTTTTTAGATCATGACATCCAATATTATTAATATAATTACTTAGTATTTTAGTTATTATTATCAATTTGATTATTTTATTGACATTTTCCAAGGATGTATTTTTTTCTCAATATATTTATTAAAAGTAATATATATATCATTAGTAAAATTTCCATATTTATTATTACTCATTTACTCATGAAAGCATCTGCTTAATGTCACCATAGTTATGATTTTTATATCACTGTTATATTTTAATTTTCTAATTGATATGATAAATATTTATATTAATTATAAAAATCATGTTTACTATTTTCTATTATTATGTGTTATATTTTATTTACAATGTAAAATTGGTATCGTGTATGTAAAATTCACTCAAAGACTACTAAAATGATTAGTATTTAGGATTTAAAAAACTTTTATTTATGCCATTGTAATAAAGATACCACAAACTAAATGTTTTTGGATTTCAGGATGTTATATTTGGTATCCAGTGATTTGTTTTCAAATATGGTAACTTGATTTAGGAAAAAAAATATTTGATTGAATGGAAACATTTGTTACATGATGAGGATATGTAAACCTTGGGTAACACCAAAATTTTTTACGGTAGATATTAATTGGTTTCTCCAAAAAATATTACCCTTTTTCCATACTATTTGTGGATTTTGTTTTTGAATAGGTATATATAGGGGTAATAATCCCTAAAATATTTGGCCATAATTCAGTTACCCAATGAGTGTGCCCTTATTACGCACTTCATTTAACACAACTATTAGTTTTTTTAATTTAATATATTTCATTAAAAATCATTATGATTGATTTATAAATATTCATATTAATTACAGATATTCTCTAACAAATGGATTATGATTTCTAGATTAATAGTGTATACATTTACAATTTATGTTAAACGTTACACTATAAATAAATGTATACATTATGATAAAAACTGATAATTTTAATGAATAATTTTTTATAATCCATTTATTAGAAATGGTGTCTGGAAGAACCAATCATATCAATATTCTGGTAAAATGTAGTAAATTACCAACTAAAAGATCTAGTAAAACATTGGTAGGAACTAAGAACATCATTCCTATAGTAGGTAAGAAGAACTAGTTTTGTAATAATTAATTTACACATGTTGATAAACATGATTTTTAGTGGAATGATACACCTATATTGGATCTTTTCATGCGATATAATAGCCTATAATTTTTTAGAAACAGAAATCCTATATTACCTAAGAAATTAATTCATCCCATAGGAAAGATATTCATAGAATTAGGATTCTATTAAAAGGAAAAATGTAATAAATGAAGTATATAAAGGTAATACTGATTAATGGTGGTAATTTATCTACAATACTTGGTACGTATATGAAATATAACTCTTGGAATGTGGAAATTCTAATGTAAAATTATATAAAATATATTTCCCTCGTGATAAATGAATTGAAATAAATAGAATAGTTTTCACTATAATAAAAAATGCAAGATTAATTAATTTTAATGTAATAATCTGCCATTAAAATACATTTTAGGAATTTTATATATTATATATTAAATATGAAATACATGATTTACTTTTTCTTTGAATGGATTAGGAAAATCCTCTATATTACACTAGTTTTTCAAACATTGTCTTTATATGTATAAATAGTGTTATATTCCATTAAAATAGAGGATAGATTGTATAGATCGTATATATTCAAGGGTAATCAAGTGAATAAGATTTAATATGATCATCAATAATAAGGGAATATGTTGAATATATAGAATAAAATGTTGTAATTTTTATTATGTTAATGTTGTTGATGAAAACAATGTGGAAAATGGTAGATAGACCTGGAAGTGTGTCACAAATATGATAATAAATGTAATATAGATTATGAATGTAAGGTAATGATGGATACATATAACTTCTCATACATTACATACATTGATATTACTTAAAAATTTGAAGTATATTCATTAAAAAATATAATAAAGCTACGACTAGACCTTATAGTTATATTGTCCTTAGAACGAGGGAATCATTATCTATTGTATCATAAAAAATCTATATTGTCACATTTTTATTTCTTCATAACAATACCCATTACTTATATGTCTTAATTTTTACACATATTAATTATCTGTGCAAAAGAATCATATTAATGGGTGAGCTCAAATGTTCAATAATGGTAAATAAGGAAAATATAAATCATATCATAATCATAATACAATAGAACATAACATTTGAATTTATTATCATATATAAATGATCGTTATATCATTTCATGGGATAAAAGTTCATAATAATTAATGATCATAATAAAAAAGTCCTAAAATAATACATGATTTTGTGGAATACACATAATCACTATAAAATAATTTAATATTAAGGAAGTATCATTATTAAGACTGTCATTGTGGACAAAGTCCATTACTGAACTATGATTACATGGAATTCCGACCATGTATTACTGAAAAATAATTACATGGATTTATATTCAGGTATTTCTTAGGAGACATAAATATTTTCCCATATCATTAGATGAAGATATATTTCTCACCCATCTCATAATTAAATCATTCTTGTGTGTTCCATTGAAACAAAAATCATTAATCATAGCATATTCCAAGGAATATAATGAGTTTCTTAAATATAATTCCATCATAACAAAATCCATGTAATAAATAGATTTCAAAAATATAATTCCATGATAAATAAAATTAAATCATATTATTAATATGAATAGTAACATAATCATATTTAATGAATGATATCTTATATAGAAAGTAATTTTGAAATAACACCTAAAATTAAATCATGAGGAAAATATCATTTCTTATTGTAATATGTATTCTTTTCTCAAATCACAACATAATTTTAAATGTAAATAATTTCTTTGAAAATAAAATTGAAAACTTATAAGGGATGGTTCATGTATATATTCACGATGAAACAATAAAAATCAATTCATTCCATATTAGATTGAAAGATATTATTCTCGTAGTTTTTCTAGAAAGTCAAAAATTACATTTTATCAAAAACAACAAAAGATTCATTTGAAACCATTTAGTAAAAATTTACAAATTGGTAAAATTGATAATAAAAAATCATAAGAATAAGAATAAAATTATATATTTAAAAAAATACTAGTCGATGATAATTATAGCCTAGAAAATATTTATGTATAAACAATATCAGATAACAATGAGATTGTAAAATTTTCCCTTACCTCAGGCCGGTTTTCCTTTGTATGTATTCAATCCTTAGGTATAATAATTTTAATGTTTCTATTGAAATATTTCATAATCATAGTCATTTTTATGATATTATATATGATTATATTATCATATTTTTTATTAACATTTCATTGTCACCTGTTATTCGGATATTAACTTCTTTATGTTCTAATGTATGTTTCTTCAGATAAGTTCTTATTCAACACCACAGGTTATAGTTATATCATTTACATGCTGATAATATAATAATATATATAATATCTATTCATTCCATTCAAGTATATAATAGTTGTTTAATGAAGATTGTATAGAACTAATCACATAACATCATAGAGACGGTTGGCCATATGTACACATGATCGATGATATCATTTCGATAAATTTTGAATGGTACTAACGTTTATGGTGTGTAATGTGTCAGAATAAGAATAATGTTATATTAATCATAAATATTTATTATTTCTATCATTATACCCATCAATGTAAGGTGGTGATGGAAAACAGATTAAACCTAGGTGTAGAGGAGGTATGTCTTACGTACACACGCATAGGTATTTTGTTTTTCACTTCATAGATAAAGGGTGTAATGTGGTTTTTTCATAATTATAATAATATATCAGTATATTAGTGATAGTGATATTTTAATTTATAATGAAACAACTGATAAAGATAAAGTAGAATAAAAATGAAATTTGATATAATCGGTAGAAGAGATTACCTCTTACTCGACGTGCTTCCTCTAAATATCTTCTTACAACACTAGAGATTGACATTGATGATAACCACAAACTCTATAAAGAAAATAGGGTGTTTTATAATTTTACAGCTTAGGGTATTATGATCATGATGGCTCATATTAAACTGAATATGTGATGGATGGTGTTCCCTTTTAAAATTGAGGTGAGGGGAACTTTCGGAAACTCCATAAATAATAATTTATAATAAAATCAAAGCCTAATAAAAAACATGAAAATAGTCCCATTTAGGATACGAAATGATATCAGGCTGTAATTTCATCATCCAATAATTTTTTTACAATTATTTATGTCAATTTAACCATTATCGTTTTAATTAACAAAAAATTATTCTATTAAATTTTAAACTACCGTAACAAATGATTCAATATTAAAATTGTGAAGTATTTACTTACTTTATATAAAATATATCGTATATAATTATATTAAATAAATTTATTCCATAAAATAATTATTATATATTTTTAAGAAAAATTTACATTTTTTTAAATAAATTAATAAAACATTATTCTGATAAAAAATAAATAGTATCTTCTGTGACACTAATCAATTCATTGACATTTAAAAATTTCAATATAACAAAAAAACTTCAAACCAATTATTTAATTATACTCTAATGAGGTAAGGATCATATATAAAATTCATTATACATATTAATTATCCCAAATAATATTTAATTTAATATTTTTAATAACATTATTTGATATTTACCATAATAAAATAATTACAACAATTGTATTGTGTAATTATCTAATATTCTTATTTAAGGAATAAATGTTTAAAAATAAAATACAATGATAAATATAAATCGACTAGATTTCATAATAAAAGTTGTATTCTAATTTATCTTCTATAAAACCCAATATTTAAAAATTCATACTTATTAAATTATCAAGGTGAGAAATTTAATATCACTTTTAAAAAAAATTTGTTTCATAATCCATTCTTTAAGGCTCAAAATGGTCCATAAATTGACACTTGGATGATTATGGTCGAGATATGTTTGACCAATATGATTTGGTAATGTATTTGGATTGTTTAAAGGGTAATATTGTTTTAATAAGAACAATATTATTAATTTTTCATCAATTAAATAATTTCTGCTTCAATTATTTATATACTATTATGGTAATTTTATATTCATAAAAAATAAAAATCAATTACCATGATAAAAGAAAATAATTATAGATTTGAAATTGTTATTTATAATTGAAATTTTCATTTGTATTACATTATATTAAAAATTATTTTGTTATTTAAATTTGGGTGAGACATATATTACATTTCATTAAATAAAATAAATTAAACTAGCTGATGTCATACAAGTGGATTCAAATAGATACAATTTCGTCCCAATTATTATTTATGTCAAAAATGGTCATCCAATTATATTAGGGTAGGTGTTAGGTTAATTTTATTATAGTATCTTTTTCCATTAATTACTCGGTTAACCCTTTTACTGTATTAATAAAAATTAATGAAATTACTATTTATAATGCCCAAAAAATAAACCTATTTTCAAAATTCAGACCTACTTATTGCAAATATGTAGTTCATTTTTCAAAATATAATGTAAATATTGGCAATAATTAAATTAAAAATTGACCTCGTTTTCAAAAAGAGAGAATGTGTTTTAAAATCTAAAAGATTGCAAAAGATTAAAATTTTTTAAATCTGAATTCAATTTAAAATTATTTATAATGACATAAATTATAGACAATTATAAAAATATCTACTATTTATTTTTTAACCCCATTCTATATAGTATTTTAACTATAATATTAATTTCGATTAAAAATTTTGTTCTCATCAATTTTAGTATATTTTTAATATTCATCAGTAATTTAAAGTTATCTGAAAAATATCATATATTCATCAAATGTAAAATTTAATATCCTACTTTAAAATAACATGGTTATCTTTTCATATAAAAATTATTAAAGTGAAAAAAATTAGTTTAAATGGGATTCTCCATTAAAAGACATAAAATCACCTTTTATAAAATAAGTTTTTTATAGATAATATGGGGTTTATTAATACCCTATGACTAAAATATCCATTGTACGAATATAAAAAATATTTTTTTATGTTTATTACATATATATCTCATTAATTTCATTACCAATGGTAATTAACTCAAAAATAAAATTATCAAATTGATTTATATTTTTCTTAAATAAATTATTTCCAATGAATTCACAATGAATTTTCATATGTTAGTTATACTAATTCCCTCTAAACTAACGGAAAAAATATAATGGTGGTTTAATAATAAGGGAATATCAAAATTCTTTGGAAAGAAAAATTTCATGTAATTAATGTTATTGAAGAATTAAAATTATTTAAATAAAATATTTCATATAGGTATTAGGGTGTTACAGTACCACTTTTGCCTAGTTCTTAAAATGTAAGTAAACTGGGAATTATTATAATCAATGTACCATGTGTCAAGGAAATCTACCACAAAAGAGGCCAAGGGGAGCTAAATAATCTTTTTTATCACTACATCCAATGTTGAATTTTAAAAATATTTTTTGGAATGTACTATAAAACTATCGCTATATTTATTTAATTCATTCTTTGATTATGAATCCTCAGACAAATTCATATCTTGAATATTTCCATGAATAATAGATATTTCCCTAAAATATTATAATGTGAGTAGAGGGTCAAAATCCCTCATAAAAATCTCATTGCACCAAATATTTCTCTAGTAGTACCTTTACTGACACATAAACCTATCATATATGTGATATTTCCCTACCACAGAAGAGGCCAAGGGGAGATAAATAATCTCATTGCACCAAATATGTCTCTGCAGGTACATCATGCTTTTTTACAGGATTCCCTTGCGAGGAATACCTGCTAGGATTCAACAGCACGATCACGAGGATCACCCCCTCAGTGACGAGGCTTCGATACGGGGACCAGTTTCTCAGGCATTTCCACTAGGTGGTGCACAAGTTATGCCACCACCAGTGGAGCAACAAATGGTAGCTGCAGTACCGACCTGTGAGGGGCACAAGCATGGTGCACTCCATGATTTCCAGAGAAAGAGACCCCTCAGGTTCTGAGGAGAGCCCGACCCTCAGGTGGCCGAGGACTGGCACGAGGCGGTGACTAGAGTTTTCCATCTAGTGAGGAAACCAGCAGAACAGATGGTGATCCTATAAGAGATCCTTCTTCAGGGATTGGCCGAACGATGGTGGAGTCTGACCACACAGACTCCCGACAAGGAGACTCTTTTGTGGATGGAGTTTGAGCGACTGTTCAAGAGGAGTTCTCTCTGGTTACATTGAGATCTGTACACATCCATGATCTTCTTTACACATTGCAGGGCAATATGACAATAACTTACTATTCATTTAGGTTCACCAACCATTCCTGGTACTCGATGGATATGGTCCAGGATCATTACATCAGTGCTCAGACCATCGAGTGAGGTCTATTAAGAGACATCCAATCTATTGTTGTGCCTCTATGCTCATCGACTTTTGTTGGAGTGCTCAAGTGGGCCTTTGTGATCGAGAGCTTCTTAGCGAAGGAGAGACAACCGCCGACAGTCAACAGTAGGCAGACCGGTGCAGAGACCCCAGTAGCAGGGAGATGATGTCAGGAGCATGGACCTGGATGTGGGAATGGTCATAGGAGGACCCAAGACAGAGGATACACAATCCAAGGCTCTCAGGCTAGATCCAGTCATCCTAGGGAGAAGTGATGCTACGCATGCAATGGTAGGGGACATCTCACTGGAGATTGACGGACCCGTTGAGCAGCTGACAGGGAAGCGGTTGTTGGACCAATGAGGTAGAGGAAGAGAATGGAACAGGCAGACCCGCCAAGAGGCGGATGTGAAAGAGTAGCAGGGAGAGATGCAGGTGGAGGCAGACACTTCAAATTACTTCCACCACCACCCCTAAGAAGTCTGCACCAGCCTTAGTGAGCTGCGGACAGGGGTGGGAACAACTACATGTGATCGAGGCATACGACCCAGGGACTCCAGGGATAATTCTTGGTATGATCTGTGTCTTCTCTACCTTAGTTTTCATTCTTATAGACACATGTTCTAGTCATTCCTTAATAGCCACATGTCTTGCACAAAACCCTGAGATTCTGAAAGAACTGTTGACCTGATCCTTACGTTTGGAGACACCTATTGGAGGAGACTCGATGATTATGCACCTTTTAAAATAGTGTGATCTTAACCTTGGAGGTGAGAGTTTCGGTTGGAACCTATTGGTGGTAGCATCCAGGACATACAACATCATTCTCGGTATGGAATGGTTATCTTCGGTCCATGCCAAGATTGACTGTTATAGGTGAAGATTGTGGGTTGTCTGCTGTGATGGAACAAGGTTTTCCTTTTTTGGAGAAATGGAAACCCAGGAAGCCTCAAATGGACTTTTTCATAGGAGACTACAGCCAATCTATCATGAGTTTTCTTGCCTTACCCTCAGAGCAGTGGATGTAGTGAGCTCCTAGTTCCCAGAAATAGTGGCGGAGTATAAGGATGTATTTCCTAAATATGTTCCAGGATTAGCTCCCTGCCGGGAGATCGACATATGCATTGACATACACCCCAGGAAAACATCGATTTCCTCATCAGCATAGCAGATGTCTCCCATAGAGATTTGCGAGCTGAGGGTGAAGTTGGAGGATTTGTAGATCAAGGGTTTCATGAGACCCAGCGTCTCACCCTGGGCGGTCCCAGTCTTTTTTTCCAAGAAGGAAGACGGGAGTCTGAGGTTGTGCGTCGATTACCACCTCTTGAACCAGGTGATAGTGAAGATCAAGTACCCACTGCCAAGAATCGATGAACACTTTGATCAGCTAAAGGGGGCACAATGGTTCTCAAAAATTGACATTTGATCAGGCTATCACCATCTACGAGTGTGGGACGAGGATATACCAAAGATGACATTCAGAAGCCGCTACGGTCTCTATTAGTTCTAGGTGATGCCTTTTGGCATGACAAATGTCGCCGCAATGTTCATGGGATTGATGAACCGGATCATCCATCCATACATGGACAGATTTATAGTGGATTTCATCAAGGAAATCCTTGTGTACTCGGTGTCAGAGGAGGAGCACGCGAGACACTTGGAGATGGTTCTAGACGTACTTCTGGAGCACCATCTTTATAGGAATCTCTCCAAGTGCCAGTTCTGGATTCTGGTGGTCCACTTTTGTAGACATGACATCTCAACAGATGGAGTAGTTGTGTACCTAGCCAAGGTGGAGGCTGTGTTTTCATGGGAGCAACCTCGGAGCATGACAGAGTTGCAGGGCTTCCTTCGGTTGGATGGATATTACAGGATATTCAGTCTAGATTTTTCTTGGATATCAGCACAAATGGTAGCCTTGACGAGGAAGGTGAAACTCTTCATATGGATGGAGATTTGCCAACAAGATTTTGATTAGCTGAGACAAACTTTGACGAGTGCCCCAGTCTTGAGATTGTAGGATGAGGGTGTCAAGTACGTAGTTTTTTGTGACACATCAGGGACTGGGCTCGACTGTGTCCTGATGCAGTGGCATGCAGTGAATGCTTATGGTTCATGCCAGCTTATGCAACATGAGCAGAACTATGCGACCAATTATCTCGAATTGGAAGATGTGGTCTTTGTGTTGAAGATGTGGCGACACTACCTAATGGGTGAGTGGTGTATTGTCTACTCTGCCCACAAGAGCCTCAGGTACATCTTTTCGCAGAAATATCTGAATCTATGACAGCGATTTTGGGTAGAGTTACTCTAGTTCTATGATTTAGAGATCATCTATACTCATGGAATGGGTAAAATGGTGGTGGATTCTCTCACCAGAAGGTCGAGCTCATAGCTATTGAGAGAGGACACACAACAGTTAGTCGCGTAGCAGTTATCCTTTGTGGATGGAGAGGATACAGCTTAACTATAGTCGATGGTTGCAACCCCTCCACTCTTACAGAGAGTTAGGGAGGAACAACTTGGGGATATAGAATGTGTGGCTTTATGTGCTCATTTATCCACAGTACATGCTTCTGATTATTATTCAGAAGTTGGAGAGAACGAACTTATTTTCAGAGGACACACTGTTGAACCAGTGGCGTTACAGGAGGTGGTCCTGAGTGGGTTTCATACATCCCCTTTGGTGGTACATCCTGGTGTGTTAAAGATGTACCATGATCTTAGACGACAGTTCTGGTGGTCAGGAATGAAGAAAGAAGTAGTGGAGTTCATTTCTTGATGCCTCACATGCCAGCAGGTGAAGGCTAAGCACCAGGTTCCAGATGGATTAGCTCGCCCCTTGGATGTTCCAGAGTGGAAGTGTGATGGAATATCGATGGACTTCGTGACAACATTACCACAAATGATCAAGGGTCATGATTCTATCTGGGTGATCATTTACTGACTCACCAAGTCAGCCCACTTCCAAGCTATCTGGGAGTAGAGTTCTGTAAGGAGAATGGGACACCTATACGTGCAAGAGATAGTTCATCTTCATGACGTCTCCTAGAATATAGTCTCAGATCGAGACGCCCGCTTCACATCCTGGTTGTGGAAGGGATAACATGTGGATTTTGGGACTCAGTTATGCTTGAGCATAGCGTTTCATCCCCAGTCTGATGGTCAGATGGAGAGGACCATTCATGTTCTGGAGGATATGTTGTGAGCATGTATCTTGGACTTTGGTCATAGTTGGTAGGACCACTTACACCAGGTGGAGTTTGCATACAACAAAAACTACCAATCAACAATTGATATGGCACCATTCGACGCATTGTACGAGATACCCTGCCAGTCACCACTATGCTAGATCGACCCCGGAGAGTTAGCACTCATGGGTCTAGAGTTGGTGGAGGCTACCACAGAGAAGGTGCAGATCATCCGACAGTGGATGAAGACCGCACAGAGCTAGAAGAAGTCCTATGTTAACCGACGATGGAGGCCTCTGGTGTTCGAAGAGGGAGACCACGTCTTTCTTCGGGTCTCACCTCGACGAGGGTTACGGAGAATTGACCAAGGCGGCAAGCTATCTATAAGGATCATCTCACCCTTCCAGATATTGTGTAGAGATGGCGAGGTGGCGTACCAGCGAGCTCTACCACCACAGTTGCATCAGGTAAATGATGTCTTCCAGATGTTGCAGTTGAGGAGGTAAGTGCGCGACCCGACACACGTCATCGACTGGGGAGAGATGGACATCAAGGATGGAGTGACCTTTCTGAGTACCATGTGGAGACTGAGGATCGGTAGGAGAGGATCCTTTGTGGGTGATCGATTCCATTTTTGTGCATCTGATGGTAGCACGTGAATCTTCAGGAGAGCATGTGGGAGCAGGAGGCCCAGATCTGTGCCTAGTACCCTCATCTTTTTGGGTAGCCATTGTTTTGGATTTTCGGGGACGTAAATCCCCAAGGTGGAGATAATTTGATGTCTTAGATTTTTTGTGTATTATTTTTAAATATTATACGAAATTATTTCGAGAACAGGCGCGAAGAAGACAAATCATTCCGAGATCCAGTGATCCTGGAATGGTGGTTTGACCTTTTTATGTTATGTGAGTTGACACTTGTGCACGGTTGTGGCAGTTTCCAAACGGATGCCCGGATTAAAAAATCTAAGGGCGCAGTTGCATCCAGGTTGACGACTTTACAAATGAACGAGCCTAACCTCGACCGGCGTGGGACGAGGGAAAAAGTTAATTTTCGGACGTTTTGTAAAATGAAAATAAAATAAATTTGCAAAATGTTTCTTTTATTTTTATGGAATCATCTGTTGTAGCGCAGTGATAGGGCAGTTGTTTCAGTCATTAATGTCATTCCATAATTACTCAAAAATAGCAACACGGGCTCATTAATACCGCAACATATTTTGAATGTTAATACATTACCCTTTTTATTGGGATGATCGAATGTCAATCATTGGTGAGAAAACTCTGGAGAGAAACACTCAGCGGCGAACAGCGGCAGATCGAAGCTGCGAATCGTTGTGTCAACGACGTTGTATGATCTCGACAACGGTGGCAGTGCGAAACCTTCGTCAGTGATCAATACCAGTTGAGGTATGGGTTTGTTATTTGAATTCTCTTCCCCGTTTTTGATTTTAAACGACAAACACAGATCAAACACGAACAAGTTGATCCGCGGATTCATTCGTTCTTTCAGGAGGGTTTTATTGGGATGATTCGACGAATTGATATATGTTTTTTTGTTATTGTTGATTCTTTCTCCGTTTAAGCCTTCTAACGGGAGTGGATCAATAGCATGAAGAAAAACAGAGAGGGTTCATTCCTCACATTGTTTATTGGATTTCTCCTCCTTACTGTTCTCATGCGTTCTTCTTATTCTTCATGGGGTGGCGAAAAAAAGATAAGTTCACATACATTATAATACGTAATGATCCCAAATCGAAGCTTCGACACTGCAATGACCTTGTAGAGGTGTGGCGATAATGGAGGATGACGAATCAGACTGGATTAGAAAAAGGTAATTCTTCGAGCGTTCTTCGCGTGGGAAGAACAAATCATTTTTTCGGAGCCGATCGGAGGTCGGAAAATCTCGGGAGTAGATTTTTCGTGTGGTGGAGACCAAAACCTTGACGTTTCGTGTCAATCGGATGGCCGGATCGATGAAAAGATCATCAACGGAGGCGCGACAGCGGAAGACCATGTTTCTGGAAATTTCCAGAGTACAAGGCGTGAACTTCCGAAGAACACGCCATGTATTACTAGCAGCAGCTAGGGTTATGGGGGATAGAGAGGAATCACACGGCGTGTGACCTTGGACACACGGCGTGTTGGACTTTCCCCGAAGCTCGGCGAATATTTTTGGATGTTCAGGGACACTGGATGATCTACACTTTTCCATAACACGGCCTTTATAGCATGGAAGAGGTGTCTACGCGAGACTCAACTTGTAACCAGGGGATACATGAACACGGGATAGATTATACAATATGTACTCCATCACATGGCCAGTCGAGGCCAGTAACGCGGGTCACCCCGTGTACCGATTACATGGGTTGGAGTACACTGGTTGATAACCGTGTACGAGCACATGGAAAGCGTACATGGAGCCAACCCCAGTCAGTCAGACATGGTGTGTACATCATACTACACGCAGTGTACTCAGATTTTCTACACGACCAGCCTATGACACAAGCCGTTGTACACAGGCAGTCCCCTGGGTCAGACAACATAGCGTGTAACTTTCTACATGCCGTGTACTTTTTGAAAAAATAGCATGGTCCTCTTGTTCACTGTATCTTGGACGTCTTTATTTTGGGTTAGTGCCCCTTCTTCTCATTTCCCTGTTGGCCAGGCATCATTTCCTCACACAGGAGAAAGATCCCTTTAGCAGGAATTTATGTGATATAGTTAGTTATCCATCCGAGAGGCCAGGATCGAGAACCTTTATCTATTCCTAACCCTAGGTAGAGTCAGGCATCGACGTGAACAACTCTACCAGACATTGATCCTTTACGTACCTGGTTTATCAACTCACTGTTGAATCCGGGCGACTCGCAGTATCCACCATGGCCCTGGAAGTTATCCTCATCTATGTATCGTGATCTTTCCCACTCAAGAGTGTGTCTCCTGTAATGAGTTCTTCTATCTATCAAAAATATTCCCACTCAAGATTGTGTCTCCCATAATGAGTTTGAGTACCTCTCGTGGTGGTTCCTGATGGATGGTACTTCTCAGAAGGACGTCATCAGAGTTGTAAGACTCGTGGAGTGTGTTCTCCCGGGACGACTGCTTTGCGGAATCTTCGAACTGAATCCCTAATAGGGGTATGCTATTGTGCGACTTGTCTCTAGACTACTGGTCTAGGTTTTTAGTATATCTGGTTTATTCTATATGTTCTGTAGACATACACTGTGCATAGATGTTTGTACCTTTACTTTGTGTTCTACTTTGTGGTTTTTGGGGACCTCTACAGAGTATTTTTATACTCACCCCTGCACGGGCGTTGCCCGCACGTCTGGTGTCTTGTGCAGACGAGCTGCCGTTTGACAGACTCCAGGGCAGACCAGGACATGACCAAGATTTCGGAGTTACCTATAGGTTGAGGCATTACTATGGCTACGAGCAGCAGTCCCAGTACCTTTTGTGTATACAGGTTGGACTTTTTAGTTTTCAGACTTTTCTTTTTGGTGGTCTTGTATTCTAGACCATTTTACTTTTTAGCACTCTATCTTTCGTCTTACTCTGTTGGTTGGGTTTAGTTGTATGCATGAATTTTTGTTCCTTAGTGGTTTTTAAATTTCACCAGTGTGGGCTTGGAGATGTGTGCATGCGTACAGGTACATAGGAAATACCTCCCATGTTAGTAATATTCCTACTCGGTGATAGTCACCAGCCACTGGCCTATTGGAGGCGGGTTTAGGGAGTCAAGGCGCGGGCCCACTAGGATACTTCCAGACAGGAAAATATATATTTTATAGAAATAAAAAAAGGATAAAAAGAATGATATTGTTGAGAGATATATCTTTTGATTTCATCATTGAAACCATAACTATGAAAAATCTTGGTAGACAAATAGATTATAAACAAAAAAACTATAAAACCATGGTAACCCAAAATTTTAAGTATTGTAAAATAATTAAATTAAATGAAAAATAAAATATCTTCATCATAAATAAATTAATTGTATTATATTTAAAAAGCGTTTTATATACACCATATAAAATAATATACATTTATAACATTACATATGTATCATAGAAGGAAAATTTAGACAAACACAACTTACCGCATTGATAAAATTTGATCCTTAAACCCCATGAGAGAGATACTCAAATGGAAATGTAAAAAAATAATTTTCAGAATGATAATAAAATAACAAAAGCTTGGGATTTATATACATCATTTAAATGGAATATATTTGGAATATGGAATGTTTTTTATAATAATTTAAAATGTGGGAATGAAACCCCTTAAAACTTTTCTATTCTTTTAAATCATAATTCCAAATAAATAATAACATTAAATGAAACAAAAAATATCATTAAATTTATTACATTCAAAATATAAATTCTCATAAATGAATTATATACAAAAAGAAAAATAAATGAGTGTGAAATTGAAATATGTTTCCCATTAATAAAAGAGGGAATAAAAATCAATTAACAAAAGCCATGATATATTTCATAAAAATTAGAACCAAAAGAATAATAAAAATGTTATTTTTTTCATTTGCAATAGAACAAAAAAATATAAATTCTACTATATATAATGTAATTATGAAATTTTATTACCCATTTGTTATTAATTCCCTGTTAAAATCTCATCTTGGATAATCCCAGCTTTGATTTTCTTATCTATTTTGATTTTTTATTTTCAGAGATATTGAATTAATCATGGTTCCAATAGTCATAAATTTTTTAAAATGATGATAATATTATATATATTCTATAAATATGTATTCAATGTAATAGATAAAAATTTAATATAAAAAATTAGATACACAATTCATGTAGACGGTAAGTCGAACATACACATGAACACACATTCAATTTCCGCGACAGATAAAATGGAAGAAAGGAATAAAAATTCCTAAAATTTAAGAATAATTATAATTTAATATATATATATATGTATATAAAATATTATTATTTAAACAAATAATTATTACCCTCCATGTAATTCATTTGTGAAAAAAATTTCCTTACATCGTGAGGCGATTGTGCACTGTACACAAATGTGATGTGATTGTTATCCCATAGTTTTGTTGGTAAGAAGCTATATATTTTATTGTATATAAATAAGTATAATAATTTAATATATATAATATATTAATATTGAATCCATATTTTAATCCATCCATAGTAGGTAGTGATTGAAAATGAATGACATTAATATGTGGTGGGGTAGGCCGCCAGACACAAGATTGATGGTTTCGTGTACCATTTGATAGAAAATGTTATACATATAAGTAATTAAATTAACCTAATACCAAATAAGTATATAGTAGATAATTTATTTTTTTAAATTTTATTTTTCAATACAAATTTTAATGTTCATGAATATTATATAAAAACAAAAATCTTAGTTAGTACAAATACCTTCTCTTAGAAAAAACTCTTTTGGATATCTTATTGATGACCCCAATGTTGGTCTATATAAAGGACCATCACCACTATAATGTATCAAAATATTATTTAGAGGGATTATTTTTGGATATTTATATTCTAAATGTCATGATATTTTTTAGAAAGTGACTTTAAAGGGATCCTTCTTATAAATGGGGAAATGAGACCTTCTTGAAATTCAATTAACAATTTTTTAAAAAAAGAAATTGATGAAGTAATTCCCAAGAAAAAAGGTTCCAAATAAATAAATATTTTAATATTTATTATATAAGGTAGTAATATATCTATAAAATAATATTTCTATAACAATAATTATTATTGTTACCTTTTTCATTATATATTAACCCCCTGGTAAATCCATTTTTACACTAATCATAGTAATTAATATTTAATGTTGTCACTTTTAATATTGGTAAATTATTAATTTAACATTATTACATAATATAGATTATTTTTATTCCAAATATTGAATCAATGATTAGAAATTAATCTCCCATTACTAGAAAAATATATACTAAAATTAAACACTCATATCTGATGAAAGAGAGTGTTTCTAAAGAAAATGCATCAGAAATTTAAAATAAATGTATATCTAAAATAAATATGAAATAAATTAAAATGATCCAAATTTGATTAATAAATATATAATTGAACTATTTTTACATCTAAAAACATTTTTATATACTTTTATGCTTATAAATTTTTAAACAAAAGAAAATTTCAATGAAAACATATTTCTAAACTAATAATTAAAAAAGTAATCATTTCTTAAAATTCCAAAACATTAATGATAATAAAATATTTAAAACATAATATTAAATTTAAATTTTGTGTCTAATAATTTTTAATAGTATTTATTAATTTATCATATTAGTGATTCAAATAATGAAATAGGTAACATTTTTTTGGGAATTGTATTTAAATTTATATAATGGATTTACCAAAAATTAGATTCCTATTTATAAATTTATCTAAATTATTTATAGTAAAAATTTTAGATATTTTTTTTCTATTCATACCACTTATTTTAATGCCAATAATTTAGTTATCTTCTTTTAAAAATGTATTCATATTATATCCTGATTCATTAAAACACAATGTTGTGTGTACGAAGATATATCAAAGGGAAGAAATTATTTAAAATTTTTATTTCCTAAAATATATAGTTATAAAATTGTACTGCCCATATCATAAATTTTTCCATTAAAATTAATACCATTATAATAAAATACTAAATATAAATATACCACATTACATCCTTTATTTCACATATTAATCCCTCAAGCTAGTGGGTTCACCAAAAAACATTATCTAGGAGAATGATATTATTTCGTATAAAATTAAATTAATGATTGGGAATATCCACTGGCTGTTTCTCAAAAAAACATTTATCATCCAGTGGTATGACTTCATAGTTCATTATATGTGATAGAATTTTTAGGTATTTCATCAATAAAGACACATGGATCACATCATTGACTTGTGGAAGATTGGCTGGAATATACAACTGATATGTTATGACCCCGATATGATTAAGTATTTAAACATTTGTGATATTATTATGGAATAGTTTTACAAAATATAGTCCTTGAAAAATATAAAAAAACCGTTCACACAAAATTTAAATAATATAATTCATTTCTGATTTATAATCATATCATTTTTATATGCTTTGTGATTCCCTTACTTGTTGCTGAATGCTCAAACATTCGATGCCATAAAATTATTTATGTCATATACCAATAGAATTATTTCTAAAAGTTCATTTAAATATGGCTAATTTAAAAAATTGTTTTTATAAATTAATTGATAAGTATATATTTTAATTCTAAATTGAATAATATTGTTTTATTAAAATACATCTAGGAGATGGTATTGATCCTAAACAATTTTTATGTCCACAAAATAAGATATAAATTATAATATCCTCTATGGTTTTAATTGTTCTCTTATAAAGACCATTTATCTAATGATGATACATTGTTTTGAGTCAAAAATTTGTATCAAGATATTGATGAAGATATCAATAAAACTTCTATTTATAATTCATGTTCCAATAAATTTCGATTGATGTGTTGTTACATACAACCTTAAAACATTCTTAATGTATATTATGAAACATAAATCCATAAAGAAATTTTCATTGACTGAGAAACTTTGATTTGAATTCCTATGTTGATATAATACAAACCACAATTTCCTTATCATGAGTAATAATATAATACAAAATGGTTGATAATACTAGTAATCATATTCATATAATGTGTAAAGGAATTAGACATTAAGTAATTTCTCTACTAAAAAATAAGCAAACCCAAAGGGTTGTATTTCCATAAATGTCACATAAAATTTCCTCAATCATGATAAAATACCATTACATAAATCCTAAAAATGGGTGTAAATTATTTTGAACATATGATCAAAATTATACTCATTAACATGTGATAATATTAACAAATCATCACCTAATCGTACACAAAGAAATATATACATTAAAATTAGAATTTACCCTTCATTCCTTATATATTAGCTTATCATATATGATAAAATTTTCATTTTTTTCATTGTTTTATCCTTGCATATACGTATACCAGTTTTTTTTATTATTTTTAGAATATATATAGAGTAACATAACAACATGATGTTTTTTAATATGAACAATATTTTTTTTTCATTGTTATCATTTATACATAATTAAGTATGAATTTAGAAAATGAGTAGTGGTGGATCAGTGTTCGATAGTAATCAGTATTCACCTTATCCATTAGGATTTAATATGAATTATTTTTTTTCATTATCATCATTGGTATTTTAATATCATCCACATTATCTCTTGGATTAGGGCATTGATTTTTTAGAAGTCCCCAATGCATATTACATTAGAAAATAAAGTGTGGGTGGAGAATTATATTGATATATATCCCCATTAAATTCATTTAGTGTTCTATTCACATCACTTTTATATTTATTTAATCAATGTATTATATTCCTTCACAAGAAACACACTCTTATTCATTTCATCCAATCAAAAAAATCTTTTACCTACATTTCTATCCTATGGGTGACCAAAATTTCATTCCAACATCAGATTTATCAGAGTTATCATTATCCTCAATCATTATATTCTTATCAAAACCATGTGAATCATTAGAATCTACAACACACACATCTACCTTTAGGGAACAATTAATTACATTTCCATAGATACTAAATTCGTTTAAAACCAATTTCATATTAAATAAATGTTCATAATAAACTAAAGAATTGATCTATTTTTGTTCTTGGCTAATGATTTAATTAGAATCATTCCATGGAAGCCATTTAATTTTATTTTCAAAGGTACCTATATAATTATCATCCTTATATTTAAGCATCATTAATTCCTTCTCCATTCATTTTCATAGAATATGAGGAAAGCATGTAATGAAAAAATATCATATTACTCTAAACTCATCCCATGTATTCAATTAAATCATCTTGAAAATAATTCTAGATAAGGTTATACCATTTATATACATGATCTTACAAATAATTAATGGCCAATTTGACTTTTTCAAGCATCGAATAATGGAGAATAGAAAACATTTATCAGCGGTACATATATTTTGATTGGTGACTAGTTGATCTCTATATCCACTAAAATTTAAATAATACTAACTCATGATGAACTAAAAATAATTTTATTACCTCAATTTATTTTACTAACATTTAGCATGATTCATATGTTGATAATTTTGAGTGTGTATAGAAATTAGCTTTTTTCCTTCTGACTCCGTTAACTTTTGGATTAATATGAGGAAAATCATTTCATTTTGTGTTTCATTTTGCATTAACATTGTTCAATCATGTTCAATATATTAACTAAAACCAAATATAATCATGTGAGAAATGCTAACCATGACATAAAACTATATAATCATTAAAAATAACTTATAGGATGTCATAATTGGTAATCCTTCATTTCAATATATGGAACAGTTTTCTAAACCTTGGCCATTCATGGTTATTATTATAATCCATTCTGTTGGTTTATAAAGGTAATTTTGAATTTAATTAATCTATCAAAAAAGCATGTCAAGCTGGGTGTGTAGAGAGTACCATTACCATCCACCTTGTGATGATTTAGTGATCTCAAAGCTCACTTTTGAGTTTTATTAATCCAAGGTTCCCCTATTTCAGTGAAACATCCACATGAATTATTTAGATAGGTATGTAATATATTTTAAACCACTATATATGTCCTTTACCATAATTCCATAATGTTTTTCAATAATTGACTTTCCTATATAATATTCCTAAGATGAATCCCTCATAATAACCCTAGAAATATCCAAAGAAATATCCCTATAGGCCTCACAAATTATTTATCATCATAGTTTTCAAATGTTAACTCTATCATTCTTCTAATATTGAATATATAAAATCAGTCTTCCCATACATTAATATTGAATATTTTTAAATGAATATTTATACATTAAACATATAAACACCCATGGACTGTGTAGGTGTGGAGACTTTGGTCACTAGACAAAAAAATATTATCATATAATGAAATTTTTGTAATATCTCGCACAAATATCTTCACACATAGTACTCTTCATAGGAATATACAACCTAAATCCATTTTTCATAACATGGGGAATGCAAATAGAAAAAAGGGTGATATAATATGGTTAATAACGATAAGAATAGATATATAATCTTATCATATGAAATGGTATTAGAATATGAGAATATCATCATCAACCCATTCCTTTCATATCATAAATTATAAACCGGTGTTCATAGTATAAATCATGGTTGTTCATAAGTCATGAAAAATTATGGAATCAGTAAACAAGAGATAAGAGATTTTAAAATTTGAATAGGACATTCATTTCATTAAAATAAAAAATCATATAAAATATTATGTCATGGTTACACACCATGATTTTCATCACGTGATATTCTATGGCAAACCACTTGTGCACCTACATCGAGCAAGGTATAACCTCCATTGTACCATATTTTTGGCTATGGATAAAATATCATTTACCTTCTTTCAGGACTTGGATAACCACAAATATACCATCAATTTTCAATTAGAAGGCCTCCCATATACATTTTGATATCGTATATATTTAATCATTCACAAATTCATTGGTAGGAGATATAGGTCTCAACCATCACATAATGAATATCATATATATATGTTGCACAAGATTAAAAAAATCAACATATCAGAACCCATGAAAATAAATGTGTTTTATAAATAATTTATCTTCTAATAACTTGTTTAAATTAATATAATTCATAAAAATTTCATCATTTCATCATTACTTAATCCATGGAATGAAAATTTGGTTTCATAAGAACGTTATCATGGTACAACCCATGAACAATGAAATAGATTTGATAAACATTATTTAATCATATATATAAAAAAAAATATAAATAATAAGTATGGAATCATTGGATCAAGTACATATGAAATAATATGTAACATGAAAGGTTATTATCATTGGTTATTTAAATATCATTAAAATAATCATGACAAAAAATATTATTTCATTAAACATCCCCTTGTTAAATCTATAAATTTATAAGATATTTAAAAAATTATTTTATTCTAAAATAACCATTTAAACATAAAAATAAATATTTAAAAATATTTATTTTGTCATGAAAATGTAAAATATAATTCATTTCGTAAGCATTAATACAAATATTCCATTCAAATTTTTAAAAAATGAAATATAATAATTATTCTATAAAAACATTAATTATTTTTATAATAATCATTTTAAAAGTAAATAATGTGTAAAGATATATTTTATTAATCCTTTGAATAATTATAAAATTTTTAAAAATTATGGTTCTAGTGGAAATGTTTTTTAGTAAAGTGCGAAAAAATGATGATTTTTGATAAATATGTTATCTGGGTATCCTAATTACATAAATAGAGATAAAGTAATTAAAAACATATATCTCCATGATATAAATTTTTTATTTGAAAAATATGGGTTTCATGAGATTTATATTATGAGATTTCATCCATGGAAGCACAATCATTAATAATTCTTATAAACATTGATATTTTATTCTAAAATAATTTGAAATATTTAAAATTCAATCATTATCCTAATGAATGATTTTATTTTAATGAAACATATAATATCATGAATATAAATAAATTAATTATATTACATGTCAAATGGGTTTTATAGACACCATATATTATAATATAGATTGATAATATAACATACGTCTAAAACAAGGAAAATTGAGATAAATATCCCTAACCACATTGGAAACGTTTAATCACTAAACCCCATTATATATATTCTAAAATGAATTTTAACATTAAAATATTATTCAGTAGAGTAATTATAATATACGTTCATGGGAATAATATAAGAAACATAATTTAAATTTGGTGTGAATACGACATGTGTCTCTCAAAAGTTATAAGTGAGATGGAAATACATAACAATATTAGAAATATTATTAGTCAAAATACATAATAAAAATAAAATAAAATTAAACATTAGTTCAAATAAAAATAAGTATATTCCAGGTATTAAATTTCAAAGGTGTAGTATATATACCACACAGTTAGTGTATGTTTCCTATAAATTATTGAGATAATATAAGTCCCTTTCCTTACAACTCAACTTCATTCATAAACATTTGAAAACACTATTAATTAAATATTAATTTAATATAAATATATTATTGAAAAATAATTATATATTTATAATATGATACATCATTTAATTATGTCATTTTATTTCGTGTTTATTAACAATTCCATGTTAAAATAATGTTTTAGATAATGAATTGTTTGATTTCTATTTATTTTTTGATTTTTTTGGGTTCTATTTCTATAATAATGGTTACATAATCTTAAAAAAAATAACCATGAAAATATAAAATATATTCAGAGAATAATAATTTATATAAATAGATAAATGTTAGAAAAATATGATGAAATAAACTGTTCATTGAGATAGTTGTCCATATATACGCATGTGCGCTGTTTCAATTCTATTAAAGAATCATAATAAATTAAGTTAAAGAACATATTGAAATTACATAATCATTTTTATTTAATATATATATATATATATAATATTCTCATTTTAACCTATCTTTATTTCATTCCATGTGAAATATAGGTGAATAATGAATTACATTTCTTCCCAAGGTTGTAGTCCTCTGAAAACATGAGCGATGTTGTCGTATTCCACATGAGTGTAATGTAATAATGTATATATTATTAACAATTCTATAAGAATAAATATGTTAAAAATATTATATATATTTATTTAATCTATAATTATTACGATCCATGTTAAATTTAAATAAAAAACACAACACATCATTTCATGTGGTGGTACTCTACTGTATAGAATAGTGTCGTTATAATTTTCCAAAAGGTTGATAAGAAAGATGGTTTAAGTATTATCACAATAATAAATTTTTAAATATACCATATATGTCATATAAAGACATTAAATACATAATTATATCCATCTATGAGAGGTGGTTATGGAATATTAATAACATCGATTTGTGAGGAGATACTATACCTTACACCTGATAAACAGTTTCATTACCTATTTTATAGAATAGATGAGGGATATGGGTTGTTAAATTTAAATAGAAAACAATACATATAAGTTATATATTGGTTTTATTATTTTGGATTTGTTAATAAATAATATATGGTGGATAAATTAAAATGAAATAATATGAAGCGTTGTGAAAACAATTATCTTCTATCCATAAAACCTTGATCGTATCTCTTATAAAATATCATATTGTGGGTAGTTTGGAAGTGACATAGCCTCTAAAATATTACTGAATACTTTTTGAGGGATTTTGGTATTTTTTGGATTATTTATATTAATTTATAGGTGTTATGATGTGATGGTAGGTTATTCCTTTTATTAGTGGGAAAACAGGGCCTTCTCGGATATCACATTGAAATTTTCCACAAAAATATAATATTGTAGAGTTATTCATGAAAAAATGCTTTCAAATAATTATATAATAATTAGTGAAATATAATATCATAATAGTTCAATGTAATAATTTTTATAAAGGGTTAATTGGAAAATATATTCAAATCATTTTAGATTAAACGCCTATGAAAACCAATTTTTACCTTAAGGCTATAATTTTTTTTACTATTACAACTATTATTATGGTAAAATTATAGAATTACCCTATTTGATAAAGTTTATATTGATTATTCAAAATATATAATCCATTTTTTCAAAATCATATCATAGAATTAGCAATTTTTTTTAAAATTAAAAAACATACACGACAAAAGAGCATGTTTAAAAAGAGAAAACCATTAAATGTTTAGAAATAATTTATTTATAAATTAAATATTAAAAAGATTAAAATGACGTAAATTGGATTAAAAGATATATAATTGAAAAAAAATTAAACCCATTTTTAAATAATAGAAACCTTATAATCTTATTTAACGAAATGGAAAATTTTCAATGAGAAACTAATAGTTTTCTCTATTCATCGAAGAATTAATATTTCTAGGAAAAAAATATTAAATATACCCTATGATAATTTTTAAATTATAATATGAAAATTTATTTTTATTTTATCAAATAATGTTTTGATAAAGTTTAATTAATTATCTATTTTATTTGAACAAAAAACTATATAAAAATTAATCATTTTGAGAAGAATATATTTTCAAATCATATGAATATTTAAAAAATTTACAATATATAAATATATTTTATTTATTTAAAAATTTTTTTTAATTATTTAAAATTTTATATTATTCATTTAAATAATTTTATCATTTTAGGTATAATATTTTTTTAAATAATATATTAATAAATATCGTAGCTGGGTTAATATATGTTTTTCATGCAATGTAGGTAATAAACAGGAAGTAAATTTACTTGAAAAAATTATTTCATTATCTATTGGGGTGATACACACTTTTCTTATAGATGATATGTTTTACATTGTAATAATATTATTTAAAATTATTCCTTCAATTTGTTCAACAGATGAAATGAAAATTGATAATCTTGTATAACGGTTGTAGTATAACATAATCCATTTAATCATTAGATTTTATCCAAATGAATTATTGATACACTCAAAAAATAAAATATATTCCTTATATAGTAAAATATTTGAACACATATTTAATTTAGTGAAAAAAATCCAAATATTATTATGAGTCATATATTTATAGTGTAAACTGGTCCAAAAATTTATATAAATACCCATCCAATTCAATTATGAGATGATACATGTTTAGAAGAATCAAATTACAAACTAATGTTTAATCGTTTTCTAAAAATTGATCTTGAATCCATATACATGACCATAAATGGAACAAATTGTAATAATCCACCTATATATTGGATGAATAACATGATACATCATTAAAACATTTGGATTAAATTATAGTAGAGAACTATAATATTATTAAATCCAATATCACATGTAAATAAAAACATATACCAACATCATATGTTGAGTTAAAATTTCCCTCACTATGACCAACCGATTAGTTCATAATAAAAAATAATACCATATCTTCATAGCATCATCTCTGGATCACTGAGCTAATATTAAACAACCTTTTATTCAAAAAAAATAGTATATCATCAATTTTTAATGTCATGATATATTATCAACCACCACATGATGACTATATAGATTAACTGGTTGTTCAATCAGTTTCTTTTCCACGCATTTGTGATGGGAAATATAATTATAATATTTTTTTATTAAGTAATTTTTTATAATATTACCATTACTTTTGATATATTTTATCTAGGAATAAAATTACTAAATAAACTCAACCCATATTTTATGTATTATATTTCGGTCAATCTAGGATAATATATATCATAAACACTTAAAATATATATTGACTATGAGGTTATTAGGGGAAAATAATTCCTATATAATTTCATAGTGATGAAATATTTTTTTATATCAAAATCATGAGGAGCATAATTAAAATTTTCAAGAATTAACTATCTAGACCCTTATGAAATAATAATATTTAGGTTACTATATAGATATGTAAAACCACTATGCACAACAACATAAAAACCATCAAACATCATACCTTTTTTGATAAATAATAATTGGAAGCACTAGTAAATCTCATATTTAGGTCATAAAAAATATACAAGCATTAATTGTTACACTCAAAATAAAATCCTTTCTTATTTAATATTAGAAGAGTCTTTGTTACTCAAGAATGTTAAATCAAAACCCTTTGATAGTAAGAGTCTAAATATATGAAATTATAAACTTCTAAAACTAATTTTTTTTATTCCTGGGTACCACCTAATCAATCTTCATTAGATAAAAAACTATTTTTTGAGGTAAAATGACCACGAAATTCAACATCACATGTATAAAAACAAATTTTTATATCTTTTCATATAACTGATGTACAATAAGTAATATCATAACAACCCTTTTGTTCTCTATGTATTCCTTGTATGAAATTTAATAAACTATAATATTATCAATTATAACCACCATATATTATTAAATGTATAAATGGATAAACTAGTTCATCAACCATATTAATATATCACGTATATTGAAAAATATGAACTTCACCCAAAAGAATTCCGAATTTCCATATCAAGGTTAAAATGTTGGTCGATGAATTTATTCAATAATATGTCACATCTAATGGGGCCCTAAATGTTAGTATTTTCATAATTTTGTTCATCCCTCCAAACTACAAAAATTAATATTCAATTGTATAAAATGATATCAATTCCACGTCATTAAATGGCTAAATTATCTATAATTAATACATTTGTATATTATATTGTCCATTTTCATAGTACATAAAAATAGTGCACAAAATTGGATATATTTTTTTATATAATACCTCCTTAGAATATATGATTATATGAAATATCTTTTAACAATACTGACTGGTATTTTTCAAAACCATTCCAATTCCAAACATTAGAGGAGAAATTTCTAAAACCTTTTTTAAAAACAATTAATAAAATATTTCACTATTGTTGAAAACATCACCAACTAATAATTATACTCAGAAATTTCAATAAATTCTAAATGATATATTTTTATTTGATTATTAAATTATCCAAAACAATTATGGTATTTTATTTTACCAATTTAAACTACTCAATTATTTTATAATTTATAAAATATTTCCAAACTATGATAAATATCACCATAATATCATATATATTAAAAATAATATATTCTTAACAGTAAATTGAATAGTGACATCTATTATAATAAAATCATCTTTGATACTTGATCATAACCCACAATCAACTGGAATCCATGACATACTTCCGAAAATCTTGACAAACCCCTTACATGAGAGGATAAGTTAATTAGTCATTTAATTATTTATAAAATAGCTAAAAAAATTAAAATATGGTTGTTGTAATGAAATAATGAGACCCATAAGTGATAATAAAAATCGATATAATGGTCATGAATATGATAATAATACCTCACACAACCTTGGGTCCCCCTAACTCTTAATATTCATCCATTTTTATATTCCCAAGAATAAATATATAATTTATTTCATCCTCACTACCATCCTCCTCTCTAATTATTGTAACGAAAATTCCATAATGATATGGAATTTTTGGGGTTTATCCATTGTTATCACCACCTAAAATTAGTGGCCTAATGAGACCTAAATAATTTTTTGAAAAGAATTTCCATCGAATATATTAATGATTATGGTGTGACTCATAATATATCAGGCTTTGTTTTACTCCATGATATACACCATAGTATTAATTGTATGAAAACTATTGATCAACACATTTAACCCACATATAATATCAAACATCCAACTTTCTATTAAATGTTTGTGAACCACCTAATCTAAAAATATCATAATTATATGATTCTGGATTCCAATATAGTAATCCAAAATTTCCTATGAAATTTGGTTTATGACTACAAAATTCACACTAAAACAAATAGTTCTGTACTATTTTTTGAAAAAATAATTTAACATAATAATTTCTTATAATAACAACTATATTATTTATCACTTATGTATAATTATATAATGTGAAATCGCAATAATTATGTTTTATTTTAAATTAAAAGAACCTTCAAATGTGATTAGTTTTTCAATTGTTGTTAGATAATAAATATGGGGAATAATTATAGTTATCATGGATCATACAACATTCTCATGGAAATTTGTTCTAACATACTAAATTAGTAAGATATTTTCATAGGGTTAATCTTGGAGAGGTTTTGATAAAAAAATCATATCTAAATTATATTATAAACTACCAACATTTGATTCCTGTTATATAATAATTAATATTTAAAAGAGTCATTTGAAAGAGGTTGTCTCAAATATCACTCTGTCAAACCCAAAACATAACATCATATACCAACCAATCATTCCTAATTGATAGAAAATAAAATAAGTAATAATGGTATCAAACTGAATAATTTTAATGACTAACCACTTTTAAATAAAAGTTAATAAATTACAATGAACATGGAATATAAAATGAGAACATAATAAAGAATAAATAAAATAGAACAAGAAATAAGGTATGATAACTAACATTCAATTAATTATGCTTGATCAATCTCAATTGGAATGTAAAATTAATACTATAATAATAATAATTTTTTTTCAATACACAAGACCCAAAATCCACAATTGAATCCACCCCCTATATTTAAGCGTAATTATTGGTCTATATTCAATAATAAACTGAAATAATATTTTTGAAACTAAATAAATAAACAATATTTTTTTATAGTTATTTCAAGAGAACACATGGAAAATTTTACCTTACAATGAAAATAGAAAATATTTCTCAAAATTTTTATTTATATCTCCCATGTAATATATAAGAAAATAATCAATGTAAAAATGTTCAATATTATATATCATATCTTCCAGTGTCAGTGGATAACTACATACTTTTATAATGAAGTAAATACATGATACTATTACCAAAATCACTAACATCATTAAAACTACTTGTTAGACGATAATCCTAAGCTTGTAGAAAAACCACTGTCTCTAGAGAACTAATGAACTAGTAGTAATTAACCCAATATTAGATTTTATATTACGATCATAAACTAACCCATAATAGATAGTTCATAATATAAACTATTGGGACAGTACTTAGATATTTACATTTCACCTAGAATGTGTACATTTCAATTGAATCCCAATAAGTTTAATTAGTATTTATATGAGCTTTTATAAATTTATATCATTAAAAATTTCTAAAAAACTAAATTAATCCACATTATTCATTTAAACCCCCATTATAGAAACAACCCATTTCATAATAATCTTTAAAACGAAATGTACCATTCAATCATTTTTATATAAACCATGAACAAAGGGATTAAAATATAAGGTGTACAATGAAATTTAATAAAGTTATGACAATAAAAAATAAGAATTCATATATTGACAAGAACCACAAAATTATGATTATCAGTCTATAAAATAAATGAGAACATACTATTTCAATGGAATTCAATTATTTCACATTGAAATATCACAATATATTAATTTGAACACACCATTTCAATAATAAAATCCAAAAATAATGATATCTTGTAATTAAAATTCTTATGAAAACATTTTATAAAAAATTTATTTATTTAAAAATACGAATATACTTAATATTTCATTAAACACATTGTGTGAAAAATTATTTAAAACTATTTTTAAAAAAATTATATTAGAAATTCAATTTATATCATATATAAACTATATATAAACAATAAAAATGTTTTAAAATTCAATTATAATCATTTAATAGAGAATTTACATCAATACAAAAAATTTAAAATAAATAAGAAGATTTTTCTATGTCGAAAAAAGAAAAAAAAAACAAACTAGAATCCATTTTATTCAGTAGATAATATTAGTAGAATTATCTACGTAATTACCTTAATTTAGGGTTTTATATTCATTACAAATAAATTAATAATATAATTATACATAAAGCAGATCATTTTATAAGTTATATAAATGGATTCATTTTCTATAAATCATCATGGAAGAAATTAAACATGATATAAAGTGATAATCACTCTTGGTGGAATCCCCTAGGATAGTAAAATAAAATAACATGAGTTCTTTGTGTTTTTTTATAACATAGTTGAACTTTTATTTAATATTTACAATTGGAGAGTAAATAAACATTTATTAGAAAATTAGAGAATTTAGATATGTAGAAGACTAGGATGACAATGATGAAAATAATGTAGTTATATGTTGAATTATCTATGGATGGATAATCCTATATACATGGTGATGTATCCACCACTCACTCTAGGAGAAAGAGACAATTTTAATATAATAACACAATTTTATATTCTGTAAACATAATTATATTAACATTAATTATATATATATTTAAATTAACCTATATCTCGATTGAGACCTAATGAACATGAACACCCAAGGTACGCACCTGGGTAATTCCTCACCCTTCCACACAATGATTTGTAATTACCCACAAGTATCATTACATATATTGAACGACAAGAAGGACTAAATTATTGGTGTCTAGTGTACCTATAAGATATTTATTGAAGGACTATTGGAACATAGTCTATTGACACTATATAAAAATATTGGTTAAAAAGAAATTTATTACAAACCTTATCATTGTTCTCCTATACAACCATTTTATTTAGTTTTTGGGTATAATTTTTCTATACATCACCCTATTCATACACTATCATATGCATACCCCCATGGTTATCTTCCCCTAATGATTTCCCCATACACATAGGTTTTATTGTAAATAAAATATCACCCAAAAAATGACGGTAAAAATTGAATGGCTAGAAGATTGAATATAGGTACGTAAATGATCATAAAGTCCATGTTACATTTTTAATAAAATCATGAAAAAAATAAGTATGCGATTTTTTCATTTATTCAATCCTTCAATAAATTAAATATCTGGGTGAATATAATCAAAACAAACAAATATAAATTTGGATATAATTTGATTGTAAGGGTACTAAGAAATCATTATACCTCCTAAAGAAAATGTGAAAATAACATTAATAAAAAAATTACTTCTTATATATTAACCATTGAGGAAATATTCTGCAATATATTAAATTTTGGTCATTAAAATCTTTAACTACACTAGTCTAATATCTATCAGGAAAAAGGTATCACTAATTAGTTTTCATTTCTCATAGGATAGAGAGAATAATAATATATAACTTATCATATATCATTATTTTATTGAAAAATAATTATGAAAATTACATGAGAATCATGTTGTTATATTACATGAATGCAACCTAAAATTCTATCACATCACATTTTATTATACAATACCTATTTTTTTTAATCATACCCCATGTAGTGTATAAAAAAGTCTTTAATATGATCTTTATTTTACTTATTCCAATAACAAATATTATGTATAAAGAGAATATATAATCTATATATTTATCAAAAAACTATTATTATTCTATATACAATCCCCATAGTTTCATTACTGATGACTATATATGATATCCTAGATAAGTAAATAGAATTAAAATTATTATAATTTTTATTGGAAAGATTTTATCATTAAGAAAAGCTATAGATTTATCATATAGATTCATTAGTTATCAAAATTTATGGATTTGAAGGATATGTTTTAATTAGTCAATTAGACAAACCAAAAAATCATTATCTAGATCAAATTATTCAATTAAAAAACATCATTGTTCATTAGAAAATTTTAATTTTATAAAACAAATTCTATAAAGTATCATTATCCATTTTATAGTAAAATAAATTTGGACATCATATGTAAAATAAAAAATTAAAAAAAACCCTATATAGAAATTACATTATATATAATCCCCTAAATGTTATTATAAACGGGATTTCCAATCCATGGTATTTTCAACAATGAATATAAATGATATCTATTATAATATCTAAATATCATTTATTTTTAGTAATTTATTCATTTTAATATCACATCATGAGTAGGTTCCAAAATATTAATATCCTTGAATTGAATAAACTATTAACTAGGGATCACTTTATTTATAAAATCTTAAAATTTATATAATAAAAAGATCATTTATAATATTGATATTCATTATTATGATGATATTCAAAAAATTAATATCAAATGGAGGTGACCATAAAAATGTTTCATGCTATTATATAAATGATGAACTAGTAATAGTGATGTTTCGGGAAATGATTTTGGGGTTTATTGTTAGTGTGTAAACATACTAATATGTGAAACTGACTACTTGTTTTCTCTAAAAATAACCATGAATGATTAATATTCATGGTCTCTATATAGACATGAATATCCTTGAAACTCAGGAATTTCCTTCAATAAACTAAAAAACATCATAACAAATAAAATATATTTCAATTAAGTATAATTTTATTCTCATGATGACATTGAAAAAATAATCATTATAAAAAACTCAATGTTAATAATATCGAGTGTCATATAATTGCATAAATTAGATTAAAAATGTATCGAACACCATCGGACATCACATGATGTCTTTTTTTGATAATTATGGCTAATAAATTAGTAAATGTATTCACACTAACTCTGTCAATGTTCTGCTTTATGACTCACATAGTTTTTGTTACAACCTCAAATGAATAACTATATGTGCCTCCTCAACAAAGTTCTATATTAGTAAATGTATTCACTATATATGGGTATGTTATGCTCATAATATCCCAATTTTTACCCCCATAGAGTTATCATTTATAATTTAGTACACACAATTACAATTATTTATTCGTATATGATAAGAAACTCCATTGATCTAATGAAAACATACAGTCAATATATTTTTCCATCATAACATTTTATTAGAAGTAATTTTCCAATAATTGTTTTTCAAAGTCCTGATATATCCATGGATAGTGTCTCTATACTTTATGACCTACTATATCAAATTGATACTATTACATTACAATAAAATTCAATCCTCAATAGTATCAACATTGATGTTTTCATAACCCTTACCAAGATAACATTATTTCATGAACCTATTACACTATAACCAAAAGAAATAAAATAATTTTATTATCACGTCTCTTTTATTTCTACCTCAAATCAGGAATGGTTTTAAAAGGTATTCCACGTAGAAATCAGATCAATATTGAATTTACTTACAATTTTAATAAAGTTATATAGTAATAAGATATCACAACTCAATATATGTGTCGATAAAAAAATCCACTACCTAAAATTAATAATAATGATCAATGCAAGATAAATAAAACAAAATCATAAAATATTTGTTATTTGAAATAGAAACCCTTAATAATTTCTTCCTAGTAATATATTTTATGTTAAATTCTAGTAGTAAAAACATTATGTCTTATCATGACTATGAATGTGTAATGAACCGACCATAAACATTACTTAATCATGAGTTAAATCAAGAATTATCATTGATGATATTTTCAGGTTTAGATTTTTAGAGAATTAGGTCATAAAAATTACATATCCTCTTGAATATTACCAAGTATACACTTCTACTATAACAGATATTTCACAACATTAAAACTATTTAGATAAAACAAGAGTTCTTTTCATGATATAAATCTTCTTTAATACTTCCTTTCCATTAAACTTCCTTATAACCTATGAAAAAAATTTCAAAAACTTGGGATGAGCATAAAATGTTCATCAAGGGTAATAAAATAAGGAAAGGAAACATTAACCCATAAAAAAATTCAATGAAAACATACTTTTCAATCAAAAAATACCATACAAAATCATTAGATTTATGAATAACACACACAAATCAAAAATAATAATGGTAATTTATGGAATTCCTAAAATACTTACATTTTAGATATCTTAGATACACAGTGAGTCACATTTGGAATACCCATCATAGTATATTCCCAAAATCTATTAGGAGAAACATTAATGTTAACCTCTATCATGTTACCCAATGTATTGGAGAAATATCTCGGGATCACCCGACCTATGTTTATCATAGAACCACCCATATACATAAACAATTCCCAATAACCCTAAAATAATTATAATACATAACACACAAATAAAGGAATGATAAAATTTCCACATTCTAATCATAATATTACAAATCAATATATTGAAATAAACAATCCTTTATCAAATCATTTTCAAAACCATTTAAACAGAGGTTTTTGAATCAAAGTTTCTCATACCACATTGATGATTTTAAAGGAATTTTCATTTTAATACATTATTTTCCATATATATAAATCCAAAATACCATTTTAAAATCATGTATATTCAATAGAATGATTTTGAATAATAAATCACTATAACATTTAAAACAATATTTTAATTAAAGAGTTTTTAACAAAATGGGAGATGGTTAAATACAATTAATTAAGGAATTACATTTAATTAAAACTTTATAATATAATTAAAATAATGGGATTCATGATATAATATGCCAAAGGATAGTATATACACTATATGAAATTGAATTGGTTCATAAAAATAATGAAGTCTCAATGAAAATGTAAATTGAGATGAAATCCCATATAATGATGGTATCATTAAATTATGGATAAACAATCACATAATTGTGTGTGAAAAATATAAATAAATCCAATATAAGTGGATATTTTGTATAAAACAATCATTTTTAATTCAAACATATTCAAATGATGACATATTAAATTAGTATATGTTTAAACCAATGTATTGAAATTGGGTTAAGAAGTTCCCTTGCAAAAATTCGAAAGCCTAACGACATCACGTCAAAATTCCAAAAACGTGTTTATGAGATAAAAAGGGAATCTCTTCACTTTGATTTAAAATTTAATTCAATAACGATATAGAATAACATATCCCTACATAAAAATATGTAAATTAAAAGACATAACAAAATGAAGTCATTTAAAAAGAGGACGTTGAAAGGTTCCCTTACCGATTTGGTAACTTAAAAAACATACGGAACATGAATGAAGTATCATAAAATGAATATTTAAATACTAATAAAAGAATTTATAAAAAAATAATAGTACAATCATGGTTAGTACATACAACACGCAAATGCAAATAGTGTAAAATATAGCATGAATCTAACAGAAATAAAAAGTGAGATGAAACCCTTTACCGCGTTGTAATCGACTGAGTCCTATGAGAAAAAGTTAATAACCACAGAATTATTTAAAAAATAACATGATTATAAAGAGGATAATGATAATATATATCAAATGGTAGTAAAAAATACACCACATGCAATAAATTAGTGGCAAATAATGGAAATCTCACAGAATAAAAGTGAGAATAGAAATCTCATTACCTCGTCTCTGACATGACTTGATTGTTCCTTGTTCTTCATGAATAATAAGATAATGTTGATTTATACTTTCTTAAGAACCTTTTTTAGGTTTATTATTATTTTTATATCATTTATTACTATGTTATAGATATTATGCAATCATTTAAGTTAATAATGGTCTTTTTGTCGATATTTGGTACTTGATAAAAAAATGAACAACTTATAATTAAAAGTTGTCCATGTGGTCAAGAATCCATTATACCCAGAATTATATTCAGTATTTAGATATAATTTATATCATATATATCTGGTATATATTTTTATTTATAATATTACATAACATTTGGATATATGAAATGAAATGCGCTGTTCATGGAGACGGTAAGGCGTACGTACGCATGAACAAAACATTCATTTATATTTTGTATTTTAATTGACTTAAAACACAATTATACATAGTTATTTTATAATTCCAGTATAATATGATATATAATTTCAATAACACCATCCTTTATACATCCAATGTATGGTATGAACGATTCATATCACTTTGAGGGGGCAGTAGTCTGTACTTCCTTAAGTGAAATTATCATGTTTCCCATAATGGAACCCATAATGGTATTCTATAAATGTTATATAAAGAAGCATAAATAAAACATAAACATAATATATATCTTATATAGATACAGTACCATCATAATGTCTACCATGAGAGGCGAAAGTAGTTAATTGAACATTCATCGTTTCGTGAGGCGTCAGCTTTCCATCCACAGAAACAGTATGTTCTTTACCAATTAGACGGAGGTGTGTGTAAATGTAGATCTAATACTTCTAAAAACAAAATCCTATTATATTTAGGATACTGGTATAGTTATTATATAAAATAATAAAAAGATTTTAGGTATTGGAGGAGTAAAATAAAAGAAATGAAGTTAAAAGGAACCATTACCTTTAATTTCGGTAACTCCCTTTGGATTGAACCAAAAGAAGTATTTTAAGTTACTTTTAATAATAGTAAGGCTTATAGGAGGACTAGTGTGATCATAAATTCTTATATGGTCAGGGGTTGTATGAGCCAAGTGGCTTGAGAGGTCTATGTAATGAGTAATAAGTGAGGACTTTTTATAAGGGGGTGGAGGGGTTCATTGGGAAAGTGTGAAAATATTATTTTTTTATATAATGATATTTGGTTTCTAAATTTCTAAAACTAATTAATGTCCAAGATAAAATGACTCATGGTCGAAATAAAATCTTCATATAAGAATTGGACTGGTTTTGGTGTTGTTTTAATATTTATAATCTTATTTATTTAAATCATTTATTAATGAGGTTAATACCACATCCTTATTATGTCAGATATATTTTAATTTATTTGATGTCTAAAAATTATAAAACAAATACCATGATTTAGTAAATATATTTATATTTTTAATTAATATTTATAGTCTATATGATAATTTATATAACACCATGTTAAAATTAATTTAATAAAAGTTAATTTTTATGTCATTTTTGTCATTACATTATGTTAATTAATCTAAAGTGTCATTATCATTTTTATGTTGCTCAATGGGATACCTAAATCGACCCAACGATTATCATGGTAATAAATGACTCAACCAATAATGTTATCACAAGTTTTAAGGTAATTTAGTATTGTTATATTATTCTTTCTTCCTTAAATTACCCTATTTAGCTTTAACCGCGGTAAACACAAGTCAAAAGAGACTATTCACCAAAAATAAATATCATATTATTGAACCACATCATACTTAATTATAAAAACAATGTATGTTGGAATTTATAAATTGAATTCATAGAAGCAGTAAAATTTCATTAAAATGAAAAAGACAGTTTTTTAACTACTACTTAGTGGTTTCACTATTCATCAAAAATTGATGTTTTTCAGAAAACTATCATAATTTCCTCCTATGCTATATTTGATATTCTGAATTCAAAAATTATATCTATTTTAACAAATTCAAAACATATAATTCACATTAATTAACTGAAAATTAATTCTCGTTGTCAAAACAAATAGCGTATTTTTAAGAAACAATAACTATCTAAATAATGATACTTTATTATATCAAATTTCAATGTGAAATTAATTCCCATGACCACCATTAGATTAAATGGTAAAAATATATTGTAATTAGAATTTAAAACCAATTAAAAATATAACCAATCAATATAAATAAATTATATTAAAAATTCTATTTGAATTAAAATACAATATTTTTCACTATTCATTAAAAAAATGAATTTTAGCAGAAAAATACCGTACAATTACCCAAAGTAAATTTCGGTGGCCGGATTCTAAATAATACTTTTATTTGGTCAAATAGAACATAAAAAAGAGACCAAATCTAGATTTAATGAGGGTTCCCCCTCAAATGGTGGTAAATCGACCTTTTAGTGAATACTAGAGTACTTAGGCTTGAAATTAGATTAATTCAAATTTTAAGCCTCTAAATTTTATTAGATAAATGTAAAACCATTTTACAGACATGTAGAATAATATTTTAGTTAGTTCTATTCATTCTCACCAATACTATGGCTATGCATTAACTACATTGAAAAAATATTATTATATTCTAAGTGTGTAATGTAGGATTTCAAAAAAACTTGTTGTTGTGTATCAGGTAATCCATCGACCATATCAACCCATTTAATGTAAAATTAATATTTAATTCAAAAATATTTATCAATATGAAAACATAATAATCTTTATTTACCTAGGAGGTTACATTCCTCCATTATTTTGGTAATTGTGTCCTCGCAATATTAAAATCGGGCCGAGAGACATCATTTAAAGTCCCATATCAGAAAAAGAGTCCATAAAACTATTAATTTAAAATAAATAAAGATATATACAATGGTCACCGAGACAATAGATACTAGTATCCCTTGAAAACATGGATATGGAAGAGAAAATAACTCTCATGGATTAATGGAGAGTAATAGAGAACTTAATCACTAAAAGTTGACGACCACAATACCATAAATTTGTTGTATGGTAAAGCTCTGATGAAAAAACAGAGATTATAAATTTATTTACTTCAAGATCCTTTTAATAGATTTGATGAATTTTATTAATAACTAGACTAATACCATAAGGAAATATATTAACTTTTCATATAGAGTGTCATCCATTAAAAAAATTCTACCACAAACTAACCTTTTCTCAAAGTAGTAATTATTCAAGATGACTTGGTCACACCTGAAGTGCTAGAATAAACTTCTAGATATCACATAATCTTTAAAAGATGGACTATATATTTTCCCAATCATTAGACATCAACCAAACCCAAAATTGGTTAGTATAAGATCCGATAATTTGCAAAATGATAATCTATTAGAAAAAGAAAAACTACTCTTAATCTGAAAAAAATTCAAACAAAACCAAAAGTTCAACCAAGACCATTCAATAAAAAATTGTACATAAAATTATTCAATGTAATCCAAACAAAGATTGAATCCCAAATCTCATAAGGATTTAATCACATTGTCTTCCAAGATAAATCATAACATTTACCTCCAACTAAAATCAATTACTCTTAATATATCATATTGAAAAGTAATTAACCTAATCACATATTCTCGTTGATAGATTAATCATTTCCATAGATAACCCAAAATCAACAAAATATTTTTTCATAAAATCATATAACTAAAAACGAATTAGTCATACTAACCAGGGACATCAGATAGCCCAAAGGTAGATGATAAATCCTAGTCAAACTTTGGTTGTGGGTTCGATTCCTCCAGCTTTGTCTGAAGCGACGGATTGTCATGTGGTCTGCGTGTTGTCCATTTTCAAAAACTAAACAATTTTATAAAATTCCCAACAAATATATAAATTCATCAAAAATAACCATAACATATTTTAACCACTATGGTTATCAAATATAATTTATTTTTCATCCCAAAATGTATTAACCATTAAATACCACAAATTCAAAGATCATATAAACCCAAATGGTTGTATATAACTATATGCACAAAAGGAAAGATAATTATCCCATGAATAAAATTTTCATATTTCAAACATCATGGTTACATATATTATAAAAAGCCTTCGAATGTAATCCAAACATCAAAATAACCATAACACTTTTATGAATTTCACCATCCTAAAATCTACCATAACTCTTGAATCCCTTATATGTTGACTTCATACACATTCAATGTTCTTTATGATCCATTAACCATTCCTTTCCAACTTATTCTAAAATAATTCTTCCCTACCTAGAAAATCATGAATCATATTATATGATTCAATAATGTAGAAAAATTGGTTAATAAATATCTATACCATTCATTGGTCATTTTCAATTTTCTTATCCTTAATTGAAATGGAATTAGGTATTGGTAAACATATATTTGTATGATCATAGGGATTCCATTCCAGAAACTTCTTCAGAGGAAAACTATTTGTATAATGACCATGTACTCCACATTTAAACATACAATTGATCCCTAAGAATGAACTTCATTCCCTTTCCTAGAGTCAACTGGATGCTTCTTTTTTCAATTGTAGGATCTTAGTTTATGACCTTCGATTCTTCATCTATAGCATCTTCCCGTCCCTTTGAAACATTTTCCTATGTGTTTCCTTCCACATCATTGACACATAGGTTTTTTAATATACTTTCTTTTATGATTATTACTTGAACGTCCATGGGGATGTGTTTCTTGCATATACAATTCCTTATTAAAATCACTAATGTCTAGGTGGTGAATCATGACTCTAGATAGTTTGTTGATAATAAACACAAGAGTTTTCAATGTACCTCTCAATTCATTCTGTTTCTCATTCAAAAAATCATCACAGTTTACTTCGTATCCTTTGTTACTTTGGTGCCTTCTAGATCCATCCATTGACTAAAATGAAAAAGGTAAGTGTGAGTATAACTGTAAAATAATCATATAATATCTTATGAGGAGGGTAAATACAAAAATATACTTATTCAAATTATATTAAACTCATTCACTATATTTAATATAAATATTACTCCTTCTAAAATTCTATCCATTATAGTAATATCAATTTTGGTTAAAGAACACACTATCCTATAAATTATCTAAACCAACTTCTGATACCAACAGCAAATACCAAACCTTAAACATTAATTAATCTTGAGAAAAATCAAGAACTGACATTGAGGATCTTTTCTGGTTTAGAGTTTTAGATGATTATGCCATTACTATTACATATCAACTTGAATATTACAATGTAGACACTTCTAGTATAACTGCTTTTTTTCACAATAATTAAACACCTTAAAAAAACTAGAGTTCAGTTATTGATATAAATCTTCTTTAATACACCCATTCTCTTACATTTTTTTATAACCATTGAAAACATTTCAAAAACATTGGATGGGCATAAAAATCTTAGTAAGGGTTATAAAATAAGGAAAGGAAACATTAACCCATCAATAAATACTAATCAATGATACCATACTTTTCAATCATAACATACCTTACAAAATCATATGATTTATGAATGACACAAAAATAAAAAATCATAATGGTGATTTATAGCATTCAAAAAGTACTTAAATTGCAGTTATAACAACTACATAGAGAGTCACATTTGTAATACCCATCACAATATATTCCCGAAATCTCTTAGGAGAATCATTAATGTGTTCCTCCGTCATGTTACCCATTTCATTGGAGAGCTATATCATGCTCACCCACCCTAGGTTTATCAGGGATCCACCCGTATAGGTAAACAATGACCAATAAAGATAACATATTCATAACACATAACAAAAGAATAATTGAAAGGTAAAATATCCACATTCCAATCACAATATATGAAACCATGATATTGAAATAAACAATTCTTTGTCACACCATTTTCAAAACCATTTAAATATATATTTTTTAATCAATGTGTCCTATACCACTTTGAATATTTTAAAGGAATGTTCATTTTAAATCATTAATATCCATATATATATATATCCTCAAAACAATTTTTAAATAATGGTCTTTAATGATAAATATTTAGAATAATAAATCTCTACAACATATAAAACAATATTTTAGTTTAAGCATTTTTAACAACATGGGAGACTCTTGAACACAAATAATTTAAGAATTAAATTTATTAATAACATTATAATATCATATGAATAAATGGATTCATGATATAATATTGCAAAGAATAGTATATAAACCATATAAAATTGAATTGGTGCAAAATAATAATTAAGTCTCAATGGAAATGTAAATTGAGATTAAATCCCTTATAATGACAATATCCTTAAATTAAAGATAAAGTAATCACATAATTATGTGTGAAAAATATGAATACACAAAATATAAGTGGATATTAAGTGTAAAACAATCAGAGTTCATTCAGCAATATACATTGGATGAAATATTCAAGAAGTACATGTTTAACCCAGATAATTTTAATTGGGTTAAGAAGTTCCTTCTCAAAAATTAGAAAGACTAATGACATCACATTAAAATATAAATAATGAGTTCATGAGATAAAAAGGGTATCTAATCACTTTTTCATAAAATATATATCAATAAAAATATATAAGAACATATCCCCACATAAAAAGTTCTAATGTATAAGTCATTACAAAATGAATTCTTTTAAAAAGAGGAGGGTGAAATGTTCCCTTACCGATTTAGTAACTAACATAATGTGAACCACATGAAATAAGGATCATAAAATGAAGATGTAAATACTCATAAATTAATGTATATTACACAAATATTGCAATCATGTGCAGTAAATACACCACATAATATAAAATAGTGGCAAATATAGCATGAATCTCATAGGAATAAAAGGTGATATGAAACCCTTTACTACATTGTAATCAAGTTAGTCGTATAAAAAAATGTTAATAACCACCAAATGATTCACAAGAATAAAATGTATATAAATTTCATAATGATAATATATATCAAATTTTAGTACACAATACACCTCATGAAATAAATTGTTGGCGAACAATGGAAATATCAAAGAATTAAATCTGAGATAAGAAATCTTATTACCTCATTCCGACTTGACTTATTTTTTACTTGTTCTTCCAGAATAATAAAATAATGGTAATTTCAACTTTAATAAGAACATTTTTAATGTTTATTATTCTTTTTATATCACTTATTACCATGTTATTGATATGATGGAATCATTTATGTTAATAATGGTCATTTTGTCGATATTTGATACATGAGTCAAAAATGAACACCTAATAATTACAAGTTGTCCATGTGGTCAAGAGTACATTATCTCCATAATGATATTAATTATTTCAATATCATATATATCATGTATATCCAGTATATATATTAATTTATAATAGTACATAACATTTGGATATAAGAAATGAAATGCACAGTTTATGGAGACGTTAAGTTGTATGTACGCATGAACGCTACTTTCATTTCTATTTCTTATTTTATTTGAATAAGAACATAATAAAATATAGTTATTTTATAATTAAAGTATAGTATATTTTAAATTTTCAATAACTTCATCCTTTATACGTCCCACGTACGGTATTAACGAGACATATCACTTTGAGGGGGCGGTAGTCCGAATTTCCTCAAATGTAATTATCGTGTTTATCCATAATGAAAACCATAAATGTATGCTATAAATTAAAAATAGGGAAACATAAAGTAAACATAAAAATAAAATATATCATATATAAATACAGTACCATCATAATGGCCACCATGAGAGGCGGTAGAAGATAATTGAACCATCATCATTTTGTGAGGCGTTAGTTTGCAATATAGAGAAACAGTATGTTCTTCACCCATTAGATATAGGTGTGTGGAAGTGTAGTTTGAATCCATATAATAACAAAATCCTAGTATATTTATGATACTTGATTTTTTATAACTGAAATTAATAAAAACAGTTTAGTAGTTGGAGAATTAAAATAAAATATAAGATGTTTAGAGAAACTGTTATCTTTAATTTGGGTAACTCCCTTTGTTTTGAACCAAAAGGACTTTTTTATGTGCCTTATGCCTAAGTTATGGATTCTAGGAGGAGGATAAGGGTATTTAGAAATTATTTTCATAGGGGTTGGACGAGCCAAGGGGCATTAGTGGAGTTAGGAATGAGTAAGAAGTGAGAGCCTTCTATAAGGGGAGGATGGGTTTTTTTGTAATGTGTGAGAATTTTATTTTATTATATAATGATACTTGATTTCGAAAGGTCCAAAAATAATTAAAGTAGACGATAAGATGACTCATGGTCGAAATAAAATCTTCTAATAATAATTGTATAGGTTTGAAAGTTATTTTAAAATTTATAATCATATTTATTCAAATCATTTATTAATGAGATAAATACAGCATCATTATTGTGTCATAAATAATTTTATTTATTTGATGTTGAAAAATTATAAATAAAATTCCATGATTTATGAAATATTTTTATATTTCCAATTTATATTTATAGTCTAAAATATAATTCATATATCCCAATGTAAAAATTATTTTACTAAAAGATATTTATTTATGTCATTTTTGTTATTACATTAATTTAATTAATCTAAAGTGTCATTATCACTCATAAATGGTTCCATGGAGTCCCAAAGTAGACAAAAATAAGATCATGCTCGTAAATGACTCAAAAACAATGTTATAACATGTGTTATGGTAATTTTTTATTATTATAATATTCTTTTTAAATTAAATTACCATATTTACCTTTAACTGCATTAAATAAAAGTCAAAAGTTACTATTAACAAAAAAATTCATCTTATTGAACAAAATTTTACTTACTAATAACAAACTTCAATGTCATATTTTTAAAATTAAATTCACACAAGTGGTCAAATTTCATTAAAATGAAAATTTCGGATTTTTAACTACTATTTATGGGATCCACTAAGATAGTCTTGAAAATTAGACTTGACTAATAAGAAATGATTCTATCAGATTATTTGTTTATGCCACAATATTTCATGTTTTATGTTATGATTATTGAGATTACATTTCACTGCTATGATTTATCCCATGTTAGGAAATTATGATCTCTTTTGCAGGTTAAGATTTCCAAAAGATATGTTCTTATGAATATAATGTAATTGATATTTCTTTTGTTTACCCTTACTGAGCATTTGAGCTCACCCATTTATGTTTTCTTTTCCCCAGGACATAAAAGAAAGGATTTAGGTTTAAAAAAAAGAAGATCTTTATGGGAGATGTTGAAGATCTTTCACCACGATTAGAAGATTTTATTCCGAGTTTCCAAAGACACTAAACTATTACGGTCCCTGTGTGTACATTTTTCTTATGTATTATGTATTCCACAAAAGTAATGTAATTTCCATGTACGTCAAGCTTCGGGTCTCTACATATATGTTCAATGAGTTTAAAATGATTATTTTTTTTCAAGGATCATTTATTCATATAGTTTCCTCCTCATTGATGTTTTTATAGATTGGTGTACTAATTTTATAAATTAATTACTCTTATAATGTTCTGTTCTTGTGAATTAATAACAAACCCATAACTTTTACACTTTTCTGTATACTATTTATATACATAATCAAATTATTTTGTTATGGTAGTGAACTTCTCCGAAAAATTCATTACACTCAATTTACTACATAAGGTTAAATTCATCATTCTTATATTCCAAAAATTCATATATCATCTCCCTATTTGTGAATATTGATTTTTGAATTTCGATTGAAAATTTTATAAATCTGATTTGAGTTTAGTATTTTCATTCTTCGTAATATATAATTCACGTATTTACGTAGAAATATCATATTACTTCTCTGAAACATTATTTATGTTGTTCATTTTTATTTTAATGTATTTTATAAGGGCCTTCAATGTTAGAATGTTATCCTTATCATGATCATTAGCTTTATAGAACCATTCATTTAATGTTTCTATAATTTCTAAATTTTTTACCATATCCTCAGATGAGGGAACATCATCCTTCTTATATGATGTAAATGAGTCAATATCAGAATTTGATTTCAAGTAAAACATATGTATCATAGGGTAATTAATCTTGAGAATAAATTCTCATCTTCTCTATGTAGGATAAGGTTTTCAATGGTACTCTAGTATAGAAATCATTATTTTTAATGATAATATCACAACAGAAATCACCATTTTCATATAAAGATGATGGATCCTAGATACACTCCACTTAATATAGGTAACCTAGTATTATTTTGTTACATTACTCCTTGAAAATTTTACATCATCAATATTCTTATTAGACATTGAAAATTATCGTTTGATACATCCTACACTGTTATATTTTTTTAAACAGTGTCTGGGGATTCCAACTTTTTATATATTTATTTTCTAATATTATTTTTATCCCACTAAATATATATTCTTTCACCTATAACAATTTTTTCACATTGTGAATTGATAAATATAAACTTAATACATTTATTAAAACTATTTCCCTTTAGTATACATTAAATATAAGAGTAATTTCATGAAGTTAAATCTATATAAATTACATAAATCAAAACTATATTTCTTACTCCTTAGAATGATATTTAATTATTCAATAATATTTTTATGGGATATTTAATTAAATAACATAACCTCAACTTCTTTATATGGTTGTTTCATGAATTATTTTCAGCTTTGAATCTCATTCATTCAGTAAGATATCATTGAACATTTACAAAAACATAAGTAGGATAATTTATTCTACAAAAGTTATTATAGAATCTTGAAACTGTTTATAAATATATTGTGATTATATGAAATAGACTCATCAGGAAAAAAATATGGATTTTTATCTCTAATCATAACTTTTCTTTGCCTTGAATATTATATTTTCAAAAATGAATAAACTCAACATTCATCTAATTTCCACATTCATTCTAACATGATAATATTGGAATCTATATTTTTCATTGTTAGTATAAATAAAATTATTCCTAACATGGATTTTCATTTGAAACTCAACACATTCATATTTAGAAAAACAAACAACTTATTTATCTTGAATTTTATAATTTAGGATATTCATCTTATTGTTATCCAAACCAATGTTTATATCATATCTATCTATATGATCTCTATATTTTTCATAATCATTATCTTCCAAAATATGGGGTTTTTATTCAATCAATCTGGTGGGAATATCTTCCATGAAAAAAATATTATTTTTAATCTAATAATTTGTTAGATTATTGATGCTTTAATAAGATCTGATATACTATTTTAGAATTCATGGTTCAAATAAATTAATTACATGATCAAGCCTATAGATTTTCCATAATACTATACTTTTTTATCAAAAAACATAGGTCAAGTGATAAGTAAATTTGGGCTCTCATACCAAATTTTCTCATTGTAAAAGAAGGAATGTAATATTTATGAATGGAGTGAATTTACGTCTAATAATGACAAGTAATTCCATGTGATGATGTAAGATTCCCATAACATAGATTATACAAAAAAATCAAGAAAATTTATATGTATATATTGAAAATTAAAAGATCATATGTCAAAAATTCAATAGATAGAAATAATATGCATAATGAAAAATAAAAAATAGATAGAAACTAGAATAACCATAAAAAATCAAAAAATTTACGACAATAATAATAATCTAAGAATAAATGTATGGAGTCAAGTAATATAATCCGTATACTCTAAGAAATATATTTTCAAGAAATATGATAATAATCAATGGAACCCGTCACATTTATCCAATGTGGTAGGATGATCATTTCAACTTATCCTTGGGTTCCAATTTCCACCCAGAGATCATTCTCAACTTATATGGTCATTAGATATTTGGTTCCATAGACACATCTTCAATTCCACTTTTATCATAAAACATCTCCAACCTCAATATAATCTTATATATATTAATTGGTAGAGATTCCACATCATGGATTCATCAATTATAATCTTTTCTATTGTTATAGATTATACTCCCTAGTTTCCCACTGATATACTTGATTAGAAACAAAAAATCTTTCAATCTCGATCCCTCCTCAATCAAAAAGGACCAATCCTTAAACAATTAAATTACAATATAATAAATTTAAATGGAAACCACAAACTATTGTAACCCTTAACGAAAATTCACGTAACGGGAATAAATAAATTCCGATGCAATCAAAAAATTGGGATGATGAAAACATCAATGCTGTTGTAATAAAACCCACCTTCTTAAAAAAATATTACCTATAAGACCATCGTTTAATATACCATTTAAATCATAAAAATCGATAATGGTTAAACACTAAAATCAATGCGTATATTTTTTATAACGGCCCAATATTTTATCAATGAAATCTCACTTTATATAATTATTTAATAGATTATAAATCAAATAAAATCACACAAATAATGCTATCATAACATTAAAAAATGAAGAATCAATTAAATAAGTATTATTTATAAAACCTATGGAACATATATTAATGAAATAGTGACTTGGGATTATGAATTGTAATATGAACCTTATGATATAAAAACCACCCAAATGAATAGTAACCACTCCCATGAATGTAGAAATAAGATTTAGGAATTTTATAAATTAATGTATGATAAAATTATTTATTAATATAAGTACAATAATGTTTTAAATAATAATAATTATGAGTTTGTTTTACTTTAAGTCATAAATATGAAACTGCCATTTTATAAATTATAATATTAATAAAAATAATATAAATTTCCATAAAATATATTCTCAAATCAGTATTTTCTTGTCTTATGACATTAATATAATTGAATGATAACATATTTATTTTTTCATAGTGTTTTAAAATTAGTTATAGTATGAAAAACAATATTTTTCGAGAAAATGATGATTATAATTGAAAATTTATTTTCTCAAAATTAAAAAATTAATTTCATAAAATGTAGATCATCATTGAATTTTAGACGTAGAAAAAATGATAGTGTACATTTGGGGGAATTTTTTAAACTTCTTGATTTTTGTTCAATATTTAAAGACAGTAATTAATTGCATAATTGCAGTATAAGTCAAATAAACTATGACACGATTAATGGATTATGTAAGAACTAAAATCCTAAAGATGAAATAATTATTTTATTATATTTTTGGATAATTCAAACATAATTCAAAGTCTTGAGCCAAAATCCTGTATAAATTAATTCAATTTTAAAAAAAACCCCTCTCTTGTCGACTATAAATACCACCCCCTTAACTAACAACTTCCAATATTGGATCCTTTTAAAATATCGACTAAGTAATCTTCACATGTCTCTCCCCTATTCTAATATTTCTTTATGTCATCAAAATAAAAAAACCATTTCCCTAAGGACATTCTCAAGGAGCATAATTCAAGAGGTAAAATCATATCCCTTTTGGTTTTAATTTATTTTCATATTCTTTTATATTATTATTCACTTATCAACAACACTCATCCAGATAGAAGAAAAAATAATGTAAATTATATATAATAAAATTTTATTATGCTAATTTAATCATCCATCATCACGCCCCTTATCGACAAACTTTTATTATAATAAAGGAAAAATTTATTGTGATGTATTATTTCATCACCATAAAGGATGGAATTTTTTTATATTCCTTAACTTCCTCCAACTACGTTCATAAAAGAATTTTTTTACTATTTTAATTATATTTAAAAATTTATACTACAAAACTTTTTATGTCATGAATGAATAATATATACATAATACAAAATGATAAAACAAAATATGTTTTTTGTGATGTAAAACCGCATAAATTAATCTAAATGTATATCATTATATTTTTATTTCATGATTCTTCCTCATATATGAAAAAATAATATATAAAACCAATTTCTAATATGAATGTTAACTAATTAAATATAGTTCCAATAATGTAGAATTATACCAATTTTACATGATTATCATTTTTTATTAACATACAAAATGATCATGAAAACTATGAAAATGAATGATCCTGAACGATGATATAAAACTCACCATATAAAAAAGGCCACAAATGAACATAGTGATAATATAATGAATCATATATCTATAGATAAGGTTATTAATTAATTAATTAATTAATTTGTTTATTTTATTATTCTGTAAATTAAGCTCTAGTGAAGACCACATTTGGATATAAGGTAAATGATTCTACCTGAACCTTTATTCTTATTAAAAGTTAATATTCCAATATCTTTACATAAATGTATGGATTATTTGTTGTACACTTATTCTATATAAAATTTATATGTTCTAAAATAGTATATCATAATCAGTTCGTCTATATTTTATTTGAAAATACTAGTTTTACAGTGTTTCTTACTCAATTATTCCCGATAAGCAAGCCCGATTAAAGGGAACATCACAACATCAAGCCCAATTTTATGTATCATCCATAATCTATTTTAAAATTACATTATTTTTCATCAATAAATAATTTTATCATGAAAAATTATATTTTTTCATTTTTATTATTATATATATTATTATGAGAATTACAATTGATTTTCTAAAAGAACTCTTCTTTACAATGTAAAAAAGTTATATTTACCTATAACATTTCTCAATTATTTTAATATTTTATTTTAATTTATTTGAAAAATTATGTTTTATATTATTCTTTATTGAAATTTATATATTATTTATATTATCAACCATATTTTATTATTTGTTTTATTATTTGTCTCACTATTTATGTCTTATATTGATACTATTCCACATACTACTAAAAATGGTTTGTACATATATTTACATATTAGGGAATGTTGTTTACTTTTTATATGTATATTTAATTTATTTCTAACCCCATTCATGTGATTAATTATTATTACTTTTTATGTGATGGGTGAGGCCTATTATAACCCCTAGATTCATCGGTATCTTAGACGAGAAAACCAAGAATGGGGTTTTACCCATTATGTATGGTGTCCTAGTTGAGGCCTTAGCTTTATGATTATGATCTATATAATTTTAAAATACCTCATTATGAAACGAGTATTTGATATTATATTTTATTTTTAGACCATTAGATTATCCATGTTTATGTTTTATTATGAAATTATATAATTCTCTTTTATTCCAACAATTTTATGCTCAATATTACGTTTTAATGACATGTTTTTTAGTTATTCACCATCCCTTATAATTTATGTTTACTTAAGATTATGATATAATTTATGCCCTTAAAAAGAATCTATGATCACCCATTTATTATGATTTATATTTCCCCAGGATAAAAATATATATATTATAAATGACTTATAGGATGAATCGTAGAATAATATGAGTTTCCCATGGATTATTTATGTTGTTTTCCTTTCTAGTAGTAATGAATTTTTTGGTATATATTATATATTCCCAGACCACTAAGATGATTTGTCCATTGGGATAAGAATCATTCATCTATGAAAACATTATAATGTAAGGAACTACATTCGAGAATTTGGTTTCTGGGTATTAACAATTTTTATTAAGGAATGTTTAATAGAAACCTTGAAAACTGTGCTTAGAAAACATAGATTAGATATCATGTCCCTAAGATAGACATTGAGTATAAGAATAACAGAAAAACATATAAATTTTGGTTAGGAATATATTTTTTGGGACATCATATAAAGATATCCCTCTCTGAATACTACTAGTGTACGTGGTGTAGTCATAGATATAGCTAGAGGTAATAGCTTCTACAAGGTATCATAGTCTTATCATAGGTAATCCTGGTACATGAAATCATTCCATATCGTTTTCCTAGTTGAATCTTTTGGGGGATATTCCTAGGATATTTAAAATTTTCATTACAAAGAATTATGAATGATTTGAATATATGAGGAAAATGAATAAGCTTTGGTGTTTCTGATTGAAAATAACCTGTCATTATATTCTATACATGATTAAACATTTCTATCACTATTAAAATTATTACTCATAGAATGACTTCTAATATTAGTTAATAGATAGAACCATAAAGATTCATGATAACATTGAACATGATGGACAAGGTGCTAGTTATGATAAAACAATGGGTATATTGACAATGGTGAATGATATCATGTTCATAGAAAACCATATTTCCTAAAATATTCTTAACCACATATAAAATAACTTACTAATGAACCATCCAATGAAGAAAATATGGAGTTTTCGATGATCCATATTTGTAAAGACTATAAAGAAAATAATGTTATATTTCAACCACATGAACATTTTTCATGGGGACACCCATGGAAGATTCTCTAAAGAACGAGAAAAATATTTATTTCTGGTATAAAAAGGCCTAAATAAAAGAACTATCAAGGAAAATTGAATAGAAAATTATAAGGAAATTAAACTAATAATAGGAATCCATTTTTCATTTATTTCACTAAATTTATTGGACCTTGGTATTATACAAATCAATTGCAAATTCTGTAGGATAACTTCTTGACCAATGAAGGACCATTGTTTATATAATAGTACAATGTATTTATGAATTGAAGTTGTATTGGAAACCATATTTAAAAGGATATTTAGTGATTAACATCATTTTAAGAACGTCCATCATATTGATTTTAAACATTATATTTGTATAGTTTTAGAAAAAGGACATCCCACATGTTGGTTGATATCTCTTCATATACTGCAAGTCCACTGGTCTTAAACCCACAATTGAAGGCTGATAAGGGTGATATTCAATCCACTAGTTTACGTGATCCACAAGTTATATTTTTTTAATGTATCTAATTGATTATGGTTTTTTATATTTTAAGGGTATCTTATTATCAAATTGATATCATTGGGATTGGAAAATGATGTATCGATAATGTTATTATGTGTATTTCATAAAATAATCTACATTTTTAGAATCTTATACAAGAGTATTTTAATTTATAAAAGATTAATTGAATTTTGGATTCAAATATTATTTTATTAAGGACTCATGGTGATTCAGGGTATTTTTTTAAATGATTAGCAATCCTTGGAGATTATGATATTTATGAAAATAATTTTTTTATAATAATTTAAGAATGATTGATGTTATTAGTATGACTATATGAATTAAAACGTCTAATTTTTAGGTATCAGCCATAGTCTAGAATATTATTTTGGATGGATGGTTATTTTCTAAAATAAAAATAATGGAACTTTGAGTTTTTTACCATTGAATTTTGGATAATTATTTTGAGAAATTATCTTATCTTATATTATCAATTTTTTATTTAGATAATATATATATAATATAGTAATATTTATTTATACTATTTCGTATTTTATTATATAGAATATTATTCGAAACATTCAGGGATAAAAACTTATCTTGAATAATGATTACTTAAAGAAGAAGATGATTTATTGGTGGAAATTGAATAAGGGATGAAACTATAATTTACATGTAAGTCTTTTCCTATATATTTAGACTAAATGATATAAATGAATTAATTAACTCTAGGAAAAAAACTGAAAAAAAAACAATTATATGTTTACTTTTTCAAATGGGAAAATCAATGTTACTGTAACTGATAATGGTTATTATGGTTTTCCCATGGTTAACATTATAATGTGAATGTTCTATATCACTCTCCATCAGAACATGATAGTTATTGTTTTTCCATGTTCATTTTTTCACTTAATACTGAAATTATCTTATTCTAAAGCCTAATTTTTTGGGGTCCTTTTAATTCACATTTTCTCTTTTATTAAAATAATTTTTATTAGAACTATTTATTTATTTGGTCTCCCACAATGTAATTTATAAATATCAAACTCTATTTTTCAATGTTCTATTTGATATGTCAAGGATGAAATTTGTGTAGGTGGAGATAATTTAACAACCCATGATTCTATTAAAAAATTTATCATCTTAAAATTATCTGATATAGTATAAATAACGTAAAACATATTAATAATAAAATTAAAAACATTATAAAATTTGAATAAATGAAATATGATTTATTTTGAGAATTTATTGAACATATATTGATGAAATAGTTACATGACCTTATTAATAATAATATGACCATTATGAATTGTAAATATTGCTATTGAACATTAAAAACACTCATTAAAGTATAAATAAAATTTAGAAATCTCATAAATGAATGTATGATATAATTATATCATATTAGATATAAATGAATATTTGAATAATTATAAATTAATAGTTGGTATTTTTTATGTCAAAAATATTTAACTAAAATTTTATATAAAATTATTTAAAATAAAAATCATTTCATTAATCATTATTCACAAATCAATATTATGATGTCTTATGAGTTCAGGATAATTTAATGAGTCATTTGTTAACAATTAAAAATGTTATAATATTCATTATAATATTAACACCTATATTTTTGGAGTGAATAAGAATTTTAATTAAAATTAAAATTTTAAAAATATAGAAAAATAATTCATAAAATTATGTTTATAACTGTATTATACACATAAAAAATGGTTGGGGTAATTTTTTTCATTTTTCCTAAATACATGAATTTTTGGTTAATAGTAAAATACCGTAATTTAAAGAATAAATATATTATAATTTCAATACACTTTTCCTCAATTCATGGATGAAATAATAACCATAATCTATAATATAAGTTCATTGTATTAATGTATTTGTTTATAATTCTCAAAATATTCACATTATTGAGCCAATATAATAAATAATGAATTATATATTCAAAAATCCCCTCTCCTCTTCTATAAATACTAACCCACAACACCCCTCCTCCTCACAGCTTCAATGAATTTATCCTCATCAAATTTCTGATAAAAAATATTACCATGTACCTCCCAGACTTCTAGGTACTCTTGGTCTCATTAAAATATCAAAACCATTTCTCTATGTGGGTTCTAAAAGAAAGAAAGTCTAGAGGCAAAATCATCTTCTTTTTTCATTTAATTTCATTTCATGTTATTTTATTTTATTATTCTATCCACACCACACATCATACAAAAAGAATTAATACTCCTATAAATTACATATATGGTAATATTATAATTATTATTTAATAATCCACCATCAATCCCCTTCTTTAATCTCTTTTATTATAAAAATAGAAACGTTGTCTCTGAGGTGTTGTTTCATCTCCTTCGATGATCAAAAATTTTCATTCTCCAACACCACATTAATCGACCTAAATAAAAACATTAAAATGTTTCCCAAAATATTGTTACATTTATTTTAAAACTCCTTTTATGTTTTGTATGTAATATATTATATAATACTAAATGATAAAATAAAATGAGTTTGTTGTGATCTAAAAATTCATAAATTAATCTAATCGTATATCAGTAAATTTTTTATAAATGATCCATCCTTATATCAAAGACACAATAATTAATGAAACTATTAAACATATGGAGGTTCATTAATAAAATATAATTTTAATAATTTATAGTTATACTCATTTTAAAAAGACCTCATTACTTATAAACATGTGAACCAATCATGAAAACTAATAAACAATGCTATCGAATGATGTAATCAAACAACATAACTTATCGATATGTCCATATATTAATTTCTAAATTATATGATGAAAAAAATACATGCAGAGAAGGTTATTAATTAATTAATTGACTTATTTTATTTTATTATTTTGAAATTGAGGTCAATTTTAGAAAACATTTAGATATAAGGTAAGAAATTCTATCTAAACCTTAATTTTTCATTCAATTTATTCTTCCACTGTCTTTCCGTAAATGTATTACATCAATATTTTTTTAAAATTATGATATTTTTTTTATAATTTAAAATTAATATATCTATATCATTTCAACAATCTTTCGTGGGAAAATACAGGTTTTAGAAGGGTCCATTTTCAATTCATCACGATAAGAAAACCCGATTAAAGTGAACTTCTAGATTTATACCCATTTTTCATGTACCATACATAATATTTTTTATGAATCTATTATTTTTCATAATTAAATTTTTTATGTAAATATATACTATTTTCATTTTGGGTTATATAAAAACAAATTTGATAGTTAAATTTTTTTTTCCAAAATAACTTTTCTTTGAAAAGTAAAATTGTCTATTTCTCTCATGAATTTATCGATGATATTATTAGATTATTTTAATTTATTTGTAACCATATATTGAATTGTATTCATTATTGAGATAGATATATTATTTTTATAATCTACCATATTTTAATAAATGGATTAGGATCAGTTTGATTATGGGTGTGCTACCGGGATACCATTAACCAAACTACTAAGAATGGTTAGTAATTACGATTACATATTGGGGAATGTAATTTACATTTAAAAAGTATATATTTTTATATATAAACCTAATCATTATAAAAAGTAATTTTACATAGTATATGATGTGTGGGGACCCTTATATCCCATTCATGCATCAGTTGTTTTCATCAGACAAACTATACTGTGTTTTTAAACATTATGAATTTTGTTTTGGCAGTGGCATTGACAGTATTATTATGATGTAAAAAATAATTTATTCCTTCATAATGAAACTATTAATTTATATTATATGTGATTATTTGAGGAATATAATTTCCATTTTTATTTTTAATTATGTAATTATTATATCATCTTGTATTCTTATCATTTTATGCTCAATATTATGTTTTAATGACATGTGACTTTAGTTATTCACCATGGCTTATTATATATGTTTATTTTACGTTTTCTTGTATTTCATACCCTTATGATATGTGAAATATAATCCAATTATTTTGAATTATTTTTCACCTAGATGAGAAGATGTACATTTGTAATGAATTTTAGGGATAATCATGGTGTTATGGGAGATTATAATGGAATTTCTATGTTGTTTGTTAATTTCAAGTGGGAATGAAAAATACATGTTTGTATTTAGGATTCCAATAATACTAATTTGAATTATTACTATCCCTTTATTAGAATTCCCATTGATTTGATATATTTTCATGTGTATATATATTTTTTATAGAGAATTTTTCCATTTAGGTGGGTACCATGTAATATGGTTTAGATGGTAGTTTCATGTAATCTTGTATTACTTAGGAATTGAATGTAACATCTATAAATAATCAATAGTTGAGAATAGGGTGTCTACACAATCACTAGGGGATGAATTTTTTTAAGATTCCCCTTGAGGGTTGATACTAAATAGGATAAGTATGAAAGAGTTAAATTTAATCTAATATAGATTCTGTTGGTTGACAATGATATTTTTCTGGATTTGGGATTAGGCATGTCAGATGGGATTCCTATGTATCCATATGAAGGGAATAAAAAACAATGTAGTCATAATCCATTTAACACGGTTTTTCATGTATTAAAATATCATTTTATAGGATCCATTTTATATCAGGATACCATGGATCATATAGTGACTTTTAAGGATGTGTGTTCAAGACAATCATATATTTCCCATTTTATTGTTATTTAATGGTATAGATCCAAGTATTTTAATGTCATATAGAGTGTAATATCATGTGAAAGGTATAGAATATTTTTGTGTATGGAAAATAAGTAATAAAACTCCTTTTGATTAGGGATTAACAAATATTATAGGCCCATTTACTTTTATCACACAGCATTATATAACTATATATAAGGGAAGCATGTCCAAGTGTATGGGTTATGTGATCTAGTACATGAAAAGTAAATGAATACACCAAATAGACATCCCATATTATCTCTAGCTCTTTTATTAGTCCCATAAAGAAAACTATATACCTTAAGACCAAGTCAAATGAGATCAGGATGAGTTCCTTAAAAATTTAAGGTTCCACTAGTTTCATACGGATAGTTACCCAAATTATAATTGTAATACATGACTTTTGTACATTAATAACATAATAATATATGTATAAAAATATGTTTCGAATATAACTTTAATGGAAAAAAGGATCGATTGGAAGTAAAAAATTACCAAATATATGGATCATGTAGGACTTATATCTATTGAAAATATCAAAATGAACTATGTTCTTCATGGGTTTGACAAGGATTAAAGAGTATAAATATGGAATCTTGGGCAATTATTTCCAAATGAATAAATTGTTTTCTGGTAATTGACATGATTTTCCTCAGAGTATATAACTTCATAACATGGAAAAAGAGATGACAAGACATTAATTAAGGGACATGAAAAATTGTGTGAATATTCCACAGTATGGTTTTCATGTTTCATCTTCTAATCAAATGTATCACTTTTAATATTTAAGAACATTTAACTTATGGGTGATGATAAAATTTATCATGCTCTAAATATATTCACAATATGTGGGTTCAGGTCCTATTGTGTATGCCATATGTTCAATCAAAACCATTGTTGTGACTCACATGTATATATGGGAAAAAATTAAGATTGTGCGAATTAATTGGTAATTAATCAGTAAGACATAAACAAATTCTTGGAACACTATTATCTTAATGACTCTTACACCATGATCATTACTCTACACACTAGGAACAAATTTTAATATCCTGCTTGCATAGGTATGATAATTTGGGATGATGGTGCATTGAAATTTTCAAGATTAGTGGATGAATTATATAATATATAGAATGAAAAGGAGGCTATGTTATCCCACAAATAAGATATTTTTTCATTCCAAGATGGATAAAAGGTCATGAATCCCTGAATATTGTAATTAACATATTATTTAATGGAATCTAATCATAACATGTATATTCTATGTTTTAGGAGAAAACGTAACCTTGAAAATTGAAATTGAGGAACACTGAATGATCATACATATAGAAAAGATATATTAATTGTAGTCTCAGTTATTAGATCCTCATTTCAAGAAAACAACATCAATGATGTTGGTTCTCTTTGGAAGCACAACTATTTCACTCAAAGTTTTATTTTTTGTGGGAATGGAAATAATGTAGGATTACAATGGACCCGTATGTCCATCATAGTAAATCAATTTTCATTCATATGATGTGATCATCATCATTTCAAATATATTTAATTGTGTATTATTATTTTATAAAATCATCATACTAACAAACAAATTTTGTCCATAAATACGTTTCTAGCAGCGAAAAAGTCCCCCACGTTAGAATTTATTTTTTTTATATTGAATGGAGAATAATTTATGGAAAAAGTGAGAAGTTTAGTGAGTTTAATAGATTTATTCTTTAAATAATAATTCTAAAAGGTCCCTTATTTCTGAATTTATGAGGGGGTGGACTTATGTAATAGAAAAATAATATATTGGATATTAAATGGTTGGAATTCTATTTGATGAAATTCACTCCATATCATATAGTTTAATAGATTTAATATTCTTTGAAGATATAGTATAATTTATGTGATCTAATCAACCAATTTTATTAGGAATCATTATTTCATATTGGTTGTATTTGTGAAAGTCAACCACCCTATCATAAATTTTATTTTGTGAAAATTTCATAATTTTGAAATTTATCTAATATTGTCAAAATTATTTTATTTCCAAGTTGTATGAAATGGCAACAAGTTATAATCCACACAATATTAATGATCCTTGTTAAGGATGATTTGATATTTTTATGAATGTATTTACTAGTTTTACCACAAGTCACTAATATAAAACCTATTTATAGAAAACCTATTAGTAGTATGTTATTGTAGTTACAATTAATAATAAATGAATCATTTCTAAAATATTTTCCTTTAGTTTCAACATAATATTCTTAATCTTATCTATAACATTCCGTAAGTGTAGGTCATGATTTCCCTTGAATTCACTCAATAAAATGTTTAAAATGAAGTATTCTTTATATATAAATACATATTTAAAGAATCATATTTCATTAATAGAACCTCATAAATTATATATTATTATATTCAAGAGGATCAACCAATTACCTTTTAATATTCATTGATTCTCAACGCTTATCTGAGTGATCTAAATTATGTTTAGAGTTTTTTTGCAAACTCTATCTTGTTGAAATATTCTGTTACAGACTATGTTCATAAAAAATGTTAAATTTTCATATTTATTAATATTTTTGAATTATATATTAATTTTAAATTAATGTGGAATCTATGTTTTATGGAATAACTGACACGAAAGAATATGTTTCTCTTGAATTTCATGTTTCACACAAGGCTGAGTCGTACTGAAAAATAATAATATAATACTATTTTAAATAGAAGTTAACACATAGTCATTGTAATTGTTTTAAAGAACAAAACTCAACAAAATATGATTATACATAATTGTTATACGTTTTTACATTTGTCCAATAAAATTTAGAAGCTTAAAATGATAATTAATCCAATTTTATGCATAAAAACTGTAATATTTTTAAAAGGTATTTTCACCACCTTTTGATGGTGAATGATTTTTAAATCTAGTTTATTTCACGATTATATGTTCCATTTGAAATGATAAATTTATTCATTATAAGAGGTACATCAAAATTTAGTTTTGATAAAATTTTGGTAAATTTCTAATAAAGATCACATTTTGATGAATATTAAAAAATACTGCATATAAATTAAAAATACCTTTATTCTAATTTATTTATATGATTTGGCTATATTTTTAATAGTATTTAATGTGTAATTGGATTATCTTTTACTATTTAATAAAATGATGTTAATTTTATGTAATTTATATTTTTAATTGGACATAAACAAATGTCTATATTTTGATATTTATTATTTCTTAAAAACAAGCTTTTTTGTTTTGACAACGAAAATTAATTTTAAATTATTTTCTGCAACTTTTGTGTATTCAATTTGTAAAAATGTAATGCTTGTTTTAAATAATTAGGTCCAAACTTTTTAAAAATTTATCTTTTATTTATAGACATTATGAATAGTAACTTGAGTAAATGTTTCATTTACCATGCTTAAAGGGTAAATCTGGTAAATAAGGGTAAAAATAAAGCTATAATAAAATTAAATTATCCTAACAGTTGTCCAAATACAAAATTATTATCCATGATAAACAATAGGAATCATTTGGTCGATTTTGGTACCCCGTGAATCCACTTTTATGTTAAAATGACATTTTATAAGAAATAGTTTAATGTTAATTAAAATGTAACATACACATATATATTTTAGTAAAACAAATTATATATGGGGTTATATAAGTGATATATTCAATAATAAATAATATTTATAAATATAAAATTATTTTCAACATCATGTCATTTTAGTTAAAATTTTTATACATTATATAAATATATTTATTTATGACATAATGATGATGTAATGATTACCTCATTAATGGATGATTTAAGCAAATGAGATTATAAATATTAAAATTATATTATTTTGAAACTTTTTATGCCATTCGTGAATTTTATGGATGATTATGACTTGTTATATTGAAATTAATAGAGTTTTTTTAAAATTTATCATGTTATAAATTTTATTAAAAATCATGATATTAATAGTATAAAAATTGTCAAAAACGTGTTTTTAAATCAATTAATATTTTATTATATGATAAAATTGTCATACAAATCTATGATTCGACCAAATTATATATATGGCGTTTCAAATGACATTAATTATCCATTTTAGCTCTTATATAATTTTATAGTAAATATATTAACCATATATTATGAATATGCAAGAGGACAAGGTAAATGTTATGTTAGTTAAATAAAGGTTAAAGAAAAAAAGATAATGTTTCTCTTATGCTCTAAACATGACTAAAACCAATATGATGGAAATATTCTGAACATTAATCACCTTATATTTGGAATAAACACTTTGAGGAAATTTTTAAATAGAAATTCAATTTATAATGAAATAATATATTCAAACATTCCTATAGAGTCCCTCCACCCCTTATAAAAGGCCACCACCTCTAAGCCATTACTCACACATCCCATACCACTTGGGCCATCCATCCTCTACTCAAAAAAGTTAAAATAATCTTTCTAATCTACCAAGAAGACTTAAATTGGGTACAAGGAAAATCAATAAAACCTTTTGGTTAAAATCAAAGGGAGTTCCCTGATTAAAAAGTTACATCCTCTCTCAAGTTTTTTTCTTTTACTTTCCTTATCGAACCCCATAATCTCTCATTATTCTATTATTTTAAAAAAACTAGTATTTTCAATATACTAGTATTTTTTTATGACAGTGATTCTAACTATACATCCACACATATCCATCTAATGGGTATGAACATACTGTTTCTACGGACAGTGAACTACTGCCTCACGAAACGATGATAGTACATTTATCTCTTACTGGCTCTAATGGTGGCCATTATAATCGAACTGTATTTATATATTATATATATTTTATTTTAATTTTTTCTATTCTCTGAATTTTTAATTTATATCATACCATTATAGTTTCCATTATTGCAAAATATGACAATTTCATTTGAGGAAATGTGGACTACTAACCCCTCATAGTGATAAGACTAGTTCATGACATACGTGGAACGTATGAAAGATAGAGATAATAAAATTATATAATATATTATTCATTAATAATAATAAACCTATGTGTCATTATGTTTTAATCCGATTAAATAAGAAATAGTAATAAAAGTAGCGTTCATGTGTACATAAGACTTAACGTCTCCCTGAACGGTGCATTTCATTTCATATCTCCAAATGTTATGTAATGTTATAAATAAATATATATATATAGGATGGAAATATATAATATATATTATATATAAATCATTGACATCATTTTTAATATAATGGAATTTTGACCACATGAAAAACTTGTAATTATAAGATGATCATTTTTTGAATCTAGATAAATATAAAAAAATGACCGTTGTAAACATAAATGATTATGTAATTTTTATAACATAGTAATAAGTGATATTAAAGAAATAATAAACTTAAAACCGGTTCTAAATAATGTTTAAATTAAATTTAGTTTATTATTCATGTGATTAAATACTGAACGAGTCAAGTCAGACATGAGGTAAGGGAACTTCTTAACCCAATTTCCATTATTTACGTTAATATTATACATTTAAATTTTTTTGTTTTATAATTATCTACAAAATAAATTTTGATGTCATATATTTTATTTATACTTTTTTTATGTGTAATTATAATTAATAGACCTAATTGATCTATTTTATTTACAGAGTGATCTTTGTAAGGGAACCATTCACCCTACTATTTTTGTCAAAGTCTTAATTTATATAATGTCTTTTAATTTACATATTATTATGTAGGGATATGTTCTCCTAAATCATTATTAGTGTAAAATTTATTTCCATGTGATTGGATACCCCGTTCTCTCTCATCAACACGTTTTCGGAATTTTTTAGTTATGCCATCAGGCTGCCAAATTTTCATAAGGGAATTTCTAGATTCAACTTCCACTCATTAGGTTTTATGCATATTTAGTTGATTATATTATTCTAGGATTATGTTTGGAACCATTGTATATTTATTTATTTTGTAATTTATACTTACCATTGTGTGTATAAAAGTTTTCAACACAAAATCACCCCATTGATAAATTCTAAAGTCATTTATAAAAACATTGTAAATAAAATTAGAGCGCAATCACCATTAATTATGATAAATATCCATGTCATTGGGCTTATTTTTGAAAAAATATGTGTGAATGACCACTGATTATTTTACCTGTAATATATAATTATATTTGGAGTATTTATATTTGTCAAAAAAATATTATTTCACTGAGTTATACTTAATATAATGATACGATCATTATAAAGGACTTCGTCTCAATCTAATTTAATTGATGCATACTTTTATTTATATAATAACTTTTTTATATGATGTATAAATCCCTTTTACTTTTAATTTAATTAAAAGGGAATCATTCCTCTATGAATAATTTTCAAAAATGACAAAAATAATATTTCTTTTAAACATAGATTGTTACAATGACCTTATTTGGCACTATAAGCATTATTTGATATTGGGCTTCCTTAACAAGAAGTAATGTTTTTAAAAGAGAAATAAATACAATATACTCGTCTCAATTATTTTTCAATTTAATATTGTTTTTATAATTAATTGATTAATTCAATATATTGAAATGATATATTTTAATTGCAATGTGGAAATATCATCTTTCCTTTATACTTGTATCTTGTGTTATGATTATGTTCTGTTTCCTAACATTGTTAACATATAAGAGTGATTCTGTGATAGTAATAGGGTGGGTGAGCCTGAAATTTTTCTCTAATGGATTGGGTAATGTGAGTGAAGTAATTGTAAATGTTTCTCCTAAGAGATTTGATTAATATATTGGGATGAGTATTCTAAATGTAAATCCATGTGTTGCTATGAATGCTACAATGTAAGTTTGTTATGGATGCCACATGTTACCTTTATGATTTTTTATTATAATGTGTTATTCGTAAATATTTTGACTTCATGAGGTATGTTAAAGGGATTAAATTTTGTATGTATTGATGGACTAATGTATTCTTTCATTATTTTATAACCCTTACTGAAATTTTTATACTCACCCCAAGTTTTTTAGATTTTAATAATCATACTTAAAGTGGGATGGGGTCAATGATGGGATCAAGGAGCGCCATGATGATTAAATCATGGAACTAAACATTATTTTATTTTACGAGTATTTAGTTTATAAAAAAATGTATGTTGATTAGAAGTGTCAACATCTAATTTTCAAATTATTATGTATATGTTATGAACTTGTTCTATAATGATATAAACCTGAAAATACCCACAATGTGAATTATTAACACAATTCAAGATTAGGAAATTTTTATGAATGGGTCCATATAGTTTGTATCAGAGGTTGGTTTAGATAACATTAGAGGTTAGGGTGTTATTTAGGCATAAGTGATATAAACATAATGGTTAGAATATTTGAAAATTCATAGACATTTTAGATAAATTAAATGTGTTTAGGATAACATGAATAATTATATCTTATTATATACACTCATCATAATATATTATATGAATATTTTACTGATGTACTCACACTTACGTTTTTGGTTTTAATAACTTGTTGGATATAGCAGACACAAAAGTGACAATGGATGTGATGATAATTTTGATGGTTTTATGAATAAGAATACAAATGAAATGGGATATACAATGAGAAGTGTTGTGGTTATTATCAACCAACTATCTAGAGTTCTTATTGACCACCGATTTTTTTTTATTTTTATATGTTATTGTATATGCGAGAAACTAATCCCAATGGGAGTTCATCTAATAACCATAAAATAATTTAAATTTAAAAAATGATGTGTCAAGGATGTTGAATGAATGAAGATGGAAAATGATTCAAAGGGATGGGATTTCAATATAGATGTGGTAATGATGGTCATAAATAATGAACATGCCACTAAAAAATGAAGTGTAAAGTTGACTATTGGAAAGGGAAAGATGTTCTTTCTGATGGATCAATTGAATGTTTCTAAATATAGTGTGCATGGTCATTATAAAAATTGATGTCCTATAAAGAAGGCTCTGGATGGGGATCAATAGGTCCATACAAATATATGTTTACCAATACATTATTCAATTCCAGTTTAGGATGAGGAAAATGACAATAAAAAATGAATAGTATAGATTTTATATTAGATAATGTTTTGAGATTATTGAATCATAGGATATGATTCACGATTTTGTTTGTAGGAATGAATTATTATAGAATATGTCGGAAAATAATGGATAATGGATCATGAATAACATTGAATGATTAAGAAGTCTACATATAAGGGATTCAAGAGTAATGGTACATTTTAAGAGGATGAAATGCTTAAAATTATTAAGGATCTTTTAATTATTGGATTCCGTTGGAAGACTTTTTTATTATGGGTAAACCCAAAGTTTGATATATGAAAATTTTATTCAAGGGGGGCTTATCTTTTATTTTATGGATATATTTATAATGAACTATTTTGGTTTCTATTATTCTTGAATTTGAGACAATTATATGTTACGACATTTAGGGATGAAAATACAAGGTATGATGTAACATTTGTGTTTAAAATATGTTATGGTTATTTTTATGGAATTTATCTCATTTTTGGGAATGTTAGAAAATTATATAATTTTTGAAAGAGTGTAGCACACAAACTATGTGACAAATCATCGTGTCAGACAAATTTATGGGAAACAAACCCACAACAAAAGTGCAATTGGAATTTATCACCTACCGTTATACTATCTGAAGTCCCTGGTATGTATGCCAAATTATTTTTAGTTAAAAAATTTTATGGATCAATAATAAGTTGATTTTGGGAACCTATTTTTTTATCAAATGGATATTCTTAGTATAAGAAAATTATTTCGTGATTAAGTGATAAAGGATATTTTGTAATATGTTCTTCCATTTGGGGATACACTCTATGCCTCAAAAAAATAGAATACAATGGGATTTCATTTGTATAGTAATGGTTGATTTTTTTTTGGGTGAAATATCTGTATTTTGTGGAAATTTGGAGATATGGTCTATTTATGAAAATGATTAACCTATCATATAGAATATGTGATTATGTTAATTACACTTTAATATGAGACATAAAGAGTAGTCGGTGTTAATTGGAGATAAATATTAAGATTTACTATGGAAGACTATGTGATTAAATTATTTGAATAGTGATTTTGTTAGTAGCAATTTATGTTCATAATGTTAATGTATGTTCAGAAAATAAGAAGCATTGAAATAATTTTTAAAAATATATGAAAAAAGAATTTAAACTTTTTTTTATGGGAAACATAAATTTATTTCATGGTTTTCAAATATTTTATAATGATTATGAGAATATTTTATATTATTCTAATTATATTATATAATTAATTAAAATAATTGAATATAAAATTGAATGTCTTATACAACGACAGTCAATATTATTATATATCCTGAATTTGATTATGCTGGAAAACGAGTTGATAGAATGTTATAGAAGGGTATGATGTATAGTTTTCAAATACCATACTTTTAGTAGAGAAGATATTGTGTTTTCTTCTATCATTGGGGTGTATAATAGAGTCTAAAATTTCTTAGTATTGTCAAAAATTAAATTCACATCAATTTTTTGGTGTAAATAAACCACTATACAAAGAGACGCCCAAAATCCATTTTATTCTAGTGATTTTGGAAACATGGAAACATAAACACTAGTACCTAATTGAGGTAAATTATCTCCCATTAGGTTAATCAGGACTATCACCAATCTTTGAAACATAAAACATAATACATATCATCATATCCTATGAAAGGAATAATAAAAATGGCTGATCTCAGATGCTCAGTATGGGTAAATAATGGAGACAAGTAATAATAATCATGATTATAAGGGCATGAGAATATGGTCGTGAAATTAGAAGAACATAACCTACATATCAATGATCATAAATATGATTCATGAAATAAACCATAGTAGATCATAATATATGCATCATAAATAAATAAAAAAATAATCCATTTTTAAATTACATATGAATAAAATATGGAATTTTGGAAAATATGTTAAAATAGAATAAGATTTCCATAGTAGTGAAGGCATCGCTATAGAGGCCATCATAGTGTACCCGGTCCATTACTGACCTAGATTCACATCCCATTCAAACAATGTATTACTGTAGGGAGTTCACTCCTAATTCCATCCATTCCTATCTCATCAGATACAAATTTTACCCACTAAAGAAAATGTTAATTTTTGACATTCGTAAAAACACTTTCTTGACTATCTTCTAAATAATACTATGTAAAATGGAACAAATACAAAAATATATATTGATTAACCAGTGGAGAATGAAAATCATGAGTGATATTGAGATTCATGGATATATTTATATCATGTTTTCAAAAATGTAATCCATTATTTAAATAAATTTTATATTAAGTATTTTATTATTTTAAAAACCATTACAATATATCAGTATTTAACAGAATATAATGTTCAAGAAGATGGTTAGTTCTACCTACACTTGAGCACTATTTCCTTTTAATTTCCTTAATGTAAAAAATGAAAGTAAAAGTAATATATATATATACAATAGTAGAATGATTATAATATATATATATATATCATATATATTAACTAAACTCATCCTTAATACATTTCATGTTTTGTATGAATGAATCACAATAATTTCAAGGGGCGCTAGCCCCCACTTTCTCAAACAAAGTTACCATACTAACACCAAATGGAAATTCTAAGGATATGTATTATAATATATTTAATGAAGATTTAAAAAATAATAAATATTATATATAACATATATAAATATTTTTTCCGTTATAATTTCAACCATGAGTGCCGATAAAGGAAAATTGAACAATTATCATTTAGTGAGGAGGTAGTCCACCTTATACAAAAATAGTATATTTGTTACCCATTAGATGGAATTTTGTGTAAGTGTTGGTAGAATACTCATTGTAACAACATCCTAGTAAATTTATTGTACTATTTTTGTTATATAATCTTCAAATACTAATATTTGAGGGCATAGAGAACAAATATAATATAAAGGGTTTTGAGGGAGGGTGTCACCTCGTAATCGGGTAACTCTTTTTTGTTTTTAGAAAATGGATTCCATGGAATGATTAATGACCAATAAAGGATAAAATGGGTAATTTATATATTTTTTGGATCTATTTGGGATGATTATGGATGCACTTATGAGGATTGATAGGTGTGAGGATGTGGGTGGAGAGTGGGACTTTAATAATGGAGGGGAAGTGGCACTCATGTTAAATTTTGGGAAACAGAAACCCTAACAATGATTTTTTGAAGAATCTAGATCCAATAATATTAAAATTTATGGATAATGGAGTATAGGTTCATAATTTGTCTATAAAATGTATTTGGTACAACTGTATAGGTATTTTTAGGCCTTAAGGTTATGGTTTAGTCACTTTCTAATCTAAATTTAACATTGATCATGGTAATTAATTTTAATTAAAGAACTAATAATTATTCACCAAAAGATAATATAACTATATTAGAAATTGAAATTTATACTAATTATAAATATGGAATCCATTTTCCCTAATTCCAGTCAAATAATTGTCCAATAGTTAATTTAAATTTAATGGCATAATCAGGTCGACAATTTGTGGTAATAAAGTAAACAATGAACCAAGATTTGTTATGCTTTTATTCAATTTAAATTTTAAATAGGTTTTAATGTCCTTAATAGGATTAAATTTTAATAATATTATTTAATAAATCATTATAATAAATTAAAAAAATTAACGTAAAAAAATTATATGAAATAGATGTTTTGAGCTAAAATATACTATATTCACAATTCCATAAAAGAAAAAAAATCGTAGAAAAAATAATTCATAGTAAACTAATTTTTCTTATTTGATTTAAAATATAATATTTCTTCAAACATATATGATTTATAATAGTGAAAAAATTATATTTAAAAAATATTCTCCATTAAAAGGAGGTAAAATTCCCTTAATAAAAATATTCTGTTTTAAGAGTTAAATTTGTTTTATTTTTATCTTATGCTTATAAAATAGATTGGATGAATATAAAACATATTTATAAGGATGTATAGAAAATATATTAAATTAAAATTTATTTCCAATTAAATTAATTTATTTGTATTAAAACAACGTTCTGAGTATAACAATAGTTTTCTATAAAAATATTCCCTTTATATTCAATTATTTGTTATATTAATTTAAAAAACATTTGTAAATAATAAATTAATCTAATATATTTTGAAATCAATATACATATATAATTTAGTTACTAATATTAATAAAATCTATATTTATGGATTGGCTTAGTGTCCTATATAGAGGATGATAACCATTATATTGAATTTAGTTCATGATTAACATCTCCTTGAGTGTAACGCTAGCCATATTAGTGGTTTAATATATATAAAACAATTATTTTCTATGTTGGGTGAAATGAAAAATATTAAAAAAAATTAAATTGAAATTGAAAAAAATTAACGAAATCCAAAGGTGTTACATTCTACCCCCTTAAAAAGAATTTCCCCCTTTAAATGCCTTTATGTAAAATACTACATAATACATGAGATTTCCTTTCAAAGAACACCATATTGTAAAATTGAACACTAAAATATCATTTATAAAAAAATGATAGAAACATGATGGTCACCCATAGTAAATTATAACTGGGTTTCCAAATAAGAGAAAATAGGTGGGATGTAAAAAATATGGAATTGAATGATAAGGGAAAATATTTATAGCGAGTGATTAATTCCATCATTCACAAATAAGTAAATGATCAAGGAAATGAACATGGCCTCAAATACATAAATCCATGATTCATTTAAAAGAAAACGGCTCAAAAAATATAATTATTACTACAATATTTTTTGACCATTTTCCTAACTTTTAGTTATTCATTTATTGACCAAGAAGATAAATTAATATAATGACATGATATATTTATATAAACAAAATTTAATTATTTTGTTATTATATTATCAATTTATAACTCATCCATTACTTCATGAAATGAATATATGGAATTTATAATGATACTTGAAGCACAAAAATACACTTTTAGTATATCTAAGTGCCCATACAATTTGAACAATATACCTATTTTCTATAAATGTTATTGAAAAACATATTTATTAATTCATTAATATAAAATTATAAAATTTAACTCCTTTGGTTAAGAATTATTATTTATTTATCCAAAATAATTACACCTTAACCAAGACATCGTGTAGGCCAATTATAGGCCTGAAACTCTTATCATCCTTCCATTATGGGTTCAAGATGCATAGCCTTGGTGGACATGATTGGTTGTCACCCAACATGCATGATTTCCTTTCCTAAAACCACACTAATATAATTTTAAAAATAATTAAGAGTTAAATTCATGAAATATGATTAATCACTAAATATCATTTTAACTAGGTGAATACCCTCATCATGTATTCTACTAAAACATGTTAATAACTAAATTACCATAAATTCATCAGGAAAATGTACAATCTTCATTATTGAAAAGGTTACTGAATATATTCTGTAAGTCCAATAATTTTTAATCATTATACATGATTACATAAACCGCATTGTAAACAAGTAGTTATCAAATCCTAGATAATCAGTACCATAAAATTCACTTATTAATTACCAACATGTGACCTATCAAAAAATAATTATGTTAATATTAGTTACAGTTTTGGAGTTACTTTTCCCTTATTCTTGTTTATTCAATTATACCACTTTTTTATTGAATCAATTTTCTTTTCTATTATAATTGTTCAACGTAATCTTTAAATTACTTAATAAAAACATAAATAGAATAATCCTTCTATAATTCTCTATTCATAATTCTAAGATTCAAGTACTTTTATCGTTCCAATATTATCGATGGAATAGAATAGCTACTTCCTTGGTTTATAAGTATATTCTTATGACTTGAAATTTATTTCGGTAATGCTCATGTTCTCTATATATGATACATTATTGTACGTGACAATTTTTCAGTCTATGAATTTTTTTTCTAACAGATATATGATCTACCCACTGATTCTAGGTTTTCTTCATTTCCAGTCTCCCATCCTTCTAGAAATATAGTAATTCTAATATTTTTTTACTCCATGATCCTAAGAATGTGATCGTTTATAAAATTAAATCTTCTTTTTATATAATGTGTTATAAATTTCACATAATATGACTTTGTTAATCATATATTAAGATAGATCATTTGACATAATCTTAGTATCTTTCTCTTTGATCATTATCTAATTTCATTTCACATAATAAATGGATTATCTATCTGACTCAATTCTATCCAAGTTACTTTTTTTTATTTCCTTTTGTAAGACCAGAAATATGGTGTGAGAAACACATATCATTGAAGAAAAATATATAGTCATGATAAATTACATATAAAATTTCTAAATCATGACTCCGAAATTTTAATTGATGACACCTGCAGTTAATATGACGTTATTCATAGTCATATAATATTAAAATACATTATAATGGTTTGTGAAGTGTTTATGAATTTTAAAAGCATGTCACTCTGGGAGTGTCAAACTAGGTGTTCAGGATGTCCTGTTTTCATTTACAAGATTACCCTATTTAAGGCCCATATCATCGTTTCAGAATTGTCACTTTTAGGCACCTATATTCAAGATCCACATACACTTTTATAATCCATACATTGATGTATTTTTATTAAACCTCTCACTCTAACCTTTACAAAAATTCTAGTATATTTTCCTACGTTGTTCTTTATACATAGACTAATCTTTAGTACTTAGATTTCTCATCATGGTCTTCTCATAATAGATTCTAAATATTATCAGAACCATTTCTATAATAAAAACATTTGTTACAAAGTTTTTTCACACATTAATATAACATCACTTTTTATGAATACTTAAAAAATTTAATAAATAGACTCTCAATGACCTTATTATTTTAATTCCTTTAGAAACATGGAAACATAAACACTAATACGTAAGAGAGATAAGTTATCTCACATTATGTTCTTCCTAACCTTAACCATTATTATATACATCAAACATAATCAATATCTTTATAACATGGGGAAGAAAACAAAAAAATTGATGATATTTGATGCACAGAAATGGTTGATGAATGAATCATGTAATAATAAACATGAGTATAACCATTTTTTAACATGGTAATGAAAATAAAATATAATACACTACATATCAATATTCATAAAAATAATTCATACATAAATCAAATTTGTTCGTAATACATAATTCATAAGAAAATAAAATCATAATAAATTATAGCATTAATGGTATTAAAAGGTAGAATTGTGAAAAACATATATGAATGTAATATTATTTACATAGTAGTAAATGCATCATTACAGATGCCATATTGATGGAAAATGTCCATCAATAAATTGAGTTCACTCCATATTTTATCCCTTTATTACTAAACCAAATTCACCCCAAATTCTATCCCTATAATACTAAACTATGTTCACTCATCATTCCATCAATATTAATTTCATTAGATATAAATCATTACTCAATACATTGGATGGAGATATAGTTCATACCACTCTAAAAATTAAATCATATACACATGTTCCAAAAAATCATAAGTAGTCATATCATAACTAAAGAATGAAATGGGTATCATAAACATGTAAACAATATCATAACCTATGAAAAAATATGCATGTTTCATAATGAATTATTCAAATACATAACCCCTTAAAGAAAAAATAGATTTTTAAACATATAAACTAAGAATTAGAGGCAGGCTTCATGAAGATCATGACATCATGTATAAATCCTTCTGATAAAGAATATGGAAAGAAAATTTTATATTATCCCTATAAATGAATGATTATAACTATTATATATCATCTTAAAAGAAAAATAATTTTTAAATATCATATAAAACCAATTTTTATGGAAAGTATTTTTGATATTTTGAGGATTATTGTTAAAAGATAAATCCTTTTGAAGATAATTCTCATTACAAATAGACATGAGAACATATAAATTAAATCTTGAGAATTGTTTGATAACCTATTCCCCTGAAACATATATTTAATATTGAAAATACTTTGAAACCCATTTTCCTTGAAAAAATATAAAATGGGATGAAATATTTCTCAAAACCGTAATTTTATAATAAATTGAAACAATGAATTTCAACATTATTAAGAGTACATTTTATTTTTTTAGAGAAAATAACATTTAAATTTTTAAAAGAAATCTTCAAGGGAGTTTCATTCATGATTTTGGATAAAATAGAATATTCCAAAAATTCCTTTGACACTATTATATTTTCAGTAAGTTTTATCTACCGAAAAATTAACAGAAGATTCTATATGAAGAAAAATCATGTTTAAAAATGGTAAAACAAGGATAAAAATGACTTTTTTGATCATATGAAAATTATATATCATTTTTGGAAACCATTCATAATCCATCATTTTGAATGAAAACATATTTACATCCCATGATAGAGGTAATGTTAAACATTATTAAAAACGCATCTTAACTATCTTATATACTATATAGTTTAAAATTAGTACCAATTCATGAATATATCATGATTAACCAGAGGAGAATAAAATTTATGAGCGTTCTTGAGATTGGTGGTTATATTTATATCACAATTTCTAGAGCGTAAAACATTATTTAAATATAATTTATATATTCTATATTTTTATTTCAATAATCATAGAATATATATATAATATTAAATACACAAATCAGGGAGACTGTAGTCCCTACGAATTCATGAACACTATTTACATTTAATTGTAATGTTGAAAGAATGAAATAATATATATATATATATATATATATATATTATTATATAATTTGTATTATATAATATATATAATATATATTTACATAACCCATCCCTGATAAATTCCACGTAATGTATGAACAACTCACATCACTTTGAGGGTAAGGTAGTCTACACCTCCTCAAAAAAATTGTCGTACTAACAACAAATGGAAAGATTAAAGATAAGTGATGTAAAACAATTAAAAGTGATTAAATATATAATAAATATTATATATGAAATATATAATTATATATTCCATTATAATTTCATCCAATATAGGCCATAATGAAATAAATGAAAAAATTATCTTTCAGTGAGGCAGTACACCGCTATACAAGTAAACTGTAGGATCATTACCTATTATATGGATGTGTGTGGAAGTGTAGGTATAATAAATTTAATAACAATATACCATTGTATTTAGGATACTGTATTTGTTATACTAGCTTTATATTAGAATATTTTTGGTAGTTGATTAATAAAAGAATGGGGTTTGAGGGAGGGTGTTGCCTCCTAATTAAGTAACTCCTTTTGGATTGGACTAAAAATCTTCCATAAAAGTTGTTATGACTAAATTTGGATTGATGTAAGAATTTAGGTATTTTGGGGATCTATTTTTGAAAAAAAAATTACATATTTTATGTGTATTTATAGGTGTGTGTAAGTGGGTAGTGATGGGGCCTTTTATAATAGGGGGAGTGACGCTCTGGCAATGTTTTTGAAATAGGAAATCCAACCCATGATTATTTGATTGAATATGGATACAATAACGATTCATATTATATAAATGTGTGGTTTGGGTCAAAATAATTTCATTCAATTTCATTAGTAAATGTTTATAGGTTTTCTTTTTCCTTGATGTTATGGTTTAGACCCTGATGAAGCATTATTTAACATTAATTGTTGTAATTAATATTAACTCATTCAAATATATGATTGGTTAAAATCTATTTTGAATATATTAGACATTATAAATAATTATTGTTCTAAATATGGAATCCATTTTTTGAAATTAAAATATCATAAGTTTGTTAAATTAATTTAAATTTAATCTCACAATTAGGTTGACAATGCAGGTTTTTAATGTAAAAATGATCAAAATCATGAAATGTTTTTATATCCAATGTCATTGTGAAATAGTTTATAATGAACTAAATTTTATTAAATGATAAAAATAATTTCTAAATATTATTGAAAATAAATGAAAAATATAATTTATCCTTATAAATAAATTAGATGAAAAATCAGTTTTGAGTAACAATACATTATTTTTATTGTTCATTAGAAAAATTAAACTTCACATAAAAACACCAAAAAATCACTCTAACATAATTTATATCATTATATTTATAATATAACTATATTATTTACATATAATATTTATTAAATAGAAATTAATTATATTTATAATTGGTTCACTTTTAAAATGTATTAAAATTTACCTACTAAATATACTAGGTTTTATGAGATAACTAGTTTTGATTCACTTCTTATACTTATAAAATATATTATATAAATATAAAAAATATTTAATTGGATATATGAAAAGATATATTAAATTATAACAACATAGTAATTAATTTATATTATTATGATTAAAACAACATTTTGAGTATTATAACTGTTTTCTGTTAAAATTCCCCCCTTATATTCAATTGGTTATTTTTCTCATTTCTTTTTAATCTGAAACTAATTAATTTATTCTTCTTTTTTTGTAAAATATATATATAACTTTTTTTGTTATTTATATTCATATAATATTATTTATCATCTTTTTGATATTTTATTATACAATATATTTTTTTTAGAAACACTCAGTCTTGCGTGTTACAAAAGACATAGAAGAAAGTCAGTCAAACCTAAATTTTTTGCTACCTTATTGGTCTATATAGAGTTATCTAACTATTACATTTTTTAAGTTCATTATTGTCTTAGATTTTAATATAAATCAAGATAACGTGGAGGTTAAATATATATATAATAAATATTTATATTGTTTTATAAAACAAAAAATATCAAAAAGATTAAATTAATTATGAAAATTATATTTCAGAAAATATGAGGCTGTTATAAGTTTGTTTGGATGTTTTATAGGAGTCACCACACCATATTACACAGCCTCTACATTTTTCACCTTTTAGTTCTAGGGTGTTAATGATAACATTTTCGAATTTAAATCTATTACTATTATTATCATGGTTGTATGTTAGTTACTCAGAAGAGCTCAAAACAATTTTTCATATGAAGGTACGATATCTTTTGAAACTGGCATCATATTTAAGACTAGAATTATTGCTATTGACCCAATATTCCTATGAAAATATTTGTAATATTTTTCATCTCTTACATAATTGAATCTTTGCAGTGATATCTATTCAACAATTTGGAATATACATCATGGGTACTGGGTTAGTTGGTACCCCTATATAGGTGGTATCAAAGGTAATATTGATGGGACTGGTTTTTTGGGTGTCATGTGGGGTGGTGGTCTCATGAGGGATATTATATGATCTTCTAGACTCACTTTCATTGTGTCGATTAGTGTTGGTGACAACCTATAAGAGGAATTATATGGAATCATTATAGGTCTGCTCCTTTGTAACCAAAAAATAGTAGTGCTTTCGATCGATGAAACAAACTCAACCATGATCAATAGTGCTCTTAACAATTATAGAACAACCCAATGGTCTATAATACACCATATAAATATATTTAAAGAGATCATTTAAAACCAAACTGACATCTTTCATATATGGAAAAAGGGTAATAATGTTTTTTACTCCCTTTATTTTTTTGTATCAAATTAAAATCATGGCGGAGTGGTTATTTTTTTATCATAGGATATTTACCACTAGATTGTGTTGAATTTTTTTGTGGGGATTTTATTGTGATAAATTATATTTTCTCCTATAGATATTTTCCCCTTGTTTCCTTCATAAAACCCTCCATTTCACACTGAATAAAATTATATACATTTGTGGTGGTACACATTTTAATTTTTTAATATATGAATATAAAAATCCACACATTATCATTAAAAAACATCCCACTGATGTTTTTCAATTTTAAAAGGGTATATTGATACTAAATTATAAATTAAATTATTATTTTATTTAAAAAATCATGGAATTTCATTGAAAATTATAGTTTAACATTAATATATTCATTTTTTTACCTTATTCTTCTTAGTTTTTTAAATTTATTTAATATTTATCTTTTAAATTATATAAAATATTCTAACTTATTATTCAAAAAATTATATTTTACTAAGAATATAAAAAAGATACCTTTCAAAATTAAATTACATAATGATTACATTTAACATTTTGATTGAGAATCTAAAAAAACATTAAGAAGACTTTCATAAATTACCCATAGATATTAAATCCTCAATCTTTCACACTTTTAGATATTAGAGCTCTCGATTTCTCCTGTAGCCTTAAAATTTAAACATCAAACCTTCATATTTTCTATAAAAGAAACGATATGGATAATATGAATATATTATATTTTTAGGTCAAAACACCATTGATATTTCATTTGTTATAATAGGGTACTTCATGGAATGATAATCGATTTTTATTGGTTTTTTGGACAAATTTAGTATTAAATCAACAACTAGACTTTCCAAATTTGGAAATTATTTTCAATTTTGAAATAACATAATATTTTATTAAAAATAAAGTAAATATGTCTTATAAAAATACATAGTTTTCATTAGAAACACTAATAATGTAGTCTAATAAAAGCTAAAAAATGTAGATCATTTTTTTATTTAGTGTAAATAGTTCATATTTCTCATTGTCATAGTGAAAGGTTTTCTAAATTCAATATTCAAGAAAATGAAAACGAATTTCCTAAATTTGAATATATAATGTCATTTATATTTGGATTTACACTATTAAATGTGATTTTTTTATATATCATAAATCTAAACAAAAGAATATGTTATAGTTTATTCAATCTATAATATGTCCTAGAATATTTGAGTTATGTAAAATTATTTTTTCCTATATTTGTATATAATTTTTTATATTATGAAAAATAATGTTTAATTTATGTTAATATATGATATGATATATTAATCATGATTCTCAGAAATATACGCAACATTATTCAATCTTATTAGAAGGTATATTCCATTTATAATGTATAAAAAGAATATGATCTGTGATGTTAACACATTTTTATTTTTCACCATGAAAACATTATTTCTATTATACCCATATAGACATTTGGATACTTTGGGAGAACCTATAACAAAAAGATGATTTATGTAGGGGTGTATGATTAAAAATAATCTTATCCTCATGCTTATTCGATCATATAATCCCAATTATTATTTGAAATGTTTTTTTCTTGATGATGAAATTGGTAAATCAAGAATAGAATAAACTTATAATGTAACTAGAAGAAGTATCTGAGTTGTTATAATTTATCCAACTACTGAATTGGTCATCTCTCATACATTACAAGAACTATCAACAAAGTCCAAAAGTGAGGCCCTCATTACCACACCTAGAAGAAGAGCATATATTATGTTTTATGAAAAAGACAAAGAGGAGGAAAAGTTGAACATGAGAATTTTATTTTTATTTCAAATAATCACGCGTAATGAAAAACTAAAAATTGAATTAAGAAATAGGATCATGAAGAATTTTATGTTGATATGAATACACAAGATGATAACAAGGTGCACACAGATTTAGTTGAAACTATAGAGATTATTGAATATCATATAATTTATTTTATTAATGATTCTTTGTAAAATCCTATTACTTAATTTGGTAAGTAATAAAATGTTCTTGAAAAAAGTATCATCCTCATATACAATAAAAATTGAAGGCTCGTATCATCACATGGTTGATGTTGGAAAAACGTCTAGAAATCCTGAAGTGGAATCTTTAGATTCTCACAATATTATTTTTTTGTATTTGGTTCTCAAATTTAATTAGATAAAATATTTCAATACACATTTTCACTATGATTTGGATGTTTCTAAAACATTTAATTGATATATGAGATAATAAACTATTTCAAGAGTATATTAGGAATATGTCCAAACACTACTACAAAATATGTGATAAATTAGTATTTCATGAAGATATTTTTATGCATTTATGAGGGAACTTGCTAACCAAATTTGGATAATAAGAGTAGAGTTCCTACCAATATATCATTTTATAGAATTAAAAATATGGGAATTAAATTTGAGTCATTTATAAGTCGTTCTTGTCTAGTGTGGGACACTACTAATAGACATATAACATCCCCAGATTTAATGATGGTGTTTGAATCTATTACAACTATTTTACTATTGTAAATAATTGGATTCCAATCCAATAGAGTTATAGTATTCAACATCGCAATCAATTGTAATCTCAAAAGAATCATGTTGAATTATTGGATTCTAATGAACTATTTATTCAAAATATTATCAATGATTCTATTGACTTGTTATAGAATATTATACAACCAGTGGAGACTGTCCATTAATTTTTAAATGTGATTTTGGATTATGATCTGAAAATTTCATAGGAATCCAATATAATGATGATATAATGGGAAAACCCATGAATTTGATTTTTTATGGAAATAGATAAGAACCATGTTGTTTGTTAGACTGTTCTTGATTCATTTTCATCAAAATGATTTTCTTAACTAGATTATTCTTCCCCATCCAATCCTACCTCTAAATTATCATTGAGAAATTTCATTCATTATAACTATATACATATTTTGATGAAATTCCTTGAATCATTATATTATGTTTAATTATTTCTTAATTATCATTCCAAACAAATTTATTTTTACAGAATCATTTTTTCGTAGATAAAAATTCATTTAATAAATGTTTTTTCACAAATAAATTGTGATACATTCCAATTTTCATACGTTCTATTTGATATCACAAAAATATGGAGAAATTAGGGTGAACAAAACATCCTTATGATTCTGATTTAAAAAAGCTATTCACTATGATATTAAATTATAAGGATTAAAAATTTAAAAATATAGGATAATATAAAGTCTCCTTTATTTATAAAACTTATCTTTTGAATAATATTCAATAATTAATTAATATATATAAAAAATTAATTGAGAATGAAAATTTATGTTATATATCTTAAAAAATGACTATTTTTGTTAGAATTTACAATATTTTTAATAGATTTTGGCTCACCAAAAAGTGTGATATTATATAGAATGTGTTTTTATAATATTATTCAATGAATTCTCATTTATTGTAAGGTCACAAATACATTTGTTTTACAAATGAATGAATATTATGTATTTTTTGGATTATATTTATTGAGAAATATATATTTTTAATGTTATTTCGGTTTAATGTTCTTAATTAATGTATTTTAGATATGTTTTTGGGAGGTTTGGAAATGTGGTTTATATCCTACATTTTTATGTGGAGCATATTGTCTTGGAATAATACATTCATTAAGGAACCATAATTTTTAGCCAATGTTTATATTGAAAGTATTTATTAGGTACCCCCAACTATGGTAAAATTATAGATTATGAACCCTAATATTTGTATCAACCATATGATTAAGAAACTAAAAATTTGTACATCATCCAAATAATTTGAGTTCAGTAATATGATTCAATGGTAATTTCAAAATGTAAACTAAAATTCATATAGTCAAACAATGAAGTTTAAATTCAATATATTGTCCATTATTTCTATAAAAGTTTCATCAAAAATAATTTCTATTTTTTAATATAATGATTAACAACACCCTTTTAAATAGATTAAATAATTCTTATTCTTAAAGAATATTTGAATTGTATCTCTAATTTCATATTTAAATTTGAATAATGATTAATGGTTTCATAATTGTGGTATTTAGTGTGATCATATTTGATATTTTTACTTAAATAATATCATGTTTTCTTTTAAAATATCATGTGGTGAGTCTTTAAAAATGGAATATTTATATTTATTCATATGATGTCACTACTTTATAAGGTTCTACACTTTGGGGACAAACAAGTTTTTATATATTACTATATAACAATCATGTTTTTGTTTCTTCAAAAATATTTTTTAGCTATTTTTCTTGTACAATATTCTAAAACTAGGATATTGTAAGATCTATTCAATTTTTATGATGTTTTTTTAAGAATAAGAAGATCTATTATCAATCTATTTATACTACAACTATGAGATGAATTTATTAATAATGAAATCACCCCGTAAATTATTCAAAAATAATTGGCTGCACAATCTCATTCATAGTGTAGTGTCATCTTCAAACTCTAATATGTGTATTAACTGGTTCTATATCAATCATCCAATCTTTTTTAAGGCATCAATATTCTACACTCATTTTTTAATGTCCTATGATTAGATAGAATATTTAGTAAATATCAACAAGATTGCTAAAAGAGACTTGCTAGACTATATTAGGGGATATTTGTGCCCAAACCAATAATTTTTTTATTCTTCTCTATTTTCCCACAACATTTCATTAATCTATCTATTGTGGGATAGAGATACATTCTATAAATATTTTCTAAAAAAAGTCACATTTCATCCTCCCCAACTCTATATCATTATATTATTCTGAGACAAAAATTTCTATCATGGATAACTATTGTATCCTAACTATCAATATTTTTCAAATAAAGGATATAATATTATTTGGTTTAATTATTTGGAATAATTATATTAACAATTATCTTATTATTAATATTCCACCCCATTCTCGAAAAAAATTATAGATAAATCACAATGCCAACATCATCTCTAAGAACTACATCTAAAAAACTCATAGAATGAAATTGTATATATATATAAATATTTTAGAAAATCTATTCTAGTACGATTTATAATATTCCAATAATAAACATGGAATGAATGAATAATGAAAGATATCAATATTAAAAATCTTATTGAAAATAATTAAAATTGGATACATATTTTGATAAAAAATAACAAGTAACATGTGATTATATAATAAATAATTATAATATGATATTATAATATTTAATATATATATATATATAAATAATTCTTACATAAGTGAGGAAATAATTTATGATTTTTATATAGACTATGACCGAGTTTTTGAGAGAGTGGTAATTGAAGGTAATTGATTCTTTTAACTCAAACATGTCTCTATTAGTTATAATGATTCTCCTTGAACTTAATTATACCAATAAGGGATTACTCAATGAAAAATTTAATTTAATTTTATTTTCTTCTCATCTCTATGTTAAATGAATATTTGATTCAACCCTCTTTCCATGATGAATTTGTTTCTCAGAAAATTTTCTTGTTTTTGATAATAATTAACATTCCTCATAAGTAATATCCTTATCATCCAGGTATATGTTTTCTATTAATTATAGTGTTCATCATTTTTATATAGAAACTCAAATTTGTGTTATTTCTACATAACATCACATTTCACTGAATCACCTTTTTAAAAACAATTTATCACTCTTTTCAGGATGTCCGACTTTAACAAATGTATTATCATTTATTCAAAATGTATTACATCCATATTCATTTTTTTATTTTCCACTCCACATTTCATCGAGAGGGTCATTATTTAATTGTAAAGGCTCTACTATTGATAGTTATTTGTAAATTTTAACTTTTTCAATAAAATATTACATTATCTATTAACAATTATTATTGAATTTGATCACGACATCAAATTTTATAGGTGATAAATTTAAAAAAAACATTTATGATTTAACTATCATTTATTTGTTTATCTAAATTAAATTACATCCATGAATAAAATTTTCCATTAATCACCCTCTGAAATTTAGAGTGATATATTCTATAAGGTGATTTAATTTTTTTTGTTCCCATATAAGTCATTGAGATCAATTTGGTGATACCATTAAGAAATGTTATGAATCACATTTTGCTTTCCGTTGGATCATTATAATAGAATGGCGGATTTTTTTATGTGGTGACCATTTTTTATAAATTATTGAAGATTTGGATCCTATATCTCCCCAAATGAAATAGATAAGAGTTTACATATCAAGAGATATTTATATGAGGGAAAAAATAATTTTCCCTACTATGAATGGTTTCATGTGAGTGACTATCAAATGTGATGTTCCATGTCCTTATGTGAGTTAGATTAATCCTACCTTTTAAATTTTCAAATGAAATTAATTATTTCTATATCATATTCCAAGGATTAGAATCCATTTATCATGTTTATTATCTCACACTCTTAATATGTTGTGCATTATTGATCATTTTTATTTATATGTCCTTATATCAGGACTAATTGAGAACACTTCTTGTTACATGAAATTTTTATTAATATATTTATCTTGTTTTCTATTTTTCTCATATAAATATAATATAACCCTTTGATGAGAAGATGTGGATTATTTCCTTACTGAACATTTTATTACACCAATTTATTTTTTTCTCCTTCCCCTGGTTATGAAGGTATGTTTATCTTATTATATTTTGATTTTGGAGGCTAATGTGGAAATATTTTAAATGAATGGTCACTGGTATTTTAGAATGTATTTACTTTTTATAATGTTTGGAAAACACTAAAACTTTTTTTAATGTGATTATGCTATTATTTTTGAGTCGTAATGATTAACTTGTATAAATGATGTTAAATATATATTTATTTAGCTTAGTTGATAAGTTTTTATTAACATAATTATATGATGAATCTTGTTATAACATCACATCTAAGTGTGTTGATCTATAGATCATTAGTGGTTATAAAATTATTTTTTGTTATTTTTCAAATTAGTTTAGTTATTTTTGGGTATTATAATAATAGAACATTAGTGAAACCCATAGGAATAATTTGAATCAATGGATAACATCCAAATATTTTAGTAAAGTATATATTTTCTGGGTTTCTTAGTAGGGGAATATGTTTCTATATACTAACATGTGGATTTAGGTATTGGCATAGATGCACCGTGGTTTAGTAACCATGAATAGGGAATATTGGGTATTGACTAAATCGTCACTCTATGATTGACCTGGAAGCACAACTTCACACTTAATTGGACAATCAAAGGGGATTTTTATTGGTGATTCATAGGTTTTTTATATATAATTATGAGGTAATAGTATATAATTAATTCAATAAACTAAAAATAAAATGATTATTTAAACATAGGGTTTATATGTTTACTCACATTATTATACATGACTTGGAATTATACCATTTTGAAATCAAAGGCTCTTAAGTGAATAAATATTAGGATTGTATTTTTATATTCACATGATCGGTGATTTTAATTTTTTTTGATATTAAAATAAACAATTTGGTTTTAGTATTTTATTGGAAATATGATTTGTAAAATTAATTATTTAATTGTGTGTCCCTGTATACTACTATACTAATCTAAGGGATCATATTTGGCACAAACTATTGAGTTATAGTAAAATATCACTTTATTAATATTATGTGCGAAAAGATTTGTCACTACGTATTTAATTTGTGAAATTGATATCTATGTAGAAAATATATATTGTGTATCTTATGGATCTCTTCTATTAATTAATTGGTAAAATGTAATTAAAAACAATAAGGATGTAATATATTTAATGTGGTGAATGTCTCTCTATATGATATAAATATATATATATATATATCTGTGTGTCTGTGTGTGTGCATTTTCTTTAAATAATTATAATGTTTTTATAACTCACTACACATGAAACATTGAAATAAAATGATTCATCAAATATTAGAGGAATTATTTTAAAAAAGTAATAAAAATAATAATTCTATAGAAGAGAAAAAAACATTACCCAAATAATATTTCATAGAATTAAATATTAAATCATTAATACGATATAATATAAATAAGAAATTTTATTTCTATAATATTTTTTTATGTGCTGAATATTTTATCTAAATAGATTAAATTATCCACATTAGTCTTGTTATTATATATTAACTAAGATAGAAAAATTCATTAAATTAGAGATTTATATGACAAAATAATAATAAAATTTAAGTATTCCATTTTTTAATAAACACTAATTTTCATTATACTTAGTATTTTATCTTAGTAAATACATTAAAATAATTTTGACTATTTATTTAATAAAAGTGAATTAATTTTTTAATTCACTATTATATTATGACTATTGTATGGATACTATCCTAAAAAGGAAAAAATTGGAGTGAATAATGAAATATTCTAATTTTTACGATATCACAGCAATTATGGCATTATCATAATACAAGAAGGATATTTATTTTTATGACAAAAATTATATATAATGTAATTATTTTTAGATTGAAATTATGTATTTAAAAATTAAATATTTAATTAATGAAACCCATGTATAACATTCAAAAATAATATATAATATCTTAATCTAATAAAGATTCTTTTTCGTTTTCTCCTATTTACTAAGTATACACAAGATTGGATTTGTTTTTTTCTTAATTGCTCAAAAATATAACACTTGTTTGTAAAATATTAATCCAATTAATTTTTTATATATCAACAACAATTATAATGTTTTATAAATCATTATTATCAATCAAAAGGTGTGTTTTTCCTAATAATGGGTTTTATGGGTTATGAGCGATAATATAATAATTATTTTTTTCAACAATTATAAATATTATTTCAAAAAAACCGAATATTGAATCATGGGGTATAAATTATGTAATAATTGTTGTATAATTTTTATTCATTAAAAGTAAACTACATAGTTATAAATTATTTTCCACAAAAAAATGTTAAAGTAAAAAAAACAAATGTAAATGAAAAAAAAATTGTGAAAAATTATAGTTGTGTTTGTACATACCATAAACCATCCCTCAATATAATAAATGACATAATTTTTTACACATGTACTATTAATAGAGAATCTTGCTTTTATATTAATACCAAAATGCCACTATACAATCTAATTAAAGGATTCATCACCCCTAAAAAAAACTTCAACCAAAAATTCTTTTTTATAAGTCAAATATATAACAAACTAACATCTGAAATCTACAAGAAACTTCCTATAGTATTTTATCTTATCAAATAATTCATTTCAATGACTTAAAATAATTTATAATCTATATATTCCAGGTAGTAAAGTAATATTATGAATTATTCATTTTTTTGTTTCTTTTCATTCCATTCTTCTTATACCTCATTGGAATATAATAAAACTATTTTGAAATAATAAATTCATTATAAAATTAAGTCATAAATTTTATTACGTTAATGTTATAAATTTTTTCTATTTTCCTCCCAACCATTTTAATAATGAAAATTTAAGTTGTGTTACGTAGGAACAACCACCTCCAAATGCGATAGGATCCATCTTTCTTAAATTTCATATGTGGATGGCTTAGTGTAGTTATTTAATGAATGAATGTTATATTGAAAAATAAATTATTTTTATTCGTGATATATAAACCAATTCCTATATTCTTTTCATTCTATGGAAAACAAGAACATCACCAATGTGTATGTTCAGACTACTGTCTCCACAAAGCAAACATATTTAATTTTTATCAGGCATTTATTTTTTATAAAACTCCATTAAAATATTATTAAACTCATAAAAACCTCTTGAAAATAACATTTTACATCATTAAAAATCATATTATTATAATTCTATCAATTTTTTAAACTGTACTCCCCCATCATTTCTATGTGGTTCATGTTTATGTCGGTTTAATCATTATTTCAAACATTTTCACCAGGCAGTATCTACCTTTACCATTATTGTTCATGGATATGTTCATTGTGCCCCTTATTCGAACTTTAAAAAGGCTTGATACATTCAATAGTTTCATAAATATGTATTTTCCTTAATCAAAATGGGATACTGGGATGTTTGTTTCTCCTTCCATGGGTTTCCCAATGAAACTAAATGCAATTTCCATGTCTCCCTAAATGATTTAGACATGGTTAATGTAACTTTATCCCAATTCCATCTCTTTTTTAAATGTATATTAATTACACTTCTTCTTCCTAGACATTCAATGATGACTTAAAAGGTCAAAAAACATTGGTCTAGAGAGTAGTCATGTTGGGCATCACTGGCATGTATGGACATTAGAATATGGGTCTATTGCTTTTCCTCATAAGAGGGATTCTCAAGGGTGTGGAACCTGTGGAATCCCACATCCATCATTAGGTATATTATTATATAGGAATTAATGTTGATGTTCAACATAGTCATATCATTTTCTAAATTTGGTAGGCCATCATTTTATCATATTACAAAAATGATGTCTGATGACCACAAAATACCATGGAGGTGTATCAAAGGGGGAAATCCCTAGGAGGTATCACGTAGTATTTTACTAAAATGATGGACTATAACACATATGGAGACTAACCTATGATGGTGTGTCTCATATAGAGATGGTTTAACACTATAAACGATGATCTAGACACTGTCGAGGAAGGATTACATAGGATCACTCCAATGAGGGGGAAACCTTGGTTTATCATTAGATGGGATTGAATCTAAAAGTGGTGTCTTATATATCCTATTTAGAGTATAGGGATAAAACCCACATAGTTAAATGGATAGAGTGGGGATTATGTTCGAGAGATGACCAGATGAATGGAATGGTCTCATCAGGAACTATAATCCCAATGAATATTAGGATATATTATGGTTAGATTTCTATAATTGGATGGAATGGATGAGATTTGTGATGTGTCTGGAAAAACCCATATAGAAGTTTCCAACATATCCCAGTTAATTTAGAATCAATGTCCATGTAGTTATGAATGGGGTGTTGGGACTTATATTGGAGACAAATCCTAGTCAAAATGAGACCTGTGGTTGGGGAATACGTATAAGAGTTTCCCATTGGACATATTGGATCCTACACATGGGAGTGGTCTAAATGGATAGAGATTGGGGATTACTGAAAAAGGGATTCCTTTTGAAAATGTTGTTTGGACATATATATAGGAATAAGCAGAAAATGGATGGATATGTTTCAGGGTAAATACAAACCTATAAGCCCTCATGAGTCATTGTTGGTGTGAGAAAAAAGAGAAAAAATATGACATACCATTTTTTTCATGAAAATTTTGCAAATAGTTGATGTGATGATTATTAATGGACACTTATTAATTCATATCTTAATCCATGTGAGGAGGATATAATTCCATGTGAGTCAGATCTCACTCCCATGGAGATGAGTGGGTGTGGGAACTGATTTGGGCATGTCACACCATATGAATTTCATGAGGTGAGGCTACATCATAATTTCATATGATGAGAATGATGGTAATAGACAATTTTACATATTTTAGCATGGTCGTAGGGTGGGGGGAATCAATCCTTAACCCTTGGGATTACATAACCAAGTCTCACCAACCCATTAGGAAAGGAATGCAACTGTAATTCCATTTAGTGAGGGTGTGGAGGAGTGTTCTACCATGCGGTCTATGTTATCATCCCAATGATGTAATGGTACGTCAATCATTGTGACTATGTTTCAATGAAAGTGGTAATGTATCACAATAGATGAAATCACTTTAGGTACTAGTAAATCACAATGAAAGACCTATATGTATATATTAATAAGGTTTTTGAAAATAATATTTTCTTGTTGAGAGAAAATTGATGACTTAAAAGTTATTTGTGAAGAAAATATAAAATGAAATATAGAGGGATTCATGAAGAATGGTGACCCTGCCATGGAATTATGTCAGAGGTGTAAGGGGGTGCTTCAAAATTATTGAGAGCTCTGTGAAACTTGAAATTCATTGAAGGGAATCCTTCTTATGTGAACTGAATATTACATTATGAAATGTATTCCTGTCATTGGTGGATGTAATATGTTCCATGGGAATGGTATTTTCCCTATGCTCCAAAACATAGGGTGATTCATATGGACGATAGGTTTGTCGTTCTTGGGAGATTCACGATTTGGGAGATTATAAGAAGAATGGTTGGACTAGCTATCCATTTTATGATAGGTGAGTGGGATACTTATATGAAAAAATGATTCATGGTGCTTAGGGGCATTCAATGAAGGAAAGTGGTATCATTTAACTGTTTTAGATCTGTTAGACTCACAATGATATCACTCTAATACCTTGGCATATTTGTAAAGGGAAACAAACTCATGAGAGTCCTATTAGATCCTCAAGAACTCCAAATTTTGAATGGAACTCTAGCAAGGTGCTTTGTAAGGAATACCCATTGAATTATTTTGAGGTCATTTCATTAAGGATTCTATGCCTTCCAATGTATTCAAAAAAAATAAATCATAGTGTCCCTTTATTGATCTGGAGTTCCCAACATGTTCCTCCCCTTGAGATGTGGTGGGAATGATGGTGTAGTGGGTCCAAAATCCAATTTAAGTGGATAAAAGAATGATTTTTGAAGTCTATGGGTTCTCAAATTTCATCTAAACATGAAGGATATGGCTTTCCATCATGTGGTATTGCCACATGTCACATCTCAAGGGCCATTAAGTGAGTAGTGAGAGGATATATCAAGTCATCTTTGCTGGAATTTCTACCTTAAAAGGATTCTAACCACCATTGTGTTGATAATATTATTAACATGATAGTCTGGATCAATATCTCATGGAGTAGATGGAAGAACAACTATAGGAACACATTGAGTGGCAAGTGGAGGAGCTTGAGTATCGACTAGATCTTGATCTTGATTAGAGTAATCATGGTGCTTTTGTGGATTTGGTGACACATATCACAGCCAGATTCCTTAGAATCTGATTTCCACTCTCTTGGGATGAAAAATATTGTCACGGTCGATGGGAGGAAATTTTTCTAGATGGACTTCTGGTCACCCCTACCGCCCTAGAGGATGAGAGGCAAGATTTTTCTGAGGATCACCATAGTCTGGGTGTCCCTTTGTATAGTGCTATGAAAGGATCTCAATATTGGGAACCCGTTGATCCATATTCTTCTATAGAAAATACACTTTTGAAATATCAACCTCTAGATATTTCATAACATCGGACATGTCTGGTGGCTTATAGGTCTCGATCTGTTCATTACTCTTTTGGGGTTGTTACCAATAAGAAATATTGATGAAGGTTCATTGAGAGTGTGTCCCTACAATTTTTTGAGAGTAAGGAAACATGTGGGGTCCACCTGATGTTACAATGTCTCATAGAGTCGGTTCTCTTCATCAAATTTCATGCTAGTGTCCCCGTCTTTATTTATCTCATGGAGAACCAGGATCACAATGACTTTACCTAGTGTAATATCATAAATATTTCCATAAATGCAAGGTTTTTTAATAATAGTACTAACATGGAGGGAAGAATAAATTTTTCATTACAATATCTATAAATGTGGGGTTTCATATTCAAAAAATGGTAGAGCACCATGAATCTCTATGAAATTCATTGATGAAGAGTCCAGTGGTTGTTGGGTGTCATTTGGTGCAGGGCCACTGGAATCACAACCAACAAAACCATGTGCACTACTGGTTGATGTCATCGAAATGCTCATGGATCATTTGGTAGAACACATGATGTTCATGTATCGAAAATAGAATCATCCTGATGGTTTGTAGAAGGCATGTAACGTCATATTGTTTGTAGGCCACATGAAAATCAAATTTAGGAACTGTAATCAGCAGATGATCACAACAAAATGATATACCATGAGGGTGTCCCATAAGAATCCCTATTCATAGGTGGGGAATGTCTCTAAGATTCCCCAACCTCTAATAGAACCTAAATATGAAACTAACAATGACATGGTTTTGCAATATTGATGTAGTGGACTAGCTCGTGGAGAGACTGTTGCATGCAATCACTGGTAATTGTATGTTGGATTTTATCTTAGTGGAAGGGATGGATGCATTATCTCATCACTATTGGATTGGGTTCCCACCGCTTCCTATTGTGTCAGGGTAGAGGTGGTCATCTACAGATCCACCAGGTTCTTATGGTGTATCATATCTTAGAAATATTATTTGCGATGTAATGTAGAGGTAGAGAATAAAGTTTGTGGTGATAGTAACCATTACCTCATGAGACCCTGTAGAGGACCTAGGTATTCATCCTCCTACATGTACATGTAATGGGATTATGGGTAATTTTGAACTTCTAATTCTTGGTTGAAAATATTCACTATTCAGGATCCTATCATATATTCCTATACAGAAGACTAGGTGGAAGGATCCATCACCATGTCAATGTAAACATCAGAATCTGAGAATCGAATTGGATTGACTACAACCTAGCTAATCCTGGTGTAATTCCTTCATTGATGATGGTTTTCCCTTCTCACATGGGATTGTTCAATAGTTTAGGTATGTTTTTTGGAATTAGGATGAAATTCCCATTGTGGATTTCTTACTTAAGGATGACCTCTACTTTGATTTTTAAAGATACGGGTAGGACATCTATATTGGTCATTTTCTAGACCAGGGATGACATCCTCTCTAAATATGGGTGGAATGAGGAGGAACTTCATATATATGGTTATCGAAAGAGTATGAGAATTCATTTTTGATGAGATTAAGTGTTAGGAGGTCTCTTACATATATCAAACCAGACACTGGAAGGTCATTCATTCATGGAAAAATGAGTATGAGGAGAACCTCCATACTGTTTATTGGACACATGGGGACAACCACTGTGGTTGTGAGTGCTTGTTTGGAGTGGTCTTCCACATGAGTTGATGTAATAATTAGGAGGACATATATGTTGGTTTTTTATGGAATTGGGTGGACATTCGTGATGGTTAGTTGTGATAGCATGAGGAGGACCTTTGTTATGATCAATGATGAAGATAGGAGTGCCACCACATTGATCATGGATGTAGTGGGGGACCTCATCTTTATCATGAGGATATATAGGGAGGACCTCCATGTTGATAGTTGATGGAATATGGAGGACCTCCACTATGGTGAGTTGTATTATAGGGGGGACCTTCGTACTGGAGGGTGTCAATGAAATGAAGGTCATCACTTCGAACAATGTTGCTGCTAGGAGAACATTCACTTGAGATAGTAATTTCACAAGGAGAACCCTCGTATTATTGGTCCATGATATAATGAGGTCCATCATATCCGAAATAGTTGGAATGAGGAGGACCTATTTTCTTGATGGTTATAAATCGGAGAGGGGCTCCACATTGGTCAATGTTGGGATCATTGGACGACCTCTATATTGGGTGTTTGAGTAGAGAAGAAAATATATCCCAAAAATATATGATAAAGGGTTGTTATTATTACTAAATATCATTATCACTGGTCACTATGTGATGGATGTCAGTTGTGCCAGTGTTCGAAATAGTCAACTCAGCCTTCTTATAAGGTGGATGAGGTCTCAATTCTAATATGGTGATAATGGGTCCATGCTCTACTGCGGTAGGGATCTAGTCTAATTAACCAGGGGAAGCATGATCCATGAGAACCATGGAAGTTGATTTCCATATATGGACATTCTATTGAGCTTTATACAGACATTGGCATTGAGTCATCTGTTATGAGTCTAGTAGGGCTAGGTTATATAAAAACTATTCATCAATATAAGAGACTGTTCGTTGGTGGTGCTGATGAGGCATAGTGGGATCACTACTTTGCAACTCTCGGGTAGTGTTCATTACTAAGGATACCCACTTATCGCCTACCTCATCAGAATTTGGGAGGCCATTGTAATAACTCAATGGGGAGAGTCACACGAAGAATTTGGTCATTAGAGTGTGGGGTAATGTCTCCATGTGTGACCCTTAGGACATTGGTGTTGATGATTCCTAAAATACCCAAGGTCTTAGAGGCCCATGTACCTCATGGGAATGACCCCCTTCTTATCAAAATATTATACGAGGGCATCCAACACCCTCATCTATATGTTTTTAGATGGTTCTATGGGCGTATGGACACCATGTAGTTATATTCATAGATGGTGTTATAATGGTAGAGATTTCATGAGGGATCTCTGCAGTATTACTTCTCGAGCCCCTGCATTGTTACGTTGGGGTGATTGGTTTTTTCTAGCATGGGTCCCAATATGACGGTAGATTCATATATATTTATGGATATCTATAAAGAATTTACCAATTCCATAGATCTATGTAGTCATCCCTGGATGGAAAGAGATATACTCACTTATGATGTAGCAGACTAGAATGTACAATCATTAACTACCACAATATCTTGTGTGTTATACTCCATAACACTATTTTTTGGGTGGGACCCAATTTCAGATATCTGAATTTGGTGAAATGATTATTAATGGATCTATTTTATTGAATTATTTTAATATCCACATTGGGTAGAAGTGTTTCATATTAATTTTATAATATCTGTTTATGACATTTTTGTCAGGGTGTGTCTGCCTTGTGTTTTATTTTTAACAAACAGTTTCATTGTGACAAACATTTCCTCATTCAGAAAATGGGTGACATTCAAAACATAGTAGAAAATTTATTCCTTATGACCAAAATGATATGGGGGGATGATATTTTCTCCTTCCATGGATTTCTCCTTGGAACTCACCACCTAGTACGGGTCTCCATCAAATATTGAGACGTTTCTTGTGAAACTCATTCCAAGTGACATATCATTGTGGATTCTAGTTAATGAAACGTATTTTACGTAGAAATTACTAGGTTTCTTGACATTGAATAAACCATCAGTTAGGTGAGTAGTCTTGTTGGGAATTTATGGAATGTATGGGTAGTCGTACATTGTCAACTATTTTCATCCACCCAAGAGGGGTTTTTGAGGGCATGTAACATGAGGAATCACACATTGATCGTGGGTTATCTTATACCAAATTTCTTTTTTCCATGGTATTCCTCATGCATATCATGTATTGTATGAGGTAGGCCCTGGGACAACGTTTTTCAGAGAAGAAGTGGGATGAGAAAAACATTCCATGGAGGAGGATCAGAGAGGGACATAAATGGGAGGGACATCCTAGACGGTTTTCCAAATGGCTTGATTAGATCACCTATAGATGTTGAATTTGTTTTTTGTATCTCACAAACATAATGTTTTACAAGATGAAGGTTGATCTAGACACAAATAAGGGTGGATCGGAGAGGTTCACCCCTATGAGGGTCTCAGGGACATCCCATTTGTTAGAATAGAACCTCATTCAGGCTTCCTACATACTCTATTTAGAATTTATGGATAAAAATCCCATATAGATCGATGGATGGGGAGGCCATTACCCATGAGAGATACTCAAATGGTTTGCATGGTCTCACATGGATGTGGGATCCTGAAAAAGATCATGATGTATTTTTGGTGGAGTGGGTGAAATGCATGGAACAGATGAGATGTGTGATGTGTTCAGATTGAACCTTATGGAGGATTCCTACTTTTCTCGGTTAGTTGGGAATAATATTCTGCATAGTTATAAATAAGAAATTGATACTTATTCCAATGAGAATGACTATTCAAAATGGGACAAGTTGTTAGGGCTTAAAAATCATATCTATAAATTGGACATGATGGAGAATACGTATGGGATTAGACCAAATGGATTGTGATTGGTGATTACTCCCTATGGTATTCCTATTGATGATGTGGTTGGGACTTGCGTGTTGGAAAAACCCTGAATAATGGAATGGTTTCCTGGTCATTATTAGCATTTATGATCTTGTTTATAATTCCCAATGAAAGAAACACCATGATATAACCGAACAGTTAGTCTTGTCATTAAAATAGGTGGTAACGAGATGATGTGGGGCTTATGCATAGAGGCTGCCTGATCTGGATCTCATTACCTATTAGGGTGATCTAATTACATGTCAAGAATATCACAGTCACAGGGAGACAACTTTGAATGGAGAATTCCTGAGGTGTGGCACTCCATGTTCATTGTAATAATTTATGTTATAGTTTAATATCATATGATGAGGATGGTGTTGTTGGGAAATATTATGTTCTACATCATGGTTGAAAGGGGACACACTTCTCACACATTGGGCTTACATAACCAATAGTCACCAAGCCTTGGTAATGGGAAGACATTGAATAGGCTAGTAGGTGAGGTTATTGAGGAGTTGTTAGTCATGGGGTCCATGTTATCATCATAATGTTTCAAAGATATGGATATTAACTTATTTATGCAACAAAAAATATGTAGTTTATCACAATATAAGACATAGCATGAGGGACCATTATATCACAACACAGAAACCTAGAGGTCCACAAAGAGGAGGGTCTCAAGAATTCGAAGGACACATGGAACGTCATGAAACTATGGTTATTCATGAAGATCATTAGATTAGTGATGTAAAGGGAATCTTGAGGCATGGTTACTATACCTCGTCATGATGTGAGGAGCTGGAAAGGGGGTGATTCACGATGACTGGGTGCTCCGCTAAATGTATAATACCACAAAGGGACTCCTTCCTCAGTGAATGGAATCTCCCATTAAGAAATACATACCCTCCATATGTAGAGGAAATGAGGACCATGGAAATGGTATATTCACGTTGTTCTCGTGCCTTGGGAAATTAATTTTGATGACAAGTTCGTAGTGATTGGGTGCTTTACAATATTGGTGATTATAAGTCAAAAGGATAGGGTATCCATCCCATTAAAGTGTGTTGAGAATCATATTTATAGGCATTGGGTATTCATCATGCTCAAAGTCATGCTGTGAGGAATATGGGTTTCCAAAAAGGTCTTGAATCCATTGGACTCATGATGTTGTCCGCAAAAAAACCTTGGTCTAAATACAAAGGGTTTCAGCCTAGCGGGAGTCCCATCAAGGCCTCCCCCACTCACATTGTAGAGAAAACCTCCATAAAGGTTCTTTTCAAGGAAAGTCAATTGAATTATTTTGTGCCATTTGATGTGGGATTACATCATTAACAATTGGGTTTCTCCTTAAATTTTTTTGGGGAATGGATTTCACTTCTGAAAACAACCAATATTAATTATGGTATATATCAAAATCATGGATTACAATGGAAAATGAAACAATGTTGTTATAAATCATAAATGAAAAAATATTATATTTGAGGTTCCTAAACTATTATATTAATACTTATCTTGTTAATAATATACCACCCATTTCCCAAAAAAATATATATGTTATCATGAAACAAATTTCATTTCAATGATTCATAAATAAAACTTGAATGGAATAAAATTTTAAATTTAAAAATTATTTAAATATTTTATTTATGATTATTAAATAACATATAAATTAGAGACTTGTTATTGTAGTACATGTATTGGAATAATCCTAACAAAACATGTGAAAAAATACAATTTACACAATATACTGATGAAAATTGAACTGAAAAAAAAGAGTACATATATTATAAAAAATTATAATTTAATAGATTAAAAATTAATCTTTTTTAATACAATTTTATATCTATTTATTACAATAGTTATGTTATTTATGCTGGATGTCATAGAATATTTGACTAGGATATAATAAAAGGTAATTTATTTTGTTAAATAAAACCCCTTTCAGCATGTTAAAATATTTCATATTGAGGTACATTTTACCATTCATGGGTTTGACCACTATAAAAATTTTTATTTTGATATTATATCTTCTAATATGGGTAATAATTATGTTTCTAATTTTATAAAATTGTATGATGAATTTATTTCATATAAAATTATGACATTGTGGTGAATATTTATCACCATTAAAAAAATATCATTCACTTATACATCCATGTTTTCAATTCCAACCAAATTTTCTCCCTTATTAAATGGAAAAAAATATGTGTTCTTATTCTGTAATTAATATTTTACTTTAGAGATATTCAAAAAATGTTTTATTACACTTTTATGATGTTGTATTTTTAAAAATATATTCTAATATATTTAAAATTATTTCATGTAATATTCGTTTTAATTAAATTAAACATAAAATTTCCTTAAGATATTATTTATCTTATTTTAAAGGATCCACTGTAGAAATTTCATACAAAAAGTATATTTTTATGAAATTTTTACATAACCATATTAAAAATGGCATTTCAATGTTTCATAAAAATCATTTTTATATAGAAGTTAAGATAATTTTCCAAAAAATATTTTTTCTAGTTAATCTCAAATTTGAACGTTATCTATTTAGGATTTCATTGAATCGAAATTATGATTCATCAGTAACCCTATAAGATATTATGAAATATTATATTTTTTATTGAATTTTGGTTATCATTTATTTAGTTATTTATGACAATATTTATGATTCCATTGAAAATTGTTTTGAAACCCATTTTTCTTTCCATGTTTTCATGATAGAATGGATGATTTAATTCAACTTCACACATATGAGTGGATAATTTATGGTTTGTTCCAATATCAATGTCTTTTACATATGAAAAAAATTATATATATAATGAGATATGTATATAAATATTCCCTTTATTTATCATTGAAATCCAAGGAGTGAGTGAGTAAATCAGAAAGTGGATATTATATGTGCTTATATTTGTGAGATTTTTCTTTATTATGTTATGTTTTTACGAGGTGACACATATTTTTTCTTATTTCTATGATTATGATCAGTGCACAATGTATATTATCTAACACACTTATTCCATGGTAAATGTGTGTTAATTGTAAATTATATTTATTTTTATCATTAAATTTAGACAACCCTTAATGAATCATGTTTTTTTTAATAATTTATTTCAACCTATTTCATGTTTTCTCATATTTTTAGGTTCTATACTTATGATGGATGTTTGAGGAGATATTTCTTAATTAATCATATTATCTTACCAATTCTATAAATTTATATTCTTTATCTTATTAGGATGTTTATAAGTTATGATATGTCTGTTAGAGGGACCAATGAGGATAATTTATAGAGGATTTTTCACAAGTGTTGTATAATAAGTTAGTTATATAACTATTTCATAATCTCACTAGTCCTTCCATTCATATTGTTATTTTATAATTTTCAGACATAATGTATAAATTATTTATATATATATATATGATTCATTTGGGATATATAACATGGTATTGAATCATATTGTGAATTATATGTTTATAGCACATGAATCAAGAGTTTAGGTCTATGATTACTTAGGCATGGTTATGAATTATTATTAACACGAAATGTTTAATTTTTATTAAGGTTCATATTATGGTTTGGTATATACTTGTTTCGAATTTTATTATAATTATTATTTATAGAGAAGTCTACCCCAATAAAATCCATCTAAACATTATGAGAGTTTTTATCCCCATGTAATCAAGTATTGCCCATAAATAAATATGTTGATTCCCCTTAATTACATATTCATTATAGAGGGAAACATTACAAAATGGTATTTTTTTCGTCAGACACATTCAACTATATTCCAAAATTATAAATGAACAAAGTAACACATTATCATCTTATTGTGTTTTTCAATCATTAATAGTTGTTAGTCATTTTTGTTTAGTTAATGTTTTCACACATCACATAATTATTATATTTTTATGAAGTAAAAATAATAGACACATTTTAAAGACATTATCCATTTGTAATGTTGTCCTAAAATAGTGTAAAAGTGTCCAAAGATTTTATACAAAATAATTTTTTAATAAATCACTTTGTGTGTGATGATATATCTCCACTGTGAATCTAGTCTATATTTTAATAATTTTATGGATATTTGGTATGAATTTATAATATAACAAAGAACATAGTCCATGATATTCCACTACAAATCATATCAGAATGGATTTTTCATATAGATTAAGACCACTAATATGTATTTCCAAAAGTGTCCTTATAATTGGTCAATCATTTTAAGGGTCACAAAATATCCCATATTTTTTAAAAAAAATTATTTTTTATTATATTATATATATTATAGTTCTTTTAGAAAAAATTTTAATACCCTAAAAAACCATTATTCTTCTTATTGTTTATTATATATATCAACCTTCACTAAATAATTAAAGTGTTTTTATACTAATTTTTCTTATTTAAATGAAATACCCTTTAGGAGATTCTTCTTTGTAATAACAATGAGGTTGAATGTTCCAATTTAAGACTACCTTCAAATGCCCATTGTGGAATTCAACTTTTCATTTAAATTATATATATATTATGAATTATAATAAAATTCTTAAATGTGATTATGTTGTTTTTTTGTTTATATTTTTTAATATTTTTCTATTTAGAAATGTAATTTATATCATTGATGTGTTAAAAATAATATAAATAGTTTTGATATTATAAATTGGGAATGAAAACAAATTTTTTGATTTAAATTTTTTTTATAGTGTTACATATAAATAATGGGGGTTGATTTAATTTTAGTTGGGTGAAAATTTATTTTAGTTTTTGGGTTGTTGAAGAAATGAATTTTTGAAACAAAATGATAAAATGGTGTGTCCAAGGAAGATATATTAGTGTAAGAGTTTTATTAAGTGCCACAAAGGCTGATGTCATCTGATATAAGAGATTTAGTGATGAATTCAAATACAAAATTTTTCTTAATAATGGTTGCTTTTTCTATGTATGCAATGGTGGGAGCATGAGGTCTTGTGTCAGAAAAAGGGGTTGTGGAAATCAGATTTTATATTGGAGGGATGTCACATGATGAAAAAAATAGAAAGCAATTAATGTTATTAAAAATGTTTTGGATGGAAAATCATTTATTGAACAATATTTCGGTTAGTGTAAATATTATTCTTTATCACTTCAATTATTTAATTCTCTCCAAATTCTCTAATATTATTTCATAAATATATCTTATTGTATTGATCCAATTGATGTGTTGTCATCCATGTTGGATTTTTCTTGAAAAGTAAAATTTAAGACATATATTTATTTTTTGAGGTATTGATTTATTTTGAACATATTTAATGAAAAACAAATATATTTTTTTATTTTTAAATGATAGTGACTAATATGATTGGATCTTAATTTTGACCTATTTTATATTTTTGACAAATTACTGAATATCTGTAGGTGACAAATTTACATCCTAAATGTTTTGATTGTGAAAATTTATACAATGTTTACAATTTATTTTTTTCTATTTTTTGACTATTTTTTAATGTTATAAGATAGTTCTAGTGGAATAGATGAATTTGTCATATTTTTTATGTATTATGTTAATTTAATATAGGTGTTTTTATGTTGAAATTATAGAAATGATTTATGAAATTTATCACACAATATGGAATATGAATGTATAAATCATGAAATCAATGTTCAGATAAATAGTGAATTTTAATTTGATGATAAATGTTCCATAAATTATTTTCTGAAATTATATAATTGATTTTATTTTATTTTATACTTTACACATTCATGTGATAAATATTATAATATTGATATGTTTTTAAGATAAAATTTCATTATGTCTTGAGTGGTTTAACTTCATACTACTGTCGTACTGAGTGTATTTAATTTAAAAATAATTTTATAATGATTTTATAAAAGGTAATTGAGACCATAAGATGGTCTACTAGGGACGAAATTGATTATATCCTTTCTTAAAATGGTGAATAGTTATGCGAGTAATCAAATTTTTGGTATAAGAATATAATGGATAATAAAATGATGTACTTAAACGGATAGAATGGGATAATAAATATGGAATGATGTGATTATTTGAGTGTCAAGTTCCATGCTCCACTTAATAAATTAATAGTGTGAGATTATGAATATTAATATTTTTCATGGATTAAACCTTTATTATGAGTGTAAAATGACTTTTATTTAGAGTTATTTTATATCCTCAGTGATTGTGGGTAATTAAAATGGGAATCTGGTAACATAGTTGCTTATTCATTTATCCCATTGATATAGTGGATAAATCATGTGATTTTATGATGAATAATTTTTCTTGAAATGTAAAAATACACAATTAAATGGTTGAAAAGGAGAACACCTTGGTATATGATTGTCAATAAACTATGGATTAAAGTATGAGACATTGACTCATTTTTTTAGGATTCCCGCATGTGTTTTTTTACACAATTATAATCGTTTTGTTGGGAATTGATTTATAAATTTTCGTTGACTGGAAATTATATTTAGGGTGTATAAAATTATTATTTTCTTTTCATGTCATTTTAAATATTTATAAATTTTTGTAATTAATTACATACGTTTTATTGTGGGAATTAATATAATTTGTTATAGGAATGGGATTATAAATTCATGTTGATTTCATATAAAATATAGGATGACTAAAATAGTTACCTAAGTTTTCATGAGATATATTGATATATTATTTATGTCATTATGATGTTATTATATCAGTGTATCCATAACTAAAATCCATATTGCTTTCTTTTGAAAAATTTCACTTATAGGTATCCCCTAGTACAATATGATTTTTTATTTTGGGATATATAATTGTTAAACATAAAGTGATGGGTCTATGATATGTCCTGATATAAAACAATTGGACCTATTGGGTAGGATAATTTATGTTTATAAACACGAAATTATTAACCCTAAGGTATTCATTTTTATGATTTTTTGGGCCTAGAGGGACCAAATATAGATGTTACATTGCTATTGTTGGACTAGGGAGAATCCAAGTCATCAAGATGTTCTATGAACAAGATTTTTGATCCATAAGTATGTACATTAGAAAAAATATTAATATTATTTTTATGAATTTTTTTCACCTACTTCATCATTAAATTTAAAAATGATCATAATAGAATAATTTTGGCTTGACATTGATTATATATACGCACATACTGACAGCTTGTGATAGTGGTGGTTGTAGTTGTTTCAATAGAGTATTTTATTCTCACTCACTATACAAACACACCATGAGTATATAATTTAACATGAATAAATTTTTATGTTTGTGATATAAGACTATATAATAAGTACTTGGTTTCTAGACACATATTGGAGTGATGTTCATGGATTTTTTGTGTCGTTTAGACTGGTTTTTCTATCATTCTTTCTAAATTAATTTTTGATGTATTGTATAAATTTTGGAATTTTTCACTTACAAATGATTCTTTTTAGGTTATATGATATTTTTAAAATTTTTATTATTTTAATATTATTGACCTTCAAAGGATTTGTTCAAATGATTATCAATTTTTCACTAACAATTTTTTATTTAATTGATTTGACAATCCATTAGAGGGTGAATCGATCCTCAGGGGGTGACTTAGACCCTTCGAAATAGTAAAAAGACTATAGTTATTAGGGAGTGAAACATGATCTATATTTAGTTTTACCATATTTGTGTATAACATGATCTATATTTTTCATAGAATATTTTTTCAAGAGTCTTGATATTTGTGACTTGGTTTTTTGGAAACTAAGTGTCAAAATGATGAATAGATGCTTTTTGATTGAGTATTTCCATCAAAACCATATTATAATTTACTTTATACTAGGATGTATGATATTTTATTTCTGAGATTTAACAATAATATTTTGGGTATGATACAAACATGGTTAAAAGTTAGTAGTGGAATAATCATATGTCATATTTACACATTTATATAGGATATATATGCCAGTTCGCGTGTGATTGTTATTTAAATTTGAATTGGTTGAGTTGTTTATTTTACCTAAATAGTTTAACTATGTATAATATATTTATTTCATTACTATCAAGGTTATTAATGATAGGTTTATTGACATAACCAAATTTGATGATTTTAATGATGTTGACTAGTCTATTTTAAATAATTATTTTTATGAGATAACATGATTTTTCATATAATGTTTTGTCTTTATGTTTAAAATTTATATAAACATTGAGAAAAATTGTTATATAATTTTGGAAACTGAATGTTATGGTAACATAAATAAGAATGATATAATAAATTATTATTATTGAAAAGTTAAAATGGATTCATTATTGTAAAATATTTATTAATTGGGTTAATTATATTATATGATTTTTAATTCTTGTGGTTAAAATAAATAAGCATTGGGTAAATTAATTTTTTTTTAAAATGGTAGGGACTGACTAATGAACCTCAATTTGTGTATATTTAATTGTGAAAATAATGTTTCATGTTATATTATGTAAAATTTACATGTCAATGAATACATGTTATAATTAATCATGCTTAAATGATAACATGAGTATATAAAATGTTTATTTGTAAATTTATAATCAAATTTGGTTGATTAGGTATTTTAATAAATCAATATGAACTATATCGTGTGAATTATATTTCTTAATTTCAACATTCATATATTTATAAATGATTTAGAATAATACAACTAAAGATGATAATCATTATGAAAGTGTTCAGAGTATATTAAATGATTTTTTTCATGAAGTTTAACTATTATTGATCTTTGTTGATGAAAATGTTGGGTATTTATATAGGTGAATCTGATATATTTAATGCTTGATTAGTTGAAATATTTTGATATTTAGTTTGTTTGAAGAAAAATTTGAATTTAGTTTGAAATTGCAACAATTTTATAAAATATTATTCATTTATTTATAACGTATTAATTACCATGATATTTTTTTGGATAAAAACTTATTGATTTAAATTGGATAATTTTTACCTGATAAATGTTGATGAAATTTTTAAATTCATGCGAAGGGTGTGAAGGAGGGAACTATTTTATAATTAACATTTCATGTAACAATTTTGTTTTGATTTTTCAGGAATATATTGAATCAAATGATGTTTTTTACTAAGGATAGTGATGAATGATTCATTTTTTTATATTAACTTGAATATATGATTAATGTGATTTGATTTATGTTTCATTATAATTAAAAGGAAGAAACATAATAATTACTAGTTTGTGGAAATTTTGTTCGTTAATGATAGAATGATATCTGATATAGAAGATGAGGCTTATAGTTTTATATAATATCTATAGGTTATTTTAAATATTATGATATTTTTTAAGTATGTACTATTTTTATATAAATATTTTAATTTTTTTAATTTAATGGTGTGTAAAAAATATACGAAATGGGGGTAATCATCATGTGCTTCATGTGGATTTTTTTGGATATTTTGTATTATTTTTTATATATTTTATTCAATATTAATGATTTTTTATTTTTTATTTTATTTATTCATTTATTATTTAAATATGATTTAATTTATTTATGGATAAAATATTTCGTGTCTCATTATTGTTGGTATTATTTTTAAAAGGGAATTGCATGTAGTTTTTCATGAATTAATGTCTATTTAGAATAAATATTAATTTACATTAAATATTAATTTAATATTTATTATTCTATATGTATTTAAATTTAATTAATGTAGTTTCAAAAGTATTAAGATATTTTTATATCTATGTATATTCTTTGTTATGATACATTAAAAATAAAGAAAAAGGGTGGTTTTTTCAGTTGACCTTGATTTATAATTGATCTTTTGATTGATTAACTTTTTTATGTATTTATATTTTTTTATTAATGTGTTGGAGGTAATTGATAATTTAATATCAATGGAATGAAATTAATCATGAAATATGTATCATCGTGTTTGTACATGATCTAATTTTTTTAAATAACATTAGTTCACAATTAAAATAAATTATACTGTAATTAGAAGAACCATATGGTGCAAATAGATTTCTATATCATTAATGTAATTCAATGTTTATTCATAATTGGCTGGGATATTTACATTAATAAGATACATTCTCTAGAGTACTAATTTTAGTTTTGATCTTTTTTGTGAATATAGATTTTCATATAGAAATTCCTTTTGTGTGGAGTACCATAAATATTATTTTCTTCGATGTTTTTACTTTATTGAAAGTAGTTTCTAACATTTGATACATCATTAAGATGATAAACTTATGGTGTAGAATTTTTAAAGACTCTTGTAATTGATATTTGATATTTTGATTATAAATTTTATTGAAATGAAAATGTTATTTAGATTAATTTATTGATTATATTTTGAATGTGTTAATGTTATTTTATATAGATTAATAATTTATTTATGGGATAAAAATATATTATTTATTTACAAATTATGAATTACTTTTTATTAATTCAAATTAGTTTTCATATTGGTTGATATAATTAATTTGAGTTGATATTGTTTTGATAATTTCTTTTATAAGTATATTGTTAAGGAAATTATTGTTAGAAATAATAGGGAAAATATTGAGTATTTAAAGGTGTGGATATAAAGAAAAATCACGTAATTAAGTTACCTTATGGGATTTGGATCGTATATGGGAATAAATGTGAGTATTGAATAAAAAATATAGTCCTAAAACAAATAAATGTAGTTATCCATGTATAAGGAAAATTGTTTTTATGTTACCATATTGAGAAAATTGGGGGGTCACATTTCTACCTTCATAGGTGCATTTTGTAATGAGGAAGATATTTAAAATAATTAAAAGTTTATTTTTTTTAAACATGGGAGAATTTTCTTTGTCAGTGGAGCAGTTCACAAGGGATAGGATATATTTTCCGAAATATCATATTATCTATTCCTGTATGACATTATATAAAATGTTCACGTTAATTTATCCACAAAAAGTGTTCCAAATATTGTGTAATCTATGGAATTTAATTTTTCTTGATGACTGCAAGGTATTCCAAACAATTATTCATGATTTATTCGATATAATTTTACCTTATTTAATAAAATTAAAATTTTATATATTTATTATGAGAAAAAGAGATTCATATGGATATAGCTTCATTTGGATTTATTTAATTTGGAATAATAATATTAAATTATCTAGTTCATTACTTCTTACCATACATGGGGTTTATATTTTGAATTCATATATTATGTGAATTTTATAAGTGATTTTCCAATTTTAAGGATTTTTAATATGAAAAATTAGTTCTATGGGTATACAATATAATTAAATTTCATATTAGGAATTGTGATAATTAAAATTTAGGGTTTTCCTGCAACAATTATTGAATAGATTTTGAAAAGATATGATTTTATATGGGATATTAATTTTTAATTTTTTAATTCATTGTTAACATTAAAAATGAATTTCATTTCATGATAAACAATCTTGTATTAGAATTTATAAATTTATTTTGTTGTACATTCTCTCTCATAGACCAAATTTTATTCATATTCCAAATCTGGCATCCATAAATATCACACTCAACCCCATTATAGGTATATTTAGTAGTTTAATGTATGTATTAGGATTTATCTATGAATATTTGACAGATATTGGAGGGGAGAGATGTGGTGTTTTTCAATGATGATTTTTAGGGGTTTTGGATTTTTATTTCATGGCACATATTCTGGTTAAGGCCTCTAATTAATGAAATAAGTTTCTTCAACTCTTCTTTAGATTCATCCTCATTCACTCTCTCACAATTTATCCGGCTATTGTATTTTCATATAGTCTCTATGTGGTCTTTTTTATAAAGATATTGGTATTCCATGAAAAGAATCATGTATGGGATTTTCGGATTCACTTTTTGTAATGATTCCCATAGTAGATCATCTCCCTAGCTCTTGGTGTTTCTGTTTAGTTTATATGGTTCCTATTTTTTATAACAGATTTTATACTATGGAATGATGTTTTTTATTTTTGTTGTTAATGATTTTTTAGTCCTTTTAATCCTATTTTATGGCCTAATCTAGTGGCCTAGTCATTGATGACCTTGTTGTTCTAGTAGTGATGGTTACATTGATGATGAAAGTGATTTATATGTGTGATCTTATGTTCATCCTAGTTGTTTGGGGATATACATTGTAAATTTTAACATTATTTTTATCATAAATAGGTGGTGTCTAGAGGTTTTGATATGTGCATGTGGGTTTTCTTATTATTATTCCATTTGTTAACAATGTAACATCCTACAGTGGTAGCAATGATGATTGATAACATTTGGATTTTTTATTCATAAAGATTGTATTCTTGTATAAAACATGTGGATGAAGTCATGTCTATATTAGTCCCATGAAGTTTCTTTTATTTATGGTGTTGGTTAATAACAGTGTTTACATAATGTGTCTTCAACTAGAAATTGTCCAGAAATAGCGACATTAGATGTGTTGACACATTCTACATCATTCTAACTCATGTTTGAGTCTTTAATTTTTTTTGGTGGGTTTTCATTTTATAATGTTAAGTTATTTTTATAATTTTCATGTGGTTTTTAGTAACATATATTGTTACCATTGGAAGAATAATTTAATACTTTGTAAATTATAAATATTTATTGGAATAGAATTATATATTTAGGTGATGAAAATGAAAATTTTAATATATTTTTGATATAAAAATATAATGATTTTTTATGTGTTATGATGTTATATTTTATTATAAAATTAGTTTATTACATTATAAAATAAATATATTATGATTTGAGATAAGGTAATTGTGACCCTTTGATTTTGTACTAAAGAAAAAATTGAGTTCATTCATGTTAAAAATGAATAATTGGTAAGAATTTATATTAGTTTTACAACTAAAACCACATTAAATATTAAATTGATGAATTAATATGTATGGTAAGGGGGAAATTTATTAAATGATTAGATTATTAGAGTGACATGTTCCATATGCCACATAATAAAATCCTATAGTTAAAATATTGACATTATTAAGTTTGGTGGTATATTTGACACATGTTGTATGTTAAAATTTAGGTTTCACTTCTAGAATATATTTTATAATGTATCTATATGGGAATGTAAATTTGAATAAGGTAATGTGGTTTCCTATTGATTTAATCCCATTCATTAAGGGTTAAATATATTGTTACTATGATGAATAATGGAATTGGGAAATTGTTAATGGAACATTAAATTATTTAATGGGATAAATAAATCGATGGTTTTGGTGTTATAACAATTTTAGGTCAGATTAATAATGGAATGAGAATAATGGAAATAGAAAACTAAATGGACTAAAAGTATGAATAACTAATTAAAGGTCATGTAACCAAAATTGTCTTAAAATTTGAGATATATATACCTGGTTATAGGTCCATGACTTGTGTTTTAAATCTAAAATAATAATCATTTATGTTGTTTGTGTATTTTTAAATTCATATTGATTTCATATGTTAATTATGGGGGATATAATGATCATGTGAGTTTAAATGGGTAGGTTTGGTATGTTGGTTTTAGATAAAGGTGGTGTGGGATATGTTTGTTCACAAACCATGATGTGTTGTCTTTTATCCATGACGATGGTCAGTTTTAGGTAGCTAATAGATGGTTGTTATATGATATTTCTTGATATGGAACCATTCAATCTATGGATTAGGATATATTATATGCCACAATATTTCATAGTTAGACCTGTGGGAATAGATATATTATATTCCATAATATGGAATGTATGATATCGAGGAGTTGGATAAATAAAATGTTATAGGCCCAAAGTAGTTAGATACATATGTTCGATGTATACAGTTGGCCAATTCATATGATTCTTGATCCCTATATATCAGCATTATCCAATGAAGTCATTCTTTTTTGGGTGAAAATATTGAACCTACTATTATGATTCATTGATGAAATTGATTATAATTGTAACACCCAAGACTTTTATGTTATATAAATCATCAAAGAAATCTTTTTCTACACAACACTTTCTTGGCTTTATTTACACGAAATCGCGACCTTCCTCGATAGCTTGCGTCGTACGCAATACCGAGTTTCACTAAACAACGATATGCTATTAAAATATTACTAAAACTAGCCGTTATGAATAGTAATAACAACTTTTTGAGATTTTATAAATTTTATTTTTCAAAATGGACTTCATTTTTGGATTCGGAATATCAAAATTAGTCTAGGGGTGAAATTTTGGTATTTTTCTGAAAACTTTCAATTTTTGATGAATAGTGAAACCACTAAGTGGTAGTTAAAAAACTGAATTTTTAATAAAACTTAATTTTACCGCTTCTGTGAGTGGAATTTTGAAAATCCGAGAGACACGGTTAATATCAAGGACTAAAATGTGGTTCAATGAGATTAAATAATTTTTGGTGAATAGTAACTTTTTACTTTTTTTACCAAGATTAAAAGTAAATAGGATAATTAAGGGTAAAGATAATATTATTAATATCCTAACACATGTCCTAATTCTATTGGATAAGTTTAAGTCGACCAAAAACAAACTTAGGAATAAAATATGACCATTTAGGACCACTTGGATTAGATTAGGACATTTATTATTAATTTATTTAAAGAAGGGTTAAAATAGTTAAAATCAAAGTTCAATAAGTAAATAATTTTTAATATGGGTTTATACATAATATAAATTCGACTAAAAATATTCATTAGAAAGCTAAAACGATTTCCTACATAATGGTATTTTATTTTTAATTTTTAGACATTAAATAATTTAATTTATTTATGACACATTGATGATTCAATAATTATCTTATTAATGAAATATTGACATAATTAATGTTATAAACACAACAATAAATGTAATATGAGATTTTTTATGAATTCCACTAATTTTCTAGGTTAATATGACATGTTATTATTGAATTAATTAACTTGGTTCGAACTAATAATTCTTTTATGAGTTTCACAAAAATGAATTACTAAATAGTGTCAAAATTGACATAAAATAGTTTTTAAAAAAAATATTATATTAGTAATTGTTATTTTATTCCTAAAAATCTATGGATAGGCAAAATGACTTATATAAGGTTATATATATTAATAATAAACATCTTGGGGTTCGTTTGGCTGCTTATAGTAAGTTTATTAACCTTATAGTATAAGAACACAATAAGACACGGTAAAAGTAAACTTATTTAACTTAATGTCAAATCTAAATTATAAGGATACAATAGGAACCTAGACTTGTCTAAATTATATTGGATGAAATTATTTCGACCCATCCCCACCTTATCTTCGAAATATATCAATTTGGAGCTATTTAAAACCGAACTTGACTAAATAATAAAATAATATTTTTAGTTTTCCCAAAGGTGCCCCTCTCCTCCCATATAAATGGGCACCTCCTCCCCCTCTTCCTCACACCACTTTGAGCCTTCAAGATCGTCCAAACCATGCCAATTCCTCCTCTACACTTCCCTAGAGACATCCTAGAAGTCCTGGTATTCTTTAAAGACCAATTTTAGTGCCCTAAAAGAAGGTTTCAAAGAAGCACTTCAAAGAAGAGGTAATGTCCGTTACCGATTCTTTCATCTTTATTTTTTTCTTCCACTTCTTCTTCTTTAGTTGTTTTATTATGAAGTAATAAAATCAGTATCACTCATATAATGATATGTTATTATAAGTATGAAACAACCCTATTTCACCATCCATCCATCCTACGGAGAAAGAAATCACCGCGCGTGCGTACGTACGGAATACCGTCTCCACGCCGTGGGGTAATCTATTTTCCACCACCACCATACTTGGATGGGTATAATGGTGTAAATAATGACTTTATACGACTATTATAAAGTGATACTGATTCTGAAATAGTATACATTCACTAAAATACAATTCCACGATCATAGGAACGATATCATCACTCGTGCATACGTACGGAATACCGTCTCCACGATGTGATGCGACTCGTTCTACATGATCTTCATTTCATAATGATTATATAAATAAATTTAATGCATGAATATGATATATATTACACTAATACCATTCTGGAAATGATGTATATATATCCTAAATATAATAATAATAATTTATTCGACAAAACACGCATAAGAACAAAAAGTTATAAACACCCGAATAACAAGGAGCAATGAAATATTACTACTATGAAGCTAAGAAAATGACCATATATATTATCATAAAAATAAGTATGATTCTGGAATAAGTCAATAACATTATTTAAATCATTATATAGGAGGTTCGGACACTTACGAAGTAAAATGGACCTAAGGTAAGGGAAATATCACAATCTCATTTTTATCCGAGATTGTTTATACTTTAGTATTTACTGGGGTGTATTTTATCATCCACATCCATGTTTCCTCAATATGTAATATTATTTCCATTCACCTACAATTGTTTAAATCCTATTTTACCCTTCGGTGAGTTTTTAGTAAACGATATGAAAGGAATCTTTTGTCGTTTTTCGTACGAGGTACTTTTTTGACTTTTCCAAAAAAAGTATGAGAAGAATGTTTTTTTAACTTATTCAGCATGAATGGATTTTTAAAACATTATTTCCAAGAAGCTTCCTTTAAAAGTTTTCAAGTTTATTTTTAATCAACTTATTTTAGTTTAAAATTGTATGACATGTTATGAAAGGATAAATGTTTTTGAAGTAGAAAGGATATTTTCCCCAAGAATGGAGTTCAAGAGTTTTATCAAAATTATTTTCCTTCAAAGACAATATAGGGTTCTGTCTCTATCCCTATTATTACAATGATTTGATTATGTTGTGATGGAAATATTTTTATGAATTCCTTTATCTTATATGAATTGTTTTATGATGTCACGATGTTTAACATTCCCATTTTTATTACATGGGTTATGCAATGACGTATGATTTATTATTTTGTGGAACACATAAGAATGTAATAATTTTGAGATGGGTGGGACCTATATCTCCCTCCAATGCATTGGGTAAAGATTTTATATCTCATGAGATAGACATGGATGGAACTATAGGTTATACCGGTTCAGTGAAACATGACTGAAATGAGGGTGACTCGGTTCAGAAATGGACTTTGTCCACTAAGATAGTCTTGGCAATGAGTCTTGACTAATAAGATATGATTCTCTATGATTTTTTGTGTATGACACAAAGTTTCACGTTTTAAGTTTTGATTATTGTGATTACATTTCACTGCCATGATTTATCCCATGTTATAAAATTATGATCTCTTTTGCAGGTTAAGATTTTCAAAAGTTACGTGCTTATGTATATGATGTGATTGATATTTCTTTTGTTTACCCTTACTGAGCATTTGAGCTCACCCTTTTGTATGTTTTCTTTCCCCAGGACCGGAAGACGGTTATTATGTAAGATATGCCAAAAGGTACTATAGATATGATAAAATAAATGGGAGACAATGTAGACGCTTTATGAACCAGTTGTTTATCTTTCCCAGTTTCTAAAGACACTATACCTATACGGTCCTTTCGTGGTTTTGTTATATGTTGTAATAAGTATGCTTCAATTTTGAAGTATTAACAATGTATGTAATGTATGGGTCGTTATAGTTGGTATCAGAGGAAAGGTATAGTCAACCTTTGGAAACTAGGATGTGAAAGCCTTAGTAAGAACCCTAAGGATAAGTCTAAGCATAGAACACAATATTAGTGTTTTAGAAATAGACATGAATAACCTAGGATAAGTCCTTAAGTGTGAAATTTTATTCTTGATTATGTGGTTTTCATATTATAATAAGTGTTGCTCACACTATTCTTCTTGGTTTTAGTCAATGGATGGAACCCGAAGGAACCGTGTTAATGCGGAATGTGATGGGCAATGCAATGATTGTCCCGCTGAGCAACCAAACATTATGGGAGCTAGAATGCAAAATCTTGTAGCCATGCTCACACAACTTTCTCAAGCTATGAATCATGCAGGACTTCCAAACGAACAAAGAAAGGAGCAACATTCTGTTGAATCCTTCATGAGGCAGTGTCCACCTTCTTTCAGCGGGTTTACTGATCCATTAGTTGCTGAACAAAGGATTAATACTACTGAAAAGATATTTTTAGTTCTTCAATGTTCTGAACATGATAAAGTCATCCTAGCAGTGAATCTTTTGGAAGTAGATGTTGATCAATGGTGGAATATAATTAAGAATATGAGGCAAAGGGATGAAATTGAGTCCATGGAATGGGACGAGTTCAAGAACTTATTTTTCAATAAGTACTTCCCTCGTATTCTCTGAACAAAGATGGAGAAACAGTTTCTTGAACTGAAGCAAAAGGATGATGAATCTGTTTGTACCTATGATGCAAATTTTACAAGACTTGCAAGGTACGCTTCTGGTATTATTATCCAACCTGAGAGTAAGATCGATCGATTCTTTAGTGGCATAAACCCAAGTCGTTGAAGGGTGTTAGCCATAAGGGACTTCAATAACTATGAGGAAATCGTTCGATGTGCTCTCAAAGTCGAGATGGAGATTGGAGTAACCCATCAGTCATATGGGCTTGATAAGAAGAGGAAAATGGAATTCAAAGGAAAATCTAAAGAGCACACTGAAAAGAATATGAGATTTCCCTTATGCTGAATGTGTGGAAAGAATCATTGAGGGAGTTGTCTTAAAGGGACAAGTAAATGTTTCAATTGTGGAAAGGAAGGTCATCGGGCATTTGAATGCCGCGATGATGGGAAGAAGATGTCTAATGATGCAAACAAAGGAAGGGATACACAGAATGAACCTACTACACTTCAATGTTTCAAGTGAAAGGAGATGAGACATTATGCCAATAAATACCCTAATCCAAGGGTTGATGATGATGGTCGACGTCAACAAACTCTTAAGGCTAAAGACAAAGGAAAGTCACATGCAATTTCTATCAGCGATGTGGAGTACGATAACGATGTGGTGAACGGTACACTTACCATCCACTCTAAAGTAGAAAATGTTTTATTTGATTCTGAATCCACCCACTATTTTATTTCTGACGAATTTTATAAGGGTATCACCGTATTACCTCAATAATTAGATGTTGAGATAGCTGTGACAACACCTAATGGCACAACAGTCGCATCAAAAGTTTATAATTCTTATCCGATCGAAGTTTGTGGGAAAGTGCTTCTTAAAAATCTTTTGATCCTTCCTATAGTAGAATTTGATGTGATTCTTGGCATGGAATGGCTTTCTTTATATGGATCTCATATCAATTTCCAAAGAAGGGAGGTCACATTTCATATTCCAGATCAATCTATGATCGTCTATCAATGCAAGGATGAACATAACCTTCCAGTGGAAATTTCTTCCATCTTATGGGTCTTGATTCCAATAAATAAAGGTTATTTATCTCAAATGGTTGGTGAGAAACTCACGATTAAGAATATGCCCATTGTACGGGAGTTTGATGATGTATTTCCAGAGGAATTACCGGGACTTCCACCAAATCGTGAAGTTGAGTTCTCAATAGAACCCATAACGGGTGCTTTGCCTATTTCAAAGACACCTTATAGAATGGCCCCAATTGAGTTGCAGGAATTGAAGAAGAAACTACAAGAGAATATTGATAAGGGATTCATATGCCCTAGTGCGTCTCCTTGGGGAGCACCTGTTCTATTTGTTATGATGAAAGATGGATCAATGAGACTCTGCATTGATTATCGAGAACATAACAAGATCACTATCAAGAACAAATATCCTCTCCCACGCATTGATGACTTATTTGACCAACTACGAGGAGCTTAATACGTTTCCAAGATTGATCTTCATTTAGGGTATCATCAATTAAGGGTCAAAAGGGAGGATATACCAAATACGGCTTTCCGTACAAGGTATGGACACTGTGAATTTATATAGATGCCATTTGGTCTTACTAATGCCCCTGCTATCTTCATGGATATGATGAATAGAGTCTTTAGAGACTATCTTGATCAATTTGTGGTAGTCCTTATAGACGATATTCTTGTCTATTCAAAGAGGAAGGAAGAACATGAAGATCAAATGCGAATTATATTGAAGACCCTGAGAAAGGAGAAGCTTTATGCCAAATTTACCAAGTGTGAATGTTGGCTTCAAAAAGTTTCATTTTTGGGTCAAATAATCTCAAATGAGGGGATATCTGTGGATCCAGCAAAAACAGAGGTTATTGAAAGATGGTCGAGACCAACAAGAGTAACTGAGATCCGAAGTTTTCTTGGTTTGGCTGGGTATTATCGACGTTTTGTGAAAGATTTTTCACGATTATCTAATCTACTCACCAAGTTGACTCAGAAAGGAGTTATGTTTGTCTGGACGGAAGAATGTGAAGAGAATTTCAGGGAGTTGAAAAGAAGGTTATCCAGTGCACCTGTGCTCACACTGACTTGTAGAGGAGAAAGGTTTGTGATCTATAGTGATGCATCCAAGAAGGGATTGGGGTGTGTTCTTATGAAAAATGATATGGTGATAGCTTATGCCTCACGACAGTTGAAAATCCATGAGCCAAATAACCCAATACATGATTTGGAGTAAGCTGAGGTAATATTTTCATTAAAGATTTGGAGGCATTACCTTTATGGTGAAAGGTGTGATATTTATACTGATCATAAAAGTTTAAAGTATATTTTCACACAAAAGGAGCTGAATATGCGTCAAAGAAGATGGTTGGAGCTGATTAAGTATTATGACTGCTCAATCCATTACCACCCTTGGAAAGCAAACAAGGTGGCAGATGCATTAAGTTGACAAGACAATGCTAGTTTATCCATGATGAGGATCACAAAAGATCCAATATTTATGAATTTACAAAGGATGGATCTTGGAATTATAATGGAAGGGGAAAAATCATATCTTTCTCAAATGAATGGCCAACCATCTATACATGTGAAGATTAAAGAGGCACAGAAAGACGATGTCGAGTTACAGAAGAAGGTGAGAAACGTTCCTGAATTCAACCTTGATTGTGATGGAATAATAAAGTTCAGGAATCGGGTTTGTGTTCCTCCCATCCCCGAATTAATGAAGGAGCTGCTGGATGAGGCTCATAGTTCTTCATTCTCTATTCATCCTGGAAGCACGAAGATGTATAGGGACCTTAAAGAGTACTTCTGGTGTGATGGCATGAAAAGAGATGTTGTTGAATTTGTCTCTCGATGCTTGGTTTGTCAACAAGTTAAAGCCGAGAGACAGAAGTCTAAGGGGATTTTACAACCATTACCCATACCCGAAAAGAAATGGGAAAACATCACTATGGGATTTTTCACAGGACTTCCTAAAACATCCAAAGGCAATAATGCTATCTGGGTCATAGTTGATCGTTTTACAAAGTCTTCACACTTCATTTCTATTAGAGAGGATTTCTCTCTGGATCAGCTTGCCAGGATATATGTAAAGGAAGTGGTAAGATTGCATGGAGTACCACTTTCTATTATATCTGATCGAGATCTGAGATTTACCTCGTAGTTCTGGTGAAGTCTTCAGCATACTCTGGATACAGAGTTGAGTTTCAGCACTGCTTATCATCCTCAGACAGACAGTCAGTCTGAGAGAATAATTCAAACCCTAGACGATATATTGAGAGCTTGCTCTATGGATTTAAAAGGTGGTTGGGATCAACAACTACCTTTGGTGGAATGTTATTATAATAATAGATTTCACTCCACTATTCAGATGGCCCCTTATGATGCTCTCTATGGAAAGAAATGACGGACTCCAACTTGCTGGGATGAACATGGGGAAAGAAAGCTATAAGGACCTGATCTCGTTGATTAAATGGAAGAAAAGGTTAGATCTATTCAATAACACATAAGAGCAGCTCAGAGTCGACAGAAAAGTTATGCCGACAACCGAAGAAAAGACCTAGAGTTTGAAGTGGGTGATAAAGTGTTCTTACGAATATCTCCCTAGAAAAGGGTTATGAGATTTAGAAAGAAGGGGAAGTTGAGCCCTAGATATATCGATCCTTTTGAAATATTGGATCGTGTTGGGATGGTAGCTTACCGATTGGCACTTCCACCGAATCTCTCTCATGTTAATGATGTGTTCCATGTATCTCTCCTGAGAAAGTACATACCTGATCCTTCACATGTACTCACCTCAGAAGTTGTACCGCTGGAGCAAGATCTTTCATACGAAGAACAACCGATAGAGAGTCTGGATCGTAGCGAAAAAGTCCTACGAAACAAGACCACTCGATTGGTGAATGTTTTATGGAGGAACCACCAATTAGAATAAGCTACATGGGATCTTGAGGATGTGATGAGGGAGAGGTATCCTCATCTGTTTGTTACAATGTGACGAATTTCGAGGGCGAAATTCATTTTAAGGGGGGATAAATGTAACACCCGAGACTTTTATGTTATATAAATCATCAAAGGAATATTTTTCTACACAACACTTTCTTGGCTTGCTTTATACGAAATCGCAACCTTCCTCGATAGCTTGCGTCGTACGCAATACCGAGTTTCACTAAACAACGATATGCTATTAAAATATTATTAAAACTAGCCGTTATGAATAGTAATAACCACTATTTGAAATTTTATAAATATTATTTCTCAAAATGGACTTCATTTTTGGATTCGGAATATCAAAATTAGCCTAGGGTGAAATTTTGGTATTTTTCTGAAAATATTCAATTATTTATGAATAGTGAAACCCCTTAGTGGTAGTTAAAAAACTAAAATTTTCATAAAACTAAATTTTACCGCTTCTGTGAGTGGAATTTCGAAAATCCGATAGACACGGTTAATATCACGGACTAAAATGTGGTTCAATGGGATGCAAATAATTTTTGGTGAATAGTAACTTTTTACTTTTTTTTACCACGGTTAAAATTAAATAGGGTAATTAAGGGTAAAGATGATATTATTATTACCCTAACATATTTTATAATTCTATTGATTAAGTGTAATTCGAACAAAACAAACTTACGAATAAGCTATGACCATTTAGGCCTACATGGATTAGATTAGGACATTTATTATTAATTTATTTAAAGAAGGGTTAAAATAGTTAAAATCAAAGTTGAATAAGTAAATAATTTTTAATATGGGGTTATACATAAGATAAATTAGACTATAAATATTAATTTGAAATCTAAAAAGATTTCCAACATAATGGTATTTTATTTGTAATTTTTAGACATTAAATAATTTAATTTATTTATGACACAAAGATGATGCAGTAATTATCTTATTAATGAAATATTGACATAATTAATGTTACAAACACCAAAATAAATGTAATATGATACTTTTTATGAATTCCACTAATTTTATAGTTTAATATGACATGTTAGTATTGATTTAATAAAATTGGTTAGAACTAATATTTATGTTATCATTTTCACAAAAATCAATTACTAAATAGTGTCAAAATTGACATAAAATAGTTTTTAAAACAAATATTATATTAGTAATTGTTATTTTATTGCTAAAAATCTAAGGTTCTGCAAAATGACTTAGATAAGGTTATATATATTAATAATAAACAACTTTGGGTTCGTTTGGCTTCTTATTGTATGTTTATTAACCATATAGTATATGAACACAAGAAGACACGGTAAAAGTAAACTTATTTAACTTAATGTTAAATCTAAATTATAAGGATAAAATAGGAACCTAAATTTTTCTAAATTCTATTGGAGGAGAGTATTTAGACCAATACACACCTTAGATTCTAAATATATCAATTTGTAGCTATTTATAACCGAACCTGACTTTATAATAAAATAATATTTTTAGTTTTCCCAAAGGTGCCCCTCTCCTCCCTTATAAAAGGGAACCTCCTCCCCCTCTTCCTCACACCACTTTGAGCCTTCCAATTCGTCCAACCCCTGATAATTCCTTCTCTCCACTTACCTAGAGACATCCTTGAGGTCCTGGTATTCTTCAAAGACCAATTTTAGTGCCCTAAAAGAAGGTCTCAAAGAAGCACTTCAAAGAAGAGGTAATGTCCGTTACCGATTATTTCATATTTATTTCTTCTTCCACTTCTTATTCTTTAGTTGTTTCATTATGAAGTAATAACATAAGTATCACTCATATACTGATATGTTATTATAAGTATGAAACAACCCTATTTCACCATCCATCCGTCCTACGAAAAAAGAAATCACCGCGCGTGCGTATGTACGGAATACCGTCTCCATGTCGTGGTGTAATCTATTTTCCACCACCACCTTACATGGATGGGTATAATGGTGTAAATAATGACTTTATAAGACTATTATAAAGTGATACTGATTCTGAAATCGTATACATACACTCCAATACAATTCTATGATCATAGGAACGATATCATCACTCGTGCGTACGTACGGAATACCGTCTCCACGATGTGATGCGACTCGTTCTACATGATATTCATTTCATAATGATTATATAAACGAATTGAATGAACTAATATGATATATATTACACTAATACCATTCTGGAAATGAGGTATGTATAACCTAAATATAAGAATTAGAATTTATTCGACAAAACACGCATAAGAACAAAAAGTTATAAACACCCGAATAACAAGGAGCAATGAAATATTACTACTAAGATGCTAAGAAAATGACCATATATGATAACATAAAAATAATTATGATTCTGGAATAATTCAATAACATTATTTAAATCATTATACAGGAGGTTCGGACACATACGAAGCAAAACGGACCTAAGGTAAGGGAAATATCACAATCTCATTTTTATCCGAGATTGTTTATACTTTAGTATTTACTGGGGTGTATTTTATCATCCACATCCATGTTTCCTAAATATGTAATATTATTTCCATTCACCTAAAATTGTTTAAATCCTATTTTACCCTTCAGTGAGTTTTTATTAAAAGATATGAAATGAATATTTTGTCGTTTTTCATACGAGGTAATTTTTTGACTTTTCCGACAAAAGTACGAGAAGTATGTTTTTTTAACTTATACGACGTGAATGGATTATTAAAACATTATTTCCAAGAAGCTTCCTTTAAAATTTTTCAAGTTTATTTTTAATCAACTTCTTTTAGTTCAAAATTGTATGACATGTTATGAAAGGATAAATGTTTTTGAAGTAGAAAGGCTATTTTCCTCAAGAATGGAGTTCAAGAGTTTTATCAAAATTATTTTCCATCTAAGACAATATAGGGTTCTGTTTCTATCCCTATTATTACATGGATTTGATTATGATGTGATGGAAATATTTTTATGAATTCCTTTATCTTATATGAATTGTTTTATGATTTCATGATGTTTAAGATTCCCATTTTTATTACATGGGTTATGTAATGATGTATCATTTATGATTTTGTGGCACAAATAAGAATGGTATCATTATGAGATGGGTGGGACCTATATCTCCCTCCAATGCATTGGGTAAAGATTTTATATCTCATGAGATATACATGTCTGGAACAGTAGGTTATACCGGTTCAGTGAAACATGACTGAAACGAGGGTGACTCGGTTCAGAAATGGACTTTGTCCACTAAGATAGTCTTGGCAATGAGTCCTGACTAATAAGATATGATTCTCTATGATTATGTGTGTATGCCACAATGTTTCATGTTTTAAGTTATGATTATTGTGATTACATTTCACTGCCATTATTTCTCCCATGTTATGAAATTATGATCTCTTTTGCAGGTTATGATTTCCAAAAGTTATGTGCTTATGTATATGATGTGATTGATATATCTTTTGTTTACCCTTACTGAGCATTTGAGCTCACCCTTTTGTATGTTTTCTTTCCCCAGGTCAGGAAGAAGTTTATTAAGTAAGATATGCCAAAATGTACTATAGATATGATGAAATAAATGGGAGACAGTGTAGACGCTTTATGAAACAGTTGTTTATGTTTCCCAGTTTCTAAAGACACTATACCTATACGGTCCTTTCGTGGTTTTGTTATATGTTGTAATAAGTATGCTTGAATTTTGATGTATTAACAATGAATGTAATGTATGGGTCGTTATAATAATATATTAATTTTAGTTGTAAAACTTATATATATACACATAATTAATCCTTGATATTGAAGGGGTTGTAGTGGTTTCTTCAAGAGATTTTATTTTCATATACTGTATGCAAGCACATTTTGTGCTTCTAAATCAAATTAATGACATATTAGGTTTTTAAAGTAAGACCTTATATTTGGGAGTATGTTTTTTGGGAGACATTGGATCTAAGATCATTTTTTGTTAATGTTTTGTAAATTGGGATGACATCTCATATTTCGAAACTCTATTTAATATATTCTATTTACATTTTATCATGTTTAACATCTAATTGAGTCATGTTAGGGTTTATGAAATATTTATCCATATTGGGATGTTATATCAAGCCTATGGAGTTTATGTGAATGTATTTTTTTATATTTTATGATTTAATACATATTTTATATTTATATAATTTGATTTATTATTATAGGTAAAATCCATCCACAGGTTGAATCGCAGATCCTCAAGACTCATCCCTAACCACTAATAATCTGATAGTGTACCTCAGGCCATGTTTTGTTTCTCCTTAGTTGGTTGGTCGCACATGTGTGGGATAATAAATATGGATTAACTACTATTATTGACAATATCATCCCTCAAATATGAAAAAAATCACCATAACGTATAGAATAATAATAATAAGATATAAAAAACCAATGAAAATAACAAATGGAATCCATGGTCAATTTGTTTTTAAATAACAAACAAAATATAGGAATATATGGTAAAAATTTATAGAAATATTAATTACAAGCACAAAATATAATATTTGAATGATTAAATAATATATCATTATTATATCTCACTTGAATATAAAAAATAAAAAACATAATGCATGTTCCACCCCTTCCTTGATTAATGTTTCTGGACACATCCTATAACATTCTTATAAAAATAAAAAAAAATTATAGAAGAAGAAAGGGTGGTTATGTAATCATACCTCATATATAGATTCTTTTTAATTTTATAACATTACTAATATGAATAAAACATGATAATATAATCATCAATTGTAAACAAACAAAAATATCCCCCCTCAAGGTAGGGTCTCTCCCATTAATATTTCATAATTCTCAAAATTATAATACATCTAATATCTTAGTGTGTGTGTGTGTTTTTTTTTGTTTAACAAAATTCCAAAAAAAAAATAATATTATCTCTCGCACAACAGTTACCACCATCATAGTCACCACTCATCCATAAATCTAATGTTAATTATGACCACCCACAATACTAGTATAATTAAACCAATCAAAATGATAATAATAGCAATATTTATATGTGTGGTGAGTATTGGGACAACTAGTTGGTCATATATCTTCTTCTCACTAACTATATATTGGCTCAAACTGTCATGACCCATCCCCTGGGGCACGTGTCATAACTACCACAAACCCTCTTTCCATTGGACAGGGGATGGCGACTAGAACCAAAGGTGTATATCCCTAAACTGGGATGGCATTTCCTTTATAACTATAAACAAACACATCAAAGTACACAACTGGATGAAAAACAATTGGTAAAAATTGTATACTAAAAGTGTGCTGGAAAGTAATAGGGGCCAGAAATACAAGCCCAACTGTAAAGTACAAGTACAAATAAAAAAGGGAAAATAGCTAAAAGGTAAAGAGAAGCTCATGGATTGTCGTCTGGGGATCCTACTTGAAGGATAGGTACAGATGGCCACCTCATCACTCCATGTCTGTCAGACTCCTGTGTGTATAGACTCGTCGTAAGGTCCACCTCCAGGTACTGTCCAGTCCTGGCACTCTCCACCTCTGTCAGCGTTGTCCTTCGTTAACATCCAAGACAACGAGGTGCATGAATAACCCATGCATGGGTGAGTATAATGATACTCAGTAGAGACCATGAGACGCTCAAGGTCTCACAAAATCCAATAAGGATAAATCACAAAGTAGGAAATCAACATATAACCATTACTTATGTATTTTCCCAAACATATTCCTATGTTATCTAGTAACCCATTTCAATAATTAGGGAAAAAAGTCAAAGACTCAGCTTAAACCAGGATTTTTATTATTAAAACCATGTCTTGTGGATTACTCCTCTTCTATTGAGTACAGTGTGCCTGCCGCGTCACACATAGGTGCTTCCCACTATCCTTGGATAGCTGAGCCACTCCTACTGTAGAGTGTTAGGGGTCTGCTATGTCACATATTGGCGCCCCCCACCGTGGGTCTACCGCGTCACACAAAGGTGCTCCCCCTAATAGCCTACAAAGGGACACCTACTGTCGAGTACCATTGGTCTGCAGAGCTCACACAGAGGCGCTCCTCCGCCATGGGTCTACAGTGTCACATAGACGCTCTCGTCACTAGGTTAGTCGAGTCACTCTGAGTCGAATCGGTCAAGCAGTCGTCAGGTCTCAGCCTATTACTTGGTCTCCATACTCTGTCTTCTCATCACTGGAAGGATCCGCTCCACAAGCTACTGGTTGATACGCCAAGTGTCGTAAAGTATCACGTAGAAGTATCTAAATTGCTGCCACGTCAACGGGGTCTCAACATAATAGACAGTGCATCAATCGGACGTCGGGTCTCTGAGTTATTAGACTTTTAGTCTCGGGGGCCATTTGGATTCGTGTACGAACCAACCTGACCATATATCAACTATACCTTGAACTCTAGTGGGGTATACTCAAAGGGACCGCCTCTCATTGAGATTAATAGTGCCGCTAACGGCTCGTCAAATGGACGTCTGCTGCCACATATATGGCCAATGTAAGAAAAGGATCGGTAGTGGGCCCGGTTTCGATCCGACCCGGTCGGACCGACTCGGCCGAACCCAGTCTAGGCTGACCTAGTCTAGGTCATCCATCACAGACCTGATGGGATTGACACAGCCTGTTGGCCGGGTTGGCCCACTAAGTTAGCCCTAGTCTGCTGGACCCGGCCCAGCGGATTGTGGGGGTGGTTCGGCCCGGATTCCTCCACGTAGGCGACTAGGCCCGAAGGACGGGGCCAGTTTTTCTAGCTCTGCGAGGGGTACGGCTAGGGAGGACGACGACCGCGAGGCTAGAGGGCAGGCCGTGTGAGGCGCGGGCAGGCCGGCTAGACACCGGGTAGACCGTGGGTGCGTCGGGCAGGGCTCGGGGGCACGCAGTCAGTGCACGGGGCGCCTAGCAAGGTGCTAATAGAGCCTGGCGGGGTGCGGGGTGTGTGTGCAGGAGGGGTGGGGCGGGCAGCATGAGGGAAGGTGACACAGCGCGCGGTGACACGTGGGTAGGAGGCGCGGGGCACGACGGCGTAGGGAACAACGGTGCGCACGGGCAGGCCACTGGGAAAGCCGGAGTGAGCGGGCTGGCCGGAGCGTGGCGCGACGGTGTTCAGTAAGAAAAATAGGTGTGTCACAGGGATAGTGCATTTCGCGGAGGCTGTGGGTAGTTCAACCATCGTCGTATCCGCCTTCCTTTTCATCGCCTCATTGCCATGTCGAAGAATCCTTACGAAATAATGGTGGAGGGAGTCGGGCCACGTTAGTTTGGCCCGCTCCCTCCACATTTAGAGATGATATCATTTGGCACAACATAATGATGATCAAAAATTAATTACAACACTTTGTATCGATTTTTCATTCGATGATGAGAGTTAGAAAAGGAAAACATCAACGTGCAATAACCCCTAACTTATTATTTTCCATTCGTTTTTAATTGAAATTTTATGTCATGGGAAGAAGACGAAATAATTCATCATTTTTCGCGTCTGGAACGCTCTCTGAATCCCGAGATGTGTCGATCGTGGAAGGTGATCCTCGTCGGTAGGATTCAATGAAATAAATCAAATAATAAATCCGGAATTCTTGGCCTTATATATTGGGAGGAGAATTCTTCATTCAGATCACTTTTCTCTTAAACTCTTATCAATTCCACCAAAACAGAAATTCTTACGAAATAATATTAGATTGCCACACTAATTAAAAAATGAGAATTAAAAACCCGGCTCCACCAAATTAAATGCACGAGTGTTGTCTCATTAATTTGGAGGATTCCAAGAGGCTCTCCTTTATAAAACACATTTGTTGGAACAATTAATTGCGTAGGGAGGTCAAGAGCCTCTCCCTTATTAATGAGGGAGAGTGTGGAGGTTTCATCCTCCACCATCAATAGGGGTCGGGTGGTCCCCACCCCTATCATTAATAGGGAGGTTATGCGGCTCAGGTGGTCCACACCTCAATTATCCTCCCATTAAAGGTTATGATCATGTGGACCCCACCACCATAACCTCTCATGGGAGGTTAGGTTGTGGCATTCCCACCACCAACTCCCAAGGGTATTTTTTAACCAACACACTCAACACATCGAATCGTAAAAATAAAATAAAGTGTTATAATTTAATTTATTTATTTTTTATAAAAATAAAAAAATTAACTTTTATTCTTGATCATCTTTTGTCGAGGTGAATGTATTATTAAGCGAATACTAGCTTTGCGTGTTCAACCTTGCCCTCAGATTTCAGTTCCGAGCAACGACTAAAAAGTTATAAAAACCTACTCATACGTATACTGAAAGTACCCGAACAAAACATCAGAAATTGATTCCAGGAACATCGGGCCTCGTAATCAAGCGCTGTAAATTTTTGCGCACTCATAAAAATACCATGTATTTAAGAAAAAAAATTCCATAGAATTTATGGGTCTTTACATTCTCCCCACCTCATGGCATTACGTCCCCACAAGTTACAACTCACAGTAAGGGAACAAATGGGGATACTGAGCACACATCTGAGTCTCCCGCTCCCATGTGCTCTCCCCGAGGTTCTCGTGCTGCCAACGAACGCGCACTAGAGGTATTGACCATCCACGTAGGACCCAATCATGTTGATCCTCATTCTCCATGGGAACATCCATGAAATTCTCCCCATTGTCTATGTCCAGCATCCCATGGACGATGATTTGGGAAAGGGTCGTGCACATATCTATTCAACTGAGATACGTGGAACATTTCATGTACCCGGTGCAACTGAGGTGGAAGATCTAGGAAGGAATCCACCTCGCCTACTCTGTTGAGTACTTGGAAAGGTCCGATGAACCCCTGATATAACTTGCAGCCTTAGCCAAATCATTGTAGGCCTCATCAAGGTGAGATCCGTAGGAAGACATGGTTTCCATCCTCAAAATCTAGAGGTCTTTGTCTCCTATCAGTATATGACTTTTGTCTACTCTCTGTAGTCATAATCTACTCTTGGATGGTCTACACATTCTCCGTGGTAGCTCGTACCATCTTTGGTCCCACTAGTGCTGACTCCCCAAGGTCTGTCGAGCACATGGGTGATCTGCAATGTCCCCCGTACAACGCCTCGAATGGTTCCGTACCTATGGTGGAGTGATAGTTGTTGTTGTAGGTAAACTCCAACAACGGTAAGTGATCCTCTTAACTACGATCGAAGTCGAGGACGCATGTACGTAGAATGTCCTTGAGGGTCTTAATATTCCTCTCAGTCTAGATATCTGTCTGAGGATGGAAGGCGGTGCTCAAACATAGTTGTGTCACGTAAGCCTCCTGCGACCCCTTCTATAGGCTAGAAGTAAACCCTACATCAAGGACATAGACTATATATGTAGGTACTCCATTAAAACGCACAGTATCCTATACATATAGGCATTCAATTCTCTCTACTGAGCCCTACTCTCTGATCGGTAGGAAGTGGGCCGACTTGGTGAGTCAGTCGACGAGCACCCAAATCGAATCGTGACTCCTAGATGTACGTGGAAGAATCGTCACAATGTCTATGGATATCCCATCCCACATCCACTATGGGACCTCTAAGGGATTAACCAAGCCTACTGGTACCTGGGGGTTCACCTTCACTTGCTAACAAGTGAGGTTGCATGAGACAAACTCTGCTGCCTCCTTCTTCATACCTGGCCACCAGTGCTGTCATCGAAGATCCTGGTACATCTTCACCACTCTTGGATGTACCTCTTGCGTGGATGTGTGGAACTCCCTCGACACTTCGTCCTAATGTCCCACGGGTACCAAGGTACATCCTCTTAAGAGGATGAAGTTATCCCTACCTTCTGAAAATCAATCAGGTTCGTGACTATTGGATATTTAAGCACATTGTGTCTCGGAGTCAGCGTCCCCAATCTCTGCCTCCCTGACCCCCTGATGAAGTGGGGGTGTGACTATAAGAGACTTTAGGAATTCCGATACATCTCTATCCACAAAGGATATCTATAAAGACACCAGCTACTCTATCACCTCTCCAAGATATTGTATACCACATCTCCTACTAAGATAGTCTGCTACAACGTTCTCCTTCCCAGGACTATAGACTATCACGAAATCATAGTCCTCGAGGAACTCGAGCCATCGCCGCTATCTCAGGTTCAGGTCCTTCTGAGAGAAGATGTACCTGAGACACTTTTCATCACAGTACACCGTAAAACATTCGCCCATCAGGTAGTTCCACCTCATCTTCAAGGTGAATACCACTACTGCTAACTCCAGATCATGGGTAACATATTTCTGCTCATCCTACCTCAGTTGTCGAGAACAATATGCAATCACCACTCGCTCCTGCATCTGGAAACACCCGAGTCTAGTCCCTGATCCATCACTATAGACTATGTGTCCTATGACTTCCTATAGAAGTCTTAAGATAGTGGCACTAGTCAACCTCCACCTTAGCTCCTGAAAGCTCTACTGGAATTTTCCAACCACACAAAGGGTTGAACCTTAATTTTCAAGGCATAAAATGGTGCAGCAACTATGGAAAAGTCTTGAATGATCCTTCGATAGTAACTAATCAAATCCAGGAAACTCCGCACCTCTTTCAAACTCCTGGGTGGCTCCCAAGCAAGTACTTCTTTAGTCATCGCTAGATCCACTGCGACTCCATCCTCCAAGATGACTTTACCCAAGAAGTGAACCTCTCGAATCCAGAACTGGCACTTCCATAGCTTACCATAATTGTAGTGCTCTTGGAGTGTGTCTAGTACTACCCGCAAATGGTAGGCATGCTCCAACTCTATGGTCGAGAAGATCATAATTTTTTCGATGAAGACTATGAAAAAGAGATCAATATATGGAGGGATGATGATGTTCATGAGACTCATGAACACAGTTGTAGTGTTGGTTACACTGAAGGGCCTAACCATGAACTCTTAGTGGCCGTAACGAAAACTGAAGGTCATCTTCTGGACATCTTCCCCTTGAACTCTGAGTTGGTGGTAGCCGGAACTGAGTTCTATCTTCAAGAACCACTGGGCTCCCTTTATCTGATCAATGAGTTCGTCAATTCACAGGAGTGGGTACTTTCTCTTCAAAGTCACCTGGTTCAGGCGATGGTATTCGACACCTAGCCTCATGCTCTCATCTGCTTTCTTGGCGAACAATATCGGGGCTGCCCAGGGAGAAAAACTGGGCCATATTAATACCTTTCCCTGCATGTACTCTAGTTATACCCACAGCACGCGATGCTCTTTCGGAGCCATCCGATACGCTGGAGTATATATATTAGTGTCATCTCGGGGTACATGTAAATGTAGAAGTCCACCTATCTGGCATGAGGTAGTCCTAGAACATAATCAGGGAAAACATCTTCGTACTCGTCCACCACTGTAGGATAAGTCAGACTCTCCACATATACTACACTGAGGGTATGGAAAGACAACTGGTGAGAGATCGGTTTCACCCTCCTCCGAGTAAGACTGTCCTGTACTGCAAAGGTTCCCTTCTCGCCTATGAAGGTAAACCTAGTCCCATCAATGCAGACACACCACACATTTCTCCTAATACAGTTAATATAATCATGGAATGTAGATAACCCGTCCATACTCAAGATGATGTCGTAAGGCCTCGATGACACTATTAAGAGATACCAGCCGAAACTCTAGCCACCTATAATAAGCTTGCACTACCCGCAGTAGTGCGTAATCATCGAATCATCTCTCGTAGGAGTCTATAGCCGTAAGGATCGAACTAATGGATCCATCAGAATCTTCGATCTCCAAACGAGGGCAGTGGAAATGAACGATTGACTGACACCTATTTCTATAAGAAATGCAGCTAATGTGGAGTAGACAAAGATCATACCACAAATCATCTCCATAGCGCCATGGACGTATACTTCAGCTGCCTGAAGATGAGCTCTCCCCTATCAAACTTCTCCATGTCATCGGGGTGGATCTCTTAGTTGAGGTGGCGGTAGCACCTCGTAACATCGTCCACAGAATCTTCTCGACTAGCTCCTCTTCTACGTCTTCCAGAGTCTGGCGGACCGCCTCGATAGAATCTCTATCTCTGCCAGCTGCAGAAGACTCTGCTGCATGTCGGTAAGTGGTGGGTCTCACTACTGGTGACTTCTCAGTAATAAAACTCTCTACTAGGAGGTCTCTATCTAACACCCCCATCAGTTTCAGGATGATGAGGGAGATCATTGATGCCCTGATCTCTCGCCTGAGCCCCTACTCAATGGTCCGAGCCAAGAAGAATCGGTGTCGTACCATGTCTATGAAGTAGAACGAGAGGTCGGTGAACCCTATTGAGTACAGCACCATGGTCATAATACCATGCCGTATATGCAGTATCTCATATATATTCACCTCTCAAAGGATGGTTGGGAGAAACTCCGCTCTAAACAGGCTCTCGAAGTCTGCCCAAAGAAGTGTTTCCCCGACATGAACCTGGAGCATCAGGCTCCACCATCTACCTATTACGACTTGAATGAGGATGGAATCAAGGATCACCATAAAGTCTGTTGGTGTCCCTACTAACCTGAAGACTCTCACCACAACCTCCTGCCAATCCTTAGCCGCCTGTGGGTCCATCTCACCCCTAAACCTAGGTGTCCTCTACTGCTGGAACTCGTGCAACGCGCTCAACTGACATGCACTATCAGCTACTGAGTCTAGTGCCATCGGTGGCCCAATGGGGAGTTGTACCACTTGTTCCCCCACTGCGGCCTCAATTGGAAGAGGGAACTGCACCGAGGCCTCATCGCTCGATGGGCTCTCAGTACGTAGGACTCTCGGGGCTCTAACATGTCGTCCGTGTGGTGTCATCTTGAAAGAAAGAGATGTGACACAATCAACATACTATACCTGGGGAGTTCACCTTATTGAGCCGACTTAAGAAAAATTTTAGAAAACACCCATGCAATTAGTGTTTTCATGTACTGTGTTTAAAATCATAGATTAGGGTCTGGGTGTATGGATACGTCGACCGCCCGCACCAACACTGGACTCCCTGAATTGAAAACCACCTTAGTACCCTTAACACTATTTCTTCACATAAAATAAATATCAGAGTACTATGTTCTGTAGTAGAACCGACTCCTCTGATACCAATTGTAATGACTCATCCATCGGAACCCATGTCGTAACTACCCCAAGACCGCCTTCCATAGGTCAGGGCCTGATGAATAGCACCATAGGTGTATATCCCTATACAGGGAAGGCAATGCATTTATTACTTTGAAAAACACATCAGAGTACACAACTAGAAGCAAAACACTAGGTAAAAACTGCATACAAAAAGTGTTCTGGAAAGTAAAAGGGGCCGGAAATACAATCACAACTATAAAGTACAAGTACAACAGAAAAAGGGAAAATCATCTAAAAGTTAAAGAGAAGCTCATGGATCGTCCTATGGGTTTCCTACCTAATGGGTAGGTATAGATGGCAACCTCAGAACTCCACATCCATCAAACTCCTCTGTGTACTGACTCATCGTAAGGTCCACCTCCGGGTACCATCCAGTCCTGGCACTCTCAGCATCTGTCTGCATTGTCCTTTGTCTACATCCAACACAACGAGGTGCAGGCATATCCCGTGCAGGGGTGAGTATAACGATACTCAGTAGCGACCCCGAGACCCTCAAGGTATCAAAAAATCATACAAGGATAAATCGCAATGTATGAAATCAACGGATAACCATTACATAGATATATGCCCTTATATATACATAAGCTATCTTGTAACCCACCTCAATCATGAGGAAAAAACAAAAGTCAAAGACTCAGCTCAAATCGGGATTTTTATTATTAAAACTATTGATGGTGGTGTAATCCTCCTCTATCGAGTACAGTTGGCCTTCTGTGTCACACAGAGGTGCTTCCCACTATCCTTGTACTACTGAGGCACTCCTATTGTCGATTTTCGAGGGTCGGCTGTGTCACACAGAGGGGCTCACCACTATGGGTTGACCGCATCACACAGAGGTGCTCCCCCTAATAGCCTATAGAGTTACACCTCCTGTAGAGTAGCACATGTCTACCGTGCTCACACAGAGGTAGTACTGTTCTATTGGTCTGATGCGTCACACAGAGGCGGTCCCGAGTGGGCTAGTCGAGTCACTCCATGTCGAATCGGTCAAACAATCATTAGGTCTCAACCAGCTACTAGGTATTTGTACTCTATCTGCTCGTCACTGGATGGATCCTCTCCATGATCTACTTGTCGATACTCCAAGTGTCTTGAAGTCTCCCGTAGATGTGTCTCAAAGGACCTCCACATCATAGGGGTCTCAACGTAACAGACGATGCGTCAATTGGACACCCGGTCTATGAGTTATTAGCCTTTTTGTCCCGGGGGCCCTGATGGAGTCGTGTACAAACCAACCCAATCATATCTCAAATACACCCCGAACTATAGTGTGGTATACTTAAAGGGGACATCTCTCATCGATATTTCGATCCCAGTTAATGGATCATCAAATGGACGTCTGGTTCCCCAAATATGGCCAATGTAAGCATAGGGTCGTTGTGGGCCCGGGTCCGGTCCGACCCGGTCGGACTGACTTGGCCCAACCAATTCTTGGGAAACTCAGTCTAGGTAAACCCATATAGACTCGATGGGTCTGACCTAACCCATTTGGGAGGTCATCCCACTATGTTAAGCCCCGTGCGCTGGGCCCGGACCAACAGACTGCGAGGGCGGTTCTTCACGGATGTCACCACGCAGGCGACTCGGCCCGAAGGCTGGGGCCGATTCGGCCAGCGTTGCGAGGGGCACGACTTGGGACGTCTGCGGCCGGGAGGCTAGAGGGTAGGCCGTGCGGGGCGCGAGCAGGCCTTCTTGATGCCGATAAGGCCACGGGTGCACCACACAGGCCGTGGTGGCGAGCGAGCAGCGCGCATGGGTGCCTGGAAGGGCGCCGACAGATCCGGGAAGGCCGCGGGGCACGCGGGAAGGGGGTGTGTGGTGCGGAAACTCACAGGTAGGTGGTGCTGACAGTGGCGGCACGCGGGTAGGCAGCATTGGGCGCGGCAGCGCATGGGTAGGCATCATGGGGCAGGGTGGCGTGCGGGTAGGCAGCGGGGCAGGCCGGAGTGCGAGGGCAGGACGGCGTGGGGCGCTGCGGTCCGCGGGCAGGCCGTGCCGTATGTCGGAGCACGCTGGGCAGCACACGGTAAGTGGTGGTTTGTGCAGCGGGGGGGCGGCGGTGTTCGGACGCATGAATAGTTATACCGCGGGGGCGGTGCGATTCCCAGAGGCCGTGGGTAGCACAACCATCGTCATTGCCGCCTTCGTTGTCATCACCTAATCACCTACCGAAGAATCAATAAGTAAGAACGACGGTGGGAGTCTGGCCAAGTTAGTTTGTCCCACACACTCCGCGTTTAGAGATGATATCATTTTCATTATCAGAATTAATCTCAACATTTATTTATAACACATTGTATCAAATTTTCATTTGATGATGAGAGGAAGAAAAGGTAAGCATCAACGTTCAATAACCCCCTACCTTATTATTTGCCATTTTTCATTCATTGACGATTGATGTTTTGGGATGAAGGAGAAATAATTCATCGTTCATCGTGTCTCCCATGCTCTCTGAATCCTTAGTTGAATCAGTAGCGGAAGGAACTACACATCGATAGGATTCAATGAAATAAGTCAAAGAAGAAATCTGGCATTCTTCGCGTTCCTCATTGGGAGGAGAATTCTTCATTGGGTTCACTATTCTCCCATGCTCCCCTCAATTCCACCCAAAGAGAAATGCCAATGAAATAATATTAGATTAGTATTCTAATATTACGTTGGCACACCAATTCAAAATGGATAATTAAAAACCCAGCTCCACCAAATTTAATGCACGAGTGTTGTCTCATTAATTTGGAGGATGCCAAGATGCTCTCCTTAATAAAACACATGTGTTGGGAAAATTAATTGCGCTGGGAGGTCAAGAGGCTCTCCCTCATAAAGTTGGGTGTGTTTAAAGGTTTCAACCTCCACCATTAATATGGTTCGGGTGGTCCCGACCCCTATCATTTATAGGGAGGTTATACCGCTCGGGTGGTCCCCACATCAATTATCCTCCAATGGGAGTTTATGCTCGGATGGACCCAACCACCATAACTCATCATGGGAGGTTAGGGTGTGGCGGTCCCACCACCAACTCCCAAGGGGCGATTTTATCTAACACACTCAACACATGGCAGCTTAGATATAAAATAAAGTGTTGTACTTTATTTTATTATTTTTTATAAAAAGCCAAAAACACACTTTTATTCCTGATTGTCTGTCGTCATGGTGAAAGTATTCTTAATTGGATACCAGTGCTGTGAGTTCAACAGTTCCCTATGATTTCAGTTCTGAGCACCAGCTAAGAAGTTATAAAATCTTGCTCGTACGTTTACTGAACCTACCCAAACAAAACTTCAGAAATTTATTCCGGGCACACCTGGCCTCAGAATCAAGCACAGTAAATTTTCGCGGACTCGTAAAAATCCCATGCATTTAAGAAAATCTTTTCCATGGAATTTATAGGTCTTTACACACACATCATAATACCCACCATTGGGTGGTGGTTTCATAGATAACATAAAAGTTCTATAAAGATATTAAAGAGGTAAAGAGATTCAGTAAATAATCCTTTGTTCTTTTCACTATGGGATTCAAATGTCAAATAAAAAAATAATTATATAGAAATGTTTTTCAGATTTCTCTCACTTTAATTAAATATTATGTTCTAGATTTTTATCTTTTATTTCATATGATATTTACTTTTTTCATACTCTGTTTTATTGAAATATGATGATTAGTTTACTTGAGTTTTTTTTATAGGTTATTATGTAAAAAATATTTATTCATTTTAGTTAAAGTTAAAACTATACTAAGGTTAGACATAAAACCCATTTTTTTCAATTTTAACAAAAAATTAATGAGATTGAATCAAAGAAAATGAACATTTTTTTTGGATATTAAAGGCCATTTTCACTGTTACCCATGATGAATAAATCAAAAAACCGGTTTTATATACCTAGATGTTATTTAACATTATTTATTACTCAACATATTTGGAAGTATGATTTTAAATGTATACTATAACTAATGTATATAGTGAAACAATCATTGTTTTATAAATTTCATTATTGTTTAGAGTTAATGAAATTTTTGTTAGATTGATTATTCTCTATGGATCTAATCATTAGCTATTAAATTCTTGGAGAAAACTATGTCCTTGAAAAGGTTAAATGATATCATGGATTGGGTGAAGTCAATAATTTTAAAAATAAAACCCCTCTATATTTTCTATATGATTAGTATTTAAAACCTAGATTTTGGAAAATGATTTTACATTGTAAAAATAACTACTATATATGCGAATACATTATGATTTGTTGAAAACTGAATAAAAATAGTATTAATTGGAAGTTAGAAGATATTGAAAACAAAATTTATATCGGATTTTCATAAGATATAATTGAATATTTTTAGAGGAGAAAAACAATTCACATTAATGGTTAATCAACACACTTGAGGATGAAAGAAAAAGGTAATAATTTCATTATTTGTCTTATTTTGGATCATTAGTTGTTTTTTTCACTATTTTTATCTTCTAATGTATGGTTACTATGTATTTTTTGTAAATATACATTATTGTAAATAAATAAAGATAATATTCCTTCATTATTCAATAATTAATGATAAACATACAATGATAATGAATAATGGGATGGAACCTTCTAATCCTTAAAGAGTATCCAATAATAAATAGTTGATTATTATTCTATGAAATTCTTTCCCTTATATTATCTATGTATAATTTGTCATGATTTAATTGTTTGAGAGCACGATCCTTCATATTAACTGTCAACAAGAGTATTTTTTTTAATAAAATAGATTTTTAAGAATAATTTTACCCCCTCTCAGTGCTAATGATGTTAAACTAGGTAAAATATTTTCATCTAAATAAAATTTTATCTTGTGGGTATTGATTCCAATGACGATTTCTATATGTTTTTAAAATTTATTTTTAATGATAGACTGAGAAAATACCTAGAAAAGAAATATACCCTTATTAACAAAAAATAAATAATAATCATACATGAATCTAAAATTAGAAAATTTACATTAATCCCTCCAATATCATGTGTGGCACATACCTTGTTTAATCATTAGAACATTTTAGAAAATGGATGATCATGAAATGTATTTATTAAATTACTCACAGATAATAATCTAATAAAGGTGATGAGACAAAACTCCAATGTACTTGTCAAATAAAAGAAATTTTATTAATTAATGTTAAAATAAGGTTATAGAGTCATATATTTATGTTTCCAATGCTCAATTTAAAGTCATTTTGATAGATGAGAATGAAATTGAAGATTACATTTCCCCCAAGGTGAATAATATTTTTTTCGTTATTTACAATAATGATTATATTTTTTATGATTAGATAATTTTTAATAAATTAATGTTATGTTCACATGGAAAAATGATATGAATAATTTATCATAGTTTGATAATGATTTTCAGGATTTAATTGTTGAAAAATTAGTAAAACATTGATTTATTATGAGAATATAAGATAGTTATAATCAAGAATGAAATGGTGAATTTAAGGAGATGTTAATATCAAATCCTAAAAATCCTTGAAGATCAATGAAAAATTTGTATCCTAATGATAATATAAATTTCCATAGAGATGATAGAACTTTAATTGTGTTTATATAAATTTGTTAAAAATAATACCTAAAATGAAAAGTTAATTGAAAGGGAAATATTCCATTTAAATGATGAAATACAAGAAATATTCAATATTTACTATATAATTTATTTATGTGTAATTATAAAAGGGATTAAAATAATAATGGAAATGTTATTTAATTAGAAGATAAGAGGAATAGTGGTCAAGTTAAAATAATATGCAATAAAGGAAAAAAGTGAAGGTGGGTACCACATCAAAATTTGGAAAATTTCAATCGAGTAGTTATGATTCATCATGTGTTAAGGAAATTATATTATAAGTTAATTACATACAGTCTAAATAAAATCATAAATTCATGGAATAAATTAAAAATTCTATTCAATATTTTAATGAATAGAAAAAGTTAAATTAAATATTGTGGAACTAAATAATGTGAAGAGAAATTTTATATGGACTAATATAATTGATTTTGTTAAATAATTATAAAACAAGAATATCTAATGGAATTATTGAAAATTACCCTTTATTAACCAAATCATATATGGATTCCATGAATAAAGGATAACACATGAGGACTGATATTGATCTTAATTTTATTCTTTGTGAATGAAATAAGACAACTAATGGAATGATTACTATTTTTTTAAGTTGATATGAAACATAGTCACTTGAATCAATGCAAAATGAATCTAGAAATACTATAATAAAAATTAATTTTGATTTTAGGAATTATATGTTAATTGTGGAAGAATCTTCCATATCACAAGTGAATGGGGTCGAATGCACTATGAAACATGATGATTTCATAAAATAAGAAGCTACCTCATCCTAGAAGTACTCAATGTGGTAGAATTATTGAAAAGAAGACTAATGAGAAGGATTTTAAATTCTCCTTTTATCCTATGAATAATGTAACATACAATGTTCCACTACGAAATGATATAGAAACTGATAAAATAAATTATGTGAGGTTACATAATATTTATAAGGATCATCAAAAGGGAAAAAATATTAATAATAAATTCACGAATATATATGAGAAGTCTCTAAAAGATAAATGGAGTTCACTACCAGTGAAAGTATAATCATTATTAATTCATAATTATAATTTTTACCCTATCAGAACATTTGTTTATTATTGTTTTTTATGACGTTCTATTATATATAATACAAGTTAAATATTTTTTATTATAATATGTGATTATATTAATAATAAATGGGATTTCATACATGAAAGAGAAAATCTAATAAATGAAAAAATATTCAACCCTTAAATAATATAATGTGTTAAAAAATATTGAATCATTTTTGTATATAAGAAATAGTATTGAATTATCAGGTTATTCTGTTTGTGATTATCTCAAATTTATACTGGAGAACATTGATTATAGTGCTAACTCCAAACCCAATCATATAAACAGTGATTAATGATAAGAAATGGCTAGATATTTTGCATAGAAAGAATCAATGAATGAATAAAATGGGTTCTTGGATAGGGGTTGTATTCATATATTAAATTCCTAAAAACATAAGTCTGTATTTTTTTAACTCATAAGGATGTTTTGGTAATTTTTGTCTTGAGAAAATAAATATAATTGTATCATAATAAGGTACCCAATAATTTTTATTAATAGTTTCATTCTTCTTAAAATGGGTTTTTAATCTTTTATTGTATGTATTTATCAAATATTACATGTTTTCAATTTTTGATTTATTATTATTTATTTTTTATTAAATAAAATTGTGTGAATGGTTATTTTAATGTTTATTGAATTATTTTAATACAATTCTAACAATAAATTGGAAGAAGAAATAATAATATATTATTTTATAGGGAATAATATTTAATCTAATGATTATACAGTTCATATTATAATTCTTGTACATTTTTATTTAAATATAAGGTTTTCTCCCAATCCCATCATTTTAAAATTAAAAATTACATGATTAATTCATTGGTATTATAAGATGTGATGGTTGTCCCACATGGGAGAATATTAATTAACATTTTCAATTTCATTTTTTAATATTGAATAATTTTAGTGTATATTTTATTTATAGTTTTTTTATTAATTTTAATATTTATTTGTTAATAATAAATATAATTACAATCCACTCTTATATACTAAAATCCATTATCATATTCACATTTGTTAGTTATTTTATCATATAACATCAACCAAGGATGACTAATTACATGGAATTGGGATGGTTATTTAACTTAATATGTGTGGGTTACGCACCATTGGGGCAATTAGCTATTGACATTTTTGATATGGAGATGGGATATAGAGAAATCATGGTATCAGTAATTTTTTGGTCTTAATGTGGTGTGTGGTATCTTCCCATGGTTTATCTAACAGTCCATTTCAAATAGTTGTTCCAAAGAAATGTTATATGGAATAGGATATATTCATTCTACTTGTTTTAGAAACATACAAACTAGGTTATTCAGAGAGAGGATAAACAATTAGAAGTTAATATTTTCATGTTTGGATTAAACTGGTCAATATTGTATTCATGTGGATCTAGTATTTATTTTGAAATCATTTACATTGGTTCATGACTTTATAATGATCTAGAAAGGTAGAAACATTCAGTCATGGTTATAGGGCTATTGATATTCAATATTATTAGTAGTGATTGGAGCTCATGAGTATATATTGCAGCAAGTAGGGGTGATGACAACAATTACCGAGAGATATGGATGAATAGTGGTGTGGTTGAATTATGTAGTGATTACATAGGTCTGGATGAAATATAGAAGATTAATTACATAAATAAATAAATAGTTCTTAATATTATCATTTTCATTGGGATTAAAAATAACAATTTTAAAATTATTAATGTAATTATTATTATTTATACACGTATAAAAAAATATATATAATTAAAAAAAATTATTTTATCTCTCTGAGTTATAAAATTTAAAAGTATTTAATCTACCTCATATATTTATGAATATTATATTTAAAATGTGTACTAAAGTAAAAAAATGTGGTGAGAGTCACAATTTCATTATTTGTGTTACCGCATGGTTGTTGATACCACATCATAGTGTATATGATGAATGATATTTAATATCATTTATAAACCATGATTATAAAAATTATCATTGTACATTTATCATATAACACATCATACTATGATGAATAAATTCTTTATTAGTTATTGTGTTTAAATAATACATAAATAAGTAAGAATATATTAAATGTTACCAAGGTAGATATCTAAAGCTTAAGATGTTTTCATAACATAAAAATTGTAACAATTCTAATAGGATCATGTATTCTATAAGGGGGTAAAATATAAATTAGTTCATGGAACAAATAAGTATAGAACATATGAATGTGAATATTATTTTTAAAATTTAAATATCACTTAAAATATTATATTTTGTTAAATTCAAGGATGATTTCTCAGTATTCCATTATAGAAGAATTTATATGAATGATTTTTTATTCCAATGGTCATAAAAATGATTTCATGTTGGAAACAATCAATTTCTACATAGTGATATCAATAATACTAATTTTTTTAGAGAATATATCATTAACATTGATGTGTGAATTGTTTAAAGCATTTTCATTTAATTTTTTCATTTACTGTTCCTATAGATATTATAGATGAGTTATGTGTTTTGTTCCTTTAAATGTAGGAATTGTGTTATCCATAAAAACTCATTTGTAGTATCAAAGATATTTCTATGTGGTTATTGAAATATGAAAAGTAATTTGATTCTTTTTAAAAACCATGACCATGATTTATATAACAATGTCATGAATTATGAATTAATTTAATAAAACGGCATGGTATTAGAACAAATTAATGTTATTCATATAAAAAAATAAATCATAAAGTTTGTATATATACATCATGGTTTTTACTAAAATTGTTATGGGTTATTGGTAATAGTTATTTATGATATGAAACATAGAATTAAAAATATTACAATTCCATTTTTTGTGTTTTATGCATTAAAAATTGTGTGTTCAAAAAAGTAATGGGTTAGTTCACAGGAGCTCATTTGATAACTTAACTATTTTAAATGTCTTTACAAAAGAAAAAATGTAATAATGCTCAGTTGGGTTTTTTTATTACATTGAAAAATTAAAACAACATTAAACTATCATCTGTAATGAATCCATATGTCTTTAGATAATATTAAAATTGGTTTTGAGAATAATAATTTTCAATTTTTGTAATATCCAATACTAAAAACTATATTTTTGACTTTTTTATAAAATGACCATTTATTATTCATTTTGTTATATTATTTATGATATTAATGTTCTATTTTATTTAATAAATTATTTAGACTAGTCCTTATAATATTCATTCAAGAAAAATAACATTCAAAATCTAAGGAAAAATAAATTATTCTTTTTTTTTCAACCATTTCCATCATTTTTAATTATTAGTTAAAAATTAAATAATATTTTATATATATATTAGGTTTTTAATTTTTATTTTAATTGAGGAATCCATTATCTACAAATATATGGATTGTGATATTATTCTTTGGAATTCTCACTAGCCTAGGGATTGGTATATCTCTCTAAATATTAGTGTTATATACCTATCATTCTATACTTTATTTTCTATGGATTTTTGTTTTATTTCATTCTATGTGTTTTCATGGTTGGGTTTCCCGTACATTATTAATGTGATTCATTTGAAAATTTGATAATATAAATATGATTTAAAATCTAATATGTAACTCAAATCACGAGTTGAATAAGGTGTTAAACATTAATATTTTTAATACGTATTCATTTATCTGATGGAATAATATTTAAAAACTAAATCATTAAATTCATTCATATATATAGGGAGACTTATTTTGTAAATATTTCATGGGATTTAATAGATATTCCTGATATGTAAAATATTTAAATTTAAATCCTAATACATAATTAAAACCCAATGAAATAATAAAATTATTATTCCTTCTAATGAAAACACATCTCAATATATTGATCATTCAATATGTCTTACCCTATATATTAAATTCCCATTAATTATATGCTATAAATAATGAATATTATCATTAACCATTCCAATTACATTCAATATATCATATGTGTGATTTTGGTTACATTTATCCTATTAACATCAGCAGTTCGGTTTCTAGAAGATTTGATTAAGGTTATTTCATATAAAGAATTTGTAATGGAGATATTAACCTAACTATCTAAGAGAATATATTATATGATTTAACTAATTTTCTACTATAATGTTTCTTGAAATAAACTATAAGATTATCTACGTAAATTCATGATGTAATATGGATCTAGACCCACTAATTTATATAATGTTTTGGGTTATAATTATAGAGGGTGTACATTCTGTTAAATGATATTAATAGGGTATAAAACATTATAATCACCCATAGACTTATTTTATAATTGAATTTGGAATGCATTGTGAATATCCTTTTCAAGTTTTTTTAAGGATAGACCTACAATTTAATAGTTTTCATTTTAGACTAAGAAATATATTAATGGATAATTATACTAATAATATTGATGTGAATGTTATTGAAATCCAATTCTATAATTCAATCTCATTGTTATTGAGTTGCATGTGTAAACCACAATTTTTTTTTATATTCACTTAATAAAATTTAGAATATGATTGAATGATGGAGAATTATTTCTATGTTTTGGGAATGGATTCAGAGATATTTCATTTCATATTTGAAGATTTGGTATTTTTCAATAGATTGTATTAATGAACTAATTAAAAAATATTAAATTCTTATTAAATCATGATATTATTTCTATATCATGTTATATGGGATATTATATACATTATTTATTAATAATGTTACTTGTTCAATATATAATAATTATTATTATTTTGAAATTAGGACTATTATATGTGTTTTATAAATTTTATATATGAACAAATTATCAATACAATTCATGAAGATATGGATAATGATGAATCTAAAAACACTTATATTTTTCAATATCTCCCTAGATATATAAAATATGAATTCATATGAGGAAAATATATTTCAATATTGTTATAATTATTAAGTTGAGAATCTTTTGAAAATAGATAATATTTCCTTTAATATAAATAACTAATCATCATTTTAGTGGGAAACGTGATAGGTCATGTTGAATTTAATATCTAATTCATTTTTATATGTAGAACAATCTGTATAGAATAAATTCATGGTTATAGATTCTTTTTATCCATTATAGAGGTCATAAATTATTATATTCATTTATTTGTGATTATATATTAGTTTTAAAACATTAATAATTTCAAGGTATTCAGGACAATGATATAATATCATCTAAAAAAGTATATATATTTATTGATCAAATCCTGGTGGTGAATAAATGAGCTTAATATTTATTGATCATCTATGAGATTGTATATTTATTTCAAAACACACTCTACATGGAACAGTGACATGTAATGGTGTTTCAGATAAGTGGAATCATACATTGGTTTAAATTTTTTGATTGATGTTGAATTTGCGTATCCTTCCTATATCATTTTTGAGGTATTGTTTTTAAATTACTGCACTAATACATTTCTTAATTCAATTTAATTTTTTTATATATATAATATAAGATATTGGGATATAATGTCATACTAATTTAAAATTTTCCAAGACTGTGAGTTCTTAATCATTCATACAAAATATTAATTTTATCAAACAATGATGAAAATAATAGAAATATTAAAATTTAATCATCTCAAAAAATGATATATTATTTATATAATCCTACTAAATAAAAACTATTTTAACCATATTTGTTGTTATCATTTTGTATTACAACATTATTTATGGATCCATCAGAAACATATTTTACCTTATGTAAATGTATAAAATTAAAAATGAATCATCCATGTAACAGTTCCAACTTAATAAACCTATAATGAGTATTCATTTTATTACACTATAATAAGATAAAAGTGATAACATTGTGAAGGATTTATTTTTTTATTAGTATTAATGTAAAGAAATATACATGGTTCCATTATTAAATCTGTAAAAAACATAAAACACAGTAATTAAATGTAATATGAATCCATGAACTCATTCAAATATTTCATCTTCATATCTAAGTAGAGAAAAAAAATTAAGTGTTACCTAAAATTCTAAATAAGGGTTCTTTAAATTAGAAACTATCATCCCTAAATAATTCATGATCAATTTTATATGTTAAATAAGTAAAGAATATTCCATTTGACCAATAAATTGATAATTAAATGCATCCAAATATAATATCATTGTGAAAATATCATGGATATTAATAAGTAAATATATAATGATTGAAACCAAAAATTATTAGACATCATTGCTTTATGAAAATGATACAACTATTTTCAATACCATTATCAATATAGTTTAAAACTATAGGTAAAAACCTTTTTATTGATAGATTATTGATAATACTGATCAGAGTATTGTTACATTGAGGGTATATATAAATCTAGACCCCAGCTATCACTGCATTTCAAAAATAATTTATCATATATCTAATTATAAAATTAATTTAAGAATCAATATACCTTACAAAAAAATAACATATTCAATAAAAAATTCATATTTATCAATATTTATCATTCAAACAAATAAATGTAATTGTCAACACCATATTTAAAAATATATATATGATTTTGTAAATAATCATATCCATTATAGAAAAATACATAAATTTAAGTGAAACATAATATCAAATGATCACAATTTAAAGTTTCCATGGATTATATAATTATAACATATACATAGTTTCCAATTATATAAATAAATTGTTTTTAATTGATTTATAAATTTACCTTAGAAAGATCATTTAAAACATTTTTAAGAAATTATTTTTTCACATTGATGTTCAATTTTAATAATAAAATACACAAATATAAAGTAAAAATTATTATTTGAAAATAACCTTATAAACGTATAAATAAATGTTTATAAAATTAATTAATAATAATGGATGGAAATTCCACTCATTCCATTGAAGTTATAAAAACATTCCTTATATTATTTTTTTGTGAATGTCAGGAAATACCATCTTTGATAATGAACAAATATATTCCATTCAAAAAAAAAATTTATAAAGAGGATAAAATTGAATTTACATAATTTCAAGGTAATAATATAATCCACTTCTAAATACTTTTACAAATCAAGGACAAGGATGATAAATATTCTCCATTGTGGACATAAAAATAAAAATTCCGGAATAATCATGATACTACTGAATTAATCATTACCACTTTTGTATATTTTCAATAATAATCCCCATTAATCATTATATATAATGAATAAAAATATATTCATTTAAAAATATATCAAAATATCTGTATATAAATTACACAATGTAAATAAGTGGGGAATCAGATATGTTTCCAATAAAAAATAAAAGTGAGATGAAAATCCCTAACATCACAGTTCACATTAGTTAATCAAAAATTAAACTCATATATAATGGTTTTAAACAAGTTATTATTTAATAAAACATATTCATATTCATAATATAATATGTGATCTAATTTTATCATCTCCTTACCTGTATTATGTAATATTTTATTATTAACGTTGTTTTGGGCGTTAGCAGCCTCATCTTTCTATGCATGTTTTATCATGTCTGTTTTGGTTCATATTCATTTTAAAAGGATATAGTTTCAATATTTCCATTACTATATTATGTTTTTATGTATTTTATTTGTTCATTATATACATTTTATTAATTATTATTTATTGATTTATATATATAAAGAATCTCGTCGCATCTGAGAGACGGTAATCCATACATACCAAAGGGAGACGATATCATTTATAAATGGTTTAAAGGGTAATAAAAAATATGATATACTAAAATTATATAATATATATCATGATAAAACTATATTATATATCAAATTCGTCCATCATTATATTCATCTACGAAATTTAGTGATGAAAAATAAATCACACCATTGCGTAGAGATATAAAGTCGTACATATGCATGTGTGGTGCTTTAGTCTTTTCTTAGGATGGATAAAAGAGGGAATTTGTATTCTCGAAATAATTATAAAATATTAGTACATATATGATATTGGGTATTTAAAAAAATTATTGAAAAAACATATGATGATAAAGTAGAAGAAGAAACAAACATGAACAAGATGGTAAAATTGATCAAATCTTCTATAGGGGACATCTGTTAGATCTCTTCAAAAAATGTCTAGGGTGGGTATTTTAAATAACTGGAACCTATGTAATATGGATAAAGATTTTTAAAATAGTAATTGGTATGGTTAGGTCTATATAAAAGCCTCAAATAGATTTATAGATATGTGGATGCAGGTGCTCTTTTAATGTAGAATCAAGAGACAGTTTTGGAATTTCTCAAAAGATTAAATTGTAATAATTGTATTCTAGAGAAAAATGATAATGAATTTCATTTAAATGATATATTAATGATATAGTATACTAAATAATATCTCATTAGTACTCAATTTGGTTTTTTCTAATTGATTAATAATTTAACAAAATATTATATCCATGAAATATCATTATTGTCATTTTTTGACACTATTCATTAGTTTGACATTCATATTATCAAGAAAAATCGATAAGTAAAAAAATGATTTATTAAATTAATAATATTAGATATGAATATAGAAATTTTTGGATCACCTTACATAAATATAATTAGGTTACTTTAAATATTTTTAATATAATTTATTCTATTTTTCTATCTATTTAATATTTATTGCATCGTCCATGTGGAAACATTTTTAGAAATTTTATCACTAATAAAAAATAAAATAATATTACATGAGGTAAATAATTATTTTATATTTTAAAATAATATATATAGATGAAAATAACCATTGTATATCCCTATAAAAAAATATTATAGTTATTGAAAATAATAGTGGGACGTGTTTGACTTTCAATGAAAAAATACTATAAATTGCAAAATCTCATCTTGATCCATATTGAATTCAATTTAATGGAGTATTAGATGCTTATGGATGAAATGTACACATAAAATAACAATAAGTAATTTTTTCTGTTATATTTGAGTTGTTATCATTTTTTTACCATATATACCGGATTTACAATAGACCGTGATAACAAAAATTTTAAAGGATACTATTTCTATTAACCAAAATTAAAAGGGGACAATTAAATAAATTTAAACATACTAAATTTCATTCTATTTTTAATTTTTCCAAATATATGAATTTCGTTCATCTATTTGAAATTAAATTATAAAAACACAATCAAAATTTGTTTTCATAAAAATGACTCTTTAAAAATAAAAATGGTTATATAAAAAATTCATCCACTATATAATCCCAAATGAAGATAATTTGATTAAAAATAATATAAAATAAATAATTTTAGGTTTAAAAAATTAAAAAATAATAATATGGAGGTTTTTTCAATGGGAGATTCAAAAATAAAATTTTCAATAAAATGTATTCATTTTACTATTCACTAGAATATCTATCATTTCTGAAAAAATACCAAAACCACTCCTAGAGATATTTTTCTATGATTATAGAAAATGTGAATATAAATTTATGAAATTAATATTCTATAATTTAAAAAAAATATTTATATTTACATTCTTTTACAAATCAATAAAATTATTTTTTATCAATACATATTTTGTTGAATAACAATGAATTAAATAAAAATTTCATGCTTATTTATCAATTATAAATTTATATTGAAAATGAGAATCACATATATTTTTAAATTTGATTATTGAAATTCATACCGAACAACTAAATATCTAGTTATAACCATCATGAAATAATTTTTCATTTTTTTTGCAAAATCAATGTTTTGTGGTCTATACACTATTGAACAAAATATTACTTAAAAAATTCATGATATTATAGTATTCCTTAATACGAAAAAACTTTCCTTGAATTTTTTGTAATATTAAATTTTAAATTGATATGTTTATATCTTATTTATAGTATCCTTTTTCCCAAGTTACTTTATCAATTTTATGATTTCTCCAAATTATCTTTACCAGTTGAGTCTTTCTATTCCTCAGAACATTGTCTCCAGTATCAAGATTCTGTATTGGCTCTACAAATTAACCTAGATCCAGATAAAATTATATTTCATCATTTGGGGGAACATGGGTTGGGTAAGTCATGTACATCAATAATAATAATGATATATAGAACACATCCATTACTTTAGAGAGAGTTGGTGTCATTGCTAAATAGTAATCCAAGACCCCAATTCATTCCAGGTTTTCATAGATTCCAATGTACTTGCAGCATAATTTCTATTAAATACCAAACATATCAACACCCTTCAATGAATAATGATTCATTAAAACATAACCTCCCATATTAAATTCAATATCCTTCCTCTATTTTTTAACATAACAATGTTTCCTATATTGACCTAAATTTGTATGAGTCTGAATATTCCAAAACATTAATGTGGTCGTCCAAACATGTTATAGGACTAAAAAATTACATTCAATAACAAAATCCTGACAATATGGAGTATGTAACCTATTGACATATAATGATTCATATTGTGACATTTGAATACTTTAATGGATTGTATTGTTATATTTTAGTTCTACCAAAATGAAATACCAGTGACATAAAAATTGAAATTAAAGTGATCATGATGTCAAAATTTACTCTAATCACTACATGAACACCAACCAATACCTATGATTTGAATCCATGGGTATAGGTTGTACCCACCGTTTCCTGAACCATGGGAAACCATGGACGTGGGATAGACCTATACCCATGATTGTTCACAGACTATGTCTATAGGTCAAAGTCATTATGGTATGCCGACAGTCTAGTCTAAAACATGAGTATATGTATACAATATAAATGGAAATAACATATACAAAAGGTCATACAAACCATGGTTATAGACCCCATTCTCTTTTCACAACCCCTTAACAACCCCTTCATAGCCCCCCAACATGGCCCCCTCCAGCAGCCCCCACAGACCCTTTCACATCCCCTTCCATCCCCCGTAATAGCCTCCATGATGTTTTTCTAAATAAGTTATGAAAAAAATCATATACCTAAATTCATGATAGAAAGATGAGTAATCACTATGTAGTACTAAATGTTTTTGTTTAGAGTAATAATAAGGGAAACTAATGAAATAATGCCATTATAGTAACTAGTTTTGTTTGTGAAGAGGAGGCTTGGGAGAAGAGTGTATGAGTTCCATTGAAACGCCTAGTTAGTAAAGGATAAAGTTACAACGAATAATTATACATTGTAATTATCCACGAAAAATAAATTTTTAGAGATTGATAGAAGAAAAAACATATAATGAAAAATTAGAGATGGATGAAAAGGTATTTCTTAATATAAAATCACCTAGACATGTAGAGCCATGGAATATTAAATGGATAAAAACATGGAAAAATTCTCATGTTTTAGAAATAATAAAAATCATAAATAAAGATAAGAGTTTTAGCCAATAAAAGGTATTAACATGTTGTTGAAAGAGACAAAATGTTCTATAGATAAAAAAAAAGTGGTTGAATGATCCAAGAATCATGAATGTAAATAAGTTGTATTAAATGGTATATGTATATGTTGTATGACTAAGGTATAGTAATAATTCATTAAATATGTAATGTGTTGATTTTGATGGAAATTGAGGGATCTTTTGATCAAATATAAAATATAATGGTTAATTTATTTATGTCCAATGTTTTACATATTCCCAATATGTGGGATGGTTTCAATAGGAATATTATGTACACAATCCTCAAAATAAAATATAATTTTTTAATAAAAATGTGTTATTAGAATTGATAATTCTACCCTCACGGTGTTATGTTATAAAAGAAGATAATGAATATTGAAATATATAGAAATAGAGCCTTTTCGTTTTATTGAAAAAAGGGGAGTATGAAAAATAAATTATAAATGTATACACTATTATGGAGTATAATTTAATTTATTATTTTCAAAAAAACATAAAGTTATGGGACGATTAAATTAGAAGGTTTTGTTCTCTATTTTGTTTAAAAAAAAATTTATATTTTTTTAAAATATGGGAAGAGAATCATGGAGGAATTGTTGATAATGACTGTCAATTTGGAGTGGATTTTTACATAGTTGATATATGAGGATACATTAAAGAAATTGGCATTTTAAAAAAATATGGAGATGTTTATGATAGATGGGAACAAATTTTTTTGGAGAATTAAAAACAACATTATACATTGAATTCAAGACTGAGGTTGATCTTGAATGATATTATGAGGATGGGTAATAGAAACTACAGTAGCTATGTGGGATTAGTTGTGATAGTGTAGGGATACATTTTTTGGTAGATAACTCTTTGTCGTGTTATTCAATTTTTGAAGTGTTATACTAAATTTTGAATTGATGGAACACCATAATATTACAGCGGAGTAAGTCGGAGAAAACATTATTTTATCTAAAAATGACTAAAAACTTTTGGTGAAGGATTATATTATAATGCCTCAATAGTTTCAATCATACTGTATTACATTTCATGTAATAATAATTTTATGATATATATGATTCGTTTTGGAGAGTTCATGTTGTAAGAGTATATGGGAAACTACAATGGTAACTATAGATGAATAAATAATTTCGGGGTTGGATGATTGTTTCTCCATGAAGAAATATAAAAAGTTAAAACCTATTTAAGGAAAGAAAAATATACATTTATAGAAGATTCAACATGCTGTGAATGAATAGTCGAAATGGAATCTAGTCTTGTATAGGTTTAAACCAAGGTTATGTAATAGTAAACCTCTCCAAAACCTATCATGCCTAAAAATAACTCATGGTTGTGTACTAATAACTACTTGAGTGTCACACCATGATGGATATCATTACATCTAAATAATATCTCAATGATATATCAAAGATGATGAATTTTGGACTTTGCGATTGAACCATGTTGAAACACAAAATCATTTAAAATTGGTGTGGTTCTAGAACATGAATATAGATTGGATCACACTGCAATGAAAATATCATGTTGAAGACATGTGAGATATGGAGATGAGTAAGAAGTTTCCACACATCAAATTTCTATTTCTGTCATTAGGATTGAAAATTTTTCACCATGTAATGAATCCCAAAAAAATACTAAAATATGAGGTATCATATCAACTGGAAGACCACGCAATAATAGGTATTAATGTTTTTGAATATTTGAGAGGATCTTGCTCGAGTTTTCATTTCTTTTTAAATGAGTTTCATCTAGAATTTTTGGATATTTTTTAAATCAATTTACAAATCACAATAGAGGACTTCATTATGAAAGTTTTCTAAATTCCAGGTGGACTACCATATAGTTATGTACATAATGACATGAGGATTCGTTGACAAGAATATAATGAAGATTTGTTTTGAATTTAATGATATGGGGAATTGTATTGATATTCAATGGTTTGAATCAACATGAGGTGGTGGGTTTTGGAAACTCTAAAATATTGAGATACAAGGATTAATCCTAGAGGATTGGAGGATGGATTATTGATCCTAACCATTTAATTATGGCATAGAGTTTTGAAGATAATCGCAAAAAAACACACAATAGTTTTAGAGTAAAATATAATGAGAAAATATTGTCAACTACATTTTATAGATAAGAAATATGAGAGAAACAATTCATTTCATGTTCATATAGGGGGAAAGATATCGAAGAAGGATACACAAGTCCTAAACAAATATGTGGTACATTATTATAATATAATTTAATATGAATATGTTCTATTGAAATATATAATTGTTGAAGAAATATAATAAAAAATTACTATTCTATGTTGAATAATCATTATCAAGAAGACATATTATTATTAGTTTATTTGTTTATAAGATAAATAATGGTCGCCTATATTAAGAGGTCATTCTCGTAGATCTTTCTATGTCATAGACCTAACTCTTTATATGTTATTTTATGCATCTAATATTAGATGTTTATAGGAACAAAAATTTGATGCATAATGGAGATTATAATCATGAATGAATGATGTATGGTGAATTAGTAACTAAATATGATACAGAACCAGCCTTCATTTCTATTAATTTTTTATGATTCACTCATTTTTATAAAATAATAAAAACCTTGCCAATTGGAATATATGGTAAATAAGAAGTGGTAGTTCCACTAGGGCGAGGAGTTGAAAATCCATTACACATATAAATACATTCTGTAAAACGATGAATTGATCATGGTCAAAATTTATATTAATAAAATTTGAGTATAATGTATTTTGACTCTTGTAAAAATTTTAGGTGTTTCCTAGTGTGGGTGAACCTTGTAAAATCATCATGTTTTTTAGGTTTAAATCACGTGGTGTTGGTTTGGAAATCATTTTTGGATACATTTTAAAATAAACATGTCATGTAAGGGCTTATTGTTTGAATTGTGAAATTATTTCCTTTTTTTATGAAACTATTCTAAATTTTAATGATTTCTTGGTTTATAAAATTATTATTATATAAAAAAATGATTATCATAGTAAAAAATGATTATTTTCCTTTGGTAAGAGACAACATGGGATGATTTTAGGGACATGACAGTATAAGGGTCTATGACTCATGTGGTTTGATGTGATTCTCTCCCTCAGAAATATCTAGTGTAACATTACATTGTTCTTCATTAAGTTTTTTTAGGTATTGTTTATTTTTTTCCCCTACTCGTGAATTTGTATGAAGGTTTGATCATTTAGGGTAAGTTTTCTTGGGGAATCCCTCATGAGATCCAGTATGGGGATCACAAATTAAGAATGATTTCTCAAAAAAATAATTATTTAAAACCTAGTAAGATAAATAAAATTTCATCATGAACTGCCAGTATGTCATACATCCATACCTAAGGAAATGAAAATAAATAAAATAAATATTGTAACTTCATAAAAAAAGAAACACAATATTAATCCATCAACTTCCCCGATCTCCCTCCTCTTTAAATAAAACTGTGTGACCACCTTCAGTTCCCTTCTATCCCCCTTCACGGAATATATGTACCCTCCATCCATAGAAAGTGATAAAAGGTATTAATGTATGATGTAATAAAAAAAATAAACACAAAACTACACCTTATTTGTCTTCTTTTATTATACTATTCACCACAAAATATATTATAACCACAACACCCCATGGGTCCATTAATGTTCCTACATGCAAGTGGGAATCAAATCCATGTTTCAAAATGATAGTTTTTTTAATAGAAGAGTCATGTTAATTATGAATTACTCTTCTTATTAATAGTTTATAATCAGTTTGGCTTGAGTTTGATTGGGACGTTTTCATTAAAATTATTTTATCTTGTTTTTATATATATTAGTTTGGACAATTTCTTTCATTTTAGTTTTAATCGTCTCAATTTGATTACATTTTGGTCTTATCAGTTTGGTTTAGTATGGTTTTATTCAGATCAGTTGTGGTAATATTAGATTGAATTCATCATATTTGGTCCAATATGTTTTATCATTTTTAATATCAGATTTTTTATGTTATGATATGTTTCTCTTGGTTAAATTTAGTTTCAATAAACTATTTATATTATTTTCTATTTCCATGATTTTTATTATTCAAATCTATTTTTGTTGGTCAGATTTACATTTATTTGAGTATGTTTCATTTAGTTTGTGAATTTTTTTCTAAGAAATATTCATTCTATTTTATGTTTTGGTTTGTTTTAAATATATAATGGATCATGTTACATTGATTAAATTTTGATTCAATTCGACTATTTTTGGATCTACATGGTTCATGTCATATTGGAATGGGTTTATAAATGTTAGTTCTATTTAGAGAGGTAGAAGTATTGTTTATTTTGGCTTCTAATTCAACATGGAAAAATTTTCTTATAAATTTCAATTGGACTCAATATCCCTAAACATGTAAAATAATCATTAAGAAATCCCCACAAAAAGTATTCCATAAAAACCCAAAAATAATACTTTACATAAGAACAATAAACATGTTCTTTGTCAAAGATATAAACATATCCTATTGGAAAATGGTAGACTGGGTCCATGATAATGTAAATAAAAATGTAATGAAAACAATTCTTATTGAAAATGTTGGACATGAACTATTATAACACAATCCTAGTTTTATTATAATACACATAATGTGTAAACATGAAAAAATACTAAACTAAATATAAATATAATATAATAATACTACAATCAAACATCACACTCCCAAAAAAATGAATAATGGGTATTATATTTTTAATATATGAGATATACTAGGGATATTTGAAATCAAGCTATAATATAACCCATGGTATAACCAACACAAATGATGAATAAACTAGAGAATGGCTATAGTGTTTGGAATTAAGTATCAAATCATTTCTTATAATAAAAAGTACAAGGTGGTATGGAATTCTTTAACAAAAATGGGTTCATCATAAATGTTAATATATACCAATATATTTTCAATCACCATTTCATTAATTTAAGACTTCAAATTTAATGAAAAACATATCTCATATAAAACAAGTAGGTAAATTATATTTTATGTTATAAGTGACCATGACTTAAAAGAACATTAAGAAACATACTTCCTCGATTACTATTTTAATAAATTGATATGACTCATACTTTAGAATACATTGGTTTAGAATATATAAAATAAAAGATAAAAAGGGAAAAATAGTGAGTTTATTTTCAAACACATTTGGATAAAGCATATAAAGGATGTATTTTATCTATGAATGTGGTTTCAAAAGGAACCAAACAGAAAACCTGGGTTTTAAATAAAACCTCACTCTCTTTATTTCTTATAAATACTATTTTATATTTCAAAAACCAATAAAAAGGATAAAACCAAAACCATTGAATTTTTAGGTCTTCCTCTCACTTAATCAATCACACAGCTACCTTTCAAGAAGATCATTTTATGAACTTGAAGTTACATGTGGTTCATGGAATTACAGTTTAGTCATGTTTAAAAGATAAAAGTTGATTTCCTTTTGACAATAATGAATTATTCAAATGTGATGAATGAAATTTCCATTAAAATAAATCAAATTCATTTAGTTTTCTAAAAGGAATCTATATTCTAAACTAATCTCTAGTAATAAAGAATAAAACGTTCATATAATTAACATGTGAGGTTACAGAGACATGTATTTGAAGTACATTATCTGATAATTGTTTCAAAAAATAAATATTCTATAATATCATTCATTTTTATACATCCATTAAATTCAAACAAGGAATTCCTAAATCAATATAGTACACATATGTTTAGATTTAAATCTAAGAATCATATATATGTGGTCAGTTAGAGTAGTCTATATATGAAATAAATTGCCTATTATCATTTCCTTAAAGTACCATCTATTTATATCTTTTATAAATTCATAAAAATTGATCACATGTGTATATTAATCCAATGCCATAAATGTACAGAACTATTTAAAATCACTTTTTAGATAATAAATTTTAATTTTTAAGCATATTTTAATTTCATTTATTAAAATAAAAGATTAACTTCAAAAAATTACAATTATCCTAATTGTCTCTTTAATTTTTAAACTGAATAATATTTCCAAACCATTTTCAAATGTTTTCATATTAAATGAGGCCTAATTTCAATATTATCATTTTCCCATAAAACTAAATATAATTTTTAATCCATTCAGTTCAATGAAAATTTTTAAAAAAATAAATTATAATATATTATTACGTCACACTTATGAAATTAAATAAATTTCTCTTTCAAATAATTGTTTTAATAAATAATTTATTAATCAATCCTATAATGTCGAAAAAAATAGTTATAAACCAAAAATATCTATAAAATCAAGGTAATTATGTCTTAAACAATGCTATATTTTTTATAACATCTACTATATTATTAATTACTAAAAATTAATATCAATCACTGTCAAGGTTTTTTAACAATCCACGTAACCCTTTGACATATATACAATATTATAAGAATATCATTATAAAAATACATGAACAATATGAAAAAATTTTCTACCTAATAGTAGTGAGTCATAATTTTTCCTATGCATTTTTCATCAAAAATGTCAATATAGAATACAATATTCATAGGCAAGATTTCATATTCCAAACAACCACCAATAATAACCAAGAAATTATCAAATCAAATTATATCACTAAATAAATTCAATTATATAATAACTATAACCAAATAATATCTAATACCTAAGGGAATATAATGAAATAAATTTCAATGAAAATAATTATAAAAAATTCCACAAGATTAATGTACCAAATAACTACAGTACGGTACTTCAAAATTTTACAATAAAATCTAAAAAACCTTAGGACACCACATACCACGGCCACAATGCATGAAAATAGAGAAAAATAATTTTTTGGATAGCCACATTGGCCTCCTTTAGAAAATAGAATTGATATCCCCTTGATCCACGAAGAACTCAACCATGCTTAGGTGGGATTCATATAAAAATATTAAATTCATTAACAGGGATTAAAAGAAATGAAAAAAAGTAATATGTGATGTAAATAATAATACCTCATGAGGATGGGAAGTGGTGGCCAGGGAAGGAGGCTAGGAGGAGCTGGATGCGGGGAAGGTTGCAGAAGCGAGGGCATGGAGGAGGTAGAAATTGTTGGGAGGTGGAGGTGGGGGCGTGGAGGTGGAGGTAGTGGTAGCCGCAGAGATGGAGGTAATGGAAAAAAGGCTAAGGGACAGGAAGGGTCCTTGAGTCGGAGGTGATGGGGGGATACCAAGGTTGTTTAGGGGAGGAGATGGTAGAGAGTCCATGTCTTGGTGGAGACATGAGGAGGAAATGAAAAATCGGGAGGGGAGCCTAATAAAAACATCAAATTAGGTTCATAATACCAGTGGTTTTAACAAAACATTGGGAATAGGTCAATATAAACAACCTACACCCATAGTTTTCTAAACTGCAGTCATAGATGACTGGGTATAGACCCATTTTCCAATAATTTATATTTGAATAGTCTTTTCAGAATCCATATATGGTTGAAAGTCATTACGAGTAAAAAATTAATGCTCAGTATCAAAATACATCTATCATAATTTCCATAACATTGATGTAAATTGTGGTTCATGATCAGGAAAAATTGACATAAGTGTTATATAAATTATTATAACTTCATCAATAAATAGTTATGCAATGGGGTCAAAAAGGTAAACCAACTCGTATAGAAAGTATATGCACAAATTTTTTAGGTGATCAAAAATATCATATATTACATCACACTTTATGGTAATTTTATATCATCTAGTTATGATATTAGTAATAATATTATCCCCACATATACATTATAATAGATAGATATTTCATGAATCTTTTAGGTTTCATTCTCGTAACCTTCAACTGTTGATAATCTAAACAACATTATAAATAATTAGAAATTTTCCATATTATGTTATCCAATAAAAAATATCATACAAATATCTATATATTGTGGTTCATCCATGGTGTATTAGGAAATTCAACCTATGATCAACATATAATATTTCCCTTTTATGTCTAGGTATAGATGGAATACAAACATTATTTCTATATTGTAGACTACTATCCTTATATATGAAATCTATAAAAATCCCATCATTTATAGCTTTATTTTTCTATTGAAAATTCTCATCATTAGCCTAGGAATTGTATATCATCAACAATAAATTCGATTTGGATGTAATTGGTAAAAGGAATTATACTTCATCATCCATTACAATTACGATATCAATATTTTCCAAATAAAATATCATATGATCTCTATAATCATTATATTTTCAGTACTCTATCGTCTTTAATACTCAATGCATCTACTGCCTTATTTTCCTTCCATAGGTGGTAATATTTCCAGCATTTATAATCCTTCAATATCCTCATCCATCACTTTTTCAACATACTGATCAATTTTTTTGAAAAAAATATATTCACATCTATTAAGATCAGTCTGTATATCAAATTTTACAGCATAGAGATAATTTCCCCATATCATAAAAACAAATATTACGCATGCCGAATCATAATCACTGGTGGGATATTTATGCCCATGAATCATTAACTACCTAAATTATTATGCAAATAATTTTTCATTCTTTATAATCACACAACCTAGTCCCTTCGTTGATGAACCACTATATTTCACAAATCCATCATTTCCTAAAATAAGATTCAAAATTAGAATATTGTTTAATCATCTATTCAATTTTTTTAAAATTACATCACATTATTTATTTCATACAAACATAACCCTTTTATGTGTACATTCAGTTAATGGGTTATATAGTTGGGAAAATATCTAAAAAATAATTTATTGTAAAATTCCATCTTAAAAAAAACTTTTACCTTGGGTTTGGGAGTTGGTGTTGTCTATTCAAGGAATATCATTATCATTTTTGGGTAAATATAGATTCCAACCTTGAAGAAAATATTTCCAAAAATAGAACTATATATAACCAGAATTTTCACTTGAAAATTTTCATATATAATTACTTTTCAATATGAGTCGTACGAATAATACTCATGTGATTTTCATGATCCTCATTTATTTTTTAGTACACTAAGATATCATAAATAACCACCAAAAAATAATGAAATTCGTTGAATAAACTATTTAATAGATCCATAAATATGGAGGGATAATTATTCAATCAAAATGACATTAATAAAAAATCATAATGTCTATACATTATTCTGAATTCTTTCATTAAAATATCATACTTCTTCACTTGAAATTAATGATACATAGACTAATATTTAATCTTTTAAAAATATTTAACTCCATGAATTAGATGGAATAATTCATCAATTTGAGGTAGATTATAATAGTTATTTATAGTAATATCATTTATTTCCCTATAATCAATGTACAACCACAAAGATCTATCATTCTTCATAATAAAAAAAATATGGGATCCCTATGGTTAAACATTAGGGATTATAAATACCTTATCACACGACTCTTGAAATTGTCTCTTTAACTACAGTAATGATTTTTTTTCCATTATATAAGGAATTATTGGAATAGGTTTTTTAATTAAGAATTAATCCAACATGAAATTCTATTTCTTGTTCTGGTGTATTTTATGGTAATTTATCGAGAAAAACATAAATATATTATAATACAATCGGTATATACACAATTTGGACATTTCCTTTTTTCATCCATATATTATTATTTCTCTTCTTTCATAGGAATCTGATTTAGTATAGCTATTGGGTGTGAGTCTGGGTATGGATTAAGTGACAATGAATTCAAACTAGAGGTAAGGATTTCAATATCACTATTATGAACTATAATGAAATTTTATTAAAAATATATATTTATTCTTATTTCAAAATCGGTCTATACCAAGTAGTATATCAAAGTTAACAATATATATGATTATAATTTTACAAAATAATTAATGTTTATGTGTCATAATGATAAATTCATTACACATCATTCATTCAAAATCAATCATTATACCAAGTATTATATCAAAGTAAACATTCTGTATGCTTGGGCTACCCATCTTGGCCTCTTTTATGGTAGATTCCCCTAGAATATTGGGAGATTAGGGTGAAATATTTCCTATTTCAATAAAAACCAATCACTATTCACTATTTATATGTTTATAACCCTTTAATTATAATTTAAGGTGTCACTTTTACAGAAACATGTAACAATCTCCAATTTTATTCAGGAATTTATCTACATAGTTGTCCCACTTTTTTCACAAGGATGAAATTTTTTGTAATCTTATTCTTATTTGATGACATCCTTTTATCATGGTTCTCATCCAACATTTTATTCTCCTATTTTTTTATTAAAGATACATGATTTAGATATTTCAATCTATTTTTGTATGGAACATGATATAATTTCCTAATATAATTAAGGTTTTGAGAAGATAGTGACCATTAAAGACTCGGCTTAAGTCCCTCAAATAACTTTTCAATTATGCTCTCTGGATTACCTATATAATCCATAGTATACTAGGATAATATTGTAATTGTAGCCTCAAAATCTAAAAAACATAATTCCTCCTTTTTCATCATGATGATGAAATTTTTCTTCATTTTAGTTTTTTCATCGTTGGAGACATATTTATCAAAAAAGTGTTATGTTAAAATATTTCAATGTCATATTCTCTATTATTTTATCCTAATTAGTATTAATGATCAATTACCATAATAGATTAAAATCACATCTTTGATAATAAACAACCAACATAACATTTTCACTCAAACATCATCCTATGATAAGAAATATATTTTCAAGATACTTAATCTAGTTATCATCAACCACAAGATGTGTAGTTTCATTGAAAGATGGAAATTTATTGCACATAAAAGGATATAATATTGGTATTTTATTTCATAGAAAATAAATGTGATCCATATGTGAATGATTAATAATCCTTACCCGGGCCAGCTAACCTTGTATTCTCATGACCAACTCAACTCCAATGGTGACCGTATTGGCTCCCTCAATTGGGAAATCCATATGTTGAATATTAGTATTGATTCTATTTATTCAATTATGTGCCATCACTAAATAATTGTACACACTAATTTATCTCAAATTCACCATGAATATTAATCCCAAAAATATTTTCTTTCAATAATATAAGGTATTATCATTTTTCTCTTTTTATATATATTAATTAAAATTTCTATATCCAACGAATTCTACCAAACTACCTCTAATAACAATTGTAAAAACCTTTAAACCATGAAAATAGAATCAAGTGTTTTTTAATACATTGTCATAAGATAAAAGGGGTCACATCACCAATTATTGATCAGTGTAGAAGACATTATGAACAAGATAAGTACATGGTTCCTTTATTATATTAGTAATAAATATAGAACAAAAATAGAATGGTTATATAAATCATTGAAATGATTCAAATATTTCTTCCTCAAATCATTTTAATAAAAAAATAAAGTTGATCTGAAACACTCAGTAAAGATAATGTATAGTGAAAAACATCTTGGGTAAATAATTCATAATCAATATGGAAAAGAAAATAACTAAAAACACATGATATTTAATAAATAAAAAGAGAATGAAATACATCCATTGATAATGTCATTTGAAAATATCATGGATATTAATAAATTAATTCATAATAAATGAAATTCTCAATTTTTTTACATCATGTCATTAGTCGCATTATAATTATACTATGATGACAATTAAGAATAATATTTAAATAAACATGTAGAACCCCATTTAATAATAGATTATTTATTAACCTCCAAGGACTATTGTTTAATCGAGGTGCGTTACAATTCAAGGTCATGGTTATAAATATAGGTATAATGAATTCCACATATATTGATTAATATATTTATTTAAAGGATTAGTATTCCTTATAAATAGATATTTTTATTTAGGATATAATATGGATTTATCAATATTTTCTAGTCAATTAATCACCTTCAAAAAACACCATATTTTAAAAAGGTATATAATTGAGTAAATAATATTATCCATGATCCAAATATATGGATATTTATGATAAATTATTAATATAATGATCATTATTAAGTGAATTTTTCAATGAATAATATCATTATTGAATATACTAAGTGGATTATAAGTACAATAAAGGGGGTTTTCATTAATTAATAAAAGTACAATAAAGGATTCTGATATTATTTTAGAAAATAACATTTTAACATTGAAATTAATTTTTAAAAGCAAACATCCCCAATATGACGTATTTTTTATTGAAAATAACCATGTAAACTATTTAGTAATCATTTACATAATTAAACTATCATGTTAATGGGAAATTATTATCATTTTGTTGAAGATAAAAAACATTATTTCATTATGTTTTCCATTAAAGTTATAAAATATATATTTCGGAAAAGGATACAAATATTTCAAACCATTTATTCTAATGTAATTATCAGGACCCAACCATAAACATTACATAATCTTGAATTAAATGAACAATTTACATTGAGGATATTTTTAGGTTTAGAGATTTAGATAATTAGGTTATAACTGTTACATTACATCTCAAGAATTACAAGGTAGACAATTCTACTCATTTTCCTTTTTTTATTAAATAAATACTCTATAAAAAAAGTGTCATGTCTAGTCCCATGTTTCAGACAACATGTCTTTTCCTTGATCTCATCATTGAACATATTCATCTTTAGGTCTTGTGAAAAAAGTTTCAAAACATGGGATGAGTAAAAAAATATTAGTAAAAGTTATAAAACAATGAATGAAAACATTAGATAATCAATGCATACAAAACATAAGCCATATAACATACCTCATTATATCATTAGATTTATGAATAAAATATAGATAACATAAATCATAAAGGTTACTTGTGGAATCCATAAATTACTTATGTTGTAGCTTCCATAACTTTTTATTGAGTTACATTGGGAATACCCATCGTAGTATATTCCCTAAATATCTTAGGAGAATCATTCATGTTTTCCTCCATCACATTACCCAATGCATTGGAGATCTATTTTGGGTTCACCCACCCTAGTTTTATCACAGAACCACCCATATACATAACAATTCTTAAGAACCATAACATATTCATAACACATAAAAAAGCATAAAATATTGATACAATTTCCACATTTTAATTACAATATATCATTAAAATATATAGAAATAAAAAACCTTTATAAAAATTATTTTCAATACCAAAATACGTAAAATTGTATATGTTATTTATTTTCCTTTTAAAAACATTTCATCTTGTTAAGGAAGATAGTGATAAAAAAACTTGAGGTGGTGGAAAGGTTGTTGTCACCGAATACGTTAAAAAGAGACATTTATTATTTTTCATTTAGTAAAATTAATCGTAGAAAAAGATTCAATTATAATGAAATGGAAAGTAAAATATGTTTATACACCATATTAAGGAATGTCGTGTATTAAAATAAATTATGCCTCAATGAAAGGAGGTTGAGGTGAAATCCCTTACCTCATGTCAAACATGACTCGTTCATTCTTTAATCTTCTAAATAATAAACTAAAGATAAGTTATAATTTCATAAGAACCTCTTTAAAGATTAATATTCCTTTTATATCACTTATTACCATGTTATAAACATTATGTTATCATTTATGTTAATAATGGTTGTTTTGACGATATTTGGTACATGAGTCAAAAATCAACTTCTGATAATAAAAATTTGTTCACGTGGTAAAACATTATTATATAAAAAATTATTTTCATGATTTAGATATCATATATTTCATATATATCCATTATATTTATGTATTAAAAATATTAAATTTCATTTGGAGGTAAGAAATGAAATGTATTGTTCATGGAGACGGTAATCCATACGTACGCATGAAGGCTACTTTCATTTCAATATATTATTTTAATGGAATTAAAACATAATTATACAATGGTATATTATATTTCCAATAAAATATCATATATAATATCATTAACTCCATCCTTTATTCATCCCACGTATTGCATTAGTGATTCGTATCACTTTGAGGGGCAGTAGTCCGCACTTTCTCAAATAAAATTATCACGTTTTCCCATAATAGAAACCATAAATGTATGATATAAATGAAAAATACAGAAGAATAAATAAATCATAAACATTATATAAATCATATATAAATACAGTGTCATGTTAATTTCCACCATGAGAGGTGGTAGGAGATACTTGAACAATCATCATTTTGTGAGGTGTTTGGTTGTCATCTACAGAAACTGTATGTTCTTTACACATTAGATAGAGGTGTGTGAAAGTGTAGTTTGAATCCTTCTTGTGAAAAACTCCTAGTATTTTTATAACACTATTTTTATTATAAAATAAAATAATAAAAAGATTTTAGGGGTTGTTGAAGTAAAATAAAATAATAGAATTTAAGAGAAACGGTTACCTTTAATTTGGTTAACTCCCTTTGGATTGAACCAAAAAGACTTCATGAAGTTCCTTCAGCATATGTTAAGGCTTCTACATGGATGTTAAATATATTTATATCTTATTTTTTCCAGGGTTTGGGATCCATGGGGATTGATATTTGTGTGTAAAATGTTAGAGTTGAGAGATTTTTATATGGTGGAAGGGGGCTCTTTAGGAATGTGTGAAAATATTATTTTATTATATAAAAATTTTCAATTTATAATCTTCCAAAACATATTACAGTCAAAGATAATATGACTCATGGTAGAAATAAAATCATCCAATAATAATTGGACATGTTCTGGATATTAATTAAATCTTTATAATATTATTTATTAAAATCATTTTTTAATGAGGTAAACACTTCATCATTATTGTGTCATAATTAATTTTACTTATGTGATGTCTAAACGTTATAAAACAAATACCATGATATATGAAGTCTATTTTTATTTCCAATTAATTTTTATAGTTGAAATGATAACTTATATAACCCCTTGTAAAAATAAATTTACAAAAAGATATTTGTTTATGTCATTTTTGTCATTACATTAAATTAATTAATATAATGTATCATCATCACTCATAAGTGGCCCCATGGGGTCCCAAATTCGTCCCAAGGATTCCCATGGTCAAATATTTATCCACAAATAGGATTTGGACAAATGTTTGTGTAATTTTATATTATTATAATAATAGTTGCGTGCCCTTATCTACCAGATTTACCCTTTAAACATGGTAAATAACATTTTCACTATAGTAAATATTTAAAATGTCTAAAAATAAAATTTACCTACATATACAATTTGGACCAACTAAATCCAAATATGTAATCCATTTTTTGAAACTCAAAACATGGGAGTAGCATAAATTTATTTAAAATTAATTCCCACTATCAAAATAAAAAGAGGGTTATTTATGAAATAAATACTATCAAAAGATCGACACTTGTTTATGTCCAATTTCAAAGTGAAATTACATCCAATGACCAACAATAGACTAAATGGTAAAAATATAATTTAATTACACATTAAAACCAATTAAAATGATAATATAAAAATATAAATAAATTAGATTATAAAGCGGTTTTGAATTAAAATACACTATTTTTCCCTATTCATCAAAAATTTAATTTTATCAAAATTACCAAAATATAACCAAAAGTGAATTTTTGATATACCGATTATAAATAAGAATTTTATTTCTTCAAAAAGAACATATAAAAGAAACCAAAACTAAATTTAATGAGTGTTTACCATAAAAAGGTGGTAAATTTATCTCGTAAATTAAATGATGCTTAAAATTAGATTCATTCACATATTAATCCTCTAAAATTTATTGAATAAATGTAATTAAATATAACAAACATGTAAAATCATATTTTAGTTAGTTCTGTTTATTCCCACTAACACAACAGTTAGGCATTAACAACCATTAAAAAGAATAATATTATATTATTATTGTGCGACTAAAGATTTCAATGAAACCCATTGTTGCGTATCTGGTACGCCATCAAAAATAGCATCCCCTTTAATGAAAAATAAATATTCAGTCCACAAATATTAATAAATATGGAAAATATATTATCCTTTGTTTACCTAAGATGTTACATTCTTCTCCCCTTTTGGAAATTGCATCCTCTCTATTTTATTCACATATCAAATAAATGGGGGTATTTATCCCTCATAGAATTTTTAGATTCCCACATTTCCTCTTCCACCATATGGTTTTTCCAAAAACCATTACCTATTGAATAACCTTATTCTGCAACACTTTCTCTCTTCAGTAATGAATTTGGACTACTTTTTCATAAAAGGATTGACTCTCTTCCAACTAAACTACCTCTGAATTAAAACATGAGATGGATCAAGCATATACATTCTCGACATTGAAACATTAAAAACATTGTGTACCTGAGATAATCATGGTGGTAAAACCAATCTGTAAGTATCTGATCCAACATTCTCTAGGATTTCATAGGGTCCAATGAACCATAGACTCAACTTTTCCTTCTTACCAAAACACATCACACTTTTCCATGGAAAATATTGAAAAGGACTAGATCACCTACCCCAAAAGAAATAGACTTCCTCCGGTTATCTGCATAAATTTTCATCATGCTCAAAGATATTCTCATGTGCATCTGAAACAACTAATCGTTTTCTTCCATAACTTCTACCAATTTTGGTCCCATCAGCTTCCATTCACCTACTTCATCAAAAAAATCTAGAGTTCGAAATCACTTTCCATATAATGCCACAATTGGATACATCTGTATACTGGAATGAAAACTGTTCTTATTAGTAAATTCCACCAAAGAGATATTTTGGTCCCAACTTCCCTGGTAATTTAGTGAATAAGAACATAAAATATCCTCCATGGACTGAATTGTTCGTTCTGATTTCCAATCAGATTGGAGATGAAAAATTGTACTAAAATTTAATTCAGTACCCAACAACTTTTGAAGGCCTTTTCAAAAGTTAGAAGTAAATCTGGGATCATGATCAGATCCAATGGAGAGTATAACACCATGGAACCCGAAAATCTCTTTAACATATAACTAAGATAGCTAATCTAGAGACAATATATCTTGAATAGGAAGGAAAAGAGATTATTCAGCAAATCGATCAACAATAACCCAGATTTCATTATTACCTCGATAATAATTCGGTAATCCCACAAAAATGTCCGTGGATATATTATTCCCATTTCCACTCCGGTACTAGTAAAGTATAAAGCATCCCAATCGGTAATCTCTGGTCTGCTTTAACCAGATGACAAGTCAAACACTTCATAGTAAAATCTTCAATATCTCTTTTCATTCTATTACACCAGTAATACTAATGATGATATTTGTATATCATTGAACTACATGATAAACTGAAAACAGGGAACTATGAGATTCATATAACAACTCATTATTCAACAGTGAATCACAAGGCACACAAAATCTATTTCCAAACCTCAAAACAAAATCATTATCAACATTAAATTCATGAGTCGTTCCCACTTGTACCAACTCTATCTTTTTATGCAACTCACTATCATCCATATACACATGATTTATTCTATCTAACAGAGATGATTTCACTAACACATGAAACAAAATAGAAGAATTTACTGTACCAAAAACTTTTATGCCAATGTTCATAAAATAAAAAACCAAAAGATCTTGTTACAATTGTAGCATGGTTAATGAATCATTACATTTTCTACTCAAATCATTGACCACTTTATTTTCTTTTCCCAGATGGTAATGTATTGTACAACAATAATCATTGATTAATTCCCACCATCTCCATTGTCTCATGTTCAATTCTTTCTGAGGGAATTTATACTTTAATCATTTTTTGTCATAATTCATTTCAGATTTTACTCCATAAAAAGGATGCCTACAATTATTTAAATCAAAAACAATAGTAGATAATTCCAAATTATGTGTAAGGTAGTTAAACTCATGAGGATTAAACTGACATGAAGCATATGCAATATACTGATTATTGTACATATGGACAGTACCATGTACTTTAAATGAAGCATCTCTATAGATAACAAACTCACCAAATCTAGATGGAAGTCACAAAACTGGATTATTAACCAATATTCTTTTCAATTCCTGAAAAAATCATCACAATATTTTTTTCAAACGAATTTAACACATTTTAGAGTTAACATATTCATTGGACTATATAACCATTCCAAATTATCAAAAAACCCTGTTAATAACCATTCACACAATGAAAACTGTGGATCTCGGTTTTATTTGTGTGTCTTGGACATTCTCAACAACCTTTTTTTAGCAAGATCAATAGTTATTCCATTAATTGAAACAATGTGACCAAGGAATGAAATTTTTTGTAACCAAAACTTTCACTTGCTGAATTTCCCAAATAGTTTCTTTTCTTTTGAGGTTTTCAAGACAACCCCTAAATGACTTTCATGCCCTTCATTTCATTTTGAATACAACAAAATATCATTAATGAACACAACCACAAACTTATTGAAGAACACATGGAAAATTATATTCATAAGATACAAGAATACAACTGGTGAATTAGGTAAACCAATAGGCATAACCAAAAATTCATAATTGCCATATCTAGTATGAATCACAGTCTTCAAAATTTCTTCTTCCATTACTTTCAACAGATTGTACCCCGACCAAATATCAATCATCAAAAAATACTGAGCTCCTTGGATCATATTAAACAATTCATTGATATGAGGAAAAGGATACTAGTTCTTAACAATGATGTTATTTATTGCACTATAATCAATTCAATGTCTCATTTAACCATCATTCTTTTTAACAAAAAAGACAGGAGCACTCCATGGAGATGTTCTAGGTTGAATAAAACCATTATCAAATAAATCCAAAAATTTCATCATTAAATCATAAAGAACAATTTGATCCATTTTATAAAGGGGTTTTGATATTGGCTTAGAATCAGGTACTAATTAAACATTAATCTCAAATTCTCGATCAGGTATAATATTAGGAAACTTATCAGGAAAACATCAATATACTTATTTATGATGAGCACATCATTAGTTTGAACAGTTCCTTTGTATTCAACAATATGTTCAATGTGTCATTAATTTCCATATTTTACTAGTTTCTCAGCTTCGTGATATCCTATCAAAAGTAAGGGTTCATTCTTGTACATAAACTAAAAATCATTCTGAAAAGAAACCACTTTATCTCTACAGTGAACCATAGCATGATAAACAGAAATCCAATCAATACTCAAAATAACATCAAACTCTACTAGAGAGAAAACAACAAGGTTTGCTGGTAGATTCTTTCAGCACACAAGGAAAAATATTTTCTTATTTTTTTTTCAACATTTCCACAAGGTGTTTTTACCATATGTTTAGGATTCATATTATGATATTGAATTCACATTTTATTAGAAAAATTTTCAGAAATGAACGAATGGGTATACCTTGAATCAAACAACACATTGGCATAATCTGAACAAACAAAAAGTGTACATGATGCAACTTCATTCGATGGACCGACAACATCTGAAGCAGTTGTAAAGGACATCACCACCATTTTCTACTTGAAGTCTGGCTTGTTTCTCTTATTTTAGTTCATCATTAGACACTCATTTTCATAATAACCCATTTAATTACACTTAAAAAAATTAATGATTGTAAATCAGATGTTGTCATACCATTTTACTGCTCATTTTAAATGAAATTACAAGCATTATATCCAATTTTACCACATCAGTAACATTTAAAAAAATTCAAGACATTCCCCAGCACGCCTTTTACGATAATTTTCACAAACTGTAAAAATTATGTTTCTTACCCTCAGAACTTTTGGAAGAGTTCTTCCCTTTCACCTGTAACCTTGACCACTTATTCTGTTGTTTTACAAATACCACATGATCATCAGAAAACTCCATTTCCACATTCTATGCTCATCTAAGAAGTTTTCAATAACTTTTGAAATCACGAGAATAAAAATCCCTATGATTATTTGGATTTAATCTTTAGTATAAAACTATTGATTTGACTATCAATATCTCATATGAAATTTGGTGCATACCATTCCAGTCGAGTGAATTTTGCTTCATACGTAGCCACTGAGTCATCCTCTTGCCTCAATTCAAGGAATTTGTTTCCATCCTAAGATGAACCACCTTAGGAAAATAATTCTCATGAAATATACCTTTGAATTCGTCCTAATCTAGAGCATCAATCTCCTCACTAACCGTGATATTTTTCACCATCAACCACCACTAATCAGCTTCACTTTCATAATGGTGAATAGTGAGACTAACATTTTAATGTTCTAAACACCCCACAACATCAATAAATTTCTCCAGTGCATTAATCGACCCTTTAGCTCACATAGGGTCAGGCGATCCTCTGAATTATGGGGGATGTTGCCTCGTAAAATGATTCACTACTGACATGTTCCTTGGTGGTTGATCTAGCTGATCTCATGCATGGATACCACAACCATTTAATGACTTAGTAAATAATGCCATCACTACAACAAACTGTTTAGTTCTGATTCCGACCATCTATGGTTTCTGATTTGGAACGTGGTCTTCCTCTTGATGTCATCCCAATATAGATGCCTAATTTCCTCTACGGAAAACCATTCTGAACACAATAATATCTAAGGAGAAGTTACATAGTAATCATTTAATTCCATTTCATATCTATATTAACAAAAATTAATTTATGGATATTAATTTCACAATACCCGAAATCCTAAAGATATCTAAACTGGCCTATACATCCAACTATAAGGACTCAACAATAAACATTAAATAATATTGAAATAAATGAATAATTCACATTGAGTCTCTTTTCTGGTTTACATTTATAGATAATTAGGACATAACTATTACATTACACCTCAAAAATTATATGTAAGACACTTGTACTTAGTTTCTATTTTTTAATAATATAAAAACTCTTGAAAAAGGAGTCATGTATAGTCCTATGTTTTAAATAGAATGACTTTTCCTTGATCCCATCCTTGACCCTATTCATTTTTAGGTCCCGTGAAAAACATTTCAGAACATGGTATAAGCATACAAATCTCAGTATGTGTTATAAAACAAAGAAAGAAAAAATTATTTCACCATTGCATAGGTAACATAAGCCATATAACACATGTAATCTCACAGATTTTTCTATTTATTATTTTAATATTATATGGGAATTATTTTGAGACCAATCTCTGAGATGGCATGCATTTCTGAGGTCTGGTGATCCCGGAACAAAAGTTTGAATTTAATTTAATAATTAAATTACACGCGCGTGCGGTTTTCTGGAAAAAATGGACAACTCCCGAACTGGTGCTCAGATCAGAAATTTGAGGGCACCGTTGCTTTCCAAACAGTGATTTTACCCAAGGCGAGGCCTAACATCAGCCGGCACAGGTTGGTGGTGAAATCTGGTTTTTGGTTGCAACAGTAATAAAATATTTAATAAAAATATTTTATTTCTATAGCGAGATCTTTTATATCATTTTTTTCATTTATCCTCTTTAAATAAAGGCTTGTGCTAGGGTATAGGGTTACAAACCCCATAACCCTGAAAACCCTTGGTGGCTCTGGAGGAAACCCCCAACACAGCGGTGACAACGTTCTTGACGGATTTCTATGGAGACAACGACGCGTCGAGCGGATCTTCGCCGGCAAATGCAGCGAATCCTGGTAGGATGTTGTGGTGATTTTAATTCTACCATGTTTTTGATTTCCATGATGAACGCAGACTAATCAATAAACAGATCAGCCCATGGATCGATCATTCTTGCGGGATGGGATTTTGTGGGGATTTTTGGGGATTTGATTCTTCTTATTTGTTTGGTTTCATTCAACCTTCTAATGGCGACGAACCATGATCGACACGAACATCGATCGAGGTTCGTCCCTCTCGATTTGATGTGTGTTCTTCCCCAAATTCTCGTGTTCTTCCTGAGAATTATTTGCTTTCTTCATGGAGTTATGAACAATGGATTGTGGAGCATCCGTTTTGCGACGCAACGATCTCAAATTGAAGGATTAACACTGCGGCGGTCTTGCAGAGGTGTGGCGATGGTTTCGGCGGACGGATCGATGCAGATTGGAAGAAATATTTCTTCAGACGATTTCCGCTCGGATGGCCAAAATCATATTTTGGAGCCGATTAAAGGCTCGATACCCACAGATTCGACTTCAAAAAGATGAGGCAACTCGGTATCTGGAGTTTCGCGGCAAACAGACATGAGAATCGAGATATGAAGGTTCAGCCAAGGCGCGCGGAGGAAGACAACGATTCTGGAAATTTCCTGACTACACTCCATGTAGTATGGCTACACGGCATGTGTTCATTGGTAAGTTTACCCGGCGTGTACTCCAGGAGTATACGGACACGGGCAGAGACCGTGTATGTGCACATGTACATCGTTCACGGAGAAAGCCCAGGTGCTCGAACACGGAGTGTGATTTCTCCTACACGTCGTGTAGTTTTTTTCAATCCGACAAGACGAATGACACGGGTAGCACCCGGGGATAAGGAATACGATGTGTAATTTTCTACACGCCGTGTAGTTTGGTTTTGTACGGCTTGAACGAAGGACACGGGACATTTACACGGGCAGTACCCGGGGTCAACGAACATGACATGTAACCATACTACACACCATGTACCTTTTTCTTCATGGATTGAGCCACTTGCCTTCTGTGATTTGGACTAGTTCTTAGGGTTTGTAACCTTGGTAATCCCCTGAAGGTTCTTGTATAAATTCCATTATACAAGAGTATGATCCCCTCATCAGAACTTCCAAAATAGAGTTGTTTGAATCCCCTTTGTGAGACTTAGAGCCGGATCCTCTATTCATTCCTGGAAACCCTAGGTTTAGTTTTTTGTATCTACATGACCAAATATACCTGGGCGCAGATCCTCTTCTTAGCGGATTAGCTCAGACTGAGTTGTCAAAACCACCCCATGACTTGGTTGTGATCCTCATCTGGGCATTGTGTTCCCAAAGTATGCGTGGAGTGTGTTCTCCCGGATGGAGTACATCGTATCACTCTATTCAGACATAGGAGTGTGTTCTCTCAATGGTATGCTAAGTGTAAGTCTTCGAGCTGGATCCTAGTGGCGGTAACACAAAGGTCGTTTGTGTATGAGTATATCTGGATATTCTTGGTATATGTTCCGTAGACATATATTGTATAGAGTTGATTGTACCTTTCCTGGTGGTATTTTCCTTTGTTGTATTTCCTTTGTGGTTTTCGGGGCGTCCAACTAGGTATTGTTATACTCACCCATGCACGGGCTTGGCCCATACATGTTGTGTCTTGTGGAAACGAGCGAGCCTTTGATAGGATTCTAGGTGGACCAGGACCGGACGGTGCTCAGTGAGATCAGACAGGCCGAGGTGTATTCCTTCGGCAGCGGATTGATGTCCCAGTACCTTTTTCTACAGGTTGGAATTTGCTACAGACTTCCTTTTTGGTGGTCTCGTACTTTTGTCCCAGTGTTTTAGTTTAATGTACTTTACATCCCTGTCATACTTTGTTGGTTGGGTTTTAGTCTATGCATGCATCTTTTCCATTTAGTATTTTTTTACTTTTCATCTTTGTGGGCTTAGAGATGTGTGTGCGTGTGTACAGGTTATAAGCAATGCCTCCCATGGTAGTAGCATTCCTACTCAGTGCTAGTCACCAGCCCCTGGCCTATTGGGGGCGGGCTTGGGGAGTTGCGGCTCAGGCCCCACTGGGACGGTTCATGACAGAGTGGTATTAGAGGTGGTCGGTTTTACCATAGTACCGAGAGTCTATGAGTTGGTTTGTCGCAATAGTGTTAAGTTTTTCGAGTTCGGATCTCAGGCCAGGGACCCTAGTGTTGGTGTGGCAGCCGATGTACCCATACACCAGGGCTCTGATAACATGATTTTTGACTCGGAACATGAAAACACTAGTTGTTATGGGGAAAAGTAATGGTACATGCATTATATAGGAATAGGCTGTGGTTTCCATTTCCTTCTTGAGTCATCTCTCGAGATGTACTCACTAACTGTGATACATCTTGTTTCTTAAACAGGATACCTCCACTACACGCACCTGTTAGGATCCAGCAGCTCGATCATGAGGATGACCCCCTCAATGATGAAGCTTCGTTACATGGACCAGATCCCCCATTTGTACCACCAGGTGGCGTGCCAGTTATTCCACCACTTGTGGGGCAGTGTTTAGCGCCTGCTGTACTAGTGGAGGAGGAGCGCAGGATAAGCGCACTCCACGAGTTTCAGAGACAGAGACCCCTCGGGTTTTGAGGCAAGCCTGACCCTCAGGCAGCACAGGACGGGCTTGAGGAAGTGACCAGAGTCTTCTATTTGGTCAGGACACCAGCAGACCAGATGATGATCATGGCAGCGAGCCTTCTACAGGGCTCCGCAGGGCGATGGTGGAGTTTGGTCATCTAGACACACGACGAGGCAACTTTTGCATATTCGGTATTTGATCATCCCTTTAGAGAGGAGTTTTCACCGGTTACCCGGAGAGCAGTACGTATACAGGAGCTTCTTCAGCTCCTGCAGGGAACCATGTCGGTGGTTGACTGTTCGTCGAGGTTTACCGACCTCTCGTGATACTCGATGGATATGGTCAGAGATCAGTACTTCAAAACTCGGACATTTGGGCAGGGCTTGCATTGATATATCCGAGCTAGCATAATCCCTATGTGCATTCCTACATATGTTGTGGTGCTCGAGCGGGCTTTAGTGGACAAGAGCTTCCGGGTAGAGGAGGGACAGCCGACAGTTGTCAGTAGTGGGTGAGCTGGAGTAGATACCTCGACAGCAGGGAGCCGATGTCAGGGGCCCTAGAGTGGGAGACGTTTTCAAGGGAGATACTAGGATAGGGGATCAGCCGTAAATGGTTCACAGGGCGCTTCCAGCCAGCCTCGAGAGAGGCGATGTTACTCATGTGACGGTAGGGGACATCTCGCTAGAGATTTTCCGACCCGTCGTGCTACTAACACGGGAGCAATGGATAGACCACTGAAAAAAGGAAACGTGTGGAACATGCAGATCCGTGAGGCGGAATACGTGGCAGAGGAGTTGGGAGAGCAGCTGGAGGTGGTCGGCATTTCGACCCTTAACCACCGCCACCCCCAGGAGGTCCACCCCAGGCATAGAGAGCTTGTGCACAGAGGCAGGGACAACTTCATGCGGTAGAGGATTATAACCCAGGAAATTGCGGAATTATTAGAGGTACTATCTGTGTCTTTTCTAATTTGTATTTCATATTGATAGACACAGGTGCTATTCATTCCTTTCTGGATTCATATCTTGTTCGAGACCTTGAGACTCCAGTTGAGCCGTTGACTCGACCCTTACGCTTAGAAACACCAACTGGAGAAGATTTAGAGATCAAACCCCATTGGAGGCAGTGTGACCAGACCCTTGAAGGCGAGAGTTTTGGATGGAACCTCTTTGTGGTATCGTCCAGGCCTTACGATGTCATTCTTCGCATGGATTGGTTATCCACAGTTCATGCCCAGATTGATTGTTTTAGGCAAAGGGTGCGGTGTGTCCGCAGTGATGGAACGTGGTTCTCTTTTGTCAGGGAAAGAGAGACCCAGGCAGCACAGGATGAACTCATTCATAGGAGGGAACATCCAATTTCACATCAGTTGGATATCCTAGCCCTTGGCGTGGTAGATGTTACGAGTTTCCGGTTTCCAGCAGTGGTGGTTGAGTACAAGGATGTCATTCCGGATGATGTCCTTGGGCTACCTCCCCGTCGGGAGATAGATTTCTTCATTGAGTTGCAACATGGGATGACCCCGATATCAGCATCAGCTTATCGGATGGCTTTTGAAGAGCTTCGTGAGCTGAGGATGCAGCTGGATGACTTGCAAGAGAATGGATTTGTGTGACCCAGTGTTTCACCCTGGGTAGCCGCAGTGCTATTTGCCAAGAAGGCGGGTGGGAGCTTGAGGCTGTGTGTGGATTACCGGCGCTTAAATCTGGTGACCGTGAAGAACTGGTATCCCCTACCAAGGATCGATGACCTCTTCGACCAGTTGAGAGGGGCACGATGGTTCTCGAAGGGCGATCTACGATCAGGCTATCACCAGTTGCGAGTACGGGAGGAGGATATACCGAAGACCTCTTTCAGTTATCGCTACGATCACTATGAGTACTTGGTGATACCCTTCGGAGTGACAAACGCCTCGACAGTGTTCATGGGACTCATGAACTAGATCTTTCAGCCCTATCTAGACCAGTTTGTAGTGTTATTCATTGATGATATCATTGTGTACTCGGCGTCTGAGGAGGAGCACACGATACACCTAAGGATGGTTCTGAACAGACTCTGGGAGCACCAGTTGTATGGGAAACTCTTGAAGTGTCAGTTATGGTTATAGGAGGTCCACTTTCTATGGCACGTTATCTCAATGGATGGTGTAGCAGTGGACCCGGCGAAGGTGGAGGTAGTGCTAGCATGGGAGCCACCCCGAAGCGTGACGGAGGTGCGGAGTTTCCTTGGGTTGGCAGGCTACTATCGGATATTCATCCATGATTTCTCCAAGATGGCAACACCCATGACAGCTTTGACCCGAAAGAGACAGCCATTCGTGTGGACCAAGAGATGCTAGTAGGCTTTCCAGCAGCTGAGACCGATTCAGATGAGTGCCACGATCATGATATTAATGGAGGAGGGTGATGAGTACGTAGTGTTCTGTGACGCATCAGGAACCGGTCATGGTTGTGTCTTAATGCAGAGGCAAGCATTGATTAACTATGGATCACGTCAGTTGAGACCACATGAGCAGAATTACGCGACCCAAGATCTTGAGTTGGGAGTGGTAGTATTCGCATTGAAGATGTGGCGAAACTACATAATGAGTGAAAAGATTACCATCTACTCTAATCACAAGAGTCTCAGATATATCTTTTCTCAGAAGGATCTGAATTTGAGACAGAGGCAATGGCTTGAGTTCTTCCAGGATTATGACTTTCAGATCGTTTATATTCCTGGGAAGGGGAACGTGGTGGCAGATTCCCTCAGTAGGAAATCCAGTTCGTAGATGTTGGATGAGGTGATGAGGAAATTGGCCTCTTTACAGTTTTCCTTCGTGGATAGAGATGAGGGAGCTTACCTTCAGTCGATGGTTGTTACCCCTCCATTCTTATTGCGAGTCCGGGAAGAATAGCGCGAGGATGCTACCTGTGAGACTCTACGTGCTCAGATATCCATAGGTGAGGCTGCTGAAGTATTTTCAGAAGGTGGAGGGAACATTGTTCTTTTCATAGGGAGGACGGTGGTACCAGTGACATTGCGGGAGGAGGTTCTGAGTGAGTTACATACATCCCCCTTGGTGGTGCATCCATGGATGGAAAAGATGTACCAGGACCTCCGACGTCAGTTCTGGTGGCCAGGAATGAAGAAGAGTGTGGTAGAGTTTGTATCTCGGTGCCTTACTTGTGAGAAAGTAAAGGCTGAGCACCAGGTTCCAGTTGGTTTGGCTCAGCCCCTTGAGGTTCCATAGTGGAAGTGGGGCGGGATATCCATTGACTTCGTGATGGGTTTACCACGTACGTCCAGGGGTCACGATACCATCTGGGTGATCATTGATCGACTCACCATGTCGGCCCACATCCTATCCATATGGGAGCAGAGTTCAGTAGAGAGCATCAGATGCCTTTACGTGCAGGAGATAGTTCGACTTCATGGAGTACCATCGACCGTCGTCTCAGATCGTGATGCTCGTTTCACATCCCAGTTGGGGAAGGGATTGCAGGAAGCTTTTGGGACTCAGTTACGCTTGATCACAACATTTTATCCCTAGACTGATAGTCAGATAGAGAAGACCATCCATGTCCTAGAGGATATGCTACGATCTTGCATACTTGACTTCGGTCGTAGCTGGGAGGATCACCTACCACTGGTGGAATTTTATTATAACAAAAGTTATAATTCCACTATTGGTATGGCAGTATTCGAGGATCTATACGGGCGACCTTGCAGGTCGCCACATTGCTGGACTGGCCTGGGAGAGTCAGCACTAATGGGCCCAAAGATGGCGAGAGATACTACAGAGAAGGTGTAGGTCTTCCAGGAGTAGATGAAGACTGCATAGATTCAGCAAAAGTCTTATGCCGACCGGAGATGGAGGCACTTGGAGTTCGAGGAAGGAGACCATATGTTCCTTCGGGTCTCACCTCGACGGGGATTGCAGAGATTTGGCCGAGGTTTCAAGCTATATCCGAGGTTCGTTGGCCCTTTTCCGATTCTAAGTAGAGTTTTCGAGGTGGCATATCGCTTGGCTCTATCTCCTCAAATGTATCGGGTACACAACGTCTTCCATGTGTCGCAGCTACGGAGGTACGTGCATGATCCATCACACGTCATCGACTTGGGCGAGCTGGAAATCGACGATTGAGCGACCTTTGCAGAGTACCCAGTGGAGATCGAGGATTGGTAAGAGAAGATCCATTTTGGAGGAGCTATTCCCTCGGTGCATGTCCGGTGGTAGCACGAAAGTCTCCAGGAGAGCACATGGGAGCGGGTGGCTCAGATTCACGTGCAGTACCCACATATTATTGAGTATTTCTTGTTTTGGATTTTTGAGGATGTAAAACCCTAAGGTGGGTATGATGCAATATCCCGGATTTTTTCATGTATTATTTTAATATTATATGAGAATTATTTCAAGACCAGGCTCTGAGACGATGTGCAGTTCCGAGGCCCAGTGAGCCCGAAAGAAATGTTTGAATTTAACTTAATAATTATATTATGCGCGTGTGTGGTTTTCCTGAAAAAGTGGATAACTGCCAAAAGGGTGGTCAGATCCGAAATCTGAGGGCACTGTTGCGTTCAGAACATCGATTGTACCTAAGGTGAGGCCTAACATCAGCTGACGCATGTCGGTGGTGAAATCTTGTTTTTGGATCCAACAGTAAAAAAATATTTAATAAAAATATTTTATTTCTATAACGAGATATTTTAATTCTTTTTTTTCTTTTATCCTCATTAAATAAAGGCTTTCTCTAGGGTACAGGGTTACAAACCCCATAACCATGAAAACACCTACCGGCATTGGAGGAAACCCCCAATGCGGCGGCGACGACGTTCTGGATGGATTTCTACGGCGAAGACGACGCGGCGAGCGGATCTTTCCCGAAAAATGCAGCGAATCCAGGTAGGATGTTGTTGTGATTTTAATTCTTCCACGTTTTTGATTTCCATGAAGAACAAGGACTAATCCACGAACAGATTAGCTCGTGGATCGATAGTTCTTGCCGGATGGGATTTTTCGTGGATTTTGGGGGATTTGATTCTTTTTATTTGTTTGGTTTCATTCAACCTTCTAACAATGAGGAACCAAGATCGACATGAAAATCGATCGAGGTTCATCCCTCTCGATTTGTTGTGCGTTCTTCCCCAAATTCTGATGTTCTTCGTGAGCATTATTCATGTTCTTCGTGGGGAGATGAACAACAGATTATTGTGCATCTGTTCTGCAACGCAACGATCCCAAATTGAATGATCAAAACCACAGCGGTCTTTCGGAGGTGCGAAAACGGTTTCAGCGGACAGATCAAAGCGGATTGGAAGAAATCGTTCTTCCGATGATTTCCGCTCTGATGGACGAAATCAGATTTTGGAGCTGATAGAAGGCCCGAAACCCACGGATTCGGCTTCACGGAGACGAGGCGACCCGGTATCTGGAGTTTCGCGACAAACTGACCCGAGAATCAAGATCTAAAGGTTAAGCCGAGGTGCGTGCAAGAAGACATCAATTCTGGAAATTTCCTGACTACACGCCATGTAGTATGGCCGCATAGCATGTGTTCATCGGTAAGGTTACCCACCGTGTACTCCATGAGTATACGGACACGGGAAGAGACCGTGTATGGGAACATGGCCAGTGTACATAGAGCGAGCTTAGGCGCTCGAACATGGAGTGTGATTTCTCCTAAATGATGTGTAGTTTTTTTCTATTCAACAAGCTGAATGACACGGGCTGGTTAGACGGGCATCACCCAGGGTTAAGGAACATGGCGTGTACTTTTCTACACGCCGTGTAGTTTGATTTTGTACGGCTTGAACGAATGACACTGGCCATTTACACGGGTAGAACCCGGGGTCATGGAACACGACATGTAACCATACTACACGCTGTGTAACGTTTTCTTCACGGCTTGAGCCACTTTCCTTATGTGACTAGGACTATTTATTGGTGTTTGTACCCTTGGTAATCTCTTGAAGGTTCTGATATAAATTCTTTTATACAGGAGTATGATCCCTTTAGCAGAACTCTCTGAATAGAGATGTTGGAATCCCCTCTGTGAGACTTAGAGCCGGATCCTCTATTCATTCCTAGAAACCCTAGGTAGAGTTTTTGGTATTGACGTGACCAACTTTACCCAGGCGCTGATCCTCTTCTTAGAGAATTAGCTCAGACTGAGTTGTCAGAATCACCCCATGACTTGGTTGTGACCCACATATGAGCATTGCGTTCCCAAAGTACCCGGGGAGTGTGTTCTCTCAGAACGAGTACTTTGTTTCTCTCTCTTCAGACCTAGTAGTGTGTTCTCCCGATGGTATTCTTAGTGTAAATCATTGAGCTGGATCCTAGTGGTAGTATCATGACGGTCGTTTTTGTATGAGTATATCTGGATATTCTTATTATATGTTCCTTAGACATATACTGTGTAGAGATGACTGTACCTTTCTTTGTGGTACTTTCCTTTGTTCTATTTCCTTTGTGGTTTTCAGGGTGTCCTACTAGGTATTATTATACTCACCCTTGCACAGAATATTCCTGCACATGTGTGTCTTTTGTAGACGAGCGATCCTTTGACAGGATTCTAGCCAGACCAGGACCGGACGGTGCTTAGTGAGATCAGACAGGCCGAGGTGTGTTCCTTCGGCGGCGGATTGCAGTCCCAGTACCTTTTTCTATAGGATGGACTTTGTTGCAGACATCCTTTTTGGTGGGCTTGTACTTTTGGGCCAGGGTTTTACTTTACTGTACTTTACTTCCCAATCATACTCTGTTGGTTGGGTTTTACTGTATGCATGCATATTTTCCTTTTAGTAGTTTTTACTTTTCAGCTTGTGGGCTTGGAGATGTGTGTGCGTGTTTACAAGTTATAGGCAATGCCTACCATGTTTTTAGCATGCCTACTCGGTGCTAATCACCAACACCTGGCCTATTGGGGGCGGGCATGGGGAGGTGCATCTCGGGCCCCACTAAGACGGGTCGGGACAACATACCACTTGAAATCATAATAATTATGAAAAACACATAGAAAATAGAAATCATAAAGGTAACTTGTGGAATCCATAACATACTTACATTGTAGCTTCCATAGCTACGTATAGAGTAACATTTAAAATATCCATCAAAGTATATTCCCTAAATCTCTTAGGATAAACATTCATGTTTTGCTCTTTCACGTTATCCAATTCACTGGAGAGCTATCTCAAGATCACCCACCATAGGTACATCACAGATCCACCCATATATGTAATAATTACCATGAACCACAACATATTCATAACACATAAAAAAAATGAAAGATAACATTTCAACATTTTCAATAAAATCATATCTTTGAAATATATTGACATAACTAATCCATTGTAAAAACCATTTTCAATACCAAAATATGTAAAAGTTTATATGGTATTTATTTTCCTTTAAAAAAAGGTATGGCTTATTAAGGAAGCAAAAGATCCAATAATACTCTTGGGGGTAGAAAGGTCGTTGTCACCACATACGTTAAAAAGGAAAATTCATTTTTTGCGTTTTGTAAAATGCTTCGTAGAAAAACATTCCATTTGAATGAAATGAAAATTCCAAGGGGATTATACACTGTCTAATATAAAGTTGTGTATTAAAACAAAATGTTCCTCAATGAAAGGAGATTGAGATTAAGTCCCTCAGCTTGTGCTGACTTGACCCGTTCGTTTTTTAATCTCTTGAATAATAAACGGAAGTTAATTTATACTTGATTAAGAACATTTTTCACGTTTATTATTCCTTTTATATCACTTATTACTATGTTATAAACATTATGTAATCATTTATGTTAATAATGGTCGTTTGGTCGATATTCGGCAGTTGAGTCAAAAATGGATTTCTTATAATTAAAAGATGTTCACGTGGTCAAAAGTTATTATATCCAGAATGATATTGAAGATTTAGATATCATATATATAATATATATCAATTATATACATGTATTTATAATAGTTATATCATTTAGAGGTAAAAAATGAAATTTACCGTTCATGGAGACGGTAAACCATACATACGCATGAACACTACATTCGTTTCTATTTCTTAGTTAAATGAAATTAAAAAATAATGATACATAGGTATATTATAATTATAGTATAATATCATATATAATATCATTAACTCCATCCTTTATATGTCCTACATTTGGAATTTATGAGTCATATCACTTTGAGGGGGCAGTAGTACACACTTCCTTCAATTAAATTTTTTTTGTTTTCCCATAATGTAAACCCTAAAGGTAATCTATAAATTAAAAATACATAAGAATAAAGAAAACATAAACATAATATATATAATATATAAATATAGATCCATATTAATTTCCACCATGAGAGGTGGTATGAGATAATTGAACAATCTTCGTTTCGTGAGGCGTTAGTTTGTCATCAACATAAATAGTATGTTCATTTCCCATTAGATGGAGGTGTGTGAAAGTATAGTTTTAATCCTTATCATAACAACATCCAAGTATATTTAGGATATAGTTATTGTTATAAAATAAAATAATAAAATGAGTTTAGTGGTTGGAGAATTAAAATAAATCAAATGAATTTAAGATAAATGGTTAACATTTATTCGGGTAACTCACTTGGGTTTGAACCAAAAGTACTTCTTGAACTACCTTCTACCTACGTCAAGGCTCGTAAAGGTCCATAACATATTAATTTAGAATATAATATGAATCATATTCAAAATAAAATCATCCAATAATAATTAAACAGGTTTTGGATATTATTATAATATTTATAATAATATTTATTAAAATCATTTATTAATGAGGTAAACACATCATCATTATTGTGTCATAAATAAATTTTTTTATGTGACGTATAAAAATTAAAAAACAAATAACATGATATAGTAAATTTTTTTATCATTTTAATTAGTATTTATATTCGAAAAGATAACTTATATAAACCCTTTCAAAAATTAATTTACTAAATGTTATTTGTTTATGTCATTTTTGTCTTTACATGAAATTATTTAATTTAATGTGTCATTATCACTCTTATCTGGCCCAATGTGGTCCCAAATTGGACCCAAGGATTCCACTAATCGGATATGTATCAACCAATATGATTAGGACACATGTTAGTGTAATTTTTATTATTATAATAATATTGTTTTACCCTTATTTACTAGATTTACCGCTAAATCATGGTAAATAAACTTTTTACACTATTAAATATATAAAATGTATAAAAATATAAGATACATATTTACACAATATGAACATACTTATTCAAGATATGTGAACATTTTTTTAAATTCAAAACACAAAACTAGCAGAAATTTATTTAAAATTAATTCCCACTATCATAACAAAAAAGCATGTTTTTTAAGAAATAAAAACTCTCAAAAGATCGGCACTTGTTTATGTGGAATTTCAAACTGAAATTACATCTAATAATGAAAACTAAATTAAATGGTAGGAATATAATTTAATAACACTATGAAACAAATTAAAAAGGATAGTATAACCATATAAATAAATTATATTAAAAATTAGTTTTGAATTAAAATAAAGCATTTTCCACTATTCATAAAAAATTGAATTTTGTCAGAAAAGTAACAAAATATTACCCAAAGAGAATTTTTATACCCTGATTTTGAAGAAGAATTTTATTTCATCAAAAAGAACATATAAATGTGACCTAATCTATATTTAATGATGGTTTTCCATAAAAAGGTGGTAAATAATTCTTTTAAAATAAATTATGCTTAAAATAATATTCCTTCACATTTTAAGCATCTAACATTTATTGAATAAATGTAATAACATTTAAAAAACATTTATAATCATATTGTAGTTATTTCTGTTCACTCCCATTAATACAACGATTAGGAATTAACAACCATTTAGAATAACAATATATTATTATTATTGTGCGACGTAAGATTTCAAAGAAACCCATTGTTGTGTATCGGGTACGCTATCAAACACATCACCCCCATTAAAGTAAAATTAATATTTAATTCACAAATATTAATAAATATGGCAAAATTTATTATTTATTATTTACATGGGATGTTACAGAAATACTTGGGAAAAAGTAACATTAAATATCTATTGGATAAGAGTAAAAACTTTTTTGAAAATACTTTTACAAAACATTGAAAAAGAAGATAAATATTTCCGAACTGGGACATAATAGTAAAAAATCGTAATTAATAATGAGATTTTGAAATAAGAAATTAAAACATGGTTATATTATCAATTTGAAGCCCCATGAATGAAATAATGTCAACTGAATAGTAAAATATGATCTATAAAAATATATTATTTATATTAAATATTATAATGGCCATATATACAAAGGAAATTAGGGGTGAATAACACATGTGTCTCATAGAAATAAAAGAGAGATCAAAATACATTATCACACTATTCACATTACATTATCATACCTCAACCACATTTACTATGATTTTAATCATGTAATTAATTTATTAAAAATCATATTCATAGTTATAATATCATATTTGATCTTATTATATCTTCTTATCAGATTCCTATTAATAATATTTATGTACTATATATATTATGTGTTTTAACATCCTCTTCTTACTAAGATTTTTTATTTGGTAAGTGTCAGTTATTGTGAATATGATATATTTCAATAATTTTAAAAATGGTAACAAGGTAATATATATTTAATTAATACATTAAAAAACTTTTTTGAATTAGTTTTTAAAGGTGAACAAATAAAATTAATATCATCACTTCTGGGGATGGTATGCTCTAAATACTTGTGAGAGACAATATAATTTATAAATGGGTTAAAGGGTGAGGAAAAAGATTAGATATTATTTTTATAGAATCCATATCATGTATCATTTATCATAGATATCTTTTATTTCCACCATTATAATCACCCAAGTAATGTGGTCTTGAAGAAGGTTAAACGACTATGCGAAGACGGTAAGTCATATATATCGACTCACATTGATTCTGATTTTCATTAGATGCATAATATATTTAATATGAATTAATAATAATCAGAATAATATATAATAATATATGTGATATAGTATTTATTAATATAGTATGGAAACAACATATTAATTTAAAGTAGAAGAAGAAACAAACTTGAAAGATTTGTTAAAAATTATTACCACTTCATTGATAAAATTCCATTAGATCACTTCTTAAAGTGTCTATGGTTGGTAATTTTTAAGGAATAGAACAAGTATTACATGAATAGGGATGTTTAAAATATCAAAGATAAGAGTTTTTCAATATATATGTCTCTATGTGATGTAAATAAATAAGGAAAGAGGTTCTGTTCTATTATTGAAGTGAGGAGCACTTTTAAATTTCTCAAATGATTAATCAATACTATGTCTACTATTGATTCAAATATGTCAAAATGGAAAATAAACACATATCTGAAAAAAATGAAGACCATATATTGTATTATTTTTCCATTAAATTTTTTTAATATTTTTTTAATAAGTTAATATAGTATTATTTTCATCAAATATCATTATTATCAAATTTGGTCACTGTTCATTGCTTTGACCATAATAATTTTTCGAAAACAAGTTTACATCGATCTAAATATTTTTTTACATTAAAAATCTATCATATCTATCTATAAAATTATTTCATCACCATAATTAATTCCTATTATATTACTTTTAATATTTTTAATATCATTTATATTATTTTTCCATTCATTGAAAAATTATTTCATTTGCATTGTGGAATCATTTAAGCTAATTATTTTGTTATGAAAAATTAATCATAAATTACAATAATGTAGAAAAATATTTTATAAATAGAAATATTTATTATATTTGAATTTATCATGTTGATAACCCAATATTATAGTATTGTAGTTATAAGATATAAAAGTGTCCCAAGTTTTAATTTCTATGAAATTAAATACTATAAATATCATAATCTAATCCATATTATGTAGAAATTTTATATAAATGAATATTGTATCATTATAGACGAAATTTACCCATCAAATAATATTAATTCTCCTATTTTGGTAATTTTATAATCCTTATCATTTTATTTTTTTAATTTTCATACATGATTTAACCTTTACCAGGTTGAAAATAATTAATATGGTTATAAATCATATTGATAAAAATTGAACAGAACAATTTATTAAATGTAGACTTCCAAAATCCAAAAAATAATTTATTTTAAAAAATATAAAATCATCTATGTTTTAGTGATTAATTTATAAAAATTTTGTAAGAACCCAAAGAAAAATATTTCTTTACAAAAATACCACTTTAAGTATTAAAATGTTCATATTTGAAATTCAACAATGAAATTGATTCCAATGAATATAATTTGATTATTAATGATATAATATTAAAAATTTAAATTTAAAAACATTAAAAAAATAAAATGGATATTTTAAATTGTTTAAACATAACTATAGATTTCAATAAAAAGTAGTATTTTTCATTATTCATTTGAAATTAAATATTTTCATAAACATACCAAAAAATAACCATAATAAAAATTTTATTGTATGATTTCAAAACTAAGATATATATTATTAAATAATTTTTTAAAAAAATTTTAATATTAATTATATTTATTTTCTCATTAAATGATATAAAAAAATTTATTGAGGGAAATATATTTTGAAAAATAAAAATGAATATATAAAATTCAATGTTTATTTCCTTTTCTTAAATTTATATTCAATATTACCTACTAATATATATCATAATACTATTATTCTTATTCATACATTCCAATTCATAGGTTAGTTATACTTTTCATGGAATAATATTTCACAGTATCTTTATACTCGGTGTATCATGTTCTGTATTCTATTCCCAAAAATCTTGTTTTAAAAACTCTTAATATTACATAATTTAAAATAAAAAATGAGATAGTTCAATGTGGCCATGGGAAGAATAAATAATCAAGTTATAGAATAACATAAATGTCCTGGTTTGATCATTAGGATCTACATATGGTAGAATTACTACCTATAAAGTTCAATTGGTTACAAAAGGATATAATTAAATTAATGGAATCAACTATGAAGAAGATCCGTAATAAATATTTATGATAAATTGAATTTAAAATTTATTTCTATATATGCTCATTAAATAATTAGATATTTTAAATTTATATTAGACAAATTGAATTAATGACAAGTTAGCTAAACATGCGTGTATAACAAAACCTAAGAGATGTAAATTTACAAGTGTTTCTTCTAGGGTATGCTAGTTTAAATAGTTCATTTATTAATTGATATAGTGATCATGAATTTAGAACCTAATATTTTATGAAACAATTAAAAATTCCAGTTTTATCATGAATGTGGATAATTATTTTATATAAAATTTAGTTAGTGGTAGTTGTACTGTATTTTTGTTGTTGTGTCTAGATAATAAACAACTCATCAAATAATATCTACCAAAATATGATTCTATAATAAAATGGGTTGGAAATTTATTATTAATAAAATATATTGGTGAATAATTATATATAATAGGTATAAATATAAATGGAGAGATTCATCTAATATCACTCATGAAATAAATATGAACACCTCTATTGGAAAACATATAAAGTTGTTATTCATGGAGAACTCCAACAAGTGATTCACAAAATGAGTATTATAACGACCAAATGTCCATTAAAATATTTTTTTAAGGAGAAAAATATATATGAATCCTTATGGATCCTTAAAAGAATCATTCATATATTCCATCTTTATTAAATGAACCAATGTATCTTATTCTTCTATGGTAACATAAATTTATCAGTTAAATACTTATTAGATTAATTAGATTATTATTAAAAACATCTATAAGTATTGATAATAAAATTTATTCTTCAATATAGGTAATGAAGACATCATTTTAATGGGTTTTATTTATTCTCTCATTAAAAATAAAAATTATTATGTGATATATTCGTAAGTTTCTGTGTTTATCATCAACCATGGAATTTTAAATTGGATTTTTTTTAAAACATTCCAATGTATGAATTGATAATGGAGATAGAGTCCACCAATTAATTAGACACATCTAGGGGATATTTTAAAATCAGTATGTTCATCATTATATATAGTGTACTTTATTTTTTTATAAATTGCGATTTAATGTAATAATAATGGGTTTATTACGTAGGGAAATCTTAAAGAACATGCTTGACAAATATTATCTCATTCATGAAATTATGAGTATGGTGATGTAAATACTTTCTGGGGGGATAGTGAATAGGATGTATTAGATCTACTTAAAAATATATTAATATATCAAATGAATGAGAGTTATGTAATTCTGTTTTGAATTAGATACAAAGAAGATATTATGTATTGGTTTTAGTAAATGTTAATGTATCAAAGGTTTATAATAAAAGAAATATGTATTTATCATTCATTCAAATGTTTTTTATATATTTCATTTATAGAGGAATATTGGAAACCCCTCATTGTGTGACTTTTCATTTTCATTAATTTAGTATCGTCACAGATTTTTTTATGTTCCATTAAATTAAAATGATTTGTTTGTGTATAATATATTATGCATTTCATATTAAACTCAAGTGAAAATACATATATAATTATTATCTTGATTAAACAACCAATGTAAACCTAATGGACTCCAATATATTATTTAATATACATATTGAGTGTCCTATTCATATGAATCACAATTCGATAAGTGTGTTAATATATTTTTCATGTGATCCTATCATATTTCATAAATGTCTTATAAAATCCTTGGGATTAATATAATTATGTGGTTGTTGGGTATATTGTTGACCATGTAATCAGTTAGGTATCTAGATGATTGGATCCTTATAATTTTATGACATATCTGAAATCATTTCCTTTATTTTAATTAAATTAATAAAATACTTAGACATGCTTAGTTGTGTGATAAGTGTTGTGTTATACTATTATGAATATTTACATGTAATTTATTAATAAAAAATTGTAATGAAGATTTTGGAGAATTATAATGTATATGTTTTCATATACATGATACACATGTTTTCTATCATGTGGACACTTGAGGTATCTTAAAAAATGATTATGTATCCATCCATAAAATGTATAGTGAAACATTTCATCGAATAAACATTCATATAGATATATGAGTTTGTCTTGATGAGATAATTCCAGAAACTTTTTTATCTCAGGTAGTGTGGAAAATTTTCAATGAGATACTACTTTATTTAAATTATATACTATAGAATTATTTTTTATTGTTAATTATCCATGTCTCATAATGTCACATAGTAGTTAATGGAAATGAAATAAACTATAATAAAGTGTCTTTATAAAATTTCATAGAGTTTATTTAATGATATTATCCCATTAATTTTTAATGTATTGTAAAATGTTTTTAATTTTTTTATGAAGTTTTTGATGTTATTGTGTAATAAGAATATTATATAAAAAACACTATAGGGTAAACTATGACATGTTGTGAGTCAGTTCATTATGGTTTACAATACCTCATAGTTATTAATAACACAACAAAGAATATTAGATGAATTATATAGGATATAATTTATCATTCAATATTATAATGATTATCATATTTCATTTATAATCTGACACATCATCTGATGATGAGTTAATTCTTTGTTTATTTTCAAAGGATTTCAACAATGTTAATTAAAAATGAGGATTATTTAAAATGTTATACTATATGATATCCAATGTGTTTTTTATTTCATAATTTATAAATATTATTTAATCTAATTGGATCATTCATTATATAAAATAGAATGATATAATGAAATTTATAGACCTTATATGTTTATAAAACTATATTGTGTAGATTACTTTTTAATTCTGAAGATATTTTCGACTCTAATATATGTTTCCCATTAAGGGGGATGTGTTGACACACATTCAAAGGAGATGGTGTCCTATTAAAGTGTTTATGGATCCTTTTTACTGGTACATAATTTTTTAGGTAGTAACCCATTTATTTTTACTGGGGGATATCAATCAAAATAATTATTGTGGAGTAATTTTTCATATAATTATGTATTATTTGTTTTATGGGTTTTCATTTAATTTTATCATTTTTCATCATAGTATTTATTTAACATTGGTATTTATTTTCATCCCCAACATTTTAGAATAGATATGTACTAAATAACACTTTATATATGATAAAGAAATTTTTGAGACTAACAATGATAATTTTGAGGGAGTTTTAATTATTTTAAATTATTAGAAAAAGAGAATATTGGTGACACAACTAATGAAAATTTATTATCAATCTTGTAACGGGCATTGCGAGTAACTCCCCAAGACAACCAATGATTTTTTAACCTAGGGTTTTCACATCTCCCATATTATTCCACATATACTTCTCAATTCACCCCACATAGATCATGTCTATATTCCAATAGTTTAGCCCAACTATCCATGTATCCTGACACCAACGTCGACCTCACAACTCCCTAAGCGGTGCAGTTTGCAACGAAAATGACGATAACACCTTTTTGTGATGATTTGGTTCTATCATCACATTAAGCAGTGAAGTCTCGGAGCCCTATGGTAAATGATCCCCATTAAATGGGGTGACAAGAGTGGTCAAAATCAATAGAGTTGTGTTTGTTGCCTTCCATCTAAAATGTTCTCTATTAATGATATCCTTTAACGTCCCGACAGGTGGTTTCAATTGGGGAAATCATTATACTTTGGTGGTTTGGCTCCAATGGGTCTGTATGAGGTAGGAGAATTGTTTTTGTTTTCCAGAGTTAGTATACAGATGTGGATGGACGATGCAAGTGCACTCGGTACCATTTTTTTCCTCTCTTATACAAATCAATACCGGTTTGCTTTGGGGTTGGAACATGGAAAAGTCATCATATCCTACCTGGGTCATTATGAGGTAAAATTGGGCGACTTTAGAAACCCTTGGGGTTTGATCAATCCCCTTTCATATTTCCCATATGTCTGGACGTTTTCCCATTAGGATTCTATTCTTGTGTTCAAGGGACATATTACACCATTTTTTATTATCCTCTCCCCTTTTTTCCTTACCCTTCGTGCATGACACCACTATAGACTGGTTTGATGGTTTATATGGTCAATGTGAATGGTTTTGGTGGATATAATGATGGCTTTGATGATTTTGAAGTCACTTGGATTTAGTTTATTGGTTTCTATGATGATGGTCTAATTTCTTTCTTATTTCTCATTAGGTTCTCATTTAGAAACAAAGTGACGGGCACACTTGTTTTTTTGGGTATTTTGGGTGTGTCTAGTCCAGTATATGGTTATTTTCACTTAAATGGCTTCTGGTGATGGTATGCTAGTTCTCACATAGCCTCAATGTGATTTGTAAGGATGCGTTCTCAATTATCCTAAATTTGTTTCCAAAAATAAAAACATTTATTTTCAGTTTTTATTATTGTTGTAATGAATAATGAAAATGAAAAAATATCATAATTTAATCATTCTAAAGAGTATATAAAAATATATACATCCATTATGTGATTTTAGTCTCCTAGGATGATAAAATTCCTAAAAAAAAATTGGATTCAACTGTGAAAATGCATAGTGCATAAAGACCTGAAATGATTGTAATGAACAAGGAGACTATAGTAAGGCCAAAAATATTTAGTTCACTATTAATTACTTGTATTCATTAGTTATTTACCATTTTATTATTATTTGAAATTTTTATGTATGAAATTTACTATAAATTAACCTTTCAATGTCATTAATTCCAAAAAATTTCTATTGTAGAATTTTGTGGTGGATAACAATATTTGAATTTTTGATTTATGATAATGTAATTATATAATTATCATTGCGATGAAAAATACCTCAGATAGAGAATAACTAATTTTTGAATTGTGATTGATTCAAAATTTTGGGGTTGAATTGTGATAATTATTTAATATACATTGAAATAAACTTGTTCATTTATTCAATTCATTTACATGATGATAGATATTCTAACTATCTTACAATATTATTTTGTATTAAATTAAGAGTAGTGTATATATATTTTAGTTCACTGATAAGTGGGAGGATATATAATGGTAACTATTTAACTATAATATGATACTTGATTTTATACAAACTATATTTATTAATAATTCATTAACATTTTTTATATTTTATTGATATAGGGTGTCCTGTATTCTAAGTCATATATTGTAATGATATTTTTTATTGAAAAGTATGATAATATGTATTATATTTTACCTTAAGTTTAAATGTTATATATAGTATAGTTTCATGATAATAGGAATGTGAACCTTAAAATTTTGATTTATATGTGTCAGTCAATGATAATGTGAATATTATAAAGAGGATGTTGATAGGTTGGAAATAAATTTTAATAATGTAAGTTATATATATCAAAAGAGAATATATTATGAAAATATATTGATTATGGGTATTGGGTCATGTTATCTATTTTAAACTATATTTATTATTATTTTATACAACAGAGGTATCAATCATTATGCAATGAAAAATTTATGATAGTTTTTCTTGTGTTTGAAAAAAATAATAAGTGATATATTGTGATATCCATTTATTAATACTTGTTCCTTATTTACATATTGATATGGCTATTGTACGGATATGTTGATTAAATGATCATATGGAATAAGGGATATGATTTGGGTGCTTTATGATATTCCAAATGTGATTTTTCATGGTTGTGTGGAGGTGGGAATAATGGTTATGTCCTTTATGGAGTTCGTTGGGAATGAGGTTGAGGTATTTTTTGATGATTCCAAATGTTGTATTGTCCCTTTGTATGAGATAATTTGGTTTATTCCCTTACTAATGTGAAGTATTGGAACTAGATATTATTATGTTGGTTAGACTTTTTTTACATACTATTTGATATTTTTTCGGGATTATGTTTTGTTTTAAAAAGTTTTTCTTTAGTGGGTGTTTCATATGGAAAACAAGGGTACACAAAACTTTAATTTTTTAGAATTATAACCAATGGTTTTGTATTTCTCGAAAAATATATACTCCTTAGTTTTATAAGAATGTTTTTTGTATGAGATAGTTCAAAGGATAACATTTCACCATGATATTACATGGTGGTATTGGGAGGTATGAAAATAACTATGTGACATAATTTTATTATTTTAAATTATTATGCAGGACTAAAACTAAATTTTTTTTAGTCCATAAGGGATTTAGTACTAATTATGTTGGTTTAAAAACCTCTAACATTATATATAATGTTCAATATTTTTATATATATAGTTATTGGGCACTATTATCTTAGTGACCAACATTGATATCTGCAGCATAGCTCCTTGGTGATTCTCAAATTCAAAGAAGTATATGGGGTTTTGAGTATTATTTATTGTGGTTGTTAAAGGTTTTTTTCATATTTGTAATAATATTGTAATTTTTTATATAAAATACTAATTAATTAAACATTTTTTATTATAGTAGTTGTCATTTAATACATAATAAAGAATGGACGATTGTTTTTTATTTTGATTTATATTATTTAGTTATTTATACGTAGATTAATGATGATTTTTTCCATCGAACAAAATTTATCATTTAAATTAGATTAATACATAATTTATATAATTTGATAAATACATGATTTATTATTATTAATTATTCATTTGTCTTTTTTATCACACATGTAATATTTCCTCTTTAATATTTTCCAAATTTATGGGTTATAATATTAACCATTATAGTAAGAACTTGAGAAATAAATGAGAATATTTATCATCTTATATGTAATGATCATGACACATCATTTAAATGGGGTATAGAAAGTGTTAAATTATCTTGTGTTAGGGACCTCAATCCATGAGACATTATCTCATGATGTACACACTTGGTGATATTTCTAATGATAATTCCCATAGTAATTACTCCCCATTAGCAATACTATATACTACTAATTAATTATTCAATTTCTAATATAATGTTAATTTAATGATCAATAATATATTTATATTTTTCAAATAATAAAAGAAGATTTTGTTGTTCCTTTGATTGAGATGAATGTGACTTTGTTTAATAAAAAGGTATTGTGATCATAGGAAATATCATCTCAATATGATAAAAAAATAGATAAAATATTAATGTATAATGACATTTTTATTCATATTAATCATTATGAAGATGGATAGAAAATGTATTATAATATATAGTAATAATATGTCAGAATTTGTTCATTATTATATCGTTTTTCATTTTATATATGTTCCATCAAGTATTGCATGCCCCCCCAGTTTTTCTATGTATCATAATTTCTTCCACTAAGAAAAATACTTTGATGGGTTCAAAATTACTGTATCAAGAAGATAATCACACTCAGTTAAATTTTATTTATTAAAAGATAATTTAAATTAGTTTCTATATCTATTTATATTCTTATTTTATCAATCATACTTCAATCACATGTTATTGGAATTCAAGAATAATAGAGTTGGATATGAATTTATTAGAATTTTCACATGTTATTATAGTTTAGGCAAGTGAATATTTAATTATTTATGGGAAGAGACAACTCTAATTAATGTAACAGACAATGTTCATGTCATTATATAGTTAAATTAATCATCACATATGAATTATTAAATAATGTAAATTTGATAGTTATATTTTTAACTATTAATAATTTAAAGTAATAGTAATTAAAAAATTATATATTAAATTAACATTTAAATTATTATAATTATTATTTAATAATAAATTAAATAATTATTAGTGACACGAAGATTATTCTAGAATATGAAAATGTGAGGTGATCATTTCGTGTTTCATAATTATTTTACCTAGATATACTTTGTTATTTAATAGAGATCAATTAATGTTATCCTTTAAGATCCATTATTCTCACATAATAATATTATATTTCTCTCCCGATATTCTATAAATCCTAGGTAATAATTAAAAAAAATTATGTCAACACCAAGATGTAAGAGTTATTTCAATTATTCACATGAGAACTAAAAATATCTACATCAACATCTTGATCATTGTGGATAAAGAATATATATCACTAAAGGTATTTATGATCATATCCTATTGAAATAATTATAATGACATTGAGTGGGAAAAGAATCCCAGAGCAGTTAAATAAGGAATTTTTTTAATATTTTATAATAAATAATTATTAGAACATTATTTTTCAAATAATGGAATTTAGAACATAATAAAAATATAAATATATCACCCACATTGGTCATATGTATTATTATTATATCCTATATTTCCATTAAATATTTCATGTTTAATTTAAGAATAGTATTTTTAGATTAGATTTGAAAAAGTCAAATATTTCTTATCCTTCAATATTTGATGATCAGTCTAAAGAATATATCATTTTATATTTCAAGATGAATTTGAGATTATTTTTTAAAAATAAAAAATACACAATGATACAAATCAATTTCACCCTGAATAAGTGAAATATGCATTGAAAATAAAAAAATTATTGTAAAAGTTTCTACCAGATGAATGGAACAATTAAATTTTGATCATCTTCTCTAAGAAAGAGTGAAATAGATATAATAAATCCTCATTTTATTGACATATTATCCATTGAATAATGGAAATTAAAAACATAAAAAAAATCACCAAAAATGAGTGAAATAAATATTTATAAATATTTCTATAATAAAAGAATCAACATCCAGTCAATGAGAATCACATAGATGGAATGAACAGATTGATATGTCCATCTGACCACACATATCCCACTACCATCCAACAACTCTATCCCATTAACCAACTGACACATGACCACCATGGGGTTCCAAAAAACAGACCCATGTAACATGTACAGAGCCCAATGCACCCTAAAACATACCCATACTCTATCTAACCTACCTTTAGATTCCAAAATCCTAATGAATCTATTGATAACTGCACCCAACGGAAGATCAGTCTTGTCCATGTAATTTTCCTCCTAATATTAATATTATTATGATATATATATATATATTATAATTATATGTTAGGTAAAAATAATAATGAAATTAATAATATTTTTTGAATATATTTTATTTTATAATTCTTAATGGGGGTGTATCAAGGACCATAAGTCAATATGTTTGTATAATTTATATCATCTATTTAGATTTTAATTATTGAATGATAATTGTGAGTTTTTTAGTGGTTCATTATATCATGATGTTTATATTCTTAAATTTTGGATGATCAAGAGGTTATTAAATACACACATATATTGAGTTTTTAATTTATATTCATTAATTATTTGATATTAGAAATTTTTATGATTTTTATTAAATTAATTAGTCATAATATGTAAAATATACCTCTCAACATTATGATGTACAATCATGTGTATCCATAGTTAATTTTGATCTCCATTTTTAATGGTCCCCTTATATGTATTCATGTATTATTATAATTAGAGGATATCCCCAATTGTAACATCACAGGTAAATAAAGAATAAATAATTTTCATATTTATTAATATTTACGAATTAAATATTAATTTTACTGTAAAGGGGTTGCTATGATCGATAGCGTACCCGATACGCAACGATGAGTTCCTTTGAAAACATACGTTGCACACTAGTAATAAAATAATATTATTTTAAATGTTAGTTAACACATAGCCGTTGTACTGGAGGGAATGGATAGAAATAACTAAAATATAATTATATATGTTTGTTAAATGTTTTTACATTTATCTAATAAATTATAAAGTCTTAAAATATGAAAAGAGTTCAATTTCAGGCATTTATACCCTATTTTTCACTAAGGGTTCACTTATCACCTTTTGACAGAGAACCGTCATTAAATATAGTTTTGATCAATCTTATAAATTCTATTAGACCAAAAATAACTCTTCTTTAGAATCGGGACATCAAAATTTAAATTGTGTAAATTTTTGGTACCTTTCCGATAAAGTTCATTTTTTAATGAATAGTGTAAAATGTTGTATTTTAATTCAAAACCTCTTTTTAGTCAAATTTATTTATATGATTATATTATATTTTGAATTGGTTTTAATGTGAAATTAGAAAATATTTTTACCATTAAATCCAATAGTGGTCGTTGGAATTAATTTCACTTTGAAATCAGACTTAAACTAGTGTCAATCTTTTGATACTAATTGTTTCATAAAAACAGGCTATTTGCTCTGACAGCGGGAATTAATTATTAAATTAATTAATGTGACTTATATGTTTTGAATTTTTTAAAATATACTTCATTTTTGAATTCGTAATATCAAATATAGCTTAGGGTGAATTTTTGGTAATTTTCTGAAAAACTTCAATTTTCGAGGAATAGTGAAACCACTAAGTGGTACTTATAAAAATTGATTTTCCATTTAAATGAAATTTTGCCATCATTGTGTTTTTATTTTAAAAAATCCGACATACATGGTTGTCCTTAGTATTTAAAATGTGGTTCAATGGGATGAAAATAATTTTTTGGTGAATAGTAACTTTTGTTCATTAATCGCGATTAGAGGTAATTAGTGTAATTTAAGGTAAAAATGATATTAAAAAAATATGAAAACAACATGAAACTTGTCCTACCCCTATTGTATGATTCATGGAAGACCAAGACAACCCATGGGTCGATTTAGGGGACCCCATGGAGCCACTTGGGTGAGATAATGACTTTAATGCCTTTTTTTTAAATAAAGGTGAAAATGACACTAACATAAATTGTTTTACTAAAACAAATTTAGAAGGGGTTATACTAATCATAATTTTTCATATAAATAGTCATTGGAAAGCTAAAACGATTTCCAACATCATAGTATTTTTTTTAATTTTTAGACTTTAAATAAATTAAATTATTTATGACATCACGATGATGCAGTGATGGCCTCATTATTTAACGATTTAAATAAAATGGAAAGATATTGGAATATCTAAAACCTACACATGTCAAAAACCTATTGTATGGGAATATTTCGAAGTCTTATAATCTTATATTAGAAATATATCAATGTGGTACCTTATAAATTCTAAAAACTTTTGAAAATAAAATAACAGTTTCATGATTTCCAAAAGTGCCCCTCCTCTCCTCTTATAAAAGGCCCCCACCTCTACCTCATTTCACACACTCCTCAATCCTTTGGCTCGGCCATCCCCTGGCCATTTACGCTCTCCACATACCTCTCCTCATCCAAGAGGATTCCTTTTGGGCAGAATCCTTCCAAAGTAAGCCTTTAGGCTCAAATCAAAAGGAGTTACACTTTTTAAGGTAATTCATTCTCTATTGTTCATTTGTTTTATTTTTCTTCTCCAACCCCATAAACTCTTTTTATTTAATTCATTTGTAACAACAACAATATCATAAATATACTATGATGTTGTTATAAGATTTATTCGAGCTACACTCTAACACAACTACATCAAATGGTTAAAGAACATACGGTTTCCGTGGATGGCGAAATTCTGCCTCCCGAAATGATGATTCTTCAATACTCATTTAACACCTTCAAAGGTGGACATTATGAGGTCACTATTTTTATATATTATATATAATATGTTTATTCTTTCCTTAATCTTATGTATTTTTCATTTATGGCATAACATTATTGTTTCCATTATGGGTAAACACGATATCTTCATTTTAAAAAGTGGGGACTACCGCCCCCTAAAAGTGATTTGATTCGTTAATACCATACGTGGGATGTGTAAAGGATAAAGTTAATGATATTATATATGTTATTATACTGAAATTATAATATACTCTTATATCATTATGATTCCATTCTATAAAATACGAAATAGAAATGAAAGTAGCGTTCATGCGTACGTACGGCTTACCGTCTCCATGAACGGTGCATTTCATTTCTTACCTCTAAATGTGATGTAATATTATAAATATATTTATATTCTGAATATATATGATATATATGTCATCCAAATAAATTAATATCATTCTAGATATAATGAAACTTTTACTGCACGAATAACATGTAATTGTAAGAAGTCCACTTTCAACATAAGAACCAAATATTGACAAAACAACCATTATTTACTTAAATGGTTAAATAATGTTTATAACATGGAAATAAGTGATATAAAAGGAATAATGAACTTTAAAAAGGTTCTTAATCAAGTATAAATTAACTCAAGTTTATTATTCAGGACGTTAAAGAACGATCGAGTCAAGTCGGACCCGAGGTAAGGGAACGTCTTAACCCAATTACCATTCTTTGGGTTAATCTTCTACTTTCAAATTATTTCATGATATTATTATGTCTTATCTTGTATTTATAATTTCTTTATGTTTACTTATAGTGAATACACATAATAGTTCTATTTTATTTTTAAAAATTATCTTTCTAAGGGACTTCGTCTCAATCTCCTTTCATTGTGGCATATTTCGTTTTATACACAACTTTCTTTTATACGGTGTATAAACCCCTTTGAATTTTACTTTTATACAAAAGGAATATTTTTCTACGAAGAGTTTTACTAAACAACAAAAAGGAATGTTTTTTAACGTACGCAGTGACAACGACCTTTTCCACCGCCGCGAGTATTATTTGTTCTTTGTCTTTCTCAACAAGCCGTAATGTTTTTAAAATTAAATAAATACCATATACTATTTTATGTATTTTGGTATTGAAAAATGGTTTTGATAATGGATTATATTATGATATATTGTGATTGAAATGTGGAAATGATATCTTTTCTTTATATTGGTTTTATGTTTTATGATTTTATATTGGTACTTGGACATTTGACGGGTGGTTACGTGATAAACCATATGATGGGTGGTGTCGTGAATACCAGGATGGGTGGTTACTTTATAACCTCCAATGCATTGGGTATGGAAGTCGGCCGTATGGCTATTCCATTTAAGTATGTATGGAAATTGGATATATGGATATTCCATTATGTGATATGTGTGGAAGTCGACCGTATGGTTATTCCACTTATTTATGTTTATGTCCCAAGTTACCTTTATATATGTTATGTGTTCTTTATATGGGTTTTATGGTAATCCATTGGTTACAAAAAGGTATGTAATGATACTTTATTCAGTGAAGAGTTTTTTACTACTTCATGAAGGTGAAGGTATTACTTTGATAGAGTATACATGGTTTACTTGATGTTTGAGAAACTAACAGTTTTCATTCTTTGTGTATCCCTTACTAAGCTTTTTATGCTCACCCCAAGTTTTTTTGAAATGTTTTTCACCAGACATAATGTGGAATAAGGTCAAGGATGGGATCAAGGGAATTTCATGCTATATAAAACACAGAACTAGACATGGTTCTTTTAAGATATTTTTTTATTATGGAAACTTTGTAGAAGTGACTACTTTGTAATCTTTTGAGATGTAATAGTTATGTTCTAATTCTCTAAAACTCTAAACCTAAAAAGATACTCAACGTGAATTATTCATTTAATTCAATATTAAGTAAGGTTTACGGTCGGGGCCTTATACCAATTGTGTATGTTAAAGAGTATATACTAAATAAGGCCTAAAACATAAATATCACAAGAGAATAGGGAATGTGGAAACTTGATTTAGGATAGAATCAAGGAGTTACCCCCCCCCACCACTTAGGGTCTACGTTGGTTTATAACCACTCGATAAAAAATCTATTAGTTAATAATATTTTGGTCACATAAAAATATAATATTTATCTATACATGATTAATTTTATATAGAGGATCACTTATATTTAAAAAATTAATAGTCATGCTAGATAAAAATTTATTACATGTATTATTATTTTATTGTGTATGTTTAGTTATTTATATCTTTTCTATCATAGAATAGCTAACATCAACGATCATATAACAGTGGATTTCCTACACAAAAATAAAATCACTCATATGTAATATTTGGTTTTTATCTTCATTCAATCATATATTTTAGAACTAACCCATTGATCATTACGATTTTCTTTAAATAACCAAGTAATTTCCCATTTTTCATTGAGTTTTAAATACATATGATTGTTAAAAACCCCAAACTAGAATTTTGATTAATGAACAAAGTAAACATGATTAAATTTTTAGTCTTCCATTAAGTAAATATAATCATATGATTTACATATAGGGGATTCAACACAATATATTAAGGTGTTGAATGTTAATCAAGTTAAAAAGAATAAATCCATCTGAAATACCATTTAGTTGTATGTAATGGGTATATAATGTATTACTCCTCATCCTGAATCATTGGATCTAAATATTTTATCCCATACTCCTACCTATATATAATTGGTATCCAACTAGAAGTGGGATTCATAGTGTCACTGTTGGGGAGAATATACCATTTTTATGAAAAAATCATTAATTAATGATTTCATAAATAAAAAACTATGTAATAACTAATTAAAGTTAAAGAAAATGTTATGGATAATATTGATATATATAAATAACAAATAATCATGTACCCCAAGGTTTTAGCTCAAACAATAGTATAATAATTATATCAATGTAAATAAAACAAGATAGAATCCCTACAAAGCCTTTCTGGTATCGTCTCAGATGCCATCATCAATCTCTAGCTCCCCATTTTTAATCCTTTCCCTTCCATGAGTCCTTAATAATAAAATACCCAAAAGAAATAAAATTTCCATCCATTTTGTGAATATAGACCTTCTAATAATCAACCAATAAATATTTCACATAACTAAAAATTTCATATAATATTGTATATTACAATATAAATTACATGAATGCGTAGTCATAAAACCACACATGCATTGAGTCATCATGTGCTAACCAAGTAGTTGTGGACACCGACAACACCTAATATAGCTCAATGATGGTAAGGATAAAAAAGTGTACAACATCACCTTATAATACATGCAATAAGTACTTGTATAAGTTATCACCCTACACATATCATTCCTAACTCTGATATCAACTATTCATTAAATTTCATATATCCCCACCTAGATTACAGTCATTATTTTAAAAAAAACGCACCCCACACTGAATTTCGGTTGTTATCCTCATAAGAGGGTATATCAAAACAAGCATTGTTGACATATTTGGATAAAAAAATTTCCCCTGAATGTAATTTTCTATCTTAAACCTATAATTGATGGATTATAAATTCCAATGAATAGTCTCCTCCCATGTCAATAGACATGTCCGTGATCTAAACTATTCCATAAATTGAGAAATAGAGAATGGATATCTCAATGTCATAATAATCTGCCACTAGGTGTTTGTCTTACTAATACTATGAACCCGTATCATCGTGATATGTGAAGAAAATATGAAAATGCTATGAAACAAAATAATAAACATGTTTTATAGTATAGATCAATAGAGAATATTAAAAATAGTATGATGAGGCTGAATAAAATCAAATGACCATAGGTTAAGCACTGGTATCAAGGATAATATTACCCCATGAAAACATTATATAAAAGGCATTATGTTGTACGTAAATTAATTCCTAAACCATTTCATCATAAAATTATATCTTCATTAATAGAATTATTTCACAAACCAAGTTCAAATAAAATCTATGAATATTTCACTCTAATATAACATTCAATTGATTCCCATCAAATATGAATACGGTTATCAAATAACGGTAAGAAGAATAATAATATAAGGGTAGAATCAATATTTACCCAATGTTCAATTACTCTCAATGGAAATCATAGAGTCTATTTAAAAGAATGAAAAAATTATTTCTTATGGACAATGATAAGAAAATATTTCATGTATCGTAAAAGACATAAGGATTCCACATAAATGAAAAAAACCATATGAACCTACCAAAACATGTCAACAAATGTATTAGATAGACCAAAATTAATGAAGGATCAATCCAAAAAAATTAATTAATATTATCTTAGGAAATTCTTACAACACCACATAGAATTCATTCAAAAACACTTAAAAAATTCAATAAAAGAAAGGGGAGAGGAACTGATATGATTAATTGAAGAAGAATGGTTGAAATGGTTATTAATCACTCCCTAATATTGAATTAAAATGGTTTTATGATCCAAAGTGTCACATTTAATGGGATATTGGGATGAATTTTAACATCTTAACAAGTAAAACGAAACCAAATATTTTTCATTCCCTATACAATGACAAATATTGGTAATGGTTTCATTGAAGGTAAATCATAAAATAGAATCTCCTATAGTGTTTCCCTAATAATAAATTCATTCATGACATGTTCATTCCTCTATGTGATCTAAACAAGTGGTACTATTTTTTCTTGTTAAATTATCTCACTCTATTATATGGTCCCCAAAATATTTTCCACAATAGATGAGCCTATTTAAATCTCAATTTCATCATTGTTTATAAGAGTCATAGGATCAATAATCTATATAATATGTTTATAAACATGAAACACACCATTCATAGCTTGGTAATGACAAAGAATAACCAATATGTAATTTAATTTCATTATATTTTTAATGATCATTAATGGTCAAACAAAACATGGACCTGGATTTCCATTATTCCAATGATTTCAATGCTGCAACATAAGAGTCACTTGTAGTAAAACCTATTTTCCCATAGTGAACATTAAGTCTCTCCCCCTATAGTCAGTATATGATCGTTTATACTTTGGTTGGTGAATGACCAGTTATGGATTATTTAAACTCTATCTGAATTCTCTTACACATTTACTAGTCCATAAAAGATGACTCATCTTCCCCATATCAACATAACAATGATTGACCACATCAATCATAGATATCTATATTAGGTTCCATATGGTAAAAGTTAATATATCTATTATTAAAAGAAAACCCTGAAATGGAAATACGATGATCCAATGATCTTCCACAGTCTCAGACTAAATCACAACTCATTTCATTTAGAATTATTATTTTCATTTTAAACTGTCCATATGTCTTTGAGTAATATGATGTTCTCAATCTCAATTAAGTACCCAAAAAATTCTACAATCCCTTCCAAAACCAAAATATACGGGGTGCATCTCCATATGATTAAGTTATCAAGGGAAATATATGAAGCCATAAAAATTCATGAATATATATATATATATATCCCTATTAATCCATAGAAATATTCTCCCAAATCAGAAATAAATTGTCCACATTCATTAGTTGAATCACAATCACTCGTAACACATTATGCTTCCCTGAGGTCCTTTATATTAATATTCTATAACAATTCATCATATCATATGATCTCTACATCAGCACTATAAGTCAGAATATTAAACCATGATAACTATTATTCTCACCCCTTACTATTTGGTAAGAATAACATCCCAAAACAATCATGACTCATCCGCTGGGGCCCATGTCGTGACTATCCCAAGCGTGCCTTCCATAGGCCAGGGGCTGGAAACTTGCACTAGAAATGAATATCCCTAAAACTGAGAAGGCATTTCCTTTATAACCTACACTCACACACAACCAAGAACTCTGAAATATATAAGAACAATGTAAATTATATAGTAAATAGTGTGAGTACAATATGTAAAGGGGGCGGAATACAAGCTGAACTGAAAAGTACATGTTAAAATAGAATGTACAAGATAAACTGAAAAACATCTCCTACGAACACCCACCAAGGATCTTACCTAAAGGGTAGGTATAGCCCTGGAATGGTTGTATCTGTGATATGCATCATCTAAGATCTATCTTTGAGTAGCCTCCATCCATGGTACCCCCGTCTTCAGGCAACACTGTTTGTTGTCTCCAAAAGACACAACTAGGTGCAGGTGAATCTCGTACATGGGTGAGTATACCAATACTCAGTAAGGACCCCAAGTCCCCTGAAGGACTCTCAAAATAGAAAATGGATAACCCAATAATCATGGAAACAAAATTAAACCCTACTTAGATATATCATCAAACATATACCATAGTTATTAATTATACCCATCTCATCCAGGAGGAAACACAAGGCCCAACTCATTAACATAAAACTCAACTATTCCATGAAGGAAATAATACCACGAAGGTAACATCATAAAGGTAAATTTCACACAGTTATTCCCCAAAAAATAATAACAAAATTATAGGGACTCATATCACTCATGTATTATTGAAATACAGAATTACATATGATCAGCCGTGAAGCTTGGTCATCGTATTCTATTTAGAATCACTTCTGCTGATTATACAGAGTCTGACCAATAAATGATTGAGAGGTACTAACCCTTATGTTTACCCATGTGTGATCTAAACCACAAATGATCAGTAAGCACTGACCCACATAGGATTGCGTAGCGCTAACCCACATAGGATCTGACCCACACCGGATTCGTATCCGCTGACCCACACAAGATCACTAAGCACTAAACCACACAACACCGGTATGCTCTTACCCACACAGGATCACTGAGCACTGACCCACATAGGATTGATAGGTACTAACCCCATCAATGACCTACACAGGATCTGACCCTCCTATATTTTATAGGTATCTATCCTCCGTATTATCCATCTCTAACCTCCATCTTACTTCGTGCCACTGGATTCCTCACACCTGGTGCACTTGAGTTCCGTAGAATCTGCACCATGAGAAATAGGTCATACCTCAAACACCACTAAGCTCCACATAAGAGTAACCCAAAGGTCTTTCATGTCATAAGAGACCCAACTCAACAAACGGTGTGTCAATCAGACGCTCGGTCTGTAAGTTATTATTGTTTTCGCTCAAAGGGCTCAGTTGGTTTTGAGGTTTGATTCAACCCAGCTGTTCATCATCATTATCCAAAAATCAAGTGAAGCATACCAAAAGGACAATCTATATCCAAGGATTACACCACTATATATGGTTCATTAAATGGACGCATGGATCAAAAGTTCTGGAGAAAAGGTGAAATTGAGTACAAATGGGACCGGGTCCTGTCCGACCCGTCCTGGGTCGACCCTACCTTGTTTGGGTCGACCTTAACAAGTACGGTTCTGGCCTAGATGGCATGGGATATGGTGGGCCCGTCCCGCTAGGTCGTGGTCTATCTTTCCACACTTGTCACGATCCAATGGTTCTGCCAAATGGCATGGCTCAATGGTGCAGCCCGCTGGGCGCGGCCTGGAGGCACCACCCACTGGCATGGCCCACAGGGCGCGACCTGGTTGCTCGGCCCATGGTTGGGTGGACTGCCATGGCAGGGTCTTTCCTAGTCGATTCCTAGGAGGGGGTGCCTCCAAGGTCACTCGAACGACCAATGTGTCATTCAATTTTAGGAAGCGGGACCCGCTGGGCCAGTTTTTGCTTACTGCGCCATGGATGGCCGGTTCGCCGGCATGTCCTCCTCCCAGCGACATGACGACGCCACTATCCGCTGTTTCCGTCTAGGTGCCGACTTCCCTTCGACCTCTGTTGTTGACAAGCGGCTTCGTTCTCCTGTTCTGGCGGCGTGGAGGAGCTCCCATGCTCCGCCATGCCGCTGACCGGATCTCAGCTGCAACCCTACTCCACCACAACCAATGGGCAGTGACTTCATACTCATCTAGCAGCACAGATGCTTGCCACCCAACCTCCATGTGGTATTTTGACGTGACGACTACCCTCCTCATCCCTGAGTCCCTGCAACATTGTTCTATGCCTGAAAAATATGTTGACCACATATTCGCAATTCTCGGGTTGATGGCTCCACGTCTATATGTTTCACTCAACAAAATATTGTGTATTGAGAACATATAATTATTTTGTGTTGAAGAACACAGAAAGAATGTGAAAAGACCAAAAATTATGAGGCATGGTATAAGTGAGAAAAAATGAAAATGTTTGTTTGGCCATCGTTGTTTTGAATCCAAAATATAAAAAATCAACAAATAGATATAATCATCCTTCAAATTAAAACCCCTTCCATGTTTGATCGTTGGATATGGTGTAAGGAACAAGATGAAGATGATGAAGTCTCCAACGTCTGTCTCTCCCACAACTATCTATTAATATAGTTCCTCGTTCTTGATCCAGAGAACTTTTTTGGTTTGAGAGGTTCTTTGTTTGGTGGATGTTTCCCCGAAGGATCTACTTTTCAATAATTTTCCCCATGAGGGGTGATGTTCCACATTAATAAGTTAACAATTAATGTTGGCAAATAAATGTGGAGATAAATAGTTTCTGTCCATTAATTTAGATTTAACGAACACTATTAAATAAAGAGAGTTGTGATTACATATTTTATGTAATTTGGCATTTAATTCCCAACATTAAATTCCCAACCACCCTCATGTCATCCCCAACTTTATGATTAAAATGGGAGATTTTAAAAATAAAATAAAATTTAAATATTTTATTTTATTATATTTCTAACATTCCCATGAAAAATCTGAAAAACTAACATCCACCCTCAACCTGCAGCGGTCGAGGTGATAGTCTCTTTAAGCCAATATTTTCACTGTGAGTTCAACGATGTCCTCATATTTCAATTCTAAGCACTAGTTCAATAGTTACAAAACACCACTCTTGCGTTAACTTAAATTACATGAAGAAAAGTTCATAAATTCATTCCAGAAACACTGGGCCTCAGAATCACGCGCTATCAATTTTTGTGGACTCGTAACAATTACATATAATTAAAAATAAATACATGGAAAATTCAGAGTCTTTACATTATCCTCCCCTCATGGTTTTGAGTCCCCAAAATTCCCAACATAATATATGGAAAAAATTGGGGGTAATGAGCATGAATCTGAGCCTCCCTCTCCAATGTGCTCTCCTGGAGGTTCCAATGATACCAATGAACACACACCATAGGTATCTACCGACCATGAAGGACTCACTCCTGTCAATCCTCATTCTCCACTGGAACCTCCAAAAATGTCTATCCATCATCGATATCCATATCACCATAGTCAATAATGTGTGAAGTATAATGTACGTATCTCCTCAACTGAGATGTATTAAAAACGTCGTTCACTTAGAGCAACTGAGTGAGAAGATCTAGGCGATAAGCCACCTCGCCAACTCTGTTGAGGTCCTGAAAGGGTCTGATGAACCTCGAAGATAACATTCTCCACTGACCAAATCTCGACAAACATCATCGAGATGAGACCCATAGAAATACATGGTCACAATCCTCGAACACTAGAGTTCTCCCTCTCTTTTCAACATAATACTTCTACATATTATGTATAGTCTTTATCATCTCTTGGATGGTATGAAACTTCTCTGTGGTAGCTCATACCATCCCTAGTCCCATGAGTGCGGACTCCCTGGGCCAGTCTTGCATATAGTTGATGTTCAAGGTCACCCAAAAAATGCCTTGAATGGTTCCATACCGATGGTGGAGTGATACTTGTTGATGAATGAAAACTCCACCATGGGCAGGTGATCTACCCAGCTACGGCTGAAATCTAGGAGGCATGCACAAAGCATGTCCTCAAGGGTCTGAATGGTCTGCTCATTCTAACCATCCGTCTGATAATGTATTATTGTTCTCAACCAATGTTGTGTCCCTAATACCTCTTTCAATTCCTTCAATAGTCAGGAAGTAAAACATGCATCATGATCAGAGATAATCGCATATGGAACTCAATGAATCCACACAATCTCCTGCACATACAGGCGTCCCAAGGATTATAATTATCCCTACTCTCAGATAGGAATGAAGTGGGATGACATGGTGAGTCGATCAGAAATCACCTAGATAGAATCATTCCCCTAGGACTTTTGTGGAAGTCCTATCACCAATCCCATGGTGATTTTCCCCTTCCTTTATGGCACCTCTAGTGGATGAACTAAGCATGCTGGAACTTGATGCTCTGCCTTCACATACTGTCAAGTGAGTCACCGTGAGAAAAAATATTCCACTTCTTCCTTCATTCCCATCCACCAGTTCTAATGAAAATGGTCTTGGTAAATCTTCTCAACTCTTGTATGTATTGCAAGAGGGGATTAATGGAAATCTATCAAAACATCCTCTCAATGCTCCACTGGTACCATAGTACACCATCTGAAGATGATGAAGTGCTCCACACCTTCATAAAATCCATTAGTTGAGTGCCCTATGGATATCTGAGCACATTGAGCCTTGCAGTCAGTGCCTCCAAGTTTCGCCTCCATGACTCAATTAAAGAGTGGGGGTGTGACTGTCAGATACTAAAGGTTAGCTGAACCATCTCAATCCCTGTAGGATATCCAAAAATAGGCTAACTTTTCTATCGCCACACTCAATCACTATATACCATACATCATACGGCATGCATATTCTAAAATGTTCCACATCCAAGGACTATAGACTATCTCGAAATCATAGTTTTGGAGGAACCTAAACCAATGCAGGAGTCTTAGGTTCAGGTCCTTCTGAGAGAAGATATACCTGAGAGTCTTATGATTAGAGTAAAATCTAAAACATTCTCCCATCATGTAATGTATCCCCATCATCATGGTGCAATCCACTTCTGATAACTCTAGGTCACTGGTAGTGTAGTTCTGCTCAAGTTGTCTCACCTTTTGAAACCATACGTTGTCACTGATCTCTCTGGAAACAGGACACATCCTAGTCTGGTCCATGATGTAGGGTAGTGGAAAACGTACCCAACGTCGTCCTCCAGTATCCTCAATATGGGTAAACTCATAAGTCTCTAACTCAACTCTTGGAAATTCCACTGGCATCTCTTCGACCACACGAAGGGTTTCCACTTCTTCGTCAAACTGGATAAGGATGCCACAACTCTATAAAATTTAGGTACAATCCTCTAGTAGTAACCATCCAAACCCATGACACATTGAAATTCTGTCACACTTGTGGTTGTCTCCCAAGAAATAACAAACTCAATATTTACTGGATCCACCACAGCTCCAGCATCCAAGATAATATGTCCTAGAAAGAGAACCTATCGGGTCACGAAATGGATCTCCGAAAACATACTATAAAGCTGGTGCTCTCAGAGTGTGTCCAGAACAATCTACAAATGATAGGGGTGCTCCTCTACTATTTTTGAGTATATCAGGATTTCATCGATGAAGACTACTACACAATGATTGAGGTATGGCTGGATGATCATGTTCATGAGTCCCATGAACACTGCTGGGGCGTTGGTCACACAGAATGTCATAACCAAGAAATCAAGTTGCAATACCAAATTTTGAAGGTTCTCTCTTGCACATACCAATATCGTAACCATAGCTGGTGATAGAATTATTTGAGGTCTATCTTTGATAACCACTGCGAACCCTTCATCTATTCAATGAGATCGTCAATCCTCAAGAATGGGTACTTGTTATTCACAGTCACCTGGTTCAGGCGTCGATAGTCAACACAAAGTCTCAAATTCTCATCCAACTTTTTGGCAAAAAAGATGGGGAATCCCAAGGGGAAAAACTGTCCCTAATTAATCCCTAGCTCTAAAAGCCCTCCAACTCTACACGCATCTCTTGAAGAACCATGTGATCCAATCGATATGATGGTGTAGATAAAGGTGCCATCACGGGGTAGAAGTGGATGTAGATTTCCACCTCTCTCCAAGGATGTAGACCCATAACATCATCTAGAAAAATATCTGTGTAATGGTCCACCACTAAAGGATATCTCGAAAACTCATCATCAACCACCCAGAGGGTAAGGCTAACCAACTGATGTGTGATCAGATTCACCCTCCTCTGGGACAGTCCATCATGTGATGGAAAGGGTCCCTTCAAGCCGGTGAAGGAAAACATGGTCCTGTTCATGAAAACATACCACACTTTGTGCCTAATATTGTCGATGTAAGCATGTAATGTTGATAAACAGTACAAAAATGCTATCGTATGGCCTAGAAGTCTCTACTAGAATATCCTACCCAAAACTATCGCCTCCTATAGTAAACACAAACTGACGGAAATAATGTGTAATAGTCAAATCCGCTCCATTAGGTCAATTTAAATGTTGGGATCAAGCCTATGGCTCCACAGGAATCTTTGAGATTCAAACAAGGGACATGGAAATAAAATAGTGACTGACATCTCTATCTATAAGTACCTTATCATGGATGGTGTAGACACATATCGTACCTTGTATCATCTTTGGAGTGTCGGGGTCATAACCCTCAACTGCCTGGAGCTGAGCTCCCCCCTCTCCACCCGCTCTCTATGGTTGGGGTGAACCACCTAGAGGTGGTGGAAATAGAACCTCAAATTGCTACCCCCACGTATTACATGGCCTTCTCCTCTGCCACGTCCGCGCCCTGCTTGCGGACCTCCCCGATAAAATCTTCGCCTCGGCTGAGGCGGTCCTTCGACTTCCTACATGTTGTTCGTATGGCAGGTCGGGTAGTCATGAGCCATGTGACCCTACCCACCGCACAAGTTACACTACATAATCTTTTAATGTCTTTCTCTGTCTCAGGATTCCCACACTGCAAACCATGTATCATGTGGTTGTCTACCTGTAGGTCTTGTCCTCGTGGACCTCTGCATCTTCTGTCTACTGCGATCTACTAATGACTCTGCTACGTGACGTCCAGTGGTGGGTCATGATGTAGGTGACTGCTCCGGAAGAAATCCCTCCACTAAGAGTGCTCGCTCTAACACCCCCACCTACGTCGGTATGCTGAGAGAAACCATCAAAGATCCAATCTCTCATATGAGCCCCTACACAATGGTTTGGGCTCGGAAGAAAGGGTCATGCACCATGTCAGTGGAGTAACGTAAGAGGTTGGTGATCTTTGTAGAATAGTGAGCAACATTCATGCTATCCTGCAACAAGTGGATATGGTTATGTACATGAACTGAGCATAGGGTTGCTGGGACGAACTCTTCCTTAAAATGCTCTCAAAGTCCGCCCAGATGAGAGTCACCTCATCAAGAACCTGGAGAATCAAGCTCCACCATCTTCTCACTACTTCCCGAAGTGGACTAGAATCAAGGCTCCCCATGAGATCAGCTTGAGTCCCTACTAGTCGAAAACCTCTAACCACAACCTCCATCCAATCCTCATCCCCAAGTGAGTCCATCTCGCCCCGGGACCTCGGTGGCCTTTGGTGCGGGAACTCATGCAATGCACTCATTAGGCGTGCACCCTCTACTGTTGGGGCTAGTGGTATCAGCTCTAAAATGTTGTGTGGTTCTATTGGTACACCACCCAATGGTACAACTTCTGTAAGGGGGCCCTGTACCGATGCCCCGTCTCTCGATAGGCTCTCATCAAATACTCTACCTGGAACCCTAGATTGTTTTCTGTGTGGAGGCATCCACAAAAGAAACAGTTTCTCCATAGGCATTAATATATAAATGGTGATCTTACACAAAGAGATCACAAATAAACTTCTCAAAAACACACATGAAATCAGTGTTTTCATGCACTGAGTCAGAATTCTAATGCCAGGGTCCTAGTGTATGGATTCGTTGGCCATTGCACCAACACTGGACCCCCAAACTGAAAACCACACTCATTACAGTTAACACAATTTCCGATTCAAAATATCCTAGTTCTAGTTCTTCCGTAATACCGAACTCCTCTGATACAAATTTTTTATGACCTGTCACTAGGGGCCCATGTCGTGACTACCCCATGGCCTCCATCCATAGGCCAGGGGATAGCGACTAGCACCAGAAAGGCCAATCCCTTAAACCAGAAAGGCATTTACTTTATAACATGTAATATCACAAAACCAAGAACTAATCATGATATATGAATAAAGTAAACGATATAGTAAACATAGTGAGTACAGTAAGTAAAGGGGGACAGAATACAAGACAAACTGCAATGTAAAAGTAAAAATGGAACGTACAAGAAAAACTGGAAAATAGCTCCAGCGAACTCCCACCAAGGATCCTACCTTAAGGGTAGGTAGAACCCTCAAACAGCTTTCTCTAGAATATGCCTCTTTTAAGGTTCATCATTGTGCACCCTTCAGTCATGGTAACCTCATCTTTAGTCAACGTGGTTCATTGGCTGCACAAGAAACAACAAGGTGCGGGTGAAGCCCGTGCATGGGTGAGTATAACAATACTCAGTAGGGACCTCAAGACCCCCGATGGTCTCTCAAAATACACAAATGGTAAAGCACAAATCATGGAAACAACAGTAAACCCTAATTAGTTATAAACCCATACATATACCTATGATGTCATGTATACCCAAATCATCCATGAGAAAACACAAGACCCATCTCATTAACCCAAAACTAAAATGTTCCATGATGTAAACAATACTAAAATGGTAACACCACAATGGTAAGTACCACAATGGTACGACACACAGAAGAATACAACAAAGGTAAATAATGAGTTCAAAAAGGTATTAGTAATGTATGGAATTACTTATGATTAGTTACAAAGAAAGATAATCATTTTCTCTCAGGAGGCATTGTTAATGATTATATAGTGTCTGAACCACATAGGATAGATAGGTACTAACCCCTGTAATGACCCACAGTAGATATGACCCACACAAGATCACTGAGCGCTGACACACATAAGATTTAACCCACAAAGGATTGGTATGTGCTGACCCACAGAAGTTCACTGAGCGCTGAACCACACAAGATCGGTAGGTACAAACCCCTTCAATGACCTACAGATGATCTAACCCACCCAGAGACTATAGGTATCTAACCTCCATATTATCCCTCTCTAACGTTTTCCTCACTTCCAGCCATCGGATTCCTCACACCCAGTGATCTTGAGTTCCATAGAATTTGTCGCTAGATATATCTTCCATACCTAAACCACCAATATGCTCTAAAAAGGTGTCACCCAATGGCCTATAACATCATAATGTACCCAATTAAATAGACGACGCGTCAATCAGATGTCTGATCTGTATGTTATTAGCGTTTTTACTCCGAGGTCCATGTTCATTTTGGTGTTCTATTCAACCCAGCCATAGACCAACATCATCCATAACTCAAGTGGAGTATACTAAAAGGACCGTCTTGATCCATGGATTCTGTTACCGTAGATGGTCTGTCAAATAGACCCCCGAATCACATGTTAAGGCCAAAATTGTGAAAATGGGTCCATATGGGCCTGGGTGTGGTCCGGATCAGGGGGACCGACCCAACCCGACCCGGTTCGAGTTGACCTAACCCAGTCTAGGGCCAGCCCAGATGGCATGGGGAACGGCGAGCCCTACCCGCTTGAAGGCTGTCTTAGCTGGCATACGAAGGGGGTGGCCACGTCTGGACCACTGGGCGTGACCCGATAGCGCGGCTGACAAGGCACGTCCTGGTGGCACGTGCCACAGTGCATGGCCTGGTGGCATGCCCCACGGTCTAGTGGACCGCAGTGGTGGGTTCCACACATGTCGATGCCCAGGAGGGGGGCACCTCCCAGGTCACCCAAACGGACCTTTGGTCATTCAGTTTTAGGTAGTGGGACCCGCATGAGGGGTTCCTGCTTGGTATGCCACGAAAGTTCAGTCCTCCTCCCAGTGGTGCGAAGAAACCGGTATCCTCCACGGCCTGCTGGGTGTGGGCCACCCTCTGGCCTCCGCCGCGGCCTCCTTCTTTGTTGGATCAGACGGACACCATTTCTCTACCATGCAACCAACAGGATGCTAGCCACCACACTGCTCCACCACGGCTGATGGGCCACAACTTCCTGCTCATTTGGTAGGGCGAAGACATGCCACCCTACCAATGCATGGCCAGCCTATGTTCCAGCCTCCCTCCTAATCCACTAGTCACCACTAATTTTTTCTAAGCCCAAAAAATGTGATGAAAGTGTATTCGTGATCCTCTGGTTGACAACACCGTGCCCATATGTCGCGCTCACCAGAATATTGTGTTTTCACTAGGCTTAATTATTTGGCATTGAACAATGCGCGAAGAATGCATGAAGAACAAAAGGAAAGAGTCAAGGTATAAGTGAGGAATGATGGACATGTTTGTTTGGCAATCATCTTTGTGAATCAATAATATAAAGAATCAAAAAATAGATTTAATCATCCATAAAATTAAAACCCCAACCTTGTTTTCTCAATGGAGACAACATGAAGACGAATATGAATATGATGATGTCACCGAAGTCTGTTGCACTCGCAATAGGCTCCAAATCTAGTTCCACATTCATGATCATGATAATGTTCTTCTTTGGAGTGGTTCTTAATTTGGAGGATGTTTCTCCAAAGGCTCTCCTTTTTTGAAACATTTCCTCGGGAGGAGTGACGTGCCAAATTAATATGTTACGAATTAATATCGGATCATCAATGTGGAGATAAAGAGTTACCTTCCATTAATTTAGATTAAATGAACCCTATTAAATAAAGTGTTTTGTGGTTACATATTTTGTGTAACCAGGTATTTAATTTCCACTATTAAATGCCCAACCACCCATTCTTAATCCCCACATTTATGATTCAAATAATTCATTTTAAAAAATAAATAAATGGTTATTATTTTATGCCATTTTTTGTCTATCCTTCCCAAAAAAATTATTCAAAACTAACATCTACCCTCAACCTACTTTGGTCAAGGTGGAGGTCCCCTTAATAATATATTAATGATGTGAGTTCAAAGGTGTCCCAGGATTTCAATTTCTAGCACTGGTTCAAAAGATACAAAATTCCGCTTATGCGTTTATGAGAATATGTGAAAAAATGTTCATAAATTCATTTTGGGAACACTGGGCCCCGAAATCGCGGGCTGTCAATTTTCACGGACTCATGATAATTCCATATAATTAAAAAAAACATTGAAAATTCCGGGTATTTACCAAAATAAAAATAATGATATTCGTATTCATAACTACAAAATAAAACTATTGAATGATTTCATGATATATATTCTTTAAAAAGGAAGAATGGTCAACATGCCTCTCCTAGAAAAAATAATCTTTTCTCTATCTAAAGACCAACTAGGTACATGACCATCTCCCACAACAATTCTCACATTTTTACATACTCATAATCTAATTCATTACTATTGTTTGACCAATAAGAAAATGAATATTTCATAAAAATGGATTACATGTCACCGCCCCACTCAACTCAATCCCATGATTCCTATAAACATCCAGAAAAACATATCAGAATTTACTAGTAAACAAAGGATCTTCTCTATAATCATGGTAATCCTCCATCATTCAACTAATATAATTTGAAAAACAATACCCTTAAAAAGTTTATAATCTATGAGGAATTCAAACATATTATGCTAACCAACCCAATTACTATTCCTAAAATTAATGTCCCTCTATGTGAATATATATAATAAGAACTTCTGGTCTATGTAAACAAAATACCCCTCTCCTTGTATATAGTGTCATAAAGTCTTTAATACATGAACAATAGTTTTAAACTCGATGTCATTTTTTGGAGGTTACACTCATGAGGTTGTTGCTATTGTGAACAATAAGATACTACCTAGTCCCATTGCATTAGAATACCTCATAAATTAACATTTTTGTAATCCAAAAAGTCCAATTATAAAATCCTAGGTTTTTTTAAATGTTACCACTATAGTTTTCATCAACAATATCTTCAACATAAGAAAAGATTCCTCACATTGATCTGACCACATTGACTTCCCTGTTATTATGTGTATATATATTATGGGGCTACCTATCTTGAGAATTATAGGATGAATCATTATTGGTATCATGATAATGCATGAAATATTGTAACCTTGAATACATTTTAAGGGTGATTCCAACACATCACTACCTCCATTTTATCTTGTTTTATACAGATATTGTACTATAATACTATATTACCTAGAAAATGAACTTCGGTAATCCAAAAGTGAATCATAATCTTATTTTTTTATATCTTATGTGAATGAGGAGTACTCAAGAGTATACTGTGATTCATGGAAGGATACCATTAGGGTGATGAATAAATTAATATATCATCAAATAACACCTTGAGAAGTTAGTCAATGTAGGCAATATTGATTTTTTAATAAAACTATGAACACTACTATATCATTCATCAAACCAAAAAACATCAAAAATAAATCATGTAGTCCATACCTAGTCATATAAAACATATTTTTTTATGATTTTCTCTCTGGTAGGATGATTCTGGTATCAAGAACATAGGTCAATGTTGAAATGAAATGAGATTAAAGCAATTGATCAATTAGAACAAGAATCTAAGGAAAATGATGCATATTATTCTAGGATCCTAGTTTAGAATTATTTATTGCAAACAATGTGAAGGGGTATGATAATACTTTATAGAAAACACTATTTTATAATCTCCATAATATGATCTCTTTATGATAAATCCATTCCCTTCCAAGTCACCAATATGAACAATGAGGTCCTTGTACTTAGTCAGATTCATATGATAAGGATGTATCAACCTAGTAAATTCCACTATAATTAGTTTTATTTCAAAATAAATCATTCTATAATGAATTATACATGGAAAATAATTTGATAAAATGTATTGATAAAAATATATAGCTATAGCGTGGACATTAGATTTATAATTAATCCAATAGAAAGATCTAGTCCTACAACTCACATCGTATTTTCTCCAATATGAAACAAATATAATCAAACTATACCAGATCCCAACTCCCACTCACTATATTTCAAATAATTCTCCCCCATAGAGGCTCAAAAAGATACCCATCTCTAATAGTAGTTGATTACATCATGATTCCTCGTAATCTACTTCATCCCAAAATCAAACAAAATATTGTTATCTCTATGATAATAAAATATAACAAATTATTATTGAAAGAGTCTACAAATGTAATCCTATAAATCGCTATGTATTTTATAATTTGATCCCCTTGGTTGGGTTCAGGAGATGTAGTCTCTATGGATATTCTAATCACTAACTCATTTCTATGTTCTAGTTCAAGAGAGATAATAAAATGGGAATCCCAAATATTAATTAAAGAACCAGATTGTTTATAGGTTATCAAGACCATGACTCAAACCATATATGTTCACACACAACCATAAGTTAGAGATAGATCCATTGAAAATTTTCATCTAACTTAGCTCCGCACCCTCGCGCATTATTCATCAATTTCTGGGGATTATGGATCTTTTTGTAGTTCTTCCACCTCCAACTTTCCATGCTACCTAAAAACCATTTCCGAAAACCCACACAAAAATTCAATAGATAACATATTCTTCAATATTGGTGGCAATACATAAGCATTTTACAAAATATATTTCTTAAATTACCAATTTTTTGGAAATTACCAACCTAGTAGAATAACACCCCCTATATGAAACTAAATAAGTCCTACTCTTACCTTTCATCCATCTTTCCTTCTACTCTAGGTCTATTTCATCATCGTACTACTCGAAAAGTATCTCATCGTTTTATTGGAATGCTCAGTCACCTGTCAAATATTAAATGAATCTAATTTTTTTACTCTATTATCCTCTCGAACAATGTTGATGGTTAGGTAAATATGTAACACCTCTGAGTTTTATTCTTGATCAAATAACATATCCCGCAATATAATATATGTGCAGAGGCTTATCTGGGTCTTCTAGGAAATTTTGTACTCATTTATATCTAGAATAGGAATGATGACTAGAATTACCATGAAACATGAAAAAAACATATATATATATATATATATATATATATCCCAATATAGACCCCTGTTGAAACTCAATCAACTTCTGGTAATAGTCATACTTCACTGCGTTAAGAAAAATATTTCTCAACAAACAACTATTTGAATGTCTCCAAAGTATGACCCTCTTAACTTCAATAATGATTCAAAAATTCCACAATATCATGGCTCTCCCCTATAACAAGAATGTTTATTTCATTACTATCCCATACATTAGTGTCAAGAACAAATCAAATATTCTCCCCCTAATATCTAACTATAACACTGAATATTTTTTTCCATCATTACCATGAATAGATGGTGAATGAATGATTATTAAATCTGAATAATGATCAATGATGGTATTTTAAATGGTTTCACATTGATAAATACCAATATAAAAGTTACATAAACAAACTATATCTGTTGTTTAAATAATTTGACTTGTTATATAAATGTGGTGGGGTAAAACCTCCTTTACCCCTGGTGGTGGAATAAAAAAGTTCTTTAAATGGATATAAATATGGGGTGGTATATAATAGTGGTACAATCAAATTTATCTAGGGTGTAATATCTAAAATAAAAAAAACAATTAATAAACATGAAGATATTAATTCGTTATTGGTCTTAATCAGTCTATAGTATCACAAAATGGTTCCCCTATGTGGCTAGACATAACCCTAGGTACACACCTCCTAGAACTAATAAAAGTTGAATCCATATGGTTATTATCTTCAAATTAGTAAAAATATTATATATATATAAAACATACATGTATTATCAATTTTAGCTAACTAATTTCAAATTATAATATTCTAAAAAATTATAAACCATACATATATCACACAACCTAATAAATACCATAATATTACGAATAGATATCACAAATCAGGGAATTTAATAAAAGAAATACTACACAACAAAGATCATTTTATATATATGTATATTCTACATTTCATCCATTATTCAAAATCATGATGCATGAATGAACCCAAATCAAATAGATAAAAACAAAAAATTATACTCAGGATCATCATGAAACCATAAAACCATTAATGTATCATCATTCCTAATAATGGTACCTCATAGGTCTATTAAACATTTATTGTCTAGGAACACATGAAACTCCCTATATAATTTCTCACACATATTACCTATAATATAACTGTTTCGAAAACATATTTTAAAATATAGAATGTAAAACCTCCTGTATAAGCATTTTTTTAAATATGTCTTTGAAATCTCTATGTTTGAACCGAACTTCTATAAGGCCTATTCTATGCCTCTACCTGTGAATTTGGTCATCAACTAGAAGTACAGGTTTGAGGACAACATCAAAATATACTAAACACATATAGGGGGTTGAATTAGTATTGAGACCATTTAAAAAAAATTTAACGTTCATTCTTTTACATCTTAGACATAGTTGAGTTATGATTTTATACTATATTTTCTTTAATATATGTATTTATATTAAATAATGTAAAATATGGAATGTGGAATTTTTATAATGCTTATTTCTCAATATGGTTAACTAGTCCTTTATATGTATAGTGATGATCACTACAATCATTCTCTGCTATAATGAGATACATATTATTGTAGATTTTTTAGGAAAGCAATCATTATCCTTGATGTAGTTCCAATACAATAGAAGGGTGGTGGAAATATTCTTGAATCCCTGAAGTGGTGATTAACTTGTCCAACATGTATCTCATTTTAGGTTCTTTATTTTGTCACTATGGAAAATATCAAACTTTATATTATGATAATTTGATGAATTAATATTTACTCCATCATTGTGACTTCTATTGTAATTCACAGTGATGATTTTTTCATGACATCATTAATCGTATAATTTTATTTTTGTAGAAGAAGGCATAAAACTATCCCTATTCGTTCATATAAAACATATATGTCCAATAAATTATAGGATCATATATATGTCATTTTGATTCATGTGTTTAAAGATAGACTGGTCATTCTTCTATGCTATCTTGGAACACCAATTTTTATGGTACATGGCCTTTTGATGTGTGTCCACATATGGTTAAACAGGTTAGAGTTTTTCTAATACCTCAGTATTTTTCATGTTCTTGCCCTCTACAATTTATTGAAAAACTCTATCTATATTGTATAAGATTTGATTTTATTCTTCTTGGACAACAATTACAAATGTTTCTGGTCCTTCTACTCTATCTAATACCTTATTATTAGTCATGTACATGTACATATAATCACCTCATCCCATATTCATTTGGTTCATGGTTTTTTCCACTTGATATATAGCTCTGTCTGATACCCCTTTCTATCTTTGGAAATTCTTCTCTAGAAACATCATCCCAAATGAAAATTTCTCTCAAACACTTTGAAAAAAATTCAAACACCCTATTATTGTATTTTGAATACAACTAAAAAAATCAACATGTGAACATATTCAATTTTCCTTGAATATATTATTAAACAATATTAATATAAATATTATATAGATCGTGGAAAAAAAATTCATTATATCCTATAAAAATATTATTTAGAATATTGATCATGACTTCATGAATATTGATTCATTGATTATCTATCTCAGAATAAACACAATTATTAAAATTTTTAAGAAGATTCTAAATGCCATCCATCATTTGATATTGAACACATTTGTAGAATATCTTACATTTAGGAAACAATGTTTTTCTTCCCTTTTTAAATAATGTGATAATATCTGAGGTATTGAAAAATTATTATCGTCTAACTAATGAAATTATTTTCCAATACACATCTATTTCCAAATCACGGAAACCTATATCCTATGAACATTATATGAGTCCATTTATATGATGAAAAAATAAGTTCTCATTTGATGTCTGCATACCCTAATTCTTTATTTAAAAACAAAAATCTAATTCCACTTCTCATAAACTTGATCTTGATGAAATTTACTTTGAAAATTCTGTCTGATGACTACATTAAAACATTTTTATCTGATTCAATACCCTGAAATTGTCTAGATGATAATTTTTTAGACAATTATATATATTATGGCACAAAAAATCATATTGTATTATTTGAAAATATCATCATTTGATTACGATTATATATTTACTCTATCTAATAATTTTTATTAGAAAACATCAATCATATCATATAGAAGCTTCTATTTGATAGAGCATATTCGATTACTCACAAAGGTGATACAATTTACTGTATACTTCCATTCATCAGCTAAAAAATAAACACCAATTTCTTCTTTCATTCATTATAACTCTTTGACTTATAATATATACAATTATATAATTATATCTAATATATTTCATATATATCTTTGTTCATCATCAGTTTTCACATCAGCATGATTGAAAACTAGTGTTCTATAGAGTTCCACTACAAGTCCATGATATTAAGCATTGTATAGATTCTCTTCAATCTCCAATTTGAACTAAAATTATAGAACTCTATTTGAAAGATAAATATATTCATCTAAAAATGATCTTGATTCATATACACAAGGATTTTTTATTTTTCATCAATGAATAAAACCAGACATAGAAACATATTATGTTTTTTTCTAGCCATTATCTATCGAATAACAATATAAATGTAATTGATCTAATATTTATTTCTAAATATTCTATGATCAAATAAAATCATTATCATTATTCATATATCATTATGATCAACCCATTAATGGTCTCCAAAAAAGTTTCTCAATTTTATGAACATTTTAATGTTGAATTTATAAAATTTTATGGATTATACACTCATTATAATTTAAGAAATAATCATATGATCAAGCTACGTGGAATCATTCTTCTGATTATCATGGCCTGATTAACATCATCTTATATAATTGGTATATAATCATCCACCTTATCAAGGTAATGTTTTAGGCTTTAATATTATCTTATAAATACTCATAAAATACTCATAGAATTCTACTAACTCTCATTGGTTATTTAATTATTATTCTCTTACTCCACTTAAGTATATAAACCCTTTTATTTGCATCGTAATATAATTTAATCAGACCACTACCTTTCATCCGGATCCTTTAATCCATGATACGTGAAATATGTTACAAAAAATAAATACCTCAACCATAGCTTCTAGATATTTATTCTATATATCTTTATTGAACATAATGAAATCACTCGAATTATTATATTTTATTGAAAACCATTGAAAATTAGTGACAAACATTGACAACAAATATAACTCAAACACAATGTGCTCTCTTCAATATACCTTTTTATTTTTGGTAACTATGTTATATGTATTTTTAAATGAGTATGTCAATTGAAGAATATTTTTCTACTTTCTCCCCCTTTCCATTTATTAATTTATCTATCAAATAACTTTCTAGGATTCCAAACATCGATCTCACATTATCTCAACCAAATTTAATGAAAATTAAAATTCCATCATAAATGGACATTACATAATTATTAATATATTTTCCAAACACAATTTCACTCTAATTATACCCCATCATTTCTTGGTGAAGAAAAAAAAGAATATTATAATTATAAAAAAAGTTTTCCTTCACTAACCAAATTTGGTAACTCATTGAATGTGAACTCATTAAAATGTATTCAACGTTTGTCTACTTCTATTCCATGATTTAGATAATAATTTATAAATGAATAAAATTTAATAAAAATTAACCCATAACAACCTCAATGAATTAAAATATGGATTAAAAAATACAAGTGAAAATAACATGACTAGCTTCTTTGAAGACATTCCTTCATCCAATTATAATAATTTAATGATTGATTCAATTTCTAAAACATTTTTTGGAATATTTATTTTATGTAACCAAGGATGAGAGATAAATAAATTCATAACATTACTAATGAATTCACGTTATGAACATTCTTGAATAATTACATATTCATTATACAATGATTTTTCCATCTTCATCTCTATTATGTAAATCTCTCCCCCTTTATGATCAATTTCATAAGAAAATTATAAAGATGAATATATAAAGAAGATATTATTTATACGAATTATGTGTAGAATACACCAAGATTGATATATTTATCTTTAATATAATTCAATAATAGCGACCACTTAAATGTAATCAAGAATGATCCTCTTATGTTTTCCAACTATCAAATATTGGAAAATTTCAAAGATGAATTTTTTTTCACAGCTATCTTTGGTTATTTGACCTTCCTATAATTTTGGTTATACCCCATATATTATTCATCAACTTTAAATCATTATTATGAAATTAAAAAATTCAATACATAACAGATAATATAATAAGTGAATGTGTCAGGCCATGAAACAGAAAAAATTAGTCTAAGGGTTTAAAATTTTAATTTTTTCAATTGATGTGAAATAATCATCTCTAGTGAAGGAACACCTATTAAAATTCCATGAATCTAATGTAAATAAATTTTAGATAAAAAATTAAGATAATAAATATTTTCATTTTTATTGATTGCATGTTAAAAACAATATTATCCCAAATAAATATTTCTCATTTCACGCAATTTCATATACATATTCATTATCCACACATTCCTGAACAGTATACAAGAATGTTGATATTCAAAATGCAGGTGCTAGTGTGGATATTTGAGGAACCATTGTATATCTCAACGATCACCATTAAGTGATTCCATTGAAATGATAAGGACATATAGGATTGTGTTTGTGTAGTATGAACCTCTCTTCCTAGGATATGGGAGGGCGGTGAGAGGATCTCCCAATTATTGGGGTATGAATAGTCCCCTTGAAAAGTGCTCCCTCTTACATATACACTAGAGTTTAATCACCTAGAAGGTGCTCCTCAACCCCCATACAATCAAATCCCATGAAATATGAAATAAAGGACAATCTATGACCAAATAAATATGTCATAAATGTAATTTAAATTAATATTACATACTTATTATATATAATAAATATATTATTGATTAAAATAAATACACTTACTCAACATGATATGCCTAAAAATATTATATGAAAACATTAATATTATAATTATATTTGTTTAGTAATTATTACCATGTATTCACTTAAATATAGTAAAATGCATAAATTTAAAAATTAACCTAATGTTATTCTATACTCAAATAATAATGAATATATTTATTCATTGTTTACTGTTTATTTTCATACAAATTTCGGTCCCCATGGTGGGTTCCACCATGTCATATACCCCGATTCATAAAAATTTGAAAAAGGATTGAATAAACCGTGTGCATGACACTATAATCCATTTATTTATAGTATTGAATTATCTTCCTATAAAATGATCATTTTCTAGAGACCTGTCCTTTCACCCATGGAGATATGGAAAATTCGGTTTAAAGACACCCTTTATTTTGATCACATGCCATGTAAAATTTAATTTTGTCATGTAATATATCATATTACATGATACAGACTTTGTGTCATCATTCAGTCTTGAATTATTATTTTTTGACTTTACATTATGGACTTACCTTATTCTTCAATGTCAATTAATTTAGGGAAGGTACTATCATCCTGATCAAGGGGGCCCGAGATATTAATTCCATTTAGAAGTGAAAAAATGCAATCTTGGTTGTTCATACAATGTCATACTACTAAACTAGAACCCAAAAAAGGATACCACACCCTCAAATAAATTTCCTAGTTTCCATCTTGCGTCATTGTAAAAAAATAAATATTATTAATTGATAATAATATAACATCATAAGACAATTACACATATTCATATAAAGGAAGTACTAATGAAACATATAACATTTTGAATTCATATTATCAAGTCAATCCTAATGATATAATATACTCATGATAACCAGTTGTGAATTTCAAATATGTTCTATCATCATGATTTATCTATACTATAGTAAATATGTTTAATATAAGTGTCATGTATTCTCCAGTTTATCATTATATACTAGGAACTGTTATACATTTTTGATATAAAAATAAATATAAAGAAACTACCATATAAATATAGTGGGAATATAAGTTTCATCTCAATTATAGAAATATAATAAAAAATTATATATATATATATAACAGTATACTTTTAATGGTAATACATGTACATTATGTATTTTTTTTCTAGGTAACCCACTAGCAACACTCCTAGTTTCAATAGAGCTATATTTTATAGAAAATCAGTCCACTAGCTTACACATCTAAACAAATATTCTACTAATATGTGTCTTCAATTAGAGGGTCTTTATTGTTATCCTATATTAATACTATACTAACGATGAATTGTAATCATTTATTAATATCCATGATGATATAAAATTTCTAAAGTATATTCTATTTCCTCTAGTGTGTCCTAGGAACCTTTTAATGCACCACTACTACAGTTTTATGATTATAAAATTGAATAGAGTCTTAAATGATATGAACATAACCAATATCTAATAAAAATATATGTATCAAAATTACATACTCATCTACATTACAAGTTTTAATATACATAGATTATATGTTTGATTCAACTACAATAGGTTTCTTCAAGCTTCTCCATCTCACTTCACCACTATTTAGGAAAAGGACATAACAATAATATGATTTCTAGTAATCGGGATCTATATAAAAACTAGAGTTAGTGTACCCCCTAACTACTCATTCCTCATGTCCTCCATAGATGTGGATTATATAATTTTGATGGATCATGTACTTCAGGATAGATTTTAAATATACCAAATGTAACTCCACTTGATTGTCCAGATATCAACACTCCATGCATAAATGAGAATCTACATCAAACCCTTTACATATCATTGCATAAATAATCGATACCTCTCGGAAATAATATGGTATTATAATCAATATTCTAAAATATTGGCCTTTTATAGGATTTCTTCGACACATTGATACCATTTTACATTACCAAAAATCGTTACATGAAATGTTACATATTTTCACATTTGAGTACCTTATAGATATATGTACTTTGACTAATTCCAAGAAGAATACAATATTAATATGGTTATATTTTAATCATTGTGATGTATTCTACTTAAACTATGTATTTCATGGATAACAGTACGTTTAACTAAGTGTTAATAGACTATATGAATTTCACATCATTTCCCATTATTAATAAGTCATGTAAAAATAAGATGATGAAAATGTTGTGATTGTAAATCACCATTTTTAAGATACATAGATCTCTTTGAATCTTGATGAAACCAAATACTCTAATGGTCCCATAGAAATTAATATTCCATGATGGTGATTCATACCTCAACCTATTAATTGATCATTGTGGCTTCTATAATTTACTGGAACTCGTTGAATTAATGAACACTTATGATTGTGTCATATTTACATCTTCATCCAGTAACCTATTTAGAATTGACATTTTGACCTCATTTTTAAAAATATAGTTATCATAGATTTATTTTATGGAAATTAAAATTTATAATGATTTCTATATCACAACATTTGATAATTTTACATCATCTTTTACACCATGATGTTTACTAATACCCTTCGCAATTTATCATTCATTATAGATATTTATGTTAACTTACACACACAATTTTTTAATAAATAACCATTTCACACAATTATTTTTTATTAGTTATAGTTTCTACAAATGTATTAATAAAATTATGATACATTGAATCCATTTCAGAATATGTGGAATCTTGCAATTTATTAAAGTCCTTTACACCTACTAGTTTTAGGTTTTAAGTTCACTATTATCTAGGATTTTTGTGCCACCTAATTCTGTGATAATAAATCCATATCATAATTTTTCTATAAACACTATAGTAAGTCTATATAGTACCATGGTCTTAGGAAAATCATTATCTCCCACTATCTCCTGTGGATATTCTTCTCATACGAACACATGTGCATCAACATAATCAAATTAAATAATTTTCAACAATCTTAATTGGAAATGGGACTCCATTTTATATATATTTAATCTAATTATAAAATCACTATTCTATCTAATGGTATGATTATATAATATCATGATTTTTTTATGGTAGGCAATATATATTCAAATCATTATTTGGGATGATAATTTATAACTAGGTATAGTCATAAAAAAACATATAGCATTTCCACAAGAATATGTATGATAGAATTGGATTATAAACAAAACACAACTCATATGGAATTCCATATATATATTTCATTATAACCTAGTTAATGGTATACGTCGTTGTCTGTGATGTTTATACAGAAAATGATAATGAGTGATTTTCAAGACACGTTAATTATCTAACCATGTCACGATACATTTGATTCCACCTTTCACTAACATTATTCCAATGAGTTGTATAAGGATGGGTGAGTTGGGATTCTATCCCACTCTTTTTAAGGGTTCAATAGATCTTTGTTAGATACTACCCACCACATTCTAAGAAGTGTTCCTTAATATTCTTAGCAATCTAGTTTTCACGTTCATGTTTGAATTCTATAAATATATTATTGAAAATAGACTTATACCTCATATAGTATATATGACCATACCTAAAATATTCATTACTAAATTTAATGAATTATGAACCCCCTCTCCATGCCTCTACTAGAAAAAGGGAAAAATATCAATATGAATCAATTCCAACAGTTCGGTAGCCCTTAATCCTTTCTTAGTAATGTGTACTTTATTAATTTTCTATTATAAAGAATTAAGTTATACTTCAAATAGTTTGTATTTAGATGATCTTAAGAACCCTTCTTGATTTAATTTTTTAATTTCTTATCATTTAAACTAAGAATACCTATGTATTATTTGCAGGTACAATAATATAAATTTTTCTTTTTTTCATTGATTACATTAGAGTGTTTTCAAATTAATGTTTATATAAGAAATTGTAATATATCCGTACCCCAATATGTGTTATCTCTATAAAAGGAAAAAATTTATTTCCAAACCTAAAAAAATTCCATGGTGACCAAAAATGACCCAATGGTTATTTTTATAAATATTTATCGTAAATAATAACATTTATTAAATACTAGAACAAAACCATAATGAAATTTCTGGTGATAATCCCCCACTAAAAATGAATCCATTATTGCACCATTTTTTTCCTATAGATACTTCTCACCCATTCGAATATTCTATAATCTACATTATTCTGTTATATGAATGAATATTTGGGACTCTCGTGTTGTATACAGTACCAAAATTTTATATAAATTAGAATTGTGTAGAATGTAAAAAGTACATGTGGTAGAAAAATAATGATGTTCATTTTTCCAATCCTTTTAATTTTAATTCTGATGGCCATTCTCTCAATGTGAAAATTAGAAAGCCTATTACTCATTTTCCTCCCTAAGTATTTTGACTTTTTAAAAGTTCATTGAATCAGTTTATTCAAATTGGGTTTCAACATTGATCAGTTATCATTACCCATCATCTGCTTGTTCTGCACAAGATCTAAAGAATGGGTACTATTCATATCATTGTTAATTTAGAGTACTAAATAAATTATTAATTTAAGTGGCATATTCATGTTTTTCATATATAAATTTATAATAAATGTCCATAATTGTGGTGTATAAGTATAAATAATGAAATTAGTTACTAGTTATTTGTTTAGTTTGATCCCAATTGATTCACAACTCCTACGGTACCAAATTATATTGAGTACTTTAGGTTCCACTTGATTACCATTTTCTATCATGTAACTATACAATTATCTAGATATATTATATATTTATTTCATTTAACTCTCTTGATATAACTATTGGATATAATATTGTATCGTTTAGGCATATTCATCCGTAGTAAATTTCTATAGATTATTATAAATTTATTATGGATATATGCATTGTACATAGAGGGCATCATCTACATGTTTCATATTTTTTATTTATCTTTCTTTCTTGTTCCTTTGTGAGGAGAAAGGGGATGTGTGGACACCATCACAGAAATCATTCTATCCTTCTATAGAACTATACTCAATCAGCTATACCACTCTAAGATGTATTGGTAAATTTGGATATTTTTATTTCTTTGATCGATTGTAGTGATAATGAACTGGTGGTGGGGATTTCAATTTAACTACAAAAAATAAACTTATTTGGTTGTTTCAATATCTTGATTAATATTTAGACATTATAGATTAAATCATTAATTGACTCTGACTATTTTGATGAACCCTAGTATCTCTCACATTTAGATTCCAAATACTACATCGTTTGACTATTCTATTATAAAAGATACTAGAAACCTCTCCTCATAGTCCATGTTATGGCTACACCACTACCCAAATAGATTCTTGTTAGGAACCAGACTATCCAAAAAAAATTTACTAAGGATACTTAATATGTTTATTGAATTACCATACTCTAGGAATTGTAATGCTCTTTCCCAAAAATACTTTTCTCTAAATTTAAAACACATAATGTATAGACAAATTTGATCCTCTAATATTACATTATTCTACCCATAAATTTTATAAGAACTATGTTGTATTATGACTCACCATTAACTAGGGATGATATTAACCTCATACACTCAATTTTGATAATACTTAAATGATGGATGGTGTTACAACAAAATAACACATTTATAATTTTATAATATTTCATGATGAATTTATACTTTTTCAACTAGATATTCATGTACTATATGATTTCACTCGGAACATAACCATAAACTAAATAGAAATCATGCACGTTCAATTTATCTATTCAAGATTGTTTATTATTCAATATGGTAGTTTATGTATTCACTTACACAAAATGATATTAAAGTGTTAAAGAATAAACAAATTAAATGATTGACCATGTTCATTTATTATTGGTTGTTCCATCATTACAAATCTGATTAACCGAGTACCTAGGGTTAATTAATTGTGTCTTGTATGACTCGTTTCAAAATGCTCACGCCGTTCAATGTATATATTTCTTATCTGAAAATCCCCTAATGTAGTTGACTTCCAATTCTTCTTTCATATTCATAATAACAAATAAATATTCACACACTGGTGAGGGGGTAATAGGAATTCATAATACACTTTCAATATAGATATAGTGCACATTAAAATGCATATACTTGTAATATATAATATATAAGAATAAAAAACATTCTAATTAATTAATTATTTAAAGCTAATATAAACTAAATTTAGGAATTCATTAAATAATTAATCCTATACAATCATATTATATTCATTGATCATGATGATCCAACACAACAATTAAATGTGTAATAAAAATTAAATTTCATAAAAATTCATACAGAGGGCGTTATAATGAATTAAAAAAAATTATTATTTAAAGTTATATATTTTGATTGTTATAAAATTACATATATTATTATTCCAATATTATAAATTATTTATTAAATTTTTTAAATTTGGTATTATGATCCTTATTTTTCTTGAACCCCATGAAAATGAGCTTCACGATGAACTACCTTCGCCACGGTTCCTTATTTGGTATCAAATGGATCAGGTAGATTCTGTTGACCTACCTTGGCCACAGTTGGATCTAGGGGTAGCATTCAATGCAAGATATATTACGGGGGGATGAATTATTGGAGGGAAATGGTGGGTGTGGGATCAGTAGGAGGCTTTAGGGGGTTCTACAAGAGGGGGAAGTATGAGTAGTGGGAGACTGAGCTTTTATAATGTCGAGGTCGTTTGAGACAAAGACATTGGGGGTTGGGGTGATGCCATTAGAAGGACATGTTGGTTGTGGTTGTTCCAACAAGGTGTAATTATAGGTCTTGATGTTACAAGGGTTGTACTTGGTGGATGAGCAATAAGGGGCATCCGCAAAACCACCCATTTTCTAGTAATTAGTTTTTTTGATCATGTTCTTGTAAACAATACCACCACACAATTATTGTTTAATATTTATTCTTTTACCCAGGCCATGTATATCCACCCCACTAGTATTTTAATGTTATATTTATTAAATTACATTTTCCAAATCCTATTATAGTTGAATGTAGTATATTTTCAATTAATTATACACCCAACAGAATTATTCCCACTGGTCATAATAGTTTTGGCTATATAGAAAATATTTATTTAAATATATATATATATATATATAAACATAAATATTTTATATCCTTACCAAATTTTTTCAATACATAAAAAATTGGATAAACATAAAATTTATGCTTCAGATGGAATCAAATCATGGTTTGGTGAAATAGAAACATAGTGATTCACACATCATTTTTTTAATAGAAACATAATATTTTATTGGCTAAAAAAATTTCGGGCAATCCTTTTGATATCTAATGAATGTACTATTTGGAATATTAGATATATATGGGTATAAAATTTAAAATTTTCATCACAAGATTGACATAAAAATATTGTATCTATATAAATAAAAGGGTAAAATTATAAGGACCTCATGTAAACTAATATGAAAAAAATGAAAAAGTACCCTAATAGAATTGATTCCACGCTCGAAAACTACGAATATTTTTGTATTTATTCCTAAGTGGAACAATAGTAACGTCCTTAAATATTTTTCCATACATATTATGAAGTTTTATGGGTATAATAAAAGTCATAATTAAAATGATATCATAGATATCCAATGAATCATTTGTCTTATTAATGATCACCACTTTGATGTTTCATTAATTTAAGATGGAGATCTTGTTTCATATACATAGAATTGGAACTTATCTCTCTTGGATGTGAGAGGAAGGAGGTGAGAGCTCTAAAATACTATTTGATGATTGTTCTACCCAAAAGATCTCCCTCTTACTATTATAGTCAAGGTTAAACATAAGAAATTGGATTCCCAACTACCATATAGTTAACTACAACTAAATAATCCATTAATTACATGTAATTGCTAACTAAATGTGTCATAAATTTCATTTACATTCTTATAACATATTATTAATATATAATTTATCTATTATGTGGTAATAGTGATTCATTTAAAAGACTTATTACTACGACAAATATTAAAATAACCTGAATATTAAAATTATATTTGTTCATTAAATATTTTCTAATGTAATCAGTCAAAAACTAGTGAAAAAAATAACAAAATAAATTTAACTCCAATTATTATATAGTAAAATAATAAGGAATTTATCTATCCATTGGAGGTAATTTATTATCAGACAACATTTAGACCCTGTAGTGGATCCCACCATGTCATACACACATATTCATCATATTGTCCATAATTTTTAAATCCCTATATGTGTGACCCCATGGTCATTACCATAATAGACATAGATACAAATCATAGACTAGGATATGATTCTAAAAAAAATCGAGGACTCTATAAAGATTAGGAAAATTTATAGGAATGAAAACCTTTATATTGAACACACTATGTATAATATATATTTTTTATATGAAATCTCAGAATGTAGGATGTGCACATTCTATCCTCATAATTTATTGACTTAGTATATGTCAACCTCACTAGACGTACACATAATCTTCTACGATGTACATGTATTTAGTAAATGTTATACCATATTGGTCAACTAGTGTTGAGATATTACATCCTCTCATAAGTGAAAATTTCTACCTTGATTATTAAATTATTTTCATACAACCAATGATACACCAAACATAAGGTAACAAACTCTAACATAAATGTCATTGTTTGATCATTAATTAATTTAAATTATAAATAAATTTGAACTAATAAAAATCTCATTCAAGGATACCATTATATTTGTTCATATATAAAAAATAGCAAGGACACCTAAAACATACGATGTTTTGTTTTTATGTCAACCCTCATGATCATATCTACATAATTTGACCAAGTTTGAACTTCACGAGAATATGTCTAAATACATATGACCCGCCCAATAAAATATACTCAAACATTATCTATTTTAAAGACTATGATTATTCTATGTAATACTTTTCAATATTCCTAGGAATAAATTTGAAGCTATGTACTATGATAGAATGTGATTATGAGGCCCAGTGAGTTGAGAATTAATTTTATACAACTATTAAATATATTTTTTATTATGCACCCATGGTTTTCCTAAAAAATGGAATATCTCTTAGACAAAGCATTTAATTAGAAACCTAATACCAAAGTTGAATCCAAGCCATGGGGTTTACCCAAAGCATGGCCTATGTATTATTAGTGTGTGATGTTTGCTAAAGGCATCAATTAGATGGTTAGTTTAATTAAAATAAATAATTTATTTATATGTTTTGAAGTTAATTTCCAAAACAATTTCACTATATTAAAATAAGATACTATGGAAGATTGATAAGGATCTCCTCATTCCCTAGGATCATTAAGATGAGCTTCAATAATTTTTATTGATGTAATATTACAAGATGAAGAGTGGTGATACAATTAATGTGAATCGATAGGTGGTGCATTCAGCGAATCATCATTATCGCTAGCTGATGCATTATTCACCAACGATCGATCCAAAATCCAGGTAAGAATTTAAATGATAGTTTCTTCAAAAAAAAATTTAAAATGGTTAATCTTCACAATATTTTCTTTAATTCTTAAATTTTTAAATAAAGTGTGGAATAAGATCATGAATAGAAATAAATTATTATTTGAATATATTTATTTTTTCATGAATTTTTCAAAACTATGTTTTCTCACTCTAAAATCATTTCCATGAAATCATGGTTGACATTGTTTTTCTATTTTTTATTATTTCTTTTCCCCCATCGTTATTTATGTTATTCATCATTCGTCCATGAGGTCTTGATTTTACATTATCCGGGTGGGTTTGAGTGCGATAATTTAACGACCTGGAATTTCCATGGAATTGTTTTTTCTTAAAAACTTTGAAATTTTACGAGTCTGAATTTTCTGACAGCATGGGATTCTGAGGCCCGAAGTGCCCAAAATGATCTTTTGAAGTTTTGTTAAGCTTAATTTAACATGTGTATGCATTTTTACTGAATAAGTGGAATAACTCATAAACGGTTACTCGGATCAGAAATCTAAGGCCATCGTTGCACTCAGGACAGTGGGTTTACCCTATGTGTGACTTCAGTTTAGTCATCGCGGGCCTCCTGTGAGAAAACACGAAAATGGAATCACTATAAATAAAATAATTAAATAATGATATTTTATTTTTCAAATGCTTATAACTCACAAACGGTAACTCGGATTAAAAATCTGAGACCACATCTGAACTCATGAGTGTAGGCTTTTTTTAAGAAGATACATACTGGGGTTGGCGAGGGCCACCATAGTAAGTTAGTTTTTTTCCATAAATATAATAATTAAGTAAAAATTATTTTATTGTAATATTCATAACATCTAAACGGTAACTCAGATTGGAAATATGAGGGTACTTTTGGGTTTGCTGGGTTGTATTGCACCTAGGCATAGGCTAACCTTGAAAGAAGTGGGTTGAGGGTGGCTGATAATAATTTTCCGAACTTTTTTTTGGGTAAGTTCATTAAACGTGCGAGCGATGTTTTATATCTTTTGAACTGGTGCTCGAAATTGATATATGAGGATATCGTTGAACTCACATCGCCGGTAATTTCTTAAGGATACCATTATTGTGGGTGCGTTTTATCATTAGTGAAAGATAATTTTTAGAGGTTCAATATTAAGTTGAATAAAATAACTTATTCACATTATTTTAATAGAGGTGGTTAAAACCACCAAGTGGTGGTTGGAGGTGGGGGCCACGACACCAAAACATCCCATGAAAGGTTATGGAGGTGGGTCCCACCCCTACATAACCTCCCTTTGAGAATTATTATGCGGGTCCCACCCAACCTCTCTAACTCCCCATGAACCCCCAATTAAGGTGGATGAACTCTTCACTTCCCCCCATTAATTTGCGGAACCTCTTCACCTTCCCCTTAATGGTGCCCGCACAACTAAAAATAATTAATATTGAAATTAATTAATTTTTGAAGTGATTTAAATTCTTAGGAATGCATTTTTCCAACAATAAAATAGAAGATCATATACATTTATTTTGGTCGGTGATTCTCTTTTGAGGAGTTTTGGGAGAACTCTTGGAAGAACGACATCCTCTCAACGAAGAACCCCGCACATCTCTGAAAAACGATGAAGACTGCCCTCGATCCTTGAACATGCTAAAAGAGAAAGAGCCACCCGCGAAGAACGTCGATGACGCTTCTTCCTCGGACACTCTCTGACATCAACAAAATAATGCCGTCGTCAACGAACAATCATCCAATCAATGTAGGGGTCTGTTTTGATTAAATTAAATCCTTGTTCCTCATCAATTATTATTCTTAGATGAAGTACACTAGTTATCTCCTAATGCGGCGGGCGTATGATGAACAAACATGGCACGACACCCCTCCATTGATTCTTGTTTGGTTAACGATGGAGGCAGATCCGGAAGAGCGTGGTGACATTGCACCGCGCCGGATATGAACCACGGTCGGGAGGGCCGTGGCAGATGAAAGAGGTGTGGCTTCATCACACTATGCCACACCAGAGCGAAACTGTGTTCTAGGCGGGCCACGACAAAGGGGTGCAGTGCCGTCGCACAACACCGAAGAGGAACCACGGCTGGGAGGGCCACAGTGGATGGAGAAACGTGGTGTCGTCGTGCCTTATGGTGGAGCCAAAGGCCACATCCAGGTAGAGCTATGGTAATGGTGGCACGTCATTGACACATCATGTGGGGGGCAGTAGGACCACAACGCCATCACTCCACGACAGAGGATCAGTGGCGGTCGTCCTGGACGGCCGCCGAGGAGCTGGACAAGAGAGACCTCCCGCGTCCCACAGCTCCCGAACCGGCTCAGTGAGCCGGTTCTCTTCGACAACCTGGTGGGGGTGGGGGGATTGACACCCCCTCCCATATAAGGTAGACCGGGCCGCCAAGGTCGGGCTACCCCTCGGCCGTGCCACCACGGCCGGGCCTTCATGGGTTGGTCTTCCCTCATGATGTGCCATGCCTTCGGGCCGCGTCGTGCCTTCGGGTCGGGACGTACCTTCATTTCGGGGTGACCACTCTGGTCGGGCCGCACCAGTGGACCGTGTAAGACCCCAGTTCGGTCCGGGATGGGCTGAGTCGGTCCAACGGGGTCGGACCGGACCCGAACCCGCTACTTCCATTTACACCTTTTCCCCCGCATCATGGGCTACAAGTGTCCAAATGACGAATTTTCTATGGCGATGGATTTATTGATGTGAGTTGATTCTATTGGCATACCCCGCTTGACGTTTGGACACCGTTGGGGTATTGTTGGGATGGTTTGAACCTAAAAACCAACTGGGCCCCTAGAAAGGAAATGCCAATAACTCTCAGAATGGGCGTCTGATTGACGCTCCGTATTTCATGTTGGCTTACTTATGATGATTCGGAACTACAGGATACATAAAATCAGGACATCGTCATAGTTTATGTATCACCACTTGGGTCGAGGAGCGGACCCTCCCAGAATCGAGCGTGCTATGTGCAGGAACCCTAGGGCTGGCTGCGACGATACTATACCAGGATATTTCATGGATTCGATATCAATGACTACTATACCGGAATCCTTCGTGGGTTCAATAGAGATGAATAAATTAATGGGATCCTCCATGGGTCTGACAGTTCTAACTTCTATTCCTATATCCTGTGCGGGACAGACAGAATAGCTGGTCTTGTATCCTGTGTGGGTCCAACATCATAGCTGGTCTGGTATCCTAAGTGGGTCTGACAACTTAGATGAATTAGTGACTACATCTGATCATCTCTATCATTCTACAAAAGATTTATACCTATGTGAGCTGAGTCTTGTCTTTCAATCATTATCATCGAAGTTATTGACTTTACTTTCTGTGTGGACTGGGTTGTGCATGGGCTCGAGAATTGGAGACGGACTGTGACTGGTATCTTAGGTATATGTATGGGAATATACCTAAGTAGGGTTGGTTGATAGTTTGTGATGGTATCCTTCTATTGTGGTTTATCCTTTATGGATTCTCAGAGACCTTCGGGGGTCTTGGGTTCCCCTATTAAGTATTGTTATACTCACCCCTGTACGGGCTTTGCCTGCACCTTGTATTGTTATGTGCAGACTACGAACATCAGTGTTCAAGGGTGAGGGTCATGGATGGTAGGCTTCTTGGAGTTGGACTAGACGAGAAGTACCATAGTGACGAGTTATTTTAGTTCTATACCTACCCTTCAGGTAGGATTCCTCAGTGGACGATCCAGGAGATGTTTTCCTTTTTCTCCTTGAACTTGTTCTTATTTTTTAGTTGGGTTTGTATACTGAACCATTTACTTTCAGCACTAACTTTGTATTCAGTTTTACATAGTGCTTTGCTTCTAGTTGTGTACTCTGATTATTTGTGATTTCTTTTTATAATGGAAATTCCTTCCCAGTATAGGGATTTATGCCTTTTGTGCTAGTCTCCATCCCCTAGCCAATGGAAGGCAGGCTTGGGGTAGTCACGACACAGGTCTCAAGAATGGGTTGTGACAAATTGGAATCAGAGGATTCGGTTCTACTGCAGAACATAGGACTATGACCTTTATTACTGTGAAGAAATAGTGTAAAGAGTACTGAGTGTGGTTTTTAGTCCAGGGAGTCCAGTACTGTTGCGGTGACCGATGCATCCATACACCAGAATCCCAACTTCTGGTTTCCTACTAAGTGCAAGAAAACACTGATTGCGAGAGTGTTTTCAAGAGTCTTCTTTGTGAACTCTTTGAGTCATCTAAACAGGTATAGCTTATTGACTGTGGCCCACCTGTTCTTTATCAGGATGCCGCAGCATAGAATGCCAGCTAGGGTTTTCCGAGAGAGAACACAATGATGACCCACCGAGTGATGAGGCTCCGGTTTACGGCCCTCTTTCTATTTTGGTACCTTCGGGTGATGTACCAGCAACACCACCACCCATTGGGAAGCAGATGCCACAGTCCTCATTGGAGGATGGTCCGCATTGAATGATCGCATTGCACGAGTTCCATCGGAAGAGACCTCTAAGGTTACGAGGTGAGACAGATTCTCATGTAACAGAGGACTGGATAGAGGCGATTACTAGAGTTTTCCGCCTAGTTGAGACAATATTAGAGAAGATTTTGATCTTAGCTTCCGTTCTTTTTTAGTGAGTGACCATGAAGATGGTCCGCATAGAGATGAGGTTTCGGCACTTGGACCGTTTCTTGAGATGGTACCTTAGAGCAGTGTGCCCACTATATAACAACTCATTGGTAAACAAACACTCCCAGTGGTACCGGTAGAGGACACATGTAGGCGTTGTGACTTACATGTGTTTTAGCCCCATATACCCTCATGTTCCGAGGTGAGCCTGCCCCACAAGAGGCTAAGGACTGGCTTGTGGAGGTGGATTAGATTTTTCTAGAGCTTATACAGTTTCCATAGGATGACATGTCTGTAGTTGAGTATTCATCGAGGTGTACCGACCATTCCTGGTACTCGATGAATATGATGTGAATAGTACTTTAGAGCTCGGACCTCTGAGCAAGGTGTGTTTGAGGACATCCGAGACATCACTTTTCCCTATATTCATTCCTACTTATGTTAAGGTGCTAGAGGGAACCATTGTGATTTAATGTTATTTGGATAAGCAGATACAACCAGTGAATGTTTGCAGTGGGAAAGAGGGAACTGGTGCCAGTCCCATATACATGGATGTGTGAGATGTTTCAGGAAGAGGTAGTTTTAAGAAAAGGTGAATCTGTAGGGAAATAGACATAGAAATGATGATTGGAGAGAAGCATGAGGTGGTGTACATTTTGACATGTTACTACCACCCACATTGTAGTCCCCGTTAGGCTCAGGGAGCTGGTGGACATGGTAAGAGAGTAGCTGCATGCGGTCAAGGAGTGTGACCAAAGGGCTCTAGGAATGATTCGAGGTACGATATGGGTATAATACTAGATACCGTATCAATATACATAGATATGAACCATTCCTTCCATCCACGAATCTTTTCTCTGACCTAGAGTTTCCGGTTAATCCGTTGACATGACCATCACGTCTAGAGATACCTTTGGGAGGAGACTCGATAATCACACATACACCGATGGTGTGATCTGACCCTTAAGGTGAGAGTTTCGGTTGGAACCTCTTAGTGCAGTGTCGAGGCCTTAATAAGTTAGTTTGCATATGGACTGGGAAACCACAGTTCATACACATATCAACTGTATTAGGAAAAAGGTTTTGGTTTATCTACAATGCTGGGATGGGGTTTTCATTGGTCGGTGAAAAGAAAAACCCCGGAAGCAAAGGATGAAATCATGCATAAGTGGGTGGATAAGATCACTCATGAGTCAGACAGACTTACCTTTGTGCCGGGATTTTCCAGAGTTGACACACCACTATCATCTTTGGCAAAGAAGGGTCAAACCTCTGTGTGGTCGGAGAGATGCCAGTATAGATTTCAAGGGCTGATGTAGATGGTGACTACTGCCCCAATCTTGTGTCTTCCAAAGGAAGGAGTAGGGTACATTGTTTATGGTGACTCATTAGGGACCAGACTCGGATGTGTCCCGCTCCAGGAGAGAGCATTGATCACATATGGTTTTTAGTAGCTAAGACAGCATGAGCTGAACTACGCTACCCATGACCTGGAGTTAGAAGCAGTGGTCTTTTCCTTGAAGATGTGGTTGAACTATCTTATGGGCTAATGTTTTACCATATACTTATATCAAAAGAGTCTCATGTACATCTTTTCTCATGAGGACCTGAACCTGAGATAACGACGTTGGCTATAGTTCCTTCAGGACAATGACTTCCAGATAGTCTAAACTTCTGAGAAGGGGAACGGTGAAGCAGATGCACTCATTTGGAGATCTGGTATACAACTGCTAGGCAAGATGATAGAGGAGTTGGCTGATTTACAGATATCCTTTTTGGATAGAGATAGAGTACCCTTCCTTCAGTATTTTACAGTCACTCCCCCACTTATTCAGCGAGTCAGGGAGCCGCAGCTTGGGGACACGAACTAGGTAACACGATGTGCTTAGATATCCACATGATACGAACCTGATGGATTTTCCGAAGGGCTGAGAACATCATCCTCTTTAGAGAACATAATATGGTGCCAATGTCACATTAGGAGTAATTTTTGAGGGATTTTAACACATCCCCTTTAGAGGTACATCCAGGAGTGGTGAATATGTACTAGGACCTTCGACGACATCACTGGTGTCCAGGTATGAAGAAGGCGATAGGCAAGTTTGTCTCTTTTTGCCTCACTTGTCAGCATGTGAAGGCAGAGCATCAGGTACCAGTAGGCTTGTTTCAGTCTTTAGAGGTCTCAAAGTGGATGATGGATAAGAAATATATGGACTTCGCGATGGGTCTTCCATGTACATCCAAGATATGGAGACCTCATGAGTTCGAGGATGGCGACCATGTCTTTCTATAGGTCTCACCTCAATGAGGACTCTGTAGATTTGGATGTGGTGGAAAGATATATTTGTGATTCATTGGACCTTTTCAAGTCCTCAGTAGAGTAGGCGAGGTGGCTTACCACTTAACTATTCCACCTCAGTATCACCGGGTGCACAACGTCTTCCACGTATATCACCTAAGGAGATATGTGCACGACCCGTCCCACATCATCGTCCACGGGGAGCTGGACATCGATGATGGGGTGACTTTAATGGAGTTTCCAGAGGAGATTGAGGATCGAAAAGACCATGTTATGTGTGGATGGTCGATTTGTCTGGTGCGCATTCACTGGCTGCTCGGCAACATCCAGGAGAGAACATGGGAGTGAGAGGCTTAGATTCATGATCAGTACCCCCATTTGTTTGCTTAGTGTGAGTTATAGCTTACGAGGATTTAAATACCTTAGTTAGGGATAAACTAATGCCCTGGAATTTATGTGGAATTTTTTTTCATAAATACATTGGAATTTTATCAGTCCGAAAATTCTAACGCTGCACGATTCTGTGGCCCGAATTGCCCGAAATGATCCGTCGATGCTTGGTAAAGCTTAAATTAACATGTGTATGCCATTTTCTATAAAAAGTGAAATAAATCTTCAACAGTTACTCGAATCAGAAATCTGAGGCCACTATTGCACTCAGGATGGCGGGTTTACCCTAGGCGTTACTTATGTTTAGTCGGCATGGGCCTCCTGTGAGAAAACCTGAAAATGGTATAACCGTAAATTAAAAAATAAAATAAAGTTATTTTTTTCAATTGATTATAACTCAAAAACGGTAACTCGGATTAAAAATCTGAGACCACTGCTGAACTTGTAATGATAGGCTTTTTTAAGTAGTTACTAACACGGGTCGGTGAGGTCCACCAAAGAAAGTTAGTTTTTGGCCGCAAATAAAATAATTAAGTGACAATTATTTTATTATAAAATTCATAACTTCTAAACGGTAAATCATATTGGAAATAAGAAAGTACCTTTTGGATCATTGAGGCTTATTTCACCTAGGAATAGGCTATTGTTGACCGCAGTGGGTCGAGGGTGGCTGATAATAATTTTCCGAACATTTTTTGGATACGTTTGGTAAACGTGCAAGAGACGTTTTATATCTTTTGATCTGGTGCTCGGAATTGAAATATGAGTAGACCGTTAAACTCACAGTTCCCATATTTGCGTAAGGAGACCTTTACTGTAATTTTATTTTATCATGAGTGGAAGATAATTTTTGGAGGTTTTAAATTAAGTTGAATAAAATAAAATATTCACTTTATTTCATTTGAGGTGGTTAAAACCACCATGTGGTGGTTGGAGGTAGGGGCCACCACACCATAACCTCCCCTCAGAGGTTATGTTGGTGGGGCCTACCCCCACATAATATCCCTTGGAGGATTATTAGGTGGCGCCCACCTGACCTCACTAAATCATCTTGAACCACCAATTAAGGGGGATGAACTCTTCACCTCCCCCCATTAATTTGTGGAGCCTCCTCACCTTCCCCTTAATGGTGCCAACACACCTAAAATTAATTAATGTTGCAATTAATTAATTTTTGAATTGATTTGAATTCTTATGGATTCATTATGCCAACAATAAAATAGGAGATCATATACTTTTATTTTTGTTGTTGATTCTCTTTGGTAGAGTTTTGGGAGAACTCTTTGAAGAATGACATCATCCCAACGAAGAACCCTCCACATCTCCGAAGAATAATGAAGACCGTCCATGATCTTTGACCAAGATAAAAGTGAAGGAGCCATCCGAAAATAACGTCGATGAAGCTTCTTCCTCATACACATCTCGACGTCAACAAACAATGATGTCATCAACGAACAATCATCCAATCAAGGTTGGGGTTTGTTTTGATTAAATTAAATCCTCGTTCATCGTCAATTATTATGGTTTGATGTAGTCCACTAGTTATCACCTAATACAGAGGGTGTAGGCTGAACAAACACGGCCAAACGTCCCTCTATTGATTCTAGATTGGTTTAAGATGGAGGCAGAGGGCAGAAGGGCTGTATCACCATCACGCTGCCACGAAGGAGCAGTGGCGGCCAGTGGTGGCGGCCGTCGAGGTGCCGGACAAGCGGGACCACCCAGGTCCCGTGGCTCCTGAACTGGCATAGTGTGATGGTTCTGTTCGACAACCAGGGGGCACGACACCCCCCTCCCATGTAAGGTCGACCGGGCTACCACGGCTGGGCCGCCATGGCCCTGGCCACCTTCAGGTCGGGCCAGGCCGCACATTCGGTCCTGGTCATACCTTCGGGCCAAGTTGACCACTCGGGTCTCCCCGCACCCACGGACCAGGTGATTCTGACTGGGTCGGACCTCACCTAGACCCACTACAATCATTTAAACCTTTTATCCCACATCTTAGGCTACAGGTCTTCGTACGACGAATCTCCTACGATAATGGATTTCTTGAAGTGAGGCGATTCTTTTGGCATTCCCCGCTTGCGGTTTGGAAGCAGTTGGGGAACTATCAGGTTGGTTTGAACAAAAAACCAACCGGGTCCCTAGAACAGAATGTAATGACCCATAAATTTCAAGGAATTTTTTTTTCCTAACTTCTTTGGAGTTTTACGAGTCCGCAGTTTCTGATGGCACCTGATTCAGAGGCCCGGTGTTCCCGGAATCAATTTCTGAAGTTCATCTCGGATACGTTCAGTGAATGAATGAGCGGGTTTTCCTATGTTTTCAATCGGTGCTCGAAATCGAAATATGAGGGCAGCGATGAAACCGCGGCGCTGGTAATTGCATAGGAACACCTTATCTAGAGTTTCGTTTTCTCAGGAAGAGTTGTTAAAAATGTGAAGAATAAAAATAAATTTGTTTTAAAGTTTTATTTTCACTCCTTACTAATGGTTTTAGTGTTATGGGAAATAAAGTTGTGTCACAACTTATTTCACCTCATCCTTGTGAGGAAGTTGGGGTGGGGCCCACATGATCTCCCACCTCCTTCAAATAACCTATCACCCCATTCATTTAATTCTTCGACAACTCCCCTCATTTAATATGAGGAGACTTCCCACCTTCCCCTCTCTCCCATTAATATTTGCCAAATCTCTTAATTAATGGATTGGTTATTTTAATTAACAAGCCAATAAAATATTATGGGAGTGCCTTTCTTTTATTCTAGTCTTGGCATTCGTTGTGTAGGGAGGATTTTTTTGGAGAGCTCAAGAGAAGACAAGTGTCCTCCCTCCGACGAAGAATGAGAGGCCGCCGTGGAGACCTACGCCAACAACAATGTTCTTCTTCTTCTTCTTCAGACGTCGATGGAATCGATACCGCTCTTCCGCGACCTTCGACTTCTGCGACTCGAAGACATGCGACGTCAATTTAAGGGTATGAGATTATTTGAGAATGATATTATTTCTCATGGTTGTTTCCTTCTAAACAAAGAACACACAACAAATCAACATTGATCAGCAAATGATTCATTTAAAATTACGAGATGGGAACATTGGTATGATACAACTCTTTTATGAAGTTGTGGAAATGATTTGATTAAACTTTATTTATGTAAAATTGAATGTTTATTCATTATAAAATCTTGTTTAAATATTTCCATTTGATAACACCTAATGCAGAGGGTGCGGACCGAACCAACACGGCCTGACAACCTTCCGCAAATTGTTGTTGGTGCACGGATTGACAGAGATGGTGAGACAAGACCGCAACGACATTTAGAAGTCATCGCATTGACGAGCATGTCCCGGAAGGACCGCTGGTGAAGACGACAGGCGAAACGGACCCCCGGAGCGCGTTCAGTGGTACTCAGATGGCGACTGCGGCGCACCGCCGAAGAAAACCGTCGCAGCTGAGCTGCAGCAGCGGAGGAAGAACTGGAAAGGCAGAATCCATTCTGGGTTGGGTGGGGCGGCATTAAGCTGTGCTGGATTCGTTCAACCAGGGGGGGGTTGTAACCCCCCGCTCCTCGCTAGTCACGCGGGCCGCCCCGCGCCAGTAGAACTGGCCATGCCGAGTCGAGCCGCCCGTGCTTGGCCGGACCCCTACGCCGGGCTGGGCCGTGCCGGCTGGGCTGGGCTGACCCAGGGGGTATCATTCCGAGTCAGACCGGGCTCGAACTCCCCTATTCTTGTTCAGTTTCGTTCAAACACCCATAACCTGGGGTACAAAACTCCGATCGATGCACCGTTAGTTGCGATGAGATCCTTGGACATAGATGGTTGTTTCGGTATATTACACTCAAGGCTTCGAAGAATTTTGGGTATGGCCTGGTTGGTTCGAACACAAAACCAACCAGGCCCTCAGAGTGGAAAGGCCTATAACTTGACCTCCAGAAGTCCGATTGACGTTCCGTCCACATTGTTGGATTCCTCATTGTGGGACGAACCTTTTGGATTACTCTGCTCGAGGTTTGGACGCAGTTGGAGTATGGACGGGTTGGATTTTACCCGAAATCCAACCGGGCCCCTAGAATAGAAAAGCCGATAACATTCAGACAAGATGTCTGTTTGACGAACCGTCAGTGGCGTTGGTGATCACATTGAGTATGGTCCCTATGATTATACCCTATGTGAGATTGGGGTAATGTTGAAATACGGTCGGGTTGGTTTGCACACGAAACCTACCGGGACCATGGGATGAAAAGGCTAATAACTCACATTTCGGGCGTCCGATTGACGCACCGTCTGTTGCATTTAGACCCCTATGACGAGGCGGTCCTCTAAGATATTTCTTCATGGGAATTTGTGAAACTTGTAGTATCGACCTATAGCTCATGGAGTAGACACTCCTGGAGACGAGCGTACATAGTACGGAGACCGTGTAGCTGGCTGAGCCCTGATGACTGCTTGTCTAATTTGATTCGGAGTGACTTGCATAGCCCAGTGGGGAGAACTACTTTTTGAAGTGGAAGACCCATGGCGGAGGAGCACTACTTTGTGAGGTGGAAGACACGCGGTACTCGAAAAGAGGAGTACCTCTATAGGCTATGAGGGGGAGCAGTGCTGTGTGAGGTGGCAGACCCATGGCGGAGGAGCACTACCTTTTTGAGGTGGATGACCCGCGGTACTCGACAGGAGTAGTACCTCAGCAGTCTTAGGTTATTGAGCAGTACCTCGGAGTCATGATAGGATCATTGTACTTGTCAGAGACGAATCTCTTCAGTAGTTATAGTTTCGATAATGAAAATCCCGGTTTGAGCTGAGTCAATGACCATTGTATTTACCTCATGATTGAGATGGGTTACTAGAAAACTTACATATATGTATGGGTATATACCAAAGTAGTGGTTATCCGTCGACTTCATATTTGTGTCATACCTTGTGGCTGAGAAGGGTTACTTAGTAACACAGGTATAAGTATGGGCTCATACCTAAATAAGGGTTATCTAATGAGAACATTATTTGTGATTATCCTTGTTGGATTTTAGTGAGACCTTGAGGGTCTCGGGGTCCCTACTGAGTATCGTATACTCACCCTTGCACGGGATTTTCCTGAACTTCATTTTGTTGGTTGCAGAAGACGAAAATCATTGATCGTGGTTGTGTCTTGTAGAGCTGGACGGTCCCTAAAGGTGGATCTCACGATGAGTCGGTACCCGGAGGTGGATCTCACGATGAGTCGGTACCCGTAGGAGACAGACAGTCGTGGAGTGCTGAGGAGGACATCTGTACCTACCCTTCAGGTAGGAACCTGGAGGATGATCCTGGAGCTTCTTGTAACCTTTCAGCTATTGTCCTTTGAGTTGTACTTTACTTTCAATTTTAGTTGTACCTTTCTTTTGGTCTTGTATTTCCAGCCCCTTGTACTTTCATCACGTTTGTTATACTGCTTTACTTAGTGTAGCTTCTGCTTGTACTCTGATAGTGTGCTTTCATTTAGTAAAGGCAATGTCGTCCCTTTTTATTGGGATTTACTCCTTTGGTGCTAGTCGCCATCCCCTGGACTTTGGAAGGCGGGCTTCGGGTAGTCACGACACGGGCCCCAAGGATGGGTTGTGACATAGAAATGCCAAAAACTCTCAGATCAGGCGTCTAATTGACACGTTGTGTGTTGCGTTGGGTTCCTTATGATGATACAGAACTATGGGATTTATCAACTCAATACTTCATGGTAGTTGATGTATCGAAACTGGGATCAAGGTGTGGACCCTCCCTGAATCGAGCGTGATGTGTGCGGGAGCCCTAGTGCTGGATGCAACAATACAGTACCGGGATCCTCCATGGGTTCGACAGCGAAGACTATTGTACTGGAATCCTCCATGGGTTCAACATCGATTACTACTATACCAAAATCATCCATGGGATCGACAGCGATTACTACTATACCAGGATCCACTATGGGTCCGACAGTTCTGACTTTTGTACTTGTATCCTGTGTGGGTCTGACAGAATAGTTGGTCCTATAACTTTTGTGGGTCCAACAGCTTAGCTAGTCCTGTATCCTATGTGGGTCCGATAGTTAGACGAATCAGTGACTACATATGATCATCTCTATCACTCTACAAAAGATGTATACATGTGTGATATGAGTCTTGTTTTTCAACCACTATCATCGAGGTTATTGACTTTACTTCTTGTGTGGACTGGGTTGTGCTTGGGCTCGAGAGTTGGAGTCGGACTGTGACTGGTTACATAGGTATATTTATGGGCATATACCTAAGTAGGGTTGGTTGATACTTCATGATTGTATCTTTATTCTATGGTTTATCCTTTGTGGATTATGGGAGTCCTTCAGGGGTCTTGGGGTCTCCTACTGAGTATTGTTATACTCACCACTGCACTGTCTTCGCCCACACCTTATCGTGTTATGTGCAGACGACAGACAGCTGTGATCGAGGTTGAGGGTGATGGACGAGAGGCTGCTCGGAGCTGGACTAGACGGAACGTACCACATGGACGAGTTGTTATAGTTATGTACCTATCCTTCATGTAGGATTCCTTGATGGAGGATCCAAGAGCTATTTTCCCTTATTACTTGTACTTGTTCTTATTGTTCAGTTGGGTTTTTATACTGGCCCATTTACTTTCAGCACTACCTTTGTATTCATTTTATCATAGGTTTTTGCTTTCTATTGTGTACTCCGATTGTGTGTGATTTCATTTTATAATGGAAATTCCTTCCTAGATTAGGGATTTACGCATTTGGTGCTAGTCACCAGCCCTTGGCCTTTGGAAGGTGGGCTTGGGGTAGTCACGGTATAGGTCCTGAGGATGGGTCATGACAGATCGAACCTCTATATTCATTGAGGTGACTTGAGAAACACGTAGTTGAACACATTATGTATGGTTTGATAAACTAGGGGGATTTTGTTTTGAGGATGGATGTGATCGGTACTACATATCTAGGATAGTGATTGGTGGTGTTTTGGGATTAGGTCATTGATCCCCATTTTCATGGCTATCGCATGGTGATGACATGTTGTGTGCCAAGGATTTGTCCTGAGTATAGGTCATTAATAGAATATCATGGTGTAGGCTACTCTATGTTTTCATTGCGGTGTCCAAGATTGGATATCCAACTATGTGGTCGGACATAGTAAACATGTTAGGGGTTAATAATAAAAATATTATTATTAAAGGTGATGTGTTGATAAAATATAAATATGGATTTCTTATTATTATTATTTTTAATAATGAAAATAGTTGTGGAATAAAAATTGTTGCTGGATAATATAATTATCTGTGTTACATTTTATTATGTGGACATTCATGGAAAACTAATTTGAAAAATTATATTATAATAATGAATGAGGGGTTTATTATCACAGGGTAATTTTGATAAAAGTAATTGACAAAAAATAAAATGAAAAATAGACAAGGAGGTGAATTCCACGTGTTTTGTGGGAATATGGGTGGGGAATATACCATTCACACTTCAAATTGGTGTTATTATAATAATTTTAATTTGGATAACACTAATAAATTGAATAAATTGGAAACACATATTGACGAGGGATAATGGGTGATGGCATGCTGGGTGTGAGATCAAAAGGGTGGGCTGTGGTATGTGTGTCCCTACAATGGTGAAAGTTTATAAAAACAATATATAATAGTATAATTATTGTTATTATCAAAAATAAATTTGAGTTGTAACCCCATCATGTGATGTTGGTTGGACGTGTTTTCAAGGACAGTGTGACCCTAGAATTGAGACAATCATTTTAAGACTGATGTTGGACTCCTTTTTATTGACTCATTCATTGATTCAATGAAAAAAACTATAATAATAAAATTATTATAATTTATAAATATTATATCTAACATATGTTTTTTATACAATGTCTGAATTATGGACTATATACATCATCACAACCCAGAAATTATTGTTGATTTTTCAAGACAAATATCAGGTGATTAATTCATGTTAGTGTATCTAGAAAATGAATCATTGTTAATGAATTATGTAGTGAAATGTTACCTTTTCTTCATGTGTCCATTTTGGGAATGTGAATAGAATATCCAAAGCATTTTTTCAATGAGAATCAAAATAGTGTGATTAATTTATCAATCTGTGTCCATTTATAGAGGCATACTGGTGGAATAAAATTTTTTCCCTTTGGACTAATGACAAGCTACATGCATTCGTCGATATTTTGGTTGAGACATGTCTAGTAGTACCCCTAGATTGTGTGGCACTGTGATGAGGAGTCACATAAAAAGGATGGTTACTAATGGGAATATGTGAAAAATGGTATGCTTCATTGATGGTCATTTGGAAATATTTGAATATATTCATCATTGGAAAACATTAAATATGGAGATTCCTTAACTCTCTCATTTGAGATTCAATTTTTACATAGAATATATATAGTCTTCTATATCAATACCATTGGATTTGATTACACTATTTCCCTAAGAGATAAATTAGCTCGGGGTGTGCCATGTGCTTTCTTTGATTATATTCTCATGGTTGGACGAGTTTACTCCCTTACTATAGGTGGTGATGACTTGATGTCTAGTTGAACCATTCATCTGGTCGAGCCCCATGTTCTTAGATGAGTTTACCTTCTCTCCTTTGGAAGTGATATTAAATTTCAATATATCTTTAATATTGTGTACTATCTAGTGTATTTCATTTCTTTTTTTATGTATTACATACACCTTCATGATTCATATTATCTTACTGGAAATGTATATACTGACACTTGTGTGGCCCATACATGTATGTGATGTGTCTTATACAGACTAAAGATTGGGTAGTGGTGTCTTGAGAGGATCATAAGTATACTTGGTGTTGTGAACAATGGATTAAAAATCAGATTTAAATGATGGTATCTATCTACCTTTTCTATTCAATTATGGTAAGGATGGGGCATATTTCTATTTGGGAATGGATTTTTTCCTTTAATTTTCTATTCCCATTGACAAAATCTTCGACACCATATATTTTTTCATGCATGTTCTACTTTATAGTTTTATAATCTATTTATGTTAATTATTATGCACTTATTCATTGATATGTTATGGTGTGTTCATATTGGTACTTTGGAAAATGCATCTTATTTAGCTTATTCCTTTTTGTGATTATTTCCACCCTCCAGCCTTTGAAGTTGTACATGGGGTAGTTTAAACACAATCTACACTATGGTATGGTTCATGAAATCTATATCCCATCAGCCCGATGTATCTAGACCATAGAACAAATGTTTAAGATTAATTTCATCATATCACAAGATTCTCATTATAGCCTGGGAACTATTATAACCATTATTATATCATATTTAATATAAAAAAATTATTATATAAATATTGTGGAAGTAGATGTACCAAAAATATTATGGTAATATAGATACATGTATATATATGAAACTGTATACATTTCATTATAATAAAAGTACACAAAGGATTTTGGTCTAGGGACCACACACAATAATAAGGCTGATCCTTATTGTTTATTAATTTGAACATAAATTCTCACATAATTATCAAAACCAAGTTGCTTCATTTAATCAATTCCTAATTTATGAACATATAAAATTCCATTCTAATTGGGTTTGTGTGGATATTATGAATTATTAAATTTATCTCTATGTTAAATTTTTCATCCTAAGATCCTCTAAATAACTTTTATCACCTGGTGAAGCATTCACATTTACATAGATCTATTCTTATGATAGATTTATTATAGAACAATATTTATAGGTGTTTATATCCATGATACACCTCTCACCATGATTTTGTTTTACATTCATGTGGAATGTTTTTTCATAATCCCTTGATTGTGCCCCTTCCATTTTTCTCATACACTCATATTTTTCATTCTAGATTACTATCATATCATTATGAAGATTTGAAATTGGTTTCGATATTGCGCATGAGTTATTTTGAGTGCCCTGTAAGTTTTGTTATGTTAATCCAACTTATTTTATTTAGAAACTAAGGCCTTATATTAATTCCAATATGAAAACTTCTTTGGGAGATTTTTATTATATCATTATTTTGTTGACATTCCATGGTTTCTTCTTCTAGATAAATTTTCAATGTCTTATTTACTAAAAATCTATTTACATGTTTAGTTTATGATTCACCATTCTTGTAACCACCGTATTTTCCAACATCAAATATATTTTCAATTATTCTATGTTTTTTGAAATATATATATATATATATTCACAATATTGTGAATGTTGTTTATTAATCTATGTCTTTCTCCCTATGACATAGGACTTATTTATTTTATTTAAATTAGAGAATTGTCACAACAATCTAATGCAGAATTCAAGAATCTATTATAGAACCAAAATTTATCAATATAACATTTTATTTTTCAATAAAATATATATCATTTATAGGTCACCATTATAAATTGTTTTATTCATAGCGGGGATATGAGTTACATACATTTTTTATCCACCGTATATAAGGAGGAACAATCCTTCTCTCTTTTCTTCATCCGTGACTGTAATGATTTTTTTCAGACCTGTGCATTTCATGAAAAGAGATTTAGAAACACTATTATGATAAGATTGGGATAATACTTATTATTTTATAGATTCTTGTAATGGATTATTTAATGATATAAAAATACTATTATCAAATTTTCATGGTCTATTAAACATAGAATCCCCCATTACTATCTGAGTAGAAATAAAATACTTCTCATTATTTTGATCAGTAACAATACGGGTCTTCTCAGAATATTCCAACTAAAATTCACATTTCATAAATATATTATTTACGTTTTTTTATCATCAATAGTAATAAAATTTCCTTCAAAACCTTCTTAATTCATTCAACATCATCATCATGTAGTTCACCAATTTTTTTGTTATAAAGTGTCAATTTCCTCGATCTTATTTGAATTTAATTCTAATTTATAATACAAGACATCAATGAAATTTTTCTATATTTCTTCATGTGAAGGGATATTTTATTCTCGATTATTCTTGACTCGAATGTTTCTTCATCTTCATTGAGAATCATTTTTTCAAACATTGAGGCACTTATTATTCATAATTCGTATGAGGTAGGAATGTTTTTCTTTATCATTAGTGAAAACATGAAGCACATAATTTTCACATTCAATGAAAAAAAATTATTTTTTATTGTCATGGAATGGAGAAAATTAATGTTCTTATAGATTTGTAAAGAAGGATATATGTATCATATTTTTTCACATTCTTTCTCTTATTACACATGGTCCTGGATGGAACATAATTCATGTTAAAATTAAATGATTCTTCTCCAAATTTGTACTTAAATTTTGATAAATTAAATAATATAAAATCATATACATATAATAAATAAGATATAGTGAATCCAATAGATATGAACCAATGCTCTGATACAATTTTGGAGGACCACATAGAGATTTACTAAACACTTATAAGGGGGTGAATTAGTGTGAGGATCTTTTTAATAAATTATAACATTTTATCCATTGAACTCTTATATTATTCAACATCTTGATTTTCCAATTAAATTTTACTTATCTTTTGAAATTATAAAAAATTACATAATGGATAGAATATCAAATTTTATTTAACTGTTAATATTCAATAAGATTTTCTAATCATTATCACATTTGGGGATGAAAAATTCAAGGATTCCCTAATATTATAAGATTCATGTTATAGTGTACTACATAGAAAAATGACCATTAGAATAGTTGTGTCTCCCAACACATTTGGTGGTAGTGTAAATAATTATAAATTCTCAGACTTGTTATGACCTCATCAAACTTTAATATCACCATTTTTTTATACTTCCACTAAATACATTCTTAATATTTTTCATAATGTACATTGTAAAACCTAAAATGTAATCCACCAATGAGTATTTTATTACATGTTACAATGCTTCCTTTTTAATTATTTATACATTATTTTAATGGTAATTTCATATATATGCATTATAAAATCTATTTCTTACTTCATCTATACCTTTTTCATCCATTGATATACCTAATCATGTATTTGTGATGTTGATTTATGTAGTGATAATTTAACAAATCACTCTTCTCCTCCTTCTTAAAGAACTTTTTCATCGACAACCTATTTGTATGATGAGAATCTAGTGATGGATAACATGGTTAATTTTCATCATATGCATTTTTCATTATTAAATTTTATCTAATCAAAACTTTATATGACTAATAAATGTATTTTATGAAAGATACCTTCTTTTTATTATTCGTGATAATTTTGTACTTATTCATTTAGTTCTTCTACTCCATCTGATACATACTACTTATTATAGTAACTCTATATGTGATCACTTATTCCCTTATTTAGCAGGTGCATTATTTCTCCATCTACTTCATTATCTACATATATTACCAACTAATCCATCTAGTACCTCCCCCCTCGATATATCTGCTCAAATGAGAATTTCACTCGCACTTTGTGGAACACACTTTCTAACATAAAATCAATTATACAGCACAATGAAAAGCCACAAAATAATCAATATCATCATTTTAATTCTAGATGAAATAACAAAGATATATGTAACTCTAAAAAAACTCTCAATGCACCAACCCCCTTTATATATGATAAGATCTTCTAGGTTGATAGGGTGATGTTTGAATTCTAAATTCAAAATTCCCTCTAATTTTTTTTAGTTTCCAATAAAAATATATTCAATTGAGGGAAACATTAATACTTACTAAATGATATTAGTTAACCTATCATCATAGAAATCCTCCTTACATCTCAGTTTCAATATTCTTCTAATATCTTCTTAAAATAGTTTCAATAATCATGATCAACTCTTCATAGTTATTGAAAAGTTAATGTCCATATAGACATTGAAATAAATAATGACATTATAAAAACATCATAAATTCGTTAAATAATTTCATTTAGTAAACCTTATTATCATATCATTCATATAAGTAAAGTCATCGATGGATACATCACAACATCATTATAACTTCTCTGAATTATTTCAAAAGACTATTTCTGTGACCGATAAAATTCTTTTTAAATATTTTTCAGATGATCTATCATGGAATCCAATGAATGATGGAATTAATATGATCCCATCTGTATGACATCACTACATAAAAACATATGTGCGAAAAATATCACATAGATTCCACAATTTTGTGACTTCATAAAGATGATTTTTTCAAATTTCACAGATCAAAATCATTTATATGATTCCTTCGTAAACCCTTCAATATTTGATAACATATATACTTCTATTTAATAATTCAAAAAAAAAATTTATTTCACGACCATCAAATATATCCTCTATCTGATCACATAGAGATGAAAACATCAATATGACCATCAAGTATATTTTGAAAAATATAGTTATTTTGATAGATCACTAAAATCACATGACAAACATTATACATATTTTCATTAATAACTAACTTTTCATAAATTTAAAAATTCATGAATTATAGCTTATTAAATTTTCATGAGGGTATTTGAAAAATTTATTTGTTTGGAAATCATTTATATATATGTTCAAATTCAATCAGAACATAAAAATATTCATGAAACTATGTTTTATTACATTTTACAAAACCTCAAATATTTTGTACGTTTCACAGTATATCCTCAAAATCCATTATGATAATAATTTTTCAACTAACTTTTAGTGACTTTTCACTTCTTTTAAATACCAACATGAGTATGATGTAAAATGAATACTAATGTTTGATCAATAAGGAACACATAATTTAGAAACTCCAAATATTGAATACCTAGAAATTATTTTTATTGTGAGAAAATGAATATAATCGGTGAAACATTTATTTCCAAGTATCATATAATCGATTCATTCAATTTATAACATTCTTCTATCATTTGGAACATTCTATAAATTTTCTCGAAATCATTCCACTACCCTGTGGAATTTTTAATTAAAGAATTATAAAATTTCATTTATTGTATACTTCTTCTGATGGATATACTAAGAAAACCTCATATGATTGTACTACTCGGAAACATTAGTTTGATTATTTCAATGAACTCTACATCATCTGATCAACGTGGTATGATGACCTCCACCTTTAGTACCTCTATTATACGGTTAATCCTTTTATTCATCACTATCTTATCTATATTATTTACCACAGAATCTACATAAGGAAACTTATTACAAAATATCTCATAATTTTGATGAAAAATATGCTTCTCTAACCATCAAAAACATTATTTATATTTCTTTACCGACTCATCAATTTTCATAAGTAAAAAGAAAGTCCTCAAAAAAATTCCATTAATGTAAGAAATAATCATTGTCAATACTAGTGTAAGGGAAACCATTTATATATTTTTTATGATAATAATACATGAGGACTTCATTTCTTAAATATCCATTTATCAAATCTAAAAAAATATTCATACCATCCTTTAATACGTTATCCAAACATTTCATAACCTTCATCTTTATAACTTCTTTAACATATTGATTCCAATGAAATATTTCTATTTAATTAAAAACAATTCACTATAAATATATGGAACACATAATGTGATATCACCAAATGGTTTGGGTGAAATTATTGGATATAATCTATCATTGGTGTTAATAAAAAAGTTGAAAAATTTTATAGAAATTAAACATTGTAGAATAAATAAGTAATGATATAAAAATAGACCTGTTAATCGCAACATGTAATATAGAATAAATTACGGATCACCCCCTATGTTGTAGGACTAAAACACTAATATCATGTAAGGGGATAAAATATAAAACTATATCATGCATCTTGTGTTTGTCCTGGTACCACCTCTGATGTCATGCACCATCCAGAAGATCCTTGTCGGTGGGACTATTCACTTCCATGGAAACATGATCGTTAATTCATCATGAGAATTGATATTACCAAGAAGGGTGTGAGTATATACCTAGTAAGAATCCACAAATTCAACTTTAATACAAGTAAAAATGTTATATAATATTTTATTTCATGAAAGATGTATAATTAATAAATAATAATGCATCAATACATTCACTAAGTCATTGTGTTCTAACATAGACAATAAAAATCATATCCATACCTAAGTCAGCATAATTAACTCAAGGATTTCAATTAATATAAATAATATAAGATTTAATTCCATGCATTAGTTGGTTCTATATTCCTACCAGTCGTGACCCTTTGTATCACCTTTTTGGATGTGTTGCAATGCCCAGCCCTCGTGGTGATCGTTATCAATAATATCACATGACCCACCCTGAAGGTGGTAATAATCCTAGGATAGTGGTAAATCCAACATAACATGAGTGATGTAATTAGATAAACACATCCCCCATAGAGGTAATTATCACTCATTATCTTTTGGTGGATGGATACAAAATTACCATGAATGGTTTTCTCTCACATCAATAGATATGTCCATGATTCAATGCCTATCATAATATGATCCATTATTAGTTTCTATCATCATGTTATTACACTCCCCAACCCATGGTTCTTTTTAGAAAATATAAGCAACCTAGTAATCTTGAAACCTTATGTAAGGAACCATAGTCATTTTAACACAATAATAAACACTTATCATTGAATGAAACAATGTGGTATATAAATAATATTTCTTGTGAAGCTAAACTAAAAACATATAATCTCATATCAACTATGGTTCTTAATATTAACAATAACTAATGAAAGATCGTATAAATGTATGTATATGTTAAATAACTCATTACCTCCCATGATTAACTGCTAAAATCTTGGTTATCTCACCCAAACCATATTTTTACAGTATCTGGAAAGCATATACTTCATACACTCCTATAAAAGGGTATGATCCAACATGATTAGGTCACATGATCAAGGTAGAGAAAAAGAACAAAAAAAATGGACTAATAAAAAGGTACCAAACATTAAATTAACATAAATAGAAATCTTAATGGTTTGTTTAAGGAGGAAGAACACTGATGTACATGTATATTGACAAGGGCTGAGAGCCCATGCCGCTAAGATCCCGAATAAGTCCTCTAAATTCACAAAACTGGGAGCACCGACAAAGGCATGTGAACTAATTGTTTCGATCAACCGAAGCTATGTTATGATTTTGATAATATGGGATAAAATATATATATATAATTACTCGACATAACGACTCAATATTCATTAAAAACATGCTTAAAAATAAATCAATGAATTGGTAGAATAATAGACAGATTTAATCAAGGGAAAATGAATGAAAATGGGTACTAATCACCCCAAAGTTTTTGTATGTCGCTTGATGAAAAAACACGACACATTTTTTGTGACCTAAGGGAGAGGGAGAGATTTTCATCCACCACATGGAAACCTGATTTTTAACAGTACCTATATCATGGCATGGCCTTGGTCAAGGTTTCCATGAACCCATAGCCACAAATGGTTTCCCCCATGGTGTATCTCATAGAGAAAATACATAATCACAGAACTACATCTTCCATAATGAGCATGGTGGGGTCACACGGTCATTGGTTGAAATTACCCCCTCAGTAACCTCAAATTAGACACCCCTTGTCCAAACGATTTACCATCTTTTATATTTTTCATCGAGATAATCAAGGGGTAAAACAACATTTACAACTGCAAAATCATGGTTGTTTTATATATTGAGGATGTAAAATTCCAAAATAAACTTAAAATTATCACCCTAGCATTCCCGACACTGGATTCAACAATTAGAAGGTTCAAAACAACACTGAAGATATGTATGTTCTTTGAAAAAAACTATGCTAAATGAGAATGTTATGTTACGTGGTTTGATAATGGAAATACAGATCATTGTCCACATAGAATATTTTATTAATTGAATATTTAAAATACAATGGTGTGGAATATTGGAATTTAATAAAACTACCATGAGGGATATTTGATTAATAATAAATAATATTTTAAATCAATATTCTGGATAAAGTTTTAATATTCCCAATTAGTTTGTTATATGAAATGTAATACAACAAAACAAGTTCATTATCATTTGGAACCTTTATATAAAAAATAATTTTTTTACTGGAATATTTTTCAAGGATACATACTAGTCAATTCACATTGATCTATATAAATAGTAAAAATAATATGATTTGTATTCTCTATTCAAACTGAACCTCTTCTTGGAGAATGTTATCTAGATAAGGAATCCCATAAAAGATATATGAATGATGCATAATATTTCAAGTAAATCGTTTTATCATCAATGTAATGTTATGTGGGAAAACATGTTTAGGAAAACCATGTTTATACTATAAAATAAAAATTAATGATCTATATTAGTTGAAATATTAGAATAAATATTAGGATATATCTATCAAAAAAAATATATATATGATTATAGATGGATTTCAATCATTTCTGCGTGAAATTATGTTGACTCGTCAAATTGATCAAATAGATAAAAATAGATTCAATATGGTTAAGGAAATTTTCATAGACATCCATATTTCATACATACAACAAAACTCAGATGTTTCATTCTAAAATTTCACATGAACTATATATATAATTCAATCATAGAAAATTTAACTATTTTTTTCCAACATAATGAATATATGACTAAAGTTAAATGAGCAATCCGTATGGGGAAATAAAATTCTAAATTTGAAAACATCTAATTCGTGTTTAATGGTAAATATTCTTTTATAATGTGCTTCATCGAGGAAAAATATTATGATGGAGTATGATGAGAAATAGTCAACTTATTTTCTTATTTTGGGATGATATATTGGAAAAATAGCAGCAATGTTGTGAAAAACTAATGGTGATTTAATTTTTTTCCATTGAAATAAATATTTTCATTTCTATATATTAGGCATCAAATACATATTTTTTCTAACAAATTTGTACTCAAATATATGATGTCATATGTTTTAGAAATATTTCTATAGTTGGAGTGGATCTATGAGTTAATGGAGGAGATCAAAATAATATTTTAGATAGATGAAATTGAATCCCATGTTTTGTTGTAGAAATATGATTATATTGAATAATTATTATTATGTATAGAAAAGTAACAAAATAATATTATATCAATTATAGATAAATTTTTTTCTTGTTTATGTAATGGAACTAAAACAAAAATTCATACATAAATATATTAATAAATATTTCATATATGTTACATTAATGATTAATAAAAAACCATATAAATTATATTACGCCATAAATTTTATTATTCATCTTGGTTATATAAAAAGGCATGTGACAAATATATATATAAGATTATTTAAAAACTACAATTAATACCCATTCATATATTCCATACATTCATATTGAGTTATCAAATAAATGAATCATTATGTAATAATTGTGAATAAGACATAGATCTTTGATAATTATTTTAAAAGGGAATATGTGAATAATTTTATATAGAATCAAATCATTGATTATCACAATTCATCAGCATAATTGATAATATCAGTGGAAAGGTATATGTAAACATTATTAGGAACAAATCATTTCCCCTTATATTATTAATGAAATATAAAGGTGAAGTAGATAATCAACATTATAATAAGATAATGAGACACTGATATAATTTATCTAGAGAATATAATTACAAATCAACTAAAAACATTCATAAATAATGTGGGATGATATCCAAACTCTTATAGTGATATTGATAATAAATTCTGAAATTTTTTTCATAATCCTTTGATGAATATTCTTTGTATACATTCTAATAATCAATTAACTAATTGTTATAACCATGGTGATAAATAAAATAAAATATTAGTTATTTTATGATAATGATCATATCCTATTACATATTTATGTATAGGGATGTGAGGTATTTGTTTAGTATAATAATAACAGTAATAATAAATCATAAAAATGAAGGGTTTCATTATAAATTATCTTATAGTATCAAAATGAATTATTTATTTCTAAAACATATATAGAAAGGCAATATTTTATAAATAGAATATATTTTTATAAATGGGTCACATATTCAAATTACATAGTTTGTGGTTGATAGACTTTGAAAAGAACAAATCTCAAGATTAATATGTGTCTGTAGAGGAATAAGACTTAAAATTATCAATGTAAGAGAATTTTATAGGGAAAAAACCACACTGGTCAATAAAAGATGTTAAATAAATAGACATATAGAATATTATTGATATATAAAAATATGAAACATTATTCAATGATAATGAAAAGCTCATATTATAGACAACCAATGTTCTTAGATAACAAAATCATTCATCAATAAATATATGTTTGATATAATATGTAACATAAATTTATCAGAATATATAAAAAAATGGATCACCAATCCCATTCATCGACACTAAATATTAGAAATAAAGTCTAAATTTAATTTATAAAATTTAAAATATTACAATGTGGAAATGAAAACATAAAAACTATATCACAAACATTTAAAAGTCTATTATTTTATGATTTCATAAAATTATCACAATCATGAACCACAAAAAAATAAATAATTAAATGACACATTTATTTTTTATATTAAATTTAAATAACATTGTTTAGTATGAGGTGATGAATAATGAATTAAATGATATATATTTATGGGAAGTACAGTAATTATATAGCCATTTGAGAACATTTTGCTATATAGAATATAAATAACCATTTAAATGATAACTAGAAAGACTATAATATTATAATTTCTAAACAATTACACTAGAAATGATTTTAATAAGGATATATCGAGATTAAAATTCAAAAAAAGTATTTCTCAAAACATAATAAATAAAAAAATTAGATTTTATAAAAAATGATTGTTTAAAAATATTTTGTAAAACATTAATGTAGATGTGAAAATTTATTTCCCTAAGGTTTAATCATATATATTTTAAAATATAAACAAACATTAAGTATAATTAATTAAAAAAATTTAATAATAACAAATATAATTGTAATAACTGATGGAAAATTTAATTGTTTTTATTCATGATCAAATTGTTTTCTAAAAATATTTATGGTTATATGAAATGTTAAATTAATTGTTTTTTTAATTTTTAATTTTTAAAATAAAATTATTTATTTTAAAAATTAATTCCAAATATTTTCTTAAGATGAAATAGTGGTAATTTTTTAAAAATTTAGATAAAATAATGAATATTAGAAAATATATATTTTTTTAATATTTTACCTTTTAAAATTACATCAAGAAATAAATATGGAATAAAAACATATCGATAATTTTTCACAATTTAAAATTTCATTAAGGAGTAAAAATATTATTTATAAATTATATAATAAATTGGGAATCCAATAAAATAATATTTAGAACTATTTTATAATTTATCCATGTATAAAAATATATTTTCTTCTTTTTGAATCAAACATTTCTATAATGTTTTCTTGTTTGGGTGGTGCAAAAATTTAAAAAAAACATCTATTTCTTATTGATAGACTAATAATATTAAAAGTATTCAACTCTATTTATATTCATTTTTTAAAATAAATAATAATCAATAAATTATTTTTTAATTCCTCAAATATATATAACCACCCATCTCGCATCTGTTACACCCTATATCCAAAAAGAATTCTTTTACCAAATCTCTTCACAAAATCATTAATCACCCCTAGTCACTTATTTAATCCCCCAGTGTGAATAAAATTCTCTCATACAAAAGAATTTAGACTAAATATAAAGTAGGTGAATCATTTTATGATGAGGTATGAGATGCACATTAAGTAGGTTCGTACTTAAGGTAGACGTTCTTTATTGTTTTTTTATTCCTTGAGATATGTTCTCTACCACCCATTATCTCTCACTCATCAAACCTTCCTATATATATTATTATTATTTTATAACCTCTGTGATTAATTTCATTACTTATGACGGGGACTTGAAATCCATCATGTATCCCTTTATTCTGTTTCATTAGGTTAAACGCTACAGATATTACAAAGGAATATTTAAAAATTTATTTGTTTCAAAATTATTATTTTTTGTTCATACACCTTTATTATTAAATTCATGGACCAAATCAATTTATTTCATTTTAATTTATAAATTTTAGTGTCAAAATATATTAATATATATATTTCTATATTATTTTTGTTAGCTACATCATTCTAATTTTCAATAATACTATGTAAATCATTATGTAACCGATTTTTTTATTATATGTTTATTGAATTATTATTAATTATTTATCATTTATTTCTAATTTGTAGAAATGTGAATTAAATTTTATGATTATTGGTGGTCCTAGATTTTTACAACACCCAAATTGATTGGGTAATTTCTCACATATCAAGAGATTATTGTGGATTATAATTGCATATAATATTTATTCATTATGTTATCAAATATGGTTAGTCTTGAACTTATATAATGATGTTTTAGTACTGATCATTTTTAAATGTTTGTAATTTCATGGAATATATCCTTGAACCATATTTATGGTGTATTGGTGGTTAACCATGGATAATTTTTATGTTTTCTTAGGAGGGAGACATTACCTATGAATATAATTATATGACTTGTATTTATGGATTGTATTTATCTTCACATGATTACTATTCTATAATAACATAGTGCCTCTCATTTCATATTATTATGATTGATTAAATGTAATTACTAAGTAGTATAATAATATCTCACCCCATTTTTAACCCATTTTATACCATTATTGGGCCATATTAATCCCTCTTATTTTTCTATATCCCAAGGTTATCCTATGTAATTATAGAATCATTGTTTCTTATAGGATATAGTAATTATGATATAAATAAAATATTACCTAGGTTTTTATGAAATGTTTTCTGGTATTCCAAACATCCAAATGAAATTGCAAAAAAAGATTTAATGTCATATTTTTCATGGATTTCATGTTAGGAATGATGAAATCTTATCTATATGGGACATAAGTTGTTATATTTGGTATCATATAAATTTATATTTTGATTGAGAGATTATAATTAGTTATATACTAGGATATATACCCTAAATAATATAAATTGAGACCTAGGAAGTCATATTGTAGGATTTATGTTAGATTTATGATTCTTTAATTCTATGCTCATATTTTTTTCACCAAAATACAAATTAATTCATTTAATTACATACATAAAATTCCATTTCATAATTAAATGAATGAAAGATGATGGAATCATATCAATAAACAATGTTATGGTTAATGTAACTATTACCCAAATGAGAATCCTAATATAAGGGTTGAAAGTGTCAAAATCATATAGAGTTACTTTATCTACTAACTTAAGAGATAAAAAATTACATGAATAATGTGGGGTTCCCAATGCCTAAAGAAGGATGATGTTTTAATTTATTCCTATTTAAAATATAAAAATACTTCCCTCTTTTTGTGAATCCCACAATCCCTCAATCATGGAATTATAGTACATATTTTTTGAAAATAAACATTTCACCTTCCAATGGTCTAGGAATTAGAAGGTTCTTTTAGATACTTATTACTTATGGGAAAAAACAAAACTTTTTTGACATTGATCATTACTATTAATCCCATGGAAGATATCATCCAAATATAATTGGGTGAATACTATAAAATATTTTGCAAGAAATTTTAATACCCACTCTCTATATTAAAATACTGAGGTAATTCCTTGGGATTATGAAATGTGTGACGAATAAACTAGTTCAAATATAGAAAAAACAAAAAATTTAAGGGTAAGATTTAATCATTTTCATTGAAAAAAAATAAATATTATACACTTTTTTATTGTATTATTTCCATGTATTCAAGAAACTATTCATTTTATATTTCTATAGTTTCAATGAAATTTTCGAATCTAACCTTATAGTTGAAATGTGGATTTTAGATTCTTAATATCCCCATTAGATTGGATATATGTATATATGTCTGATTATTAACTATATGGGTTCTAATGATAAACCTCTAGGGGTGGAGAACATATAACAACAAACGTGTTTAATGTATGGTTATAAGTATTTGAAAAAAATGCCGGAATGGGATTAAGAAATTTTTAAACTATAGGAAACATGTGAATCAAATAATGTATATTGAATGGATGTGGAAAATTCAATTGATTTTTTATAAAAATAATGTTCCATAAAAACATTTTCACAATTTCAAAAGTTAAAACTGAAAGGAATTTTGAATATATGAAAAAATACAACCATTACATGGGTCATTCATGATAATAGAAGTCCAAATTCTCAAAATCCATAATAATAAATAATAGTTTATATTATGACTATAACCATGGTGGAATATAAAAATAATTTAGTGGTCAGGGTACTTGTTATTCTTTCATGAATATTGAATACCATATTTGATTTTTGGTCTAAAAAATCATTTATATCAGTAGCTAAGGCATATGCCATCCTTCCAGGTATGATACTCACTGTGGAACATGGATGGGTTGATATCATCATTGATGCTGACTGCCTCATCGTTATCGATGCTATTAACCACAATGATAGCATACTCTATTCATTTGGCTTCATCATCCTGAGAATTAACCCGCTTCACCAAGGCATCTCTTACTACAACTTCTCCTTCAACTAAAGGGAAGAAAATAATGCAGCCCATCAGCTGGTGTCCCTAGGCCCCTTTGATGACAACCAGCTCTTGCTGGACAATTTTCCTTCATGGATTTGCATATTTACGTCTGCTTATCTTCATCATTAAGGTTATTTGTCCTTTTCAAAAAAAAAGTAATGCAATGTTTGTCCTTATATAGAGATAACGTAAGTATTTCAATTTGGTAAATCACACTAAATATCCTAATACATCCTCCAATTCTATAAAAAATTTATGAGAAATATGAATCTTCTTTAGAAATCGTATATCATGATCAGATATTATTTGATTATGAGAAAATCAAAAAAGATCAAATTATTTAGAAAATAAATGTATTATTATTAATGAAATTCAAATAATAAGGGATTATATAACATATTACAATATATTTTAACATATAAAATATTCCTTATATATTATTCAACATTATTCATGATGAGTTGAATATAAATCATTACGAACTTTTGTACAAGGTTTTATATGCCCAATTGAATCTACAGGGATTCCCAATTACTATTTGTCAAATTAAATGATGGTCATTGAGTTTGCATATTTTTTATCATAATCATATCAAGATCAAAACAAATAAAATATTCATTCTCCATTAATTTTTCATTTATTCATCCAATTACATAGGGTTAAATACTTATAAAAGGTGTATATTTGATCAGTATATCATTAATTTAGGGTGGAAATGTGGATATTCTAAAATTTTCCATTCATATTATAAATAGTCATTGTGAGTATATTCTAATTCCATTTTAACTTCTTATTTCACTAACATTATTCAAAAAATTTAAAATATATTCTTTATATATTACATTAAAAATATATGTCTGTCTTTATAGATCATATTCTCTTCTATTCCTATACTATGGAATAAAATGACCAAAATGTGACAAATATGGTAACTAAATTATAAATGTATAATTTGGACGTAAAGTATAGAAAATGAGACACCATTATGGATAAATTCATTTTCTTAGTGAATGTTATCTCAAGTAATGGGATCATTATAGATTCTAAAATGAATATGGTAAATGAATAAATTAAAATAATAACATATGTTAGAGTGATCCATAAAGTCATTGGATTATTCGGTTATTATCAATGGGTTTTTAAAATTTCATAATTATATTAATCTCATTTAACATGAAAAGTCTAAAAGTTTTAATGCATGTTAGAATATATAAATTTTAATGAATCATTAAGGTGTATATGTAATGTTTCATAATGATTACAATACAAAAACTACCCAAATGTGGTGAAGGTATCATGATGTACATTAATCATTCAATGAAAATATAGGGATATATACATGTGAAAAATTAAATTTGATAGAATATTCAAGAATCTAATTAAGTTACAATTATGAAACTATTGGACACATTCTTTATATTTAGAGCCCATGATATTTAAATGAATTGTTTTTGAGTATCTCTTTGTAGAAAAGTTTAACATCTATAATGATCACTAAAGAAGAAATAATATATTCAAAACCAACAAGCTCAAAATGAAACAAAAATTAGGGATAGATGTGGTCAATCCCTATGACTTCTCAATCAATTAATATAATATAAATGAAATAATGTATCATATATATATGAAAAAAGGATATAATATCCTTATCAATGATGAGGATTTAAAGTGATCATATTTTACGAGACATTTCATGGGTTCACAAGGGAATTATAATGAAATGTTATAGATTCTAGATTTATAAAAAAATTATTAAATCATGTATTATATATAATAATATGGGTGAATAAATGGATTATATTGAGATTATAAATATTTGGAAGTATCATATAAAGAGTAAAATGGGTGGTAAAAATTTTCATGATTGAATTTTAAAATTTGGGACATGATTCTATGTACCATTATATTATAAGATGATTAAATATCAATTAGGTTATTCTCATAGATAAATATTCTCTATCAACCCAAAAAGAAAAAACATGTTGAGTGATATCATAAAGAACTTGTGGGGGGATAATTAGAAGAAAAATGGTCTTGAATGAACATCAATTTGATTGGTTTTCCAAAGAGATAAGGTTTAAGCAGATAATTATAAGAGGGTGATTAATCCATTACCTATATAAATATAGAAATATGAGAAAATGAACCAAAAAAATGTCATGGTCCATCCAATTATATATATAGGATGTAATTACAATTTTTTTGGGTAAATCATCATTCAAATATGTTACAATTCATTACCAATACAGAATACTTATTACATAATCCAAATTAATATATATATATTATATTTTTAGTACAGAAACATTGAAATTATTTATCTACTATATCGTATTGATATATAAGTCTCACAAGAAAGCCAATGAAAATCACTTAAAAGAAAATTAATAAATAGATGAATATTAGTGAGGTATATCAATCTTAAGAAAAAGTTTTATTTGATAGAAACATTTAAAATCTCTAGGATATTTTGAAACCATGCACTATAAGCATCAAATGTGGTTTGGATCAACACATTTCTCTTGTTGAGTTCTATTGTAATATTTTCTTCTAATAAAGTATTAAGATGGATCTATATGAATCCCCCTATGTAAATAAATTTATAATTTAATCATACTAAGATATAGTTGTATAAATGAATATATTTGGATAAGAATAACTTGAAGTGATATAAATAATATTTTAAACGATATAATAAACAATCAAGTATACCAATTTCGAAAGAAGAATTGTGATGCAAATCAGAAACTTATGCAGTAATTGGTCGTAGGGGATAAATTATTCCATGAAATATCTCATTAATATATAATTGGGAGGTTTTGGAAGAATGTAATGCTAATACATTGATATTTTAAAAAATTTAAAATTCTTACTCATGTTAAAACTACTGCATATCAACTTGACCTTCCACAAAAAATGACTCAATCATATAATGTGTTCCACGTACATATTTTTATAAATTAAAAATTGGATCCACAAAATTTTCTAAATATATATATGATATAGTTGGATAATGGTTTTTATTATGATGACAATCAATTTGAAATCATAGATCATAGATTTAATGTAATACAAAACAAGACCACTAATCTTGTGGATGTGTTATAGAGAAAACATAAGTATAAATGTGAAACATAATACCCTAGAAATGTAATGAAATATTAAAAAATTTATTTATATTCATCTTTTGTTTTTTTCTAAAATTTAAAGTACAAAATTTTTAAAGGTGAAATAATTTGACCACTTATAATTTTAAATTCTAAAAATTTTCCCACTCAAAATATTTGTGTGCTACAATGTATAGTATAAATTAAACCCACTGTTTAATAAAAATAAATACTACATTAAATCATTAATATAAAATATTCAATATGTTGTATAAATATATACTATAATATTAAAACTTTATAATTGGGTAATAAAGACATTTGAATAATAAATCCATAATTTGAAAATCTAAGACATCGTGCTACCCAAAAATTTTCAAAGACATGATAAAAAAGAAAAAATAAATCAAACAACTATAAAATAGATTTGAAATTATTAAATGAAATGTAAATAATATTAGTACTTATTCATTAAATTAATAATTAATAATATATGATATATTCATATAATTTGTAATAATTATATGACTATCTGAATATATATTGACTATTGGGAATAATAACTGACAATTAACATTATATATGGATAGAGGAGAATTGTAAAATGTCATAATAAATAAATATTTAATAAATTTAACAAAATTAAATATTAATATAATAATTCATCAAAATAATTTCTGAAAACACAAAACAGAAAATAAAACTAACTACAATATTTAATAATGTTTGTTTTAAATTATTTTTGAAAATATTAATTTTTATATTAAAATGTAATTATCAAAATTTTGGAACTTTTTTTCTTTAAAAAAATTTAATAATTCAATATAATTCATTTAATAATTATTAATGATAAAAAACGAAAATTATAATCACTATTGGAAAAATTAGTATTTATTTGAGGAATTTTTTTTCATGAATATTATAATTTATTTTTAATGACTAAATTTATTATATTTTACAGATGAACATAATAAATAATAATTTCATTATTTTTCAAAAGATAAAAATTAACATGAGGTGATATTATGGAATATTATTAAATGATTTAATTTTTTATAAATATTAACTAAAAATTTTATTAAAAATATCATTTATTTTATAAAATTATCATGATATAAATATGAGTTATAATTTAAAATACATTTTTGATGAAATAAAATATCTCTACGAATATAGATAAATATTTATTAAAAATATATATACTTAAATTCAAAACATATAAATCAGCTTTCAAAACCTATTTTATTTTATATTTTAATAAATAGATATTTTTTTATATTCATGGAATAAAATATTTTTATGTTTCCTTTATATATTAAGAGTAATACATCATAAAATAAACCCCCATTTCTTATTCATAAAGTAATAAAATACATATGAATGAACATTATTTATTTTTTTATAACTAATAAAATATGAATATATTATTCAAGATTTCCCCTCCCCCTTGACTACATAGACTACCCTAAACTTATTTTCCCCCAGTTCAAATACACATTTACATTACCAATTTAGATCATAGTCCCTATTTTTAATCACCTAGACACATCCTTAATCCCAATTTATTACCAAAATACACTCTTATAATTGAATTAGTCTTAATCCAAATTAGAATTATCAAGGAATAATGAGGTCATAGAAGCATCGAATGAAGCTCTGGATGTGATGTAAGGGTTCTTTACATCAGTTTATTATTCTTATGAATATATTATCTATTACCTCTAACTATATCTCTGTCATATACCTCTTCTAATTCATATTTTATATCTTTTATTCTTTATTTTCCATCCTTTTGGTTAGGATATGCATGCCTTTACATTTCCCTTTCTTCTATATCATTATGTAAAACCCAAAGAAGATTAAAAGGAAAGATATTACAATATAATTATACATTTTAAAAAAATTTATGTTTTTATTCGAGAAATATTATTTTATTCGTGTCCTAAAAACATTTATTATATTTTTATCATGACCATTGAATATCCAAAGGGATATATTTCCTTAATAACTTGGTTGTCTATATTATTCTCCATTTGACTAAGCCTTTGGATATCATTACATGACACATTTAATTTTTTGTAGGTTTTATTATTATTATAATTTCTATATGTATCTCTACGTGAGACACATTTTCATGACCTATTAGGATTAATGGTGTTCCTATAATTATACCCCCAAATCTATTCAGTAATGAATTATATCTCATGAGATTATTATAAATAGAATTGTGCATTTTGGAATGATTAAAATGCCTTGTCGGTGATCCTTGACCTATGTTTATGACATCATTGTGGTGATCCTTGACATATGTTAATGAGGTGTTGACGCAGATCATTGAACTACGCTTATGATTATATTTGTTATGTTTGAGTTACAACCTCATATTCTCGTTATTACCATGCTCTTATAAAATAATGTTTCCTGTACCTTGTTTCTATCATTGATTCCATGTTATAATTATTGAATCTCATGATATCTCACCGTAGGTATATGTTATTTTATACCCTAATTGGGATTTATGGATCCAAAAATTTTATGTATTCCCCCAGATTATCCTATATAGTGATTGGATAATGTTTTTTCTTGAAAATAATCATAAAGATAAATATTAAATAATAATGAATTTTTTTTTTAAAAAAATTGTAACTTATCTAATTTCCCAATGACATTGGTCCATTATAGATCTTGTTATGTTTTATATGGGTTTATAGTTATAAAAGAGGTAACATTATTTTAATTAGATATAGGTCATTATAAATATCCTATAATAAATTAGAAAATGAGGTATTTCTATGATTATTTTATTTGGTGTAGGTTTTTCCAAACCATGTTCATAAATGGAAACTATTCCAATAAGTTTATATCAAATAGAAATAAGTAATTATAGGTAAAAGAAATTAAATAAAACATGTAATCTATAAAGATTTACATATATTCTAAAATGTGATTCAAGATCATTAAATGTAAATTTTTAATAGGATACTAAGAATAATTGTTTTTAACAGAAATAAATGTGATCATTTAGGTTATAATAGGTTAGTTATAGTTTAATGGACTTATTTATGATATATGTATAATGGATTACATCCTTACAGTCCATTATGAGTTGGTTGGATAAATAAATCACTATAAAGGACATAATGATGTAAAAAGTGTTATATGGATGAATATGTATATATATATAACATATAAATTGATTTTATGTATTCAATGTATATACAGTTAAATGGTATTAAAAAATAAAACATAGAAAAATCCAACACTGTATTGTCTTTTATTTCATATGGTAAAAAAATATATAATAATTTTTATGAAGGATGGGATGATAAAGGTATAATGAATATAATTGGCCAATATTTAATGATAATATATATCATATATACAATTTAATGTATTATTAATCCTGAGAATTATAGGAGAAATAAAATTGAATATTGTTCAAACATACTATATTGTACACAAGATATCGTCATAGAAAATGGAGAGGATATGGAACTAGTGATTCGTGGATATACATATTATAAAAATAAATTTGATGAGATTAATTATATATTTTAATTATTATTAGAGAAAATGAAGATCCTAATGTATCATATAGTTTCCAATTCTATAAATTATGAGTATGTTGTTTTTTCTATATCTAAAGTAGTGGTTTAAATATAAAACGTTATCAGGAATCCTAGTGGAGTTACAAAAAATTTCATATAGTATCACACTATTATATTATATAACATCTTTAGTATATATCATAAATGATACTAGATCACAATAAAAAAAATTTCATATATTAAGGATGAATAATCTATCGAGGTGATTTACATAGATAGATCACATTATTTATATAGCTTTATTTATTTATATTTTAGTCTTATTGAATATAATTCACTTATGTATTCCTTATAAAATAATCCACATATATTTTATTCATTTTTATGTTATACTTATCCATACTATAATGAGACCATGAAAATTCATTGAAATATTATTAATGTTATATCTTATTTTTTATATACATCGTTATAGTAGAGGACAAAATTAATCTATCTATTAGCTAAGAGGGGACTATAAGTGTCTATAAATATTATAAACATGTTTATATATTTTTATATCATATAAGATGATATTATGAGAATAGATCCCCAAATAATAATTCCATACGCTATTTATTATTAAAAAAATTTATTCTATGAGTTTTTGTTATAGTTTATTTATTTTTTATCATTATTAATGTATATCATGAATTACATACGTAGATCTATGATAAAAACAAGGAATATATGTTCTGGGAGAAAAATATTCTTCCAAATTTATCATATATTGAATAATGTTATTTGAATTATTATTAAATCATTTTTCACTTTTCTTTTATGAAACATGATATCATGTCCCCATTTATTGACATGAATGTGACTGGCTTAAATCCATATACATAGTGATCATAGGAAAGATCATATTAGTATGTTAAAAAATGCAGTATTAAGAATTAATTGATCATTTATCATGTATAAAACAATCATGATTAGATTTTATATAGAAGGTGGATTTTATTTTATAGTAAGAATTTATAATTCATTTCATTACATAAATTTAAATCTTTCTTTATCGAGGATAGAATATATTTATTGATATCTATATTAGCATATGGGTTAGACTCAAAATTAATGTGAATAATACCCATAATGTTTTATAAAAATTATATACATAATATCATAGATTAAATAAAATCCACATCACTAAAAATATTATTGCAATTAATTAAACTTAAAATACATATCATAATATATTCCATATTTCTAATGGTCAAATATCATGTTTTCAGATTCTATGTAATAAAAAATTCTAAAATTAACTAATATAATTTATTATTTTAATCATTGACATAAGAACTTATATCTCATGATAATAATATCTATAAATGTGATACATGTGGGTATATATAAAATAATGGATAATCTAAAAATCGATGTAAGGGTATAATCAAAATAAATATAAGCATGTGATATCAAAAAACTCAATAATAATAACATGGTGCAACAAAAGTACAGGAATATAAATCGAGAGATTGGATCATTATATAAAAGGAACATTATCACTTCATAGTAATCATGGTATTAATAATAATATTGAAAAAAATACATGCCATTATAACATAAGTAGACTCTTTCTATTAAGACAACATAACAGAAAGTGTTGGCATAACTAATCATGCAACATCCATAGTATCGCATGAGATTCATGTATTTTTCAATTGATTATGAAGTTGTATAATTATAATACTTCACACCAAATTATAATTTGTCATTCGTATGTGGTCCTCATCAGATATAAATCATATAATATTAATAAAATAGAAAAACAATGAGAATAGAATTGATTATGTAATATTATAATAGAGCTTATGAAATAAATAAATATGTATGTAACTAAAACCAGATGGAAATATATTATATTGAATATTTTTTGGGAAACAATGAAGGCTAAAAAAATATTATATAACATGATGATAAAAATAATAAAAATGTGTTCAACTTAATAATAATCGATAATAGATTTCAGAAAATAAAGACATTAGAAAAATCGATGAATTTGGATTAGGATTCATTAAATTTAACTAAATAAATTGTTGTCTATACAAGAATACAAATGAAAAAAATGAAACAACTGATGTTAAAATTTTATGTGATTATAATAATGATAGATAAAAGAAGACAGTAAACATATAAAAAAATTTAAGAGTTTTACAACAGTATCATATCAACATGACTTTCCACAAAAAATGAATCAATCACATAATGTGGTCCACATACAAATTTTTCGAAAGTACAAACTAGATCCACCACTTTTACTAAATATATATCTGATACAACTTGATAATGGTTTTTATTATGATGAAAAATAATTGGGAATGATAGATCATACATTTAATATAATACTAAACAAGACCACTCATCTTGTAGAAGTGTTATGGAGAAAACGTAATCATGAATGTGAAACATAATACCCAAGAAATGTAATGAAATATAAATAAATTTATTTATATTCTTCTTTGGGTTTTTTCTAAAATGAAATATAAAAAATTTCTAATGGTGAAATAATTTGACAACCTAAAATTTTAAAATCTAAACTTTCCAACACGAAATATTCGTGTGGAATATTGTATAGAATTAATTAAACCCACTTTATAATAAAAATAAATACTAATTTAAATCATTAATATAAAAAACTACTTATGGTGTATAAATATAAACAATAATTTTGAAACATTATAATTCGGTGATAAAGACATTAGAAAAATGAAATTATAATTTGAAATTCTAGGACATTGTGCAGCCCATAAATTTTCAAAGACAACAAAACACAGTTAAAATAAATTGAAAAACTATAAAATAGATTTGAAATTATTGAACAAAATGTAAATAACATTACTATAAATTCATTTGATTAATAATTAAGAAAACATGATATATTCATATAATTTGTAATAATTATATGACCATCAGAATAGATATTGACTATTGGTAATAGTAACCGACCACTATCATTATATATGGATAGACGAGAAAGGTAAAATGTCAAAATAAATAAATATTTATAAAATTCAACTAAATTTAATATTATTATAATTATTCAACAAAATAATTTATTAAAACACTTAACAAAAAAGAAAAATAACTTTAATATTTAATAGTGTTTGTTCTAAATTATTTTTTAAAATAATAATTTTTATATTAAAATGTATTTATCAAAATTTTGGAATTTTTTTTCTTAAAATAAAATTAATAAATAAATATAAGTCATTTAATAAATTTTAATGATAAAAAACAAAAACGATAATCCCTAATGGATAAAATAGAATTTATTTAAGGAACAATTATTTTTTGATGAATATTATAATTTATTTTTAATTATTAAATTTCATATATTTAAATTTTAAATTTCATAAAAAAGTATTATATTTTTTATCAATAGAAAAAAATTAACATGAGGTGATATTTTGGAATTTTATTAAATGATTTAATTTTTTATAAGTATTAACAAATTTTTTTTTAAAAAATATCATTTATTTTATGACATTATAATGATATAAATATAAGTTATAGTTTAAAAAACATTTTGGATGAAATAAAATATCTCTACGAATACAGATAAATATTTATTAAAAATATATATATATACTTCAATTCAAAACATATAAATCAGTTTTCAAAACCTATTTTATTTTATATTCTAATAAATAGATATTTTTTTATATTCATGGAATAAAATATTTTTATTTTTCCTTTCGATATTAAGAGTGACAAATCATAAAATAAACCCCCATTTCTTATTAAAAAACTAATAAAATACATATGAATGAACATTATTTAATTTTTCCTAATTAATAAAATATGAATATATTATTCTAGATTTCCCCTCCCCCTTGACTATATAGACTACACTAATCCTATTTCCGCCCAGTTCAAATATATATTTACATTTACAATTTAGATTTCATTCACAATTTTTAATCACATAGACACATCATCAATCCCAATTTATTACCAAATTACACTCTTATAAATGCATTAGGCTTAATAAAAATGAGATTTCTCAAGGAATAATGAGGTCTTAGAAGCATCAAATGAATCTGATGATGCTATGTAAGGGTTCTTTACCGCACTTTATTATTCTTATGTATATATTATCTATCACCCTCTAACTATATCTCTATAATATACCTCTTATAATTCATATTATATACATTTTATGCTTTATTTTCCATCCTTTTTGTGAGGATATGCATGGCTTTATATTTCCCTTTATTCTATTCCATTATGTAAAACCCAATGAAGATTAAATGGAAAGACATTCTAATATCATTATACATTTAAAAAACATTATTATGTTGTTATTCCAGCATTACTATTTCATTCTTGTCCAAAAAAAATTATTATATTTTTATCATGACCATTGAACATCAAAAAGGATATATTTCATTACTAATTTGGTTATCAACCTTATTCTCTATTTTACTATGCCCTTGGATATCATTACAAGACCCATTTAATTTGTTGTGGGTTTCTTTATTATTATAAATTATATATGTATCTCTATTCGAGACACATTTTCATGACATATTATGATGAAGGGTGTTCATATAATTTTACCCCCTATCGATTCAAAACTGAATTATATCTCATGATGTCATTATAAATAAGAATGTGCAGTTAGCAATGATTATAATATATTTTCTGTGATCCTTGACCTATGTTTATGACATCCTAATGGTGATCTATGACATATGTCAATGATGTCTTGGCGTAGATCCTTGATCTACATTTATGATTGAATTTGTTATGTTTGATTCACCACCTCATGTTATCATTATTACCATGCTCTTATAAAATCATGTTTCTTATACCATGTTTCTGTCATTGATTCCATGTTATAATTATTGAATCTCATGATATCTCACCATATGTATATATTATTTTATTCCCTTAGTGGGATTTAGTGATCAACCATTTTTATGTATTCCCCCAGGTTATCTTATATAGTGATTGAATAATTTTTTTATCTTGAAAATAATCTTAAAGATCAAAATAAAATAATACTGAGTTTTTTTAAAAAAAATTAAAACTTATATAATTTCTCAACGACATTAGAACTCTATAGTTTTTTCTATGTTTTCTATGGGTTTATAGTTATAAAAGATGTAACATTATTTTAATTATATGTATGTCATTATTCATATATTATAAGAAAGTAGAAAATAACATATTTTAATGATAATGATATTTGGTATAGTTTTTTCAAAACCACGTTCATAAATAGAAACTATTCGAATAATATTATATCATATAGAAGGAAGTAATTATTGGAAAAAGAAATTAAATAAAACATGTAATCTATAAAGATTGATTTATATACAGAAATGTGACTCTATCATTAAATGTTAATATATAACAAGATACTATGAATAATCATTTTTAATAGAATTAAATGTGATAATTTTGGCTATAAGTGGTTAGTTATAGTTTAATGATTTTCTTTATGAAATATGAACAATGGATTACATCCTTGCAGTCTATTATGAATTAGTTGGATAAATGAATCAATATGAAAGACATAATGATGTAACATGTTTTATATGAATGAACATGTGTGTATATATATAACACATACATTGGTTTTATGTAGTCAATGTATATAAAGTTAAATGGTATTAAAAAATAAATTATAGAAAAATCCAAGAGTGCATTGTCTTTTATTTCACATGGTAATAAATATGGTATATTTATTACCAGGCATGGGATGATAAAGTTATAACAAATAAAATTGATAAATATTTAATGATAACTTATATCATATATACATTGTAACGTAATAATCATCATGAGAATTATATGAGAAATTATATAGAATATGTTTCAAACTTACATTAGAGTACATATGATATCATCATCGAAAATGGAGAGGGTGTGGAACTAGTGATTAGTGGATATAACTATTCTAAAAAAAATAGATGAAATTAATTAAAATTTTCCATTATTATTTGAGAGAAATAAGATCCCAATATAGCATGTATTTTTTAATTATATAAATTATGAGTATGTTGTTTCTTTTGATGTTTCTAATGAACTGGTTTAAATATAAAAACATATCATAGATCCTGGTAAAGATCCAAAAAAGTGTATATCATATCACACTATTATATTTTATAAATTATTTAGTATATATCATAAATTATACTGGATCACGACAAAAAAATTTCATATATTAAGGATGAATAATCTATCGAGGCGATTTACAAAAATATATCATATTATAGTTAGATGTGTATCGATAAATGGAATTTTTAAATAACCTTATATAAAATAATTGAATGAATATAATCAAGAATACCAACTGAGATTTTTCCTTTAAGATATTTTGTTGATAGATTTTTTAAGTGATGGTATATCAGATTTACTTTCCTATAACCAATATTATTGTGTTCTTTGGATTACAACATCATTTATTTAGCTTTATTTATTTATATTTTTTTCTTATTATATATAATTACACTTATGTATTCCTTATAAAATAATCCACATATATTTTCTTCATTTATATGTTATATTTATCTGTACTATATTGAGAACATTAAAATTACCTGAAATATTACTAATGCTATATCTTATTGTCTATATATATCGTTTTAATAGAGAAAAAAATAATTCTATCAATTACCTACCAGAAGACTATAAGTGTCTATAATTATTATAAACATGTTTCTAAATTTTTATCTCATATAAGAGGATATTATGAGCATAGATCAGCAAATAATAATTCCATAATCTATTTATTATTAAATGTTTTTATTCTATGAGTTTGTGTTACAATATATTTATTTCTTATCCTTATTAATGTATATCATGAATTACATGCATAGATTTATGATAAAAAAAGATTATAGGTTCATGGAGAAAAATATTCTTCCAACTATATCATATGTGGTATGATGTTATTTTAATTAATATGAAATCATTTTCCATATTTCGGTTAAGAAATATGATATCATATCCCCATTTATTGACCAGAATGTGACTGGCTTAAATCCAGATACATTGTTATAATGGGAAAGATCATATTAGTATGTTAGATAATGATGGATTAAGAATTAATAGATGATTTATCATGTATAAAACAATCATGATTAGATTTTATATGGAAGGTGGATTTTATTTTATAGTATGATTTCAAGAATTTATTTCATTTTATAAATTTTTATCTTTCTTTATCAGGGATAGAAAATGTTGATTGATATCTACATTAGAATATGGTTTAGACTCAAAATCACTATGAATAAGACACATAAATTTTTATAATAATTATATTCATAATATCATATATTAAATAAAAATCGATATCATTAAAAAAATTATTACTATAAATTTATACATAAAAGACATATCAAAATATATTCCATATTTCTAAAGCTCAAATAACATTTTTTCTTAATATTCGAAATAACAAATTCTAACCATAAAAAATATAATATTTTATTTTAATTATTGATATAAAAAACTATATCTCATGATAATTATATCCCTAAATGTGATACCTGTGGGTATATATAAAATAAAGCATAATCCAAAAATCCATGTAAGGGAATAATAAAAATAAATATATGAATGTGATATCAAGAAAGTCAATAATAATAACATGATGCAACAAAATTATAGGACTATAAAACCTTAGATTGGATAATAATATAAGAGGAACATTATCATTTCATTTTAATCATGATATTAATAAGAAGATGAATAAAATACATCTCATTATAACATAAGTCAACACTTTCTATTTTGACAACATTATATAATGTTTTGGGATAACTACTCTTGCCACATACATTGTATCTCATTGGATTTAAGTATTTTAAAATCGATTATGAAGAGTTATAATTATAATCCTTCCCAACATATCATAATGATTAGTTCATATGTAGTCCAAATTAGATATAAATAAAATAATAATAATAAAACAAAAAAAAACTATGAGAATAGAATATTTTATGTAATTTTGTAATAGATCATATGAAATCAATAAATCTCTTCCTATGTAAAACAAGAAGTAAATATATTATATTTGATATTCATGGGGAAACACTAATAGTTAATAAAATATTAAATAATATGATGATAAAATTACAAAAAAGGTGTTCGACCTAAGAATAATTGATAATAGTTTTCAGATAATAAGACTTTTGAAAATTAGATGAATGTGGATTAGGATTCATTAAATCTATCTAAATACATGATTATCCCTAGAGGAAAACAAATGAAAAAAATGAAATAATTGATGTTAAAAAATTATTTTATTACAATATATAAAATTATAGAGTAATGATAGATAAATAAATATGGAAAAATTATATAAAAATTTAAGAGTTTTAGATTCCATTTACCATGATTATATGCCCACTTTAGATGAGCCTCATACCTCGTGAATATAATAAATACATAAATAAATTACTTTTTATAAGACTATACTAATTTTTATTTTAATTATAACAATATTTATTAAATATATATTAGATTAATTTAGATAATATAGATGGTTTGATTTTGTTCGAACCATATTACAAAAACTACTTTGTGATAATGGTAACAAAAAATTATCATTTATTAATGGTTCTAAGAGATTTATAGGTGTTATGATATTATGTTTTTAATATTCCAAAAGTAATATATATTAATATTTTAGTAGATACCATAAAATAGTTACATATAATTTAATGTTACATGATGAGTTTTTAGGTTTGGAAAAATGACGATGATTATTTATTCTTGATAACATTACTATCATGAAAGATTCTCATAAAAATGGACCTTTAGACAACGAAATTTTAGAAATAAAATAGTGTTCTATTAACCAATAAAATATTTGTCTATCATGCTATTAAAAAAAATATAAGGTTATAATTATGAGGTTCTACAACCCATTAAGAGGTGTATGGCATGTCCCTACTAGACCATAGGTTTATGAGTTATTTAATATACTTGTAACATCTATGACATAAAATAATTTTTTATCTTTCATATTTTTAACATTTTTTATCCTTAAAAATTAATTAAATTGATTAATAATTTTATAATTTTAACAAACTATACATTAAAAAAAATTATATTACATTGAAATTTAAGAATATTCATTACAATATATAACACATCCACATTATGAATATATAGGTATAGTGTCTTTAGAAAATAGAAAACCAAAACAACTAGATCATAATACATCTTCATTATCTCTAACTTATTTCATCATCACTAGAACTATTTTTGGAAATATATTATTTAATACACATATTCGTGACCTGTGGACAATAAACATATGAAATGGTGAGATCAAATACTCATTAAGGGTAAAAAAGGGAGATATAAATTATATCAAAATAGTAAGACATATGAACATAATATTTGAAAATATTTCCCTTCTTATGAAATGATCATGATATTATTCCTTGGGGTAAATCTTAATTGTTCATCATAATAAATGAACGTAATCTCAAAATTTATAAAATTAGACATAAATCTTTTTTTCATAAATATATTCAATGAAAATAATTTCATATAAGTCAAATATCATTTATAAGACCATAATTTCCAAAAAAAATAATTGTTTAGCCATGTTTACTCCTCATTCCAGCCCTGTACTACATAAAAAATATCATTTACTGCTCTATCCATGTCTATATCATGTGATATAAATCATTAAAAAATGAATTGGATGGATATATTGGTACCAACTGTATCATAATGAAATCATTATTACGTGTTCCACAATAAAAAACATCACACATCATAACCCAAGGAATAAAATGGGATTATTTAGACACTATAACATAATCCATGTTAAAAAAATGAATTTTATTAATTACATTCCATCATAAACACAATAAAAACATACGAATAATATTATTATTATACATAAAAAAATAGTATTAAAAAATACCATTTTAGATGTGAAATAATTTTTATGTGACACTTGAAATAAATTCATCAGCAAAATATCCCTTCCTCTTCAATAAGGTTTTCTTTTATCAAAATTCCACACAATTTTAGATGAAAAAATTATTTTGAAAATAAAATTGAATTATTTTAAAGGAATATTCAGGGAAATAAGGAATTCGGTGAGCATGAAAATAAATTCATGTCCTATAAGTTAAAAGAAAATATTATTCCCTTACTTTTGTCAGAAGAAATGTACCATGTAACAAAAGTGACAACATTTTACTTTTGATATCATTTCATAACATTTTACCAATGTGTAAAGTTGACTATAGACAACAGTATAATTATATGAAGAATATTATATAATAAATATGTATAAAACATTTATATTGATGGTAAATATAACCCAATAAATACTTTTGTATAACTAATATCAGATAAAAATGAGATTGTGAAATTATTCTTTAAATTATGTCTTATTTCATTTTTATGTATATAAACCACCTATAAAATTATTTAAATAATTTCATTGACTTATTTCAGAATCATTGTCGTTTTTATTAGTTCTTACATGGTCATATTATCATCTGTTTGTTAGTAAAATTATTACTAATCCTTTTTGTTTTAACTTCATTATTTTGTTACACATGTTTGGTGACATACATTCATGTTCCTCTTCTTATGATATATTTATATAATTCCTATAATGTTATTATTATAATAAATATCATATTTATTCAATTAATTTTGTTATATAATCGTTATTTACTTACGATCATTTATAATTAATCACATCACATAGTGGATACAGTAGGTCGTACGTACGCACGAATCATGATATCATTCCCTTAATTGTTTAATTATATTGAATTGGATAGAATATAATATTTCAATCTATATATATAATGTTATAATAATCGAATATAATTATTATTCCCACCATTATAATGATGCATGTTTGTGGGAAGTGAAAACCTGATTACACAAAGGCGTGGAGACTGTAAATCGTACGTACGCACATGTGGTGATTTAATTTTTCATAGGATAATAGAAGGTAGAATATGGTTGTTTAATAATGATGAAAAAATATTTTTATATAATATATACTAGAGTCATTACATTATAATTAAATAAATCAAGAAGATGATGTAATATAAAAAATATTTTATAATGAATCGGTAAAGTACATTACCTATCCTTCGATGTGCTCCCACTAAATATCACCTAAAATCACTATAATTAGTCATTGAAGAATACAATAACATCTACAATTTATCTAGAGAAGCTTATAATGTAATAGGGATGGGTATATACAATCATGACGACTTAATGAGTTGTTAATAAATAAGGATGTAGATCCCCATTTATAGTTGTTGTGAGGGGCACTTTTTGAAACACCAAAAAAATAAATTTATAATAAAATTAACCAACATCCAAAAACCTCCAAATGACCAAATTTCATATATTATATGTGACAACGTTTATTACTCCTAAAACAATAAATATTATAAATGTATTTCTTTCAATTTAAATATTATCATTTTAACTAACACTTAGTTATTCATTTTTGTATTTAAATAGGGTAACAAAAAATTCAATATTAAAAGGGTGAAATATGTACTTATTTGATGTCAATTAGAACTTAAATAAATATTTTAGAACATTTTATAGACTATAATAGTTTTTATTAATTTTTTAAAATTTTATTATATTTATATAATTTAATAAAACATTACTCTGATAAACAATCAATCGTGCCAATTTTGACACTATTGAAATAGTTGATATTAAAAATATTATGATTACATGTTACCTTAAAACCAAATATTTTATATTTTTCTAAGACGTAAAGGTTTTATAGAAACATCATTAGACATATTATCTTTCAAAATATTATTTATTTTAACATTTTTAATAAAATTTATTTGATATTCCTATTACTAAATTAACATCCACAACTGTTTTAAATAAAATTTTAAAATAATACAATATGGAAAAGAAAAAATATAAAATATTTTAGAATAATAATTATCATAAAATTTATATTCTACAAATATCAATCATTAAAATTATAATACTTAATAAAACATGAATATAACAGGTTTATTATCACATTACATAAAATTATATATGTTTCATAATCACTAATATAAGGATCCAAATGGTCAATAACTCAACACTTGGATGGTTTCGATCATTATATACTTGGCTGATAAAATTTGGTATAGTTTTTAGGTCTTTTATGATTATTATCATTTTAATATTTATTAATTGTTTTGTTGATTTCTAATAAATTGAAGAAAAAAATTCACTAATAAATATAAATTTTTAAGGTATTTATTTATTCATTAAAAATTGAAAATAAATTACATTGGGAATAAAAAAAAATATTAGATTTCAAATTAGTATTTATAATCAAATTTATCATCAATGTATCATTATTTGAAAAATTATTTCGTTGTTTATATTTGTGTGAGACATTTTTAACTTTTCATTATATAATATAAATTAAATGACTTAGTCTCCCCCAAGTGGGATCCTATAGATACTATTTATACCAAATTATGGTTTAGGAAAAATCACACTCTTCCAATTATATTAGGACAAGTGTTGGGGTAATTTTATAATAGTTTTTTACCCTTAATTACAATATTTACCCTTTTTCTGTATTAATTATAATTACAAAAGTCCTTATTTATCAAATCCTAAAATAAAAGAAATTTATTCCAATAATTTTTAACTAATGATTCCAAATATGAATACATTTTTAAAAATTAATAATATAAAATTTTGAGTTATTTATTTAAAATTAATCTCATTGTCAAAAGGAGAGAACATATTTTAAAGGGTAAAACATTCCAAAAGATTAAAATGTTTTTACAAATGAATTCATTGTAAAATTAATTCTAATGACTAATATTATAAAAAATGATAAAAATATAATCTATATATACATTAAAACCATTAAATAATATAATTTAGTAATTTAAAATATTTAGATGATTTTTTTCAATTACAATTTATTGTATTGTTGCTATTCATTAAATCATGAAATTTATCTGAAAAATATCAAAAAATTTATCCAATTTTAATTTTTATAGAATGAATATAAATAATAATTTTATTTCATCATATAATATTTATTAATGTTTCAAAAATTTACATAAATTTTTTTCCCTTATAAGGTGGTAAAATTACCATTTTAAAAAAATATATTGGTGTTGTTATTCATAAAATTTGGTTTATTCATACCCAATGACGATAATATCTATTGTATCCAAACCTAATATATTTTATTAAGTATATTACATATATATTTTTTAATTTCATTTAATAATCGTAATTCACTCAATTTAAAAAAACCAAAATATAGATATAAAATTGAATTATATATTACTTTAATAATTGATCGACAATAAATTCACCATATATTTTCATAATTTAGTTATATTTATTCCCATTAACCAACATGATTTAATAAATTATTCATTTTATTCTAAGGTAATCTCATGGTTCTTTTAAACTCACAATTACATTCAATACATGCTTTTCAAGAAAAATATTTTAATTAAAATATTTCATAAAAAATTGGGTTTTATAATATACCACCATTACACTAAATTTCATCCATGAAATTCATCACTTTGAAATGAATTTTGACGATACATATACCTCAAAAAATCCTCACGTTCCCACATATCTTCCTTAAATTTATGGTTCTAACATAAGAAATTTACCAAGGGAGTGGTCTAGTTTCATAGAACATTTTCACTATGATCCCTAATCTATATGCATTGTTCTTTATAAGAATGATCTTGCTCCAGAATTATGACATATGATTTTAATATATGTGAAGGATCAAGTATGTACATTCTCTGGAGAGATGTATGGAACACATCACGAACTTGAGAGATATTTGGTGGAAGCACCAATCAGTAGCCTATCATCACAGCATGATCCAGAATTTTGAAATGAAGAATATACCTAGGTCTCATAATTCCCTACATTCCAAATATTATTACTCTCTTATAGGGATATATTCATAGAAACACTTTTTCAGAAACTTAAAACTCTAGGTCTTTTCTTTGATTATCAGCATAACTTCATGTCAAATTTGGGTTTTCTTATGTGTTGTTTAATAGATCTAATATTATCTCCAATTTCATAAATAACATTCAGTCTTAATAGCTTTTTTTCACAAACTTCATCACTGAATGTTTGAGTTTTACACATCATTACATATACGGCTTCATAAAGATCCATCTAGATACTTGAGTGAAAGATATTTTTTATGAAAAATACACCAAGTGTAGGTGTTGATCTCCAACACCTTTGAAATCCATAGAGAATTCTCTCAACAATTTTTCTAGATTTTGAATTTCCCTCTAAGACTAACCTTATGTCTAGGAATGATAAGAAGTGATAAAACATAACTCTGTATCTATATCATGTTATAGATATCTGCAGAACACCAAGATAAAAATTAAATCTTGACCAGATATAATTGAAAGTGGTACCTCATAAATTCATACCGATTATTTTTCATATATTCTATAAATATGATCAACAGTAAAGTCCTCTCTAATAGCAATGAAGTGTTCCTAATTATTATGGAAATCATATACAACCAATGTAGCATTATGGACTTTTGATGTTTCGGAAAGGCCGAAGAAAAATTCCATAGTGATGTTTTCCTATAACCATTCAGGTATGGGTAATGGTTTAAACATCCCATTATACTTATGTATCTTAACCTTAACTTGCTGGAAAACCAATCATCGAGATACACATTTTAGAAACATCTATATTCATTTCAACCATCTAGAGAAAATATTAATGTCCCTATACTTATTTTTTCGTCCAAGATGTATAGAGAATGAAGAACTATGAGCTGGCTAAAATATCACATTATTTAATTTTAGTATCGTAGGAATACAAACCCAGTTCCTAAAGCTTATTATTCTATCACAATAAAGGTTTAATTCAAGAAGATTTTTCCCCTTCCTTTGTATCTCTACATCTTCCTTCTCCTCCTCCTTAATCATCACATGTATAAATCGTTGATCATTAATTTGAAAAAGATAATATTTCTCCCCATCCACAAAAATTTCAAAATCCAACCTTTTCAAATCCATAAATATTGGATCTATGGTGATACTCATCATGGATATCCTATCAAGGTTCATTCAAATCAAATAATCTTCAACCTTTATTTCATTCCTATGGTGGTCATGTATTAAGAATATGTAATTGTAAATCAACTCCAAACATATTCTTTGTTGTATATTAATATAATTTTGGGTGAAAATTTACTTTAAACATTTATGATCATTATTAATATCATACCTTTAACCATAATGATAATTACTCCACATATTTAGTGAAAATATCACCACAACAAAATACAAATCATTATTTGGGTAGTTTTCATCATGGATTTTCAATTATCATGAGGCATAAGCTATCTCTATATAATTTTTCATGAGAAAAAAAGCAAGACCCATCTTGGATGAATCACTATAGATTAAAAACCATTCTCCACTATAAATAAGTGTGAGGATAGGTTACCTAGATAACCATATTTTTAGTTCCTTGAAATTTTATTCACATTCCTCTATATACACAAACATGATTATTTTTTGAGTCAACATGGTGAGAATATTAGATATTGGTGAAATATAATTCAAAAAGAATTGATAAGATCCTGTAAAACCATGAAAACATCAGATCTGAGTTACCATTTATGGTCTTAATCCGTGTTCAATGACTTCTTTTTTTTCTGGATCCACATATATCCCCTCTCTTGAGATTATGTGACCCAAAAATGAATCTTTTTTAATCCAAAATTCAGACATTGTGAATTTTTCATAATGATTCTCTTTTCTTAGGCTCTTCAATAAAATTCTAAAGTGATCACAAAGATCATACATGATATTTGAATAGAAAAGAATATCATCTTTAAAGTCTACCAAAAATTGATTAAGATTTTCTCTAACGACTATATTTATTAGATCCTTGATGATATTGGGGGAATTAGTAAGACCATAAGGAATCACTATAAATTCATTATGTCCACACTATATATGGAATTTATTATTTGGTATATCATACTTTTTTACCCTTATAAGATTATATCCTTATTGAAGATTAATCTTATAAAATTAGTGAGATCCATGTAGTTTGTCAAATAAGCCACCAATGTGGGGAAGATGATATTTTTTCCTGATAGTGAACTTGTTATATTCTCGATATTCAATTTAGGGTATCATTGATTCATCTTTATTATTACCAAATAGAACATGTTCTCCAAAATGTGCCTCACTAGAGATTATGAATCTATTATAATACTTCTCATGAATTTTCATCTTTAATTCCTTCAACTCAAATGGGGGCATTCTATAAGGTTTCTTTGAAGTATGAATATCACGTGGTATGAGTTATATTCAAAATTCTACTACACTGTTTTGTGGAAGACATAGAAATTATTCTAGAAATTCATCATCCAAATAATATAAAATTTATGTAGTCTTATTTTTGAGTTTCTCCCCAACCATTTGAGATAGTTGACATTCATTTGTAGGAATGAAGAACCATAAGATGGATAAAATTTCTACACGAAGGTCATATTCATACATGCATCAATATATTAACATAGATTGATCCAGAATATGTAATGTGACATACCTTCCTTGTAAATTGATATGAACATAATATAGTGAAATCCAACACATGTAAAGAATCACATGAAATTCTAATACTGAAGGATTAGAAGATTTACAATAATCACTTTTCCCCAAACTCCAATCAGAGAAGAATTATAAACATTTGATATGACTATTGTGCCCTTATAAAATGTCAAAAGTAAATCTACATCAAATTTTTGAAGTAAAATAGAAACACCATTAAAATATTCTCCAGAAATAAAAGGCTCGGTGGATCCAAAATAAAATTAATCATTTACTACTTTAGTAGAGATCGAACATGTACCTTTCACCACTTCATTATCGTACTCTTCATTGCAAATAGGGATCTCATGTTTCTTGCCTTATTCCTTTCCCTTAAGAGTGTGATGAAACCCAAAATCAAGATTGTCTCTTGGATTAGCTCATTGATTGGAATAATTACCATTTTCCTTTAACATGAATCTATAAATTGTATAATGTGAATTATACGTAGCCTTTTCACTATTTTCATAATTAGACATATATTTTCCATCACATCAGAATTCATCTACCAAAAGACCCTTTTTCCCACACATTAAACATTTTGTAGTCCCTTTAAAAAATATCCACCATGTTTCATTCTACACGTTGAGAATAAAGAATAAATCATTGTATTTTAATTGTTGTATTTATATTATTATTTGAATTCCACTTTTACCTTCTTATCAAACACAATGGATTGATGGTTTACACCAATCATTATATCAAGCTTAATAAAAAATCGAACGATTTCATCATTAATATTTATGTCCCTTATTGATAATTTCTTTTAGATACATGTTTTTTAGCCACTAAATAATCAATCAATTTTACTATCAGGTTGAATTATAATTCTAGATGAGTAATGTACTTATTGAAAAATAAGTTATTGAAATCATTACATTCCAGGGATTCAATTTCATCTCATTATATCATTTTCTTGATATGGTTCCATTATAGATCAGCTTGATCATAAAAATGATACACTACCATGATGAATTTACCATGTTTTAAACATTAGAGAACTAAAAATATCATTCCGGTGGTACTAATCCATTGTTTAATGACTAATTGACAGATGGCCCACTAAAAGAAGGTGGGAACTGACTCATGAAGATTCAATAGAATTTTAATCCATCATTTTTCTTATTTCAATTTCCTTAATGATTTATATATTTAGAGAACAAATTTAAGCATTAAAACATGGTTTTCCATTCCACATCATATAACAATCGATTTCTCAAGAGGAAAATCGTTGCATTACCCATCACATTCAACATTAACATGGTTCCTTCAGGATCCATCCATTGACTAAAAAAAGAATAATATATTCTACACTAAACATAATTGAAAAAACCATATAATCAAGAAAAAAATTATTTTTTTGACACTTTATGTTTTATCAAATGTTATCCATAGTCATTTATATAACACTTTGATTTTAAACTATTATTATACATATCTTTAGTGTTCTTGAAAATGATTTCATATCCTTGTTTCCAAAGGATAACTATAACATTCCTGTGATCCAAAAATATAATGACCCATACATTACATAAATATATATTACAAAAAAATATAATAATATTCATTAAATAATATTACAATGCAAGTAGAGGGCCGTATAGGTATAGTGTCTTTATAAACTAGGAAACATACATAAGTAATTCATAAAATATCTTTATTGTATCTCACTTATTTCATCACAACTAGAACCATTTTTTACATATCTTATTCAATACACTTCTTCATGACCTAGGGAACCCGAAAATTTTAAAAGGTGAGCACAAATTCTCAATAAGGGAGAACAAAGGAGATATCAATCATATAATATTTGTAAGATATAAGAACATGAAATTTGAAAATATTATCCTGTATATAAAAGATAATTTTATTATTCCATTACAAAAATCATAAATGTTCATAAATTCAATAAATGTAATCCCAAATGTTATAACATAAGACATGAAATTTTGTGGCATACATATAAGCGTAGAAAATCATTTAATATTAGTCAAGGATCATTACTAATACAATCATAGTTGAAAAAGTCAATTGGTAAATTAAGTTCACTCATTGTTCTATCTGTGTACTATAGGAGAATATTTTATTATACATTTTTATAAAACATGGACATGGATGATAAATGTACCATAGTAAATACTTATGTATAAACAATCTCTGATAAAAATGAGATTGTGAAATTATCACTTACTTTATTTAAAATATCGTTTGTATGTATCCTAACATCCTATAAAATGATTAATATAATATCATTGAATTATTTTAGAATTATTGTCATTTTTATATCAAATATTATCATATTATCTTATGTTTGTTAGTGACATTTTTACTCATCCATCGGGTGTGAACATCATTATTTTATTACGCTTGTCTTACCAGATAAGTTTTACTACCAATTCATAGGTTATTTTTATATCATTAAGAGAATGATATTACTATGATATATATAATATTTTTTCATTCCATTGATTTATATACTCATTATTCAATGAATATCATATAGCATTAATTGCTTCACATGGTGGAGATTATAGGTTGTACATATGCACAAGCGACAATATAATTCCCTAAATTATTGTATGATATTAAATTGGATGGTGTATAATATTTTTTAATCAATAAAAATTTATAATAATAATATATTATGATTATTTACATCATTATACCCTTCTATTTATGGTGTTATTTAAAAACAAATTTCACTGTGGTGTGGAGAAGGTATGTTTTACGTATGAACATGTGGTGATTTTGTTTATTGATAGGATGGATAGAAGGTGGAATATGGTGGATTCATAATCATAATAATACCTCAATATGTAAGTGGTACTAGACTTATTACATTATAATTAAATAGCTCATTAAGAGGAAGTAGAGGAATAAATAATTTTGAATGAATCGGTAGAGGAGATTACTACTTCTTCAACATGCTCCCTCTATATCCCTTCATAAAGAACTAGAGATAGACTTTAATGAAAAATAGATCCTCTATAATGTGACAATTTAATTTTATAATATTTATGGGTAGATGATATCCATGATTAAAGACTCTACTTTTTGTGAATAAATGAGAGAGGAGGTCTCCATTTATAGTTGAGGACTGTCGCACTTTTGGAAACTCCAAAAATATTAATTTATAATAAACTCAAACGAAATCCAAAAGCTCCAAAATGACCCAATTTATTGTGTGATAATAGATAAGGATTCAATATCATAATAAAATATATTGTAGACATGTATTTATATCAAATTAATCATTATAAATTTAACTAACACATAGTTATTCATTTTAGTTTTTAACTAAGGTAGTAAATATTTTAATATTAAAAGGGTGCCATATTTACTTTTTTGATGTCACTTGGAAAATAAATATATAATTAATAATATTTTATTCTTAATAATTATTTATATATATATTTGTTAGAAAAATTATCATTTTTAAATAATTTAATACAAAATTATTTTTATAAACAATAAATAGTGTCAATTTTCACACTATTCAATTCTTTGATGTTTAAAATATATTAATATAAAAAGATATCATAAAAACAACTATATTATTATTTAAATAAGTTGTTATTTTAATATATTAAATAAATTTTAAATATTAACGTTAAAAAATATATTTATTTTAATATTTTTAATAACATTTATATGATATTTCCTATAATAAAATAACTACTACAATAGTTTTGTCTAATTATTTAATACACTTTTTTATTTAATAAAAATTAAAAATGAGATACTATAATTAAGACTATTATACAATATTTCAGAATAATACTTTTAGTAGAATATATATTATGTAAAATGAATCACTAAAAATTTTATACTAATTAAGACACTAATGTGATTGGATTATCATTACATTACAAAAAATAATATATATGTCATAATCTCTTATATAATAATTAAAATGGTCATTTTCTCAACCCATTGATGGTTCTATTCTAGATATAATTGACCAATATAATTTGGTCATTTTTTGGTACATTAATAGTTACTGTCAATTTAATATTAATTATTTTATGGATTTCACATCAATTAAATAATTTTTGGCATAAAATATTTAGAAGTTTTTAAGTTATATACATATTACCAAAAAATTAAAAATAAATTACCATGATAAAGATAAAAAATTAATCATTCAAATGAGTATTTATAATCATATTTATATTCTATGTTTCCATATATTAAAAATTATTCAGTTATTAAATTTGAGTAGGACATATTTAACTTTTCACTAAATAAAAAAATTAAATATCTTAATCTCATATAAAAGGATTCCAATGGATACTATTTCGACCTAAAGATGATTTGGGTTGAAACAAACTCATAAATTGATATTCTGAAATGTTTTATAGTAATTTGATAATATTAGTTTTACCCTTAATTACCTGATTTACGCATTTATAGTATAAATACAAATTACCAAAGATACTATTCATAATTCCCAAAAAAATCATTTTACATCTATTGGAACTACAGATTCAATATATGAAATCCATTTTTCAAAATTCAATGTACAAAAGTATTAGTATTTAATTTTAAATTAAACCTTTTTCGGAAATAGGGAATAAGTTTTAATGGTAAAAACATTGTGAATGGTTTCATTGTTTTTACATATGAATTCAAAGTCAAATTAATGCCAAATACCTCAATTAATTTTTTTTAGAAGATAAATTTTATATTTTAAAACCATTCAATAATATAATTTATCCACATAAATTATTTAGATAATTTTCATGAATTTAAATTTAGTTTATTTTAACTATTCATTAAAACTTAAATGTTATGAGAAGATTTTTAATAAATATGCTGATGTAAATATTTATATACCGATTCAAAATAAAATTATTCTGTTGTCATATAAAAAATTATTAATGACTGTAAATTTTACTGTAAAAAGGCTTCTCTTTTAAAAGGCAGAAAAATTACGCTTTTGAAAAAATATAGATTTTTGAGCATAAAATAGTGTTTATTCATACAAAATGACAAAAAATATATTTTATAGGAATATTAAAAATATTTTATTAATTATATAACATATATAATTCATTAATATCATTTAGTAATAGTAATTAAATCAATCTAACAATATGGTAATTCAAATATTAAATTGATTTATATTTTTCATAAATAATTGTTACATAATGAATTCACAATACATTTTTATAAGATAGTTGTATTTATTCTCAATAAACAAATAACAATGCTAACATTTTCATTTTATACTAAGGGCATCATGTATTTCATTTAAACTCACAATTTCAGGCAATTCATGATTTTGAATAAATATTAATTAAAGAAATTATTTTATAAAAATGTCGAGATGTTACAATAAGTATATATAAAAATAATTTCAAACCAGCCAATATATGAGGCAGTGAAGATAGAAAATCATTTTTCACATTGGTGGTATAAACTATCCATTAGTTTGTATATCTTCTAGGATGTAAAATAAACTATATTGGATTTCATTCTTAATTTTAATATAATATACATTATAAATGAACCATAGGAGTGTGATGTTTTTATGGAAGGAAAAAATAATGATTTATATAATTTATAATAATAGTATTTATTTAATTATATTATTTTGTTTTCAATTTTTTATAAAGGGATAAGAGGAAAACCAAAATGAAAATCTATGTAATTTGGAATGCTAAACATTCTCTTTGATATGAGTCATTTGTAATGAAACTTAATGTTTTAGAGGAGGTACCTTTATAAATAACATTTTCACAAAAACATGTTTATGAAAATATATATTGAAAATATAGTATCTATTTGATAAAAAAAGATGTGTGGGAAGAGAGAGAAAAAAAACGATGGATAAGATAAATATTTGTGGTTGTAGTAGAGTCATATTTTTTTATAAAATATTGAAAATTTTTATTTTTTCTTAAAACTATTAGAAATATTGATATTTAGCATTAATTATACTTTATTAAAGATATATGAGTTAATTGATTTCCCCAACCATGGAACCCTAGTGTTGATGTGTTAAATTTTTACATTAACATGATTACAAGGAATAAAATTTCAACGGATAGATGAATATAACAGTTTTGAAAAGCTATATTATATACATGGAACTCATTTTACACAGGGAATAACAAAAAAACACATAACAAAATAAAATTGTCATTATCCTAGAAACTAATTCAAAGAATTCAAATTCTTACCATGGGGAATGGAACCAAAATAAAGCTGATCTCAAATGGTGATTAATGGTAAAGAATATAGGATGCTAAAATGAATTAATAATTAATAATCAATATGAAAGTAAAAAAATATTGTACAATTTCATATAAATAAATAAATGACCGTAAAACATGACCATGAATAATTTAAATAATAAAAAAAATCACATGGAATTGTAATGATAATGGAATTAATAATGTTGTAAATATTAAATATCAATACATATCCCTAACATAGATATTGTCATGAAATATCCTCAAGAAATTTTATGTCGGTTGGTAGAAACCATTTTGATTTGTGTTAATATCTATCCTCCAAACAATTCAAACCACCTCGAAACATGTGCGAAGGATTTTTAACCAACTAATTTCATATCATGACATTACCTATGGATTGAGGAAATTTCATTAATAGGTCCCCAACCCATATAAATTATTCCAAAAACATTCTTTATATATTTCAAACTTATTATAAATCATAAACAATTTTCGTTATTGAATGTTTATATGGAGTAAATAAAACAGATTTATCATCATTTCACCAATAAAACATATAACATTCTATGTGAAAAGTGTATTTTAAAATGATATATGATTTATTAAATAAACCAATCCATCCTAAAATTATATTTATATTAAAATAAATATAACATTCACTTATTTTTTTTAATAAAGTTTCATGTTATATTTAACAATGAAAAAATAATGTGAGAACTCAATGATATATTTTTCCGCATAGAATTTTTCATTTAAAAAACATTGGATGAGAAAATAAAAATTGAAACTTATATTTCCCATGAATATGTTGGAATATTGATATTAAATTAAAAAAAGTGACATATATACACCACCGAATGAAATAGTTAGTGAGAATGGTGTATGTATTTGGAAAGAAAAAGCCAGACAACAATCGCTTTCCATGAGTATGACATTTCACATGTGTCATTATCATATGGAATAATACGCATAAGTTGATTAGTTACATTATTGAGAAAAAATCTCATGTTTATTATTAATTTCACTTCAATTATTTCAATATTTTATAGAAATACTTAAAAATGATCTTTACATCTGGTATTTTTTCCAAATTCGGTTCAAGTGAAAAAAGGACTTTTATAGGTATACTATGGCAAAAAGGTTCGTTTTATAAACATATAAAAAGTATTAATAATGATAAAATTATCTTATTTATAGAAAAATTATACTTTTTGAACCAGTTATTAAATATGGTTTTGAAAAATTGACCAACGTTCTAATAATGGACAAGTTTGGGCTAGCAAACACATGAGAAACATTCCAATTTTTTATTGATGAATATGTAATAAAGGAATTTTAAATTTTAAATTTTCGTAATGATAAATATATCATAAATAAAATTTTATTTATTCTTATATACTTATATATTAAATTATTTCTATTTCAAATTAATAACATTACATTGAGGATTTGGTATTCAACATGTCCTCAAATGATGTTATCAAGTTTTTATTGTTTGAAATGGATAATAAAAAAAATGATATACTGTATTTAAAAAAAAATATTATATAATTAATAAAATATATATTTTCATTATGAACATTTTTAATTTAACTCAACCAAAATTAATTCAATGTTATGTGTGAATGTATCGAATCTCTTTGGGGAGGCGTTAGTCCACCCATAAATATATTGTTATTGTATTTACACAAAATGTAAATTATGAAGGTATATGCTATATAACAATTCAATAAGTATAATAAAAAATAAATCTAAAATCTAAAATCTAAAAATATTCTGTTTATCATAATTCCAAACAATAAAATTTTGTAAAGGAAAAATGAACGAAATATTTGTGTAAGGTGGTAGTCATCCATACACATGAATGATAGATTTGATAATAATTTTATGGATTTGTGGGTAGATTTAGGTCTAAAACATAATATAAAAACACCAAGAATTATTTATGATACTTATTTTATAATATAACCATGGAATAATAATAATATAATGGTTTGAGAAAAAAAACACAAAAGTAATTGTTGAAAAATGTACCTCTTTTTTTAGTAACTCCTTTTGGTTTTTGCCAATGGAATTCCTTGGATTTCTTTCTCCTATATTTTTGTAAATAGGTTTATCAGTGGTAATTTGGGAGATTTTTTTTCAATAATAGGGATTATATGAACCCTTAATTAAGCATTACATAATCTTGAATTAAATTAATAATTCACATTGAGGATCTTTTTGGGTTAAGAGTTTTATAAACTTATGAAATATCTATTACTTTAAATTTTATAAAAATTACAATGTAGACACTTTTACTCAGTATCTATTTTTTCATAAAATAAAAACCCTTCGAAACATATCTATTTCAATGTTTTAGACAACATGACTATCCCTTGATCCCATTATTGACCTTATTGATATATAAGTCTTGTGAAAAACATATAAAAACATGGTGTGAGAACAAAAATCTCAGTATGAGATATAAAATAAGGAAAATAAACATTAAACCATCAATAAATAAAAATCAATGAAACCATACATTTCACTCATAGCATAACCCATGAGATCGTATGATTAATGAATAACATAAAGAAATATAATATTAAGAAGGTAACATATGTCATACATATTTTACTATCATTGAATCTATCATACAAACGTACGAAGTAATGTTGGAATACCCATCACAATATATTCCCTAAATAAATTTGGAGAAATATTTATGTTCACCTCTGTTATGTTACCCAATTCATTTGAGAGTAATCTCGGGTCCACCTTCCCAAGGTTTATCACGGAACCACCCATATACATAAACAATACCAAATTGACATAAGATATTCATAACACATAAAACAATCATAATATAAAGATAACATTTCCATATTTCCATCAATATATATAATTTCATTTAATTGACATAATAAATGATTTATAAAACCATTTAAATCATTTAATAAAAAGCCTTTTGAATCAATGTGTCCCTTACTAATTTTAAGCTTTTAAAGGGATTAACATTTTTAAACATTAACGTCCCTATAAATAAATCCTTAAAACAATTATAAATACATGGACATTAATTAGAAATATTTAGAATAATAAATAATTAATTCATTTTATTGATATTTTAGTTACAGAGTGTTTAATAAAATTAGAGATGATTGAATAAAAAAATTGAGGAATAAAATTTAATGGTTATTGAGTTCGCGGAACACAAAATGAACCATAATGTTCAGATAGTGAGAGAGTGAACAAGAAGCCACAATTCTATTCATTAGATTCCGCTCTCAATAGAAGGCTTTCACACCTCAACATCATTCCTATACTCACTTGATGTTTAGATTGCATTGCCGCTGCATATATCATGGTGAATCTGGTTTAGCACCCGAAAAAAAGAAGGACTGACGAGCAGCTAGAGCTCTTCATCTCGAAAATCTGTCTTAGCATTCTCCTTCCTTCCCTCTAACGAAGGTGACAAGGGATTTTTCCTCAGGTGATTTATCTGAGGCCTTGGATCATAGCTAAAAAAGGCCAGTCACTATCGGAATGACTCAACATTCTCGTACTAGAGTTGACATATAGAAAATGGGTCATCAATAAGACCTATTTTTGATCGGGCTTTCGCCCATTCTACCACTATCCGATCTTAATCATGATATCTAAAAGAAATCCCTTTCTCACTGAAATATCCTTTAGAAGGGAAGGTGAACTCTTAAGAATGACAAATGGGAAACACAAAAACATGAATAGTTTCCCTGATAGCAAGCAGCCGAAACAAAGGACTCTCTGTTTAACAGTCACCCTTGTACCCCCACTTCGATTGACAGTGAACGATGTCGATTCTTGTAAGTGCTTTTTGATGATATAGTATCGTAGACAACTCGATTCGTTGGAGCAGCCCTTGAAATGCTCCACCTATTCCCCTCTCCTAGCTACCCCCGCCCATTCTTCCTAGTAGGTGTAGAAGCATGAAAAAAGAAAAATTAGCATTGATCCGTGAAGAGGTCTTTATAACCGGAAGGAAGCTGGCACTTGGAAATAAACAAGTGAACGAACATATGCTTTCTCACTCAAATGATGTTTATTACCCGGCACACACCAAAAATTGGAAGCATTTAACCTCTAGGAACCAATCCTTCAAATGCTAACAACGAACTGAGATAAAGGGGACTGCCGTCGGATCGACGAGATCACTTCAATTCCAAAGGAGAGTCTCTAAAGGGATTCATTATATAATAAGAAAAATGATAGTGTATACACTATATAAAAGTGAATTGGTGCATAAAAACAATGACGTCTCAATACAATGTAAATTGAGAAAAATTCCCTTATAAAGACGATATTCTTAGATTAAGGATAAAGAAATGGAATAAATATGTGTGATAAATATAAATAAACCCAATATAAATGGATATTATGTTTATAAAGTTCATAGGGGATTCACCCATATTCATATAATGACATAATCAAAAAGGTGAATATTAAACCAATGAATTAAAATTGGGTGAAGAAGTTCCCTAAATGAAAATCTACAGCCAAACTACGTCACTTAAAAAATTCAAAAAATGATTTGATGAGAGAGAAAAGGGTATATAATCACTTGGATATAAAATTTAAAGTTATAAAGATATTGAATAAAATTTCCAAACATAATAAGATATAAATTAAATGACATAACAAAATGAAGTCTTTTAAAAAGTGGACGGTGAATGGTTCCCTTACCGATTTGGTAACATACGAAACAAAAACCCCATGAAAGGAGGAAAATTCAATTAAAATGTAACTACAAATAAATTAATGTATATTTAAAAAATAATGCAGTAATGGGCAGTACATTCACCACAAATAAGTAAATAGTGGAAAATATAGCACGAATCACACGAGAATAAAAATTGAGATAAAACCCCATTACTACGTTGTAATCAATCAAGTCATATGAACAAAAGTTAATAACCACCAAATTAATCATAAAATTCAATGAATATGAATATAATTATTATTATATATTTCAAATTGATGTTCTCAATACATCACCTGAAATTTATAAGAGATGAACAATAGAAATCTCACGTAATTAAATGTGGGAAAAGAAACCCCTTACCACTTTGTAACCAATCGAGTCGTATGAAAAGAGGTTAATAACCACCAAATGAATAGCAGAATCACATGAATATAAATAGGATCATGATAATTCATATCAAAAGGTTGTACACAATACACCACATGCAATAAATAAGTCGTGAACAATGGAAATATCACAAAATTAAAAGTGAGATTAGAAACCCCTTACCATGTTGTAATCAATATATTCATATGATCAAAAGGTAATAACAAAAAACTTATTCACAAAATACCATAAATATAAACATAATAATGATAATATATATAAAATTGTAATACAAAATACACCACAGTCAATAAATAAGAGGTGAAAAATGGAAGTCTTACGGAATTAGATGTTAGATAAGAAACACCTTACCACGTTGTAATCAATCGAGTCGTATAAACAAAAGTTAATAAACCAAAAATTAATCACAAAATAAAATGAAAATAAATATAATAATGATAATATATATCAAATGGAAGTACACAGTACACCACATCCAATAAAGACGTGTCGAAAATGGAAATATCATGGAACTAACAGTGAGATAAGAAACGACTTACCTTGTGCCCTACTTGACTCGATCATTCTTTAATACCATAAATAATAAAATAAAGATAATTTATACATTCATAGGAACCTTTTTCAATTTTATTATACCTTTTATATCAACTATTACCTTGCTATAAAAATTAAACAGTTATTTGAGTTCATATCGGACATTTTGTCGATGTTCAGAACTTGAGTTTAAAATGAACTACTTATAATTATAAATTTTCCATGTGATATAAATTCCAATATCTATTAAATTATAATCATTATTTTGATATCATATATTTCATATATCTCCAATATATATATATATACATGTATTTTCAAAGTACATAACATTTGGAAATAATAAATGAAATGCACCGTTCATGGAGACGGCAAGTCATACGTACGCATTAACCGTACAATCATTTCTATTTCATATTTAATGGAATGAAAATTTAATGATATATAGGTATATTATAATTTATGTATATTATAATATGACATATATGTTATATAATTTCATTAAAACCATCCTATATATGTTCCATGTATGTCATGAATGAATCATATCACCATGAGGGGGTGGTAGTCCGCACTTCCTCAAATGAAATTATCGTATTTACACATATAGGGATAAATAAATGTATGCATGTAAATAAAAAATACATAAGAATATATAAAAGATAAACATAATAAACATAATATATAAATACATACTCATCATAATGTCCACTATCAAAGGTGGTAGGAGAAGATTAAACAATCATCATTTCGTGAGATAGTAGTTTGTCGTCCAAAAAACAGTATGTTCTATAACAATTAGAAGGTGGTGTGTGTATGTGTAGTTAGACCAATTATCATAAAAACAACCTATTATATTTATTATATTCGTTTTCTTATAAAATATATGAATAAAAAGGGTTTGGTGGGTTGGATAAGTAAAATAAAACAAAAAACAGAAGAGAAAATGTTACCTTAAGATCAGATATCTACATTTGGTTTGAACCAATAGGTTTAATTTAATTGCCTTATTCTAATGGTAAGGCATCTAAGAGTATGGTAGGAATGTTGGGATCTTAATTTGGAAGATATTTTATGAGAAAAGGGTCTTATGAAGTGTGTGGAATGGGTTATAAGTGAGTGCTTTTAATAAGGGGGTGGGCTCTTGAGGAATGTTTTAAAAAAATTATTTTATTATATTATGATTTTCGGTTTCTAAATGTCCAAATAGTATTAAATTATAAGATAATATGACTCATGATCTAAATAAAATCATCCAATATGAATTGGACAGGTTTTATATATTTTCTTAATCATTATAATCTTATTTATTTAAATATTTCATTAAATAGGTAAACACTACCTCGTTATTGTGTCATATATAATTATATTCATTTGATGTCTAATAAATATAAAAAAATATAATGTTATAAAAAATATTTTTTAATTTAAAATTATTATTTACACTTGAAGAGATAACTTATATAACCCCACCTATGAATTGATTTATGAAAAGATTTATGTTGATGTCATTTTTTGTATTTATTTTAAATTAATTAATATATAGTGTCATTATCATTCCCAAGTGGCTCCATGGGGTCCACAAATAGACCCAAGGATTAAAAGGGTCATAAATTTATCAATAATTTTGATTAAACTACATTTCAAGGTAATTTAATATTATTATAACAATATTTTGTTACCCATATTTACCAGATTTACACTTTAACTTGGGTAAATAAAAATTATACTAAATTAAGTGTTCATAATTTCTAAAAATAAAATTTACATATTTACATAATTCAGAAATCCTAATTCTAGATATAGAATCCATTTTATCAATTTCAAAACACATAAGTGGCTGAAATTAATTTAAAATTATTTCTTGTAGTAAAAAAAAGCGAGTTTTTAAAAAATATTAACTATCAAAAGAGTGACACTTGATTATATCAAATATCAAATTGAAATTACTTCCAATGTCCAAAATTGGTTTAAATGGTAAAAATTGAATCTAATTACACTTAAAAACAATTTCTAAAGATAATATAACCATATAAATAAATTAGATTAAAAGGATGTTCTGAATTAAAATATAGTATTTTCACTATTCATTAAAAAATTATCTTTATCAGAAAAATACGAAAATTTTATCCACAGTACGTTTTGATTTCCCAATTATAAATAAGAACATAATTTTGTCAAATATAACATATAAAACTTACCAAATCTATATTTAAATAGGGTTCACCATAAAAAATCTATAAATCAACCATTAAATGAATTTTAGAGTATTTAGGCTTAAAATCGTATTTTTTCTTATTTTATCCCTCTTAAATTTATTGGATAATTGTAAATACTATTGACCAAATTTAATATTCATATTGTAGTTTTTTTGTCCATTCCCTCCAACAAAATGTCTTGGTGGTAACTACCATTTAAAATAATATTATATTATCATTTTTCAGTATGACTCACCATTGTGTGCAACATATGATTTCAAAGAAACTTGTTGTTTTGTATTGAGTATGCCATAAATCATATAATCCATTAAAGTAAAAGTAATATTTAAATAAAAAATATTAATAAATATAAAATTTTATATTCTTTATTTACCTGGGATGTTTCAACCCTCCACCCTTTTTGGAATTTCGTCCCTGCAATTACAAAATTGGGCTTGGAAACATCATTGAAAGTCCCGCATAAGAAAAAGAGTCAATAGAAATATAAAATTAAAAGAAATAAATAGAAATAAAAAGGTCATCTGAGACAATAGATACTAGGATTGTATGAAAACATGGATATGGAAGAGAAAATAACTGTCATAGATTAAAAGAAACTGATTAAGAACCTGATCACAGAAAGTTAACAACGACAATACAACAAATTTGTGATTGGGTAAAAGTCTGATGATAAAATATGGCTTATCAAATTCTCGATTCAATATCCTTTCATAGATTTGAATAATTTTATTATAACAATACCAAATCATAGGGAAATATACTTAGTACTCATGTAGTGTGTCTTCCATTAAAAAAATTATACCACAAACTTATCTATTCTACAAATGGTAAGTACTCAAGAGAACATGGTCACACCTAAAGTTCTAGTATAATCTTCTAGATTATCACATAATATATAAAAGATGAACAATATATTTCCCCTGTCAAAATAAATCAACCAAAACCAAAAAAATTTAGTACAATAGTAGATAATACCCAAAAGGATAATCTTTTATAAAAAGAAATACTACTCTTAATATCCAAAATTCAACTAAAAGAACCCAATGTTCAAGAATAATCATTAAATATACGATTAACATAAAATTAATCATAATAACCGAAACTAATATTCGAACCCAAAACACAAAAGTTTTTAATAACATTGTCTTTAATAGTAAATCTTAACATTTATCTCCAAAAACATAAACTTCTCTTAAAGTATCATATTGAAGTGTAATTAACCTAATCAGATATTATCTATGATATGTTAATCATTTCCATAAATAAACCAAATCATCATATGTATTAAATAAAAACATAGATTATTCCAAAATAAAATTTCAACCATTACTTCACGAATGAGATCTTATAGTATTCTATTTCCCTTAAGAATATAATGTTTCCCAAAGAGCAAAATTCTTCAAAATTAATCATTATCACATAATCATCAAATCATTTTTTATATTAAGGATATCTATTTGATAAAATAGAAGTTCAAAAAATTAAATTATTATTGATCTAAAAAGTCTTTTAACTTAAAATAATAAGTCATACTAACCAGGGATTTCAAGTAGAATAGTGGTAGGACATGCGCCCTTGTTACCCTTCTATTGTGGGATTGATTCCGGCAGCCTCTCTAGACACGACGAGTTGTCACCAATCATATATGCTTTACTTTTTATAAAACTCAAATATTACCCTAACATGTTTTAACATCAACGGATTTCTAATACCATTCATTTTCATCCAAATATATTAAGTCATCAGCTTCCTGTATATTGTCATTTTCATCACCTTCATATGATAATATAAAACTATTTTTAATAGAAAAAACACCATACCATAATCATTGTGTCCATATGCTTTCATCGTCATCTTGTTTTTGTAGGTAGAAGGTCCATGCATTGCAAATATGATTTGGATAACCTTTAATATCATTTTCAACCTTCATCCAAATACACCTTTTAAAACTTATTTCATATTGGTGTTTGTAGAAAAACAATTTCATAAAATAATCAAGAATGTCATATAATTTCAAAACATCTGATAAAACAATATTTTTTTTATAGTCGGACCAAGTATGAGTTGAAACTGTAGAGACCTGAATATTGACATACATGGACATTACATTACTTTTGCGGAATACTTAATACATAACAAAAACAGACACACAAGGACCGTAATAGTTTAGTGTCTTTGGAAACATGGAACGTAATCTTCTAATCGTGGTGAAAGATCTTCAAAATCTCCCATAAAGATCTTCCACATTTTGTTTCCTTACCCTAAACCAGTCTTTTAATCCTGGTGGAAAATAAAACATAAAAAGGGTGAGCTCAAATGCTCAGTAAGGGTAATCATGGATAAAATAAAACATACAATATACATTTGAACTTAAAAACATGAACATAATGTTTAAAACTCAAAATCTTGAGCAACGACATAAAACATGGAAGTATATAAGACATAGATCATAATGGAACATAAATAATGATAAAATAGCGTGGGAATAAAACATGTAATCGTGGCATCCATTAAGAACATGTAATTATTCCCATATTAGACAACGAACTGCTTCCAAGACCATCTTAGTGGACAAAGTACCGTTCTGAATCGAGTTCACTCCTCGTTCCAGTCCTGTAATACTGAACCAGATTAACTTACCATTCCAGCCATGTCTATCTCATGAGATATAAATCTTTATTCAATTCATTGGAGGGAGATATAGGTCACACCCGTCTCATAATGAAATCATTATTACTTTTTCCTCAACATAAACATAAATCATTCATCATAAACCAAAAAATAAAAAAATGGGTTTCATAAACATCATCCCATCATAACATAATCCATATAAAACAAATGGATATCATTTCTTCATAAGAAAAGTGAAACCATGTAAATCATAGAGACTTTATACTTGAACCATACACATATGTAATAATGTCATCTTAGATGGAAAATGGTTTTGATAAAACACATCAAATTAATTCTTGCGGAAAATATCATTTCTTCTTCAAAATCAATTTCTTTTCAAAATACATCTTGAAATTTTAAAATAAAAATATTTTTTTTAAAATAGTCATTAATTCTTTTGGTGGAAGCTTCATGAAAATAAGGGCTTATAAAACCGTAAAAATCATTTCACGCCGTATAAGTTAAACAAACATTCTCCTTGTACTTTTGTCAGAAAAGTGAAAAAGTACCTCGCAATGTAAACAAAAGAACGAATCCTTAAATACCATGTAGTAAATGTAAAAATTGGAAAAAAGAAATTAAACATACATAAAAACACTTTTAGAAAACATGTACATGGAAGATAACAATAACCCCAGTAAATACTTACGTATAAGGAATCTCAGATAAAAATTAGATTTGAAAAATTATCCCTTACCTTAGGTCTGATATGCTTCGTACGTATCCAAAACTCCTGTATAATTATTTAAATAATGTCATTGACTTATTAAAGAATCATATTCATTGTTATTATATCATATATGGTTCACTTATGACTTTATATAACCCGTTATTTTTTAAATTCATGTTAAAGTAGTATTGTGGGTAAAATACTTTCATTTGTTGTTCGTGTTTTAAGTTGTAATTATTCATATGATTAATTAGATCATGATTAATTAAATCCAGAATGTAAAAAATTATTTATATATAATATATATTCAAAATATACATTTATATAATAGATCGATAAATGGAAAGAAATACATCGTTCATGGAGACGGTAGGTCGTACATATGCATAAACGATGTTTTAGTTTCCTTATTGAATCGAATGGAATTAAGTAGATGACATACATATATATATATATACGTAAATTCAGTAGCATTATTATGTCATATATTCCATGATTACTTATTATATATACTTTATAATCATTCTTGAATGGTTAACATGGAGAGTGAATCGCATCACGTCGTGGAGATGATAGTCTGTACGTAGGCACGAGCGATGATATTGTTCCCATAATTACTGAATAGAATTGGAGTGGATGGTATAAAATATCAGAATTAGTATGATTTTATAATAACCATATATAGTTATTATTTACACCATTATACCAATCCATGTAAGGTGTTGATGGAAAAAGATATTATACCACGGCGTGGAGACGGTATTCCGTACGTACACACGCGTGGTGATCTCATTTTCTGTAGGATGGATAGAAGGTGAAATGGGGTTGTGTCATATTTATAATAACCTATAATTATATTATTGATACTGATGTTATTATAATAAAATGAAACAACTATAGAAGATGAAGTTGAAGATGAAATAAAATTGAATGAATCGGTAACATATATTAGCTCTTCTTTGACACGCCTCTTTGAAACCTCCTCTTAGGGTACTAAAATTGATCTTTGAAGAAGGCAAGGACCTCTAGAATGTTTCTAGGGAAGTTTATAAGGGAAATTATCAGGGTTTCGCTGAGCTTCAAGGCTCAAAATTGTGTGAGGAGAAGAGAGAGGAGATTCCCTGTTATAAGGGAGGAGAGGGGAACCTTTGGAAATATAAGAAATATTAGTTTATATTAAATCCCAATCCCACATAAATTATTCCAAAATGACTCATATACAAATATTAGATTATATATGGTTTTAATACAATCAAAAAATAATATTTATACATGTTAGGAATTTATTTTAAATAGTATCAACGTGATTTATCCTTATTTAATCAATTTAATTTTATTTGTGGTAATAAAACTCTAAATTTTAAATTATAACAAATAATTACTTATTTGTTGTGAATTGTTCTTAATTGGATACCTTATAACATTTTAGACCATATAAATTTATAAATTTATAATTTTTAAATATTTTTGTGATTTTTAAACAATTTTATAATATGTTATTTTTATAAAATAACAATAGTGTCAATTTTGACACTATTCAACTATTTGAATTTAAAAAAAATATATACAGAATATATGTTCTAACTAAATGATTTAATAAATTAATAAAAGTTCATATGTATCTATAAAATTAGTGGATCACAATAAACAGTTCATATAATATTTATTTGATTATTTTTAAAACCATTTATTTGGTTTATCTCTTAATAAAATAATTACTACAACATTTTTGTATAATTATTTAATATACTTATTTGTTGCATAAAAATTAAAAATAAAATCCTATGATGAAGATAGATATATAAACTTTCAGAATAATACTTTTAATCGAATTTATCATCTTAAAATTACAAAATTTAAATTTTTATATTTATTAAATTATGAAGGTGAAAACATTGGAATCATTTTAAATAAAATCATATAAGTGTCATAATCACTTTTATAAGGCTCCAAATGGTCAAATATTCGGCCATTGGATGATTATGGTTTAAATTTACATGACCAATAATTTTTGGTCATGGTTTTGTGCCTTTTATTGTAACTATTATTTTAATAAAAACTATATTCATGATTTTTCACTAGATAAACAATTTCTACATCACTATTGTGTCACAATTAATGATAATTATTTAATACCTAAAAATTATAAATAAATTCATATGATATAGATAATTTATCTAGATTTCTGGAGACTATTCATTTTTGAATTTTCATGAAGTTTTTCAGTAAATTAAAATTAATATACTTATAAGATTTAAGAGAGTGACATGTTGTCACTTTCTTTGGTTTTAATAATAAATAAATTATTTTTATTGTCAAAAGTCCATAAAATGAATCTAATCCGACCCTTATGTGATATTGGTCGACTTCTATCCATCCAATAGAATTTTTTCAGGTTTTAGGGTAATTTTATAATCTTATATTTAACATTAATTACCTGATTTACCTTTAACTATGGTAAATAAAATTTACCGTAATTACTATTCATAATGCCCAAAAATAAAAAGTAGCTTATTAACATAATTTGGGCATACTGATTCCAAATATGGAATCAATTTTTCTAAATTCAATACTCAAAAGTTGCAGAAGTTAAATTAAAATTAATCTCGTTGTCGAAAGAAAATGGGTTTTTGTTTAAAACATTGCAAAAGATTGAATTGATTTAACCTACCAATTCAAGGTAAAATCAATGACAATGACATAAATTACATTAAATGGTAAAAATATATTCTATTTATACTTTAAAACCATTCAATATTATAATTTAACCATATAAATTTTTATGATGAAAAGAGTTGTTTTTTATTAAAATATAGCGCATTTTTACTATTCATTAAAATATGAAAGTTATCAGAAATATATCAAAACATTATCCAAATTAAATTTTTATATCCTGAATCTAAGGAAGAATTTTATTTTGTCATATTTAACTTATAAACATGTCAAAAACTAGATTTAATATAGGTGCACCATCAAAAGGTGACAAAACTGCATTTCTTAAAAAATACTTATTTTACCCGAAAAATATATTTTGTTCTCATACCATGTTCTGGAAAATATGTAAGATGAATAATAATGTTATAAAATTTAAAATGTAGTTAATACTATTCATAACGGCTAGTACATAAAAATATTATAACAATATATCGTTGTTTTGTGAAACCCGGTATTGCGTACTACACACGCTATCGAGGAAAGCCTTTATTTTGTGTAATGCAAGCCAAGTCAGGGCTGTGTGTAGTGAAAGCTCTTTTTGGTGTTGCGTATAATCAAAAAAAATTTCATTTATACATTAAACAAAATCTATATATAATGTTGCATAGAATAGTTTCTACAAAACGAACTTGAAATTGTGTGTAACGCGAGCCAAGAATAGTGTTTCATATACTACAAGCAAATACGGTGTTGCGTATATCACAACCTAATTTTGGTCTAGTGTACAACAGAAGACATTAACAAGTATATTTTTCATAAAATCCTAGGGTGTTACATTCTACCCCCCATAAAATTAATTTCTCCCTCGAAATTCGTCGGTGTTATACATGGTTTTCTACTTGAATGTTTTTTTTAATTGAAACCCATATCGTAAAATGAAATACCAATACATAACTTTAAAAACTAAAGTATGAAATGTAATGGTTACCCAAATTATCTAATCATTGTGTTTCCACATAGGAGAACATAGGTGAAAATACGGATATGGAAGAGAAATCTAACCACCAAGTTCTGATGGAGAGTGGAGAGAACATGGCTATGAAAAAGCCAACAATCACAAAGCCATAGATTTGTGATGATCTATGGTACCACATGATTCATCGGATATAAGGACACTAGGACAATATTTTTTATTTTCAAGATCATTTCCCTAAATTTGATGAATTAAAAAAAATACTTAGATGATTTTGGTACAATATCACTGTTGTTTGTGAATTGAACAATTTCCACTTCATCCCTTAATGAAATGAAGTTAATTATGTTATTCGTGACGTGTTCATGTGATATAATGATGGGTCATTCCATCTATTTCAAACAAAAAGTTAGCAAAAGTTATAAGCCCATCGTATAGTTAGATTAATCGTATATGGTTAAAAAAATAAACTTATACTTTCATATATCATACCGCTTAATAAAATAAAACTACTTTCTACTAACCAGAGACATTTTGTAGGCCAGTGGTAGGAGATAAAGGCCAGTCGCGCTTTGGTTGTGGGATTGATTCCAACAGCCTTGCCTGACGCGATGGGTTGTCGCCTGTCCTGCAAGTTGTCTTTTTTTCTAAAACTACGTTACTACATCATCCCATCAGCAATATCGAAAAAAGTTCTATCCTTAAACAATACTAACTTATTTCCAACATAATCTATTCCAATCTTTAGGCTTATCTAAAATACTTCGGTCCAAACTCATAGTTTAAGGAAACTGATTACTTGAAATGTCACATAACAATCACGTTAATGCCATCATTTATCCCCACTATATCATAAGATATATCTTGTTGGTCAAATTACAAACATGTGAATACCTTAATCATGTATTCTCCTGAAGAATGAATACCCATTGATCCTTAGTGAAAACATGAATGTTTTTAAATTTTATCACATTCCACATACCAAAATCCCAAAAAAAAATTTATACTCAAACCATAATATCACATAGTCCTTATATCAGTCATGAGCTCATGAATACTGTCAAACATTTCATTTTTTCCTTATCCCTTCATTATGTTCATATCATATGCTTTCCAAAAATTTCTTAATAACCTTTCATGCTTACCGGTACCATATACTATCAAATAATTTAGGAAAAACAATAGTGTTGTAAAGACCCGTAAAATTAAAGGAAATTTTTTTCTCAATTTTCATTGGGATTTTACAAGAATGCAGTTTCTGATGGAACCTGATTCCGAGGCCCAGTGTGCCCAGAATCATTTTCCGAAGTTTGGATTGGGTACGTTCAGTGAACGAATGAGCGGGTTTTTCAAACTTTTGAACCGGTGGTCGGAATCGAATTCCGAGGGCATCGATGGAATCGCAGCGCCGGTATTTGCTTAGAAACGCCTCTTCCGGAGTTGCGTTTTCACGAGAAAAGTTGATAAAAATTGTGGAAGTTAAAATAAAAACTTAACTATAATTTTTAATTTTTACTAAGTGGGAGAAATCATTGGGTGGAAGTTGGGTGAAACCATCCAACTTCCCTTGGGTGGTTATGAGGGTGGTGGGGCCCACATGAACCCCACCCCTTCATATTCTCTAACTCCCTCAACTCACCATTAATTTGATAACATAAGTTATTTAATTAAGTGCATTTAATGTGAATGATTGAATTTCAGAAGTTTAAGTTATGTTATTTAATTATGTGGAATAATTCAAACTTTAAAATTTCAAACTCAATTTGTGTTAATAAAATAAGTAAGGGACTTATTTTATTTTGGGTTGGAGACTTGCTGCTTGAGAGAATTGGGAGAAAAGCTAAGGGAGGCTTTAAGATCATCATCTTCATCATCGAAGAACATGAAGAACACGAAGAACGTAAAGAATGCACCGATCTCCGACGAAGAACGCCAAATCCTTGGAGATCGTCTATGTGACGCCTTGTACCGTGACGGCAACGGCGCCTTCTTTCGTGACGATTCTCCTTTCGCGAAGCCTCTTCCCGTGATGGTTATCTCCGCGACAAATCCCCGCTCAACTTGTTCGACATGGTAGGGTTATATGTGTTTCTATGATCATGATTACTACCTTGACGTTCTTCGTGAATTATGACCATTTGATATCGATTAATGAGAGGGTGTTGGACCGCACAAACACGGTCAACCCTCCTCCCATATCTATGTTGTTGTTTATAATGTCGATTGGAACGGGAATGGCATGATGCCGTCGCACCGCGTGGGATCATGTGGCAAGGAATGTGCGGCGCCGTCGCAGCGTGCCATGAAATCAAAAAGGGTCGCGACACCGTCACGCCGCATCGGAGAAACCTGAAGACACCACGGCCGGAGCGGGGCCGCGCGGAGGGGCGCGGTGCTGTCGCACCGCACCGGACGAACCAAGGCCTTAGCCGGTTCCGGGCCGCGGCGTAGCAGGGAGACCGGCAGCCGGTTCCAGGCCGCCGGCGTCGGAGCAAGGGGGACCGGCTGTCGTCGGTCCATGGTGGCGGAAGCCGGCCGGCCTGCCGGCCATGGAGAAGCCGGGGGTTACAAACCCCCGACGGCCAGCTCAAGCGGCCCCCACAATGGGGGGCTGCGGTTACAAAGACAGTGGGGCAGGCCCCCCCCCCTCAACGGATCGGCCGTTTGGCCGAGCACCTGGCCACCGCGCCCCGGCCGGGCCGCGCCGAAGCGGGCCGGACTCGGACTTGGGTCGGGTCGACTCGGTTCGGGCCGATCCTTGGGTATCGGGCCGGGTCAGATCGGGCCCGAACCCCTTAATACCGAATCTCTTCCGGTCGGTCGCCCATAACATGTGCTACGAGCCTCCGATCGACGCGCTGTCAGTTGAGATGAGATAATTGGATCGAGAAGGTCATTTCGGTATATCACTCTCAAGGTTTCGGAATACTTTGGGTTCGGCCGAGTTGGTTCGTACATGAAACCAACCGGGGCCTCGGAGCGTAAACGCTCATAACTTGAGCTCCGAACGTCTGATTGACGTGTCGTCGACTTTGTTGGACTCCTCTTAGTGAAACAGATCTTTTGGATTACCCCGCCTGAGGTTTGGTTTTAGGTGGAGTAATGTCGGGTTGGTTTTGACTTATAAACCAAACGGGCCCCTAGGACGAAAAAGCCAATAACATCCAGACCAGGCGTCCGATTGACGTGCCATCAGTGACGCTGATTTCCTATTGATGATATGGAACATTTGGATACATCAACTCTGGAATTTGTGTCAGTTGATGTATCAGCATCTCGGCTCGTGGAGCGGACCCTCCCAAACGAGATTTCTATGTGCGGGAACCCTAGAGATGGCTTCGTTTGTGACTGTGATGACGACGATGACTGTACAGAGATCCTTAGTGGATTTGATGGCGACGACTACAGCACTCAGTGATCCTACATGGATCAGTGCTACCGATCATGTGTGGGTCTGATCCTCTGTGGGTCAGCGCTCAGCGGTTCTGTGTGAGCCAGTGCCTACAGATCATGTGTGGGTCCAATCCTGTGTGGGTCTTTGTGGGGGTTAGTTACCTATCGATCTTGGGTGGGTCTTTGCGGGGGTTAGTACCTATCGATCCATTGTGGGTCCGACGGCTTAGATGAATCAGTGGAAAAATCAGATCATCTCTATCGTCATTCGAAAAAGTATATCTATGTGAGCTGAATCCAGTTTTTCATTCCTATGTGGATTGTGTTGTGTTATCCTGTGTGGATTTACGTTTTCATTCCTATGTGAACTGGGTTGTACTACGACTCGGATGTCGGAGCCGAACGAGAATTGATGACTTAAGTATATGTATGGGCATATACCTAAGCAGTGTCGGATATTACTTCGTGATTGCATCTTTCCTTTGTGGATTATCCTTTGTGAATTTTGGGAGACCTTCGGGGGTCTCGGGGTCCATACTGAGTAGCTTAAACTCACCCCTGCACGGGCTATGCCCGCACTACGTTGTGTTGGTTGCAGAAGGCGGATCTTGCGGATCATGGTTGAGGCTTGCGGAGCAGGACAGTACATGGAGGTGGACCACTGGGCGGAACGTACTCGGAGCGGTCGGCTGGACCTGAGAAGCAGTGGAGGCTATATGTACCCACCCATCAGATGCGACTTCCAGTGGACGGCTCGACGTTGCGGCTCTACTTTACAGTTTCTGTTTTCCATTTCCATTTGTGCTTTACTTTTAGTTTGGGTTTGTATACTGGCCCACTTACTTTTCCGCACTTACTATTGTACTCAGTTTTTTATTAGAGTTTACTTCTCCTGCTTGCTTGCTCTGTGGTGTTTGTTTGCTTTACAAAGGCAATGCCTTCCCTTTTTACCAGGAAATACGCCTTGGTGCTAGTCGCCGGCCCCTGGCCTTTGGAAGGCGAGCATGAGGTAGTCACGGTATAGGCCCCGAGGACGGGTCGTGACAAATTGGTATCAGTGGGAGGTTCGGTTCTACCGCAGAACTCATGAATCTGATATTTTTCTATGTGAATCAATAGTGTTAAGAGTTTTAGGTGTGGTTATTAGTCCAGAGAGTCCAGTGTTGGTGTGGCGGCCGACGTATCCGTACACCAAGACCCTGACTTCTGATTTACGACTTAATGCACAAAAACATGGATTGCATGTGTGTTTCAGGTTTTCTTTGTGATTACTTTATGTCAGCTCACCAGGTTTATTGTTTGACTGTGGCGCACCTGTTTTTTTTTTTAGGACGACCCCAAGATGACAGCCAGCTAGGTTTCCGACAGTTGTGCGTGACGACAGCCCACCGAGCGACGAGGCCTCGGTACAGGGCCCTTTGACAGATGAGGCATCGGCGGTACCTCTACCCGTCGAGCCACCGATGCTTCCAGCCCTTGCTGCTGACGATGAACGTCGCCTTAGTGAACTGCATGAGTTCCAGCGCCAGCGACCGCCCAGGTTCCACGGGGAGACGGACCTCCAGGCAGCCGAGGAAAGGCTAGAGGCAGTGGTACGGGTTTTCATGTTAGTGAGGACACCAGCAGACCTCATGATGATCCTTGCAGTGATCCTACTGCACGCGACAGTGGGCCGATGGTAGAGCTTGATGATCTAGGTGCACGACAAGGAATCTCTCCTTTGGACAGACATTGAGAGCTTCTTCCGCTCAGAGATCGTCCCAGCCCCCCACTGTGCGGTGCACATCCATGAGCTTCTTCAGCTGTAACCGGGCAGCTTGACAGTCGCCCAGTACTCAGCGAGATTTACCGATCTCTCGCGCTACTCGAAAGACATGGTATATGACCCATTCTTTTGGGCCCGGACCTTTGACCAAGGATTGAGGCATGAGATCAGGGCATCACGGAACTCCCTCAGCATTCTGACCCAGGCATGAGTACTGTAGCGAGCCCTTTTGATTGAGATATTTCTTGTTGAGCCTTCATCAGTGCCGAGACCCACCGTAGGGCGGCACATAGTAGAGTATTCTGCAGCAGGCAGTCAACAGATGACTCATGGGTCCAGGAAGACCAGACCCTCAGGCAGGCGACCTCAGGACACTGGCTTAGCAGTGCGGGGCACACAGCGCAGAGCCAGTCTATCGAGAGGCTGTAAGTGCTACTCATGCGGCGGGCATGGCCACATGGCTCGTGACTGCCTGACCTGTCGTTCTGAGGAGCAGTAGCCGGTTGAGGGACCACCCAGGCAGAGGCAAAGGGTCGACCGTGGCAGTCCGCAAGGAGAAGGCGGATGTGGCAGAGGAGCTGGCTGAGCATCAGGTGGTGGGCGATGCTTTGAGGCCCTACCACCACCACCATCAGGAGGTCCACCCCGACCACAGGGTGCTGGCGGGCAGAGACAAGCACAGCTCCAGGCACCGGAGGCCTACGACTAGGGCACGCCCGACATGATTCGAGGTACAATCTATGTCTATTCCACCCTTGATGTCGTTATTATAGATATAGGAGCGAGTCACTCTTTCATAGTCGCTACCCTTGTTCGGAGCTCGGAGATTACGACAGAGCCGTTGGCTTGATCTTTATGGCTGGAGACTCCTACGGGAGCAGACTCGACGATTACGCACAGGTGCTGGCAGTGTGAGCTTACTCTAGGAGGAGAGATCTATGGCTGGGATCTTCTTTTAGAGGCGTCGAGACCTTACGATGTCATCTTGGGCATGGATTGGTTATCTACAGTCCATGCTCAGATAGACTGTATTAGGCGCAAGGTGTGATGTGTACGCACCGATAGGAGCAGGTTCACCTTCACCGGCGAGAAGGGAGCCATCGCAGCACAGGATGGACTTCCACAGAGGAGATGACATCCCATAAATCATCAGTTGGCTAGCCTAATCCTAGGATCAGTTGATGTGCAGAGTCCTAGTTTTCCTGCAGTGGTGGATCAGTATGCAGACGTTTTCTCCGATGACGTCTCAGGGCTATCTCCTCGCAGAGAGGTAATTTTATATATTGACATGTACCTCAGGACAACCCTGATATCTACTCCAGCATATCGGATGGCCCCCGCTGAGCTTTGAGAGCTACGGGTACAGTTAGAGGACTTGCTGGGCAAGTGATTCATTCGACCCAGTGTTTCACCCTGGGCTTCCCCGATATTGTTTGCCAAGAAGGCGGACGAGAGATTGCGACTTTGTGTCGACTATCGTCTCCTGAACCAGGTGACTGTAAGAAACAAGTATCCTCTACCGAGGATTGATGTCCTCTTCGAACATCTCATGGGAGCACGGTGGTTCTCAAAGATAGACCTCATGTCAGGCTATCATTAGCTCAGAGTTCGGGACGAGGACGTGTAGAAGACGGCCTTCAGGTGTCAGTATGGCCACTATGAGTTCTTGGTTATGACATTAGGCATAACCAATGCTCTAGAAGTGTACATGGCCCTCATGAACAGGATATTTCAGCCATACCTCGATCGATTTGTTGTGGTCTACATCGACGACATTTTTATTTACTAGACCACTGAGGACGAGCACACCTACCACTTTTGGGTTGTACTGGACACACTCCTAGGGAACCATCTTTATGGTAAGATATCGAAGTTTCAGTTCTGGATACGCGAGGTCCACTTCTTGGTACACATCATCTTTGAGGCGAGAGTTGCATTGGATCATGTGAAGATTGAGGCAGTTCTAGTTTGGGAACCACCCAAGAGTGTGACGGAGGTGCGGAGTTTCTTGGGACTAGCTGGATACTATCGGATATTTGTGCCAAACTTCTCCATAGTTGTGGCACCACTCTCAGCTTTGACAAAGAAGGGGAAACACTTTGTGTGGTTAGACTGTTGTTAGCAGAGCTTCCAGGAACTGAGACAGAGATTGACCAGCGCCCCTATCTTCAGGCTTCCGGAGGAGGGAGTTGGGTACGTAGTCTACTGCGATGCATCAGGGACCGGACTCGGATGTGTCCTGATGTAGGAGCGGGCATTGATCGCCTATGGATCACTCCAGTTGAAACCGCATGAGCAGAACTACGCTACCCATGACCTTGTGTTAGCATCAGTGGTCTTCAGTCTGAATACATGGAGACACTAACTGATGGGCGAGCGCTTTACAGTCTTTTCAAACCATCAGAGTCTCAGGTACATCTTATCTCATATGGAACTGATCCTGAGACAGCGGTGATGGCTCGAGTTCCTCCAGGACTATGACTTTGAGATATTCTATACTCTTGGGAAGGGGAATGTAGTAGCCTATACTCTCAGAAGGAGGATAGGAATTCAGCTACTTGAGGAGGCGACATAGAAGCTAGCCGCTTTGCGGATTTCCTTCGTCGATAGAGATGGAGCATCCTTCCTTCAGTCTCTCATAGTCACCCCTCCACTACTACAGTGGGTCAGAGAGGCACAGTGTGGGGATGCTGACTGTGAGATGTGGCGTTCGCAGATATCATCAGCACATGCACCTGATGGTTTCTCCTTTGGAGCAGAGCACGACGTCCTTTTCATAAGACGTACCTTGGTACATGTTTCTTTACCGGAGGAGGTGTTGAGAGTGTTTCACACTTCCCCCTTGGCGGTACATCCTGGAGTGGAGAAGATGTACGAGGACATTAGAATGACAGAACTGGAGGCCGGGCATGAAGAAGGTTGTGGTATAGTTTGTTTCCCGATGCCTCATCTACCAGCAGGTGAAGGCAAAGAATCAGGTACCTGCAGGCTTGGTATAGCCCTTGGAGGTCCCGGAGTGGAAGTGGGATGGTATATCTATGTACTTCAGGACTGGACTTCCATGCACTTCTAGAGGCCATGACTCCATTTGGGTGATTGTCGACTGACTCACCAAGTCATCTCACTTCTTACCCATCAGAGAGCAGGGCTCAGTGCAGAGATTGGGACGTATCTACATTCAGGATATTGTACGGCTTCACGGTGTGCCTTCATCTATTGTCTTCGAACAAGATGCTCACTTTACATCCCGACATTGGAAGGGGTTGCAGGAGGCGTTCGGGATGTAGCTACATCTGAGCACTGCCTTTCACCCTCAGATGGATGGTCAGACTGAGAGGACCATACAGACTCTCGAGGACATGCTCCACGCATGTGTCCTCGACTTTGGTCAAAGATGGGAGGAACACCTACCCTTGGTGGAGTTTTCGTACAACAACAGCTACCACTCCACCATCGGGATAACACTATACGAGGCATTGTACGACCGACCTTGCATATATCCTCTGTGCTAGACAGACCCTGGGGAGTCAGCACTTGTGGGACCGAAGATGGTCCAGGCCATGACAGAGATGGTCAAGGTCATCCAGGAGCGGATGAGGACAGCTCAGAGCTGGCAGATGTCTTATGCTGATTGGAAGCGGAGGCTACTAGAGATCGAGGATGGCGACCACGTCTTCTTAAGTGTCTCACCTTGACGTGGATTACAGAGATTTTTCCAAGGAGGCAAGTTAACTCCATGCTTCATCGGACCATTCCAAGTCCTTAGCAAGATTGGAGAGGTAGCTTATCGCCGGAATATACCACCTCAATTGTACCGGGTGCACGACGTCTTCCACGCATCTCAGCTGAGGAGATACGTGAACGACCTGTCACATATCTTTGACCATGGGGAGCTAGACATTGACGATGGGGCTAGTTTTATGGAGGTCCCAGTGGAGATTGAGGATCGATAGGAGCGGGTCCTACGTGGATGGTCTATTCCTCTAGTGCGCATCAGATGGCAGCACGAGAATCTCTAGGAGAGCACTTGGGAGCGAGAGGCTCAGATGTGTGTTCAGTACCCACATTTTTTCCCCTAGCTTATGATGTATCTTTACGGGGATGTAAATCCCTGAGGTGGGAGTTATGTAAAGACTCATAAAATTCAAGTAAAATTTTTTCTTAATTTTTTTTTGGGATTTTACAAGAACGCAGTTTCTGACGGCACCTGATTCCGAGGCCCGGTGTGCCCGAAATCATTTTCCGAAGTTTGGCTCGGGTACGTTCAGTGAACGAATGAGAGGGTTTTTCTATCTTTTGAACCGGTGCTCGGAATCGAATTCCGAGTGCACGGATGGAATCACATCACCGGTATTTTCTTAGAAATGCCTCTTCCAGAGTTGTGTTTTAATGAGAGAAGTTGATAAAAATTGTGGAAGTTAAAATAAAAATTTAACTACAATTTTTATTTTCTTCTAAGTGGTTAAAATCTTTTGGTGGAAGTTGGGGGAAACCACCCAACATCCAATGGGAGGTTATCAGGGTGGGGGGGGGCCCACACGAACACCACCCCTTCATATTCTATAACTCCCTCAACTCACCATTAATTTGATAAATTACGTTATTTAATTATGTGAGTTTAATGTGAATGTTTGAATTTCAAATGTTTAAGTTATGTTATTTAATTATATGGATTAATTCAAACTTTTAAATTTCAAACTCAAGTTGTGTTAATAAAATAAGTAAGGGACTTATTTTATTTTGGATTGGAGGCTTGTTTCTTGAGAGCTTTGGGAGGAAAGCTAAGGGAGGCTTGAAGATCTTCATCTTCTTCGTCAAAGAACACGAAGAACACGGAGAACACGAAGAACGCGAAGAACAAACCGATCTCCGATGAAGAACGCCAAATCCTCGGAGATCGTCTACGTGACGCCTTGTACCACGATGCCAACGACGCCTTCTTCCTCAACGATCCTCCTTTCGTGACGCCTCTTCCCGCGATGGTTATCTCCGTGACGAATCCTCGCTCAACTTGTTCAACATGGTAGGGGGTTATGCGTTTCTTTTTTCATGATTACTACCTTGATGTTCATCGTGAATTATGACCATTTTCTATCGATTAACGAGAGGGGGTCGGACTGCACAAACATGGCCAACCCTCCTCCCTTATCTATGTTGTTGTTTATAATGTGGATTGGAACGGAAATGGCGCGGTGCCGTCGCACCGTGTGGGATCATGCGACAAGGAATGCGCGGCGCCGTCGCGCCGCGTCGTGAAATCAAACAGGGGCGGAACACCGTCGCAGCGTGTCGGAGAAACCTGAAGACACCGTGGCCTAAGCGGGGTGGTGGCGGAGGGGTGCGGCGCCATTGCGCCCCACCGGACAAACCAACGTCGTGCCTCGTTTCGGGCCGCGGCGGAGTAGGGAGACCGGCTGCCAGTTCCGGGACGCCGGCGTCTGAGCAAGGGGGGAATGGCCATCGCCAGACCATTGCGGCAGATGTCGGCCGACCAAAGCAGGCCGGCCAGTCATGGAGAAGCTGGGGGTTTCAAACCCCTGGCAGCCAGCTCAAGCGACCCCCATAATGGGGGGTCGCGGTATAGAGACACGGGCCAGCCCCCCCCCCCCCCCCTCATCGGCTCGACCGTTTGGCCGAGAACCTGGCCAGCGTGCCCAGCGTGCCGCGCCCATGCCGGGTCGGGCCGCGCCCAAGCGGGATGGACCCGGACCCAGTTCGGGTTGACCCAGTTCGGGCCGACCCTGGGGGTATCGGGTCGGGTCGGACCGTGCCCGAACCCCTTAATACTGAATCTCTTCCGGTCGGTCGCCCATAACTTGTGCTACGAGCCTTCGATCAACGCACCGTCAGTTGTGATGCGATCCTTGGTTCGAGATGGTCGTTTCGGTATATCTCACTCAAAGTTTAAGAATACTTTGGGTTCGGCCGAGTTGGTTCGTACACGAAACCAACCAATACCTCGGAGAGGAAACACTCATAACTTGATCTCCGGACGTTCGATTGACGTGTCGTCGACTATTTTTGACTCCTCTTAGTGAAACAGTTCTTTTGGCTTACTCCGCCCGAGGTTTGGTTGCAGGTGGTGTATGGTAGGGTTAGTTTTGACTTAAAAACCAAACGGGCCCATGGGACGAAAAAGCCAATAACTTCCTGACCGGGCGTCCGATTGACGCGCCGTATGTGACGATGAGTTCCTGTTGACGATACAGAACTTTTGGATACATCAACTCTGGACTTTGTGTCAGTTGATGTATAAGCCTCTCAGCTCGTGGAGCGGATCCTCCCGAACGAGCTTGCTGTGTCCCGGAACCCTAGAGCTGGCTGCGTTTGCGACTGTGATGACGACGCCGACTGTACAGAGATCCTCAATAGATTCGATGGTGACGACTACAGCACTCAATGATCCTACGTGGATCAGTGCTACTAATATTGTGTGGGTCCATTCCTGTGTGGGTCAGCGCTTGGTGGTTCTGTGTGATCCAGCGCCTACAGATCCTATGTGGGTCTTTGCAGGGGTTAGTTACCTATCGATCATGGGTGGGTCTCTGCGGGGGTTAGTACCTATAGATCCTGTGTGGGTCCGATGGCTTAGATGAATCAGTGGATAAACTTGATCATCTCTATCATCATATGAAGATGTATACCTATATGAGCTGAATCCTCTTTTTATTTCCTATGTGGATTGTGTTGTGCTATCCTGTGTGGATTTACGTTTTTCTTTCCTGTGTGGACTGGGTTATACTAGGGCTCGGATGTTGGAGCTGAACGAGAATTGATGACTTAGGTATATGTATGGGAATATACCTAAGCAGTGTCGGATATTACTTCGTGATTGCATATTTCTGTTTTGGATTATCCTTTGTGGATTTTGGGAGACCTTCGGGGGTCTCAGGGTCCATACTTAGTAGCTTATACTCACCCCTGCACGGTCTATGCCCGCACTACATTGTGTTGGTTGTAGACAACGGACAACGCTGATCATGGTTGAGGATTGCGGAGTAGGAAGATACCTAGAGGTGGACCACTGGGCGGGACATACTCGGAGTGGTCGACTAGACCCGGGGAGCAGTGGAGGCTATCTGTACCCACCCATCAAGTGGGACTTCCAGTGGATGGCTCGACGCTGCGTCTATACTTTACAGTTACGGTTTTCCCTTTCCATTTGTATTTTACTTTTAGTTTGGGTTTGTATACTGGACCACATACTTTTCTTCACTTACTGTTGTACTCAGTTTTTACTTAGTGTTTACTTCTTCTGCTTGCTTACTCAGTGGTGTTTGTTTACACTAAAAAGGCAATGCCTTACCTTTTTACCGGGAAATATGCCTTGGTGCTAGTTTCCAGCCCCTGGCCTATGGAAGGCAGGCTTGGGGTAGTCATGGAATGGGCCCTGAGGACGTGTCGTGACAAGTGTAACAATCCTTAGATGATTCTTTATTCCATAGTACCATTAACTATACAACATAACTCTTGATAAACATACAATGATTCCACTACCATCTTAAACCATTGACCGAGCTTCAATAATTATTTTACCTCACATAACATTTGTAGTCTCTATATCATCATCAATATAAATCCTACCCGTATAGCAATGATGCTTCTTTTCATGAGACATTCCCTTAGGGCATTGGTTTGCATAATGCCCGTACATTCCACATTTAAAACATTTTACCATTGTTTATGTCATAGAAATACCATTATCCTCATCTATAGTGTTAACTGAATCGTTTCTTTTTCACTTACTGGCTTTGTGTCCTTCATTTCCACACACAAAGCATCTTCCAGTTCCTTTGAAACATTCTCCTTGATGCCTCTTCCCACATGATTTACATAGTGAAAATTGAACTTTCATTCCTATATGATCATCATGAAACTCCATCTTTCTGTTATTAGTCGAGTAAGGAAACATTCCAAATTTGAGTTTATTGATCATATTATGATATTTCTGATTCAGAATAATAATGATGTTTTGGACTTCCAAATCCTATTTCATTTGGTTTCTCATGAAGAATATCATTCTATTTTACATCATATCCTCCATTTTAGTGAATCATATTGTTTTCATCCATTTTCTAAAACCCAAAAAGAATATTGTGAGAGGAAAAAATCATAATAAAGGGGGAGTAACTTAAATATCTAACATCTGAGGTTTAATTATAAGATCATAACTGTAATTTTGGGATTATAACCTATACTTATACTTAACCTTAGGGTCATCCCAAGATATACCTTAGAAATATCTCTAGAGATCCCACTAAAGTTTTCGCATCCTAGTTTCCAAAGGTTAAATAAACCATTCCTCTCATACCAACTTTAAAGACCCAAAGATTGATGTATATGGAAATTACATTACGTTTGAGAAATACTTAATACCTAACAAAAACATACACATAAGGACCGTGATAGTTTAGTGTCTTTGGAAACATGGAACGTAATCTTCGAATCGTGGTGAATGATCTTCAACATCTCCCATAAAGAACATCCAATTTTTGTTTCCTTAACCTAAACCATTATTTTAATCCTAGGGGAAAATAAAACATAAAAAGGATGATCTCAAATGCTTATTAAGGGTAATCATGGATAAAATAAAATGTACCGAATACATTTTAACTTAAAAACATGAACATAATGTTTAAACATCAAAATCTTGAGCAACGACATAAAACATGGATGTACATAAGGCATACATAATAATGGAACATAAATCATGGAAAAATAGCTTGTGAATAAAAAATGTAATTATGGAATCCATTAATCACATGTATTGATTTCCATAGTATCCAAGGCAATGCTGCCAAGACTATTTTAGTGGACAAAGTCCCTTTCTGAATCGATTCTACTCCTCGTTCCAGTCCTGTAATACTAAACCGGATTAACTTACCATTCTAGCCATGTCTATCTCATGAGATATAAATCTTTACCCAATTAATTGGAGGGAGATATAGGTCCCACCCATCTTATAATTAAATCATTCTTACTTGTGACACAACATAAACATAAATCATTCATCATAACCCAAAGAATAAAAAAGTGGGTTTCATAAACATCATCCCATCATAACATAATCCATATAAAACAAATGGATATCATTTCATCATAAGAAAATTGAAACCATGTAAATCATAGAGACATTATCCTTCAACCATAAACATTTGAAATAATGTCATCTTAGATGGAAAATGGTTTTGATAAACCACGTGAAACTAATTCTTGAGGAAAATATCCTTTCTTCTTCAAAATCAATTTCTTTTCACAAAACGTCATGAAATATTAAATGAAAAAGATTTTTTTAAAATAGTCATGAATTCTTTTAAAGTAAGCTACATGAAAATAAGGCTTTATAAAACCATAAAAATCCTTTCACGACGTATAAGTTAAAAAAACATTCTCCTCGTACTTTTGTCAGAAAAGTCAAAAAGTACCTCGTAACGTAAACAAAAGAAAGATTCCATACATACCATGTAGTAAAGATCATAATGGGTAAAAAGGAAATTAAAAATACAAAAAAAAACTCTTTTAGAAAACATGTACATGGATGATAACAATAACCCCAGTTAATACTTATGTATAAGCAATCTCCGATAAAAATGAGATTTTCAAAATTATCCCTTACCTTAGGTCCAATATGCTTCGTACGTATCCAAACCTCCTGTATAATGATTTAAATAATGTTATTGACTTATTACAGAAACATATTCATTGTTATTTTATCTTATATGGTTCACTTATAACTTTATATTACCCGTTCTTTTGTAAATACATTTTAATGTAGCATTTTGGGTAAAATCGTTTCATTTTTCGTTCGTGTTTTAACCTGTAATTATTCGTATGATTAATTAGATCATGATTACTTACATCCAAAATGTAAAACATGATCTATATATAATTTATATTCAGAATATACATATATATAATAGATCTATAAATGGAAAGAAGTACACCGTTCATGGAGACGGTAGGTTGTACATATGCATGAACGTTGTTTTCTTTTCCTTATTGAATTGAATGGAATTAAGTAGATGACATACATATATATATATATATACATAAATCCAATAGAATTATTATGTCATATATTCCATTATTACTTATTATATATACTTTATAATAATTCTTGATTGGTTAACATGGAGAGGGAATCTCATCGCGTCTTGGAGACGGTAGTATGTACGTACGCACGAGCGATGATATATTTCCCATTATTATTGAATAGAATTGGAGTGGATGGTATAAAATATCAGAATCAGTATGATGTTATAATATCCATATATAGTTATTCTTTACACCATTATACCCATCCATGTTAGGTGATGAGGGAAAAACAGATTACACCACGGCGTGGAGACGGTATTCCGTACATACACACACGTGGTGATTTCATTTTCCGTAGGATGGATAGAAGGTGAAATGGGTTTGTTTCATATTTATAAAAACATATCATTATATTATTGATTATTATGTTATTACAATAAAATGAAACAACTAAATAATAATAATTTGAAGAAGAAATAAAATTGAAAGAATCGGTAACAGATATTACCTCTTATTTGACACGCCTCTTTGAAACCTCCTCATAGGTTACTAAAATAGGTCTTTGAAAAAGACCAGGACCTCTAGAATGTTTCTATGGAAGTTTAGAAGAGAAATGGGTAGGGGTTGCTTGAGATTCAATGCTCCAAATTGTGTGAGGATAAGAGGGAGGAGATGCCCTTTTATAAGGGAGGAGAGGGGCACCTTTGGAAATATAAGAAATGTTTGATTATATTAAATCCCAACCCCACTTAAAATATTCCCAAATTACTCATATCAGAATATTAGATGAGATAGGGTTTTAATACCATTAAAAAATAATATTTAGACATGTTAGGAATTTATTTTAATCATTATCAACATGATTTATCCTTATTCAATCAATTTAATTTTATTTGTGGTAATAACATTCTAAATTTTAAATTATAACAGATAATTACTTATTTGTTGTGAATTTTCCATAATTGGATAAGTTAAAATATTTTAGACCTTATAAATTTAAATTATAATTTTTAAATATTTTTGTGATTTTTAAACAATTTTATAATATGTTATTTTTATAAAATAACAATAGTGTCAATTTTGATACTATTCATTTATTTGAATTTAAATAAAATATATATAGAAGATATGTTATAAATAAAAGCTTTAATGGATTCATAAATTGTCATATGTATTTATAAAATTAGTGGAGAACATTAAATAGTTCATATAATATTTATTTTATTATTTTTAAAACCATTTATTTGGTTTATCTCTTAATAAAATAATTACTACATCATTTTTGAATAATTACTTAATATACATAATTTTTTCTTAAAAATTTAAAAAAAATCCTATGATGAAGATAAAAATATTACCTTTCACAATAATACTTTTACATGATTTTATCATCTTAAAATCACTATATTTAAATTTCTATATTTATTAAATTATGAACGCTAAAACATTGGAATCACATAAAATAATATAATATAAGTGTCATAATCGCTTTTATAAGGATCCAAATGGTCAAAAATTAGACCCTTGGATGATTATGGTTTAAATGTACATTACCAAAAGGTTTTGGTCAGGGTTTTGTGCCTTTTATGGTCACTATTAGTTTAATAAAAACTATATTCTTGATTTTTCACTAGATAATCAATTTCTGCATCACTATTGTGTCACAATTAATGATAATTATTTAATCCCTAAAAATTATAAATAAATTCATATGATGTAGATAATTTTTTTGTCTTCATGTAGACTATTCGTGTTTGAATTTTCATGATGTTTATCAGTAAATTAAAATTAATATACTTATATGATTTAAGAGAGTGACTTGTTGTCACTTTCTTTGGTTTTAATAATAATTAAATTATTTTTATTATCAGAAGTCCATAAATTGAATGTAATCCGACCCTTAGGTGATATTGGATTACTTTTAGCCATACAATAAAATTATGGCAGGTTTTAGGGTAAATTTATAATCTTTTATTTACCCTTAATTACCAGATTTACCTTTAACTAGGGTAAATAAAATTTACCGTAGTTACTATTCATAATGCCCTAAAATAAAAAGTAGCTTGTTAACATAATTTGGACCCAGTGATATCAAATATGGAATCTATTTTTCCAAATTCAAAACAAAAATGTTGCAGAAATTAAATTAAAATTAATCCCGTTGTCGAAAGAAAACGGGTTTTCGTTTAAAACATTGCAAAAGATCGAATTGATTTAACATACGAATTCAAGGTAAAATCAATGCTAATGACATACATTATATTAAATGGTAAAAATATATTCAATTTATACTTTAAAACCATTCAATATTATAATTTATCCATATAAATTATTACGATGAAAAAAGTTGTTTTTAATTAAAATATAGCATATTTTTACTATTCATTAAAATATGAAAGTTATCAAAAATATATCAAAACTTTATCCAAATTAAATTTTTCTATCCTGAATCCATGAAAGAAATTTATTTTGTCAAATTTAACTTATAAACATTTCAAAAACTAGATTTAATGTATGTGTGCCGTCAAAAGGCGACAAAACTGAATTTTTTAAAAAATACTTATTTTACCCAAACAAATTATTTTGTTCTCATACCATGTTCTAGAAAATTTGTAAGATGAATAATAATGTTATAAAATTAAAAATTTATTTAATACTATTCATAACGGCTAGTCCATAATAAAATTATAACAATATATCGTTGTTTTGTAAAACCTGGTATTGCGTACTACACACGATATCGAGGAAGGTCATTATTGTGTGTAATGCAAGCCAAGTCAGGGATGCCTGTAGGGAAATCTCTTTTTGGTGTTGTGTATAATCAAAACTTATTTCATTTATACATTAAAACAAATCTATAAATAATTTTTCAAAGAATAGTTTCTACAAAACAAACTTGAATTTGTGTGTAACGTGTGACAAGAATAGTGTTGCGTATACTGCAAGAAAATATGGTGTTTCTTATATCACAAGCTAATTTTGGTGTAGCATACAATAAAAGACCTTAAAAATAATATTTTTCATAAAATCAAGGAGTGTTATAGAAATATTTAATCAATTGTACATTTAAGATACCATAAGAATGTGCTGAGAGAGTATATTGTAAAAGATAATATATATAGGTTTCACAAGGGTCTCCTTCTTCCTAACATTTTTCAAAATCATAATATGCTTCAAAATTTTATGATAATGTAAAATATTTAAAAATGTGTTGATAATATATACATTTCTTAATAATATGATAATATTTTTAAACATATGATTTAATTAAATACAACCCTATATCCACGATTATATCCAGGTATAGTGGAGGTGTTGGATATCTCAAACAACCATTTGCAAGTGAGTTGTATTCTAAAGAGAGTTTCACAATCATATGAACATGACTTGAAATAATTATTGCAATCATGTCATCAGGAAGATATATGAATTTTGTTTGAGATTCTCCACCTTCCATTTGTAATTGACATTCCTTGATCTGAAAAAGTAATAGAATAGGTATTTAACTGAAATAATAAACATAGAAAATAACCATGTGATTAACGAGGACTCTTAATCCCTAATGTTGTCTAAACCGACCTCTGATACCAACTATAAAGATCCTAACATAAACATTACATAATATTTATTTAAATGAATAATTCAAATTGAGGATCTTTTTAGGTTTAGAGTTTAATATAATTATCCCATATCAATTACATTACATTTATAAAAATACAAAGTAGACACTTCTACTCAGTATACATTTTTTCATAAAAAAAAACTCTAAAAAACATGTCTAGTTCCATGTTTTAGACAACATGACTTTTCCTTGATCCCATCCATGGTCTAATTCATATTTAAGTCATGTGAATAACATTTCAAAAAATGGGGTGAGCAAAAAAATGTCGGTATGGGTTATCAAATAAGGAATGGAAACATTAAATCATAAATAAATAAAAATCAATGAATCCATACATTTCAATCATAACAGACCTCATGAAATTGTAATATTTATGAACAAAACATAAAAATCCTAAATCATAAAGTTAACTTGTGGAATCCTTATCATACGTACATTGTAGCTATCACAACTACATAGGGAGTTATGTCGCAATACCCATGGTAGTATGTTACCTAAATCTATTAAGAGAAAAATTTATGCTTACCTCCATCATGTTACACAATGCATTGGAGAGCTATCTCGGTCTCACCACCTTAGGTTTATCACCGAACCTCCCGTATACATAAACAATGCCCAAAATATTCAAAACACATTAAACTATCATAAAAATAAAGATAATATTTCCACATTTCAATCTCAATATATCATTTCAAGCTATTGACATAATCAATGCTTTATCAACCCATTTTCAAAACCATTCAAAATATTTATTCAAGAGATTATTGAATCAAAGTGTCCCATACAAATTTGAATATTTTAGAGGAATTAAAATTATAAAACATTAATATCCAAATAAATAAATCTTTAAAATCCAATTTTCAAACATGGAAATTAATGAGAAATATTTATCAGACTAAATAATTAAAACATTATAACTGATATTTTAGTTAAAGAATTTTTATCAAAATTTCAAACGCATGGATACAAATAATTGAGGAAAAAAATTTATTCATACCTTTATTTTATATTGAGAATAAAGGTAGTCATGATATAATATTCCAAAGGATATTATATACACCATATTAAAGTGAATTTGTTCATAATAACAATGAAGTTTCAATGGATTGCAAATTGAGAGAAAATCCCATATAAAGACGGTATCCTTAGATTAAGGATAAATCAGTGACATAATTATGTGTGAAAAATATAAATAAACCCAATATATGTTAATATTAAGTGTAAAACAATCAGTGGTTATTCACAAATATTCATAGCATGACATAATCAATAAGTAAATTCTAAACCTGGATAATTGAAATTGGGTGAAAACGTTCACCAACAGAAATTTGATAGCCTAACGACATCACTTTAAAATTCTGAAAATGAGTGGATGAGAGATAAAATGGTATCCCATCAATTGGACATAAAATTTATAGTAATAAGGATATATAAGAACATATCCCAACAAAATAGTATGTAAATTAAAAGACATAACAAAAAAAAGTCATTTAAAAAGAGTAGGGTGAAAGGTTCCCTTACCGATTTGGTAACATATGAAAAAATACACCCCATGAAAGATGGATAATTTAAGGAAGATTTAAATACCTAAAAATTAAATTATATTACATAAATAATACATTAATAGGCAGTACATCTAGCTCACTAATGGAAATAGTGGATAATAGAGCGTGAATCTCATGGGAATAAAAAGTGAGATGAAAACCCCTTACCACATTGCAATCAATTAAGTTTTATGACCCATAGTTAATAACCACCAAATGAATCACATAATAACCCAAATATTAAGAGAATCATGATAATATATATATAATTTCAGTACTCAATACAAAAAATTCAATTAATAAGAGGTGTATAACAGAAATATCATGGATTTAATAGTGAGATAAGAAACCCCTTACCATGTTGTAATCAATCAAGTCGTATGAATAAAAGTTAATAAAAACCAAATGAATCACAAATTTTCGTGAATATAAATATAATAATTATAATATATATCAAATGGTAGTACTCAATACACCAAATACAATAAATAAGTGGTGAACAATGGAAATATCACCGAATTAAATTTGATATAAAAACCCCATTACAACGTTGTATTCAATCGAGTCGTATTAACAAAAGTAAATAACTACGAAATGAAACACATAATACCATAAATATTAATTTAAAAAGGATTATATATATCAAAAGGCAGTACACAATACACCACATGAAATAAATATGTGGTGAACAATGGAAATCACACGGAATTAAAAGTGAGATAAGAAACCCCTTACCAAGTTGTAATCATTCTAATCGTATGAAAAAAACTAGTTACCAAAAAATGAATCATAGAATACCATGAATATAAAAATAATCATTTTAATATATATAACATTGTAGTACACAATAATCCACATGCAATAAATATGTGAAGAACAATGGAAATCTCACAGAATTTAAAGTGAGATAGGAAACCCCTTACCTCGTGTCCGACTTGACTCGATTGTTCTTCAATCTCATGAATAATAATCTAAAGTTAATTTATACATTATTAAGAATAATTTTATAGTTTATTATTCCTTTTATACCAATTATTACCATGCTATAACAATTAGTTAATTATTAGAGTTCATATTTGGCATTTTTTCAATGTTCAGAACTTGAGTTAAAAATGAACGTGTTATAATTATAAATTGTCCTTGTGGTCAAAATTCCATTATATACATAATTATATTTATGATTTAGATATAATATTTATCTTGTATATCCAATATAAATATATTTATTTATTATAGAACATATCATTTTGAGATAAGAAATGAAATTCCTCATTCATAGAGACAGTAAGATGTACATACGCATGAACACTACTTTCATTTCTTTTTCATATTTTATGAAATGGAAATTTAATGATACATATGTTTATTATAAATATAGTATTATATAATATGATATATATGTTACATATTTTAATTAACACCATCCTTTATACATTCATGTATGTCATGAACGAATCATATCACCTTGAGGGGGCAGTGGTCTGCACTTCCTCAAATGAAATTGTCTTATTTACACATATTGGAAAGAAAAAAGGTATGTTTGAATATAAAACTTACATAAGAATATATAAAACATAATATATATCATATATAAATACATTTACTTCACAATGTCCACCATGAGAGGTTTTAGGAGAATATTGAACAATCATCGTTTCTTGAGGAAGTAGTTTGTTGTCCACAAAAACTTTATGTTATTTACCCATTAGATGGAGGTGTATGTAAGTGTTGTTAGAATAATTATAATAACAACAACATAGTATTTTGAGGATAATTTTTTGTTATAAAATTAAATAATAAAATGATTTAATGTGGTTGGACTCACTCAAAATTAAGTTTTTATTAAATAAAATTAAAGGGGGAAGTGAGAACCCGCACAACAAAAGTAGATTAGTCGTTAAAATAAACAACATAATTATTGAAGGATAATTTAAGGTATTTATAACTGTGGTCCCTAAAAGGTTTCCACGAAAAATATGTTTCATGTGTTCCTGGGTCCTCCATTACATGGTCTTCAAAAAGATGCCCCAAATAATCCCATGTTTTCATGTATTCGTCAATATTGATCTTCCTCACATTGAAGCCTCTTATCAAAATGCAGTCATACTTGCTAATACAGTCAATTTTCTCTGAATTCTTGTCCACACACAACAGTATTCCCATCATTTGTTTAGAATCCACATCTGGGTCATTGATCCATATAAAATCCTCTAACATTTCTTCACTTTAATGCATAAGAAATTATAGATTATCATGTTGGGAGTCATCAAAGGATACTTTGAAAGAGACTTCCTTGTAGAAAGTAGAGTTTTCCCAAACAGGAGAGCCACTGGCTTTGGGGATACTTGTCGTCTCCTATACCTTCATACATTTGATGGATATTGTCTCCATTGGAATGGGAATGCAGGAATAATCATTTCTTCTTTTCCTAGTACCGTTCTGGGCCATCCTCCTCCATTTTATTAAGGATATATTCACCATGATACTCTTATTTAATGTCACATGAACAGTGAACTAATTAGTCATCACCGGAAACCTCAGCGAGGTCTCCCTGCTCCTCAATGGGGTGATTAATATGTTCTTCTTCAACCCCTATGTCCAAACAACACTCTAAGCTCGCAAAGAGATTGGGAAACATTATCACAGGGAAACCCTTCTCATGATTGATTTCATTGATGCAACTGGTTCCATTGCAGGCCTCTTAGGTTCATGTGGTTCCTTATTTCCTGAAGAACCTCGACATAAGAATACTGCATCTGCATAGGATGCATCCTTGGGAGTCATGTAATCTCCACTATCTTCCAATTTCCCCCCTTCCATGCTTTTTGTACCTAGAGGAGTATATGATGTTGGCCCGGGATCACCCAAATCCTTCATCAACTACCTGAGGACATCTGCAACCAAGGGGTTGCCCCCCTACGCTCCTGTTGAACCTTCATGACTCTATCAGGAGAAAAGTTGGGCAACTAGCTCTACCCCCTGGAACCTATATCTTCAAATTCGTAATGTAGAGGTCTAGATTGCAATGGCCTTTCATGTATAGCTATGCGAGAGTTCACATTGTCAGCATTCAGGACCGATTGAGCAACATCCTTACACTCAAAGGGGCTAATGAAGTTAGCATTCATCACTGGAAAAGGATCTTGATTCAGAGTTCTTCCCGCTTTTTGAAAATGTTCCATATTAGATGTATCCTTACTTCCCAGTTGAATCGTTGAAAAATCATCCTAGAACCTAACTCTGGATGATTAGCAGTAAACCCATATCGATCCCTGAATGCATGATAGCAGGAAGAAACTAGGTGGCCCAAATGTTTGAAAGACGAAAATTAGTCTACCCACAACCAAAATACCACAACCTGTTTCCAGTGTAATTCCTCCCCCACTACAATCCACACACACTCCACCATCGGTTTAGTAACATCCACCTAAACACAAATACGCCGAGATATCAGATGGCATACGAACTTAGTTCTACTATCAGAACATAGATAAGGGCCTACACTATTACCTAGCATACAGAGAATATTAGGATTTTGAAAGGGTAGTGGGATTTCGAGAAAACTTACACACAACACCAAAATAGGTGTATCCCGTTTCATATGGAAATCGATAGTCCATCGAGAAAGGATGAACCAACACCCACTTCATGTTCTTGGAGCTGTGGACCAAGATAGGTTCACGTCATCCTCAGAAGAGAAGCGAATCCTGATATGTAGTTTTTCTATGAGCCTCATGGTCGCCTGACCTTGAAATCTCCAAGAACCGAAGATGAATGTGTCAAGGGTATCAATTGAGGGTCGGCTTTATCTGAAATGAACCACCATGGTGAGTTTCAGAAATCCCGAATCATCTGAGAATTCTGAGGTCGACAGATCAAGCTAAGGTGAGCTATTGAATGTTGATTTTTAGTCTCTAAAGTTCCAAATATGATTGGAGTCAAATATAAGATGACTAATGTTCGAAATAAAATCATCCAATAAAAAGTGGACAGGTTTTAGAAATTGTTTTTATCTTTATAATCTTATTTATTTAAATCATTCATCAATGAGGTAAACACTGCATTATTATTGTTCCAAAAATAATATTATTTATTTGATGTATAAATAATTTAAAAATATATCATGATGTAGTAAACATTTTCAGATTTATAATTAATATTTATAGTCAAAGAGATAACTTATATAACCACATGTATCAATTGATTTACTAAAAGATATATGTTTTTGTTATTTTTGTCTTTACTTAAATGAATTAATATAAAGTGTCATTATCACTCTCAACTGGCTCTATGTGGTCCTAAAATCAACACAAGGATTCCCATGGACATTAATGTATAAATAAATAGGATTATGACACATATTAAGAAATTTTAATATTTTTATTTTAATATTTTTTACCCTTATTTACCGGATTTACCATTTATCCTTAGTTAATAAAATATTTACTAATGTAAATAAGAATAATGTCTAAAAATAAATGATACCTATTTAAAAAATTTGGGCCTTATAATTCCAAATATGGAATATATTTTTTCAAATTCAAAACACAGAAGTGGTAGATTGTAATTTAAAATTCCTTCTTGCTGTCAAGACAAAAAGCATGTTTTAACGAAATAATAACTATGAAAAGATTGATGCTTATTTTTGTCAAATTTCCAATTGAAATTGATTCCAAGGACCTATATTGGATTAAATGGTAAAAATATAATCTAATTACACTTTAAAACCAATTAAAATGATAATCTAACCATTTAAATAAATTATATTAAATGGCTGTTATGAATTAAAATACAGTATTTTTCACTATTCATTAAAATGAACTTTATCATAAAAATACCAAAATTTTATCTAAAGTAAATTTTGATGTCCCAATTCTAAAATAGAATATTATTTTGTCAAATATAACACATAAAATTTCCCAAAACAAGATTTAAATAGGGTTCTCCATCAAAAGGCGTCAAATCGTCATTTTAATGAATATTAGAGTATTTATTCTTAAAATCCGATTCTTTCTTATTTTATGCCTCTAAAATTTATTGGATAAATGATAAAACACATTAAAAACCTGTATATTAATATGGTATTTAGTTCTATCCACTCCATCCAATACAATGGCTAGGCTTTAACTAACATTTAAAATAATATCTTATAATTATTTTTCAATATGACTCAACATTGTGTACAACATAATATTTAAAAGAAACGAGTTTTTGTGTAGTGAGTTCACCATATAACATAGAATCACCTTTAAATTAAATTAATATTTAATTTAAAAATATTAATAAATATAAAAATGTTATATTCTTTATTTACCTGGGATGTTATATGGATGTTCTAAATTTCATGGTAGGTGTAATGATGTGGGAGGGGTTGGTGCTTTTTTATAATGGAGGGGAGTGGAATAATTGTAAATTTAAAAAGATTAAAACAATTTTGATTTCTAACATAACACTTGTTCATCCAAAATATATAAATAATGATGTAATGTTAAAGTGTGGTCTATAAAAACCTACACCACGTAATTAGATGTTAATTTTTATAATGTATTTTCTTAAGTTCAATGTTTCCCCACATTTACCATTTTGGTTTATTAATAAAGAAACTAGTTTTATATCATAATAAATTTAACCGTTAGTACTCAATTAAATTGCGATATATTTTTAAATTGAAGAAAAATTAATTTTATTTATGATATAATATATAAAAAATATATATTATGTGTGTGTTGGAAATTAATTTTAAAGCATGTTCATTAACGAGTGAAAACATGGCATTAAGCCGAATAGTGATTACTATGTTTTTACTATTTATGTGTCGACATTTTATTTATAAAAACAAATTTATCCCCTAATATATCATATTTTACATTTATTAACAATTAAAAATTAAATTGGATAATATTTTAATTTTTAAAATTTTAAAACCTTTAATAAAATATCATTTGTTATAAAATAACATTCATGAAAATTTTGACTTTATTTTGATAATTTTAATTTAAAAATATCAATAAAATGAAGTAATTATAAAATATTAACTTATATGTTATGTAAAATGAAATATTTATATAAAAAATATATGGTGGGAGGATAATTTATTCATTATTCATCACTTAAAAATATTTTTATTATCATTTATTTTATTTAATAATTAACTAAATAAATACTATGATAGTGTTTATAAAGAATTTTATATTACTAATTCATCACTAAAATTTAATTATAAATTATTATGATAAAATGAAATCATTTATATTTTAAAATTATATGTACAGATGAAAATATGATATCTTTTATGTAGCCCAGGTGTTTATAATTTTTAGTGGTCAGGAAGGTTCTTTATTTTTTCATTTCCATTATATAACTTATTATATGATTCACTTTCTAGGTGTAGTATCCAAATATGTAATGAAATTTTAAAAAAATTGTTGAAATGGTAGAAATATTAGCATACTTTTTATTTTGTAAAATATTCTTTTTCCCTTAAAAATTACCATAAATATTTAACCACTAAGTATACTAATTTCTACCTTATACAGTATGAATAATTTTAATTACATTCACTATGAAATTTGGACAAAAATTAAGTTAAACTTATAAAAATATAAATATTATAATGATTCCAAATACTTTTATACATTTTTTAAAATTTTATTCATAGAAATTTCAAAATTTATTTTATTGTTAATCCCATTGATGTGGTGAGAAGGCGGGGTTTTAAGTGAAAATGATAAAAATTTTATTTAGTTTTTTATGTTCTCTTCGAATAAAAATGATCCCAATGTCATAATTTGGATTCAATGATATATAATTGATATATGTTTTTCTTTAAAACCAATTAAAAATGTAATTTAACATAAAAATTTTCAAACGAAAATGGAGTTTTCAACTAAAATGCAATATTTTTCAATATTCATCGAAAAATGAAAATTCTTTTAAAATTAATTCAAATTACCACTAATATAACATTTAAATTAATAATTAAAATATTATTTTAATTTTGAGAAATAAAATTCATAAAATTGTCAAGCTTTAGTAATAAAATATGTGCACTATTAAAACATAGTAAAACTGGGCCTCATATATAACGCATGCAAAATTAGGGTACATTGTTGTGTAAGCATAAAATTTATATATATATAAACAAATATACAACATAAATATTTTTAAAACTAAATATTTCAATTTATTTGTGTGTTACATTCTTCCCCTAATTAATTAAATCGTGTCTTCGCAATTTAATCATGATGTTGGTCATCAATGGTTTGATATTTGAAAAATACTATTCTTGGAAACCACCACATTGTAAATAGGTTTAATATATCATGTTATTAATAAGAAGGAACATATTATTTGAAGGTCCCAAATTTTTGGGATTTTAAATAGGATACAATTTAAGATAACATGGACATGGAATAAAAATATAAATAATATGTTCAAATGATTAGTTATAGAGAACATGATCATGTGAATGTTTTTGACCTCAAAATCGAAAAGCTAGTGGAATGAAAAAAAATTATTAATAACATAAAAAATATTAATATTTGAATAAAATTTTTTCAAGACCTTTTTCAAAGATTTGTTATATTATTTCACTCTCATTGAATATATGTAAATATAATTCATGATAAATTCTTATTTCCTGAACACAATATTTTCCTTAAGCAGTTACTTGAATTATATATAATTCATCTCGTAGAACATATTGAATCATGTGGTGTATTAATACCTTAATATCTATAATATTATCTAATATGCAAAATAAAACATTTCTTAAATGGTTATCTGTATCACAATTAAATGTATTTTGATCGAAAAAATTATAATCAGTTCTAGTATAGTTAGTATTATCTGATTCACATTTTCTATATCAACCATATATATATCCAAAAAATATATTCTATACAATAAGAAAATATTAATGTTTATAATTCTCTCATCAATTTTTTTAAAAAAAATTAACTTCCAACTAAATCTCTTTTCATTGTACAATTCAACATATGATCTCAAATCCCAAAGAATGTTTCATTGCGGTACAATCCCTATATATTTAAAATTATCAGGACCGGTACTGTAAGGATAAAATACTCAAATGAGGTGTTTATTGAATCTAAACACCAAAATATTAATAATTCCAATAAATAATTTTATTATAAAAATATTGACCACGATACATTAGCCTCTTTCGGTGTATATACTTTGGACACATGAGACATTGATTTTCATAGTTTCTCATCTCCTTGAAATTAAAGAATTCTACTTTGGAAACATTATTATTGTCCTTGAAATAATAAGTATTATGTCCATTATTTATATACATGTATCAAACTAACAATACTTTTAATAATTTAATAGGGTGATCATCTCCACAATTATTACCGGTTGGAAAATAATTCATTCCATTATTCCTTTTATCTAACAAATTATAACTCTCCTCGTGTTCTCAAGATTCTATCAAAATCCATAATACTAATAAAATTCATTCTCTATCACATTAGAACATTATATTATTTCCCATATGATAAAAATTCTTGTGAGACTCATTCCATTCAAAATATTTCCTTAGTACCACAGAATAAATGATCATTATTACTATTTGGATCATGTTTCTTGGTGGGGTTCAAATTCCTTCTTCTATACTCCATTTATAAATTATGACCCATACATAATTAGATTTTTTCATGTATAATCCATAAAAACTGTAAAATACACAACCTAAACCTAAAAATTTATTTATAGATAACCTCATTATAATAAAAATGGTTTATTATTAATATTCTCCGATACATTTCCTCAAAATCTATCATAAGAATATTTTATCTAATATATGTAATCAAAAATCAATTTTCCATGTTTTCTTCAAAACAATCATTGACAGGAAACCAATCACCCTCAACCTAGAATCCTAGAGCCAGTCCCTAACATTTTTTCATTGGCATGATTACTAATAATCAAATCGGGAATGATCAATACATATAGAATTTTTGTAAAACTATATTATATACATTGAACCCCTTTTACATCAAAAATAAAAAAACATAATAAATAATAAAATAAAATAATCAAAATCAGTAAAACTCATTCCATAAATTCATCTTCATATCCTCGGGGAAAGAAAAAAATTAACGGTGATCTAAATTGATAAGTACGGGTATACAATAGTGGAAGATATCATTAATTATTGAATAATAAATCTGGAAAGAGTATAAAATGATTGAATATTTCAATAAAAATAATCACATGATCATAAAACATGACCATGAATATTCTAACTAATCAAATAATGAGATGTAATAAAAATTATGATGTAATGAATAATGAATGGAAACTATAATATAATGATATATCTATAATATAGTTTTTTTCATGGTTTATCCTCTATATAGATTATGTCTATGGGTAGAAACCCATCTGATTTGTTTCAAGATATATCATCTTTACAATAAAAAATCTCTTGGAAACCACCGAGAAGAGTTTTTTCGCTATCTAATTTCATCCCATGAGATGACTGATGCATCAAGGGGCTATAATATATGTTCCCCAACCCATTTAAATAATTTCAAAAACATTCTTAAAATATTTCAAAATCAATTTAAATAATAAACAATGTACCTTATCAAATATTTGTACTCAGTAATGGATACAGATTTATAAACATTTTCCTAATAAATCACACAATATTAAAAGTGAACTGTAGAGACCCGAAGCTTATCGTACATGGACATTACATTACTTTTGCGGAATACTTTGTACATAACAAAAACACACACACAAGGATCGTAATAGTTTAGTGTCTTTGGAAACTCGGATCGTAATCTTCTAAACGTGGTGAAAGATCTTCAACATCTCCCATAAAGATCTTCCCCTTTTTTTTACCTAAAACCTTTCTTTATATCCTGGGGAAAAGAAAACATAAAAGGGTGAGCTCAAATGCTCAGCAAGGGAAATAAAGGAAATAAAAATCATATCATATCTTTATGAAAATCAAAACCTGCAAAAGAGATCATAATATCTTAACATGGAATAAATCATAGAAGTGAAAATGAGATCCCCATAATGATAACATAAAACTTGAATCTTTGTGGCATGCACACATAATCATGGAAAATCATCTCTTGTTAGTCATGACTCAATGCCAAGACTATCTTAGTGGACAAAGTCCCTTTCTGAACCGAGTTCACTCCTCGTTTCAGTCCTGTATCACTGAACCGAAATAACCATCCGTTCCAGCCATGTCTATCTCATGAGATATAAAATCATTACCCAATGCATTGGAGGGAGATATAGGTCCCACCCATCTTATAATGAATCCTTTCTTATGTGTGCCACATAATCATAAAACATACATCATCGCATAACACATATAACAAAAATGGGATTCTTGAAACATCATGACATCATAAATCAATTCATATATGATAAAGGAATTCATAAACATAATTCCATCACAATATAGTCAAACCAATGTAAAAATATGGATAGAAACAGAACCCTTTATTATCTTAGATGGAAAATAATTTTGATAAAACACTTGAATTGAATTCTTGAGGAAAATATCCTTTCTTCTTCAAAAACATTTTTCCTTTCATAACATGTCATACAACTTTAAAATAAAAGATGTTGATTAAAAATAAACATGAAAACTTGTAAAGGAAGCTTCTTTGAAGTAATGTTTTTAAAAATCCATTCATGCCGTATAAGTTAAAAAAACATTCTTCGTACTTTTGTCGGAAAAGTCAAAAAGTACCTCGTACGGAAAAACAACAAAAGATTCCTTTCATATTCTTTACTAAAAACTCACCTAAGGGTAAAATTGGATTTAAACTATTTCAAGTGGATGGAAACAATATTACATATTGAGGGAACATGGATGTGGATGATAAAATACACCCCAGTAAATACTTACGAATAAACAATCTCGGATAAAAATGAGATTGTGATATTTCCCTTACCTTAGGTCTGATTTGCTTTGTTCGTGTCCGAAGCTCCTCTTCTTTGGAACGCCTTTTTGAATCCTTCACTTAAGGAACTAAGATTGGTCTTTGGAGAAGACCAGGACCAATAGGATTATTCTAGGGAAGTGGAGAAGGGAAAATGGCAGGGGTTGGCCGAGCTTGAGTGCTCAAATTGGTGTGAGAAGGAGGGGGAGGAGGTGTCCTTTTATAGGGGAGGAGAGGGGCACCTTAGGAATTCTTAAAAATATTAATTTATAATAAATCTAACCCCACTTAAAAACCTCCAAAAATGACTCATATTCGAAGATTAGATGAGATAGGGTTGTAATCTCATCATCCAATCAAATTTAGACATGTTTGGATATTATTTTAAACCTTATCAATTAGATTTAACTCTAAGTTAAATAATTTAACTTTTACCGTGTCTTTTTGTTTTCTTTCACTATATGGTTAATACACTTACTATAACATGCCAAACGAACCCCAAATTGTTTATTATTAATATATATATCCTTATCTACGTCATTTGGCCGAACCTTAGATTTTTAGGAATAAAATAACAATTAGTAATATAATATTTGATTTAAAAACTATTTTGTGTCAATTTTGACACTATTTGATATATGATTTTTGTGAAAGTCATAACAGAATTAAATGTTCGAACCAAGTTGATTAAATCAACATTAATATATCATAGTAACCTAGAAAATTAGTGTAATTCATAAAAAATCTTAAATTACATTTATTTTGGTGCTTATAACATCAATTATGTCAATATTTCATTAAAAAGATAATTACTGCATCATCGTTGTGTCATAAATAAATTAAATTATTTGATGTCTAAAAATTACAAATAAACTACCATCATGTAGGAAATCTTTTTAGCTTTCTAATGAATATTTACAATCGAATTTATCTTATGTATAACCCCATATTAAAAATAATTTACTTATTAAACTTTGATTTTAACTATTTTAACCCTTCTTTAAATAAATTAATAATAAATGTCCTAATCTAATCCAAGTGGGCCTAAATGGTCATATTTTATTCCTAAGTTTGTTTTTGGTCGAATTACACTTGTCCAATAGAATTAGGACATGTGTTAGGGTAATATTAATATCATATTTACCCTTAGTTACCCTATTTACTATTAACCGTGGTAAAAAAGGTAAAAAGTTACTATTCACCAAAAAATTATTTTCATCTCATTGAACCACATTTTAGTCCTTGATATTAACCGTGTCTCTCGGATTTTCGAAATTCCATTCACAGAAGCGGTAAAATTAAGTTTTATGCAAAATTCAGTTTTTAACCTACCACTTAGTAGTTTCACTATTCATAAAAAATTGATGTTTTTCAGAACAATGCCAAAATTTCATCCCAAGCTATATTTCATATTCCGAATTCAAAAATGAAGTCTATTTTACCAAATTCATAACATAAAAGTTGCATTAATTAATTTTATAATTAAATCCCGCTGTTAAAACAAATAGCGTGTTTTTAGGAAACAATATATATCAAAAGATTGACACTTGATTATGTCTGGTTTAAATGTGAAATTACAACCAATGACCAACATTGTATTAAATTGTAAAAATATATTCTAAATATACTTTAAAACCACTCAAATTAATAATTTATCACTATTAATTATTTCGATTAAAAAAGTTGTTTTTTAATTATAATTAATAATTTTCACTATTCATCAGAATATGAAAGTTATCCGAAAAGTACCAAAATTTCACCTTAGGCTAAACTCGATACTCCGAATCCAAAAATAAAGTTCATTTTGAAAAATAAGATTTACTGGATTTCAAAAAGTGGTTATTACTATTCATAACGACTAGTTTTAATAATATTTTTATAGCATATCGTTGTTTAGTGAAACTCGGTATTGCGTACTACACACGCTATCGAGGAAGGTCGCGATTGCGTGTAATGCACGTCAAGTCAAGGATGTGTGTTGTGCAAGCTCCTTTGGGTGTAGCGTACAACACAAGACATTAATAAAATTAAAAAGAATATTTATTTTTTTTTTATAAAATCTTGGGCTGTTACATTCTACCCCCCTTAAAATGAATTTCGCCCTCGAAATTCGTCGGGGTTATAAATGGTTTACTATTTCAAAGTTTCTTTAATAGAAACCCACATCGTAAAAGGGAATACAAAAACTTGGCTTTAAAAACTAAAGTATGAAATGTAACGATTACCCAAATAAACTAATCACTGGGTTTCCACATAGGTGAAAATATGGATATGGAAGAGAAATCTAACCATCATGTTCTGATGGAGAGTGGTAGAGAAAATGGCTATGGAAAATCCAGTAATCACAAATCCATAGATTTGTGACGATCTAAGGTACCATCTAATTCATCAGGTATAAGATCACTAGGACAACATTTTTGGTTTTCAAGATCATTTCCCTAAAGTTGAAAATTTGAATTAGAATAAATACTTACTTTATTTTGATACAATATCACTGTTGTTCGTGCCTTGAACAATTTCCACTTCATCTCTTAAATAAATGAAGTTGAATTTGTTATTCGTGAAGTGTTAGCAGATCATGTGATAGAATGACGGGTCATTCCATCTGTCTCAAACAAAAGGTTAGCAAAAATTATATTCATAAATCGATCTATAGTGAGATTAATCATATATGGTTCCTAAAATGGACTTATACTTCATATATCATACTCCTTAATATAATAAAACTAGTTTCTACTAAACAGGGACTTCCTGTAGGTCAGTGGTAGGCGATAAAGGCCAGTCGCACTTCGGTTGTGGGTTCGATTCCCACAGCCTTGTCCGAAGCGATGGGCTGTCGCCCGTCCTGCAGGTTGTCCTTTTTCTAAAACTATATTACTATAACATCCCATAATATCGAAAAAACTTCTATCCTTAAACAATACTAACTTATGTCCAACATAATCCAGTCTAATCTTTAGGCTTATACATAATACTGCAGTCCACTCTCATAATATAGTAACAACGATTACCAGAGATTTAATACTGTCATTGATCCCCATATATCATAAGATATATCTTGTTGGTCACATTCCAAACATTCAAAGGCCTTAATCTTGTACTCTCTTGAATACCCATTGAACCTTAGTGAAAACTTGAATGCAGTTAAAAGTTAACACTTTTCACATACCGAAATCCTCAAAATTCTATATACTCAAACCATGATATCACTTAGTCCTTATATCAATCATGAGCTCATGAATACTGTTAAACATTTCATTTTCTCGTTTTCCTTGCATAATATCTCAATCACTTTGAATACCACATTAGAGCAATACATAAGTATTCCAATATTCTATGATACACCATTATTTTGGAATCCCATTACATAAAAACTTAATCATTCCACCACATCGTTGTCATATTCAACATTGCCAATAGTGATCGCATGTGACTTCCCTTTGTCCTCTGCCTTAAGCGGTTGCTCATGTCGATCATCACTAACCCTTGGATTAGGGCAATTATTAGAATAATGCCCCATTTCCTTGCACTTGAAGCATTGAAGTGTTGGCGGTGCGTTCTCTGCAGTGTTTGCTTTATTCACATCATTAGAAACCCTTTTTCCATTACTTCGACACTCAGCTGCTCGATGACCTTCTTTTCCACACTTAAAACATTTTCTAGTCCCTTTAAGACAATCTCCACCATGCTTCTTTCCACACTTTGTGCATAAGGAAACATTCATCTTCTTTTCACCATTATTCTGAGATCTCTCCTTGAACTCCATCTTTCGTTTCTTGTCAAAACCATGAGATGGATATGTAACACCAACTTCCATTTCTACCTTGATAGCACAACGCACAATTTCTTCATAGCTATTGAAGTCTCTTATAGCTAATGCACTTCGAAGACTTGGTTTTAAGCCACTGAAAAATCGATCAACTTTACTTTAAGGTTGGATGATAATTCCAGAAGCATACCTTGCATGTCTTGTAAAATTTGCTTCATAGGTACCAACAGATTCATCGTCCCTTTGCTTCAGTTCAAGAAATTATTTCTCCATCTTTGTTCGAAGAATACGAGGGAAGTACTTACTGAAAAACAAGTTCTTGAACTCGTCCCATTCCATGGACTCAATTTCATCTCTTGGCCTCGTATTCTTGATAAGATTCCACCATTGTTCAGCTTCACCTTCCAAACGATATACTGCTAAGATGACTTTATCATGATCAGAACATTGAAGAACTGAAAATATCTTTTCAGTAGTACTAATCCATTGTTCAGCAACTAATGGATCAGTAGACCCACTGAAAGAAGGTGGACGCTGCCTCATGAAGGATTCAACAGAATGTTGCTCCTTCCTTTGCTCGTTTGGAAGTCCTGCATGATTCATAGCTTGAGAATGTTGTGTGAGCATGGCTACAAGATTTTGCATTCCAGCTCCTATATCGTTTGGTTGCTCAGGGGGACAATCATTGCATTGCCCATCACATTCTGCATTAACACGGTTCCTTCGGGTTCCAGCCATCGTCTAAAACCCCAAAAGAATAGTGTGAGAGGCAAAAATCATGCTAGGGAAAACAACATAATAAAGGGGTAGTCCCTTCAATATCCAACATCTTAGGTTTAATTCTATGATTGTTAGCGTAATTCTATTACTATAACCTATACGTATACTTATCCCTAGGGACATCCCTAGACATACCTTAGAAATATCTCTAGGGATCTCACTAACTTTTTCGCATCCTAGTTTCCAAAGGTTGACTAAACCTTTCCTCTGATACCAACTGTAGAGACCCGAAGCTTATCGTACATGGACATTACATTACTTTTGCGGAATACTTAGTACATAACAAAAACACACACACAAGGATCGTAATAGTTTAGTGTCTTTGGAAACTCGGATCGTAATCTTCTAAACGTGGTGAAAGATCTTCAACATCTCCCATAAAGATCTTCCCCTTTTTTTTTACCTAAAACCTTTCTTTATATCCTGGGGAAAAGAAAACATAAAAGGGTGAGCTCAAATGCTCAGCAAGGTCAATAAAGGAAATAAAAATCATATCATATCATTATGAAAATCAAAACCTGCAAAAGAGATCATAATATCTTAACATGGAATAAATCATAGAAGTGAAAATGAGATCCCCATAATGATAACATAAAACTTGAATCTTTGTGGCATGCACACATAATCATGGAAAATCATTTCTTGTTAGTCATGACTCATTGCCAAGACTATCTTAGTGGACAAAGTCCCTTTCTGAACCGAGTTCACTCCTCGTTTCAGTCCTGTATCACTGAACCGAAATAACCTTCCGTTCCAGCCATGTCTATCTCATGAGATATAAAATCATTACCCAATGCATTGGAGGGAGATATAGGTCCCACCCATCTTATAATGAATCCTTTCTTATGTGTGCCACATAATCATAAAACATACATCATCGCATAACACATATAACAAAAATGGGATTCTTGAAACATCATGACATCATAAATCAATTCATATATGATAAAGGAATTCATAAACATAATTCCATCACAATATAGTCAAACCAATGTAAAAATATGGATAGAAACAGAACCCTTTATTATCTTAGATGGAAAATAATTTTGATAAAACACTTGAATTGAATTCTTGAGGAAAATATCCTTTCTTCTTCAAAAACATTTTTCCTTTCATAACATGTCATACAACTTTAAAATAAAAGATGTTGATTAAAAATAAACATGAAAACTTGTAAAGGAAGCTTCTTTGAAGTAATGTTTTTAAAAATCCATTCATGCCGTATAAGTTAAAAAAACATTCTTCGTACTTTTGTCGGAAAAGTCAAAAAGTACCTCGTACGGAAAAACAACAAAAGATTCCTTTCATATTCTTTACTAAAAACTCACCTAAGGGTAAAATTGGATTTAAACTATTTCAAGTGGATGGAAACAATATTACATATTGAGGGAACATGGATGTGGATGATAAAATACACCCCAGTAAATACTTACGAATAAACAATCTCGGATAAAAATGAGATTGTGATATTTCCCTTACCTTAGGTCCGATTTGCTTTGTTCGTGTCCGAAGCTCCTCTTCTTTTGGAACGCCTTTTTGAATCCTTCACTTAAGGAACTAAGATTGGTCTTTGGAGAAGACCAGGACCACTAGGATTATTCTAGGGAAGTGGAGAAGGGAAAATGGCAGGGGTTGGCCGAGCTTGAGTGCTCAAATTGGTGTGAGGAGGAGGGGGAGGAGGTGTCCTTTTATAGGGGAGGAGAGGGGCACCTTAGGAATTCTTAAAAATATTAATTTATAATAAATCTAACCCCACTTAAAAACCTCCAAAAATGACTCATATTCGAAGATTAGATGAGATAGGGTTGTAATCTCATCAGCCAATCAAATTTAGACATGTTTGGATATTATTTTAAACCTTATCAATTAGATTTAACTCTAAGTTAAATAATTTAACTTTTACCGTGTCTTTTTGTTTTCTTTCACTATATGGTTAATACACTTACTATAACATGCCAAAAGAACCCCAAATTGTTTATTATTAATATATATATCCTTATCTAAGTCATTTGGCCGAGCCTTAGATTTTTAGGAATAAAATAACAATTAGTAATATAATATTTGATTTAAAAACTATTTTGTGTCAATTTTGACACTATTTGATATATGATTTTTGTGAAAGTCATAACAGAATTAAATGTTCGAACCAAGTTGATTATAGCAACATTAATATATCATAGTAACCTAGAAAATTAGTGGAATTCATAAAAAATCTTAAATTACATTTATTTTTGTGCTTATAACATCAATTATGTCAATATTTCATTAAAAAGATAATTACTCCATCATCGTTGTGTCATAAATAAATTAAATTATTTGATGTCTAAAAATTACAAATAAAATACCATCATGTAGGAAATCTTTTTAGCTTTCTAATGAATATTTACAATCGAATTTATCTTATGTATAACCCCATATTAAAAATTATTTACTTATTAAACTTTGATTTTAACTATTTTAACCCTTCTTTAAATAAATTAATAATAAATGTCCTAATCTAATCCAAGTGGGCCTAAATGGTCATATTTTATTCCTAAGTTTGTTTTTGGTCGAATTACACTTGTCCAATAGAATTAGGACATGTGTTAGGGTAATATTAATATCATATTTACCCTTAGTTTCCCTATTTACTATTAACCGTGGTAAAAAAGGTAAAAAGTTACTATTCACCAAAAAATTATTTTCATCTCATTGAACCACATTTTAGTCCTTGATATTAACCGTGTCTCTCGGATTTTCGAAATTCCATTCACAGAAGCGGTAAAATTAAGTTTTATGCAAAATTCAGTTTTTAACCTACCACTTAGTAGTTTCACTATTCATCAAAAATTGATGTTTTTCAGAACAATGCCAAAATTTCATCCCAAGCTATATTTCATATTCCGAATTCAAAAATGAAGTCTATTTTACCAAATTCATAACATAAAAGTTGCATTAATTAATTTTATAATTAAATCCCGCTGTTAAAACAAATAGCGTGTTTTTAGGAAACAATATATATCAAAAGATTGACACTTGATTATGTCTGGTTTAAATGTGAAATTACAACCAATGACCAACATTGTATTAAATTGTAAAAATATATTCTAAATATACTTTAAAACCACTCAAATTAATAATTTATCACTATTAATTATTTCGATTAAAAAAGTTGTTTTTTAATTATAATTAATAATTTTCACTATTCATCAGAATATGAAAGTTATCCGAAAAGTACCAAAATTTCACCTTAGGCTAAATTCGATACTCCGAATCCAAAAATAAAGTTCATTTTGAAAAATAAGATTTACTGGATTTCAAAAAGTGGTTATTACTATTCATAACGGCTAGTTTTAATAATATTTTTATAGCATATCGTTGTTTAGTGAAACTCGGTATTGCGTACTACACACGCTATCGAGGAAGGTCGCGATTGCGTGTAATGCAAGTCAAGTCAAGGATGTGTGTTGTGCAAGCTCCTTTGGGTGTAGTGTACAACACAAGACATTAATAAAATTAAAAAGAATATTTATTTTTTTTTATAAAATCTTGGGCTGTTACATGAACACTATATGTAAAAATGTTATATGGTTTAAAAAATAATCATATACAACATAAAATAATATGGGATTTTAATTAAAAATGTTTTCAAATAAAATATGATAAAAAAAATTATTGTTTCAAGAGATTATTATGTATCACACAAGGCTGTGAGATTTCAATGATAACTTTTACAATATGGAAATATTCAAATGAAACACCATGAAATATATAAATAAAATTTTAATTTAGACTTACATGAAATATTATTGATTTAGGATATTAAATGAGAAATATTAATAATATACACCAAATAAAATAAATAATTGCTGTAAATTGCGAATGACTTATGGAAGAAAAAGGATACAAAAATCCATTAAATTTAGTATAATTTTTCAAGATTTTATATAACATTATAAGTAATAAAAATATGATAATAATATAATTTATATATAACCATTTAAAATTAATTATAAATTTTCATCACTTATTACTATGTTTTATACAATTACTTAAAAATTACATTTACATCCACTATTTTAACTAATTTTGGTTCGTGTGTTAAACATTACTTGTGTTGGTCGACTATTTTAAAATGTGTAATTATATAAACATATAAATAATTATAATAATAATCAAATAATTATCATATTTATACAAAAATTATAGTTTAAAAAACAATAATGAATGATGTTATTGAAAAATGAACCAACAGTACAATCATAGAGATGGTTGGTTGTACATATTCATGTGTAATGTTCCATTTAATTATAATTTTGGAAAGAAGTTAAGTTAAATATTATATTAAAATATTTATTATTATATCATAAATAACATGTTATTTTAACTTATATACTTCTATATATATCTATTATGTGGTAAAGGGAATCGAATCGCGTCAAGGAGAAAGTAGTCCACACATCCTCTAAAAGAGTTATAAATTTTTTATTGTGGGAAAGAAATAATAATAAAGTGATATATTAAATTTTGAGAAAGTTAATTATATAATAAAAATCATATAATTTTCTTTTATCTCATATATTTTAAATAAAATCCATACATAATACATTTTATGTGGTGTGTGAATTTATGAAATCACTTTGAGGTAGCGGTAGTCCACACATCCACACAAATTACACAAAATTTATATTTTGAAGGTATATGTTAATAAAAAATATTAAGTATAAATAAATTATAAATTTCTCATATATAATGTAATAACAATTTGTAAATCATTAATACCATCCATGAGTAGTGGTAATGGAAAAAATGAATAACATCATTTCAAAAAGCGGTTGTCCACGGTACACTTGAATAATAGATTCATAACCCAATGGATGAAAATGTGTGTAGGTGTAGGTTGCACAATTAAAATTACAAAATATAATTTTATTTGTGATACATATGTTAATATATTATCTTGTAATATGAAAGATTTAAAATTTTGAAAAATAAATGAAATATAATTTATCATTGCAAAATGATACCTATTTTTCAGGTAACTATTTTTGGTCTTCCCCAAATTACTTCATTGGATTTCGTTATTCCAAAATTTAGGCTTCCAGTTTTATGTTCGGGATGTGGAGAGCTTATTTGGGGAGATGTTTTATGAAACAAATGTCTATATATTTTGATGAAGTGGGAGGGGTGGTTCCTTTTTATAATGGATGTGGAGTGTAATCAATTAATATATTAAAAGGTAAATTATATTGATAGGTATCCCTTACCACATGATCCTAGAAAATTAAAAATTAATATATTAAAGAGAAATTATCTTTGAACCAAACTTCCACCACACAAAAATATGTATGTTTTTATAATTATTCCCTTAAAGTCAATGTTTCCAAACATTTACCATTTTTTATTTTTAGGGATTTTTTTATATTCAATGTAATATAACCATTAAGACTAAATTAGAGTGATATTTATTAGTAAATATAGACAAAAATAATTTTAAATACTATATAAAACATTAAAAATATATATAAATTCTTTTAGAAATTAATTCTAAAGAAAATGTATTTATCACAGAAAACACTGCTTTTGTTACGAACCAGCATGGGTACCCTAGTAACCTGTAACTAATCCAACGCTAACATTTCATGAAAAAATATCTAGATCCACACTAGTTGGAAAATAGCTAGAGGAATTATACAACTTGATAGTTGGAATAATATTTCCACAAAACATAGCAGAAGTAAACTAAACATGAAAATATGAATAACAAAGGAAGCTCCACAAAGAGTGATGTATTAAAATAAAAAAGGCATAAAATCCTAATGTACTACACCCCAAGTACTAATAAATTATAATATCCCATGTCCCTAAGGATACAAATCACAAAGTCCAAAATTAAATATCTATATTCTCCTCTAAGATATTCTTTTCCCTAACCTTAAAGAAGAATGTCTATATACTCCCGAAGGAAAAAAGTTTGGTGTCAGGTAAAAATCCAAGTATTGTTTCACCTAGGATTTTATAATTGATTCCAAAAATTCATTAACTAAAATAATTTTTTTCAATTTTAAAATGAATAGTTTTTCCATTTCAATGAATATTTAATCAAATCATTCTATACAATTCAAATGATTGAATAATACATTAATCCAAGGCATTACAATTGATGGAATATTTCTAAAATAATGGATTTGGTAGAAAAATTATATAAAATATTTTCAATAAATTTACAAGGCCTGTAAATATGTTAAAAAAAAATTTCATACATTTACATGTCAAATATAAAACAAAGATACAACATTGTAATCTTCCAAATAAGTATGGTATTAATTCTGGCTATTGGAATTCATAGTCTCTTAGTGATCATATAATAATGTGTAAACACACGATCCCCAAACACTGTCCAAGGGAAACTATTCACCATCTCATTAGGGATCTAACCCACTGTATATATGTTTTAGAACATTTTAATAGCATAGAGTGTGTCCAAATACCTCACCAACTACTTAAGGATTCTATGTGATCATAAAAAATCAATGATGTGAAATATATTTTAAAACTACATGAAAAGAAATTAAATATCGTCTCTACCTTTTCAAATGAAAATTTTCCATCTAAAAACTCAAATAGTTTTTTAGTCAAAACAAGTCTATTTAATAGGATAAAACAACTAGGTTTCTTTGAGAACATTTTAATCTATTTTAACAATATTGAAATCCATTAAAACAAATTTGAATCAATTTTCCTTATTCATATCCACAATTAAATTCATTAATTTAATTAATATGATTTTCATCATGTCAAATCCACCAATTTCCATAAACTTAGAACAATTCATAGGAATTGGTTTTTCCCCATGTTCCATGCCTAATCAATTTCAAATAATATAATTCCCAATAATTTAATTTTTAATAAATCAATAAAAATCATGTTTGAGCAATTGAATTTAAATAAATTGTTCAAATAAATATAGATATTCATGGTTAGAAAATTTGGATAATTGGGACGTAACAACATATTTTTCCCGAAATGCAACACTCACAACAACACTCGTTAATGAGAATTATGGTGTAGAAGGCAAGAAAACTCATCCTAAAAATGAGATCTAACATCCCAGAGCATAGATAAATCATCTTCATGATGATATAATGAGACCTCAAATGAGGATAATGAGATAATGATAAATAATGATGAATAACACTTACTTTGTAATCATATCACAAGATAAATGATGATATAATGTAAAACAAAAGGATCCAGAAGGGTTTGAGAGCTTCAAGATCTCTTTGGGAAGGATTTGGGTCTAGAGAGATGAAACTGTAATAATGTTAAGAAAAAATCTAACTCATGCCTCCCATTTAAAAAAATTAATTCAGATTGTTTCACGACATGAAATACTATTTCACAATGTGAAATAATTAATATTCAAAAATTCTAAAAAATTGTTACCTCAAATTAAAAACAGTACATTATATATCTCATGACATGTAAGGGATTTTCATGAACGATAACCATCACATCATGAACCCTTTAATTACATGCCTCATGAAATCCTTACATTCTTGTAACATAGTTATTGGTTATGTAATCCACCAACAACCTACAAAAAAAGTTGGTTAAAGATGAGAAACAAAAAACTCTATGACATCACTACTATAGGTATACTCTCCATTCTTTCTCAATCATACCTAGTAAATGAAAAGAAAAATCTATGAAAATTTAAAAGACGTACCGGTCAGATTAGTAAAGGGACATTACAAACTTCCAACCAAAAATAATTTTTGTCCCCATAATGAAAATAAAGAATCATCCATACAAAAAAGATGTGGCCACCTCTCACTCAGCAGTGGCTCATATTCCCAAATATTATTATTTATAGATCCATAATTCCATAGCTCATGAACCATAGCTATCTTCCTCCCATGAAGTATCATGGTCTTAATATCAACTATCTTGACGGGCTACTCAATCATAGATAAGTCATTACCAATCTTAAGATTAGCCCAGTTCAAAACATGATAGGGATCAGATACACCATTCCCACACGTGATACTTGGAATAAATTATACATCCACATCAGTTGTAGTGTATGTGATAAATGTTATCAAACTTTTTACACATATTTAACAACCTCAAAATTTCCCACAAAATTATGTTGAAGCTTCCCATTCCTCCCAAGTCATCAATGAGCCAACTAGGGTGAAACATTATAGATCATGTGGTCACCGACATAGAAATCCAAATGTCTATGATGACGATCAACATAATTTCTATATCATCTTTGTTCTGCCAAAATTATCTGATAAATTGACATAATATTAATGTTCTTTTCTTTCACCCAACTTAGTCCAACCATGGAACATGCACCAAATATCTAACCAACACATTGAAGATTTACAAGGTCGTCCATAGAAGGCCTTAAAAGGTGAAATTACGATCATGGACTGAAAAATATAGTTATAGGAAAACATAACCATCCCCAAATTATTTTTATAATCACCACCTTTGTTGACAACACAAGCAAAAATCATATCCTAAAAATATATATAGCTCTCTTTGTCTGGCTTGCAGAATGTGGATGGTATTTCCCTACTCAAATTGACATGATATCCTAGTGCCTTGAAAAGTCTTGTTCAAAAATTATATGTGAAGTGAGGATCCCTATAAGTGACTATAGGATATGGAAATCCATGAAAATTAACAATATCTTTCACAAAGATATTTCTTAACTTCTCAACATTGTTTGTCTTGTAAATGGGTATAAAGTGAGCTGATTTGGTTAAAATATCGATCATAACCCAAGTCACATTATTTTTTCTATGGGTATGAGGAAACCCAACCAAAAATTCCATTGATGTTTTATACAACTTCCTAGTTCAGAATGGAAGTAGTCAATGTAATCCTGGTCGACTCTGATAATCATCTTTCACCATCCCACACATATAGCAATGCAAGAAAAACTCCCAAATTTCTCATCTCCTACCAAGTATCAAAAACTACCATCATCTGTCATAGAACATCTTAGTGGGTCTTGGGTGCACCTGCAAATTGGAATTTTGACAAACTCAATTTTATGTAAAGAAGTGAGGGAAGTGGTGCCCTTTTATAATTGCATTGAAGGGCAATTTTTAAATTTCTCAAAATATTATATTATAATAAGACTATTATAGATTCAAATAAGTCCCAATGGGCAATAAATACATATCTAAAAAAATTAAGGACCATATTTTTTCTTTTCTATACTTTTATATATATATTTTTTATTTTTTAATAATTTAATTCTATATTATATTCATGAAATTTTTTTATTATATAATGATGTTATTGTTGATTGCTTTGACATTACAAATGTCATGAAAACAAGATATCTTCAATATAAATATTTTCATACATTACCAATAGATCATATATATCTATAAAATTATTTAATTACCTTAATTAATTCCTATTAAATTACTCTTAATATTTTTAATATCATTTTTTTTAATTTTCCATTCATCAAAACATTATATCATTAATTTTGATGCAGCCTTTAAGCTAATTATATAATTATGAAAAAGTAATCATAAATTACAATAAGGTAGAAAAATATTTTATAAATAGAAATATTATTTACATTTGGACATATACATTGGATACCCACATATTAGAATATTATAATTATGTAAAATAAGATTGTCACATGTTTGACCTTGTGTAAATTATAATTCTATAAATGTCATAATCTCGTCCAAATTTTCCTGAAATTTAATATAAATGAATATTGGATGATTATGGATGAAATTTCTTCATCTAACAATATTAATTCTCTATTTTTCTAATTTTATAGTCTATATAATATAATTTTTTACATTACTTACCAAATTTAACCTTTACGATGATAAAAATAATTACTAAGGTTACTATTTATATTGAAAAAAATTAAAGGGGCCAATTTAATAAATTTATACTTCCTAATTCCAAAATATTAATTCGTTTTTAAAATATAAAATCAAATATTATTTAGGGATTAATTTATAATTATTCTGGAAGAACTCAAATGAAAAACATTTCTTTAATAAAATACCACTTTTGGTGTAAAAAAGTTCATATACCAAATTCAGCAATGAAATAGATTTCAATGAATATAATTGGATTTATAAATATATAATATAAAAAAACTAACTTTTAAACTACTTTAATAAATAAAATAGATATTTTTTATTGTTTGAATCAAAAATATAAATTTCAATAAAAAGTTGTATTTTTTACTATTAATTTGAAATTAAAACTTTTCAGAAAAATACAAAAAAAATAACCATAATAAAAATTTAATATGATGATTTTAAAAATTAAGATCATATTATCTAATAAATTTTCTAATATTTTCAAAATTTAATATATTTATTTTCTCATTTAATGTAATAAAAACAAATTTTTAGGGAAACATATTTTGATGAATAAAAATTAATTTACAAAAATTCAATGTTTATGTCCACATTGTAAGCTTATATTGAATATGAACTTCAAAAATATTTCATAATAATTCTATTCTTATTCTTACCGGGAAATTTATTAGTTATATATAATATTGAATGAATAATATTTCACAGTATCTTTATACTCTGTGTTTCATGTTGTATACACTATAGATCATAATTTTTATTTTAAAACTCTTGATATTAAATTGTGTGATATAAAAAAATGGATAGTTTAATGTGGGTATTAAAAGAAATTATAATAAAGTTATAATATAATGTAAAATTCCTTGTATGATCAGCAGGATCAATAGATAAATGTATTTCTTATAGAAAATGATGATTATTTCAGGTGCATAGATAATGATCCTAAAAACAACCAAGAGTACATTGATATTTCTAAATATGAGAAATGATTATAGGACATTGTATTTGTCATTGAAATTATCTACATTAAATTAATTTTTAACTTCATGAATGTTTCATAATGGGTGATACCCATAGGGTATAATTTTATTTTCTATATTAATCTGGATATAGATGTTGGAATGCGTACCTTTAAAGTTATATTAGTTTCAAAAGGATATAACTAAATTAAAAGCATTGATTATAGAGAGGATGTTTAATAAATATTTATGATAAATTGAATTTATAATTTCTATATATAGTTTCTCATTATGATAATTAGATATTTGAAATTGATATGAGACAAATTAAAATAATTTCATTTTAGACGAACATGTGTGTATGACATAGCCTTAAAGATGTGAATTTACAGGTGTTGCTTCCGGGGTACGATAGTTGAAATATTTTATATATAAATTTATATAGTGATCTAGAATTTATAAAATCATATTTTATAAAATAATTAAAAATTCATTTTTCATCATTAATATGGACAATTATATTACAAACAATTCAGTTAGTAGTAGTTCTATTTTATTTTTGGTGTTGTGTGTGGATATTAAACAACTCATCAAAAATTATATACCAAAATTTACATTATATATATTGAATGAATGGGAAAATTATTGTTAATAAAACATATTGGTGAATAATTATATACAGTAGGTATAAATATAGATAGAGAGATTGATCTAAAATCACCCATGTAATAAATTTGAATACCTATATTGGGAAATATTAAAGTTGTTATTCATGGAGACATCCAGCAACTGTTTCACAAAATTATTATTATAAATCCCATATTTCTTTTTATATTGTTTTGTATAGAGAAACATTGATATTATTCCTTATGCATCCCTAATATAAATAATAATATATTTCATCTTGTGTAAATGGACCAATGCATCTTATTCTTCGAGGATATCATGAATATACCAATTAAATACTTATGAGAGTAATTAATTTTTTTAATTTCTTCCATTTTTAGAAACTATCCATAAAACATTAAATAATATTGAATTAAATGAATAATTTACAGTTAGTATCCTTTTAGGTTTAGTGATTTAGAGAATTAGGACAAAACTATTACATATCAACTTGAAAATTACATGTAGACACTACTACTCAGTAACCATTTTTTCATAAAATAAGAAATCATAAAAAGAAACATGTCTTATTCCAATTTTTAGACATCAATAATTTTCCATCATCCCCTCATTGACCCTATTCATCATTAAGTCATGTAGAAAACATTTAAAAAACATGTGATAAGCATAAAATTCTTTCTAAGGGTTATAAAATCAGGAAAGAAAACATTATCCCATTAATATTAAATATGTTCTTTACACATTATATGGAGGTGTGTGTATGTTTAGTTCAAATACATCTTATAAAAACAACCTAGTATATTTGAGGATACTCTTATAGTTATAATACAATGGAATAAAAAGAGGTTAGGTGGTTGGATAAGTAAAATAAAACAAATGAAATTAATATAAGATGTTACCTTTAAATCAGATATCTCTCTTTGGTTTGAACCAAAATGATTAATTTAATTTCCTTCTTCCTAGGGGAAGGCATCTATGATGAATATAGGGATTTTGGGAGACTAATGGGGTAGTGTTTGGACAAGGAAAAAGGCTTGATAATTGTGAGTAATGGGTTAGATGTGACAGATTTTATTAGGTGGAGGAGAGGATCATTAAGAATGTTTAACAATATTATTTTATTATATAATTATTTTAGTGTTCTAAAAGTCCAAAACTAATTAAAGTAGAATATAAGATTACTCATGTTCGAAATAAAATCAACCAATAATAATTGGACTTGTTTTGGATATTTTTTTAGTCATTGTAATCGTATTTATTTAAATAATTCATTAATGTGGTAAATACATCACCATTATTGTGACATAAATAATATTATTTATATGAATTCTAAAAATTATTATAAATCTTCCATGATGTGGGAAATATTTTTATATTTCAAATTAATATTTATAGTCAAAGTGATAACTTATATAGCCCCATGTAAGAATAGATTTAATGAAATAAAGATGTTTAAGTTATTTTTGACATTACATAAGATTAATGAATATAAATTCTCATTATCACTCCCATGTGGCTCCATGGGGTCCCAAAATCTACCCAATAATGCCCATGGTCAGTAATGTTACAACCAATAAGATTAAAATACATTTTAGAGTAATTAAATATTATTATATTATATTTTTTTTACCCTAATTTACCAGATTTACCCTTTAACAATGGTAAATAAAATTTTTACTTAAGTAAATATTCAGAATTTTTTAAAATAAAAGTTACCATTTTTTTAATTTGGAACATCAGATTGAAAATATAGAATCCATTTTTCAATTCAAACACAGACGTGGCAGAAATTAATTTAAAATTTATTTCCTCTGCTAAAACAAAAAGCGTGTTTTTAAGAAATAATAACTATCAAAATTTAGTTGGGGTTTGGGATAGTGGTAAGCACCTTGTAATCGTACATGAAAAATGGTGGTTCAAAACCCCATTGAGTGCATGTGCTGTATCAATACTATAGAATACTGTAGCAATGATAGGCACTGTAGTAGCGACAGGCAGCATAGCGGTGGTAGGTCACTGTAGCAGCGGTAGGGCACTATTACAGTGGCGAGTAATGTGTGGTACTATAGAAGACGGGTACTGTAGCAGTATTATTCAATGAATGGGCCTTTGGCAAAAAAAATTCCATAAGGGGCATGTAATGGGATAAATTCCCCTACCCTTCAGGATAGGTAATGGGTTACCCTCAACATAGTTAAATAGGTCATTGCATTGCCTTAATAATAAATGAGGCTTTGGCCCCAACCTTTAAAAAAATAATTACAATCAAATGATTGACAATTATTTATGTTCAGTTTCAAAATGAAATTACTTACAATGACCAAAATTATATTAAATTGTAAAAACATAAAATAATAACAGTTTAATCCAAATTAATGAGATAATCAAACAATATAAATAAATTAGATTAAATGACAGTTATGAATTAAAATACCATATTTATCACAATTCATTAAAAATTTAACATTCTCAAAAAAATTCAAAAAGTTTATCCAGTGAAAATATTGATGTCTCGATTCTAAAGAAGAATTTTATTTTGTCAAATAGAACTTATAAAAGAGACCAAAACAAGATTTAAAAAGGGATTTCCATCAAAAGGAGGTAAATAGACCCATTAATGAATATTACATTTTTTATTCTTAAAATAGGATTATTTCTTATTTTAGGCCTCTAAAATTTATTGGATCAATGTAAAAAACATTTAACAAACAAGTATATAAATATTGTAGATTGTTATATCCATTCCCTCCAATTGAACATATATTCGTTAACTACAATTTAATATGATATTTTATTATTTTTATTCTGTATGACTAACCATTGTGTACAAAAAAAATATTTCAAAAAAACTTTTTTTGTGTATCGAGTATGCCATCGAACATATAATTCCCTTTAAAGTAAAATTAATATTTAATTCAAAAATTTTAATAAATATGAAAATTGAATATTTTTTATTTACCTGGGATGTTACATCTATATGTATATGATAGTAAATTTTTTACTTCATTGGAGTTAATAAATACATCATTTTATAGGGTTTTATTGATTATATATAGTAAACTAAAAATTATTATATGATATATTCATCAGTTTCTATTTTTATCATCATACATGGAATTAAAAATTGGATTGTCTTAAAAAATATAACAATATTGGAATAGATAATAGAGATAATGTACACCAATTCATTAGACATGTGGAAAGGGTATTTTAAATAAAAAATTCATCATTCCATATAGTGTTGTTCATTTTGTTTTTTATAACTTTTCATTTAATGTAATAGTAATAGAGTTATAAATTAGGTCATTCTAAAAGAACATCATTCGCTAATATCATCTCATTTCAGAAATTATTTACTGTGTTTATATAAATATCTATTTGGGGGATAGAGAATAAGATGTATTAGTTCTACTAAAAAATCCATTAATATATCAACTGAATGAGAGTCTTGTAATTATATTTTGAATTATATACTTGGAAGATATGATGTAATTGTGGAATATTGAAAATCCCTCAATGTATAACTTTTCATTTTCATTAATATAGTATCATCATGGATTTTTTTTGGTTTCATTAAATGGTAATGTCTTGTGTGAGTATAAAATATTACTCATTACATATTCAAATCATGTTGAAATACATGTATAATTATTATCTGTACTAACTAACCAGTGTATAAAAAATGGACCATACTAAAATAATTAATATACATAGTGATTGTATAATCATATGAACCCCAATTTTCTATGTTTGTTAATATATTTATCACTTTATCATGTCTTATATTTATACATGTCTTATAAAATTCATTGGTTTGATATAATAAGATGGTATTTGTGTATGTTGTTGACCATGTTATTAGTTATGTATCTAGAAGATGGGATGATTATTCTTGTATGACATATTTTACATCATATCCATTGATTGTATTAAATTTATAAAATACATATCCATTCTTAGTTTTGAGATAGGTTATGTGTTATACTATTTGCAATAGTTACATGTAATTTATTAATAAAAAATAGTAAATAAAAATTTATAGAATTATAATCTATATGGTTTTTTATACCTGATGGACCTGTTTTCTATCTAGTGGACACTTTATATCTTTGAGAAAATGATTATATATCCATCCATAAAATGTATATAGAACATTTGTTAGAATAAACACTCATAAAACGATATTAGTGTGTCTTTTTGAGATCATTCAATAATAATTTATTTCTCATGTAGTGATGAATCTTTTCTACAAGATACTACTTTCATTAAATTATTGATTAGGGAATTATTATAATTCTTAATGCTCCAAGTCTAATAATCTAACACAGTAGTTGATGGAAATGTAAAAAATTATAATAAAGTATCAATTTAAAATTTAATAGTGTTTGTTTTATAATATTATTCAATTCATATTAAATGGTTTGGAAAAGATTTTTAATTTTTTTATAATGTTTGTGATGTTATATTTTAAGAGGATGACTATTAAAAATAAACACTATAGTGTAAACTATGACATGTTGTGAGTCATTTCACCATGGTTTACTTTAATTATTAATTATTAATACCACATCGTGGAATATTTTATGAAATTTATTGGATTCAATTTATCTGACACTATTAAAATGATTATCATATTTCATTTATCATCTGAAAAATCATCTGATGAGGGGTTTAATCTTTATTGATTTTCAATGGATTTTAATAAATTTCTAAAAATATGATAATTATTTTAAATTTTATATTATATGAGATCCAAAGCATTTTTTGTTTCATAATGTATAGACTGTATTTCATCTAATTAGATTCTTCATTTTATAAAGGATACCAACATAATTAAATTAATCGACCATACATGAGTATAACACACTACAGTGTAGATTATTTTGTAATTTCTATGAACTCATCATCTCTAATATATGTTCCCCTTTAAGGAGGATGAGATGAAACACATTCAAAGTAGATGGTGTCCTATAAAAGTGATTATTGATTTTTTGTACTCATAGATAAAATTTGTTGAAGTAACCCCATTATTTATATATATTAGTATACCAATAAAACTCATTGTTGTGGAGGATGAGTTTGTATACCGTGGTATTACATGTTTTATAGTTTTTAATTTAATTTTATTATTTTCCCTTCTAGTATTTCCTTATCATTGGTTATTTATTTTCGTCCACAACATTTCAGTACATATATGTACTAATGAACTCTTAATATATGTTAATGATATTTTTGATACTATCAATGATAATTTTGAGGGAGTATTAATTATTTTAATTTTTTATACTAATGTAATATTGGTGACACAACTTATGAAAATTTATTCTTGATCCTGTATGGGGGGTTTGCGAGAATATCTCTACAGAGACCTAGATTTTTTCAACCTAGGGATTTCACCACTCCCCTATGTATTCCCCATATGCATCTCACTTTGACCAGCATGGATCATGTCTGGAATCCCCTTCGGGCTACCCCAAAAACCATGGATCGTGTTACTGACGTCGTCCCCACGACATCCAAAGTAGCACTATTCATGACAACAACAACAACCACTCCTTTTTTATGCTTTGGATATTTTGTCACTTATATCAGTGAAGTCCTAGATCTCTATCAGAAGGTATCCTATTAAATGTTACAATGAGTGTTGTCAAAATCAACAAAGTTATGTGTGCTACCTTCCATCGTGACACATTCTCTATTGATGAAATCATTATTCAGCTTGACATGCGGTTTTTATTGGGGAAATCATGGTCATTCATTTGTTTGTCTTCTATGGGAATGTATGAGGTGATAGCATTGTTTTTCATATTTTTTAGTTAGTACGAAGATGTGGAAGGAAGATGCAAAATTCTTGGTTCTATTGTCGTTATCTCCTATAAAAATCACTTCTGGTTTGTGTCGGGGTTTGAACATGTTAGGGTCATCATCTTCTACGTGGGTCATTATGAGGCCATATAGGGAAACCTCAAAAACCCTTAGGGTTTGGGAATTTAACTCGAAAATTCACCAATGTTTGAACATTTTCACATTAGGGTTCTATTTTGGTATTCTAGGGTTAGATTACATCATTTTTTGATTCTCCTATACTCTTATGGCCATTCCCTTCATGCATTCCCCCACTATGTATTGTTTCAAATGTTTCTTTGGTCAATGGGGATGGTGTTGGGGATCTAATGATGTATTTTTTGATCTTGGTGTCTCTTGGGTACTGTCTGATGGTTCATATGCTGATGCTATAATTTCTTTCTCAGTTATCATTCTATTCACATTTGGCCACAAAGTGATGGGAAAGCATCATTTTGTGGGTTTTTTTGTAAAATATAGTGTTGGATATGGTTATTTTCACATCAATGCCTCCAGGTGATGGTATGATTGTTCTCACCGAGCCTCAAGGTGATTTTTAATGATGGGTTCTCATATATCCAGAAAGTGATTTCCAAAAATAAAAAATGAATATTCATTCAGTATTCATGATGTAATGGCTCATGAAATTTAAATAATAATATAATTTAATAATTTTAAGAGTATGTCACCAAATATCAATCCATTATGTAATTCCAGTCTCCTAGGATGATAAAATCTCTAAAATAATTTTTGGATACAAGTGTGCATATGCATAGTCTATAGAGACCTGAAATGAATGTAATGAACATGGAGACTGTAATATGACCCAAAATTTTGATTTCTCCATTAATTAATCATTTTGATTAGTTATTTACCATGGTAAAATTATTTGACAGTATTATGTATGAAAATGACTATAAATGAACCTTTCGTGGTCATTACTACACAAAAATTTCTATTGTAAGTTTTAGTGGGGGATAACATGATTTTACATGATTATTAATGATAAATTAATTGTATAATTATCATTATGAAGAAAAATAACTCAGATAGAGAGTAAATATTTTTTTGAATTATGATATATTCTACATTTTGGATATGAATAGTGACAACTATTTAATATAAATTGAAATAAAAATTTGCACTGATGCAATTCAATTACAAGATGATAGATATTTCAATTATCTTAAATTATCATTTTTTATTTAATATAGTGCAGTGTATTCATATTGTAGTTCATTCATAAGAAGGAGATTATTTAATTGTAACTATGTAACAGTAATAGGAGACTTAATTTTATGAAAAAGTATCTCAATTATTCATTCTTTAAATTTTTTAAATTAAATTGATATAGAGAGTCCTATATTATAAGACATTTATTGTAATGACGTTTTTATAGAATAGTATTATAATAGGTATCTGATTTTACCTTAACTATTATTGTTTTATATAGTATAGAATCATGATAATAGGGAAGAGTTCCTTTAACTTTTTATTTCTATGAGTTTACAAATTATAATGTGAATCATATAAATATGATGTTGATAGGGTGGATATAACAATTAATAATGATAGACATATATTACTAAAGAGAATATATTATGATAGTATCATGATTATGGTTATTGGTCACACGATCTATTTTATACTAAATTTATTATCAATTTATGCTACAGAGGTACCAATCACTATGCAATGAAAAATTGATGGTAGTTTTTTTCAAGTTTTTGAAAACAATGTGATATATTGTGATAACCATTTATTATAACTTGTTATATATTTACATATTTAAATTGTTATGGTATGAATAAGTAGAATAAATTGTCATATGGAATAATGAATATGGTTGATGTAATTTTTGATATTCTAATGGGATTATCAAGGTTTATTGGAGGGGGGAATAAGGGTTATGTATTTTATCGATTGATTCAGCAATGAGGTTGACGTACTTTATAATGAATACAAATTATGTATTTTCATAAAGGGGGAGAGAATTAGTTTTATGTCCTTCCTAATGTGAAGTATTGAGACTAGAAATGATTATGTTGGTAGGATTTTTTTCACTGACTATTTGATATTTCTTCTAAATTGTGTTATATTTTATAAACTATTTTTTAGTGAGTGTTTTTTAAGGAAAACATTGGTTAGGAATACTCTGATGTGGTAGACTTATGAACAATGGTGTGTAAATTTAGGTAAAATATTTACTCTTGAGTGGTATATGAAATTTTTTTAGGATGAGATAGTTCAAAGTATAACATTTCAAGTAGATATCCTATAGTTGTTTTGGGAGGTATAGATATCACTGTGTGACCTGATTTTGTTACTTTTAATTATTATGAATGAATTATATTAAATTTTTTTATTCTATAAAGGATTTATACTGAGTATGTGGTTTTACAAACCATTGTCTTTATATATAGGAATTCAATATTTTTATAGATATATTTATTGAGCACTATAACTTAGTGGTCAACATTGATAGTTGCAGCATAGTTCCTAGGTGTTTCACATATTCAAAAAATGAATATTTGTTATTGAGTATTTTCGTTGTGGTTGTTGAAGGGGTTTTTCATAATTATATGAATACTGGTTTTTTGATATAAAAAATTCTTGAATTATACATTTTTTATGATAGTAGATGTTTTTTAATACTTTAACAAGTATGGTTGATATTTTCCTATTTTGATTTATATTATTTTACTGATTATATATATATATATATATTAATTATTGGTTTTCCCTAGAAAAAAATTACCATGTACTTTACATTAATACATAATATATATAGCTCGATATACACATGTTTTGTTATTGTTATTAATTATTTTTTTTTCATTTTTATGCGTCATTTAATTTTTTACTTTTGAATATTTTTTAAATTGATGGGTTATAATATTACCCAATATAGGTAGAACACGATAACTATACTATAATATTCATCATATTATATGACATGATGAAGATACATCATTTTGATGGGGTATAGATAGTGACAAATTATCAGGTGTTGGGGACCACAATCATTGGGACATTATCTCATGAAGTTCACACTTGGTGATCTCTTGGATGAGAATTCCAATAGTAATTAATTACCAATATAAATTCTATATAATATTTATCAATTTTGTCATATGTAATATAATGGTAATTACATGATCAACAATGTATTTATCACATTCAACATATAAAAAAGGTTGTCATTGTTCATTTGATCGAGATAAAAGTAAATATTGTTTAATCATTTGGTATAGTGATAATAAGAAATATCATCTCAATATGATAAAAATTAGATAATGTATTAATGGATAATGACATGTTTATTCATCATAATCAATAAGAAGTTTTATATAAAAGGTATTATATTATATAGTAATAATTTGTAGGAATGTTGGCATTGTTATAACGTTTTTCATTATATATAGGTTCCATCAGGTATTGCATGACACCCTCTTTTCTATGTATTAAAATCACATCCGATAAGAATGATACTCTGAGGGATTCAAAATGACTGTATCAAGAAGATAATCACACTCAGTTATATTTTACTTGTTAAAATATAATTTATCATAGTTTCTATATCTATGCATATTTTTAGTTTTTCAATGATAATTCAATATCTAATTATTGACAATCATGAAGAAGGAAGTCGGATATGAATTTATCATAATATTCACTTGTTCTCTTAGTGTAGGCATGTGGATATCTATTTATTTACGGGAAGATACAACTCTAAATGATGTAATATAACAAGATCATTTTATTACATAGTTAAATTAATCAGTACATGTGAATTATATAATTATGTTATCTTAACAATTATATTTCAAAATATTGATAGTTTAAATGAATAGTAATTAACATATTATATATTAAATTATAAATTATTTTATTATTATTATTTTTTAATAATAAATTAAATAATTATTAGTGACATGAGTAATATTTTGTAATAAGAAAAGGGGCGGTGATATTTTCATATTTCATAGTAATATTCATTGGAAATATTATTTTATTTAATATAGATCAATTAATTTTATCCTTTAATATCCCTTATTATCACATAAAAAGAAATTATATTTTTCGTGGAAGAATTTATAAATCCCTGGTAATAATGAATGAAATTTGTTTGATATCAACTCAAAGATGTTAGATTTATTTCAATTATTCACATGAGCACTAAAAGGAAAATGATCGACATCCAGATCATTGATGATAAATGATAGATATCACTAAACGTATTTCGATTCATATCCTTGAGAAATAGTGACAATGAAATTGAGTGGGAATAGAATCCAACTACAATTAAATAAGGTATTGTTTTATTTTAATATTTTATAATAAAAAGGTGTTAGAGCTATTTGTTTCAAATAATGGAATTTAGAACTTAATTAAAATAAAAATTGATCACCCAAATTTTTCATCTATATTTTTATTATATCATAAATAGGAATTAAATATATCATGTTTAATTTATGATTGGTAATTTAGATTAAATTTGAAAAAATTAAATATTTTGTATCCTTCAATTTTTGATGGTCTGTCTTGGGAATAAATTATGTTCTAATTCAAGATGAATTGGAATTTATGATTTCAAAATAAAAACTACACAATGACCCAAGACAATTTTACCATGAATAAATCAAATAGTCATAGATAATAAAATTCATATGGTAAAAGATTCCACCAGATGAAATAAACAATTAAATTTTGATCTATTTCACTAAGAACGAGTGAAATAGATATGAGCAATCCTATTTTTATTGAAATTTCATTCATTGAATAATGTAAATGAAGAGCGTCATTTTTTTTCCAATAATGACTAAAATAGACATTAATAAATATTCATATAACAATGGAATCATCATCCAATAAATGATAATCATATAGATGGCAAGCCTGGATTGGGATATCCATCTGACCACACATATCCCAAAACCATCCAACAACACATTCCAATGAACCAACTGACACTTAACATCCACAGGGATCGAAAAAACCTACCCATGTAAAACATATAGAGCCCAAAGGATCCCTAAAACATACTTTTTACCTATCTAAACTACCTGGTGTACCTAAAATCCTGATGAATCCATTTATTACACCACCGAGTAGAAGATCTGGCTTGTCCTTGTAATTTTCAACTTAATATTAATATTATTACTATACATACATATATATATTTATATTGTAATTATTTTTAAATTAAAAATAATAAAGAAATTAATTATATTTATTAATTATATTTTAGTTCATAATTTCCAATTTGGATGTATCAAGGACCAAAAGTCGATATGTTTGAATAATTAAAATTATCATTTTAAATTAAAAATATTAAATGATATTTGTGAGTTTTTTTTGTGGATCATTATATCATCAACTCTATATTTTTAAATTTTGGAGGATCAAGATATTGATAAAACACTTGTACATTGAGTTTTTAATTTATTATAACTAATTATTTCATTGAAGACATTTTTATAATATTTATTAAATTAAATAATCATCATATGTAAATGATACCTCTCAACATTATGATATACAGTCCAATATATCCATAGTCAATTTATATAACCCCATTTAATTGTCCCCTTATATTTATGTACGTATGATTATAATTATAGGATATCCCAAAAGGAGTATGTTAAAGTGAATTTCCAAATGAATTCCAAACAAATAAATATCACAAAGAGAATTGAGGTTTTTGCAACATGATTCATGATTGAATCAAGGAGTATCCCTCCCCCCCAAAGGTTCTACATTGGCTTATAACCACATGATAAAACAAATAGTAATTTATAAAATCTATATCAATTAAAATATAATATTTAACAATACATTATTAATTTTATTTAATTGATCACATTGATTTGAAAAATGAACAGTCATTCTAGATAAAAATTTATTTCATGTATTATTATTTTATTATGTAGGTTTTATTATTTATATAATAACTATCATAGAATAGTTAAATAGAAATATCAGATAAAAATATATTTCATACACAAAAATAAAATCACTCAAATGTAATATTTTTTGTTATGTTCCTTCAATCATAAATTTTTGAACCAACACAATGATCAATATGATTTTCTATAAATAACCATGAAATATTCAATTTTCTCATGGAGTTATAAATATATATGTTGGTTAAAAATAACCAAACTATAATCTATATTAGTGACCATATTAATCATGGTGAAATTTCTAGTCATCCATTAAGTAAATATATGCATATGATTTATAGATATGTGATTCAACACAATAGATCATGGTGTTGAAAGTTAATTTAGTTAAAAATAATAAATAAAACCAAAATACCATTTAGTAGTTTGTAATGGATATATAATGTGTAACTCGTTATCCAGAATCATTAGATATATAAAATTTCTCCCATACTCATCCTAGTATGTAATAGGTTTCCCACTAGAAGTAGGTTTCAAAGTGTCATTAAGGAGGATAATATATGATTTTTAGGAAAAACATTAATAAATGTTTTCAAAAATAAAAGGAGTAATAAATAAGTAAACTTATAAAAAATGATATGGATATTCTTTAAATTCATACATATTAAATAATCAAGTACCCCATGTTGGTAGGTCAAACAGTAGTCTAATACTTATATCAATGTAAATAAAACAGAATCTTTCTAGTATCATCACTAATTCCTTTTTCTATCTCCTAGCTCCCCATTTCTAGGGCTTTTTCCTTCCCTTGGTCCTTGATTACAAATTATCCACATGCATTAAATTTTTAGTCCATTGTGAGAATATAGAACATGTAAGACTACACAATTAAATCCTTAACATATCTGAACATGGTATATAATAGTTTATGTTAGGATATAAATTACATGAATACACAATAAGACAACTACACACACACTGAGTCCTCATGTGCTAACCGAGTAGTTTTGAACCCTTACCTCACCTCTTATAGCTCAATTACGGTAAGGATAACAATGTGAACCACAAGACATTATTATACATCCAATAAGTCCATGAAAAAGTTATCACCCTACACTTATCAATACTAACTCTAAGTTCAACTGTTAATTAAATTTCATAAATTCCAACATAGATTATGGACTTTATTTTTAACATATCTCACCCCACACTAATTTTGGTTTTTATCCTCAGAAGATTGTATGTCCCACCTAACAGGAAGGACATAATTGGATATACACATCACCCCCAACTATAATTCTCTATCTTAAACCTATAACCGATGGAATATAAGTTCCCATGAATGGTATTTTCCCATGTCAATAGACATGTACATGATCTAACTTGTACCATCAATCGGGAAATAGATTATAGCTATCACCATGGAATAATTATTTCCCTCTAAGTGTCTATCTTACAAAAACAACGTACCCATATCATCTTGATACATGAAGAATGGATGAAAAATCCTTGAAATACAATAACAAACAAGTTTCATTGTATAGATCAAAATGGAATATCAATAATAGTATCATGAGCCTAAAAAACACATGACCACAGGTCAAGAAATGGTATCATGAATATCTATACCTCATGAAGACATCTTATAAAAGTCCTTATATGGAATGGAAATTCATACCTAAATCATTTGATCAAAAGATAATAGCTTTGTTATGAGAACAATTTCCATAACCTATTTCATACACAAACAGGAAATATTTCAGTCAAATATATCCTACAAAAAATTCCAATAAAATATGAAAATGGTTGTCATGTAAGGGTGAGAAGTAGAATAATATAAGTGTATAATCAATAGTTACCCAATGTTCAATTACTATCAAAATAAATCACAGAGTCTGTTTAATAGAAAGAAAAAATTATTTCTTATGGACAATGATAAGAAAAGTGATTCATGTATCCTAAAATTCATAAGGTTTCCACATTAATGCCAAAAACCATATGCACCTAAAAACATGTGAACTATTGCTGTAGATACACCAATGGAAAGTTATGATCAATCCAAAAAAGGAATAATTATTATCTTAGAAAAATTCCAACAAAACCACCTAGCCTTCTTACAATAGATTAAAAAAATTAAATAACTAAAAGGGGAGAGGAATTGAGAATATTAGTTGAGTTAAAATGTACAAAAATGGTATTAAACACTCCCACATAAAAAATGAAAATGGTTTGATGATATAAAGTGACACATTGAATGATATATTGAGGAGATATTTAGCATCATAACTAGTAAAATGAAACAATATTATTTACATTCCCTATACTATGACATGAATTGGTCATGGTTCCATTGATCATGAATCCACAAATAAATTCTCTTATAGTGTTTCCCTAAAAATAAATCAATTTTACCCTCACCTCACCAACTAAAGAATTAATAGGGGAATTTCGCAATTTTTGGATGATAAAATATACTCTCATGAAACATATCTTTTCCATAAATTTTCCAAAAAAAATTCCCCATCCCATTTTATGCATTTTCAAAACCATGAGAAAATCATCTTCACCAGGGTATAATGATGTTTTTTTGGATATTGAGAACTGCAAAAAAAATATTCTTCCCAATCATCAAAATACATTCCAAATATTCTACATCTATAATGTTCAAAACATCATATAAGGAAATATGGTTCCTATATAAACAAAACAACCCAAATTGAGGGTGCAAAAATTCTTCAACTCTAAGGACTTGTCATCCGAAAGGAGAACTTCTTATGTCAACCTCAAAAAACTCGGTCCACTACTACAAAAAATTTGAATCCGAATCCCATGATTCATATTTGAAAATTTCATGCCTCTATGAGATCGAAAACAGTGTTATTATCTTCGAATGTTAATCTCTCTCAATCTAGTCTATTATCCCTCATATCATTCCCAAAAAATAAGTTTCTATTTCAACCTCAATATCATCATATTCTATAATAGGTATAGTATCGATCATGTATGTAAGGAACTAATATCCATAAAACACACCATGCATAACATGGTAATGATAGAGAATAGTCAATATGTAATTTAATTTGATTGTATTCTCAATGATCATTAATGGTATAGAAAAACATTGACCTAGATTTCCTTTCTTTCAATGATTTAAATGCTGAAAAATATGAGTCCCCTATAGGAAAACCTATTTTCCCATTTTAAACATTAAGGGTCTCCCCATATGGTCAGCATATGAACTTTTAATACTTTGGATGGTGACCAACCACTTATGGATCAATTAAACACTATTTGAATTCTCCTAGACTTTTAGTAATCCAAAATAGTTGCCTCATCTTCCCTGTATCTGTATAAAAATGATTATGAATCTCATTCCAAAATATCCTTATTGGTTTACAGAAAAAATATTCTCATCCAATGATCATCCACAGTATCATACATGAACACTACTCATGTCCTTTAGAATTAGGATTTTCCTTTTAGACTATTTATATGTTTGTGAGTTATATGATGTTATTAATCTCAATTATGTACCCAGATCCTTCTACAATCCCTTCCAAAATTGAAATGTATGATAAGTATCTCTATATGATTCAATTATGAAGGGAAATATATGAATACATAAAAAATCATATATATATATATATATATATATATATCCCTTATCATCCATATAAAGAGTCTCCCAAACCAGAAATAAAATGGTCACATTCATTAGTTGAACTGTAATCACTCATAGCACATCATTATTCAATGAGTTCATTCATATTAATATCCTAAAATCCTTCACTATATCTTCTGATTTTCACAATTGCATTGATATTGGGTAGTTCATTCCACCATAACTATGATTTTATTGTAATAACCATTGGTATGAAACACATCCCAAAACAAAAATAATGACATCCATTTTCATACATGGATAACAAAACAATTGTGTGATGTTATGATATATATTAATTACAATGGAAGAATGATCAACATTCCTCCCCTAGAAAAATAAAGATTTCATTGTCTAAGGGAAAACTAGTACATGAAAATCTTCAACAATCATTCTCACATTTCGACATACACATAATTAAAATCCTTTCTAGTCCTTGACCAATCCACAAATGATTAAATGATAAAAAGGGTTCAAATGTCACCTTCCCACTCTAATCAATCACATCAATCCTATAAACATCCCAAAATAACAATTCATAATCCAAATGTTAATAATGGATCTTGTCCATGCTCATGCGAATCCACTATCATACAACTAAGATAATATTCAACAACATTAGACATACACATTATATAATCCATCTGGAATTTGAACATCTCCCGATAACCAATCCAATTCATCTACATAAAATTTATGTCTCTCTATTTGAATTTATATCACACGCACTTTTGGAATATGTAATAAAATTACCACTATAATTTTATATAGTTTCATCAACTCTTTGAAACATGAACAATAGTTTAAAACTCCATGTCATTTTTGAGGTTGTTACACACATGAGGTTTTAGCTACAATGAACAACAAGATACTACATTGTCTAATTAAATTATAATACATCCTAAACTAACATTTGTGAAAAAAACAATCCAAATATCCAGTCCTAGGTTTTATAAATGTGTCCACTATAGTTTTCATTGACAATATATTTACCATAATAAATGATTTTTCACTTTGATCTGACCACAGAGGCTTCCCCCTTGTTATGTGTATATTTATTATGGGTGCTACAAATCATTAGAAATACAGGATGAAACACTATTAGTAGAATTATAATGCATGAAATATTTTGATCTTGAATACATTTTTAGGGTGATTCCATCACATCACAAACTCCATTTTTTCTATGTTTATATAGATTTTTTACCCTAAAACTATATTACCTAGGGAATGCACTCTGTAATCCAAAAGTGAAACATATTCATCTTTGACTAAATTTTATATGAATGGAGAGTAATAAAGGGTATACTATGATTCATTGAATAAAACTCTAAGGGATATGAATATATTACTATATCATCAAGTAACACCATGAGGAATGAGTCAATATATGGGATATTTTTTTTATTAAAACTATGAACACCACTAGATCATTAATTAATCCAAAAAAACAACCAAAGGAAATAATGTTGCCCATACATACTCATATACATCATACATTTTATAACATATTCTCTAAAAAGAAGATTTTGGTATCCTGAACATAGGTCAATATTGATATCCAATGAGCTCATCTCAATTGATCAACAATGTCAAAAATCCTTGGAAAACAGTGCTTATTATTCATAGTCACTTAGATTAGAATTATTTAATCCAAATAATGTGAAAAGGTACAATCAATCATTTAAGAGAACAATATTGGACAACACAGGATGATGATCTCATCCAGATAAATACATTGTATTCCAAGTCGCCAAGATGAACATTGAGAACCTTCTACATGGCCATATTCATATGATACAGTTTTATCAACATAATATATTCCAATGGAAATAGTTTTATTTCGTCATAAATCACTCTATTATGAATTATACTTGGAAATTATTTTGATAAAAATTATTGATAAAAACCTTCAACTATAGGGTAAGACTATAGATTTAGCTCTAATACCATTGAAAGATCAAATCATTCAACTCACACTGTAAGAGCTCCAATCTAACTCAATTCTAATACCACTATACTAGCTCCTAAATCCCACTCACTATATTTCAAATAATTCTCCCTCATAGGGAATCAAAAGGATACCCATCTCTAAGAGTAGTTGATTTCTTCATGATTCCTCATAATTTAGTTTATCCCAAATTCAAATAGAATATAGATATCTTTAGGATCATAAAATGAAACAAATTCTTATAGCTAAAGACTACAAATATAAATCCTAGTCATAACAATAGATAGTCTACTTTGATACCCTAGTGTGTGTTGAGTGATGTAGTCTTTGAGGATATTCTAATCAGTAACTCCCCACTAAATACCACTTGAAGAGACATAATGGAATGATAATAACATGTATTAAATAAAGAATTTGATTGTTTATTGGGGATTAAAACCATACCTCAATCCATATATTTTCCAATAGTACCATCAGATAGATCATGATCCATTGAAAATTGTGGTCTAACATTGCTCCACACCCTCTCCCATATTCATTAATGTTTAGAGATTATGAATCTTTTATTGAGTTCTTCCACCTCAAACTTTCCTTGCAACCCGATAACCCATTCTTGAATACCACACACAAAATTTTAAAATATTACAAATTCTTCTATATTTGTGGCACTCCGCAAGAATTTCATAAATTACCACTTTACTTCAAATTGAACAACCTAGTAGAATAACCATTCCTTTAATACACTAACGATGTCCTACTCTGACCTCTCTAACAAATTTTATACTACTCATGATCGATTTAATCATCTTACTTCTCAATAAGTCTCTCATAGTACTAATGGAAATCTCATCCACTAGTCTAATATGAAATTGATGTAATATTTCTCCTCTATAATCCTCTAGAAAAATCTCGATGGTTTGGTACTAATGTAGCTCCTCTGAGTTTTATTCATGATCAAAGAACATAACCTGTAATTTGATCTATGTACAGATGACTATTTAGGTCTTTTGAGAAATTTGGTACTTGTTTATAGCTACAATAATATTTTCGAATAGTAGCACCATGAAACCAGAAGAAATAGATATATCGAAATATAGATCCATGCTGAAAATCAATCAACTTATTGGAATAGTCATACATTATTGCTTTAGGAAAAATATTTCTCAAGGAACAAATATATGAATGTCTCCAATGTAAGGCCATATTCTCTTTTATAATTATCCAGTGATGTCCATAATCTAATGGATGGGCCATAGAACATGAATTTTTCTTGCATTACAATCCCATACATCAGTTTCTAGACCAAATCATATATGCTCCCCATGATGCCAAACTATAACATTGCATATTTTTTCCTATAATAACAATAATAGATTTTCAATGAAGGATTATGAAATATGAATAATGATCAATGATGGTCTTTTAAATGTTTCCCCATTGATAAAGAAAAATATGAATGTTCATAGAACAAAATATCATTGTAGTTTAAATAATCAGACTTGTTATAGAAATATGATAGGGTAAAACCTACTTTACCACTGGTGGTGGAATAAACTTGTTCTTTCTATGGATATAACAATGGGTGTTCTATGTTGGTGGTCCCATCAAATGTCTCTATGGTGGAATTTCTAAAATTTAAAAAGAAATTTTAGTACAGCTTAAAATATTAATTCATGATTGATCTTAATCAGTCTATAGGATCACAAAATGGTTCCCCTATGAGGCTACACATACCCAAGGTACTCCCCTCCAAAGAAATAATAATAAATGAATCTATATGGTATTTATCATTAAATTACTAACATTATTATATATTTGAAACATACATGTTTGATAAAATTTAACTAATTAAATAGAAATATTATTTTTCTAAAAAATTATAAAATGTAGATATATCACACAACCGAAAAAATACCTTAATATAGAAAATTGATATCACAAATCAAAGAATTTAATAAAAGAAATACTACATATCACAAAAAATCATATATATGTATATATGTCATTTGACACATTATTCCTAGTAAATATGAATGAATACACCCAAATAAAATAAGTAATAACAAAAAATTATAATGACGATCATCATGAGACCATAAAACCATTAATGTATCATCAGTTCCATCAATGATACCATAGTGGTCTATTACACTTGTGTTTTCATGGAACACACAAATCTACAATGAAAATGTCACACACATATACCTATGATATATCTTTTTCCAAAAAATATTTAAAAATAAAGAGAACAAAACCTCCATTGATAACATTTTTGTAAATATGTGTCCGAAATCACTATGTTGGAACCAGAGTTCCATAAGGCATTATCTATTCCTTCTCATATTCGAGATAGAATTGACGAGAAATGGGGATCGGATGACCACATAATAATATACTCAACACTGATAGGGGTTTGAATTATTATTGAGAGCATTTTAACAAATTTAGACTTTTATCCATTTACATCTTAGACCTACTAAGATCATGATTTTATACACTATTTTTTAATTGTATGTATGTATATAAATTAAAGTATAATATGGAATGTAAATTTATTATAATGTATAATAATCTATATGGAAAACTAGTTCATTATATGTATAGTGATGAACACTACACATATTATCTGCTATAATGAGATATATATTATCGAAGTTTTACTGGAAAACAATCTTTATCCATGGTGTAGTTTTGGACACTTTAGAGGGGTGGTGGAAACAATCCTGAATCATTAAATGGGTGATGAACATTTCCAGCATGTATCTCCTCATAGTTTCTTTATATAGTCTCTAAGGACATTATTCAACTTCTTATTATTGTAATTTGATGCATTGAGAATTTACTCCTTCATTGTGACTTCTATTGTATGTCATAGTGATGATTTGTTCTTAACATACTTATTCTTTTAATGTTATTTGTATAGAAGAATACATGAATCTCTCCTTATTCCTTCATCTAGAACATATATGTTTAACCCTTAATCTTATCATATATATCTCATTATTATTCATTAAATAGTTTTGAGACTAATCATTCTTCTATGTCTTCGTGGCACACCAATTTTTCTTGTACATGCACTTTTGATTTGTGTCCACCGATGATTTAACATATTAGAGTTCATTAGATCCATCATTATTTTTCAAGTTCATAAAATAAATAATTTATGAAAAAACACTATATGGAATGTAGATGATCTCTTTTTCCTCTTCTTTACCCAAAATTACAAAATTTTTTATCCTTCTACTATATATAATTCCTTATTATTAGTCAAGTACCTGTATATATAATCTCCTCATCCCATCTTCATTTGATGTGTTTTTTCATCTTGATATATACCTCAGTCTACTACCCATTTTACTATTTAGTAATTCTTCTCTCGAAACATCATCTCAAAAGAGAATTTCTATCATACTTTGTGAAAAGACATTATTACAAAACATCCATTCTTCACCATAATACATAGACTAACAAATCACAATATCATCATTACTATTCTATATATATTAGGCTACCTATCAGTAATTACACAAAAAAACACTCAAAAAACATACCCTATTAGTTAAGAGAATTCACTCCATGTTTATATGTTGAGGCATGAAAATAAAAATCAGACCCCCCATTATTTTATTGATAATACCACATTAAAACAATTCAACACTTCACCATATTCAAACTTCCTTAAGGATATGATTACAAAAATAGTTATATAAATCTTATATATATCTAGAAAATAATGTTATTCTTCTATCCTCTAGAAATATGATTGATAACAATGATCATGACATCATGATTATTGAATCATTGATTATCTATCTCAGAACAAACACAATTAATGAAATTATTGAAACATTCTAAAAACAATTCATCATTTGATTTGGTACACAATTGTAACATGTCTTCCATTTAAGAAAGAATGTTTTTCTTCTTATTTACATCATATTAACATCTATTATGTATTTAAAAATAATTATCCCCTAACTAATGATTTTTTTTCCAATATTCATCTATTATCTTTTCACAGAAACCTTTATCCAATGAAATTTATATGTGAAGATTTTTCTGATGACCATGTATGTTCTCATTTGGTGGATGCATACCATTTCTTAATTATTTGAAAACAAAAATCTGATTCCACCTCTCATAATCATGATTATAATTAATTTTACATAGAAAGGTATATATGACTACTACATTGATGCATTTTTATCAGATTCCATACCATTAAATTGTCTGGATGATGCTTTTTTAAAACCCCTCAATATATTATGACACAGAAAATCCTCTTATATTATTTTAAAATATCATCATTTTAGGACTATAATAAGTTTCCTCTGTGTGATAATCTTTATTAGAATGCATCATCCAGATCATCATGAAGATTCTATTTGATAGAGCATATACTATTACTCACAAAGTTCATATAATTTACTGTATACTTCCATTCAACAGCTAAAAAATAAAAATAACTTAATTCTTGCTTTCATTATAACATTATTACATTTAATATATATATTTATACCCTTATTTCTAATATACTTCATATAGATCTTTGTCCAGCATCATTTTTTACTTCCAAATGATTGAGAACTACAGTTCTCTTGACTTCCAATACAACTCCCAAACATAAACCATAGTATAGTTTCTCTTAAATAACCCAGATGATCTTATATTATTGAACTACCATTGAAATAAAATTATCTTCATCTGAACATGATCTTGAATCATAGACACAAGTAATTTTTATTTTTCCTCAATGAAGATAACATCACTTATAAACATCTTATGTTTTTTCCAAATAATTATCTATCCGATGTCAAAATGAATGTAATAGATCAAATATTTGTTTACACCCATCATATGATAAAATTATATCATTATCTTTATTCATATATCTCTGTGAACATTCATTTAATAGTCTGTCAAACATGGATGTAATTAGTGAACTTTTTAATAAAGAATATATAAAATTTTATCGATTAGATACTTAGTATAATTTCAGAAACTTTCATCAGATGAAGCTATATGAAATCCTGATTCTTATTATCATGGTCTGATCAACATCAAATTGTCTAATTGGTATACTATCATCCACCTTTAGTTACTATAGTTTTGGAATCCTATATTCTATTATCACAATTGTCTTCATCTTTTTTTCTTCATCAAATAACATAAGGAAAATACTTAATAAAACATTAATTCCTTTGAAGAAAAATTATTTTCTCTAAATACGAATAGCATGTTTTAGACATTAATATTAATTCATAAATCATCATAAAAATACTCTTAGAAATTAAATAACTCCCATAGTTAATTTAATAATTTTTCTCTTACTCCACCTAAGTAAACAACACATTTTATAGGTATCGTAAAATAATTAAATTAGATAACTCCCTTTATTCTTGATCCATTCATTCATGTTACATAAAATATGTTAAAAATAATTAATATATTAACCAAATATTAAAAATATTTATTCTATATATTATATTTGACATATTAAAATCAATTGAATAATTTTGTTTTATTGAAAACCATAGAAAATTAGTGAATACCGTTGACAACAAATATAAATCAAACACAACGTGTCTTCTTCAATACACCATTTCTTTGTTACTATGTTAAATTTATTTTAAAAATGATTATGTCAATATATTAACATTTATATTATTTCCCTCCCTTTTAATTCTCTAATTTATCTCTCATATATATTTCAATGACTCCAAACATCTGTCTCACATTCTCTCAACCAAACATATAGGAAATTAAAATTTCTTCGGAATAGAGTATTACATTCTTATTAATATATTTTCCAACCAAAATTTCACATAAACTATACTTCATCCATGCTCGGTTAAAAAACAATAACATATTATTTTTAAAAAATGTTTTACTTTACTAACCAATTTTTATAACTTATTGAATGGGAAATAATTAACATGTATTCAATGTTTTTCCACTATTATTCAAGGACGAGGATAATAATTTATTAATAAAAAAATATTATTAAAAATTAACCCAAAACATCATCACTCACTTCAAATTTAGAATAATAAAAATCAAGTGAAAATAACATTATTAGCTTTCTTGGAAGACATTCCACTATCCTATTATAATAATTTAATGAATGAATCAATTTCTAAATATTTTTTTGGGATATTTATTTTATATAACCAAGGAAGATAGATAAATAATTTCTTAACATTACCAATGAATATACTTTATAAAAATTCTATAATAATTACATATTAATTGTATAAGGATTTTTCTAGATTTATCTCTATTATATGAATGTCTCTCCCTTTGTGGTCAATTTATTTAGTACTTTAAAATGATAAATCTATGAAAAAGATATTATTTATAATCATTAGGTTTAGAATACACCAAAACTGATATTTTTACCTTTAATATATTTAATTCAAAGAAACCACATTAATGTAATCAAGACTGATCCTATTAGGTTTTCCAATTAACAAAATTTGGAAATATTTCCATATGAATTTTTTTTAATGGCTATCTATTATTGTTATACATTCCAATTATTTAGGTTATCCCCCATAGATTATTCTTCACATTCAAGTCCATGATATGAAATGAAAAAAGTAATTACATAAAAGATAATTTAATTAGTGAAGGTATGAGGTCATGAAATAGAAGAAAATTGTTTGAGTATTTAAAATTTTATTTTCTATATTGAAGTTAAAACATCATCTCTATTGAAGGAACGCCTATTAAAATTCCAAGAATATCATGTAAAATAATTTTATAATACAAATTATAATGAAAATTTTCATAAATTCAATTGACTGTATGTTTAAAACCCTATTATCCTCAATAACTGATTCTCATTGGCACCATGTTCATAAACACATTCATCATCAACACATGATCCAACATTATACAGGAATATAGATATACAAAATTCGGGTGCTAGTTTGGATATTCGATGAAGCCTTGTATGTCCTGTCAATCATCATTATGTCATTCCATTGAGCTGAGAAGGAGATATAGGATTGTATTCATGGAGCAGGAACGTCTATATCTAGGAAATGGGATGGAGGAGAGAGGATCTCTCAAAAATTGGGGTATGAATATTTACATTGAAAAATGTTCCCTCTTACTTATATAGTGGAGTTTAAACACCCAAAAAGGGCTCCCCCAACCGCTATTTAAATAAATACCTCGAAATATAAAATAAATTGCATGTTATGACCAAATAATTATGACATAAATGTTATTTACATTCATATAACATACTAATTAAATATAATAAATATATTATTGATTAAAATAAATGCATTTACTCAACATGTTATTCCCTAAAATATTAAATAAAAACATTAATATTACAATTTTATTCGTTCAGTAATTTTTTCCCAGGTATTCATATAAATACTTTTAAATACATAAATTAGGAAATTCAACTCAGATTATTCAATTCTCAAATAATAATGAAAATATATATTCATTGTAAATGTTTATTTTTAGAAATCTTTCGTGCCACATGGTGGTTTCCATCATGTCATATACCTAGATAAATAAAAATAGGAAAAAGGATTTAATACACTATATTCATGACAATATCATCCCTTGTGCATATAGAATTGAATAATATTCATTTAAAATGATCAGACTCTAGATACCCATCTTCTCACCCATGGAGATAAGGAAAATTCATATTGACGACATCCTTTATTTTGAGCACATCCATGAAAAATATTTTTTTGAAATGTAGTATATCATATTCCATGATGCACACTTCGTGTCATCATCCATTATTTATTTATTATTTTTGACTTCACTGGAGGGACTAACCATCTTCTACCCTATCCATTTATTTAGGGAGGATAGTATCATCCTAATCAGGAAGTCCCGAGATATTAATTCCATTCATAATTGAAAAAAATTAATATTTGGTTATTCTTCCAATGTTATACTATCAATTATGCACCCAAAATTGGATACCACACCCATAAATAAATTTCATGCTTTCCATCTTTTATCATTGTAAAAAATTAAATATTATGCACTGATAATAATATAACTTCAAAAGAAAATTACAAATTATCATAGATAAGAACTACTAATGAATCCTATATGTTGCTGAAATCATATTAGTAAGTTAGGACTAATGATCTCATCAACTCAAGATCACAAGTGGTGAACTTTAAATATGTTCTATCAACATAATTTATCCATACTATAATAAATATGTTTAATATTTGTGTCATTTTATCTTCAATTTTTCATTATAGACTGGGAAATACTATAAATAATTTGATAAGAAAACTAATCTAAGGAAATTACCATATAAATATAGTGGACATAAATGATTCAGTGCAATTATGGTAAGATAATCACACACATCCATATATATATACATCAAAAAATATACTTTTAATATTAATACTTGTACAGTAAGTATTTTTTTCTAGAGAACCCCCTCACAACACTCCTAGTTTGACGGGAGCTGTATTTTAGAAAAACTCATTCCACTAGCTCAAACATCTGAAAAATTCTTATTCTTAGATGTGTCTTTAATTAAGGGATATTCCTTGTTATCCTCTTTGAATTCTATACTAACTATGAATAATCATCTCTGATTAATATCCCTGATTATTATAAACTTATTATATATATTTTTTTCCTCTGGTGTGTCATGATAACCTTTTAAAGAACCACTACAATAGTTTTAACAAAATAAAATGAAATATTATCTTCAATGATATGAACATCACCCATATATACTAAAAATATATGTATTAAAATTAACTCCTCATCTACAGTAGACGTGGTAATATAATTAGATTATATGGTGGAGTCTACAACAGTAGGTTTCTTCAAGTTTATCCAACTCACTTCACCACTATTTTGGAAAAAGATATAACCAAAGTATGATTCCAATTAATCATGATGTATATGGAATATTAAGTTATATTACCGCCTCACTAATCATTCCTCATATCCTCCATATATGTGGATTATATAATTTTCATGGTTCATGTACTTCAGGATAGTTTTTAAATATACCAAATGTAACTCTACTTGATTGTCCTGTTATAAACCCATCACGCTTAAATAAAAGGCTACATCAAACAATTTACATATCATCGAATTAATAATTGATACCATTGGTAGACCATATGGGATTCTAATCATTCTTCAAAAATAATCTTGTTTTTTATAGGTTTTCTTCAACAGATAGATACCATGTGAATTTTCCAAAAATCGTCACATGAACTATTCTATATTTTAACTTTTGAGTACCTTATAAATATATATAATTTTACATATTCCGAGAAGAATCTAAGATCTATATGGATATATTTTAATCCTTATGATGTAGGATATTTCACCTATGAATTTCTTGGGGAATCTTTTATTTAACATAGTGTTATTAGAGTATATGAATTTCACTTCATTTCCAATTTGTAATAAGTCAGAAAATAATAATATGATGAAAATGATGGAATAGTTATTCACAATTTATATGATACATAATACTATTTCAATAATAATGTAACCAAATTAAAAAATTACCTCATTAAAATTAATATTCAATGATAGTGATGCCTACCTAAACCTATTAATGGATCACAATAGCTTCTATAAATCATTTGAACTCTTTGACTTAATGAACCGTTATAGTTGTGTCAAATTGACATCTTTATCTAGAATCCCATTTAGAATAGTAGTTTTGGGAAAAATTTTCAAATTATTCTTATTCTGGAAGGAATTAATGGAAATAAATATTTATACTGATTTCTATATCATAAATTTTGAGAGGTTTTCGTTATAGTTTCCACCTTGATGTTTCCTAATTCCCTTTTCAATAAATCATTTTTTATTGATATTTATGTTACCTTACATGGCCATTTCATAATAAATAACCATTTTCACCCAATGGATTTTATATTAGTTATATTTTCTACCAACGTATAAACATAATTTTGACACATGGACTGCATTTCAAAATATGTGGAATCACCCCATTTATTAATGTCCTTTCCACGTACTTGATTTCGGTTTTATGTTTAAAAATATCCAGGATTATTGTGCAACATGATTCAATGATAATAAATCCATATCATACTAGTTCTATAAGCTCTCCAGTCTATCTATATAGTAACATTATCTTAGGAAAATTATCATCTCCCATTGTATCTTGTGGATATTAATCTCATACAAACTCTTGTATATCTAGAGCATCAACATCAATACATTCAATCATTCTTCCTCAACATTCATTGGAAATGGGACCCCTTTATATAACAAGGAAATCTCATTATAAAAAAACTATTATATATAAATTTACGAATATGTAATATCATTATTTTATTTTGGGTATCTAATATATATATTAAGATCATGCTTCGGGAGGATAATTTTTCACATGGAATTGCCTTGAAAAACATCTAGAATCTCCACATTCATATATATGGTGGAATTGGATTATGGACATAACAAAAATCATATGGAATTACATATATCGATTTAATTGTTACCTAGTTAAGGGTATAAATCATTGTTTTTGATGTTTATAGAAAATATGATAATGGCTAGTTTTCAAGAAACATTGATGATCTACCAATTTCAAGATACGTTTGATTCCTCTTTTAACTAACATAATTCCATTGACCTATATAAGGATGAGTGAGTATTCAGTATATACCACACTTCTTTAAGTGTTCAATGAAATCGTTGTTAAGATATTCCCCAACTCATTCTATGAAAAGTTAATTAATATTCTTAAAAATATGTTTTCTACTTCTTGTTGATATTCTATAAATATGTTAATTAAAATTTACTTATACATAATTAAGTAGATATAACCATACATAAAATATTCATCTATAAATGTATTGAAATATAAACCCCAACTATATGCCTCTACTAGAAATGGGAAAAAAGAAACAATGTGAATCAATTCCAATTTTTCAGTAGCCCTTATTCCTTTCCTACGAAAGATTGTTTTATTTATTTTCCCTTATAAAAATTCATGACGTACATCTACTAGTTAGTTTTCATATGATCTAATAAACCCTTCTTGATGTAATTTTTGTAAATTCATCTCATTTAAATTAATAATACCGATATTTTATTTGAAATTAATATAAGATTCATTTTAATTTTTTTCATTGATTACCATTACAGTGTTTTCAAATTCAATTATATATAATCCATTATAATATATTCCAGACCACAATTTATGTTATCACTATAAAAGGAAGAAAATATTTATAAACCTGAAATAAATTCCCTTGGCATCCAAAAATGACACAAAAGTTATTTTACTAATTATTGTTTGTAAATAATAACATTTTAACAATACTAAATCCAAACCATGATGAATTTTCTTGATGATAATACCCCACAAAAAATTATTCTAGTATCACTCCATTTGATTCTTATAGATACATCTCACCCGTTCTGATATTCTAGAATATACATGCATCCATTATATGAAATCAAATGTGTTATTCTCATGTTGTATCCATTTCAAAAATTGTATATAAATACGGATTATGTATAATGAAAAAAATTCATGTTCTAGAAGAATAACCATGTTTATTTTTCCAATTCTTTCCATTCTAATTACAATGGAATTTCCATCAACATGAAAACTAGAAAGCCACCTACTCATTTCCCTCCCTTTGTATCGTTAAATGTTTAAAAGGATAGTGTATCAGTGTCTCCAAATTGGGTTTCAACATAGATCAGTTTTCCATACAATTTATCCTTTTCTTCTGTGTAATCTGTAAAGAATGTTTACTATTCATATCTTTGATAATTTAGAGATCTAAATCTAATAGTTATTTGAGTGACATTTTCATGTTTTTCATATAGAAATTTAAAATAAATGTCAGGAATCTTTGTGTATAATAGAAATAATGTGATTACTTACTAGTTATTAGTTTAGTTTTAACCCAATTTATACACATATCTTGAGGTACTGAATCAAATTGAGTACATCAGGTTGCACATGATTACCTTTTTCTATCCTATAACTATAAAATTCTATAGATATCACGTATATGTAATTCATTTCACTCTATTTATATAACTATTGGATATGAGATCATACCAGATAGGAATATTTATCATTCGAAATGTTTAATAGTTTAATATAAATTGAATACGACAACATACACTGTAAATTGAGTGAATCATCTATAAGCTTCATATATTTTTATTTGTCATCCTTTATTTCTCTCTAGGAAGGAGAAAGTGGATGTGAGGAATCCATCAAATAAATCATTCTCTCTTTCTGTATAACTATACACAATAACATATACCACTCCTAGAAGTTATTTTAAATTAGGATATTTTTATTTCTAGAAGAAATTGTAGCGATAATGAGCTGGTGGGGAAAATTTCTATTTTAAAAACTACAAATATACTTAGATATGTTTTCAATATCAAGAATAATATTTAGACATTATAGATTACATTATTAGTTGTATCCATCTATTTTTTTGAACCCCCGTATCCCTCACATATATATTCAAAATACTCCATCATTTGAGTATTCTAATATATAGGATTCTTGAAACATCTCTTCATAGTCCATGTTATGGCTACTTCACTACCCAAATAGCTTCATGGTAGGAACTAGATTATACAAAAGAAATTGGATTGAGGATACTTAAAATGTTAATTGAATTATTGTATTCAACGAATTTTACACTTCTTTCTCTCAAATATTTTCCTCATAAGATAAAACACGTTATATATGGCTATTTTTGATCTTCCAATATTACATAATTCAACCCATTTTTTAGTTGAAATATCTAGTAGTTGGATTCACCCTCATCTAGGGATGATATGGACCTCATACACCCAATTTTGATAAATATTAAATGATGGAAGGCATTACGACAAAATAATACATTCATCACTTTTTAATATTTCATGATGACTTTTTGTTTTTTAATAAGATATTCACGTACATTTTGATATCACCCAAAACATAAACATTAATTAAATAGGAAAAATTATCATGCATGTTCAATATATCTATTCAAGATTTTCTTATTATTCAATATGATCTAGTAAGTATGAACATACACAAAATGGTATTAAACTCAGAAAAAACAAACAAATGAAATGATTAATCGTGATCATTTAATACTAGATGATCCATAATGAAAAAAATTTAACTGATTACCACGGGTTAATTAACTATGTTGAGTATGACTCATATCACAGTTCCCACACTGCTCAATGTATATATTTGTTATATGGAACATTCCCTAATTTCGACGAGGTCCAATTCTTCATTCATCATCATAATAATAAATATATATTCACACACTGTTTAGGGGGTACTAGAAATTGTTAATACACTTTCAATATAGATATAGTGCACACTAAAACACATATTCCAATAATAAATAATAAATATCATTAACATACTATAGAATTAATTAATTATTTACTACTAATATGAACTAAATGTAGTAATTTGTTAGTTAATTAAACCCATACAAACATCTTGTAGTCATTGGTCAAGATAAGTCAACATGGAAATTAAATGTGTACTAAAAATAAAATTTTTGATCAATTCATACAGAGGACATTGTAATGAATTAAAAGAGTTTTTTTATTTCATGTTATATATTTTGATTGGTCCAAAAATAAATATATTATTATTCCAATATAATAAAATGTTTATTTACTTTTTAAAAAATTTTATCAAGATCTTGAGTTTTCTTGAAATCCATTAAAAGGCATTTCAGGTTTTTGGGGTCTCAAAGGGCACAAGTAGTCTAGGCTAACCCACCTTGTCCATGGTTCAGTCCAGTGGTAGGAGTCGATGTAGGAGATATTAGGGGGGAAGGAATGATTAGAGGACAATGGTTCGGGTGAGATCAGTATGAGGGTTGAAGGGGGCTCTACTAGAGGGGGTTGTATGAGTTCTGAGAGGTTGAGCTAGTATAATACTGACGTAGTAGGAGGCAAAGCCATTTGTGGCCATGGGGATGACATTAGAAGGGAATCTAGGTTACAGTGGATCCAAAATGGTGAAAATCTAGGAGTATAAGATACTAGGTTTGTAATAGGTGTTGAACAATAATGGGCATCAACATAACCTTCCATTTTCTAATAATTAGTTTTTTTGTTCATCATCTAGTTAACAACTCCACCAAACCATTACTGTTTAATATTTTTTAATTTTTCTAGGTCATCTACAACCACCCCACTAGGCTATTAATGTTTTTAATTCATTGAATTAATTTTCCAAATCATGTTAAATTTGGATGTAGATTATGTTTAATTAATTCTATAGCTGATGAAATTATTCCCATTGGTGATATTAGTTCTGGATACCGATAAAATATTTAGTCATATACATATATTTAAATATATAAACAATCAAATTTTAAAACCTTTCCAAATTTTTTTAATCATTAAAAATTGTATGTCCACAAAATTGAAGCTTGAGATCAAATCATATCTTGGTTTTGTGCAATATAAACATAGTTATTCACAATTAATTAATTTAATAGAAACTTGAATTTTCATGCCTTGAAAATTTTCATGCAATCGTTTTGATTTCTATTGAATGTACTGATGGGAATATGAAAATTATATGCGTATAGAATAAAAAATTTCATCACTATATTAATATAAAAATATTGTATCTAGATAAATAAATTGGTAAAATGATAAGGACCTCATGTGAATTAAATTCAATAAAAATATTAAAATGAAAAATTAAATCATAAGAGTTGATGTCACACTCTAAAAGTACATATATTTATGTATTTCATCTTCAATAGAACCTAGGTAATGTCCTTAAATATTTTCCTTAAATATTATGATATTATATGGGTGTAGTGATAGTCAACTTTAAAATTCTAGTATAGAGACCCAATGAAGGCTTTTTCTTATGAATGACCACCAATATAATATTCCATTGATTTAAGAAGAAGATCATGGATCATATACAGGGATAAGAAACTTATCTTTATTGGATGTGGGAAGAAGGAGGTAGAAGCTCTCATATATGATTGGATGATAAGTCCCCCCATAAGATCTCCCTATTTCTATTATAGTCAAGGCTAAACATAAAAAATGGGATTCCAAACCCCCATATAGTTAATACAAACTAAATAATCCAAAAAAGAAATGTTCCAACAAACTAAATGTGTTAAAAAGTTTATCTAAATTCTTATCAATCACATTTAATATATTATAATTATATTATGTGATAAAAGTGAGTCATTTAAATGTATTATTACTCTTACAAATATTAAAATAACCATAATATTAAAATTATATTCGTTCAATAAATATTTTATAATGTAATTAGTCAAAAAATAGTGAATAAATTAACAAAATAATTTGAACTCTAATTATTATATTGTAAAGTATTAATTAATTTATCTATCCATTAGTGATAATTTATTCACAGACATCTTTTAGACCCTATAGTGGATCCCACCATGTCATATACTCATATTCCTCAGATAGGCCATAATTTTTATCACGCTATGTGTGTGACACTCATGGTCATTTCTATGATAGTAATAGATACAATTCATAGACCAGGAGAAGATTCTAAAACCCCATCGACACATCTATAGAGAAAATTAAATTTTATAGGGTGAAAACATTTTTTTTAATACACAATTTATATTATATTCTTTTCATAATATATCTCATAAAGTAGGGTGTGTACATTCTATACTCATAATTTATTGACATATTTTATGTAACATCCCAAGTAAGTAATGAATAATAGATATTTTTATCTATTTCTTTTAATAATTAAGATAGTGTTATAGAGGCTTAAAATAAAAATAAATACAATCTTATGCATGGAATACACTAATATTTTTAAAAGATTGTTTTACTGCCTTTTGATGGAAAACCATTTTTGAATCTATATTTTGACAATTTTATAAACTATGTTTGTCAAAATAGACTTATTCTTTATGATTGGGACATCAAAATTTACCTTGTGTGAATTTTTGGTATTTTTCTGACAATGTTCATTTTTTAATGAATAGTGAAAAATACTGCATTTTACATCAAAACTACTTTTTAATATAATTTATTTATATGAATAGATTATGTTTTGAATTGGTTTTGAAGTGAAATTAGAATATATTTTTACAATTTTATCCAATGGTTGTCATTGGAATCAATTTCACTTTGAAATTAGACTTAAACTGGTGTCAATGTTTTGATACTTATTGTTTTGTAAAAACACGCTATTTGCTCTGGCAGCGGGAATTAATTATTGAATTAATTAATGTGACTTATATGATTTGAATTTTGTAAAATGGACTTCATTTTTGAATTCGGAATATCAAATATAGCTTAGGGTGAATTTTTGGTAATTTTCTGAAAAACTTCAATTTTTGATGAATAGTGAAACCACTAAGTGGTAATCATGCAAACTGATTTTTCAGTTAAATGAAATTTTACCACTAATGTGTATTGAATTTTGAAAATCCGACATACATGGTTGTCATTAAGAAGTAAAATGTGGTTCAATGAGATTAAAATAATTTTTTGGTGAATAGTAACTTATTAAGTTTTTAATCGCGATTAGTGGTAATTAGTGTAGTTTAAGGTATAAATAATGCTTTAATTATATGAAATGACCTAGACACATGTCCCAACCTCATTGGTTGTGTCATGGCCGACCATGACATTCCATGGGTCAACTTGGGGACCCCATGGATCCACTTTTGTTGGGAAATGACATAAATTACTTTTTATTTAATGTTAAAGTGAAAATGACACAAACATGATATGTTTTGTGAAAACAATTTTTAAGTGGGGTTATACAAGTCAAAATTTTGATTATAAATAGTCATTGGAAATCTAAAAAGATTTCTTATATCATAGTAGTTTTTTTATAATTTTTCGACATTAAATAAATTTAATTATTTATGACATACTAATGATGCAGCGATGACATCATTATTTGACGATTTAAATAAAATAGAAAGATAATGTATAATCTATAAACTACACATGTCCAAAACCAATTAGATGAATGGATTTCGAACCCTTATCACCTTATCCACGAATTATATCAATGTGGGACCTTTTAAAACCGAAACACATTTTCAAATAATGTAATATTTCTTTACTTTCCAAAAGTGCCCCTCCTCTCCCCTTATAAAAGGCCCCCACCTCTACCTCTTTTCACACACTCTTCAAGCCTTTGGCTCGGCCAACCCCTGCCCATTTACTCTCTCCACATCCCTATCCTCATCCTAGAGGATCCCCTTTGGGCAGAATCCTTTCAAAGGAAGCCTTTAGGCTCAACTCAAAAGGAGTTACACTTTTAAAGGTAATTCATTCTCTCATGTTCATTCGTTTTATTTTGCTTCTCCAACCCCCTAAAATCTTTTTATTTACTTCTTTTGTAACAACACCAGTATCTTCAATATACTAGGATGTTGTTATAAGATATATTTGAGCTACACTCTCAAACAACTACATCAAATGGTTAAGGAACATACGGTTTCCGTGGATGGCGAAATTCTGCCTCCCGAAACGATGATTGTTCAACACTCATTAAACACCTTCAAAGGTGGCCATTATGATGTCACTATTTTTTATATATGATATATAATATGTTTATGTTTTCCTTAAGCTTCTGTTTTTTCATTTTTGGCATACCTTTATGGTTTCCATTATGGGTAAAACACGATATCTTCATTTTAGGAAGTGCGGACTACCGCCCCCTAAAAGTGATTTGATTCGTTAATACCATATGTGGGATGTGTAAAGGATAAAGTTAATGATATTATATATGTTATTATACTGGAATTATAATATACTCTTATATCATTATGATTCCATTCCAGAAAATATGAAATAGAAATGGAAGTAGCGTTCATGCGTACGTACGGCTTACCGTCTCCATGAACGGTGCATTTCATTTCTTACCTCTAAATGTGATGTAATATTATAAATGAATGTATGTACTGGGTATATATGACATATATGATATCTACATCATGAATACCATTCTGGATATAATGAACCTTTGACCAAATTAACAACATGTAAGTATAAGAAGTCTATTTTTGAATTAAGAACCAAATACCGACAAAATGAACATTATTAACATAAATGATTACATGATGTCCATAAAATGGTATAAAAAGAATAATGAACTTGGAAAAGGTTCTTAAGAAAGTAGAGATTAACTCAAGTTTATTATTCAGGAGATTAAAGAGCGGTCGGGTCAAGTCGGATACGAGGTATGGGACTTCGTCTCAATCTCCTTTCGTTGAGACATATTTTATTTTATACGCAACTTTATTTTATACGGTGTATAAACCCCTTTGACTTTTACGTTTATTCAAAAGGAATCTTTTTTATACGAAGCGTTTACTAAACGACAAAAGGGAATTTTTTTGTCGTACGTATGCGGCGACAACGACTTCTCTGCCGTCGTAACCGTTATTTGAGTTTCGGCTTCCTCTACAAGCCATACCTTCTTTTTTTAAAAGAAAAAAATAAATACCATGTCTTACATTGGTATTGAAAATGGTTTTCATAATGTTTTTATTATATCAATGTGTTGTATTGATATCATGTGATTGAAATGTGGAAATGTTATGTTTCCTTTATGCATGTTTTATGTGATATGATTATGTTATGGTACTTGGGCATTATTATGAAGACGGGTGGTTCCGTGATAAACTAAGGGCGGGTGAGCCCGTTATAGCTCTCCAATGCATTGGGTAACGTGAAGGAGTGAAATGTTAAGGTTTCTCCGAAGAGATTTTAGGGAATATACTGTTATGGGTATTCCAAACGTAACCAAGAGGGTTACTCCCTACGTAAGAATGTTATGAATGCCTCAAGTTACCTTTATGTCTTATGATTTATATGATTTATTCATGATTTTATGAGGTATGTTAATGTGCCTATGTTTTATGGGTAAAGTATGATTTCATTCTTATGTATCTATGAACTCATGTTTCCTTTCCATGTTTTTGTTTTATAACCCATACTGAGTTTTTATGCTCATCCCAAGTTTTTGAAATGTTTTTCACAGGTCAAGGGAAAGGTACATGATAAGATGATAGAGTCAAGGATGTGTCAAGAAATAATCCATGTTTTATTTTAAATGTGTTTCCATTGATGGGAATGAAGAATACTATTTTTATGTAACCACTTTTTTATATGTGGAATGTAATGCAAGTTTTATGATCTAATTCTCTAAAACTCTAAACCCGAAAAGATCCTCAATGTGTAATCTTGTAATAAGTCAAGATTAAGTAAGGTTTAAGGCTGGGGCCTTATAGTTGGTATCAGAGGTCGGTTTAGATAACTTTAGGAGTTAGAATTCTATTAAATGATTATCCAAAAATATTTTTTTTTTGAAATGATATAGCATTTAAAGATTACCATGTTGCTTCATCTAAGACATGTTTGTTCAGAATGGTTTTCCGCAGAGGAAACAGGGAAGCAGTGCTAGGAAGGCATACAGAAGGAAATAACCTTCCGAATCAGCATCCAGAAATGGTCGGAATTGGAACTGAACAGTTTGTTGTAGTAATGGCGCAGTTGACTCAAGCGATAAATGGCGGTGGTATCCATGCACGAGATCAGCCAGATCAACCGCAGAGGAACATGTCAGTGGTGGAACATTTCATGAGGCAACATCCCCCATCATTCAGAGGATCATCTGACCCTGTGCTAGCTGAAGGGTGGATTAAAGCACTGGAGAAGATTTTTGATGTCATGGGGTGTTCAGACAATCAAAAGGTTAGTCTTGCTATTTACCGTTTGGAGGGTGAAGCAGATCAGTGGTGTTCTATGGTTAAAAATATCAGGGATGCCGATGAGATTGATGCTCTTGACTGGGATGAATTCAAAGGTATGTTTCTTGAGAAGTATTTTCCTAAGGCTGTTCGACTTAGGATAGAAAAGAAATTCTTGAAATTGAGGCAAGAGGAAGACTCAGTGGCTGCCTATGAAGAATGGTTCACTCGATTGGAAAGGTATGCTCCAAATTTTATCCGGGACCTTGATAGTAAAATCAATCGTTTTTACTCAGGATTAAAGCCAAAATATCGAAGGGCATTAGCTTCTCGTGAGTTTAAAAGTTATGAAAACCTTGTTCGATGTGCTGAGAAGGTGGAAATGGAGTTTGCCGATGACCAAGTGTTCTATAACAACCAGCAGAAGAAGAGACCGAGGTGGCAGGAGAAAGGTAAGAATTCTTCAAAAAAGTCTGATGGTAAGAAAACTAAGTTTCCAGTTTGTGATAAATGTGGAAAAAGGCATGCTGGGGAATGTCTTCTGAATTCTGGGAAGTGCTACCGATGTGGTAAGATGGGACATAAGGCTCGTGATTGCACTGAAAAGGATCAAGGTGAAGGTAAGAACAACTTTGATTTACAGTTAGTGAAATGTTATAAGTGCAATGAGATGGGTCACTATGCAAACGAGTGTCCGACAAGGAGCTTGAGTGATGGGAAGCAGTTAGACTACAAGTAGAAAGGGGTGGTAAAATCCTTTGCAACTACTTCAGCAGATGTCGGGCCATCAAATGAAGTTGTATCAGGTACTTTGTTTGTTTTTTCAGATTATGCCAGTGTGTTGTTTGACTCGGGGTCTACACATTCTTTCATCTCTGAAACCTTTTCTAGTAAAATGGGAATACCATCTCAAGAAATGACTCCTGAACTTTTGGTAAAAACACCTGGGGGAAGTGTCGAGGCAAAAAGAATTTATAAGAATCTTCCTATCCTTATCTGTGGAAGGAACCTACTTGCAAACCTTATTGTTCTACCTCTAGTAGAGTTTGATGTTATCTTGGGTATGGATTGGCTCTCTATTTACCATGCTAAGATTGACTGTAGAGCTAAAGAAGTTTCTTTTCAGAAAGACTTTCAGTTTGTTTACAAGAATGAACCCTTACTTTTGATAACATATCAAGAGGCCGAGAAACTTGTAAAAGATGGAAATGAATGTTACCTTGCACACGTCGTTGAAAATAAAGGAACTATTCAGATTAATGATGTGCTAGTGGTAAATGAGTATCCTGATGTTTTTCCTGATGAGTTGCCTAGAATAATACCAGATCGGGAAGTTGAGTTTACTGTTGACTTAGTTCCTGATGCTAAGCCAATTTTAAAACCCCCATATCGAATGGCACTAATTGAACTTTTAGAGTTGAAGGAGCAATTGCAATATTTATTAGAGAATGGTTTCATTAGACCTAGCACATCACCTTGGGTGCTCCTGTTTTATTTGTTAAAAAGAAAGATGGTTCTATGAGACTTTGCATTGATTATAGAGCCTTGAATAATATCACTGTTAAGAACAAATATCCTTTGCCTCATATCGATGATTTGTTTGATCAGCTCCAGGGAGCTCAGTTTTTTTCAAAGATTGACTTGAGATCGGGGTACCATCAGATGAAGGTTAAGGAGGCAGATATTCCGAAGACCGCGTTCCGTACGAGATATGGCCATTATGAATTTGTAGTAATGCCTTTTGGGCTAACCAATGCACCTGCTGTATTCATGGACTTAATGAATAGAATTTTCCATGAGTTCTTGGATAAGTTTGTGGTGGTTTTCATTGATGATATTTTGGTGTTTTCTAAAAGTAAAGAGGAGAATGAAAAACATTTAAGGGTTATCTTTAAAACCTTAAATGAAAAGAAACTGTATGGGAAATTCAGCAAGTGTGAGTTTTGGTTGCAACAAATTTCTTTCCATGGTCACATTTTTTCTAAAGATGGAATAACTGTTGATCCTGCAAAACCAAAAGTTGTGGAAGAATGGCCAAGACCCACAAATGTCACCGAGATTCGTAGCTTCCTTGGTTTGGCGGGCTATTACCGAAGGTTTGTTAGAAATTTTTCACGGTTATCTAGTCCAATGACTAAGCTAACTCGGAAGGGTGTTAAGTTTATCTGGACAAAAGAATGTGATGATTGTTTTCAGGAATTGAAAAGAAGATTGGTGAATGCTCCAGTTTTGGCACTACCTTCCAGGAATGGTGAGTTTGTTATATACAGTGATGCTTCATTGAAAGGACTTGGTTGTGTCCTAATGCAGAATGATCAGGTAATTGCTTATGCTTCACGACAGTTGAAAACTCATGAGGTAAATTACCCTACACATGATTTGGAATTAGCTGCTGTTGTTTTTGCTTTAAAAATTTGGAGGCACCATTTGTATTGAGTAAAGTGTGAAATATATACCGATCACAAAAGTTTAAAGTATATATTCAATCTGAAAGAGTTAAACATGAGACAAAGGAGATGGCTAGAATTAATCAAGGATTATGATTGTACAATTCATTACCATCCGGGAAAAGAAAATAAAGTGGCTGATGCTTTGAGTCGAAAAAGTAATGCTTCATTAACAATGTTGCGTTTGGAACGTGATCCTTTGGTTAAGGATTTGATGAACTTTGGCATAGAAGTTGTTGGTGCTGGAAGTCATTCTGTTTTGTTTCAGGTATCAGTGAGATCTTCTCTATCAGATAGAATCAAGCAAGCACAGAAGCAAGACAGTGAGTTTCAGAAAAGGGTAGAGCTGGTTTAGAAAGGTAAGTTGCCTGAATTCAACATTGATAATGATTGAGTTTTGAGATTTGGGAAGAGATTGTGTGTGCCTTATGATTCACAGTTGAAGAGAGAGTTGTTATGTGAAGCTCATAGTTCTCCGTTGTCAGTTCATCCGGGCAGTACTAAGATGTATAGAGATCTGTGGGAGTATTACTGGTGGGATGGAATGAAAAGAGATATTGCTGATTTTACTGTGAAGTGTTTGACTTGTCAGCAGGTTAAAGCAGAGCGACAGTTACCGAAAGGGATGCTTCAGCCTTTACCGGTGCCAGAGTGGAAATGGGATAATATATCCATGGACTTTGTTGTTGGATTACCGAAGACATCTCGAGGTAATAATGCAATCTGGGTTATTGTTGATCGCTTGACCAAATCTGCTCATTTCCTTGCTATACGAGATACTTTCTCTCTTGATCAACTTTCCCGTTTGTATCTTAAAGAGATAGTCAGGTTACAGGGAGTTCCTCTCTCCATTGTATCGGATCGTGATCCCAGGTTTACTTCTAACTTTTGGAAAGGCCTTCAGAAGTCGTTGGGTACTGAATTAAATTTTAGTACAGCTTTTCATCCTCAATCAGATGGGCAGTCAGAACAAACAATTCAGACATTGGAGGATATGCTACGAGCTTGTTCTATGGATTATCAGGGAAGTTGGGACCAACATCTTTCTTTGGTTGAGTTTTCATATAATAACAGTTTTCATTCCAGTATACAGATGGCACAATTTCAGGCATTATATGGGAAGCGGTGTCGAACTCCAGCTTTCTGGGATGAAGTGGGTGAAAGAAAGTTGATGGGACCAGAATTGGTAGAAGAGATGGCAGAAAAAGTTCAGCTGATTCAGAAGCACATGAGAACAGATCAGAGCAGGCAGAAAAGTTATGCGGATAACCGGAGGAAGGATCTATTTTTCGAGGTAGGTGATCATGTTTTTCTCAAGGTTTCTCCTTGGAAAAGTGTGATGAGATTTGGTAAGAACGGAAAGTTGAGTCCAAGGTTCATTGGACCATACGAAATTCTGGAGAGAGTTGGATCAGTTGCATACCGAGTGGCTTTACCTCTGAGTTTATCTCAGGTACACAATGTTTTTCACGTTTTGATGTTGAGAAAGTATATGCCAGATCCATCTCATGTTTTGAGTCCAGAGGTAGTTCAGCTGGAAGAGAACCTATCTTATGAGGAACAACCGGTCCAGATTCTTGACCACAGGGAGCAAGTGTTACGGAATAAGGTGATTCATCAGGTAAAGGTTTTGTGGAAAAACCACATGATTGAAGAGGCAACATGGGAATCTGAAAATGCAATGAGGGATAAGTACCCCCATTTATTCGATAAGTAAATAAATTACGGGGATGCAATTTTCTAAAGGGGGGAAGGATGTAACATCCCAAGTAAGTAATGAATAATAGATATTTTTATCTATGTCTTTTAATAATTAAGATTGTGTTATAGATGCTTAAAATAAAAATAAATACAATCTTATGCATGGAATACACTAATATTCTTAAAAGATTGTTTTACTGCCTTTTGATGGCAAACCATTTTTGAATCTATATTTTGACAATTTTATAAACTATGTTTGTCAAAATAAACTTATTCTTTATGATTGGGACATCAAAATTTACCTTGTGTGAATTTTTGGTATTTTTCTGACAATGTTCATTTTTTAATGAATAGTGAAAAATACTGCATTTTACATCAAAACTACTTTTTAATATAATTTATTTATATGATTAGATTATGTTTTGAATTGATTTTGAAGTGAAATTAGAACGTATTTTTACAATTTTATCCAATGGTGGTCATTGGAATCAATTTCACTTTGAAATTAGACTTAAACTGGTGTCAATCTTTTGATACTTATTGTTTTGTAAAAACACGCTATTTGCTCTGGCAGCGAGAATTAATTATTGAATTAATTAATGTGACTTATATGATTTGAATTTTGTAAAATGGACTTCATTTTTGAATTCGGAATATCAAATATATCTTAGGGTGAATTTTTGGTAATTTTCTGAAAAACTTCAATTTTTGATGAATAGTGAAACCACTAAGTGGTAATCAAGCAAACTGATTTTTCAGTTAAATGAAATTTTACCACTAATGTGTATTGAATTTTGAAAATCCTACATACATGGTTGTCATTACGAAGTAAAATGTGGTTCAATGAGATTAAAATAATTTTTTGGTGAATAGTAACTTATTAAGTTTTTAATCGCGATTAGTGGTAATTAGTGTAGTTTAAGGTAAAAATAATGCTTTAATAATATGAAATGACCAAGACACATGTCCCAACCTCATTGGTTGTGTCATGGCCGACCATGACATGCCATGGGTCAACTTGGGGACCCCATGGATCCACTTTTGTTGGGAAATGACAGAAATTACTTTTTATTTAATGTTAAAGTGAAAATGACACAAACATGATATGTTTTGAAAAAACAATTTTTAAGTGTGGTTATACAAGTCCAAATTTTGATTATAAATATTCATTGGAAATATACAACGATTTCCTATATCATAGTATTTTTTTTATAATTTTTAGACATTATATAAATTTAATTATTTATGACATACTAATGATGCAGTGATGACATCATTATTTGACGATTTAAATAAAATAGAATGATAATGTATAATATATGAACTACACATGTCCAAAACCAATTGGATGAATTTATTTCGAACCCTTATCACCTTATCCACGAATTCTATCTATGTGGGACCTTTTAAAACCGAAACACATTTTCAAATAATGAAATATTTCTCTACTTTCCAAAAGTGCCCCTCCTCTCCCCTTATAAAAGGCCCCCACCTCTACCTCTTTTTACACACTCTTCAAGCCTTTGGATCGGCCAACACCTGCCCATTTACTCTCTCCACATCCCTCTCCTCATCCTAGGGGATCCCCTTTGGGCATAATCCTTTCAAAGGAAGCCTTTAGGCTCAACTCAAAAGGAGTTACACTTTTAAAGGTAATTCATTCTCTCATGTTCATTCGTTTTATTTTGCTTCTCCAACCCCCTAAAATCTTTTTATTTACTTCTTTTGTAACAAAACCAGTATCTTCAATATACTAGGATGTTGTTATAAGATATATTTGATCTACACTCTCACAAAACTACATAAAATGGTTAAAGAACAAACGGTTTTCGTGGATGGCGAAATTCTGCCTCCCGAAACGATGATTGTTCAACACTCATTAAACACCTTCAAAGGTGGCCATTATGATGTCACTATTTTTATATATGATATATAATATGTTTATGTTTTCCTTAAGTTTCTGTTTTTTTATTTTGGGAATACCTTTATGGTTTCCATTATGGGTAAAACACGATATCTTCATTTTAGGAAGTGCGGACTACCGCCCCCTAAAAGTGATTTGATTCGTTAATACCATATGTGGGATGTGTAAAGGATAAAGTTAATGATATTATATATGTTATTATACTGGAATTATAATATACTCTTATATAATTATGATTCCATTCCAGAAAAAATGAAATAGAAATGGAAGTAGCGTTCATGCGTACGTACGGCTTACCGTCTCCATGAACGGTGCATTTCATTTCTTACCTCTAAATGTGATGTAATATTATAAATGAATGTATGTACTGGGTATATATGACATATATGATATCTAAATCATGAATACCATTATGGATATAATGAACCTTTGACCAAATTAACAACATGTATGTATAAGAAGTCTATTTTTGACTTAAGAACCAAATACCGAGAAAATGAACATTATTAACATAAATGATTACATGATGTCCATAACATGGTATAAAAGGAATAATGAACATGGAAAAGGTTCTTAAGCAAGTAGAGATTAACTCATGTTTATTATTTTTGAGATTAAAGAACGGTCGGGTCAAGTCGGATACGAGGTATGGGACTTCGTCTCAATCTCCTTTCGTTGAGACATATTTTATTTTATACGCAACTTTCTTTTATACGGTGTATAAACCCCTTTGACTTTTACGTTTATTCAAAAGGAATCTTTTTTATACGAAGTGTTTACTAAATGACAAAAGGGAATGTTTTTGTCGTACGTATGCGGCGACAACGACTTCTCTGCCGTCGTAACCGTTATTTGAGTTTCGGCTTCCTCTACAAGCCATACCTTCTTTTTTTTTTAAAGAAAAAAATAAATACCATGTCTTACTTTGGTATTGAAAATGGTTTTCATAATGTTTTTATTATATCAATGTGTTGTATTGATACCTCGTGATTGAAATGTGGAAATGTTATGTTTCCTTTATGCATGTTTTATGTGATATGATTATGTTATGGTACTTGGGCATTATTATGAAGACAGGTGGTTCCGTGATAAACTAAGGGTGGGTGAGCCCGTTATAGCTCTCCAATGCATTGGGTAACGCGAAGGAGTGAAACGTTAAGGTTTCTCTGAAGAGATTTTAGGGAATATACTGTGATGGGTATTCCAAACATAACCAAGAGGGTTACTCCCTACGTAAGAATGTTATGAATGCCTCAAGATACCTTTATGTCTTATGATTTATATGATTTATTAATGATTTTATGAGGTATGTTAAAGTGCCTATGATTTATGGGTAAAGTATGATTTCATTCTTATGTATCTATGAACTCATGTTTCCTTTCCATGTTTTTTTATAACCCATACTGAGTTTTTATGCTCATCCCAAGTTTTTGAAATGTTTTTCACAGGTCAAGGGAAAGGTACATGATAAGATGATAGAGTCAAGGATGTGTCAAGAAATAATCCATGTTTTATTTTAAATGTGTTTCCATTTATGGGAATGAAGAATACTATTTTTATGTAACCACTTTTTTATATGTGGAATGTAATGCAAGTTTTATGATCTAATTCTCTAAAACTCTAAACCCGAAAAGATCCTCAATGTGTAATCTTGTAATAACTCAAGATTAAGTAAGGTTTAAGGCTGGGGACTTATATTTTATGTCAACATTTTTATATATACATACCATCTTCTACTATGTCCATGTATTTAGTGAATTTTCTACCATCGTGATTGACCATTCGTGAAATATTACATCCATTCATAAGTGAAAATTTCTACCATGATTATTAAAATAATTTTATGCCACAAATGATTCACCAAACACAACATTATAGACCTAAAATAAATGTCATGGTTTTGATCATGAATTAATTTAAAGAATCAAATAAATTGATCTAATAATAATATCATTCTAGGATACCCTTATATTTGTTCATGTATAATAACTACCAATGAAAACTAAAACATATTGTTTTCTTATTTTTGTGTCAGTCCTCATGACCTTATCTACATAATATGAAAAGGAGTGAACATCCCGAGAAAATTTATGAATGCATATGATCCCCCAATACATGATACTCCAACATTATCTATTTTAAAGACTCTGATTTTTTAATGTGAGGTTTTTAAACATTTCTAGGAATATTTTTGGAGCTAAGTGCTGTAATAGAATGCGATTCTGAGGCTTGGTGATATTGGAAATAATTTTACAAAACTATTAAATATGTTTTATATTTCATGCCAATGGATTTCCTATAAAAATATAATATCTATTAAACAAAGCATTTAAATAGAAACCTAATACCATAGTTGAATCCATATCATGGGGTTTACCCTAATCATTGAATATGGTTTATCATTGTGGGATTTTGGTAAAGGGATCTATTTGTGGGTGTGTTTAATTAAAATAAATAAATTATTTATTTATTTTAAAGTTAATTCCCTAAACCATTTCAATCTCTTTAAATAAGATAATATGAAAAATTGGAAAATATAGTCTCATAACCCTAGGATCATTAAGAGGAGCTTAAACCCCTTCTTCATTTCTAGAATACTACTAGATGATGATCAATTATCAGATCAAGGTCAATCGATAGGTGGTTCATGTTGCGGATCATCTTCGTCACTAGCATTTTGATTATTCACCAATGACCAATCCTCAATCAAGGTAGGAATTTAAAATCAATTTTCTTAACTGTTTAATTAAATGGTTAATAATGATCACAATTTTTTTCATTGGCCTGCTTTTAAATAAACTGTTGAATGAGATCATGTATCAAAATAAATAATTATTTCAATTTATTTCATTTTCATGAATGTTTCTCACTTATGTTTACCAACTCTAAAATGATTTCCATGAACTCATGGTCGATGACGTTTGTCAAATTTTTTTATTGTTTTTCCCCCACCATTCTTCAGGTTATTAATCATTGGACCATTAGTTCATGATTTCACATTATCAGGGTGGGTCTGAGTATGATTGAACCTCTGGATTCATTGAGGTTTCTTGAGAGTCATATAGATCAACACATTATGAATGGATTGATAAAATAGGAGGATTTTTTTTTGCGAATGGATGTGATCGGTAAAATGTATCTAGTCTTGTGATTAGAGGTGTTTTGGGATAATTTCATTGATCCCCATATTCCGGGTTGGTACATGATGATGAAATGTGGTGTGATAGGATCTATTCTCAGTATAGGTCATTAACAGAATGTCATGGTGGATGCTACTCTATATTGTCACGGCGATGTCTAGGCTCAGATCTATGACTATGTGGATGGATATAGTCAACATGGTGGTAGATAATAACAATAATATTATTATTATTAAAGGTGATGTGTTGATAAAACATAAATAAGGATTTATAATTATTGTTATATTAAATAATAATAATACTGGTGGAATAAAAATTATAGTTTGATAATATAATTATATCGGTTATCTATTATTATTAGGAGATTAATAGAAAATTTATTTAATGATATAAATTATAATAATTAATCTGGGGGATTATTATCACATGGTAGTTTTGATAAAAGTAATTGAAAAAAATGGTGACTAGATGAGGAGGTGAACTCAAAGTGTTCTATGTGAAGATGGGAGGGGAATGGCCCATTCCCTCTTTAACATGTTGTTATAATAATAATAATAATAATATGTATAAAACTAAAAAAATGATTAAATTTGAAACACAAATTGATGATGGATAATGGGTAAAGGAATGCTAGGTGTGACATAGGAATAGATGGGTGTGGTGGGTGTGTCCCTCAAATGTCAATGTATAAAAAATATATATAATATTATTATTAATGTTATTATCAAAAATAGATTTTATTTTTAACCCCTTTGGGTGACGTTGGATTGAAGTGTATTCAACGATAGTGTCACCCCGGAATTGAGGTGATCATTTTCAGATAGATGTTGGACAACTTTTCGGGGCTCATGCCTTGAGTCAATGAAACGCTAAATAATAATAAAATTATTATTATTTTTGAATATCTTATCTTAAATAAGTTCATTATACGATTTCAGAATGTTAAACCATATTAAGCATCAAAACCCAGAAATTGAGGTGGATGCTTCAAAACCAATATTTAGTGTTTAACTAATGTTAGTGTCTCTGAACCATGAAGAACCATTCTTTAATTATGTGGTGAAATGAGACATTTTCATTGGGTGTCCATTTTGGGAACATGAATAGCATATACAATGCATTTTTCCATGATGATATCAATATTGTGATTTGTTTATCCATTTATGTACATTTACCGAGGCATACAAGTGGAATTAAATTTTTTCCCTTCGGAATAATGAAAAGACACATGCCTTCATAGATATTTTGGTTGAGACATGTCATGTAGTACCCCTAGATTTTAGGGAATTATGATGGGGAGTCACATAACTTGGATGGTAACTGATAGAAATATGTTTTAAATGTTATGCATCATTGATGGTCATTTAGAAATATTGGAAACTATACATCATGTGCCTACTTCTGATATAGAAATCCCTTAACTCAATCATTTATGATTTATTTTACTTAGAATATATATAGGCTTATATATCCATACTATTGAATTTTATTACTTTATTTCACTAATATTTTAATATGCTCGGGGTCTGCCATGTTCCTTCTTTGTTTAGCTTATCAGGGTTGGATGAGCCTACTCTCCTACTATATGTGTTGAATACTCGATGTTTAATTCAACTATTAATCTTGTCGAGACCCTTCTTCTTATATGAGGTTACATTCTATCCTTTGGTCTAGATATTCTATTTTAATATACATTGATTCTTGTGTACTATCTAGTTTATTTAATTTATTTTTTTGTGACTTACTTATCCCCCTTAATAATTCAATTTATCTTTCTGGTAATGCTTATACTAACCCTGGTGTGGGCAATACCCGCATGTGATGTGTCTTATACAGATGACAGATAGGTTGGCAGTGACTCCATATGAGCTTCACAATACCTGATGTTGTGGACCATGGATTAAAAATAGGATTCAAATGATGGTATCTCTTATCCTTTTCTATTAAATTTTTGTTATCATGGGGCATATTTCTAGTTGGGAATGTATTTTATTCCTTTACTTTTCAATTTTCAGTAACATACTCTTTTACTCCCTATATTTTTGTTAGGCATGGTTTAATTTCTAGCTTCAGATTATATTTATTTTCATTCATATGCACTTCTTCATTGATATTTTAATTTATGTGGATATAAGAACATAGTATAATGAATCCTATTTGGCTTTTTCGTTTCAGATTCTATTACCAACCTCTAGCCTATGAAGGTGTACATGGGTTACATTCAGCTCAATAAATGTCATGATATGGGTCTTGTCATATATATTGCATCAACATGATGTATCTAGACCACAAAACATATGTTTAAGACTAATTTCATTGTATCTCAAGATTCTCATTATATCATGAGAACTATTATGACCCTTTTTATATCACATTTTATATAATAACTTTCTTATATAAATATAGTGGTAGTAGATTTACCAAAACTATTATGGTAATATAGATACATGTATATATATGAAACAATATATATTTCACTATAATAAAAGTACACAACGGTGTTATGTATAGGGATATCACACATAATAATAACCAAGATCCTATATTTTGATTAATTTGAACATCAATTCTCACATTACTATCCTAACCAAATTGCTTCATATCATCAAATTGTCATTCATGAACATGTACAATTCAATTCTATTTGGGGTTATGGTGATCTTATGAATTACTCAATTTCATTCTATGTTAAATTACTCTTCCCAATTTCTTCTAAACAACTTCTATCACCTAGTGATACATTCATATTCACTAAGAACTATTCTTATGTTGGAACTATTATAGAACAATATTTTTAGGTGTTTCAGTCCATGATTCGACACACAGATAATGATTTTTTTCATTGATGTGGAATCATTTATTTTTTATTATATTTCATAATACATTGATTGTGCCCTATCCATTTTTCTCATTCACTCCAAATTTTATTTCAATATTACTATCATATCATTGGGAATATTTGAAATTGGTTTAGATTTTGAATATGAATAATTTTGAGTACCCTATTAGTTTTGTTATGTTAATCCAAATTATTTTATTTGGAAACCAAGGCCTTTTTATTATTTTTTATTTGAAATAATATTTGGGATATTCTTTTTTTGAAACATTCTTCATTTTACATTCCATGGATTCTTCTTCTTTCACAAAAAAATTTCATGGTTTTATTTTCAAAAAAAATTATATACATGTTGAGATAATAGTTCAACATTCATGTGACCACCATATTTTTCGACATCACATATATTTTAAATTGTTCCATGTTTCATGTAAGTATATAGATTTTAACTACATTGTAAATGTTGTTTATTCATATATTGCGTTATCCACATGATATAGGCTTCATTTGCGTTATTTTAATTAGTTAATTGTCACAACAATTCAATGCAGAATTAGTGAATCTATTATAGAACTAAAATTTATCAATATAACATAGTCTTTTTGTTTAAAATATATATCATTTTCACGTATCCATTATAAATTGTTCGAAACATAGTGGCTAAATATATTATATACATTTTTCTCCACCATATAAAAGGACGAAGAATCCTTCTATATTTTTTTATCCAAATGTGTAATGATTTTTTTCAAACCTGTGCATTTCATGAAAATATATTTAGAAACACTATTACTATAAGATAGTGATAATGCCTATTTATTTCATATATTCATGAAATAGATCTTTTAATTATATCAAAATATTATTATCACATGTTGGTGGTCCATTAAACATCGAAACCCCCTTTATAATCTGAGTAGCAACAACATACTTCTCATTCTTTTGTGAAGTATCAATACATGTCTTCTATAAATTTTCCAACTAAAATTCATTTTCCATACATCTAATATTTAGGTTGAATCTATTTTCTTCAATAAAAATCAAATTCCATTCACAAAACATTTTAATTCATTCAAATTCATCATCATTTAGTTCATCAAATTTTATAATAGTGTGATGTTTTCCACGATCTTCTTCGATTATAGTTGTAATTGAAAATCCTTGACATCAATGAAAATTTACTACTATTCTTCATGTGAAGTGATATTTTATTTTAGATTATTATTGACTAGAATATTTTTCATCCTCTTTCAGAATTATTGTCACAACCCAACTCCTCGGGCCATGAACCGTCTCAATTGACCCCATGGGTCTCCTGTAATACCTTGGTTGCCTTTCCAACACACCATAGGCTATTACTCTCTGGGGTCGCTTATTAGACTAATGACTGTCCCCACATGCCAACACTTGTTCTTTCAGTGTGCTTTGTCCTCACCCACACACACCCTGGGAAACTTCCCAGAGGTTCACCCATCCTGATTACTACTCCATGCCAAACATACTATTCTGTGGAGTTCAAATCAGGTAGGCTCACGAAAAAAAGGTGCACCTTGTTGATATGGGTAGAAACATTTATCCTTTAAAGTTTCACTTTTTTAGGGGTGTTATATATCCACCCCTTTCAATCACAACACCCTCATTGTGGACCCCAAGCCTCAATCCCAGGCAGTGCCTAAGCACATCCGGCTGTGTATTTGCTCTGATACCATTTTTCACGACCCGCCTCCCCGTGGCATGAACTTTCTCAATTTACCCCATGGGTCTCCTGTAATACTTGGATTACATTCGAGCAAACCATAGGCTATTCCTCAATAAGGTCGCTTATTAGACTAATTACTATCCCCACAGGCTAACACTTGTTCTTTCAATGTGCTTTTTCCAACTCACACACACCTTCGGAAACTTCCCAGAGGGTCACCCATCCTAATTTACTACTCTAGGTCAAACATGTTTTATTGTGGAGTTCTAATCTGGTAGACTCCCGAAAACAAATTTACATATTGTTGACATTGGTAGTAACATTTAGCCTTTTAACTCTAACATTTACAAGGGTGTTACATGGAAAAGAAAGGTTCGCCTTGTTGACATGTGTAGTAAAATTTAGCCTTCAATGTCTCACTTTTCCAGGGGTGTTACAATTATTTTTTCAAGCATTGAAAAACATAACATTCTTGATTCACTTGAGGCGGGAATGTTTTCCTTATAATTAGTGAAAACATGATCCTCAAATTTTTACCTTTCTAAGATATAATTTCATTTGTTATTGTCATGGAATGGATTAAATAATAATTCCTCTTCATTGGTACAGAAGGATGTATGAATCATATCACTTCACTTTCTTTCTCTTATTCCACATGGTCTAGTTTGAAATAAAATACATCTTAAATTTAAATGATTCCTAAAAAATCTCTACTTCATTTTAGATATATCAAATAATATAAAATAATCAAAATATAATAAATAATATGTATTTAATCCAATAGAGTAGAACCAATGCTCTAATACCAATTAAGAGGAACTCATCGAGGATTACAGACCCTGGTAAGGGGGTGAATTCGTATGAGGATCATTTTAAACAATTATAACTTTTTATCAATTGAACACTTAGATCTTTCAGGGTATTGATTCTATAATTATATTTTACTTATTTAATGAAAGTATAAAACATATCATAATTGATATAATAAGCATTTTTTTAATTGTTAGTATTTAATAAGAGTTTCTAATCATTAACACATATAGTGATGAACAATACAAAGATTCTCTACTATAATAACATATATGTTATAGTTGATTCTATAGAAAAATAATCTTTAGAATAAGTGTAGTTACCTACTCATTTTATGGTAATGTAAATAATTATAAATCCATAGATTGTTTATGACCTCATACAACATGAATATCATCATTTGTTCGTTATACTTCCCCTAAATACATTCTTCATATTCATCATAATGTACATTGTAAAACCTAAAATGTACTCCCCAATTGAGTATATTTTTATATGTTAAAGGCTTCTTTTTTTTCTTCCTTTACATATTATTTAAATGATACTTTCATTTATGAGGATAATAATATCAATTTCTTCCTCCATATATATATATTTTTCGTCCATTGATATACCAAATCATGTTTTTTTATTCTGATTTATGTAGTGATAGGTTATCTAATCACATTTCTCCTCCTTTTTAAGGCACTAGTTCATCCATAACCTATTTGTACGATGTGAATCTAGTGATGGATCACATGGTGATTTTTCATCATATTCAATTTTATTATTAATGTTTATCAAATCACCGATTTATATGAAAAATATCTATTTTATGAAAGATCCCTTCTTTGTCTTCTTGATCATTTAGTACTTATTAATCTTGTGCTTATACTCCATCTGATATATTATACTTATTATATTTAGAATAGTTGTGATCATTTATTCCCTTTTTTGGTTGTACCATTATTTCACTATCTGGTTACCTAACTTCATATATTATCGTCTACTCTATCTAGTTCCTCCCCCCGTTATACATCAGCTCAAATGAGATTTTCACTAGTTCTTTGTGGCAGAAAAATTCATATAGAACACCAATTATTTAACATAATTAAATGACACAAAATAATCAAAATCATAATTTTAATTCTAGATTAAATAACCTAGGTATAAATTACTCCACAAAAACACAAAATGCACCAACCCCCTTTATATAGGATAGGTTCCCCTATGTTTATAGGGCGATGTGTAAACCCTACCTTCAAACTTCCAGCTAATTTTTTGAGTGTCCAATGAACAAATATTAAATTATTTGAAACATTAATAATAACTAAATTTCAATAGTAATCATATCATTATAAGAAAAATTCATACATCTCAGTTTCAATTTTCTTCTAATACCATCCAAATATATTTTCAACAATCGTGATCAACCCTTCTTGGTTATTGAAACGTTATTGTACAACTCAACATTGAAATAACTAATGAAAATATGAAAAATTTTAAATACATTAAATCGTTTCATTTAGTACACCATTTTATCATATCATCCATATAAGAAAAATCACCCATTTTTTCTTCACATCCTCATTATAACATCATAGAATTATTTCAAATTACTATTTATGTGACCGATGAAATGATTAGTAAATGTTCTTTAGAGGACCTATCTTGGCATCGATTGATGGATGGACTTAATATGAGACCATCTATATGATTCAACTACCTAAAAACATATGTGTTAAAAAATATCACATAGAATCCATAGTTTTATGTCTTTATATAGAGTCTTTTTTCAAATATCATTTCTATGAATCATTTATATGATGCCTTTGTAAACCCTCCTCTATTTGATGACTTGGAGACTTTTATCTAATCATTCCCAAATATCTAGATTTGATGACAATAACATATATCTATATCTGATCACTTTGAGATGAAAACATCCATATGATCATAAAAAATATTTTGATTTTATGTGTCTATTAGATGGCTCTCCAAAATTAAATAACATACTTTCTCTATTTTTTCATCAACAACGACATTTTCAACACATTTTTAATTCATGAATTATAACTTATTTACATTTAATAATGGTATTTGATAAATTCCATTCATTGGAACACATTTATGTATATATTCAAAATTAATCAGAACATAAAAATATTCAGGAAAATGAGTTTTGTTACATTTTTCCAAAACAAAAATATATTGAAAATTTCAAATTCTATCCTCAAAATCCACTTTGATCATAGATTATTCAACCCTCTCTTAGAGACATTGCACTTCATTTAACACTGGATTGAGTAAAATATATATGGAATGATGATGTTTGATAAATAAGAAACACATCATTTAGAAATTCTAAATATTTCCTACCTATATATTATTTTAATGTAGAAAATAAGAAATATATTTGGTAACCCATTTATTTCCATGTATCATCTGCTCGATTCTGTCTTTTTATAACATTATTCTATCATTTTGAACATTCAATAAATTTTCTCCAAATAATTCCACTATCCAATGGAATTTTTAATAAAAAAATTATAAAATACGATTTATTGTATACTTCATCTGATGGATGATCTCAAAAAACTCCATTTAATGGTGCCACTCAGAAACATTTTTCTGATTATTTCAATCAAATCCACTCCATCTGATTAATATAGTATGATGACCTCAACCTTCAGTACCTCTAGTCTTTAGTTACACCTTTTATTCCTCAAAAATATATCCATTTGTTTTACCACATGATATTCTTTGAGAAACTTATCACAAAAAAAATTAAATTTTTTTTAATGAAAATATGCTTCTCAAACCATCGAAAACATGATTGAGACCTTTGGGACAGCTCATCAATTGTCATATGTAAAATTAAAGTCCTAAGAGAAATCTTACTATAATGTAAAGAATAATTTTATTAATAACTAAATCAAGGAACTCTATTTATAATCTTTTTGTGAACGTTAGACCCGAGGACTTTATTTCTCAAATATCCATTCATCAAATCTATAAAAAATTTGTTACCATACTTTAATACTTTATCCAACAATTCCATAACATTCTTCTTTATAATTTCATTAACTTATTGATGTCAATAAAATATTTCTATTAAATTAAAAACCATTAACAAAAAATTTAAAGAAACACATAATGTGATATCACCATATCGTTTGAGTGAAATTAGGGGATAGATTCTAACCAAAGTATTAATAAAAAAGTGAAAAACTTATATATAAATAATAAATTTTTGAGTAAATAAGTTAGGATATAAAAGTTATATGTTAATCACCTAATGTAATATATAATAAATAACTGACAACCCCCATGGTGGTAGGTCAAAAATAATATGATCCTTAAAGGGAATAAAATATAAAACTACATCATGCCTCTCAAATATGTCCTTGTACCACCTCTGATGTCGTGCACCATCCACTTGATCCATATTGGTTGGACATTTCACTTCCATGCACACTTGATCCTTAATTAATCATGCCCATTTATATTACCCCGATTATTGTGAGTATATACCTAGTAAGAATCCACCAATTCATCTTTATTAAAATTAAAAATTTTATATAATATTTTATTTCATGAATAGTTTTTAATTAATAAGTAATCATGAATCAACACATTCCCCAAGTCATTGTGTTCTAACAAATACAATAAGAATCATAGCCGGACATAATTCAGCATAATTCCCTAATGTAATTCAATTTATGTAACCAATAAACAATATATTTCCAAGCATTAGTTGGTTCCCTATGCCTTCTAGTCATGACCCTTATCTCCAAATTTAAGGATCTGAAGCTATACCCCAACCTCACGGTGATCGTAATCAATAATATCAGATTCCCTATCCTAAATGCGGTCATTATACTATGTTAGTGGTAACTCTAACCTAACATGAGTGATGTAATTAGATAAACACATCCCCTATAGAGGTAATTATCACACAATTTCTTTTGGTGGATGGATACTCAATTAAAATGAAGGTCTTCTCTCACATCAGTAGATATGTCCATTATTCCACCCCTATCATAATATGATACATTTTTGTAGCTATCATCATTTAATCACACTAACCCTCCAATGGTCCTTCTGAGCGAATCTGAGGAAACTGGTTATCTTGAAACCTTATTTAGGGAACCAAAATCTATGAAACCCAATAAAAAACTTTTATCATAGAGTGAAATAATAAGGTATACAAATAATATTTCTCATGAAGCTAATCTCAAAACATATAATCACATATCAAATACGGGTCTTCTTGCTAAAAATCAATAATGACAATATCATATTTGAGTCTGTATATGGGAAAGAACTTATTACCACAAATGTTTCATCACCAAAATCTAGGTGATCCCACCCAAATCATATATTCACATTATATGGAAAGCTTACACTTTATACACTCCTAGAAATGGGTCTAATCAAACATTATTAGGTCACTTTATTAAGGTAGAGAAAATGAATCAAATTGTAGAATCAAAATGTAAAAACATTTAATTTCCATAAAAAGTAATCTTAATGTTTGGTTAATGTATAAAGAACAATGATGTACATGGATATTGAAAAATGAAAAAATTACATGCCCATATGATCAAGAAAAAGTCCACTGTAATTTTCAAAATCAGGAGCACAGAAAAAGTTATATGAACTGATTCCATAGATCAACCTGAGGTATATTCAGATAAAGCTAATATGGGATAAAATATATACTCAGAATGAGGCTACATTATCACTCGTACTCTGTCAAAACTGTTCTAAAAAACAAATAAATGAATGGGTAGAATAATTTTGAGTTTTAATAAATGGAAAATGAGAGAAAATGTGTAGTAATTTCCCCATAGTATTTGTTTGTGGTTTGATGACCAAACATGACACATTTTTTGAGATCTAAGGGAGAAGGTGAGAAATTAATCCATTGCAACAAAACAAGACAATTGACATAACCTACTTCATGGCGTGGCCTTGGTCACCATTTCCATGAACACATAGCCCAAATTAGTTTCCCCCATTATGTATCTCCAAGAGAAAATATATTATCACATAACCACATCATCCATAATTGGCATGATGGGGTCACATGGTCATTTAAGGAAGTTATCCCCCCTAATTCACCTCAAATTGGACACCCCGTGACCAGATTATTTCCCCACTTTAATATTTTTCACTTAGACAATCCAGGGAGAAAATAGATTTCAAAAGAGCACAGTCATGGTTATTTTATAAAATGAGTCCCTAAAAATAAAAAATAACCATCAAAATCCTCATCTTATATTTCTGGACTCTATATTCAAAAATCAAAAGCTTCAAAACTACATTGAAGATATGTATGTTCTTTGAAAAACAAAACTATACTAAATGAGAATGCTATACTCTGTGGTTTGATAAGGGAAATATATATCCTTTTCAAAATAAAATATTTGGCTAATTCAATATTTATAATTCAATGGTGTGCGATATTGTTATTTAATAAAACAATCATAAGACATATTTTATTTGTAATCAATAATTTATTAAATCAACAGTCTAGATAATATCCTAATATTCACATTAATTTGTAATATAATATTTAATGTAACAAAACAATTTCATTTTGACTATGAACTATTATATAAAAAAATAAAATATCTTTATTGGAATCTATGTCTAGGATATATATAAGACCATTCACATTGATCTATATGAATAGTGAAAATAATATGATTTAGATTCCCCATTCATACTGAACATCCTCTTGATGAAATTTACATAGATATGGAATCCCATAAAATATACCTGAATGATGAAAAATATTCCTAATGAATCATGTTATCATCAATGTCATGTTATGTGGGAAAATATATTTATGAAAACCATGTATATATTATATAATAAAAATTTATGATCTATATTAATATAAATATTGGCATAAATGTTATGATTTCTCTAATTAATTATAAATATACATGATAAGAGAAGGATTTCAATCTTTCCACATGTAATTAAGTTGACCCATTACAATGGTCAACTAGAGAAAACTAGATTCAATATGGATAAAAAATTTATATTGACTGCATAATATCATACATACAAACAAAAATTTGTATGTTTCATTATTAAATTTAACCTGAATAATATAGAGAATTCAATCATAGACCATTTAACTATGGTTTTCCAAAAATAATGAATTTATGATTAATGTTAAATTTTCAATTCATATGTTAAAATAATTTTGTAAATTTATAAACATATAATTAAATTTCCAAGGTAAATATTCTTGTATTGTAGCCTTCAATGAGGAAAAATATTCAGATGGGGAATGATGAAAAAGAGGCCACTTATTTTTTTATTTTGGGAAAATATATTGGTAAAAGATATGCCATGTTGTCTAAAAATTAAGGGGATTCAATTGTTTTATCCATTGAAATTAATCTGTTCACTTCTATATATTAGTCATGTAATACATATTTTTTCTATGAAATTTTTATTAAAATATATGAAGACATATGTTTTAGAAATATTTCTATGGATGGAGTTGATCTATGAGTTAAAGGAGGAGAATAACATTGTGTATTAGATAGATGAAATTAGCATCCCATATTGTGTAGAAGATTAATTTTTATAATGATTAATTTTTATTATGTATATAAAAGTAACAAAATAATATTAAATTAATTATAGATACAAATGTATTTAGTTTATGTAATGGAACATCAAAATAGTTTCGTAGAAAAACTACATTAATAAATATTTCATATATTTTCCATTAATGATTACTAAAAAACCCTATAACTTATATTACACTATAAATTCTATTTTTAATCTTTGTCATATTTACAAAATATATTTGAAAAATATATATTAACAATTTTATTTTGAAACTAAAAATAAAACCATTTCATATATTGCATACATTAATATAAAGTTAAAATAAATAATTAGATATTATGCAATAAATGTGAATAATAAATAGATCATTGAGAATTAGTTTTAAATGGAATATGTGAATAATTTTATGTAGAATCAAATCGTATATTATTATAGTTTATCAGCATAATCCATAATTTCGGTGGAAAAGTATATGCAAGCCCGATAAGGAAAAATTAAAATTACCCTAGAATATTAATGAAATATAAGGGTGAAGTATAAAATCAACTTGATAATAAGATAAAGAGACACTAATATGATTTATGTGGAGATTATCATAAAAAATTAATTAAAAACGTTCATAATGAATACTGGATGATATCCAAACTCATATGGTGAGATTGTTAATAAATTTTGAAAATTTGTTCAAAATACTTTTGTGAATATTCTTTGTATTAAACAGAATAAACATGAAACCAATTTTTCTAACCAAGGTGATAAATAAGTTATTATTGTGGTTATCTTATGATAATGATCTAATAATATCATATAATGGCCATTGGGCCAATAACACGGGCCTACGAGCTATGTAATGGGATACAAGCCCATTGGGCCTTAGGGTTATGTAATGGGTCTCCCTCAACCCAGTTAAAAGAGGTATTTTATTTTCTTTAATAATAAAATGAGGCTTCGGCTCCATCCTTTTAGAAAAATTCTATAATTATTAAGAGTTTGTAGGGGAATAGGAATTATAATTATCTAAATAAGAGAATTTTATTGTGATAAATACACCACATTGGTCAATTTAATATATTATATATATATATATAAGAGTTTCTTGGTAAGAAAAAATATGAAACCTTATTCAATGATATTGATGAGATCATATTATTACAACCCAATACTTTTAGATATTAAATTTTTCCATCTATAAATATATGTGTCATATAATATTTAAAAAAATATATCAAAACATATAAAAAAATAATCATCATTTCCATTAATAAACATAAATGATTAGAAATAATGTATAAATATATTTCATAAAATGTAACAATTTATGATGGAGAAATGAACATATACAAAAATTATCACAAAAAATTAAAATTATATTTTATTATGATTTTATAGAATTATCACAAACATGATCCAAACTAGAAAAATAAAATAAATAATTAAACTAGATGTTCATTTTTACATTAAATTTAAATAGTTCTATTAATTATGAGATGACTAATAATGAATGAAATGATATATATTTATTGGAAGTAATGTAATTTTAGGACCATTGGAAAAGTATTTGGAAATTTGGATTAATAAATGACCATTTAAATGATAAATAGGTTGACTAGAATAATAAAATACTTAAAACATTTATTTAAAATTATTTAAATAAAGATATATAGATATTAAATTTCAAAAATATTATTTCTCAAATCATAAAACATAAAAACAAATGATAATTTTTAAAAAATTATTATTTAAAAATATTTTTTTAAATATTATATTCCATGTGATAGTTTATTTACCTAATTTTCAATCATATATTTAAAAACAATAATCACAAATTAACTATAAATCAATAAAAAATACTGATAAAAAATATAATTGGAATAACTAATTGAAAATTGAATTGTTTTTATTTGAGTTAAAATTGATTTCCAATATATTATATCATTATAAAAAATCATAAATTATAATATTTAAAAGTTTATTTTGATAAAATACAATACATGTTTTGATTCATAATTCCTAATATTTATTTAAGGTGATTTAATGGTAATTTTTTTTAAATTTTGAGAAAATGATGAATTGTAAAAAATATTGTTTTTCTCAAAATTTTAGCTCTTATAATTATATCAAAGAAAAAAATATCGTATATAAATATATAAATAATTTTTCATAATTTAATTTTTTTTAGAGTATAAAGACTATTTAAAAATAATATAGTAAATTGGGAATCTAATAAAATGATTTTTAGAACTTATCCATATTTTATTGTTGTAAAAACTATGTTTTCATTCATTTGAATAGAATATTTAGATTATGTATTATTATTTTGGTGGTGCTAAAATGTCAAAACAAAACGCCTATTTCTTATTTATAGACTAATAAAATCATAATAATTCAACCCTATTCAAAATCATATGAATTAATAAAACATAATTAATAAATTATTTTTATTGCATTAAATATATATAAAAATCCATCTCACATCCCTTACTGACTATATCCAAAAACATTCTTTTACTAAATCTCTTAAAAATATCATTAATGTCCCATATTCATTTCCTTAACCCCTTTCTATGATTAATAATCCCTCATGAAAATCAGTCCGAATCAATCTAAAGTAAGTGACTCCTAATATGATGAGGTATGAGATATACTTTAAGAATTTTCGTACTTAAGGTAAAGGTTGTTTATTGATTTTTTCATCCCAATAGATATGTTCTATATCACACATTATCTCCCACTCATCACCCTTTTCTAAATATATTGTTCTTATTTTATGTCCACTATGATTAATTTTCAATTCTATTGGGGGGGACATGCATGCCTTCATGTCTCCCTTTATTCGGTTTCATTAGGTTAAATTCTACGAATATTACAAGGGAATATTTTCAAGTTCATTGTTTTTTAAAAAAAATTATTTGTTGTTAGCACACCATCATTATTTCATTCTTGGATCTAATCAATTTATTACATTTTAATTTCGAAATTTAAGAGTCCAAAAATATATATATTTCATTATTATTTTCGGTAACTACATCATTCTAATTTCGACTAATCGTTTGGAAATAATTATCTAACACATTTGTTTTTTATAGGTTTATATTATTATTATTATTTATGTATCTGTCATTTCTAAGTGGTAGAAATCTAAATGAAATTTTATGATAATGGGTGGTACTAGATTTGTACAACCTCTTAATTGATTGGGTAATGTGTCAAATATAATGAGATTATTGCGGATTGTAATTGAATGTAATATTTACTCATTATGTAATAAAATATGATCAGTCTTGAACTTTTATAATGATGTTATTGTACTGATCATTTTTCTATGTTTTTAATTCCTTGGAAGATATCCCTGAACCATGTTTCTGAAGTATTTTTATTTAACCATGGCTAATTTTTATGTTGATAAAGGAGGGAGCCCATACCTATTAATATAATTATATTCATAATATTTATGACTTGTATTTATGTTCTCATGGTTAATATCCTCTAATAACATAGTGTCTCTTATTTCATATTTTTATTATTGATTCCATGTAATTATGAATTAATATCGTAATATCTTATCCCATGTTATTCTAATTTTATACCATTATTGGTCCATATGAATCCCTCTTATTTTTGTATATCCTTAAGTTATCATATATAACGATAGAATAATTATGTTCTATAAGAGATACTAATTAAGATTTAAATAAAATATTATATTGTTTCTTAATAATTGTTTTTTGATGTACATAACTTCCAAATGACACTAGAAAAAAATATTTCATGTCATGTATATCTTGGATTTAATGTTTGGAATGAAGAAAACTTATCAATATGGTAAATAGGTTTGTTATTTTTGTTATCATATAAATTTCTATTTTGTTATGGAGTTTAGAATAATTTAAATAATAGTATATACACCCAAAATTATATAAATTGAGACATAGGAAGTCATATTGTTGGATTTACATTAGATTTATGATTTATTCAATATATGCACATATTTTTTTCTCAAATATTTCAATTAATTCATTTAATTACACACATAACATTGTAGTTCATAATTAAATTGATGAATGTAGAAGTGATCTTATAAATAATAAATGTTATTATTAATGAAACTATTAGCCAAATGATAAACCAAATATAACGTTTGAAAGTTTCAAAAATCATATACAATTACTTCATATACAAACTCATTAAATAAAAAATTACATGAATCTTGTGGAGATACCAATACCAAAAAAATGATCGTGTTATAATTGATTCCTATATAAAATAAATAAAACGTTCACCCTTTTAGTGAATCCCCCAATCCATCAATCATGGAGAATGAGTACATATTTTCTGAAAATAATTTTTTCACCCTCCAATGGTCCAGGAATGAGAAGGTTCCCTTATTAACTTATTACTTATGGGAATAAATAGTGGTGGACATAGAACATTACTATTAATCCCGAGGAATATATTTTCACAATTATATTTTTTTTGAATAACATAAACTTGTTTCCAATAAAATTTATCTACCGACTTCTTATATTAAAATAGAGAGGGAATTCCACGGGCCTAAGAAGGATGTAATGAATTTACTTGTTTAAATGAAGAAAAGGCAGAAAAAATTTAACGGTAGACCTTCAGCTTATTCATTGAACCAAAATTAAATATTATCGACATTTTTAGGGGATTATTTATATGTATTCAAAAAAATCATTATCTTTTCCTATAGTTTAAATGAAATTTTAGAATCTAAACATAAGGTGGATATAATTATTTGTAATTCATAATATCACCATTAAATTTTAGATATATACATATGACTAAATATTAACACTAGTGGTTCAAATAATAATCCTCTAGGGGTGGAGAAAAAATAAAAACCCACTGGTCAAAAGTATAGGAATAAGAATCTGAAAAAACTACTCGAATGAGATGAGGATATTTTTCAACTGTATGAAATATGGGAATCTAATTTTGTATAATGAATGGATAAGGAAAATACAATTAATATTTTATAGGAATAATGTTCCACTAAACCTTCCACCCAATTACTTAGGCTAAAACTAAAAAAAATTCCAAATCTATAAAATAATGCAACCACTACTTGGGTCCTTAATGAATATAGATATCCAAAAGTTCTAAATCCAAAATAATAAATAATCTATTATAGAATGACTACATCCATGGTGGAATATAAATATAATGTAGTGGTGAGTTTACTTGTTATTATTTCATGAATTCTGAATACCGTATTTTATTTGGGTTCTCAAAAAATATTTATATCATGATACTTCTCTAAAAATATTCAAAAACCAATTCAATTCATGGATATTGAGAAATAATTTAAAATTATAAGTGTTGAAATAATTTAATTTTCAATATATAAAACATCTCTAATGAACTATTTTTCGGACGAATCTTTCAGTAAATCAAGATATTTTTATTTTATTATAATTTTATTCTACACTAGGAATGTATTTTTTATCATTATATAGAGATAACATGATAATTTCATATTGGTAAATCCCACTAAATATCCCAATCCATACTCCAGTTCTATAAATATTCAAAGAGAATAATGAAATTTTTTTGGTAATCCCAAATCAAGTGTGGATATTATTTCCTTATAAGAAAATCATAAAGGATAAAAATTATTTGGGAAAATAAAATGATTATCAATGAAAAAATACACAAAATAATGGATTATATAACATATTCCAAAATCCTTTCTTATATAAAATATTCCTTATATAATATACCCCATTAGTCATGATGAGTTGAATAAGAAACTATAACGAAATTTGGACAAGGGTTTACAATCCCTAGTGAATCTATATGGATTATGCATTACACCCGGTCAAATGAAAGGTTGGTCATTGAGTTTTTATATTTATTATTATTATCATATCAAGATAAGAATAAATAAAATTGTTCATTTTTCATTTATTTAACACTTAATCATCCAATTACATGGGGATAGATACATAATAAATTTGGATCTTCGATCAATATATCATTGATTAGGTATAGAAATTTGGACATTTTAAAATATTCTATTCGTATAATAAATATTCAATGTGAGTATATTTTAATTCCCCTAAAACATCTTATTTCTCAAATATTATTGAAATAATTTATAAATATATTTGTTGTATATTACCGTGAAAAATATGTGGTTGTCATTATAGATTATATTCACTTAATTCCCACATTATGGAATAACATGATAAAGATGTGAGAATTATGGTAACTAAAATATGAAATGATAATTTCAACGTATAGTATAGAAAATTTGACATCTTAATGTTAAATGTTAATTTCATAGTGAATGTTATCTCAAGTAAAACGATCATTATAGATTCTTCAATGGATAATATAAATGATGAATGTACCATAATAAAATATTTGACAGAGATCCTAAACTTCCTTGGATTAGTTGGGTATTATCGATGGTTTTGGAAAATTCATAATAATATTAAACTCATTTAAAAAGAAAACACAAAAAATTGTAATGCATGTTGGGATATACAAATGTTACAGAATCATTAAGGAGTTTATTTAATGGTTCTTAATGATTCTTATACACAAACTACCAAAATGTGGGGAAGGTATCATGATATACAATAATCATTAAATAAATATATTGGGTTCTGTACTTGTGTAAAATTAACATTTGATAGCCTATTCCTGAATCTAATTAAACATACATTAATGAATGTATTGGACATAAGTGTTATAGCTGGAAAAACTAATATTTTCATTTATTATTTTTATTGAGTATCTAAATGTTGAAAATTGTTACATGTTTAATGATCATAAAAGTGAAATTTATATATTCAAATAAAATGTGATCAAAATGATACAACAAGGATGGATAGATGTTATCAATCACCATGACTTCTCAATCCATTAATATACTAAAAATGAAATAATGTATCATATACACTAGGAAAAAGGATATTACATCCAAATCAGTGGTGAGGATTTAATGTGATCTAATCTTATTAGAAATTTCATGGGATCACATTGGGATTTATATTGGAATGATATATATACTAACTCTATCAAATTATTTTTCAATCATGTATTATATATAATTCTATGGGTGAATAATGGTATGATATATAGATTAAAACAGTTGGATGTAACATATAATGAGAAAAAAATGTGCTAAAAATTATAATTATTTAGTTTTATAATTTGGGACATGATTTTTTCTAAAATAAATTTATAATATGATGAAGGATCTATTAGATTTTTCTCATAAATAAATATTCTATATAAACCAAAAAAGAACAATCTTGTTGAGAAATATCATAGAGAACGTGTGGTGGGATAATTAAAAAAATGTTCTGGAATGAACATAAATTTGATTTCTAGTCAAAAAAGATAAGTATGAAGAGGATAATTATAAGAGGGTGATGAAACCATTACCCATATAAATATTCAAATCTGAGGAAATAAACCAAAAAAATTCATGGTTCGTCTAGAGATATATATAGGAAGAAATTAAAATTGAGTAATGGTAAAACATTTTTCAAATATGGCACACATTATTATCATTCAAGAATAATTTTTACATAATCAAAATTAATATATATATATATATATATATATATATTAAATTATTAGTAAAGAGTCCTAGAAATTAATTATCTGTTATATCTGAAAGATATTTAAGTTTCACCATAAAGTCATTGAGAAGATCTTAAATTGATTTTAATAAATAGATAAATATTATTGAGGTATATCAACCTAAGTCAAAAGTTTTATCTGATAAAAACATTTCAAATCTTTATAATATTTTGAAAGTATGCACTATAGGCATCAAATGGGGTTTAGAGAAACACATTTATCTTGTTGAGTTCTAGTGTAATACTTTTATCCCTTAATGTATTAAGATAGATCTATATGAATCCACTTTTATAAAAAAAATTATATTTCAATCATACTAGGAAATAGTTTGTGAAGTAAATATATTTGGATAAGAAGTATTGAGAGTGATGGAAAGAATAGTTTAAAGTATAAAACATACAAATGAGTAGCCCAATGTCGATAGAAGAACAATGATGGAAATCATAAAATTATATTGTAATTTGTGTTTGGGGATAAATTATTCCTTGAAATATCTCATTAGGATATAATTGAGAGGTTTTCAAATAATTTACATCTAAAACATTGGTATTTTGAAAATTTTAAAATTCATAATCATGAGAGAACAATACAATATCAACTTGACTTTCCACCAAAAAAGACTCAATCAGATAATGTTTTCCACGTACATGTTTTTATAATGTAAAATATATATCCATAAATTTTACCAAATATATATTTGATACAATTGGATACTGGTTATTATTATGAAAATAATCTAGTAGAAATCATACATCCTATATTTAATGTCATACGATACAAGACCACTCATCTTTTGAAAGTATTATGGAAAAATCCTTAGTATGGATGTGAAAAATAATACCCTGGAAATGTAATGAAATATAAATACCACTATCTATATTCATCTTCAGGATTTTTATGAAATTTAACAGACAAAATTTACAGTGGTGAAAGAATTTAACAATATAGAATTTTATGATAAGAAAATTTTCACTCATAATATCATTGTGGTATAATATATAGTATAAATTAAACCCATTTTATAACAAAAATAAATAATTCATTAACTCATTAAAATATAAAATTCCATATGATGTATAAATATACACTATAATTTTAAAACAATAAAATTCGGTGATAAAGACATTTTTATAATAGAACTATATTTTGAAATTCATGGACATTGTGTAGTCCAAAAAATTTCATAGACATGAAAACACAATAAAAATATATTGAACAACTAGAACATAGATTTGAAATTATTAAAATAATTGTAAATAAAATTTTTACAAATTTTTTGTATTAATAATTAAAAAAATATGTTATATTCATATAATTATTACTAATTATATGACCATCAAAATAGATATTGACTACTGGGAATAGTAACTGACCAGAAACATTATATGTAGACCGATGATAAATGGTAAAATGTAAAAATAAATATATATTTAGAAAAAAAACAATAAAATATAAATATAATAATTCAAAAATATCATATCTGAAAACAAATATCATAAAATTAAAATAATTATAATATTTCATAATGTTTGTTTTACCTTATTTACTAAAATATTAATTTTGTATATTAAAAATCTATTACTAAAATTTTTGAACTTTTTTAGTTAAAATTAATTTAATAATTATATATAAATAATTTAATAATTATTAATGATTAAAACAAAAAATAAAATCCCAAATTGAAAAATATTATTTCATTGAGGAAAAATTATTTTTTCTCAAATTTTATAATACATTTTTAATGATTAAATTTCTATTATTTAAAAGTTTAATTTCCTAATAAATAATTATATTTTTTTAATAAAGTTAAAAATTTACATGAGGTGATATTTTATTGTTTTTATAAAATGATTTAAATTTTAAAAATAATAACAAAAATAATATTTTTAAAAATATCATATATTTTATGACATTGTGATGATATAAATATGAATTAACGTTTACAAAAAATTTCCAATGAAATGAAATATTTCTACTAATATAAATAATTATTTTTAAGAAATATATTTATACTTATATTCAAGACATATAAATCAATTTTAAAATCCTATGTTGTTTGTTGTTCTAATAAATATATATTTTTTATTATTTTCATTGAATAAAACATTTCTATGTTTCCATTCAATATTATGAGAAATAAATTATAAAATAATCCAGAATTTCTTATTCAAATACTAATAAAATACATAGAAATTAAACTTATTCATTTTATCTAAACTACTAGAATGTAAAAACAATATTCTAGATTAAGCCACCCCCATGACTATATAGACTAACCTCAACCTATTTTCTCCACATCAAATATACACTTACATTACTAATTTAGATCAAATCCCCTATTTTTAATATCATAGACACATCATTATTCCCATGTTATTACCAAAATACCCACTTATAATAAATTTAGTCTTAATCCAAATGAGATTTCTCAAGTCATAATGAGGTCATAAAAGCATTGAATGTAACTTAATACAGATTCAATGGTTCTTTACTACACTTTTTAATTGTTATGAATATATTATCTATCACCCTCTAACTATCTCTCCATCATAAAACTCTTCTAATTATTATTTTAAATATATTATGCTTTTTTTCCTTTCTTTTGGTGAGGATATACATGCCTTTATATTTCTTTTTCTTCTATTTCATTTCGTAAAACTGAAGGAAGATTAAAACAAATACATTCTAATATCATTATACATTAAAAAGAATATTATTATGTTGTTATTCAAGCATTATTATTTCATTCATGTCCTAAAACCCATTATTATTTGTTTATCATGACTGTTAAACATCCAAATGTTATATTTCTTCACATATTTGGTTATCTACATGATTCTCCATTTTAGAAAGGCCTTTTGATATCAACACATGTCCCATATCATTTTTTGTATGTTTCTTTATTATTAAAAATAATATGTTTATCTCTATGTGAGACACATTTTCATGAATTATTATGATGAAGGGTGTTCCTATAATTATACCCCCCAATCTATTGTGTAATGAATTATATCTTGTGAGATCATTATAAATAAGAATGTGTAGTTACCAATGATTATAATGTTCTGTCAGTGATCCTTAACCTATGTTTACGACATCATGGTGGTGAGCCTTGAAATACGTTAATGATGTCTTGGTGGTGATCATTGAACTACCTTTATGATTAAATTTGTTATGTTTGAGTCACAACCTCATATTCTGAATATTACCATGCTCTTATAAAATCTTGTTTATAATACCATGTTTCCATCATTTATTCTATGTTATAATTATTTTATCTCATGATATCTCACTCTAGTTATATCCTATTTTATACCCTTAGTGATATATATGGATCAAATGTTTTTTATTAAATGTCCCCAGGTTATCCAATACAGTTAATGGATAATCGGTTTTCATGAAAATAATCATGAAGATCAATATAAAATAATAATTATTTGTATTTAATTTTTTTGTAACATATTTAATTTCCGGAAGACACTGGACCTCTATAGATCTTGGTATGTTTTATTTGGTATTATAGTTATAAAATATGTAACATAATATGAATTATATACAGGTAATTAAACATATCCTATAATAAATTAGAAAATATAATATTTCCATGATTATGATATTTGGAATAGGTTTTTCGAAACCATGTTTTAAATGGAAACTATTGGAATAAGTTTATATGATATATAAAAAAGTAATTATGAAGAAAAGAAATGAAAAAAACATGAAATCTATAAAGACTGATTTATATACTAATAGGTTAATCTAGATCATGAAATGTTAATTTTATACAAGTTACATAGAATAATTGTTTCTAAAAAAATATATGTAATCATTTTGGTTTTAATAGGTTTGTTATAATTTAATGGTTTTCTATATGATATATTGGCAATTTATTATATCCTTATAGTCTATTATGAATTTGTTGGATAAATGAATTTCTATAAAGGACAAAATTATGTAACATGTGTTATATGGATAAACCAATATATATAAATAACTCATACATTGGTTTTAATTAGTCTAAGTATATACAGTTAAATAGCATTGAAAAAATAAGATAAACAATCAAAGATAGAATTATCTTATATTTCACAAGGTAAAAAAATATGTTACATTTTTTATTAGGAATGGGATGATAATGGTATAATGAATATATTTGATCAAAATTTAATGATAATATATTTCATATATAAAATTTAATTTATTATTCATCATGATAATTATATGAGAAATGAAATAGGATATATTTCAAACTTACTATATAGTAAAAAGGATATCATCATAGAATATAGAGAGGTTGTGAATCTAGTTATTAAGGGATATACGTATTCAAAAAATAATCATGATGAAATTAATTAAATATTTTAATTGTAATTAGTGAAAAAATAACCCAATGCATCATATAGATTGAAATTCTCTAAATTATGAGTATATAGTTTCTTCTGATGAATCTAATGAAGTGGTTTCAATATAAATCATTATCCCTGATCCTGGTACAGTTTCAAAAAGTTTATATCATATCACACTATTATATTATATAACATTATGAGTAGATATAATAAATGAGACTACATCACAACAAAAAAAATTTAATATATTAAGGACGAATAATCAATCAAGGTGATTTACAATCATAGATTATAAAATAGTTTGCTGCATATCAAAAAATAATTGTTTTAAATAACATAATATAAAATAATTAAATCAATATAATCATGAATATCAACTAAGATTTTCCCATTCGGATTGTTTGTTTTTGGATTTTTAAGTGAGGTTTTATTGGATTTGGTTCCCCATATCCAGTATTATCATGTTCTTTGGATAAATACATCATGTATATAGATTTATTTTCTTATATTTTAGTCATATTATATATAATTATACATATTTATTCCTTACAAAAGAATCCCCTTATATTTTTTTTCATTTATATGATATAGTTATCCATACTATAATTAGAACATGAAAATTCCATGAAATAGTATTATTGTTATATCTTATAGTCTACATACATTAGTATAATAGAGAAAAAAAATATATTTATCTTTTATATAACATGGGACTATTTGTATCTATAAATATTATCAACATGTTTTTTTATTATTGTCTAAAATAAGATGATATTATGAACTAATATCAACAAATAATAATTTCATAATCTATTTATTATTATATATTTTTATTCCGGGAGTTAGTGTTATAGTCTATTTATTTTGGATCATTATTAATGTATATTGTGAATTACATGAATAGATCTATGATAAACACATGGAATGAATAATTATGAACAAAAATATTATTCCAAGTGCATTATATGGGGTATGATGTTATTAAAATTATTATGAAATCATTTTTCACATTTTAGTTATAAAAAATTCTATCATTTCCTAATTTAATGATTCGAAAGTGACTGACTTAAATCCATATATTGTGTGATAATAGGAATCATCAAATTGGTATGTTAAATAATTATATATTAAGAATTAATTAATGATGTTTCATGTAAAAACAATCATGATTAGATTTTATATGGATGTTGTAATTTATTTTAATGTAAGTATTAAGATTTGATTTCATTACTTCGATTTTAATCTTTCTTTATCGGGGCTAGGATATGTTGCTGGATATATATATTAGCCTATAGTTTAGACTTCAAATCACTATGAATAAGTCCCATAATGTTTTATAATAAGTATATCCAGAATATTATATGTGAAATTAAAATCCACACCATTAAAACAAATTATTACTATAAATTTAAACTTAATAGACGTATCATAATATATTACTTATTTATAATGGTAAAATATTATTTTATCATAATCTATATAATAAAAAAATCTAAAATTAACCTATATAGTATTTTATTTTATTTATTGATATAATACCTTATATCTTATGATAATTCTATCCCTAAATGTGATACCTAATAGTATTTTTAAAATAAAAGATAATCTAAAAAACCATTTAAAGGCATAATCAAAATAAATATAACCATGTGTCATTAGAATAGTCAACAATAATCACATGGTGCAACAAAAGTACAGGACTATAAAACATCAGATAGTATCATGAATTAAGAGTAACATTATCATTTCATAATATTCATGGAATTAATAATAATATTAAAATAACCAAAAAATTTATGTCATCATTACATAAGTCGACTCTTGCTACTAGGACTACATAACATAATGTGGTGGGATAACTACTAATGAAAAATAAATTGTAACTCATGAGAATATAATATTTCCAAATTGACTGTGATGATATCTACTTATAATCTTTTCCCTCAAATCATAACATGTAATTAATATACGGTCCACATCATATATAAATCATATAATAATAATAAATTAAAAAATTATGAGAATAGAATTTTTAAGTTATTCTATCATAGAGAAAATGAATAGAATAAACCTATTGGTAACTAAAATGAGATAGAAATATATTATATTGTATATTCAAGGGGAAATATTGAGAATTAATAAAATATTATATAACATGATGATATGAATAATAAAAAAGTGAAAAAACTAATAATAATCTATAATAGATTTCAGAAATAGAGACATTAGAAAAATAAATGAATGTGGGTGAAGATTGATTAAATTTAATTAATTTGTTGATTTTCCCCATAAGAAAACAAATAATAAAAAAGAAATAATTGATGATAAAATTTTATTTTATGATAATATAAAAAATAATTGTGTAATGATAGATAAATGAAGATGATGAACCTATATAAAAATTTAAGAGTTTTATTGCCCTATTACTATGATATGAAGAACACTTTAGATTTGACTCATACTTCTTGAAAATAAAAAAACAATTAAATAAATTTCATGTTATCCAAGTATAACAATTTTTATTTCTATTATAACATTGTTTATTAAAAATTTATTAGATTAATTTAGATCATGTAGGTGGTTTGATTTTGTTCGAACCATAGTTCAAAAACTACTTTGTGATAATGGTAAAAATCAATTATCATTTCATAATGGTTCTTAGAGACCCATAGGTGTTATGATATTATGTTTTTATCATTATCATGGTATAATATATTAATATTTTAGTAGATACCATAAAATAGTAACATATCATATAATATTTCTCAGTGACTTGTTTAGGTTGGAAAAATGAAGATAATTATTTATTCTCAATAACATTAATATCAAGAAGGATATTTATAAAAATGGGCCTTTAGACCATGAATGTCTTTCCTTAAAATAGTGTTCCATTATCCAATCTAATATTGGTCTGTCAAGATTTTAAAAAAATATGTTGTGCTAGTTTTTAAGTTCTACAACTCATTAAGAGTGGGTATGGAATGTCTGTATTAGACTATATGTGTGTGATTTATTTAATATACTAGTAACCACTATGACATAAAATAATATTTTATCATTCACATTTTTGACATATAATATCCTTAAACATTAATAAAGTTGATTTTTGATTTTATAATTTTAAAAACCCATTATTTAAAAAAAATTATTACATTAAAATTGATGAATATTCATTAAAAATATAAAACATCTATTATAGGAAGATTTGGTTATAGTTCCTTTAGAAACTGGAAAACCAAACCAACTGGTTCATAATACATCTTCATTATCTCCCGCATATTTCATCATCACTAGTCTCTATTATGAAATATATTATTTAAAACCCTTATTCGTGACCTGTAGAAATTAATCATATGAAATGGTGGGATGAATTTCTCAGTATGTGTAAATATTTTAGATATCAATCATATCCAAATTTTAAGACAAAAAAACATAATATTTGAAAATATTATCCATCATATGAAATATAGTTATATTATTCCTTGGGAGAAATCATAAAAGTACATTATAATAAATGAACGTAATCCCTAAAGTCATAAAATAAGAAATGGATTTTCTTCCATACATAGAATCATAGATAATAATTTTATATTAGTCAAATATCATTAATAAGACCATAATATGTGAAATAGTTTATTACAGAGTCATGTTCACACTTTATTCCATCCCTATAATACATAAATGATATCATTTTTATTCTATCCATGTCTATATCATGAGATATAAATCATTAAACAATGAATTGGATGGATATATTGGTCCCTCTAGTATCATAACGTAATCATTCTTATGTGTTCCACAATTACATATAACACTCATCTATCCAAAGGAATAAAATGGGCTTCTGTAGACACCATAACAAAATTCATGTAAAACAATGGGATATTATAAATATAATTCCATCATAAACACAATAAAACCATTTTAAAAATATTTATATTATACAAGAAACATAACCCTAATAAATAACTCCATTTTGGATGAAAAATAATGTTGATATAACACTTGAAATAAATTCTTCAGTAAATACCCATTCTTCTTCAAAAACACCCTCTTTTCTCAAAAGGACACACAATTTTAGATGAAAATAATTAAATTGAATATAAAATTGAAATATTTTTAATTAATATTAATGTAAATAAGGAATTATGAGAGAATAAAATTTCATTCAAGTAGTATAAGTTAAAATAAAACATTATTCTCATACTTCTGTTAGAAAGATAAAAAATACCTCACAATGAAAGTGAAAAAAATATTCCTTTCATATCATTTTATAACAATTCAAGAATGTTTAAAAAATTAAACAAACAATAGTATAAGTATATGAAGAAATTATTATAAAAAATATGTATGAAACATTAATTTTGATGATAAATATAACATAATAAATAGTTTCTTATAATCAATATCGGCAAAAAATGAGATTTCCAAATAATCCATTAAATTATGTATGATTTCATTTTTAGGTATCTAAACCTCTGGTATAATGATTTAAATAATGTAATTTACATACTTCTGAAACATATCCATTTTTATGATTTCATATATGATCATATTATCATTTTTTTGTTTGTAACATTATTACGAAAACATTTTGTGTTAACATTATTATTTTCTTTCACATGTTTTGACTGATAAGTTCTTTTTCCTCTTCTTAGGATATAGTTTTACAATTCACAAAATGATATTATTATAATATAAATAATATTTATTCATTTAATTCAATTATATAATAATTATTTAATGAATATCATGTATAATGAATCACATCAAATAGTAGATGCAGTAGGTCAAACGTATGCACGAGCAAAGATATCATTACCTTAATTCTTGATTTATATTGATTTTTTAGAATATAATATTTTATAATAAATATAACATTATAATAATCAAATATAATTATTATTTCCATTATTATACACATCCATGTATGGTGGCAGTGAATACTTGAATACACCATGTTGTGGAGACTGTAAGCCGTACGTACGCACATGTGGTGATTTCATTTTTATTAGGATAAATAAAAGTGTTTATCTTGTTATTTAATAATAATAATAAAATATTTTTATATAAGAGATAATGGAGTTATTTCTTTATAATTATACAACTAATGAAGATGAAGTGGAAGAGAAAATATTTTAGAATGAATCGGTAGAGCACATTACCTCATCTTCAATGTTCTCCCTCTAAATATCCTCTTAAATCACTAGAGTTAGTCTTTGAAAATTACAAGAAACTCTAAAATGTTTCTAGGGAAGTTTATAATGGAATAGGGAAGTGGATATCTAAGCTTGATGTCTCTGTGAGTTGTGAATAAATAAGGGTGGAGATCCCCTTTTATAATTGAGGTGAGGGGCACTTTTGGGAACTCCAAAAAAATTAATTTATAATAAAATCAAACGACATCCAAAAACCTCCAAAATGACCAAATTTCAATGATTAGATGATATAAGGTTTCATAATAATAAAAATATAAATATTATAAATTTATTTTAGTCAATTTAAACTTTATGATTTTAATTAACACTTAGTTATTCATTTCATTTTTCAAATAGGTTAACAAAAATATCAATATTAAAATGGAGAAATATGTACTTATATGATAACAATTAGAATATACATAATTTTTTTTGATCCTTTTATACCCTATAATATTTTTTATATATTATTATAAAATTATATTATTTTTAAATAATTTAATAAAACATTAATCGAATAAAAAATCAGTCGTTCCAATTTTGAAAATACTCAATTTGTTGATTTATAAAAAAATTACTATTACATGTTACCATCAAACCAACTATTTAATTATTTTAATAATATTTAAATGATGTATATAATATTCATTGGACATATTTACTATCCAAATTATATTTCTTTTTATTATTTTATTAAAATTTATTTCATATTTTTCATTAATAAAATAACTTCTACAACATTTTTGTGTAATTATTTAATACACAAATTATCAAAAAAATATTAAAAATAAAATAATATTATGAAGATAAATATACTATATTTTAGATGAAAAATATTAGTCATATATATTAATTCTGAAATAATTAATCAACAAAATTATAATACTTATTAAAAAAATAATATTATAAGTTTATCCTCGCTTTTCTTAAAATAATGAAAGTTTCATAATCACTTTTATAATGATTTAGATGGTTAATAACTCGAACCATGGATGGTTACAATTGATATATACTCGACCAATAAGATTTGGTATATTTTTTAGGTTTTTATGAATATTATCATTTTATTTATTATTATTATTTTATTTATTTCTCTTTAATTGAAACAAAATCACAAAAAATTATTAGCATTAAAGGTATTTACTTATTCCTTAAAATTTTTAAATAAATAACCATGATAATAATAAAAATTATATATCAAATTATTCATTTTCATTTAATTTATCTTCAATATAACATTATTTTAAAAACTATTTCATTGTTAACATTTGTGTTACACATATTTAACATTTCCTTAAATAAAATAAATTAAACGTGTTAATCTCAACCATGTGGGATCCTATGGATACTATTTCGACACAAGAATTATTTATGACAAAATACACTCTTCCAATAATGTAATGACATGTGTTAGGGTAATTTTATAAAATTTATCTTACCCTTTATTACCCATTTTACCATTTTACCATATAAATAATAATTACCGAAGTCCATAATCATAAAACTCAAAAATAAAAGAAACATATTTAAATAACTTGGAACTAATCATTTCAAATATAGAATAAATTTTTAAAAAATTAAAAATATTTATGTATCATTAATTAATTTAAAATTAGTCTCGTTGTTGGAAGGAGAGAACATATTTTAAAGGTTAAAACATTCCAAAAGATTGAAATTTTTTTACACTTTAATTCATTATAACATTATTCCTAATGACCTATATTATAAAAAAATAATAAAAAATATATTCTATTTATACATTAAAATTATTAAATAATATTTTTTAATATTTTTTTATTATTTTTATGAAGAAATTGGTTTTCAATTAAAATTCACTATATTTTTACAATATATTAAAACATGAATGTTTTTAGAAAAATATAAAAAATTCATCCAATGTAAATTTTTATATATTGATTATAAATAATTTTTTATTTTATCTTATCATAATTATTAATGTGTATAAAATTTACTCTAAAAAGTGTTTTCTATACACTGTTAAAAAAATTAACATTTTTAAAAAATATATACAGGTGTTTATACATAAAATAGGGTATATTCATACCCAGTAAGAAAATATATTTCATGAATATATAATAGATTTTATTAATTATATAACATATATTTTTTTCATTTAGTAATTTTTATTCACACAATTTATTAATACAAAAATACAAATATAAATTTGATTTATATATTCCCTAAATAATTGTTATCCAATGACATCCCCATATATTTTTATATTATAGTTATCTTTATTTATATTAACATAAAGGCTATGAAAAATTATTATATTAATTCTTATGCAATGTCGCAGTTCTTTTAAAATCATAATTTCATTCAATACAAGCCTTTTATGAAAATTATTTATGAAAAATATTTCATTAAAACTTTTGGGTGATATATTCTACCTCCCTTAAAATGAATTTAACTGACTAAATTCATCACTTGGAAACAAAAAGAATAAATTAATATATATACCTTATCATCTCCTCATGTTTCCATGTAGCTTCCTTATATTTATAATTATAGAATAAAAAATTAACCAAGTGAGTGGCCTTGTTTCATAGAAATTTTTCACTACTATTCATAATCACTTTCAATTTTTCTTTATAAGAATGATCTTTCTACAGTTGTATGACGTATGAGTTCATTACATCTGAATGATTAGGTATGTGCATTATTAGTAGAGATACATGGAACACATCATGAACTTGAGAGAGATTTGGTGGAATAACCAATCGGTAAGATACCTTCCTAACATGATCCAAATTTTTAAAAGGAATGATATACCTAGGTCTCATATTTCTCGCCATTCCAAAAATCATTACTCTCTTCTAGTTAGATATTCATAGAAACACCTTGTCACCCACATCAAACTCTATTTCATTCGTTTGATTGTTAGTATAACTTTTTGTCGAATTGGAGTTGTTATTAAGTGTTGTTTAATAGATCTGATTTTTTTCCATTTCACCAACAGGATGAGGTCCTAATAGCTTTCCTTCCCCAAATTCATCCATGAAAAATAGAGTTATTCCCATACTTCCATAGAGGGTTTCATAAAGATTCGTATGAATACATGAGTGAAAACTATTATGGCATGAGAATTACACCAAATATAGCTATTGATCTCAACCACCTTTTAAATCCATATATAAAGCTCTCAAAATTTATTCTAGTGTTTTTATTGTCATCTCCTACTAACTATCTGTATATGGATGATAAGAAGTGATAAAACATAACTCTATATCTAGATAATTCTAAAGAAATTTCTATAACATTAAGGTAAACCTCGAATGTTGATCAGATTCAATGGAAAGTGGAACTCCAAAAAATCATACAACTTCTATTACATATATCATTGAAATATGATCAAGAGAGAAGTCATATCTAATAGCAACGAATTGTTCCGGATTCATATGGATATCAACTAAAACACGTATAGAATTATGTCATTCGGTTGTTTTGCGAAGGCCATAGACAATGTCCATAGTAATGTTTTAAATTTTCGATTCGATTAAGGGTAATGGTTTTAACATACCATTATACTTATGTCTCTTAACATTAACTGGAAGGAAAAAAAATCACTGAGATACATATTTCAGAAACATCTCTTTTCATGTCATCCCTTTATAGAAAATCTTTTAGGTCCTTATACATCTTTTTTCATCCAAGATGAATAGAGAATAAATAACTATGATCCCTATACAATATAACATTATTTAATTTTGGTATGGTAGATATAAAAACCCAGTTCATGAACCTTGTTATTCTATCACAATCAAGGTTAAATTCAGTAAAATATTCACCCTTCTTTTGTAGCTATACATCTTCCTTCTGCTCCTCCTTAATCATCAAAAGTATAGATGGTTGGACATTCATTTGGAAAAGATAAAATTTCTCCCCATCCATTAAAATTTATAAATCCATCCTTTTCAAATCTATATATTTCAGATCTTTTTTTATCCTAATCATGGATAGGTTTTCATGGTTCAATCGACGTGAAGCATCTTCCACCTTGTTTTCATTCCTAGGGTGGTATTAGATTGATAATCTGTAATATTAAATCAACTCCTACCATCTTATTTGGATTATATTCATCTTCATTAGGGTGAACATATACTTTATACTTTTATGATTAGTATAAATATCACACCATTCACTGTAACGGTAATTCATATAAATATTTAGTGAAAATATTACCACAACTAAATCAAAATCATGTTTTAGGTGGTTTTTGTTACGTATTTTCAATTATTGGGAGGCATGAGATATCATAATATAATTTTTCATGAGAAAACAACCTTACTACAACATGGATGAATCACTATAGATTACAAACCATTCTAAACTATAAGGTAGTGTGAATATAGGTTAACCAGATAACCTTCTTTTTTTCTCCTTGAAATTATATTCACATTACTTTGTACACACACACATAACCATTTTTCATGTCAACAAGGTGGGTATATTAACTAACAGTCATATATCTTTCACAAAACATCGATAATATCCTACCAAACCAAGAAAAGGTCAGATCATAGTAACCAATTTTTTTCTTAGTCAATGTTTAATGAAATTTTTTCCTGGATCTACAGATATTACCTCTATTGAGACAGTATTACCCAAAAATGATACTTTCTGAATCCAAAATTCACACTTTGTAAATTTTTCATAAATATTCTTCTTTCTCAGGGTCTTAAATAAAATTCTCAAGTGATCCCCATGCTCTTCCTAGATATTTTAAAAGAAAATAATTTCATCTATAAAGACTACCAAAAATAGATCAAGATAGTCTCTAATGACTCTATTCATTAGATCATTGAAGATAGCAGGGGCATTAGTAATAGAAAAATAAATCACTATAAATTCATTGTGTCCATACGTTGTATGTAATGCCTTCATTGTTATATCATTCCTATTAACCATTAGATGATGATACACTTATTGATGAAAAATATTATAAAATTTGTGAGCTACATTTAGTTGGTCAAATAAATCACTAATGCGGGGAAGATGTTATTTTATCTTGATAGTGCACCTGTTATGTTCTCGATAACAAATGTATGGTCACATTGATTCATATTTCTCCCTAAAAAATAGATCAGGTTCTCCCTAATGTGACAAACGAGTGAATATAAATCCATTATATGTATTTTCATAGAGTTTATCCTTTAATTCTTTCTACTCAAATGGGTCCATTTTATAGGGTTTCTATGAAATCATCATACCACATAGTATGAATTTTATTCAAAATACAGCTTCACAATTTGAGGGATGACCTAGAAATTATTATTGAAATTCATCATCAAAATCCCAAACAATAAGTGTAGTATTATTTTTGAGTTTATCACCAACCATTTGAGATAGTTGACCTTTATTTATAAGAATCAAGACCCATTATATGAATAAAATTTCTACAAGAAAGTCATATTCATCCTTGCATCAATATATGGACATTAATTGATCCAGAATATGAAATGTGACATTTCTTCCATAGAAATTGAAATTGACATAATATAGAGAAAACCAACACATGAAAAGAACCACATAAAATTCCACTATATGAATGATAACATTATTTTCAAGAATAACTTTCCCACAAACTCTAATCAGAGAATAATTATAATCTTTTGATGTGACTGTTGTCCCATTAGGTGTTGCCAAAACTAAATATATATCTAATTGTTGAGGTCATACGAAAAAACCCTTAAAAAGTCTTTAGAAATAAAAGGGTTGTTGAATCTAGAATCAATTAATTCATTTTATACTTTATAGTGTATAGAACATGTACCTTTCACCACTTCTTTATCATAATCCTTATAAATGATATGGATCTCATGTGTCATGCCTTTTTCTTTTCCATTATGAGTTGGATGATGTCGATAACCATCAATTGCCCTTGGAATATGTCATTGATTGGAATAATTCTCCTTTTCCTTGCACTTGTAACAATAATGTGTATAAGGTGTATTCAATATATACTTTTCACTATTCGTATCAATAGACATATTTTTTCCACCACATGAGCATTCCACTTCAAAATGACCCTTTTCCACACATAAAACATTTTTCATTCCCATTAAGACAATTTTCTCCATTCTTCTTTTCCACACATAGATAATAAAGTATAAATCGTCATCTTTTTTTGTGGTATTTATATTTTTCTTCGAATTTCACATTTACCTTCTAATTGAACACATTATATTGATGGGTCAACCCAATCTCCATCACAACCTTAAGAAAAAATCTTACAATTTCCTCATATCTAATTAATTACCTTCTAGATAATTGCTTTAGGGGTATTGGTTTTAAGCCACTACTGACTGAAAGTTCATTTTTTTATTATCCAAACACTTTTGAGGAAAAAGTGAGAAACCAAAAAACAATTTTGAGGAAAAGTGGTAAAACCACGATGAATTCACGACATACAATGTTCAAACATCATAAAACAAATCAACTCATTCCACATACCAAAAAAACCACACAGTAATTAAAATCATGATCCGGGGATTATAAACATTAGAAGAACTTGAACAAACCTCAGAACTGGACTCCTTGAATGTCATTGATGCGACCATCGACATTAGCACCAAAACCACCAACCTGGTGGTGAACTCTGATCAGAGTTCACCCAAACCTTTCAGTGATGTGAGGTGGTCCAAGAACACATCCACCAAAGACAATGAAGAATCTAGATCAAGTTAGTCCAAGCAGTGCTGACGCCACACCCAACTCCGTGGAATCTAGTCACACCAGTCTCACCACACAAGTCTCAACAACAGCCACACCAACATCAAATTCATACCCAAGAAGTTCAAACAAAACCATTTCAACAGACCAAACCATTCCATAAAACCAAACCAACTCAAGAGAATCAGAACACAAGTCACCCTCCCTCCGAGCCCCTAGATCCAACCTCGAACAGACCGGTGCACGCCAAGACGACGACGAGATGGGATGAATCCAAACAGATGAATCAGAGCCGGAAGATCATTGTGAAAGACGTTGCACACACCGGAACCGATGCTAGAAGTCACAATAGAACTACAAAAACCATCGAGGCCGACAGTGAGCCCACCAGAATCGATGAAGAGCACTACGAAGCCACAGAGAGAACCGAAGCCAAGAGAAGAGAACTCGACACCGAACTGAAACCCCAAAGCTTGTAACACTGAGGTCGTCGCACATCGACGTAGATCTGAAAACTAGAAGGAAAAGTAAAACAGATGTGATGTCGAACATACTAGATCCAAAGAGAGATCTGGAAGTTGAAGAGCTCGTAGTAGCCGCCGATGAACAAAAACCTAATCCGATCAAGAAAGATCCATCAACGATCGACGTCATGCCTAAGTGAGGCAGTCATCGATAAAGTTGGCCCGTGCCGGAGGAGGGGAGGGGATGACTGGGCGAAGAAAACGTAGATGCGTGAGGAGATAGAAGAAGTCGCCGCTCTGACGCTCACCGTTTTCAGCCACTAAATAATCAATAAATTTTACTATTAGGCTGGGTAATAAGTTCAAAAGACTATCTTCATTGTCTTGTAAAATTTGATCCATAGGTACCAATAGATTATTCATCATTTTTCTTCATCTCAAGGAACTCATTCCACATCTTTATTTTAATAGTAATATGAATGTACATATTGAAAAATATGTTATTGAAATAATACAATTCCATGGATTCGATTTCATATTTTTACCTTATTTTCATGAAAATATTCCACTACTGATCAGCTTGAACATATAAATGATACACTACCATGAGGACATTACCATGTTTTTAACAATAAAGAATTGAAAATATCTTAATAGTGGTACTAATCCATTGTTCAGAAACTAATGGATTTGAATACCCATTGAAGGGAGGTGGGAACTGCCTCATGAAGGAATCAAAAAAAATTTATTCCCCCATATTCATATTTGGATGTCCAGGATGATTTTTATCATTAATTTTTTTTTATGCATAGAAACATGGTTTTCCATTCTAGCTCCCATAACATTCTATCTCTCATGAGGACAATCATAGAATTTCTCATCACATTAACCATTAATATTGTTCATTCGGGTTCCATCCATTGTCTAAAACAAAGAATCATAGTATCTGTGACTCTAAAAATAATTGGGAAAACCATATAATCATGAATAAAATTTTATTTTATGAAAATTTAGGTTTTATCGTAGCTAACTCATAATCATTTATAAAACACCATGATTGTAACCTATACTTATAATTATCCTTAGAGTTATTACTAAGGATTTCATATACTATTTTACAAAGGTTAACTATAACCTTCCCCTGATCCCAAATATAGTGACCCGCACATTAGATAAATAGATATTACTTCAATATTGATGAATATTCATTAAAAATATAACAAATCCACGAGAGGACCGTATAGGTATAGTTTCTTTAGAAACTAGAAAACATACAGAACTAGTTTATAAGATATCTATTTTCTATCCCACTTATTTCATAACATCTAGATCCCTTTTTTACATATCTTATTGAATACACTTTATCCGGACTTTGGGAAAACAAACATTTCAATGGGTGAGCTCAAATTCTCAATAAGGGTATACAAGGGAGATATCAACCATATCATAATCATAAGGCATAATAACATGAAATTTGAAAATATTATCCTGCATATGAAATACCATGATATTATACCATTGGATAAATCATAATTTTTCATAGGAATCAATAAACGTAATCCCAAATTTCATTACATAAGACATGAATTTTTTTGTCATACACATAAGCATAGAAAATTATTTTATATTAGTCAAGGATCATTACCAAGACCATCATAGTGGAAAAAGTACATTACTAAACTAAGTTCACTCCTCATTCCATTCAAGTAATATAAAAGTTTATTTTATTATACATGATAATAAAACATGTACATAGATGATAAATATATCCTAATAAATACTTGCGTATATATAATCTCGGATAAAAATGAGATTTTGAAATTATCCCTTACCTTTGTAAAAAAAAATTTATATGTATATGAACATCCTATAAAATGATTTATATAATATCATTGAATTATTTCAGAATCATATTCATTTTTATATCATATAATATTGTATTATCTTCTATTTGTTAGTAACATTATTACCCATCCATCGGGTGTTAACTACATTATTTTCTTACACTTATGTTGTCAGATATGTTCATCTTCCAATTCATAGGTTATTGTTATATCATTTACTGAATGATATAATTAGGATATATTTCATATTTACTCATTCCACTCATTTCTATTTTTTTATTTAATAAAGATCATTTATAATTATTTTCATCACATTGTGGAGAAGGTAGGTTGTACGTATGCTTGAGAAACAATATAATTCTATTAACTATTGAATGTTATTGAATTGGAAAGTGTATAATATTACAGAATAAATATCATGTTATAATAATAGTATATATTTATTACATCCATCATTATACACATCCATGAATGGTGGTATTAAAAAAATATTACACCACAATGTGGAGAAGGTATGTTCTACTTACGAACACGTGGAGATTTCATTTTTACATAAGATGGATAGAAGTTGAAATATGGTTGTTTTATAATCATAATAAGTTCACAATATATATGTGAATATATATTTTTTACTGTATAATTTAATAACTAATTAAGAGGAAGTATAAGAATAATGATGTTTGAATGAATCAGTATAAGATATTATCGCTTCATTGACATGCTCCCTCTAAATCTTTTTATAATGAAATAAACATGGACTTTGAAGAGAACTAGAACATCTAAAATGTTACTATGTAACTAGATAATATAAAGTGGTATAGGATATTAATGATTTAATTCTCAATGTTATGTGAGGAAATATGGGAGGATGTCCCCTTTTATAATTGAGGTGAGAGGCACTTTTGGAAACTCAAAATATATAAATTTATAATAAACACAAACGACATATAAAAACATCCAAAACAACCTCATTTTTTATATGATAGGAGAAAAGGTTTCAATATCTTCATAAAATAAACTTTAGATGTGTATTAATATCAATTTAAACTTTATCATTTTTATTAACACATAGTTATTCATTATACTTTTTAACTAGGATAACATATCTTTCAATTTTAAAAGTGTTCCATATTTAATTATTTGATGACACATGGACCATAAATAAATAATTAATAAAATGTTAGACCATCGCATAATTATTAAATATATTTTAAAAAAAATTTATTTTTAAATAATTTAATAAAAAATTATTCATATAAATAATCAATAGTGTCAATTTTGAAACTATTCAAATCATTGATTTTTAAAATATATTAAGATAACAAGATAACATAGAACCAAAAATTTTATTATTTTTATAATAGGTCATGATAATATATTAAATAAATTGGAAATATTAATGATCTAATATTATATTTATTTTAATATTTTTAATAACATTTATTTGATATTTCCCTTAATAAAATAATGTCTATATTAGTTTTGGGTAATTATTTAATACAAATATTTGTTCAATCCAAATTAAAAATAAACCAATATTCTGGATATTAATATTCAATATTTTGGAATAGTACCTTTTGTTTAATATATTCTCTATAAAAACCATCATTAAAAATGTTATAATTATTAAAACATGAATGTTACAAGTTTATCATCACATTATATAACATAATATATGTGTCACAATATCTTCTATAAGAATCTAAATTTTCATTTACTCAACCATGGATATTTTTTGTCTAGATATTACTGAAAAATAAGATTTGGTCACGTGTTAGGGTCCTTTGATGGTTATTATCACATTAATAATAATTATTTTATTGATTTCTCATCAATTGAGTAATTTTTTATTCAATAAATTTGAAATTTTTGAGATATTTATTTATTTCCTAAAAAATAAAAATAAATTACCATTATAAAGAAAAAAATCATAAAAATGATTATATATAATGAAATTTATATTCTAATTATACTTATATTAATAATGATTTAGTTATTACAATTTTAGTGGGACATATTTAAGTTTTCAATAAATAAAATAAATTAAATTTCATAATCTCATCCAAGTGGATTCTAATGGATACCATTTCGACCGAAGGAAGATATTGGTTGAAACACAGTCATAGATTTATATTATGAAAGGTTTTATTGTAATTTGATAATATTATTTTTACTCTTAATTACCTGATATATTTATTTACCATATTAATAAAAATTACCAAAGCTACTATTCATAATTACCAAAAATAAAATAAATCATTTTAAATAATTTTACCGACTAATTAAAAATATGAAATCTGGTTTTCAAATTTTAAAGTAAAAAAAATTAGTAATTAATTTAAAATTAATACCATTTTCGAAAAGAGATAATGAGATTTAATTGTAAAAACATTGTGAAAGATTCAAATGTTTTTACATCTGAATTCAATGTAAAATTAATGCAAATGACCTATATTAAAAAAATTAAAAATGTTTATTATTTTCATATTTAAAAAACTTTCAATAATATAATTTATCCATATAAATTATTATGATAAATTTTTTTAATTTAAATTTACTGTATTTTTACTATTCATTAAAACTGGAATGTTATGAGAAGAATATCAATAAATAATCCAAAGTAAAATTTTTATATAACAATTCCAAATAACATGATTATGTTTTCATGTAAAAATTATTCAAATGTCTAAATTTAACATTAAAAAGGGTTCTCCATTAAAATGAAATAAAATTACCCTTTTGAAAAAATATAGGTTTTTATGAATAAAATAGTGTTTTTCATAACCAATGAGATAAAATATCTGTTACATTAATATAAAAATATATTTTATTATGTATATAAAACATATATTTTATTAATATCATTTAGTAATAGTAATTTATTCATATTATTAATACAAAAATTTCAAATATAAAATTGATATTTATTTTTCATAAATAATTGTAACCCAACCAACTTACTATACATTTTCAAAGGTTAGTTATATTTATTTACACTACCGAAATAGCTATGATAAAATTTCATTTTATACTAAGGGAATCAAGCTATTCTTTTAAACTCACAATTCCATGCAATTCATGATATTTAAGATAAATTATTTAAATAAAATATTTCATAAAAATGACTAGGTGTTACAATAATTATATATAAAAATAATTTCAAACCATCCAATATAGGAATAACTGATAGTTGAAAATCATTTTTCAAATAAGAGGTATAAAATAACTATTGGTGAAAGATATTTTCTATGAAGTAATATATATAATATTTAATTTCATTTAAAATTATAATATAATATGCATTATAAATGTTCCATAAGTGAATGTTGTTTTTATGAATGGAAAAAATATATTTTATTGATTTTTTCATATTTTTACAATGGGATAAGAGAAAATATAAATTGAACATATATGTAATTTAGATTTCTGGCATTTATCATTTAGATGAATCTTTTGAAATGAAACTCAATACATTTTATGAGGTACCTTTATAAATATCATTTCCTCATAAACATGTCTATGATGGTTAATATAGAAAATATAGTATAGATTTGATAAAAAAAGATGTGTTGGAAGAGTGAAAAAAGGGTAGATCAAGGCTATATTATTTGTTTTAGTAGAGTCATATTTTTAATAAAATATTGAATAAATATATTTTTCTAAAAACAATGAAGAGTATTTATTTTTTATGATAATTTTACTTTATTAAAAATATGTGTATTTTTTTTTTCTCAAACCCGGAAATTAGAGTGATGATGCATTAATTATTTACGTTACCATGATTCAATGGAATAAAATACAAATAAATCGATGAATTTAATAGTTTTGAAAAACTATATTACTTACATGGAACTCATTTTACACTCGGAATAAAAAGTAACACATAACAAAATAAGGTAGTCATTATTCAAGTAACTCATTCCAAGAATTCAAATCCACACACTAGGGAAAGGAAAAAATGAAGCGAGATCTCTAATGGGGAGTAAGGGTAATGTATACAGGATTTTACAATGAAATAACAATTAATAATCAATATGAAAATAATAAAAATTATTGAACCATTACATATAAATAATTACATGAGCTTAAATCCTAACCATGTATATTATAACTAATAAAATAATCACATGGAATCATAATGGTAATAAAATTCATAATGTTGGAAATGCTGAGTATCAATATATATCCATAAAATGGTTATTTCATGATATATCCTCAAGAGATTTTATTTCTATGGGTAGAAACCCGTATTCTGTGTGTCAGTATTTATCCTCCTAACAATTCAAAATTACTTTGAAAAATGTGAGAAGGGTTTATAAAAAATATATTTCATCCCATGACACTACCTATTAATCGATGAAATTCCATTAACTCGTCCCCGACAAATATACATTATTTCCAAATCATTCCTCACATATTGAAGAATTATTTTGAATTAGAATCAAATTTCATTATCGAATATTTGTATTGAGAAAACGAAATAGATTTATATGCATTTCCTCGATAAACCATATAACATTATATGTAAATAGTGTATGTAAAAACGATATAAGTTTTATTAAATAATCCAATCCATAATTCAATAATATGAATATTATAATTCATATAACATCCAATTAAAAAATCAATAATTATTCATGATGTAGTTAACCAAGAAAAAATAAAGTGATATTTTAATGATAGATTTTTTCACATAAATATTTTCATATAATACACCTTGGATGAGATAATTAAAATTTAAACTTATAATAATCCTAAATATGATGGAATATTTATATTAATTAAAAATGTTTTAAAATATACACCACAAAAAAGAAATAGTTGGTGATAATGATATATGTCTTATGAAAGAAAAAGCATGCCAAGAATCCCATTCCATGAGTATGACATTTCTCATGTTTCAATATCATATTGAATAATAAACACAAGTTAATTAGTTACATTATTTACAAAAAATATCTTGTTTATTATTAATTTAATTTCACTTATTTCAATGTTTTATACAAATACTTAAAAATTACATATACAAATAATTTTTTTTACCAAATTCAGTTCAAGTGTTAAAAATGACATTGGTATGTAGACTATGGTCAAAAGTGTCATTATATAAATATATACAATATAGTAATAATGAAATAATTATCGTATTCATAGATAAATTATTCTTTTAGAACCAATATTATAATATGGTTATGAAAAATGAACCAATGTTACAATCATGGAGACTGTAAGCCTTACACACACATGAGTAACGTTACCATTTTTCAATGATCATTATGGAATAAAGGTAATTAAAATTGTATCTTTACCTAATGATAAATATATCATAAATAAAATTATATTTATTCATATATAATTATATATAAAATTATTATGATGTAAAATGCATAACATTACTTTGAGGATTTGGAAGTGCACATGTCCTCGAACGATGTTATAACTGTTTTAATATGTGAATAGGGTAATAATGAAATTGATATATTATATTTTCAAAAAATATAATTATATAATTAATATAATATATATATATTTACGTAACATTTTTAATTTAACCCAACCATAAAACATTCCACGTAATGTGTGAAGGTATCACATTGCTTTGAGGAGGTGGTAGTCCACACATCAAAATGTTGTTACCATTTTTAGAAAAAATATAAATAAGGAATGTATATTCTATATAACATTTCAAGAAGTATAAATTTAAAATAAATATTAAATATATAAAATAAAAATTGTGTTTTCATCTTTATTCCCAAAAATTAATGTTGGTAATGGAAAAATGAATGACATATTTTTGTAAGGTGGTAGACTATCATACACATGAACCATAGACCTGTTACACATTTTATGGAAGTGTGTGTTGGTTTAGGTTAAAAAAATAATATTAAAACACCAAGGATTATTTATGATACTTATTTTATAATATAATCATGGAATAATTATAATTTAGTGGATTGGGAAAAAATAAAAAAAATATAATTGGTGAAATTTGTTGCAACTTTGTTGGGTAACTCCTATTGGTTTTAAACAAAGGAATTCCTTTGATTGATTTACTCCCATAGATAGGTTTATAGGTTTATGGTATGTATGTTGGGAGATTATTTCTCAATATTATGGATTTTTTAAATTTATTAATATATATGAAGAAGTGGGGGGGGGGTGAGTTAATTTTTATAGTGGATGGGGAGTGGCATATTAGTAAATATTAAAAGATTAACACTATTTTGAATTATCTACCAACTCATGTTCCTCATAAATTTAAAAATAATGAATTAAATTTAAATTATGGTCTATAATAACCAACACCACATAATAATAAGTTAATTTTTATAATTTTGTTCCATAATTTCAATGTTTCCCCCTATTACCATTTTGGTTTTTTAATAACATAACTAGTATTTATCTTAACTAATTTAACCATTATTACTAAATTATATTGAAAATTATTATTAAATACAAAAAAATTAAATTTAAAATATGTTATAATTTCCAAATAATATATATGCCATGTGTGTAGGATGTTAATTTTAAAAAAACCACATAAATGAGTGAAAGCACAGCTTTTACAGGAACCGTTCTAACCATGTTTTTTCTATTTATGTGTCAATATGTTTTTTAAAAAATAAAAATCAGTCCATTAATATATCAAATTATAAATTTAATAAAAATTAAAAATTAATTGGAATAATATTGTTTAATTTTTAGAAATTTTAAAACATTATATAATTTTTCATTACTTGTAAATAACAGTAATGTCAATTTTGACATTATTTAGATAATTTTAATTAATGTTTTTTTAAATGATTGAATTAAAATATATTACCCTATATGTTATGTAAAAGGAAATATTAATTTGAAAAAACTAGGTCAGAGGATAATTCATTCGTCATTCATCACTTTTAAAAATTTTAGTATCATTAAATTTATTTAATAATTTCCCAATTATCAATATGTTAGTTTTTCTTACAAATTTTATGTTAATAATTCATCTCTAAAAAGTAATTATAAATAAATATGTGAAAAATAAATCATTTATATTTCCAAATTATATGTACAACTTAAAATATCTTTTCTTTTCCATAGTTCAAGTCTTTATATATTTTTGTGGTAAGGAAGGTTCTATTTTTTCATTTTCATTAAATAACATATTATATGTTTCACTTTTAGAGAGTAGTATCCCAACAAGTAATAAAATTATAAAATTTTAGGATATGGTAAAAATATTAGCATCCATTTTATTTTGGAAAAGTTTATATTCCATTTTTCCATTACGATTAATGATTAACCACTAAGAATACTAATTTATAATTTACTAAATATGATTAATTTTAATTACATTCACTAATCAATTTGGTCAAAAATTCAGTTTAACATACTAAAATATAAATATTATACTAATTCTAAATATGTATATCCATTTTCTTAAATTAAATTCAATGAATTTTCAGAATTAAATTTAATGTCAATTCTTCGGATGTGGTGAGAAAGTGGGGTTTGAAGTGAAAATTATAAAAATTTATTTATGTTTTTAAATAATTTTTTCATATAAAAATGATCCCACTGGCCTAAATTGGATTTAGAGATATATAATTTGTATATTTTTTGTTTAAAAAACAATTAAAAATATAATTTAACATTAATAATTTTTCAAATTAATAAGAAGTTTTCAACTGAAATGAAACATTTTTTAATATTAATAAAAAATAATTATCTTAAATTTAATAAAACATTATCCAGAATATAACTTTGACATTAATAATTAAAAAAAATATTTTTATTTTGATTAATAAAATTTATAAAACTGTCAAAAATTAATTATAAAATAAGTTAACTATTTAATGGATGTAAAACTCGGTCCTGTATGTAACGCATGTTTACTCTGTGCAGTGTGTAGTGCAAGTATAAAATTCTATTCTGTATAAACCAATCTCTAAATGAAATATTTTTTTCCAAATAAATATTTCAAATTATTGGTGTGTTACATTCTCTTCAAAATTAAATAAATCATGTCCTCTCAATTTAATCTTGATCTCAATAATCAATGGTTTGATCTATAAAAATACTATTATTGAAAACCCCCACATTGTAAATAGTATTAATAACACATATTTTTAATAAGAGTGAATGTAACATGTGACGGTCCCGAAAAAAGTGTTATTTTAAATAGGAGAACATTTATTATAACACATAGATGGATAAAAATTAAAATATCATGTTGTGACCAATAGTGATAGATAATATGGTCGCGATAATGTTATTGACCACAAATCCATAATCCAGCGGTATAAAAAATTTCATTAATATCATAAAAAATTATTAATAATGGAAAAAAAATTCAAGACCTTTTTTCTTATATTTGATATATTATTTCACTCTCATTGAATATAGGTAAATTATTTTCATGATACATTTATGTTTTATGAACACAATATTTTCATTTTGGTTGTCCCTTGATTTAGTAATACTTTTTCTCGTAGAATTTTTTGTAACATATAGTGAATTAATACCTTGACCTCTAAAATCATATCCTATGTTCAAAATATACCATTTCATAAATGGTTTTCTGTAGGACCCATCCATGTATTGTAATCGAAATCATTAGAATCAATTCGAGGATAGTCAGTATTATCCAATTTGTATTATATTTAAAAATAATCTATTTATCCAAAAAATATTTTCTTGTAAATAAATAATTATTAAGGTTTAACATTCCCTAAAAAATTTCAAAACCAAACTTTCTACTAAATCATGATTCTTTGTACAATTCAATATATGTTCTCTAATCCCAAAAGATGTTTTGTTGTAGTACAATGCCTATATATTTAAAAATTCTCAAGACCAGTACCATATAGATAAGACACTAAAATGAAATATTTATTAAATCTAAACACAGGAATATTAATCATTCCCCTTAGTCATTTTTCATATAAAAATATTGACCAGGACACATTAGCATCTTTTGGTGTATATTCTTTTGATACATAACACATTGTTCTTCATAGTTTCTCATATCCATGAAATTAAATAATTGTACATTAGAAACCTTTTTATTATCCTTGAAATCACAAGTATGATTTCCGTTATTTATATACATGTAAAAAACTCATAGTCATTTTAATAATGTACTAGGGTGATCATCTCCACAATTTTTACTTGTGGGAAAATAATTCTTTCCCTTGTTCTATTTATCTAACATTTTAAAACACCTCTCTTGTTCTGATGCTTCAATCCAAATCCATAATACTTATATAATTCATTCTCTATATCATTAGAAAAGATATTATTTTCCCATATGATGAAAATCATAAGGATACTAATTCCCTTCAAAATATATCATTAATACTATAATATAAATGATCATTATTATTCATTAGATCATGTGCATTGGTGGGGTTCACATTCCTTCTTCATGTACATATCATAATTTATAAATGGACAATAGGATTATTTTGAGTGTTATTCAATACTTTTCTTCAGAGTCTATTATAGGTTTATTTTCCCGAATTTATGTTATCGTATATCTAGATTCTATGGTTTCTTCAAAGCACACATTGACACAAACCCCAACACCTCGATCCTAGAATCCTAGAGGTAGTTCCTTAAATTATTTCATTAGAATGTTTACTAAGAATAAATTCATGAATGTTGTATGAGTTTAAATATTTGTAAAACTATATTACGTACATGGAACTCAATTTATAATGAGAATAAAAATCAAAATACATTAAAAAATAAAATACAATAAATCATTGAAACTAATTCCATGAATTCATCTTCATACCTAATGGAAAGGAAAAAAACTATGGGAGATCTCAAGTGAACATTATGGTTAAACTATAGTGTAATATATAAAGAATTAATAATGAATAATTGATAATGAAAAATAAAAAACGATTGAATAATTATATAAAAATAATCACATGAGCATAAAACTTGACAATGAATATTATAACTAATCAAATAATAACATGTAAAAATAATTATTATGTAATGAATAATGAAGGGAATCTCTACTATAATGATATATCCACAATATAATTACATTCAAAGACTATCATAAATATATTATATGTTTTTGGGTCGACACTCATCTGATTTGTTTCAAGATCAATCATCCTTAAAATTAAAATCTACTTGGAAACCAACGCAAAGAGTTTGTCGCAATCTAATTTCATCCCATGAGATAACTGATGCATTGAGGGACAACATTAAATATTACCCAGGCAATTTACTTAATTTCAAAAACAGTCATCACATATTTAAAATCAATTTAAATCATAATCAATTTACCTAATCAAATATTTTTATTTTGTAAAGATTATATATTTATTAATATTTTCTAAATAAATCACACAACATTAAAAGTGAACACTATATGTAAAAATGGTTTATGATTTCGGAAATAATCATATCCATCATAAAATAATATTTATTTTATATGAAATATGATTTCCAATGAAAATGGATTACATGAAAGTTATTGTTTAAAGAGAATGTTAATAATTCCACAACACTGTGATATTTCATTGATAAATTTAACCACATAGAAATTTCCAAATGAAAGAACTAGAATCATATAATTAAAATTTAAAAATATAATTACATGAAATATTATTGAGTCAATTTATTAAATTATAAATATGATAAATATACACCAAATAAAATAAATAAGTGTTGTAAATAATGAATGTCTCATAGTTGGAAAATGAGTCAAAATCCATTAACTTGAGTGTAAATTTTCATGTTATTCTTTATCATCCTAAATAATATAAATATATTATTGATATATGTTTTTGAGAATATATTAAATTTTATTATAACATTTCATCACTTATTGAAATGGCTTATACAACTACTCAAACAATTACGTTTACATCTATTGATTTGACTTAATTTGGTTTGTGTGTTAAAAATAAAATTGGATGGTCAACTATGTTCCATGGGGTAATTATATAAAAATATAAATAATAATTATAATTTAATAATTATCATATTTATAAAAAATTATAATTTTAAAACCAATAATGAAAGACAACATTTAAAAATGAACCGACATTACAATCATGGAGACGGTATGTTGTACCTATTCATGAGTTATGTTCCATTGAATGGTCAATATGGGAAGAAGGTAAGTAAAATTTTATATTAAAATAAATATTATTATATCATAAATACCCTGCAATTTAGTCATATATAATTATATATATAACTTTTATGAGGTAAATGGAATCTCATCATGTCAAGAAGAAAGTAGTCCACACATCCTTAAAAAGCATCATAACTTTTTAAGTATGTGAAAGGATTATAAATAATGTGATATATTATATGTCTATAACGGTAATTATATCATTAATATCTTATATATGTTTTTAACCTCACATGTTTTCAATTAAATCCATCTTTAATTCAATTGATGTTGTGTGGGAATGTACTAAATCGCTTTGAGGAGGTGGCAATCTGCACAGCCACACACATTACACAAAATGGATATATTGAAGGTATATGTTATATAAAAATTATATAAGTATAAATATAATTTAAATATATCATCTATAATATAAAAATACTTTTTAAATCATTACTACCAACCATGAGTAGTGATAATGGAAAAACAAATGACATTATTTCATTAGGCGGCAGTCCCCCGTAAGTACGAACAATATATTCATTACCCAATGGATGTAATTTTGTGTAGGTGTAGGTTTAAACCATAAAATTAAAAAATATAACTTTTTTATGATACAAATTTTATTATAAAATCATGTAATAAGGATAATTTAATATTTTGAGAAATATATAAAATAAAATTTATCTTTGTAGAGTGTTACCTCTTTTTCGGGTAACTCTTTTTTGTTTTACCAAAGTACTTACTGGGATTTCATTATTCCCAAATTGAGGCTTCTAGGTATTGGGTTGGGATGTGGGGAGAATATTTGTGGATTGTTTTTGTAATAAAAATTTCTAGATAGGTGTGATGAAGTGGGAGGGGTGGTTGATTTTTATAGTGGAGGGGGAGTGGAATTAATGAATTTATAAGAACGTAAAAAAATATTTATAGGTATCACATACCCCATGTTTATAAAACATTGAAAAATAATTGAGTAATGTAAAATTAACATCGAATGAAACTTCTTCCACCCGAAAATATGTAAATTTTATTCATTTTTTCTCTTAATGAAAAAGATTCCCCACATTAACAATTTCTTTATTAAGAAAACTTGTTTTATATTCATTGTAATTTAAACAATAAGAATAATTTAAATTGATATTTTTTAGTAAATATATACCCACAAAATTATGAATATTATATTAAATTTGAAAAAATAATACACCCTTCTTGGATGTTAATTCTAAAACATGTTGATTTAATGTGAAAAACAATACTATAGTTACGAACCATTTCGGGTTCCATCATAACCTATAACTAATCCAACCCGGACATATCCTGAAGAAGGTTCGAGATTTCCACAAGTTGGAAACTAGAAACCGGAATCATACAACAAGGTAATCAGAATTATTTTTCCAAAAAACATGGACAAAGTAAAATAAACAAGATAGTATGCATAACAAAGGATGCTACAATAGTAGTATTGTAATAGAATAAAAAATTCATAAAATACAAATGTACTACACTTCAAATACCTACACATTATAATCTTCCATGCCCATAACGATACAACCCACTTTGTCGACATTTAAATATCTAGATCCACCTCTAAGAGATCATTTTCCCTTACTTAAACCTGGAAGAAGAATGCATATAAACACCAGAAGAAGAACAATTATGGTGTGAGCGTGAAATCCCCGTACTGTCTCACCAAGGATTCAACAATTGATTCCACCAAATAATTATCCAAATTTCTTTTCAATTTTAAAAACTATTGATTTGGAATTTCAAAGAATATTTACTCACCTCATTATATACAATTAAAATGATTGAAAAATAATTTTATCCAAGGAATTTCAATTGATGAAATATTTCTAAAACAATGGCTTAAGTAATATATTTATATAAAACAGTTTATATAAATTCTGAAGGAATGTAATTCTATTCAAAAAACTTTTTCATACATTTACTTCTAAAATATAAAACAACGAAACAACATGGTTATCTACCAAATAAGTATGATATTATTTCCGGCTATCAGAATTTGAACTCTCTAAGTGATATTAGAATAATGTGTATAAACATTTCCACCTGACCCTGAACAAGGGAAACTCATCACCATCCCATTAGGGATCTAATCCACAGCGGATATTTTTTAGAACATTTTAATAGCAAAGTCTATGTCTAAATTCCTCACCACCTACTTAAGGCTAGAATTTGATATTACACAATCAATGATGTGAAATTACTTTTAACACTACATAGAATACAATTAAATCTCAAATCTTCCATTTCAAAGGCTACTTTTCCATTTCAAAACTAAAATGTGTTTTTAGTCAAAAATTGTCTCTTTAACAGGATAAAACCACTATGTTTCTCTGAGAAAACTATAATCAATTTTCACAAGTTTTATGTCCATTAAAAAAAATTCCATCCATTTTAATATTTTTATCCAAAAATAAATTAATTAATTTAATTGAAATCATTTACATCAAGTTATATTAACCAATTTCCATAAGATAAGTACAATCCAATAGAATTGGTGGTCTTCTCCAAAGTTCCATACCAAAAACATTTCTCATATCCCAAATCACTAGAATTTTGTATTTAATAATCCAATCAAAATGATGTTTAAGAAATTGAATTTAAATAAATATTTGAAATAAAAAAGTAAATTCAAGGTTAAATAATTTGGATAATCAGGACGTAACCACATACCTTTTCTCGAAACTCAACACTTAGAATGACAACCATCAATGAGAACGATTGAGTAGAAGACCAAAAATCTCTACCTAAAAATGAGATCCAATATCCTAGAGCATAGACACATCAACGCCACAATGATCTAATGAAACCCCAATTTATGATAAATAGATAACGATAAATAATTATGGATAACACATACTTAGAAATCACACCATAAGAGAATTGATGATTAAAAGTCAAACGAAAGGATTGAGAAGGGTTGGACTGCTTCAAGATCACATGGGGAAGGATTTGGGTCAAGAGAGTTGAAACTGGAACGGAGGAAAGAAAATATCTTAGTCAGGTATCCCATTTAAAAAAATAGTTAGGGTATTTCATGACATGTAATACAATTTCACAATGGGAAATAGTTAATATTCCAAAAATCTAAAAAATGTGTTACCAGAAATTAAAAACAATCCATTATATATCTCATGACGTGTAAAGTCTTATCAGGATCAGAAATCATCACAGCCTGATGCCTTTTATGACTTTCTCCATGAATTATTATACTTTTTTAACATAGTTATTGTGTGTGTAATCCTCCTACAACCTACAAAAAATGTTGTTTAATGCGAGGAACCAAAAAATCTATGACAACATCATTATTGCTATCCTTTCCATTCATTCTCAAACATACTCTGTCAATGAAATGGAAAAACTATAACAATGTAAAAGATGTACCTTTCATATCGTTAATGGGACAATACAACCTCCTAACCATAAAAAAAGTTTGTCCCTTGAAAGACAATGAGGAAGCATACATACCCGAAAGATGAGGCCACTTCTCACTCATCAGTGGCTCATGTTCCCACATATCATGATAAAGATAGTCATAATTGCATATCACATTATCCAATGTAATCATACTCCCATATAGTATCATGGACTTAGAATCAACTATACTGACACGCCCCTTAGTCATAAAAAATTCAGAATCAATCTCAAGATTAGTCCAGTTGAAAACATGATAGGGATCATATAAAAACTTTCTCAACTATGAAACATGAAATAAATTATGTATCAACATCAGCTTTAGTGGATGTGATAAATGGTAGGCAACATTTCCCAACTATTAAACAACCCTAAAAGGTCCCACAAAATGAGGGTGAAGCAACAAATTCATCACAAGTCATCGATGACCTATCCAAGGTGAAAATTTGAAGAAAAAAGGTCACCGACGGAGAAATTCAAATATCTAAGAAAAATATGATCAAAATTTCTAAATCTTCATTGTTCTATCAGAATTATATAATAAATTAATTGAATATTCATTATCGTCTCTTGCACCAAACATAGTCCAACCACGAAACATGAACGAATCTATAAAGAACACAAGGAATGTATATATGTTCGTCCATAGAATGGTTCCAAAGGAGAAATTTGGATCATGGACTGATAACTATTATATTAAGAAACCATAACCATCACCAAATGATTGTTATAATCCCCACCATTGTCAAAAACACGAGTGCGGATCAAATAATAAAAATCTGTATAGCTATCTCTATATGGCCATCTGAAGGTGGATGGTCTTACCATACTCAAATGGATATGATATCCAAGTGCCTAAAAAAGGCCTATTAAAAAATGATAGGTGAATTGAAGATCCTTATATGAGACTATAAAAAATTTAAATCCTTGAAAATTAATAGTAACATTCACATATATATTTCTTAACTCCTCAACATTGTTGGTATCATGAATGAGTATAAAGTGAGTTGATCTGGTCAGCCTATCGATCACAACACAAATTAGTTTCTTCATTCTCTGGGTATGAGGCAACCCAAACACAATGTCTATTGAAATTTCATCCAACTTCTTTGTAGGGACTGAAAGTGGTCTATGTAGACAAGAAGGTTTCGGATGCTCAGCCTTCACCTGCTCACATGTGTAGCAATGAAATACAAACCCCAAAATTCCACATATCATACCTAGAAACCACAACTACCATCACCTTCCATAGAAAATCATTGTGGCTCCAAGGTTCACCTCCCAATTGGTATTTTGACAATCCCATGTTACAACCATCCTTACCTCTAACAGTGCAACAAATCAACTCTAATAACATTAAACACCCTCCTTGGAGAATCACTATAGGGAAACTATCTCCCCACCATAAAGAGAGTCTATAATGTTAAAGAATTCTTTATCATGATCTAGAACATAAATAAAAAATTTGAGATGAGCGGATGTCAAATAAATCATGGATAAAAAAACATTAACCCTTTTCTCCTAAACTCTAATAAGAAACTGTGAAAAGAGATCCATTAAATTTCCCACTTTTAAATATTCATTATCTGCCCAGGTTGGATGTTTCCTTCTTAACACCTCAATAAATGAATTCCATTTCCCCAGGTTATAAGTGATTTCATTGTCAAAATATTAAATACTTTACCCATCACCACTTTTGGAGATTAAAATCTTTTTTATAGAAGATACAAATCAAAATTTTGTTGTTTGAATATATGGTAATCCTATTTCCATAATGTTAATTTCATCAAATCTTAATGGAATTCATCACAGCTACATGATGATGATCATGTGTAGGATAATTCTTATCATGTAGCCTAGGAAAATGATATCCATAAACAAATACATGTTCACCCTACATAATAATGTATCCCAATCCTAAACCTAAGTCACTGGGAAACTGAAGTGAAGGAATTAAAATAGATTAGTCATGCTACCCGATTAGAAAAACAATATCGGGGTATTTCATGACATGTAATACAATTTCACATTGTGAAATATTTAATATTCAAAATTGCTAAAAATATATATTTCCTGGAATTAATATGGATTTTTTATTGTGTTGTGGCTCATTGTGAGTAAAATTCATTATACGGTTCCATTATAATACATTTATTGTGTTGCAAAATTGGTTGAATCCTCATTCACATTAACACATTATTTTGTGTATATTATTATTTTATTAATATCCAAACTGTGTATTTTGTTTAATAATTTTCAACTATTGACAATTTTTTATTTGACATTTGAAATATTTATATTTGTTCTAATACATATTTTAATATCTATTTTAGATGTTTTTTGGATAATTTCAAATTAATTATTTCATTTATTTAATTTACATTCATTTTTTCTCTTCATTATTATTTATATAAAAAAAATCAACTTCTTTATTTTAATTCATTTATATTTTATGTAATTATTTTTTTCCTTTACTATGTTTTCATTTCTATAAGATTAATTATTCAATTTAATTAATTCAACATTTTTTTAAATTAATAAATTCTAAATTTGGTTTTGATTCAGTAAATAATTAAATTTATTATAAAAATTTAATTTAATTCTTCAAATATTTTTTATATTAATATAATTTTATTTTATATTAATATTATTTTCTCATTAACACGTAAAATAATGTAATTAGTTATTTAATATAATGGTCCTTATGTTAATTTTTATTATTATTTTAGATTAAATTATCTGCTACAATATTGTTAAATTAAATAAAATATATATTTAATAATTATTAATTAATATTATTTTGTTTTTATCAATTTTAAATTATTAATTATAGTTTAAATTTAATTTTATTAATTTATTTAATGGGGTTTTTGAGTAAAATTATGTTTTCTTTTAAAATTTTTGTTTTTTAGGTGATGTAGTCGTCATCCCTCTGTTACTTTTTTGGACTCCCCATCATCTTCTCCCAATGGTGACTCCCTATGTAACTATTTCAATCCTCCCTTTTCCAAAAAAAAGGCCAACCCGCCGTCACCTCAATAACCCATGATTCATTAATCTCTATACCAACTCCTTTACTCATTATTGGTTCTAATACCCCCTACCAACTCCAATCCTATTTACCCACCACCACTATGTCACGATTGGTCCATCCTTTTGTTGGATTTCTCATCAACTCCCAATTTTACCCCAACTCCTATGGTGACTCATGGAGTCACTACCATCAGTCACCTCCACACCATCAAATACTTCCAAAATCACAGTCAACCTCCACTGTAGCACCCAACAGTAACTCGAGGAGTCACTTCCACCACATCTTTTGATTCATTGCTCCTTCCAGTCACCATCATTCCACCACAGGTCATTAATAACATTATAAAAATTCAATAGAAGCATAAATTCATAATAGCAGTATAAATAATTTTTATCACCAATGAGAATAGAAGAAAAGAAAATAAATAGCACAATACCAAAATCAGAACCAGATTTTATAACACCCACCATGGATAAAACCAAGCTACACATTGAAGAAATACACTATTGATGTTGTTCCAATATATACCTGTTGAGTTCTACCACATCGAATTTGAGAATGACAAGCCACCTTAATCAATTAGAATAAGAAGGTCTCATCAGCAATGAGACCTTCCTAGCCCACTGGATCTATCTATCTCCCCAACATCAACTGATTCCCACCCATACTATTTAATTTTAATTTTTTGTTTATAATTATCTATATATAATGTTACATATATGATAATGATAATATATAATAATAATTGTAATAAATATATTTATATATAAATAATAATAATTGAGTATATTTATCAATAAATTTAATACTTATAATATATTTATTTTCACATATTATACAGATAATAAATCCATCTAATAAAAATATATATTAAACATGCATATATATATTTTAGGACAACATTTATATAAGTAAATTTTAATATGTACATTTATTTTTATAAAAAAATATTTTTATATTTATTGTATAATGTTCTCTTTTTTTAGCACAAGAGGAGACGAACATGAGGAGTGTTCAAAGGTATTGATAACATGGTAACATAATAGGGAATTCATAGGTCATTAAAAATATTTTATTATGTTTATTTGTATTTTATAGATGAATGGTGATGAGAGCATCAAGGGACACCATGTGGATTTTGGACCAGTTAGATAATTTCATCCTTGCTTTTTTTTGAAAAATAGTGGCATTGATTACTCTTATCACTAGAGGCCAACATAGCCTGGGAACTAGAACAATGTTCTTTTTAAAGATAGGCACCTTGATCCATAATCTCCTACATTTTCATTCTTTTTTAATTCCACATTTTTGTTTTATTTTTAGTGTGTCGTTATGTTTTATTAATTCAATTGGTGTGTTGGATAGTTTATACATGTTCATTTTTTTGTGATTTCGAATCTCTAGTGATTATGATATAATTTACAAGGATATATTCTAGCAGTGATGCTTGACGTAACCTAGAGACCTAAGCATCATTTTAATAGTTATATTGTTACCAAATTAGTGGATTGTGACTATGAATTTTGGACAGTGAGAGAGAACCATTACACAGGAATATTATTATACTGTAAGGAATCATTTATTTTCAACCTCTTTTATCAGTTTCTAGATTTGGTAATTGTGTTGGGTTGTACAATTGGAAAATCAAAGTAGGATCATTAGGGCCTATGAGAATTTTGTGTGGGGTGACTCTTTTTAGTGATTCTCTTTTCAGTTTATACCAATACTCAATCACGGAAGAAATTATATGTTTTACTATTCAATGATTATGTGAAATAGGTGTGTTCATCAATCTATTTGTCATGCATGGATTGAATTGAATTTTTTTTACTAAATTCTAATGTTGATATATGATAGGGAGTTGAGGTTGGATGTAGAGGGATCTGGCCTTGTTATTATTGACATACTTCTTATTTGAATTTCTTCCTTTTCTTATTCTTTATCATTTTTTCATATTTTGTTTTCCTTTATAATCAGTTTTTCTTAACCCTTTTTTTCTTTTTCAACATTTTGTAATTTGTTTTTTTCTTATAAAAATATTTAAAACACAAATAAAACTCAAAATTATCAATATGCCTCTCAACACTACTTCTTTAAGAGATTCCATGAGGTTAGCCAATGTTCTATATATTGGGTCCTATAAATGTATCTTTAACCATCTTCATGAAAAGTACACCCATAAATTATTTATTTTATTGATATGGAAGAAATCATTTCCTTAGTATAGTTTTCCATTGTATATTAAACGATAACAACAAACTACAAAAAAAAATTGATGAAAACATAATGAAAAAAAATAATGAGACCAGCCTAACCATAAAAAGATTATATTAAATTATTTTCATATATATTTTAGGAAAATTTCAACATTATTAATCTATATGATTTTAAATATCTAATTATAGAATTTATGGATGATTTGAGACCACAAGAATTAAAATCCCTAGATATGAAATTAATTTAATTTTCTAACATTATTCCTAAGACCAATGTTTCAGTGGAGATGATGTTTCCCGTATTCGAAATTGACTACCCATGGAATTGTGTTTGGAGTTTGAAGATCCACATTCATAGGAAGTATTCAAGAGGTGGTATGATATGTAATACGAAGTTATTGAAGATGATGGGAACATTATTGAGGAACAATTTATTTCCAACACTTCGTTAGATACTTTTTGTTTCATTAACTATTATAATAATTATCCTTATTTAAATAGGTCATGAAAAAACAATATATTTTACCCCACTCCTATGATAAAACCACCCTAAATGTGGTATGTTTTTAATAATGTATGGATTTGGATTACCACCTCCCTCCTTCCACAACCGCATGACCATGATAAATATTCAACTAGGAGAAACTAGCTGCACAACCTACGAGAGTTGGAATTTTTTTTGATGAATCAATATTTTAATTTAAATTATATAATATTTAATAAGATTTAGATTGTGTTTCTCTTATATCGAGAATTGATAATTTTACTCATATATGTGATTCCATTTAGATTCAAGAGGAACATGAGGTTTCACATACTGTGGAATTAATGGAACTCCAAATTTTGAATGAAAATTCTATTTTGGGATCTATTGTCGTAGATGAATTACTAATTTTCTAAATAAGAAAAAACATAATGATGACATATTTTTGTTTTCCATGTAAATTTTTTTATTGGATTAAATCAAGAGACAAGACTCATCTAAGTGTTGAAGCCTCACCACATGACCTCACTCGCCTCCAAATTGAAGGAGGGTAGTATCCCTACTTTTCTTCTCCCCTCTGCCAATTCAGATGATGTACTATACTACTAAGGATGGGGAATTTTCTGAAGCAGCAGAAGGGGTATATCACCGAAGAAAATTGTTTGATGTTGGGAAGAACAACATCTAGTGGTTCTAATGAAAGAATACATATCCCCCGTCAGATTGCAGTTGATCCACTGAATATCCAATTATAGAATGTAAAAGTATAACAATCATTAAGGGGATACCCAAATATTGTATTTGTTAATTTCCTTTTTAAGTATCATAATCATTTATATTTTAATTTTTTTTCTATTTTTGGAAGATAATTTCATAGAAATTCCTTGTGCTAATCTATCAAGGTCGGAGGGGCGAGTTCTTTGAAATTTCGATGATCAGGAAAAATTATTATTTAAATTGTTTTCTTTATAATTTTAACTTCTAATTATGAAAACTAATTTCAAATTTTTATATATTTTATGTACATTATTTTAGCATTCACTGACCCTTCCCAATAAAATCGTTGGGAGTCATCATTCAAAAAAACGAGATGCTTCTACATTATGTAATTATGGATTTTAATTTTCTTGATATTAAGAATGTGAATTAATTTCATGCTACTATAAATTAAGTGTTTAATATTAAAACCCAAATCCACGAATTTGTTTTCATATTTCAATTTTATGGATTTAAAGATATCAAAAATTTTGAGAGTTGAAAATTTTCACAGCTGTGTTATTAAATCTTCCCTATATCAACATTACTATCTTTAATTTTAAAAATAATGTACAAAATACTTTATAATTCTACATTTTGAAATTCAATTAAATTTTTTTTGTCTTTCTATAACATATTAATTAATGAAATTTTAAATTAAATTATTCTTTTTTTATTTAGTGGTGGTTGGTGGGGTGTCTTTTAATTATATTTTTTATTGTTTTTTATTTTCCTTTATTTTTTGTGTGGTAAGGTAAATTTATGAACATTAATTGATACCCCTTCAAAATCCCTTATCTATAGAATTTACCAATATATTTTATCATAGTTTTTTCTCACCACAATAGTGAAAATTGGGGACAATGTTTAGTCTTATGTGTATTGCGAGAAGGTTCTTTATGGACACATAAAATTCCCATTTGATTGTTTTAAAAAATTGTCCAAAATATGTTTACAAATATTTTAAAATTATTTCAAAAAAATTTCAAATTATTTCACAAATTTATGATTATTTGGAGTAATCTTCAATTCTATTCTATCATTCATAGTGGATAACTATTTTCTGGTTATTGAGGGTTGCACTGAGTCTAAAATAATTGAGGATGTGTGATTTTTTAGTGGAGTAACATATTTTTTCTAATTATTTTCTATTATTGACTAAAGAAGGGAGTGGGATAGGATATTTATTTTTAATTTTGATCATTAATTTAGGAAACTGGAAATTTGAACTCAAAATTAGGGGACTAATGTTTTTGTAAAAACATAATCATGTTAGGGATCCAACTCAAATATAAATCATAGAATTCATTCGATACCAGTGTAAAATGGGAAAATGGAATCCCACAATCATAATATAATACTTTTGGAACTGTTTTTGTTTGATATCCCTCTATACATTAATATAAGTAAATTTTCATAGTGATTCTCACAAAAGTGTTTGGGTATAATAAAAAAATCAAATTAGTGCCATGTAGTTAAAAATTGTGTACATTAGGGTGAGGGGGATTAAAACACTGGTGAAGATGGGGACAATGGACTTGTTTATAAATAATTTGTATAGTATCAATTATGTTACTTAAAAATGGACTTTAATTTTTGAATCATAGGGGAAACTGAAATTTGAATGTTTTTTTGTTGATATTTTAATTCCATTTTATTTAACATGTCATCACTCATAGAATTTGTAAATGAACAAGAAATAATGTAGGAATGAATGTGATTTCTTATGAGAGGAATGAAATTCTTGACTGTGAATGAATATGTGTTTCCTTTGAATTATAGTGTATTTTTATGAACTAGGTAAGAACATTTTTGAATAGATTCTCTAAAAATACATTCCACATTTTGTGCCACTATTTTTATATTCCAAACGAGCATCATTGTAGTATTAATGTGAAAAATCATTTATGGTACTTTTCAAAGTCAAAATACAAGAATTATTTAGAGGAAAATCAAACATTTAAGTGTGGGGAGTATGATTCGAGAGTTTTTCAATGCACATTTCCACATCATTTTGTGTATTTTAAAATTTTATTAATAACCAAATAATGTATTTTGTTTAATAATTTCCATCTATTTTTTATTTTTTCTTTCAGTGTTAAAATGGTAATGTTTAATTTAAAAATGTATTTTAATGATTGGTCAATCCATTTTTTGGATAAATAAATGTTATTTATTTTAATATTTTATTTTACAATAATTATTTTCTAATTTATTGATTAAATTTTAATATATATTACTTAGTTTTTTTATTTTATTAATTATTTGTTTTTATTTACATTTTTTCATTTAATTTTGATTTAATAATTAATTTAATTAATTCACTATTTTTATTTGTCAATAAATAAATCCAAAAATGGGTTTTTATTATTCAAATAAATAAATTATTTATAAAAATTTAATTCTATTTATTGAATATTTTAATGCATAGTATTGTTTTATTTTAATTTATTTCAATTATTTCATTAATTATGGTAATTATATTAATTATTTATTAATTTAGGAGAAATTATGTAAAAAAATTTAAATTTTTATAATTTAATTTATTTACTAAATATTTTTAGTTGTCAATAAAATCATTATTGAATAATTTTTATTTAATTTTGTATTGTTTTATAAAATTTCAAAATATATGTTTAAATTTAATATTCATTTATTAATTTAGTTAATTTATATATTTAATTAAATTTTTTTAGTTATTTTTCATAATTTTTTTAAAAAATAATTTTGGTGTTGTTTTTTTCAAACATCATTAATTTGATCACTCCCAACCAATATCTCTTAATGGTGACTCCCTTCCACTCATCCCATTGAATCAAAATCCAACCCATTATCACATATTTCACCCATGATTCACTGTTGGTCATCTCACCAACATTACCCACATTTAGATCCAACACCCATCACTTTCTCCTATTGTATTTACCCCCAATATTGGTGTCATATTGCTCCCTCTCTTTTCCAGATTGCATATCCACTCACTATTCTACCCCAACTATAGTGGTGGCTCATTTTGTCACTGACTACTCTCATCACTCCACCTTACACCTGCTCTAAACTCTGCCTCTCCCTCTATTGAAGCACCCATCAGTGACTAGAGGAGTCACAACCAGCACCACAATTCACCCACCACTCCTTCCACTCGATATTTTACCAACAAAGATAACAAAATGATTTAGAACATATTCAACCTTAGAAACATTTCACATCCTCAGTTGAAATAAATTTTCACTTGGCCAATGATTTTAGATGAAAATAAAATAATCATATCCAAACCCCAATCAAAACAACATTTCACTCAACCGACCAGGATGAAACAAAAATACCTATGGACGACATCCAATCATGCTATTGTGAGGATATGTACTGGTTGAGTCCCGTCGTGTCAAATCTGAGAATAATTATCCACATTCGTCTATTATAAAAATATGAATGTGACACCTTTTTTGATCTCACTCTTCCACCATGCCATATCTGAAAGGTAAACATAGAGACGATATAACACTCACCACTTTAAGGACCAACCACTCTGGAATGGAGCCATTTTGATGTCGAGGACTTGCCTCTCTGAACCACCTCCAACCATTGATTCATAGAATTTGAACCCAAAATACCATGTCCCTGATGTAACACCACCATCATGGTATATTCATCCCCCAAGACATATTCCTCTATGATTGTCCCCCTGATCTCCCCATCACTCGTTCCTCGAATGATTCCCCCACCCACCTCATTAATTTAAATTTTACATTTTAATAATTATTTATATAATATTACATAATATATATATATAGTTAAATAATTTTTTAATTAGTTCTTATATTAATAAATAGATTTAAAATATATAATATATTTATTTTTACATGTTTTACTAATAATAAAATCAGCCTGATAAAAATATACATTTAACATATATATTTATATATATATATATATATATTAATTATAAGAATTTTATGACCAAGTTAATATACATATATTTGAATACGTAGTTTTTTTTATAATAAATATTTATTAATGTAATGTATGAAAATTTCTTTTTTCCGATTGTTTGGAAAAGGGGGAGCTAAAAATTAGTGGTGTTTAAATGTAATGAGAATATGGGAATGTGTATGATGATTTCAAGGTAATTGAAAATTGTTGATTATGTTCATTAAGAGTTGATGAAATACTAGGGAAGAGATCATCAAGGGACATCATGTGTATTTTAGTACTATTATTTTGTTTCTTCAATTCAATTAATTTTGGTTTTTGAATAAGAGGGGCAATGACATCTCTCGTCACTAGGGACCAACAAACCATGGATACAATAAGTTTTTTCTTCCTTGAGATGGTCACCCCACCCATCCATCTTCTCAATTTTCATTATTTACATTTTCTTATTTTTAAGTAATTATTTGTTTCTATATTGTTTTATAAATTTAGTTATGTTATTTTTGTTTTTTTTCATTATTTTTTATGTGATTTGGATTCCCCAGTGATGGAGATCTCTTTTATAAGCCAATATTAGGGTAGTGAATCCAAACATAACCAGGATATATAAGCATTATTTCAGTTGTCATTTCATCTTCAACTTATTTTATTGTGACTGTGAACTTGCCTAAGAGATAGTGCATCATTGTAATGGATATGTTTTTTACTATACTTCATCATTTAATTTACTCTTCCTCTATTAGATTCTCAACTGTGTGGGTGAGTTGGGTTTTGTGATTTAATGATCTCAGAAAGATCATTATGGGTTGTGATAACTCCTAGCTAGGATTACATTGCTGAGTGATTCACTTGGACTTTTGGATAAATGCTCACTCACTAAATAAATTATAGGTTTATTTGTTCAATTTTTACATGAAATTGGTGTTCTCTTCAAGCCATTGATCGCAAATTGAGTGAATTAATTTTTGTATTCAATTATTAAGTTGATATATGATAACGAGTTTATGGTGGATCCACCTAGATCTATCCTTTTTCTTACTATCATCATTCTTCCTTTTATTTATTCATTTCCTTTTTCATTTCCATTTTGTTCGGTTTCTTTTATTTTACATATGTTTTCTCTCACATTCATTATCCTCGGAATTTATTTAAAAGATATTTCATTTTTTTGTTTCTATTTTGAAAATATTCAATATATGAATATATTTTTGGAAATACCACTGAGAATCTTGACACTACATTCAAAAGAGGGACCCAACCATATCCACTAGGATATATCATAGGTCATATAAATGTATATGTGACCATCCTCATGATAAGGTTACCCAAAAATTTCAATTACTCCCAATTCATGTAAGGGGTGGAGGGTGGACTAGGATAATTTTGATCAGAACCACTATAGTAATTTCGTGTATCTATTTATTTTTATTTCAACATAATTTATTTAAATTTCTATAAAATAACATTTATATAATTAAAATACTTAATTGAATTTTAAAAACCCAATTCACCCTCGTTTGGGATATGTCTTATCTTCACACATGGACTAATAATTATCATTATAACATAACCCAAAAATAAATTTAAATATGTAGATATATATATTATATTTTTTGAAAAGAGTATATTAATTAACCTTCATGGGGAAAGAACGTTTCTCGATGGCAGGATCAAGTTCAAATGATTGATGGATACAATAATGACCAACTCATTTTGATGGTACTAATAATTGGTACTGAGAATTATAGAGTGAGGGATTTTGTATGAAAATTAGAATTTATGAATGAAAAATAAAGGGAAATCTATACAATATTCTAGAAATCAATCTTGAGTCATTAGTTTGTACTAATTTCTTAATGGAATTTTTATTTACATGGAGATTAATATTTTATATGGTAAAATATTTATGCATTCTTATAGTCAATTATCTACTTATAAATATTCACATGAGATATATAAAATTATACAATATAAATGGCATGGCATTTATAATTTTATTATATTATTATGGGCTTATTAAGAAATGGAAATCAAGAATTTAAAAAGAGTGAAGATTAGACTATAAATGAAATTTTCAATATATTCTCTATATTGGAAATAGAATGAGTTCTTTAGAAGATGATCCTAAAATTATGGTTCTTATTAAAATATAACTTATAGAAATTCCAAACTAGTTGCATAATAAAACTTTTTTTAAATATGAAAGTAATAAAATCAAGGTGTATACACTTGATGTGCTTGTTAGATAAGTGTAACAATATGAGAGGAAACATAAAGATCCTTTAGAAGATGATAATTCCATGAGCAATGGAATTACATTTAAATAAAATTCTCTAACATACTCTTTTAATTTTTTATTATAGATTACTAACTAGAATGATACTACATATGTTATAAAAGGAGGATATATAAGGAAGAGAGGATACTCAAAGGGATCTGAAATAGGATTTCCTAAGGATGATTGGAAGGATAAGAAGAAAGATACATTCATTTCTAATTATGTTCAATATGTAAATTTTTTTCATTGTATCAAAATTGGGAACATCAATAATGGTTTCCAAAAATTAAATTATGGAACGAATAAGGGGAATAAATACAAGAAATAAAATTTTTATATTTAAGCATGATTGGATTTCAGTAAGGATTCAAGTAATTATAAAAATTAGTTTCAAAAAAGGATGTTAAAAACATATTCATAATAGATTCATAAAATAATTTTTCCGACTTTACATATTATTCACCTTATAATTCTAAATCTAAAAACATTCTATTTAGGAATTTTTTAAATATATTTTAATACTAAAACATAAATTAGAAAATGTCACCATTTTATATTAAGATATTAAGAATAAACATATATTCTTTCTTATGGAAGTAAAAATCTTATGAAATATATCCATGATGAGAAAACATATCCGCATTTATATCTATAAATTGACCAAGAAATTATGAAAAAAAATCATCTAGAAAAGGAGAAATTAAAAATATATTTTTATTTTATATCAAAATTCTATGAAGCTGAATGAAAGAATTTTCATAATTGTCTTAAATAGGATAAATGGCTAAGAAATGAGGATAAAATTTTAATGTCCAATAAGTCAATTTTTTAAAAAGTGGATAAATCATTAATAAAATGTGTAGATTCAATAAAAAGATCAAATAGAATCCTCATCTTGTTTATGGTAGAAACATTCATAAAATTTACAATATATTATCTATTAAATGAATGAATTGAAGAACATCTATCATTATATATTTTTTGTCTTATAAAATTTCATTATAGAAATTATTTTTCATTGAGAATTCCATTGTATCATAGAAATAAAAAGGTATTCATTCCTAAATATTTATCTTCTAGATTTAAAATAAACAATTGTTTGAAATTGGATTATATTACTATTAATCCATATGATTGTCTTATTGGACCCAAATTTCCATGGGCACTGATGATCTCATAAATTTATTATTACAATAAATATGAATTAGGAGCGTCAAAAATGATGTTTTGTTCATGGATAGTGGATTCATAAGAAACATAATTGGGGATATATCAAAATTTATATCATTGAACCAATTTTATGGTGGTAATTATCTTTTTAGTGATAATTATTATGGGAAGGGAAAATGTATCGATGAGTTTTGAATTTCAAGTTATTTTATTATTTATAATGTTTTAAATGTTAAATAATTTATTTGTTTCTATAGTTCTAACTTTTCCTATTATTATTCTATGTCTGTCATTATAATTGGTCATACTACCCCTTAAAAGGTAAAATGTTGTGTTCTGAATCCTAAAATGTATAGAGTGAGTTCTACCTCAAAGGGATAAATGAAGAATTATCATGTTTTCTATCAATGTTGAAAAAGATGGATTGGGTTGTCTTTAAGACTCCATATGAAAAATAAATTATATCTTCATGGGGATTCCATGTGGAAAAAAGAGTGTAAGATTGAATTATAGTGGATATATTTTATATCATCAATCTATGTTCATGAGAGGGTCGAAGAGTAGACGATAAACAATTATATTTGAATCACTATAAAAACATTCATTGTCCATTTTTTTATGTTGTATTTCTTTTATATCATTTATGTAACCTTAAAATATTAAAATTCAATAATAAAGTATAAAACGTTCAATTGTCCCCTCTCATGGATATCCTCTATTTTCTCTTTGGGACCAATGGTTTATTCTATGAGACACATATTTTAATAATATTGTGGCTTACATGTGACTATATAGAGTATATAGTTCTCTAAATATTTGTTTTTATATAGGAAATAAAGTTTCATGGTTACAAACATTAATACATTCTCCTTGTGATAGTTGTGATTTTATTTATGATGAAATATATTTTATGATAATGATAATGATAGCATGAATAGAATAGTTATTGAATATGATTAGATATATATGATGAGAATTACTTATGTTATTAGTTCAATTATGGATATGAGATCATGTGATTTATTGAATCATGTATTTATTTTTATTTCATGTGATTGGAATACTAATGCATAATCGACTACCACCTGAGGGTGGGATTCTCTTTTGAAACCCAGACCACACTGGGAGAGACATCACGTGTGATATATAAATTATAAACCTAGTTATCTCACCACCTGTGGATATTTTTGTGATTTATATATGTTATAGATAATTCAATTTGTAGGAGGGATGATTTCAATTTCACTTATAATGCCTTTATGTGCGTGATGTGGTTATAAGGATGGTGACATGAGGTTTTTGTTGGTAACGGTTCAGGGTGTTAATGAAAGTAAAATGTTTCTAAATTTAGTTACAAATTTTTTTTATACCCTATTATGGTTCTAAATATATTGAAATTGATCTTGGGACATGATATGAGGATGGAGTTTCACAGTGTATGGATATATATTTTTGAGTGATTTCCACCATTACCCTAGTGGGAGCCACATGTTTTCTGATATTGGAGATATTTGATTCAATAAACACAATTTGAAGCATAGTGTGGGTGAAAATGGGTATTATGGTGCCTTTGGAATTAATGTGTTTCCAACCACTGTTCAAGTGAGTTATTTAGACAATTTTTTAAAATTATTTATTTAATTATATGTTATAGAAAATTGATAAAGGAGGATGGGTTATTTATTTATCCAAGGAATGGCCACTCACTCATCGTACCTATCACTCTTAAACTCTCTTATCCCATTTAGAAATTCCTATCATTTAAGGTTGATTTTTTGTGTTCTATCCTATTCAGGATTGTAACATATTAGGAATACAATCTCCATGAGTCTAATAACTATTTATTATTTTGTACCCTTATATCTCACTTGTTAATCCATAAAATGGGTATTTTTTAGGTTTATTGTTTTCAATCATATGGAGATCATCTAGATGGTGATACTCAACATGTTTTTTGAAATCCTTATCCAAAATATAGAATAATTCAAGGAAAATTGCATTATGATTTTAATGAAAAAGTGTTAAACACACCCCTTTCACACTGTTCATTAATGATCACACATTGAGCTCTCATAGATATCTCTCACTGGATAAAATGATCTCTCTTTGTATATATAATGATTTATGAATATCCATAACCACATAAATTGGTATGATAATACGAGTTAAAACATAACACAATTACCTCCAATAACCCACAATCCAATTACATAAAAAACCTACACCTTTGACAACTAAAAAATATTCTAATATAATATATTGTGTCAATGTAAAATATATATCAACTATGATGTAATTGAATGGTAGGTTAGGTTTTTTAACCCCATTGAAGATATTTTTGGGTAAATATAATACTCCATTTATTCTCCTCCTCTACCTCAAATCCATTGTATCATCTACAATGGTTAGGGATCTCCATAGAATAAACATGTATAACATATCTATTGGGTACTCCTTCATGTGTTTCTTCATAAGTCACTAAATTTATCAACACATCAACTAATGTATCCAATGTATGGGAATTTGAATATTATTATAGGTATACTCTTGGCTCCCACTCATCAGTCATTAACTCATTCTTGTATACTGAATTGTTTTTATGAAATCCTTTACTATAAAGAACATCAATGTTGTGAATTGCTAGGTTCTGGAGGCACGATATCACCTAGAAACTATGATGGTTCTGAAAGGTCCTATGGAGGGTACTAAATCATCCACTACTTAATATCCCAATCCACTTTCTCAAAATCCACTTCTAATGATACTTAATTCTCTTCTTCACATTAGTTTCTGGTAGTGATAGAATATGTGTTTTATTATTAATTAATTCATCAACACTATTCAGTAAAAACATTATTGAAATTTGAATGTCCATGATCATTTAGTTCTCATGGAACCTGAAATCTCTTTTATTGATCACATTATTCTTATTCATGACCCGAATCTTATATCCAAACTTCTCATTCCTGTAGCCAATGAAGATTCATGGAGTATATCCCGCATCTAACTTCTACCTATGTTATTTAGACATGAGTGATAATTACAAACATATAAATCCTTATAAATGATAGTAAGAGGTTTATTTACTATACCATCACATTTATTGAATCTCAAAATTATTCAATATTAAGGGAGATATATGTATGGGTTTGAATTATACTAGAACTACATATACCTATAATGGATTATGTATCTTATCCAAAATCATTATTAACTTAAACATCTCAATGATTGTTCTATTTATCCTTTCCCCAACAATATTTTTTATGGGGTACATGATATTTTCTTGTCCTATTGGACTCCATTAATACTATAATAAGAATAAAATTTATTAATTGTGCAATCTCCACTATCGTCTAATCAAAGAAACATTAGCCTTATTTCTATTTCTTACTCTACCGAGGAATGGAATATATTGTAGTAGTATATTATACTGTCCTTTTTTAATAAGAATTACACACACTCACACATTTGGAAATGCATCATAAATAAATGATTGGAAAAAAATTACTACCCAATGAATCCACTTGTATGGGGTTGTGTACATTATAGTGAACTAAATCTAGTAACTTTGATTTTCATGATAAGGTATTATTGAATGATACACTTTTCTTCTTCCTATATATTCAATATTTTCAAGGATCATGCGATGGATCCTTTTTAAAACTAATGAAATTATTCTTCATAAGGGTAGATATTCCACTTTTAGAAATGCAGTTGATTATACCCTTTTATAGATTAAATAAAATATCTCTAGCAAATATATTGAATATATCTTCAAATTTCACCACAACAGTTTTGTACAAAAAAATTTATATGATTACTTGATTTATTATGATGGATCATTTTAGCATGTTATATGATCCATTGTAGAAGAAGGTTTCATAAAATTATATATCTATGTATATTTCAAATTATAGGTTGAGTGAATTATGTGGAACATTATTATGTTCCTTTTGGATGATTGTGTATCCAATATCCATCTTGACATAGATACCACCCACACTAATAATCTCTAATGTACTGGAATTACACTTCTTTAATACACCAATGTCACCGTCTTGATATTTGAAGAAATAATCAAGTCAAAATGTTAGATATTATGGTGTTATTGTATTAAAAACATTTTTGTGTCTTGGATTCATGTGAGTAAAAAAGATTATTATTTTTTATTTTATAAAATCACAAATTCTCTAGTGACATTCACATGTGCATCCTCATTTTTTCATTTTTTGTTTCTAATTTTCCATTTTCCAATATAAAATTTATATTTTTAGAATTAATTTTATATCCATGAAATAATGGGTCATTTATCATATATTACTCCAACTATATTTTGACCTTCCTATGCTCTTTCCTAGAACTCTAATTCCTACCCCTTGAGAAATTTTTTTATCTCCCTTTATTATTTTGTATGAGTGAAAAGTATTATTATAGATTTCATCCATTCTTAATGACTCTTAATTTAATTGTTCATCCATTACCATCACCATGTTTTAATTAACTCTAGGTAGTGAATTAATGTCGGTTCTGCCAATTTATACCAACTGTTGTAGAGTGTTCATAGTAGGTGGTTTGATGAACATCATTGGTCAGAGTCTTACTATTGGACAATAATTGATTCACCTAGATATAGAACCCTATAGTGTGAGTAAATAAATATAATACAGTCTATGGTAAAATATTTATCATCATATTTTAAAATAGAATCATTTTATGAGTGTTATTCGAATGGTATGTATTATTTAACTTCATATAGAGGTCATATACAGTAGTATACTAATTAGCGTAGTTTTGGACAGTATGACCAATAAATTTGAGGATTTTATCTGCAAAATTATTGTTTTTTTTCTCCAATTTGGTTTCCTCTTTTGAATATATGTTGACTCCCTTATATAAAATGGGGTTATAAAGGTCCTTCAAATTAAGGGAATATTATATTCTAGATTTCCAAATGGATTTTTTAATGAATACAACATGATCATTCCTCCAATGGATTCCCCTCCCTTGAATTTCATTTTTTTTATAAAAGGAGGGTATAATTTTGAAAAATGGAGTGAATTTTTGCATCCCTAATAGTATAATATTGTAGAATCGACTCTTAGATCATTAATAAAAAATTCTAATTGATCAAGATACGATCAAATTGGTCTTAATAATAGAGATTGACCGATAAAATGGAAGAGACATGTAAATCATGTCGAGCTTTGATGAATGTTAGTGTAGTACACAAAATGTTTCTATAAATATATCTAAAGAAGAAATTTTGTCTTGTTATATGGAATGGAGGTACTATAACACCATGAAAATTTACTGGGATTTAATAGATCATAGAGATCTCATTTATCTCTATTCTTAATTTCATTTTTTCCATTGCAATATATATGACAGAAAAATCAGAATGTGGATCAAAACCTAAAATATGAGAAAAAAATAATTTTCCAATCACAAAAGTAAATATCCACTAATCAATACCCTTTCTCTGTCAACCCATTTTGTATTAGATGTTGTGATTCAGTGGTCATTTAGAGAGATTAATAGAGGGAAATTTAGATTATTTAAATGATAACAAATGATTACAAAATAACCACTCAACATCACCTTTTATTTCTCATAAATTTTACCCTCAAGGATATCTCTCTCACTAGATAAAATGATTTATCTTAGATATAATTGTTATTGACTACTCTACTATACCTCCTAAAATATTTATGTTGTGTTGAGATCAAAATAATCACATCTCTATCTAATCCCCTATAGACCATGGACAAAAAACATGGTTTCTACCTGCACCTTTCAAAACTCCCATGGATTCCAAAATAATTGTTAGGGTAAATATAAAAAATGTGGAATCAAAAATGTAAATTCATGGTAGGTGATATTTTTTATCCACCTTTACTAATATTGTTGGGGTAATAACCCATGATTATAAAATATGAATATCATATGTGATAGTGTGTATGACACACAAAACCAACCGTATAAGGGAAGATAACATCAATTAAAATTGAAATGTATTTATTTTTATATAAATTAACCCAATTTAATAGCTTTCGTAACATGAAAATCTTTTTTTAGCATTCATTACAGGAAGCACTGAGTTTATCATTAATTACATATAACATTGAGTGTAAATAAAATGTAAAGAATTATTATAACAATATTACACGATATAATAGTTATTACCTAGATGTTAAATAATAAGGTATGAGTTTTGATAACTTTATTATAAAACATATGGTTATATATTCATTACAATTGAATCATGATTCATTTTAGTCGAAAATAAATGCATTATGAAAAAATGTATTTTAATGAAAGATGGTTTCGTCACGTTTTGTACACATAATTTGAAACTGATCATAAAAAAGTTTATAAATGATATATAAAAAATTACGATTAATTTTGGATATATATATTTCATAATTAATATTTTGGTTAATTATTCATAATTTTTCTTAAAAAAAATCATTTTTAATTAATTGTTAAAATTACTAAATTTTAATTGTAAATAGCCTATTTATTTTGATACTTTTTAATGTCAAAATTTATATTTAATTTTACTGAAAGATATTATAGTTTAACTATAAATAAATTAATATAATGTAAGTCATTTTAGTCATTTTCTTGTATAATTTCGATATATGTTTTTTTAAAAAATACGAACATTTTCACATCAAAAAATCTCTTTCCCATCATGTATATGATATTAATTTCAAATTAAAAAATTCAACTTCTATGAATTGTATTTTGAAAAATGGATTCACCATTTAGGGTCAGAAAATTCTATTGTGTTTAATAAGGTAAAAAAATTGACAAAGAAATAGTGAATTCAGTAAAAAAAATTATTACAGTTAAAGAAAAAATGTTTTTATTTGGGTTTAAACTATAATAATAATAATGAAAATGCCCTATTATGTTATGTTACATTTATTGAATGATTATATTTATATAATGGTCATAAATTTTATAGAAATATGGCTAATCATTCCCACATTCTATTAAATATGACCTATATAATAATTTATGTATTGAGAAAGACAAAGAATATATATTCATACTTTTAATATCTCTAATTATTTGGGATAGGGAAAAAAATATTTTATGTAATATGTTTTATTTTTAAAAATAAAATTGTTTTTTATCATGATATTTTATTTTATTTTATTTTTGAGAATAATTAGTTTCTTAAATATGCAATATACTTTATCTTTATAATAATTTAGTTAACAACTAAAAAAATTATATGATACTAAAAATATTTATAGTTTTGTAAAATGAATGAATTAGTTTTTATATGAATATATCCTATTAAAAATTTTCAAAAATATTATATTTTAAATCAATAATCTTATACATATTTTTTATATTCAAATAAAATTAACAATATCAATATTTTCATTGTTGTTATATTAAATGAAATGGAATTTTATTAAATAATTCCAAATTAAAAAAAAATTAAAATACTTGAACATGTTATTTTTAATTTTTAATAAACAACAAATATAGTTCATTCATAGACCAAATTATCTTTTATAGTTATTATATAGTCCCACAAAGAGTAAAAACATTATTATCACGGTTATATTTAAAGATTGTATTTCTACTAACATGAACTGGTTTTTAAAATTTATTTCTAGAAAACAAAAGATTTATATTTTATAATTTAGGTATGATATTTATAATTGGTGGTTATAAATTATCTGAAATTTCCCTTTTTAATTTTGAATTAATGTATAAATTACCTAGGTTAGAAAACTGGTTATTATAGTGAAATCCAAAAATATTAAATGTAGGAAAACATATAAGTTATGGAACTTTTTTTCTAAAAATATGTATTATTTTGTGTTGGATGTGTGGCTAGACCATATCATCCAACCACACTTTTAATTTTATTTTTTCGTTTCACTTTTGGCACTATCGACCACCAAATAGTGAATAGTTTTGAGTATTTAAAAGAATTCCAGTCCTCCACAACTAGAAAAGGGACCTCACCCCTAACATATTCACACCTCTCATTCCATTTGGATATTCCAATACCATCAAAAATATCATCCCATAATCCTTCTTAAAATCCTATAATCCTTATTTTGGGAATAAATATAACCTTTTATAGATTTAGTTCAAACCAACAGAGGATACCTGAAGAAGAGGTAATTTCCTTCAATGAGTGTCTTTATTTTACATATTTTTCTGCCTACTTAAATTTTCTTTAACAAATGATGATATAAAAATATAAGGATATTACATATAATTTTAAGATTTCATAATAATTTCCTAACCTAAAAACTTCTCTGATTTAGTAAAAGGGGGTTTAGATCACTTTTCGTGTGTACAATAGACTACCGCCTTGAGAACTGATGTTGTTCATTTTTTTATTTTCAACTCTCAAAGATGGGTATAATGATGGATATATAGTATATATATATATAATATTAATATAATATTTTTCGATATATATTAAATATTCATTATATTTATTTTTTACATTCAATTCTATAGGAGATATAATAATGTTTCATGTGAATATGGTGGACTATCGCCTCATGAAGTGATGTGATTATTCTTTCACTAAAACTTACAATAGAATGGGATAAATATAATGGAAATGATTTTATGATATATAAGAAAAATTATTATGATATTAATTATGTATTTATAATTATGTAAATATAATATTTATTTCATTTACATTCATTCCATTTCACTCATTTAAAGACGGTAACATGGTTTGTGTACGTATGGACTATTACACTCAGGAAGCAATATGAATCTATTTTCATCACCCCAAAAGAATAATTAAATATATAAGTATATATTATTGTACAAATTATATTTCTTTCAATATATATAGCTAAGATATTACTTACGACCTTTGCAAAATGATATGTGAAAATGGAAACATTACTCATGCATACGTGAAGCCTCCATCTCCGCCATCATAAGATACTTCATTTTTTATAACCTTCATTATTGACTGTTATTAAAAGTATATTTTATGTAATATACGATATTTATGCAAAGAAATTTATTCTATTGATGATATAACTATATAATATTTTCAATATCTTTAACTCTCATGATGAATCTGGTTTGAGAAAACTGGGCAATTAACACCCCAAACTATGAAAATAATTAAATATTATTAGTGAACGGGTAACAATATTTTATAAAATGATCATTTATGATATTATAAAAATTAATAGTGTCCTATAATAAGTTAATAATTGGTTTAAACCCACTTTAATTGAGTTTATGGAGCATTCAATCAAAAAGAAGGGTGATGTATGGGATTTCAAAACTCAATCTTTACACCTTTGGTTAAACATCTAATTCTTGGACAATGTCATTATAGTATTATTTTTATAAAGAATTATTATTACTTTATTTTATATTTACGCTTTTTTACATGTACATGTACTTTATCCACATATTATAATCTTTGGTTGATTCTCACTTCAATGTTATGCTCTTTATGGGGGTTTACATTTCAATATAACTCTAATTGAGATTGATTATCTTTGAGTATCAGTGAAAGGAAATTATTTAATTATTGAATAATAAAACCATTATGTTTATTTTCCACTAGTTATTAATAATAGTTACATATAAAAAATTTATTTTCCAATATCTGGTAGACAAAATGTTATATAATGTTTATTAAAAAATCTGACATTGTTTTTGTCTTTGGTCAGAAATATGATATCTAACCAATCCATGTTTTCTAAAAAAAATTAATGTTTTTAACCTTTTATAATTGAATTATTAATTATATTATAAATCATTTTACTCTTTAAAAATATTATTTCAATTAAACCTTATATCGTGCTAAAAACAATTCAGGTTTGGATTTTACCTTCAAAAAGTGTAAGTAAACATTGTTTTAACATGTATAAAATGAATGGAATTTTAATCATTTTTGAAAACACAAATATTTTAAATATTAATTTATAATTATCAATGGTTAATTTGAATGATTTTTTGGAAAAAAAAATTCTGATTTTTTTAATGTGATTTTTATACTGTTTTCAAAAGAAAAAGGATATTGGTCTTGAGAATTATTTAATGTTATTTTTATGGTATTTATTTTAATAAAAAAACAACCATTTATTAATTTATTAATGGTTATATTTATATATCATCCTTATACTTCCTCTGGATGTTTTATTAGTATCATTAACATGTATAGTATTAACATTCACTTTATTGTTTCATTTTTTATTCATTAACATCCCAATGAAATACATACTTTCCTATGATCAATATACATTAAAATTCTTATAAATATACCTTTTATTTATTATAGATATTATTATTAATTAACAAATATCTCATTTTTATATTTAGCGATTAAATTTTGATGTTATATTACTTATTATTTCAATATTGATAAATAATTATTCATTATTCTATACAGATATTTGTGGATAAAAAATAGCATTCATTAATTTAATTGATTATTAAATTTATGGCCAAATTTGGGGATATATTTATGTGTGAGGATCCTTATTGTAAATCCCCTAAAAGAATCATTAGTTATCCTCTGACAGTGAAGCTATTCCATCATTAAATTGGTTTTTACCTTTATATTTATACAATCATGTTAATGGTCTAGATGGTTGGGGTATCATGATGCTTGAGATGATAAAATCCATTAATTGAGAGTTTTGTACATTAAGGTTTTAGATGTTATTATCCAGCGGGTTTTTACAATGACGTTGCCTCTAAAATAATTTCATTTTCGGATTATTAAATAAAATTCATGTGTTATTTGTTATTTACCTTTCCATATAGATTATTCCTTATCCTTTTTTAACTGGGATTTGTGAGAAAAATTATTTACCTATTTTTATAGATTATTATTATTCATTCATGATAGATTATTTTATTATTAACTCTCATTGATCCAGTTGTCTAACCCCTATTGTTTCCATTTCCCCAATATTCAATGAAGATTACTATGTTTCATATTCAATTTTATGATACAGTGAATAAGGTTATTATTGAAAAAACATTATGTTGTAATTAGAATATTGAAATGTTATACAATATTAATGTATGTATCTATTTTACCAAGACTACAGAAATATTTGATCTTTTGATATATTATCCCATGAATCTTTTAGAAATTTATTGAAGAGGACAAAATCACTAGGTTTCTGACTTTTGGTTCTCTATAATTATCCATATTGAAAACTTCATAAATATTAAGGTACATTTTCAAAAAAAATATGTTTATTTAGTTTATCTCTTTTCATTTATATTAATTAAATATTAATTGATGGAATTGTGTGTAATTTTGTAATTATATCATAATTTTTTACATTTAGGTGTTTAATTTCATTCATTCATGATCTGATATGTATTATTATTATTTAAAGGTTATTCATACAATGTTGAAAATGTTTTTGTTCTCTATAAAATGAATTTAAAAATCTACATGCTGTATAAGGTGGAGAAATGGGTAGATTGTGGGACAAATTAAAATAATGAAAAATTACGAGTTATTATATATTAAATATAATATTCCTTGTGTTAAATAAATAAATAATATTAATTTAACATGTTGCATTGGAATCAATTATCCTAACATATGAGTATTATTTTTCAAACATTAAAATTTTAGATTGTGTTGACCTCCAGTGACCTGATTCATGTAGATGTGTATGAATGATTAGGTAGGACTAAATAATAATTAGAATAATATTTAAACATTTCCAAATAATAATCTTTAGATTCCACTAATTCTCAAAGGCATCATGGTGTTGTGTCCACCCTCGTAGGACATTATGTTGACTTACATGGATTTTTTCCACTCTAATATCATAATTGTAGATATATATCCAGATATTTTCCATGTACAATGCTTCATCACTCAATAAAATGTGATCCCAATACAATCGTTTTGGATTCACACAGAATATTAACTCATTGAATGTATCCAAAAATACAATTCTCTATTTTATATGAAATTATAATTCAGGTAATTAGCTTACATAACTAAAAAACAAGACACATAACAATGAAATGTTTCACAATACCACGTACAACCTCTATAATAATGTAGGTATCTATAGCTAAGGAATCTCAAGGAGATATTCTTCTATTTTTCAACTCTTACCTATACATTCCAAATACATTGCTTGAATATGAGAAAATATATTCAATACCATGATCTAATGTTTACTATTTTTTTCAAGATCTTCTTCGTGCATGAATTTTGTATTAAATTCCATAGTTAGATCTTTTAAATGAAAAAAAATAATCCAAAATAGTTTTGTGATCCCAGATCATTAGGTAAATAACTGGAATACTAAATTTAAAATATTGGAATAACTAGATATAATTGATCATCTATGTAGCAATGTGGATAACATGCATCGATTTTGGGGAACAAAATAGTATCATAACATTCTTTTCAATCAAAATTGATAAATTCATTAAAAAAAACCCATCATGGTGTTATATCGTTAGGGGTAGTGGGACTATACTATGATTCTATTGGGACATCACCATAGGATATAAATGTTGCAATCCATATGAAATGATCTTATTTCTCAATTTTCACATGGATTGATCATTTTTTATGAGAAAGAGTATATATTGGGAAACCCATTCTAGCAGTAGTGGTTAGTTTTTGGATGTTATTATTGGTATCATAGATATTTGATTCTATTTTTTGTGTTTTAATGTGATTCTAAATATATATGATTGAGTATAATGGATGTGGTTTTCTTAACATTCAACATAATCGAAAACGGTCTACTATAGATAATGTAAATGTGAGTGATTATGTGAATGATCAAATTGATGATTTACAATGATAGATGCATAGTTTTTGTATCTAATAAAAAATTAATAAGGGAGTAATATCATTACAATATAATTTATATTAATAATTATACTCACTATAGGAATTTTTACATGACATCATAGAAAGAATCACCCAATAAAGTGGAAGAATCTAGTTATGGGGGAAAATATTAATTAGAACCTATAAGGTATGATCCTTTTTCAACACATGGTATATAGTTTCGTGGAATCCTCACATCATGTCTTTGAAGAACCAAGGAACCCACATATAAGGTGTTTAAGGAGGATTTCATGGAAATTAATAAAGTATTTATCAATATAATAACACCAAGATAGCTTATAAAAATCCTGATTCTGCATCATATAAAATATATTCGGAAATATATATGATTTTGAAATAATTTAGAGGGATTAATGGAAATGAGTTCAATATGAATAACTTTTTCTGAATAAAAATAAAAATTTGTCCAAGATTAGTCAACTAACACATGGTAATTTTTATAGTATAAAAACAATGATATGTATGTTATTTCAATCTTAAAAAAAATAATTATGAGATAAAAAAGGACTTTAAAATAAAATTCATAAACCTAATAGAATATTTCAAGGAAAAATATAGTGAGTTGAGGAAAAATAATCAAATGAAAATATGGGGTGTAATGTGTGCTATATGAGCTTGAAATGGAACCATGTATGAAAGTTGAAAAAAATTGGAGAAATATAATGGTGAGAAGAAAAAATATAAATTGGAAGATAGGTAATAAGTAATGAAGTAAAAAAATGAGAAATATTTTATGGTAGAGTCATCATCAAATGAGTTGATAGCAATGTAAATGTGAATACTCCACCAATAATATTCTGATTAAGAAATAGTGAGATACAAATATCAAGGAATAAAAACATAAAGCTGTTCATTTAAATTTTATAAAGGATTAGAGTTGATATAAAATTTTTACAATCACTTTTGAGAATTCCTTCAAATAAATTTTCTTTAATAAAATAATATTATCCAAGAAAATTGTTAATGATTTTTTTTAATTTAACACTTACTAAAAAGTGTTTTGATGTCATACAACGAAAGATCCCAAAAAACTATAAGTACCCAGGGATCTTTAAAATTCATTATAAAATTTATGGAAAATGAACATTTTCATTTTTTTAATGATTTATGATTACATATCAACCTATATCCACTTATTATATTCATAGAAATTGATATGTGAGAGTTAGAACCCACAATTTTTGTAATACAAATGGATGATAGATCACATATATTATATTCTAGTTCGATATATATCATACTTTTCAGAAATTAAAAACATATTCTCCTTCTAGATTTATTAGTGTTAGACCTTTTTAGTGATAAAAAAGTAGCGGTTATATTGGGAAAACAATTCTTTCCCAATCACGGTGATTTAAAAAGTATTTCAAAATAAATATAATTCACTTTATAAATAAGAAACGACTATGATACTTGTAAAAAAAAATTTTGAATATTTTTTTGATTAAAAATGACATAATTTCCTCAAATTATGCAAAATATGATCATTTATGAAATATTTGGGATTTGATCATTCATTTGATAATTTGAATAAAATTCCATTTTTACCCTTTTAAAATGAACTATAGTATTTCACATATAAATATTTTAATATTAATTATTTGAACATAAATTTTTGAAAAGTGTTCCTCACTTAATTTGATACAACTATTATTCAGGACACTAGAGGTAAGGAGTTCATTTGGTTGGTGCAAATGGCCCATGTTGTCAAAGTTGGGCTGGACTCGCCATAATGGACATGGGTTCCCTATTTGGATCATAACGTCTTCATTCGTGCTTCGATTATGACAAATTTTTGAGAGGATCTCAGGGATTAATGTTTTCAAAAATCATCCTTCTTAAAGGGGAGCTGGTTCACGTGTTTTGGATGTTAAATGGGCGGTGTAATTTGTATTAAAATATTTCGCCGAGATTCCACATTCACACTTGAAACCTCTTTAAACCAAGCCTCCCCTATGCTATATAAATAACTGTTTTCACATTTGGAGGGTTTGATACTTTAATTATGAGATTGTAGGAATAGGATAATTGTTTTATCCCAAAATCTCAAACCACTGGAAGAGGGGTAGCTTTTGAAGTATGTATCCCCTCATCAAAGCTTCATTCTCTTCTTCATTTTGTAATATTTTTATTTGTGAATTAAACATCATTGTTATTCTTTTATTTCTTCTATTATATTTTGTTTTATTCAAATTTATTCTCCCCTTAATATTTTTTTGGGCTGTAATTCTTGAGTAGAAGTGTGACTTGGTTATACCAATTATAAACTGTATCAAATTCAATTCACTTCTATGATGATTACGCCACTCATGGAAAAGTTCCCTTTTTAGTAATCGATCTATCTCATCCCTTATTCACTCATTTATTTTGAATCAATGATCTAATGTAATTAACATAATATGACCTATTAATTGAGTTTACAATTTAAATGAAACTACGAATGAAATTGAACAATAAACACAAATCATGCGAGGTTGAGAATTGTTTGAATTGGGAGTGTGCAAAATTAATTAGTAATTCAAAACCACACGGGATCAATTTTTAGTGTTCAAATATAATCCATAAACACAATTAATTATAATTTCTAGAGAGGATATGTGCCTTAATTTACCATTGAAAACAAGATAATTATATAAAATCAATCAATGTAGAATGTTGCGATTGCATGTTCCGAAGTTAGCCTAGGGTTAAATTCACTTCAAATTTGTGGTAAAATTAATTCTCATAGGGGTTGGGATTTAACAAATTAAGGGATCATAATTATGTGGATATTAATTTAAATGATAATGGTAAATAAAATATTTAATAGGTGTAGTTAGATCGATTACGTCTTTTAAATATTTTCTAAAAAAACCTCTTTATGGTGTCATTTTAATTGAACGTCATTTCAAAACTAAAAACAAAAAAAATATGCAGTTTTCTTCTTGAAAACTTCTTCTAGTTTTATTAATGATAAAAAAACCCCATCCATTCAAGTAGTTTTCTTAATTCCATTTATTGTTTTTTCTAAATACCTTTAATAAGTTTTTAAATTTACATCATCCATTGAGAGAAGATACTGTTTAGCCACTCTAATGCACCTAAGTAACCCAAAACCACTAATCATTTGAGGTAACCCATGACAGTGCTCTTTAAAATTGGCATTGTTGCCGGGGAGGCAAGTAATTATTCCATCCAATTAGAGGTACTTGTTTTATTTTACATTTTATTCTCTTCCTCCCTTATTTCTTCCTTCTTTACCCAATCTGAATTCTTTTTTTCTTCTTCTTTTAGTTTATTCTACTTATTTTTGGACCATCGACTCAAAATTGTAATTTTTATTTTACTATGGTCCACTTTTCTTCTTCTCATTTTTTTTTGAAGTATGAAATGAACTAATCCCAAAGATCTCTTAGATCTTGACACTAATATTGGACATATCCTTTAGGCATGAATCAGACATTTCAGTCTCCGGGAAGTATCAATATTCAACTAGTTAGAGAATTCCTCCACTTTTAAAATGTTGAATTTGGAAGAAATTCAAATTCAACCATAAAACAAGAAACAATGGCTGAAAAAATGGGAATGATCTTAATAGAACCATTTGAAAATTGGTTTTACCTGATATTAACTATCAACAAAATTGTATTGCATACCCAAATATCGAATCATACATTGAACTGATATCTGGGTTACTTCATCTTCTTCCAAAGATTCATGGATTATCTGGTGAGGATCTAAACAAACATTTGAAATAATTTAATTTGTTTTTATCAACCCTTAAACTCAGAAATGATTCTAATGATCAAATAAAACTAAGAGCATTGCCCTTCTCACTTGATGAATCTGCGAAATACTGTATGTATTATTTACAATCAGAAGATGTATCTTGTTGGAATGATTTAAAACATCTTTTCATGAAGATATTTTTTCCAGCATCGATGACCACATCCATTCCTAATGAGATATCGAGGATTAAGAAATCCCAAGTGGATTCAATGTATGAGTATTGGGAGTGATTCCAGAAGTTGTGAGCAAGGTACCCACATCACTAAATCAGTGAGAAACTACTCATCTATTACTTCAATTAAGGGCTGAGGCCTTTTGAGAGAAGCATGGTGGATGTTTCTGCTGGAGGAGTATTAGTGGACAAGACACCAGTAGCTGCACATTCATTGATCGACAAAATGGCCCAAAACTCCCAATAATTTGGTGATTGAGGTACTCCACATGTTAGGGGTGTACATCAGGTAAGTTCATCTTCTCTTGAAATTCATTTGATTGATACCTAGTTGGAATAAATGACAAATATGGTCAGACAAATTTCTTTGGCTCAAAAGACATACCAACCCCCTCCTTCAAGGCCTTATGGCGTTTTCACTAAGACAGGCCACTCAACTAACTATTTCCCACAACTACAAGAGACATAGGATTGCGTAGCAGTATTCCTAGGGAGACTATATCAGCAGTAACAACAGACATACCCCCAAAAAGATTTTTGTTTCCTTTTCTCCAAAATACAACCAAGGATGGAAGGATGAACCAGACATAAGTTATGGCTCAGGACAATAACAAAGGCCTCCTTTCCAATGAAACTTCCAACACCCTCAACATTACCAGTAGGGATTCCATCAACCCCAATGATGATTTGAAGCCCAAACATTAGAAAGCCAACAACAAGGGAATCCCACACCAATGTTAGATTCTAATACTAATGATATTTTGAATCAAATTGTTCTTAATCAATAGAATGAGATGAAGAGTCAAGGATCAGAGCAGAGGGAGTTGAAGACTAAAATGGGACATATTGCCACCACCCTCCATGAACTTGTCAATAATAATTCTAGATAGATACCTTCCCCACCCACTCCAAATCAAAAAGGGAATCTTAGTTCCATCACATTGAGAAGTGTGAAGCAAAAAAACGTATGATTCTCAACATAACATTCCATCAGGATTCAACTCAACTCCAAAAAAGACCAATTCCACATCAACTGATGAGAAACCCAAGGAGAAAGAAAAACGTAATAAAAAGATTAATGATGTTCCTCCTAAACCCCTTCATTTTCCAGACAGGTTTGTTCAAACCAATAATATGGCTAAAGAAGAAATTCAAAAGGAGTTTTTGGACACATTCAAGCATGTGGAGATCAACATTACTCTACTTGAAGCCATTAAGAAAATTCCAATGTATGTGAAATTCCTAAAATAAATTTGTACCTATCGAAGAGTCTTCATGGTAAATGAAAGGATAAATCTTGTAAGGAATGTGTCAGCACTCATTACACCAACTCTAGAAATGCCGAAAAAGGGAAAGGATCTAGTGACATTCACCCTCCCATACACCATAGGGGAGTAGCACTTTTCTGATGCACTTTGTGATTTGGTAGCTTCTATAAATGTGATGCCTCACTCTTTTTCTCTTATTGGCTGGTCGGTGAGCTGTAGCTGATGAGTGTAGTGGTGTAGGTAGCTAATATATTTATGGAATATCCTCTAGGAGACCATGAGGATGTACTTGTATATGTAAGAGACATGATCTTTCCATCATATTTCTATGTGCTTAACATGGAGGTTGATTAGGTAAGTTATCCTGCACCCATTATATTAGGTAGACCCTGCCTCAAAACTGCAAAAACTATCATAAATGTCAATGAGGGTGAAAATTTCATGGATTTTGGAGATTAAGTTGTTATATTTAATGTTACGGACTCCAAGAAGTGCCACATAGAGGACCATTCTGCTTATTTATCTCCCATTTTGAACCACCAAGTAAAAACCCGATAGAATTTTATTGTCCAATGCATAAGAAAATTATGAGTATTGGTTCTAGTTGGATGTCTATGAGTACTTAGACACCAATTTCTAATGAAAAAAACTCTCTTATATTTGATTTTGAAATGGAATCATATTCTAATTTTAATCATGTGAAATATAATTATGACTTGGATATTGAGTATGCTGATGGATTTGATTGTTTATTGTCTAATTTTGAGGATGTATATTTTGATAATGATGCTCTTTGTGCACATTTTTCAGTTCCATTTATGTCTCTATCCATACATCACCCCCCTACACTAGAACTCAATCCATTACCACCAAATCTAAAATACTCAAACATGTTAAGTGGTGAGAAATTACATGTTATCGTTGTTAACAATTTCTCTTTTGAACATGAAGAAAAACATTTTAATCTTTTGAAGGAGAACATCAGGGTAATTGGGTGGACCGTGGATGAAATAACATGTATTATCCCCTACATTTTAAGGATAAATATTCTTTTGGAGGATGGTGTTAAACCTGTTAGGAAGCCACAAAGGAGACACAATCCATCCCTTCTAGAGGTTGTTAAAAAATAAGTTGAAATTTTTTTCGATGTAGGTATCATCTATCCCATTTGAGATTCCCAGTGGGTAAGTCCCATTCATGTTGTGCCTAATAAAAGGGTTGTTACTATTATTAAAAATGAGAAAGATGATTTAGTTCCAATGAGGGTGAAAAAAAGTTAGCGTGTGTGTATTGATTATCGAAAACTACATCATTCTTATCGCAATGACCATTTCCTCCTCCCATTTATTGATCAGATGCTTGAGATACTTGATGGGAAAAACCATTATAGTTTCTTGGATGGATTTTCTAGATATTTTCAGGTTTCTATTGCTCTGGAAGATTAAGATAAGACATCACTAACTTGTCCTTTTGGTATGTTTTCCAAACGAAGGATTTCATTTGGACTTTGCCATGCCCTAGGTACCTTCCAGAGATGCATGGTGATTATTTTTTCTGATTTTATTGTGACCTTCATGGAGGTATTCATGGATGATTTTACAGTGTATGGGTTTTCATTTGATAAAGGTATAAGTAATTTGGGAAAGGTGTTGGATCATTGTATTGAGATGAATCTCGTCCAGAACATTGAAAAGTGTCATTTCATGTTAGAGCATGGCACTGTCATAGGGCATGTAGTGTAAAAACATGGGATATAAGTTGATTGATCTATGATAGACATAATTTCATCCTTACCCTATCCTTCATTTGTGCATGAGGTTAGATCTATCCTAGGGAATGCAGGATTTTATCAGTGCTTAATCAATGATTTTAGTAAGATTGCTCTTCCTATGTCGCGATTGCATCAAAAGGATTCTGATTTTTTGCTTGATGATTATTATTGGAATTCCTTTGATGATATAAAATAATATATTACCACTCCACCTATCTTACATCCCCTATGGTGGGAGCTTCATTTTGAGCTTATGTGTGATGCATCAAACTTCACGATTGGATCTGTCTTATCATAGAGGGTGGAGGGACGTTCACATGTGATTGCCTATGCTTCGAGGACATTGGATTCGGTCTAATCAAATTACACAACCACAAAAGAGAATTTTATTCCTATCATATTTTCTTTAGATAAATTCCATTCATATTTATTGGCCTCTAAAGTAGTTTTTTTTTCTGACCCTACAACTCTGTGGTACCACTTGAAGATTCCAGATGCAAAGCTTAAGACGATCTGATGGATGCTCCTTCTTCAGGAAATTGATATTGTGGTAAAGGAAAAAATGGGGTCAGAAAACATGGTGGTGGACCACATGAGTAGGTTTACTCACACACTGTAGGATGACACCTTGGACCAAGTACCACTTCGGGACACTTTCCCAGATGATAATCTTTATTCCATCTTAGGTATGCATCCTTGGTATACATATTTAGTAAACTACCTTGTTACATCCGAAATCCCTAAAAATATAAAGGAACTTCAAGTACAAAATTTAAAATGTGAGTCTTGGTATTATGTTTGCGATGATCCATACCTGTGGCGCCTGTGTAGTGATAATGTTATTATGAGGTGTGTTCATGATCATGAGTTGGATTATTTTATACATATTTTTCAAACACATGCTTGTGGTGGACACTTTGGACCCCAATGGACTGCTAGGAATGTTTTGGACACTATATTATATTTTCATAGCTTATTCAATGATGCCCATGTGTTTTATATGTTATGGTCTTGTTGCCAACACACTGGTAACATTTCTAGGAGACATGAGAATCCCCAAAAACCCATACTATTTGTTGATATTTTTGATGTATGGGGAATTGATATTATGGTTTCTTTTCCTAGTTCATTTATATTTTTATATATTTTGATTACTGTTTATTATGTGAGTAAACAGGTGGAGGATAAGGACACCAGGACTGATAATTCTCATGTTGTTGTGGACTTTGTCAAAGAACATATTTTTTGTAGGTTTGGAGTATCGAAATCCATCATCAGTGACCAAGGGATACACTTCTACAATCAGATTTTTTCATCCATTATTTGGAAGTATGGGGTGACACACAAAACATAAACACCATACCACCCTCAAACAAATGGCCAGGCTGAGTTTTCAAAAATTTATTTGAATAAAATTTTGAGAAAACTGTGCAACCAAATAGGAACGATTGGAGTAAGCACATGGATGATGAATTGTCGGCATATAAGACAGCATTAAAGAAACCCATTGGTATTTCCTCATTTCGGATTGTTTTTGGGAAATTCTTGTCATCTCCCTATGGAGGTTGAGCATCGGGAAAATTGGGATATAATGAAATGCAACATGGATTTGGCCCAAGATGGAATCCAAAGTTATATGTAAATTCAAGAGCATGAGGAGATTTTATTGTCCTTATATTAGAACTCAATTCTCTATACTAATAAATCAAAATCATCTCATGATAGAATGATCCTACAAAAGGAGTTTCATGTTGGAGAGAAAGTCATTCTCTACAGTTCACAACTGAAGCTAATGCCTGGTAAGTTGCGTTCCAGGTGGTTAGGTCCTTGCTTTGTGACTAATGTTTTCCTTATGGTGTTGTGGATATCACCCAAGAGGAAACATGAAGGAGATTTATAGTAAATGGGAACGTTTTAAGAGATACATTGAAGGACTCCCTACTGATGCAGTGTATTTTATCACACTGCATGACCCCATCATCAATTAAGCACATCAGGTTGTTCCTAACCCTTTAACTTTTTTATTATTTGTCCAATTTAAAATCATACATTTCATGTGCATATATGATCTCATGGGTTCACATTGGGGAAAATTCAATATTCTAAGTGAGGGGGTCCTTTTTTTAGTAATTTCAATTGATTTCCAGTTAAAAAAATAAAAACAAAATAAAATTGACTTTTTTTAAAATTTTGTGTGTTAATATTTCAATTTTGTGTGTGTTATTCAATATTTTGAGCTGAAATTATTTTCATCAACATTTTTAAATCCATATCAATATGTTAAAAAATTTACCCCTTGAAACTAAGATTAAATTAATGCTGAAATGACATTGTTTCAAACTCAAATATTTAGAAATTTCAAGAAAAAGCACAATAAATTTTGAATCCCACGCCACATCTCACTATCTTTATATTTGAAATAACATTCTTCTGAGTCTTCTTAACCATTATTTTCTTATTCCTTACATTCACATCACTTCTTTAGAGAACTAAACCATGATTGATTTAAGCAGAATTTTATTTACTCTTGTCAATACTTGAGGGTTTGAGGTACTTATTTTTAAATGATTGATGCACTTGTTTGGTATTAAATCCCATATTTCAAAAAATACTTTTTTATAATGGATAACCTTGATCATTTAATCCTTGTATCCTGTAGAGTTGACGAATAGACTAATATTTTAGCCACATTACAAGACAATTTTCCATATCCAACCAACTCTTGAAGTGAAATTGCACCATCTAGTTGAACTTAAGTGTGGAGGAAGTTATCTTGTGTTGTGATATGACATTCTGTGATACTCTGGGTGGAAATTTAAATTATGATGAAATGTTTTTGTTTCTGAAAATATCATTCTATTGAAATCTATGTATTTTTTGGAGATTTCAAGACAACTAATGTCATGCCCTTCTGGAGCTTCTAAAAGAATAAAAGTTGTGCCTATCTAAAGCATTCACAAAAAACTAATTTGGAGAATACTGGCATTTTTGTTGCTGAAATGATGAATGGTGTAAACATTCTGTTATTTTCATGATGATAGAGCTGAATTTATTCTCTAGGGATTTAGGAGGAGACCATATTTAATTGAAAATTATATTAATGAAATTTTTCTTCAAAAAGAGCCAAGTCCTCTTCCTTAACCCTCAGAGTATTTCACATCTAAATCCTACCAAACGAAATCCACAAAAAAACCCTAAAAAGTACTCATGATAAACATATATCCTTAACTCACATCGGGTGGAGATGTAGAAATTTATCAACCATATGGTGACCCTTGTATGAGTTTGGATGAGAAAGACATTGAGAAAAGAGAATTGACATTTGTGTGATAAGAGAAAATTCAAGTGAGGTAAGTGTTTTGTGCATGGGATGATAAATGAAGTACAAATATATTGAATTATATAAATGGAGAACATTAAATAATTGTTTTTATGAGGCATGATATCTTCTTATTTCTTGGTGTGGAATTGTTGGATCTCAAGGATATGTGTTTTAAAATTGTTTTGATTTAATATTGATCTTTACTTGATATGAGGTTTTTCCTAGGAGTGAAAAAGGGTATGTGTGGGATAGTTGATAAAAAACTATTTTGTTAAATATTTTATTGATAATAAAATAAATAATTTCCTCACATTGTTCTAAATAAGTTCAATTATGAAATATTTTGTATTAGATCATTCATTTGAAAATTTGATTAAAATTCCAGTTTTACCCTTTTAAAATGAACAATAGTAATTCAGACAAAAATATTTTAATATGAATTATTTGAACTAAATATTTTTTAAAAGTGTTCATAACTTAATTTTCTACAACTTTTATTCAGTACGGTTGAGCTAAAAAGTGCATTTGGTTGGTGAAAATGGGCCATGAAATCAATGGTGGGCAGGACTTCCCAGAATGGACATGGGTTATGTATTTGTGCCATAACTTATACATTTGTGCATGGATTAGACACAAATTTTGTGCGGATATCATGGTCTCATTTTTCTCAAAAATAATCCTCCTGGAAGGATAACTTCTTCATGCGTGTCGGAGTTCAAATGGGCGGTGCCAATTTTATTAAAATATTTGGTCGAGATTCCCCATTCACACTTGAAACCTCATTAAACCTAGCCTACCCTCTACTCTATAAATTAGTTTTTTTCTAATTTTAATTTTTGGAACGTGAATTAAGAGATTGGAGGCATAGGTGAATTGGTTTCACCTAAATTCTACAACCATTATAAGAGGGGTTTCTCATGAAGAAGGATCCCCTCATCGAAGCCTCCTCTTCTTTATGTTGTAATATTTTCATTTGTGTATTAAACTTTATTGTTATTATTTAATTTCTTCAATTTTCTTATGTTTTATTCAAATATAGTCTTATATTAATCTCTTTCTTTCGGTTTTAATTCTTTAGTAGAATCATGATTAGATTATACCCATTATAAACTGTTGCAAATGCAATTTGCCATTAAGATGATTACACCACCCATGGAAGAGTAGTATTTCTAGTAATCGATCTATCTCTTACCTTTTTCATTAATTTATTTTGAATAAATGAGTTATTGTAATAAAATTAATATGATATATTAATACAGATTTTAATTTAAATGAAACTATGCCAGAAATGGAACAATAGACACAAATCACGCGAGGTCGAGAATTGTGAGAATTGTGAGAGCACAAACTTAATTTTTAATTCAATTCCACACAGGATAAATTTGTAGTGTTCAAATATTATCCCTCAACTCAATTAATTTTAATTTATAGAGAGGTTATGTGAATTAATTCACCACTTACCACAAGGTAACCTTATAACATCAATCAATGTAGGGTGTTGTGATTGCATGTTCCGAAGTTTGCCTAGGGGTAAGTTCACTTCATCTTTGTGGTAAAGATAATTCTCTGAGGGTTCAGGATTTAAAAAATTGAAGGATAATAATTAAGTGGATATAAATTGAAATGATAATTATTAATAAATGATTGAATAGGTAGAGTTATATTGATTACGCCTTCTAAGTATTTTCTATAAAAAGTCTTCTTATTGTGACATTTTAATCTAACTTCATTTCAAAACTGAAAAAATATATGCAATCTTCTTCCAGAAAAATTCATCTAGATTTATAAATGATAAAAAAAACCCTATTATTTCAAGTAGTTTTCTTTATTCCTATTATTTTATTTTAAAAAAACCTTTAATAAATTGTTAAATTTACTTCCTCCTATGAGAGACGACCTTGGTTAGCCACTCTGCTGCACCTATGTAACCCAAAATCCACTAATCATTTGAGGGCGCCCATGAAAACGCTCTATTAGATACTATTCATTTTTCTAATATGTAAAAACTATATATGGTTTTAATGGATATGTTTTATTAATACTATTGTTCTGCATGTGATGGATTATAAAAAAGATCAATTTGTTCTTGGACAAGTAAAACTGGAAGGAATATTTGAAATCAAGGTAGAGTTTCTTTTTGAATATAATGAATCTCGAAAAAATAGTGAAAATATTTTTCAATCTTAATCTCTTGAATAAATAAAAAACATAAATTTTTTGAAACATTTGTTGCTTCATAATCATTACATGGGTAACTAAGTCAAAAAATGGAATTATTTTCTTTCTAACTCAAATATTCCTATTTTGGAGCTAAAGAAACATTGATTTTCATTATTTTGGTAAAATGTTAAGTTAAATGGTAATAAAAAACATTATCTATAGAGATAAATTAATATAAAAATTTCATATTATATATTAAACATAAATGGGATATTAATAACCATATGAATGCATAAATTTTTCATGTAATATTAAGTTGAGTAATCTATTGAGTATCAAATAATGTTGAACGTGAATATATAGGAAATATTTTAGCTATATATTATTAAATTACATGATGCAGATATAATTTACCCCATTTTATATTGTGATTGGGCGATTTCTGTCTAGTTGATTTCAAATAATGGTGGATTAATATAAAATACAAATAAAAAATTTATAGATTTTAAGAAAAGTGCTAAATGTTAGATAATACTATTGACTTTAGATAACTCTATATGGAAATAATGAAGGATCATTTTACTCTAACTATCATAGATCTTATTCTTTAAGGTCTATAAGGTAATTTTTTTATCTATTTTGTTATTTTAGATATAATCATGTTCTTATTAATCCTTCTAGAAAATATATTACCTTTTTCAAATACCTATATATTATGTATGCATACTGAAATATTCCATTTAGAGTATGTTTTTCTTCGTAGGCATTTTAGAGTCACAATATGTCAATTTTCAAATATATAGTGGGTATGATCTTTGAATTATTCATTTTTTATTTTCCTATCATGGCAAGAAATTCAAGGATTTCTTATAAATCCTTCTGAAGATTCTAACACTGTTTTATGGGAAAATATTGCTCATAATTCAAAAAAATTGCAATTCAAGGTCATGGAATTCATAGTTATTTGATAAAATATATCAAGGGAAGGAATTCAATTGTATAATACCAAAATAAAAGTGTATCATATCTTCTTTTACCGATAACAATGAAGGGAGTAAAGAGATTTATATTAATCGTTATGTTTCCAAAAATATTTTTCATGGATTTCCCAAATATTACAAGAATGTCATGCTCAATAATATAAAATAATGAAAAGATCACATTTGGTGAGAAATATTGACATCTTTTCTATAGATTGATGATATTTATAATTTATACACTTATCATTTCATCACAATATTTGATTTAACCATTCCAAATCATTTATGATTTTTGTGATTATATAATCGGACTATTTCATAGATCTATAAGATAAATAAATAAATTTGTAATCTATTATTTAATCAATTTGACGAATTGGGTTCAAATCTAATAATACTAAATTTAAAAATAAATTTTATTAGTTTTTTATGCTATGAAAAAACATAGTCAAATATCATTTATAGTAAAAAAGTATATATAGAAAATTAATATATGAAATAATTCATTCCAAATAATAAAATTCCACAAAAAATTAGATGTATATTGACTAAATATGAATATGATCTTGATATTAATGACCATAATGGATTTAAAAATAAAATTATGGGACACCTATAAAGAAATAATAACTTAATTTAAGAGCATAGTTATCTAATGAAGGGATATTTTCTATTACAAATTCTATTTTCGAGGATAACATTTGGTTTCTATAGTATTACAAATTTAAAAAAAATATATACTCACTAGAATGAGTACCTAGGGTACGAATATGAATACGAATAAATTATTTGTTTTTGATGGTATGTATTATATATTGGTCGAACCATTTATATAATCAATATGGTATGATATAATTCATTGAATATGTATTCTAGGAGAAGTTATATCATTCTTAAATCATTTTAATTCACTCCCATTTGATTAAAATTATTGTAATTTGAAGACAACTACTAATATTTATCAGTGTGCTTTTTAAAAGAAATTATTATTAATGGTTTCAACGAAATTTATTATTAACATTAGATATTATAAAATGAAAATAAATATTTCTATCAGAAAAATTGTGAAATACTTAGTAATTCAATATGTGGATTTTTTTAATGTATGGGGTTCATAATTAGTGGGACTATTCATTAAATATTCTTGAAATAACTATATCTTAGTATAAGTCAATTATATATCCAAATTAGAAAATTCGGTTTCCCTTTCATAAAATTTAGGTCCAATTACACTGAAGTCGATAAGTAAGATTACATATTGATGATATGTAGTCTTAATATCTATCATCGGGGAAAATTAAAATTATTTTCTGATTTATCAATTTAGAATTATAATTGAGAAATAAGGCTCTAAAAAACAAAGTAAATATTTAGTCCAATAACTACTGGACAACCTGAAATGAAAAACAAATCAATTTAAGGAAATTTAGAGACGATAGTGTTCATTTTATGAAATAGTTTATTATAATTTATGAATGATGCAACTTAGGAATATATGGCTACCTAAAAATACCTAATTAGTATATCACAATGAATACTATCTTTTAGAATGGGTTTTCACCTACTAATATATATTTAATACTAGGATATTTAGACCATACAAGCTATCTATATAAATTATAAGAGTATAAATTATGAAATATTTTTGGATTTGAATGTGTTCTATGAAATCAAAAGAGGCTCATAGAAAAGTTTTTGATTAGGAAAGGAAAATAAGAAAGTTTATTCATGAAAATATGATCCAAAATATAGAGTTCAATGAAGGACATATATTCTTATTATATAATACAAGGATGAAGTAATATCTTAAAAAACATAAGATCATATGGTTTGAACAATTCCATGTAGTTCAAGTAAACTCATATGATACTACAATGATTGATGGAGAGTATGTAGAAGCATCAAATCCAATTGTTTAGAGGATAATACTATATTATCAACTATAAAGGGTAGATAAGACCACCATAATGATAATTATGTATTTAAAGGATAGAAAATTCAAGTTGAACACTAAAAAATAAGGGTCGTTGGGCTTCATAAAAATTTATTTACTTTAATCTTTGTTTTATTTCAAATAAGGTATATATCAACATCAAATATTGTTTGTAAAATTTTAAATCAGAGTAAATAACGATTTTTTAGATAATAATAAAGAAACATGAACCACATAAGAAAATAATTCAAATAAGGGGAGTTTTAAATTTCTTAGTAACCTTATTTGGAACAAACAACAATTTCAATATTGAAATTCCCTAGATATAGTCAGTTTGGATTCTGAGTAATAATACTGTTTGAGGGGGTTGTGAGTAGTGTGTGAAAAATTTCGAGGAACATTATAAAATTGTATCGATAAGTTATCTAGGAGAAATATAAAAATTAATCCTTAGAGCATGGTGATTTTGAAAACATACATAAATGGTAAATGTAATAATAAATTTTCAAAATAAAAATATTACTTGTACACCGTATTATTAAAAAAAAAATTTAGTAAATTTTCCAATATGAGGTAATAATAACATTGGGAGGAAACTCAAAGAAATCCATATAATTCATTTGTAAATAGAAGAAATGTTTTAATTTTGGTACCACTTGTCGTCTCAAAATTATAATGTGTTGTGTGTATGTTTCTTTGTGTGATAGAAATCCCATAAATAAGGACTAAAATGAAATTCTAAGAGTTTTTTCCCTAAACCTAACTTTATTCACTCTTTATAAATATTAACCTTATGGGATGCCAAATATAATAGATGGTTTAGTGCTAGAATATTCAAACATAACCCATATGGCAATAGAACATTCCATGTCAAAAAAATTACAATAATAGATTTTTCCCTACTTTTAAAAAATTATGCATAGGGGAATATTTTACCCTGTATATGAAGGGGAACATTACTTATAAGTTTTTCATTTTATTTTTACCATGGAATTAAAAAGAAGAAATAGTGGATAGGGAACGTGTGGGAGGTTCATTTTTGAAGGTGGATCAATGGGGAGGATAAACCGCCTAAATTTTATTTACATCCTTCAATTACCTAGGAATAAAATTTTATATTCTTTCATTGTAGAAACTCTTCATCAAAATAAATTATAGAAATTTACCACTCATGTGTTTTTGAATTTCAGGTTAACTAATTTGTATTATTATTATGTGGTTTTTCATGTGTTCTATGTTGGTTTCTTTGGTTGATAGTTAGTAAATATGGATTTTTTTTATTTTTGTGAATTTTTTCTTACAGAATAATATTTTTGACATATTTTAGAGAAATTTAATTAATTTTATGTAATTTTATGAATTAATATTATTTCTATGTAATTCACACAATCATATAACTATTTTCCCGAAAATGGATGTGTTGTGTTAGAAGAATTTGATGATTTCACCGATTCTATATGGTTAAACAACAAATATAATATATTTTGGAAGGATATAATGAAGAAGAATTAGCTATATGAGATTAAAAATATTATTTCATAAAGCATATAATAATGAAATATGTGAGACATAAAGATAGATGTATATTTGGATAGGATAAATTAGATTCAATTTCCCTAAAATCATATTAAAATGTTAATAATTCATGTGTTTTAGATTAAATCGTAATCCATTGACATACCACAACAACAAAAGTAAGAATTATTTTCCTTCAATATTAGGATTCTATTGAATCAAATGTAACTGTGTCAGATTAAATTGTATCTTATGTTTGAGTTTTAGTTTTTCCTTGTTCCAATTAGTATCTATAATTCAAAATCATAATGATATTTCTACTCTCATGTGAAAATTCATTATCATAACAAGATTACCTAAAATCCTGATGACATGTTTTGGGAGACAACTCGGGCTTCTATCAATGGAAAACTCTTCCTCTCCCATTTAAATATCGCCATAAAACTCAATGCAACTCAAGTATTGGGTCCACACAATATCAAAAAACATAACATTGTAATAAATGTTTTAATTCTCGATCATTTTGAAAACAAAAATGATAATAATGAGTTCATATTTTTGAATAAAAAACTACAACATAATGAAAACAATTTTTATATCTAGGGAAAACCATGTCATAATGTGAGGATCCAGCCATAAGGAAACCCTATGTCAAGGATAGAAGATGCATCCATTATCACATATATATAACTATGAAATGTTTAGTTCCATATTTTTTATAAATAAAAAAATATCTTTATCAAACATATGATATATATTTTGAAACATAATCTATGGGATTTATTTTTCTGTTAAAATTTGTAGTTTGATGATCTATTGTCCATTGAGATAAAAAATGGTTCACCCCATCCCCCATATCATTGAAAAAACATATAATAAATATAATTTTGAATTCCTCAATCATGGGTAGTATTTAATCATAAAATTTTCAATGATAATATCATTCATGAGTTCTGGGGTCCCAATAATTCCAAAAACATTCTTTCTAAACTATATAAGGAAAAGTATTAAGAACCAAAACATTGGGGGAGGGACAAATTCCAAAGTGGGAATGATTTTGGGACATCATCAAGGGATGTTAATGTAATAGTACATGTTTAGGGATTTCATTAATACCAATCAATGTGGTATAATTATTTGTGATGTGAAAGAATAAATTAGGAGGCACCAATTCATTGTATATGGTGTTGTATTTTGAAGGTTCTGATAAGTAGTTTTGGGTTTGGGTTTTGGAATATATAATATGAGTTGGATTTCAGATCAAGGATATGATGTTCATTGTTGGAGGTTTTAACACTAATCCTCAAAGTAATAATTCTTATTATTTATAATTTTTGGATTATTTAAACATGAGCATGAGTGAATAATAATTTTTGGGGGAACATCTAAGGTGTAATAATATAATACTTCTTATACATTAATGAATCTATTATCTTTTATCCTGTACATATTTTCATATTTATTTAAAATAATTATAACCTTATAATTTAACTTATTACATAAGGTGTGATAATAATAGTTGAAATCAACATCATTGTAATTAAATCATGGATTTAGTCACCTGAAGAGTTAATGTTTTTTCACAAGTCAGGTCACAAATTAATTATGTATATAAAATGTTTAGTGATTTTAGTGATTATTTATTAGGATACACTGTTTAGATCTTCAATTAAAATATCATTTGAAAAGTTCACAAGGAAGAATAGAGTGAGTGTACTATAAAGGACCCAAGTCATAGGTATTATGAAACAATAAAATTCATCCTAACATTCAAAAAACTGTCATTTTATATTTTAATCCTCTTTAAATTAATACTATTTTATCATTTAAACTTAGTAACTATTCGTGGAAGAAATATTACACACAATTAAAATCTCAAAAAGTTTTTTAAATTCCAAAAATTATACTTTATTAGTGAATTAAACGTCATTAATAGTGGAAATAACCTAGTTTAATATTCAATAAATATGATATTACTTATTGTACACTTTCTTGGAGATAGTTTAATTCACCCAAAACTACCACCAATCAGGTTTCTAACTATTAAAAGATCCCGATAGGAGGACCCTTATTTTCCTCCCTCATTATATAAATGTCTGTGTGTATTGTTATTGTGTATTTAGGTCGATATGAAGGATGAGATTAGGATAAAACCAATATTAGTTACTATGTATTACAATACATATATAGCTTTCGATTAGGGATTTCAGAGACCATAGGGTCTAAGGATGGATCTCATGGGGGTCACCGATAACAACATTCAAAAGGGAAAGTAGGTGTATGAGGTGGGTAAATGTGGTTTTATTTTTCTGTGGCTATTAAATAATTGATATGAATCCTTGTATGTACATCCTTGTGTGAATTTTGAGTTAATTGTGCCCATTAAATTAATGTTCTAACCATGGTTTGTATTTTTTAGGTAAGTAATTATTTAATGATTTAAGTTTAAGACGTTTAATATTTTACTGAGAATAATGAGGATGATAGGGGAGCCCATAGTGGGAAAAAAATATCACTAAAATGCATATGGATGAGAGATATCCCGAAAAGGTGGGTGGTTAGAAGTGTTTTAGATGTGATAATTCTTGTTGGATGTGAGCATCATTATAAAATATGGGGATAGTTTCATGGATTTTAATTCCATGTATATGGAATTGTGATTTGCTAATAGTGGTTTGACATAATGGTCTATGGATGCTTATTCATCTAATATCTTGATTGTAGGGAAACTGATTCACTAATTACGAGATAGTGTGGGGTTCCATTGGATAATTTTGTGACAATGTTGTTTTATATTAATTATGATGATGATATTTTATTCACTGGTAATGTCGAGATTGTTTTTCATCGTTTTTGTGGTCTAGAGATGATGGTATAATTACACACCATGGAGGAAGAGTTTATTTTGGTCATGTTCAGATAGAGGAACCCATTTAGTGTTGTTGATTTCCTTATGATTGGAAATATCCCATATAAATGAGTTTAATATGGTGATTAAATTCATAATGAGATGTATGGGGAATAAAATATAGTCATTGGAACCAGACTCAGTTAGAGTTTTTAAAATGGGGGGATTCGGGTCCTTCTCCCGATTTTCTAAAGAAAAATGACATAGGGCTATTGGGATAGATTTAATTGTGTGTGTTTTTCATTGTTTTTATATGTGTTTTTTGTTTACGTGATATTTTATGATATAGGATAACTTGTTCTATCCATGTGTTTATACAGTGGGTATAACTTTCCACTCTAACACTAGCCCAAATAGGTAGGACGATGCATGAGGGCATTGCTATATTACCCCATTTATTGAGATAGTAATATTGTTGATCACTAATTTTAATTAAACTTTATGAATTTAATTTATTATTTTTTATATATTCAATTTAATGTTTATATGGGGTTACTAACTCATTTAATTATACTATTCATGTGTAACTTGGAGCCAACGTAACATTTTTATTTTTATTTTCGAATATGGTATATCCATGAGGTAGGAATTGGAGAGATTCGTTGAGGGGTTTTAGTACAGTTTGGTTTCACAGACAATGTTAGATATGTTATTAGTCCCACCCTATAAATATGTTGATATGTAATCTAGTGTTCATTTATTTTTTAGGTGAATGTGACTAACCCACATTGGGTAATTATTCTATTGTTCATTTTCCTTCCTTTACGGAATCCCATCTATACAAAATGTGAGATATATTTTATTTATTTTCATATGTGCCTAATGATACATAGATATTTTAGATTTTATTTCAATTACATAAAATGAATTGTATTTTCTCACCACTTTGTTCTCTCAAAATCTAACAATTAATCTGCATCTTCTAAAATGTTGAGGTTTTCACCAATGGTCAAGTGGAACCACCTGGCTTGGAGCTATATGGGTGATTAGATTAAGAGAATTATAAAATGATATTATATTGGGTATGGTATTTGGATTATTTTTAATGTTTTTGGGCATGTGAAAAAAATAATATTGTTCCTTCTCATTACAATTGTTTTTAATGTCTGTGATTCTTGGGGAATCAAGATTTTCATTTGGGTCTTTAATTATATAGATGAGTTATTTGATGTAGATAGATGTGATGTTTTGATGATATCAATTTAGTGATTTTATCTCTTGGACCAAAGTGGAATGTGGTGGTCCTGAATGTTTATGCAAAACACATAGGGTTTATAGGACATGTGTGTGCCAACATGTGATTTATAATTTAGTTTTGGAATAAGGATATATTGTTTAAAGTATATATAAAAACATTTGTGGGTTTTACACATACAAAATATCAATTGAATTATAATCAACTATATTAATATGTTTTATATTCTGTTTCCTTTATAATGGTTTTTAGAATATTGTATACTCATGGGTCGGGTACCTAATGAATTGTTTACATGATGTTGGAATGATTGAGGTTGATGGAGCACTATATTGAGTGAAGATAAGAGATTTTTGGTGTTTCATAAGTTGTATTAAAATATTTTTGTTAAATTTCATATTATTTTTGTTAGTGGATAATTTTGGATTATAGTCCTTGATGATGCATTATATGTATCATATATAAGTTATATGGTTTAATCATGGTTTAGGTAAGATGATGTTTTGGAATAGCTAAAGTGTGGTGTGTTCAATGGATAGTTCATCATGTGATGTTCCGTCTAATGTGGTGTTTTGTTATAATACTAGGGTGGGTATATTGAACCCAATCATGAGGTAGTTTAGGTATCATGATCTTTTGAGGATGTATATGTCCCTAGAGAGTCATTTGAACAAAAGATACACCAATGGGTGTTAGATGGTGAAGTGGAGAAGTGTTGTTATGCCCAATATCATATGGTTTTGAGTTTTTTGATGAAGATCTGGTGAGGTACTATATGATATTTTTTTATAATGTTAATGAATAATAGGGATTTAAGAAAATTTCTTATCTAACATTTTTGGTGGTAGAAAATTCTAATTGTGTTGAGTATGCACTATTGAGATTGGGTGTTTTTATTTTTTGGATGTGGTGAATGTGAATTTATTGTTGTGTTTGGAACCATTTTAGTTGTTTGTTGTATTTTATAAATGTATTGGGATACATGTGTTATTTTGTTGTTGTTTTTCAATATTCTTTTTTTGGTATTTTGGAATGTTATAGCATGAGGATAACCTATGTTATGATGATGATGTTGTAATGTCCCAGGTTGTTTGAGTAGGTAATTAAGGTATAATTGTAGTTACACCATATATATCTATAACCTATTAGGGTATTGCGGGTGTCAGTAGATAACTATAGCTGCGATTCAAGGAAGGGGAGTCACAATTGATGATTGTAAATTTTCAATATATTTCACCAAAAACCCTGATAAGAGAAACAAAATATCTAGTATTGGAGATAATGGATTCTACCACTATAAAATATACCTAGTGGGGATCTTCACTAATATGGATTATATTCATGTTGATTTTACTCTATTTATTTTCATGTTTTATCATCTCTCCTCAATTACACCATTAATTGTAGATTTTTATGATTCATTGCTTCCTTGAAATTAGAGCTAAACATGATAGTAATACAAAATAGGTAGGCTACAACATGTGTATTCTGGGAGGACCAAGAATTTCATCCACCATTATAATTGTGCAATTGTGTTGTATTATAGTCAGGTAATGCCGATATTTGGGATGAGACTATGATGGAGTCAATGTAAATTTTGATGGATTTTGAGAACTCTTGGGGTGTATCCTTGGGGATATATCAACCACATGAGCATGGTAAAGATATTTAGGGACTTAATTTTAATGTTTTAAATGTAATGATTTTGAATAAGAAGGTTAATTTGGATTTTGGTGTAGTGTAAGTGGGGAATAAATAATATGAATTCACATATGGCCTTCCGTAAGTGTATCATGGGAAGATTATGGAAATTTTATATACGTATTCTATTTTGGATGTAGTGGGATTAATTTTGGGTGATAGGTAAACATGGATATTTTTATTTTTTGATGGATGAGTCAGTGGGATTAGGATATTATGTGTACTTATGACGATATGGGTGAATCACTAATATATATAGTCTATGGGATGTGATTTATCATTAAAATGTTGGTGGTTAGTAGAATAATGGAAGTCATAATGTGTGAAAAATATTATATTTTCTATGTTTTGTGAAGTAATTTTACAAGAGAGTATTGTAATTGATATGGTTTTGTGATAGGGTTACAGTTGGGGTAGCATAACAATCACTGAGTCATGAAGCTTCTGATGTAATGATTGTTTGGTGATTCATTCATCCCAAAATTGTGATATTGAGTTTTCATTGGTATGTGGGGGTAGTTATTTGATTCCCCAATATCATATGATGGTCATATATCCTTCACAAACTATGAATTGACTTTAATTTGTTGTCATTTTGGTTGTTGGAAATTAGTGACACCACAGAACATGGAGGTTGAGGTGGTTGGGGACATGTACACATAGATAGACCCTTAGGGTGGTGTTGGCCAACTAATTGTTGGTGGTGTAATTTATAGATTTCTAGGTAAGGGTGAAAATTTTTATCGTATGAATGATGATAGACAAAACATGTGTGTTTTCCATGGATTGTCAACATATTTTCGCATTGGGTGACTCAGATTTTTTTTGGTTGGTTATATAATGAGAAATGTATTGGAGTTATTATGATTGATGTGTAGAGTGGTTATTTCTTTACGTGGTGTTATTTGGTTTTTTATATAATGTGGTATGATTGAGGTTGGTGTGATCCTCCAATTTGTTTTTACCATGGTTTCATATTCCCACACTAACCCTAACTGAAGAAGGATGGATGACGCTTGTGGGTGATGACATAGTACCCCATGTATTGAGATATTAACATAGATGATCTATAATTGTTATTTATTGTTATTCCTGTACTATATTTTGTGTAATATATTCAAGGAAAATTGGTACTTTTATACCCTATATCATACTCAAACCCTACTCACACACATGTTTATGGTTTTTATTTCTATATTTGATGTGGTCCTGTGGAAATATTTAGAAAAGGTTGGTTATAGTATATGTTAGTGGATGGTTTCATCTTTCATGATGGAGGGGAAACTAGGTGGATCCCCAGTGTCCAATTTTTTTTGTCTCAATGATCGGTTTCTTTGTTAGTTGTATACACCTAAACCACATTGTGTAATTCTTATACTGTATCAATGGTTTGAATTATTATAAATCATTTATATAGAATTCATTATCTGTTATATTTAATAATTTATGTGTTTGATGTTTCCTGGTTATTTCCACTATAACATATTTTATATATACATGATAGTATATCCAAAAAAAATTCACCTATTTCACCCTCATAGTTAGTAAGAATCATCTATTCTTGTGAGGAGGTGTGATAGAGGTCAAGTGGCACCTCCAAACTTAATTTTATTCATGTAATTCTAGCCAATATTGTTAAAATGTATTTTATGAAAGTGGTTTTTGGACTCACATTGACATAACTAATTGGATTTTATTTTTTTAGGAACATTTTTATTTTTAATTTTCATTGTCGTTCTATACATACACTTTTATTTAATGAGTGTAGTCTATAGTATGATTCTGAATTGAATACAATATTAATTTTGAATTATGAATTATGGTGTGTTGATTTTTTTAAATAAGATAAGACCATGTGTAGTATCTAATAGTGATTGAGGATGAAATTTATTTGTACATATCATTTAACATATGTATTTATTAGGGGTTTTCATAGGGAATATATGAATATATACTATGATTTCACTTCTTTGATTATTATTCTAACATTATATTTACATGCTTGATCATACATTGAAGATTTATTGTAGAGTATGTTTATTTTTTTATCTATATATATATATGGTGTTTTTGGATTTTATTAATATATTAATAAGGATCCATTAGAATAATGACTATGGATAGTGATTTGAATTTAGTTTCTAGGTTGTTTTTTGTACCACTACGGTATATGAGTTATTTTAGTATTCTAAATGTTAGGGTTACAGTTGATTTTTACCAAATATTTTATTGAATAACTATAAATGGAATAGCAGATCAATAAGCTATTGATACTATATTAAGAAGGGGTTTTTTTTAATTTACATGTAAAATATTATTATCTATTCACTATAGTTTAATTTCCACAATTCAAAATATTTATACCACTAAAACTAGTCTCTAACACATAGCCTATTCAAGTTAGGAATTACGAGTTACACTTGTTCTGGTCACCAATATAGGTAGGGGAATTGGTGAGTATAATCTTAAAAAATCATATTATCTAAATAAACACATTCAATATTAACTCAAAAATATGATTCGGGTGACATAAATTTTAAAAGGTTATTTATTCAATAGTTAAATATATTTTAAGAACTCTAATTGAAGAGAATAAAATAAATTCATAGGACATTCTCTTTATTGATGGGTCAAGAAATAACATATTAATTATATATATATATATTTTGGAAATAGGAATAATGTCATATTTTTTAAATATGGTTGATTCACTCAAAAATTGAAGGGTAGTTCTATTATCATGACATCATAGTGAATAATATAGAATTAATATCAATTCAAATATGTGGGTATTTTTTCTACATGAGAATAAAGGATGATAATGAGATATAATATTAGATCCATGTACATTTTAGAGGAAATAAAATAAAAATACATAATCATTAACATGTTTTGAGAAATATTTTGAAGATAAATTGAAAAATAATAAATTTGTTTGTTTCTTGGAAATTATTTATAATGAAAAAAATTACATATTTATGGATATCAAAATAATCATTTCACATGAACTAATAAATTTACATGTAATTGGACCAATATGTTTGAATAAAAGTAATAGATATATTTCATTAATAACATTTATTTATGATTTTACTTTTATTAATAATCATTCATTTATGGCAACTAAATAATATCTTCATGAAAAATTAATTGCTTATTGGAGAGATATTAATATTTTAAGACTGCATGTGATCAAAATATTTCAATCTGATGAGATATTTGACTATAAAAATCAATATTTATAAGTGTATCTTATGAATAATGTTACAAGAAATAAATATATCTCTCTGTATATTCCTCAATAAAATATATGAGAGGAGTGAAAAAATTACAGTTTATTTGTTATGGGAAGGATGATATAATCATTATATTAAACATTAAACTCTTTTATGAAATAATGAAAAATGAAAATTTCCATTATTAAATATAGATTCTCACTTTTACTTAATTATATGAACATTAATTATGTATAAAAATATAAAAAAATTATAATTTGACAGGGTTTATATTTCTATGTATCCCATTCATTATAAAAATAAAAATAAATTTTGTAATGAGATATGAAATAGATGCAATGAGATATCAGTGTTATAACATTAAATTAAGACGATATTAGATATATATGATATTATTTTCTATGTGTAATGTGATACACAATGATTTTTTTTGATAATTATATTTATTTTGTTTAAGGAGAAGACAAAAATAAAAAATGTACCAAAAAATTAGTTCAATACATTTTCATGAAATCCATGATGATTTAGAGACATCATGTGGTTTATAAATTTTATAAATATAATAATGTATATAAATATAAAAAACTTATTGATCATCAAAATATCATTTTGTACAATAATTATGGAATCAAAACTCAATGGAATTTGACAAATTCCAAACACTAAATATTACTATATAATGTTAAACTAAAAAAGTGTTCAGGATGACTTGTTCTAAAAATTTTTATTATTTCCATGGGAAATTAATTAAATGAATTTATTACATGACTCTTTGGAGTTATAATGAAAAAAAATAATATTAATTGTATGGGTATGAAGTGGTTTATGAAAATATTCTAAATGAGATGGTTGTAGTTTTATATGAATGAGTTTGTCTTGTTTTTAAAGGATCTCCTCTTTTTGTGGAATTTATTTGGATGATATTTTGTTCATATTATAATGTAATGAAATGGAAGAATAATTATCATGAATTGTGACAAATAAATTAAAAAAATTTCCACAAATAAATAAATATTCATCCATTTATAAGGATCATGATCAGGATGTGTGCATTGAATAGAAATAGTGATTTATTATTGAAGGTTATGATAGAAAATGGTTTATGCTAATGAAATATCATTATAGTATTTAATAATATCCATAGTCATGGGATTTTAATATAAATAGTCTCATTAATATAATGATAGTTATGACATCCAAGGTGAAAAAAGTATTTAGATCAAGTAAAACAATAATAACACTCTCATGGTGAAGGTTTATATTTATGAAATCGTTATTTGAAATAATAAACTAAAATATTATAAAGGCTTCCCTTTCAAAATGAATTAACAATATAAAATTTTTATGATTAGAGAGATGTTAGTTTGATTTTATTTTCATGAACAACATAGATAAAATTTTGTTTTATTTTTTTAATAAAAATATTATTTTTAGTTATTGAAATGAAATTGTGTGATGAATAAATGGATCTATTGAATCTTGTCTCTATTAGGATTGAATTTTAAAATGATGGTGGTGGATAGAGTGTGTTTCAAAATGATTCTACAAAATTAATATTACTATTATTATACATGATCATGTCATGACCAAACATTTTTTATGTTGTTCCATAAAATGTATGATTCCCAATAAAAATAATGGAATCACATATTATTGAAATGAAGTGGATCTTATAATATTCCAATGAAATAATATGTTGTATTTTTATGTGATTTAATGATATATTAATACATATTTTTGATATTTTGGATACAGATTGTGTAGGAATCATTAGAGATTAAAAATCCACATTACGATGAAAATATATTCCATGGGATGTTGGATTTCGTGTGACTCTTATAAAAACATTATAACCCCTAAAACAATGAAGTAAAATAATTTTATATAATCCCCAATTATAACTAAAATTACATGGATGAATCATTGTTTGATTACTTAATAGTGTTAGTCACAATGGTATTGTTTTGTGTGTGGGAAAAAAGTGTGATGAACGTGTCAACGATTAGATGAAAGATTCAAGATAAAAAAAATTGGAAAAAATACCATTTCACCATAGAGATGATGGAGTTTTGTGAACATAATTTTTTTTATATTTTCAAAATGTAAAAATATATAGATAGCATGATAATGATCGCAGGGAAAGATTCAATTCATAAATTAATAGCATTATTTGTGTTATATCCTACTAACAACATTATTATTATATTTTTAATACAATCAATACTTTATTCCTTTTTTTGATATGTTCAATGAATAATTATATTTATTCCTTAACATATGGGTAGAGATCCTCTCGGAAGAAGGGTAAATTAAAATTGGAGGGATTACTCTATGTTGAAAATGGGGAAGATTTAGATACTTTTAAAATTGATACATGAATTATGATATTATTGTTGATAACAAATAGAAAATAAGCTAAACATACTATAATTTTAATTTTAGTATATTGTATTTTGTTGGTTTTATGATGATTGAAATTAGCTCAACTGGATGCATTTTTCATTTTGTATTATGTTTCGATAAAACAAATGGGGGTTTGAAAATAATTATAAATGATTTAAAGGTAATGATATGTGCTCAATATAGTTATTTTTACAGAAATATATAGATTTCATTCATAAAAATTTATTTATTATGTAATGTAGAATTTAAATAATTCTGACATTGTGATAATGTTATGGATTAGATCATAACATATAGTTGCCTAATCTATTTTTTTATAATTCTTTTTATTACAAATATAAACATTTTTTTTAGTTAAATTATATTATTATATTATGTAAAATTATTTATAAATGATAAGAATATCAAAACCATTTTTTATAGGATAGCAAACAAGTCATTATTAATATACTATATAAATAGATAGATTTGTAATATGGGAAAATTTTAGGGGTTATAATATTTGTTCTTGAACATTAATGTAAATTATAAGTTGATTTCTCATTTTCATGAAAATACATCTGATTGTTTACATTAAATATATTTTTATTTCATTTTTAAAATTATAGTTTCTAAACATTGATTGAAGTATGATATTAAAATTCTTCTTGAATATAGGATATAAATTGTCCTAGTTTAATCAGCTACATTATAGTTTATATATTTACTATTAATTGTTTTAGAAAATAATATTTTGGGACTATAATAAGCACATTTTCGATAAAAAGGAAAACACATCATGGTTCTTGTAAAATAATAAAATTTTAAAATCTAAATTACCAATGAAATTGATTGATGGATGATGATTTGAAACCTTTATTCTTGGATCTATAGTTGACTAGATAAAAATGTGTGGTTTTTAGGTCATTAAAAAATTGATTTAGTAAAAAAAAAAATATTTTAGAAGAAATAAATGTAATATTATAATACAAAAATTCAAAATTCAATGGATATCATCTCCCTTACATTCTTCAACGATTTTGACCGCCACTTGCCAATTTGTTCATGATGACAGGTCGATAACCCCACCCCTTTATCTGATCAAATATGTGGTTCTCTAATGTATAGTTTTTATTTCCCTAATCATGAAATTTATTTCATGATCACTACATTTCTCAACACAATCCCATATATTACCATTTTTCATTAGAAATTATATTGTTTAATGGTATTCAAGTTGTATACCTATCTTTGTTTGAGTTCATAAATCCATCATTTGCTCAATCCTTCATATGAATGGCTATGTATGGTTTGTTTTTAAACATTTTTAATCGATTTAACAAGAAATTGAATGTTTAATGGGGCTTAATAGCAAGATTTTTTTTCAGATATTACAACAATAATTTTATGTTGATATGGTTTTATAATAATGAGGGCTTTCCTAAATAATTGTACAACTTAAAAATATTCATTAATTGCTTTCATTTTATACATATACACTAGAATATGAGGTTCAAACTAATCAATAAAATGTCAATAAAACTCTATGTATGATGTTTATTGGTCATCTCTATTTATTTACATTTTTCTTAAATTAATGGGAAGTAATATTAGTAGGTATTTTTTTATCGATTTAAATTTGATAAATGAATAAATATTTATATATTATACTATGTATATTGAAGATAATGTTTCTATAATTATATATTAGTATTTTTTTACATTTAATATCACTTCACTATAAAAATTTGTTTTTAATTGATATCCAATTACTGTTCCCTTGAACAAATTATGGTTAGTTTTCTTACACATTTTAAAATTATAATTATCCTGACAAGTTATTGAAGTAGGTTTAAACATCAGTTCATTTTTTATGTATTTTATCACTTCATAGATATCTAATACTCTCATAGAAATTGTTAATATTTACTATTTATTTTAAAACCCCTTCATGGATCTGTCCATTTTGGTACATGGTTTCGATTCAACTTATAGTAGATGACTATATGATTGCATTTCCCATCTAACCCATTTTATTGCATTGGTTTTATATCTATATATGCTTAATGGTGGTTAAAAATATGATCATGATATAGGTGATATATTTTTTACAATAGACTATGTAAATAAAATAATCTCATCTATTTAGTAGGTTTAGTCACTCTGATATGGGTTAGATATGTGAAGCAGTCTCTAACCTTCCCTCCTAATGAAGTGGATTATATTCCATTTTTTCTCTTTAGGAAGCTCTTGCTACTATGGTAAAATTATAATTTAGAAAATGAATTCCAAATACATTATTTTATATTTTTTACATAGGATTGACGAATAATAAAATTTTATGTTTTACCTATAATTATGAAAATCTCAATTCTTCATACTGTCATATCAAATTGTATAATTAATTTATTGAAACATAATATTCTGCTAAGTCTCCCAAAAAATTCAATAATAAGGGGAATTGTTTTAGAATAAATTTAGTTTGAAATAATGAATATTAGTGGATATTAAAGTTGTTATTGAATATTAATAGAGATACGACTAATATAATAAAACTAAAGAGGTTAACAATAATAAGAATATCTCTCTGGGTGTCGAAGAAAAAATGATTCTCACTAGTTTTTCAACAACCATTAATTCTAGAAGACTTATTAACAGGAAAAATTAATGTGGATTTGATATCCTATGGTGATATAAATCATATAAATGATTGTAAATGAGTATAATATTTTCTATGATTATGAGTTAGAATTTCGAAAACTAATTTTTAATGATTGGTCTTATATCTATAGTAATCACAATGGTTAATTAATATATTAATTTATAAAATTATTATGTACATTTTTTAATAATTAAATGATTATATATAAGTATCTTTAAATTATAAAAACATAAGTTGATCTCAAGAACATGTTCTACATTCTTGATGGATAGAAATAATATGGTATGTCTGATGGAACATTTCAGAAACATAGTGAAAAATAAAGGAATAATCGGAAAGAATTGTGAAGATCCCTTATTATTAAAAGAAGAGAAAAGATCCATTTTTAATGGGAGAAGGTAACCCATTACATTCCCATAGGCTAGAGGAAAACAGCCAAACTTCAAAAAAAAGTAGGAATCACCCTTGCATCCAAGACGAAGCTGACAACAATCAAACCACGAACTCCCTATGAGGCCAAGCCTCAAAGAAGAAAATGCCAAAAATGAATTTGAAAATGTGAAACGATGACCTCATGCCTCCATGAAAGAAGCCGGAAGAAGACAACAAGGATATATCTGCAACAACGCACAAATCAAACTCCTCTCCCCCATAAATCGAGCTGAGCAGACCGAAACTCCAACGCCAAAAACCGTAGACGCATCCGCCCATGCCACAGAGAAGATGATGAAGGCTGCCGTAGCTCTGAAATACTACAAGCAGATCAGAATAATCACCACCATATAATCCCAAGCCATCTAAATCGCACTTATGAACCCTAGCTGCACCGCCGCACAAATATTCCAAATAAAACACGTTCCACCAGCTGAAACTGATCAGGATTGCATATGATAACTATGTATAAAATATAGGTAACCTAAATACATGATAAAACAGGCCAAATGATGCGGTTTTATTTGAATTATTCATAGGTAAGGGTGATTGTGACTCTCTATTAAAGGATCAAACATTCTTCTAGTTGTCGTTTTATTTATCTCCTTTTATCTATACCCTGGTGAATACTAATTTAAAGTAGTTTTATTCAATATAAATAAGATTAAGGATTATGATACTAAATTATGGTATATTGAAACCTTTATAAAAATTAGTATTCACTTACAATATAGAATAGATGGTTTCCAAACATTTTTTATAGATATTTATTTATATAAATTGGATACTTTTTCAATGAAAATAATTTTTAGACATCTATAGTGGATTAAACTCACTTGTGGAGGATGGAATAATATGATAAATTATTTACTATGATCGTTATTGTTCAATATTTTCATTTTTCTACTTTCATGTAAAACACATGGTTGGCACATTTTTATTATCACGACACATAAATGTAAAGAGCACATCGATATCATTCATAACTATGAATTCTTTATTAATACAAAAATGGTTTGATATAGGATGACATCATCAAACCAATAAGGAATAACCACTCATAAAAAATTACTGAACCATTCAAAAATCTTTATTTTTATGTTCATTATTTATCATTATATTGTTCTTCATGATTCTATAGGATTATTGGTTAATCATTCATACTAATTGAAAATTGGATAATAGTTTTTTTAGGGAGAAGTTTTGTGTGCATTGATTTGTCTCGTCCTCTTGTTTTATTATTCTTGTATACACATGGTAACATCTATATGGTACTCCCATAAATTAAAATATCAGAAATTATTGTATAAGTAACTCAAAATCCTGATATCCAAAAGAGGAATTCAATATTAGAAAGTGGTACTCCCTTGATGCATCGCTCACTTGTATTCCCTTTGACACATCCATTGGTATTAATTTTATCCTCATTTACATTCCCACCAATATTTATTGTGGAAATAACTAGGTATATAGCCCCTATTATCTATAATATAGTAAGAGAAAAGTATAAAATGGAACTCACCATATATATATCCAATGGGTATCACCATGTATGTTACACTATTTAAATCTAGAGACATCCTAGAAAAGTAAATATACTACCTGAAATAATGACTAAAATAACAATATGTTGCCAGTTGGAGATAATATTCATCTATCCCATTTCATATACTCTACTAAAATATCAATATCATATGATATAATTAGGTATCTGTTAATAATACTAATTCAATAATACACTTTTGTACTCAATCTACAATTCCACACACTCTATAGAAAGGATTTATCAGGGTATTAGAGAGCTATATAAAAATAGTACCATGAATTGTGTCTCATAATACATAATTTCATTATTAAATGAAAATTTAACAAGAATAATAATGGATGGCATGACCCTATTATACAAATGGCATGGTTTGGTTCATTATTCAGTGGCACATGCGGGAATTACATAACCTCATATTTTGTATCTAGATACTATAATATTTCAAATACAATAAGTGGTACAATCCCCATTCCATTTAACAAAGTATACATGTAATTATCTATTTCACTTTTTAATGAAGAACATACCATCTAACATTCATCCATTGAGTGGAAAGACCCACATTTTAATATGACACAACCCCATACAAAATGACCTAATTATTATGAAAAAAATAACCATAGTAAAATTAAAATATTTATATAAAATATAGTTTAAACATATCCACGAATTTTTTTAATAAATGCTATTGATGATTGAAAAAATTTTATTATTTCAATTATTATTATATCTATGAATACCATATTAAATTTTATAATTCTACGATTTAAAAAATATTTAAAAATCATGTATAATTTTAATTTCATATTTCAAATAAAAATTTATAATATAATATCCTTAAAATGGTCATTTACCAAAACATTATAATCTCACTGTTAATAATACATAAATAATTTTTAATTTTCTAATTTTCATGATTTAACTCTACCCAATGAAGTTAGAAACATGTTTCATTCATAATAGTGAAGACACAAAATAAGAGTCCCCTGAAACTTTAACAGTCCTTTTAAATTATGTTTCTTTTTTCATCTCACCATTCTTAACTCATTCAAATACAATTAATTCATTCCACGGAATCACACTATGATAAAAATCTATAAAATGGTATTAGGGAAGAAAAAATTATACTTTCTAATGTTGATCGAATAATTGAGTTTAGATAATATTGTTAAATTCAACCCATTTTTAAATATGTAAATCCACCTCAATTGTAAATTTAACTTAGAAAAATCTATCATTAAAATATTTTCACCCTCATATTTATTCATTTAATAAATTATTCATGACTAAGTTACATCTTTCCATCATAATAACTTTCTATGAAGGAAGTTTCATATTTAAACATCATAAATTAAATTGATAACAATTTATTTTTAATAATACATTACCTATATTTGAAAACAAATCATCATTTTTTTTGAAATTTAATTAAATATGTAAATAGATATATTATATATAGTGATGAAACATTCATCCAATGATTATATGACAGATAAATATAGGCGGGATAAAAAAATTATGCAGAAAAGGACAAATTGTTTTGCAACTGATCTTGAATGATCCCAAAAAAGAAAGATTAATGCAATTAAAAAAGTTACACAAACATTTAAGACATAAAAAATAAAAAAAAATCCAATGTTAATATACTATAAATACCCCTCAACCCTCTATTTTTAGTGTTCTGACTTTGGATTCCATGTTTTAGTAAAGCTGAAGAACTAAGATCATGTAACCTTGACTCCTACACTTCACAAAACTCAATGAAATATTCACAGGATCTTGAATATAAGAGATTTATATGGAATTATCATTTTTAAACCATTCAATGCATTATTTTTAAATTTATACTGTTTTACATAACACCCTCCAATAGATTACAGCCTTCATATAAAATATTATTGCCTTATGGAATTCATGGATTAATGTAAAACCGATATTTTGTGAAAATCAGACATATAATCATTTTTATGCCTCAAATATGAGGATCACATCTATAAGAATTAATTTGTCATTTTACCCAAATCCATCTAATCTATTATTTCTCAAGAAAACACCACACACAAATCTGATACTATTGAATTTCACCATTAATCCTTTTATAAGATGAATTGGTTAGATACGATTCATTATTATTATTCGTAATTATAGAGTAGGAATCCAAACACACATGCCTCCTTCTTCCCTTGATTTCATCCCTTTTAGTAAACAATCATTCTTACTACATGACTTAAACTATATAAACTGGTCCGATGAAACAACCTTAGACTATGAGACTTAAACTAAATGTGTTTTGATTCTTATTTTAATATTATATAGAATACTCCTATTTGAAGTTCAATATTAACATCCTAACACCGATTTTTATCAATATATTCATCAATATATTATAATTAATAAACTATAACATATTCTCATAGACCAAAAACCTTCCATGAAAGTCCCTACTAGACTATAAACATTTCCCATCCTTATTTTTTGAGCATAATAAGATCATAAACACATCAATGAATAACACAAGTGGACAAACAACTCCTATGTAATGAAAATGTGAGGAACCTTTATTTATTTTTTTGATGATAAAAAAGATTCTATATGTGATGATCCCAGGATCACCCAACTATGAAATTTACTAAAAACTCATCTATACAAATATGATGAGAATTATAAATCATAGGTGATGATCCTAGGATTCCTTAGGTGGGGAGCATAGGATGACACATGTGATGAGAAGGGTTGAATTTTGTGATAAGAATGTAAGTAATCATGTAACATGCATGGGATACCTCATGTGATGTGAAAGGGATTACATATCGGAAAATAACTATATACCTTGTCATAAAAAAGGTTGAAGCCATTGTCATGATCATGGGATGAATTTTTTGAATATAACATTATTCCTTATCTAATGATAATATGATTAATTATGTGATGATGCAAGGATTATATAGTGGATGAAACTATTATTTCATCATATCCCCAATATGATAAAGATAAAATATCATTCCCGCCAATATCTAATTTTTACACCCATCCATTTCCATTTTCTAATGATTACAAAATTCTAGCATAACATTACATAAGGAAAAAAAGACAATGAAACATCTTTATTCCCATTGTACTAATCCTCCCTTACTATAGCTTTTATCATTATCATGGATGAATGTAATGTAATCATATAATTTATACATGAAGATTTATATAGGAATAGGGCTCCCGAAAATGTCTTAAATCTATAAGTGAGTATATGACAATGAAAAGAAATCCTAACAGGTATGTTTCATGATTTCATACTCTTATTCTATTGTAGGATTAATCATCTTTGTTGATATAGTTACATGTCTCCCACATTTCAGAGGCGATAATGTGGGACTTGTATCATGAACATACATGGAACAATATACCAGTTAATTTTGGTTATAAAATTTGAAAAGTAAAATATATGAACAATATATGAATCCCTTATACATAAAAAAATGAGAGGATGAGTATCATCCGGCTTTATTGGGCACCACCATCATCACGAACCAACTCATGATTTGTTTCCACTATTTAATAATCCCATCCAATGAATATTCTACGAAATATGTCTCTCCAAATAGGTGTGGGTGTAGGAGTAGATAATAACTTATTATACACATCCACTAACCCCAACATGTGGAGATTCTATAGACAAACCCCCATGTGGGGACCACCACATCTTCAATATATATTGGGAAAGCATTCAACAGTTTTATAATTGAGATAATAAAATGGGGGTACTTAAAATACCTAGTTCATATTTATGAATGAGAGGAATTTATATTGAACATAATAATGGCGTGGGAGGATTAGGATTCCAAAGAACCATAGTAGTTCCCCTAAAAACATATATCTTATATGGCAGGATAACCTTTTATTACAACCAACAACTACTTTGGGAGTCTCTCCCTAGGGTGTAATAACTGCACTTTCCAATAAGTTGATGAGTTAGAAGACATCCAAGGTGTTCCAATCCTTATATCTCACAAATAATTCACTAATGAGGGATATAAACCACAACAACACAATCTTCATAGGGTTTCCTAACCCATAGGTATGTATGTGAAGAATTATCTAGAAATAGTTTCTTTGTTCCAAACTACATGGCACCCACACCATAAAAAGTGAATCACTCATGATCCCTTCGAATAAATTCCTAACTATAGCATACCACCCCCATCATAATAAAAATGGAATATTGATATATATTCTTTAGATGAGGATCGAGACCCTGGATACCTAATAGGGATGTTGTGTTGATTCTAGACACCATTGGATCAAACAATTTCTATAATGGGGATCAACCCAATGATGATTCCAGTATTTCAAGTATAAATTATCCCCATGACACAAACCATCTCACATTTGGGGAATTATATCACTGATTAGATAATGGTCATTGGGGGTGTTAATTGTAAATCACCCCGAATGAGTCAAAATCATAAACTACTAATTATTATTTGAAAATATTCACACCTCCACTGAAATATACCTTATGGAAAATTGCCTGAAGATTATGGATTCTCATTAATAATATTGTGGTGCATAAAAACCCAATCTCTAAACCCATGTACCTATTAATGGAATATTTCATATCATCCTTCATGATGATAAAGAAACTCATCCCTAGATCCATCATCATCCCTTATATACACATATAAATTATATGAATGGTAGACGTTAGTATCTATCCTAGTTCTCTCGAGTGAGGATAAGAATCTTATTGATCCATATGTACCATAAAAATCCATCAAAAAAAGAATACTTCCTCCTTTTCCAACTTTATTATTCCAAAAAGTATATATTATCTAGCATAAAACCATCACTTTCAAGGGTATGATATCTCATAAAATTGAACTCAACTTAGAAACCCGTAATAATGAAGGAATTCCTCACTCAGTCAAATTTATTCATATTAATTGTGAACTTTATAAAAGTAATTCCCCTCATAGTGAGAAGAATGGGAATATGAGATCATATGGGAGGATAAATCCATTGAGTAAATGTAGGTAATGTTTTCACTACTAGTGATATGAATATTCACTATCAAAGAGTTTATAACTAATATAATTTAAAACATATCTGGAAGAATCTTTTTAAGAACATCAACAACCATCATATCTATTATTTGACCTTTCATTAATGAATCAGGAATCTCCAAGACATCAACTAGTGGTGCCAAAAGATGAAACTCACAAAACTCCATATTTGTAAAAATCTCCACTATAGTGGGAACCATCATAATTTTAAATATTTATATACTGAAAGTCACATATCACAATTCTAGATCACTAAAGAGGAATCTATCCATGTGAAGGTTCATGGTGGGGGTATCATTTCACATTCTAATCCAATACCCATGATAGTGATGGAAGGTTCCCAAAATCAATCCTTATGACAGCATAAGTAACACTTCACTGTTGACCACTACTATATTGAATGACATCATCACCCGTACCTTGTGGAGTTATGATTGTGGTACCCGTGATGAAGTAGGTGAATAATATTTTATCCTTGTGGAAAGTAAGAGGTATTTTATCCCATTATATTCATTCATACCCTTAAAAAAATTATAGATAATGTGTCTTCAGATAACATATAGAATACCACCCCTAAATTCATACCAAAACCTTGAAAAATGAATGTCTGTTTCATAGCCTTCTAATAATATCAAATCCACTGACATAACTATCACGGATGCCTAAATCACAAATTTTCTTTATAAAATTTATATTTCCTAAAAGTTTAACATCAATCTTTTCTAAAGATACCGTTATAATCATTTTTATGTTCATGATTACTCCATCACATACCCCACATAACATCATCAAAGCATAAATTCTCGATAAATAAATCATGGCTGATGTAGGAAACTCCTCCCACTAGTGGCATAATCATGTAATCATCATGACTCACTCTCTGGTCAATCACTATGACATCCAAATATTAGACCATGACCTCGACCTTCTATGAGTTTATTTACCATCCAATGTCAATAAATGTGAGGAATCTCCCCTATATGACTTAAAAAGTTCCCTTATCTCTAGGGTAGAATCTATATAGGTAGAGGAAGCATCTGTACAACCTGAATGGATGATGTGCCCATAGTCGGTTGACCACATCTTGATTCTTCCAAATTTTAGTAACTCAATCGTCACATAGATAAATGAATATTTTATATATAATATAACCTCATGAATTTAAAATATTTATGTATCCCAATTCTTGGTACCACATTGTAAAAGAGGTTAGCCATGAACTGTTATTGAATTCAAACACTAGAAGAACCTGCCACTGTTTGGTACAATAATAATGAATCTGGATCAATCACCAGCTATGAGGATATCATTCAGCAATTACTCTACCAATTTTTCACTAATTTTCATAGGATGAGTTTCATTGAATACTTCTAAAAAAATTATTTCAATATATAATTTTTCAATGAATTCACTACTCGAGGGAAATATATGGAATTATCCAATAATGTCCCACAGCCTTTGCAATTTATATCTAGGATGTGTGTGAAAACATCAAGTGTGAGGGAGTCCAAAACCCTCATTTCCAATAAAGTATGGTGTAGTATTTTAAGAGGTCATAAATTTGGAATAACATCTTTAGGAGGACATTAATCGGACTATTAATTGATTCTTAATATCACCAAATACACTCATACGAAACATTCTAAGTGTTGAGAAACATTTCTTATGTTGTATTAAGTTCCTATAATAATCAAAATCTTTGTGTCCCAATTAAAAAAAATGTTTTTTCAACATTATCATGCTTGAAACGTTTCATTGTGTCCCCATATACACAATGGAGTAACTATTTTCACTACTTATAAAAATACACTTCACTCTATCGAGAATGATAATGAACCCAAGCATTCCTTAAATATTCCCTAGATAAAAACATGCTCTAGAATCAATAAATAAATAATATTAATGATACTAATATTAATTATCTTAAAAATCATTTTCCCTACCATAAGTTCCATGGAAAAATTATCCATTACATCATAACCATTAACTATTATCATTATATTATATTAAATCATGGAGTAGTTTATTTGGATGATCCTTAAGGTAATGCTACATGAGCATCTTCCACCCAGGATGTTGGTCGGTATATTTGATATTAGGAAGGAGTATTGGACTGAGGTGAATAGACCATTGAATATTGACTATCCCAATGTTTAGTCACACACTCCCATAAGATCATTCCATCATGGTCTAATCATTGAGAATTCTATTCAAAAATATTATCTCATCTTATGATTTCATCAACTACCCATCCTTAAAAATCCTGATGTAATAATCCTTGTAAAATTAAATATGAAAAGTTTTCATTGTTTTCTCTAGATCCATTCTACACTATTATGAGATCATTATTGGGATGTAATTCTACGATCTATCGAGCAATAGAATATCCATTCACTAATGAGTAATTGGATGACTCTTTTATCAAGTAATGTGAGTTTTCAATTGTTTTCAATGTGACCATATTGTTAGAACACCAAACTATTCCTAGGAGTGAATATAACATGTCAAATCCTCCTATAGATCTATCATAATTCTCTAAATCCAAGAAAAAAACCCTCTAGAAATCATAATATCCAGAGATATATCCTTCAAAATGCATTCTATGATACTGAGTTGATAATTAAATAATTTATATTAAATCAATATGGTCAACACATCATATACTAATCCTATATTTTATCTATTTATCAAATTTTATTTACTATCTATCTATCCTAGCCACAATTATCCAACCATCAGATGAATTTAATAGGGTCATCCAATAATATCCTCCTAATAGATTGAACAATCCATGATTATTTCATGTAATGACACTTTGGGTTAAGAAAACCTTTGGACTATATGTTTTCTATACTCAAACAAATTCCTATCATAAATGTACAACTCTCAATCACTAATGTGTTATTCCTATCAAAAGTGCTTCTTGATATGCTTTTAGAGGCCATAAATATCTCTCTGGAGTTTGAGATCTATGTAGCTACCACTATGGTCTAAAGATATTAGGGAGGTTGGTATGAGGAATATTAGAACATCATATCCTTCCTTATGGAAGATTATAGAACCTTTTTAATGGGACACATTTTTCACTTTTACCTCTCATGCATGCTCAATGGATTTGAAATCTACTGATTCTTGGTGATCTGTAGATCTGATATAAATATCATAATATGAAAAATTCTCTATAATCTACGGTATATATAAATTTATGATTCCCCATGAAACTCAAATATTCAGTGATACAACAAGAGTGAACAAAATAATGGGAGAAAGATCCAAATGTAGGCCAAATTTTAAAAATATTTTTTCCCACACCTAATTGATGTTTATAATATAATACATTAATTTCAATGAATTATTTGGAAATACTTAGTAATACATGCACGTCTTTAACCCTTTATTATATATTTAGTACATCATTTACTCCCTCAATGGTCAAGAAGGGTTCCCCATTGCAGTAGTACCCGATTATTATTATTTTAAACTCACTTCCATGATGTCATATATTACAAGATGTATTGAAATAATCCTATGTTTAAAGTAATAAATTATTAAAATGATCCCAATTACATGAACCATACCTCATGAGATCTTTAATATCATCTTAAGTGTCATTTTTTATAACTGATTCACCATTTGGAATCAACAACCACAAACCCATTTCACCACATCGCCAAGATAAAAATGAATATCTACACTCAAATAATTTACAACATATATAATTTAAATGATTTTATGAATCCTTAATTACTATGAAAATTTTAAATTTGAGTTGTTTACTATAATCCAATTAATTTTTTCCTCACCTTAGTATAGAAGATAGTGGAATTTCTAATTGGTGAATGATCAAACTGATGTATTTTGACATTGTGGGTGGAATACGCTATAGGAAATCACATAGGATAAGATCCATGGTGTTTTTAAACATGTTATCCATGGAACTATAAGTATAATAATATTATTTCAATAGTACTATCATCGTTTTGGATGATGATTCTACCTCAAAACGATATGTTCCCCAGGAGTCGTCTCCACCATCTGTCCCTCACACTTTTGACGATGAATTACTTGAAAAATCCCCTCTATCATTCAAGGATAGGGTTTCCAATACCATAGATGAGATTATGTTTTTTAAAATCAGTACAAAGGAATATCTGAGGCCCAAATTTATTATTATCATCATTATTTATGATGAATAAATGGCAGTGCGTGTCTTTTTTGAAGCAGTGATACAATGTATTTTTTTGGATCTAAAATAAAATGTTTGGAATTGATCCCCAATTTACCATAAACCTTCATAGACAATTAAATCGTGTTAATAAAAATGGATATGTTATGTTTTATAAGGAAATGAACTCTTCTTATAGTTCCATAGTAGATGACGAATTTGATATGTGGATAAAATCTAACATCAATAGTGAGCTTCATTACAATAAATGGTTGGCCAACATTTTCCCATTTAGGAAGAAGAATGTACATTAAAATGTATGTATTTAATTCTAGGACCTAAAAAGATTCTACCCAATAAAAAAATTCTTTTTCTAGTTACATGGATCTCATGTAATAAAACCACCAGTTTTAAATCCATATCTTTCATAAATGGACAATATTGATACATTCCAAAGTATATTTCCCAGGAAGATAATGAAGACAATTCATTCTAGGAACCTTAGAAAATATATTATTCTAATATGATTACCTTAAACATCTATAATTTTGGATATACCTATCATCATTCCATGTGTCAAAACATTAAGACCCTTTTGGCTAGATGTTGGAGTGCTATTTGGAATATTTGGTGGGAAAATTGTACCAATGAATGTAGCACCTCTATGATGATCATAATGTGTTTACAAGTATATAAAAAATCAATATTAAGATATAACCATTCACATGTTCATTTGGGGTCACCTATAGGAAATTAATCACTTTATTCTGATAATGAGGTATCATGATAGACCCCATGAAGATCAAATTAATCATTAAAATTCCCCCTAGGAAAATATTTTGAAATATATAAGTATTTTAAGTGGCTATGTCATTCCTATACAATATTTTCAGTTTCCTAGCTGGTATGTGTAATTCCTTATTATATATGATGAATAAATAAGTTTTCATTCAAATGGGATAAGGAATATGGGAGTGCATTAAATGTCATCATAGGATATTAAATGTGACCCCAATTCTCCGGAAACATATCCAATAAAAACATTCAATCATCAATGTGATGGATCAATAATAATTAATAAGTGCAATTATAAACCATAATAAATTTTTTTTATAAATATAATATTTTATAAAATGTAACATTTATGATTATAGTTACTAAGTTCAAATGTTTCCTTATAAAAAAATTATCTTACATTAGAAATTATTGTACATGAGCTGCACCAATAACTAAAGAATAATGACGTCTATGTGATCTCATAGAATAACCCTCTAAATATAAACTTGATGATTCTCATGCTTACAATTTTATTTAAATATTGGTAGTGATCCATCAACTGTTCAATATCTGGATTATCCTATTGTAGGCTATCAAAGGAAAAGAAATTGTAAATTTCTTGGTAATTTCCCCATCCCTAAAAGAGCATCTCTGATATGTCATGTTCCTAGAAGATGAAATTATAAACACCAATTGTTAAATTACATATTAGAATATTCACTGTGATGTTACCCCCCCCCCCCCCCACATTACTGATTTACAGATGAACAACCTTATTCTCTGTAGGGTCGATCATGGAGTTGTCATTTTCATTCCCACAAAGTCCCTCATTTCCTAAAAATACCTCATTTTGTTTGGGTGATTGAAAAATGATTTCAACTAATGATATCTACTTTCTAGTCTCAAATTATTCCCTCATATTGATGTCCCCCAATTTCACATGAATGTAAACTATGAGTAACTCATCAAATAGATAAATGTTGATTATACAACTATGAAATAGTTTCTCATCAAGTTTATTGATAAACCCAATCTTTTAATATATATATTTACCATAATTATGAAGGTATATAATGTGACACTACCTCTCAATGATATGCTAAATGATCTAGAAGCCATGCTCACAACCCTCACTAATATGGTCCAAGATGATGTGGTCATCTTTGTGGCACAACAAAAAATTATTTTCCTTTATATTATTGTTGAAGAGCATCACGAAGTGAATAAAAATGTATTTATTACATCCAATTTAATTCCCTTAAATTCCATAAAAGTATAATACACAATTAATTGTATGAATAACATCATTGATTACCTCCGAAAAGGAATGAATTCATAAAGACGAACATGCTGAGAAAATATTTGACAAATTTTATGAATTTCAAATATTATAATAACCATAACTCATAGAAAGTATGTTATAAGTAAAAATTTAATGGAATAATTATCTACTTCATCCAACAAAATTAAATTCCCCAAATCATATCGGAGTTTTAGGTTGGGACATATAGAACTCATCAGACTACTATGAAGCTCCCAGACCATATCTAACTGATGGAAACATATTTTCCATGATGATTTTTGGATAAATGGAATTCTCAAATAATTTACATGGATTCCATGTTCATGAAAAAAATCATGAATTGGACTCTATATATTCTCAAAACTTACATGAACACATTCCCCTACACTATAAGTGGAATCAATGTTATATGTCCCTTATTGTCAGTAAGAACATGATTGTTCTGGTATATCCTTATTGCGAGAGATTTTTCTCAATATAGGATGAATTTTCCTTTAAATATGGTCTAGGATAGGTCTATGGTTGTGTTTGGGAAATCCTATATCATTTATTAGTTCTATGCCCCTCAAACATTTCTCATAGAAGTAGGTACCAACTTTTGAGCCTTTAATTTAAATAAACTCGATGTAAATTTTATCATTCAATGTTATTTCCCTTCCCACCATCATAAGTCATGAAATGGAGAGATAATTTCATTTAAAAATATAATATCTAAAATAATAATGAATATGGTGGATCATAACTTTATTATAATGACTATTGAAATCCCCATTTCTCTATATATATACTAGAATATTACTTAGACTTCAACATAGAAGACTCCATACTTCTCAGCTTACAGAACATTGGAAATAATTCCAATCATTTTTCATATACCATTTATCTAGATATACATCTATGAATAATTGAAAATGGATAAAATATATAATGTTACTTTAAAATTAATAGAATAAATTAATGATAATAAGTTCAAAAAAATTTATAAATGCATGTTCTATCTGATTCAAGTTGTAAGGCCCCAGCCTTAAACCTTACATAATCTTGAGTTATTACAAGATTACACATTGAGGATCTTTTCAGGTTTATAGTTTTAGATAATTAAATCATAAAACATGCATTACATTCCACATTTAAACAAAGTGGTTACATAAAAGATATTATTCATTTTCCCCATCAATGTAAACATATTTAAAATAAAACATGGTTTTTTTCTTGAAACTTCCTTGACACTATCATCATATCATGTACCCTTCCCTTGACCTGTGAAAAACTTTTCAAAAACTTGGGATGAGCATAAAAATATCAGTATGGGATATAAAAATATGGAAAGGAACCATGAGTTCATGTATACATAAGAATGAAATCATACATTACCCATAAAACATAATCACTTCAACATACCTCATAAAATCATGAATAAATCATAGAAATCATAAGACATAAAGGTAACTTGAGGCATTCATAACATTCTTACGTAGGGAGTAACCCTCTTTGTTACGTTTGGAATACCCATCACAATATATTCCCTAAATCTCTTCGGAGAAACCATAACGTTTAACCCCTTCGCATTACCCAATGCACTAGAGAGCTATATCGGGCTCACCCGCCCTTAGTTTATCACAGAACCACCTGTCTTCATAATAATGCCCAAGAACCATAACATAATTGTATGACATAAAACATACATAAAGGAAAAATAAAATTTCCATATTTCAATCAAAAGATATCAATAAAACACATTGATATAATAAAAACATTATGAAAACCATTTTCAATACCAAAATAAAAGAAAAGTAAAACAGGGTATTTATTTTTCATTATAAAAAGGTTTGGCTTGTAGAGGAATCCGAAACTCAAATAATAGTCACGGCGGCAGAGAAGTCCTTGTCGCCACATACGTAGGACAAAAACACCCCCTTTTGTCATTTAGTAAAACACTTTTTTATAAAAAATATTCCTTTTGGATAAACATAAAAGTCAAAGGGGATTATACATTGTATAAAATAAGGTTGTATATAAAACAAAATATTCCTCAATGAAAGGAGATTGAGACGAAGTCCCATACAAAGACGGTATCCTTGGATTAAGGATAAATCAATTACATAATTATGTGTGACAAACAAATACACCAAATATAAGTGGATATTAAGTGTAAAAAAATCATAGGTCATTCACACATATTCATATAATGACATATTTCAAGGAGTACAAGTTTATCCCAAATAATCAAAACTAAGTTACGAAGTTCCCTTCTGAAAATTCGACAGCCTAACGGCGTCACTTCAAAATTCAGAAAATGAGTTGATGAGAGATAAAAGGGTATCTCATAAAATGGACATAAGATTTAAATCAACAAGTATATAGAAGAACATATCCCAACATAAGAATATGTAATTTAAAAGACATAACAAAAGAAGTCTTTTTAAAAAGTGGAGGGTGAAAGGTTCCCTTACCGACTTGGGTAACTTTCGAAACGTACACACCATTGAAGAAGGGTCATACAATGAATATGTAAATACACATAAATGAAATTATATTACACAAGGAGTATAATAATGGGCAGTATATATACCACTCAAAGTAAATGGTGGCAAATGTAGCATAAATCTCACGAGAATAAAAGTGAGATGAAAAATCTCTTACGAAAACCTGGCAGCCTAACGGTGCCGCTTAAAACATCCAAAAATGGATTGATGGGATCAAATAAAGTCTCTCATGATATTAAAATAAAATTTACAGAAAGAGGAATATAAAATAACATCCCCCAACAAAACAATGTGGAGCTTTAAAGAAGTTACATAATGGGGAGTACTTAAAAAGAAAGAGAGAGGTTGAATCTCTTAAGAAAATTCGGCAGCCTAACGGCGCGACTCAAAACTTCCAAAATGGATTGATGAGAGAAAATAGGGTCTCTCATCATATGAACATAAAAATTAGAGTATGAATAATATAAAAGAACATCCCAACCATACGAAATATGTTCTTAAAAGGAATGACATAAAAGAGTGTACTTAAAAAGAAATAGAGGAGTATGATCCCTTACCTTGGGTCCGACATGACTCGATCGTTCTTTAACGTCCTGAATAATAAAATTGAGTTAATTTGAAATTTATTAAGAACATTTTTCAAGTTAATTATTCCTTTTATATCACTTATTTCCATGTTATAAACATTATGTAATCATTTAAGTTAATAAAGTTTGTTTTGTCGATATTTGGTTCTTAAGTCAAAAGTGGACTTCTTACAATTACATGTTGTTCATGTGGTCAAAAGATCATTATATCCAGAATGATATTCAAGATTTGGATATCATATATATCATATATATCCAGAATATACATGTATTTATAATATTTAATAATCATTTAGAGGTAAGAAATGAAATGCACCATTCATGGAGACGGTAAGTCGTACGTACGCATGAACGCTACTTTCATTTCTATGTCATATTAATGGAAATAGAACTAGATGAGAGGTATGTATATTTTAATTCCAGAATTATATTTATCATTTATATTTAACATAAATCATATATAATAACTTTAAATTCATCTTTTATGCATCCCATATATGTCATTAACAAATCAAATCACTTTGAGGGGGCGGTAGTCCGCACTTCCTAAAATGAAATTATCATGTTTACCCACAATGGAAACCATAAAGGTATGCCACAAAAGAAAAACACAAAAGATTAAGTAAAACATAAACACAATATAAATCATATATAAATATAGTGACGTCTTAATGGCCACCTTTTAAGGTGTTATATGAGTGTTGTACAATTATCGTTTCGTGAGGCAGAAATTCGACATCCACAGAAACAATATGTTCTTTAACAATTTGATGTAGGTGTGTGTATGTGTATCTCAAATTATTCTTAAGAAAACATCCTAGTATCTTTAAGATACTGCAGTTGTTACAAAATAAATGAATAAAAAGCGTATATGGGGTTGGAGAAACAAAATAAAACAAAAGAACACAAGTGAAAACATTACCTTAAAATCGGGTAACTCTTTTTGATTTGAGCTCAAAGGATTCCTTGGGAAGTCTTATGCCCAATGGGAGGCTTCTAGGAGTAAGAGAGGGATGTGGAGAGGAAAAATGGGAAGGTTTTTCCGAGCCAACGGCTTTGGAAGTGTGGGTAATGAGGTAGTGGTGGGGGCCTTTTATAAGAGGAGAGGAGGGACACTTTTTAAAAGTAAAGAAATGTTACTTTATTTGAAAATGAGTTTCGGATTTAAAAGGTCCCACATTGATTTAATTCTAGGATAAGGTGATAAGGTTTCTAAATCCACCAATCCAATTGGTTTTTTACATTTGTAGGTCATATATTTTACATTATCGTTTCATTTTATTTAAATCCTTTATTAATGAGGTAATCGATGCATCATTATCATGTCATAAATAACTTTATTTATTTAATGTCTAAAAATTATAAAAAAACTGTCATAATTTATGAAATCTATTTATATTTACAATGACTATTTATAGTCAAAAATATGACTTGTATAACCCCATGTAAAAATTGTTTTAGTAAAACAACTCATGTTTGTGTCATTTTTAATTTTACATTAAATAAAAAGTTATTTATGTCATTTCCCAACCAAAGTGGCTCCATGGGGTCCCCAAGATGACCCATGGATTTTATTGGTCGGGCATGACACATACAATAAGGTTAGTACATGTGTCAAGCTCATCTCATTTTATTATTACTTTATTTTTACCTTAAACTACACTAATTACCTCTAATCGCGATTAAAAACATAAAAGTTACTATTCACCATAAAATTATTTTAATTCCATTGAACCACATTTTACTTCTTAATGACAACCATGTATGTTGGATTTTTGAAATTCAAAACACAAGGGTGGAAAATATTCATTTAAATGAGAAATCTGTTTCTTTAACTACCACTTAGTGGTTTCACAATTCATCAAAAATTGATGTTTTTCAGAAAAATACCAAAAAATCACCCTAAGCTATATTTGATATTACGAATTCAAAAATGAAGTATATATTACAAAATTAAAAACATATAAGTTGAATTAATTAATTTAAAAATTAATTACCGCTGTCAAAACAAATAGCTTGTTTTTAAAAAACAATAAGTATCAAAAGATTGACTCTTGTTTTAGTCCTATTTCAAGATGAAATTAATTCCAACGACGTTTATTGGATTAAATGGTAAAAATATATTCTAATTGAACTTTAAAACCAATTCAAAATATAATCTAATCATATAAATAAATTTGATTAAAAATAGGTTTTGAATTAAAATACAACATTTTCACTATTCATTAAAAAAAGAACTTTATCGGAAAAATACAAAAAAATTACACAAAGTAAATTTTGATGTCCCGATTCTAAGGAATAATTTTATTTTGTCAAATAAAACACATAAAATTGTTAAAAAGTTGATTTAAAAGAGGTTCGCCATCGAAAGGTGGTTAATCGACCTTTAAAAAATATTAGAATGTTTATGCTAAAAAAATTGGATTCATTGGCATTTTTAATCCTATAACATTTATTGTAAGGAGTAAAAATATTTGACAAACATATATAATCATTTTTTAGTTATTTCTGTTCATTCCCGCCATTACAATGACTAGGCATTAACTACCATTTAAAATAATATTATTTTCTTATTAGAGTGCAACGTAAGATTCCCAAGAAACTCATTGTTGTGTATATGGTACGCCATCGAGCATAGCATCCCCTTTAAAGTAACATTAATATTTTATTTACAAATATGGATAAATATAAAAATTTCATATTCTTTATTTACCTAGGGTGTGACATTATTCCCCCCTTTTGGGAATTGCGTCCTCACAATTTCAAAATTGTGCTCAGAAACATCCTTGAAAGTCCCACATCGGAACAAGAGTTGGTAAAACAATCACTTTATAAGAATGGAAGAGAAGTACAAATGTCACCCGAGTTAACCCACACCAGGATTCCAAGTATGAAAATATGGATATGGAGGAGAAAAAAGGGTCATGTTCTGATGGAGAGTGATAGTAAACATTTATATGAGAAAGTTAACCATAAGAAAATTGCAAACTTGTGATGGGTTAAACGGTATTGGATTCCCCAGTAGGAAAATTTAATGGACAACATTTTTTTCAGTTACTTTTCATTGAGGAATTTATTTTTGAGCTTAACTAAAACATAAAGAAAATATACTTAATTGCCATGTTGACTTTCCAATTTTACTAGATTTCATACACGAACTCATATTTTTTCCAAAAGATGAGTATTTAGGATGACTTGTTTACATTAAGAGAGCTATAATCAAATTATAGAGAATAAACTAACCCGAAAAAGAGAACTATATACTTCCCATGTATTTATACTTTAACCAAAACCAAAACCAAAAAGGGTAGTACAAGATCAGATAATCCAGAAAAGGATAACCCTTTATAAAAAGAAAATCTATTCTTAATCTCCAAAATTTGGCCAACAACACCCAAAGTCCAACAAAGACCATTTGATAAACAATTTGTCCATAAAATACTTCAAAGTAAACCAAAATAAGATTGAAACCCAAATATTTTAAAGATTTAGTCACATAGTCTTCCAAGGTAGAAATTAACTTTTATCTCCAAATAACATCAGTTGCTCTTAAATTCTCATATTGAAAACTAATAAACCTAATCACATATCCTCGATGATAGGTTAATCATTTACATAGATAACCCAAAATAAACTTACTATTGATTCCTAAAATCATCTAACAAAAAATAATTAGTCAAACTAACCAGGGACTTCACGTAGTCCAGTGGTAGGCGATAAATACCAGTCACACTTTGGTTGTGGGTTCGATTCCAGCAGCTTTGTCCGACGCGACGGGTTGTCACACGGTCTGCGTGTTGTCCTTTTACCAAAACTATATAATTCATAAAACATTCCCCAAAACGAGAAAAAATCTTCAAAAATGATCATAAAATATTTTAACCTCACGTTTATCTCATGCCTTTCATTTTCCATCATAACATATAACAACCCAAAATTCCTTCAAAAGTAAGGATCATATAAACGGTAATGGTTACCTTTATAATTATTACCTGAAATTCCACATAGATTTGTCAACTAATACATGATGCATTACAGATCATACCAAGGTTCATGTGGTTGATCATGACTCCATGATAGTTGGTTTAGAACAACCACGAGTTTCCTCATTGAATCTCGCATTTTATATAGTATCTTAATCAGAGAACCACTGTAGTTTCTTTCAAACCCGTTGTCTCTTTGGTGCCTCCTAGATCCATCCATTCACTAAAAACTGAAATGTCAATGTGAGTATATCGACAAAACCATCATGTACTAATGTTGAAGGTAAACACTAATTTATAATTACTCATTCACTTTATCTGAAACTAGGACTCTTTCTGAAATCCTAACCATTATGGTAATGTCACTTGTGCTTAGAGAATACCCTAACCTATAAGGTTATCTAAACCGAACTATGATTCCAACTATAAGGCCCCAGCCTTAATCCTTACTTAATCTTGAGTTATTACAAGATTACACATTGAGGATCTTTTCAGGTTTAGAGTTTTAGAGAATTAGATCATAAAACATGCATTACATTCCACATTTAAACAAAGTGGTTACATAAGAGATAGTATTCATTTTTCCCATCAACGAAAACATATTTAAAATAAAACATGGATTCTTTCTTGACACTTCCTTAACACTATCATCATATCATGTACCCTTCCCTTGACCTGTGAAAAACATTTCAAAAACATGGGATGAGAAAAAAATCTCAGTAAAGGATATAAAAATACAGAATGGAAACATGAGTAAATGTATACATAATAATGAAATCATACATTACCCATAAAACCTAAGCAATTTAAAATACCTCATAAAATCATGAATAAATCGTAGAAATCATAAGACATTAAGGTAACTTGAGGCATCCATAACATTCTTACATAGGGAGTAACCCTCTTGGTTACGTTTGGAATACCCATCACAATATATTCCATAAATCTTTTCGGAGAAACATTAACGTTTAACCCCTTCGTATTAACCAATGAATTGGAGAGCTATATTTTTCTCACCTACCCTTAGTTTATCATGGAACCACCCGTCTTCATAATAATGCCCAAGAACCATAACATAATCGTATCACATAAAACATTCATAATGAAAACATAACATTTCCACATTTCAATCACAAGATATCAATAAAACAAATTGATATAATAAAAACATTATGAAAACCATTTTCAATACCAAAATAAAAGAAAATTAAAACAGGGTATTTATTTTTCATTAAAAAAAGGTATGGCTTGTAGAGGAATCCGAAACTCAAATAATAGTCAAGGCGGCGGAGAAGTCGTTGTCACCGCATACGTACGACAAAAACATTCCCTTTTGTCGTTTAGTAAAACGTTTCGTATAAAAAATATTCCTTTTGGATAAACGTAAAATTCAAAGGGGTTTATACACCGTATAAAATAATGTTGTGTATAAAACAAAATAGGCCTCAATGAAAAGAAAATGAGACGAAGTCCCATACAATGACGGTATCCTTAGATTGAGGATAAATCAATTACATAATTATGTGTGACAAACGAATACACCAAATATAAGTGGATATTAAGTGTAAAACAATCATAGATAATTCACACATATTCATAGAACGACATATTTCAAGGAGTACAAGTTTATACCAAAGAATCAAAACTGGGTTATGAAGTTCCCATGGGAAAATTCGAAAGCCTAACGGCGTCACTTCAAAATTCAGAAAATGAGTTGATGAGAGATAAAATGGTATCTCATCACATGGACATAAAATTTACATCAACAAGGATATAGAATCACATATCCCAACATAAGAAGATGTAATTTAAAAGACATAACAAAAGAAGTCTTTTTAAAAAGAGGAGGGTGAAAGGTTCCCTTACCGACATGGGTAACTTTCGAAATGTACACCCCATTGAAGAAGGGTCATACAATGAATATGTAAATAGCCATAAATTAAAATATATTACACAAGGAGAATAATAATGGGAAGTATATACACCACTAAAAGAAAATGGTGGTAAATGTAGCATAAATTTCACGGGAATAAAAGTGAGATGAAAAATCCATTACAAAAACTCGGCAGCCTAACGGCGCCACTTAAAACTTCCAAAAATGGATTGATGAGATCAAATATGGTCTCTCATAATATGAAAATAAAATGTATAGAAATAGGAATATAGTATAACATCCCACGTCATAACAAATAGGAGATTTAAAGAAGTCACATAAAGGGAAGTACTTAAAAATAAAGAGAGAGGTTGGATCTCTTACGAAAATTCGGCAGCCTAACGGTGCCACTCAAAACTTCCAAAATGGATTGATGAGATAAAATAGGTTCTCACATCATATGAACATAAAATGTACAGTTTGAGTAATATAAAATAACATCCCAATCATAAAAATATGAGATTAAAAGGAATGACATAAAAGAGTGTACTTAAAAAGAAAGAGAGGAGTAGGATCCCTTACCTCGGGTCCGACTTGACTCGATCATTCTTTAACGTCCTGAATAATAAACTTGAGTTAATTTAAACTTTATTAAGAAAAGTTTTCATGTTCATTATTCCTTTTATATCACTTATTTCCATGTTATAAACATTATGTAATCATTTAAGTTAATAATGTTTGTTTTGTCGATATTTGGTTCTTAAGTCGAAAGTGGAATTCTTACAATTACATGTTGTTCGTGTGGTCAAATGTTAATTATATCCAGAATGATATTCATGATTTGGATATAATATATATCATATATATACAGAATATACATGTATTTATAATATAACATAATCATTTAGAGGTAATAAATGAAATGCACCGTTCATGGAGATGGTAAGTCGTACGTACACATGAACTCTACTTTCATTTCTATGTCATATTAATTGAATTAAAACTAAATGAAAGGTATTTATATTTTAATTCCAGAATTATATTCATAATTTATATGTAACATACATCATATATAATAACTTTAAGTACACACTTTATACATCCCACATATGGCATTAACGAATCAAATCACTTTGAGGGGGCGGTAGTCCGCACTTCCTAAAATGAAATTATCGTGTTTACCCACAATGGAAACCATAATGGTATGCCAAAAAAGAAAAATACAGAAGCATAAGTAAAACATAAACATATTTTTTATCATATATAAATATAGTTACATCTTAATGGCAACCTTTTAAGGTGTTATATGAGTGTTGAACAATCATCATTTCATGAGGCCGAAATTCTCCATCCACAGAAATAGTATGTTCTTTAACCATTTGATGTAGGTGTGTGTAAGTGTAGCTCAAATGATTATTATAAAAACATCCTATTATATTTAAGATACTGTATTTGTTACAAAAGAAATGAATAATAAGAGTTTAAGGGGTTGGAGAAGCAAAATAATACAAAAGAACACAAGTGAAGACATTACCTTAAAATCGGGTAACTCTTTTTGATTTGAGCTCAAAGGCTTCCTTGGAAAGACTTCATCCAAATTTGAGGCTTCTAGGAGTAATAGAGGGATTTGTAGAGGAAATATTAGAAGGGGTTGGCCGAACCAAAGGCTTTTGAATGTGTGGGTAAGGAGGTAGAGGTGGTGGCCTTTTATAAGAGGAGAGGAGGGGCACTTTTGGAAAGTAATGAAATGTTACTTTATTTGAAAATGATTTTCGGATATAAAAGGTCCCAAATTTATTTAATTCAAGGATAAGGTGATAAGGTTTCGAAATCCACCAATAAAATAGGTTTTGGACATGTGTAGGTCATAGATTTTACTTTATCTTTTCATTTTATTTAAATCCTTTATTAATGAGGTAATCGCTGCATCATTATGGTGTCATAAATAATTTTATTTATTTAATGTCTAAACATTATAAAAAACTATCATGATGTATGAAATCGTTTTATCTTTCCAATTACTATTTATAGTAAAATATATGACTTTTATAACCCCATGTAAAAATTGTTTTAGTAGAACAACTCATGTTTGTGTCATTTTTACTTTTACATTAAATAAAAAGTTATTTATGTCATTTCTGAACCAACGTGGCTCCATGGGGTCCCCACGTTGACCCATGGATTTTCTTGGTCAGCCATGACACATTAAATAATGGTAGTATATGTTTCAAGCTAATCTAATATTATTAAAACATTATTTTTACCTTAAACTACATTAATTACCTCTAATCACGATTAAAAACATAAAAGTTACTATACACCAAAAAAATATTTTAATTTCATTGAGCCACATTTTACTTCATAATGAAAACAATGTATGTCCGATTTTTGAAATTCAAAACACAGAGGTGGAAGAGTTTCATTTAAATGAAAATTTTGTTTCTTTAACTACCACTTAGTGGTTTCACTATTCATCAAAAATTGAAGTTTTTCAAAAAAATACCAAAAATTCACCCTAAGATATATTTGATATTACGAATTAAAAAATGAAGTCTATTTTAAAAAATTCAAAACATATCTGTTGCATTAATTAATTTAATAATTAATTCCCGTTGTCAAAACAAATAGCATGTTTTTAAGAAACAATAATTATCAAAAGATTGACTCTAGTTTAAGTCCAATTTCAAGATGAAATTAATTCCAATGACCAATATTGGATTAAATGATAAGAATATATTCTAATTGATCATTAAAACCAATTAAAAAGATAATATAATCATATAAATAAATTATATTAAAAAGAGGTTTTGAATTAAAATACAACATTTTTCACTATTCATTAAAAAATGTACTTTATCGGAAAAATACCAAAAATTTATAGAAAGTAAATTTTTATGTCCTGATTCTAAAGAAGAATTTTATTTTGTCAAACACAACACATAAAATTGTTAAAAAGTGGATTTAAAAGAGGTTCGCCATTGAAATGTGGTTAATGGACCTTTTAAAGAATATTAGAATGTTTATGCTTAAAAAATTGGATTCATTCGCATTTTTAATCCTCTAAAATCTATTGTAAGGAGTAAAAAAATTTGACAAACATATATAATCATTTTTTATATAGTTCTGTTAATTCCCGCCATTACAATGGCTAGGCGTTAACTACCATTTGAAATAATATTATTTTATTATTAGAGTGCAACGTATGATTTCCAAGAAACTCGTTGTTGAATATTGGGTACGCCAACGATGAGAGCGTCCCCTTTAATGTAACATTAATATTTTATTCACAAATATGGATATATATAAATATTTCATATTCTTTATTTACCTGGGGTGTTACACAAGTAGTCTGAGTGCTCAAAATGAAGGTTCTCCTTTGGATGTACCTTAAATGTGATTTTATGTTGTCATTCAGTGAACAAATTATTCCCAAAATAAAATCACTATCTATATTGACTAAATTGGAAATACCATTCCCCATTTATAATGTTTAATATTTTTATCCATACTGGATAATCATCAAGGTTGAGGATTAAAACAAAAATAACACTAACAAAATGATCAAAATAAATTATTTTATTTAATTTTATGTGGGCCATAGACTCAGATTCAAGAATTTAAATGAAGATTAATTATAGACATGGAATCCAAATATTAAATTGTATATCATTGTATCATATTTATATGAATTTAAACTTCACAACATTTCATCATGTTTCTATGATGTTAAACTATAAGTAACCCTACTCTATTCCACAAACATAAAATATCTTGCAATATCGACCCATTCTTCAAAAAATTATACTAATTGGGACAGTTCAGCATCCCACGAAACTAATCTAAAGGGAATATTTGTCCATTCTATAAACCATTAAACTATATATAAGACCATAATTAATTCATTATGTTTAAATATATAGTCCTGGACATTACTATATGACCTTAAACTATATGGATAATTTATTTATATATAGTGCCTAAACAGTAGAACGTGATTTTATTTTTTCACTTGAGAGGATCAAACGTTTATTTTATTATTTGTCACATATACCACCCCCAATCATGATCATAATGTGTTTTGTTTCCCATTTTTTGGAATACATAGGGTGGTCTTAATGCCTCATCTTAGGCTATGTAATAAGCTCTAACTTTATTATATCCTTGATATTGAGCTACAATTTTGAATCATTCTAGGTCCCATTTAACCTCGAAATACTAATATAGTGTTCCCAATCACCTCCTATTGTATATGATACCTATATGTGTAATGGTTTCATACTTATTAAATACTTGAGGCTTTATTCTTTTCTCAATAGATTTATAGCGACTCTTAGATCTCTTTACTTTTTCCTTTCTAGAATTTCTTCTTCCATCCAATTTTTTCATATTTTTTAACCCCAATGTATTACCTTTACCCACTTTATGCTAAGATTTAACAAATATATGAGTATATTTTCTAATAATTAGGACCATAAACTACATGAACCTATCTTTGAGGTTATATTTTTTGGCGCTTTCAATTCTAATCATCGTCATGTTTTTCTTTTACCCATGTCTTCTTCTAGACAACATTACTCCCTCATTTAGGAATAGTTTTACGACTTTAATCAACATAAAAAATCATCCTTTACACATGTAATTAAACATACTGATCATTTTATTTGTTTTAGTTCCTTAAAAACGAACTATGATATATTCAGTGTATTATGACCTTATGCAATGTGAATAAACTTTTGATGTTAACTATAATTGAAGTGGGAACAAATAAAAGTTTTTCATTACTCTAATCCCAGTGTTTTATATCTAAAATATCATGAATTTCACTTTTTCCACACAATATTACTTTACAATATATTCTTCCCTCCTAGAGATTTTCTATGTTTGAACTGGGATTCCAATTAACACTAGGTCCTATGTTTTTTGGGTTCTAAAAAACAACCTCATGACCTCAGGATCCACGCCATACAACCTTAAACACCAACAACCCCACTGTCTGAGAAATATGACCATATCATGTGAATTTTCATGGATAATAAATGAGTCTCACTACTAGAGGGATAATTTAATTTCATTCATTTATTCATTCATATGTTTGGTCCTTAAATTTGGATTAAGCTCATAATTGAATGTGTGCCACTCTGCATGTATTTGTACACCCACTGATATTAGAAATGTATGGTGTGGGTATCCACCATGGTTTCCAACCTATTTTTCAAAATAATCATTAATTTCACTTTTCCACATTCATCCTACTTAATCTATATCACATCCAATATTCCATTTCTATCAAGTCTCACCTTCAGTGGTGGCATAGATACCCATAACCCACCTTCTATTCAGGATATATTTCCAAAAGAAAACGTTATCAACATAAATATGATTAATCACCCCCCACCATTTTCAAAATTATTTTAGTCAATAATACTATTAGGATGTTCATTGTGGTCATTATCTACTCATATATAACTATTATTTGTTATTCGTTCCATGGAGGTCCTAATTTACCATGATTATTACTTTATTTTTTAAATGTAATGATATCATAACCTCAATGAAACTGACTTTTTATTATTTATATATTGGAATACTAGATCTATATTATAGAATTAAAACTAAACATTTTTTCTATATCCACGTGTTTCGTTGGTGTTTGGTGTAAAATTCAGATCCCACATAATTAATTTAGGTTTGATACTCTCAAGTGACATAATTAATCTTACATTTCTATAAAATTATCACATTAAGAATTATTTTAATGGTGTTTGGATTATTTTTTTCTATTTAGATTTATAAGATTTGGATATTATATAATCAAAGATTGTGAACCCCCTTATGTCCAAGAACCATCACCTTAAATTGCACATACCCTTATCATCCCCGCCATTTGAAATTAAATATCATGATAAAAATACATTACATATGATTTTAATATTAAAGATACATTACATATAGAATTAATGAAAACTTATTGTTATTATGGTCCTCACATGAGAGGACATATCCTTCATATTGAATTTGGTTCCTTACAATGCTATGATTTTGGATACAATCACCTACTAAACCACCCTTGAAAACAAAATGTGTCTTGTTTCCCCATTATGGAAAAACTTTTGAAACCCATATTCCTTATCATGTACTCATCCATAGGTTTTATACTCATTCCCTTATATCTTACTCTACAGATACTTATACAAATTTACCACTTGTTTTAGAATTTCATTTATCACTAGGGAACACATAAAGTTTCCCTTTTTTGTATAATCTAAGTCAATGTTGAAATATTTTTACCTCATAAATATTTGAGGATTAATTCCAATTTTATGTGATTTTTATTGATGTTCGGAACACCTATATTGGGACTATCTACCTATTTCAAAACACCCCTATAACAACCTAAATTGATATCAATGGATTTGTTTCCCATTATTATTTTTATGTTATATAGTAAAAAAACATGTATATCATAGATATCCTTATAAATACTATATTCTCATTAGTTAATAATGAAATAAGTGATATTTATAAAATAAATATGGAATCTATACTAACATAATAGTAAATTGACACTTGGAATAGAAACATAACCATTAGAAATAATAATCTGGAAAATATAATAGTATCCCCCCATGAATGTATAATAAAATTTTATGCAACTTATAAATTATAATATGATTTAATTATATCATAGTATGAGTAGATTAATGTTTTGAAGTGGATAAATTAATTATTGGTTTTTTGTAAATAATTTTTATTTGATACATTATCATTAATATCAAAATTTAAAATAACATTTATTTTTATATAATATATTGATAAATTATTATTTTTTTCTCTTTTATTATTTGAATAAAAATTGAGACATCAACAAATATTTTAATGTCTCATAAAATCCGTTCTTGTTTTTAGATCTATATTATTTAATAAATTATTGTTTTTATTGAAATTAAATTTTTTATATTTGAAACATATATGTCATAAATGGAGTTAAATTTTAAATTTTAGACATTGAAAAATATATATGGTTAATATTTTGGTATTTTTATAAAATAGTTGAATTTTGTGAATAATGAAATGTGGTAATTTACAATATTTAACATATAAATGAATTGTTGAGTCATAGATGATGTATGGATTATGTAATCAAATAATATATAACTCTCCTTTTTTATTTAATATATTTATTTATAACTTTCAATATATTTATATTATTGATCCATAATAACAAGATATTGAATAAAGTATTCAAAAAAACCACTCTCCACTCCAATAAATACCACCCCTCACTGCATCTTCCCTCACCCCTCCAATGATTTGATGCTTGTAAAAATTATTCCCAATACTCTCCCCCGTGTCTAGGAGTCGTAGTCTCAACAAAATAGAGAAAACAATTTCCCTTAGGAGGTTCGTAATATGAAAAAATCAAGAGGCAAAATCCTCTTTTGTTTTTTTAATTTCTTCTCAATTTCATTTCCTTTATTATTCACTTCTAACATCCACTTATGAATGTGGAATTATCACTCTGTTATCTAATATATAGTTTAATTTTATTATTTTAATATAATAATCTATCATCATACCTCTTCTTCTCTCCCTTTTATTCTAAAAATGAAGGCGTCCTTTGTGTGGTGTTGATTTGTCACCTTTGACGATGAAATTTTTTTATTCTCATCTACCACCTTCATGTAATCTCATAAAAAATAATGGTAAAATAATATTGTAAAATTTATGTTTTATCATTTATTTCTATTTTCAAGGTAACATATATATATAATTTTAATTAATAAAAAAAATTAATAACGAATGAAAACACGCTAAATTAATCTAACCGATTATTATTTACATTTTATCTAATAAAACATCAAAGTACATAGAAAAAATATATAAGAACATTTACTATAATGGATTTTCATTAATAATATATAATTTAAGTTCTGTATAATTATCCTAATTTTAAATGATCTACCTTACATATATAAAAGTGAAATGTTAATTAAAACCAAGATAATGAACACTCCTAAACAATGAAATTGAACTACATAAGTCATTAAAATGGCCACATATGAAATTAATAAAATTCTATAAAATAAAATACATTTAAAAGTGGTTTTTTATATAGTTATTAAGCTATATAATTTATCCTCAATGATATTAATGTGTGGAAATCATTCATATCTAAGGTAAAGTGATTCTTAAAACCAATTTCATTTCTTTGGATTATTACTCTTTTGTGCCAAATTTCAGTGTGGATGTTCTTAAATTACAATAACTCTCTCATTTATTGTATATAAATTTTTATAATCGGGTTTGGTGACATATGAAATTATTTTTTCAAAATATATCTTCTTTCATAAAGGAATGTTTTAATTCTATTGATATTGTTTCTTTGTCAATACATATTGATGATTCATATACCAAGTTTTTTATTACCTTTTTATTTTAGAATCACCAATGTATATAAATTAATTTATGATTTATCTAATTCTAATGAAAATCATTTCCATTCCATAGGTTATTTTATGGGAAATATTGTTATACATTCAATGTGGCATGATTGATTATGTAAATGTTATGATGTGATAAGTGATCCCAAAATAATATATAACTCCAATTCATGGGGTAATTTGATGTATATAACTATATAATGTGTAATATTCATGAACCTGATGCCATATTTTTTCACAATTATGATTATATGACTGTGAACATATGTTATTCATTAAAATTATTCAATATTGGTTCAAAACAATATGTGGTATTGACCAATAAGATATGATGTTTCATCATTATTTTTTTTAAAGGTCAAAGAACAATATATAAAATAAAAAGGATACAAGAGATCAAAAGATGAGATTTTTTACAATCTCTGTCAAAAAGATAAGATAAATCCACTGGAAGAGTGTCAAACCAAGTCATGCATTGATGGACTCCTTTGTTAGCAAGAGCATCAGCAACAGCATTTGCTTCACGGTAGGCATGAGTAGCAATGTAATCAATCACATGGAGAGTCTTCAAGAAAATCATCCAGTGTGTAGTGAGAGGCCAGGCCAGATGAATGATGCCATTCCAGATGGCATGAATGATGGCAGTAGAATCACTTTCAATCCAAAGATTTCTCCATCCTTTTTAAGCACAAACTCAATAGCGTGAATGACTCCAAGCATTTCCGCCTCCAGAGATGAAGAGTGACCACATCCAACAAAGAAGCAACCCTGACATTGGCTAGCTGAGTCTCTGAAGATAGCACCACAACATGAAGGTCATGGATTGCCTTTAGAAGAACCATCAACATTCACTTTGATCCATCCCAGTATCGGTGATTACCAGAAAACTTCAAAGAAGCGTTTTGGTGCAGGGTAGATTCTAGGAACACGGAGATGACGAAGTATCTCAAAGTCACCAACCGAGTTGTTGCAACAATCTTTTTGAATTGAGGCAACTTCATGGATAGCAATAAGTATCCGAGATTTTCCTGCATTGAGACTAAATGAGCGATTATTATGAATGGGATCATTTCTAGCGTACCAGATCTCATGCAGGATTTCCACCACAGCCGCAAGAAAAATATTTTTAACCTGTGAAGAAGATTCATGTATAATGCAATTTTTGAAAAACGAAGAAATTGAGTCAGTTAAGATCCATCTGCAATTGAATAATTCAAAAACATAATTCCATAAAGCAGAGGTTGTGGCACAAGAATGAAACAGATGATTGGTGTCCTCCCTGTGTTGATTACACAAGAGACATTTAGAATAAAGTTGAATGCCAAACATTTGCACAACAGTTTCAGTGGTCAATCAATTATGAGAAATACGCCAAATAAGGGTGAGCCTAGAAGGTTTAATCCATGGTTTATTGAAATGAATCACCCAAAGATATTAGATTCCTCAATAAAAAAGTTATGCTTATAAAAGTTTTTTGAGTCAAGAATACCATTTGGAGCAGGTTCCCAAACAAGGAAGTCTCCAACAGAGGAAAAGGGATAATTATCAATAGTCTGCACAATATGTTCAGGGAGATCATGTCTATGAGAATGTAAGACATCTTTTATGGACTGCCTTTTATCATCAAAAATGGCATTGGGTGGTAACAGTGTGATCAGGGGGTTACCACACCATTTTCCACACAAAAAATTAATGGAAGAATCAGCACTGACCATCCATCTAGCATTTTCAATGATCTTACGGTAAGAGTCTCTGATAGAAGCCCAGATTGAAGAGTCGATGAAAGTCGAATTACCTGTTAAAATTTTATGAAGAAATCTATGATTTAAAAAATCATAAACATTAGAAGTAGAATTGATAATATGCCAAGTTAGATGGGCTTGTAGAGCGCTATTGAACAACTTATGTTTTTGATGCCAATTCCACCATTATCAATCGGTTTACAAAAAGAATTCTAAGGGATAGTGACAAGATTCTTTTCAAAAATACTTCCAGTACAAATATAGTTTTTAATGTAAGTATTAATTTTTTTGAAGATTCTTATAGGCCATTTATAAATCATGAGGGCGTAGAACATTTTAGAAACAATGGTGGATTTGACCAAACATATTCTCCCAGCAATGGAAAGGGATTTACCCTTCCAATTAGAGAGTTGGTTTATGATTTGATCAATGATATTAACAAAGTGGATAACTTTGGGTCTACCCCAAAAGATAGTAACACCTAAATAAGAGAAAGGTAAAAGACCTTCTTTGATACCCAGATAAGTGGTAATGGTAGATTTTCTTCTAACCGGAATGTTCTTATCAAAATAAATATGAGGTTTATTCCTAGAGATAGCTTGACCAGAAACTTCCTCATATTGGTTTATGGATTTCTTGAAAACTTGAATGTTTTTTTGATCCCCTTTAAGAAACAGAATAATATCATCAACATATAAAAGATGAGTAGGGGTCATTAAGTTTCTGGAAACTTGAATAGGCTTAAGTTTACATTAATCCACCAGACTGTCGAGAAGCCTGCATAGGTAATCCTCAGCAATAACAAAAAGGATTGAAGAAAGGGGGTCGCCCTGTCTAACACCTTTAGAGCATTTAATAAAACCTCTATGAGTTCCATTGATGAGGATAGAGATGAAAGCTGATTGAAAATGAGTCTTAATTCTTCCAATAAAGGTATCATTAAACTGAAAGTTTTTTAAGACTTTGAAGATAAAATTTCAGTCTATGGTGTCAAAAGCCTTTTTGATGTCTAATTTAATAGCCACACATCCTCCTCTAGTGTTTTTATTTAGACTGTTGGTACATTCGGAGGCAAGACGAATGTAGTCTGGAATGGACCTACCTTTAATGAATCCAAATTGATTCTAAGATACAATTTTATTACAAATAGTATCAAGTCAATTCGCAGTAATTTTGGTAATAATCTTATAAAGAGTGTTAATCAGGGAAATCGGTCTGAATTGATGGATCTGAGAGGAATTTTCAACCTTAGGAATTAAGGTTAGAAAATGAGCATTGATCCCATGTGGTAAATATCCATGAATAAAAAAGGTCCTGACATGTTTACAAACATCATTGTGGATAATATCCCAATGCTTCTGAAAGAAACCACTGTTGAACACATCTGGGACAGGTGCACTGTCTGGATTAAGGCCAAAGATAGTGTATTTAATTTCATGATCGAGAGGAGTGCTTAAAATCATTACATTGTCCCTTTCATCCACCATTAAGGGAATGATGTCAGGTTTAAGCTCAGTATTAATATCTGGGCCGTTAAAGATGTTATAGAAGTAAGAGGTAACATGGTCCGTAATGGCCTTTTCTGAATCTATGATTAAATTATTATGGATAATCTTAGAATGAGGACGATTGACCTTTCTGATTCTTTGAAAGCAATTGATAAATTTGGTATTACGATCGCCATCTATAAGCCATTTGGTCCTAAACATTTTCTTCTGAATATCATCCTTAAATGTGAAAAAGGAGTTATGTTTGAGAGAAATTCTTGCTTCCAATTGGGGATCCATATTGAAATCTGAATTGGTGTTTTGAATTTGAACCCTGTTAAGCTCACTTTCAAGATAGGAGATATCAAGATCTATTTGTGAGTTCATAGTTTAACACCAATCTTTAGGGATCTGTTTAAGAATTTTCAATTTGTGTAAACAGGCAAAGGATTCATTATGGTGATTCATAGAGTTCCAAGTGTTAAATATTAAAGTGACACAGTCTGGGTTTGAGGACCAAGCATTATTAAATTTGAAGGGGAGAATAGGCTTACAGTCATTCATAATTAAGCTAACAAGGATGGGATGATGATCGGAGTTGAGTCTAGGGGGAGTACCGCTGGATATTGTATTGCAGTTATCAAGAGCCTTTTTGTTAATGAAAGCTCTGTCAAGCTTACTGGCCACATTTTTGTTGTAGTGTTTCTTGTACCAAGTATATTTAGCACCAAAAAGAGAGATTTCAAAAAGACAACAATTGTCAATTATAGACCTGAATTCCCTAGAGGATATGGAAGGATGCGAGGGGCCAATTTTTTCAAGAGAGCTAAGGATGGCATTGAAATCACCCACCACTACCCAAGGATCCGTAATAGCATTGGCTAAATCAATATGTTCATGGCATAGAACTCTTCTATCTTGATATCTATTCCTGGAATAAACCATAGTGAAAAAAATGTGCCTTCCATTCCACGAGAAATCACAGGTGAGTTTCTGTTCAGAAATTCTAAAGATGTTGATATTCTAAAGGGAATTGTGAATAAATTCCAACATGGAGTCCATCGGAGGACTATTTTGACAAGAGCTAAGAAAGTTGTAGTTAAGAAATCCAAATATCATGAATCTTGTATTAAAATTGACTTTTGGTTCTGAAATGGAAAAGAGATGGGGCTTATGGTTGTCTAAAAACCACATATGAGTTGTGAAGGTATCCTTGTTAGCCACTCCCTGACAATTATAATAAAGAAGATTCATAATTATTTGTGTTTTGGGTTGGAACCCTTCTTTTTTTTTTGATTTTCCAGAACCCTTCTTCCCTTGGGATCGTGTGACCATAGGGGAGGAAGCAGGATTAAGTTTGTTATCATAAGTTTCAGCACTTTTAAGAGCATTTGTTTTCAAAACGGAATTTGAACTATGGTCAGGAATTGGTGTATTTACAGAACTGTCCTTGGGGGCACCACACAAAGCTCCATGAGTAGTGTTGTGTTCAATTGAAGTATTTATTTCTAATTCAATCAGAGAAGGATTAGAATCTGGTGAACCTTGATCTGGATTAGACAGAGCAGGAGGAGAATTTATAGGAGAAATGGCCTGGTTATGAACCAAAATAACAACTTTAGTAGGGGGGCTTCCAGCTACTGTCTGTGCAGGTTCAGAATTAACTGAGGATTTCACATCATTTTTGGGGAGATTGACAGTGTAATCCTCAGGTTTCAAGGGTTCATGGGTGGGAATAGAAATAATAGGGTGAGTCTGAGGCATTTCAGTGTTCTGTTTTTCAAAAGAAGAGCTAGAAACTAGCCTGTAATCCAATACAGGGGGAGAAACAATAGAAGAACAGATCTGGTCATGGTCTAAAACAGCAACTTGAGCAGGGGGTGACAATTTACAGCTGCTGTCCTGGCAGGATTGGCTGAGGATTTAACATTATTTTTGGGCGTGACTGTGAAATCCTTAGGTTTCAAGGGAATAAAAATGGAAGAGGAAGTAATAGGATGAGGCTGAGACATATCAGAGCTCTGTTACTCAATAGAGGGGCTGGGAAACAACCTGTTGTCTAAATAGGAAGCAGGAGCTTGAGCAAACTCAGGTTAAAGCACAAGAACCACAGGAGGAGTGTGTGAGATGTTGTGTGGTATAGAAGTAGTAACATTGTTATTAGTATCAACACTAATAGTGGTTATAGGAGTAGGAGTGGTAGTTATCTCAACAGATTTGTGATGTTGTAACACAACTAAGTCCTGAATGTAAACAGGAGGGATGGACACACCTCTGTAAACTGTAGCCGACTCATTAGAAGGAATAGGAACAAGAACAGTCCTGTATGGGATGCTGTGTGCAGTAGTGTTAGCAGTAGTATCAGCATTAGGATCATGATGTTACAATATTAATCATTAAAACATTATTTTCATTTATATAATGATTACACTCAAGATTATGATAACGATTCAATGCTTATGTAATGATTTTATTAATTATTATCAGTCATGTCATATTGATGAATGTTTTTATCTATCCTCTTACTATGCTTTTAAATCACCCATTTCATTGATATATATATTATGGTGACTACATGTAATAAGAAGAATGTGATATTTGAATGGATAAAGTATAAAATTATAAATAAATTTTTATGCTTTATTATGAATAATTGATGTATCATGCAAATTTCTCTAAGATACTATATCGTTAGTCCTTTTTTTGTTACAATTTTTCGATTTTTACCTTTAAAATGTTGTAATACTAATATATGAAAAAGTAGGGTCAATATAGATGGTATTAGATAATGGTTTTGTTAATTCGAGAATTAGGATTAAAAAACATTTTTGAATACACTTATTAAGATACTAATAAAATTTCATCACCCAAGAATAACTTTTTTTATAAATAATTATATAAATTTTGATCCCACATTATATTACATTACAGTTAATTAAAAAAAGGAATAAATTATTTATTCATGACTTGTTCAATTAAAATTTTATCAAACTTTTTCTATATAATGGAGGGAAACAGGAGAATCAAGACTAACAATCTATTATATGGAATATGTAGTAATTTACCAAACAAAACTTCCAATTCCATGGGTTGTAGAGTTCAAAATTTCATGGAGATGATTAACTAGTTGTCTAAATTTATGAACAATAACCTGAATAATGTTGAATGTACACATGCCCCTAAGAGGGGGAAACTGGCTATTTGGTGTTTAATGTGGAAATGAGCATTGATGTTTAGTGGTTCTTTTGATACACTAGTCATGTAATTGTGGGTATCCTCAATGGAGAAGATATTATATATTATAAAAACTTTTTGTGATGAAGGAGGTAAATTATAAGTTTATCAATTACATAGAATGGTTGACAAATGGTGAGTGGTGATTAAGAAAACCAAACTGAAGGATTAATTTGAGTATATGGAGTGGGAATAAAATAATAAAATATTTCTTAATAAGTATTCCCCCTGAACTCTTAAAACAAATATAGATAAAGAATTAATAGATCAGGATAAAAATAAGGTAAATTTGATATTTATTATTAAGAAAATTTCCCAATGATTTCATGTTAAGACATGGGTTTTCCTTTCAACAATGAAGTAAATGAGAAAGATTATTTAGGGGTTTCCAATAACACTTTCAAAAAAGCCTAGCAATTCGAGACTTTGTGAGTTTTGAATAATTTGTTCGATGTGATCAAAAGTTGATATAGTGTTTGGAGAATGGTCCTAGGTCTATAGAGATATGAAATTAGAGATTTATTTTCATGTATGAGGATCTAATGGAAAGTCGGAATAAATATCATACAATTAGATTTTAAAAATGTGTTAATAATCATCCTAGTAATGCCCTCGTTGAGGTGGGAAAATTCTTCAACAGTTCGAAAGAAGGAAACCAATTTCATGAATGTCGAAGAGACAAGAGGACGATAGAAAACATGGGGGAGAAAATGAGAGCACCACATATTGATCAATGATTCAATTATTAGGAATAAGGTCATTTTTCATACTAATGCACTAATCCTCAGGTTCTTTATGTTATTCACTGTCAATATCCACTAAAGCCAAAAAAGAAAGGTAAATATTGTTCTATGACTACATATAAGTTTGACAACAAAAATGATGTGGTAATAAGAATTCTAGTTATTCCTTCAATAATATATAACTTACTATTTGATTATTGTTTGATACATTCTTTTTTATCTTGTAGGTTTAGTAGAACTTTTCAAATGCCACCACATAATATAGATTTTGAGTTAATTTTTTGAATAGAGAATGGTAATATTATTATATCAAAAATATATTACTCTTATGCAATTAATTTTTGTTGAGTGAACCACCCATAAAATATAGTATTACTTCCTATAGTGTAGATTTATGTTATATTGGGATGGATGTGCTATCATTATACAAAGTGGACATCAACTATCAGGAAAGGGATATCACCCTTCACATCGTGAGGAATCTTTAAATTATATTCATTTATATGGATGATGATGAATGTTCTTCAGATTTATCATGTCCATTTTCGATATTATCACATTATTATAAATCATATATAGCTCAAATGATTGAGATAATGATGATAATCATGCTCATAGACATTTCCATTGTGAGGAACAATGTCTATTTGTTCGCATAGGAATTCCATGTACTTACTCTTGACCAAGTGGTTCACTTATCTATTTATATTATTCCTAGATCTATTTTTATATCATGCAATCCTTATAAAATGGACCCCATTGAGTTGGAATAACTAAAGAAGTAGTTACAAGAGAATATAGACAAGAGTTTAAAACGCATGAGTGATTCACCATGTTGTGTTCCAGTTCTCCTCATAAAAAATAAGGATGGATAAATGTGCCTCTATATTTATTATCATGATCTAAAAATGTTCAAGATAATGAAACAGTATCCCCTTCCATAGATAGATTTATTTTTTTACTAACTTCACGGGGGAATTTATTTCCCTAAGGATGATCTATGGTAAGGATATCATCAATTAAAGGTGGGAAGAATCATATTCCCAATACTACCATTCAAATGAGGTATGGACACTATAACTTCACAGTAATGACTCTAAAACTCACTAATACTATAGAAATATTAATGGACATAATGACTATAGTATTTATATATTAAATTGACAAATTTGTGGTATTATTTATGGAGGATATTATGATATACTCGAAGTGCAAGGGGGAACATGAAAACCATTTAAATACATTGTTAATGAGTTTGATAATGGAAAAGATATATTCCATGAATAGTGAATGTTAGTTATATATAGAGGAAGAATCAATGTTGGTGTATGTTATCACCATAAAAGTAATATCTATGGACACTTACAAGACATATTAAATCAATGTGTGGCCCATACAAACATTTTTAGTGGTTAACCCAAGTTTTACATATCTAGCTAGGTATTACCAACGATTTGTGAAGAACATATCATGATTTTTAAACACAGTAACCAAGATGAATCATACGGGAGTACAGTTTCTCTAGACTAGATAATGTGAAGAATGCTTCAATGAGTTGAAAAAGTGAACTCTAATAGTACTAGTACTCACACTTAGGACAAGAGGGGAACTCAATGTGGTATACAATGATGCTTCAAATAATGGATTATGAAGTGTACTAACGAAAAATGAAAAAAGTGAGGAGGCCCATTTACTGGGGGCATAATTGGGGTGATCCCATTTGTAAGGGAACCCCTTTGATCTCAAGCCTTCAAGAAGGAATCCTACATAACATAGTTTGAACATGAAGTATAGTTCTTACAGTTTAGAATGGGTTGGGTCTTACACTTGGATGCTACCAATTTGTGGGGAAAATGATTGTGTGGACCCTTTTGGTAGGGCACCCTTTTAAGAACGATCCATCTTGAATGCCTCATAAGAATTCTAGTTAGAACATGAATTAATAGTTTTTGTAGTTTAGAATGGTTTTGGGCTTAAAAATGGAAGTTAACCATTTGAAGGAACCATGAAGTGGATCTCAACTCATGAATATTTGAATGTTTGGTTAGGCTTACACATAGGAGGTTTCCCATTTTGGAAACTATGAAGAGTTCATGATCACCATTAACTTATTATACCACATGATTCTTGCTGAGTGTGACAAACAAGATGAGGCAGTAACTCTGAATATCAAATGTATTACAACATCTTCTGGTAGACTGTACTGGAGCGAGAAGAGAGAGAGAGAGAGGGGCTTCGAACATGAAAACCTCACCCATGTTGATATCCAGGATAGTGAAATCATGGTTATCCTTCCGTACATGTCCTGAGATAAGTTTATGTCAGTAAAAAGTGATACCTCTCGTTAAAGGATAGGGGAACACCTCAGGAATCCTACCCTTAAGATGTCATGTGGGGTATACTACAGTTTACAGTAATAATGTTTGGATGATGTCGTCATAGTATAATGTAATGTTGTAGGGAAGAGTTCCATATAGTATAATGTCATGTGGATAGGATTATTTGGGGGTATTCAGTTAAGGATTATACGATGATGACCACTTGTTATATAAATAATGATTAACTAGAGGAAATTCATGTTTGTACATTCTGATGTGTCACGAACATGAATGGGGAGGAATGTGTAAACCATGATTATCTAGGATTGAATATTATGAAATGATATGGGGATTGAAATCCATTGATGTGTAAATAGGTTGGAGAATCCTCTCCTGAGAAAGAATTTGTCTCTAGTGAACATGCCATTATTGTGGGAAACATATACAGAGCCACTGAGGAATGATGTCCATATTCATGAAGAGGTGTCCTCAGGACACTAGCTGTCCATTTCTGATGGTTTAGGATGTCAATGAAGATCCCATATTTTCCAATATACTACTATTTTAAGTAATATATCTTGTTCTATGGGACCGAATATTAATGTCTTGTTACATGGACTAATACCTTATAGTTTAATGTCATGTGGTTGGTACATTTACTCATAGTTTAAGATCAAATATTTTGGTCCATTTTTAATCAAATCCATGATTAGCTATAGGATAATTGCGAAGGGATATTTTGAAATGCCTCAAACATGAGAGGGAAAAAAGTGTAAACTAGGACTCTATGTATTCTTGAATAAAGGGAAATTATATGGGGCATGGAATCCATTGAGGTGTGTAGAGGTAGGAAACAACTCTCCTAAGGTCGAATTTTCCTTAGGTTGATGGTCGTTTTGGAAGAAACATATGCAGAACCACCGGGGAATTTGGTGCATAATCAAACAATGTTTTCCATAGAACATTGTACTTCTGCTTCTAAAATCCATGGAGGTTTATGATGATATCGAATAACATGAGACACAAAGTTTGATTGGTGGAAAGCATGTGTACTAGAATTTAATAAGAATTCATTCTATGATTTTTCCATGGAGTTCTAGGTTAACCTGGTATAAGAGGAATGATATATGTTTTTTTGGGAGGTGCAGAAATAATTTATCTTCTCAATGTATTTATGTGATAAATTTTTGGGCTGCATAAGTGAGCAATGGATAATGTCATCGACCTAGACAGAAATGTTCTTTGTGTGACTATCCATTTTTCATGGGGTCAGTAATGGTAGTCTAGGGATGGACCCAAAGGGTCAATTCTACATCTCGAAACTGATCTTAATCAGTGGTGTGGGGCACATCCCCCCTGATATAGACTAATGGGTCTGAATAGTTATCATCATATGGTTGTTTTCATATTACATGTACACATAGTAGTATCTTTATTATAGCTGGCCATAGAGGAGCATCCGCATAATAGCTGGTCGCGAACTGTTCAATTGTAGATGGATGTTGTTTGTGAAGGAAATGCTCTCATACTATCTTCAGCATATGGGGACTATATATTTTCTTTAAATAAAGGTCATCCCTGAATTGTGTTTTCCACATCCAAGAACAATTATTATTATATATTTTTTTGGTATACTAGTTTTCTGTGGAGGATCATCCAAATATGGTTCGTAGGAAGGAGTTTCATGAAGTGACTCCTATATATGGTTCAAAAAATGGTGATTGAGAACTGTATGTAGTTCATAGGATAGAATCCTTGAACTACTAAGAATGTAGAGTGGTGTCCCATGAACTTCTTCGGGTGAAAGAGAAATTTCTCTCACACCAACTATGTTTTTCCCAATTTACCCATCATAGAGCTCTTTATCTTCCTATCAAGCCCCCATTTTAGTTTCCTTGGTGGTCCTTTTTTAGTGTTTTGGGGAATCTATTTGTGCAATCACATGGTAACTTTATTGGAATTCTGTGTAAGAAATACGTCCCACAAAAGACTCTATCAACATTGATTTTGGGAGGTGCGGGATGCCACGTGTATCTCCTCATCTGCAAACCACATTTTTCATGGGGAGAGTGGTTGGGTGTAACATTTTTGGGTCCTCTCCAGTGAAAATGGTTCCTGGTAGCTTCAATTTGTGAAATGTAAAATTACTGTGAATAGATTTGTTCACATGCCAATGCCTCAAGAGCCAGGGCATTGTAGGCCATCAATGTATCGGTGGTTTGTGATTTTTACCTTTTTTATCCTTTCCCGGTAATCGGTATATGCCTATGCCAGATTCCTTTAAGAAATTTTATTTTATAAAATTTTGGCTCAAATTTTCAATCCAACATGTATTTCTTTGCATCACCAAACATTTGATAGTATGTTTCTTCCCTTTTCTGAATTTTCATGACCTTACAATGGCATAGATATGTTTTTTCAGAATATATGCTTATGTATGTTTGTTTTATAGTCAATGGACTCCCATGTGTGTGGCATTTATTCCTAGTGCTAGTCACTGTTACCAATCCTATTGGAAATGGGATTGGTATTGAACACATGGATTATTGGAAACCTAAATGGGGTCTTAGTTAGTTATGTCATGTTATATTTTTATCAAAATATATCTATCATACTAGAATAGTTTCCAGTTTAGAGTATTTCAATGTTTGGTTTAAGATTCTTAGGAAATAAATTTTATGGGGTATTGAGTTTAGTAAACATGACAAGGATACTATTATTGGTGTTGGAGTGAATGGTAACCTTTTTCGAGACAAGGATGATTTATTAGCCATCTCATTTTATAAAGTATCATCTGATGGGCATAATAGGATGGTTTATTCATCAAATTTCATGTTAGTTGGGATTTTATCCTTTCACTTATTGAGGTATATCAAACATGATATGCTTTAATATCTATGGGTTTACCTTGTGGATTGAAAAAATTCACCCCATTAATAACATTTTTTTGAGGTTTTGGTTTAATGTTATTAAGTCAATTCTATATCCTCTAATCCTTTATTATCTATGAAATGTGGAATTTATTCATAGTCCCAATAAAGAGTTAACTCAATTATTGGATGATTTTATATCTTCATATAATTATAATGAAATGTTGACCATGCACTTTTGGTGAAAATTGTAGTCTCTATTTTGCAAGAAACGGCTACCCATATGATGGGTTCACTACATTATTTTTAGGGATAATAGCCACCTAGGATTTTTTGTAAGACTTTTCCTCAAGTGATAATTGATTTGAAAGATTCAGTTGCTCTGATATTTTTTCTAGTCTATACATCCATTGAAATATATTGATACTAAAATAGAGACTTCTTTCGGTGTATATATATATAGGTGGATGGTAACTTCATAGACTCACAATGAGTTAATTATAACTTGTCCTATGTTTGATAAGTTTATAATAGATTAGTGATATATAAATATTTTTAGGATGCTATATGTTAAGGAGTTTTTGGACCTCCAGTAGCGAGGAATTACCATCATTGGGTATACATTACAGATTGTTGACATCAGAAGGAATTATAATGAAATGGTTCATCATGAATATTATGTGCATTTACGATTAAGTTCAGACTCTATATAGAGATATAGGTTGGTGTTATTCCTCAATGAATTTATACATATGTAATATTACTAGAGTCATAATTGGATATTGAGATCTCCTTTGTGGATTAATAACCATGGGCATGAGTATAATCATCAATTCCTAGAGAATATTCATCATTAAAATCCTACAAAATAATGTCTTTGGGATCCCTTCCTCAATGGTAGATGCATTTTTTCCCACTCTAAAGGATCAATAGTAGAGGGATTCCTTCTGTAGTCCAATTAAAATGGATATAAACTTTAAAAATGGTTAGGTTAAATTATTAGTTACATTTCATTAATAAATTATTTATATTATATTAGTTTTATGAATAATTTTATAAATAATTTATATTTTATTGTTCTTTTTCAATAAGGTTTCAATTTTTTAAATTTAATAAACTAAAAACATTTGAATATGATTCTTTAAAATAAAATTTTATGCTTAATAAATGGATACACATAATGTTAGAATTATTTTTTTATGTTTTTAAAAATAATATTTTTAGGTTTTTATAAATGCTGTAAATTCCTTTCGAAAAATTTAAATCAAGTGATGGAAAATAACAAAGTATTCAACCTGTAATACCAATATCCTGTCTAATGGACACCCCTATAATGGGAAAAGTCATAAATAGTCAAATTTATCCTAATGATGACAAAAATATTCCTAGAGAAATAATCCAATCTCATGAAGTCTTAAGATTAGAGGTTATGTACTAGGGAATCCTACGAATATGGGGGGAACAACATAGGGTAGTACAAGAATAAATGAACACCATAAGATCCAATCGAGAGTACCCTAGATTATGATGTTTAAGGCCTACCAATAGAATAAATCAATTTGGTACACATTATTATTATACAAAACATAATTTATTGTGGAAGCACTTTGCATCCTTTAAGATCCCCCAAAACTATCAGGTCCACCATTAATTAATATCATTTGTCAATAACATTTCTCCTCCCATGTTACTCCTCTACCTAATCAAATGAAATCACCCCTATAATCCAAATAACTGTTTACACAATGTATATAGTTTGATACTCCCAATTGAAACAATATCTCTATCAATGACATCACTTAGTATTCATTTGTCCATAATGGGGGATGTGACCTTCCATTATAATTTACTGAGGAGAAAATTTGATTTAGTAAGGGAAACCTAAATATACAAATTTAAAAAATTATGCTACCATTATTCATAATAAATAAAGGGAATGATGATGCTAATCTAGATTTGTTCATTCCACCAGATGCTCATCTCACTCTAATAAATGTTCGATCCCTGACATAGTTGCATTGTAGTGCGAAGAGATTCATTATTTCCAACGGATACTCACTTTCCAATGACACCTCAGGCTCATGAATTGGACCCCCAAAATAAAATATTATATCTAGTAATCCCAATGTAATCACAAGTATTAACCTAATCGTAGGTTAGTGGAATGAATTATCAGAAATCAACAGTGGAATGAAAAGACACATATTTTCTAAAATTCGATCTAATTCACCAAAAAATAATGATTTTTCAACTACATATATTGGTGGATATCAAGTTTATATATTTTATTTATCCCATATACTAAAAATGTGGAACACAAGAAAATTGTAGGAATATTCGTTTGATTTTTAATTTCCCAATTTTTTTAATTACTGTCGGTGATTGTCTGGTGGAATTCAACCATATGAAAAAAAAATTATGGGAGCATCCATGTGTTGGAATATTTACTAGTGTTAGTAAATTTTTATATCATGAATATATATCCAAACTATTATACCCCAATCCTCATTCTATCAATCATTGATTATGCATAATCCTTCCCATTTTCAATTTCTATATCCATAACCCAATATCCACCAGGGCCCAACATTTACCTCCTCATCATTCATTCATTTCATTCGCTCATTCCTGTTTTCAACCACTGTGTATTCATCTTCATCCACTCGGAATGGTGTTCTTAATTTATATTCCATTTCACATTCAACCACATTCTAAACTTTGTTCCATGTTATAATATCCCTATATACATTTATTATTTTCATTCCATTCAACAATCCAACTCTATTATCCAATTCCATTCCATTATCTAAATCTTCACTCAATAAATAGTACAATCTATACATTGTAAATAACATAATACGATTACGAGAGAGAAAAAAAATGATACATTCCTATCATATAGTGTATCCATGTGGTATATATTGTTATTTTTTATGGATTCATTATAATGGTATAGTGTTCTAGGCATCTTAAAGTGGATATTGGGGATATCATTTTAAAAAAAATCATTTTGAACCATGATTTTTAATTAATAATGTTTATTTATTAATATATTTTACACTTTGGTTAGATTTTAGATGATTATATGGTGAATATAGGAGAGATTAATACAAAACTAAGAACTTAATCATTTATCACTACACCTAATGAATGATTGTCCTAGGTTGCAGTAGAAACACAATCACAAAAAGGGAACCTAATAATGGATTATAGTGGACAATAGAAACCCTATGAGAACACATTGAATTATAAGAATGTCCCTATGATAAAATGAGAGTCGTTACTATGTAACGCGTTCTGTTTTTATGTAAGTTACATGTGTTAATAATCATGACATTCAATTTAATAATAATCACTAAATAGAATTTCCCACTTATATTAAATATAATATAGAATCCAAGCCTTTTTTTAATTTTAAACTAATTATAACATTTTTATTCATACACATTAAATCTAGAAATACAAAAATACATTTAATTATTTCATTCCACACACTAAAATCCTTGAACATATTTGATTTTTTTATTCATTCTTCACATAATAAATAGTGATAATACAAACAGGTATTTATATTTATCTACATTAATCACTACTATAGATGTATTCATGTGATAATATTCCAACAAAGACATCATAATCATTTAGGGGGTAGTTTTTTAATATTACTATTTATATATCAACATTATTAGATAATAATAATAAAAACATGAATCAATTGAAAATAAAAAAATTAAAAAAATTATATATTTTATATATTCGAATAATGATTTATTTTCTAGTTTATTAATGGTTGAAATTTAAACTTTTATATAACTATTTGATTTATTTTTGGGACATAATTCATCCACGTTGTGAGAAATACCTTGTAGAATGAAGGCAATATCAATACAATAATTCATTAACCACTTGGAGGCATGGAAAGTTTACCAAAGAAATCGGGAAATCGACATAGAAATTATTCAAACCACAAATTCTATATGAAAATAAATAATTGAAGTCATGTTCCAAAAAGATTTAAATACATAGAAATACCACATGTTCGGTGGATCAATTGTGTATCAGAATTTCAGCCAGGGTATGAGAATATGAGCACATTTACCATCAAGTGGACTTTCAAAAATTATTTCATGTTTCACCTCAAGAATATTTTTACACCATATTTAAATAATTTATTACAAAAATTAATACCTTAACCCACAAGGGACTCAATAAATTTTAGTTATGGTCAATTATTTTCCCATATCACTTGAATTGAGAGGCAATGGGATGGTTTCAAATTCTTGAGGAAGAATCTGTTGGAATATGGGAATCCATTCATGGTTTATTTATATTGAATTCTAATACAATTAATAACTCGATGACAAATAAAAAGAAGATTGTAAACTTCTATAATGATGAAGATTAGTCCATTGATAAATCATTAGAGTGGTTTAACTTCTTCTATCATAAATTCTGAAAAAAAATAACTCTAGACCCATTTACTCATGGAATATTTTTATGAAGGGTTCACACTAATTAAAAAATTAATGTTCAACATTAATTTTTTATGATGTTATATAAATGATATTTATTTGGATAAATTTTTTTATAATTATTCATTGAGTTATATTGTATGATAAGTAAGAATATCAAGAAGATCTACATTTCAAGAATCCTCATCCACTGATTATTTGAAATTATAATTCTCTTAAATTAAAGATAAATTGTAAGAGCTGACTATATATTAATATTGCAGGAAGATATAGTGTTTTTAATTGTTAGTTCTCAATATTCGCTTAATGTTTTGTAGAAAACATGCATTTATAGTAGCTGATGTACCGTTTAAAATATATAAAAGGTATTTATGATTTCTGTAAATTAACTTTATAAGGAACAATGGATTTTGAAACAATTAATCTCAATGATAAATGTTTAATTTATACTCAAATTGTAGAGATAAAATATGAATCTAGAAAAATATAAGTTATAAAATTTCCTGAAAATGGATGATAAATGACACACCACTCAAACAATAATGTCAACCATATTGTGGAAAAACCAAAAACAAAACATGGGGATGTTTTAGGACATTAGTAATTCTAAGAATTCAAATATTCAAGGTAAATCAAGAGTTATCAATATGGGGTGCATGAGAATAAATTTGTTTTATAAAATTTATATTATACTAATTATAATTATAAAACATATGTACCTTCTATTAGTTATGATAAAATCATGAAAATTCTAAATTCTAAATTATCGGGGAATTTATAGCCTATTTTTCATGAAAAAATATCAATAACCCCCCCCCCCCAAATAAAAATAATTGACAGTATGTGACTCAAAATATATTTGAGTAAAAATATGGAAATCATAAAAAAAATTCATTATGTTAGGATAGATTAGAAGGATTCATCATAATTATAAAAACCATTTTTTGTTACATATTTAAACATGACATATTACATAAATATCCACATAAGACAACTCTAAGGATTGATATGTCTAGTGTCTTGGGAAATTAGTAACATTACATGAAATGATAAGACATAAAATAAAAAAACATTATTGAAATCTCCTTTTACATGACCACAACATTCTTTCATACATAGAAATTCATGGGATAACCTGAGGACATACATAAGAAAAGTTTGAGCTAAAAAGCCCAGTAATTGAGTAATCGATGCATAACATGAAGAATACAATATGTTTTTGGAAATTGGAAAATCAATGGATCACAAGAGAAGCATGAATGTAAAGACATGATATAACATGATTATAATAACAAGGAAATGTGGCAATGACATACAACATGATATTAGCATGAGCCAAAGATCATTACACATGGATTAACATGAATAAACCCCAATTGCACAAGAATTAGCATGAGTAAAACCTCATTTCACAAGTATTATCATGAGTAAACCGTAATTTCTCATGGAATATCATGATACGAAGCATTACCCAATGAATTGGAGCACAATCAGGTCACACCCATCATAAACATTTCATTTCATACGTAAGTGTGCCACATGGATCATATAACATGGAATCATTCAACATCATTATTTATTCCACGATAAATGAATGTGGAATACATAAATGAAGTTTTATAATCAATAAGTGTATGTTCATAAAGGTGAATAGAACTGATATAGAAATTGGCATGGAACTGACTACACTGTGGTTTTTCCATTGAAAGTTTCAGTGCAATTTCGGAAGCCTAACAGTGTGCCATAAAACTCATAAAAATGTTTGAATAGAGAGAAATGGGTATATAATAATATGTACATAAAATTTAAATTAAGGGGTCATATAGATTCATACCTATGAAATTTTAATGTAGATGGTGTATCATAATAAATAAAGTTGAGGAAATATGATAAATGAAATAACTCTTATGAATTTTTGGCCTGGTAACAGGTTTACATGGGAGGGATTAATGAGGGAAAAAGAGGTATCTCATCATTTAAACATAAGGAAGGCAGTATGGTGGAGGTGATAAAATATACCCCAAAATTTGTAATTGAAAATAAATGTGTATAAAAACATAAATAATCTTGGAAAAAATTAGAATGGAAGGAATCCAATACGTGACTGTGTGACTTAGAGATCTTGAGGATGGGCTTCTTGAGAAATTGGGGCTCCTTGGGAGGTTTATGGAGAGATGATTTAATATTACAGAACTGTTCAAAGTATTTTTAGTGAAGAGAATTGGTATATTGGGTGGGTTTCTGTAGGAAATGAGAGGTGATTTTTTTAATATTTCCCAAACGTAGGTTCGTTAATCTATATAATTAAATATTTAAAACCACAAACCTTCCCATGGTTTTTCCCATAGTTATCACAAATGTAGAGTGGGATAAAAATTTTATAATTATAATCGCATATGATATTCAAATATGAGGATTTCTTATGTGGATGTGAGTCACACTCTCAATGAAATCATTTTAAAATGTTAAAATATTTTATAAGTCCTCGAGGGTCCACTAAGGATTTTTACTATTAATCAAACAAATGTAAAATCACATTATATTAAACGTAAATCCTATATTGGCAGAATAAATCTATTATAGTATTTTATCACATCATTATTAGGTCATTATAATGTATTTAATTTTTACCGAAAAAATCCATTATCTCATAAAAAATTCACTATTGGATAATTTTTATGACTTGATTAAAAAAAGAATATTAATTTTTTCTAAATAATTTTCAAAATATTTGAATTTTTACTTTTAAAATAAAATCCAACAATTATTGGAAATTTTTGGATTTTGACAAAAACAGTTCTCAAACCTTAATGAAAATTACAATGGTATTCATAAAAATTATACGATATTTTAGTTTTATTAAAAAGTAATTTAGTAAAAATATTTTTAAAAAAATTATTTAATTCAAAAAATTATTAATTCCACAAAATATATTTCTTTATTGAATTTAGATATTAAATCAAAATATTATTTGTTCTTTAAAACCCATTTTCCTAGTAAAAATAATAATTTAATGTAAATCCTTTATTCTATATAAAAATAATTCGCATAATCATAATTATAGGGTCTTGTTACAAATCTCTTTATTACACCATCTTATACCCTATGAGTATGGTGTGCGATGATGGGACTTTCTTGGGTCCGTTTGGTGAACATGGTTTGGGGCGTGATCTCAATGAGCCTGAACATCTCTTGAAAACTGTTTCTCTCATGCTTAAATTGTTGGATCTAGGTTTGGTCTTGGTCTAGGGAAAAGCTCATAAATGCAATATCCCATGAAATATATGATAAATTGGATGCAAAGGGAATGATCCTATTGGGTGAGGCAATCACTTCCTTTGTCTGTGTCAAAATATTTTGTTAAAACCCTATATACTAGTCATGTAATATCTATTAAATAGAAATATTATCAAGGTTAATGATACATAATGGTTTTTAAACCCAATAAAAAAATTTAAAGTGTTTTCTATATCTACAAGATAATAAATTAATGTGAATTTTATTCATGATTTTTTGGGTCATTACAAAATTATCCAATTTAGAAATTTCTTCCTCAAAATTCCATTTTTCTCACACTAAAACTGATGTGGGTAACTCTGTCTTACCACCACCTCTGGTTCCCATGTTGATTCTTAAATCTTGAGGTTTTTCCACAACACATTTATAAGGGGCATTTTGTTATATCTCAGAACTTTTTTCTAATGATATATCATCTTCACCAGCTTCTCTTCATAAGAGTCATCATTATCCAATGGTACCACCTCTGGATTGAGTACATGTGATGTGTCAAATATGGCCTTCATCAAGAGTGATACATGGAATACATCATGTACACGAGACAAGTTTTTTCGGAGTTATAGTCAATAGGCCACTTCTCTAATGCAATCAAGGATCCTACAAGGGATTATGTACCTTGGACTAGGATTTCCCATCTTCCCAAATATCATAACACTCTTTCACAGTGATATGTGAAGGAATACCATGACTCCAACATAAACCTCTTGGTCTCATCAATGATTATTAGCATAGATCATTTGTCGACTAAGAGTAGCATTAATGTACTATTTGATGTTCGTAACCTTCTCCACAATTTCTTCAACCATTTCTGAACCTAAGTGAATTAACTCCACAACTTGATCCCAACATTTCAATGTTCTCCAATGCATCCCATAAAAGGCATCATAAGGATCCATTAGAATGATTGAGTTGAAACTCTTGTTGAAAGAGAAATCAACCAGAGGAATATGTTGATCATATACTCCATTTATGTCAATTGATAATCTCTCAATCTATGTTCATGTGTTTGGATAGTCTACATACATTGGATATCAGTTTGGGGATGATATGTTTTACTTATGTTTAGCTAAGTGTTCAGATCGTGTTAGAGACACTTATAGAACATGGAGGTGAATCCTGGATCCCGATCGGATATAATCAATAGTGGTACACCCTGAGTCCTTACCACTCTATGATTTATATCAGTTTTAGTTGATCCAATGAGAAATCATACTGAATTGAAATGAAGTGTGCACTTTTTGTAAGATGATCCACGACAACCCATGTCGAATTGTATCCATCAGATTGCTTCGAAAGTCTATTGAAAACGCCCATCGTGATGTTCACTTCATGTAATCTCACAAATAAACCTCTCAGATAACATGAATAATATTTGTGTTTCCTAGGTGAATAGAAAAATTCAAACATTGTGCATCATCAAAAAGTTTATTAATTAACTCTTGATTTTATGGCACACATAGTATTAACCTAAATATCACAATTCCATATTCATTAACATTGAACACTAATGACTTATTTATTCTGATAGCTTCCACTTTCTACTTAATTCCCACATCATCCTTTAACCTTTCCAAAAGAGACAGTTGAGAGATCATTTGGGATAGGATTGATGATATTCCCTTCATTTTGATTCTCATGTCCATATTTATCAAATATCGAATGATTGGATACTTTTCAATTCTCATTAATGATAGAGTTGTTGTATCATTTATCCTTAGAGTTTATGAAACTTTATTATCTTTAATTAGATTGTATTAAATAGAGCATTCATAGACTTTGATCAAATCTTACCATCATTTTTGGCACATGTTTAGATCTTTCTGGGTGAATATATACTTGAGGCTTTTGTGATCATTATATATTTGACACATCTCCCCAAAGAGGTAATCTCACCAAACATTTAAATGAAATATTACTAAATCCAACTACTGATCATGTTTTGGGTAGTTTTTCTCATAATACTTCAAACTGACTGATGTATAAGCAAAGCATTCTTCATTTTTCTTTAAGACACAACTCTTTCCCTTCTTCAATGAATTACTAAATAAAACAAAATTTTACCCACTTTTTGGTATTGTGATCACGAGTGCATCTATAACATCTTTTTCAACTATGTGAATTTATCTTCATATTCATCATTCCAAACAAAATTATCTCCCTTTCAAATTATCTTGGTATAAGGGTTTGAAAATCTTGATGAATTTCTCACAAATCATCGATAATATCTATATATCCCAAGAAAGCTACGGATATCTGTCATAGATGTTGGACTATGTCATCCCTAAATTTTATTTGTTTTGAGGGATCCAGTGATATCTCTTTTATTATAATGATATAACCGAATAATGAGACATCATTCATTTGGAACTCACACTCTCTATACTTTTCATCGATATATTCCTTTCGTATGTTCTCTAGAATAGTTCATAGATTCTCTTTATGATCCTACTTGGATTTGGTGTATCGTTAAATATCGTCAATAAATACCACAAAAAATGTCAAAGTTATCTCTAAAGAATCTATTCATCATGTCTATGAACATTTCTAGAGAATTAGTGATTCATAAATTAATTACAATGAATTCATAGTGCCTATACCTTTTTCAAAAAGAAGCCTTCGGGGAGTCCTCCTTCTTCACATGTAAAAGGTAATATCCCGACTGTAAATCCAGCATTGATAAGTATTATCCCCCATATAGATTATTGAACAAGTCCTCAATTCATGGAAGAGGACACGTGTTCTTTATTGTGATTTTCTTAAGCTCATGATAATTAATTAAAAGGAACATTTACCCATCATTCATCGTTATGAAGTGGACTGGTGCACCCCATGGTGAAGCACTTGGTCATATAAACCCTTTATCTAGATTCTCCTATAGATGTTTCTTTAGCTTCATAATCTCTAAAAAAACATTTTATATGGAGTCTAGGATATTTGAAACTCCCTATATATATGATCAATCAATAATTTAACTTTTATTTTTTCAGTAAGACAAGGGAATTCCTTGGAAAACACTTCACTGAATTCCCTCCCAATACGCATGTCATTGAAGACAGTTTCATCCATAGACTCAATCAAATGTGCAAGATAACCATGCTCTTGTGGAATTAATATCCATGATTGAGGATATTGTTTTATAGAAGATTTATCATCATCCTTTAATTTTTATAGAATCAGGGGTCCAATCGCCTTATGGAGAATAATTTCCCTCTCATGGAAATGTATGTTGGCTCTATATAAGGAAAGCAAATCCATGCCATGAATTCCATCAAATTCCACCAGAGGGAGTATGATGTGATTTTCCAAGTTGTCCAATCCAAAAATTGTAACAAGGGAGAGTTATATTTATGGGATGCAATAATTGCCCCATTTTCCATTATCAGCAACATCTTTACTTCCATGATTTTTTGTGGTGTTGGGATTGTTCTATTAAACATTTTGGATATAAAATAATGCATATAACTAGATTTAAAATGAATGTTCTGTATTATTTAATAAATAACTATCATACCTTTAACCACTTCATTTTCGGTATTTTCATTGGTGGAAGTTATGGAAAAGCACTCTCTTGTTACCTTAGATGTTGTTCATTGTCTTCAAAAACCTATGGCTTAGGGAACCGGTATGTAAAGTACTCTACTTCATTTCAGTTGAAGAAATGAACAATTCTTTGAGTTCCGAATAGAGAATTACAATCCTCTATCATAACTAAGGTGTTTATTGTTGGAAATTAATTGAAAAGTTCCCTTATCTTCCAATCCTAAAATATATCGTCATCCCCATCAAGAGATTTACTTGGTGATTCTTTTAGAAACTCTGGCTAGTGGGTGGTAGAATTTCATAGCAATATTGAATTTATCCATCAGACCACTTGATTTAAAGTCCACATTCCACTTCTTATCCCCATGATGCCCCTGAGATTCATCTATATCCATTTTAACTTTTATGAAACATTTTACAATTTCCCCATAGATATCGAGGTCACAGATCCATAGGGTTTTTTTAGGCTAAGTTTCATCCCACCAAAGAAGTGTTCAACCTTGCCTTCTAGGGTAATGAAAATGCTATAGTCATGTCGTGATAGCAATGTAATTTTTTCCTCATATGCTCTAATGGATTCATCATCATTTTTCATTAGGGAATGGATGACTCATTATATCTTAAGTTGGTGGGTGCATTGATAATATTTATTCAAAAACATTTTCTATAAATCCTTCCATTCCAACACCTAAATATCTTTCATGGGCCTCATATTTTTTTATCAATGTCCACCATTGATCAGCTTTACCCTCCTTGTGATATGTACCTAGAAGAAAATTCTCTTGTTTATAACATTTATATATGCAATAATATTTTCTCAATGGATTTGATCCATTATTCAGCGATTGAGGGATCAAATGATTAATTGATATTAGGGGGCCTTTGTTTCAACAAGTTCTCGATTGCGGCTTGTTCATTCTTAGGGGTGATTGACATTCCTCGTGACACATGATTCTACTAAAAACATTAGATAAATGAGAGATTATCCTGAAAATATTTTCAATTCTTTATCTTATTGGATTGGGAATCCCATAAGAACTATCATTACATAGATCTTCGCATCGGTTTATAGCTCGGGTACTCCTATTTCCGTCCATTGGATGGAATAAATGGAAAGTTAGGGGTAACACATAATGGTGAATCCAATGAAAAATGGAATAGCTTATAAATAAATTGTATTTCCTTAACTTATGAATTTATATGCTTCAATCTTAGTTATCCATGATCTACTTCCCAACATATATTCTTATGGGCATTTTTTTATTCCCTTAATAATTGTCCATACTATGCTTATGAATTTAACAAAGCATATCCCGTGGGATAGTTGAACTGGGAGTGCAGTATGGCCCGTTTTCATTCACCATTTCCCATTTATGTCTACATCCAAGCGGTGTTTTCGGGTTTTACCCCTAGATACGTTTTTTCTAGAGCCACCGCTACTTGTTCATATCCAGATAGGGATGTATTTTAGTGATAACCCAATTACTCTATATATACAAAAATTTAGGGATGTTTTTATTATACTTAGTCTTATTCCTAATGAATTCACTAGGTTTTTCTAATCCTAATCCCACAAAAATGAACCTATCCTCTGATTACAACTATAACCACCTTGATCATTATTGTATATTTAAACATGATTTATTACATAGACCCGCACTTAACACAAATTCAATGAACAAGAGGCCTAGTGTATTAGAAAATTAAAACCATTACTTATGATCTTAAGACATAAAATATAACATCTTTATTGAAAATTACTTTTACATGTCCACAATATTCCTTCGTAATTAGCATTTCATGGGAGAACATGATGACATACATAATAAAATTTTGATCTATAAAACCCAATAAAAGTGTAAACAAGGAATAACCTAAAAAATATAGTACGAGTTAAGAAATAGGCATATAAATGGAGAACAAGAGAAACCCTAACATAAATGAATGATATATCATTATTATGATAACATAGAAATGTGGTAATGACATAAAACATGATATTATCATGATCCAAATATGATTGCACAAGGATTAAAATGAGTAAACCATCCTTGCACATGAAATAAAATGATTAAACCCTCATTGCAAATGGATTATAATGATTAAACTCTCATTTCACATGGAGTATAATGACAATAAGCATTACCCAATGCATTAGAGCACTATTAGGGTTCACCCATTATATCATTTCATGCATAATAGTGCCACATAGATCATATAACATGGAATCATTCAACAACATAATTTTTTCCATGATAAAATAATTTAGAATACATACATGAAATTCAATAGTCTGTATGTATATGTGCACAATGGTGAATACACTTTATAGGGAAATGGACATGGTATACCTTACACAATGATGTTGGCAATGAAAATTGGGTTGCAATTTCTGTATCCTAACGATGTGTCATAAAATTCATAAAAATGATCGATGAGAGAGAAATGACTATCTAATAATCTGTACACAAAATGGAATGTAAGGAGTTCATATTGATACATGTACCTACACATGGAATTTTAATGTATAAGGCATAACATAATAATCACGCTTGAAGAATGGGGAAAATGGAATAACTCTTACGAAGTTTTGGTATGGTAACTAGTGTACAAGAGAGAATTAATGAGATATAAAGATATGTATAATCATTAAAACCTAGTTGGGTAAGTTTGGTAGAGTAATGAAGTCATACCCCAACATTTTTAATTGAAAATAAAAGTGTATAACAACATAAATAAATTTGGACAAAAATGAGAAAGGAAGGAATCCAGCACTTGAGTGTGTGACTTCAAGTTCTTGAGGATGGGCTTATTGATATACTGGGGAACCTTGGAAGGTTTCCTGATAGATGAGGGAATAATAAAAACGTTATACATAGATTTATAGTGAATATATTTGGGAGAATCAGTGTGTATATATTGGAAATGAGTGGGGAATTCTTTAATATTTCACAAAGTTTAATTTTGGAATCTATATAATTGAATATTCAAAACAAAAACCGTTCCATGTTTTCCACCATGGTATTTTCAAAATTGTATTCGAAAAAATTATTTTAAAATTCCAATGGCTAGAAATATTAAAATATTAGGCTTGGTATGGGGTGATGAGTCACAATCTCATGGAAATCATATTAAAATGTTAAAATAAATTATAAATCATGGAGGATCCACTAAGGATTTGTAAAATAAATAAAATAATAACAAATTCACATTATATTAAATTTAAAACATATATTGGCATAATATCCCTTTTATAGTATTTTATTACATCACTATTGGGTCTTTATGATGTCATAAAATACATTATATATTTATAAGGTATCTAATTTTTACCCAAAGAATTGATTGCCTCTGAAAATTATGAAAACTATATCATTGGATTATTTCATCATGCTAATTCAAAAAATAATATTCGTTTTATTTAATTAACTTTTTAAATATATAAATTTCATCTTTTAAAAAAACTGACATTAATTGAAAATTCACAGGTTTTAACAAAAACAGTTTTCTAACCTTAATAAAATTAAAAATTATATTCATAAAAAATATACTATCATTAATATTAAATAAAATGTAATTCCATAATAATATTTGAATAAAATATTCTTTAATTAAAAAATACTTTAATTCATCAAAATATATTTCATTATTGAACATTTATATTAATTAAAAAAAATATTTCCCCTTTAAAACTCTTTTACAAAGTAACAATAATAAAATGAATGTATATTATTTATTTTTTAAATAAATAATTCACATTATCATAATTCTAGGGTCATGTTACATATTCCGTTATTACAACAACATATTCCCTAAGAGTATGGTGTTCTATGGTGGGGTTTTCTTAGGGTAGTTCGATTAACAAGGCTTGCGTCGTGATCTCGATGAGCCAACACTTCTCACATAAACTATGTCACTCATGCTGAAGTTATTGGGTATTGGCATTTTTTTGGTCTAGAGAAGTCCTAAAAATTTTATCTCCCTCAAAAGATCCAATAAATGGTCTCCAAAGGGGACGATCGTACTAGTTGAGACCATCACTTACTTTCTCTATGTCAAAAGTATTTTTCAAAAACCTATATACAAGTCATGTGATCACTTTTCATCTTCTATATTATGAATGAAAATCATTCTTAACAGTTATTTAAACCCAATAAAAAAAGAGAATGTGTTTTCTATATCCATAAGACATAAAAAAAATTAATTTCATTCATGAATGATTGGGTTATTAAAACAACACATAGGGATAACATATAATAAAAGAAAACCAACATATTAATAATGGATGGAACTATTAACTATCTATTTAAGATTACCCATGAATTCCTATATAAATGTTATTCCCAAGTGGAAATGATAAAAAGGAAAGGAAATTAAAGGAGGAAAATTATTATTTAAATCATAGATTTATTAAATTGGTTTGAAGGAATCATATGAATTACATCCTAAAATGGAAAAAATCTAGAATAGAGAAAACGCAAAGAAGTTGTGTATGATAAAATTTTATAATAACATAACATTGAAATTATAGAGATGGTCTAACTAACTTGGATGAATAAAATCATCTAATAAGGATTGAAATTTTAGACATAGAGGAGGCTATAATTGATGAAGAAAATGATAAAGTATACTATATGAATTTTGACCTTCCATAAGCTAAAATTTAACCTTAAGAAGAAGTATGAAACATAAAAAATTATAAAAGAAGATGAAATGGGGATTTATTCTTCAAATATCAGATTAAAAAATATGGATTTTTTATCAAAAACCCAAAAAAAATCCTAAGGGAAGAAGGTAGTTTTCTCAAACATAAAAAATATATTTCCATCCATATAAGAAGATTTCATTAAAGTGATGGTTTGTAAATTCATCCCCAATAAGATGAATTAAAAATGGGATTTTCCTACATATCCAGAAATCAAGGGGAAAAGGACTATTTAAGTCAATTTCATTGCTTAAATAATCAACCCAAACATTTAAAATAGTTCATGGCCTTTCAATGAATAGATTCTAAATGTTGTTCTTAATATTAAATATGGGAAGATTGAAGGTGATAGATAAATTCTATAATATGAGACACACAAGTTTATATTTCTAATCCTATAATATAATCAATAAAATAAAAAATTAAATAAATATATATTAGAGATAACAAACCTAGATTACCACTAAAAAGACTCAACTACCCATAAATTATAGATTATCTTGTAAGGAAAGTCATGTTGAGACCATAAAATTACTATTTAGATGAAAACTGTAACATCCCAGGTATTTATAAAATAAGTTTGTTTCTTATTTATTAATATTATAAAATGAAATAGCTAAATTAATCATGTTATGAAATTGTTAAAATTAATAATTCAATATACAGTTATTTATTTAAAACATTAATTTTTCATTTATAGATTTAAATTTTGAAAAAATTTATTTCATTTCAGATATTTTCATGTTGAAATTTTCTTATTATTGATTTTTATAATTTTATTAAAAAGTTTATATTTAATTTAATTGTTTAAAAATATACTTTTTTTAAAATAATGAATTTTTTATTACATCATTATGAAATTATTATGCAATAAAAACTTTTTAGACTATGTTATAACGAAATAATTATATTATAGGGGATTATTATTCAAAATTACTTTATTACTAGAATGTTCTATTTTTAATGATAAGTAAAAAATATATTATTACTGTTGACATAGTGCCTGTGTAGCATTTGAAATGTCCAATTTGGTTTCTAATAAATAATAATTGATTTCTAAAAATTATTCTCAAAACTTTTTTAGTAATAATCAGGTGTCATTAATGTATTGGGTTTGTAAATTATAATTTTATAGTTATTCAATATCAATTTTATTCAAATGTATGTGCAATGATTTTTTATGGTAAGAAAACGCAATAAAAAAATTATTATATGTTCTCTTTTTATGTTTATGAGTAAATATACATAATGAATAAATATTGAATTTTATTTTAAACAGAATTAAGTTATTTTTACGATAGTAATAAATTTTTAATATTTATATTTGAAATAATTATCATTAATTCATGTCAAAAATTAAAAGAGTGCATGTTAAATCATATGAAAATTAAATAAAATGTTTTAGTTGAAGTTATAATAATTATTAAATGATCCACATTTCAATTAAAAATTATTATATAAGGAATTTTCGATAAATATCATTTTTTATTCAAATTGTGGACATTTTGGACCAATAGGAATCACTTTAATCACTTTATTATATTATATTTCAAAAGAAAATGAATTTGTCAAATTATAATCATTAATTGGTATAATATTTTAATGTGAGAATTTATAGAAGTGTTATTTGAATATTAATATTCATTAGAAATATAATAAAATTATATTTTTCATAGATTTTATTATTATTTAGACAATTAATAAAAAACAAAGTTACTTTCAAAATAATGATTTAGTATTAATTTAATTAGTTAATAAATTAAAATTCTGACATTAAAAATAATAAAAAATTATACAATTAAAAAATTATAATCAAAATAATGTATTTTCAATATTCTGTATGATGTTTCTAGGATATAATAAAAATAATTTTCTAGTTTTAACATTTGTTTGATGTGTTTAATACTCGAATTATGAATAGTTTTTAATTTGACAAAAATTACTTTTCATGAGTAATATATTTTATTAAATTATTTTCAAATCATTAAATTATTTAATAAATCCAAACATGAAAAAATTGAATAAAAAATGTAACGAAAATTTTTTTATTTATTTTTGGCTGTCTTAAATGGTACTATAAATTTATAATGTTTTAATAATTAGAGTAATTCCAAAATTACACCTCACCTCAGTTATAAAAGGTGGATCCTTCCTTCATAAACATTTATTACCTTATTCCCTGTTACTCAAATATATTTTATTAAATTCCCATTTCATTATCCGTTATCACAATTTATAGAACTTGTTCTCATAAATAGACCACTTCCAAGAGCCTTGAGGTGGTTTTCAAAGATATATTTTCAAGAGGACGTTTGAAATAATTTGAAGCTAGTCAAACACGTGGTAAGGAACTCTTTAACTGAATCATTTCATAAAATTTTATAATGATTTATTCTTATAAATAATTAATTTTTATGTCCATTTTCCAATAGGGTTATTATTTATGTATCAATATGGTTATTAATGTTTTAATATCTCTTATGTGTTTTGAAAATACATATTCTTTATGTATTATGTAAGTTAATTTTTAACTCAATTTATATTCTTTGGGATAACCTTATACTTCATTGATTATGTGGTACTAATATTATTTTTAAAATTATTTTTTTTAATATTATGTTGAATTCTATGAACATAAATTGTATACAAATATTACATTGTTTTTTTCAATTATCACATCAAATATATGATATTTATAAGGTAAATGTCTTTTAAAATCCTTTTTTATAATTATAATTTTAAAAAATTAAAAAGTGTTGTTTTTAGTGAAAGTATTAATATTTTATGATTATGTTATGGTTCATTAGAATTATATATGAAAAAGGTTGGGACCAATATCTCCTAAAAATTCACTATGTATGATTATGTTGGAGGTCAACTGTATAGTTATTCCAAGTGTAATTGAAATGGTTACACCATAAGTTAGATATTGGGGTGACATCATATTGTATCAATTAGGGTTACATTGTAAAGAATTAATTAGGGTTACAAATCATATGGTAGATTGGAGGGTCATAATATTAAGTATGAAATTTCCCAAGTTACCAATAATTTTTATGTGTACTTATGATAATTTTATTGGATGATTTGGTCTCATAGTTAATGTTATTTTGTTTAGGTTCAAAGGAAAATGTTTTATAATTTTTTCTCCACTAATGATTTATTTATTTTTATTTCGCTTAATGATATTTTTGTGCTTATCATAACTTTTTTAAATGTTTTTCACATGATTTCGTAGAAATTAAAAAGAAATTTAAAGGTCTAGTGTTGATGAATCGAAAAATATATTTTCATTTTTTTAAACTCTAAATGAATGTTTGGTTTGTATAATCCTCAAAAACAATGACCATAAAAGGTCCTCAATTTCGTAATATACTATTTATTTTTAGGTTATCGTTAATAAAAAAAATATACACCATTTTTTATTACATAATTTGTATGTGTGGCTTCATTGCACTGTAATTGTAGTCTGAAGAATTATGTAGGGAAATTTTTAGATAAAGTGTTGTATTTTTATTAAAAAACTAAGCAATAATGTTTTCTTTAGAATTTTTATGTAATTGTTTTCCCTTTGAAATAAATTTTTTTTTATTAAATCAAAATATTGAAATTCAGAATTTAATATATGTTGAAAAAATTGTGATGTCACAATTCATTTTGTGGGGATCATAAAACGTATTTATTTATATAATATTTTGTTTTCATATTTAATAGTATTCATGAATTAAACTATAAAATTATTTATGTTAAGTGATTTATAAAAAAAATTCTTATATGGTTATTTATTTATAATGTTATTATTTCAAAATTAGAATTTTGAATTAATGAAAAAAATTTAATTTATGAATTTATCACATTGAAAATAACTTATTATAATTTTTTGATAATTTTTGGAAAATGTTAAATTTTTGGTGAATAGTAAAAATAGAGGTTTTTATAAAATACGGTATTTTTTATGGCATCATCATGAAATTATTATTACATGAAAATATATTTAAATCATGTAATAACTAAATAATGATATTATAAGGGAAATATTTTATATAATTAATTTAGATCATGAATTTTAGACTTTTCACATTATTTGTATAAAAAATAATGTCAATGTCGACACAGTTCTTGCACCACAATGACAATGTCATAGTTGGTCCCTTATAAATAATTATTGAGTGCTAAAAAATATTTTCAAGAATTTTTTTATTACTTATCTTGAATAATTGATGTTTGGGTTTATTAAGTTATAATTTTAATGTTATATAATATTAATCTTATCTAAATGTATGCCTGATGCTTGCACGGGAGAGGAAAATAAAAAATCACATATTTAGGAAGTTGTATTATTATGAATATGAGTGAATATACATAATTAGTGAAATTAGAATATTATTTTTAACTGAATTAATTCATTTTTATGATATTAATTTATTTTCAAATTTTATATGTGACATAATTAACATTAATTCATCTGCAACATTGGTGCAATACGTGTGCATGCATAAGAAAAATAACTAAAGTGTTTTTAATTAAAAATATAAGAATCATTAGATAGTCAATATTACGACTTCAACATTATAAATAAGATATTTTAAATAATTATCATGTTTTTATTGTAATTCAGTATATTTTTTCCCACATTAATCACTTTATATGCATTAAAATATTATCACTAAAAAGAAAGTCAGGTTTCCACGTTATAGTTTTAAATTTTAATAATATATTAATATATGTTTTCCAAAAACTACTATTCAAAAAATAATAGTATTTGGAAACATAAAAAATTATCATTTTTAAAGATTTTTATTTTTATTTTTAAGAAATCAAATAAAAACAATAATGTCTTTCACAATGATGATGCATTATTGATTTATTTAATTAATAAATAAAATTAATGAAATTGAAAACAATAAAATAAATATAATTTTACATTTTTAATCTGACTTATTAATTCCCAAGATTTATATGACATTTATATGATATAATAAAAAAAAATTATTTGAATTGAATTTTTTTATTTCTTTAAATTCATAATTAGGAATAGTTTTTATTTTGACAAAACATATTTTATCATGAAGAATATATTTTATTAAATTATTTAAAAATTAAAAATTACTCAAAAAGGCTGAAAATGTCGACAATACTTCTAAAATGTAATTAACATTAGTTTTAATACCTTTTGGATATCTTAAACTATATAATAATTTTATTATATTTAAATATTTGAGTAATTACTAACTTACCCCTCACCTCAGTTATAAAAGGCTGATCCTTCCTTCACAAACAACCATCGTTGTAATCCATGATTCTTGACTATATTATTTCGAATGTTTTTTGAAAAACACTTTCTTACATTATTGAGATTTAGATATCATAAAAAAATTACATGATCTTATAGGTGGTTCTCAAGGATAAATTTATGAGAGGAAGTTGGAACACATTAGAAGGAAGTTGAACCTGAAATAAGGGACTCTGTTAAAAATAATATTTTAAATGTACAAAAAGATTTATTTACCTACATATTACTATTTTTTGCCCATTTTTTTAAATCCGGTTTAACAAATGTATTTATAAGGCCGTTACTCTTTTAATTTATATTATGTATTTTAACAAGGGATATTTTTTATGTGTTATTTAGTGGAATAATTAACCCAATTCCCATTTATTTGTTTAACCCTATACTTCATATATTATTTGTTACTAATATTATTAGTGAAAATAATTTTCTGTTATATCATTTTGTATTCTTTTTATTTACAGTTTATACACATATTACATTATTTTAATCTATTAGCACATCAAAATATATTATATTTTTAAGTGAATTTTCTTTTAAAATCTTTATCTATGATGCTACTTCTAATAAATTAAAAATGGTTGTTTTAATGAAGGTATTCATCTTTTTTTATTATATTATGGTTATTGTTCATTTATTTTGATTAAAGGAGGGACCTAGATCTCCCTATAATTAATTGGTTATGATAAAAATATAGGTCAAACAAATGATTACTCCAAGTAAAATTGTAATGGTTTCACCATAAGGTACTTGTGTCTGATACATCATAAGGTAGCTATGAGGGATACACTGTTTGGTATCCATGAAGGTTTAAAATAAAATGGATTTTGTGAGGGTTACAATCAAAGGAATGTAATTATAATTTTTTTGATATGTTATATATATAATTGAGTTGATTTTATTGGAATATTTTATTTTCATAAGTAATTTTATTATGTTTATGTTCAACGGAAAAAAATTATATGTCTTTGTGGGCTCATGATTTCAATATTTTTATTTCCATTACTGGGCTATTTTTTCTGATCCCATGTTCTTAAAATAATTTTCAAAAGATGAATTAGAAGATAAAAGGATAGTTAAAGTGCTAGTTCAGATGAATCAAATTAATTATATTATTATAATTTTTTCTAAACTCTGATTTATCTGATGGTTTATCTATCCTCAGACACCAAAATCGAAAAAGGTTGTCTATTGAAAAATGTATGGTGTATTTTTTTGTTATATTTTATTAAAAAAATGAACATCATGTTTTATTAGTCCATCTAGAAGTGAAAGTGGAAGGATTTAAAAAAACTACTCGATAGGATTTTAATTTTCTTATATTTTTTGTTTTTATTTTAACTTTTTTAATAAATTACACTATAATAAGTTTTATAGATGAAATTTTTCGAGTAAACGTATTTCAAATAAAATAATATCATTTTGGAGAAAAAAATAATTCCCAAAATTCCATGTAAAAGAGATACAATGGAATGGTGAATTTTAATAACCTATACATTTATTTAGAACTTTTATAAATTAATTCTCTTCAAACAAAAAATAATGAGTAGGGGAGGGCAGAATATTAGTAGTGTGTTGTGTGATTTTGGATTTAAAAAAATAATTAAAATCTATCCATTAGTATTTAACGATATAAAATCACATTAAAAGTTTTAAATCTATTTTACATGGAACCTAAGAATTGAGGGTTAATAAAATTATACATTGTTGCCTAAAAACAGAACAGGTTTTCATTGGATTGATAAATAACATATAGAGGTATATATTTTCTTTAAATTGAAAAAACACATCAATTTTTTACCCTAAATAATTATTAGTAAAATAATTGTAAATATATAAGTGTTACAATCTATGATCCCAAATGGATTTCAAAATAATGGATTGGAATAAAACAATGTGTGGGAGAAATAAAATCCATGAATAAGGAAGAATATCGGATTATTTTTTATAATATTTATATAAATTCATTATTATTTTAATTTTTACTTATGGATTATTACTAATTGGGATTCTATGTTCTATATCAATATAAGTAAATTCTTGAATAAGTTTGGGGCATATTCCATGACTAATGAATGGGTAAATTGTTTCATGTTTTTGAGTTGTATGAAGGAAAACATGAATATTGTACTCATATAAATATTGGGAAGATGAGTCTCTCTTTTTAATTCATAGTTTTGAGTCAATGATAAGTATAAAAAATTTAATGTTTGAAAGTGAACTTGAATGGGGTAAATTTAATTTGAGTTCCATGATAACATTTTTATTCAAATAATTCATAGAACATGAAATATAGTGCTTTTTTGTATATAAATGCAAGGATAAATTCTACTTGTTGGGTGGAATTACTCAAGGATGTGTAAGCCTCATATGTTAGGGAATATGGTTTTTGTAACTGCATAATTATATTATATTAAAAAAATGATCATATTTTCATTATTTGATATGTTTAATTTCATAAATAATATAGGTTTTACAGTTTTTTACAATTATAATTCAATTTTTATCATTATATAACAATAAATAAATTAAAAACTCTCATTCATGAAAATTAATTTTTTTTATTGGAGGCAATAAATGTGAGAAATTGTTATTGAGAGTTTTTATAGAAAATTTTTAGGTTGTTGAAAATGAATTCATTATATTTAAAAAATGGAAATTAAGAGATTAAAGATGAAAAAATGTGTGTAAAATATAATTTTATCGTCCCAGTTCATAGAAAACCCTATAAAGGGTTGAATCAACACAGTCTTGGGGTAGTTTGATAGTGAATAGAGGAATACCATGGGAATTGTTTGGCCCTATATACACATGGGAACAAATATAATTGAGTAGAGTTATTCCTGAACATGGAAAGTAGAAAATACTAGGTGACACTACACCAATGGAACACCATTAGATGGTATTGATAATACCCCATATAGTGAAACCTCAAGACGTCCAATTAAAATCCTGAAAATCTAATTTTAAATAATCTAATAAAGGGATTTCAACACTAAATCGCAATGTGACCTATTAGTTCCACCACAATGTTTATATTCACTCTCCATTGATCATAGCCATCTAACCCATTTCTTCTCAACGATTTGTACATAATATAATTGATAAATTCACCCCTATAATTCAAATCTCTCTTCATATTATTCAAATCATAAGACTACCCCCAACTAACTCATAGATCCAATCAAAACCTCATCCAATATTTTCATCATCCATATAGATGGTGGAAAACTGTGACATCCTCTTCTATAAGATCACATTTTATTTATAAAAGGATTTCAAAATATCTAGATCGAATGAACTAGTTTTTAAACAACAATCATTATCCATTAGAGTAAAAATTTGATCCTCTGAACTATTTGATGTAGAAAATACTAAAATGACTCCAATGGATGCCCCATCCAAGAAATATCCATAGTGTAATCCCAACAAAAACATATTTACAAATTAATATAATACATTTCTAATGGATTCACATTGTATGATATAATATTTGGATAATAAAATGGACCCCCAAACTCTACCCCCTTTTTAGTTTCTCCCAATTTAATATCAATACTTGAAATAATCACACACTTCTCCAATATATTATCACCCTTCTCTAATGGAATTCGAAAATTCACTTTTTCTAAAAATGAATCTGTTGAAGTTTTGATATTGTTTATTTTTAACCAATTCCATTAATAAGAACATGATTTATTATATCTCATTAAATCCATCTGTTATACATTTTCCCATATAAATATGGTTATGAATAATCATATTATTTATATTTTTAAAATTCTAGTAATTATCTTGTGATACATCTAAATGGAATTCATCCATTAGATGAGAATGTTATGCCATTGCAACCTAAATCTGGATTATTAATTACGACATAGAAATTCCCATTTCCAAAATCTGTATTTAAATTTTCTCTTTACCATCACCACATCATCCATATTTTATCATTCATAGTTCATTCCTTAATTAATTTACTCATTCATGACCATGTATTCATTAGGTCCAAACCATTTCCTCCCATAATAAATTTTTACAATTACCTCATCCATCTTATCTACCACCATATACTTATCACCAACCATTAATGAATAAACTAGAAGTTTCCATTACATTTCATAATCCATAATATTGAATATTTTATTCTATATTCCCATATTACCTCTTATATTCTATATTCACTGGCCTATCAATCATCCCACTTGATTATCCCATTTCATAGCGTTCTCAAATTATTTACTTTATCTACAACATAATAAATCCATTCCTAGTTAGTAAATAAGATTATTAGATGGCCAATATGTGACAATTTGGTTGGGATTCAAATTAATGAAGGATACCAAATTCTTAATCTTTTTTATATTCTTTATTACTTTGATTGGTTAAGCTATTTTTGTATGATGAAGGGGGTATTATTTTTCTATTAATTTTTTAGAATTTTAAGCCTGGATTTTTCTCTTTTCATGATTAGATATTATACCGTTTGATTATTTTTATATATGTTAGATGATTTTTATAGTGGGGGTGAGGAAATGTGATATTAATCCAAAAATTAGTAGTTAAGACTTGATCATTACAACCTAATGGATGTGATTCTTATGAGTGCAGTTGAAACACAATCACAAAAAAAATAGAACAAAATCATTAACCAACAGAGATAAAAATAAATCTTTTAAGGGGTCCAAATATTATGATTATGTCCCAAGGCTACCTAGAGATTCAATTCAAAAGAACTCATGATGATTAAAATAAATGATTATTGGTTAATCCAATTGACGTGTATCATAAAAGTAATCAATAAACTAAATTACCAACAAATTTATTATATAATCATGATTATGATCATTTTTTTATCTTCTAAAATATAATTAACATATCCACACAAATACATTATATCTATTTATATAATAAATAAAATTATTATTTTTCTATGCACTCAAATCACCATAATATATTTTAATTCTCTATTATTTTTAAGTATGAGGAATTAATAAAAAGCCCAAATTTCATGGGTTTAATCTAGATTTTGTCTAAAAAAATAAATTGTGCTCAAAATCTTCTAATGAGCTACACATATTGAGGTAAAGGACACCTTCCCACAGTAATCCCACCTAAAAAGCATAACAATATATATATGGAAGAACTGTGGATTCACCTCTCTAACATAGGTATTTTTAGGATATGGTTCCCCCTATGGTAGATGGGGTGGTCCTTATTAAGAAAGCTTGATTATAGATGTATGTGATAAATGAAAAGGGGTTGTATGTGGGTAACACTTCTATTCACTAAAACCACCAAATATCCAAGAAATCTTCGGTAGGTAGAGGATATATATGGCTAGCTAAATGGGTATATTATTTGATGGTGGAATAAGATCAAATGGTTCTAGATATGGTATAATGTTAGATATATGTCTTCTAAAAAATATCTATCATACTTATAAATATAAATAATGGTCATTAATTTTTATCTCCATCGTTACATATATAGAGAGGGATACTACTAAATCTCAGAGGTCATCCTTGTTGGGTAGTTACATACACTAGAAGTGATCAGTATCTTGCCCACTTTTTTCAAAAATGTGTTATTTATCTAGGGAGTTTTAATTTTATCTGTGGACTAATAATCATATATATGATACACTATAGAGTCATCCTTATATTGTATTGGTAATTGTGAGTCCAGGCCAAGGTGGATTGATATTGTTATAGGGTTTTTTAGAACAAAATAGATGGATCTATATTAACATTTATTGTTGAGTTGAACCTATATGTAGAACCAGTAGGGAAAACCCTTAATAAGTTATTGTCATGTTTTCACTATATTTAACACATGAATTTTTTCCCTATAGATGATTCTGATGATCAGATTCTTTCTATTTCAGAGCAATACATTGATGTTTTTTCCATAAATTAATTTTTGGATTACCCCCTATTTGGGAGATTAATTCAATCAATGGAAAACATCCCAGTACCACAATGATATATTCTAATACATATTGTATTTCTATATCCAAACATGAGGAGAAAAATTTATTATTATAGGGAATGGTAGATAAAATCTGACTTGGTACAACATATCTCCCCTGGTATCATTGCCTTTCTTCAGGAAGAAGTGGATATTATATTAATGCTTTGTGTTAAATATTGATTCATAAACCATGAAATAGAAAAAATAAAAAACATATTCCAATTATAAATGACCTCTTATAATAATTTAATAGTGTAAATTAATTCTAAATGATTGAATTCATGTCTGAGTATAAACTAATTTTTATACATGATGACATCTAAAAGAGGGTGTTCAAGTATTACTATAAGTGTTATGAGATTCATATAATATTTTTTATACTAAAAAATGTACATACAGTGTTCATGGGACTCATGAACTAGATATTTCAACCAATACAAAAAAACTTTTATGGTGGTTTATCTTGATAGAATTATTATTAAGATAAAATATAGTGGAAACCCATTGGCAGTATACCACTATTAATAAAATAGAAAAATATCAAATCTAAAACTATCATATCTACAGAATTAAGGCCCCAATCCTAGAATAAGATATTTTCATAATTTTATAATAAAATATTATGGAAAAAACAAATTACCGTAGTTTAATATTATATTACTCATTAATTATACATGATAAAAACATAAATACCTCGTGTGATGTGCACATGATAATATATAAATCTCAGGAATCTATTTGATGTTTTGGAAACTAGATTGGTTGATCTAGATTTCTAAAGTATATAAAAATTGATCGCACTCGTCACACTTTTGTTTTTCTATTAAATCCTTAGTGATCTCATAGAATTTTATTCATTTTCCACAACCCTCTCTGACATTAATATTTGAGAAATCTGGAATTATTTTCCTTATTCCATGAAATAATAGTGAATTTAAATCTATTGTTTTTGATATAGTAACTATAAAGAGATCCATAGAAATTTTCATATTAATTGAATAAATTGTATACAATCATTAATCATCTATTTAATATAAAAACTAAATGATATTAATTGAATTCATTATTATATAATATATTATTTCATTAAATAAATAGATACATAATTTTTGTAATATTTGAAATAAAATTCCCAAATGATTTAATAATTTTATCTATTAAATAATGAAATGGAATTAGATAATTAACATGATTCAACTTCATTGTAAACTATTTTTTTTATTATTCCTTAATATGAAAAACATGGGAATAGTTTACAAATATAATTAAACTCCCATGTCCTGATCAACATTCACTTAGGTTTGAAATATGATAAAATCAAATTAGAGATATATTAATTTAAAAACTCTTCCCAACTATATGATAATTATTATATTCATCTGAATATGATGATACTCAATATCTACTTAGTGAATGACCCTCTATTTCTCTTTCATGATTAGGGAATGTCCAACCCACTGATCAATATTGGTATCTAATAATGATCAACACCACCAAATTGAGTTATTTAATTCTTCGAAACAATAATCTATAATGAACATAATAATGTAATATAATCTCTTTATTAACCTATATCACATCCTGGAGTATATATATTCATGTCTGCATCGCATAATTATTGAATTATCTTTCTTTGACGTTTCAATGTAACCATCTGTATATACACATGGGACATAGATTTATCTAAAGAAACCTCATCCAAACAAAGGTACAAAAATATATTCATGTGGACATTTTAATGAATTTATAATATCTTGATCTTAAAATAAATCTTCATACCATCGATAAATTAAACAATTCTATATACTTTTCCATGATAATTAGTACGAAATTTCCTAGATCCCAAAACATAAAAAATTTGCAATGCTAAATATATTGTAGTAATTGATGTATGATTGGTCCCACTAGGAAAGTCTTCATCGAAACTAATAATATAATCGAAAAATAATTTTTATGAATATATATTTTCAGTCAAATAAAAATAAAAAATTATAGAAATATAAAAAATTATATCATATAAAAAATTATTCAAATTATGATATATTGAGATAATAGGGTTGGAGTGGTGACTCATGTTCAAATTCATGTGATGCAAGTTTTTTTATCACCACATATAGTTATTTAGTCATTAAATTATCACTCATTCCATTTTTAATTTAAATATCATTATGTATCATTATTTACAATTAAATAATAATCTAATTCTATCTCAGAAATTATTCAAATTCAAATTCTCTAGTGTTTTGAATAAATTTTTAACCATTTTAGTGTTGAATCGCATAGGAAAATTACAAGATAAATATAAACTAAATACAATATATATATATATATATCAAATATGATTATTTTTTAGGGATAAAATATGAATCGTCATTAATAAATTACATTAATATTAATTTTTCAATTGATAAATTTATTTATTGTGAATTCACTCACATGTGACTTATGGTTCTCTAATGAATGATATTAAGTTATAGAAAACAAATTATTTGATGAACCTAAACACATTATAAAATGGTTGGTATCATAAGAAGATATAAAAAATTACATATATAAATTTAACAACATTAAAATTTAATATATATATATATATATATTTTTTAAAATATATTTTCTTATAATGTGCCTCACATGAAACCACAAGACTAAATGGCCAATAATATTTTATTCCATTATAACATAGTCATGGAAATTAAGGGTAATAATATTAATAACTATATTTTCAAATTTTTATAGTTTTCACATAAAATCATTTGTTATCAATTTCCATCAAATGAATTAAAATGTACAAATCAACTGAAATTAAATGATGTATTATTTATAAAAAAACTATATTTATGCATACAATGTGTTTTTACCATAATAAATTAAAATATTCACTATTGGTGAATGATATTAATGAAATTAATATATTATATTATAAATTATTTGTTTTTATATTACTATTATATTTTTCTTGTGTTGAGAAAAGAATAAATCAAATTTTAAGTTTAAAACTCTATTTTTTTAAAAACTGCTTTCATCGTGTTTTAATGATTATATTAAATCAAATGTTATCCACTTATTAAGAATTTATTGTAAAATATTAACTCCAATTTTGAAATAAAAATTTAAAAATTATATTATAGTGAATATTTGAGGATGTTAAAAGTGGTTACTTTTTCGATTATTGGTAAAAATAATTTTTTTGTTGAAAATTTTAATTTCATTTAAAAAGTTTATTATGATACATATTGATTTAAAATTTTTCAAAAATTAAAATTAGGTCAATTATTTTATTATTATTCTAATTTATTTCATTGGAATCAGTTCATGTTGAATTTTGATATAAAAACTCTTCGTACTTATGAAATGTTTTACTTTGGAATCCCCAATTTTCATCACCGTTACATGTTGAATTTAATATTAAATTACTTCACATATATGAATTTATTTTTTAAAAATATAAAACATATTTTTATTCTAAAAAATAAATAGTTGGTTACATTTTCAATTCCATTTTTTTAGTAGTGAATATTAAAAATAATACAAATTATTTACCATGGTTAATGTAAAAACAGGTTTCCATATAGGGTTTAAAACAAAAATTATTTTGTGTTTTAAAATTAAAAATATCTTAATAATATTAGCTAAAATATTTTTAAATTATCCTATCCCAACATAAAATATATTTCCATTTACAATAATTTTTATTTGTAATTAATTTATCATTTTTTAGTCCTTTAGGAAACCTCTAACCTTGTCCCCTCTCTAACTTATGAAAGGACTTATACTCTCCTCTCTTCTCAACAATTCAAGATCATTTTGTATCAGACGTACATTTCCCAAAACCCATCTCCAAATCCATGACCATAGTATATAGTCCCTTTTTTAATTTTAAAACCAAACTAAGAGGTATATAGGTTGAATCATAAAGATTTTATCTGAAAATGAATTGAAATTATTAATAATTCATTTTCATTATACTTCTTCTTATACCTCGTTAAAATCATTTTTAAATTGTTATTAAATAATGAAAATAATATCCCACATAAACTGTGATATTTTTATGCTAAAGGAATAACCTATATCATATCCTCTATTTTCAAAAAGAAAACTAAATCATAAACTGTTTATAAGTATGATTACTACCTCACGAATGGATTTACGTTGTTTTCCACCCTTTCCTCTCACAATGGAATATAAATATTGATTTAAAATAAAAATAAAAATGTGATTTCTATGAAAAAAGTATAATTTTTAAATTTTAAAATAACATCTACCTTATTTCCTTCCCATCTGTTGGAAGATGATAATGTCGCCCATGTGTGTGTGTGGTCTACCACTTCCACCAAGTGATGTGATACATTTATTCAATTCATATTTATAAGGATTTTAATATGGATAAATGTGAGGTTTATATACGAATTATTTAATATAATAATAGATCTGTTAATTTGAACTATTAATTATCATTAATTCATTTCTTCCATCGAATATGAAAATATAATTAATATGTGTGTATGACATATTGTTTCCTTGAATGGTGTAATCCACCATTCAATATATAAATTCTATCAATTACTATAACTACATATATAATGAATATATATGATATTTATTAAATTTATAAAATAATATATATTATATGACAATTAAATATGTACATTTACTGAAACTACTGAACTAAAAATTTATGAAAATGAACTATTTGTTACCTGAATAGTGATTATAACAATTAATTGTCCAAAAATAGGTGATACAATATTAAAAATAAATAATATATATTATTAAATTTATGATTTCATATTATTAATATATTTAAAATAATTATAAATTTATTATAAATGGGGACCAAACACGTATGAATATAATTTCACATAATGTAAAGGATTTTTGTCTCAATTTTATTTCTGGGACACACATTCAATATTCCCCACTTGTTTCCTTTTTGTGGTGTATATACTTACCATGAATGTATGTTATGATAATTATTATGAATTATATAGGGATTTAGATATCCATATATTTTTCCATTAAATAGGATTATTATTGATATGATAACAAAGTGCTAAGGCTTTTATGTTACAATCTCATCGATTATTTGGATTGTTTATGATCATACTGTCCAAGATACAATATTATAATTTACCTCTAAATTAAGTTGTAAATTTTTTTAGAATGTTGTATTTATATAGATTACATGTTTTATTTTTATTTTCCTTTCATTAATAACTCAATGGGATAAAATAATAATGTTCTATAATATTTACAGTATTTCTCTATTTGGTCGAAAAACATTTCCTTTTCATCTATATTTTATCTAAATCAATTAAAAAATATTACATTATTACCTTATGAATATTAATATTAATTTACACCCATTTTTAATTATATAAAAATGGTTTAAAATTAAACTTCTTGTCACTTTCCAAAATTAGGTACATTTTACTTTTTACCAAAATTGTGAAGGGAATATTTGTTTTAATGTGTACAACATGACTGATATTTCATGCAGTCATGAAAAATAAATGATTTAAATAATTACATACCTGATTATAACTTTATAATGAAATTATAATTTTTCATTAATATTTGGTATTTTATAAAATTTTAATTAACTTATATCAAATATGAAATGATGTTTCCCTATGAAAATTTTCCAGCAGACATTTTAAGGAATTTTTTTTCTATGTTCATACTCTTCAATATTACATACATTTTACTTGGTATATAATTCAACAATACCATTTTAGTTATTTATAAAAAAAAATTTTGATTTTGAGGATAGTATTTTTATGACACTCATTCCCATTATTTAGGTTATTCTAGGAAGAACTATTTATAAAATCCATTGTTTCCTTAGGTTGTTCAATGATGAAAATATTATGAAACCCATTTCTTTTCATAGGTCATGATAAGATGATTGTTTATGATCTTAATGAATAAATCTATATGATTTTAATTATTTTATGGGTGGCACCAAGATTATATATAAATCCAATGAATGGGGTATATAATGATTTCTCACGAGAATAATAAGACCAGAATGAGAATTTAACCTAGTTTAGTAAGGGACTCTATCAACTATAATAGTCTTGGTTTTGAAAGTTTACTACTATAATGAATTTTTTAGTAAAACCAATTCACTTTTATTATCATGGTAGTGACCCTTGGCTACTATAATGGTTTGGGGAGTGAACCAAAACTTTTATAATAGACTTTTAAATAAGTCTAGACTACTATGGAAATGATTTTATAACATTACGTGTATTACAAAATTCCATGTCTTATGTGAATATTATTTTATCATGGCTCATGTTCAAGTATTACATTATCATTCATGTATTATAAAAATCAATTTTTTTCCAAGACTCAATATTTTGATTTATAATACGTAGGGTTTGATTATAAAATTTTATTCTTCTATTCACATTTCCTTTTGATTAGGTTATATTTATCAAATCCTTGATATCAACCTTGTTTACCCATAATGAGTATATGAAATTAAAATTCAATATTTTTATTTTCCACTGTTTTGAATAAATGTATTATGTATGATGTTTCTAATAAATTTTAATGTTTGTAAGAACATAGTGGGTGATGATATAGTTCACTTATATACCAGTTTTTTTGTATCCATATTTTCAAATAATCTAGACCTGTATGATTATGATGTGAAACAATATGTTATTTATTGAATATTAATCTATTAAGATGTAACATCTATGTAAGAAATGTATGGGTCATTGTAGTTTATATTAGCTAAATGAATAGATAATATTTGTAATCGTGATTGAGGAAACCATTAATTGTAACCGTTAGGATAATCCTAAGTGTCAGACAATATCCTAGGTTATGGTTAAAAAATGATTTCTTCCATTAAAAAAATTCTTCTCGGGATACTACAATTGGACATGGTTTTATTACAGATTTATCTAATGGTAATAACACTAAATAATTTTTTCACATTAATAAATTTTTTATCATTAGGGTGCTTAGTGATTATACCCTTACTACACACCTGGTTTGACACTCTATGAAGGATATTCTTAGAAAACCCAAATGTTCATTATGAACCATTGTGAAGGATTTTAACAGTTGATGACCATGAATGACCAAGGATAAACACAATTTTTCATTTATCAATATTAAGGTGTGATGATTTATACATCCTATAATTGATTTTTCATAATTATATGGTTTTCTATTATGATTATTTTGGGTCACACTATGAATTTTTTTATTTGTAGGAAAAAACCAAGAGGGACTATGTTATTGATTAATGTGAAAAAAATGAAAATATATCCCTCTTGAGTAACCAAATTTTATGTGATTTTGGAAGAACAATCATATTTTTATAAATATATAACTTTCATAAGCTATGAATCATTATTTTATCCCAAATGAGGAAAAGATAAAACAACGTTCTGTTGAGTCCTTTATGTTGAAACACCACCCATATTTTAGTGATTCCACTAACCCACCATTTTTTGAGAAACAAATAAATAAAATTGAAAGTTGATTTTCCATTTTATGTTGTTTGTAACAAAAAATGTTATTTTGGTAGTCTATCATTTGGTAAGAGAATAAGAGCAACAGTGGACTCTTATCGAGAATATAAGGCAACATTGAAAAAAATTGACTTCATGGATTGTGACGATTTTAAAAACTTATATTTCAGTAAGTAAATCTAATACATTCACAAAATAAAAATGGATAAGTAAGTATTTTATCAAATTTATAAGGAAAGGAAATTTTTTTGTACCAAAGAGGAAAGTTATACAACATATTAGAGGAACACTTCTATTATTATCATCTAACTTGAAATTAAGGTTGATAAATTATTCAGTGGTATAAAACAAAGTCTCTATAGTTATTTATTCATAAATTTCTTCAGTAGTTATGAATAAATCATTATTTTTGATATCATGGTTGAAATAGATATTGTAGATTTCCATAAATCACTTGGTTTTGATAATAAAAAAATATGGAATTCAATAATAACTCCTATAACCAGGGAGATAAGAATATGATCATTCCTCATGAATAAATCATGGTGTAAATATTAATAAGAAGACTGGTAAATGTTCAATGTGTGTAATGGAATAATATTTGGAAATTTATTGACAATTGGGTGGGATGAAGTTAACAAATGATGTGAATAGAGAGAAATGTACACAGAATGCACAACCAATACTCCATTATTTCAAATGCAAAGAGTGTTTTAAAAGTTATAACTAGTTATAAAATATTATGGTTAATTATTTTGATTGATATTAGAAAACTCTTAAGCCTATATATAATGAGAAATATTATTTTATCCCTATTTATTATAAGTGTTAAATGGTGACATTATGAAAGGAACACTTACCATCCACTCTAGAAATACTAATATCACATTTGACTCTGGATTTACTCCAACTTTAATATCTCAAGAATTTTTAAATTGAATCAAAATTCCAAAAATTTTATTAGATGTAGAATTATTATTAGAATACCGAAAGATATGATGGTCCAACTCAGTTTTATTATAGTTCTTATATTGATGTTTGTGGGAATTTAAATACTCAGAATATTTTTATTCTAGAACTGGTTGAATTTTATGTTATCATAGGCACGGATTGGATTTCTCTTCATGAAGGCCAAATCAATTGTCGAGTAAGGGAATTCAAATTTTACATTCCAAACCAACATATAATCTGATATTTTTCCGATGATATATATGATATACTAATGAAAATCACAACCATTGTTTGGGTTTTTATTACTATTCATAATGGGTGTTTATTTGAAATGGTTGGGTAGATTATCAAAATGGATTATATTAAAATTGAGTGCGAGTTTTCTGATAACATTCTGAAATAGTCTCTATTATTCAACAAACTTTTCATGTTATGTTCTCAATTGAACTCATATCTGGTGGTACACCTATTTCAAGGAAACTATAACAATGGCCCCAATTGTGTTACATGAATTGTAGAAGGAACTCTTGGAGAACATTGAAAATGGATTCATTTTGAGAAGTGTGTCACCATGGGGTTAAATTTTAATTTTTTATAATAATAATGATGAATAAATGTGACTCATCATTGATTATCAAAAAATAGAACTGGATCACATACAAGAAAAATTATCCTCTACCCCATATTGATAGCCTTTTTATCAAGTAAGTTGTTCTCAATAATTTCCCAAAATTGAACTTCATTATTGATATCATCTATTATGGTTTAATAATGATTCAATTCCCAATTTATCATTTTATATAATGTATGTATACTATGAATGTATATTAATGTAATTGGGTCTTACTAATTACCCACGGGCTTCATGGTTATAATAAATATAGTGTTTTTTAATTATCATGATCATTTTGTGGAAGTATTTATAAATTATATTCATATGTATTCATAGTGAAAATAATATCTAGAAGATCACTTGATTGTTATACTAAATACCATAATGAACGAGATGTGGTATGAATAATTTAAAAAGTTTTCATTTCTAGATACAAAAGATTTCATGTTTTGGGTCATACAATCTCAAGAGAGGGTATAACAGTGGATCTATCAAAGAGTTGAGTTATTATAAATTTTCTTATATTACCCACTATTTATAAGATACATCTTTTCTTTATTTTACTTAATATTATTGTTAATTTTTAGATAATTTATTACTACTATCTAATCAACTCTCTATGTTACCTTAAAATGAAATTCATGTTATATTTGATAGTTGAATGTAATAAAAATCATTGTACTGAATAGAAGGTTAGTCAGTTGACCATTGCATACACTACCCTATAGTAGATAAGGGATTTTAATCTATAGTAATTAATGAAAAAATTTATTGGGAGGAATTTTCATGAAGAATTATATATTGATAGAATATTAATTCCAAAAGCTGTAGGTTCCTGATAAAAATTACAAACTCCTCATTTGGAGTTACCTATTGTAATTATTTCATTAATGATATGGAGTAATAATCATTACATAGAATGGAGATATATATATATACTAATCATGAAATATTAAAGTATATATTCCCTAAGAAATAGTAGATTAATCACCAAAGAAGATGGTCTGGAGTAATTAATGATTATCACTTCTTAATACATTATAACATTTGAAAATAAAACAATGTGGTTGGTGCTTGGATTCAAAAAAGAACAAGAAATTATATATATAATTGGGATAACAAATATCCAATATTTTTGAATTTCAAATTCTTGGATCTATAAATTGTTAAAGATGGTCATAAATCATTTCTATCTCAAATGAGAGTTCAATAATCTATCCATGTTAAAATTAAATAGTCATAGAAGTAAGATGTGAAGCTACCTGAAAATGAGAGAAAATTATATATTGTTTAACATTAACTAGGATAAAATAATAAGGGTTCAAATCAATTTACATGTTGTATCCATTTAATATTTCAATAATTATATATTAGTGGAGGATCATTGTTATCCTTTAATTATTAATATTGAATGAAAATGATGTATACTTGTTAGAAAGATTATTTATAGTAGTGTTACATAAATATAGATATATCATGGTTTTTATCTTGGTTCTATGTAAGTCATCATGACTTGGATGATTAAAAAACACTAAAGGGATGTTTAAACCACTACACATACTAGAATAGAAATGGGAAAAATCACTATTTATTTTTTCATAGGACTCCCCAAAATGTCTAAAGGATGTAATTATACTTATTTTATAGTCATTTTCTTTATAATGTCAATGCAAATCATTTATATAAGAGATGATTTATCGTGGGATCGACATTCTGCAATATACATTAATAATTTTATAAGGACTCGTGGATTACTACATTTTACTATATAAATTCGGTATATAATGATCACATGTATGTTTTGGAGAATTATTTAGTAGTATATGGATGTAGTATTATGATTATGACCAATTTATCAACCCTGGATAGACATTCAGTCTAATAGGACCATTAAAACCCTTGTAGTTATTTTGATATATTTTTCATTGTATTTAAAAGGTGTTTTGGATCATCACATTCCTTTATTTGACATTTCATACAAAAATTTATTTCACATGATCAGTCAGAAAGATCTGTAGGAAGCCCTATATGAAAAGAACTACATAACAAAACCGTGGTGACAATTTTTTAGAGTATGAAAAATATTTTGAGATTAGAAGATTAAGATATGTAATATAATTAAATATTCATTTAATATCAAATAAGGGAATCACAGCGCTGATAGGGAACTTATCATGAAAGTCGTTGGGGATATATGGAGTTCACAGTTGGTGGCATGGTGATTCTATGAGTCTATCGATGGAATAATTTCTTTTCTTTTAGGATGAAACAAATTCTATAACATAGGTATATTTTCCCCATATTTATTCATAATAATTTTGGGATTATATCTTATCGAATGGCTCTTCCACTAATCCTCTCTCAACTTCATGATATGTTCCACATATCTATCATAATGTTGTAAATACCTGATAATTCTTATTTACTAAACATAGAAGTCATATAAATGAAGAAATATATTTCTTATAAGGAATAATATTTGGTGATTCTTGATCATAGAGATAATGTTATATGAACCATGACCACTCCCATAGTAAAGGTTTTTTTAAACGAAAAATTTGAGGAAGTTACATGGAAAATTAAGGATATGATGAGGTATAATTATCCTAATTTTTTATATCAATGTAATAGAATTTCTATGGTGGATTTCTTATGTGGGTCAAATGTAATACCTAGATATTTTATGGAATATTTTTTTGAGTAAATTTAATTTCATCACTAAATTTAATTACACACAGCCCTAAGACTAAATGACATATAATATAGTATACCATTATAAGCATACCATTAAATTCATCGATATAGACAGCAATTTCCAATTTATTAATATTATATGGTTAATAAATAAACTCACTAGTTAAAAAATGATTAGAAAAGAGTTTTAAAATAGAAATCATTTGAAACTAAAAGAAATTTTTTTCTAAAAAACATATTTATAAACCTAATTTATTTTTACTTTGTAAATTAAATAATTACATAATTTTAATTATTTTAATTATATTAAAATATTAAATACTCAATAAAATTTTTAATAATTCAAAAAAAATTTCTATGGCTTTTGTAAAATTATAAATCTAGTTTTAGGCATAAAACTATATTATTCAAAAACACAGCTTCATCGTGTTTTGGACACTTTTTTTAAATATAAATTTTATTTACATTTTTATAAAATTTATTTGACCAAATGAATTTAATTATTTAAATTCAAATCTCAAAATTATTTTAATTTTAATTTTTTATATAATTTTTAGGAATAATTAATTTTTCGATGAGTAGTGAAAATATCTATTCTTATTACACAATTTTATTTCATTTAAAGATTTTAAAAAGTTAAATTTCGTTTTAAAATTTATTTAAATTTACAATAGTTATATTTTATCATTATTAATCATATTAATATCATTGGAATCAATTTTAAATTTAATTTTGATATGAATACTATTTTTTACTTAATACAATTGTTTCTTTGGGAAAGATCAATTTCATTGAATTTTCAGATTTAATTTTATATTTTACTCTACCAAATTTTGTAATTTTAATAATAAAAATTGGTTTAAATATATTTAATAAACATAATTATTTTTAGGTAATAAATTTAACAAATTTTATTTGATATAATAAAATATAAAATGTCTAAAATATAATTATCATTATTAATGTTAAAACGAATTTATCAAGGTGTTAAACTAAAATAAGGGAACTTTTTTCAATTAAACATTTAAAAATCCACTTTTATGGATATATAATGAAATATTATTGTCAATCCTATGAATATATTGTCATTTAGAATCATTTTTATAGATTTTTATTTGATCATTCTTTTCTGTGAGACGCATTCCATATTCCAAACATGTTTATTGTAAATAATTTATATAGTATCAATTAATATATTTTATTCTTATTATTATGAAATTTATTTTTAATTACATATTGATATATGATTGTTTATTCCATTGGAATTCTGATTCAATTATTACCATGGATGTACTGTATTTTTTTATGATTTCATTGTTTATTAGGATTGTTTACAATTATGTTTTAGATGATGAAATATTATCATTTTCCTCACAATAAAAATCATGGATTTTCATCTAATCTATTTATTTCTGTATATTAAATATTTTCCATCAATTTTTCTCTATTTAATGAAAAATTATTTTATAGTAGTATTGATAAAGGAAATATTCACATTTCTCTCTCTAGTCGATAATCCTATCTCTTCCATTGAAATACTATATGAAAATGTTTTCAAAAATGTTTTAATATTCCACTATGATTGATAAATGTCATTTTTATTAATATTTTAATTTTTATAAAATTTAAATTCAATATTCTCGTCTCATTATGAAATGTGGTACTGAAGACTTTTAAAGAAAATCGTGAATATAATATTTATTTAATATGTATGAAAAGAAAATTTATTACTATTACCATAAAGACTTAATTATTTTAAACATACAATAAAATTTAAAAAATTTATTTTTATATTAAATGATTACATTAATATTTTTGTTAATTTTTTAATATTATATATTTTATTTCAAATCGAAAATGGTATTTTTCTTAGTAAATTATCAAATGGATATTAAAATACTTTTTTATCTAATAATATATTCTTTGTTATCACATAAGTATTACTAGGGATCACACATAATGATAACATCCATATTTTTTATATGGAAGGTTTATGATTATGATGACATTTGGGATTATAAAACCCATTATTTTTCTATGGGTTATGCTTTGATGAATTTTTCACGAAACCCATTTCATTCCCACAAGTTATTTCATTATGAGATGATTATGAATCCTTTTTGTTTTTGTAGGATATTATATGAAGAATTAATTTTGATCTTTTGACACCCATATATATGATTTTCATTATTTTATTAGTTAGACTAGAATTATATATCCCTATAGTAAATAGGTATAATGAGGATATATCATAAGATAATTGGGATAATAATTAGTAGTGAACCGAGATCTGTAAGGGACTCTATCCACTACGATAGTCTTGGGATAGAAAATTTACTACTATGAGGGTTTGGGGAGTGACCAAGAATCTACTATAATATCATTCATAATGAAACATGAATACATTGATGGTTTACGGAGTGAAACCAAATCCACTATGATAGTATTTAAAATATTCCATGACTACTCAGAAAATGATTTTCAATACTTATATGTATGGAATAACTAATTATCTTATTATTATTTTTTGATCTTGTTGATATTGTTCATTGATTCAATTATGAGTCTTGTCAAATAAATTTCTAATATTTATTCCTTGACTCAAAATTATTATCTATGATATATAGTGTATGATTTTTAGATGTTATTATTATATTCTTAAACCCATATTCTCATGTTATGTTTGAGTGATTATTAATATATCTCTTTTTTATGCTTAATGGGCATCTAAGGTCACCCTTTTATATGTTTCCGTCCTCATTATATGAAAAAGGTATTAAATAAGATATTTATAAGTAGGGTTGAAATTTTTAAGAACAAAGTGGGAGATAATGTAGTTCACTAATGAACCTGTGGTTTATGTATCCTTGTTTCCAATGATACTATACCTATATGGTTCTGACATGGAATGTTGTGTTATGGAGGGAATATTCATATTTTAAGTTCTAATATCAATGTTTGAAAATTATTGGTCACCAAAATAAATATATAATTAAATAAAAAAACAGATATATAATTTAATAAATATAAATAGAATTAGATGAAATTAAATAATGTTATACACAAATTGTTACATTTATCAGGACTATGACATGATGAATGTTTCTAGTCTACTTGATACAAAGAAACCTAAAATAGTTAATAGAAATAACCATATTTGTATTGTTAAAAATATAATCATAAGTCTCCACTAGTGATCTGTTAATAAGAAACATCTTTTTATAATCGACAAACTAAAATAAATCATCATTTATGCATGTGGTATACATGAACTTCCACCCAATACATGTGCCACAAAAATGGTCATGATAAAAAATATGAATTCTTACAAAATTCATTATTCACTAGAATATCTACCAATATAATAAATGTATTCCAGATAAATATGTGAGAATAAGAGGTGGGGTTCTATTATTCTACATTATACATTGAGGATAAGAGGTTGAGTGCATGCAGGATGTAGGTGATTCACCGAGATTGGTTTGAAACCATCAAGGGGATGGTTTTCCCTAAATATTGTGAAGGGGTAGGAAGGGTGGTTCTCTACAATGGTTCTATTAGGCTCACTAGGATTGGGAATAGGTGAAGAGCTTTGGTTTTTGAAAATTTGGTGTCCATTTATTTCTATTATGGTGTGGATAGAAGAAAACTGGAGTATGGATGGTGAAGAATGAAGATGAAGATTCACAATAGGGAATAAAGAAGAGTGGGAAGTTATATTTGGCTTAAAATTTTTCATACATATCTATCAAAAGAAGATGTAGGGTATTGGGGGATGATGTAGAAATTGAATAATGTCACTTTCCGTATATCACAATGATGAATGATGAGGTGTGTGGTGTGTGGTGAAATCCATGAAAAAATATAAAACCGAAGTATATAAATGGGTTTTTTATGATTCATACAAAATAATGAAATTAATAATAGTTCATATATTTCTCAAAAATATGCATGAAATTTCTCATTAGCTTTAACACCATTAATAAAAATCTTAATGTGATTATGGAACATCATGCCTATTCCTATGATTGATGAATTGGAAAATACATAACCACCAAAAACAACTTTTTCATTTTCTATATAGAGGACATTGGGGGGAAAATTTATATCAAATAATAAATTTAGATTTTTTTGGGTGGAAACCCTTCAAAATTTTACATCCCTCTCTCTAAACCTCAATAAATATTAGGCCCCTAAACACTTTAAATTTTTTCTATTTTTTATCTTTTTCCCAATATTCATTTTATGGCCTCAATATAGTGATAATTTTATATGTATTGTTTTAATGGAATTTTTTCTAATTTATTTCTACTGTTAGGAGTATAATACTCATGAGGGGGTGAAATGAGATTCTAATTAAAATTTTATACTAGTTTTTTTAACACAAGTACCTTAATTTAAAAAAATATAAGTTATTTGAAAATGTAAAATTAAATAACTTATTCATTAAAAAATATTATCAATCCTTATATAAAAAAATATTATAATAAAATTTGAAAACAGATTATTTTTGAAACTAATATACTTGTAATAAAAAACTATATAAAAACACCTGTAAAAAAATATATCAATGCAAATTTTTTTTTTAGAAAAATATGAAAATAATGTGTTTTTAATTAAAAACAAGAAAACAAAAAATTAAATCACAAAGTGGAATTTAAATTGGGATTAAGTCATAGGTAAATACCTAATACCCTCTTCATAGAAATCACTCGCATCTAAGAATGTTATCATAAAATAAACTGATCCACAACATAGATTGACTGTTTATATAAAAGAGTACTAAGAGATTATATGATTTTATAAAATCCACTTCCACTATTATTTATAGGATTAAGTAGTTCGATGTCAGATATGACCTCTTAAATAATTATATATTGTAGTACAAAGGAAAATAATTTAAAGAGAGTGTCTACCACACCCTAGTTCCATGCAAGAGACTATGTTTATAGAAAAAAAAATTTATGAAAGAAAGATCACAATATGTATGCAAAAAATAGAAAGAGAGATAATTAGATATGTAAAAATTCATTACAACTAAAAATAATCATCTTCTTTTGTTTATAGGAATTTAAATTTATGTTTTAAAATATACAAAAAAAAACATTGTCAATAATGAATACATATTGTCATTAGAGTCCTAGAAAAACATTTTCCCCATTTAGTGGATTGGTAAGTGTTTTTTAACCATTTATGTATCTCTATATCCTTTATTTCCGAGATTCACACATGTTTGTGTCTATATATACATGTATCTATTCTTGATGTTGTTCTTTGAAATTTATAGCATTCAAACTTGGCCAATTATCCATTGAAGGATAATAACATAATAATAATAATAGTCATTCAAGGAGATTGGTCCATAATGTATGAGTAGACTTTAAATCCTCTATGTAGTTATTTAAGTAAAATCATTCTTCAATCCACCTTCCAAAAACATTCAATGAAATATTAATCTATCTATTGGAAAAAATAATTTTAAACTTAATTATGAATATCTGTGGTAGCAGGCATGACTGGAGGTAGCTCTTATAGAGGTAGGATAATGGACAAAAGCTTCTTGTTTTGGTTATATCACAACACAGTGGTAAATTAATTTTGTCATAAACCATCCCAATGAGGCCCATTACACAACACACTAAGCCCACTTCTAATTGGATATGGGAAGGAGACTAATGCTGAGTAGAAATATCACTACATATGAGTCATTATATTTTTTTCGGTACACAAGAATATATCTCCAAGCTCATAAAATGAAAAAATGTAAATAAAATTTTCGAAATTATGATTTCATATATTTAAATCCCAAAACTAGAGTACGTGAGGATGTAATGTAATATAAACATGGCCAAATACAATCCCACCAAAGAGAGTATGAAATCAAGTCTAACCTAAAAAATAAAGATATGGACTACTATCAAGATACCATAAGAACCCTCCTCAGTCATCTGGTCTAACTAAGAACTGTCCGGTCCTCATCTATCTAGGACACTATCAAATGTTAAATTATCCACAAAATAAACAAAATGTGCCGGAGAATTCTATGCATGGGTGAGTATAAAATACCAAATAGGACACCATGAAACCATAAGACCTACCTAAAGGGAATAATAACTATCACTACATAGGTATATGTGAATAATACATATAAAAATGACATCTAGATATACACATAAAGTACACGTCGTCTCAATTTAAATCCATAACCATAATCCAATCTTATGATTCTATATTAATGATTTTACATATCACTCATCTGGGAGAACAAACTCTATGCGTCTTATATCACTCATGACATTTATCTATGAAGTAGTGCTCATCGGGCATCATCATTAGAAGTATATACTATATTTTGAAGATGTATGATACATATATGAGGATCAAACCCAAGGCCATGGGGTATACCAATAGCTAAATCGTGAACTACCTTGCAAGTCAAGGATTAGCACTCACATAGTGTTAGTCATGAAGATTCTAGGTACTCCACCTGGGTAAAAAGATCAAAGAGGATCTCACTCTAGGCCTCATTGAAGGATTCCAACAAGTTGGTCCTAGAAGTACTACTAAAGGGATAATTTTCCTATGTGTAGGAGGTAATTATATACTACCCTTAGGAAATTTATTTTATGAATTAACCCTAAAAATCATGTCTAGTAAGGGGATCTAAGACAATATTTTGGGTGTAAATGTCATATTGTAAGGTTAAACATTATATCACTCTGACCCCGAGTCCTACCTATGTAAACAGACCATGTCTAGTTCCATATAGAAGTACAAACCATGATGTTACCCATGTTCCTGATCCTATGCCCTAGAACACGGTTTAACCCATGTATGTCGAGAATGACTCTGTCCGTCTAGGAGTACACGACATGCATCTTCCTGTGCACTTCAACCAGTTTCTGTATAAAATCTGATGTACAAGATAATATTACTAGGTGGTCCCACACATTGTGTGATACGTATCTTCATCATGTAACCCTAGTCAGAGCTAGGAGGTCCCCACATGATGTGTATCTTTGAAGTACAAACATTCATTATTGGGTTTTTTCATAAATCCATGTTCTTCCAACTGCATACACTCACACCGTCATTGAATTGTAAATAAACCTTGATGTCACTAGATATCATAGAACTAATCTATTTGGGCCTCTCTTGAGTGGATCTCTAGAATTGGTCCTTTGAAATAATTCTTGAAATTTCAGTCGTAGGCTCATGTCACCATTTACATGACACTCTCAAATCAGGGCTCTCCAATCTTGTTTGATCTTCATGCCTCTACATCCATAACATTATACCTGCATTGTAACAATCCCATAACTATAATGCCATATTATTGACCTATGAAATAGGTGTACAATGACAAATTCCTTTGTATTTGGGGTAAACTACCAGTAAAAAAAATACCACCGTAAATAACATAAAAATGGCAGAAATTTACCACCACAAAAATGAGTAATGAACCTTTCCCATTGTAAATGTTGACCACAGTATATAACAATTAGAATGAAAAATGAGGAATCAAAAAATAAAAATTGATACTCTTTATAAATAGTCATATATAATCCCATCCCAAAAAAATGACCAATCTGTGGATCAATTGTTTTGGTCATTTCATTCAGGTTCTCATAGAAAAAGAAAACGGAGAATTAATCCAAATAAGAAACCATCATACCTTTATTAATATTGATTTATAGTGAAGAATATAGTTATTTTTTTATTTATGGTGAATTCCTATAACTTCCTCTAACATCGGTTGTCGGACATCAATCTGGTAATCATCCTCCAATGGAATCACCTCCAACAGAACCAATATCTCTTGTCAATTAGTTGTGTTATGTGGATAACCATTAAAATTTTCCATAAAATTATATTTAATGAAGTAATTTCAGGTCACTGGATCAATGTAAATATATAAAAATTTATTAATTATTTTATTCATTTAAGGCATGAGACGAGTTTTCCAAAAATTACCTACACCAATAAAGGTTATGTCTCACCTAGGGTTAAACCTAGGTTTTGAATTCAATGGTTCCCTTGGATTTTAAATCCCGGATCATATTTATATGTTCTTCTACTTTTTTCAAGATAACTGTATGTGTGTGCTATTTAATATATTTAAATTATTTAAATTATTTTTTCTTGGTAGACCAGGCCTTGAAATCACATGACGTCATAGCACCCATTCTTGAAATTATTACATAAAATATCCAAAAGTAATACATGGAAAATAAATTTAATTACATTGTCCCCATCATGAGTATTTACATATCAAAAATCCAAAATAAGGGCTATAGAAATGGATGTGGCTACAAACGTGAATTTGAGCCTCCCTCTCCCAAGTGCTCATGTGGAGATCATTATACTACAACTGGACATGCACTAATGTAATTGATCACGCATGAGGGATCGTCAACTATATATCCTCAATCTCTATTATTATAAAAAAAGTTGAACTCATCCATAATGCCTAGAATTCCTAGTCCATAACACGTGATGGGTTATGAACATACCTCCTTATTTGCGACACGAGGAAGAAATCATATACATGGACTAATTGTGGTGGTAGAGCTAATCGATATACCACCTTGCCAACTCAACATTGTATCTAGATTGGGAAAATGATTCTCATAAATACATAGTAACAGATGGGATCATTCATAAAATTTCATATACCTCCATAATCTATCCACATAATAATTTGACATTTTTATGTAGTCCTCATACACTCCTAGTGGATCTGTAAATTCTTGGTTTTATCTCTCCCCAACTTTGGTCCCATAACTGTTGAATCTTGTTGGTCATTCTAGTAAAGTGGTGACCTATAGTTTCACCCATAAAAATACTTAATGGTTTCTTATCAAAGGTTTCAGGGAATCTAGTTTTTAAGTCAAAAACCAACAAATATAGGTGATCCTATTGACTATGGACAATGTCCAACACGCATTACAGGAATATTTCCTCCAAAAACTGAATGGTCTTCTCAGTCTAGCAATCAATCTGTTGGTGAATAGCATTTATGATTCATAAATGAGTTCCAAAACCCTCATTCAATAACTTTTATAGCCGAAATTTGAAGCAAACATCACGGTCATAAATGTTCATTGATGGAAATCCATAGAGACATAATATATCTTACATGTAGTGGCATATATGGCACTCTAATGAAATCTTCTATCAAAAAGATAGGAAGTGGACCGTCTTGGTGATTCAGTCTACCATAATCAAGATGGTATCAAGTCCTTTAGACTTATGTGGTATAACCATCAGGAAGTCTATGGATACCCCTTCCCACTTATATTCTATCACCTTAATGGGTTGAGACAAACCTGCTAGGACATGGTGCTCATCCTTCACTTATTGAAAGTTATGGAATTAAAAGACCTACTCATCAACTCCCTTCTTCATCCATGTCCCCAAAAACTGACGTGAGATGTATCGGAACATCTATTGAAAAACTGGATATATCACCAAATATGATGTATGGAACCCTCATAGAATCTCCTAACATAATGTCACATATACCATCGTGTATATCTGGAAAAAAAAATACATCTTCCCCACCTTCATCAAATTCACTAGGATAATATAAAGTAGATATATGAGTATGTGGGTTCTCACAGTCAATATCCTCAAGATTTTCCTCCTTGTGGAGCAGTAACAACCATCGACTGGATGTCAATTTCTCATCACAAACCAAAAAGGAAAACTCAAATTAAGCTAAATTCTCTTCCATACCATTCAAAAATTATGAAAAAGATCTCATGTTATTATCATTATCTACAATATTTGTAACACCGCAGGTAAATAAAGAATATGACATTTTCATATTTATCCATATTTGTGAATAATGTATTAATATGACTTTAAAGGGGACGCTATGCTCGATGGCGTACCCAACACGCAACAACGAGTTTCTTGGGAATCTTACGTTGCACTCTAATAATAAAATAATATTATTTTAAATGGTAGTTAACATGTAGCCATTGTATTTGTGGGAATGGATAGAAATAACTAAAATATGATTATATATGTTTTTACTTTTATCCAATAAAAGATAAAGGCTAAGAATACGGAAAGAATTCAATTTTAGGCGTATATGACCTGGTTTTCACTAAAGGGTCACTTATCGCCTTTTGATGGCGAACCGTCACTAAATATAGTTTTGTTCACTCTTATACATTCTATTGGACCAAATAAAACTCTTCTTGAGAATCAGAACATCAAAATTTACTTTGTGTAAATTCTAGGTATCTTTCTGATAGAGTTCATTTTTTTAATGAATAGTGTAAAATGTTGTATTTTAAATTCAAAACCTCTTTTTAATCTAATTTATTTATATGATAATATTATCTTTTGAATTGGTCTTAATGTGTAATATGAATATATTTTTACCATTTAATCCAATGGTTGTCATTGGAATCAATTTCACTTTGAAATTAGACTTAAACTGTTACCAATCTTTTGAAACTTATTATTTTATAAAAACACGCTATTTGCTCTGACAGCGGGAATTAATTATTAAATTAATTAATGTGACTTATATGTTTTGAATTTTCTAAAATATACTTCATTTTTGAATTCGGAATATCAAATATAACTTAGGGTGAATTTTGGGTAATTTTCTGAAAAACGACAATTTTTGATGAATAGTGAAACCACTAAGTGGTACTTATAAAAACTGATTTTTCCGCTTAAATGAAATTTTTCCATATTTGTGTTTTGAATTTCAAATATCCGACATACATGGTTGTCATTAAGAAGTAAAATGTGGTTCAATGGGATAAAAATAATTTTTTGGTGAATAGTAACTTATTAAGTTTTTAATCGCGATTAGAGGTAATTAGTGTAGTTTATGGTAAGAATAATGTTTTAATAAAATTAAATGAACTTGACACATGTCCTAACGTCATTGGTTGTGTCATGGCCGACCGAGACAACCCATGGGTTAACTTGGGGACCCTATGAAGCCACTTTTGTTGGAAAATGAAATAATTATCTTTTTATTTAATGTTAAAGTAAAAATAACACAAACATGACATGTTTTACTAAAACAATTGTTACATGGGGTTATACAATTCTGAATTTTGATTCTAAATAATCATTAGAAAGCTAAAAAGATTTCTTACATCATGATAGTTTTTTTATAATTTTTAGACACTATATAAATTAAATTATTTCTGACATCATGATGATGGAGCGATGACCTCATTATTTAACGATTTAAATAAAATGGAAAGATAATGTAAAATCTAAGACCTACACATGTCCAAAATCAAATGGATGGGTGGATTTCTAAACCTTATCACCTTATCCTAGAATTATATCAATGTGGGACCCTTTAAATCCGAAACTCATTTTCAAAGAAAGTAATATTTCTTTACCTTCCAAAAGTGCCCCTCCTCTCCTCTTATAATAGACCCCCACCTCTACCTCATTACCCACAGTCCCAAAGCCTTTGGCTCGGCCAAACCCTGCCCATTTACTCTCTCCACATACCTCTCCTCATCCTAGAGTATTCTCTTTGGGAAGAATCCTTTCAAAGGAAGCCTTTAGGCTCAAATCAAAAGGAGTTACACTTTTAAAGGTAATTCATTATCTCATGTTCCTTTGCTTTAATTTTGCTTCTCCAACCCCATAAAATATTTTTATTTACTTCTATTGTAACAACACAAGTATCTTCAATATACTAGCATATTTTTAGAAGATTTTTTCGAGCTACACTCTCACACAACTACATCAAATGGTTAAAGAACATACGGTTTCCGTGGATGGAGAAATTCTGCCTCCTGAAACGATGATTGTTCAATAATCATTTAACACCTTCAAAGGTGGCCATTATGATGTCACTATTTTTATATATGATATATAATATGTCTATGTTTTACTTTAGCTTCTGTATTTTTCATTTGTGGCTTACCTTTATGGCTTCCATTATGGGTATACGCGATATCTTCATTTAAGGAAGTGCGGACTACCGCCCCCTCAAAGTTATTTGATTCGTTATTACCATATGTGGTACGTATAAAGGGTATATTTAATGATATTATATATTATACCATACTAGAATTAAAATAATATTATGTATCATTATGTTTTAATTCCATTAAATATGAAATAGAAATGGAAGTAGCGTTAATGCGTACGTATGGCTTACCGTCTCCATGAACGGTACATTTCATTTCTTCTCTCAAAATATTATGTACTATTATAAGTACATATATATAATGGATATATATGATGTATGATACATATAAATGATTATTATAATTCTGTAATTAAAATATAAATATCTCTCATATAGTTTTAATTCCATTAATACGACATAGAAATGAAAGTAGCGTTCATGCGTACGTACGGCATACCATCTCCATGAACGGTGCATTTCATTTCATTCCTCTAAATGTTTATGTGATATTATAAATACATGTATATTCTGTATATATGATATCCAAATCAGGAATGTCATTTTGGATATAAATAACCATTGACCACACGAACAACATGTAATTGTAAGAAGTCCACTTTCGACTTAAGAACCAAATATCGACAAAATAATCATTATTAACTTAATGATTACATAATGTTTATTACATGGAAATAAGTTATATAAAAGGAATAATAAGCTTGAAAAAGGTTATTAATAAAGTAGAAATTAACTCAAGTTTATTATTCAGGAGAATAAAGAATGATCGAGTCAAGTCGGACCCGAGGTAAGGGATCATACTCCTCTCTTTCTTTTTAAGTACACTCTTTTATGTCATTACTTCTAAGCTCATATTTCTTGTTATTGGGATGTTATTTTATGTTACTATTACTGTAAGTTTTATGTTCATATTATGAGAGACCCTATTCTCTCTCATCAATCCATTTTGGATGTTTTATGTGGCGCTGTTAGGCTGCCGAATTTTCGTAAGAGATCTAACCTCTCTCTTTCTTTTAAAGTACTCTCCTTTGTGTCACTTATTTTAAGATCCTCTTTGTTATGTTGGGGGATTTTCTTTTATATTCATCTTTCTGTGAATTCTTTTGTAATATGTTGGGATACTCTATTTGATCTCATCAATCCATTTTGGATGTTTTGAGTGGCGCAGTTAGGCTGCCGAACTTTCGTAAGAGATCTAACCTCTCTCTTTCTTTTTTAAGTACTCTCCTTTATGTCACTTCTTTTAAGCTCCTCTTTGTAATTTTGGGGTATGTTCTTTTATATTCCTCTATCTGTAAATTTTATTTTAATTTGATGAGATACCCTATTTGATCTCATCAATCCATATTCGGATGTTTTATGTGGCACCGTTAGGCTGCCGAGTTTTCGTAAGGGATTTTTCATCTCACTTTTATTCCCGTGTGATTTATGCTACATTTTCCACAATTTCTTTTGAGTGGTGTATGTACTGCCCATTATTCTACTATTTGTGTAATATAATTTTGTTTATGAGTATTTACATCAATGATTTATTGTCCTTCTTTCACGAGGTGTATGTTTCAAAAGATACCCATGTCGGTAGGGGAACCTTTCACCCTCCTCTTTTTTAAAAGACTTCTTTTGTTGGGTCTTTTAATTTACATATTGTTATGTTGGGATATGTTCTCATATATCCTCACTGATGTATATTTTATGTCCAAGTGATGAGATACACTTTTTATCTCTCATCAACTCATTTTGAAGTGACACCGTTAGGCTGTCAAGGGAACTTCTTAACCCAATTTCGATTTCTTTGGGTTCAACATGTAGTTATTGAATATGTCATCCTTTGAATATGTGTGAATGACCTTTTATTGTTTTACACCTAATATCCTATTATATTGGGTGTATTTTTATTTGTCACACATAATTTTGAGATTGATTTATCCTTAATTTAAGGATACCTTCTTTATAAGGGATTTCATTACATTTGACATTTCTATTGAGGGTTCATTGTTGTTATGCACCAATTCACTCTTATATGGTGTATATACTGTCCTTTGGAGTATTATATCATGAATCCATTTATTCTCATTATATTATAATGTACTGACTAAATTTTATTCCTCAATTATTGTATTCAAGTGTCTCTAATTTTGGTAAAACTCCTTTATCCAAAATATCGATTTAAATGTTTTAATTATTTGTTATTATTAATATCCATGTTTTCAAAATGGTTTTAAGGATTTATTTATATGGATATTAATGGTTTAAAATTTTAAGCTTCAAGGTGGTATGGGACACTTTGATTCAAAATTCTCTTTATTAGATGTTTTAAATGGTTTTAGAAATGGTTTCTTTTTGAATGGATTCATTATTTCAATATACTAAAATGTTATATTGTGATTGAAATGTGGAAATGTTTTGTTTCCTTTATGAATGTTTTATGTGATACATTTATGTTATGGTTCTTGGGCATTGTTATGAAAACGGGTGGTTCCGTGATAAACTAAGGGCGGTTGAGCCCGATATAGATCTCCAATGCATTGGGTAACGCGAAGGAGTGAAACGTTAAGGTTTCTCCGAAGAGATTTAGGGAATATATTGTGATGGGAATTCCAAATGTAACCAAGAGGGTTACTCCCTACGTAAGAATGTTATGAATGCCTCAAGTTACCTTTATGTCTTATGATTTCTATGATTTATTCATGGTTTGATGAGGAATGTTAAAGTGCCTATGTTTTATGGGTAATGTATGATTTCATTCATATGCATATATGAACTCATGTTTCCTTTTGATATTTTTATAACCCTTAATGAGCTTTTTATGTTCATCCCATGTTTTTGAAATGTTTTTCACAGGTCAAGGGAAAGGTACATGATGTGATGACAGTGTCAAGGATGTGTCAAGAAAGAATCCATGATTTATTTTAAATATGTTTCCGTTGATGGGGGGAATGATTACTGTCTTTTACGTAACCACTTTTTCTAAATGTGGAATGTAATGCAAGTTTCATGATCTAATTCTCTAAAACACTAATCCTGAAAAGATCCTTAATGTGTAATCTTGTAATAACTCAATAGTAAGTAAATTTTAAGGCCGGGGCCTTATAGTTGGTATCAAAGGTCGGTTTAGATAACTTTAGAGGTTAGAGTATTCTTTAAGCATAAGTGACATTACCATAATGGTTAGGATTTCAGAAAGAGTCCTAGTTTTCGATAAAGTGAATGAGTAAGTATATCTTAGTATTTACCTCCCTCATTAGTACATGATGGTTTTGTTGATATACTCACACTGACCTTTTTGGTTTTAGTAAATGGATGGATCTAGCAGGCACCAATGTGACAATGGTTTTGAAGGAAACTGTGGTGGTTCTCTGAATAAGATACTGAATGAGATGGGGGATTCAGTGAGGAATCTCATAGTTGTTCTAAACCAACTATCAAGGAGTCATGATCAACCACTTCAACCTTGGTGAGTTCTCTAATGCATCATGTATGAGATAGCCAACTCGATGTGGAAATTCAGGTAATAATTATTAAGGTAACCATTAGGGTTTATATGATCCTTACTTTTGAGGTAATTATGGGTTATTATATGATATGATGGAAAATGAAGGGAATGAGATAAACTTGAGGTTAAAATATGTTATGATTATTTTTGAAGATTTTATCTTGTTTTGGGGAATGTTTTAAGAATTATATAGTTTTGGAAAAAGGACAACACACAGACCGTGTGACAACCCGTCGCGTCGGACAAAGCTGCGGGAATCGAACCCACAACCAAAGTGCGACTGGTTTTATCGCTTACCACTGGACTACGTGAAGTCCCTGGTTAGAATGACTGATTATTTTTAGTTATATGATTTTATGAATTAAGAGTAAGTTGATTTTGGGTTATTTAGGAAAATGTTTAACCTATCATGGAGGATATGTGATTAGGTTAATTACTTTCCAATACGAGACTTTAGGAGAAACTGATGTTGTTTGGAGATAAATGTTACGATTTAACTTGGAAGACTATGTGACTAAATCTTTCAAATATTTGGGTTTAAATCTTAGTTTGGGTTACTTTGAATAATTTTATGGACAAATGGTCCTCGTTGAACTTTGGGTTTTGTTGGACAAATTTTGGAGATTAAGAATAGATTTTCTTTTTATAAAGGGTTATCCTTTTCTGGATTATCTGATCTTGTACTGGCCTTTTTGGTTTTGGTTTTGGTTAAAGTCTAAAGACATGGGAATTATATAGTTATCTTTTTTGGATTAGGTGATTCTCTAGAAGTTGATTATAGTACTCTTAATGTGAACAAGTCTTCCTAAATACTCGTCTTTTGGAGAAAATATGAGTTTGTGTAAGGAATCTAATAAAAGTTGAAAGTCAACATGATAAGTGATTATGTTTCCTTATGAATTAATTCCTCAATAAAAAGTAACTTAAAACAAAAATGTTGTCTATTAACTTTTCCTACTGGAGAATCGAATACCGGTTAACCCATCACAAGTTTGTGATTTTATCGTGGTTAACTTTCTCGTAAACATGTTTTCTATCACTCTCCATCAGAACATGACCCTTTGTTTTTTCCTCCATGTCCATATTTTCATACTTGGAATCCTAGTATGAGTTAACTCGGGTGACCTTTGTACTTATCTTCCTTTATTTTAAAGTGATTGTTTTACCGACTCTTGTTCCGATGTGGGACTTTCAAGGATGTTTCCAAGCTCAATTTTAAAAATTGCGAGGAAGCAATTTCCAAAAAGGGGGGAAGGATGTAACACCCCAGGTAAATATAGAATATGACATTTTCATATTTCTCCATATTTTTGAATAATGTATTAATATGACTTTAAAGGGGACGCTATGCTCGATGGCGTACCCAACACGCAACAATGAGTTTCTTGGGAATCTTACGTTGCACTCTAATAATAAAATAATATTATTTTAAATGGTAGTTAACATGTAGCCGTTATATTGGCGGGAATGGATAGAAATAACTAAAATATGATTATATATGTTTTTACTTTTATCCAATAAAAGAAAAAGGCTAAGAATACGGAAAGAATTCAATTTTAGGCGTATATGACCTTGTATTCACTAAAGGGTCACTTATCGCCTTTTGATGGCGAACCGTCATTAAATATAGTTTTTTTCACTCTTATACATTCTATTGGACCAAATAAAACTTTTCTTGAGAATCGGGACATCAAAATTTACATTGTGTAAATTCATGGTATCTTTCTGATAAAGTTCATTTTTTTTAATGAATAGTGTAAAATGTTGTATTTTAAATTCAAAACCTCTTTTTAATCTAATTTATTTATATGATTATATTATCTTTTGAATTGGTCTTAATGTGTAATATGAATATATGTTTACCATTTAATCCAATGGTGGTCATTGGAATCAATTTCACTTTGAAATTAGACTTAAACTGGTCCCAATCTTTTGATACTTATTGTTTTATAAAAACACGCTATTTGCTCTGACTGTGGGAATTAATTATTAAATTAATTAATGTGACTTATATGTTTTGAATTTTTTAAAATAGACTTCATTTTCGAATTCAGAATATCAAATATAGCTTAGGGAGAATTTTTGGTAATTTTCTAAAAAACATCAATTTTTGATGAATAGTGAATCCACTAAGTGGTACATATAAAAACTGATTTTTCCACTTAAATGAAATTTTACCATCTTTGTGTTTTGAATTTTAAAAATCCGACAAACATCGTTGTCATTAAGAAGTAAAATGTGGTTCAATGGGATAAAAATAATTTTTTGGTGAATAGTAACTTATTACGTTTTTAATCGCGATTAGAGGTAATTAGTGTAGTTTATGGTAAGAATAATGTTTTAATAAAATGAAATTAACATGAAACATGTCCTACCCTCATTGGCTGTGTCATGGGCGACCAAGAAAACCCATGGGTCAACTTGTGGACCCCATGGAGGCACTTTTGTTGGAAAATGACATAAATATCTTTTTATTTAATGTTAAAGTAAAAATAACACAAACATGACATGTTTTACTAAAACAATTGTTACATGGGGTTATACAATTCAGATTTTTTATTATAAATAGTCATTAGAAAGCTAAAAAGATTTCCTATATCATTAGAGTTCTTTTATAATTTTTAGACACTGAATAAATTAAATTATTTATGACATCATGATGATGCAGTGATGACCTCATTATTTAACGATTTAAATAAAATAGAAATATAATGTAAAATCTAAGACCTAAACATGTACAAAACCAATTGGATGGGTGGATTTGGAAACCTTATCACCTTATACTCGAATTATATCAACGTGGGTCCCTTTAAATCCTAAAACCATTTTCAAATAAAGTAATATTTCTTTACTTTCCAAAAGTGCCCCTCCTCTCCTCTTATAAAAGGCTCCCACCTCTACCTCATTACCCACACTCCCAAAGCCTTTGGATCGGCCAAACTCTGCCCATTTACTCTCTCCACATCCCTCTCCTAATCATAGAGTATTACCTTTGGGCATAATCCTTTCAAAGGAAGCCTTTAGGCTCAAATCAAAAGGAGTTACACTTTTAAAGGTAATTCATTCTCTCATGTTCATTTGTTTTATTTTTGCTTATCCAACCCCCTATACTCTTTTTATTTACTTCTTTTGTAACAGAACCAGTATCTTCAATATACTAGGATGTTGGTATAAGATTTATTCTAGCTACACTCTCACACAACTACATAAAATGGTTAAAGAACATACGGTTTCCGTGGATGGCGAAATTCTGTCTCCCGAAACGATGATTGTTCAATACTCATTTAACACCTTCAAAGGTGGCCATTATGATGTCACTATTTTTATATATGATATATAATATGTTTATGTTTTACTTTAGCTTCTGTATTTTTCATTTTTGGCATACCTTTATGGCTTCCATTATGGGTATACGCGATATCTTCATTTGAGGAAGTGCGGACTACCGCCCCCTCAAAGTGATTTGATTCGTTATTACCATATGTGGTACGTATAAAGGGTATATTTAATGATATTATATATGATACCATACTGGAATTAAAATACTATAATGTATCATTATGTTTTAATTCCATTAAATATGAAATAGAAATGGAAGTAGCGTTCATGCGTACGTACGGCTTACCGTCTCCATGAACGGTAAATTTCATTTCTTATCTCAAAATATTATGTACTATTATAAGTACATATATATAATAGAAATATATTATGTATGATACATATAAATGATTAATATAATTCTGGAATTAAAATACACATACCTCTCATATAGTTTTAATTCCATTAATAAGACATAGAAATGAAAGTAGCGTTCATGCGTACGTACGGCTTACCGTCTCCATTAACGGTGCATTTCATTTTATTCCTCTAAATGATTATGTGATATTATAAATACATGTATATTCTGTATTTATGATATCCAAATCAGTAATCTCATTTTGGATATAAAGAACCATTGACCACACGAACAACATGTAATTGTAAGAAGTCCACTTTCGACTTAAGAACCAAATATCGACAAAACAATCTTTATTAACTTAATGATTACATAATGTTTATAACATGTAAATAAGTGATATAAAAGGAATAAAAAGCTTGAAAAAAGTTATTAATCAAGTAGAAATTTACTCAAGTTTATTATTCAAGAGATTAAAGAATGATCGAGTCAAGTCGGACCCGAGATAAGGGATCCAACTCCTCTCTTTCTTTTTAAGTACACTCTTTTATGTCATTCCTTCTAAGCTCATATTTCTTGTTATTAGGATGTTCTTTTATGTTACTATTACTGTAATTTTTATGTTCATATGATGAGAGACCCTATTATCTCTCATCAATCCATTTTGGAAGTTTTATGTGGCGCTGTTAGGCTGCCGAATTTTCGTAAGAGATCTAACATCTCTCTTTCTTTTTAAGTACTCTCCTTTGTGTCACTTCTTTTAATATCCTCTTTGTTATGTTGGGGGATTTTATTTTATATTCCTCTTTCTGTAAATTCTATTTTAATATGATGGGATACTCTATTTTATCTCATCAATCTATTTTGGAAGTTTTGAGTGGCGCTGTTAGGCTACCAAACTTTCGTAAGAGATTTAACCTCTCTCTTTCTTTTTAAGTACTCTCCTTTATGTCACTTCTTTTAAGATCCTCTTTTTAATGTTGGGGGATGTTCTTTTATATTCTTCTTTCTGTACATTTTATTGTAATTTTATGAGATACCCTATTTGATCTCATCAATCCATATTTGGAAGTTTTATGTGGCGTTGTTAGGCTACCGAGTTTTCGTAAGGGATTTTTCATCTCACTTTTATTCCCGTGTGATTTATGCTACATTTTCCACAATTTCTTTTGAGTGGTGTATGTACTGCCCATTATTCTACTCTTTGTGTAATATACTTTCGTTTATGAGTATTTACATCAATGATTTATTGTCCTTCTTTCACGAGGTGTATGTTTCGAAAGATACCCATGTCGGTAGGGGAACCTTTCTCCCTCCTCTTTTTAAAAAGACATATTTTGTTGGGTCTTTTAATTTACATATTGTTATGTTGGGATATGTTCTCATATATCCTTACTGATGTAAATTTTATGTCCAAGTGATGAGATGCACTTTTTATCTCTCATCAACTCATTTTGTAGTGACGCCATTAGGCTGTCAAGGGAACTTCTTAACCCAATTTCGATTTCTTTGGGTTCAACATGTAGTTATTGAATATGTCATCCTTTGAATATGTGTGAATGACCTTTTATTATTTTACACCTAATATCCAATTATATTGGGTGTATTTATATTTTTCACACATAATTTTGATATTGATTTATCCTTAATTTAAGGATACATTCTTTATAAGGGATTTCATTACATTTGACATTTCTACTGAGTGTTCATTGTTGTTATGCATCAATTCACTCTTTTATGGTCTATATACTGTTCTTTGGAGTATTATATCATGAATCCATTTATTCTCATTATATTATAATGTACTGACTAAATTTTATTCCTCAATTATTGTATTCAAGTGTCTCTAATTTTGGTAAAACTCCTTTATCCAAAACATCGTTTTAAATGTTTTAATTATTTGTTCTTATTAATATCCATGTTTTCAAAATGGTTTTAAGGATTTATTTATATGGATATTAATGGTTTAAAATTTTAAGCTTCAAGGTGGTATGGGACACTTTGATTCAAAAATCTCTTTATTAGATGTTTTAAATGGTTTTAGAAATGGTTTCTTTTTGAATGGATTCATTATTTCAATATACTAAAATGTTATATTGTGATTGAAATGTGGAAATATTTTGTTTCCTTTATGAATGTTTTATGTGATACATTTATGTTATGGTTCTTGGGCATTGTTATGAAAACGGGTGGTTCCGTGATAAACTAAGGGCGGTTGAGCCCGATATAGATCTCCAATGCATTGGGCAACGCGAAGGAGTGAAACGTTAAGGTTTCTCCGAAGAGATTTATGGAATATACTGTGATGGGAATTCCAAATGTAACCAAGAGGGTTACTCCCTACGTAAGAATGTTATGAATGCCTCAAGTTACCTTTATGTCTTATGATTTCTATGATTTATTCATGGTTTGATGAGGAATGTTAATGTGCCTATGTTTTATGGGTAAAGTATGATTTCATTCATATGCATATATGAACTCATGTTTCCTTTTCATATTTTTATAACCCTTAATGAGATTTTTATGTTCATACCATGTTTTTGAAATGTTTTTCACAGGTCAAGGGAAAGGTACATGATGTGATGACAGTGTCAAGGATGTGTCAAGAAAGAATCCATGATTTATTTTAAATATGTTTCCGTTGATGGGAGGAATGATTATTGTCTTTTACGTAACCACTTTTTCTAAATGTGGAATGTAATGCAAGTTTCATGATCTAATTCTCTAAAACTCTAAACCTGAAAAGATCCTTAATGTGTAATCTTGTAATATCTCAAGAGTAAGTAAAGTTTAAGGCTGGGGCCTTATAATATTCCCCCTACCCAGAGTATAGAAAATTTCAAATCCATAATCTTGAAGGAAGGCAAGCCATTAGATCTGTCCGAAGAAATGTTCCTTCTGAGCGAATATTTACTTGAGACTCATGTGATCAGAATAGTCAATATATCTCTCTTATATCATGTAGTTTATCCACATAATTAGTTCGATGACTACTACTTCTTGATCAATATTTTGGTTTGGGTAGTTCTTCTAATGAGGCCTCAACTGAAATGAACCAAAGGAAATCACTTCTTATCACCATATCGAAACACAACCAATCTTGATTTTTAATTCATTTCTAAACACTACATTCTAAACAACCTTATCTGGAAATATCAAGATTCATGAACTCATCAATATCATCGTCAAACCCATAAAATCTAATCAGAACCTCTCTGTCCAAATTAAAGGCTACCCATTTTTTGGTCAAATCTATCATGGGTACAGGTACCTTAGAGAAATCAGGTATGAATATCTGGGAATATCCTACCAACCCTTGATACTCCACACCTCCATCACATTCTTAAGTGGATCCCATGATAACAATAACTAGAACATGGAAAATACCATTTCTTTTCCATCATTTGAGTTAACGTGTCCCCAAATGCGGACCAACTAAATCCAGAACTATAAATTTGAGAGAATGGCATAAATATGGTTCTATTAGAATATTTCTTAAACAATCCTCAAATGTATCACATGATTCTCTTTAGATATTGAGTACATGGGGATATAAAATCTATGAATACCACCATGAACTGGTCTATGGATGTTTGAATGATCTGGTTCATGAGTCTCATTAGAACATTTGGGGTGTTCATCACACCAAAAGTGAATCACCAAGTACTAAAATTGGGCATAGAAGTATCCAAATGTCTTATTCAGAACATCATAATCCCATACATTCAACTTGGTATAGCATGACCTGAGTTAAACCTTCTATAACAACCAATCCCCACTCTAATTATCAACGATTTCATTGATCCTCAATAGTGGGTACTTTTTATTATAATAACTTGATTCATGAATCGATAATCCACAAATAACCTAATGATCATATATGCCTTGATGGAATAAAATGGGGCTTCTAAGGGCGAAACACTAGACCTAAAATAGACCTTCCCCTATAAGTCTTTGAGCTGCACCCTCTTCTCCTGAATCCCTACAGTAGCCATCCAATATGATTGCACATATATCAGTTTCATATCAAGATGTATGTCAGTATATATGTCTATATCTTGGTAGGGTGTTGAACACAGAACATCCTGCTGAATATGTCCTCTTACTCTACCACCACTAAAAAAACTAGAAACTCGTAACATAAAATACTATAAGGGTCATGATATCCAAGTAATGAGTAATTAGCTTCACCCTCTTATAAATGTGTCTATATTACACTGTTTGGGTTTTCTTTTCACCAACAATGGAAAGCCTAGTCCCATCACAATGTAAACATCGTATCCTATGTCTAAAGTAGTCAATCTGGGCATGGACTATAGATAACAAGTCTATACCTAATATGAGTTCATAAGACATAATGGCTTCAGTAATGATATCCCAACATAAACTATAGCCTCCAAGAGTCATTTCACATTGTTAGAAGCATTTTGGGATTGTTGAGTCATCTCCAATAAGAGTATCCAATGGAAAGGGTCTATATGTCTCAAACCAGACTAGTGGAAATAAAAGATTAAATAGTAGTTGTGTCTATCAGTACAAAATTTATTATAGGAAAGACAAATATAATACCATGTATAATTTTAGAAGTCTATGGGTTGTAAGACTCTACTACTTACATGTGTCCCTACCCCTATTCTCCACCACCCAAATCATATCATTGAACACCTGGGGATGTTTATAGTAATAAGTTCAGTATTGTACCACCAATACATTCTCTCTTAGCTCCTCTACCATTTCTACCACACTATGGACCCATCATATCCTTTTGAATCATCTACCTAGGATTCATATCCACCATCTCTTCTTTAGTAATACAACATCTCAGAGAATGTAATGAAAGATTTCACATGAAGTCACCTATTTAGAACAACCATTCCATGGGATTAGATATGTTTGGTAAAAATTATATGATATTCTCATGACAAAGTACTCCAACCATTGTTTGTGTATCCTACGAGGTACACATCGAGAATTTGAGGATGCAACACATGTCGTGTGACATAGTCAAATGTTGTGTGATACATATCATCATATAGAAACCCTAGTCAATATTAAGAGGTCCCTATATTATATTATATCTTATTTACACAATATTTTGGGTGGGGTTTTTCAAATTACTTTTTTTCATTCTTAGTATAATCGTTCCACCTCCTATTTAAAAAATTTCTATGATCATTCTAAAAATCACATAACTACTCAACTTAGGCCTCATGATGGATTTTGGAGGAAATCCATCCATCGAAACTATTTGGTAAATTCCTATCATAGGTTTTGGTCACTATTTTGACACCCCACTCGAATAGGGGGACTCAAATACGGTCTGATATGCACATTATTACCATTGTCACATAATTTTCACACCATAAAAGGTCAAGATCTTTGATATCAGATCGTCACATGATGAAACGAAAGAAAGATGATAGATTTAATAGTATATGGTTTGACCATAGGATGAAGGAAACCTCATAAGTTAATGATTGAAAGGGGGATAAATCCACACACAAAATATGAGGAACAAATCTTTGTAAATTTCTGTATTTGCTCGATCCATCACTAATAGAATAAAAAATAAAGAATCAATTAAAATCAAATGAAACTTCAAATAAATCCACATAGAATAATTATTCTTGTTGAATGACCAATCCCTAAAACTATCCATTGGTCGATCCAATCATATTCATAAAATAAATAAAAAATGATGATTGAATGGAAATAAAAAAATTTACTACTTCAATTAAGATTGATTTGTGATGACGAATGGATATCTGATGTGATGGTTTGTGATATCATATGATTCTATCTTTCACCGATCCTCGATCATCAATTTGGATGAAATTCTCTTATAGAATCTCCTCCAACCACTCCAATGGATCTCATTAATTTGTAGGGTTATCTAGATAACACATAAATTTTCCCGAATCATGTATTATTGAATGAAAATTTGTTTTATCCTTCAACAAAGAAATAAAATAATTTAATTAATTATTTTATATATTTAATTCCTGCAACAACATTTCCAAAAATTCCCCATTATGAAAAAAAATTACCTCAGGTAAAACACACATATTGAACTTAATGGTACACTCGTATTTCTTATATAAACCCCTTTTATTGGTTATTCTACTATTTCATGAAAACAATTAATATGTTCTATTTAATATATTTCATAAATTTATTCCGGGCACACCAATCCTTGGAATCACACAACATCACATAAACCAGTCGCAAAAATTATATGTAAAATATCCATAAAATAATATATGGAAAATTATGATTCATTATAGATTTGATAATTGGGGTAGCTTCCTGGAGGTGGATTAACGTTGTGGTTGTAACTCCACTTGAAGTTATACCAATCTATCAGTCGATACATTGGCAGTCAATGTTTTTAATGTCAGTACTATGGTAATCAAAGTTTTAACGGTCAATTCTATAGAAGATTATTTTTTGATGTTCTATTCTCGGATATTTTTTGTATTTGAACAACTAATTAAAGATATAAACTAATATTAGGTTGACACTACTTTCAATAGATAGTCACAATAGTTTTTAGGATATGGAGCATTTTATTTTTTTTGGCCTAAAAATAATTCACTATCATAAAAATTAAACTTCTTAGAAACATAATATATGTGATTTTTGAGCATTAAAATAATTGGCTTCCTAGAATAAGACAAAAATATCAACCTTTATGATGGTAACAAATAAAGGAATTTGTAATCATATAAAAACAATTTATAAAATAAATATAATGAATATAATTTTCTTAAAAATCAATATATATTTGTGATAAATAGATATTCATGATTCATTCCATACACATAATAATCCTATACAATTAAGCCCACTTTTTTTAATATCAAGAGTATTAAAATTACATTAATGGAATAAAGAAATAATTTTGAATAAAAATATAGTGTTTTCATCAATATTTTAATGGTTATACATTATATCTTGAATGGGAAATAAAAATACAACACCCTTAAATTACTAATCTGATTTTAATGACTTATCCTCATCTTGAGTAGATGTATGATCCACTAGGTCATTACCCTCACATGAAATAGAAAGGACATGTGTTTCAATTGATATAGGATGTCTGAACATATAATAATAAGAAATTGGTCTGAGATGAGTCACTGATTCAATGGGTTTAAGTCCAAAAGGACTAAAAACAATATGCATGGAATGAACTTATGATGATAATGGTTCTGAAAGTAAGGAAATTATTTGAATAGTTATTTGTGTAACAAAAAAATAGCTTTTGGTGTAGAAAAAGGACTCCATAAAATCATAAAATTGAGTAATCAGCCTACCACCATGGTCCATGGATTATGAAAAAATCATTCTGAAATTTTATAAACTACTTGAGAAGGGGTTTGAGGAATTTAAATGATTCACTTTCCCTTTTAAGGACATTCTCATAGGATATATCTTCATAATTCCTTCCAAGAACATAAAATGATAATTAATTTCATGCTCGGTAAATGACCTAGAGATATTGTTCATAATAGGCATAGTGATTGTTTCGCAATCACTTATAGATTTATTTATGTATTATATTACATGACTATAAACATTCTCACCCTATGATTTTATCTTTCAAAGATCGTAAAAATAAGAAGAAGGTTAATCACCCAATAAAATGAATTGATTCCATATTATTGAAGATCTTATCATCTTAGCATCAATAGAGTAATATGTATAGGAATGTGGATCGTAATAAGGAGAGTCTCTAGCTATTGATATGTAATCAAGCCTTTATAGAAAATAAACATACATTTATAGAAAAATAGCTCTCATTTCCTCCTAATATGATTGAATGTCAATCATCTGAACCGCTAACTAATTATTATCTATTTCCATGTGTCCTATCTTGATCAAATTTCCATGTTGGAGATGAGGCTTGTCCAAGGAAACTATCAGAGATTTTTATTATTTATTATTCTTCTGATCATGGAAAGAAGAAGACAAAAGTTTTTCACTATAATATGATAATAGGCATACTGTAGAGGAATCCAAATAATACATGGTTAGATAACTTGAACGTGGAGGAGAATAATGAGGTGGTGAAAACATCTCCTGACTATCCATTTCATCATTATAATTTCCAATTTTGATAGGAGACCCTCCATAAGGAAAAATCAATAAGAGGTTTCCTTTATAAATCCATTAAACTAATGTTCCCCTAGGATATTGCTGGGAAACTGAGATGGAAGATCCAATGTGCTCTGGTGGACTACCCTTATCATAATTATCATTATCATCATTTAAGGAAATATAAGATAATAAAATAATACACGTTCCAGTGGATTTCTCCCCTTAGTTGGTGTGTCCTCATCTTTTCCTGAAACTATTGGATTAGCATGGAATCTATTATCCAAAACATCTATAAAAACTATTTTTCTTTTATTACTGTATTCATGATAAATAGAAGAAGGTTGGGAAAAGCAATTAGTTGTCTTAATTGACTAATAAATAGTCTTGAGTGGATTTTAATCAATATCTTCATCTTATCCATAAACATCATTTTTAAATTCATCAAATAGCATAGTTACATCCTCAAAACTCATTCAATTTTATTTCTTAAATTGGGGACAATATGAGACTTTAGTCTATTCTATTTCACATTCGTCTTCAAGCAATATATATTTAGTAGGAATATAAATAGGTGAACTAAGAGGTATATTTGATCCATTAGAACCATTAACAATATTAGGTTGACATACCTCGTCAACATCCCTAGAAATATGTAAAGAATACTCTTATCCATAAAAAAATCCTCCACTTCAACATTAGTTGTAGTAGTTGAATCACGTTATTATTCATAATAATACACTATAACTTCATCTCCCTCCATGCGGGGATCAACCAAATTTTTTAGCATGGAAGGGTTTCCCCCATGTTTAACATTTCATATATTTTATCATTATATACTACCAACATTTTTATCCTAGGATTCTAATGAAATATCATCTTTCTAAAAGTAATTTTTCTAAGAAAAAACCCATCACATATTCCAAATGTTTCCTCTTGTTCTATAAAATGCATGTATCCTCTAATAGAGAAGATATCATCTAAGTATAGGTGAGAGAATTATATCTTGGGGTAGGGTTTCACAACTCCATAATGTGCCCCAAAAAATATCAATAATGATTCAATCTTTTCTCCAATTTTCATATTAATTCAGAAGGATATGTCTTAATATATTTTAATTTTAAATTCCACATCACTTGTACATATCATATTATGATGGGATTAAATATAAAATGAAATTAATTATCAAACTCTATTGTATAAGGTCTTAAAATAGTTTCATTCCTAGTAATCAGAAGAATAAAATCCCAAACCCCAATTTTTTCATAATTAATGGTAAAATATCATTGATACTCCCCATATATATTCTTATAAGGAGAAATTATACATTTATCCCATTTCATTGAGGAAAACCGATTCTTGTTTCCATCCACTATCATTATCATGACAATATTTTTATCATTAAACTGATATTCAATATAAAAATAGAAATAATGAATAAATATTAGGTAGAAATTTATATAACTTATTGGAAACTAAAACACAAATCCTTGGTCTTGAATCAAGTCTCTGATAGGTGATTTACTAGAATAAAACATATAAGAAAATTTTTCCCTTTTGGAATTAATAACTCAAAATGAAAGATGTGGACTTTTTTAGTTTTAAGTCCTAACTCAACACTCCTTTGGAAAACATTGATGGTCATGATTCATCATGAGATACACCAAGATTCATCACTCTCAACATTTTCCATTGGTTTGATGGTTAGTGGTGTAATGTAAATGGTTGAGGGATGAGAGATAAAATAAAAGGTTTTAAAAGGTTTTATGTGAGGGAATTACTCATTCAGACCCCCAAATAGGCCATTTTATCATATATGGATTGGAACATTAAAATTAATTATAAAACTACGTATAATAAAATTTTAGATAAGTAATAATTTTAATTATAAAGAGACATAATATATTGCACAGAATAGTTGTAGCTGAATGGTAGGTCCAATCATTAGAATACTAAGGGATAGAACACCATAATTTATTGAATTGGTAGTAATTACAGGGTACCAATCTAATGTAAGATTATAATGGTAGTACCACTCTCGTAGATCCTCATAGTAGCCTATATTTGGAACATTCCTCTTACTAGAGACAATTTTTCACAAGAATAACTTACTATAAAGTGATTACCATTATATGCTCATATATGATATAGATTATTCTCTATAAGATAAATTATTTTGTGAATATGTCAACAAGACTATGTTCAATACCAATAAATTTAAGAGTTATATCTACTTTTTAAAAATAGTCCCTCAAAAACTGATTTCTTATATCAATATGTTTTTTCCACGAACATGACATATGATTCATGGAATTATTTATTACTCTTTTATTATAACATTTTATAGGTATATGTCAAAAAATTTATTAATATTATAGTAATTTGGGTTTCATACACACTATCTCTACACAAAAAATACCACGACCAACGTACTCACCTTTATTAGTGGATAATGCTACATGATTATTCTTATTACCACACCAAGAATCTAAATACATGATGTAAATGTGAAATATTCTACCAGTTATATTTTTATATAATTTATATACACAAAACATTTTATCTGAAAAACTCCCTAAATCAATGGTATTCCCTACAGAATAAACATTTCCTATATTGGTTGTACCTTTCAGGTATTTAATAATACTTTCAACAACATGTATGTGTGATTCCATTGGGTTTTCTTGAAAACATGCACACATGCACATATTAAACCTGATATCGGGTTCGCTATGAGATAATTAGAGAGAAATTTTAATCATACCTCAATAAGGGGTTTGATCAACTATTTTCTTAGTTTCTTCATGATCTATTTTACATCTTTGACTAAAGGTTGTATCTCTATTTTTAGTACCATCTATGCAAAAAAAAATTCGAAGATACTTAGTTTACATTCTCTAATTTAAAGTAATTTCATCTTTGTTTTGAAAAATATAAAATCCAAGGAATAATTTTGAGTCTACCATAAAACTCATTTCAAACTAAATTTTAATTATTTTTCGCTATTCACAAGTGGTGTTTTAATATTGAAAAGAAAATTTCATCAACATAGATTTATTTAAATAAAACCACCCTTGAAAATATTTTAAAAATTAATAGGGATCATTTATTCATTTAGTGAAGCCTTTTGAAATCGAAAATGTGAAGAGAATATCATACCAAGCTGTAGGAATTTGTTTAATCAATAAAATCAAATTAAAAATTAAAAACCTGATTTAGAGAGTGTAAGCTCTAAAATATCATGGGGTATTCTAAAAAACAACATAATTTATATAAACATAAAATAATTTACTATTGACATCAATTTTATATAATTTGAAATTCAAATTTCCTATATATGAATGAAATATTCTATAGGATTCGTGTATAGCTACCGGTTAAAATTTTCCTCTTCTCAATTACTTCTTCATGACTACATCCTTGTGTAACCGATGTTTCTTTATTTCTAATTATAGTACCCCGAATCTTCTACATTATTATGAAACACCCATTTAGTGCTAATGGATAGGATTTATTTCTGTCCATTTCTAGTTCATATACTATATTTCATTCAAAATCGTTCATCTCTTCATGAATTTTCATTTTCCATAATTCATCATCAATTTCTTATATGATATTATTATGTTCATGCTATAAAAAGAATGATTAATGTCCAACCTTAATTCTTAGATAATATCTATTTAATGATACATTATCTATGTCTCCCACACAAACAAATATTGTATATTCTCTATAATTAGGAAATTATTTAGGATTATAATTATTTTAAACTTCATTATTTTCTTCATGTTCAGGTTCAAACAATTCCTATAATTTTGGATTTGTTTACATGTGTCCTAGTATTGACTCTGGGTTTGGTATTGATATATAAATATTAAATGGCATACTCAATATTTTATTTTAACAATGTTTAGGTTCATGTGGATCTGTATCATTAAATTTTACATATATAGATTCTTCCACAAACTTGTTTCTTTTTTTAAATACCTTTTATGACATACTAGATATTTAAATTAAATGTAATATTGTGTCGCCCATTATGGATTATTTTTTTCCAAAATTCTCCTCTTTATTATGTATAAAAACATTATACCCAAAAAATATAAATTATTTTACTTTTGGATTTATCATATTCTACATTGCATATGGTTTTTTCAATAAAATTGAACTAATAAGGAATCTATTAATAATATATAATGTTATATTCAAAACAAATGCTAAAAAATAGATTGCTAATCCATATTCATTAACCATAGTATGGGAAATTTATTAAAGGGTTATGTTTCTCCATTCTAATACAACATTTTACAGTGAGGTCCAAGAGTAGAAATTTTATAACTATATCCATGATGTTATCATAGTGCCTCAAATTATTGATATTAAAACTCAATGTCATAATAACATATTGATGTTTAAATTTTATATCTTCTATGGTTTTCTAAAAATATTTCATTATTTGAAAAATAAAATCAATATTTACTTTTGTGTTATTTTAAGAATAACCAGGTGTATCTATAAAAACTAATTTATTTGAAGTAAATAACCATGATTCCAATCTGGATAAAAACTATATAGGTTACCAAAAAATCCATGTGAACTAGAAATAGGGTTTTAAATGTTGAAAAACTCTCTATATTTTGAATCTTATTTTGAGTTGTTTCCCCTTTTGACATCAGTTGTATACTCTATATCTTAGAAATTATAGTTTCGGTAGATCCATGAGTAATCCATTCCTTCTAATATTTCTTAGGGAGTATAGGTTGAAATGGCCTAGTATCCCATTCCTAATCAATGAATCATTATTGAATGTTGTTAAACAAAAAAAATATTTGTAGATAATAATGAATTTAAATAATCAACGTGAACATTATCTTTATGAAGAAAATTATATGTTAAAACATGTTTATAATCAAAAAAAATTACATGTATTGCATTTTAATTTGACATTGTAGCCATCAACACATAATTTTTAGATCCTTTGAATGTTATATTTTAATCCACATACAGTAAATTATTTAAAAATTATATTTATTTGTTTGATTATATAAAATAATATTTCCAATTACATTATCACTACATGTGAAAATTCCACCATCACCTTTGATAATGTTCTTGAAGCATTAGTAGTACCAAATAATGTGTCTGGAAAAACCCTTATTCAGATACCATTAATGCTTTCTAGTTGTCTTAAATAATGATTCCTAAATTAACATTTAAAACAAAAATACATTTGCACCCATGTTATCGTTGTACTAGAAACACTTCAATTGGTTTCCTATTATAATATCTAATGTTTCTAAAAATAAAACATTTCAAGGACTAAGAGAATATTAATTAAATGTAGAACAATTAGAACTAAAAATAAGAAAATATTAGTTCTTATATATCATTCTATGTATATGAAAATAACAAATTCTAGAAGTATATTTTTAAGTTTATTTCTTACGAAACATCGGATTTAGAGTTTTTATACCATTCATAAGTCATTATAGGTATTTATATAATTTTATCATTGTTTATTTTATGTTAATTTTGAAGTATACGTAATGAATGAGAGGTAAAACCCATAATATATCATATAGAAGAGTATGGATCTAATCCTATAAATCCCTTAGAGGGTTTACAGTTAATGTGGTGGTGTAGAAATGATGTCGGGTAGGTATTGATACATACATGATGTAGGTAGGTGGGGATGCAAGAATAAAGTGGGTCTAGTGATTCATAAAGAATAATGCAAGCATGAAACCTCAATGAGACTCTGTTCTATATTAATGCACTAAATGAACATTGGAATATGAGATATGTAATGGTTATACCACTACACATTTTGAAATAGGTCCTTTATTCTAAAATAAAAACATATTTCATGACCAATTTTTTTAAAAATCAATTTTTCTTCTAACCGTTGATTCATGAATATTCAGTATGTCTGACATATTTAATGTATTATGATTCATTTTTATTTTTTAGTTATCTTTTAACTCATTAAATATTTCCTTTAGTATATCTAAATATACCAATAAAAACCAACTAGTAAAATTTTCATCACTATTTTCATTCTCAAAAAGGGATGAAATACTAATAAGATATTCATAAATATTTTTCTATACCTCATATATTTTTTTCATGAATCAAAAATGATATCTATAATTTATATCTTATCTTCTTGAATCAGAATGAAATTATATTTCCACTATTGAACTTCTTTTCACACACCGAACATGAAAAATAAATTATTTAAAGTATTCATTTAATTTTTTATCTAGGGTTTTGTGTTATGGGGGTAGGAGGGCCAAAAATTAAATGTTGGAGGATTTTTTACTACTTTATAGTTGTTGTAACATCCAAGGTAAATAAAGAATAATAAATATTTCATATTTATTAATATTTCTGAATTTAATATTAATTTTTCTTTATAGGGGTTTCTATGTTCGATAGCATACCTGATAAGCAACAACGTGTTTCGTTGAAATCTTACGTTGCACACTAATAATATAATATTATTATTTTAAATGGTAGTTAAATCCTAGAAATTTTATTTGAGGGAAATAAAAAAACTAACTAAAATATGATTATACATTAAATGTATTTACATTTATCCAATAAAAAGATAGAGGCTTAAAATACGAATGAATCTAATTTCAACCATAATTTAAACTAAATGGTCGATTTAACGCCTTTTAGTGGTGGAATCTCTTTAAATATAGTTTTGGTCACTTTAATACATTCTAATTTATCAAATAAAATCCTTATTTATAATGGGGGAATCATAATATACTTCGTGTAAATTTTATAATTTTTCCGATAAAGATCATTTTTTCAGGAATAGGGAAAATATTATATTTTAATTCAAATCAAGATTTTAATCTAATTTATTTTTTTGGATATGTAATCTTTATAATTGGTTTTAAAGTTTAATTAGAATATATTTTTACCATTTAATCCAATTTTGGTCATTGGAATTAATTTTACTTTGAAATTGGACATAAATAAGTGTTAATCTTTTGATAGTTATTGTTTCATAAAAACACGCTATTTGTTTTAACAACGGGAATTAACATTAAATTAATTAATTCCAATTTAATGTTTTGAATTTGGAAAAATATACATCATATTATAATTTTTAATACCAAATAAATCATAGGTTGAATTTTTGGTATTTTTCTGAAAAACATCAATTTTGATGAATAGTGAAATCACTTATTAGTAGTTAAAAAAACTGACTTTTTCATTTAAATGAAATTTTAACACTTCTATGAATTTAATTTAAAAAATCATACATACATGGTTGTTATTAATAAGTAAAATTTAGTTCAATAAGATGAAAATAAATTTTGATGAATAGTAATTTTTGACTTTTATTTACCACGGTTAAAGGCAAATAGGTTAATTCAAGGAAAAAAGAAAATTATAATAATTCAAAATTACCTTAACACTAGTCTAAAAGTTATTGGTTGAGTCATTAACGACCAAGGGCTTCTTTGGGTAGATTTTGGGACCCCATTGAGCCACTTGGTAGTGATAATAAGAATTTAGATTAATTAATTTAATGTTAAGTCCAAAATGACATTAACAAAAATATTTTAGTAATTAGTTTTTATATGATGTTACATAAGGAATATTTTTGACTACAAATATTCATTGGAAAAGATTTACTATATCATTGTATTTGTTTTATGATATTTATACATCCAATAAAATAAATTATTTATGACACAATAATGATGCAGTATTTACCTCATTAAAAAATGATTCAAATAAATAAGATTATAATGATTAAAATATTATCCAAAACTTGTTCAATTCAGATTAGATGATTTTATTTAGAATATAATTCATCTTATCTTCGCCTTTATTTATTTTTGGACCTTTTGAAACCGAATATCATTATATAATAAAATAACAATTTCATACTTTCCTAAAGAGCCCCTCCTCTCCATTATAAAAGGAGGCCACTTCAATCCAATTCAACACACCTCTAAAGCCTTTTGTCTCCTCCAAAATCTGCCCAATTAAGCTCCCTCAATCCATCTATTCCACCTAGAAGCCTTACCTTTGGCAGAAGGCACTTCAAGAAGTCCTTTTGGTTCAAACAAAAGGAAGTTACAAAAATTAAATGTAACCGTTTCTCTTTACTTCTTTTCTTTTATTTTACTTCTCCAACCCCTAAACTATTTTTATTACTTTATTTTATAAAATAAACAGTATAATCTATATAATATGATGTTTTCATGAGAATTATTCGAACTACACTGACACACATCTCCATCTAATGCGCGGAGAACATAATGTTTCTATGGATGGAAAACTAACACCTCACGAAACGATTATTGATCAATTACCTCCTACTGCATCTCATGGTGGCCATTATGATAAAACTATATTTATATATGTTATATAATATTTTTATTTTTATTTTTTACTTTTTTATTTTCCATTTATATCATACTTTTAGGGTTTCCATTATGGGTAAACATGATAATTTCATTTGAGGAAGTGCGGACTACCGCCCCCTCAAAGTGGTATGACTCGTTAATGCCATATACGTGATGTATAAAAGATGGAGTTAATGATATTATATATGAAATTATACTAGAATTATTATATACCTTTGTATCATTATATTTTAATTCCATTAAAATAATAAATAGAAATAAAAGTAGTGTTCATGCGTACGTACGGCTTACCGTCTCCATGAACGGTGCATTTCATTTCCTACCTCCAAATGATATGTACTACTATATATATATATATATTCGATATATATGATATATATGATATCTAAATAATTTATGTCATTCTGTATATAATGGACAATTTACCACTTTAACAACTTCTAATACAAGGTGTTCATTTTTGACTCAAGTACCAAATATTGACAAAATAAACATTATTAACTTAAAAGATTACATAATGTTTATAACATGGTAATAAGTGATATAAAAGGAATAATAAACATGAAAAAGGTTATTATGCAAGTAGATATTTAATTTAATTTATTAATCAAGAGATTAAAGAACGATCGATTCAAGTCGGAAATGAGGTAAGGGATTTCGTCTCAATCTACATTCCTCGAGGCATATTTAGTTTTACACATGAATTTATTTTATATGGTGTATAAACCCCTTTGAATTTTTATTTCATTCAAGTGGAATCTTTTTATATGAAGCGTTTTACTAATGGAAAAAGAGGACTATTTTTTACGAATGTGGTGACAACGACCTTTCCTCCGCCGTGAGTATTATTTGATCTTTGGCTTCCTTAACATGTCGTAATGTTTTTTAAAGGAAAAAATTAAAAACATATATAATTTTTATGTATTTTGGTATTGAATATGATTTTGATAATGGATTTATTATTTCAATATCTTGAAATGATATTTTTTTATTTCAATGTGGAAATGTCATCTTTCATTTATGCTTATGTTATGTGGTATGATCATGTTATGGTTCTTGGAAATTATTTACATATATGAGTGGTTCTGTGATAAACCTAGGGAGGGTGAGCCCGAGATAGCTCTCCAATGAATTGGGTAACGTGACGAAAGTAAACGTGAATGTTTCTCCAATGAGATTTAGGGAATATACTATGATGGGTATTTCAATGTAACTCTCTATGTAACTGTGATAGCTATAATGTAATTATGTTAGGGATTCCACAAGTTACCTTTATGATTTATGATTTCTATGTGTTATTCATAACATATTATGTATTCATAAGGTAAGTAAAAGAGTTTATATTTTGTATGTATTTTTGAAAAAATCTTTCTTTCACTATTTTATAACCCTTTCTGAACTTTTTATGCTCATCCAAAGGTTTGAAATGTTTTCACAGGACTTAAAGATGAATAGGGTCAATGATGGGATCCAGGAAAAGTCATGTTGTCTAAAACATGGATCATTACATGACTTTTTTTCAATATTTTTTATTTTATGAAAAAAATGTAGACTGTGTAGAAGTGTCTATTGTGTAATCTTTTGAAATGTAATAGTTATGTCCTATTTCTATCAAACTCTAAACCTTAAAAGATCCTCAATGTGAATTATTCATTTAATTCAATATTATGTAATATTTAATGATGGGTCCTTATAGTTGGTATCAGAGGTCAGATTAGATAACTTTAGTAGTTAGCTTATTTTTAAATTAATATCCATAAAGTAGTTTATCTAAATATTGAAATCATATAGCATTTCCAGATTACCATGTTTCTTCACCTAAGATATTTTTGTGTTCAGAATGGTTTTCTAAAGAGGAAATTGGGAAGCTATGTTGGGATGACATCAGGAGGAAGACAACCTTCCAAATCAGCAACTTGAGATGGTTGGAATCGGAACTGAACAGTCTGTTGCAGTGATGGAACAGTTGACTCAGGATATAATTTGTGGGGGTATCCATGCATGAGATCATCCAGATCAACCACAGAAAAACATTTCAATAGTGGAGCATTTCATGAGGCAACAACCCCATCAATCAGAGGATCATCTGACCTTGTGGTACCTGAAGGGTGGATTAATGAACTTGAAATGATTTTTGATGTCATGTGTTGTTCATAACATTAAGAGGTTAGTCTTGTTGTTTACAGTTTTGAAGGTGAAGCTAATCAGTGGTGGTCGATGGTGAAACATATTAAGGATAGTGAGGAGATTTATGATCTTAATTTGGATAAATTCAAAAGTATGTTTCTTGGGAAATATTTTCCTAAGTAGGATAATCATAGAATGGAAAATAAAATTCCTAGAATTGAGGCAGGAGGATGACTCAGTACCTGTTTATGAAAAAAAATCACTCGACTAGGAAGGTATGATCCAAATATCATAGGAGATCTTGAAAGTAAAATCAACAGTTTTTACTCAGGATTAAATCTACAGAATCTAAGGGCTTTAGCTTCTTGTGAGTTCAAAAGTTATGAAAAACTTGTTCGTTGTGCGGAGAAGGTGGAAATAGGGTTTACTGATGATCAGGTTTTCTTTGAAAAACAACAGAATAAGTGGTCGAGGTGGTAGTCGAAAGGGAAGAACTCTTCAAAAAATTCTGATGGTAAGAAACTTAAATTTATAGTTTTTGAAAATTGTGGTAAAAAGCATGATGGGGAATGTCTTTTGAATTCATGTATGTGCTACCGATGTGGTAAAATGGGACATAAGGCTTGTAATTCAATTTAAAAATATCAGGGTGATGTTAAGAAAAAATCTGATTTACAGTCAGTATAATGTATTAAGTGAAATGAAATTGGTTATTATGCAAATGAGTGTCCAACAAAGAACTCAACCGAAATAAATCAGCCAGGCTACAAGCAAAAAGTGGGTGGTGAAATCCTTTGCAACTACTTCAGAAAATTTTGGGCCATCAAATGAAGTTGTATTGGGTATATTGTTTGTTTGTTCAGATTATGCCAATGTGTTGTTTGATTTAGGGTCTACACACTCATTCATTTCTGAGAAGTTTTCTACAAAATTAGGAATTGCATCTCCAGATATGAATAAAGAACTTATGTTAAAAACACCTGGAGTAAATTTTGAGAGAAAAAAAGATGAGAACATTATTTCCCTTGTGTGCGGAACAAATATACCTACAAAACTTATTATTTTTCCTCTAGAAGTGTTTGATGTAATTTTGGGCATGGATTAGATATCTGTTTATCATGCTAAGATTGACTACATAGAAAAAGAGGTTTATTTTCAAAAAGATTTACAGTTTGTGTACAAGAATGAACCTTTTATTTTGATAACATATCAGGAAGATGAGAAACAAGTGAAACATGGTAATTAATGTTACCTTGCGCATATTGTTGAAAATAAAGGAATTGTTCTGATTAATGATGTGCTAGAGGTAAATTAGTACCTTGATGTTTTTCCTAATGATTTTCCTGGTATTATACATGATCGAGAAGTTGAATTTACTGTTGACTTAGTTCCAGATGCTATGCCAATTTCAAAACCCCCTTATCGAATGGCTAAAATTGAACTTTTAGATTTAAAGAAGCAATTGCAGGAGTTATTAGATAAAGGTTTCATTCGACCAAGAACATCACCATGGGGCTCTCCTGTATTATTTGTTAGAATTAAATATGGTTCAAAGAGACATGGAATTTATGATATAGCATTGAATAAAATCACTGTTTAGAATATATATCCTTTTCCTCATATCGATGATTTGTTTGATCAGCTCCCGGGAGCACGGTATTTTTCAAATATTGATTTGAGGTCGGGGTACCATCAGTTGATAGTGAATGAAGTATACATTATGAATACTGTGTTTTGTACTAGATATGGCCAATATGAATTTGTAGTTATGCCTTTTGGTTTAACCAATGCACTAGCTGTATTCATGGATCTTATGAATAGAAGTTTCTGTAAGTTCATGGATAAGTTTGTGGTTTTGTTCAATGATGATATTTTGGTTTATTCCAAAAGTAAAGAAGAACATGAAATTAATTTAAGTGTTGTCTTGAAAACCTTAAAAGAAAAGAAACTTTATGGGAAATTCAGAAATTTTGTGTTTTGGTTTCAACAAATTTCTATCTCTGGTCACATTATTTCAAAAAATGGAATAACGGTTGATCCTAAGAAAACAAAAGTTGTTGAATAATGGCCAAGACACAGAAATATAACCGAGATTCGTAGTTTTTTTGGGTTTTCATGTTATTACAGGTGGTTTTTTTGAAAAAATTTCCTGGTTATCTTGTCCAATAACTATGTTAACTAGAAAAGGTGTTACGCTCATTTGGAAAAGAGAATCTGATGATTGTTTTCCGGAATTCAAAAAAAAATTGGGGAATGCTCCAGTTTTGGCACTGCCATCCAAAAATGGTGAGTTTGTTATCTAAAGTGATCCTTAGTTGAAAGGACATGGTTGTGTCCTAATTCAAAATGATCAGGTAATTGATTATTCTTCACGTCGGTTGAAACCACATGAGTAAAATTACCTTCCACATTATTTGGAATTAGCTGCTGTTTTTTTGCTTTAAAAATTTGGAGGCATCATTTGTATGGAGTAAAATGTGAAATATATACTGATCACAAAATTTTGACAAATATATTCACTCAAAAATAATTGAACATGAGATAGAAGAGATGGCTAGAATTAATCAAGGATTATGATTGCATGATCCATTACCATCCGTGAAAAGTAAATAAAGTGGCTGATGCTTCGAGTCGAAAAAGTAATGCTTCATTAACCATGTTATGTTTACAACAAGATCCTTTGGTTTTTGATTTGATAAACAATGGAATAGAAGTTTTTGGTGTAGAAAATTATTCTGTTTTGTATCAGGTGTTAGTGAGATCATTATTATCAGATAGAATTATGAAATGAATGAAAGAAGATAGTGAGTTATAGAAAAAGGAAGAGTTGGTTCAGAAGGGTAAGTTTCATGAATTTAACATTGATAATGATTGTGTTTTGATATTTGGAAATAGATTATGTGTGCCTCTTGATTCAAAATTGATGAATGAGTTGTTATGTAAAGCACATAGTTCCATGTTTTCAGTTCATCCTGGCAGTACTAAGATGTACAGAGATCTTCGTGGGTTTTACTGGTGCGATGGAATGAAAAGAGATATTGTTGATTTTACTATGCACTGTTTGACTAGTCAGTGGGTTAAAGCAGAGTGACAGTTACCAAAAAGGGATGCTTTAACCTTTACCGGTGCTAGAGTGGAAATGGGAAAATATATCCGTGAAATTCATTGTGGGGTTACCAAAGACATCTCGAGGTAATAATGCAATCTTGGTTATTGTTGATCGATTGACTAAATCTGCTCATTTCCTCCCTATTCGGGATACATTTTCTCTAGATCAACTTTCTCTATTGTATGTTAAAGAGATAGTCAGGTTTAATGGAGTTCCCCGCTCCATTGAATATGACCATGATCCCAATTTTAATTCTAACTTTATGAAAGTCCTTCAGAACTCGTTGGGCACCGAATTAAATTTTAGTGTATCTTTACATCCATAATCTGATGGGAAATTAGAACGAACAATTCATACATTATAGGATATGTTACGTTCTATCTTAATGGATTTTTAGGGATGTTGGTACCAATATATTTCTTTGGTTTAAATTTCATATAATAACAGCTTTCTTTCTAGTATACAGATGGCTCCATTTGACGCATTACATGGAAAGCATTGTCGAACACCAAATTTTTTGGCATGCAGTAGGTGAAAGGAAGATGATGGGACCAGAATTGGTAGAAGAGATGGCATTGAAATTTTAGTTGATTCAGAAGCACATGAGAAGGGCTTGGAGTAGACAGAAAACTTATGTAGATATCCGGAGGAAGGATCTTTCTTCTCAGGTAGGTGATCCCATCTTTCTCAAAGTTTCTCCATGGAGAAGTGTCATGTGTTTTGGTAAGAAGGGAAAGTTGAGTCTGAGGTTCATTAGACCTTATGAAATTCCAGAGAAGGTTGGATCAGTTCCGTACAGAGTGAAATTACCTCCACGTTTATCCCAGGTACACAATGTTTTTCAAGTTTCTATATTGAGAAAGTATTTTCCTGATCCATCTCATATTTTGAGCCTAGAGGTAGTTCAGTTGGAAGAGAATATCTCTTATGAAGAAGAACCAATCTAGATTTTTGACCATTGAAATAAAGTGTTGTGGAATAATGTAATTCATCAGGTAATGGTTTTGTGTAAAAACCATATGGTTGAAGACGCAATGTGGGAATCCAAAAATGCTATGAGGGATAAATACCCCCACTTATTTTGGTATAAAAAATTGTGAGGACCCAATTCTCAAAGTGGAGAAGGATGTAACATCATAGGTAAATAAATAATAAGGAATATTTCATATTTATTAATATTTGTGAATTAAATATTAATTTTACTTTAAAGGGTTTTCAATGTTCGATAGCATACCCGATACGCAACAACAGACTTCTTATAAATCTTACGTTGCAGACTAATAATATAATAATATTATTTTAAATAGTTGTTAACTCCTATTTTTTGTATTGTAAGTAATGAACAAAACTAACTACAATATGATTATACATGTTTGTTAAATGTATTTAATTTTATCCAATAAAAATTTATAAGCTTAAATATGAATGAATCTAATTTTAAACATGATTTACATTAAAAGTTCAATTTACCACCATTTAAAGGTGAACCCTCATTAAATATAGTTTATATCACATTAATACATATTAAATTACCAGATAAATATTTCTTTAGAATGGAGACATCAAAATTCACTTTTTGTAAATTGTTTAATTTTTTCCGATAAAGTTAATTTTTTTATTGATAGTTAAAGTACTTTATTTTATTTCAAAATTTTAATTTAATATAATTTATTTATATGGTTAGATTATATTTTTAATTATTTTTAAAGTATAATTATAATATATGTTTACCATTTAATTCAATTTTGGTCGTTGGAATTAATTTCACATTGAAATTGGACAAAAATAAGTGTCAATCTTTTGATAGTTACTGTTTCTTAAAAACACGCTATTTGTTTTAACAACGAAAATTAATTTTAAATAAATAAATTCCACTTTTATGTTTATAATTTGGAAAAATAGACATCATTTTTGAATTATAAATATCAAATAATACTTAGGCTTGATTTTTGTTATTTTTCTGAAGAACTTCAAGTTTTGATGAATAGTGAAATCACTTAGTATCAGTTAAAAAAATTGACTTTTTCATTTAAATGAAATTTTACCACTTCTATAAATTTAATTTCGAAAATTTGACATACAGGTTTTTTATTAGTAAATAAAATCTTGTTCAATAAGATGAAAATAATTTTTGGTGAATAGTTACTTTTGACTTTTCTTTACCACGGTTAAATGTAAATAGGGTAATTCGAGGTAAAAAGAAAATTATAATAATTCATAATTACCTTAAAACATGTATAAACCTTATTTGTTGAGTAAATAACGACCATGGGCATATTTGGGTCTATTTTGGGACCTCATCGAGCCACATGAGAGTGATAATGACTTTTTAGATTAATTATTTTAAAGTAAAAGCCAAAATGTCATAAACAAAAAACTATTAGTAATTATTTTTTATATGGTGTTATATATGTAGTCAATATCACTATAAATATTTATTGTAAGGATAATAATATTTCCAATATCATGGTATTTTATTTATAATTTTTAGACATCAGATAAACTAATTTAATTATGACACAATAATGATGCAGTATTTACTTTATTAATAAATGATTTAAATAAATAAGCTTATAATGATTAAAATATTATACAAAACATGTCCAATTCGGATTGGATGATTTTATTTCGAATATTAGTCATCCTATATATTCTTTTAATGATTTTAGGACCATTTTAAATCGAATATCATTATATAATAAAACAATATTTTCAAACTTTCCTAAAGAGCCCCTCCTCTCCCTTATAAAAGGAGACCACTTATAAACAATTACACAAACCTCTCAAGACTTCTATCTCATCCAACCTCTACCCATATATGCTCCCTGAATCTCTCTTTTCCACCTAGAAGCCTTACCTTAGGCATAAGGCACTTCAAGAAGTCCTTTTGGTTCAAATCCAAGGAAGTTACCCATATTTAAGGTAATGGTTTCTCTTAATTTCATTTCTTGTATTTTACTAATCCAACCCATAAACTCTTTATATTACTTTATTTTGTAATAACAACAGTATCATAAATATACTAGGATGTTGTTACGAGAATGATTCAAACTACACTGACACACACATCTCTCTAATGGGTGAAAAACATAATGTTTCTGTGGATGGCTAACTAACTCCTCATGAAACGATTATTGATCAACTACGTCATACAGCCTCTCATGGTGGCCATTATGATGGAACTGTGTTTATATATGATATATATTATTTTTATTTTTTCATTATTCTTCTGTATTTTCAATTTATATCACACCTTTATGGTTTCCATTATGGGTAAACGTGATAATTTTATTTGATGAAGTGCGGACTACTGCCCCCTCAAAGTGGTATGACTCGTTAATGCCATATATGGGACGTATAAATGATGGATTTAATTATATTATATATTATATTTTACATGAATTATAATATAACTATGTATAATTGTGTTTTAATTACATTTAAATAAGAAATATAAATGATATTAGCATTCATGTGTACGTACGGCTTACCGTCTCCCTGAACGGTGCATTTCATTTCTTACCTCCAAATGATATGTACTGTTATATATATATATATATATACTGGATATATATGAAATATATGATATCTAAATAATGAATTTTATTCGGGGTATAATGGACTATTGACCACATGGACAACTTTAAAATATAAGGTGTTCATTTTTTACTCATGTACCAAATATCAAAACAAATTAACGTTATTAACATTAAATATTATCTAATGTTTATAAAATGTTAATAAGTGATATAAAAGGAATAAGAAACTTGAAAAGGGTTCTTAATCATGTAGAAATTAACTTTACTTTATTATTCAGGAGACTAAAGAATGATCGAGTTAAGTCAAACACATGGTAAGGGATTTCATCTCAATCTCCTTTTAGTGAGGCATATTTAGTTTTATACATGAATTTGTTTTAAATGGTTTATAAACCCCTTTGGGTTTTTATTTCATTCAAAGGGAAATTTTTTAAATGAAGTGTTTTACTAAATTACAAAAAGGAATGTTTTTTTAATGTATACGGTGACAACGACCTTTGCACCGCTATGAGTATTATTTGATCTCTTCCTTCCTTAACAAGTCGTAATGTTTTTAAAAGGATAAAATAAATACCATATACTATTTTTACATATTTTGGTATTGAAAATGATTTTGATAATGAATTTATTATTTCAATATCTTGAAATGATATTTTTTAATTTTAATTTGGAAATGTTATCTTTCTTTTTTTCTTATGTTATGTGTTATGATCAAGTTATGGTTATTGGGAATTATATACTTATAAGGGTGGTTACATGATAAACCTAGGGCGGTTGAGCCCGAGATAGCTCTCCAATGAATTAGGTAACGTGATCGAGGTAAACATGAATGTTTCTCCTAAAAGATTTAGGGAATATATTTTTATGGGTATTCCAAAGTAACTCCCTATGTATCTGTGATAACTACAATGTAAGTATGATATCGATGCCACGAGTTACCTTTATGATTTATGACTTCTTTTTTTTTATGCATAAAATATTATGTTTTCATGAGTTAAGTAAATGAGTTCATATTTTGTAACTTTTTTTGAAAAAATGTTTCATTGTTTGTTTAACAACCCTTTCTGAGGTTTTTATGCTCATACCAAGTTTTGAAATGTTTTCCCACGACATAAAGATGAATAGGTTCAAGGATGGGATCAAGGAAAAGTCATGCTATCTAAATCATGGAACTAGACATGAATTTTTTTCACGATTTTTTATTTTAAGAAAAAAATTGATACTGTGTAGAAGTGTCTACTTTGTAATCTTTTGAGATGAAATATTTATTTCCTAATTCTCTAAAACTCTAAATCAGAAAAGACCCTTAGTGTGAATTATTCATTTAATTCAATATTATGTAATATATATGTTCGGGTCCTTATAGTTATCATGTGAGGATTTTAGTAAATATCTGATGCCTAGGAATGTTCCTAAAAGAGTCTAATTTTTGGGGTACTACTTGTGAATGGGCTATTAAACCATATTAGAAGTATGTGACTTGTTTTTATGTAATGATATTGACGAGTGGGACAGTTTGAGCACAGTTTTCTCAACATCGCATCCAATTAAGAGTAAATTTTTATGGGTTATTTGCATGGGAAGTGGCAAGTAAATAGTTGGTGAAAATATTTGTGAAATTTGTACAAACTGTGCAGATAGCCATGATTTTTTTAAAATATGTTATTTATTTTTTCCAGTTTTCTTTTTAATTATTTTTCCTGCCTTCATTTTTCTACATTTCATCTCCCCACCATATGTGATTCATTAAAATACTATTACTATCATAAATATTATTGCACAATCCCCCATCCTCTCAACTCATTTTCCACTAGAAAATCCCCCAGATTCCTTTTAGTTTTGTGGGAAAACCATCTAGGTATGGTCCCCATATCTCTTCTCCTCCGTTAATTTTCTGTTTTTCATACCCCTATCTCACATAACGTTTTATATGAACCCTAGGATAAGGGTAAACCTACTTTTGGGATTCTTTTTTAGGGTGTGAAAAGGGTCACTTAGATCAGCTTCATACATCATTTGATTTTCACTACCAAAAGAGAATCATTTTACACCATTTTGGTCATCTTTCCATCAATTTAGGGATGATCTTCCACAGTTCTTCAATATCTATCAATTTTAAATTGGGAAATTTTTTTATAATAGTTTCTTGTATTTTTATTTTGTGTGATTTGGACTATCGATCATGAGGGTGACATTAAGACATATGCATGGATAAGGCATATATATAAAGATTTCTTCTTTATGGATATTCCCTCATTTATAAAAGAGTATTTTCAATGTAATTATGGTTATATATATATATTCATTTTTATATAAGAACTAATAGTGGATTCGAGTTACAGTCGTCAAAAGAAATGAACATTGTGTTTGAGGTAGGTTCCCTATGATCGTGACTTTAATTTGAATTCCTTGAATTCCTACAATTTAAAAAACATCATATATCTATGTGGTATATATATACAAGTTAGGTAAAATATATTATTCCTCTTAGAATTGGTATTCTATTTATTTAAATAACTTGTATAATTCAATTTACATGTTCTAATTTAAATTTTTGGTTTTCTAAATATTTAAATAATATTTATTAATGATTCTTAGCTTATGAAGTTAGCATCTTAGAACTCCAAGAATTTTATACAATTTTTTTAACTAAAGCATGTCATGTCTGGATCCTTGAAGTGTAGTTCAGAAATTAAATGACATGAATTCCTATTTGGAAACATTTTAGTGTATTGTGTTTTTTATCATGGATTTAGTAATTTCATTGGAAAAGTGGATTTGTTTTCAAAAAACAAATTTTACTGGTACCTTGAGATTATTTGGAAAATGGTTTGAAACTCATGTGATGTGAAGGCCTAGTTGGAACTTTGTGTGAATTGATTTGATATAGACACCTCTATGGTGGACCCTCTGAGGAGATGATGATCACATAGGTGGTGTTGGTGTTTAGGCTAGGCACGCATTTTGATTGTGCGTTTCAGTAAGATCCATGCATGTGAGGACCTCCACATTCACCACATACTATTATCATATTATTTCTATGAATCTTCTAGAAGCTCGAGTGACAGTTTCTTATCGACCATGATTATATGATTTGGTACCCCAACGATTTACTGAGAAGATAGATGTTATGTTCAACTTGTGAGGATATTTTATAGTATCTAGTTGGGTATAGACTATATAGCTACACCATACATGGGTAGGTGAGTCTGAACTAAGTACATTTGGGGATTTGTTCAAAAGTGTTTTAGGAAATTCCCATGACAAAATATTTGTATGTTCATGTTTCATTTTGTGGAACTTTTCGTACTTGATCCAAAAACACCCTTTATTTTTATTTATTATTGAAATACCTGACCCAAAACTCATTATATTTTAAAAGGAACCTTTTAGATATTTTTTTCATGTTTTGGAAAATATTTTTGAAATGACATGGAACATGATTTTATACAAAAGTGGAATCATATTGATTGTTTTTTAGAATGAACAAAACACCTTAATTTTTTATTTCTTATTTTTTAACATGTAATAATGGATTTCAATTTAAAGGTGACTAATATGGATTTTTTTATCCTTTCCACCCCTACCAAAAATACCGGTGATCATTCATACTCTATGTTTTCAGTTGTAGGTTCTACCAATTTCGGTTTACTCTCAATGTGATTATGGGTGGGTGATTGGTCGTGTCCCATGAGGTCAACAGAATATATGTCATACAATTTAGTTTTATTTATTTTTTCACTATAGCAATATTTTATGTTACTATTATAAATCTAACTACCTTTTATGGGATGAATCATTCATAGTTATTTATTCTTGATGCTCAGCACTAGCTTCCAGCATTGGAGTATCGAGAATGTCTCTAAGGCCTCGCCATGGGCAAGATTGGGTGACCAGTTTGGGTTTGAAACAGATTAGTTCGTAACAAAATGGTATCATAATATGACCTAGTTAGTTGGTAAATTTGATCTATTAGGGGATGTCTTGTGAATTATCATGAGGTAGGTCATTGTTTGGTGCCTAAACATCACCACTCGTGATCAGACCAATGTCACTAGGGGTAATTGGAATTTTTATCTATCATTTTGGTTTTGGGATTATTTTATTGAAATGTTTTATATTTTATGAGCTTGTGTATGTTAGTTTATGGAAGTTGAAGTGATATTATGTTATACGGTGAGCATACATGGAATAATGAACCATGTAGAGCTCACGAGCATGATTCAATATGCATCCATTAGATGGTGCATTCCCAGTGATGGGTTTGAGAAACCACATTTTATGGTTAGAAAAGACCACTAGTTTCCTTTTTCCAGTTATTTTTCTGTGGTTAATCATTTTTTCCAATATTGGATGGGGTCATCTTTAATTTTTTTTTGATGTTTTCCTTGATTTATAAAATGGGGCATTATTTTTTGATGTTGGATATTAAAACTGGAAAAAACCAATTGGATTTTTGAAAAATGGAAACAGTAATTGTTTTAATGTTTGAATGGTTTTAAGATAGGTGAAATGAGAATAAAATAGGAAATTATTATTTTTTATGGAAAATGGAATTTGATATCCTTGGTATTCCACATTCATATTCACATGTGTGTTTGTGAAGAGAGTCCATGTTAGTCTGTATGTGTTGTTTATATAAGAGGATGTGGGATGGAGACATATGAGATAGTTTATTTGATATCATGGGTGAATATTCAAAAATAAATATTTGACATAGTTTTTAAAAGTGGGTTTTGAAAGGTAATTTGTTTTCCATAAATGGGTGTTTCTTTCTAATAGTATTATTGGTTTAAAAGGGAAAAAATATAGTGGCATTTTGAATTTTAAATTGGATGCACTAAAATGAGTTCGTAAATGGAAATTGTTTTTATTTATAAAGGGGTAATTGAATATAAAATATGGTTGAATTTGGGAATGGAGGTTTCTAAAAGAGATTTATTGTCTTGTTTTAATGTGTTGTTGTGGATTTTATTTGATTGAGATATGATTTGGTTTTGATTATAATTTTGAGAAATGTTCTTTATTATAATTTTTTTGGTTTAAAATGTTAATTGGTAAATTTTTAGTTCAATGTTGATATGGTTTTGTACCTTATGATATGGAGAGTATGACTCCTAGAATTACCTGAGAGGTTTCTAAGGACTCTCCTCCAACTTTTTTCCCTACCCAAACTCTTTGTAGAGTGGTGGATCCAAGGTCATCTCAGTATTTTCCAATTTTATATAGCTAAATATGCCTATCAGGCGATGCGGAGTTTCTTTAAGAATATTATGGTTTATTCATGTTTTTAAAAACACCAGTTTTCATAAGTGTGTGTGTTTTATTTGGTATTATTTATGTAATAGGAATCATCCAATGCAAAGTGGTTAGTCTCTTCTAGTTGCATGTTGAGATTTCTTAGGTGATCGTCAAGACCACTTCTACCGATGGTTTATTATTGAGAGTATGAAGGAGAAGATGATGGAAGTGCATAAGGAAGCTTGATAGTGTTATCTAACAGTGAATAGTTTTGTAGACCATTTTAATGAACTGGTTCTCTTTCCCTTTGATATAGTGTCAACTGATCAGTTAGAAGCTCCCCTTTTCATGTGGGTATCTATTTAGGGAATTGGGATATTTTCATTCATCTAGGAAAAACTCGTAGTAATATCCATGGAATCAAACAAAGATTTCATTTTATTCTATTAAAGGATCCCCATATAGTGAGGATCAGGAACCTGAGGAACCTATTTCAGATATGTCTCATGGTAAACTCATTCTTTTAATTTTTCATTCTACTCGCTTTTTTTATTCCATTATGGTTAGTTTTGAAAATCTAATCTATTTTCCTTAAACAATATATTGTTTTCAGTCACTGTGGACTTTTCAATCAACTGTAAATGTTATAAATGTTTCATCATTAAAAGGAGAATCCTCTGGGAGAGGTTTTTATATTGTGACTATGGTAAAAATATTAATTAAGACCTCAGGGCTCCAAAAATATTTCTTGGAGTGATTCTCTTCATGTTGTTAGGAATTACTAAGGGTGTGGGGAACCTTAGTTCTCCTCTTTTATACATTTCTCATGTGTGTGAAGTGTAAAGGTTTTTTTTTCATGTCGTTCTTAGTTTTTCCTGGTTTTGAAAATATTCTAAGTCTTTTCCACAATGAATAATAGTGATTCATCCTTTTTTGATACGAATATATGATCAGTGGTTCATTAATGCTCTATTGGACTTTTTTGTACACATTTTTATGGTTTTTCTTGTGATCACTTTAATGATGATTTTATCTTATTAAAATTCAGAATTTTTGTTTGGTTTGATTCCTGGTTTGAGTTTATTTCATCAATATTATTTTTTATTAAAGATATACGGGTTGATTTAAAAGATCTTGGTTTTGGTAGTTGTTGTTTCTAGCTGGTCTCTTGTGATTGAATATCCTCAATGGATATCGAGGATAATATTTTTACATTGAGCTAATAAGGTGTGACTTGGAATGTTAAAAGATCCACTTAAAGGTTTTTGGGTTCATTCCTCCTCATTCCATTTTGAGTTCAAGTATGGTTCTTCATGTAGTTGGATGGATTTATGGTGGATGAATATATATTGGGGGGGAGTGTCACATTCTGACCATGAATATTAATTATTTAAAGGGTTGAATTATTTATTTAGCCTCACTTTTGAATAATGGTGGTGGAGGGGCTAAAATTTAATTTTTTGGATACTTATAAACTATTTCATGGTCATACTGCATGGTTCGTAATATGTGTACAGTACCCATGTGGGTTCCCAGCAGAGTTTGAGGTGTGGATCATGTATTAGACATAGTATATTAAACAATGAAACATGAGTGTGAAATGTATCACTAATTTTCTAGTGTTGAGTGTTGTAGTAGGAGCATGGTTTTCTCAAAAATGTGTCATCCTACAAGTAACCATGCATGGATGTCTAGCCTATGCATTGGTCATCACATGGTTGGTGCATCGACATAGTAAAGCATTTTCAAACCATACGGGCCACTAATAATTTTAAAATATTTGTTTTATTTTATTTTTCCATTATTTTCCCCACTCTTTTATCCCTTTTCCACTCATACCCATGTTCATCATTCATCTAGCCTCCACCATCCACCGTAGTTGTGCGAAAGCCCCAACCCCTCTCAAATCTGTTTTCTCCAGTAAATCAACCAGATTAATTTTTTTTGGGTCAAAACTACAATGTATGGTATTCAGATCCTTCTGAACCATTGATTTTCCAATTTCCTTCTCCCCATCATCCCTCACAACATTCTTGATCCTTAAGTCATGGGTGATCGTTTTTCAAATTTTCTCCCATTTTTATGGTGGGAAATAATTCCATCAATTCAGCTTCAGGCGTTCTTCGGTGTTCACCTCTAAATTAGATAAATTTTGGTCCATTTATGCCCACCTTCCATCTATTTTACTAGGTTTTACTCCATTGTTCAAAATTTCTCAATTTTTTATTTTCTATTTTTTTAGTTTATATGTTTTTTGTATTTCTCTAGTGCATTTTAGACCACCAATTGTTACCATGACCTACACACATATCTATGGGTAAGGATATATATATATATATATATATATATAATCATTGTGCATATTCCTTCATGTTAAAGGGAATATGTATAATTGAGAAAAGTGTGTTTATATATATATGTGTGTGTGTGTGTGTTTGTGTGTTTATAAATTAATGTGTGTGTAAGTTCATGGAGTGGATTTGAATTGTCATTATTAAACGTAATGTGCCTTGTACTCATGGTATTTTTTGCAGGCTTGCGCCTTTAATTTGAATTCCTTGATTGTGTATAATTTTAAATGTATTAATTTTATATTTATGTGGTATATATATACATGTTAGGTAAAACTGATTGCGCCTCTGATAAATAATTTCATATTTACTTACATAACTTTTATATTTTTGTTTAATGTTTTTCATTAAATGTGAAGTGTTCTAAAATATTCAATTTTATTTATAAAGGATTACTAGATTTTTAAATGTGTTAACTATAACTCAAAGGCATTGAAAAAATGTTTTATATAAAACATGGACCATTTGGATCCTCAATGATTTTATTAGAAACTAAATAACATGATGATTTTTTCGGTACCTTTTTTGTGTATTGTGTGTTCTTATCATGGATTTGAAGATGGATAGGGAAAGTAGGATTTTATTTAGAAATTGTAAATGGCAGGTTGGTAAATTCATATGTTTTGGAAAATGTTTTCAATCTCATGTGATGTAATGGTCAGTTTGGAACTTTTGAATGCCTTGATGTGATATGGGACCATATATGGTGGACCCTCGAAGGTGTGGTTTAATTCATCGGTGGTGTGTGTGTTTGTTCTAGGAAATCTAGGTGGTTTTGGTCATTATTTTTATCCACACATGTGTGGACCTCCCCATTCACCTTTTTTTCCATGGGTTTCAGGGTAATCATATAGAGGTTTGATTGGAAGCTACATATCAACCCTAATTAGATGGGTTAGAACCCATGGATTTACTAAGACACCAAATGTGATGTGACACTGGCGAGGATTGTTTAGATTATATAGTGGGTTACTTGGTATATAACTACACCATATGCTGGTAGGTGAGTCTAAAATAAAGACATCCATTTATTTCTTCTAGATATGTTTAGGGAATACCCAATACAACATTTTTTATGTTCATATTTCATTTTGTGGCACTTTTGGTACTTGATCCCATGTCACCCTTACATGGTATTTAATATTTAAATATCTAATCAAGCACTGATTAACATTTAAATTGAACCATTTTTAATGTTTTTATTCATGATTTGGAAACTATTTTGGATATGAAATAGGAAATGGGTATTCATAACAAGGAAGATTGTGGCTAAATTTTGATATGAATGAAAACCATATTTTAATATATCTTATTTTAAATCTATCATGAATGTATTTCACCATAATGGTAGGAATATGGAAGTACTTATCCTTTGAATACCTAATAAGAATCCTAGTTCTCACTCCAACTCTATATTTTGTGTTTCAGGTTCTTCTAGTTTTGGATCGATCTCAATGTGAGTGTGGTTCTGTGATTGGTGGTGACCCACACAGTCACCTAACAATGTTTTTTTCCATTTATTTAAATTTCTTTTACCACTATAAGTTTTTATATTATTAATTTTTATGTCACTATATTCCATTGTATATAAAATTCCCAAAAATTTATTATTGATTCCTGACACCGGTTTCAAGCACAAGAGGATTGGGAATACCTCTCATACATTATTATTGGCCGACATGGGTTACCAGTTTGGGGTTGACCCAAATTTGATTGTGAATCTTAAAATGAATTTCATATCCTCTTTATATTATTACCATTATCCTTATAATGTTTATTATATTTTATCTTGTGAATTTAATATTTGATGTTTTCTCTTCTTTTACACTCACAGAAGGTTACATCATTATTGTTGGTGTACTTTTTACACTCTTTTCCACAATTTCAATTATAATCATACATGCCACTATAATTTTATTACTTAAAGTACTTATTCCTTCTATAAAACATTTTTCATTATTTGTTTAGACGATCCATTTACTCATCTCAGTCAATATTTGATTCATCATCACTTAAATTATCTTCTTTGATCATATTTTTCATATAGATATAATTCTTAAAGGATTATGATTTATTTTTTAGTTCAACTTCACATTATTTTTAAAATTTATGTTATTACTCTTAAATAATATGCATTCCATTGATTTCCTTCCCAAGAAGTTTAATAATATTTTAGGATTCTATAATGGAAATGGATGTTCCCCTCTACTTATCTTGAAGACATATTATAATTCACATCACGTGATCTTTTGCATAAATGTGTTCCATAAATGTATGTGTATTGTTTCAAATTAAATTATTCCTGATATATATATATTAAATGGATTCATTTAGATTTACTTTAAAAGTTTCATATTTAATTGTATATTTATTTAAATACATTTTTTTAACATTTGTTGTTCCCTCATGTGATATAGAAAGAGTATACCAAATATGAAAATCAATGGAACATGCATATATTCTATTAAATTCATCTTCTCTTAAATAAATTTATAAATAATTCATGGATTACTATTATAGTCGTACACATCCTTAGTTTAATCATTATAATTTGGCTCTATAAGCTTAGTTTTTTCAATTTAATCCCCAATAAAAATCTATATAGAAAATCTCGCATTCTCGAAAAGAATATTTATCTTCAATTTAAATAGAGTGTAGTTCGGCCCATTAAAATAAAAAAGGCGATCAGTGGATGTTTCTTCTTAACAATTATTATCCATGAAATCATATATTCCAAACTAAAATAAATTTAGGATATTTAAAAACAAATTGATCGTAGTAAATAGTATTTTGAAAACCCAATAATAACAAATATTGGCTAGATTTAAACACTCAATAGGGGTTAAATTGAGATTAAAATTAATTTTTTTGGTCAAAATTATCCAAAAACATAAATAATTAAATTTTTAAAAATTTACTACAGACTAAAATAATAGATTTATGAAATTTTTTCTTCAAAATATATTCTCATGAGTTTCATCCAAAATAATTAAATGTTATTCTCCAAATACATTAAATTTTTAAAATAATATAGAAGAAACAATCAATATATATAAAATACTAGTTAATGAAAGCTATGAATATAATTGATTGTTAAAATAATCTAAGAAAAAAAAGTTTATAATTAAAAATAATAAAATATAATGAAATCACAGAGTATGATTAAAAATAGATGTCCATAGTTAATCCAAGACGTAATCCCCTACACAATGTGATCACCAACTATTATGAAAGTAATTACAAAATAATCTATTCCACGACCTATATCATATTATTTTATTAATCATTACTATGAAAGTCTATTCTTATAAAAAGGCCTCTACCAGAATTCAATAAGGGTAAAGGAGTTCTAGGTCACACATGACCTCTTATATAGTTAAAGAAGGGGGTAGGAATGAAATCATTTGAATGAGAGTGTCTATAACTATCCATTTTAGTGATGGATAATGTGTTTGTAGATAAATAGTGAAATAAAAAATCTCATTATGTCTGAAAGAAAAAACAGAAATAAATGAGATATGTGAATATTCAGTGCTACTCAATCTGATCATCTTAATTTGTTCAGATGAGTTTGAATTCATCCATAAAGAACATCTTTTTTGTTTTCATAGTAGTGTAGGAAAATAGAGTCATTGGGGTTGGAGAAAATCCTTTATTCTTTGTGATTGTATTAGTATGTGTTTTTTACGCACATATATCAATTTATATATCTTTTTTTCTTATTGATTATATTTTTGTGTCCTTATATACATTTATCTATGCATGAGAGAGTTTTTTTAAATTAATAACATTTTAGATAGTCCAATTATGCAGTATAAGATAACAATATAATATAAATATCACAAATAATAGAAGAAATATCCCAATTGTCTGAGTGGACAATAAAAACTCTACAGTGTTTTAGAAAATAATCATTCTTATTCACTTGTACTGATTTTGTTCAATTAATTATTAATCTACCTATTATTAAAATTATGTTTAATCTAAATTATAAACATTTTTGGTAGTTGGCATGACCTACAATATATCATATGGTTGTTGGAGATCTAATTGTAGCTTCTTATAATATTGATAAAAAAATTTAACCATAGAAGCACTTGATAGTAGTGGTATCTTCTTAGTGATACAATCACTTGGTGATGGTATCTCCACTCTACCATAGAAAAATCTAGTGATTGATTCTTTTATGGTTGATGTTTTGAAGGATGATGCTATGGAATTCAATTTATTGATGGGTGATGGTTTGGTGGTCGATTTTTCCGATATATTGGTAGTATATATTAATTAACAATTGGTTTATACTACTTGTGGTAGCCAATCATTTCAGGTTATGAACATATCCAATTTTATTATATTGAAAAAATAGCTGACTATCGTAAAAAATGAATCTGTTTATAATTATAATAAATATGATTTTAGATCATCAAAATAAAGAGGTTCTTGGATAAATCTAAAAAATATATTTTTTGTATATATTTAGTTTATTAATTTTCAGTTTCATTTCATTATTGTATTTAATTAGTTTTTTATTTAATTAGATTTTTTAAATAGTTAATGATAGTTAATATTAATGTGAAAATTAGTATTACTTAGTTATTAATAATTAGTTATTAAATTATAATTATTATTAGTAAATGAATAATTATTATTTAGGGTCAAATATTTTTTTATCAACTTCGTAAACAATAATTATTAATTGATAGATAATTCAAGAAGTAATCATTATGAGTTTATAATTAATTAAAAAATAAAATAAATTCAAAAAATTAGTAATTACTAATTAATATTATTTAGATGATGAATAAATATTATTGAACTATTTAATTAAAATTAATATAAAACAATAATTAAAGAGAAAACCTATTAATTATGAAAATATTAATGAATGATTAAAAACAGATTTTTAAATGATAATGCAAAGACTTCATAATGATAAATTAAGGATTAAAATAGTAATAAATAATTATTAACTAAGTATAAAATAATGATTTACTATTGATTTAATCATACTAAACTAACCATCAAGTAACTATTAAGCTTAAATTAACTAATGATTAACTAATGATTATCTATTTGATATATATTATTTTACTATTAATTGAGTATAAACTAACTAATTTATTATTTTTAAGTAAATAATGATTAAAAAATCATTAACTAAGGATAAATTAATGATTATGTTGTTACTAACTAATTATTACCTAAGGTATAAGGCCCCAGCCTTAAACCTTACTTAATCTTGAGTTATTACAATATTACACATTTAGGATCTTTTCAGGTTTAGAGTTTTAGAGAATTAGATCATAAAACTTGCATTACATTCCACATTTTATCAAAGTGGTTACATAAAAGATAGTATTCATTTTTCCTATCAACGGAAACATATTTAAAATAAAACATGGATTCTTTCTTGACACTTCCTTGACACTATCATCATATCATGTACCATTCCCTTGACCTGTGAAAAACATTTCAAAAACATGAGATAAGCATAAAAAGCTCAGTAAGGGATATAAAAATATGGAAAGGAAACATGAGTACATGTATACATAAGAATGAAATCATACTTTACCCATAAAACATAAGCACTTTAAAATACCTCATAAAATCATGAATACATCACAAAAATCATAAGACATAATGGTAACTTGAGGTATTCATAACATTCTTACGTAGGGAGTACCCCTCTTGGTTACGTTTGGAATACCCATCACAGTATATTCCCTAAATCTTTTCGGAGAAACCTTAACGTTTAGCCCCTTCACGTTACCCAATACATTGGAGAGCTATATTGGGCTCACCCTCCCTTAGTTTATCACGGAACCACACATCTTCATAACAATTCCCAAGAACCATAACATAATCATATCACATAACTTAAGCATAAAGGAAAGATAGCATTCCCACATTACAATAACAATATAACATTTTAAGATATTGAAATAATGAATCTATTTTAAAAACCATTTTCAAAACCATTTAAAACATTTAATAAAGATATTTTTTAATCAAAGTTTTCCATACCACTTGGAATCTTTTAACATTTTAAACCATTAATATCCATATAAATAAATCCTTAAAACCATTTTTAAAACATGGATATTAATGAGAATTATTTAGAAGAATAAATCGTTAAAACATTTAAATTCATATTTTAGTAAAAGTGTTATTAACAAAATGAGAGACACTTGAATAAAATAATTGAGGAATAACATTTAATCAAAACTTTATAATATCATTAGAATAAAGGAATTCATGATATAATATTCCAAGGGATAGTATATACACCATATAAGAGTGAATTGGTTCATAACAACAATGAAGTCTCAATAGAAATGTAAAATGAGATGAAATCACCTGTAAAGAAGGTATCCATAAATTAAGGATAAATCAATCTCATAATTATGTGTGAAAAATATAAATACATGCAATATAAGTGGATATTATGTTTAAAACAATCAAAGGACATTTACACATATTCATAGGATGACATATTCAATAACTACATGTTGAACCCAAAGAAATCGAAATTGGGTTAAGAAGTTCCCTTGACAACCTAACGGCGTCACATCAAATTTTAGAAAAAGATTTGATGAGGGAGATAAAGGGTATCTCATCACATGTACATAAAATTTATAGAAATAAGGATCTATAATAACATATCCCCACATAACAAGATGAAAATTAAAAGACATAACAAAAGAAGACTTTTAAAAAGAGGAGGGTGAAAGATTCCCTTATCGATTTGGGTAACTTTCGAAACATACCCCCATGAAAGAAGGACTATACAACATTGATTTAAATACACATAAATGAAAGTATGATACACAAAGATTAGAATAATTGAGAGTACATACACCACTCAAATTGAAATATTGGAAAATGTAGCATGAATCTCATGAGAATAAAAGTGAGATGAAAAATCCCTTATGAAAACTCGGCAGCCTAACGGCGCCACATAAAACATCCAAAAATGGATTGATGAGATCAAATAGGGTCTCTCACCATATTAACATAAAATTTGAAGCAAGAGGAATATAAAATAACATCTCCCAACACAACAAAGAGGAGCATAAAATAAGTGACATAAAGGAGAGTACATAAAAAGAAAGAGAGAGGTTGGATCTCTTACGAAAATTCGGCAGCCTAACGGCGCCAATCAAAACATCCAAAATAGATTGATGAGAGAAAACAGGGTCTCTCATAATATAAACATAAAAATTAAAGTATGATTAATATTCAATAACATCCCAATCATAAGAAATATGAGCTTTAAAATAATGACATAAAAAAGTGTACTTTAAAAGAAAGAGAAGGGGTCGGATCCCTTACCTCGGGTCCGACTTGACTCGATCATTCTTTAACGTCCTGAATAATAAATTTGAGTTAATTTACACTTTATTAAGATCCTTTTTCAAGTTCATTATTCCTTTTATATCACTTATTTCCATGTTATAAACATTATGTAACCATTTACGTTAATAGTGTTTCTTTTGTCAATATTTGGTTCTTAAGTCGAAAGTGGACTTCTTATAATTACATGTTGTTCATGTGGTCAAAGGTTCATTATATCCAGAATGATATTCATGATTTTGATATCATATATATCATATATATTCAGAATATACAAGTATTTATAATATTACATAATCATTTATAGGTAAGAAATGAAATGCACCGTTCATGGAGACGGTAAGCCGTACGTACGCATGAACGCTACTTTCACTTCTATGTCATATTAATGGAATTAAAACTAAATGAGTGGTATGTATATTTTAATTACAGAATTATATTCATCATTTATATTTAACATACATCATATATAATATCTTTAAATCAATCCTTTATACATCCCACATATGTCATTAACGAATCAAATCACTTTGAGGGGGCGGTAGTCCGCACTTCCTAAAATGAAATTGTCATTTTTACCTACAATAGAACCCATAACGGTATGAAACAAAAGAAAAATACATAAGCTTATGTAAAACATAAACATATTATATATCATATATAAATATAGTGACATCTTAATGGCCACCTTTTAAGGTGTTATATGAGTGTTGAACAATCATCGTTTCGTGAGGCAGAAATTCACCATCCACAGAAACAGTATGTTCTTTAACCATTTGATGTAGGTGTGTGTAAGTGTAGCTCGAATTATTCTTATAACAACATCCTAGTATATTGAAGGTACTGTATTTGTTACAAAATAAATTAATAAAAAGAGTTTAGGGGGTTGGGGAAGCAAAATAAAACAAAAAAACACAGGTGAAGATATTACCTTAAAATCTGGTAACTCTTTTTGATTTGATCTCAAAGGCTTCCTTGGGAAGACTTATGCCCAAAATGATGCTCCTAGGAGTAATAGAGGGATGTGGAGAGGCAAAATGTGCAGGGGTTGGCCGAGACAAAGGCTTTGGAAGTGTGGGTAACGAGGTAGAGGTGGGGGCCTTTTTAAGAGGAGAGGTGGGGCACTCTTGGAATGTAATGAAATGTTACTTTATTTGAAAATGAGTTTCGGATTTAAAAGGTCCCACATTGATATAATTCGAGGATAAGGTGATAAGTTTTTGAAATCCACCAATCCAATAGGTTTTGGACATGTGTATGTCATATATTTTACACTATCTTTTCATTTTGATTTAAATCCATTATTAATGAGGTAATCGCTTCAACATTATGATGTCATAAATAATATTATTTATTTAATGTCTAAAAATTATAAATAAACTATCATGATGTAGGATATCTATTTATATTTCCAATGACTATTTATAGTCAAAATTATGACTTTTATAACCCCATGTAAATTTTTTTTAGTAAAACAACTCATGTTTGTGTCATTTTTTACTTTTAACATTAAATAACAAGGTATTTATGTCATTTTCCAACCAAAGTAGCTCCATGGGGTCCCCAAGTTTACCCATGGATTTTCTGGGTCGGCCATGACTCATCCAATGAGGGTAGTACATTTTTCTAGGTCATTTCATATTATTAAAACATTATTTTTACCTTAAACTACACTAATTACCTCTAATCGCGATTAAAAACTTAATAAGTTGCTATTCAGCAAAAAATTATTTTAATCCCATTGAACCACATTTTTATTCTTAATGAAAACCATTTATGTTGGATTTTTGAAATTCAAAACACAAAGGTGGAAAAATTTCATTTAAACGGAAAATCTGTTTTTATAAGTACCACTTAGTGGTTTCACTATACATCAAAAATTGAAGTTTTTCAGAAAATTACCAAAAATTCACCCTAGGCTATATTTGACATACCAAATTCAAAAATGATATATATTTTACAAAATTAAAAACATATAAGTTGCATTAATAATTTAATAATTAATTCCCGCTGTCAAAACAAATAGCGTGTTTTTAAGAAACAATATCTATTAAATGATTGACACTAGTTTAAGTCCAATTTCAAAGTGAAGTTAATTCCAATGACCCATATTGGATTTAATGGTAAAAATATATTCTAATTTAACTTTAATACCAATTTAAAAGATAATATAATCATATAAATAAATTAGATTAAAAATAGGTTTTCAATTAAAATACAACTTTTTTCACTATTCATTTAAAAAAATGCACTTTATCGGAAAAATACCAAAAATTTGCACAAAGTAAATTTTCATGTCCTGATTCTAAAGAATAATTTTATTTTGTCAAATATAACACATAAAATTATCAAAAAGAGGATTTAAAATAGGTTTTCCATCAAAAGGCGGCTAATCGACCTTTTAAAGAATATTAGAATGTTTACGCTCAAAATTGGATTCATTCACATTTTTAATCCTCTAACATTTATTGTAAAAAGTAAAAATATTTGACAAACATATATAATCATTTTATAGTTACTTCTATTCTTTCCCACCATCACAACAGCTTGGCGTTAACTGCCTTTTAAAATAATATTATTTTATTATTAGAGTGCAATGGAAGATTCCCAAGAAACTCGTTGTTGCGTGTTGGGTATGTCATCGATCATAGCATCCCCTTTAAAGTTATATTAATATTTTATTCACAAATATGGATAAATGTGAAAATTTCATACTCTTTATTTACATGAGGTGTTACATCCTTCCCCCCTTTTGGGAATTGCGTCCTCGCAATTTTAAAATTGGGCTTGGAAACTTCATTGAAAATCCCACATCGGAACAAGAGTCAATAAAACAATCACTTTAAAATAAAGAAAGATAAGTACAAAGGTCACCCGAGTTAACCCATACTAGGATTCCATGTATGAAAATATGGACATGGAGGAAAAACGAAAGGGTCGGGTTCTGATAGAGAGTGATAGTAAACATGTCTAGGAGAAAGTTAACCATAAGAAAATCACAAACTTGTGATGGGTTAAACGGTATTTGATTCCTCTGTAGGAAAAGTTAACAGACAACACTTTTGATTTAAGTTACTCTTCATTGAGGAATTTATTTTTGATCTTAAGGAAACATACTTACTTGTCATGTTGACTTTCAACTTTTACTAGATTTCTTACACAGACTCATACTTTCCCCAATAGACGAGTATTTAGTAATACTTGTTCACATTAAGAGTACTATAATAAACTTCTAGATAATGATTATTTTAGGCTTATCATATGATTAGTTGAAGATCAAATAAAGATTAACTATTCAAAAATTAATGGTTAAAAAATAATTAAGTAGTGATTAACTATAATGTATCAAATAATTAAAAATTAATTAACTTCAATGTAAATATAAATTAACAAACCAATAATGAATTATTATTGAATGATTAAAAATGATTAATATATGATTTAATAATGATTAACTAATTCATATGTAATGTGTAACTAGTGATTAAATATTTATTAATTAAGGATTAACATTGGATTAGATAATGATTAGATAATCATACAATTAGGTAAACATAGCATCATTCTTAGATTAACATCCGTTAAAATAATGAATAAATAGTGATTATCTACTAATAAAAATTATATTAATAATAATTACTTATTAGTTAACCTCATAAGAACTATAAATTAACAAATTATTATTAAAATATTTTTTTTAATTATATGAGCTGTGAAATACCTTTCTGAATATTATGAGTGGATTCTGTATCTATTTCATTTTTACATAGGGGTGACAAACTAGAAAATGTAGTATTGGGTATTGACTCAATTTTCACCTGGTGCATGATAAATATTCCAAACTGAATACCTAGTTTGATACTCCTGGAGGATCTAATAAAGATGATTCACATTATAATTAGTTAATATTTTATTGATACCTATAAGAATATAATAATTTAGGCTTTGAAAAATTAGTGAAATCATTGAGTATATATGAAAAAAAATATAATATTCCATTACCATAATGATCATGAAGTTATCTGAGAAACGAAATCTGTTTCTAGATAATATATGTTTATTCAAGCTATGTCACATTCATATCTAAATGTAATAACCACCAAATGTTAGATTAAGTATTCAATCAATTATCACCTATGACAAAATATAGAGGCCTAATAGCACACCTATTTTGAAACTCCTAGGGAGTTTACTTCATATGCTTCACATTTACAGTAGTTAATATCTTTGTATAACATTAGGAATAATAAAATTTTGGACTATGAAACATTAGTGAGATCATTTCGGATATAAAAAACCATTGAATATTTTCATAATGTAATGAATGTGTTGTTATCTATGAAATGACATCCCTATTTGGATATTACGAGTGGATATAGGATTTTGAACAATTTCACTTAAGGGTTATAAACCCTAAATGTTGGATTGAGTATTTACTAAAATTTCACCTAGTTCATGACAAAGATGCCTAACTGAACACTTTGATGGACATTCTTATTGGATCTACATAAAAATTATATATATTCTATTTATAAAAAAACTTCTAATTATATCCTTTTATCATGAAATATATTTTCATATTTATTTGATGATCAATACTACACCCTGGTAATTCCTCATTGTGAATATTATTTCCACTATTGGAATCATGATTAGAAACCATTTTTCCCATAATAAAAATTTATGCATGTGTCTATTGCTACAAATATGTTATTCAAACAGATATGGGAACATTATATATTATACAAAAAACATGAATGAATATGCGAAATGATTATGTTACCCTGATATAAATTCTGGAAGTAATTCATTATAGGTAAAATTTGGTACCTATTTAGGATAACCTATCTATTTGTTATATACATTTACAATTCTATGATAGTTTATAGAATCTATATTTTACATTGGATCATGATGTGGATTTCTTGCATGAAAATCATTATTTTATCAACAATCTAATAATCATTTTATAGAGTTATATGAATTTTTCTACTATCTAAAAACATTCTACTAACATAAGATGATATAGAAATACAAGACTCTTAGAAGATAGTCTATCCCATGAATAAGTTATTCTTCAATATCATTTGGATGAATAAAACCAATCTAATCATCTATAATTTCTATAAGATATTTTTAATGACTAGGATGGGTAAAATGATTGAACAGATAGAGAAAACAATGATGATGAGGAGAAAGTATAAGTGGTTATGGAAGAAGTTTCTATAAATAAAATAATTGTACGTCATCCTCAATGCAGAGTAAATCATACACCAGTATTTATATATTTTTCATATGTTAGGAAATGTTTACCTAAATTCATCTATTTAATATCAAACCAATAACTATGTTTTCTATATTTGTAATGGATATATATGATCTGATGAACAAAAAATTATAAATTTTAAGAGACTTTTATGAAAATTTAAAATGAAAATTTTAATGAAATGACTTTAGATTGGTATACAATATAGAAATTTATTTTACGAGTTAAACTATAAAAAATTCATTATATTATTAGAAAAAATAAAGTGATGATTATATATTAATTTAGATTGAAATTTTTGAAATTTCAATTTGAGGGGTGGAGGAATTTTGAATATTTAGCTATCTCATACTAGAATGCAGACTAATATTAAAAAATTTCATAAATTATTGGTGCTGAAATTTTTTATGCAATTATTTTGATATTATGAGTACCTAAAAATATGTCCCTATATCACCTGTATAAGAGATGATAGATAAAAAACATTTACATAAATTTTTTCCTATGGAAAGTCATGGATGGTAAAACATAAGAATATTTCAATAGAGTATGGTGATTGGGATGACTTGCATAGAGTGTTACCGTAATTTATTATAATACTATGGTAAAAAAACAACTTCAATTCAACATCGATAAGAATGAACATGTGCCTTAATATTACTGAATTGATCATTCTCATGTCAAATTCCATGACTTGTTCTGCGTATTCATTCCTTATATTACCAATTTTTTTAAATAGTTTATATAGATTGATGGACTATTTATATATTGAAATAACATGGGGGTACATCTAATTTCATCCAAAAACTATGGTCACTATAAAAATCTTCCCATTGTATTGTCAATAGTTAAAATTGAAAACTATGAATGACAAACTTTTTTTTCTTTGTATCAGCAATCGTCTCACCAATATTTATAGTGTATTTTTGATATATGACCCTCATTAAGAAATTAATTGAGAAATAAATGTAGTTCTTATTATGTTGACATATCTAAATTCCCATCATTGATACTACATCAAACATTTTTCCATCAAAATTCACAATAATTTTCATGATGATGATATGATGAAGGTTATCAAGAATATTTTCTGACAACCAATTTCATTTTTTATAATTTGTTTCCAGAATGATAAAATTAATTTACAGATAATATAATATATTTCATATAGAATATGATTCTGATAATTGTAACTTTGATAAGTTGTTAGAATGAACATTTATGTCTAATAAGGGGATGTTTGATTTCATGATATAGATTAAAAATCAGAAATATAAATTGTAATAGACAGGTTGTGTGGTATGGACCCATGGCCACAAACAATTTGGAGTCCAATAATAGAATTGATAATGGTCTGTTCGAATTACCTATAACTAGCTTAGATCAGAAGTCATTCTATCACTGTGTATAATACACTGAACAAAAATGACAATAGATAGTTTAAGATATTCATTTTGGCCTTCAATACAAATGTACCTTTTAGTTATATATTTATAGTAACATTGATTAATCATCTGATTATGTAGTGTGACATTTCAACTAATAAAAAATTCCAATCAATTGGATAATGTGTCAAGACCACATCACAGTAAACAATGATCAATTACATATGGTATTACTAGATATAAGGCATTTTTATTATTTGATATTCCTTGTATTTTAGATTTCATGTGCATACACCATTGAAGTATGTATCTCTGTAATCATATCATATGTGTCATATATTGATCCAATATACCATCTAAATACCATTTAAAACTACTAGTGTTTACAAGAGATTCATATTGGGGTGTTTAACATTTTTTAATGCATTAATATCACCCTATAATGATACCTAACATCAATAGGTTGGGACAAAGAGAGAGGCCAAATTCCAATATGAATCTGAATGAGATGTACTAGATATAATAATAATTATTCCTTCTAATATGTATCATATGTCATATGGAAGGTCATAATTTGAATAAATTACCTAAAATTGATTGGATGTGTTCTCATTTTCATTGATTATGATGTGTATACTAAAAATAATGTAATCTATGATGTTCGTAAAATTTTTATGTGGTTCAGACATTGGTTCAATCTTTTCGGTGGTTTTAAAAAAAGTTTTTATGTTTAAAAATCAACCGTATAAAAATGTATTACATATGAATTTCAGAACCAAAATTCTAAATGTACTTAATCAAAAATAGTGATTATTTAGAAAATTTTAGTTCTGATAAAAGTGATGATCTATAGAAATATTTATTGTGATTAAATTAAGTATCAAAAATATCTATGGAAATGATTAAACTGGTTTTTCAATAACAATGTAGATATAATTTTGTATAAAATACATTATGTTGAGAAATTAAATCCATATTGTTAACTAACAAAAGTTTATTTAGTGTTAACATAACTATTATATACCACTTTATTTAATTAATAATATTTTATAAACCATAATATTTTATTCACTTGTTTAACTAACTTGTTATTTATTTCATTTTAATGCGTAGAAGGGGAGGATATTACTCTACTCAATGAGAAGTATTTTCTTTTTTCTTGTAATGTGTTATAGAGCCATGAGGTTTTATGGATTGCGGTGCGTAGGGAACACAATTAATGTAAAATTACTTCTCCATTTTCTATACTACCATATGTAACACCCCATGTTTCCTCGGAATGTTTCCTTTCGAATAATGCAATGGCGTACATTGTACACAACTTCGAGATTTTAACACACCATAACCAATCAAACTAGCCATTATGAATAGTAATACCTAATTTTTGAAATTTTATAAATTATATCTCTCAAAATGGACTTCATTTTTGGATTCGTAATATCTAAATTAGCCTAGGGTGAAATTTTGGTACTTTTTGGATAACTTTCATATTTTGATGAATAGTGAAAATTACTAAATTTTAATTAAAAACAACTTTTTTAATCAAAATAATTAATAGTGATAAATTATGAATTTGAGTTGTTTTAAAGTATATTTATAATATATTTTTACCATTTAATATAATTTTGGTCATTGGACCTAATTTTACAATTAAACCGAACATAAACAAGTGTCAATCTTTTGATAGTTATTATCTCTTAAAAACATGCTTTTTGTTTTGACAGCGGGAATTAATTTTAAATTAATTTCTGCCACTTCTGTGTTTTGAATTTAGAAAAATGGATTCCATATTTGGAATCAGGATGTTCAAATTGTGTAAATAGGTAACTTTTAATTTTAGACATTTTGAATAATTACTGCGGTAAATATTTTATTTACCATGGTTAAGGGTAAATCCGGTAAATAAGGGTTAAAATATAATATTATAATAATACTAAATTACCCTAAAACGTGTCTTAAACCTATTGGTTGATACATGGTCGACCATGGTCATCTTTGGGTCTATTTTGGGACCCCATGGATCCACTTGTAAGTGATAATGACACTTTATTTTAATTAAGTTAAAATAAATACAAAAATGACACAAGCATATATCTTTTAACAAAACAATTGTTACAGAGGGTTATATATGTTGGATTTTAGATTATAAATATTCCTTAGAAAGATAAAAAGATTTCCTACATAATGATATTTTATTTATAATTTTTAGACATTAAATAATTTAATTTATTTATTACACAATGATGATGCAGTAATTACTATAATAGTGAAAAATCAAAATAATTGATATTATAAATACCCAAATAAATATAATATGAAACTTTTAATGAATTAAACTAATTTTCTAGGATAATATGATATATTAGGATTTAGTTAATTGACTTTGTTCGAAGTAATCAATCTGTTATGAGTTTCACAAAAATCAACTATTGAATAGTATCAAAATTGACATAAAAGAGTTTTTAAAACAAATATTATATTATTAATTGATATTAAATTACTAAAAATCTAAGGTTCAGCCAAGAGACTTAAATCCTGATAGCGGTATAATTAATGGACCACTTGTGGGTCGCTTGTATGTATATGGTAAGTTTATTAACCATATAATATAAAATACAAAGAGACATTGTAAAAGTGAAACTAATTAACTTAGAGTTAATACTTAAAGATAAGGTTAATATAAGTACCCAAACCTGTCTAAATTATATTGTTTGAGTTGTTTTCGACCCATCCCCACCTTAACCTTTGAATAGTCAACTTTGGAGCCATTGGAAACCGAATATGAATTTATTATAAACTAATATCTCTAGCTTTTCCAAAGGTGCCCATCACCCCTCTTATAAAAGGGCACTCCTCCTTCTCATTTATTCACACCTTCAAAGCCCTTTGGTTCGGCCAAACCCTGACCAAATACTCTCCCAACTTCCCTCACTACAACCTAGGGGCCTTAGTTTGATCAGAAAGCCAACCTAAAGATCCCTTTTGATCAAATCAAAAGGAAGAACCCGAAGAAGAGGTAATGATTTCACCACCCTTCTCCAAGTTCATTTCTTCTTCCACTTCTTCTTCCTTTGTTATTACCATTATAAAATAATAACTACAGTATCATATATATACTGTGATGTTATTATAAATATGGTACAACCATATTCAGTATTATATCCATCCTTTGAATAACATGTCACCATACGTGCGTACGTACGGCTTACCGTCTCCACGTCATGGTGTAATTGTTATTCAATATATTATTGTTTGGATGGGTATAATAATGATGTGTAACTCATGTAAATAATAAATATAACATGATAATGATTCTGTATATATGATATAAAATCCAATTATATATTATTTTAATATCAAAAGAATGATATTGTCGCTCGTGCGTATGTACGGACTACCGTCTCCACGAACGCGATGAGATTCATTGTCCATCATATCCATTCAAGTATAATTATCATTTGATGATTTCAAAATAGTATGTAAGGACTTGATATCATTCTGGATATGAATAATATACATCCCATTAATAACGAATATGGCTCACATAACAAAGAATATAAAGTAAAATGAACCCGTTAACACCAGAAATGACGATAATTCTAAGATATTATTAACAAATCAATGTTAACAGATCATATATGATATCATATTAAAGTAATTGATTCTTTTATAATTCAATAACAACTATTTCACCGTTATACAGGAGGTAAACCTACCATAGACCAAGGAAAAAGTTCAAAGTAAGGTATTTTCTTATCTCACTTTCACTTCCGTGAGATTTCGATTGTTCGCCACTAAATTATTGAAAGTGGTGTATTGTGTATTGCCATTTGATATATATTATCATGATTCTCTTTATATTCATGTTATTATGTAAATAATTTGGTGGTTATTAACTTTTGGCCATATGACTCAATTGATTAACTTGGTAAGGGATTTTCTTATCTCACTTTCAATTCCGTGAGATTTCCATTTTTCGCCACTAAATTATTGAAAGTGGTGTATTGTGTACTGCCATTTGATATATATTCATGATTCTATTTATATTCATGTTATTCTGTAAATCATTTGGTGGTTATTAACTTTTGGCCATACGAGTCAGTTGATTAACGTGGTAAGGGGTTTCTTATCTCACTTTTAATTTCGTGATATTTCCATTGATCACCACTTAATTATTGCATGTGGTGTATGTGTACTACCCATGATTGTATTCATTGTGTAATATACTTTAATTTATGGGTATTTACATCATCATGGTATGATACTTCTTTCATGTGTGTATGTTTCGTATGTTACCTAATCGGTAAGGGAATTTGAGATTTCAATTCCCACTCATTTGGCTTTACGCATATTTCATTGATTATATTACTCCATGATTATGTGTGGAATCACTATTCATTTGATTATGTCATAATTTCCACTCCCCTTCCTGTGGATATAAGTTTGATACAAATAATCACTCATTGGTAATTCTCAAGTTATTGATATGAATTTGATAAGAGTAATTTTAACTCATTCCCCATTTGTTGAGTTAATCATCCAATTCGTTGGTGTTGTTTTTACAAGAATATGTGTGAATATCCTTTGATTGTTTTACACTGAATATCCAATCATATTTAGGGTATTTATATTTGTCACACATAATTATGTCATTGATTTATCCTTAACCTAAGGATACGACCTTTATGAGAGATTTCATCTCAATTTACATTCCATTGAGACTTCTTTGTTGATATACACCAAATCACTTTTATGTGGTGTATATAATGTACTTTGACATAGTATGTCATGAATCCATTTATTCTCATGATATTAAAAAGTTTTGATTACCTCAATGATTTGTATTCAAGTGTGTCTTTTTTTTAGAATCTCTAACTAAAATACAATTTTTAAATGTTTTAAAGACTTATTATTCTAAATCTTGCTCATTAATGTCCATGTTTTAAAAATGGTTTTAAGGATTTATTTATATGGACATTAAAGTTTTAAAATCAAAACTCCTTTTAAAAGTTTCAATGTGGTATGGGACACTTTGATTCAAAAATCTATTTTAAATGGATTCTTGACAAATATTGTGACTTTTGAATGATTTCAAGAAAAGGGGGATATTTCTCTCAAATTGTTTTGATCTATGTCAACATCCTTCATTATTCTTGATTGAGGTTAATGTGATACAATAAAATCTTCCATATTATAGCGAATGAGTTATGTTTGACTGTGGATGTGTTATTTTTATAGAATTCATGGTTTATGAGTAAAGTATTGACATTTCGTATGTTAGTTCCAATAAGAATGTTTATGTTATATTTCAACCTTTACTTCATATGAATGTGTTGGACAAGTATGTTCCAGGTCGGGGACTGGTTAAAGTAAGCCCTCCAGGTTTGGGACTGGTAAAAGTAAGCCCTCCAGGTTAGGGACTGGTAAAAGTAAGCCCTCTGGTTTGGTCTCCAGTTATTAGAGGCACTCCGGGTTGGTGTCCGGTTATTAGAGGCACTCCGGGTTGGTGTCCGGTTATTAGAGGCACTCCGGGTTGGGTTCCGGTTACAGTTAGCCACAAGGTCTTGGGACGAGGCCTTGAAAAGAAATTAAAGTTTAGCATTATGCATTCCATCATTATGAAAGTGGATATTGATATTGCATGTGATCATTCAACTAGTAGAATATCCATGTGAGTAAGTAAATGGCATTATTTCATTTTACCTTTTCCATTTTATACTGAAGTTCAAGTTTAAAAGGCTTTTGTTTTAGTTATAAATTGCCATAAGTGTTTATGCTTATTTATGAAAGCTTCTGCTATAATGTTATCCTTACTGAGCATCTGAGCTCACCCCTTTCAATGTTTTATTTTTCCTAGGATTATGAAGAATTAACTTATGAATGACCTGCAGGGATAGTATGAGGGGATATGAAGACAAGATGTTTTTTTTATGATGTAATGTAAAAAAATTATGGATGTATCTAGTTATTCCAAGGCTACTAAACTAATCGGTCTTTCGAGACTTGATCTTTCTCGTGATCATGCCAATGTTATGTAATAATGCACCGACTCTAGGTAACTAGGGTCGGGGCGTTACAGTTGGTATCAGAGGAAGTTTAGTACAAACCGTGGAAGCTAGATTTAGATAAACTCTGATTAGAGCACGTAGACCTAAGATGAACTTTGAGGATTAGTATAGAAAACTTCCTAGAATTTTGGTATTGTAATGATTTTTTGAGTTTTCCAAGAAATACATCCCTGTCTGGATACGAGCAGGTAGAGGTGGCTCTGGAACAGATGTACCTAGGGATAAAACCCGAAAACACCGCTTTGAGCTAGACTCGAACGGGAACTGGTACATGACAACGAGCCTTGCTGCACTCTTGGTTACGACACTCCTGGGGGATATGCTTTGGTAAATTCACAAGATTAGTATAAACCATTATTAAGGGAATACAAAAAATGCCCCTAAGAATATATGTCGGCAAATAGATTGTGGATAATGTAGATTTTAACATAGGGTACCCCAAGTTAGGATATATTGTTCAATTACAAGATTATCCTATTATGTCTTTTTTTTATTCCTATTAGATAAGTATTCAAAAACCCTAATTTTATTTTATTTTGTTAGTTGAAACATGGAGGGAGAAAGATCACGAACAACTCTTCTCTCTCTTCCTGAAGAACTACTTACAATTATTATCCAGAAGTCATGCGCAGACGATGTTGATACTTTTTCAAATGTCCAAGTTACATGCAAACAACATTATGAGACATCCAATACCTCTAGCATTGCACGATTCTTTCAAGGATCAAGTACTGACTGTGGGATAATGTTGCGCTCTCAACTTTCTTACCACGCTAAGCGTGGGAAGTACCATCAGGTTCTTTTCAAATTATTCACATTATCTCAAAATTACGATGCACTAAATGATTTTCTAGATGCTGCAGAAGAGGGAGACCTTCGAGCAGCTTATATGTATCAAATTATATATTTATGTCTTTTGGGATATACGAAATCTGATTTACCAAAACCTTATTTTGAAATATTTGAAGATGAATCAGTGAGAAGTTTTCTAAAAAAACATGTTAAAGACGATGTCTCCAAATTATATATAAGAAATACATATTTCTTTTATGATGCATCGATGCTTCCATCGATATAATCCAAAATGGATGAGGAGTTTTTGGGTAAAGGAAGTAGATGATTTGGAAAAATTCCTGAGGTACCATTGTGACACATGAACGCATTATATCAAAAGGAAAATCCGCCTAGTCTCTCCAGAGTTCATGTTGTGATCCACATATATCTAGTGACAAAATACATGACTGACCCAACACATGTACTCACCTATGAAGAATTATAACTGGAACTAGATCTATCTTATTGTGGAGAACCTATCATAATTCTTCATACCAAAGATCAAGTGTGGAGAAACCGGATGACTCGTCAGGTAAAAGATCTATGGAGAAATCATAAGATGGAAGAGGCAATGTGGGAACCCGAGGAACATATGATGAAGAACCTATGTGGAAATAAATGGATGGTGAAATGTTTAAAAGTGTTAGTGCTCTTTATTGATGGGTTTACTTTGGAATAATTTTCTCTTGTATTTGTAACCCTGCAGTTTGCCATGTGAGAATGATATTTGAGGAAGAATTGTCTCTTCTCTTGTGGATATAGGTATAAATAACAATTTGGTTTTATATGATCATTGGGGTTTGAAAAAATTATAAGTTATTATAATTTGGGATAAAAATGCAAAGTATGATATAACATTTGTGATTAAATTATGTTATTTTGAGGAATTTATCTCATTTTGGTAATATTATAAAATATAGTTTTTGAAAAAGGGCAACACGTAGACCGTGTGACAACCCGTCGCGTCGGACAAAGCTGTGGGAATCGAACCCACAACCAAAGTGCGATTGGGATTTATCGCCTACCACTGGACTACGTGAAGTCCCTGGTTAATGTGACTATTTTTTTTTGTTAAATTATTTTATTGATCAATAATAAGATTATTTGGGTTCTTATGTCTTATCAAATGAATACCCTTGGTATAGGAAAATGAATTGGTGATTAAGTGACAAATGTTATTTTGGAAGATGTTCGCTTTGTTGGAAACACTATATGCCCAAGGAAAATAGAATACAATGGGGTTTCATTTTTAGAGTAATGGTGGATTTTTATCTACGTTTTTATTCTTGATTTATAGTGATTTGGGTTATTTATGGAAATTATTAATCTATAACAGAGAATATGTGATGATGTTAATTACTTTTAATTATGTGACTTTAAGAGTATTTGATGTCATTTGGAGATACAATGTAACATGCGAGACTACATAATCAAATTCTTCTATGATTTGGGTTTCAATATTAGTTTGGATTATATTAAAGGATTTTAAGGACAATTGGTTATTGAATGGTATCTATTTAACTTTGGGGTATTGTTGGTTTAATTTTAGAAATTGAGATTAGTGCATATGTATCTCAATGAATATCCTTTTGGGGGATCATTAGATCATTCACTAACCATTTTGGTTTTGATTAATCTTCAAAGAAAATGTAAATATATGGTTTATCCTGCATGGATAATGTGATTCTATAGAAGTTTATTCTAGCTCTTCCAGTGTGACCAAGTCTTCTTGAATACTCATCGTTAAAAAAAATTGAGTTAGTGGTGGAAATTTATTAACGAAAGAAAATTTACTTAAAATGTAAGTATATCTCATAATGTTCTTAGTCAATATCATAAATGAATTCATCTTCCTTATGTAATGTATCTTTAAAAAAAAATGTTGTCCCTTTACTTTCCTACTAGGAGACTAATGGTCATTTGTCCCAACACAAGTTTGTGGTTTTCTCATTGTTAACTTTCTCCTGATCATGATTTCTATCCCTCTCCATCAGAACATGACACCTAGTTTATCATCCATATCCATGTTTTCTTACATGGAATCCTAGTATGGGTTATCTTGGATGACCCTTTTACCTCTCTTTCTTTCTTTTAAAGTGATAGTTTTATTGGCTCTTTTTCCGATGTGGGACTTTCCATTATATTCCCAAGCAAAATTTTAAAAATTGCGAGGACGAAATTTGTTGAAGGAGGGGAGAATGTAACACCCCATGTTTCCTAGGTATGTTTCCTTTCGAATAATGCAATGGCGTGCATTGTACACAACTTCGAGATTTTAACACACCATAACCAATCAAACTAGCCGTTATGAATAGTAATACCTACTTTTTGAAATTTTATAAATTCTATCTCTCAAAATGGACTTCATTTTTGGATTCTTAATATCTAAATTAGCCTAGGGTGAAATTTTGGTACTTTTTGGATAACTTTCATATTTTGATGAATAGTGAAAATTACTAAATTTTAATTAAAAACAACTTTTTTAATCAAATTAATTAATAGTGATAGATTATGAATTTGAGTTGTTTTAAAGTATATTTAGAATATATTTTTACCATTTAATATAATTTTGGTCATTGGACATAATTTTACAATTAAACCGAACATAAACAAGTGTAAATCTTTTGATAGTTATTATCTCTTAAAAACACGCTTTTTGTTTTGACAGCGGGAATTAATTTTAAATTAATTTCTGCCACTTCTGTGTTTTGAATTTAGAAAAATGGATTCCATATTTGGAATCAGGATGTTCAAATTGTGTAAATAGGTAAATTTTATTTTTATACATTTTGAATAATGACTGCGGTAAATATTTTATTTACCATGGTTAAGGGTAAATCCGGTAAGTAAGGGTTAAAAAATAATATTATAATAATACTAAATTACCCTAAAACGTGTCTTAACCCTATTGGTTGATACAGGGTCGACCATGGGCATCTTTGGGTCTATTTTGGGACCCCATGTATCCACTTGTAAGTGATAATGACACTTTATTTTAATTAAGTTAAAATAAATACAAAAATGACACAAGCATATATCTTTTAACAAAACAATTGTTACAGAGGGTTATATATGTTGGATTTTAGATTATAAATATTCCTTAGAAATATAAACACATTTCCTACATAATGGTATTTTATTTATAATTTTTAGACATTAAATAATTTAATTTATTTATGACACAATGATGATGCAGTAATTACTATAATAGTAAAAAATCAAAAATATTTGATATTATAAATACCCAAATAAATATAATATGAAACTTTTAATGAATTAAACTAATTTTCTAGGATAATATGATATATTAGGATTGATTTAATTGACTTTTTTCGAAGTAATAAATCTGTTATGAGTTTCACAAAAATGAACTATTGAATAGTATCAAAATTGACATAAAAGAGTTTTTTAAAATAATATTATATTATTAATTGATATTAAAGACCTAAAAATATAGGGTTCGGCCAAGAGACTTATATCATGATAGGTGTATCATTAATGGACCACTTTTGGGTCGCTTGTATGTATATGGTATGTTTATTAACCATATAATATAAAAATACAAAGAGACATTGTAAAAGTGAAACTAATTAATTTAGAGTTAATACTTAAAGATAAGGTTAATATAAGTACCCAAACCTGTCTAAATTCTATTGGTTGAGTTGTTTTCGACCCATCCCCACCTTAACCTTTGAATATTAAACTTTGGAGCCATTGGAAACCGAATATTAATTTATTATAAACTAATATCTCTAGCTTTTCCAAAGGTGCCCCTCACCCCTCTTATAAAAGGGCACTCCTCCTTCTCATTTCTTCACACCTTCAAAGCCCTTTGGTTCGGCCAAACCCTGCCCAAATACTCTCCCAACATCCCTCACTACAACCTAGGGGCCTTAGTTTTGATCAGAAAGCCAACCTAAAGAGCCCTTTTGATCAAATCAAAAGGAAGAACCCGAAGAAGAGGTAATGATTTCACCACCCTTCTCCAAGTTCATTTCTTCTTCCACTTCTTCTTCCTTTGTTATTACCATTATAAAATAATAACTACAGTATCATATATATACTATGATGTTATTATAAATATGGTACAACCATATTCAGTATTCTATCCATCCTTTGAATAACATGTCACCATACGTGCGTACGTACGGCTTACCGTCTCCACGTCATGGTGTAATTGTTATTCAATATATTATTATTTGGATGGGTATAATAATTATGTGTAACTCATGTAAATAATAAATATAACATGATAATGATTCTGTATATATGATATAAAATCCAATTATATATTATTTTAATATCAAAAAAATGATATTGTCGCTCGTGCGTATGTACGGACTACCGTCTCCACGAACGCAATGAGATTCATTGTCCATCATATCCATTCAAGTATAATTATCATTTGATGATTTAAAAATAGTATCTAAGGACTTGATATCATTCTGGATATGAATAATATACATCCCATTAATAACGAATATGGCTCACATAACAAAGAATATAAAGTAAAATGAACCCGTTAACACCCGAAATGACGATAATTCTAAGATATTATTAACAAATCAATGTTAAAAGATCATATATGATATCATATTAAAGTAAGTGATTCTTGTATAATTCAATAACAATTATTTCACCGTTATACAGGAGGTAAACCTACCATCGACCAAGGAAAAGGTACAAATTAAGGGATTTTCTTATCTCACTTTCACTTCCGTGAGATTTCCATTGTTCGCCACTAAATTATTGAAAGTGGTGTATTGTGTATTGCCATTTGATATATATATTATCATGATTCTCTTTATATTCATGTTATTATGTAAATCATTTGGTGGTTATTAACTTTTGGCCATATGACTCAATTGATTAACGTGGTAAGGTATTTTCTTATCTCACATTCAATTCCGTGAGATTTCCATTTTTCGGCACTAAATTATTGAAAGTGGTGTATTGTGTACTGCCATTTGATATATATTCATGATTCTATTTATATTCATGTTATTCTGTAAATAATTTTGTGGTTATTAACTTTTGGCCATACGACTCAGTTGATTAACGTGGTAAGGGGTTTCTTATCTCACTTTTAATTTCGTGAGATTTCCATTGATCACCACTTAATTATTGCATGTGGTGTATGTGTACTTCCCATGATTGTATTCATTGTGTAATATACTTTAATTTATGGGTATTTACATCATCATGGTATGATACTTCTTTCATGGGTGTATGTTTCGTATGTTACTTAATCGGTAAGGGAATTTGAGATTTCAATTCCCACTCATTTGGCTTTACGCATATTTCATTGATTATATTACTCCATGATTATGTGTGGAATAACTATTCATTTGATTATGTCATAATTTCCACACCCCTTCCTGTGGATATAAGTTTGATACACATAATCACTCATTGGTAATTCTCAAGTCATTGATATGAATTTGATAAGAGTAATTTTAACTCATTCACCATTTGTTGAGTTAAACATCCAATTCGTTGGTGTTGTTTTTACAAGAATATGTGTGAATATCCTTTGATTGTTTTACACTGAATATCCAATCATATTTAGTGTATTTATATTTGTCACACATAATTATGTCGTTGATTTATCCTTAACCTAAGGATACGGCCTTTATGAGAGATTTCATCTCAATTTACATTCCATTGAGACTTCTTTGTTGATATACACCAAATCACTTTTATGTGGTGTATATAATGTACTTTGACATAGTATATCATGAATCCCTTTATTCTCATGATAATACAAAGTTTTGATTACCTCAATTATTTGTATTCAAGTGTCTCTTTTGGTTAGAATCTCTAACTAAAATACCATTTTTAAATGTTTTAAAGACTTATTATTCTAAATCTTGCTTATTAATGTCCATGTTTTAAAAATGGTTTTAAGGATTTATTTATATGGACATTAAAATTTTAAAATCAAAACTCCTTTTAAAAGTTTCAAAGTGGTATGGGACACTTTGATTCAAAAATCTATTTTAAATGGATTCTTGACAAATATTGTGACTTTTGAATGATTTCAAGAAAAGGGGGATATTTCTCTCAAATGGTTTTGATCTATGTCAACATCCTTCATTATTCTTGATTGAGGTTAATGTGATACAATACAATCTTCCATATTATATCGAATGAGTTATGTTTGACTGTGGATGTGTTATTTTTATAGCATTCATGGTTTATGAGTAAAGTATTGACATTTCGTATGTTAGTTCCAATAAGAATGTTTATGTTATATTTCAACCTTTACTTCATATGAAGGTGTTGGACAAGTATGTTCCAGGTTGGGGACTGGTTAAAGTAAGCCCTCCAGGTTGGGGACTGGTAAAAGTACGCCCTCCATGTTAGGGACTGGTAAAAGTAAGCTCTCTGGTTTGGTCTCCGGTTATTAGAGGCACTCCGGGTTGGTGTCCGGTTATTAGAGGCACTCCGGGTTGGTGTCCGGTTATTAGAGGCACTCCGGGTTGGGTTCCGGTTACAGTTAGCCCCAAGGTCTTGGGACGAGGCCTTGAAAAGAAATTAAAGTTTAGCATTATGCATTCCATCATTATGAAAGTGGATATTGATATTTCATGTGACCATTCGACTAGTAGAATATCCATGTGAGTAAGTAAATGGCATTATTTCATTTTACCTTTGCCATTTTATGCTGAAGTTCAAGTTTAAAAGGCTTTTGTTTTAGTTATAAATTGCCTTAATTGTTTATGCTTATTTATGAAAGCTTCTGCTATAATGTTATCCTTACTGAGCATCTGAGCTCACCCCTTTCAATGTTTTATTTTTCCCAGGATTATGAAGAAGTAATTTATGAATGACCTGCAGGGATAGTATGAAGGGATATGAAGAAAAGATGTTTTTTTATGATGTAATGTAAAAAAATTATGGATGTATCTAGTTATTCCAAGGCTACTAAACTAATCGGTCTTTCGAGACTTGATCTTTCTCGTGATCATGCCAATGTTATGTAATAATGCACCGACTCTAGGTAACTAGGGTCAGGGCGTTACACCATAACGTTGGTATGTTAATTTACATTGGATCGTTGTATTATATTATACACATTTTTATCATCATCTTCTTGTTTCCTTCACTAAGAGATGTAGTGAGGAGACTCACACATTATAAAAACCTGAGTGAGAGATGACTGTAAATGTTGAGGATGTGATAGTAATTGTCGGTATTACTATCCATGGTATTTAAGTTTTATTTCCACCCGTTGAGATTGGATAGATATTTTATAGAAATTTTTTGGCCTCGGAGTTTTGGGGATGATGATATTGTAGATGAAGTTTATCAGTCATAGTGATGGATGGACATGTACTTCACATGTTTTCCTGCTGACATTCATGAATATTTTATCATGCATCATCCCATTCATATAACATGTGACTCATTATAGGGACACTGTTCACTGGTCACTCTAGTTTTCTTGTCTTCATTATGTATTTAGAGATACTAAGGTACCTTGATTAGGCTAGGAGATACAGGGGTGCATCTATATTCAATTTATAAATGTTTAATGAATTATAAATTTCATTCTAATCAGAATCACAATAACCTAGGCACATGTAAAATCATTATTTAGATGTGGTCATTGATGCATATCCCACCCATAGTACCCATTTTGTTGGTCTAAAGATTTATATAGATGTGCTTCATTAAGATCTACAAGTAAGATGGTATGATTACTAATTTTTATGGTTTATAGATGATAATATGAGTTATTATACTTAATATATATTTATTTATCTCTTTCAATAGTGATCATTAGAGTTAGAGCCAGTAATGAAAATTCTTTAGGACACCGAGAAAAAACATGGGTGCATACCTCCTCATTTTGGATATTGTTCTTCCTTCAAATTTAAGTGAATAAATTCTTATATTGACTAATAAAGAAAATAATATTAAAATTTTTTGAAATTAGAAGAAAAATATATTAAAAATATTCACATTTAATTTATAATTTCATTGATTCAAAATTGTTCTCTATTGTACCATATTTATGCAAACTGCACTATTGGGATTAACAATTTCATGGTTGTAGGGCCTCTCATACACATTGATATTTTTTATTGGAACTAGAAAGATAGTGTCATGTGGTAGTTTGTATTTATTCTGTGTATTTAATTTCTACCAAGATGTCCAGTAGTGCATCATTTTCAGGAGATTTTGGGGAGGAGAGATTTCGACCGGTGGTTATAGAAGGCATAGTATCTTGAAATCATGGGAAGATGTAAATCATTTGAAATAGAGATCAAGTATGTGATGTTATTCCTTCTATCAAAACATATCATGTTTGAGAAATGATATAGCCTTATTTATATACTATATCACTCACCACACTTCTTGGGGATTTAAGATCTGGTTAGTCATTGGCATTACATTATTTATTTTTTGTATATTCATTTATTTAAATTTTAATCTCTTTACAACATACTCGACAATATCATATTTTTCATATTTCTAATATTTAATAGAGAGATGAATTTTTTGAGGTATCATTTCATGCTGTAGGAAAGGACATGATCTTATCATTTCATGTTCTATATGATAGTATCTTTGATCTTACACATTAGGGGGACTATGTTACTACAATTTAGTGGATGTTCCTTCTTAGTAACATCTTCTAGTAGTTGCCGATGCTGATGATCTATGGTGATTAGAATATTGAACTTGTAAGGATAAATATGAGACATCACTAATTCTACTGAATTGGAAGAAGCTCTAGTAGATGAGCCTCAACCATTTGTTGATGTACACCATCATGAATGGGATCCATTACAATTGATATTTTATACATAGTTTTAACTAGGTATAGTTTATTCAATATTTTATATTAATTAATTTACAATCCCTGTAGATTTTTATTAATCCACCACGCCTCCTTTGATGGTTGGTCCTTCAAATTATTTTGTGGTAGAAGGATTAATTGTACATCTTGATTTCTTAATGACACCTCCTCCCAATGATTCACATATAGGGTAGTAGAGAGTTTAGGGTCATGAACCTATGGAATATCTCACTGAATATCATCATTATACTCATTTTAACAAAGGCTGGTGATATGGATATGAGAATCCCATTCACCCACCAAATTGTGGGATGTGACCTCATCATAGAAAATTATTGTACTCATTGATTATTATATTTTATATTAAATTAAAATATTTTAGAGAAATATTTGTCATCTATATTATAGTTTTTAAAATATATTTATGTCATTATTTTTATTTAAAATTTTTATATGTTTATCCAATTTTTTAAATTTCATTTAAATTTTACTTACATTTGAAATTTTATTATCATTCAATATCGGCTCCATAAAACATTTAAAAACTTAGTAAATTTCTACTAGAAAAATTTAAAATATTATAAAATATAAACTATGAATAAAATTATTATAAAATTCATAACATACACTATAAATTCAAAAAATTAGTAATAATGAATATAATTTCGTCAATGTAGTAACCCCAAGTTAATTTACATAACATATACATTATTTATTTAAAAATAATAATATTATCACATTATAAAATATTTACACATAAAATATATTGTATATAAAATTTAAATTAAAGTATTATAATTGAATAATCATATACAATATATTTAAAAACAAATGGAATGTAAAAAAATTATAAATATTAATTTTATATTTAAAAAATATTATTTTATGCGATTAAAAATATTATTCATTTATTGATTTCATGGAATTGTTTTTATTTTAAATTATAGTTTGTTTAGTTAATATTTCCAATTTCTTTTGGATTTTATTAATAACTTTTAATTTATATTCATTGAATATGCTGACCCTATCCTTTTAAACAAATTATTACATGATTTAACTCAAAATTATCTTCTAAATACAGACATTGGATCAAAAATCATATTGTATTCTGAAGACTAGGTACAAAATTAGTAAACAAGAAATAAGAATAAAATGTTATTTTATTAATATATGTGTTGAGATCCTAACTCCCATTGATTTCATATAACTGAATAAGATAACATAGGAAACACAAATAAAAAAGGGTTGAGTTAAAAATTCAATTAAGGGAATAAACATTGAAATAAATCATGGAACATGAGTCAGAAGGAATAACCTGATAACATAAAAGGAATTGGACATGAATAGGAAGATAGTGGAATAACATATAGAACAGGGAATCATATGATCATTGAAACATATGAATTTGGAAACAATATATATCATGACATAAACATGATTCAAATCTAACATCCAACAATATATCACATGGTGAACATAGACCCATAGTAAATTAGGTTTACGCCCTAATCCCATAAATAATATCAAATGAGACTAAAACATTACCCAATTCATTGAAGAACTATCACGAAGCACCGATCATTACATGTAGATGCATATGTGTTACAAATAAATAAATCATGCATAAGGAGTAATCCAATGGATTACCTATGGAATGAAATGGGTTTCATAATTACATCATAAGGTATATACAATGGTTATATTATAATCTTATATTTGATTTTACACCCCAAACATGGAAATCATGTTATTTTATTTCTTTTCAAGTTCATGGATCATTTGGTTGGGGTTTGGGTCGAGCCCTGATTTAAATTTATTAGATTATATTGACAAATAAAAGTCTTGGGCTTGGCAGAAAGGGGTGCATGACCAGTACACATTTGTGTGAAATCTAGTACCCTCTCCCAGAAATGTATGTGTATTGTTTTATAGTTTAGGGTTAAGGATAATATGTTAATCAAGGTTTGGGTGACTATTTAGAAACTTTTTGAAAGATTATTTCTATTAGGAATGGTTTCCACAATGTTTAGAAATCAATGTATCCAAACCTTGCGAGTTGGGCATATTTTTAAAATCATTGAATTCCAATATTTCCATCCCATGTTTATATAACTTTTTGGTATTTCCTCCCTCTTTCTGGTTTCTTGTTCCATAATAAATTCCCTAATCCATGTCCCATTGGTTCCCCATCCTCCATGGATACATCTCCAAGGTTTCAATATGAGTTTTTAGGGTTCTTGGATCCTTTTCCCCTATACCTATTCTCCCATATTAGTTTCATGGGGTTTCAATGGTTCTTTATTTCCATTCCACATCCTAGTTAATAGTATTTATGTTTTGGTTGTTTCTCATTGGATCTAAGGTATGTGGGTGGTCTTCTGGGCTCAGTTCATCCATTTCATGAAGTTTCATCAAATCCACTCTCTGTTGGGGTAGATGCCTCCATCTATTTCCTTCATAATGAAATCTAATAGATTATTGGGTATTTTTAAATAGTATATAAATTTGTTATAAATTATTTTGGAATGATTTTTTATGGTATTTTTTCTGATCCAAAAAATTAGTGGAAGTGGTTTCAAAGAGGCTTATTAAAAAATCTTATATTATAATTCAGACAATTTATTTTTTAAATATTCAATTAATCCTTCAAAATAATATTGTATGTTTTGAGTAGTGTTTAACCTTTTTAATGTTATGATATCAATATTGGATTGTGAATTTGGAATTATGTTTGTTTTTTGTTTTTTACTTTTATGGTTTGGGTCATATGTATGGAATGTTATGTCGGTGGTATAATATGTATCATTACATTAAAATAAATTTCTATAATTTCATGGATACTTGTGGTGTACCATTGGATGTGGGAACATTCATATGTGATAGTGGTCCACACATTTATGGGAACAAAAATGATAATGATCTTTGAAGATCATATTAAATTTAAGAAACATGATTTCAAAACAGATGCCCCTCCTCCTTTCTTTATTCAAAATTTCTATACTTCACTAATGGTATCGTTTTGTTAAAAATGATGTGAAAGTGGTCTCCAATTATATTTGAAATTATTACCCATTTGATACATTGAATGATGGTTGGTACCAAAATGATATCAAATAACATTTTTTATATTTATATATTTTATTGTATTTATCCTGGTTTTGAAATGGTGTTGGGAGTGAAATTGGATTTAGAACGTAAATAAAATCTTGGAATCACATAAAATAATGTGGTATATAATTTTTTTTGTGAAATGGTTTGAATTATCATGTCATCTGATGGACCTATTGGCACATGTTAAAATATTTTTACAATATGGGATCCCTATAGAAGATTTCCCGAGGTGGGTTATTACAAGGGTGGTGTCGGTGGTGGTGGTATGTAAGTACAGTGGTTGTAGGTAAGGTGATTAATGAATTTAAGGGGATCGTCCTTTTACTATGTAAGATTACCATTGTTTTCTTATGAATGTTATATACGGTCAAGTGGTGGATTTTTTTGACCCCGATTAGATGGGGTGGTACCACCTTGACTTTATATGGCTAGGTTGTACATGCCATTGGATTGATAGTTAGAATATCAAGATGGTTGTTGACTATAGAGATTCACCATATTCTAATAGGTGAGTTCGAACCATGAATGTCCAAGGATTGTTCTAGCAATGTTTATTAAATTACCATGGTTACAATCTAAATACTCTATATTATTTTTCTATTTTACACAGTTTATTATTTGGTATAACATTATGTTATTTTCAACATATCCATTTATCACCTATTCATGATCCATGTCTAGAATATGGTTTCTAAAATTTTAAACATCTTTTCAATGTAAAAATGTTGCATGATTTGTTTTTAAAAAGGTAAAGTTGTGATTGTTTATCAAGATTTATAAAAACCAATTTCTTTATATTTATTTTAAAATAGTGATTGTGGAATTTTTATGGAAATGAAATATATCAAATATATGGTGGTTTCTTATAGAGCTGTTAAATATCACACCATACTTATACCATTCGAGGATGGTAGAACCAAGATATTTTGCAGATGCTTGTTTCTAGTTTGGATTCTCACCTTAGGATTATGTAGGTCTTGAGGTTGGGGGTGACCATGTGGTCATGTGCAGTTCATGTACGGTAGTTTGATCTCAGTTTTGTATTCATTTTATGTTTTTTTAGTTGTGGGATTTGTATGAGTTTTTATGTTTATTGATATTTAATCATTGTTGGGTTTTTATCTTTTTTAGTTTATTTAATTGATCCTAGTCTATTGGGAAAACTCATTCCCATTGTAATCCCATTGATTCCAAGCACAAGATTTTATCGCATGTGGAGAGGGAAAGCCATTCATTTTTTGTCTCATACTGGATCAGATGTCGATTTAGATGGAATACTGACCTACTTCTTGAAACATAATTTTATGTGAGGACCTTTTATATTTGGGGAGCTAGGTATATTATATAATATAAATATCGTGACATGATAGGTAGTTATAGGAAGGACATCATGAACCCTTTATTGTTATGATCCTCAAGATTCTAATGGTTTTCTAGGATTTAAGTCTTCTGTCATTTTTTTGGATTGAGGAATGAAAATGGATATGATATGGTGTCATGTTGTTATATCACATGGAGTAGTGACACATGTGAAGTCTGAGTGCAGAGTTAAATATCCTCCAAGTTGTGGATGATTACATGGGGCTGGGGCCATTATACAAGTCTCCATGTTATGAAATAAAACTAGTTCTTCCCCCTAGTAGTGTGGGTTAGTTATATTTTGTTTCGGTCTTAGAAGATGTGAGTAATATTTTTAAATTAAATTGATTTTTAAAATGTAAATTATTTCTTTTGAGTTGTTTTAGATTGTAAAACATGCTTTAAAATAGAATGCAATTTCATTTGGGAGTTTTGAAAATGTATTGGTTTGGGGATAAGGCGGTATGCGAGTCCCATTGTATTCCTTATGGATATTTTTATATGTCTAGATACATGAGGAAAGTGTATGTTTTCACGTGTGTATAGATGATTTAAGACTAAGTGGTCTGAATTCATATGTGATGGTTCATGGGATTCCATGGGTGAGTATTTCGTGCTAATGTTTTGGATTGGTTTTTCTAAATTGGTGCTTGAAAAGGGAAAAATATGTTTGAAATTGGTTTTTCTTTGATAAGAGGGTTATATTATGAAAATTGGATTTGGGCATTGAAATTTTTCCTACGAAGAAGGTGGTTTTTGTAATTTAAATGAGATGGTGGTTTTTGGGAAGTGGATTCTGATATGTTTGTAGTTTTTGGCTTGATATCTTGGTGTTTTGGTTTGATATGATCCTTTTTATTTTTTTTATTGAGGTTAGTTTTGGTTTTGTGCTTCTCGTTTTGATCAGAATATGCCATCCAAAAAAGGTCCCCCAATTTTCTAGAGAGTCTCATCCAATTTTTTGTTCTTTAAATTTTTTCATGTCTGTCATGGTGATTGTAGTCCATTGAAGGTCATGGAATGGATTATGTAAGTTGAGAGTGTCTTCATATTATTGGGAACTCATGATGTTGTGAGAGTGTGTGCTTATTTGGGTTCATATGAAGGTTGAGGTTTTGATCAGTGGGGAATAAATTTATTGTCATTATTGTAAGTTTGGACGACATTGTAAATCATTAAGACCACATTTTTTCTAATGATACATAATTGAGGATGTGAAGCTGGGGAAGGTGGAAGAGCTTTGGGATGTTTTTCAGGGCTAGAAAACAGTGAAATATTTAGTTGACCACTTAAAATTGTTGGTTTCGTTCCCTCTAGTGGTGGTTTTATAAGTTACGTTGAAATACCCTCTTTTCATTTTTTGAATTCATCTAGGTATCTCAGAAAATGTTCTCTCATCATGTGAATTCTAATTCAACAAGTAAGTGGATGAGGCGGTTTTAGATGTTTTGGTTCAGAGGATGATATTAGTGGTGGTGGTATCCTCTGAAGTTTACCTAACTGGTGAGGGGTGTGTAAAAAAGAAACATGTTCCTGTGAAGTCTCCCTTATTGGTTCCAGCTTCTTGATCTTCTTACAACTTTATTATGTCTTTTCAGTGTGTCCAGTTTGGAAATTTTAAGTCATCTTGTTGAAATATTCTAATGACATGTCATCGTTGTGGTCGTCTGGGTCAATTGAAGAAGTTATATAGTAATCATTTCCTAAATAGGAGGTCTTTATTTGAGGATTATAGTGCCTAACAATGATTAGTTGGATGATTTAGTCATTGGGGCTCCTTCCACATGACTTAGATTGAATATTTTTCATATTGTAAATTTATTGAGGGGTGTGTTAGGAAACCTAGGACCATTTTTAGTCCCTAATGTTTGGGTGGAGATGCCTGAAGTATCCTGGTTTTTGTTTTTATGTTGTTACAAGATTGTTATTTCCTTATAATAGTGTTTTGGAATTTTTCTATTGAAATTAAAGTAATTGTACTAATAATAATGTGGGTCTCAATTTGGTTTTTGTTTTCTGAGTGTACTTAGCTATTGTGTGGGTAAGTTCAGGTATTAATTTTCACTCATTTCAAAATGATGAATCTTACGGTGTTTCTGAAGTGTGGTTTTTGATCAATTTTTTTTGCTTTGGGATTCTTTCATGGTGTTTCCCTAGAGTTGGGTCTCAGTTCATATAGGAAATTTTTTGTTCTGGTGTAAGTTTTATTTAGCTAGTGCAAAGTTGTTTGGTTTGGTAGTAATGGGAGATCCCTCATTAGGTCGATCTAAAGTCATGAAAAAGGTGGTGGTTGAGTTCTTGTTGTGTGGATACCCCCTATTATTCGTCTATGTTTTCTCATGTTGTGGATTTATCGATATTGGGTAGTTCTGACTTGTGAAGTGAATGTTCACCCCGAGATTTGTTGTTATTTAGACTAGTTTCGGATTTGCGACCGAGTTTTGATGACCATTCGATTAGGTTACATTATGGGGGAAGAAAGTGTTTTTTAGGATAATTATCACACCGAGACTTTGGAAATCATTTTATTTTATTGTTTTCATGATATTGGATCCTTTAGATGGTGTTCATATTGATCTTTGGTTTAAATTTTTGATATTTTTTTGAAAAATTAATGTTTTGGGCTTAACAGTAAGGGGCGTACATATACCTCATGGTTGAGGGAAATCATGTTCCCTAAAACAGGTAATTGTGATTCTTGTTTTGGTGTCTTGGGGTATGGTGCACTATTTTCACTCAGTTTTGCAAATGATGTGACAAATGTATGAGAGGTTCTATCCATTTCTTCAGTGGAAATCTTATCAATTTCACATGGTTTTGGAGACCTTTCATCCAAACTCTGTGAGTTTCCATGATTTCAAATATATTGGAATCCTAATTTTTCCCTCACCTCTTTTTTCATGTTTTTTAATTTCATCCCCATTTCTCATTTTTGAAGAAGGATGGGATCCCCTAAACCTTATCCCAATGAATCTCCTCTTCCCATGGATGCATCTCCGAGGTTCCATGTTGAGTTTCATTGGCTTTTTGGCCTTTTTCTCATCTTCCTCTTCTCCCATATTAGTTCATTTGTATTTACATGGTGGGATAATATTAGGAATAACCGTAATGTTTAGGGTTTATGTGATGATTTTTTTCTCTCTGGATATAGTAATTGTGGTTTATCTGTTGGTCTCAGTTATTTCATCACTTTAAAATTATTCACATACACATTTTGTTGAGGTAGGTTTTTATCTTTATTTCATTTATGATGTAATCCATTTGATGATTTTGTATTTTTAAATTTTACATAAATGTGTTTATCATGATTTTGGAATGATGTTTTGTCTTAATATTTTTTCTATTGGAGAATATAAGTGGATGTTTTTATTTAAATAGGTTTAAATAAATATATTATATATTTATGCACACATGGTATTTGTTAAATTTTTAAATTTTTCATAAAAGATAAATTTTGTGTTTTTAGTACTATTTATCCTTGGTTATGTTATGATATCTTTATTGGATTGACAACTTGGAGTTATCTGTCAGTTTTGGATACTTTTATGGTTTGGAAATTATGTGTGCCTTGTTATGTTATTGGTAGATTATATTTCATTATATTAAATAAAAATTGGGAAATTTCATGGATGCTTTTGGAATTCCATGGGATGTGGGTATATCCATGTGTTTTCATAGTGTATACAACAATGGGTCCACAAATGATAATGGTCTAGGTTGAATGTTCCCAATTTAAAAAATAGTATTTAAAAACACTTATCCCTCCTCCTTATATCCTTTTCAAACATTTGATACCTTACTAATGGTCCATGGGTTCCCAAATGACATCAAAGTGGTTTAAAATTATATTTGAAATTCTGGACCATTGTGTACATTGAATGATTATTTCCTCTTAATTGGTCTAAAATCACATTTGGAATCCTTATGAATTTGGGTGTTTTCATCCTGGTATTGAAAATGGTGTTGGAAGTGAAATTGGATTTTGAAGGTAAAGGCTTGTTTTGCATCATGTACATGAAATTGGAATTTAATGTTGTTTGAGGAATGGTTTGAAATATCATGTGATGTGGCGGCCCGATTGTCACTTGTGATAGAATTTTTACAATATGGGTGCCCTTATAGAATATTTTCTGGTGTGGGTTATCACATGGGACATGTTAGTGGTTGGGGTAGGCAACTATTTTTGTTGCATGTAATGTTAGTCAAAAACGCAAGCACCTCCTCTATTCACTATTTAGTATTACCATGGGTTTCCTATGTGTATTTTTGATGGTTTAATGATAGTTTCTTATCGACCTTGGTTATACGGGTTGGTTCCCCTTGAATTTATAGTTTTTGGTGGGATGTTCCACTAGATTGGTAGTTAGAATGGAAAATAAGTTATAAACAATAGAGACACAACATATGTCAGCATGCGATTCCAATCCATGTACATCTAAGTATCACTAAAGGGGTGTTTAGGAAATTCCTTGTATTACTGTCTTTATTTTATTGTTTATTTTTCAGATTTTTTAGGATTCCTATTTGGTATCACATTATTTAATTTTCAACATATCCTTGAATCACTTATTTTGGATCCATGTGTGGAATATGGGTTCTAAAATGGTAATTTTATTTACAAAAGGTAATGTGGTGTGTGTCATTTTGAATAAAGGAAATAATTGGTTTTTTATTGAAAATGATAAAAAAAACTTGTTCAATTATATGTATTTTAAACTTTTGTTTATGAAGTATTTAGGGAAAGAAAATGTAAGGATTCTATAGTGGTTGCCTGATGAGAAATTAAAGCTCAAACCCTACTTTTATCATTCAGTGCAGGTAGACCTGAGTAATTTTGAAGGTTTAGGTTTCTGTTTCAATTTCTAAAATGTGGATCAGGTCGGTTTTGAGTTTGGTGGTCACCAAGTGGTCATATGGAGATATTGTAGCATAGTTCTCACTCGGTTTTGTATTCTATTTCTATTTTAACTTTCCGTTTTTGTATCTGGTTGAGTTTTTGTATTTATTGAGATTCGTTCATTTTTGGTTATTCTTCTTTTTTTAACCTATTTTATTGGGAAAAATTATTCTCATTATGATCACATTGATGCATTTCACTAGTTTCTAGCCCATGGGGATCAGGAACGCCCATCATTCCATCTCTCAGAATAGGTCAGATGTCCGGATAAATGTAATCTCATATGATATCCTAAAACATTAGATTATTTATTAAACTATTCTTGAACATTAATAATGTAATATATATATCTATCTCATGAATAATTATATCAAATTTAGGTGAAAATTTTAAAAATTATGGCTAGGTTAAAATAGAAATGTGACAGTGGAGTGGAAATTTAGGGAAAATAATATAGTCATTAAAAGAATAAATAAATAACAATTTCATTAAAAATTAATGAAATAAAATTAATTTTCATGATAAAATGTGTGATTTTGGAAAATACCGTTGACTTGAAACAATATATAGAGTGTACATGAAAATTTGTATGAAATAGAGAAATTATATTTAATTGGGTTTTCTTATCAAGAGAAATTGATAAGGCACTTATTTAAACTATTTATTATATCATAAAATAAATACTAATTAATATATATATATATATATATATATTGGAATTATATACATAGTATATAATAAATATATAATACCACTGAATAAATAACCTACGAGAATGTGTGATAATGCATTATCAAAATTAAATATGGAGGTTCAAAGAGATTCTTTAACTTATGTATGAATATTTTATACACTTTCACTTAATATCATTGATAATCAAATAAAATTAATTCATTTATTAATTAAAAAAAATTACACATATATATGATTTATTATTATTATTATTTCTTTTATATCATTTTATATGAGTTATGATGTTTAATTCTGTTGTTCCAAGAGTATTCTTTCATGGTTTTATGGTCATTAAACCTATGTATATTGGTAGATGTTCTTGTAAAATTTGAATATTACTCCAAAATAGATATAAAATGGTATTAATTCACTTATTTAATATTTATTGGTCCTATATATAATTTTTTAACTAATCATTATTCAAATGATAAAGCATTAAAGATTGATGTTTAGCTTATTTTGACGGGTTTTCCAACCATTCCAAACTAGTTTCATCTGAAATGATATTATAGCCACATATTAATTAATAAATTTGATATATATATATATATATATTATGTTAAACAATTATATTTGAATTTAAGCACTATATGAAAATCATTGTGGGAAACTAAAACTCTTTGTCCATGAAGGTGGAAAACTGACATATCACAGATGATGTTTTATATTTTAGAATAAGAGGAGGAGAGAAGATATTTGATGATGGATATTAAATTAAAAAAACTATATTATATTTTATATTTTATACTTTAGTTATAATGACATGAGGGATTTTGGATGAAGATAAGGTATACAAAATAAAGAATTTAAAAGATGAAGATGGGGGATTTTTCCCGTTGAATGTCATCTCCTTGAGGGCCTCCTTGAGGAACATGGAGTAGGTATTCTGGTGGGACAAGAAATAATAGGATGTCAAAAAATGACTTAATATGGTAATTGGATATAATTTTGGAATGATCCAGGTGTTATAATGTGTGAAGATAAGAGGTTGTTAGGGGTCATATTTATATGGGGAGGAGAAGGGTGTTTTGATAATAATATGCATTTGATAATTATTTTTGGCTCATAAATTTAAATAATATTGGTTATTGTGACTATATAAAATAAATAGTTATTTTTATTATGTACTAATCTGTTTTACCATCATGAATTACTCAAAAATTCATGTATTTGTTTTAAAATGTAAAATATCATAAATTAATGTATTCCACTATTTACCAAAAAACGAATCTCTTTTAAAAACCCCCAAAGATAACCTATCCTTTTTCCATTTTGAATATTTTAAAAATGGACACCATTTTATGAAACAAAATCCATATATAAGAATTTTAATTTTTAATTAAAAGCATCATTTATTCAAAAAATATTTATTTTAAAATTTTAATTGATTCTATAACCCTTTAGAAAATTACTTATTATCTAATAAAATTATATTATAAAAAAATAAAACAAAATATTAATTTGAAAATACAGATTAGGTTATTATATCTTCTTTGAAATATTTATTTTAAAATTTCAATTTGAAAATTTACATTTTACAAAAAACATAACACTTGATTTTTTATCTTTAAAACATTTACATACTTGTACCATGATATAAATATATAATATTTTCATTTTCTATGATTTTTAACTATTATTTTACATTTTCATAGGAGTTTTTAACATTTTAATTGTCTGAATACTATTCTTAATAGTCATATAACTATTTAGATGGTCAGATTACTATTCCAATGGTCATATTTATAACAGTTATATAGGTTTTCTATATTCTATAAATACCTCTCTTTAAATTAATTATTTATTCACATATATTTTATCTAACTTTTATATATACAATAATATTCATAATTAATATTGTATTATTGAAATTATGTTTTATTTTTATAGCTTTATTCATGAGTGGGGTCATTCTAGTGGATCGATCAGATCTAGATTATCATATGGTAATATTTTATATTCTTATTAGTTTAGTTTGTGATTATCCTATCATTCTTTTTATACAAAAAAATGTTTGGTTTCATAGTGTGTTTTATGATTTTCATAATATGTAGAATAATTATATTAAGGTAACTTTGCTTGATAAAAATTTTGTGTCATTACATTCTTTACCCTAATAAAATTTCACCGTCAAAATTTCTATTTTCATACTAAGGTAAATATTGGATATGGTACTTATCCTTCATCTCTTCCACATATTCCTAGGTTGCCTCTTCATATTTATGGTTTATCCCTAATACATTAAAAAGGTGAGTGTTCTTATTATGTATAACCTTATCTCTATGGTCCAAGATCATCATATAATGCACCTCCTAAGATGGGGTATTTTTTAGTTGTACCACCACTAAATTCAAAAAATGTGAAGGATCTTTTATTTATATACTCAAGAGAGGTTTTTGACCACGTCATGTAATGAAGACAAGTTTGGTGTATGTTCTAGTCGATATTCCACAACTCCAATGAGATACTGAATCTCAAAGCGGTTTATGTACCTGGGACTTAGCCCCCCCCCCCACTTCAGAAATCTCATGAAACTATTCCAAATAGAAATACTGAGTAATTACTTATCTCAAACCATAGGCCCATCATGTATTGAATGCATAGCTCTTATTTCAAATATTATAATCTCGGATGTCCTTCTGATTAGAATTGACCTTTTCTACAATTTTCTAGACAATTTATAGTTCTGTATGCTTTCATTCACCTACATAATACCATCATCTATGTTTTATATATCTTTTTCTATAATGGGATTCATATGGATCCCTTAAAATCATGAGTGGAAACTTTTTTTTTTAAATAACTCAGGAAGAGTAGGTTGTTGGTCTGATCCTCCTTTGAAGTCCATAGATCATGTTATAAACATGTCTTCCAATGTATGAATATTCTTTTTAGACTCTCTATCATTGTAGGGTTGGAAAGAAATATTGAATTTTAGCTCAGTTCTTATTTAATGTTGCTTAATCTTCTAGAACATGGAGGTAAATCTCAGATATTTATCATATGAAATAGATAATGGTACTTCAACATGCCTCCCAACTTCTCAGAATTATATCCATGAAAATTGATTGATTGATATGTCTACTATAATTATAATTTATTTCCACTATTTTCATGATGATCCATATAAACCCATATAGATTTATTTCTTGTCAATGTCTTCAGTTTATAGTGAAATGGCCATTTGTGATGTTTTTCATATTTTAATGAATACATGTGTAGTGGTAACCTTATTCCCTTAGACATTATCCATTAAATATTCACATTCTAAAATAATTGGAACATTTATTTATATTCAGTGATCTCATTCTTCGTATTATCCCACAACCAGTTCTCGCAGATATCAAGACCCTACTATGTGATCTCTATGTAAAGGTAGAAGGTTGATCTTTGTGTATCACTCAAAATATCCTTCTTCATCTCAATATTTTATGGTACACATTCTTATAATTAAAATTTTATGACTCCTTCCAGATTAATTTTTAATTCTGATGATTTTCCATTTATGATTGCTTCCACCTACATCAAAATCTTCACAACACATTATTGAGAATCCTTTACTATCTCCAAATGGGATTAATTATCAATAATTTAAGAAAAGAAAGTATGGTGTTCTTTCTTTTATGATTCCCATGTCCTTCAATTTGAAGTCCATGAAGATTGTATCTTTTTCAATTCTCATCATTCATAATGTTTCCAGATCCTTTATACATAAAGCATCATTGTCTTTATTTATCTTTTCATGATATGAGTTTATTGAGAATTAAAACTCCTTAATGATATCTAATAATCTTCTTGGGAAGATATTAACCTTGTTTTGTGTAAATTTATCCTTTATTCTCTCAGTATTAGTATATATCCCACACATAACCACACAGATATAATGCCACCAGATTTTCAACATGAAGATCATGGACACTAAATCTAAATCCTGTGTGGCATATTTTATCTTAAGAACATTCAGAACCCTTTAAGTGTATATTGTAACATTATAATTATTCCCTCGTAAACAACATAATCCCTTAATTGATGAATTCTTTGTATACCACAATGTGTTCCCCACTTGTGGGTAGTGTACGTACTGTGTGTTGATAAGCCTTCTTTTCAATTCATTTAAGTAGTCATCACATTCACAGATCCATAAATACATTGCTCCCTTCTGAGTCATCATTATTAGTGGGTTTTGACATCTTGATCAGTTCCTCACAAATTTTTTGTGATACCCACCTATACCAAAGAAAATTTGGATCTCTATTATAGATACTACTCTAAGACACTCTTTGTTTTCCTTTTTCTTTGAAGGGTCTAGAGATATCCATTTTTTGAAGATAAATTTCAAAATTAAAGAAACTTACACGATCCAAAACTCACATTTACTATACTTTTCATATAGTTTCTCACATAAAAATGCATTTATCATAGTATTCAAATAGTACTCATGGCCTTCAATTCTCTTGGAATATATCATAATATCATTTATATAGTCTACCACAAAATTATTAATGTAAAATCTAATGTATCTTTTCATTATGTCCAAAATTATTTAGGGGGAATTAGGGTGTTTGAAGAGAATCACTGTGAACTCATATTTCCTAGAACTCATATTAAATTTTTTCAATGGAATACAATACTCATTTTCCTTTAACATGTTATTTTCTGACTGAAGGCCCAAATTGGAGAAATACTAGTCATTGCATAATTATTGGAACAAGTCATCTATCTCTATAAGGGGTATTTTTTATTTATTGTAATTTTGTTAATCCCAATATATTGAATGCATATGCACATTTATTATAAGGAATCAGCTTTAGAACATTATATAATCTTGAATTAAATGAATAATTCACATTAAGGATCTTTTCAAGTTTAGTGTTTTAGAGAATTCGGCCATAATTATTACATATCAATTTGAAAATTATATATAGACACTACTACTCGGAACCCATTTTTTAATAAAATAGAAACTCTTAAAAAGAATAATTTCTACTTCCAGGTTTTAGACAACATGTCTTATACATGATCCCATCCTTTACCATATTCATCATTAAGTCATGTAGAAAAGAATTTCAAAAACATGGGATGAGCATAAAAATCTCATTAAGGGTTATAATATAAGGAATGAAAACATTATCCCATCAATAAATAAAAAACAATGAAACCATAATTTTTAATCATAACATTAATTATGAAATCATAAGATTTATGAATAACATAAATAAATCGTAAATCATAAAGGTAACATTGGGCATACATAACATACATACATTTTAGATTTCACAAATTCTTAGGGAGATACGCATAGAATACCTATCATAGTATATTCCCTAAATATGTTAGGATAAACATTAATGTTTACCATCTTCACAGTACCCAATGCATTGGAGAGCTATCTCAGGCTCACTAGCCTTAGGTTTACCATGAAATCACCCATATTCATAAACAATACTGAAGTAAAATAATGTAGTTGTAACATATAAAATGAGATTAAATGAAAGATAATATCTCCACATTTCTATCAAAATATATTATTTCATGATAGTTACACAATCAATTCTTTGTCAAACCATTTTTAGAAATCATTTAGAACATTTGATAAATATATTTTTTAATCAAATTGTTCCCTACCAATTTGAAACATTTAAATGAATAATCATTTGACAACATTAATGTCTTTATAAATAAATTTTAAAACCCATTATGAAAACATGAAATTTAATGAGAAATATTAAGAAGAATAAATCTTTAAAACATTTTAACTGATATTTTAGTTAAAGTGTTTTTAACAAAATGAGAGACTACTGAATACAAATAATTGAGGAAAAAAACTTATCAGATCATTAAAATATAATAAGAATAAAGGGATTCATGATATAAATATCCAAAGGATATTCTATACACCATATAATATTTAATTAGCTCATAACAACAATGAAGCCTCAATGGAATACAAATTGAGATGAAATAACTTATAGAAAATGTATCCTTATATTAAGGATAAATCAATTAAATAATTATGTGTGAAAAATAGAAATATACACAATATTATGGGATATTTGGTGTGAATAATTCGTTGAACATTCACACATATGTTTGTAAAAACAACACCAATGACTTGGATGTTTAACTCAATGAATTGAAATTCAGTTAAAATTACTCTGATCAAGTTCATATCAATGAATTGAAAATTATAAATTGAGTGATTATGTGTATCAAAATTATATCCACACAAAGCGTAGTTAAAATTATGACATATATAAATAAATAGTGATTCCACACATAATTATATCCTGAAATAATTAATAATTAGATGATTACCCCATGGAATGGAAATTGGGTTAAAAAGTTCCCTTACTGATTTGGTAACATACAAAACATACTCCACATGAATGAAGGATCATATAGTGAAGATGTAAATACCTATAAATAAATGTATATAATATAAATAATACAATCATGGGAAGTATATACACCGCACAAAAGGAAATAGTATCAAACATAGAGTGAATCTCGTGGGAATAAAAAGTGAGATGAAAACACTTAGCACCTTGTAATCATAAAGTCATATTACCAAAAGTTAATAACCACCAAATGAGTCATAGAATACAATGAATATAAATAGAATCATGATAATATATATCAAATGGCAGTATACAATATACCACATTCAATAAATAAGCGATGAACAATGGAATTCTCATGAAATTAAAAGTGAGATAAGAAATCCCTTACCATGTGTCCGACTTGACACGTTCATTCATTAATCTACTAAATAATAAAATAATGTTAGTTTACACTTTGTTAAAAACCATTTTAAATTTTATTTTTCATTTTATATCACATTTTACCATGTTATAAACATTATGAATTCATTTAAGTTAAAAATGTATGTTTTGTCGATATTTGGTAATTGAGTAAAAAATGACCTTCTTATAATTACAAATTATTCATGTGGTCAAAATTCCATTAAATATAGAATGATATTAATGATTTAGATATCATATATATCATATTATATATATATACATGTATTTATAATATTACATAACATTTGGATATAAGAAATGAAATGCACCGTTCATGGAGACGGTAATCCGTACGTACGCATGAATGATCCTTTCAATTAAATTCCATATTTAATGGAATGAAAATGTAATGATAAATATGAATATTATAATTCCATTATAATATAATATATTATTTAAATATCTCCATCCTTTATATGCCCCATGTATGGCATGAATGAGTCATATCACATTGAGTGGGTGGTAGTCCGCACTTTCTCAAATTAAATTATCATATTTAATGACTATAGAACCCATAAATGTATTATATAAATAGAAAATTACGAAACATTGAAGCAATATAAATATAATATATATCACATATAAATAAACTTCCATCTTAAAGTCCACCATAAGAAGCGGTAGGAGAAGATTGAACAATCATCTTTTCGTGAGGTAGTAGTTCGTCGTCCACAGAAACAGTATGTTCTTTTCCCATTAGATAGAGTTGTGTGTGAGTGTAGTTAGAATCCAAATCATAACAAAAAACTATAATATTGGGTATAAGGGTTTTTTTTAAATGAAATAAAAATATTTTAGGGTGTTAGAGAAGTAATTTAAAACAATAGAACTTAAGAGAAGATGTTACCTTTAAATTGGGTATCTCCCTTCGTTTTGAACCAAAACTTTTAATTATATTTTCTTCTTCCTAGGTGATGGATTCTAAGAGAATGAGAGAGATGTCAGGAGATTAATTGGTATGTTCTTGGATGACACAAGTCAATTGAGAAGTGTGACAAATGGGTTAGATGTTATGTATTTTCATAAGGGGGATGAGGGGCTTTTTACGAATGTTAAAAAAATAATATTTTGTTATATAAAGATATTTAGTTTCTAAAGGTCCAAAACATATTAATGTCAAAGATAAGATGACTCATGTTCAAAATAAAATCATCCAATATGAATTGGACAGGTTTTGGATGTTTTTTCAATATTTATAATCTTATTTATTAAAATAAATCATTGATGAGGTAAACACTACATCATTGTTCTGTCATAAATAATTTTAATTATTTGATGCCTAAAAATTATAAAAAAATTATCAAGATGTGTGAAATATTTTTATATTTTAAATGAAAATTTATAGTCTATATGATAACATATATAACCCCATGTGAGAATTTATTTACTATAAGATAAATGTTTAAGTTATTTTTGTCATTACATTAAATTAATTAATATGAAGTGTCATTATCACTCTCATGTTGCTCTGTGGGGTCCCAAAATCGACCCAAGGATGCCCATGGTCGGAAATGTATCAACCAATAGTATTAGGACACATGTTATTGTAATATAATATTATTATTATTTTATTTTCATACAATTATTTAATAGATTTACCCTTTTACCATGGTAAATAAAATTTTCACTGATGTAATATTAATAATTGCTAAAAATAAAAGTTACTTATTTACCAAATTTGGACCTCCAAATTCCAAATATTGAATCCATTTTTATAAATTCGAAACACGGAAGATGTAAAAATTAATTTAAAATTAATTATCGCTGTAAAAACGTTTTTTCACTACAGGAAAACTAACATATACCAACGGTTTGGAACCATTGGTATAGGCCTACAAACCGTTTCCAGGTAATCCGTTGGGATAGGTCTATACCAACGGTTTTCCGAAAACCTTTGGTATAGACCTAACCCAACGGTTTTGGAAACTATTGGGATAAGTAAGATGAAAATCTATACTGATGGTTATGGAACCGTTGGTATATGTATTTCAAAAAAAACCATTCACTGGGATTTGTTCCCAGGACCCCTATATTACCATTGAAATAATTAACCACTAACCTAACATGACTTTTGTGAATATAATTACAAAAATATATATATGTATTCTCATAATTATTTTAAATTTTTATTCATATAATGTTATGGGTAAGATTAACTAATAAAAAATCAAAGGATCTATACCAACGGTTTTCAAAACTGTTGGTATAGATTTGGATTGAGGATTTTGGTTCTTGGGTGACGGTTGATTTCTGGGGGATAGGTATGCCCTTTCCTAACAGTTTGGCCAAACCGTTGGGAAAGGTGGCCTTATAGTGGGATTTCCCAAGGGTTTAGACAAACCGTTGGGAAAGAGAACCAATACCAACGGATTTTACAAACCGTTGGTATAGAAGCATTGGGAAAGGAATGATTTTTAGTAGTGTTTTAAGAAATAACAACTATCAAAATATTAACACTTATTTATGTCCAATTTCAAAGTAAAATTACTTCCAATGAAAAACATTGTATTAAATGGTAAAAATATAATCTAATTACACTTTATAACCATTTAAAAATATAATCTATCCATATAAGTAAATTTTATTAAAAGGCAGTTATGAATTAAAATACAATAATTTTCACTATTCATAAAAAATGATCTTTATCAGAAAAATACCCAAAATTTATTAAAATTAAATTTTAATTTCCTGATTATAAATAAGAATATTATTTTGTCAAATTGAACATATAAAAGTGAGAAAAATATAATTAAAGAGGGAACGCCATCAAAAGGGGGTAAATCTCCCTTTTTTGATCATTATTAGAATATTTATCCTTAAAATATGATTCTTTCTTATGTTAAGCCTCAAAAATTTATTGGATAAATTTAAAAAAAAGAAAAATCATTTAGATTAATATTGTGGTACATTATTTCCATTCCCGCCAATACAATGGCTAGGTGTTAACTACTATTTAAAATATTATTATATTATTGTTTAGTGTGACTCAGTATTGTGTGCAACCAATGATTTCCAAGAAACTCATTGTTGCGTATCAGGTACTCCATCAAACATAGAATCCAATTTAAAGTAAAATTAATATTTAATTCACAAATTTTAATAAATATGAAAATTATATATTCTTTATTTAACTGGGATATTACATCCTTCCTTTTTTTTGTGAATTGTTCCCTCACAATTTTAAAATTGGGGTTGGAAACTTCATTGAATGTCCTACATCCAAAAAAGAGTCATTAAAAATATCACATTAAAAGAAAGAAAGAGAAATACATAGGTCACCTGAGATAACAGATACTAGGATTCAATGAAAACATGGATAGAGAAGAGAAACTAACTCTCATAGATTAATAGATAGTGATAGATAACTTGATCATGGATGGTTAACCAGCACAATAACATAAATTTGTGGTTGGGTAAAAGTTTAATGATAAAATAGAGCTTAAAACATTTTTTCCTCAAGATCATTTTTATAGACTTGAAGAATTTTTTTAATAACTACACTAAGATCGTAATGAAATATAATTACTTATCATGTAGAGTGTTATACTTTAACAAAATTCTTCCACAAACTCATCTTTTCACCCAAAGGTAAGTATTCAAGATGACTTGGTCACATTGAAAGAACTATAATCAACTTCTAAAGAATCACATATTCCATATAAGATAAACTATACTTTTCACGTGTCTTTATACATTAACCATAACCAAAATGGTTAGTACAGGATCAGATAATCCCCCAAAATGGATAATCATTTACAAAAATAAAAACTACTCTTAGTCTCCAAAATTTGTCAAATAATACCCAAAGTTCAACAAATATCATTCAATAAACATCTGTCCATAATATTCTTCAATGTAATCCAAAAATTGATTGAAACCCAAATCTCAGAAGGATTTAATCACATAGTCATCCAAGATAAATATTAACATTTATCTCCAAATAACATCAGTTACTCTTAAAGTATCATACTGTAAACTAATTAACCTAATCACATATTCTCCATGATAGGTTAATCATTTCCATAGATAAACCAAATCTCCATATGTCTATAGTGAAATACATTTATTCTTCCAAAATAAAATTTGAACCATTACTCCACAAATGAGATCCCATAGTATACTATTTCTCTTAAGAATATAATGTTCCCAAAAGGGAAACCAAATTTTAAAATAACCTTTATCACTTAATCACCAAATCATTTTCCTATAATATTAATATCCATTTGATTAAACCTAACTTCCCAAAATCATTTTATTCTAGATCTATAAAATCATTTAACTTAAAAGAATATTTCATACTAACCAGGGACTTCACGTCGGACAGTGTAAGGTGATTCTCCCTTATCGCGCTACTGTAGTGGGGTTGATTCCTGCGGCCTTTTCATACACGACATGTTGTCACAAATCTTACAGGTTTTCCTCTTTATAAAACAAAAAAAATAAACCTAACATGTTTTAACATCAATTTTTTTCTATTACCTTTAATTTTCATACTAATACATTAAGTCCTCAACAGCTTATATATTTCCTTTTTTCACCTCCAAATGAAAAAATAAACCTATTTCCAAAAAGAAATAACATCATACAATGATCATGGTGTCTAGGTAGTTATAAGGTCCATGCATTGAAAAAATGATTTATATATCCTTCCAAATATTTTTCTTCCTTCATCCAAATACACCTTGTACAACTTGGGTCATTTGGGCAGAAAAACAGTTTTTTAAAATTATCATGTATGGGATATAATTAAAAAACATCTAATAAAACTTTATTTTTATAAAATAGTCAGACCGAATTTGAGTTGGAACATTCAATCAATGGTCGTTTTAAAATACCTTAAGTATGTGGTGAGAGGCTATATTATAAAATAAAATATATATATAGGTTGTGCAAGGGTCCCCATTATCACCTTTTTCAAAAATCATAATATGCTTTAAAATCCTATGATAATGTAAAATATTTAAAAATTCCTTGATAATATTTACCTTTAATGAAAATATTAGTGTAATGAAAAAATTGGATTTTATTAAATACAACCCATGACCCACGATGATATCAAGGTGTAGTAGAGGTGATAGATATATCATAAAACTTCTTGCATGTGAGTAATATTCTTGAAAACGTTTTGCAATTAACTAAACATGACTTTGAAATAATTATTGAAAGAATGTCATCAAAAAAAGATATGAATGTTGTTTGAGATCATCCTCCATCCATTTGTAACCAAAATTCCTCGATCTGAAAAATTAATAAAATAAGGATTTCACTAAAATAATAGACATAGGGACAAACCATGTGTTTAACTAAAACTCCTAGTCCCTAAATTTGTCTAGATCGACCTATGATACCAACTATAAGGACCTGAACTTCAAAACATTACATAATCATGAATTATATAAATAATTCACATTGAGTATCTTGTTTGGATTACAGATTTAGTGAATTTGGAAATAATTATTACATATCAACTTGATAATTACATATAGACACTACTACTCAGTATCAATATTTTCATAAAATAAAAACACTAAAAAAGAATCATTTCTACATCCATGTTATTGACAACTAGAATTTTCTATTATCGCATCCCTGACCATATTCATCTTTAAGTCATGTGGAAAACATTTCCAAAATATGGGATGAGCATAAAAATATAAGTAAGGGTTATAAAATAAGGAATTAAAACATTAGTCCATAAATAAATACAAAAAATGAATCCATACATTTCAATCATAACATACCTTATGAAAATATATGATTTATGAATAACACACAGAAATCATAAATTATAAAGGTTACCTGTGTAACACATAAAATACATACATTGTAAGTTTCACAACTATATAGGGTGTTATGTTTTGAATACCCATAACTAAATATTCCCTAAATCTATCAGGAGAAACATTAACGTTTACCTCTGTCACGTTACCCAATGCATTGGAGAGCTATCTTAGGCTCAACCTCCCTAGGTTCATCACAGAACCACCTAAATTTTTAAGTAATTTCGATGAAAAAATGTAGTCATATCATATAAAACAAGCATAAATGAATGATAACATTTCCAAATTTTTATAACAATAGATTATTATAAGATATTGACATAATAAATTCCTTATCTAAAAACTTTCAAAAACCATTTAAAACATTTAATAAATATATTTTTGAATCAAAGTGTCTCATACCACTTTAAAACTTATAAATGAATAATCATTTGAAAACATTAATTTCCATAAAAATAAATCCTAAAACCCATTTTGAAAACATGGACATTAATGATAAATATTTAGTAGAATAAATCTTTAAAACCTTTTAACCGATATTTTAGTTAAAGAGTTTTTCACAAAATGAGAGAGGCTTGAAAACAAATAATTGAGGAATAAAATTTAATCAGAACATTAAAATATCATGATTAAAAAGGTATTCATGAAAAAATATTCCAAAAGACAATATATACACCATATAAGAGTTAATTGGTTCATAACAACAATGAAGTCTCAATGGAATGTAAATTGAGACGAAATCCATTAAAAAAATGTATCAATAGATTAAGGATAAATCAATTTCATAAATACGTGTGAAAAATATAAATACATGCAACATGATTGTATATTCAGTGTAAATAAATCAAATAACATTCACACATATTTTTGTAAAAACATCACCAATGACTTGGATGCTTAACTCAATGAATGAAAATTGATTTAAAATTACCCTTGTCAAGTTCATATCAATAACTTGAGAATTTATAAGTTGAGTGATTATGTGTATAAATACTTTATCCACACAAACTAGGTTTCGAAATTAAATCAAAAATAAATAAACAGTTCTTCCTCACATAATCATATCATGACATAATTAAGAATTATAAAATTTCCCCAAGGAATAGAAATTGGGTTAAAAAGTTCCCTACCCAATTTGGTACCTTACGAAACATACACCATGTGAAAGTAGGATCATAAAATGAAGATTTAAATACCCATAAATTAATGTATAATACCCAAATAATACAATCATGGGATGTACTTACACTACACAAAGGTAAATTAAGGAAAATATAGCATGAATCTGATGTGAATAAAAAGCGAGATGAAAACCGTTAGCACATTGTTAAAATCGAGTCATATGACCAAAACATAATAACAACCAAATGAATTAAAAAATACACAAAATATAAAAAAAATAATGATAATATATATCAAATGGTAGTACATAGTATACAACATGAAATAAATAAGTGGTGAACAATTAAATTCTCCTAAAATTAAATGTGAGATAAGAATTTCCTTACCACATGCAAGACTTGACTAGTTCGTTCTTTAATCTCATGAATAATAATATAATGTTAATTTATAATTTTTTAGAAAATTTTTCAAGTTTATTATTCCTTTTATATCACTTATTACCTGGTTATAAACTTTACTCAATCATTTATATTAATAATGATCATTTTTGTCGATATTTGGTACCTTAGTCATAAATGAACTTCTTATAATTACAAGTTATTCATATGGACAAAATACCATTAACTCCAAAAAAAAATTAATAATTTAGATATCATATATATCATATATATCCAGTATATATATATTTATGTGTATTTATAATAGGACCTAATATTTGGGGATATGAAATGAAATGCACCGTTCATGGAAACGGTAATCCATACGTACGCATGAACTCTACTATCGTTACTATTTCATATTTAATGGAATGGAAATGTAATTATAAATAATTATATTATAATTAAAATTTTATATCATATATAATTGTATTATCTCCATCTTTTATATATTCCATGTGTGGCATGAATGAGTCATATCACATTGAGGGGGCGGTAGCCTATACTTCCACAAATGAAATTATCATATTTACCAACTATGGAAACCATAAAGTTATAATATAAATAAAAATTAAAGAAACATAGAAACAATATAAATATAATATATATCACATATATTTACATTTTCATCTTAATGGACACCATAATAGGTGGTAGGAGAAAATTGAACAATCATCATTCTGTGAGGCAGTAGTTCGTCATTCATAGAGACAATATGTTCTTTACCCTTTAGATGGAGGTGTTTGTAAGTGTCGGTCAGTTAATTCTCATAAAATAAACATAGTATATTTATGATACAAGTGTTTTTATAAAATAATGTAATAAAAAGAGTTTAGGTGTTTGGAGAAGTAAAATAAAACAAAAGAACTTAAGATAATATCTTACCTTTAAATCGGGTATATCCATTTGGTTTGAACAAAAAAGTTTAATTTAATTTCCTTCTTCCTCGGGGAAGGATTCTAGGATGAATAACAAGATATAGGGAGATTAATTGTATAGATGATGGATGAGACAAGGGGCTTGAGAATTGTGATAAATGGGATATAAGTGAGGGATTATTATATGAGGGAGGGGCTCTTTAGTAATGTTTAAAAATATTATCTTATTATATAATGATTTTCCATTTATAAATATCCAAAACATATTAATGTTGAATATAATATGACTCATGTTCTAAACCAAATCATCCAACAATAACTGTATTGGTTTTGGATATTGTTTTAATCTTTATAATCATATTTTTTTAAATCATTATTTAATGATATTAACACTAAATCATTATTGTCTCATAAATAGTTTTATTTATTTGATGGCTAAAAATTATAAAAAATTCATGATGTATTAAATCTTTTTATTTTTTAAATTAATATTTTTATTAGATTAGATAACTTATATATTCCCATTTAAGAATTTATTTACTAAAAGATATATGTTTAAGTCATTTTTGACTTTACATTAAATTAATTAATATAAAATGTCATTATCACTCCTATGTGGCTCCATGGAGTCCCAAAATCAACCCAAGGATGCTCATGATCGGATATGTATCAAAAATATGATTAGGACACATGTAATTGTAATTTAATTTATTATAATAATATTTTATTACCATTATTTACCAGATTTACCCTTTCATACAATGGCTAGGCATTAACTGTCATGTCCCGGATCCAGGTGCAACTCAACGGGTGCCCCAAACCCAGTTGGTCACACGACCTCATGCACATTTCCCCAAACTCTAGAGGCTACCGACTAGTAGCGAGGGCATAGGTTTGATAGTGGGGAAACGATGCTCTCACTTTTCAAAGAGTAGCACAACAGAAATAGATATAAACATAAAAAACAGAATCAGTAAACAATACCAATACTGAAATAGACAGAGTGCTGAAATAAATAAAACACCAACAATAATATATAATGATGCAATATTTCTTTAAGTCTATGAAGGAAGCCAAAATAGGATACACCGCAATATGATACAATACAATACAAAGGACAACACAGCAAAACAAAATAAAATAGTGCAGTAGGAACTCAACCGCATTGCGATCCTAAGTTCGGTCCCATGCTCTCCCACTCCTCTTCAATAATGAAGTACCTTTAGAGGGACTCTTTCCCTTATCTACACCTGCTGCAATATAAACTATTTGGGCCCAAGACATGACCCTAACTGGGTGTGAGAAATAAATCTCAGTAGGAAACCACCAAATGCATGTGCCCGACTATCAGTGAAAATGTGCATCAACAGTTTGCAATAATAAAATGTTGTAAACTAGGTAGTACTCAAAAGTAACTATCTATACCAGTTACATAGACACTTTCTTTATCATTTATTAATTCCGAGCATGTGATTTATCTTGGCAGGTACAACATAGTAAATAACCACAATGAATATACATAGTAAATGTTGTCCGCAGACATGAAAATCCTTACCCTCGGGTAATCATCATCGACACCCGTAGGTGACTTCCCATGGGAAAAATGAATATTGTCGCAGGCATACGAGGTGTCGCCCACAGGCACAGAAACTACTGCCCACAGGCTTGAGAAAATATTCCAGAAGGCTAAACAAAACACTTCCCTCAAGCTAATCAAGTAAAAGGGCCAATCCCAACACATAAGAAAGAAATTTATATACAATTCCTCTCAACTAAATTCAAATCCTGCTAAATTCAAGGTATACCCTCAGGTAACCTGGAAAAAAGGCTAAACAATGGAACGCACCCACGGGGCGGCCCAAGATCCAAGAAATGATCCCAAAAATCAGTTTTACATATTCATTAAATTAATTACTCAATTATAGGTTTTTAATTAATCAAGGCCTCAACAATACGACACACCAAACATGGGAGCGTAGCATAATGGTACACAAAAACAACATGAAAGTTGGAATTAAACACCAGACCACCTACAATGATCTCCACTGATAAATATTCGCGAACAACGCATCTCAAAACAACCATGAACGGATTAGATGTGGAATAAACGATTTCACATTAAAATGTAAATAACTTCCCTTAGATGAAGAATTGGCTGGAAATACTCATGGAGAGGGAAGAACCCACCTGTGTGGTTTCAACGTGATCGATGGCGGAAGAATCTGATCCTAGTGTGTGATCGGGAGCTCCTCCAAGCTTCGGACTCTCCTCCTGATGTTTCAAATGCGTCAACTTCATCCTCTACCAAATCATGAGGCTGCTACCCGTTTTAAGAGAAAACAACAAACTACACGGTGTGTACTCTCAAGTACATTGTGTGTATGTTTAATCATTTAACTATTCCTCTGGTGGCTTCTTTTCACCACCACACGGTTTATCTGTTGACATGATTACACGACATGTATTTCTGAATACACTGCATGTATTGTCGCTCCACTGGTGGCTACTCCCACCACATTACTGTTCACCTGCCAACTGATGACATGGTGTGTAAATACCCTATACACGGTGTGTAGTCAGTTTGTACACCTTTCATCAACGATAGGCCTACACACCCTGTGTACTCATCCCACATGGCCAAAGTACACAGTGTTTCAAAAAGTATATAGCGATTACCCACAATGTTTGGAATTTCCCCTGATTTTCCTTATTTTCTAAAAAATACTTTTAGAAAAGGGAAAAGAAGAAACTCATACCTCATGAATAAGAACCTGGTTCTTACAAACTTCCCCCCTTAAAGGAATTTGACACCAAATTTCCCTTCCTATAGTGGGGAAGATAAAGCTCAGAACAACTCTAGCCACTGAGCACATATGTTAGTCTCCCGCTCCCATGTTTCGTCCTGCACTCGGCCATGCTTCCATAGCACCCGTACAAGAGGAACTAAATGGCCTCAGAAAACCTTCATGATCCTATCAATAATATGAATTGGATGATACTCAAAGAATGCACCACCCTAAAGCTCAACCTCCTCGTGCTGAAAAACGTGAGACGTGTCTGAGTGATAATGACGCAGCTGGGATACATGGAAGATGTCATGCATGTCTCGGTACCTCTATGGTAACTACAACCGATAGGAAACCGGCCTGACTCTTTACAGAATGTCAAACGGCCCCACATACCTCAGTGAAATTTTACCCTGTCTCCTGATCCATCTGTGTCACAAACATGGTCAAACACGTAAGAACATATGATCCCCAACCACGAACTCCCAGGGTCGTCTACGGCGATCCGCATAAGATTTCTGACATGACTGTTCAGTAGCCATCCACCTCTGAATCAACTGGACATGCTCTGAATTTTTTTGCACGAGACGTGGTCCCAATAAAGCTGCCTCACCTACCTCCAACAAGCAAGAGGGTGATTTCCATGGCCTACCTTATAAAGCCTCGTAAGGTGCCATCTCAATATTTTCTGAAAACTATTATTATATAAAAACTCAATCGGGGGTATGTGCCTCTCCCAAGATCCCCCAATGTTCATGATGAAATCACACAACATGTTCTCAAGCATATGTATCGTATGCTTTGATTGGCCATCAGTCTAAGGGTGGTAAGCTGTGCTTAGAAGAACCTGTGTACCCATTGCCCTCTGAGAACTCTCAAAGAAACAAGATGTAAGGCAGGCGTCCCAATCTGAAATAATAGAACGAGGGACCCCGTGAAGGCGTAATACCTCTTGGATATACAAATTCTTGAGCTCGTCAACACTGAAGGTCTCCTTGATCGGCAAAAGATGAGCTACCTTTGTATGTCTGTCCACAATAACCCACACGACATACATGCCTAGTCACGAAATCCATCGCGACATCATCCCATTTCCACTACAGAATGGGTAACTATTGTAATAGTCCAACTAGCCACTGATGCTCCGCCTTCACCTACTGATAGGTAGAACATATAGCAACAAAACCAGTTACCTCCCATTTCATACCCGGCCACCAATACTGATGTATAATGTCACGATAATTTTTGGTAACTCCTAGATCCACTGACCATGCTTGAGAATGAAACTCCCCCATCAACTCCTCGCATATATCCCCTGGAACCCACACTCATCCATGGATACACAGTACCTCACATCGCCTATTGTCCAACCAAGAGGAGGGTCCTCACTTACCACCGACTCCGATAAAACTCGGCCTTCCGAATCTGATAGTTGTCTCATACTCACTCAATCCAGGAGGGTAGAAGTCACATCTAAGGAACAACAATATGCTCTCTACGTAATATCGTGCACCTCCAAATGCATCTGAAAGAACAAAGCTATAAGCTTCCACTCACCACCGGCCTCCTTCACTACCTATATCTGAGTCCTCCAACTCAGTGCATCAGCAACTGTGTTACCCTTACCAGGTGTATATGAAGGATCAAAATCAAAGGAATAAAGTTATTCAACCCACCTTCACTGTCTCAAGTTCAAATCATGATGTGTAGAGATATATTTTAGACATTTGTGGTCCGTAAGCGACAAAAAATGTTCTCCCAGAAGATAATGTCTCCAACATTGTAACGCATGAACAACTGAAGCCAACTTGAAATCATGGGTTTGGTAATTCCTCTTATGTGGCCTCAACTACCGAGACCCGTAAGAAACTACTCGATCACCCCACATCAACACTTCTCCCAACCCAATACTTGATGTGTCATAGTAAACTGTATAGCTTGTCCCTTGTTCTGAAAGTATCAAGACTGGTGATGATGTCAACCTTCCATTCAGCTTCTAAAAGGTTGTCTCACAAGCTTCTGACCAAACGAGCTTCACACCCTTCCTATTCAAACCCATAAATGGCACCGCTAAGCGGATGAAGTAATGTATAAAGCTCCTCTAGGGACTAACCAGCCCCAAGAAGCTCCGTATCTCAAACACATTATTAGGAAACTCCCAGGAAACTACTTCTCTCACCCTCTTTGGGTCTACCGCAACTCCTACCTCTTAGATAATGTGACCCAGGAAGAGTATCTGGTCCATCCAGAAGTTGCACTTTGAGAGATTATCATATAACTTATGATCTCTCACTGTACTAAGAACGATATCAATATTGGTAGCATGGTCATGTCGAGTGTGAGATTACACCAACACATCAACCATGAAGACTACAACAAAAGAATCCAGATAAGGGTGGAACAACTGATTCATCAGAGCCATGAAAACTGCTGCCGCGTTCATGAGTCTGAACGAAATAACCATGTACTCATATAGACCATATCTTTTCTGAAAAGTTTTGAGCAGAATGTCTGATGGTCTAACAAGTTATTGATGCTATTCAGATCTCAAGTCAATCATCTAGAACACTCATGATCCTTGAAGATGATAAAAAATATCATCGATCACTGGCAAGGGATATCAGTTCATGACTTCAACTGGTTCAACTTTCGATAATCCACACAATGGTTGAGGGTATCATCTGCCTTGTTAGCAAACAGGATAGGAAAACCACAAGGAGAAGTACTGGGTCAAATGAAACCCTTTTCCTGTAACCTCTCCAACTCCCTCTTGATCTCCTACAACTCTTTTGTAGTTATCCTCTAAATAGAAATGGGCATCGGTGCTGCTCCTGGCTCACACTCAATAGAGAAATCCACCTCTCGCTCAGGAGAATGACCTGAAAAGTAGTCTGGGAAGACATACCTGAAACAATCAACTACTGGAGGTAAATTATTCTGACACGTTCCTAGGTATTCCAGATATAAGCATGTAATCTGGGTTTTCATTCCACCTCTCCCATGATTCTCGTGTCCAGCTCGACTTTCCTAGACATCCCATTTTCCCTTTTATATAAACTCTCCGCCCTCTGGTGACATGAAACTCACCCTGCGACAGTAGCTATCTACAAAGGATCGAAATGGTACCAACCAGTCCATCCCGAGGATGACTTCTTACTCGTCATATCTAAGACATAGAGGTCCCATAGAATGTGACATCCAGCAACCTCTAGGGGGAACTCCCTACACTGATGAACAGTGGTCGTTCTAGTCCCCAATAGAGTTTCTAGTGCCATAATTTTTGATGAAGAATAAGAAACGCAGAGCCCAAGGATCTCCACAATGGACACAGATATAAATCTATGTGTATCACCCGTATCTAAAAGTACAAAAGATAAAATAGAATGTACTAGAATAGTACCTCTGATAGTGGAAGGTCCAGGATCCTTCTCTTGTTGGGTCTGTTTCACTGCATATGCCTGCCCAATGTCACGGGCCTATGACACAGCCTGGCTACCCTGAGCTGACCCGCCGCCCTCTTATCTCTGTGATCCTAGTGTTCGGATACCATGAACACAACCACAACCTTAGCATGTATGTATTAACATATACCAATTTTCTAATTGGTAAGAATATGTTGGTCCTGCTCCTGCATGCAGAGTCTCCACAGAACCTCTCTCACTTGCCACTAGTGGAAACACCCTGCAAAAGCGCTGCAGATGACCCATCATGCCGCATTCTCGGCAGTCCACTGGGTCACTTGGACACTGAGGTCTCTTGTGCCCCTCTTTACTGCACTGGTAACTCATCATCTAGCCAACTGAAGAGTTCTCATGTTTAGTACTAACACCGTGAGAGAAATACATTTGTCTCTTCATCTTACTAGTATAAATAGTACCGAAAACTAGGGCCGAACCACCCTGGCCTGCACCACAAGCTTCCCGCAGGTTCTTCTCAGTAATTAGTTCCTGGATCACAATAGAATGCATTGTAGGTAACTTGAAAATGTTCACCTTCACCTGGATTTCATATCAAAGACCATCCTCAAAAGCGTCGCACCCTCAACATTTCATCACCCCCAAGGCAGGTGCAAAGTGTTATAGCTCGGTGAAGTGGTAAGAATAATCCATCATTAACATAGCTCGCTATCGCAGATTCATGAACTCTCGAGCTTGATCTGCACTCAGCATCTCCAAAAAATAGAAGTCATAGAAGACTACCTGAAAATATTTCCAAGCCATATCTCTATGATGCTCGGTCAGGGTGGTAACATCCCCCCATCTCTTGGCATAATCACGCATCATGTATGTAGAGAGCTTTACCCTACGCCCTGGAGGGGTCTCCAGATGTTTGAAGATAGTATTTATAGACCCCTACCAATACTCCGTAGCATGTGGTTCGGCATCCACTGAAAACGTAGGCGGATGCTGCTTCTGGAATATCTGCGTCATCTCTGCCATAGATGTGGCAGCTGGCAGTACTCCCAAGAAGGTCTGTATAAACTGCATTAAGCCTTCACAGAACTACGCCTCCTCGCATGTGTCCAGTATAACGGCTGGTGCCGCATCTGGCTCTGCTATAGGATCCATTAGTAGCTCGCGGCCAACCATTTCTGAAGTATACTCGTTGCCTCTCTCCTGGAGAACAACTCGAGGTTGTCTCGGTGGAATGACTCTACAAGGTCAAACTCACACCTTTGATTAATATCATCAATGACTCAAAATAAGGAGTGTATGAAGGGAACAGAAGAAATAAAACATTCTATTTTTACTAAACAAGACTACATGGTGTGTATAATAACTACCCAGTGTGTTCCCTTAAGTCTTCCACATGGGAATGTACTTCTGCCAAAACTGGTTGTGTAACACCCCAAACACACGGCGTGTTGTCCAGACACATGGCGTGTACTTAATTTTTCTTCCCCTACCGATGATCTTATACATGGCTTAGCCACACAGTTCTCCTTTAAACAAGACTTCACGGCGTGTAAAATATCTACAAGGCATGTACCACTTAGATTCCAACAGCCCGTGTTGTTAGTGACGCAGCTGGCTACTCGGATCACACTACACGGTGTGTTTCACCCGCACACGGCGTGTAAACCGCCCTGTTTTCCAAGACACACGTCCAAGTCTACGCGGTCTCTCACCAGTCATGAATACACGATATTTTACATTGGTACATGGTGTGTACTGGAAAGGATAACACTGATTTGTGTTGTTAGTTACATGACCGGATTCCCAGGTTACACTACATGACATGTTCATGATTGACACGATGTGTTTAAGCTCAAATTTTTTCTCCACCTGTGTTTGTTAGTTACATAGCAGACACAAGTTCAACACAACATGGATTGTATATTAACTAAATGGCATGTTCCTTTAATGTTTCACTATCCCATGTTTCTGCCTACATGGCTTATGATAAGGGTAGAAACTACATGGTGTGTACATATAGTAGATGGCGTGTACAAAAACACTTAGCATTTCTTCCCGAATAGAAGAGTAAACGGTGTGTATTCATAATTACACGGTGTATATTCTAGGTTTTTTCGGACAGTAAACCTCAGAAAATACTCAGGAGCCCATAAATAAAACACTAAAACCAATACTTAAGTACCATATTCCGATCTGTGAGGGCCCATTCTCCCCGAAAATCAAATCTTGGCATCCTATACTTGTTATAAACAAGGTAAATAGCTCATGATCTACGAAATTCTATTCAATGAGGGCCCATACTCTTTAAGAAACAAAGTCTGGCGTTCATTTTACAAAACATTGCATAACAATACCCAATCCAATAGCAGGTATTTTATCAAGCCATCCATCACAACATCATCATTTTACTAGCACAAAATCTATCACAACAACATGCAATTCCAAATGTACCTATATGGCATGGAAACTATGCATGGAATGTGATTCTAACATCTGCCTAAATGATGCATGTGATGGCATACCCTCATCTCATCGGGTTGCGACTAAATAGAACCCAAGTATAAAAATATAACCGCAAACCACAAGTGCGTCCCCTAACAGTGAAAATAAAATCATCTGTACAATTGAAAAATCAAGAAAATTTCAACATGAGGTAAATTGGATATTCTATGTGCACGGGTTAGATACTCCCAAGAATAGCTTATTACTAAGTACCTATTTCGTCTTATCCCCAGAAATAGATGCCAAATAGTAAGTTAAGAGAAAAGAAATAATTTAATACAACCTTGTAATATCCCATATCTCGGTGTCACCCAACAGGTGCCCTGAACCCGGTTGGTCACATGACCTCAAACCCATTTCCCTAAACTCCACAGGCCGCCGACTAGCAGCGAGGGCCTAGGTCTGATTGTGGGGAATCTATTCCCTCATTTTTCAAGGTGTAGCGAAGCAGAAATAAATATAAACATAACAAAAAATGGAAACATTAAACAATACTAATGCTGAAATATAGAGATTTTTTATTTAATGAAAAGACCAACAGTCATATATAATGATGCGATATGTCCCTAAGTCTAAGAAAGAAACCAATTTAGGATACACTGCAATCTGATACAATACAGTATAAGGGAAAATATAGCAATGCAAAATAAAACAATGTAGCAGGAACTCAGCCGCATTGCGATCCTATGCTCGGTCCCATGCTCTCCAACTCCTCTACAACAATAAAGTACCTGTATAGGGACTCTTTACCTTATCTATACCTGTAGAAATATAATCTGTATGGTCACAAGACATGACCCAAATTGGGTGGGAGAAATAAATCCTAGAAGGAAACCACCAATGGAATGTGCCCAACTGTCAGAGAAAATGTGAAATAGAAGTGTGCAATAATAAATTGTTGTAAACTAGGAAGTACTCATAAGTAACTATCTCTACCAGTTACATTGCCACATTATTAATCATTTATTAATTCCAAGCTTGTGCTTGAGCATGGAAGGTACAACATGTAAAATCACTAAAGTGAATACACAAAGTAAACATTGTTTGGAGACATGGAAATCCTTACCCTCGGGTAATTAGCATCAGCACCCGGAGGTGACTGCCCACAACCATAACGAATATTTCCCACAGGCATACGCGGTGTCTCCCATAGGCATAGAAAATACTGCCCACATGCACGTGAAAAGTTTTCCACAGGCTAAACAAAACACTGCCCTCAGGCTAAGAAAGTAACTAGGCCGAGCCCAACACATAAGCAAGAAATTTATATACAATTCCTCTCAAGGAAATTCAAAGCATGATAAATTGATGGTATACCATCAGGTAACCTGGCTAAATAGCTAAACAAGGGAACACGCCCACGGGGTGGCCCTAGATCCAAGCTATGATCCCAAACAGCAGTTGTACATATTCATTAAATTACCTACACAATTCAAGGTATTTAATTAATTAAGGCCTCAACAATACGACATGCCAAATATGGGCTCGTAGCACAATGGTACACAAATACAACAAGACAGTTTGAATTAAACACCAGACCACCTACCTTGATCTCTACTGATCAATATATGTGAACGACGCCTCTCGAAATGACCATGAACGACGTAGATCTGGAATAAATGATTTCCCATTCAAACATAAATAACATCACTTAGTGGATGAATTGGCAGGAAAGACTCATGGAGAGGGAAGAACTCACATGTGTGGTTCCCATGTGATCGATGGCGGAAGAATCTGATCCCCAGTGTGTGATCGGGAGCTCCTCCAAGCTCAAGCCTCTCCTCCCGATGCTCCAAACGCGTCAACTTCCTCCTCTGTCGAATAAGGAGGCTACTACCTGTATTAAGTGAAAACAAAACTACAGGGCGAGTACTCTCATGTACATGGTTTTTACTTTTCATCCTTTAATTGTTTTTCTCACAGCTACTTTTCACTGCCACACTATTCATATGTCAACTTGATTACAGAGTGTGTATTTCTGAATACATGGCATGTATTGTCGCTCTGCTGGTGGCTACTCCCACCGCCTTACTGTTCACCTTCTAACTAATTACACTATGTGTAAATACCCAGTACACGGAATGTAGTCAGTTTTTACACCCTTCATTGTCGATTGTCCTACACACCCTGTGTACTCATCTCACATGGCCAAAGTACACAGTGTGTGGAAAAGTACATGGCATGTACCCACAAAGATTGTAATTTCCCCCCATTTTCCTTATTTTCTCAAAAATACATAAGTAAAAAAGGAAATGATGAAACTCATACCAAAATAGTAAGAATCGGGTTCTTACAGTAACTACCATTTAAAATAATATTATATTATTATTTTTCAGTATGACTCAGCATTGTGTGTAACCTAAGATTTCAAAGAAACCCATGATTGCGTATTAGGTACACCGTCAATCATAAGTAAAATTAATATTTAATTGAAAATTTTTAATAAATATGAAAATGTTATATTCTTTATTTACTGGGAATGTTACATTGATGCGCCCTTCTTATGGAAGAATAAGACTAATACACCCTATAGTTAACCAATTAGGAAAATAAAACCCATGTCTAAATTCTCATATAACAAATTATATAGTTCTTATAACTTAATTATGTCCATAAATTATGGATACTATGATACGGGTAGAGATCTGGATATAAGTTCATCTGAGAACTGTACCACTTAGTCAGGAGGAAGACCAATAAATTATTCAGGGAATACATCATTTATTTCCCCCACAATGGGCATGCCTTCAATATTGATTACATAATTTTTCTCAATAATTTGAGATATATATTCTCACTCATATGGAAAAAGTATCTTCAATTGAAATAGATATTAAAATGAATATTCATCCACCTCCATAAATTTGTATGGAATTGGAGGATGTCTTGGGATGTGAAGATTGATCTCACATTCCTAACATTTTATGTTGTATTTCTAAGAATACATTTAATCCAATCAATATATAGCATATAACTCCATAAATTAAAGTAATATAAGATTTTATAAGAGTTTTAATCAAAAAAAATATCCCATGTATGAGTTATATACTTTAGATGAAATAATTTCCCCATTTTTTGTTCTTATTGATAACTCCACATCTATATATTTGAGGTGGTACTTCAATTGTTATACGAAAATAAAATTACATAAATGATATTGTTGAACTAGAATCAAAAAAGTAAATTTTCTATTACTAAATAAATAACTAGAATACCTGACACCATATAACTTCCCTGATCCACCTGAGTAGTAGTGATAACATTTTCTTTTCCTCGATTCATTATAGGTTGTTTTCATTGATTTTCACTGAAATCCTTTGACATACAAAATTCAATTGTATATTTACCATGTAAATTTTTATTGAGACATTTTATGATAGGATGAACATTTATCTAAGCCATTTTTTCTTCTTCCTTCATAATGGGATTCAACATATACCATTGAAAATTATTAACTCGTTTCTCAGCCTTTCCAAATTTGAAACATCTCCATGTTCCCTTTAAATAGTTCCTATGATTATTCATCTTACACATTTCTCAAGTGGGATGTTGGGTTTTTCCCCCATGGTAATTATCATTTTATCATCCCATATTAAACTATATTTTCCTCTTTTTATCTCTAGTCCCTTGGGACCGCTAATATTCACCAATATCCATATCTATCTTAATGGAACAACCCAAAATCGATGCATACCTATTAAAGTAACAAATCATAATGTCATTTCATGGAATCCTAATAAATCCACTAAATATGTGTCCCATCTTGATTTAATTGTTCATAAAAACCCCACATGAATATCATGAAAGCCTTGTGATGTATTCCTTGTGCACCCCAACTGACTCATCTTCCTTTTTCTTGAATCTGATGAACTCTATATCCATCATAAAATAGGGAGTCTGGGAAAAAATTTCATGAATAATATTTTCATTAATCCTTTAAAATAAATGGAATCAATTTAATCTTTATAATCCATGTTATCCATCAGTACACAACACTAATAATCCTCCCCATAATATTTATAGACTTTTATCATTACTTTCTCCTCTTATAAGAACAAGAGGATAGAGAATATATTCTCAGTAGATTTAATCTAGTATTCTATGATGAGGGGATCATAAGATCCCCTAAATATAATATGAACAGTTCAAATTTTGTATTACAACATTACTTATTCTCTATTTAAATAAGGAGGTACTTCAACATATTTCTTGTTATAATTCATATCATGAAGGACTTGATCTAGTACTTTAATGATGTTCTGAGGTCCTATTCCCATTTGGTTTGTAATCTCATTAGGGTTATCATCACATTTCATATCATATTTCTATTTCAAAGGGGTTATACTATCTACATACATTAATTAGAAATGAAAAATAAAATTAGTAGGCTTCAATACTTAGTAAATGAACATACAAAAAGTATACAATGAACATAAGAGGATAAACTTATAAATGATTATCGTATCCTAACATATGATTCCTTAAATATAAATATAGGTTATCCATAGAAATTATTACAATATATATACTTATACTTATAGTTCTACCAATGGTTTTCAAGTCCTAATAAAAAAATATAACTTGGACATCCTCTGATCCCAACTATAAAACCCAATCCTTTTAAACATGTTGGGGCATGATTATAGGTATAATTATCCGTTAAATACATACTAAGGATAAAAATCCTTATTCTCTTAGAATATAAGGTAAATAATTAAAAAACATTAATATATAATTAAACATCATAATATTTATCTCCATAATGAGATCCCAATACCCACATGTCTCTTAAAACTTCAAAGGATAAATTCGGGAATACATAGATAAAATGGGGGATAAAAAAAGCCTAGTAAGGGAATAAACATGGAAATGAAGCATGAAAAATGAGTTTTAAGTAATAACCTAATTAAATAAAAGTCATAGATCTAGAATAAACATGTGAAGATATAAAATATAGAACATGGAATCATATGATCATGGAAGCATATGAATGTGGAAACAACCTATATCCTAACATTAACATGAGTCAAGGATAAATACCAAGACTATATCACTTGGTGGACAGATTCCCACAATGAATAAGGTTTAATTCTCAATCCCATAGATAATATCTCGTGAGACTAAATCATTTATCAATTCATTGGATCACTATTAAGGCACACTCATCATAACATGTACATGAATATGCATGCCACATAATGAAATCATGCATAAGGAATCAAAATAAGGATTACCCATTCAAAGAAATAAGTTTTTTAATCATCTCATATGGCATAGCCAATTGGTGTATCATAATGGTCTCCATGAAATAATGTATTAAAAAATTCTTAGATATTAATATATTAAATGTATAATAGATCATCAATAATGATATCCAACAAATTTTAAAACATGAAGAGACACATGAGTAATAATTATTTCCATAAAACCATAAATTAAATAAAATGGTTTATCATAATAAAATTATTGTTTTTGGAAAATTTGATTGGATTAAAACATTTTATGTATTTTACAAGAGAATTGGTAAGAAACAGAGAAGTACTCTTTAATTGGGTTTTCTTATTGAGAGGAATTGAAAATTGAACCATTTGAATTATGAATTTCCCCATAAAAGAAATATGAATTAAGATAGAAATATATTTTTGGAACATATATCCAGAATATAAATATATATATATAATAATAATGAATATATTACATGAGGAAAAGTGAGATAAATCATTACTTAAATGAAATATGTAGTTTTAGATAGATCCCATACTTATGTACAAATGTTATCTGCACTTGAAGTTAATGTGATGGATAATAAAATAAAAATAATTAATAACTTATTTAAGAACCTATTACTCAAATTTTTTATTTATTATATTTTTATTATGTTCATTTATTTCTATTTATATGAGTTATATAGATTATTTTCATCATTCTGGGAGCATTCATTTCATGGTTTCACAATTGGTAAACTTGTGTGTACTTATGGATGTTATTATAAAGTGGGAATAGAACTCCAATAATGAAGTTAAATGGTATTCGTGACCTTAAATAATATTAAATTATACATATATAATTTTTCTAATATTACTGGGATTAATTGGCTAAAATGTTAATGATAAATATAGAGTTTATTTTTGGTATATTTTCCAACCATCCTGAACTTGTTCCATTTTATATAATATAGAGGAAATTTATTAATTCTAGAATGTGAGACAATTTAAAATATATATAATTAGGAAATTTTAAATAATAACGTGTGAATCTAAACCTCCCAATAAATATGTAATGGGAATCGAAAACTCATCATTGATTCAGGTGGTGAACTGACATATCATGGACAATGTTTTCATTTTTAGAATAAAAGGAGAACAGATGATAATTGTGATTTTTATTTCATTAAGAAAATCAAATTACTCTATATATATATATATGTGTGTGTGTGATATTTAAATTTTAATGTTTCTTTGGATAGGGTGGTGATGATAAGGTAGCAAAAGGAATGAATTTAAAAGTTTTATATGGAGGATTTTACCTACTGAATGTCATCTCCTTGAGGACCTTATTAAGGAAATTGGAAATAAACATTTGGTGAGAAGAGATATACTAGGATGAGCTGAAGGGGCTTATAAGGGAAATTTTAATGAATATTGGAAAGATCAAAGACTTCAAATTTGTGATGATAAGTGGTTGTGAGGGTGATATTTATAAGGGGTGGAGAGGGGTGTTTTTTATCATTATATTCATTTGTTTATTATTTTTTCACAAGACTGACAATAGTATTGATTATTATAATTATATAAAGTACATAGTGGATTTTATATTTAACTAATGGGTAATTACATCATGCATTACTCTTAAATTCACGTATTTGGATTATTATGCTGAATACCGTAAATTGCATTATTTCATTATTCACCAAAAACTCAACAATTTTATAAAAATCCCAAAACTTCCTTGTAAAAATTTTGAATGTTTAGATTTATAAAATTGAATATCTTTTAGGAAAATAATTTTCCTAATTTTGGAAACTTATTTCTTAATCAAAATCATCATTTATCAAAAAAATATTGATTATAATATTAAAGTCGATTTTATGACTGGTACAAAAATTACATATTGTCTCATAAAATTATCTCATAATTAAAATAAAACATAACAACAAATTATAAATTATTTTTATAATAAAAAATTTTCTATAAAATATTTATATTCATTATTTAATTGGAAATGAAACATTTACATTTTATAAATATTCTAAAATGTAATTATTAATTTTTAAATCATTTATATACTTGTACCAAGATATAAATTTATCATATTGTCATATATTAATATTACTAAAAAAATTTACATTTCTATAGGTTAGTTTACTATTCTAGTAACAGGATTACACACTAACTAGACATATTAAAAATAATCGAAAAGAAAAATAATTTCTTAAATATAACAAAATAACTAATTTTCATGACATAAACCTTATTATGTAAAACCCTATGTGAAGAATTATTAATCAGTATTATATAACTAATTAAAATATTATGAAGTACTGTTTATTGTGTTATTATTTTTAAATTGTCATTAATTAATTTACTAATTACTATTAATTATATTTTTAAGTGCTTACATTGATTAATATGACTAATGATGATAATAATGTAATTATTAATGAATCAAGTAAAGTAGTAAATATATTTATTAAAAATAACAATTAATTAGATTAGTAATATTAAAAAAATAACAGTTAATAATAATGTTATTATTAAAAATTTATTATAAAATTAATAATGATTTATAATGTTCATAAATGTAATATTTATTTGTATATATTTAAACAAAAAATATATTCAAACATATATATACGAGAAATTTTTTAAACAAATTCTTCTATACAAAGGTGTTTTGGACCATAACTATTTTGGCCAATCTTTTTGTAAAATGAGTTATGGGCCAAATTTCCTTCGTCCCATGTGAAACAAGGCCAAAGGCATGAACTTAATTCATTCCTTTCAGGCATAGTTTTAAAAAATAAATATAAACGTTGATTATTTTCAAAAGTATGAGAAAAAATATACATATTACAATTGAATTTAAATATATGAAAATAACATTTTAAATTAATATATACAATATATATATATATACATTCAATATATAATTATCTATAAATAATAATTATAAGTAAAATAATATGGGATCTACATAAACTATTTTATACACAGATACACTACTTCAAATACATCCTTTATCAGCACTAAAAATGGTCATTATCAGTGCAAAAATAATAGTGATGTTGTAAGAATATTTAAAAGAAGAAGGCATGTATCAATGATAAAAATAGTACACTAATAAAAGATAAATTCATCAGTGCTGAAAAAAGTGATGCTAATGTAGGGCCTAAAGTGGTGATGTTTTTTAGTTTATAATGGTGTTCCTTTATGATGGGTTTTTTAGTGTTTATGAATATATATTTTATGAAAATTATTTTTATCAATAATAAAATATGATATTATCAATCCTCAAAATAGAGATAATAAAATCTCAGTTCCAGCAATGTACACATAAAATTTAAATCACCTATCAAAAAATGGTTTAAATAAATTTCATATAAATTTACATCACAAAACATAGAAAACACTATTACATATACAATATATTACAATCATCATAAATTTAAAAAAAATAGTTCTGTTTTATTCAACCCCCTTCAATGATCCGGATCATGATTTGAGTTACTTATCAAATATCCCATTACTGAAAAAATAGTGCGACTATATAAAAATTATTTTTATATTTTTAAAACTATAATGAAAAAAATTTAAAAAAAAATATGATACAATACATTAATAAAATTACAATTTTGATTTGAAAACAAACTATTCGAGTCATATCGAGCACACCATGTGTATTATTTATGTTTCACTAATTTTAAAATTTCATAAATTAATTATTGATTGATTTCATAAATTATTAAATATATATAAGAAATTATTACTATTTTTGGGTGTGTGATGTGTGTTTGGAACTAAAATGTCGATCTAAAATATTTTCATTCACTTTTTTTCATATTGAGAACACTGTGTGTTGTATTGATGTGTAGTTGACTATTGGTTGTCACAAATGAATTTTAGATCATTTAGCATAATGTATCAAGACAATACAAGAGGTTTAGTTTGGTTCATTGTGGCTGACACATGTTTTGCACTAAAATGAAAATTTTTAGCTGATGACAAGAATTTTGATTCATATCAGGCACACCGTTTGTTGGGTTGATGTCTAGTTAATTCAAAAATTTCAAACATAAATTATGGATATTTTTTAAAATGTATAAATAAAAAAAATCATTTATTATTATTTTTTTGACTATTTTATGTGTGTTTTGAAGTAAATATGACTTTTAAACTGAAAACAAGAACTTAGAGCCTTACCATGAACAACATGTGATGGAGTGATGTGCAGATGCATCCTATGTGTCAAAAAATAATTTATGGATAATTTTCATAATTTATTAAACAATACTTGTAGGTTTTCTTTATTTTCAGTGATTGATTCCTCCATCGAACTAAAATATCACTTTCACACTAAAATCATGAACGTTGAGTTAAACTAAAAACATTGTATTTTAGATTAATGTATGGGTGATTTATGAATGCCAACAATGACTTTTAGATAATTCATTAAAAGTATCAAGAAAATCTAATAATGTTTTATAAGATTTCAGTATGGGATGTTTTATTTTTACAAAAATATGGACTTTATATAAAAACATGCACATCCGTTCATAATGGACTCACCGTTTTTTGTACTAAAATGAGGTCAATTCGTAAACGTCACAATTGAATTATGGGTCGTTTCACTAAATTATTAAGACAATATGATATGTTTTTTTGTTTTCTAGTGAATGATTCATGTTATGGATCTAAAATGTGACTTTGAATCTAAAAACATGCACTTTGAGTCATATCAAAAAAATAATGTGTCGGATTGAAGTTCAGTTGATTATTAAATGTCATAAAATGATTATGGATCATTTCCATAAATTATTAAGAAAATGTGTTTCTATTTTCTATGTTTTTAGTGATAGATAATTGTTTCTTAACTCCAATGTCACTTATAAACTGACCACACATATATTCAGTCATATTAAACACACTGCGTGTTTGATTGGCATGTGGTTGATTCATAAATGTTTCAAAATGACTTATTGATAATTTCCCAAATGTATCCATAAAATATGAGAATTTTTTCATGGTTTATTATTATCTGACTTGTTTTTTGAAAAAATTGTAAATTTTAAACTAAAAAAACACACTTAATGTCATTCTAAGAACATCATTTGTTACAATGACATCTGGATAATTAATATATATGCCAAAATATTTATAGATCATTTTCGGAATTTATCAGGACAATAACAGTTAGATTATTTTTGGTTTTCACTGAGTGACATGTGTTTTTAACTAAAATACCCATTTTAAAAAGAAAAAATACATTTTGAGTAATTCTGGTCACACAATGTAACCTATTGAGGTTTACATAAATAGTAAATATCACAAATGACTTGTGGATTTTCTTATAAAATATCCAAACAATATAAATTTATTTTCACATTTTGAGTATTTTATTATTCATTTGAAATAAAATGTATATTAAAAAAAGACTCTTTGTATCGTATTAGGAATGTCGTCAGTCAAAATATAGTATGATTGATTTTTACATGTAAAAATGACTTAACTTTCTTTCTAAATAATCAAGATGAGATATGTGTGTTTGATTGTTTTCAATTAGTGACACTAATTATTATTAAAATTTTATTTTTAAACTCAAAACATTCACTTTTAGTCATATATGTCATTGAGTGAAGCATATTGATTTGTAAATGATTCTTACATATCCAAATAGTGTTTACGAATCATTCCCTTAAAGTATGAAATGAATTTTAAATATTTTTCCCAATTTTATTTAAAAGACATGTTTTTAACTAAAATGTAATTTTAAATTGAAAAAAATATCTATGGGTTGTACATTTCACACCATATATCATATTTATTTTTGACTGATTCATAAACATAGAAAATTAATTCTAGGTCATTTTCCAAAAACATCAAGAGAATATGAATTTATTTTCTAATTATTAGTGATTGTCCCAAATTTTTTTTTAAAATTTCACATTTATATTGAAAATATGTGCATCAAGTAATATCAATCACACCATCTTTTAGATTGAGATTTAGGTAATCCCTATACATAAAACCGAATTATGTATTATTGTCCTAAATTACCAATACAATCTAAGATATATTGCTTGGATTTTACTATGTCACATTACTTTTGAACTGAAATGTCACTTTGGAACAGAAAACACACACTTTGATTCATATCATATACATCATGTTCTAGATATAAATTCTTTTAATTATTACAAATTAAGAATGACTTATGAATAATTTTCTACATGTATATGTACAATTTCAACTACATTGATCTGTTTTTAGTTTTTGATGTCTGTTTGATACTAGAATATCCATATTAATTAAAAATATGCACACTTAGTCACACCTTAAACATTATTTGTTAGAATGATGTATCTATGGTTCTAAGATGTCACAAATTATTTAGTGATCACATTCTTAAATTATAAGGAAAATAAAATTTTAATTATTCTATTTATAGTCAATGATGTTAGTTTTGAACAAAAATATTACTTTAAAACTAAAAATGAGAACATTGATTCAAACTCGGAAGACCATGATTCATATTAATATAATTATTATTCATATATGTAAAATTTTATTTATCAATATTTTTCCAAATGTATCATTACAATCGATGAATGTGTCATTTTTTAGTTTTATTCATGTGTTTTTAATTAAATATTTGATTTAGAGTCAAAACATGAACATTTAATCATATCAGAAACAAAGTGTATCATATTTCTATATAGAAGATTCATAAACATAAAAATTATTTTTTAATCGATTTCATTTTGTATCATTTCCATCCAAACAAGTTTTCTCAGTTTTCAGTGTGTGATTCCTATTTTCAACAATATGGTCAATTTTAAATTAAAAATGTGAACTTTTAGTTATATGGGAACACCATGTATCATAATTATGTGTGGTTAATAATTATATGTGAAAAATAAATTAAAGATTGTTTTTCTAAAATATCATGAAAATACCAGTATTTTTTCATTAATTTTAGTGAGTGGTAAATTTCATTAGATAAATTTTTATATCTATAATTAAAACACACACATTGAGTCTTACTAGTTAAATTGTGTCATATTTATATATGATTGATTACTTCATGTAAAAAATTTAATATGAATCATTTAGAAAATATTAAAATAATATGATGGTGTTTTCTCAATTTTTTCTGATTGACACACGATTTTAACTAAAATGTCAGGTTAAACCAAAATCAAGTACTTTATGTCAGACAAGGCAAACCTTCTGTCAGATTTATGTGTGGTTGATTCCTATATTCCAAAAAACTTTTTGGATAATTTTCATTAAGTATTATGATAATATAATCATTTTTTCATCGTATTAAAATATTTTTTCATGTTTTTAAATAAAATTATTCTTTTATATGAAAACACACTTTCAATTATATCAGATACTAAGTCTGTTAGACTAACATGTGGTTGATTTCTATACTCATAAATGAATAATATGTATTTTGTCTAATGTTTCAATAAAATATATGAAAAATATCTTGTATTTAATTGAGTTACAAATGATTTGAATTAAAATTTCAATTTTATTTAAAAATAAACACATTGAATCATATTTGCCACATCGGGTGTAGATTGATATGAGCCTTATTCCTAAACATCCATAATTATTTTGGTATTTTTTTATTAATGTATTATAATAATTTTTATTTGATTGATCTAATTTCATTGAGTGACATTTTCATTGATCTAAATTTTAATATAACACTAAGAAAATGAACATTGAGTCATTTATGGTATACTTTGTGTGGAATGGATATGATGTTGATTCATGTAAGTCACTAATTATATATAGGTCATTCTTCTGATGTATCAAGATAATATGAGGTTATTTCACTGGATTTCAGTGCATGAAACATTTCTCTTACTAAAATATCACTAAAAAATAAACACACACACATTTTTTACTTTGTAAACTCAAAATTACACAACTAAACCAAGATAAGTTTAATAGAGAAATTAATATCTATGACGAGAACAAATAGTACCTGGGTGCATCATCCTTTTTTAAGTAGTTTCCATGAATTGAATTTTTCCATTAATTATTTTCTCAACATCATGTAAATAATTTTTGGAGAAAAACAAATTATTTATGTAGTTACCTCTTTATTATATCTATGAAAATTCATTAAATAATTAGTATATAAAAAGGAAAATAATGTTAACATAAAATAAGTAGATTAAATGTTTAAAAAAACAATAAATATATAATAGTAATTCACCTCTCCATGTTGTAAGAATATATTTTAAAACCATGTATTCCTCTCACTCATTTATACACTAATCAATCCCCACATTTCAATACATAGACTATTGATAGTCTAGGTAGTAATGGAATAATATATATAAAGAAATTATTAAATAATATTTTATTTGGGATTATAATTATCATCAAAAATACCTCTTTGGGGATGACTATTTATTCATGGAATAAGATATCATTCATAAATTTTGTAGCATAATAGTTATAATCTTTTTCCATTATTTTATTTGGGATACTAAAAATACATTAAGAAAAAAAGTTTAATTTGTTCAGATATTTGTATTGATAGTGATATTTTATTATATATACCCATATACTTATCCATTTTTATAATTCTATAAGTTTATTTTTTTCATCATCTATACTTATACAAATTTTATTATATTTAAACATCTTCGAATCTTAACAATATTTTCATTATAACATATAATAAAATTTATACCTTGATGTTTATTTTTATAATTATGAATCTAATGTATTAAAAAGTTAAAAACCTCATTATATATGGTCAATGTTTTCGTTAACCATGAATTTAATCCAATAAATACATTTTTTCTAACTAAATTTACTGTATTAGGTAACCAATACACCCTAAAAATGAATAATTAATAAATGGAATGAAAATTTATTTGATATGATTATATTGTAGAGTCCAACCCGAACAATTTGGAATTATGAAGTGTCTATAATCTGTATATTTCATTTAAATAAATTTTAAATATTGGTATCCAATTTATAATTTTTTTATTCTGTTGACCATTCTTTTCTATAAGTAGTGTGGGGACTAATGAGTAAAATTTTTTTCGGTTATATAGTTTTTCATTAAATCATTTCGAATATATACACCTGTAAAAAAATGTGAATATTATTTAATAGAAATTACCAATTTATTTTAGATATTTTAAAAATTGATTTTGAATGTAGAACACATTTATATATTTACAACTAGAACTCCTAGCCATCCATTCATGGATATTTCCATTACAATCTCAATACCAAGAATGTATATAACAGAATCTGTGTATATTTTTTCCTCAAAATTAGTAGTGATTGTATCACTATCATTGAACATTATATCATTATAAACATGTAATATTATTAAATGAATTAGATGATTTTTTTGTGTAAAGTTACTCCCTAAAGGTCTTTTCTATTATTTGATCGGCCCTTTTAGAGTGTTTTAATTAAACCTTTTGTTTTTCATTAATTTCCATTATCTATTATAACATTAATTGGTTTAAAAATTATCTATTAACTGAAAAAAAAAATTCATAAAAATAAATTATATTGTACATACCAAATTTTAGACTTTTATTTTTAAATGATCATTAAATCCTTAAAATAAATTCAATAACAAGTTCAGTCTTATGAACATGTATCTCTTCCAGGGGAATAAGTGTCTCGATGCTCAAATCATGAGCTAATTGAATCCCTACTCACTCATCATCATCTCGATGTTGTGTCATGCACAGAATATCGAATTGGATATTTTACAATGAACCCATTTAAAATTGAATTAGTTGCATGTGAATATATCTAAATCATAATCAATTTCACCCAGTAGAATATTGGTATAGGAATGATATTAGTATCTTCCTAATTCATATTTTATAGAATCAAATATAACTGAATTTATAACCTATAGTATTGAAGTCCATTGAGGAAAGTGGTTAGCCTCAATGATGTGGTGGGTAAGATCATATTATAGTGGCTTTTGGTGTGTTATTTCTTCTCTTGGATTTATTCCCATAACATTATCTATCAACTAATACTGGAAATAATGTTTTCTTTCTAAAAAATTTATTCTTTTCATCATCTCATCCATTTTTATATCATTATCCCATTGGGAATTTCATTTATAAAATATGTTTGAGGTGACAATCCACACCCCTAAACTATTACATGGACATATTGTACTTTCCACTTCAACGTGAAGACCCAAATATTTATAAATAAAATTTCTTCTTTGATTAATTATATTCACTATTTAGTAAAGTTGTTATATAATACATATAAATCACTCTGGTTATTTCATACAATCATAAAATATAGTAGGTATGATTTAAAATACCATTCTTTATATTAATCATTAATACAGTAGATAGTTTATAGTGACCATTATGACTAGTATAAATTTAGTGTTATAGTATATTTTAATTGACATAAATGGAAAAAAGTTATTATCACGACTTCAAGGATCATACCCTGAAAATCCGAATTATAATAGATTCTATGAAAAATAATTTAATAGGATTCCCACTTTTCACAACCCAATAAGAAACATAGAACTGGAATATAAATAAATTTTTTTTTGAGATATTTTAAATATTATGGAAATAATGGACTAAAGCATGTTCATTGAACCATCGCAAGAAAGTGCCACCATATCACGCCTTACCTTTAGCAAATAAATTTCTTTAATAAGATGTTAAGTATCTAGTAATTTTTTGTATAAATTTTTGTGTTTTATTTTTTATAAAATAGAAATTTGTTATCACATTTATATTTCAATAAAAAAAATTTATATGAGTTGTGGAAAATTTGATTTTGATATGAAAAAATCCAAAATTAAATATTTGGAAAATATATTGTTTTAACTCTATTTTGATTAATTAAAAAAATTTAAATAAGTATTACAATCATATAATATTATTAATAAATATTAAAATTTATATAAAAATGATAGTCAAATTTTAAGAAGTCCATGATATTCTTTAAAACAATCAAAAAAATATTATTTTCATAATGATACATATTTTATAATAAATTTGTATTTTCCTTGAAATGGAAAATTGTGATGTTTATAGAATTATTTTGACATAATAGATATTATTTTTGAAATCAACGTGTCAAAATCATCCAATGGTGAGTTTTTCATATTTTTATGAGATAGTCAAATTTTTGGGAAAAAATTAAATACCTTATAGATACATAGTCCATATTATGACATCCTAATGTACTAATAGTGTTGTGATTAATTCTATAAATTTAATACATAAAAAAATATTTATTTCCAATTAAAAATATTGTAATAGATGTTATTTTATTATTTTTATAAATCATTAATTATTACTCTTAAACATATATTATATTTTAAGGTTCTAAGAAAAATTATTTATGAACATTATTCACTTCCATATCACTTATAGTATTATTTTAATATGTTCGATTATTGAATTCATAAAATATTGAAAAAAAATATTTCTGATAGAACCATTAGAAATCCATGGTATGGTTTGGGGTTTTGATTATTTTACTATATAGAGTTAAAAAACTATGTAATCAATTAATAAAACATTCCCTATCATTGGATACAAGCACTAATCCAATGTCCTACTCCTATTCACTAAACAATCATTTAGAATAAATTATCTCACCCTCTATAGCCCTAAATACATCCTAAGGTTCTCTCAATCGCTTATGAAGCTCCTCCCAATATTTTAGAAGCACCCTATCAAGGTAAATGATTCTCTCCTCAACCTCCTTATTCAATAACATTCACTGTATTATTCTGTTTGGTTTCCTTATATTCATGTTATAATGTATTTTTTTACGCATTAATTTTTTTAATTTTTGGATTCAATGTAATGAGGTGCCACTGTTCACTCTCATTAAACCCTTCCATGAATCATTATGTACACATATAATGTTGCCAAAATTACCGTATGATTTTTCATTAAAAATGGTTATACAGTGAATACCCATACCAATTTGCACTCATGTTCATTCACCTAGATGTACATATCATTAATTTAAATAGAAAATATATGTATGTAACTCAAACACCATACACATGATATTAAATTTTTTAAAATTCATTCAAACATTGTATAGACTATGTGGAATAATAATGCATGTATGTGATATGAATGTGATGAGTTGTACAAGAATTATATAGTCCTCCAACGCTTTTGGGTGATGTTATTATCTCATTATATAATATGTATGGTTCATGGGGTTTCATAATAAGCACACTAGGTAATTATTCCATGGAATATAGGCTTGACATAATCTTATGTTGTCATGTTTAATTTTATTTCCTAATTCCTATGTTTCCTTCATGTTAACATCTAGTATCACAATTTGATGTTTTTTATATGATTACTACCCCATAAAATTCACCATGATAAGTATCTTGATAGAAATTTATTAATTTTATAATTTTATTCTTTAATATTCTCTCACTACTGTATATAAAGCATCCATTTTTGGTATATCCCCAGTTAACACTATTCAATATTAGAAGATCAATAGAATATATAGTCCTGTTTTGGATTCATTTAATCACGTTTTTATACCTATATTTCGATTTAGTATTTTATTTATCGAATCCCTCAAATAAACTATGCTTCTTAATCTTATGGGATTTTATTATGTGTATATTTATATATTAGGTCATAAATAATGGTTTATTAATGATATGGGTTTTAAAAATTGGTATCAATGCGAGGTTGGGTTATTATTGTGTATTTTTATTATAAAAAATTTGTAAAATACATAAGTATAAGACTAAATATTGTAAAACATCATTAAATTATATTAATATGTTGACTAGTTGTTTTCCTATAAAATACCTATTTCGATACTATTATCGGATGTGTCTCTAGAATAGTTTAATGTGTGGGTAATAACCTTGAAAATGGTGCATTGGGTTAAAAATTGATCATCACCTATTACATGAAAAGGCGGACTTACATCACACCAGATTCGATACTCCTATGGGATATTCTGGGGTTAATTCATAGGCATGTTATAAACAAAATTCTTATGATCAAAAAAACCATATGACTTTATCTTAATAAATTGACCACTTATAAAATCAATTAAAACCTATAAATTAATTTAATTAGTGTTTATTACATATAATTTATCAACAAAATGACCATTTTTTTCCTTTTATATTATTAATAGTTAGTGTATTCTAATCCCTAATTTACCAATTAATTTTTTCAATGGATATAAATTAGATGAAATCAGTCAATAACCAATGTGAAGGGAAATGTACCGACAACCAATATTCAGATGATCAACCTAATGTGAATAGGATTTAAGAACATCATTAAAATAATTTATCAAATAAATCATTTTTTGAATAGAAACATTAATCAAGGGAAAACATTCATCCTATGAAAAAAACATTATAATTACCTCCATTATGAGAAAAAATCATCAAAATTTTAATTGATCTTCAAAGCCATTAATCCCAGAAAAATGGATCAACTTCATTTAGATGACATTCAGATATTTCAATGTTCTTATTAATAAAATATAATGTTTACTACATATTGTATAGATGTATAACTTGATCAATGGTTGGGGTTGATCCAAAAAAACCCATCGAGGAGATCAAATTTATGGAGTGTAAATAATTCATGCATTTTTTTCATAAATACATTACTCTCAATAACTAACATAAAATGAAGAGAGATTATATATTAATTAATAAAAAGGATGAAAATTACATCACTACATATGTGTTGAGATTCAAAATATTTGAATGATATTCCTTTGGATTTATCATTGAACCTAAAAGTAAATTTGATAGCTTATTTGGTGGGATAAGTCCTTAACTAAAAAATATTTTGTGATTCATGTCTTTGAGATCTATGAGTATGTTTTTCAGTGTTCCCTAAAAGTCAAAATTGGGATAAAAAATCGTAAGGGTCTCATGGGTATAAAAATTGGAAGAGGATAATGAAATTTAATTCTAGGGGCTGGGTGGAGAAATCTCATGGTTTTAAAAAATTACAGCATCTATATTTTCATAATGTTCTACAAGAAGAATCCCAATAACTTCCTGATAGGGTTAAACATAACAAGCTAGTTATTGTTGATGGGAAATACCAACAAATATTATTGAAGAAAGTAATTTTCCAATAAATCCTAAATATAATATTCATTATTTCAAAAGAAATAAATAAGTAAAATATAATAATCAATGACCTAATCATAGGGTTGTCAATGATAACATAATTCAATACCTTCCAAGGCCTAGTGATAAAGTGTGTGCTTCAAACGCACAACTTCTAAAGAATATAATGACTATGAAATGGTGGTATGTATGAAATTTATTCATTTAGGTATTTATAAAATAATATTTAATTTTGGTTCTATTCATTATTTCATATCACTCAAGTCTAATACAAATATTCATAGAGGACCTTAAAATAGTTTGGTGGAGATATATGTGAATTTGGAAAATGTGGAAATTATTTTTTCTAAATTATATAACTCCTCACTTTTCCATATTTTAATGATGAACTTCCCTATAAACCTTATGATACTCCATTTAGTGTAATTCAATGAAATTATATTTATGTATTTGATATCCTATATATAGCCAACATAAATTTATGAGTTGAGGAAATCACCCTCTAATTATTTAATGATGTAGAGGAGGATAAATCTCATTTGAAATCATCGTCTTAAGAATGAATTTATTTCCTTACAATAAAAATTATCTTTATAAAATTATTAAGAGTATGAAAATATCATAATTTATGAAATACCAATTATAATATAATATAATAATGTGTTTTTTAAATAATTTCATTTTCTTCCTCTAAGTCATGAGCATGTGTTCTTAATTGATCTTATACATGGAGGTTTCCAATTTCCAAAACACTATAAATAATGGACACTATTGGGCATGAAGATGTAGCTAGGAAGCTGTAGGAGAATCAAGATAATGGGAATATATTCCCAAGTGCTTCACCATAGGTTCCACTCATCCTCTCCATCAAAAAAATGACTGATCTATGCACCTAAGTATTTATTATTATGAGCGCAATAAGATCAATATAAGGATCATGTATCCACATTCACAGATTTAAGAAATTATCAATCTATTAAATATAGCCCAATACATTTCAAAAGTGGATATTTGGTTCAGATATTATTAATTAAATTTGAATAATGAGGATTTCTCCATGGTTTATTTTTGTTCGAGGTATAGGCACAATGAGTTCATAATTAATAAATTTTGACTCACTAATTATCCTAATATCTTCATGGTCTTAATTAATAGAGTCGTTATTATTTACCCTGAATAAAATTTTATTCATTATAGATGATATTATTATATACTCTAAAAGAAAAGATAAATATGATGAGGATTTTTACATTGTATTTAAGAGAATTAAAATCGAAAAGTTATTTGAAATGTAAAATAAATGTGATTTTTGGACGGGGAAAGTATCCTTTGGGGGAATGTTCTCTAAAAAAGAGATATCTTTGGATTCTTCAAAAATAGAGTTTATTGAATGAATTCCCAGACCAATATCATTGATGGGGATCTATAATTTCATTAAACTATTAAGTTAATGTAGGACTCCTCATGTGTTAATCATGTTTTAATGATCAAAAATCTTATTACTGTAAATTAATCTCGATCTTCATTGCACATCTTGAAATTTCCCTTCAATCTCTACAATAACTACTCATCATGTTTTAATAATAACAAATCTTATGGATGTTAATTACTCTCTTTATTATTTACAAGTCTAATGCATGATCACAAATATCACATATATTATCAAGCCTTTAAGTTTATGATTCATGTTCCCTTACTCTCTAATGGATAAACATAATTCATATTCTGCATATTACTATCTAAGTCTAAATACAGATATTTGTCTATGTAAGGACTCACCGTGACACAGACACCATGACCCAGACACCGTGACCCAGACACCGTGACCCAGTCACCGTGACCTAGACACCGTGAAGGACTCACCGTGACCCAAAAACCGTGAAGGACTCACCGTGACCCAGACACCATGAAGCACATACCATGAACCTCATACCGTGAAACTCATATCGTGAAGAAGACAACGTTTACTTAATCAATGTGACACTGTTTCTTAACTTTTTTTCAATATTATTTAAATAATACTACCGGTCATATTTGATGTTTTTAATGCAATTAATGTTATTTAATGATAGTTGTTGGCATGTCAGGAAACTGTATCTCATACCTATGAAAAGGTAATGATTCCTACTTCTATAACATGTGGAATATAAGGAAGATTAAGATGAAGTACACGTAAAAAATAAGTAGTGAACAAAAGAAAAGTGTGAATATACAACGAGAAGAACTTACATACACCCGAGAGCACAGTGCTGAACAAGAAGATAAATCATTAGGAAGAAAGCGATTTGCATACCTTCAAAGAACTCTAATGAATACAATCCAACACCACTGAAGAACACACAACAAATCAAGAGATCATTCTCAATCCTGTAGAAGACAAGCTGACTACAACACTCTGTTTTTCAATAGAAAAACTAGAGAAGGACTCAGAAGCATTCCTTCTGAATCCAACGAGTCCATAGCTGCATTGATAATCACTAGAGAATTCTAAACTCTTTTCCGTTCTCTCTGAGTGATTTCTTTATTATCTTTCGAGCTGTGTGGTGTACGATGTTTTTCTTATACACACACTGTATCCTGCACTGAACTAGAGGATATCAAAATCCTCAAACCACAATTGTTTACTCTTTTTTACCCACGTCAACTATGGCAGATGTCCTTGTGTGGCCTGGTCTATTTGATTCCCACAATGAATAGTGGTAGAGGTCTCTGTGTGGCCTGGATAGTTTTGTAAACTGTTATTATCCCCGATCCATAGTGTGGATCAAATTTTATATAAATTTTAGTGGACTAAGTCTCGGATTGAGACTTAACCTCTTGTTATATCTGATGTGCATCGTTAGTTTAAGTTTATAGTATACTACATATATCTCATTTATTCCGCTGCTATTACATTGAAATAAAAAAAACTATTTTAAAGATACATTGATAGTTAAATTAGAATGTGTTTAGACATATTGTAAATCAGTAGGTTAGTTTCAAAATTTAGTTTGATCTTGTGGTTAAATTAATTGAGACCTAATCAATCTTTGAGAAACTAAGTGAACATTTACAATCTGTATAAATTCACTATAGTTTAACTTGTTTTATAAATTGGGGGATTTTAAATAGACAATATTTTAACAGAAATTTTAATTGGAACTCAATTCACCCCCTCTTGAGTATCCACTCCGACCAACATTTGGTATCAGAGGAACTGTTTTTGATTAAGGACTTTTAAAATACTCTATTTTTCAACTGTGATTTTAGATTCATCATTAATGATCTTAAATTTTTGTTAGTTCTAAATTCTAGCTCTTTAAATTATCTTTCTAAAATCTAGCTATGGAAAATAGACTAGAGGGTGCTGGTACTAATAGACCACATTTCTTCAATGGTACAAACTATGCTCAGTGGAAATTTAAAATGAAAATTCTTTTAGAAAGCATGGGTTTCGATATTTGGGCTGCTATATAATCTCAATACAAACTTCCAGAAACTGAAAGAATAACTTGGGATGAACCTACAAAGACTGCCTACAATAATAATTTTACATCTATGAATGCCCTGTACTGTGATCTAGAAGATGAAATGTTTAATGTAATTTATTCTTTCAAAACAGCTTTTGAAATTTGGGATTCTTTTGGTGTTTCTCATGAGGGAACAACCAATGTTAAAGAAATGCGATTGAATACTTATACTATTAAATATGATAATTTTAAAATGAAGACTGATGAACATATTTTTGATATGTTTCTTAGGTTTAATGAGATATTCAATACTATGAATTCACTTAGAAAGGTTATTCCACCAAAGGAACAAATTATGAGAATCTTGAGATGTTTACCAGACCGATGGAGAGGCACATCTGTTTCAATCAGAGAGTCATGTGACATTACTGTTCTACCGGTCAAAGAACTCATTGGTAAGCTCATGATGTATGAGGAAGAACTCAAGGTGAATAAAGAGGAAGCTGATGAACCTAAGGGAAAATTTGTGGCTTTAAAGACTACTGATTCAATGAGTAAGGATAAAGAGAAATCTCAAATACAAACTGACAGTTCCACCAGTGAAAATTCAGACTCTGATAGTGATGCTGAAATTGCTCAGATAGCCAGAAGGTTTAAGAAATTTTATAGGAAGAATAAGTTTTTCAGAAAATCAAATTACAAAGGTAAGGATGAAAACAAGGGACACTAGAAAAAGGATTGGATGAAATCTGACAAATCGGATTGGATGAAATCTGACAAATCTGGTGAAGTTTCTTGCTATGAGTGCAAAAGGAAAGGACATATAAAAGCAGACTGTCCAAATCTGAAATACAAGAAGAAGTATGAGTATAAGGATAATAAGTATAATAAATCCATGAAGGCTACGTGGAGTGCTTCTGAGGATAGCTCTAGTGAATCTGAAGCTTCTGAGACTGAAAACAGAAATAAGGAAAACATGTGTTTTATGAAAAACACTAATGGGGTAACATCTGAAACTCCTACATTAAATTCATATTATTCTGGAGATGATTATGATTCTGAAAATATGTGAAAATTTGAACTGTTTTAATACTGTGATATGTTGGAAGAAACCTGTAATAAGCTCAAAGTCAAATAAAAAGGTTTAAAGAAACAGTATTCTTTAACTGTTAAACATAAATATGATCTTGACATAGAAATGGAAAATAATGCTCAGTTTCTTAAAGAAAACACTGAACTGAAAATGTCTAATGAGCAACTTATGAAGGACATAGAAAAATTCACAAATGGAAAAGATACACTAATTGCCATACTATGAAAGATTGTTTCACTAAAATATAATACTAGAATATTCTACAAACCTGGACAAAGACAGATCACCAAGAATAGCTTTATTCCTAAATCTGGACAGAATACTACTAGTTCTAGTTCTGGACATTTATATGCGTCAACTAGTTATTCACTTAGTTATAAATCTAATAGAGTTTATCATTATAATTATATTGATTCTATAAATTATATGAGACCCATAAGACATATTTGGGTACCTAAAGTTTTATTGGATAACCTGTCTGGACCCAAAAATATTTGGGTACCAAAATCATTTCCTATTTAATCTATTTGTAAAAAACCTACTTGAAGAGTACCCACAAGAAGACATGGTATCTGGACAGTGGATGTTCAAGACATATGTCTGGGGATTATTTATGCTTCAAATGTTTAATAAAGGTTGATGGAGGTCATGTCACCTTTGGTGATAATTCTAAAGGAAAGATCATTGGCCTAGGTCAAATTGGTAACACTGATTCAGTTTTAATTTCCAAAGTTTTATTTGTTGATGGACTGAAATATAATCTGTTAAGTATTTCTCAATTATGTGATGATGGTTTTAATGTTAAATTTGAAAATGATTCTTTTAATTTTTTTAATTCTAAAAATGTTTTAGTCTTTTCTTCTCTAAGAAATGAAAAGGTTTATGTTGTTGATTTAAATTTCATAGCTAAGCAAAATGTTACCTGTTAAAATGCTTTTCATAAAGAGTCTGGGTTATGGCATAGAATACTAGGACACTACAATTTACACTCAATTAGAAAACTAAATAGGAATAAATTGGTTAGAGACCTCCCTAAACTTTAGTTTCCAAATGACAAAGATTGTAATCCCTATCAAAAGGGAAAACAACATAATGTTTCATTTAATTCAAGGAAAGATGTTTCAACTTCTCAACCTCTCGAGTTGGTTCACATAGATTTATTTGGACCATCTATAGTTTCTATCTTAAATGGGAAGCACTATGTCTATGTCCTAGTAAATGACTTTTCTATATATACATGGGTATACTTCTTAGCTCACAAAAGTGAAGTTAGTTCTTACTTTTTTAAATACTCCAAATATGTAGAAAATCATAGTGGACTTCAGATTAAAACCCTAAGAAGTGATCATGGCCATGATTTGAGAATCATGAGTTTGAATCCTACTGCTCACACAATGGTTATCATCACAATTTCTCTGCCCCTAGGACACCTCAGCAAAATGGTGTAGTATAAAGGAGAAATAGAACCCTGCATGAAATTGATAGAACTATGCTTAATGAATATGACCTGCCTATTTACTTTTGGACTGAAGTTATCAATAATTCTTGTTATATTATTAATAGAGTCATAATAAGAATTGTTCTTAAGAAAACACCATATGATTTGTAGAACAATAGAAAACATAAAGTTAGTTACTTTATAGTCTTTGGCTGTAAAGTTTTTGTTCTCAATACAAATGCTAATCTTGATAAGTTTTCTTCTAAGAGTGATGAAGGAATCTTTTTAGGATATTCTTTTAACCAGAAAAGCCTATAGAGTCTTTAATAAGAGAACCAAGTGTGTGGAAGAATATGTTCACATCAAATTTGATGACACTGATCCACATGAGCCTAAAACATCTCTTGAAAATACTGAAGAAGATTTATAGTTCTGGACCTTAATGACAAATCTAATGAACCTTCTATAAAGACAACCAGTTCTAGACTTATTCAAGAATCTGTTCCTAATGAACTTGAACCCAGATAAGAACCTGAAATTTCTATTCCTACCTTTACTAGATCAACTAGAATTATAATGAATCGTCTTTTAGAGGTTGTTGTAGGAAATCTTGATTGAGGGACACAGACTAGAGCTTCTCTTAGAAATCAGGTTGAACATCAAGCCTTCTTGTCACAGCTTGAACCTAAAAACATTTATGATGCTATTAATGATGAATTTTGGGTAATTTCTATGCAAGAAGAACTCAATCAATTTGAAAGAAATAAATTTTCAAATCTAGTTGAAAGGCCTAAGGACACTTTCACAATAGGCACTAAATTGGTGTTCAGAAATAAATTAGATGAATATTGAAACGTAGTTAGAAATAAAGATAGGCTAGTTTCACAAGGATATCGTACAGAAGAAGGTATTGACAATGAGGATACTTTTTCTCTAGTATCCAGATTATATGCTATTAGATTTTACTTTCTTATGTTGCTCATCTAAATTTCAAACTATATCAAATGGATGTCAAGGGTGCATTCTTGAATGGATATATTTCTAAGGATGTTTTTGTTGAACAACCACCTAGATTTTCGAACCATCATTTTCCAAATAATATTTTGAAATTATCAAAATCTTTATATGGTTTAAAGAAAGCTCCAAGAGCTTGGTATGATGGATTATGTAGTTTTCTAATTTCTAAAGGTTTTAAAAATGAAATAGCTGATCCTACTCTGTTTATAAAATGAATTTCTAAAGATGTTTTAGTTATACAAATTTATGTAGATGATATTATTTTTGGATCTTCAAAAACTACATTATGTACTGATTTTTCTAAAATGATGCAAAATGAATTTGCAATGAGTTTAATGGGTGAACTTAACTTCTCTCTTTGATTTCAAATCCTTCAAAATGATGATGTAATTATTTTTACTCAAAGTAAATATACTAGAGATATTTTAAAATGTTATGGATTTGATAGCACAAAAATTAGTGACACTCCCATGAGTTCCACCTGTAAGATGGATCTTGATGAAAATGGTAAATCTATTGATCAAACCACGTATAGAGGAATGATTGGAAGACTACTCTACCTAACTGCTTGTCGTCCTGACATTATTTTTAGTGTGTGTATGTGTGATCATTTTCAAGAAAACCCTAAAGATTCACATTAAATGCTGTAATGAGAATTTTCAAATACCTCAAGCATACTCCCAATTTAGGACTGTTCTATCCCAAAGGAAAATCATTTGAATTATTTAGTTATTATGATGCTGATTTTCCTGGATGTAATCTAGATAGAAAAAGCACCCCTAGAATGTGTCACCTTTTAGGAAATTCACTAGTATCATGGTGTAGTATGAAACAAAATTATGTTGCATTATCTACTACAGAAGCTGAATACATAGCTGCTGGAAGTTATTGTGCACAAATTTTGTGGATGAAACACACATTACTAGACTATGGATATCAATTCAGACATGTCCCAATAAATTGTGACAACAAAAGTGCTATTAACATTTATAAGAATCATGTTTCTCATTCTTGGACAAAACATATTGACGTAAGAAATCACTTTTTGAGGGATCATTATAAAAAAGGTGATATCACTTTGGAATTCATTGGTACTGAATATCAACTTGCTGATATATTCACTAGACCATTAAATTATGAAAGATTATACTACATCATATATGATCTTGGTGTGATTAATCATAATTAAATATCTTATCTTAATGTTTAATACTTTACTATATTTTACATTACGGTTTCATGGTCATGGTTTCTAAGTTACAGTTTTTTGTTCATGGTCTCACCATCAAGACCTTATGCTCACGGTCTGTCAACTCACTGTCTCACTATGACTGCACAGAATGCTCACTGTCTCACCGTGATGACTACCAACTGTCTCACTGTGATGACTAGTTTTCATCACAACGTAATGCCTACTCATGGTCTCACTGTGAATATTATTTATATTTTTATTTTAACCTGTATCGCGTAATTTTTATTTTACCGCTATTTGATTTCCCGCGTTTTTGTTTTTATGACGTTTGACATTCCCAAATGATAAAACTTAAGGGTTTCATTCGATTCCTTACCCGAACTCACTCTTGAACCTTCTCTTCCCTCTTGCCTGAACCTTCAGTGGATGCCAAGGATGAAGCGTCCATATTCACCCTCGTCTAAGAAGCACCGCACTAAGAAACATAAGAGGATACTGAGGATAGCTCTCGAAGGACCTCTAAACCCAAACCTGGTAAGTCGTACTGTTGTACCTAAAAAAGAGGTTTTTGCAGAGAGGTTTCTGTCTAGTAGATCATTAGTTTTGAAAGTTTTAAGAGAACAAGCATGGCTTGGATGGTTCACAAGATAGAATAGACCGATTTACCTGAGATTGGTATCTCAATTTTATCAGTATGTGAAGTTTGCGTTTGTGTTTGGAGAAATCTTTGTAACACCCGAGAATTTTATGTTATATAAATCATCAAAGAAATCTTTTTCTACACAACACTTGATTGGCTTGCTTTACAAGAAATCGCGACCTTCCTCGAGAGCTTGCGTCGTACGCAATACCGAGTTTTACTAAACAATGATATGCTATTAAAATATTATTAAAACTAGCCGTTATGAATAGTAATAACCACTTTTTGAAATTTTATAAATTTTATTTTTCAAAATGGGCTTCATTTTTGGATTCGGAATATCAAAATTAGCCTAGGGTGAAATTTTGGTACTTTTTTGAAAACTTTCAATTTTTGATTAATAGTGAAACCACTAAGTGGTAGTTAAAAAACTAATTTTTTCATAAAACTTAATTTTACCGCTTCTGTGAGTGGAATTTCAAAAATCTGAGAGACACGGTTAATATCAAGGACTAAAATGTGGTTCAATGAGATGAAAATAATTTTTGGTGAATAGTAACTTTTTACTTTTTTTTTACCACGGTTAAAAGTAAATAGGGTAATTCAGGGTAAAGATGATATTATTATTATCCTAACACATGTCCTAATTCTATTGGATAAGCGTAATTCGACCAAAAACAAACTTAGTAATAAAATATGACCATTTAGACCCACTTGGATTAGATTAGGACATTTATAATTAATTTATTTAATGAAGGGTTAAAATAGTTAAAATCAAAGTTGAATAAGTAAATAATTTTTAATATGGGGTTATACATAAGATAAATTCGACTATAAATATTCATTATAAAGATAACAATATTTCCTACATAATGGTAATTTATTTGTAATTTTTAGACGTTAAATAATTTAATTTATTTATGACACATAGATGATGCAGTAATTATCTTATTAATGAAATATTGACATAATTAATGTTATAAACACCAAAATAAATGTAATTTGAGACTTTTTATGAATTACACTAATTTTATCGGTTAATATGACGTGTTAGTATTGATTTAATTAACTTGGTTCGAACTAATAATTCTGTTATGATTTTCACAAAAATCAATTACTAAATAGTGTCAAAATTGACATAAAATAGTTTTTAAAACAAATATTATATTAGTAATTGTTAGTTTATTCCTAAAAATCTAAGGTTCGGCCAAATGACTTAGATAAGGTTACATATATTAATAATAAACTACTTGGGGTTCGTTTGGCTGCTTATAGTAAGTTTATTAACCTTATAGTATAAGAACACAAGAAGACACGGTAAAAGTAAACTTATTTAACTTAATGTTAAATCTAAATGATAAGGTTAAAATAGGAACCTAAACTTGTCTAAATTATATTTAATGAGAGGATTTCGACCCATCCTCATCTTATCTTAGAAATATACTAATTTGGATCTATTTAAAACCGAACTTGACTTTATAATAAAATAATATTTTTAGTTTTCCCAAAGGTGCCCCTCTCCTCCCTTATAAAAGGGCACCTCCTCCCCCTCTTCCTCACACAACTTTGAGCCTTCAATCTCGTCCAACCCCTGCCAATTCCTCCTCTAAACTTCCCTAGAGACATCCTAGAGGTCCTTGTCTTCTTCAAAGACCAATTTCAGTGCCCTAAAAGAAGGTCTCAAAGAAGAACTTCAAAGAAGAGGTAATGTCTGTTACCGATTCTTTCATCTTTATTTCTTCTTCCACATCTTCTTCTTTAGTTGTTTCATTATGAAGTAATAACATAAGTATCACACATATACTGATATGTTATTATAAGTATGAAACAACCCTATTTCACCATCCATCCATCCTACGGAAATAGAAATCACCGCGCGTGCATACGTACAGAATACCGTCTCCACGCCGTGGTGTAATCTATTTTCCACCACCACCTTACTTGTATGGGTATAATGGTGTAAATAATGACTTTATATGACTATTATAAAGTGATACTGATTCTGAAATAGTATACATACACTCCAATACAATTCCACGATCATAGTAACGATATCATCACTCGTGCGTACGTACCGAATACCGTCTCCACGATGTGATGCGACTCGTTCTACATGATCTTCATTTCATAATGATAATATAAATAAATTGAATGAATGAATATGATATATATTACACTAATACCATTCGGGAATTGAGGTATCTATAATATAAATATAAGAATAAGAATTTATTCGACAAAACACGCATAATAACAAAAAGTTATAAACACCCGAATAACAAAGAGCAATGAAATATTACTACTACGAAGCTAAGAAAATGACCATATATGATAACATAAAAATAAGTATGATTCTGGAATAAGTCAATTACATTATTTAAATTATTATACAGGAGTTTCGGACACTTACAAAGCAAAACGGACCTAAGGTAAGGGAAATATCACAATCTCATTTTTATTTGAGATTGTTTATACTTTAATATTTACTGGGGTGTATTTTATCATCCACATCCATGATTCCTAAATACGTAATATTATTTCCATTCACCTACAATTGATTAAATCCTATTTTACCCTTCGGTGAGTTTTTAGTAAAAGATATGAAATGAATCTTTTTGTTGTTTTTCGTATGAGGTACTTTTTTGACTTTTCCGACAAAAGTACGCGAAGAATGTTTTTTTAACTTATACGGAATGAATGGATTTTTAAAACATTATTTCCAAGAAGCTTCCTTTACAAGTTTTCAATTTTATTTTTAATCAACTTCTTTTAGTTTAAAATTGTATGACATGTTATGAAAGGATAAATGTTTTTGAAGTAGAAAGGATATTTTCCTCAAGAATGGAGTTCTAGAGTTTTATCAAAATTATTTTCCATCTAAGACAATATAGGGTTCTGTTTCTATCCCTATTATTACATGGATTTGATTATGTTGTGATGGAAATATTTTTATGAATTCCTTTATCTTATATGAATTGTTTTATGATGTCACGATGTTTAAGATTCCCATTTTTATTACATGGGTTATGTAATGATGTATGATTTGTGATTTTGTGGCACACATAAGAATGGTATCATTATGAGATGGGTGGGACCTATATCTCCCTCCAATGCATTGGGTAAAGATTTTATATCTCATGAGATAGACATGGCTGAAACGGTAGGTTATACCGGTTCAGTGAAACAGGACTGAAACGAGGGTGACTCAGTTCAGAAATGGACTTTGTCCACTAAGATAGTCTTGGAAATGAGTCTTCACTAATAAGATATGATTCTCTATGATTATGTGTGTATTCCACAATGTTTCATGTTTTAAGTTATGATTATTGTGATTACATTTCACTTCCATGATTTATCCCAAGTTAGGAAATTATGATCTCTTTTGCAGGTTAAGATTTCTAAAAGTTATGTGCTTATGTATATGATGTGATTGATATTTATTTTGTTTACCCTTACTGAGCATTTGAGCTCACCCTTTTATATGTTTTCTTTCCCCAGGTCAGGAAGAAGGTTATTAAGTAAGATATGCCAAAAGGGACTATAGATATGATGAAATAAATGGGAGAAAATGTAGACGCTTTATGAACCAGTTGTTTATGTTTCCCAGTTTCTAAAGACGCTATACATATACAGTCCTTTCGTGGTTTTGTTATACGTTGTAATAAGTATGATTAAATTTTTAATTATTAACAATGTATGTAAAGTATGGGTCGTTATAGTTGGTATCAGAGGAATGGTATAGTCAACCATTGGAAACTAGGATGTGAAAGCCTTAGTAAGAACCCTAAGGATAAGTCTAAGCATAGAACACAATATTAGTGTCTTAGAAATGGCCATGAATAACCTAGGATAAGACCTTAAGTGTAAAATTTTATTCTTGATTATGTGGTTTTCCTATTATAAATAGTGTTGCTCACTCTATTCTTCTTGGTTTTAGTCAATGGTTGGAACCCGAAGGAACCTTGTTAATGCGGAATGCGACGGGAAATGCAATGATTGTCCCCCTAAGCAACCAAACGTTATGGGAGCTCGAATGCAAAATTTTGTAGCCATGGTTACACAACTTTCTCAATCTACGAATCATACAAGACTTTGAAACGAGCAAAGGAAGGAGCAACATTCTGTTGAATCCTTCATGAGGCAGCGTCCACCTTCTTTCAACGGGTATGCTGATCCATTAGTTTCTAAACAATGTATTAGTACTACTGAAAAGATATTTTCAGTTCTTCAATGTTCTGAACATGATAAAGTCATCCTAGAAGTGTATCGTTTGGAAGGAGATGCTGATCAATGGTGGAATCTTATTAAGAATATGAGGCAAAGGGATGAAATTGAGTACATGGAATGGGACGAGTTCAAGAACTTCTTTTTCAATAAGTACTTCCCTCGTATTCTCCGAACAAAGATGGAGAAAGAGTTTCTTGACCTGAAGAAAAAGGATGATGAATCTGTTGGTACCTATGAAGCAAATTTTACAACACATGCAAGGTACGCTTCTGGTATTATTATCCAACCTGAGAGTAAGATCGATCGATTCTTTAGTGGCATAAAACAAAGTCTTTGAAGGGTGTTAGCCATAAGGGACTTCAATAGCTAAGAGGAAATCGTTCGATGTGCTCTCAAAGTCGAGATGGGGATTGGAGTAATCCATCAGTCATATGGGTTTGATAAGAAGTGGAAAATGGAATTCAAAGGAAAATATAAAGATCACACTGAAAAGTAGATGAGCTTTCCCTTATGCTCAATGTGTGGAAAAAACATGGAGGGAGTTGTCTTAACGGTACAAGTAAATGTTTCAAATGTGGAAAGGAAGGTCATCGGGCATTTGAATGTCGCGATGATGGGAACAAGATGTCTAATGATGCAAACAAAGGAAGGGATACATAGAACGAACCTACTACACTTCAATGTTTCATGTTCAAGGAGATGGGACATTATGCCAATAAATGCCCTAATCCAAGGGTTGATGATGATGGTCGATGTCAACAAACTCTTAAGGCTAATGACAAAGGAATGTCACATGCAATTTCTATCAGCGATGTGGAGTACGATAACGATGTGGTGAAAGGTACACTTTCCATCCACTCTAAAGTAGCAAATGTTTTATTTGATTCTGGATCCACCGACTCTTTTATTTCTGAAGAATTTTCTAAGGGTATCACCGTATTACCTCAACAATTAGATATTGAGTTAGCTGTGACAACACCTAATGGCACAACAGTCGCATCAAAAGTTTATAATTCTTCTCCGATCAAAGTTTGTGGGAAAGTGCTTCCTGCAAATATTGTGATCCTTCCTATAGTGGAATTTGATGTTATTCTTGGCATGGATTGGCTTTCTTTATATGGAGCTCATATCAATTGCCAATGAAGGGAAGTCACATTTCATATTCCAGATCAATCTATGACCGTCTATCAATGCAAGGATGAACATAACCTTCCTGTGTAAATTTCTTCCATCTTATGGGTCTTGATTCCACTAAATGAAGGTTATTTATATCAAATGGTTGGTGAGAATCTCACGATTAAGAATATTCCCACTGTACGGGAGTTTGATGATGTCTTCTCGGAGGAACTACCGGGACTTCCACCAAATCGTGAAGTTGATTTCTCAATAGAACTCGTACCGGGTGCTTTGCCTATTTCAAAGAAACCTTATAGAATGGCCCCAATTGAGTTGCAGGAATTGAAGAAGCAACTCCAAGAGAATCTTGATAAGGGATTCATACGCCCTAGTGTGTCACCATGGGGAGCACCTGTTCTATTTTTTAAGAAGAAAGATGGATCAATGAGACTCTACATAGATTATCGAGAACTTAACAAGATCACTATCAAGAAAAAATATCCTCTCCCACGCATTGATGACTTATTTGACCAACTACGAGGAGCTCAATACTTTTCCAAGATTGATCTTCGTTCAGGGTATCATCAATTAAGGGTCAAAAGGGAGGATATACCAATGACGGCTTTCCGTACAAGTAATGGACACTATGAATTTATAGTCATGCCATTTGGTCTTACTAATGCCCCTGCTATCTTCATGGATCTGATGAATAGAGTCTTTAGAGATTATCTTGATCAATTTGTGGTAGTCTTTATAGACGATATTCTTGTCTATTCAAAGAGAAAGGAAGAACATGAAGATCTCTTGAGAATTATATTGAAGACCCTGAGAAATGAGAAGCTTTATGGAAAATTTAACAAGTGTGAATTTTGGCATCAAAAAGTTGCATTTTTGGGTCACATAATCTCAAAAGAGGGGATATTTGTGGATCCTGCGAAAATAGAGGTTATTGAATGATGGTCGAGACCAAAAACAGTAACTGAGATCCGAAGTTTTTTTTGGTTTGGCTGGATATTATCAACGTTTTGTGAATGGTTTTTCACGATTATCTAATCCACTCACCATGTTGACTCAGAAAGGTGTTAAGATTGTCTGGAAAGATGAATGTGAAGAGAATTTCATGGAGTTGAAGAGAAGGTTATCCAGTGCACCTATGATCACACTGCCTTGTAGTGGAGAAAGGTTTGTGATCTATAGTGATGCATCCAAGAAGGGATTGGGGAGTGTTCTTATGCAAAATGATATGGTGATAGCTTATGCCTCACGACAGTTGAAAATCCAAGAGCAAAATTACCCAACACATGATTTGGAGTTAGCTGCGGTAATTTTTGCAATAATGATTTGGAGGCATTACATTTATGGTGAAAGGTGTGATATTTATACTGATCATAAAAGTATAAAGTATATTTTCACACAAAAGGAGCTGAATATGCGTCAATGAAGATGGTTGGAGCTGATTAAGGATTGTGACTGCTCAATCTATTACCAACCTGGAAAAGCAAACAAGGTGGTAGATGCATTAAGTCGACAAGACCATACTAGTTTATCCATGATGAGGATCACAAAATATCCAATATTTATGGATTTAAAAAGGATGGATTTGGAATTATAATGTATGGGGAAAATCTTATCTTTATCAAATGAATGTTCAACCATCTATACATGTGAAGATTAAAGAGGCATAGAAAGAAGATGTCGAGTTACAAAAGAAGGTGAGAAACATTATTGAATTCAACCTTGATTGTGATGGGATAATAAAGTTTAGGAATCGGGTTTGTGTTCCTCCCATCCCCGAATTAAAGAAGGAGCTGCTGGATGAGGCTCATAGTTCTTCATTCTCTATTCATCCTAGAAGCACGAAGATGTATAGGGACCTGATAGAGTACTTCTGGTGGGATGGAATGAAAAGAGATGTTGCTGAATTTGTCTCTCGATGCTTGGTTTTTCAACAAGTTAAAGATGAGAGACAGAAGTCTAAGGGGATGTTACAACCATTACCCATACCCAAATGGAAATGGGAAAACATCACTATGGACTTTGTCACAGGACTTCCTAAAACATCCAAAGGCAATAATGCTATCTGGGTCATAGTTGATCGTCTTACAAAGTCTGCACACTTCATTGCTGTTAGAGTGGATTTCTCTCTAGATCAGCTTGCCAGGATATATTTAAAGGTAGTGGTAAGATTGCATGGAGTACCACTTTCTCTTATATATGATCGGGATCCGAGATTTACCTCGAAGTTCTGGCGAATTCTTCAGCATACTCTGGATACATAGTGGAGTTTCAGCACTGCTTATCATCCTTAGACAGACGGTCAGTCTGAGAGAACAATTGAAACCCTAGAAGATATGTTGAGAGATTACTCTATGGATTTCAAATGTGGTTGGGATCAACACCTACCTTTGGTGGAATTTTCTTATAATAATAGCTTTCACTCCAGTATTCAGATGGCTCCTTATGAAGCTCTCCATGGAAAGAAATACAGGACTCCAACTTGCTGGGATGAAGTTGGGGAAAGAAAGCTATTAGGACCTGATCTCGTTGATGAAATGGAAGAAAAGGTCAGATCTATTCAACAACACATAAGAGCAGCTCAGATTCGACAGAAAAGTTATGTCGACAACCAAAGAAGAGACCAATAGTTTGAAGTGGGTGATAAAGTGTTATTACGAATATCTCCCTGGAAGAGGGTTTTGAGATTTGGAATGAAGGGGAAGTTGAGCCCTAGATATATCGGTCCTTTCGAAATAATGGATTGTGTTGGGAAGGTAGCTTACCGATTGGCGCTTCCACCAAATCTCTCTCAAGTTCACGATGTGTTCCATGTATCTCTCCTGAGAAAGTACATACCTGATCCTTCACATGTACTCAGCTCAGAAGTTGTACCGCTGGAGCAAGATCATTCTTATGAAGAACAACCGATAGAGATTCTGGATCGTAGCGAAAAAGTCCTACGAAACAAGACCACTCGATTGGTGAAAGTTTTACGGAGGAGCCACCAATTACAAGAAGCTACATGGGAGCTTGAGGATGTGATGAGGGAGAGGTATCCTCATCTGTTTGTTACAAAGTGACGAATTTCGAGGGCGAAATTCATTTTAAGGGGGGTAGAATTTAACACCTGAGACTTTTATGTTATATAAATCATCAAAGGAATATTTTTCTACACAACACTTTCTTGGCTTGCTTTACACGAAATCGCGACCTTCCTCGATAGCTTGCATCATACGCAATACTGAGTTTCACAAAACAACGATATGCTATTAAAATATTATTAAAACTAGCCGTTATGAATAGTAATAACCATTTTTTGAAATTTTATAAATTTTATTTTTTAAAATGGACTTCATTTTTGGATTCGGAATATCAAAATTACCCTAGGGTGAAATTTTGATATTTTTCTGAAAACTTTCAATTTTTGATGAATAGTAAAACCACTAAGTGGTAGTTAAAAAACTGAATTTTTCATAAAACATAATTTTACCGCTTCTGGGAGTGAAATTTTGAAAATCTGAGAGACACGGTTAATATCAAGGACTAAAATGTGGTTCAATGAGATGAAATTAATTTTTGGTGAATAGTAACTTTTTACTTTTCTTACCACGGTTAAAAGTAAATAGGGTAATTAAGGGTAAATATGATATTATTATTACCCTAACACATGTCCTAATTCTATTGGATAAGTCTAATTCGACCAAAAACAAACTTAGTAATAATATATGACCATTTAGGCACACTTGTATTAGATTAGGACATTTATTATTAATTTATTTAAAGAAGGGTTAAAATAGTTAAAATCAAAGTTGAATAAGTAAATAATTTTTAATATGGGGTTATACATATGATAAATTCGACTATAAATATTCATTAGAAAGATAAAACGATTTCCTACATAATGGTATTTTATTTGTAATTTTTTAAACATTAAATAATTTAATTTATTTATGACACAAAGATGATGCAGTAATTATCTTATTAATGAAATATTGACATAATTAATGTTATAAACACAAAAATAAATGTAATTTGTGACTTTATTAATTACACTAATTTTCTATGTTAATATTACATGTTAGTATTGATTTAATTAACTTGGTTAGAACTAATAATTCTGTTATGATTTTCACAAATATCAATTACTAAATAGTTTCAAAATTGACAGAAAATAGTTTTTAAAACAAATATTATATTAGTAATTGTTATTGTATTCCTAAAAATCTAAGGTTCGGCCAAATGACATATATAAGGTTATATATATTAATATTAAACAACTTTGTGTTCTTTTGTCTATTTATAGTAAGTTTATTAACCTTATAGTATAAGAACACAAGAAGACACGGTAAAAGTAAACTTATTTAACTTAATGTTAAATATAAATGATAAGGTTAAAATAGGAACCTAAAACTGTATAAATTCTATTGGATGAGAGGATTTCGACCCATACCCACCTTAGCTTCTAAATATATCAATTTGGATCTATTTAAAACCGAACTTGACTTTATAATAAAATAATATTTTTAGTTTTACCAAAGGTGCCCCACTCCTCGCTTATAAAAGGGAACCTCCTCCCCCTCTTCCTCACACCACTTTGAGCCTTCAAGCTCGTCCAACCCCTGACAATTCCTCCTCTCCACTTCCCTAGAGACATCCTAGAGGTCATGGTCTTCTTCAAAGACCAATTTTAGTGCCCTAAAAGAAGGTCTCAAAGAAGCACTTCAAAGAAGAGGTAATGTCCGTTACCGATTCTTTCATCTTTATTTCTTCTTCCACTTATTTTTATTTAGTTTCTTCATTATGAAGTAATAACATCAGTATCACTCATATACTGATATGTTATTATAAGTATTAAATAACCCTATTTCACCATCAATCCATCATACGGAAAAAGAAATCACCGCGCGTGCGTACGTACGGAATACCGTCTCCACGCCGTGGTGTAATCTATTTTCCACCACCACCTTACTTGGATGGGTATAATGGTGTAAATAATGACTTTATATGACTATAATAAAGTGATACTGATTATGAAATAGTATTCATACACTCCAATACAATTCCAAGATCATAGGAACGATATCAGCACTCGTGCGTGCGGACGGAATACCGTCTCCACGATGTGATGTGACTCGTTCTACATGATCTTCATTTCATAATGATTATATAAATTAATTGAATTAATGAATATGATATATATTATACTAATAACATTCTGGAAATGAGGTATCTATAAACTAAATATAATAATAAGAATTTATTCGAGAAAACACGCATAAGAACAAAAAGTTATAAACACCTAAATAACAAGGAGCAATGAAATATTACTACTAAGAAGCTAAGAAAATGACCATATATGATAACATAAAAATAAGTATGATTCTGGAATAAGTCAATAACATTATTTAAATCATTATACATGAGGTTCGGACACTTACGAAGCAAAACGGACCTAAGGTAAGGGAAATATCACAATCTCATTTTTATGCGAGATTGTTTATACTTTAGTATTTACTGGGGTGTATTTTATCATCCACATCCATGTTTCCTCAATATTTAATATTATTTCCATTCACCTACAATTTTTTAAATCCTATTTTACCCTTCGGTGAGTTTTTAGTAAAAGATATGAAAGGAATCTTTTGTCTTTTTTCGTACGAGGTACTTTTTTGACTTTTCCGACAAAAGTATGAGAAGAATGTTTTTTTAACTTATACGGCATGAATGGATTTTCAAAACATTATTTCCAAGAAGGTTCCTTTACAAGTTTTCATGTTTATTTTTAATCAAATTATTTTAGTTTAAAATTGTATGACATGTTATGAAAGGATAAATGATTTTGAAGTAGAAAGGATATTTTCCTCAAGAATGGAGTTCAAGAGTTTTATCAAATTTATTTTCCATCTAAGACAATATAGGGTTCTGTTTCTATCCCGATTATTACGTGGATTTGATTATGTTGTGATGGAAATATTTTCATGAATTCCTTTATCTTATATGAATTTTTTTTATGATGTCACGATGTTTAAGATTCCCATTTTTATTACATGGGTTATGTAATGATGTATGATTTATGCTTTTGTGGCACACATAATAATGGTATAATTATGAGATGGGTGGGACCTATATCTCCCTCCAATGCATTGGGTAAAGATTTTATATCTCATGAGATAGACATGGCTGGAACGGTAGGTTATACTAGTTTAGTGAAACAGGACTAAAACGATGGTGACTCGGTTCAGAAATGGACTTTGTCCACTAAGAAAGTCTTGGCAATGAGTCTTGACTAATAAGATATGATTCTCTATGATTATGTGTTTGTGCCACAAAGTTTCATGTTTTATGTTATTATTATTGTGATTACATTTCACTGCCATGATTTATCCCATGTTATGAAATTATGATCACTTTTGCAGGTTAAGATTTCCAAAACTTATGTGCTTATGTATATGATGTGATTGATATTTCTTTTTTTTTTTACCCTTACTAAACATTTGAGCTCACCCTTTTGTATGTTTTCTTTCCCCAGGTCTGGAAGAAGGTTTTTAAGTAAGATATGCCAAAAGGGACTATAGATATGATGAAATAAATGGGAGACAGTGTAGATGCTTTATGAACCAGTTGTTTATGTTTCCCAGTTTCAAAAGACACTATACCTATATGGTCATTTCGTGGTTTTTTATATGTTGTAATAAGTATGCTTCAATTTTGACGTATTAACAATTTATGTAAATTATGGTTCGTTATAATCTTTATGGTGACAAGCTGGATAAATGATCAAAAGTGGTCTTTCACTTCGAGGCTGTGGGATGTATGGCTAGGGATTCCCCATGAAAAAGTTTGTGAGGATTACCAGAGAGACCCTCCTCCAACAACCGACATCTTTTACCTGGAAACTGATTTGGATAACCTGACTAGAGATGGCACCAAGCGAAGGGCCATAGCTGCTGAATTAGATGGGGAGACTAGACTTCTGTTCAAATTTTTTCAAAATTTGATTATCCCGATAAAAGGAGATTTTGCTGTGATGAAGTATCAGGATGTGTTCCTGATTCATATGTTGAAAAATGGCCATAAGATCAACCTATGAAAGTATGTTATCAACCATATCTGTGAGCTGATCAAAGTCACTTCCAAATCCATCTCCTAGTTTTACTCAAGGATGATTTCAGCTATGTTAGTTGCCAAGGGGATGGTTGGACCGAATGAAGAAAAGTTAGAGGACATTGATTTCTGCCTATCCATGCCTGTCATCAGATGGATGAAGATTAGCTAGAACCCCGGGAAGAGGTAGTGGGTTGAGGATAATGATCATGTGTATAAAAAGTTTAATCCTATTGACTATCAAAGAAGGCCTAACAATCTATCTGATCCTGGTTTGGAACCTGATGAAGTGGCTGAGTATTCAAGAGAAGAAGAAGAAGAAGAAGAGGAAGTAACAGTTGAAGTATCTCTTAGAGAAGAGGTTAAAATACCGCCAATGGAAACAAATCTTGTTGAAAAAGAAAGGACTGTTGTCCCTGATGTTATCCCTGATGTTATCCCTGTTGAAACACCTCAAGAGGAGGAAGATGGTGTTAGTTTGAGAGAAGAGGAAGTTCATGTTCCTAGTTTGGATGTATGTCCAGAATCTCATCCTAATGCTGCAAGGAAGTTGGTTTTTCCTGATTCAGAACATCAAGTAACCTTAGAGGTAGATCCTATTGAAGAGGATTTTTCTATTGAAAAAGAAGCATGTCTGGAATTTCAACCAATGGAACAATCCATTCCTGAGATAATTCCCTCTACTGAAGAGAGGATGGAAATTTCCATCTAGCTGGCAAGGCAATAGTTTGCTGAAGAGATCAGGGATGATCATGTGGATCTTGTTCATGTTCCTGAGCCTCATGAATCTGAAAGGGGAGCACAATTTAAGGGGGAGGAACCTCAAAACCTTGAGATTGCAGAAGCTAGATCTGCTGAAGCTTCTCAACCTGCTGTCTCATACTCTGTGCACACCTGTTTTGTTTTCACAAGATTTTATGAAGTGATTGAGTCAGAGAAAGTGTCTAAAACTGGAATGGATATTTCTTCTTCGTTTCAACTGAAGTTTATCACTCATCCAGAACTAGAACCAGAGCCCCAACCCCAATCCGAATCAGAATCTGAGTCTGAAGATGAATCTGACCCTCTACCAAAATCTAAACCACTACCTTTACCTGCACCCTTACCCGAGCATCACTCCTTTGTGACCAAAGATGATCTGAATGTTTTTGGAGAAACTTTGTTAGCTGGAGTTAATAAAATTGTCTCCACTCAACCTCGTCAAGTGACTCAGTTAAGTCAAGAAGATGGATCAATTCTTTTGGAAAATATTATTTTTCATATTCAACCATGGATGATCTGAGAAATTCAGGAAGTCAGAGTTGAGAATAAGCTTCTGAGTGCTGATGTGGAAAATCTGAAAAATATGATAGCAAGTTTGCAGAATGAGTTATCTTTGAGATCTAAGCCAGCTCCTGTTTCTACTCCTGCACCTATTGCTACTTCTCCTGAGCCATCTGATTCCCTCCTTCCTAGGAAAATTGTGACTGAAGTTCATCCATACCTCCTTTCTTTTGATGAAAATATTGGAAAAAGGCACACCAACATGCTGGAATGCATGAGAGAGCATGTGGAAAATATGAATAAGCTTATAGATGTATAGACTGGATGCCTGCAAAAAAGTGTTGAAACAGCTCACAGTTCTAACCAAAGCTGTCAAGGATTCACCTACTTCTGGTCAGACCTCCACATCCTCTTTGGATTATTCTATACTGAGATCCATAATCAAGGAATAAATTCAGAGTGCCTTCAGTGGCTTGGATCTATCTTCTTTTTCAGAAGTGGTTAAGAACAGTGATAGAGCGTTGGACTTGGTTAGGTTTCACTCTAAGATAGACAATGATGCTCCACAAGAGATCACCGAGAAAATAGATCTATATCTCTCCCATATTTTTTCAAAAAGTGATATGACAGATCACTTTAGATATCTTGTTGAAAATTTTAGAATCCCTCCGATAACTCAAGCTTTTAAATCCCATGTTCAGAAACATACATAGTTCACCAGATTGTTGGACAAGTTTATGGAGAATAAGGATGATTTTGAAAAGTCTGTGCAATATGGTGGTGAGAATTACTGATTTCACCAATCTTTTGAAGTCGTATCTGCATGTGCAGAGTACTACTATAGTTTCTCTAGCTGCTATACCCCTTAGACCTGGACTACTGGCCTTAGCCTCAACTGCCATGATAGTAAGCCAAGATCTTTCTCTGATCTGACTAGTCATTCTTGACCAACCTAAGCCTATATCTTATACTAATCCCACTTTGGCTCCATCTGTTTTTAAGGTCTACCCTTACCCTCTTTGTCTACTTCATCTAAGACTTCTTCTACTTCATCACAAGCTCCGGCTGCTATTAAAAGCAAGGAAAAGATGAATCCTTGAAGATTCTAGAGACTATTTTCTTTTTAATGGTTTGTCATTTCTTGTTTATTGTTTGTACTTCTCCTGTATGTTGTATTTTGAACCCTTTGTTTAATAAAAAATTCCGAGTTTCATTTCCATTTCTCTACTTTTTGATAATACCAAAAGGGGGAGAAAACTCGACAAGTATAAATGGGTGAGAAAAACTACAAGTTCCAGTTCTATAATGTTTTTGCTATGCTAGTATCTTTAATATTACACGTCATTTATATTCTTCCTATATCTTATTGGTGATCATCAAAAAGGGGGAGATTGTTGGACACCTCATGTGTTAATCATTTTTTAATGATCACAAATATTATTACTGTTAATTAATCTCGATCTTCATTGAACATCTTGCTAATTCTCTTCAATATCTATAATAACTACTCATCATGTTTTAATAATAACACATCTTATGGTTGTTAATTACTCTCTTTATTATTTACAAGTCTCATGCATGATCACAAATCTCACATATATTATCAAGCCTTTATGTTTATGATTCATGTTCTCCTACTCTCTAATGGTTAAACTTAATTCATATTCCGTATATTACTGTCTAAGTCTAAATATAGATATTTGTCTATGTAAGGACTCACCGTGACTCAGACATCGTGACCCAGACATCGTGACCCAGACACAGTGACCCAGTCACCATGACCCAGACACCGTGAAGGACACACCATGACCCAGACACCGTGAAGGACATGTCAGGAAACAATATCTCGTACCTATGAAAAGGGAATCATTCCTACTACCAGAACGTGTGGAATATAAGGATGATTAAGATGCAGTACATGTAAAAAAATCAGTGAACAAATGAAAAGTGTGAATATACAACGAGAAGAACTTACATACACCCGAGAGCATGGTGCTGAACAACAAGATCAATCCTGAGCAAGAAAGAGATTGTCAGACCTTCAAAGAACTCTCATGAATGCAATCCAACCCCACTGAAGAACACATGACGAATCAAGAGATCATTCTAATTCCTGTAGAATACAAGATGACTACGACACTCTGTTTTTCAACAGAAAAACCAGAGGACTCAGAAGCATTCTTGATGAATCCAATGAGTCCAGAGCTGCATTGATAATCACTAGAGCTTTCTAAACTCTTATCTATTCTCTGTAAGTGATTTATTTATAAAATTTTGATCAGTGTGGGGTACTTTGTATTTCTTATACACACACTGTCTCTTACACTAAACTAGAGGATATCACAATCCTCAAGCCACAATTGTTTACTCTTGTTTACCCACGTCAACTGTGGAAGAGGTCCTTGTGTGTCCTGGTCTATTTTCTTCCCATGAAGAACAGTGGTATAGGTCCCTGCGTGGCATGGACAGTTTTGTAAACTGTTTTTAACCCCGATCCAGGGTGTGGATCAAATTTATATAAATTTGAGACGACTAAGTCTCGGCTTGAGACTGAACCTCTTGTAATATATGATGGGCATCTTTAGTTTATGTTTATAGTATACTAAATATATCTCATTTTTGCCGCTTCTATTACATTGAAATACAAAACAGTTTTAAAGATACTTTGATAGTTAAATTAGCAAGTATTTAGACATATTGTAAATCAGTATGTCAGTTTCAAAAGTTAGTTTAATCTTGCGGTTAAACTAACTGAGACCTAATCATTATTTGAGAAGCTAATTAAACCTTTACAATCTGATAAATTCACTACAATTTAACTTGTTTTATAAATTGGGGGATTTTAAATAGACTATATTTTAACAGAAATTTTAATTGGAACTCAATTCACCACCCTCTTGAGTCTCCACTCCGACCCATAGTTAATATAATCAATTTATGACACACATTTAAAGGTATTCAAGCCCAATAACTATGTTAAATTTGAAGAGGTTGAATTGTTCCTATTTTAAAGAATGTGTGGTAAGCATTAGTGAGTTAAAAAAAATTATAATAAGTAAACGTATGATTAAATTACCCACTAGTGTGAGAGGATTTGTGATCAAAAGTGATGAAACCAAAAAGTGATTGGGTTGGGTACTCATTCAAGAGGACAAAGTGATAGGTTATGCCTCCACCCAATTATTGATCCATGAGAAGAACTAACAATGTCATGATGTATAATTGGATGTATTTATCTTATCATATATGGTTTTGTGACATTATCTTTATGGGGAGAAGGGTGATGTATAATGATCATAATAATCTCAATTATATATTCAGAAAAATGAGAACAATTTTCACCAATGAAGGTTGTTATATCTATTTATTTATTGTGATTTTTCAATATATTGCCATACTAGGATGGTGATCATAGTTGAAGATAATATGAGTAAGAAGGATCCTACAACCCTTTTCATAATAATGATTGAATTTGATTAAATATTATTGAACAAGAAAAGGATGGAAATAAAAATAATGAATGGATATTTATCCTACCTTTCTCAAATAACATCTCAACCATCCATTCTTGGGGGAATCAAGGAGACCCAAAAAGAAGTCAAGGAGAAAAAACGAGACCTTGAGAATATTAAAAATTTCATGTTCAATATAGATATAGATAGAAGGTTAATAAATCCAATATGTGCCTGGTATAATTCCAACCTGGATGAAACTTACTGGTTCCATGAGATAATTGGCCATAAAACCACATGTGTGTATCCTAGAGTGCCAGAGGATATCGACTAGAAGTAGGGGCATTGGGATTTTCTATGGGGATACTACGCTCTCCTTTAACAATGTAGAGTGTAGAATTATAAATATAAGAAACAACCAAATATATAGATAGAAGATGAAATGAAAATATATATCATTCAAGATAAGTATGTAATTTGAAACAGAAGCTGAATAAGTCACCAGATACCAAGTATGATGATAATGCTATGAGATGTAACTATACAAAAATGATTGTGTTAGGGGAAGAGGATAAAAGCATATAAAACATGCATAAAAAGTTAACAATTTAAAATCCCTATATATTTCATCTTTATTATATGCTCAATACTCTACTCTAATATCCTCCCTAGATATATAAATTAATAATTGGAAGCTTAATGCTTCCATTTTTCAGTTCCAATGTTCATAAATTATACTCATGTATCAAGGGCTCACAGGTAGAGTGTGAGATACAATCATTTTAGGTCGTCACCCATGATGTCTTGGCCATTACATTTCATAAAATATAAAATAAATAGGGTCCCAAGTTAATTGAAAATGAAAATAAAAATAAAAATGTGACTTAATTGGTCATTGTTCCTGTTGGAGACCAGTTTACTCAACCATCTTCATCCTATGCTGATGTGTCGGATCCAAGGAACCAGCATTGGTTAGGTGAGATGGATAAGGTTCTAGGTGATATACTATATTACCAATTGTTCTTGGGATTGAGGGATACTTCCCTGTATTATTAATTCCAATGTATAAATTCAAATTTTGAAAGCGATCATTTACCTCTTTCAATAAATCAATTTTGAAAACTACTTTAGAAACTAAAGTAAGCCACCCTCAACATGTCAATGGAAATCAATATGGACTGTATATATGTTCCTGGAGGGGTCATCATGTAACCAATGACAATGATTATTTTCGTGGTGAACCAATGATGATGTCACATGTGTCTCTCAAAAAATGGAGTGAAAATTCAAGTATTGGCCTTTGATTTCATACATGGTAATACACATCGAGGCTCCAGTCTTTCTTGATGCTTGGTTTAACCAATATTTTCATCAATCCTATCATAGGGGTCTCCTCTGAAGAACCAATTTCACTCTTAGGGAGGTAAAAATTGATAATTCTTATATATTTCATATCATAAATAGATCATGTAACCCTTAGCGTGTTTAAAAGAATTAACATTTATAATAGAAGGTAATGTGAGTTCATCCAATCGGTCCCTAAGTTGGAACACCTTGCCTCACCCTCATTACATAGGTGAAACAAATACACTCAAATCATTTACGTAATGTCTATAATGATGGACTACTTAATTTATTTTAATAAATTAAATTATATTAGGCATATTGGTCAATTCATGTCAATGCGGAATTCCATAAAAATCATATTGCATAAGGCATAGGCAGTTGGACAATTAAATTTCAATCCAAATATCCATAAGTGGCATGGCTTAAAGGCTAGTCACTAGGTTCATCAACCTTAGTAATTTGGTATGTTCTCTAGGTATTGAATATAATGCAATAAAATTTTGTGATTCTCAACAAGCCTTTGAAAAAATAGGCAATTTAATATACATAGGTATAACACAACAAATTGTATGGAAAAATCAAGAAGATTTTTTATAGGGGTGATTCACAGATAGGTAGAATCATAATAAATGGGAGAAAACACTTGGATTATTCAAATTTTTTTATTTTAGGAATCCTCAAAATAGTTATGAGAAATGAATAATGGAACAAATTATGGAACGTTGAGAAATGATGGGAAATGACATGGACCACCATCCTTAGCCTCGTAGAGATTATCCTATCCAATATCAACCATTCATTCATGATTGGATGGAAGAAAAAAGGACATAAATGTACTCATAATGGGGAAAAACTCCTTGCACCTAAATATAATAGTAGATAGGAAGAAGAACTAGAAATTGATTTGATATAATTAAAGATTGTACCTCCAGATTCTTATTGGATCTGATGGTGAATGAACTAGAGATCAGATGGAGGAGTTGTATGAAATCCAATATTTTTTAGGAAAGGGGGTTTCAATGTGATGGAGGAGGGAGAACCAATGTAGAAAATGATAGAGAAAACAATTAATTTATTAAGTCATTAAAGAGGGTTAAGAAGGTAATTTCACCCAAAATATCGACTACACAAGGTTTGACCACATAGATACCAAATTGTACCCCAACAATGCACCATTCACTACATAAAAGGTGAACATAAAAGAGATAATTTCATGGTTAGACTAACCATGAAATGACATTGAAAAATCACTCTATCCAAAACCACTAAAATCTTGCATGGTCACGTGCCTCCGGTCATACAGTTACAAAAAAACCTTGAAGACCATAGGTGCTCACTGTCTGCAACTGCATGGTTTTAGGGAAACTATGTGGGCTATAATTTATAATTATTTATAATCATGTGGCATAGTCTTTACATCCCAATTCGGGGCACCTAGATAAGAATGACCCCAGATGCATCCATGCCCTCATTCACTTGATTAGGTATCGTTATTAGGTCTATTTAAAATAATTATAACAAAAAATTAATGGTTTATACCATAGAGAATATTTGAAATGTTACTACTTCACCTACTTAAGAAAAATTATACAGGTGTTTCCCATTCATGGGTAAAGAATGTTTTTTGGGAATAGTTCCAGACCCTGAGAACCGAAAAATAGCTTCCCACTCCAAGGTCTTTTCCTATACATTTATGTTCTACCATAGCACCTAAACCAGAGTAACTGATTTACCTCATATATATGTTTGGATTTGATTGATCATGCATATTGGATGCTCCGGAATGGATTCATCTACGTCCATATCAATAATATCAGGGTCTAATGAATGAGACAGGTCAGACTAATACTATTGAGTTTGAGAAAACTGGAAGACATTATGCGTGGAATAAAATATCTGATGTAACAACAACAGATAGACTGCAGGCCCAACTTTCTCCACTCTCTTGAATGACCCAACATAATTAGGTGACACCTTTCCCTATATCATGATTCTTCTATAGCATAATCTTCATGATAAAAATAGAATGTCTTCATGACTGAACTCAAAACCAAGAGGTCTTTGGTGGTGATTAGTATAAAACTTCTACCTAGACTATTTTATTTCCATATGCTTATGGATTGGAGGACTTTTCTCAGATGTCTCTTGAATGAGACAAGGACCCAATATATCTCCTCTCCAAACTCTAGGAATCATAGAGATATATGGTATGTTATACCATATAGTTCCTCATATAGATCCATCTAAAATCGATTCCTGAAAACTATTATTCTATTAAAACTAAACTAGATGAATATTTCGTACTCAAGAAACTTAAAATTCAATGATAATGTACGATATAATATCATATTACACCTTAATCGTCTGCTCAAACATCTAGTCAGTCTAAGGGTGATATTACATTCCCATGTGCACATGTGAACTCAGTGCTTTCCGAAACCCTTTATAGAATCATGAAGTGAAGTAGGTGTCTTATTCTGAATTGAATTAATGGGGTTTACAATAATGTTTCACTATCTCATGGATGTAAATCTTTCTTAACTAATCAAGAGATATTGTCTTCTCTAATTGATATGAAGTGCACGAGATTTTTCAACCTCTCAACGAGCACCCATGCAGCTTCACTACCATTAAGGGATCTTAGCATTCCTATCATAAAATTAATGAGGATTTCATTCCATTTACACCTAAGAATGTATATAGGTTATAGAATTCTAGTAGGGTGATAGTGATCTAACTTAACCTACTGATATGTGCAACACTGAATGGTGAAGCCTATAATCTTCTTCTTTATTCCCTACCACCAATACTGACGATTCATATCATTGTATATATAGGTAATCCCAATAAGAGGTTCCCTTACAGAAGCATCATATTACCTCATAAAATATCCTCATATATATGAAGTCACCCTTATATTCCCATGTCATAGAATGGTTTTACTTCCATAAACAACCCAACCAGGAGGCAGGTTCTCTCCAGTGACGATCTCTCTCAAACAAGTCCAACTCATTTGGACAATTACTTCATCAAGCCCCACTATAAAAGGAGTAATGTAACAGATATATCTACTGTAAAAGGATTATTGTGATGTTTCTAAACTTCTCTATGCACATAAGATAATAGATACATCAATTTCCACTCATAGATGGCCTCCTTGATGAATTTCTCCTGAGTATTCTATATAAAGAAATCATTTACAACATTTCCTTTTATAGGTGTTTATTCTAGCTCAATGTAAAATTACTATTAGTATTCATCCCTACTATACTACCTCAAATTCATTTATCATTATTTAGTGAAGTATTTTAGACTTTTATGGTCTATTTAAATAAATAAACACTCTCTAAAAGGGTATTTACTCTAATATTGCAGAGAATTATATATGACTGCTATCTTGATGTCATGGTTAGGATAGTTTTTCTCATGAGGACTTAGCTAGTGGGATCCATAGTGAATGAATTGACCACCATGCATAAAAACAAATCCCATCCTAATTCATGAAGCATAATAGTAGACAATATACCTTTTTTCTAGCTTAGGAAGCATCATTATTGTCATTATAGTGAGTCTTACCTTCATCTCCAGAAAAGTTGTCTCACAAGCCTTTATGAAGTAAAATTCAACACCCTTCTCAGTCATGATTTTTAGCATAACATCTATTCTTGATAATTCCTTGATGAATCACCTATAATATTAAACCATATCTTATTAGATTTGTATTTCAAAATCATTCTTGGGATTCTCCTAGAAAACTACCATGCTCACCCTCTCTGGATCAACAGAAACACCTAATTTTGATAGTATATGACCCAATATGTGGACCATACTAATACAAAAGTAGTACTTAATAAGATTCACATATAGTTTGTTCTCCCTCAGAGAACTCATCATGATCTCAATATAGTTTCCATGGTTGTGTTTGGTGTGATAATACTCTAATTTTTATTCCACAATGTCTACTACAAATGAAAAAAGACATGGGAGGAAAACATGATTCATTTGATACATAGAGACTATAGGCAAATTCTTCAGGCTGAACGACATACCCAAATACTGATAAAATTTATACATGCTTTGGAACATTGTACATGGTATGTCTATTAGCCTCACACAAACCTGATGGTATCCAAAACTCATATCAATCATGGAGAAAACAATCACTCCTCATATTTTGTAGAAGATCTATTCTATCCAATGAAATAGATACCAGTTATTCACTATAATTGGGTTCATTCAATGTTAATAAACACATAATATAAGGGTATTTTGTTCCATTATGGAGAAAAAAACTTTTTAACCCCATGGTTATTTGTTGGGTTTTTTTAAAACCATTAGCCTCTAAGTCTATAATATACTACTTGAGTTCATGGAGCTCTGTAGGTTCTATAATATATGGTGGTATAGACAATAGTTCCATACCTCACACATGATTAATGATAAACTCAACTTCTCACTCCATAGGTAAGTCATAAAAATCAATTGGGATGAAATGAATAAAATAATCCACAATAGGAGGATATTCTTTTAACTTTATTCGTTAATCATTCATAAAGTGAATAATCATCTAGTATATCATCGTGAATAGCCCAATACAATTTATTATAGCTTGAAGTTTTTAGAGATCACATTTAATTTTATTGATATACATGTTTACCTTGGGTAATGTGGAAGATACAGGTCGGCGATATCCATCCACTTGAGCTCTATAAGGAATAATCCATTCCATACCGAGAATGACATGAAATCCAATAATCTCAAGGATGAATAGACTCCAAAGAAAATGGTGCCCGCCTATTAAGAGGGAAACTCCATGCACTGGCGTATGCTCTCTAGTCGAATTACTAAAGGAATATTGAGGGTCATAACACCACTAGAGCACACTATCACCATACCTCATCATTCTATAGTTAGAATAGATTGAAAGAAGTTAAATGCACCTTTATCCAATATGAAAAATACTAGAGTAGATACCACTAGAATAGTAAATATAATTTTATATGGCCTTGGGATCCACTATCTTGAAAAGGTTTTAAAATTTTTATATGGCATGAACCATGGATCTTAGAAGCTGTATGACTAGCCTGGGAAAGTCTAGTTTGTTGACAATGAATCTCTGAAACCTAAATGCCTTGAACACAAATTCATTCTCTACCTGTAGAGCCTATAGAAGACCAACTTCTTTCCTGATGAGTTGACACATATCTCGCATAAGAATAAAATGCAAGATAAGAACATTGTTCACTCGGCACTGATGTAATAGACCAATAAAACATTGTATGTGGCCCATCAAGCCACAAGCTTGACACTCGATCCGGATCCTCTTACATTGGAGATTTGTTTCCCTATCTTTCCGCACTATTTTACCACCACAATGGTATTAGTGTGTCCCACTGAGTTGGTACTATGACAATATGTTCCCTCGAAAAAATTATTCTTTCCACTGGATAAGCCCCTGATCTTCCTAAAAGTTGAACGACCTGTTTCACATCTCTTAATTCATATACGTTCCACACAGTGATGAGTGTAACAACCCGAAAATTCAGGAATAAAATTTCCATTATTTTATTTAATAAAATGTCATGTCAATATAGAAAACACCAGAATTTTTATTTATTTTTTATCCAATTGGTTTTAATTGACCGTTATGTATCATTATTGTTAGTGATATAGTCATTGAATAGTGATCACATGACTATTACAAATATAAGGGTTTAACCAATCCTTTTGACACAGGAAAAGAAGGTGATAGCCTCATCCAATAGACTTGATCCGTAAAAAGCACATTTGTCAACGCTTATAAAAGAGGTAGTGTCATCAGATTTCTCTCTTGACCAATCCCAAGTTGAGCCCCAACACATTAGGCTCAAATGGAATCATATATGGGGGAAGTGTAAGATAATAGAGATTACAACCCAGGTGATGTTATTTGAGCCACCCCAAGAGTTTATCACCCCGCACACATTACCCTTAGATCTTAGGTGGGTGTTATAATGGATTATTTAACATGGTATTAGTTATATTTTTTTTATTCTGTTTTATAAATAAAATTCTCATTCCATCAATTCCATTTAGAGAATAGGTTTTCTTAAAAATATAATGAATTTGATAAATTGACATTTCGAGAAAATGGTAATTTTCATAAATATATAAATTATTATATTAAATTAAGTTTTTATTAACAATGTTATTATAATATTTCTATAGTATAACTTTTTTTTAATTATTAATGATGATTATATTTATAGTTTTTTACTTTATAAAAGATTATGTATTCCATTTGATAAGAACTATATTTTTATACAATAAAAATGTATTTTTTATTAAATAATATATTTTGATGAATTAATGAATTTTGAAATAATTAAAATTTTAATAAAATATTATTTTCGAGTTATTTTTATGAATAATAAATGAGTATACCATTTTTATGAAGTCAAATTTAATTTTTACTAAGGTTTGAAACAATTTTTATTTTGAAAACTCGCCAATATTTTGTAAATGTATGTTATTTTTAAATTGAAAATTCATATATTTTGAAATTTATTAATATAAAGTAAATATTATTTTTTGAATCAGGATTTTGAAATTATCCAATGGTGAATTTTTCATGATTTTTGGAGACAGTCAAATGTTTTGGGTAAAAATTAAATACCAAATAAATATATATTGTGTTTTATGACATCGTAATGGCCAAATAGTGATGTAATAAAATTCTAGAAAAGGTATATTCAGCCAATATATGTTTTACCTTTAAAATTTAATTATTTTATATTTTTTAGATTAAATTTATAACACCTTAGTGGACCCTCAAAGACTTCTAAAATATTAACATTTAAAAATGATTTCTTTGAGAGTGTGACTCCCCTCCACATAAGCAATACTTATATTTTAATATGTTCGGACCATGGACATATAAAATATTGTATACCACTCCACTTTGGAAGAAACCAAGATAAAAACTCATGGGATGGTTTGTTGTTTGGATTATTTTAATGTGTAGTGTCCAAAACCTATATAATAATGAATTCCCTCTCCTTTACTTTATAAACCCTCTCAATATCTCATTTCAATTCACTCAATCCATTTAGAGACCAGCCGAACTATGATCTACTATCTCTATAATCCTTACAAGGCTCTTCACGATCCCTGTAAGCCACCATCAATCCTCTCCTAAGCCTTTGGAATCACGCTTCCTAGTAAGGGATCATCTCCTTCCTCTCTTCCTTTCATCTAAAGATCTTTGTTTGAAATCAGCATTTTTACTTTCAGTTGGTTGTATTGTAATTTTTTTAATCACTCCCCTTCTATAAATTTGATGTTATTTTAATTAGGGATCTTTTATCCTCCCTAATTTTGACCCATACCTATGCTATTATTGTGCCAAAAATCTATAAGTGATTCCACACTTCTTATTTTCATTCAAGCTACTCTTTTATAATATGCTTATTATGTTCTATATTTATATATTGGGTTATGATTTTACACAACCCCCATACATTCCACTTGTTTTTTATATAATTATATCTTCATTTCACTCCCATCAATCCCCTCCATAATCCTTTATGCACACTTGTTACCATGCCAAATGTTTGTAAGGGATTCCTTCCTTACTCATTTTTATCCTTTTATCATTATGTTTTTATGCCCCTTTATTTTCAAATAAAAATTTTTGGGTATGACTTTGAAACTCCCCCATACTAACCTCATTTTGAATAAATGATTATATTTCACTTTTACTCTCATTAATTCTTTTCGTGTACACATTATACAATACCGAAATTCAATAATGGATTTATCTCTTCTTATTTCTATTCAAGTATTTATCCTATATTGTGAATCTCAATTCAATTTCATATGTTGGGATATTATTTTCCATGATCCCCTTAATTTAAATTCCAATCATATATGATGATATTATTTTTTCTCTCTCATCAACCATGTTTATTATTATTTTTGTCACACCATTAGGCTGCCAAATTTGCATAGCGATTTTACAAGACAAAATAATTAGTATGTGAATACCATACCCATTTCTCTATTAAGGGTATTCAACTTTACAAGAATATAATTATTTTATGGTACATATATTTATTTATTCCACATTTTTTACCATTGAATAATTTATCATGTTGAATAATTCAATTTTTTATGATCTATGTGGCACATTTATGCATAAAATGAAATTTTTATAAAGGGTGTTCCCAGAAAATGATACAATGCATTGGGGGATGTCTATTATCATGATACACTATGTACAATGATGGTTTACTCATGATAATTCGTGTTCCATGAGTGTTTACACTTTCTAATTCATGTACAATGAGGGTTTAGTCATGCTAATTAATGTTAAATGAGGGTTTATATATGATAATTAATGTGAAATGAGGTTTTACTCTTTCTAATACATGTTAAATGATCCTTGGCTCATATAATGTCCTTTTTTATGCCATTTCAACATTTTAATGTTTCGATTATCAATCTATATCATGCCATTATGTTCATGTTTCTCTTATACTCCATTGATATGCATATTGACTAACATGTACTGTATTCTTCATGTTGTGCCTTGTTTACTCCATTATTGGGCTTTATAGCTCACTCCTTTCTTATTTATTTCCTTAGGTTTTCCCATAAAATACAATGTATGAAAGAATGTTGTCATTATGTAAAATAATTTTTCAAAAAAGATGTTATATTTTATGTCTTATGTTTTCTTGTAATGTTATTAATTCCCCAAGACACTAGAACTCTCAATCCTTGTGGTTGTATTAATTGCATGTTTATGTAATAAATTGTGATTAAATGTGTAATAAGGAGTAGGGTTGTTATAGTTCCTACCAAAGGATATATTTATATATTTTTGGGATTATAATTAGAAAACCCTAGTGAAATTATTAAGGATAAGACTATGTATTAGGAAAACACGAATAAATTTTGGTGGGTATAGATCAATTGGTTTATCAATAAAATATATATCTATTCGGATATGAACAAGTATAGGTGGATCTGGAACATATGTATTGAGGGGAAACACATGAAAACACTGATTTCAACTAAACTCGATTGGGAATTGGTGCATGAAAAACAACCTTACTACACTCTTGGATCGACACTCCTCGGGGATATGATTTTGTAATATCATAATCTTAGTATGAACCATTATTAAAGAAATATAAAAATTCCCCTGAGTATATATGTGGGAAATTAGACCATGGATAACATAGATTGAAGCATATAAATTAATAAGTTAAGGAAATAAATATAACTTATATGTTATCCATTTAATTTCATTGAATTCCCCTTTATCTGTTTAAATTTTTTTGATTTTCATCCCTAAATTTCCTTTTATTCTAGCCAAGGGCCAGTAATATGAAGAATATGGATAACACCTGATGTGAAGGGAAACATGATGAATATACCAATTATATTCCCAATAAAATGGGATCTCAAGTTGGACATATTGTGATTATTCCAAACAAGCTATCAAACATCTTGACTAACAATTGGAACATTGTTAAATTCCCATAGAAATATGGGAAGTGGAAGATGAAAAGTCATGAAATTCTATCTGATAATGTTAATAAGGGGAGGAAAACAAAATTTTTTTGTGCAACATGTGTGGAATGAAGAACCTATGGAAATTTCCCAAAGGGTCTAGGAGATGTATAGTGTGCAGAAATAAATTTCACAAAGTATCCAATTTCCATGAATGAATGGATAATAAGATGGATGGATACAAAGTTACATAAAAGGAATCTTATGTCACAACCTGTCCCCTGGGGCCCGTCTTGTGACTACCCCAACCATGCCTTGCATAGGCCATGGGATATTGACTAGCACCAAAGGCTTAAATCCCAAAACTGGGAAGGCATTTCCTTTAAATATTTTAAACGCACACAATAGGGTACGAGCTGCAAACAAAACACAAAATAAAACTGTGTATAAAAGGAGTGATGAGAATTAAAAAGGGTTTGGAATTACAATCCCAACTATAAAGTACAAGTAAACTGAATGTACAAGAACTGGAAAAAGGGAAAACGGCTCCTGGATTGTTCACCGAGAAATCCAACATAAAGGGTAGGTATAGATAGCCTCCACAGCACTCCACATCCGTCTGTCTCCTCCATGTATTGTCACACCGTGCGGTCCACCTCCAAGTATCGTCCGGTCCTGGTACAATCAGCCTCGGTTAGCGTTGTTCGTCGTTTTTATCCATCATAATGAGGTGTAGGCATAGCCCGTGCTGTGGTGAGTATAACGATACTCAGTAGGTGACCTGAGACCCTCAAGGTCTCACAAATCCAACTAGGATAAACAAAAAAGTATGAAATCAACAGATAACCCTACATAGGTATATACCCATATATATACCTAAGTTATTAAGTAATCCATCTCAATCAAGATGTAGAACCAATAGTTACTAACTCAGCTCAAACCAGGATTTTATTCTTTGGGTAATATCATGTTACATCCCCAGTTACACTATCGAAAACTCGGCTACTGGATATCTCCTCCTCTATTGAGTATGGTGGTCCTACCACATCACCATGGCGCTTCCCACTAACCTTGGACTACTGAGAGACTCTTCCTATCGAGTACCATGGGTCTGCTGCGTCACTAAGGTGCTCCCCACTGTGGGTCTACCGCATCCCCAAGGCGTTCCCCCTCGTATCTTCCTGAGGTACTCCTCTTGTCAAGTATCATGGGCCTGCCACAACACCAAGGATAACCACATTGTGGGTCTGCCGTGACACCAAGACGTTCCCACTGGGCTAGTCGAATTACTCTGAGTCGAATCGGTCAGCAGTCGCCAGGTCTCTGCCAGCTAATAGGACTTAGCACTATTCTCTCTTGTCTCCAGGAGGATCTGCTCCAAGAGCTACATGTCGATACTCCAACAATCATAAAGTCCCACTTAGATGTATCTCAATGTTCTACCACGTCATAGGGGTCTCAACGTAATAGAAGGCACGTTAATCGGACACTTGGTCTGTATGTTATTAGCATTTTAGTCTCGAGGGCCCGGTTGGTTACGTGCACAATCCAACCTGACCATATCTCAACTATACCCCCAAACTCTAGTGGGGTATAATCAAATGGATTGTTTCTCTTGAAGAATAACAGCACCACTGACGGTTCGTCAAACGGTCATCTGGTGCCAAAGATATAGCCAAGGAAAGTAATGTGTCGGTAGTGGCCCTGGGTCCTATCCGACCTGGTCCGACCCAGTCTGGGCCGACCCGGTCTAGGTCGACCTGAACTGACATATTGGGTCTGGACCGACCCATTGTGCAGGAAAGCCTGTTTGGTTTGGCCAGGCCTGCTCAGCCCAACCATGCATGCCGCGTTGGCGGTTCGGCCCGGACTCGGGGCTGGTTCGGCCCGGAGCGCTGCAAGGGTGCGGCACGACAATGCTCTGCCTGGAGGGCGCGACCGGGCCGGTTTGGCTAGGGTGCCGCGAGGGGGGCCTGCGGGTTGACTCGGGATGCGCCCAGGCAGGCCGACAGGTGGCCAGAAGGTGACCAGGCATGCCGACTGGCGGGCCAGCGGGTGGCCGGGAGGCGACCGAGAAGGCCGGCGGGAGGCCGCAGCTCGACAAACAGTGCAGGTGGTGGGGGCTTGTTCAGGGCCAGTTAGGCTGGCAGCGGGGCTGGAGGCCACGAGGGCGGTGCATATCATGGAGGTCACGGGTAGCGCAACCTTTTTCTTCCCTGCCTTCGTCGCCTCGTTGCTTCGTCGCCATGCCGAAGATCATCACAAAAGAGATTGACGGAGGGAGTCATTCCATCTTAGTTTGGCCTGCACCCTCCGCGATTAGGGTGATATCAATCATGTCATCAAGGACGGAGAATGATGAAAAAAAGTCACCCGTCATAGGAAACATATTTTTGTTCTTAGTTTTGAATGAAAAGAAGAACATGTCATATAATAGAAAACAACTCCTACCTTTGTTCACTGATCGCCGATGAAGTCCCGGGAAGAAGACGAAGGTGATCGTCACTCGTCGCTTCCGCTGGACACATTCAATCCCGTGATCTTGCGTCAGTTCTTTGACTACAATGAGGGGGGATGTCGGTCGTTGAAGACGTCCCACGTCAGTTTCCATTTAGGAATAAGTCGAAGACGCTTCACGCCGGTGTTATTCGTTGGAAGAACATGTTCTTCATTCTTCATTGGGTGATGGGGTTCTTTGTTGGAGAATTCAAATTCTCCCAAACTCTCCTCTTCCCAATATTCCACCCAAATGACAAAAGTGAATAGATAGCTCCTCCAAATAATATATTGTCTATTATTTTAGATTTTTGGATTTAAAATTCAAATTTTAGTGACTACTTAAAAGCAGTGACCCAATTAATTAATCGGTAGGATTTGGCATAAAAAAGTATGTGTTGGTAGAAATAATTAAAGGGGAGGTGGTGGAACCATAAATGGTAGAGGCGGTCAAGGGGATCCCCTTCATTACTGAGGGGAGTTGAGAGATTTTCTTCTCCTCCCATTAATAGGGGTTGGGTGGTCCCCACCCCTATTATTCAAATTGGGAGGTTATGTGGTCTCTGGTGGTCCCCGCCACATTAACCCGACATGGGAGGTTGAGTCATTGTAGTCCCCACCATAATAACCTCTCATGGGAGGTTATGGCCTGGTGGTACCCACTTCCAACTTCCACAAGGAGGTTATAGGTCAAGTGGGACCCACCTCCAAACACCCACATGGTGGCTCAAATATAAATATTTTGAATCTCACTTTATTTTATAAATTTCCATGAAAACCCAAAAACTAACTTTTATTATCAACCCACTACCGCCAAAGTGTATGTATCCTTAAGAGAATACTCGCACTATGAGTTCAACGGTGCCCTCAGATTTCAATTATGAGTACAGGTTCAGAAGTTATAAAAACATGCTCGTACATTTACTTAACATACCCGATCAGAACATCAGAAATTATTTTCGGGCACACTGGGCCTCGGAATCATACGCCGTCAATTTTCTTGGACTCATAAAATACCCATGAATTTAAAAAAAATCCACAGAAATTCTGGGTCTTTACATCTTACAGAGTACTGTTCTATAAATGTAGAGAATTAATCCATTTCCCACGATAATTATCTATTGCAAAGGCTGAGAAGCATGATGAACATCAACATTATCAATGATCATAGAAGCATGGAAATTCATGTTCTACGATGGGAAATGGTGAATAAATCACACGTAACCACTTCTTCATAGTATTATATGTCGTAATGTATTTCAATTCATGTTCTATTATTATATCTTTTATGTTTTCTAATAATATTGAGATCCTAGAATAAATGATATTAAATCATTAGTGAAAACTTATATTTGTTTTGTATCAAATGTTTATTATTGTGGGAGTGTTCCTCTTGAAAATTTTATAAGTCTCCCTTTGATTGAAATTTAGGATAAAATACAAATTTATTTCTTATGCCTCATGGTAGTTGAAACTTCTTGAGAAAAAACTATCCCACGCATGATCTAAAGTTGGTGGTAGTGAAATTTGTGTTAAAAATATAGTTTCATTATCTCTTTGAGGAGAATTGTAAAATATATATAGGTCACAAAATCCTCAAGTATCTATTCAGTCAAAAATATCTGAAAATGCGCCAATGAATATAGTTAGATCTGATGAAAGACTATGACTGCATAATCCATTACACCCTGGGAAATCAAACAAGCTAGCTAATGCACTATGTAAGGAGGACCCACCAATTACCTCAATAATAAAAATTCAACTGGACCCAGTATTTTTAGATTTTATGAATATGGACATTGGAATCATAAATAAGTTAACATAATCAATCAATTCACAAATGATTTATCCACTGTCACTTTTGGAAAGGATTAAGGATGCTAAAAAGGATGGTGTGAAATTCAGAATAAGGTGGAAACAATCCGAAAAGTTAAATCCTTAGAGTTCAATATTAATGAAGAAGGAATTACAAAATTTGGGTCAATACTATGTGTTCCATAAAATCTATAGTCAATGAATGAACTATTTGATGATTCACATAGTTCTAATTTCTCCATTCACCCAACAAACACCATGATGAATCGAGAACTCCATGATAATTATTGGTGGGATAACATGAATAAGGAGATCGTTGAGTATAAATCAAGGTGTCTGGTATGTCAGAAAGTGAAAGATAAGAGGTATAATTCTAAGGGGGTGATGCAATTATTACCTATACAAAAATAGAAATGGGAGAACATCAACATGGACTTTGTCACCAGACATTAGAACATGTCCAATGGAAACAATGTTATCTGGGTTTTTTGTGTGATTACCATACAAAGACTTCAAACATCATTACAATTTGGGAGGATTTATCATTGGATCAACTCATATAGATATACATTAGATAAGTTTTAAGGAATCAGAGAGTACCACTGTCAATTGTATCCAATCAAAATCCATGATTTACCTCAATGTTCTGGAAGTGTCTTCAACACTCTCTGAATACTAAACTGAACATTAGTATCGCTTATCATCCTCATAATAATTTCCAATCTGAGTGGACTATCCAAACACTTGAGGAAATGTTGAGATCATTCTCAATGGAATTGAAAGGATGATGGGATCAACATATTCCCATGGTTGAGTTGTCTTAAAATAATAGTTTCCACTCATGAATTCAAATAGATCCTTATGATTCACTTTATGAGAAGTGGTGCAGAACACCGGCGTATGTGGATGAAGATGGGGGGAGAAAACTCCTTGGTCCAAAAATAGTCTAATAAATGGTGGATAATGATAAGACCATTTATTAACACATCAATGCTGCTTAGAGTCGATAAAAGAGTTGTGCTGATAATCATCAATGTAACATAGAGTTTGATGTCAGAGACATGGTATTCCATTGCATATATCCATGTAAGAGAGTTATGAGATTTGGGAAGAAGGGAAAGATTAGTCAAGTGTGCATCATCCCTTTTGAGATCCTTGATCGCATTGGAGTAGTGGCCTATCAACTAGCACTCTCACCAAACATATCTCAAGTACATGATGTATTCCATGTTTCACTATTGAGGAAATACATACATGACCCATATCATGTAATCAATACTAAGGAGGTACCATTGGATAATGAACTCTCTTATATGTAAAAGATGATGAGGGTCATAGATTATAGGGAAACATTTTGACGAAATAAGACAATGCCCCTTTTAAATATGGTACGGAGAAACAAAAAAGTCGAAGAATGAATGTGGGAACCCAAATAAGTTATTAAGAAAAGTAAGAATTGTCTCTTTTATAGAGGGAAAAAATTAAGTCAAAATTTCTTAAGGGTGATGGCTGTAACGACCAGAAATTTATGAATAAAATTTCATTCCATTTTTTTAATTAAATGTTTTATAGATATAGAAAACACATTCAATTTTTTTATTTTTTATTTAATTGTGGTTAAATTACCATTAGGTATTATTTCAATTGAAAATATATCCACTAAATTGTGATCACATGAATAATACAAATATAAAGTATTACCAAATCCTTTTGACACAAACAATGGAGGTGATGGCCTCATCTAGTAGACTCGAGCCGTACAAACCTCAATTTTTAGAGCCTGGAAGAGATGTAGTGTCATTGGGATTTTCTTAGGACCAGGACAAATTCATTCTTCAACACCGTAATCATGAAGTAAAAAAACCTATAATAGGAGTGTATGTTATTAGAGTATTCCACTTGGGCGATGTTATTTGAGTCACCCCAAGAGTTTGTCACCATCGCACACCTTACCATTGGGTCTTATGCAGGTTTAGTATGAGATTATGTAACAAGGAATTAGTTTCTTTTTGTGTAATACTATTTATATATAAAATTACCATTCCATAAATTCCTTTATGAAAATATAATTTCATAAAAATATAATGAATTTCATATATTGAATTTTCAGGTAAAATGGAACTTTTCCGAAAATTATATATTATTATATTAAAATAAGTTTTTGATATTAATATTATAATAATAGAGTTATAGGAAAAATAATTATATTTATAAATTATGATTATATTAATTTTTTTAATATATATAATATTATGTATTCAGTTTAATAAGATTTATATTTTTATACGATAACACAAGAATTTTTAAATTTAATTTTAGAATTTATTTTTATGAATTAATTAATTTTTGAAATAATTAATATTTTAATAAAATATTTTTCACAAATTACTTTTTTATTAGTAAATGAGAATATAATTTTTATGAATTCAATTTTTATTTCTAATAAGGTTAAAAGTTTTTTTTTCAAAACATGCCAATTTTCTATAAATGTCAGTTTTTATTTTAAAGTTGAAAATTTACATATTTAGAAAATTATTAAGATAAAATAATTATTATTTTTCTAATCAGGATGCTGATATTATCTAATGGTGAATTTTTCATAATTTTCGGAGATAATCGAATTTTTTGGAAAAATTTGATACCCATAAAATATATAATATGTTTTAAGACATCATAATGACCCAATAGTGAGGTAATAAAATAATATAAAAAGTATATTCATGCAATATATGTTTTAAATTTAAAATATTTTGATTTTACATTTTTTTATTTATTTTATAATGCCTTAGTGGACCCTCCCAAACATAAAAAATATTTAAACATTTTAAAATGATTTTTTTTGAGATTTTTGATCCCATCCACAAAATAAAGCCTAATAATTTAATATGTTCATCCATTGGCCTTATAATAAATTTTATACCAATCAAATTTTTCATGATCCATAGGCATTATCCAAGGGTTGGATTGCGGTTCTGATTAGTTTAATGTGTACTGTCCGAAACCTAAATAATAAAAAATTTCCCATCCTTTCCTATATAAACCCAGCCAATCTCTCATTCCACTTCATTAAAACCATTTGGAGAACTACCAAAATATGACCTCATATCTCTATAATCCTTCTAAGGTGACCCAATCTCCCAAAATTCCTCTTTCTATCCTCTCCCAAGCCATTGGTATCACACTTCTAAGTAAGGGGTCCTCTCCTTCCTCTCTTCCTTTCATTTGAAGAACATTGATTGAAATAAACCTTTTTAATTTCAATTGGTTGTATTTTTATTATTTTTTAATAACTACAGTACTATAAATTTTATTTTATGTCAATTATGGATCATTAATCCTCCCTCATTTGGATCCATGCATAAGTCGTTACTATTCCAAAATTCTGTAAGGGATTTCACTATTCTCATTTCCATTCAAGCAACTCTTTTACATTATTCTTTTTATGTTCCATATATATATATTGTAATATGATGTTACATGACCCCCATACTGAAAAATTTATGTATATATTAGTATATATTTCTTTCACTCCCATAAATCCCCCTATAATCTCTTAAGCGTACCCATTACCTTGCAAAATTTTCTTAATAGATTCATTACATTATCATTTTTATCACAGTTTCATCATGTTGTTATACCATTTTATTTTTAATTAAAATGATGGGGTATGATTTATCACCTCCACCATACCTCACTACTTATGTTTTAATGGTGATATACTACTTTTTTATCTCATTAATTCTATCCGGGTACACCTATTACCATGCTGAAATTCTGTAAGGGATTTCTTTATTCTTATCTCCATTCAAGTATTTCTCCCATATTATGCAGCTAAATTCAATTTAATATAATGGCATATTATGTTCCATTACCCAAATACTATCCATTTCATGTATATATTTTTATATTTCCCTTTATCTCTCATCAACCACTCTTATAAATTTTTATGTCATGCTGTTAGGCTGCTAAATTTGCATTGTGATTTTCCATGTCAAAATAACCATGTAGTGAATACCATACCCATTTATCTATCATGAATATTAACCTTTAAGCACATATACTTATTTAATGGTAATTACATTTATGTATTACACATTCATTAATCGTGGAATAACTTATGAGGTTGAATGATTCCATGTTATATGATCCATATGGCACACTTTTTCATGAAATGAAATGTTAATAAAGGGTGAACCTTGATAGTGATACAATGAACTGGGTAATGTTTAGTATCATGATAATGCATGTGCATTGAGGGTTTTAACATTATAATTAATGTCCAATTAAGGATTAATCATGATTATTTATGTTAAATGAGGGTTTACTCATGCTAATTCAATTATGATAAGGGTTTACTCATGCTAATTCAAGTGCAATGATGGTTTACTTAAGATAATTCATGTGCAATAAAGGTCTACTCAGGATAATCCATGTTCAATGATCCTTATCTCATGCTAATATCATATTTTTTGTCATTTAAACATTTCCTTGTTATGATAATCATGATATATAATGCCTTTATATTCATGTTTCTATTGTGCTCCATTGATTTGCCTATTGAATAACATGTATTGTATTCTTCATGTTATGTATTTTTAACTCTCTTACTGTGTTTTATAGTACTGCCTTTTCTTATGTATGACATATGTTTATCATGTGAAATGCTATGTTAGAATGAATGTTTGGGTCATGTAAAATATTTTTTCAAGAAATATGTTGTAATTTATGTCCTAATATTTTATGTAATGTTCCAAATATCCCAAGACAATAGACCTATCAATCCTTGGATTTGTCTTAATTACATGTTTTTGTAACAAATCATTTTTAAATATGTAATAAATATCAAGGTTTTATAATGAAGGATAGTTTTACAATCTTTAATTTTTTGTTCTGTCTAAATACATTAACATAATAAGGGATGGTATTAGAAATACAATACATGATGCACCTCCTAGTAGTAAGCCCTTTACCAGTTACGTTCAGTGAGAAATTCTACAATTTTGTGATGTAAGTTGAATATTCCATCACTGACATGTCACCAAAATTAGCGAGAATGAATTCTCAAACACCTTCCATTTTCATGGTCTATGGAAATAATTAGTTGAATAGGATATATGGAAGTCCTCCTTGACCATACCTTAATACCGACCATCATGAGTCAGAATATCCCACCAATTCTTGGAAGATTCACATAACATATAGTTCAAGATCATGAATATCATCTATGGAGGTGTCTCCATATAATCAATGATTAACCCCAAAGAATCTTGTCATGATTCATTGGCCTGAAGTCCACCATCTAGAGAGATTGTGGTAGGATGATGCTTCAAGAACTCTCGGCTTAGAACTTCCATAAAAGGGGTAGTTTTAGGATCACCTTTCCCTAACTTAATAAATTGAATGAAACTATCATATAAATGGGATTTAAAACCTAGTGGAGTATCAACATTATGTGACTCATATGGAACTATAGGATGAATCATGGGTGTTTCAAGGACCACTACCTTAGTATAATGATCATTTCGACTTTCCTGATGTAGAGAAGTAGGTCGTCACAGTGGGATAGTTCTGTAAATACCATTCACAAACTCAAAAAATATTTATAATTGATGTGGAACGTGATATGAAGGGACATGCACAAGGCTTCTCAACTGAAGAAACACTACCCTCATCCTTCTCATATAGACCAGTTCAGGTGAGAAGATCGAGAAACTTGTGGATCAAAGGATATAATTCCTACATCCCACCACTATGATTGGGTCATGCTAAGGTCTCGCAATTTCCTTATAAAGTAACCATTTCATTTGACTTCATATATATTTATTTTTATTTAATTGGTTATCAGAATCATGAACTAGTGAATTAAATCACCAATTAAAATTCATAAGGTCTCACACAGCATATAAATTAAAATGTGCATGTCAAATAATTGTATCATGACTCATACATCAAACAACGTTGGTAAATATCCATAATTAACGATTGATAATACATAATACCAAGGTAAATCATTAATAAAACCAAATAATATGGAATTATTGGTCAATAAAACCAATTATTCAATCATTGATAGTACAATAACACTATAAAGCATAAAAAATAGTAATAAACTATAATCATTAGAAACACATGCAATGCAAATATTAAAGTATATAAGGCTTGGTATAATGCCTGACATTTGAAATAATATTGTGCCTAAAATGATGCATGTTTGTAAGATTCCCACATTTCATCTGGTTATGTAATTGATATGTTATAAAATTAACAATAATTTAGAGCTTGATTGTAACTATGTGGTGAAATCTAATGAAACTGTATCAAGAAAAGATATTAACAACATTTACCAATCTCAGATAATTTTGTTTTCCCCAATACGTGGGGTAGTAACTACTAGCCAAAATATCATAACCAAATACTATCATCTGTGTATCTTGTCTAAACCCAAAAAGTAAGTAAAAATGAATTTTCTTGAAATACCACCATGTAGCATCCTTCTACGGAATGCACTCATTGGTGCCCAGGACAGATTTACACAATGACTCATGTCTGCCTCCCCAAACAGCAATGACTACCGACTAGAAACAAGGGTCTAGGGTGTGTATGTAGGGAGACTATGCCCTCATAAATCTAAGTATATCACATTAGTATAAATATAATAAATATCATAATAGATAGATAGAAGAAGATACCAAAATAAATATCCCACAACCTGCGTAATCAATAATAATAAGAAACTGAATATGTAAATAAATACAAAATATGTTTATGATGCTATGAGATTTAACAGTAAAAAATCATTAAGATAAGGGAGGAGTATACAAGCACATAAAACACGCAAAAAAACCAAAAAACCACAGTATATATCATCTCCAGAATAGGATCAGTCCTCTACTTCCATCTAGACCAAGTTTTATAAATCAAGAATCTGAAGTGGGATGCATCCCTTTTTTAGTACCAACAGTTATAATGTCTACTCATGTACCAGATGTGCCTGAAAATGGTGTGATATTTAATCCTTGTAGGTTGGCACCAATGGTGAATGTTCATTTCCATTTCATGCGAAATAAAATAAATATATTTCCATGATTATTTAAATGAAATAAAAAATAAATTAATATGTTCTGTGGACTTATTTCTAAATGGAGACATGTACACTCTACCTACATCATCCTAAGATGGTGTGTCTGTACAGGGGAACATAAAGTGGTAAAATTGGATGTATAAGGTTCAAGTTGATGGGCTATCCATGAGCATGATTTTTGGGATTGGGGGAAATCTCCTTATATATTGAATACCAATTTATCAATTCTCATTTTGAAAACTATCATTCACCTGTTTATAAAATTATATTTTTCAAATAACTTTAGAAATTATTGATAGACAACCTAAGACTGTCTGTGGAAATAAAGAAGAAATTTCCATGTATCGCATGATGGATCGTCATGTATACAATGCTAAGAGTCTTTTCATTGTAACCCAATGAAGAAGTACCACGTGTCACCATATCCATTGAGTGAAAATTCAAGTACCACCCTTTGATTCCATACCTTTTGTACCACTTATGGGCTCGAGTATCTCTTGAGGAAAGGTTTATCCATTCATGACTTCCGGACCATCCAATGGGTCTCCTATAGGTAACTAGTTCCACCATTGTAGAGGTAAAAATAGATAATTCTGAGTGATTCCATCTCAAGAATAATATATATCACCCCTAGAATGTTTAAAAATCATTGACATTTTTATATAAGGGCATGAGATTCTGTCCAAGGGGTATTTTAGTTGTCAACCCTTGTTTCACCCTTAGAACAGAAGTGAAATAAATAAACACTCAAATCATTTATATCATTTATAAAAAGATGTACCATTGAATATATTTCAATTGATTAGAATTTATTAGGCATATTGGTCAAGTCCTGCGATTGAGAAATTAAACATAAATCATATGGAATATGGCATAGGATGTTTTCCAACTAAATTTAATTCTAATAATCCACATGTGTTATGTGGGAAGGGCCAACCACTATGTTCATCACCCTTATCAATTTAGTATGTGGCTCATGGAATTGAATATAAAGAATGAAAATTTGGGGATTAGCAACAAACCAAGGAATAATAGAAAGTTTATGCATCATAGGTGTAGCACACCGAATTATATGGAAATACTTAGTGGGACCGACCACAGAGTTGATTTGTAACATGGTAAAATCATAATACATAGGAAACCCTACTGGGAAAAAATTAATTAGTATCTCAGAGACTTAACCATAATGTCTTAGTGAGCATCAAAACATCACAAAATATGGAGTGTGATGAAACAACGAGAAAATATATGGACCACCTACCTTTTCCTCATATAACATCCCTAATATTTTCTCAGTCACTGATTCAATATTGGATTGATGAAGAACTTGAAACCTTCAAATTCACCAAAAATGGGGAAAAGGGCTTCCACCAAAATAAAAAACCAGATTGGAATAAGAAATAGAAATATATTGAAGAGGATTAGCAATCATAACTCTAGCTTCCCATTTAATTTTATAGTGATAGAATCAGATATTAGACAGTAGTGTTGTATGAAATCATATATTGTTGAGGGAGGAGGATTTCATTTAGAGACCTGAAGCTTGACGTACATGGACATTACATTACTTTTGCGGAATAGTTAATACATAACAAAAACAGACACACATGGACATTAATAGTTTAGTGTCTTTGGAAACATGGAACGCAATCTTCTAATCATGGTGAAAGATCTTCAACATCTCTCATAAGGATCTTCCAATTTTTGTTTCCTTACCCTAAACCTTTCTTTTAATCCCAGGGGAAAATAAAACATAAAAAGGTTGAGCTCAAATGCTCAATAAGGGTAATCATGGATAAAATAAAACATACTCATATACATTTGAACTTAAAAACATGAACATAATGTTTAAACATCAAAATCTTGAGCAACGACATAGAACATAGAAGTATAGAAGGCATAGATCATAATTGAACATTAATCATGATAAAAAATAATGGGAATAAAAAATATAATTGTGGCATCCATTAAGCACATGTAATTATTTCTATAGTACCCAAGGCATTACTGCCAAGACCATCTTAGTGGACAAAGTCCCTTTCTGAATCGAGTTCACTCCTCGTTCCAGTCCAGTAATACCGAACCGGATTAATCTGTCATTCTAGCAATGTCTATATCATGAGATATAAATCATTACCCAATGAATTGGAGGGAGATATAGGTCCCACCCATCTCATATTGAAATCATTATTTCTTGTTCCACAATATAAACATAAATCATTCATCATAACCCAAGAATAAAATGGGTTTCATAAACATCATTTCATCATAACATAATCCATACAAAAAAATTGGATATCATTTCGTCATTAGAAAAGTGAAACCATGTAAATAATAGAGACATGTAACATTAAAAATACACATGTGAAATAATTTCATCTTAGATGAAAATGGTTTTGATAAAACAATTGAAATGAATTCTTGAAGGAAATATCCTTTTTTCTTCCAAATCATTTTCTTTTCAAAAAATGTCATGAAATTTTAAAAGAAAGGGATTTTTTTGAAAATTGTCATGAAATATTTTTGAGGAATTTTAATTAAAATATGGTTTTATAAAACCGTAAAAATCCGTTCATGTCGTATAAGTAAAAAAAATTATTTTCGTACTTTTGTCAGAAAATTCAAAAAGTACCTCATATTGTAAAAAAAAGAAATATTCCTTCCATACCATGAGGTAAAGGTCAAAATGGGTAAAAAGGACATTCAACATACATTAATACACTTTTATAAAACATGGACATGGATGATAGCAATAACCCCGGTAAATACTTACGAATAAGTAATCTCGGATAAAAAGGAGATTTTCACAAATATCCATTACCTTCGGTCTGATATGCTTCGTACGTATCCAAACCTCCTGTATAATGATTTAAATAATGTCATTGACTTATTAAAAAATCATATTCATTTTTATTATGTCATATATGTTTCACTTATGACTTTATATTACCCATTCTTTTGTAAATTCCATGTTAAAGCAGCGTTTTGGGTAAAATCATTTCATTTATCATATGTGTTTCGACTTTTCATTCTTGATATTGTTACTTATATCCTGATTTACATAATTCTAGAATGTAAAACATGATTTATATATAATATATATTCATCATATACATATATATATTATAGATTGACAAAAGGAATGAAATACATTGTTCATGGAGACGGTAGGCAGTAAGTACACATGAACGTTGTTTTCGTTTCCTTATTGAATTGAATGGAATTAAGTAGATGGCATAAATATAAATATACATAAATCCAGTAGAATTATTATGTCATATATTTCATGATTACTTATTTTATATACTTTATATTCATTCATGAATTGTTATCATGGAGAGTGAATCTCATCGTGTCGTGGAGACGATATTCCGTACGTACGCACGAGCAATGATATCATTCCCATGATCGTGGAATTATATTAAAGTGTATGTATAATATTAAATAATCAATATCAGTTTACAATAATCATATATATTCATTAATTTCACCATTATACCCATCCAAGTATGGTGGTGGTGGAAAATTGATTACACCACGGCGTGGATATGGTATTCCGTACGCACGCACGCGTGGTGATTTCATTTTCTGTAGGATGGATAGATGGTGAAATAGGTTTGTTTCATACATATAATAACATATCAGTATATGAGTTATAATTATGTTATTACTTCTTAATGAATCAACTAAAGAAGAAGAAGTGGAAGAAGAAATAATGTTTAAAGAATCGGTAACGGACATTACCTCTTCTTTGAAGCGCCTCTTTGAGACCTCCTCTTAGGGCACTAAAATTGGTCTTTGAAGAAGACTAGTATAATTCCCTAGCCTTAAACCTTACTTAATCTTGAGTTATTACAAGATTACACATTTAGGATCTTTTCGGGTTTAGAGTTTTAGAGAATTAGATCATAAAACTTGCATTACATTCCACATATAAACAAAGTGGTTACATAAAGATAGTATTATTCATTCCCATAAATGGAATCACATTTAAAATAAAACATGGATTATTTCTTGACACATCCTTGACTCTATCATCTTATCATGTACCTTACCCTTGACCTGTGAAAAACATTTCAAAAACATGGGATGAGCATAAAAACTCAGTATGGGTTATAAAAAAAACATGGAAAGGAATCATGAGTTCATATATATATAAGAATGAAATCATACCTTACCCATAAAACATAGGAACTTTAACATACCTCATAAAATCATGAATAAATCATAGAAATCATAAGACATAAAGGTAACTTGAGGCATTCATAACATTCTTTCGTAGGGAGTAACCCTCTTGGTTACGTTTGGAATACCCATCACAGTATATTCCCTAAAATCTCTTCGGAGAAACCTTAACGTTTCACTCCTTCGCGTTACCCAATGCATTGGAGAGATATAACGGGCTCACCCGCCCTTAGTTTATCACAGAACCACCCGTCGTCATAATAATGCCCAAGAACCATAACATAATCATATCACATAAAACATGTATAAAGGAAACATAAAATTTCCACATTTCAATCACGAGATATCAATAAAACACATTGATATAAAAACATTATGAAAACCATTTTCAATACTAAAATAAAAGAAAAGTAAAACATGGTATTTGTTTTTCTTTTAAAAAGAAGGTATGGCTTGTAGAGGAAGCCGAAACTCAAATAACGGTTACGACGGCGGAGAAGTCGTTGTCGCCGCATACGTACGACAAAAACATTCCCTTTTTTCGTTTAGTAAACACTTCATATAAAAACGATTCATTTTGAATAAACGTAAAAGTCAAAGGGGTTTATACACCGTATAAAAGAATGTTGTGTATAAAATAAAATATGCCTCAATGAAAGGAGATTGAGACGAAGTCCCATACCTCGTATCCGACTTGACCCGACCGTTCTTTAATCTCCTGAATAATAAACTTGAGTAAATCTCTACTTGCTTAAGAACCTTTTTCAAGTTCACTATTTCTTTTATACCATGATATGGACATCATGTAATCGTTTAAGTTAATAATGTTCATTTTGTCGGTATTTGGTTCTTAAGTCAAAAATAGACTTCTTACACTTACATGTTGTTAATTTGGTCAAAGGTTCGTTATATCCAGAATGGTATTCATGATGTAGATATCATATATGTCATATATATCCAGTACATACATGCATTTATAATATTACATAATCATTTAGAGGTAAGAAATGAAATGCACCGTTCCTGGAGACGGTAAGCCGTACGTACGCATGAACGCTACTTTCAGTTCTATTTCGTATTTTATAGAATGGAATCATAATTATATAATGGTATATTCTAATTCCAGTATAATATCATATATAATATCATAGTTCCATCCTTTATATGTGCCACATATGGTATTTTAACGAATCAAATCACTTTGAGGGGGCGGTAGTCCGCACTTCCTTAAATGAAGATATCGCGTATACCCATAATGGAAGCCATAAAGGTAAGACAAAAATGAAAAATACAGAAGCATAAATAAAACATAAACATATTATATATCATATATAAAAATAGTGACATCATAATGGCCACCATTGAAGGTGTTAAATGAGTATTGAACAATCGTCGTTTCGGGAGGCAGAATTTCACCATCCACGGAAACCGTATGTTCTTTAACCATTCGATGTAGTTGTGTGAGAGTTTTGCTCGAATAAATCTTATAAAAACATCCTAGTATATTGAAGATACTGGTGTTGTTACAAATGAAGTAAATAAAAAGAGTTTAGGGGGTTGGAGAAGCAAAATAAAACAAATGAACATGAGAAAATGAATTACCTTTAAAACTGTAACTCCTTTTGATTTGAGCCTAAAGGCTTCCTTTGAAAGGATTATGCCCAAAGAGAATCCTCTAGGATGAGTATAGGGATGTGGAGAGAGTAAATGGTAAGGGGTTGGCCGAGCCAAAGGCTTGAGGAGTGTGTGAAAAGAGGTAGAGGTGGGGGCCTTTTATAAGAGGAGAGGAGGGGTACTTTTGGAAAGTAAAGAAATATTACTTTATTTGAAAAAAAAAATTTGTTTTAAAAGGTCCCACATTGATAGAATTCGTGGATAAGGTGATAAGGCTTCGAAATCCACTCATCCAATAAGTTTTTTACATGTTTAGTTCATAGATTTTACATTATCTTTCCATTTTATTTAAATCGTCAAATAATGATATCATCGCTGCATCATTATTATGTCATAAAAAATTTAATTTATTTAATGTCTAAAAATTATAAAAAAAATTCTATTATGTAGGAAATCTTATTATCTTTCCAATTAATATTTATAATCAAAAAGATGAATTGTATAACCCCACATAAAAATTGTTTTAGTAAAACATATCATGTTTGTGTCAATTTTACTTTTACATTAAATAAAATGTTATTTATGTCATTTCCCAAACAAAGTGGATCCATGGGGTCCCCAAGTTGACCCATTGCTTGTCTTGGTCGGCCATGACACAACCAATAAGTTTGGGACATGTGTCTAGGTCATTTCATATCATTAAAGCATTATTTATACCTTAAACTACACTAATTACCACTAATCGCGATTAAAAACTTAATAAGTTACTATTCACCAAAAAATTATTTTAATCTCATTGAACCACATTTTACTTCTTAATGACAACCATGTATGTCGGATTTTCAAAATTCAATACACATTAGTGGTAAACTTTCATTTAACTGAAAAATCAGTTTGCTTGATTACCACTTAGTGGTTTCACTATTCATCAAAAATTGAAGTTTTTCAGAAAATTACCAAAAATTCACCCTAAGCTATATTTGATATTCTGAATTCAAAAATGAATTCATTTTTACAAAATTAAAAACATATAAGTCACATTAATTAATTTAATAATTAATTCCCACTGTCATGACAAATAGCGTGTTTTATGAAACAATAAGTATCAAAAGATTGACACTAGTTTAAGTCTGATTTCAAAGTGAAATTGATTCCAACGACCACTATTGGATTTAATGGTAAAAATATTTTCTAATTTCACTTTAAAACCAATTCAAAATATAATATAATCATATAAATAAATTAGATTAAAAAGTGGTTTTGAATTAAAATACAACATTTTACACTATTCATTTAAAAAATGAACTTTATCAGAAAGATACCAAAAATTTACACAAAGTAAATTTTGATGTCCCAATTCTTAATAAGAGTTTTATTTGGTCCAAAAGAATGTTTAAGATTGAACAAAACTATATTTAATGACGGTTCTCCATAAAAAGTTGATAAGTGAACCTTTAGTGAAAACTAGGGCATATACGCCAAAAATTGAATTCTTTCCGTATTTTAAGCCTTTATATTTTATTGTATAAATGTAAAAATATTTAAGAACATATATAATCATATTTTAGTTATTTCTATCCATTCCCTCCATTACAACGGCTACATGTTAACTACCATTTAGAATAATATTATTTTATTATTAGAGTGCAACGTAAGATTCCCAAGAAACTCATTGTTGCGTGTTGGGTACGCCATTGAGCATAGCGTCCCCTTTAAAGTCATATTAATATTTTATTCACAAATATAGATAAAGATGAAATGTCATATTCTTTATTTACCTGGGGTGTTACATCCTTCCCCCCTTTTGGGAATTGCGTCCTCGCAATTTTAAAATTGCGCTTGGAAACATCCTTGAAAGTCCCACATCGGAACAAAAGTCGGTAAAACAAACACTTTAAAATAAAGAAAGATAAGTTCAAAGGTCACCCGAGTTAACCCATACTAGGATTCCAAGTATGAAAATATGGACATGGAGGAAAAAAAGGGTCATGTTCTGATGGAGAGTGATAGAAAAAATGTTTAGGAGAAAGTTAACCACGAGAAAATCACAAACTTGTGATGGGTTGAACGGTATTCGATTCCCCAGGAGGAAAAGTTAATAGACAACATTTTTTTAAGTTACATTTTATTGAGGAATTTATTCATAAGTAAGCATAATGAATTATCATGTTGACTTTCAACTTTTACTAGATTCCTTAGTCAAACTCATATTTTTTTCCAAAAGACGAGTATTTAGGGAGACTTGTTCGCATTAAGAGTACTATAATCAACTTCTAGAGAATCACTTAATCCCCAAAAGAAAACTATATACATCCCATGTTTTTAGGCTTTAACCAAAACCAAAACCAAAAAGGTTAGTACAAGATCAGATAATCCAGAAAAGGATAACCCCTTATAGAAAGAAAATCTATTCTTAATCTCCAAAATTTGTCCAACAAAACCCAAAGTTCAACGAGGACCATCCGATAAACAATTTGTCGATAAAATTCTTCAAAGTAAACCAATATAAGATTGAAACCCAAATATTTGAAGGATTTAGTCGCATAGTCTTCCAAGATAAATCATAACATTTATCTCCAAACAATATCAGTTGCTCCTAAAGTCTCGTTTTGAAAAGTAATTAACCTAATCACATATCCTCCATGATAGGTTAATCATTTTCAAAAATAACCCAAAATCAACTTACTCTTAATTCATAAAATCATATAACTAGAGTGAATCATCCAAACTAACCAGGGACTTCATGTAGTCCAGTGGTAGGCGATAAATACCAGTCGGACATTGGTTGTGGGTTCGATTCCCGCAGCTTTGTCCGACGCGACAGGATGACACACGGTCTGTGTGTTGTCCTTTTTCCAAAACTATATAATTCATAAAACATTCCCCAAAATTAGATAAAATCTTCAAGAATAATCATAACATATTTTAACCTCATGTTTATCTCATTCCTTTCATTTTCCATCATATCATAGAGTAACCCATAATTACCTAAAAATTAAGTATCATATAAACCCTAATGGTTACCTTAATAATTATTACCTGAATTTCCACATCGAATTGGCCATCTCGTACCTGATGCATTAGAGAACTCACCAAGGTTGAAGTGGTTGGTCATGACTCCTTGATATTTGGTTTAGAACAACCACGAGTTTCCTCATTGAATCCTTCATTTTATCTAGTATCTTAATCAGAGAACCACCACAGTTTCCTTCAAACCTGTTGTCTCTTTGGTTCCTGCTAGATCCATCCATTCACTAAAAATAGAAACGTCAGTGTGATTATATCAACAAAACCATCATGTACTAATGAGTAAGATAGACAGTAAGATATACTTACTCATTCACTTTATCTAAAACTAAGACTCTTTCTGAAATCCTAACCATTATGGTAATTGTCAGTTATGCTTAAAGAATACCCTAACCTCTAAAGTTATCTAAACCGACCTTTGATACCAACTATAAGGCCCTAGCCTTAAACCTTACTTAATCTTGAGTTATTACAAGATTACACATTGAGGATCTTTTCGGGTTTAGAGTTTTAGAGAATTAGATCATAAAACTTGCATTACATTCCACATATAAACAAAGTGGTTACATAAAGATAGTATTATTCATTCCCATCAATGGAATCACATTTAAAATAAAACATGGATTATTTCTTGACACATCCTTGACTCTATCATCTTATCATGTACCTTTCCCTTGACCTGTGAAAAACATTTCAAAAACTTGGGATGAGCATAAAAACTCAGTATGGGTTATAAAAAAACATGGAAAGGAAACATGAGTTCATATATACATAAGAATGAAATCATACTTTACCCATAAAACATAGGCACTTTAACATACCTCATAAAATCATGAATAAATCATAGAAATCAAAAGACATAAAGGTAACTTGAGGCATTCATAACATTCTTACGTAGGGAGTAACCCTCTTGGTTACGTTTGGAATACCCATCACAGTATATTCCCTAAAATCTCTTCGGAGAAACCTTAACGTTTCACTCCTTCGCGTTACCCAATGCATTGGAGAGCTATAACGGGCTCACCCGCCCTTAGTTTATCACGTAACCACCCGTCTTCATAATAATGCCCAAGAACTATAACATAATCATATCACATAAAACATGTATAAAGGAAACATAAAATTTCCACATTTCAATCACGAGATATCAATACAAAAAATTGATATAAAAACATTATGAAAACCATTTTCAATACTAAAATAAAAGAAAAGTGAAACATGGTATTTATTTTTCTTTTAAAAAGAAGGTATGGCTTGTAGAGGAAGCTGAAACTCAAATAACGGTTACGACGGCGGAGAAGTCATTGTCGCCGCATACGTACGACAAAAACATTCCCTTTTTTCGATTAGTAAACGCTTCGTATAAAAAAGATTCCTTTTGAATAAACGTAAAAGTCAAAGGGGTTTATACACCGTATAAAAGAAAGTTGTGTATAAAATAAAATATGCCTCAATGAAAGGAGATTGAGACGAAGTCCCATACCTCGCATCCGACTTGACCCGACCGTTCTTTAATCTCCTGAATAATAAACTTGAGTAATTCTCTACTTTCTTAAGAACCTTTTTCAAGTTCACTATTTCTTTTATACCATGTTATGGACATCTTGTAATCTTTTAAGTTAATAATGTTCATTTTGACGGTATTTGGTTCTTAAGTCAAAAATAGACTTCTTACACTTACATGTTGTTAATTTGGTCAAAGGTTCGTTATATCCAAAATGTTATTCATGATGTAGATATCATATATGTCATATATATCCAGTACATACATGCATTTATAATATTACATAATCATTTAGAGGTATGAAATGAAATGCACCGTTCATGGAGACGGTAAGTCGTACGTACGCATGAACGCTACTTTCAGTTCTATTTCGTATTTTATAGAATGGAATCATAATGATATAATGGTATATTCTAATTCCAGTATAATATCATATATAATATCATAGTTCCATCCTTTATATGTCCCACATATGGTATTTTAACGAATCAAATCACTTTGAGGGGGCGGTAGTCCGCACTTCCTTAAATGAAGATATCGCGTATACCCATAATGGAAGCCATAAAGGTAAGACAAAAATGAAAAATACAGAAGCATAAATAAAACATAAACATATTATATATCATATATAAAAATAGTGACATCATAATGGCCACCTTTGAAGGTGTTAAATGAGTATTGAACAATCATCGTTTCGAGAGGCAGAATTTCACCATCCACGGAAACCGTATGTTCTTTAACCATTCGATGTAGTTGTGTGAGAGTGTAGCTCGAATAAATCTTATAACAACATCCTAGTATATTGCAGATACTGGTGTTGTTACAAAAGAAGTAAATAAAAATAGTTTAGGGGGTTGGAGAAGCAAAAAAAAAAACAAATGAACATGAGAAAATGAATTACCTTTAAAAGTGTAACTCCTTTTGATTTGAGCCTAAAGGCTTCCTTTGAAAGGATTCTGCCCAAATGGAATCCTCTAGGATGAGGAGAGGGATGTGGAGAGAGTAAATGGGCAGGGGATGGCCGAGCCAAAGGCTTGAGGAGTGTGTGAAAAGAGGTAGAGGTGGGGGCCTTTTATAAGAGGAGAGGAGGGGTACTTTTGGAAAGTAAAGAAATATTACTTTATTTGAAAATGTGTTTCGTTTTTAAAAGGTCCCACATTGATATAATTCGTGGATAAGGTGATAAGTCTTCGAAATCCACTCATCAAATAAGTTTTTTACATGTGTAGTTCATAGATTTTACATTATCTTTCCATTTTATTTAAATCGTCAAATAATGATATCATCGCTGCATCATTAATATGTCATATATAATTTAATTTATTTAATGTATAAAAATTATAAAAAAAATACTATTATGTATTAAATCTTTTTATCTTTCCAATTAATATTTATAATCAAAAATATGACTTGTATAACCCCACTTAAAAATTGTTTTAGTAAAACATATCATGTTTGTGTCAATTTTACTTTTACATTAAATAAAATGTTATTTATGTCATTTCCCAACCAGAGTGGATCCATGGGGTCCCCAAGTTGACCCATGGCTTGTCTTTGTCGGCCATGACACAACCAATAAGGTTGGGACATGTGTCTAGGTCATTTCATATCATTAAAGCATTATTTATACCTTAAACTACACTAATTACCACTAATCGCGATTAAAAACTTAATAAGTTACTATTCACCAAAAAATTATTTTAATCTAATTGAACCACATTTTACTTCTTAATGACAACCATGTATGTCGGATTTTCAAAATTCAATACACATTAGTGGTAAACTTTCATTTAACTGAAAAATCAGTTTGCTTGATTACCACTTAGTGGTTTCACTATTCATCAAAAATTGAAGTTTTTCAGAAAATTACCAAAAATTCACCCTAAGCTATATTTGATATTCTGAATTCAAAAATGAAGTTCTTTTTAAAAAATTCAAAACATATAAGTCACATTAATTAATTTAATAATTAATTTCCGCTGTCATGACAAATAGCGTGTTTTATGAAACAATAAGTATCAAAAGATTGACACTAGTTTAAGTCTGATTTCAAAGTGAAATTGATTCCAACGACCACTATTGGATTTAATGGTAAAAATATTTTCTAATTTCACTTTAAAACCAATTCAAAATATAATCTAATCATATAAATAAATTAGATTAAAAAGTGGTTTTGAATTAAAATACAACATTTTACACTATTCATTTAAAAAATGAACTTTATCAGAAAGATACCAAAAATTTACACAAAGTAAATTTTGATGTCCCGATTCTTAATAAGAGTTTTATTTGGTCCAAAAGAATGATTAATAGTGAACAAAACTATATTTAATGATGGTTCTCCATAAAAAGGTGATAAGTGAACCTTTAGTGAAAACTAGGGCATATACGCCAAAAATTGAATTCTTTCCGTATTTTAAGCCTTTATCTTTTATTGTATAAATGTAAAAATATTTAAGAACATATATAATCATATTTTAGTTATTTCTATCCATTCCCGCCATTACAATGGCTACATGTAAACTACCATTTAGAATAATATTATTTTATTATAAGAGTGCAACGTAAGATTCCCAAGAAACACGTTGTTGCGTGTTGGGTACGCCATCGAGCATAGCGTCCCCTTTAAAGTCATATTAATATTTTATTCACAAATATAGATAAATATGAAATTTCATATTCTTTATTTACCTGGGTTGTTACAACTAGAAACTCTATAATGTTTAAATGGATGTGGGTAAGATAATTTGGCAGGGTTTGGACGATCTTTAAGGCTCAATGTGGGGTGAGGAAGAGAGGAAGGGGGTGCCCTTTTATAAGGGACGAGAGGGGCACCATTGGAATAACTAAAAATATTATTTTATTATAAAGTCTTATTCGGTTTTTAATAGATCCAAATTGAGTTATTTTGAATATATGGTGGGTATGGTTCTAAATCCTCTAATCCAATAGAATTTAGACTTGTTTAGGTTTATATTTTAACCTTATCATTTATATTTAATGTAAAGTTAGATAATTTAACTTTTACCGTGTCTTCTTGTTTTCTTACACTATAAGGTTAATAATCTTACTATAACAAGCCAAAAGAACCCCAAGTTGTTTATTATTAATATATATATCCTTATATAAGTAATTTTTCCTATCCTTATTTTTTCAGGAAAAAAATAACATTTAATAATATAATATTTTTTTAAAAAACTATTATATGTCAATTTTGACACTATTTAGTAATTTATTTTTGTGAAAATCATAAAAGAATGATTAATTCGAAAACTGTTAACTAAATCAATAATAACATATCATATTAACCTATAAAATTATTTGAATTCATAAAAAGTCTCAAATTACATTTATTTGGGTATTTATAACATCAATTATTCCAATATTTCATTAATAAGATAATTACATCATCATCATTATGTCATAAATAAATTAAAATTTTAATGTCTTAAAATTATAAATAAAATACCATTATGTAGGAAATATTTTTTTTATTTCTAATGAATATTTTTTGTCTAATTTTTCTTATGTATAACCCTATATTAAAAATTATTTAGTTATTAAACATTGATTTTAAGTATTTTAACCCTACTTTAAATAAATTAATAATAAATGTCCTAATCTAATCCAATTGGGCCTAAATGGTAATAATTTATTCCTAAGATTCTTTTTGGTGGAATTAAACTTATCCAATAGAATTAGGACATGTTTTAGGGTAATAATAATATCATTTTTACCCTTAATTTCCATATTTACTTTTAATTGTGGTAAATAAAAGTAAAAAGGTACGAATCACCAAAAAATATCTTCATCTCATTGAACCATATATTAGTCCTTGATATTAACTGTGTCTCTAGAATTTTTGAAATTACACTCACAAAAGCGGTAAAATTACGTTTTATGAAAAATTCAGTTTTTTAACTACCACTTAGTGGTTTCACTATTATCAAAAAATGAATGTTTCCAGAAAAATACAAAAAATTAGGCCTAAGCTATATTTGTTATCATAAATTCAGAAATGATTTCTATTTTACCAAATTCAAAACATATTAGTTGCATTAATTAATTTAAATATTAATTCCCGTCGTCAAAACAAATACCGTGTTTTTAAGAGCTAATAACTATCCAAAGATTGACACTTGTTTATGTCTGGTTTAAATGTGAAATTACATTCAATGACCAACATTGTATTAAATGGTAAAAATATATTCTAAATATACTTTAAAACTACTCAAATTAATTATTTATCACTATTAATTAATTTGATTAAAAAAAGTAGTTTTTAATTAAAATTTAGTAATTTTCACTATTCATCAGAATATGACAGTTATCCGAAAAGTACCAAAATTTCACCCTAAGCTAATTTCGATATTCTGAATCTAAAAATGAAGCCCATTTTGAAAGATAAAATTTATAAAATTTCAAAAAGTGGGTATTACTATTCATAACGGCTAGTTCATAATAATATTATAATAATATCTCATTTAGTGAAACTCAGTATTGCGTACTACACACGCTATCGAGGAAGGTCTTTATTTTGTGTAATGCAAGCTAGGTCAGGGTTGCGTGTATTGAAATCCCTTTTTGGTGTTGCGTATAATCAAAACTTATTTCATTTATACATTAAAATAATCTATACATAATGTTGCGTAGAATAGTTTCTACAAAACGAACATGAAATTGTGTGTAACATGAGCCAAGAATAGTGTTGCGTATACTGTAAGAAAATATGGTGTTGCGTATATCACAATATAATTTTGGTTTAGCGTACAATAGAAGACATTAAAAATAATATTTTTCATAAAATCTCGAGGTGTTACATTATACCCCCTTTAAAACGAATTTCGCCCTCGAAATTCGTCGGGGTTATAAATGGTTTACTACTCAAAAGTTTATTTAATATAAACCCACATAGTAAAAAGGAATACCAAAACATGGATTTAAAAACTAAATTATGAAATGTAACGGTTACCCAAATTAACTCGTCACTGGGTTTTCACGTAGGAAAACATAGGTAAAAGTATGGATATGGAAGAAAAATCTAACCATCAAGTTCTGATGGAGAGTGGTAGAGAACATGGCTATGAAAAAGCCAACAATCAAAAAGCCATATATTTGTGATGATCTAGGGTACCATCTGATTCATCAGATATAAGGGCACTAGGACAACATTTTTGGTTTTCAAGATCATTTCCCTAATGTTCGAGAATTTGAATTAGATTAAATACTTACTTTATTTTGGTACAATCTCACTGTCGTTCGTGCCTTGAACAATTTCCACTTCATATCTTAAATAAATGAATTTTATTTTGTTATTCGTGATGTGTTAGTAGATCATGTGATAGAATGACGGGTCATTCCATCTATCTCAAACAAAAGGTTAGAAAAAGTTATTAAATATACATAACTCAATCTATAGTGAGATTAATCATATATGCTTCCTAAAATGGACTTATACTTCATATATCATACTGCTTAATATAATAAAACTAGTTTCTACTAAAAAGGGACTTCATGTAGGCCAGTGGTAGGCAATAAAGGCCAATCGCTCTTCGGTTCAATTCCCATAGCCTTGTCCGACACGATGGGATGTCGCCCGTCCTGCAGGTTGTCCTTTTTCTAAAACTAAATTTCTATAACATCCCATCAATAATGTAGAAAAAACTTCTATCCTTAAACAATACTAACTTATGTCCAACATAATCCATTCCAATATTTAGGCTTATCCATAATACTACAGTCCAATCTCATATTATAGTGAAAACGATTACCAGAGATTTCATATAACAAGCATGTTAATACCATCATTGATCCCCATATATCATAAGATGTGTCTTGTTGGTCACATTCCAAACATTCAAAGGTATAAATAATTTATTCTCTTGAAAAATGAATACCCATTGAATCTTAGTGAAAACATGAGTGCTGTCAAAAGTTAACTCTTTCCACATACCAAAACCCCAAAATTCTATATACTCAAACAATGATATAACCTTCTCCTTATATCAGTCATGATCTCATCAATACTATGAAACATTTAATTTTCTCCTTATCCCTTCATTATGATCATATCATCTATTTTCCAAAAATACATGTACAATTCATCACACACTTTCAAAACATAAAGAAAGACCATAGTGTAACAATCCTTAGATGTCTCTTTATTCCATAGTACCATGAGATTACTTATACAACATTACACCTGATAAACATGTAATCATTCCACTACCTTCTTAAACCATTGACCGAGCTTCAACAATTCTTTCATCTCACATATCATTTGTAGTCTCTTCATCATCGTCAACATAAATATTACCCATACGACCATACTGATTCTCTTCATGAGACTTTCCCTCTGGGCATTGGTTTGCATAATTCCCGTACATTCCACATTTAAAACATTTAACCTTTGTTGATGTCGTAGCAATACTGTTATCCTCATCCATGGTGTTAACTGAACCATTTACTTTGCACTTACTAGATTTTTGTCCTTCTTTTCCACACCCAACGCATCTTCCAGTTCCTTTGAAACATTCTTCTTGATGCCTCTTCCCACATGATTTACATAGGGGAAATTGATCTTTCATTCCTCTATGATCATCATGAAACTCCATCTTTCTCTTATTATCTGAGTCAGGAAAACTTACCAAATTTGAGTTTATTGATCATATTATGAGATTGCCAAATCCCATTTCATTTGGTTGCTCATGAAGAATATAATTCCATTTTACATCGTATCCTCCATTATCATGAATCATCTTGTTTCCAGCCATTTTCTAAAACCCAAAAAGAATAGTGTGATAGGAAAAAATAATAATAAAGGAGGAGTAACTTAAGTATCTAAATTCTTAGGATTAATCTAATATCGTTACCATAATTATAGGACTATAACCTATACTTATACTTAACCTTAGGGACATCCCTCGACATACCTTGGAAATATCTCTAGGGATGTCACTAACGTTTTCGCATCCTAGTTTCCAAAGGTTGACTAAACCTTTCCTCTGATACCAGTTGTAGAGACCCGAAGCTTGACATACATGGACATTTCATTACTTTTGCGGAATACTTAATGCATAAAAAAACAGACACACAAGGACTGTAATAATTTAGTGTCTTTGGAAACTTGGAACGTAATCTTCTAATCGGGGTGAAAGATCTTCAACATCTCCCATAAAGATCATCTACTTTTTGTTTCCTTACCCTAAACCATTATTTTAATCCTGGGGGAAAATAAAACATAAAAAGGGTGAGCTCAAATGCACAGTAAGGGTAATAATGGAAAAAATAAAACATACCATATACAATTGAACTTAAAAACATGAACATAATGTTTAAACATCAAAATCTTGAGCAATGGCATAAAACATGGAAGTGCATAAGGCATAGATATTAATGGAACATAAATCCTGATAAAATTTCATGGGAATAAAACATGTAATTGGGGAATCCATTAAGAACATGTAATTATTTCCATAGTATCCAAGGCATTACTTCCAAGACCATCTTAGTGGAAAAAATCCCTTTCTGAATCGAGTTCACTCCTCGTTCCAGTCCTGTAATACTGAACTAGATTAACCTGTCATTCCATCCTTGTCTATATCATGAGATATAAATCTATACCCAATTAATTGGAGGGAGATATAGGTCCCACCCATCTCATATTGATATCTTTCTTTTGTGTGCCACAATATAAACATTAATCATTCATCAGAACCCAAGAATAAAATGGGTTTCATAAACATCATTCCATCATAACAAAATCCATAAAAAAAATTGGATATCATTTCATCATTAGAAAAGTGAAACCATGTAAATCATAGATACATGATACTTGAAATATACACATTTGAAATAATTTCATCTTATATGAAAATGGTTTTGATAAAACACTTGAAATGAATTCTTGAGGAAAATATCCTTTTTTCTTCAAAATCATTTTCTTTTCAGAAAATGTCATGCAATTTTAAAATAAAAGGATTTTTTTTGAAAATAATCATGAAATATTTTGGAGGAATCTTCATTAGATTATGGCTTTATAAAACCGTAAAAATCCTTTCATGTTGTATAAGTAAAAAAACATTCTTTTCGTACTTTTGTCAAAAAAGCCAAAAAGTACCTCATAATGTAAACAAAATAATGATTCCTTCCATACCATGGGGTAAATGTAAAAATGGGTAAAAAATACATTAAAAATACATGAATACACTTCTATAAAACATGGAAATGGATGATATCAATAACCCCAGTAAATACTTACGAATAAGCAATCTCGGATAAAAATGAGATTTGCACAATTATCCCTTACCTTACGTCTGATATGCTTCGTACGTATTCGAAACTCCTGTATAATGATTTAAATAATTTCATTGACTTATTACAGAATCATATTCATTGTTATGATATCATATATGTTTCACTTATGACTTTATATTACCCGTTCTTTTGTAAATTACATGTTAATGCACCGTTTTGGGTAAAATCATTTCATTTATCGTATGTGTTTCGACTTGTCATTCTTGATATTATTACTTATATCCTGATTTACATAATTCCAGAATGCAAAACATGATTTATACATAATATATATTCATTTTATACATATATATATATTATAGATCGATAAAAGGAATGAAATACACCGTTCATGGAGATGGTAGGTCGTACGTACACATGAACGATGTTTTCGTTTCGTTATTGAATTGAATGGAATTAAGTAGATAACATAAATATATATATACATAAATCCAGTAGAATTATTATGTCATATATTTCATGATTACTTATTATATATACTTTATAATCATTCTTGAATGGTTATCATGGAGAGTTAATCTCATCACGTCGTGGAGACGGTATTCCGTACGTACGGATGAGCGATGATATAATTCCCATGATTGTGGAATTGTATTAAAGTTTATGTATAATATTACAGAATCAATATCACTTTAAAATAATCATATATATTCATTATTTTCACCATTATACCCATCCAAGTAAGGGGGTGGTGGAAAATAGATTAAGCCACGGCGTGGAGACGGTACTCCGTACGTACGCACGCATGGTGATTTCGTTTTTCGTAGGACGGATAGATGGTGAAATAGTATTGTTTCATACTTATAATAACATATCAGTATATTATTTATACTGATGTTATAACTTCATAATGAAACAACTAAAGAAGAAGAATTGGAAGAAGAAATAAAGTTGAATGAATCGGTAACGGACATTACCTCTTCTTTGAAGCGCCTCTTTGAGACCTCCTCTTAGGGAACTTAAATTGCACATTGAAGAAGACCAGAACCTCTAGGATGTTTCTATGGAAGTGGGGAAGATATTATGAAGGGGTTGGATGAGCTTGAAGGCTCAAAGTGGAATGAGGAAGAGAGGGAGGAGGTGCCCTTTTAGAAGATAGGAGAGTAGCACCTTTGGAATAACTAAAAATATTATTTTATTATAAAGTCATATTCGGTTTTTAATAGCTCCAAATTGAGTTATTTATAAGCTATGGTGGGGATGGGTCGAAATCCTCTAATCCAATAGAATTTAGACATGTTTAGGTTTCTATTTTAACCTTATCATTTAGATTTAACTTTAATTTAGATAATTTAACTTTTACCGTGTCTTCTTGTTTTCTTACACTATAAGGTTAATAAACTTACTATAACAAGCCAAAAGAACCCCAATTTGTTTATTATTAATATATATATAACCTTATATAAGTAATTTTTCTTATCCTTATATTTTTAGAAATAAAATTACAATTAATAATATAATATTTTTTTAAAAAACTATTTTATGTCAATTTTGACAATATTTGGTAATTGATTTTTGTGAAAATCATAACAGAATTATTAGTTCTAAAAAAGTTAACTAAATCAATACTAACATGTCATATTAACAAATAAAATTAGTGAAATTCATAAAAAGCCTCAAATTTCATTTATTTGGGTATTTATAACATCAATTATGTCAATATTTCATTAATAAGATAATTACTGCATCATCATTGTGTCATAAATAAATTAAATTATTTAATGTCTAAATATTATAAATAAAATACCATTATGTTGGAAATATTATTATATTTCTAATAAATATTTATAGTCTAATTTATCTTATGTATAACCCTATATTAAAAATGATTTAGTTATTAAACTTTGATTTTAACTATTTTAACCCTTCTTTAAATAAATTAATAATAAATGTCCTAATCTAATCCAAGTGGGACTAAATGGTCATATTGTATTCCTAAGGTTGTTTTTGGTCTAATTAAACTTATCCAATAGAATTATTACATGTGTTAGGGTAATAATAATATCATTTGTACCCTTAATTACCATATTTATTTTTAACAGTGGTAAATAAAAGTAAAAAGTTACTATTCACCAAAAAATATTTTCATTTCATTGAACCACATTTTAGTCCTTGATATTAACCGTGTATCTTGGATTTTTGAAATTTTCTTCACAGAAGTGGTAAAATTTAGTTTTATGAATAATTCAGTTTTTTAACTACAACTTAGTGGTTACACTATTCATCAAGAAATGGAAGTTTCTAGAAAAATAATGAAAATTAGGCCTATTCTATATTTGATATTATGAATTCAAAAATTATGTCTATTTTACCAAATTAAAAAAATATCAGTTGCATTAATTAATTTAAAAATTAATTCCCATCATCAAAACAAATAGCGTGTTTTTAGAGATAATAACTATCAAAAAATTGACACTTGTTTATGTCTGGTTTAAATGTGAAATTACATTAAATGACCAACATTTTATTAAATGGTAAAAATATATTCTAAATATACTTTAAAACCACTCAACGAAATTATTTATCACTATTAATTATTTCTACTAAAAAAGTTGTTTTTAATTAAAATTTAGTAATTTTAACTATTCATCAGAATATAAACGTTATCCGAAATGTACGAAAATTTCACCCTAAGCTAATTTCAATATTTCAAATCCAAAAATAAAGTCCATTTTGAATGTTAAAATTTATAAAATTTTAAAAAAGTGGGTATTACTATTCATAATGGCTTGTTCATAATAATATTATAATAATATCTCGTTTAGTGAAACTCAGTATTGCGTACTACACACGCTATCGAGGAAGGTCATTATTGGGTGTAATGCAAGACAAGTCAGGACTGCGTGTAGTGAAAGCTCTTTTTGGTGTTGTTTATAATCAAAACTTGTATCATTTATACATTAAACAAAATCTATACATAATGTTGCGTAGAATAGTTTCTACAAAACGAATTTGAAATTGTGTGCAATGCGAGCCCAGAATAGTGTTGCGTATAATGCAAAAAATATAGTTTTGCATATAACACAAGCTAATTTTTGTGTAGCGTACAACCGAAGACATTAAAAAGAATATTTTTCATAAAATCTAGGGGTGTTACATTTTAGCGGGAGGGAGGAGTTCCAACCACTGAAAAAATCAAGAGAGAAGTAAATAAATGTAATAAATCATTAAAGAGGGTTAAAAAGATAATTTCACACATAATTAACACTCCACATGTTATGGTCGCATGGTTTTAAAACATGAACTATTCACTTCTTCAAATGGGAACATCGCATGACAAAGTGAAAAGTTTGACTAAACGTGTTCAAACAATGTGAAATCTCCTTTTGAAGAACCTCTAAAACATCACATGATCAGGCTCTTTGGGATGTATGGATTGAGACAAACCATGTAGACCACATGTTCTCACTGTTTAAATCCACACAGTTTTTGAGAAACTATGTGGGATGGGCTGTACAATTTTCCTTAGCCATGGGGCCTTGACATTCCTTCCCAATTGAGGACTTCAGGCTCCAAACAAGCCCTAGAGACACCTAAGATCTCCATGATTTTGTTAGGCTTCATTGTTAGGGACATCTAAATGAATTATGATTAAAAATTAACCATATTTACCTTAGATAAGATAGGGGAAATTACATGTACTATTAAAACCAGTGATAAAAAGGTAGATTTTGGTGATTCACATAAACAATCTTTCTCTATTTGTCATGGATGTACTGAGATTTATATGGATCTGAAAAAATTATAGTGGGATAACATGAAGAGGGAGATTGATGAGTTAGTATCCTGATGCTTGGTATTCTAAAAATTAAAGGTTAAATTATTTAATTCTAATGGTAAGATGTAATTATTTTCTATAACCATATGGAAATGGGAAAACAAAACCACGTATTTCATCATAGGACTCAATAAGATATATAATGGTAATAAATCCATATAGATGGTATTAGATTTCCATACATTGTCATCACATTTCATTTCTATCCTAAAATATGTCTATCTTCACTATCTCTACAATATATTAATAGGGAGAGTGTTATGGCCCGATAGAGTTCCAATCCTCACTATATCATATCAATATCATAGGTTTACCTTGAGGTTCTGGAGATGCCTACATCAAGAATTAGACACATAGAAGTGTATTTTTATTTTTTATCATCCGTAGGTGGATGATCATTTTGAGGAATTATTCAAAACATAGAGGATATATTGAGATCATTTTCAATGGATTTTCAAGGATTTTGAGATCAGTACCTTCACCTTGGGGAGTTCTCAAATAAATATATATTCGATTATAGGATTTAAATGGTACCTTATGAGGATTTGTATGGGAAGGGGTGTTGAACTCCAACATTATCTAATGAAGTTGGAGAGAAGGATCTTAAGGGGAATGATATTATCCATGAGATGATATAACTAGTTTAAACCATTCATTATTCTATGAAATTCGTGAAAACAAAATAAAAAATCGTGGCAGCCAATTGTTGATGTGTCCTAGAGTTCCATGTTAGAGACACATTATCCATTTTTAGAAGATAGTGGAATAATTTCATGACATCTATAAATAATATATATCTTATTCCTAGATACACTAACCCCATTAAAATCCTTGATCGCATCTGATCTATGTCCTATAGATTGTCACTCCAAATTAACATATCTCATGTACATGTTTTGTTCCATGTATCCTTCTTGAGGAAGTATAGATCCAAACTCTTACTTGTACAACATTCCGAAGTGGTAGTATTGGAGGAAAATAATTTATATTATGATAATTTTGTGTTGATTTTTGATCATAGAGGGAAATTCTTACATAACAATAAAACACTGATTGTAAAAGTGCTATAGTGGAACCACATAATTGATGAATTCACATGGGAATAATTAGAGGAAATAAAAAGCAAATAACATCATATATTATAGAGTATAAAATGAAAAATATATGGAAATGTTTCTGAATTTTGAATAATCTAACTAAATAGAATTTTATATATTAAATTCCCTTTTATGAAGAATAATTCCATTAATATGTATTTTTGATAAATAAAATATAAGCATTATATTGGTTATTTTGGACCATTATAAAATATAACCAGTCAGATTTGTGATATCATTAATAATCTATGTCATTGATAATATATACATTCTATAGTGACCATTATGATAAGTATATGTTAAGGGTTATTATAATTTCTAATTTTCATATATGGAAGAAATTATGGGCTTGACCAGTATGACCATAGAAAATGAAGCCCAATTATTAATCCTTCTAGGGAGATGGAACCTGAATGGCCTGAAGGCCTTATTTTTTTATTGATTTTTGATAACCCCCTTTCAAGGGATTAGAGGGAACCCTTACAAGGCCTATAGGCTTAAGAGATTACATGGACTAGAGTCTTAAGGATCATTACATGACCTGAAGGTCCTAAAAAATTCAACTACACAATGAGTACAAGGAACTGACCATCCCCATCATCTACCTCATGATTGTGTGCATCCAACTTCACCTGGTTGTCCATCAATGCTACTCATGCAATCACAGGCTAGTATCGATGGCATTGTCGTACCCTCTAATTCTTCCTAATCTATTGTTTTTACTCTAGTGAGTGCACCTTCTTTAAATCCTCCTCTGGGGATTCTCATTTTTCTTATAGAGTCTATCTGGCTAAACTACATTTGATCATATGGCCTAAAGTCCGTGAGGTGGCCCGAAGACCTTAAGGACTCCAAGCCCAAATTGGGGAACCAAGGTGAATAGTTTCGGCTACTATAGTATCCAGCAGTACATGCTACAGTAACTATTTTTGTACCTACAATAGTACCAGTATAGAAAATCTACAGTCCCTGCTACAATGCTTCTACAATGCCCAAAAATTATGCCTTCACATTTTTTTCCTATGTCTCATGGATGATCTTAGAGAAACCTCACCAACTAGGAAGAGGATCATGTTCCTGAGAGATGGAACCAATGTGTGTTTCCCTTAGAAACCCCAAATTGGAAATTTAAATTTTGAAACCTAAAAGAAAAACATTTATGGGAAATGTTAAGGCATATTGAGGTTATGGCCCAAACAATGTTCATCAAACCACCCTATGAATGTGCGACCATGAAAAATAATACCCTTAGGGAATAAGATGGTGTTATAATTGTTTTTGTATCTAGATTAAAGTAATATGAATTATTATGGTTTATTGAAAATAAAATAATTATTATGTTTATCAATTTTCATTATTACTTTATATACACAATTAAGTTAATGTTTTTGAAAATTAGATTTAACTAAGAATAAACCCAAATTGAATTTTTAGAAAATATATATTTTTAACAATCTTTTTAACAAATTCAATAATTTAAAAATAAATATTACATTAATAAAATTTAATTATTAAATAATATTTATTTACATTAAAATTATAATATAGTTTGCTAAATTCTAATATAATCTTGATAAGGTCATGAAAATTTGTATTTCAGTAAAAAATTATTTTCCGATAAATAGTGTTCTTCATTTAAATGTTAAAATTCATGTCTTTATAGTGTTATTTTGATAAAATGAATATTATTTATGTAATGATAATTTCAAAATATTCTAATGATGAAATTTCATAATTTTGTCGGATAATCTAATTTTTGTTAAAAATAACTTATAATATGAATATATATATTGTATTATGACATCATAATGGGAAAAAAGTAAGGTAATAAATAATATTAAATGCATCCATGAAAAAATAATACATACCCTTTTTAACTATTTGATATTAATTTATTTGAAAACATTAATAAACCATTGATTAATACTCCAAACTAATATTATAATTGAGTGTTTTTAAATCAATTATTTATGAACACAAATCACTTCCAAATCACCATGGAAAACACTTTTATATTTTCAGTTCTTGTATTTATAAAATATTTGAAACCAATTATCGGTGGATGAAACAATGGGAAAAAAGAGGACAGTCTCTATTATTGATAATATTATCATATTGACTCCAAAAAAATGTTTAGAAATTAATAAATAATTTCCCACTCTTTTCAATAAATACCAACCCAACCTCCCAACACTCTTCACTAAAAAAATTTAAGATCTAATTTACTTTCCCAATTCTTATCTAAATCCCTCACAAGGTGTTCATGATATCATAATAACTTCCTCCAAATTTTTTATATGTGGCATCTCTAGGTAAGAGAATCATTCTTCCTCCTCTTTAATTAGAACTTTTATTTTATATTTCCATTTAGTTTTTAATTTTTCATGATAGAATGTGTTTTTACACATAAAATTTTATTATCCTTATAATTTCTTTGTAATTTGATACCACCTTTAATTCTCATTAAATCATTCCATTAATAGTTATGTACATCAATTATTTTTCCAAAATTATCCAATTTTTTTTGTTTCCCAACATTTGTGCAGTGAATACCCATAACCATTTAAACTCAATTTCATTCACCATGATTTACATATTATTAATTAATTGAGTACCTCCTTGTTTGTAACCCCCACTACTAAATTATATTATTTAAATTTATGAAATGGATTCTTATGTTGAGTGATCATTGTGGAACACTAATGTATGTTAATGATATAAATGTGATCGGTGGTCCCATAATTATGTATCCCCCCAATGCATTGGGTAATTTTTTTATATCGTGATAAACCATTTATAGATTATGGGAGATTATACTATGTAAAATATGTTATTATTTCTTGTCAGTTATCAATGACTTATTCTTATAATGCCATGATTATTCTATTTTTACATTCATATGTTTCAATGATGTTCTCATATTATATCATTAGTCAATGTTCATTTTTATAATTCTCACAACATTTATGTCACCATGATATGTCTATTGACTAACATGTATTACTTTAATCATCTTATGATTTGATTATTAAATTACTACGATTTAAAGCTCACACCTTTCTTTAAGTACATACCAATGTTATCAAGTGTAGTATTAGTGGATCGGTGGAATGTGATGGCATGTTTTTGAGTTTTAAAATAATTTTTCACTACCCATGTTTCATGTTAGTGTGCTATGTATCTAATTAACCAAATAAACTAGGCCCCCTGATCTTTTGGGATTTTATAAGGTTTATATTTATGTAATTACTCATTAATTAAGATATATAAAATATAAGGGTTTTCTTATTCAAGGCCACTGAAAGTAATCATTTATTGGGTATAGTCGATGATGACTCTAATTTCTAAATATATAAAATTATAAAACAAAAATTCATTATTATATAATACTTATTTAATTTTTTTATTATTATTTCATACATACACTTGATTCCTATAATATTTGTGAGTTTTCATCTAGGATTACTCTGTTTTTATTTACAAAATCCTCCTTCATTATCAAATGATGTGAGATTGAATGGGATTTTGATTTTGACCCATCAAAATGCATATAACAAGAGGAAGTAAAATATGTTTTTGTTTCATGAAATATTTTATTATTATTATGTATTTAAAATACATAAGATTATTTCATGTGATGAGTACCCCATAATTTCTTTATGACAATTATATTTTGGTTTTGATGAATGCGTATTATTTTTAGAAGACGGTTTTTGTTTCATAAATTAAAAATTATTAACAAAAGTGATTAATATGCATGTTTCAATGTAATGTATTACCATTATTAATTCAAGTGAAAATTTTTCTCCTTATGATGGTTAATAAACACATTCCATGTATCTTGGTTTATCATGTGTGCATATATCATTGGTAGGTGTTGGATTACTCTCTGATCAGCACACTTAAGATAATTATTAACATGAATTTTATAAAAGTCCCTATAATCCCACCAAATTCCCATTATTAAAAATTTCAAACAAAATTCATCTAGTATAAATATACTATTTGAGGGATAATGAAGATTAAATCAACATTTAATTATTTTATATTCAATGTATATCATAATGTTACTATAATATCTTCCAAAATTAGTTCCTTAATAGTGTTAAAAAAAGAGATCCAAATATCAAAATTAATCATCTCGTGAATTCAAGTGGTGACCCCAATGTAACAAGTGGTAATGGACTTGTTGGGGTTAAAAATATACCAAGTACATTTCATCCAACCTAAAATTCTATACCTCTTATACTCACTTTAATAATATTTTTAAGACAATCACATTGTGAAATATTGTTTTTTTCTCATATATAGGGTGTTAACCTTCAATAATTTCCTAGGATTCATAATTTTAAATATGTTGTTTCTTGGGATTGGTAGCATCAGCATGTGGAGAAACATGTTGGTCCTCCAGATTGAGTCCATCAGTATGTTGAGAAAACTTTTCTTCCAATGGATTTGAAGAATTGTCATGTGGAGAAGCCATTATATATATAAGTTGATGGAAATTTAATTTATATAACATAAATATATTATTAAAAACATAATACTATGCATTAACACCATGTATATTTGAAAACATTAACCGGATTATTAAACTCTCTTTTTAATATTTTAATGTTGAAGGGTTTCAATACCTACATTGAGTATTAAGATCCCATCATTATAATATCACATGGAATACATGTGCATGCCTATATTAGGACCAATATTTAATAATTGTAGCATCCCAATTAAATTACAATAATCATTTGAATTAACATCTTCCCCTGTAGTGGATTTGGTCGATAATTAAACATTTTACAGCTTTTTATTTTCAACATTCCAGACATAAAATCTATATACTCTTAAAGATTTTGTAATAATTAATTGATCCTTGTATTCTTCTTTATTTAAATCTGCATTCATGAATCCTAGTTCATTTATTTTAATGACAATATTATTTTTTAGCCACTTGATTTGAAAAATACACACTTGAAATATTTGTATAATATAACCCCTATTTTTTCAATGTTACCAATTTATTAAATATTTAAATAAATTACATTTCTATACATAGTATTATATTTATGTATTACATACACGACAATAGTAACTAGACTATTTTTCATCGTGTTGTTTTCATTATGTTACTTTCTATTCAATGTATAACCATTAATTGCATAAGCATTATAAGAGAATACATGCACACTTGGTCATCTATATATCCTTCAATGTTGATCCGAAATTGAATTTTTTTTAATATAACTATTTAAAAATATTTCCTTCAAATCACCCTATAAATGGTTGAATATGTCTAATTTATATCCTTCTTTTATCCCTCGATGGTTCAATTGCCTAATAATTACATTATGGGTTTAAATAGATGGAACGACCTATAAATCATTTTTTAAAACATATTGGAGACCCCGATCCCACCCTTCAATGGTAATTGAAATGACTTGTAATCTTGAAATTAATTCTCCCAAAATATTCTCATTGTTATGATATTTTGTATACTATTTCTCTCCAAACTAGACAATTAGTTAGTACATAATTCAATGTCTTCATCAATAACATATCACCCTAAAATAAAAAACTATTGATGTAATTTATTTTTAACATACCCTTTGAAAGTTATCATTTATAACTCAATGGGTTACATCCATGTATAATTTATAGGATCACAAATATATATATCTCTATAACCATGTGACCAATCATGTGAACAATCATCTCAAATAATAATGGTGGTAGGAATATCTCTAATTCAAAGAATATGATAGCAATTTCCTTTAGATTAGTTGAAAATTTTATTGAATCTATAACTTTAAAACATATGTTCTTTATAAATAACATAATCATTTTTAATATATCATAAAAATTTAAGAAAACTACAACATAATTATATTGTAATTAAATCATGTATGAAAATATTATAGTCATGGTATTTTAGGTTATTTAACATTAAATCATTCATTGACATGATATACTTAGTAATTGATGAATACCCCAATATAACCTTTAGATAATTTGTGAAGTTGAAATATTGTTATGTATTTAACTTGAAATATGTTTAATACGTTATAGGAAGAAAATTATTCATTTCCCCCATAACTATCACCAACTATTCCTGTATCCATATTCTAATCATGTCCATTCATGCCTTAATTTCATCCTTTTTTTTGTAGGGATCATTATGTAATGTTCCAATGAATTATCTCATACTGTTATTAATTTTTATAACTGTGACATAAATAAAATTTCTATTGTCTAAAAAATTCATGTGTGGTAATTAAAAAACAGATCCCTTTTTCCAATCAGTTTTTCAATGATTTTTTGTATGAAGTTTTCCCAATAGTGGTGACTATATGTTTTACATTCTCTAATAGTTGATCACATGTTAGTGGGTATGGTGTCGAATCTTATTTTTCAATTTCAATAAAATTATTTCAACTGATATCTATATTTATATCGTTGAGTTATAAATTTTGGATGTCCAAAAAACATTTCATTCGAGGGATGTTTCAACCAATCTGAGTGTGCACTTTATTCAAAAATGGTACACCCTTGAGTTCCTTTAAAATTATATCCTGAAAATTTTATATAATATATAACGTAATTTATCATCCCATGAAATATAGTACTCAAAGTGAATTTTTCATTTCTAAAGTAATAAAACAATGTAACACCATAATCAAATATTAATTTCATATCTTTGATAAATAGATCCTAAAATCATTAATATTGTTACCTAGTTATTTTGATATTGATATAAGAAAAGAAAAAATAATATATTTTCAATTCATTAATAACTATGATGTAAATTTATAATTTAACTGAATTATTGGTCAGGTAGTGTGGACAAAATATTTTACACTAAAAGGATTCAATCCATATATAGATAGTGCACAATATGTTTTTTCTACTCGTTTCTAAATTCTGGATACTCATGATCCATTTTATTTCATTGATGAGTATCTAGTGGGTGACAAGGATTCCCATATTAATTTCTTGTATCTATGATCCTTTTCAATTTCTTGATATCTAGTAATACCCTAATATTTTATGATTTTTTTCAAATAAATTTTAATTCTTCGATAGCTTTGTTATATACAATCCTGTGTTTTAACGAATCATAATTTACTAATAATGTTATTATTTAAATGTGTCCATTATAACCAATCTATTAAAAAAAGTCTTACAAATTATAATAAATATATTTTTAAAATTAATATTAATGTTTTATATACGTAATATATAATGAAATATATTTGATAATTTTTGGTAGAGATTTTATATGCTTCAAAAAATCATTTTTCTAAAATAACATTTTCATTATTATTTGGCAAAATATTAAGAAATAAATTTCTAAAAAATATAAAATATTCATGTAAAAAAATTAAATTAAAATTTTAAATCATTATTTTAAAATCATATTAAGGTTAGGTTTAGGGATTTTTTTGAAAATATTTATTTTTAAAGAATTATGAAAATATTTATTTTAATTAAGAATAATATTTTCAGTTAAAGCATTTAAGAAGTTCAGAATTTTTTTAGAATGATTTAAAATAAAATATCAGGTAAATTATATAATTAAAAATCAAATTTAGGTCCTTATATTATATTTTATGTTGTATTTTTTTACGAAAGTTTATTATTCTAATGAAATAATTTTCTTTGAAAAAATCCACTTTTCCGTCAGGTATGTGGGTATAATTTTAATATAAAATTGTCCAGTAATATGATTTTATATTCTAGGAAATGGATTTAATATTATAAATTATCATAATAATTATTATATAATATAGTCAAATTAATTTTTTTTATAATGAATATTAAAAACATTAGAAATTAATTAATGTTTTTAGGGTTTAAACATGTTTACCTGTGGGTTAATCTATGAATTGAAGTGTTAAAAAGATATAAAACCCTATACAATTAGTATCTAATGGATATATTTTTAAATTTTCTCTTCCAAGGCTCAATAATGATCCATTTTGGATCCTTTCGCAGTTATAAAATATGTCTATAAATTTTTAATTACAAAAATTCCCAGTATGTCCTCTCCGCCTCTTATAAAAGGTAACCCTTCTTCTCTAATCTTAAAACAAATAATGGTTTTTGGATAAAACAATCCATACAAAAATAAATTTATTAATTCCCCCTCCACTTGCTAGATAATTTTTTTATTAGGATACCATCTTAAAAAGTCTTTTGATGTACACCTAATGAGGTTCTCCAAAAAAGATGTATTGTTTTTAACACTGTGTTTTTATGTTACTTCTTATTCTAACTTATTAAATTTTATTAAAACATTATGATATAAAAATATCAATATATTACCTATACATATATATTATTATTTTAATTTTTACCTATATCAATTTCTCATCCCATAAAGCGTGAGACCAAACTATCGATCTAATGTACTTTGGACGACCGCCTCATGAACAGATGTATTTAATTTTCCACCACCACCACCCACGAGTGGATATAATTTTTGATTTAACGTATATATATATATATATTATATTTATGAAATAATTATACTTCATTAATTATAATATCATACCCACCTTCTTACATTTACAATATGTGGGAAAATGATAACCACGCTCGTGTGTTGGTGTTGACTACCACCTCCCCGATGAGATGTGATTCTTTATTCAATTTATTTTTACATTGATGGTAATAAGTATATATTTAGTGAATCTATATTAAATATATTTATTAAAAATGATTCTAAAATTTTTATATACAACATATCCTTACTTTATTTCATTAGTCGATAAAATAGAATCATTGTCAATGTGTACGTATGACCCACCACCTCCATGAACGAAGTAATTCATTTTCTATAAGAAATATTTAATAATGATTATAAAGAAATATATAATAAATTTCTATTATATTTATATCATGTTCTAAATTATTGGGATTATTTAAACAATATCAATGTTAATTGACTGAAAATAACAAACTAATTTAGACTTGACAAATGAAGGACTTATTACCCAGAAAGTGATTTTTACAAGGAATTTATAATAATATTGTAATAAAATGTTAAAATTTAATCATATATGGTATTATGTATATTATTATGGTTATATAATATTTTTATTATAAACCTATATTTATTTTAATGGATTCTAAAATGTGTTTGACGAATGGTGAGACTTGAGGTACGAAATATTTATCTCACTTTTATTTCTATGAGAAACATATCATATTAAAAACTTATTTATTTCGTGTGGTGTATATATATTTTAGGAATGTTATTTATGAAAATTTATATCATGTTTGGGTGAATTTATATATCAATAGAATTTTCCTTCTTTCATGGGTCTTATTATTCAAAAGTTATCAAAGTGGTAACGTTTTATGTTACAATCTCCTTATTTATCAGCATTGTTTATTATTAAGTTATATATGAATATATATTATTATATATCACTAAATATTCTCATAAGTTTCTTCTCCTATGGTCAGTTATTGATAATAAATGTTTTCCTTTCATTTTCATCTATTTATGTACTCATAATAATGGAGGAATTTTTTTAATAAAAATGAGTATATTTCTCTCATGAGTAGAAAATAATTTTTTGACAATGTCTATGTTTTCTAAAAATGATATGAATATGTATATAAATATTATATATTTATTATTTAAATAAATTTTTAACTATGTTATAACTTTTTCAAATCATTTAAAATAAATCTTCTTTTCATTTTTTGAAGATGTTTATTTTTACATTTATAAAAACTGGGAAATGAATATTCATTATAACATGCGTGACATGAATGACATTTACAGTAATCATAATTTATCAATTATTTAATGATTTCATTACAATATTACAAAATTGTTTTAAAATAATGTTTTTTATTTAATATATATGAATTTTTTAGATTTAAAAAATTGATCTCAAAGTGGAAGTGGTATTTCTTCCAAGAACTACTCCAAGCTATATTACCAAATGATTTTACAAATAAAATGATATAATTTCATGTTAGTTAAGAATTAATAGTGATTTTTTCCAAGAATTATATCCTTGTAAATTATATAGTGTTTTGTGATTATTATGGAATCATATTTATGAAATCCATTCCTTTTTATAGTGGTTATAATTTGTTTAATTGATGAAATTCATATGAAACCAATTTCTTTAACATGGTTTTTTCTATGATAAAATGTTTATGAAACACATTTCCATTGTATGGGTTATTCAATGAGGAATATTGTGTGATATTATATGACACATATGTATGATTTTCATTATGTGAAGGTTTTCCCAGAATTATATATCACTCCAATGCATTTGGTATAGATTGATATATCATGAGATAAACTGGACAAGACTTTTGAGTGAACCCATTTCATTAGGGATATTTATCCACTATGATAGTCTTGGGAGTGAGCTTATACTTGTAATATGGATTTTGGAGTGAACTCATTCCACTATGATAGAATTATCTTTATTCATTGAATACTAAGGAAATTGTTTTCTATGCTTATGTGTGTGCCGCACATCTAGGTATTATGCCAATGTTATGATTTTATGGCTTATGTTCATTGATTCCCTTTTGATTTTCTACTTTATAAAAAGCCAAGATTTATTCATGTCCAGGTTTGGTGATCTATGATATTCAAGGAATTGTTTTCAAATTTTATTAATATGATATTATACCCTAATGGTCATGTCCTATTGATATCTCCATTTTTTACCATTACTAAGAATCTGAGCTCAGCCTTTCTTATACTTTCAATCCCAAAGATTTTAAGAATGTTAGTAATTATGATATGTCTAGGAAGGGTTATAGTTATGAATAAAATATTTGTATATGATGTATTTTACTTATTAAATAGTTGTTTATGTATCCATTGTTTGAAAGGAACTAGACATGTTTTATTTTTTTATGGATTATTATGTTATGAAATGAATACTCATCTTAATAATTGATATATTTATACATGAAAAACCTAGGTCACTATAGTTGGAATCATAGAAGGAGGTAGTTATCTGTTAGAAATTATTATGAGAATATTTTAGTGATAACCCTAGGGATATATGTAAAGATAAATAATGGTATTAGAAAATATCATGGAATTTTGGTGAAGGATAGAGTGAGTTATTTCCCGGGAATTGCATCCATATCTCGATACTAATGGTGGATATGTCTAGGGAACAGTTATACCTGGGGGTAATAACACTAAGAAGGGCGAATTGGGTTTGGTATTGATCATCACCTAGTGTATGACAATAGTCATATTGGAACACCTTGTTTGACACTCTGAAGGGATATGTTTTAGAAATTAATAAAAATAATTATAAAGTATTGTGATTATTTAAATATATAATGACCATGAATACCCTAGTATAAACATATGTTTTCAAATATTGAGAATAATGTTTCGTGATATTTTATTTTTATAGGATTTATCACTCTAATCTATGATGTTTGATGATCATACAGACCTTTTTTATTTTAATATGGGGTTGAAGATAAAAATAAGATGTTTAGGTGGTCATAATTATGATAAAATATTTAAGTTCTCTATTTTATATTAGTCATATGAATTTATGTATATCAGAAAAAGTGTCAATAAATATTAATTCATACCTTCACTGATTAGATATTAAATTAACAGTGAATAACTATAATGGTATGTTTATCTCATCTCATCGATATGATTCATATCTAGATGAATTTTATGGGAATATTATTATTGCAAATAGTATTATTTTTCCTCTGTTTGAATTTAATTATATCTTTGGCAAGGATTAGAATTATATACATAAAAACCATATAAATTTTAGAGGAAGGGAAGTCAAGATTAATATTTCAAAAGAAACTAATACCATATTTCTTTGAGATATTAAATATGAAAATTTGATGAAAATCATAGCCATTATATGGGTATGGATTTCATTTCAAAAGGGGTTTTATATCAGATAGTTGTGATGAAACTCAACATAAATGATATGACTATTGTCTGGTACCATTTTTCTATCTTTTTGGAAGAGTTACCTTGCCTTCCATCGATCAATGATGTTGAGTTTCTGTAGAACTGATACCTGGTTCACCATATATTTCAAATAATCCCTACGAATGACCCTGATTGAGTTGCAATAATTAAATAAGAAACACCCCAAAAATATTTATATGGGAATTCTTCATTCATGTGTGTCACTTTAGTGTGGACCCATTATTTTTTAGTAATAAGTATGGACTGATAAGACCCATCTTTTATAATTGGGAACTAGAAATTATCAGAATCAACAAAATATATCCACTTCCCCATATATATGATGTGGTTAACCATCTCTAAAGAGCTCATTACTTTTCCAATATTTACAATCATTCTATATATATAAACAATTAAGGGCCAACATGGAAGATATGAGCAATACAAAAACCCATAAAAGTTATAGACACTATGAATATATAGTGATTCTATTTGTATTATTAATTATTTTACTATATTCCTTGAATTGATGTAGAGATACATTTGATAATTATTTGATCAATTTGTGTTATCCTCTATAGATGATATACATAAATTTCTATATATAAAGTAAGAGTGTTCAAATCACTTGATAAAAATGATGATGTCCCTGAGGAAGGATTAGTTGTTATAAAAATTTACCAAATATGAATTGTTTCTACAAAATAAATTCATTATTAGGTCATATAATCTCAAGAGAGGGTATATCAATGGATCAATCAATGATTGATTCTATTGAACATCGACCCAGACCAACCATTGTGACTAATATCTAATGTTTCATATGATTGGTTGGATATTGTTAGATGTTTTTAGATCATTTATCATTATTATCTAATCCTTGGAAAAATTTAACATAGAAAGGATCCATGTTTCTATGTACCTATGAATGTGAAGAAAATTTCCGGGAACTGAAGAGAATATTAGTCAGTGAAGTTGTTCATATACTACCATATAGTAAATACTATTTTCTAATAGGTAGTGGTGTATCATTGTAGGAATTAGGATGTATTTTCCTATAGAATTATGTGATGTCCAGGACCTGGATTCCACTTAATGGGTTCCCCAAGCCTGGTGGGCCACATTACCTCAAGCACATCTTCCTGAATTCCAGAGGATTCAAACTAGCAGCAAGTACCTAGTGTGTGTCTATGGGTATAAAATTCCTTCATTAGAAAAGTGTATCACAATGGGAGTAATATAAATAAATCATAAACAGTTGAGGGAATATAAATAAATAGCATAAGAATGTTGATGCAATAGATAAATGAGACTATCAATAATTGTATCAACTGGAAAAGAGATGATGTAATGTAAAGTCATTAGAAAATTGGAAATCATGGATAAAAGACAATATTAATTACATGTTCAACCAGGTAATTGAAAAAAAGTACTACTCCAATAATCATGAGATCCAAATCGGTCATCTGTTATCAAGCTCCATCCAAATTAGCTTGCAATCGAGTGTTTGAAGTTTTATAATTCCCTTAGTCAATACCTGCAACAATGAAATCCACTCTAGGTACCAAACAACGCCCATGGGTAGATTGAGATCAATCTCTATCCACCACCACCAACATTGTTTATAAAATACAACCCATGTAATGGAATATAGCAGTGTGCATGAATGAATATATAAAGTATAGCAACAATTACAATATAACTGGATACCCAAGTACCTGCTTCATCCCTTGAATAGTGTCTGAACATATCACCAAGTCATTTATTAAGTAATTACCATTTAATGTTTGGTCATTTGACGCATATCCATCACTAACATCATCTAATGATTGTTTGAGTAGTGATCTTCCCAAGATGTAACAAGGAAACATGACAAGGATATCTAGTGAGGTAGTTCGAGGTTAACAAACAAGGTAACACAAATATCACTAAACACTAACTCAGTAGTACCTGAGTCTAGATAAGGTGTAAGAGTGTTGTCCAAGGAGAATAATCAAGAAATTACATAATAAGTCTCCTACCAATTCAAAGGTGATTAACCAAGGTAAAATGGGTCTAAGCAAAGATAAGGCCCAATGGGCTTTGACCATGGCACCTACTAGTCAATTATGGATCCAAGGAGTGTATCTGAGGTATCCTGTAATTATGTAAAGGATCATACGGTTGTATACTGAGCATCTAAGGAATATAAAATAACCTATGTATAGGTGGGTATCAACCTAAGAAAACAATATCCTTGAATCAGAATGGGGTTCCAGAGAACAAAGATATTGTACTCTCAATATCCAAGGCGATATCAAGTAATTACCTTCTTATTTGAAATTGTAATCATGTATTAATTCATTTGGTTCATTTCTTGCCTTCCATTAGTGTGGATAGGTCAAGAATACTAGAAAAAAATTATTTATTGGTCCAATAATTGTCTTCCATTAGTGTGGATAGGCCATGTTGCATTAAAACCATTTATTCATGTCTTAATTAACCATTAAGACATGTTAACTTGAGAGGTTCACTCTGCTACCTTCCATTAACATAGAATGTTGTTCTACAGACATCAATCCTTAATTCAAAATCATTTTATATGGCCAAAATATATAGTTAGTATACATTCCATTCCACATTTCACATTTAATAATAAAATTAATAGCACTTACCATGGGTGGGTCAAGTGGAGAGCATATATAGTACATTCTATTTTTCAATTCTCATCAATAACAAGTCATTTATTATGGAAAGGATCAACTTTAGGAAGGTAAAGCACGGTCACACCCGAACGGTGGCTCAAACTTTTCAAAAACAATAAAAATCCATTTTTGGCATAATATTCCACATGAGGGAGATAGATTTGTGGGTGTAACCACTAACAACTAATCACATATTTAGAAATAGAATAACTATAAGATTCTGTCAAGTATAATCAGAGCATGTAAATTTAACAAGCAATGTCCAACAAAATCGATGGGCCCGCACAAACATTCCAAAAACAATGACCATTAAGAATGAGTTATAGACCAACCACCTTAGGGTTGTAGGATCCTTATCCTATGGTATTGGACCTAGATTTTCCTCGAATTGGAGTAGATCTACAAAAAGGTGAATGACGCTCACATGGAGATATCTAAGTGGAGATAAAGAGGGAAGAATAACATTTAAAGAGTACTCAAGTATTTAGCATTCCACGTCCAACGTGATGAATGGAAGTTCGATCAGATGTCAGATAGAAAGAGCTCTTGATTCCAAGTATAGATCTTTAGAAATCCCCAAATAGGGAGAGAAATATGTCAATACCACATAAAAAAATATTAGGGAGTAAGGTAGATTAATATATTATTAAGGGAAAAACTAAAAAATAATCTAAAAAATTAGACATTGCACGGTTTGTCTCCATGGTTTTTCAAACAGTGTGAAAACTGTGTGGGATGGGTCTCCCTGAACGGTTTTTTCTGCATGGTTTGTTAAACACTATGCAATCCCTGCGTTCGTACTTGGGAAAAAGAGTAATTCTCATGATTTTTCCACACAGGTTTCCACCAACCGTTCAAGGTTGATCTATCCAAAAAAACATAACCTTCATGGTTTTACAAACTGTGTTGAATTCCTGCACGATTTTCTCTAAACAGTTTTCCAAGCATATTTTTGAACAAAAATAAGGGTTTAGGGTGCCAAATAGGCCTCAGACAATCTCGTAATCTATTCCAACTCATTTGGAATACATAATTTTTCAAAAGTAAATAGCTAGATATAAATTAAAGGGTCCACACCTAAGTGATAAACCATGTTCTTATAGTTCCCCCCCCCCCAAAATTACTCTCCCTTGAGTTCTACTTCCAAGGGTAAAGGGACACTTTCTATGAACAACTCTTGACACTGAGCACATACATCAGCGTCCCCCTCTTATTTATCATTTTGTACTCGGTCATGTTGTCATATAACCCTTTTGAGAGAGATAGACTTTCCTCAGATAGCCTTCATACTTTCTTCAATGATGTTTAATGGATATTCAACAAAGGTACCATTAGAATTTAACTCAACATCCTTAGGATCAAAAGTACGAGATGGGTGGTCATGATATTGTCTAAGAAGTGAGACATGAGAGACATCATGCATGGCATAGTACGTTTGAGGTAGTAGAAACCAATAAGATACCAACCTGACTCTCTCATGAATATCAAATGGCCAGATGTAACAAGATAAAATCACTCCCTTATTTCATAACCATTTATTCCCTAGCCTGGGCGATATCCAAAGAAAAAAATTATCCCCAACCTCGAACTAAATATGATGTCGATGGATATCGGCATCATATTTCTCTCTATACTGAGTAATGTTCAGGCACTTTCTGATTAGCTAAAATTGTTCTGAAGTCTCCTAAATAAGACGAGGATCGAGTAGGGTATCCTAGCATACATCTAGAAAGCACATGGGTGAATATCATGTACAATAATATATGTTCTCAAAAGATCCATCTGAATTTCCACGTGAAAAATATAATTATAAGTGAAGTCGATGACGGGAATATGCTTCTCCCAAGAACCATCGAAATTAAGGACAAATTCTTGGAGCATATCCTCTACAACCTGTGTTGTCTATTCTGATTTTCAATTGGTCTGAGGGTGAAAATGTGTTCTTAGAAGCACCTACATCCCCGTTTCATTTTCTAATCCTTGACAGAATTGTGATTGGAAACGAGAATCCCTATCTGAAATGATAGTACATAGAACCCCATGTAGCAATATAACCTCACCTACATACTGTCTTCCCAGTTAAACAACTGAGAAAAGCTATCGAATATGAATGATGTGGAATGAATTCATTTGTTAGTCAATGACTATCTAGATAGCATCGCTACCCCTCAGTGGCCTACGTAAGCCGAATACAAAACCCATAAAAACATAATACTATTTCCATTTTGGTACTAGAAGTGGTTGTAACATGCATGTACGTCTTTGGTTCTCCGCCTTCCCCTATTGATAGGTGGAACACCTTGTGATGATGTTTTCAATCTTATGTTTCATTCCAGGCCACCAATACTACCATCACATATATTGATAAATATTGGATATTTCTCGATGAACTTCCCACTGAGAATCATGGGATTCATTCATCAACTCCTCTCTCATGTTTGTAGGAACCTAGATATGTCCATGTAGATGGATGACGTCATAATTGACCATAGACCAATCTGGAAGTGAGTTATCTCTTGATATACTTTAATGGAGAACCAAACATTTAGGATTTGAAAATTACCAAATCATTACCATATTAAGGAGGGAAGAGGTAGTTATTATGTATAAGATTTGAGAATATTAATGACTATCATGAAACTCTTGATGATGTTCAGAAATGATGGCCATTAACATCTATTCATCACTAGCTTCATGTATGACTAATGATTGAGATTTCCAACTCAGTGCATCAGCAACCATATTTCCCTTTCCAGGCATATAGGAAATCTCAAAATCAAAGGATTATAGATATTCTACCGGTATCCACTGTCTGAGATTCATGTCATGCTGAGAAAATATATAGTTGACTATCATGTTATAAGTATACACCATATCTCTCTCACCTAAGATATAATGCCTCCTGCAATGTGAGGCATGTACAAATGATACTTGCTCAAGTTCATGCATTAGGTAATTTCTCTCGTGACGACTCAAATTTTGAGATTCGTTCACAACTACATTGTCTTCCTTCATCAACATTGCTCCTAAGAAAATGTTTAATGCATTCCATAATAATATATAATCTTTTCCAGGTATTGGAATTATCATAATATGTGTCGATACAATCCTACCTTTTAGTTACTGAAAGGATTTTTCACATTCTTCTGACCATGTGAATTTTACAGCCTTCTTTGTAAGACTAGTAAGAGGTCAATAAAGATGATAAAAGTATTCTTTGAAATGAATTTAATAATATACGAGTCCTAAGTAAATCCTAACATGAAACTAGTTCTTGGGATACTACTGGGAAACTATAGCACTAACCTTTTTAGGGTCAAAAGATAATCTAGATTCTGAGATAATATGGCCTAAGAAGTGGACTTTGTAGATCCATTAGTCTCATTAATCAAGCTTGGCATAAATATGATTCTCTCTTAGTGTACTCAGAATAATCTCATGATGATTGGAATGGTCTTTAAGAGTGGGAAAATACTACTAGATTTCGTCCACAATGAACATGAAAAAAGAGTTCATGAAGGGGTGGAAAACCCTATTACTCAAATACATAAAAACGGGTGGTGCTTTCGTGTGACCAAAAATCATAACAAGATAATAATACAGACCATACCTGATATGGAATGAAATTTAATGTATTTCTGATGGTTTGACTTGCATGTGATGATAACATGATCTCAGGTCGATCATATAGAATGCATTTTCCCCCTCAGAGATGGTCAATGTGATCATCTATTCGAGGAATTAGATACCATTTCATGACCATAAGCTAGTTCAGCCTTCTTTAATCCATACATAGATGAGTATTTCCATCCAACTTCATATAAAAAATCATTGGTGAACCCTAATAGTATGTACTAGTCCTTATAAATCCCTTGGCCTCTGGATTCTCTATCTACTGATTGATCTCTTGAACATAGTAGGTGTTATCTTATAAGGTAGAATGGACACTGAAATTGCTCTAGGAACAAGATAAATTGTAAACTCTACCTTTCTATTAGGAGGTAATTTATAAAAGTCATCCGGAAATAATTACCTTAAATGATCAAATTCTTGAGGAAAATCAGTTTGAAACAAACTCTAATCCTCCAAGAAATTATTTAAAATTTGGGAGGATACTTTCCCTAGACCATGATGCTTCGGTCCAGCTCTCCCAACCTATGCATCACACCGACCTTTTAAATAATAATTGGTTCCCTCTGATATTGTAAAAGAAATGATGTGGTGATATCAGTCTACAAAGGCGTGATAGGGGACTAACAATTCAATACCAATAATGACATTACATCCTGTCATATCGAGAAAAAGTGATTCCACGTGAATGGGTAATTTCCAACCTCTAGGGGACAGTCCCTACACTGGTGTATTCCCCCCATCCATATTCCCAATGGTGTATTGTGGGACATTACACTATAGTTATATTGTATATTTATTCCAAGAAATTACATAATAGATAAAAAAATAAAATAGTTTCAAGCACCTTTATCAAACAAAGGAGAGACAACAATAGAGGCTACTAGAATAGTACCTCATACTATAGATAGTCCAGCATCCTGATCTTCGGGTATCAGCTGTAAATAATGCAACTGACAAGATCCATGGACATGTGAAACAGATGGACTACCATGATAATAACTACTCGTCTTGTGATGCGGGTTATTAGGGGACGGTGTACAACGACCACGACCTCCTCCCCGGCCAGACCATCTGGTGTTATTCCATATTCACACCTTACACGACACAAAATAACTCTCCCCTACACGTGGATCAAATTCTGATCATTTCACACTAAAATCTAGTAGAATGGTCCTCAAAAAGAACTAAAGATGATCCATATGGCCTCAAGCTCCACACTCCATAGTGTCTCTATCACATTGGGGATTCTTATTCCCTGATCATTCACACTGATGAAACTCCACACATCTATCAAGCTGGATACTCTAGATGCCACTTCCCTAACAAAAAACTTCATGGGAACATTTCTAACCACCAGAAGAATAACTGGCCTGGCGTGGCCCTGATCCTTTAAACCTGGTACTTGTTTCAACCCTCAGTTTACATTTAGTGATAAGGGCCTTATCGACTATTTTATAAAATGTAGGAATGTGAATTATATTATCTAGACTTTATATGGGGTACAAGATCCCATCCTCAAAATGTATAGCATGTGAAATCTCATCATCGTCTTGAATTACTAAAAAGCATTGTAAACCGGTGATATGTGATGAATATTCCATAACTGACATTGAACCCTACTCGAGATGCATGAAATATCTAGATATATCAGCTCTCAATACCTGAGGAATGAACTGATCATAGAAATAAGTTGGTAAATCAACACATAACATTCCCTAATGATGGTTGGCCTGGGTAACCACATCCCACCAATGACTGGCTGAATCCCGAAGCTTGTATGCATCAAGTTTGTCTCTCTGCTCCAGGGGAATTTCCAGATGCTCAAAGACATAAATGATGGTTTGTAGACAAGAATCAATTTCCTCAGAACTGTCATCCCCTAAAACATTAGGATGATGATGCTACTAGAACTCACAAGTCAGATCAGCAACCATTGGAGCAACCCATAGAATACCTTTCATAGACTTCATGAGACATAGGAAACTGTCACAGACTTGAGCATCAGGGCTCAAATCGTGTAAAATAGGTGGTTCCTCATGTGGCACTCTGGGTAGCATGACTGGTGGCTCAAGGCCCACTATGTCTGGAGCGTGGTCGTCACCATCCGCATGGAAAAATACATGTGTATGTCATGGTGACATTGGACTAAAAATTCTATTTACTAGCATTAGAAAATTCTAAGGAGCATAAGATAGCATCAATAGTATAAATTGAATTTTATAAAACTCTCTACCCTAGGTGTACTACCCAAAACACCCTCTTAGATGGCTAGGTATCAGTAAGTGCTCATGTATAAGTTTCATGTTATTTTGTTGTAAATTTATAGGTTCACATCTATAATTTTCATAAACATAATAAGGAGGGATAATGATATACAACCAATTAATTTCTAATTTATTGATTCAAATTATAATGGATATCTATTTCTGATGAATCATTTCCCACACACCAATCACCAGAAACGACTCCCATTTATTTTTTGTATAATGGCTTAACTCGGTAATTTGCTCATCCCAACCAATGAGGGTCCATTCATCCCATGAATTGTGAGAGGAAAAAACTCAATCAAATGAAAATTAATACAAGTACATGTAAAATATCACAACATCATTCAACAACAACAAGCATATCAAGAAATGAAAAGCAGTGAAATTCACTTATATGGCATGGAAAATATGCATGACATGTGATTTCTAAGTGCCTATAATGATGCATTTAGCAATGCTTCATGCCCCTTATCATGGTATTAGTTTGAAAGAAATCTTCATATAGATTAATAATCAACACCACAAAACATGTGTGTCAAAAAATTGGGGAAATAATACAAATTGTAATAGGAAAAATAGAACACAAATTTCAGTTTTGGGTAACATTGATTTTATCCTAAACATGGGTTTTTGATGCCCAATAACGGCTAATGACCAAGTTCCAAGAACTTTATTTCTCCAATATATTGTCACAAGATAGAAAATGATGAATATAAACTTCCTTTTAAACCACTTTGTGGCTTCCGGGACCCGGATTCCACTAAATAGGTGCCTCGAGCCCGGTGGGCCACATGGCCTCGAGCACATCTTATTGAATTCTAGATATTTCCGACTAGCAGTGAGGGCCTAGGGTGTGCTCATGGGATGACTACTCCCTCATTATCATAGTGTATCATAGTAGGAGAAATATAAGTGAATAATAAACAGTGGAGTAAATATAAATAAAAAACATTAAAAAACAAATGAAATAGAAAAATGAGAATATCAATAAATGTATCAAATGAGAAAGTGATGATGTAATGTTGTTACATTAAAAAACTAGAAAACCTGGATACAAGAAAATATAAATTACATGTTCCATAGGGTAAAATACTAACTAGGACTAACGTAGGAATCATGATATCCAACTTGATCATCTGCAATCAAGCACCATCATAATCAGCATGAAATCAAGTGTTGGAAGCTACATGCTTCTATTGGTCAACACCTGTGACCATGTAATCTACTCTAGCTACAAAATGGTGCCTAGATAGGGTGTGAGATAAATCTTAGTGGGCCACCACCAATGGTTTCTATATCATCCAACCCATTTAATTGAATATATAAGTGTACATGCACACATATATAAAGTATTGCTAGTAGTGAAATATAAATAAATACACAACTACCTACTTAATCCCTCACCTGATGTCCAAAATGAAACAATTTCATTGATTATGTAAATATCATATAATGTTAATAGGTCAGGTGAGGAATATCCAGTAGTAACATCATATCTCGATAGTAAAAGTAGTGAAGGTCCCAATATGTAACAAGGAAACCTGCAAAGATATTCATTCAAGGAGTTCATGGGTAATAACCAAGGTAATGTAAATCTCATGGAATGCTAAGTAAGTAGTATCTTTTTCTAGACAAGGGGTAAGATTTTAATAAAATGTGTATAATCCAAGTCATTCCACAATAAAGTCCCTACCGATTCAACGGTGATCGACCAAGGTAGAAATGGTCTATGTAATGATAGGGCTCAATGGGCTCTCAATAAGGACCCTTCTATCCAATTCTAGATCCTAGGATTATATAAGTTGTGTCCTATGATAATTTAAAGGAACCAATGTTAGTATACTAGGCATCTATAAAATAGACAAGAATCGGAGTCTAGGTGGGTATCAACCTAAGAAAACTGCTTCCTTGAATGATAATGTGGTTCCCAAGACCCAAGGAATTCTCCTCTCAGAATACAAGGAGAGATTGAGTTAGTCCATTCAAATTTGATTTTGTAATCATGTTGTAATTCATTTGGATCATGTCATACCTTAAATAATTGTGGATAGATCAAGTATAGTTGAAACCATTAATTTAATGGCCCATGCATTGTATTCTATTATTGTTGATAGGCCACGTTGCATTGAAACCATTTCATCAAGTCTTAATAAACTATTATTGTGTATAAATTAGATAGGATCACTCTACTAACTTCCATTATCATGATAAGGGGTGATACATACATGTAACTTTAATTGAAACTCATTTGTAATGGAAAAGATATATAATTATTATACTTTTCATTCCACATTTCACATTTAATAATAAAATTGAAAGCACTCAACATAGGCAGGTCAAGTGGTGAAAATAAATGGTACATAAAATTAGGAAATTTCCATCAATAATAAGAAATTTATTATAGATCGGATAACCTTTAAGAAGGTCGTGAAAGGGCACACCCAAATGGTGCCTCAAACGTGTAAAAAACAATAAAACCTATTTATAGAATAATATTCAACATGAGGTGGATTGAGTAGTGGGTGTAGCCACTAACAAATAATCACATATTGGGAAAGAGAATCACCATACAATTATATCAAGTAAAATCATGGAATAAAAATGTAAGAAATGGCCTCCAAATTAAATGGTGGGTCTCATATTAACATTCCAAAAACAACGAATAGTAGCGATGAGTTATAGACCACCCACCTTAGGGTTGTATGATCCTTCTCATCCAATATTGTCCCTTGATTTACCATCTATTGGAGTAGATCTGTGAAAATGTGAAAAATTATCACATGGTGATATCCAGGTCGAGATCAAGAGGGAAGAAGAATGGACAAAGAATACTATAGTAATGACCATTACACATCCAAGATGGTGAACAAAAGATCAATCAGGTATCAGATGAATGAGATCTCTTGATTCCCAGTTTAGATCTTCAAAAATCCATAAATTGAGAGAGAAATATGTCAATCCTGCATAAACTCAAATTAGGGAGGAAGGGGTAGCTTAATAGGTCATTAAAGGAAAAACTAGAAATTTACTAAGAAATTTATCTTTCCACTACTAGAAATTTAGGATGTAGCCAGGGTTTGGAACCATTTGTGTAAGACCAATAACCATGGCTATAAATTATTGCCATGGTTAAATTAACATAGGCTATAGACCATCCCATTTTATAAATAAACATGACCCCCTCCTAGATAGACCCCCTTCCCGTCCCCCTTGGGTATCCCCTCCCCCTGCAGACCCCCTTCTCCCTGCAGACCACATTGCACCCCAAGACAAACCCCCTTGCAACCTGGACCAACCCCCCCCCCCCTCACCCTAGAAATACCCCATGGAACCCCTTGAAAGTCTACATTGCACCTAGGAAAGATCCCCCTTTCACCCCAGAACAACCCCCTTACACCCTGGATAGACCCCCCCCTCCCTGGACAGACCCCCTACCCCATTAAGACCCCCTGCACCTAGGAAAGACCGACATGCACCTCTAGAATACCCCCTTGCACCCCTATAGACCCCCCACCCACCCACGTGCACCCCTAGATAGACCCCCCCCCCCACCCTCCCTTCACCCCTACAGACCCTTCTTTCACTCCTGGACAAACCCCCTTTCACCCCTACATACCCACATTCCACCCTATACATACACTCTGCCCCTCCCCCCTACATACCCCCCTGCAGAGCCCCTTGCACCCCAAGGTAGACCCCCCTATGGAAAGACCTCGATTTCCCTCCCCTCTACAGACCCAGTGATTTACCGTGTATTGTAGTAGATCTATGAAAATGTGAAAAATTCTGACATGGTTATATCTAGGTTAAGAGAAAGAGGGACAATGAATGGATAAAGAAGACTATTGAACTTACCATTACACATCCAACATGGTGAATATAAGATCAATAAGATATCAGACGAATCAGATCTCTTGATTCCAAGTTTAGATCTTCAAAAATCCTTCAATTGGGAGAGAAATATGTCAATCCTTCATAAACTTGAATTCGGGGGAAGGGTTACCTTAATAGATCATTACAGTAATAACTAGAAATTTACTACGAAATTTAGCATTCCACTACTAGAAATTGAGGCTGTAGTCAGGGTTTGGAACCTTTTTTATAAGACCAATAACCATGGCTATAGTTTATTTCCATGGTTCATTTAACTGAGGCAATAGACCATTCAATTTCATAAATAAACTAGACCCCCCTCCTAGACATACCCCCTTTCCCTCCCCCCTAGGAATCCCCTCTCCCAAAAATACCCCCTTCACCCTGTAGACCATATTGCACCCCAAGACAGTCCCCCATGACCCTGGAATGACCCCCCCAGATAGACCCCTTCCACACTGGACCGACCCACACCCCCCCCATTCACCCTACATATACCCCCTTTCACCCCTGGATAGACCCCTTGGCACCTGGGGCATATCCTCCTTTCACCCCGGACCGACCCCCTTACACCCTGGACAGACCCCCCCTCCCTGGACGTACCCCCTACCCCCTGCAGACCCCCCTTCACCTTGGAAAAACCTCCATGCACCCCTAGAAGACCCCCTTGCACCCCTGAATAGTCCCCCATGCACCCTTATAAACCACCACCCACCAACTTTCACCCCTAGAAAGACCCCCCCCCCCCCCCCGCACCCCAAGAGACCCCTCTTGTACCCCTGGAAAAACACCATTTCACCCCTACATACCCCCCCCCATTGCACCCTATACATACTCCATGCCCCTCCCCCTACAGACCTCCCCCCTACAGACCCCCTTGAACTCCTAGACAACCCCCCCCCCCCCCCTGCACACCCCTCACCCCTGCAGACCCCCTTGAACCCCTCCCTCTTGGACAATCCCCCCACCCCTGCCCTACTGGACACCTCGTAAATGACAACCCTATAAAATTAATGGAGACCCCTAAAATACATGCTCAAATTATATAAAAATAATTTCGTGGTCAAATTAAATACATCATCGACTAGATAAATAGAGTACATGATCATGTTTTCAAAAACATGTATCCAATGTGATATTCAATACAAGAAGAAGAAACTAATATCATAGATAGAATAAAATCTTCCACTGCTAAAAAATATGCCACATATTCTTTGTTCCATGATGATGTATCTCCCTAAAATCTAGTTATGGCAGACCATTGAACCAAGTATCCAAGATCAAAACCATGGATTTTATCCATGTGAAAATTCGCTTACTAGTAAAGAAATTTAATCTAGAGTATAACAAAAATACATTAATACTCAAAACCACATACATTCATAACATGTGTTTTAGTGTGAAAATAAAGGATGAAGATGTGTCAATGGTATATAATTATTTAAAAAATAAAATTTCAAAACAAATTAGAATATTGTGCTGAAGATACACACCGAAGGTTGACATGTTAGATAGGTCATCTTGTTGACTGTTAAAGTTAGATAATTCAACCATGTTTGTACATTATTTTCATAGGCAATACTTTATTGATGTTTGATCTCAATTATGTCATATGTCATAAATATTACCTTCAAGGTATTTAGTTCACTTGGTTGATGTTGATTGCAGTCATTGAAATAAAATTATGGAAAATCCTCCCTCTAGACCCCCTTTGTACCCCCATGCAGACCTCCATGCACCCCCTCCCCTCCCTCCTATACAGACCCCCCTCCAGGATAGTCCCCCAGGACGACCCCTACCCCCTCCTTGGACAAACCCTCCATGCATCACCCTCACTCCATACACAGACCCTCCCCCTAAATACTCTCTCCCTCCACAGACCCCCCTTGCACCCCCACCCCCTACCTATGGGGAAACCTGGCTACCCCTGAACCCCCCCCCCCCTCCTGGAAAACCCACCATGACAGCCCATCCCCCCCTCATTCATGGACAGACCCCCCCCCCCTCTAGATAGATCCCCACCCCCTCCATAGAGAGGCCCCCTGTAGACCCACCCCCTCCCAGCCAGACCCCCCTCAATTCTGAACAGATTTTCAAATCTAGGAGGAAGATTTGTTTTAGCGAATGGTCTTTTGAGTTGTTAGTTTCATGTTATTGTATGGTAATATAATATTTTCATTATAGATATGGTTTCTTTAGGGATAGAGATTTGAGAAAATCATGTATGAATGATCCTATATTTTATCTTTTCCTAGCACAAAAAGACATGATTTATATATCTAAATCCTTTTAGTACAATAGACTCATAAATCTATAAATAAATTAATGTTATTGTATAAAAAAAGAAATTACGAAAATTGAATGTTGCAAGATTCCATCATATGTGATGCACTATTCATGATCTATATTCTCTCGTGAATGTTTATCCAACAATGAAAAGATAAAATCATGTTATATTTAGTAAAATAATAATCACAAATGTGGTTGTTTGTTGTTTAGAGTATACCTAAATATAGAATAGAGCAATATCTATTTATAGAGTCTTGTTAAAATGTGGTGTATTCAGATATATCTAATGTAATTTACAATTTCATATTGAATCTAGCTATGTACAGGTAAATTCATGCAATATGGTATTGTAATCAACCCACCAAAAATAAGACAGATTGTAGGATCCAAATATATCATTATAATCTATAATGAAAATATCAGACATAAGAGTCAGGATTTTTAAAAGAAAAGTTATTAAATCCATACCAACAATAACTAGTTGTATAATAAAAAACCTGATTTGTTACAAGTGATATCAATCCATTATTTAGTAAAATTATTCAGATGTAAATAGGGGAAATATTTGGAGAAACCAAATCATAATTAAATGTTGAGTTTGAGATGGATTTTAGTAGATATTAAACCTTATATAGGATTAAGGAAACCTATAGTGATTAACTACACCATCTTCCCCACTTCCCCAACCCCCATGCAACCACATCCCCACTACTCCACCCATTGTAACACCGTACCCCCACCCCCTCCCCCTTTCCACCCCACATGTACCTTACCCCTTCCATGCAGACCCCTTGTAGAGTTTTCCTAAATGTAATAACCTATAGAGATTAACTACACCTTCCTTCTCCACTACCCCACCCCGTTGCACCCACTACCCCACTGACCCTCCCCTACCCCACCCCCACCCCTTCCCTCATTCACCCACCCCACTGCCCTAAAGAACCCCATTTTCCCTCCCCCCTAAACACTCCCCCTACAATTTTTCTCTACCCCACTACCCAATGTGCATCCCCTACCCCGCTGCCCCACCCCTTGCTCCATCTACCATACAAACCCACCTGTATACCACTACCCTCTACCCCATGAATCTTGCATGCACCCTTCCCCTCCCCCTACCCTTTTGATTCCCCTATAGACCACCCCTACCCAACAGACCTCCCCACTCCCCATGCACATTCCCCTACCCCTCCACCCACCCTCCCTTCCCCCTAAAATTCAGACCTCCCCTCGGCCCCCTACCGTGAAGACCTCCCCCACCCCCTTCACACTCCCCTCTATACTCACCCCATCCCCCTACACCTATCCCTAACCTATAAACCTCCCCCATTTCTGCTACATTACAGACCTCACCCTCACCATCCCCCTCTGCCTTACCCCCAACCCCCTATAAACCACCACCCTCTTCCCTATAGATCTCTCTCGCCCCCTACACTATAGACTCCCCCTACCCCCATCCCCTTCCCCCATCACCCAACCCTCCCCTGTACCCTCTCCCATTTCCCCCTATGCTGCAAACCCCCTACAGACCACCACCCTACACCCCCCACACAAACCAACCCCTTTCTGATTTTTCCTCCCCACCTCACCCCCACCGCACCCTCTCCCCATTTCACCGCCACCAGCCCATAAAACACCCCTCCCTACCTTGCACCCCTCCCCCTGCACACCCCCTCCCCCCTCACCCTATACACACCCCATAGACCCCTCACTCATGTACCCACCCTGTACACCCCTCTGCCTCTTAGACACAACCCTTGACCCCCCCCCCACATGAACACCCCCATATCCCCCTCCCAATTGGACACCCCCCCCCCTCCTTGAAACCACCCTTCTGGACACCCCTCCCTCTAACCCCCCCCATCCCCTCTTGGAAAAATTTTCTTATAATAAATCATTACCGTGAAAATATTTCAGAAGATACACAAATAATTTAAAAGATGATTATACAGTAAGGATATCAATTAAAATGTTGAACTTTTACAGGTAGACAATCAGAAGATGGCATTCCCCTTTCGAAGCCAGCAATGAAAAGCGTAGAACACAAGTTTCACAACACCCATTCTACGCTCAAAATATCTGATAGGTAAATATTCAAGGAAAAATGAATGAACTAATACAGTGAAAAAATTAACGAGTTGGGTTTCCAACTCAAACCCTCATAAAAATAGAAGGTTCAGGATACAGAGGAAACATGAGGTGCAATGGGCATGCACCATCATGTAATTGAAAGAGGATACAAACATGATTTATAATAAATCTTCATAAAATAAGGAACAGGAGTCACTGTATGTGCCAGAAAGTGTATCAAAACTACGTATTGAAAATCTTATTTCAACATCCACATTTTCCGCTCTTCCATACTTAAAAGTGTTTTACTTCATCAACAACAATTATTCATATTCCACTTAGAGAAAACTAAAAATCAAGTGAATAATCATTATCTAGCCCTATATCCATGTTAATAAAATGTGGATTCAACTATGAATGATTATATGAAACATTAATTTATCTCATTCTATCATATAAGCCTTAATAGTTAGTCTTCAATATGAATGTCCTTAAACAAAATCATTCTTTGAAATGGATGATCAAGATAAATCATGAAAAACACCAGTTATTTATAATTCAATAGGTTGATTTTATTATCACATCAAAACATGATTTCCACTAATTTATAACTCGAATATGGAAATTTAATACAATAGAAAATTAAAAATACAATATTTTATGGTGAATTGAGATAGGGGACCAAAAGTGGATTGAAGGGTATAATCATTAATTCTCCTCACAGATTCAAAAATATAACAATATTAATTTTAAAATAATGAAATAATGATGGTTTGGAACCACAAATGAATGGAATCAATAAAATAAAAGTGAAAATGTTGAATATAATTAAGGGTTCCCTTATATAATTATATCATTAATTATATAATAATCTCTTATAAAATAAATTCACCCCCTAAATAATACCCATGAATGACTCAATATCCAAATCCATTCACTCACTCTTTAGTGTTTTTGGTTATGTAGTGAAAAAATGATTTTTGATACACTAATTTTACCTGACCATGGTAATTGAGAATGCTTAATCACTCCTTTATCACCCTAACTCCCCTTCATCGTATTAGAAATGATTGAAAATTGTGGTAATATTATTTTTAAACCAAATTAATAGATAAAACCATGATAAAATTTAATGGATCATGGAAAATAATCTACTACTTATATGGAAACTATCTGATTTCGTGAAAATTACATTAGATAAATAAAAATACAAAATCATTTGAATCTATGGATTTTGATGGGGGTAATGTCTCCTCAAGTACACCATAGTAGTCTAAACACTGTCACCTTATAAAACAATTAACTAAAAAAACCATTATGATATATTGTAATTTTTTTGAGATGAATCTATTTATAAGTGGGAATAATTTTATTTATCTAATATCCACATCAGGGCCATCTTCCACCTATTATTTTAATGTCAATAAGAAAGATCAATATGATTATTCATTGGATGGGTTACATGTGTCTATGATTGAGTGTGGTTTTGACATTTTTTAACTCTTGAATCTCTTATATTTTCAAGACACTCCAATAAATAATACAATAATATTTCAGAAAATATTTCTAAGATTCCAAATGTCTATCTTTTAAATATAGAAAATAAATTTTCTCATGATTTTAACATCCATCAACAATTTCCCCATGTTCCTCTGGTTGAATTTCAACATTCCCAAACAAATTCACTAATTATATAGCTCTGATGATTCAGTTTATAATGTAGTTTATTCAGTTTTTTTCCTATTATTTTGAAGACTCTAATGGTTTGTGAATCAATTTTTTAGGTTTTAAAATAGTTTTATCACTCTTAAGAACAGTCCCAAATTTGAGATATTCATGAGAGGTTTGTGTGTAAAAAGATTCATCTATGATATTGAGGAAGTTTAAACATGAGAGGGAATGGTTTTCATAACAATTTCAATGTTTTATATATCTAATATCAATAATGAAAATTTATAATTCATTTTCAATTTTATTTAAATAAATTATTTTAAAAATTTATATGGAAAATATTGGATCTGATGTTGAGATGTTTGTGATTGATATTGGTCATATGTTGGAATATTTTCCAAGAGGGATAGGATTTTGACCACGTAGGTGACTGGGAAATTAATTATCAAACCAACATAATTTAGTATTTTCATTTTACATATGATGAAAATTGTTTTATTTATGAATCTCTTGAGTATTAAGATCATTCCCCTCCATTTATGGTATACCTAGAATAACTTCCTTGATTTGTGTAATAGTTCAAAAAATATCAGTAACTCAAGAAGAACCTTTTATTGGAAAATCATTCACTCTTGAAGTCTAAAGTGGTTAACACTAAGGGTTTCACCACTAACAATAATTTCAAAGCAATGAGGGAAATCCTTTTAATATGATAGATAACAATAATCTCATAATGATTCTCTTTACAATATTTATTTTATGAAAAAAGATCCTATCCATCCAGATATGAATGATTTTTGTGCCAGGAATTATGGGGGACACACACTTCCTAATATTTTGAATTGAATACCAAGAAAGACTAGCATCATTCTATAGGAATCTTAAAAAAATATTGGAGTTCTACTCAACCATACAAATATTGATGTTTTCTACCCTCTAAATTGAAATACCACTGGGTAATGATCTTTTCTCCACCTAGATATAATTACCTAAACCATAAAAGGAACTATATTCGATAACAATAGATCCCATATAATCATGTAAAATCCTTCCTCATAACTCCCTATTTAAAGGACCCATTTACATTATGTTTTAGTACAACATTGGGGGTATTATCTTGATCCACCACCCTAAACGAGTTCTATCATTAGTGATGACATCTCTAGATAGGATCCCCTTACCAGTATCCATTATCTTTTCCATATGAGGAAGGGAACCTATTTTTCCCATGAGAGACAGAACATGAACATGAATGAATAGAGGGAGATATTCTTGACATCATGACCCTTGTTCCTTATCTCATAAAGCACCCAACACACCACTAAAAACACTATTACATGATGATTAACCATATATGATGGTTTATCAACACATTGAAATCATGTTGAAGAAAATTCAGATATGAATCCCCCCTAAAACTGAAATCCTATATGTTTCCCAACAATGGACCAAGAAAAGTGGACCTATTCTATATCAAAAAATAAGTTCTACACTAACTCGGATCTTAGCCCCTCACAACACACACATGGTGAGGGTATCTAAATTGCATTTATATATATATTAATTTCAGTTGGTATTACTTTATTCGAGAACCTCCAACAATGTATGTTCAATATAACTAGGATTTAGTAAGACAAGACATTCCTCAGCAACTCATCATTCTCCTATTTCAATCTTTATAACAACTAAAACTCCAAAGAATTAAATGGTTCTAAAGTAAAATTTGAGGGTGTGAACATATCTGGTTTATCCAGCATTTAAATCCTATCATAAAATATCTTATTATCCTCATAGAGGTATAATGATATAATTCCAGGGTTTATTCTCATATTCCTAAAGTAAATGTGAGAGACTGGGAATCTATGAAGGAAGGAAAAATGAACTAAAAAGTATTTTTTCTATTAATTGATGTCACCCCACCTGAAAACCAACACACAAAGTGTGGGATTATCTCTGCAATTTTTTTGAATACCAGGAATGGGAATTGATTTTAATATTTCTTTTTCAATTTTTGGGTATTCCAGATTTTATTCACCATGATCTACCGTACCAAGAATTTTTTATAAGTGTCTGATCAAAACTAGATATGGTACCAATGAAATATACACCAGATAAATGTACCTTATTCGTGGATCAATCACATGTATGACGAGGATCCCAGTAGGTGGGGAGGTCATGTCTAAGGAGGGGGATCTAGGGAGGTGGGGTGACCTTGTAAGAATTGTGCTGAAGCCGTGTCCGAGAAGGAGGGTCGCGGGGAGGTGGGGTGTCCACGTCAGAGATGTCGGGAGAGGAAGAGGATCATGGGTGGGGGAGGTGTCCATGAATAAACTGTGTTGGAGATGCGTAGGAAACATGAAAATGATGCGTCAGAGAGGGAGGGTCATGCGGTGGTGGGGTGCCCATGTCGGAGACATTGTGATATGATGTGGATCGCTGGGGGGAGGAGAATCATGGGGTCAGTGGGAATGGGAAACACGCGAGGGGGGGAGGGTTGTGTGGAGGGATAGTTCAACAGACAGTAAAATAGGTGTGGCTATAAGTGACTTATAGCCTAGTTTTTTATTTTTTTTGTGGCTATAGATCCGTGGATATATGCCCATATTCTAGTAGTGTGCACAATGTTGGTCCAAACGGTTTTTCAAACTGTGCACAAACTGTGCAGGATGACTCTTCCCAAACGGTTTGGTCCAAACAGTTTGTTAAACCATGCGCAAGCCATGCACATATACCAAGAAGAATGGGGAATTCACACATTTTGGTTTCATGCCCATGTGATAACCATTCTAGGTGGGTCTCTATGAGAAAACATGATCCGCACAGTTTCTCAAATAGTGTGGAATTCCTACACAGTTTTCTCTAAATCGTGTTCCAAACCTGTTTTTCCGAATAAGATGGGTTTCATGATCTAAAAAAACCCTAGACACCCTCTGAACCTTTACCAACTCATTAGGCAACCATATTTGGTCCAAAGAATATATTTAGACAAAAAAATAAATGATCCGTACCTGAGTGAAAACTAGGATTTTACAAATGACATGGTGATAGGTTATACCTAAAGACAATTGAAGGATTTGGGAAAAATTAATGAAATATTGAATTAATGTTATTTGGGGTAATTTTTAATTATGTATATGGAGGCATTATCCTTATATGGAATGTTTTCATATATATACTAATCATAAATATTAAAATTATATATTCACATAGAAAGAGTTAAACATGTGCCCAAGAAGTGGGTTGGACCTGATTAATGACTAAGAATGATAATTACATTACCAATCAAGGAAATCAATCAAGGTGTCCAATTCATTAAGTCTAAAGGATCATTCCATCTTGATTCTAATTTGGATTTCAAAAGTTCCATTATTTCTACATTTTCAAACAATGGATCTACAAATCATGAAGGAATGGGGAAAATATTTTATTTTCAAAATGATTGTTCAACCATATAACACTGTTATTGTTAATGATGTGTAGAATAAAGATATATAGATATAGTATAAGGTGATAAATGTTCCTAATTTTAACCTTAATTATAATGGAATGATATTTTTCAGAAACTTTTTATGTGTTCCATCCATACCAGACTTGATTAATGATCAATTAGAGGATTCTTGTAATTAATAATTCTCCATTAATACTAGAAGTAAAAATATATATAGATATTTGAAATATTTTTTATTGTGGGACAACATTAATATAGATATTGAATACATTATATCTTGGTTATATTTATATAATAAATATATTGTTGTGAGACAAAAGTATAAGGGGATGTTAGAACCATTACTCATATCAGAAAAGAAATGGTAAAATATTGTTGTTGATTTTGTTATTAGAATCCCTAGAACATCTAAAGGAAAAAAATTATTTTGGTTGTAGTCGATAAATTTTAATATTTAGAACTCTTTATTTCTACTAAATAGGATTTATATATTGATATAATTTCAAGTATATACATTCTTTAAGTGGTAATTTTCCATGAACTATCACATTAAATTATATATAATTGGAATTTGAGATTTACATTGATGTACTAGAAAGATTTTTTTTGGGATATGGATACAAAATTGAGTTTTAGAATTGTGTATCATCCTCAGAAATATTTTTCATCTAAGAGATCCAATAAAATCCATGTAGATATACTGAGATGTTGTTCTTGATATTTCAATGGTTTTTGGGATCAATATATTCCTCTAGTAGATCTTTCATACACCAATAGATTTTACTAAATCATTTATTTGGATCCTTATTAAGGATTATATGTAAATAAGTATATAAATATAATTTTTTTTAATGAAGTTGGAGAAAAAATACATTGTGACCTCATTTATCTATGTAAATGGAAGTGATTGTAAGATTGATTCAACAACACTTCAAGGTAGCTAAATTTGGACTGAAATGTTATGCTAGAAATTATCAATGTGATCTAGAGTTTAAAGTTTACGAGAATGTTTTCCGATGATTTTATCAATGGAATATGTTTAGGAGATTTGGGAATAATTTAAATATGATCTCTAGGTATATTGTTTCTTTCAATATTATTGGTCAAGTAGCGATGGGTTCATTTCATTTGGTTCTTCTACCAAACCACTCTCATGTCCATAATGTATTCCACACATATATATATATATATATATTGGAATTAGACGCCAAATCCTTCACATAAGTGAACATATAGTTCATAGAACATGATCATGTTTTTTCCTATAAATAAAAAACTACGGAGATTTCAGATAATGGAGAGAAAGTGTTTCAAAAAAGACCACTCATCATGTTAATGTTTTGTGGAGAAACCCATAACTTGAAAAATATGTGTGTGAACCTAAGGATATGATGAGGAAAAATATTCATCAGTTATTTTATATATTTTTTGCAATTTAGTTGGTGAAATTAATTTTAAGGGGGAAGAATGTAACCTTCTATGATTTTATGAAAAAAAAATAAATAAATTTAATTTCTTCGATAGCTTTTGTTATAAGAAATAATGGGTTTTAATGACCTACACTATACAATTAATATTATTGTTTAAATGTAACCACTACATCCAAGACATTAAACATAGTGGTATAAATTAGAGTAACCATATTTTTAAAATTTATTATAAGGGTTTTATTTAATTCAATAAATTGATAAATACTAAATTATTATTTTTTAAATCATCATATTATTTTAAAATAAATATTTCTCAAAAAAATTAAATTCAATGGATATTGTAAAAAAATAAAATCAGTTTTTACAATTATATAATTTTTTTTTTAGAAATATAACTACATTTTTTTAAACTAGTATTTAAAAATTATATTTGGGTTAATTTTTTATATCTTTCTAAAATGTTTGATTTTTCAGTGAATAGTAAAAAAATAGATTTCTGTTGAAAGAAAACTATTAATTTAAAAAATTCACAAAGATAAATCATGTTTTATAAAGGTTGTAATATTAAAATTTTCTCAATATAATTATTATTAATCAAATTGAGGCGATTGGAATCAATTTTATTTTCAATTTTGACATAAAAACATCTACTACTTGTTGAAAAAAATTCAATATAAAACAATTTTTCATCACATCTGTAGTTTTATTTTTAAATTAAAATTTTTCAATAAAATGAAATGAATTTGAGAAAGTATATTCAATATTAAAATAATCATAGATAATACTAAATAATTAGATTAATTTTTTCATAATTAATAGTACAAATAGTAAACATTAATTATCGCGGTTCATGATAAAACTTGTTTATCATGGGCTAAACTAAAAGGATAAAAGATTAAAATGACTTAAACTGGTAAAATAAATATAATATTTCCATCATAAAATTATATCATAAAATTTTAATTAATTATCAATATTTTACCCACGTGGAATGTGTAAAATGTTTTTATAAGTTTTTCTTTTCAAACTTTCCTAGTGTGTCCCCCTCCTTTCTTATAAAAGGGTTCACACTATTCCATTTTCATGACAATAAAAACAAATTTTATTTAATAAAATAACAAAAAAATTCCTTCCTTACATCTATAAAAAATAACTAAAGACCTTATTTTTATTATTTAACCCTTCTATGAAGGCTTTAGGTGTAAACCTAATGAGGTTCTCTAAAGAAGAGATATTGTCTTTAACCATGTGTTTTCATTTTATTTCTTCTTATGACTCCTTCATATATTGTTAAAATATAATGAAATAATAAAATCCATAACTACCATATACTAACATTTAAATATTATAATTTAATTACCTTTATCTGTCATCACTCCATTTTAATGGGAAATGAAACCGTTGATCATGTGTACGGCGGACTACCGCCTCGTGAACTGATTTAATTCTTTTTCCATCACTACCTCTCAATGATAGATATAATGATGTATTTAAAGTAAGTAATTGATAATTATTACATAATTATACTTACATAAAAATAATATCAAATATATCTTCTTACCTTTCAAAATTAATGAAAATAATAACTTCACTCGTACATACATATGGACATCAGCACCCACGAAGGGATTTGATTAAATTTTTATTTTATTTTGACACAGACGGTAAAAAAGATATATTTAATGAATATATATCAAATAAAAAAATTAAAAAATATTCTAAAAAAATTTATATTACTTACCTTTGTTTCATTCCATTCGTTAAGAAAATGGAAACAATTTTGATGCATGTGTAAGGCCTACCATATCCATTAATGATGTAATTCGTTTTTCAGTCCCTAAATTTTATGGATGACTATAAATAAATATATAATAAATATATAAGATATTTATATTCTGGTTAAAATTTTTGGTACTATGGAACAATGATAAAATTAAAATAAACAAAAATTCAAAATGCAAACATTCATTAAAAACAAAGTAGTTATTTCCTAAATGAATATTTTGACAAAAAAATCTTTCAAAAGGTAATAAAAATACTTAATTAAATCACATATGGTATGATATATAGTAGTATGGTTCTATAAAATTCGTATAATAATCAAATATTTATTCTATAGTGTTATTTAATGTGTAAAAATATTTTCATTAATTAACATATGGTATTTTTGTCTAAATTATATTTCTATGAGACACATGCCATATTTAAAGGTAATTTTTATGTGGTATCTATTATTATAATTAATTTAAATTATGACTATTTTTAGGTATTTTTTGGGGATTTAAATCTCTATATATTATTCTATATTTCACGGGTCATATTATTTAAAAGGTACCAATTATGTAAAGGTTTTATGTTTCAATCTCAATTTTTCAATAATGTTTATGATCAGGTATCTGATAATGAAATGTTATGATCTTTCACTCAATATAATCATGAATTTTTTCTCCTATATTAATTAATTGATAATAAATGTTTCCCGTTAATTATACTCTATTAATGAAATCAATATACTAAAATAATGTTTTTAATAAAATTTAACATCCTTTCCCTCTTTAAATAAATATCATTTTTATTCCATGTCCATGTTTTATAAAAATGTTTTATTAATTTTTTTTAGAATTCTATATTGTATTTTTAATTAAATTTTTTAAAAAAATTATGTTTTTTAAATAAATTAATATAAATATCTTATTCATTTTTAGAAAAATGTTCTTTGGGATTCTTAATGAAAAAGAGTATAGATTAATCAATTTAACATGTATGGTAAGAAAGGTATTCCCCACCTTCATAAAAGATAAATTATTTAAATCTTATATTTAAAATTTTCAAGCTTATTTTAAAATAATTTTGTTTAATATTTGGTCAATTTGTAGATATTAGATATGTGATTTAAAATTATAAAAGATATTTTGATATATAAATATTCAAAGTGATCCTTAGAAATCATTTTCCCTAAATGATTACATTCTTTGGTGTTATTTAAGCATTAATTGGATATATGATCCCTTGATTCCATTGAAATTTGTTTTTTGGATGGTTTATTATTACTATGAAAATATATTTATAAAACCCTCTCTTATTCAAATTGTTGTGATATTGTTAACCCCCAACCCTAGAAGGCTAGAGCGGCTACTTTATTTGATTATGTTGTCATGATTATAAGGAATCAAATCCTGAAGGATTGATTAGTTTATATGATTTAGAATGAAATATTACAAACTTGATACCCATAATACATTGATAAATATGAAATAGAAACATGATATATAATAAAACTAAATACAAAACATCATTTAAACTCATTTAAATGATTGATCTTTATAACCAGGGTAAATAAAACATATTAAGGGTGATCTGAAATGCTTAGTAAGTGTGTGTAAAAGTGATGTAATAATAATTGAATGGTAATAAATCCACATGGAAAGATAAATAATTGATACCACATGCCATTAAAATAATTATATAAGGTTTAATAAATATGGAATGGTTAGAAACTATAAACACATGTTATTTAATCAAAAAACAAAGAATTAAATGCATCCATATATTTTATCATATGAAAACCTCATGGATAATAATAATGATAACTGAAATATCTATGAAGGAAGTGATTAATTTTTATACATAATGTTTTATCCACATGAAAACATATCCTATCAAGATATATCCAACAAAATTTTAAAACTATAGGTAGAATATAATTTAATTTGGACAACTTATTTTTCTCATGAGAACCTATCGATGCATCAGGGGCTATATAAATTTAGGGCCCCACCCATCATTGTATGTCTAAAGCATTCCTCATATAGAGTAATCGATAAATAAATAACATTCATTATAAAATACCAATATTTTATAGATTATACGGATTTTAAAATACTTCCATAGTGGTGGAAAAAGAGAGACTGGGGTTTTAAATTGATTAATAGAAATTCCATTGAATGATCATAAAAATATTCTTTAGAAAAAATAATCTTTAAACATTCTAAGGTGTCCCTTACCACATTAAATTATTTTAATCATAACCCGCGTAAGGTAATAACATTAAATTAAATATATAATTTCATGATAATTAGAATATTCATAATTTAATGTGTAATATGGTAGTATATACACCACATAAAATTGAATTGGTTCCTAAAAAATCTAATTAGAATGTAAATTGAGATGAAATACCTTACCATGCATTTCCTTTTGTGTGAATAAAATTTTATATAAAATATAATGGTTTTATAAGAGTTAAAAAAATATTACATAACTATAGTCTTGTTTATAATTTCATATATTATCTTATTATAATGTAGTATTACCTGTTTTATAATAATCATTCATTATTTTCACTATTCTAAGTGATAATTTCCTAGTTTGTCGAGTTTTTTTTCATGATACATGTTGTTTTTATAAATTAGATAATGGTTTCATGAACTATAGAATATATAAAATGATTAAAAAATATTATATATTCATTATATATGTATTTTAAAAAACTAATAAAATTTTGAGATAGGGAATGAAATTCATCCTTTATAGAGACAATAGGTTGTACATATGCATGAACGATAATTTTATTTCATAGTCATGTTAAAAGAATTAAATGTAAATGATATATAGTTATATTATAATTATAGAATTATATTTATATCATAAATGTCGCATAAGTTTAATAAAACTATCTTTTGTATATTTTGTGTATACTGTGAAAAAATCGTGCCGCTTTGAGGGGCAGTAGTCCACACATCCACAAAATATGTTATCGTACTTACAAAAAATTGAAAGCATAAGGTTATGTGTTAATTAAAAATTAAATAATATTAACTATGTTTTAAATAACATATATATAATATATAAATATTTTTTCCATCATAATTCTCTTCATGAACGGTATGATTGGAAATACAAACAATCACCATTTCGTGAGGCAGTTGTTCGTCGTACTCATAAATTGTAGTTTCATTTTTCATTAGATGAATTTGTGTTTTAGTGATGGTATAAACCTTAGAATAACAACATAAATATATATTCAGGATAATTATGTTATTTTTTAATCTTATAATAATAATATTTTAGGGGGCGAAGAATGAAAATAAAACTAAAGAGCTCGAGGAAGGATGTTACCTCTTCTTTGGATAACTCCTTTTAGTTTCCTCCAATGGGATTCCTTGGATGAATTTAATCACATGGAGATGATTATAAGATGTGGGAATGGATTTTTAGTATCTATCTATTCATATCATGGTTAAGCTAGAGTGGCATGAGATGTGCGAGTATGTGGGAATGGTGGGTACCTTTTATAGGGGAGGGGGAGTGGAACTCATGTAATTTTATAGAAAAGGAATTCCACCCATATTTTTTTCTGAAAAGTGAATCCAAAAACGGTAAAAAGTAAATAAAACAAAGGATATAACAGAAATATGTCCATAAAATGTGTTTTGGATAGTATTGTACGTCATTTTGGTTGTTAAATATAACGTTTAGTCCCTTATTAATCAACTTTTTCTTTTAATCATTTAAATAAGTTTTAATTACATTCACTAATATTTTTATTCAATAACTAAGTTCAACTTATTTGAAATTATAATTTTGATTATTGAAAATATGGATTCTCTTTTTCCAACTTCCAATCACATAAGGGAAAAATTATTTCAATTTTTTTCCCAAATGAGATGACTATGCAAATTTCCAAAGTAAAAACATTCAAACATTAGTAGAGTTTTTATATCCAATTTACATGGTAAATTGATTAAAATGAATTAAATTGGATTAATTAATAAAAAAATATTTAATTAAACATTAAAACCAATTAATAATGTAATTTAACCTTATTTCTAAATTATATGAAAGAAAAGTTTTGAAATTAAATTCAATATTATTTAATATTGATTTGGAAATCAAAATTCAAATAAAAATACCAAAAAATGAACCTATACTAAATTTTATGTTCTGATTAGAAATATGAATTTTATTTTGAAATATTGAAATATTGAAATATTTAAATAGGATTTAAAATAGGTTCTATATTAAAATGTGGTGAAACATCATTTATAAAAATATAAGTTTTTATGCATAATATTGGGTTTTTTCTTGTTCTATGCCTATCAATATATTATATGAATATATAAACATTATTCGATATATAACATATAAATATACTATATAAAATCTCTAAAAGTGCTATAATTTAATTGACTACGAAAATATAGAATATATATTATTTTCATTAAATCGTGCATTTTCTGTATTGCAATATTATGAAAAAAATTTAATTTATTGTAAAAGGAAAATATGGTAAATTCATATAGTGAAACCTTCTCCCTTCAAAAAAATCATTCTATAAATTTCAAGGCTATTACCTTTAGAAATATGTTAGTTGTTCTCAATCGTAAAATCCTTTGGTTCCAATGTTTCTTCTTCTATTTTTTCATTTATCTGAAGTACCTATACTAGATGAGACATCTAATACCTCAAAATGTTTTCCATAGTATCAATAATATAGAGTAATATTCATACTATTAAACTTCATTTACCAATAATATTTCATCAATTATGAGAATAAGTGATTGGTCAAGCATGTACTTCTTTAGAAATGGCATATGGAACACATTATGTACCTTTGAGAGATTTTAAGGAATTGTGAATTGATAAGAAACAACTCCAACCATTTAAAGATTATAAAAGGGTCTTATATACCTAGGACATAGTTTCCCTTTATTAGAAAACTATATAATACCCTTCCATGGATTGACATTCATGAAAACATGATCTACATCTTGGATCTCTAAATCATTCCTCCAATTATCGGCATAACTATTCTGTATGCTTTGAGATTCTTTAATATGAACTTATGTTTCCTATACCTTCATTGTTGTATCTTATAAAAGTTATGGCCCTATTATTTTCCTTTCACCAACTTCATCCATATAAGTTGGAGTATGACATCTCTTTCTATATAATCCTTCATATGATAGTATTTGAATAGTGAATGGAAACAATTATTACAGGAAAACTCTACCTATGATAATTACTGATCTAACATACATTTTAAATCAGGAGATCTCGATATCAAAATGTTTTACATTTTTTAAATTCTTTTTTCAGACTATCCATAGTTTTTCGGATGGTGGGAGTTTCTAAAAAAATGATCATTACTAAGATCCTTCAAACGACTCTTTTGTAATTTCAAGGTAAATTGGGGATCTTGATAGGAAAGAATTGAAATTGGTTCACTATGAAGTCTTATAAATTCATTAATGTGGATCCATTTTAGGATCTCAAGAGGAAATTCAAACCCTATAGTATGGAAATGTGAATATTTTGTTAATAAGTCCATAATAACCCATATTCCATCATTACATATAGGAGTATTTATTATTCTTGTGAATAATCCAATAGCAATTTCACCCCATTTCCACATAAGAACTAAAATAGGATTCATTACTTCTTTAGCATACTTTTTTTGTAGAGTTCACTTGATAGAAAACAAAACATATAAACATATAATTAGTAATTTCCTACTTCATGTTATTATACCAAAAATTTTCCTTCAATTCCCTATAAATATGCATGATACAAGGTTGTATAGAGAAATTTCAGTAATGTGTCTTAGCCAAAAATTCAATTTTTATCTTAGTTATAGATGGAATGCATAACCTCTTTCCATGTTTTAGGACATCATTTTCACAAACAATGTCTGTTAACTTTCCACATTCACATCATTGATTATATTATGATAGTACTCATAATCAGATTGTGAATTACTTAACCACTATAATAAATATGAGTTTCCAATAATTTGAATATTGATTGATGTTTACCCTGCCATATAAATCCACACATCCATCTTTACTAGATCCATGAACAGAGGATACTTCATGACCTTTATTTTGTATTAGAACTCAAGGATCATTTCTACTCAGTGAATCTTCTAACTTATTTTCTTCCCATGGGTGGTAGTTCATTGAGTAGTCATAATCATTGAGTAACTCAATCCATCACATTTTTCTTGTGTTGATCTATTTCTGAGAGAAGATATATTTCATAATTTTATGATCTTTGTACATTTAGCATCATTCAATATAGATATAATGTCTCTATATTTTTAAAGTAATCATGACAGATGAGAACCCAAGATCATACGTTGGATTGTTCTATTCAAGATACATCAATTTCCATGATTCATAGTCAATAAATTTATCATTTTTATTATGACACAATCAAGTCCCTTCTTTTACGCATCACGATATTTTACAAACCCATCACTCCTAGATGGTATATTCAAAATTGGACCAATTACTAATATTCTATTTAGTTCACAAAGGTATTATTCACATTTATTTTTTCATACAAACATAAAACCTTTACGTGTAATCTTTTTAATGGGTTAAATAATTGGGAAATATTGTCAATGAATCACCGATATTAACATTTTAAACTAATGAAACAACATACCTTGATTATGTTTGTTGGAATATGTCATTCTAGGACTAGAATTTTATATTTAGGATCATATGACATTCCATCATTAGAGAAAATATGTCCATGAAAAGTGACTTCTGGAAGCTATAAATTTCACTTACCAAATTTATCTTACAACACTTCCCTTAAAAGTGTCTTAAGATTGATCCTCAAGTGATTTTCTTAGACCTCATTTATTTAAGAATATTCCATAATCTGATCAATTAATACAAAAAATCATCAAGATTTACCCTGAATACTATCTTTATTAGGTACAAAATAATAGATGTTGCATTAGTCGATCCTAATGGAATTACTGAGAATTAAAAATTTCCTTCCCTCATCCAAAAATCATTCATTGTAATTTCTTCCTTCTTCACATGTGGTCACTAATACCCATAATGAATATCAATCTTTGAAAAATATTGGTCACCATGAATTAGATCAAACAATTCATCTATTCAATGTAGAGGATAATTTTTATTTATTTTAATAGCATTTATTTCCATATAATAAATGAAAAACCTTGTGGATCCAATTTTATTATGAAGAAAGAGGGTGGGTGTAACGCCCCGACCCCAGTTACCCAGAGTCGGTGCATTAATTACATAACATTGGCATGATCACAAGAAAGATCAAATCTCGAAAGACCGATTAGTTTAGTAGCCTTGGAAACACTAGATATATTCATAAGTTTTACATTACATCATTAAACGAAAAACTACTACAACAACATATTGTCTCCATAATCCACACTCATATCCCCACATAATATCCCTGCAGGTCATTCATAACTTACTTCTTCACTTCCTGGGAAAAATAAAACATAGAAAAGGGGTGAGCTCAAATGCCCAGTAAGGATAACAATATAGCGGAAACTTTCATAAATAAGAATAAACTTTTAAGGCAATGTATAACTAAAACAAAAGCCTTTCAAACATGAACTTTCAACATGGTATGGAATAAATAAAATGAAATAATTCCATTTACTTACTCACATGGATATTCTACTAATCGAATAGTCACATGCAAAAATCAATAACCACTTTCATAATGTTGGAATGCATAATGCCAGACTATCATAACCACATAGTCAAGGCCTCGTGCCAAGACTACAAATAAGATTTTGTCAAGGCCTTGTTCCAAGACACTAGTTTGTCTCATGAGACCTACCGATGCATCGAGGAGCTATAGCGGGCTCCACCCGTCACTTACTAAGTCCAATGCATTCCCATATGAAAAGGTTTAAACATAACATAAACATTCGTATTAAAACTAGCATACGAAATGTTAATAATTTCACCATAAACTATGAATGGTATAAAAATAGCACATCCACAGTCAAACATATCACAAAACCTTCAATACAATATATAATCTTTGTATTACAATAAATCAACTTCAAATAAGCATAAAATCCATCAAAGGATGTTGACATAGATGAAATCAAAATTCTTTTTAAAGAAATATCTCTTTTTATTTTGAAATCATTTAAGATCTATATAAAATAAAACATTTTCTTTGAAAATATTCTTATAAGCTTGTAAGGGAAGTTTTGAAGATTTTATAACGGCGGAAATTGGCCGCACCCACCGTGTAAGTTAAAAAAAACATTCTTACCTTAATTCTGTCGAAAAGGTTAAAAAGGGACCTTGTTTTCAAAACGACAGAAAGATTCCTTTATAAACCACTTATAAAAGTCAAAAAGGGTATAAATGACTTTAACTCATATTCTAGTAAATAGTTAAAATGTTTTGAAATACATTTTTAAGAAACATGGATGTGGATGATAAAGAGATCCCAGTAGATTATTACATATAAACAACCTCGGATAATGAAGAGATTGTGAAATAACCCTTACCTTGTACTTTTCCTTTGTTGGGGTAGGTTAACCTCCTGTATAATGGTGAAATAATTGTTATTAAATTATACAAGAATCATATACATTAATATGATATCATATATGATCTTTTAACATTGCTTTATTAATAATATCTTATCATTATCGTCGTTTCAGGTGATAATCGATTCGTTCTTCTTAAATGTTTGGTTACGTAAGACATGTTTATAATGGATAGATTATTTCTTATTCATAATCAGAATGATATTAACATTATTTTTAACCCTAAAATGAGAATAATACTTGAATGGATATGATGGAGAATGAATCTTATCGCGTTCGTGGAGACGGTAGTCCGTACGTACGCACGAACGCTACTTCCATTTAATTTTCATTTTAAAAGAATCAAATCCAAATGATACATAGGAATATTACTATTCCAGTATAATATAATATTTTATATATGTTACTTAAGTTCATTAACACCATCCTTTATACGTTCCATGTGTGGTATGAACGAGTCATATCATTTTAAGGGGGCGGTAGTCCACACTTCCTCAAATGAAATTATCGTATGTATATACAACATGAAACGAATAATGGTATGAAATAAAATGGAATTACAGAAGCTTATATATAATATATATCATTAATATAATATTTAATTACAGTGCCATCATAATGGCCACCATGAGAGGTGGTAAGATGTATTTGAACAATCATCGTTTCGTGAGGCGTTAGTTTGCCATCCACAGAAACATTATGTTCATCATCCATTAGATGGAGTTGTGTGTATGTGTAGTTTGAATCCATCTTATAACAACATCCTAGTATATTGTGGATACTGGTGTTGTTACAAAAGAAAGGAAATAAAAAGAGTTTGGGGGTTGGAGAAGCAAAATAAATGAAAATAATTTAAGAGAAATCGTTACCTTTAATCTAGGTAACTCACTTTGGTTCGAACCAAAGGACTTCTTGAAATGCTTTCTGCCTAAGGGGAAGCTTCAAGGAGGAGGAGAGGTATGTGGGGAGCTTAGTTGGGCAGAGTTTTGACGAGCCAAGTGGCTTTAGAGGTGTGAGGAATGAGTAGAAGTGGTCTCCTTTTATAAGGGAGAGGAGGGGCTCTTTAGGAAAGAGTGAAAGTATTACTTTATAATATAATTATATTCGGTTTATAATGGTCCAAAAATCATTGAGGTCGAAGATAAGATGAGTCATATTCTAAATAACATAAACCAATAATAATTGGACAGGTTTTAGATAATATTTTAATCATTATAATCTTATTTATTTAGATGATTTATTAATGAGGTAAACATTGCATCATTATTGTGTCATTAATAATTTAAATTATTTGATGTCTAAAAATTTTAAATAAAATATAATTATGTAGGAAGTCTTTTTAGATTTCTAATGAATATTTATAATCGAAAATCCAACATGTATAACACTATGTAAAAATTGTTCTTCTAAAAGATGTAAGCTTATGCCATTTTATTTTTATTTTAACTTTATTAATATAATGTGTCATTATCACTTACAAGTGGATCCATGGGGTCCCAAAATAGACCCAAAGATTCCCATGGTCGACCATGTATCAACCAATAGGGTTAAGACACGTTTTAGGGTAATTTAGTATTATTATAATATTATTTTTTTAACCCTTATTTACCGGATTTACCCTTTAACCATGGTAAATAAAATATTTACCACAGTAACTATTCAAAATGTCTAAAAATAAAAGTTACCTATTTACACAATTTGAACATCCTGATTCCAAATATGGAATCAATTTTTATAAATTCAATACACAGAAGTGGCAGAAATTAATTTAAAATTAATTCCCGCTGTCAAAACAAAAAGCGAGTTTTTTTAAGAGATAATAACTATCAAAAGATTGACACTTGTTTATGTTCGGTTTAATTGTAAAATTATGTCCAATGATAAAAATTAAATTGAATGGTAAAAATATATTCTAAATATACTTTAAAACCACTCAAATTCATAATTTATCACTATTAATTATTTTTATTAAAAAAGTTGTTTTTAATTAAAATTTAGATATTTTCACTATTCATCAAAATATGAAAGTTATCCGAAATGTACCAAAATTTCACCCTAGGCTAATTTCGATATTCCGAATCCAAAAATGAAGTCCATTTTGAAATTTAAAATATATATCATTTCAAAAATTAAGTATTACTATTCACAATGGCTAGTTTAATTAGTTGTGGCGTGTGTTAGAACTCGAGGTTGCATACAACACACGCTATCACATTATTCGAAGGGAAACGTACCATGGAAGCTTGGGGTGTTACAGTGGGGATACCTATATTGAAACAAAAGGGAGAATAAATCCCTCAATATCCAAATAATCTAGTTGATTATTCAACTCCAATAATTCATTCATTGAAATTCTATAAGAGACATTGATATTGGTCTTCCATATAGTTATGTTCATTAATCTATGTTTTCTAATTCTTTTTCCAATGTTGTTGTTATGATTCATCTAATACCAAATGTTATTCCGGGACCCTAGAAACTTGGAGCCATTGCATTATTTTGTTACATTAGCATGATTATAAGGAATTGAATCCTAAAGGACCAAATATTTTATTCGTTTTAGAAATCCATATTACATACATTATACCCATAATATATTGGGAAATTAAAAATACCAATCTTAAGTATAATAAAATGAAATAAAATAATTACTATAAACTCATTCAAAGGATTCCTCTTCATAACCTAGGTAAAGGAAACACAATAAGGGTGGTATCAAATTCTCAATGATGGTATGTAAAATGTAATATATAATGAATCAATGGGTATAAGTGAACATAGTAAGATAAATAAAAGATAACACATTCCATTCAAATAACAAGATAAGGAATAATCAAAATGGTAAAGTGATAAAAAAAACAAATTTCATTTAATCAGTAAACTATGGATTAAATGTATTCATATATTTTTTCACATTAAAAACCCATGTATAATAATAATAATAATAATAACTGAAATATTAATTATGGAAATGCCTAATTTTTGGATGGCATGTGTAAGACACAATAAAAGCTATAATTTCCATTTTCATCTTCAGAAAAGTTTAATACATTATTTAGAAACCTATTTAATTTGGAAAAATTATTTATCTCATGAGATCCTATCGATTCATAATAGGAATATATAATATCTATTCCCCACCTATCACTACATTTCAAAAGCATACCTCATATCAAGTAATCAATAAATAAACAATATTAATTATTACATATCAAAATTTAATAAAAATTTGGATTTATTCATAGTGAAGGAAAAGTAACAGCATAGGTTTTGATGTTCATGAATGCAAATATCATTGAATGATCATAGAAAATATTATTATTTCAAATAATCATTAAACATTCCAAATTGCTCAACACCATTTTGTAACATTTGAATCATAACCCCATGAAGGAATAAAAATAAATTAAAATTACAATATAATGATAGTAAGGATGTTATTTTTATAACATGTTAAAATATATATATACACTATATAAAATTTAATTGGTTCATAAGAACAAATAAGCCTTAATGGAATGTTAATTGAGAGGAAATCCATTTCCATGCATTTTATTTTTTGTGTGAGAGGCCTTTAAACTCATATATATAGGTTTTAATAGTGTCTATAACTTACTAAAATACAATAATCTTGTATATATTGTCATATAATATCTTTTTATAATATTTTATTACCCTTTTAGTAACAATATTTCATTATTTTCATTATTCCGAGTGTTACATACCAATTTTTTCAGGTTTTTTTTAGCTTTCTATAATTTTTCATGTTAATTAGATCATGGTTTTTTTATAAATAGAATGTAAACCATTATCAACATATATATTAATTATATATGAATTTATAAAAATTCACAATATTTGGTTATTGGGAAAGAAGTGCATTATTCATGGAGAAGGTAGTCCATACGTACAGATGAACGCTACTTTGATTTCAGTATAATATTAAAAGAATAAAAAGTATGTGATATATATGTATATTTTAATTCCATTAATTTATTTATATCATATATATCACATAGGTTTAATAAAACCATCATTTATATGTTCTATGTACAGTGTGAATGAACTACATTGCTTTGAGAGGCAGTAGTGGGCACTTCCACAATTGATGTTACCATATTTACAAAAAAAAAAAGAAATCATAAGTTTATATATTATATTAATATTAAAGAAACTTAAATAAATTATAAATATCATATATATAATTTTTAAATAGTTTCTCCCATCATTATTTCTCCCATTAGAGGTGGTAATGAAAATATGAGCAATTATCATTTCATGAGGCAGTAGTTCACCGTTCACATAAACAGTAGGTTCCTTACGTATTATTTGGATGTGTGTGCAAGTAAAGTCATAAACCTTGAAATTAAAAAATAATATTATATTTTGGATACTTATGTTATTATATAGTCTTTGAATTATAATATTTAGTGTTGTATAATGAATATAAAATAAAAGAGCTCGAGGAAGGATGTTACCTCTTCTTTGGGTAACTCTTTTTGGTTTCCACCAAAAGGATTTCTTGGATGAAATTCTTCCCAAAATGCGTCTTCTACTTTTAGGAAAGATATTTTGGTGATCTATTTGGTTAGATCATGATCAATCAAATGTTGCCTGAGATGTTTGAGGAAGTGGGAAGGCTGAGTGTCTTTTTATAGTGGATGAGGAGTAGCACTCTTATAAATTTTTGGAAAGAAAATTCTTCCCACATTTTATCCAATAATAATTGGATCCAATAATGGAGAAATGTAGATATGGAAGAATATAGGGTCAATATTTATCCATAAAATTTACTTTTAATAAGTTTCTTGGCCATTTTTCCTCTTATAATTATGGTTTTGGTCATATGTCTGTAATTTTTTCCCTTAATCGTTGTAATTAATTTAAATTACATTAACATATATTTTTATAGAAAAAATAAGTTGACCATAATTTAAATGATAAATTATTTTTATTACAAATATATATTATAAATTTTCAATTTAAAATCACATAATTTGAAGAAAATAATTTAAATTTAACCCCACAGACATGATGATAATGCGGGTTTTAATGTAATAATATTCAAATGTTTGTTATGTTTTTTTATCTAATTTTAATAGTAAATTTATTAAAAAGATATAAATTAAATTAATTTAAAAAAATTGATCAAATTAAACATTAAAACCAATTTAATATGATATTTTTTCTTGATAAATAAATTAGATGAAAAAATAGTATAGAATTAAAATTATGAATTTTTCAATATTGAATATAAAATAAAAATTAAATGAAAAATATAAAAACATCACCTTATGCTAATTTTTTTGTTTCAATTTCAATTATAAAGTTTATTTTTTCATAATAATTTATAAAAGAGTCAAAAACTTTATTCAAAACAGGTTCCCCATTAAGAGGTGGTAAAACTGCCTTTATAAAATTATAGGTTTTTATGAATTATATTGGGTTTGTTCTTATCCTATGCATATCAAAAATATTGAATAAATTTTAAAAATATATTAGTGGATATATTATTTTTAATGTTACTATATAGACTCTCTAAAAGTTTGGTAATTTAATTGACAATTAAAATCATCACTAAATATAATTTTTTAAATCGGGTGTTGTGTGTATTGAAAAACTATCACCAAAATTATATTTATTCCAAAAGGAAAATATGGTAACGTATTTTGGATCTACATATATGATTTATTGATGCAATACTTATGAAACCCGATTATATTCCAAGGTATATGATATAAATAACTTTTTGGGAAAACTATTTCCTTTTTCGTTATGATATGATGAATTTCTTTTGATCTTTTATAAAACACCTATATGATTTTAATTATGTGATTGGTGAGATCATAATTATATTTAATAACAATTTATGGGGTAAATGTTGATTTTTAATGAGATAAAAAAGGTTGTAATAGAGACTAATGCTTTTTCAGTAAGGAACTATTTCCACTCTGTTAGTCTTGGGATTAAATATTAACTACTACGATCATTTCAAGAGATAGCCCCTTCGACTATGATAATAGTGGTGGTAAGCCTTTATTAATAAGGAAAGGATTTTCTATTCTTATTTTTATTCCAATAATATTTGTCTTATATCAATGTTATGATACCATATGTTATATTCTATGATTTTTTTTATTATTTGTTTATTATAAACTACCAATATTTATTCCAAGACTCATGTTTATGTCATATGATATACTAGGAATGGTTTCCTAATGTTATTATGAAGTCCTCATAATTTTATAATCATGTTATGTTAATATTTTCCTTATTTTCCCATACTGAGAATATAAACTCACCCTTAATTATGTTTTCATTCCCTAGGTTATAAATAAATTTATTAGGTATTAAATGTATAATAATGGTTGTACTTATAAAGATCTTAGTGGGAGATGATTTAGTTTACTCATGATCCATTTTTTTATGTATCCAGGATTTTATAATAACGTGATCTACATGATTATGGTGTAGATAGTGATATTAGGTAATGAATATTCTTATACTAATATGAGATATCTATGAATGAAATGTGTGTTTCCATATACGGATTAATCACTTCCATATATAAACATAGACCATGAAATTATTGGAAATTACAATATAACATTCATGGTAATTGATATTTCATTCGTTTGTCAAGATCTGCCACACTTTGGGATTTTTTCACATGATTCATGGTCCTTAGGAAAAAATATATATCCATTTGGATAAGAATGTATTATTTTATAAACAATACCCATTAAACATAGTGTTTTGTTTAAATCGTGTATTTAGAATGGAAGATAATTATCTTTTAGTAGAATATCACTCAAGATTGAAAGTTATTTTGTAAAGCTAATTTCACTCTAATAATTTCAAGAGTTTACATTTTTTATCTTTTGTGTGGCTAACTATTTTTATATATTTAGTACAACTAGGATTCAACATTATATTTTCACAACTTTTTAACTTCTAAAAACAATTAAAAAGTCATGAAGTACATGTTTAAGATTAATTTTCATTTTCTTAATATTATCTTCCTCATTTTTACACTTATTATTGTATACTTGATATTATCATCATTATCATTTACACCTATAATCATATCATATTATCCATAAAATGAAGTATTTTTCCAATCAATGGCTCTATTCAGTTCATTACCATGTTTATTTCAAATTTTATTTCTTAAATATATTCCATGTCTGATAAAGAGTTCATAAAACTCCAATGGGGTAATTAGTCTTTAATAAAAACAATGTAAACATTGGAAAAGAATTTTAGAAGGGTCATATGAATGATATTTTTAAACATCTATAACTCTTTAACCCATTCTTCGTAATCTTTTTCAATATGATTTCCATCCATCCATTTTCAATTCTTATCCCTCCTATTTGATTAAATAATACTCATTTTAGAAAATACACAATATGAATGAGATTATAATCCTAAAATATAATTCTCTATATATCATATTTGATTTATATTTTCATTTCATCAACAACTTGTTAAAACATATAAAGACCTTGAATTGAATGAATTTATAGTATTATAATAATTGTTTTATTATTATAAGAAGTCACACATAATAAATAATTATTATTTTAAATAGATTTACCAAGTGAGATAATAATGTAAAATTTTAAAATGGGGAACACCATCTCTAGTAAATTATCTTGATCAAAGGTCACATATCATAAATCAGCCTTTTGAATGTATCGTACAAACACATCCCAAAATATCTAGTCCAAATGATAATGTAAATTGCAGTAATATACTATATATTTCCATTGATGAATGAGTTTAGTTAAATAAATATCCTAGTGTTTTAATTTAGATTTTGTTTATGATAATTATCAATAAAAAATTGGAGATAAGTTGGTACATGAAATTTTGGAATATATCCTCCATGTTGTGGAATGATCCTAGATCCTAATTATTGTTCCTGACAACGTAAAGTCATTATTGTAGTTCATTGAAACAATGGAGTATGGATCCCCCTATCTAATATGTGGTACCCATCATCAAGCTACATAAATAAGGGAAATGCATGAAGTTATATTATAGATAACCCATATCATTTAATTAAGTTAATCTAGGTTTAATGAAATTTGGATGCATGGATATTTGTTCCACCAACTCTGGGTACACATTTCTTTCAAGTTATACAAATAATATTTGTTCCTCTATAGATTATATACTATTGATAAGGGAACTGATTAGATCATATTGGGGAGATTCCACACATGTGTAACCCTTGTATGTTTAACACACTCATGAAGTGGATAGGTCACAGTCTTAGAGTGGGAAGTCATACAGATCCACCCAAGTGTGATTTGTGGGGAATTATAGAATGTTCCCTTGTTGGGAGGATCCTCTTAACTCTGTCTTGATTGATTTATATATCACTATTTCTTCATGATTTTCCATTGATGATTGATGGGGTCATCATATACATGGCGAAGATTATGATGGTATCCTCATAATATAATAATTTTAAACATCTATTTATTCTAATGTTTCTTAAGAGAATCCATGATTAAGGCATCCATGTTGGTTACCACTATGGATTAGAGATCACCATAAGGCTAGAACACACCATTTATATTTTGTATGTTTTAATTAGAATTTGGGTGTGGTATTTCAAATAGTCTACCAATACCCATGGCCTATATTTGTTGATAATTATGATCAACACTCTATGGTTTACCTAGATCTTCTACACTTTTAAGAAAAATTATTTTTCATCTGCTTCATCATTGATTTAACACTCTTAAATTAATTAAGGAATGGGAATGATGACATTCAATATAGTATTGGTCAATGGTGTTGATTTACTTATATTTGTGGGATAGACCAGATTCTAGAACATATTATCATCATCTGAGGGTGATGAATAACTTTGGGGAATAATACCCCATCCATGGACTTTAACATGGGGATAATCCTCCATAATGATCTAGAATTGTGACATGAGACTTTTAGTATATACCTATTGGAAATTATAATCGTTTCCACCATTGTGGATATGTAAATATACTACGAACACATACTTTTTGATATTTTGGAACCACTAAATATTGTTCTTGATGTTCTTGATGCTTTGAGGATAGTTCACCTGATTGTGATAATGGTGGTTGAATTTCTCCAATAGATTCTAATGGAAATTTTTAACAATATTTTCCATGAGAAAATCTATGGTAGATAAGAATTTGATCACTAGTTATGAAAACATGATCAAAATTTATTCAATGGATAGATCCTCCCATAGGATCTTCGCCATTTTCTTATATAGAGGGGAAATTATCCTCAAATGTTTTTATTTAATGGGAATTAATTTTATAGAGTGATGAAATTCTCCATTATTATTTGTTTCTTGACAGGAGTGTTCTTATATCAACCCAACCTTTAATTATATTACTATCACATCATTTTAAAGATAAACAACATAATAGTATTACACATAGAGGATACCAAGGTTCGCTGTCTTGGGGAAACTAGGACCATACAAAACAATTACAACATCAAGCATAAACATTTATTCAATTTCTTCTTCTATAGATTCTTATTGTAACTTCTCCTATTCTTACCATGTGTAGGAACATGAGGATATTCATAAAAATCGGTGAGCTAAAATCTCAGTAAGAGGGTATATAAGAAGAATATAGAATGGGGTGAGAATAATCATGACATAGGAAAAAGATTATGAACATGAGAGGGGTATAAATAAAAGACTTGAAATGTGGCAAAGTATAAAAATGAAACATCATGTCTTAGTGGTTTACTACCAAACATACATGTAAACCAGCTAGAATCTTGTTCACATGTCATTTCAAATTTACTCATGAGATTCATCACTTTACCCAATGCATTGGAGCACTGTATAATTCTGGGCGCACCCATCCCATTCAAACATTCATATTGCACTATAAAATTCCAGGCACACCTGTCACATCATAATATTATCATTATCATGCATGCCACATAGAACATAAATCAATGTTTAAGATAACTAACCCATGGAAAGGATTGGGTTTCATCTCATAATAACACATTAAAAAACATTGGGTTCCCAAAACAAGGAGGGAATAACATACTTGATACATGAACCATCAACCTTGAATGAGAAGTAAAAGGCGTGTTCTTAGAAGAAAAGTTCTTTTGGAAAACATTTTGTTTGATATAAACAATAGTGGTGAACATATATATCCTAGAAAAGGAAAGAAAATGATGAAAAAATGATTTTAAAGGAGTAACCATATAAAAAAATGGAGTGAAAGAGGGAGGACCCGAAGAAAGAAAATTTGGTTCAAGATTTTCCCCTAACCTAGTATCTGAATGCTTCCTTCTGTTTAATGTCATGTATAATCACATTATATTCATTAATTAGAAATCCAAAACCTCTTTTACATTCATATGGTTCATTATGGTTTCATTATGTGATTTTATATGCCTTTGGATGAGTTATAGAGTTTAAAAACATTATTCGGGAATGATTATTTTTATGGTTTTCTTGAGTGGTTTACTTGTATTCTTAAATTGAAGTTTGGGTAGAACATGGGTAAAAATACATAACTGATATTACATGTTATTAATGATATTACATGATATTTAATGATCTTATAATGAATAATATTATATCCATGTAGATTAACTGTTAGATAAGAATTAAATGCTGATTTTTTGGGTTAATTTGGGCGGTTTTTTGATCACAATGAAGTGGTTTTAATTTATCACTTAGTAATATAGCCATAAGTTATTTCCAGAACTTTAAATAGGAAATAATACGTATAAAAAACTCTATTTCATCCATAAAATGGTTTCATTACCAGATCTGAAGGTATAAATGGAAGAAGAAATCATGTCGTTCTTGAAGGTGATAAATTAACACATCACGAACAACATTCTCTTTAATAAAATAAAAGGAAGTGGGAAATTGGGTTGGATAATATAATATCCCATTAGCATCATAAAATTAAATTATATTTATAATAATATAGTTACAATACCATTTGGATGAAGATATTTGGGGAGAGATCAAGAAATGAACTTGAACCTGAAAGGAAATTAAAGGAGAAGAGGGGGTGAAGTTACCTCTTAAATCCTCCTCTTGAGATTTTCCTTAAGGAAGATAGGCATGGTCTTTTGATGAGACCATTAGCTCCTAAAAATGTTATAGGGGCTGGGAAAGATTTTTGGGCAGAGTTTAGAGAAGTATTGGAGCTTGAGAGGTGTGAGGAAATGAGGGTGTGAAGGGTGGTTTTTATAGTTGACGGGAGAGGGGTTTCCTTATTATAAAATTCATTAGTTTATTAATTTCCCCTAAGACAAGGAATAGTGATTCTTGAATGAAAAAGAATACTAATTTTATCATGTGATCCCGAACCAAGTGGGATTACATCATCAGAACATCACACTTGACTCTATAATTAGCTTATATAGCTTATTTTTGTAAATTACGGTATTTCACTATTCCTAAAAAACTCAATTATTTTAGAAAAATCCCAAAAATTTACCCAAAACATTTTTCAACAGGAAGAATCCAAAAAATGAAGTCCATATTTTAAAAATTAATTTTTTAAATATTATTAATTTAATATTTAATTAAAATCATGGTTTGTTACTGAAAATAGTTTTAAAACATTCATTTAATTAGTCTAAAATATAGGTGTATCATAATTTCACTTGAATATTATTTTTATACTATCATAGGTAATGTTACTATTAATTAAGGTATATCACTATTAAAAATGGTATGTTACTATTCATTAGGGTAGGTTACTATTCACTAAAATTTATGTTTGTTTTATTAGACTCGAAAATTCATCTTGAACACAACTGTGTATGTCATATTTTCAAAATTCCAAACACAGAAGTGACAAACTAATTTATAAAGGTAACTTATCACTTATTAATTCATTATGTTGTGTTTTCATGTTATCTTATGACATAATTTTATGAAGGAAATTTCCATTGAAAAAATTTGGGTCGTTACTTTCGTCCCCCCTTAAGATATTTCACCCCTGAAATTTCACTTTACACAAACAGGTGGGGGTGTTTCTCCATAATTGCTTCTTCTAGATCCCATGTTTCTTCCTCAAACTTATGGTTCCTCCACAAAACAATGACAAGATGGGTTTTCTTGTTGTGTAGAACCTTATATCTCTGATCCAGAATCTTTTCTAGTTGCTCCTTATAGGAGAGATCATCTTGCAGCTGCAACACCTATGAGTTTAGTACATGTGAGGGATCAGGTATGTAATTCCTCAAGAGTGATGTGTGAAAAACATCATGAACTAGAGCCAAATTCGGTGGAAGTGAAATCCAATAGGCCACAACTCCTATGTGGTCAAGGATGTCAAAAGGGTCCAATATACCTTGGGCTTATCATCTCGAATCGCATGACTCTCTTCTATGGAGATATTTGAAGGAAGACTTTATCTCCACTGTCGAACTCCAAGTCCCTTCAACGGTTGTCAGTATAGCTCTTTTGCCGAACTTTTGCATCATTGATGTGTTTCTGGATGACTTGTACCTTCTCTATCATCCCCTGAACAAGATCAGGTCCAAGTAAATTTCTCTCTTCAACTTCATCCCAAAAGGATAGAGTTCTACATCGCTTTCCATACAGAGCTTCATATGGAGCCATCTGAATACTCGAGTGGAAGTTATTGTTGTATGAGATCTCAACCAATGGGAGATTCTGACCCAACCACCTTTGAATTCTAGAGATTAGGCTCTATGAATATCTTTAAGCATATGAATAGTTCTTTCATACTGGACATCAGTTTGGGGATGATAGGCCTTGCTAAAATTTAAATCATTACTCAAAGAATGTTGAAGGCTCCTAGAGAATTTATATGTGAACCTTGGATCACGGTCATAGAAAATTGAGATTAGAACACTGTGCAGTATCACCACATCCTTCACATATATCTTTGCAATTTGTTCATGCGAAATATCTTCCTGAATAGTGATAAAATGGGCAGTCTTGGTGATTCGATCAACCACAACCCAAATATCATTATTTCCCTTTGACATCTTTGGGAGACCCAGGACAATGTCCATACTAACATTTTCCCATTTTCACATGGTTATAGGCAATGGATGCATCATACCTTTTGACTTTTGTTGCTCAGCTTTAACATTCTGACATACCAAGCACCTTGATATATATTCCAGAATCTCCATCTTCATGTTATCCCACCCGAAGTGTTCTCAGAGATCACGGTACATTTTGGTAGTCCCAATATGGATAGAGAATGTTGAGCTATGTGCATTATCCAATATATCCTTCTTTATCCAAGGTGATTAAGTCACACAAATCTGAGTTCCAAACCGAATCACACCATCATCGTCGATATAGAACTCTTGCAGCTTCCCTTCCTTTACTGCATTCACCTTCTTTTGTATCTCCACATCATCCCTTTGTGTTTCTTTAATCTTCTCCTGGGTGGATTGTTGTGCAATCATTTGGGAAAGGTAGGAATCATCTCATGCCCTTATGATATCCAAATCCATTCTTTTCATATATAAGAAGATAGGTTCTTTCACAATCCATAACATGGATAGAGTAGCGGGTTATTTTCTACTTAGAGCATCAACTTCTTTGTTCGCCTTTCCAGAATGGTAGTTAATAGAGAAATCATAATCCTTGATTTTCTCTAACAATCTCCTTTGATGCATGATGAGATCCTTTTGTGTGAATATATACTTTAGGCTCTTGTGGTCGGTGTATATGTCAAACTTCTCTCCATAAAGGTATTTCCGCTAGATTTTCATGGAAAAAATCAGGGTTTCCAGCTCTAGATCATGTGTCGGGTAGTTCTACTCAAGGATATTTAACTGTCGTGAGGTGTAGGTTATCACAATATCTTTCTGCATGAGTACGCAATGCAAGTCTTTCTTTGAAACATAACTCTCTATCACAAAACATTCTCCACTATTCGGTAGTGTGAGTAGAGGTGCAGTGATTAGCCTTATCTTTAGCTCCTTGAAGCTTCCCTCACATTCTTCCATCCAGACATACATTACCCCTTTCCCTGTTAACTTAGTTTTCAAGCTTGGAATTTGTGAGAAGTTTCTCACAAAATGGCGGTAGTACCTAGCTAATCCAAGAAAACTACGGATTTTTGTGATACAAGAGGGCCTGGGCCATTCCTCAATCGCCTTTGTTTTTGAAGAATCCACAGAAATTCCCTCACTTATGATCACATGTCCCATGAATGTGACTTGTTTCATCCAAAATCCACAATTGCTAAACTTGGGGTACAACTTCTCCATTCTCAAAGTCACTAACACATGTCTTAGATGTTCTTTATTTTCCTCCTTTCTCTTGCAGTAGATGAGAATATCATCAACAAACACTACCAAAAATTTGTCAAAATATTTTCTAAAGACTCTATTAATCAAATACATGAATATTGCAGGGGCATTAGTAAGTCTGAAGGGAATCCCCAAAAACTCATAGTTCACATACCTTGTACGGAAGACAGTCTTCTGAATATCTTCCTTATTCACATTTACCTGATGATATCCAGAACGAAGATCCACCTTTGAGAAGTATTGAGCTCCCCTTAACTGGTCGAACAAGTCATCAACCTTTGGGAGAGGATACTTATTCTTTATGGTGATCTTGTTTAGTTACAAATAATCGTTACACAGCCACAATGTTCCATCCTTATTCATCACAAAGAGCACTGGTGCACCCCAAGGTGATGCACTAGGGTGTATGAACCCTTTGTCCAGATGCTCTTGCAGTTGCTTCTTTAACTCCTCCAGTTTTGTAGGATCCATCCTATAGGGACACTTCAAGATAGGAGTAGCTCCAGGTATGAGTTCAATTGAGAACTCTACCTCATGATCTGGGGGAATTCCGAGTAACTCTTCTTGAAATACATCGTCGTATTCCCTTATGATGGGAATTTCCTCAAGGATGGAACTTTCCTTCAACTCAACCATTTGGGTGGGGTATGCTTCTTCATAGGGAATCAAAACCCACACCATTGAAGGATTTTTCAATGGATATTCATGATCTTCCTTGAATTTGTAGAGGAGCATGAGATTGTTAAAAATATGAAAAGATATTTTCTTTTCCTGACAGTTGATATCTGCTCTATATAACGAGAGACAATCCATTCCCATTATAGCGTCGAATTCTACCATGGGAAGTATTACAAGTTTTTTCCACAAGAATCCTCCCACATACAACAAGAGGAGAAGAGTCAAACATATGGGTTTCCATGATTGCACCGCTAGGTGTTTTTAAAGATATCTCTACTTCAAGGATTCGGGGCTTCGATTCTATAGTTGTAGAAAACTTTCAAGATATAAATGAATGTGTAGAACCAGAAGCAAGTAATACTTTTTCCATTCTTGGGTGAATAGTAATTTTACCTTGTACAACTTCATTATCATGCTCCACATCTGCAGTATTGATGGCATAAGCCTTCCCTTGTTCCTTTGGCTTTTGTGGTTTCTTACATTGATTACCCTTGAGAACTAGAGGTTTAGTGCAATGACTTTCATAGTGCCCTACCGCCCTATAGTTGTAGAATTGAACCATGAGTGGTTCTCTCCTTTCTTCTTCCACATTCTCCTTCCTTTTCATGTATTTTCGACACTCTTGATCATGGTGTCCTTATTTCCCACACTTGAAGAACTTCCCCATCCCATTGAGGTAGTTATTATGGTGAAACATTCCATATTTTTTGCATGTGGGTCGTTGAGTTTTCTTCCCACTTTTGTCATTTGATCCTCTAACATGAAACTCTATCTTTCGATTCTTATCCCCATATCCATGGGACCATTCTCCAAACCTCAACTCCACTTTGAGGTCACATCGAAAAACTTCTTCACACCTCCCAATGTCTCAAATTGAAATAGCCTTTCGAAGGTGTGGTTTTAATCCACTAAATAATCTATCAATTATTTCTATCATTGTTGATAACAAAACCCGAAGCGTACCTTGCAAGACTTGTGAAATTCACTTCATAGGTTGTGACAGATTCTCCTTCTTTATTGTTGAGCTCTATGAATTCTCTATCCATCTTCATACGAAGAGTTTATGGGAAGTACTTATTAAGAATCATTATCTTAAAGTCTTCCCATTCCATCTCTTCATTTTCCTCCCTTGGCATCATGTTCATAATAAAATCCCTCTATTTATCAGCCTCTCCATCAAGACGATAAATGGTTAGAATCAAATTCTTTGTCTCAATATAGTGAAGCATAGAAAAGATCATCTCCATGGATTTGACCCACTGTTCTGCAACTAGTGGATTGAAAGATCCAATAAACCTCAGTGGTTGTTTCCACATAACACATTCAATATCCAGTTTCTCCCTCTATGGTGAAGGAGGAAATTCCCCATTATAATGTTTATTGTTTATAACCTGAGATAATTGGTTAATCATCTCCACTTTGTTTTGAACTCCTCCTCCCAAATCATTTGGGATGTCATTCGAGAAATCGTTGCATTCGCCCTTGCACGAGTTTTTGGACTGATTTCTCTTACTTCACACAATTTTCTAAAATAGAAAAGGTTTGAACAAAACATAAGTTAAAATGTCATTAATAAATTATTAATTTAAATAATTTATACCCAAAATATAACATATGGGATCCCAATGTTTATATTCTTGTGTGCATATTTGTACTTAGTCTCATGCTAGTGGTTTTCACTAGGGTTCACTAATCATAATTCCCAAATTAACCTAACCTTTCCACTGATACCAACTCAAGTGACCCAACCTTTTCTTACATTACTATTAAATCATTTTAAAGATAAAAAAAATAATAGTATTACACATAGAGGATCCAAAGGATTAGTGCCTTGGGTAAACTTGGACAGTAAATAACAAATACAACATCAAGCATAAACATTTATTTAATTTCTTCTTCTCTAGATTCTTATTGGTAGGTGTCCTCTCCTTAGTACATGTAGCCACCTGAGGATATACATAAAAAGGGGTGAGATAAAAGCCCAGTAAGAGGATAGATAAGAATAATATGGCATGGGGTGAGAAAATTCATGACATAGGCAAAGGATCATGAACATGAGAGGAGCATAAACAAAATACTTGAAATGTGGAAATGTTTAAAAATGAACCATCATGTCTTAGTGGTTAACTACCACACATACTTGTGAACCAATATAGAATATTTTTCACACATCATTTCACATTTACTCATGAGATTCATCACTTTACCTAATGCATTAGAGCACTGTATAATTCCGGGCTAACCTGTCACATTAAAACATTCATATTGCGCTATATAATTTCGGGTACAACCGTTACATCATAATATTATCATTGTCATGCATGCCACATAGAACATAAATCAACGATTAACATAACTTACCCATGGAAAGGAATGGGGTTCATCTCATAATAATACATTCATAAACTTTGGGTTCCCAAAACAAAGAGGGAAAAACATACTTGATACATATACCATCAACCTTTAATGAGAAGTAAAAAATACTGGTGAACATGTATATCCTAGAAAAGGATAGAAAATTATGAAAAAATGATTTTTAAGGAGTAACCATATTAAAAAATGGAGTGAAAGAGGGATAACTCGAAAAAATAAAATTGGATTCGACATTTTCCCCTTAACTTGAATCTGAATGTTTCCTTCTATTTAATGTCTTCTATAACGACATTATATTCATTAATTAGAAATGAAGAACCTTTTTCACATTAATATGATTCATTATGGTTTCATTAAGTGATTTTATGTGCCTTTTTATGAGTTATATAGTTTAATAACATTATTCGGGAATGTTTGTTTTTATGGATTTCTTTACTGGTTCACTTGTATTCTTATATTGGTGTTTGGGTAGAACATGGGTATACATCCAGAACTAATATTACATCTTATTAATGATATTAAGGGATATTTAATGATCTTATAAAGAATCTTATTATATCCATGTGGATGAGTAATTAGATAACAAATAAATGAAGATTATTTGGGTTAATTTGGGCGGTTTTTCGATCACAACGAACTTATTTTAATTTATCACTTAGTAATATGGCCATAATTTATTTCTAGAACTTTATATAGGAAAAAATACATATCGAAAATTATATTTCAACCATAAAAATGCTTTTATGGATAGATCTGAAGGTATAAATGGAAGAATAAAGGATGTCGTTCTTGAAGGTGATAAACTAACACCTCACGAACAACGTTCTCTTTAATAAAATAAAATGAAGAGGAAAAGGGGGTTGGATGATATAATATCCTATTATCATCATAAAATTCAATTATATGTATTATAATGGAGTTACAATACAATTTGGATGAAGATAGGTGTGAATAGATAAAGAAATGAACTTAAACTTGAAAGGAAATTAAAGGAGAAGAGGGAGAGAAATTACATCTTAAATCATCCTATTGGGATTATCCTTAAGGAAGCTAGACTTGGTCGTTTGATGAGACCAGAAGATCTTGAACGTGGGAGATGGTCTAGGGAAGATTTTTCAGCAGAGTTTAGAGAAGTCTTGGATCTTTTGAGGTGTGAGGAAATGAGGGTGTGAAGGGTGGTTTTTATAGTGGAAGGGAGAGGGGTTTCCTTAATATAAAATTCATTAGTTTATTAAATTCCCCTAAGATAAGAAATAGTGAGTCTTGAATGACCGAGAATATAAATATTATCATGTGGTCCCGAAAAAAGTGGTCTTACATCATCATAACATCACACATGACTCTATAATTATCTTATTTAGCTTATTTTTGTAAATTACGGTATTTCACTATTCCTCAAAAATTAACGAATTTCAGAAAAATCCCAAAATGTTACCTGAACCATTTATCAACGTGTAGAATCCAAAAGTGAAGTCCATTTTTCAAAAATAAATTTCTAAATATTATTAATTTAATATTTAATTAAAATTGTGGTTTATTACTAAAAAACATTTTTAAAACATTTATTTACTTATTCTAAAATATAGGTCCATCATATTTTCACTTGAATGTTATTTTTATACTATCACAGGTAAGGTTACTATTAATTCGAGTATATCACTATTCATAAGGGTATGTTAATATTCATAATGGTAGGTTACTATTCACCAAAAATTATTTTTGTTTTATTAGACTCCAAAAATCATCTTGAACACAACAGTGTATGTTAGATTTTTAAAATAATATAAACAGAAGTGACAAACCAATGTTTAAAGGTCACTTATCTCTTATTAGTTCATTATGTTGTGTTTTCATGTTATTTTATGACATAATTATATGAATATAATTTCCATTGAAAAACTTTTGTTCTTTACAGTTCTTGTATGAGATAACATACCACAATCTGAGAAGGTTTTACACATTGGTATATTAGTATTTAGTAGTGTATCTATTTTGAAAAAATGGGTCTATATCCTTTTGTAGATATTGATTTTTCAATACACATGACTCAATATTATTTTATACCTCACCCTATATCACTATGTTAGATCCAGAAAACTCTTTTGCCACTGATTTATATGTGGATATAAGGGTTGCTGCTGGGGATTGGAATGATTTTCAATTTTTAATAAGAATAGATGATATGAAATCCTCTATTCATAGGAATTTATATAGGGAGCTTTGGATTTTTTTCACCATAGCATCAATAATTAAAATCTTTAGTCATTGGTTTCATACCACCAAGGTCTGTTGGGGAAGATAAATGAATATATTCATATATTACTTAGTAGTATAGAATTTTAAATAATAATTGGAAATTTTTCCATTGAATACACTAATGTCCCTTCTGGGGAAACTGTGGTAATTCCTCAAATGTGAGATTTATTGTGTCCTAGGAAAAATTTCATCTACAATGTTTTTGATGTTAGTAAGAGGATATCCATGATAGATATTGGTGGAACCAATGGTTTGTAGAGAAAATCTAATATTCATGGTGGTCGTGTGGGGTCTTGATCTAAGTCTAAATAATAATATCCTAATTCCATTTTCCTGATGATAGTGGACGAAATTCCATATGTAAGAGTTTATTCTCATGGAGTCGGAGTGACACCCTACACCTGGTGTAACATCCATGAAATCTAGGCCAAGGAAACTGGAGCTATATTAGCCTCCACTTACTTAGCTATAGGATGGGATTCACTATGCTAACAACAATTTTGGGGGTGGGATCGCTCATTGATGACTCCTTGGTGAAACTTGCGGTTTTCACACCATGGATGAATGAAACCTCCTTATATTAAAGGAAATTTATAAGGACTCAACCTTAAACATTACATAATCTTGAATTATGTTAATAATTCGAATGAAGGATTATTTCAAGTTTAGAGATTTAGAGAAAAAGGTCATAACATATATATAAAAACATGAATATTACATGTAGAAACTTCTACATAGTATCTATTTTTTTGAAAATAAAAACTTATGAACAAAAGTTCCATGTCCAGTTCCATGTTTAAGACAGAATTAATTCTCCTTGATCCCAATATTGACCCTATTCATCATTAATTCTTGTGAAAAACATTTCAAAAAAACTTGGTAAGGGCATAAAAAAGATCATTAAGGGTTATAAAACAATGAATGAAATCATTAGTACACTAATACATACAAGTCACTAAAATAATACTTTTCAATATTTTACATACCACACAATATCAAAATATTTATGAATAATTCATAGAAATCAAAAATCATAAAGGTTACTTGTGGAATAAATAACATACTTACATTTTATCCTTCACAGCTAAATAGGGAGTTACGTTTGGAATACCCATCATAGAATATTCCATAAATCTATTTGGAGAAACATTACCATTTACCACCTTCACATTACCCAATGCATTAGAGAGATAGCTTGGGTTCACCTATCCTAGTGATATCACTAAACCACTTGTATACGTAAACAATTCCCAAGAATAATAACATATTCAAAACACATAAAACAAATATAAAGGAACAATAACATTGCCACATTTCAATAACTATATATCATTTAAATATATTGACATAAAAAATCCATTATAAAACCCATTTTCATTAGAAAAATATTTAAAAGAGAATATGGTATTTATTTTCATTTGAAAAACATTATGGCTTGTTAATGAAGCCAATGATCAAATAATACTCGTGGCGGCGGAAAGGTCGTTCTCACCAAATACTTAAAAAAGAAACATTATTTTTTTCATTTAGTAAAACACATACTAGAGAAAATATTCACTTTTAATGAGAATAAAATTCAATGGTATTTATATATCATATAAAATAAAGACGTGTACAAAACAAAATATGTCTCAGTGAAAGGAGATTGAGACAAAGTCCCTTACCTCGTGTCTGACTTGACTAGTTCATTCTTTAATATCTTGAATACTAAACTAATGTATATTTATACTTTATTAAGTAACTTTTCCAAGTTTATTAATCTTTTTATATCACTTATGTCTTTTTTATAAACATTATTTAATCATTTAAGTTAACAACGATCATTTTTTCGATATTCATTACTTGAGTCAAAAATGAACTTCTTATAATTACAAGTTGTTCTTGTGGTCAAAAGTTTATTATCTCCATAATGATATTTATGATTTAGAAATTGTATATATCATATATAACCAGTATATATAAGCATTTATAATAGTACATAACATATGGAGATCAAAAATTAAATGCACCATTAATGGAGACGGTAAGTCGTATGTACGCATGACCGCTACTTTCATTTCTATTTTGTATTTAATTGAATGAAGAATTTTTAATAAATAGTTGTATTATAATTCCAATATAATATCATATATAGTTTCATTATTTCCTTCATTTATAAGTTCCACATATGGCCATGACCGAGTCATATCACTTTGAGGGGGCAGTAGTCCACACTTCACCAAATAAAATTATCGTTTTTACTCACTATAGAAACCATAATGGTATTATATAAATCAAAAATACAGAAGCACTGAATCAATATAAATATTACATATATGAAATATAAATACAATGTCATCTTAATGGCCACCATTAGAAGAAGTAGTATATAATTGAACAATCATCGCTTCGTGAGGTAGTATTTCTCCATCCATAGAGACAGTATGTTCTTTACCCATTAAATAGTTGTGTATGTAAGTTTAGTTATAATTATTATCATAATAACAACACAGAATATTTAGGATACTAATTCTATAATAAAATATTAATAAAAATAATTTAAGTGGTTGGTGAAGTTAAGAAAAGAAAATAACTTAAGAGATGATGTTTCCTTTAAATCGGGTAACTCCCTTTGGTTTGAACCAAAAGAATATCTTGAAGTTCTTTATGCATAATGTAAGGTTTTTATGAGTAAGATAGGTATTTATGGGGCTTAATTGGGTATAGTTTTGATGAGACAATGGGGTTGAGAGGTGTGGGTAATGGGTTAGAGCTGAAAGATTTTTATAAGGGGTAGGTCGGCCTCTATAAAAATGATTGAAAATATTATTTTATTATATAATGATTCTCAATTTATAAAAGTCAAATACTCATTAAATAAAAGATTAGATGACTCTTTTTCAAAATAAAATAATCAAATAATAATTGGATAGGTTTTGGATATTGTTTTAAATTTAATAATCTTATTTATTTAAATCATTCATTAAAACGGTAAACACTGCATCATTATTGTGTAATAAATAATTTTCTTTATATGATGTCTAAAAATAATAAAAACAATGAGGTCAGAAATATTTTTATATTTCTAATTTATATTTATATTCAAAGATATAACTTATATAAAACCATGTAGAAATTTATTTATTAAAAGATATATGTTTATGTCGTTTTTTGTGTTTACATAAAATTAATTAACATAATGTGTAATTATCACTCTTAGGTGGCTCCATGGGGTCCCAAAATCTACCCAAGGATGCCTATGGTTGGAAATGTATCAAAAAATAGGATTAGGACACATGTTAGGGTAATTTTGTATTATTATAATATTATTTTTTACCCTTATTTACCATATTTACCCTTTTACCGTAGTGAATAAAATATTTACCGAAGTAAATAATCATAATGTCAAAAAAATAAAAGTTACCGATTTACACAATTTTTACCTAATTAATCCAATTATGGAATCCATTTTTCCAAATTAAATACATATAAGTGGCTGAAGTTAATTTAAAATTAATTCTCTTTGTCTAAACAAAAAAGTGAGTTTTTAAGAAATAATGACTATCAAAAGATTGACATTTTTTTATGTCCAATTTCAAAGTGAAATTAATTTCAATGACCAACATTGAATTAAATGGTTAAAATATAATCTAATTAAACTTAAAAAAATTAAAATAATAATATAACTATATAATTATATTATATGAAATGGAAATTTTGAATTAAAATACAAAATTTTTCACTATTCATTTAAAAATATATTTTATTAGAAAAAACCCAAAAATTTACCCAATGTATATTTTGATGTCCTAATTATAAATTAGAATTTTATTATGTCAAATATAACATATTAAAGTGATAAAAACTATATTTAAAAATGTTTCTCCATCAAAAGGCATTAAATCGACCTTTTAATGAATATGAGACTATTTGTGCTTAAAATTTGATTCATTCACATTTTAATCCTATAACATTAATTGGATAAATGTAAAAAAAAATTAACATAAATTTATAATTATATTGTAGTTAGTTATATTAATTCCTTCCAATACAACGTTTAGGCGGTAACTACCATTTAAAATAATATTATATTATTATTTTTCAATATGAATTAGCATTTTGTGCAATATATTTCTTCGAATAAACAAATTGTTGTTTATCGAGTATGACATCACAAATATCTTCCACATTAAAGTCAAGTTAATACATAATTAAAAAATACTAATAAGTATGAAAATATTATATTCTTTATTTACCTGGGATGTTACATCCTTCCCTCCTTTTTATGAATTCCATCCCCACAATTCTATTCACTTATCAAATAAGTGGGGGTATTTATCCCTCACAAAATTCTCAGATTCCCACGTTGGCTCTTCAATGATATGATTTTTCCACAAAAAATTTACCTAATTTATTACCTTATTCCGCAACACTTTATCTCTTCGTGCAATAATCTGAGCTGGTTGTTCATCATAAGAGAGAATCTCTTCCAACTAAACTACCTATGGGCTAAAAAAATGAGATAAATCTGGGATATACTTTCTCAACATTAAAACTTGAAAATCAGTTTGTACATGGGATAAACATTGTGGTAAAGAAACTCTGTATGCAACTAATCCAACATTCTTTAGGATTTCATAGGGTCCAATGAACCTTGGACTCATCTTTCCCTTCATAACAAGACAAATCACCCTTTTCCATGGAAACACATTGAGAAAGACATGATCACATAACTCAAATGAATGATCCGTCCTATGGTTATTCGCATAACATTTCTACCTTCTTTGAATAGTTCTCTTTTTCTTTTTGAATTAAAAGATAATTTTCTACCATATCTTCTTTCTAATTCTAGTCCGATCAACTTCATTTCACCTACTTCATCCCAAAAATCATGGGTTCGACACCGATTTCCATACAATGCCTCAAATGGAGCCATCTGTATACTGAAATGAAAACTATTATTATTTGAAAACTCAACCAAAGAAAGTTTTTTGTTCCAAAAACCCTTTTAATCTAGTGAACAAGCACATAAAATATCCTCTAATGTCTGAATTTTTCATTCTGACTACCCATCTGATTGTGGATGAAAAGCGGTACAAAAATTCAATTCAGTACGCAACATCTCTTGAAGGCCTTTTCAAAAGTTATAAGTAAACCTCGGATCATGATTAGATTAAATATAGAGGGTAAATCCATGAAACATGACTATATCTTTAACTTACAACTCAAGAAAGTTGATATTGAGACAATGTATATCGAATAAGAAGGAAATGAGATGATATAGTCAATCGATCAACAATAAACCAAATTGAATTATTACCTTGAGATGTATTCAGTAATCCCACAACAGAATCCATGGATATATATTCCCATTTCTACTCTGGAAATAGTAAAGGCTAAAGAATCCATTTTAGTAACTGTTTCTCTACTTTAACCTAATGACAAGTCAAACACTTCACAGTAATGTCAGCAAAATCTATTTTCATTCCATCCCACCAATAATACTCTCGAAGATATATGTGCATATTAGTACTACCAGGATGAAATTAAAATTGAGAACTATGAGTTTCACATAACAATACTTTCTTCAACTGGGAATCACAAGGCTCACAAAATCTCTTTCCAACCCACAAATTACAATCATTATCAGTGTTAAAATCAGGAAACTTACCCTTCTAAAATAACTCTACCTTTTTCTTATACTCACTATCTTCCTTCTATTCATTATTAATTCTATAGATATAGATTATTTCACTAACACCTGAAACAAAAAAGAGGAAACTCCTAAATAAACAACATATATTCCAAAGTTCATCAAATCATTAATCAATGTATCTTACTCCAAAGTAACATGGTTAATGTAGCATTACTTTTATGAATCAAAGCATCCACCACTTTATTTTCCTTTACATGATAGTAATCAATCATGCAATCATAATCCTTGATTAATTCCAGCCATCTTATCTATCTCATGTTCAATTATTTCTTTGTGAATATATACTTTAGTCTTTTTCGGTCAACATATATTTAACATTTTACTCCATATAGATGATGCCTCCAAATTTCTAAAGCAAAAAAAAGTGGTAGCTAATTCCAAATCATGTGTAGGTTAATTTCACTCATGAGATTTCAACCGATGTGAAACATGATAAATTACATGATCATTCTATACAAGGACATAACCAAGTCCTTCCAACAAAGAATCATTATAAAAAACAAACTAAACATTTCTGGAAGGAAGTTCCAAAACCAGAACATTCACTAATATTCGTTTCAATTCCTAAAAACAATAATGAAACTGTTTTTTTAATAAACATAACACTTTTTGAAGTTAACTTAGTCAGCGAGCAAGATAACTATGCCAAAGTTTCATAAAACATCAAGTAATAACATGCTAAACCAGGATAACTATGGATCTCTGTGGTATTGGTTGGTCATGGCCATTCTTCTACAACTTTTCTCTTAGCAGTATCAATTGTTATGCCATTTTCTGAAATATTGTGACCAAAGAAATGAATTTTTTTTAACCAAAACTCACACTTTCTGAATTTCCCATATAGATTCTTTTCTTTTACTGTTCAAAATAAAACCCTTAAATGACTTTCAAGTTCTTCTTTAATTTTAGAATACACCAAAATATCATCAATGAACACAACCACAAAATTATCTAGTAACTCACAAGAAGCTAAATCCCTTTGATACTTTGGATTTAATCCTGAGTAAAAATGATTTATTTTACTATCAAGATATCATATGAAATTTAGAGCATACCTTTCCAGTTGAGTAAATTTTTCTTCATAAGTAGCCACTGAGTCATCTTCCTAACTCTATTCCAATAATGGGTTTTCAATCATTAGACAAACTACCATAGGAAAATATTTCTTAAGAAAAATCATTGAATTCATCCCAATCAATAGCATCAATCTCCTCACTATCCCTGATATTTTTCACCATATAACACCACTGATTGGCTTTACCTTTAAAATGATAAACATTAATACAAACCTTTTGAGTTTATAAACACCCCATGACTTCAAAAATCTTTTCTTGTTCTTTAATCCACCCTTAAACTCGCACAAGGTTAGATGATCCTCTGAATGATGGGGGATTTTTTCCTCATGAAGTTATCTCCTACTTATATGTTCCTCTATAGTAGATATGGATGATAACATTCATGGATACCACCACCATTTATAGCTTGAGTCAACTGTTCAATTACAACAAAAAACTGTTCAGTTTTGATTCTGACCACCTCAGGTTGCTGATTTGGAAGGTTTTCTTCCTCCTGATGATAACTTATCATAGCTACCTTGTTTCTACTGTGGAAACCCATTCTAAACTCAGAAATATCTTTAGTGAGAAACATGGTAATAAGTAAATTATATATCATCTAAATATTATAATAAATTAATTTATGGATACTAATTAACTATATCATTACTCCTAATGTTGTCTAAAATGACCTCTCATACCAGCTATAAGGATACAGCCTAAAAAATTAAATAATATTGAATTAAGTAAATAATTCACATCTAGGATCTATTCATGTTTCGATATTATGAGAATTAGTTCATAACATATACATAACTACTAGAATATTAAATGCAGACACTTCTACACAGTATCCATTTTTTCATAAAATAAAAAATCTTGAAAAAATAACCATGCATAGTTCAATGTTTTAGACACCATGACTTTTACATGATCCCATAATTGACCCTATTAATCTTTATGTCTTATGAGAAAACATTTAAAAAACATGGGATGAGCATAAAAAGCTCAGTAAAGGTTATTAAAAAAATAAAGAAAACATTAGTCCCTTAATAAATAAAAATCAATGAAATCATACTTTTCAATCTTTAACATACCACAGAAGACCATAAGATTTATGAATAACACATGGAAATCATAAATCATAAAGGTAACTTGTGGAATACAGAACATACTTACCTTGTTGACTTCATAGCTACATATAGAGTTATGTTTGGAATACCCATCACAATATATGCCTAAAATATATTAGGGGAAACATTAATGTTTACCTCTATTAAGTTACCAAATGAATTGGAGATCTCTCTTGAGATCACCCTCCCTATATTTATCTCAGAACCACTCATATACATAAACAATGCCCATGAACCATAAAATATTCATAACACATAAATCAAATATAATTGAAAGCTAAAATTTCCATATTTCCATCACAATATATCATTTAAATATATTGACAGGAAAAATACATTATCAAAACCATTTTCAATAGAAAAATATTGAAATAAGTATTTGGTATTCATTTTCCTTTTAAAAACATTACAGATTGTTATGGAATCCAAATATCAAATAATACTCGCGGCGCCGGAAAGGTACTTGTCCCCGCGTATGTTAAATAAAAATATTCTTCTTGTTGTTTAATAAAACGATTCGTACAGAAAATATTCACATTTAATGACAAGAAAATTCAATGATTTTTATGCATCATATAAAATAATGTCAGGTATAAAACAAAATATTCCTCAATTAAAGGAGATTGAGACGATGTCCCTTCCCTCGTGTACGACTTGACTCGTCCGTTCTTTATTCTATTGAATAATAAACTAAAGTTAATATCTCATTTCTTAAGAACCTATTTCAAGTTTATTATTCTTCTTATATCACTTATTACTATGTTATAAACATTTTGTAATAATTTAAGTTAATAAAGGTCATTTTTTGATATTTGGATTGTGAGTCAAAAATGAACATCATATAATAACAAGTTGTTCATGTTATCAAAATTTAATTAACTCTATAATTAAGTTCATGATATAGATATTATATATATATATAATATATATACAGTATATATATTTAATTATAATAGTACACAACATTTTGAGATCAGAAATGAAATGCTCCGTTCATGGAGACGGTAAGCCATACTTATGCATAAATGCTACTTTCACTTTTATTTTTTATTTAATGGAATAAAGAATTAATGATACATAGGTATATTATAATTATAGTATAATATCATATATAGTTTCATTAACCTCATCTTTATGTGTTCCATGTATGGCATGAATGAGTCATATCACATTGAGGGGCGGAAGTCCGCACTTCCTCAAATGTAATTATCATATTTACCCACTATAGAATCCATAAAGGTATTCTATAAATGATAATTACATAATCATATAAATAATATAAATATAATTTATATCACATATAAATTAAATTCAATATTAATGTTCCGCATGAGAGGTGGTAGGAGATAATTGAACAATCATCGTTTCAGGAGGAAGTAGTTCGATGTCCACAAAAACAATATGGTCGTTGCCCAGTAGATGGATGTGTGCTTAAATGTAGTAAGAATACATATCATAACAACAACCTAGTATACTTAGTATTATGTTGTTGTTAATAAAATGAATTAAAAGTGTTTAGGGTGTTGGACATGTAAAATAAAAGAAAATAACTTAAGAGAAGACATTGCCTTTAATTCGGGTAAATCCCTTTAGTTTGTACCAAAAGGATTTATTGAAGTGCCTTCTACCTAAGGTAATAATTCTAGGAGGAAGATAGGGATGTACAATGAATAATTGGGAAGATGTGGGACAATCCAAGGGGCTTGGGTGGTGTGAGTAAAGGGTTAGAGTCGAGGAGATTTTATAAGGGGGGATGGGCTCTTTAGGAATGTTTGAAAATATTATTTTATTATATAATGATTCTTGGTTTCTAAAGGTCCAAAAAAAATTAATGTAGAAGATAATATGACTATTTTTTAAAATAAAATCATCCAAAAATAATTGTATAGTTTTTGGATACTGTTTTATTTTTTATGATCTTATTTATTTAAATCATTCATTAATGATGTAAACACTATATCATTTTTATGTCCTAAATAACTTTAATTATTTGATGCCTAAATTTTTTAAAGAAACACCATGATGTAGGAAATATTTTAATATTTATTACTAATATTTATAGTCTAAGAGATAAATTATATAACCACATGTAAAAATTGATTTACTAAAAGATATATGATTATGTCATTTTAATCATTACTTTAAATTAATTAATATAAAGTGTACTTATCACTCTTAGGTGGCTCCATGGGGTCCCAAAATATACCAAAGGATGCCAATCGTCTGAAATATATCAACCAATTTGATTATAGAACATTTTATCCAAATTTAATATTATTATAATATTATATGATTACCCTTATTTACTGGATTTACCGTTTTACCATAGTAAATAAAATATTTACCGAGGTAAATATTAATAATCTATAAAAATTAAAGATACCTATATACACAATTTGGACCACTAGAGTCCAAATTTTGAATCCATTTTTACAAATTCAAAATACAGAAGTTATAGAAATTATCTTAAAATTGATTCCTATTGTCAAAACAAAAGGTGTGTTTGTATGAAATAATAACTATCCAAATATTCACACTTGTTTATGTCCAATTTCAAAGTGAAATTACATAAAATGAACAAAATTGGATTAAATGGTAACATTATAATCTATTTACACTTAAATACAAATTAAAAAGATATTCTAACCTTATAAATAAATTAGATTAAAAGGAGGTATGGAATTAAAATAGAGTATTTTTCACTATTCATTAAAAATGAATTTTATGAAAAAAATACCAAAAAATTACCCAAAAAAAATTTTTATTTACCAATTCTAAATAATATTTTTATTTTTTAAATTATGACATATAAAAGTGATGAAAACTAGATTAAAAAACAGTTCTCCATCAAAAGACGGTAAATCGGCCTTTTAAATAATATTAGACTATTTGTGCTTAAAATTGGATTCATTCACATTTAAATATCTATATTTCATTGCATAAATGTAAAAATATTTAACCAACATGTATAATCATATATTTTTTAGTCATATTAATTCCATCCAATACAACGGCAAGGCATTTACTACAATTTAAAATAGTATTATATTATTATTTTTCAGTTTGACTCAATATTTTTTGCAACATAAGATTTCAAAGAAATTCATTGTTGCGTATCGGGTACGCCATCAAACATAGCATCCCAATTAAAGTAAAATTAATATTTAATTCACAAATATAAATAAGTATAAAAATATCATATTCTTTATTTACCTATGATGTTACAAAATTAATGTTAGTATTCTCCAAAGAGAGACTCACAATGTACTGATTGGTGAAAAAAAGGTGTCCCCCATGAATGATCGTTGTTGATAGGGATTCTATCGTAGTTCTCATAAATCGTGATCCTTATACACCATATATTTGGTCAAGAAGATTCCCTACCATTCAAAGGGATGAATTAGGGAATTTAATACCTCTCATTGTATGTTCTCAATTACGAAAATTTGTGAAGATCACCCAATACATATTGAAGATGTTGTGGTATCTTCCAGGGTGTAGGTGTGTGGAATATCCAAATGTGGGAGTTATTATATGTCTAGTATAAGTTATATTCCTATCCCTCCCTCATTCCCATTGGGTGGGGACCTTTCCTGGAGTATTCTATGTTTTTAATTATTCATTGTTTGAAACTAATAATGAGTTGAACCTTGGTGATGTTGATTCCCGATGAAGCCTAATGATACTCATCCTCTCACCGATGTAGGATAAGGGATTATATTATTGTTCATATATATGATTTTTAAAATTTATACCATAAAAAACTTTTATATTGTTCCTTTTATGGTCATGATTCAATTCCCCCATTTGTACTTTTAAATGGATATAGGCCTATAACCATTTGGTTGATGGAAATGAAACATTGATCATAACGAGAATATGAAATTTTTAAAATTTGATATTATGAGTTATTTTTAATGTATGAGACTACCTCATAGATTTAAGTCATTCTCATGTGTCATATTCTAATGAAATCTTCATGTATATATTATATGATTACATAAATTTATTTTTTGGAAAGGATAATAGATGGAGTTTGGTATGATATGTAGGTTATGAATTTATATGTTTATTTGTATTTATTCCTTATGTTATGTTATGATTGAATCATTTTCACATCATATAAGTGAAATGGATGGGTTTAAAATTATTATCTCGGTAGTAATAAAATTTTATCTTCCTCATATTAGAGATATATACTCGATTTGACACCTAAAGCATCCCTAGATCATCGCCTAAGGAATCCCATACTCAATGCATAAGGCATGATGTTTAATTCATATGATTAATTATTGGTTTTTTACATAAGTAATTATAATCATATCATAAAATAAATATATTTATCATTAAATATGTAATTTTCTACTCATAACATTAGTTATCCCTTGTGTGTTACATAAGGAATGAAACTCCTGGGATAAAACCTTCACTACAATGATGGTTGAGGGAGTGAAATGAATTCACTATGATAGTCTTCGAAATGATCCTTAACTACTATGGAGATGATTTTATATTCTTTTGTGTATTCCAAAATTCTATAAATTATTCTAATATTATGCTCTCAATGTACATGTTCTTTGATTCCATTAGTATTCATGTCTTGTGAACTGTCATGATTTAATCCAAGACTCAATATTATGATCTATGATAAGCATGGTATTATTTTCCAATGTTTTTATCATTTTATCATAAATTTTTTCACATGTTATGTTTATGTAATAATTAATATCTATATTTTTACCCTTACTGAGCATCTAAGAGTAACCTTCTTTATGTTTCATATCCCCTTGTTAAAAAGAAAGGTATTAAGTATGATATTTATATGACTGGTGGAACTTTTTAATAACATCATGGGAGATTATTTTGTTCACTTATGAACCAGTTGATTATATACTAATGATTCCATATATACTAGATATATATATGATTCTGGTGTAGTTCATTATTTTATTTATAGTATATTCATCTATTAATTTGTAATATCTATGTATGAAAAGTATAGTTCATTATAGTTAGTATCAAAAATGGATTAGTTATTATTTGGAAACTAGGATGAGGGAAAATTTAATTAGAACTCATTGGATAATATTATATATAGTAGAACATCCAATGTTATGGTAAATAGTGTATGGTGGATTTCCTAGAAAAATAAACCATGTATGTATACTATGAGTGGAAATGGTTTTGGAATAGATTTTTCCTGAGGTATTAACCATAAAAAATGTTGGTCGAGTATAATGTTTCTATCATTTCGTTGTATGGTGTGTTTTCGATGACTACACACATAGTTTGATACTCTTAGAAGATATTCATGAATAAGTCACATATTCTTTTTAAACCATTATAAAGAATGTGAGTATATGATTACCATAAATATCCAAGGATAAACAATATGATTGATTTTTTTTAGAAAATGTGTCAAGATGTAGAAATACTATAATTTATTTTTCATAATTTTATGGTTTTCATCTTTGAATTTTATTTCTCACATTGTGATTTTTTGTTTTAGTTTGTGAATGGAACCAAAAGAAAATGTGTTCATATTTAATGTGATATATACTGAAATGGTTTTCCTCCAAATAAACCAAATTTTATAGGATATGGAATAAAATACCATATTATTTTATATATTCAACTTTCTCAATATATGAATCATGTTGATATTCCAAAGGACAAAAAAGGTAACAAAGTTCTATTGACACCTTTTTGAGGGAACACCCACATTCTATTAGTGGGTCCACTGACCTGCTAATCATTGAGTAATGGATCAATACCATTGAAATAAAATCATTCTCCTTTCATTATAAATAGCAAAGGATATTTTGGTTCTTCATCCTTTGGAATGAGTAGTAGATCAATGGTTGAATCTTATCCATAATACAAGGAAATAAGAAGAAATTGAATTCATGGGTTGGAGTGATATTAAAATATTATTTTTCAACAATTACATTAATTATATTCATCATGTAAAAATGGGTAAGTAATTCCTTGATATAAAGAAAAAGGATGAAGAATTTTTTGGTAACTATGGGGAAACTTTTACAAGACTAGCATGGAAAGAAACTACTATTATCATCCAACCTGAAAATAAGGTTGATAGATTCTTCAATGACTGAATACCAATTCTGTGAAGGTATTTACCAATAATGTAAAATAATATATTTGAGTAAATCATTTGTTGTGTTGTCAATTTGAAAATGGAGGCTAGATTTTGCAATCAATCTCATGGTTTTGAAAAGAAAAATGGGAGTAATTAAATGAAAATCCAAAAAACTCATGGAATAAAAAATATGATACTTCATTTATACTTAATGTATAGATGGATACATTGATGAATTTTTCAGAAGCATAATTCTAAATGGTTTATGTTTTGAAATGGAATATAATTGAGAATATCAATACCAATGTTATGGGATTATGTTAATTAATGATGAGAATATATTGAAAGCACTAAATAATACACCAGCCAAACTCTAGTGTTTCAAATTAATGGAGTATGGGATCTATGATAACTAGTGAAAAAATGTAAAGCATAATAAAATTTATTAAAATTAAAAACCTATTAATCTTAAAGATTATGGAAAATGTATTTTTATACCAATATCTGATGAGGAATAGGATAATGGAAAGGTTATAGGTAAACATACCATCCCCTATAGAACTGTTAATTTTTTATTTAACTCGAGATCTATCCAATATATTATATCTCATGAGTATTTTAATGATATAAAAATACCACAAATACGATTATATGTTTAATTATTTGATAAATCCATTAATGGAAAGATGATCCCAAATATAATCTATGGTTATTATTCAGTTAATGTTTATGGAAATGTGATTCCTATACATATTTTTATTCACCTTTTTTTATTTGATGTTACATTATCCATTGATTGAATTTCTCAACATAAATCCTATTTAAATTTTCAAGGAAGGTAATTCATGCTTTATATTCCAAACCCATCTATAATCATCTATTACTGTGATGAAAAATATTAATTTCAAATAGAAATCATTCCTCATGTATGGGAATTTAATCATTCTCAAAATGTGTTTTTATATCAAAGGGTTGGGGAGAAACAAAACATTGATTATATTTCTATTGTGTAAGAGTTTCTTGAGGTATTTTCATAATAGTTTCCAGGTCATCCACTGAATCATTATGTTGAGTTATCAATAGAACTAATACTTAAGGATACAACTATTTCAAAGAAACCATATAGAATGGCCCTAGTTGTGTTTTAGGAATTGAAGTAGAAACTCCAAGAGAATCATGAAAATGGATTAAGTTGATCTAGTGTCTCACCTTGGAATGCACTTGTTTCTTTTTATTATAAGAATGATAAATTAATGTGATTATTCATTGATAATTAGGAACATAAAAAGATGAAAATCAAGAAAAAGTATCATCTACCCCATATTGATAACATGATTTATCAACTCAATAAAGATTAATACTTTTACAAGATTGACCTTAAATATTTATATCATCAATTGAGGGTAATGAATGTGTATATACCCAACAAAAAATTCTATAAATGGTGTCAACAATATGAATATAAATATTATCCATTAGGTCTTACTCATTCCCATGCTATTTCAATGGATATAATGAATATATGGTTTAGATGTTATCATGATCAGTTTGTGGTAGTATTTATGGATGATATTTTTAAATATTTAAATTAAATTTAAGAGAATGGAGATCACTTAGGGATTTTACTAAATACCCAAATGAATGAAAAATTTTAAAAAACTATTACAAATTTTGGATCCATGGAAAAAAAGTTTTATTTATTGGTCATATAATCTCAAGAAAGGGTATATTGATGGATCCATAAAATATGGAAGTTATTACACATTTTCACAAACCAACCACTATGTCTAAGATATCTTGTTTTCTTTGTTTCTATATATATTATATACTCTTTTTGGATATTTTCTAACTAACATCTAAACGAACATCCTATTTAACTCAGAATGGTTCCAATATCCTTTGGATAGATGAATAGAAGAAAATAATTCATGGAACTAAATAGATTTTTAGTTAGTGAACCTATAAATACATTAACCTATAGTATAGAAGGGTTTTTAATCAGTAGTGATGTATCAAAATGGGTATTTGTATTCATTCTCAGGGATAATGATATGGTGACCACATATTCTTTATAATAATTGATGTTTCATGAGGAAAATTACTCAACTAATGATATAGAGTTACATTCATAAATTATTGAATTAAGGATATTGAGGAATTAAATTTATATATAAATATCTAAAATATATATATATATATATCATAAAATTTTAATGTATATATTCATATAGAATGATTTTAATATTCACCAGCTAAGATTGTTGTAACTAATTGACGATAATTTATTCTTAAAAAATGACCACATTAGGAAAGGGAATATGGTGAATAGTGCTTTGATTAAAAATGTTCATGATATCTTATCTATTATGAGAATCACAAAATATTAAATGTTTATGGATTTAGAAAGGATGGATTTATAAATATTTAAGTAAGAAGAGAAATATTTCCTTTATCAAATGATTTTTCAACCATCATTCCATGTGGCACTTAAAGAGGTGGATAAAGAGGATGTGGAGTTGTATAAGAATATGAGAAGTGATCATGTGTTTAAATTTTATTTTTATGGAATGATATGGTTCCTGAAACATGTGCAATTTCCATCCATATGAGATTTAAGGAATGAGATGTTAGAGGAGGAACATAGTTATTTATTATTTATTGAACCTAAATGTAAGAAGATGTACAGATATCTTAAAGAGTATTAGTTGTGGGATGAAAAAGGCAAGATATTATATAGTTTTTACCTTGGTTAGCAGTATGTAAGCATGTTATGGAATATTAAAAAATACTAAGGGGATGTTACCATGAACACCCATACAAGAATGGAAATAGGGAAACAAGACTATGTATTTTTTCTTCAGACTTGAAAAAACATCAAAATTATATAATTCTATTTCGATTTTTTTCAATAACCTTATAATTTAAGAACAAATTTTTTGAATCAAGGATAATTCATATCTAGATAAAATTTCTATAATAAACATTAAGTAATGTTAAGGTTTCATGGTGTACCACATTATATTTTATCTAATGCGGATTTATGGTTTACCATGATGTTCTAGATAAGTCTTTAGCAGTATCGAGATACAATGTTATGTTTAATAAATACTTATCACACATCAATAGGTGGTTAGTCTAAGATTTACATTCAAAACCTAGTAGATTGTTTGATATCTTTTTTATGGTTTTCAAAGGGGGTTGGGATAAATACATTTCTCTATTTTAGTTTTTTTCCAAAAATATATTTAACTAAAGAATTCAGATGGATCCCCATGAATAACACTATTAAAATAGGTAGAGAAGAATATTATGATGGGATTATGTTAGAGATAGAAATAAATTGCTAACTAATAAAGTTAAATAAAATTTTGAAAACTATTGAGCAATTTAATAGCACAAAATGGAATCATAGAGTCTACATTAAATATATTCTGACAATTTTCAGTGATATATAGAGTTAAAAGTTGGTAAAAAGGTGTTTTATGTATTTATATATGGAATAAAAATATATTATTTTGTAATAAATGAAATTTTATCCCTATATATATTGGACCCATTGATATTATACTTTGAGTTGGGGTTACAGTTTATTACTTGCAACTTCCTCCAAACCACTATCATTTTAATTATATATTCTGGGTATCTCACCTAAATTCATACATAATCCTTAACTTGTACTAAAATAAATGGTAATAACAATTTATCAAGATATTTATTTTTAGGAACAACTGATGGAGATTCAAGAACCTAGTGAGAATGTACTACGAAACCATACCACTGACATGGTACAAGTTTTTTTATCAAAACCGCCATTTTGAGGAAGCTACTTGGGAATCCGAGGATATGATGAAGAATAATTATCTTCATTTTTTATAAAAATTTAATGTAATTTATGAGTTTAAATTAACTTAAGGGGGATAATTTAATACCCTGAGATATTTTGGAATATTTATTTCAAATAAATCTCATTTATCCTACAACTTGTGTTATACACATCCTCGGGACAAAATATAACATAATATAGTATACCATTGTAACTATATAATGAAATTAGTTGGAACGAATAGGAAAAAATAGATTATGAAAATTATATGGTTTACATATTAACTCATTGGTTAATAATTTATTAAAAACAAATTGAAAATAAAAAAATCGAAAGTAAAACAAATATTTTTATGAAATAATATTTTTATATTAGAAAGGTGTTTTTTTGTTAATAAATTAAATATTACATTATTGTTAAATTATCTAATGATATTTATAAATAATAAATAAATTATAATTTTTTTACATTCATTTAAAAATCATTAATTTTTTGGAAAAGAACAAATCTAGTTTTAAGAACAAAAATATATTTTTGTAAAAAATAGTTCTATCACATTTTGTGCACTTATTATAAATATAATTTCTTAATATATATAAATATTTATTACATAAAATTAAATTTATTTTGTTTATAAACATTTTAATATTATATTATAGTTAATTTTTTTATAATTTTTGGAAAACATCATTTCTTTTTAATAGTGAAAAATAATGATTTTTTGTTGAAAAAATTGATTTATTTAAATGATTTTAAAAGAAAAATTTTATTTTCATCACGTATTTGTTAAATATTTTAATTATTAATCACATTGATATAACTAGAATCAATTTTACATTGAATTTTGGTAATAAAAACCATTTTACTTAGGAAAATGTTTTCATTGGGAATCCTCATTTTCATCGCATTTGTGGGTTCAATGTTTAATTACATTTTACGAGATTTTTTAATATAATTTTAAAAAAATTATGTATATATAATCAAAATTATTATTATTATTTAAAATTTTTAATTTGATTTTAGAATATAATAAATTAAAAATAATAGAAAATTAATTATCGTTGTTAAGGTCAAAACGGGTTTACCATGGGATTAATCCAATAGAAAGGGTATTGATTTTGATAAAAATTTATAAATCCTATTTTATGGAAAAATATTTTCATTATAGAATCCCTCATAATAATATAATTTCATTTGAAATAATTTATCTTGAGAATGATTTTATCATTTAGTATTCTTTTAGTAAATTTCCATGTGAATGACATCTCATCTCCTCTCCTATCCATAATTCAAGAGATTATTTTTTCAGACAATAATTGTATAAAACCTTAATTAAATACATATACATGACCTAGATAAAATTTTAATCATAAAACCATCAAAAAAATTATTCAGTTCTAGTCCTGAAGATGTTTTCTGAAGAAGTGGTATTGTTCTTTACCACATATTTTTTTCTTTATTCTTTTAAATCTATCTAATATTATACAATTATTCTAAAATAATAAAATTAATATATTATATATTATTATATGTTTTTATGTCAATGTAATAACATATATCCATGTTCTATTTTATCAATTGGGAAACGAAATCTTCGATCTTGTGTTTTGTGGACTATCGCCTAGTTAACTATTGAAATTCATTTTCATTCCCTACCCATATTGAATGGATATAATTATGAATTTTATTTATATATAATATATTTTTGAGATTATAATAATTATATTAATATAATATCACATCACATCAATCTTCCTACCTTCCATTTTATTAGAAAATAATAACATCGGTAATGTTTACGTGTATACTACCGCCTCCAATAAAAAATGTGATTATTTTTTCATTTAATTATTACATGGATGGAAATGAGGATTAATTTTATGAATATATATTATTAATATGATATTATAGTGATTAAATATAGTTGAATTATTATTTATCTATATTTCATTCAATCCCTCGAAAAATGAAAATTGTTTCCATGTGTACCTATGGCAAACTGTCTCTAGGAGAAGTATAATTTTTTTTAATCTATAACATTAATGGATTACTCTAAATATATATATAGTAAATATATATGATATTTTAAGAATTTTTTACATTCTATGTATGATTTATCACTTCTATGAGTACAATTAACTGAAACTACCTAACAAAAACATAAATGACAAATAAAGGAATTTTAACGTGAAAAAGTTACCTTAACGATGAATTGTCAAAAAACATGTGATAAATATTTATTAATAAACCATATATGGAATGATATTTATTGATATTTTTTATAGATATATAGTAATTAAATACTTATTATATAGGATGTTTGAACACTTAAGAAGGAAATCCTAAATGATGGTAGGGATTTTTGTCTCACTTTTATTTCAGTGAGCCACATTCCATGTTCCACAACTTGGTTCTTTTATATTGAAGTATTGTAGTAGGTACTGTTCGGTACTGTACCAGCCTGAAATATTCACCCAATATGGGCCTTCGGGCTGCCTGTTTGGTCCAACGGGTTTCAATGGCCTTTAGGCCATCAATGGACTTCACGCCATTGGGCATTCAGGCCATAGGGCCTTCGAGATATAGACACCAAGGAGTAGCCCATTTTAGACAGAGCAGGCCCTAGAAATCGATCAGACCAACAAGAGTAACAGTCACGAGAAGTAGAGCTAACCGTTTTGGAATAATGAGACGGTATGGAAACCCCCATCAGGACCAGACACCATGCAGGTTTGTACAAGTCAATGCTTTCTGATTAGCATTGCAAGGTAGGGAGTTAGGCGATCAATGATGCAGAAGCTGGGGAGGGGAAGTTCTAGAGGGTTGGGCCTATAAGTCATGTATTGTTCATGGTGTCCCTCTGGGCCTTCGGTTCATGTATTTTATGTCATTATTGTCCTTGGGCCATGGGCCTACTGGTCATGTACGGGTTCCCCTTCAACCATTAAAAGGGGGGTAATCCTTAATAAAATAAAAAAAGAAGTCCTTCGGGCAATTATGGTGATTATAATGAAGAAATATTTTGATTTACTTATCAATAAACTCATTATTTTTCTTATACACTATTTATTTATAGAGGACACAATTTTTCCATTCATTTTCCCATATTCAAAAAGAAAATATAAAAGAATGAATATTAATAATGAAAATTGACCTAATTTCTCTCTTCGGTCAAGAATAATTCCTTTACCATAAGCATATTTTCTAAAAATAATTTCAAAAATATATTTAATATTATCATATCATTGATAAAATTATTTTGTTTCAAATTCTTTACTTTTTAAAAACTATTAAATATAATATTCTTGTCACTTTCTCAAATGTGGTTCTTATATATTTTTATTTAATATTTAAATGGGATCATTGCTTTAATGTATATGAAATTAATGGTATTTCATGTTGTAACAACATAAGTATTTTAACAATACAATAAAAATTTCTGATATTTTATCAAAAAAATGTTTTCTAAAATATTTAGAAGAAATATATATTTTAAATAATTGATTTCTAAAAAAATGGTAGATTATTCCTAAAATGTTCAAATATATTTGGTGATTATATTTTTATCTAAGAAGAAATCCATTGGTATTACTTAAGTATTAATGGGGATATAATCCAATTATACCATCCTTATTATTTATATTTATTTTTTATGATTATGATAACAATATTGTTATGAAACATGTTTTTTTCTATGGGTTATGCCATGATGATTTTTAATGAATCCTGTTTCTTTTTCATGGGTTATTCCATGATTAAATGGTTATAAAAACTATTTATTTTCAATGTATTGGATATGATGATTGTTTTATGATTTTTTGAGACATGGATATATCATTATATTTTTTTAAGGGTGGGACAATAAAGATATATTTATCTAATACATTAGGTAAATAAGGATTTCATATAATATAAATTAAACTGGATTGGGGAGTGAACCTAGTTTTTTAGGGAACTCTATCTATTATGATAGTCATGGTAGTGAACCTTGACTACTATGATGTTTTTTTGGGTAAAAAATACAATGATAGTCTTGTTATGGAATATTTACTACATCGACGATTTGGAGAGTGAACCCAATCCATAATTATATTCTTTCAAATTATCCATGACAACTAATGAAATTATTTTCTATTTTTTTTTCCCGCAATTATTTGTCTCATTCTAATGTTGTGATATTTGGGATTAGGTTCTTTTATTACAATATTATCCATGCCTTATTAATTTCAAGGATTTATTTCATGACTCAAGATTAGGATATATGATTTGGATCATATGATTTTCAAATGTTATACTAAATTTCTTATACCCTTGTGCACATGTTATGTTTAAATGATTGTTATTATCTATGTTATTTACCCTTAATGAATATATAAGATATAAATTGGTTATGCTTCCATTCCCAAGGTTATAATGAAATGTATTAATTATGATATTTTTATATAGGGTAGAAGATATAAAGAACATAGTGAGAGATGATGTTGTTAACTTATGAACTAGTTGTTCATATATCCCTGTTTCTAAAGACAATAATGTGTATGCTTTTGGGAATATAAAGAAGTGTTATGAAATGAGTATTTATATAATGACATGTAACATATTTTTATAAAAATAATGGTTAAATATATTAAATATAATAATAATTTAAAAAAACACATATATAATTAAATTAATATTAATTCAATTAAACTAGAAATTAAATAATGTTATACGCACAATATCATATTAATCAAAACTCCAACACAATGAATTTTTCTATAAATCTTTATACCATGAAACATAAAAAATTAAATATAATCTCCATATTGTTTGTGAAAAGATCATCACAAGTCACCACTATTGATCGTGAAATGAGAAAAATCATCAGATCATCAAACCACTAAAATTTTATTAGTCCTCATTACACATATTAACTATCTCTCATTAAATATAAAATTCTAACACTCATGATAACACTGTGAATTATTATAAAATCTTATATGAACATAAACCACTACTAATATGAATGTGGTATTAATGATATCGTTTTATGAATAGGAGGTGGGTTGCTGGTTTTGTTCACTAAACAATGATTCTAGGAGGGATATTTATGGAAAGGAGTTTGGGATAATACACATCTAGTTCGAAGCCAGTGTGAACAAGGTTTTCTTGAAATATAGTAAAAGATGTAGGTACAGTGGTGAACTTCAAGGGTTTGTTTAGGTACACATGGGATGGTGAGAGTTGAATAGTGATGTGTTTGTCAAAAACTGGGGTTCATATCTTATTATGAAGATGGTAAAAGTTATAAAATTGGATGAGGAATAGAGAATACTAATCATTATGATTCATGCGGAATAGGGAATGAAAGCTATTGGGTAGCTATGCATGGGTTCCTCCTTTTCTACCTTGCTATTCCAATTAAGATGAACTAGACAACTGGTGGATAGATTAATCAAATAATGTAGTGCTCCCAAGATCATGGTGACGATGGAATGGGTGCATGTGACAGTATATTAAAGTTTTTAAAACCAAAGTATATAAGAAGTTTTTTTTATGTTTCTGAAAAAATATTCAAATTATTACTAGGCCAATTTTTTATTAAAAATAAAATTTAAAGGAATAATCTTCCTCAATGCCATTTATATTAATCCAAAATACATAATGTAATGTAAAACTTTTTTCATGGATTGATTATGTGGACAATAAATTACATACCATAAACTATTTTTCCTTTTATAAGTGAAAGGAATTAGGGATGACAACTTCATTCACGTAATAAAAGTGGATATGTGTTTTGGGTGGAATCACCTATCACACCCACCCCTATAAAATGAAACCCCACCCAACCACCCAAAAACCCTATTCTCAAAATATTATATCCCCCTCTTCAAAACTCACCAGATATTAGGCACTCCACCTCACTTAATTTTTTTCTAGTTTTTTATCTTTTTCCCATGGATTTTTTTGTGGCATCAATGTAGTGAATTTTTTTAAAATCATATCTTAATTTATTTTCTCTAATTTTTTTTGTAAATTAGGAATTCTAAATAGGTGGATATATTTAGTTTCTAATATAAAATTCTATTAATAAAATTTAAAAACATTAGTACCCTAATTTTTAAAAATCATTAGTTAAATAAAATGGTTAAATTATACAATTTGGTCCCTAAATAATATTCTCAACATTGTTATCAAAACTATATTAAATAAATTATTTAATGTTAATAAACTTTTGAAACTAATTTATTTGTAAAAATTTATATATAAAACACTAGTTATATACAACTATCACTATAATTTTTTGTTAAATATTTATACCAACCTAAACTAGTTAGAATTAAAAATGAATAAATAAATATACAAAAATCGGACATAAAAATTTAAAAAAGGGGTTATTTCTTAAACCAAGACCTAATCCCATCCACTTACCAATCACCTATGGCCAAGTAGTTTTTTATGAAATAATCTGATACTCAAACTAGATTAGTTTTTTTGCAGACTATTATATAAATACTTTCTAGGATTATAAATACTCATATACCATTTTTATTCAGGGGATAAAAGATCTTTGGGTCACACATGACCTCTTCCATAGTTATACATGGGATAAAAAATTAAAATAATTTAAAGGTATTTCATATCACTCTCCAGTTCAGTGCAAGTGACTATGTTTACAGATAAATAGAGTAATGAAAAACACATCAAAATTATTATGCTAAAACATAAAGATAATTAACTGAGATAATTTAAAATTCAGTGAAAATAAATATTATTATATATGTTTATTTATATGACTTTAAAATTATCCATGAAAATTTTAAAAATAGTTTGTATAATAATGTAAAAAAATGAAGTGTCTTTGGAGTCCTTGAAATTCTTTTGTCCTTTATTGGTATATTTTTCAATGTTTTCACACACACATATATATCTATATAGCTTTTTTCTATGCCAATGTATATTTTTTTTATACATGTATATATTATTGAGTTATTCTTAATTTATATCATTCCAACTGGTCCAATTATACATTAAAAGAAAAAAATAGAATAATCAGATTCCTCATTCTGAGTCACAATTCCAAAAATTCGGAATATATTTTAAAACAAATGGTTATTTTTTAAGAAAAATAATTCTTTAATACATGTTATTTTTTAATTTCATTAAATTATCTGTCTATCTATTTAAGAAAGTGAATTTAATCTTAATTATGAGCAGTTGTTGTAATAGGAATGACTAGTCGTTCCCCATCTAGAAGTAAGATCTTAAAGGTAGATTATAATACCAGATATAAAAATTCATGTAGGTAGAATTATTTGATATTATCAGTAGATTATTTTAGTTATACTAACATGTATTTATTATCTCCACTTGACGTAGAAAAATCTGGTGGTTGATTCTTAGGAAGTCAATGTTTTTATGGTCGATGTACAGGAGGTTAATGATTTGATGGTCTATGTTCTAGATTTAGATGATATAATTCTTGATTATATAGTATTTGATGTATATAAACTAGATTTAGCATATATCAAACTACATTATGTTGATACTAATAATGATATTTAGTCATGGTAGGTTCAAGACATAGCTAATTTTATTTTTTTGAATGAAAATAGATGAAAATAATATAGTGCATATATTATAGGGAGTTGGATACAAATAAAAAAAGAAAATATACAAAATGTAAAAGTAATAGAAGAGACTTGGACCAAAGAACTCATATGATACCCTCTAAAATTCATAACCTCTAGACTACACCCCTAGCGGATAAAATATTGGACAATAATAAAACATGAAATTTATTATAATCATAATGAATCATATTTGGGATCATAAAAATACTTTTTTTCTTGGATGATGAAAATAATATCCCCCTTTATTATGGTAATAATTCCATGAATTTATTATCATACAATAAGATTTTGTCAAATGATTAAAATTAATTCAATATCCATAATATTAAAAGTTCATTTGTAATGAATATATAGTAAGGATTATTATTATACACATATTCATTCATACAATTACTCCCCCTTTGGGATTATCAAAAAACATAGAATTACATTAAAGTAATAAATACATAATTATGAATAAAATTGTATTGTTTCTATTAAAATTTTAAGGGTTATATAGTACATTAAGAAATTGAAATCAAAATTAAATTCTCCATAAAACCAGTATCTATGTCAAAATATTTATATTTAATACAATTAGTGGTGGGATACATTGTCTCATTAATTATACCAGAAACAGGAGGTGTGGTTGTTATATGAGGTGTAGGATATCTGAACACAATATTTGAAGAAATCTGCTAAAGATTCCTCACAAAATCAATTGGTATACGTTCAGAAGGAGATACAATAATTAATGTCGTATGAAAATGTGTTGATAATGGTTCAAAAAGGGATTAAGTCATATGAATGGTTTGGTGTGTAATAATAAATATACTATTGTTATAGTAAAATCACTCTATGTACTCAAAAAAAATTATAACCCTACCATCATGGTTCATGGATCTGGAATAGATTCAATACTATTATATAAATAGATTGATTAGGGGTGTCAAGGTTTAAAACTGATTCACTTTTAATTTTGTTCGAAAAAATCCATCATAACATCCTCTTATTGTTTTAGGTATTGATTGTGTTTTTTTTCAAATTCAGATGACTGTGAATGATTATTGTTGTTATTTTTTGAAAAATATTTTTATAGTGGTCCAGTTTCCCAGCGTTTTCCAAATTATTGGGCCTCAAAATCGGGAGTTTGGTTTTTCGCAAAGGAAGGTTTCCAAATATGATTATATAGTATGTGGATCACAAACCATAGTTCACGAAATGAATAAAAGGTATGTGTAATGGTGATGAATGTCGAAAAAGCATATATTTTCCAATAGTAGTGCAATGTGGACTGCAAATTGTGGTACGCATACTACAAATGAATTGTGGATCACAGTAAGGCCTATAGTTTGTGGGTGGCTAGAAGTTTCCAGAAAGCTTTTCGTAAGTGGGTTTCTCATGGTTCGTGAAAATGAGGAGGAGATTTTTGGATTCTTAAAGGGGTTAGTTTGTAGAAGGAATTGGATTTCACGAGGAAGGAACTGCATTGTGTGGGATTCATGGGAAAAATTGTTCGTGGAGAAGATCAGGACACTGTGAAGTTTATACCAAATTAAAGATTTATGTAAAATGTATTATCAGAAATTGTGGATATATATTCTTATATAATTAATTCTAATCCCATTATTTCGTAGAGTATGTTTCAATTAAAAATATTATTACTCAAGAATAGTTCAGCTAAGTATGAAATTGGTTTGTGAGGAGGGGTCCCGATAAGTAAAGTAGTTCATGGGAACAATTTGTGAAAGTGTTTTTACAGGGATTTCTACCTTTCAATGCAATGTGTTATATGGTAGAGGATATTTTCCATGAAATATGAAGTTATTCATAGAGAAGAATCCGTCTTCAAAAGAAGAATATTTAAGGAGGAATTCCATAGAAGAAAAGTTGGTCTGTGGAGGTGGTAAGCGGAGTTTGTATGTGGACGTGGTATGTGGATGTGGTACGCAGAGATGGTACACAAATGAAATACATAGAGGTGATATGTGGAATCGAAGATAGTCCAAGGAGTAGGGGAAATCCATAATGTAGAGGTGGTCAGTGAAGCATACACACTATGTGGGGTAGAGCAGTTCAAAGAAGATTCCGGTTGTTTGCAAAGGGACTTAAACAGTTCACGAACTCAATTTCTACTATCTAATAGTGTGTGGAAAAGTTTACATCATAAATGGGTGAATAACAAACATCAATAGGTCATATATGTATTGTTGTCCATTCTTGATTTCATGAAAATGAATGGACCAAAAAGTCCCTAAACTATGAGTGGATGTCTTCCAAGAGCAGTGACGAATAGAAGGGGAATTTAGTGATCATTTCCATTGGTAGTGAGCAAGAGAAAGAGATATAGGGACTGGCCTTTTCAAATGAAGTTGGTAGACCCTAAATCTTATAAAGGGGGTGATCCTATGTATAGGAATGATCTAGCATGAACCATGTAACTTGGACTTGATCTTTAGTGTATTTGGTACAATCAGAAAATTTTCATTGTTTTCCCATTAGATAAATCCCAATAAAGGTTAACCAAGTAAAAATATTTGTGTTTTGTGCATGATTTTATTTTAATTAATATATTTCCATGGGAAGAAGATATATTTTTGTTTTTTTAATGAATAAACTAGATTCGAATGTGAAGTTGTTTTAATCATTCATACTCTGATTCACCCACCCCCCCCCCTTCTGGGTATTTAACATAATTATGCCAAAAACACTGAATGCCATGATCATAGTAGGTTTCCTTATATTATTATCAAATAATATAAATTGAGAATTAATTTCACATTTGGTAAAAGTCCTAGAGACATAGTACTTAATTTCCGTAGTGATTGTTTATCTGCCACTTTTATCATCAATTCATTATTCTCTAAGAATATTATAAATTTTCTCTCTATGGGATTTTATCTATTGATGCACATCCTGGTGGAAAGTAAATAAATATCCAAAAATATATTAAATGTCTTCTATAATTATGGACCGTATCATATCACCATCAATATAGTAAGAGATATAGTTAATTGTATCTCTATAATGACATTCTCTAATAGTAAATAATGACTCCATCATTTTTGGAAAATATGCATCTTTTTTTAGAAACTATTTCTCATTTCCTCCAAAGATGATTGAATTTCATTCATATACTCTACTAATGGAATGTTATTTATTTAATTATGTTTCATATTGATTAAAATTCTTTCTTTTAAATGAGACAAATACAAGGAATCTTTCAAGGTGGTTTTTTATTCATTGTGTTACTTGTGTTTGAAAAATGAATGTCTATGAATCTCACCGAGATTAGATAAAAAAAATTCCTTAAAGGCATCCATATCATCTCTATTAACATAACACAAATATAAATGTGAATAAGTAGGTGGTGAAAAGATTTCCAAAATATTCCCTTCATCTTACTCATAAAAATTTTCTATAGGAAGATCTCCATCGTAAAAGGATTCTAACAGTCTTCTTCATCAATCCTTTCAACTAAAGTTGTCTTCAGATCTTGAAGAGAAATAGATATACCAAGTCCACTGTGCTCTAGTGGAATTTCCCCATTATCCTTCTGATCATTATCATTAGAGTAAAAATAATCTAAAACAATCATAGAATATCCTGGGTATTTCTCCCACTTAGTTTGTCCATCCTCATCATTGTTTGAACAATTTTCATAACATGACTTCAAGAAGCCTGAACTATAGAAGTAACTATTTCATCATTGTTACCATATTCCTGAGAAAGAGAATAATTTTGGGAGATAATGTTAGTATAATTACTAGATAATTTAATTTTCAAGAATGTATTGGATTAGTCAACTAAATATTCTCTCTTAAATCATATTTAGAATACTAAGATAGCACAATAACATCCTATTATCTCTCTAATGTATATCTATAAAATTGAGAACCAACCAGGACATTAGTCTCTTATATTTCACCTTATTCTTCCAGTTGGATTTAGTTATTTATAAGATGAAGTGGTGGACTAAGAGGTCCATAATATACAAAGGAACTCTTCAAAATACCTGGATCACATCATTCTTCCACTTCCACTGAAACCCATACAGAATCATCTTCTTCATCTATAAATATATCCTCTTCAAATCCATCCATATTAGTATACTCACCTTCTTCTTCCTAATAGTTCTCTAAAACTTCATCTAGTTCCAATCTGTTATCAACCAAACATCACTATCCTGAAGGGATTCTACAAGGTTTTATTTCCATAGAGTTAATAATTATTTACTATGGAAATTTTTTAATAATTATTCTAGTAAACCTTAAACATAATAAAACATACTTTTCTAAGAAAAATACCATCATGTTTTAAAAAAATTTACACTACATCTAGAAAATTGTCTCTATCCTTTAATAGCGTAGAGATCATCTTCGTGTAGGAAATATAATTTTATATTGAGGTGAGGTTTAAAAACTCTATCATGTGCACTATAAAATATCTACAATGATGAGTATTATATCCTATTTGAATAAGAAAAAAATGAATATGTCTGGAAACCTCATAATTTTTAAGTCCCAATTCTTAGTACATTGAATACGGTAATGGAATTAAATTGAAAAAGATATTCTTCTTATAAATCGATAGTGAAATCTTTTCAAATAGTTAACTTCCCAATTATAACAAGAATTTAATTCCAAATTACAATATTCCCAGGATTAAATGGAATATATCCTTTGAAATACACATAGATACCATTATATGTAAAACCTAGACATTTATTCCATTTCATCAAAGAAAAATATAGCTAATTTCAGTCCACCGTCATTTTGATGACATCCGTTTTATCATCAAACTAATACATAGTATGTTGATAAAAAATGTAAATCATCCCTCGACATAATGTTCTATCACTCATTGAAAACCAATCATCCCCTCCTTAGCCACGAATCTTTCACATGACAAGTTATTTACTTAATGATTACAAAGACACATCCATTTCCCCCTCAAAAAAATATCTCAAGTTGTAGGATGTGGATTTATTATTTCAATAGAATGACTTCAATCTCTTGTGGAAATCATTGAAGGAAACAATTCATTAGGAGATACACCATGATGCATCACTCCCAACATTGTCACCTAGTTTTAATGATTGAAGGTAGAAGGATAAGGGTCGAGGTTTGAGAGTGAAAATGAAACATTTCAAAAAGGCTTGTAAGAGAAAATTTCTAATTATAACTCCTAAATAGGTCATTTTAACATTTTTTGATTCAAATATTAAAATTAAATATAATAAAATTGATACAAAAAATTTCATATAAATAGTTATTTTAATTAAAAACAGATAGAAATAATATTATGGAATGGTTGAAAAGGAATGTTAGGTCCTAACGGTAGAATACTAATATAGATCATCATGGTAGCATGTCATGGTATTATATCCATTGTATCATATCCATGGTAGCACTATTATGGTATAACCTCATGTTAGTACCAATATGGTAGATCCTCATGGTATCTTGGATTTTTCACTTGCATCTTACTAGAGAAAAACTAAACTCAAGAATAACACATTTAAAATGATTATCATTCTATATTCATGTTTGTTATTGAATATTCAGTCTAAATTCAATGTTTTTTTTGAATATTTTATTATTTTTACGTTCTCTAATAATTATTTTAAGAGTTATATTAAATTTTATAAATCATATCTAAAAATAAATGTCTTAAACCAATATGTTTTTTCATAGAGAGATACATAGGATTCTTGGAATGCATTGTTGATCTTGTATTATCATAGTTAATATGTATATTTCATAATTTATATCCATAGTCTAGTAATGTGTGATTAATCTACAATATATTTGCACAAAAACATCAAACACCTATGTACTCAATTTTAGTTGTGGATAATGAAACATAATTCTAATTTTTACTACACTAAGAAACTAGATACATTCCTAACAGGTGATAAGTTCTAGAAGTTATTTTTATATCTCACATACATCCACTAAAATTTCAATCTAAATCAATCACTAAATTTGAGTTCTTTCCTTTATAAAAATGTTTTCCTAAGTTTTTTTTTTCATTTTTGGTATTTGAAAATTCTTTTTTCATCAAGTTAATTTGATTCCTTTGGGGTTTCATGAAAACATGCACACATGTACATAGTAAAAATTATATCTGGTCACCATGAAGTCATGTATATTAAACTTTTTATCATAACACAATAAGTTTTTTGATCAACTAGTTTCCCAATTTCATGAATATCTCATTGACATATTGTACTCATTGGAGTATCACAACCTTTATTATTATCCATACCAAAATGTTTTACAAGATACATAGTTTACTTGCTTTGATTTAATGTAATTTTGTCCTTATTATGAAAAATATGAAATCCAATATATATTTTTTAATAACCCATAAAACTCATTTCAAATTCTTTTTTTGTTATTTTTGGAAATTCATTACACAAGTATTTTTTGAATTACCCAATAATAATATCAATAACGTATATTTTTAAAATTAAAAAATCCTTTCAAATTATTTTAAAAATAAAAATATTAATAGTTATTCATTTATTAAAACCATGTTAAGTATAATATTAGTTTATCATATTATAAAATTTTTTAGGGGCTTTTCTTAAACCCTATATAGTTTTTTTAATATAAATTTTTTTTTACCGTGTTTATTATGATATTCAGGGGGATGTTGTACAAAAACATCTTCAATTATATAACCATTTAATAATTCACCCTTGAAATCCATTTTATATAATTTGAAATTCAATTTTGTTTTATAAAAAGTCAATATTCTTATAGTTTCAAGTATAGATATTGGTTAAATAGTTTCTTCAGAGTCAATACCTACTTCTAGAATACATCCTTATGAAACTAGTTTTTCATTATTTCTAATTAGAATTCCTTGCTTATCTACCTTATTCATAAAAATCCATTTATTGTGAACGGATAGGATATCTTTATGAATATTCACTAGTACATATAATTTATTTTTTTCAATATGGATTATCTCTTAATGTATTTTCATTGCCCCAAATTCATCATCAAATGCTTCTATTATTTTCTTATGTTTTATCTATAAAAATATAAAATGATTTTCAGAATTATTTTTTATAGAATATAATGTTTATATTTCATTATCTATGACTCCCGCAAAAACATCCAAGGGTTGGTCTCAATAATTACTAATGGCTTGAGGAATATAATTGTTTAACACGTCATTATATTCTTTTGTTTCAGGTTAAAACCAGTCCTTGAAATTTGTATATTTTTTACATACTTCATAAAATTATCCAGGTTTGGGTATTGATATATAAATATTACAGATAATCCTCACGATTTTATAAATATGTTTTAGGTTCATGGGGATCAATCTGATAAAATTATACATATACAAATTCTTCCACAATTGTATCCCTTTTGTTAAATACCTTGTATAACATAATGTATATTTAATATTAAAGGAATAATTCATCATCACTTTTGGATTAAACATTTTATAAATTCTACTTTTTACTAAGTATAAAAACATTACAACCAAATAAAATATAAAGTAATTAACATTTAGATTTATTATATTCCATTACCCATATGGAGTTCTCATTAATATTGTTATAATAAGGACTTTATTAATAATATTACAAGTATTATTAAAATATAATGACCAAAAATTAATTAGTAAATCATATTGTTTAAAAACAATCCAAGACATTTCATGAAGGGTTCTATTTCTCCTTCCTACTACAATATTCTGCAGTTGGGTCCTTGGATTAGAAAGGTTATTATTATATAGATGAAGCGAGCATAGTTATTCAATGTCTTCATTTTTAAACTCACATCCTTGATATCTATTTTAGATTTAAATTCTAAATCTACCATGGTTTACTAAAAATTTTTCATACATTGAAAAATTAGAACAAGATTCACTTTTCTGATAAAAAAATATTCAATTTATTCTAGAAAAGAATATCTATTAGAAAAAAATAATAGTGGTTCCCATTTATTCTGGAAACTCTATAGGGTCCATAAAATCTATGTAAACAAAATATATCGATTGGGAAGTTGAAACCTCGTTCTTTTTTTTGAAAATGATTTTGTGTTGTTTCCTTATTTGACATGGGTTATATAATTTATCTATATGATATTCTTGTTTAGGTGGATCCTTGAATAATCATTTCATAGATAGATTTATAATTTAGTGTAATATGAATGAACCTATTATCTCATGCCCAATCAATTATTATTTAAATAGTTCACTTGAAAATGAAATATTTGGGGGAAATAATGAGTTTCAATAACTAGTATAAACATTATCATAATAAAGATAAGTAAATGTTAAAAATATTCTTAGAATCATAAATTTTTACATTCATAATTTTCAAATTTAACCTCATAATTATAATCACATAATTGTGTGATTCTAAAAAGATTATATTTTAATCCATGTTCAAATAAAACACTATAAATTGAAAGATTACTATAGTTGTCGATATTACTAAGTCCAATTGTTTTTCACTTAACATTTTTTACCAAAGTGACATTTCCATAATAAACTTTGATAATGTTACTGATTCTTTATTATTTCTCATTCATGATTCAAGAACATCAACTATCCTGATATCATAAGTGATTATTAGTTCCCATCGAGAATGTTTCATATAGAATGGTTTATACCAAAAATAATTTAAATACCCTTATTTTCTTAGGTCTAGAAATGTATGTGATAAGAGAATTAAGAACCAAAATTTATTTATTAGTTTTACAATATTAAGATATAATTATTTTAGTAATGAAATATTTTTATGTCTATAGGAATACAAATTTTTTATATGACAAGTAGAACTGAAGCTATTGAATTTATTTCTTATAGATCATCCTCTATCTAAGACGGTAACAAATCCTAGAATTTTATTTTAGTGTTTTTTTATAATTCATATGATTCAATCTGTTTCTACCATTATTAAGTCTTTGTAGATTGTTAGTTAATTAATTAATATTCATTTTTAGTTCATTTCTATCTTCTAACAGTCCTTCACTATATCGAATTTGATTTTAATGTGAGAAAGAAATATTGTAGCATAATTAGACTTTTGAAGTGGTCTTTGAGATAATTTATTTTTTCCTATAACATATTACAATATTCAAATAAATCCTCACAAGAAATATTTTCATCACTATTCTCCTACCATAAAGGATTCTAAAATTAATAAGAGATTCGTGAATCATTTTCTATACCTTGGATATTTTTTCCCTGAAACACATATTAGATTTATAATTTATATCTTCCATACTTGAATCTTAATCTAATGATCAGTCTTCTAAGTAAAATCCTTTGGATTTTATATCCTTTTTTGTTATTTACCTTTTCCCCTATAATTTTTATTATTTATTATCTTGGGAAATTTATCTTTGATGTGTCTTTTTAATTCACACTCATTGATGCTTACTTCATTAGAGGGAATTGTCTTTTCTCACCTTTTTTCTCAAATTCACATTATTTTCATACTTACTTCTATAATTTTATTTTATGAATATGTTATTATTTTTAAAAACAATTAAACTTTTTTAGCTAGATGGGCCATTTCAGGATCACCATCATTTGGTGATTCTTCATCAATTGAATTATCATCTTTGAACGTTTATTTTTTTCTTATAATTAGGATCCAATATAGATTCTGATTTCCATTTGGGTACATTTTCCACTTCTTTATTAATTAAATTTCTTTCCTCAAACATCATGATCTTTAAAATTATTTCCTTCATTGGTAAAATTCTTATATCATAGAATTACATGATTGAAGTGGAATCTCCTCTCTAACTATTATGTAGACATATTAGAATTCACCTCATTTGATCTTTTTCAAAAATTATTTTTCTATGTGCATTTATGGTGTTGAGAATATCATTAAAAATGACATACATTTTCATACTGGATTCACCATGCTTCATTTTGAAATTATGAAATATAACAGTATGTGTACTTCAATATATTTATGTAACATATGAGTTTACCTTATGAGATATAGTAAGATTATCCCAATTATAAAAATAAATTCAACAGACATATATTCAATTAAATTCAACTTATTCTAAAGAAACATATAAATATTTAATTGATTTACTGTTATATCCATATCCAGCCTTAGTTTCATCACTCTGATCAGCTCCTAAATATTGCGTTTATCATATTTATCTTCAATAACTATATATATATATATATATATATCAAATCACAAACTCTTTAAATTAATTTTCATCTTAATTTTCCTTTTATAATATTTTTTTCCATTAATATAAGTGTCTGGTTAGTGGAAGTTATTTCTTATATATGATTGTCTATAAAATCTGATGTTTTGAACAATGGAAATTTTATATATTTAAATATAACCAGTTCAATGTAAAAGGTATTTATAAAAACCCATGACATCAAATATTTGTTAGAGTGGAAGACCCCATAAGGGAGTTAATTTATATTCCAATAAAGAATCTATTGAAAATATTTAAAATTATAAATCCCCAAATTTATAAAAAATAAATTTTAATTAAAACTATATAATTTTAATTTTTTTACTTCCAAAAAAATTATCAAGTATTTGATCATAAATCATTTAATATAATATTGAATCTACATTACCTATTGAAAATGTTCTTTCTGAAAAAAATTACTTATATATAATAATAGTTAAATACATCTCTCAAATTAATGTATTGTTAAATAGTTCTTCTAGAAAATACCAGTTTGACTTATAAATTAAAAAAGGAAATAAGAAATCACATAGTGGAATTTAAAAAAATGGATTTCAATATTAATAAAATATGTAATCACATCCACTTTGTGATCACACTCAACTAAGATGTTTATTATAAAATAAACTAATCCATAATGTGGTTCATCTATTTATATTCAACTTTACTATGACATGTCATACTTATAGAAAATAATCATTCATTGTTCTCTATCTCTAGGTCACACATAACCTCTTTCATAATTATATACCAGAATATAAATGAAAATATATTAATGAGAGGGTTTATAAATCTCTAGTTCAGTGTTGGAGAATGTGTTTATAGAAACAAAGAGTAATGAAAAACACATCCCAACAATTATGTAAAAACCAAAAATGGAAAGAAATGATATATGTGAAAATTTAGTTCAGATCAATCTGATCAGCTTCATCTATTCATATTTATATTAATTTCTCCATGAAAATATTCTTCTAATTTCCAAATTAGTGAATGAAAAATAAAGTGTCATTGGAGTCCTAAAAAATTCATTATTCTTGTTAGTTGATTGTTCAGTGTTTTCCACACACATATGTATCTTTATATATTATTTTTGGTCTCAATGTATATCTCTCGGAGTCCTTATATACATTTATCTATGAATGAGGAAGTTATTTTGAATTTATATAATTCTAGCATGTTAAATTATTAATTAAAGGATAATAATAGAATATTCATAATCCTCATATAGATAGAGATACCAAATGTTTTAATGGTCATTAAAACCTCTTTGGAGTTATTATGAATAATCATTGCTAAATCGATGTGCCAGAGGATTTCATAGATTCATTAATATGTATATATTGTAAATTAAGATCAATCTTAATCCTAAATAGTTGTAGTAGTATATATAACTAGTGATAGATCATCTGGTGGTAAGTGGTCAGACATTAGATTCTTGTTCTAGAAGTAACAAAACATAGTGGTACGCCCATTTGATAGTACTAGTAACTTCTTAGTGATAGAATAACTTTGTGGTTGTAACTCCACTCGGCTCTAGACCTACCAGGTTGATGATTCTTTGGCCATTTATGTTATGAATGTCAATACTCTAGAAGTCATTGTTTTGATGGTAAATGCTTGGGTGGTCAATTTTTTATGGTATATGGTCTAGCGACCTATGGATTTAAACTTGTGGTATAGGAAATCAAATAATATTATGTTGATACTACATTGGATACATAATAACGGTAGGTTCAAGACATGGTCCATTTTTTTATTTTTTCCAAAAATCAACTGACTATCATAAAACAAGATTCTTGTTAGAATCATAATGGAAATTTATTAAGGTAATGCCTTGGTCAAAGACCAAGACACAATTTATTTATAACAATAAAGGAAACTACATGAATCTGGAAGTGGAAATCTTATTACAATATTTTTCATAAAGAGGGAGAAGATCAACTGGCAAGTAATGATTAACATAAAAATAAATAATGAATAACTAAGGATAAACTAATGATTATGCATCGATTTACTTTAAATAAAAAAGTGATCAAGTAATTATTAACAAATAATTAACTATTTATTGACTATTAATTATCTATTAAATAAGTACTAATTCACTATTAATTAATTATAAATTAACTACTTTATAACTATTAAGCAATGAATGCCTAATAAATTATTAATTAATTATAAATTAATGATAAATTATTAATTAAGTAAGGATAAACTATGGATTTACTTATTAATAAATAATGACTAGAAAATGATTAACATATAATTAACTTATGATCAAATAACGATTGATTAATGAATAACTTTTAATGAAATAATGATTAAATATTTATTAAGTAATAATTAACATATGACTAACTATTAAGAAACTAAAAATTATCTATTACATAACTAATAATTAACAATTAATAAACTAATTATTAATGAATGGTTATTTAGTGACTAATGAGTGATTAAAGAATGATAATCCAATTATTAAATAATGATTAACTAATGATTATATAGTTATTAACTAATGATTTACTAAGGGTTAACATAATATTAATTTATGATTACATGATGATTATAATAAGAATAACATTAGATTAGCTAAGGATCAAATAATGATTTACTAATGATTGAAAAATGATTAACTAATGATTATAAAATAATTAATCAGGTATTAATTATTTAGTAGTTAATAATTAACTATTAATTAAAATATATTAAAATATAAATTATCATATGATTAATGAGTGGTTAATTAATTATTAATGATTTATTTGAGAACGGTTATTGTATGATTAATATTGATTAACTAAGGCCTAAATATATATTATATAGTGACTAGCTACATATTCACAAATGATTATCATATGATTAATTAATAATTAGATAATGATAGATTTATATTAACATTGTCTCAACATATGATCAAATAATGATTAATTATTGATTAACTAATATATGATTAATAAATAACTATATTATAGCTAATAATTACTTATTAATTAACTATGTAATAACTATAAATTATTGAACAATTAAAGATAGAATTTTTCATTTAATGAGAATTGAAATACCTATCTAGATATTACAAGTGGGTGCAGTCGCTCGAATATTTGTACATAGGGGTAATAACCTTGAAAGTGGAAAATTGGGTATTAACACAATCAACACTTAGTGAAAAACAAAGAGGCCTATTCCACACCATGTTTGATGCTCTCAATAGATATTATTTTGATTATCCACCTTCCCTTTAGTCAATATATTTAGATACATAGAAGGATATAAAAATTTTGGCTATGAGATATTAGTAAAATCATTGAAAATATAATAAAATATTTAAAAAATTAGGTAAATTAATGATTGTGTGGTTATCCAAGAAGTGAAACCCATTTCTAGATACTTCAGGTGGAAGTTGGATCTATCACAGTCATACCATTGTGTAATTACCCAAAAAAGGTATATTAAGTATTAAATCAATTTTCACCTAGTGTATGAGAGAGAATACTAACTTCACCCCTATTTTGATAGTCCTGGTGGATCAATTTTAGTCAATTCACCCTCACTCTGATTAATATCTTTATATACCTTAATAAATACTAACATTTTAGACTATGAAACATTAGTGATATCATTGATGATATAAGAAACCATTCCAAAAAAAATTAATGTATTTATTGTATTATTATCTAATAAATTAAATGCCTATTTGAATACAATAAGTGGATGTCGGATCTGGCATAGGGGTAATAAACCAAAAGTGGTGGATTGAGTATTAACTATATTTTTTTCTGATGCATGAAAAATAGGCCTACCTAATCACTTGGTTCGACACTCCTTGAGGTTTTTTTATATGATTCACACTATATTTAAAATAAATAAACATATAATTATATCCTTTTACTATGAGGTATCTTTAAATAATTATTTCATCTCAAATGCTTCACCTCGATAATTCCTCATTCTAAATATTATTTACACTATTGGAATCATGATCAGAAACCATTTTTCACATAGACAATTATATCTTCATGTGACTACTACTATTATGATGTCATTCAGAATGATCATAGAGAATAATATAGTACAAAACTAACATGAATGATTAGGATGACATATTATATTACCCTGATATAACATTATGAAATATATAATTTTTAGTTAAATCGAAGACTTAATTTGGATAATCCGTCTATTAGTAACATACATTTTCAATTATAATATAGGATATAGAATATAACATTTCAATTAGAAGATTATGATGATTGGTTAGAAGAAGAAAAAATTTAGTCAACAATCTGATTACCCTTTTTAGAGTTGTATCTGAATTTTTCTATTATACAATAACATCCTACTATCGTATGATGACAGAGGCATACCAGAGTCGTAGAAGAAGTTCTATAATAATAATATTTGATTATTCCCATATCATTTGGATGAAAAAAACCTACTTAATTGTAGAAATTTGATGCTTTATAATTTTAATGATGTTGAAGTGTCTAATAGTGTAAGAAATAGAGAATTCAGTGGTGATGAGGAGGAATCTAGGGAAGTTATGGAAGATGTTTCTATAAATGAACCTTTTTTTCTTCAGCCTCGATGCATAATAAATCATCTACCACTCATCACATCATGGCCAGATTCTATGAAATATTTTCTTCAATTTGAATTGAGATTATCAAACCTAAAATTGAGTTTCATATGGTTATAAAGGATATACTTGGTCAAATGAACAAACAATTATACATTGGAGGGTATTTTCCAAGAATGGATTCCCTGGAAAAAATAATGAAAAGATTTCATAATGAGAATCACTATAGATATATAGTTTAGTATTAATACTATAAAAAATACATCATATGATCTAAAAAATATAGGAATGATTTTATATTTTATTGAGGTAGATTAATGATATTTCTATCAGAGGAGGGATAGATTATATGATTGATTCATTTCATTCTTTAATGTGGCCTAACCTGGTGTAATTTCAAACATCACTGTAAACTAATTTGTTATATTATATTATTGTTGATATGATAAAGACCTAAAAATATTTTCATTCATGTAATATCCTAGTGTTTTGTGGGTTTTTTTATTAATTTAATTTTTCTACATTTTTCATTTCACAAAACGCTGAATACATGTTTTATTATTTGAAACAAAGAAAGTTTGGATTGAGTTATACACATCATCTATTTAATTAGTCACTACACCCAACACATAAATTATCTTTTGGTACATGCACACTATGAATGGATTATATTATACACAATACCATGTCCCTATAATATCTTGCATAATAAGCGCTGATAAGTTTTACAAAATGACAATATACTGTTAATATAATTATTAAAATATTATTATAGAGACTACCTAGATTTTGAAATATAATTTACCAATAAAAATAACTAAATAGTGAAAATATTATTTAAACAGGTATTTAAAATAAATCCTTTTGTTATCAATTAGTTGATGTGAATGAAAGAACTATTTGAAAATAAATAAATTACATTTATAAGAAAACTGTTTTTCTATGTACAAACGAAATTTCATCACAGTACGTTAAAAACATTTGATTAATTTAATTAACAAAATATATATATTCAATCAATATTTTTGATACTCATCCAATCTATTTTATGGGCATAATATAAGAATGAAACAATATTTATGAATAAAAGATATATTTTTTAAAAGGTAATTTTAGCACCGTTTAATGGAGAACCCATTTTTACTATAATTTTTGACACTTTCATAATTTTTATTTAAAAAATTCAAAGAAATTTTTTTAAAAGGAATATTAAAATTTACATTGGTATATTTTTTGATATTTTTCTGAGAAGATTCATTTTTTGATGAATACTGAAAAACACTAAATTTTTGTTTATGAAATCATTTTAATCTAATTTACGCAAATAGTTAAATTATATTTTAATTATGTTATATATATATTTTAGATAAATTTTAAATAAATTAATCCTTTTTACTTCATTGAATCCAATTTCAAATTTAAATTTTATATAAAAACTTTTCAATCATTTCAACATTTTCTCTTAAAAACTTATTGTCGTGACACGTGTGTGGGGTTGATTTTCAATTAATTTTTCCCACTTATGTTTTTATAATATTTTAAAATGAATTAAATATTTAGAATCAGAATAATTTTTTTATAATAATATCACATTTTTTTACAAAAAATGTATATAAAAGTAAATAAAATTAATTATAATGATTAAAGTAAAAAGTTGTTTAGTATATGATTAAACCTTAATTTTAAGAGGTCAAATACCCTAGATACATGTAAAATACCATTTCAATGAGATATTTTTACAAAGTATCCTATTTTATAAATTTTATCAATTATTGGAATCCCATGATGTAAGAGAGACCTCTGAATAGTGTTTTCCTTTTTATATTTATAGTAATGAAACTCCACCTCCATTATAAAAGAGAAATGCACCCATCAGTTCTTCACACCTCTCAAGCTAGTTTTTATCCTCCAAAACCTGAAAAATGTCGTTCCAAAATCCCTCCATTTATCCTATAGGCCTCCATTTGGGCTGAAATCCAATCAAGGTATCCCTTTGGTGAAAGAAAAAAAATGATTTAACCAAAGAAGATGTGACATCCTTCCTTAGGCACTTTGGTGTTCTTTTCATTCACTAGAGCCTCTATTCTTATCATACCATGATTATGTAATTATATCTGTATATAAATATACTTAAATATTGTTATTATAATGTTTTTACCAACAAATACATATAAAACCATCAAATGGGTAACAAATTTATCGTTCTTCTGTGTTGCCTGAATGGCCCAAGGGCCTTCTTTTTAATTTTATTATGGGTAACTTCCCAATTTATGCGTTGAAGGGGAACCCGTACCTGATCCGTAGGCCCATGCCACAATGCCTGACTTACCCGCAATACATGACCTGAAGGCCCAGAGGCATACCATGCCCAATACATTACCATGTAGTCCCAGCCCACTTAAACCGACCCTCCCCAGCTTTGTCATCATAGATCACCTTGCTCCCCACATTAAATTGTTGATCGGAAATAATTTCCCCTTACAAAGTTGCTTGGTGCCTGGTCCCGATGGCGGCTACCATACCCTATCATTCTTCCAATCACGTTAGCTCTGCTTCTGCTGGCTTCTACTCATGTTGCTCTGATATTCTTCTGTGGCATGTTTTGTGTGAACTAGGATACATCATGGTCTATGTGGCCTTGAGGCCTGGTGGCCTGAAGGCCATTGATGACCCGAAGGCCCTTGAGACCCGTAGCCACAAACCGGTGGCCCGAAGGACCATATCGGGTGAATAGTTCTAGCTGCTACATTACTGAACAGTAACTTCTATTGTACCAACCAGTGACTGCTATAGTACCGAATGGTGACGACTACAGTGCTACTACATTGATTATGATATAACACATACCATCATTCCATCCATTTCCTTTAAATATTATAACTTCGGTTGTGGATGTGTGGACTGCCACCTCCTCAAAGCATTGTGATTCGTTAGAAATTTAGATGGAATGTATTAAGGATGTATTTATTGAAATTATATGATATATATTATATAAAAATGATAATTTAATTATATATATATATATAATTTAATTTTTTTCATTATATATATAAATAAAATGGAAATAGCATTTACGCATACGTATGACATATCATCTCCATGAATTGTGTATTTCATTTCTATTTATACCTTTTACATATTATTATAAATATTTATATAATAAATATATATTAATTTTATATCTTTGTTTACATTATTTACCTAAGTAATTCATAATATAATATAATGTATCAATAATAAATGGTCATAACTTGTACGAAAGACAACGCATATATTTCACAAAACATTATGTTAACATCTAATTATTAATACTAGTGTAATATAAATCCATAATGAAAAAAAATTTATTAGATATAGGAATATTTTTAGGTGTTATATATGTGTATAATAAACATATATATATTAATCAAGAGGTTTGAGCATGTACAGATAAATTTAAGACTTAAGGTAAGGGTTTTCTCATCCCATTGTTATTTTTTTGAGACTTATGCCTTATTCACCAATAATTTACATTGTGTGGTTTATATACATTCCATGAAATTATTCTATTATTAGTATACATATTTTTTTATTTATATTTCTATGTAATGATCTATCATTCATGAGGTTTTACCTTTGAAAATTTACAAAATCAGTTAGATAATATTTTCCCAGTTGGCCTTCTTTTAGGGATATGTTTTTTTATGTGCCTATATTCTTGTGTGAGGTGTTTATACATAATTTGAAATTTTTTATCTTTAATATACTTATTTTTATGATATATTAATCTTCATGTATTTTCATTTTCTAACATGGGGAGTATGATTCAATGTTAACAAATGGTAAGTGCTTATTGCAATAATCTCATCTTTTATCAGGATTATTTATGATTTTTTTCATTGATAATACCATATGATAAATCTTAAAATATAACAATTATATATTATTCTAATATGTTTACTCATTATATATTCATTTATTAGTACCATTTTTTCACTCTTTGGTACTTATGATATTCAATAAAGTATTTTTAAGAAGACCTGCCATTATCTCTCTCTTCAGTTAGAAATATGGTTTCTTTCAAAATAATGTATCCAAAAAATGTTTTGTAAAATGTTATAATATTATAATATTTTCATTAAAATACATTTTTACCCATTATATATTTTTAAACAAAATATTTTTCTTAAAAATAGTCTTCTTATCATTTTCTAATTGTGTCACTTTTCTAAACATTATACAATGCAAAACTAATGTTCGATATGTATAGATTTATCCATCATCCTAACAATAATTAATATAAAAAATACTATTCATGTTTAAAATGTTTATTTTTATGAATACATTTATTCCTAATAAAATATAAATTCATTATTTTTAAAGTGATTTTCAATAACAAGGATATCAGAAAAAATTAAAAAGTTTTTTAAATTATTTTTCAAAGCTTCCGGTATATGTTTTCAAAATATTATTTACCAAGAATGATTTAAATTATTTAGAATATTATTTTATCATTTTTTTAATTTATTTACAGATAATATAGTTCCTAATCAAATCTCAATATTCCTTTATAATTTTCTAACGAAATGATTTTCAAAATTATTTCAATCATTAATTATATGTTATCAAATTATTTTCCTATAAAAAGGATTGTAAAAAATTTTAATTTTTTAGTATATTTTTTCAATGTATTTTCAAATAACATGGTTTTAAAAAAAATTTCAAGATTCCTTTAAAAATTTTCAATTTATTTTCATTGTAATTTTATTCGAATTTTTTTCAATATTATTTTTCATGTTCTCAAGGAAAAATGTTTTCAAATTGTTGTTAAGAATTCATGATATATTTAAAAAGAAAAAGGTTTTTATTTTTTTTAAATATTACATTAGAAGTTTTCAATTTTATTTTCAAGAAAATTATTTTCAAAATGCATTATTTTTTAAAATTCATTTTTCAAATAAGAAAGGATAATTCTATAATTAATTTTTTTTAAATGATCATTTTAAATTATTTCCCATCTAATATAACATTTGTTGGTGTTACTCATTCCTTTCTGGAATTAAGATTTAAAGGTTCCATTCATATTCATTATCTAAATGGTTTATGTTTTGATGGAATTATGTTTATAAAACACATTTCTCTTTAATGGGTTAAATGCTTATGAATCCTGCTTCTTTTCACGGGACATTCATTGATTAAATGATTATGAAACCTATCTCCATTCCATCGGTTATTATATGATTACATGTTTATGATGACCATTTCAATTCATGGGTTATGATATTATTTTTTATGATATTTTGGCACAAGTATGCATGATTTCATTATGTGATTTGTGGGACCTACACCTCCCTCCAATGCATTAGGTAGATATTTATACCTCATTAGATGGACATGGCTAGAATGGGGAGTGAACTCGATTCTGAAAAAGAATTTTTCTACAGAAATAGTCTTGGGAGTGAACCCGGACTACTAAAATGGTCATGGGATTGAACCATTACTACCAAGATGGAATGTGTATTTAACCCATACTGCAAAAATGTCATTGGTAGAGATTCCATGATGACTATGGAAATCATTTTATATGCATATGTGTCTACCAAAAATTCAATTTAATATTCCTATGTTATGCCTTCATGGATTATGATTTTCATTCCATTGTGACTCATTTATTATTAACTACCAATATTTATTCCATGAATCGTGTATAAGATCTTTGATTTGTACTCTATGATCATAAAATATTATTCTAATGTTCTCATACCTTTATGTTATGCTTATTTATCTAATTTTTTTACCCTAATTAGGAATCTGAGATCAATAATTTATATTGCTTTCATTATTTTGGTTATAAAGGAATGTTTTATGTAGAAGTAATAGAGGTGGAAATAATTGTGGGAATCAATGATGATATTTCAGTGATTTAGAGTGTTTTTCTACGTTTCAAAAGAAACTAAAATTTTACAGTCCATGGAAAGTTATTTTTAAAATGTGTCGAATATTCATGAGAAATGATGTAATATCCTTGTATGTTACGTATAGGTTTCTATATATGGTATCAATGGAATGGTTTAGTCATCCTTTGGAAACTATAATGAGAAATATTTCTTGAAATCCCTAGTAATATTTCCAAGGATAATTATAAGGATGTATCTATGTATAATCCTAAGGTGATGTGGAAAGGTGTCATAATTTTGACATCCAAGAAGGGATTTTTCATGGTTATTTGGTTTACACTATAATAAGTTTTTCTCACAATATTATTTCTAATTTTAGTCAATGTTGAAAACTATAAAAAACTATATTAACTTTTAATGTTATGGAGAATTTTTTGATGAGAAATCAAATGGGAAGATCACCGGAGAAATGTGTAACGACTCGAACTATTAAGAATAATATTAAAATTTTATAAATGTCTTATGGATATAGAAAACACATTAACTTATATTATTATATTAACTTTCATTTTAAATTACCTTTATGAATATTTGTCCTTAGTAATATATGTAACATACCATGTAAATAAAGAATAAAGAATTTTCATTATTATTAATATTTTTGAATTAAGTACTAATTTTACTTTTAATGGGTTTCTATGTTCGATAGCGTAACCGATACTCAACAAAGAGTTTAATTGAAAATCTTACGTAGCATACAACTAATAAAATAATATTATTTTAAATTGTAGTTAACACTTAGCCGTTGTATTGGAGGGAATGAATGTAAATAACTAAAATATGATTATATATGTTTGTTAAATGTTTTTACATTTATCCAATAATGGATAATGGGTTAAAATATGAAAAAAAAAAATCAATTTTAGGCATATGTACTCTAACATTCACTAATGGTTGACTTATCGCCTTTTGATGGCGAACCGTCTAAAAATATATTTCTGGTAAATATTATAAATTCTATTGGACCAAATAAAATTATTCTTTAGAATAGGGACATAAAAATTTACTTTGTGTGAATTTTTCGTATTTTTCCAATAAAGTTCTTTATTTAATGAATAGTGAAAAATGTTGTATTTTAATTCAAAACCAATTTTTAATCTAATTTATTTATATGATTAGATTATATTTTTAATTGTTTTTAAAGTGAAATTATAATATATTTTTACCATTATATCCAATGGTTGTCATTTGAATTAATTTCACATTGAAATTGGACTTAAACTAGTGTCAATCTTTTGATACTTATTGTTTCCTAAAAACACGCTATTTACTCTGACAACGAGAATTAATTATTAAATTAATTAATGTAACTTATATGTTTTGAATTTTTTAAAATAGAATCCATTTTTGAGTTCAGAATATCAAATATTTCTTAGGGTGAATTTTTGGTATTTTTCTAAAAAAATCAATTTTTGATGAATAGTGAAACCACTAAGTGGCAGTTAAAAAAACTTATTTTTTTGATTAAATGAAATTGTACCACCACTGTGTTTTGAATTTCAAAAATCCGGCATAAATGGTTGTAATTATGAAGTAATATGTGGTTCAATAAGATTAAAATAATTTTTTGGTGAATAGTAACTTTTAGGTTTTTAATCGCGATTAGAGGTAATTAGTGTAGTTTAAGGTAAAAGTAATGTTTTAATAATATTAAATGACCTAGAAACATGTCCTACCATTATTGGATGTGTCATGGCCGACCAAGACAATCCATGGGTCAACGTGGGGACCCCATGGAGCCACTTTGGTAGGAAAATGTCATTAATAACTTTTTTTAATGTTAATATAAAAATGTCACAAACATGAGATGTTTTAATAAAAACAATTTTAAATGGGGTTATACAACTCATAATTTTGACTCTAAATATTCATTAGAAATGTAAAAAGATTTCCTACATCATGATATTTTTTTTATAATTTTTAGACATTAAAAAAATTTAATTATTTATGACACCATGATGATGCAGCGATTACCTCATTATTTAACGTTTTAAATAAAATGAAAATATAATGTAAAATCTAAATCCTACACATTTCAAAAACCTAATGGATGGGTTTATTTCGAACTCATATCACCTTATCCGTGAAAAATATAATTCTTGGACATTTTAAATCCGAAAATCATTTTATAATAAAGTAACCTTTTATAACTTTCCAAGAGTGCCCCTCCTCTCCTCTTAGAAAAGGTCCCCACCTCTACCACCTTACCCACACCTCTCAAGAATTTGACTTAGCCAAAACCTGCCCATTTAGGCTCTCCACATCCCTCTATTACTCATTGAAACGTCACTTTGAGTAGAAGTCTTCCCAAGGAATCCATTGATCTCAAATCAAAAAGCGTTACCCGTTTTAAAGGTAGTGTTTTCTCTTGTGTTCTTATGTTTTATTTTGCTTCTCCAACCCCCTAAAATATTTTTATTACTTTATTTTGTAACAACAGCAGTATCTTCAATATACTAGGATGATGTTATGTGAAGTATTCGATCTACACTTACACACACCTAAATCTTATGGTTAAATAACATACTGTTTCTGTGGATGGAGAATTTCTGCCTCACGAAACGATGATTGTTCAACACTCATCTAAAACCTTCAAAGGTGGACATTAAGATGTCACTATATTTATATATGATATATAATATGTTTATGTTTTACATATGCTTCTTTATTTTTCATTTGTGGAATATCTTTACGGTTTCCATTATGAGTAAACATGATAATTTCATTTTAGGAAGTGCGGACAACTGCCCCCTCAAAGTGATTTGATTCGTTAATGCCATATGTGGGACGTATAAAGGATGGATTTAATGTTATTATATATGATGTTATACTGTAATTATAATATACCTTTATATCATTATTATTTATTTTCATTAAATTATGAGATATAAATGAATGTAGCGTTCATGCATACGTACGGCTTACCGTCTCCATGAACGGTGCATTTCATTTCTTATCCTCAAATGTAATGTACTATTATAAGTACATATATATAATGGATATATATGATGTATGTTACATCTCAATGATGAATATAATTCTGGAATTAATATATACATATCTTTTATTTAGTTCTAGTTCCATTAATGTGACATAGAAATGAAAGTAGTGTTCATGCGTACGTACGACTTACCGTCTCCATAAATGGTGCATTTCTTTTCTTACCTCTAAATGATTATGTAATATTATAAATTCATGTATATAATAGATATATATGATATATATGATATATACATCATGATTATAACCTTGGATATAATGGATACGCGAACAACTTGTAATTATAAAGATCATATTTTTGACTCAAGTACCAATTATCATTAAAACGACCATTATTAACTTAAATAATTACAGTGTTCTTGAAATGGTAATAAGTGATATAAAAGGAATAATGAACATAAAAAGGTTCTTAAGAAAATATAAATTAACTCAAGTTTATTATTCAAGACATTAAAGAACGATCGAGTCAAGTCGGACCCGAGGTATGGGACTTCGTCTCAATCTTCTTTCATTGAGGCATATTTTGTCTTATACACAAACATCTTTTATACGGTGTATAAACCCCTTTGACTTTAATGTTTATCTGAAAGAAATATTTTTTATACAATGTTTTTAACTAAATGACAAATGGAAATATTTTTTTCGTATGTATGTGGTGACAACGACTTCTCTGCCGGCGTTACCATTATCTGAGTTTTGGCTTCCTCTACAAGCCATACATTTTTTTTAATGAAAAATAAATAACATGTTTTAATTTTCTTTTCTTTTGGTATTAAAAATGGTTTTCATAATGTTTTTATTATATCAATGTGTTGTATTCATATCTTGTGATTGAAATGTGTAAATGTAATGTTTCCTTTATGTATTTTATATGTGATACGATTATGTTATGGTTCATGGGAATTATTATGAAGATGGGTGGTTCCGTGATAAACTAAGGGTGGGTGAGCCCGATATAGCTCTCTAATGCATTGGGTAACACGAAGGGGTTAAACGTTAAGGTTTCTCCGAAGATATTTATGGAATATACTGTGATGGGTATTCCAAACGTAACCAAGAGGGTTACTCCCTACGTATGATTGTTATGAATGCCTCAAGTTACATTTATGTATTATAATTTCAATGATTTATTCATGTTTTAATGAGTTATGTTAAAGTGATTATGTTTTATGAGTAAAGAATGATTTCATTGATTCTTATGTATACATGTACTCATGTTTCCTTTCCATATTTTTAATCCCTTACTGAGCATTTTATGCTCATCCCATGTTTTTTTGGAATGTTTTTCACAGGTCAAGGGAAAGGTACATGATATGATGATAGTGTCAAGTAAGTGTCAAGATAAAATCCATGTTTTATTTTAAATATGTTTACGTAGATGGGAAAAATTAATACTATCTTTTATGTAACCACTTTGTTTAAATGTGGAATGTAATGCACGTTTTATGATCTAATTTTTTAAAACTCTAAACCTGAAAATATCCTCAACGTGTATTCTTGAAGTAACTCAATATTAAGTGATGTTTAAGGATGGGGCCTTATAGTTGGTCTCATAGGTCAGTTTAGATAACTTTAGGAGTTAAAATTTTATTAAATGATTATACAAAAATATTTTTTTATTGTCAAATTTAAATGATATAGCATTTGATGATTACCATGTTGCTTCATCTAAGACATGTTTTTTAAGAATGGTTTTTCATAGAGGAAATCGAACTGATTTTTTGGGAAGGCATACAGAGTAAATGACCTATCAAAACATTATCCTGAGATGGTCAGAATAAGAACAAAACAGTTTTTTGTAGTGTTGGCTCAGTTGAATCAGGTGAAAAATGTTGGTTGTTGTCATTGAAGATATTTTGGTGTTTTATAAATGTAAAGAGGAGCATGAAATACATTTAGGGTTATTTTGAAAACCATAAATGAAAAGAAATTGTATGGGAAATTCAGAAAGTGTGAGTTTTGGTTGCAACAAATTTCTTTCCTTGGTCATATTGTTTCTATAAATGGGATAACTATTGATCCTGCAAAAACAAAGATTGTGGAAGAATGGGCAAGACCCACAAATGTAACTGAGATTCGTAGCATCCTTGGTTTGGCAGGCTATTACCGAAGGTTTTTTGAAAATTTTTCACGGTTATCTAGTCCAATGACTAAGCTAACTCGGAAGGGTGTTAAGTTTATCTGGACAAAAGAATGTGATGATTGTTTTTAGGAACTGAAAGGAAGATTGGTGAATTTTCCAATTTTGGAACTACCTTCCAGGAATGGGGAGTTTGTCATCTACAGTGATTCTTCATTGAAAGGACTTGGTTGAGTCTTAATGCAGAATGATCAGATAATTGATTATGCTTCACGATATTTGAAAACTCATGAGGTAAATTACCCTACACATGATTTGGAATTAGCTGCTGTTGTTTCTCCTCTAAAATTTGGAGGCATCAATTGTATGGATTAAAGTGTGAAATATATACCGATCAAAAAAGTTTAAAGTATATATTCACTCAGAAAGAAATGAACATGAGACAGAGGAGATGGCTATAATTAATCAAGGATTATGATTGTACAATTCATTACCATCCTGGAAAATAAAATAAAGTGGTTGATGCTTTGAGTCGAAAAACTATTGCTTCAATGGAAATGTTGTGTTTGGAACGTGATCCTTTGGTTAAGGATTTGATTAACTTTTATCATAGAAGTTGTTGGTGCAGGATGTCCTTCTATTTTGTTTCAGGTATCAGTGAAATCATCTCTATAAGACAGAATTAAGCAAGCACAGAAGCAAGACAGCGAGTTGCAGAAAAAGGTAGAGCTGGTTTAGAAGGGTAAGTTTTCAGAATTCAATATTGATAATGTTTTTGTTTTGAGGCTTGGGAAGATATTGTGTGTGTCTTGTGATTCACAGTTGAAGAGAGTTTTGTTATGTGAAGCACATAGTCCTCCGTTTTCAGTTCATCCGGGCAGTACTAAGATGTATAGAGATCTTCGGGAGTATTACTGTTGGGACGGAATGAAAAGAGATATTGATGATTTTACTGTGATGTGTTTGACTTGTCAACGGGTAAAAGCAGAGTGGTAGTTACCGAAAGGGATTCTTCATCCTTACCCGTACCAGAGTGGAAATGGGAGAATATATCCATGGACTTTGTTGTGGGATTGTCGAAGACACCTCGAGGTAATAATGCAATCTGGGCTATTGCTGATCGCTTGACTAAATATGCTCATTTCCTTGCCATACAAGATACTTTTTCCCCAAATAAACTATCCCATTTGTATCTTAAAGAGATAGTCAGGTTACATGGAGTTCCTCTCTCCATTTGTATCTGACCGTGATATGAGGATTACTTCTAACTTTTGGAAAGGCCTTCAGAAGTCGTTGGGTACAGAATTAAATTTTAGGACAAATTTTCATCCTCAATCGGATGAGCAGTCAGAACGAACAATTAAGACTTCATAGGATATGTTACGTGCTTGTTCGATGGATTATTAGGAAATTTGGGACTAACATATTTTTTTGGTTTAGTTTTCATATAATAACAGTTTTCATTCCTGTATATTGATTGCACCGTTTGAGGCATTATATGGGAAGCAATGTCGAACTCCAACTTTTGGGTTGAAGTTGGTGAAAGGAAGATGATGGGACCATAATTGGTAGAAGATATGGCGGAAAAAGTTTAGTTGATTTACAAACACTTGAGAACAGCTTAGGGCAGGCAGAAGAGTTATGCCGATAACCGGAGGAAGGATCTATATTTCGAGGTAGGTGATCATGTCTTTATAAAATTATCGCCATGGAAAAGTGTGATGTGATTTGGTAAGAAAGGAAAGCTAAGTCTGAGGTTTATTGGACCATATGAAATTCTCGAGAAATTTGGATCAGTTGCATACCGAGTGGCTTTACCTCTATGTTTATCTCAGGTACACAATGTTTTTCATGTTTCGATGTTGAGGAAGTACATGCTAGATCCATCTCATGTTTTGAGCACTGAGGTAGTTCATTTGGAATAGAATCTCTCTTATGAAGAACAAATAGTCCAGAGACTTGACCATAGAGAGAATTTGTTGCGGAATAAGGTAATTCACTAGGTAAAGGATTTATGAAAAACCATATGGTTGAAGAGGGAACATGGGAATCCGAAAATGCTATGAGGGATAAATACCCCCACTAATTTTGATAAGTGAATAAAATTACGAGGATGCAATTCCCAAAAGGGGGGAAGGATGTAACATCCCAGGTAAATAAAGAATAAAGAATTTTCATTTTTATTAATATTTTTGAATTAAATATTAATTTTACTTTGAAGGGGTTTCTATGTTCGATTGCATAACTGATACACAACAAAGAGTTTCTTTGAAAATCTTAGTTTGCACACTATTAATAAAATACTATTATTTTAAATGGTAGTTAACACGTAGCCGTTGTATTGGCGGGAATGAATGGAAATAACTAAAGTATGATTATATATGTTTGTTAAATGTTTTTACATTTATCCAATAGAATATAAGGGCTTAAAATATGAAAAGAATTCAATTTTAGACATATATACTCTAACATTCACTAAAGGTCGACTTATCACCTTTTGATGGAGAACCATCTATAAATATAGTTTTGGTCACTCTTATACATTCTATTAGACCAAATAAATTTTTTTTAGAATAGGGACATCAAAATTTACTTTGTGTGAATTTTTGGTATTTTTTCGATAATGTTCTTTTTTTAATGAATAGTGTAAAATGTTGTATTTTAATTCAAAACATATTTTTAATATAATTTATTTATATTATTAGATTATCTTTTGAATTGGTTTTAAAGTTCAATTAGAATATATTTTTACCATTTAATCCAATGGTGGTCATTGAAATTAATTTCACTTTGAAATTGGACATAAACTACTGTCAATCTTTTGATACTTATTGTTTCATAAAAACACGCTATTTGCTCTGAGAGCAGGAATTAATTATTAAATTAATTAATGTAACATATATGTTTTAGATTTTGTAAAATAGAAACCATTTTTGAATTCTGAATATCAAATATTTCTTAGGTTGAATTTTTGGTATTTTTCTGAAAAACTTAAATTTTTAATGAATAGTGACACCACTAAGTGGTAGTTAAAAAAACTGATTTTTTAGTTTAAATGAAATATTACCTCCTGTAACGCACCGACCCCAGCTGCCCAGAGTCGGTGCATTACTTAGTAACATTGGCATGATCACAAGAAAGATCAAATCTCGAAAGATCGATTGGTTTAGTAGCCTTGGAAACACTAGATATATTCATAAGTTTTACATTACATCGTAAAATGAAAAACTACAACAACAATATAAAGATTCCACAGTCCACACTATAATCCCCTCATAATATCCCTGCAGGTCATTCATAACTTACTTCTTCACATCCTGGGAAAAATAAAACATAGAAAAGGGGTGAGCTCAAATGCCCAGTAAGGATAACAATATAGCGGAAACTTTCATAAATAAGAATAAACTTTTAAGGCAATGTATAACTAAAACAAAAGCCTTTCAAACATGAACTTTCAACATGGTATGGCATAAATAAAATGAAATAATGCCATTTACTTATTCACATGGATATTCTACTAATCGAATAATCACATGCAAAAATCAATAACCACTTTCATAATGTTGGAATGCATAATTCCAGACTATCATAACCACATAGCCAAGGCCTCGTGCCAAGACTACAAATAAGATTTTGTCAAGGCCTTGTGCCAAGACACTAGTTTGTCTCATGAGACCTACCGATGCATCGAGGAGCTATAGCGGGCTCCACCCGTCACTTATTAAGTCCAATGCATTCCCATATGAAAAGGTTTAAACATAACATAAACATTCGTATTAAAACTAGCATACGAAATGTCAATAATTTCACCATAAACTATGAATGGTATAAAAATAGCACATCCACAGTCAAACATATCACAAAACCTTCAATACAATATAGAAGTTTTGTATCATAATAAATCAACTTCAAATAATCTTAAAATCCATCAAAGGATGTTGACATAGATGAAATCAAAATTCTTTTTAAAGAAGTATCTCCTTTTATTTTGAAATCATTTAAGATTCATATAAAATAAAACATTTTCTTTGAAAATTTTCTTATAATCTTGTAAGGAAAGATTCGAAGATTTTATAACGGCGTAAAATAACCGCACCCGCCGTATAAGTTAAAAAAAACATTCTTACCTCAATTCTGTCGAAAAGGTTAAAAAGGACCTTGTTTTGAAAACGACGGAAAGATTCCTTTATAAACCTCTTATAAAAAGTCAAACAAGGGTATAAATGACTTTAACCCATATTCTTGTAAATAGTAAAAATGTTTTGAAATACATTTTTAAGAAACATGGATGTGGATGATAAAGATATCCCAGTAGATCATTACGTATAAACATCCTCGGATAATGAAGAGATTGTGAAATAACCCTTACCTTGTACTTTTCCTTGGTTGGGGTAGGTTAACCTCCTGTATAATGGTGAAATAATTGTTATTAAATTATACAAGAATCATATATATTAATATGATATCATATATGATCTTTTAACATTGATTTATTAATAATATCTTAGAATTATCATCGTTTCGGGTGTTAACTTACTCATTTTCTTTTATATGTTTTGTTACATAAGCCATGTTTGTTGTATCTTATTCATATCCAGAATGATATTAACATTATTTTTAACCCCAAAATGAGAATAAGACTTTAATGGATATGATGGAGAATGAATCTTATCGCGTTCGTGGAGACGGTAGTCCGTACGTACGCACGAGCGACAATATCATTCTTTTGATATTAAAATAATATATAAATGAATGGTATATCATATATACAGAATCATTAACATGTTATATTTATTATTTTCATGAGTTACACATCATTATTATACCCATCCAAATAATATTATATTGAATAACAATTACACCACGACGTGGAGACGGTAAGCCGTACGTAAGCACGTATGGTGACATGTTATTCAAAGGGTGGATAGAATACTGAATATGGTTGTACCATACTTATAATAACATCACAGTATATGTGAGATACTGGAGTTATTATTTTATAATGGTAAGAACAAAGGAAGAAGAAGTGGAAGAAGAAATGAACTTAGAAAAGGGTGGTGAAATCATTACCTCTTCTTCGGGTTCTTCCTTTTGATTTGATCAAAAGGGCTCCTTAGGTTGGCTTTCTGATCAAACTAAGGCCTCTAGGTTGTAGTGAGGGACGTTGGGAGAGTATTTGGGCAGAGTTTGGCCGAACCAAAAGGCTTTGAAGGTGTGAAGAAATGAGGAGGAGTGCCCTTTTTATAAGAGGGGTGAGGGGCACCTTTGGAAAAGCTAGAAATATTAATTTATAATAAATTCATATTCGGTTTCTAAAGGCTCCAAAGTTGACTATTCAAAGTATGAGGTGGGGATAGGTCGAAAACAACTCATCCAATAGAATTTAGACAGGTTTGGGTACTTATATTAACCTTATCTTTAAGTATTAACTCTAAGTTAATTAGTTTCACTTTTACAATGTCTCTTTGTATTTTTATATAATATGGTTAATAAACTTAATATATACATCCAAGAGACCCCCAAGTGGTCCATAAATGATTAACCTATCATAATATAAGTCTCTTGGCCGAACCTTAGATTTTTAGGAATTTAATATCAATTAATAATATAATATTTGTTTTAAGAACTCTTTTATGTCAATTTTGACACTATTCAATAGTTGATTTTTGTGAAACTCATAACAGATTGATTACTTCGAAAAAAGTCAATTAAATCAATCCTAATATATCATATTATCCTAGAAAATTAGTTTAATTCATTAAAAGTTTCATATTATATTTATTTGGGTATTTATAATATCAATTATGTTAATTTTTTACTATTTTAGTAATTACTGCATCATCATTGTGTCATAAATAAAATAAATTATTTAATGTCTAAAAATTATAAATAAAACATCATTATGTAGGAAATCTTTTTAGCTTTCTAATGAATATTTATAATCGAAAATCCAACATGTATAACCCTATGTAAAAATTGTTCTTATAAAAGATGTAAGCTTATGCCATTTTTATTTTTACTTTAACTTTATTAATATAATGTGTCCCTACCACATACAAGTGGCTCCAAGGGGTCCCCAAATTGACCCAAGGATGCCCATGGTCGGTTATATGTCCACCAATAAGGTTAGGACACGTTTTAGGGTAATTTTGTATTATTATAATATTATTTTGTAACCTTTATTTACCGGATTTACCCTTTAACCATGGTAAATAAAATATTTACCGCAGTAATTATTCAAAATGTCTAAAAATAAAAGTTACCTATTTACACAATTTGAACATCCTGATTCCAAATATGGAATCCATTTTCCTAAATTCAAAACACAGAAGTGGCAGAAATTAATTTAAAATTAATTCCCGCTGTCAAAACAAAAAGCGTGTTTTAAGAGATAATAACTACCAAAAGATTGACACTTGTTTATGTTGGGTTTAATTGTAAAATTATGTCCAATGACCAAAATTATATTAAATGGTAAAAATATATTCTAAATATACTTTAAAACTACTAAAATTCATAATTTATCACTATTAATTATTTTGATTAAAAAAGTTGTTTTTAATTAAAATTTAGTAATTTTCACTATTCATCAAAATATGAAAGTTATCCGAAAAGTACCAAAATTTCACCTTAGGCTAAATTCGATATTCCGAGTCCAAAAATGAAGTCCATTTTCAAATATAAAATATATATTATTTCAAAAATTAAGTATTACTATTCACAACGGCTAGTTTAATTAGTTGTGGTGTGTGTTAGAACTCGAGGTTGCGTACAACACACGCTATCGCATTATTCAAAGGGAAACGTACCGTAGAAGCTTGGGGTGTTACATTCTCCCCTCCTTCAAATAATTGCGTCCTCGCAATTTCTAGGGTATTACTGCATAAAAAGACTCGGGTGGTTCTTCATCATAAGTTCCTCGGGTTCCCACGTTGCCTCTTTCATCTTATGATTCCTCCACAAAACTTTTAACAGACGCGTCGTCCGGTTTCTCAGCACTTGTTCTCTCGTATCAAGAATCTTGATGGGCTCTTCGCAATAAGACAGATCGGGTTCCAGTTCTAAATCTTCATAGGTGAGTACATGCGTTGGGTCAGGCATGTATTTCCTCAACAGAGATACGTGGAACACATCGTGAACTTTGGAGAGACTTGGCGGCATTGCCAATCGGTAAGCTACAGCCCCAATTCGTTCTAGAATTTCGAAAGGTCCGATGTACCTGGGACTCAATTTACCTTTCTTACCAAAACGTATGACTCCCTTCCACGGAGATACCTTTAGGAAAACATGATCACCGACTTGAAATTCCAAATCCTTCCTTCGATTATCGGCATAGCTCTTCTGCCTACTTTGAGCTGCTTTGATGTGATTTTGGATTGCTTTCACCTTTTCCACCGTTTCCTCCACCAGCTCTGGGCCTACAAGTTTTCTTTCACCGACGTCATCCCAACAGGTTGGTGTACGACATCTCTTTCCGTATAACGCTTCATATGGTGCCATCTGAATACTCGAATGGAAGCTATTGTTATAGGAAAATTCTACCAGAGGTAAATATTGATCCCACATACCCTGAAAGTCAAGTGAGCAAGATCTCAACATGTCTTCTAAGGTCTGAATAGTCCGTTCTGATTGTCCGTCTGTCTGAGGGTGGTAAGCAGTGCTCAAATGAAGTTCAGTATCCAGGGATTTCTGAAGACTTTTCCAAAATCTTGAAGTAAAACGGGGATCACGATCAGAAACAATCGATAGGGGTACTCCATGAAGTCTCACAACTTCATTAATATATAGTCTTGCTAGACGTTCCAGGGGTAGATCTTCTCTTATAGCAAGAAAATGTGCTGACTTGGTAAGACGATCAACAATAACCCATATTGCATCGTTCCTTCTAGGAGTCTTTGGTAGCCCCATGACAAAGTCCATCGTAATATTGTCCCATTTCCACTCCGGTATGGGAAGAGGTTGCATGACTCCTCCAGGCTGTTGCCTTCCAGCTTTGACTTGTTGACAAACCATACATCTTGATACAAAATCAGCAATCTCCCTCTTCATGTTGTCCCACCAAAAATGTTCCTTCAAATCTCTATACATTTTGGTGCTCCCAGGCTGTATAGAGAAATTGGAACTATGAGCATCATCCAGCAATTCCCTTTTTAGATCAGGTATATTGGGAACACAAAGTCTCTTCCCGAATTTCAAAATTCCACCTTCATACGCAAAGTCTCTCAATCTCCCATCATTCACAGCTTTAATCTTCTTTTGGAATTCTTCATCATCAGTCTGAGAACTCTTAATCCTTTCTAGTAAAGATGGTTTGGCAACCATTTGAAAAAGCATTGATGTTTCACCTTCCCTGGTTATTCCCATGTCCATCTTCACTAGATCCATGAAAATTGGATCCCTTTCAATTCTCATCATGTTCAGAACTCCATGGTCTTTTCTGCTCAAAGCATCTGCTACTTTGTTTGCCTTCCCCGGGTGGTAGTGTATCGTGCAATCATAATCCTTGAGTAATTCAAGCCATCTCCTTTGCCTCATGTTGAGTTCTTTTTGTGAGAAAATATACTTCAAACTCTTGTGATCAGTATAAATCTCACATTTTTCACCATAGAGGTAGTGCCTCCATATCTTCAAAGCAAAGATCACAGCTGCTAACTCAAGATCATGAGTAGGATAGTTTTGTTCATGAATTTTCAACTGTCGTGATGCATAGGCAATAACTCTATCATTCTGTATAAGGACACAACCAAATCCTTTCTTTGATGCATCACTATAAATAACGAACCCATCATTCCCCGATGGTAGAGTCAATATAGGAGCATTGACCAATCTTCTCTTCAGTTCTTCGAAACATTCTTCACACTCTTTTTTCCAAACAAATTTAACCCCTTTACGTGTGAGCTTCGTTAATGGGTTAGCCAATCGGGCAAAATTCTGGACGAAACGTCGATAATAACCTGCCAAGCCAATAAAACTACGTACCTCAGTTATACTCGTAGGTGCTGGCCATTCTTGGATTGCCTTGGTCTTAGAAGGATCAACAGAGATTCCATCTTTAGAGACAATATGGCCAAGAAAAGAAATCTCCTGAAGCCAGAATTCACACTTGCTAAACTTTCCATATAATTCATGCCTCCTCAGAGTCTTCAAGATAATGCGCAAGTGATTTTCATGATCTTTGTAGGTTTTGGAGTATACCAAGATATCATCAATAAATACCACCACAAATTCATCGAGATACTCCTTGAAAACTCTATTCATCAGATCCATGAATACAGAGGGTGCATTAGTCAATCCAAACGGCATTACAGTAAACTCGTAATGCCCGTACCTGGTTCGAAATGCTGTTTTCGGAATGTCTTCCTTCTTCACACACAACTGATGGTATCCAGATCGAAGGTCAATCTTTGAAAAGTATTGAGCTCCATGCAGTTGGTCAAATAAATCATCAATACGAGGTAGGGGATACTTTTTCTTTATCGTTATAGCATTGATCTCCCTGTAGTCGATACATAACCTCATAGATCCATCTTTCTTTTTAACAAAAAGAACAGGGGCTCCCCATGGAGAAACACTAGGGCGAATAAATCCCTTATTACTCAATTCCTCTAGTTGTTTCTTTAGTTCGACTAATTCTACAGTGGCCATTCTATAAGGGGTCTTCGATATAGGCCTTGATCCAGGAATCAAATCAATAGAAAACTCAACTTCTCGTTCTGGAGGATGTCCAGGTAAATCTTCCGGAAATACATCTACAAATTCTTTCACAATAGGTACATCCTCTATTTGAACATTCCTTTCCTCACCGACTGTTATTTCATTCTCTTCCTCCCCGATAATTGAATTAAGTTGAGCTATAGGGGGTGGATCTAAATAAGAATTAGGTGGTGATGATTCTGCTCTAAAAATAAGGTGATCCTTATCATTATCATCAAGAATCGTAACCTCTTTCTTCTTTCAATAAATCTTCGCATCATAGTCCGAAAGCCAGTCCATACCGAGGATTATATCAAACTCAATCATAGGTATGACGATGAAATCAGCAGATAAAGAAAATTTATGTGCTCTAATGGGGACTGATTCACAAAACTTTGTTGCAACGATACTTCCCTTAGGAGTTTTAACTGACAACTCCCTTATTAAATCAAATTGGAAATATCTAATTTTCTTAGCAAACTGGGAAGATATGAAACAATGCGATGATCCAGAATCAAATAATGCATTTGCTAAACTTGAGGAAACCATTAAATTACCTGCCACCACGTCTTTCGGAGCTTCTACCTCAGCAGTAGTGATAGCATAAGCCTGGCCTTGATCCCTTGGCCTTTTCTGAGGTAAGTTCTCCTGACGCTTAGGACATGCATTTTCATAATGCCCCATCTCCCTGCAATTGTAGCACTGAACGTTGGTAGCTTCCTTCTTCCCCTTGCAATCATGAGCTTGGTGGCCTTTTTCACCACACTTGTAACAGACTCCCTTTCCCTTCAGGCAAGCACCGGGGTGTTTCTTCCCGCACTTACCACAAGATGGATATTCAACCTTTCCCTTCTTCCCCTTATTTCCATTCCCAGATTGATCAGCAGGTCTCTTCTTCTCTTGCTTTTCTTTAAAGTCATAAGACTTAGAGAATTCCTTTTCGGTCTTGATAGCACATGAGACAATGTCTTCGTACGATGAAAAGGATTGTGAGACTAATGCTCGAAGAAGAAATGGTTTTAACCCATCAAAGAAACGATCAATCTTACTTCTTGGGTTGCGAATATAATCACCAGCGTACCTCGCTAACCTTGTAAAGTTAGCCTCATACTTTGTGACATTCTCATCCTCCTTTTGTCTCAGACTCAGAAATTGTCTTTCCATATCTGCTCGATGGTCGCGAGGAAAGTATTTTTCTAAAAACAGATCTTTGAACTCCCTCCATTCCATGTTTGATACTTCATCATCTTCCTTCATGTTTTGAATCAATGACCACCATTGATCAGCATCTCCAGTGAGGCGGTAAACTGCCATGGTAACTTTTTCCCTTTCACTACTCCCCAAAGCCTGAAATATTTTCTCTAGGAAAAATATCCATTGCTCAGCTACTAAGGGATTTGTACTCTCATTGAACGTTGGTGGTTGTTGTCTCATGAATCGATCTAACATTGATCCTCCACGCTGCGGATCAGGGTGCTCCATACGGGTAAGGTTATTATTCATAACCTGAGTAAGTTGTCCCAGTACGGTGATTAGCTGATCAGCACCAGTTGCATCACCAGCCCCACTATAATTATCTTGAGCAGGAGGGCAATCCCTACATGGAGTGCGTGCATTGATACGGTTTCCATTTCTTCCACTAGGCGCCATTTCTAAAAAATGGCATAAACTAGATCAGTTTATGAATCAAAATACATAATCCCATACTTATAAAACACTAAACATAAATTGAACTATCTATGGATATAATCCATAATCATAAATATGTTTTCTTTGAGGAAGTATATACTCATAAACCCTTCATAATGATTTGTAAAGAAGGTGAGAGTTATCCTAAGCATATCCCCCGGGAGTGTCGTAACCAAGAGTGCAGCAAGGCCCGTTGTCGTGCACCAGTTCCCGTTCGAGTCTAGCTCAAAGCGGTGTTTTCGGGTTTTACCCCTAGGTACATCTGTGCCAGAGCCGCCTCTACCTACTCGTATCCAGACAGGGATGTATTGCTCGGAAAACTCACAAAGTCTCTACAATACCAAAATTCTAGGAAGTTCTTCTATACTAATCCTCAAAGTTCATCTTAGGTCTATGTGCTCTAATCAGAGTTTATCTAAATCTAGCTTCCAAGGTTTGTACTAAACCTCCCTCTGATACCAACTGTAACGCCCCGACCCCAGCTGCCCAGAGTCGGTGCATTACTTAGTAACATTGGCATGATCACAAGAAAGATCAAATCTCGAAAGATCGATTGGTTTAGTAGCCTTGGAAACACTAGATATATTCATAAGTTTTACATTACATCGTAAAATGAAAAACTACAACAACAACATAAAGTTTCCACAGTCCACACTATAATCCCCTCATAATATCCCTGCAGGTCATTCATAACTTACTTCTTCACATCCTGGGAAAAATAAAACATAGAAAAGGGGTGAGCTCAAATGCCCAGTAAGGATAACAATATAGCGGAAACTTTCATAAATAAGAATAAACTTTTAAGGCAATGTATAACTAAAACAAAAGCCTTTCAAACATGAACTTTCAACATGGTATGGAATAAATAAAATGAAATAATTCCATTTACTTATTCACATGGATATTCTACTAATCGAATAATCACATGCAAAAATCAATAACCACTTTCATAATGTTGGAATGCATAATTCCAGACTATCATAACCACATAGCCAAGGCCTCGTGCCAAGACTACAAATAAGATTTTGTCAAGGCCTTGTGCCAAGACACTAGTTTGTCTCATGAGACCTACCGATGCATCGAGGAGCTATAGCGGGCTCCACCCGTCACTTATTAAGTCCAATGCATTCCCATATGAAAAGGTTTAAACATAACATAAACATTCGTATTAAAACTAGCATACCAAATGTCAATAATTTCACCATAAACTATGAATGGTATAAAAATAGCACATCCACAGTCAAACATATCACAAAACCTTCAATACAATATAGATGTTTTGTATCATAATAAATCAACTTCAAATAATCTTAAAATCCATCAAAGGATGTTGACATAGATGAAATCAAAATTCTTTTTAAAGAAGTATCTCCTTTTATTTTGAAATCATTTAAGATTCATATAAAATAAAACATTTTCTTTGAAAATTTTCTTATAAGCTTGTAAGGAAAGCTTTGAAGATTTTATAACGGCGTAAAATAACCGCACCCGCCGTATAAGTTAAAAAAAACATTCTTACCTCAATTCTGTCGAAAAGGTTAAAAAGGACCTTGTTTTGAAAACGACGGAAAGATTCCTTTATAAACCTCTTATAAAAAGTCAAACAAGGGTATAAATGACTTTAACCCATATTCTTGTAAATAGTAAAAATGTTTTGAAATACATTTTTAAGAAACATGGATGTGGATGATAAAGATATCCCAGTAGATCATTACGTATAAACAACCTCGGATAATGAAGAGATTGTGAAATAACCCTTACCTTGTACTTTTCCTTGGTTGGGGTAGGTTAACCTCCTGTATAATGGTGAAATAATTGTTATTAAATTATACAAGAATCATATATATTAATATGATATCATATATGATCTTTTAACATTGATTTATTAATAATATCTTAGAATTATCATCGTTTCGGGTGTTAACTTACTCATTTTCTTTTATATGTTTTGTTACATAAGCCATGTTTGTTGTATCTTATTCATATCCAGAATGATATTAACATTATTTTTAACCCCAAAATGAGAGTAAGACTTGAATGGATATGATGGAGAATGAATCTTATCGCGTTCGTGGAGACGGTAGTCCGTACGTACGCACGAGCGACAATATCATTCTTTTGATATTAAAATAATATATAAATGAATGGTATATCATATATACAGAATCATTAACATGTTATATTTATTATTTTCATGAGTTACACATCATTATTATACCCATCCAAATAATATTATATTGAATAACAATTACACCACGACGTGGAGACGGTAAGCCGTACGTACGCACGTATGGTGACATGTTATTCAAAGGGTGGATAGAATACTGAATATGGTTGTACCATACTTATAATAACATCACAGTATATGTGAGATACTGGAGTTATTATTTTAGAATGGTAAGAACAAAGGAAGAAGAAGTGGAAGAAGAAATGAACTTAGAAAAGGGTGGTGAAATCATTACCTCTTCTTCGGGTTCTTCCTTTTGATTTGATCAAAAGGGCTCCTTAGGTTGGCTTTCTGATCAAACTAAGGCCTCTAGGTTGTAGAGAGGGATGTTGGGAGAGTATTTGGGCAGATTTTGGCCGAACCAAAAGGCTTTGAAGGTGTGAAGAAATGAGAAGGAGGAGTGCCCTTTTTATAAGAGGGGTGAGGGGCACCTTTGGAAAAGCTAGAAATATTAATTTATAATAAATTCATATTCGGTTTCTAAAGGCTCCAAAGTTGACTATTCAAAGTATGAGGTGGGGATAGGTCGAAAACAACTCATCCAATAGAATTTAGACAGGTTTGGGTACTTATATTAACCTTATCTTTAAGTATTAACTCTAAGTTAATTAGTTTCACTTTTACAATGTCTCTTTGTATTTTTATATAATATGGTTAATAAACTTAATATATACATCCAAGAGACCCCCAAGTGGTCCATCAATGATTAACCTATCATAATATAAGTCTCTTGGCCGAACCTTAGATTTTTAGGAATTTAATATCAATTAATAATATAATATTTGTTTTAAGAACTCTTTTATGTCAATTTTGACACTATTCAATAGTTGATTTTTGTGAAACTCATAACAGATTGATTACTTCGAAAAAAGTCAATTAAATCAATCCTAATATATCATATTATCCTAGAAAATTAGTTTAATTCATTAAAAGTTTCATATTATATTTATTTGGGTATTTATAATATCAATTATGTTAATTTTTTACTATTTTAGTAATTACTGCATCATCATTGTGTCATAAATAAAATAAATTATTTAATGTCTAAAAATTATAAATAAAACATCATTATGTAGGAAATCTTTTTAGCTTTCTAATTAATATTTATAATCGAAAATCCAACATGTATAACCCTATGTAAAAATTGTTCTTATAAAAGATGTAAGCTTATGCCATTTTTATTTTTACTTTAACTTTATTAATATAATGTGTCCCTACCACATACAAGTGGCTCCAAGGGGTCCCCAAATTGACCCAAGGATGCCCATGGTCGGGTATGTGTCCACCAATAAGGTTAGGACACGTTTTAGGGTAATTTTGTATTATTATAATATTATTTTTTAACCATTATTTACCGGATTTACCCTTTAACCATGGTAAATAAAATATTTACCGCAGTAATTATTCAAAATGTCTAAAAATAAAAGTTACCTATTTACACAATTTGAACATCCTGATTCCAAATATGGAATCCATTTTCCTAAATTCAAAACACAGAAGTGGCAGAAATTAATTTAAAATTAATTCCCGCTGTCAAAACAAAAAGCGTGTTTTTAAGAGATAATAACTACCAAAAGATTGACACTTGTTTATGTTCGGTTTAATTGTAAAATTATGTCCAATGACCAAAATTATATTAAATGGTAAAAATATATTCTAAATATACTTTAAAACTACTAAAATTCATAATTTATCACTATTAATTATTTTGATTAAAAAAGTTGTTTTTAATTAAAATTTAGTAATTTTCACTATTCATCAAAATATGAAAGTTATCCGAAAAGTACCAAAATTTCACCTTAGGCTAAATTCGATATTCCGAGTCCAAAAATGGAGTCCATTTTCAAATATAAAATATATATTATTTCAAAAATTAAGTATTACTATTCACAACGGCTAGTTTAATTAGTTGTGGTGTGTGTTAGAACTCGAGGTTGCGTACAACACACGCTATCGCATTATTCAAAGGGAAACGTACCGTAGAAGCTTGGGGTGTTACACCTCCTCTATGTTTTAAATTTCAAAAAACCTACATACATGGTTGTAATTAATAAGTAAAATTTGGTTCAATGAGATTAAAATAATTCTTTGGTGAATAGTATGTTTTATGTTTTTAATCACGATTAGAGGTAATTAGTGTAGTTTAAGGTAAAAATACTGTTTTAATAATATGAAATGACCTAGACACATATCCTACCATTATTGGATGTGTCATGGACGACCAAGAAAATCCATGGGTGAACTTGGGGACCCCATGGAGCCACTTTGGTTGGAAAATGTCATTAATAACGTTTTTTATAATGTTATAATAAAAATGTCGCAAACATGAGATGTTTTAATAAAAAAAATTTAAATTGGGCTATACAAGTCATAATTTTTACTATAAATATTCATTACAAAGATAAAGATATTTACTACATCATGATATTTTTTTTATAATTTTTAGACATTAGAAATATTAAATTATATATGGCACCATGATGATGCAGCGATTACCTCATTATTTAACGATTTAAATAAAATGAAAAGATAATGTAAAATGTAATCCCTACACATTTCAAAAACCTATTTTATCAGAGGATTTTTAACTCTTATAACCTTATCCTAGAAATATATAATTTTGGGACCTTTTATATCCGAAAATCATTTTATAATAAAGTAACCTTTTATAACTTTCCAAGAGTGCCCCTCCTCTCCTCTTATAAAAGGCCCCCACCTCTACCACCTTACCCACACTTCTCAAGCCTTTGGCTCTGCCAAAACCTGACCATTTTGTCTCTCCACATACCTATATTACACCTTGAAGCCTCACTGTGGGCATAAGTCTTCCCAAGGAAGCCTTTGAGCTCAAATCAAAAAGAGTTACCCGTTTTAAAGGTAGTGTTTTCTTATGTGTTCTTATTTTTTATTTTGCTTCTCCAACCCCCTAAACTCTTTTTATTCCTTTATTTTGTAACACCACCAGTATGTTCAATATACTAGGATGTTTTTATGCGAAGGATTCGAGATAAACTTACACACACCTACATCTTATGGTTAAATAACACATTGTTTCTGTGGATGGAGAATTTCTGCCCCACGAAACGACGATTGTTCAACACTCATATAACACCTTCAAAGGTGGCCATTAAGATGTCACTATATTTATATATGATATATAATATGTTTATGTTTTCGTTATGCTTCTGTATTTTACATTTGTGGCATAACTTTATGGATTCCATTATGAGTAAGCACGATAATTTCATTTTAGGAAGTGCGGACTACCGCCCCCTCAAAGTGATTTGATTCGTTAATGCCATATGTGGGACGTATATTGGATGGAGTTAAAGTTATTATATATGATGTTATACTATAATTAAAATATACCTTTATATAGTTATTATTTCTTCTCATTAAATTATGCGATAGAAATGAAAGTAGAGTTCATGCATACGTACGGCTTACTCTCTCCATGAACAGTGCATTTCATTTCTTATCCCCAAATGTAATGTACTATTATAAGTACATATATATAATGGATATATATGATGTATGTTAAATCTAAATGATGAATATAATTCTGGAATTAAAATATACTTATCTCTCATTTAGTTCTAGTTCCATTAATATGACATAGAAATGAAAGTAGTGTTCATGCGTATGTACGACATACCGTCTCCATGAAGGGTGAATTTCATTTATTACCTCTAAATGATTATTTAATATTATAAATGCATGTATATACTAGATATATATGATATATATGATATATACATCATGAGTATAACTCTGGATATAATGGATACATGAACAACTTGTAATTATAAAGTGTATATTTTTGACTCAAGTACCAATGATCGTTAAAACGACCGTTATTAACTTAAATAAATACATAGTGTTCATGACATGGTAATAAGTGATATAAAAAGAATAATGAACTTGAAAAATGTTCTTAAGAAAGTAGAAATTAACTCAATTTTATTATTCCGGACATTAAAGAATGATCGAGTCAAGTCGGACCTGAGGTATGGGACTTCGTCTCAATCTCCTTTCATTGAGGCGTATTTTGTTTTATACACAACATTCTTTTATACGGTGTATAAATCCCTTTGACTTCAATGTTTATCTGAAAGGAATATTATTTATACAAATTGTTTTACTAAATGACAAAAGGAAATATTTTTGTCGTACATATGCGGCGACAACGACTTCTCTGCCGGCGTGACCATTATTAGAGTTTTGGATTCCTCTACAAGCCATACCTATTTTAAAGAAAAATAAATACCATGTTTTAATTTTCTTTTATTTTGGTATTAAAAATGGTCTTCATAATGTTTTTATTATATCAATATGTTGTATTCATATCTTGTGATTGAAATGTGGAAATGTTATGTTTCCTTTATGTATTTTTATGTGATACGATTATGTTATGGTTCTTGCGAATTATTATGTAGACGGGTGGTTCCATGATAAACTAAGTGGGGGTGAACCCGATATAGCTCTCCAATTCATTGGGTAACGTGAATGGTTTAATCGTTAAGGTTTCTCCAAAGAGATTTAGGGAATATACTGTGATGGGTATTCCAAATGTAACCAAGAGGGTTACTCCCTACGTAAGAATGTTATGAATTCCACACGTTACCTTTATGTCATATGATTTCTATGATTTATTCATGATTTGATGAGGTATGTTAAAGTGCTTATGATTTATGAGTAAAGTATGATTTCATTGATTCTTATGTATACATGTACTCATTTTCCTTTCCATATTTTTAATCCCTTACTGAGCTTTTTATGCTCATCCCAAGTTTTTTTGAAATGTTTTTCACAGGTCAAGGGAAAGGTACATGATATGATGATAGTGTCAAGGAAGTGTCAAGATAAAATCCATGTTTTATTTTAAATATGTTTCCGTAGATGGGAAAAATGAATACTATCTTTTATGTGACCACTTTTTTTAAATGTGGAATGTAATGCATGTTTTATGATCTAATTCTCTAAAACTCTAAACCTGAAAAGATCCTCAACGTGTATTCTTGAAGTAACTCCAGATTTAGTGATGTTTAAGGCTGTGGACTTATAATATATTTGTTGAATGGTGATCACATGACTAGTATAAATGTAGGGTTTTAAAAAATCTTTTTGACAATGACAAAGGAAGTTATAAACTCAACCAGTAGAACTATTACCTATAAACCCTATTTTTCTTAGATTAAAAGGAATATATAATTTCTAGGCTTTTCTATAGACCAATCCCAAACCGAGATCCAAATACATTAGCAGGAGAAAAACTGTTTACGGGAGAAGTTCAAACTCATCGAGATCATGACCCAAACCATGTTCACTGAATGATCTTATGAATGTCGCACCATTTTGAACCACACTCTTAATGATTGTGTTAGTTTAATAAATGTATTTTTATCAACACCACATAAATACTAATATGTGAATTATTTTTATATAATAATGAATACATATTTATCCTATTATTGTTACTCCTTAAATGATTTTAAAATCAAAAATAGTATTTTTTTGTTATATTCAAATTGTATTAAGTAATCCATTTTGATGAATTAATCAATTTTTGAAATAAATAATATTTCCTAGAATATATTATTATTAAATGAGTTTTATTATATATATAAATGATAATTAAATTTTTATGAATTCAATTGTAATTTTTTTAGTTTTCAAAAACAATTATTGTCAAAAAAACCTCGTCATTATCAATAAATGAAAATTGTTATTTTAAAAGTGAAAATTCACATATTTATAAATTTATTTATATGAAATGAATATTATTTTTTGAATTATTAAATTGATATTTTCCAATTTTGAATTTTCTATTATTTTCAGAGACAATCGAATATTTGGATAAAAATTAAATACCGTATAAATATACAGTGTATTTTATGAAATCATAATTCCCCAAAAATGATGTAATAAATACTATAAAATATATATTCGGAAAAATAATTTTTTTTATTTCAAATAATGTGATTTTATATTTATTTTATTTATTTTATAAAGCCCTAGTTAATCCAAAGAGACTTATAATATATTCTAATATTTTAGAATCATTTCTTTGGATTTGTAAATAACCTCCAAATAAGAAAGGTAAAAATGTTATTATCGTAAGGCCCTGGTCTCATAAAATAATTTATTACAATCACCTTTTTAAGAATCCATGGTAAAAAATCATTTGATGGTTTTTGGTTTTGAATATTTTTTTAATGTAGTGTCCAATCCCAAAATAATAATGAAATCCCTCTCATTTCATATATAAACCAACCCACGAAACAATATCACTTCACTAAAACTCTTTTAATCTCATAAAAAATCACCCCATACTCCCTATAGTCATCCCAATGCCCCCCCCCCCAAATCTCCCAAGCTTCCAATCCCAAGCCTTTTTAGTCACATATCCATGTAAGGGATCCTCACCTTCCTCTCCTCCTTTCAAATTCGAGAACCATATTTGAAATTAGTTTTTATTATTTCAATTAGTTATTTTTTCATTAATGTATAACCATTAACATACTATTGATTTGATGTTATTTTAGTTAGGTTTCAATTATCCTCCCTCATTTTGATGCTTTCCTAAGTCGTTACAATGCTGAATTTCCATATAGAGTTCTCTCTCTCCTCTTTTAATCAATCACTTCATTTATGATATGACTTTTTATATTCCGTTTTATTATGGTATGATACATTATTATTAATTTTAATTACTATACACTTGTTTTATAAATGATTATATCCCCTATATCCCTCATTTAACCCTCTTTTGAACTTTTATGTACACCTATTACCATGCCAAAATTTTGAAAGAGTTCTTTTTATTTCTTCTCTCTATTCAAGATTCATTATTATGTTACAACTTCTATTTCAAAATAATTATATTGGATAATTCCCTTAAATGTTTCTATTAATTTCCATTTTATTTATAATTTATGATATACCTCTTTGTCTGCCATCACCCAATTTTATGAATTTCTATTTAATTTTGTTATACTACCAAAATGCACCATGCATGACCATAACTATGTAGTAAATACAATACCCATTTCTCTATCACGGTAATTAACCTTTATGAACATAATAATATTTATTTGGGACAGACATACATGAACTCCACATTTCAAGGTCATGAAATAAATTTATTAGGTCGAATGAATCCATGTTATATGATCTATGTGGAACACTTATGTGTGAGTATTAAATGTTTATGAAGGGTGATCCCTGATTGATCTCCTATAAACTGGGTAATATTTAGTAGAAAAATACAACATGTGAAAGGATATTTGACTCATGATCCTTTATGTGAAATGATATTTAACATATGATCCATTATGTTCAATTAGTTTTGACTAATGCTCCTATATGTGAAATGAGCCTTGACTCATGATCCTTCGTTTTCAATTAGGCTTGAATCATGCTAATATTATGTTTTATATTGTTTCCAAATTTGAAAGTAATGATTATCATGCTTTATCATGCCTTTATATTAATTTTTATTTTTTGATCCATTGATATACCTATTTTCTATCATGTATTTTTTCCCTCATGTTATTACTTATTTATTCCCTTATTGGGATTTATAGCTCACCCATTTCTTATGTATGTACTCATGTTATCCCATTAAATGTTAAGTAACAACGAAAGATTTGGTCTGGTCAAATAATTTTTCAATAAATATGTTAACTTTTATGTTTTATGTTGTAATTTTATGTACCTAGTTCCCAAATACAATAGACCTCTCGATATTTTGGGTTATGTTAAGTGAAATATTATGTAATAAATCCTGATTAAATGTTAAATGAAGTAAATTTTTATTATAAATATTATTATAGTATATCTTTAGTTATTTTGGGCATTTGAATTAGGAAAACCTAGTGAAAACCCATGGGGATAAGAAAAAGTATTAGAGAACATCCCTAAATTTTGGTGAGCATATAGAACATGGTTTATCAATGAATAAAATACATGTTTGGATACTACAAGTGGGTTTTTTATTGGTACAAATGTACCTAAGAGTAAAAACTATTAAAAGTTCTTCTAAGCATGAATTGGGGTTACCCCGTATATGACAACATAAATTATTGTGCCTCTGGTTTGACAGTCCCTAGGGATAAGATTTGGTAAATTCATAATCTCATTACAACCCATTATTATGGGAGCATTAAAATCTCAATGAGAATATTTTTTAGTAATATGATCATGGATAACATATACTGAAGCCTATAAAATAATAAGTTAACGAGACAAATTTATTTTTCAAGTTATTCCTTTAATTTCATTGGATTCCCCTTTATATTTTTAAAAGTTCAAGATACTCATCCAAAAGTATATATTGGATAATGTAGAACTAGAATAAAAAGGATAAAGGTATTTTTATCATCCATAGTTCTACACATTCTTTTATATCATGTAATTACTGTATAACTATTCAAACACCAACAGAAATCATAGAAGTATAGATGTCGGTAAAAATGGAAAATGGGGAAATAATCACATCCCATGTATATAACTCCTCCCTATCACAATATTTGGGTCGAACATCATATCTAACCTTTTCATTATTCCATTGGTAGAATTTTATGCAATTATAGACATGGATTGGATTTCTCTATATATTACCAACATAAATTGCCTCAAGAGGGAAATCACCCTCCATATGGAAAATTGTCCCTAGATTCTATACATGTTCAATGAGGAGGATGAATCTTCATTAACACCGTCATCTTAGTCATTGATATTATTTACCTACAATAATGTGTATCTTTCTCAAATGATTATGTCTAAATATATAACCATTCTCAACGACATGGCTATTTTTAGGGAATACACTAATGTATTTCTCGATGAATTACCTCATCTTCCCCCGAATAGAGAAGTTGAATTTTCGATCGATCTTATACATGAAGAATTTCCAATGTCCAAGACTTTATATAGAATGGTCATTATAGAACATGAGGAATGTAATAATAAACTTTAAGAGAATCTTGGTAGGGGTTTATATGCCCAAGTGTTTCACCATGGGGTGCACCAGTCCTCTTCGTCAAGAAGAAGGATGGGTCAATGCACCTTTTCATTGATTATCAGGATCTCAACAAAATCATGATAAAGACAAAGTGTCCTTTTCCATGAATTCATGAATTGTTTGATCATCTATGTGGAGCACAATACTTCTCTAAGGTGGATTTCTAGTTGGGAAATTACCATTTAAGGGTGTAAGGGTAAAGAATGATGATATCCCCAAGACTACTATTCGTACAACGTATGGGCATTATGAGTTCGCAGAAAGGACATTAAGACTCACTAGTTACACTTTATTCATCATTTAATTGATGAATATAGTATTTATATATTACCCCAACAAATTTGTGCTAGTCATTATACACAATATTTTAATATACTCCAAAACCAAGAAGGAGAATGAGGATCATCTAAGAATTGTGCATAAAACCTAGTGAATGAAGAAGATCTATGAAAAGTACACAAAGTGTCAGTTTCGGTTCAAATACGTCTCATTCATGGGGAATATCATCAAAATAAATAGGATATTTATAGATAATTCATTTAAATTAGAAATTTTTGGGTGTTTGAGGCCAACATCTATAACAGATATCCATAGATTCCTAAGGTTGTCTGGATTTCATCAACAATTTGTGATAAATTTCTCAGTATTCTCAAACCCTCTTACTAAGATAACATAAACGAGATTCAAATTTTCTTAGAATAATTAATGTGTAGAATGATTCATGCAGTTGAAAATGATTCTTATCCTTTCCCCTATGCTCATAATACCCACAAATGGGGAACACTTCATAAATTTCAGTCATGCTTTGAAGAGGGGACTGGGATGTGTGTTGATGTAAAATAAAAATGTTATTGTCTACTTCTCAAGGTATTTCAAAATTCATGTGGAAATCTATCACACACATGATATGGGGTTAGTAGCTATTATATTTTTGTTGCAAATATGGTGGAATTATTTCTTAAGGGTGAAGTGTGAAATATTTATGGATAAAAAAATGAAATATATATTCAAATAGAAAGAGTTGAATATGCACCAATGATGATATTTATATATCATCAAGGATTATGACTACTCAGGCTACTACCATCCTGGGAAAGCGAAAATGGTGGGAAATGATCTATGTATAAATAACTCAACAATTATATTATTGATGAGAATTAAGAATGATATGATCTTTATAGATTTGAAGACGATGAACATTGGAATTATAAATAAATAAACATCATCAATCAATTCGCACATGATTACTCAACCATCTCTTTGGGAAAGGTTAATGGATGATTAAAAATATTATGTAGGAATTCAAAAGAAATTTGAATCTATAAAAAAAGGGAAATCCTCAGAGTTTAATGTTAATGAATAATAAATTTTGATATCAGGATAGAGACAATGTGTTCCACCAAATCATGAGTTAAAGAAAGAACATTGGATGATTCACATAGTTTCAATTTCTCCATCCACCAAGGAAACACAATTTTTTATTGAGATATCTGAGAGAACTATTAGTGGGATAACATGAATAAGTAGATCACTGAATATAAATCAAAGTGTATGGTATGTCAGCCGGTGAAGGATAAAATACAAATGACTAGGGAAATGATGTATCCATTACCCATACCAGCCTGTGAATGTGAAAACATCACCATGGACGTTGTCATCGATCATCCGAAGACATCAAACGGAAACAATGATATTAATGTTATTGGGGATCATCCTATAAAGAATGCATATTTCATTGTGATTCAATAGGATTTCTCACTAGATCAGCAGGCATTGATATACATTAGAGAAGTGGTAAGGTTGCATGGGGTACCACTATTGATTGTGTTTGATTGAGATCCAAGATTCACAACTATGTCTTGGAAAATTCTCCAACATGCTCTAAACACTGAGCTGAACTTCATTACATGAATCAACCTCAAACTAATGGTGAATCTAAATGGAATATCCCAAAAACATGAGTACATGTTGAGATCATGATCAATGGACTTCATAGGCGGATGGGACCTACATATTCCATTTCTTGAGTTATATTAACAGAACAGTTTCCACTCGAGCAACCAAATGGCTACATATGAATTCTTTTATTGAAATAGTTTCCTAACACCGGCCTTTTGGGATGAAGATGGGGAATGGAAACTCTTATGTCCTAAAATTTTCAAAGAAATAGTGGTGAAGTGTAAGACCGTCTATTAGCACATCAAAGCTTCTCAATGTTGACAAAAGAGAAATGCTGATAATCATTGACATGACCTAGAGTTTGATGTTGGATACATGGTATTCTTATACATATCTCTATGGAATAGAGTGATTATATTTTATAAGAATGGAAATATTTTCCCAACGTACATCAACACTTTTTAGATCCATGATGGCATCAGATTAGTTTCTTATTGACTAGAACTCCCAATAAAATTATATAAAGTACATGATATATTCCATGAATCCCTCATAAAAAATTTCATACCAAACCGATCTCATGTACTCAATCCTATGGTGGTACCATTTGAGAATGTAATTTCCAATGAGGACCAGTTTGTGAAGATATTAGATAATAGATATTTTTTTACAAAAATAAGACAATACCCCTCGTCAATGTTTTACAGAGAAACCACATGTTTGAAGAAGCATCATGGGAACTAGAGGAGGTGATGAAGTAGAGTTTCCCTTATATATATTAGTGTTGGAAAAGGATATTTTGAGTCAGAAATTTCTTAAGGGGGGAAGGTTATAATGACACTAAATATAATGAATAAAATTATCTTTTTTTAAATGTCTTATGATTATCGAAAACACATGAACCTATTTTATTATATCTAATTGGATTTTAAAATTTCTGTTTAGTATATTTACTATTTTAATATTTTAATTGATAAGTGATCACATTTCTTGTTTAAATATAGGGTTTTAACAAATCCATTTAACATAGACAAGGGAAGTGATGGACTTACTAAGTAGGATCATTCCATATTAATCCCATTTATCAAAGCATACATGGGAGATAGTGTATCTATAATTTTCCCTAGGAAAAAAACAAGCTGACATCCTACCACTTAAGAATGAGTGAAACCATTTATGGGAGATGTTAAATCTTATTGATATTACCACTGAAACCATGTTTACTGAACATCCCCAAGAAAGCCCCTTTATAGAGAACCATACTCTTAGAGATTATGTTGGTGTAATAAAGGGATTTGTTTCAAGACACAAGAAATATGAATTTGTGCAAAAGTTTTTAAATAATAAATAAAATATTTTCATCCTATTATTGTTACTTTGTAAATAATTTTTAAAGCACAAATATTATGTTTGGTTAATATTCAATTTAGTTAAGAAATATATTTTTATGAATTAATGTATATTTGAAATAAATAATATTTTAATAAAATTTTATTATTAAATTACTTTTATTAAATATAAATTATCATTTTTTTTAAATCATATGTAATTTTTATTATGGGTCAAAAACTAATATTTTAAAAAACTCGTCAATTTTAATAAATGTAGGTTTTTATTTTAAAGGTAAAAAACAAATATTTAGAAAATTATCTATATAAAATTAATATCATATTTGGAATCATGGTGTTGAAATTTTCTAATGGTTAATTTTTCATAATTTTCTGAGACACTGAAATTTTTGGATTATAATTAAATATAATATAAATATATGATGAGTTTTATGACATCATAATGGCCCAATAATGACGTAATAAACACTATAAAATGTATATTTGTCCAACATTTGTTTTATCTATAATATAATTATTATTTTAGGTTTATTTTATAAATCCATAGTGAATCCTCCAAAACAAATAATATATTTTAATATTTTAAAATCATTTCTTTGAATGTCTGAATAACCTCTACATAAGAAACAGAAATAGTTAATTTTATTCATCCCTTGTCCTCTTGAAATAATTTATACCATCCCACTTTTCCAGAATCAATCAGAAAAACCATGGTATGGTTTGTGGTTTTAAATATTTTTTATGTAGTGTCCAAAAAATAATAATAAATAATTCCCCCTCCAATCCTATGTAAACAAACCCATGATACCTTTAGTCTTCACTCAATCTCCTTGAACATTATCCAGACTATTTTTTATACTCCCTAGAGTCCTCCCAATATACCCATAATCTCCCTGGAACCCTCTCCCAAGCCTTTGGAGTAACACATCCATGTAAAGGATCCTGACCTTCCTCTCCTCTTTTAAAATTCAAGGACCTCATATAAAATTAGTTCTTTTAATTTTAATAAGTTTTTTTCATTAATTTATATTAATTACCTTACATACCATTTGATTTTATTTTTCCAATTTTTCATTTATCCTCCCTCATTTGGACACTTCCCTATGCCGGTAATATACTAAAATTTTGTAAGAGTTTTTCTCTCTCCTCTTTTAATCAAGCACTTCATATATGATTTTCTTTTTTATTTTCTATTTTCACATATTAGGATAAATTATTACCTACCAAAATTACAATAAACATGTTTTATAAATTATTATATCCAATTTATCTCTAATTTCACCCTCTTAAGAACCGTTACATTCACCTGTTACCATGCCAAAATGTTTTCGGAGTTATTTTTCTTTCACCACTTCCTTCAATATTTTTTTATGTCACACCTTCAATTTCCAATTACGTATAGTGGGGAATGTTCTTCCATGTCGCTATTAATATATATTTTATTTCTAAATTATGAATGACACCTTTCACATTCATCACCCCATTTGATGAAATTCTATATCATGTAGTCATATTAATGAAATTGCACCCTGATTTACCATAATCGTGTAGGCAATACCATACCCATTTTTCTATCAAGGTTATTTAACATTATCCACATACTCTTACTGGTCACAGAATTACATGTATGTATCCCACATTTCTATATTTGTGGAATAAAAATATTATGTTGACTTAATTTATGTTATATGATCTATGTGGGACACTTAATCATGGAATTTAAAAGGTTTTGAAGGGTGTGCCCTGACAGCACTCTAATTCACTGAGTAATGTTTAGTATCATTATATGTCATGTTAAATATGTTTTTACTCATTATTATTCATGTGAAATGAGATTTCCATCATTCTTCTTCATGTGAAATGAGATTTGACTCATGCTCCCCCATGTGCAATGAGCCTTGACACATGCTCCTCCATGTGCAATGATCCTTGACTCATGCTAATATCATGTTGTATATTGTTTCTATATTTCTATGTTATCATTATAATTATATATCATGCCTTTATAATCATTTTCCTTTTGCTATCCATTGATATTCATATTTTCTATAATTTTTCTATTCCTCAAGTTATTCCTTGTTTATTCCTTTACTATGATTTATATCTCACCAATTTCTTATTTATGTAGTCAGGTTATCCCATGTAATGATAATAATAAAGTAATTATTTGGTATTTCCAAAGATGTTTTCAATAAATATTTTGTATTTTATTGTTTAAATATGTTAACTAATGTACCAAATTCCCAAATACATTATACCTTTCGATCTTCTAAGATGTATTAGTGAAGTTTTATGTAATAAATCATGCTTAAGTGGTTAATTAAGAGAATGGTTGTTATAAAAAGAATTGGGTGATCATTAAAAATTAAGTTTCAAGGAACATGATTAACAATATTAACATTAACCAACACTCAGACTCAGAAATGATGAGAAAGATGAAGTTCATTGAGAGTTACGGTAATTTAAACCAAGGAGGAAAGCATATTCAGTTTCCTTTTATATTAAGATTGTGGAAAGAATCACCTAAGGTAATTTTTTATGGGAATAATAATATTTTTTGAATATATAAAATAAGAATAAAATTAATTTATATATATAATATGATGATTTTTCTTTATATAATGATTGAAAATATTGGACTCCTAAATATATAATAAAATTTCCAATTCTTTAAGTGTGAAATGAATGAGAATTTGGAAATATGATCTCCTATGAGGATTAACCATGATGGGAATAAGACATGTTTTATGAGTAATAGTTATATTGTTGGTGATGATGATACTACAGATGAATTGTGAATGGAAAGTAGAATTGTTTAATGGTATGAGGTATCCATGTTATTGGCTTACGGATTTAGAAGAATAATCAATGTTTTTGTATATTTGGAATCAAGAATTATGTTATATGTATGGTGAAATATGTATGGATTTTATAGTATATATATTTTTAATAATGATATAGAAGAATATATTTAACGGATTTGATGGACTATAAATTAATTTAAAAGAAATTTTATGTTCATATGAAACACATGATTAAGAGAATGAAAACCCTTAATATATTCCTTATGTAATGATAATGATGTTTGGATAATGATATGTTGTATATGAATATATAAATTTAATGGTACTGATTTTATTGGAAAAAATTAAGGTTTTTTTTCCACTGGTTTATTCTATCATCAATTGACATTACAACATTTTTTGATTTAAAGAATGTATCCAATATACATTAGAATTAGGAAATGTTCATGTTTTCATTAAGGATTTTGGGAAATTCAGGTTATCACTATATTTAAAGAAAATACATGATGAAGGTATTCACATGTTTTGAAGGTTAGAACCAATACCTAATTTATTAAATATAAGGAATCAATGCTAAAATGTTATTGAAAAATTTAGTGACCTTATTTCTAAATTTTTGGACTTCTATATTTAGGAAGGATTATATGGTTAACTATTAATGGAGTGGTTTATGTTATAATTTAGATGAGGTATTATATATTAAAGTATTATCTATCTATATGTTGATTTATTCAAATTTTATAACTTTTGATATCCTTTTTGTTGTGATAAAGAGAGACTGAATGACCTATCATTCTATTTAAGGATCTTATGATCTAATAACACATTATGAATTAAAAATTCATCTTAATATCTTAGAATAAGATTTGAATAGAATGTTTTAAAAGGAATAAAATTGTGGGGTTGTACTCAAATAACTTTTTTATATAATATCATGAAAATTTATCAATTTTAGGAAAACTGGTTTGGAAATAAAATGTTGTAATGTTATAATAATTTTTTATGATATCAATGACCTTTTTCAACACTCTTTGGGATATGGATTTGCGGTTGTTAACATTATGATAACCATTTTCTCTATCACTCACCATTATAAGTGACAGTTATATTTTCCTTCCATATCCATGTTTTCACATCCAACTTATGTTCCCCATATAGAAACCAAGTTATGAGTTTCTTTGGGTAACCATTGTGTTTCCAACATTCCCTATTTAAAAGAGGTTTATGTATTCATATCTATGATGTGGGTTTATATGAATGGAACATTAATGTATAAAAAAAACTAATAACCAAGATGAATTCTATAGGTGAAATTAATTTTAAGGGGGTAGATTTAAACACCCTTGGATTTTAAGATTCTTTATTCAAATTAATTAATGATTTTCTATATTTTTTATTTCAAACAACATTGAATATAGATCTTTTTATACGACTGCACTATGTTTGGATTACATTTTACACATCATAAATTTAATCTTACGCTTTAGACAACACATAGATTCTATTATGGTATACTCAAAACTATGTTTGGATTGTATTACAAAAAATCTCAAGCCCCGTTTATAGCTCGTGCAACATGAAAAGACGAGTTTTACCTAACTATAATAATTTATTATTATTATTATTATTAAAATATTAATATAGGTAAAACCTATAAATTGGAATGGATGTTATGAATAAGATTAAATAGATTGTGAAAATATGAATTATAACTTTTTATAATATTAATCAATTTGTTTTCAATTAGTATAATTGAAATAAATAACTATTTGAAAATAATGATATTACTTTTTTAAGAAAAATAATTTTCAATATAAAAACAAAATTTCATCTAAAAAGTTTAAAAAATACTTATTTAATGTTTTAAATAACATTTATCTATTCAATAATTATTTTTTATACACATAAAATTTATTTTATGGGTATTATATAAGAATAAATCTAATTTTATGAATAAGAATATATATTTTCCAAAAGGTAATTTTACCCCATTTTAATGGAGAACCCATTTTAATTAATTTTTTTAAATTTTTAAGCCTTTTATTTGAAAAAAAAAATCATTTTGTGAAGAGTAATATAAAAATTCACCTTGAGTGAATTTTTTTATTTTTTTGAGAAGTTTTATGTTTTGATGAATAGTGAAAACACTGAATTTTGATTCAAAACTGTTTTTTCATCAAATTTATTTTTATAGTTAAATTATATTTTAATTTTGGTTTAAATTATAATTAGATAAATTTTACATATTTTAATCCAATTTAGGATATTAGTACCAATGTCAATGTAAAATTTTATATAAAATCATTTCAAATATTTAATTGTTTTCGCTTAAAAACCCACTGTCACGACTCATCAGTGGGATTAATTTTAACTTAACTTCTACCAATTATATTATTATAATTTGGAAAAATGTATTACATATTTTTAATAAGAAATATTTTATTTTCTAAAAATTTTAACTTAGTTTTTGAAAATCAATAGTGCAAGTAAAGAAATCAATTACAACGATTAAGGTAAAAATTAGTTTACTCAATGATTGAACATTACTAAGAAGAGGCCAAATACAATAAACACATTTCCAAAATCCATTTTTTAGATATATTTCTAAAAATTACCCTATTTGATCTAATTTTTTCAATTATTTTCTTCCCATGATGTAATAGATACCACTCAAGAGTGTTTTCATTTTATATTTACAATAATGTCACTCCCCCATTATAAAATGGAACTCACCCCATCCCATTCATACACCCCTCAGACCATGTTTTCTGGGAAACCCCGACCAAAATATCCACCAAAAATCCCTAAATTCATATTATAAGCCTCCATTTTGGGATCAATCCAACAAAGGATGGTATTCTGTGAAAACCAAAAGGAGTTGCCGAAGGAAGTGGTTACATCTTTCATGAAGGTCCATTTTTTTATTTTTATTCTATTACTCATAAATTCATATTATCTAATAAATATTTTATAACATAAGTATATTAAATATATTTATATTTTTTATTATATGGTTTTGACATATACATACTAATACATCCATAAAATGGGTAATGAACATACCGTTCTCGTGTACGGCGAACTACTGCCTCACAAAATAATGTTATTTTTTCATTTACCACCACTCATGGTTATAAATTATGTTGAAAAATATTTTTTATATGATATATATGATACATATTATGTATATATTCTTATTAAATTATTATATAACATGTACCTTCATGGATTCCATTTTGTGTAAATATGATAACATTGTTTGGGGATGTGTGGACTATTGCCTCCTCTAAGTGATGTGATTATTTCATCATTTTCATGGAATGTATTATAGACAGGTTTAGTAAAATTATATGATATATATGAAATAATTATTAAATTTTAATTATATATAAATATATCATTTTCATTTATCTTTCAATACAACAAATAATCGAAATTGTGCTCATACGTATGTATGGCCTACCGTCTCCATGAATGTTGTATTTCATTTATATTTATACTTTTTATAGATTATTATAGATAAATATATACTGAATATATATTATTTTTATATTGTGTTTTACATTCATTAAATAATTAAATCAAGATCTATGTAAGAATATAATAATAATTAGTCCAATAAAATATGAAAAACAACACGGATATAACATGAATCATAAGATAAACATAAAATTAATAAAAATGAGAAATATAAAGTCATAATATAATATTAAATGTTATTATATATAAGAAATATTTTTATGTGGTATATTCATAATACATTTTATTTATTTTAAATAAATTTTGAACATGTACGAATAATGTCAAGACATAAGGTAAGGGTTCTCTCATCCCACATTTATTTCTATGAGAGTTATGCCTTATTCACCACTCATTTTATTTTTTAGGGTGTATAATTACATTAAATGTATTAAATTACTATTATCCATAATGTTTTGGATATTTAAATATCCAATTTATGATATCTTATTCATGAGTTTTACCATTCAAAAGTAACAAAATTGTTAAGATTGTTTTGTCTAAATTTACATTATTTGAGACACATGATTTTTTATGTGTGTGTATTATTTTGTGATGGGTATATAATTCCATTTTAATTTTTGTATCGTGAATATAATAATTTTAATTATATCATTACATTAATTTAATTTTAGTTTCTTAAATGGGGAGTATTACTCAATGTTAACAAGTTGTAAGTGTTTATTGTGATAATGTCATTGTTTATTTGGATTGTTTATGATTATCCCTTCATTGATAAGACCTTATGATCCATATTTCTAGAACACTGGTGAATTATATTATCCTATGGTTATTCATTATAACTTAAAGTATTATTACCATTTTTACATCTATAATACATATGATATTTAAGAATGTTTTTTTAAGAAGATCTAACTTTATCCATCTCTTAGATCGGTAATCTATGTTCTTTCGAAACATTTTTTCTAAAAATGATTTTAAAAGTAGTAAACTATTAGTTGTTTTTTTTTAAAAAAATATCCAGTATTTTACCTTTTAAATTGATATCTTTTTAAAATATAATTTTCTTACTTTTTTCGACCTAGACACTTTCCTAAACTTTTACAGCATAAAATAAATATTCAGAATGTATGGATTTATCAACCATCATGACTATCCTTTGAATTTTTATTTGGATTTTTAAAAGATTCCATTTTATGAAAAAATATATTTCTAAATATTCTGGACATTAAATTTTTGTTATGTCATTTTCAAAGAAAAGGTTTTCAAAAAATATTTTTTTTAAAAGATGTTGTAAACGATTTTCAGAAACATATTTTATATGTTTTCAACAACTTATTTTCAATGATAATGATTTAAATTATTTGAATGGTTCTTTTTAAAATATCCAAATTATTTTAAAATGAATATTTTTTCAAAAAAAATCATACTTCCTTTATATTCTTTCTGCGCACAAGTTTTCAAAAACAATCATGATTTCATTATTATTATTAATGTATTTTCAATGAAAATGGTTTCCAAATATTTTTCATTTTTTCTTATATGTTTTTAAAAAAAATTCAATGAAAAGGGGTTTTTTATATTTCTTTTTATGTTTTTAATGTATTTTCCAATAAATTCTATTCAAATATTTTTCAATACTTTTTATTTGTTTCTAAGGAAAAGGTTTTTCAAAAAAATAATTCATTGTTTATTAGTTTTCAAAAAAAGGTTTTTAAAATATATTAAAAGATTCTACCATAGGTTTGTAACTTGTATTTTCAATAAAATGGTTTTCAAATGGTTTTATGTATTAACAAATTATTTTTCAAAGAGGAAAGGATAATTACCACATTAAATGTTTTTAAAAAAATATTTAAATTTATTTCCTAGCAAAGATGATATCAATTGGTGTTACTTATGTATTTTTGGGGAAATGATGAATATTTTAAATTAATATTCTCTCGATGAATGGTTTATGTTTTATGGATTTAGGTTAATGAAAACTATTTTTCACTAATGGGATAAATTCTTATGAAACCCTATTCTTTTCATGGGTTACTCTTTGATGAAACTATTATTAAAGTTGTCTCTCTTCTATAGGTTATGATATTATTACATGTTAATGATACCCATTTATTTTCATGGGATATGATATTATTTTTATGATCTTTTGAAAAATTTATGTATGATTTCATTATGAAATGGGTGGGACCTATATTTCCCTCCAATTCATTTGGTAAATATTTATATCTCATGAAATAAAAATGGATGAAATGAGGGGTAAACTCGGTTCAGTAAAGAACTTTTCCACAATTATTTTCTTGGGAGTGAACATTGACTACTAATATGGTCATGGGAGTGAACCATGACTACCAATATAGAATGGTTTGTGGACACATACTACAAATATATCCCTGTAATTGATACATTTTCTAGTATTTAAATCATTTTGGATGACTATGTGTTTATGAAAAATACAATTTATTATACCTTTGTTATGATTTCAAGGGTAACTCTCTCGATTCCCTTATGATTCAAGTCTTCTGAACTAATAGTATGTATTCCAATACTAATGTATATGATCTTTTATATGAAGGGTATAATCATTAAATGTTATTATCACCTTGTTATACCCATATGTTATGCTTATATACCTCTTTTGATTACCCTTATGGAGCATTTGAGGTCACCCCTTTCTTATGTTTTAATTTTCATGAGTTATGAATATTGTTTTTATGTATAAGTACTAACGAGGTATATCATTGTGGGAAACATAGAAGATACTTCAATGAGTTATAAAACATTTTTCCATTATTCCAATCGTACTAAACTATTATGGTCCTCGGGCATGTATTTTTGTAATGTTTTTAATATTCATAAAAATAATGTAATATCTATGTATGTTAAGCTTGGGTATGAGATCATACAATAAACTTTATCTAATAATATTTTCGATGTAATGTCATACATAAGGTAATTTTCAAGGTGTACGATGATTGTATGACTCATATCAGGTGCTTCCACAAATTATATCTATACTATGGTTAAGAACAATCTTATATTCCACTTCAATAATAATAAACAAAATTTCTCAATATTAAAAAATATATCCTTGTCATGTAAAATTTGTTTAGTTGTTCTAGGAATTCATTCAATGTATTGAAGCATTTTTTGGGAAAATTGAATTTAAAGATATATTTAATGTTTCTATATTCAATTTACATTAATTTATAACAGACTGTAGCAACCCATGATGATAACCATATACCTCTACCAATTTTATTTTCCATACTATATATGGAAAGTTATGAATAATATAATTAGTTTTTGGCACATATCAGTTACTTTTTCACCCGCATTCAGGGAGTATGTTAGGAATATGATATCCATTGACAAATAAATGTGTCCAAAAATGAAGAACATATTATATAAAGATCTATAAATTCACATCATTATTACTGCATTAGACACATTTCATGAAATTTTCACAAGATCTTTAATGATGAAACTATGAATTAGGATATCATGAAGCTTGGTTTATAATATTTTTCTTCTTTTTTTCAACTTTGTTATCATAATGATGAAATTTATTTATATATAATATAATAAATATAATATAGAAAATGAACCAGATAATTCCATGTTTGAGAAGTGATTAGAAGGAATTTTTATTTCTAATTACAAAGTGTATGATCAGATTATATGGGTATAAAAATAACAACTGACATTTTTATTAAATAATGGTTGTGGTATGGATACATGACCACAAAAATTGTGGATTTTTTTGATGGAATATTTAATTATCCTCTCAAATTACATAAATCTAAAATGGATCATGGGACCCTTTATATATGTATAGAATAATTTGTAGACAGATGAAGTCAGACTACATATATAATTAATCACAGGATGTGGTTTGAATGACACATTCTATTAGATATTGATAATAAGATTGATGCACGTTATAATTTTTTAGTTAGAAATTTCAATTGATAATCAAGTCAATTCTATGTGAAAAAAGTTTCAGGACCTAATCACCATAAGTAATGAACAATTACTTATGGTTTTACGATTCATGCTCCATAGTGACTATAGAATATTCTCTGAAATTTAGTTTCCATGTGTGGACACAATTTTTTATGTGACTCTTTAAAAAAACACATGTGAGACATATACCAATCCCTTACACCATCTTGAAACCATTTATAACTAGAATATTTCACCACATAATCATATTAGGGATATTTTACATTTCCTAATGCATTAAGATCCTCCAATATTGATACCTGACGTCAACTGGTTGTGACCAAGAAGGATACTGATGTCTAATAGGATTCAGAATCATATGTATTGGCCTTAATATTATTTCCAACATTTGTGATGTATCATATTTGATAGGGAAATCCATGTTTGGAAGTAATTTCCTAACATTGTTGGGATGATTTTTCTTTCTCATGCAGGATGATGTATTTATTAAAAATAATTTAATGTCCTAATTCCAAAAATATTGGATGATGTTTAAACATTTTTTTTAACTTTTGGGTTGTTTTATAAATGATTCAGTGATTGAAATTCAACCTTTTGAAAATAATTTACATTGTAATTTGAAAACCAACCATCCAAAAGTACTCAATTATCTATAGTGATTGTTTAAAATATTTAAATTTAGATAAAAGTGATGAGATAGTGAACATGCATAGTGTTTAAAATGAATAATGATAAATTTTATCGGAAATCATTAAACTTTGTTTTCTAGAACAATTTTGATATAATTATGTATAGTAAAAATTATGAAGAAAATATTCAATCCATGTTATCAAACACTGAATGATGAAAGAGTGTTAACATGACAGTTATGTAATACATAATACCAATAATTTTTTTTTACTAACTATAAAATTATATTTACAATTTACACATACATGATATTTATTTAATTTTTTCTCCTGGGGATGGATGATATTACACTACTAACTTAGCATAATTGGCATATTCCATTTGATGTGTTAGATAGCGATGAGATTTGATGGATTAAGGTGCATAAGGCACATCGTTATCATCAAATTCCATATCTAGAGTTTATTCCACCATACCCATGGAATTTTGTCTTATACTAAATCATTTTATCCTATTATAAATTATTTAATCATCACAATCTTTCATCCCTCATTAAGATATGTATACTTTAAAATCACACATTCCACCTACCTGATAGAGAGATGACCATCACCCTTGAGGATGTGGAAGCATGGATCGATATTATTATCCATGATATTATAGTTATATGAACCACCAATAATGCGTCTCTTGATATTTAATAGAAATTAATTTTCTCAGATATTGTGGGAGATAATGCTACTATAGATGGAGGTTCACTATCTTTGGGCTGCCTAGACATGCACCACCCACATTTACCATCTAACTATGATGAACAATATATCATGAATCGTTACCATGAATATATATTGTGACTCATTGGAGGGACATTAAGCACTAGTCACTATTATATGCATGCCCACCTAATGTATTTGGAGATACTATTAGAATTTTATTAGGTTGGGAGATACATTCCAGCATCTGCGTTCTTGGAATAAATGCCCAGATCATTATCAATGGAATGTCGATCTGATCCTGATTACCTATGGAGACATTTAATCATCATTAGGATGTGTAAATGGGATTATATCCTTTCATTATAATTTATTATTGCGAGTCTAAATATTTATATGGATGTTTTGTATGATTCACCACATGGATACTTGTATGATCATTCATCTTTGTTGTTTTTTTATTTTTATATGAGTTATTACACATAATTTATTATAAATTATCACATAATATATTGTAACATAGATATGGAGTCAGGCTCAACAGTTTATCAAGACACTGAGACAAAATTTGTGTGCATACTGCCTCATTTTGTATAGTCTACTACCCTCCAATTTATGAATATACATTCCTATGTTGGCTAATAATGTTTACAATATAATCTTTTTGGGAAATTAGTAATAGTGTTTTTTAAAAATTGTAACATTTTATTTGAAATTTCATGGCTTCCATACTAGGCACAATTAGACTAGCTTCATATATACTACTATGTTGATATTAATGATTCCATGATTATAGTTCCTTTGGTAAAAGTACAAATTGTAGAGTATCACTATCCGAATAGAGTTATGTGGGAGTTTTGATTCATTATGCATGATCCACTTCAACAAATATAACATGGATCACTTCATTGACTAATGATGACGGGGAAGAAGGCTGTTGACTAGAACTTATATCATACAGAGTTCACTGAAATCTGAGTTAGCTATGGATCATTAGGTATCAAGATCAATCTTTGTTGTGATTCAATATATCATAGAAGCACGAGTATGAGCAATGATATAGTTGGAGTCTATACATTACCTTACACCACACTGCATAGGGATATAAGACATGGCAAGTCAATAATATTAAAAGATTTTATTCTTTGTATATTTTTTATTTAAATTTGAATATCTTTACAATAGACTCAACAGAAACATATTATGAATATGATTAATCTATATAAAGGAGAGTAGTTTAGTCAATCAGTATACCATGGTGCAGTAGAGGACATGATGCTTTAATATCATGTTCTACATGATAGTATCTTTGATATTCCCCCTCAGGGAAATTTTCTTCCTACCAAGGGAGAGGATGTTCCTACCCAATAATCTCCTCTAGTAGTTGATGATTTAGACTAGCCATGGTAATGATAATTTAGACCATGTTATGATCCACATCAATCCTCAAATATTCCATGGGAATATGAAGAATGTATAGTAAATGAGCCTCAGCCAATTGTGGTTGTGCGCCATCACAAATTTACTCAATTAAAATAGATATCATATCATCAATTTTCATGACATATAATTTATATGATTTCATATTACGATTTATTTACCATGCCTCTACTTTTATGTCCGATACTTCATAGCCTTATGGTTCCCTCCAAATATGGATGGTCCATCCACATATGTAGTGGGAAAAAGATCCGGTGAACATCTCAACTAATCGATGACACTTCCTCATAATTATTCATAGATAGATTATCATACATTTGAGGTTCAAGAACACGAGGTAGATCCCCCTATAGCTTATCATAGTCTGCTCCACCGCCTAGGTTGATGATATCGATATTGGTATCTCATTTTCACACCATATTGTGGGATGGGATCTCATCATGGACAATGATATTACTCATTTATTTATATGTTTTATTTTAACTTAAACTAGTTTAACTAAAAATGTTTTATATCATTGATATTATATTTTTTATACTATACTGATAGAATTATTTTAATTAAACTAATTTTTATATGTTTACCCTATGTTTTAAATTTTCTTTTATATTGTACATAATGTTTAAATATTATAATACCTCAAATTCAACTGTTTGAAACATAGGAAAAAATATTTTATTTAAACTAATAAAATTTTAATTATTATGAAATATAAATTATAATTTAAATAAAAAAACATAAACCATATCATATATATATAAATAGTTGAAAATAAATTGAATTTCATCAGTGTAATAAAGATAAATTAATTTACATACCACAATCATTATAGATTGAACACGTAATATTAAGACATTAAAAAAATATACCATGAAATTATAGTATAACTAAAATATAAAATAAATTTCAAATGTTGAATAAATTTATAAACATTAATTTAAAATAAAAGGAATATCAAAAAATTATAAATAAAAATATCATGTTTAAAAAAACATTTTTTTCCATTTAATTTATTTTTCATTTATAATTTTTAATCAATTATTTTTATTTTCAGTTATATTTTATATTTTTAATTGATCTATCCTATTTAATTTAGATTATGTTAATAATTTATAATTTTTATTCTTTTAAATTCTCCAACTTCAAAAATTACTATGTATCATGTAGGAAAATTTTAAACAATATAAATAATAATGTATAAATATAATCTAAATTAAAATTTTCCCAATGACTAAAAATATAAATTTAATTGAAATATAAAAAAAATATTTATATATAATAAAAAAAGCTACTTTAGATGACGCAAAAATTATTGTTTAAAAACATAAAATTTAAATTTTAAAAAATTATGGGAATAATTAATATTACTTATAATATAATTAATTATATTATTATGAATTAGTATTAGTTATGTTATTATTATTAAATGTGATTAAATAAATTATTAATAAATATTATTTTTATTATTAAATATTTACTATAATAAATATTAGTAATGATGTAAATAATGTTATTTATAATATAACTAATAAATTGTTAAGTAATATGATTAAAAATAAATATTAATTAAATTAGTAATATCGAAAATATAATTGTTGAAAATTGTATTATTATTGGAAATTTCTTATAAAATAAATAATAATTCTTAATGTTTTTTAAGGTATTTTTTATTATTCTATATATACAAATAAAAAATTAAATATTTTAATGAAATTTTTAAATATTATAAAATATTTATATATATGTCCAATTTATTAAAAAAAATCATTTGGCCGAAGGTGTTTTGAACCTTAACACCTAGGCCCAAAATTTCTGGAAAAATAATTAATGGAAAAAAATCCTTTTCCTGTGTGAAAAAATGATAGAGGCATGAACCTAGTTCATGGATTTTAGGCTTAATTTTAATAAAACAAATAAACTATGATTATTTTGTGACAAAAATAAAAAATAAAACTATAATAATATATAAATATTTGAAAATAGTTTTTAAAATTAATATATATTAATAAATATTAAAAAAATTATTGGTAATATATAATTATTGAAAAATTATAAACATAACTAAAATAATATATGATTTACAAAAAAATATTTAAACACTAAGACAAGACTACAAATACTGCCTTTCTCAGATCTATAAATAGTCATCAACTGTGCTAAAAATAGTTATATTGTAAGTCTCTTTAAAATCCAGAGGCTTTTATCAGTACTAAAAATATCACACTGATAAAATATAAATTCAGCATTGTTTAAAAAAATTCGACAATGTAGTCCCTTTATCAAAAAAATGTTAGCATTGATAAAGGTGTACCAAAATCAATTATTTTTTAGTGCTGATAAATGAAAATTTTACTATCCCTAATTTTAGTGCTGATTAAAGATGATTTTATCAACGCTCAAAATAGAGATAACAACAGTGATGTTCCAGTAGTGGCCTGCTCAAATTTATAAAATGCAGTCACAAAATACGGTTTAAATAAATTTAAATTAAATTTACATCATAATACAAAAAAACACGTGTATGCATATAATATTTTACAAAAATCAAAAAATTCAAAAAAAAAATTGTTTCTCTATCCTCAAACCCCCTTCTAAGAGCCTGATCATGATACAGTTTCTGAAAAAGTCACCCAATCATGATCAAAAATATTTTACTTGTATAAAAAAAATTCTTATGTTAGAAACATTGTAATGAACTTCTTTAGATATAAATATGATACAATACAATAATAAACTGAAACGTGTGATCTGAAAAGACACCCTTCCAGTCATACCGAGAACACCACATGTCCAATTAATGTATGAATACGTTTTAATGTCATAAATGACATAGGGATTTTTTTCCTAGAGTATTAATATAATATGAGAACATTTTATTGATTTTGGGTGTGTGATGTTAGACATGAACAAAAATGATTATATTAAAAAAATTCAATCACTTTAAGTCATATTGAGCACAAAGTGTGTCATGTTGACATGTAGTTGACTCTTCCACATCACAGATTACTTATGGATCATTTTCTTAAATGTATCAAGAAAAGTTGATCAATTTAGGTCAGTTTGTAGTGAGTGATACATGTTTTAGAACTAAAATGAATCCTTTAACCCGAAAACAAGTACTTTGAGTCATATCAAGAACATCCTCTCTCAAATTGATGTGTCATTAATTCATAAATGTTAAAAATTATTTATGGATCATTTCATCAAGTATTAAAAAAAGATTATCATTTTTTCTTAGTTTTGATTTTTTGATGTGTGTTTTGAACTGAAATGTGACTTTAAAACTGAAAAAGCACACATAGAGTCAAACCAGGCACATCATGTGTCAGAGTGACTTTTAGATAATTATTATGTGAGAGAAATATTTTATAGGTAATTTTTACTAGTTATCAAAAAAATCCTAGTGTGTTTTATTTTTTTCAATGATTGATCATTCTTTTGAACTAAAATGTCACGTTCAAGCTATTAAAATGTACATTTAGTCATATCGGGTACATTGTGAGTCAGATTGATGTTCGGTTGATTCATACATGTCAAAAAATTGATATGGATAAATTTTTAAATGTATCAATACTATATAATAATTTTTTATTAATTTTGAGTATGTGATCTTTGATTTGAACTAAAATGTTGATTTTGAATTAAAACATGCACATTCAGTCATACTAGCCTCAATATGTGTCCCACTAATGTGTGGTTGTTTATTAAAAATCACAAATGACTTATGTATCATTTTATAATATTATTATAGTAATAATATAATTTTTTATTTCATTATTTCGAGTGACATGGGTTCTAGATCTAAAATGTAACTTTTAAAGTATAAACATGCACTTTGAGTTATACCGGGCACACCATGTTTCAGACTGACAAGTGGGTGATTATTTACTATAAAAAATGAAATATGGATTATTTTACTAATTTATAAAGAAATATGTGTGTATTTATGCGTGTTTATTGAGAAACACATTTTTCTATCTGTAAGGTTACTTTTAAACTAAAAAAGACATACTTTGAGTCATACTGATCACACCATGTGTTGGACAGACAAACGGTTGATTCATGAACATTAGAATTGAATAATGGATAATTTTCCTAATTTTTCTAAACAATATGATTACGTTTTCTTGGTTTTGAGTAAAGGATGTGTTTTTTGAGAAAAAAATATGACTTTTAAACTAAAAACATGCACTTAAAGTCATACTTGTCACAAAATGTCTTATATTTACATGTGGTTGATTCATACATGTCACAAATTATTTATGGATCATATTATAAAATTATTAGGATAATATTGAAAGTTTTTTTGTTTATAGTGAATGAGCATCATTTTTGTCAATGATTTAACTTTAAAACTGAAAAATACATTTTCAGTTATATTGGTAACAACATGAATTTTATTGAGGTGAAAATAATTCCAACACATAAAAAATTACTTATAGATTCATTATAAATTATCCAAACAAAATAAATGTGTCTTCTTAGTTTTGATTAGTTCATGTAACTTTTAAAATAACATATTTATTTTAAATAAAAATAGATAATTTGTGTCAAATTAGTTATAGTATGTGTCATATTTATATATGATTGATTCATAGATGTCAAAATTAACTTATGGGTTATTTTTTAAAATATCAAGAAAATGTGAGTGATTTTTATATTTTTAATTATTGACTAAATTTTTTAACAAATAATCAAATTTTTAATCTCAAAACACAAACAATGAGTCATATTGTTAAAATCATGTATCAGATTGATTTTCGAGTGATTCATATATATATAAAAATTATTTATTGATCACTTTCCTTAAATATAAATAAAAGTTATATTTTCCCCACTTTTTAGTAAGAAACACATTTTTAATTTAAATTTCATTTTTAATAGAAAACACACACATTAAGAAATACTGGTAACACCATATATCATATTGACTTGAAAATGATTGATAAAAGTAAAAAAATAACTGAAGGATTAGTTTCAAAAAATAAAAAAATAATATGAATTATTTAGTTCAATTATTACTGACTGATGCATGTTTTTAACTAAAATGACACTTTCAAATTGAAAACAAGAACATTGAGTCATATCGGTCTCACAATGTATCAAATTGAGATTCAAATAATTAAAACACATAAAAATGACTTATGTATAATTGTATTAAATTACCATGAAAATATGATTTAGAATTTTTTTGAGTATGTCACAGCTCTTTTGAACTAAAATGAGATTTTTTAAAATAAATGCACACTTTGAGTCATATCATCCACACCATGTGTAAAATTAAAATTGGACTGATTGCTACCCATAAAAATGACTTAGGAATCATTTTCCCATATTATCAAGACAATTAGAACATGTTTGGTCACTTTTGTGTTTTTGAAGTATCATTCTTAGTAAAATATAGATCTTAAATAAAAACACTCAGTTTCATTCAAACCTGCCACTTTATATTTCAAATTGATGTGTCTTTGATTATTGTATGCTACATGAACTTTATATATCATCTTTATAAATCATAAAGGCCATAAATTCAAATTTTCTAGGTTTTCTATAAGTTATGTTCGTTTTAAAAAAAATACATCAAAACTTAAAACATGATCTTTGAGTTAACATCAGGAACATTGTGTGTAGTATTGATATCTGGCATATTTTTACATGTCCAAATTGATTTATCGATTGTTATTTCTAATGTATGAAATCAATACAAGCATGTTTACTCGGTTTGGAGTATCTGTCAAGTGTTTTGAATTAAAATGATGATTTAAAATCAAAGAAAAATCTTTTAATAATATCCCATACATAGTGTATCAGATGGATGTCTGGAAAATTATTACATATAAAAATTGATTTATGAATATTTTAAACATTGTATCAATACAATCAAAACATTTTTTCTTATTTTTGTGTACGTGATCATTTTTCTGAACTAAACTGATAATTTTAAACTAAAAACACTCACTTTGGGTTATATGGGCACACCATCTGTCATATTTATGGGTGGTAAATTAAAATATGTGTAAAATGACTTCTAGATCAGTATTTTAAAAATATTATGACAATCAGAGTGATTTTCCTTTGTTTTTAGTGATGGACACATGTTTCTAACTATAATTTTATTTTAAACTCAAAATAAACTCTTTGATTCATACCTGGATCATTTTATTTCTAATTGATGTGTGGTTGATTCCTACACGTCAAATATGGTATATGAATAATTTTCCTAAATTCAAAGTGTTGGTCCTCATAACCCTTATATGGTAGGGATGAATCAGGGTGTCAAGTATTTATTTTAATGTGACTGACCTTGATCCCATTTTGGTAGGTACTCAATAAACCTGTATAATTGAATCAATCAGTAATCAAACATTCACATGCAGAAAGGTAAAATTTTTATTTTACTTGGTTCACCACTAAGGGATCATCCAATGAACATACACCGACTGTATTTTTTTCAGAAGAAAATCCACTAAACATTACTAGTTTTAGAATACCGGAGTTCCAAAATAGTCACTCAGTTCCAGGAACCCTTCCATTATAATATTTTAGAGATATCTCACTACATCCCTCAGAACATTTACGTTGACTACCACTAGAGGACTTCATTGAGATTTTTATTACTCAATTTATCAACATGAAGTTTGCTTTAATGGATTGTTATTAATTTTTTTCCCTATATTATCAGAAGACTCTTCTTTCACCATAGAACTATGTTGATGCTCTCGGAAATCATTGTTCACTAAAAATACAATGTTCAAAACTACATTTCGTTAATCTCCTTCACAAAGCTCATTGCCTTCACGGAACAATACTACCATTGAAAATAACATTGCCTTTGTGGACGAAACATCCTTTCACAAAGATTACTTCCTTCAGAAAAGTTTACTACCTTTGTGAAGCTAACTGCCTTTGAGAAACAAATTAACTTCATGAAGCTAACCGAGTCAATGAAGAAAACCCCATCATAGATAAGAACTTGTTAATAAAAATAATTTGTATCAGTTAAGACTCGATAACCTTTTTTTGATGCTCAAGCTCACATGGAATACCAATTTCACGAAACTCCCCTGGCGTCACGAAATCAGAATGATTCTGGATTTTTCATATAAAGATTATTGAAATAAAGAGAGTTGTCCTCATATTTATAGTATAATACATTCAAGATGATCCACTTCCTCTTAGCAGTTTTCCTTTATATTTCAAAAATATCATTGTGGTGATCCTCCTGATGTGAAGATCCATGTAAATTCATCATTTGTGATGCTTGTCATAGTTGTGGTACTTTCTGTAAAAAAAACGTTGCACCATTGCAAACCTCCATTACACATGTATTCACGGTGAATATTCATTATGATTTGTTGTTGACACGAATAAATTCATCAAATCATTGTGTTGTGATGCTCCAATTCTCATAATTTCAGTGATCAGTGTCATCATTCAAGATGCTCCAATTCATTTTCATTTTCAATGGTTACCGTTGTCTCATAGGTCACAGTCAAATTTCATTGATCCTTTAGTGAACACAATTTTTGAATCCCATCATTGTGAAAATAATTTTGCTTCCATATTTTTATAATAATTCAATTAAATACACTTTTCATGATGTTATCCATACTACAAAATTTGGACACCAAAAATTTGGAAAACACTAGGAAATGATAGAATATTCAATATTGTTTTAAGATTCAACTATAAGATACCTTTCCTTGAAAACTCCCTGATATTCCACGTGTGGATTAAGAACAAACAAAAAATATACAACATTTCTAGAAAAGAACACCCTTGGTTCCAAAAATCTTCACCTTTGGGTTTGTTAAAAAATATATAGATAAATTCAATGAATCACTAGTCGTAATGAAAATATGATATGAGGGAAAAATCACCCAACGTTATAAGTCTATGTAATAAAAAAATATCTCTAGAAAATAAGAGGGGATGCATAAATTTTGTTCTTATGTTTTGGAATTCATAATGATTTTTATTCTATGCTCTGATCCATCCATAGAAGCATTGCATGGTTTTTCAAAAACCATCAACTAATTTCTCCATCCTCAATTATCCTAAATCCAAAAAACCATAAATTTTTTATTCTCCACAACCTTTGGACCATTGAATTTCTCCATCCCCCACCCCCGCCATTTGAAATAATCCCTGTGAACTTGATTTGTACATGTAGATCTCAAAACACAATCCCCCTTGATCTTACCTCTACCATCAACCTATATTAAATCCACAAATAGATAAAATTAATGAACAAAATTGAGGATAAAATATTATTTGCAAACTCCTCGTGCACTGGGAGGTGGCAGAACATTAAGGATCAACCAATGTTTCTCAAACACATGATCCACTAATGGATTAGTCAAAATGTTTTCCACTTGGAAATCAGTTCAAAAATGATCCATTTTAATCATGCCTTGATCAACTTTTCCTTTGATGAAGTGATATCTTATTTCAGTATGTTTCATACGATAATGATGAACATGATTCTTCATAAGATCTATCATGATCTTATTATCACAGTGAATCACAATTAGTAGTTTTACCTCATCTCTAAAATAATTTGGTTGTTTCTTTATCCATAGTAAATTATTGTATGCCTTTATAGCCATGATATACTATGTTTCATAAAAATTAAGATAATTACTTTTCTATTTCTTACTCAACAAGCCAACATAATTCATTTCAATAAATAATTCTCCACCACTTGTGGACTTTTTTATGATTATTTTTACTACCATCAAATGTTCTTCGTTATAATTACTCTAAAAGTGGGACAATAATAATTTTCCAAAGATGATATATGGACATGAAGCAATCAAGAATAATAGGATTCCAATGATTCCCCTATACCTAGTGGGATCCACAGATGTCTTACAGTGATGCTTTTCATGTTTTTTTCCAACCGCAATTGAAGATGACATTGGTTTGGAGTCAAGTGTATTAAATTTATTTAGCATACCTTTTTCATACATTTACTCATAAATGAATGTGTAATATTTCATTTAAATCCCTGGTATCCCAAATAATTATGTGAGTACACCAATCATAGACATTTCAAAATCATAATTCATGTGATTGGAAAATTCTTCCACTGTTCTATTCCTTCTTCATTAAAATATAATATCATCCACATACACCAAAAATATAAATTGATCATTTTTTAATTCTTCAAAACAATGTTGTGATCCACTAATCATATTATAAATTAGATCTTCTTAAAATAAGATTCCATTCGAGAATAACATGCTAGTTTTTTCCTCTTTAGACTATAGAGTGCCTTCATTAATCTAAAAACCATAATTAAATCATTACCAAGTATAAATACAACATGTTTATCAATGTAGACTTCTTCTTCGAGAACACAATTTCATAATTTTGTTTTGAAATCCACATGATAAACTTTTTATCCTTTTTTATTTCTATAGAATGGAAAAAATCCAAATCGATTCTGGTCTCTCCACTAAAGAAAATGTTTTTTGACCTTAATTCCTTCAATCTATCCATATCCTTTACACACTATACATACCTTGAATCTGATCACACTTCTGTTCTTCTATGTCTGTGTTGGTGTGGTCCAATACCCAATGATATTAGTTTAAAAATTTTATTATCTTATGCTTCTCCTATAAGGTTTAGTGGAAGTTTATTAATCCATCGTTTATTCTTTTGATTATTCTTTTGAATAATATTCATTGTGATAACATAGAATATTTTACAAGCCTTCCACTATTTGAGAATCTAAGTCATTCCCCTAACCATTTATCAAGATACATAAACCTCCCTTTCCAATGAAATTGTCTTCAATAAATTTCCATAATAATCAGGTTAGAAACCCGTTGAAATAATGATGATGGTATCTTATTCATCATTCTTCTTTTTCCTCCCCATAAATGGAAATACTTCTTAGCATATTCATAATTTTATATCTCATCAAGAATGAATTTCATGAAATTTCATTATGGATAATACACCATAATGTTTCTTAAATTTCATATTTCCCAAATTGGAAAACATTCACATCATCATAAAGGATAATCTTCTTGAGAAATTGTTCTCTAGGATACCATAAATAATATCAATACATGGTAGTACCGTCATTATCCTAATTGCACAGAATATAAAATATTCATCATAACCAAAAAAAGATCTTCCATCGTATCTATATTTGAATATTGAGTTGTGGAATCATTCAAATACCATGACTTCTGTAGCTAGGATATCAATATTTGACTGACCTATCTTTTTCTAACGTTATCCCCTGAAGAACTTACATTAACTTCAATTCCCTACATTATAAGCACAAATAAACATCACAAAATATTAAGGGAGTAAGGTGTTTCCTTAATTCTTCATAAATATGAATTGCAAGGTTGAGATGATCTTCTCAAAAATGTTTCTCCATTTGATCCATCCTTCATGATGGCACATATGATCATGTGTTTTGATTTATTTTATCATGACATGAATCTTTGAACGTTCTCTTTTGATTTTTGTAGATAATTATTCTTATTAATATCTATCATGGATGATACAATATTAATTATCATAATGAATGCCCATTTATCTACTATTATAGTTAAACATCCCTTTGAAAAGTCACCAGATTGCATGCATAAATCACACGTAACTTCTTAAACACATGAGTTTCATTTTTTTTGAAAACTCTTATAAACATTCTCTTCCTCATGTGGAATATTTTATTTTCCTTTTACACCATCCTTATTGAGCTCATCTTTATGTTTCGTCATTCCATATAAATCTTTTGTCCAAATAACTAACATGTCTTTTGGAACGTTTGTAGAAATTTTGGATCTTACACATAGGTTTTTTCTGAGTGTCAAAAATATTAGTAGTTTTCAGGGATTCCCTACCCTTCATCTTAATTGATTTAGAATCCTATACCTTGTCGCAATATGTCACTGATACCTTGCTAGGAGGATTTCTATTCACAATATTCTTCTTATTTATTTCTATGGTTTCATCATAATTATTATTCATATTTTTTGATTTTATTTTAATATAAACTTTGGATAGATGTTGATATGATCATGTAACAACCTTGTGAACAATAACATTTCATACCACAAATATGTTATCAAGTATTGGAAATATTTTTGTAGTAAACAGATCCTTCTAGAACTCTGGATATTGCTTCTTCAGATCTCGCTTTCTCCCCTGTGAGATAGTATTCTGTGGTTCTTTTAAATTTTCATTATTGTACTAACAATTTAATGCACAATGTCCATATCTAAGGCATCACCAACATTTACACACAACACATTGTCTCTTTATATCCATTATATATGGATTTTTGACATTTATAATTACATGTTGTGATCTTTGTTTTTAACCCGATTCTATACTCTTTTTACCATCAACTCTAGTAATGGTGGTAGGTTTCTTATCACCTTCCTTTATCCACACTTGTTCAATATTTTTCTTACAACCTATACTCTTCATGATAATTGGGTTTTAATAATTAATACATGTTTTTATGGATGGTATAGTTTCTTCTCAACTTATTGAGATATTTCCTAAAATTGTGTCATGGTCTTCTTATCAAATGTTGGTGGTCTTTCATCATTAGAATCCTGTAGTGAACATTGAGTTGTAGCATCAACTGTTTCCTTATTTTGTGAATTTGAAATATATTCCTTCTCATGATTGGACAAATGAAAATCAAAATCCTCCCATTTCATATTGAGGATTATTTTCTAATATTTAGTCATAATAATATTTTCTTCACAAGCCTTCTCCATTATAACAACTTCATTTGCATGTATCTTGAATTAAATATAAATCATGGAGTCATGTTCCATGATCTTATTATATATTTCATCCAATTAAAAAATCTTGAAATCATATCTTTTTTTCAATTTTTCTTCACATGGATGGATCTTTTCTTCAATTTTATTTTTGAATACCTCTTTCTCTTCAAATTCTTTGAGGTATTTTCAAGAAAATATTTTAGGTCCCCTATTTTCTTCTTCCAAGATTACAACATCATTAGAGAGCATTAAAAATTCCATAATGTTTTATTGTAAGACCATTTATAAATAATTTACTTGTCCTTATTGTTGGGGGATCTCTACCTATATACATTGAAAGAATCTACAAAGAATAGAAGATCTTTCTTATATAATATCATGAAGATAATCTCATAATCTCTCAATTGAAAATTTATATGAGGTTTTAGATTGGTCAATATCACCAATAGTTTGAGGATAATTATTTTGAGGAAAACCTTCAATGGTTCTAAAATATTCCTCTTGATCTCATGAATATTTTTAATTACTTGAGGATAAAGGTTTTCCTTCACTTTGGTGGAAACTAGATCAATATATTCCAGGAATGATTTATCTTCACTGTCAAAAAGGAAAGGAGAACTAGATACTAACTCTTCTTTAGATATGAGGGACTTATTCAACAGTCTATTCTCCTTCTTTTTCCTATTCATCATGGTTTTAGTGGATATTGACTTCTACTCAGATATTGAAATGTCCTCATTAATACTATAATTCATTATTTACTCAGGAAAGATGCTCAAATCTACAAAAGAGAATAAATTTACTGTATACAATCCTATATTGGTGAAACATCTATAAGATATCACTTGTAGGACCCTAATGCACAATGAGAGGGGATGGGTTAACCAAGGTGTCAATTTTTCATTTAAATTGACTGATCTTGTTCCAATATTAGTATTAACTCATTGAACCTGAATGATGGATTCAATCAGAAATAAAATATCGACATGAAGAAAGACAACATAGCAGCTTTAGATAGTAAACCACTAATAGGTAGTCCAATGATCATATGCTAACAGTGTGTCTGTCATACAAAAATACACTGATCTTCACTGGTTCTAGAATGCAAGAGTTTAAGTATAGTTACACTATCCCCAGAACACTAACTTTACAATATTTTAGAGATAACACACCACAACACTTATATGACTTATGTCCACTTGCCCTAGCTCACTATGTTGAGAGAAGTCTTACTTAATTTATTGGATTTAAGGACACTTTAATAGATTGGAATTAAATGATTTTTCCATGTATTAACCTGAGACTCCGCTTTCACCACAGACTTGAGTTGATTCACCCGAAAATAATTGTTCACTACAAACTAGTTGTTCAAACCTACCTTTCATGAAGCTCCTTTACCATGATCACTCTCTTCTCGAAGGTAAATGCCTTCGCGTTGACTTAACAAAGCTCACTTACTTTGTGGAAGAAACTGCCTTTCATGAAGCGTACTACCATCAAAAATATCACTACCTTCATGAAGCTGACTACCTTTGTAGAAAAAAAAGACATTTGTGAAGTTCATAAGTAAACGTGGAATACCCATTCATCATGAATCACTCATTAATAAAAATAATTGGCATCAGTTAAGACTCAAAAATTCTATTCGTGATGCTCAATCTCACATGGAATGTCAGTTTCATGGAGTTCCCTAGGCTTCATGAAATCAGACTGACTCTAGATTTTCCATGGAAAATTTCATGAAATGAAGAGGGGTATCCTTATATTTATAGGCTTGGTCATTTTTGTTTATCCACCACCTCTTATAGTATTTTCTGGAACTTTCCAAAATAACTTCGTAGTGATCCTCCTACTGTGAAGCTCCATGGAAATTCATCATTCTCGATGCTCATTGTAATCATGTTGCTTTCCATCAAAACCATATCGCCTTCGAAAAGATCTATTCAAAATGTATTCGCATGGAATATCAAGTGAGATATTAATTTTTTGTAATGCCTTCCATCAAACCATCGCACCGTGATGCTCCAATTCTTATAATCATGAGGATCTTTATAACTATTCATAATGCTCCAATCATTCATCATTCAGGATGCTCATTGTTGTCGCATAGATCACCATAAAATTCCTTCTATCCATTGTGAAACAGAATTCATGAATCCCATCTTCACAAAACTCATGCCTTTTCCATATTTTCATAAAGCCTTTAAGGTAATCTACTTTTCATGATGCAATCCATCCTCTAAATTTTGGACCCCAAAATTTTGGAAAACTCTATTAAATGAAGACACCATAAATCATAGTGTTAGATTGAACTATAAGATCTGTTTCCATGAAAACTTCATGATATTCCATGTGAGGATTGAAAAAAATACTAACCATAATCCATTCTAATCAAATAATAGTATTGGTTACAAAAGATCAAACCATACAAGTGTTTTTTCATTGTTTGTAGTTTGTGACACATGTTTTGAACTAAAATGTCACATTAAAACATAAAACACGTGCTTCAGGTCAAAAAGAGAATAAAATGTGTCAAATTGATGTGTGTTTGATTCATATATGTCAAAATAAATTTTTAGATCATTTTATTAAATTATCAAGACAATAAAATCATGATTTATTTGAATTCAAGGATGGATGAATTTTTTAAACTAAAATTCCAATTTTTAATAAAAACTCACTTTCAATCATACCATTCACACAGTGTGTCATATTGACGGGATATTTATTATTACACTCATAAATTAATTATACATATTTCTATAATATAGTAATAAAATACTATCATTTTTTCAAGGTTTTTATTGACTAACATAGGTTTTGAACTAATATGTCAGTTTTATATAAAAACACAATATTTCAATAATACTATCCAAACCGTGTGTCATATTTATATATAGTTGTTTCTTACACATAAAAAATAACATATGGATTTTTTTACTAAATAATACTAATAATAATACTATTTTTACTCATTTTCTCGGACTAATGTGCATTTTGAATTGACATGTTAATATTAAACTGAAAAAATTAACTTTGATTCATTTGTTGAAACACCATGTACCGAACAGACGTGATGTTGAATCCTATATGTCACCAATGACATATGGTTAAGTTTAACTATGTAACAAGATTATTTTAGGGAATTTGACCAGTTTTTAGTGAGTGTTATAATTTTAAGACTAATATATAATTTATAAACTGAAAACACACACTCTGGGTCATTTTTAAACTAAAAACACACACAAAAGAACAAAAATAAGTCAATTAAAAAAATATATCTTTAATGGGATAAAATTTTTTCTGAGTGCTTAAAATTTTTGAAATAATTTTAGGATAATTGATTTTTCTTCAAGTATTTTATTCCCTTCATAGATGAAAAAATGGTCATAGAAAAATCAATTCTTGATGAAGTTTCATCTTAATGATATCTATTAAAATTAAATAAATACATAATATATAAAAATTATAGTAAAATTAATTAAATAATATTTAGATAAAATTATGATAAAATTAACAGAATAAGTAGTATGATGTCACCTTTTAATGATGTATGCATAAATTATAATAGCACAAACTCTCACTCATTTAAAAACAAATCTATTTTCCCTTTTGAATACATGAAATTTTGAAATTCATTGTTTCACTATAAAAATATAAATAATTAAAATATTAATAAATATTTTAATTGAAATTGAAATTATCATCATAAATACCTTCTTTGGAATGCTTGTTTATTGATGGAAAAAAGATATCATTAATAAATTTTTAAACATAATAACAAAAATATTATCCCTTAGTATATTTTGGATACTGTATAATCCTTGAGAAAAAAATGTAATTTGTTTTGATATAATTTTAGATAGTGAAATAATATTTTTTATATACTAATACTAATCCAGTTGTTGAATTAAATAGGAATCTTATTCTCCTCAAACATCCTCTACCAATATTTTTTAATATATTTAATCATTAAACTATAACAACAAAATAAATTAAAACATAATATAAAGAATATACCAGGAATTGTATTTGTAAAATCATGAATTGTTTGTATTAAAATGTCGTAAAAAACATCATATATGATTTATTTTTTTGGTAGTACATGCATTTAAACAAAAAAAATAAATCATTTGATTTTCTAAATTTATTGGAATGAGTAACCAATGCTCTTAATAAACACATAGTAATAAGAAATGAAACAATTGTAAGTATATTTGATATGATTTTATTATATAGTTTTATCCCTGTATTGTGTGAATTAAGAACAGTCTATCATCTGTATATTTATTTTCCAAAATTAAGGCCTTTGTTCTAGGATTTTTGAATATTTCTTTTCTTCTAATGGCCATTCTTGTGTAGAAGTAATATGAGGAATAATGAGTCAAATATTTTGTACATAGAGTTATCAATTCAAAAATTTCTAATATATACCCCTATTAAAAATATGAATAATGGTTAACTATAATTAACATAGTAGATTAAATATTGGAATAAAAGGTTGTGAATGTGAACCTAATGTATACATTTAAAACTAGTACTCATACCCATCCATGGATGAGCAAATAATTTACATTATCAGGACCAAGAAATTATTAAATGGAATATTTGAGAATTTGTTCTTAAAAATTAGTATTTTTGGTTTATTTTCATCTTTGAACATTATGTCATTACTAAATTTTAATATTAGTAAATGTATCAGATGAACTAGTGGGGAAATGATCCAATCTAACTTCCTTTTTAATTAATTACCTAATCATTTATGTTATTTGGATTCATCCTTTTTTCCCCTTCATTTTCTCTAACTATTATAGCATTCTATGATTCATGTGTTTATTATTAATTGATCATGGTTTTCCTTGATAATTAAATTGGGACTAGAATTATTCATTTTAATCATGTGTTTTTACTTGTTTAAATGATTATCATTAAAAAAGTACAAAATTTTGTTCATTTTATTGAATATTCATATCATTATGGCGATCAGGTATCTCAGTGCTCGACTAATAATCTAATTTAACCCCAAAAGTCACCTGATCTTATGGAAATATTTTGATGTGTAGATTACCTCCTTGGATATTGTACAATGTGCACCTAAAAATGCATTTTTTGGGTGATTATAGGTATAAATTACTATCAATTTCATCTTGTTAAATATAAATACATGAGAGGTATTAGTATCTACCTAATTCACATTTTACAAAAAACCAATTAGGGAAAGTAATTTTCCTCTAGTAAGGAAGAACACTATGGGGAATGGTGAACCTCAATTCTTGGGGGGTAAACATCATGTAGTGGTTGTTTTTTGTGTTTTTAGGCTCTTTTATTCATTATCACAACATTATCTAACAACTCATAATGATATCTATTTAAATCTTCTAAAAATATATTCAAATCTACATCTCATCCATTTTATTATCTTTATCCCCTTGTGTATTTAGTTTCTAAAAATATGTTTTAGGTTACACTCTAAACCCCTGACCACTAATGCAACCATATTATTCATGACTGTGAAATGTAATGACCCAATATTTTATAATTAAATCCCCTTTTAATGAATAAATTCCTTATTTTGTAAGGTAGTTATAAAAAACACATGAACTACGTTGGGTGTTTTGGACCATTATAAGATATATTAAATATCATTTAAAAGTCCAATAATTATCTTAATAATTTATACTATTTTAATTTTATAGTGACCATTATGAAAGATCTATATTAAGTGCTGGGATTGTAGCATCCAGTTTCCGAGTGGCACCCAATGGTTACCCATGCCCTGTTGGTAACATGGCCTCAAGAAAATTTTCCCTAATGCCAGAGACTGAAGACTAGTAGTGTGGTCCTTTGTTGTGATAGTGGGGAAATATTCCTTCATAGGAAGAGTAACATAGTGGAAACAAATAGTAAATAGTAGTAGAAGTTGTAATACCATACAAAAAAAGTAAATAGTGGAAGTCTAATAGTAAATAAACAACTAGAGAACACATATAAATGATGTATGTCACATATGTCTAGGAAATAATCCAAATAAGTCACACTAATGTAAATATAGTACTAAACTAAAGTCCAAAATAAAATAAGTAAACTTCTACAGCATCACATGCCTCAACATGGTCCAATGATCTCCATCTTTATATAAATAAAGTACCTGGTGTAGAAGGGTTCTTTGCCTTATGTAAACCTTCAAAAATATAATCTTTTTTGGGTCAAAAAGCATGACCCCAATAGGGTTTGAGATGAATCCCAATTGGAAACCACCAAAAGATCTAGGCCTAACTATCAATGAATATATATAGCAGGCAATATAAAAAATGAAGCAATAAACAAAGAAGTACATGAAGTAAACAATCCTATAATTTTTAATTACATATACATATATTAAAATATTATTCAAACTATAGAGTAATTTAACTCTGGGATCTAATCTAAGCTCTGTATCCCTTGTGTAAAAGAGATATAGATGTCTCATAATACCATCTAATAATCAAGTAATACCGGGTCAAAGCTTCTGTATTTCCTTGGAAGGCTCTTCACAATCAATCAATCATTCACCAGCAACCCTCTAGGAAATTTCTCATAGTCTAACCCCTCTGGTCTAGTATATCATCAAGTCACTAATGATTTAATGACCCTATATAAAAGCACAATATTTCTACACCTTAGGTCTCACACAAAAAAAGGCTCTTCAAGGATGCACTCACCGTCAATTCCCCTTGTGGTCTCTTAACGATTACTACAGACTCTATGAGGATGCACTCAACTTAAATTCCCCATGTGGTCTTGTAACAGTATATTATAGACACTGTGATGGGAGAACTCACCATCAGTATCCCATATGGTCTCATAATGGTATGCATAACATAAACTTCTTGGGTAATACCACAACGTCAATTCCCCATATGGTCTATCTACACCAGCATCTCACATCCCTGTGTAATATAGTCATTAACAAATGATATTCATGAGCCCAATGTAATCTCAATTATTTCAAGGCGATGTAGCTAAAATTTATAACACATGCATTTAACAAGCATTAATTAAGTAATAAACTACAACCTACCAAGAAAGGCAAGGAAAACAAGGTATGCCTCATAGGCTACCTGGACCAAACGATTATAAACATTCAAACAAAGAACGCCCCCATGGGGTATCCTCTAAACATGTAATCTATCATAATATATCAACAAAAACCATTAAAATCAATAAATATGAGGAAAATGATTATATGGTTCAATACCTTAATATGAAATACATGATTCATGGGTAATCAACAAATAGGTATATATAACTCAAAGACAAACTCTGATAGGAAACAAACCACCTACATCGATGTCGTATGAAGAAAACTCTCAAACATCAGCCCTTGAATCGGCCAAGAATGTCATTGATCTACAAAAAGGTTAAAAATGTTCAACCTTTAATAACTCAAGAGGGTAAATCCGGAAGTGAGACACAAGAAGAATCAAGAACTCACTAAGGTGACTCCAATGTAACTAATGTTGTATGATTTGGAGAACTGATGACGTATCAGTGGCTCGGAGAAGATTCATCTCTCCGGGTCACTCACAAATGAAACATGGTTAGAAAAAGATCATTATGGATATGTGACGCAACCCCATTCCAATTTATCAAATAAAAAAGAAATGTACACGACATTTTCATTTAATGTACATGTCGTGTACATTCTTCGAATGGACCCCAAATTAGAGAGTCCACACGGCCATCTACTCGACCGTTACATGGCCAGTACACGGCTACATATGGCCACCTCGTACATGGTGTGTTCTAAAAAAATTCCAAAAACATCCTTTTTCCTCAAAAACACCATAAATCAAGATCTATACATGAAATGAAGATCCATTTTCATACAAACCTTCCCCCTTAAAGTGATTTATCCCTAAATTTCCCTTACAAGGGTTGAAAAGATGGAACTTCAAACAACTTTGGCCTTTGTGAGCATACGCCGGCCTCCCTCTCCCAAGTCTCATCATGTACTCACTCGTGCTACTATAAAACCAGTACTAGAAGAACAAATCATCCATAGAGAACCTTTGTGTTGCAATGCACAATCCAAATAGTGTGCTCCTCAAAGGTTTCATCCACCTCCAACTCAACCTCCTCAGGTTGAAAAATGTGAGATGGGTCTGAAAAGTCACATTGTAGCTGAGAAACATAGAAAAAGGTGGGATGATCATGGTACCTCTATGGTAACTACAACGGATAGGTAATCCTCCTGACACTCTCCAAATCCTTAAATGGCCTGATGTATCTCAGTGAATGATTCCACTCTCTCATAATTCTCATATGTCCCAACCTCGGTGTGACATGTATGAAAACCCGATCTCCCACCTCGAACTCCAATGGTCATCTCCATCGATCAGCCTAATATTTCTAGCGAGATTGTGTAGTATCCATCCTATTATGAATCAACTCCACCTTCTTAGTGGTCTCTTGGACAAGAGGAGTTCCGAGCATAGCTACCTCTCCTGCCTCCATCCAACATAGGGGTAATCAGGATGGCCCATCATACAAATCCACATAAGGTTCCATCAGAATCAACACTTGAAAATAGTTATTGTAGGAATCATCCACTAGGTATTTTTTTTTCTCCCAGGAACCCTCAAAATCCAAGACACCTACTCGAAGAATGTCCTCCAACACCAAAATCATGCGCTCAGACTGGCCATCTATTTGGGGAGGGTAAGCTATACTCAGAAGTACTTCTGTACGCAAAGCCCTATATAGTCCCTTCCAGACACGAGAAGTAATATGTGAATCCTTTACAAAGATAATAGAGTCTAGAACCCCATGAATGAGTAATATATCTTGGTTGTAAAACCATCCAAACTCATCAACACTTAAGGTCTCCTTGATCTGGAAGAAGTGTGCATTCTTCGTAACTCTGTAAATGAAAACCCAAAATACATCATTCCCTTGATGTTACCATAGTAATCCTATCACTAAATACATCATTATAACATAAGACTTAACTTAGGAATGGGTAAAATCTATAAAATCCCTTCTGGTCGCTGATGCTCCACCATCACCCGCTGACAAGAGGATCAACTCATCACAAAACCAGCCAAATCTATTTTCATAGCTGGCCACCTATACTGATTGTGTAGATCTCGATACATCTTGGTGATATTGGGATGAACATCACAAACTGAGGAATTAAAATCTTTTATCATCCCTATGTATATGTATTCTGACACCCATACTCTTTCATGAAAGCGTTGGATCTCATCCTCTCCTACGGTCCACCCTGGAGAAGGTTCCTCTCCATAAAAACTCTCTCATAGGACTAGGCCTTCAGAGTCTGATAGGTGCCTCATTCACACTCGATCCAGAAGATTAGAGGTAACAATTATGTAAGAAAAAAAATGTATACCCCTTTCTATCATGCTCCTCCAAATGTATCTCAGTGAACATAGCCATAAGCTGCCACTCACTACTGGCCTCTTGAACTGCCTATATATGAGTCCTCCTGCTCAACGCATCAGCCACTACATTGCCTTTCCAAGGCATATTGGCAAGATTAGAGTCAAAATACTAAATGTACAAAACCCACCATCATTGTCTCAGATTCAGATCATGTGGAGTAATGATATACTTGAGACTTATGTGGTCATTGAACACCAAAAATGCTTTCCCATAAGATAATGTCTCCAATAGTTTATGGAATTCACAACTGTAGCTTACTCAATATTATGCATTGGGTAATTTTTATTATGTGGCCTCAACTACCGAGACTCATACACAATAACTTCTTACCCCCACATAAGCACTATTTCCACCCCGATCCATGATGTTTCACAGTAAACATTGTAGCTCTTTCCTAGTTCGAACAGAATTAGTATCAGTTCTGAATTCAATCTCCATTTCAACTCATGAAAGGATGAATCACTAGAATTTGTTCACCAGTACATTGCACCCTTCATATTCAGGCCCGTTATTGGAGCTTCTAGGAGTAAAAAAAAATTTATAAAGCATATATAATATCCAGCTATCCGCAGAAAACTATGTACCTCAAAGGCGTTCTCTGGCTTCTCCAAGGAAAATACATCTCTCACTTTCTATAGTTCTACTGATACTCTTGTCTCCGATATAACATGAACCAAGAAGTGAATATAGTCCATCCAAAAGTGGAATTTTGGGAGCATGGCATATAACTGACGCTCTCTCATTTTACTCAAAACGATATCAAGATGGGTGGCATGGTCATGTCGAGTGTTAGAGAACACCAAGATATCATCCAAGAGAAGAACCAAAAAATAATCCATGTTGGGATGGAACACTCAGTTCATCAGTTCCTTCAAAACTAATGGCATGTTTGTGAAATCGGACAACATAACCACATACTTGTATAGACCATACCTACTCTGAAAGGCTATAAGAGGTATATATGATTGTTTAACATGAAACTTATGATAAACAAGTCTCAATTTAATCTTTCAGAACACTCAGAATCATCAAATCTAATCAAAGAGATCATCAATCCTAGGAAGAGGACATCATTTCTTAACTGTCAATTGGATCAACTTCCAATAATTCACACAATGTCTGAGGGTACCATCAGTCTTCTTTCTAAATAGGATAGGTGAACCCCAGAGAGTAGTGATGGGTCAGATGAAACCATTTTCATATATCTCCTCTTACTACTTCTTGAGCTCCTATAAATCTGGTGTATCCATCCTATATAGAGGAACGAACATCGATGCCACTCCTGGATTGAGATCAATAAGGAAATATACCTCTTTCTCTAGAGGTAATCCTGAAATGTCATCTGGAAAGACATCTCTGTAATGATCCACCACTAGAGGAAATTCCATCTGTTATGCCCCCTTGTCATCCAGATATAAAATAGAAATCTGGGTTGTAATTCCTCCCATACCCCGATGATTGGGTCCAGATCATCTCACCTGGACATCCCATTTTCCGTTGTATAGAAAATACCCACCCTACGGTTATAGTAGTCAACATAGGACTATAAAAAGACTAACCGGTCCATCCCATGAATTAAATCAAATCATGTCATCTCTAGGACGTATAGGACCCACAAGAAGTGACACCCACCAACCTCAAGAGGGAACTCCTTTCTCTGACATACATTAGTTTTTCTAATCACCAACAGAGTTTCTAGTTCCATAATATCCTCATAAGTATTGATACAGAGCCCAAGGGTCTCTAAAATAGAAACATATATGAAACAATGGGAAACCCTGGTATCAAAAAGAGAAGAAGATAAAACGGAGGCAACTAGAATCGTACATCTAACCATAGAGGTTCTAGGATCCTTCTTCAAGTGGGTATGCTACACTACAAATGTATGACCTATATTGGAGCCCTATGACCCTGCCTGACTACCCTGATTTGGTCCACCCTACAATTGTTTAAAACCTATAGCCTGACTCCCATAGCCACGACAACCTCCTCGGCCTGAACGACCTGCTTAACTAAAGTTCCTTGACTGATGAAAAACTACTTTTCCTTCCCATGAATGTGGAGTCATAATATAACCTCTAGCACTTGCAGCATGTGAGAAAAACTAGAATAAAACATTGTATATGGTCCATTTTTTACAAGATCAGCACTCGACTAGGTCTCTCGGGCACTGAGGTCTTATATTCCAACTCTTTCCACATAGTTAGCATACAACCCGGCTAACAGATAGAGTATCATGTCTAATTGGATCTCGATGTGTAGAATCCCTACGTCACATCCTACTATCATTCAGAGGAGTACAATCCTTAGATGTCGAATTTCCCTGGCTCATAGCTTAAGACTCCCTTAGATTAAGCTCGATGATCAGTGCCCTATTAACTATAGAATATATGTAATTCAACATGAATATGTTCACCTGGGATTAGATATCATGTTTAAGACCATCCGCAAACTACCTAGCTAGAAATAACTCATCACCCCTAGAATGGATGTGAAGCACTACAGCTCTGTGAAGTGAGGATATTGTTCCATGATATAAATAATACCCTATTACAGACCCATTAACTCTTAGTCTTGTTATTCCCTCAATGTATCTGGGTATAAATAGTAATAGAAGGTCTATTGGAACTCTTCCCAAGACATAACTCATTGGAGACCCGCATGCGATATCATATCCCACCATCTCTTGGAAGAATCTTGAAGCATGTAGGTTACATGTTTTACCCTCCAATACATAGGTGTCTCAAGATTCTTGAAGATAGAAAACATGGATTCTAACATTGAATCCTCATCTTGAGGTCCTCCATTCCCTAATAAAGTGGGAGTATGCTACTGCTAGAACACCCATGTCAGCTCTTCCATAGACGGGGTAGGATGAGGTGCTCCCAGAAAAGTCTGATAAAACCTCATTAAGCCTTCTCAAAACTATGCATCCACACCTATATCTGGTATAACTATTAGTTCCAAGCTATTTATGACAGGAGGATATGCTAGTAGTCCTTAATATACCATTTCGGATGTTTTATCATTTCCCTATGTCTGGAATACTACCAGAGGAAATCTTGGGGGCAAGACTCTGCATGGTCAAGCACATACCTCACATCAAGATTATCCAGAAATAAAACATTGAAGTGAAATAATTGAACAAGAGAAGAAAAATTACATTTTTTTCAAAATAGGGTTACACAGCATGTATACCCTCCACACAGCATGATCATTTGGGTTTCAACATGGTAGTGTACATCTACAGATCCTAGTCATGTAACACCCTGACACACCGCATGTCCCTCCTATGATACGACATGTACAAGGATTTCCCCTTTTACCTGAGTTCTTCTAAAAGGTTCTCTCATGGGTAACACTACACAGTGTGTTCATCCAAAAAAGGCATGTAAAATATAATTTCCATCCACCCGTGTCATTAGTCATATAGTCATAGACATGGTCGATTCTACATGGTGTGTAATAATGGGACATGGGGTGCACAACCTATGTTTTATCCACCCATGTCATTAGTCACACGGTCAGATACATGACCTCTTCAGCACGTTGTGTACTCCAAGTTCACAATTTTATCTACCCATGTTTCCCAACCCCATGTCTCTTCTCACATAGTCAGTCACACAGTTAAAGACTAAATGGCGTGTACATAGAGTACATGGCGTGTACTTAATAGAGTTTTTTTCTTTGAAAATAGAAGAACACATGGCACGTGTTCATAACACCAAAAGGCGTGTTGTCTGGGTTTCTAGAAATTAGGCCTTTGAAAAACCTCTAGAACCCATAAGAACATAATATTTTATCAAATTAATGACAAATTCTGACCAATTATAGCCTATACTCCCACGAATCAAAGTTTTACATCCTTATTCACATCATAACTTGAAAAAATTCAATTAAAGTTCAAACATGTTCCACCAAATTCATATCTAAGAGGGCCCATAACACCTCAAGAGAAAAATTTTGGAATCCATCAAATAAAAACATTACATAATAGCAATAACCTATCAAGTATTAGGTATTCAATCTAGTAATATATCACAACATCATGTATATCTAGCAGAGCATCTATCACAATAACCTGAAAATCTGTAATTCACCATAAATGGAATGACAAGAATGCATGACATGTAATCTCTAGAATGTTCCTATATGATGCATGAGATGGAATAACCTCATATCATTGGGTAGAAATTGAAATATATCTTCATTAATATCAATGACAATATCACAAAACATGTGAATCACCAAACGGTAAAATCAAATCAACTGTATATTTTTCAAAACCTGAAAAATTACAATATTCGAGGTTACATAGATTTTCCCTATACATGGGTTAGCTACTCCCATGCATAGATTATTACTAACTAATTATTCCTTCATATCCCTTTCTACAGTCTCCAAATAGTAAGACAAAGTAGAAAAGAAACTACTCTTATACCACTTTGTAACGTCCTAGTTCTAGGTGCCGCCCAAAGATTCCACATACCCGGTTGGTCACATAGCCTCAAGTGAATTTTCCCAAACACTAGATATTGTTGAATAGTAGTGAGGGTATTAGGTGTGATATTGGGGAAACTATTCCTTCCTTGGAATTGTAACACAATAGAAAAAAACAATAAATAGTATCGGTAATCGTAGTACCATACAACAGAAGAAAACAACGGAAGACTTATAGTAAATAAAAAACTGGGCCACACATATAAATGATTCATGTCACATATGTATATGAAAGAATACTAAAAATTCATAATGCTTGTAATACAATAGAAAAAATAAATTACAAAAAAACAACTAAACTTCTGCAGCATAGCAAGCCTCAGCTTGGTCGCATGCTCTCCTCATCCACAGTAATCAAGTACCTAATGTAGAAAGGCGCTTTCCCTTATCTATACCTAAATCCATATAATCTGTTTGGGTCAAAAAGAATTACCCAAACTGGGTGTGAGATGAATCTTAATAGGCATCCTCTAAAAGATATGTGCATAATTGTCAGTGAATATATATATCGCAGGAAGTCTTCAAAAAAATGAAATAAACAGGGACGTACTCAATGTAAACAATCCTGCAATTTTCAATTACATCCATTTACATTTAATTATTATTCAACCCTTCGAGTAAATTATCCTTATAATATATACAATGATATGTATCCATTGTGGAAAAGAAAACCATATGTCTCAGAAGACCATCTAACATTCAAGTATGGGTGAGTTCATGCTTGGGCTTTGGCCTAGCATGCTAGTCACAATCAATCAATCATTCACAAGAAACCCTCTGGGAATGTTCTCATAGTTTAACCGCTCTAGTTCATCATATAATCAAATAAATAACAACCCTCTAGAAAGCTCATATAGTCTAAATTTGTTGGTTTCATACAAACGAATACTCTCTGAAGAAGTACTCAATATCAATTCCCCATGTGTTCTTTTAATGATAACTATAGACTCTATGAGAAATCACTCAACGTAAATTCCACATCTATTCTACCAACAATATACTATAGACACTATAAGGGAGCACCCACCACCATTATCCCCTATGTTTTTGTAACGATAAACATAACAGACACTCTAGGGAATCCCTCAACGTCAATTCCCCCTATGGTCTAAATACACTATCATTTTGTTGCCATGTGTAATATAATCATGCACGAATAATATCTTCTAGCACAAATTAATCTCAACTATTACAAGGATAAGCATCTAAAATGCATAACATAGGAATTTAGAATGAATCAATTAATCAATCAATTCCAACCTAAGATGTAAGGTACGGAAAACAAGGTCCGCCTCATAGGAAACCTGGACTAAACAATAATAAAAATTAAAACTAGGAAATACACCCACGGGGTGTACCCTGAACATTCAATATAGCATAATATATCTATAAAAACCATTATTTTATTCATAAATCTAAGGAAAATGATAAGAGGTTTCCATTCCTTAATCTGAAATACCTGTATTTTGGGTAATCAGAACATAGGAATATCTAACTCACGGGAAAACACTGATAGGAAATAGACCACCTACCTCGATGTCGTACGAAGAACACTCTCGAATGTCAACCCTTGAATCAGCCTATAATTTCATATATCTTTAAAATGGAAAAAAATTATAAACCTAGAATAACTAGATAGAGAGTAGAAATCATGAAGTGAGACTCAAGAAGAATAAAGAACTCGTCATGGTGATTCCAACACAACCGATGTTGTTTGATTGAGAGAATGGATGATGGATCGGGGGCTCAGAGAAGATTCATCACTCTTGGTCAATCCAAGAAAAAACAAGATTAGAAGAATATAGTTCTAGATATGAGACGCAACCATGGTCTGATTTATCAAATAAAATTAAAATTACACGGCGTTTTCATTTGTTGTACACATCATGTATATACATAAACTGGCCCCCTCTTTTTTTGGTCCACACAGCCATGTACTCGGCCGCTACATGGCCTGTACAGAACTACCTGGGACCACCATGTATAGTACGTGTACTCTGGTGTACATAGTGTGTACTTAGAAATTTTTTAAAAACATTGTTTTCCTCAAAAACACAATATATAAATATCCACAACAGAAAATAAGATCTAAGTTGTTTCAATGATATATTTTGATTAACATAAATAGACGAAGTTATGTCCAAGAATTTATCGATTGTACCATATGAATCCTAATTATTAGAACTTCTAAGGGAGAGGGAATCACAGGGATTTCCATGTGAAAAATTCCAAGAGGAAACTCAATGACTGAAATAAGAAGAAACAAAAATGTTTAGGGGAAATTTCATTCTTATCAATATGACATCCCAAATGATGTTAATTAAACCTACCTAATAAATTGAAACTGTCACACACCTTGCCCTTAGGGTGTACGCTAGTGTAATAAGTGGTTATGTTTTTAGGCTATAATTGTATGAATTTTTTGGTTTTATTGTTAATAAAATAATGATTATGGTTATCCATTTTCATTATTCCTTAATTAATTTAATTTTTATCTTGTGATGATTATATTTTGATATAAAAAACAAAAAAAAATTGGAAAATATATTGTTTTAAAAATATTTGGGATTAGTTAAATTTTTTTAATTAAATATTACATTCATATAATATAAATATTAAATAATATTTGTTGGCTTATAAAATAAAATGAACATTAATGAATTCCAATATAATATTTATAAGGTTCATAATAGTGTTACTTTCATAAAAATGGGTAATTTCTAGAAAATATGTATTTTATTTAAAATAGAAAGTTATCATTTTTAAAGATTTTTTTGACATAATAAATATTTTTTAAAAACCCACATGATAAAATTATCAAATTGTGAATTTTTCATAAAAGGTAATCATATTTTTTTATACAACTTTAATATAGTATAAATACATGGTCCAAATTATGCCATCATAATGGTCCAAAGGTGATGTAATTATTATGAATTCCTGTTGTAGGTATGGAAAAAGAAAATTTATTTTTCTAATTTATCATAGAGGCTAACCAGTTTAATCCCACAATAGGGGCATACAGTCATTTCAATCACTAATTATATTTAAAAAAAATTAATGAGAAAAAATGAAATTTATAGTTTTGGGTATTTGAGAAAATGTTTAAATAAAATAATACATTGAATAATTGAAATTATGAAATGTGAAGATACTGAAAAGTGAAATTAGGGAAGAAGTTTCATGGTCCTCAGGCAACATTCAAGGGCCCTTTCATTATTGATTTCAATTTTTAAATCCATTACTTTCCATACCCAGGTTTCTATTCTCTACCCTGAACGGTATTTTTATAAATTTATAGAAACATCTTCTGAAAACTAAATCTCTTTACCCATGATAGAAAATAAAATTTAATTTGAGATCTATATTGTGTTGGACTACCACAAAAACCATGAAATTTTATAACATACACCATAAAAATTCATATCAATAGTGAATTTAATGTGTGATAATTAATGACACTGGGAAACCTCCCCCAACCACAAGCCCCAGGTTAGTCACTCGCCATTTCTATGTGAAAAAGGATCATAATGGATGATGGAAGAGTGTGGGATTGAGATCAGAAAAGGGATATATATATATATATACATGGAATATAAATATGTAAACACATTGAATAAAAAATGTAGATGCATTGTGTTAAATATTAATTGAAAATTAAAATAAAACAAATAAATGAAATGCTAAAGCATCAGTATCCCTACAGACCAGTGCAGTGGTGAATCATCAGGATCTGATTTATTTCTCTTCTTTACTAACACATATTTATAAAATTAAAAATCAACCTTTCCTCTATTTAATTACATCATAAATGGGTCTTTCGGGCTTCCAGGTCATGAAGGGGTCATCAAATTGGGGTCTAAGAATTAAATTTCATGAAATATAAAATTTTTTAGAACTTCCTATAGGATTCATGTCATGTAAATGATACACAACATGTAAAATGTGGGGATAAAACATTTAACATATTACTTCATGGCCTAATATTTTTATCTCATGTATTTATTTTAATACGTTCAATTCATGGATTTATAAAATATTGAAAAAAATCCACTTCTTTAGAAACCATGGTAAAAAATGGTGATGTTTGTGGTTTTGATTATATTATCATATAGATTATAAAACATTAGTTAAAAATTGATAAATAATTTTCCTCTCATTTGGCTATAAATACTCATTTAGCCACCAACTCATCATCAATAAAAACCTATTTTCCATGAATTCACACTCATTATCCCATCATAGATCCCTCTGAAGGTGTTCCCAATATCTTAAGAAACTTATTCCAATATTTTAGAATCACCCTCTAATAGTAAAGTATTCTCTCCTCTTTATTCATGCACATTTGTTTTATTATTCAATTTTATTTCCAACTATTCATGTTAAAATGTAGTTTTTACACATTCCATGTATTGCCTATATAATATCTATGTAATGATAGAAAACCTTTCACTCTCATTAATCCCTTCGAGGAATAATTATGTACCCCTGTTATGTTGCTGATATTATCCTATTATTTTCTTTTCCAAATGTTGGTGTATTAAATTACAATTCCTTTTTCCACTAAAGGGAATTCACCTAGATGTATCTATCCTTTGTTTATTTGGGACTTCCATGTGTGTATCCCACACTCTTTATTCATGTGATTAAAATGTATTAAATGAATTCTTATTTTCTATAGTCTTGTGGAGTACTAATGGATGTACATGATTCGAATATGATTATCGGGCCTAGAATCATATAGTCCACCAATTGATTTTTTAATGTTATTACCTCATGATATACCATATATAGTGAATGGGGGTTTAACTCAACACAATATGATATGATGTCTTTTAAGTTATCCTTGACTTATTCTTATGATGTTATGTTTAATGTTTTCCCACATTTGTATGTTTACTTGAGGTTATAATCAAATATCGTGATTCAATGTTCATGTTTTTTATTATCACCCCTTTCATTTCACCTTGATATGTCTCTTGAATTACCTTAATTACATTCATCTGGTAATGAATTCATCATTCCATTGCTGGGATTTATAAACCACCCCCCCCCCCCCTTATATTTTTCCCCGTGTTATAAAATTCATTATTAGAATATTGATACAATATACAGCCATGTTTTGTATTTATTAAATAATGATTTCATATCCATGTTTCATGTTTTTATTCTTTATATCTAACTACCCAAATAAAATTCTCCTAAGGATTTATTTGTATTGTATTAGGTGTAAATTTATATATATTAAATAATGGATTATAGTGTATAAAAGATATGGGTTGTTATAGTTTTTATGAGAGCCAGGTGTAGTTATTTTTTTAGATTGGGATTAGAAACCATTGGTAAAATAGTTAGGGATAATACTAAACATAGGTAAAAAATAACTAATTTATATTAATGTATATATTAATTGGTTTCCAATAAAAATAAATTTTTGGATATTATAAGTGGATGTGGATCTAGAACAGTTGTATGTTGGGGTAACGACTAGGAATAGGGTGAATTAGATTTTAACTCTATCATCACCTACTGTACAAAAAATAGACATTAATGCACTCCTATTTTGACACTGCTATGATATTTTCTTTGGTAACTTTATAATCTCATTATAAACAATTATTAAGATAAAAAAATCAAATAAAATTTTATGCTAATAAATTTCCTATTTATTACATAGATTAAAACATAAAAATATATAGTTTAATTAATGTGTATTATTTTTGTGTTATTCATTCATTTTTCATATTTTCCATTTTATATGATTAATTGTTAGAAAATTGCTAAACTTAATTTTACAATTAATTTAGTCAATGGATAGATATATGAGGAACTTATTCAACAACCAATGTGGTGGGAAATGTAATGTCTGTAAAAATGAGATTTTATACCCGATGGGGGTAGGATTTAGTAAATTCATGAAAATAATTATTAAAATAACTAATTTTTTGAAAAAAAACATGAATCATGGGGAAAAATATCCTCCTAAGGGAAAAAAATTTTAATTTAGATTTTTATGGCACAAAGTCCTCTATATTTCAGTGCATCTTCCAAAACATTAATCCCAAAACAAGTGATCAACTCCACTAAAAATATCATCCCCAATTCAATGTTATGAGAAAACAATGTCAAGAAAACTCTTTAGTATTTAGAGTTAGAAGTTACTAAATTGTGGGTTTTGATGAAAATTACATGTCCCATATAAGAGATATAATCGATAGAGTGGAAATAATTCATGAAAATGTATTTTATAAATATTTTCCTCACACTATCTAACTTAAAATATATAGTGTATTCCTTTTAATCAAGATAATTGATGGAACATCTTTCAGGACATATATTGGGAGCTTTATATGACATTGGAGACACACCTTTGGCTTTATCATTAACCATAGAAATAAATTTTAACATTTATTTATTTGGATAGTGTTGTTTCTATGAAAATATTTTGGAATTCAAGTCTCTAACATCATTGAGTAAATTTTATGATATACCCTAATTGTCGAATTGGAGACCAGAAAATCTCAAGGGTCTCATGGGTCTAGATATTAAAAGAGGATAATGTAGTTTAATTTTTTTTGGAGTGGTGGAGAAATATCATGTTTGAAAAAAATCCAAAAATCAAATTTTGCAAAATGTGCGAAGAAACATCCCAAAAATTTCCTAAATGGGATATGGAAATGATTTAGGTGTATAAAGGAATGGAACCAAGATAAAAAATTCTAGCAGGAGAAACCCACCCATATAATGGTTGAAAGGAATTCTCTAGTCTTCCATTAGCCTACAATTTAATGTTTCAACAAAAATGAATAAAAAATATGATAATAAATGAACAAATAAAAAGGGGTTTTTTAGATAACTTATTTCAATATAATCCAAGTACTAGATAGAAATATATATCTTATTCCAACAAAACTACATTGGTGGATCCTAAAAATTACATAGTGATTGGTATTACAGTTATTCATTCATGGATAGTGAACATACAATTTAGTTTTGTACCTATGCATTCTTTCATATCACAAATATATAATAGAACTTTTCATACACGCCTCAAAATATGTAAGTAGGGCAATTAGTTAATAAAGAAAACGGGTAAATTATTACATCTCATGTATATAACTCCAGTCTTTTCCATATTTGAAGGATAGACATTCCAAATAACCTTTTTATATTCTTTTTAGTGTAATTCAGTGAATTTGTGAGTATGGATTGGATTTCTTTATATAGATTCAATATAAATTTTTTGGAGAAGGAAATCACCCTATGTATCATGAGTCTCCCTCCAATAATACACATTCATAATGATGAGGATGAATTTGTTTTCAAATCACCATCTCAATAATGGTTTTTATTTACTTAAAGGAAAATGTATGTATCTCAAATGATTGAGACTAGGTAAAATTTCATCCATGATGGCATGCCCATTGTAAGGGAATTTAATGATGTGTTTCTTGAAAAAATTTCAAGTATTCCTCCAAGTATTGATTTTATGTTCTTAATCAATCTTATACCTAGAGCTTTTCCAAAATCCAGAACTCTGTATATAATGGTCCCTATTTAACATGATCTTTAAAACAAGAAACTATAGGATAATATGGATATAAGGTATAAGCACCCAAGTTCTTCACAATAGGGTATGCTGGTCTTCTTCATCAATAATAAGGATTGATCAATGTTTCTCTTCATTGATTATAGTAAGCTCAATAATATCACTAGAAAGAAAAAGAATCCACTATAATGGATTGATGACTTGATTGATCATCTATGTGGAACCCCATACTTCTATAAGGTTAATCATTTGTCAAGATATTATCATGTAAAGGTGAAAAATGAGGATATCCCAAGGCTTATTTTCATACAAAGTATGGTAATTATGACTTCATAGTAATTCTATTTGGACTGAAAAATTATCCAATTATTCTCATAGACTTAATGAATAGAGTCTTTGTGGAATAAAAATAATATTTTTTGTTTTATTTTTAGATGATATTATTATCTAATCCAAAAACAATGATAAACAGAATGGTCATTATGATGTTTTATTGAATACCTTGTAAGAGAAAAATTTATATTAATATTATAATAAATATGAGTTTATGATTCAGAATGTAACATTTGGGGGCCATGTTATCCCCATGAAAAGATATATTTGGATCCTTAAAATTAGATGTAATTCAACGGTGGCCCATAAAAAAATTTTTTATGGATATCTATAGTTTAATTACATTATTTATGTACTATAATCAATTTGTTTGAAACTTGAAAAGGTTATCAATCCCACTATCCAAACTAACTAGGAAGGGAGTGATTTGTTTCTAGACTAATGAATGTTATTATACCTTTAAAGATTTTAAAAAGTGACAAATCACTAAACCTATTCTCACATTATCTACCAATGGGGAAGGATTTGTGACATATAATGATTCATCCAAAAAGGGATTGGTTATTGTACTCATTTAATAGGGAAAGTGATATATTTTTCCTACTTCCAATTAAAAATCTGTATGAATAACTAAACAACTCATGATGTATAATTAGTTCCAGTGATCCTCACATTGTTTATTTGTTTAAATTAACTCTATGGGGATATGTGTGACATAGATAGGAATGATAAAATAAACAAGTATGTATTCATGAAAAATTATCTAAATATGATCCTATGAAGTTGGTAAAATCTCATCAAGTATTGTTAAGGTTAAATAAATTACCTACCTGGGAAGGTAAAAAAGTTGTGGATTCTCTATGTATGAACTATCCTATAACCCTATCCATAATGTGGATTGAAAGTGAAACAAAATTCTTCGACATGAAAAGGATTGACATGGTAATAACCAAATTATCTTTATCCTACCATTCTCAAAAAACTACTCCACCATCAATTCTTTAGGAGATCAATGAGGGCAAAAATATGATATAGATATACAATAAATGTAAGCAGATATTCCAAAATTCAAATTTTGTAAAAATGAAGTTTTAAGGTTTGGAACTCGAATGTGAATCATATGAAAACTATAGATGAAAAAGGGATATTTTGGATGATTAGCATATCCCATTCTTCTCTATTCATCATGGAATTACTAATATGTATAAGGATATGAAAAAAATCTAGTGTGGTAACATGAAGACGGAGATTGTAGAATTTTCAACTCAATGCATGGTCTTACCACAAGTCAAGGTTGAATGATAATAGTTTAAAGGTTTGATGAAACCATTTCGTATACCCTTATGTAAATGGATAAACATAGACATGTATTTCAAAAGAGGACGACCATGATATATAAAGGAAATAACTCCTTCTGGGTGGTAGTCGATCACCTTACAAAGTCAGCGCATTTCATTTATTTCATTGAAGATTTCTATATTCACAAACCCTCTAAGGTATACATAATGGAAGTGGAATGGTTTCAGGGTGTTATAATATCCATTGTATATCATCAATATTAGAGGTTTACTCGTATTTATAGAGAAGTCTTCATCAAGCATGTTCATAGTCGATTTTTTGTACTTCTTATCGCCCTCTGAATAATGATCAGACTAATTGAACCATTCTAAAGATTGAGATTATATTGAGATCATGTTCAATTTAATTTGAATAATTTTGGGATTAGTTACTTATCTATTGGATTTATAAAATAAATATACATTCCATTCTGTCATTTAAATGGAACCATATGAGTCTCTATATGAGAAGAAGTTTTTAACTCAATCATGATGGGATGAAGCTATAATTCAGAAGATTATGGGACATGCTCTTATCCATTATATGATATATAATGTATAAACCATTATAAATAATAATAAATATTTGAATAATTAACATAAAATCTATTCCTATAATTGTTGATGTGTCTTATAATGTGATGTTAGAGATAAATTGTTCCCTTATATACCATAATGGAAAAATTTCGTGGGGTTTGGGTAGAATAGAAATCCTAGTTATAGATACATTTTACCGTTTGAGATCCTTGATTGCATCAGGGTTGTTTCTAGTCGAATTGAACTCTCACCTAACCAATATCATGTGTATATTATATTCCATTTATCCATCTTGAGTATGTACATACCAGACCCCTAACATGTATAAAATAAAATTGTGGAGAATTTGAAGAATGAACAATCCTTTAGGGAGTAGTTGGTAAAGATATTACATTATAGATAGAAATTATTAGTTAACAATACAACACAATTGGTAAAAGTTCTATAGTGGAACCTCGTCTTTAATGAAGGAAAATGGGAATGATAAGAGGATATGAAAAATAAGTATCCTCGTATATTCTAGTGTATATGGTTAAAATGTAATGGACCTAACATTTTGAAATAAAATTCCATTTTTGAATGAATAAATGAATTATTAGGTAATGTAGTTATAGAAAAAAGATGCATTACTTTGGTTGTTCTAGACAATTAAAATTTACATATAGTCAAATATAAAATATCATTAAGAATATTTACCACTAATAATATAATAATTTTATACAAACTATTATTATTAGTATATATTAGTGGTTATGATAAAGTCTAATTTTTTGATATAGAATAAGTGATGGGTTGAACTAGTAGGACCATAGTAAATAAATCCCAAATATCGAATCTTTTTAGGTAGACGGAATCCATTGGATTCTCCAATGGAAAATCCAAATTTTAAATTCAAAAACTGAAACATGGACAAAATATTTTATGGCCTAATTTCAATCTTATCGACATCATGGCCCAAACGATGTTCTCTAAACCATCCCAATAAAGTGTCACCTTATCAAACCATACCATTAGGGTGTGTGCTAGTCTAAGAGGGGGTTATATAGATCTACCCAATTAGTATGAGTTTTATGGTTAATTTTAAATAGAATAATGATTATGTATATATCTTTTCGATTTTACATTATATGTACCATTTTATATGAATTTATGAAAATCATATAATAAAAATAAGAAACCAAAAATTGTAATTTTTGAAAATATCTATTTTTAACACACTTTTTAATAAATTCATTAATTTTTTAATAACTATTACATTAATATAATATTATTCTTCAATAGTATTTTTTTATATACGAATTATAATATAATTTATTTATGTTTAATGTAATAGTTATTATAGTTTGAAAATTATTTTTTCCATAAAAAGAAGTATTTTCCAGTAAAAAAATCTTTTATATAAAAGTGTAAACTCTAATATTTATATAATTATTTTGATAAAATAAAAATTATTTTTTAAATCATCATGTCAAAATTTACCAATGGTTTATTTTTCCAAAAGAAAATTATTATAATCCAATTTTTATTTATACATTAATTACAGTATAAATGTATAGTTTTTATTATGATATCTTAATAGATAAAATTAATGTAATGAATTATATAAATTTCATAAATTACCAAATATATATTAATAGTTTCAAACAATTTTTTTGTTAAGTTATTTAATTAATTTTATAAACCATTAAACAATCATCCAAAAACTAATATTATATTTTGAGGTTTTTAAATAATTTATTTATGAACAAGAATCACTTCCACATAACCTATGGTAAAATTTTATTGTTTTTGGTTCAGGAATTTATAAAAATTTTAGAACCAATCCTCTTTGTAGAAACCAATAGACAACGCTTGGGATTGTTTATGGTTTTGATCATATTATCATAGAGTCCAAAACAAAATTTTAAAAATTAATAATGAATTCCCCTCTTTTTCTATAAATACCCAACCAACCTTCCAATCCTCTTCACTAAAAATTATATTTTCATGATTTCCTCCCCATATTCCTCTCTAAATCCCACCCATGGTGATTCCAATCTCATAATTAGTTTCTCCTAAGCATTTAGAAGCATGCTCTAAAGGTAAGGGATTGTCTCTTATTCCTCTTTATTTAAAAACCTTTATTTTATGATTCCCATGGATTTTAAATTTTTAATGTTTTAATGTGTCTCTAAACAAAACTTTTTCTATTATAATAATTTCTATATAATTACATACTAGCTATCACTCTCATTAAAATCATCTCTTAATCATTATATACACCCGTTATTCTGCTAATATTATCTAGTGATTTTCTATACCCAAAATTTGTGTAGTGATTACCCATAATTGTTTCCACTAATGGGTATATTCATAGAACAACATTTCTTTTATTTATTAGTGAATTCCATTTATGTAACCCACAATCAATAATTATGTTATTAAAGGTGATTTAATTAATTCTTATGTTGTATAATCTATTTGGCACCCAAATCCATGTACAATATTTGAATGTGATAAGTGGTACTGTAATTATATAGTTACCTAATGCATTGGGTAATGTTTTTATAACATGATATACCATTTACTGTGCATTTTAGGTTATACTAAGTAGACCATGTTATTATTTCCTGGAATTTATCCTTGACATAGGTTTATAATTCCATGACATATGTTGTCACCACATTACTCTGTTTCCTTGATGATATCATCTTATATCAGGATTTTATGTTCATTTTTATAATTTTCACCCCTTATATGTCATATTGATGTGTATCCTAACTAACATTAATTAATTATATCATGTTACATTTGGATTATTAGATTACTAACATTTATATCCCTTCCTATCTTATGTGCATCCAAAGGTTATCTAGTGTAGTATTAGAAAAACAGTGGAATATAAGGTCTTTTTTTGGAGGTTTTAAATAACTTTGGAGACTTTTGTATCATGTTATTTAGCTATTTATCTAATTACACAAACAAAATATGCTTAATGATGTTGTGGGGTTGTATTAATTACATATCTATTTAATAAATCATTAATTTTGGTGTATTAAAGATAATGGTGTTCATATTCCAGGTCACTAGAAGTAACCATTCATTGTGTATAGTTGATGATGACTATAATATCTAAATGAAATAAAAACATTAGAAAAAATACTCATTTTAATATAATACCAATTTAATTTATAGTTTTTTTAATATTTCATAATTACACATGATTCATATAATATATAGTGTGTCTTCATCTACAAGTATTGCTTTATTATTTACATGATCTGCTTTCCATAAAATATGATGTGAAATTAAAGTTTCTTCTTATTTTTATTCATCAATATAAATATAGTCTAAAGAAAATAGTAATTATTTTTTCATGCGAATTTAAATTATTTCTAAATATTCAAAATACAAACCATTTTTCTAGATGATGCATACCCCTTCTTTACTTTATGGTAATAGTATATTGGTTTTGATGCACGCTACTTATTTTTTGAACATTTTTATTATTTCATAAATTAAAAATTCATAATTATTGTGATTAATATAAGTATTTCCAATTAAATTATTAGAATTCACAATTTACCTAAAATGATGCCTCTTCATGATGGCCAATAAACACATTCTATGTATCTTGGTTTTTCATGTGTGCATATATCTGTGGTGGGGTGGTTTTACTTTCCCTTAAATATACATAAGGTAATTCTTCATAATAACTTTATTAAATTATATATATTCCTTTATAGTGACCATTAATAAAAATTTCAATCTAAAATCATCCTGCATAAATACAGTCTACTAGGGATATTGAATATTAAATCAAATTTCATTTTTTATAGAGATGTTATATACAAATGTTATCCCAATATCTTCCAAAATTATTTCTCTCATCATTAAAACAACATTTATCCACATAAAAACGTCAATCTTAATGTGAATTCAAGTGGTCACCCTAAAGCAACAAGTTAAAATGGACATGTTGGGGTTAACAAGTTTGATTTTACATTCCATCCGACCTAAAATTATGTAAGAACCTGATTTTTTTTGGAGATGTCATGACATTGTTTCTATATTAATTTTTTTTGATAACACATTGTTTAGGTTTTAACATTGGGCGAATATTGGGGAAAATTGGAAATTTTGGAAGGAAATGTGAAAGTTCATTGTTTTCAAAAACTGCCTACCATGGATTAGAAAACCATGAAACCCTAGACTGAGAGGAATTACACCATTAGCATATACTTATTCAAATTGTACGCCATCCTAAAAGTAAACAAGCACCCACACCCCTTAGGAATAAGTGGATAGTTAAGACTCATGGTTAAGGGGAACTATGTTCCTCAAGCAACATATCATGTGTGTGGGTTTTTACTACCCTGAAATTTTTTAAAATATTCCCCATATCCCCATATTTTACTACTACACACCCTAGCGCGACCCATAACATATTTATATAAATTCTAGAGCCTCAAGGTGAGATTTAATGTCTTTATGACCTCTATTATTTTAAATTCAAATATTGAATCAAAGACCTACACCCCTCCCCATAATAGGATCCTATCTCACTTAGTTTATCATTCTTCATCCTTCCAAATATCATCATAGAATGGGTTGTTTTTACTATTTCTATTAGTTCTATATCTAGGTTTGTGTATTTAGATATATAATTAATGCATCTCTATTTTTTTCAATCTTGATTTAGAATTTTAGATTCAAATGTAATTCTATGTATTTTTACTCCTCAAAATTTATATATTTTCATTGGATGATTGTCCATGGATGAATTGAGGTATCTGCTCAATAACTAAATTCCAAATCTCTTTATTTAAATTAATTATATGAAATTATAGGACTTCAAGTAGATATTTATAAATTTTGATCCTTATAGAATTAATTACTTTGGGGATTTAATTAATTGAAGATATTTGAATTTAGTTATTATGGGAATTATAGATTGAGATTATTAATTATATAATTAATTATAAGGGATTGATTTTGTTTATTTGAGAAAATTAATTATTGAATTTATAAAGAAAAATTTATATTTGAGCCTAAGATAATTAATTGTATAATTAATAATGGTATTTTATGTTTTTAGATGTTTATTAATTAATTGATGAATTAATTAATGGGTTTGATGTATTTAAGTAATTGGGGAATTAATTAAGGGGATATATATAATAAACTAGTTGTTTAATTGTTAAATAATTCAGTGGAAATAGTTATTTATTGAGTTTACTAATAGAATTTTTGAGTTTATCCAATTTTTGAATTAGTAATGGGATTGATGTGGATAATTAATTATTGAATTAATTATAAGTTATAAATGACAACATGGTCATTCTAATGTGTAAGGTATGAATGGTCACACAGTTATTTAGTTGTGAAATAAATAATGTGAAAATATTCATTCTAATCTTTAAAGTATTAATGGAAACATTGTCATTTAGTTGTGAAATAAATAATGGTAGCATATTCATTCAAATGTATATGGTATGAATTATAACATAGACATTTAGTTATGAATTAAATAATGGGAACAAGGTCATTTTATTGTATGTTGTCAGAATGGTAACATGTGAATACATGTAAGAATTATATAACAGTAATAATGGAATTAAAAGATATGATATCCCCATAAAATAATCTGAGCACTAGGATGAGCTAAAGTAGGGATTGAGGTATAGATGTCTATTGGAACCCATCGATTTATATTGTTAAATAAAGATTAATTGATAATATGATAAGTGTTTAGTTATGCAGTTTAATTATTATTCCTTTATACAATATCATACACTTTATATTGAATGGAAATTATATTATAGACAATAGTGGTTGTTTACTGAGTTGTACTCACACCCTACTCAATCATCCTGATCAGTACTCGAATAGACCTAGTGTTTTATGGGAAGTGTAAGGGAAAAGACCTTATGTTAGATGGATTATATGGAATAGAGATTGGATGATGGAACATGACATGATTTGGGGACTACATGGTAAATTTATCAGTGAATTTATTTGGGGGTTCAGTTTAGACACTTGGAATTTACATTACAATGGCATATTTTATGCTTTAGTTTTGACAATATGTTTCCAGTTTTGGCCATCTTATTATATTGGTTATTTAGTTTATTATTTCATGTTATTTAGTTATTGTTTCTAATTTTACACTAGAGAATTTACTATGATAAAATAGGTTATAGTATCCGAATATTCGATATATATTAGAGCCTTACTGCTAGTTGGAATCCAATGGCATATGGGGAGTTTCACCTGAGGTCATGTGACCAACCAACTTAAGGAACAAGTGTGTGGTAATCAGGTTGGTACATTATAAATGGGTATCAATGGAGTTTTATTTTCATATAATTTTTCGTTCTATTTGGTAATGGAAAATGGGATGCTGGGAATATTCGAGGCATGGTTATGATCTTGTACATTGGATTAGCTACCCCATGTATGGAGAAGAACTCAAGTACCCTGGGTGAGATAGCTTTTCTTTATGATTTTTATTGAAGTTGAAAATTATTTCACCTTGGGTGGATTAGTATGTAAGGAGAGTTGAGTTTTCATGAATCATTATAGGAACTCAAGTTTATTATGACATGCATCATTTTATTCATGCATAAAAAACGGGTTATGGGTATGTTGATGAACTGCAACTATTATTCCTTTCTTGTGAAATTGAAATGAAAAATGGTGAATAGCCTAAAATTTAGAAAAAATTTTAAATGATGAAATATTATAATAAATGGGTTTATAAATGTGAAACTTGAATAATGGGAATGAGTTTCCGTTTTTGAAACATGACCTAGGTGTAGGATGGTAAAAGCTAGTGATAATGCCATGGTTTTGACCATCTGACAAGGTTTGGGTGAATGAATTATTGTGTCTTGTTTTGTTTCCACCTAACATAATCATGTTAATGATGTTAATTTTTGCCTAAGGTGCATGTTTGGAATTGTATAGATGTTACTTTGTGATGACTCTTATTGGGAGGATGAGAGGAGGTCATGGCTGGAGATGCAACACTAGTAGTGGGGCATGGGGCACTAATAGTCTCAGTTGATGAGGTAGAAAAGATGTTATGATATGAATTTTCTATTTTCATGCAATTAGTGGGAGGATACCTATGATGGTTTATGAAGAGTATTTATAATCTAATAGGGGTTTTCTAGTTGTAGAACCCTCAGACTTTTATTAGAGAGGGTGGACCTGAGAGAGTTGATTTATGTGTTGAGTATAGTGAGATGATACTTGACCATTTAGATACTCTTACTTAGAGGAGGGTAAATATGGTCACTTATTTGCTATGAATATCAGTGAAGAACCGGTGGGACATTCAAATGCAGACCTGACATGATGATTGTATTTTATGAATGGACATCTTGGAAAAGTTCCTAGAGACACTGAGGTAGGAGAGTGCAGCTAAGTTCTTAAAGAAAACGTTAGGATAGTATATCTATAATGGAATATTCTTGACGCTTTATAGATTTTAAATTCTTTTCTCCATCATTGGTAGGTGAGGAGACTGATATGGCGAAGCATTTTCAAAATGGGATTAACTATGAGATTAAGTCATAGGTTAACCTCTTGAGATTAAAGAAGTTTACTAAGGTGGTTTAACAAGATCCCATAATTGAAGTGAAATTTAAGTATACTTACAATAAAGGTAAAATAGTTGCAGAAAAATGATCAGTAGGTATGAAATACAAAATAAGGAAGCATTTATATGACAACATTAGTCAGGGCAGTGGGAAATAGGGTGCACATATAGAGAGATAAATTTATTTGAACCTTGCTCGAGTGATCTATCACTATTGTGGTAGGTTAGTAAACTTCTATAGATTGTTCCTCAAACCATTGGGAGAGTACCAGTCTTGCAGCAAGATGGGAAATCTATAGAGGTTCAGTATTACCAAGTGATAAATAGTTAGTGAGGGTGTAGTTATGAAGAATTAGAGTGTGGGAAGGGGATCTTACACACAATATCTATATAGTAGAAAGAGTTATATTGGCTTAGGTGGTAGAGGCAGTGGATGAGGATCTTTGGGGAAGCCTCACTTGTATCAGTAGGGTGGTGTAGCTCAGGCAAGTCATAGTGCAACATAGTGAATATGTAAAGGAACATATGATGTGGTTTATCCTAAAATTTTTGATAGAGAGGAAGGACCATGGAAAATGAGAGGTAATATTCAAGTAGATTTAATGTTTTCTAGTCCCTTATTTGACATTGGTGCATCTCGTTCCTTTATTTCAGCAAAACGTGTTAACGATTTGAGCCAGGTTGTGGTGTTCGTGAGTGGGGTATTGATAATAGATACATCATTGGTAGTAAGATCAAAAAACATTTTTTCTGAAATGGGAATTCTCTCAAATTTGTTGAGTGTTTATTTTTATGTCATATTTACATCTTATATATGTTGGTCTTTGACATGATTACGGGTATGGACAAGTTAGTAGAATAATGATCCCACATTGATTGTTACCGAAATATAGTGATCATTACATCACCTAATAATAACAATTATGTTAACCATTTATAGTAGGATATCTAAGATTTCTAAGTAGGTCCAATTATATATAATCTGGGAGACCTCAACACCTTTTTTTCTAGTCTATTTATTGATTATATAGGTGTATATTAGGATATATTTCCACCTATAGTGGATCAGTTTCAAGATGTGTTTCCTATAGACTTCGTAGGGATGCAACCTAAGATAGATGTTGAATTAACCATTGATCTAATGTCTTGGGATAAGCCAGTGTCAATTCCACTATATGTCATAGATCATATAGGGATTTAAAATATCAAGTCTCAGTTGGTGGAGTTTGAGGATAATATATTAATCTATCTGAGCATATCAACTTGGGGTTCACTAATTCTATTTTCCACGAACATTAATGGTACATTGCGCTTATGGGTTGATTACTGGAATTTGAATCAGATTAATGTAATGAACTGGTATCTTATTCAATATAAAAATGATCATTTCTACCAATTCAGATGAGCATTTGTCTTTTCAATGATTTACTTGAGATCTCGGTGTCATCAGTTGAGAGTTTGGACTACTGATATATTGAGGATTTATTTTAGATGCAGGTATGGCCTATATGAGTTCATCATAATGTCATTCAAGTTAATGAATCCACATTCAATTTTTATGGCCTGGATAAACAAAATCTTCTTTCCATACTCATATTTGTTGGTGTTAGTGTTTTGTGGATGACATCTTGGTTTACTCCAAGACATATGATGATCCTTCCCAACCACTTGAAAACATACAGAGTACACTTGGAAAACATTGGCAATACTCCTAGCTATATAAGTGCCAGTTTTGTATTGATCAGGTACATTTCATGGGTCACATTATCATGAAGGAATGTGTGGTAGTCGATCTAGGGAAATTTTAGTCAGTGTATTCATAGGATCATCCCAATAATGTGTTTGATATCTTTATCTATATGGGATTAGTTGGATATTATTATAGATTCTTTTAAGTCTTTTCCCATTTGGAAGTTCCACTTATGATCTTGAATAAAATGGGGTTAATGTACAAATGGTCAAAAACTAGTGATAATTCCTTATAGGATTTGAGGAAACACTTGACATCAGCACCAATTTTGACCCTACACAAGTTAGGTGAGGACTATAGAGTTTATTGTGATGCTTCTGGGATTAGACATGGATATTTATTATGAAAGAAGATTATGTTGTAAAATATGGGTCTCCGAAGTTAATACCACATGAACAGAACTACCCTACTCATGAACTTGAGTTGGATGTAGAATTTTATTACCTAAAGTGTTGGTGGCATTATGTATTGGTTGTGAATTTCACTCTGTATACAGATCACATGAGATAAAATTATATTGTCCCCTAAAGATATTTGAATCTCTAATAAAGGATATGACACTATTATATGTATTCATTTGATTTTGAATAATCATATATTCCATGAAATGGGTAGAGTGTTTCTGATTCTTTGAGCTGGGAAACTCTCACCCAGGTTGTACAGGAGTCTAATGTTGAGTATAAGATGATGACATTTCATTCTTAAATGTATGTTGTGGTTTGTGAGAGTCATGAGAAAAATACTCTGTTATATGTTTCAGTTGATTATAGACTATTGAGATGAATTTGGGATAAACATTATGAAGATCTGGAATGTCGAACCTTAATGGAAATTCTTGAAGTTAGGGAGTCACCATCCCATTCGAGCATAGATGATGATGATATCATCTATGTCAAGAATCGAGTCATTGTGTCTACAAGACTGAAGGAGGAGATAATGCATGAGTTTCATGACTCGAAGTGGGTAGTACATCCAGCTGTGACTAAAATTCAATATGACCTAAAATGGATTTTTTGGATTCAATGTATAAAAAAGAGATAGCATGGTTAATGAAATGATGTTACACATGTCAGTAAGTCAATGATTATCATCAATGACCTGGTGGTTTTTTATAGACATTTCCCATTACAAAATAGAAGTGGGATGATTTTACAATGTACTTTGTGGTGGTTTTCCCAAGGAAACCTCAATATAATGAAATTTTTTGGGTTTTGTGGAAAAAATTGCGAATGTAGTGCATTTCATGCCAATACGAGAGACTTTCTCAGTGGAGTAGCTATGAGACTTGTATGTTCATGATATATTCCATCTTCAAGGGGTTCTATATACTATAGTTTCAGATCAGAACTCGAATTTTACTTCCTTATTCTGTTAATTCTTACATTGTGAATTGGGTATGTAGGTTTTGTTGAGTAAATCTCTCCACCCACAGTCAGATGGGAAATCGGAGCATACCATACAGGTGCTTGATGATATGTTGTGAGTGTGTGTTCCAAACTTATGCGGGTCTTGGTAGAAGAACCTAGAACTAATATATTTTTCCTATAAAAACATATTTGGAAAATATTCATACCAAATCAAATGTTCTATTTATGGTAGGCCATGAATATCACCTCTATGTTGGATGGAGGTAGGTGAGTCAATTTCTTTGGGTTCGAGCCTCATGCAGGAGACATCGGGGCAGGTGCAGAAAATTATATATCATATGGACAGAGATAATATTATAAAAAAGACGTATGTTAATATAAATCAAATACCCCTATAGTTTACAGAGCGTGATCATGTATTCCTATAGGTGTCACCTAGTTGGGGTCACCGAAGGATTATGAGATAGGGAAATTCGGTGCCCATGTTTGTTGGACCATTTGAAGTTGTGGATAGAATTGGGTTGATGGAATACATGTTGGATCATTCAAATAAATATAGTTCTATTCATGATATTTTTCATGTATCCCAACATTAGTGGTGTCACTCAGACCCATCTTAGGGGATTGAGGTGGATAATTTTGAGCTTGAGATACATGCATCCTTTAAGGAGCATATGATATGGGTGTTGGATCATATTTAGAATGTATTTAGGTGAATGTTTCTATGCATATATCATGTATTATGGAAGCATGGTCATGTGATGTAAGAAAATGGGAAATTTAAAAAGATATGAGGGTTCAATGTCCCATTATTTTTGACTAAAAATATTAGAGAGGCATAGGAGTGTAGCTTAAGGAGGTGTTGTTATAAGGTGGGGATATTATAAGATCCTAAATTTTCTTGGATATATCACAAGATATTTTTTCGTTTTCTTTAACATCATTTTATCATTATTTTTTTTTTGGTTTTAACTTGGTTTTTTGGGTAAAAATTGTAAATTTTGTTAAGAAATGGCCCAGTACAAGGTTGGCACATGGTTTTTAGAAACTGTTTTCGTAAGGCCAAAACCATGAAACCTTAGATAGAGAGTAATTACATAGTCTCAACATAGTTTCTAAAATAATTCACTCTATTTTATGTAACTATGTACCCCCCCCCAGAAGAGGTGTAAGGTTATGGTTCATAATTAGGATAAATCATGTGCCCCATGTAGTAAACTGTGTGCCTATGTTTTGACAACCATGAAAATTATTAAAATAATACTAAAACCCTAATCTTATTCCCCCAAAATCTATATATCCACCCATAACCAATTTCTCACATATCCATAGCCTTTAGGAGGGCTTTAATGGTGGTTAGACCTTCATTCAGAATTATACAATGACCAGATATAAGATATGCACCCCTCCCGATAAGAGAATCCTATCCCACATAGTTTCTTATTATTTTTTGTTCCTTACGTCATTCTATAAATTGTTTTTATAAATATTTTCATTGTATATAGATCTTGGATTTTGTATCTAGATATACAATTAAAGGATATTGATTTCTTCGATCATGATTTTGGGTTTTAGATTCAGATCTCCTTCTACATCATTGGGCCACTAAAATTTTTGTGGATATCCATTGGGAAATCATTCATCAATGAATCATGGTAGGTGTTCTATAAGTGAATTCACAATGTATTTATTTAAATTACATATATGTAATTGTTTTATTTCTATTATATATTTATAAATTAGGTTCCATTTTGAATTAATTAATTTTTTAAATTAATTTATTGAGGAGATGTGAAATTGGGAATTTGGATAATTATAGAGTTAAATAATTAATTGTATAATTATTTTTGTGGTGTTTAAATTTTTGTTTTTAAATAATTAATTAATGAATTAATATTGAGATATTTAAATTTTAATATGAGACAATTAATTGTGGAATTAATTATGGGATTTTGTTTTTGTGGATATTAATTAATTAATAAATTAACTAATTAATGGGTTTATGTAAATAATGAATTTGGGAATTTATAAAGTTGATTTCTTTGATAAACAATATGCTTAATTAGTAAATAAATTAGTGTGATTAGTAAATTTTTTAGTTATATAATAGAGTTTTTCAATTTAACTAATTTGTTGAATTTGTAATGGAATTGATGTTGATAATTAATTATTGAATTAATAATGTGTTATGAATGGGAATATGGTCATTCTAATGTGTACGATATGAATGGTAACGCAGTAATTTATTATAGAAATAAATAATGAGAATATGGCCATTATAATGGGTAAGGTATGAATGGTAACAAGGTCATTTATTTGTAAAATAATGAATGGGAACATGGTCATTATAATGTGAAAGGTATGAATGGTAACATTTTAATTTAGATGTGAATTAATTAATGTGAACATGGTAATTATATTTAGTGATTTATGAATGGTAACATGGGAATTCAAGTAATAATTAAATAATAGTGTAAATTTAATTATGAGATATTATATCCCTTGAACATACTTCACACCCTAGTATGATCCTATGTACGGATTGAAGTACAGGTGTTTATGGGAACTCAAGTGTTTATGTGGTTAAATAATTATTAATTGATAATTTTATAACTATTTAATTGTTCATTGTAATTTTTTTATAAAACTGTATCTACATTCTATTAATTGGATATTATTTTAGATACACTTGGCAGTGGCCTAATTAGTTGTACTCACACCCTACATGGGCTTCTTGGTCATTACCCAAATAGAAATTGTGTTTTTTGGACATGATAAGGTAAAATTACCTCTGTTAGATGGCTAATATGGGATGGAACGTGGTTAAGGAAACTAGAAGTGATTTGGGGCCTGCTTGGGTGAGTTTTTGGTGTCTTTATTTTGGGATTCATTTTAGAAACATGACACGTAAAGTAGTGTTGAATATTTTATTCTTTAGTTTCCAAATTGTATTTCTAGTTCTGCCCATATCTTGATACTGTTTATTTTAGGTTATGATTATATGTTATTATTTTATTTTATCTTATTTTAAGCTAGTGAATTTACTCTAATAAAATAGGGTATAGACTCCATGAGATTGAAATATTAGACCCTCACTCTTATACAGAAGCATCTGGTATATGGGGAGGCGTGCCTAAGGTCAAGTGACTTACTGTCTTTGGGTATCGGTGTGTGTCACTAGGATTATGAAATTACAAATTATATGCCTCTTTTCACTATAATATCTTTTTTATGACTATCACACTATGACATTCCATTTTTTCTCATATATATGTTTTTCACCTTCATTTATTTCAATGGTTTCAACATTTTCAATATGTTCTTCCTTGTGGATGGTAGGATTAGCATGTGGATAATCATGTTGTTCCTCTCGATTGGGAGAATCAACATGTTGATAAAAAATTAGTTCACCAGTATTAGGAGAATTTTCATGTGGAGAAGTCATTATATATTTAATTGAATGGATATTTAATTTATATTATATAAATAAAGTAGTAAAAAATATTACTATGATTTAAAACAATATATATTAAAAATCATTAACCTAATTATGGTGATATCTTTTATATATTAAAAGATTGAAGGGTTTTTCTCCATCTATTGAGTATTCAAATATTCTCATTATAGTCTCTTCTAGCGTACAAGACCCCATCTATATTGGGACCACTATGAAATAGTATTATAATCCCAATAAAAGATGCATACTCATTTGAATTTATGTATTTACCTATATTTTATTTGGCCGATAATAGAATAATGGGCTACATTTTTTTTAGGATTCAGGTCATAAAACAGTTATAAAACAGTTGATGCTATTATAAATGGTTCATCATTGTACTCTTCCTTACTAAATTACACTTTCATGAATCCTAATTCATTGACTTTAAATGTAATCCTATTATCAACAAACTTTTATTGAAAAATATTCACTAGAAATTTTGTCTAATACAACCACCATTCTCTCAATAATTCTAACGAATGAAATATTCATGTAAATAGGATTTATATCCATGGTATTATATACATGAATTAATACTGTTACAGGAGTAACTCTATTATTTTTCAAGGTACTATTTTCTTAATGTTACATTGTATTGAATGTGTAGCAATTAATTACAAAAACATTATAAGATAATATATGCACACTTAATCATATTGATATCCTCCAAATGTGATCTAAAATTGAATTTGGATTTGTAGATAACTCTTTAAGAATTTGATCTTGAAATATTCTTATAAACCATTAATTATGTGTATTTTATATCCATGTATAATCCCGAAATGTGTCAAATACAAAAAAAATCCTTTTTAGATTTCAAAATACAGAACTGTAATGTCTCGGATTTTTTGTGTATCATTTGTAAATATTATTTGGAATTATTTTGAGACCAATCATTGTGATGGCTTGCGATTTTGAAGCCTGGGGAACCCAAAATATTTTTTTAAGATAAATTAATCTTTTAAACTGTTTGCATGAGGGGTTTTCCTTAAAAGGTGTAATAATATTTAAATGGGTGCCTATATCAGAAATATGAGGGAAACATTTCATTCAGAGTAGTGAATTTACCTTATGAGTGGCATAACATCGAGCGGCGCGAGTTGGTAGTAGTATATAATTTTATAACTTTTTAAAATAAAATAAAATAACATATTTCAATTTATTTTAAAAATTTTAATGATGTAGTGATACATTTTATGGTTTCAAATAACCAGGATCCCAGGGATCTGTTCATAACCTTGGAAACCTCCCTTAGATTCTATGGATCTTTTGAAAGGATCCACCCTTGGAGAACTCTCGATGAATGACATCACATAGATCATTACGTAACAAGATTGGATCTCACCAATGGTGGTTGAAAATCCACCATTAATTAAAGATCGAGGTAGGGGTTTTTATTTCAATTGTGTTTTCCCTATTCATGGATTTAAACTATGAATGTGGATCAACCGATGAATAGGTTTACATATGAATTATTCATTCTTGTGGGAGGGTCTGATTATTGTGTTTAATTTTGGGAAATACATTTAATATTTTTTTACATCTTCTTGGTCCTATTAATGGGAAAGGATAAATGCTGAAATGAACAATGTCAGAAGTTCATTACTTGATTTTTTATATGAATTTCCTCTCCCCTTTGACCCCATGTGTACTTCTTGATATTCATAGGGTTAGGAAAAATAGATCATTGTGCATACGTCTCACAACATGATAATCCAAAAGCAGAGATCCGATATCATGATGACCCGGTGGAAGAGTGGTGATGATGGAGGTAGCAGAATCGACATGATTCAGATGAAATATCTCTTCGACCGTTCTTTGTGCAGATTATCAAAACATGAGTCCAGAGCTGATTCGACACATGACACTTACTAAATCATCATTTTTATGATGGGATGACCCAGGATCATCGGTTTTTAGGAATTTGAATGGACAAATCAGAGGAGTTATGATCACCTGAGTCACTCTTGTGAAGAAGTATGATTCTAGAAAACTGTGAAGAACATAGAGTGTGGGGTCAGCTCAGTGGTAGCAAGGGTCCTACATTATAGAAAGAGAGGACTCATTGTGTGACTCATATCTCATAGTGTTTGGGTCCTGATGTAGGAATCAAGGTGTGTCACAAATGATACATGTTCATAGGGTGTAGTACATAGCAAGTACTCCACCACACGGCCAGACCAATCCCATTACATGGGTTACCCCGTATACCGGTTCACGGGTCAGAAGACATGGTTTGAATCTATGTATGGGCACTTAGATAGCATATATGGAGCGGCCCCTGGTTAGTAGGACATGGTGTGTCATGATATTAAACACTGTGAGTATTTATTTCTACATGTCATGCTCTTTTCGGTATGGTTCGTTGTACACAAGCACTACCTAGGGTTAGAGGACACGACATGTGACTCTTCTACATATCATGTAATTTCTTGTACATGGATTGATATCCTTGTCCATCATACCTTGGAAAAGATTCATGTGGGTTAGTGCCCCTTTTCTCGTTTCCCCTAAAGGTTAGTGGTATCATTTCCTATACACATGAGTACAACCCCTTCAACAGGACTTTCAAGATATAGTAAGAATCCCTCTAAGAGGCCCGAAGTGAGATCCTATATCCTTTCATTTACCCTAACTAGAGTTAGATTATCGGTGCTACCAATCCTAACGGGCATCGATCCTCTATATAGTAAGTGAATTTGCATGATTTTTGGTATATGTGATGGCCCAAGGAGTGATTATCATTTATGTATTGTGATATTTCCCCACATAGTAGTGAGTTCTCCCAGAATCAGTGTGTATGTTCTCTTTTCAAAACTATCTATATATCTTTACCTCCCAAGACTTTTCCCATAAAATAGTAATTCTCAAATGGATTTCATAAGATCTATCAGACTCCTTGAGTGAGTTCCCCTTGTTGAGGACTTTGGGGAATCTTCAATCTAAATCTCCTGTGTAGGTATGCGGTAATTATGACATACATCTAGACTACGGGTCTATGTTTTGAGTATATCTATATATTTCTTTTGTTATGTGCTTTTTTGACATATACTGTGTGGAGGTGACTATACCTTTAATTTTTGTATTGCATTTTGTTTTTCAGGGTGTCTGGCTTATTATTGTTATACTCACCCCTACATGGGCATTTCTCACACGTGTCATGTCTTGTACTAATTAGAAACCTTTTTAAGGAGTCTAGGGCTGACCATGACTGGACTGATCTTTGTGAATTTCATTACAGAATGAGGTGTTCCTTCAGTGTCGAGCAATAGTCCCAGTACCTTACTTGTTTATTGGTTGGATATTGTAGATTTTAGACACATTATTTTGGTGGGATGGTATTTAATACCAGTTTACATTTCATCACATTATATTTTATTGAACTCTGTTGGAGGGATTTAGTTATATGCATGCATATGGTCCCTTAGTGGTTTTTACATTTCAGCATTGTGGGAATGGATATGTGTGTGTGAAAAGTAAATATGAAATGCCTACCATGTTAGTGATATGTCTACTTAGTGCAAGTCACCAGCTCCAGGTCTATTGGTGGTGGGAATGAAGAGTCACTGCATGGTCTCCACTAGGATGGGTCATGATAGAGTTTTATCAGATGTGTTTGATTCTACCTTAGTACCTATAGTCTGTATGATTGGTTTGGGGAGATCGTGTTGAGTGTCTCAAGTTCGACTTTCAGGCTAGGGAATCCAGTGTTGGTTTGGGTGGCCGATGTATCCATTCACCAAGACTATAATAACCTGCTTTTCAACTCGGTACATGGGAGAACTAGTCGAAGGGGAAAAAATAAAGGAACATGCATCATATAAGAATGGGTTTTAGGATCCATGTCCTTTTATGTTAGTTATCCATATATACTCTTTGAAATTGGTACATCTATTTTCTTCACAAGTTTCATCAGTGAATCATACTATATTGGATTCAATCTCTTGATATGAGGATGACCCCATCAGAGACGAGTCTTTGATTCCAATGATGGATACCCAGGCATTACTTATAGGTGGTGCAGTAGCTATGCCACCACCATTGGAGAAACACATTGAACCTACACTACCAATATATGTGGATCACATGCTTATCTCTATCTAGGATAATCATAGATAGAGACCCCTTAGGTTTTGAGGTGATCAGGACCCTCAGGTAGTTGAGGACTGGCTTGAAGCAATGACCAGATATTTTTTTCTACTGAGTATGTAAGTGGTCCAGATACTGATCCTTAGAGCGAGCCTTCTTCAGGTTTTGGCAGGTCGATGGTGGTGTTTGACCACTAAGACTCAGGATTAGGAGGATCTTTCATGGACGACGTTCGAATTACTCTTTAGAGAGGAGTTATCTCAAGTTATTTTTAGAGTAGTATGTATCTAAGAGATTCTTTAGTTCTAACAGGGCAGTATAATAGTTTTTTACTATTCATAGAGGTTTAACAACCACACTAGGTACTCAATGGATATGGTTAAAGATTAGTACATTAGAGATTAGACTATCGAGTGTGGACTATGAAAGGATATCCATGTTAGTGTTGTGCCATTATGCATTCCAGCTTATGCTGGAGTTCTCAAGAGTGATTTGGTGGTTGATATATTCTTGCCTGAGCAAAGATATGTAGTGGTAGTCAGCATCAAGAAGGGATGTGCAGATACCTCGACAACAGGGAATTGATGTTAGGAACATGGATAGGGGTGTGGGAGAAGCCATAGGGGGACCCAAGATAGGTGTTCTGTATTCCATGGCTCTCAGAATGGATCCAGTCATCCCATGTATATGTGATTCTACTCATGTGATGACAGAGGAAATCTCACTAAGGATTGTCAAACTCATCTTGCTGTTAATAGGGGGTCGTGGATGGACCAACGAGATAGAGGCAGATACTGTAACAGGCAGACCTGCCAGGCGACAGACATGGCATAGGAGCAGGAAGAGATGTAGGAGGTGGAAGATCCTTTGACATACTTCCACCACCACCCTTAGGAGGTCCGCACCAGTCTCAGGGAGTGGGGGGACACGGGCGAGGCAGCTACATGTAGTAGAGACGTACAAACTAGGGTCTTCGGGGATGATATGAGGTATGATGTGTGTCTTCTCTACCTTATCATCCATACATATAAACACAGGTTCCATTCATTCATTACTCTCTAAATGTCTAGTGTGAAACCATGAGATTACGATAGAGTCATGTACTCGAACCCTATGATTGGAGACACCTATGGGAGGGGACTCAATGATCATGCATCATTGTTGATACTGTGATCATAACTTTGGAGTAGAGAGCTTCAGTTGGAACCACTTTGTGGAATCTTCGAGGCCTTACAACATAATTCTTGATATAGATTGGTTATCATCGGTCCATACCTAGATTTACTACTTTACAAGATGGTTATGGTGTGTCTGCATCGATGGATCAATGTTTTCCATTATCCTAGAAAATTAAACCTAGGAAACATAATAGGGGATCATTAATATAAGGATGCGGCCGATCACTCAAGTGTTGTCTATCATTACCCTCGGAGTAGAAGATTCTATAAGCTTTTAGTTCCCAGCAGTAGTGGCTTAGTATGAGGATGTAATTTTAGAAGATGTTTCAAGACTACCTCCATATTTAGAGATCGTCTTTTGCATCGACTGGTATCCCGGGAAAACACTGATATCCTCACTGATGTATCGGATGGCTCCTGTAGATTTTTGTGAGATGAGGGTGTAGTTGGAGGATTTGTAGAGGATGGGATTCATAAGACCCAGAGTTTGATCTTGGGTGGCCCAAGTTTTCTTTTCTAAGAAGGAAGATGGGAGTTTGAGGTTGTACATGGATTACCGATGCATGAACCAAGTAACAGTGAAGAAAAAGCATCCACTTCTAGGAATCGGCAATCTATTAGACCAGCAGATAGGGGAACAGTGGCTCTCAAAGGATGAACTTTGATTGGGTTACCACCATTTATGAGTATGAGATAAGGATTTACATATGATGATTTTCAGATGCCACTTCAGTCATTGTGAAAACTTGGTGATGCCCTTCGGCTTGAGGAATTCCCCATTAGTGTTCTTGGGACCCATGAAATAGATATTCTAGACATACTTAAACCAGTTCATAGTAGTTTTCATCAATGACATCCTTGTGTACATTCTGTCCTAGGGGGCGCTTGTGAGACGCCTTCAGATGGTCCTGGGGGTACTCTGAGAACACCTGCTTTATGGGAATCTCTTGAAGTGTTTGTTTTGGATTCAAGAGTTCCACTTTTAGGGACATATTATATCTGTAGATGGACTAGCAGTGGACCCATCCATGGTCGTGGTGGTGTTAGTAAGAGATCCACCAAGATAATGATAAATGTGCAGAGATTGATTGGTCTAGTAAAATATTACCATATATTAATTATTAATTTCTCCTACATATGATCACTAATAATAACTTTAACTCAAGTGGCTATCCTTTCAAATGGATAGAGAAGTGCCTGAGGACATTCCATCAGTTGAGGGAATGTTTGATGAGCGCCCTGATCATGATGTTTCCAGAGGAGGATGTTGAGTACGTAGTTGTCTATGAATGATTAGGGATAGGGCTTATATGTTATTTTACATAGAGATAAGAGATTATTTCTAATGGTTCATTCTAGTTAAGGCTAAACGAGAAGAATTATGTTACCCATGATCTTGAGTTGGTAGCGGTAGTATTCGTGTTAAATATGTGGCGACACTACCTGATGGGATATAGTTTTATCATCTATTCTTACAATAAGATCCTCATGTACATATTCTCAGAGAAGTATATTAATATGTGGTAGAGACGATGGTTGGATTTTCAATAGTATTAGGAATTTGAGATAGTCTATAATCCTGGGATAGGGAAGGTTATGGTCGAATCTCTCGGTTGGAGAGTGAGTTTGTAGCTGCTGAGCAAGGCATTGTAGTTGTTGGACTACCTAAATATATCCTTCGTGGATGGAGATGATGTACCGTTCTTTCAGTCAATGGTTTTCACCCCTCCACTCTTATAGCAAGTTAGGGTGGCACTTCTAGGTGGCATAGAATGAGAAGCTTTACGTGCTCAATTATTAATGTGACAAGATCCAAATGAATATTCAAAAGGTGGGGAGCAAATCATACTTTTAATAGAATTAATATTTGTACCAGTGGAATTGTGGAAGGTTTTTATAATGGAGTTTCTTACACCCCCCTTGGTGATATATCCTGTAGTAGAGAAAATGTACATGGACCTCCGATGTCAGTTCTGGTGCACAGGAATGAAGAAGGCAATGGAAGAGTTCATTTCATGACGCCTTAAGTGTCAACAGGTGAAGGATGAGAACCAGGTTGTAATATGATTTTCTAACCATTTGGAGGATCTAAAGGAGTGGGATGAAATATCGATGGAATTTTTTATGGGTTTTCAATTAATTTCAATGGGACACGATTTCATTTGGGTGATCATTTACCGACTCACTAAGTCTTCTGACGTCATAGCTATCAGAGAGGAGATTTTAGTAGAGTGCTTGGGATTAATCTACATGTAGGAGATAGTTTGGATTCAGAGAGTCCCATAAATTATTGTTTCAGATCGTGATGCACACTTCACATCCTGGTTGTGGAGGGGATTTTAGGGGGAGTTTGGGACTCAGTTATGCTTGAGCGTAGTTTTTCATCCCCAAAAATATGGACAGAAAGAGAGGACCATTCAGGTCTTAGAGAATATGTTGTGGGAATGTATCATGGTGTTTGGTTGTATTTTGGAGGACCTCTTACCCCTGGTGGAGTTTTCATACAACAATTGCTACCACTCCACCATTAGTATGGCACAGTTCGAGGGTTTATATAGTCGACCCTTCCAGTCACTGATTTGCTAGACCAACACATGATAGTAATCATTCATGGTCCTAAGATTGTGCGAGCTACCACCGAGAAGGTGCAGATCAACTTGGATATGATAAACACTACCCAGAGATGACAGAAGTTATATGCTGATAGACAGTGGAGACCTCTGGAGTCCAAGGAGGGAGATCATGACTTATTACGGGTCTCACCTAGATTATGGTTGTAGTAATTAGGCTAGGGTGAAAAGTTGTCTCTGAGGTTTATCAACCTCATAAAAATACTATTAAGAGTTGTAGTGGTAGAGTAATTCCTAGTTATACCACTAAAGTTGCACTGGGTACATGATGTATTCCATGGGTCGCAGTTGGGGAGGTACGTGCATGATCAATCCCATTTCATAGATTAAGGATAAATGAACATCAAGGATGGAGTGACCTTTGCTAAGTACCCATTAGATATCAGGGATCAACAATAGAGGATCCTTCCTGAGTGAGTGATTCCCTTGATGTGTGTCTGGAGGAAGAATGGGAATCATTAAGAGAGCACGTGGGGGTAGGAGGATCTAATTCTTGTGCAGTACCCACTTCTGTTAGAGTATCCTTTTGTTTTTTATTATTGGGGAGATAAATATCAAAGAGGGGAGAATTCAATGTCTCATATTTTCAATGTATTATTTTTATATACTATATGGAATTATTTTGATACTAAACATTGGGATGACATGTCATTTCGAGGCTTGGGCCACCACGAAAAAATGCTTGAAATAAATTAAACTTTTCAACAGTGTGCAAAAAAGGATTGCTTGAAATAGTGGAATCACTTTTAAATATGTTCTAGATTAGAAATATAAGGGAAATTTTTCATTCAGAGTAGAGACTTTACCATAGCTGAGGCATAACATTGACTAGTGTGGGTTAGCATCAAAAAAAAATTTTATAACATTTTAATGGAATAAAATAAAATAAAATATTTTATTTTATTTTTAATGTTTCAATGAAGTAGTGAATAATTTTATGGTTTCAAATACCCATGATCCAATGTTTATGCTTAAAACCCTATAAACCACTCATTGGATTCTATGGAGCTTTGGGGAGGATCCAACCTTGGAGAACACGCGACAAATGATGATGGATGACAATTCATGGATCATTGCACAGTAATACCGGATCACACTGATGATGGAAGTGAATCCACCCTTCATCAAATATCATGTTAGGGGTTGTTATTTATATTTTTTTTCCTGGATTTAGATGATGAACATGGATCAACACACTAATAGGTTGACCAGCTAATTGGTTGTTCTTGTGGGAGGTCTGATTATTGGTATTTATATTGGGGAATCAATTTTATATGTGTTTGTTTAGGCTTTGTCATTCTAGTAAGAGAAGATCAGTTCCATAAAAATAGTAGTGGTGGTTCATTCCTAGATTTTTAATATGAATTTATTCTCCCCTTTAACCCCTCATGTTCTTCCCTTTCTTCGTGGGGTTATGAACAGCTGACCATTGCACATCCGTCTCACAACACAATGATCCCAAATCAGAGATCTGACAACATCATGACCCTAAAGATGTACGATAGTGATGGAAGAATAAAAATTGGCATGGTTTAGAAGAAATCTTTCTTCGACCATTCTTCGTGCGGATGATAGAAACAATATTTTTAAGCCAATCAGACACTTTAATCTTAACTAATCGGCATTGCTATGATGGGATGACCTAGGATATTCTGTTTTGAGGTTTTGGAATGGAAGAATCGAATTATTGAAGATCACCTGAGTCACTCTAGTGATAACCTGTGATTCTGTATAATCTTGAATAACATGGCTCATTTTCCGAAGAACAGAGTGTTTGGGGAAGGCTCAGCAATGGCTAGGGTTGCGCATTAGAGAAAGAGATGACAAGACCTGTGAACCAGGGAACATGGTTTGTGGGTCCTGACGTAGGACTTGGCTTGTATCTTGTATGATAAATGACACATGGTAGAGTACCCAGCATGTACTCCACCACACGACCATTCTATTCTGGTAATGTGGGTTACCCTATGTACCGGTACACGGGTCGGCAGACACGAGTTGGAGCCATGTATGGGCACATGGCTAGTGTACACAGAGTGGCACCAATTTAGTAGGACAGGACATGTATTTCTATTACATGTTGTATATATTTCTTTCTACATGACTTTCTCTTTTTGACCCAATTCATTGTACACAGGTTGTACCCATGGTCGGAGGACACAACTTGTGACTCTTCTACATGCCATGGACTTTCTTGTACATGAATTGATCTATTTTTCCACCATACCATGGAAAAGATTCATTTGGGTTATTTCCCATATTATCATTTCCCCTGATGGTCAATGGTATTATTTCCTATCAACGTCTGTATGACCCATTCTATATCACTTTTTTTATAGATTGTAAGTATCTTTAAGAGGCTCGGAGTGACATCGTCTATTTTTTCTTGTACCCTAAATAGATTTAGGTTATTAGGATGACCAATCAAGCCACACATCGATCCTATACATATAAGGTAAATATAGATTAGTCGTGGTATACACATAGGCCCTGTAAGTTATCCTCATCCATGTATCGTGATATTTCCGCACAAAGGAGTGAGTTCTTTAAGAATGAGTGTATTTTTTTCTCTGTTCAGATCTACCTATGCATTTATACCGCTCGTGACTTATCTGAATAAATAGTAACTATCTGAATAATGTCATCAGATAAATAAAACTCGTGGAGTGAGGTCTACAAGGCAATCACATTGTCGAATTTTCGAACTTAATCCCTAGCGTCGGTACGTTGTCATTTTGATTTACCTCTAGACTACGGGTCTGGGTTTTGACTATATAAGCATATTTCTATTATTATATGTTTTATAGACATATAAAGTGTATAGATAACTAAATTTTTTTTCTATATTACTTTGTATTTTTTGGGGTGTCCTACTGTGTGTTGTTATACTCACCCCTGCACGTGTCATCTCTTGTAAAAACGAGCAGCCTTTTGATAGAGTCCTGGATGGACCAGAATCGGACCAAGCTTTGTGACTTTCCCTATAGGCCGATGTGTTCCTTTAGCATTGATAAGTATTCCTAGTACCTTACTTGTTTTCAAAATTCACTTTGTATTTAGTTGACACTTTTAATTAGTGGGTTGTATTATATCCCATTTTACTTTTCTGCAATTTACCTTGCATTGTACTCTATTGGTGGGGTATAGTTATATGCATGAATTTTGTTCCTTGGTGTTTTTTACATTTTATCATTATGGGATTGAATATGTGTGTTTGTGTACATGTACATAGGAAATTCCTACCATGTTATTGATATGCCTACTCGGTGATAGTCACCAGCCCCTAGCCTATTGGAGGTGTGGTTAGGGAGTCTCAGCAAGAGCCCCACTAGGATGGGTCATGATAAGAAAACCCTCTAAATAATTCTTTTAAATAAAAATTTTATACTGATCCATCGCTAAACTAACAATTTAAACAATATATATTCCAAAACATTATTCACCCACATGTTTCTCATTACTATGAAATTTGTTTTGACCAATTACCTCTACATAAAACAGCTTATCATTAAACAATTTAATGGCTTACTCAAATACATATCTCACTAAAAATACTGTCTTTTGGATGATATTGATTTTTGAAATACCCTTTTAAAATATTCATATAACATTCAATGGGGTACATCTATATATAATGTACAGGACTACATACCTAAATCTCTCTAACCAATTATACCAACAAGTGAACCACCATATCAGATAATGATGGTTGTAGGAACATATCAAATTCACATAATATGATAGAAATTCCATTTCATGTCATTGAAAATTTTTCCTGGTACAAATATTTACATCATATATAATTAAATAAAAAAACATTGTTAATTTGTAACAAACATTTTCAATCAAATGAAAAACAATTCTATATGAATTAAATCATGTATCAAAACATGATATTCGTGTCATTTTAAGACATTTAACTTCTAATAAGTCATTACCATGATATTATTAAAATTTAATGAATACTACTTTATAACCATTAGATTAATATAGATGTTGAAAAAATTAATATCTCTCTAACCTGGAAAGATTTTAATTTGTTAGAGGAAGAAAACTATGCATCTCACCCTTCACTTGTAGCAAATCGTCTTATATCCCCATTCAAATCATTTTATATCTAGCCCTAATTTAATCCTTTATTTTGTAGTATGAGTTTAGTAACATTCTAATGTACATTATCTCATTGATTTTTTTTCTAAATATATGACATTGAGAAAATTTCAAATGTATAAAAATTTAATGTAAATGTTTTTAAAGAAAACTAAGATGATTTTCCAATCAGTTTTTTAATACATTTGGAATAATGTTTACCAAAATTGATGAAAATATCCACTAAATTCTTGAATAGTTCCACAAATATCAGTGTAGATGGTGTTTTAACTTATTCTAAAATCCCATAAGATAATTTCTTATAGTATCATTATTTATATAATTGAGGAATAAATTTTTTATTTCCTAGAAGCATAGACTTCGAAGCATGTTTCAACCTAACTGAGTGTGTACCTTGTTTAAAAATGGGACATCCTTTAGTTCCTTTAATGTTATATCCTACAAAATTTTCATAAGTGGTAAATTAAATAATAATATGATGAAATTTTGTTATAAATGTGAAATTTTAATTTCTATACAAATCAAACAATGTAACATAGGATTACTATTTTAATTTTATATCCTTGATCAATAGTTCTAAAAAAGCATCAATATCATTACCTGGTTATTTTGGTAATGAAGTTAGTAGATTGAAAATAATGTATTTTTTCATCATTTAGAACCATAGTGGAAAGTTATATTTTCTGAAAATAAATTAATATGTACTTTGACTGCAACATTCTACACTAAAAGGATTCACTTCATATATTGATAGTTCAAGATGAAGGTTTTTCAACTAGCTTCCAAATTCAGGACACTTGTGATCAATTTTCCTCCAATGAGGTTAGTCTGATGGAGGATGAAATTTACCATATTTATTTATTATATATTTTTGAAATATAAATTTATTTTTATTCTCTAACACCCCTATATATTATGAAATATTTTTTCATATAAATATATTTTCTTCGATGGCTTCAGTTACATACACAATTGAGTATTAATGAATGGAAATATGCTATTAATATTATTATTTAAGCATAAAACCAATAACCCAAAAGTTAAACATAGTGGTATAAATAATAATGAAAAAAAATTTAAAATTAAGTGTAAATATTTATTATAAATAAAATATATTGATAAATGGGTACTTAATATTTGGTAAACTCTGTATATTCTTTAAAAAACATTTCCCTCAAAACATGAATTTTATTATTTTCTATGAGAAAATTATAAAATTAATTTTTTTGAGGAAAATTTTATAAAATTTACCCATAAAAAACTAAATTCATTCTTTAAAAAAGAATTTCAAAAAAATAGATTGAATTTTTTTTATTTTTTTGAATTTTTTTTTCTAATGTATTGTGAAAAATAATAATTTTTTTTCAAAAAAATTATTTTCATCTAAAGAATTTAAAAAGTTCCATATTATTTTTACATGGTCATAAAAGAAATATTAAATAAATTATATAATTATTAATCCAATTTATGACACTGGATTCAATTTTTTAATCAATTTTTATATAAAAACTAATTATAATTATGAAAACAATTTCATTGAAAACCCTACTTTTTTCACATATAGAGGTTTAATTTTAAATTAATTTATCCCACTTTTGTGATTTTAAATTCAATAAATGGAAAAAATATTTTTAATAAACATATTTAATATTTTATAATATGGTAAAATAAATTTTTTCTTCATAATGAACAGTAAGAACCGTAAAAAATAATTTCTGAAGTTAAGGTTATAACATGTTTAAATAATATTAATATAAGGTAAAATGAATGAAAAATTATCCAATTACTATTTTATGGATATATATATATAAGTAATATTATCTAATGATCTATAAATAAACATTTTGGATCCTTTTTTCATGTGTAAAATTTGGGTATAACATTTTCTTTTCAAAATTTCCATCAGTGTCCTCTACCCCAATTATAAATGGAACCCCTTAACCTCTTCTCTTCACACTTTAAAAGACTAATATTTTTTCCAATGACTACAAAAAAAATGTTATTACATATCTACAATCTTTCTATGTACTTTTTTATTAGGAAACCCTACTAATAAGGATTTTGGTGTAAACCTATTGATGTTCTTCAAAAGAAGAGGTATAGTCTCTAACCATGTATTTTCATATTATTTCTTCTTCAAACAACTAAAAATTTAAATAAATTATTAGGATATAATAAAATATTTATATAAAATATACTTATATTTTATTATGTTAATTTAATTGCTTATATAAGTCTCCTCTCCCATAATATGGGAAACAAAACTGTTGATCGGGGGTATGGAGGACTACCACCTTGAGAGCCGTTGTAATTCATTTTCCATCACCACATCTCACTGATGTATTTAAATTTTATATAAGATATTTATGAGAATATTATACTCCTATAATTATAATATCTAATCTATCTTCTTATCTTATATATCATTGGAAAACGATAATTCCACTTGTGTGTAGGTATTGACTACTGCCTCCACGAAGAGATGTGATTCATTTTCATTTTAGTTTTACGTGGATAGTAATAAGGGTAGATTTAATAAATATATATGATATATATGAAATAAAAAATATTCATCTAAAGTTGATATTTTATTTATCCTTTTTTAATTTCATTCATTGAGAAAATGGAAACATCATCCATGTATATGTATGACCTACTGACTCCAGGAACATTGTAATTAATTTATCTATATCTAACATTTATGGATTAATATAAATACATATATACATAGTATATATTATATTAAAATCATGTTTTAAATTATTGAGATTATGGAAGCATGGTCAAAGTAAAAGTACTGAAAATACCAAACAAAATCTTACATGAAAAATGAAGCAGTTGTTACTTGAATAATGATTTTAATAAGGAATAAATAATAAAAGGGTAATAGAAGGTCATAAGTAAATAATATATGGTATAGTATGTATTGTTATGGTTACCTGATATATTTATAATAAACATATATTTATTTTATAGTAGGTTAAAATTTTTATGATTAAATTTGAGACTTTAGGAAAGGGATTTTAGTCTCACTTTTATTTTTATGAGACACATGTCATACCCACCACTTGTTTATTTTATGTGTTGTATATATATTCCATGAATTTATTTTCTGATTTTTTTTTTAAATTTATGTAGACTAATATATCCATATAATTATATTTCTTCCAAGGGTCTTATTTTTCAAAAGTTACTAAACTGGAAAAGGGTTTTTGTTATAATATCATCATTTATCAGGATTATTTTTTATTATGTATTTTATGAAGATATTTTATTATCTATCACTCAATAAACACATTAATTTTATTATCCTATGTTTATTTATACAAAAATATATGTTTTATTTTCAACTTCCTCTCTTTATATACTCAACAAACCTAAGGAATATTTTTAATAAAAATTCACTTAATTTCTCTCTTCAGTATAAAAAAAATATACTAATAAAGAAAGTTTTTGATATTATATAATTAATATTTAAATAAAATTTTATCCATTTATTAATTTTTACAAAATGGTTTAAAATGAATATTCTTTTCATTTTATAAACAAGGATAATAAGAATTTTTACCAAAATAATGAAAATAATCTTTATTTTAATATATATATAATGAATGGTATTTCTCATCATCATAAAAGCTCCAAGATTTAAAGATTTTATTAAAAGTTTCAACATATATCATACAATAAAATAAATTATTTAATATATGGGAAATTTTATTTTTTATAAAAATTTATATCAAATTGGGAAGGATATTTTTCTCAATGAATTTTCCAAGTGATATTTCAAAATCATTTTCATCTAAGATTGCATAATTTGATGTTTGTTAAGGATTAATTTGTTTTAATCAAAGTATATCATCCTTATTAGTTATTTGGATGGTTTTTGATTTTTATGAAGTGATATTTATGAAACCCAATCCTCTTAAATAGGTTATTATATGATGAATTAATGTAATTATTATGAAATAAATTTTTTCCTTATGTTATGCTGTGTTGAAATATTTATGAAATCATATTTCATCCTATGGTTTACGATATGATGAAGGTTTTATGATATTTTTGAATAAAACTATATTATTTTCATTATATGATGTCTCAGACAATAATTATATATCCCTCCAATGTATTGGGAATATATTGATATATCTTGAGATAAAAAGGGCTGGAATAGAGTGTAATCCCTGTTTAGTAAGGGAATTTGTCGACTATGATAGTCAAGGGAGTAACCCTTGACTAAAATGATGGATTATGGAGTGAAATAATTCCACCATGATATCCTTGGATGTAATCCTTGGATACTAAATAAATTATTTTAAATTCTTATTTAGATGCCAAAAATCTATGACTTCTGCAAATATTGTTCTCTTATTGGTTTTATTTTTTATTTCATTGTGATTCATGACTTATGAACATCCAATATTTATTCTTGGACTCAATTTTAAGATTAATTAAATACAGGATATAGTTTTTAAATTTTATTATGATATTATCATATCATAATACTCATATAATGTTGATATCTCCATTTTTACACTTACTAAGAATCTTTTCTCAGTTATTCTCATGTTTCAATTCCATGGGATTTGAATAATGGTATTATGTATGAAAAGTCTTATAAGGGTTATTGTTAAGAAGACATTAGTAAGAGATAATGTATTTTATTTGTGAAATTTTTGTTTTTGTGTCCTTGTTTCCAAAATAACTATACCAAATTCATTCTACTGTGGGTCATTATTTTATTTAAGAAATATTCATAGAAAAAATATAAAAATTATAGAATAAAATTATGGATCTTGGTAGTAGGTATCGATGAAAGGTTTAGTTATAATGTTTAAATTATAATGGAAAAACATCATTGGTAACCCTAGGGATATTTTTAAGGATAAATCAAAGTATGGGAAAATGTACTAGAATTTTGGTGGAAGATAGAGAGTGTGGTTTCAACAAAATTAAATCCCTATCTAGACATTAAAAGTGGATTTGGCTATGGAGAAGTTGTACCTTGGGGTAAAAACTCTGAAAATGGTGGATTGGGATTTGACTTTTTCATCACCTAGTGCACAAAAATGGGCCTTAAAGCACACCTCGTTTAACACTCCTAAAGGCAATGTTTTAGAAATTCAAAAAAAATTACAATGTATCGTGAAGGATTTTAATTGAAGATGGCCAGAAATAACCTAGGATAAACTAACATGCCATATATTGAAAAATGAGTCATGATAATTCCTGATTATATGATATATCACCATGATTAATGATACTTAATGATCAAAAAAACCATTTTAGTTTTAATATGGTATTGAAGATAAAATGATGAAGTTGAGGTGGTAATAAATGTGTTAAAATATTGATGTAACCTATTTGATCTATCTTATATGAATTATAGTATATCCGGAAATGTCTCAATGAGTATTAATTCATACCGTCAATTATTTGGTGTTAAATTGGTAGTAAAAACCGCTAATGAAATGATGATCTGATCTCAAGCCTCTGATTCTTCTCTAGTTGATGTTTATGGGAATACTCATGCTGAAAATATCATTATTCTTTTTATTGTTGAATTTGATGTTACCTTAATCAAGGAATTGATTTCCCTATAATAAACAAGATCAATTTTTTATTAAGAGAAGTCATGTATGATATTACAAATTAACCTAAAATCATATATCAGTGAGAAGATAAGTATCAACATTAAATGGAAATGAAATATTTTATATTTTCCCTGATTTCTATTCAAAGTTGTTTTTTATCTCATATGGTTGGTTAGAAACTCCACATCAATGTTATTCCTATTGTGTGGTAGTTTTTTGAATTATTTATAAAATAGTTTCCTAGTATTCCCTCAAATTTTGAATTTGAGTTCTGAAAATAAATCATACATGATGCCACTAATATTTCCAACACTCACTATATAATTACCTTAATTTGGATTCAATAATTAATGAAAAAAAATTGTATAATCATGAAAAATGATTTATTGAGACACTTGTGTCTCCTTGGGGTATACCTATTTTATTAAGAAGACATATAGACCAATATAACACTTAATTGACTATAAATAACTAAAAAATCTAAAAAACATCAAGTATCATATACCTATATTGATTATTTTTTTGATAAGATACCTAGAGCTCAATAATTTCCCATGATTGACCTTTATTCCGGATATCATCAATCTACGGTTAACATGGAATATTTTCCCAATAAAACACTGTATAAAAGTTATGTAAACTATAAATATATAGTTATTTTATTTGGTATTACTAATTCCAAGGTTATTTTCCTGAATTTAATAAATAATGTCATTATAGATTACTTGTAGACAATTTTCTTTTATATATATATATATATATATATATAAGATAAATAAAGAGTATTAGGATCACATGAGAATTGATATGAAGAACTTGAGGAAGAATAATAACTTCTGAAATTTTTACCAAATATGAATTTTGGTTACATAAAATTTTAATTTTTTGTCATATAAAATCATGATAGGTTATATTAGTGGATACATCAAATAAAAATTTATTGAACAACGACCCAGAACAACCACTCTGACTAATATCCAATGTTTTTTTATCCACATTCAATATTATTGGCTATTTGTTGATAATTTCTCATGTATATCTAATAAACTCATTAATTTTACTTATAAGGGATCCATGTTCATTTTGATATATGAATGTTAGTGATGTTTTATGGAACTAAAGAGAATATTAGTCAATTCAATTGTTCTTACAATAACTTATAAAAGATAAGGTTTTATAAAATATAGTTTTGCATCGAAAAAGATACTATGATGTGTTCTCAGGTAGAAAGACAAGGTGATACATCATGAAACCACAAAATTTATGGTTCATGAGAGAAATTATGCAAATCGTGATTTCGAGTTAGATATGGTCATTTTTTCATTAAAGATATGGTAGAATTATCCTTATTGAGAAAGGTGTGATGTATATACTAATCATAAATGTTTAAATCATATATTCACATAGAAAGACTAAAACATGTCTTAGAGAAGATGGTCAAATATGATTAAACATTATGAAATCTCAATTTATTACAACCCTGGGAAAGGGAACAACATGGATAATTCATTTAGTCAAAAATATCATGTCATATTATCTATGATTAGGATAAAAAGTAACATTATTTCTATACATTGAATGGATATATCTTGAAATCATGAAGTAATGGGAAAAATATTATATTTCTCAAATTATTTCCCAATAATATATCAAATTGAATATTAAATATCCTCAAAATGAAGATGTAAATGTATAGTAGAAGGTGATAAATGTTCCTTATTTTATCTTTGATTATAATATAATGATATTTTTTAATAATTGTATGTTATCCATCGATTCATAATTTGAATAAGAATCTATTAATCGGGGCTCAAATATATTCATTCTATATTCATCTACAAACTAAAAATATATAAAGAGATATGAAATATTATTTTTGGTGGGATAAAATATTGAGAGATATTTTAGTGGAGGTATCGTGGTTCTTGTTAAAACAGAAATCTAAGAATGAGAGATAAATTTATAACTGGATGTTAAAACCATTACCTATAACAAAATGGAAATTGTAAAACATCACCATTGATTTGGTCGTATGAATCCCCAAAACATCTATAGGTAACAACATTATAAGGATTTTGTTCAATATCCTTAAAAATTTAGCAAAATTTAGTTTTATCAAATAGAATTTATCTATTAATTATCTTTCCACAATATACATTATGTAATTGGAAAGGTATCATAAAGTAATAAATTCTATTATATCTAATTGGGATTTGAGTTTACCTCGATGTTTGGAAATGTTTTTAGTAGGATCTTGTTATATAATTGAGTTTCAGAATTGTGTACCATCCTAAAAATGATTTCCATTATAAGAGAATATTTCAATCCCTATAGGATATACTAATATCTTCTTATATAGATTTCAATAGTTTTTGGGATCAGCACCTTCCTCAATTCAACTTTTGTATAAGAATGGATTTGACTCAAGCATTCAAATTAATCCTTACGATCCCATATATTGAAAAGAAGTGTATAACTTCAATGTGTTCAGATGATGTTGGAGAAATAAGTATATGGGGACCCTGGCTTACTAAGGAAATGTTATTGAATTTCATATATGTTCAACATCACATTGAGGTATCATATAGTCGAAAAAAAATTTGTACTAATAATTTTAAGTTTGATATGGATTATAATGTTGGTGAGATAGTTTTTGTGATTTAATCCATGGAATAAATTTATGAGATTTGGGAAGAAAGGAAATCGGTTCTATATGTATACATTACCATTTAATATTCTTTATTGAGTAGGGATGAATTCTTATTTCTTGGTTATTCTAATGAACCACTATTAAGTCCATGATGTGTTCCATGTATCTATTTTGAGGAAATAAATTCTTAATACATCACATAACAGAACTCAGAGGTCATACCACTAGATCATGAAATTTCCAATTAAATATACCATAGAGAGATTTTGTATAATAGAGAGAATGTGTTGCAAAATAAGACCACTCACCTTGTCAATGTTTTGTGGTGGAACCACCAACTTGAATAAGCTACACAGGAACCTGAAGATAAGATGAGGGAAATGTATCTTCTGTTGTTATTATAAATGTGACATTATTTTGAGGTTAACAATTCATTTTAAGGGTGTATAATGTAATATCCTACGTTTTTTAGAAATATATTTTAATGAAAAAAAATTAATTTCTTTGATATCTTTAGTTACATGAATATAGAGTTCAAACGACCTACAATATATTGTTAATATTATTATTTTAACATGATCATTATAACCTAGACTTCAAACATTGTATTATAAATATAAATAAACAAATTTTTTAACTTTATTATAATTTATTCATATAAATAAAATACATTTATAAATAAGTACTTACTTTTTGTAAAGTCATCATATGCATCAAAAAAACAATTTTCTCCAAAAATCATTTTCATAGTTTTTTATTAAACAATAATAAAATTTCAATTTTACACTTTTGAAAAATTCTTAAAAAAATTAACTTCATTTTCTTATAACATTAAGAAATTATCTTTGGGTGAGATTATTTTATTTTTCTAAAAAGTTTGATTTTTCAAATAATAGTGAAAAATAATTATTTTTATTAAAAAACTACCATTTCTTTTAAAGAATTTACAGAGTCCAATAACAAGTTAAATATATTTTCTGTAATTATAATTAGTTAAATTATATTATTATTAATACAATTTTGGTCATTTTCATAGACTATATGTTCACTTTTAATATAAAAAACATCTTATTCTTATGAATACATTTTTATTGGAAAACAGGTTTTTCATCAAGTTTTCGAGTTTAATTTTTAACGAGATTTCTCCCCTTATATTAATTTTATTTGAAAAAATATATTAAATATTTTAAATAATAATAATAATTAATATTATATAATGAGTTCAACTTATTTTTATCATAATAAATAGTGAAAAATTAAAACATAATTATCATGATTAATGTTAAAACGGGTTTTCTTACGGGTGAAACTAAAAAGATAAAGATTAAAATTACCTAAATACATGACCAATTACTATTTTATGGAATTATTTTGACCTTTTATCATATAATTTTCAAGAATTATCCATTTTTTCCTTGCTCAATTTGTCAAATGTTGGTATAAATTTTTCTTTTCAAACATTCCTAGTGTTTCCTCTCACCCACTTATAAAAGGAAACCACCACTACAATCCTTTTCACACATCCAATCCGTTTTATTCATATAATACCTAACATATTTTATACCTTACTTACCTAAACACTACTTATATTCCTTATTTTTATTATAAAATCATCTTTTGAAAGCTTTAGGTGTAAACCTAATGAGGTTCCATGAAGAAAAATTATAGTCCTTAACCATGCATTTTCGTTTCATTTATTCTAATAAATACTTCATGTATATTTTTAACACTGATGAAATAAAATCATATGATCTATTACTCAATAAACTTATGAATATTCTTCTGATATTGTTATTTATAAAATATACATTTTTCCTTTTAGTATCCTCTCTTTATATACTCATAATACTGAAATAACGTTTTCATTAAAAATCATCTTTATTTCCCTCTTCAATTTAAATTAATTTTCCCTATAAGATAATTATTTCTATAAATGTTTTAAGGATAGTTATTAGTATTCATCACTATTTTTTAAATAAATTTTTAAAAAACTTGAATTTTTTCATAATGATTAAAAAGAAATGTTCTTTTCATTTTCCGAACAAGGATATTTTGGATTTTCACTAAAAATGTGAAAGGAATATTAATTTTAACTTGTAATTCATTATTAGTATTTTCCACCATCATGACCGCTCAATAAATTAATTTTTCCTCAACATGATTCTAAAGATATTTTAAAATAATATTTTTTATTTATTATTTCATAAGTTTTAATATTTTTAATAATTTATTTCAATGTGGATAATATATTATCCTCTATAAATGATCCAAGTGATATTTCAGAATCATTTTCCATATAGTATCACATCCTTTGATGTAACATTAACTTTACTGGGGATACAATACAAGGATATCATCCATATTTGTTCTTGGTATGGTCAATGAATATGGTGATAATATTTTTATGAAACGTGTACCTTTTCCAAGGGTTATGATATGATGAATTGAGGAAATGATTATGAAACACATTTCTTTTATACGGGTTATGTTATCATGAAATGTTTTTCAAACCAATTTCCATTTTATGGGTTATTATTGGATGAATTTTTTATGATCTAGTGGAACACATATATGATTTTCATTATGTGATAAGTGAGATCATAGTTATATATACCTCCAATTCCTTGGGTAATGATTGATATCTCATGAGATAAATAGGTCTGGAATGGGGGTAAACCAATTTTAGTAATAGAATGTTCCTCTATGTCAGTTTTTGGAGTAATCCTTGAATATTAATATGGTTTAGGGAGTGAACTTGTTCCACTTTGATAGAATTTTTTGTAATCCTTAACTACTAATGAAATTATTTCTTATGATATTGTGTATACCAAAAATTTATGTCTTATTCCAATGTTATTCTACCTAGGATTATATTATTTGATTCCAATATGATTCATGTCTTATGAAAAACCAATATATATTCCCTGAGTCAAGTTTACGATCTATGATATGTGGGGTATGGTTTTAAAATTTTATTCTCTTATTCTCAAAACTTTATTCTTATATTATGGAGGTATCTCCCTTGATTGCACTTATTGAGCATCTGAACTCACCCTTTATTTTGTTTCCTTTCACCATGTTATGAAGAAATCTATTATATATTATATGTATTATAAGGTTACTAGTTATAAATATCATATTTGGAGATGATTTAGTTTAATCGTGAACCTGTTTTTTATGTATTCAGTTTTCCAAATGAACTAAACCTATATGATTCTTATATTGATCGTTATGTTTTGTAATTAATATTCATCTACTAATATGTTATATTTATATATGAAAATTTTGGGTTTCTATATATTCTCATCCTTTCTGTATATTAAAAAATCCCATGTAATGAAAAGAATGTACCATATAACATCTAAAGGACTCCATTTATCTTTTCCATATCCAGATGCACCCCACAATAGGAATTTTTCAAGTGATTAATTTTAATTGAGAAACAATATATAGTCATTTTTTAGTGATGTATTTATTCAGAGATAATAACCATTAATGGTAAAATTTTTGTAGTATCATATATTTTCCAAGGAATCTCATTATCTTCTATATCATTCAAAGGAGAATGGTGTTCAGTAAAGTTGGTGTCACTCCATCCATTTCCTTCGCATAAATTGTATACATTTGGTATAGCTAAAAATGTTGTATATTTAGTATATCCATTGTTCAATGGAATCTTCTCACAACTTTTTCTTTTCTAAAACATATTTAAACAATCATGATGTTCATATATAATTGTAACTTTCATTTCATCTATATGATATTAATCATCGTTTGCACATATAATTACATCCTTGATACAGTATTATTTTTCATTTACACTTGTAATTATATCAAATGATCCATAAAATGAATTAGTATCCAAAACACTAGATATATTTGTTTCTTAGCCATTTTTAGTCCAATATTTATAACTTCGGTCTATTACATGTTAGGTTAAATGTTATTCTAAGTCTTGTAGACTATTTAGTTTTGAATAAACAAATATAAATATTGAAAAATGATTTGAGAAGGGTCATATACATGTTATTTTGAAAACTTTATAAACCATTTAACCCCATCCTCATACTCTACTTCAATACTATTAGAATCCATTCATTTTAGATTTTTATCTATCGACTTTTTATTCAATAATATTCATTTTTACAAAAATAATTATATACAACGATGTTTTGAACTTATAATAGTAAAATTTTATTCATTATATATCATATATGATATAAATATTAATTCCATAAACAACACTTAATAATATATAAATACTAAGTATTATATGAATTTAACGTATTATAAGTCTTGTTTTTAATTACAATATGTCATATATCATAACTAATTTTCTATAAAAATGGATTCGTCAATTGATTTAATAATGTCAAATTTTAAATGGGTAGCACCATATCTAGTTATTTTACTTGGTCATAGGTCATCAAGGTCATCAGAATTAATTAGGGTCTTTTTAAGAACAAATGCATGAATAAAAGTAGGTCACATTAATGTATACATCCATAGAACATTGTTCATTATGAATGTTTTCATTTCATGATAAAAATCCAAAATTAATATAAGAATCTCAATATTAAATTTTCATTGGTTGAACCATGCTTAACAATTTTTTTTCTTTTAATACACCATTATATTTTTATATTTCCCAATGAGTGGGTTCTAATACAATACCACACCCACATTAATAATTGGTAAACTAATTACATAGGTATTTACGCCCTCAATTTGGTTAAAAAATTTAATAATATTTCCAATATTATTTTTTATAGTTTTAAAGGATCTTATAGAACATTTCAAAGAGTAAATATTTATGTTTCATTAGAAATAGATATTAATATATACTAAAATCATCTGTCATGGTAACTATATACCATAAACCACCACATTCTTTGGTACTTGTTAATATACACATATGTGATGATATAAAAAAGAATAGTTTTTTAAATAATTAAGGCTTCTCTCGTTGTGTGAATTATTTTTCTAGGGTGATGTAGGTAAATTTATGCATAATGTAAAGATATAATGTGGTAGTTTTTATTATGGATGTTTAAAAATTTCAATATAATATTCAGTAATATTAATATATATATATATACAAATAGATATATAAATACTCAAACACACAAAAAAATGTATGTACTTCTAAACTTATACATTTTAAAAATGATACATGAATCTATATATATATATATATGTAATAAAATATCTTTTCTCAAGTCATGTTTTTATAAAAAAAACCCTTCATCATACACTTAGAGCATTCTCATTTGAAATATAGGTACTTGTTTGACCCAAACCATAACATAATGAATAGTCTTAAATCCATTAATACTTATAATTCATACACATAATTATAACATTAACAATGATTTTGTATTTAAAATTTTCTCCAGAAGCTAATTTTCCACCTTATTGATTAAAAAATTCTCATTCAACTGAACGACCATTTAAATTTTCAATTAATATCTAACAATAATTTTTTTAAATTATTTTTTATGTAATCCCTATCTATGATATTTATTTATATATATAAAAAGAAATAATAAGCCAAAAAATAAGTCAATTAAGAAAGATCATAGAACCAAATTGAAAAATATCCTAAAATGACTTATTCATCAAATAAAATTAGGAAGAACAATGCATATAATAGATTATAGATGAACACATATGGGTTGAACCATTAAAGATGAATAGGAGAAGATAAAATTAAAAAATCATGAAAAAAATATGGGAGATTGATTGTGAATCCTTAAAAAAGATCATAATATCTTACATTTGGTTAAGATGTTTGGTCTAATAAAAAAATTAGTTCAATTTCTATAGAATAATAAAATAATGAAAACTAGAAAACCCTGAAAACACTTGAAAGATCAACTAAGAAGCCTTAAAATTATGTTTTTAATTTTACACCTACGGCATTATGGTTTTATTTATTCAAAAAATGACTTCGACTGCTAGAGAGGATAAATTTCATGAGATATTGAATGTAGTGATTCGAGAAATGATATGCTAGGGTCCATTTAAAAATATGTGATGGGTTTTAATAGTGCTTACTGAAAAGAACCGATAGAAGAATATTTCACATGTTCTAAAATTATAGTCCCTGAGAAATACAGCTTTTTTCTTCACTTTTTGTCCTTGATAAATTAATACCTTTATCTAAATACAAAAAATCACTAACCAAGGTGGAATATCTTAGGGCTTAATTCTTTTAATTGATGAAACACAATGATCAATGCTCAGATTTTAGCAATGATCAAATATGATTTTATAAATTCTTAATCTATCCCCAAAAAATAAAAAAATTATAATAACAATTTGAAAATAATATTATTTCAATAAATAATTTTTTTATTATAAATGAATTATAGTTACTATTTATATTATAAAATATTTAGAAACATTTAAATAAATTAATCGTATAAATTGAAATCGTATTAAACATATTAAAATTTAATAAAAAATGTCAATAAATAAATATTAAAAAATTAATAACATCTAAAAAACTGAAATTAATAAATATTAAAAATTAATAAATAATATGGAATGAATGAAAATTAAATATGTATAAAAATTTCTAAAGAAATTAAATAAATGAAAAGGTGAATTATAAAACATTAATTTCCATAATTATAAACACATAAAAATTGAATAAAAACAAAAAAAATAAATAATCTTATTTATTTAGTTGAAAAGATATTAAAAATGAAATATTTTGACAATATAAATTACAATGATTTTAAGAAATAAATTTAAATATATTATTTATATAAATTTCAATCATTAAAAAAATATTAATACTTAATAAAAAGTTAGTAAATATTGGTCTTATAAATTGTAAACATATTGAAATTGTTAAAACATTGTAAAAAAATATGAATCGGTAATATTAAAATTTTAATAAATTCCAAAAAAAAATTAATAATTAATAATTATTACAAACTAAATAAATATATTAAATGAAATGATATAATAAATAAATAAATAAAATTTAATAAATATAAGAAAATTAATAAATAAATTCTAAATATTAATTATAATAATTTGAAAGAAAATGAAATATATATATATATATCAATAAATATAAAATATTAATTATATAAATATTAAAATTGGTAAATAACAATTATAATAAATATTTAAATTGTCAAATTTTGAATGAATGCTTTAAAAATATATAAATTATATAAATTTAAATCATTTTAGAAATATTAAAAGATAATAACTAAAATTGTACAAATATTAATCATATAAATTCCAAACTTATTAAAAATATTAAATCCCAGAAAATAAAACATTAAGAAGTCAATATAATAAGAAAATATGAAAAATTTATAAATATTACAAGTGAATAAATAATATCAAATGAAATAATAATTTAAATGAATAAATAAAATAGAATAAGTTACAAAAAAATTCAAAAAAACTGAATTCGTAACTTTAATTCAAGAATTACACAAATGTAAAAAAGAAAAAATAAATAATATTATTTATATAAATAACAAAATTATTTAAAATAAATTATATTAAAATTTTAAATTACAAATATATTAAAATTAAAGAGTATTTAAATATATTAATTATATATATGTCAAACATATTAAAAAATATTTAATTTTAAGAAATATAACTCTTATAAATTACAAAAAATTTAAAAATTTAAAATACATTCAATAAATATATATAAATGTAAAAATTAAATAATGGTAATAAATATTAAAAATTAGTAAATATCAAAAATTAAAAATTCTTTTTTAATGGAAGAATATTAAAAATAAATAAATTTCAATAAATTTCAAAAATATTTTAAAAACATTGAATTCATAACATTATTAACTTGAATAAAAAACATAAAAACTAATAAAAATTGTTAAATAAATAATTTTATTATTATTAATTGTTGAAGTGTATTGTATTGATTATATTTTAAAAAATAAAATCAATTATAATCCTTTAGATTTTTAATAAAAATTAAAAATATAATTATTTTAATATATTTATAAAAATTTTATAAAAAATACATGACTACAAATTGAATATATTATAAAAATATTAAATGAATAAATATTAAAAATGAATAAATATTAAAATGAATAAATTTTTTAAAATATTAAAAATGGATAAATATTACAAATGAATAAATAATATTAAATAAATAAATAGACATACACATTATATACAAACTCATACACACATACATATGCATAGACATATAAGTAAACCTGTATATACATACACATACACAAACACATACATATACATATACTCATACACATACATACATATACATGAATATACAAATACATATAAGCACACACATGTATCCTCATACACATACATACAATTACATGCACATATATATGTATACATACAAAAACTACATAAATATACACATGATACAAAAACATACACATACAAACACAAATTCATATATACATACATACACATACATACACATACACATGCATTGTGAATTCATCAATCGCTTTTACTCAATAGTAACCAAATAAGAGGGCCACATTACCTCAAGCATGCCCTCTTGTGCACCTAAGGCTGCTGACTAGAGGTGGTGGTCTGATAATGGATTAATGGTAACAATACAAACTTTTATATAAAAGTAAATAAGTCATAAAAAAATAATATAACTGCAAGAAGAAAATAATAACTCATAACATGTTAATGCCTAAAAAAATCACACCATACAAGAACGTATGATGCTACATGAACAATTTAGTAATTACATATGGCAGGTGAGACACACAAAATAGGGCTAGGTGTTGATAAATAATTAAACCTGACAACCCTATTATTGTAGGCAGAAAGAGTACATGCTTGGTCCATAGATACCATTCCAATTCTTATCCAAGGGAAATTAATAGTAAATAGGCACCACAAAAGGTCCTAACCTATATCCAGGTAATCCTTTGGGGTACCAAGAAATCCCTCGAAAAGGATGTCAGTAAAATTTAGTTTTCTACCACAAAAGATTTACATTGTATTTAAAAGTCTATGAGTATAACACATTTGGAATTCAGCATATAATATTAATTAAAGAAGTTAAATTAATATAATAGTGTTGAGTATGGCCTCACAAGTGTTTCCCGAACATCCCTACCTATATTGACCAAATCCAGATGTATCTGAAAATGGGTCCCCAAGTTGTAGTCAAAGGAATCCAGAAAATAATCGCATCCATCCTAGAACAATAATCATACATTAATCCATGGAGTAGATATGGTCATTCCCACTTGATAAAACCAAATTAATCTAAGGAAATATCCATCGAATTATAAGTGTGGTATAAGTGATCCAACACAAGGTGATCAAGCCACATTTTATAGATCTAGATTAGAATCATACTAGCAAATCCTTAGAATTAAACTTTCCATAAGCACTCTAATGGAACATATAGTGGAGGTCCTTTGTAATTTTAGGAAAGAGATTCACTGGGATATAGGGAAGTAATCTAATAAATTTTATGTCTAAGGAAATCTAATAAAATTTTGTATCTCATCGAAGGAAGTATAATGCGCCAATGTTTCCATGTAAATCAATGATGTTAGGCCGATGCATTTGAAAATATAATACATCGACTGGGTCCAATGAGATAAAACATGGCATTCAAATCAATGAAACATATAAAAGATATTGGGTTCATGTATGGTATTAAAATATAGAATACATGGCTTTCCCATTTGATGCCTTACTTTTAATCTATAACATGTTTCATTATATTTACAGGTCCTACTCATCTCATCTAAATCAATGATTAATAAGAAATCTATTGGGTTCATTCTTGGCATTCACATATGGATTCCAAGGAATACATGTGGAAGGCCATACTTCTACTCCATAAATAGTTTCAATATATTATGAAGGATTCAAAGGCACAAAAACCAATGGGGGGAAGGTAAATTTATTTAAGGAAATCATCTATCATGGCTCAAGGCTATTCATTTGAATTACACCCCAAGAATTTCATTAGTAATTAACCCATTTGATTCTATATTCTCATATAAACTAATATCATCTTTAATTAAGGGTACTATAAGCCACCAACCCTATAACCTTAACTTTTTTACTTCATGGAATCTCAATAAAACAACATACCATTATTAGTTTTATTACTACTAAATATGATATTTTTGGAAGTTAACATTATATTTAATAGCATCTAGTCATTCCAGAGTACCTATGGTGAATAAGGTTATTGGTTCCAGGATATAGTTATAAGGAACCCAAATTCATGCTATGTTAAATATAATAGATAAATTACATCATTTCCATATCTTTACTTTCATGTTACTCATACCCACTAGGTCAAAAAAACCTAATCAAGGTTACCTCATGGGAGACACATTTATTTGGTTAAGACTCCTCTGTGAACCTCACATGGTCTATGTAATTATTTATATAAACACTCCAAGAGAGTATATTTCAGTGAAGGTCATATAATGGCTGAATTGATTTATAAAATCAAGGTTAATCTATTTATTCCTTGGACCATCCTCGATCTATGGGTGGATCACCCAACTATATGTGAAATAAAGCGTGTAACATCCCAGTTCTGAAAGCCACCCAGAGGTGCCCCGTACCTGGTTGGTCACATGGCCTCAAGCACATTTCCCCGATTTCCAGAGGCTAACGACTAGCAGCGAGGGCCTTGGGTGTGTTATTGGGGAAACTATGCCCTCATTGGATGAGTATGCAGTGGATGTAAACAACACATACAAGAGCGGAGGTAGTAAATATCCAACAATAGTAAAAACAGAAGACTAAAACAATAAACAACTAGAGCACACATATATATGAAATGATGCATGATACATATGTCTAGGAAAGCAGCCAAACAAGTCACAATGCTGAATACAATACTAAACCAACGTACAAAAGAAAAGTAGATAAGAAACTCATCAGCATCGCAAGCCTCGACAAGGTCTCGTGTTCTCCTGCTCCAATGCAATCTTGTACCTGATGTTAGAGGGATCTTTTCCTTGTCTATACATGCAGCAATATAATTTGTTTGTGCCCAAAAGCATGACCCAAACAGGGTGTAAGACAAAATCCCTATAGGAAACCAACTAAAGATCTGTGCATAATAGTCAGTGAGCATTTGGCAGGTAATAGTATAGTAAGCAGTAAATAGTAATCAGTAAAAAGGATGAAACACAACGGAAAACAATCCACATATCATCAAGCATCAGTGAAACAAACCACTAACCACAAACAAGAATCCCTCTGGGAAGTTCTCACAGTCATCCCCTATGGTCTTTTCCAAGAAGTACCAACAACCCTCCCGGCAGTACACTCAGCCTAACCCCTCTCCTTTGGTTATAAAAAATTATAAGACTCTATTTGGATGCACGCTCAGTCAATTCCCTCTTATAGTATAAGGTAGTCAGGTACACTCTAAGGAAGAACACACGGTCTCATCCCCTTATAGCCCCAAGGTGTAGAGACTCTCTGAGTAAGCTCACAAGGTCAATTCCTCTTATAGCCTCAGGTTGATCACAGACTCTCTGAGGAAAATCACTCATTCAATTCCTCCTATAGTCTGGAATATTTTAAGGAAATTCAAAAAAAACACAGACTCTCCGAGGAAGCTCAGTTGATCTACCCTGTATAGTTTATAAAGCTCAAGACTCTCTGAGGAATCTTACTCGGTCTATCCTCCTGTAGTCTATAATATCTGAGACTCTATAAGGAAGCTCACTTGGTGGATCCCCTTATAGTCTATAGCACCGGGTTCTCATGGCCCCATTCCAGTCAGTGCATAATAATGCTATAAGGCCAAATTAAACCTACAGATCTACTTGGCTAGCCAGTCTATAGCATAACAAGCAAGTCAGGGAACAACACTCCATCCTATAGTCACAAGGCATGGAAAATAGGTATGACGGTCAAAAGATGAACAATACCAAAAGATCGTAAATAGAACCAGGCATGGGAAAAACATCCAAGCATATAAATTATCCTCATACACAACCAAATTACATTTACATATCCATACAAGAATGGCCGGAAAACAAGAAGGGAAAAATAGTAAACACGCAATACCTCGTTCAGGGGTATTGCCGGAATTTTCACATAATACTCAAAGACATTGAACAGAAAGGCTCAAGACACCTACAATGATGCTAGGAGATCGATATAATTGAACCACGAGTCTTGAATCTCCTAAGAACTTCGTAGATCTATGAAAACCTACAAAACCTTCAATCCATGATAACATGAAAAAGATGGGGAATTGGAAAACTATTCTCTAGAATAAGGGATAGCATACCGTTGTGGTCCCAACATAATTGATGGCAGTTGATTCAGAGAACAGATGGATGCATGGGGGCTCAGAGAAGTTCTAGCGTCGTACGACTTCTCTCATTCAAACGAGTCCTAGATGAAGACGATTCTGGCAGTCAGATGTGAGCATGGTCCGTTTAATGAAAAACAAGAAAGTAAATGGCATTTAATTTTGGATTACACAACGTGTACTAGGATTTTACATACTCCACTTTAAGCGGCCTCCAAATCACCCCACACAACCCTATGCATGGCCTGGACACGACCAGCACACGGCCTTGCACGGCATCGAAGTACACGGCGTGTACTTGTAAAGTACATGGTGTGTTTTTGAAAAATTTCTAGAAACACCACTTTTCTCAAAAACTCCAGAAAAAAGAAAAAACATTCTTGAAAAGAAGGTTTGGGTTTTTACAAAATTCCCCCCTAAAATAAATTCGTCCTATAATTTCCCTATCAAGGCGTAGAAGAAGAAATCCCGAACAGCTCCGACCACTACACTCGTACATCGGCCTCTCTCTCCCGTGTCTCGTCCTATACTCACTTGTGATGCCATAGAACCCATACCAGAGGAATAGACCGAACATAGAAAACCTTTGTACTTTGATCGACAATCTGGATAGGATGCTCCTCAAATGATGCATCTTTTTCGAGCTCAACCTGCTCAGGTTGAAAGACATGAGATGGGTCTGAAAAGTAACGTCAGAGATGGGAAATGTTGAATATGTCATGCATATCCTGATACCTCTGAGGGAACTAAAACTGATAGGAAACCGGCCCAACTCTCTCCAACACCTCAAACGGCCTGACGTACCTCGGTGAAAGCTTACCATGTCTCCGAATATTTTTTTGTCCCAACCTCGGTGCGACACGCAGGAAAACATGATCCCCGACCTCGAACTCCAGAGGTCATCTCCGCTGATCAACATAAGACTTCTGTTTAGACTGTGCCATAGCCATCCTCTTCCAAATCAACTCTATCAGATCTAAGGTCTCATGACCAAGATGAGTTCCTAGCAAAGCCTCCTCTCCTGCCTCCAGATAGCATAAAAGTGAACGATATAGCCTACCGTAAAAAGCCTCGTAAGGTTCCATCTTAATAGTTTCCTGAAAAGTTTTGTTCTAGGAGAACTCCACAGGAGGTATAAGCTTCTCCCACGAACCTCCAATGTCCAGAATGCATGATTGGAGCATATCCTGAAGCACCTCAATCATACGCTCGGACTGGACATCTGTCTGGGGATGTTAAGTTGTACTCAAAAGTTCCTTTGTACACAAATCCTTCTGAAGCCCCTGCCAGAATCTAGATGTAAAGTGTGCATCCCTATCTGAAACAATAGAGTGTGGAACTCCATGTAGATATAAAATCTCTCAGATGTACAACTGTCCCAGCTCATCAACATTTAAGGTCTCCTTGATCGGAAAGAAGTGAGAAACCATCGTAAGCCTGTCGATTACAACACAAACAGTATCATTCCATCGAGGTGACCTCAGAAAACCGGTCACGAAGTCCATCGCGACATCGTTACACTTCCACTCCGGAATGGGTAACTGCAGAAAAAGACATGATGGTCGATGATTCTCTACATTCACCTAATGACAAGTGGAACACCTCATTAAAAAACATGAAACATCTCTCTTCATACCTGGCCACCAATACTGGCGGTGTAGATCATGATACATATTGGTGACGTCAGGATGAACTACCCAAACTGAGGTATGAATGTCCCGCATCAGCTCCTCACATATGTCTGCTATCACCCATACGCGTCCCTGGAAATACAATATCTAATCCTCTCTTACTGCCCATCTAGGAATAGGGTCCTCTCCGGACACACTCTCCCATAGGACTAGGCCTTCTGAATCTGATAGTTTCCTCATCCGTACCTGATCAAGATGTGTAGTGGTAACAACGATAATAGATATAATGGTCTACCCCTGTCTATCATGGACATCCAAATGCATCTCGGATAACAGATCTATAAGCAGCCACTCACTACTGGCCTCCCGAACTACCTGTATCTGTGTTCTCCTACTCAACGCATCAGACACTATGTTTCCCTTTCTCGATGTGTAGGCAAGCTCAATGTCGAAGGACTGAAGATACTTGGCACACCTATGCTATCTCCAATTCAGATCACGCTGAGTGAAGATGTACTTGAGACTCTTTTGGTCGGTAAACACCACAAAGTGATCTCCCAAAACATAATGTCTCCAATAGCATAAGGCATGAACAATAGCTACCAACTCCAGGTCTTGCATCAGGTAATTCCTCTCGTGTGGCCTCAACTATCGAGACATGTACCCAATGACTCCATCACCGTGCATAAGCACAGCACCCATCCTGATACCTGAAGCATCATAGTAGATCGTATAACTCTTTCCCAGATCTATAAGGCCTAGTATCGGGGCTGACATAAACCTCCCTTTCAGCTCTTGAAAGGCTGACTCACAAGAATCTAACCATAATAACATTGCCCCTTTCTTGGTCAGATATTTCATTGATGGTGCTAGGCATGAAATTTTCTATATGAAATGCCTGTAGTATCAATCCATCCCTAGAAAATTATGCACCTCAAAGAAATTCTTCGGCTGCTCCCAGGAAACTACAACTCTCACATTCTCTTGCTCTACTAATACTCTTTTCTTTGAGATAACATGACCCAAGAAGTGAATTTGATCCATCAAAAAGTGGAATTTCGAGATCTTAGCATATAACTGATGCTATCTTAGTGTACTCAGAATGATCTCAAGATGGGTAGCATGGTCATGTCGAGTATGAGTGTACACCATGATTTCATCCACAAAAACCACCACGAAGGAATCCAAGTATGGATGGAACACTCGGTTAATTAGTGCGATGAAAACTGAAGGCACATTCGTGAGACCGAATGGCATAACCATATACTCGTATAGACCATACCTACTCTGGAAAGATGTAAGAGCTATATTATATGGTCTAACACGCAACTAATGAAAACTAGATTTCAAGTCAATATATGAGAACACTCGAGCTCCTCAAATATAATCGAAGAGATCATTGATCCTCAGAAAGGGATAACGGTTCTTGACTGCCAAATGGTTTAACTTCCGATAATCCACAAAAGGCCTAAGGGTGTTGTCTTCTTTCTTCACAAATAAGACAGGCGAACCCCAAAGAGAAGTACTGGGTCGGGTGAAACCATTTGCTGTAACTCCTCCAATAGCTTCTTGAGATCCTGCAACTCAAAGTTATCCATCCAATAAGGAGGAATAGACATCAGTGCTCCTCCTGGAATGATCTCAATCAAGAAGTATACCTCACGCTCCGGAGGAAAACCTAAAAATTCCTCTGGAATGACATCTCTGAAACGATCCACCACTGGAGGAAAGTCTAACTATGAAGTCCTCTGGTCATCCAGATAAAGACTAGAAATCTGGGTTGTAACTCCTCCTATCCCATGATGCTCGGGTCCTGCTCGACTTTCATAGACATCCCACTCGCCTATATGAAGAATATATCCACCCTTTGGTGATACAAAACTCACCCTGCAGAAATACCAATTGACGACTTCCTGGAAGGGGACTAACCCATCTATTCCGAGAATTAAATCATAGCTCATCATCTCTAGAACATAAAGGTCCCATAAGAAGTGACATCCTGTCACCTCAAGAGGGCACTCTATTCACTGACATACATTAACAGCTATAGTCTCCAACAATGTGTGTAGAGTCAGTTTATCTGCATAGGAAATGATGTAGAGCCCAAGGGTCTCCACAACAGCAACAGAGATAAAGCTATGTGTAGAACTAGTATCGAAAAGAGCTAAAGATAAATATAAGGCCTCTAAGATCGTACCTCAAACTGTGGAAGGTTCATGATCCTACTCTTGATGGGTCTGCTCCATAGTGAAAGTCTAGCCTATAAAACAGCCCTGCGTCCCTAGCTGACCACTCTGAGCTGATCCACTCAGTTGTCTCCGGTAACCTGGTGACTGACCACCACGGTCACGACTTCCACCTCGGCCCAAATAGCCGGAAGAACTCCAGTTCCCAGACTGGTGTGAAACTGGCGATGCATCCTCTGAATGCGGGGTCATAGAAGAACCCCTACCACCTACTGTAGGTGAGAATATCTGACAAAAATGCTGAATATGGCCTATCTTTCAGCATGATTGGCACACTATCGGGTATCACTGTCACTGAGGCCTAGTATGCCCTCTCCTCACGCATTGTTATCACACTATCCGGCTACCCGAATATACATTCTGCCTACTCTGATCTCCTTGAGAAGACTCCCTGCGGCACTTCCTGTTATCAGTAGGAGGAACACTGACTCTAGAAGTCGAACTTCCCTAGATCCCTGCTCCAAAATCACTCAGATTGCACTCCGTGATCAGTGCTTGGTTGACAATAGATCAAATTGATGTCAAACTGAAGGTGTTCACCTGCGAGTGGATGTCGTGCCTCATACCATACTTGAACTTCCGTGCAAGGAACAACCCATCGCCTCCTAGAATAGGCGTGAAACAGTGCATCTAAGTAAAGCGAGATAGGTAATCCATAACCGAAAGAGTACCCTGATCTAACCTCATAAACTGCATTGATCGATCGGCCCTCAAGGTATCCAGGAAGAATTAATTGAATTAGATGCACTGAAACTCATCCCAAGTCATACTCTGCAGGTGTCCTGACTACGAGATCACCTCCCACCACCTCTTGGCAGATTCACGGAGCATATAGGTTGAGAGCTTCACCCTCTTCTCTAGATGTATCTCCAGATTCTAGAAAATTGTCAGTGTGGAATCTAGCCACGTCTCTTCAGTATGAGGACCTCTATCCCCTAAGAAAGTAGGATGATGTTGTTGTGGGAAATCCCATGTCAATTCTTCCATCGATGGGGCAGGAGGTAGCGCTCCCTGGAATGTCTGCATCACCCGCATAATGACTTCCCTAAACTATGCATCGGCACCTACAACTTGTATAACTACTGGTGCCCAGACTTGTATAGTAGGAAAATATGCAGGATGGTCCCTGATTGGCCATATCTACTGTCTGGTCACCGTCTGGCAGTTGACGTACAACTGGAGGACGTCTCAATGGAAAAGCTCTAAAAGTTCAAAAGAACACCTTAGATTAGTATTATCAAATACTGAGAACACAAGAGTACAAGACGAGAACATGAGAAAGAAACATTCATGTTTTACCAAACACGACTACACGGTGTGTATAAAAACTACACAGCATGTTCTTTTAAGCCATTAACATGGGTGTGTACATCTACTACAACTGGTTGTGTAACGCCCCAAACACACGGTGTGTTATCCTAACACATGGCATGTACCTGAATCCTCCTCTATGCCTGAGTCCTTCTACATTGTTAAGACACACGGCTCCTCAAAGAATAAACTACACTGCGTGTTCAACGCAGACACAGCGTGTACTAGACATGCCTTACCTCTCCCGTGTTGTTAGGAACAAGGCCTGACACATGGCAGACCGTACACAATGTGTTCTAGACGTACATGGCATGAATGCGAAAGGGTAACACCGACCCGTGTTGTTTGTGACATGGTCGGGTACCTAGATCAGACTATACGGTGTGTAAAATTCAGACACGACATGTATGTGAAAATATAACATGACCTGTGTAGTTTGTGACACAGCCGATGTAACGCCCCGACCCCAGTTACCCAGAGTCGGTGCATTACTTCGTAACATTGGCATGATCACAAGAAAGATCAAATCTCGAAAGACCGATTGGTTTAGTAGCCTTGGAAACACTAGATATATTCATAAGTTTTACATTACATCATTAAACGAAAAACTACTACAACTACATATTGTCTCCATAATCCACACTCATATCCCCACATAATATCCCTGCAAGTCATTCATAACTTACTTCTTCACTTCCTGGGAAAAATAAAACATAGAAAAGGGGTGAGCTCAAATGCCCAGTAAGGATAACAATATAGCGGAAATTTTCATAAATAAGAATAAACTTTTAAGGAAATGTATAACTAAAACAAAAGCCTTTCAAACATGAACTTTCAACATGGTATGGCATAAATAAAATGAAATAATGCCATTTACTTACTCACATGGATATTCTACTAATCGAATAATCACATGCAAAAATCAATAACCACTTTCATAATGTTGGAATGCATAATGCCAGACTATCATAACCACATAGCCAAGGCCTCGTGCCAAGACTACAAATAAGATTTTGTCAAGGCCTTGTGCCAAGACACTAGTTTGTCTCATGAGACCTACCGATGCATCGAGGAGCTATAGCGGGCTCCACCCGTCACTTATTAAGTCCAATGCATTCCCATATGAAAAGGTTTAAACATAACATAAACATTCGTATTAAAACTAGCATACGAAATGTCAATACTTTCACAATAAACTATGAATGGTATAAAAATAGCACATACACAGTCAAACATATCACAAAACCTTCAATACAATATAGAAGTTTTGTATCATAATAAATCAACTTCAAATAATCTTAAAATCCATCAAAGGATGTTGACATAGATGAAATCAAAATTCTTTTTAAAGAAATATCTCCTTTTATTTTGAAATCATTTAAGATCCATATAAAATAAAACATTTTCTTTGAAAATATTCTTATAAGCTTGTAAGGAAAGCTTTGAAGATTTTATAACGGCGTAAAATAACCGCACCCTCCGTATAAGTTAAAAAAAACATTCTTACCTTAATTCTGTCGAAAAGGTTAAAAAGGACCTTGTTTTGAAAACGACGGAAAGATTCCTTTATAAACCTCTTATAAAAAGTCAAAAAGGGTATAAATGACTTTAACCCATATTCTTGTAAATAATAAATATGTTTTGAAATACATTTCGAAGAAACATGGATGTGGATGATAAAGAAATCCCAGTAGATTATTACATATAAACAACCTCGGATAATGAAGAGATTTTGAAATAACCCTTACCTTGTACTTTTCCTTGGTTGGGGTAGGTTAACCTTCTGTATAGTGGTGAAATAGTTGTTATTAAATTATACAAGAATCATATATAATAATATGATATCATATATGATCTTTTAACATTGATTTGTTAATAATATCTTAGAATTATCGTCGTTTCGGGAGTTAACTTACTCATTTTCTTTTATATGTTTTGTTACATAAGCCATGGTTGTTGTATCTTATTCATATACAGAATTATATCTAGTCCTTAAACATCATTTTTAAATCATCAAATGATAATTATACTTTAATGGATACGATGGAGAATGAATCTCATCGCGTTCGTGGAGACGGTAGTCCGTACGTACGCACGAGCGACAATATCATTCTTTTGATATTAAAATAATATATAAATGGATGGTATATCATATATACAGAATCATTAATATGTTATATTTATTATTTACATGAGTTACACATCATTATTATAACCATCCAAATAATATTAAATTGAATAACAATTACACCACGACGTGGAGACGGTAGTCCGTACGTACGCACGTATGGTGACATGTTATTCAAAGGGTGGATAGAATACTGAATATGGTTGTACCATATTTATAATAACATCACAGTATATGTGAGATACTGGAGTTATTATTTTAGAATGGTAAGAACAAAGGAAGAAGAAGTGGAAGAAGAAATGGACTTGGAAAAGGGGTGGTGAAAACATTACCTCTTCTTCGGGTTCTTCCTTTTGATTTGATCAAAAGGGCTCCTTAGGTTGGCTTTCTGATCAAACTAAGGCCCCTAGGTTGTAGTGAGGGATGTTGGGAGAGTATTTGGGCAGAGTTTGGGCGAACCAAAAGGCTTTAGAGGTGTGAAGAAATGAGAAGGAGGAGTGCCCTTTTATAAGAGGGGTGAGGGGCACCTTTGGAAAAGCTAGAAATATTAATTTATAATAAATTCATATTCGGTTTCTAATGGCTCCAAAGTTGACTATTCAAAGGTTAAGGTGGGGATAGGTCGAAAACCACTCAACCAATAGAATTTAGACAGGTTTGGGTACTTATATTAACCTTATCTTTAAGTATTAACTCTAAGTTAATTAGTTTCACTTTTACAATGTCTCTTTGTATTTTTATATAATATGGTTAATAAACTTACTATATACATCCAAGAGACCCCCAAGTGGTCCATTAATGAGGAACCTATCATAATATAAGTCTCTTGGCCGACCCTTAGATTTTTAGGAATTTAATATCAATTAATAATATAATATTTTTTTTAAGAACTCTTTTATGTCAATTTTGACACTATTCAATAGTTGATTTTTTTGAAACTCCTAACAGATTGATTACTTCGAAAAAAGTCAATTAAATCAATCCTAATATATCATATTATCATATAAAATTAGTTTAATTCATTAAAAGTTTCATATTATAATTATTTGGGTATTTATAATATCAATTATGTTAATTTTTCACTATTATAGTAATTACTGCATCATCATTGTGTCATAAATAAAATAAATTATTCAATGTCTAAAAATTATAAATAAAATATCATTATGTAGGAAATCTTTTTATCTTTCTAATGAATATTTATAATCGAAAATCCAACATGTATAACCCTATGTAAAAATTGTTCTTCTAAAAGATGTAATCTTATGCCATTTTTATTTTTATTTTAACTTTATTAATATAATGTGTCATTATCACTTACAAGTGGCTCCAAGGGGTCCCCAAATTGACCCAAGGATGCCCATGGTCGGGTATGTGTACACCAATAAGGTTAGGACACGTTTTAGGGTAATTTTGTATTATTATAATATTATTTTTTTTAACCCTTATTTACCGGATTTACCCTTAACCATGGTAAATAAAATATTTACCGCAGTAATTATTCAAAATGTCTAAAAATAAAAGTTACCTATTTACATAATTTGGACATCCTGATTCCAAATATGGAATCCATTTTCCTAAATTAAAAACACAGAAGTGGCAGAAATTAATTTAAAATTAATTCCCGCTGTTAAAACAAAAAGCGTGTTTTTAAGAGATAATAACTATCAAAAGATTGACACTTGTTTATGTTCGGTTTAATTGTAAAATTATGTCCAATTACCAACATTATATTAAATGGTAAAAATATATTCTAAATATAATTTAAAACCACTCAAATTCATAATTTATCACTATTACTTATTTTGATTAAAAAAGTTGTTTTTAATTAAAATTTAGTAATTTTTACTATTCATCAAAATATAAAAGTTATCCGAAAAGTACCAAAATTTCACCCTAGGATAATTTCGATATTCCGAATCCAAAAATGAAGTCCATTTTGAAATATAAAATATATATGATTTCAAAAAGTAGGTATCACTATTTACAACGGCTAGTTTAATTTGTTGTGGTGTGTGTTAGAACTCGAGGTTGCGTACAACACACGCTATCGCATTATTAGAAGGGAAACGTACCGTAGAAGCTTGGGGTGTTACATTCTCCCCTCCTTCAAATAATTGCGTCCTCGCAATTTCTAGGGTATTACTGCATAAAAAGACTCGGGTGGTTCTTCATCATAAGTTCCTCGGGTTCCCACGTTGCCTCTTCCATCTTATGATTTCTCCACAAAACTTTTACCAGACGCGTCGTCCGGTTTCTCAGTACTTGTTCTCTTGTATCAAGAATCCTGACGGGCTCTTCACAATAGGAAAGATCGGGTTCCAGTTCTAATTCCTCATAGGTGAGTACATGCGTTGGGTCAGGCATGTATTTCCTCAACAGAGATACGTGGAACACATCGTGAACTTTGGAGAGACTTGGCGGCATTGCCAATCGGTAAGCTACAGCCCCAATTCGTTCTAGAATTTCGAAAGGTCCGATGTACCTGGGACTCAATTTACCTTTCTTACCAAAACGTATGACTCCCTTCCACGGAGATACCTTCAGGAAAACATGATCACCGACTTGAAATTCCAAATCCTTCCTTCGATTATCGGCATAGCTCTTCTGCCTACTTTGAGCTGCTTTAATGTGATTTTGGATTACCTTCACCTTTTCCACCGTTTCCTCCACCAGTTCTGGGCCTACAAGTTTTCTTTCACCAACGTCATCCCAACAGGTTGGTGTACGACATCTCTTTCCGTATAACGCTTCATATGGTGCCATCTGAATACTCGAATGGAAGCTATTGTTATAGGAAAATTCTACTAGTGGTAAATATTGATCCCACATACCCTGAAAATCAAGTGAGCAAGATCTCAACATGTCTTCTAAGGTCTGAATAGTCCGTTCTGATTGTCCGTCTGTCTGAGGGTGGTAAGCAGTGCTCAAATGAAGTTCAGTATCCAGGGATTTCTGAAGACTTTTCCAAAATCTTGAAGTAAAACGGGGATCACGATCAGAAACAATCGATAGGGGTACTCCATGAAGTCTCACAACTTCATTAATGTATAGTCTTGCTAGACGTTCCAGGGGTAGATCTTCTCTTATAGCAAGAAAATGTGCTGACTTGGTAAGACGATCAACAATAACCCATATTGCATCATTCCTTCTAGGAGTCTTTGGTAGCCCCATGACAAAGTCCATCGTAACATTGTCCCATTTCCACTCCGGTATGGGAAGAGGTTGCATGACTCCTCCAGGCTGTTGCCTTCCAGCTTTCACTTGTTGACAAACCATACACCTTGACACAAAATCAGCAATCTCCCTCTTCATGTTGTCCCACCAAAAATGTTCCTTCAAATCCCTATACATTTTGGTGCTCCCAGGGTGTATAGAGAAATTGGAACTATGAGCGTCATCCAGCAATTCCCTTTTTAGATCAGGTATATTGGGAACACAAAGTCTCTTCCCGAATTTCAAAATTTCACCTTCATACGCAAAGTCTCTCAATCTCCCATCATTCACAGCTTTAATCTTCTTTTGGAATTCTTCATCATCAGTCTGAGAACTCTTAATCCTTTCTAGTAAAGAAGGTTTAGCAACCATTTGAAAAAGCATTGATGTTTCACCTTCCCTGGTTATTCCCATGTCCATCTTCACTAGCTCCATGAAAATTGGATCCCTTTCAATTCTCATATTGTTCAAAACTCCATGGTCTTTTCTACTCAAAGCATCTGCCACCTTGTTTTCCTTCCCTAGGTGGTAGTGTATCGTGCAATCGTAATCCTTGAGTAATTCAAGCCATCTCCTTTGCCTCATGTTGAGTTCTTTTTGTGAGAAAATATACTTCAAACTCTTGTGATCAGTATAAATCTCACATTTTTCACCATAGAGGTAGTGCCTCCATATCTTCAAAGCAAAGATCACAGCTGCTAACTCAAGATCATGAGTAGGATAGTTTTGTTCATGAATTTTCAACTGTCGTGATGCATAGGCAATAACTCTATCATTCTGCATAAGGACACAGCCAAGTCCTTTCTTCGATGCATCACTATAAATAACGAACCCATCATTCCCCGATGGTAGAGTCAATATAGGAGCATTGACTAATCTTCTCTTCAGTTCTTCGAAACATTCTTCACACTCTTTTGTCCAATCAAATTTAACCCCTTTACGTGTGAGCTTCGTTAATGGGTTAGCCAATCGGGCAAAATTCTGGACGAAACGTCGATAATAACCTGCCAAACCAATAAAACTACGTACCTCAGTTATACTCGTAGGTGCTGGCCATTCTTGGATTGCTTTGGTCTTAGAAGGATCAACAGAGATTCCATCTTTAGAGACAATATGGCCAAGAAAAGAAATCTCTTGAAGCCAGAATTCACACTTGCTAAACTTCCCATATAATTCATGCCTCCTCAGAGTCTTCAAGATAATGCGCAAGTGATTTTCATGATCTTCGTAGGTTTTGGAGTATACCAAGATATCATCAATAAATACCACCACAAATTCATCGAGATACTCCTTGAAGACTCTATTCATCAGATCCATGAATACAGAGGGCGCATTAGTCAATCCAAACGGCATTACAGTAAACTCGTAATGCCCGTACCTGGTTCGAAATGCAGTTTTCGGAATGTCTTCCTTCTTCACACACAACTGATGGTATCCAGATCGAAGGTCAATCTTTGAAAAGTATTGAGCTCCATGCAGTTGGTCAAATAAATCATCAATACGAGGTAGGGGATACTTGTTCTTTATCGTTATAGCATTGATCTCCCTGTAGTCGATACATAACCTCATAGATCCATCTTTCTTTTTAACAAAAAGAACAGGGGCTCCCCATGGAGAAACACTAGGGCGAATAAATCCCTTATTACTCAATTCCTCTAGTTGTTTCTTTAGTTCGACTAACTCTACAGTGGCCATTCTATAAGGGGTCTTCGATATAGGCCTTGATCCAGGAATCAAATCAATGGAAAACTCAACTTCTCGTTCTGGAGGATGTCCAGGTAAATCTTCCGGAAATACATCTACAAATTCTTTCACAACAGGTACACCCTCTATTTGAACATTCCTTTCCTCACCGATAGTTACTTCATTCTCTTTCTCCCCAATAATTGAATTAAGTTGAGCTACTGGGGGTGGGTCTAAATAAGAATTAGGTGGTGACGATTCTGCTCTAAAAATAAGGTGCTCCTTATCATTATCATCAAGAATCGTAACCTCTTTCTTATTAAAATAAATCTTCGCATCATAGTCCGAAAGCCAGTCCATACCGAGGATTATATCAAACTCAATCATAGGTATGACGATGAAATCAGCAGATAAAGAAAATTTTTTGTGCTCTAATGGGGACTGATTCACAAAACTTTGTTGCAACGATACTTCCCTTAGGAGTTTTAACTGACAACTCCCTTATTAAATCAAATTGGAAATATCTAATTTTCTTAGCAAACTGGGAAGATATGAAACAATGCGATGATCCAGAATCAAATAATGCATTTGCTAAACTTGAGGAAACCATTAAATTACCTGCCACCACGTCTTTTGGAGCTTCTACCTCAGCAGTAGTGATAGCATAAGCCTGGCCTTGATCCCTTGGCCTTTTCTGAGGTACGTTATCCTGACGCTTAGGACATGCATTTGCATAATGCCCCATCTCCCTGCAATTGTAGCACTGAACGTTGGTAGCTTCCTTCTTCCCCTTGCAATCATGAGCTTGGTGGCCTTTTTCACCACACTTGTAACAGACTCCCATTCCCTTCAGGCAAGCACCGGGGTGTTTCTTCCCGCACTTACCACAAGATGGATATTCAACCTTTCCCTTCTTCCCCTTATTTCCATTCCCAGATTGATCAGCAGGTCTCTTCTTCTCTTGCTTTGCTTTAAAGTCATAAGACTTAGAGAATTCCTTTTCGGTCTTGATAGCACATGAGACATTGTCTTCGTACGATGAAAAGGATTGTGAGACTAATGCTCGATGGAGAAATGGTTTTAACCCATCAAAGAAACGATCAATATTACTTCTTGGGTTGCGAATATAATCTCCAGCATACCTCGCTAACCTTGTAAAGTTAGCCTCATACTTTGTGACATTATCATCCTCCTTTTGTCTCAGACTCAGAAATTGCCTTTCCATATCTGCTCGATGGTCGCGAGGAAAGTATTTTTCTAAAAACAGATCTTTGAACTCCCTCCATTCCATGTTTGATACTTCATCATCTTCCTTCATGTTTTGAATCAATGACCACCATTGATCAGCATCTCCAGTGAGGCGGTAAACTGCCATGGTAACTTTTTCCCTTTCACTACTCCCCAAAGCCTGAAATATTTTCTCTAGGGAAAATATCCATTGCTCAGCTACTAAGGGATTTGTACTTCCATTGAACGTTGGTGGTTGTTGTCTCATGAATCGATCTAACATTGATCCTCCACGCTGCGGATCAGGGTGCTCCATACGGGTAAGGTTATTATTCATAACCTGAGTAAGTTGTCCCAGTACGGTGATTAGCTGATCAGCACCAGTTGCATCACCAGCCCCACTATAATTATCTTGAGCAGGAGGGCAATCCCTACATGGAGTGCGTGCATTGATACGGTTTCCATTTCTTCCACTAGGCGCCATTTCTAAACAATGTCATAAACTAGATCAGTTTATGAATCAAAATACATAATCCCATACTTATAAAACACTAAACATAAATTGAACTATCTATGGATATAATCCATAATCATAAATATGTTTTCTTTGAGGAAGTATATACTCATAAACCCTTCATAATGATTTGTAAAGAAAGTGAGAGTTATCCTAAGCATATCCCCCGGGAGTGTCGTAACCAAGAGTGCAGCAAGGCCCGTTGTCGTGCACCAGTTCCCGTTCGAGTCTAGCTCAAAGCGGTGTTTTCGGGTTTTACCCCTAGGTACATCTGTGCCAGAGCCGCCTCTACCTGCTCGTATCTAGACAGGGATGTATTTCTCGGAAAACTCACAAAGTCTCTACAATACCAAAATTCTAGGAAGTTCTTCTATACTAATCCTCAAAGTTCATCTTAGGTCTACGTGCTCTAATCAGAGTTTATCTAAATCTAGCTTCCATGGTTTTTACTAAACTTCCTCTGATACCAACTGTAACGCCCCGACCCCAGTTACCCAGAGTCGGTGCATTACTTCGTAACATTGGCATGATCACAAGAAAGATCAAATCTCGAAAGACCGATTGGTTTAGTAGCCTTGGAAACACTAGATATATTCATAAGTTTTACATTACATCATTAAACGAAAAACTACTACAACTACATATTGTCTCCATAATCCACACTCATATCCCCACATAATATCCCTGCAGGTCATTCATAACTTACTTCTTCACTTCCTGGGAAAAATAAAACATAGAAAAGGGGTGAGCTCAAATGCCCAGTAAGGATAACAATATAGCGGAAATTTTCATAAATAAGAATAAACTTTTAAGGAAATGTATAACTAAAACAAAAGCCTTTCAAACATGAACTTTCAACATGGTATGGCATAAATAAAATGAAATAATGCCATTTACTTACTCACATGGATATTCTACTAATCGAATAATCACATGCAAAAATCAATAACCACTTTCATAATGTTGGAATGCATAATGCCAGACTATCATAACCACATAGCCAAGGCCTCGTGCCAAGACTACAAATAAGATTTTGTCAAGGACTTGTGCCAAGACACTAGTTTGTCTCATGAGACCTACCGATGCATCGAGGAGCTATAGCGGGCTCCACCCGTCAATTATTAAGTCCAATGCATTCCCATATGAAAAGGTTTAAACATAACATAAACATTCGTATTAAAACTAGCATACGAAATGTCAATACTTTCACAATAAACTATGAATGGTATAAAAATAGCACATACACAGTCAAACATATCACAAAACCTTCAATACAATATAGAAGTTTTGTATCATAATAAATCAACTTCAAATAATCTTAAAATCCATCAAAGGATGTTGACATAGATGAAATCAAAATTCTTTTTAAAGAAATATCTCCTTTTATTTTGAAATCATTTAAGATCCATATAAAATAAAACATTTTCTTTGAAAATATTCTTATAGGCTTGTAAGGAAAGCTTTGAAGATTTTATAACGGCGTAAAATAACCGCACCCTCCGTATAAGTTAAAAAAAACATTCTTACCTTAATTCTGTCGAAAAGGATAAAAAGGACCTTGTTTTGAAAACGACAGAAAGATTCCTTTATAAACCTCTTATAAAAAGTCAAAAAGGGTATAAATGACTTTAACCCATATTCTTGTAAATAATAAATATGTTTTGAAATACATTTCGAAGAAACATGGATGTGGATGATAAAGAAATCCCAGTAGATTATTACATATAAACAACCTCGGATAATGAAGAGATTGTGAAATAACCCTTACCTTGTACTTTTCCTTGGTTGGGGTAGGTTAACCTCCTGTATAGTGGTGAAATAGTTGTTATTAAATTATACAAGAATCATATATAATAATATGATATCATATATGATCTTTTAACATTGATTTGTTAATAATATCTTAGAATTATCGTCGTTTCGGGAGTTAACTTACTCATTTTCTTTTATATGTTTTGTTACATAAGCCATGGTTGTTGTATCTTATTCATATACAGAATTATATCTAGTCCTTAAACATTATTTTTAAATCATCAAATGATAATTATACTTTAATGGATACGATGGAGAATGAATCTCATCGCGTTCGTGGAGACGGTAGTCCGTACGTACGCACGAGCGACAATATCATTCTTTTGATATTAAAATAATATATAGATGGATGGTATATCATATATACAGAATCATTAATATGTTATATTTATTATTTACATGAGTTACACATCATTATTATACCCATCCAAATAATATTAAATTGAATAACAATTACACCACGACGTGGAGACGGTAGTCCGTACGTACGCACGTATGGTGACATGTTATTCAAAGGGTGGATAGAATACTGAATATGGGTGTACCATATTTATAATAACATCACAGTATATGTGAGATACTGGAGTTATTATTTTAGAATGGTAAGAACAAAGGAAGAAGAAGTGGAAGAAGAAATGAACTTGGAAAAGGGGTGGTGAAAACATTACCTCTTCTTCGGGTTCTTCCTTTTGATTTGATCAAAAGGGCTCCTTAGGTTGGCTTTCTGATCAAACTAAGGCCCATAGGTTGTAGTGAGGGATGTTGGGAGAGTATTTGGGCAGAGTTTGGGCGAACCAAAAGGCTTTAGAGGTGTGAAGAAATGAGAAGGAGGAGTGCCCTTTTATAAGAGGGGTGAGGGGCACCTTTGGAAAAGCTAGAAATATTAATTTATAATAAATTCATATTCTGTTTCTAATGGCTCCAAAGTTGACTATTCAAAGGTTAAGGTGGGGATAGGTCGAAAACCACTCAACCAATAGAATTTAGACAGGTTTGGGTACTTATATTAACCTTATCTTTCAGTATTAACTCTAAGTTAATTAGTTTCACTTTTACAATGTCTCTTTGTATTTTTATATAATATGGTTAATAAACTTACTATATACATCCAAGCGACCCCCAAGTGGTCCATTAATGAGGAACCTATCATAATATAAGTCTCTTGGCCGAACCTTAGATTTTTAGAAATTTAATATCAATTAATAATATAATATATTTTTTAAGAACTCTTTTATGTCAATTTTGACACTATTCAATAGTTGATTTTTTTGAAACTCCTAACAGATTGATTACTTCGAAAAAAGTCAATTAAATCAATCCTAATATATCATATTATCATATAAAATTATTTTAATTCATTAAAAGTTTCATATTATAATTATTTGGGTATTTATAATATCAATTATGTTAATTTTTCACTATTATAGTAATTACTGCATCATCATTGTGTCATAAATAAAATAAATTATTCAATGTCTAAAAATTATAAATAAAATATCATTATGTAGGAAATCTTTTTATCTTTCTAATGAATATTTATAATCGAAAATCCAACATGTATAACCCTATGTAAAAATTGTTCTTCTAAAGGATGTAATCTTATGCCATTTTTATTTTTATTTTAACTTTATTAATATAATGTGTCATTATCACTTACAAGTGGCACCAAAGGGTCCCCAAATTGACCCAAGGATGCCCATGGTCGGGTATGTGTACACCAATAAGGTTAGGACACGTTTTAGGGTAATTTTGTATTATTATAATATTATTTTTTTTAACCCTTATTTACCGGATTTACCCTTAACCATGGTAAATAAAATATTTACCGCAGTAATTATTCAAAATGTCTAAAAATAAAAGTTACCTATTTACATAATTTGGACATCCTGATTCCAAATATGGAATCCATTTTCCTAAATTCAAAACACAGAAGTGGCAGAAATTAATTTAAAATTAATTCCCGCTGTTAAAACAAAAAGCGTGTTTTTAAGAGATAATAACTATCAAAAGATTGACACTTGTTTATGTTCGGTTTAATTGTAAAATTATGTCCAATGACCAACATTATATTAAATGGTAAAAATATATTCTAAATATACTTTAAAACCACTCAAATTCATAATTTATCACTATTACTTATTTTGATTAAAAAAGTTGTTTTTAATTAAAATTTAGTAATTTTTACTATTCATCAAAATATAAAAGTTATCCGAAAAGTACCAAAATTTCACCCTAGGATAATTTCAATATTCTGAATCCAAAAATGAAGTCCATTTTGAAATATAAAATATATATGATTTCAAAAAGTAGGTATCACTATTTACAACGGCTAGTTTAATTAGTTGTGGTGTGTGTTAGAACTCGAGGTTGCGTACAACACACGCTATCGCATTATTAGAAGGGAAACGTACCGTAGAAGCTTGGGGTGTTACAGCCGAGGTACCTATTTTATACTACACGGTGTGATAAACTAATACACAGTGTGTTCCTACAATATTTTTCACAGCCCCGTGTCCCTATTCGCACAGTCAGTGGCATAGCTAAAGACTACACGACGTGTATTCATAAAGTACATGATGTGTATTCCGGATTTTTTCGGGAAGTATCCTCAGAACTGCTTCGGAGCATAGAAAACATAGAAAACACACATGAAGGTTCCAAATTTCGATCATTTAAAGTCCCTACTTCCCACGAATCAAATTTTGGCATCTGATACAAGTTACAAACAAAGTAAACTGGTCAATGATCCACCAAATTCAGGTCCATGAGGGCCCAAAACACCTCAAGAACCAAAATTTGGCATTCATTTAGGTAAAACGTTACACAATCAATTCTATAACAAGAAGAAGATATTTTTACCAAGCATCTATCACAATAGCATGCATATTTTACACAAAATATATCACAACAATATGCAATTGCTAAAGCATCCTAGATGGCATAGAAAGAATACAGGGAATGTGATTTATAATAAGTGCATATATGATGCATGAGATGGCATACCCTCATCTCACTGGGTTGCGACAGAAATAGAACAACAATAAAAACAACAGTAACATCATAAAGCATGTGAATCACCTAACGGTTGAATGAAATCAACTGTAAAAATTGCAAACCAGTAAATTTGCAATAAACGAGGTTGTATGGTTTTTCCCTGTACACAGGTTCGCTACTCCCAGGCACGGCTTATTACCAAGTACCTATGTCATCTTATCCATGTCTCTAGGCTCCAAATAGTAAGTCAAAAGAAAATAATTCCTCTGATACCACTATGTAACGTCCCGGTTCCAAAAGCCACCGAGAGGTCCCACATACCCAGTTGGTGACATGGCCTCAAGCGCATTTCCACGAACGCCAGAGGTTGCCGACTAGATGCGAGGGCCTTGGGTGTGTTAGTGGGGAAACTATTCCCTCATTGGAAGAGTATATAGTGGAATTAAACAATACATACAAGAGTGGAAGCAGTAAATATCCAATAATAGTAAACCGTGGAAGACTAAAACAAAAAACAACTGATGCACACACATATATATGAAATTATTCATGATACATATATCTAGGAAGGAATCCAAAAAAGTCACAATGCTGAATACAATACTAATCCAAATTACTAAATAAAAATAGATAAGCAACTTCTCAGCATTGCAAGCCTCGGCTTGGTCTCGTGCTCTCCTACTCCAATGCAATCAAGTAACTGAAGTCGAAGGTTCCTTGCCCTTGTCTATACCTGCAGCAATATAATCTGTTTAGGTCCAAAAGCAAGACCCAAATAGGGTGTGAGACTAAATCACAGTAGGAAACCACCTGAAGATCTCTGCCTAACATTCATTGAGCATATAGAAGGAAATAGTACAATAAAAAGTAAACAATAAACAATAAAGTGGATGAAACACAACGGCAAACAATCCGTAGATCAACAAGCAGCAATGAACCAAACCACTAACCCAAAATTGGAATCCCTCTGAGAAGTACTCACATCCATCCCCTCTGGTCCTTTCCAAGAAGTTCCAACAACCATCTGGGTCTTACACTTAGCCCAACCCCTCTGGTTAGGTCATACAGAATTATAAGAATCTTTGAGGAAGAATGCTCAGTCAATTTCCCTTATAGTTTATGGTAGTCAGGGACTCTCTGAGGAAGATCACATGGTCTAATCCCCTTATATCCCCAAGTTCTAGAGACTCTCTGAGGATGATGACTTGGTCAATTCCTCTTATAGCCTTAGGTCGATCACAGACTCTTTGAGGAAGCTCACTCATTCAATTCCTTCTATAGCATCGAATGGTTTGAGGAAATTCAAACAAAACACAAACTCTCCTAGGGAACTCACTTGGTCTACCCCCGTATAGTCTATAAATCTTAAGTCTCTCTGAGGAAGCTCACTCGGTCTATTCTCCTTTAGTCTATAATATCCAAGACTCTCTAAGGAAGCTCACTCGGTCTATCCCCTTATAGTCTATAGCACTAGGTTCTCATGGCCCCATGCCAGTCAGGGAATAATAATGCTATAAGGACAAAGTAAACCTATAGAGCTACTTGGATAACCAGTCTACATCAAAACAAGCATGTTGGGGAACAACACTCCATCCTATAGTCACAAGGCATGGAAAATAGGTATAAAGACCAAAGGCTGAACAAGACCAAAAGGTCGTAAATAGTACCAGGCATTGGAAAAACATCCAAGTATAGGAATTATCCTCACACATAACCAAATTACCTCTACAAAAGAATACAATCATGGAAAGAAAACAACAGGGGAAAATAATAATAATGCAATAACCCGTTAAAGAGTATTGGAGGAATTTACACATACTACTCAATGACTTTAAATTGAAAGGCACAAAACACCTACCATGATTCTAGGAGATCGATATACTTGAACCACGAGCCTTGAATATCTTTAGAACAACGTATATGTAAAAATATATACAAAATATTCAACCCATGATAATATGAAAAAGAGGATAATTTGGAAAACGGTGCCCTAGAAGAAGGGATATCATACTGTTGTGGTTCCAACGCAATCGATGGCGGTCGATTCGGAGAACGGACAGAGGCACGGGGGCTCGGAGAAGTTCCAGATCCGTACGACTTCTCTCAATTGGACGAGACCTAGAATAGGATTATTATGGCAGTAAGATGTGAGCCCAGTCCGTTTAATGAAAAAAAAAGTAAGTACACGGCATGTACTAGGTTTTTTTGTACTCTGCTTTAAGCAGCCTCTACATCACCCCACATGACCATGTGTGTGGCCTAGACACGGCCAGCACACAGCCTCGCATGGCATCAAAGTACGTGGTGTGTACTTATAAAGTACATGGCGTGTACTTAAAAAATTTCAAGAAACTCCCCTTTTCTCAAAAACTCTAGAAAAAGGAAAAACATATCTAAAAAGAAGGTCTGGTTTCTTAGAAAGGGATCTAAAATTACCCTAAGGACATGAATAAATGAAATATAATTTTTAATATTTAAATATAAGGATAATGTTTGATGTCGGATTTACACACCACTATTAGGTCTTATAAAATTAAAATACTTTAATAGAAAAAATTTAGAACACATACAATAATTTATTAAAGACCCATTCATTTGATATCGACCATTGGTTTGATCTGAAATGAGAGAAATCAGATAATCATAAAATTACCCTAAAAATAAGGTATAATCCACATATAATGAATGAGGAAACCTAGTAGACAATGACACAAATAAAATAGGTAAAAATGACCTTATAATCAAATATAGGCTTCCAACACATCATATTGATAGAGATAAAGACCAAGAATGAATGACATACTCTATAGACAATAGAGAGGGAGAAGAGAGCATCATTATCATTAAAATGGACCTTATATTAGTAATTTCATGGGAAGATGGTAGATGGATAAAGGGGTATAATGACCCATTTACCCACATTAAAAAGGAACTTTGGATACCATCAGATGAATGTTAATATGCTCACCGGCTAACTTGTGATCCCAAGGAGATCCTCATGCCTCCCAGAGGGCCACTTACTAGCCGGTGGCCTATAGATGGAACTAAAAACCATTGGATATATGCCACTCCAAACTCCAACTCTTCTTAACCATTCCCGAGACCTCTTAAACCCCTGAATATCCTCAACACCAGTCCATAATGTATCTTTTAAGGGGTTCTAAATCTCAAAATCTGAATCTGAGCCTTCTTGGAAGAATTTTCCCAATCACTATACATGAAAAATCAGACATCCCTCAAAACTAAAAATATGAATGGTGAAACAAGCTTTACAGTCATGCCTCCATACAATAACTCCTCCTTGATCTATAAAGTAAAGTAATAATAGGCCTCTAACTTTGAACGAAAAGCACACCATCAACACTTATGGTCATACCAACACCATAAAAACAATAAAAAATAATTCAACAGGTCTATAGGACAATACACCACAATGTGGATTAAACACTAAAAACCCAAGATGCCCCGCTTCTAGTGACATCCTTGAACCACTGATTCACTAAAACCACACCCCATGGGGTGATTACATTAGTCCACAACTAAATATTTCCACTAAATGCGCAGGAAAAATGTTCAATATCACTTTCATTACTAACCATCTCACAAGGCCTCTCCTAAAAAGGTACATAGACATTCCACCTTATAATCCTAGATTCTCACAGGCCCACTCGCATTCTATCTTTCCTCCTACTACACTCCCATTTGGTTCGAACCTCGGACCATCATCCCATTATGACTAGTCACCAACCTCAGAAAACTAATTATAACTCCAAAATAACAAATGCCACCCCCATATGGGTATTCTAGATAAATGAACCTCACCCACGGGGTTTTTAAATCTATCCTTCTCAAAATTAACAGAAACTACATGAAACGATCAACACACACTCAACCATTCGATAATGTTCTACCCACCATAGAAATCATTATTACTAATCATGGTTTTCCCAAAGCTCCACTCACTCCACTTGATCAAATAGTTTACCCAAACCATACATTATATTTCCTAACACAACAACATCCCACATGTACATTTTCTGAGCTATGGAAAACCACCCCTTGAAACACCTCCCACACCAATCAACCGAAGATTTCAACTGTGTCCACAACCACACATCATTTAACTCTCAGACTAAACACTATCCAAGACCCACCATAGTTCCTTTCTCTGAAACCTGATCTAAATAATGAGTTTCAACATCCACATCCATCATATTACACTCATCATGACAATTTTACTATTAAAAAACTGCACTTGAACATTCACCAACCGACCACACTGATTCTCAGTGATACTCATCGATGCATCATAAAGTAACAATTTCATTTAAAATAGATACATCCCATAACCATCCAAAGTAAGATTACTGAAGTCCAACATGATCTTATATAAAATTATATAGTTGAGTTTCTAACTTAATGATCCCTTCACTGTGTTATGTCATGTGCATAGATACTTCATCGACTAGAGTCACCCTCTGACCATTTGAAGAAAACCTTGAGCCAATAATCTTGTTCGGCTTCACTGAGATCATGTCTAAATTTTATCCAAGATTCACTACTAAAATACATACCTTAAACAGCGCTAACCTTTATCTACACTAGTAAAAAATGATAAATGTCCCCTTTATCGGGGCATTATTTTAGCACTAATAAAAGTCACCCTTTATCAGTGCTATATTTTTATAACTAATTAAGGGTATCCTTTAACAGTTATTTATTTTTAGTGATGATAATGGCCCAGAATAAAACAAAATAATTAAACAAATAAAAATCAAAAACAATATTTACAATTTTATTAATGATATTATTATTATTAAAAAAATATAATAAACATATATAAAGATTATAAAAATTAATAAATAATATATATCTAATATGTAGATACATATTATTAATAAACTGAAATAAAAAAATGAAAACTTAAAAAAGAGTAAATAAAGAAAAATATTAAACATTTTATTATTTATATAATTATTTATAAAACTTAATAAATTTAATATATATACACATATATTATAAATATTAATAAATTTATATATTAGAAACAGATAAAAAAATGAATAATTTTTTATAATTTAAAATAATTAAACAAAATAATTTGAAAAAATTAAAAAAATTAAAATTGAATGAGTTGAAAAATTATTTTGAAATTTGTTATCAAAAAATAATAATAAAAATGATTAAGTATAATATATATATATATATATATTAATTATAAATACTCATAAATTATATATATTAAGGAACAATATATTGAAATTTTATAAACTCTAATCATCAAAAACATATTAATGTCTTATTAATTTATAATGTCGGTTGATTTTACTATTTAACATATATCAAAAGTGTGTCACATTGATTTGGCATACATATACATAAAAAATCATTTTTATCTACAATGCACAAACCAAAATATTTATGCAATTAATGATTTCTTATGTAGAAACACATACACACAATTTTTTTATAATTTCTTCAAATTAGAGTATAATTTTTAATTTCAATATAACGTGATGCATTTAATATATAGTATTTTTTAATCAGTAAATTTTAATTATTTATTTTTATTATTTTTTAAATTAGGTATTATTTATTCATTATTTATTTATTTTATATATTTTATTTTATTTTTGGATTTAATCATTATATATTATTTATTTATTTAAATATATTTATTTTCTATTTTTTAGTATTTTCAATATGTATTCATCTTAACCTCATTGTATATCCATTTTTTTATATATTTTCATTTATTTAACAAAATTTATATATTTTTAAATATTTTTATAGTTCACTTATTTTTAATTTTGCAATGTCATCAATTTTCTAAATGCATGTATTTAAAGTTATATATTCATTAGTATTGTTAAAAATAGATTATTAAATATATATATATAAATATATAAATTCATAAATCTCTATTTTTATAAATTTACAATTACAAAAAATAAATAAATATTAATTTTTTAAAAAGTTTTTCTTAATTATAAATAAATAATTATATATATTTAAATAAGTATAAATTTATTATAATTTTTTTAAATTAATCAATATACAATTTTTATATTTATATATATATTTATAATATATATATATATATATATAATTTGAGGTCAAAGCCTCATTTTTTCGTTGAAAGGGGATACATTATAAAGAAAAGTAGGCAACATACCATGCCAGGATGTACTCGACGAGACTCAAACTTGGGACCTCACTGAGATCCACAGGGGTGGCTACCATTGAGCAGCACCCTCAGTCTTAAATATATATATATATATATATATATATATATATTATTTTTTAAAATTAATATTCATATATTTATAAATAGTTGATTATATATTTAAATAAATACAAGATTATAATAAATATTTTTAAATTCTGAGTATATTTATATTTATATATATTTCTTAAATGTAAATATATATATATATATAATTATATAATTATATTTATAATTATAAAATTATAATAAATATATTTAAATCATGTATATATTAACTATATATATAATTAAAAATAAATAATTATAAATACATTTATAAATGTAGATTTACAATATTTTTAATTATAAATGAAAATATTTTTTAATAAAAGTGTATTAATGTAATTATAAATATATAATTATATATTTAAATAATTATAAAATTATAATAAACTAATATATAATTATATCAATATATTTACAAAATTTATTATTTATAATTGTAATTATAAATCCTTTATCAGTGATATAGTTTTAGTGTTGATAAAAGTTCATTTTATAAGTGATTTTTTATCGCAGAAAACATCGAGTTTTATCTACACTAAAACGTATGTGATAATAACAATGTATTTTATTAGTGCTGATAAAGATCAATCTGTATTGGTGCAAAAAAATTGTAAAAAATTTGTATTTTTTTAGTGCTTATCAATTTAGTGCCGATAAAATGGATCTTTATTGGAGATTTCTTAAAAGCACTGATTAAAGTGTCGCCAATCGATTTTAAAGAACCCGAATCATGACTCAATCAGTAACTATTCTTAAAATCTCACTAAAATCACTGACAACAGGTGATACACCTCCTTGTTCTCTCGTATAAATCATGTCTAGAATCCAAGGTATTTTATTTTCACGTTTTCCTCTCACGTTGTCAGATTTTTTAGGTTTCATGGTTTGAATTTTTTTCACTATTATCATCCATAAAGAACCCAACAACTCATCTCTCTTTGTCTCTCACTTACCAATACCTACAGAAATACACCCCTACTCTATAAACTCATTCCAGCTTCATACGAGGCAATTGTGAGCTGCATCTCCATCTAATGTTTCAACAGATAGTGATTTTCGTGATGTTTCTGTTATATTATTTCTTATTAGCCTTTAGATAGTGTATATTTTCATTGTTTGAATTTTGTTTCCACAATATGACATGCATATGATGATGAAAAAATCAAGGAAATAATATGAATTATGAATATACGTGTCTCTATTAAGAAAATCATCTTCGTAAACTTTCATAGAATGATTTTTGTTGATTTCCTCTTAATTAATATTGGATGATTAGTGTCTTATAGGTGATACAGTTTAATTAATAAATTATTTTTGTTCCTATTTCATAAAATGATATAATTATATTACTGTTCTTATATATTTTCATTCATTTGATTATATTTTTTGTTCATATGAAATTTCAAAATAAATCTAAATATAATTTCACATGGTGAATATATTATTATATAATGAGATGATAATATACCACATGAAATATTTGTTTATGGTTTTTAGTTAAACAGTTGTGAAATATTAGAAAATTTGGTGCTTCATAGAACTATTATATTATGTTCATGATTTTTGGGTTTTTTACCATAAATGAATTGATAAATTGAAGCTCAATAAATGGATAAGTGTTTGTTGTGATTAAACTATTGTTGGTGGTATGTTGTGATGGTAAGTGATTTATTTTTTTGAAATGTAATATATTAGAATCCATGGTTAAAATTTCATTTAGGTTTATATTAAAATGATTAGTTTTAGTGTATACATCGGATAAACCTATTTTTCAAAAAATAATAAGTGATAGGTTTTATTTTGTTTTTGAAACAAATTTACCTTTAGTTTATGTTCTAATTATATATAACAAGTTGTTTATCATTAAATATATAAATTAAATTATGATTTCCATTAAAGATAAGTTTATCTATATTAATTTCATAATATTTATATCATATAGGATATGTAAGAGTTTATAATGTATCTATTTTAGACTATTTTTTTAAAATATAGAATTTATTTTTTGTTAAACATTGAACTATCTTTTTCACGATTTAAATAATTTAATTCTAATTAAATAACTACTTTTATAATGGTGTTCGACTACTTTTAAACATAATCAATGGTAGTTAAGGGTTTTGATTATATTATTTTTGAGAAGACATGGGTAATTTAAAATCTTGATCAATTATTATATATTACACATGCTATTATAGAAATATTTAATTGAATATTATGTTTTATTATTCGATTAAGGAATTTAATGTTTACGATACCATATTAGTTTTATATTATATATATATATATTTAGTTTTTATTTTTTAGATGAAATGGTTCTTATTATAAATATTTTGATAGAATAAATATATTATTAAAATTATATTACTTTAATCATACATTTTTTACATATTGTGTAACTAATTTTTTTTACTTGTCTAATAATTTTTTCTCTATATAGTTTTATTTTAATTACTGGATTAAATGTAATGCATAACTAGGTTTATTGTTACTGGATGAAAATTGACATTTTTTATTATCAAAACACTTTTGTGGGAAAAAGTGAGAATCCACAAGACTGGTATTACAATCGAAAAATACCATAACAGAGGAAAGCCCAAAACAAAACTACAGGATCTTCCCCTCCCCAGCAACTGTACAATGAAGACCATCCTTCACCATTACATGAACACTCAGCAGACTATCCGTTGTAGGAATGCATGGGGATGGGACCAATGGCATAGTCATACCCTCTCAACTACCAATTCATAATGGCATGCATCGGTGATGTCTTAATGCTCTTAACCTCATATGAAGAAGACCCGTGAAGAATACAGGATGAATATCACCAAAGAGTCACATAAAATACAAAGATTAAATAAACTGACCCCCAAAAAAATCAAATCAAACTAGCATAACTCTCAAATGGACCAATTGGTTCCACCAATTTGACATCATTAAAAAATAAATAAATATTCCCATAAACAGATTCCCAATACAATTTCCATGATATTTAAGATTCCCAAATGATTCGTAAACTCCAAATCAGACATTCAAACTCAGAAACCAGCTGATACAAGAACTAATTGTACTTCTAAAGACTGATTGTCCCTTTATTGAAGCCCCTATCTGGATTAGGTCTTTATTATCAATATAGAAGTATTTCTCTTCATTTAGGTACACCATTAAATTCATTTCCATCATCGTTGATTATTCCTCTTCAGTCACATTAAGAAGTAAATCTTGGTCAAATACTTCTTTATCAAAACATAAGAGTAGTTCCGAGGTCTGGTCACCCACAGCCTCTAAATCTACTTTATTGTCATTTAGATTCTTAGTAGACTAGGTCACAAACAGAGGAGTTAAAGATGAGTAGTATTTCTTACTTCTACATCCTATATTACTCCTATTAAACATTGTCCTTGGGTCTTTACATGCTAAATTTCTAGCCTCCATTATGTTGGTTCCATTTTCATAAAACTTGTATGCGTCCATCAACCAAGTTAGAATGGTACATGAACTAACCTCCTCAAGTCCTTAAAACCATTTCTCACCTATTAAGGGTTCTAGGACATTGAATCGGTACCTCTTGTCCTCTCCTCTCTAGCTTGAAAGGCTACCTCCCTAACAAGCCCCTTCCACCCTTTAAAAGAGTCACCATTACCCATTTTCAACACCTCTACATAAGAAGCAGTGGTAACCTATGCCTCACCACATGCTCGCTGCTCCATACCATTTGGAACCCCCTCCATCTGGACTAAAACTACTCTCACCCTCTTTGTTCCCATAGTAATCTTCTCATTTCAAGTGGGAGGGCTACCCAGATCCTACTTCAGTCTGTTGAAGACCTAATAAACCTTCAAATTAACCAAACCCAGTGATTTCTTCTTCTCTAAAGAAGTTCCAGAACCAACCTCTGATGAAACAATGGGATCTACTAAATCACTGTGTAGAAAAATCACTTCCATAGGCCTTGATGGTTGTACCACTTCCAAACCATTCTGTGAACTGTAAGTGTTTCCACCCCGAAAATCGCATTCCATCCCCATATCCCTCTAATTAAACTTTTCCGCCTCCAAAAAGACCTCCTTAGTCATTCCATTGTCTCTACTAGCCTTCCATACAGAATCAAGAATTCCCCGATTACAGATAACTGATGTGTTCCCCATCCATTTCTAGTTAGAGTAGAACTCCATCCAATTCTCAAACACCACCTGTTTCTTGCACTTGTACTCCTCTCTGATTGTTACACAAATGTACTTGAATGGAATCCTTGACACATCTATATCCACACAGACAAGAAGTTTAACAGTATAGAATATGTATTTATTTTATCTATCATCGCAATGGAATCTTCCAACAAGATTTCCAAGAATCCTAGTAACATAGGGATTTTGAAATGGTAATAGTAAATTAAAGAAGCTTACACAGACTGCAGCAGATGGAGAATCAGGACCAATATGGAATTCAAAAGACTATTTGTATAGGAAGATCAAAAAACTATTTAAGCTATGGGGGTGCTCAACCATGCATTGATGAAGTCCTCCTCCACTGAGAATAAAACCATAATGTGATGAATATCAAGCTAAAAAATGGTCTCCCTCTCCTGGAAATTCCAAGAACTGAATACGACCACATTTAATGAGTTAACAGATGGTTGCCTCTGCTTAAAATGAGCAACCAGAGTGAGGTTCAGAAGCGCCGATGTTTTTGATAACTCTATAGTCGATAAGAAATAGATATGGGTATGTGATAAAAAAAATCTCACATATAATAGAATATGATCTGTATAATGTGAGTTCTAGGTATGTTATCTTAAAATGTAATCTACTATTTACATGTAACTGATTCATCAAATTTTATGGTGGGGATGCTATGAAATTTGTGTTGTAGTTTTTTCTTCTTTATAAATATTTATAAGTTAGGTTTTACTAATGTATTGGGGAACTCATTGTGTGGTTATTTATAAAGGGAACCAATTATGTTAGTACATCCCCAAATTTTAAAATCACTTCCTAATAATAGAAGATATGTTATACATATTTAATGAATTGGATTCACAAAGTACATGTGATGGTTATACTTGTTGGATAATCTTAGGCTCTAGGGGCCTAACGTCGAATCTCATGGTATATGTGATGTGTTTATTTTAAGAGGGAGAGAAATAATTTTTTCTCTTCCTAGGATTATAATTTTAACCTCTTATTAATGAAATTATTTGAATGTCTGGTAAAAACCATAGTATAAACTTATGGTATGATTACTATAATTCACTAGTATGACATAATTTTGGTACATTTGATTATCATGGTGTCCAGGTCAGTAAATAATGAATTGAATTACATGTGTATTTTGAGTGTTTCTATATTGAACATATACTCAAATATATGTGTTGTATATTTTTAGGGGCCTCTTAGTGTTTAATTGTTTATTTTTATACTCACGCCCTACAAATGAACCACAATGGATATTGAACTCTTATATTTGAGGTCATAAAGATGGAGTTAGATTCAATTACACATTTCATTAAAAATGGATGCTTGAAGATCATTTGAAGACATATTATGCAGATGGAGTAAAAGAGTTCATCAACTTTGAAATAGTGAATTCATGTGACAGTTATCAAATCATTTCTCAATGTTTACATTTTTTATTCAAGGCAAAATAAATACTTGACTACTAATGAAAACAATGTCTTCTACACATGATGATGTTTCCAATCCTGAGGAATAACAGACTATGGATGATGAAACTATATAATTATTTTCCGATCAAAATCATATTGATGAAAAATACAACAATTAAGTATCATAAATGTTTGGAATAAAATTATCAAGTCAAGGATTCTGGGAATAAAATTTGAGGTTGATTGCAATCAATGCTGCCAACCTGTTAACCCCAATAAGTCAGTTGGAATTCATTATGTTGTTGTCACAACGTGGATGGATATGCCAATTGTTATTGATTCATTTCTCCATTTTCAATCAGTAATGATGGAAATCCTTTGGAAATACATAGTGTTAATGTTATGATATAATTTCTTTATTTTTTCAAAAAAAGTATAATGAAATTTTGATTTAATTTTCATTATTCCTTACAGAGATCATTTATGTTAGAAAATTTCCATAATAAATTTGTCTTAATGGCTACGGGAAAAGCCCAAAGAGGTTTCTAGATTCTTCTAACAAATTTATATCTTAGCGATGATGAGGGGAATGTAAAGCCCCACCCACCAGTTCATTATGCACATATTATAATGAATGAAACATGGACTACTTTTATCAATCATTATAATGGTTAATCAAAAATGGTTCATTACAACCGATAATATATTATCTGAGATTATTTATTTTATCCAACTGGATTAGAAATTATTAATTTATGAAACAATAAAATATTTATAAAAATAATTAATATTCATCAAAACCAATGTACCCCTATCACGAAGAAATGATGGGTATGATTCATTTGATAAAAAATTGGTATGAATTTTAAATAAAAAATAAAATTTTATTTATTTGATATGAAAAAACATTTGTTCATTTTATTATATGTAGATTTATGATTCAAAATCTGTAGCGATTTCTATCCCACATCATGTGCTATGGAATGAGGCTCGTGTGAATCTGGTGGTTAAACCGACTGATGAAAACACCAAAAACAATGTATGGTAGACATGTGTATGTATGACATAATTATAATTAATTATGATTTATAAGATTTTTACATTAAAATATATACTTATAATCATATTTCATATATGGTCCAGAAACAATAATTTTCGGCCACCACACCAAAAGAAGAATAATTTTTTTTTAGATTTGAAGTTGGTAGAACGATATGGTCAAGTTAGAGGATTAGGTTTTGGAGTCTCTCATAACAAATATTTTGAGAAGATAAAACTACATGAATATACCTATAATATGGTGAGGCAATTGAAGACACAAATAAACCCATTTTGAGATATTATTGTTTGATCTGGTTTTCCAAAATAATTTATGAGAAAGGATCAAATCAAATCAGTGGTGGAACAAATATCCACCCATGAACCAAAGGATCCCACCAGATTTGGGTATTTTCATTCCCCCTAACCACATACATTACCTGATGTAATAAATTTCTTCATTACTAATTCTGTTAAAGATAAATCAAACAAATTCTATTAAATTTATATTACTAAAATTATGCATGGCATAATTGTATGTGATTGGTGTCTATAAAAACCCCCACATCACTGTGTTGCAATGGGTACAATGTATAATATCCCATGACACAAGCTACACCATAAATACCTTCCTAATGATCACATGAGAGTGGAGATTGAGGTAACTCCTAAACTAATGGTTTAGTTTCCTATTTCACTTGATTATTCGTATATTACAATGGTAAATTATGCTATTAGAGCTTTCATGTAATTGGTATATAATATTATAAAGATACATGAGGTATGTCTTTAAAAAATTATATGAAAGCCATGTAATGGTTAATGAAAATTATCTTATGTGAGTTAGGATATTAGAGATGAGAAAAGTGGTTGGGAAACCAATGGTCGGATCAGAAAAATCTAGTTAATCAACCATGAAATCAAAACAACCCACCGAGAGTACCATATACCCACAAGTTCTTTAGAAACATTTATTATTATTACAACCTCATGAAGAGGTAAAATTTAAAGATGAAAATATTTCTTACATTCTATATGAAAATGAAATATATGGATCTTCCTTGAAAGACCTAATGATTCTTGATAATACAAAAAATATTCTCCTACATGAATAGTTGGGTGTCTCAGTTGTGAATACATAAATAATGTACACTTTCATAATATTTTTGTCCAAATAGTGATCTACCATTTCTGTTAAAGTTAATAACTATTCATATTTCACATCGGTGTCTATATTACTACTATATAAAGGGAAATCCCTACGAAGCATTATTTGGATAAATTATTCCCTATATCATCTCTATTTCAAAACATAATTTGGATAATGATGAAATTAATAAGAAAAAAAACATGAGCTACTCAAATCATTTAACAAAAAATATATGACAATAATCTCTTTTTTATTATTATAATGAAGAAGTGAAACTATACATTCTAATCAGAAAAAAACTATTTTTTACTTTTCGCATTACATTTTTTAGTAATCACTAGATTTTGATCGTAGTCAATATGGGTACCAAAAATATTTATTTTATGTATCTAATGCATGTATACCCAACAAATTCCACTCACATGATGCATATTGTGAATTAATAATACATTTTAATCAACATTTTATAGTTAAACATCAAATTATATGATTTATTCTGTGTTTTAATGTGATTTTTTTTATGATTGGGATATTTATAAATATAGGCTAAATCCTAGAGTGAAGGCAATGTCAAAAGAGATAAAGCATGTTGATTACTACAAATTCAAAATAATTATAATATATATAGAGATATTTGATTATCAAAACATTTTAAAAAAATTATTTATTTTATTCAATTTTTCTATAGTGTCTAATGTATGAACATGGTGTCGATTGGGGATATTTGGTTTGTAATTTTATGAGAGTGCTTATAAGGCCTGAAAAGACCAGCATCCCCCAATAAGTAATTTTTTAAGGAAATTGAAATTACAATAAGTTTATTTCATAATTATTTGTATTTCTATATCTTCATAGTATTATAAATATTTATCAAAACCTTGGAACTTGAAAGAATAAGTTTGTTTATTGATAATTAAGAAGCATACATGTTTTCAGAATGTACGAAAATAACAAATTTAGGTGATTGCATTCTATTTTTGTGACCTAGTACGAGTTAGGACCTTAGAAATATATTTGGTTTGTGGAGAATCTTTTTCAGAATGATTATATATTATTTTTTGATCTATTTATCAAGAAGAAGTTTAATGGAGGAAATCAATATCATTAGATGTTTTTACCTAAAAATAATTATTTTTTGGTCAATGGTAAAGACTAAGGAAGAGGTAATAGTGGAGGAAGAGGTAGATGCAGAGGCCATGTCCAAGGTGGAGTATGAGTTGAAGCATTGACTTGCAAAAAATATTTTTTTTGGAAAATAGAGTAGAATGAGTATCATAACAAGAATTTGATTCAAAAAATGTGTAAATGTGTGAAAACACTTTTTACTTAAGATAAGATCCATTTTTTTAGAGTTTCAGATGGACTATTGAAAAAATGTTTCTCACCACTTGTCTATGTGATTTTATAGAGGAATTTATGTAGTGGAATTTATTTTTCAGAAACAAAACAAACAAAATTTTTCATTTCGAACTGATTATCAGAGGATATAATTTATATTATAACATTCCATGTACTATAAAATTTCAATAAATTTTGGAAGAAACCCATCACCGAGAACAAACTAAAGAAAAAAAATAGACGATGTTTCTTGGACATGAATTCTCTACCCTATAAATAAATGGTCTTAATAGTGGAGCCAATAGTCACATGAGATTCATAATACACCAATAAACTCATCAAACAAGTGGATAATATAATATAAATGTTTAAATATATAATTTTGTAATCAACCATAGAATCCATAAAGTGTATGGGAGAACTATTGAGAGAAAAACAACATTTTGATATCATGCTCATCGAGGAGGGAAAGGGTCAATGGAATCGTGATATCAAATAAAATGAAACCTCCCTAAGAATAAATCCTTATAAATGAAAACCCAGCTTAAAATTCAATCACGAAGCATTAAAAAACTAATAGCCATTTGAAAAGGAATCTAGTAACTAGATCCAAAAACTCTAAAAATATATAAATAAAAAATTACATCCATCGAATAATAATGTTTAATAAAATTATAATATAGTTGTTTCAAATTGTTGGGTGGTGGAATTATTTTGTTTATTCAATTTTAAATTAAATGCACGATATAAAATCACAATATCTTGTAAAATCCATAAAAATAACATTTATTATATATGTGTACATTCATTATATAAAATGCTCCCTATTCACAAGCTCATTAATAAAAAACACATCATCATTATCAAAATATAAATAAATGAGACTACAGATATTAATGTTTTTATGAACAAATAATTATGATGTTATGTTAGAGTTCATCATCCCCCATAAAATTAATTTGGATTGATTTGAAATTATCAATAATTTTGAGTAAAAAGAGAAACTAACATACTCAAAATTAATCAAACTCATTTGAATTGGTTTGATAAATTAGTAAAATTATAATTAAGTCATTTTTGATGAATAAGAATCATCCCTACAACAATATGATATATGATGTTCTTGAAATGACTCATAGTCTCTGTTATTAGTTTAAAATTAACAATTTAATACAAAAAATGAGTCACTCATGAAAAACTGAGCAAACACGCTCAGATTGTCTTAATAATTTAGAATAATTATTTTTAATTCATTTGTAATGTTTATGAATAATTATAAAAAAACCACACATGTTGTCATTGGTATGACTCGAAGTGAATTTTTTCAGTTTAAAATGACATTTTAGTAAATAACACAAGTGGCATACTCAAAACTGAGGAAGAACATAATAATTACTTGGATAATATAGTAAAATGATCCATAACTAATTTGGGGTGTGTAAAAATTAGATGCACCTCAATTTGATGCATGGTGTGACAGATATGAATCCAAGTGCGCTTTTTATTTAAAATCGACATTAATTTTATTTTAAATGACAACTAACATACTGAAAACTGAGAAAATGAATTCAATTTTTTTTCCTTTTGTAAAATGATCTATAGGTCATTTTTGACATGTAAGAAAACTTTTCACCTCAATCTGATGGACAGTGTGACTTGCATGAGTCCAAGTGCATCATTTTACTTAAAATTGATATTAATATTAGTAAAAATGAGAATTTTCATACTCAAAACCAACAAATAATATTTTCATTACATTGTTACTTTATTAAATTGATCCATGTGTAATTTTTGATGTGTAGCAATCAGTCTAACTTTAATCTGATACATGATGTGCCTGGTATGACTCAAAGTGGCCCTTATCATTTTAAAATTGACATTTTAGTTCAAAAAGTGTGACTAACCAGAAACCAAGAAAAATGATTTTATTTTCGTGATAATTTATTAAATTTATTCTCAATTAACATTTAATGTATAGGAACCAGTCTCACATCAATCCCACAAACAATGTGACAAGTATGACTCAAAGTGTGCATTTCTAGTTTAAAATGTAATTTTAGTAGAAAACATAAGTGGCATACTCAAAATCATGGAAACACATTAATATTGTTTTGATACATTAGTAAAATGACCAATTAGTAATTCGGGACATATAGAAATCATCTTAACCTCAATCTGATGCATGGTGTGACCAATATGACTCCAAGTGCATCTTTTTATTCAATAATGACAGTAATTTTTTTTTAAAAAAAACAACTGGTATGATCAAAACCAAGGAAAATCATTCATATTGTTTTGATAATATATAAAAAGTTACCATAAGTCATATTTTATTTATAAGAATCATCCCTAAATTAATATTACACACGATGTTCCCAGTGTAACTCAATGTGTCAGTTATTAGTTTAAAATTGACATTTTAATATAAAAAATGGACACTCACTGAATAACTATAAGACACTATCATATTTTCTAGATAATTTAGGAAAAAAATTAATAATTAATTTTTCATGTGTGTGAATCATCCTCAAATGAAACCCACACAATATGTGGTTGGTATGACTCAAAGTGAACGCTTCCACGATAAAAATAAATTTTAGTAATTAACAAATGTGCCAGACTCAATACTATGAAAATGAATTCAATCAATTTTAATACTTTATGTAAATGGTCCATAATTCATTTAGGACATATAATATTCATCCACACCATAATCTGACACATGGTGTGACTCGTATGACTCCATGTTTATCCTTTAAATATATAAGTTTTATTTTGGTTTAAAACATGCATCACAACACCGAAACTGAAAAAAAAGAGACTAGATTGTTTTCTCATATTTTTATATGATGTTACTTAGTTAATTTACATATCTTCTTTATGTTATACTTATTTGGTTAGGTTTCACAAAGATAATTCTCTAAGATGTTCAATAAATGGTGTAATGTGAAAAAATAAACCACAATGCAATCTGATACCTTCTGTTCCTAGTAGGACTCAATGTTTAGTTAAAAATTTACACATTCTATTTAATTTATTTCTCTATATTTTTTCTAACATAATAAGTTTTCTATTATATAGGTTCATTGTTTTTTCTTGAGTAGGGGTGGATTTTTATTTTATATAGGTGTGTTCTTTTCCCCTATAATAGTGTGTTTCTTTCTATTTGTGTTGTAAATATTAGTTCATTTAAATTTTTTACTTGTATCTAATTTTTTTTGAATTTTTGGTCCTATTTATGGTGTGGTAGTGTTATATTACATCATTCTACAGTATTCCCTATTTCTGGTGTAGTGGTGTGATGTAACATCACAATACAGTATTCCATTTTATCAGCATTACTAAATGTGATGATAAAGGAATATTTTTTCAGCGCCTCTAAGAGCACTAATAAAGGGACCATTTATCAGTTCTTTGGGAAGAACTAATTAAATATTCAATTATCATTTCTTGTAGAAGTGCTGATAAAAACATAGGCTTTTTAGCAAACTAAGGTAGTCAATGATTATTTACCATTGATAAAATCATTTTCTAGTTCTAAATAAGTATTTTTTGTAGTATTGAATTATCCAAAGAATCCAAATAATTTATATCCAATTTCCCAATAGCTAATCTCAATATAGTATCTACACATTAACATAAGACCGAACATACAATAAAAAATTTGATACTCCCACACATGGAGTTTCTTTTATCTTCACCCAACGAAGAATACTCAAAACTCAATTAACCATTTCCCATACTTCACTAAAAAAATGGATGGCCATGATCATCCTTCTCATACCCAAGCACCAGGCATGACACAACAACCAATTCTCATCACTATATTGAAATAATATCATCCATGGTGTTCAATGATACCCTGATAATGAAGAGGGTATCACCACCAAACATACTATGGTTCACTCCCCACTACATGAAATTACTTTTTTCTCCCAAAAAATATATAGTCTTAAACACATGCATATAGGTTCTTTGACTCATAATCACCATAAACACCATTACCCAAATTCATTTATCATGATTCACTTGGTCGATGGTTCCAACACACCTCAATCCCTCATGGAATTACAGCCACCAAAAAGGTGACATTTTCAAACCACAAAAAATCCTTTTCATCATTTTATGAAAAAATTTATCATTCCTCAGTCACCTCACTCCAATAGGATCTTTTTTACTGAATTTTTTTTTGATTCCATGAACATCCAAACAGAAGTTGTGAACCCATAGTCAACAATGCACCACTATCATTGCACCTCTTGAACCACATCAAGACCCAAACTATTCACCACAAACTCATACAAGTCTAATTTAATCAAACCCAACTACATTTGTCACGACCCATCCTCGGGGCTCGTGCCGTGACTACCCCAAGCCCGCCTTCCATAGGCCAGGGGCTGGCGACTAGCACCAAAGGCGTAAAATCCCGATAACTGGGAAGGAATTGCCTTTATAAAAGAAAACAAGCACCACAAAGTACAAGAGGAAGCAAAACACTAAGTACAAAATAAAAGATGAAAAGTAAATGGGCTAGAATACAAATCCAAAAGAAAGTACAACTAAAACTGAACAAGGTACAACAGCAAAAAGACAAACAGCTGGAAGAAGGAAGCAGCTCTCGGGTCGTCCTCCTTGGGTCCTACCTGAAGGGTAGGTACAGATAGCGCAGCTCTTGGTCGTCCACCACGGATCCTACCTGAAGGGTGGGTACAGATAGCCTCCTCCACGCTCTCGTCCTTCAACCTCCTCTGTGTGTCGTCTCGTCGTGTTGTCCACCTCCGGGTACTGACTCGTCGTGTAGTCCACCTCCGGGTACCGACCAATCCTCGAACACTCGGCCTCTGTCAGCACTGCCTGTCCTCTGCAACCAACACAACTAGGTGCGGGCATTGCCCGTGCAGGGGTGAGTATAACGATACTCAGTAGGGACCCCGAGACCCTCAAGGTCTCACTAAACCAACAAGGATAACCACAAGAATATCTCAACAAATAACCTCTACAAAGATATATGCCCATACATATACCTAAGTTATCAAGTAACCCATCTCAATCATGAGGAAACATAAGGATTGTGAAATCAACGGATAACCACTACCCAGGTATATGCCCATACATATACCTAAGTTATCAAGTGACCCATCTCAACCATGAGGTAAACACAAAGGTCAAAAGTCTCCGCTCAAACCAGGATTTTCATTATCGAAACCGTAACTTCTGAAGAGATCCGTCTCTGGAGTGTACAGTGGTCATGTCACGACTCCGAGGTACTGCTCACTAACCTAAGACTACTGAGTTACTCCTCCTATCGAGTACCGCGGGTCAGCCACCCAAACACAGTAGTGCTTCCCGCCGGGGTATGTCAGCCAAACACAGTAGTTCACACCCCAAAGTAGCCTGCTGAGGTACTCTCCGGACGAGTACCGTGGGTCTGCACTGTCACACAAGTAGTGCTCCGTCCGCCATGGTTCTGCACCTCAGAAAGTAGTGCTCCGTCCACTGGGCTAGTCAACTCACTCCAACTCGACTCGTCAAGCAGTCGTCAGGTCTCAGTCGGCTACACGGTCTCCGTACTCCGCACGCTCGTCTCTGGGAGGGTCCGCTCCATGAGCTACAGGTCGATACTCCAGGTATCGCAAAGTCCCACAAAGAAGTATCTCAAAGGACTGCCTCATCATAGGGGTCTCAATGCAACAGACGGCCCGTCAATCGGACGTCCGGTCTGTGAGTTATTAGCCTTTTCGTCCCAGGGGCCCGGTTGGCTTCGTGAGCGAACCAATCCGGCCGTATCTCAACTGTACCCCGAACACCCATAGGGTATACTCATAGGGACCGTTTCTCAACGTGATCACTAACGCCGCTGACGGTTCGTCAAACAGACGTTCTGTTAGAAAGGTATCAGCATTTCCGTTCCAGGGGCCCGGTTGGATTTCGGTGCGATCCAACCCAGCCACTATCCATCTGCATCGAAAACTCAGGCGGAGGATGCCAAAAGTTACGTATCGTCAACCGGAACGCAACGCAACAGACGTCGCGTCAATCGGACGCCAGGTCTGGAAGTTATTGGCTTTTTCGTCCCAGGGGCCCGGTTGGTTTTTAAGTTAAAACCAACCCGACTGTACTCCAACTGCGTCCAAACCTCGAGCAGAGTAAGCCAAAAGATCCGTCTCACTTAGAGGAATTCATCAAAGCCGACGACACGTCAATCAGACGTCTGTAGCTCAAGATATGAGCGTTTCCGCTCCGAGGGCCCGGTTGGTTTTGTGTACGAACTAACCCGGCCAAACCCAAAGTATTCTGAATCCTTGAGTGCGATATACCAAAATGACCGTCTCGATCCAAGGATCGTGTTTCCTCTAACGGTGCGTCGTTCGGATGCCCGTATCTCAAGTTACAAGGAAAAGACCGAAAACGGTCCGAAGAAGGGGGGTCCGGGCCCGGGCCGACCCGGCCCGACCCCCACTGGGTCGGCCGAACCGGGTCGACCCGGTCCGACGCGGCTGGCCTGGTCCGGTCCGGCCAGGGCGCGGCCTGGCTCGGCCTGCCGGTCTGGCCCGGCTCGGCCGAGCGGCCGAGTGCGGAAGCGGTGGGGGCGCGCTGCCCCCTCGTGAGGAACCCGCGACCCCAGTTGGGGCCGCCTTGCCAGCGGACGCTGCAGCTGGGCCGCGTCCCTCCAACGGTTCCGCGTGGTCGCGGAACCGCGGCGGGTTTTGCCGGCGGTGTGCCAGGCGCCGCTGCCGCCTCTGACTGCCGGCGCGGCGTGCCGGCGGGAGTTTCCGCGGGCCACCGGACGCGCTCTGGTGGTCCGTATTGTGTGCGGTTTTCGCCAGTGGTCCTCCCGGGACCCGATCTTCACTGTGAGGCCCTCAAAATGTCTTCGCGGCCCGCTTCACCATTGATCTTCGATCCACACTTCGACAGCAAACCGCGGGGTCTTCAAAATGCCTCCGCGGCCCCGACTCCGCCCGCAGTTTCGCTCGGCTTCAACGGCGCTGCGCGACGGCGCCACGCTCCTTCGCCGCGGTCTTTCTCGTGTCTGCACGGTGTCATTGCACTATTCCGCCTTTGTTCATGCCGCAACGATCTCAAACAGCAAGTGGGGAAGGAGGTTCGGCCGTGTTCGTGCGGTCCGACCTTCCCCCGTTAGTATGATAACAGGCGTCCCAAAAAAAAGAAGGAAGAAAGGCGATAGATGAGATCACGATCAAAAAAATAAAAATAATCCCCCATAACATCCTGCAACAAAAATTCCCAACCCGCAAGGAAAACATTCACGGATCAAATAGGTAATAAGTTGATCCGTGTTCATTGTTTTCTTGAGAATGAAGAAAGAAAGAAAGAAATAATTTAAGGGAATAAAATTATTCTCAGCCTAACAATCCCCTACCTCGTCGAATTCGTCGAGTGAGGGTTCGTCGTGGATTTTCTCATCGTGGAAGAAACGTCGTGGAAGGAGAGTCATCGGCGTCATGTCTTCGATCTTCGGGGGTTTGGCATTCTTCGTCGGAGGTCGGAGAATTCTTCACAATCATCGCGTTCTTCGCATTCTTCGCGTTCTTCGCGTTCTTCGCGTTCTTCGCGTTCTTCGCGTTTTTCATCGAAGAACGAAGAATTCTCTCTCTACTCTCCTGAAGGTTTAACACAACACAAACCCCCTCAACAAAAATAAAATAAGTCCTCAACTTATTTTATTATCAACTTAAGAATTGAAAAACAAAAGATAAGAAACGAACAATTAAATTCGAAGAATTAATTGTAAAACATAACTGCCCAATTAATTGGTGCGTTAAGAAATTAAGAAAACACGTTAGTTGACATTCATAATGACGGGTTTTCTCGGGTGCGTTACTTAGCGGAAAAGAAACGGTGGGGTTCGTGTGGGTCCCACCTCGCAAATATCCTACCAAGAGGGTAGGATATTTTTGGATAGCACCCTATCCGCTTCAACCCAGCTTAAGCAGCTTCAAGTGGCTTCAAGTGGCTTCCAAGCGGCTTAAGTGAAATAAAATAAAGATTTTCGTACAATTATTTTATTTATTAACTTTAAGCCAGAAAATTAAAAACCACACCCGAGTAAACGCAACTCCGGAAGAGGCGTTTCTAAGCAATTACCAGCACTGCAATTCCATCGGTGCCCTCAGAATTTGATTCCGAGCACCGGTTCAAAAGTTAGAAAAACCCGCTCGTCCGTTCACTGAACGTACCCGAGCCAAACTCCGGAAATTGATTCCGGGCACACCGGGCCTCGGAATCATGCGCCGTCAGAAACTGCGTTCTTGTAAAAATCCAAATAAAATTAAGAAAAAAAATTCTTTGAAATTTTCGGGTCTTTACATTACTCCCACCTCAGGGCTTTACATCCCCGTAAAGATTCAACACAAACTAGGGTCACAAAAGCAGTACAGAGCATGCATCTGAGCATTCCGCTCCCATGTGCTTACTTGGAGGTTCTCGTACTTCCAGAGAAAGTGCACCCGAGGAATCGATCGGCCTCGTAGGATCTTCTCCCGTTGATCCTCGATCCCCACTAGAACCTCTGTGAAAAACACCTCATCGCCATCGTCTAGCTCCTCATGGTCAATGATATGCGAAGGGTCGAGAACGTATCTCCTCAGTTGAGATACGTGGAAGTCGTCATGCACCTGGTGCAACTACGGTGAATGGGTCAAGCGGTAAACCACCCTGCCTACCCAACTGAGGACCTAAGAAGGTCTGATGAACCTCGGAGATAACTTTCCGCCTTGGCCACAACTCCGTAAACTTGGTCGAGGTGAGACCCGTATAAGGATGTGATCGTCATCCTCGAACTCTAGAGGTCTTCATTTTCTGTTAGAACTGGAACTCGAAACAACATCCGCTACGAGGGTAAGGTTGACCGACTCAAGAGTGATCTGTCGCACCCTCCTGTGAAAGAGTTTATCCCGTGCTACCTGTGGTTTCCTTTTCGCCGACCAAGGAAAACCCATCCCGACATTTGCCTAAAATATTCAATTTGAGTATGAACAGTTATTGCCCATTCCATACTCAATCTAACGTCGTGAGGCCTCCCCGCTGCCACCAAGAGATTCCAACCGGGACTCTCGCCTAGAGGGTCTGACCACACTGTCGGCATAAGTTTGATTATCGAGTCTCCTCCCAAGGCATCTCCAGACGTGAGGGTCAAGTCCACGGCTTACCGGAAACTCTAGGTCTGGAACAAGATTTGTGAAAGCAAGGAATGATTCATATCGACGTCTGTTACTACAGTAGCTGGTAGTGGACACAGACTGTTCCTTGAATCATTTCAAGAGCCGTTGGGTCACACTCCTTGACCGCAAGCAGCCGCACTCTTCCACCACCCTTCAGCTCCCTAAGCCTGGCGGGGATAACTAAGGCTGGTGGTTGTAGCATGTTAAGATGTACACCACCTCATACTGCTCTCCTAGCTCTGCCTCCATGTCTGCTGCTTTGCAGACTCATCTATCCTTAAAGCTTCCACTTCTTGAATCATTTAACACACTCGAGTCTCTAAGACTGGCACCGGTTTCCTGTTTCTTACTGCACTGTGCAGTCTTCATCCGCTCTTGGATGACCTAGACCCCCTATAGTATCACAAGAGCTGCTATGATTTCTTCTTTTCCGATAAGAGAAACCTGGTCTCATCCCCTGGATGAACCACATTCGTTGCCTAATACAGTCAATCCTGACATGAATGATGTATTCATGCCATGGATGACATCGTAAGGCCTCGACGTAACTACCAAGAGATCCAATTGTCACTCTCGCCTCCAAGGGTCGAGTCACACTGTCGGCATCAGTGTGAGGTCACTGTGTCTCCTCCAGTAGAAATCTCGAAAGTGAGTGTCAAGTCAACAGTTTAACTGGGACCACTCAGTATCAACCAAACAAAAGGATAGGAAAGCAAACAAAGATAAGTGTATTTTTATTATCGCAGCTCATAGTACAAAGACAGGAATACAAAAGCAACATGGAACTAGAAGTACAATGGATGTATCCAATAGTTTCTCTCCTTCCCACCTGCTCTCGGAGCTCTACTTCCTTGTCCACTGCTCGGCTGTTGCTCAAGCACCAGCCGCTGCTTCTGTCTCAGTGGCTCCTCCAACACCCGCTGATCAACCGTACGAGGATTTGGACAGTCACGTGCCAGGTGACCCATTCCGCTTCATGAGTAACACAACCTGCTTCTGGCACACCTAGCTCTGTTCCCACCCTGGGTGCCCCACACCACCAGTCCTAAAACCCGAGATCGTCCAACTGCCGGTCTGGTCCTTCTGGACCTCTGCATTATCTGTCTACTACCCACAGATGACTCAGCAACTGATCGAATACCCTATGGCAAAGGCAGAATCCCCTATACACGCTCGGGGTGTAGATCTACTGGCACAAACTCCACCCTGAAGAAGGTCTCGAAGTCTTCCAATGCGAAGGTCATCCCGTCGCAAAACTGGAACAAGTGGCTCCACCACCTGCCTGCTGCTGCCTGAAGGAGGCTGGCAGAAAAGATCACCATGAAGTCTGTTGGCGTCCCTACTAGCCTGAAGACTCTCACCATAGCCTCCAGCCAATCCTCAGCCGCCTTCGGGTCCGTCTCTCCCCGGAACCTGGGTGGCATCTGGCACTGGAACTCGTGCAGCGCACTCAAGTTGCGGGCATCACCTACTGCTGGGGCTAGTGGCATCAGTGGCCCAATGTATGGTAGTACCGCTGGTGCCTCCACCAGTGCCTCAACTGCAAGAGGGCCCTGTACCGAAGCCTCGTCACTCGACAGGCTCTCAGCATGCACATCCCTCCGGGCTCTAGCTGGTCGTCCGAAAAAAGGCATCCTGAAAGAAACAACGTAACATGGTAAAACGATTATACCCGGTGATCTGACCTGGTTTGAGCTGTTTTAAAGGGAAACCATTGAAAACACACACGCAATCAGTGTTTTCGTGCACAAATTCGGAAATCAGTTGTCAGGGTCCTGGTGTATGGATACGTCGGCCGCCCACACCAACACTGGACTCCCTAAACTGAAAACCACACTTGGTACTCTTAACACTATTTCTTCACAGAAAGAAAATATTAGAGTTATAAGTTCTGCGGTAGAACCGACTCCTTTGATACCAATTTGTCACGACCCGTCCTCGGGGCCCGTGTCGTGACTACCCCAAGCCCGCCTTCCATAGGCCAGGGGCTGGCAACTAGCACCAAAGGCGTAAAATCCCGATAACTGCGAAGGTATTGCCTTTAAAAAAGAATACAAGCACCACAGAGTACAAGCGAAAGCAAAACACTAAGTACAAAAGAAAAGCTGAAAAGTAAATGGGCCAGAATACAAACCCAAATGAAGGTACAACTACAACTGAACAATGTAAAACAACAAAAAGACAAATAGCTGGAAGAAGGAAGCAGCTCCTGGGTCGTCCTCCTCGGGTCCTACCTGAAGGGTAGGTACAGATAGCGCAGCTCCTGGTCGTCCACCACAGATCCTACCTAAAGGGTAGGTACAGATAGCCTCCTCCACGCAATCGTCCTTCAACCTCCTCTGTGTGTCGTCTCATCGTGTAGTCCACCTCCGGGTACTGACTCGTCGTGTAGTCCACCTCCGGGTACCGAACAGTCCTCGAACACTCGGTGTCCATCAGCACTGCCCGTCGTCTGCAACCAACACAACGAGGTGCAGGCATAGCCCGTGCAGGGTTGAGTATAACGATACTCAGTAGGGACCCCGAGACCCTCAAGGTCTCACTAAACCAACAAGGATAACCACAAGAAGATCTCAACAGATAACCTCTACTTAGATATATGCCCATACATATACCTAAGTTATCAAGTAACCCATATCAATCATGAGGAAACATAAGGATCGTGAAATCAACGGATAACCACTACCCAGGTATATGCCCATACTTATACCTAAGTTATCAAGTGACCCATCTCAATCATGAGGTAAAAACAAAGGTCAAAAGTCTCATCTCAAACCAGGATTTTCATTATCGAAATCGTAACTGCTGAAGAGCTCCGTCTCTGGAGTGTACAATGGTCATGTCACGACTTCGAGGTACTGCTCACTAACCTAAGACTACTGAGGTACTCCTCCTGTTGAGTACCGCGGGTCAGCCACCCAAACACAGTAGTGCTTCCCACCGGGGTATGTCACCCAAACACAGTAGTGCACACTCCCATGTAGCCTGCTAAGGTACTCTCCAGACGAGTACCGCGGGTCTGCACTGTCACACAGGTAGTGCTCCGTCTGGCATGGGCCTGCACCTCAGAAAGTAGTGTTTCGTCCACTGGGCTAGTTGACTAACTCCAAGTCGAGTCGTCAAGCAGTCGTCAGTTCTCAGTCGGCTACACGGTCTTCATACTCCACACGCTCATCTCTGGGAGGGTCCGCTCCACGAGCTACAAGTCGATACTCCTGGTATCTCAATGTCCCACGAAGAAGTATCTCAAAGGACCGCCTCATCATAGGGGTCTCAACGCAACAGATGGCCCGTCAATTGGACGTCCGGTCTGTGAGTTATTAGCCTTTTCGTCCCAGGGCCCCGGTTGGTTTCGTGAGAGAACCAATCCAGCCGTATCTCAACTGTACCCCGAACTCCCATAGGGTATACTCATAGGGACCGTTTCTCAACGTGATCACTAACGCCGCTGACGGTTCGTCAAATGGACGTTCTGTCAGAAAGGTATCAGCTTTTCCGTTCTAGGGGCCCGGTTGGATTTCGGTGCGATCCAACCCGGCCACTATCCATCTGCATCCAAAACACGGGTGGAGGATGCCAAAAGTTCTGTATCGTCAACAGGAACGCAACGCAACAGACGGTGCATCAATCGGACGCTCGGTCTGGAAGTTATTGGCTTTTTCGTTCCAGGGGCCCGGTTGGTTTTTAAGTTAAAACCAACCCGACCGTACTCCAACTGCGTCCAAACCACAAGCGGAGTAAGCCAAAAGATCTATCTCACTTAGAGGAATTCAACAAAGCTGATGGAACGTCAATCAGACGTCTGTAGCTCAAAATATGAGCGTTTCCACTCCGAGGGCCCGGTTGGTTTCGTGTACGAACCAACCCGGCCAAACCCAAAGTATTCCGAAACCTTGAGTGTGATATACCAAAACGACCGTCTCGATCCAAGGATCATGTTGTCGCTAACGGAGCGTCGTTCAGAGGCCCGTATCTCAAGTTACGGGAAAAATACCGAAAACAGTCCGAAGACGGGGGGTCCGGGCCCGGGCCGACCCGGCCCGACCCCCCCTGGGTCGGCCGAACCGGATCTACCCGGTCCGACCCGGCTGCCCTGGTCCGGTCGGGCCCGGCTCGGCCAAGCGGCCGAGCGTGGAAGCCGCGGGGGCGCGCTGCCCACACTTGAGGAACCTGCGTTCCCAGTTGGGCCCGCCTTGCCAGCGGACGCGGCGGCCGGGCCGCGTCCCTCCACCGGTTCCACGGGGCCGTGGAACCGCGTCGCCGCCGCGGCTTCAGCTGCGGCGGGTTTTGCCGACGGCGTGCCGACGGGAGTTTCCACGGGCCACCGGACGCGCTCCGGTGGTTCGTTTTGTGTGCGGTCTTCGCCAGTGGTCCTCCCGGGACCCGATCTTCACTGTGAGGCCCTCAAAATGTCTTCGCGGCTCGCTTCACCATCAATCGTCGATCCGCACATCGACAGCAAATCACAGGGTCTTCAAAATGCCTCCGCGGCCCCGACTCCGCCCGTGGTTTCGCTCGGCTTCAACGGCGCGGCGCGACGGAGCCACGCTCCTTCGTCGCGTTCTTTCTCGTGTCTGCATGGTGTCGTTGCACTGTTTCGCCTTTGTTCATTCCGCAACGATCTCAAACAACAAGGGGGGAAGGAGGGTCGGTCGTGTTCGTGCGGTCCGACCTTCCCCCATTAGTATGATAACAGACGGCCCAAAAAAAAGAAGGAAGAAAGGCGATAGATGAGATCACGATCAAAATACTAAAAATAATCGCCCATAATTTCCTGAAACAGAAATTACAAACCCGCAAGGAAAACATTCGCGGATCAACTAGGTAATAAGTTGATCAGTGTTCATTGTTTTCTTGAGAATGAAGAAAGAAATAAAGAAAGAATTTAAGGGAATAATATTATTCTTAACATGAAAATCCCCTACCTCGTCGAAGTCGTCGAGTGAGGGTTCGTCGCAGATTTTCTCGTCACGGAAGAAACGTCGTGGAAGGAGAGTCGTCGGTGTCACGTCGTCGATCTCCGGGGGTTTGGCGTTCTTCGTCGGAGGTCGGAGCGTTCTTCGCGTTCTTCGTGTTCTTCGCGTTCTTCGTGTTCTTCGCATTCTTCGCGTTCTTCGCGTTCTTTGCGTTCTTCGCGTTCTTCGTCGAAGAACGAATAATTCTCTCTCTGCTCTCCCGAAGGTTTAACACAACACAAACCCCCTCAACAAAAAAAAATAAGTCCTCAACTTATTTTATTATCAACTTAAGAATTGAAAAACAAAAGATAAGAAACGAACAATTAAATTCGAAGAATTGATTATAAAACTTAACTTCCCAATTAATTGGTGCGTTAAGAAATTAAGAAAACGCGTCAGTTGACTTTTATAATGACGGGTTTTCGCGGGTGCGTTACTTAGTGGAAAAGAAACGGTGGGGCTCGTGTGGGTCCCACCACGCAAATATCCTACCAAGAGGGTAGGATATTTTTTGATAGCACCCTATCCGCTTCAACCCAGCTTAAGTAGCTTAAAGTGGCTTCAAGTGGCTTCCAAGCGGCTTAAGTGAAATAAAATAAAGTTTTTCGTACAATTATTTTATTTCATAACTTTAAGCCCGAAAATTAAAAACCACACCCGAGTAAACGCAACTCCGGATGAGGCGTTTCTAAGCAATTACCAGCGCTGCGATTCCGTCGGTGCCCCCAGAATTCGATTCCGAGCACCGGTTCAAAAGTTAGAAAAACCCGCTCGTCCGTTCACTGAACGTACCCGATCCAAACTTCAGAAATTGATTCCGGGCACACCGGGCCTCGGAATCAGGCGCGGTCAGAAACTGCGTTCTTGTAAAATTCCAAAGAAAATTAAGAAAAAAAATTTCTTTGAAATTTCTGGGTCTTTACAACATTGCCTCATGAACAAAAAAAAATACCACCTTTATCATAGTAAAAAAACATACACCAATTCTCATGCAACGAAACCCATGACCTCAAAGTCACCATTCCCATCCAACCAGAACATACTATCAAGATTTCCATATAGTCCCAAGGATCACATGTTATCTTTTTAACCAAATAAAACCTATTACCTACCATCATTTATTCATACAATACTGAACCCAGCTCAATCATCGGGTCAAGATCCTGACCAAGTTGCAACTCATCCCTAGACCACCCATCTCTCGAGCATTATTCCTACATAGAGCACATTTTTTGTGAACTGCATACTACATCACATCCAGAGGATAAGTATTATATATCACACTAATCCTACCATCATATTTATCTATGACTTCATGATCCCTTGCACACAATAATCCATAATCCTCTATGACACAGTAACCAAAGAGCTTATTTTAAAACCTCTAAGGGTATTCCTAAGGCACTTTAGGGCCTAATCCCTAAGCCATTAGACACACCCCACTCCTCAGTCCCAAAACAGCATATCTCACAACGCTCCAGTAAACCTATATCATTCCATATAGGTCAATTTTTTACCACACCATCAAATATCCACTATAATATTAACGGATAGGAATCTGAAAAACCATGACCTTCAAAAATGTTCTTTTAAACTATGTTAATAGTGACACCAATTTTTTACTCACAAAACCCAAAACATAAAAAGAGTCAAAGCACACATTAGATAATACTTACTATGCATTGATACCGTAGGCCAAATATTCCATACAATATTTTAATAACCAACCAAAGATAATGATGGGTTAACCCCCTCTACTTAACGTGAGGAATCAACTCTAATTCTATGTTCACACCTAAATGGTCCACATGATCTCTCGCATAACCTCTATGTTCAAAAAATATTACTATGACTGGGACTCCCAAGAAACATCATCATTTCTTCCCAATTCATCTCCTTAAAAGCCTCTAAAACTAACCCCCATGCCTAGTTTTTTTATAATAATATATTTTTTAGGGTTTATATGTGAAATTTCATCATTTTACATTTAATACATGTATTAAGGATTACTAAAGAAAAATTCCAAAAAAAAATTATTATACAATAAATTTGGTACTGATCCAATTATTATGTCACTAATTATTTATTTATATAAGTAAGGTGACATTTCCCTAAATTATATTTCTAAAGTGATTAAACTTTTAGGATTTTATAATGTATAATTCCACAAATAATCTATATAGATAAGAACTATTTAGATAGTTATTGACACTTAAATAAAACTAAATACATTTTATATATATTCCCCTGAGGGTTTAATTACTATGGAATGTAAATTTAGCATTAAATTGTATGGTTTAATTCTTACCATCACGAGTTATGTTATATAGGCTATCAATTCCATGTTATGGAGGTCAAATCTTGATAAGTTGTAATTGGAATAAAATTTAAGTGCAACACATTATTAGTAATTTTATTAATGATTTTAATATAACCCCTTAATAGATTTATTATATGGACACATAATGACAAGATCAGCCTATAGGGGTTGAATTAAGCATATAAGGACACAATTATATGAGTTTCCATTCCCAAGTTATAGTTGAAAACCCCTATTAGTTGTAATTTCCACACCATTTAACTAACATCTATCATAGAACACGTTGATTAATTTAAATTAAATATAAAATTCCATTTACATTTTAAGGATTCTCCTTATTGTGAATTTATTAAAAAAAATTATGATTATTTTATTCTTCAAATTAATTTTAGGTTGGTTAAATAGAATACCATAATAATGATATATAGGAAAAAAAATTATGATGATAAAATCACATAATATAGTTACACATAGTCCAAAGTTATAAACAAGGTAGGAAAACATACCTGAAAGAAATATTGGAAAATGTATAATTATTATAGTTGAATCCTATGTTATAAAATGATGCATGAACATACACCCTTCTATCATACTGATCTATGGGATGAAATCCCATAAATCAGTAACCTATGTAATAATGAGAAATCACTCAAGGTGAAATAATAATCAACAATAAAAGTTCAATTTAAGAACAAAAAAGTACCATCCATAGAAACTTGGTCTTTCCACTTTGTGTAGTTTAGTCATTCCCAATAATGAGATATTTAAAATGTTTTTTCACAATCCTAGTCTGATTTCTATCATCCCATAATAGTATAATAATGGAAAAATACCTCTCATAATAATTTTTGAAATCCATGTATGGAATCACTCATAATTAACTTAACTAGAGGCCCACATGGACTCAAGCATACATCGATGACTGAAAAATGCTACTAAATAGAAGAGAGGAATTGATGATTGTACAATGGGGAGACTATATCCTACAGTACAAAAGTAAAATAGAACTGAAATTAATTAAAAAATGATAACAAGAAAATGAAAAACATAACTTAGTAAAGTACACATAATTTCATCCATGATGTAATGATTGATGCGGCATTTACAAGGTATTCAATACTTACAACTAGTGATACACATGCAAGATGGAAACGAGAAAAAAAATAAATAAATAGAATAACCCAACTCCTTTAGGTAGACTGAGTACATGTTCAGTCCATAACTGTCATGCAAAGTCCTATATCAAGGAAAGTAATAGTAAAGAGGCACCATCCAAGGATCTAACTTTTATCCATGATATTTACTCAGGTATAATGAATTTTCCCAAATAATATATGACTAAAACTAATTAGGGAACCATCAATACTATATAATTCAATTTTAGTTTGCGAGTATTAGTTCAGAGTTATTCATAAAGAATATAAGAAAACTATTGGGTGGATTTCACGAGTTGATAACTTTTCCTGGAAAATGAGAATGATAATAAGTATGGAAAATTTTATGACACTACACAATCATCAATATTTCTCTTGTATTACATGTTCTTTATAGAACCTTCCTTTATCTTGGACCCACCGCAAAAAAAAGTTTTCCTTCTACAAGAGGTGATGATTCCATGCCCATTATAAATGAAATTTTTTTAGACATGTTTCATATAACATTATATATTATATAAAATCATCATTTTTGGAGAATTGGTTACTCATACATCACATATAAATACCTTATGGTTTCCCAAAATAAAAGGGTGAGAAAAAACATAGTTGTACCAGAGATACTCTGATATTAAGGAATTTTTTTTTGGAAAGCTCACAAAGAAATGAAGGTAATGTTATCACCACAACGGAATGATAATTTCCCGATAAAGGATTCCTCAATTAATAAGTATTTTTCTACGAAAGGGAAACAATGAAAATGAGGCCCCTCATAAAGTAACCACCTTTATGAAAGGGAACCCTCTAAGATTTCCACACCGCATGAACTAAAGAAAGCTTCTAAAATGGGTTACCTTTAAGATATTTACCCCATAACACACTCCAAAATAATCCTACGTAGTTTTTGGCTTCGTATTATCTTCTATATGAAGTGTCAAAATGATTGCCTCTGAAAACATCCATGATACAAAGAATGATAAATTAAGAGCTCTTATGAGGCCTCTAGACATGTGCGATCCGGAGATCAGGCACATCATCATGTCCCCATTTGACCTTGAATTATATTCATAAAATATATCCCCAATTAACCTTTATAGTGGTTGGGAACCTTAGGATATTCACAATGGTTTCATCCGGTGGTAACTAGTATCCCATGTAATGCCCTAACCACAAAATCCTAGAGTCGGTGCCTTACTTTATTACATTTACATGGTTACAAGGAACCAAATCCTAAAGGGCCATTAAATTTAGATGTTTTGGAAAACTATATTACATATATGGAACCCAATTTACTTTGGGAACAAAACAGAATATATAAAAAATAAATTTATCGACATCCTTGAAAGCCATTCTAAGAATTCATCTTCTTACCCAGGGGAAAGGAAACAAAATAAAGGTGAACTCAAAAACTCAATAAGGGTAAGGTATATTGGAAGTTATAATGAATTAATAATTATTAAAAATTATGTAAATAATAAATAAATTCTCAAATATTGTCATATAAATAATCACATGAACATAAAACATGACCACATGTATTCTAACTAATAAAATAATCACATAAAATATTAATAATTGAAATAATGAGTAATGTTGGAAAACTATACTCTCAACATATATCCAAAATATAGATAGTATAAAGATATTTCCTCAATAGTGTTTAAGTCTATGGGTAGAAACTTGTCTGATTTTTATCAGGATAAATCCTTCTATCAATTAAGAACTGTGTACAAACAAATGTAAAGTGTTTATTGCAAACTAATTTCATCCCATGAGACTACTGATTCATCAAAGGTATTTTATTAACTAGTCCCCTACCCATATACTTTATTACAAAATTATTTCTAATCTATTGAAAAATAAATTTAAATCATAATCAATGTGCTTTATCAAATATTTGTATTGACTAAAGGATACAAATTTATCAACATTTCCCCAATAAATCATATAACATTCAAATTGAACACTCAATGTAAAATAGAATGAAGTTTAGAAAATAATAATATCCATCATAAAATAATATTTATATACATATTAATATAATTTCGTATAAAAATTAATACAATAATGTGATTGTTTCAAAAGAAACTTAACAATCATATAAGAAAGTTAAATTTTGAAGATAAATTTTACCACATTAATGTTTTAGAATCAAACCCCATGTGTGATATAATTAAAATTAAAAATCCTAATATCGTTAAATATGAGATAATAATGATATTAAATGAATAATGGCATAATATACACCACAAAAAAAGAAATATGTGGTGAAATGGTGTATTCCTCACCGAATAAATAGTGATACCAAAATTCTATACCTTAAGTTTGACATGTCATGTGCTTCATTATATTCTAGAGTAATAAATAATTATTATTATTTAATTTATTGATAATATTTTTTACATTTATTATTACTTTTAATTCAGTTGATCTAATTTTTATAAAACTACTTAAAAATTATGTTTAAGCCGGGTGTTTTCACCAAATATAGTTAATGTGTTAAAAAATGACTTTGGTAGGTCAACTATGGTCAAATGGGAAATTATATAAATATCTCCAGAATAATAATAATTAAATAATTTTCATATTTATTTAGAAATTATACTTTTAAAACAAATTATTAAATATTTTTATAAAAAATGACCCAACATTGTGATCATGGAGAGGGAAGGTTATACGTATGCATGAGCAACGTTCTAATTTTTATATTATCATTATAGAAAGAAGGTAAGTAGACTATTTTATTTACATAATTATAATTGTATAATAAATAAAATAATATTTAATCCCATATACATATATATATAGAGGCCTTGTGATGTAAAAGGAATTGCATCACATCAAAGATGTGGTAGTCCACACGTCTACGAATGAAGTTATCACATTGTTATTGTGTGTCAAAAGTGTAGTAAAGAAAATGATATATTATATTTATAGAAAGTTATTTATGTCATAAATGTCATATATATATTTTTTATGTCACATATGTTTAATTAAAACCAAATTTAATACAATCATGTAATGTGTGAACCTACCACATCGCTTTGACGGAGTTAAAGTCCACACACCCACAAACAATGTTAACCTATTTTAAAAAATAGAATGCATGATCGTATTTGTTATATAAAAATTATAGTAGTATTAAGAAAAAATAAATTTTACATATATCATATTAAAATATTTTTTCCATCATAATTCCAAACAATGATCGGTGGTAAACGAAAAATTAACGGTATCATTTTAGGACATGGTAGTCTATTGTATAATTGAACGGTATATTTAGTACATAATTGATGGAAGTGTGTGTAGGAGTAGGTAGAACCTCTAACACACAAAAAATCTGAGTATATATATTATCTTGATGTTATTAAATATTCATAGAATGAGAATAATTTAATTTTATGAGTATGAAAAAAAACAAAAGTGATCGTTGAATAATTTTACCGCTTTCAGGGTAATTCCTTTGGCTTTTCACCAAAGGATGTAATTAGATTTATTTAGGAAAAAATAGATTATTATAGTTTTAAGGGATCATTTTTCAGAGATTTTTTCTTTATATTTTTGGTGTTTCAAATGGATTTAGATGTTCGATGATGTGGGGGAGGTGGTGAGTTCCTCTTTATAGTGTAGGGGGAAATTCATATAAATATAAAAATCTACAAACTGCTGGGAGGTATCCCTAACATATTATGCCACAAAAATAGAAAAATAATAATTTAAAGTGATATTATTATCAAAAAATAACCACAAAAAAAATTCATTTTTATAATATTGTCCCTTAACTTCTATGTTCCCCCACTTTCTCCATTTTGGTTTTTATTACAGTAACTAGTTTTCTAACCTATGTCATTTAACCATAAATACTAATTTGAATTGATATTTGTTATAAATTATATACACTATAAGATCCAAATATACTATCTAATTTATAAAATAAAATCACATGTGTGGTGGAAAATAATTTGTACATTATCACATTTAACATGTAAAAACACTACTTTAACCGGAATCATGCAAACAATGTTTTTACTATATTGGGTCCAATGTGTTCATTATAAAAGATAATTTGGTAGATTAATAGAAAATATTTTATATTTATGAACATTTAAAATTAAATTTCCAGAAGATGTTGTTTTTTTCATATTTTAATTCATTAATTAAAATATCACTTATTATGAAATGAAATTAATATCAAATTTGACATTATTTACTTAATTTAAATTTAATATTATTAAAACAATGATGTAATTAGAATATATTAAGATAAGATATATGTGACATAACCTATTCATATAATAAATAATGTAACATAATAATTCATTCAATTTTATTCAGTTTTAATATTTTTAGTATCATTTATTTTATTTTATTATAATCTAAATTATAACTGCATTGGAATTTCTTATGCATTTATTGATAATAGTTCATCTCTAAAAATTAATGATAAATCATTATGACCAAAATAAGTCATTTAATTTTATAAATTATATTTATAACCTAAAATATGACATTTTTTACTTATATCTCAAGGTTATTTAAATGTTAAAGGTTAAGAAGTTCGACTTTTTCCGTTTTACTTACTTAATATATTATATAGGTCACTTTTAAGGAATATCATTCCACTACCTCATATAATTTGAAAAGAGAGGGTATATGGTCAAAATACAGGAATCATATATAATTTTTACAATTTTATAGTTCATTTTTTCCATTAATATTAAAGCTTAACAACAAAGTAAACTAATTTTTATCATAATCCATATAATTAATTTTAATTACATTCATTAATATTTTTGGTCAAAAATAAATCTGATCATATTAGACTATAAATATTATAATTATTCCATCTATTTAAATCTATTTTTCCAAAATTCAATTCACATAAGTGGAAAAATTAAATTTAACGCTAATCCTCCATACATGGTGAGAAAGTGAGGTTTTAAGTGAAAATATTCAAATGTTCCTATGTTTTTATATCTAAATTCAACATAAAAATAACCCCAATGACCTAAATTGGATTAACATAATTATTATTTATATATCAGGACTTTAAAACCAATTTAAAATATAATTTAACATTACTAATTATTTAAACAAAATTGAAATATTCAACTAAAATGCAGTATTTTTTACTATTCATCAAAAATGAAACATCTCAAAAAAATACCCAAAATTCTCCCAAAGGTATTTAAAAAATTCTAAAATCAATCTTCAAATTTATTTTGAAAAATAAAATTAAAGAGTTTTTTTAATATATTTTTTAAATATGTGTTCTATGAAAAGGTAGGAGAACTCGATCTTGTGTGTAACATAAGTTAACGTAGTGTTGTGTGTTCTGCATTCTTAACATGGTGTTTTCAATAGATAAACCTATAAAAAATAATTTCATTCTGAAATATAAATATTTTATATTCATGGGTTTTTATATTCTCCCCAGCTTAAATAAATTGTGTCATCACAACTGGAATTTGATCTATGTAATCAAGGGGTTGATATGTGAAAGTACTACACGTGAAAACTCTCATAGTAAATGGTGTTAATATCACATATTATTAATAGTAGGGAATAGAAATTGTGAAATTTCCCACAAAAGTATGATTTTGAATAGGATAGGGTTATTGAAAACATGGACATAGAAGAAAACTCTAACTATCAGGTTCTAATGGAGAGTGATATATAACATGTTCAGCTGAAAATTGATGACCAAAAATAGTTAAACAAAATTTTAGACAATATCATTGATACCATAAAAACTATGATAATAGGGACAAACATTTCTTTTAATACATTTTTCGTATAGTTGGGAAAATATTTCACTCTCTTAGAAAATATGTAAATATAATTACATGGTATATTTCTCTTTTATAAACGCAATATTATATTTGTTTGTTCCGTACGCTATTTATACATCATTTCATAGAAAATGTTTCATCATATGGTGAAGTGATACATTAACCTTTCAATCCATTCCCAAAGTTCTACATAAACAATTTCATGAATGGTTATCCATATGACCCTTCTATGTATTATGGTCCAAATCTTTAGAACCAACTCCAATGTATCCAGATGTATCCAATTTTCATTATCCATATAAATCATATCATTTTCCAAACATCATTTTCTCAACAACATGAAGATATTAACAATTATATTTCCATCAACCTTGTGTTTTCCTAAAATTTTAAATTGCTACTGAATCAACTTTATTAGTACCATTCAACTTATGCTCTCAAATCCTTAATGAAATAGTAATATAGTACAATCCCTATATATTTCATTAGTATCATGACTAGTACCTTACTGTCAAAATACACAAACTAAATAATTCTTGAATCAAGGGATAGATATATTAATCATTCGTCTTCATATATGGTAGTAGGAAAAACTTTACCCTGATCCATTATTATATCTTGTGGTATATTAATTTGACTCATAAGACAATGATTTTTTCTCTGTACCATCTCATTTTAGATGAAGAATTTTATATTTTAAACCTTTTTATTATCCATACAATAAAAATCATGGTATCATTTCCCTCTATACTTATACAAAACACCCATTTAATTAAATAACATACTGTGTGGTTATTTTCTTAATTATTACTTGTGTGAAAATACTTCTTTCCCTTATTCCTTTTATCCATCTTTTTCCCAGCTATCCTCTTATCCTTACACCTCCTTCCAAAGACATAATATATATATAATTCATTATTTGTCTCATTATCACCTCATATTATGTCCTCGTATGATGAGAATAATTTGGTGACTTGTTCCCGTAGAAAGAATATATTAAGACCATAAAATAAAAGATCATTTTTTCTATTTGTATAATATGCATTGGTGAGGTTTACATTACATATTCTAGGCATAATTTCTAAATGATTACAATTTATCAATTAGATATTATCATATTTAGTCCTTAAACATTTTAAATACACAAAATAAATTGAAAAAATAATGTCTGGATAATCTCAAAATCATAAAAATGGTTATTTTTAATATTAATATATACATATACTCAAATTTTATCATAGTATTATTTCCTATAATATATGATTTCATATAACTATTTTTCAAGCTTTTTACTAAACTTCCTTTCATACTAACTATAACGCTCCAACCATAGAATCCTTGAGCTAGTACCTTACTTTATAACATTATCATGATTGCAACGTGTAACACCCGAGACTTTTATGTTATATAAATCATCAAAGGAATCTTTTTTTTTACACAACACTTGCTTGGCTTGCTTTACACGCAATCGCGACCTTCCTCGATAGCTTGCGTCGTACGCAATACCGAGTTTCACTAAACAACATTATGCTATTAAAACTAGCCGTTATGAATAGTAATAACCACTTTTTGAAATTTTATAAATTTTATTTTTCAAAAGGGACTTCATTTTTGGACTCAGAATATCGAAATTAGCCTAGGGTGAAATTTTGGTATTTTTCTGAAAACTTTCAATTTTTTGATGAATAGTGAAACCACTAAGTGGTAGGTTAAAACCTGAATTTTGCATAAAACTTAATTTTACCGCTTCTGTGAATGGAATTTCAAAAATCCGAGAGACACGGTTAATATCAAGGACTAAAATGTGGTTCAATGAGATGAAAATAATTTTTTGGTGAATAGTAACTTTTTACTATTTTTACCGCGGTTAATAGTAAATAGGGTAACTAAGGGTAAATATGATATTAATATTACCCTAACACATGTCCTAATTCTATTGGACAAGTGTAATTCGACCAAAAACAAACTTAGGAATAAAATATGACCATTTAGGCCCACTTGGATTAGATTAGGACATTTATTATTAATTTATTTAAAGAAGGGTTAAAATAGTTAAAATCAAAGTTTAATAAGTAAATAATTTTTAATATGGGGTTATACATAAGATAAATTCGATTGTAAATATTCATTAGAAAGATAAAACGATTTCCTACATGATGGTATTTTAGTTGTAATTTTTAGACATCAAATAATTTAATTTATTTATGACACAAAGATGATGCAGTAATTATCTTATTAATGAAATATTGACAAAATTGATAATATAAATACCAAAATATATGTAATTTAAGACTTTTTATGAATTCCACTAATTTTCTAGGTTACTATGATATATTATTGTTGATTTAATCAACTTGGTTCGAACATATAATTCTGTTATGACTTTCACAAAAATCATATATCAAATAGTGTCAAAATTGACACAAAATAGTTTTTAAATAAAATATTATATTATTAATTGTTATTTTATTCCTAAAAATCTAAGGTTCGGCCAAATGACTTAGATAAGGATATATATATTAATAATAAACAATTTGGGGTTCGTTTGGCATGTTATAGTAAGTGTATTAACCATATAGTGAAAGAAAACAAAAAGACACGGTAAGAGTTAAATTATTTAACTTAGAGTTAAATCTAATTGATAAGGTTAAAATAATAACCTAAACTTGTCTAAATCCTATTGGTTGATAGAATTTCGACCCTTCCCCACTTCATCTTCGAAATAAGACCCTTTGGAACCATTATAAACCGATTTTGACTTTAATATAAAATAATATTTTGAGATATTCCTAAGGTGCCCCTCTCCTCCCTTATAAAAGGGCACCTCCTCCCCCTCCTCCTCACACCAAAATGAGCACTCAAGCTCGGCCAACCCCTGCCATTTTCTTCTCTACACTTCCCTAGAATAATCCTAGAGGTCCTGGTCTTCTCCAAAGACCAATCTTAGTTCCTTAAGTGGAGGATTCAAAGAAGCGTTCCAAAGAAGAGGTAATATCCATTACCGATCTTTTCAATTTCTTTCTTCTTCAACTTCTTCTTCTTTAGTTGTTTCATGATAAAGTAATAACATCAGTATTACTTACATACTGATATGTTATTATAAATATGGAACAACCCTAATTCACCTTCTATCCATCCTACGGAAAAATGAAATCACCGCGCGTGCGTACGTACGGAATACCGTCTCCACGCCGTGGTGTAATCTATTTTCCACCATCACCTTACAAGGATGGGTATAATGGTGTAATGAGTAACTAAATATGATTATTATGAAGTAATATTGATACTGAAATGATATATATATACTCCAATACAATTCCACGATCATAGGAATGATATCATCACTCGTGCGTACGTACGGAATACCGTCTCCACGATGTGATGCGACTCGTTCTACATGATCTTCATTTTGTAATGATTATATAAATGAATTGAATGAATGAATATGGTATATAATACACTAATACAATTCTGGAAATGAATTATCTATAACCTAAAGATAAGAATAAGAATTTATTCGACAAAACACGCATAAGAACAAAAAGTTATAAAGACCCGAGTAACAAGTAACAATGAAATATTACTAACAAGAAGCTAATAATATGACCATATATGATATCATATAAATATGTATGATTCTGGAATAAGTCAATAACATTATTTAAACCATTATACAGGAGCTTCGGACACGTACAAAGCTAATCGGACCTAAGGTAAGGGAAATATCACAATCTCATTTTTATCCGAGATTGTTTATTCGTAAGTATTTACTGGGGTGTATTTTATCATCCACATCCATGTTCCCTCAATATGTAATATTGTTTCCATCCACTTGCAATATTTTAAATCCAAATTTTACCCTTAGGTGAGTTTTTAGTAAAGAATATGAAAGGAATCTTTTGTCGTTTTTCCGTACGAGGTACTTTTTGACTTTTCCGACAAAAGTACGAAGAATGTTTTTTTTAACTTATACGGCATGAATGTATTTTTAAAACAATAATTCAAAGAATTTTCCTTTACAAGTTTTCAAGTTTATTTTTAATCAACTTCTTTTATTTTAAAGTTGTATGACATGTTATGAAAGGAAAAATGTTTTTGAAGAAGAAAGGATATTTTCCTCAAGAATGGAGTTCAAGTGTTTTATCAAAATTATTTTCCATCTAAGTTAATAAAGGGTTATATTTTTATCCCTATTATTACATTGATTTGATCATGTTGTGATGGAATTATTTTTATGAATTCCTTTATCTTATATGAATTGATTTATGACGTCATGATGTTTCAAGAATCCCATTTTTGTTACTTGTGTTATGCGATGATGTATGTTTTATGATTATGTGGCACACATAAGAAAGGATTCATTATAAGATGGGTGGGACCTATATCTCCCTCCAATGCATTGGGTAAAGACTTTATATCTCATGAGATAGACATGGCTGGAACGGAAGGTTATTTCGGTTCAGTGATACAGGACTGAAATGAGGAGTGAACTCGGTTCAGAAAGGGACTTTGTCCACTAAGATAGTCTTGGCAATGAGTCATGACTAACAAGAAATGATTTTCCATGATTATGTGTGCATGCCACAAAGTTTCAAGTTTTATGTTATGATTATGGGGATCTCATTTTCACTTCTATGATTTATTCCATGTTAAGATATTATGATCTCTTTTGCAGGTTTTGATTTTCAAAAAGATATGATATGATTTTTATTTCCATTATTTTCCCTTGCTGAGCATTTGAGCTCACCCTTTTATGTTTTCTTTTCCCCAGGTCAGGAAGATGGATATTAAGTAGAATATGCTAAAAGGGACCCTAGATATGATGAAATAAATGGGAGACACTGTAGAAGATTTATGAACCAGTTGTTTATGTTTCCCAGTTTCTAAAGACACTATACCTATACGGTCCTTTGTGGTTTTGTCATATGTTGTAATAAGTGTGCTTCAATTTTTGAAGTATTAAAAATGTATGTAAAGTATGGGTCGTTATAGTTGGTATCAGAGGAAAGGTATAGTCAACCTTTGGAAACTAGGATGTGAAAGCCTTAGTAAGAACCCTAAGGATAAGTCTAAGCATAGAACACAATCTTATTGTTTTAGAAATGGCCATGAATAACCTAGGATAAGACCATAAGTATGAAAATTTTATTCTTGAATTATGTGGTTTCCTATTATAATTAGTGTTGCTCACACTATTCTTCTTGGTTTTAGTCAATGGCTGGAACCCGAAGGAACCGTGTTAATGCGGAATGCGATGGGCAATGCAATGATTGTCCCCCTGAGCAGCCAAACGATATGGGAGCTGGAATGCAAAATCTTGTAGCCATGCTCACACAACTTTCTCAAGCTATGAATCATGCAGGATTTCCAAACGAGCAAAGGAGGGAGCAACATTCTGTTGAATCCTTCATGAGGCAGCGTCCACCTTCTTTCAGCGGGTCTATTGATCCATTAGTTGCTGAACAATGGATTAGTACTACTGAAAAGATATTTTCAGTTCTTCAATGTTCTGAACATGATAAATTCATCCTAGCAGTGTACCGTTTGGAAGGAGATGCGGATCAATGGTGGAATCTTGTTAAGAATACGAGGCAAAGGGATGAAATTGAGTCTATGGAATGGGACGAGTTCAAGAACTTATTTTTCAATAAGTACTTCCCTCGTATTCTCCGAACAAATATGGAGAAAGAGTTTCTTGAACTGAAGCAAAGGGATGATGAATCTGTTGGTACCTATGAAGAAAATTTTACAAGACTTTCAAGGTACGCTTCTGGTATTATTATCCAACCTGAGAGTAAGATCGATCAATTCTTTAGTGTCTTAAAACCAAGTCTTCGAAGGGCGTTAGCCATAAGGGACTTCAATAGCTACGAGGAAATCGTTCGATGTGCTCTCAAAGTCGAGATGGAGATTGGAGTAACCCATCAGTCACATGGGTTTGATAAGAAGAGGAAGATGGAATTCAAAGGAAACTCTAAAGAGCACACTGAAAAGAAGATGAACTTTCCATTATGCTCAAAGTGTGGAAAGAAACATGGAGGGAGTTGTCTTAAAGGGACAAGTAAATGTTTTAAATGTGGAAAGGAAGGTCATCGGGCATTTGAATGCCGTGATAATGGGAAGAAGATGTCTAATGATGCAAACAAAGGAAGGGATACACAGAATGAACCTACTACACTTCAATGTTTCAAGTGCAAGGAGATGGGGCATTATGCCAATCAATGACCAAATCCAAGGGTTGATGATGATGGTCGACGTCAACAAAATCTTAAGGCTAAAGACAAAGGAAAGTCACATGCAATTTCTATCAGCGATGTGGAGTACGATAACGATGTGGTGAAAGGTACACTTACCATCCACTCTAAAGTAGCAAATGTTTTATTTGATTCTGGATCCACCCACTCTTTTATTTCTGAAGACTTTTCTAAGGGTATCACCGTATTACCTCAACAATTAGATGTTGAGTTAGCCGTGACAACACCTAATGGAACATCAATCGCATCAAAAGTTTATAATTCTTCTCCAATCGAAGTTTGTGGGAAAGTGCTTCCTGCAAATCTTGTGATCCTTCCTTTAGTGGAATTTGATGTGATTCTTGGCATGGATTGGCTTTCTCTACATGGAGCTCATATCAATTGCCAAAGAAGGGAAGTCACATTTCATATTCCAGATCAATCTACGATCGTATACCAATGCAAGGATGAACATAACCTTCCAGTGGAAATTTCTTCCATATTATGGGTATTGATTCCACTAAATGAAGGTTATTTATCTCAAATGGTTGGTGAGAAACTCACGATTAAGAATATGCCCATTGTACGGGAGTTTGATGATGTCTTTCCGGAGGAATTGCCGGGTCTTCCACCAAATCGTGAAGTTGAGTTTTCAATAGAACTCGTACCGGGTGCTTTGCCTATTTCAAAGACACCTTATAGAATGGCCCCAATTGAGTTGCAGGAATTGAAGAAGCAACTCCAAGAGAATCTTGATAAGGGATTCATACGCCCTAGTGCGTCACCTTGGGGAGCACCTGTTCTATTTGTTAAGAAGAAAGATGGATCAATGAGACTCTGCATTGATTATCGAGAACTTAACAAGATCACTATCAAGAACAAATATCCTCTCCCACGCATTGATGACTTATTCGACCAACTACGCGGAGCTCAATACTTTTCCAAGATTGATCTTCGTTCAGGGTATCATCAATTAAGGGTCAAAAGGGAGGATATACCAAAGACGGCTTTCCGTACAAGGTATGGACACTATGAATTTATAGTGATGCCATTTGGTCTTACTAATGCCCCTGCTATCTTCATGGATCTAATGAATAGAGTCTTTAGAGACTATCTTGATCAATTTGTGGTAGTCTTTATAGACGATATTCTTGTCTATTCAAAGAGCAAGGAAGAGCATGAAGATCACTTGAGAATTATATTGAAGACCCTGAGAAAGGAGAAGCTTTATGCCAAATTTACCAAGTGTGAATTTTGGCTTCAAAAAGTTGCATTTTTGGGTCATATAATCTCAAAAGAGGGGATATCTGTGGATCCAGCAAAAACAGAGGTTATCGAAAGATGGTCAAGACCAACAACAGTAACTGAGATCCGAAGTTTTCTTGGTTTGGCTGGATATTATCGACGTTTTGTAAAAGATTTTTCACGATTATCTAATCCACTCACCAAGTTGACTCGGAAAGGAGTTAAGTTTGTCTGGACAGAGGAATGTGAAGAGAATTTCAAGGAGTTGAAAAGAAGGTTATCCAGTGCACCTGTGCTCACATTGCCTTGTAGTGGAGAAAGGTTTGTGATCTACAGTGATGCATCCAAGAAGGGATTGGGGTGTGTTCTTATGCAAAATGATATGGTGATAGCTTATGCCTCACGACAGTTGAAAATCCATGAGCAAAATTACCCAACACATGATTTGGAGTTGGCTGCGGTAATCTTTGCATTAAAGATTTGGAGGCATTACCTTTATGGTGAAAGGTGTGATATTTATACGGATCATAAAAGTTTAAAGTATATTTTCACACAAAAGGAGCTGAATATGCGCCAAAGAAGATGGTTGGAGCTGATTAAGGATTATGACTGCACAATCCATTACCACCCTGGGAAAGCAAACAAGGTGGCAGATGTATTAAGTCGACAAGACCATGCTAGTTTATCCATGATGAGGATCACAAAAGATCCAATATTTATGGATTTACAAAGGATGGATCTTGGAATTATAATGGAAGGGGAAAAATCTTATCTTTCTCAAATGAATGTTCAACCATCTATACATGTGAAGATTAAAGAGGCACAGAAAGAAGATGTCGAGTTACAAAAGAAGGTGAGAAATGTTCCTGAATTCAACCTTGATTGTGATGGGATAATAAAGTTTAGGAATCGGGTTTGTGTTCCTCCCATCCCCGAATTAAAGAAGGAGCTGCTGGATGAGGCTCATAGTTCTTCATTCTCTATTCATCCTGGAAGCACGAAGATGTATAGGGACCTGAAAGAGTACTTCTGGTGGGATGGCATGAAAAGAGATGTTGCTGAATTTGTCTCTCGATGCTTGGTTTGTCAACAAGTTAAAGCTGAGAGACAGAAGTCTAAGTGGATGTTACAACCATTACCCATACCCGAATGGAAATGGGAAAACATCACTATGGACTTTGTCACAGGACTTCCTAAAACATCCAAAGGCAATAATGCTATTTGGGTCATAGTTGATCGTCTTACAAAGTCTTCACACTTCATTCCTATTAGAGAGGATTTCTCTCTAGATCAGCTTGCCAGGATATATGTAAAGGAAGTGGTAAGATTACATGGAGTACCACTTTCTATTATATCTGATCGGGATCCGAGATTTACCTCGAAGTTCTGGCGAAGTCTTCAGCATACTCTGGATACAGAGTTGAGTTTCAGCACTGCTTATCATCCCCAGACAGACGGTCAGTCTGAGAGAACAATTCAAACCCTAGAAGATATGTTGAGAGCTTGCTCTATGGATTTCAAAGGAGGTTGGGATCAACACCTACCTTTGGTGGAATTTTCTTATAATAATAGCTTTCACTCCAGTATTCAAATGGCTCCTTATGAAGCTCTCTGTGGAAAGAAATGCAGGACTCCAACTTGCTGGGATGAAGTTGGGGAAAGAAAGCTATTAGGACCTGATCTCGTTGATGAAATGGAAGAAAAGGTCAGATCTATTCAACAACACATAAGAGAAGCTCAGAGTCGACAGAAAAGCTATGCCGACAACCGATGAAAAGACCTAGAGTTTGAAGTGGGTGATAAAGTGTTCTTACGAATATCTCCCTGGAAGAGGGTTATGAGATTTGGAAAGAAGGGGAAGTTGAGCCCTAGATATATCGGTCCTTTCGAAATATTGGATCGTGTTGGGAAGGTAGCTTACCGATTGGCGCTTCCACCGAATCTCTCTCAAGTTCACGATGTGTTCCATGTATCTCTCCTGAGAAAGTACATACCAGATCCTTCACATGTACTCAGCTCAGAAGTTGTACCGCTGGAGCAAGATCTTTCTTATGAAGAACAGCCGATAGAGATTCTGGATCGTAGCGAAAAAGTCCTACGAAACAAGACCACTCGCTTGGTGAAAGTTTTATGGAGAAACCACCAACTTGAAGAAGCTACATGGGAGCTTGAGGATATGATGAGGGAGAAGTATCCTCATTTGTTTGTTGCAAAGTGACGAATTTCGAGGGCGAAATTCTTTTTAAGGGTGGTAGAATGTAACACCCGAGACTTTTATGTTATATAAATCATCAAAGGAATCTTTTTTTTACACAACACATGCTTGGCTTGCTTTACACGCAATCGCGACCTTCCTCGATAGCTTGCGTCGTACGCAATACCGAGTTTCACTAAACAACATTATGCTATTAAAACTAGCCGTTATGAATAGTAATAACCACTTTTTGAAATTTTATAAATTTTATTTTTCAAAAGGGACTTCATTTTTGGACTCAGAATATCGAAATTAGCCTAGGGTGAAATTTTGGTATTTTTCTGAAAACTTTCAATTTTTGATGAATAGTGAAACCACTAAGTGGTAGGTTAAAAACTGAATTTTGCATAAAACTTAATTTTACCGCTTCTGTGAATGAAATTTCAAAAATCCGAGAGACACGGTTAATATCAAGGACTAAAATGTGGTTCAATGAGATGAAAATAATTTTTTGGTGAATAGTAACTTTTTACTATTTTTACCGCGGTTAATAGTAAATAGGGTAACTAAGGGTAAATATGATATTAATATTACCCTAACACATGTCCTAATTCTATTGGACAAGTGTAATTCGACCAAAAACAAACTTAGGAATAAAATATGACCATTTAGGCCCACTTGGATTAGATTAGGACATTTATTATTAATTTATTTAAAGAAGGGTTAAAATAGTTAAAATCAAAGTTTAATAAGTAAATCATTTTTAATATGGGGTTATACATAAGATAAATTAGATTGTAAATATTCATTAGAAAGCTAAAAAGATTTCCTACATGATGGTATTTTAGTTGTAATTTTTAGACATCAAATAATTTAATTTATTTATGACACAAAGATGATGCAGTAATTATCTTATTAATGAAATATTGAAAAAATTGATAATATAAATACCAAAATATATGTAATTTAAGACTTTTTATGAATTCCACTAATTTTCTAGGTTACTATGATATATTATTGTTGATTTAATCAACTTGGTTCGAACATATAATTCTGTTATGACTTTCACAAAAATCATATATCAAATAGTGTCAAAATTGACACAAAATAGTTTTTAAATAAAATATTATATTATTAATTGTTATTTTATTCCTAAAAATCTAAGGTTCGGCCAAATGACTTAGATAAGGATATATATATTAATAATAAACAATTTGGGGTTCGTTTGGCATGTTATAGTAAGTGTATTAACCATATAGTGAAAGAAAACAAAAAGACACGGTAAGAGTTAAATTATTTAACTTAGAGTTAAATCTAATTGATAAGGTTAAAATAATAACCTAAACTTGTCTAAATCCTATTGGTTGATAGGATTTCGACCCTTCCCCACTTCATCTTCGAAATAAGACCCTTTTGAACCATTATAAACCGATTTTGACTTTAATATAAAATAATATTTTGAGATATTCCTAAGGTGCCCCTCTCCTCCCTTATAAAAGGGCACCTCCTCCCCCTCCTCCTCACACCAAAATGAGCACTCAAGCTCGGCCAACCCCTGCCATTTTCTCCTCTACACTTCCCTAGAATAATCCTAGAGGTCCTGGTCTTCTCCAAAGACCAATCTTAGTTCCTTAAGTGGAGGATTCAAAGAAGCGTTCCAAAGAAGAGGTAATATCCATTACCGATCTTTTCAATTTCTTTCTTCTTCAACTTCTTCTTCTTTAGTTGTTTCATGATAAAGTAATAACATCAGTATTACTTACATACTGATATGTTATTATAAATATGAAACAACCCTAATTCACCTTCTATCCATCCTACGGAAAAATGAAATCACCGCGCGTGCGTACGTACGGAATACCGTCTCCACGCCGTGGTGTAATCTATTTTCCACCATCACCTTACAAGGATGGGTATAATGGTGTAATGAGTAACTAAATATGATTATTATGAAGTAATATTGATACTGAAATGATATATATATACTCCAATACAATTCCACGATCATAGGAATGATATCATCACTCGTGCGTACGTACGGAATACCGTCTCCACGATGTGATGCGACTCGTTCTACATGATCTTCATTTTGTAATGATTATATAAATGAATTGAATGAATGAATATGTTATATAATACACTAATACAATTCTGGAAATGAATTATCTATAACCTAAAGATAAGAATAAGAATTTATTCGACAAAACACGCATAAGAACAAAAAGTTATAAAGACCCGAGTAACAAGTAACAATGAAATATTACTAACAAGAAGCTAATAATATGACCATATATGATATCATATAAATATGTATGATTCTGGAATAAGTCAATAACATTATTTAAACCATTATACAGGAGCTTCGGACACGTACAAAGCTAATCGGACCTAAGGTAAGGGAAATATCACAATCTCATTTTTATCCGAGATTGTTTATTCGTAAGTATTTACTGGGGTGTATTTTATCATCCACATCCATGTTCCCTCAATATGTAATATTGTTTCCATCCACTTGCAATATTTTAAATCCAAATTTTACCCTTAGGTGAGTTTTTAGTAAAGAATATGAAAGGAATCTTTTGTCGTTTTTCCGTACGAGGTACTTTTTGACTTTTCCGACAAAAGTACGAAGAATGTTTTTTTTAACTTATACGGCATGAATGTATTTTTAAAACATTAATTCAAAGAATTTTCCTTTACAAGTTTTAAAGTTTATTTTTAATCAACTTCTTTTATTTTAAAGTTGTATGACATGTTATGAAAGGAAAAATGTTTTTGAAGAAGAAAGGATATTTTCCTCAAGAATGGAGTTCAAGTGTTTTATCAAAATTATTTTCCATCTAAGTTAATAAAGGGTTATATTTTTATCCCTATTATTACATTGATTTGATCATGTTGTGATGGAATTATTTTTATGAATTCCTTTATCTTATATGAATTGATTTATGACGTCATGATGTTTCAAGAATCCCATTTTTGTTACTTGTGTTATGCGATGATGTATGTTTTATGATTATGTGGCACACATAAGAAAGGATTCATTATAAGATGGGTGGGACCTATATCTCCCTCCAATGCATTGGGTAAAGACTTTATATCTCATGAGATAGACATGGCTGGAACGGAAGGTTATTTCGGTTCAGTGATACAGGACTGAAACGAGGAGTGAACTCGGTTCAGAAAGGGACTTTGTCCACTAAGATAGTCTTGGCAATGAGTCATGACTAACAAGAAATGATTTTCCATGATTATGTGTGCATTCCACAAAGTTTCAAGTTTTATGTTATGATTATGGGGATCTCATTTTCACTTCTATGATTTATTCCATGTTAAGATATTATGATCTCTTTTGCAGGTTTTGATTTTCAAAAAGATATGATATGATTTTTATTTCCTTTATTTTCCCTTGCTGAGCATTTGAGCTCACCCTTTTATGTTTTCTTTTCCCCAGGTCAGGAAGATGGATATTAAGTAGAATATGCTAAAAGGGACCCTAGATATGATGAAATAAATGGGAGACACTGTAGAAGATTTATGAACCAGTTGTTTATGTTTCCCAGTTTCTAAAGACACTATACCTATACGGTCCTTTGTGGTTTTGTCATATGTTGTAATAAGTGTGCTTCAATTTTTGAAGTATTAAAAATGTATGTAAAGTATGGGTCATTATACAACGGATCAAATCTAGAGGGACCGAATAGTTTATCTATTTTGGAAATGTAGATTACATACCTAGAACCAATTTTACACTTATAAAAATAAATTATAATTCTAAAATAATAAAAAATGCTCAGTATCCTTGAAATTCATTCCAAGAATTCATCTTCATACCAAGGTGAAAGGAAAAAAATAAGGGTGACCTCAAGGGCTCATTAATCATAATGTATATTGAAAATTATCATGAATCAATATGACAAGAATAAAACATTGATCGAAAAAATCCATATAAATAATCACATGAGCTTACAAATCGCCCATGGTTATTATAACTAATCAAATAATCACTATGAATAATATTAATTAAGGAATTCATAATTTTTTATTTAATAAATATCAAGATCTATCCTCAAGATAATAACTATAAATATCTATCCTCATGAAAATTTAAGTCTATGAATAGAAGCCCATCTAATTTGTGTCAAGATCTGTCTGCCAAACAATTTAAAACATCTTGGAAACCAACATGATTGGTTTGTCGCCAAATTTTTTCCCCCATGATACTACCGATACATTCAATGTATTTCATTAATTTCATCCCAAAATTTATGGTTTATTTTCAAAAAAATATTAATATATATATAAATTAATTTAAATAATAAATAACGTGCCTTATCAAATATCCATTTTGAGCAAATGGTACAGATTAATCAACATTTCTCAAATAAATCATATAAAATTCAAAGTGAACAACATACGTAAAAAATTGTATATGGTTTAAGAAATAATCATATATATCATATAATAATATTAATATTAAAATAAATTAAATTTCCAATGAAAAATATTACAACAAAGTGATTATTTAAAGAGAAACTTGACAAAGAAAGTTATATTTCAATGTTTAATTTAACCAATTGTAAATTTTAAAATAAAACCCCATGGATGAGATAATCCAAATTAAAATGTAAAATACCATGGTAAAATTGTGAATTGTGACATTAAATTACAGAGGTAAAGAATGTAGACCACATAAAATAAATATGTTGTGAAAATGGTGTGTGCCGTATAAAAGAAAAAGTGAGAAAAAAATTCTTACTTTGAGTATGACTTCTCATTTGTGTATTTATATTCCTAAATAACAAATTTATGTTAAATATTTACTTGAAATATGATATTTTTAAAGTTTATTATTACTTTTAATTCACTTATTACAATGTTTTATACAACTACTTATAAAATTAAATATAGGTAATGTGTTTTGACCAAATTTGGTTCATGTGGTAAAAAATAATTTGTTAGGTAAAATATGGTTGAAGGTATAATTATATAAAAATATAATAATTAATAATTATGAAATAATTATCAAATTTATAGATAAATTATACTTTTAAAACCATTCCTGAGTTATGGTTGTGAAAAAATGAACCAACGTTACAATCATGGAGACGGCAGGCCATACGTTCTCATAAGAAACATTTCCACTTTTAAATGATCGTTATGAAAAGAAGGTAAGTATACATTTATATTTTTATAATGATAATTATATCATAAATATGATTATATTTATTCATTTATACTTATACATATATATAACTCTTGTTATGTAAAATCAATCACATTGCATCGAGGATGCGGTAGTCTGCACATCCAAGAACGATATTATCACTTTTTGTGTGTTTGAAAAGGATAATAAGTAAAATGATATATTATATTTATAGAAGGTTATTTACATAATTAATACCATATAAATTTACTAAATGTAACATATTTTTAATTAAAATCATCATTAATACATTACCTGTAACATGCGATCATACATATCATATTGAGAAGGTGATAGTCCACATGTCCAAACACGATGTTATCATATTTACCCAAAATGGAACACATGAATGTTTTTGTTATATAAAAATTAAATAATTATTATGAAAAAATAAATATCACATATATAATATAAACATAATTTTTCTATAATAACTCTCATCCATGAGAGGTGGTAACGGAAAAATGAACAATATTTTTTCGTGAGGCGGCAGTCCACCTTATACACGAACAGTATATTCATTACCCATTTTATGGAATTGTGTGTAGGTGTAGGTATTAACATTATCATAAATACACACACACACACACACACACACACACATATATATATCATACTTATTTTATTTATTTTTCATGTAATACATATAATTTAATTGCTTGAGAAATAAATAAAACAAAATTGATCATTGAAGAATGTTACCTCTTTTCACGTAACTCTTTTGGTTTTCACCAAAAAAAAATCCTTTCAATTCATTCTAACAATAGTTAGGATTATAGGTTTAGGTGGTGGATTTTGAGATATTATTTTTTTCATATTTTTGATGATCCAAATGGCTTGAGGGTTGTGATGAAATAGTATGGGTGAATTTCTATTTATATTAGAGGGGTAGTGGAAATCTTCAAAATATAATATGGTAAACAATATTGGGAGGTCTCCCATACCTTATGTGCCAAAAAAATAAAAAAAAATGCATTAATATGAATGTATATTCTATAAAAACTTCCAATACAAAAAATAAGTGCATTTTTATAATATGGACCCTTAACTTCTATATTTCCCCACATTCATGAATTTGGTTTTTATCAAAGTAACTAGTTTTTTAAATTATGTTATTTAACAATAATGAAAAATTAAATTTATATTTATTATAAAATATAGTAAAAAAGTATTCTAAATATAATATCAAATTTACAAAATAAAAAACTCTTGTATTTTGGAAATTAATCTTAACAGAAGCACATCTAACGCGCAAAAACACTACTTTATCTTGAACTGTGCTAAAAATGTTTTTACTATTTAGGGATCAATATGTTCTGTATAAAACATTATTTGGTCCTTTAATAGCTAATATTTGATATTTATTGAAATTTAAAAATCAATTTTAAGAAGATAGTATTTTTAGTAAATTATAAATCATTAAATAAAATATCATTTATTATTAAATAACATTAATGTTAATTTTCACGTTATTTATTTGATTTAAATTTAAATATATCATGAAAATGATTTAATTCAATTATATAAACTTAAAATATCTATAATATTAAATATTAATCAACGAAAATAATGTGAAATAATATTTCACTCACTTTTCTTCACATTTAAATGTTTTAGTATTGTTTTTTATATTTTATTGTTAATTAAATACTCACTATATTGGTATTTCTTAATAATTTTAAGTAAATAATTCATCTATTAAAATTATTGAAAAAATATGTTAAAAATAATAACTCACTGATATATTTTAATTATATGTATAACAGATAAATTTTTTTCCATAACTCATGGATTTAGGAATGTTACAGATAAGGAAGGTTCTTTTTTGTTATTTTCCTTGATTAACTGATTATGTAGGTCACATTCAAGAAATAGTATCACAATAATTCATAAAATTACAATAATGATGTTATATGGTCAAAATATGGGAATCCAATGCATTTTGGACAAGTTTCTATGCGATTTCCCCTTTAAGATTAATGTTTACCCACTAAGTAAACTACTTTTTACCTCAATCATTGAGATAATTTTTAATTACATTCACTAATATTTTTGGTTAAAAATTAAGTGGTGTTATAATAATATTAATATTGTACTAATTAAAACTATTTTTTTTTGAAATTCAATTCATAGAAGTTAAAAAATTAAATTTAATGCTAATCCAATAGGCACGATAAGAAATAGAGGTTTTAAGTGAAACTGTTCCAAAGTTCCAAATGATTTTATATCTAAATTTAGTATAATATGAAACCAATGTGATAAATTGGATTAATATTTGTAATATTTTTATATTGGTACATTAAAATAAATTTTAAAAACAATTTACCATTAATAATTATTTAAACAAAAATATGGTTTTCAACTAAACTGTTATATTTTTCACTATTCATCAGAAAATGTAACATAGAAAAATAAAAAAACCACCATAAGATAATTTTGAAATTCCATGTTTAAAAATTATTTTTATTTTTAAATATATAATTTTTTAAAATTTAGTTTTGAAATAGGTGTTCTATTAAAATTTGGTAAAACTCATTCTTGTGTGTAACGCAAGATAACTCTGTGTTGTGTGTAGTGTAAGATCAACACGGTGTTGTATAAAAATCAATCAAGATAACTCAGTGTTGTGTGATGAGTTTGGCCTCCAATCCCCTCAACCAATATTAGTTCCTAAGTATAATTAAAAAAATCCCAATGATCACATTCCTTTGGAATGCATGTTAACAACCCATTAGGGATTTGGTAACTGTTGGTTGTTTCCAGTTCCAAGAATAAACCCCTTTAGAAAACATATATAGAGTGTGTGTTTTTAATGTATAACCAATTATTCACACCACCACAGGGTGAGTAAAATAATGGTAATCCTAATGTAAGAACATCATTACCCAAAATAAATTTTTCAACTACATGTCACATCATTCCATATTACGTAATCTTATGAAGAAAATATGGGCTCAATGTGGATCATTTAAAAAATCAATCATTCATGAGTTTTTTTACTTATGATGTTGCTTTAATGGGATTTCTTATTATCATTTCTTCTAAATATTCAGGATCATGCACAAAAATCCATTTAATCAAATATAGAATCTAACCATCAACGACAGATGTTTGTATCTTTCACCATATGACCAGTGTCTTCATCCAACCAGATGGGAACTTATCCCACCATTCATCTTTAACTCCAAGGGTTGAATGAACTAATTTGGGAGTATTATCACAAGAGTACAATATCAACCATGGATGTTTCATGAGAATATATCTCAGACATGAGGCATATGTAGATTTATTCCCAGTGATGTGTGGTTACATAGAAGAACGAAGCACCAATTTCAATTTCTAAACATTTTGGGAGCCTATATTGAAATAAAATAGTACGTCCCCCAATGTAATATGGAGTTGGATCAGGTGGATGATATCAGCCTCATCCCAAAAATATAGGATTCACCATGTAAGGATCCTCCCAATAATGAATTAGCATATATTCCCACTCCAGCTAAACAATTCGGCCAACATATCATAGAAGAATTTGCGGGGAAGACCTTTATCCCTACACACATTCTAAAATTTTGTCATAATATCTTCAAAACATTTATGTAGGTAGGGGATAGGAACACAACCCCATACCCACCATAAGATTATTTATTCAATATCATTTGACGGATACTCAAAAAAAATACATGTATTCATGTTATTTTCTAGTAGGTTCGTTATAAATATCTCATGTTAAATGGATTATGTTATTAGGAAAACATTCCAATTCTATTTGGGGATTTTCAGTAAATTTCAATGGAAACTTAAAGTTTGGAAAAAATCTATACCAAAATCCAGGAAGACAATAATAATACCCCATCAAAAAATGAGTCTTCTTTAATCGTGATTCCATAAATAAACTATATGTCCACAACATTCATCTCTGATCTCTCAATAAAAAACTGAAAATAAATATTAGAAATGGTGGTTTAAAACCGAGAAGCAGTCCTATAATCAAACTATAATTTATGATAGTCTTATTAAATCCTTCATACACCTATCAATGGTGGACCCATGTCTATTGGAATAATTATCAAATCATGGAATTTTTATTTTTAGTTGTAAAGGTACTCCCTATAACTTTACTACCAGTATCTTTTTAGTTATTAATTAGAGTGTTCACCCATAAGGCCTCATTAATTGTTATACTAAGAGTGATCATATTACCCATTCTTATGATGTTTGATTTGGAAGCCCTCTTCCTAATCAGAATATGAAATTGTCATCTAGTTAACCAATTTCCATTTTGTACCCCTGAAGGTCCTATCTAGGGTATATGCTAAAGGATTCATCCATATGGCCAAACATTAAGCCATTACGATGGTCCTCCCCATGTTCACTATGAAGGTCCATCTCATATTGATGACCCATTTCAATAAGGATATCATACCCTTTTAAAACCAATTATGGGAAATCCATCATATCATGATGTTGTTTGGAAGATGAATTTATCCAATCTTGGTGAATTTTCAATAATAAGAAACACACTTTATCAACAAGAATATAGCTGAAGGAATTTTTCATTTTTTGATCCAACCTTGGATAACCTGGATTCTATCAATACATAGAGAGTTCCTTTTAATCATTTGTTATATTATAAGCTCGATAGTAAGCATACACACTATTCAGATCAAGTGAAAAAATCAATTATAAAATATGAAGAGAAAAAAATTATCATGAGGAGAAAACATGCCGAAGACAATATACCAATCATGTTCTAGTATCTATCCCCTCATAAGTATGATGTTAAATGGAATTTTACTAAGGAATTAGTACATTACAATCATCTAAATGTTAGTATTACTCTTGTAATGACCCAAACATTCATTAATGGATATCCCTCTTGATCTAATTAAATGCATCTTTATGTAAAATTTTTATATAAAATTTCAACTTCTATGGTTTTATATTTTTTGGATTTTAAAATACTGTTAAGAACCTTGACCATTGTTAATATAGTCATTGAACAGTGATCACATGATTAGTATAAATATAGGGCTTTAACAAATCCAATTTACTCAGAAAAAGGATGTGATGGCCTTATCCAGTAGGCATGCCCCATACAAAGCCCATTTGTCAGTGCTCGAAAAGGAGGATGCGCCTTTGGGAATTGATCTTGTCCAAGCCCAAGCCGATCTTGAATATGTTATGCTCGAACGGAACCGCCTACGAGAGAAGTGGAAGTTGATAGAGATTACAACCCGACCAATGTAATTCGGGCCACCCCAAGAGTCAGTAACCATCAGACACCTTACTCTTTGGTCTTCTGCATGTGTTATAAGGGGTTATGTAACAAAACCATATTATTATGTTAACTTATATTATATTTTTATATAATAATGAATATACTTTCATATTATTATTGTTACCTTGTAAATAGTTTTTAAAGCATAAATAGTATTTTTAGTTAATATTCAACTAAGAAATCTATTTTGATGAATTAACGAAATTTTAATTAAATATTATTTTAATAAAATATTATTATTATCAGAATATTAATTTTTATTAAATATAAATGATAGTATAATTTTATGAATTTAATCTTAATTTTTATTATGGTTTGAAATCCATTTTTGTCAAAACCCGTGAATTTTCGATAAATGTAATTTTTTAGTTTAAAAGTAAAAAATTAACATATTTATAAATTTATTTAGATAAAGTAAATATTATTTCTGGAATTAGGACATTGATATAATCCAACGGTGAATTTTCATATTTTTTTGAGGCAGTCAAATTTTTGGGAAAAAATTAAATACCGTTTAAATATATAATCTGTTTTATGACATCATAATGACCTAATAGTAATGTAATAACATACTATAAGCCTTATGTTCAGAAAATATATGTTTTACCATTAACATAATGTGATTTTGTGTTTTTTTGACTTATTTTACAAAGCATTAATGGACCCTTCAAGGCTTATTAAACATCTTGTCTTTTTAAATTGATTTCCTTGGGAGTGTGACTGACCTCCACATAAGCAACCCTAATATTTTAAGAATTTAGGACTTTGGCCTTATAAAATACTATTTTACACTTCCTTTTTCCAAAAACCATGGGCAAAAACCATAGTCTGGTTTGGGGTTTGGATTAGTTTAATATGAGGTGTCCCAAACCCAGGTAATAATGAATTCCCTCACCTGTCCTTTATAAACCAACCCAAGCTCCCACTCCCTCCTCACTCAAATACATTGGAGTTCTTCCAACCTCTACCCTCATCTCTCTAAAATCCTCACAAGGTTACCTAAGCTCCCAAGACACCTATCTTAAACCTCTCTCAATCCTTTGGAAGCACACTTCCAAGTAAGGGTTTTTTCTTCCTTTCTCATTTTTTCCAATTTTCTTTAAATTGTTGTACCTTTTAATTTAAATTAAAAAAGTTGGGGTATGGTTCTTCACCTCCCCCATACTACCTTATTTATGTTTTAATGATGGGATACCACTTTATCTCTCACTAAATGCCTCCCTTGTACACTCGTTACTATGCCGAAATTCTGAAAGGAATTTCTCTCTCCTCTTTTACATTCATGCAATTCTTTTGTATCATGACTCTAAATTCCATTACAATTGTTGGGACATATATCTATATTACCCCATTACTGTATATTTTATGTATATATTATGAGACACCCCTTTCTCTCTCCTCAACCATTTTTATAAATTCTTACATCACGCAGTTACGCTGCCAAAATTGCACCGATTTTCCAAGCCAATGTCATTGGTTAGTGAATACCATGACCCTTTCTATAACAAGGATATTCACCTTTATGCACATTTAATTATTGATTATATAGTTTAATGTTTGAATTACACATTTTTTTCATTTAAAAAATGGTTATGTTTAATCAATCCATGTTATATGATCCATGTGGCACACTTAAGCATGAAATGAAATGTTTAAGAAGAGTGTTCCCTTATAGTGTTCCAATGCATTGGGTTAAGAATAGTATCATGATACATTACTCATGATAATTAAAGTGCAATGAGTTTTTACTCATGCTTCATGCGCAATGAGTATTTACTCATTCTCCATGTGCAATGAGCCTTGGCTCACGCAAATTCCATTGTAAGTGTTGTTTCCACATTTCCATGTTATGATTATCATGCATTATCATGACTTTATGTTTATACATCTATTGTTCTCTAATGATATTCATATTTTATAACAGGTATTGTATTCCTCGTGTTACTCCATGTTTATTCCCTTGCTGTGCTTTTTATCTCACCCTTTTCTTATGCATGTCCTTAGGTTCTCCCATGAAATGCTATGTACGAGGCAATGTAGTGGTCATGTAAAGGATGATTTCAATAAAGATGTTGTTTTTCATGTTTTAAGTTGTTATTTAATGATCCTAATATCCAAGGACACTAGACCTCTCATTATTATATGTTGTATCGAATGAAGTTTATGCAATAAATAATGTTTAATTATGTAATAAAAAGCAGGGTTGTCATAGTTGGTTTCAGAGAATAGGTTAAGTTATTTTTGGGATTAGGATTAGAAAACCCTAGTGAAGCCTTAGAGACAGTAAAAAGCGTAATAAAAATATCCCTAAGTTTTGGTGGGTATTGAGTAAGTGGTTTATCAAGAAAATACGTCCCTGTCGGGATACGAGCAGGTAGAGGTAACTCTAGCATAGATGTATCCTATGGGTAAAACCCGAAAACACTGCTTTGAGCTAGACTTAAATGGGAAATGGTGCACAACAACAGGCCTTGATGAAGTCTTGGTTACAACAATCCCTAGGGATATGCTTTGGTAAATTGACAAGCTTAGTATGAACCATTATTAAGGGACAAAAAAATTCCATAAGAATATATGTTAAAAAGTATATCATGGATAACGTAGACTGAATCCACTAGATTCATATGTTGAGGAAATAAGAGTTATTTAAAGGTAATAAGTTGTTTCCTTGTATTACCCTTTTTTAACCCCTAACTTTCCTTTTATTTCAGTAAATGGTTGGTAATAGGAGGACTCGGGCTAAATATCAATGTGAAGATCAATGTGATGACTGTACTAATGAGATTCAAACTCCAATGGAAGCATGAATCGTGAACTTTGTCATGCTTCTCCCTCATATAACTCAGTCCTTGAATAGAAACATGGGTAAAGAAGAACGTTCAACCCCCCACCCCACTAATAATGAACAAGTTGCTATTGAGAGCTTTATGAGATAAAGCCCTCCTACTTTTAATGGATCATCTGATCCCTTAATCTCTGAAGAATAGATCAACTCCATTGAAAAAGATCATCTCCATCCTTCAAGGTTTTGAACAAGAGAAGGTTCTCCTAGCTGGTTATCGTATGGATGGTGAAGCTGATCAATGGTGGACGTTAATCAAAAATACGAAGCATGAGGAGGAGATCGGGGCTTTGGAATGGAAGGATTTCTAGAAGATGTTTTTGGATAAATATTTTCTGCGCACCCTCCATATTATGATAGAAAGGGACTTCCTTTCCCTCAAGAAAAAAAAGATGACGAAACTTTTGGAGTGTACAAGGAAAACTTCACAAGGCTTGCACGATACGCTTTCAGATTTGTCGTTACCCCCGAATGCAATGTTGACCACTTCTTTGGTTGTCTAAGACCCAGAATGCGGAAAGCACTAGTGATCCGTGACTTCGACGTCTATGAGGAAATTGTCTACTGTGACCTCAAGGTCAAAATGGAGATCATAGAATCGCAGGGGTATCATGGGGATAAGAAGCGTGAGGTATAATTCAATTATGGCGGTCTGATGGATAAATCCAACAGTGCTAAGAAGATGCAACACCCCACTTTCCAAAGGTGCAGAAAGATGCACCATGGAAATTTCCTGAAGGGGATGAGGAAATGCTTTTGGTGTGGAAGATAAAGGAACCTAGCTGTTAAATACCAATAAGAAAAACCCATGGTTGCAACAGAGGAAAGTAATGCTCTGTTCTAACCTCAATGCATTGTTCATTGCTACAACTGCAAAGAACCATGGAATCGTGAAAATCATTTCCCTAAGCCAAGGGTTTTCAGAGGCAACCAACAACATCCATGGCAGCAAGGGTGATATTTTTCCATCACTACTGCCAAAGTGAACCATGACAACAAAGTGGTGGCAAGTTCGCTAGTTATTCATTTAAGAATAGTGAACACACTTTTTGATTCAGGTTCTTCACATTCGTTTATATCTCGAATGTTTAGTAGAACAATCCCAACACCACCACAAATCATGTTAGTGAATACGTCAGTGAGTACGGTAAATGGGTCAATCATTGCATCCCATGGATTTAACTCCTACCCTATCATATTATGTTGATTGAACATCCTGGAGAGACTCCTCATACACCCTCTGGTGGAATTTGATGCAATTATTGGCAAAGATTGGCTTCCTTTATATAGATCCAACATAAATTTCTTTGAGAGGTAAATCACTCTCCATGTGGAGAATCGACCACCGCTTCTTTACAAGTGTAAGGAGGAAGATAAATCTTTTTTAGATCTATCATCTCAAGAATGGATATTAATACCCTATGAGCCCACGTATCTGAATTAGATGATTGTTTCTAAAGAAGGAACCACCTTAGAAGACATGCCTATTGTGAGGGAATTCACTAAAGTGTTTCCCGAGAAATTTCCCAGTCTTCCTCCTATAAGAGATGTGCAATTCTAAATTGAACTTATACTTGGGGTGTTTCCAATATCCAAGACTCCATATAGAATGGATATTGTGGAGCTTGAGGAGCTGAAAAAATAACTACAGGAGAATCTGGATAAAAGGTTTATACACCCAAGTGTTTCACCATGGGGTGCACCACTCCTCTTCATCATGATGAATGATGGGTCAATGCGCATTTGCATCAATTATCATGAGCATAAAAAAATCATGATAAAGAACAAGTATCCTCTCCTATGAATAGATGAATTATTCAATTAGCTGCGTGGAGAACAATACTTCACCAATGTGTATTTTTGGTCGGGATATTATCATGTAAGGGAGAATAAAAAAGATATATAGAAGACTGCTTTTCGTACAAGATATGGGCACTATGAATTCATAGTAATGCCTTTCGGACTCCCAAATCCTCCAGCAATATTCATGGACATCATTAATAAAGTCTTTAGAAATTACCTCGGCATGTTTGTGGTAGTCTTTATAGATGATATTCTAATATAATTTAAAACCAAGGAGGATCATTAGAAGCATATAAGAACTATACTAGAGACCTTGTGGAAGGATAAGCTCTCTGAAAATTATATCAAGTGTGAATTCTATTTGAAGGAGGTATCATTTATGGTCCATATCATCATAATCAATGGGATATCTTTTTATTCCTCTAAAATAGATGCAATTGAGGGTTGGTTGAGGCCAACATTGGTAACGGATATCCATAGTTTCTTGGGGTTAGCTGGATATTATCGACGATTTGTGAGAAATTTCTCACGATTTCCCAACCCTCTTACCAAGATAACTCAGAAGGGAGTAAATTTTTCTTGGAGTGACGAATGTAAAGAAAGCTTCAAAGAGTTGATAAGGAGGCTTATCACTATGCCCGTTCTCACTTTACCCATAAGTGGAGAACTTTTTGTGGTATTCAGTGATGATTTAAAGAAGGTCCAGGGATGAGTGTTGATGAAAAATGACAAAGTCATTGCCCATGATTCAAGGAAATTAAATGTTCATGAACAGAACTATCCAACACATGACCTCGAGTTGGTTGTAGTGATCTTCGCTTTGAAAATTTGGCGGTATTATCTCTCTGGGTAGAAGTGTAAAATATATACAAACCACAAAAGCCTCTAGTATATGTTCACATGGAATGAGTTGAACATGCACCAACGAAGATGGCTAGAGCTGATCAATGACTATGACTGCACAATTCATTACCACCCTGGGTAAGCGAAGAAGGTGGCAGATGCCCTAAGTAGAAAGGACCTAGCGATTCTATCATTGATGAGAATTAAAAATGATCAAATCATCTTAGATTTGAAGAAGATAGACATGGGAATCATAAAGAAGGGAACATCATCAATCCTTTCACAAATGATAGCTCAACCATCACTTTGGGAAAGATTAAAAGATCCTCAAAAAGATGATGTGGGAATTCATGGAAAAGAGGATGCTTTTTGAAAAGGGAAATCCTCGGAGTTTAATGTTAATGAAGAAGGAATTGTACGATTTGGGAAAATACTATGTGTTCCATCAATTCCGGAGCTGAAAAAGGAACTTTTGGATGATACACATAGTTCGAATTTCTCCATTCACTGAAGAAATACAATGATGTATCGTGATCTCTGAGAGCATTATTGGTGGGATAATATGAAGAAAGAGATCACTGAATATACATAAACGTTCATAGTGTGTCAGAAAGTGAAGGAAGAGAGGTAGAAGTCTAAGGGGATGATGCAACAATTTCCCACACCATAATGGAAATGGGAGAACATCACCATTGAATTTGTCGCCGGACTTCCGAAGACATACAAAGGAAACAATGCAATTTGGGTTGTTGTGGATCATATTACAACGGTTTCACACTTCATTTCTATTCAGTAGTATTTCTTATTGGATCAACTAGCATGGATATATATCAGGGAAGTGGTAAGGTTTCATAGAGTACCACTATATATTATGTCTGATCAAGATCCAAGATTCACCTGTTCATTTTGGAAGAGTCTTCAACATGCTCTGAATAACGAACTGAACTTCAGTATGGCCTATCATCCTCAAACTGAAGGCCAATCCGATCGGACTATCCATGTAACGACCCGAAATTTTGAATAAATCTTGTTTCCTAATTTCATGTGTTATTTTTTATACTCAAAAAAAAATGTTTTATTTGATAAACATGATTATAAATAAAATGAGACCATTGGTTTTTGAGTGTTATATGACCATCGGTCAATATGACCACTGGGAACAAAATGTTTTCATTATTGTCTCTAAATTTAAGTAATCTTGGTTAATTATTATAGAAAGAAGATTTGATGGCCTCACCTAGTAGCCTTGGGCCGATCGAAGCCCATCTAACAGAGATTGGGAAGGAGGTAGCACCATTGGGCTTTGCTCTGGACCAAATCCAAGCCGAACTTCATCATGTGAAGCTAGAACGGAATCTCCTTCGCGAGAAGTTCAAACTGATAGAAATTACTACTCGGGCAATGTTGACTGAGCCGCCCCAAAATTCTATCACCCTATCACACCTTACTCTTAGGTCCTATGCTGGTATTATAAGGGGTTATGTAACGAGACCGTAATTTCCTTGTGTAATCTTTTTTTTAAATAAAAATTTGGATTTCTTCTTATGATGATGTTTATGAATTTTCAAATGACCGGATAAATATTGTATGCATATTTTTGTTGAATTTTAGAAAAAGGATATTTTAAAAATGGTTGTGTAAACCTTAAATAATTAAAAATGTGTAATGATTTTCGAAAAATGGTCTTCTACAATTATGTTCAGTACGAAATTTAGAGTCTAATAAGATCAACTTGATTTTTGATGAATAGTAAATTATGAATAGTGATTTTATGATTAGGATTAGTAATATGACCAAATGGATTAGTAATCTCACTTAAAGAAAGTTTTAAAATAATCTAGGCACCTTGATTAAGTAATGTGATTCAATAAAATAGTTAAATAACGGTTTCATTAATTATTATTCAAGTATTAGTTTTTTCAGGTGAATAGTGTTTTTTAATTAAAAATTTAATTAAAAATAATTATAAAATTATTTTTATAAAAATGAATTTATTTTTGAACTCAGAGCATCGATATTATGTTATGGTAATTTTTGGGGTTTTTTCTGAAAAAATGAATTTTCGATGAATAGTGTTTTTATTTAAAAATTAAATTAAAAATATTTAGAAAATTATTTTTATAAAATGGAGTTCATATTTGTAATCAGAGCGTTGATATTTGGTTAAGGTGAAATTTTGGGATTATTCTGAGAAAGTTGAATTTTTGATGAATAGTGAAAATACAGTTTTTAGGTTACGGGTGTTTAATGACATCATTAAATGATGTATTAAGTTTGTAATAAATATGTTCTAATTATGAATAGTGAGATAAGGTATGAGGTGTCCCAAGTGGCCAATACCATGGGCAAATACCATGGGCAAGCCCATGGTTTTGCCAAAACCACTAATGAGGTGTCCCTTTGCCATTAATGCTTTGTCCCCTCACTTTCCCTATAAATACCAAGCCATCCTCTCATCCATTCGACTCCCCACTCTTCCCCAACGAAGTTCTGGTCTCATTACCTCCCAAGGAGTCCTTCCAAGGTGCCCCCAAGCCCTCAAGGTCCCAACCTTTGAGGTTTAAGAGTTACATTTTAAGGTAAGGGATCTGACCCCTCTCTTTCTTTTCAAGTGATCTCTTTTATGTCATTCCTTTTATGCTCCATGTTATTATTTTGGAGGATGTTCTTTTATACTCCTCTTACTGCCCTTTTTATGTTCATATGATGAAAGACCCCCTCTTACTCTCATCATTTCGTTTTAAGAATGTTTAAGTGGCGCCGTTAGGCTGCCGAATTTTCAAGGGATTCATTCACCTCTCTCTTTTTCAAAGTTCTACTTTCATGTCAAGTCTTTCAAGTTCATTTTTATTATGTTGGGGTATGATATCTATATTTATCATACTGGTCTTTTATGATCACATGATGAGAGACCCCATTTTATCTCTTCAATTCAGTATTTTGATGTCTTAAGTGGCGCCGTTAGGCTGCCGAATTTTTAAGTGGTTCTTCACCCTTCTCGTTTTGAAGTTCTACTTTCATGTCAATTCTTTCAAGTTCCTTTCTATTATGTTAGGGTATGATCTCTATATATATCGTACTGGAATCTTATGTTCATATGATGAGAGACCCTATTTGACCTTGTCAATTCAATTTTTTTGAAGTTTAAGTGATGCCGTTAGGCTGCCGAATATTCAAGGGATTCATTCACCTCTCTCTTTTTCAAAGTTCTACTTTCATGTCAAGTCTTTCAAGTTCATTTTTATTATGTTGGGGTATGATCTCTATATTTATCATACTGGTCTTTTATGATCACATGATGAGAGACCCCATTTGATCTCTTCAATTCATTATTTTGATGTCTTAAGTGGCGCCGTTAGGCTGCCGAATTTTTAAGTGGTTCTTCACCCTTCTCGTTTTGAAGTTCTACTTTCATGTCAATTCTTTCAAGTTACTTTATATTATGTTGTGGTATGATATATATATCTATCATACTGGACTCTTATGTTCATATTATGTGAGACCCTATTTGACCTTGTCAATTCAATTTTGTTGAAGTTTAAGTGATGCCGTTAGGCTGCCGAATTTTCACAAGAGAAATCTTGTTTTGTTTTCTTCCTTTCATGTTCTTCATTTCATATGGTATATTTTCAAATTTCATTACCATGTTCATAAATCCCTTATATTTTTTCCCTCTACTGTATGATGGGTCATTTATGAATGTTTAACCCATGTCCCCTCTTTTCTCAATGTTTTCTAAAACCTTGTAACATAGTCGTTATGCTGCAGAATTTTCCCCTCAAAATGCCTCTCTCTTTTCTCAAAAATTATTTTATGTTATAAAGTGAATACTCAAAGCTCTTATTTCTACAAGGGTATTCACATATATATCAAAATGTTCCATTTTAAATTCTGGGATTTACATACATGAGACCCGCTTCCCTTTCCGTGGGTTTAAAGTGCCGTAAAGATCATGTCATTAAAGCAGTTTTTAAAATGTTATGATTATGAAATGAAACCCATTTATTTTATGCTATATGGGTTATTTATGAAATGTTTGATGATGATATATGTGGCTCACATGATAATAAAGGCAAATTTAAGGGTGCGCCCTGATAGCGCTCCAATGCATTGGGTAAAGACTTAATCTCTAGAGATGACCATTTTAACGACGCCTTGGTGAATAACCTTGGAAATTTTTTTAACGACACCTTGGGGATGGAACTTGGTGAAACGAAACGATTGCCAATATTAAATGTTGCAGCCACATCTTCAAGTTATGAAAAAGTTTTATTTTTATTATGATATGCCTCATGATTTCATTTTCATGCCTTAAAGTTCTTTTCATGACTTTATTGATGTATCCCAAGTTCATATGTAAAATGTTTCACTTGTTTCCCTTGCTGGGCCTTCTGCTCACCCTTTCTTTTGATGTATGTCCCCAGGTTATGAGATTCAGTAATGATCCTAGGGTGAACATGAGGAGAAGCCTTTCAAGTGTTTAAGAAGAATTCTTTATGTTGTTTTAATGTTTTAAGTTCCTGGTTTCCAAGACACTAAACCTTAAAGATCCTCGGTTTTGTAAAATGTAATTAAAGTTTATGTGATAAAAAGGTGGGATTCTATAGTTGGTATCAAACGATGGTTTAGTTATTTGTGGAAATTAGGATATGAAAACTCTAGGAGGAACCCTATAGAAAAGTTTAATATAGGAAATCTTCCTGGTATTTTGGTGAGTATTGAGTAAGGGGTTGCCAAGAAAATACATCCCTGTCTGGATACGAGCAGGTAGAGGTGGCTCTGGCACAGATGTACATAGGGGTAAAACCCGAAAACACCGCTTTGAGCTAGACTCGAACGGGAACTGGTACACGACAACGGGCCTTGCTGCACTCTTGGTTACGACACTCCCGGGGGATATGCTTTGGTAAATTCATAAGCTTGGTATGAACCATTATTAAAGGAACAAAGATAAAATAAAATAAAGATTCACATAAGAATATATGATCATGGATAACCTAGATGGGAACCTAGGGGATCACAAGTTAGGGTATAATTTTCTTCTACAAGTTATCCTTATATGATTTAAGTTCCTTTTCATGATTATTGGTTAAGTATTTAAGCCTCTAATTATACTTTATCTTCTTAGTTAATGGTGGGAAATGGAATAACGTTTCCCAACAACCAATGTGATAGGAAATGCGACAATTTCCGTATTAATATGTCAGAGATGATTAGGGGATTAAAAGATGATTATTATTTTGGAAGGCGTTCACTATTTTGGGGACCCTATATGATCGAGGTAAATAGATTACTATAGTATTTTCATTGAGGAGTAAGGTTGACTTATATTTTGAATAATTGATGAATTTAAGGTGGACTTATAGTAATTTAGGTTACTTTTGGGAATGATTAACCTATCTTGGGTAAAATATGTTTAGGTTAGCTACTTTTGTTATAAGATGTTAGGAGTGGTTGATGTTGTCTGGAGATGAACAATGAAGTTGTTTTGGAAGACTATGTTATCAAATCCTTCTTGTATTTGGGTTTCAATCTTAGTTTGGTTTATTTTGAGGAATTTTAAGGACCGTTATTTATGGAGTGGTCTATGATGAACGTTGGGTAGTACCATGGAACTTTGAAGATTTAAAAGTAGGTTCTATTCCTATGGGATTCTTTCTTTTTGAAGAGTTGTTTTACCTTAACCTTTCTGTTTTTGGGATAATGTTTAAAGATAGAAGAAATAGATAGTTAATCTTTTGTAGATTATGTGATTCTATAGAAGATGATTCTTTTGCTTTTATGAGACCAAGTGTTTTTGAATTCTCATCATTTGGCGGAAAGATTAGTGTTGGTAGGGACTTGTTAAAGGATGAAACTCTACTTGAAGGTAGGTATATTTTCTTATGTTTTTGTTCTATGTAGTAAATGAAATCCTCAAAATTATGAAAAGAAATGTAAAACAAAAATGTTGTTGGTTTAAGTTTCCTACTAGGTAATCAAAGACCGTTTACACACATCATAAGTTTAGGATTTTCTCATGGTTAACTTTCTCCTAATCATGTTCTCTATCACTCTCTCTCAGAACTGACCCTTTGTTTTTTCCTCCATGTCCATGTTTTCCTACATGGAACCCGAGTGTGGGTTAACTCGGGTGGCCTTTGTACTTCCTTTTCTTTCTTTTAAAGTAATGGTGTTACTGACTCTTTTTCCGATGTGGGACTTTCAATGAAATTTCAAAACCCAATTTAAAAAAAATTGCGAGGACGCAATTTCTTAAGGGGGGAAGATTGTAACGACCCGAAATTTTGAATAAATCTTGTTTCCTAATTTCATGTGTTATTTTTTATACTCAAAAAAATGTTTTATTTGATAAACATGATTATAAATAAAATGAGACCATTGGTTTTTGAGTGTTATATGGCCATCGGTCAATATGACCACTGTGAACAAAATGTTTTCATTATTGTCTCTAAATTTAAGTAATCTTGGTTAATTATTATAGAAAGAAGATTTGATGGCCTCACCTAGTAGCCTTGGGCCGATCGAAGCCCATCTAACAGAGATTGGGAAGGAGGTAGCACCATTGGGCTTTGCTCTGGACCAAATCCAAGCCGAACTTCATCATGTGAAGCTAGAACGGAATCGCCTTCGCGAGAAGTTCAAACTGATAGAAATTACTACTCGGGCAATGTTGACTGAGCCGCCCCAAAATTCTATCACCCTAGCACACCTTACTCTTAGGTCCTATGCTGGTATTATAAGGGGTTATGTAACGAGACCGTAATTGCCTTGTGTAATCTTTTTTTTAAATAAAAATTTGGATTTCTTCTTATGATGATGTTTATGAATTTTCAAATGACCGGATAAATATTGTATGCATATTTTTGATGAATTTTAGAAAAAGGATATTTTAAAAATGGTTGTGTAAACCTTAAATAATTAAAAATGTGTAATGATTTTCGAAAAATGGTCTTCTACAATTATGTTCAGTATGAAATTTAGAGTCTAATAAGATCAACTTGATTTTTGATGAATAGTAAATTATGAATAGTGATTTTATGATTAGGATTAGTAATATGACCAAATGGATTAGTAATCTCACTTAAAGAAAGTTTTAAAATAATCTAGGCACCTTGATTAAGTAATGTGATTCAATAAAATAGTTAAATAACGGTTTCATTAATTATTATTCAAGTATTAGTTTTTTCAGGTGAATAGTGTTTTTTAATTAAAAATTTAATTAAAAATAATTAGAAAATTATTTTTATAAAAATGAATTTATTTTTGAACTCAGAGCATCGATATTATGTTATGGTAATTTTTGGGGTTTTTTCTGAAAAAATGAATTTTCGATGAATAGTGTTTTTATTTAAAAATTAAATTAAAAATATTTAGAAAATTATTTTTATAAAATGGAGTTCATATTTGTAATCAGAGCGTTGATATTTGGTTAAGGTGAAATTTTGGGATTATTCTGAGAAAGTTGAATTTTTGATGAATAGTGAAAATATAGTTTTTAAGTTACGGGTGTTTAATGACATCATTAAATGATGTATTAAGTTTGTAATAAATATGTTCGAATTATGAATAGTGAGATAAGGTATGAGGTGTCCCAAGTGGCCAATACCATGGGCAAATACCATGGGCAAGCCCATGGTATTGCCAAAACCACTAATGAGGTGTCCCTTTGCCATTAATGCTTTGTCCCCTCACTTTCCCTATAAATACCAAGCCATCCTCTCATCCATTCGACTCCCCACTCTTCCCCAACGATGTTCTGGTTTCATTACCTCCAAAGGAGTCCTTCCAAGGTGCCCCCAAGCCCTCATGGTCCCAACCTTTGAGGTTTAAGAGTTACATTTTAAGGTAAGGGATCCGACCCCTCTCTTTCTTTTCAAGTGATCTCTTTTATGTCATTCCTTTTATGCTCCATGTTCTTATTTTGGAGGATGTTCTTTTATACTCCTCTTACTGCCATTTTTATGTTCATATGATGAAAGACCCCCTCTTACTCTCATCATTTCGTTTTAAGAAAGTTTAAGTGGCGCCGTTAGGCTGCCGAATTTTCAAGGGATTCATTCACCTCTCTCTTTTTCAAAGTTCTACTTTCATGTCAAGTCTTTCAAGTTCATTTTTATTATGTTGGGGTATGATCTCTATATTTATCATACTGGTCTTTTATGATCACATGATGAGATACCCCATTTGATCTCTTCAATTCAGTATTTTGATGTCTTAAGTGGCGCCGTTAGGCTGCCGAATTTTTAAGTGGTTCTTCACCCTTCTCGTTTTGAAGTTCTACTTTCATGTCAATTCTTTCAAGTTCCTTTCTATTATGTTAGGGTATGATCTCTATATCTATCGTACTGGAATCTTATGTTCATATGATGAGAGACCCTATTTGACCTTGTCAATTCAATTTTTTTGAAGTTTAAGTGATGTCGTTAGGCTGCCGAATTTTCAAGGGATTCATTCACCTCTCTCTTTTTCAAAGTTCTACTTTCATGTCAAGTCTTTCAAGTTCATTTTTATTATGTTGGGGTATGATCTCTATATTTATCATACTGGTCTTTTATGATCACATGATGAGAGACCCCATTTGATCTCTTCAATTCATTATTTTGATGTCTTAAGTGGCGCCGTTAGGCTGCCGAATTTTTAAGTGGTTCTTCACCCTTCTCGTTTTGAAGTTCTACTTTCATGTCAATTCTTTCAAGTTCCTTTATATTATTTTGTGGTGTGATATCTATATCTATCATACTGGACTCTTATGTTCATATTATGAGAGACCCTATTTGACCTTGTCAATTCAATTTTGTTGAAGTTTAAGTGATGCCGTTAGGCTGCCGAATTTTCACAAGAGAAATCTTGTTTTGTTTTCTTCCTTTCATGTTCTTCATTTCATATGGTATATTTTCAAATTTCATTACCATGTTCATAAATCCCTTATATTTTGTCCCTCTACTGTATGATGGGTCATTTATGAATGTTTAACCCATGTCCCCTCTTTTCTCAATGTTTTCTAAAACCTTGTAACATAGCCGTTATGCTGCAGAATTTTCCCCTCAAAATGCCTCTCTCTTTTCTCAAAAATTATTTTATGTTATAAAGTGAATACTCAAATCTCTTATTTCTACAAGGGTATTCACATATATATCAAAATGTTCCATTTTAAATTCTGGGATTTACATACATGAGACCTGCTTCCCTTTCCGTGGGTTTAAAGTGCCGTAAAGATCATGTCATTAAAGCAGTTTTTAAAATGTTATGATTATGAAATGAAACCCATTTATTTTATGCTATATGGGTTATTTATGAAGTGTTTGATGATGATATATGTGGCTCACATGATAATAAAGGCAAATTTAAGGGTGCGCCCTGATAGCGCTCCAATGCATTGGGTAAAGACTTAATCTCTAGAGATGACCATTTTAACGACGCCTTGGTGAATAACCTTGGTAATTTTTTTAACGACACCTTGGGGATGGACCTTGGTGAAACGAAACGATTGCCAATATTAAATGTTGCAGCCACATCTTCAAGTTATGAAAAAGTTTTATTTTTATTATGATATGCCTCATGATTTCATTTTCATGCCTTAAAGTTCTTTTCATGACTTTATTGATGTATCCCAAGTTCATATGTAAAATGTTTCACTTGTTTCCCTTGCTGGGCCTTCTGCTCACCCTTTCTTTTGATGTATGTCCCCAGGTTATGAGATTCAGTAATGAGCCTAGGGTGAACATGAGGAGAAGCCTTTCAAGTGTTTATGAAGAATTCTTTATGTTGTTTTAATGTTTTAAGTTCCTGGTTTCCAAGACACTAAACCTTAAAGATCCTCGGTTTTGTAAAATGTAATTAAAGTTTATGTGATAAAAAGGTGGGATGCTATAATCCAAACACTTGAGGACATGTTGAGAGCATGCTCACTGGACTTTAAAGGAGGATTGGATCCGCGTCTTCCTCTGTATGAGTTCTATTATAATAACAGTTTCCACTCGAGAATCCAAATGACACCATATGAAGCCCTTTATGGGAAAAGGTACTGATCACCGGCGTGTTTGGATGAGGTAGGTGAGAGAAAGCTTCTTGGTCCAAAAAATGGTCGAAGAAATTGTGGAGAAGGTGCAAACCATTCAGATGAATATCAAGGCAGTCCAGAGTCGATAGAAGAGTTACGTAGATAACTGTCGACGAGACCTTGAGTTTAAAGATGGAGACATGGTATTTCTATGAATTTATCTAAGGAAGAAGGTCGTGCGGATTAGAAATAAAGGGAAGTCATGTCCAAGGTACATTATCCTCTTCGAGATTCTTGATCGTGTAGGGCCTGTGACCTATCGACAAGAACTTCCACCAACCATGGCCAAAGTACATAATTTCTTTCATGTATCCCTCTTAAGGAATTACATATTGGACCCTACACATGTACTCTCTTCAAAGGTGGTATAGTTAGAGGATGATCTTTCTTATGATAAGAAACCATTTAAGATCTTAGATCATAGATAAAAAGTTCTATGTATTAAGACAGTTCCCCAGGTCAAGGTGTTGTGGCGAAACCACAAGATTGAAGAAGCAACGTGGGAATCAATGGAAATGATGAAGAAGAGTTTCCCACATTAATTTTTGTGTGAGTAATTGAAATTTCTAGGGTGAAATATTTTAAGGGGGAAGATTGTAACAACCCAAACATTTATTAATGGAAATCTCTCTTGATCTTATTAAATGTTGCATTATGTAAAATGTTTATATAAAATGTCAACTTCTTTGGTTTTATGTTTTTGGATTTTAAAATTCTATTATGAATTGTGACCATTATTAATATATCCATCGAATAGTGATCACATGATTAGTATAAATATAGGGCTTTAACAAATCCAATTTACTCAGAAAAAGAAAGTTATGGCCTCATCTAGTTGACGTGCCCCATACAAATCCCATTTGTCAGAGCTTAGAAAGGAGGTTGCATCTTTTAGCTTTCCTCTTGACCAATCCTAAGTGAGCTTGAATATGTTAAACTCAAGTGGAACCGCCTACAATAGAAGTGTATGTTGATAGAGATTACCACCAGAGCAATGTTATTCGAACCACCCCAAGAGTCGGTCACCATCGCACACCTTACACTTCAGTATTATGCGGGTGTTGTAATGGCATATGTAACAAGACCCTAGTACTATTGTTATGTACATTATTTTTTTTATATAATAATGAATATTATTTAATTTTATTACTGTTACATAGTTAATAAATTTTAAAGCACAAATAGTATTTTTTGTTAATATTCAACTGATAAATCTATTTTGATGAATTAATGGATTTTTCAATTAAATATTATTTTAATAAAATATTATTATTATTATTAAATTAATTTTTATTAAAATAAATTGATTGTATAATTTTATGAATGGAATCGTAATTTTTATTATGGTTTGAAATCCATTTTTGTCAAAACCGGTGAATTTTTGATAAATGTTGATTTTTATTTTAAAAGTGAAAATTACCATATATAGAAATTTATTTAGATAAAATAAATAGTATTTATGGAATCAGGATGTCTAAATTATCCAACGGTGAATTTTTCATAATTTTCTGAGACAATCAAATTTTTTCGGTTAAAACTAAATATGGTTTAAATATATAATCTGTTTTATGACATCATAATGATGAAATAGTGATGTAATAACAATCTATAATCCTTATGTTCCGAAAATATATGTTTTACCATTAAAATAATGCGATTTTGGGTTTTTTTGACTTATTTTACAAAGCATAAATGGACCATTCAAGGCTTATTAAACATCTTGTCTTTTTAAATTGATTTTATTGGGAGTGTGACTCACCTCCATAATAGCAACCCCATCGTATTAAGAAGATCGGACTATGTCCTTATAAAATTATTTTTCCACTTCCTTTTTCCATAAACCATTGTAAAACACCATGGGCTGGTTTGTGGTTTGGATTAGTTTGATGTGAGGTGTCCCAAACCTTAATAATAAAGAATTCCCTCACCTTTCTTATATAAACCCACACATGCTCCCACTTCCTCCTCCCTAAAAGCCTTTGGACATCATCCAACATCTTCCCTCGTCTCTCTAGAATCCTCCCAAGGTGCCCAATCTCCCATGAAGCCTCTCTCAAACCTCTCTCAAGCCTTTGGAAGAACCCTTCCATGTAAGGGTTATTTCTTTCCTTTATCATTTTTGTCCAATTTTATTTAAATTGTTATGCCTTTTCATTTCAATTATAAATGTTGGGGTATGGTTCCAGACCTCTCCCATACTTCCCTCTTTATGTTTGAATGATGGGAGATCCCTTTATCGTTCACTAAATACCTCTGATATACACCTGTTACGATGCCGGAATTCCTAGAAGAGTTTCTCTCTCCTCTTTTACATTCGTGCAATTCTTTTGTATCATGACTCTAAATTCCATTAAAATTGTTGGGACATGTATATATATTACCCCCTTACTTTACAATTCATGTACATATTATGAGACACCCCTTTCTCTCTCATCAACAATATGTATTAATTCTTACGTCACGCTGTTACGTTGCAGAAATTCCACCAATTTTCCAAGCCAATGCCATTGTATAGGGAATAACATGCCCATTTCTCTATGAAGGGTATTCAACTTTTTTCACATTCACATATTGATTATAAAGTGTCATGTTCGAGTTCCACAATCTATTATCTTGTAATAAATGATTATGTTTAATGAATCTATATGATATAATCCATGTGGCACACATTAGCATGAAATAAAGTGTTTAAGAAGGGTGTGCCCTTATAGCGCTCCAATGCATTGGGTTAAAAATTGTATCATGATACATAATGTGTAATGGGTGTTTAATAATTATAATTCAAGTTAAAATAGGTTTTACTAGTGCTTAATGTGAAATTAGTATTTACTCATGCTCCAAGTGCAATGATCCTTGGCTCAGGCTAATTCCATGTAAAGTGGTGTTGCCACATTTCCATGTTATGATTATCATTATTTATTATGTCTTTATTTTTATGCTTCTATTGTTCTCTAAGGATACACCTATTGTCTAACGTGTATTTTAATCCTCATGTTACTCCATGTTTATACCCTTTCTAGGCTTTATAGCTCACCCTTTTCTTATGCATGTCCTCAGGTTATCCCATGAAATGCTATGTACGAGGGAATGTAGTGGTCGTGTGAAGGAAGTTTTCAATAAAGATGTTTTTTTCATGTTTTAAGTTGTTATGTAATGATCCTATTCCCCAAATTCACTAGACCTATAAATCTTCTATGTTGTATTAAATGAAGTTTATGTAATAAATTATGTTTAATTGTGTAATAAAAAGCAGGGTTGTCATAGATTTTATCAGAGGATTGGTTTAGTTATTTCTGGGATTTCGAGTAGAAAACCTTAGTGAAGCCTTAGAGACAAGACTATGTATAATAAAAACATCCCTATGTTTTGGTGAGTATTAAGTAATTGTTTTATTAATAAAATACATTAATTTCTGGATACAAGATGGTAGAGGAAGCTTTGGCACAGATGTATCTTAGGGGTAAATCCCCAAAACACCACTTTGATCTAGACTCGAACGGGAATTGGTGCACGAAAATGGGCCTTGCTACACTCTTGGTTACGAAACTTCTAGGGGATATTCATTGGTAAATTCACAAGCTTAGTATGAACCATTATTAAGGGACAAAAAAATTCCCTCAGAATATATGATAGAAAGTAGATGATGGATAACAAATACTGAATCCAATAGATTATTATGTTAAGGAAATGAGAGTTATTTATAAGTCAACATTTTTGTCCTTGTATTACCCTTTATGTGTTACCCCTACCTTTATTTTTATTCGATCCAATGGTTGGTAATATGAGGACTCAGGCTAACAATCGATGTGAAGATCAATGTGATGACTGTACTAATGAGATGCCCAATCCAATGGGTGTGGGAATCGCGAACTTTTTAATTTTTCTCTCTCATCTAACTCATGATTTGAATAGAAACATGGGTCAAGAGGAATGTTCAACCCCCCACCCCCAAAGAAAGAACAATTCTCTATTGAGAGCTTCATGAGACAAAGGCCTCCCACTTTTAAAGGATCACCTGTTCCCTCAATTGCTGAACAATAGATCTAATCCATTGAAAAGATATTCTCCATCCTTCAATATTCTGAACAAGAAAATGTTTTCCTCGATACTTATCGTATAGAGGGTGAATCTGATCAATGGTGGACATTGATCAAAAATACAAAGCCTGAGGAGGAGATCGAGTCGTTGGAATGGAAGGATTTATGGAAGATGTTTTTCGATAAATATTTTCCGCTCACCCTCCACATTAATATGTGAAGGGACATCCTTTCCCTCAAGAAAAATGACGACAAATCTATTGGAGCCTGGAAGGAAAATTTCACAAGGGTTGCACGATACGCTTCTGGCTTTGTTGTTACCCCCGAATGCAAGGTTGACCGCTTCTTTGGTGGGCTGAAACATAGCCTGTGGAAAATGGTGGTGATCTGTGACTTTGAAAACTATGAGGAAATTGTATGATGTTCCCTCAAGGTCAAAATAGAGATCGGAGAATCTTAGGGGTATCATGGGGATAAGAAGCCTAAGGTGGAATTCAATGCTGGAGGTCCGATTGATAAATCCAACGGTGCTAAGATGATCCAACACCCCACTTTCCAAAGGTGTAGAAAGAAGCACCCCAGAAATTCCCTGAAGGGGACAAGGAAATGCATTAGGTGTGGAAGAGAAGGGCACCTAGATATTAACTTCTGACAAGAAAAACCCATGGCTGCAAGAGAGGAGAGGAATGATCTGTTCCAACCTCAATGTGTTGTTCATTACTACAACTAAAATGTACCAGGGTATTTTTCAAATCAGTGCGCTTGGCCAAGGGTTTTCAGAGGCAACCAACAACCTCCAAGGAAGCAAGGGTGAGCTTTTTCCATCACTAATGCCAAAGTGAGACCTGAAAACAAAGTGGTGTTAGGTACGCTAGTTATTCATTGAAAAATTGTGAACGTACTTTTTTTATTCATGTTCTAAGAATTCTTTTATATCCCAAAAGTTTAGTATAATAGTCCCAGCACCACCACAGATCATGTAAGTGATGATGTTAGTGAGTATGATAAATTGGGAAATCATTGCATCCCATGAATATAACTCCTCCACTATCATAATCTGTGGATTGTACATACCGTAAAACCTCATCATACTCCCTCTAGTGGAATTTGATTCAATTCTTGGAATGGATTGGATTTACTTATATAAAGCTAACATAAATTGTCATGAGAGGGAAATCACTCACTATGTGGAGAATCGACCCCCGATTATTTACAAGTGGAAGGAGGAAGTTGAATCTTATTTAGCTCCATCATCTCAAGAGTGGATATTAATACTCTATGAGAATGCGTATCTGACTCATATTATTGAGTCTAAGGAGGCAACCATATTAAAATAAATTCCTATTGTGAGGTAATTTGCTGAAGTGTTTCCTGAGGAATTCCCCAGTCTTCCTCCTAGAAGAGATTTTTAATTCTCAATTGAATATATACCTTGGGTGTTGAAAATATCCAAGACTCCATATAGAATGGATGTTGTGGAGCTTGAGGAGCTGAAGAGACAACTACAGAATAATCTTGATAAATGGTTTATACACCCAAGTGCTTCACCATGGGGTGCACCATTCCTCATCGTCAAGAAGAAGGATGGGTCAATCTTCCTTTTCTTCGATTATCGTGATCTTAACAAAATCATGATAATGAAAAAGTATCATATCCCACGAACAAATGACTTGTTCGATCAGTTTTATGGAGCACAATACTTCTCCAATGTGGATTTGTGGTAGGATATTGTCATGTAATGGTGAAGAAGGAATATATCCTCAAGACTGCTTTTCGTACAAGATACGGGCACTACAAATTCATAGTAATTCTTTTCGGACGCATTAATGCTCTAGAAATCCTCATGGACTTGATGAATAGAGTCTTTTCAGATTTCCTCAAAATGTTTTTTGGTAGTCTTTATAGATGATATTCTGATATACTCCAAAACCAAGGAGGGTCATGAGGAGCATCTATGAACTGTACTAGAGACCTTTCAGAAGGAGAAGCTCTATTAAAAGTATAGAAAGACTGAATTCTGGTTGAATGAGGTCTCATTATTGGGCCATATCATCAAAAGAAATATGATATCTATGGATCCCTCCAAAACAAATGTGATTGAGGGATAGCTGGGGCCAACATCGGTAATAGATATAAATATATTTTTGGGGTTAGCTGGATATTATTGACAATTTTTGAGAAATTTCTCACGATTGTCCAACCCTCTTACCAAGCTAACTCGGAATGAAGTAATGTTTTCATGGAGTGATGAATGCGAAGAATGCTTCAATGAGTTGAGAAGAAGGCTTATCACTGTGCCCATTCTCACTTTACCGACAAGTGGTGAAATGTTTTTGGAACTCAGTGATGCTTCGAAGAAGGGCCTCAAGTGTGTGTTGATGCAAAATGGAAAACTCATTGCCTATGCTTCTAGGAAATTGAATGTTCATGAACAGAACTGTCCAACGCATGACCTAGAGTTGGCTACAGTTGTATTCACTTTAAAATTTTGGCGATATTATCTAATTGGGGAGAAGTGTGAAATATGTTTGGACCAAAAAAGTCTCATGTATATATTCACACAGAAAGAGTTGAATAGGCACTAATGAAGACTGTTAGAGATGATCAAAGACAATGACTGCTCAATCAATTGCCACCCTGGGAAAGCGAACAAGGTGGCGAATTCCCTAATTAGAAAGGACCTAGCGATTCTATCCCTGATGAGAATGGAAAAGGATCCAATCTTCTTAGATTTGATGATGAATGGACATGGGAATCATAAAGAAGGGAACGTCATCAATCCTTTCACAAATGATTTCTCAACCGTCACTTTTGAAAAAGATAAAAAAATGCTCAAAAAGATGATGTGGGAATTCAAGAAAAAATTGAAGATATCGCAAAAGGGAAATCCTCAGAGTTTAATGTTAATGAAGAAGGACAGTGAGTTTTTTGAAAAGACTACATGTTCCATCAAGTCCAAAGCTGAAGATGGAACTTCTTGATGATGCACATAGATTGAATTTCTATATTCACCTAGGAAACACAAATATGTATTGAAATATCTGAGAGTATTATTGGAGAGATATTATGAAGAAGGAGATCGTTGAATATACATCATAGTGCCTAGTGCTTCAGAAAGTGAAGGCATAGAGGCAGAAGTCTAAGGGGATGATGAAACTGTTGACCATACCAGAATGGAAATCAGAGAACATCACCATAGACTTTTTCACCGGACTTCTGAGGAAATCCAAAGGCAACAATGCAATCTGGGTTTCTGTGGATCGTCTTACAAAGGCTTCACACTTCACTGCTATTCGGGAGGATTTCTCATTGGATCAACGGGAACGAATATATATCATGGAAGTGGTAATGATGCATGGAGTACCACAATCTACTATGTACGATCGAGATCCAAGATTTTCCTCTGCGTTTTGGAAGAGTCTTCAACATGCTCTGAATACTGAACTGAACTTCAGTATGACCTATCATCCTTAAACTGATTTCCAATCCGAGAAGACTATCCGAACACCTGAGGACATGTTGACAACATGCACAATAGACTTTAAGGGCGTATGGGGTCAACATATTCATCTGGTTGAGTTCTCTTATAATAACAGTTTCCACTCGAGCAACCAAATGACACCATATGAAGCCCTTTGTTGGAAAAGGTGCAGAACACTGATGTGTTGGGTTGAGGTCGGGGAGCGTAAGCAGCTGGGACTAGAAATGGTTGAAGAAATGGTGGAGAAGGTGATGACAATTCAGTAGCATATCAAGGTAGCCCAGAGTTGACAGAAGAGTTATGTAGATAATTGTCAACGAGAGGTTGAGTTTAATGTTGCAGACATGGTATTTCTATGCATATCTCTATGGAAGAAGGTCATGAGGTTTGGAAAGAAAGAGAAGTTAAGTCCAAGGTACATCGGCCCCTTCGAGATTCTTGATCATGTCAGGATTGTGGCATGTCGATTAGAATTTCCACCTACCATGCCCAATGTACATAATTTCTTTCATGTATCCATCTTTAAAAAGTACATACGAGACCATTCACATGTACTCGTTTCAGAGGTGGTACAGTTAGAGGATGATTTTTCTGATGAGGAGAAACCGGTGAAGATCTTAGATCGTAGAGAAAAAGTTCTACGAAATAAGGCATTGCCCCTCGTCAAGGTGTTGTGGTAAAACCACAAGTTTGAAGAAGTAATGTGGGAATATGAGGAAACGATGAAGCAGAGTTACCCACATCTGTTTTAGTATGAGAAAAGGAAATTTTGAGGGTGAAATTTTTTAAGGGGGTAATATTGTAAAGAACCAAACATTCATTAATGGAAATCCATATTGATCTAATTAAATTCCACTTTATGTAAAATGTTTATATAAAATTTCAACTTCATTGGTTTTATGTTTTTTGATTTTAAAATTCTTTTAAGAATTTTTACTGTTGTTAATATAGTCGTTGAACCGTGATCACATGATTAGTATAAATATTGGGCTTTAACAAATCCAATTTACTCAGAAAAAGGAAGTGATGGCTTCATCGAGTAGACATGCCCTATACGAAGCCCATTTGTCATACCTCGGAAAGGAGGCTGCATATTTGGGCTTTTATCTTGACCAATCCCAAGATGAGCTTGAATATTTTACGCTCGACTCGAACCACCTACAAGTGAAGTGGATGTTGATCGAGATTACTGGGAGCAATGTTATTCGAGAAACCCCAAGAGTCGGTCACCATCGCACACCTTACTCTACGGTCTTATGTGGGTGTTATAAGGGGTTATGTAACAAGACCCTAGTACTATGGTTATGTACATTATTTTTTTATATAATAATGAATATACTTTCATTTTATTATTGTTACCTTGTAAGTAGTTTTTAAAGCACAAATTCTATTTTTAGTTAATATTCAACTAAGAAATATATTTTGATGAATTAATGGATTTCTAAATTAAAAAATATTTTGAAAAAATATTTTTAATATTATTAAATTAATTTTTATTAAATATAAATTATTGTATAATTTTATTAATGAAATCATAATTTTTATTAAGGTTTGAAAGCCATTTTTGTCAAATCCCATGAATTTTCAAGAAATGGCGATTTTTATTTTAAATGTGAAAATTAACATATTTATAAAATTAATTATATAAAATAAATATTATTTCTGGAATCAGGACATCGAAATTATCCAATGGTGAAATTTTCATAATTTTCTGAGAGAGTCACGTATTTGGGTAAAAATTAATTATCGTTTAAATATATAATGTGTTTTATGACATCATAATGACCCAATAATGATTTAATAACATACTATAAGCCTTTTTTCGGCAAATATATGTTTTAAAAATTAAAATAATGTGATTTTGGGTTTGTTTGACTTATTTTACAAAGCATTAATGGACCCTTCAAGGCTTATTAAACATCTTGTCTTTTTAAATCGATTTCGTTGGGATTGTGACTCACCTCCACATAAGCAAACCCATCATTTTAAGAATTTAGGAATTTGTCCTTATAAAATATTTTTTTCCACTTCCATTTTCGAAAAACTATGGGAAAAACTAGGGGCTGGTTTGTTGTTTGGATTAGTTTATTGTGAGGTGTCCCAAACCTAAATAATAAAGAATTCCCTCACCTTTCCTATATAAACCCACCCAAGATCCCACTTCCTCCTCACTAAAAGGCTTTAGAGTTCGTCCAAACTATTCCCTCATCTCCCTAGAATCATTCCAAGGTTCCCAAAGCTCCCAAGAATCCTCTCTCAAACCTCTCTCAAGCCTTTGGAAGCACACATCCAAGTAAGGGTTTATTCTTCCTTTCTCATTTTTGTCCAATTTTCATTAAATTGTTATGACTTTTAATTTCAATTATAAATGTTGGGGTATGGTTTCTCCCCTCCCCCATACTTCCCTCTTTATTTTTTAATGATTGGAGACACTTTTCTCTCTAACTAAATTCCTCCCATGTACACTCATTAATATGCCAAAATTCGGAAAGGAATTTCTCTCTCCTCTTTTTACATTCAAGAAATTATTTAGTATCGTGACTATAAATTCAATTAAAATTATTGTTAAATGTATCTATATGACCTCCTTACTGTCCATTTCATGTAAATATTATGATAAACCCCTTTATCTCTCATTAACCATTTTTATGAATTCTTATGTCACGCTGTTACACTGCCAAAATTGAACCTATTTTCCATGCCAATGCCATTGTGTAGTGAATACCATTCCCATTTCTCTATCAAGGGTATTAACCTTTATACACATTTACTTATTGATTATAAAGTTTCATGTTTCAATTCCACATTCCTTTATCATGTAATAAATGATTATGTTTTATGAATCCATGTTATATGATCCATGTGGCACACTTATGCATGAAATGAAATTTTTAAGAAGGGTTGACCCTTATAGAGCTCCAATGCATTGGGTTAAGAATAATATCATGATAAATCATGTGAAATGGGTGTTTAATCATGATAATTCATGTACAATGTGGTTTTACTCGTGCTTCATGTGCAATGAGGATTTACTCATGCTCCATGTGCAATGAGCCTTGGCTCATGCTAATTCCATGTTAAGTGTTGTTGCCACATTTCCATGTTATGATTATCATGCATTATCATGCCTTTATGGTTATGGCTCTATTGTTCTCTAATGATATGCCTATTGTCTAACAACTATTGTATTCCTCATGTTACTCCATGTTTATTCTCTTACTGGGCTTTATAGCTCACCCTTTTCTTATGCATGTCCTCAGGTTGTCCCATGAAATGCTAGGTACGAGGGAATGTAGTGGTCATGTAAAGGAAGTTTTCAATAAATATTTTTTTTCATGTTTTATGTTTTTAGGTAATGATCCTAAGCCCAAAGGACACTATACCTATCTATCTTCCACGTTGTGTCAAATAAAGTTTATGTAATAAATTATATTTAATTGGGTAATAAAAAGCAGGTTTGTCAGAACTCTTATCCGTCTTAAAGATAATTTATTTCCTTAAAATGGATATGTGATTTATCTGATGACATTATAAGAAAATCACCATCAAATTGCCAAGGGTACCTATTCAGTTGTATAGAACCCAAAATCAAGATAACAACATGATGGAATCCAATTTGAATGCCTTAATGATTTTTTTAATGTATTCCATTTGGTGGTTGATTCCTCATATGGTGGCCATATCAGGGGATGGTATTAACATAGAGCATTAACTTTCACCTCAATCTCTAATAAAAAAATGAATCAAAAAGTGATGTCATACAATTTCCTCTAAACTCATATATTAGAATCATGCTCTTCCCAAAAAATATGGTAGGATTAATAGGAATTACCAATGACCCAATATTATAAACATCAAGACCAATGAAATTGATTCATAAAATTAATATTTCAACAAGTATCGAAAATATTGAGAAACATTGTAGATTATGAAATAAAATTTATCAAATAGCATAAATTCCTTTAGAAGAACACAGAACATGAACATATCTTGTATTGAACCCAACTCATTCTCAAAGAATGATATGAATGATCAAGTGGTATGTCATGGTATCCTTGGCCATGATAATATAGTAGAAACCCTTGGATGTAGTTCTGGTGGATTTTTTAATAACTACACCTCCTTCATTTCCACAAAAGTCATTCATAAATATTATGTAAATGAAATGGGAGATGCCCTAACCCACTAGGTAGGGGACCTTTTCCCATCAATATTCAGCCCCAATGAATTCCATATCTTCCCATTATGGGGTAAAATAATATAATGAATCTCCATATCCTTCCTCATCTCATTACCTATCTTTTTTTAGGTTTGTGTACAATGATTTATTTTGGGGAATCTCACTGGATTACCCAAAGACAATTTACCCCAAGAGTATCCTTGATGAAAAATATGTTGCCTCGTAAATTTTACATGTCAAAGTGACAAGTAAGAAGTTCCAATTATATATAATATCATGGCCTTTACAATGTATTCTATATAGATTACTGGCCTTACTTCCCTTCTAATGGTGATATTATGCATTCAATGTTTTATGCATCGGTAAACATCATCATTTTTTCCCTATAAAGAATAAAGAACATGAAACCATTATATAATAATTTGAGGTTAAGGTTATTATTCTAAACATGGTTCACAGAAAAATGACATAAAATAGTGTTTATACCAGAAAAAATGTCTAGAAAAGAATTTTGGTGCTCCCTTGAATACTCAGTTTCCACCACCTCTATGGGATTTGATTAATGATTAGGGTAAACGTATTTATACATCCCACACATTACCTAAGGTGGTGAAACCTCTCACCCTTAAGGAAATATTTTCTCATTATGAGGTGTAGATAAAGTATCAAAAGATACACAATGTGGAATTACTCAATGAAAATATCCCTACCAGATATTTTTTTTTTAAACAGAGCCTCATCCTACCCTCCAAGAAAATATCTCTCAATATAAAGAGCATGGTTTTCCAAAAAAGTAAACCCAATAAACTCATTTTATCTGGGATCTAGAAAAACAATGTATCTAGATCTTATTGAAATAGTACATCCCCAGTTCCATTTATTTGGGATAAAAACATTACTATGTCAAATGCATTACCAAAAACTATTAAATTCTTGTTATCAACCAAAAATTCAAGAAGACCTAAAAAATCTAGGTCCAATCATTGATACCATTGTTCAAATAACAACCCAACTGGTCATCTCCTTTGAGATCATCATCACTTTTTCATAATTAAAACATGATTAGAAGTTATAGAAGGATGTCATACCCAAGTAAAAATGGACAGGAAACCCTACCTTGAATGGTAAGTCACAACTATTACCCTTCCCAACATTGGGAATCCCAAATTTCCAATATTCAATATCTTGGTGGATCTATAACCACACCTGACACATTTTTTACCTTCCTGAGGTCTTGTGATGGAAACCCTTGGGTGGCAGGAAAAATTAAAACTCAAGTTCTATTTGAATACCTTGGAGTGATAAGACTTTTTCTATTATACCATTTACCAACCAATTCAATAAAGGGATTGGAAGATCTTCACTGAAAATTTACTTATCAGTTAATCCCTACACTGTGGAATAAAATTATCCTTTATCACTAAAACTTAGAATGAAAAAAGGGAAGTAGGGTCTCTAAATATTATGTTAAAAGGGGGATCATTGTCATGGGACGCTGCAATGTCTACTCCTGCTCCGTGATGGTGGTGGCTAACATGTCTGTCCCTCCCCCTTGGGTGGGGGAGAGATCTGTGATGTATTTAAAGGGAGAGTAGTTCTCCTTTTACCCCTTTTCCACCCCTGATATTCTTACCTAGTTCCCCCAACGCTCTTTGTGTCCTAAGGATCCTGATGTGTACGTTGGCTACCCTATACTTCTGATTTTGATCGTGGAGTTTAATGAAGCTTTAGCCCTCCTCATCCTGACCTTGATTTATCAATTCCTTTGGAAAGAGCCTTTTGTGGAGTAATTTGATAAGTTAATTTTTTTCTCCTAGGACAAACACGATAGGGAAACGTTGGATTTTCAAAAAAAAAGATCATTATGATCTACTCAATTTATTGAAAGACCTGATCAAATCTTGGTCTAGTGCTTCCCTCAATTGGAACGGGTCCCAATTCTACCTCTACAGATGTACCTAAAAATCATATATAATGTGAGACTCTCCTTAAATTGGGATTTGGGTTAGTTTTCCTAACTTAAATTTAACGTTTGCAAACCCTTTGATAGATAGGATTCTTTGGAACCTCGTTGGTAGGTACTTGTGTTCCGGTAGCTAAACTAAATTTATTTTGCATCCTGTTAATCTGAGAGTTTGTGAGGATTTTGATGCTTTAAAATATTCTTTTTATTACATTTGTATGACTTTATATTTAGAGTTTCATTGTTTTCAACATGTTTTTTATGAAATCACGGGGTTATTTTTGTTTTTCTTGTAATAGAATAGGTTATTTGGTGGTGGCCTATAGGCATGAGTCAAGATAGCTAGATAAGTAGAAGGATGTGATCATATGAGGAAAAAATAAGGATCCTATGTCAAGCACTATGGATTTTTCCTATGTTTAGTTTAAATTGGGTGTGGAGACCATGACAAAAGTTGTTGAGTGTGAATCACAGGAAGGTATTCCTTTTGTGGAAGGAATATTTAGTCGGTTGAAAAAATACATGGATTGCCCTCAACATTTTGTGAAAGTATCTATGGATAAAATGAGTTCAAAGGTTGAAAAGAAAACTAAATTTTTATACCCTCCATCACTTGGTGTTACTATGGGTGGTAGTAGTCATAAGTCTAAACTGGAGTCTCAAACGGTGGATGAGGGAGGTCCCAAGTCTCCCGTGGGTGCTTCATATTCTTAGGTGTTGTTCCCAGGGAGTGGTATCTGGGATAGAGCCCATGGTGCAAATTATATGGAACCCAGGGAGGGTTACCAAATAGGTTTCAATGAATTGATCCAATCCATAGAGAGGGAATACCTAACTAAAAAAATTACATCAATGTTGGTGTAAATTATTGAGGTGGTTATTCACTTTGATTGTTTTTTCCAATGATGAGTTGGTTCAGGAGTTTTAGGAAGATTTGGTCAGGCCCTTCATGGATGGGTAGGAGGTCCCTAGGATCGAGTCCAATAATGACTATTATAGCTACATTGTAGGTGACACAGAGAATGAGATTCAAGGTGGTAGGCTTCCGTGCCTGAGGAGAATTGGAAGCAGGAGGGGAAATAATAAAGAGAGAAAGGATTACTCATATTTTCCACAACCTATGGAGACACAATCAACAAAGATATTGACATCCAAGTAGTTGGACAATGATCCCCACCTTCCCTCTAAGTCTTCTTGTCTACAGTGGAAGTTCATTGATGTGTTGATCAATATTTAGAATTTCTTATGAGCTCGGAAAAAGAAATGGTTGAATATTTCCTATCAAATAATAATACTTAAGATGTAGTCGTCCGAATGATGGAATGTTCATTAAGGGTGACTCTCAATAAAGGGTATTGTACCTAGATTGACAAGAATGACCTGATTTTAGTAAGGGGGTTCAATAATGGGACGATCATCCAAGAGGAGTACATCTAGTTCGGGGAAAATCTGGAGTTTCATTTGAAGATTTTTTAATGGATGAACTAGACACTCAAGTAAACACTATATCTTGGAAATTATTTATTGAGGTTAAATATTATATAAATAAATTATGTTTTAAGGGCTCTATTATATCATTTTATGTTTTAACTCATGGTTTATAACATTTTACATAAAATTATTTTATTAATAAAAATTTAATTTTCAGTCTGCGTGCCTCAAATATTATTCCTAGATGGATGGGTTTTACTTACTCCAAATACTAACAACATCCTCAATAATATTTATTGTGTATCAATATAGATAACATTCATGATGAGATGAAAACTCCACTCATTCCTATAAAGTTCTATGTGGGTTTTTAGGACTTGATATATTTTCATAAAGGATGGAATATCCCACTTTGGGGAACTAAAAACAAGTCTTGATGAACATTTGTAGCAAAATGAAAGAGAACAGGGAAGGTAGAAACCAAAATCTACACACTTACGACAACTCTTATGCCTACTCCAACGTTGAAGACTACACATTATCATGTGGTACCTCCTCATGAATTGCAAAAACAATATTAATATTCCTATTACTATGATATACAGAAGTAGATATGTCTTCAATTAGAAGACCAAAATAATTGAGTTTATTCTTTTTGAGATGAACATTATCATGGATACACTATAGTATCCATGAAAACTAATTTATTAATCGTTCAAATCCAAAAATTATTGATTTTTTTCCTCAATGAACACACAAATTAAATCACATTTCAATAAAAGTTATACCACACCATCTAGGGTTTCATTTTTAAGAAATTATTCAAAATATGGTTGATTATATGAATGTAAATTTGGGTATACTACCAGAAAAAATGGGATGTCTTTATACTTCCATTCTAAAGAAATAAGATAAATGGAAGGGAGTTAAAAACAAGGCTGTATAGAATCTCTATGATTGGATGACTAAATTTAAAATCAACTAGGCTCATCAAATCAATAGGGTATAGTTAAACTAGCTAATTGTGCCCCCATTATCATATGATATGGTGAGACCAACCTTGTTGACACCACAATCCTACAAGATTCGATCTACTAAGAAACAAAATAATCGAAAAAATGTCAACTATATTAACATAAACCCATGTTGATGTTTAATCCATTACTGATTCTCCCATACTTCATGCCTCTATTCCTAATAAGATGGATACCATCCCACCATATGGTATCGCTTGTACTGCCCCAGCTAGAGGAATCTTTTTCAGAAAAAAAAATTCCTTTAGGTTTTATTAATTTCATTCATTAAATGGATACCTTATATAATGATGATAATTATTTGGAATTTGATATCCCCATACCTGATCTAGGACATTGAGGAAGACGTTTTTGGAGATACAAAAGGAAGGGAAGATATTGTCATGGTTGAGACCAACATCTGAGAAAAATTTCCATTGATTCTATGTATGAGGTTGAAAACCAAGGACATGAACTTCAGAATGCCTGAACAAAAGAGATGGAGGAACCCCATTATAACTCAAGAGTCAACCAAATCCATTTATTTTGGAAGTATAACTCAAAAGGACACGACGGTCTTGTAATCCCATGCCTGTAGGCACACCATGTGGGACTAATCCACTATTGATAAGAGTTCCTTACACTTATGTTCATCTTCTAGGACCATCTACCTCAAAGTATTCAACCCTTAAGCCTCATTATAAGGATTATCATTCCACTGGGAGTAATATTAATCTAGCTCAAAAATACGACATCCTAAAATAGTGGGTCATGGTCCCATTCAAACTTTCAATCCTATATGATCTCAATTTACCAAAGGATATATAGAAATCACTTGTAGAAGCTCTACAAATCCCTCATGAGTTAAAAATAAGTTTACCACTAAGGAGGTGTATTACACAAAAATTTATCCAATTAAGCATCAAATGTTTATCTCTTCAACATATCACTACAAGGATGCTATTATATAATGACACATCATACCCTTGAATGTGTACAGTAAGTGAGGTGACAATGAAATATTATGATTTTTCATTGATAATGTTTCAGGAATCATGATCCTTCCAGTTAGAATTCATTATAGATTCAGTTATAGAGAATATAAATTATCCCCTTATACCCTAATACATTGAGAATGTGATATGAATGAGAAAAATACACTAAGTCGAATCAATACTAGAACTCAATTTGTGGACCATGTATCCAATCCTAAAATCATGATTGTTCATAAGGATTCAACTTTTATTGTTATTATATAGAGTCCTTGGATGCATGAACGTGTGCTAGTCCATTCATCACGACACCAATGTATAAAATACTCTTTTAATGGGAACATTGGTAATTTTCCGGGTGATAAATCTCTATCTGAATTATAAAAATCCAAATTCATCAATGCCATATTTTGAAGAAGTGATGGAAAAACACATGACTGACAATTTCACTTGGGTTATTATCCCAAATAATCTAGAGAGAATATAAAAAATCCCATTTAAAGTGTATTTCAATGAATATTTAATATCGATAAATTAGATCACAAATATATGTTTGGATTTGGGAATGTACTCATCAATTATCGTGATATCAATTACATCATCTGAAATATAAAAACCCAAAAGGGTATCTACTAACCACAATAGTGGGAAAACCCCATTTGAAAATTACCTCACTTTTTCCTAGAGTTTCATAAGACCCCTACATCATTATCTAAATCAATAGAAACTCATTTATCACCAATACAGAGTAGAAATTCCTCTACCACATTTTTCTGATGTTGGGATACTGATTTTTATTTTAACTCAGATCATCCCCTTTATCACCAATTCCTCTAGATATTAGTTTAGAGTAAAAAGAATAATATAAACATAATGATTCCCCTAAAACATTCAAAGAAGGAGTCTTAACCACTACCAATGACACCAAAAAATATACACCAATGGAAGGATATATGACATACACTAATCAGTGTGCCAATATCCCTTTTTGACAAGGAGGTATATATATCTCTTACAAAGAATCAATGAGTTATTTTCTCATAGTATTACATATAAATACAATGATATAATCCAATTTTATCCACCCACAACATGGTTTTTCTGAATGATCAACGTAGTTATAAGTAGGAATCCAAAAGAACACATAAAAATCACACTACCAAGGATGAAGTAGAAGTTTATAAGATCCTAAGATAAAAACTTATTCGGGACTTCCAATAACTAATGTGGCTAACCAATATTGTACCAGTAAAGAATAAAAATTGGAATGTTAGATTCTTACTCAATTTCTGGGATATCAATATGTATTGTAAAAAAGAAGGAACTACAAGGGATATAATTCTATTGGGTGATGCCTTTATATTTGTAGACTACTAAAACCACATACCATCATGTCAGGCATCACATTTTAAAACTATTATTAGAAAATTCCATTGAGTGTTACATAAAATATTTTGTGTTGAAATCCATTCAATGTCCTTATTATCATTCTAATAATGAGACTATTTTCGCCAATCTATGACATCACCGCTTTAAAAAAATCGCTTATAATATTTTCAATGTCACCTTAGGAAAATTCTTTGGCATTATAGTTCACCATTGTGTAATTGGATATGAACCTAAGAAGACTAAGGATATCCTTGATATATATACTCTTTCAAACTTCAATTAGTCGAGAGGGATATATGTTTTCCTTTCCAAGATATTATTCTTTATCGAGAATCTTTTAGGAAAATGATTACCCTTTAATAAGGTAATGAAAAAATGACACAATTATCAATGATGTAGTTATTTATATAAATCCAATGATAGCATCAAGAAATATATTTTCGGTCCACCAGTGTTAAATCCACATATTAATAGAAGGGAACTCATTTTTTATGTGATGTACTTAGATTGGCCACTAATCTCTTTCCTCGCACAAAATATTTATTTCAGAAATGAGAAAAACCTCTATTATATCAGTCAAACCATTATTGATACTGATACATGATATTAAAATATTGAAAATAGTTATATTCAATAAATATTCATTGTTCAAAAACTAAATAACTACCTGCATCACCATGAAGTGCACTTGTTCTCCCATGATGACGTGCTAAAATATATCCTCAGTGTTTCTCTATTTATTAGACTATTGTAATGAGAGTAAGTCATTCTACTATATTTTTATATTCTATTCATACCAAAAATTTAAATAAATGGGAATTATTTAGCATATTTCATTATTGATAATTATTTTGTGGAAATAATATAATTGAACAACAAGTTTCCTAAGGAAGGAATCTCCTCTATTAAATATTTATCCCTGACATGGGAGATTCATTTTGATAAAGTCACTATAGTTCCAACAAAAAAGAGAATGGAAGAGCCAAAACTCAACAATTTAGGTTTGGGAATTTTTTTAAGTCCTTATTTTTTCAAAATGATGCACTAATAATTAGGTATAATATGATGCCCTAATTGTAAATTTAGAGTGGGAACAGTAAAAAATATTTTACTCCCTACTAGTAAAAAGAAATTTAGAGTTTATACTCATGAAGATAAATAGTGATTATTCTATAAAAAAGATTATTTGTTTCCAATTCATTACTACATGCGGGGGTTGATGGTAGAATTCCCCTAAATGAAAACATTAACTCATATCCCACACTCATTGAATTACTAGGTAGATACATTTAAAAAGGTATCTACAACCTTTTAATATTCATACTAGGATGAAACAATAATTATCATTATTTATAATAAAATTGTTTCACCATTCATTTGTAATATCATGGAAGAGAAAAATGATGTCAATCCATCCATAAACTAGATAATCCAATAAATGGTAAGATGGAATCCATATTGGACTACCTATAATGTGGGTTTCTCCCATAAGATTGGGAAATAAAAGAGAAAATCAGATACTGGGAAGTCAAATTTACAGATTTTGATAACTTAAATCATCTTAAATTTCCCCATATATAATTATTTTATGTACTTATCCTTAGATGTGTTAATGTAGGGGAAATTATTATCATAATACAAGATGTAGACACTAGTTCTTGTAGCACTCATCGTTTAGGGATTGAGATTCCTCATCAAGTCAAAAAATTCATATTTCTATCCTTAAAAGATATAACATTGTAAATAATTCACCAAAAGGTTCCATTCTTATCTAATACACACCCAATTTATCAATAACGCCTAGAGTTTTGGAATTCCACCAAATACTCCAAATTATTTTTTGTATAGGGAATGGATATCATTGGGATATATCTTCTATCTACATCTAAGATTTTTAAGTACATCCTTAATTATTCTGAATTCTTCTCCAAATGGGTTAAAGAAATACCTCTCTCAAGGACGTGGGAATGAAGAATGTCACCAACATTGTGAATTATAATATTAACACCATATTTTTCATCCCTCGCACAATATTGTTAGACAATGGAACTAATATTTATTCTAGTGAATTTAAAATACAATATCATTATTATAAAATGTAATGAAACCATTCATTCTACTATCATATAGTAGTAAATGTAAGGATATATGCTTTCAATAAAACCATTTCAAACATACTCAAGAAAATTGTTAACATAAGTAAGAAATCATTGGCCGATAGGATTCAACATTCCTTGTGGGATTAACAAACCACAACATGTACTAAAAACGGATACCCCATAATCACTAGTATTTGGGAAGGAAGAAGTTATTTTCCTTGAGGAATAATTACCTCTACTTCACATTTCTATATGCGATTATAAATCCAAAAAAATATATATCTAAGTGATTAGATGAATTGGAATGGATCGATGATAACATACAATAAGCCTTACATTGTTAGAGGTTAAAAAAATTAAATATCATGATATTTGAACAAGAAATTTTTCCATTATTCATTCATCTAATGAGAACTAGTTTTGGATCTCAATACCCCTATGATACATTTGAAGAAACCTGTAAAGCATAAACCAAGATTGGAAGTACCATATTTCACCTATAAGGAATACTCTAATGGTGTTTGTTTACTGATTACTATGGATGGTGATCAAATCACTTCCCCTACCAATGCATTTTTTTTAAGAAATTATTAAATGTGATTAAAAAAATGTCCATTGTTCCATGACCTCTTAAGGAATGACTGATGCTCTTAGATGAAATTCCTTAAAATGCATATCATTTATCAACGATATGTGACACTAATATATAGAAAACCATACTTCCCCACCAAATTAAATTAATATTTGTGTCCATCATCCTTACTATAATATATTAAAATATATATTTAACTCTTCATATTAGTCATAATATATTAAAATATTGGAAAATACTACACCAATAAGGCAACGAGTCATGTTGTTCTCATTTTAAACAATCCTTGACTAGTGTTTTCAAACAATCTGGTGAACCCATAAATTTCACCATGTTTCTAACACCAAAAATGACTCAAATAAGCATATATATTTCAATTTATTATTAATTGTTTGTAATTAGACATCATCATGAAAAATTTTAGAGAATAGGTTTGTCCATTCTACATGACCCAAAACTACCTAGAGAAACCTTCATTGCATATCATGCTTTTATTTTTCCTATAAACTAAATTTTTGCAAGGATTTTTCTTAGAACTATGTGTATATGGATTATCATTATTATGAAATATGTAGAAATTCTTGGATCCCTAATTCTAGGACCATTTTAGGAATAATGCTAAAATATCACCCATTCTCATATAATACCCAAATCAATATAAGAGATTCCAATACAGGTTCCCTCATTTTCAAACTCATGTTTAAAGAATAAATCCTCATTTTCTCTAGGAAAGAACCCGATATATTTGAAGGAAATTATTGTCTGGGAAATATATATATATATTGATTCTCATTCCAATGAGGTATTTATAGATTATTCGGTCACAAATCTTCTCCTAGTCAAAATTTGATAAAAATTCTCCCTCTTTTTCTTGTACAAAAATATGATCTCTGTAGAGGACTTTCTTATCGTAGAACTACATGTGGATTGATTATCATTCCAATGAGATATACAATGATTCTTGGATTTTATATCATAGGACAAAACATGCATAAGGAAATAATAATTACCTATTCCTTTCATAATATCTAGATATATATATATATAACATTCTACTTAGTTGTGTCTAATTATTATCTAAATGATTCCATCATACTTTTTGGACACCTTATTTTCACAAATAAAACTACATGTATTGGGAAACTCAGATCAACACAAATCATCCTTTTTAAACATTTATATAAATATATAACTCTGAAAGATACCTCTACATTGACTAAGTTTATCATGGCATTCATATGGCTATCTATATATTCCACCAATATCAACCATCAACTAAAGGCTTCATTGTCCTTATGAAAAATTTCTTTCCTTTAAATATGCATTAAAACATTATAGAATAATCCAACATTATAATATAGTATACCAGCACACCTCACATTAATTCCCCAATTCATCACCTTAGATCTAAGATATCTAAGATCATGACTGAATATTTTCTCCCTCACATTGAAAATATATTGAGTCATTCAGGATCATTTGGTCCTATTTGAATTAAAATCCCCATATCAATGGTCTAAAAATGATGAACATACACTTATTTCCTTCCCTTTTTATGGGACAATCCTTATTAGTATTGTAGTCTCCATTAATCCTTGTATTTCTAAAATTCATCATTTTATTGGATTCCTAATTCCATTGGTCAAAGATGTTCAACCTAAAACATCAACTATATTGTTCATAATTACAATACCTTCAAATTCCAATGGAATGAGACATTATACTCCCTAGGTTGAAAACCCACAATGGAATCCCCCTGAAAAAATCATGTACACGCTCATTAGACACACACATTGAATGATATTTTCAAAATAATTGTTTTGAAATTGTATAAGAACAAAACTTGTTTGTTAAAAATCCCACAAAAGGGGATCCTTAAAAACACAAAATTATTGACCACCAATCCCTTCTCATATTTGATATATCAAAAATTTAAGAAGGAAGCTGACAGATAAAACACATGTGGGGTCCATTGTAAGGCTCCATCAACATTCATGCTATGATCACTAGATCCCATGGACTAGGAAAAAGTTAGATCATAATTACATTCTAGAAATTGTGTTTGGATAAAAAAGATCATGGAAATCATGACAAAATATCATTCATTAAAATAGGATAACTCTTGTGTTATGGTGATGGTAATCATTCCAATACCCATGAGCGAACCAAACATAGGAGAAGATCACTTTGACTAAATAATTAAAAAAACATGAATCACATCATTAATTGAATTTAAGTGACCATATGATCTAGGATATCTTGATGTTACCATTCAATGTATTGGATGTTACAATGGGATGAAAGTCAAGATTATATTAAAATTTTGCACAATTAAGTTTTAATTTACTCCTTAAAAGATGAAAAAGTGAAAAATCCTCAATATAGAGTTTCATTATTATATAAAAATTCAATATATATTAAAATTAATATAGATATGATAAATCTCGATCAATTTCATCCAACAAATTAGATATCACCTATCGATAAGTATTATTGGTTTTGTCAAGGGTCATCTATTCATTAGATTATTCCTTGGCCAATGGGATTTACTATTCAATATATATTTGTATCCATAGGAATATATCTTTGATGGCATAAAGTATAGTATTTTTTAAAGATAATAATTTCATTACTCTGTACACATGATCTTTATATTATTGAAATTTTGAAATCTAAAAAACTATCCAACCATGAAGCAGTTATTTCATAAAGACTAAATTATTAAAATACATTGTAGCAACCTCTAGATCTCTTTAATGGTGGTAAAAAAGATCTAATTGAATATGTTCATATTCTTAAGTCACCATTTCCTATCAAGAGATATGTACTAGACATATGAAATCATGAATGTGTTGATATTAAAAACCACTTTTACCCAGGATATAGAAGAGTAATTGAATATTTTTTAGCCTATCAATAATTTCTAATGAATAAGTATCTTTGATGATAGCATAGACATATCACCAATCCCACTTCTTTACATATTTATTTCCAAAATATTTTTTATGGTCTAGAATCTAGGGATTTATTATTACAGGTATATATTTTGTAATCATATTTTATATGGATTACATAGACTTAGTCGGTGGAATTGTTATAGAAAGACTTTATTTAATTTATTTCCAATTAACATCAAATAATAAGCCAATAGGATTTATTTCAATTGAAAAACTACATGGAACAATCATATTGAGACCAATTTTGGTATCATAACAAGCAAATTTAGATGATCAGACTTACTTTTTTTCCTCTCTTGACATGTAAGGGACATGGAGGATAATATTCTATACAATGTTTATGAAATGTTTCTACATAATTAAAAATATGGGGAAATTTTCCAAAAATAATGGATAGAGATGGATCTTGGGATATCAGTGGTGTATTTACCTATTGAACTAACTCTAATATAATTCAATTTGGATAATACTACACACATTATTTGGAATATTGGTATGATAAGTTAACTGGAGAAATAATGGATGACCCAAAAATCTTCATTATAATATCCTCATGCATTAGCAGAAACCAAAGTTGGTGGATAATGACATGATTTGGAACCCTATTAATCCAATTAAGTTGTAAGGATGTGGCCTCTTGTTGAAATCCAAATTTTCATGAAACCCTTTAAGGGTTTAAATGTTAAAAGATGATGAAACCATCTATTTTATAGGTCAGGATCTCATCTAAAAATTAAATAATGTAAGAACATTATTCTAGAGTTCCAACTCCTTCATTCTTTACCATTCCAAAATGAGAAATGTAAGTAAAAAATGAAAAATTTAGGGGATCCCTAAAACCATAATAATGACACCAATATATATGGATAATGGATGAATGAAAAAAATATTGAGTACCTTTGGTTGAAATCTAGAATGAGGAATTTTTTTAATATTTTAATATTCATGAAATAGATATTTTTATGTTGTCCAACCAAATGAGAATCGAAATGGCCCACTAAGATAATTTAGATACCTTCCTTCATGTATATAACCTAGACATATATAAATATGAGAAATGTTGTGTATAATAAAGTTAATGGGACTTATTTTTAATAGAGTAGCTTCCATCATCCGGGTGTCCACCCTAAAACCTTACTGACTTTCATAAGCCAAAAGGATCCAACTTTTCAGGATAATGAAAAAAACATTACTAGAAAAAAAGTGAGGTTATAACTAGTTGGATATAATATGCCAATGTGGTGTATTAACCTACTTCTAGGTTATCCTAGTATGATCCACGAATGTATCGATACAGTTGAGAAGGGTGGTTATTTGTTTTACAAACCTTTTTCCTTAACCCTCTATGTATTAGGAATATTTTTAATTAATCACGGACTATTATAATTTAATGGTATGAAGATATTGTCCAAATTAATTCTTCAATGTAGTAGATAACTCTCTAATTATGGTAAAAATATATTTGTAATTCTATAATGTGGTAACCATAGATAGGAACTGACCATAAATTCCCCAAAGAATTGAAATTCCTCCCATTCAATTGTTGTCCCACAAAAAATCCCAACTTCACTATGTGGTTGATGGAATATGTTTGTGTTTGAGCACCAACGACTGATAAATTCATGTATGATCACAATAAGAATATATATTAATGATTGGGAAATTTATACTTCTTGGTATAACCTAGTGACTTGAAATAATTCATTAAATTATATTCACCTCTGATACACATAGAAATTTTCGGCCCATTCTTTAGGGAATCTTCCTCTAGACTACAATTCCCACTTTGAACTCCACCCTCAAATTGAATTATCTTGTAAAAGGATAAAAATAGATGATTAGTTGAAGGAAATATCCTTAATATCTGAGGTGTAAAGATTCAATGAAGTTTCATAAAAAATTAAAACGTTTATGTGGCTCAACATTGGGAACATATGACATGTGGTAGAAATGATTTCATGAGAATAGTTTAAGAAAACATTGAACTAAGCAGGTGGAATTTTTTTACCAGTAGATGGAATTGAAGTGTCATATTATAGGGAAAAATTGTATAATTGTACTATATAATATAATATATATTCCAAAAACTCTAACCGAAAAATAATCTTTAGAATCCCCTCTTGAAGATAAATATTGTTTTGAGGGTTGTCTTCAACAGCTCCAACAATATTTTGTCTCCTTTCAACTAAAGTCCTAAAATAAAATTATTTCATTATCAAAAGATGCATTGCCTCTAAAAAAATTCAAATCCTAAAATTAAATAATACAATAATGGAAACATTACAATGTATGGAATTTCATGTATCATATTAGATGTTATGATAATTGAATGCACTATTATGAGGACCACATAACATCCAAATTACTATAATGATTGTAATATTTATATGCCTAAATATTTACACCATAAATTGAAAAATTTTAAATGATGTAAATACATGTCAATAGAATCAAATGGTTCTGTATGAAGAATGGTCTGGTTGTAAAAAGATTTTTCTATGTGAAGGAAATCGTAGAATACAAATATATTCAACCATAAAGTGCATGTTCTCCCTATATGGAAGATAAATTCACTTAAAAAATTTATTTAAATATAGTCCCTCATTATGATCTATTGGTATACAAAATATCACTCAATCAATACATATTTCTTCCTCTAAATTGATTTCTCATCCTGTTGATTAGACCCAATTCTATCATAGGGAATTAGTTATGACATAAAAGTTCTGAAAAAATATGTGAAAACTATTTGGAGGATTTTGGGGGAGAATAACATGACTTGGAAAATGATAATGAGAAAAAAAATATAAAATTATTCAAAACCTCGGTTCTATTGATATTTTTCATATAGGACATATTCTTTCTAGAACCTACTTATTCTCATTGTTCCACTAAAAATGAAAGTCAATTACAATGCGGGGAGATGTTTTCAAACCCACCATAGAAGGAAATCATAAGTTTCATGAGGATATTTCATTATTAAAACTAAAAATAAAATATTTGTGCCTAAAAGTCATGATATATAATAATATATCTTATGAAGGAAGAAATGTTAAGGAAATAACATGATCGGGATAACAGATTATGTCTTCTTTGGAATGACTACTTTATATATCCTCTATATGGTTCTAGGGTTGGACTTTTGGGAAGACCGAAACCTCCAAAATATATATGTGGAATTCGATAAGGGAAATTAAAATATTTTGGATTAGATAGAAGTCTCAAATTTGTGTGAATAAATGTGGATGGATGTTCCCTTTTATAATTGAGGTGAGCAACACTTTTACATTTTTACACAATATAGAATTATAATAAATTTATTCTAAAGAAAAATTCCTCTAAATGGACATGAATGTAAAGATAATTTTAGGCAGGGTTTTAATTCCATTAAACAATAAAATTTATAAAACTATTTGTGTTATTTTAAACCTTATCATTTGGTTAACCCTTAGTTGACCAATTTAAATTTTAACTTTGGTAACAAATTTTTCAATAACAAAACATTTCGATTTGTACATGTAAGCTGAAAATTTGAATATAAATTCCAATTTAATGAAATTTTATACCATATCATAACCTCTTTATATTATTTCAATATTTTAATGATTTTTAAATAATTCCAAAAAAATATTATTTTCTTAAAACATCATTATTTTAAATTATGCCACTATTCAATAAATATAGAATTAAACATGTCTATAAAAAGCAATAATAGAAATATAATTATTTAAAACATCCCTAACATTTCCTATAGGTCAATAAAATTATTAGATAAAATTATCTCATTCAAATTAAATCACTTTTAATATTTTTAAAATAATTTATTAAGTTTTTTATTAAATGGATAATTATTGCAATGGTATTGCATATGAAATTAAGAACATTATATAATTTCTAAAATGTAGAAAAATAATTTCCATGAAAATAATTTTAGTAGGTATCAAATAAATTCTTATATTCATTAATAACATACTTTTTCCTAATTTTTACACATATGATATATTGAAAACAAAGAGTGTGATATTTTCTTATATTCATTGATTTAAATAATATAAAAAAACATTTCCAATTTTCCACTAAAATAATTAATTTAGATACTAAGGTTATAAGTGTAGAGTTAACATCATCCAATAAGAACATTTATGAACAATTATGGCGTTTTCATTTATTTTTAATATTGATTTACCCGATTTACCCTTTACAGGGGTGATAAATTTTACCACATTTACTATTCATAATAAACAAAAAAAAGGGCTATATTTACGGTAATTTAACCTCATGATTCTAAATATTTAATTATTTTTATCTAATTTAATAGATTTAAATTAAAGAAAATTTTTCAATGTAAGTTCACAAAATGCGACAAAAAACTACTTTTTCAGAAAAATAAATTTTTTAGAAAAAAATTGATATATTCTTATCTGATGCCTAGAAAAGAACTTGTTGAATGTTTAAAAAAATTGAACAATTTAAAAAATATAAATTTATTCAAAATCATTCACCAGAGACTATTAATTTAATAAAAATAGATTACATTAATGAAAATCATTTTTAATAAAAAAATATTACTTTTATTTAAAAATTTGTTTTTAATTATATTCATTTAAAAACTAATGATTTAATTTTATAATTATATAGATTGTATATTTTTTATAATTTTTTTAATATTATTCATAAAAACTAATACATCAACTATGTGATAAATGACACATAATAATTTAGTAATGTTATGGGTTTCTTCAAAACATGGTGTTGTGTGTATCACAAGTTATAAAGAAATCAAATTATTTAATGTGAACTATTTCGAAAAACTATATGGGTGTTTAATTTGGAAATTATAAATGTTTCAGGATATTATAAAAATATATATATAATATTTTCATTATTTCATTTATGGGACCTATATCTCTCACTAATTCATTGAGTAAATATTGATATATCGGGAGAAAAACGTGACTAGAATAGAGAGTTAAGCCAGTTCAGTATGAGACTTTTTTGCATTATAATAGTCTTTGGGTTAACCTTTACAACTACGATGGTTTGTGGAGTAAACCCATTAAACTATGATAGTCTTTTAAAATATCAATGACTATTTGGAAATTATTTTTTTATGTTTTCTGTATTCCGCAATTCCATGTCTTATGCCAATATTATGGTCTCAAGGCTTATATACCTTGATTCCTTTATGATTCATGTGTTATAAACTTCCATGATTTATTCCATGAATCAATATTATGATCTATCACATCTATGGTATGGTTTTAAAATATTAATATCATGTTATCATACCCATTTTCATATGTTAAGCATACATTATCATTGATATATACCTTTTTTACACATACTGAGCATTAGATCTCACTCATTATTATATTTCCTTTCTCATGTATGAAGAAAGGTTTTATGTACAATATGTCTAATAAGGGAAATAGTTATGAAGATCTAAGTTGGAGATGATGTAGTACTATTATGACCTTGTTTTTTTTGTTTCCATGTTTAAAAATATATTATAGCTAAATGATTTTGGAATATAGCCTTATGTTATGTAAAGAATATTAATCTACATAGGAGTAATATCTATTTGAAAATTTTGGTCTCTATAGTAGGTATCTAAATAGTGTTTAGTTGACGTTCAGAAAATATGATAGGAATTTATTATTGATAAGCATATGGATAAGCCTATTTTTAGGGTAAAAGATTAATGTTTTGGTAATAATGATGAATTAATTAGGTAAATCCAAAGTTTTCATAGAATAAGGTGTCATGATTTATATATCTTATAGATTCATTTAAAATTTAGAGGTTTTCACACTACGATTATTTTTTCTCACATTTTTATTTTGTTTTCAATACATATATGGAACCTAATAGAAATATGTTAATGCACAATGTGACATATAGAGAAATTATTTTCCTCCTGAGAAATCAAATATTATAGCAGTTGGAATGAGAAATCTCATTTATTTTCTCACACAACTATGTAATATTTTGAATCGTGTTAAGCATCAAAATGAGAAATGGTGGGAATAAAAATCTATTTAGTCCATAATGAATAAATTAACACCCTATTTTATTAGGCCCACTGGTCCACTAGTCGCTGATCAATGGATTAATAACATAAAAAATAAATTTTTCCTCATCCAATTTTTGGAACACGACAATGCTATTCTGGCTCTATATCATTCATAATGTGATATAGATAAATGGTGGAATCTTATAAAGAACATGGAGAAATAAGATAAAATTTACTCTTTGTAGTGTAATGAGTTTAATATGTTATTTCTCAATAAGTATTTTTATTGTATTATTTTTATGAAAATGTAGAAGGAATTCAATGAGATGAAATTGAAGAATAGTGAATCTTTTGGTTCCTATGAGGAAAATTTTATAATATTTTTTAGGTACGCCTATAGTATTATGATCCAACCTAAAATTATGGTTGATAAATTATTTATTTTATTAAAATTTAAGTATCCAAAGGGCATAATGTATAAGGTACTTCTATTAAATTTAAAATAAAATTTATTTTATATCACTGACGAGATGAAGATTTTAGATAAAAATCCATATCATAGTTTGGACATAAAACTAAATATGGAATTTAAATGAAATTTTATAAACTATGGAGTGATAAATATGATAATTCCTTTATGCTCCAAATGGTCATGGAAACATGGGGGAAATTATCCTAAGGGAACAGGTAAATTCCTTATGTGTATAAATTAAGGTTATCAGGAAATCGAATGTCGAAGTGATGGGAATATTTTATCTAATGATACGAATAGAGAGAAAGAACCATTAAATGCACCACCAACAATCTAGTTTTTTAAATTCATGGAGTATGGGAATTATGCTAAACAATTCCCAAATATTATGGTTAAAGAAGACTATCAATGTAAACAACCTCTTAATCCGATATAAAAAGGGAAATATCATGTGATCACTATTTGGATGAGGTGCATGATATAAACTTGGTGAAAGGTATAATTACCATCCACTATATTATATATATCTTTTTTAATTCGATATCTACAAATGCATATATATAAAAATTATTTTATAAGGGAATAACAATACCACCTCAAAAATTAGATATTTCCTTAGCAGTAAAAACCCCTAATGGTATGAAGATCACATCCCAGGTTTATGATTAATCTTCAATATTTTTTTTGAATTTGTTTCCTTAAAAACATTTTATTCTTTCTACATATGAATTTGATGTTATTTTTTGAATATATTTCCTTTATTTACATAATCCCCACATCAATTTTTAATGGAGGTAATTTACTCTTGATATTCTAAAACAACTTATAATTTTCTATCAATTTTATGACCAAAATGAAATTCTAATGGAAACTACATCCATCTTATGTTCAAATATTCCTATTTAAAGGGGGTATATATATCAGATGGTCGAGAAGAAAGTCAACATTGATGATATTCATATTTTGAGGGAGTTTATGGATGTATTTATTGTTAAATTTTATGGTCTTCCACAAAATTTTGAATTTGAGTTTTCAATTGAACTCATACTTGGTGGCACACCAATTTTCAAGACTCCAAATATAATAGCCCTTATTTAGTTTTATGAATTTATAAAGAAAAACTAGATGAATCTTAAATATAGATTCATTCGGTGGATAAAATCACCTTGAGGTGAACCTATTTCTTTGGTAAGAAGTCAGATGGATCAGTTTGACTCCACATTAATTAACATGATCACTATCAAGAACTAGTTTCCCTTGCCTTGGATTCATGACTAGTTCGATCTACTATGTGGTGCTCAAAATTTTTCAATGATTGATCATCATTTAGGATATCATTAATTAGTGGTTATAAAGGAGGATATTCCCAAGAAAACATTCAATAAATGGTAATTACACTATTTATTTATAGTGATGACATTTGGTCTTACTAATTACTCCTCAATATTCATGGGTTTAATGAACAGAGACTTTTGAGAATGCCTTGATCAATTTTTAGTAGCCTTTATTGATGAAATTATTATATATTCAAATATAAAGTATGATCATGATTATCACATAAGTATTTTTTCTAAAGACCCTTATGAAGTATAATATTTATGAAAGTTTTACCAACTGTGATTTTTTACATCATAATATTTCATTCTTGGGGTCCTATAATCTTATGTGAGGGTATATCTGTACACCCTTTAAAGAAAAAAGATATTGAACATTTTCCTAGAAAAACTCATATCACTGAGATCCCCAGTTTTCTTGCTTTTACTATATGTTGTCATCACTTTCTGTAGAATATTTCATGGCTATCAAATCCACTGACTGAGTTATGTCAGAAGTGATCCAAGATTATTTGGAAAGATGGATTTGAGGAATATTTTAATTACCTGAATTGAGGTCTAGTTAGTGAACCAAAACTAATAGTTACCTACAGAGCATAAGGATTTGTAATCTATAGTGATGAAAGAAAAAACATATCATGGTATTTCCTCAAGAATAACGATTTTTTATAGCTTATTACAGATATCAATTGAACGTTTATTAGAAATTTACCACAGTGTTATTTGGAGTTAACTGTGGTAATTTGTTCATTAAATATATGAAGAAATTATCTATATGGATAAATGTATGCATATATACTAATCAAAAAATATTAATTTATATTTTCACTCAAAAATAATCGTACATGTGTTAAGTAATATGGTTGGATTTTATTAAAGATTATGACTTCATAATAAATTAACACATTGGGAAAGTGAACATGTTGGTAGATTCTCTAATATAAAAGTATTATACTATATTATTTATGATAAGTATATAAATTCTATGATATTTATGGAACATAAAAGGATTGAAATTGAAATATTTATGTAAGGGGATACACATTTTCTTTCTCCAATGATTTTTCAACCATCTATCAATGTAAAGATTAAATAGGTGTTGAAATAAGATGTAGATCTAAAAAAGATTCATAGAAATGTTCTTTAGTAAAGCCATTATTGTGAGGGAATGACATGGTTCAATATATATATATGTTTCCCTTTGATTCCAGATTTGAAGAAGAGATTATTAGAAAAAAGCTAAAAGTTAAATATTATCTATTAATCAAGGAAGTAAACTGATTTATAGATATTTGAAGGAGATTTTTTTGTTAGATGGAATGAAGAGATATATTTAATATTATATTTGTTGGTTTTTGGTATGTAATCAATTATGAATAAGGGATAGATATCTAAAGGGACGTTACAACCATTACCTATGCTAGAATAGAAATGGGAAAAACATCACCCTGGATTTTGTAATCAGACTTCCTAAAACATCTAAATGTAATAATACAATATTGGTTGTAGTTAACAACTTTATGAAGTAAACACAATTTATTACTATTATGGAATATTTATCTCTTGATCAAATTATTCGATTATACATTACAGAATTTGTAATATTTCAAAAATTTATAACGATCAATTGCATATGATCTAGATCTTAGTTTTACCATGATGTTTTGCATAAATCATATATAGGCTCTGAAACATGCATTAAATTTCATCACAATTTATCATCCAAAAACATATGTTCAATCAGAGAGGACCATTGAAAATCTTGAAGAAATATTGATATATGTCTCTATGTATTTCAAAGGTGATTGGTTTAAACACCTTCCTTAAATGGAATTTTCATAAAACAATAGCTTTTACTATAGAATTTATATGGATCCCTATGAATCTATCCATGGTATTAATTTAATAAATACACAATTCTAGAATGATGTTATAGAAAAAAATCAATTGCGATGTAATCTATTTGATGAAATGGTATATAATTTTAGAGTAATTAGACATCAGATAATAGAAGTTCATAGTCAACAAAAAAGTTTTACTGAAAATTGTCAGAAAGATATTATTTTTGAAGTTGGGGAAAATGTGTTCTTATAAATATCTACTAAGAATATGGAGATTATATTTGCAAATAAGTCCAATCAATTCCCTAGTTATATCAGTCCTTTTTAAATTCAAGATCATATTGGGATAAACACTTTGAGATTGGAACACCCACCAAATATCTCTCGTGTTCATGATTTCTTCCATGTATCTCTATTGACGATGTGAATACCTTATCATTATCAAGTAACAAACTCAGAGTTCATACAAATAGATTAGTATATTTCTAATAAGAAACACCCAATATAGATTATAGATTATAGAGATAAAGGTCTATAAAACAATACCACTCCCCTTTTCATGTTTTGTGGGGAAACCACCAATTTGAGAAATCTATATGGGAACTTGAGGATGTAATCTGACAGAACTACCTTCTACTTTTTTTTATATTAGAGTAATGGATTTTATAGTGTGAAATTATTTTAAGATTGTATAATTTAATACCCATATATTGTATGAAATATTTTTTTCCTAAACACATTTAATTACTTTTGTATCTTACGCTACACACAACATCGAGTTTAGCCAAACCTTGATATACTTTTAAAATATTATTATCATCAAGATGTTGTATTAGAGGTTATAAATATGAATAAATAAAATTTTAAAAATAATGGTTTACATAAATATCAAATGACTTCATTAGTTATCAATTAATTATAAATGATAAAAAAATGTCATTTTAAAATAAAGAAAATGTCCTTCTGAAAACAAATATGTGTGTAATTTATGTGTATCCTAATAAATTAATTGAATCACTAGTAGTGAATTATTTTAATGTAATTTTTATATTATATATCAAATCAAATGTTTTAACATTCATTTAAAAAAATTATTATTCATAGGATAAAAATAAATTTAATTTTATGATTGAAATGTATTTTCTAAAAATATGCTTTGATTGAATTTGGCGCACTTGCATTAATATTATTTTATTATAATTATAATAATTGAATTATAAGAAAATAATTATTTTTTTATGATCATGATTTTAAATCTTCATAAATAAACTCCTTTTATATTTGGTCAACATTAATATTAATCGTAGTAAAATTTATCATCTCGGAAAAGGGTAATGTGGGTTAATAAAGGATAACACTAAGTGATAAGGACATGATTTTTCTTATTAATTCTTATTGTATGATGAAAATTTTAACCTTATAACCATAGGCTCAAAATTTATTAGTTTATTAGACACATGTTTATGAAAATGATATTATAATATTTAAATTAAAGACAGTATAGAATTCCACTCTTTGTTTTTAATATTTCTTATGTTAACACATAGGAAAAAAGTTATGAATGAATATATGTTTCTAATTTCATATTAATGAAATTATTTTCTAGAAAAAAAATGATTTCAAAAGTATTAAAAGTGAAACAATTTCAATTATTTAATGTGTAAATTGATTTTTTATCTATATCACATGTTAGAGATGTTTAGAATCATTATATTTTAATAAAACCTTTTTATTGTTGTATTTAAATTAAAATTAACTATATATTTTTTAAATGACATTAATGATATTTAATAATAAATTATTTTACATTAGATAATAAAAAATTGCTAATATATATATATATATATATTCTAAAATGAATTTTAATTTTTCTAAACACCATTCATGGTCCATTAATGGGTCTTTTTTTATTTTTTATTAATATTATTAACCCTTAATAGGTAAAAACATTAATATTTCTGTAACCGTCAAAAGGGTTAATAGAAGATAAAACTAAATGGTAGGGTAAAAAAGTGATCCAAACTTGTAAAGAAGTTATTTTTTGATATATATTTTAATTAAAATCGTTTAAGCTTCTATTATTATCATTTCGGATCCGTTTGGGAATTAAAATATTTTATATAAATTTAATATTTTAAGAAACTCTAAGAGTTCCCCTACCCACAGTTATAAAATAGAACCATCATTTATCTTATTCATACCACATTGAGCATTCTATATAAAAAACACTATAAATTTCTATTATAACTATAAGGCCCCATCCTTAATCCTTACTTAATCTTGAGTTATTACAAGATTACACATTGAGGATCTTTTCAGGTTTAGAGTTTTAGAGAATTAGATCATGAAACTTGCATTACATTCCACATTTAAACAAAGTGGTTACATAAAAGACAGTATTCATTCTTCCCATCAACGGAACATATTGAAAATATAACATGGATTATTTCTTGACACATCCTTGACACTATCATCACATCATGTACCTTTCCCTTGACCTGTGAAAAACATTTCAAAAAACATGGGATGAGCATAAAAATATCAGTAAGGGTTATAAAAATATGGAAAGGGAACATGAGTTCATATATACATAAGAATGAAATCATACTTTACCCATAAAACCTAGGCACATTAACATACCTCATCAAACCATGAATAAATCATAGAAATCATAAGACATAAAGGTAACTTGAGGCATTCATAACATTCTTACGTAGGGAGTAACCCTCTTGGTTACGTCTGGAATACCCATCATATTATATTCCCTAAATATCTTCGGAGAAAACCTTAACGTCTCACTCCTTCACGTTACCCAATGCATTGGATAGCTATATCGGGCTCACCCGCCATTAGTTTATCACGGAACCACCCTTTTTCATAAGAATGCCCAAGAACCATAACATAAACGTATCACATAAAACATGCATAAATGAAACATAACATTTCCACATTTCAATCACAATATAAAATTTTAGTATATTGAAATAATGAATCCATTCAAAAAGAAACCATTTCCAAAACCATTTAAAACATTGAATAAAGAGATTTTTGAATCAAAGTGTTTCATACCACCTTGAAGCTTTTAACATTTTAAACCATTAATATCCATATAAATAAATCCTTAAAAACATTTTTAAATCGTGGATACTAATAATAACATATAATTAAAACATTTAAAGCGATATTTTGGTTAAAGGGGTTTTACCAAAATTAGAGACACATGAATACAATATTTGAGGAATAAAATTTAGTCAGAACTTTATAATATCATGAGAATAAATGTATTCATGATATAATATTCCAAAGGACAGTATATACACCATATAAGAGTGAATTGGTGCATACCAACAATGAAGTCACAATAGAGATGTAAAATGTGATGAAATCCCTTATAAAGAAGGTATCCTTAAATTAAGGATAAATTAATCTCAAAATTATGTGTGACAAATATAAATACACCCAATATAATTGGATATTAAGTATAAAACAATAAAAGGTCATTCATACATATTCAAAGGATGACATATTCAATAACTACATGTTGAACCCAAAGAAATCGAAATTGGGTTAAAAAGTTCCCTTGGTAAAATTCGAGAGCCTAACAACGTAACTTCAAAAATTCAGAAAATGAGTTGATGAGAGATAAAAAGGGAATCTCATCACTTGGACATAAAATTTACATCAATAAGGATATATGATAACATATCCCAACATACCAATATGTAAATTAAAATACCCAACAAAAGAAGTCTTTTAAGAAGAGGAGGGTGAAAGGTTCCCTTACCGACATGGGTATCTTTCAAAACATATGCCCCGTGATAGAAGGAAAATAAAACATTAATCTAAATACTCATAAATGAAAGAATATTACACAATGGGTAAAATAATGGTCAGTACATACACCACTCAAAGGAAATTGTGGCAAATGTAGCATAAATCTCACGGTAATAAAAGTGAGATGAAAAATCTCTTACGAAAACTCAGCAGCCTAACGACGCCACATAAAACTTCCAAAAATGGATTGATGAGATCAAATAGGGTACATCAACACATAAAAATAAAATGTACAGAAAGAGGAATATTAAATAACATCCCCCATAATAACAAATAAGAGCATAAAAGAAGTTACATAAAGGGGAGTACTTAAAGAGAAAGAGAGAGGTTAGATCTCTTACGAAAATTCGGCAGCCTAACGGCGCCACTCAAAACATCCAAAATGGATTGATGAGAGAGAATAGGGTCTCTCATCACATGAATATAAAAATTACAGTAAGATTAATATAAAATAATATCCCAATAACAAGAAATATGAGCTTTAAAAGGAATGACATAAAAGAGTGTACTTAAAAAAGAAAGAGTGGAGTAGGATCCCTTACCTCAAGTCCAAATTGACTCGATCGTTCTTTAACGTCCTGAATAATAAACTTGTGCTAATTTCCACTTTATTAAGAACCTTTTTTATAGTTCATTATTCCGTTTATACAATGTTATAAACATCATGTAATCATTTATGTTAATAATGTTCATTTTGTCGGTATTTGGTTCTTAAGTCAAAAATAGACTTCTTACACTTACATGTTGTTAATTTGTTCAAAGGTTCATTATATCCAGAATGATATTAATGATTTGGATAACATATATATCATATATATTCATCATATACATGTATTTATAATATTACATAACATTTAGAGGTAAGAAATGAAATGCACCGTTAATGGAGACGGTAAGTCGTACGTACGCATGAACGCTACTTCCATTTCAATTTCGTATTTTCTAGAATGGAATCATAATGATATAAGAGTATATTATAATTCCAGTATAATAAAATATATAATATCATTAAATTTATCCTTTACACATCCCACATATTGTATTAACGAATCAAATCACTTTCAGGGGGTGGTAGTCCGCACTTCCTAAAATGAAGATATCGTGTTTACCCATAATGGAAACAATAATGGTATGCCATAAATGAAAAATACAGAAGCTTAAGGAAGGAATAAACACATTATATATCATATATAGAAATAGTGACATCATAATGTCCACCTTTGAAGGTGTTAAATGAGTATTGAACAATCATCATTTCGGGAGGCAGAATTTCGCCATCCACGGAAACCGTATGTTCTTTAACCATTTGATGTAGTTGTGTGAGAGTTTAGCTCGAATAAATATTATAACAACATCCTAGTATATTAACGATACTGTTTTTGTTACAAAAGAAGTAAATAAAAAGAGTTTAGGGGGTTGGAGAAGCAAAATAAAACAAATGAACATGACAGAATGAATTACCTTTAAAAGTGTAACTTCTTTAGATTTGACCCTAAAGGCTTCCTTTGAAAGGCTTATTCCAAAAGGGAATCCTCTAGGATGAGGATAGGGATGTCTAGAGAGTCAATGGGCTGGGGATGGCCGAGCAAAAGGCTTGAGGAGTGTGTGAAATGAGGTAGAGGTGGGTGCCTTTTATAAGAGGAGAGGAGGGGCACTTTTGGAAATCATGAAACTATTATTTTATGTTCAAAAGTGTTTCGAATTTATAAGGTCCCACATTGATATATTTCGAAGTGAAGATGATAAGGCTTCGAAATATTCCCATCCAATAGATTTTGGACAACTGTAGGTCATATATTTTATATTATCGTTTCATTTTATTTAAAATGTTCATTAATGAGGTCATCGCTGCATCATCATGATGTCATAAATAATTTAATTTATTTAGTGTCTAAAAATTATAAAAAAACCATCATGATGTAGGAAATATTTTTATCTTTCCAATGACAATTTATAATCAAAAATATGAATTGTATAACCCCATGTAACAATTGTTTTAGTAAAACATGTCATGTTTGTGTTATTTTTACTTTAACGTTAAATAAAAAGATATTTATGTCATTTTCCAACCAAAGTGGCTCCATGGGGTCCCCAAGTTGACCCATGGGTTTTCATGGTCTTCCATGACACATCCAATTATGTTAGGACATGTGTCAAGTTCATTTAATATTATTAAAACATTATTTTTACCTTAAACTACACTAATTACCTCTAATCGTGATTAAAACTTAATAAGTTACTATTCACAAAAAAATTATTTTTATCTTATTGAACCACGTTTTACTTCTTTATGACAACCATTTATGTTGGATTTTTTAAATTCAAAACAAAAATATGGAAAACTCTCATTTAAACGGAAAAATCAGTTTTTATAAGTACCACTTAGTGGTTTCACTATTCATCAAAAATTGATGTTTTTCATAAAAATCCCAAAAATTCACCATAAGCTATATTTGATATTCCGAATTCAAAAATGAAGTCTATTTTAAAAAATTAAAAACATGTAATTCATATTAATTAATTTAATAATTAATTCCCGCTGTCAAAGCAAATAGCGTGTTTTTATGAATCAATAAGTATCAAAAGATTGACACTAGTTTAAGTCTGATTTAAAAGTGAAATTAATTCAAACGACTACTATTGGATTTAATGATAAAAATATATTCTAATTTCACTTTAAAACCAATTCAAAAGATAATCTAATCATATAAATAAATTAGATTAAAAAGAGGTTTTGAATTTAAATACAACATTTTACACTATTCATTGAAAAAATGAACTTTATCGGAAAGATACCAAAAATTTACACAAAGTAAATTTTGATGTCTGATTCTTAAGAAGAGTTTTATTTGGTCCAATAGAATGTATAAGAGTGAAAAAAACTATATTTAATGACGGCTCTCCATAAAAAGGCGATAAGTGAACCTTTAGTGAAAACTAGGGCATATACGCCTAAAATTGAATTCTTTCCGTATTTTAAGCCTTTATCTTTTATTGGATAAATGTAAAAACATTTAAAAACATGTATAATAATATTTTAGTTATTTCTATCCATTACCGCCAATACAACGGCTACATGTTAACTACCATTTAAAATAATATTATTTTATTTTTAGAGCACAACATAAGATTCCCAAGAAACTCGTTGTTGCGTGTTGGGTACGCCATTGAGCATAGTGTCCCCTTTAAAGTCATATTAATATTTTATTCACAAATATGAATAAATATGAAAATGTCATATTCTTTATTTACCTGGGGTGTTACATCCTTCCCCCCTTTTGGGAATTGCGTCCTCGCAATTTTTAAAATTGAGCTTGGAAGCATCCTTGAAAGTCCCACATCGGAACAAAAGTCAGTAAAACAAACACTTTAAAATAAAGAAAGATAAGTACAAAGGTCACCCGAGTTAACCCATACTAGGATTCCAAGTATGAAAATATGGACATGGAGGAAAAAACAAAGGGTCATGTTCTGATGGAGAGTGATAAAAAACATGTTTAGGAGAAAGTTAACTAGGATAAAATCACAAACTTGTGATGGGTCAAACGTCCCAGTAGGAAAAGTTAATAGACAACATTTTTGTTTTAAGTTACTTTTTATTGAGGAATTTATTCATAAGGAAACATAATCACTTATCATGTTGACTTTCAACTTTTATTAGATTCCTTACACAAACTCATATTTTCTCCAAAAGATGAGTATTTAGGAAGACTTGTTCACATTAAGAGTACTATAATCAACTTCTAGAGAATCACCTAATCCAACAAATAGAACTATATACTTACCATGTCTTTAGACATTAACCAAAAGCAAAACCAAAAAGGCTAGTACAAGATCAGATAATCCAGAAAAGGATAACCCTTTATAAAAAGAAAATCTATTCTTAATCTCCAAAAATTTTCCAACAAAACCCAAAGTTCAACGAGGACCATCCGATAAACAATTTGTCCATAAAATTATTCAAAGTAAAACAATATAAGATTGAAACCCAAATATTTGAAGGATTTAGTCACATTTTCTTCCAAGTTAAATCGTAACATTTATCTCCAAAGAATATTAGTTGCTCCTAAAGTCTCGTATTGAAAAGTAATTAACCTAATCACATATCCTCCATGATAGGTTAATCATTTTCATAAATAACCCAAAATCAACTTACTCTTAATTCATAAAATCATATAACTAGAAATAATCAGTCAAACTAACCAGAGACTTCACGTAGTCCAGTGGTAGGCGATAAATACCAGTCGCACATTGGTTGTGGGTTCGATTCTCGCAGCTTTGTCTAACGCGACAGGTTGTCACATGGTCCGCGTGTTTTCCTTTTTCCAAAACAATATAATTCTTAAAACATTCCCCAAAATGAGATAAAATAATCAAGAATAATCATAACATATTTTAACGTCAAGTTTATCTCATTCCTTTCATTTTCCATCATATCATAGAGTAACCCATAATTACCTAAAAATTAAGGATCATATAAACCGTAATGGTTACCTTAATAATTATTACCTGAATTTCCACATTGAGTTGGCCATCTTGTACATGATGCATTAGTGAAGTCACCAAGGTTGATGTGGTTGATCATGACTCCTTGATAGTTGGTTTATAACAACTATGAGATTCCTCATTGAATCCCCCATCTCATTCAGTATCTTAATCAGAGAACCACCACAGTTTCCTTCAAACCCATTGTCACTTTGGTGCCTGCTAGATCCAGCAATTTACTAAAACCAAAAAGGTCAGTGTGAGTATATCAACATAACCATCAGGTACTAATGAGGAAGATAAACACTAAGATATATTTACTCATTCGATTTATCTAAAACTAGTACTCTTTTTGAAATCCTAACCATTATGGAAATGTCACTTATGCTTAAAGAATACCCTAACATCTAAAGTTATCTAAACCGACCTCTAATACCAACTATAAGGCCCCATCCTTAAACCTTACTTAATCTTGAGTTATTACAAGATTACACATTGACGATATTTTCAGGTTTAGATTTGTAGAGAATTAGATCATGAAACATTCATTACATTCCACATTTAAACAAATTGGTTACATAGAAGACAGTATTCATTCTTCCCATCAACGGAAAATATTGAAAATATAACATGGATTCTTTCTTGACACATCCTTGACGCTATCATCACATCATGTACCTTTCCCTTGACCTGTAAAAAACATTTCAAAAAACTTGGGATGAGCATAAAAAACTCAGTAAGGGTTATAAAAATATGGAAAGGAAACATTAGTTCATATATACATAAGAATGAAATCATACATTACCCATAAAACCTAGGCACTTTAACATACCTCATCCAACCATGAATAAATCATATAAATCATAAGACATAATGGTAACTTGAGGAATTCATAGCATTCTTACGTAGGGAGTAACCCTCTTGGTTACATTTGAAATCCCCATCACAGTATATTCCCTAAATCTCTTCGGAGAAACCTTAACGTTTCACTCCTTCGCGTTACCCAATGCATTGGAGAGCTATATCGTGCTCACCTGCCCTTAGTTTATCACGGAACCACCCATTTTCATAACAATGCCCAAGAACCATAACATAAACATATCACATAAAACATGTATAAAGGAAACATAACATTTCCACATTTCAATCACAATATAACATTTTAGTATATTGAAATAATGAATCCATTCAAAAAGAAACCATTTCCAAAACCATTTAAAACATTTAATAAAGAGATTTTTGAATCAAAGTGTCCCATACCACCTTGAAGTTTTTAACATTTTAAACCATTAATATCCATATAAATAAATTCTTAAAACCATTTTGAAAACATGGATATTAATATGAACAAATAATTAAAACATTTAAAGCGATATTTTGGTTAAAGGGGTTTTACCAAACTTAGAGACACTTGAATACAATATTTGAGGAATAACATTTAGTCATAACTTTATAATATCCTGAGAATAAATGTATTCATGATATAATATTCCAAAGGATAGTATATACACCATATAAGAGTGAATTGGTGCATACCAACAATGATGTCTCAATAGAGATGTAAAATGTGATGAAATCCCTTATAAAGAAGGTATCCTTAAATTAAGGATAAATCCATCTCAAAATTATGTGTGACTAATATAAATACACCCAATATAATTGGATATTAAGTGTAAAACAATAAAAGGTCATTCACACATATTCAAAGGATGACATATTCAATAACTAATGTTGAACCCAAAGAAATCGAAATTGGGTTAAAAAGTTCCCTTGGTAAAATTCGACAGCCTAACGGCATCACTTCAAAAATTCAGAAAATGAGTTGATGAGAGATAAAAAGGGAATATCATCACTTGTACATAAAATTTAAATCAATATGGATATATGAGAACATATACCAACATAACAATATGTAATTTAAAAGACCCAACAAAAGAAGTCTTTTAAGAAGAGGAGGGTGAAAGGTTCCCTTACCGACATGGGTATATTTCAAAACATACACCTCGTGAAAGAAGGACAATACAACATTGATGTAAATACTCATAAATGAAAGAATATTACACAATGGGTAAAATAATTGTCAGTACATACACCACTCAAAGGAAATTGTGGCAAATGTAGCATAAATCTCATGGGAATAAAAGTGAGATGAAAAATCCCTTACGAAAACTCGGCAGCCTAACGGCGCCATTTAAAACTTCCAAAAATGGATTGATGAGATCAAATAGGGTATCTAATCACATTAAAATAAAATGTACAGAAAGATTAATATGAAAGAACATCCCCCATAATAACAAATAATAGCTTAAAAGAAGTTACATAAAGGGGAGTACTTAAAGATAAAGAGAGAGGTTAGATCTCTTATGAAAATTCGGCAGCCTAACGGCGCCACTCAAAACATCCAAAATTGATTGATGAGAGAGAATAGGGTCTCTCATCACATGAACATAAAAATTAAAGTAAGAGTAATATAAAAGAATATCCCAATAACAAGAAATATGAGCTTTAAAAAGAATGACATAAAGGAGTGTACTTAAAAAGAAAGAGTGGATTAGGATCCCTTACCTCAAGTCCAAATTGACTCGATCGTTCTTTAACGTCCTGAATAATAAACTAGAGTTAATTTCCACTTTATTAAGAACCTTTTTTTATAGTTCATTATTCCTTTTATACCATGTTATAAACATCATGTAATCATTTAAGTTAATAATGTTCATTTTGTCAGTATTTGGTTCTTAAGTCAAAAATAGACTTCTTACACTTACATGTTGTTAATTTGGTCAAAGGTTCGTTATATCCAGAATGATATTAATGATTTGTATAACATATATATCATATATATTCATCATATACATGTATTTATAATATTACATCACATTTAGAGGTATGAAATGAAAAGCACCGTTCATGGAGACGATAAGTCGTACGTACGCATGAACGCTACTTCCATTTCTATTTTGTATTTTCTGGAATGGAATCATAATGATATAAGAGTATATTATAATTCCAGTATAATAACATATATAATATCATTAACTTTATCCTTTACACATCCCACATATGGTATTAACGAATCGTATCACTTTCAGGGGGCGGTAGTCCGTACTTCCTAAAATGAAGATATCATGTTTACCCATAATGGAAACAATAATGGTATTCCATAAATGAAAAATACAGAAGATTAAGGAAAGAATAAACATATTATATATCATATATAAAAATAGTGACATACTGATGGCCACCTTTGAAGGTGTTACAAAGGAAGTAAATAAAAAGATTTTAGGGGGTTGTAGAAGCAGAATAAAACAAATAAACATGAGAGAATGAATTACATTTAAAAGTGTAACTCCTCTTTATTTGAGCCTAAAGGCTTCCTTTGAAATGATTCAGCCCAAAGGGAATCCTCTAGGATGAGGAGAGGTATGTTAAGAATGTAAATAGGCAGGGGATGGACGATCCAAAGGCTTGAGGAGTGTGTGAAATGAGGTAGAGGTGGGGCCTTTTATAAGAGGAGAGGAGGGGCAGTTTTGGAAATCATGAAACTATTCTTTTATTTTCAAAAGTGTTTCGAATTTATAAGGTCCCACATTGGTATATTTCTAAGATAAGATTATAAGTATTCGAAATATTCTCATCCAATAGTTTTTGGATAAGTGTAGGTCTTAGATTTTATATTATCGTTTCATTTTATTTAAATTGTTCATTAATGAGGTCATCGCTGCATCATCATGATGTCATAAATAATTTAATTTATTTAGGGTCTAGAAATTATAAAAAAAACCATCATGATGTAGTAAATCGTTTTATCTTTCCAATGACTTTTTATAATAAAAAATCTGAATTGTATAACCCCATGTAACAATTGTTTTAGTAAAACATGTCATGTTTGTGTTATTTTTACTTTAACATAAAATAAAAAGATATTTATGTCATTTTCCAACCAAAGTGGCTCCATGGGGTCCCCAAGTTGACCCATGGGTTTTATTGGTCGGCCATGACACATCAAATGAGGTTAGGACATGTTTCAAGTTCATTTAATATTATTAAAACATTATTTTTACCTTAAACTACACTAATTACCTCTAATCGCGATTAAAACTTAATAAGTTACTATTCACCAAAAAATTATTTTTATCCCATTGAACCACATTTTACTTCTTAATGAAAACCATGTATGTTGTATTTTTGAAATTCAAAACACAAATATGGAAAAATTTCATTTAAACGGAAAAATCAGTTTTTATAAGTACCACTTAGTGGTTTCACTATTCATCAAAAATTGAAGTTTTTCAGAAAAATCCCAAAAATTCACCATAAGCTATATTTGATATTCCGAATTCAAAAATGAAGTCTATTTTAAAAAATTCAAAACATATAAGTCATATTAATTAATTTAATAATTAATTCCCGCTGTCAAAGCAAATAGCGTGTTTTTATGAAACAATAAGTATCAAAAGATTGACACTAGTTTAAGTCTGATTTCAAAGTGAAATTAATTCCAACGACCACTATTGGATTTAATGATAAAAATATATTATAATTTCACTTTAAAACCAATTCAAATGATAATATAATCATATAAATAAATTAGATTAAAAAGAGGTTTTGAATTAAAATACAACATTTTACACTATTTACTGAAAAAATGATCTTTATCGGAAAGATACCAAAAATTTACACAAAGTAAATTTTGATGTCCCGATTCTTAAGAAGAGTTTTATTTGGTCCAATAGAATTTATAAGAGTCAAAAAAACTATATTTAATGACGGTTCGCCATAAAAAGGCGATAAGTGAACCTTTAGTGAAAACTAGGGCATATACGCCTAAAATTGAATTCTTTCCGTATTTTAAGCCTTTATCTTTTATTGGATAAATGTAAAAACATTTAAAAACATGTATAATCATATTTCAGTTATTTATATCCATTCCCACCAATACAATGGATACATGTTAACTACCATTTAAAATAATATTATTATTTTTTTACAGTGCAACGTAAGATTCCCAAGAAACTCGTTGTTGCGTGTTGGGTACGCCATCGAGCATAGTGTCCCCTTTAAAGTATTATTAATATTTTATTCACAAATATGGATAAATATGAAAATGTCATATTATTTATTTACCTGGGGTGTTGCAATAACAATCCCTATTCACATTATATAGTTTTTTCATCAAAAAATTCCAACCATATATACCTTTAAAAGATATCTAAAATAGTTATTTTGAAGAATAAGTAATCTCCATAATCAATCACTTTATTTTAAAATTTTCATTTACCTCATTTAAATATGTTATATTATTAATTAAACAATAAATTAATATTCTTAAAGACAATTAAAGGTTATTATTATTATAAATCTACAATTATCACCTTCTTTCCAACCAAATGGGATGTGAAAGTATCACTCAGGTGCATGAATGACTTACGATATCCACATTGTGATAAAATTAATTTTTCATCACTATATTTTATCGATGGTTACTATGATGGGTCTAATATTAATATATGAGATTTATGAAAAAATAAAACTTCTGTAATGATAATATCATCTCTACATTCTTACTATCTAATCCTTTGAAAATTGATTGTGACGCTCGTGCATACGTATGGACTACCACCTCTACAAAGCAATGTGATTTTTTTTATCATTTATATTATAAATGGATGTTAATGTAGATTAATTTGATGAATATATATGATATAAAAATTAACTTTCTAAGGTTAATTAATATTAATATTTTTTCATCTGTTAAAAAATGAAAACAATTTTCATGCGTATATACGGCTTACTATCTCAATAAATGATGTAATTATTTTTTCTATCCCCAACATTTAAAAATGAATATATATATATATATATATATATATATTATATATTATATTGATACTATTATTAATATTCTTTAGATTATATAACTATGATAAAAGTACAATGATCAAAACTACTAAACAAAAATTTACATGATAAAAAAATCAATTATCTCCTAGGATAGTGATTTTAATATATAATTAATAATAAAAATTTATTAAATGTTAATATTAAATAATTTGTGGTTATGTATATTATTGTAATTATTTAATAATATTTTTAGGAAAATTATATTTATTTTATAGGAGTTTCAAAAATTTAATAGGAAGTTGGACATGATGTAAGGGATTTTATGTTACAATTCATTGTTTATCACGATTATTTATAATTATGTAATGATAATTAAATATTATGTTTAAACACCCAATATACTCTTGAATTTTATTTACCAATGGTTGTTTCATAAAAATAAATGTGTTTGTATGATTCTTCCCACCTATTTTACCCAAATGTCCCAAAATACGTTTATTAGGAAAATCAAATTCATTTTTCTCTTTGATTGAATTTTTTCCCATATCCATGTTTTAAAAAAAATGATTTAATGATGGATTTTAAAAATAAATAATGATATTTTAAAATAATTTTTACCCATTTTTACATTTTAATAAATTATTGAAATTAATATTCTTATCAGTTTCTAAACATGTTACTTTGTAACATTTTCAAAAAAGGTATGGATGGAATGTTTTGTAACTAATTTTGGTTAAAAATAATTCCCCACTATAATAACCACTAAATGTATTGAAGATTACTTTAAATATTCACATGATTATTTTAAAAAATGTTTCTCGTTAATATTTTGTATGTCTTTTGATTTTAAATAAGTTATTTCAAAATGGAAAGATAAATTTCCTCAAGAATTATTTAATTATATTCTTATTCATCAACAAAAAAACATAATGTTCTTTATGAGTTATTCGGAATATGATCCAAGGATATAATCCTTATTCTATCTCATGATGTTTTATATTTATCTTGAAAGGACATTTATCAAATCCATTCTATTTTCATGGGTTATAGTTTCCTGAAATGTTTATGAAACCCATTTCCTTTCATGGGTTCTATATAGTAACCCATACTTTTCATTCTTAAATATTACATATAAATAAATTAATATTAATTACATAATATTGTCATCCTTACTAATATATTATAGTTATATTATATTGGAAAACATGGAAACATAATCAGCTAAATCATAAAATATCTAAATGAACACCCAAAAATTTCGTTGTAACTAGAACCCTTCTTAGAAATATCATTCTTAATACCTTTCTTCATAACCTGGGGAAAGGAAACACAATAAAGGGTGATATATAATTCATATAAAGGTTAAAAGTGATTATATAAATTATAACATAATCCTAAAATGATAGAATTTTCATGATAACATGCGCTAAACATTTTAAAACCATACCCACGGTATCATATGTCATAATCTTATGTCATGTAATAAAGATTGGTATTCCATAAAATATAAGTCATAAATTAATTAATTTACATGATTCGTGAGATAATAAAATTTTAATTATTCATGGAATTATGAAATAAAAAAATAATTACAAATTATTTTCATAGTAGTTAAGGATCTCTTCCAAGACTATCATTATGAAATGGGTGAGCTCCAAAAATATTCATTGTAGTCATGGTTCAATCCCCCAAATATTAATAGTAGAAAAATTCCCTTACTAAACATGGTTTAATACACAATACCATCCTATTTATATCATTATATTTCAATATTTACATAATTCATTACTTTTAGATATAGTTCCCACCCTTAAAATTTTTAAATTAATATATTTCTGTGTTACAATATTATGAAGAATTCAACATATCTGAACCCATGAAAACAAATGGTTTTCATAAAAATTTCATCATTGGATAAACCATGGGAATGAAGTGGGTAACATAAACATAACATAATAATAAACATAAACCATCTATATGAAGAATATGGATGTTATCCTTGGATTATATATCATATAATTTATAAGAAACATCAAAGTCTATTGTTTTTATGAACAAAACTTTAATAGAAATATCATTAAACATATTATTGAGGATAATAAAATTTCTAGTCGTGAAATCACTTTACAAAAAACCCTTCAATTATAAAGGATATCATTTAATTTAAAATGGAAAATATAAACTTACATTAAATAAAAAATTACCCATGACTGTGGGAAAATCCATTCATGTTGTATAAGTTAGAAAAATAATTCCTTCCATATTGTTGTTGGAAAATTCACAAAGTGCCTCATTTGTAACAAAAATATTACCTTAAAACCATTTTAAAAATGTTCAATCATGAGTAAAAATGAAATTAAAAAATTATAGGATAATATTTTAAACCTTATTTAAAAAAAATTAGAAACAAATAGATATTGTAGAAAAGTTTTTTCAATAGAAGAGATAAATGAAAACAATTTTACATAAAAACATATTTTAATTTCATGACCACGTAAGGTGAAAAAAATTAATGGGAAAAAAATATTTTCAAGAAAAAAATAGAGGATATAAAATATAACGATTTTATTGATAGGTATATCATAATATTTCATCATCGTAGGCATAACCATAATCAATACGGATAAACAACGAGATTGTGACATAAAACCCTTACTACATTGGTGTATTTTGATTCATAAGATCAATGAAATAAATAAAATTATATTTATCTGAAGTTATCATAATTTAATGAGATTAATTATACAATATATTCTTTGGTAGTATATATATCACACACAAAAAACAAGTAGTTCATATGGCATGTATCCCATTGAAATAAAAGTGAGACGAAAAAAATTTCATTGAGTTTTTCTTTCATATAATGCACTCGATACTAAAAATATAATAAATTTAAATATATAATATTTCTATATTAGAGTTATAAAACCATATATTTCCCCATTATAACATTTAAATACTCTATTTTATCAACAATTCCTTGTAAAATTGTTTGTTTTAAGTGATAACTATTATTTTTATCATGCGTATTTGATCTTTGTAGTTCTTGTCCTTGTATATTAATATTTGTTACATAATTTAAATAATATTAATAATTTTATAAATATACTTTATATTAATTATATATATATATATATATATGTTTGTGTGTGTGTGTGTTTATATTCATACATAAAATGTAGATATATGGAAATAAATTACATCATTCATGGAGATGGTATGTTGTAAGAAGACATGAATGTTGATTTCATTTTTCAGGGAATAGAACGAATGAAAGGTAACTATTATTTTTCTTATTTTTGATAATTATTATATCATATATAATCATTAAAATATTACTCATATATTTCCAATTAAAATATAAATTAAAAATGGTGCACATCACTTCGTGGAGGTGGTAGTCCAGACATACACATGTATGACACTATCATTTCCCAGAGGATTTGATGGTAATTAGATATATGTTATTATATAATATAAAAAGTATATTTATTTCATAAATAACATATAAAAACATTATAATAAACATAATACCCATCAATATAATTTGGTTATGAAAAATTAATTGCATCGCTAGTTAGAGACTGTTTGTCGTATGTATACACAAGTGATACTTTCATTTCTATTTTTATGGGAAGAGGTTGTATTATTGTGTTATTATAATAATAATAAAATTTTAGAATATTAATAATAAGTGTTTTATTATTTTATAATGAATACCACATATATATAGGAGTAAAATAATAGTAGAAATGAAAGTGATCAGGTATGGTGATTACCTCTTCTATGAAATTACTCCTTTAGATCATCACTAAAAAATTATTGGGTTGGTATTTTAGGAATAATATAACCCCAATAATTTGGATAGTGAATTTTATAAGGGAATTTTATCTTGTTTTCTAGATATATAGGGATCAAAGTGTTGTTAATATGCTATGGAAGAGGAGACCTCTTATAATTTAGGTGTGGGACAGTTTTGGAATTTCTCAAAATATCAAACTGAAATAAATTCATTCTCAAAAGAAAATGACTACATATGGTTTCAGATTTGAAGATAATGTTTTATAGGGTTTTAAGGCAATCGTACGAACTAATTTTGACAATTTTGGGGTTATTTAAAACCTTATCAGCTTGATTAAACCTTATTTAACAAATTTTAAATTTTACTAAGATAACAGTGTTTTCAATATTATTGGTTAGTAATTTTTACATATAAGGTGTAAATGGGACCACAAATGTAAAAATTATGAAATTCTAGAACATATTATAGCCACATTTTTTCATTTCTAGATTTTATGTTTTTTTAATAATTTAATAAAATATTATTTTTATTAAAGTGTCATTACTTTCAATTTTGAAACTACTAATTAAATTTAAATTTAAACACATAATGAAAAATGGGTGATTAGAAAATAATGATTTCACATAAACCTAATATTTTCGATAGATCTCTAAAAATCATGGGTAAAATTAACTTAATCAAATTATTTAACTTTTAATTTATTTAATATTATTTATTATGGTTTTTATTAAATGGATAAATATTGCATCGGTGTTTCATAAAAAATTAAGGTCATTATATGAATAATTAAAAATGAAAATAACATTATAAGATGAACATAATTTTATTAAACTCAAAATTAATTCTTTTAATTATTCATAACATAATCATTTCCCAATGTGGAAATATAATACAAACTAAAAACAACGAAAGTGAAATTTTTTTCTTTCATTTATTTACATAAAATATAATTAATTTTCTTGGAAAATTATCCATTAAAAATTTAACTTTGAGGATAATGTGATAAGGGAATAATTAACATCATCCAATGATAATTTAGTTGAAAAACAATGTCATTTTCACTTATTTTTTATATACATTAACCTGATTTACCCTTTACTAAGGTGATAAATTTTACCATGTTTACCATTTATGTAGAAAAAAATTAAAAGTGGGTTATTTAACTAATTTAAACCTACTGATTATTACTATTTAATTCAATTTACATAATTAAATTACTATAAATTTCAAAAACTAATTTTAATGTATGTACAATAAATGCGACAAGAACAACATTTTTATAAATATACATTTTAAGCATAAAACTGGATTAATTTTTATATTATGCCAAGAATGTTTTTTTATGTTTATAAAAATTGATCTAGTAAATAATATATAAATTTGTTAAAATAATTCTCTGATATTTATTATTTATTAAAACTATATTGATTTCATAAAAAACTTTTTATAAAAAAAGATCTCTTTTATTTTAAAATAATTTTCATTATTGATTTTAATAATTTGATAACTAAATAATAATTTTATAAATTTTTAACCATTTATTTTTATTGTTTACTTATTACTATTGATACTCTCTAATCCAATTGATATGAAATAATTTACACATAATAATTTAATAATGTTTTTCGGATTGTCAAAACTCGATATTCTATGTATCACAAGCTCTCAATGAAATTCAATTATTTAAATAAAAATATTTCATAAAAAAATATCTGTGTGTCACATTAAAACCCACTTAAAATTAATTTATCCCTTGATATTCATCACTTTTTTACAAACTGATGAGGATACTTGTACATCAATACATCCTCATGTTCTCATTTTGCTTAATCAAATTTGCAGTTTCGCAATAGAACTTTGACATTGTGGGTGGTATTGTTTTGTAATAAATTTTCTATAATATAAATAATATATACCTATTGTTCTTAAAAAGACCTATATTACTCCATTGGTATGAAATATGAGTTCAATACATGTTATCAATCAGGTATATACCTCTTCATTAGAGATACATGGATCCTATCATAAACTTCAGAGAGATTTGGTGGAAGGCCCAATTGAAAAGCTACTATCTCAAAATGATTAGTAATATAAAAAGGGAAAATATGCATAGGGATTAGTTTCACCTTATTTCCAAATCCCGTTAACCAGTTCCAGGGAGATATTCATGGGAATAAATTATCACCCACTACAATTTTTAATCTTTATGATGATTTTCAGCAAAACAATCGACTCTATGTTGATTCTGTGTATTATTGAATTGAAGTAACCATCTCTACCATTTCCTTAGATAAATTAGGTACCAATAAATTTCATTCACTAAATTATTTTAATCATGTTGTACATATACATTTCTTACAGTATAGGTATTCATAAGGATCCATCTAAATGTGGTTTTGAAATCTTCTGTTATAAGAAAAACCCACCAGTAGAAGATGTTTATCCCAAACACCTTTCAAATCCATAAATAAATCTCTGCATATATCTTATATAGTTTTACCAATCCTATCAGAAAGAACCATCTCTCTGAGGATGATAATTAGGTCTAGAAATTAATAGTGTATCCAAGTGTTTCTAATGAATTTTATAAAACATCAATGTAAAACTCATATCCTGGCCATGTGAAATTGATATTCGTACACCATGCAAATTTACCAAATTCTGAATTTATAACTGAGTAATTTATTCAAGAGGTAAATAATCTCAAATGGAAATTAAGTGTGATAAATTATTAAGGAAATCAACAAAAACCCATATACCATTATGTACATTATTTATTTTGGGAATACAATGATAAAATGTAGGGTGATATTTTTCCATTTACATTATGGTATAGCTAATGGTTGTAACATCTCCTTGTAATTTTTTCCTATAAACCTTAAAATTTTGATACTCCAATGACTTAGAAATATAATTTTAAGTATCTATCTTCATTCTATTCAACCATAAATACTATTCCAACTCTCTATACATATTTTTACATTCAAGATGAATAGAAAATGACTAACTATAGGCTTTATCCAATAGCTCATTCCTTAAATCATGTACTGAATAAAGACATACCTAGTAACTAAATCTTATTATTGCATCACAATAAATTTTTAACCTAGGTACATTTATCACCTTATTTTATAACTTCACATCTTTTTTTATTCCTCTTCAATTATCATATATATGGATGGTTGAATAAAAATTTGGGAAATCTAATATTTCTTCCCTTCTATCAAGATTTCAAGATTCATACATTGTATGTCCATAAATAATATATCTTTTATAATACTAATCATATATATTCTAGCTTTATTCTTCCAAATTAGTGCATCTTCCACCTAATTCTCTTTCCCATGGTGGTAATTTATTGAGAATTCATAATATTGAATCAGTTCTAGCCAAAATATCATGTACAAATTCAACTCTTTCTATTTGAATATATAATTTAATCTTTTAAGATCAATATATATGTCAAACCCTTCTCCATGGAGATAATGGACCAAGATTCTTATAATAAAATACCACTTCGGTCTTTAAATCATGAGTTAGTTAATATTTCTCAAGAAATGTCAATTTTTATGAGGTATAAGCAAAAATAATATAATTTTTCAAAAGGTTGTGTTCCAATATATTATTTTATAAATTACTATAGAATGAACACCCTTATTTACTATAGGTTAGTTTAAGTACAAGTACACCAAATTGAATTCAATTCAATTTCTTAAAACATTCCTCACATTCATCCATCCAAAAAAACTTGACTCCCTTCCATGTTAACTTGTTTTGTGGATTATTTATTTTTTAAAAAATATCCAAAAAGCAACAATAATACCTATCCATATCAAGAAAACAATAGGTCTCAGTCATAGTGGTTGTTATCATCCAATTTTTAATAAATTATATCTTTTAAGGGTCTATCGATATACCAAAACATTATAATATATGACCATAGAAAGAAAATTTGGAATCCAAATTTCACACTTGGTAAATTTTATATAATGATTTTCCCTTCATAGGGGTTTCTGAACAATTCTCAAATTATCATCATTCTTTTGATTTAACCTTAAATAAATAAGGATATTTTATATAAATACTACCAAAAACTATTCAAGTTAATCTATAAAGACTCTATTCATTAAATCCATGATGATATTGGAGTAATTAGTAAGACCAAGGGGAATCAATAAAAATTCATAGTTTCAATACCTTGTATGGAATGTTTTATTGAGTATATTCTTCTTCTAGAACCTAAATTGATGATTTACCATATGAATATCAATTTTTTAAAAGTAATGAACTTCGTGAAGTTGATCAAATATGTTCTCAATATAGGTTAGAGGACATTGGTTCTTGGTAGAGATCTTGTTAAGTTATCAACAATCAATATTAAGTCACATTAATCCATATTATTTCTTAAAAAATAGAATAGGTTCACCCCAAGGTGAAACGCTAGGCATAATGAATACCTAATCAAGAATCTTCTTGAGATAAGACTTAAATTATTTCAACTCAATTGAGGCCTTTCTATATAGAGTCTTAGAAATATATGAATCATTGTTATGAGCTCTATTGTATACTCAAATTCATGAATCGGTTCAATAAAAAACAAATATTTTGGTAATACATCAATAAAAACACAAAAAAATTTCATATATTTGATGTTGAGTTTATCCCAAACCATATGAGGTAAAATCCCATTTTCAATCAGAATCATGGCCATATATGATGGATTTATTTTCAATAAAAAGATCAGTTTTTTTCATTATAATGATATGTGATAAAAGTATGGTTTAGAATATCAAACCTAACTTCCCTTCCTGTTAAATTTATATGGGATTTATATAAATAAAACAAATCTATGCCTAAAATAAAATAAAATTCAACTAGATAAAAAATAATAAGATTTTTAGGAAACACATTCCAACAAATGTCAATCGGAGAATAATTGTAGACATGGGTTGTGGTCATCATACCATTAGAGAATTTTACTACTAAATGAAAATATAATTTTTGATTTTGTACTATGATACCATTATAATAGTTTTTATATATAATATATTTGGTAGCTATAGAATCAAATAGGTCATTAACAATTCTAGAGTTGAATGTAAGTTTTCCCTTCACCAGGTCATTATTATACCCCTCATCAAAATTAATGATCAAATGAGATTTCCCTTTTTCTATGGGTTTAAGTGGGTTGTTATGTCAGTCATCATCATTAACCTTGTATTCTGGGAACTCCTTATAATAATTATAACTCTCTATCCATTTAAAATATTGGAGTATGGGTGTTTCATTTTATCAAGATTTCAATCTATTCTCATCATTATCTAACTTATTCTCATCACTTAATCATTATATTTATTAATGAACTTCTATTCAACAATTGAATCTTTTACCATTTCCCTTTAAACAATTTTCTCAATGTTTATAATTGCATTTGGATTCAATCTTTATATTCCTATCAAAACCATGAGATTTATGGGTAATTCTATTCCCCATCTCTAACTTGAGAGAACCTCAAACAATATCATCATAGAAACTGAAACCTTTGATGGATAATTCACACCAAAGAACTGGTTTTAATCCATTGAATAATTTGTTTACTTTATATTCAAGTTTGATGAAAAAACTAGAATCATACCTCAAAATCCTTGTTAAATTTTACTCATTAGTACCAAAAAGTTCATTATTATTCTATTTTAAATTAAATAATTATTCCTCTCTTTTTTATGAATAGTACGAATAATGAATTTTGTGGAAAATAATATTTTAAATTCATTACACTCCATATATTCAATTTATTCTCATTATATTATATTCTTGATAAGATTCCAGAACTAATTTTATTCACCTTCTAAAAGATAAATACTCACAATGAATTTCTCACGTTCTAAACACTAGAGAATGGAAAATATATTTTCAGAAGTACTGATCCAGTTCTCAAGAACTAGTTTATCCAAAGGCCCACTTAAAGAATGTGTATGTTGATTCATGAATGATTTAATGAAACATTGTTCCCTCTATTTATAATTTGGAATTTTAGTGTGATTTATAACTTGATAACATTATGTGACAATAACAACAATATTTTTAAGCCCATCACCAAAAACATTTGGTTTTTTCTGAGTATAATCATTTCATTTTTCATCTCATTCAACATTAACAATATTAATTAATGTTTTATGTCTACAATAAAACCAAAAAATAACCTAGTTTGAGGATCAATAATCATATTGGAAAACCACATAATCCTGAAAAATTATTTATAGGATCTCTGAAACATGGAACTGTCTTCAATGACACATTTGGATTAACCTAGTCCATTCATTATCATTAAAAAACAATTTGTTTTTATAAAATATATTGATGTATCCATATGTTTCATACTATATTTTTCTAGAAATGGTTTATATATGTTAATTATTTCTAACGTTGATACCAACTCTATAAACACATACTATTAATACATAGATATTACATATAAATAGATGAATGTTCATTACATAAAAAAATGATCCGAATAGAAATCATATAGGTCGAGTATCTATAGATGCATAGAAACATAAAATATGTTTTTATAAAAAAATATTAATCACCTCCCACTTATTTCTTCATAATTATAATCTAACTTAAAAATAATTCTTAATACCATTATTCATAACCTAGGGAAAGATAACATATAAAATGGTGAGCATATATGAATAGAATGAGTAAACAAACTAGATATCAATAGTAATTTATGTATTAAATGAAAACAATTGTTTGAGAATGTGAGATTAACATTTTGAAACCATACTATATATATTATAATTTATAATCTTGAGTCATGGGATAATGATTTGCTTTTAATAAAACATAAATTGTAAATGAAATAAATAAATTGATCCACGAGATCATAAAATTGGAATAAAGCATGGTATTTTGGAATACACATAATTAGAGAAAATAACTAGCTATAAGTTAATAATATTTCCAATACAATTATAGTGTAATGTATTCACTCCTCAATCCATCATAGTAGTAAAGGTTCACTCCAAATACTTTCACATTAGACAAAGTCCCTTGCTAAACTAGGTTAACTCCTAATTATAGTTCTATTTATCTCTTAAGATATCAATATTTTCCTAGAAATTAGTGTGAGATATATATACCACCCATCACAGAATTAAAATCCTATATAGTGTGCCATAATATCATAAAACATTCATAATATCAAAACCCATGAATTGAAATGGGTTTCATAATGATTTCATCATAGAATAACCCATGTAAAATAAATGAGCATCATAAGCATCATCCCATCATAAATATAAACCATCTAAATAATGAATAGGGAATTTATACTTGGATCATAACTCCAATTAATTTTAAGAAACATAAAATCTATTTTTGTTGATGACTATAAATATAAAAAAATCTCAAAATCATACTTGAGAAAAATACCACATCCATTTTTGAAATCACTTTCCTAAAAACTTGATATTATAAGAGAAGAAAAATTATTTTATAATATACTTATAATATTTTAATGGAATATTCAAATAAAAAATAATTAATAATGACTAGAAAACTCATTCAAGGATTATAAGTTAAAAACGTGTATTCCATACATTAATTATAAAATTCAAAAAGTACTTAGTTTGGAAAATGAAAAAATAATTCATTTAAAATCATTCTGAAGAGAGTAAAACAAGGGTAAGAATGAAATTAATAAATCAATTTATAATAGTAAAAAAATTATTGAAAACATTTTCATAAAACATTGATTTCAATGAAAATAATAGACCAAAAAAATAAAGGATGTCAATTTTCCTTAAAAAAATATTTTTGATTTCTTCATTAAATAAGGTGAGTTAAATTGGAGGAAGAAATGTATTTAAAATAGATAAAAATATTATAATAAATTTCAGAAATTTATAGAGAGGTAGATTATAAGTGTTCATCGGGAGAGGTATTTTCATAATCAATCCCCATAAAAATGAGATTGTGACATAAAACCATTACCAATTTGGTATCTTTTTATTCATAATCCCCAATAAATAAAAAACGTTATATAGATATGTATATCCTATAATTTCTTGATAATAATCATAAAATATTTTCATTGGGAGTATATATCCAACACAAAATAAATGAGTGGTGAATACTTATTTTGTCCTAAAGAAATAAAAGTGAGATCAAAATCCCTTACCTTGAGTTCCCCTTTCATTTAAAGCACAATGTCATCCTGTATAATAAATTTAAATTTATTATAATTATATATTAGAATTATTTAAATACATATAATATCATGTATATTACCATTATAAAATTTAAATATCCCCTTTTATAAATAATTCCTTATTAATATAGTTATTTTATGGTGTTAATTGATTTTCTTATCATGAGTATTTCGGCTCGTCAGTTCTTGAACATGTACAATTCTCATAGATCCCTCACCTACATCATATAATTAATTTTATAAATATAGTTTTTATTCATTAAAATCATATTAATTTTAATCCATAAATTTTATGAGATATAAAAATAAATTACACCGTTCTTAAAAATAGTATTACATATGTACACATGGATGATGTTTTTATTTTTTTGATGGATGGAATAAACGAATGTTAAATTTTAATTAACAATTATTGGATCATTATTTTATCATATATATATATATATATTCATTAAATTATTCCTTGTTACAATTTATGTAAAATATAAATGAAAAAACAAATCACATCACTTTATGGAGGTGGTAATCCACACGTACGCATGAACGACGTTATCATTTACCAATGGATTATATGGTTATTACAATTTATGTGGTATAATTATTTCAAAAATATCACATATAAGAATTAAACCCAAAATAATACCAATCCACACAAGTGAGTGATGAAAAATGAATTGTATCGCTATGAGGAGAAGGTAAGTCATGAGTACACTCGTGCGATACTTTCACTTCTCATTTGATAAGAAAGTGGGTGTATGTTGGTTATTTTCATAATCATGAACATAAATCATAATGGTTATTATAAATAAATTATTATTTTATGATACATCCATTTAATTTATATGTGGTAAATAATTATATAAAAGAATGTGTTTGGGAATGGATAATACCTATTCTAGGAAACGACTCTAATAGATCCCATCTAAAGGGTTATAAGGGTTTCCTTTTGGGAGTAACAGAACCTAAATAATATCTCTAGGAATTTTTATAAATGAAATTTGAAAATTTTGTAGACCTAAAAGTCTCAATGTGGCGTGAATATGGGATAAAGGAGGTTCCCTTTTATAATTTAGGTGAGGGGTACTATTGGAATTTCCAGAATGATTAAATTATAATAAATTTATTCTCAATAAGAATTCTTATAAATTGACATGTATTCAAATATAAGGTAGTATATGGTGGTAATAACAGAAACCAATATAATTTATTCATGTTTAAGTGTTATTTTATACTTTATAATTTTGATTAACCTTCGTTAAATAATTTTAATTTTAACTACAGTAACAAAAATTTCAATATTAAAGGGTTTTAATTTTATCTTATAATGTGAAAAATGGACTGTAAATGGAAACATTTTTAAACCTTCAGTCAAACTTGTTACCACCTTATCTCATTTTACGATTTTTATAATCATTAGATAATTTAATAAAATTTTATTTTGATTAAATGTCATTATTGTCAATTTTTACACTATTCATTTAATTTAACTTTCAACACAACATGAAAAAGGTTGAATTTGAATATAATAGTATCACGCCACCCAAATATTTCCTAATATATCTATAAAATTATTGGATCACATTAACGCATTCAGATTATTTCACTTTTAATATTTTTAATGTCATTTAATTTGTTTTTAATTAAATGGATTAATACTACAACGGTGTTTCATAAGTAATTCAGGTTATTATATAATTACAAAAAAAATAAAAAATAGATTCTTATCATTATAATAATTATATTAATCACTAAATAAATACCTATATGCATTTATAACAAATATTTTTCTTATGTGGACACTTAAGATATATTAAAAATAAACAAAGTGTCATTTTTAACTTTCATTGATCTAAGTAATAACAAATTAATATTCACTGAAAAAAAATTATATAAAAAATTAATTTCTAACCTAAGATAATAAGGATAGACTTACCTTTTTCTAAGAATAATTTTTATAAAAAAATTTGTCCTTGTAAATTATTTTTAATCTATATTAAATCGATTTACCCTTTACTGAGGTGATAAATATTACCACATTTAATATTCACATTAAATAAAACAAGATGGGACTATTTACTGAATTTTAACCTCAATATTATAAATATGTAATTAATATTATCTGATTAAATATCTATAAATGAAAAAAATCAATTTTGAATTAGGTGCACAATATATGATCATAACTACTTTTCATAAATAAACATTTCTATGCATAAAACTACATTTATTCTTAATATATACATAGAAAAATATTTTTTGAATTTTTGAAAATATTTATCATATGAATTATAGATAAATTTTATTGAAATAATTCCTAAATAATAATTAAATTTATAAAAAAATATTACGCTCATAAAAAAATTCAAAAAAATATACCTTTTTTCAAATATGTATTTTTTTATAATCATTTGGTAACTAATGAATTAATTTTATAAATTCGTGGAACATATATTTTTAAATATTTAGTTATCACTATCCAGACCCCAAATCCAATGGGTATGAAATAATAGAAAAATAATAATTTAATAATATTGTGTGGTTGGTCTAAACTCTGTATTGTGTGTATCACAAGCCATAAAAGAAATAAAATTGTTTTAATGGAAATATTTTATAAAAAACAAAGAGTTTTACAATATGATATGATTAATTGTTTAAGATATTTTGGTACACATATACAAGATTTTAATTATTTTATGGGTGTGACTTATATCTCTCTCCAATGAATTAGTGAAGGATTGATATATCATGAAAAAAACATGACTAGAATGGGGAGGGAACATAGTTTAATATAGGATATTATACATCGATAGTAATGGGATTGAACCTTTACTTCTATTATGGTTTCTTGTGTGAACCCATTTCCTTATGATAGTTTTGTAAATTATCGTTTAATGCATAGTATATGATTTTCTATAAATAAGTGAATGCAATAATTCCATGTTTTTTGACTATATTATTCTCTAATGAATCATGGTCTTTGATTCCTTTATGATACATGTCTTATATAATACCAATACTTATTCCATGACTCTAGATTATGATATAGGACATGCATGGTACGTTTTACATTTTTTTAATATCTTGTTAACATGAAAAGTTTCTCATGTTATGATTTTATGATCATTAATATCTCCCTTTTTTACCCTTTCTAAGCATCGGAGATCACACTTTAGTATGTTTTCATTCCTAAGTTAAGTAGAAATGGTTTATGTATGGAATTTCTAAGAAGGGGGACAGTTGTAATGATCTAAGTAGGAATTGATGTAAAACTATTATGAACCAGTTTTTTTATGTTTTCATGTTTCCAGAGATACTATATATATATTATTACGGAATTGATAATTATGTTATGTAAAGAATATTCATCTATTTTTATGTAATATCATTTAATAAGAAGTTTGGGTCTCAATAGTTGGTATAAGAGAAAGTTTTAGTTATCCTTTGGAATCTAGGATGATAAAATGTTAGTAAAAACTCTGTAGAAAATTCTATGTATATGACAAAATCATAAAATTTCGATAATAATAATGAATTGTGTAGGTTAAAACTGTGATTTTATAGAATAAGGTGTCACTATTTAGAAATCATATTAATTTGTTTCCTAATTATGTGGTTTCCCACTATGATTATTTTTACACACACTATTATTTGGGTTTTATTTAATTGTTGCAACCTAAAAGAATCAGGTCAAAATTGAATGTAAGGAACAATGAAATTATTTTCCTCATGGGGGACTGAATTTAATGGGATATGGAATAAAAAATATCATTTCTATTATTACACAAACTTTTTAAGTTATGAATCATGTTGAACTTTCAAACTAGAAAAGGGGGTAAAAATGCTCTTTTGAGTCATATATAAGGAAAATCCCCATGTAATCTAGTTGGTATACTAATCTACTAGTCACTAAGTAGTGGACCAATACCATTGAAAGTACATTTTCCACTCTCTTGTGTTTGAAACATTATAATTTTATTCATGTTGTTTATTATTTGGGTGGATGATCAAATAAATAGCGGGATATTATGAGGAACAAAAGACAACATGAATAAATTGACTTTATGGATTAGAATGAGTTTAATAGAACATTTCTAAATAAGTATTTTCCTTATATTATTCATACAGAAATGGGGAGTAATTCCATATTTTTAAATAGAAAGATGATAAATCTCGTGGTTCCTTTTAGAAAAATTTTATATACATTATAGGTACAGTAGTGGTATTATAATCCAACCTTAATATAAGGTTGATCGATTCATTAGTAGCTTAAAACCATGTCATTGAAGGGCTTCAACGATCAGGGACACTAGTAGAGATGAATAAATTTTTTGATTTTTTTATCAAGGTGGAAATGTTGATTGTATTTACCCATCAATACCATTGGTGTGACAATAAATGAAAAATGTAATTTATTGGAAATTCTAAAACATATGTAGAAAATATTATTATCTTTCCATAATGCAAAAAATGTTGAAAACATGGGGGGAAAATCTTAATGGAACTAAAATTTTTTCATGTTTGTAAATGAAGTTCACCGAGTAATAGAATGTTAAATTTATGGGAAAATTTTTTCTAATTATATGAATAGATATAAAGCACCAAAAATAACCACCTATAAAAAAATTTAAATATAATGAGTATAATAATTATGTAAATAATTTTAAAAATTTTATGGTTTATTATAATGATTGACTTTAACAACATATTAAGCCTATAAAAAAAGGAAAATCTCATGCAATCTGATGAGGGGTACAATAACGACTTGGTGAAAGTTACACTTACAATCTACTCGATAATTTATAATGTCTTGTTTGATCATAGATCTACCAACACTTTAATATCTAAATAATTTTATATTCGTATCAAAGTAACTATTAAAAAATTACATTATGCTTCAATAGTAAGAACCTTCAAATAGTATGATGATTACATCCCAGATCTATGATTTTTCTCTAGTTATAGTTTTTCAGAATGTGTTTCCTGAAAATATATATACTTTTTCTGTAGTTGAATTAAATGTTATTTTGGGAATTTATTTGGTTTATTTATATAAATCTCACACTAATTGATGATTAATGGATGTAACATTTGATAATAAAATCCAACATATGATCATGTATTAATGTGATGGAAAAAATGAACTTCTAGTGGAAATTAAATCCATAATAGCCATGATTATAATTCAAAACATGGAATTTATCTAAAATGGTTGGGGAGAAACTCAGCAATGAAGATATACCTATTATGATGGATTTTATTGATTTATACTATAATAATTTCATGGTCATCCACAAAGTTTAAAATTTTAGTTTTTAATTTACTCGTAATTAGTGCTACACCTATTTTCAAGACAGGATATATAATTGTTCTGATTGATTTGTAAGAATTGAAGAATAAACTCAACAATAATCTTGAAAAGGGATTTATTCAGACAACTGTGTCACATTACGGTGCACTTATTTTTTTAGAATAAAATTCATATCAATGAGATTATACATTAATTATTATAAACATAATGATATTCCTATCATGAATAAGTACCATACACTCTGTACTGATGACTTGTTTGACCAACTAAGCAGATGTCAATAATTTTCAAAGATATATCATCATTTTATAAATCATCAATTGAGGGTTAAGAGAGATTATATACCCAAGATAGCATTCCATACATGGTATGGAGAGTATGAATTTAAATTCATAACATTGGGTCTCACTAATTCCCCCGTTTACATTATGGATTTAATTAATATATTCTTTAGACAATCCATTGATTCGTTGGTCAGACTAATTATAGATGACATTTTTATATATTCAAAAGGAAAGGAAGATCTTGAATATTAATTAAGGATTATGATGAAGACCCTAAGGAAGGATAATTTTTATCCAAAATTTACCAATTGTGAATTATTGATTTAGAATGTTTAATTTTTGGGTCATATAATCTCATGTTAGGGTATATCAATAGAACCTCAAATGAAATAAGTTATTGAACTGTGTCCCATACCAACCATTGTGACTTATATTCATAGTTTTCCTTTTTTAGTGGATTTTATTAGCAATTTATGGATAGTTTTTAATGAATATAAAATCCACTCACCATGGGACTCGAAGAATGTCATTCAGCACCACATGTTCTCTCTTTGTACTACTATGACACATTCCATCCTTTTCCCTTTAGTATTATCCACTACTCGTAATACAGGTGTTTCTGATCTCACTGCATTGAGCCAGGTTGAAATGATATCAAACACAACCCACGGGACGAGTGAGGGTTGTGAGGTGATCTAGAATTCCTAGTGAAACATATGTGTATTCCTTCAAATGATGGTTGAGTGCAATGTAACCACCACTACCTGTGAGGCAATGGGGAACGGTTTTCGGGTTGGCAAGAGTGTGGAGTTTGGAGTGGTGCTACTATCATAACCAAAGATTTGTATCTACTTCTACTTTATAGGAAGGGGGCTTTCCGAGACCTATCTGAACTACCAATAGGCTGAGCCAAGCCTCTTAGAATTTTATAAGAGGAATGGTGTGGAATCTCTTGAAATAAAGGGCGAATGGATAGCTTAAAAGCTTTTCTTTTAAACCCTTAGACTGATAATTCATCACTAAAGACTCAGAAGTGAGCCAAGTTTCATTGGATGAATGAATTTGATGAATTTTATTAGTAATTCAATAGAAGGATTGTGAGCACAACATTTATTACACTACCCTACAGTAGAGAAGTAATTTTATACTATAATAAAGAACCAAAGAAGGGACTATGAAGAATATTCATTTAGAGAGATATGGTTATAGATTATGCCTCATGAAAATTAAAGTTCCATGATAAAAATTACACAAATCGTGATTTGGAGTTAGCTATGGTAATTTTTTCCTTCAGGATAGAAAGGAATTAACTCTATTGATATATGTGTTAGATATATAATAATCAAAAAAGATAAAATAATATTTTCAATGAAAAATATCTAAAAACTAACCAATGAATATGTATTGGGATGATTAATGATTATAAATTCTAAATATATTACAACTCTGGGAATGTGAAAAAAGTGGTAGATTCTCGGATTCGAATGGATCAAGCTAGATTATCAATGATGAGGATCACAAAATATTCGATATTTCAGTACTAAAAACTATGGATCTTAAAATCCTAAAAGAAGGTAAGTATTCTTATCTTTCACAAATAAATGATCAAATATATAACCAAGTTAATACTAATGAGGTGCAGAAGGAACATGTGGAGATTCAAAATAAGTTGATGATTTCTCTTGAATTCAACCTTGATTTTAGTGGAATAATAATGTTCATGTAACATGTGTGAATTTATTTGGTACCATATTTTAAGGAGTTAATGGATGATGCTCATAGTTCTTCATTATATATTCATCTTGTAAGTATGAAGTTGTTCATAGATTTGAATGATTCTTTTTGGTGGGATAGAATAAATAGATAAATTATAATGTATGTTTCTTGGTTCTAGGTATGTAAACAAGTAAATGTAGAGAGATATAATTCTGATGTTATTTTACAATCATTTCCCATACTAGAATGTAAATGGGAGTACATCACCAGGTATTTTGTCATCGGACTCCACAAAACATATAAGGATAATAATAATATATAGGTTATATCCAATTACCATATGAATTAATCACAATTTATTTCCATAAAATAATATTGCACCCTTGTTAAAATTACGCTATTATTGATTAGGGAAGTGGTATAATTTCATTGTGTACCACTATAAATAATATATGATCAGGATTGTGGGCTTACATCAAAATTTTGGAGAAGTATTTAGTAGGATATGGATATAGTGTTATGTTTCAATACTGATTATCATCCAAAGATAGATAGTCAGTCTAAGAGGAACTTTCAAACTCTAGAAGACATGATGATATTTTTATCTATTTATTTCAAATATGGTTAGTATAAAAACCTTATTTTAGTGGATTTATCTTAAAATAATATCTTTCAATCCTGTATTTAGATGGATCTATATGATTCCATATAAATTTGGAATCATATAATATTAATATATATGAATGATGTTAGAGAAATAAATATAGTGGGACATGATCAACCTAAGTAAATGGTAGAGATGTTTAGATCCATTCTACATAACATTATAGTAAATCAGAGTAAAAAAAAGTTTTGACAAAAATATTTATAAATATCTAGAGTTTGAAGTTTATGATATGGTATTTATATGAAAATATACTTGTAAGGGTGTTATGTTATTTGGAATAAAGGACAAGTTAATACCTACATATATTATTCCTTGTGAATTTTTTCATTGTATCTGTTAGGGTCTAGACATAAAAATTATATATTCTAGTGTTTTTTTATCTAGAATTCACATTCGAGGATATTTTTATTTTATATTTTTATAGAATTGGGAAAAACTTTTACAATGTAAACCCAGATATTACAAAAGTAAGAAAAACATTAGTCTAGTTAAATACATGAAAAACAATTTAATGTTCTTTGATAAAAACAAACTAAGCATTCTCACATGAAAAACACAAAAAAAATTGTTTCTCAAATAAAAATATTGAAACTAGTGGAAATCAATTAAAACTCTTTTAGGTGACTTAGATAATCATATAAATTAAACTATTTTCAAACCCTTTAAATTGGAATGACCATACAGCCGACTTACTAAATTATTATTAACCAATGAATTGGAGATCTATAATGGGGATCAACCTCCATATAAGCTATATTAGGATCACTTGTGATCTACAATGGGACTCCGCCCTTTATATAAGCTATATTAGTATCACATATTCCTTATAAGCTAAAATGAGGTTTGAACCCTCGTATAACCTATATCGGGCTCTCCCATTAGTGATAATGGTTATATACCCTTCTTATAATATATATTGAACCCACCCATTTCATATAATTCTCATGTATTATTTCATGGATAAAATACCATCATGGAATAACACATTAAAAAACTCTTTTAATCCCATATGAAAAACTATTTCCAATATAAATACCCTTTTCTATTGAAAAAATATTTTCAATATCAAAACATAATGAAAGTGGGTATTTAATATAAGAAAATATTTAATCTAGAAAAGGAATATAAAATTTATATAATAGTCATAGTGGTGTAAAATACATTGTCACCATGTACATTAATAATAGAACATTCCTTTTTTCATTTTTCAAAACGTTCTATATAAAACACATAAAAATATTTCTTTTGAAAACTTTTGAATGAAATTATAAATAGACCGAAAGATTCTCTATAATCCATTTATATCCATATAAATAAATATATAAAATAATACCATTAATATTGACATGGAGAATAATATTTTATAATTAAATATTTAAACACCTGTCTCATACTACATTGGACGTTTAAATCATAATCTCCATGAATAAATAATATTTAACTAAAAATTGACTAATATGAAAATAAACAAATTCCTAGTATGTTATTTCAAAAGGGATGTATATACACCTAAAAAATATGTTTGGTGTTTAACATCAAAACATATCTCAATGAAAATAGATTGAAAATCTTTACCTTCCGATTCTTTAGAAAATATCCTTTTATTAATATGTTAAAACCTATAAAGAGAGTGTTATGCATAATATAGAATATGTATAATGTTTCGATAGATTGTATGAATTTATATGAATAGATATTTGCCAACAAAGTTAGTTTTTGGATTGTGAGTAATAGATAATAAGAGGTTCCCTTTAATAATAGAAGGGAGGGGAACTCTTAGAATCCCTCAAAATATTAAATTAATATAAATTAATTTTCTATTAAAAATGGATCAAAAATGATTTATTTAAAAATATATAACTATTATTGGTCTAAATACATTCAACCAATTAAAATTATACATGTTTTGTTTATTTTTTTAATCTTTATCTTTTTTATAACCCTTATTTTACCCCATTAAATCTTACTCTGATATCATGTAATTTACACATTGAGAGTTAATATAATTAAAATGAAACACCAAAACACCCTTAAAGGAGTAATTTATTACATTTTGAGAGTTATCCCAAAAATTCAGCCGAAATTTATCTTTTTAAAAAAATTATATCATTTAATTAAATATTATTTATTTTTAAATATCATCTATATAGACACTATTCATTACTTGACTTTATAAATGATCGTGAAAAAATATATGTAAAAAACAACTAATTTAACTAATCAATAATATGTCAATATCATCTTTAAAATTCATGTATGATAATAATTATGTCAAAATATATTTTTCAAAAAAAATTTAATAACATTTATTGGATACTTTTTTTAATTGAAAAAATTAGTGCATCATCATTGTGTAAGACCTTAATTTAAATATTTCATCACTAAAAATTAAAAATAAATTATTAGGATCAATATAAACATTTTATATATCAAAAAACTATTTAGAGTAAAACATATCCTTTATATAACCCCATATTGGAAATATTTTACTTTTTAAAAATAGAAATATAAAAAATGATTATTCCTTGAATAAAATATTATAAATATATTAAATTCATCCTAGTGGTTCAACGAGATCATAAAATTGTCCCAATGATGATTTTGGTCTAAAATAACAAGTAAAATAAAATTAGGAAAGTTTTAGGGTAATTTTATTATATTTATAATATTATTTTTACCGTTAATTTCATGATCTGTCCTTACCCATGTCAATAAAAATTACTACAGTTACTATTCATATTTTGTCCAAAAATAAAAGGGACATATTTAATAACATTATAACATATGATTACATGTATTTAATCAATTTTCACAATTTAAAACATATAACGGGATAAAATTAATTAAAAATTACTCCTATTGACGAAATAATAAAATGATTTTTTAAAGTGTAAACATTCACAAGATTGAAATTTTTTTATATCCAACTTCAATGGGAAATTGATTAAAATGAAATAAATTAGATTAAATGATCAAAAATTTATCTACTTATACTTTAAAAATAATAATAATATAATTTAAAACTTTAAAATTTAAAAAAATAATTAAAATATTGCATTCATTACTTTTCATCAAAACATGAAATTTATCAAAAAAAAATACAAAAAATAAAACCAAAGTACATTTTGATATCAAAATTTAAAAAACAATTTTTATTTTTAAAAATATAATTTATAACAATTTTAAAACAAGATTTAAAAGAATTATTCCATCAAAAGGTGGTAAAACGACCTTTTTGATAATTACTTCATTTATGCATAAAATTGGATTTGTTCTTATATCATGTATAGAAAATACATAAGAGGTGTTTTAAACATTATATATAATATATATATATATATCATTAGGATAGACCCATAAAATTGATTTGTTTATTGATTGGTATAAAACAACTTGTGCACGTTTAAAGAGTTTTTTCATAAAACCATTTCGTTTTAATAAAAACATGATTACATTAATTTGTAATTAATTATTAAAATAATTATATATATAGTAGTAAACCATATTTTCCAAATTTAGTTAAAAAATTTCATACCCACCATTATAACGGCTAGGATATAATGATAACATTTAAATAATAATATTTAGTTATTAATTTAAGCCCGATTTTTTATCTCATGTATACTATAAAATATAGTATTTATTTCTTTTAAATAAAGGATGTTACAGTATCATGATGTTGTCTTATTGATTGGTTCTCCCACTGAATCTCTCTTATGTTCAGGATGGGTTTTATGTATCTCTCTTGAATAAGTACATACCTAATCCATTATATGTACTGGACTTAGAGGTCATACAAGTAAAAAAAGATCTATCTTATGAGGAATAATTTATGGAGATTCTAGATCGTAAATATAAATTTCTATGAAATAATAACACTCACCTTATCAGAGTTTTGTGGTAAAACAACCAATTTAGGGAAGCTACATAGGAACATGGGGAATGATGTGGTGGAAATATCCTCAATTTTTTGTATTATTCTAATGGAGTTTCTAGTGTTTAATTATCCTAATTAGTGTACAATTTAACACCCTCATATTTAACAAAATAAAATAAATATAATTTTTTTGATATCTTGTGTTACACGCAACACTAAGTTTAGATGAACCGTGATATACTATTAAAATATTATTTTCACCTATCCATTGGATTAGAATGTATGAATAAGAATAAATAAATTATCAAAATTTATGGTTTACACATGTAGGAAATAAAATAATTAGCTATCAATAAATTATAAATAAAAATAAAAATAATTCAAAAATATATGATATTTTTCAGAAAAATTATTTTTATGTAGCCAATTTATTTTAATCATAGAAAACTAAATTTATCACTATTGTTGAATTATTTTATTTATATTAAAATATTTTTTATTAAATAATTTTTTTACCATTCATATACTATTTTTTATGATGCATAGGATATAAACCAAATTTTATGCCTAAAATATATTTTTCTAAAGATATGTTTTTGTCTCATTTCATGAACTTACATTAAAATTATTATTGTAAAAATAAAAGTATTAAAATAGTTAAAATTAATTATATATAAAGAATAATTAGGTTTGATTTGGTAAATATTCCCTTTTTAATTTTGGTCAATATGGATAGTAATCATGGTAAAATTTGTCACCTCATAAATTGGTAAATTGAGTTAATCATGGATAAAACTAAGTATGAAGGTTGTAATGTTCCATAATAATTATTTTTTTATGAATTAAATTTTACCCTTATCACCTTAAACATGAAATTTATTATTTTGATGAACACATTTCTAGGAAAATTACCTATATAATATTTAAATCAAATAAAGTAACTAAATGTCACTCTCTTTGTTTTAATATTTCTTTTGTCTCCACATAGGGATAGAAGAAAGATATAAATTTATATAAGTGTCTATGTTTTTTTTAATGAAATAATTTTATTGATATAAATTAATTTAATATTTTTATTAATTATATAATGACCATAATTTCTTATGCAACATAGATGCATTATTTCCCCATTTATTAAAAATATATAATAAATTATTTTTAAAATATTATAAGTGATATTATTTTAATTATTTAAGGTTACCAGTGAATTTTATTATTATATAAGACATATTATGAAGGTTTTATGTCATAATATTTTAATTCCACTTTATCTTAATTTATTTAAAGTTATATTAAATTAATACTGTTAAAAATGGCATTAACGATATTTTAACATAATTAATAATTTAGTAAATAATATAAAATTCATAAAAATATGATATATATCCAAATTAATGATATATTGCTGTAAATATAAACCATAATCCATTTATCAGTCTTTTTAAACTTTATATTAACATTTTTAACCCTTAAAATTTTGAAAACAATACTATTTTGATAATTGTCAAAAGGGTTAATAGGGGTTAAAACTAAAATATAATGGTAAAATTGTGATAAAAACATGTCCCAATATTATATGATGTGATAATTTAAACTCATATTTTCCTGATAGTATATTGTTATAAATTTATAATTATTTAAAAATCAAAATTTATTTATATTACTTTAATATTTTAAGAAATTCCAAGAGTGTCCCTACCCTCTATTATAAAAGGTCACCCACCATTCACTTATTCACATCATATTGAGATTTATATCGTGACTATACTCTAAAAAATCATCTTATAAACATCCCAATCCCTATCCAAGAGTTTTTTTCATCCCAAAACACTAACCTTGGATCCCATTAGAGGTGTTGTAATGGAGTTGTTTTAAATAAGAGGTAATCACCTTAACCAATCACTTTATTTTAAATTTTTCATTTACCTCATATAAATATATTATATTTTTTATAAAATATAAAATTCATAATCATAAAAATACTAAAATATTATTATGATAATGAAAATTCCATTATACACCACCTTTTTGTCAAATGGGAAGTGAAGGTATCGCTTGTGCATATGTACACCTTACTATCACCACTTAGTGATACAGTTCGTTTTTCGTCACCTTATTTTATGGACGGGTATTACAATAGGTTTAATATTTATATATATTTTTTTGAATCAATTGTACGTATTGAATGATAATATCATGTCTACCATCGTACCATCCAATCCTTTGGTAAACGACAATGTTGCTCATGCAAAAGTGTGGACTACCACCTTCACAAAGTGATGTGATTCATTTTTCATTTATATTATACATGAATAGTAATGATGATGAATTTTATGAATATATATATGATATATATAATAAATAATGATATTTTAAAGGTTAATTAATAATTACCTTTCTTTTATTCCATCAGTTGAAAAATGAAAAATGGTGTCCACGCATATATATGGATAAACATATCCATGAACAATGAATTTCATTTTTATATCCTTAAATTTTATGGATGAGTATAAATATATATAAATATATTTAATATATACTATATTTATACCATGAATAAAATTCTCGAGCTGATGGAACTATGATCAAGGCATATGTTCCAAAATTACCAAACTAAAACCTAAATGAAAAACAATGAAATTATCACCTGAAATGGTTCTTTTAATATATAATTAATAATAAACAGGTTATAAAAGTTTAATAGTAAATAATATGTGTTTTTATAAGTAATCTTATGGTTTTGTAATAAAATTTATTATAAATCCATATTTATGATACATGATGATTGAAAATGTACAAGGAAATTTGGGCCTAAGATGAGGGATATTCTGTTATAATATCATTTGTTATCAAAAAAATTTATGGTTCAGTTATGATGAATAAATATCATGAAAAACATTCAATATAATCATGAATTTTATTGTCCTATGGTAATTTAATATATATAATATTTTTCCTTTAATTTTACAAACCATTTTTACTCAAGAAATTGTAAATATGGCTGTAGGGAAAATATGATTCGTTTCTCTCTTTGGTAGAAAAACCATTTTATTTCATATACATATTCTATAAAAATATTTCATAGGATTATTTTTACCATTTTCCTATTATTTTTTAAATTCATGTTTATCCATGCATTACTTTTTACAAAACAATTTGAATGGAATCATCTTTGTATTTTCCAAATGAGGCACATTGTGCCTTTTCAAACAAATGTATTGAAAGAATATTTCGTCAACTTATACATCATTGAAATAATTCCTTACCATCATGTATAATCAATATTTTTAATCATTATTTAAATTTTCCCATATTTATATTCCAATAAAAAACTATATTTTCGAAATTTATACATTTCAAATATGTTATTTTAAAATGGAATGGTTATTTTCCACAAAAAAAAATTTAATGATATTTTGATTCATCAATGAAAACAACCATCAATGTTTATTATGATTTACATGGAATATTATCCAATCATATCATCCTTATTATTTATCAAGAGTTTTTATGATTATAAAATCATGATGTTTATGAAACCTAATAATTTAATATTGGTTATGCTATGATGAAATGTTTATGAAATACATTTATTTTCTTCTGATTTGATAAATGGTTTATAATATTGAGGAACATATATTTATTAATTTAATTATGTGATTAGTATATCCTAAAACTATCTCCAATTCATTGGTAAAATATTTATATCTCATGATATAAAAATTACTAGAATGGGGGTTGAACTTAATTTATATGGTACTTTGTCCACTATGATAGTATTGGGAGTGAAACATGACTAATATGATGGTTTTGGGAGTGAACCAATTAAATTAGGATAGTATTTTCAAGTATACATGACTACTATGTATGTTATTGAAAATTCATATGTGTAAGAAACAATTCCATGTGGTATGAATATATTATTCTCTCACAGCACATGTTCTTTGATTCCTTTGTGATTAATGACTTATAAATTGCAAAGATTTATAAAATTACTAAATATTATTATATATAATATGTAGGGTATTATCATAAAATTTTAAATCATGTTTCCATGCCTTTTTATCATTTTTTCATATATTATCATTGATATCTCCTATTTTTACCCATACTGGGCATCTAAGCAAACCCTTTCTTATTTTTCCTTTCTGAGGTTATGAATAATTGTTTTATATATGATATGTATAATAAGGGTGATAGTTGTGAATAAATAAGTGGAGGATGATGTATAAATATTATGAACCAGTTTTTTATGTTTCTAAGTTTCAAATGATAATAAACCTATACGATTCTAGAATGGATCATTATATTATAAAAAGAATATTTATCTATATAGAAGTAATATCTATGTTTGAAAATTTTGGGTTTCTATATCCATATAGAACATGTATTCCTTATTCAATTTGAATAATGGTTCACCCTCATTAGTTTTATGAAAACAGTATACATCTATTTCTCTAACCTCCTCAATGGACCAACGGAGTACATGTGCCTCTAGAATGAAATTTTACATAGAATCTTTTGTAACATATTATTATCTTATAAATCTTGTGACTGGACATAATTGAAATTTATAATTTCCCCAATATATATTTATGTAAGTTATCCATTTTAATTAATATATCATATATATAAACTATTAAATTTTTTGAGTACTTCTATATGTAACGAACTTTTATATTAGTAAGATATCATATAAATATGCACTCCCAACCCCTTGATATGATTTCTTTCTAGGATTATCCTTAAAAATGTTTCATAAACCCATAAATGAATTTAATACATGTAATGTAACACCCTAATATGTTATGAAATAGTTTTTCATGTAAATTTAATTTTATTGGTATCATTTGTTACACACAATACTGAGTTTTAACAAACTCCTACAAACTATTGATATTATTATTTAAATACATTCTTTACTACCTAATCATTAATCACATAGGAATGAAAAATAATATTAATTAAAAATTAGGTATAATGTCTTTATATAATTGAAACATACTGATAAAAAATTACTCAATTTTTGGTAAAGTGTTAATATGTTTTGAAAAGACTATTTTGTCAAAAAAATGTTTTTTACTTATTTTGAGGAAGAAAAAATAAAATTAATTTTTTGAAACATACAGAAATTTTATTTGATAAAATATAATTATTTTTTAAAAACTATATGTAAAAATTAAATTAGGGTGAATGTTTTATATTTTTTAAAAAAGTTAAATCGTTTTTAAAAATAGAAATAAAATAATGGTTTTTATTGAAAAATTACTTTTCATTTATAGATTTAACAAGAATAATTATATTTAAAAATTGTTTTAAAAGTAAAATTATTTTAATTATATATTTATTAATCCAATTATGTTCATTTTAATGAATTTATTTTGAATGTCTGTATAAATTTTTTTAACATTTTATACATTTTCTATTTTAATAACTTCTTTCACATAAAATCTAGGGGATTAGTTTAATATTAAATATTTCCACTTATTTGAAATGATTTTGAAATAATGGATTTAATATCTGGATTTATAATAATTTATATTTTATAATAATTTCAACTTATTTTTTTGTCAAAATTAGAAGTAAAAAAATGTTAAAAATTAATTACTATTGTTAATGTTAAAATAGGTTTAATAGGGGTTAAAAAAATATAATGGGTAAAATGGACTAGATACATTTTCTAAATAAATATTATGTACATATATAGACCTTATAACATCAAAGGTTCTATAATTACCCATTTTTTGTGCTTTTTGGAAAGTTAAAAACATGGGTACACTTTATTCTTTTCAAAACATCCAATTGTGTCATCTCCCCCATTTTTAAAAGGTAACCCCATCTCCTCTCATCTTCACACTTCCAAAACCCTTTGGTTCAGGAAATACCTAGGAAACTATATTAGTTATATCACTCCTTATATATTATAAGCCTATATTATATTATAAATTCTATCTAGGATGTATTTAGGTTAAACCTAAAGAGGTTGTCTAAATAATAGGTAATGTTATAAACTATGTGTTTTTCTACTTATTAAAAATAATTAAATTATTATTAAATTATACTTATATAAAAATTATATTATTTACCATATACATATTACTTATTATGTTAACTTTATAATATATATCCATCTCAACATCCCCCAAATAGAAAAGTTGATTGTCACTCATGCGTATGACATTTTTATCACCTCGTGAACTGATGTTATTAATTTTCCATCACAACCTACAACAAAAAAATATGGTGATGGATTTAAATTTTATATAATATATTTATGATATCATTATACTTTTGGTATTATAATATCAATCTGACATTACTACCTAAATACCCTTTCTTAAACAGTAATGTCGCTCGTGTGAATGACAGACTACCTCTACGTGAACCAATGTGATGGGTTTTACATTTCATTTTTACATAAAAAATAATTAGGATAGATTAAATTAAAATATATTATAATTAAATGTATTTATAATTCTATAATTATGATATTAGATATATTTTCTTACTTCTTATTCCATGGGTGATATGATAACATCATTCGTGTGTACGGTGGAGACTGACCTCGCAAATAGATGTGATTCATTTTTCACTAACACTTTACATGTAAGGTAATTTTTGTAAATTTAGTTAATATATGTGATATATATGACATAAAAATTACTCTATAAATTTAATATATTATTTACATTTCTTTCATTTCATCCATTGAAAAAATGGAAACAGTATTCATTCGTACGTACGACATACCATCTCCATGAATTTTATATTGCTTTTTCTATGTATAATTTTTATGGATTAATATAAATAAATATATATAATGGATATATATTATATTTATATCATATTAATTAATCTATATATATTGGAACCATGATAAAATTTATAATACCTAAAATAAAAAATCAAAATATTCATGAAAAATAAAGCAGTTATTTCCCAAAATGTGATTTTAATATAGAATTACCAATAGAGGGATAATAAATGGTCATTAAAAAATAGTATATGGTTTGAAATATATAAGTATGGTTCTGTAAAATATTTATAATATAATTATATTTATTATACATTAGTTTTAATATGTTTGAAGGAATTTTATACTTAAGGTTATATTTTTTTTTTTCTGAATTTGTATTTGTTGGGACATGCATTATGTTATGAACTTATATTATTTAATGAGGTTTATATACAAAAACATTGACATTTTATATCATTAATATTATTAAATTCGTGATATTTAATTTTTATTTTTATTTTATTACTTAATGGATCTTACAATTTGAAAGTTACCATTGTGGTAAGGGTTTTGTGTTACGATGTAATTGTTCATCAGGATTATTTATGATTATTCTTTTGATGAAATATTATTATTCATCTATCAACAAAATCATATATTTTCTTTTCATATGGTTATTTAATTATAATTCATAACATACCTTCATTTTCTTTGGATTATGTACTCATGATTCCAAAATACTATTTTTAATGAAAACCAACTTTATTTATCTCTTCAGTTGAAAAGCCTTTTTTCATCCATATCCATTTTTATAAAAATATTTTCATAATTTATTAAGGTTCATTTTTTATTTTTTAAATTAATTATAAAACATTTGTGATATTTTTCAAAAGGTGTTAAAATTAGTAATCATGTTTTTATCAAAACTAATAAATTTTGTCTTTTATCGAAAATGTTAATGTAATCTTGGTTTTAGTGTGTTAAATCTTTCCCTCTATCAATACTATTCAATTTTATAATTATTATGTTATATTTTTCAAATATAAATTTTAAATAAAATAATTTAGAAAGTGTTTTATGTTTAAAAAAATTCAAAATATATTGGATATTTTCATCAGGAAAATATTTTTAAAGATTCATTTCTATGTTTTATAGATTATTTTTTTAGAAAAGTATTTTCAAAATAATTATAGATTTATAGTTTTAAAAATTTGATATTAAATAAATATTATTTTCCTCAAGAAATTTTCCAAATGGATTTTAGTTGAAATCATTTTCTCTCTTAGATGACATAATTTGATGTTAGTAAATCTTTTTGGAAGATATGATCCAATGATACAATCATTATTAATTTTCATGACAATTTATATTTATGATGACCATATTTTTATGAAACCCACTTTTTTTGACAGGTTATTCTATGATGAAATATTTTATAAAACCCAATTTATTACATAAATTTTGTTATTATGAATGCTTTTATGATCTTGTGGCACTTATATGTATGATTTTCATTATGTGGAAGGTGGGACATATATATCCCTCTAATTAATAGGGTAATGATTAATTTTATATGATATTGTTGGGTACATTGGAGGTTTTATCAATCCTGAATAGAGGGTATATGGGAGATTATCCCAAGGAAAAATCAGGTATGTGGGTAGTTATCCCAATTATAACATGTTATTAATGTCTTTTTGGGTATCCTAGACATTAGGTTTTCTATTTATATGTTCTTTCCACAACTTTATGTCTAATTACAATGTTATGAAATCATGGAATATGTTCTTTAATTCCTTTATTATTAATATCTTATAAAATAAAATCATTTATTCGATGGCTCCATTTTATGATCTATGATATCATGGTTATGGTATTTAAATGTTATTATAATGTTCTCATACTCATATGCTCATATTATATTAAATTCTCCTGTTTTACTATTACAAATCATTTGGGGTCTTCCTTTATTATTTTTTATCTCCCCATGATATGAAGTCATTTATTATCTATGATATTTATAAGAAGGGTATTGTTATTAAGAACATAATGGGATATGATGTATCTCATTTATAAACCAGTTGTTTATTTATCTAGATTTCTAATGGAACTAGACCGAATTATTCTATCATATATTGTTATTTTATGTAATGAATATTTATGTTATAATATGTAATATATATGTGTATGAGTAGTTTTGTGTCTCTATAATTGGTATCAAATCAATGATTAGATAAAAATTTGGAAACTAAGATGAAAAATCATTAGTGAGAACCAAACATAAAAATATATCTATAGAAACAAATCATTGAATTTTATAAAAGTAAAGAGAGAGTGGTTTAAAAGAAATTACATACCTTTGTGGATTTGAGAAATTCATGTTTCTCTGAAATAGAGGTACCTTGGGGTAATAACTCTTAAAAGGGTTCATTAAGTAGGACTCAATCATCACCTCTTGTAAAAAAATGTACCTTACTCCACACCTAGTTTGACACTCCCAGTATATTTACTTTAGAAATTGAAAAAATATTTATAAACCATTATAAAGGATTGAAATAAATTATTAATATGAATGAACTATGATAAAACTAATGTTTGATTTATTAAAGAGAAGGTGTTATAATTCAGACATCATATAAGTGATTTTTCAGGAATATGTCGTTCCCCATTATGTTTATTATGTCTTAAACTATTATTTTTTTACTTTATTCAATGCTTGGAACCTAAAGTAACAATGTTAGTTATGAATGAAATGGAAAATTAATTGATTTTCCTCTTGAGAAACCAAATGTTATGGGATCTGGAATGAAAAATCTTGTTTTAATGCTCACACAACATTCTCATACTATGAATCATGATGTGATTCTGAATGAGAGAATTATTGAAATTGTTTTATTAAGTATGTGAGGAAACAACCACCTATTTTTTCGGTTTTGTGGATCCACTTGTTTTCAAGAAATGGATTAGTACCATTGAAACTATATTTTTCATTCTCCATTTTTTAGATCCTGAAAAAAGTTGTTTTTTGCTGTAATCATTTGGAAGGAGAATCAGATAAATGGTGTAATATTATCAAGAATCTGATTCAATAATATGATATTAAATCCATGTAGTTATATGAGCTTATGATATTATATTTCAATGAGTACTTGCCTTATATTATTCATATGAAAATAGAATAGGAATAATTTTAAATTAATCATAAGGATGATGAATTTGTTAGTGCCTATGAGGAAAATCATAAATGACATATGAGATAAAATTACAGAATTTTCATCCAACCAGAATATTTGTTTGATTCAATATTATGTGGATAATAACCAAGTCTTTAAATGTAATTAGCTACAAGGTACATTAGTAGATATTAATAAATTGTTCATTGTGCTATCAATGTGGAAATGGAAATTGTAATGACCCATCAATTCCATGTTTTTGATAAACAAAGAGAGATAGAATTCTAGGGAACTATAAAAAACATGGAGATACTATTATAATCATTTATTCAGGATTGATGTGTTGAATAAAACATATAGGATTTTATCCTAAGGGTGATACTAAATGTTTTATGTGTCTAAATAAAATTCAATTATTGGTTGAATGGTAATGTGTTGGTAAGAATTCAGCAAATGATACAAATAAATAAAAAGATCAACAAAATTCATCTCTCACACTTTGATGTTTCAAATTTAATGAGTTCAATCATTATGCTAACAAGTTCCAAAATCCAAGGGTTGATGAAATTGATCAACATCAACAAACTTTTGAGTAGAATTAAAAAGTGAAACCTTGTGTGATAACTATTTTAGATTAGGGGTGTGATAATGACTTGGTGAATAGTACATATACTATCTTCTCTAGAACTACTTGTGTCTTATTTCACATAATATCTACCCATTATTTCATATATGAATATTTTTTTAAGGGTAATATAGTTACACCTCCATGATTTTTTATTTAATTAAGAGTGAAAACCCAAAATTCTTTGATTATTGAATTATAAGTATATGATTCCTCTCCAATTAATGTTTTTGGGTCTGTACTTCCAAAAAACCATGGCATTCTTCCCCAGGTTGAATTTGATGTTATATTGTTCATGGATGGTATTTCTCTACATAAAGACTTCAATAATTTTAAAGGAAGGGATTTAAATTTTGATATTATGAACAAACCTATGATCATCTTTCCATGTGAAAATAAATGTTAAAATCTAATGGAAATAAAATCCATTGTATGGGTTTTGATTCCTATTCAAATGGGATGTTTGTATTATATGGTTGAATAGAAAATTCACATTGATGATATACCTATTTTAAGGTTGTTTTCTATGTATTTAAAGAATAGTTTACTAGTTTTCCACTAAATAATAAAGTTGAGTTCTAAATAGAATTTATATTTACTGATACACTTATTTCAAATACTCCCTACAGAATGGCCAAGATTGAGTTATTGGAATTGAAAAAAAAATACAGTATAATATTGATAAGGTATTAATTTATCCAATTTTTCATCATGGGGTGAAAATATTCTTTTTGTTAAAAAATATTTATTGGTGAATCTATAAATTGATTATCAGGAGTTAAAAAAGATCATGATTAGTAACATGTATCATCTACTCTGCATTGATGACTTTTTTGATCCACTATGTGGTGATCGATACTTTTTTAATATTGTATTTAATTGTGTATATACTTATTTTAGGGTTAAGAAGGATGATATACCCATGGAAACATTAAATATATGCTTTGGACACTATTATTATATTTAAATTCCTTTTTGTATTACTAATTCCTTTTTAGCTTCATTTATTTAATGAATAAAGTCTTTATAGATTACCTTAACATATTTGGGATAATATTTATAGATAAAATTACTATTTAATAAAAGAGAAATGATGAGCTTGGAGATAACTAGAGGACCGTACTAATGTCTATATAGAAGGAGAAACTATATGTAGGATTTAAAAATTATGAATTTTAGCTACAAAAGGTTACATTTTTTGTTTATATAATCTCAAAAACAGTATATCGATGGACCAATTGTAACACCCTGACCCCAGTTACCTAGAGTTTGTGAATTATTACATAACATTGGCATGATCACACAAGATCAAGTCTCTAATGACCTATTAGATTAATAGCCTTGAAAACACTATATATATTCATAATTCTTACATTATATCATAAAGTGAAAAAAAAACTACAACACATCTTGTGTTCATAGACCACAATCATATCCCCTCATACTATCCATGCAGGTAATTCATAAAATACTTATTCACATCCTGGGAAAAATAAATCATTGAAAGGGGTGAGCTCAGATGCTCAGTAAGGATAACAATATATTGGAAATATTCATAAATAAACATAAACATTTAAGGCAATATATAACTAAAACAAAATCCTTCTAAACATAAACATTATCATAATATGGAAAATATAAAATTAAATAATGCCATTTACTTTTTCACATGGATATTATACTAGTCGAATAATCACATGAAATATCAATAACCACATTCATAATGATGGAATGCATAATGTTATACTATCATAACCACATAGTCAAGGCCTTGTGCGAAGACAACAAATATAATTTTGTCAAGGCCTTGTTCCAAGACACTAGTTTGTCTCATGAGACCTACCTATGCATCGAGGATCTATAGTGGGCTCCACCCATCACTTATTATGTGCAATTCAATCCTCATATGAACAAGTTTAAACATAACATAAAGATTCATATTAAAACTAGCATATAGAATTTCAATACATTCTCCATAAACCATGATTGGTATAAAAATAACACATCCAAAGTCAAACATATCAAAAAACCTTAATTAAAATATAGATTTTTTTATTATAATAAATCTGCTTCAAATAATCTTAAGATCCATCAAAGGATGTTGACATAGATGAAATCAAAACTATTTAAGAGAAATATCTCTTTTTTTAAATCATTTAAAAGTCACATAATTATAAAAGAAAAATTTTAATTTGAAAATATTCATATAATCATGTAATGGATGCTTCAACAATTTTATAATGGCATAAAATAGCCGCACCCGCCATATATGTTAAAAAAGACATTCTTACCATAATTTTGTCGAAAAGGTTAAAATGGACCTTGTTTGGAAAATGACAGAAATATTCCATTATAAACCTCTTATAAAAAGTCAAAAAGGATATAAATTAATTTAACCCATAGTCTATAAAATAGTAAGAATGATTAGAAATACATTTTTAAGAAACATGGATGTGGATGATAAAGAGTTCCAAGTAGATACATACGTAAAAACAACCTCAGATAATAATGATATTTTGAAATTAACCCTTACCTTATACTTTTCCTTGGTTTAGGGTAGGTTAAACTCTTGTATAATGGTGAAATAATTGTTATTAAATTATACAAGAATCATATACATTAATATGATATCATATATGATCCTTTAACATTGCTTTGTTAATAATATCTTAGTATTATCATCGTTTCGGGTGTTAACTGACTCATTTTCATTTATATGTTTTGTTAGATAAGTCTTGTTTGTTATGGATAGGTTGTATCGTATTCATATCCAAAATGATATCAAGTCCTTAAACATTAGTTTTACTCATAAAATGAGAATTATTCTTGAATGGATACAATGGGGAACAAATCTCATCGCCTTCGTGGAGACGGTAGTCCGTACGTTCGCACGAGCAACAATATCATTCTTTTGATATTAAAAAAATATATAATTGGATGGTATATCGTATATACAAAATCATTATCAGGTAATATTTATTATTTACATCAATTACACATCATTATCATACTCATCCAAATAAAAAAGTTTTGAATAACAATTCCACCATGACGTAGAGACGGTAAGTCGTACGTACGCACGTATGGTGACATGTCATTCAAAGGATGGATAGAATAATGAATATGGTTGTACCATATTTATAATAATATCACAGTATAAAGAATATTATGGAGTTATTATTTTAGAAATGAAAGAACCAAGAAAGAAGAAGTTGAAGAAGAAAGGAACTTGAAAGGGGGTGGTGAAATCATTACCTCTTCTTCGGGTTCTTCCTTTTGAATTAATCAAAAGGGCTCTTTAGGTTAGATTTCTGATCAAACTAAGGCCTCTAGGATAAAGGGAGTAAAGTTAAAAGGGTATTTGGGTAGATTTTGGATGATCCAAGGGCTTGAGAGGTGTGGGAGTTAACTACCATTTAATCGTGTTTTAGTTAGTTTTATACATTCCCTCTAATACAAAATCTAGGAGTTAACTACCATTTAAAATAATATTATAATATTATTAGTGCGTAATATAAGATTTCAAAGAAACTCTTTGTTGAGTATCGGGTATGCCATCAAACATAGTGTCCCATTTAAAGTAAAATTAATATTTAATTCAAAAATATTAATAAATATGTAAAATGCCTTATTCTTTATCTACATTGGTTGTTACATTGACTGTATCTCAATAAAATCAATATAATTATTATAGAATGATTTTTTCATGACAATACATGTTTTCTTTTCATATTCCTATGTTTATTAACTCATGATTCCAGAATAATGTTTTTAATGAAAACCGAATTTATTTCTCCCTTCAGCCAAAAATTATTTTTTTTCCATATCCATGTTTTTTTATAATGTTTTCAAAAATATTTTAATACTAATTTGTTCTTTTATAATTTCATCATTACCCTTGTTTGAAGTTTTAAAAAATTATTTAAAATAAAGATTTAAATATTTTTCTAAATAATGCCTCTTTGGATTATAAAAAAATGTGACAAAAATCTTTGTTTTAACATGTATTTAATTTCTCATTGTCATGATAAATCAATGATTTAATGCTTCTTTTATAAGTTTCAAAGTTCTTTTTCCATAAAAATAATTTTGAAATGTTTTCAATTTTAAAAAAGATTTTTTCAAAGTGGAAATGATATTTTCCTCAAGAAAGGTTTTCAAAATATTCCCTTATAATTTTTAAATTTTATTTTAAAAGAAATTTATTTCAAAAATATTCTACGAATTTATAGATTTAGAAAGGTTATTCTAAAAGAAATGTTATTTTCATCAAGAAATGTTCCAACTAATTTATCTTTAAAAATAATTTTCAATCAAAGATGAAATCCTATGATATTACATAATATTTACTTGGAATATGATCCAATGATACTATATTTATCAATTGTTTGGATGATTTATTTTTATGATGAAAATATGGTAATAAAACTCATTTCTATTTCAGGGGTTATACTATGATGAAATGTTTTATGAATCCCCTTTGTTTATGGGTTCTGATATGTTGAATTTTTTATGATCTTATGGAATATATATTTCACACCATGACATCATATGCCTATTTATTTTATCCCTTTCTTAGTCCTAGATATTTTTTTCAAGGTTTAGGACGGAGGCCTAGTTGAAATTTTTGGATTTGGATATTTCGAGTTGTTTTTTCAGGTGGTGCACGAGTTCCACACTGTTTGGAGAAACTGTCTACTATTTGCAGGTAATCGTGCGGCTTGTCCAAGAGTAGATAGTAGCTTCTTCATGGTTTTCACACAATCTCACGAACTATGGGGAATGTTTGTATAGACGTTCCTTATATAGGCAGTGATTACCTCATGGTTGGTGTACGGGTTGGTAGATTGTGTGGTTGTCCCAGGTCATTAAAATATTATGACCCTCTTTTCTCTCTCCCTCTCTTTCATACCAATATTGGGTCTCCTCCTCCCATATAATTTTTTTCATATTAAGGGGTCCCAAAACCCCTTCTCCCTTGGCTCTTCTCCCTCCATGGTCTGATTTCCAAGCTTCCATGTTATGTTGTTCGAGTTTAATGTCTATTTCCCACTTTTTTCTCTCTTACTCCCTCTTTTTCTCGGTTCTCCTTTTATAGTCCCTCTCTTGGTCACGCCCTAAATGATAGGGTTTTCTTGTAACTATATTTCCTTAGGGTTTTATAATTTGTGAAGGTTCTGTGAGGATTATGTCTCCCTTATCCAATAGTTTTTTCTCTTTCTCACTCAATTTAGGTAGATGTTTACATTTCCTTCCTTTCTAAAATAATATTTTCATGCATAAATGGTTTCAATAAAATTTTATATATGATTCACACACCTTTGTAACTCTTGGTTAGACTATTATAGTGTTTTAATATTGGTTTATATTCATAAAAATTGGTTTTGAGATTATTCTTAGTTTATGGCTTTGTGTATTTGAACCAAATTTGTTTGAGAAAATTCCAATTGAGATTTTAGGGAGAAATTGGAAGGTTGATTGTTGTTTTCCCCAATTTGAAATGTTTTATTAATTTGGTTGGATTATGTATTGGTCTTTACATTAGTAACATGTTTATCAGATTAATTGTGGCTTGAAACTTGTTTAGAAAGGGATCACTTAGTTTGTAAAATTGGGTTTCATTTTGAGATTGATTGAAATGGATGGATTTGGGTTAAATAACATGTGGTGTTTTAAAAAAATTATTTCTAAAGGATCCATGAATATTAAAGTGGTCTATTATATGTTTTCACTTCCATTGGTATACTCGGTGTCCACTTGGATGTGCCCTCAAATAAAGATGGAACATTGAAAAGGTGTTCCTCCATTAACCGAGGTTCCTTAAATGATTTAAATTTATAAATGGAATGGGCTCCCTTTTGTGATTTATAAATATGTTTTAGAATAAAATAATAAAAAATGTTTCATTTGGAATTTTGAATATATTTTGGAATGTTTTTCAGATAAGGGTCTGTCTGGCATGTTTTGTAAAGGTGCATGTTTTTTCTAAAGTGTGGAAAAATATTGATTGGAATGTTTTTTTGGAAATTGGTGTTCCTCATGGTTTTGGAAATGATTTGTTAGTGTTTAGGTAAATGTATTTGGGTGTGTACACTTAAGTACTGTTTGGAATTTCACATTTATAAGTGATATTTCTGTTGATTTTAGAAATGATTGTGGTGTGGATGTTTATATGATGTGATGTCCTTGTTGGCACTTTTAGTGTTTTAATTTATATATGTGTACATTTATATTGTGGGAGACCCTATCTGGGATTTCACTTTATGGGTTATCATATACGTGGTGTGTGTTTTTGGGGTAAGAATGTGTTGTGATATCCGGTAAGGTGAGATATGCATCTCGGGGCCTCCTAATTACACAAGATTACTGTTACAATGGATTCCTAGGAATAAATTATATAATAGATTTATGGTAGTTTTCTTGCCCCAAATATAAGGTTTGGAACCCCCATGGAGTTATTGACAGGCTTGGAGGGTTGTTCCACTAGTGAGGCCATCTTTGGGTAGCCAATTGGTTATCGACTTAGGGGCTTCACCATACACCAACAAACCATGTACATCCAGGTGTCTTTTAGGGATGTTTAGGATATCCATTGTTTATTATCTATTTATAATATTTTTTGTGACATTACACATGGTTTTTTGTTCACACTACAAGTTTACTTTTATGTTTTCCATGTTCATTTATTTCCTATATATTCAGGTATTTCCTTGATTGGGTTGTGGTTTTCAATGTAGTAAACCCGTCTTTCGAAAATGGAAAAGTGGTGTGTGTGTGTGTTGATTTTAAAAAAGTAAATGTAGCTTTTTTACCAATGTGGTAAAACCCTTAGTTTTATAACCGTATATTCAAAATAGTGTTAATGGTTTGCTTTTGGAAAGGATACTCATGGATTATATGGTGATTACCTTTTGAGTTATATAGCTAACACCCTATATGTACCACTCAATGTCAGTCGACCCAAGCCATTTTGTAGTTTCATCTTTTATTTTGGTTTTATATAATGAGATAACTCTTGGAAAAGGTTCGTATAGTATAGTGGTGACCTAGAGGTCACATAGAGATCATGGTAGCTGTTTGGTTTTCTTTTGGCTTGGTTTCGGTTCTGTATTCAGTTTTTTGTTTATTCTTTCATTATAACTAAATCTATTTATATGGTTATTGTATGAGATTCAGTTGTTGGTTTTCTAAATATTCAGTTTATTTTTATGGTCATGGTTATTTACTTTAGGCGGAAATCATTCCAACCTAGTATATATTTGATGCCCATAACTTTTTCCAGCCTAGGGGGATTGGGAACTTCATTCGGGTCATGCCACAGACTGGGTCAATTGGATGACATCTCAGTATGTTTAATGAAAAAATGGTATCAAAGGAGGCCCATGTTATTTGGGGTGTCTTGTAAATAGAGATTAGAACTATCAGGACTCAGGCGGTAGGTATGGGAAGGGAATTATGAACCCTTTCTCATTCGGAACCTCGAGTTATTAGGTGTAGTCAGGGTTTTTAGTCACCTGTATTTTATTTGGACAGAGGGATGGCCAAAAAGATGATATGATGTTACATTGTGAAATCACATGGAATAGTGTCTCATGTGATGTACAAGTTCATAGTTCAAGTTCATCTTTGTGTTAATTCTTACTTGGGGCATGGCCCACTACCATGTCATCAGGTAAGGCATAGATGGTATTTCCTCCTTCCGGTATTTTAACGTTTTCCATGGTCCATCTTGGTTTTGGTTGGTGTTAGTATGTTTTCAAAAATATAAAGGTCTCTTGAAATGAAAATTATTTCATTAAAAAGGATTTAATGATTTAAAGTGGGTTTTAAAATTGGAATCGTTGGGGCTTTAGAATTTGGTAAATGTTTTGATTTTCTAAGAATGTGGTTTGAGGGTGACCCTCAGTGTTCTTTATGGACTTTTTCACATGTTAGGGTATGTGTTTGGAATGTGTGTATTTTCATGTATGGAAAGAAGTGGGGGAACACTTGTGTGACATTTTTTGGGATTCCAAGGGTGGATGTTTGTAATTAAGGGTTTTTATTTATTTTCCAAGCTTATTTTGAGAGTGGGAGTGATTTTAAAAAATTTATTAGGTTTAAAAGGAGTGTTATGGTATTTTGAAGTTGACCTTGGAAGAAGGAAATTTTTAAAATTAAATAAAAATTCTATTTTTGAAATTATTTTTTTGGTTGTGATTTGTGTTTTTTGATTACGATCTGGTTGTTTTGGCTCAGGATATTCCTTTTGATTTTGTTTTAGAAAGATTCTAGTTTTGGTTTTGTATTTATCGTTTTGTTCAGAGTATGCCACCCAAAAAGGATCTTAAGTTTTTAATGAGTCATTCCACGATTATAGTTTTTGTTGAATGTTTCCTATCTTTTTCGTTGTTAGAATTATCGTAGAGGCAGTTGTGTGGCTTGATGAGTTGGAGTTTTTTATCAGATCGTTGGGGACTCTTGAAACTATTAGAGCTTGTACTAATTTTTGGATGATTGAGGGTCCAGATTTTGACTAGTGGGGGTTGGTTTTACCATCATCATTGTATGTTGGGGTGACATGGTTAATGTCTAAGGCAACATTCGTCCAAGGGTTTATACCTGAGGATGTGAATTTGAGGAATGTGGCAGAGTTACGGGATGTTCGGTTTGGTCAACGGTCTGTTGAGGTCTATGTTGACCACTTTAATAACCTGGTTCTTCTTTTCATCTGGTGTCTTCACCCATAGATTGTGGGATAGGTTCTCACATCCAGTTAAACTTGTTTCAACAGATTGGTTTATGGGGAAGTTTTAGCAGAGTCATTTCATTAGGTTTAGTTAGTGGTGGTTGGATTTCATGATGGTTCCCCATCTATAGAGGAGTGCATATCGGTGGGGCCTATCTCTAAGAAGCTATATTCATTGGTTTTGGCATCTAGTTTTTCTGACCACGTCCTGGTCTACCATCAATGTGGATGGTCTAGGAATTTGAAGCTTCCATGTTGTATCCCTCTGGAGATCCACCATCATTGCGGCTATCCAATTCATATGGAGATGTTTTGATAGAATCATCATATGAGTATTATATTGTGATCAGGAGATTCTAGTGCCAAACTTTTAGGCTATATATTCATTATCCATCATATCCCTAGACACAGGTCTTGGTGTGAAGCTCATGCACAGTCAATAGTTATTGGGGGTGTGAGGCCTTGGCCTAGTTTTTATATTTCATTTTGCGATGGAGAAAATAAAAGTTTCCATATTCCCATTATTGTTAATTTTTTAGTTCTCATTTCATCATAAAATTGTGATGACCTCATTCTAGTGCAATCCAAGTGATTACATCTATTCAAGAAGTGGATGTCTAAATCGTTCATTTATCTTAAGGTCTGTTTTTCCTTTTATTGGATGGTTTCGGTGTAGGGGTGGTCTTTTGTATAAGTAGTTTCAATTTCAGTTTTTTGGTGAATGATTAGATGTGATTTTGTTTGTGGAGTTGATTTTTGGTGTTTTTAGTTATTTTAATGGTTTAGGTTCCCTTCTGTGAGTTTTCCCTTATGTTGGAAAATTCAGCTAGTGTGGATAATTATTAATTTTAGTGGTTTTGTTATTCAACCTTGTGGAGAGGTTTGTCAATACATATAGGGATATTCCTTGTCTCTGCATCCTGGTATTCTGGGTAGCCACATATTAGGTTCCTAGTTTATGTTCTAGTGGAGGAGTTGTTTCACTCATGCAAAGGGGTTCATTTTAGTTTGGGTGAGGGTTCAATAGTTTTTCAATAAAGTAAAGATTTTGTTTAATTAGTGTGAAGTTGTTGGGATTCTTCCTGGGATCCTGGTTTGTTAGGTCGCACTATGGTGGTTTCTCGTTTATGCATTCCTAGTGTTGTTTGGGTTTTGAGGTTTCCAAACAAGTCAGGTTCTTGTGATGGGGATAACCTTTTGGTGTTATCCACTCATTCTTGGGATGTGTTTTCTATTTGATCGGTCGGGTGTGAATTTTTATGGAAATGGTTGCCCCAAATTTATTGGTTTCCTTTGGTTTTAATAGAGCATGGTCCCATGCTTTGGATATCTTTTTTTCTTGGTGACTTTTTGGAGGCACAAAGTGATTATGGTTAGAGAATTGTCACACCCTAACCTCAGATACCCCTTTATTTTATCATTTTCATAGTCTCGGATCTTATGGTTGAGGTTTGACATTTATTCCTAGTAAATAATTTTGGATTTTTGATATTTCATATTGTTTTTCTAGGTGGGGCACGAGTACTACACAATTAAGTGAAACTGTGAGGTAGTTGCAGGTAAGTGTGAGACTAATCCTGGAGTGGAAAGTGTCTTCCACATAGTTTTTGCAAGGTCGCACAAACCTCGATGCCTAGTCATGAGGTCGAACCCTACTTAGGTAGTGGTTACCATGTGGTTGGGCACGATTTGGTAAACTGTGTTCCTAAACTGTGTGGTCGTTCCAAGTCATTAAAATCTTAAGACCCACTTTTCTTCTCCCTCCCTTTTATCCTAAAATATTGATTCCACCATACCTCTTACTTTTGGTGCACCAAGGGATTCTAAAACCCCTTCTCCATTGTCTCTCCTCACTCCATGGTCTGATATCAATGTTTCCAAGATACATTATTAGGGTTTTATGTCCATTTTACCCCATTTTTTCTCTTCTACCCTCAATTTCTCAGTTTCCCTATAGTAGTCTCTCTTTTGGATGATCTATAAAGTTTAGGGTTTTCTTGTAACTCAATTTACTTTAGTTTCTAAGGTGTTTGAAGTGTCAATGAGTCTTATATCTACCTACTCTTAGAGTTCGGTCTCTTTCTCACTCAACCGAGGGTGGTGTTTCCATTTTTTCACTTTTCAAAATAAACTTTTAATTCTTAAATGGATTCTATAAATTTCATAATTGATTATCACACCCGTAGAACTCTTGGTTAGCCTATTATAGTGTTTTCAACTTGGTTTAAATTGATAAAAATATGTTTTGAGATGATTTTTAGTTTATTCCTTTGTGTATTTCATCCAAATGTGTATGAAAATGGCAATTGATCTTTTAGGGTGATATTGGATGGTTGAGTGGTGTTTTACCTCTTTTGAGATGTTTTATTAATTTCGTTGGATTGTATTTTGGTCTTTACATGTGGAAAATAGTGATCTCTTTTAGTGTGGCTTCAATCTTATTTTGAAAGGACTCTCTTGGTTTGGGAACTCATGGTGCATTTTGTGATTAAGTGAAATAGATGGGTTGGGTTAAATAACATGAGGTGTTTTTGAAAATTATTTTTAATGGTTTAAAGGTTATTAGAGTTTTCCATTGGATGTTGGACCATCCATTGGTGTACTAGGTGCACGCATGGGTGTGCCCTCAAATGATGACGGAACTTTGAAAAGGTGCCCATCCTTTAATTATGGTTCCTTAAATTAATTTTATTTCTAAATTACATATTTTTTCTAATGTGATTTATAATGATGGTTTAAAATTAAATCTTAAAAAAAGTTTTTATTTTGGAATTTGGAAAAAGTTTTGGAAAAACATTGACCTTAGGGCCCATCTGGAATGTTTTAGAAAGATGCATGTTTTATCTATAGTGTGTAAAAGGATTGTTTGGTAATTTCTTGTAAATGTGGTGTTCCTCATGGTTTAGGAAATGATTCGGATGTGTTTTTGTTATTCTGTTTGGGTTTGTATGCTTAAATTATCACTTGGAGATGCACTTTTATAAGTGATATTTTGTGTCGATTTTAGAAAATAATGTGGTTTGTATGTTTATATTATGTGATGGACTAGTTGGATCTTTCAGTGATGTAATGTATATATAAGTAAATGTATATAGTGGGAACCCCTATCTAGGATATCCCTTTATGGATTATCATATAGGTGGTGTCTATGTTTGGTATAGGAGAGTGTGGTGATGGTAGGTAAGATGAGTCACATGTGTGAGGGAATCCTACTTACACAAGCTTACAATTACCATGGGTTCCTTTGCATATTTTGGATGAATGAGTGATCGTAGTTTTCTAACCATGATTATATTGGTTGGTTTCCTCCTAGAGTTATTGATAGTCAAGGAGGTTTGGGCCACTGGTCAGTCTAGGTTAGGGCCGCAAGTTGGTTATTGAATTAGGGGCTTCACCATACACCAGTAGGTGGTTCCGAACTGAGTAAATTCATGGGTCTTCTAGGGATGTTTAGGATCGTCCATGGTTATTATCTATTTCTACACATTTTTTTCTTCTATAAATGGTATTCTATTTACACTGTTAGTTTACTATTATGTTTTCCATGTTTAATTATTTCTTACATAGCCTGATATTTCTTTTTTGGGTTGTGGTTTTCAAAGTGGTAAACTCATATTTTGAAAATTCAAACTGGTCTGTGTTTTCTATTTATAAAAAAGAAAAGTTTTTTTATTACAAACATGGGAAAAACATAATTTTATAACTTTATTATCAAAATAGTGTTAATGGATTGTTGTGGGAATGTAAATACACAGATTCTTGGGTTATTTCCTTCTGAGTGGTCTAGATCACACCCTACATGTACCACTCGGTGTTGGTAGACCCGAGCCATTTTTCTGGTTCATCTTTTTTTTTGGTATTCCAAGTATTTGTTTTCTCTTTGAGCAATTTAGTAGAAGATGGTGGTGACCTTGAGGTCTCATGGAGAGCTTGGTAGAAGTTTGGTTTTATTTTGACCTACTTCTAGTTCAATATTCAGTTTTCTATTTATTCATCCATTCTAACTGAATCTGTTTTTTTGGTTATTGTATGAGATTTATTTGTCGGTTTTCTATGTGTTTGGTTTTATTTTTTTGATCATGGTTATTTACTTTAGGCTGAAACTATTTCCACCTTGTTTATATTTTATGCTCGACACTATTTTCCAACCCATGGGGATTGGGAACGCCATGTGGGCATTGTCACAGACCTAGTTGGGTGTCGGGTTGGGTGACATCCTGGGCTAAGTCATGACTGCATATATATTATTTTCATTATGTGTTGTCTGGGACCAATTTTTCCAAAAATAATATTTGGGTAATGATTAATTTTCTTTGATATTATAGAATGCATGGGAGGTTATCCCAAGCTTGAATTAGGTATATGGGTGGTTATCTTGTGACTAACATGTTATTATTGTCTTTGTGGGTATCCTTGACATAAGGTTTTCTATGTTTATGTGTTTTAAGAAACTCTTGGTCTTATTACAATGTTATGCTCTCATGGCCAATGTTGTTTTATTTTTTTATTTTTTATGGGTTATAATTTTCCACGATTTATTCCATGACTCAATTTTATGATTTATGATTTGCAGGGTATGGCTTTCAAATGTTATTAGTAAGTTCTTGTAACTATATGAACATTTTATATTGATATATCCATGATGTAACCTTAGTAAGCATCTGATCAGACCATTTCTTATGTTTCAACTCCTTGTTATATGAAGAAAGTTATTTTGTATGATATTTATAATAAGGGTTTTAGTTATGAAGAACTTAGTGGGAGATGACATATCACGCTTATGGACCACTTTTTTGTACCCATGTTTCCAATAGAGATAGAGAAAATTGATTCAAGAATATATCATTATATTATGTAAATAATATGCATATTATAAGATGTAATATTTATGTATAATAATTTTGGGTTCTTCATAAGGAAGGTTTCTTACCAAGCCATCTCTTATATGGGATTCCACTTCTTTCCTTAGTTAAAATTCTGTTGACTGTTCATGCCACTATCTAAAATGAATATCCCCAAAATGATAGTTGATGATTTTAAAAACTCTTCATTGTTCTCACTATATACAATTGGTTTTGACTCATCATTTCACTCACAACATTCCAATATAGTGTATTAGGTGGTGTAATTTGAAATATAATCCCATGCCCTTTAATATGATCAATGAATTATAGGATGAGATATTATCTACCTCAATTTGATCAGAGATTCTTTATCCTTATTCCATGTTGGTTTATTCTTTTATTCACTTTATATTTCTTAAATATCTTAAATGAATCTAGCATATATCTCATTATATATATATTTATAAATTACTATTGATATCCTCATTAAAAGGGATAAAATAATATGATCCTCTTATATCTTCTACTAGAAATGGTTTGTATATATCTCGATGTGCATATCATGGAATATTTTCATCTTATTCTTTTTTAACACTATAAGGTTCCTTGGCACCATTAACTTGTAAAAAATCATTACACACATACAATGGATTTTATTCAAAAGTGTCTAATTACCCTTCTTTGTGTAGATTTTTATTCAATTTTGGTTTACATGAACAGATCAAAATTTTTATAGTTGGTAGTAATATGAGTCGGGTGTTATTCATTCTTAGTTTAATTTCTATATGTAATTTTAAAATCATGTATGTATAAGAAATTTTTTAAACTGTACATACCAAAACATATTTTATATTTATATTATTAACAATTCAAATTTCAAAACATGAAGTAAAAAAACAACTATCTATTATCTCAACATGAAGATTATGTTCTGATTAATACTAGGAAAATATGTACAATGTTCCTATACTATAATAATTTCACTAGGATATGTATTATGTATGATGTTTCTCTTGATTACTTTATTTTTTATTGATTTTTCATTAATAAATCATTAAAAATGGGTTTCAGTAATTTATTATTTTATAGATTTTTAATATAATTTTACATCTGATAAATTTGGAAATAAAGATAATTTTATGAATTGGAACACATAGAGAAAGGGATTTAAATTTCCATAAAGAACTTTAGATACCAAAATAGGTAGCTCATCCCACTCTATGTCATAAAGAGTCAAAAAAATAAACTATAATAAATTATACTCAATTATATGGGGAGAATTATGACCATGTGATGGAATTTTTTAGAATCCATTTTAAGCTGACTTAATGGAATCCCACAAGGAACTACCTATAGTAGGCCCATTCCATTTACCTAATGAAACAAAAAATGGATTATTCCATGCTAGGGCCATATAATCCATTTTTTGATTAGTAATGTGATTTGAGAAGAGTAGTTTGATTTTATATTCTTTATCTAATATTATAATATTTTGAAAGATTTACATGAAATAAAGATAGAAATGTTTCCACAACATGGTGGAAAGTGTTTTTGAAGAATTATTTGAAGATCCAACAATTTTGAACAAGTTATTTTTTAGTTGACAATCATTTCTCTTAGATTGGAACCCAACTATATCCATTATAGGATATGTTATGTGGTGGTGTATCTTTCCTATGAATATTACATTTTATTATTATTTTCACTTGTTTTACTTCTTGTTGAATTTAATTATTTTTTCAAGTTCATTTATTCATGTTTTCACTCTAAAAACACATTATTATTGAATTTTTTTATTAATTAAGGTTATTTTATTTCCTTTTGAACTTATTTTTAGTTTCATTATTTCTTTTTTATTTGTTTCATTATTTCACTCACTTTTTAAGATGAACAAGTCAAATAAGGGTGAACTATATTCGACTAGGACTGGTAATTTCCTTAAAGACTGAGAGATCAATTATAGGTTGATGAGTGACTTATTTATTTATAAATTTCAATAAATAACAAGTAATTTTAATTAGGAATAACTTTTAGAATTAATTATCATCATCATTCATTAATTTATATTCTATAAATAAAATTATTAAGGGTGGATATCTGACAAGATTTATAGAATTAAATCATTATAAAGGGCTTGAATTAATATTTTTCATAAAAGATAGAAAATAATGTTCTTAATTAAATTCATTAATCAATATATTTATTGTAAATGATTTTTTCCCATTGGAGTAAATGATGCTAGAAGAAAGATCAAATTTTAAAGTTGTTTTCAAGGATTATCAACGAACTTAAGAGATCAAAATAATTTTTAGATTAAAACAATTATTTTCTCAGTCATTTTTGACATCTATTTATATTCATTTTATGTCCATGGGTTGTTCTTGTATTTTTTTGTAATATATCTAATGTATTAAGAGATTCCAATCATTTTTTTAATGATTTTTTAATTATTATAGGCTTTAGAATATAATCCCAGGATCAGGATGTTCATATTCTATAACCAAGGATCAATCATATTGGATAATATTTACCCTAATGCACACAAGAAAGTAAGTTTACAATAAACAAATATAGAACAACAATATAGAGAACAAAAATAGAAAATGGATTGGTCTATATTGAACTATGTGCTATCATCTATTGTTGTTGTCACCCTAAGCATTGTTTTTCACTAATCATGGTAATAAATATCAATACGTTTCCAATTCTCCATAAAATCATTAAACTCATTTGATAATTTGGATGCACGAAAAAATAATATATGCATGGAGAATTTTATAATTTAATAGAAATTTGTTATATATTTAAGCATAATGGAGTGTCTTTGAATGCCATAATGTTTATAGAATTCCCATTTCTTCTCAAGTACCGAGAAAAATATTAGATCTATTTCTGACTAAAATGTTCCATCGATACTTGGGATATATTTTCACAAATATATTTCATTAGTGAGGATTCTGGAGTTATGTAATAAGATCCAAAAAATTATCTATAAGGATAGAGAATCAATGATTAAAGCATGGGATCAATTCAAGGATCTATTAAGAAAATTTCCAAATCATAGTATTGACATTTTGATTCTAAATAAAACATTGAACTATTGTTTAAGTCAAATGTCTCATGTCAAGGTAAATGATTTAGTTGATTGTGGTCATACACAAAAAAATTATAAAGTTTAATGAAACCATTTTAATGAGATCAAGCACAAGTATAGTATTCATAAAAGTGATAGGTATTCATAGAGTAATAGGGTCGATCAAGTGGAAGAAACAACTATCTAGGATACCTGAGTGGAATCCCAATCCTGAAATCTTGATAATTTTCTATTTCTGTGCCCATATCACCTAAAACAATCTCAATAGTGAACACCCACTCCTATTTGAAAATCATGTTAGATATTTGGTGGTTAAATTGCATATAAATAGTGTAAATATGTTTTTGTAAAATAAATAACCATTAAATTATAATTATTTATGTCCTAAGTGAACCCCCACACCCTAATAATTCTAAAAATTTTATAACCAAGGGATACTGAATAAACCAAATCTGATCCAAAATCCTAGATAGAACCAAAATTAAGGTATCAAAATTTTTAGATGAAACTTATTTCCACCCAGATATACACCCCAAAAACTATACCCAATTCCATTCCAACTGTACCCTCCCACTAAATCTCAAACCAATCCTTGTACATAATAGCTCCATCCAAAACTACCATATTAATCCCTAAAAAATATCTAATTGAAATTATAAATTATTTTCATCAAAATAAATATCAGTGCATGAAAATACAATAAAAATATTTGATGAATGAAAGATACAAACTTTGTAAAACACAATCATGAAATAGGAAACTTTTCACCAAAAAAATTTCAGTGATATCTCAATACATTGGTAGGTGACATGGAGAAAAATACAAGAGATGTGTTGAATGATATTACAAATATCAGTGGGTGAGAGATAGAGGAAAATAAATCATAGTTAGATTAAAAGAAGTTGTAAGAATAAAAATAAAAAATACAAGGTAAATAAATAATAATGAGAATAAGGGGTGTGATAATAATGAAAAACATAGATAATAAAGTAGAGTTGAAAAAAGAATCAATATAATATGAAAAAACATATAATACTAATATTATCTCAAATAGAGTTACCCAATGACTCATAAGGGGGATGAATTGAGTTCTAAATATTTTAACTCAAATTAAAAATCAACCATCCAATTATTGTTTAAAATATTATCATTTAAGAAGTGGAAAAAAACATTGAAAAAAAGATCATAATATAGAAAATTTTATATTTCCTTAGCACACAAAAATATCAAATACCACTTAAACCAATCACTCTTTCAATGAGATTGGTTATTTCACCATGCAGGTCCATTTTATAGGGGCCTAGATAGTTGAGTGTAAGAAACTACAAATTGTTATGAAAAGTTTCAAAGAGAATATATAAATATATCCCTTCTTCATAAGGTAAATATAAGACCATATAAAACTCAAGAAATGACTCTAGGTTTATAAAAAATAATATATATCAAATGTGTTGTGGGTTCTATATATAGTTTAAGCTACAACTAGAAAAGAAGGATAATGTGTTGAGAGATAGAATATAGCATTAAATTGTATCACTGGAAGTTATTATTTTTTATATGAATTTTAGTAGTGAAAATTGAAAAAATATGTTCACTCTTAGTTTCACATGAACAGTTGTGAAAACAAAGAATTAATTTCACATGTTTGAGATTTCTTTGAATCTTAATAGTATCTATATTTATATTTGAATTTGAACACCTATTCGACTTCAATGGTTGAGATATTAATATAAAATTCTAAATAATATTTTTAATATGTATGTATATATTTAAAATTCATAAAAAAGGTATATATTTTTTATAGGTTATATTCACTTTATAAGTGTTCATATTCTCAAAAATATAACTATATTTAAATCTCAATGTCCACATACAGAAACATTGTTTTTGATTGAATCAAAATGTAGGAGTGGACTTTGTATTAAATACTACAAACTAGTTCCTTGATAATTCAATTAAATATTTTAATAAACTTGTTTTTTTCAATATTTATATTTATTGGACTTTTCTTCATTATAGATTTTTCTGTACGCCTTTTTGATTTTTAATACATATTATGCTTCAATAGATAAATTTTCCATTGAATAATATCTTAAGCCCCAAATGATATTCCATGTCATAAGACATTTCACCTTTGTTGAATAACTGGAAATGATGTTCTGTAAGATAATATAATTTTTTTAGTATATTTTCTAAAAATTATGATATTAAAACTTTTTATAGTATTTTATTATGTCAAAACACAGCACATAAGACTTTCTGGTATCCTAGGTTATTTTATATATCTTTTTTGTTTCGTATAAAAATTATTTTTCATGAGATTTTCATAAGGTATTTACTTTTTCCTTTTATCAAAACTCTAATGAAATCTCATAATAAAATTTCAATGAGTAAGATATTTTCTTCCCTAATAAATAATTCAGTTTTATAGTGTGTATAATAATTTCATATGTGTATAATATTTTTAAAATCACCTAAGAAAAACTTATTGTTATAAAAAATGGGGATTTTTTAAACATAAAAAAATATTGAATACTATTATACAATTGAACAACATTAGTGCGTTAAAAAATATTCAATATTTCATAATCATAAAGACAATAAAAATTTAGACAACAAAAGTTACTATTTTTCCTCATAAGATAAAAAATTATTCTTACATCGATCTAGTCCCCAATTATGTGATTTCACAAATAAGATATAGATTTTTGATAATTCAAATTCAACATTGCACAGAAAATACTATAAGAAGATGATGGATTTAAATAAATACTTGTCGGGTATTAACTTTGGTGAATATATGAAGGTCTAATTGTAATAAGTAATTAGTAAGGGGTGTTTAACCAAAATAATGTAACAGGAGAAAAAGAAAAAGAAAAAAAGAAATAGAAATTTTATTTTAAAATAAACTAAAGTATAAAATAAAAGATATTATTTATCCGAATTATGGTGATATTGGGAAGGTCTTTTTAAGGGGGTATCTTATAGGAAACTGGTAAGGGATAATCTAGTTGAATTATAACTACAACTAAAGGTTTCAAAAGGTGAATCCCACTAAAGGGTATATCTAAAATGAAAAATTTACTAACAACAAATTTATTCAATGTAGAGACTTTTTCTATATCATCCATGATATTTTCATAGAATTTTGGATCTGGGAAGTTGTCGTATTTACTGGTGGTAGTGAAATATAGATGTACAGAGTAGGTTGGAGGGGATATAGTCTTATTTTGAATGACATACTTGTGATTTTATTTCAAATAAAATGTGGACATATTGATGATATCTTGAATCTAATACTTGGTGGTAAGAAATTTTTTTGGAATGTAAGGATGTAGAGTTTTCTTATTTCTAATCTCATACAGTGAATCTACGCACATATCAATTAATTTGATTATAAATTTTTTTAAAAAGAAATCTAAGATGATCGTATAATCTTTTCCAATATTTTTAATTATCAATTTTCCCCAATTATAAAATTATGATTTATAAGAATAAACATTTAAGAGAGGGAACAACGATTCAAATAGAAAATCATAGAATTATTTAGAGGTCATATATGATGAAACCATAGGGTATGGTGAAATTAAAGAGACCTCGTATAAAAAATATTTACAATAATTTGTCTTTTTATTATAGTATATTAGTCTTATATAAAAGGATACCTTAAAAAAACACAGGATAAACAACTTATCTATGTTCCCATCCCACAATGTTAGGCACTACTAGTTTAGGTACAATCAGTATAGTAGAAATATCATCTAGGGCTTGAATGTCAGAATGGTAAAAAACAACTTTATTTCCTCGATCAACCTCATTTTGTCCCCTAACATCCTCATCATGAAAAAATGGAGGATCTCAAAAGAGATGAACTATATTTTATTGATTATTGAAACAATAGTCTTGTTGTTTGATTCATCCTCTAAAACATCTATAACATCAATAGTTGAAGTTTAAAACTTATTTCCTTCAGCAATAACAATAGTCCAAATTATTTCTCTAAACCAACATATGGAGATAACAATAAAAATATTTCTATAAAAATTGATATTAACATCCAAATTGATAAGTTCCATAAATAAAATATTTATTATAATACCATTTCTAATGTTATTCAACCTATGGTACTTGGATTCCATAAAATAAATCAATTCTGTTTGTAATTTTTGAAATAAGTGAGTTATAATTTACCAAAAAGGATAGAAACTCTAGGTTCTATTACTTATGTGAGACATATATTCCATTATGTATATTGAAAATATGAAATTATTCTTGATCGATCAGATATATAGTATGAATATGTCAAGATATATTATATTTTTAAGCTCCCCATTTCTCTAGGCATTCCCAATATGGATGAACTTCACCAAAAAATTTCTCTCAACTTCCAAGTATTTCACATGCTACTTTTAAATGGATGGATATCTAAAAAGGGATCCCATGATCTCATCTAGTTAAACATTATCAACACTAACATAGGATGGTGTAATATCATGAAATTATTCATAAGGGAACTAAAATTCATCATCCATATTAGTTAATGTAACAAATAATCAGTTACTATCAAACATTGAAATGATAAAATATTCAAAATTTCAAAAACTAAATTCATCATTTTTATAAAACTCTTATAATAAATTTTTATAGAATAACTCAATTCCTTTCACATCAAATAAAAACTCACATCCTTATAATTTTAAGACTTTTTTTAAGAGAAATTCCATGTAATTTAGCTACTTTAAATCAATAGATTTCTTGTTTACGATGGTGCACAATATGTTCTCACTTTTTGTGCACCCAGAAGAAGGTTCTTTATCACTTTTTTATTTTTCAATTTTTATTGCAATTTTTTGTCTTAATGTTCAAAAGATTAGGGTTAGGCTTAGATGGGTTTGGATTTCAGATAGAAGGTGATCTAAGAGGATTATTTATGAAAATATGATCCAATAATAATGATTTATTTTTTAGATATAGTGAGGAGTGAAAAATAGGGACACAATAAAGATATTCTCAAAATAAATTAGGGGATACTATTCACATTATGATAGAAAAAAATTAATTTCAACACATTAAATGAAAATCGTAATTGAGAATAAGTCATATTATCGCTATTATTAAATAATTAATTAAAAAACATAAACAAAATCATCAATCAGAAAAAATATTAAAATCTAATAATCATAATTAAAATTTTATAAAATAATAATATTTTAGTAGATGAATTTATTTTAAATATATATAAAATTTGATGTTCTATTGATATGGATTCTAATGAGATATCACTTCTTTGTGAATCGTCTCATAATAAATGATTCCTTAAGTATATATGTTTTGGTCTATAATAAATTATTATATTCATAGAAAAGCTCATAGTTGAATTGTTATAAAATTTAATTAAAAAATTAAAAAAATAAAATTTAAATTTTATTAATGAACATTTCATTCACATCACCTATGCATAAATAATTCCAACTACAATATATTCAGCTATTGTATTATATAATGAAACAAAGTGTTACTTATTACTAGACCATGAAAATAAATATTTCTATAAAAATTGGTAGTTTCTAGGTGTACTCTTTCTATCTAATATACTCCCACAAAATTTGAGATCATTATGAGAAATAAAATAAAAATTAGATGCTTTTGGAAAAGTATATTTAGGGAAACAAATTCTTTTAAATATCATAAAATTATTTTAATAGGTGTTACATGAGATTACATTGGGTTTACTTGAAATATTGTAAATAAAAATACTAGGAATATATAATTTTGTCTCTATGTAGTTTGATAATGAAATCGCCTATTGATTTGTCTATAAAGATTATTATCAACTTTTTTTCAAGCATTACTTATGTTAGGATTAATAATAGAACTCATTGGAGTTGAAAAAGTCATAGAAAATTCATGTCCAATCCTTTTTAATAAATCATGTTTTTATTTTCATTGATTTATTAAATTTCCATGGTCTTTTGGTAGTTTTTAAATCCAGGAAAAAAAATTAATTCTCCCACCATACTCATTTCAAATCATTTTTTCATAGTCTTGGAAAAATCATTCCAAAGATATTGGCCTGTTGAGCCAAAAATCACATCATCAACATTAATTTAACAATAAATATATATTCTGATGTTTTTTTCATAAAGATAATAGGGTTTTATAAATCAATAGTGAAACTATTTTATAATAGAAATATAATTAACCATTAATACCAACATCTAAGTTCTTATTTGTGACTATATAAATAATTTTTAAACTAGAACACATATTTTAGAGAATGTGAATTTTCAAAATTGAGAGGCTATTCAAAATAAACTTCCTCCATAATAAAAATATTTATAAAGGAATATTTTATATCCATTTGAAATAATTTAAAATAAACATAGGATTCATATTCTAAAATGATCTTAATAGCTTATATTATAGAAAAAAGGTAAATTATTATTTAACAATCTATTCCATTCTATTGATTGTAACCTTAGGTAACCAATCAATCCTTATATATAGTTTCTAAACCTTGGTCATTTATCTTGTTTTTAAATAACCATTTACTTCCAAAAACATGACAATCTTAGGGTCAATAAAATAATTCACATACCTTGTTCCTCCTAATATTTTTTTACTCTTCCTGTGTGGATATGAGCTAACTCTGATCACCTACGTCTTCCTCTATTTCTTTAGGTTCAAGATGGTAGAGGGAAGTAGAATACTTTTCAAGACTAATAACAATTCTTTTAATCCATACTCCCTCAAATAGGTTTGCTATGATTATTTCTAAAGGATGGTTTTTCAAGGTTCTCGGTTTTCAAGTGAGAACAAATTCAAGTTCATTAGATTTAAACCTTTTATGGTAGGATTCTACATGATCAATTTCCATATTATAGACATTTTTTATCAGATATAGGTTAAAGATGCATATTTTCAAGAGAATTACATAATTCATTGACCTGAATTTTTTGTGATTAAAGGGATCAATTTAATTAAATTTCACAAGATTATATTTTTCCATAATACTTGTATTCTTATTGAAAACTCTATAGGAATTTAAATTAGTAAAATAATTGAGGGAGATTCATTCATATTATTTTGGATAAATCTTACAAAAATTATCCTTTGTAATCATAATACAATATTTCATCCAAAAACCATAAATTATGCAAATTTAATTTCCAAACTTTTTCATAACAAATGGGGTTTTCTTATATGATAGTCCTTTTTAGGAAACTATTAATGACATAGCATATTGTGTAGATAACTTCATTTTGAAACTATGTTGGCTTACTATATTAACAAAGAATTTTCCTAGAATTTTCTTGAAAATTATTATTCTTTCATTCCAAAACACCATTTTGTTGAGGTGTCCTAGAGACAAATAAGGTTTATTTAATAGAATATTTTTGAGTGAAATGAATTGAATTTAGTATTCTCAGACAACCCCCCCCCCCCTCAGGTCACTTCTCAAAGAAACAATTTTATTATATTACTAATTTTTACATTCATTAAGAACATTTCAAAAACATCACAAGATTTAATTTTTACTCTTAATAAATAAACACATTTAAACAGAGAAAAATAATCAACTAACATATAAAAAATTCATTCCTGATGGGATCTCAATTTCATATAAATACAAAACTAAATATATATATATATATGGAAAAGTTGTAGTGGTCTAGAAGTTGAGACCTATTTAATGGGTTTGAATGATGACTGTTGTTTATTACCCAATTCATATATATCACATAGTTTCTTTTTTATCCAATTTATGTGGAGTGAAATAACCAACTAAGTTTTTAATGGATAATCTACTAAGAGAATAAACATTACAATTTCCAAGTATTCTATTACTTGTCCATGATTCGTAACATTCAGTATTCAAATAGTTTATATATCATTTACAAAAATATAATGATCTAGTATCTAAAATTTTCATTTATTGCATCCATAAATTAAATAATTTATATTTGAAAATAGAATATGAGTTATTATAAAAATAAATAGATAACCAATATTCAAAATGTTAAGAAATACTTAGATAGTTTTTAATTCATCCTTTTACCTGAAATAATTTTTTTAGAATGGAATATAGATCACATACAAATCTCACTCCCATAAGAATTCCATCATCATTTTAATGAAATGTCAAAATGACTGCATTTATTTTAGATAGTTTATGAAAGTCAAAAATATATATTCTCTTAATTCTCATAAATCCAAAGTCTATAAACCATTTTTAATTTCTATTAATGTGTTTATTTCCCTACCAAGTTATATTAAACAAGTTTCTTTGGAACCAAAATTCTCATGGGTTTAGAAGAATTAGTTATCAATTATTTGGGAACCTAAATCTATCTATCCTCCAATAAAAAATATTGGATAAGTTAGTACAAATAGGTTCTTTCTTAACACCACCAAATCAGGGTTAACTTAAATTTGAGTCATTTTCCAAATAATCCTTAAGAACATAATGAATATAACTGATATTAAACTTCTTTACATTTTTTTAACTAGGAACAAAATAATTTTTATAAATCATAGGTTTCTCTCCCTTACTACCTACGTATCATTTTTCTTTTTATTTTTTGTTATTACTATGAATTTGATTTAGATACTTCATCCCATTTTTAAAAATAGTAGAAACATGTTTTAATATATTTAATTCATCTATTAATTATTCTATTTTTATTTCATATATAACCCATTTAGATCTATTTTTCTCATAACTCGATTTCAAATATGAAATTATTTTGGTTAGATCATATTTTTATTCACACAAAACATCATAATATTTTCAATAATAATTTATATTTTTCTTTTAAGATACAGATTTATCATATTACATGGAACAATATTCATTAATCACATCAAAATAATAGTTTCTAGGATTATATTCATAGGAAGAATAATAAAGAGGTGTACATCATCAGTTTGTTAAATGAAGCACACTTTTTCCATCCGATTATATGCTTCAGCTTTAGAAAAACAACTAAAGATATCATTGGAGTCCTTTTTGTGAATAAATAGATCCTTTATTGATTATTCTTCTTTTTATAGTCTGACATATTCTTATACTATTTTATGACTTTTATTTTCCTTACACTAAGGGAAATTTGGAATGATATGCCTGATCATATCATACTCATAGCTTCATACTTCTATATTATTTCCTTTAAAATTCTTATACTTGTTATATGATTTCTTAAATACCCATATCTTATATTTTAACTGCTTAAAATTCTTGGAAAATTTATAAGTATCATCAATTGACATTGATTTTCTTAAAGTATCTTCATTAGAGGACGGTGAAAAGGTTGTCTCCTTATTTTTCTTATTGTCTTTTGGAGTGGATTATTTAAAAGGATAAATCGCTTTTTTATCATTATGTGTCCTCATATATTAACCTCTATCATAGATTCATACATCATAAGTTTTCCAATAATATATTTTTAAAATAATTCACAATAGTGTTATTCTTAATAACTTAATAATTTCCACTCTATTTTGATGGAATAACTCCTAATATATTGATTGATTGATCAAATTTAAGAACTAGGTATCCTAAGGTAGATACATTGATTATATTTCAATTTAAACATCCATTCATATAAGTGATGATATCATCGTAAACCATTTTAAATGTATGAAACCTTAATTTGTAAGTGTTGTATCTAAGTTTCCTTACATTATCAGTACCTTCATAAGAAATAGATATATTCTTCCACATTCTAGGTGTTGTGTCACATTATAAAAATCTCTTAAACTCATCATGGCCTAATACAGATATAATATCAATCACAGAATTCTATTATAGGTCATATTCTGCTCCATTAATTGCATCTCATTTTTTAGGTTCTCCTTCAGAAATTTTAATGCTCTTGATATATTTAAAATAAAACACTAGAAATTGGTTTTTAGATAAATAATCATTTCAGAAATCCAATACAACTAACCAAACAAATTATCCTTATATTTTCAGCTATTGAATCTATATGAAAAATATATTTACAAATTTAACATATATGATTAAAGAAAATGATATTGTAATGTTTTCAACCAATTTTTTTTAACATATGGAGTTAAAAAATGACTCGAGACGGGGTTAATTAAGTTCCTTAAATTTTAGCCACAATTAAAATTCAATCCTTGAATTTTTCCTTACTCTTTTATTAGTTAAGCATTGAAAATAAAAAAACTAATAAAATATTAGAACACAAAGGATATTTTAGTGGTTTGAGTGACAAAACTACCCTATTATACTCCAATAATATATCTATCATGAAGCTTGGTGATTTTCACTATGCATATCATTTTTTTGGGACCTCGATAATTGATTTCAAGAAATTTCAACAACTGCAAACCCAAACCAGAAATCTCGGAGTTGGTGTCATGAAACCATTACATTAACATAAGTAAAAAGTAAATCATATCCCAAATGACTGAATATTTTTTTAGTCTTGGTAAACCAGATACATAAATGATTCTAGTTTTAAAAATTAACACAATAATTAAAATGTGATTTTATTCAAGGATAATAAATTTATTCCATCAAGTGTGTCATTTCATATCTTTCATAGTACACTTTAGAGAAGTTAGGGGAAAGGAAACATAATAAGGGTGTTATCAAATTCTTAGTAAGGGTATGTATAGTTGAAGAACGAATTAATCAATGAGAATAATCAATGTGTAAATTTAAATAGTTAATAACACATCCCATTTATCCAATTACAAATAAATAAGTGAATAAATAACAATGAATGGAAAATAACTAAAAACCCACTCCAATTAAATAATTAGATTTCGAAAAATCGATATTTCTTGCTAAGAAACTAAAAACACATTCCTTTTAATCAATAAATTGAAAATGAAATTCATCCATATACTTTGTCGTAGTGAAAAATATTATAGATAATAAATACAAAATCAAATTGAAGGAAATGATTAATTATTGGGAATCATGTCTGAGGCACAAGAAAACTTATACCATCCAAACCTTTAACAAGATGATTTATAACCATAAGTAAAATATGATTTAATTTACACAACTGATTTGTCTTATGAGAACCCTTTGATGCATCAAGTGTTTATATACAGTCTGGGGCCCACTAGTCACTTCATGTCAAAAGAATTCATAATATTTAAAAATAAATTTAATTGATTAAAAATATGCTCAACCAAATATATTTATTTAATAATGAATTAATTCTTCTCAATATTTTACTATAAAAAATAACTATCATAGTAAATATTTATGTAAAAATGATATATATTATATGCACTAAACTTATCCATAAAATGTGTTATATAAAACTATGGGAAATTCAATGATCAATTATCATAAGGAATTGAATATTTCTTGGGGACTAAAATGAATCAAGGAAATGAATTCTGATACAATCCTTTTCCAAATAAATCATAAACTATCGAGAGGAAGAATAGGGATTTTATCAATAAAAAATATTCCATGTGGTGTAAAAATAATGGTTTCTTGTCATTAAGGTTTAAAATGATTTAAAAATATTATTCAAAAATTTCTTGAGGACAATATATTTTTCATTTCGAAAAATATTCTAAAATCCTTTTCTTTTAAAATAACTTTTAAAGAAATTAAAAATTTTCCTTTTAAACTTGAAAAGTAATCTTCAAATAAATTAAATAGGTAATTTTATAAATATCATACAAGTTAAAATGAACATTCCTTTTATAAGGAAAAAATGTTAGAGTAGTGCCTTGTTTGAAAAGAGACAAGAAGTTACATTTTAAAATATTTGTAAAAAAAATTAAAACTGATTTTAATAATTCATTTTTGAATGTTTAGATACATTTTTGAAATCATTTATATAAAATAGGATTTATTGAAGAAAATAGGTTCTCCTTCTAAAGACAAAAATGTTGTTGGGTTTTCTTAATAACATTTAAAAAAAATTGGCATCAAAAAAGTGAAAATATGGTACTATTACCTGAAAAGGTAATGAATAGTTTTAGTATAATTAATGAAATTACTAAAAAACTTTCATATAAATTCTTTTAATGTATTTTCAAGAATAATAAATCTTGATTATAATGAGATTGTAAAATGAACCCTTAAAATGATCATAACATTGAAGTGAAAATTGATTAATGAATAGATTATGTGTATCAACTATAATTAAAAATATAAGAATCAAAAATACATAAACTAATATTAAAATTCATTATACAAATAATCATATAATATTAATTACAACAAGTTTGTAATACAAACCAATTAAAATGGAATTGTGTTTTGAAAGTTATTTACACCATGTAATTTTAAGTTCAAATAACCTTAGATGAAATAATTCAAACTAAAACTCTATAAAACATGAATAATTAATTATTCATGTTATTACATTTCCATGTGAAATTATTTACACCATATATAAGAAATTTGGTGCATAATAATAAGGTAACCCTCAAAGACTGGATGTTGAGATGAAGTCCCTTACAACATGTAAAATTTTTAATTATAATCCCTGTAAAATAAATAACTTAAAATAAATGAAAATATATTTATTAATTATATAATATAAAATATTGGTTTTATATAAACCACACCAAATAATGAAGTGTTCAAAATGGTGTATGCCTCACGGAAGAAAACATGAGACAAGAATCAATTACCTTCTATATCCTTTTAGGTGAATGTCCCTTAACCTCAAGTATAAGGGTTTTAATAATTTCAATAACATATATAATTAAAATAATAATATTTATAATATCATATATTACCATATTATAATATCTTAGTACCAGTTTCTTAACAATATTTCATTATTTTCTCTATTTCCAGTGTTAATTACCTTGTTTTTCGAATATGTTTTGAATTATTACATGTAATTCCTATTAATTAGATCATTATTTCATCATATACAGAATGTAAAACATGATTTAAATTTCACATATATTCATTATATATTTATTTATAATAATAAATAATATTTATAGATAGGAAATGAAATGTACCGTTCATGAAGACGATAGGCCATACTTACCCATGAACGCTACTTCAATTTTCATGTTGTGTTTAAAATAATGAAAAGTAAATAATATATAATTATATTTATATGTATACTATTATTAAATTATAATTATATTATAAGATATATCACATATTTTAATTAAAATAAAACTATATGTATTCCATGTATAGTATGAAAGAATCACATCGCTTTGAGGAGGCAGTAGTCCACACATCCACAATTGATGTTATCGTATTACCATAAAATGGAAATCATGAAGGTATGAGTTATATAAGAATTAAATAAGACTAGATAAATAATAAATATCATATATATAATGTATAATGTATAAATATATCATTATTTCTTCCTTTAAAGGTCGTAAATGAAAGAACGATGGTCATTGGTTCGCGAGGCGGTAGTCCCCCGTACACACAAATGATGATTGTGGATCCCATTTGATGGATGTGTGAGAAATACTTGGTATAAATATTAGAATAATTATATTTTAATATATTTAATATACTTAGGTTATTAAATATGAATTTATAATAATAATTGATTGGCTGGAGAGAGAAATACAATGAAATTGGTCGTTGGAGAATGTTACCTCAATTTCTGGTAACTCTTTATGGTTTATACCGAATGACATCCTTGGTAGTATTCATAAAAATATATAGTATTAAAGTAATATTTTATGGATTTTGGTTTCTTATTTGAGAATATTTTAGAAAAGAAAAATGGAGTTATATGTGGGAATAATATGGAGGGGTGAGTGCCTTTTTATAGTCAAGAAGGAGTGGTATTCTTGTAAATATAAAATGGTAAACCCCATTTAGAGGTCACACTTAAATCATGTGATTAAAATAATTAAAGAAATTAGATAAAATTTTGGATATGGTTTAAATATACCTATAAAATAGATTTTGGAAAATTTTATAGGTTATTTTGTCCCTTAATCTTATGGTTTGGTCCCATGTTAAGCTAATTTTTCTCTTAATCATTGTAATTAATTTTAATTAAATTCACTAATTTTTTAAGTAAATTATTAAGTTGAATTTATTACAAATTAGAAATAATTATTATTACAAATATTTAATAAATTTTTCCAAATACAAAATATTTAAGTGGATGAAATTAATTTAAATTAATCTCGTATATGGAATGACAAAGAGAGTTTTTAATGTAAAAATGTTCAAAAGTTTCCTAAGTTTTATATGAACATTAAAAGTGAAATTTATTCCAATTAACTATGTTTTATTTATTGATATAAAATATATCTAACTAATATTTAAATCTAATAAAAAATTCAATTTATACTTATAAATAATTTGAAATAAAATGCAGTTTTGAAATAAATTTCAGTATTTTTCACTATTCATGAAAAAATAAAACTTTAGAGATAATTACCAAAATTCACCCCAACATAATTTTGAAATTTCAATTTCAGAAATGAATTTTATTTTTTCACATTATATTTATAAAAATTTCAAATATTTAATTTAAAATAGGTTCTCCATTAAAATGTGGTAAAACTATCTTTAAAATAATACATGTTTTTATACGTAAAATTGGGTTCATTATTATCTTATGCCTATCAAATATATTGGATGAATTTCAAAAAAATTAATTTGATATATAATATTTATTCTCATAATATATTTAATACTAATCTTAAACACTAATAAAATTTCTAGGTTATGTCTTTCTATATTAAATAATAATATATTATTGTTCGGTATAACTCAGTCTTGTGTATAACTCAAGCCATTGATGAAACTAGTTATTATAAGAGACACCCATGAAATCATTATCAAGTGCATTACAATCTATGTTATATTTTTTTTAAATAGTACATATATTGTATTGTTTTTGGATATTATATTCTCTTATGTTCTTGGTGTTGCGTGTCATACAAGCTATCGAATACAAAATTATTACATTAGAGTTTTAGGGCGTTAAATTCTCCCCACCTTAATAAAATTTCATCCTAGTAATCAAAATTTTATTTTGTTAATTGATTATTTTATATTTTTTATGTTGAAATCCAAAATCATGATAAGGTTTCATAAAACATCATCCAAAAAAGGGATAATAGGAAGTGTAAAGGCTATATACACTAACATATTACATGGTTTCTAATTATGAGAACATTAGTGGAATGTGTTGATAAAAACATGCTGGAAAAGCATAAATATTTATAGGGATTGATTGAGGTCATCAATCATAAACAATTTAATGAACAATGAAATGTTTAGGGCCTCAAATCTATAAATCTATGATGATTTAAAAGACCATCAGTTTAAAAAAAATAAAGTATTAAGAAAAAAATGATCATTTTCCTAATATTGATTAATTATATTACTACCTAAGAATATAAGGAAATATAATTACTTGATATATTTTTTTAAAAACAATTTGTATCCTTTTTTCTTTATTTGACCAATTTATAATTTATACATTACTTCAAGAAATGGATATCCAAAAATTAACTTTGATGCTTGAAGCACTAAAATTTTCTTTTAATGGATCATAATAGCCACAAAATATGTCATTATATTTGTCTCTTACTATTATCCAAATCTAATGAGGTTAATACATTGATCTATAAACATACAAATTAATACTAATGTTTCATCATTAATATTTTCCATTAAAGTTTTCAAATAAAAATTGGATCATATTAACCAAGAAATTATGTAGGTCAGTGGTTGGTGGTAAACCCTTATCATCCTTTGATCACAAGTTCAAGTCACGCGGCCTTTTTAGAAATGATGTGTTATCTACCAACATATAGGTTTTCCATTTATAAATTATATTAATATGATTTCAGAAATAAATATGTTGGATATCCTTGAAATTTAATCATTAAATAACCTTTTTACTAAGGATTTAAATACAACCCCAATACATAAATACTTCATCCATTTACTTCCACATAGTTACTTCCATAGTCTAGAGTTTATCCTTTAGAAGAGTTTATTGACTAATGTAATTCCTAGGTTCCCAACATTTAAGTAAATAAAACATAAATGTATCCTTATGATGAATTTCATTTCCTTCCATCACACTCATAATTTTTACCCGACAATTATTTTTTTATGTCCTTTTACACACATAAAGAATATGATCATTCTATTAAGACACATTATTTGGTTCCTCTATACAAATTTATTTCATGAAAATTTATCCTTATTTTATCTAGGTCTCCACCACTTGATCTCTTAGAACCCTACATCTTTCTCTTATTTGGTGAGTTCAGGAGTTGGTTAAGTTATATGTTGTTTATCAAATTTTGGTAAAATGTATTAGAAATAAAAATGATATATTTCACTCATATCAACACCTTATTTTCTATTTCATTTCCAACACCTTATCCTTTATATTAAATGTTAACATGACTCCATAATGGTCCATACATTTACATAAACCAAAAAATTATAGTGTGAGTAAATAAAGTAATAGTGGGATAAATATATAAACATTAATAGGATATCTAAATAATGAAACCTTATTTTCAATCTAAAACACCTTAGGGTTAACCTAGGCTATTTATTTTAATCATATATTCAAATCCTTCATAATGGTTTGTAAAAAAATATTAATTATCCAATGAATACCCCCTACTATTTTCAAACATTGTGCGCAATAAATCTCATTTTCATGTGCCATGTTATTCTCAGGTAAATCCTGAAACTCCTTTTCACTATTGTTACCCCTAGAGACATCTTTTCCACAACCATGTTCACTTGTAGCATCCAAATAGTGATGTATTTATTGGAAACCCATATATTCTATATATAACCTAAACTTTAGGATGTTATTCTATACTTATCATGAAATTATACCTTTGGTTTATGATCCCTAATATATTTTTTCTTAAATATAATTCTCAATATTTACACCAAACTAGTTTTGATACTAACTGTAGTGACTCATCCCTGGAATCCTGAAGTATGTGTAGTTCTAACTTTGCATTGTTATAAGATACAATCTTGTCGCATCCCAAAGGAATGAAGAGTTTAGTTGTCTTGGAAAACCATATACAAACATGAGTCTTTTTAAATGATTACAATTGTAAGATCCCTGAATTTTTCTAGAGATTTCTGGGGATTATTTATAGTTATTCATTATATGTTTTGAGTAATTTTTGTGGGTTATTAATTGGGTATTTTTTTAGTGAAATTTTGAATTTTTGGAAGGAAGTGGCCAACTGCACATTTGGATCATAGTTTTCCCAAACATTGTGCCCCATCCCTACTAATCGTGTGAACCAAATAAGAGGTTATTCACATGGCTAGCACATAGTTTAGAAACTTGTGCACAATAAAAGGAGAAACTATGAACCCTATAAAAGAGACACATGGTTATGTTTCATGGTAAGTGGAAACCATGTACCCCTTCCTAGTAAACTCTACGCGTGGTTTTAATTAACATAGAAATCTATTTTTAATTTAACAATCCCTATATTTTAACCCCAATTCAACCCCAACTCGCCCCAAATCAAATTATCCCAATTTTGGAGGTTCTTAGACAAATTAAAATACCTAAGAACCTATATTCTTGGATAATCGATGGGAATATTGACGATATGCACCTCCTTGGGAAAGTGGGTTCTTCCCATTTAGACCTCTTTTTCCCTCTCACTCCTCCTCCAAGATAAAAATAGGGATGTTATCCATTTTTGGTTATAGATCTAGATCTAGGATTTTTATATATTTATTCATTTAATATTTTATCTAGTTTTTAGATCAAGTTCATGTTCTTCATCATGTTCTATGTCGTTGTGCTGCTAAAATTTTGGGGATTTCCATTGGGTGATCTCTCATCAATGATTTGAGTTAGTTGGTATATAAATCAAATCCCAAATTATTAATTTAAATTATGTGTATGAAATTTCAGAATTTATATTTGATATTGAGAAATTTTTTCTTTATTAAATTAAATAATTTTGAGAATTATTTAATTTAGGTGATGTGAAATTGGGGATTTGGGGAATTATAGATTTAGATGATTTATTATATAATTAATTATGTGGTGTTAAGTTGTTTATTTGTGATAATTAATTGATTATTTAATTAGGATATATTGAGATTTTTGGATGATAAAATTATGTTTTGAATTAATTAAGGGATTATGAGTTTATGGATATTGATAAATCAATTGATAAAACTTTAATGGGATTGATTCACTTAATTAATTTGGGAATTAATTAAGGGGATTTATGTGATAAACTAATTGTTGAATTGGTAAATAAATTGGTATAATTATTAATTTATGAATTGACTAGATGAATTTATGTGATTAATTAATTGTTCAATTAATTAATGTTATTGATATGATTAGTTAAATTTTGAGTTAACTAATGGAATTATTATGTATATGTAATTGATGAATTGATAATGGAATTGATGTGGATAATAAATTGTTGAATTATTTATTTGTTATTAATGGTAACTTATTCATTTAGTTATGAAATAAAGAATGAGAACATCATCATTATAATGGGAAAGGGTTGAATGATAACATGGTCATTTTGTTGTGAAATAAATAATGGGAACATGGTCATTCAAATTTGTGAGGTATGAACAGTACCATCATCATTTAGTTGTGAAATAAAGAATTGGAACATGGTCATTCTAATGTGTATGGTATGAATTCTAACATGGACATTTAGGTTTGAATTAAGGAATTGGAACATGGTCATTTAATTATGTAAAGTATAAATGATAATAAGGGAATTAGAGTATGAATTAAATAATGGTTCCAATGTAATTATAATATCTTGTATCCCACATACATAGTTTGGGCCTTAGCATGAGCTGAAGTAGGGGTTGAGGTACGAGTGTCTACGGGAACTCAGGGGGGTCTATGTAGTTAAATAATGATTAATTGATAATTGCAGAACTGTTTACTTATACACTGCAATTATTTATTTATACAACTGCGTACACATTATATTGACTAGATAATGTTTTAGACATCATTGGTGGTGTACTAGTGAGTTATACTCACACCCTACTCAGGCTATGTTATCAGTACTCGAATAGACATTTTTTTTCTAGATAAATTAAATACAAAGCACCAATATTAGATGTCTGATATGAGATAGAGCATGGATGGGGTAGCCAGGAATGATTTGGGACCCTCTTTAGGGATTCTTTGATGTCTTTATTTTGGGTTTCATTTTAGACACATGACACATATATTATAATATCATATTTTCTTCTTTAGTTTTGATATTGTATTTACTTTTTTGTCTATATTGTGATAATGGTTCTTTTAGGTAATGATTAAGTGTTATTCAATTATTATTTCTTATTTTGTGCTTGAAAATTTACTCTGATAAAAGAGGGTATATTCTCCCCATGATCAATATATCAGACCCTCACATCTAGTCAGCATCCTCTGGCATACTGGGAGGCACACATAAAGTCATGCGACCGACCGATGGGGGAACTGGTGTGTGGAAACCGGGTTGGTACTTTACAAAGTGGAACCCAAGGGTTTTATTTTCTTTTTATTTTATATTACATTTTTGGAAATGTAGAGAACAAACTAGGAAGATCTAGACCATGGTTACAAGATCGTTTATGGGAGTAGTTAACCCATGTACGGTGGAGAACCAAAGTACCCATGGTGAGATTATTGTTATTACTTTTTGATGTTCCCTTTTAATATTATATCACCATAGGTCATGAACCTTTTGTGTTATGTGAATATTGATGATGAGATTTTATGATATTTAACTCATGTCCTGGTATTTCATGAAAGTTGATTTTGAATGAATCATTCTAGTAAGACATAGTTATTATAACACGTATCATTTTATGAAAACATAAGAAATAGTTTATGGGTAAGTTGTTGAAATTGAACATTTTAACATTTCTTATGAAATTGAAATGAAAATTATTCCTAAAATTAAATTGAGAAATATTTGAAAATTATACAAGATAATAATAAATGGGTTTCTAATGAGAAACCAGAATTATGAGAATGAGCTTAACATTTTTTGACCATGACCTAGACATAGGATGTTTAAGGGTAGTGATAATTCATCTGTTATGACCATGTGGGAGGAAGAAGATGACAGTACTTGTTATGGTTTTTTGATAATCCCTCTTGATTAATATGATAATGTCTTTAAATAATAATCCTTTGTGTTGTTTATTTGTCCCTTTATGTGGGTGGTTTGGGTAGTGATAATTCCCTAGTTTGAGAACTCAGTTGTAAGTAGTGCGATGGACCATGTGGGTATGGGTCCTCTTAGAGGTTTCACTTATAATGTGTAATATGTGGAGATGGATGGTGGGATGTTTGAAATCAACTGTTTATAAATGAGAAACCTGTAAAGAGCATGTTTAAATTCCTCAGAAAAATGATAGTGGGCCTTCAAGGCAGTGGATGTATGTCATGTCCAGGTGGTTTTTAATGGAATGGATAAGTTCCAATGTAGGATGGTGTTCTGGCAGTTGTTGGTAATAGTGAGTTGGGAAACATTTCGGGTATCTTTTGTAAATGATCTTGAGAAAGATGTGACTTTTTTGGAGCACCCGATCTGTGTGTTTGATCATGGTGAGAAAGTGTTGTGGGGCAAGGAGTTGCCCTCCCCTCCCGTCACCCTCCCAATGATGCCCTAGGAATCGATGGTGTCATGCTGGGCTCCCCCTCCCCCTTTCTTAGAGGGGAGAGGCTCTATTCTCCCATCCTCCTCTTCTCGCCGCCCCCATTTCCTTCCTTTTTCTCCCCCGAACTCTCTTCTAAAACATCCAGAGATCCCACTCAGCCCGAAGGTTCTAGATTTGCACGAATGCTCACCTCATCTTCCATTATCGCTTTCAAAGTTCTCCAATTATTAAAATCTCATCAACCTAACTCCACTGGATAATTTTCATCAATGGATACCTTCAATTGACGAGTTTGACCAGTTCTTCTTCGAATCATGGAGCTTAAAGGATTGTGTAGTGGTTGGGATTCTTGATAGACGCCATATCTTGATTAGGTTTACAACCGAGTCGGATCTAGTTTCTGCATGGTCTAGTGCCCCTCAAAATTGAAATGGTTGTTTCTTATTCCTCTTATTATGGAATTTTGATTTCCACAGGAATTGGAATCCTCTAACCATAGTGATTTGGTTAAGTCTCCCAAAACTCCCTATTACCTTTCAAAATAACATTATTTTGAAGGTTCTTGGTAATTGTGTTGGTTGATTCTTGTGATCCAACAGCTGACTGAATGTTGTTAGCTATCCTGTTTTTCCCTGAATTTGTGTAGAGGTTGATGTCTCGATGGAACCACTAGACTGGGTTTGGATTTTTGTTAGAGAGGAATTTTGGTGGAAGCAGGTAATTGTCTACGATTCGTGGACTAACTATTGTGTCTCCTGTGATCGGCTTGGGAATCTGGCCTCAGTTTGTCATCCCGGGTATAGGATCAGTCAAGTGCAGATGTCAAAGGAGAGGGATTTTGATGGTGATGGTAATGGTGTTGTCCAGCCAAGTTATTCTTGCGAGTAACCTCATGAAGTCATGTCATTGGGGATCAATACAACTTCAGAGAACCATCTAATATCTGATTCAGACAAAACTTCTATTCATCATGGGATGTTGGATACTAAACCAAAGGTGGTGGAAGTTTTTGGCCGCCTAAAACAAGACATGTGTGTCCAAATTCAGATGCAGGCCCTGGAGTTCAAGAGGAACAGGTTTCTTGTTTAGTGGACTTAGGGCTAGAGGTAGTTTTCTTTCGTAAGGATTAGATTGCTTCGGTAGGTGCTCCTCCAGATGAAAATGGCCAGGTTGATAACAGTGTTGAGGTGAATCCAACGAGAACTAGACTACATGAGGGATTTTTTCTAGATGATGAAGTCCATATTGACTCTATTGACAAAGGATTGAAATTAAATTCCGTTTTTTAGGAGCAGGTTTGCCTTCGAGAACCGCGACAAGGAAAAGCGGGGTTCGATGAGCTGAGTGTTTTAGGTTCCTTAGACCCAAACACTTTCTTATAAATGGTAACATCCTACTTGAAGGTTGTGTGATCTAGAATGAAGGTGGTCTCTGAGGTTAAAGAGGGAAGGGTGAAGTCATCAAGGAGACCCATCAGGGAAGTCCCAGTGCTAAATCCGGGCATCCTCTTTGAAGGTTTGGATGTCCAAGACCCGTTTTAGGTTCACGATGAGGATGAATCAGGTGATAATAGTTATATACAAATGTCTATTGATAGTGTGGATAGAATTCAAGGGAAAGGACTTCACATTCCAAGAAGGAAGAAATGACAAAAGCGTAATCGAGACATTGGTAAAAGTATTGTGGGCAAGGGGAAAAATCAAATGGTCACAAAGACTATTTTCACTTTCCAAAACTGATGGAAATAAGGTCGGCCAAGAAGAGTGTAATCAAGGAAGGCCAGGCCCTTCAAAAAGGGAAAAATAAAGTTCAGAATAAAAACCAAGATAATGTGGAAAATGTGGAAGGTACCAAGGAGGAAGGTGAGGAAAACGGGGAAGGTAAATATCTGGTTCTTATTATACATTCCAATGAAGATCTTCCCTTATATCCTTTCCAGCTAAAGGCCACAAAGGAATAGAAGGACATAATTCTATAAATACTTCTTCGAGAGGAAGTTGATGAGGATAAAGAGACTTGGATCAGTAAACAAGATAAAATCATGGAACGAGGTTTAAATGAGGGGAGAATTAATGTGGTGAAGTATTATCACAAATGGGATAAGTTGGCTGGCCACATTTAAGATCTACTCCTAGAGGACCTGAACATGACGGTGTATTCTATTTTTTGGAAGCTCTATAAGTTTAGTGACTCGAGCTATTTCAGCCTAGTTTTTAATGATTTTGTAATTTCTTTTGGAGTTTAACTAACATTTTAGATCTGTTATGGTTTTTCACTTTTCTACAAAAGTGTTTTTTGGAATAAAAGTTTTAGAAAAAATTAAACTTAGTAGTAGTGTTGTGAGGAAAGACCATGTTGATACTTCATGTATTATGGAATCATTTTCTTGTTCATGAAGAAACATGGGAGAGAGAGGAAGATATGCAGGATCATTGTTCTGACACTTTTGACTTGGAATCTTATATTTTCATGGGAGTACAGCTTGAGGATGATCTATTATAATAAAAGGAGATTGTAAGATCCCAACCTTTTTCTGGATATGTCATGGGCTAGTTTAGAGGGATTTTTTAGATTTGTTTGAGTACTTTTTGTTTGGGTTATTAGTTTGGGTGTTTTTTGGTGAAATTTTGAATTTTTTGAAGGAAGTGAGCATGTTCAAGGTTAGAATATGGCTTTACCAAACCATACGCCCCAACCCAACTAATCGACTGAACCTTGGAAGAGGGAATTCTCATAGTTAAAAAACAGAATTATCGTGTTTAACTAATTTTTGAATTAATAATTTCATTAACGTGAATAATTTATTGTAGAATTAATTATGTTTTTTGATATGGTAACATGATCATTTATTTTCAAAATAAATTTCTATAACATGGTAATTATAATGTGTAAAAAATGAATGGTAACATGGTCAATTACTTGTGAAATGAAGAATGGGAACACAGTCATTTTAATGTGTAATGTATGAATGGTGTCATCGTAATTTATTTGTGAAATAGAGAATGGGAACATGATAATTTGATTGTATAAGGTATGAATGGTAACATGTTCATTTAGTTGTGAAATAATGAATGGGCACATGGTCATTATAATGTGTAAAGTATGAATGGTAACATGTTCATTTAGTTGTAAGATAAATAATGGGAATATGACCATTCTATTTCTAGATATATGAATAGTAATGTGGATATTAAAGTATGAATTGAATAATGGTAATAATGGAATTATGATATATTATACCCCATAGATGTATATCAGGCTCTAGGATGAGCTAATGTAAGGATTCAGGTATGGGTGTCTACAAGAACCCATGGGTTCATGTGGATAAATAAATATTACTTAATAATGAGATAATTGTTTACTTTTAAATTGTAATTATTTCTTTATACTATTGCATAAATTTTCTATTGATTGGATATTTTTATTGACTTTGTTGATGGTGTCCTACTATGTTGTACTCAAAACCTACTAAGGTGCCTAATCTGTACCCAAATAGACATTGTGTTTTTTGTATAGGTTAAGGGTAAAGGCTTTATGTTAGATTGATTATATGGGATGGTGTGAGGATAAGGGAACTAGACACTATTTTTATGACAACCCTACTTTTATTAAAAACATAAACATGAATTATTTCATAAACAATTCACTTGATACAACATGGATGATCGAGAGGTCTAGTGTCTTTAGGGCTTAGAATCATTACATAACAACTTAAAACATGAAATACAACATCTTTATTGAAAACTTCATTTACATGACCACTATATTCCTTCGTCATTAGCATTGCATGGGATAACCTGAGGACATGCATAAGAAAAGGGCTGAGTTATAAAGCCCAATAAGGGGATAAACATGGAATACATGAGGGGTACAATACATGTTAGGCAATAGGAATATCAATAGAGTAGAAGAGAAACATGAACATAAAGCAATGATAAATCATGATAATCATAACATGGAAATGTGGAAACAACACTTAACATGGAATTAGTATGAGCCATGGCTCATTGCACATGGAGCATAAGTAAATCCTCATTGCACATGAAGCACGAGTAGACCCTAGTTTCACTTAAATTATCATGAGTCAACACTCATTGGACATGACGAATCACAATACTATACTTTACCCAATGCATTGGAGCGCTATAAGGGCGCACCCTTCTTAAACATTTCATTTTATGCATAAGTGTGCCACATGGATCATAAAACATGGATTCATAAAAAATAATCATTTATTCCCAGAAAAAGGAATGTGGAATGAAACTTTATAATAAATAGGTAAATGTGCATGAAGTTGAATACCCTTGATGGAGAAATGGGCATGGTATTCACTACACAATGGCATTGGCTTAGAAAATCGGTGCAATTTCAGCAGCGTAACGGCGTGATATAAGAATTCATAAAAAAGTTTGATGAGAGAGAATGGGGCATATCATCATTTATAAATCAAATAGAAATTAAGGGGGGTTATATAGATACATGTCCCAACAATTGTAATGGAATTTAGATTCATGATACGAAAGTATTGCTTGAATGTAAATGAGGAGAGAGAAGTTCCTTTCGAAATTTCGGCATAGTAATGGGTGTACATGGGAGGCATTTAATGAGAGAGAAAGGGGTCTCCCATCATTCATACAATAAGAGGTCAGTATGTGGAGGTGTGAAACCATACCCCAGAATTTATAATTGAAATTAAAAAGGGCATAACAATATTAAGAAAAATGGACAAAAAATGAAAGGAAGAAAAACCCTTACGGGGAAGTGTGATTCTAAAGGCTTAAGAGAGGCTTGAGAGAGGCTTCTTGGGAGCTTGGGGAACCTTGGGAGGATTCTAGAGAGAGTAGGGAAGAGGTTGGATGAACTCCAAAGGCATTGAGTGAGGAGGAAGTGGGAGCTCGGTGGGTGTATATAGGAAAGGTGAGTGAATTCTTTATTATTTAGGATTGGGACCCCTTACATTAAAATAATCCAAACCAAAAAATCATCTCATGGTTTTGGACCATGGTTATTGGAAAATGGGAGAGGAAAAAATTATTTTATAAGGCCAAAGTCCAAACTTCTTAAAATAATGGGGCTGCTTATGTAGAGGTGAGTCACACTCCCCTGGAAAATAATTTAAAAAGACAATATGTTTAATAATTCTTCAGGGGCCCATTAATGCTTTGTCAAATAAATCAAACAAACCCAAAATCACATTATTTTAATGGTAAAATATATATTGGCCGAACATAAAGCTTATAGTATTTTATTACATTACTATTTTTCCATTATGATGTCATAAAACACATTATATATTTAAACAGTATTTAATTTTTACCCAAAAATTAGAATGTCTCAGAAAATTATGAAAAATTCAACATTGAATAATTTTGACATACTGATTCTAGAAAAAACATTTATTTTATCTAAATAATGTTCTAAATATGTCAATTTTCACTTTTAAAATAAAAATTGACATTTATCGAAAATTCACGGGTTTTGACAAAAAAAGGCTTTCAACCCTTAATAAAAATTAAAATTGCATTCATAAAATTAAAAGATCAATTATATTTAATAAAAATTAATTTAATAATAATAATAATATTTTATTAAAATATTATTTAATTCAAAAATAAGTTAATTTAATAAAATATAATTCTTCATTAAATAATAATTAAAAACATTTTTTGTACCTTAAAAACTATTTACAATGTATCAATAATGTCAAGAATGTATATTAATTATTATATACAAAAATAATGTATGTGAACATTGTACTAGAGATTTGTTACATAACCCCTTAAAACAGCCGCATAAGACATAAGGGTATGGTGTGCGATGGTGACAGACTCTTGGGGTGGCTAAAATAATATCGCTCGAGTGGTAATCTCTATCAACTTCCACTTTTCCCGTAAACGGTCCCATTCGAACATGGCACGATGAAGCTCAGCTTGGGCTTGGTCAAGAGCGAAGCCCAAAGACGCCACCTCTTTTCCGAGTTTCGACAAATGGGCTTCGTATGGAGAAATTCTACTGGATGATTCCATCGCTTCCTTTGTCTGAGTAAATTGGGTTTGTTAAAGCCTTATATTTATACTAATCATGTGATCACTGTTCAACAGCTATAAAATTAATGGTCACAATTCTTAACATAATACCAAATAATCTGACATTTTATATAAACATTTTACACAAAGATACATTTAATTAGATCAAGAGGGATTTCCATTAATGAAACATTGGGTCGTTACAATATTCCCCCTTAAGAAATTTCTCCCTAGAAATTTCCTTTTCCCACACTAAAATAGATGTGGGTAAGTCAACTTCATCATTTCCTATGATTCCCATGTTGCTTCTTCAAACTTGTGGTTTCTCCACAACACCTTGTTGAGGGGAATTTTCTTATTTCATAGAACTTTTTCTCTATGATCTAAGATCTTCACTGGTTGCTCCTCATAAGAAAGATCATCCTGCAACTGTACCACCTCAGAAGAGAGTACATGTTAAGGGTCTGGTATGTACATCCTTAAGAGGGATACATGAAAGACATCATCTACTTTGGCCATGGTAGGTGGTAGTACTAGTAGATAGGCTATAGCCCCGAAAAGATCGAGAATCTCGAAGGGGCCAATGTACCTTGGACTTAACTTCCCATTCTTTCCAAACCTCATGACCTTCTTCCACGGAGATATGCGTAGAAAAACCAAGTCTCCAACTTTAAACTGATGGTCTCATTGATGATTATTTTCAGAACTCTTCTATCGACTCTGGGCTGCCTTGATATGCCATTGAATTTTTTTCACCTTCGCCACCATTTCATCGACCATTTCTGGTCCAGGTAGCTTGCGTTCACCGACCTCATCTCATCATGCCGGTGTTCTACACCTTTTCCCATATAGGGCTTCATATGGTGCCATTTGGATGCTCGAGTGGAAACTATTATTATAAAAGAACTCAACCAGATGAATATGTTGATCACGTCCTCCTTTAAAGTCTATTGAGCACGCTCTCAACATGTCCTCAAGTGTTTGGATAGTCCGCTCGGATTGGCCATCAGTTTGAGGATGATAGGTCATAATGAAGTTCAGTTCAGTATTCAGAGCATGTTGAAGACTCTTCCAAAACATGGAGGTGAATCTTGGATCTCAGTCAAACACAATAGATAGTGGTACTCTATGCTGCCTTACCACTTCCCTGATATATATTCGTTCCAGTTGATCCAATGAGAGATCCTCATGAATAGAAATGAAGTGTGAAGTCTTTGTAAGATGATCCACAACAACCTATATTGCATTATTTCCTTTGGATGTCCTCAGAAGTCTGGTGACAATGTCCATGGTGATTTTCTCCCATTTCCATTCTATTATATGCAATAGTTGCATCATCCCCTTAGACTTCTGTCTCTCTACCTTCACTTGATGGCACACCAGGCACATTGATGTATATTCAGGGATCTCCTTCTCCATATTATCCCACCAAAAGTTTTCTCAGAGATCTAAATACATCTTTGTGCTCCCTGGGTGAATAGAGAAATTTGAACTATGTGCATCATCGAAAAGTTCCTTCTTCATCTCCAGACATGATGGAACACATAGTCTTTTCCCAAATTGCACAATTCTGTCTTCATTAACATTAAACTCCGAGGATTTCCCTTTTTCAATAGCTTCCACTTTTTCTTGAATTCCCACATCATTCTTTTATCTTCCTTTAACCTTTCCAAAAGAGATGGTTGAGCAATCATTTTTGAAAAGATTGATGATTTTACCTTATTTATGATTCCCCTGTCCATATTAGTCATGTCTAAAAAGATTGGATCCTTCTCAATTCTCAACATTGATAGAATTGCTAGGTCCTTTCTACATAGGGAATCTTCCACCTTGTTCGCTATCCCAGGGTGGTAATGTATGGAAAATTCATAATCCTTGATAGGCTTTATCCATCTTCTCTGGCGCATATTAAGTTCTTTCTCTGTGAATATATATTTAAGACTCTTGTGGTCAGTATATATCTTACATTTCTCCCCATAGATATAATGCCACCATATTTTAAAGGAAATGATCACCGCTTCCAACTCCATATTATGCATTGGATAGTTTCGCTCATGGATTTTCAACTGCCTTGAGGCATAGGATATCACTTTATCATTCTGCATCAGCACACAGCCTAAGCCCTTCTTCGAAGCATCACTGAATATAACAAAAATTTCTCCACTTGTGGGTAAAGTGAGCACGTGCACAGTGATAAGCCCCCATTTCAACTCCTTGAAGCTTTAATCGCATTCATCACTCCACCCAAACTTTACTCCCTTTCAAGTTAGCTTGCTAAGAGGGTTGGAAAATCATGAGAAATTTCTCACAAATCGTTGATAATATCCAGCTAACCCCAAGAAGCTACAGATATCTATTACCGATGTTGGCCTCAGCCATCCCTCAATTGCATATGTTTTGGAGGGATCCATAGATATCCCATTTCTTGTGATGGTATGGGCCAAGAATGAGACCACCTTCAACCAGAACTCACACTTTTTGTACTTTTCATAGAGCTTCTCCTTGCGTAAAGTATCTAGTATAGTTCATAATTTCTCCTAATGATCCTCCTTGGTTTTAGAGTATATTAGAATATCATCTATAAAGACTAGAACAAATTTGTCTTGGTAATCTCTAAAGACTCTATTCATAAAGTCCATGAAGATTTCTGGAGTATTGGTGAGTATGAAAGGCATTACTATGAATTCATAGTGCCACTATCTTGTACAAAAAGAAGTCTTGGGACATCTTTATTCATCACCCTTACTTGATAGTATCCCGACTGCAAATCTACCTTGGAGAAGTATTGTGCTCCATGCAGCTGATCAAAAATTCATCGATCTGTGGCAGAGGATACTTTTTCTTTATCGTGATTTTGTAAAGTTCACGATAATCGATGTAAATCCGCATTGACCGATCCTTCTTCATGACAAAGAGGACTGATGCACCCCATGGTGAAGCACTTGGGTGTATAAACCCTTTATCCAGATTCTCCTGTAGTTGTTTCTTAATATCTTAAAACTCAATGACATCCATTCTATATGGAGTCTTGGATATTGGTATTGCCCCAGGAATAAGTTCAATTCAGAATTCAACGTCTCTTCATGGAGGAAGACTGGGCAGTTCCTTGGGAAACACTTCAGCGAATTCCCTCACAATAGGAATTTCTTCAAGGATGGTTTCTTCCTTGGAATTAATCATCTGAGCCATATATGCGTGCTCATAGGGAATTAATATCCATGCATGAGATGATGGAGCTAATGGATATTCATCTTCCTCCTTACACTTGTAATGAATCAGGGGTCGATTCTCCAAATGGAGTGTGATTTCTCTCTCCCGACAATTTATGTTGGCTCTATATAAGGAAAGAAAATCCATGCTAAGAATTGCATCAAATTCTACTAGAGGGAATATGATGAGGTTCTCTGGGAAATTCAATCCACAAATTATGATAGGGGAGGAGTTATATTCATGGGATGCAATGATTTCCACATTTTCTGTACTCAACGACATCTATACTTCCATGATTTTTTGTGGTGTTGGGATTGTTCTACTAAACTTTAGAGATATAAAAGAATTCGTAGAACCTAAATCAAAAAGTACTTTCGCTATTATTGAATGAATAACTAGCATAAATTTCACCACTTCATTGTCGGGGTTCACTTCGGTAGAAGTGATGGAAAAATCTCTTCCTTGATTCCTTATAGGTTGTTGGTTGCCTCTGAAAACCATTGGATTAGGGCATTAATTTTCTAGATGCCCCGGTTCTTTGCAGATGTAGTAATGAACAATGTGTTGTGGTTCGAATGGAGTGTTCCTCTCATCTGTCGTAGTCGTGGGTCTTTCTTACCGACAGATAACAGCTAGGTTCCCTTCTCTTACACACCTAAAGCATTTCCTCGTCCCCTTGAGGCAATTTCCAGGGTGCTTCATTCTACACTTTTGGAAAGTGGGGTGCTGGATCTTCTTAGCACCGTTGGAGTTATCCATCAGACCGCCAGCATTGAATTCCACTGTACGCTTCTTGTCCCTATGATACCCCTATGATTCCCTGATCTCCATTTCGACCTTGAGGGAACAGCGGACAATTTCCTCATAGATGTCGAAGTCACGGATCGCTAATTCTTTCCGCAGGCTAGGCTTTAGCCCACCAAAGAAGCGGTCAACCTTGCATTCGGGGGTAACGAGAAAGCCGGAAGCGTATCGTGAAATCCTTATGAAGTTTTCCTCGTACGCTCCAACAGATTCTTCTTATTTTTTATTGAGGGAAAGGAAGTCCCTTTCCATCTTAAGTGGTAGGGTGCGTGGAAAATATTTATCGAAAAACATCTTCCAGAAATCCTTCCATTCCAATGCCTTGATCTCCTCTTCAGGCATCATATTTTTGATCAACGTCCACCACTAATTAACTTCACCCTACATAAGATAATTCGTCAGGAGAACCATCTCTTGTTCAGAACATTGAAGGATGGATAAGATCTTTTCAATGGAGTTGATCCATTACTCAGCGATCGTGGGATCGTATGATCCACCAAAAGTAGGAGGACTTTGTCTCATGAATCTCTCTTTAGCGACTTGTTCCTTCTTATGGGGGTTTGGAATTTCCTCTTATCCAATGTTTCTATTCTAAGCTTAAGTTAGCTGAGAGAGAAGCATGACAAAGTTTTTGATTCCCGCTCCCATTGGATTGGGAATCTCATTAGTACAGTCATCACACTGATCTTCACATCGGTTGTTAGCCTGAGTCCTCCTATTAGCGGTCATTGGCTGGAATAAAAGGAATGTTAGAGGGTAACACATAAAGGGTAATCCAAAGACAAAAGTTGTTGACTTATATATACACTTTTATTTACTTAACTCATGAGTCTATAGGCTTTAATCTAGGATTTTCATGGTCTACATTCTAACATATATTCTTAGGGGCATTTTTTTATTCCCTAAATAAGGGTTCATACTAAGATTGTGAATTTATCAAAACATGTCACCCAGGAGTGTCGTAACCAAGAGTGAAGAAAGGCCCGTTGTTGTTCACCAGTTCCTGTTCGAGTCTAGCTAAAAGCGGTGTTTTCGGGTTTTACCCCTAGGATACATTTGTGCCAGAGCTGCCTCTACCTGCTCATATCCAGAAAGGGATGTATTTTTTTGATAAAACAGTTACTGAGTAGTTACCAAAACTTTGGGATTATTTTATTATACTTAGTCTTGTCTCTAAGGCTTTACTAGGGTTTTTTAATCCTAATCCCAAAAATAACTAAACCTATCCTTTGATACCAACTATGACAACCCTGCTTTTATTAGAAACTTAAAAATTATTTATTTCATAAACTATTCACTTGATACAACATAGATGATAGAGAGTTCCAGTGTCTTTGGGGATTAGGATCATTACACAACAACTTATGACATGAAATACAATATCTTTGTTGAAAACTTCCTTTACATGACCACTACATTCCCTCGTACTTAGCATTGCATGGGATAACCTGAGGACATGAATAATAAAACAGGTGAGCTATAAAGCCCAGTAAGGGAATAAACATGGAATAAATGAGGAGTAAAATATATGTTATACAATAGGAATATCAATATATAAAAAGAGAAACATGAACATAAAGTCATGATAAAGCATGATAATCATAACATGGAAATGTGGCAACAACACTTAACATGGAATTTTCATGAGCCAAGGCTCATTACACATGGAGCATGAGTAAATCCTAATTGCACATGAACCACAAGTAAACCCTCGTTTCACTTGAATTATTATGAGTCAACACTCATTGCACATGACTTATCATGATACTATACATTACCCAATGCATTGGAGCACTATTAGGGAGCACCTTTCTTAAACATTTCATTTCATGCATTAGTGTGCCACATGGATCATAAAACATAATCATTTATTCCATGAAAAATGAATGTGGAATGAAACTTTATAATCAATATGTAATTGTTCATGAAGTTGAATACCCTTGATGGAGAAATGGGCATGGTATTCACTACACAATGGCATTGGCTTAGAAAATCGGTGCAATTTCGGCAGCTTAATGGCGTGATATAAGAATTCATAAAAATGGTTGATGAGAGAGAAAGGGGTGTCTCATCATATCAACATGAAATGGACATTAAGGGTTTATATAGATACATTTCCCAAAAATTGTAATGGAATTTAGATTCATGATAAAAAAGTATTGCTTGAATGTAAATGAGGATAGAGAAGTTCCTTTCAGAATTTCGGCATAGTAACGGGTGTGCATGGGTGGCATTTAATTATAGAAAAAGGGGTATCCCATCATTCAAAAAATAAAAGGGCAGTATGGGGGAGGTGTGAAACCATACCCCAGAATTTCTAATTGAAATAAAACATTTCATAACAATATTAAGAAAATTGGACAATAAATTGAAAGGAAGAAAAACCCTTACTTGGAAGTCTGCTTCCAAAGGCTTGAGAGAGGCTTGAGAGAGGCTTCTTGGGAGCTTGGGACACCTTGGGAGGATTATAGATAGAGTAGGTAAGACGTTGGACGAACTCCAAAGGCTTTGAATGAGGAGGGCATGGGATCTTGGGTGGGTTTATATAGGAAAGGTGAGTGAAATCTTTATTATTTAGGTTTGGGACCCCTTACGTTAAACTAATCCAAACCACAAATCAGATCATGGTTTTTGCCCATGGTTTTTGGAAAAGGGGATAGGAAAAAAATATTTTATAAGGCAAAATTCCGAACTTCTTAAAATAATGGGGTTGCTTATGTGGATTTGAGTCACACTCCCATGGAAAATAATTTAAAAAGACAATATGTTTAATAAGTCGTGAGGGGTCCATTATTTCTTTGTAAAATAATTCAAAAAACCCAAAATCACATTATTTTAATGTTAAAATATATATTGTACGAACATAAAGCTTATAGTATTTTATTACATCACTATTGGGTCATTATGATGTCATAAAACACATTATATATTTAAACGGTATTTAATTTTTACCCAAAAATTTGACTCTCTCAGAAAATTATGAAAAATTCACCGTTGGATAATTTTGACGTCATGATTCCAAAAATAACATTTATTTTATCTAAATGATTTTAAAAATATATTAATTTTCACTTTTAAAATAGAAACTGACAATTATCGAAAATTCACAGGTTTTGACAAAAAAGGATTTCAAACCATAATAAAAATTACAATTGCATTCATAAAATTATAAGATCATTTATATTTAAAAAAATTAATATAATAATATTATTATTATTTTATTAGAATATTATTTAATTCAAATATCCCATAATTTAATAAAACAGAATTCTTAATTAAATAATAACTAAAAACACTATTTTTACTTTAAAAACTATTTACAATGTATCAATAATGACAAGAAAGTATAATCATTATTATATACAAAGATAATGTACATGAACATAGTATTAGCGATTTGTTACATAACCCCTTAAAATAGCCGCATAAGACCTATGGGTAAGGAGCGCGATGGTGACAGACTCTTGGTGTGGGTCAGATAACATTGCTCGAGTGGTAATCTCTATGAACATCCACTTTTCCCATAGACGGTCCAGTTGGAGCTTGACATGATGAAGCTCAGCTTGGGAATGGTCAAGAGAGATGCCCAAAGATGCCACCTTTTTTCCAAGCTCCAACAAATGGGCTCCGTATGGAGCAATTCTACTGAATGACTCCATCACTTCCTTTGTCTATGTAAATTGGGTTTGTTAAAGCCTTATATTTATACTAATCATGTGATCACTGTTCAACAGCTATAAAAGTAACTATCATAATTATTAATATAAAACCAAAGAAGTTGAAATTTTATATAAAACATTTACCTAAGGAGACATTTAATTAGATCAAGAAAGATTTCCATTAATGAAACTATGGGTCGTTACAATTTGGGACCCACTTTGGGGATTCATTAGTTTATTTATTTTCTATTACATTTTAGACACTTTTCATATACATTAGCATGGAATATTTTTCTACATTATTTTTTAGATTTGATTTGTTTTTTTGTATATTTTGTGATACTAGTTATATTTGGTTATTATTATATGTTATTCAGTTATTGATTCTTATTTTCCACTGGTGAATTTACTTCGACAAAAGAACGAATAGTGTCCCCATGATTGATATATCAGAAAAATCGCTTCCAGTTAGCTGCCTCTGGTATACGATGAGGCACGCCTGAGGTCATTTGACTGATCGGCTTGAGGTAATGGTGTGTGAAACATGGGTTGCATTGTTACAATATAGTATCAAATGGGTTTCTTTCCTTCATATTTTGTCTTACTATTCATGAAAATTAGATAGGATTATAGGAAGCATCGGGACTTGGTTATGAGCTCATCCATATAGTGGGGAGAACCCAGGTACCAATGGTGGGCGTGTTGTTATTGATGTTTGTTGTTACAGATGAATATTATTTCACCTTAGGTGACGTGCTTGATGTGTGACCTGATTATTGATGTTGAGATTTTATGAGATTTGACTCATGGACCGGTATGGCATGAGAGTTGAGTTTAAAATAATCATTATAGACACTCAAGGTTATTTTAAAATTCATCATTTTTGGCACGTATGGGGAAATGAGTTATGGGTATGTTATTGAACTTAAACTAGTTTTCCTTGGATGTGAAAATGAAATAAAAATGGTGCCTAATATGAAATTTTAAAATATTGTGAAATATTTCAATATGAAAATAAATGGGTATCTAATGAGGAACATGAATAATGATAATGGGTTTAAGCTTTGTTAACCTTGATCTAGAGGTAGGATGGTTAAGTTTCATGATAATACATTTGTTTTGACCATGTAACAACAAAAAGATGAAATGTACTGTTATGAATTTATGTAAATCATTCTTGATAACATTGTTATTAATGTGAAATGAGAATACATTGTGTTGTTTATTTGGCCCTAGATGTGGGTGGTTTGGGTAGTGAGAATTATCTTCTTTGATAAGTCGGTTGTAGGTTGTGTGGGGGACCATCTGGGTTTAGACTGGTGTTGTGAGATATTAGTGGTTAAGTAAGGCTGATACTTTCTACATATTATGTTGTTTCCATAGTGGGATGAAACATCGGTAATGGAGGATTTGAGGTGGTGTTCACCAAAAAATTAAGAGAGAAAACTTAATTAGTATTATCATGTTCTCTACCTTGAAAAAATAATTATTACACTGAGAAAGATCTAGATTTGTTCCTAGCTACCTCAATGTTATTTGGTAAGATATAGGTCCCTGTAAAGTATGCACTTATTAAGTGGAATTTGTTGATATTGATGGTGGGAGGTATGTCATCGACTATTTTTAAATGAGAAACAGGCAGAGAGAATGTTTAGATTCAATGGGGAAAGGCTAGTGGGCCTTATAGGTGGTGAATATACATCTTGTCTAGGTGATTTCTGATGGCAAGGCTAATTTCACTTTTAGATGGTGTTCTTAAATTTGTTGGGAACAGTGTGTAGGGAAATGCATCAGGTATGTTGTGCAAGTGAGCTTGAGACTGATGTGTCCTCTGAGGAGCACCTGATTCATGTGTTAGATCATAGTGAGATAGTTTTCTGGGGAAATACCATGCTGATAACTCATCTATTATTGAAACATGGCCATGTTCTAGAGAAAATTTGGAGAGATTAGAAGATATGCATGCTCAGTGGGCCGATCCTTTTGACTTGGAATCTTAGAACTTCTTGGGAGTATAGTTAGAGAAGATGATGTTATATAGTGGGGAGATTTTAACATCTAGACCTTTTTATGGATATGTCAGAGAATTATTTAAAGGTATTCTTTACATTTTTTTATGACTTTTTGATTTTATTATTAGTTGGGGAGTTTTGGGGGGGTTTTGAATTTTTGGAAGGAAGTGTCAAGTGCATGATTGACGAATTGTTTTCCAAAACTATGTTCCCCGACCAAGAAAATTGTACAGAACTAGCAAGAGTGGATTCACATGGATTGTGAATATTTTTTCAATTAATTCATCTTAAAAGGGGAAACCATTCACCCGAAGAAGAAGCACAAGTTTAAGGGGCATGGTTTGGGGAAACCATGGGCCCTTGCCCAAAAAATCTTGCGCACGGTTTTCATTAACTTATAAATTAGATTTTAATTTTCCAAACCCCATATTTTAACCTTTATTAGACCCCAACTCACCCCAAATAATATTTAGTCATATTTAGAGGCTCCAGAACTCTTGTCTTAGAAAATCAAATTTTATATTAAATATATGCACCTCTATTATGAAGTGGTTTCATCTGATTTTGAACTCTCTTTCTCTCCCACTCCTATTCCCTGATAAAGAGAAGTATGTTTTCCACTATTATTTATAGATCTATATATTGGTTTTTTATATATTTATTCATTTAATATTAGATCTAGGTTTTGGGTCTAGATATTTTTATTTGTGGTGTTCTACGTCATTGTGTTGCTCAAATTTTGGGGATTTACATTGGGTGATCACTCGTCAACAAATATATTTAATTGTTCTATAATTTAATTAAAAAAGTCTTCATTTAAATTACATGTACGTAATTTTATAATTTATATTTGATATTATGGAATTATGTTCTTGATTGAATTAATTAATTTACTGAATTAATTGATTTAGGGGATTTCAAGTTTCGGATTTTGGAAATTTTTTATTGAGATAATTAATTGTTGAATTAATAAGGAAGTTTTGATTTATTGGTTTGAGGTAATTAATTGATTAATTAATTATGATATATTGAGATTTTAATATGGCGTAACTAATTTTGTAATTAATTGTGGGTTTTGAATTTGGTGTATATTGATTAATGAGATGATTAATTAATTAATGGGATTGACATACTTAATTAATTGTGGAATTAATTAAAAGGAAATGTGATAAAATAATTGTCAAATTAATAATGAAATTAGTTTTATTGTTAATTGAAGAATTTGATAGAAGAATTTATTTTATTAATTAATTAATTAACTAATTAATGTTATTTATATGACTAGTTAAATTTGAGTTAATTCATTAAATTGATGTGTTTAACTAATTGTTGAATTAATAAAGGAAATGATGTGGATAATTGATTGATGAATTAATTGTGTTTTATTAATGATAAAATGGTCATTTATTTATAAAATAAATAATGAGATCATGGTCATTTAGTTGTAAAATATAGAACTGGAACATGATCATTATAATGTGTAAGGTATTGATGGTAACATGGTAATTTATTTTTAAATAAAGAATGGCATTATGTTAATTCTACTATTTAAGATATTAATGTTAACATGGTTATTCATTTTTGAAATAAATAATTGGAACATGGATATTATAATGTGTATGGTATGAATGGTAACATGGACATATAGTTGTGAAATAAAGATGAGAACATGGTCATTCTAATGTGTAAGGTATGAATGGTAACATGGTGATTTAGTTATGAATTAAAGAGTCGGAACATGGTCATTTTATTGTGTGATATGTGAATGGAAACATGGGAATTAAAGTTATAATTAAATAATGGTGACAATTTTATTCTGAGATATGATATTCTTTAGACATACTTTTGGACCTATATAAGCTGAAGCAGGGATTTAGGTATGGGTGTCTATAGTAACCCAGGGGTTTATGTGGTCAAATAAATATTAATTAATAATGTGATAACTATTTTCTTATGTATTTTAATTATTTATTTATATAACGATATAAAATTATTATTAAATGGATATTATTTTAGACTTCGTTTGTGGTGTCCAAGAGAGTTGTTCTCTCACAATACTCAGGTTTCATGATCATTACTCGAATAAACATTTCCTTTTATAGATAGGTTAAGGGAAAAGGACCTGTTTTATATGGATAATATGGGATGGATTGTGGATGAGGTAACTATACATGATTTTGAACCCACTTGGTGGATTCATTAGTGTTTTTATTTTTAAGGGAATTTTAAAAACTTGATACGTACATTAACATAAAATATTTTTTACTTTAGGTTTAAAATTCTATTTCCAATTTTGGAAATCTTCTGATATTAGTTATTTCTGGTTTTTATTATATGTTATTTAGTTATTGTTTATTATTTTCCTCTGGTCAATTTTCTTTGATAAAATAGGGTATAGTCTCCCCATTATAGATATATTATACCCTCGCTACTAGTCGAAAACCTCTGGCATATAGAGAGGTGTGCCAGAGTTCATGTGACTAACCGGTTTGGGGAACGTGTGGGTGGAACCCTGGTCGCAACATCATAATAATAATGAAAATATTTTATTTTCAAGGATAATAACTATATTCCATCTATCGTAACCTTTTATATCTTCCATAGTGAACTTCAAGGAATCCAGGTAAAAGAAATCATAATAAGGATGATCTCAAATTCTCAGTAACGGTAAGTAAAATGGATGAAATAATAAATCAATGATAATAATAAATATGTAAAGGTAAATAACTGATTACACATTACATATAAACAATAACTTAGAAGTAAGTGAGTAAATAATATTGAAAGGTAAATAACTTGAACCTCATTCCATTTAAAAAAATGGATAAGAAAAATTCAATTTTAAAAGGAAGGAAAATGAAAATAAACATTCCATTTAATTACTAAACTGAAAATAAAATGAATCCATTGAATTTTTTATATTTAAAATATCATGGATAATAAATAATAAATCAATATGAAGGAAATATTTAATTTTTGGATTTCATATATGAGTCACACGAAAACCTATACCATTAATACCTTTTGAGAAATGGTATAAACTATTGGTAAAAACACTTTTAGTTTTCACAATTAATTTTTCTCGGGGAAAGTTTTTGATGTATCGATGGGATATATAAATTATAGGAATAACGCCTCACTATATATACAAAGTATTCCTCAAATAGAGTAATCTATGTAAGCAGAAAAAAAGTATGTCTATTAAATATGTTTATTGGATAAAGAATATGGATTTTACAATATTTACCTATAAAATCAAATAGCTGTCAAATTAAACACCATATGTAAAAAAGTTATATAGTTTAGGAAATAAAAAAATCCATGATAAATGATAAGGGTGACTAGGGTAAATTAAATGTTCAGGTATACTAGGTAATTTAATATTCAAATGGGTTAAAAGTAATCAAGGGTGTTAATATCAATGCTAACTTTGATCAAATAAATCATAAACCATCTTAATGAAGAATAAGGATATTATCAATAAAACATATCCCAATTGGTGTAAAAATAAATGGTTGTTCTTGTTGATGAGTAAAAATAATATAAAAATATCTTTTAAAAAAATTATTGAGTAAAATAACATTTTTCTATATGAAAAACATTTTGAAATTGTTTTATTTGAAAATAAAATTAAAATAAATCTTCAAAAATTTATTCTTTTAAACATTCAAGGGATTATTCAAAGAAATGACATAGGGTAATTCCAAATGTTTCATACTAAGTAAAAAAATATTCCCTTTGCGTGGTAAAAAAGTTTGAAAAGTGCCTTATTCAGAAAGTGAAAAGAAGTTTCCTTAAGTAAACATTTTAATGATAAAAAGGGTAAAATTTTATTTATTAAATAATTTTTAAGGTTTAAAAACTTTTTTTAAAACATTTTTAGAAAATAATTATTTTTAGAAGAAAATAGTTTCTTTGACTAAAGAGATCAAAAAAAGTAGGGTTTTCTTGAAAATTTATTCTAAAATTTTTTATAACCAAAGAGTAAAAAATTGTACTATTATTTGAAAATGTCATGAATAACCTGAGTATAATAACATGAATTTTTTATTTAATAATGATTATATAAATTCTTTTAATTCAATTTTTGAGAATAAGCAATCTAAATTAGAATGATATTGTTAAATAAAATCTTTACGTGATCATAATGTTGATGATAAAATTTATAAATGAATTGATTATGTATATAAAAAAATATTCTTATAATAATGGTAAAATAAATCAATAGATATTAATGTTTTTTATACACATAATCATATAATAATAATTAAAACAAGGAAGTTATATAACTTAATGTAAATTTAATTTACTTATGATATTTCATTACCACTTCGTACTTTTAAGTTCAAAACCCTAAGATGAAGTAATTCATATTGAGACTAAAAATTCGATGAAAGATGAATTATTCATCATAATACATTTAAAATTTTTATTATGTACACCATATATAAGAAATTAAGTTCACAATAATAAGGTACACCACAATGAGTGGATATTGAGATAAAGTCCATTAATACTTGGTAAATTTTGAATTATAATCCCTATGAAAGAAATAAATTAAAATGAAACTCTAAATAAAATGAAGATAAATGTATTAATTATATAAAATTTATTATGGGTATTATATACATCACACAAAATAAATAAGTGGTTAAAATGGTGTATTCATCATGGAAGAAAAAGTGAGACAACAATCCCTTACCTTGTGTTTTATTTTGGGTGATCATCCATTAACCTCTTATATAATTGTTTTTACAATGTTAAAAAACTAAGATACCCATGATCATATTTACAATATCATATATTATCTTACTATAATAACTTATTACTCATTTGTTAACAATATTTCCATATTTTCAATATTTCGGTTGTTAATTGTCTAGTTTTTTAGTATGTTTTAAATTTCTACATGTTGTTCCTATTTATTAGTTCATGATTAAACAATATTAATCATTTAACCATGATTTAAATACCATTTATATTCATTATATTTTTATTTATAATAAACCATAATATTTTTAGATATGAAATGAATTGTATCCTTCATAGAGACAGTAGGTCGTACATACGCATGAGCGCTACTTCCATTTCTTTGTCATATTTAAAATATTGAAAATTAATTGATATATATGTATATTTATATGTATATTATAATTAAATTAAAATTAATGTATCATATATGTAACATATGTTAATTAAAATCATCATTTATACATTCCATGTACAATGTTAATGAATCACATTGATTTGAATAGGCGGTAGTCCACTCGTCCACAAACAATGTTATCATATTACCATAAAATGGAAATCCTAAATTTATGAGTTATATAATAATTATAGATGCATAAATACATTATAAATATCATATACATAATATATATAAATTGTAAATCCATCATTATTCTAACCTTGAATGGTTGTAAATGTAAGAAAGAACGAAATTGGTTCATGAGGTGGTAATTATTCATACATACGAATGATGATTGTGTATCCCATTTGATAGATATGTATGATTGTGTAGGTATTAATATTTTCATTATATAATCTCATTATATTTAAGATACATATGTTATTATATATATTCATGTAATATGAATAATTTAATGCATTGAGAATGAAATAAAATGAATGTGATCATTGAAGAATGCTACCTCATTTTTAGGTAACTCCTTTTGGTTTATACCAAAATACATTCATGGTTGAATTTTTTTAAAATAGAGGAATTTACAATGAGGGGAAATATTTTGATAGAGAATATGGGTAGATTTTGAATGAGCTAAACTAAATTATAGGTGATAATAAATTGTAGGTTGAGTGCCTTTTATAGTGGAGGAGGACTAACAAAATTGTAAATAGTAAAAGGTAAACACAATTGAGAGGTCTCCCTTATATCATGTTCATTAAAAAATGAATCAAATTATATAAACTGATGGATACATTCGAAATATGGCCATCCAATTTCTTTTTTACATGTTTCTAGGTTTTTTTGGCCCTTAAGTTTATGGTTTTTTCAATATTGAGGTAATGTTTCCCTTAATCAATGTAATTAATTTTAATTACATTCAAAAATAGTTTTCGTAAAAAATTAATATGACCTTATTATATATTATATATTATTTAGATACCAAATATAGAATCCATTTTTCTAAATTACAATCACATAAGTTGGAGAAAATAATTTAAATTAATCCCATAGATGGAATGAGAATATGGGTTTTTAAGGTAAAAACGTTCAAATGTTTTTTATGTCTTTATATCCACTTTCAAATTGAAATTTATTTTAATGAACTAAATTAGATTAATAGATATAAAATATATCTAATTAATATCTAAAACTACGAAAAAATTTAATTTAATCTTATAAATAAATTATATGAAAATTTAGTTTTGAATTAAATTCAGTATTTTTCACTATTCATTAACAAATGAAACTTCCTAGAAAAATACCAATAACTCAATCTAACATAATTTTAAAATTTCTATTTCAAAAATTAAATTTATTTTTGAATTTTTAAATTTATAAAAGTTCCAAAATTGGATTTAAAATATTTTCTCTATTAAAGGCAATAAAACGTTTTTTAGAAAAAATATAGCTTTTATTCATAAAATTAGGTTTGATCATATCTTATGTTTAAAAAATATGTTGGATAATTTAAAAAAATATTCGATATATACGAAATATATTTTCATAATTTATATAATATTGTTCAGAACTACTAATTTTACTGCTAGGTTGAGTTTTATTATATTAAAAAATAATATTTTAGTAATATATTGTTATTTGGTAAAACATGGTCTTGCATGTAACGCAAGACATTGAAGAAACTAATTGTTGTTTTTGACACACAATAACTCATTATCATGTGAATTTAAGGATATATCATAGATTTATTTTATTTAAAATAGTAAATATATTGTAATGTATCATGGTATTATATTCCCTTAAGTACATGGTGTTTTGTGTCATACATGCTATCGAATACAATGCTCTTACATTAAAGATTCACGGAATTACATCAAACTGTTATAAGAAAAGTTACTAAGAGATTATACAGATATCTCCCATCATTAGATTTTGGGAAAATCTATCAAGGTAACATAGAATTATTTCTAGGTTGACTGTGTTTCTTGACCAAGAGGGTTTCTATGGTAAGTTTTTAAGTTCCAGAGTTATTACTAACAAGAAATTCCAAAAAAGATCCAAGTGAAAGGAATGGATGCTCTAGAGGTGGAACAGAAAGATGTGTATGCAAGGTGATTTTAGTTCCCAGTGTTTTCCATATTTTTTGAGGTCCATAATCCCGAGTGAGGAAAAAGGGGTTTTTTGGAAAAGAATGTAATTTTGCGTAAAAGTAAGAATTTTTCTGCAAGGGTGATGTGATTCAAAAAAAATTCATTAGTAAAGATTTAGAATCACTAATTCAAAATATATCTAAGTAAAATGTTTGTGTATGATCTAAAATTTCTTGAAGGATGGGTTTTTTAGGACATAATAGTTGCACGTAATAGTACGAACATAAGAACAATACGCAAAAAATATAATGTTAAAAAAAATTGGCACATGAAGAATATTGTTAGAAAGGAAATAGTTCGATGAAAAAATATATTTTCTTGCATACATAGTGGATGGTTTAGAAGAAATTCTCACGTGGGTCAGTTCTGTCTATAAATTGGTGGACACCACCACATTTTGGTTCCTCAAACCATAGAGAAAATAAGGGCTCTAAATCATAGAAGTGTTTCGTATAAAGTATAAATGTTGTGAACAAGTTAATTTTCATGAATAATCAACTAAAATGTTTTTTTTACATAAAAAAGAACTTTTTCAGCATGCCCAATGTAGGTTTTCACAAATTGTGAAAGTTTCACTAATGTTGGACTTTTGCAACAAACCAAATGTTTCACCAAATATGAGAGTTTTCTGAAAAAACATAAATATTTCTTGTAAGTTTGAAAATTTATGTACAATGTATCCAAAGGTTGCATGAATTACAAAGGTGTGTGAACTATAAGTTATTTCCTACAAAATATATGGTAAAGTGGTATCCATCTTGTGGGTTAAAGTATAACTTCAACAGAGAATATATCTAAAATTGGGAATAGATTTAGTATTGATAATTAGGGGACCTAGATGTCTGTAAACTGTGTGTGGACCCATTCTAGAGTAGTGATAAAGGAAGAGGAAGAAGTCGATCCTTTCCACTAACAGTGATCCATAAAAGGAACATTTAGGGTGTGACCCTTATAAGTAGGGGTTTATACCTAATGATTGTAAAGGTAGTGAACTTGGGTGTAGATTCCATCTAGACTGAACATTATTTTGTAGTGAACCTTATTATATTTGGTGCATCAGAACATTTTCATTGTATTCTCATTAATAAAATCCCAATGATTGTGAAACAAGTAAAATTTTTGTGTCTCTTGCATGTTTTTATTTTTTTCATATATTACTATGTAAAAACGAAAAATAGTGTTTTTTTACAAAAAAAACAATATTTGAAGGGTAATTTTTTTAACTTATAATATAATGATTCCCCCCCCCAAATCTCATGATATTTAATCTAGTTGGGATAACAATTGGTATCAAATCCAATGGTTAATTTCATTGTTTCTCTCTGAGGGGCTTTAATGGAGGTGGAAAATACTTAATGGGTTCTAATCTTCCATGGGAACAATTTTCATTTATATAATAATTATATAAATCCCTTATTTTGTTCATTAATTATGGATGTGTTTATAGCTTCAATTTATGGTATTTTTCCATTATGGATAATGGAGTTATATCAGAAGATTAATATAGGGAACTATATATTTACAACAAAATAATTAATTCATTAGGGGGATTCCTATCCAATGAAATTTATATGAAGGTTATGTCATGTAAATCCTGACATTCTATTTGTGAAAAGTTCCTAAATATTTCCAAGGGAGTCTCAAAAGATAGAGAAGAAAAGATGCAGTTTCTATTGAATAAGTATGAGGATCTCAGAATGCACCCTAATGAGTCTATTCATGCATTTTTTGAATGAGTAAATGTGGTTGTGGAATTCATTTTTTTTTCTCATAAAAATTATTTAATATGAAAATATTTTTAGGTTTATCTTGGGAATACTTCCCCCTATATTCAATCTGAATGTTTATATTTTAGAAGATAACGATTCAAAGGATATGACATTGGATAACTTGCATAGTAATATAGTTACATACAAGATGAGAAATGATGATAATTAGTATGTAGAAAATGATAAGTCCAAAGAGGTGGAATGAAAGGCAATGAAAAATTACTTCATTAAATATGGATATGAAGAATAATAGATAAATGAGGTGATTTCATTACCTTCCTCAAATATATATATAGAAAACTGAAAGATCAAATGGATACCCCCACTTGAATGATTTCAATGTGTAAAGAATGGAAATTTTTAGCAATGTTCCCCTTGATGTTTCAAGATTATTATGAGGATGAATTTTAAATTCCCAAAAAAAAGACTTCAGTGTTTCTTAAAGGTTATAAAAAGGTCAATAAAAATTTAATTAAAGAGAATAGTCTTATTTCATATGAACACGATAGTTTAGATGAATATGAGGTTGAAGAGGAGGAGAACTGAAAAGTTCATGGGGAAAATTATATGGTGGTAGTTTTAAGTCTCACCCAAAAAATAAAATAATGTGAAAATGATGAATAAGTATTTAAAGTAAGAGTTGATATGTAGGATGAATTTCCACTCTTAAGAGATACATGTTTGGAGAGCCAAAATGAATAAAGTCAACAAAGTGGTTTATGATTCCAAAATTTATATGTAACAGTGTGAAGAAGACAAGTCATACCAGAATGTAGACATTTAAAAATAGATGTCTTCAATGACAGAGAGATCATAAAATTTTTTTGGGTACAATATCAAAATTAAATAACATAAAAGATGAATTGATAATTTGAATAATAATATAAAATAAAAAATAAAACGTATCAAATAACTTGAAGAATAAGTTTTTGAGCTACAACGAAGTGTTAAGGATCAATAAAAAGTATTCAATATCAATATGATATCACGAAATAAGATCATTCATGAAATAAAAAATCTGAAAGTGGAGAATAAAGGTCCAGAAGAATATAAGAAATATTCAAATTAAAATTATAAGTATGGTATGGGGATTGATCAAAGATAAAAATTATTAATTTTTAAAGACATACCTTAAGAACCTACTGAAAGATTAAAGATTTATTTGGGTATTAATGAGAAATAGATGATTTAGAAAACTTGATGCAAACAAATTTGTCCTTTTTTGAAACATAGGAATGCACCTAGCATGATATTTTATTATTGTGGAAATATGGTATAGGAAAAAAATTCTTTTTCCATAGCCAAGAGGTAATTAAGGGAACAAGACCAATAGAGGAAATCATACCGAGCTAAATATTCAAGGATATCATTTTATGGCCAATATTTTTGTGTGGAGGATTTAGAAACATTGAAATATATTTCTCATCAACAACGAAGAGAAATTCACTAAACTATACTAAATGTTGTCATAAGTAATAGCTCAATATATAATCAAATGAGATGAAAATACAAAATCGGTTTTCATCTCTTCAAGATGAATCTTTTCCATCATACCCTAAGGAAGATCAATATTATTAGTCCATACCAATTATGAAGTCCTAAACATTGATCAAAAAGAAAAGATCTAAACATGCAGGGGTTGTATAGATTTTCCATAAATCATCATATCATTATGTGGTATGGATCCTTGATATTGGATTCACATTATATATGAAAGGAAATAAAGATGTTTTTACAAGCTTAAAATGTGAAAAGGAATTTGATTTGAAATTTAGAAAATGATGAAGGAAGGAAGATTATTGGCTATGGAGAATACAAATTTGGGGTAAAGGAAATGAGTCATGCTAATTTTTTAGCTTTTGAATGTCTCAATCATAATTTTATTAGATTCAATCAAATATGTGACAAGGGGAATTCTATAAGCTTTAATAAGAAGATGTCTATCATCAAGGTAAGAGATGGTGAAATTGTTCTACAGTGAAAAATGAAGAAGTGTAATCTCTACCTTGTAAGTAGAGAAGAAGATATGTTCTATTTAAATATAGTAGAATAAAATCGGTTGTGTGTAACACCCCATGATTTTTCAATATGCTTCTTCCTAAATTTAACTTATTTGATAGATTTCCAGTTGAAAAAAAGATTTAAATATTTTTTTTAATTATAATATTTATCCCATAGATGTTGGGAACAGAATAAATGAATGATATTAATTAAATTACGATAATATATAATACGCATGTTTATAAAATTAAATCATTCATTACTAATTAATTAGAAAAAACCAACTATACATAGATGATATATTTTTTTTAAAAAAAAATATTCCCATAAAGACATTTTATATTAATAAATTAAATTAATCACTAATTAGTGAAACATATTAATGAAATTTATATATTCAATCAAATATTATTACATTCATCCAAAAAAAATTTAGAGGCATAAGATGAGAACAAATCCCATTTTTCACAAAAAATTCTATATTTTTTCTAAACATGGTTTTACAACCATTTAACGGTAAACTTTTCTTACATTTAAATTTTGAAACTTTTGTAAACTATATTTGCTTAAATAATTATTATTTTTTAAACTGTGATATCAAAATTCACTTTGGTTAAATTTTAGGTATTTTCTAATAAGTTTCATTTTTTATGAATATTAATGTGACCAATGGAATAACAATGTAACCTTTAGGAATAATAATATGGTCATTAGAACAATAACTTCACCTATGAATGTTTAAATAAAATTCATAAACCTTACAAACAGTAATATGATATAATTATAAAATAGGATAAGTAAATAAATAGTTTAGAAATTTTTAATTAAGTGTTGGTATTTTTATAAGTCATAAATATTTAATTAATATTTTATAAATAATATAATTATTTAAAATAAAATTTATTTTCATAAAATATATTCATATATAACTATTTTTATCTTATGATTATAGGATAATTTAATGAGACCATAGTTAATTTGTCAGAGTGTTATAAAATATTTTATAATGTTAAAAATAGTATTTTTGATAAATAATCATTTTCATTAAAAATATATACAATTTAGAACATTATTTTTATAAAATAGAGTTCATTTTTGGATTATACATGTCTAAAAATGGGTGATTTTGTTATTCTTCTAAAATGGTTGAAATTTTGGCTAATAGTAAAATATAGTAATTTATGGTATTTATACATTATAAGTTAAACACGCTATTCCTAATGTCATGAATTATGTAAGAACACTTGGTTCAAACTCACACGCACTATTTAATATAATTAGTCATAATAATCAACACTATTTCTTGTCTTGATCAGAAGAATAAAATAATTAGAAATCACCCCTCTCCTTCACTATAAAGACCACCACTCACCACCACTTCTCCTCACACCTATAATCCTTTGAGACTTATCTAATTTATGCCCAATATTATCCCCCAGACTCTCCTCCCAATAATAAAAGCTTTTTTCTCATCAAAATACCAATACCCCTTTCCCTAAGGTGGTTCTCAAGGAGGGGTATTCAATAGATGAAATTCTCTTCAATTTCCTTTTAATTCATTTTCATATTCTTTACTTTTATTATTATCTCCTCACCTCCTCTTTCCAAATGATCATGATAAATATAGTATCATATATATACTGTAATTATATCATTTTAATGGAATATACTTCATCAAACTCCTATATCTTACCATTTTATTTTAAAAAGGAAATCATCTCTCGGGAGGTGCTGATTTACAACCTTCGTGGATGAAGAACTTTTGTTCTTAAATTTCTCCTTCATATCTGGTCATGAAACCATTTTTATGTTTAAAATAGATAATAAAATATTGAATATATATTATTTAAGGTTATGTAACCATTCTATATAATTAAGATTAAATAATATAACAATAGTAGTTCATTGTGATCGAAAAACTACTAAAATTAAGTTAAATAAATATCATTAACATGTTATCAAATGATTTATCCTCATATATAGAAAAATAACATTAAATAATATAAATTACAATTATTTTTTATTAATAACATTTTATTATAATGATGTATAATTATACCCATTTTACATGAATTCTTTTACTTATAAATAAGCCAATCGATCATAAAAATGAAAGAAACCAACCCTCCTAAATGATAAAATGGTATTGTATAACTCAGAAAAGGAACATAAATAAACCAAATAAAATTATACTACATAAATTAAAAGATATAAATGTTCCATAATTAATTAATGGATATAATTTTATTATCCATGACATTGAGGTCAAGTACAAAACACATTCAAACATAAGGTAGGATTTTCTCATCTCACTTTCAATTTTTGATATATTCCTTATTCAGTGCTATTTCTTATTTGTGGTGTATGTATACTACCCATTGATGTATCATATCACAAATATATTTATTTTCATGTAATTTAATTCATAATTTTATGATTATTAATTTTGGGTCATATGATTCAATTGATTACAAAGTGGTTAGAGATTCTACTTGAACCCATGTTTTTTCCTCCGGGTTACTCTTTCACGATCTATAGTCAAATTTAATGCTTTATAAGTTTTTTATATTTCTTATAAATTATTTTTATAATTTAGAAACTTGTATATTCATATAATATCATCTTTATTTTATGGGGAATTACATGTTTTAAATTTTTTCCCTTCGCAATTCTTCCTGATAAACAAGCCTGCTTAAAGGGAACATCACGAATTCATACCCTTTTTAAAATGCACTATATAATTAGTTTTCAGACATAATTATTTTTTTAAAATAAAAAATTTAATCATAAAAAAAATCTATCTTGGTTAATTTCCATTTTTAGGGAAAAATTTTTCCTTTTCAATTTAAAATTTCCTTAATATTTTCCTTAAACCAAACTAAAATGTTCTATTTCTAAATCTTCTTAAAAAACTATTTTTACATGATTTCACATAAATGGGATATTATTTATTACTAAAATCTAATTTCAATATCCTTCCATTTTATTTTATAGGATATAAATTTTAGAATTTGATTTTATTACAAATACAACATATTTTTTCAAAATAACTCTTCTTTCCGAGGTAAAAAAGAGTTTTTCTCATCTCACATTTACTTATGTGAGATATATGCCTTGTTCACCCATTATTCCTTGGGTGTGTGGTTTATGTACATTCACTTGTTAAATCATATAAATAGTATACCTATTATAATGATATTCTATATTATTATTATTTTAATGTTTTAAAGTGGTATTCCATAGTTTGGAATTCTTACAGATTAATTTCCACGATAATTTTTTAATTGTATCACTATCTATATCGAGTTCGTTTGTTGAATCTTGTATTTCATTGAGGTTCATCTCTAATGATACCATATACTGTATATTTTTAGGCTTTCATGATCAGTTTGAATATGGATTTGTTTTTTGATACCAGTCATATATTATGGTTGGATTATTCACATTTCGTTTGCAAGTTTTTTAATATTAATGTTTATGTTTTTTTATTTTACTCTTTCATGTAAGGAATACATTGGAATTTGTAAGTGATGTTTGGGTCCCTCTATATCCCCTTTGATGAATTGTTAGGTCTCATTAGACAAACTATTTTGGGTTTTTACTTATTTATGTATAGTCTTGGCATGAGGCCTTAACAGTAATTTTATGATGTCGTGCATTATGCTTTCCCTCATTACGGAACTAGTAATAGATAGTTCATGTTATTAGTCGACTAGTAGAATATCAATGGTTCTGTTTTATTATGTAATTATTTATTCATCTTTTATTCCTACCATATTATGCTCAAGATTATGTTTTAATGGTATGTGTACATTTTTTTATTCACCATGAATTATTACTTATGCTTTTGTGGTACTATTTTCCATTACTGAGCACCTATGCTCACCAAGTTCATATGATTTATTTTTCCCCAAGATGAAAAGATGGATATAATGGGTGAATTTCAGTGATAATCTAGGATTTATGGATGTTTAAAATGGAATTTATATAATTTTAATTCCATTCAATTTTGTATTCTTACAATTATATATGTATCTAGTTTTCAGAAACTACTAGAATATTTGGTCCCTCGGGATGTAATTCCTTGTAATCATACCAATGTAATAAAGTCGGGCACCGACTCTGGGATACTAGGGTCAGGGACCCTATATTTGGTATCAGGGGATATCTAGTAGAAACCTTAGAAACTATATTTAGAAAATTTAGATTATAGAACAAAACCCTAACATAGACATTGAGGATAATCATTTAAGAAAATCCTAGGAATTTTGTAATGTAGGGATTTTGTAGATATTTTTATAAATACATCATTATATGGATACTACATGTGGACTTGGTTCTGGAACAGATGTACTTGGGGGTAACAACGGTAACATGGTGTCTTGTTCATGACTCAGGGTAACCTAGAACATGATATTAGGCCTTACTATGCACATGGTTTGACACTCCCAGGGGATATTATTAGAATAATTTACATTTTTGTTAAAAATCATCAGGAATAATTTGAATATATAACCTAGGTTATTTAGAATTAAAATAAGTATTCATGATACTATATAAGTTATTATATGTTTTTATCGCTATGAATATTGTTACTCACACAATGATTTCTGGATTTAGTCAATGGAAGAATCTATAGGGAGTCATGTTAATATTAAAAAAGATGGAAAACGTGGTGTAAATGACCAACCAAATGGTATATTTATAGGATTGAAAGATATTTTGATCATTCCTAATCATTTTTCCTGAAATATTATTAACACCATATACCTTAACCAACTCCTGAACTCACAAAATGAAAGAATAATTGAGTTTCTAATGAATTCCAGTTATGGATATCATGGAGCAAAGAGGGGTCAATTTCCATCATGCCAGGAATGTAGAGTCATACACCCATGAAAGTGTCGCAATAGAATATATAAATGATTTATATGTGGGAAGTAAGGAAAAAAAGAAATATTTATGAGGAAAAATGAAGAGTACAACAAAATTAAAAAAATAGATCCTAAGAATCCAATTTTAATTATTTTCTTTAAATATAGGGGACATTGGAATTACCTCAGTCAATAACATATTCTATAAGAAATCCTATATACTAAGATTAGACCTTTGTGGAAATAAATATATGATGTATTTATGTGTTGAGTTTGTATTGAAAATCCTTATTAAAATCATGTTAGTGATTGACATTATTTCAGGGACGCCTCTCATATTTTGGATGTTATATAGTTCTATAAAAAGGACAACACACCACATCCAGAAAGGATGTGCAGTTTGAACCTTAAACTGAAGCGAGAAATGGGTGAAATGCCTACCATTAACCTAAATAAATCCTTGTTATCCTGAGTTTTTTTATTTAAAACATCTAATGGATAAATGTTATTTTGATTTTATGGATTTTTTTATAAATAAATAACATTGGGATTGGAAAATGATTTGGTGATTAAGTGATTAATGTTATTTCATAAGACATTCTTAATTTTGTGAATCCTATAAGATTATTTTAATTATAATATTTTAATGAATAAATTTTGAATAGTATTTTGGTGTTGAATATGATTTTATTATGGACTTATGGTTATCCAAGTTATTTATGAAAATTATTATAATATCTTGTATAGTGATTTATTTATGAAATTAAATTTGTTTATAAGACATTAAGAGTTATATATGTCATTTGGAAGATTATATTGAAAAATCCTTCTGATTTTTTGTCATAGTCTAGAATTCTATTTAGGATGATAGTAATTTCCAAATTGATCTATGATGAAGTATGAGTTTTACATTTGAATTTTGGAGATTAAATTTGTTTTTTATCATATAAAGGATTATTATTTTTGTGGAATTATCTTATCTTATCCAAAATATTTTGGATTTTGTTAATGTATAATGGTAATAAGAATAAATAATTATAATTTTGTGGGAAATTAGATACGTAGAATTTGATTCAAATTCTTCATCCATGAAAAAAAAATCTCGAATGTACATTTTATAGTTTAATGAATGATGTGGAAATAGATCGAAGCACAACCAAAATATGATATTATTATTATGAAATAAAAATTAATCAAGTAAGATTAATTTATAATGTTCTTATCAAGATTTTAAATGGATCCCTCACCTCTAGGAAAAGGATTTCAAAACAAAAATGTTATCCATTATCTTTCCTTACAAAGAGGCCAGTAGTCTTTTAAATGATCCAAAGCCTTCTTGTTTTGAGAATATTAACTCTCTAATGACCATGTACTCTATCATTATACATCAAAAAATGATGGTTATATTTCTCTTCCATGTCCATTTTTTGAATTACCACTAAAATTATCCTAATTTAAAGCCCTAATATTATAGTGACCTTCACGTTTCATTTTTTCCTCTTATTATGAGAATTTTTTAATAAAACTATTTCCTATATGGATTTCGCACAAATGAATTTTCAAAAAAATAATCCATTTTTTTCAAGTACAATTTCAAATTGTGAGGAAACCATTTATTTAGGGAGGGGATAATGTAATACCATGTGAGTTTACAATATGCCTCTTCTAAAATTTAACTTCTTAGATATATTACCAACTTAAAAAAATTAAATTTTATTATTTAATTATTATAGTAATCTCATATATGTTGGGAATGAAAGGAATGAATTATATTAAGTAAATTAAGATAATATATAATGCACATGTTTATAAAATTAAATCATTTCTTCCCAAATAATTATAAATATAACCCAATTGAATATAAAATCTGCATTTTTATAAAAAGATTGTGCCCATAATGAACATTTATATTAATAAATTCAATAAATCACTAATTATTGAATAATATTAAAGAAATTTATATATTCAATCAAATTTTTTACATTCATCCAAAACATTTTTACTTGTATAAGATAAGGAAAAATCTAATTTTTCACATAAAAATCCTATATTTTTTAAATGTAGTTTTACCACAATTTAATGGATAAATTGTTTTCTATTTAAATTTTGACACTATTATAAATTATAATTGATGATAAAAATATTCTTTTAACGTTTAATATAAAATTTTAGTTTGGTTAAATTTTTGATATTTTCGGATAAGTTTCGTTTTTTAGGAATAGTAATGTGGTCGTGGGAATAACAATGTTACCTTTAAGAATAATAATATAGCCATTAGAAAAATAAACTCACCTATAAAGTATAAATAAAATTAATGTACCTTATAAATAGTAATATTATATAATTATATAATATTATAAGTGAATAAATATTTTATAAATTATCAATTAATTGTTTATATTTTTCTAAGTCAAAAATAAATAATTTTAATTTTAAATTTAATATATTTATTTAAAAGAAAAATTATTTACATAAAATATATTAATATTTTAATATTTTATTGTCTTATGATTTTAGAATAATTTATTGAGACCTCAGTTAAACTTTTAGTGTTATAAAATCAGTTACTATTTTAAAATTTATATTTTTTTGTAATTAATTATTTTAATTAAAAATAAATTTCTCATATTTATAAAATTATTTTCATTAAATGAAGTTTATTTTGGGATTATACATGTTGAAAAATGGTTAGGGTTAATTTTTCGGATTTTTATAAAATAATAGATTTTTTTGTGAATAATAAAATATAGTAATTTATGATATTTATATGTTATAAGTAAAATAAAATATTCATAAAATCACTGATGATGTAATAAACCATTTTTTAAACTAAAATTCACATATTAATTTAATTTTCCACAATAATCATCATTATTTCTTGTCTTGGGAAAAATACTAAAATAATGAATAAACTAATGAGAAATCACCCCTCTCCTCCACTATAAATACCACAACTCACCACCACTTCTCCTAACACCTATAAGACTTTGATCCTTATCAAATTTATGCCCAATAATCTCCCCAAGTATCTCCCCTGAGATGAATATCTCTTGTTGTCATTAAAATACCAAAACCACTTTCCCTTAGGAGGTTCTCAAGGAGGAGTATTCAAGAGGTAAAATCGTCTTCCTTTTCCATTTAATTCTTTTTCATGTTTTTTCCATTATTATTCTCTCCTCAACTCCTCATTACAAATGGTCATGATGAATCTATAATCATATATATACTATAATGATATCATATTAATATAATATACTCCATCAAACTCTTTTATCTCAATCTTTTATTTTAAAAACGAAATCATCATACAGGAGGTGCTGATTTACAACTTTTATGGATGATGAACTTTTGTTCTTAAATTTAACCTTCAAGGATGGTCATTAAACAATTTTTATTGTTGAACCTGATTTTAAAATGTGTATTATATATTATTTATGGTTTTTTAATCATTTTATATACATAATTTTAAATAATAGAACAATAATAATTCATTATAATCGAAAACCCCCTAAAATTAAGCCTAACAATTATCATTTACATGTTATCTAATGATTCATACCCATATATGGAAAAAATAATAAATAATACCGGTTAATATTATTTTTCTTCATTAATAACATTTAATTCCAATTCTGGTATATTATACCCATTTTACATGAACTTCGTTACTTATAAGTAAGTGAACTGATCATGAAAACCAAAGAAATGAGTTCTCATGAATCATAAAATTATACTGTATAACTCATAAAAATTCCATAAATAATCATAATAAAATTATAAATAAAAAATTAATGTATAAAATGTTATTAATTAATTAAATAAATAATTTTATTTGATTATCTTGGACATTAAGGCTAAATTCAGAACACATTCGAATATAATGTAAGGATTTTCTCATCTCACTTTCATTTTTGTGAGATATTCCTTATTCACCACTATTTCTTCTGTTTGGTGTATGTATACTTCACATTTATTTATCATATCTTGAATTTACTTATTTTAATTGTACTCAATTTATCTTTTTATGATTACTAATTTTGTGTCATATGATTCGATTGATTACAAACTAGTAAGGGATTCTATCCCAACCCCTATTTTTCCTTTGGGTTACTTTTTCTCTACCTTTAATCAAATTTAATGCTTCATTATTTTTTTATATTTCTTCTACATTATTTTTTATATGTTCTAAACTTATATGTATAGATCACATCATCATTATTTGATGGGTATATACAAGTTTTAAAATGGTTCCCTTCTTAATTCTTCCTGATAAACAAGCAATATAAAAGGGTACTTCTTGAATTCTTACCCATTTTCAAGTACACTATATAACCATTTTTAATCCATAATTATTTTTCCAAAATTACACATTTTTTTATAAAAATATATTTGTTCATTTATGGTTTTATAAAAACAAATATTCCTTTTCTCATTAAAATCTCTTTAATATTTTCTTTAAACCTCACTAAAATGTTTTATTTATAAAGATTATTAAAAACAGTTTTTCCATGATTTCACTTCATTGGTACATAATTTATGTCTAAGATATAATTTTAATTTATTTATCTTTTATTTTATGGGATAAAAAATTTTATAATATAATTTTATGACAAATACAAATAATTTTCCAAAAGAACTATTCTTTCAAAAGTAAAAAAGGGTTTTTCTAATATCACTTTTACTTCTATGAGATATATGCCTTGTTCAATGATTATAAATTTTGTGTGTGGTGTATGTACTTCACTTTGATATATCATATCAACTTTATCCTTATTCAAATGATATTATAAGTTATTATTACTTGAATGTTTCAATGTGGTATGTGACATATTGGAATGATTAAAGATTATTCTCCTTTCGAATATTTCAATGGTATCCCTATCTATGTCGACTTACCTTATTTAATATTATAATTAATTGATGTTTATCTCTTATGATACCATCTAAAATATATTTTTTAGTGGTTTAAGATCAGTTTGACTATTGTTGTTCTATTTGATACCATTCACATATTATGGTTTAAATATTTACACATTGTGTGTTGGATTTCCAAGATGAATGTTTATGTTGTTTATGTTTCACCCTTTAAAATAAATAATGCATTAGACTTATTAAGTGACAGGTGGGTCCCACTATAGCCTCTCAATGCATCGGTAAGTCTCATGAGACAAAAGTTTTTAGGTTTTTACCCATCTGTGTATGGTCTGGGAATGATTCCTTAACTGTATGGTTCTGAAATCCTACATTATGTATTCCCTCATTAGGAAACTTGTAATTGATAGTAAGTGTGATTATTCGACTAGTAGAATAACCATGGTCATGTTTTATTATGGAATTATTTATTCATATTTTATTCCTATCATTTTATGGTCAAGATGATTTTTTTAATGGAATGTGTTGTTTTTTTAATTAACCATACCTTATTAATTATGATTCTGATGTACTATTTACCCTTACAGAGCACCTGATCTCACCACTTTATTATGATTTATTTTTTCCAGTATGGTAACATAATTGTTATAAATGAATTTTACGGATAATCGCTAAGTTTTGGATGTTTCCAATGGAATTTATATATTGTATTTCCTTTCAAAGTTTTATTGTAACAATTACGTATTATCTGGTTTTCTAATACTATAAAACTATTTGGTTCTTCATGATACAATACTTTGTAATCACCCTAAAGTAAAAATGTAAAGAACTAAGTTCGGGATACTGGGGTTAGGGACCCTACATTATTTCATAAATGCCTTGTCCATCTATGCCAACCATCCCTTTATGATCTGTTCAAATATTATGAAAATTGTGATCTCTCTAAGCTATCACGTGATTTTACTCATACATGTCATTCTTGTCAATAAGGGGAGACCATCAAAAATATGTACAAGGTAAAATATAAAAAACAATAAGAGTTCTTAAATTTGTTCATGAATGTGTATGTGGAACATTATCACTAATATCCACTGATGGGAAGAGGTATTACATCTATTTATTGACGATTTCAATGGGCTTTCATGGGTAATTATCATTCCCACAAGTCGGATGAGTTTTGTTTCATAAAATAGTATCACAAGTAACCTAAAAGGATGAATGGATAGAAGATTCTGTTGTTTTTTTCTGAAAATTTTATGAAATTCAAAAATAGTCAAGTGGAATTTTATCTTGAGAAATACGGGATAATGCATTGTGTTTCAGCAATAATAGCTCCTAAAAATAGAGTGTTTTAGAGGAAAAATCAGATCATCAACTACATGTCCAGAAAAATGCTTATTGAAAAGGAACTACCAAAGAAATTCTAGAAGTAATCAGTTTTGACTTAGCTCTACATATCTAATAGGTATTTATTATTTCTAAATGAATACAATAATTCATATGAGATATGGTGCAGAAAATAACCAACATTGAAATACATTCAAATATTTGGAAGTAAATGTTCTATTCTTATTAAGGAAAAAAATAGGAAATTATAATCATGAGGTGACGAGGGGGTATTCCATGGAAACATATGAAAAAATCATATAAATGTTTCAATAAGAGGCTAGGAGATGTAGTTGAGGGTAATAATGTCACTTTAATAGAGAATGAATAAAATCATCAACAAATACTTGATCTGTTTTATGGGTGTAGTAATGATGAGGTAATAACTATTAGGGGATATGAAGTAGAAAGTGATAATTTATAAAAATATAATTATTATGTAAATGAATACGACAAATCAATATTTTCACAAAATCGGATGAGTCGATCTGAAATTGACATACAGAATGTCACTGAATATCAGGCAGCAGTAATTCAAAACATAATAACAAAGTAAACAGTATGTATCCTTCCTACATCAGGTAGAACATAAATTTTTTTCTGATTTATATAGAGATGGTAATTGGTTGTAGTGTATTAATGATGGCCTTGACCAAATTTAAAATAAAAAAATGTGGTGGATTGTTTTCGGACCAACCGAAAAAAGTTTCCATAGGAATAAATGGGTCTTTCATAACAAGATGAATGAAGATGGAAGAGTGACTTCAAAAAAAGAAGGATTAGTGTTAAAAGGTTAATCCTAGATATAGGTCATTTAATTTAAAGAAGCATTTTATCTTATTTTCAGGACAGATACAACCGTATTATTCGTTTTCTTAGTAGAGAAAAGAAGGTCCAAATTTTTCTAAATAGATTCCAAGTTAGTGTTCCTGAATGAGGTTCTAGAAGAAGAAGTTTATTTTGAGTGTCTATATGTTTTTCCCATTAATGAAGATGAAAACATAATATTGTGTTTGAAGAAGGTTTTTTATCTGTAGAATAAATCGCCAAGATCAGGTTATGCAGGACTACATCAGTTTTTGAAGAAGGTCAGTTTTCAGCTCAGGGGAGTTGATTATAATATATATGTCAAAAATGAATTTAATAAAAGGATGATGGGGTCAGTGAATGTAAACAACATAATATTTGGTGAATCATATGAATCAAAATTAAAAAAGTTTAAAATCTTCATTAAAATTGAATTCTAAATGTCATTTATTAGTGAACTAACATTTTTCCTTAGTTTATAGGTGAAGCAAAGAAATAATGTAATGTTAATTTCTCAATGTAATTATGCCAAGAAGGATTTCAGAATATTTGGAATGGATAATTCCAAGGATATTATGACTCTTGTAGCTACCTGAATGAATATATCAAGAGATGATGAAGGAAAATATGTTGTTTTTACAAAATATAGGATGGTCATTTAAATCCTATTGTAAAAACTAGTTTCATGAAAAATAAATTCATAAAAAAATAATTACAGTATCAAAATAATCCCAAATAAATCAACTTACTCATAATTAATAGAATACTTTTTTATATCAAGGACCCAATGGATTTCAGATTTCTTTATAATGAAAAATATTAGGAAGTGTTATTGGTATATAAAGATTCAGATTGGGGTGGTTCAGAATATGATAGAAAATAAATTTTAATTGGTGAATTCTATCTTTTTGGACAATGTATTTCTTGTATAATCAAGAATAAATTCTTCATTTAATTAAGAACTAAAATGAATCAGTGTATTACAACCACTCAATCTTGTATATAGTTATTGTGGATGATGTTGAATCTTAATGATATGGGAGTCAAAGTTAAGTCTCTAATTAGAATCCATAGTGCTAATTATAGTGGTATAAATATTAGAAAACATCCAACACATAAAACAAGGATAAAGAAAATTGAAATAAAATATCATTTTATCTGGGATAATTTGAGGTAAGGTATTCCGAAGTTTCAGTATTTACCTAAACAACTAGAGGTTGCATAAATTTTGATTAAAGCCTTACCCAATGTGGCATATGAGAGGCATTAACTATCTCTTGGAGTTCAGTCGACTCCCCAAACTTGAAAACGTGTGGATGTGGACCCCCTCTACTTCGAGTTATGATGTGTTTCTACCTAATCTATTGATATGTATTCTTTACCATTTTTAACACCACCAAAAATTGACCATTGTGTTTGTTTAAAAATGAGTAGAAGTTGTGAATATAAAAGAGGGTGAAAATGTATTAATCATAAAAGAGGGATAAGCTGATAGGGAAATTAGCGAATAAGGAAAAGTATTAAAAATGATGATGATAATGAGGATTGATCAATGAAAATATATCATGATATATGAGGTTTGTGATGAAAAGTTCAGTGGTTTTGGGAAGGAATAGATTCATTCATGAACATTTAATTCTACTATTTTTCCTCATTCTTATCATTTCTCTTGTGGGATTAGAGTGTGTGTCGACTAAGTCTCTGATCAGTAATTTAATCTCATGAAGCTAATGTTGGTAGAATATTAATGAATATTTATTAAGGTATCAAAATGTGATGAGTTTTCAACAAACCCAAAGGGGGATATTGTTGGACAAACATCCCTCAAGGTAAGATATCAATATTTTTGGTTTGATTGTTTTGGTCGAAAAAGAAGGTCTCTATAGTTAGTTGTGAAGTTCCAAAGAGACTGTTGACAAGGTATGTTCAAAAATATCCTAGAAAAAGTAAGGTATTTTTTGGAGGTAGTACATAATGATGAGTATACAAGGTGACATCATTTTACACTATTTTCAAATTTTTGGGGAGAAAAATTTAGACGATGGAAGAAGGTGTTTTTGGAAAAGGAATTAATTTTTCCTGAAAGTATAGAATTTCATGTAATAGTGATGTCATTCCCAATGTCATGTGAAAGTACAGATTTCGGATCGCTGCATCAAAATATGGCTAAGGAAAAATGTGTATATAAGATCTGAATATACATGAAATATGTGTTCTTCGAAACACAGGAGTTTTGTGCTACAGTAGGTGTGCAAGAAGATTATGTGTAAAATTATACTTCAAAAAACAAGGTCATCACTCAATGAATATTGTTCACAAGGAAATATTTCCAAAATATATATTTTCTTGCATGCACAGTGGAAATCACACAAGAAAGTTATGAACATGGTCATACACATCTATAAATAGGCAGATACCCCCTCTTTTCAATAGCTCAACTCTTATAGAAAAACAGGTCTCTAAATCGCATAAGAGTTGCAAACAATGAATAAAAGCCTCATGCTAAGAATATTTTCATGATGAAATGACATAGAAGTGTTTTTCACGTAGAAAATAAATTATTTCAACCTGACCAAGGTAGGTGTGTGAAAATTGGGAATGTTTCTCACAAGCTACACTTTCGTACAAAAACAATAGTAGCATAAAAGTTTAGAGATTCATGAAAAAACATAAATATTGTATGAAATGTGGTGAAGTTATGTGAAAGGTACCATAATGGATTGATGATTAAATCTATGTTAAACCATTATCAATCAAATTGATGCAATTAGAACCTCAATAAAACATCTATCTACAATTGAGGATGTATTCATTATTTATAATTAGGGGACCTACATTACTATTAACTGTGTGTGGACCTTTTCTGTAAATTTGAACAAAGGAAGAGGAAAATGTGATATTTTTCATTGGAAGTGATCCATAGAAGTAACATTAATGTATTGATCGTTGGGATTAGTGAGATATCCCTTTATATTGTAAATGAAGTGATCTTGGGCATAGAATTTATCTATCTCAAAAATTATTTGGTAGTGAGCCTCAGTGGATTTTGTACATCGGCAGATTATCATTTCCAGCTCCTTGGACATATCCTAGTGAGGGTAAACCATGTAAAATTTATGTGTCTCATGCATGTTTTCATTTATGTTCATTAATTTCTATATGAAATGGAGATAATGGTGTTTGTTTTAAGAAGAAAAAAGATTCAAATGGGAAATTATTTTAATATTTTATACCCTGATTAATCAACCCCCTCCCCCTTAGGGTATTTAACCTAGTTAGGATAACATTAAATGTATAATTTATGACCTTGATATAGTCTTAACAACAATTTAATGTTTAAAATGAGATTTATAAAAAAGGGTATAGGTTTTACACATATTTTCTCATCGAACTGAAGGAAAATAACAATGTTTATAGAGATATAATACTGATTTTAAGAGTAACTCTAGTGTTTATTTAGTAAAAGCAAATGGACTTGAAGATAACAATAATAATAGATGTTTTTTCTTTCCTTTGAATGAATAGTATTGAACCACTGAGTATTTCATGGTCTTGTATGATTTTTTTGAATTTTAATAGTACATTTATTTATATTTATCTTTAAACAGTTCTTTAAAATAAAAGGTCAATATATTAACAAAATGATTTAAATAATCTCATTAATTATAATTTTCTGTAATTTACAAATGTAGTAAAAATGGAGGTATCTATTTCATGAAGTTTTTCTTGACATTTCGAACAAATAAATTTCTTGGAAGCAAAACCATATTTAAATCAATATTTCATCATTAGATATCATAAAATTTGACAAAAAAATAAGGTAGTAGTGTATTTTCAATGAAATTATTCTACAATAATTAGTTCTTTGTTAATCCATTTAAATATTGAAAAATACTTATTTTCACCTATCTTTTTCTCCTTGAGATATTTTTTTATAATGAGTTTTAATGTATGACTTTTGGTTTCATAATAATTATTTTACTTCAAAGGATTATTTCACTTTTGACGAATATCTTAATCCCTGTAAGATATTATGCATTATAAGACATTTCACCATTACATTATAACTAGAAACATTATTATATTTGATAATCTGACTAGATAAAGGATATTTTTTTGAAATCTTACATTATTTTAAATTAGTATGATATTGACTAGATCGAAACAATTCATTTATTAATTTATAAATTATTAAAATATTTTACATGGGTGGTTTCCTTCATAAGATAATTATCTTATGTGAAGCTTTTTAAAGATATATACTTTTCTATTTCTCTCAAATATTGAGTCTTCTCACAATACAATTTCAATATATATGATATATTCCTCCATGATAATTATTTTAGTATAATAGTTATTATGATTATTAAATGTGAATAAATATTTATGAAATAACTTAAGGAAAATTTATTAGTAAAACAAATGGCTTTTTATGATCATCAAAACATATAGAATATGGGGATATAATAGAACAATATAAATGTGTTTAATAACCCCTTCACCATTCTTAGAATGGTTGAGGTAGAGAAGTGCGAAAATTTAATACAAGAAGTTTATAGAAATATATAAACATGTCCATATTAATATTTCATTGATTAAATAAATTTCACTAATGAAACCATATGAACAAATTCAATGGGTTTTCTATTAAAATGATTAAATAATAGGATCTATGAATTTTCTCTCTAAGTGAGTAATGTTTATTAAAAAATCACTCGAAAGCAAGTATATCCATATTAATTTTCAACCCCATGGACTACTGAATCATGTAAATCATAGAAGGAACTTTGTGAGCTGGGAGATAATATCAACCTTATGCCCCTAAGTGTGTCTTGAAAATTGATATTGGATGAGACAATACTAATGTTAGTAATAATATAACTCACTGAATGATTAGTAAATACACTCTAGTAACTCTGGAATTCTCTTTTTTGGAGGTGGGAAAATTGATTCCCCCCATTGAATTTTTTATTCTTGAAATGGAAGAATGGCATGTTCCAATTATTCTTGGTAGAACATTCCTATAATACATGGAAATTTTAAAGTGATGTGAATTAAATATGCTTGATATTTTATGTTTTTTAAAAGAAACCCTCCTTCTAATTTATGAAGAAAGAAAATAATAGAATATAATCAAAGAACCACCCTCTTATTTTCAACACTGAATTACACTACACCATCATCAGTTTAAAATGATAAGAGAAGGAAAACATGTTAAAACTCATTGTTAATATAGTGGATAATAAGGAATAAGAAACATAATAAAATTATAAATAATTACATGAAGTTTTATTATGTAAAGAAAAATTTTCAAAGGATTCCAACATAAATTTGTTCCCATTATTTATCAATTCACCAATTCAAGAGTAAAATCTACAATAAATCACACTAAGGTACATATTTTTGTGATAAGAAATAATAATATTTTTTTGATACCAAATGAATACAATGCTTTTATCCAAAAAATGACTATTAAAGGATGTATAATATGTGTATGTTATCAAAATATGAATCCATATATAAGAAAGGACCATATGCCACTCTGGATTATAGATAAAGTTATTTAGGTTTTAGCTATGCATGAATTTTATTTTTTATTTAATGGATGATCTTGTTGTAACTAAGTAAAAATTAGAGTAGCTTACCAATCCAATACTTTATTCACCTTCCTGTATAATTATTTCTCCTATCAATATAATTATTTTGGTATTTATATATCCCTAGGGAATTTTTGAAGGTTTATGAAACATATTTTTCATCAACGATGGTGGAATTTCATGAATTTTCATGAAAAATAAAATTAGTTTATGGTATTTCTTTTTTTCTTCCTTCAGAGACATTATTTGGTTCTTAAAATATGTGAAGAAAAGTTTTAGTTCTCAATTGGTAAAATTATCATTTATATTTTAAAAGGAAATCTTTATAAGGTATAGAATATCAACAAAAGGACTTGAAATAGATCTAGTTAAAATCAGAGTAGTAAAAGTTATTTTTGATCATTCTAAAATGAAGGGTATCTGAATATTTCTTAGACATGTGGAATTATATAGTTTATGTTTCAAAATATTTATCTAAGATAGCTAGTCTAGAGACCGATATTTTACCGAAATTACATTTAACTTTAATAAATAATGCAAGGAAGCCTTCATTGCATTAAATTAAAACATGCTAAATTCCCCTTTAATTATCCCTCCAAATTAGAAGATTAATTTTGAGGTGATGTGAAATGAAAGTGATAACATTATTATATTTTTTTGGGATAGTTGGTTGATCACATCATTAAACCCATCTATTATTAAAGTCACGTACATAGTGAATCCCACTCCAATAATACTACAATGGAGAACAAAATTCTTGTAGTGTTAATTTATTTAAAACAAATATGATCATATTTAGTTCTCTCAAATGTATTTGTATACAATAATCATACCTCATGGAGGTAAATTTTGAAAAAAAAATGATAAAAAAATTAAGTTGATCTAGTGGATTTTCTTATTATAAGAGTATGATATCATGATTAAAGATAAAAAGGACTTAGAAAATTTGGTGGTAAATAACTTATCAAGTATGAAATTGAGGAATATGGTTGAAGAGTAATAAATAGATATTTATGATGAGTTATTATTTTTGGAACACTTTTATAATGATCTTCTAGCTTTTCCAGGGATTTCTGAGGAAAAAGATTTGGAAAATAGGATAATCTGCCCTCAATATATATATCACAAAAGGAAAAAAATGTCAAATGAGTCACATTAAATTTTGGATGATACAGTATTATTTAATTAATATTAAGAAAAAAAATTAGATATGTGTGCCCAAATATGAGGTGAATAGAGTTCTATAAAACATTTATTCATCACCAATCGAATGACACCCCAGAACCAACTGAAAAGTGTGAATGATTTTATAATGTTTATTTTTTTCCCTAACCATCTAAAAATATACATGATAATATATGAAGAGGAATAACTAATTCTAGATAACATGAAATATTGAAATGTGTTATGAGATATCATAACACCCAATTTCGATGTATGCGGGATTCATTTTGTGGTATCCATCGTAGCCCAATTCAATGACACATGGATTCTTATTTTATTGGATTATCCATAAAAATGGGTGATGTATAAGGATACATAAATGAATACACCCAATATGGAAATTATTTTTTAAGAAATAATATATTTTCTCTATTTCAAATCTTGTATCTACATGTAATTTATTGAATCACTAACTTCATCAATCACTTATTTATCAAATTATTAGAAACGTATGAAGTTCCTTACAATACCAACACCCCTTATCATGAAAAAAAGTGGGATAATGTAATTATCTAAAGAAAATATTAATCAAATTCATAATGAAACCATGAGTTCAATCCTAAAGTTTTGAAGAAAAAATATTGATGATTCAATAGGGGAAACTTAGAAATATTTTCAAACATCAACTAGAATAGTCCAATTTAGTCTCATCTCTGTGAAATCATGTCCCTAAAAAGTAGTTCATGAACATTGATCCAATTGGGTTGTGAGAGAAGTAATCATGGACTTATAATAATATTTGAAGAATATATTTTCCGTATTTGGATGAATTTGGAGAGTTCTTGAGAGGATATTATAAGAATGAAAACATCTAAAAAATCCCAAGAATTTTCATGGTCAATTCATCAATTGATATATATTTACACTCGATAAAAAAGTAATTATATTGAACTATATTGATCCTATTAATGTCATAGATGTATTTATAAAAGGATCAAATATCCAAGGAGAAATAAAGATTGAATTTCAAAAAAATACCCAAAGTCAACTATAAATACTCTAATCCATCAAAAATATACACATGGATAGAGACATAGACTAAAGGAAAAAGGTAAAAAATTATTATTGGGGAAGAATATTCTATTTTCTAAAGTAGATTGAAATTAAACCCGACCCTAAAATCTTTTGGTGAATCGTATCATTCATGAATCCTCTCCTTTGTAGAGGTTGTTCATAAAGTTTCTATGTGAAAATAGTCTGTGTGGTTCTCTATATAGGATTCTTCACTAAGGATTCTTCCTAAAGGAGGCTTCTCAATGATTGATTCGTAGAGGATACCTCATAGTGGTTCTTCATAGAGGATACCTCATGAATGGTAATTTATGAATAATCATAAAATGTAATACTCCATAGAACTAGTGGGAAAACATATATACATGTCATTTTTTCATTTTAACGTTAGTTTTTAACCTACATTTATGTATGTGATATTAAAAATAATAGTTTTGACATCGGTTTTAATAAAAATGGCATCGATACATTGACTAAAAATTTTATTGAAGGATTTTTTTAATGTTGGTTAAAAAACCAGTCTTTAAAATTCCTTTCTATATAGTTTATACTTTAAAATCACGATGGAAAAAATAGTAAGGAAATTTTAATGTCATTTAAAAAAAATGTTGAAATTATTATTATTTCAATGTTCAAAAATCCTTGAAGACTTCCAACTTTGGTTATTACATAAAATTGACATTTAATGGGCACCTTAAAAAATCATATGACATTAAACATCAATTTTATGTCATAATATATGTTGAAAATCAGTTTCAACATCGGTTATTACATAAAATTCATGTTGAAATTCTACCTTGGAAAATAATTTATGACATTGAGCATTGGTAGTATGTAATAATAAATGTTGAATGTGTTTTTCAATGTTGGATTTCATAGAAACCTGATGTTAAAAGTATTAATGATTGCTATCAACAAAATGTTTTATGAAAAATGACATTATATGTTCAATATCTATGATTCAATGTTAGGCTATGAAAAAAAATAACATGAAAAGATTAATTTTAAAAAACAAATTGCATACCCCAAAATATAAAAACCTATAAAACAACATACAATAAAGATACATCATATACAATAGAGTACATACCTCCAAAAAATATAATTTAAAAAACTAATATAAATATTTTCTAAATAATAATTGCCACTAAAAATGAAAATTATTGATAAGAAAATACAAGAACTTGATTTTAATAATCAATAAACTAATGTTATAAAATCTATACAAACACCTTAAAATTAATAGTACGATATTATATTCATAGATAGAGAATTCTAATATGTAATTTTATAAATCGAAAGTTTCATTAAAAATATAAATACATTAAGTGAATAGTTTTTAAATTGGTAGATTAAATATTTATGTTTTATTTTATAGAAAAAATGTAAACCATACATTGTCAAGAACATGCACTACTTTTATGATACTAAAAATTATGGATTAAAAAATATTTAAAGGTGTCAGTTATTTATATCTATGATTCATGAAATTTCAAAATATAGTACCTCGTTATGTTCGAATGTGTAATAATAATTATGGATATCAATTTCAGTATCAGTGATGAAAGGTACTGTATAATTGTTTAGTTATTATGAATGAAAATGGTTCTAAATATTGGAGTTTGTTATTTCAATAGAGAATAGAAAACATTTCAACATCAAAATATTTACCTCTTGAAGGAATCCAATTTCATCATTAACCTAAATAGAAAATGAATAATTATGATGCTTTATTTAAAGAGTATTTATATTAATGTAATTTAAGAAATTATATATTTTTTCTTGAATCGAAGAATCTCATAAATTTGAAACTATTTTTGTTATAAATCACTAATCATACTTGTCAAATAGAACAACCTAAATTGAATCTTTGTGATTAGTTTCCAAAAGTTGTACTCTATATTTTTTGGATTTTCAAATTGTGTAATACAACCATATATATCACGTAATAAATTCCAAAAAAATATCAAATTCAACGATAAATTAGTTATAATCATGGAAAATAAAAAATTAAAACAATTCAGTGCATAATGGAGATGAATTTAAATTATGGCATCAAATATTTCTATCATTACTATAAAATTTCATCATGCATGTGCCATTTGATTTATAATACATATTATAGGTTCTTTGATTTTTCTATATCTTAACTATAGTTGAACACCATGTAGGCTAAGAAATTTTATGAATAGTTATTTTTATATTGTAGCACATAACCAAAAAAAGTAATGAAATTATATAATATTGAAAATGACAGTTCAAAAATTTGCAACATGTTACCCGTTGATGATTTATGATATCATGAATAGTTTTTCCTGGTACAACAATGGTGTAATAGAAGTATTAGAGAGTGTTTTTACAAAACTAAGAATTTATGATGACCAGATAGATGTGAACCTGATAATTTATAAATAAGAAACATTATCAATAAATAAACATTTATGAAGGGGTGCCTTCATAATTTACCACATCCTATATCAAACCATTATATATTAGATTTCTTTCTAAGGGTACATGATTCATTATTGGTTAAAAATTTGAAAATTAACTATGATAGATATATGAGTATAATTTTTTCTTGAAAAAATAATATTACAACATAAACACTGAATAAATATGTCTACATAAACTATTCTATTATATGTATATTTTATACAAAAAAACATGATTCAGTAGATTAAGTGAAATTTCCATTAATATTTTTAGTAAAATGATTTCTTCTAGAAGAGATATAGATAAGAAATATTATTCATCAACTGAAAATTACCAACATTTAGAACTATTATTAAATATATGAGAGGTAAATAATTACCACCATCTTTGAATTAATAAATCAATTTTCATACTATTATTCAGAAGTGTTGGTTCATGAAGATTATCCATAGCATGCGTCAAACCTATTGGGACTGAGAAGATAACATTAAGTGAATCATGCATTTTTAGTAAATATTGATTGTTATATGAAATAATTAGGGGTAGTGTCATACTAACTGAACCACCTAGCATACCTTAAGTCTATTAGAATAGTTTTCCTAACATGAAAGAGAAATATATAAATAGATATTTTCATTCCATTATCAGTAACTCCTAGAAATCATTATAATCAGCATGTACCATTCACATTGGATAACTCAGACTGCACTATTTAAGTGACATATTTTTCATGAGATTTATAGAGAAATGTTTTCTTCATTAAAGAATTTATTTTTATATGAAACATGAATATATATAGTAATTTAATTAAAATCCAAAATGATACAAAACTTTTCATATATGGATTCTATATAATAATAATTTTCATAAAATATCAAAAAATTGTTAATATAGGCCATATATCACTTGATTAAAGAGAGATGAAAAGTTACAATCACATAGTTATAGAATATATAAAAATGAAAAACTGTTTACTAAATTAAAAATTATAATTTCATTTCTAAAATAATAAATATATTTGTATTTTCTCTTTCGGGACATATTTCACACTCTAATATATGTTATATAAAAATATTAGCTCACAACTAATATATATATATATATATATTGATAAAAATAAATATTTCACCTTCATTATAATATTTATTATTGTAAAAAGATATTTATTCTAACAAATATCAACTAATACTTTTACCAATACATATAGTTCATGTTAATACAAATCAGTTCTGTATAGTACATATCAATTATGAACTGAAACACATACATTCAGTAATTAATGTTAATTCAAAACCAATATGAAATTGTATTTTTTTATGAAGGAAATAAAATATTATTTAATATATATTTATTTATTTATTTATCACAACATGTGTATTTTTACATTGTACAAACATGGCCTCGCTTTTTTATAAAAAATCGTTCCAATAGAAAACCAATAAAATCATTAAAACACCATAATAATAACATTGTACTTGATGATCATTTTCTACATGCCATGTGAAGGAGATAGTGATGATGACAATATTATTTATAACCCCTCCTTTTTTTATTACTAGAAATTAAAATTGAAATGTTGAAAATCCATTTTTCCTAGAAGATAAAAATGAAAATAAAGAGGTAATAATTATTTTTCTTGCACTATGAAGATCTGTAGAACATAAATGATGAATTAGATAAAATTTTGAAAATTAAGGTTTCAGTAATGGAAGAGAATCGGTCCTAAAACCATTGATTGAATGAGGAAGAATCATAAAAGTAATAACCAAAATAAAATCAGGTATGTAGTGGTTTGGAGAGAACTAGTAGTTTAATATATCAATTATAAAAAATGTATAAACAATAACAATTGTGAAAAATTTTCTTCTAAAAATGAATAAATATTACATCTTTAACAAATTGTAAAATGTTTTTATACTCCACCTAATAGGATAACATAAGTTAAAGAAAAACACTCTAAAATCAAACACAATACACCAACTAAAAAAATAATCAAATTTCTATAAATACTCTATTATTTAACTCGAATAAAAAAAGACATACATGAATCATCAGAAACTTGTAACAATAAACAATATATAAAAACATTAAGAAAACAATTATTATATAATTACTCATTTTTTATAATTGAAAACCAAAAGTTACATACCTAAAATATTAAAGGCTACTCTAGTGTGGATATTTTTCTATAAATACATAACCCTTTATAGAGTAGATAAAACCCCTATAAAAATAAACAGAATATACAATCATATGGAAAAATAATTATAATCTAAATACTTTTTTAACTTTAATTAAAAGATACATACATGATAATTTAAATTTAAATCATACATAATAAATATTTTGAAAAAAAACAGCGAAGATGGGTAATTTCATGATTCATATATGACTCAGTATCATTGAAAATCTATAAAGATAGTGAATTTTACAAGATTAAAAAGCATAATATTTTGATATAAAACATAACATAATTAATATAACTATCCTTATCAAATTAATTTATTATCCTAGTTGTGGTTATCTTATACATGAATCTTAAAATATAATTACCACATTCCACACATCCATTTTGGTAGTAAATCTATATTTATAAATCATTTAATTGAAAATAAAAACAATAATATATATATATATATTATCAAATATGAAATATATTCCATTATTTTCATTAATGGGATTGTATTGTGATAATTTATTGAAAAGTAACATTTGATAAAAAAAATTACATGTCATTTATTTTCATATATATGAACTAACAAAACATTTTTAAACAATAAGAATTCAAAATAAAGAACTTACTAAAATAATAAAACTTACATACATAACAAGTTTCTAAATTTTTGTTATTAAAACCACCTAATAAATAGAAAACCAATATCTATATTTTATAGTCAGTCCTATATATATAATGTGTGTGTGTGTAACTCTGGTTAAATTTTTCAAATATTTAATTGCCAAAGAAACGAATTATGTGTCTATAAGACGATAAACAAAAATGGGCTCATTTTTAATAATAAGCATATGTATATAACTAATTAAATTATTAATATAGAAAGTCACTTGAAATCATCTTCATTTAATGAAAGAAAAACGTAAACATAAATTTAGGTACATTGAAACTAACTGAAACACATGCACACTGATCTCATAAAAAATTACCATATTCATGACATCTTTTTTTAATATTATAAATACATGGTCTTTTATATATATATATATATATCATACATCATCCAAAACAAATAAATATTATCTAATGAAGAAGAAACTTGGGATAATGTTTTTATCCCATCATAAATATCATAAGTATCATAAGTTTTTTATGCCTAGAAATTTTTTTTCTTTTGTACAAATTCTTTTTTTATTAGATAATTCAATATAAAATAAATTTATAAAAAACATTACAAGTAATTTTTATTCAAATGTAAATAATATTTAAAAATTGAATCATGTAGCATGTGTTACATAATGAATAAGTCTAGCCAATCAAAGTAAAAAATGACACATATAATCTCCAACTCTAGTAACCTCTATAGTTAGAAATGGTAGTAGACTAGTTTGTTCAATAATATCATGTACTAATATTCTTACATGGAAAAATTGCATGGGCGAAAGAATTACATAATCCCCAAAAATATTTAAAACATTTTATGCAACAAGATGTACATGGGTATTTCTATCATACAACTCATAGTACATGATCGGGTATAAAAGATTATGTGGATGATCCAAGTTGGAAGGATGTTCAAGCTCCATAGGCTACATAGGTTGTGAAATCCTCACAGGCTGTGATTTTATTTTCAATTATTCAAATCTATCCTACATAGTTGATTGAATTTTATCACCCATATACTATTTCATTTGTTTCAACTCAACTTTTAAGGAATATATTTTTATTTCTCTTTATTTATTACTTTGATGACAAAAATCTTTCCTAAAATTAACATCCACTTTATATCCACTTATATCATCAAGGTGTTCTAAGTTTTCTAAATCATTTTCTGGGATGTGCATCCTACCCTCAAGGATAAAATTACCCTACATATCTTTTTCTTTAAGGTAATCCTCAAATAAAAAAATTAAACTGATATATTAGTGTTGATAATTTTAAAAATATCCCGTAAAATAGAAAATAATTTCCTATAATTTTGTCGGCTACTTAGATTATTCTATAAAATACTTTTCATTTTTTTTACTTCTCAATATTTTCTAGTTTTCATGGAGAATGGGGGAGATGTAGGACTAAACTAAACCTCTTCTGAACCACTAGTATATTTATCTCTTGATGTATCAAACATTTATACAATCATTCTATCCTCTAATAAATGATACCCTCCACGTGATAAAGTTGGAGGGTATATATTCAAAAACAATATCTCTTGATGACATATACTAGAGGCCTTTTAAATAAAAATAAACTAATAAGTAATAAGGTAATACAAATTAATATTTTAAATATAAAATAATGATCATACCATAATATTTTCATCATTTTGGTTGGTGAAAATTTTCTTCCATGTATCTATATCTAAACACCCATACTTTAGGTATGGATTTTCATTCTCTATTTTTCCAAAAAAATAATTTTTTCTCAATTTTGTTTTAAAAATATATCAATATATATATTGTTAAAGATAGAAATATGTTCTTAAGAACTTTTCTATCATCAAAATTTAATGTCATCAGTAATTGAAAAAATTAAATATTAGTCATTTAAAATATATAATATTTGAAAAATTAGATAATAATAAATAAAGTGAGAAATTTTATTATCATAGAATCTTATAGCTACTCGTTTACCATATTTTCAATGGACTTCTAATCCGGATGTAAGATTATAATCCAAAAATACCTTGTCAAGGTGATATAACAAGTAAATTGTGTTGCATTTGGTCAATTTGGGTAATTATTATCATTAAAATTAATAATTAATCTCTGGTATCCATGAGAATGAGAAACATTTTGTAAACCTATAATCCCATATTCTCCATCATTGGAAACTGATATCATTGTATAAGAAAAGGAATACTTCTCTATAGAAGGCTCATTATAATTCATGCAATTATTTTTTTAAAATGTAACATTTTCTTTCATTAAATTATTATATTCGTAAATATTAAATAAATGAAAAAAAAAAGAAATATTCCTTGATAAATGTTCTTTGTCCTCTGTGTATTTAAATAAATTAGAAAATTGTAATAAAATTATATTTTCTATCATATTATTATAAATCTTCATGTTTATATAAAATTATTAAAAAAATATAAGTACAAATATAGTGTCATGCATGTATAAGTTTCCAAAAAATGAAATCAAGATTCTTAACCAAAAAACATGAATGATAAACTATTAAATATAAATAGTGACTCTGAGATAATAGAAACATTTAAATATTTAAATATTAATGTTGAAAGAAAAGTGTTTTATTATACATAAATTTAACCAAAACATAATGATTTATGTTGAGTTTTTTAATCAAAAAATGTTTCACCATAACTGTTGAATATAAATTTTATCAAAAAAATAATATAAATTATTTATATATATATATATATAATTATACATCCAATAATCAATAGAAATATATTTTAACACATGTAAATTTCAAAAAATAAATAAAATATAGATATTTACAATAATATTTTGAAGATTAATTTAGTGTTTTCTTATATCCCTTCAACATGTTCATTGTGTACAACATGTGAAATGTCTACATTATTGTCATTGTTATCATCTAGAAATTATGTAATTTTCAAATAAGCCTCATATAATTCCATAACATCATCATCATCCCTATCACCCAAATGAATTCTTTTCCCTTGAAAATTGATAACCATTGACCTTTAGATAGATCAATGACATAAAATATTTTTTATAAGATTTTTCAAGATCAATAATTCCAATTTGGTACTAAATATTTTTAAATGAACTAGTGTAAACCCATAATCATCATGTTTCACGTCACTATTATTATCATACCAGTTACACTTAAACCCTATGAATCAAAATTTAATATAATCAATTCTGGTATATCCTCCAGAACACCAAAATATGTTCTGAACGTGGAAATTGATTTTTATCTATTCACTCGACAAATAATTTCATTTATAAATGACCATTAGCCACCATTTTGGGAACTATTCATATCATCTAGATTTTCTATGTAAAATTTGTTCCCATTAATATCAAAACTAGACCATGTGATATCTTTAAGAAAATGTCCCCTTGCTAACGATTTCTATGTTTCTAATGAAAATATATTTTAAGTCACATTCTCTTTAAACCAATAAAAATAATGCCTTTTTATACTCAATCATCAACCAATTTTTATTTATTTTTATATATCGTTTCATTAATTTAGAAATATGTTATGATATATATGGCTGAACCTTATTTGTGTTGTTCAAAAATTATATATATGATCGAATCAGTTCATCATGGGGAATGAAATTTATCTTTAAACCTAAAATCCCTCAACCCTCACTATCAACTATCATATGACAAGATATAAGGAGACCAATATTCTCAACTTCATATGAATAATCTATAACAAAATCAACGACCACTGCTTATATATAGTATTGAATAATAGATTCCTCCAATCGATATGGATTTTTAATATATCCCTTAAAATTTTCAATATATATTTCTAAAGGATATATCCAATGTAAACAAATAAGCACATATATTCTAATCTCACACACAATATGAATCACTATATAAACCATTATATCCAAAATATTCGGTAGGAAATAGATTTTGAGATGAAACATTATAATAAAATATTTATTCTCAAACACATATAACAAATTTGGGTCAAAAACATTACTATAAATGGATTTGAAAAAATTACATAACCTAATGATATACTTTCTGATAGGTGTCAGAAATATACCATACAGTGCGACTGGTAGTAATTTTTTCATCAATACATTAGATTCAAGAGATTTGATACCTATTAATTTAAAATCCATCAATGAAACAGAATTCTTCACATTTGAATAATGTCCACTGGGTACTTTAATACCATGAATACACGGGCAAAAAATCATATTCTCACTCGTACTTAATGTGTGTCATGATTGTGGTAAATATATTCTTTTTATTTTCATAGTGGGATCTAACTCCTAATGTATTCCCATTGATATGAAGTCTAATTTATCACATAGTGCTTATTTTTCTCTTTCCTTTTTTTCAAGAAAATTTCATATCAAACTATAACATATTTTTTCTCAACACGCATAACATTATTATAATTATTTATCACTAAAAAATCCTAATATGGTATCTCAAAAAAGATACAATTTTTTTTCTAGATATATTTATTGATAACGATAACTTCCTTCATTTACAAATGTGAAATCGGTATTTTTCACCATGTCATAATATTCTTCAACTGAAAATGATTTTTGGGGAATATTACATTCCTTTAAATTGTTAAATAATTTTTTTCAATCTTCATTAATGATGATAAATTTTAAAAAATATTTGATTTCCCATCTACATTTTATTTATTCCATTCTATAATTGATAATATGAAGTCTCTTCTTTACAAATTGGACATGTTTTATTTCCCTTAACATTGTATCCAGCTATGTAACCATATGCATGAAATTTTTTTATAGTGAACATAATCATTTAATGAAAGATAAAATAATCTTTCTTGTTTTCATAAAAAACAGTAACACATGTATCCTATAGAAGATTCAAATAATTAATCATTATTGGAAGGTATTCATCAATATCATTTCCCCTTTTTTTAGTTTGTGAACCATATAGATCATTATGACATATTTTTTATTCGTAAATATCTTTGGGGAAAAGATTTAAACTACAAACAAAATCGGCCATGAAATATTTTTTCTACTTAGTCAATTATATGGATTCATTACAACTATGTATAGACCCGTTCTGATATTTCAAAATTCACTTGTAGAATTATGAAATTGTTTATAAAATCTACTCCACTATGGTGAATCAATAGTGTGATGTATGTTACGTCATATATGTTCTCATTTGTATTATATATTAACCTATTTCCATCTATTTAATTTTCAAATAAAAACTTCAAATGAGTAATATTTGTATGGTATCAAATTTCTTTAGTAGGAGGTTTGATTCAAGTACCTAAAAATGAATAGAGTTGAATGATTGGAATTATTAGAAGGAAAATTTAGATAGAATTATTATAACAAATTATTTGAAGGAACTAAAATTATTTATAAAGTATATTTGATTCTAGTTTCTTAGAATGAATTAGAGTACAATTTTTCACTCATCTTATAGTGTGATGTCACACATTTAGTACATTTTGATAAATATTTATATTCCTTACTATAAAAAAATCATTATGGAAATAATTTATCTTTTTTATAATCCAATACCATTGGGAATAATATTTTATTTACCTCGTAATTGGAAAATGGAATCTTTTAGCCTTATGGAAGTATCTCTTTTAAATTTTCAAGCAATAAATAGAAACTTTTATCACTCGAACAATTTATTGATTTCACTAAACAAATATTTGAATTACTTATAACACTATATTTTTAGTTAAACCTAATAACAATGGTTTCTCATAATATCCATAAAATCATTCAACAGTTTATATATTTTTAATAGATTCAATTCCTACATCCTGAATTTATTGTTCAATACAATCCTCTTTATCATTATGAATATTTTCATCAACATTAGATGTTAAATTTTCTATTATATCACCATGTTAGATCTATCCTATATAATTTTGGCTAAAATCATAGAAAATTAGATAGTCCTTAAATTCTCTTAAATTTAAATTTCTACTATTGAAATACTTCACACATTGAAATAAAATCAAATACATTTTTTGAAGATTTCATTTAGGAAATTCCATGAAATCATCAACTCCTTTTTCATATTAATTAGTGGTCCTTTATAAGTTAAAAAAATTATGATCCATTAAATCTCTAATATCAAAATATAAAATATGAATATATTAAAACATATAATCATTTTAAACTATATATAAACAAATAAAATGTCAACATATAAAATATAATAAAAATTATTAGTGATCAAGTGAAGAATATCTATGACTATCAGGAATAAAATCAATAGTAAATTACTCTATTCATTTATTTTATTTAAATAATTAAATATAAACTATGTTTCACAGTCTTATTAATGTAATAGGGATACTTTTTCATGTTTAGATAGATTTTTTTGAAATGAATATCACACAAACCCACTTTTGTTCAGCCTCAATCCTTCAATGAAGTTATGAATACTCTTCTTTACTAAAACAAGATTAAATAACGTTGAACATAAATTTGAAATTTTCTTATAAAAAAAGGTAAATTTTATAGGGTAAAAAAATATTTGAAATGAAGAGTTGAATACAATAAGAATAAAATAAAAATAACTCATTGATGGAAATCCCTAGAAAAAAGATGGTAAAATTTGAGGGAAATTAATAAAAAATTCATTTTCACCCAAACATAATATGAAATAATTTAAAAAAATACACTTGTTAGATATAAAACTAAAAAAATCGAACTTATTGTTTTTATAATAATCATTAGGAAAACCATTACCGAATGGTAATATTGTTTTCACTAATTTTAAGTTTCTATTAAAATATGCATCGAAAATCTAAACATTTTATTTAATATCAATAAATTTTGTGATTTATTATTATTTATTTACAATACAACTAGTGTAATGTGATTACAATAAATCGACAAAATAATATAAAGTTATGAAGATTCATAATTATAGTGGTTATCATTATCATCCATTATTGATTTGGGTTGAAATAAATGAAAATAATTGATCTATTATGTCATAAAATTTTATTTAATTTTCATAATAATATAATTACATATATAACTCTATATATTCTTAATGATTTTCATGATGATCCAAAAAAATATAATTAATTTTGAATAAAAATGTAAATAGATCCTGGATACTAGTTTGAAGTGATATATATATATCATTTTTTGGAAAAAAACATTTTATAATTTCATTAAGTAAAAATATTATAAAAAAATAGGTTTTAACAAAAATATTTATAATTAACAATAAAATAAATACATGAAAAAGAATAATAAGTCTAATTTATGACTAATGGATAAATAATTTATCTTCAAAATTAAAAGAAATAACATACAAAATATGGATATTGATAATAAAAAATCGATACTGAATAAAGATGTAATCCATCAATGTTGGGGGTAGGTTGAACACTATAATTTTAAAGAAACAGAATTTCAAAAATGAAAAAGATAAAGTATCAAAAAAACATTAACTGCGGTAGAAGTTCAACCAGAATATGGTTTCTTGGAACTAAATTTCTATGAGGATTGTGAAATAAGAAATAAGGATAAAATATATAGGATTAATGATCTTTAAAAGATTATTAAAATAGACAGAAATCACCTTTAAATATCTTCAGGTGGATGATGGTTTCATAGTCAACTAAAATAGTGCTTTTCGTAAATAAATTATTCCATTGAACATGATAAATTGTAAAATGATGATAGATAGAGGATAAATAATAATGAAAATATGATTAAAATGATTAATATATAATAAAATCAAGTTCGATGATCGGTGGGTGGTTATAGATTCATATATATTTTTTTAAAACCAACCATATAACTTCGACATTAAATCCTGTAATTCTACTACTATGGGTTTCTCCCGCTTCACGTATCATATTATTCTATATTAATGGTTCCCATTATCCACTCTCTCATGCCCCATCCCGTGAATAATTTGTACCTCCTGTGTTCATGTAACAATAAAATAAAATAATGAACAAACATTCTTATTAATTATTATATTTTTCATTAATGTCACCCACTTCGGATACACCAACCCATATAACCTTGGTGATACCTATTTCAAGAAAAAAATACCATCCAATGGTATATATTTTCAATGAAACATCTTATATATGGTATAAAATGCACAAGCCCCACTATATCTTTCAATGCTTCCCATATCATTACACTAGACATCTTCATTGTAGGATGTAAAACTGCATGCTTAACCAGTGCAATGAGAACCAGATTCCTTCTTCGATGAGAATTATGTGACCCCCCATCCTTAGGAAACCCTAATATGTAAGACTCATTAAAATAAAATTGTATAATATGATGAAATATACATGATATTATATTTTCTCATGTTTCTCACACAGATCATGTCTTTCATGATCTTAGAGATCATAGTTGTTCATGTCATTATCATGGTTAAAATTCCTATAATTACGGACTTGTCCTTAGTTGTAAACCATAATAAATCATTCCATTATTAATGATCTCATCTAGATAAAGCATTAATAAGAGGAATCAATGGAATCATTTATGTATAATCCCCACACAATCCGTTATTATTTCACCTTTAATGTCACCGAAATTCCTATAGTACAATGTTAAACTACATGGTCAATATCCCAATCATATTACATAAGAATATGTGAAAACATACTTACTACATGATGTTGAAATACATTTTTAATTTCCAATCCCTAATCAATGAATCTTATATTGAGTGCTAAATGGAATCATTCATTCCTCCTTATATGCAAGAGGTTTTCAACTGGTGAAAAGGGGAATAATATCATTAATTGAGATACAATACCCTCAGAAACGATAAATAAAATCATAAAAAAATAACATAGTAAAAAATAGAAATGTTATAATATATGGAATAAGAAACATCTACAGTCATGTGAATAAAGAAATCAAGGACCCCTAAGGTGGAAGATCAAACCAGAGTATGAGAAAGATATGTAATTAAAAAAATATAGAATCACTCTATAGTTTATCCAAGTGTCACCTCTAAACACCATGCTATGTCTCATAACTCTGTATCATGAGGACTTTCCCTTTCTTGTATCCATGATCATGAAGTGTTCGAGAATAATGATCTTCCTATTTAGGTTGTTAATCCCATTAGTACACCACCAATGTATCCTTAATATGATTTCACTTACCTATGAGTTCATTCCATGATAATGTTTAAAAATTCAAGAAACAAAATAAAATCATGTATCGAGTGGTCATGCAATAACCAAGACACCATAAACCCCTAGTTATACATACTTCAACTCCATTCTAGAAACATATTTATAATAGCATTCATGAACTAAATTTGTCCACATGTTCCCCACATATATTCCCTTACCACAACAATTTTAACATGTATCTAGTTAGGCCACAAGTCCATCATGCCTCCTCTCTCAACAGTCATGCATCAAGATGGCACATTTCAACAATACCTCAGGTGAGGAGACATGGTTATTGTATGACTACATCCTATCCTAGGTAAACTATTTGAATACTATCATGTAATAATTTCACCTCCCAGTTTAGTTCATTTATGACAATCATTCCCCTAGGTCATTCCACAAGGACACTATACCCATCTTCTAACATTGTAGTGTCATCATGTCATTGCAGCATCTGAAACCCCCCCCCCCTCTAGGGCCATCAAGAAACAGTGGGTTCACCTACACCTCAATACCATACATAGAAAAAACATATCATGTACCAAATACATCACATGGAAGAAATTTCATCACATACGATGGAACAACAAGTATTAAACATGTGAGAATCAGTATCCATAAACACAAACATGTTATCATACTCTAACATGGTATCACAATCTAAGCACACTCACACATGTGATCATAGTCAAGAATAGTCTAATTATAAAAAAACATTGTTATATAATTCTAACAATCATATACATGAATGCAACATGTTAAATAAATTACTACCTCAAGCCTGTTGATGTCAACATAAAGGTTATTCATGGGTGTTGTCTTTCGAACCATGTTCACACAAAAATCAGAACATTCTTGCACTCAAAAAGTTCCTAGAACAGATTCCAACATAGAATAACATGGGTTATAGAATTAGGATCAATAATGAATCAATAAAAGGGAATAAATTCACGTTAAATTACCTAAAAAAACCCACCACCAAAAATTTTATGTGCAATTCCATTCAAAGGAATTGAAATATATAAATCAAGGAACAATGAATAAAAAAGATAGTCAAGGATCATATGATTTTGAATCAAAAAGAATAGTATCAATATTAATTGTTTGATTCTTCATGTAATATTGAGAAATGAGGGTCAATAAGAATGAATTTATTCAAGTAATAAACCTAAAACCATGAAGGGTTTCCCAGGTTCATCTATTGAAAATTTGAAATTTTTTCGGATCGAATGAATCATCAAGAGGATGGTTTAATAGGTTGATAGGTGTATATAATCGATTAAAGTTTCAAATAAAACACCACATTTAATAGATACAAGTTTCCCCTTCAAAAAGGTCAAGTTCTAAGAAATATTTCAATGGTTTGGACTATTTTAAAACTATATTGATGTTTCCATGTCCTCTAAAATGGACTACACAATGGTCATGGTGTTCATTTCAAACTAGGAGAACCTACCCAAACCCAATGGTGTATTACCCTAGTCTAATCTATTTTCCCTCACCACAACCTCCAAAAAGGGAATGTTGAGGTCACCAAAACCATGGCTTATAGGTCAATCCATTGTGCTCCTCACCCATGGTCATTTCTTTTCCATGCCATTTTTACAATCCCATTTTACATAGAATTCAATAGCGACCACCTTGACTATGTTGTTTCTCATTTTGATCTAAAAACACCAAACCCCACTTTTGTGCTTCTAAATCACTTAAAATCATCCCAAGGTTCATAACGATATTCCCAAAATATAGATTAACCAAAAAATCAATGGAGAATAGAAGGAAGAAATTATTAATATGTTGGAAACCAATTTTCATGGATTCAAAATATTCCCCTCTAGGGATTATCATCCTCATGAAGTATCTCTAGAAGTCATTATCAAACAACTACAATATAGTCCACTAATTATGAACATATGACTCTCGATCCTACGTTTCATCATAGATCTGTCCATGTTTACAAAAGATATAAACAAGTGTCGTCATCTTCCCATGCATCACTTTTTCACTTCTCTACAAGATCTACAGAAGGTGCTCTAAAAAAGGCACATATTCTTCCAACTCATCATCCTTTTAGTCGATCACATGAACAAGATCCTGAAAGTACCTCCAATGTTGAGAAACATGGAAAACATATTGCATCCATCAACAATACATAGAACCTTCCAATTGGTAACATGCTTGTTTTATCCATTATATGATCTCCAAAGATCCCACAAAACATTCAATCTATCTTCTCTTTACATTCATAAATTATAATTACCCAATCAAGGTAACACAGACAAGAAAACTTGGTCACTAATACTGAACTCCAATGTTCAACTCCCCTAGTCAGTATATAATCAACACCTACTCTAAGTGTAATTTAACAACTTCTTAATCAGTTATCCACTCTTAAAGGTCACCTACACCATACTCATCCTAATTATTATTTCCTCACCTACGTCAAGACAACATAGGGGTGAGTGGCATGACTATCCATAAAGGTACTAAAAAGGTTTCATTTAAATAGAAGCCAAGAAAATTTTATTTTATGTTAAATATAACATGTCCATATGCTCATCCCATACTCCAATAATGTCCATGATGCATGCCCAAACCCCATCATTAATGATATGATTTTTCCTCTCCAATTGTTCATCGGTTTGCATATGATACACCATATTTAGCTTCAGTTAAGTTACAAATGAATTCTATGACACATTCCAAAACCATGATGTAAAAAATGTTTCTATATATGAAATGATACTAGAAGGAACTGTATACAGTCTTACATTGCCTCATATATATGTCTTTCCTACCTCAACTATAGAGGGAGTCTATCAGTTCTGTAAGAAATGCACCAATTTCATCAACTGATCCACTATCACCCAAATTACATCATTGGTCCTTGTGTTTTGGGGTAAACACATCAAAAATTCTCTTTTCAATCATCCCACTTCAAAATTGGAATGGGAAGTAGCTAAAGAAACCCACCAGAATTCTCATTCTTGACTATTACCCTCTAGAAACTAAGGTGTCATGAAACAAAACCAGTGATGTCTCTATTTATACAAGGCCATAACAATTGACATCGGATGTTATTATAAATTTTCATTAACCATGTATACACTACACAATTTTATGAATGAGAGTCCCTAATTTGTTCATCCCTCTTGCAAGACATCACTAATAACCCCCCATTAAGGTAGATCACATAGTCATCTTCTAAGGACCAGCCTAAAGTAGAATCAGCGCATGTCAAGAATTTTAGTATCACAACACACTTGGGGATGATTTATGTATCACTTTAACATGGTAAACCAAAGAATTTTTTTATGTTAAAGGTACATAGTCCATGACACCAAATTCCTATAATTCATCCACTATCCACTTAGATATCAAACTTATCAGATGTTATTTCTCTTGTGAAGGCCTCTCTCAAAGCACCTACTTCTCTAGTATTTTCCTGCTAAGTGAATCTATAATGAAATTACCCATTCCTAGATCATAGGCCATAAGAAAGCCAAATTTTTATTGATAATCTAACAAATTTCTTTGTCTAAAGTTCGAATTAGGATGTTATAAGATATATCTTAGGCACTCGTTGTTTGGGTAAACAATTAACCTATCATTGAAGAGATAATTTCACCAACACCTCTAGGTGTAGACCATAGTTTCCCATAATAATTCATGTGATGATTAGTTCCTCTCATGGAGTCACAACTGAAGTGATACATAACATACTACATTATACCTATAAATTAGTAAAAATCCAAAACCAACTCATGGGTTTTCAAATAAACCTACATATATAATCCTAGGATCAAGAGATATGTTAATTGAGGTTGTCTTCAATGGTCTCTTCATGTCTTGGAAGAATTATTTTCAATGTTACATAAACTCTATCATAGTGAGCCTTATCATAGGTCCTTCTAATTGGGAAAAGTCCTTGATAAATCTCTAATAGTATCTAGCTAACCCAAGGAATCTTTAGATCTCCAATAAATCTATGGATGATCCTAATACATCACAACCTATACCTTGTTTGGGGAATATAAATTACAACCTTATAAATTATATGCCTAAGGAACCATACATACTATATCCAAAAGTGACATTTCAACCATTTGGAATAAATATGATGGGCTTAAAGTGAACTTAGTACAATCTACAAGTGTTTAGAATTCTTATCTGAAGTCATGGATTAGGACGGGGTATCATCAACAAACACCGCAATGAAAGAGTAAATATATGGATGGCATATCATGTTCATTAGATCCATGAACACTTATCGCGCATTTATCCACCCAATGGGAATGATAAGATACTCATATAGTTTGTAATTACTCTAGATTTTAGTTTTAGGATTATTTTTCTCTTTGACCTGAAGCTGGTGGTAGACTAACTGTTGGTAAATCTTAGAGAACAATGTGGATCAACAAAACTAGATTAGGATGTCATAAATCCTAAGTAATGTGTAGTAATTTTTCCAACTAACTTGGTTTATATTTTTATAGTCTACACACAATTAAGGAATACGATAATTCTTCTTTTTGTACAACACCAAATGACCCAAAGGCGATGCGCTAAGTCTAATAAATCCTTTCAACTGAAAATCCTCAAGCTATACTTTAGGATCCTTAAAATCATTTGACACCATATTATATGGATGAAATAATATACATTTCACCCCTTTAATGTTTTTTTTAAATTTAATTCCTCTCTCATGAGGTAATCTTGAATATTTTTTTAGAAAGAAATATTTATACAATTCGACCATTGGAGGAAACAAAGAGGCTATCTCTAGATCTATCATAAGATTAAATAATGATACTTATATTATAGTAGCTTCAACTTGAGTTAGGTATGATCTCAATATACTTAATCCAACATCCCATTCATATGTTAAAAAAATATTATTCAACATGGGTGTAGTAAAGGGATCATGTGTCCTCTATAATTCAACGTGAAACAAATAACTCATCAGACAATACATTTTGAAGATATCATAGAATATAGTCATCTCCATGATCATGAAATCCCATTGGTTTACATATTTAAAAAACTATTACAAGATATCCTAGTTATCTCAAAAAACATTTCACTCTCTTCCCCAACACAGTATAAAGAGAAAGAAACCCTAAAGGAAAATTAACTTGAAAGTGAATCCCTATAAAAATTTGAGTAGATATAAATGAATGGAAAGTATTAGTATAAAAAAATTAATTATAAATAGTAGATATGATAGAGACCATATCTAAAATAGTTGAGGGTCCCTCTCCACCATCAACTAGAACCTGGTCCATCACATAAATACATTAATTCTACCTTACCTATGTGGTCACGTAACTTATATGCATGAATCACTTAAGTCATAATCATCTGAGGGTACTTACCTAATGATCCTTACTAGTCCCATTACTTGATGCCTACATCTAACTCAAATCCTCGTGAGACATCATCTGTGATGCCTCGGAGAAAAAAATGTATATTTAATGTCTTCTCGCACCAATGAAACTTGATCTGAGGCTTTGGGAAAAAAAGGTTATTTGAGTTACTAAGAACCTCCTTCTCCCATACAAGTTTTTGATGAACCTATTATTTTATTTTTCATTTTTCTGCCACTCTAGCTAGTATCCTCTACCTTCCCCTTCCTACCACTGTAAGTAGGAATGGCTAATACACATAAGGCTGAAAAAAACCCTAGTTATGTTCTACTCTAGTCCCTTCTCAATAACCAAATCTATACAAATAACTTATGCATATGTCTCCAGGTGAAAATTGATGACCAGATGTCTCAAATATGAGAAAATGTGCATCGAAAAGTTTCTAGTCTTATGTGATTTATTTATATCCAAAAGGAGAGAAATGTAAAGTAAATCTATAAAATGCACCGACAAAGTATAAACTATCATCAGGCCCTACTAAAGCTCCATTAACCCATGGGAATGGTGTAGATTCAGAGTACTCTGAATGAACTCCTCAAATAAATGCCTCTTGAAGGTCATCCAATATATACCTTCACATATACTATCATGAATAAAAACATCCAACCACTATACAATAGTTATTTAAAGAATTATAGTTATAATATTTAACTTTAGATCCTATGGGATCTCCACCCAATTGAGAAACTCTCAATAAATCATATTTTATCCTATGAAACCTTATATCCATTATTTCCCTAGAAGATGGATGGTGATGGAGCTAAAATTCTCCACCATAGTCAATTATAATCCTATAAACCCACATGCCTTGAGCATGCACTATGTGGAATACTTCTTTCTGAATTGTTCTCTCTTATTGAACCACTATAGATGGTGTATGACATTTATTTTACTTGAATGGTAGTAAAAATGCAACATCTCCCCTTGGAATAGAATCATGGATTTCTTATCTAGGTGGTCCTATATGAAGATACCAAGGTGGAATTGTCTAAATTTACAAAAGTATGATTCAAACACTTATAACATCTTTATTGTATAATATAATAGGTATATCTCAAGTAAAGATGTCAGATTTCTATGAATAACCTATTGTTGGAGGCTATTAGTAAAAAAAGGACACAATTGTCCAAGTAATACTGAAGGATCAAGCATATTTCTCCATTCTTACATGTTAGTCATAGTAATATACAAAAAAAATTATCAAGTTAAAATAATCATTTCCAGTAAAGACATATCACAAAATAAGTGGAAATAGATATATTCCCAAGTATATAACACATGTTAAGGAATTTTATTAGTAATTACACACACTATCCAAGAGGTATATATATAAGAAATGTGATGTTAATTTCCTACTCATGATACAAGAACACAACCAAATCCCATAAAATAGAAACATCACAATATTCATAGGATCAATATGAAACCATAAAACCAAAACTATTACATTATTCTTGAAAATAGTAATTCATAGGACTATTATACATGTGCTAGTAAAGAATACATGTAACTCCCCTTCCGAAGTCACACCAAACCTAACTCCTTTCTATGTTGACCCAAAACATATTCAATAAGAAGAATGAGTGAAAACCACCTCTAATAACACTTTGAAAATCCTTATCCTAAATCACTGAATCCCAATCATAGTGATACATCATCTCATGCACAAATCCTTGTATGCAAGAGGTTTAAAACTAGTTACAAGGGTGAGAATACTATATATGGAGTGATAAAACCATCTATATCAATAAATAAGAATAAAAATAATAACATAGTGGAATGAATATAAAATTCAATATCTTATGGAATGGAATGAATCTCAATTCATACTGAAAAATAAACCAAGGAACTTGAAGGTGGTAGTTAAAAATATATTATAGGAAATATATACAAATAAATAAAGAAATATGGTGTCACACTATAGTCTTTCCTGGTTCTACCTCTAAACACCAAGTTATATCTTCTAGATCCCTATCACTGAGGCCATTCCCTTTCCTGTATCCAAAATCATGACGTCTGAACAGGCATTGAGATGTTCATGTAGTTTGTGAGTATAAACGCAGTAGGGACCAAAAATGTGTCCTTAACTTGAGTGCACATATATATAAGTGCATTCCAATAAAATGGATAAACATGCAAGAAACGACATATAATCATGTTCTGAGAAATATTGCAATAACCAAGACACCACAAACCCATACCATACCTTCATCAGCTCTATTTCAGAAAAGTATTCATACCAAAAGTCATAAACTGAAGTTGACTACAAGGTCACCACTTGTACTCTATAACCACCACAAGGATAATGAGTCTCATGTCATTCCATAAGGCAATCATACCCCATATCATCATGGTTAGGCAATACGCTATCACATTATGACTCTACCTCAGGTTAGGACATAAGGTCATCGTATCCCAACACCACATCCCAGTATAGATCTCTGAATACCATCATTACCCAATATCATCTCTCATGTTAGATCACGTAAGACCACCATACCCCCAGGTCTAACTACAAGGACTTCATACCCCATCATCTAACTCGGTCCTATCATCATGTCATGTGTATATGATAGATGATCCCCCTCTAGGAACACCAATACATGATGGGTCCACCTATCACATGTTACCAAACATAGAACAATAATATATCATATACCAAATAATTAACATGGAAAAAATTTCATCACATACAGAGTCAGAAAAAGAATAAAAAACATGAGTATCAGTAGCCATAAACACACACATGTGATCATACTCAAACATGGTATCATGATCTATGAATTCACACACATGTGATGAATCTCAATCATGGTATGACAATATAAAAACACAATGTAATATCATGGTAACAATTATATACATGGATTCTACATGGTAAGAAACATCCTATCTCAAGCCTATCGATTTCATCATCAAGGTTCATCAGGGTTTCATCTCATAAACTACATTCACACACTAATTAGAACATTCAATATACCAAGATTTTCTTGGAATAATTAAAGCAGACTATATCATGGGATCTATAATGAGTATTGATAAGGAATAAAGTCAATGTAATATATTAACATCAACATACTCATTAAAAACCACCACTATTAGTGGTGGGTCCAAATTTAGTCAATAAAAGTGAAATATGTCACTCAAGGAATAGAAAATGGAAAAGGGAGTTGAGGCCCCTCGAATTTAAATCAATATGAATAGCCTCTATATTCATGGTTTGATTCATCTAGTATGATTGAGAATTTATGGTTATGATTAATACAGTATTTTAAGGTATGAACCTCATTATAGGAATGGATTCATAGGTTCCTCCAAGGAGTATCTGGAATTCATACGGATTGAAGGAATCATCAAGAGGAAATCCAAATCAATTTAAAGGGGTATATAATTATTTAAACCACATTAAAGATCGTACATGTAATCCAAAGACAGTTCCCCTTGAAATGGTAAATATCTCAAAATAAGGCTAATAGTTTTGTCCATTTCAAAATCATACCAATATCTCTATATCCCCCACAATTTCATATACTAGGGTCATGTTGTTATTCTAAAATTGGGGAAAATGAACAGCCCCTATAGTGTGTTTCCCTACACTAATCCATTCTCTCTCACCATATCCTCCATAGCAGACATGGTGAGGACACTCATGTTGCATGGAAAAGTTCTGGACATAATTCTCTATGAGCATTGACACACCATCGACTTGTTGTTTTGGATTTTCTTCCTTAAAAATAACACAATAGGGACCACTATGGCCTACACCACAATAATGGTGTTTCTAATTTTGAACCAAAACCTTGTAAAAACACTTCCTAGAATACAAATCACTTTCAAGATACCCAATTCTCATAATAATTTTCCCAAAACATGGATTAAACTAAAATATTCAGTGCGAAAAAATGAAATAAGGATTAACATATTGGAAACAAATTTTATGAGGATTTAAAGTATGATATATTCCTACTGCATAACAATTAAATTTTCACCAAAAACATTATGGGCTTTGACTATTGTCAAGAAATATACATAGGATTCATCCTATAGGTACAAAACCAACATCATAAACCTTCCAAATCCATCATCAAGGGTCCATTTTCCTCCAGAATCCATTTACTTCATTCCTCATCCATTTAATTTCTCTATAATTTCATACAACCCCTCATTAGATCAGAATCCCAATGAAATTATTCCCCCTTTCCTGGAGAGACACATTCTCTCTAGGTGTTATAATATATTTCTTGTTGGCCTATATTACCAATATGAACATTCTTTACCTAGAGTGACATATTCCCTTCGGGTTGTCACTAACCATACACCATATAGGTCCATATTCCTTGTGAGTAAAACCTATCCTCATAAGGTTATAAACCCTCCCCGTTCAACTAGAAACAGACTCTGATGTGTGATCCCAACACCAACCATAATTAGGCTTCTTTCAACTAATCATATATATTTTATGATGTTAAACTTCATGCATTGATCCTTATCACAAGAACTTAAATGGTATGATGTGTATCATGAAGTGACACTAAACTGTACGGTTTCTAATTCCATTCACAAGGATACATAGAAAGATCTTTTGATGGTCATGATCCCAATACCATAAAATCATAATACCTCCATGGATGATGATAAAATATAGAGTGTAGAGCAAGTAGATTTAAACCATAGTACCTTAAGATCGAATATCACTAATCAGTAAATAAAAATATGGAGAACCTAAGAAATTTAAAATAATTTACATTTATACATTTTAGTGAAAACCATTTTGTAAAGGGGAAACTAGTCCTAAAATGGAACATGGGAAGGATTCATGAAAAAATATTAAATCTACAATAGTGTCTGAGAGATTACAAGAATCACCTAAAATGTTTTCTTAATCCTAATATCACTCCCTCTAGACCAATACTCATTGGAATGATTTTATGGAAAAACACACTAGTGACCACTGGCTATTGGAAATCATGTCAACAAAAACATTCATACCAAACAATTGTGAATGTGGCAGCATGAATGAGTTTCACATAAAAAAGAATGATGAAATCAAAGTGAATTATTTAATTCTGAAAGAGATTGGTCAATCATGTATTGGTTAGTATATTTCATTGACAAGTATTATTAAACAAGTTTTTTTATATTTTATGGGTTTACATAGAGATCCCTTCAATCCAAACTGATGATATCACCTCAACATCAAATATATGTCTCAATTTATTTCATGGATGGAGCCCCATAAAATCCAATGGCACTATTACAAATGCCACATCATCAATGAAAAGTAAAAATTGTGTTGGTTTGGTAGTATCATTTGAATAATAGTATCATGTCACCATTGATACTACATTAATACCTCCTTAACTTGAATCCCCACTAACAATATATTTAATGAATTTTTTTGGTGAGGAAGCAGACATTACCTATCTCAAATTCAAACAACTTCAAGATTCTCTCCATAGAGCATATAAAAAATAATCCCTTATTTCTGAGTGGTAGACATGAAGATAGACTATAGACTCACCCTGATTCAAAATTATTCTAGGAGGGATCTTGTAAACTTCCTTCCTCACCAGCATTGTTTGACATCATCCCCTCATCATCTTTTTGAGAATACCACCTGATATGTCCTTACTATAATCACCCAGACCTAAAAATCAATGATATATTTTCAGGGGTGGAGGTCTACTAATCATTGAGAGTATACACGTATCCCCAAATCCACTATATATGTTCACTAACATGATTTGGTAGCAACCGGTGAGTAGTTTTATATCCCTATTCATACCAAGAATGTCTACCAAAATATCCTTATAACATTAGAGGAACCAATTTTACATATCCTTACATCCCACAGGGGCCAAGAACATATTCCTAATCTCACGTATCAAGGTCTCTAATGCACTTTTGAGGCATCTAAAAGAGTAATTTACTATATCTCTTTAGAACAAGGGGTATACATGTATTATCTCACCCAAAAATAAATATTTTTAGTGTATGCTAATGAAACATAGATGAAATGAAATGTATTATATCCACAATCATATTTAATAATATGGATATATCCTCATTGGCACTAAATAATATCATCAATATATTTTTTAATAAAATTGATGGGAAGTATCATATCCATAATCACATCAATTAAAATTGCAGGCATATCCTATAAGGGTAGCAGAAGACATTCATCGGCATATCCTAATGACCATCAGGGGAATGTACATATTCCCAACTCTGCCACCATAGAATATAATCAAATATTTCAACAGATTATATAGACTTGGAAAATATTCCGACTCCTTTTTAGTAGGTTCTTTAGTATATTCTATTGCAGAATGAAAAACATGATTAGGAAAATTTCATCATTCCAGTTGCAGATCATCTACCCACATCAACAAAAACTTCATGGGATAGAAATATTCCCTCCAATTATGTAAGGTCCCATATTTATATCTCAATGTAAACATGTGAGATTCCTTATAAGACTCCCATACGTGAAGGTCATTATCAATAACACACAAGATCATCCACCCAACAGATAGAATCCTTTATAAAATCTTATTCGGGGTCGCAAAACATTCTGGAGTAGTCCCACATACCTACCCTACTCAATGATGGTGTTGTTCAGGCCCTAAATAATTTTCAATAGCATCCCTATAATATATTGACTCTTCATAAAAGGGAGGATGAATCTATAGTTTTTAAGTTCCTTCCTGAAATGTTTTTTCCAGTAGCTCAAGAGGTCCGCCCTAGAGAACCCTCCAAAAAGGTCTTCCTCATGGAGATATCAAGAACAATAATGGGAACTATTATCATGGAAAAATCTATTAAGATCCTCCCTAAATTTGGAATACCAATATACAAGATTTTTATCTTGTTACTGAATCAAACATTATAATCCCTAAAGATCCCTCCTAAGGAATTGGTCATAAGAATTCCTCTAGTGGTTATACATTGAGCCATAGTGGCTGACCTATCAATAATGGTGTTTTTGGTGAAGGTCCTCCCTATAATAGAATCTAATTTCACAAAACAATTCTCCCCTTTTTAAAGTGAATATGTTAAATATTTTATATCTTGAGGCACTCAAGAGATTAAGGTTAGTTAAAACAAGAACCTTATCTCTAATGAGGGATATTCTTTCTCAACAAGAAGATATCTTGAGTCAATAGTAAGTATTCATACCACTCTCAAATCACTAATATTTTAATACAACCAAGAATATTCATACTAAACTTGTTTCCCTCTGTAATTAAACAATGAAATGACCAATCAAGTATGATTAGATAAAATAATATCTCACTAAATAAGGATAGAATGTTGTGATTATGAGAAAAGATCTTACAAAAGACAACATACCATTCATATTGTGGACTTAGGCCACATTTTAGTATGTCATTCACCAAACATTGGGTAAATAAGGCATACATCATATTTTTATGAATCAATGGATAAATATTTTTCAATTGAAGGAATATATCTATATTATATGAAATATTAAAATCACATATATGAAATAGAATAATCACTTTATCAAATTTCCATGGTCTCTCTTTTAGTGGCCCAATTCTTTGAATTGGGAAGCCTATATGGAGATATCTAATGTAGGTGCTTAAAAGATTTTAAGAATCTAGATCTATTGTTTGGAAGTACTTAATATAATGTTAATATCAGAAAATGATATTATAGTGTCATATACTTTTAAATCATAAATATAATATCTTAATAGATTAATATTCATTACATAAAATATTTATCGTTTACATAATTGTTGAGGTCAAATATCTTCAGAGACATGGAAACATAAACAATTGGTTCTTAAAATATATACATCATCACTCACTTTTTTTTCATAACTATCACCCTTTATAGAAATATCATACTAATTAACTTTTTTCATAACATGGGGAAAGGAAACATAAAAAAGGTGACTTCTAGTACTAATTAAGGGTAAACAAGGGTGATATCAATGTTCACATATGTATAACATGAGAAAAATAAAATATGAATATAATCCTAACATTTTAAAACCATACCATGTATATCATGGATCATAAACATAAGGCATGAAATAAATATTGGCAGTTCCTAAGATATTAATTATAAACAAATTAAACCATATGATCCATGAGAGTATAACATTGGATTAATACATGAAACTTTGGAATACACATATGAATATAAATTAATTTCTTTAGTTGTCAAGTATATTTTCCAATACTATCATAGTTTAATGGGTTCAGTCCCAAAAACATCGTAGTAGTTAAGTTAAACACCCAAGACTTTCATAGTTGAAAAATTATCTGGCTGAACTGGGTCTAGTCCTCATTCGAGTCTGATTTAACTCATGAGATATCAATATTTACCCAATACATTGGAGGGATATATAGGTCTCACCTATCACATAAATAAAATCTAACATATGTGTTCCACAAACCATAAATCATTCATCTTATTAGAACCAATGAAAATAAATAATTTTCATAAACATTTCATCATAGAATAACACATATAAAATAAATGGGTTTTATAAAAATTTCATCATAGCATAACCCATTAAAAATAAATGGGTTTTATAACCATTTCATCATATAATCATAGAATAACCCATATAAAAACTATTTTTATAGAAATATTTTCAAAAAACTCAAAACATCTAGATAATGAATAAGTATGGTATCATTAGATCATATCCCCATAAAATCATAAGGGAAATCACGGGTTGTTGTCTTTTATGAAAAGAAATACCAATAAAATATCATTAATTTTTTTGAAGAAATTAAATTTTACATTTTGAAATCATTTATAAAAAATTGTGCAAATATAAAGGAAAAAATTTCATTCGAAATATACATTCTAAACTTATAAATTATTCATAAAATAAAAAATCATTATAGTGGTAAAACTCATTAATGTAATATAACATAAAAAATTATACTCAGAGTGTTAAAAAAAGGTAAAAATACCATCATTCAGAAAAGGACCAAAATATTCCATTCAAAACATTTTTTAAAAATAAATATTTGGTGAAAAATTATTTATAAATCATATGATAGTAGTAAAAACCTTATTTAAATCATTTTTATAAAATATGGATATAGATTAAAAGGGCTTTTTAGACAAATAGTGAAATGAATTCAATTTTCCTTAAAACCATATTTTATATCTCTTGAGTATATAAATTTATGAAAATAAAATAAAACTATGTATTTTAAATAAATAAATACATCATAAAAAATTAATAATCTTTATTGTGTGGCACATTCTAATATTTTATCATTTTAGGAATATTCCAAATAAATCCCAACAAACAATGAGATTGTGACATAGAACCCTGACCATGAGTCCAACGTTATTCTAAAGAACTATAACCTCTGGTATAATAAATTTAAATTTATTATAATTATATAATAGCTTAAAATATATGATTATAATATCATATATGATTCATTTTTATCATTTCCATTATCTCTTTTATCAATAATTCCATAAAATATTCATTTCTAGAAGTTAAATATTTCGTTTATCATGAGTATTTCTTCTCATTAGTTATATGCATTTTATATTCATCTTGGTTTCATAATATAAATAATATTATTCATAATATAAATATATTATATATTCATTATAAACATATTTATATTCATCTATAAAATTTAGATATAGAAAATTGAATTACTTTGTGCATGGACACGGTAGGTTGTACATAAGCATGAACACTGTTTTAATTCATTAACATATAGAAAAAAGAATTGTAAATAGTTATTAATCATTATAAGATAATTATTAAATCATATATATCATATATATTCATCAAATTATTCCTCGTTACTATCCAAGTAGCATGTAAATTAAAAAACGAATCACATCACTTCATGGAGGTGGTAGTGCACATGTACGCACGAACGACGACATCATTTCTCAAAGGATTAAATAGTAAGTAGGTATATGTGAAATTATAAATAGAAAAGTATAATTATATCATAAATATCTTATATGGTCATTAAACTCAATATAAAATAAATCTAAAAAATATAGGGATTTAAAATTAATTGTATTTCATAGTAGAGATGGTAAGTTATACATATGCATGAGCGATATACTCACTTCTCATTTGACAGTAAAGAGGGTTTAAAATGGTTTTTTTGTAAATATAATTACATTTAAAAATATTGAATATAGTGAACTTATTATTTTATGATATATAAAATAGATTTATATGAGGTAAATAAGAGTAGAAAATAAAGTAATCGGGTTACGGGATTACCTCTTCTTTGAAACGAATTCTTTAGACATCCAATAAAGGATTATAGTATTGGTATTTTTGGAAGAAAAAAATCTTGAAAATCAATATTATTTTTGATTAAAATTTTTATATTTTTTTAATATATAAGGCATAATGTATCATAAATAAGTGAAGGAGCATGTTCCCTTTTATAATTAAGGTGACAAACACTTTTAGAATTTTTCAAAAGATAAAATTATAATAAATTCATTCTCAGGAAAAATTATACCTAATGGATAGGTATTAAACTCTAATGTTATATAGGGTTTTAATACCATTGTAAATATAATTTGGAAAAGTTTTAGTGTCATTTTAAACCATATAATTTTTATTAACTCTTAGTTAACAAATATTAATTTTAACTACGGTAATAACATTTTCAATATGAAAGGTTCTAATTCTTACATATATTGTAGAAATTTTCCCATAATTGGACAATTTATAATATTTTTTAACACATAATATCCAAATTTTCTTATTTAAATTTTTTATTATTATTTTTAAATAATTTAATAATGTATTATTTTCATAAAATATCATTATTTTCAATTTTGACATTATTAATTTTATTTGAATTAAAAGACATAAAGACAAAGTTTTATTTAGATTATTATCTTTTAACAAAATAATAATTTTTTATATTAACATATAAAAGTTATGGAACTACATAAATTAAAAATATTATATCACTTTTAATTTTTTCAATCTAATTTATTTTAATTTTACATTAATTAAATAAATACAGTTTTGGAATTGTGTAAGTATTCAAGCTAATTATATAATAAGTAAAAATAGAAATAAATTACCATCACAAATATAATTTGATTATTCAAAAAATTAGTATTTTTTTATTCATTAATAGTTTTTCCCTTTGTGAACATGTAAAGGATATTTAAAAAAGAGAGGAATATTTTTTAATATGCTTTGATTTAAATAATATATAGGTCATTTTCATGGAAAAGTGTCTATTAAAAAACTAAATTTAGAGCCTAAGTTTATAAATTTGGAATTAACTTCATCCAATAATAATTAGGATGAATAATTATGGCCTTATCACTTGTTTTTTAATCTAGGTTTACCTGATTTACCATTTATATTTGTAATAAAATTTTCCATTGTTACTGTTCATATTAACCAAAAATAAAAAAGGTCTATTTTCCAAATTTTAACCTCATGATACCATATATGGAATCAATTTTATAAAATTAAATATAAATATGTGGAATAAAATAGTTTTAAAATAATCCTACAACACGTGATGAAAACACCTATTTAGAAAAATACTATTTTAAGCATAAATCTATTATTATTCTTATCCCAAACATAGTAAAAATATATAATTAATATTAAAACATTTTATTGAATATATAATATATAAATTTCATCAAAATCATTAAACAATAGTTATTAATTTAAATTATTAGGATAAAAATGCATTTTTCACATAAATATATTTTTTTAGAAAACATTTCCTATATTTTCAAATGCTTTTTATTTTCATTTCAAATTACTGGATAACTAAGGAATTAAATTTATAAACTTATAGACAACAAATTGTAATAATTTATTTAGTCATATTCATGTATTCTAATATAGTGTGTATGTGATAATGGATACATAATATTTTAATGATGTTACCTGGTTCGTCTACACTAATTGTTATGTTTAACACAACATATCGAAGAAACAAAATTATATTGAGGGAAATATTTCCTATAAATATCAGTGTGTTATATTCTATGACATTAAAAATGAATTTATATACTAACATTAATCACTATTATGTTAAATAAAAGAGTAATATTTACCTCATAGCATCCTCAAGTTCACACTTAGCTTCCTCAAATTGGTGTTTTCGCCACAAAACAATTACAATGTGAGTGGTCTCATTTCATAGAAAATTCTATCTGAAATACAAAATCTCTCATGGTTGTTCTTCAAAAGAAATGTCTCACTCCAATGGTATGGCCTCTGAGTTCTGTATATGTTAAGGATCAGGCATGTACTTCCATGGGAATGATACATAGAATATATCATAAACATGACAAATATTTGGTGAAACCTCCAACCTATAAGATTACATCCCGATATGATAAATTATTTTAAAATTACCTATATACCTTGGAATTGTATTTCCATTATTTCTAAATATCATCACTCTATTCTAGGGATGTATTCATATAAATACCTTTTCACCTACGTTAACCTCCATATATTTCCAATGATTATCACTATAACTTTTTTTGACTATGAGCTACTCTTATGGGTTGTTTAATTTTTCTAACCTTATTTACCATTTCTTCTACTAGATCGGATCCCAATATCATTCTTTATCAAACTTTATTCAATCATGTTGGAGTTTTACACTTCCTACCATAGAGGTCTTCGTAACAATCTATCAAAATGTTGGAGTAAAATTTACTCTTTTATGAAAATTCCACCAAATGAATGTGTTGATTTCAACAAACTTTGAAATCCATGGATAAATATCTCAACATGTAATCTAGAGTTTTAATGGTCCTCTCTCACTGAAAATCTATCTTAGGATGATAAGTAGTGCAGAAACATAACTCTATATTGATAGTCTGCTAAATACTTCTCCAAAATGACGATGTAAACATTAGATCATAATCAGATATAATTGATAGTGGTACATAATGAAATATTACAAGTTTCTTAATTTATAAGAGGTAAATATTCTCTAATATAAATGAGGTGTGATAACTTTTAATGATGATCAACTAAAAAAAATATTATTCTTTCCATATGATGTTTTGGGGTGTCCACGAAAAAATCCAGGGTAACATTTTTCCATTTCTATTCTATTTTGGGTAATGATTATAAAATCAACATATATATATGTCTCTTGGACATAAATTACATACATTTCAGGAAAAATAATCATACTTTTCAATATATCTCTTTATTCTACCAAATAAATAATACTCTTCCAAATCTATATATATATTTGTACATCTAGGATGAATAGAAAATGAAGAACTTTTAGCCTCATCCATCATCTCTTTTGTAAAATATAGTATTATAGGGTAACATAAATTTCTTCTAAACCTTTTTATTCCATCATAATAAATGTTTAACTCAAGAAAATTTATCACCCTCTTTTTAATCTATGCATCTTCCTTATATAACTTTTTATTCATTATGTCAATATATGGTCGAACACTCATTTGAGAAAGATAATATTTCTCCCCTTCATTCAAGATTTTAGGGTCCTTAATTTTTAAGTATATAAATATTGGATATTTTGTGATCCTTATCATAGATAATCTAGAATGATCCTTTTGACATAGAGAATTTTCTACCTTGCTCACTTTCCCATGGTGGTAATGTGTTGAGAATTTAAACTCTTTTATCAACTCCAACCATATTATTGATAAAATATTCAACACTTTTTATGAATATATAATTTAAAATTTTATGATTATTATATTTGTCACTCTTTTATCTATAAATATAATTACTTCACAAATTTAATGAAAAAATCTACTACAGCTAATTCCAAATCTTGATTTGGTTAATGTTTCTCATAGAAATTTAATTATAATGAGTCATAAGTTTTAACTATATCATTCTTCATGACGATACATCCTAGTACCTTCCTTGATGCATCATTATAGATTACAAAACCTTCTTTATTAAAGGTTATTGTAAGCATAGGTGCTCTAAATATCTTTCTCTTATGATCCTTAAAACATTTCTCACATTTATCCATCCAAAAGAAACTTTCATCCTTTCCTAATTAACTTGAAGAATGGATTAAATACTGGGTAAAATTATCCAAAAAAGAGCTGATAATATCAATCTGAACTAAGAAAACTATAGATCTGAATCATAGTGGTTTGTATGGTGCAATGTTAAATAACTTTTTTATTTGAAGGGTCTACTAATATATCTTTACTTGGGATTATATGACCTATTAATGAAACATTATGAAGAAAAAATTCACACTTGTTGAATTTATTATAAATATTCTCATTCCTTATGGTCTTTAGCACAATTATCAAATGATCTTCATTATCTTACTTGGTATTTTAATAAATAATAATATTGTCTATAAATACAATCACAAAACTATCATGGTAATCTCAAAATATTATATTAATTAAATTCATGTAGATAGTGGGGTAACTAGTTAGACGAAATCACATCACTATAAATACAGTTTCGAAACCTTATATAGAATGTTATATTGGTTATATCATCCTTCGTGACACTTAATTTATGATATACAGAACAAATATCAATATTGTAAATGTATTGTGCTCTGTATAGATGATCAAACAAGTCATAAAGACAGGGTATAAAATACTTGTTCTTGATAGTGATCAGATTATGTTTTGATAATCAATAGAGTGTCATTGATCCTTCTTTTTTCTTAAAAATGGAATAGAATTACCCTAAGATGATTAACTTGGCCTAATGAATCCATTTCCAATATTATCATGGATTTTATTATTTAATTATTTCAACTAATTTGGTTCCATTCAATATGGATTTTTGGATATAAGTGTATCATTAGGTCTCATTTCTATTGAAAACTAAACATCAAAATTCAGTGGAAGACTAGGAAATTATTTAAGAAATACATCAATAAATGACCACACAATAGAAATATCTTTGATGTTGAGTTTCTACAAAACCGTATAAGATAAATGAAACATTTTAATAAGAATCATGACCCATATGATGGATGTAATATCCATCAGAAGTTCATTTTTTACATCCCACTGATATGAGATCAATGTTTGGTTTAGAATATCCGTCTGAACTTACCGTCCTTAGAAATTTATGTGGGATATATTTAAATAAAGGAAATACATGCACAAAATTACATCAAATTCAACTAAAAGGATAATGATAACATTCTCAACAAACATATTCCTAGAAACTTCAACTAGAGAAGAATCATATAATTGGGATGAGTTCATTGTACCATTATGGGGTTTTACTGCTAAATCAAAATCTAATTTGTTATTTAGTTCTTTCATACTCTTCAAAAATTCTATATATATAAAATATTGGCTAGATATATAATAGAATAATACATTATCAGTTCTAAAGTGGATGGTTAGTGTACCTTTCAACAGGTCCTTATTATACCCCTCATCAAAAACAGTGATCACATGAGATTTCCATTTTTCATTAGAATTAAGAGGTTTTTGACATTGATCATCGCCGTTATCCTTTAGATTTGGGAACTAGTTAAAATAATTTTCATACTCATTTCATTTAGAATGTTAGAGTGTTGTTGGTTCATTCTGTGGGGCTTTCACTCTATTCATATCAATATCTAACTTCTTCCTATAACTTTGGCATTCTATTTCCTGATGACCTTTTTTCCATACTTGAAAAATTTACTAGTTCCATTAGCGAAATATTCCCAATGATTCAATTCACACTTCAAGCATAAAGGAAGGATCATCTTCTTCTTTATATGCTTTTAATAATTTTCATTAAATTATATTTTTCTTTTATTATTAAAACCGTGAGATTGATTGGTAATTCTAATCTCTATCTTTACCTAGAGATCACATAGAATGATTTTTTATATAGGTAATAAATTCCCTTATGGATATATCCCTTCAGAGACTTGGTTTTACGATACTAAATAATCGATAAACCTTACTTTCAGGTTCAGTTCTAATACTGGAATCATACATCTCAAGTATTTTAAGATTTTCCTCAAAGGTACAAACATATTTATTATCCTTATTTTTTAACTAAAGTAATTATGTTTACATTTTATTACAATGAATAATAGTAAAGTTCTTATTGAAAGATAAGATTTAAAATACATTCCACTAAATAGATTCAATTTCTTTTTGTTACCTCGTGTTCTTTGTAAGAGTCCAATACTGATCTTATTCCCCTTCCAAATGATAAATTTCCATAATAAAATTCTAATATTCTAAACACTAAAGAATAAAAAATATATTTTAAATGGTACTAATACATTTCTCAATGACTAGTGGATCAGAAGTCCAATTAAAAGAAGTTGTACATTTTCTCATGATGGCCTCAATAGAATGTTGTTCCCTCATTTTCTCATTGGGATGCTCAGTGTGACTCACAGCTTTAGAAACTTGTGTGATCATAAAAACAATATTTTATATTCTATATCTTATAACATTTAGTTTCTCATGAGTTAAATTTTTTAGTCTTACATTTAATTTAGCATTAATATGATTCTTTCAAGTTCTATCCATTGACTAAAACCAACAAATCAAACTTTGATAAAATAATTCATGGTGGGAAATCATATAATCATGAAAAATAATTTATAGGATGTATAAATCAAGATACCTTATTCCTTGAGGGATTATGATTATCCACGTTCATTATTTATAATTAACAAAACATTAGGATTTTATCGTATAAATAGACTAATCCCTAGTGTTCATAAAAATATTTATCATCCTTGTTTTCAAAGGTTTATTGAACCTCACTCTGATACAAACTATAGTGACCCATGCATTTCATATATATATATATATATATTACATATTAATAGGTGAATATTAATTATATAATATTTCAATCCATGCTAGAATATTTTAGGTCTTGTATCTATGGAAACAATAAAATATAAACAACTAGTCCATAAAAATATTTAAATAGTATTCCACTTGTTTCTTCATAACTAGAACCTTTCTTAAACATATAATACTTAATAACTTTCTTCATAACTTATGGAAAGGAAACCTAAAAAATATATGATCTCTTGTTATCAGTAAGGGTAAAAAATGGAGATATCAACGGTTGTATAAGTATAACATGATAAAAAGTGTATAAGAATTGAGCATGTCATTTTAAAACCATACCCGATATATTACATATCATAATCTTGATTCATGGAATAAATATTGGTTGTTCATAGCACATTATTCATAAATGAATTAAATAACTTGATCTATGAGTGCATAACATTGGAATAAGGCATGCAATTTTTAAATATACATATTTATATAAAATCATTTCCTTAGTAATCAAAGATCTTTTACAAGACTATCATAGTGGAAAGGTTTTAATCCCCAGGCCATTTAAGTAGTCAAATTTCACTCCCTTGACTATAATTTTGGAAAAATTCTATTATATATTGGGTTCACTCTACATTTTAGTCCTTTTTATCTCATGTGATATAAATCTTTTCCCATCACATTAGTAGAAGATATATGTCCCACCTATCACAAAATGTAAATCATATATATTTTTGCGACAAGATCATAAATCATTCATCATATTAGAACCCATGAAAAGAAATAGGTTTCATAAACATTTCATTATATCATATCCCATGTAAAATAAATTGGTCTCAGAAACATTTCATCATTTCATCATAGCATAACAAATTGAAAATAAAGTGATTTCATAAAAATATTTCCATAATAAATGTAAACCTTAAATATAATGAATACAGATTGTATAATTAGAACATATCCCTATTAAATAATAACTAAAATCAAGGGCTTTGGTATTTGATGAATTTAAAAATAATTAAAATGTCATTAAAACATTCTTGAGGAAAATAAACTTTCCATATTTAAATAACATATTTAATCTATGAAAATATAAAGTAAAATATTTCTCAGAACATAAAATTGAAAATATATAAATTAATATTCAAATAAAAAACTATTCATGATTGTGGGAAAATTCATTCATGATGTATAACTTAAAAATAATTCCTCTCACACTATTAGAAAAAGTTGAAATGTACCTCATTTAGAAAATGATAAAATGTTCCAATCAATCCATTTTTTAAAAAGTAAAATATTGGTAAAAGTGACATTAAACAATCATAAGGGAATAATAAAAACCCTCTTTAATTTTTTTTTAGAAAATATAGACATGGAAGAAAAAAAAATTCAAATTAAGAGAGAAATGAAGTCAATTTTCCTTAAAAACACACTTTCGATATATTGAGTACTTAAGATTAGTTAAATTAAATAAAAAATTTATTTAAAAGAAATAAATATAGTATAAGTAAATTAATATGTTTTATTTATTGTCATATAATAATATTTTATCATCCTAGGAATAGTCATAATCAATCCGGATAAACAATGATATTGTGACATAAAACCCTTAACTCATGTTCTTCTTAATTTGAAATCAATATAACCTCACATATAATAAATTTTAAATTTTTTATAATTTAATATCAGAGTAATATTTATACCTATAATATTATATATTATTCCTTTATTACATTTCAAAACCCCCTTTTATCATTAATTCCTTAAAATTATCATTTTCAGGATTTAACTGTTAAGTTTATCCTGATTATTACAGATCACTAGTTCAAATCCTTATAAATTTATCTCATTTATATAATATAAAAAATATTAATCATGATAGAAATATTATATATATTAATTATATACCTATTTATAGTCATCTGAAAAAGTTAGATATTGAAAAATGAATTACACCTTTAATAGAGACGGTAGGTCATGCATACATATAAATGCTATTTTTCTTTTTTGATAGATGGAGTAAAAAATGTTAAATATTAATTAATCTTTATAGGATAATTATTATATCATATATATTCATCAAATTATTCTTCATTATCATCCAATTAAAATATAAATGAAAAATTAATCACATTTCTTTGTGTAGGTGGTAATCCACACGTATGCATGAATGACATTATCATATCCCAAAGGATTGGATGGTAAGTAGGTAGATATGATATTATAATTCAAAAAGTATAATTATATTATAAATATAATATATAAATATTAAATTCATCATAATAATCATCCATAAAATATGGTGATGAAAAATGGATTATATTTCTATGTCGAGATGGTAAACTGTATGTATGCATTAGCGATAATTTCACTTATCATTTGATGAGAAAGAGGGTGTATAATGGTAAGTTCATAATAATAATTAAATTTAAACGTTTTAATGGAAATAAATTTATTATCTAATGAAACATACCATATATTTGGATTAGTTAAAGTAGAGTAGAAAAGAATGTTATTAGGTAAGGCAATTACCTCTTCTTTGGAATGACTCCTTTTGATTGCCTCTAAAGGATTCTAGGGTTGATATTTTGGAATGATCAAGAACTCTAGAATGTGTATAGGTAAGTTGATAATGTAAATTGGTAGTTTTTTTAGCAATAAGGATCAAATTAGTGTAAATAATTGAGGAAGGGCATTCCCTTTTATAATTGAGGTGAAGGGAACTTTAGGTATTTCTAAAACGATTAAATCATAATAAATTAATTCTAAAGAAAAATGACCCCAAATAGTCATTTGTTAGAATATAAGGTAGAATATGTTTTTAATTATATTAAAAACTAAATTTTTTATTAGTTTTTGTGTCAATATTTTACTTATAATTTTGATTTTTCCCTTAGCTAAATAATTTAAATTTCAACTATAGCAATAACTTTTTCAATATTAAAGGTTGTAATTTTTATGTATAAGGTGATAATTATCCCATAAATGCAAAATTTAAAATATTTAGACCATATAATATCCAATTTTCATTATTTAACTATTTTTTATTATTTGTAAATAAATTAATAAAATATTATTCGGATAATATATTATTTTTTTAATATTAACACTATTAATTTAATTTGACTTAAAATACATAATTACAATGTTTGAATTCCAATAAAATATATTAAAAAACACTAATATTCCATATTCACCTATAAAATTCATATAAAATTATACCTTCCTCAAATTATATCACTTCTAAGATTTTCAAAATCATTTAATTTAACTTTTCATTAATTGAGTTAATACTATTTTGGCGTTGTGTATGAATTTAAGTTAATTATATAATACATAAAAATTATAATAAATTACCATCATGAATATAATTTAATTATTAAAAAAAAATATTAATATAAATTAATAACTAGTTATTTTCCTTATCTTAACAGATAAATGATATTAAAAACAAAGAGAGTGACATTTTGTAACTTTCTTTGATTTAATAATACATAATTCATTTTCATGAGAAAATGTCCATTAAAAAACAAAATTTAGATCCTAAGGTGTTAAGGGTATAATTAAAATCATCCAAAAATAATTTATATGATTAATTATATCCTTATCACTTGTTTTTAATCAATATTAATCTGATTTATCCTTTACCAAGGTGATAATTTTTACAATGTTGCAATTCATATTGACCAAAAATAAAAATGATGTGTTTTAAAAAAATTAACCTCCTAATTCAAAATATATAGTATATCATATCAAATTAAAATTTTAAATGTTTAAGAAATTAATTTCAAATGTATTTTTCAAAAAGAGATGAAAATGTTTTTGGAAAAATTTAATTTTAAGCATAAAACTTGGTTTATTCTAGTCCCACGGTCGGAAAAATATTTAAATGATTATACAAAAAATATTTAATATATAATATATAAATTTAATTAAAATAATTCACCAATAGTTATAAATTTAATTTATTATGATAAAAAATCATTATGAACATAAAAATATTTTTCCAGAAATACATTTCCTTTATTTTTAAACATTTTTTATATTCATTTCTAATTAACTGATAACTAATGAATTAATTTTATACATGTGTAAACAATAAATTTTAATAATTTAGTTAGTCTTATTTATTCCAATTAATAAAACATCTAAGCGATAACGGACAAATAATATTTTAATAATGATATGTGGTCCATCTAAACATGTTTTTGTGTGTAACACAATCTATCAAATAAAATAAAATTATTTATAGATAAATATTTCCTATAATTGTTAGGGTATTATAGAGGTGAAAATGGAGAACATAATTTTATCCCACTCCCCAATAAACATAATATATTGATAATTATTTCATTCAATTTTATTAATTCATGAATAAATATTGAGCCCAATCTCTACACATGTTATACATCTTCTCTAACAGGGTCCCATTATCTCTAAAACTCAAAAATGGTGATCTTAGTGGAAAAAATATATCAAGATACTCTTGTATCAAGACTAAATAATGGTTTAACAATATTCTAATCAAATTATATCCAAATCCAAAACTGAATAATTGCCCTAAATAGTGAGATTCTTAATTTTAGAACATGAACTGGATCTACCTCATTCTTGGATGAATGCTTGAAAAATCAGACGGAAAAAAAGTGATTATCATAGATATTCAAAATTATGAGCAACTCCATCCCATATTTAGTGGGGAGTGCATACCTCTATCACTTCCTTGGGGACTGTTAAATCACCTATTGTACTATATATTAATAGCACCAGAACCAAATCAACCCCAACCCATAGGGTTGAGGGATTTTTTACCACAACCTACTCATAATCCATGAAAATAAATCTTCACAAGTCTGGGAGAAGCATCATAAGAAATCCATTCATGGTTTCTCTAATTTTAAGAACCATAAACCAATTTGGAAACATGCTTGATATTATTTTATGGATAATATATTCAGATCACCTATCATAATTTAGTTTTTAGGAAGCATTGGAAGGAGAAGAAAAATACTGTTAGGGGTTGCAAGATGAGATAGTATTTCATCAAGGGAAATAGTTAGATTTATTGTGACTTACCTATCAAAAGATAATAAGAGGAAGTTTAATACTATTATAATTTTTATGAAGACATGGATACCAAAATATAATATACATTAGAAAACATCGTTGGTGTTGTCTCCATATGTGACTTAGAACATGATATCAGTGCAAAAGAGCATGATGAGGAAGACCCTATTAAAAATATTTTGCATACTGAAATACTAGAAGAAGGTGTGTGTGAATTTCAACAAATTCATAACAAAAATTTTGGGGCTCCCCTAAATTCCTAGTTTCCACCTCTACGTCAGAATTTATGAATAAAAATGGAAGGTTGTGGCTATATCCCACTCATTTCCTAAAGATTTTAATCCACCTATCACTGAATAGGGATTTTATTAATATGAAATTTAGATAATGGATTTAAAGAAAATCAATACAGAAATATAAATCGGTAATATAACCATTGAGTATAACCTCTAAACATAGTATTTCATTTTTTTCATCTACAAATCTCCCTGAACACAGGGAATTTTCACCATTGATGATAGAATAATACAGTCATCCAAAAAATATAGGATCTAGGAAACCTATATTTCTAAACTCATTGGTAGGTTAATATTATCAGTTACCTCCAATGTGGTTATATATAGTACCATTTTAATTATGCTACCCTAGGCTGGCCCATACTAACTATTAGTAAAAATGTGTGAAATCTGGACATATTAGGATATTCCCACTACCTCTTACCTAGTGTCTAGTCATCCAAATATTTTTATAGAGTAGATTGACTTCAGTAAACCTCTATAAGATTTAATGTATGACATGAAATATTGGTATGTACTAGTTACACCAGAAATAACGTCTTTCCCCAAATGGGTGACCATGAATCCTTCTATACCCAACTTTTTAAATCCAACTTTTTCAACGATAAATGGAACTAGGGACTTTAAGCAACATCTAACACACATTTTATCTCAATGAGGTATTGTTATGGGGACCCTAAAGAAGAAATGGTAAGCTAAGATAAGATGATTGTTGTATACTCTGGATGGACCATCATTTGTCTGGAATAGAAATATTCCAATGAGATTACTCACAATATTGGAAGATATCCTACAGTATTCTCTATACCAATTTAGTTTAAAATTGAGACCGAATATGATACATGAACTCTTAAATAGTATATAATATTAGAATGAGAGAGTTTTATAATTTTTTTCTATGTTAAATGGTTTGACCTACACATTAAAATTTCCCCCAAGATAATTTATTGGGAATATGGATAGAACATATATATGATTTGTTATAAATTCTTCTCATTTTGGTAAAATATAAAGGAATATCCCATGATTTTTTATAGTTTTATTGAGGTTGTAATATTATATTCATTGTGACAAAGTTTAAGTATTTAACAAGAGAAAAAGTTCAAGAAAAAAGGATAGAAAAAGTAAAAAAATGAAACACATAATCTAACTCTGAAAAAAAACCCAATATCATATGGTAAATCTTCTTGAATTCCAACAAACAATGTAATCCTCATCAGGATGGAAGAAAAGATCATAGACACATGCAGTATGAAGACCCAAATAATAATTCTTATTTTATTTTAAACTAGTAGGTTGTTTGGTAGTTCAACTCAGCTATGAGAAATAATTTTCTAAAGAAACTAATTCACATAAATCTCAATCATGCTGGCCTCAGAAACACCCAAAATTTCCATCCTTTTAATCAAATGTTTAGAATCACCATCTAATACTGTTTTTACTTCAAAGGAATCATTTATAAGATGGTAGGTTCTAAAATGGTAAAAATGAGATATATGATATCACAAGTGGCTTATTTTTCCTCCATCCCACCAGAATTGGATGAATAATGATAGTATGTCCCAAGAAATGGATCGCAAAATGTATATGATTAAGTGACTAGAATTATAGTCAATCGAGTGTATTTAATCCTCAGGAAACAACTCAATCAACCATTTGTGACCCAAAATCCTTCTAAAAGGGATGATTAAAATTCTTAATAACCAAAACCATATAAAGTTAAGACTTCAATAAATAGGGATCATAGGTATAAAAAGATAAAATCAAAAGAATTTGAACTCATGTTGATGCATAAATTGGTTAAAAACCTCCCAACCTTTATAAAAATTTCACTTAGAGTATACGAAATGCTCTTCCAAATGGTTTATTAGGAACCGGTTCATCAAAAAAATCCTCTTAAAAAAAGAGATTATACTTGTCTATATCAATGTGATTCACTTTGTAAATCCATTATCTGGTGAAGATAATATAGATGGTCTTGAATTAACCCACTCATAATTGGTTATAGTGAGTAAGTGGTCGTCATGGATAACATGGTTTAGCAAGATAAGGTCAATATAGATCTCATTCCTTGGATTGTATCCCTACTTAGAATATATATTATATAAATACCCTAAATTAGTCACTCAAGTGGGGTCATTAGGAGTTCCATTCTACTATGGAATTATTCACATTTTATTTAATCCTAATTATACTAGATAGTCTATTGGAAAATCAATATATGTCTGGTCAGTTCTAAAATATGGGAAGAAGAACTCGAACTAATCCATAAGTGAGAAATATTCCATCTAGTTATGATTAGTTAAATAATAAACTAGCATATAAAACCTTATCTCCCAATCCCTATACTAAGGATAAACCCTAAGTGGGGAAGCACAGAACTCTAGCTCAGAAGTATGAAATCTTCAAACTGATAGCTTCCATTCTAGAAAATATTTCAATTCTTAACACCCTTCATCTTTATGAGGAGATTCAAGATTCACTTATTGATGATCTCCTAGTCCCTAAATATTTTTAAGTTGTGTTCACTACTTCTGAAGTATATTTTTTAGATACTAACCCTATTTAGTGTCATGAGGTTATTTACTTTATATAGAATGATAGTCAAACTCTCATACATGTAAATTTCAGGCCCTTGTAAATATTTAAAACTTTGAAAACATTGATGTTCCAAAAACCCTCATTGATAAAAATTCCCGAATCAACCTTATATTGGGTTGGATGTTCTAACAATTAGGAAATATCAATGTTTATTTTTATCCCTCTATAATATAAATCAAAATTATTGACAAAATTGAACAAAAAAACACTTGACTAAATTAAACTCATTTCTTATTTTGGGCCCTTTTCAATGATTTAATGTTCATGATTTTCCATTTGGAAACAACAATCATTGTCTTATTATGAATAAAATGGATCCATTCTCAAATGATAGTAATGTTATCATATCACCAATGTCACAAGTACTCTATAAACATACAAGTTGTAGTGTTTCATGGTGATGTTTCATATTTTGACTCTCTCAAATCTCATTACATAGATATGATATTCTATCAAAGGTAGGGAAGACAACTAATAACTGATAGTGTTGTTTTAGTCACTACCTCTAACAGACTAGAAATGACTCCTATCAACGCATTCCATGAACTGAACATAGATTACATGTTCTATATCAATTGAATTAAGTTAATTACCCATGATCTAGGGATTTTTTGTTCCATAAAAACTCCCTTATAAGTGAAATGGACATTTTATCACCTTGATTTCATATGATGGATAACTTAAAGTTCCCGAGGAAAAACTCCATTATCAAGATATAAAATATGTGATACCATCTATATAGATAAATATTTTCCTCGGTATCTCTAAAAAATGTTTCAATGATTGATATTTATCCCCAATCAGCACAACATGTTCTTTGACTAACTAGATAAGATTTTCATGCGAATATGTAATGACTAAGGATAGTTTATGTTTTTCTCCATATTCATGATATTAGTATATCAACTGAAACTAGTTTCACTAAATAAGGATATAATCCCAGAAATAATGATGATTCCACAGAGAAAAAGATATTCATATATATCCAATAACTAAGGAGATCATTGAATCACTATCTAGATCATAAAATGATCCCACATCACTGTAGGAAATTAAAATAACTTAATGTAATCTCATGAATCATAGGATATTAGTACTTATTCTTTCCCTAATGATAGTAAATAAGGGGAAGAGCATATCTAGAATTCTCATAATAGTGATTCTCATAAATAAATATAATACACACCTTGATATTACACCCCATTATTCATATATTATATCAATTTTCCTTCATTGTCTCGAGGTCTTAATAGCATTCTTTTGTCACCCACTTCCATTGAAATTGAATAATAGGAAGAAGATGAAGAGTATCTCAAAGATTCCCCTCAAAAATTTATGGATGAAAAAAACCACCATTATTGATGACCTCATACAAGTGAATCTGGGTATATAAGAAGACCTGTGACTGACCATAATTAGGGGTTCCATGTATCCCAAAGAATAAGAGATACAAATCTCATTCTTAAAGTATGACCAATATGTATTCAAGTGGAATTATATTGAAATTAGGTGACTTGATCCTGATGTAGTAACCCATCATTTTGGTCTTCTTGAAGATCAGAATGGCTAAAATAATGTATCCATAATAATTCTTCAAACTCATACTACTATGGTAGAAGTCAAATTTGAAAATATCATCAAATATAACTTTATTCTGGAGGTTCATATCCCTAAATAGCTATCCAAAATCATCCCCATGAATAAAAAGAACCTGAAAATCAATAAACTCACCTAATATAGGGATCTCAACTATTTTTCAAAAATTATGACTTTTTGGTCGCTATCATATAACTTTTGATCAATGAAACAACTGGCTTGTAGGCCCTATCCTTCATGGAAAAATATGTCATCTATAATAAAATTCAGATGTCTATTTAAGAATAGAAAGACACCACTTTCAAGGAGCTCCATACACTGTATATTTATTGATTAATTCTCTACATCTTGAAGAATTATAAACTCACATATCAACATACCATGAACTATGTTGTCAATATTTTGTGGGGAAAACTGTGGAATGTTACATGGATGGTATGGTTTTAAAATATCAGGTGTCCTTTAATCTTCTTTCTACCCCTGAAATAGTTTTTGATAAATTGCGACTACACAACCTGAAGACAAACCAACAAAAATATAGTTTTTAGGTAAAATTATAAAATTTTCATGGATTATTGGATTGCCATCGTGACATCTAGGTCGACATCAAGAAAACCTAGGTGACCATTAACATTCCAAATCCTTGAATCTTATAAAGTTAATATATATTCAAGGAATCATTTCCTATATAATTATAATCATGGAAATCATATCTACAAAGTACCTACCCTTTAACAAGCTCTTAAATAATGAATTTACTTATTGGTTTGATGGATATTATCAAGATGGTTTTGGATATATGAAGTAATTTCTATCAATCCCACCCTTATTGATGTTTCCAATTGATGAAAAGTAACCTGATCTATACATATAAAATTTATAGTGATCACTCAGTTCCTTTATCTTAACAAATAATGATTTAGTAAAAAAAATTCTCTTTACCAACTTAGGTTAACCATGATAGATACTGAGACTCATTATTTTAACATTGTGAAGAATTTTCATGAATTGATCTATATAGTTAATAAATTTAGAAAATACATGAATCATTAGAAGAACTGATTTGTATCTTCTGTTGACCTTATCTAATATATCCTTAATCTTTTTTGTTGAATGGATGGTTGGTATGGTGGGATGTCATTCTGTAGTAGTTTTATATTCATTTTTTACCATATAAGGCAGTCAAAGGGAAAATATTGATAGAATTTCTTATAAAATTCCTACCTTGGATAGTATACTGGTGGATACATAATTACCTGATGAATAGGTATTATCTATTCATGACTCTCCCCAACCATTGAAGATGTATTTCAATGGATCTCTCATAAGTAAAATAGGGATATTGAAGGAAAATCAATACTCAATAGTGTCATCTGATGAATTTTCTGTATCTCTCCAACAAAGGCAGTTTTCAATATTCCTTTCTATTATTTGAAAATTGAACCGATAGTGAAGTAGAATATTCTTCTCCCATTATAGGTTTGTAATTTTCTCTATAGGTTATTGTTTCCTAACTAAATATCAAGGGTGATTCGGAGTTATTAGAAAAATAGATAAATAGAAAAAATACTTTTAATAAAGAGGAAATAATTCCCTTAGTCTATTATATATGAGGGATGATGGTGGAATTCCACTCTGATACAACACTATTTAATTTCCAACACTCACAAAACACCCATAAAAATGCATCAATTAATGAATTCATAGACTTATAAGGTACAAATCAGGATGTTATAGTCATCAGTACTACACGCCATAGGGTGGTGTCCCCGTTAATTGACAATGGTGAGGAAAAGATTTATGAGATGAACACTACTCTGGAATAAGGTTGGAAGATAAACTCACTAAATGATACTTCCATGTGAGGGATGTCCCGCATATTTTACTCTCTCTAAATCAGTAATATTCCATTAGATTAAGCTAAAAAGGATCACATTTTATAGTGGGTAGTAAACTTCAATCATTATGACGGACTGAATTCTATAAATGTACTCTATAAGTGATTTTTTATGTATTCCTTTTCAAATGTATTTAAGGAAGAGATACCATCCATATTATCAAAGAATTACACATAGGAAATTGTGGTTCTCATTAATTTGGGAAGATGATATCTCATCAGATCAAGTAAATTAGATATTTATAGACATAAATATAGCAACCTGGGCCTCTCTTAAATGGCCCAAACACCATCATTTTTTATTCATTTCGATAATCCCCGTTTTAAGGGTTAAAGAGTATCCCATTCATTATATTGCCCATAGGCTTCGTGAAATTATAGGACCTGAAGGTCTTAATGAATTACATCCCAGACTATAACTACTTGGAACTTCCCCTCCCCTATGTCTACATCGTGATCATCTATCCACCATTGCTTAGATGTTCGGCTAGCTATTTTGTGAAATGATTAACATGCCTAGTACTGATAAAAAATTCCACACCCTATCATTCTTTTAAATCTAATATCTCAGCTCTGGTTATTGTTCCTTTCTCTGAATTATCATATAGAGCATATTCTTTGTAGAATTTTTCTGGTTTGCATCTTCACATTAGGTGGCCTGAAGGCCTTAAGGTGGCCCGAAGGACGAAAGGTGGCTCGGAAGCTTTACTAATGTGAGGTCTTGGGTGGCCCAGGATCCTTAAGGACTCCAGGCCCAAACTGGTGGCCCGAAGGTGAATAGTTTTGGCTGCTATAATACTAAATAGTAACTTCTACAATACCTGCTACAGTAACTACTACAATACTACTACAACAACACAAAAATATGCCTCCACTAGGATTCAAACCTAGTTTTTGTGGATTCAGTTGAATATTCCTCCTCAATTTGGATTAGGCTCATATGCATGACCAAGGATTCTTATTTAGGGATATTACATCTTTTTAGAATAATATTGAATACATTAAAAAACACATGCCTAATGACTATAATAGTTTAGTGTCCTTGGAGACTAGCTAAAAAATATTATAACTTCATGAATGATCTTAAAAATATCCCATAAAGAACTTACCCTCCAGTATTCTCCACAAAAACACACTAATTAAAACCATTATTCATAAATAGGTGAAAGTAAACATAATAAAGAATGAGATTAGATGCTTGGTAAGGGTAAGAAATTGAGACATCAATGATCATTTAATTATTACATGAGCATAAGGGTATGAGGATATGAGATTAAAATTTTAAATTCAATCCCTACAAACCAAATATCCTAATCTAGAGGCATGTAATAAAACTTATCATGTCATTAGACATGAATCATAAAAAATAATATAACGGGATCCATAAGAGAACATAATTGGAATAATACATAGAGTTATGACATACACAATATAATATAACATTGTGAAAATGTATAAATAGAAATAGGTTCACTCATTATATTAAGTACATGAAATCAGAACCTCACATAAACTTATTTATATGAAACCAGGTCCACACATAACATTATGGACATGAAATAGAGGTCTATGCATCCCATTATGGACATAAAATATAGGTCCAAGTATAACACTGTGAACATATAATTCTATACATGCATAACATTATAGAAAAAAAGGTATCTCCATTTAAAATTTCATAGTAGTCAAGGATCACTCCCAAGATCTTTATAGTGGACAAGGTCACTTACTTAACTAAGTACACTCATAATTATAATACTGTCTATCTCCCGAGATATAAATCATGACCAAATTCATTAGAGGGATATATAGGTCACAACATTCACATATTGAAAATAATACATATGTGTTCTAAAAGACCATAAAACAGTCATCATATGATAAACAATGAAATGAAATGGGTTTGAAAGACATTTAATCATATCCTAAGTTATGGAAAATAGACAAGTTTCATAATCATTTAATCACGTCATCATAACATTACCCATGAAAAATAAGTGGGTTTCATAAGCATTATATCATGGTATAACATGTGGAAGAGAAGTAGGGTTTATAAACATCTTGTCATAATGAACCATTCAAAAAAATCATATGAATGGTATCCTTGGTCTATATCCCCATTAAATAATATGTAACATAAATGGATGTCAAATTATATGGAAAATTATCTTGGAATATCATTTAAAACATTTCCATTAGAAAATAGTTTTTCATATTTTTAAAACACTTTATAAAAGATAAAAAAATTGATATTCTTTTTCATTCAAAATGACATTGAAATATTATAATGAAAATATTTTGAGAAAATAATGGTCTTGGGAAAGAGAAGTTAAGTTCATGTTGTACATGTTAAAAAATGATTCTTTTCACATTTTCGATAAAATCAAAATGAGAATTCTTTGGAAAATGACATGAATATTCCATTAAAAACAATTATATAAAACTTCAAAAATAGGTAAAAATGTCTTTTAAAAATAATAGGAGAGTAATAAACCATTTTTTGAAATCATTTTCAGAAAACATAGTTTTAGAAGAAAATGGATTTCTTACTGAGGAGAGAAATAAATTCATATTTTCTTAAAACAAATCCCAATTATTTTAAGTAATAATGAGTGGGAAAAGGGTAATATTACCATAAAATATCATGAATAACCATAGGATAGGAAGATGCATGATTTTATTAAGAGATGTATCATAATATTTTATCATCATAAATATAATCTTAAACAACCCCAATAAATGATTGGATTGAAGCATAAAATATTTATCACTTTGGTAACTTTGAATCAAAAACCCCCTGAAATAATAACATAAAATGAAACATAAAATATCATTTGTATAAATTAATTCATGATGTTGCATCTCAAATGGGTTTTATATACACCTCGTGAAAGAATATGGTTGCATAACATAATATATGTCTCTAATAATGTAAATTGAGACAAAACAATCTTATCACTTTGGTAACTTTTGAACTGTAAAGTCCATGAAAGATATATCCTCAAAATTATATGTAAATTTTAATAATTTATAGGATAAGAATCATAAAATACATTCACGAGAAATACAAAAATTACATAAAGGAACGAATTAATCAATATGGTATATATCTGAAAGAAGTAGAAAAATTTAGAAATAATTCCCTTACCTTAAATATAATACAAAACCATATTTATATTTATATATATTATATCTTATATGGTTTTCTTATGACATTTTATTATGTGTTTATTAAAAATTCCATGTTAAATTCATGTTTGGGGAAACAAATGTTTTTATTCTTGTATGTATTGTCTTGTACGTTTTGGTTCTCTTACATAAATCGTATTTTAATCATCTCGAAAATGTTAACCCTGAAATAAATAATATATATATATATATATATAGTTTATACATTTTTATAGTAATACTTAATATTTATAGATAAAAAATTTAAATGCGCCATTCCAAAAGAGCTTAGGTCGTACGTATGCATGAAGATTATTTCCATTTTCTTATTGAATTGAAAGGAATAGATTTAAATGATATTGTTTCATTAATAAAACATTTTTATGTCATATATACCAAATATTTTCATTAAAATTATCCTTATTACCTTCCATGTAAATCAGTAATGAATCACATCACTTCGAAAGATGGTACTCCACCATACACACGATCGACATTATCGTATTCCCATGAAATGAAAATCATAAAGGTATGTGTGATATAATAATTATATAATAATATTAAATCATAATTATAATATATAAATAATAAACCCATCATTATTTATTAATGTGATAGTGGGTAATTGAAAAACGAATGACATTAGTCCGTGAGTTAGTATTCCTCCACACACATGAATGATGATCGCATACCCTATTTGATAGAAGGGGAGATGGTTGGAGGTCATTAACTTAACATTTAAACATATAATTATATTCAATATACTGATTTTATTATATCATCATGTTATAATAATAATTTACAATGTTTGAGGAATAAATAAAACAAAAATGCTTGTTGAAGAACATTACCTCTTCTTCAGTTATCCTCTATAGTTTTTCACTAAAATCCTTACTTAAATGAATTTTTATCTAAAATAATCCTTCTAGGATAATATAAAGTTATTTTGGAAGTTATTTTGGCATGTATGGTTTGATCCAAAAGTATTTTAAGGTTTCAAAAAGAGAGTAGAGGGGGTGTCCTTTTATAAGTGAGGTGAGTGGCATACATGTAATTTTTTGAAAGAACAAATTCCACCCACATTTTATTCATTAAAAACTGATAAAATATTTGAGAATTATAGAAAATATTAGTGATATTTTATAAATTTGTCTATAAAGGGGTTTTTTTACATGTTTTTGGGTCATTTTTACCATTTTCCTTTTAGTTTAACACCTCAGTAAAACCATTTTTACACTAACTATGGTAATTATTTGTTACTGTTTTCCCTATTCATTTTGGTCAAAAATTATTTTTAATTTATTATATAATATTAATTTTGATAATTATTAATATGTAATCCATTTTACCAAATTTAATTCATATAAGTGGAAACTTTAATTTAAAAAATCATGTTGACATGATGAGAACACGTGTTTTCAAAGAGAAAATGCTCAAAATTTTACAAAGATTTTATATCGTATTTAAATAATAAATTTATTACAATAAAATAAATTCAATTAATAGATATATAATTTAACTCATTTTTCTTTAAAATCAATTTAAAATATTTTCTAACTTTATAAATAATTTAATAGAAAAGGTAGTTTTCAATTAAAATTCAGTATTTTCATTATTCAACGTAAAATTAATCTATTTATAAAATTATCAAAAAAATTACCATAAGTTTATTTTGATATTATGGTATCAAAAATGAACATTATTTTTTTCAAAAAAAATTTATAAACGAGTAAAAAAAATCAAAAATCTGCAAACATGATGTAAAAGAAGGATTTTGAGAAGTGTATTTTATTCAAGCATAAGATGATTTATATAAACCCTATGAAAAATTATAATCATTGTATAAATATAAATTAGATTTTATTTATATATAATATATATAATTAATTTAAAAAATCCTCATTAGGTATTGTTTAATTAAATTAAATGGAGAAACATTATCGACTTTAAAATATTTTTCATAAAAACCCCACTTTTTCCAACGATCATGTACTCGAGTGGTAGAGGTTCCTTTTGAGAATTAGAAAGATTCAGGATCAAATTTGAGTGGAGATAAATTTATAGGTTACTATAGTCTTTACTATATTATTTATTGTATCAGGTATTGTTCAGTGTTGTAGCATCTTGAACTATTCATCCGATTTGGTCCTTTAGGCCACCGGTTTGGGCATACGGGTCTCAGGGTCATCGAGCCACCAAAGGCATTCAGACCATAGAGCCTTCAGGATTCTAGGGAACGTTTTTTCATATGTATTTCATTCCACTAATGGAATTTGGTCCAGAGGTACTTTGGGCCACAAATACCAAGAATCAACCCAGGTAGACCACACAAGAGCATGCCTAGAAGATGATTCAGAAAAAGTAACAACCATCAGAGTAGAGTTATCCATATTGGAAGAATTAGAGGGTATAGAAACTACTATTGGTTCCAAGAACCATGAATATATGTATGAAAAACTTCTATGAAATTATCAATGTGAGGTGGGGAATTAGGCACCTTTAATTATGTAGATGATGGGGGCAGTTCTAGGGTAGTTTGGTTGGGCCTTAGGGTCACGTACTGGGCACTGTGTCTCTGAGACTTCTGGTCATGTATTGGGAATTATTCAAATATACCTATGGTTTATTTAATTCTTCCCTATCAACCAATTTATAAATCATATTATCCAAAAAAATCTAGGCCTTTGGGCTATTGAGGCCCAAAACCCCCTTTTTAAACCCAAAAATAAACTTATACTAAAATCCAAAATTAATTTGATTTAAAATTAATTAGTTGATTAGATATTACTATGTAAATATTATTTTAATTAAAAAATTATGGTACATTTAAATTACTTATTATTTTGATTTAAATTGATTGTTTAATGAGAAAAAGTATTTTTCACTATTCGCTGAAAAATCAATATTTTCTTGAAAAATACCTAAACCTCACTGTAAGTTAATTTCCATATGATTATTTTAAAAATGATGTTCATTATACGAAATAAATTTTTTAAAATTTCTAAAAATTAATTATAATATTTTCTCATAAAAATCAATAAAAATCATTTTTGAAGAAAATTTATTTTTTAAGAATGTAATTAAGTTTACTAAAAATTGATTGATTATTTACTAAGAATTATTAAATAAATTTATATTGGGTTGAAAAGTTATATTTATATTTTATAATGAAAGATATACTCCATATTACATGTAATTCAAGTTAAAATTAGTATTGCATGTATTTAAAAATTTCTAAAACAATAAATTTTATTGAATGAAATATTTCATAAAATCTTGGGGTGTAACATTATCCCCCCACCTAAATTGAATTCCACCCTAAAAATTCATCTTGGTCCTCAAAAGTTTAACATTTAATAATTCCTTCATAGAAACCCAAATCTTTAAAAAATGGTTCATAAAACATCCAATTGATAATTATAAAGGGATGTACTAAGGTCATCTAGAAAAATGCATACTAGGTTTCAAAACAGAAGAACATAGGTGGGAACAGAAAACATGGAAATTGAAGGAGAAACCAACACCGAAATACTGATGGAGAGTGATGTAGAACATTGATCATAGGAAATTGGTTGATCTAGATAAGGTTAATGACCACAAATCCATAAACCCAAGATTTATGAAAAAGGTCATTGATGTCATCAAAAATGATGTTAATAAGGAAAAAATTTATTTAAATATCCTTTTTTATAATATTGAAGGATTTTCATGAGAAGATTTACTTACATGATTTAATTACATTTCATAATAATAATATCACCCTTTTATTAATCCTTGAACAATTTACACTTCATCTCTTACTCCAATAAATGATGGTTAATCTTTTAAGCCTAAATAACTAATGGGTTATAAAATCTATAAATAGAATTATAATTTATTCTATATATCTTTAGTTATCATCACACAAAAATGGTTAGTGTAGTTAATCCAATATTCATAATTAATAATATGTTGATTTAATACAATAATTTATAAAGCCTCTTCCCAAGTTCAACAGAAACCATTCCATAAATAGATAAACTCATAACCCCTCTAAAATTTATTGTTTGTAGAAAATTTCACTAAATTTATCAAAATCAATTTAATATTAATCCCCCACACAACATGAAGTAACTCTAAATTTTCATTTACAAAAAATATGAAAACCTTCATCATGTGTTCTCTTAAAACATGATAATAACCTAAATCACCAAGAAATTATTGAAATCATACATTATTATTCATTACTTACATAAAATATGGATTATTGGATATATTCCTTTAATATAAAAATATTATAAACTCCATCAATGATAGCATACACATTTTTTTCAACAAATCCTTTATTAGTTTTGTGGTTTTCCATACTATCCAATTTACATTATCCATATCAATCATCTCTTTATCCAAAATAAACAACATTTACTCAACCTTAGGAACATATTAAGGGTTATCTTCTATTAATAAAAATATTATCTTCCATTAAATCATGTTTCTAGTCCATTAGTTCCATTTAACATATTATTTATACATTTTAATGGAAAAATAATGTAAAACAATCCATTTATGATTCGTGATTCAAATAACCAAAACAACCCTGATAAAAATATAATCCATTGAATAATAAAACGTAAATACATCAATAATTCCACTTTATGCATACACTATTAACCTATATTCTTCATCTTATTCCTTACCAATTCTTCCTTTAATATGTCATTTTTCGTCTCTCCATCGCCAATAATATACCCTTACTCATACAACCTTTCTAATTTTATTCATAGTCTTTCCATTTAAGACATAAATTTTCATAATTCTCATACATTATACATTATAAAAAATAAATCATTAATGATACCTTAGGGAGACTATTATTCTCATCCATTTCATTAACTAAAATTTTCTTTTTTTATTTTCATTTACTTTCTTTGTGTCCTTCTTTCCTACACCCAAAACACCTTCTCATCCCTTTGATACATTCCCTTGAGTGCTTCTTTCCACATTTTCAACATATATGAAATTTAATCTTCATTCTTCCATGGTCTCTAATACCCACTCTCCCAGTGAACTGTACCATTATCCTCTGTGGTGAGTCTGATAGTTTGTTAAGGTTCACATTGTCAATCATATTTCATGATAACTAACTAGGAATAATCATAATATTCTTCACTTCAGTCAATATCTCATTATCTTCTCATCAAGAAATTTTCCATCACACTCTATTTTAACCCAGTTTCTTCTGGTTTCCTCTATTGACTAAACACAAAATCATAGTGTGAGAAATTATAATCATCATGTAAAACCAGATAATAATACAAATAACATATAGGATGAAAAAAATCATGAAACTTTCTTTTTAAGCTAGGAAATCATTGTTTTATACAAGGTCATTCATAGTCATCATAAATGTAAATATTTAATTATGCTTCAAAAAGAGTTTGTGAATATCAAAAATATATCCCCTTGGAGGGTTAATCCAAGCTCATTGTTGTTTACCAAGTGATGATTGAGTCCAACTCAATGCACTCTATTTTATTTATTTCCCCTAGGTACCTCTCTAATAGAGCCATATCCACTTTTAGTATCCATACAGGGATATAATTTCATGGAAATAATTTTCTCTATCCTTTACCAAAATTTAAGGATATTTTCTTATAATTTGACTCGTACTTAGACTTATCATTAGGCCCATACCTAGATATATCCTTAAAAATACCTATATATTTTATTAAATTTATATTATCCTAGTTTCCAAAGGCTTCCTAAACATATCCTTTGTTACCAACTACAATAACATAAGCTTCTCATATATAGATATTATATATTTTTAGAACAATATTAAAAAAATTTAACAAACCCATTCCTAATAACCGTAATAGTTTAGTGTCTTCGGGTACTAGGTACAAAATCTTTTAACCTTGCGAATGATCTTAAATATCTCCCATAAATAAATTTTCCTTTAGTATTATTTACAAAAATACCCTACATAAAATTGTTCTTTATAACCTAGGTAACGGAAACATAATAAAGGGTGAGATCATATGATAATTAAGTGTAATAAATAGATACATCAATGATCACAAAAGTTTGACAATAGAATAAGGGTATATAAATATGACCAAAGCTTTTCAAACCCATACCCTTCAAAAAACATCATAATATAAAGTCCTGGAATAAAAGGTGGCAGTTTATAAGATATAAATCATAAATAAATAAAATAAAAGGAGCCTTGAGAATATAAAATTGGAATAATGAATATATTTTTGGCATAAACATCAGTTTAAAGATTTTTAAGATGTATAAATAGAATCATGTTAACTCATTATGTTACATACGTGAAAAAGGGCCCTTTCATAAACTTATCTACATGAAACGAGGTCCACAACTAACATTGTAGACATTAAATATAGGTCCATGCATAACATTATGTAAATGAAAGACATATCCCTGAATAACATTTTCTACATGTAATCAGGTTCATGCATAAAATTATGGATATGAATGAAGGTTCAATGCATAATATCATAGTAGTCAAGGTGCACTCCCAAAAGTAATGTGGTGGATAAATTACTTTACTAAATCAGGTACCCTCTTTATTCTAGTATTTTACATATCATTTGATTCAAATCTTTACCCAATGCATTGGAGGGATATATAGGTCCCCAACATCACATAATCAAAATCACAGGTATATATTCCATAGGATCATAAAATATTCATCATATCATAACCCAAGAAATGAAATGGGTTTCAAATAAATTTCACCATATCATAACCTATGTAAAAGAGAGAACATTGATAATAATTTCATCACTTCATCATGACATAACCCATGAAAAAGAAGTAGGTTTCAAAATAATTCTATCATGCTCTATATTAGGGAAAGAATCAGTTTTCTTAAACATCTTTTCATAATTAACCATTTAGAGAAGAAATAAGAATAATATCCTTGTTTCATATCTCCATTAAATCCCAAGTAACGTCAAAAAATGTCATCATATGTGGAAAATGATTTAAAAAGATCATTTAAAACATTTATTGGGGAAAATATCTATTCTTATTTTCAAAAACCTTTTTAACTCATAAAAACTTTTGAAAATATTTTAATTAAAAAATAAACTTAAATACTTATAAAGAATAGTTAAAATAAAATAATTATCATGATGATAAGAAGTTTTTTTCATGCCATATATTGTAAAACAAGGATTCCTTTCACATTTTCATTAAAATCCTAATAGGAATTATTTGAAAAAATGCATTAATATTCCATTCAAAAAAATTTAAAATATCAAACAAGGGTAAACATGTCATTAAAAATCATAGGAGAGTAATAAAACATTTTTTGAAAATATTTTTAGAAAAAATTGTTTTGGAAAAAAATGGATTGTCAACTGAAGAGAGAAATAAACCCATATTTTCTTATAAAAAATTTTCAATTATTTTAAAGTCCAATGACTGAAAAAAGATACTATTACTTGAATATTTCATTAATAAACAGAGCATAATAAAATTGAAGTGTTTCTTTAGACATGTATCATAGGATTTTATCATCAAAAACATATTCATAAACAACCTCGATAAGTGGTGAGACTTTGAAATAAAATCTTTACCACTTTTGTAACATTGAATCTTAAGCCTTGTTGTCACGAACAAGACTGGGTACCCTAGAACTGTGATAAATGAGCCAGATCATACATGGCCCTAAGGGCAATCCTAATCCCTTTGGGTTGCTGATAATCACTTGGAATAAAACAATATGAAAGTGGGAACTAATTTTCCACAAACACAACAGAAGATAGATAAAAATTCAACATATATACAAGAAAAATCCATGGGGAGAAGTGTACCATAAGTAAAATAGAAAATAATATCTCAAAGTACAAAATTAAAAGGCTAAAAATAGGATAAAAACCCATGTACCATCGGAAAAAACACTCCATGTAAAGACCCGAAAATTTCTAGGAAATTTTTTTCTTATTTTCATTGGAACTTTACGAGACTATGGCTTCTGAAGGCACCTGATTCCGAGGCCCGGTGTGCCCGGAATCAATTTCCAAAGATTACCTCAAGTGAGTTCAGTGAACGAATGAGTGGGGTTTTCTATCTTTTGAAACGGTGATGGAATTGAAATATGAGGGTACTGATGAACTCGCAGCGCCTATTTTCTCTTCAGGGTATCTTTTCCGTAGTTGCTTTTTATGCGGTTTTGAGGTTATATTTTGGAGGATAACCTTAAATTAAATAAAAATTTTGCTGCACACATTTTTATTTTGAGTTGGTTATATCCTACAAGGGGGAGGTTGTTGGTGGGTTCCACACCCACATAACCTCCCATGAGAGGATATTTGTGAGGTGGGGCCCACACGAGCCCAACCTTTCACCTTCTCTTTAACACCTTGAAACCCCCCCCCCTAAACTCCTTAAACATTTAACCTTCCCATTTTACTCTCTCTATCTCTCTTTTAATATGCCAACACACTTGAGTTAAGGAATTTAATTAGTAGGCTCATCTATTTGGAATAAATTTGAATTCATTAGGTGAGAATAATAATAAGAGTTATATTATTATGTTTGGGTTGGCATAGCTTGAGTTGGGAGAACAAAGGAGAGGAGAAGAATTATTGAAAGAATAATCCTCTTCCAACGAAGAACATATCTCGACAAAGAATGATGACACCCATGAAGAGTGCCCATATTCTCTTACCTTCCTACGCGTCAAGAGAGAAGACGCTGACCGTGGTGATCATTGCCAATGATAGCGTTCCTTTTCCTCCGACGTTGATGGAACGAGACCATCTTCCGCGATGCCGATTTCCGTGCCAACGACGAACGAACCTTGAATCAAGGTAGGGGTTGTTTTTACGTACAATATTAATTTGCGTTCTTCATTGTTTATCGACCACTTGTTATCAATATAACAGGAGGAGGATGGACCGCATGAAAAAGGCTGAACCTCCTCCACATTTTTTTGATGATTTTTCCTCGTGGCTTGGAACGGAGGCGGCGCGGTGCAACGGAACCGCGCAAGGTCAAGAGAACCGCGGCCGGAGAGGGTCGTGGCAGAGAAGCGTGGCGTCGTTGCGCCGCACCGGTGAAGCCGAAGGAAGCCATGGCCATGGGCGGGCCACAGTGGAGGAGCGTGGCGCCGTCGCGCCGCGTCGGAGCACCAAGAGGCCACAGCCGCGGCAGAGCAGCAAGAGGCGTCCGGACAAACCTTCCGTCGGAACACCTTGGAGGCGGGACCCCCATGGGTCCACGTGGAACAGCCGGCCGGCCAAAATGGATGGTCGTTACCCAGGAAAACAGGGGGATTGAACCCCCGGCCATCTCATCAAGGGAAGACCCCACGGGGTCTGCTGTTTCTCAAATCAAGGGGGAACCCCCCTCCCCCCCCCTGCATCTTGCTCGGCAGAAGGCTGAGCCGCTGGCCACGTGGTTCGGGCCACCCGCGCGGGGCCAGACCGCCCGCACCGGGCCGGGCCGCCCGCACCAGGACGGACCGCCCGCACCGGGCCGAACCGCCCGCACTGGACCCCCGCGACGGGACGGGCCGCACCGTCCGGGCCGTACCGGACCCGGACTCGGGTCAGGGCACCCCGGTTTGGGCCAACTCAGGGGGTATTGGGCCGGGTCAGACCGGGCCAAAACCCCTTTTTCCGGAAAAATCCGTTCAAACGCCCATAACATGGGTTTTGGACCTCCGATCGACACACCGTCTATTTCATAGAGATCCTTGAATCGAGACGGTCTTTTTGATATATTACACTCAAGGTTTCAGAGAATTTTGTGTACGTCCGGGTTGGTTCGAACCCGAAACCAACCGGGCCCTCAGAGCAGAAATGCTTATAACATGAGCTCCGGACGTCTGATTGACGTTCCGTCGACTTTGTTGGATCCCTTTCAGAGAGACGGGTCTTTTGGCATACTTCACTTGAGAGTTGGACGTGGTTGGAATTGGCCGGGTTGGATTGTACTCGAAATCCAACCAGGCCCCTGGAACAGAAAAGCTGATAACTTTCAGACCGGATGACAGTTTTTGTGAACCGTCAATGGAGTGGGTAATCCTGTTGAGAAACGGTCCCTATGAGTATACCTTATGAGAGTTTGGGGTACAGTTTTGATACGGTCGGGTTGGTTCATACACGAAACCAACAGGGCCCCCAGTATGAAAAGGATAACAACTCACAGATCAGGCGTCTGATTGACGTGTCGTCTGTTGCGTTGAGACCCATATGATGAGTCTGTCCTTTTAGATACTTTTTCGTGGGACTTTTCGATAATTGGAGTATCCACCAGTAGCTCATGGAGCGGACCCTCCCGAAGATGAGCGTACGAAGTACGGAGACCGTGTAGCTGGCTGAGACCTATTGACTGCTTGACCGATTCAAGTCTGAGTGACTTGTATAGCCCAGTGGGGAGCACTAATGTGTTTGGGTGGCAGACCCACGGTGGGGAGCACTACTGTGTTTGGGTGGCAGACTCATGGTACTCGGCAGGAGGAGTACCTCTGCAGGCTATTTGGGGGGTGAATGACTGTGTTTGGGTGGCAGACCCTGGTGGGAAGCACTACTGTGTTTGGGTGGCTGACCCACGGTACTTGAAAGGAGGAGTACCTCAGCAGTCTTAGGTTAGTGAGAAGTACCTCGGAGTCATGACAGGTTCACTGTACTCGTTAGAGACGGAGCTCTTCAGCAGTTGCGGTTTCGATAATGAAAATCCTAGTTTGAGCCGACTCAATGACCTTTGTATTTTACTCATGATTGAGATGGGTTACTTGATAACTTAGGTATATGTATGGGCATATACCTAAGTAGTGGTTATCCGGTGATTTCATATTTGAGTGATACCTCAGGATTGAGATGAGTTACTTGATAACTTATGTATAAGTATGGGCTTTTACCTAAGTAAGGGTTATCCGTTGAGAACTTTATTTGTGTTTATCCTTGTTGGATTTAGTGAGACCTTCAGGGTCTCGGGGTCCCTACTAAGTATCGTATACTCACTCCTGCATGGTCTATGCCCACACCTCATTGTGTTGGTTGTAGACAATGGATATCACTGATCGTGTTTGAGGCTTGTAGAGCTGGAGGGTACCCAGAGGTGGATATCACGACGAGTCGGTACCCAGAGGAGACGGACGGACATGGAGTGCTGAGGAGGACATTGGTACCTACCCTTCAGGTAGGAAACCGTAGGATTTTCCATGAGCTACTTGTCACCTTTCAGCTATTGTCCTATGAGTTGTACTTTACTTTCAGTTGTAGCTGTACCTTTCTTTTGGGCTTGTATTTCTGGCCTCTTGTACTTTCGGCGCGTTTGTTTTACTGCTTTACTTAGTGTAGCTTCGTTTTCTACTCTGTTTGTGTGTGTTTTCATTTTATAAAGGCAATTCTTTCCGTTTTTATTGGGATTTACGCCTTTGGTGCTAGTCGCCAGCCCCTGGCCTATGGAAGGCGAGCTTGGGGTAGTCACGGCGCGGGCCCTGAGGACGGGTCATTACAAATTTGTATCATAGGAGTCAGTTCTACCGTAGAACTAAAGTCTCTGATATTTCCTTTCGGTGAAGCAATAGCATTAAGGGTATCGAGTGTGGTCTTCAGTTCAGGGAGTCTAGTGTTGGTGCGGTGGCCAACATATCCATACACCAGGACCCTAACTACTTATTTCCTACTTAGTGCATGAAAACACTGATTGCGTGTGTGTTTCCAAAAAAATTAAATTCAACTCAAACCAGGTCAGCTCACCAGGTATAAATCTTTGACCATGTCACATTTGTTCAAGATTTCTCCACGCAAACAGTCAGTTGGAGTTCTGAGAGAGTACTCGATGACGGCCCAACGAGCGACGAGATTCTGGTGCAGGTCCCTCTTTCTATGTTGGCACCTTCAGGTGGTGTACCAGCAGCACAACCACCTATTAGGCAGCAGATGCAGCCAGTTTTACTAGTGGATGGTGCACGCTGACAGAGCGCATTTCATGAGTTCTAACAGCATAGGCCTCTTATGTTACGAGGTGAGGTAGATTCCTAGGCTGCATTGGACTGGATGGAGGCAATTTCTAGAGTTCTATGCCTAGTTTAGACACTGGTAGGGAAGATGGAGATCTTAGATACTTGTGTTTTCCAGTGGGAGACCACGAGGTTGGTCCGTATAGTGATGGGGATTTGGTACGTGGACCTATTCTTGAGATAGTACCATCGGGTAGTATTCCCTCTATATCACTACATGTTGGTCAACAAACACTACCGGTGGTACCGATAGAGGATACTTATAGGCTTAATGCCTTACTTATGTTTCCGCACCAGATATCCCTCATGTTTTGAGGCAAGCCCGACTCACAGGCAGTTGAGAACTGGCTTGAGGAGGTGGTAGAGAGTTTTCTAGAGCTTTTAAAGCTTAGGTAGGACAACATATCGGTAGATGAGAATTCATCAGGGCGTACCAAACCATTCCTGGTACTCGATGAATACGTTGTGATCGGTGCTTCAAGGCTCAGACTTCTTAGTGAGGTGTGTCTAAAGGACATTTGAGCCAGCACTTCTTTCTCTATGCATTCCTATATATACTAGGGTGATAGAGAGAACCTTTGTGGTTGATAATTCTTTGGCTAAGTGGATACAGCCGGTTAAGGTTAGTTGTGGGAAAGCAGAAAAGTGGCGCCAGTCTCGGAGACTTGGGCATGTAAAATGTTTCAAGAAGAGGAAGTGAAAAGGATAGATGAATCAGCTGAGCAGCAGATGTAGAAGCTGATCTAGGAGATCAGCATGGGGTGGTGAACATTTTGACATGTTGTGACCACCGGCCTTTGTAATCCCCGCTAGGCTCAGGGAGCTAGAGGGCATGGGAAAGAGTAGCTGCATGAGGTCAAGGATTGCGACTGAAAGGCTCTAAGGATGATTCGTAGTACGGACTATGTCTTTTAATAGCTTCCATAACAACAGACATTGATAAGAATCATCCCTTTCGTCCATGAATCTTGTCCCAGACCTAGAGTTTATGGTTAAGCCGTTGACTTGACCCTCACGTCTGGAGATACCTTTGGGAGGAGACTCGATAATCACACATACGTCGATGGTGTGATCTGACCCTTGAGGCGAGAGTTTCTGTTGGAACCTCTTAGTGGCTGCATCGAGGCCTTACGATGTTAGTTTGAGTATGGATTGGGAAATCTCAGTTCATACACAAATTGACGGTATTAGGAAAAAAGGATGTGGTCTATCTACAACGTCGCGATGGGTTTTCCTTGGTCAGCGAAAAGGAAACCCCAGGAAGCATAGTATAAACTCATGCATAGGAGGGTGTAGCCGATCACTCTTGGGTCGTCCAACCGTACCCTCATGGCTGTAGGAGTTTTGAGTTTCAGTTCTAATCATGAAATGGAGGCTTCTAGAGTTTGAGGATGGCGACCACGTTCTTATACAGGTCTCGCCTAGACGAGGTTTACGGAGATGTGGCCGACACGGCGAGTTATCTACGAGGTTCAATGGACCTTTCTAGGTCCTTAGTAGGGTAGGCAAGGTGGTTTACTTCTTGACCATTCCATCTCAGTTGTACTGGGCGCACGATGTCATCCATGTATCTCAGCTAAGGAGATACGTGCATGACCCTTCACACATCATCGACTGCAGGGAGTTGGAAGTCGATGACGGGGCGACATTCACTGAAGTTCTAGTGGAGAACGAGGATCGACAAGAGCGGGTCCTACATGGATGGTCGATTTCTCAACTGCGCTTTCACTAGCAGCATGGGAACCTCCAGGAGAGAACATGGGAGTGGAAGGCTCAGTTGCATGCTCAGTACCACTTTTGTTTCCCTATTTGGTGTTATATCTTTATGGGGACGTAAATCCTTGAGGTGGGAGTAATGTAAAGACCTGAAAATTTCAAGGAAATTTTTTTCTTAATTTCTTTGGAACTTTACGAGATTGTGGCTTCCGATGGCACCAGATTCCGAGGCTCGTTGTGCCCGGAATCAATTTCCGAAGATTAGCTCAGCTGCGTTTAGTGAACAAAACGAGCGGGTTTTTCAATCTTTTGAACCGGTGCTCGGAATTGAAATCTGAGGGCACCAATGAGCTCGTAGTGCCAGTTTTCCCTTAAGGTGACCTTTTCCGCGGTTGCGTTTTATGCGGATTTGAAGTTATATTTTGGATTTTTAATCATAAATTAAATAAAAATTGTGTTGCACACATTTTTATTTTTGATTTGGTAATATCCTACAAGGGGGAGGTTGTTGGTGGGGCCCCACACCCACATAACCTCCTATGAGAGGATATTTGTGAGGTGGGGGCCCCACACGATCCCAACATTTCATCTTCTCTTTAACTCATTGAACCCCCCCCCCCCCTTTAAACTCCTTAAACCTTTAACCTTCCCATTTTACTCTCTCTCTTTTAATATGCCAACACACTTGAGTTAAGGAATTTAATTAGTAGGCTCATCTATTTTGAATTAATTCGAATTCATTATGTGACAATAATAATAAGAGTTATATTATTATGTTTGGGTTGGCATAACTTGAGTTGGGCGAACAAAGGAGAGGAGAAGAATTATTGAAGGAATAATCCTCTTCCAACGAAGAACATCTCTCGACAAAGAATGACGACACCAATGAAGAACACCCATATTCTCTTATCTTCCTACGCGTCAAAAGAGAAGACACCGACTGCGGTGATCATCGCCAATAACATCGTTCTTTTTCCTCCGACGTTGATGGAACGTAACTGTCTTCCACGACACCGATTTCCATGCCGACGAACGAACCTTGAATTGAGGTAGGGGTTGTTTTTACGTACAAGATTAACATAAGTTCTTCATTTTTTATCGACCACTTGTTATCAATATAACGGGAGGAGGAAGGACCTCATGAACACGGCCGAACCTCTTCCCCAGTTTGTTGATGATTTTTATTCATGCCTTGGAAAGGAGGCGGTGTTGTGCAACAGCACCGCACAAGGTCGAGAGAACCGCAGGTGGGCCGGGCCGCGGAAAAGAAGTGTGGTGTCGTCGCGCCGCACCGATGAAGCCAAAGGAATCCGCGGCCAAGGGCGGGGCGCGGCGGAGGAGCACGACACCAACACGCCCCGCCGAAGCACCAGAAGGCCACGGCAGCGGCCGGGGCCGGCCGTGGCGGAGGGGCACGGCGCCATCACGGCGCGCTGGTCAGACAGGGGTCGTGGCCTTTGGCCACGGCGGAGCAGCAGGAGGCGGCCGGACAAACCGGCCGCCGACACACCTTGGAGGCGGGACCCCCCATGGGTCTCGCGTGGAACAACAGGGCAGCCAAAATGGAGGGCTGTTACCCAGGTAAACTAGGGGATTAAACCCCCGCCTATCTCATCAAGGACAGACCCCACGGGTTCCGCTGTTTCTCAAATCAACGGGAGAAGCCCCCCCCCCCCACCCCCCCCCCCCCCCCCTCCACCGCATCCCGCTCGGTTGAAGGCTGACCCACTGGTCGTTGCGGGCCTAGCCGCCCGCTCTGGGATGGATTGCCCGCGCCGGCTGGGCCGGACCCCCGCGACGGGCCGGGCCGGGCCGCGCCCAACTGGGCCGGACCCAGACCCGGCTCAAACCCCCTGTTTCCGGAAAAATTTGTTCAAACGCCCATAACATGGGCTACAGACCTCTGATCGATGCACCTTCAGTTGCGTAGAGATACTTCAATCGAGACGGTCGTTTCGGTATATTACACTCAAGGTTCCAGAGAACTTTGGGTACGTCCGGGTTGGTTCGAACCCGAAACCAACCGGGCCCTCAGAGCGGAAACGCTTATAACATTATCTCCGGACGTCCGATTGACATTCCGTCGACTTTGTTGCATTTTTTTCGGTGGGACGGATCTTTTGGAACACTTCACATGAGGTTTGGATGCGGTTGGAATATGGCCGGGTTGGATTGTACCCGAAATCCAACCGGGCCCCTGGAACGGAAAAGCTGATAACTTTCAGACCGGACGACCGTTTGGCGAACCGTCAGCAGTGTTGTTAATCATGTTGAGAAATGTTCCCTATGATTATACCCTATCATAGTTCGGGGTAGAGTTGTGATACGGTCGGGTTGGTTCGTACACGAAATCAACCGGGCCCCGGGATGAAAAGGCTAATAACTCACAGACTGGGCGTCTGATTGACGCACCGTCTGTTGCGTTGAGACCTCTATGATGTGGCGGTCCTTTGAGATACTTCTTCAGGGGACTTTGTGATACTTGGAGTATGGACCAGTAGATCATGGAGCGAACCCTCCCAGAGATGAGCGTACGGAGTATGGAGACCGTGTAGATAGTTGAGACTTGTTGACTCCTTGACCAATTCGAGTCGGAGTGACTTGTATAGCCCAGTGGGGAGCACTACTGTGTTTGGGAGGCAGACCCACGGCGGGGAGCACTACTGTGTTTGGGTGGCAGACCCACGGTACTCGACAGTAGGAGTACCTCTGTAGGCTATTGGGGGGTGCACTACTCTGTTTGGGTGGCAGACCCTGGTGGGAAGCACTATTGTGTTTGGGTGGCTGACCCGCGGTACTCGACAGGAGGACTACCTCAGAAGTATTAGGATAGTGAGCAGTACCACGGAGTCATGACAGGTTCACTGTACTCATCATAGACGGAGCTCTTCAGTAGTTGCGGTTTCGATAATGAAAATCCTGGTTTGAGCTGAGTCAGTGACCTTTGTGTTTTCCTCATGATTGAGATGGGTTACGTGATAAATTCGGTATATGTATGGGCATATACCTAAGTATTGGTTATCTGTTGATTTCATATCTGAGTGATACATTTTGAGATGAGTTACTTGATAACTTAGGTATAAGTATGGGCTTATACCTAAGTAAGGGTTATCCATTGAGAACATTCTTTGTCTTTATCCTTGTTGGATTTAGTGAGACATTGAGGGTCTCAGGGTCCCTACTGAGTATTGTATACTCACACCTGCACGGGCTATGCCCGCACCTTTTTGTGTTTGTTGCAGACGACGGACATCACTGATCGTGGTTGAGGCTTGTAGAGCTGGACGGTACCCGGAGGTGGATCTCACGACGAGTCGGTACCCGGAGGAGACGGACAGACGTGGAGTGCTGAGGAGGACATCTATACCTACCCTTCAGGTAGGAAACCAGAGGACATTCCAAGAGCATCTTTTCACCTTTCAGCTATTGTCCTTTGAGTTGTACTTTACTTTCAGTTGTAGCTGGACCTTTTCTTTTGGGCTTGTATTTCCGGCCTCTTGTACTTTCAGCACGTTTGTTTTACTGCTTTACTTAGTGTATCTTCATATTATACTCTATTTGTGTGTGTTTTTGTTTCATAAAGGCAATGCCTTCCCTTTTTATTGGGATTTACGCCTTTGGTGGTAGTCACCAGCCCCTAGCCTATGGAAGGCGGGCTTGGGGTAGTCACGGTGTGGGCCCTGAGGATGGGTCGTGACACTCCAAGACTAAGGATCAACAGCTACTACCAGCTCCAAGTGGCACCTAACCCTTGATCAAACCTAGAAAAATGAAAAATGCAAACACCTGAAGGCCCAAGTAGGGTGTGAGATAAGATCCAAATAGCGTATCATTGAGGATTCCATAAAATATTCCAAAATTTAATTAACAAAATAAATATTTCAATTTTAAATAAATAGGTTTGGTAGTTCAAAATCACATTTAAAAAATCATTCTTTATAATAAAAATGTGGGAAATACTTTGAATAAATGGACTAATAAATTATTTTACCTAAAATAGTTTTTATAAATTTAGAAGGAATGTTAAATAATTTACAAAAAACATTGGAATGTATATTTATTTCAAATATAAACAATCGAGAAACATGGACATATTCTAAAATGTATGATAGTTCAAGGATATGGGAATCCACACACACAAATAGTTTTCATAGATATATATATATATATATGTAAACATGACCTCCTTGATACTGACCAAAGAGGAAACGTCAATATCCCATCAAGGATATAACCTTCTACATTAATGTATTGTTAGTTTTTTAAATCATAGAGTGTTTTCTGAATAACTCTGTAAATACCTAGTCTTGGATGTTCTCAAATACAAATCTATTATGGGAAGCTTATTTCAAGATTGGTTAAAATACATTTCATCCCACTCTCCCATTTCATATTTTCTAATTTTCCATTTAAAAATAAAGAAGTTTTTCAATCAAATCATGTGTCTTTAAGATAAATCCAATGGGTTTCTATCAAAACCATGTTAGTCCATTTTCTGAAATACGAATTTGAAATCAATTTGATCATATCAAATTCACAATTCAAGTTACACAAAATAAATTTTAAAATCTAATTTAATAAAATTCCATCCCATTTCACAATTTAAATTCAATAATTTAATTTTAAAAATTCATTCAAATTTCACAAACACACCGAAATTTAATGGGATTGAGATTTTTCCAAAATTCATTCCAAATAAAATTTCAAGAACCACAATTCAATGAATTTGGGTTTTTAAATCAACCAATAAAAATAAAATTTATTTATATCAAAAAATTATATTTAAATCTATCAATTGAATTCAAATAAAGTAAATTAGGGTTAATAAAAATTATCCATTTTAGCAGAACAACCTACCTTATTATCACTTGATATCGAATCACAAAACCCTAAGTGGGAACTCCAAGGAGGAATATCATAAATGAAGATAAGAGAATATATTGAAGATTAAAGATCTAAAATAGAGGGTATTATATTATTAAACAACATGGAGATCTTTAAAACCCTAAGAGAAAGGATAGAGAATATGAGGGAAAGATAACAGGGGAAGAAATCTTATCGGGAGGAGATCAAATGTCGTTCACCTTGCATAAATTTTCTTCCAAAGGGGTGTAAAGGGTAAAAATAACCTCCTGGAATATACTATAGAATAAGAAATCATAATGGGGTCATACAGGTCTATTAGGAATCTACAAGATGGTTTTTAGTATCTAAAAATTAATTTTTTTATTAAAAAATATTTTACGCACGGTTAGGTGGGAAGGGATGCACGGTTAGAAAAAACCATATGACCTAGACAAGGGACCATTTTAACGGGCTGCATATTTTCTCCTAGGTGGTTTCATTTCTTTTAAAACTATATGATAGCTATGAAAAACCCTCACTTCCTCGATTTTCACAGTTTTCTCTTATAGGGCGCACAGTTTGGTAAAATCATGCACCAACCGTGTATAGCCAAGAAACTTTCCAAATTTCCTGATATTTCACCCAAAACAAAACCAAATAAAACCCAACCAAAGAATGGTAAAAATATGGGTTTAGGAATACCTAAATAAAGTAACATTATGTTATAATTTTTCATAATAGAAACTTTTTATTCCTCAAAAGCCTACTCAAAAGATTCCATACAAAAAATATGGGGCCACTTCTCTCTCAGCAGTGCCTCTACATCCCAAATATCATGAAAATCAAAACCATACTTCAATAGGAAATGAAACAAAGGTATATTCATCCCATGAATTACCTTGGTTTCAGAATCGATTATCCTGACTAGATGCTTAGTCATAGACATACCAAGTTCAACCTTAAGATCACTCTAGCCCAGATCATGGGATAGATCAGATAGATACTTTCATAGTTGTGGCACGTGGAACATGTTATGTATAAATGTCATCTTTAGAGGAAGTGAAAAGTTTTAATTAACATTCATCACCTAATAAAAAAATTCAAAAGGTCTCACAATGATAGGAGAAAGTTTCCCTTTCCTCTGAAGTTTTTGATGAACCAACCATGGAGAAACTTTCAAGAACACTAGGTCACCAAATAAAAATTAACATGGTCTATGAAGACAATCAGAATTATATTTATACCTAATATATGTCTTCAAAATTCTCTGATGAATCAACAAAATATTTTATGTCTTCTCTTGAACCAAGCTCTGTCCAAACAAGGAACGTTTTCCAATATCCGACCAACACGATAGAGACCTATAAGGTTGGTCATATGAGGTCTCAAAATGAGCCATTATGATCATAGACAGGTAACTATTTTTATAAGAAAACTCAACCAGCCCCAAATTATTATCCCAATATACTCCATAGTTGAAAACACAAGAGTGGATCATATCCTCAATAATCTATATAGCTCATTCTATTTGTCCATACGACTGCGGATGGTATGTCATACTCAAACGGACTTGAGCTCCCAGTGCCTCTTGAAGGCCTCTTATAAAATGAGAAGTGAACCAAGGATCCCTCTTAGATATTACATAATATTGAACATTGTGAAAATGAGAAATCTCGTTCACATATAGATTTCCCAACTCCTCAACTTTGGTTGTATCATGAATGGGTATAAAGTGTGCCGATTTTTTCAGCTAATCGATCAATCCCTGTATCTCATTATTCATTCACTAGGTTCATGAAAATATGACCAAAAATTACATAAAGATATTTTCCCACATACAAGTAGGTAATGGAAGTGTCTAAATCAAGCTCAATGGTTTATGGTTTTTGACCTCGGCCTCTGGGAACGTATAATAATGAGAGACAAATTCATAAATTCCTCGTCTCATACTAATCCACCAGAATAATCGTTTTATGTCATATAACATCATCACAGTTCCTGTGTGCACGAATCACTAGGAATTGTGTAAATCCCCCTTCATAGCTTTCTTTACCGCTAACTTCATGACAAAGAAATTAAAATAACATAGAATTCCCTCTTTGGAGAATGACCAATTATCCATAGTCTCCCTACTATAAAGTGAGTCTCTAATACTATGGAATTCATCATCAAGATTCTTTTCATGAAGAATCATCTCTATAAGAGTATATTACAACTAAAAACTGGCCAAAGAAACCTCTTCCCCTAATTCCCAGACTCCAATATATAACTATCAAAGGAGAGCTATCAAGTTCTACTCCATTGATGATTCCTTCAATGCCTAGGTCAGAAGTTTCCTAATTAATGCATATGAATGACATTCCCTTTCCCCAATGTATAGATGATTTCAAAGTCAAAATATTTCAGTTATTCTAACCAATTCCTCTGGTGGAGATTCAAACGTTTTTAGAGAAGATATAACTCATGATATTATGGTAAGAATACATAGTAAACATTTCTCTATAAAGGTAGTACCACCACTCTTATGCATGTGAATCATAGTTGTGAGTTCAAGGTCATTGGTTGGGTAGTTATTTACATTTTTTCTAAACTGATGAGTGGAATAAAAAATGACTGGATCACCCTATATAAGAATGAAAACCAAACCCGAACCCATTGAATCACAGAGGACCACATACCTATGCTCAGCCTCTGTAAGAGTCTGCAACAGTTTAGTTATCAAAATAAATTTTTGTACAATAAAATAATTGTAGAATTTTAATCCAAAATAGACTTTAATCCCTTTCAAGTTAGATCTTTCATCGAGGAATCCAACTATGAGAAGTCCATAACAAACCATTGATAATACCCAGTCAGACCCAAGAATATCCAAATCTCGAAAACATTACGTGGTTTTTTCTAGGTCCCAATAGGTCTCACCTATTAGGATCAACTGAAATACCTTCTTCTGACAATAAATCTTCCAAGAAAATCACTTCCTGAAGCTAGAAATCACATTTTAATAATTTTTCATAAAGTCATTGATTTCTCAAAAATTCCCCCTCAAACATAGAGTAAACCAGAATTTAATCCAAAAATACCACCCAAAAAATTATCAATATACTCATGTAAACTAATTTTCATTAATTCCATAAATACTGCAGGAGAATTGGTTAGACCCAAATGCATAACAAGATACTCATAATTGTTTTACCTTCCCTAAAAGGCATTTATTTGAATGTTAGATTATTTTGTTATCAAATAGTGGTAACCAGTTTGAAGATCATTCTTTAAAACCCACTTCACCAATTTTAACTGGTCAAATAGATCATTAATATGTGGAAATAAATACCTTTCTTTACCCTGAATCTATTTAGATTTTGGTAATCCACCCAAAGGTGAAGTGAACCATCACATTTTTTAGAAAATTTAACTGCAACCACCCAAGATGAAACACTCAGGTGTATAAATATGTTCTAAAAAAGATCATCCAAATGAGTCTTCAACTCTTTCATGTTATCTGCTTCCATACGATAAGAAGTAATAGACACTAGTTGATTACTAGATACTAAATTGACAAAAAATCCACCTATCTTACCAGGTAAAGACTAGAGAATTCATAAGGTAACACATCAGAGAAATCAATGAAAACTAGATGGACATATCCACTCAAGGATTCCCTCTTCATATCAAAATAATAGATAGATATCACTTTCCATAACTCTAGGAAATATTTTTTTTCACTACTCGACCTTCTCTCCCATTCTCATTAAAATATATGGAAAACTCCATCGAGTGCAGTATAGAATACTCGTCGAAGATTGTAATTAATCTGGTCTTTATTATAAATGATTCATTCCATAATGAATATTATTTCAGGAGGTTTCATGTTAAGAACTAGAAATTTCCAAGAAATTTCAATATCTGATACATATAAATCACAAGAAAGATAATGGAGACCATGTTATCTCTTCCTTCTAAGGGGTGTATTAGTGTCAATCACATAAGACAAAAGCTAGATAGAAATATTAATTAGATTAATAACATGGATGAAATAAATGAATTAGATGCACCAGTATCATATAAATCAGTCACTAATGATGAAGTTATAGTGATAGTACCATTCACATTTGTTATACTTGTATCCACTTCCTCTATAGACTCTTTCAGTGCATGAATAAATATCATTCTAGATGTTAATTGGTAGAACACCTTTTCTCATGACGCATTTGATTGTAATATAATTTTAGTAAGTGATTATGATCTCATTCCACTATGATGAGTATAATAGATATGCAAAAACTTCTATAAATAACCTAAGATTCCATAGGAGTTACAAATCTTAGGTACCTCTTTAAAAATCCATATAGAATGCCCTTGATTTCCATACTAGTAGAAAATAAAATAGCCTCTTCCCGACACTGCAGGTGGTATAGAATAAACCATCTATAAAGAACCAACATGAGAATAATCACACTTAATCTTTGATTTAATGGAACTCACAGTTCTACTGGAATAAAAAGAACCTCTAAAACCCCTAACATGTCAGCCTGGACCATTTCAACCATCTGTGCTTTATCCAGCACATCTTCATAATAGGGCAGCTTCAGCATGAAAACATGAGAATAAACATATGATCAATGTCATAATTCATACCATTGAGTCTTAATATTTTCATTCGACACTATATCAGGTTGAAACCGCACCAGATTATCAAAACAGTTTTCATACTCAGTCATGGTCTTGTAAGCTTGATCAAGTTTGAAAAACTTAATAGCCTTGGAAAAAACCATCGAATATAGAAAGAACTGTTTAGTGAAAATAACTTTTAATTATTTACACTCTTATCCCTCATGTTTATTTTTCATCGCCATCATGTCCCACCATCTACTCCTCAGTCCCTCTAGAATGAAGGTGGAACACTTCACCTTGATTTCATCATGTGTCTTTAAGAACTCAAACAATTGTTCCACCCTGATCAATTATTCCTCATCCACTTGAGGGTGGTTGGATCCTCTGAACTCTGACAGCTTCTAGTGAAGGATATCTTGAGAATTATTCCAAATACAAACCTATAAGGTTGCATAGCTGGATCCTGAATAGTAATTGGAGGTGTTATCTGTCTAAGAGCTTGGATAATGTGCACAATCACCTCAATGAGAATCGGTTCCATGAGAGTATTTTCTCACTTAGGTTCAGCAATAGCATCCTATTTGATATAATTCTCACATATTCTTGTAGGAATGATGATAAAAAACATTCAAAGAAAACAAATAATACATCAGATTAACAATCAAACAGAGCAACCGGGTAAATTAATCTCATAAGATAGACACAAAATATTTGGATTTCAATCTATCCAAATCAAAAGAAAGAAAAAGGCTATAATAAATCCTAATGATGACATTCCCAAAACCACCCACGGTGACTTAAGGTTTATTGTGGTGGGTTATATCTAAGAACTCAATCAAAACTACCTCATAATTCCCAAAACGACTACTCAACTACATACTAAAATCAAGGAAAGATACACAACCTTCTCATATGATACCACTTTATCTCAAACCCACTCAGATACTCTAATTAAATGATACGCAAGCCAGATTTGACATGCCACGAAGGGTTTTCTAGATCCCTATGAGTTGGAAACAAGAACATGGAATCATAAAATACGAAATTGGGAATGCATTTTCCAAAAACACAACAGAATCGAGATAAAAAGTCAGTATGTATACAAGATAAATCCTCATTGGGAGAACTATATGAGAAGCCAAATAAGAAATAACATTCCAAAGTGCTATTTAAAAGTGATATAAAACTTGATAAAAGCCACGTCCCAATGGACATAACTCTTCAAGACAAAGAATCAACAACTAATACCACCTCCAAGTGGCACCTTACCATTCCTCGAACCTAGAAGAATAAATTATACAAACACATGAATTCATAGGTATGGTGTGAACTAAAATTTCATTAGGGTCCCTCCATGTATTTTGTAAAATATTACAACATTTAATTAACCAAATAAATATTTTAATTTTAAATAAACAGGTTTTGGAATTTCAAAAGATATTTTAAAAAAAATGCTTTACAATTAAAATAATTGAAATACTTTACACAAATGGATTAAGACAAAATTTTACATTAAAAAATTTATATAAATTAATAAGTCATGTGAAATAGTTTATAATAACCATTAGCATGTATATTTATTTCAAATTAAAGTAGTTGAGAAAATTGTTATATGGAAAAAGGTATTATAGTAATAGGTTGTGGGACTCCACACACTCAAATAGTTTTCATTAAAATATATATATACATGACCTCCTCGATGATGACCTGGGAGGACACATCACCATCCCATTGGGGATGTGACCTATTATATTTATGTATTATTTGTGCTATGAAACATAGAGTTTTGTCTGAATAAATCACTAACTACCTAGGCTTCCATTATTCCTAATACAAATAATTGATGGGAAATTTATTTCATGACAACTTAAAATACAGTTCATCTCATTCTCCCATTTCAAAGATGTTAATTTCCCATTTTAAAATTAAAATGTTTTTTTAATCAAATAATTCCTTTTCAAGATAAAACCAATGGGTTTCTATCGAAATAATTTTAAGTTATTTTCCCAAATAAAAATTAAAAATCAATTTTATCAAATATATTTGAAAATTGAAATTCAAAAAATTAAATTAAATAAGTTAATTTTTTAAAATTTCATCTAATTTCAAAATTTAAATTTCACAATATTCCATAAATTTCACAAACTTTCCCCAATTCAATAGAATTGGGGGTTTAAACAAAATTTAGGCCAATCCAATTTCATAAACCCCAAATCAAAGGAATTAGGTTTTTAAAATCAACCAATTGAATGAAATTTCATTTATATCATGAAATTTTATTTAAATCCAACAATCTAATTCAAATAAATCAATTTAGGGATAATAATAATTAGTCATTGTAACAAAACCACCTACCTTAGGATCACTGGATCTCAAATCACAAAACCATAAGTGTAAAATTCTAATGAAGAACATCAGAAATAAATATCCAAAATTCTACCCTATATTCAAGATCTAAAATGGAGGGTATTAAATTATCCATTAACCAGAGGATCTATAAAAACCTAGTGAGAAAGGGAGAGAAATAGGTAGAAAGAGAGTGAGATAATAACTCATACCAAGAAGAGATTTAATGTTGTATTCCTAGATTTTATTCACCTTTTTGGGGGGTGTAGAGGAACCAAAATCACATCTTGGGAGCTCCAAGGTAAGAATAAATCGCAATGGGGTCGTACAGGTATGTTGGGCATCAAAAAAAGAGAGTTTTAAGAATTTAGAAAATAACATTCTGATTAAAAACAATTGTATGCACTATTATCTAGGTCAGGTCGCATCGTTAGAAAAAACTATTCACCCTAACTGTGCACCCCTTTTAATGGGTTGTGTGGTTTCTCCTAGGTGGGCGTACGACTTGTCAAATCATGCTCCAACCATGAAAACCCCCACTACCTAAGTTTGCATGATTTTATCTTGTATTGTGCATGGTTTGGGAAAACTATGGGCCAACTGTTCATAACCCATAAACTTGAAATATATCCAATGTTTTCACCCAAAGCAAACCTAAACAAAACCCAACCAAAGCATTGTAAAAGGAGTGGTTCAGGAACACCTAAAATGAGTAATATGATGTTACACCCTTGAAGGAATAACCTAAATTGAATCATAAAATACAATGAGGATAAATAAATTCTTTATACTATATATAGAATTGGTAGTATATGCACCTTGTAAAATAATATTGGGGCATAACATAACATATGTCTCAAAGAAGGCAAATTGAGATGAAATCTCTTACCACTTTGGTAATCTATGAACCCTAAACCCCATGAAAGAAAGATACTAAAATGGATATGTGACTCCCAATAATTTTTAGTATAATAATCATTAAATACATTCATGTTTAGTATATACACCACATAAAGGAAATATATAGTGAATTGGCATGTGTCTCAATGAAGTAAAAAGTCAAATGGAAATCCCTTACCTTAAGTCTTGAATTACTTCGTGCACATTCAAAACTCCTTTATAATAAATATAAGTCTATTTTACATATATTAAATAATCATATTCATTTATATCATTCTATATATGGTTTTCTTATGCCCATTTATTTCTTGTTTATTAACAATTCTATGTTAAAATCATGTTTCGGGCTATAACTACTTTGTTTTTCTTGTATGTTTCCCTTATTTTTCTTAGTACTAACAATTTAATCATGTTTTAATAAGTTAAATATTGTTAAACATGATATAAATATAATATATATTCCATGTATATATTTTTAGAGTATTCCCTATCATTTATAGGTAAACAAATTAAATGCACTGTTCATGGAGAGGTAGGTCGTACGTATGAATGAATGTTGTTTCCATTCTCTTCTCGAATTGAAGGAAATAAAGTTAAATGATATATTTTCATTATAGAATAATTTTTATTTCATATATATCACATATTTTCAGTAAAACCATCCTTATTACCTTTCATTTAAATCATGAACGAATCACATCTCTTAGCGAGGTGGTAGTCTGTCGTACACATAGGCGGCGTAATCATATTCCCACAAAATAGAATGAATAGATATATGAGTGATATAATAATTACAGAAATATTATAATATCATAAATAACATATATAAATAATAAACCCATATTATTTCCAACTATGATAGGTGGTTATAGAAAAACGAATGACATCGGTTTGTGAGACAATAGTCCTTTATACAGATGAATGATGATTCTATAACCCATTTGATGGTAGTGTAGATGGTTTTCAGAAATTAAATTAACATGTTATATGTATTATACTTATATTATTTTATCATAATGTCATAATAAAAACTTAATGGGATTGATGAAGAAAAAAACAAAAATTCTCAATGATGAACATTACCTTTTCTTCAGGTATCCTTCTTAGGTTTGCCCAATAATACTTTCTTGGTGGGATTTATATCCAAAATAAGGATTATAGTTTGAGAATAAGAAATTTTTTAATTTTTTCAGTATTTTCTGAACCAATGGGGTTTTAATGTATGAAGGAGAGATGATATAGGGTGTCCTTTTATAAAAGAGGTGAGTGGACCACTTGTAATTTTTTGAAAGAAAGAATTACACCTCAGTTTTATTCATGTAATAAGGATAAAATAATGAAAAATGATATAAAACCTAAGTCATAATCTGTAAATATTTCCATCCAATAGTGTTTCGACACATTTTGGATTATTTTGACTCATATCCTTTTATTTTAACCCCCCAGTAAAACCAATTTTACCTTAACCACAGTAATTAATTTTTAAAGATTTCACTATTCATTTTGGTAAAAAATTAAGTTGATATTATTAGATAATATAAATTATAATAATTAAAAATATGTAATCCATTTTTTCAAATTATATTCATATATGTGGAAAATTTTAATTTAAAATTAATCTGGAAGACTTGATGAAAATGCGGGTTCTCAAAGAGAAAATGTTCAAAAGTTTACAAAGTTTTTATATACAGTTTCAATATAAAATCTATTAAAATAAAATAAATTTGAATACTATATTTATAATTAAAATAATTTTACTTTTAGAAAATTTAAAATATATATTATCTTCATAAATAATTATAAATAAAAGGCGGTTTTCAATTAAACTTCAAAATTTTCATATTTATAAAAAAATTAATCTTTTCATAAAATTATGAAACATTCATCGTAATTTAATTTTTATGTGATGATTTAAAAAAATATTATTTCTTCAAATAATTTTTTTAAATGTGGAAAAAGATTAAAACAAAACTCTGAGACCCGATAAAAAATTGAGTTTTTGAGGAGTGTATTTTTTCAAGCATAAGTTGATTTATTATAACTCTATTTATTATTATAATCATTTTATTAATATAAATTATAATTTATAAATATATAATATATAAAATTATATTAAAACTTTCCTCAGTATATATTATTCTAATTAATTAAAATGGGTAAACATTGTGCACCTTAATACATTTTTCAGAAAGAACTCCTTCCAAACCCAAAAATAAACTTATACTAAAATCCAATATAAATTTCATCCAAAAGTAATTAAGTGGATTTTATATAAATAAATAATATTTATATTAATTTAAAACATAAATATTCATTAAATTACCTAATATTTTTAAAATAAGTGATAGTTTTAAAAAACGTTATTTTTCTTATTCGATGAAAAATAAACATTTACCAAAAAATCTCAAAATGTCACCATAAGTTTATTTTGATATGATGATTTCAAAAACGATGTTAATTTAATCAAATAATATTTATACATTATATCTATATTACATATAATATTTTCTCATTAAAACAACAAACCCATTTTTGAAGAAAACTTATTTTTGAAGAATATATTTACTTTACTAAAAATTATTTGATTAATTAATAAGAATTGATAAATAAATTTTTATTCAATAGGAAAATTATATGTATATTGTAGTGGTTATTTTATATTATTCATACCATCCTAGTTATTGTATAGTCTATACTAGTCAAATTCAAAATAATACTATTTCATGATTTTCTGAAGCTTGGTGTCACATATCATCCATGTTTTCATTGTTGTGAGTAAGGTAAGAAATAACACATTACTTTTTATAACTCAATTTTTAGTCAGTATTTCTTGAAAATGAAGATAAAATTATTTTTTTCTGTAGGGAAAAATATCAAAAATATTAAATTTATTTGAATAAATATATTTCATAAAATCTCAGGGTGTTACAGAAAAATGACCCATGATTTCTTGGATTTCAATGAGAAGTATCATGTTTTCTAAAAATTTTCCAATTTCTTTCATCAAACCCCATAGTTACTATACATAAATAAATATTATTATCCATTTTTAATCTGTATAATATATTTCGTGTGGTCATATCCCCTAATAACCAGATAGTTTAAGTACATCCTTACTTCCACTAAATTATTCTCCAAGAGGGATAAGGTTATATCCTACAAGGAAGTTGGGGTAAAGGATATTATCACCTTTTTGAATTCAATTATCATTACCATATTTTTTGTACAATACATAATATTACATTATAATGGAATGAAATTCTTTTCTTTAGATTTGAAAAGGTTGTATCAATAATATGGAACTTAGTCCAACCACTCATCCCACTTCCAAGAAATGAAAAATGTATATATTGAGTCTTTTAATAAGACACAATCTAACATACTCTAGAATCTGGTGGATAAATAAAATAATTTATGGTCTAATAAAATCCTACATTATTTTTTGTACTACAGCACCACAATCCATACAACTATGTAAGAGGCCACATATTCTCTTATATATAGGATAAAGGAAGTCCTACCCATCGAGGTCTAATTTCCCATGCTTTACATTTCTATTTACAACTAGCTATATAAAGATAAAATAACTTATAATTTTTGTGATGATATATAATGACTTGATGAGACGATATTATGCACACTACATAAATTATAGGTCCATCAAAACTAACCCTTGTTAACTTTCAATAATAAATTTTTCCTATATTTATTCTTCTAATGAGAGCTTGTATAGGTTCTCAGAACATAGATGATACTAGGGAAGAATCCACCAAATCTTAAATTGAATTGGAAATAACCTTATGTTATATTCAAGGATTATTCCAACAGAGCTCATACCTTAGTTACAATGGATGGAGAATGCGTCATGCAATACAAAAATGCAATTTTTATAAAGAATTACTTTGCATAACCTTCATTTATTCTAACAAGTCTTATCTTCAAAACATGGAAATGAACCACATAACATCCTAGTAATATGATGTAGAAATTGTTGACATTTTCTTATCCGTGTGACATAAAACTACCTGAAAATTTTCTTTTCGTATGACGTTAATCTACATGGTCACCATCCCCACTGAAAAACATTAAAAAAATTGTAAAAATCCTGGTTACAAGAATTCAAGCTATATTAAAACTTCCAAACCAAAAAAATTAAAATATTGATACAGGTAATTCCCCTATTGTGGGAAATATTTTAGAATGAATGAACCTTCAATGTCCACTTATTTCTAACACTGAGCAAGATTATTGTGGGCTCAGAGATTTTGTTTTGTTGCATCATATATAATTACAAGAATACACCATGATTGAAGATAGGGAATGACATATGTCTCATCCTATAAGACCTTAAAATGATTTTATTGGATTTCTTTATAAATACTAATATCCTTACCTAGGATCAAGATATATTTAGAAGTTCTTGGTACACAATTCATGTTAGATAATATAATCTCTCTCACCCTTGTGAAAGATATTGATCAATTCATGGAATTTCTATTCAATAACTATGTATGGTTATATTTCCATCCTCATAGGATACATTTTTATACCTATATTTTTTTATCCAAATCCCAACCATAAATAAAAAAATACCCCTTTCATGCATATGATGTTCGTTTATGAAATAAATTTCTCTTCCAAAACTACAAGTGGTTTGATTCATATTATCTCATGAGATATATTGAAAAATTGATATTCTATCTTAGGACCATTTATGACTTTCACCAGAGAAAATCCCTCCTTAGTGTGTGGAACCACACTAAGGTGAGGCTCAAAATGTTTTCCTTATATCCAAATTCATTCAGTTTAGAATAATCCTCATTATATTTTTCATGGATATATAAAAATGATATATCCTACATAAAATATCATTTTATATAAATACTATAGTATAGATTTATCTTTGAAATATATTAATAGAAGTTATTCCCCTCTTGATTTATGAGACAGATCTATATAGGAACCTTCATCGATGATTTTTCCATATGTGAACCCATGATAAAAATGTTTCTCCCCTATCAGGTATCTTGATCTATGAAAATGTTTTTTCTCCATCACTGAGGGATCCCATGGTTGTTACTATATTAGAAAGACCTATCATCCAATTTTACCTAACCATTGTTAAAAAAATCTCCCCTTCCATGAATGTGAGATATATATATATATATATATATATATATATAATATCCTTATAATAACTATGTATGTATTTATTTCTATCCTTGAAGGATATATAGTGATGTGTGGATATCCTGTCATGGGACCATAAAAAACATAAATCAAAGCCTCACTTTATCCTATTGTTAATACCCCTCTATTAATATACGTTTTACCATCATTGGTTCAATACTGAGAGGAAGTCATATCAAATTTTTCATGATCCAGATCTGTAGAAATCCCTTATATAATGGTATGTATTTTATGACCTTAAAATGTATGTCACATGAGCTCTTATCGCATAGAATTAAACTTTATGGTATTTGATCTATGATTTAATTCCTTAAAATATTATAATGTCCTACTTATATAACCTAATTATCTTACTTTGTATCATGATCCATGTAAATTTTCCCAATATATAGTTATTATCTAAATAAACATGAGGATAAAATACCACCTTTCCCAATATTATAACCTAATGTTTAGAGCTTAAATTATAATAAAAGAATTATTTATGTCTTTATTACTATTATATCAAGATCCGTAGTGATTTCCAAGACATATATTTGGGAACCATACACAAACCATCATCCATTTACACTCATTTTAAGGAAATAATAATCGCTTAGTCATGGAAATCTCAAGTCTAAAATCTCTCCATTACCTTTTCTGAACATTCCTTTCCATAAGTCAAACATTATATCTCAAGTTTCTAATATTTCCAAAAATCATATTGGATATTGATAATGAGTTTATTAAACACCAAAGGATACTTTTCTTGATTATACATATATTCACCCAATATACCTCTGCATATATGCCCCCAATATAGACTTTCAACCAAAGGAATTTTCACCCTACGGATAATATCCTCAAATTATGGGTTCCCATAAAACATCATTAAAAAAATCCCTTTGAATTTGATCCATTTTCATACCCAATATACCTATTTAATGTGTCTTCTCTTGATTTAGTAACTTTAAGTTGTTAATCAACCCTTCACCACTTCTCTGTTCAAAGGGTTTTAAGATATTCTTAGTCATTGAGACATATTTGGGATATCACTATAACCCTCTATAGGCCCAGTTATCTCGACCATTAATTGTGTGTACCCCTTTGATATGGTATATAGTAGCATTATGATCTTCACTAAAATTGGTTTAACATTTCATTTTCCACTAGATGGATTTTATCAACCCATTAGTCCCACCAAACATGGCCTCAAACTATGTTCACCATGCCCAAAGTTATAGAACCTTAAACGTTGGTCCTTGAAGGCCCACACATCATGAAAATAAATGGTGTGAATCCTATATAAGATAGTATATAATAGCATTTGATAACTATTCACAATGGATTTTTCCATTTTATTACTATTTAAAATGTCTCCCTTATTAGTTAAATTTGTACGAGCTTAAATTTATAACATTTTGTTCAAATAAATATAGTCTTAAATTATTTCATTAATTTGTTCAAAACACAAGACTATAACTATAGGTGAAAAAATATACGAATATTTTCAAGTTGAAAACCTATAAAGGGAATAGTTATAAAATGGAAAAACTTCACTTATTATGCCTCAAATATATGTGTCTTAGAAAAAAAATTGTAGCACAAATTGAAAAGGCCAAAATCATATAGGTCCAACTATATGGACCTATCAAACGTTATGCCATGTTCATTGGACCCAATTGTTCATGAAAAAGTTAAAACAAATAAATATCATATCTCTTTACCTTAATCATGTGTTCCATAAAGGATTTCATGGACTACAGGGTGCTACAACCATTATTGAATATTCTATTTCCCATAAACCTACTACATTTCATAAGTGTTGGAATACTTTAAAATATTACAATTTATTGGTAATTAGCATATTTTGCTCAAAGGGAAACTCTTTATTAACTAATCATAACCCCCCCCCCCCCCAATATGGATATATATATATATATGCACTTCTAATATGGCCCATCAACTATAGGCATCTGTTACCTATGTTGAAGATCCTCTAATCATTGTACGTTCATAATCCATTGTAGTAAAACCCATCATTTCAATGTGGCCAGCAGTCGTCCCTAACATATATGCCTTATCTCGTTATCTTTTATTCAAATTCATGACTTATGGATTAGAAACCCATGATAAAAAATTCAAGTGGATTCACTACCCGCAATGTTACACACTAGTGCATGATTCTCATATTGAAATTAGATATTTGACATCTCACCCCCGAACCAAAGAATCACCCTCATTACATGACCATAAATTAAATGAAATTATTTTCCAATATTCATGACCATTAACTTAATTCCCCCATATTTTTTCTAGATTAGTCAATGATGTCACTAATCCCTAATTAATGTACAATTGGAAATGACCTTTTCATTACCTACTCCATCTACAATAACTAGATTGAATCCACCACCTGAGATCACAAAATTGATCTCTATAACTCTCTCAAATATTTAAATTCCATCATTTCTGATAATGATGGTGACTCGGATTTGGTTGAGTGGGATCAACGACAATGATCTTGATAGCAATGGTCATTTAGATTTGTTTGATCAGGATATACCTATTTGTTAATATTTATGCATTAGTAACATTTAAAATTAACAATTCACATTTATTTTATCTCAACCATGTAACTATATGGGAAACCCTATAATACTTGGTAAAAAATTAACCTAAAGCTTACTTTTGGTCCATGAACTATGCCTTTAAACTGTGTGTGATTATTTATATTTGTGATGGCACTAGGACCTCATTTATGATGGGTTTTCCTTGATCATGTTACTAAATTGGTCACCCTACTATTAATTTTTTCATATCTATATTACCATATAAATCATTATATTGGCCCACCATGAATGGTCTAAAATTTCCCAGTAAAGGAGGCATGAAATTTACCTTGTTGAAAACCTATAAAGGGCGACCGGGGAAAAAATTTGATTATTTGATCCCTGAACATGAACCACAAGTGATTTAGGAAAAAATTATCATTTGAATTTGAAATGATAGAAAACATGTTAATATATAAACATATAAAGGTTGGCCTAGTAAAAATTTAAGATCCTTCCCACAAAGATTATCTCATATGATGCTTTTAAAAAAGTTATTAAAATAAAATAAAAGACTCAAAGATTATAGAGTCCACAAATTTATGCTCACTAGGTGCTTCAGTCTATTAAAAATTTAGAAAATTTAAATTCCCCCTCATTTCTACTATATTAGTATTGAGAATCCATGAAAAAATCATAAATACATCACTTTAGGGAATTTAATCCCTTTAGAGCATTAGAATCCTCATAAATTCCCCCTCATCTCTTGTATTTTTGTATTGAGAATAAATGTAAAAATCATAAATACTCGAAGATTATAGAGTCCACAAATTTATTATCACTAGGACCATCAGTCTATTAAAAATATAGAATATTTAAATTCCCCCTCATATCTAGTATATTAGTATTGAGAATCCATGAAAAAATCATAAATACATCACTTTAGGGAATTTGATCCCTTTGGAGCATTAGAATCCTCATTACGAATTCCCCTTTGGGATCTTAATTAGATTTATCCATATCCTTTATTCATCCAAATGAAAAAATATACTATTATAGTGATTTTATATGTGCATATGTCTATTTTTTATCCATGAATAAGAGTAAATAATTCATCCAAAAGGACTAACTCAAGTGTTAAGGTGATGTTATTTGTTCCTAGACCCATTTGTGAGCCACACCTAGGATGATATCATTCTAAATCAAGTGTTTGGGAGAAATATTTTACATTTCCTTTTCAAAATTGTAGTTAAAATGATTTCAAGTTATTTTTATGATACCTTTTAGAGTTTAATATATTATTACTAAATGATAGTTAGAGAATAATAAGAAATCAACGAATTGAAAAATAATTAGAGATAAAAAAATTTAATTCATCAAATAAAAGTGAAGAGGTTTCTTCATAATCCAGTGTCTCTCTTTTCAATAGTACACTATAAGATATTGTAAAAATAACTTTAAATTTTATGTATTAATCATCGTGCATCATCAGGGTTATGTTGAATCCCATCCATATTTATGGCCTCAACCTCTTTAATTAGTTGATGATTTTCCTCCAAGATAACAACAACATTTCTCCCCTAGGTGTGTACTTTATAAAAACAAATGGTTCAACACAAATATCTCCTTGGTAGGATCCTATTCCTATTGAAGATGGATCACCTAGATTGATTGTTCATTGATTTTATTTTGATTTTATATTTTCTCTTTAGAAAAATGATACTCCACTCAAGACACTATGACATAGAGGTAAATTTATTTTTCTTATAATATCATCCTGATAAAAAGATATTTTGATATTTTCTATTAATATCACCATAAAATGGTCGACTTCATCGAATAATGGAAAAAAATTATTAATCAAATACAATGTATCACATGGTTGTAAACATGGTATGGAGCCTATTGAATTACAAGTAAAATTATTCCAAAGGATAATCTAAGATTAAACTCAATATTTCATGTTAGAAAAAATTAAAGGAGCCAGAGAAAACACTTTTATCCTAAATTTAGGATTCATAGCCACTCATAGGATGGGATATGTATTCAGTAACTAGATCACATGGTGAGGGCCCAATTTTAGCATCCCCTAATGAAACTAGTCCCATACCACTAATTCCCCTGTAACTTCCATGGAATATGATTCCAAGATAGTGAAATCTGTAACTTTAGGAATCCACATGGGAATCCCTAAAATTGAAACAAAAAATATGTTAATATAAATTAGATAGAGGAAGTAATTATATATGTCAGTAATTACTCTCATCTTTTAAATCATTAACCTCCTCAATTTTTATGTCCATGATAGTGGACACAACTGATTGATCCCCTAATAGAGGCGCCTCTAATAGGTCTTAGGAATCTACCTCTATCACCATGAGTTTTTTCCCACTTACATTATTGAGGGAACCCAATATTCCATTGAATAAATGAGCCTATAAGTCACCTTTGATATAAGAATTACAATGTTACCACCATAAAGAGTTATATATGGATGTTTGGTGGAGATCAGTACAGTTATATAGAGAATCTAAAAATTTAAAGATCAATAACATTCTTCCATGAATGCATATTATGTTTTATAATCAATGGATAATTATTCTATCACATCCATGGAATATAAGTGGTTATCCATTCATTTTGAACTCATAGGGATGACAACTAGTGAACCTGGATAGATGGGTGGTGCTAATTCTCCCTAGGTACTAGTCATCACATTCCCTGTGTACGTCTCTTTTGGAAGGATATAGACAATATGCCCTTAGAAAACCATCACTCCAAAATATGGAACCTTTATTGGTCCATCCACCATTATTATTATTATGATAATGAGTCCCGATATAATTGGGTTTTATCTATCCTTTATTTCACTCATTAACACCTCTGTAGTTCCCCCTTATGGAAGTGTAAAGGCATTTTGATCCTAGGGAGGTAGTTATCTCACATCTAGAGCACCTGCTTTATCATCCTCTAATATGAGATCAATAAAGGTGGGATCATTCAAAATTGGATCTATCCTATCTTATACTCTATCTGTTACTACCAACAAAAATTCACTCTCTAGATGCACAAAAACTAATTGTTCTTTAAGATAAAGTATCATTGATTCTGGAGATCCTGTAACCTCAACCCTCGATCTAGTATTAGGGGGAGGGATGAATTGTACAATTTTAATATCAGTTAATCTTTATCTTCTACAGACATACATAAAAACTTTTTTAGATGTTCATTTTTAAGTCACAAGATCTATTCACCATCATGTTGCTCGTAGCCTCATACATGTGGATATTATGGAAATATTTTTAAATTATATACATTAACGGACACATTAGAATACTCCAAATATGGGTAAATAAGTATAATTATTACGTTATGACCCTCAATGGATATGAATCACTAATTTTATCACTCTTCCATTCCAAAAATCCTTCCATGGAGGAAATGTTAAGGATGGAATTGGCAGTGATGTTTATAGTGAGAACACCCCTTCAGGGTAAGATATCACCACTCTTATATGTTAAATTATTAAAGGGGATCATTCATCATCAATCTAGGTTATATAGGATTTCCTAGATTGATCATTATACCTATAATTTAATACTCTTGGGATGATATGGTAAATTTCATTCTGTTGGTATCCTAAAAAAAGTTGTATTATCTGATCACTCCTAAAGATATAAATGCATTGTGAAGAGGGGAGCTATCTTACCTCCCCCCAAGAGATACTCTCCTTCTAATAAGTCATAACTCCTTTAGTAATAAGTATATACAAGAATATATATTATTGAAATGTTATACCCTTTTGGGAATGTATTTTAGCTTCAATATCATTGATATAATCATTCACTACCTTAGGGTGATCTATACATGATATGTGAACAGGGGAAGTCACATGCGAAAAATTGTTAGAATAATATCTTCCCTATAAATAATTTCCCAAACATATTTAATAAATCATGGTCTCCTATTATAATCTCATTTTTTCATGAAATAGGGACTAATTCATAAAAATTAACAGATGGACTATGATTCACCCTACTAGTGGAGGGAGGTACTATTCTTCAAGAAGAAGTATAATGTAATCACTTGATTATATTTCTTGGAATATAAGAAATTAGAGGATTTATTGGGTATTGTTTATTGTTAGTCCCACCTATCTCAAATTTAGGTGGTTGTTATTCCTATTTTTCTTCCTCATCATTTGATGGAGGACACTTTATTTGGGCCACAAGTTTATCCAAATACCCATTTGGCTATGAAAAAATACAAGCATTAGCATATGACATTGAAAGAATAAACATAGACTCTCCTAGTGGAAAGAAAAACATAGATTATTATACCTTCTTGGGTAAACCTGAGCTAGATTTTACATGTGAATAATAAACTTTTTTTGTCTATATATCATTGACATAATAAAATGATCTCTTTTAAAAGCACCAAAACGTGGTTCCCAAAAACTAAAGGTAAAAATCCATAATATGAGATACCACTTATCTACATGTTTTCTGAATTAATTTTCTATTATGGAACTATTTGGAGGTGTGTAAGGTGTATAGAAAAAGCATGAAAGTCTGTTTAATTTTCTCTCAACACTATGATCGTCTATATTTGATAATTAGAATCCATAGAGACTCTAAATATATTTATTGATGTGTGATTCTAGGATAAATTGATCATTTATAATCTCATAACACCTTAAAGGAGACGAAGTCCACTACTAGAGGACCTAAAATGGTCTAACAAGCCTCAAGGGAGCCTTCCCCTGATGATTTGTTTGAAAAATTGATATATCATTACTAGTACTAGGACAGAAATATTGATGTGTTGTATGGTCACCAATAGCACCTTCATTTCTAAAGTCATGACCCTGGCTCCTATTAGAGACTCACATACAATGAAAAACATATTTTTAATAACTAGCTAGATAGGATACCAGTTACACTAGCTAATTGACTCCAGTTAAATTTCCCAACCCCGCTTAGTAAAAAATAATTATTATAATGTTTAATAATATGAATATAAAAGCCCATAATTTTGATGGGGTGGGAAATTCCTCATCCACCTAAATGTTGATTCATGTCCATTTTTTGTGATGAAATCCTACTCTTAATCAAGGATGGGAACATCAATCTTTGGTCAAATTTGTTCCCCCTCTAGGAGAATTTGTGGTATCCTAGATATTTTCTTCACAAGTAGACGATTAAAACCCATGTACTTCCAATATAATATTGGTGGAATGAACTCATCACACACTTTCCCAATGATTGGACATCCCATAACCATCCAAACATCCTATAGGATGATACTAACTTCTTCATGCATCAGATAAAATGTGGTAGTATCCAGGATCTATCTTCTAAGTAGGTCTATAAGGATATCCTTGTTATGATTTGAGAGTTTCATAGAAACCCAAGTAGCTTCATAAATTCCCCCATCATTGAGCTCCTTCTCTAATTCCACATATCTCTTACAGAAATTGAATAGTTGTCCCCAGTTCATTCTAAAAGTTTCCTCAGGGTAAAGATCCTAACTCAATGACCACCCCATCTTATGATTCGATATGGAACTCTTCAATATTGATGCATAAATATGAATATATAGCTCTATTTATCACATTTTATCTTCCAATATCAATGGAATGTATCCTAGTATGTACACTTCAACATGATTTGATTCTTTGACGTAGTACCCTTTTTCCATGATATTCTCTCAGACAATATACAAGTGCAATTTAATCCATGTGACTGATTAGTTTTTATAAATAGGTGAAGGAATATAAAGATTATTAATCAACCCAAAAAATATATATATTTATATCTTATCATATATTATATAATCATGGAGGTTGTCTCTAATGAGTTTTCACATAATCTGTTATTCGGGTTTGACGCACTTTCGAGCACTGACCTTAATGATTTTTACCATGGAGATTTTACTCTCCTAAATAGCTTTAAGGATCAATTATAAAGTCATTATATTTTACTTTTTATTTAAAATATGAATTGGTTGATATTAATGTTATTTTTTTTTATAAAAATGGTAAATTAAAAAACTCATCATTGCTCTATGCATATTGCATAGTGTTATACAATCCGGATAGTCATGATACATGGACATATTGAGTCTATATGAGGTAATTATTCATGAAAGACCTCTATGAAAATAAGGTTCATTGTGGTTTATGAATGGTGATTCCCACAAAAAAAATCTCTCTGTGGTATGAAGGTGAAATCATGCATCGATTGGATAATCATAATTTACCTTCAAGAAATAGTAACGAATGAGATTCACATAAATTGTTTATTAAGGGCGTGAAAACTCACCCTAGAGGACCGTGACATTATTTGTAAGATATGATTTTATCCTCAAAATAGGATCTTATTCATGCCAATCAATCCCTATTTGAGGGGGTACATTTGTTAAGGCCAGAAAAGCCTCGGACTACTCTCCCAAAGGAGAAAATACCTAAAAATAAATAAAGAATGAATTAAAAATTAAAAAAGGAATAAACACAAAGAATTTATCATTTAACCTAAATAATCCCTCCTACAAGAACAATTTGCGCCCTCCCATATATGATTTTCATTTTCCTAATTTGGAATATGATGGAATTACATATAACACCAAGGGATCTTCATGAAGCAACGTAAGTGTTATATGAAGCATATCCTCCTCTGTAATGCTACATGATTTCCAATAAAGAAATTTAATTTTCAATAATTTGTTTTCAATTTAAATAGTTTCATGATGGGATATAATTTTTATAGCGAGGTATACCATTATATTATCACTTATAACTAACAATGTTTTTCACATATCACAATAGAATTCATTTTCATAAACCTCTTTCATTTAATACCCTTCACATACATCCATGTCTAATCCTATTTTGGGAAAATGGGTTACCAATTATCACTTACAAATACCCCATTTCATCCAAAAATACACACATAGAGGCTGAGATAGACTTATAAATGAGGGAATGAAATTTTTACTGAAGAAATATCTTTTTGGGAGGCATGGTAAACAAAAAATGGACCCCATAAATAATCTCATGGTGCATCTTCTTCATGAAGAATCTTATTTTCATAAGTCATTTACAAAGTTACCCTATGAAATTAGTTCATAGGGTTGTTCGTATGGGATACTTTGTGAAGGTTTCTTCTTAGGGGATGCTTTATAAAGGGTGTTTCATGGATGATTACTTTTGAAAAGTGCTTAACGATATACTCATAAATGTATTCCTTCAGGGGTTTTACCCACTTCACATAGTATATTCTTTTGTTTTAACATGGTGGAATTAGGGTTGTTCATTACCCTCCCTCTCTCTCTCTTTCCCTATCTCTCAAAGCATTTGAACCTATGATGGTAATTTCATGAAGCAATCATATAATGAAAAAAACATAATTCTGTTATATTATATCCTTCACCAAGGTCACCCACCAGGGATATTCCAACCTAAATGTCCTTGGTGGAAGCTTTTTCTAAAAACTAATGACCTTAAAAGGGACAAATTCATGGTGAAAAATATTTTATAGGGTATTTGATTCTTATGCATCACTATATCCTTTAGTTTCATCCCTACCATGATATAAAATGTCTTCAATATAAGATGTCAAACTTTAAGAATACCCTATTTGATAAGAGAAATATTCCATGTTTCATGATCATGAGATGACCCCTTGTTCATGGAAATCCAAAATTCATTACCCCCATTTAAATCCAATGGAATACTCCCACAAAATGTACCAAATCTTCTACTATCTCTTTCTTTATCACATCAACAATGACTCATGTAAAATTAGATATCACATTTGGTCATGTATTTCACATTTCTAAAATACCTCTAATTTAGGCATCATGCTTAGGCATAATCCCTTATCCATCATTACCCTAATAATGATCTCATCCCAATAAGTTTTTAAATGGATTCATCATGGGAATCCTTAGTGAAAAATCCATTCCCAATCCACTATTGATGAACATTTTATGACACAAACATTCATTATATATAATGTTAAACTATACAAACAATGACCTATTTGTTTAATGTAAAAATATAAAAAACATTTTTACCACAAAACTTTTAATTTCATGTTATGGTCCTTCAATATGAACATAAAATACACACCTCTAACTATGTGGGATTTCATTCCAATCAAGAGTGATATATAGGAAACCAACTAGAGGTTCAAACCCAATATCATATTCCATTTAAATCCACCATCATGGAGCAATATACCACCTAAATCCATTTAAATATTTCTTTATTGGTCCACATTCCAAAAAAAAGTCAATCATCACCTCATATGATCATAATCGTGATAAAATTACCCCCCTTTTATAATGAGTCACATTCTCTCCATTTATTATCATATCTTTCCCATTGGGACATATTCCCAAAGAGTCCTTTATATTCTCTTAGATTTAGATTCCCTTCAGGTGGTCACTAACCCCACACCTCACACAGATATATTTCTTATCAATATAACATAACTTCATTGGTAAATATCTAATTAGAGGTAAAAAATAAAGGACCAATCATGTGTAAGTCCTACACTAACTGTCACTAGGAATATTTCACCTAGTCATCTTTACCTTGCTATGTTAAAGTGCATGGATTTGTCCTTGTCATGTGAACTTGAAATGTATGACATCTCCCATTAAGTGAAAATGACCTATTTGGGTTCTCATTCCTTTCAAAAGGATATATAAAACTTCCTTTTAATGAGTACCATAATAACTTAGTACCTCCTTCGATGGTGAAAAACATCAAAGTTCCCAAATTTGTGGCTCTAAACCATAGTGCCTTAAGATTAAGCATCACTAATCAGCAAAGAATAAATATAGAGAACCCAATATGCATGAATATGTTCATATTGATACATGTTAATGAACAACTACTGGCATAAGGTTAATCAATCACATATTGTCACATGGAAGGTATTTTAAAAATCAACTTCAATATATAATAGATTTCAAGAGTATGAAAGAACCCCATTAAAGGGGTGTGATGAGCCCAACCTCCCACCCTATCGACTAATACACATTTCAAAGCTTCATTGTAAAAAAAAACCATTAATGTGTTGGAACCAAGACTTTTGTTTTTTGGATATGGAGTATGGTTTGTGTTTTTTTTCAATCCACATTGGGATGATCAAGGAGTTTTCAAGGAATGTGGTCTTACGACTGAGGCTCAAAGCAGTGTTGAAGGTCGCGTAATTTCCTAGTGTATTTTAAATTTTTGGGCCTCAAAATTGGGAGTTTATTTTTGGAAAAGGAAGAGTTTTAGAATGGTAATGGAAGATCGTGAACCATGTTTCGGTAATAGTTCTTAGATCTTAAAATATGGTATTTGGAATTGAGAACTGCGAAGAATGAAGAGTTTATTTTTGGAAAAGGAAGAGTTTCAAAATGGTAATGGAAGATTGTGAACCATGTTTCAGGAACAGTTCTTAGATCTTAAAATATGGATCAGTTGTACTCGTAACGCTTCCTGGTTGGCCTTTAAGCATGTGGTCACGGGTTCGAGTTGTGGGGGAGGCGTATTAAATCCTCGCCAGGCAGGGGACAGTTCCTGCAAATTGTTATCTGGGCCGGTCTGAGGTGGGGGCCTATTTTCTGCCTGAGGGTGGGGGTCTGCTATCTTCCAGAGGGCTGGGCTCGGGCGTGGCCGAGTTTGGTTGGGCTTTAGGCCCGCCGAGTTCGTTACATCAGTGGTACTCGTAATGCTTCCTGGTTGGCCTTTAAGCCTGTGGTCACGGGTTCGAGTTATGGGGGAGGCATATTAAATCCTCACCAGGTAGGGGACAGTTCCTTCCACGTGTTATCTGGGATGGTCTGAGGTGGGGGCCTATTATCTGCCTGAGGGTGGGGGTCTACTATCTGCTAGAGGGCTGGGCTCGGGCGTGGCTGAGTTTGGATGGGCTTTAGGCCCTCCGGGTTCATTACAATTGGCATGTCTCTGAGGTTTTCCTCCACTTCACATGGTTAACATAGGGTATGTCGTGAGTTTAACATCTAGAGGAGACCGATTAGACTGATCAAAACACTGACTAAAGTGGTTCAGATGGGTGTGAACCCTGGAGGACACACTGATATTAGGGATAACGCGTGGTTGGTTACCCGATTGTTATAAAATTGAATGGGAAATGAGGTGGCATGATCCCACCGGGATGTGGCAGTAAAAGTATGAATTGAGATTGATAATGGATGGATAAGTAAATTTTATGGAGAATGAAATGGAGTTCACTCAAGGGAAAAGGTGATGTTGGGGTTGAGCCTCTAAGAGACCTCTTATGTATCCCAGTGGTAGGGAATCAAAGTCCATGTAGTTCAGGAAGGGGTATAGGATTAGGGTGTTCATAGAGGAAAACAACCTGATGATATAATGAGGCATACATGTGGTTAGAAGCCCGAGGTTGGTCTGATTCCATGGGGGCATGCCAGAGATGTGGGTCCCAAGGAAGGGGACTACAACGGCTTACTTTCAATTGGGGAACATGATGTCTTACTGTCGATTGGGGTTGACAATGGCTTACCACTGACTGGAGTTGAAAATGGATTATCGATGAATTAGGATCACAACGACATACTGTTGGGTAGAGGATCACAACGGCTTATTGTTGGATGAGGGAACAATGGATTATCGTTGGATGGGGGATAGTTTAGTTCCATGCGGAACAAAAGGGGAATATGGTTTAACATTTGGAAGTATGAGGGTGGACCAACGTACAGATGTTCGGGACCAATGGGTGTTGGGCTTGAACCTCAAGAAGGCTTCCTATGTACCTGACCTTTGTAAGGATCAATTTCCACATAGTTTAGAATGGTGGGAACTGATGTGAAGGGGTTCGGAAACAAATGATGGTGGGCTTGAACCTTAGGGAGGCTTCCTATGTACCTCACCTTAGAAAGGATCAATGTCCACATAGTTTGGGATGTGTCTGGGGCATACACTCTAGGCTTCCCAAGGAGGATGTCATGGTCAATTCTTACTCTAAGCCCACATGAGTCATGCTCGTTGTGATAAATAAAGGGTGGCAAAGACCTAACGATCACGTCACGAACGGTGCATCCATGGGAAGTGGAATGGGTCTTACATGTGGTCAGCGGCCCAAAATGGAAATAGAAGATTATGCATGGTTCATAGCCCAAAGAGGAAATAGGGGATTACGCTTAGTTAGTAGCACAGGGAGATGAGGATTAGGACTAACTCTAGGATTGAGGCCTGATGTGTGTTGAGATTGAACCTCAGAGAGGTTTCCTACATATCTCACCTTGGCAAGGATCAAAGTACACGTAGTTCAGAATGGTGGGAACTGACCTCAAGGGGGTTAGAACCAAAGGATAGTGGTCTTGAACCTCATGGAGGCTTACTACGTACCTTTCCATTCCAAGGATCATAGTCCACATAGTTCAGAATGTGTTTGGGGCATACACTATTTGCTACTTAGGGAGGATGTCATGGTCGATTTTTACTCTAAGACCACATGATTCATGCTCAGTGTGAGAAACAAGAGGCAGCAGATACCTGGCGATCACATCACAAAAGGTCTGTCCATGGGAAGTGTAATGGGTCGTACATGTGGTTAGCAGCCCAAAATAGAAACAGATGCTTACGTGTGGTTCACATCACAAAGAGGAAACAGGGGCTTATGCATGGTTATCTGCCCATGGAGATGGAGATTAGTACTTACTCCATGATGGAGGCCTGATGGTGAAAAAACCCAGAGGGAGAGGATGGGATAACAAAGATACATGTTCTCATCTCTCCTCTTAGTCCTTGGCACCAAGGAAGAGAGGAGGAGCAGGGATGATACCTCCTATAAGAAAAGCTAGGGGCATGCACCAAGGTGGTTTCCCTTCCCCCACAGACAGACGCCACTCTAGTAAAGAGGATCTAATTCCATGTGAGGAGGATCTCACTCCCATGGAGACCATTGGGCATAGATAATGTCCAAGACGGGGCACCCCACGAATGATGGACGGGGCGAGGACATAGTTTAACGTCATCTGATGAGAATGATGGTGTTTTTCATTTTAACATCCTACAGCTCGGACGATTTGGGTTCACTCTGCACCCCTAGGACATAAAAAACTGATACCCACCCACCCTTTGGGAAGGGAAAACATCAGTAATGTCGTGGTGAGGGGTGTTATGGAGTGATCCATTGAGGATTCCACGTTAGTGTGGCTATGCGAAGAAGCAATATCCTTTAGCATTCATATGAGAAGAAGCATGAGGCAAAGTGATGCAACATGAAGTGTCTCCCAAGGGATCTTGAAGTTACTTCATGCAATCCTGGAGGGTCGCATGGGAAAAGGAGTTGTGAAGCGATGGGGGTCACACGTAGAAGTCTCGTGAAGCTCTAGTGCTCCACGAAGGATAGGTGCTTCACGAAGGGGTATGCTTCACAATGTGAAGTGGTCTAGCCTAGGTATAGGGCATGGGTGCATGTGGAAGGTGATCCGCGAAGTATAAAATCATTCATAGATTAGTTCTTTGTGATGTAAGGGTGCCTTGCGAAGCATATGATTTCAAAGCAATGTGCTTCGTGAAGCACAGTGACATTTCCTTAGCAAGTGGGTCACATGTGCATGGAGGGTATCTCGCGAAGCATAAGTGCTCTGTGAATACCTGATTCCCCTTGCGGATCCCCTTCCTTTACAAAGGCCCGTGGGCTCCATGAAGGGAATCCCTTTTTGAAGAGGGTCTAGATTCACACCAAGGGAGAGGCACTTCGTGATGCTAAAGTACCTTGAAGAGATCATGGTTCACAGAGAAGAATTTGCTTCATGATTTGAGAGATAATGAGGGGAAAGGTCGTAGGATCCATCATTTGGGCTCGATGGGAGCCCAGTATTTATAGGTAAGAGGCACCGTGAATAAGAGCTCGATGGGTGAGAAGACACATGGAATTTTTTTGTAACTCTGAAGCATCCCACCTCCTTGCTCTATGGTGGGTCCACAAATATGAAATGGGTTTGTGGAGCCTCCCACCTCCTTGCTCTATGGTGGGTTCACAAACATCATGTGGGTTCACAGAGCCTCCCACCTCCATATTTTAGGGCGGGTTCCTAAACGTCAAATGGGTTTTCGGATCCGCCTGCCTCCTTGCTCTGTTGTAGGTTCACAAATATCAAATGGGTTCGCGGGGGCTCCCTCCTCCTTGCTCTGTGGTGGGTTGGCAAAGGTCAAATGGGTTCATGGTGCCTCCCACCTCCTTGCTCTGTGGTGGGTTCACAAATGTCAAATGTGTTCGCGGATCCTCCCTCCTCCTTGCTCCACAGTGACTTAGAGAAGGGCAATATTTGTGCCAGTCGCGGTGCTGCAGGGCTCCGCGGGCAAGCTTCTCAAGGCACCCAATGGGTTTTCCATTTTCTATTGTTAGTCCCAAATTTTGGCACCAAAAAATGCCCCCCTAAAACTGGGAGCTAAGGAGACAGTGAGGGTCAAAGTCTGAGGGTCAATCTCCAAAATTCCTCATTCAATCGCAAAGATAACTCTTGATGGAGGATCGTGAAGAGGAAAGGTGATGGGTTGGATGAGCATGTCGCAAAGTTCTCCTTGGTTAGATGCACCGCGAAGCACCAGGGGTCCTCACCTACGAATAGGGGAGGCTGAACTCTCTTTTTTCCTTTCCCATCTCCGTGATTTTGTTTTTTTAGCACTATAGATTTTCAAATCTACTCATACTCCGGGATTTCTCGTTATGAATTGGGCCTTTTGCTTCGCGGCGCACAATGATTTTTTTTGACATCACGATGGTGCACTCTGCAGCTTTTGTCTAAAGGACAAGGTAGGGCTTTGCGAATAGTCTTCGTAAATGACCTCCATGAAAGAGCTTCGCGAATCAAAGCCAAATAATTCCCAAACTCAAAAATTGAATGGTTCATCAAGAGGCTACCAGGGGGTCCTTGCGGATGCTTCTCGGAGGGAGGAGACAGTGGATAGCTCAATTATAGGGGAGTTTGTGTAGAGCCATTCTGTCCATAATTGGGTGGTAGAGATATTGTCACAAAGTCAAAAGAACTATTTGTTGTGTAAGAGTCTATGTCTGTATGGTTTTGGATTGAGGGATGACGTCTTCATCCCTAAACAGGTAGGGATGATCCAACTTATTGGTTCAGGAGCACGTCGTGACAGCACTAGTGGTTCAGGGTAGCTGATGGCCAGGCATGGGAGGACTTCATGCCTATCAACGCTAACTACCTATACAATCACCTGAACAATGTTGATGGGAATAAATTATAGTCAGAGACATCTCCCTCGTTTTATCATACTATCTTGATGTAATCCCTAAGGAACCCAGGAACGGGGTGGTCCGATGAGTTGGATCTACGCCAGGGCGGAAAATTCATAGATGACTGGGCTTGGGCCTACTGGGTAGGTTCCTCATGTGGGTAATTCGGGGCAGAGTTGAGAACAATGGGCCTATATGAGGCAGCTTGGGCCTCCCAATTCGATATCTATCAGCCAAACCAGCTAATTTAGGAGTTTTTGAGAAGATGGTCATTGAGGACCAATACCTTCCATTTGAACCATAGAGATGTTGGTATCAGTTTATGGGACCTGAATCAGATCTCAGGGGTCCTGATACTAGGGGCGATGTATGACGAGTTCCTCCCTGTTATGGGTGCATGGGAATATCTGGAGAAAATGCCACTGCGGGCAATGGCGTTGATGAACCTAGTGTCGGGAGTGGACAAGTAGTTGGTGAGGGACATCCACATCAAACGGTGGTTCACGAAGTTCTTGAACTTTCTGGAAAATAGGCAGTTCCCTGTGAGGCCTCGGACATTCCTGAAGGTGGCTAAACGCAGCAAGGAGAACTCATATAGTTGGATTTTGGAGGATAGCCAATGGAAGATGTGGGGATTCAACGCCAGTACCGACCAGCAACTGGTAGTCAGTTTGGCTGCATTCATTGCGGCACTCATCTGCAGTTGGATCCTGCAGGTGAGAGACACAAACAAGATAATGTGACCGAGCACATTTATCATGGATTCCATGCTATATATAGGAGGATGGGTCAACCTCGTGATCCCAATGCTCACCAATCTGTAGAAGATGATGTGGCATATCAATGAGGGGAAAAGACACAAAGAATGTGATGGTCATTCCATCTCTTGTATGGGTGGATAGCGGCGCATGTAAAGGGGATCTATGAATATCTGAACCCTATCTCCCCTCTAGGTTCAAACTTCCTCCCTTCCTTTCTAAACATCGTAGGGAGCTTTCCGGCCAAGCTGATCATGCAGGAAGTACTAAACTGAGTCTGGAAGGTAGAGGATTTCAACTTCTACTCGCTCCCGTTTCCAATGGGTGTATTTACCGATAATGGCTAGGTAACAGAAGATAATCGGTCCTACCTCCTGGACATTATATGTGGAGTCCTAGTGGCAAGAATGGACTATGAGCCCCTATGCGAGTCGTACTCCCTACACCGATTCGCCAAGAAATTTCAATGCATGCAGCAACTGACCCCACATGTCTATTTAGGGGTGCGCTATGAGGACCACCCATGTGTGAGGAGACAAATGTGACTCATGTTCACATGGGAAGATGGGAATATGCAGAACGAGTTGCCTCTGACCACGACCATCTTTGGACTGGTAAAACAGTATGCGAAAAGCTGTGAGGCATCCTACCCTGCGGAGATGCTGAAGCAGCCAACCGTTTGGGCCACAATGTTGTGGCTCCCCAACCTCGAGGTCAAGGCCAGAAGGTGGAAAGGACATCCCGCAGTGGCAGGGCTTCCATGTTGGCGATCCCCACACTGGTTGATGGGGAGGCATCGACAGCAGATCCCACGATGACAGCGAACCTGACGGTCTTAGAAGATCAGAGTTATCCAGAGGGGAGGCCACCAAGAGGATTCAACAGAATATCCACCTAGGATCTAGGGAAGTGGTTATGCCATATAGACATGCCAAATAATCCTATCTTCCCAGAGGTTTGGGACATCTAGGATTTCAACAAAAAATTTGTTGGCCCGTCTGAGATGTGGAAACACATGAACCATCTTGGGATGTATTTTTTGGGAATTGTCCTCGTTAGGGCTATCTTTTTAGTATCCCATTATGAGGTGGAGCAATAACTGGACGAGTTGGAGGACTTCATGCACTCCCAGGGTTCCCCGCTTCCAATGAAAGATCAGGTGACGGTGTTTCTGGATCAAATAGCCGCTCTGCAGTTGTCAAATATAGAATTGAGGGAGCGCTTACCTTTTCTAGAAGAATCAGACAAGTCCTCCTGGGAGAGGAGGCCGATAGAGGGATCCCACTGGAGGATGGTGAAGTTGGTGACTCTAACCCAGAGTTTGAAGAGTTTGTAGAGTCACTCGAGGTAAAACCCTATGTCCCTTCCTTGTAATCAACTTCTAGGATACTTTGGACCCCTGACTAGTATTTAAACTGTGCAGGAGGGCTTCATACGCAGAACCCACTCCTTCCCCTAAAAAATGTAGATGTGGGGCCTTCGAAATCTATGCTCGTGACTATTGAAATTTTCATGTCCAACGGGGCCAAGACACCTGAGGTGGTTCTCCCAGAGTTTTCATACATCCCAATAATATATGGAGGGTCGTGCCTCAGGGTCCCGATGGCAATGACATAACAGAGAGACTGACAATTTTATCTTTGTAAGTCCCCTTGAAAAATATTTAAATCCCACCACTGATTGATCGGGTTTACTAAAATTCATTCACTTCTTGGTATGCACAATTCTTCAAATGGCGTGGGATACCTTGGTGAGGTTGGTTGGTACTTCTGGAAGTGCCTTTCCCAGAGGAATGTCAGTGGTCGTGGAGGCAGATATCCAAATCGACCAAGTTGTGGTGCTCCCGATCATTAGTGGGACTGTCAATGGGGCTGATCCTGAGATTATTGAGGATGGATCCAATGATGAAGATCAATCAGACAGCACATGTCCTACCATACCCGATCAGACACCAGATGTGAACTTTTCTAACGAGTTCTTGGGGGTTTTCCCCATGTATGAGCCGGAAAACCCTACAGAAAGGGACGATATGGCCTCTGACAAAGAGGAAAACAATATAGTCCATCGCCGGTCATGGAAGCTAATCAATAACTTTATCGATGACACCCCTCAAGCATAGTGGATAGACAATATGGAGAGACTTTGTTTTCAACTGTTCGAACTGTGCGCTAGGGGAGTGGATGCCCAGTGTCCCCACATGCTCATCTGAGATATCATGGCTGAGAAGATCTAGGAATACGACTACAGCCTGGGTGTGGGCTGGCCGTGGCGAAAAGTAGTGAACATCAAGAGGCTCCTGGAGGCTCAAAATGAGATTCAACGGCTGCACATCCAGGCAGATGAAAATTCTTCTTTCCTCAACGCATAGTCGGAGATTGTATCATGGATGAAGGGCTAGCTGGAAGAGGCTGAAGAGCACATGAGGAAATACTATGAGGAGATGACTATTATCTGAACCAATGAGAAGTGGGACCAGATCGCAGCTGAAGAACTGTGCCCCATTGCTGCCAAGGAGGAGTAGGAACTGAGTAGACGATAGTGAGGCCTGGACACCACAAGCCAAACGGTGGCAGAGCTGCAAAACTCTTTTGACAGGTTCAACCCATCCATTGGAGGGGTCAACCCTTAGGTACTATGATGCATGTAACTTTGAACACACCTTCATGTTTTAATTATTCAGGCTAGATGCATGCATTAGTTATGTTATCCGCTTTTGGTCTATTACATTTCTGTTACATTAATAGAACATCTAGCAAGCAGTCCCTAAGCTCACGTGGGTCCGGCCCGATGTGAAAAACAAGGGATTACCACCTTTCCATTCCATCTGAATATAAGATTGAAAACCAAGATCCGGGCATCTGGGGTTTGAATAACCAATCAGGATTTCTGGGAGGAATGTGATAGGCCTGACTGGAGGACAAAGACCTCATAACAATCAATGTGTCGTCTATCCAATGTGATCTAGTGCACGAGAGGGGTAATGCCATGGGATTTTGGAATCAACCCAAACAAAGGGATATAAAAATTTTGAATCACATTCCTGACATTTGAAATGTAGTGAGGGTGGAGTGACGATGGAGGATAACTGTTGAACGTGTTTGAAGCACACCATCCATATCATGTTAGCTTGAAATGGAGACAACCCAATGAGGGTTGACTGCTGACCATGTTTGAAACACAGGACCTGACTCAAAGTGTCATCAAATAGCTTCTTGGGCGTTGACCCAGAATGGTAGGTGATCCGATGCGGCATGGGACTAGGCCGTTAGGTGGTCCCATCTGACATGGAATAGGATGAAGATCCAAATGAAGGATACACAAAGTGTGAGGAGGAGTGATGGAATGATTAAATAGATTCCAACACTCTTGAAATTATTCCAATGTAATCATGTAATAAGGTATCTTATGCTTTTCACATAAGCCATCTCTTATTTAGAAAAATAGGCATCCTGTTATTGAATGGTAGGGAATGCTATAGTTTATAGTCATGTAGAGAGGAAAATTAGAATCTTATGATTGGAACCTAAGGCATCTATTTTTTAGAGAAAGAGGTATCCTATTATTTTTTGATGGATAATACTATAGTTTAATGTCATGTATAGATGACTGTGGGAATCTTAGGCTTGGAGCATAAGGAATATCTCATTTGGAGTAAGAGGCATCCTATGATTGTCACATAGGGAGTACTATAGTTTATATTCATGTAGAGAGGACTATCAGCATATTATGCTTGGATTATAAGGTATATCTTGTTTGGAGAAATAGTAATCCTTATTTGTTATATAGGGTTCACTATAGTTTAAAGTTCTATAGGTAGAACTATTAGGCATCTTATGCATGGCGTATAAGGCATCTCTTTTTTGGAGCTAGAGGCATCCTATATTTGTCATATAGGGTTCACTACAGTTTAAAATATATTGATAAGATTATTCGGAATAAGGTTCCTAGAAATGGATGGTGTTTGGACTTATGCAAGAGTGGCCCTTTACGGTTCAACCTGGAATATGAGCTAAGTTGTAGGGTTTTGAGGAGTTTCTTGACGAATGGTTCAACTCAAGGTGCTCGAGGAATTGATGATAAGACTCTAAACTCACAAAATGGGAAACAAATCAAGAGGAATATGATTACTCAAGGTGTTTCATGTAGTGAGGAGGAGTATATCAAATCATTTTATTCCATAGGTGGAAGGTGGGTGCACATAAGGGCGCAATAGAAAATGTCGACTTCCCAGCCCGAAAAGTTCATGATGCGACATTCCATTTTTCATGGGGTTCAGTGACGGATGTGAAGGGACCGGGCCAGAGGTCTGGGACTGTGGCCTGACACTGATCTCAAGCAGGGGTGCAGGGGAATATCCCCCTTGGTATGTACTGGTCGGAGAAAAGGTAGGAGCTTCGCAATGGATAGGTCTTCACGAAGTAGCTTCGTGGATCAAAGGGGATTATAGAGCATGGGGTCTCACGAAGCAGCTTCACGAAGGAAAGATGCTCGCGGAGCATATAATCATGGAACATAGGGGCTCACGGATCAAAGGGTCTTGCAGAGAAAAGCATCTAATGGAGAAAGGTGTCTTGTAGAGAAAATCGTCTCACGAAGCAAAGCTTCTCCCAGAGCAAAGCCTCTCGCGGAGCAAAGCGTCTTGCTGAGAAAAACCTCTTGCAGAGCCCTTTGAAAAAGGAATCACTTAGTGGGGCCCTAGAGCTCCACAAAATGGTAGATTGACCTCCCAAGGGGTGGCGTGACTATCGTATGAAGGGGGTGAGATGGGTATTTATAGGTGATGGAGGTCGGCAGAGCGCGCCACGAAGCACAAATGCACGCAAGGAAGTACAAATGCGCACCGCGAAGAAAATCGCGCTTTGAAACTGGAGGGAGTTCCCTCAAGTTTCTCACAATCATGGAGCTGACCATAATTGACCTTTTTTGTGCTCTCGGAGGCTCTGGTCAATTTAATCAAGTTCGTCATATCTACGGAGCGGACTGTCATCGACCTTCGCGGTGCTCGCGGAGGCTCTAGTCAAATTCCCTAAAGTTCATCGTAATCACGGAGTCGACCATCATTGAGATTTGTGGTGCTCGCGAAGGCTCCAGTAAATTTCCCCCAAGTTCATCATAACCACAGAGTCGACTTTCATCGATCATCACGGTGCTCGTGAAGTCTCTGATCAAGTTCCTCTACTCTATGATCACTGAGGGAGCTTCGCGAATGGGCTCCGTGAACCAATTTTCCAAACTAAATTCAAATGTCCATAACTCCTAATCTATAACTCTATTCGAGCTCTACAAACTGTCAAATAGAATCTTGAAAAGAGGTTATGATCTTGGACCATGTATGAATGCATTTTGAATATTTTTTAGATGCGTTTTCTAATGCTAACACCTGAAATACAATATGAGGTGACTGCTGTGAGAACTCCATAGAAAAATGGAGTTGTTGAGTGCTGGAATTGAAAGGTAAACAGTTTGTCCAAAACTTTTCTGATTGAGATTCGTATCTATCACCATTACTGGAAAGATTCAATTCAAGTTTTAGTTAATATTAAATACCAAACAGGGAATTATATGGGGGAAAACAAGACACACTATAACTTATGGAATTGAAGGAACCCCTCTTGGAAGTATTTTCATGTTTTCAAAATTAAATATTTTATTTGAAACAAAGAATGAAATAAATGTAATTATGGTAATTCTATGGATGAAGAAATATTCCTAGAATATTCAATGAATAGAAATGAAAAAAAATATTAATAAAAATCTTGGAAAAATCATGGAAAGTAGTGATTTGAAGATCATTGAAGATAAAATCACATATGGCTCAAGGAATTTTTCTACTAATGTGAAAGAATATGAGTAAGAATGTGGAAATGGAACAGATCTAAATAGTGAAGTAGATGAATGAATGAAAAAACATCCAAGAGTCACATCATGATGTTGACTTAGAAGAAGAATCTGAAGAAGAAACCATGGGTGAAAAAAAATTCTTCTATACCTCATAGGAGAAATAGAAGTGTATAAATTAATCAATACAACAACATTGGGGATTAGATAGTTCCCATGCAGACATGGAGAATGAGGAATAGATCACAATCTATATTCCATTAAATTGTGGACCCATCCTCATTTAAAGAAGCTGCAAAGGAAGAATCGTGCATTAAGGCCATGAATGATGAATTGGATCAGATCAATAAGAACCAAACATGGGATCCAGTTAAGAGACATGAAACCCACAATGTGATTGGTATGAATTGAATTTTAAAAAATAAATTTAAAGATTATATAAATTTTATTAGAAATAAGTCACAACTAGTTTGTGAACGATATTAAAAAAATAAATGTGTTGATGTTGAAGAAACATTTGCCTCAATGGCTATACTAGAGTCAATCAGACTATTTCTTTCAATGTAAATTGAAAGAGGATACAACATGTATCAAATGGATTTCAAGAAAACATTATTAAAAGGTGTTCTTGAAGAATAATTATATATTGAACTACCAGTTGGATTTCTTCTTGGTAATGATGAAATGATGTTTTTTAGATTAAAAAAGGCTCTATATAGTCTGAAACAGTAATAACGGGCATGGTACTCTCAGCTGGATTCTTATCTATAAAAGCTAAAGTATAAAAGAGGAGGATTGGGTCACAATATTTATGTTAAGAATTATCAGAAACAAATTTTTAAGGTTTTGGTGTACGTGGATGATATTATATTTAGAGTATGCAATAGGAATTTTTGGATGAATTTTCAAATCACATGAAATAAAAATTTGAAAAGTCTATGATTGGTGAACTCACATTCTTATTAGGGTTTCAATTGATTTAGATGAAAGACTACACTTTCATTTCTCATGATAATTATGCAGTAGAATTTCTCATTAAATTCAAAATGCCTAACTCTAAACCAATGTCAACTCCAATTTCTTAATGAATTAAACATGGAAAGCATGAGGGTCTGAATTTTATAGATCCCACCATGTACAAGAGAATCAACAGAAGCTTACTGTAATTAACTGTAAAAGGATAGATGTGTTATTCTCAACATGTTTAGTAGCCCTATTTCAAATTAATATGAAAGAGGAACATATGGTGGAAGTTAAAAGAATCATGAGGTATATTCAAGGTTCTCATAATTATGAATTGTACTTTACTCCAGGAAGATACAGTGAACTATCATCATTTTCTAATACTGACTGGGCTAGCGATGTTGTCGATAGAAATTCCACAAGTGGTTTAGAATTATTTATTAGAAATAAATGTGTGGTATGGATGAATAAGAAACAGTAAATCACTTATCTCAGTACTATTGAAGCTGAGTATATCTCCACTACGAAGGATTTCACTAAGCTACTATGGATAAAGAAAAAAATAACTGATATTGGTGATCAGGTGAAGCAACCAATACTGATTCTCTGTGATAACAAGAGTTTAATTTATATTATAAATACTCATATTCAGCATTATCATTTGAAACACATTGAAATATGATATCACTACATCAAGGAAAAAGTCAATCAAGGCATGATTAAAGTGGATCATTTTGGAATGGATGATCAAGTGGCTGACATACTGACCAAGAAATTTTCAGAACATGTGTTCAAGAAGCATCAGTTGAACCTTGGTGTTCAACCATGTTCTAGTGTATGAGGAGGTTTTGAAGGTTACCCTCTCCACAGTGGTGCCAACTATTTGAATCTATTTGCTGAAGTGTTATAGGTTTATGCAGGATATATGATCTTGGGAAAGTGTGATTAAATATTTACAAGTAAAAATTTGATTCATTGGGTTTATTTCCAATGGGGGATAATGGATAAAATAAATATTATTAAATAGAATAATGAATAATGGGAGAATTAGAGGAATGAATGTTTTTCTGGTTATAGGATAAATTCAATAAGAATTAAAAAAATAGCAATTTAGTGTTATGAGAAAACAGTTGAATCTTCCTTGAACATCTTTAAAGTGTTCCAAGATATAAGAATTCAATTCATGATTACCCTCTTGTTTTATACAAAGAAAATTTATCACATAGACACATAGGGTCATTGATTGAGTTGTTTCTTGCGTATCAGGCGTTGATTGTTGCAGGTGTTTCATTGAATTTATTTGCGGACTGCCAACAAACCCAAAGGGTGATATTGTTGGAACCAGGATATTCTTTGCTAGATATGGGGTATGATTTATGTTTGTTTTCAATAAACATTAGGTTGATAAAGAATTTTTCATGGAATTTAATCCTATGATGAATGATAAAAGAATTATTGAATGTGGCCTAGTTTCCCAGTGTGTTTAAAATTTTTGGGCCTCAATATAGGGTGTTAGTTTTTGGAAAAAGAAGATTTTAGGAAAGAAAATGGAGGACCATGATTCATGTTATATGATCAATTCATAGATAATGAAATATGGTATGTGGAATGGATAACCATGAACCAAAAATTGGTATTGTTATACAAACCGTATAATAGGAATAGTTCGCAAAGTGAATCTAGTTCACGAGAAGTCGTAAGGTTCATTGAATGAAAAAGATTCACGGTGTGGTGTGTCATTCATAAAAATGATGAACATTTTTGAGAATCTGTGAAGGGTGTTGTCTGCAGAAATGAGATGGTGATTTGTGTTGCCGCATAGGGAGAATGGAAGTATGTGGACCATGCATAGAATATGGTTCACGAGAGATGCACAGTAAACAATAAAGGTAGTTCCATGTCGGAGATTTGGTAAATCTCGATTTACCAGACTATGTAGATATATTTTCCTATATAAGGAAAAAAAATCCCATCATTACGTCAGGGATATGAGATTAGAAATATGAGAAGAATTTGTTCAAATATAGAATTATTTCATTAGAAATTCAACCCCTTATGACTTTAATTAAAAAAATTAAAGGAATTTGGTCAAGTCCAGAATAGTTCACAGAGGAGGGTATGTGGAGGAAGAAGTCTAGTTCATGGATTATCATTCATTAAGGTGAAGTTTGGTCTGTAGAGAAGAGAAAATACATTTATGTGGTTTGTCAAGGTAGTACGTAGTTGCAGTTTGTAGAGGAAGTACCCACAGGAAGCCTTGCAGTACATGAAGTAGGGAAGTATGTGGAAGAAGACTCAAAGTATGCGAAGATTTGTAGTACGTAGTGAAAGAATCATAGTACGCGGTGGAGCAAGATCATTTTGTAGAGGAAGAACTAATTTTGTGTGGTGCGGTGTGGTTTTTTGAGGAAGGAGGTCAGTACGTGAAGGAATAGTTTGATAAATAACAGTGCATTGAAATGTTAAATACGTCGACAGATGAAATGGGGACTTCAAAAAAGCATCTATATATAGTTGAGGATGCATGATTTAATGAAAAACCATTGAATCCACATTTAATTCAATAAAATGAGTTCAGATTCTTTCCAATGTAGTGAGCAAGGTGGATTTAATGGAAGTGGTCTAAGGGATGCAGTGTGCTATCCCTAAAACTATGTAAAGGTAGTGCACCTAGAACAGATTGACTATGAAAAACATTTTTACTCCACAACTAGTGATGATTGGTGTACTTTGGTACATCTAACAACTTTTCAGTGTATTCTCCTTGAGTGTAGCCCTTAGTGGTGAACCATGTAAAATTTATGTGTCTTCTCTTTTCATTTGATTGTTTTTTTCTACCCTTTCTCATCAGACATATTTAACAGGTACCTACCAATGTGGAAATGAGATCAATCAGTTTAAAAGAAACATTTGACACCCCGATTCACCCCTCTCCTATCATGAGGTTTCAGGGTCCTTCACAACCACATTTCATTAGAAAGTATGAATTTAGTAATTTCGATGCTGAAATTTCACAGAATTGGGATAACATCCGAGTTTATTATTAGAAACAAACTCATAATTTAAATTTTTTCTTATAAAATTAATTTCATGTCATTAAATCCCGTTTATAAGGGTCAAATTTTATCCACAACCAAAGGGATCATGGACCTTAATTCGAGTTCAATAGATTATAGTTGATTGTATACATGGGAACTTTCCAAGAGGAATTTATTCTCTCAATCATAAATTTTTTTAAAGAAAGAAAGATACATCTCGAATTAGACTTTAAATGAAGCACTCACTAGGATGAGACCAATGTAAGACATTAAAAATTAAAAAATATTTTATTTCATTCAGAATTAGGTAAGATTTGGTGTTTTATAGTGTATGATATTTTTAATATATAATCATTAGGAAAACCCTAGGGACAATATCCTCAAAATATTCAACCAATCAATGATAAATATAATAGAAAATTGTGCTACTATATAAAATTATAAACTCCAAGTCCCAAATAATTAACAAACATCTATATAATAGTATTGTTTGTATAGAAACTATATAGAACCATCTTTACAAATAGTAATATAAATTGAAGAATAATAAGAATAGAGGAATATAGGATCTCTCAAGAAGAACTATATCTCCCTTAACAAATAAAAAATGTTGGGTAACAAAACTAAATAATCTTCCTCCAATTTCTCTCACTTCAGACCTCCCTATATAGCATCCTCTACTAATTTCACCCATGTGGTATCGGTTATATAAACAACCACCATTTATCTCTCTTTGGACTTTACCTTGTATCACCCCCTCTAACTACCCCCCCCCCCCATGTGGGATCTGTAAGACAACCCCCTATATTCCTCATACTAAAACTACTTTACCCTTAATAGAGTGTGTCCTTCAGTCTATATCGATGTTTCCTAGTCTATATCACTCACACCACCTTGAAAATATGCCTTTTCTTCAAGATTTAGGTGAGTAAAATGATTTTAGATGATGAAGTCTTCTTCCCATGTGGCTTATATAAAAAATGGAAGTGTTAAAGGTCTCATCCATGGATGATAAATATGTCTATAAAAAATATGATGTTACCAAACCTAATAGAAATATACTAGGTTTTTTAATACATCATTCTCTATGCTTTTATATAATTAAAATTTCTATGTACCCCACTTTACTCCCTTTTTTACTGTTGAATTCATTCTCGTGAAAAGAATCCTTGAGATATTGATGTGGCAAGACAACTTTCTCTTTTTTATAGGATCTAAGAGAATATTTCTGAGATTAACTATTATAATAAAAACTCATCATCCAATTATACTATTTGGAAAAAATGCTAATTCTAAGTATAAATTTCATTTCCAATAGATTATTTCAATGTAGAATCCTAAATAATCTATGAATGGAGTTCCTTTTTCAGCTGAATCAAGACACTAAACCAATAAACAATAATTTTATTTCCCCACTACCACTACTTTTTCCCAATTTCTTAACTGTCGATATTAAATATTTATTTCAAATAAAATTCAACATGTTGATGACATAAATAACTTTATAAATCTAAGATACCACAAATACAACAACATTGATGAGTTATTTTATCTTTATATATTATTGAACTTTACCTCTTATCATAGTATTATTACTGATATCTCTTCCACTCTTTCAAAAATAAATGATGGCCTCATGGTGATTATGATCAGCTAAGTGTATTTTATTAGACCGACTAGTATCATGTTGTTTCGCAATTTCCCTCTGGGAAACATGATCGACCATGTGTATTTGTAGATAGATATATTATTATGAATTATAACACTCCCAAGAAACCACCTAGATTCCCCTTCATACTTAATTTACAAACTTTATTAGGTCATGGAAAATTTACTCCATCATAGATAATTGATATGACTATAGGTTAAATTCCACCTCTATAGAAGGTATTCTCTTCGAATGATCAGAACTCCTGAATCATATCCAATGAATACTTTGAAATGTGACCATAAAATAGTTATAATGGGATCATAGGTTCCATTATCACAAAAATTCTATTAAATATATCTCTGTAATATGTTATGTTCATCCTCAGCATAAGGTAACCATGTTCTGATGTTCACGCATCACTCGAAAGCAACATATTCTGTGTACATCTCACCATAATGGATATTTATTTAAATAATTTCACTAGATCCTTTGTCTCCTATATATAAAACTCCATCATCGGTGGTATTCTATACAATTCCACTTCATTGGTCCCATGCACCCCCATAGTTCCAGACGTCACAAAATGCATCTCAAGAAGAGTGAGTGGATTCACCTCTTAAAAATATTCTATTTGAAAATGTTTTTGGAATAATTTAGTCATATTGACAACATAACCCATGTATTATTCTAGTAATTCATCACTATTTCTTTCATTATATATTTATATATAGTGCATTCCTCTATGATCATTATTGATCATGCATTATCCCATTGTAGACAGAGAGTGGTTGACTCTCCATTCATGTTTCCAATAATATTTTCCACCCAAAATGAATTTCCACATGTACGAGGATCAATATAGTTTCTTCATCACATCCCTACGCCCTCATTACACCAACACCATTGCTACTAACCATGCTAGATGGCGTGTAGTTCTCCATGTCACAACCTATTTCCAAAGGCACATCGATTACTTTTTTATCTAGTGTCAGTCGATCGTCAAACTACAGTAGAGTGGGCATAGGTATCTCACATTCCACTTTTCTATAAATAATTTTTGACATTACCACATTCTTCCAAAATACCTTCATTTCATTTATCATCTCTAAGTGTGCCTCAGTCATCCACACTGCTAGCATAGTTCTCTCCTCCTCCTATTGTGTCGTCTTCTCTAGATGACTCCCCGAATATGTGAGGTTATTCTTTAGTTAATTTTTTTCCATTATTAATCCATATCATACCATATATTCCATATATATGAGAATATTACGTTGATACTCCATAGTTGTGGGTCCTCTTCGTCAAGAAGTGTCCTCTTCATCATTTCTCTCCTATTATAACAAAAATAATCTCATCCCCCCTTCCTTCACTGAGTGACCTAGAATTTCCCTATTTCCCTGTATATAGTAGTGATATTTTTTAATCAATCCAATTACCACCTATTATTTCCCACAATGACCATGATAGGTATTTTCTGAGAGATCTCCCTCTAACACCCTAATATTTTAGAATATATTTTTTATTATAATAAATTTGATGTGTTCAATAGATTGTGATGCACACAACCACAAATTTAAGAGGTTAATAATTTATTAAAATATAAGAATAAATACATTATGAGGTAGATAAATTAAATTAAAAAAATAAATGAATTTTTAAGAATAGAAAATTTCAATTAAGGAAATACCATTGATTCTAAAGAGATTGATTTGAACCGTTTTTTTGAATTATACAATTTCATAAAATTAAAACTTTTGAGGAATGATATAAATAAAAATTATTTATAAAATTGATCTAGTTATTAATAAAATCAATTAATAACATCCATAAAATGGTTAAATTATGATAATAAATTCTAGTATATTGATTCTCAGTAAACAGAAAATGTTTTATTTATAAACATTTTTGTGTTATATGTGTTTTATTAAAAATTAAATTCTTCTTATTTAGAGTATTAAAATTTAGTAAAATTATTTTTTTATAAATGTAAAAAAATAAAGGATTATTTAAAAATTGATAATATATTGGTTATAAATGAAGATAAAATCATATGACGATAAAACGATATATTTAAACTATTTTTATGCTTTTGTGCAATGTATTTTATCTTAATGAATTAAATTCATCACTATTAATAAATTATTTTAATGAAATAATTCAGATGGATACTTAGTAAAATAAATTAAAATTATTCTAATGTTTTACTAGGTAAGTAATGAGACTGAAATCATTTTTTTCTTAAAGATACATTTTTTTGAAAATAGTTTTTATGTGTTTCTTCTAAGGATATTAGAATTTATTTTTACCCCATTTAGAAATTGAATTTGATAGAATAGATTCCATATTTATAATCATAATTACAAAAAAAATATTTTTCATATCATTTTTTATTAGAAAAATAAGTTACCATGCTAAAAAAGTTGTGTAATCATTGTAAAGGTTAAAATGAGTTATGAGGGATTAAATTAAGGAATAAGGATTATAATAAAACCAAAACCCTATATTAATTTTATTTGTAGCATGGATTTCTACCTCACATATTTTTATCATAAATATTTTTCTTATTTAGTGTTATGTTACCATGAATTTTACTTTATATAATTTTAAAGTAAAAGGTATTTACAAGGGTGTGACTCCCCTCACTTATAAAAGGGGACCTCCTTTCCTTACCTCTTAACACACATTTAGAACATTCACTCAACAATTATAATCCCAAATAACTTCCCAAATATACTCCCCACATCATAAAGGTTATATTATGACAAAAATACCAACCTATTAAGGCTTAAGGCTCAATCCAAAAGAATATTCCCATAGAAGAAGTAATTATCTGCATTGAGTCCTTTCAATTTAAGTTCATGTTCTGCCTCCTCTGAATATGTTATATCCATCATAATATGATAAAATAATTACCATTAAAATTATAACATTTTATTATTTTGATGTAAGTACCATTATCTATTTTCCATCTACCCAATATAAAATGAAAGTTTCGCTCATGCGTACGTGCAGACTATAGTCTCTACAGTGTGATGTAATTTATTTTTCATTATTCCCTTACATGGATTGTTAAAAATGCATATATAATGATTAAAAATAATATTTATGAAATTATTAATATTTTTTAGATTATTTAAAAGTGAAAAAGTTGTATGTATTAGAATCACCGAACCCATACAATCATGGAAAACAGAATAGTTGACAGGTGAATATTGATTTTAATAAAGATTTTTTGATAAATGGGGAATTGAAAATTTCAAGGGAATGATATTTATTAATATGGTTCTGATGAATATTTATTATAAGTATAAATTTATTATACAATAGGATATATTGTGTATGAAAAGGTTTTGGATTTGAGGTAAGGGTTTATTTATAATCTCACTTTTTATTTAGAATTTTTATATGTCAATTTCCATTGAGGAAATTATATGTTATTTTTATATTAAACCCAATATATATTATTCTATAGTTAATTATAGGGTTCTCAGTTATTCTTTTTATTTACCCAATTTGGTACTCAAAATTACTAAAAGAATTTTTAATAAAACACGACCTTATTTATCATTTTTGGTTGGGAATATTTCTCCTCTATATTAATTTGCATGAAAATTGTTTTATGGAATTTATTATTTACTTATAAACTATTGATAAATTTATTTTTATTATATATTTTAATTTTTTTTAAATATATTTAATGTAATATTTATATCAATTTTTAAACAATTCATTTTTTAATTTTAAAGAGTGTGAAAATAATTTTTTCAAATATTTATAACATGAATATATTTTGCATATATCATAACATTTATCTATCATGAGGATTACTTTAAAATTTTCCATGAATTTTCAAATAAAATTATATTCCCATTATCTGGTAATTTTTAGTGAATTATTATTATAACAAATAGAAATCGATATTTCTTTCTTGTTTTTTATGGTATCATTCTAGACCTTTTATACAAATATTTTTCATCTGTCAACATCCTTTAGGTATTTTTATGTTTCACTAGTGATGTGATGTTATGATGTCATCCACTTATTTTATTTTTAAGGCTTATGATTATGATATTTTAATTATATTTTCATGGAAATCATTTCATTCCCATATGTTAATTAATCCTTGATAAATTGATGAATTATTTTGTGATATTATAGAATACATATGTATAGTTTATCATTATGTGATAAGTGAGTCCATTATATCCTTCAAATTAATTGAATAATGTTTCATATATAATGGTATCAAAGGGTACATAATTATTTATCCACATCCCAGTTGGGAATATTAATATTTAGTCCAATCCAAAGTAGTTCCATAGATAGTTATCCCACTCCCAAGAAGTTACATGGGTGGTTACCCCAAGCCTACTATGTTATGAATGTCTTAGTGGGTTCCCTTAATATATGTTTTCTATGATTAAGTGTATTCTATAATATGATTTCTTATTAACAAGATATTTTTCCCTAACTTATTATTTATTATTCCTGATTCAACACTCTTATAAATTATGACATTCATTATGAAAAATAATTATTCCATTACTCAGGTTTTTTGGTCTATATATTATTTGTTATGATTTCATAAGTTATGATCATGTTCTCAAAAAACTATTCTTATATGATATTCATTTATGATCATGGATTTATATCTCTCATTTTCACCCTTACCAAGCATCTAGGATCACCCTTTCTTATGTATCCATTTCCCTAGGTTATGAATAAAGGTTTTAAGTAGGGTATATCTAAGAAGGTTACTATGTTGGAACGAATCTATGGGAGATGTTGAAGATCTTTCATAAAATAAGTTCATTGTATATCTAGTGTACAAATACTATGATCCTTTATTGTTCATAGGATTGTATTGTTGTGACATGTGTTTCATATTCATATAAATGAAGTAATATTTATGTAAGGGGTGTTTGGTTCACCTCACTCTACTCCTATGATGGAAATACAAGAGTTGTCCCATTTTTTGTGTGCAACCCAATAGTACTCCCCTCCAACGAGTGTAGTTATCTTTCAGATTAGACCAAATCATAAACTCCCTGTCTCAAATAAATAAGAAAAATAGTATAAAATTATTATTTATAGATAAATTATATATAATTAAATTTATAAATGGATATGTGAGAATAAAAATAATATTAAAGGAAGAGAGGAGTTCTTGAGGGACATTACATCTCCCTCTTCCAATCTATATTGGTTATCCTAAAAAAATTAAGAATATTCCCTCCATTTATCTTACTATAACCATCCCTTTATAGAAGACTCTACTAAATTCTCCCATGTGGGTTTAGTTAGACCCCTCCCCCCAATATCTCATGTCCTTCCCGTATAACAACCCCTTATAAATTCCACCCACAATGGCTCAATTAGACTTCCCCACATATTCCTCCTACTAATACCATTTTACGACTAATATAGGGTATCATATAGGTCGTGCTGAGTTATCCTAATCTCTATCATAAATTATGTGAAAAGTAGAGACAAAGGAACATTTCAAAACCTAATAGTTTAATATTTCAGTGTCCACTCATATCCATGACTTATTCTAGATAGGTAAACACCCTAGAGATAGAAACTCCCATAGCCAAGGCCCATTTAGCTATTTTACCATTAAAAACACAATAATTGGTTTGACTATGTTGTAGGGAGTCTCAGGATTCCATTTCAAGTGCTAAAACCCAAATCCAGATCCACTATATTCAATTCACACTTCTTGGGGAACCACAAGTAGTTTTCCCTTCAACCATCCAAAATTCCTTCAACCATATTAATCTCTCATACCTATTTTATTTTTACAAGAACTAAAAATTCACACCTTAGTACCTAATTTCCATAAATTCACCTAACTATTTCATAAAATGATTTTTTTAATCACACCATGATATCCTATACTTCTTATCCATCTTTATTAATCCTATTTTTATACTAGTATGGAATAATGAAATCTATTTTCTAACTCACGGAATTTCATCCAAGAAATACTTAACCAAAATTCATGTTTCCAATTAAATTTTCAGTTTACAAAAATACAAACCTACCCAAACCCACTGAACCTAAAACTATACCTACACATAAAAACCCAAAAAATAATTATGTAATTACAAGTAATGGAGGAAATAAATTTCCTTAAGACACTATTACATTTACTATTTCATAGATATATCTTGTAATCCATTTTTCATCAAAGCCTCATATCCAAAATGATGTTTCCAAATAGGTATGACACATACCTATTTCTCATATGTCTAAGTTGAATACTTTAACTCATCCAAAACCCCCAACATACCCCATGTATATTGTGGTAGGTTTTCTTGTCAGACATGAAAATCAGGTTCCTCATTAAAGTGTTTAAATTGGTGGTTGTTTTATTTTTTGTATTACCAATTGATATACTAACCTATTCTTATATTTATTAACCCTTCTAATATGATTTTTTCAATGAGAGAATCTATAATCAGTTATCTCTCATCAAGGGGTGTTAGTCAGTGTGAGTTTTTAATTGGAAGTGATCACATATTTAATGTTATAATTTCAATGTGTGTGTTAATATATCAAATGATCATCCGAATATTATAAATGGGATCTCACAATATACTCATGAAATCCCCAATCAGGTGAAGGTACTCAAGACTAATCCAAAAATACCCATTTTCATCCACACCTTTATTAGTGATCTATCAATACTTTTCCACCAAACCCTACCCATTCCATCATATATGGTAAATATCAAGTGTATGGAGAAAATATTTTATCATCCCAATTATAAAATAGTGCATGAAATATCAACTAAATATGATCACTTTCAATAAAACATCTCAATATTGTAAATTGAGATCAAATAACAATAGAACAAATTTCAATTGATTGTACAAAAGGATATTTTATCTATTTTCCAAATCACCAAAATATTTTATCTTTCTATGTGTAGGGTTAAAAAATGTAAGAACAAATATAAAATAGAAATATTGAAGAAAACAATGAGTCTACTTACTAAAAACTCTTGTTCTCTATTTTATCCACACAAACTTCTAACTTCTGTAAAAGATTATCTATTTCATCCCTACCATAGTAATTATTTCACATCAATCTAGCTTCATGATATCTCCACCATGTGAATTTAAATTCCTTCCCTCAAAACTTTATGTTCTTAAGAATTATTACATGGCCCCCTCATATTGCACGGGCTACAAAAAGTGTCTATATGATCTCTATAATAGTATTTATTTTGAGTATGTTCTAAATATTTAATCTTCATGTGTAATTACATTCTATGGATTTTGTATAGGACATGAGTTTTATATATATTATCATAAACTAAATTGCATACAATGGTTTAACAAAGTAATAAACCTTGTATGATCTCCAAAAACTCATATATATTCGACTATAGCCTTGAAAAACCTCTTAGATATTCCACTATAGCCTTGGAAAAACATTATAAATCACCAAATAACTCTTATGTAATGAATAAAGGACTTTTACATATCACTTGTTTCATTCCTTTGGAAAAGAAAAATTGCTTAATCATTGGTGTATATCAAGGGTAACCTTCATGTATCATGTATTTCATCCCATGGAAATGGAATTTCATTCTTTAATTACATGGGATTTGTGCTTCTATTACATATCCCTTCTAGAAACACTTATATATATTAGGGGTACCGAAATTTTCTCTATAGTGAAAAATGTAAAAACCATACATATACATGGATATATTGGAATTAACCTTATCCATACCTTTGTGCTCTCACAGTTAATTTTTGAAATTTTCATTCTTCTATATATTCATCCTTCTATTTCGAAACATCATCTTCCAAAATTTTCATATCTTATGTAAGTTGTTTATCTCTAAAAACATATATATTCAACAAATTTTATATTATTCAGAAATACCCCTTCATATTTTGAACTATCAGTCTTGAGAATCATACTGAGAACTCTTATGAATGTGAAAGGAACTCTTAATCATGTGTTGGTAACTCTTATATACCAGTGTTATCTTTACATATCAATTTTTAAATAATTTCATAATAATTATCCATTATATGATGTTTTCCCCTTTGAATTTAAATCCCATATTCTTAGAAAAGTAACTCTTATGAATCAAAAAGAGGGATTTTACATATTTATATTAGGAACCCTCATGTGTGCCCATACATTTCCAATTTTTTCCATATCATTTGTTTCATCGAACTTACTTACAAATTAAAAAAATATATGACTGGGTTTTCATTAATTTTATTCTATAAATTAAAAATCTTATGGTTATTAACTAAAATATGTCCCACCATTCTACATTAAAACAGGAAATGGGTGGTTTATCATCAAATCGTTCATTTATCATTTTAATCATTCCTTAAATTATGCAGAGATATTCATCATAAATATTTTCTTCTTATTATACTTCATCATTAGTGTTTTTATTTTCTCTATATTTGAATGATATTTATTTATTGACCTATTTTTTAGTTCCCTTAGACTTTATTCCCACCTTGCAATCTAAAATAATATTGTGTGGGTCATCAAGATAATGTTCTAATAGATTTATTTCTCCTCAAAAAACACCTTAAAATTGAAGTTGGGTTTATGTATTCTCAATATTTTCTTTATAATTGTTACATTTTATATAACATATCCAAGGCCCTTTATGGCTCCAAAAAAACCAGTGATTTGATTAAAGAATCCATCCACACTTTCATCATAATACAGTTTCTGGTTGTTATGATTATTATACGACACTTCAATTTTTTCTTCCTTCACATTGTTTTCACCTTCATAGATACTAAAAAATTTGTCCCAAATATCTTTTATAGTAGAAGAACCCATAAATTTCATATATATATATATATGATTAAATAAAAAACTATACAAATTATTATTTGACATTTTATCTTTATCAAGAATCTTTTTATCTCATTTAGTCATAGACAATCCTAAATCATCTCTACAATGCACACCTTAAATTTTTATAGTGAATACTTCTATTCAAAGACATATAAGATGATTTATCATCATGTTTTTTCATATATTAACATTTAAACTATTTAAATATGTAATTCCTCTTGAATTCATATAATTTTACATGATTACTAGTCCTAGAATAAAAATTCATTTATAAAATATATGGCTCAGATACCACTTTTTATAATCACATCCTAACACACCCTAAGGGGGGTGAATTATTGTGTGACTTATTTTTTTCTTCCTGGATCTTGATCTCCTGTTAATGAGACTATTATAGAAATGTAATTTGTTCATTAAAACACATGTTAATATATTAAAAAAAATTGAATATTAGAAATATAAATTTTACTTAGTCCACCCAAAATAGTTAGTTCAAGGATCACACATTGATACTTTTTTGAGGTTCTAGAGTTATAACACTATTCACTAGTGTTTTTAAATGGATTTGAGAAGTTATCTCTACTAATAATAAGAAACTTTCCTCTTAATATTCTCACCCACACTATTCAAACAAAGTAAGTAAAAAATGATATGCAACATGTAGGTTTCTTACAACAATTCTCTAAAATAAACACCACAAGTTCAAGGGTATTGATGCCTTGAAAATTATTCTTTAATAAAAATCCTCAGAATATTCCTTCAAGTTTCTCTCTTCTAGTTCTATTTTATCTTTATTTATTAGTATATATAAATAATTTCATGTAAATTCACCATTAGTGTAGATACATCATCATTCTTCTTGGCAACCTCAATATTATCCAAGTGTCCCTTCCCTAAATTTAAAAAATAATCCAACCTGAGATAGCCTCCATAATTATCATAATCTAAATCAGTTTAGTTTCTATGTTAATCATAAATAAGATCATTCCTCCAAACCTATAAGAATACCTCTATGTATCTCGGTCAAAAATTACACAATTATCATGGAAAACCTATTTCAGAAATAGCATTCTTCCAATCTAGAGGAATTTTCAAAAAAATTATTTAAAAAATCATTCAAAAAAATCAATGTTCTCCATTCCCACCTTTATACAGATTATTTTTCCTTTATTCAATTAACTAAAAAATCAATTCATTAAATTCCATTAAAAACATCACTTTGAATTCTCAAATTTATCTTGAATTGGTGTGTCTCCCAATAGAACTCCAAGGTATTAAAGTATTGAATCAGCCATATTCCTTACTAACCATATCGATCAATAATTACACTAAAACTAAATATACCATTAACCTACCCTCCAATATGACCATGACTTTCAATCGAATACTTGAATACTACCAAGCTACCTGGTCTTTTTCAACTGAATATACATTGAATTTGAATGGAAAGTGACATTGAAATGACTATATGAAGTGAAATCCTATTGAATTGCAATCGACCATTCCATTACAATTTATCAGGAATGAAAAATCCAAAAAATCCTAGACTGACAGAATGTATAATTATAGATACATTATGAGTATCTAAGTGATCGTGAATTTAAATTACACAATGTCTCAGACCAACTGAACATTGAATTCTAGCCTCCACAAGAGTATTAATCTGGCCACATAGATAATTCACACTACCACATGTTGAATTTAGGGTTCCTCATGATTATTCTCACCGTAAATCTACTAAATTAAGTTCTTATATTCCCATTTAAACCCCTAGTAAATACAAATACCCAATTTAATGGAAAATCCAACATCTCTAATAAATAAATCATTAACTAGGACAAACATCTCTCGTAAATAGATATTCTCTTATTCATTAACCTAAATAAATTGTAAATATTTAATAAATATAATTAAACTCCCACGTCTTGGTCCAGAATCACTTGGGATTGAATTATGATAAAAAACATGAATATATATCAAATATAAAACTTTTAATGAGTATATTCTAATGATTAGATTAACTTAAATCTGACAAGATTTATAATCCACCTAGTGTGAGACACTCTATTCCCCATTATTAATTGGAATATGTATAATTTTTATACCAAGAGAAGTATCTAGAAACAAATCATATCACCCAAAAGGTAAATTGACAAAAAAATATATCATATTAATGTTATTATTTTATATAATCCATTTTCCTATAAATATATCATTAAGATGAAAACATTACCATCTCATCATCCCTTAATGATGTATTTATATTTCATTGAATTTATAATATAAACTTTACAATAACCACCATGGTCATATATTTTAATAAGGAACTTTTATCAAATTCAAAGGTACAAAAAAATCTTCTAGTATAACTCAGAATGTAAAAATCCTCTCTTGATCATTTAACCAATCATTGTACCACTCGTGACATAACCAACACAAGAAACTTCCATGTGATAACATATGGAAAGGATTCTATCATGCATTAAATTAGTCTCTTTAAGAAATACAATGATAATAAACTCAAGAATAAGGACTGATAAAAAAGATCATAGATAGGAATTTCAATGAAACTAATGATACATGGAATTTTTAGGGAAGGTCTTTCCTCATGACATCCCTTCTTGGAGACCACCAGTTGAGAACTTTATAAGAATAAGACTCAGTGTTTATAATCCCCCAACACTCGATAATCATAGATAATATGGTTTCTCACATAATGGTGTGTTTATGATATATTTCATATTTTTATGCATATTTTCATTGGATAAAAATATTCTCATCATAGTGGGGAATTACTATGACCAATTGGTCAGAAAAATATTTTAAGTGAATTATCACATATTTAAATTAAAATTATAGATAATATGTGACAAGAATTATAATTATTTATATATGAAACTATATACTTGGGGTAGTAATTAAAATTATATCAGATTAATTTGGTTATAAGAAACTATCCATAAAATTATCATTTATTCTAGGATATAATATTACCATGTTAAACACCTGAGTATAGTTCTATATTATCTTTGGGAGAACTGGCTATATAGTAAACAATCAAAGTGTATGTTTTGGATTCAAGAAGTCCATTTATTAGGGAATATCATATCATAGGTATGAGTAGTGGTTAACCCCATAAATATTAAGGTTATAATGTATTAGGAATTACCAAATACAATATTTGTGGTCTGAATATTTCTAGGTCTATAAGGTTACAACAAAAGATTCATGGTGTATTTATATAAGATTATATCATTAATGATTCTAACTCCTATACCTTAACAATACCCAATACATGTCATAGGTAACCCCAAGAGTGTTTCTATATCCCTAGGTGGTTGAAAATATAAATTTGGGTCTTATTTTAATATTGGATAATTGTTTTCCTACCTATAGTATTAAAATGAATATATACTGAATTCTGTCAAAAATTTGACATGAATTGTCCATAAGATGGTCATACCAAAAACTAGTGGGAAAAAAATGGGAGACAAGATGATGTCATATAGTCCATATTTTATAAAATTAAATCTAAACAATGAAAAAATTATAAAGAACTACTAGATGAATAAAATAAAATAATATTAATAGATGAAAATGAGTCCAAATAGACTATATGACATTAAAATAAAGGGAGGAGGTGATGTGCTAAGAAATACCAAAGACATAAATAGCCACCCAAGATCGAACACATCATGGAGTATTGAACTAGTAAATAGTATCCCACTACTAAATTGAATGCCTATAAGTATCAAAATTTTAAATAGTAAAATTTTATGTCCACCAAAGTGCACATATTGGGTGTGATCATGATGACTCGGCAGGCACTGCTAAATAATATGTATACACATTTACTTATATAATAATAAAATAGTTTTCCATAGAATATAGTCAAATCATAGTATTAACTAGAAATAAGGTGATTCAAATATCAATACTCCTTATACCAAGAGGATCAAACTTTCATTTACATAATTCAATCCAAGATCTGAATCAGATAGAATAAAATTTAATAAAATATAGGGGATGTCCATATTGTAAAGGAAATGGAATGTTTTAAATAAGAGTCATTGAAATCATATATCCTGTCCAAATTAGTATATAAATAGTTAGGGAACCATGATCCTCTCTCATTTATCATAAAAAAAGTCAGGGTACCATGACATCAACCTATTTAAAAAAATATATATTTCACTGGTGGTGATTCCTACTTTAGGACTTCCTAACAAAATCATATTTGTAACAACCAATGCTTTTAATACATAAATTTTTCATCTTAATAGATTAATATTCAATACACTAGAAAATATATTTTTATGACTATATAATTTTAGTTTCTTTGGAGACTAGATACACAATCTTCATATTTCATGAAATACCTTCAAAATATCCCATAAAGATCTCCCATTTAGAACTATTAATAAAAATACCCCTACATAAAATCGTTATTCATAACCTAGGGAAAGGAAATATAAAAATGGGTGTGATCAGATTATCATTAAGGTTGAACATGATATTTATCAATTTATGATCATATTCAAGAATGAAATAAGCATCATCGTATGATATCATAACATAGAATGTTCATACCCAATCTATAATGGATCATAAACTAGATTCATTGAATAAATATTAGTTTTTCATAATACATGCATCATAATAGAATAAAATAACATGAGCCATGATAGCATAATATAGTCATAATACATTAAATTATGGCATACACATAAACTTATATATTTTAGAATATGTATAAATAGAAACATGTTCACTAACTAAGTTAAGGTCATGAAATGAAGACCACGTATAAACTTATAGACATGAAACTAAGTCCATTAATGATCTTAAGGAAATGAAATATTGGTCCATTCATAAACTTATCGACATGATGACTAAGTTCGTGAATAAAGTTTTAGACATGAAAGGCATTTCCATGCATAAAATTGTGAACATGAAATCAGGCACACACATAACATATTTACCACATGAGTTATCCATAGTTACCAAATTCATTGGAAAGAGTTATATATCTTACCCTTCATATAATTAAAATCATACATATTTTTTTCCAAAATATCACAAAACATTCATCATCGCAGAACTCATCAAAATAAATAGATTTTATAAACATTTCATTATAGTATAACATGTGTAAAAGAGAATGCGTTTCATCAAAATATTTTCATTATAAATATAAACCATCCATGGGAAACATAAGGATGGTATACTTGGATCATATCCCCAATAATAATATTAACATCAAAGGATGTCATCCATGATAGAAAATTATTTTGAAATATCACTTGGAATAAATTTTGAGGAAAATAATTTTTCCATTTTGAAATCACATCTCTTTTTTTCAAAAAAAAGTGGAACACTTATAAATGAAAAAATTATTTTTTAAAGTAAACTTTTAAAGTTTACATGTAATAATCAAATAATTAACGCATCATGAAAATGGAAAAATATTCTCAGGCCATCTAATTTTAAAAAAACATTCTTTCCATATATTTTTTTAGAAAAGACACAATGTATCTTTCTTGTAAAAAACAAAAAATCAAATTCAATCCTTTTTTAAGAAAAGTAAAACATGGTTAAATTTTTTTTTAAAGAAACTATGATAATATTAAAAGTTTTTTTTTAAAACATATACATGGAATATAAATATTTATCAGTTGAGACATAAAAAATAAAGAATCTCGGATAATGATGAGATTGTGAAATAAACTCTTGCCACTTTGGTAGCTTTTGAATCATAAGACCCATAAAATAAATAACATTATAAGGATATGTATTTCCTATAATTTTCATGATAATAATAATAAAATAAATTCATGGGAAGTATATACACCTCATATATGAAACATTTGGTGAATAATGTATATATCGAATAGAAATAAAAGTGAGACGAAAATCCACTATCTTAGGTTTCAATTTCTTTATACACATTGGAACCTAAAATATGATAAATATATATTTATTATAAATATATTAAATAACCATAATAATATATATTACACCATATATTATTTACTTATAGCCTTTTTTACCTATTTGTTATCAATTCTTTATTAAAATCACTGTTGTATGTGATATCTGCTTTGTTTTGCACGTAAGTTTTGGTTTGTAGTTTTGGTCTTTTTAATTTGATCATGATTTAATCATATAAATAATGTTATCAATGATATAAATACCATATATATTCCATATTTATATATTTATATTAATCTATAAGAGTTAGAGATGGAAAATGAATTACACCTTTCATGGACATGGTAGGCTCTAGGTATATATGAATGTTATTTTCATTTTTCAATGGATGGAATAAAAGAAATGAAAATAATAATTATAATTTACATAACCATTATTATAAATCAAATATATTCATCAAATCCATCCTTATTACCATCCAATTATAATATAAATAAAAATTAATCACATCACTTTGTGGATGTGGTAGTCCATACATACTCACAAGCAATAATTTCACTTCATGTTTGATGGTAAAGAGGGTGTATAGTGTTATTTCCCTATTCATAATAATATTTAAGAAAATATATGATATTTAAGTTATTATTTTATGATAAATATCATATAATTTTAGTAGGTAAATAAATGTATAAAAAGAAAGATATTGGTTTAGGTGATTACCTCTTCTTTGAAACAACTCCTTTAGATATCCTATAAAAGGCTATATGGTTTGTATTTTGGAAATACTAGAACCTATTATATGTGAATAAAGAAGTTTAAAAATAATTTTTCATGGGATTTTCCATATATGAGGAACAATGTGGTGTAAATAAGTGATTTAGGAGCTTCCCTTTTATAATTGTGGTTAGGGGAACTTTTTTAATTTCTCAAAAGAATAAAATATAATGGTAAACAGGTGGTTACCCCAAGACTACTATTTTATTAATGTCTTATTGGGTTTCCTTGACATATTTTATCTATTATTAAGTGTATTCTATAATATTATTTCTTATTAATAGGATATTCTTCCCTAACATATTATTTATTATTCATTATTCAACAATCTTATGAATCATTTCTTTGATTATGAAAAATACTTATACCATTACTCATGTTTTTTGGTCTATAGATTATTGGGTATGATTTAATAAGTTATGGTCATGTTATCATACAAATATTCTTGTATTATACTCACTTATGATCATGGATTAATATCTCTCTTTTTTACCCATACCAAGCATCTGAGATCACCTTTTCTTGTGTTTCTATTTCCCTAGGTTATGAATTAAGGTTTTAAGTAGGATATGTCTAAGATGGTTACCATGTGAGAAGAACTCTATGGGAGATTCTGAAGATCTTTCAAGAAAAAAGTTTATTATATATCTAGTGTACAAATACTATGATCCTTAATTGTTCATAGGATTGTATTATTGTGATGTGTATTGAATATTCATATAAAATCATGTAATATTTATGTAAGGGATGTTCATTTCTCATCACTGTACTCCTATGAGTGAAATCCAATAGTTATACCCTTTTGTCTGTGCAACCCAATAGTACTCTCGTCGAATGAGTGTAGTTATCAACTAAATTAGACCAAATGATAAACTCCCTATCCCAAATAAATAATGAATAATTGTATAAATGTATATTTTATAGGGAAAGTATATTGAATTAGATTTATAAATGGATATGTGAGAAGAAAAATAATATTAAAGGAACAGTGGAGTTCTTTAGGGACACTACATCTCCCTCTTTCAATCTACCAGGGTGATCCTAACAAAAATTAAGAATATTAACTATATTTATGTAACTATAACCCTCCCATTATAAGAGGTTTTACTAAATTCTCCCATGTGGTCTTAGTTAGACTAACACCACTACCCCCAAATCTCATGCCCTTACCTAATAAAAACCCTTTCTAAATTCCCCCCACTAGTGATAAATTATACATCCCAACATATTCCTCCTACTAAGACTATTTTACCACTAATATAGTGTATCATATAGTTCGTACTAAGGTACCCTAATATTTATCATAAATTGTGTGAAAACTATATATAATTGAACAATTCAAAACATAATAGTTTATTATGTCATGGTTCACTCATATCCATGACTTAGTCTAGATAGGTAAACACCCTAGAGATAGAAACACCAATATCCAAGTCCCCTCTAGCTATTTTACTATTAAAACACAACCATTGGTTTCAATATGTTTTAGGGACTCTTAGGATTCCATTTCAAGTGCTAAACCCCAAATACAGACCCATTTTATTCAATTCCCTCTTTTAGGGGAACCCTAGGTTCTTTTCCCTTCAACCATCAAAAATTACCTCCTCTACCTATTTTCTTTTTCCAAGAACTAGAAATACATACCTTAGTACCTGAATTCCATAAATGCACCTAACTATGGCATGCAATATGTTTTTAATCCCACTATGATATCCTCTATACCTTATCCATCTTTAGAAATCATGTTTTCATACTAGTATGGAATAATAAAACCTATTTTCTAACACATGTAATTTCATCCAAGTAATCCTTAACCAAAATTAATGGTTCTAATTAAATTTTATGTTCCCAAAAATACTAACCTATCCCAAACCTCTGAACCTCAAACTATCCCTACCCATAAAAAACATAAAAATACTTAAGTAATCACAGGTAATGGAGGAAATACGTTTTTTGAGCCACTATTCCATTTACTATTTCATATATATATATATATATATTGTGATCCATTTTCCCTCTAAGTCACTATCCAAAATTATGTGGCCAAATGGCTATGACAGAGACCTTATTCTCTTATGTCTAAGTTCAAAACCTGAACTCATCCAAAACAACCAATATACCCCATATAGATTGTGGTAGGTTTTCTTATCAAACATGAAAATCAGGTACCATGTTAGAAAATATATTTTACATGGTATAGTCACCTTTTTATCAAATATTCCCAAATTGACCCCATATTGGTTCTAATGCTTTTCCATTTTAAAAATTAAGGAATAATTGTACACACCTGATATACATGGTGACCACCACCCCCCAAATATAATGCCCAAATCACAAGGACTCGCCCATAGGCCCATCCCCTTGTAGGGTTTCATTGAGAGGCCAATTATTTTGATCATTTATCACATCTTGCACCCATCCCAAAGATCCCACTACACCAGCCCCTCATTGTTCTGAGTTCACTAATGCTACAACCCATGAGGTATCATATTATCATTCCACTTCCTCCACTCCAGCTCCCATTTCCACCCGTGAGGTATCCATTTTTCTTTTTTTTTATTACCCTCTCCTCACATGATTACATATCACCTAAGGAATTTAAATTCATGAATATTTCTACAACATGGGAGAGGAATATATTGAAATTAGTTATCAAAGGCCTCACAACAATAGGTGTTCCACCCACAAATCTTGTATTTTCTAAAAAATCTAGGATTTATGCTACAATCATAGATAAAAGTGTTTTAGGGTATAAAAATAAATAAAAATAGAATAAGTAGAAATTGAAAATGAATCAAAAAATTTAAAATGAAAATTGAATTCCTATGGAAACCCAAGAAGTTTCTTATTATGATTAATCTGAATATTAAAAATAAGGATAAGTGGATCATTATTGATACAACTAATATTATCAAGAAGGCACTCCTTATAATTAAAATAGAATTATTATTTAAAGACATGGAAATTTCAAGGAATTTTTTTTCTTAATAACTTTGGAATTTTATGAGTCTGTGGCTTTTGATGGCAATTGATTCCAAGGCCCAGTGTGTCTGGAATAAATTTCCAAAGTTTATTTTGGGTACATTTAGTAAATGAACGAGTGGGTTTTTCTATCTTTTTAACCGGTGCTCGGAATTGAAATCTGAGGGCACCGATGAACTCGCAGTGCCGATAATTACTTAAGGGGTCTTTACCGTAGTTGCATTTTATGCGGGTTGAAGGTTTAAAATTGGTCTTTAATAAAAGAAGTTAAATAAAAATGTTAGTACAATTTTATTTATATCTATGGTGGTTATATCCTACAAAGGGGAGTTAAGGGTGGGACTCACAACCACCTAACTTCCCATGTGTGGTTATATATGAGGTGGGGCCCATACAAGCCCCAACCTTTCTTCTTCCCTAAACATTATTAAACCCCCTTTATTTAATTCCATGGAAACCCCCCTCTTTATTGTTTTTCCATTACACTCTCCCTCTTTATTTTTGTGCCAACACACCTTAATTACTTAATTCAACCTCCTCAATTAATTAATTTAAGTTGTTTGGAATTTGAATGGCTTGTGTGAATAAAATAATATCTTAGCTATTATTTTATTTTGGATTTTGTTGTGTTGGAACTTTGGGGAGGTCTTGAGAATTAGATAGGGGTGTTATTCTCTCAAAGAAATAACACCATTATTCCAACGAAGAACCACCGAGGAACGTCATCTTAAACTTCAATCTCCGGCCTAGACAAAGGAGAAGAATACACTCACAAGGAATGCCAATGATGAAGTGCCTTACTTATTCATCTCTGCAACAAGTGAGGAGACGTCGTTTCCTCCTCGGACACTCTCTGACGTCGTCAACGAATCCACTTTCCGTGACGCCATCTTCCACGATGCCGACCACCACGATCCTTAATTCGAGGTAGGGTTTTAATTTGAGTATGATTATATTCCCATGTTCTTTCCTTCTAAAAAAATGAACGTGGATAAACTCATTGTCATGTGGATCCGTGAATGTTTACTTTTTCGGGTTGCGAATAGTTTTTTGTGGGGGAAATGTAGGATGGTTTGTTTCAATTTTATTTGAATAAAATTTTTCTTCGTACAGCGTGAAACATTGTTTATCTTTGGAAAATTGTTAACGCTTAACGCGGAGTGCACAGGCCGAACAAACAAGGCATGACAACCCGCCGCAGATTGTTTATTTGTGCTTGGATTAACGGGTGACAATGAAACAGGACTGTAATGGCATTTGGAATCCATCTCAGTGAAGAACAGGTCCCAGGAGAGCTGCAGGCGCAGTCGGTGGGCGAATCGGACCACCGGAGCGCGTCTGGTGGTCCGCGGAAGGCGTTGTCGGCACGCCGCGCCGACACGGCGGTGCCAGAGACCGATGGCGGTGGCGCGACACCGGAACAGACCGCCGAAGCTGAGCCGCGGTGGCAGAATAAACCAGAATGGATTTTCCATTCTGGAAAGTGGGGAGGCACGGCATAAAGCCGCGCCAGCTGGGGAGAGGTCGCGCCCTCCCCACTCAGCCAACTGGACGAGCAAGCGCCCCCCCCCCCCCCCCCCCCCGTCTGGGCCGGGGCGGGTCACGTGGGCTGGGGCGGGTCACACGGGCCGCGCAGGGCTGCACCGGACCCGGACCAGAGTTGGATCGACCCGGTTCAGGCCGACCCAGGGCGGGTTGGGCCGGGTCAGACTGGGCCCAGACCCCTCTATTTCGGACCGTTTTTTGTTAAATAGTCATAACATGATCTACGAACATCCGGTCGCTGCACCGTCAGTTGTGTAAGATTCCTTGGATCGAGAGATTCATTTTAGAATATTAAACTCAAGTATTAGATGAATTTTGGGTATGGATGGTTGGTTGGAACCCGAAACCAACCGGGCCCTCTAAGCGAAAACGCTTATAACATAAGGACCGGATGTCTGATTGATGTGCCATCAACTATGTTGGATTCCTATTGATGAGACGGTTCTTCTGGATTACTCCACTTGAGTTTTGGATGCAGTTGGAGAAAGGTCAAGTTGGTTTCAGCCTAAAAACCAATCTGGACCCTAGAATGGAAAAGTTAATAACTCTCAGACCGGACGTCTGTTTGACGAACCGTCAATGGCGTTGGTAATCTCGTTGAGAAGCAGTTCCTTTGATTATATCCCATGGGAGTTAAAGGTACAGCTGATATATGGTCGGGTTGGTTCATTTATGAAACCAACCGGGCCCCGGGGATAAAAATGCTAATAACTCACAGACCAGGCATCCGATTGACGTGTCGTATCTTGCGTTGAGACCACTATGACGAGGTTGTCCAATGAGATACTTCCATGTGTGTTTACGTGACACTTGGAAGTATCGACCAGTAGCTCGTGGATCGGATCCTCTCGGTGAAGAGCGTATAGAGTACGGAGACCTTGTAGCTGGCTGAGACCTGATGACTGCTTGTCTGATTCGATTCGGAGTGACTTGAATAGCCCATGGGGGAGCACTACTCTGTTGGGGTGGCAGACCCATGGCAGATAAGCGCTACGATGTTGGGGCGGTAGACCCACGGTACTCGACAGAAGGGGTACCTCTATATTCTATGAGGGGATGCGCTTGGTTGTAGCGGTAGACCCATGGCGGGGAATCGCTACTGTGTTGGGGTGATAGACCCGCGGTACTTGACAGAGGAGGAGTACCTCAGTAATCTAAGGTTAGTGAGTAGCATCTCGGAGTCATTACAGTACCACTATACTCAACAGAGGAAGTGTTCCCCAGTAGCCGTGTTTTCCACATCATGAATAAAAATCCTTGTTTGAGCTGATTCAATGACCTTTGTGTTTTCCTCATGATTGAGATGGGTTACTTGATAACATAGGTATATGTATGGGCATATACCTAAATAAGGTTATCTGTTGAGATAATTCTTTGGGGTTTATCCTTGTTAGATTTAGAGAGACCGTGAGGGTCTCGGTATCCCTACTGAGTATCATTATACTCACCCCTGCACGGGCTATGCCTGCACCTCATTGTGTTGGATGCAGACGACCGACGGCGCTTACCGAGGTAGAGTGTACGAGGACTGGATGGTACCCGAAGGTGGAAAATCGGCCTGATGGCACACGGAGCGGACCGAAATATGCGGAGTGCTAAGGAGGACATCTGTACCTACCCTTCAGGTAGGGACTCGGAGGACGATCCAGGAGCTACTTCACCTTTCAGCTGTTGTCTTTTCAGTTGTACTGTTCTTTCAGTTATAGTTGTAACTTTCTGTTGGGCTTGTATTTATGGCCCCTTTGTACTTTCATCACACTTGTTATAATTCTTTACTTATTGTTTTATTCCTCCTGTACTCTGGGTGTCTGTGTGTGTTTACATTTCATAAAGGCAATGTATTCCCTTTTTATCGCGATTTATGCCTTTGGTGCTAGTCGCGAGCCCCTGGCCTATGGAAGGCGGGCTTGAGGTAGTCACTACACGGGCCCCGAGGATGGGTCATGACAAATTGGTATCAGAGGAGTCAGTTCTACCATAGAACATAGAACTCTGATATTTTCTTTATATGAAGCAATAGTGTTAGGGGTACTAAGTGTGGTCTTCAGTTCAAGGAGTCCAGTGTTGGTGCGGGCGGCCGACGTATCCATACACCAGGACCTTGACTTCTGATTTCCAACTCAGTGTAAGAAAACACTGATTCCATGTGTGTTTTCAAAAGTTTTTCCTTAAGTCAGCTCAAACCAGGTCAGCTCACCAGGTATAGTCTTTTGACCATGTCACAACTGTTTCTTTCTGGATGTCTTCACCCAGTCAGTCAGTGTGGGTACCGAGTGGAGAGCACGATGATAGCCCACCAAGTAGCGAGGCCTCAGTACAGGTCCCTCTCCCAGTTTACACGCCAGTGGAGAGTGCACACCGCTTGAGCGTGCTACACGAGTTCCAGCGACATTGGCCTTAGAGGTTTCGAGGCGTGTCAGATTTTCAGACAACTGGTTACTGGCTAGAGTTGGTAGCACGAGCTTTCCACACAGCTGGGACACCAACTGACTTGATGGTGTACCGAGCTTTTAGTCTCTTTCAGGGAGCAGTTGAGTGGTGGTGGATCCAAATGCTCCAGTTTTTCAACGAGATGACCTTCACCTGGGGAGACATAGAGAGTTTTTTCATGGTGGAGTTTATACCAGCAACTCTACACTCTGAGCGTGCTCAGGAGCTGTTGCCCTTGTCGTAGGGTTTTCTGTCAGTATCCAATTCATCTTTAGGCAGTATACCGATGATGGAGAGGTCCAAGAGTACCATACCTACAGGTGGTCTACCGCATGATTCAGGATCGGTATTGCGGGGCACCGAGGTGGAGTTAGAGCCAGGCATACCAAAAACGCGTAGTGTTTCTCCTGCATTGGGCTTGGTCACATGGTTCATGACTGTCTGACTCCCCGCACAGTTGATCCACAGGCATTGGAGGAGCCACCGAGACAGAAGCAGTGGCAGGATCATGAGCAACAGTCGAGCGGTGGACAAGGCAGTGGAGCTCCGGAAACATGTGTACAGGAGCGAGACTAGTTCCAGGCATGGAGGCCTTTGATCTTGGTGCTTCTAGTTTCCATGTTGTTTTTGTTTGATGTTGTTATGGGTCCTTGTACTTTGAGCTGCAGTAATAAAAGACACTTATCTTTTTGATGTTTACTTTTCTGTCCTTTTTGTATGGTTGATACTAAGAGGTTCCGGTTAAAACAGTTGACTTGACCCTCACTTGTGAGATTCCTACTGGAGGAGACCTAGTAACCTCGCACCAATGCCGATAGTGTGACTCAACCTTTGGAGGCGAGAGTAATGGTTAGATCTTTTAGTAGTACCGTCTAAGACTTATGACGTCATTCAAGACATGATTTGTACCGTTCATGTAAGGATTGACCGTATTAGGAAAAGAACGTGGTTCATCTAAGGGATGAGACCAGATTTCTCTTTTTGGAAGAGGAGAAATCTCAGCAACTCTTGCTGAATGTAGACAAAGAAGGGTGGAGATGAGTTCTTAAAATTGGCTAATCTCACCCATTGTTCGTTGAGCGAACGCTTTATAATTGTCTCCAACTCAATAGTCTTAGGTGTATCATCTCTTATAAGGACATGAACCTGAGACACCGTTGATGGCTTGAATTCCTCCAGGACTATGACTTTGAGATAGTTTATACTCCTGTGGGGGAATGTTGTAGCAGATGCTATTAGTAGGAGATTGGGAATTTAGCTGTTAGGAGTGGCAAGATAGAAGCTGGCCGTGTTTTAGATATCCTTTTTGGATAGTGATGGACTCAGTACGTGTAGAACCAGAGATGGTTCAGGCTACGACAGAGAAGGTGTAGACCATCTAGGAGCGGATGAAGACTCCACAGATTAGACTGAAGTAATATGTTGATAGAAGAGGAGACCACTAGAGTTCGAGGGTGACGACCACGTTTTCTTACGGGTCTCACTTTGACGAGGTCTATGGAGATTTGTCCGGGGCGGAAAGTTATCTCTTCGTTTCATTGGACATTTCCAGGTCCTTAGTAGAGTAGGTGAGGTGGCTTACCGCCTGGTCCTTCCACCTCAATTGCACTAGGTGGACGATGTTTTCCACGTATCTCAGCTAAAGAGATGCGTGCACGATCTGTCCCACATCATAGATCTTGGGGAGCTGGACATAGATGACAGGGAAACATTCATGGAGGTCCTGGTGGAGATCGAGGATCGACAGGAGCGGGTCCTACGTGGATGACTGATTCCACTGGTGCACATTTGCTAGTGGCACATGAACCTCTAGTGGAGCACATGGGAGCAAGAGGCTAAGATGCATTCTCACCCCTTTAGTTTCCCTATTGTGTGTTGAATCTTTGTGAGGACATAACGCCCTGAGGTGGGAGTAATGTAAAGACCCAAAAATTTCAAGAATATTTTTTTCCTAATTTCTTTGGAATTTTACGAGTTTGTGGCTTCTGAAGGAACTTGATTCCGAGGCCCGGTGTGCCGAAAATAAATTTCCAAAGATTAGCTCGGGTACGTTCAGTGAATGAACGAGCAAGTTTTTCAATCTTTTTAACCGGTGCTCGGAATTAAAATCTGAGGGCACTGATGAACTCATCGCGCCGGTAATTTCTTAAGGGGACCTTTACCATAGTTTCATTTTATTCGGGTCAAAGGTTTAAAATTAGGGTTTAATAAAAGAAGTTAAATAAATTTGTTAGTATAATTATATTTATATCTATGGTGGTTATATCCTACAAAGGGGAGTTAAGGGTGGGACTCAAAACCACCTATCTTCTCATGGGTGGATATATGTGATGTGGGGCCCACACGAGCCCCAACTTTTCATTTTCCCTAAACTCCCTTAAACCCCCATTATTAAATTCCTTGGAAACCCCCCTATTTATTGTTTTTACAACACACTCTCCCTCTTTATTGTTTTTCCAACACACCTTAATTAATGAATTGAACCTCCTCAATTAATTAATTTAAGTGGTTTGAATTTTGAATGGCTTGTGTGAATAAAATAATAGCTTAGCTATTATTTTATTTTGGCTTTTGTTGTGTTGGAACTTTGGGGAGCTCTTTAGAATTAGAGAAGGGTGTTCTTCTCTCAAAGATAGAACACCATTATTCCAACGAAGAACCGCTGAGGAATGTCATCTTCACCTTTCATCTTCGACCTAGCCAAAGGAGAAGAATCCACTCACAAGGAACGCCAAAGATGACGTTCCTTAATTCTTCATCTCCGCAACAAGTGAGGAGACACCATTTCCTCCTCGGACGCACTCTAACGTCATCAACGAATCCACTTTCCGCGACGTTGTCTTCCGTGATGCCGACCACCACAAACCTTAATTTGAGGTAGGGGTTTTATTTGAGTATGAATATATTCCCATGTTCTTTCCTTCTAAAACAAAGAACATGGATCAACTCATTATCAAGTTGATCTTCCAATGTTTTCTTTTGCGGGATGGGAATTGTTGTTTGCAAGTGAAATGTAGGATGGTTTGTTTCAATTTAATTTGAATAAAAATTTTCTTCGTACGATGTGAAACTATGTCTATCTTTGGAAAATTGTTAACGCCAAAGTCGGAGTGCGCAGGCTGAACAAAAATAGCCCGAAGACCCTCTGCAGAATGTTTGTTTGTGTGCGGATTGATGGGCGACGATGAAATGGGACCGCAGCGGCATTTGGAAGCCGTCGTAGTGAAGAACGGATCCTAGGAGAGCCGCTGACGCAAGGGGTGGGCGAATCGGACCACCGGAGCGCGTCTGGTGGTCCGCGAAAGGCACTGCCGGTGCGCCCTGCCGGCACGGCGATGCCGGAGCCCCACCGGAACAAACCACCACGGCTGACCCATAGCGGCGGAAAAAACCAGAACGGCTTTGCTATTCCCGAAAGTGGGGAGGCATGACTTAAAGTCGCACCAGCTGGGGAGAGGCCGCTTCCTCCCCGCTCGGCCAGCTGGCCGAGCCAGCACCCCCCCCCCCCCCCCTGGCCTGGTCGGTGTGGGTCACGTGGGTCGGGCTGCGCCAGATGTGTGTTGGGCCGCGCCGCGCCCTACTGGGCCGACCTAGGGCGGGTTGGCCCGGGTCAGACCGGGCCCAGACCCCCCTATTTCGGACCGTTTTTTGTTAAACAGTCATAACTTGAGCTAAGGACCTCCGATCGACAAACCGTAAGTTGAGTAGGATTCCTTGGATCGAGGCGGTCGTTTCGGTATATTACACTCAAGGTTTCAATGAAGTTTGTGTATTGTCAAGTTGGTTTGAACCTGAAACCTATCGGGCCCTCGGAGCAAAAACGCTTATAACAAAAGGACCAGACATCTGATTGACGTGCCGTCAACTACGATAGATTCCTCTTAATGGGATATTTGTTTTGTATTACTCCACTTGAGGTTTGGATGCAATTTTAGAATGGTCGGGTTGGTTTTAGCGTAAAAACTAACTGGGCCCCTGGAATGGAAAAGTCAATAACTCTCAGACCAGACATCTGTTTGACGAACCGTCAGCGACATTGGTAATCTCGTTGAGAATAGGTTCCTTTTATTATACCCCATGGGAGTTTGGGGTACAGTTGATATATGGTCGGGTTGGTTCATTTACGAAACCAACCGGACCCCAGGATAAAAAGGCTAATAACTCACAGATCGGGCGTCCGATTGACGTGACGTATCTTGCGTTGAGACCCCTATGATGAGGTGGTCCATTGAGATACTTCCACATGAGTTTAAGTGACACTTGGAATTATCGACTAGTATCTCGTGGACCAGATCCTCCCGGTGACGAGCGTACTGAGTACGGAGACCATATAACTGGCTGAGACCTGATGACTGCTTGTCTGATTCGATTCGGAGTGACTTGAATAGCCCAGGGGGGAGCACTACTGTGTTGGGGTGGCAGACCCATGGCGGATAAGCGCTACTGTGTTGGGGAGGCAGACCCGCCATACTCGACAGAAAGAGTACCTCTGTAGACTATGAGGAGATGCGCTTGGTTGTAGCGGTAGACCCATGGCGGGGAATCGCTACTGTGTTGGGGAAACAAACCCGTGGTACTCGACACAGGAGGAGTACCTCAGTAGTATAAAGTTAGTGAGTAGCATCTCAGAGTCTTGATAGGACCACTATACTTGACAGAGGAGGAGTTCTCCAGCAGCCGTGTTTTCCACATCATGAATAAAAAATCCTGGTTTGAGCTGAGTCAATGACCTTTGTGTTTTTCTCATGATTGAGATGGGCTATTTGATAACTTTGGTATATGTATGGGCATATACCTAAGTAAAGGTTATCTATTGAGATCTTTATTTTTGGTTTATCCTTGTTGGATTTAAAGATACCTTAAGGGTATCGGGTCCCTACTAAATATCATTATACTCACCCATGCACGAGCTATGCCTGCACCTCGTTGTGTTGGATGTAGACGACAGATAGCGCTGACCGACGTAGAGTGTACAAGGACTGGACGGTACCCGGAGATGGGAAATCGGCGTGACGACACACGGACCGGACAGATAGATGCAGAGTGCTGAGGATAACATCTGTACCTACCATTTAGGTAGGAACCTGGATGATGATCTATGAGCTGCTTCACCTTTTAGCTGTTGTCTTTTCAGTCATACTATTCTTTCAGTTGTAGTTGTACCTTTCTGTTGGGCTTGTATTTCTGACACCTTTTTACTTTCAGCACACTTGTTATACTTCTTTACTTAGTGTTTTCTTCCTCTTTTATTCTGGGTGTGTGTGTGTTTACGTTTCATAAAGGCAATGCCTTCCCTTTTTGTCGGGAATTATGCCTTTGGTGCTAGTTGCCAGCCCCTGGCCTATGGAAGGCGGGCTTGGGGTAGTCACTGCATAGGCCCCGAGGACGGGTCATGATAAATTAATCCATTCTGCCTCTTCTATCGCTTCTACACTTTCCATAATGACCATTCTTGTCATCATTTCCACCATACTATAGTCAGTTCAGTTTTTTCTTCCACATTCTCCATTTTGGGAGTCCCTATACTAAATGTATCTTCTTAGTTGATTCCTCACAAGGAGCAACCTACACCTATAGATATTAAATATTCTCTTAATTATTTTTGACCCTTGTCTATAGAGTGATCTTTGTTGATTACAAGCCTATATTATGGATAAACCACTCTCTATTTTTCATATTGGATCTTTATCCTAGGATGATAAAGAAGATATTTGCTTGGCTAACCCTAAGTAATTCTAGGAATTTATTAATATGTAAAGTTGGCATAAGTAAAGGTGAAATTTGTCTTCTCTTGGTCCTTATGTTTATTGGGAACATAGATATAACCCAAAATTCCATATAATAAGAAATAATATGTTTTTACTTATTTTAATTTATGTATTTTTAAATAAATCGTATAGTAAAATGATATTTTATTGTGACTAAATTTATATTTCTCTAGTCAATATTAACTGAACAAATATTTTGGACTCTCAGGGGAATTATATAAATTTTTTTCTTCACAATGGTCAGTTCATATGTTTTTGGAACTATATGAATTGGTTTGACCCATTATAAATCAAAAACATGGTAAATAATTTATTACTATAATATATTCACAAATTATTCTTTAATATCTTCTATAATTATTGGTTCTATGTATCTTATAAGGTTTCCTCACAAGTTTTTCATCACTTTTTAACAAAACTATATGCTTTTACATTTCACAAATGATCCCAGGAATGGCTCTTAAATTCTATCATATAACTGTAAAAAAATCTCAAAATAATTATCAAATTTTGTTAAGGATTAGAAGACAAGTTTATAGTAATAATTACCTTCAGCTTCTACCCCTCTACTAAATTCCCATAAATTAAATGAAATAAAAATAGTTTTATTTCCATATTTGGGGGATGGATTAAATCGGAAAACATAATTAGACCACTTACCTTAATGGATCGAATTTCTCGAACAATATATTACATACCTACTCTTTAAACATTGAATAAAAAATAAATTCCACCAAATAAATCATATTTTACATCATATTCAAATAGTTTCACATAATTTTCATGTTTTACCGTTTTTTAATAGAATTTTCAAATCTTTTTATGTTTCCTAATTTAAAAATTTACTCTAAAAAATTAGTTTATAATAATGTATCCAAATTTGATAGTATAAAATAGAGTGTTTTTCCTATTTATATTTCATAGAATCAATAATATTAATGTGGACATTGTTCTCACAAAACTCTATTGTAATATTTTCTTTATAGAAATTTAGGATTGTCTTTTTCTTAATAAGGGTCTTCTTAAAATGATGGGTGACTAAGTTGGTATCCTTTATTCACAACATTCATAATCTTGAAATCAGTTGGAAATGTATAATTTTTTACTCTAACCTGAAAATATTCAATAAATATTATTGGGAATATTATGGATCTATTGTCTATTTGGGTAACCACTCTTATTGGATTGAGTTATCATATATAAAAAGTAGAAAATATAGTATATGGAATGACATTAATTGAAGATTCTAAAACACAAAAACTCATTTGTGGAATAAAAATATCTAATTCTACAAAGAATATAAGATGTTCATGGATCATCACATTTTGTTGGCAGTTATGGTCTGACAAAGGTCATAGTTATTTATAATGAATGATGAAAATGGCAATGAGCTCTCTTGGGATTGTAGAGCATAAGGCACTACACTATTCAAGAAATTACATTTTCATCAGAAATATTATATATCAACATTTAAATTAGGAAAATGAAAAAAAAAATTATTAATAAATACAAAAAACACATTATCTTATGAAGAAAGAGTTAAAAATAACCTAAAATCAAAATAAGTCTAAATATTACTAAAAATATCGAAGAAAAATAAACACAGAATTTCCAAAACGATATATTTTCATTTACTTCCATGGAAATCCCATCATCAGTGATAATAGGATAATCAATAATCCCTTCAATATCCTCATCTTTCCTTATTTATCTAGACTCAAGATCATCCTATTTTTCTTCAATATGATGAATTTAAATTTTGAATCTTGTTTCAATGGAAGTGGTGTATCTAGTAATAAATTTGTGTTATTTAGCCCTATGTGATAAAGCTACATAACCTCAAGTTAAATAATAACCCTAAAACCCATATATTTTCCTAAATCAATTCCTTCTTCCACTTTCCCAATCATTCATTAATTACAAAAGTCAATTACCTTCAATGAGATGGGGAAAAGTTTTTATGATCATTAAATATGCTCATAAAAGATCCATTATATTGGACATAAACCAAATAATTAAAATTTTATTGAGAAATATTATTGTATCTCTTGGTCTGGAGATTTTAAAATATGCAATAATTATATTCACAATAATAATCATTACAAGTAATACTAAAAAAATTATTTCAAACTGACTAAAATTGGGAATTGAAGAGACATTATATTCCCACTAATAAACCAATAACTTCAATTTTCTATTTTAAATGTCCAAATTTATTCAAATAGTACCTAAAACAACTCTGTATTTTTTAATCTCCTCATAAATTTTATCATGTGTTTTTATATCTGGAATCAATCTCAGGATTCAATTCACCATACCCATACCTATTTCTTTGTTTCCCTAATTGTTATTATTTTCCTAAAAAAACATAGGATTCAAGTATTATCCTACATCATTCAATGGTTTATGAAGTTACACATCCCATTATTTATTGGTATTTTTTAAGATCTCCTTATACCTATCTTTTTTATATTAAAATATTTTTCAATGATGTCTTTTTTCTTATCCATATATTCTTAAATATAACCCAATTGAGGTTTCCTTTCACCATTAACCAATCTAATAACTTAAATATTATGACCAATAACCTTGAGGGAATTATTAAATTTTTTCCAGAATTAATTACTCTTCATAATAAGAGTTTTCATAATACATCCTTTACCATTTTCCCACTTTCTAATATTCCTTTCTTCATATCCAAACATCTCTCATAAAATTAGTTTTTGATTTTTCCTTCTATAAATAGTGATAATAGATTTGTAAAATATTTTTTTGGATGGCCTAACTATCTCCCTCTGCTCAGTGAATTACCAAATTATGTTCAGCAATCCCATATGGTTATAAATATAACCACTAATTGACAATGCCATCTTCAAATTTCATAAAATAACCAAAATAATTACATTTCCACCAACATCATGTCTAGAAAATGAGAAAAAATTGGATTACAATAAACAATTTATAGTTTATCGCCAATAATTTCTCAATTAGTGTAATTAAAATAAGGGTAAATTATCGTTATAAAAAATTTAAAATTTAAATTGAATTACAAATCAATAAAAAAATATTACACATACTATAATTAACATTATTTAATGAATTATTTATAACAAAATTATTGAAATTAGATGGACTAAATTTTATAAATAAATATATCAAGTAGCTTAAAAACTTTTTCCCCGCTTTTCACATTAGATGAATCATTGGTAAATTCAATGTATACTGGTCCCTTTGGGATATTCACTAAGAAATTTGTAAGTTTTCTTCATCTTTTATTTATCCCACCATCACCCATAATTGAACACATCCCTCTTGGATAATCTTAAAAATAATTATTTATCAAAAAAATATGTATTCCAGTTATATCTTGAGTATGGTAACATGTACCTCATGATATGATGTTGGTTTCATGTCGACTCTATATTTTCTAACTCCAACAATTTATGCTACAAATCTATTACAGTGGAAAAAATTAAATTTAATTCAAAATCATACATCTATCTTGTAAATAACATAAAAACATACCCTCTTTTTTTCTTTTATTAATGTGTCGCTAATTATTAGCTGTTTTGAAGTTGTTTATTTCCATTGTTATATAACCTATTTCAAAATTGTGTAGAAGTGGTGATCAAAACATTCAATTTGAATTGAATGAGATTCCATTATACTAATTCCTGTAATATAGTTACCTGAACTATTTGTTGAACTTCTTTCCATCCTTTTGACTCTAATAATTATGATTAATAAAAATCCATTCATCTCCAACATCCAACATTAGTTCAATATCCTTATATTGGACAACCAAATTTATTTGATCCTTTAATAATTTTGTTCTTCAGTGGTATTTATACTTTCTATTATGATATTTGTTGGGTAGATATATAGATGTATTATATTTTAGAAACCTATTTCTAAAATACTTTGGCTCTAGTAATACCACCATTTAAATTTTTTTCAAACAAATCATTTCAAAAAAAATTATTTTTTATCACCATACAATGAAAAATATTCCCATATAGGATCTTTAACATAATATCTAGAATACATTTAATTTATAAGAAAAAATATATAAACACAATAAATAGAAATAGATAAACAAATAATAACAAAAATTAAAAATAAACAAGAATATCTAGGGTAGTGGTGTAGAAATCTAGTGAAGTATGGAAGAAAACTTAGGCAATATAAGAGAAGTTTATAAGATAACCGGATAAAACTAGATATCTATTTTTTGGGTGTTTTACTATTTTTCAATAGTTTTCATATAATAACCAAGGGGATATGTGTCTAAAGAACTCTAAATTAGGGTTAGAATTATTCTCACATGCATTTTAATAGGGTTAGGGTGTTGGCATACATGTTTGGTTCATTTAGGGGGGGGGGGTAGAGTGCTCTAGGTTTGGTAATGATAAAATAAAATCAAGAAAAACATTAAAAAAACATATACATATGGTTCTCGATCGGGTGTGTTAATGCCAACCTTAAAACCACTGACTCATGTGACATGGCATATGCCACTTCGTTTTCACTATTCTAAGGGCATGGAATTGAATAAAATTATATGGAACGATTCCATATTCCATGGTGTTCCATTTACCAATATGATCAAGGTCAAATAATTTTTACCTAAATTTACTCTCTCATTTCTTATAAGCATTATTTTTTTTGCATAGTACCTTGATTAATAAAGAATATTTGGTAATTGTTTGATAGATGAAAGAATTGGTATACTGATTTCAACCTTTGGGAATGTTTACATGAAATATTTTTGGATTTCTTCCTCATGAATCATCTTTCATTGGACCATTTGTGGGGAAAATGATAGTGGTATATTTTCTTTTATTCCTTGACTATTTTTAGATTTATTTATAGATTCCCTCTCACTATTTTAATAATTTTCTTCTTCATATTTTTCAATATATGGATGCTTATACTCAGGACTAGATATATGAATTGGAAAAATCTCTTTTTCACTCCTTATTGTTACAATGATCGCATTACCTTTGGGATTTGTAATGTGTTGTTATGGTATTTTTCTATTATTTATTCTCTATTTCCATAAGATTTCCCCAATGGATTTGTAAACACTTTTTTGTCCTTTTTTTGCACTTTAATCCTTTAATTTAGTAGGATATTAATTTATGGTTGAGAAATGATTAAAGGTTATTCATATAAATTCCTTTACTGAATGGGTGGCGTTTGAATGTTTTTTTATTCTATTGTTACTTATAGGGTTATTGTAATGGTGAAATTTATTGATATTGCTATAGAAATTTTTCTCGGACTTTTTCTTGTTGATTTAAAAATCCAAATTGGATTTGGTATGTGTCTCTCCATCATTGGTTGGGTTTTTTGATTGTTTTTTCTTTGTGGATGGGAAGCTTCCTAGATTTTAATTTCATGTATTTGGCCACATTTGTATGTATAATGATTGTTAGAATAATAATTACCACATACCTTTATTGGTGTGAGTTGTTCACTTCATTTATTAAGAACCATCATCCTCAAATAATTGTTAGTTACTCAAGTTTATACTTTAGTAAAGTTGAATCCTTTGACCTTACCTCAAGGAATATTCTATAACCATCACCACTTGTTCCAAACTACTATGAATTTTGAGTTATCTTATCAATCATTACTCTATCTTAAACTAGTTTTTTTGAATAATATATCATTATGATGATGAATCTAAAATATTTGGATCATTTTCCAATATTCCTAAATAAGAGATTACTAAGAAATGGTGTTCCTAAAATGCTTGGCGTGAACATATTTCACAGAACCACTTTAATCTTTCCCAATATGCATATTATATATCCCATGGGAATTATATTATAGAATAGATCTTATTCTTTAAAGTCATGTTACTTGAATTTTGAAATAACCACTAAAGAAAACTCATTTTAATGTCATAACAATCAGTCACTTCTCCATGTTGCAGGTTTTATAACCATTTTGTATATCCCCTTCAAGAGAAAAATAAAATTCTCTTCACTTGACTTGTTCCATAGCTACTCCTCTAGGATTAAGTGTATCACGCACTAGAGTGACTATTTTGATGTGTTTGATTAGATATTCATCTGAGATGGCCTAAAATTTGGATAAAATTTGAATCAATCTAATTTTTAATTCAATAGAATCTTGTAATGAAATTATTGAAATCAAGTAATTTTGATAAATGGAATGGGATTCAAAAAGATCTATCATTGTTTATTTAGGATGCTCATCCATTGTCATAGACTCATTTTGAACACATTGAGTTTACATGGAGTTAGTGAAATATTTTCCTAATGTTTTAACAAATTTTAAATTTTTTATAATTATATTAGTTTAGTTGGGAAGCTTCTATTAATAATTACAACAGGATGGAAGAAATGGCCAGTGTTAGAGAAATTCATATAAATTATGGATATGAAATTGACACCACCACCCTAGAAATGAAACCAATTTTTTTACATACGTATCATGAGGTTCTATAAAAAGATATTAATCACATAAGGTTAAACTATAGTATAGTAGAGACTAAAGGTTATCTCCAATGAGTGGTAAAATTTAATTTCATCACAATTAATTAAATGAAAGGGTATTTCAATTGAATTTGTTTGAGAAAACTAAAAACAAATTCAAAGAAAACAAAGTGTATCGGTTCAAGTGATTAAATAAGTGGTTGGTTAATTTTTTGTATTACCAAATGATATACTAACCTATTCATAAATTTATTAACCCTTCTAATATGATTTGATCAATGAGATAATATATAATTAGTTCTCTCTCATCAAGTTGTGCTAGTCAGTGTGACTTTTTAATTGGAAGTGATCACTGATCGAATATTTTAATTTCAATAAGTGTGGGAAGATATCAAATAATCATCTGAATATTATATATGGGATCTCATAATATACTCATGAAATTCCCAATCAGGTGAAGGTACTCATGACTAATCTGAAAATACCCATTGCCTTCCACACCTTTATTAGTGATGTCTAAATACTTTTCCACCGAACCCTACACATTCCATCATATATGGGAAAGATCAATTTGATGGGGAAAATATTTTTATCAGCCCAAGTATCAAATAGTTAATGAAATATCAACTAAATATGATCACTTTCAATCAAAAATCTCAATATTGATAATTGAGATCAAATGAAAATAGAATAAATTACAATTGATAGTACAAAAGGTTATCTTATCTGTTTTCCAAAAAAAATATTTTTATCCCTCTATGTGTAGGGTTAAAAAATGTAAGAACAAATATAAAAGAGAAATCATGAAAAAACAATGAATCTAATCACTAAAAACCCATGTTCTTGATTTTATTATCATAACCTTTCTGCTTCTGGAAAAGATTATCTATTTCATCCCTACCTTAGTAATTATTTAACATCTATCTAGCTTCCAGAGATCTTCACCATTTGGATTTAAATTATTTCCCTCCAAACTTTAGGTACCTAAGAATCATTACATGGCCCCCTCATATTGCACAGGCTACAAAGAGTGTATGTATGATCTCTATGATAGTCTTTCTTTTGAGTATTTTGAAAATATTTAATCTTCAAGTGACACCCCATTAGAAGGATTTTGTATGGGACATTAGTTTTATATATCCTATCCAAAGAAAAATTGCATAAAATGGTTTAACAAAAGAATAAACCTAGTACGATCTCCAAAAGCACATATGTATTCAACTAAGGCCTCAAAAACCTCATAGATTTTCCACTATAGCCTTGGAAAAACATCATACATCTCCAAATAACTCTTATGTAAGGTATAAAGTAATTTCATATATCACTTGTTTCATTCCTTTAGAAAAGGAAAATTTCTTAATCATTGGTGTATATCAGGGGTAACCTTAATGTATCAAGTATTTCATCCCATTGAAAAGGCATTTAATTCTTGTATTACATGGGACATGGTATTCTCTTGCATATAACTTCTAGAAAGACTTATATATATTAGGGGTTCCTAACTTTTCTCTATAGTGAAAAATGTAAAACCATTACATATTCATGGCTTTATTGGAATAACCCTTTTGAATACATGTTTTCTCTCAAAGTTACTTTTTCAAATTTTCATTCTTCTAGATGTTCATCATCTTATTTCCACACATCTTCTTCCAAAAATTTTATATCTTCTAGAAGTTGTTAAGATGTAAAATATTATATATTCAGAACATTTTCATTTCTTCAGCAATACCCCTTCTGATTTCAAACCATCAGTCTTCCAAAATCCTTCTTAGAACTCTTATTCATGTGCAAGGAACTCTTAATCTTGTGTTGGGAACTCTTATGTACCAGTGTAGCCTTTACATATCAATTTTCTAACCATTTCATAATAATTATCCCTTATATGATTTTTTCCCTGTTGAATTTAAATCCCATGTTCTTATCCAAGTAACTCTTTTGCATCAACAAGGGGGCCTTTACATATCCAAAGTATCACTATGGGAAAATTAGCTTTTTGTGATGGGCTATCTGAAAAGGGAATTATTCTCGTCACACATAGTCTGTGCCATAGGTTATTCGCAGTGGGAGGTTTGACCCGTGGCAAATAATTGGTTATTTGCGATAGGATTTGGGGTCCCGTCGCAAAAATTAATGCATGGTTTGGCGCGGTTTAGTGCCAAACCCTAGGAAGGTTATTTGCGATGGGGTGATTCCCCCGTCGAAAATAGTGGGTCGGTCGGAGGGTATTTGCGATGTGACCCACCGCAAATACCGGCAGTGGTAAATAGATTTTCGCGACGAGATGTTATCCCGTCGCAAAAAGTGTGTCAGCTCGAAACTATTTGGGACGGGACCCGTTGTAAATACCCTTTTAACCGCCGATAATAATTAATGCGGGAAAAGGTATTTGTGACCGAAATCCCGTCTCAAATAGTACCGTCGCAACTAATCTAACCTATATATACCCCCATCCGTTTTTCCTGCTCTTTCTCTAAATTCTCACTTCCTCTCTCTCTCTAAACTCTATTTTTATAGTGAAAATTTCTCTGTGTAAGTTTTTTTTAGGAAGAAGTTGTGAATTCGTCTACATTAATAGGAGATCAAGTTTAAAGGTATTTATATTTTATTTAATTTTTTATTTATTTCAATTTTTATGTTAATTTTAATTATTGTTTATTTGTTGTAATTAAATTAGATTTAAATTTTTTTATTATAAGTATTTATTTGTAACAATAAACTGAAATAATTGGTACTAATTCTTAATAATTAGTAATAATTATTAATTATTACTGATAATTAGTATTTTATATTAATAATTCGGGGTAATTAGTAATTAGTAGATTTAATTTGTAGTTATTAGCAGTAATTAACACTAATTAGTAATAATTAGGGGTGATTAGTAATAATTTGGGGTAATTAGTAATAAATATTACTAAATATGAATAAAGAGAAATAAATATCAATATATAGTAATAAATTGTAATAATTGGTAATAATTGATAATAATTGTTAATAATTGTTAATAATTGGTAATAATTTGTAATAAATAGTAATAAATAGTCATAATTGGTAATAAATAGTAAGAAATAGTAATAATTCGTAATAAATAGTAACAATTGGTAATAAATAGTAACAATTGGTAATAAATAGTAACAATTGGTAAGAATTGGCAATAATTGGTAATAAATTGTAACAATTGGTAAGAATTGGTAATAAATAGTAATAAATAGTAATAAATAGTATTAAACCGTAACAAATAGTAATAATTTGTAATAATTTGTAATAATTAGTAAAAATTAGTAACAATTAGTTATAATTAGTAATACTTAGTAATAATTCATAATAATTCGTAATAATTCGTAATAATTCCTATTAATTCGTAATAATTTGTAATAATTAGTAATAAATAGTAATAAAATGTAATAAGTAGTAATAAATAGTAATAATTACTAATAATTAGTTATAATTTGTAATAATTAGTAATAATTAGTAATAATTAGTAATAATTAGTAATAATTAGTAATAATTAGTAATAATTAGTAATAATTAGTAATAAATAGTAATAAATAGTATTAAGTGGTAATAATTAGTAATAAAGAGTAATAAATAGGAATAAGTTGTAATAATTAGTAATAAAGATTAATAAATAGGAATAAATAGTAATAAATAGTAATAAATATTAATAAATAGCAATAAATACTAACAATTGGTAACAATTGGTAATAAATAGTAACAATTGGTAATAAATTGTAACAATTAGTAATAAATAGTAATAATAAGTAATAATTAGTAATAATTAGTACTAATTAGTAATAAATAGTAAAAATTAGTAATAAATAGTAATAAATAGTCATAATTAGTAATAATTTTTAATAATTAGTAATAATTAGTAATAATTTGTAATAATTAGTAATAATTAGTAATAATTAGTGATAAATAGTAATAAATTGTAATAATAAGTAATAATAAGTAATAATTAGTAATAATTAGTAATAATTAGTAATAATTAGTAATAATTAGTAATAATTGGTAATAATTGGTAACAATTAGTAACAATTTGTAATAATTCGTAATAATTCATAATAATTCGTAATAATTCGTAATAATTTGTAATAATTCATAGTAATTCGTAATAATTAATAATAATTCATAATAATTCGAAATAATTCGTACTAATTTGTAATAAGTCATTATAATTCATAATAATTTGTAATAAATAGTAATAAATAGTAATATATAGTAATAAATAGTAAAAATAGTAATAATTTGTAATAATTTGTAATAAATTGTAATAAATTGTAATTAATTGCAATGAATTGTAATAAATTGTAATAAATTGTAATAAATACTAAAAAATACTAACAAATACTGAGAAATAGTAACAAATACTAATAAATACTAATAAATACTAACAAATACTAACAAACACTAACAAATACTAAAAAATACTAACAAATACTATCAAATACTAACAAATACTAACAAATACTAACAAATACTAAAAAATACTGACAAATACTAACAAATTGTGACAAATTGTAACAAATACTACTACTAATAAATACTAATAAAATTGTAATAAATTGAAATAAATACTAATAAATACATATAAATACTAATGAATATAAACAAATACTAAAAAATACTAAGAAATAGTAATAAATAGTAATAAATACTAACAAATACTAACAAATATAAACAAATACTATCAAATATAGAAAAATACTAAAAAATACTAAGAAATACTAACAAATACTAAAAAATTGTAATGAATTGTAATAAATACTAATAAATACTAATAAATACTAATAAATACTAATAAATACTAATAAATTGTAAAAAATTGTAATAAATTGTTCTAAATTTTAATAAATACAAATAAATTGTAATAAATTGTAATAAATTCTAATAAATACTAATAAATTGTAATAAATACTAATAAATTCTAATAATTACTAATAAATAATAATAAATACAATTAAATACCAATAAATACTAATAAATACTAATAAATACTAATAAAATTGTAATAAATTGTAATAAATACTAATAAATACATATAAATACTAATGAATACTAACAAATACTAAAAAATACTAAGAAATAGTAACAAATAGTAATAAATACTAAATAATACTAACAAATATAAACAAATACTAAGAAATGTAGAAAAATACTAAAAAATACTAACAAATACTAACAAATACTAACAAATACTAAAAAATTGTAATAAATTGTAATAAATACTAATAAATACTAATAAATACTAATAAATAATAATAAATGCTAATAATTACTAATAAATTCTAATAAATACTAATAATTTTTAACAATTTGTAATAAATACTAATAATTTGTATTAATTTGTAATAATTTGTAATAATTTGTAATAATTTAGAATAATTTGTAATAATTTGTAATAATTTGTAATAATTTGCAAAAATTTGTATTAATTTGTAACAAATATTAATAATTTGTATTAAATAGTAATAATTTGTAATAAATAGTAATAATTTGTAATAAATAGTAATAATTTGTAATAAATAGTAATAAATAGTAAGAAATAGTAATAAATAGTAACAATTAGTAAGAAATGGGAACAATTAGGGACAAAATAAATTATAATAAATTTTAATAACTTGTAATAACTTGGCACATTTTCCAATGGATTGGCGGCACTCCTTTTGATCGATGACTCTTCTTATTTCAACTTTCACCAACTCAAAACACTATGAAAAGTATGCTTCTACGTACGCATATCCAATCTAGTATGTAAGAGTTTGAATATTCATTCATAGGATCACATTTTTCATAATGTTTTCAGGTGGTGACAGTTACAAGAAAATGATTCATCGAAGAAAAGGGGGATCTTTTATCTGACGACTCATTTACTTGCAACATTCTCACACTGAAATCACAATGAATAGTCTTCTCAGAGGTACGCTTATACATTCTTGTATGCATGAGAATGAATAAGTGTACCTCTAAGAAGATTCTTAATTGTGATTTCAGTCTGAGAATGTTGCAAGTAAATGAGTCGTCTGACAAAAGAGTAGCCGTCAATCCACTGGAAATTGTGTCGCCCCAAAATAATGGTAATTATTATGAAGTAGTTGTAATTATTTATCTTTTTTTTTCAGATAGTGTTTTAATAATATCAAATTATTCAAAACAGTAATGATTTTATATTTTTTAGAAAAATATGGAACAAGGATGTCGAAAACAGTCATTATTAGATGATCACTCTTAGATAAATCAGTGTACAAATCCAAATGGTTCTGGTTTAAATCATGTATATATTGAGGGTGTTGAGTCTTTATTATCATTTGCATCATAAAAACTAGACTATATTTCTGAAGGCACAATAATGTGTCCTTGTAAAAAATGTGATCTAAGAACCTTTGACACATTTGACAATGTTGGGGGACATCTCTTATGGTTTGGTTTTCAACCAGATTATGTTTTTTGGTATCAACACGGTAAATGTAGTTCTAGAGAAGATACTAATAACTTTATTCCAGATCTATCACGATTTTAAAATTTAGTACATGATGTTGCAGGTCCATCTGTTCAACAAACTGAATCACAAGATGATGTTGATTTAACTCCTGAGTTAGCACCATCTGAATTTTATGAGTTCTTGAGGTATGTTGAGGATGTATTATATCCAGGTTGTAAGATAAGAAATTTAGAAGCAGTTTCAAAATTTATAGCTATTAAATCAGATAATAAAATGTCAAACAACTATTTTGATTAGATATTTTCTTTTGTTAAAACACTATTAACAGAAGGAAATGTGTTTCCTGCAAATTACGATGAGAGCAATAGTGTGGTTCATAATTTGGGACTTAGTTATCAGAATATTCATGCATTTCCAAATGATTGCATCTTATATTCTTGTGAAAATGAGTCATTGGATAGTTTTCCCACATGTGGAAAATCGAGGTATAAAGAAGCTCAAACAAGGAAGTCTGGATCGATTCCTGTAAAACAGCTGAGATATTTCCACCTTCCACCCAGGTTGCAGCGTTTTTTTTATATCTCAGAACACAGCGTCAATGATGTCATAAAACAAAACCAAGATTTCAAGTGATAAAAGCGTGAATAATCCCTATTATGGTGATTCATGGAAACATTTTGACCGTCTGCATCTGTCTATTGCTTTAGAAGACCAAAAAGTGTGATTTGGTCTTTCTACTGACGGTTTATATCTGTTTTGTTCTTATGGTAGTCAGTATTCATGTTGGTTTGTCTTTACAACTTAGTACAATTTACCTCCATGGATGTTGATGAAGGATACCTATATCGTTTTGACCTTATTAATCCCATGAAATTCAAAAAAATATTGATGTTTATTTGATCAAATTGATTGATGAGTTAAATGAATTGTGGTGTAATGGTGTAAGAACATATGATGTTGCTACGAAACAAAATTTCATATTAAAAGATGCTTTGATGTAGACAATTAGTGAATTCCTTGTATATGGAATGTTATCTGGTTAGAGTACACATGGTCCGAAATCATGTCATTATTGTATGAAAGACAACAAATCATGTATGCTCATCAATGGAAAAAAACTTACTATTTTGACTTTCATCTCATGTTTCTTCCAACCGATCATCCTTTACGGAGGAACAAATATCATTTCATAAAAGGCGCAATTGAAAGAGATGAACCTCCAAAAATGATCTCCTGTATATAGTTAAAAACAGTTGTATTTTCATTACCTCGCATCACATTTGGGCCAACAATAAACCAATAGAAAATTCATGGCTTTGGGAAAGAACATAATTGGATAAAACAGATCATTTTTTGGGATCTTCCATATTGGTCTGATTTGTTGGTCCGCCACATGTTGGATGTCATGCATATTGAGAAGAATTTTTTTGATAATTTATTTCATACAATTTTGGATACACTAGGTAAGACAAAATATACTGTAAAGGAATGATTATATCTTGCACAGATTTCAGGTGACCAGAACTTGAACTATTTTAAAATGTCATATCACAGAGGTTAATAAATCCAAAATAATCTTATACACTATCCAAAGAGATTTTCTTATTATGTTATTAGTGGATTGCATATTTGAGACTCCCAGGTGGTTAAGATTCCAATTTGGCAAGATGTCTTAAGAATGGTCATATTACTGGATTAAAAAGTCATGATTTTCATGCTATAATGGAAAGACTTATGCCGATTTGATTCAAAGGTTGTTTGAATTATATGATTTGGGATTCGATAACAGAAATAATATATTTTTTTGAGACATTTTTGTAGTGACAACAGACTACAATGCCCTAAGAAAATAGGATGAAGATGTTGTTGTAATTATATGTAAACTGGAAAAAATATTTCTACCAGCCTTATTTGACTCAATGGAACATTTAATATTACATTTTCAACATGAAGATAAATATGTAGGTCCAATACAGTTTTGCTATATGTACCCATTTGAGAGATGCATGTAGAAATTGAAGAAAAAAGTACATAACAAATCATTAGTTGAAGGGTCAATTACTGATGCTTATTTGCAACAGAAAATTTCTTTTTTCTACTCACATTATTTTGAATCTGAATATCCCTCAAAACAAAACCACATGGGAAAGAGTGAGGGTAATGTTAATGATGAAATGGAAAATCAATTATTAGTTTTTAATCATCCAAGTCATAGCTTTAGTGAAGTCTATGAATGATGGCTTTGAGATGATGAACATCACAGAGCTCATATATATGTTCTGCTCAACTGTGAAGAAATGAAATCATTTGTATTGTGAGTGCTTCTATCAATTATTCTATAATTTATGTTAAATTATGTAAATTTATTTTATTTGTAGGTTATATGATAATCATATCAAGAAAACACTTCCCCAAATTATAGTAGCTGCTCTTAAAGAACGCAGAAAAAAAATTCTCAATGGTTTCAAAAAATGGTAACATAAATAATGATGGTATAATATCAATTTAGTTTATTATTTATTATATTGATAATTGTTTTACAAATTTTCAGGTGTCTCAACATGTAGATAAAATTGATAAGCGACTGTGTATACTGAGTAACCCATGATCCAAAATGGTTAAATCTTATAATGCATATGGGGTTAATAGTTTTTGATTTCATACATGTGCATATGGGGAATAAAAAAACAATGAATAGTGTATTTGTCTTGGGAGGATCACATCAATGAGAAACTGAAGTTGACTTTTAAGGCATTCTGGATGAAATTATTGAGCTCTGTTATCTATAACAAAATTACATAATCATGTTTAAATGTCGGTGGTTGGATACTGATAGAGGCTTGAATGTTCATCTGACTCATGGAATCGTCAATATTAAATATAAAAGTATTCTTGTACAAAATGAACCATTTTTACTGACTCAACAGACACATCAAATTTATTATGCAAAGTAATGTGCTAATTTAAGAGATCTGTGTGATTGGTGTAGCATAATAAAAATAAATCTCAGTAAAATCAGTTTACTCAAATGAAATGTGGTTCCAATGAAGAGGAAGGAATTGAAATTTTTGAAGAGACTACTCAAAATCCATCTTTTTCACAAAGAGACGTGAATATCAATGATGACACCCCATAATTAAGGGTCGATGGTGATGATGTAACACCCGAGACTTTTATAAGAAATATTTTGTTTTTATTTTATATAAATCATCAAAGGAACCTTTCACTGCACACAACACTATCTTGGTTTTCTTTACACGCAATCGTGACCTTCCTTGATAGCTTGCGTCGTACGTAATACCGAGTTTCACTAAACAACGATATGCTATTAAAATATTATTAAAACTAGCCGTTATGAATAGTAATAACCACTTTTTGAAATTTTGTATATTTTATTTTTCAAAATGGACGTCATTTTTGGATTCGGAATATCAAAATTAGCCTAGGGTGAAATTTTGGTATTTTTCTGGAAACATTCAATTTTTGATGAATAGTGAAAACAATGGGTTACTATTTAAAAACCGACTTTTTATTTAAATAATTATTTATTTTATTTAAATTTATTTTAGGTCAAAATTGATACATAATACCTATATATGTTCAATGCAATTCATTGGAGTAATTTTATAATAATTTTAGATATATAAAAATTTATTGAACTTTTCACCGTCTTTTACCCACCTCCTAGAAGAATTTTCAAATTTATAAATTACATAATTTTACCGCTTCTGTGAGTGGAATTTAGAAAATCCAAGAGCCACGGTTCATATCAAGGACTAAAATGTGGTTCAATGAGATGAAAATAATTTTTGGTGAATTGTAACTTTTTACTTTTTTTACCACGGTTAAAAGTAAATAGGGTAATTAAGGGTAAAAATGTTATTATTATTACCCTAAAACATGTCATAATTCTATTGGATAAGTTTAATTCCACCAAAAACAACCTTAGGAATAAAATTTGACCATTTAGGCCCACATGAATTTGATTAGGAAATTTGTTATTAATTTATTTAAAGAAGGGTTAAAATAGTTAAAATCAATGTTTAATAAGTAAATAAATTTTAATGTAGGGTTATACATAGTATAAATTAGACTATAAATATTAATTAGAAATATAAAACGATTTCCTACATAACGGTATTTTATTTGTAATTTTTAGACATTAAATAAGTTAATTTATTTATGACACAAATATGATGGAGTAATTATCTTATTAATGAAATATTGAAATAATTGTTGTTATAAATAACCAAATAAAGGTAATTTGAGACTTTTTATGAATTAAACTAATTTTATAGGTTAATATGACATGTTAGTATTTATTTAATTAACTTTTTCAGAACTAATCATTCTGTTATGATTTTAAAAAAAATCAATTACTAAATAGTGTCAAAATTGACATAAAATAGTTTTTAAAACAAATATTATATTATTAATTGTTATTTTATTCCTAAAAATCTAAGGTTCGGAAACATGACATATATAAGGTTATATATATTAATAATAAACAACTTGGGCTTATTTTGGCTTGTTATAGTAAGTTTATTAACCTTATAGTGTAAGAACACAAAAAGACACGGTAAAAGTAAAATTATCTAACTTAAAGTTAAATCTAAATGATAAGGTTAAAATAGTAAACTAAACTTGTCCAAATTATATTGGATGAGATTATTTCGACCCATACCCACCTTATCTTCTAAATAAATCAATTTTGATCTATTTAAAACCAAATATGGATTTAAAATAATATAATATTTTTAGTTTTTCCAAAGGTGCCCCTCTCCTCCCTTATAAAAGGGAACCACCTCCCTCTCTTCCTCACACCACATTGAACCTTCATGCCCGGCCAAACCCTGAAAAGTTCTCCTCTCCACTTCCCTAGAAACATCCTAGAGGTCTTGGTCTTCTTAAAAGACCAATTTTAGTGCCCTAAAAGGAGGTCTCAAATAAGCGCTTCAAAGAAGAGGTAATGTCTGTTACCGATTCTTTCAACATTATTTCTTATTCCACTTCTTATTATTTAGTTATTTCATTATGAATTAATAACATCAGTATCACTAATTTACTGATATGTTATTATAAATATTAAACAACCCTATTTCACCATCTATCCATCCTACGGAAAATGAAATCACTGCGCGTGCATACGTACGGAATACCGTCTCCACACCGTGGTGTAATCTATTTTCCACCACCACCTTACATGGATGAGTATAATGGTGTAAATAATGAATATATATGATTATTGTAAAGTGATATTTATTGTTAAATAGTATACATACACTCCAATACAATTCCACGATCATGGGAACGATATCATCGCTCGTGCATACTTATGGAATACCGTCTCCACGATGTGATGCGACTCGTTCTACATGATTTTCATTGCATAATGATTACATAAATGGATTGTGTGAATAAATATGATATATATTACACTAATACCATTCTGTAAATGAGGTATCTATAACCTAAAAAGAATAATAAGAATTTATTCGACAAAACACGCAAAAGAACAAAAAGTAACAAACACCCGAATAACAAGTAGAAATGAAATATTACTAATAATAAGCTAAGAATATGACCATATATGATATCATAACAATGAGTATGATTCTGTAATAAGTTAATGACATTATTTAAATCATTATACAGGAGGTTCTGACACTTACGAAGAAAATCGGACCTAAGGTAAGGGAAATATCACAATCTCATTTTTATCCGAGATTGTTTATACTTTGGAATTTACTAGGGTGTATTTTATCATCCATATCCATGTTTCCTCAATATGTAATATTATTTCCATCCAAATAAAAAAAATTTAATCCAATTTTACCCTTCGATGAGTTTTTAGTAAAATATATGAAAGGAATCTTTTGTCGTTTTTCGTACGAGGTACTTTTTGACTTTTCCAAAAAAAAGTACGAGAAGAATGTTTTTTTAACTTATACGGCATGAATGGATTTTTAAAACATTATTTCCAAGAAGCTTCCTTTACAAGTTTTCAAATTTATTTTTAATCAACTTATTTTAGTTTAGAATTGTATGACATTTTAAGAAAGGAAAAGTGTTTTTGAAGTAGAAAGGATATTTTCCTCAAGAATGGAGTTCAAGTGTTTTATCAAAATTATTTTCCATCTAAGATAATAAAGGGTTCTGTTTCTATCCCTATTATTACATTGATTTGATTATGTTGTGATGAAATTATTTTTATGAATTGTTTTATCTTATATTAATTGTTTTATGATGTCACAATGTTTAAAAATCCCATTTTTATTACATGGGTTATGCTATGATGTATGGTTTATGATTTTGTGGCACACATACGAATGGTATCATTATGAGATGGGTGGGACCTACATCTCCCTACAGTGCATTGGGTAAATATTTTATATCTCATGAGATAGACGTGGCTGGAACGGAAGGTTAAACTGGTTCAGTGAAACAGGACTGAAACGAGGAATGAACTAGGTTCAGAAATGGACTTTGTCCACTAACATAGTCTTGGCAATGAGTCTTGACTAATAAGAAATGATTCTCTATGATTATGTGTATATGCCACATTGCTTCATGTTTTATGTTATGATTATTGTGATTACATTTCACTACCATGATTTATCCCATGTTATGAAATTATGATCTCTTTTGCAGGGTAAGATTTCCAAAATGTTATGTTCTTATGAATATGATGTGATTGATATTTCTTTTGTTTACCCTTACTAAGAATTTGAGCTGACCCTTTTGTATATTTTCTTTCCCCAGGTCAGGAAGAAGTTTATTAAGTAATATATGCCAAAAGGGACTATAGATATGATGAAATAAATGGGAGACAGTGTAGACGCTTTATGAACCAGTTGTTTATGATTCCCAGTTTCTAAAGATATTATACCTATACGGTCCTTTAATGGTTTTTTTATATGTTGTAATAAGTGTACATCAATTTTGATGTACTAGAAATGTATGTAAAGTATGCGACGTTATAGTTGGTATCAGAGGAAAGGTATAGTCAACCTTTGGAAACTAGTTTGTGAAAGCCTTAGTAAGAATCCAAAGGATAAGTCTAAGCATAGAACACAATCTTAGTGATTTAGAAATGGCCATGAATAACCTAGGATAAGACCTTAAGTGTGAAATTTTATTCTTTATTATGTGGTTTTCCTATTATAATTAGTGTTGCTCACACTATTCTTCTTGGTTTTAGTCAATGGCTGGAACCCTAAGGAACCGTGTTAATGCGGAATGCGACGGGAAATGCAATGATTGTCCCCCTAAGCAACCAAACATTATGGGAGCTGGATTGAAGAATCTTGTAGCCATGATCACACAACTTTCTCAAGCTATGAATCATGCAAGACTTCCAAACGAGCAAAGGAAGGAGAAACATTCTGTTGAATCCTTCATGAGACCGCGTCCACCTCCATTCAGCGGGTCTACTGATCCATTAGTTGTTGAACAATGGATCAGTACTAATGAAAAGATATTTTCAGTTCTTCAATGTTCTAAACATGATAAAGTCATCTTAGCAGTGTATTGTTTGGAAGGTGATGTTGATAAATGGTGGAATCTTATCAAGAATACGAGGCCAAGAGATGAAATTGAGTCCATGGAATGGGACGAGTTCAAGAACTTATTTTTCAATAAGTATTTCCCTCGTATTCTCTGAACAAATATGGAGAAGGAGTTTCTTGAACTAAAGAAAAAGGATGATGAATCTATTGGTACCTACGAAGAAAATTTTACAAGACTTGCAAGGTATACTTCTTGTATTATTATTCAACCTGAGAGTAAGATCGATCGATTCTTTAGTGGCTTAAAACCAAGTCTTCGAAGAGTGTTAGCCATAAGGGACTTCAATAGCTACGAGGAAATCATTCGATGTGCTCTCAATGTTGAGATGGAGATTGGAGTAACCCATCAGTCATATGGTTTTGATAAGAAGAGGAAAATGGAATTCAAAGGAAAATCTAAAGAGCGCACTAAAAAGAAGATTAGTTTTCCCTTATTCTCAAAGTGTGGAAAGAAAAATGGAGGGATTTGTCTTAATGGGACAAGTAAATGTTTCAAATGTGGAAAGGACGTTCATCGGGCATTTGAATAACGCAATGATGGGAAGAAGATGCCTAGTGATGCGAACAATGAAAAGGCTACACAGAGTGCACCTCCTACACTTCAATGTTACAAGTACAAGGAAATGGGGCATTATGCCAATAAATGCCCAAATCCAAGGGTTGTTCATGATGATCGATGTCAACAAAATCTTAAGGCTAAAGGCAAAGGAAAGTCACATGCAATTTCTATCAGCAATGTGGAGTATGATACCGAAGTGGTGAAAGGTACACTTACCATCCACTCTAAAGTAGCAAATGTTTTATTTGATTCTGGATCCACCCAATACTTTATTTCTGAAGAATTTTTTAAGGGTATCACTATATTACCTCACCAATTAGATGTTGAGTTAGCTATGACAACCCCTAATGGCACCACAGTTGCATCAAAAGTTTATAATTCTTCACCGATTGAAGTTTGTGTGAAAGTGCTTCCTGCAAATCTTGTGATCCTCCCTATAGTGGAATTTGATGTGATTCTTGGCATGGATTGGCTTTCTCTATATAAATATAATATCAATTTCCAAATAAGGGAAGTCACAATTCATATTCTAGATCAATCTTTGATCGTCTATCGATGCAAGGATGAACATAACCTTCTAGTGGAAATTTCTTCCATCTTATGGGTCTTGATTCAACTAAATGAAGGTTATTTATCTCAAATGGTTGGTGAGAAACTCACGATTAAGAATATTCCCATTGTATGGGAGTTTGATGATGTATTTCCGGATGAATTTCCGGGTCTTCCACCAAATTGTGAAGTTGAGTTTTCAATAGAACTCGTACCGGGTGCTTTACCTATTTCAAATACACCTTATAGAATGGCCCCAATTGACTTTCAGGAATTGAATAATCAACTCCAAGAGAATCTTGATAAGGGGTCCATACGCCCTAGTGTGTCACCTTGGGGAGCACCGGTTCTGTTTGTTAAGAAGAAAGATGGATCAATGAGACTCTGCATTGATTATCGAGAACTTAACAAGATCACTATCAAGAACAAATATCCTCTCTCGCGCATTGATGACTTATTTGACCAACTACGCGGAGCTCAATACTTTTCCAAGATGGATATTCGTTCATGTTATCATAAATTAAGGGTCAAAAGGGAGGATATACCAAAGACAGCTTTCCGTACAAGGTATGGACACTATGAATTTATAGTGATGTCATTTGGTCTTACTAATGCCCCTTCTATCTTCATGGATCCGATGAATAGAGTCTTTAGAGATTATCTTGATCAGTTTTTGGTAGTCTTTATAGATGATATTCTTGTATATTCAAAGATCAAGGAAGAACATGAAGATCACTTGAGAATTATATTGAAGACCCAGAGAAAGGAGAAGATTTATGAAAAATTTACCAAGTGTGAATTTTGGCTTCAAAAAGTTTCATTTTTGGGTCACATAATCTCAAAAGAGGGGATATCTGTGGATCCAGCAAAAACAGAGGTTATCGAAAGATGGTCGAGACCAACAACGGTAACTGAGATCTGAAGTTTTCTTGGTTTGGCTGGATATTATCAATGTTTTGTGAAAGATTTTTCACGATTATCTAATCCACTCACCAGGTTGACTCAGAATGGATTTAAGTTTGTTTAGATGGAGGAATGTGAAGATAATTTCAAGGAGTTGAAAAGAAGGTTATCCAGTGCACCTGTGCTCACACTGACTTGTAGTGGAGAAAGGTTTGTGATCTACGGTGATGCATCCAAGAAGGGATTGGGGTGTGTTCTTATGCAGAATGATATGGTGATAGCTTATGCCTCACGACAGTTGAAAATCCATGAGCAAAATTACCCAACTCATGATTTAGAGTTAGCTGTGGTAATCTTTGCATTAATGATTTGGAGGCATTGTCTTTATGGAGAAAGGTGTGACATTTATACTGATCATAAAAGTTTAAGGTATATTTTCACACAAAAGGAGCTGATTATGATCCAAAGAATATGGTTGGAGTTGATTAAGGATTACGACTGCTCAATTCCTTACCACCCTGGGAAAGAAAACAAGGTGGCAGATGCATTAAGTCGACAAGACCATGCCATTTTATCCATAATGAGTATCACAAAAGATCCAATATTTATGGATTTACAAAGGATGGCTCTTGGAATTATAATGAAAGAGGAAAAATCTTATCTTTCTCAAATGAATGTTCAACCATCTATACATGTTAAGATTAAAGAGGCACAGAAAGAAGATGTAGAGTTACAAAAGAAGGTGATAAATGTTCCTGAATTCAACCTTGATTGTGATGGGATAATAAAGTTCAGGAATCGGATTTGTGTTCCTCCCATCCACGAATTAAAGAAGGAGCTACTGGATGAGGCTCATAGTTCTTCATTCTCTATTCATCCAGGAAGCACGAAGATGTATAGGGACTTGAAAGAGTACTTCTGGTGGGATGGCATGAAAAGAGATGTTGCTGAATATGTCTCTCGATGCTTGGTTTGTCAGCAAGTTAAAGCTGGGAGACAGAAGTCTAAGGGGATGTTACAACCATTACCCATACCCGAATGGAAATGGGAAAACATCACTATGGACTTTGTCACAGGACTTCCTAAAACATCCAAAGGAAATAATGCAATCTGGGTCATAGTTGATCGTCTTACAAAGTCTGCACACTTCATTTCTATTAGAGAGGATTTCTCTCTGGATCAGCTTGCCAGGATATATGTAAAGGAAGTGGTAAGATTTCATAGAGTACCACTTTCTATTCTATCTAATCGTGATCCGAGGTTTAGCTCAAAGTTCGGGCGAAGTCTTCAGCATACTCTGGATACAGAGTTGAGTTTCATCACTGCTTATCATCCTCAGAAAGACGGTCAATCTGAGAAGACAATTCAAACTCTAGAAGATATGTTGAGAGCTTCCTCTATGGATTTCAAAGGTGTTTGGGATCAACACCTACCTTTGGTGGAATTTTCTTATAATAATAGCTTTCACTCCAATATTCAGATGGCTCCTAATGAAGCTCTCTATGGAAAGAAATGCAGGACTCCAACTTGCTGGGATGAATTTGGGGAAAGAAATCTATTAGGACCTGATCTTGTTGATGAGATGGCAGAAAAGGCCCGATCTATTCAACAACACATAAGAGCATCTCAAATTTGACAAAAAAGTTATGCCGACAACCGAAAAAAGACTTAGAGTTTGAAGTGGGTGATAAAGTGTTCTTACGAATATCTCCTTGGAAGAGAGTAATGAGATTTGGAAAGAATGGAAAGCTGAGCCCTAGGTATATCGGTCCTTTCGAAATACTGGATCGTGTTGGGAAGGTAGCTTACCGATTGGTGCTTCCACCGAATCTCTCTCAAGTTCACGATGTGTTCCATGTATATCCCCTGAGAAAGTACATACTTGATCCTTCACATGTACTCAGCTTAGAAGTTGTACCACTGGAACAAGATCTTTCTTATGAAGAACAGCCAATAGAGATTCTCGATCATAGAGAAAAATTCCTACGGAACAAGACCACTCGCTTGGTGAACGTTTTATGGAGGAACCACCAATTAAAAGAAGATACATGGGAGCTTGAGGATATGATGAGGGAGAGGTATCCTCATCTGTTTGTTACAAGTGACGAATTTTGAGGGCGAAATTCATTTTAAGGGGGGTAGAATGTAACACCCGAGACTTTTATAAGAAATATTTTTTTTATTTTATATAAATCATCAATGGAATCTTTCACTACACACAACACTAGCTTGTCTTGATTTACACACAATCGCGACCTTCCATGATAGCGTGCGTCGTACGCAATACCGAGTTTCACTAAACAACGATATGCTATTAAAATATTATTAAAACTATCTGTTATGAATAGTAATAACCACTTTTTGAAATTTTTTAAATTTTATTTTTCAAAATGGACTTCATTTTTGGATTCAGAATATCGAAATTATCCTAGGGTGAAATTTTGGTATTTTTTTGGAAACATTCAATTTTTGATGAATAGTGAAAACATTGGGTTACTATTTAAAAACTGAATTTTTATTTAAATAATATTTTATTTTTTTTAAATTTTTTTAGGTCAAAATTGATACATAATACCTATATAAGTTCAATGTAATTCATTGGAATAATTTTATAATAATTTTAGATATATAAAAATTTTATTGAACTTTTCACCGTCTTTTACCCACCTTCTAGGAGAATTTGCAAATTTACATAAAACATAATTTTTCCACTTCTGTGAGTGGAATTTCGAAACTCCGAGAGACACGGTTAATATCAAGGACTAAAATGTGGTTCAATGAGATGAAAATAATTTTTGGTGAATAGTAACTTTTTACTTTTTTTTACCACGGTTAAAAGTAAATAGGGTAATTAAGGGTAAACATTTATTATTATTACCCTAACACATGTCCTAATTCTATTGGATACGTTTAATTCGACCAAAAACAACCTTAGGAATAAAATATGACCATTTAAGCCCACTTGGATTAGATTAGGACATTTATTATTAATTTATTTAAAGAATGGTTAAAATAGTTAAAATCAATGTTTAATAAGTAAATAATTTTTAATATAGGGTTATACATAGGATAAATTCGACTATAAATATCCATTAGAAAGATAAAACAATTTCCCACATAATGGTATTTTATTCTTAATTTTTAGACATTAAATAAATAAATTTATTTATGAAACAAAGATGGTGCAGTAATTATCTTATTAATGAAATATTGACATAATTAATGTTATAAATACCCAAATAAATGTAATTTGAGACTTTTTAGGAATTAAACTAATTTTATAGGTTAATATGACATGTTAGTATTGATTTAATTAACTCTGTTCGAACAAATAATTCTGTTATGAGTTTTACAGAAATCAATTACTAAATAGTGTCAAAATTGACATAAAATAGTTTTTGAAACAAATATTATATTATTAATTTTTATTTTATTCTTAAAAATCTAAGGTTCGGCCAAATGACTTAGATAAGGTTATATATATTAATAATAAACAACTTGGGTTCGTTTGGCTGGTCATTGTAAGTTTATTAACCTTATAGTGTAAGAACACAAAAAGACATGGTAAAAGTAAAATTATATAACTTAAAGTTAAATATAAATGATATGGTTAAAATAGTAAACTAAACTTGTAAAAATTATATTGGATGAGAGGATTTCGACCCATCCCCACCTTAGCTTCTAAATAAATCAATTTGGAGCTATTTAAACCTGAATATGGCTTTATAAAAAAATAATATTTTTTGTTTTTTCAAAGGTGCCCCCTCTCCTCCCTTATAAAAGGGCACCTCTTCCCTCTCCTCCTCACACCACTTTGAGCCTTCATGCTCGGCAAACCCCTGACAATTTCTCCTCTCCACTTCCCTAGAAACATTTTAGAGGTCCTGGACTTCTTCATAGACCAATTTTAGTGCCCTAAAAGGAGGTCTCAAAGAAGCGCTTCAAAGAAGAGGTAATGTCCGTTACCGATTCTTTCAACTTTATTTCTTCTTCCACTTCTTCTTCTTTAGTTGTTTCATTATGAATTAATATCATCAGTATCACTCATATACTGATATGTTATTATAAGTATGAAACAACCCTATTTCACCATCTATCCATCCTACGGAAAATGAAATCATCGCGCGTGCGTACGTACGGAATACCGTCTCCACGTCGTGGTGTAATCTATTTTCCACCACCACCTTACTTGGATGGGTATAATGGTGTAAATAATGAATATATATGATTATTGTAAAGTGATATTGATTCTGAAATAGTATAAATACACTCTAATACAATTCCACGGTCATGGGAATGATATCATCACTCGTACGTACGTACATAATGCCGTCTCCACGATGTGATGCGACTCATTCTACATGATTTTCATTATATAATTATTACATAAATGAATTGAGTGAATAAATATGATATATATTACACTAATACCATTATGTAAATGAGGTATCTATAACCTAAAAATAAGAATAAAAATTTATTCGACAAAACACGTATAAGAACAAAAAGTAATAAACACCCGAATAACAAGTAACAATGAAATATTACTAATAATAAGCTAAGAATATGACCATATATGATATCATAACAATGAGTATGATTCTGGAAGAAGTCAATGACATTATTTAAATCATTATACAGGAGTTTCGGACACTTATGAAGCAAATAGGACCTAAGGTAAGGGAAATATCACAATCTCATTTTTATCCGAGATTGATTATACTTTGGAATTTAATGGGGTGTACTTTATCATCCACATACATGTTTCCTCAATATGTAATATTGTTTCCATCCACCTACAATTGTTTAAATCCAATTTTACCCTTCGGTTAGTTTTTAGCAAAATATATGAAAAGAATATTTTTTTGTTTTTCATACGATGTACTTTTTGACTTTTCTGACAAAAGTACAAGAAGAATGTTTTTTTTAACTTATAAAGCATGAATGGATTTTTAAAAAATTATTTCCAAGAAGATTCCTTTACAAGTTTTCAAGATTATTTTTAATCAACTTCTTTTAGTTTAGAATTTTATGACATGTTATGAAAGGAAAAGTGTTTTTGAAGTAGAAAGGATATTTTTCTCAAGAATGGAGTTCAAGTGTTTTATCAAAATTATTTTCTATCTAAGATAATGAAGGGTTCTGTTTCTATCCCTATTATTACATTGATTTGATTATGTTGTGATGGCATTATTTTTATGAATTCTTTTATCTTATATTAATTGTTTTATGATGTCACGATGTTTAAGAATCCCAATTTTATTACATGGGTTATGCTATGATGTATGGTTTATGATTTTGTGTCACACATAAGAATGGTATCATTATGAGATGGGTGGGACCTATATCTCCCTCCAATGCATTGGGTAGAGATTTTATATCTCATGAGATTGAAATGGCTGGAACTGCGGGTTAAACCGGTTCAGTGAAACATGACTGAAACGAGGAATGAACTCGGTTCAGAAATGGAATTTGTCCACAAAGATAGTCTTGGAAATGAGTCTTGACTAATAAGAAATGATTCTATATGATTATGTGTATATGGCACAAATCTTCATGTTTTATGTCATGATTATTGTGATTACATTTCACTACCATGATTTATCCCATGTTATAAAATTATGATCTCTTTTTCAGGGTAATATTTCCAAAATGTTATGTTCTTATGAATATGATGTGATTGATATTTCTTTTGTTTACCCTTACTGAGAATTTGAGCTCAACCTTTTATATGTTTTCTTTCCCTAGGTCAGGAAGATGGTTATTAATTAAGATATGCCAAAAGAGACTATAGATATGATGAAATAAATGGAAGACAGTGTAGTTGCTTTATGACCCAGTTGTTTATGTTTCCCAGTTTTTAAAGACAGTATACCTATACGGTCCTTTCATGGTTTTGTTATATGTTGTAATAAGTGTACTTAAATTTTGAAGTACTAACAATGTATGTAATGTATGGGTAGTTATAGATGAAGATGTTATTGATGTGAAAAATGAATTTGAAATGAAAAGAGATGATGAAACTAAAACTCATATGGATATTGATGATGTCGAGGTGGAATATGAGGACATTAACATCGTCATATATGAAGATGATGATGAAGGTGATCATTGACACAGTTAAAAACTAATTATAATCTTAACAAATATATATCTATATATAATAGTTATTTTTAACTATCCACTAAAAAAAATTATTTTGTGTTTCAGATGGACCCTGATCTATTTCGTGAGTTAGATGAGGCTGAGCTACCTTTGGATGAGGGGGATTTTTGATCATCTGACCCTCAGCCTACTGGCAGTTTAGGGGGTACGTAGAGGGGGCATGGTCTAGAATGACTGATGATTCCTAACCCTATCTCCGAGCGATGCCCATGTTTTGGCTTCGATCCACACACACAGAGGTATGGTAGCCTGTATATTTTAGTTATCTTTCATTAATTTATTTATATATATACTAATTGTTTGATTATTTATTCTTTTTTCACAGTTTTGCACATGTAGGTGTTGGAGAGGGGAGTGCTATCTTACATAATTATTTTTCTCATCCATGGATCACATGGGAACAGATTCTCATTGATGTGCGGCTCAGCATGTTCAATAATTGGCTGGTATGTAAATAAGTAATATTTATTTTGAAATTTATTTTATTAATAACATGATATTATAAATTATATGTAGGGTTTATGGTATCCCATTGATGATAACATGTGTGACGCTATCTACGCGACAGGGCAAGTGTCTATGCGTGATTGTTTCTGTCAGTTTTTGCACAATCTAAGAAGGATGACCATTAAGAAAGTAGGAGTGATATAATTTGATGAGTCATGTAGAGCCCACTGACCAACGTACATTTCATCTCATATTTGGGATAGATTATGTTTACACTAGTTGGGTTGTGGATTCCAGAGGATATATTCAGTGGGTCGACAGAACCGGGGGAGACAAAAGGTGATGCATCGAGATGGTAGTCGTACATTCAGTAGGCATAAAGAGTATCTGGTAAGTATATTTTTTAAATATTTTATATAACTTTAATTATAAGCAGTTTATTTTATATTTCTATAGGCATTCGAGCATCCCAATATTACGGAGTACGACGTTTATCATAGGATGTATAGTGATTCAACCACTGGAGTGATTAGAGGTGATCGCCAGCGTCAGATTGTGGTTAGTATTATTTTTCCAGTTTAACAATTAACTGCATATAATATTCTCACAATTTTAATTTCAAATTGGAATTGAAAGGAGTCATAGGAAGTTGCGACCTCTCAGACACGGGCTGAGAGTTAGGATGAGGCGAATGATCAGACCAGTGCCAAAAAATTTGATGAGGCGGCATGGATGCAGGTAACTAAGTATGGTCGGGAGAAGGGTCGAGTAGTTGGTATCGGCTCTCATTTGACTCCTGGTACTTATTATAGTACTACTGCGATGCTAGCGTCCAGCTCGAGAGGAGCCTATAGAGAGGCACCATCTTTTACCTCATAGTATTAGGAGCAGTTGTGAACTCAGACTAAGCTTATAGAGAGTCTGCAGAAGTAGCATGAAGAGATGCATCTGCAGTAGTAGTAACAACAGTAGTACGAGGAGGATATGCGTCAATGGCTGCAACAGCAGCAACAACATCACGAGAAGATGGAGTACATTTGTTGTCTGACTTGTAGTTTAGGGATGGAGTTTCCTCCACCATCTTCTATAGCTCCTCCACCTCCTCCAGAAGATGACCCCCCAGTGATTTTTTTATGTTAAAAACATTTGAATTCATGATTTTTTGTAACATGAATTATTTACAGTTTTTGTCTTTTATGTGGAGTGAATATTTCATATTTTTTTTTAATATTTTATTATTTATTATTAGTATTATATTTTTTAATGTTGGTTTATTTTACTAATAATAATAATAATTGATGATTTTTTTATATTTTTTTCAGAATATTGATAATTTTAATATTTTTTATTTTTTTTATTTTTAATAATATTAATATTATTTTTTCATTAATCATAATTTTATTAAATATATATATTTTTTAGTTTTTTATTATTTTCGATGGGATCTGTTGCGATGGGTTCCCATCACAAATAGTTTAAATTTATATTTTTAAAATAATATTTGTGATGGATGCAAGGGCCCATCACAAAAGGTTTATTTGTATATAATATATATAATAGGAGGATTATTTGCGACGTGCATATTGAAAAATGTTTCTTTATATTTAATATATATAATCGGAGACTTATTTGTGATAACGATGTTTCTCGTCGCAAAAACTTGTTTTTGCGATGTCATTTTCTACAACGGGATAATTGCGAGTGACCCCATCACTAAAGCTTATTTGAGACAGGATCCTGTCACAATTTTCCCATCACAAATACCTAACATTTGAGTAGTGTAGAAACCCTCATGAATACCCGTACCGTTCCAATTTTTCCCATATCAACTACTTCATTGAACATCCTTAAAAATAAATAAAACAAATTAGTATCAGTAGCTTGTTATTCATTTTATTCTAAAAATTAAATAAACCACTTAAACTCATAATTTGATAAATTTTAATCAATATTCAAAAAATCTAATGAAATGATGCTTTAATTCCAAAAATATCTAAAACTCATTTAATTAATAAATGTGAGAGGATAAAATGATTTTGATAACAAAAAATAACCTAATTTTATTACCTCTATCACTACTACTTTATGGTATTTAAGTAATATTCTCTCTTTCCAACTACATTAACGAATAACTCCATAGTCTATTGACTAGACTCCCCAATCCTTACGTCCTTGACTCAAATTTTTTAAACTATTATATCTAAATTTTACTAAGTAGGTTAAGAACACTAATTTTTCTCCATTAAATTATCAAAAATAACTTTTTAATAATAAAAATATAAAATAAGTATTTTCATTAAATCCTTTATGTTTATTAAAAATAATAAAGGGATTTTTTATGCATAATATGCACACTGATGGATATTTTTCATGCCCTTGGATCTAGATCTTCCAAGAATAGGTAAATAAAATCAAGATGTGTGTGAAAACTATTCATCTCTTAAAATATCAATATTAGATATGATGATCCTGATATAGATTTTAAATAACTAGAAAATCAAATCATAATATGGGTATGGATTATGTATCTCTTTATGTATTGATATACTATCTAGTTCATTTATAGTCAATAATGCAACTTCTTATGAAAGCGATGTTATAGGTGATGATGCAAGAAAGGTTACAGAATCATGCATATTCTGACATTACATGAAACATTGGAAATGGTCATTTGGACTAGGATTTTGGGGCCTTTGGCCCATGTAATAGCTTTCAATCTAACGATCGTTCTTGACTTAAAATTGTAATGAGTCATGTACATAGTGGTAAAACCCTTGGAGGGGCTGTTTCATGTCCTTTTAGACCCAAGGGTGTGTGTTTTGTTCCCTTCTATTTTAACCCCTTTGACCATAATATATATACATATATATACAATATTTTCACATGTATTCATATCTAGATAATAAATCTAAAGATCTAGGTCTATATATCCCATTAATTTCAAAATCAAATATGGATTTATGACTGAATAATGAATCTATTCACATCCAAATACCATATTTGAATATTTAATCCAAATCATCTAAGAATTGGCATATTAGTTCTTGATCTATGTGTCAACTACGCATATATTCAAATATAGATACATGATATAAATCTAGATCTTCCAGGAATGAAAAAATTAGATCGAGATATTTCCATGAACTCCACATCACTTTAGATCTAAATACCAATTAGAAATATCTAGATCAGGATCCTCTAGGAATGGGTAAATTAGATCCAAATATATGCATGAACTATACCTCTCTTCATTTATAAATACCATATTTAATGATCTTAATCTAGATCAACCAAGAATACAATAATTAAATTATTGTATGTTTAAAAAAAGATCTTGGGATTTAAAATGAGATGATTAAATATAAAATTTTCAAAAAGGGGGATTATAAAATATTTATATAAGTATCATTACCACTCTGATACCAGTTAAATGATCTAAAAACTATAAGTGAATTAGTGGGAATCCAAATTTAAAAATTCCTTTAAAAATCATATATATAATTGTCATATCTACATAATTAAACCTAAATTCTATAATATTATTTTTATATCATTGTATAATTAATTAATCATGAGAAATTATTACCTATACTCAATCTATTACCATCCTTTTTTGTTCTTTTTCATTGTTTTAGTATTTGAACTTGATTCTGTATAGATATATCAACACATGAATCTATGAATCTTATGAAGATAGTGTCTATGTGTTGGGTTCTATAATGACATATATATATCTCTTCAATATCCTAATTTTTATTTCACACAACAAACTTGTGTCTTTCTCTTAGATCTTGAGTGAATTTTATTCATTGAGCACAAAAGCCTCTCCTTGGTATATTATATAACTCTATAAGTCTTAACCATAATCCATAGAAAAATTATGAATTTAAATATTTGGTTTAATATATAAAAAATTTCAAAATATTATGGGGATTTTCCATGTTTCTAAAATAAACATCACAACACCATTAGTCATTTATTTAATAAAAATTAAATGATACTTTTATATTTCATTATTATTTATGTTGCAACCATAACACAACACACCTCAAGAGGTGAGGGGTGAACTTGGGTGTTATTTTTTCACTTATTGGATATTTCTCCTATGTTACTAAGAGGACCATAAGCCTATAATTTTTTTATGAACAGATATATCTATAGATATAGGGAAGGTAGAGTGTGGATACATATATTTTACTTGGATCACACAAAAAGGGCTAGTCTAAGGATCACACATTGAAGTTGTTTTGATATAAAATTGTTTTAACATTATTCACTAGGGATTTTCTAGGGTTATGATGATAGATAAATGTTGATCTCAAGTGCAATTTATCTTCTTGTGCTCTACCAAACTGTTCAAGAAAAGGATGTACAAAATACTATGAACCTTTCATATTGCTTAAAAGAATATTCAGATTGAAACACTAAGACATCAAGTGTGTTTATTCTCTTCTCTTTATTCTTCAAATAAACTATGAGAATATTTCTTCAGTTGTCTCTCTTCTTATGGACTTCAATCATCCTCAAGTGGTATATATAAATACATTACTACCCTTTCATCAGTGATTTAGATTACTTCATCATTCCTACTGACCTCATTAATCCTCCCCAAGTGTCCCTACTCTCAATTCAAAAATTAAATTTTCACAAGAAAACCTCCATAATTCAATGCATTGACATCAATGGAGTTACCATATTCATCTCAAAGAAAAAAATAACTTCAATCCTCGGATAATACCTCCATGTATCTTAGTAAAAACGTATACAATTATCATGACATATCTCCTTCATAAATGGAATTCTTTAAAAATAGTGGATATTTCCGGTTAGAATTTTTAGTCAAACACACATTTGAAAACCTGTGTCAATGTTCTTTATATCTTGTTTAAGAATCAGTATTTTTTCTATATTGAATTCTCTATGAAATCTTGGATTTTAATTCCCTTAAAAACTCTTCTTTAAATTTTCCTTGTTTTCTTGACTTGGTATGTCTCTAGATAAAACTCCCAAAAAGAAAACTAATGAATTGGATATATTCCCTAATAATTGTATAAATTTGCCATTCCTCTACAACCAACCATTCCATTAACCTATTTTTTCATTTAACCATTCCTTTCATATAATAACACAAATAATTTCAAGTTATAATTCCTATTTCAATCGACCACACATTGAATTCTAATAGGTCACTCCTTCCAACTGACCACATGAATAGATCACACAAAAAAATATAATAGAGAATTCCATTCCAGCTGATTTTCAATGAAAAATATGAAAAATAATAGACCAACCATATGTTAAATTCAAGTTTCCACATGAGTATCCAAGCAATCATGAATGAAAAATCATCAAATTCTTAGACTAAACACACAATGACTTCAATCTACCACATGAGTATCCAAGAGACCACGTAGAAAATCCATGCTACTGCACATTAATTTCAAGATGCCTTATGAGTGTTACCACTCTAAATCTACTAAAGTATATTCGAGTATTCCCATTTGAAACCCTACTAAATAATAATAGAAAACTATTAATAAGTCCAACCTAGTACGAGTCATGGTCCCAACATTCTTCCCATTTAGATATTTACTGTAAATATCTATACCACATTTAATAATTCAAACCATCCTCAAAATCCTCATGAATAATACATATTCATTCCTCTAGTATTCTCCCCCTTCATAAATAAAATAGAAATTTCATTAAGTATATAGATTCCTTATTCTAAAAACTTCCCAAATAAAAGTATAAACCTAAGAAATTAACACATTAATATATTATCTAATCCTATTAGAGAATTGAATCCTTATATAAAATAGGAGAATATATCAATTAATAAAATTCTCTCAATAATATTAATAAAAAATATTTGCTTTAATTTTTATCCTCCCCCTATTTGGTATCTCCTACTATATTAGAAAAACCTCTTGAAACTACACATAAAAAAACTATTACAAGTCAAAAATATATATAGATGCAAGGATATGTGAGTATAGTTAGACCCCCTTGATGGAAAAGAGGTGTTTGAACACTAATATTCAACCTATGTTTCTTTAATTCTATGATATCCAATAGTTTGGTCAAAATACCAGTTACTTGGTAATCAATTCCAAAAAAATACAGTTGAATAATTAGATGTTCTACATTTTCTTGATTATGTGATATTGAATATCTTTATGCATAGTATTATAGTGTTGAAATATATTTTTTATGATATCAATATCAATTTTTTCACATTGAATAACTATAGGTTGTGAGGAATATTCTTTTATTTCTTTCAACTATTGTATCATCCATAGTAGATGTGAAAATGCCTCTTTGATGGTGATATATTTAACCACATATGTGATTAGGGAAGTTTTATCATACTTATTAATTATCCATACTAAAAACTTGTATTCAATAAATAAGGAACCTCCACTAGTTTTATTTCTATCCACTACATCACCTCCCCATCCCATATATGATAAAGTTGGTAGATTATTGGTTTTTTTCTTCCGTAAAGAAAAAAAATGAAAATAAGTGTCCCCCTTATGTATCTCATGTCTCTTTATTGTTTATATGTGATCTTATTTTGGACAACTATGAAACTGTCCAACAAAAATTGTGGTATATGATATGTCATTCCCATTTTCAATCAAATATAGAAGACATTCATTCATCCTTATAAATATAGTAGGATTAACTAATTTCTCATCTTAATTTTTTCTAAGATTAGTTCCAACTACTATAGGAATTGACATGAGTATGGAATCAACCACTCCAAACCTCCAAAGTAGTTCACTTGCATATTTATCCTATGCAATAAAGGTATAAAATTCCTTCTAAATCACTTACAATCTGAGAAATTAAGTCATCTTACCTATCATAGACATCTAAAACAAAAATTTCATATTGTTTCCAAACTCTTCAATTGAATATTGTTTGTTTCCTCCAAATATAATTTCTTTCACATATGTTAATACTATAAATTTATCTTTGATGAAAATGTTCATATATAAAATATGATACACTCCACGTATTATAAATTCCAATATCTTCATATAAGAGTCAAGTTTGGAATACATATCATAAGGTTCTTGTTTCAATCCATATAATGCATTCATCAACCCAAAGACTTTATTTTCACTTTCACCAATCAAGAACCCCATAGGTTATTTGATGTATACTTACACTTTTAGAATTATATTTAATAAGTCTATTTTAAAATTCATTTCAAAGATTTTATATCCCCTTTTCAAAACCACTTCTGAAAAAATATGATAAATTCATGTTATTCCACTAGAGTAGAAGTATATTCTACATTAACTCCCTAGACTTAGGCATACACATTATAAACTAATAAATATTTTTTTTGTATTATAATACAAATTTAATTCAATTAATTTCGAAATATCCACTTTGATCCAATAAAATTATGATTTTCAAGTCCATATAGAATCTCTCAGGTCTACCTTTTATCTATTTAATCTAAGTCATCATTCATGGACTTCCCGAAAGCCTCATCCTTAGATACTTATTCAAATGTTTTTGGCTCTATATTAGAAAACAAGGCAGTAAACTCCATAGTAACCATCCTTGTTTTTTGTGTTGGTGAATTATTTTCCTAAATAATTTTTTATGGATAAAATTTGTCCTCTTTTAACATCTATTTTGTATAGGCTCGGGTTGTTTAACTGTATCATCTTCCTCGTATTATAATTTAAAATATTCATATTTCTTAAACTCCTAGAAAAATTCCATAATTTCATCTTTTTCATCATTTCCTTCCTTTATCTCATTCAAAAATTATCTTATAAAATTTTTATCCTCTTTTTATTAAATATTTTTAACATCATTACTTTCAATAATCATAACCATCATTTTTTGGAAACATGATTAGGCATTGATTTTCATTGAATATCATTAGAAAAACATTCATCTGCAGTATCACTATATTTTCCATGTCTTCATTCTTGGTTCAAGATGTAGAATTTATTATAAAATGCATGAAAATAAATCAAATATATATTTCTTCCATGCCACATATCTTAGGGTTTTCATTTTCTCCAAGGATGAGACGAGCCAAGTTTTGAGTGTAGAATAAAATAAAAATTTCTTCCTTGAAGAAGTGACATTGAACATTACCTTCTTTAAGTAAGGATTTTTCCATATTATTTACCATTCTATTTCTTTGTTCAACTACTCAATTTCTTAATAGTGTTTGTATATAGGAAACCTAATTCTTGATTCCATGATTATCAAGATAATTTGTGAAAATAATAAAGGAATACTTTATCCCATTATAAGATCATAAAGTCTTGATAGTGTGTCTAGTCTCATTTTTTTTATGAATGTAAAACATCATGAAATCCAGTACATCTCATTTTCACTACTTAAACATAACACATCCCATGCGACCAAAATCCATCAATAAAAAATATAATGTACATTTCTCCATATGTTTCAAAGATGTTCATTGGACCACACAAATATATGTGTACAAGCTCAATAATATTTGATGACCTTTTATTTTTATACTTGTAGAGATTACATATCTTTATTACTCTCATGAATTTATCACATGTACATTATGTAACATTATATAGGTTAGAAATATCAGTTACTACCTCAAATTTGAAGATAATATTCAATATATATTTATGTATATATCCCATCATACAATAGCCCAAATAATTTTTGTCATCCACTATGAGAAGTCATATTTTTCTTAGAATAAAATTGATAAATATTTCCTCCAGTCATCGATACCTTAACCATTTATAGTCTATATTTTGTATTAAGTCTTTTTTTATGATCAAATGTGACTCTCAATCCTAAGTCACATAGTTAACTCAAACTCAATAAATTATTTTTTAATCCATTCACATTCAATACTTATTCACTTTTGATATCATCCCCAATAAGTTGGGTTATACCATTCCCTTTTATTTTCAATGTATTTCCATTTCCGAACATTAGAGTTTTATTAATGTTTTTTACATTCTTTAGTACGTTACCATTTCCAATCACGTGGGATTAGAAGCCCCTATCTAGGATCCATGTTCTATCATTATTGAAAGACTTGAGAGAAACCACTATAAGAATAAATTTTTATTTTATCATTATATCTTTCATTAAGGATGATTTGGTGTTATATATCCCTCCTAAAATATAATTTCTTTATAAGAAGAGTTACCGTATTCATGTTCTTCTTCCAAGAGAGATTATATGTTCTTTAGAAGGATAGATTTTGTTTGTATCTCATACAATCTTCATATCCTTTTATATTTCTCATTCATGATATATCTTTACCTATAAATGCTATATTTGTTCCAAAAATTAGAGAAATTTAAATAATAACCATAAAATGAGTTGTAGAATATTTTGAAATTCTTCTTGGTCCATTATTAATTTATTTTAATTCAAAATTTCATTTCCTTTCTAGGTACTAGGTCATTATGTGACCAAGAAATTCAAAAAATTGTCACTTAGTTGAAAAAAAGTTCCTCATCTATTTACCACATATAATCATCTCTGAGGTACTTTTTCAATTGATCCCCATATTTTTGTAATTTAAATAAGATTATATACTATTTTTTACTTTATTTAACATAGATTTTGATATATTTACTATAGAATCATCCTCATAGTCAATACCATTTTTGTACATGAAGGTCTTTGGTCTAATAATTTGTTAAAAAATTGTTCGATAATGCCCCCATCCCCAGTAATCCATAGATATTGTATACTTTATTACATTGTTACAAGATATAAGAGATCACTAGACAAATGATTGATCAGTTTAGTTGTCTTGGGAGACTGGATACATATAGGATTTCAATATAACATTGGAAAAATGAAACATAATATAAAAAACATTCTTGAGACAATAAATATCATTCAAATATCCCTTATCCATATCATAGGGAAATTTAAAAAAATAAAGAGTGATCTTGGATTATCAATATAGAAAATTGTACAATGGAAGCTATCATGAGTAGATAATTTGGTAAGAATATTATATAGTGGATAATCAATACATATTCCATTTAAATAAAAACTTGAGCTTTAAAATATATCTAGGGAAAGTATCAACGTAACAATCACTTGGATAATAATAACTGAAATTTTAATAAAGTAAATATATAATGTTGGATGTCATGAACTAACCATCAATGACTCTTCTAATACATCATAAAACTAACCCTCAAAGCCTTATTCTAATACATTTCAATGAATTGGTATACACTAAATACCCAACTAATTGGGAAAACTATTTATCTTGTCAGACCTATTGATACATCAAGGGGATATCTATATCTGGACCTTACCCTTCACTTAAATAGTTTCAATGTATTCATCAAATATTAAATCAACCATATAATATATTATTAATATCATTATTGAATCGATAATATGTAACATCAATATTTCTCCACTAAATAATACAAATATTTTTTAAAGATTTCTTCAAGTAACACCATATATTTAAATGGCATACAGTTAAGACAAAAACAAATTAGATGATACTAAATATATCAATGATATAGAAAATATGTTCATAAAATAGAAAAATAATGTTTAATAAATAATTTATAATAACATAGAACATAATAATAATAAAGTGAATGATCTCAAAATAAGATATAATCTATTAATAGAAGGCTATAAATAAATTTTAAATGAAGGCTTACAATAAACAAAATTAATTTGAGAATTAGGGAGGAAAATGGAATAAAAATAATAATAAAATCTTTCTTAAATTTTTCAGAAATTTTTTCTCAAAAAGTTATATGTCACTTTCAAAATTCACTTAGACCTTTTTGAAATTAATTTCTTTTTATTTTAATATAAATACTAAATATAAAATAATAATGTGTAAAGGATTTTATTTGAAAACCCATAGATACTTATATAGGAATATTTATAATCAATAACTTCTATGATGGTGGAAAAATCTATTCATTTTTTATACATTAAAAATAACATTTCTTTTAAAATTTGTTAAATAAAGTCAACAAAAACATATTTGGAAAAAATTTAAAGGATTACTTTAGAAAACAATAAAACTAAATTTACGTAATGTTTAAAATTACAATAAACAATCATTTCAGAATAAAAAATAACAGTCTTGAATCATTTTAGAAAATATTTACATGGAATAAAAATATTCTTGACTAAAAAAGTGAAATAAACTTGGTTTTTCTTGTAAAACACTATTTCAATATTTGAGCACCTAAAAGTGTAAAATTTAAAATAAAATCACTAAACCATATAAATAAATATAGGAGAATAGAATTTAAGGGGTTTAATAATTGAAATATCATATAATTCTTCCAATGTAAATTTAAATACGAGTAATCATAAATAAGAGTGGGTTTATAAGATAAACCATTACGATTTTGATAACTTTTCAATCAAAACCTATAAAAAGATGAAACATGAATCAAAATATAAAATACCCTGAATAAATATGAATTAATGATAAAATATTTCAAGGTGTTAGTATATAAACTATATAAATGAAATTAGGTGAATAATATAAACTTTTTCTCGATGGACTGATATTGAGATAAAAAACTCTTAACTTTGATTCCTACTTAGTTGAATGCATTATTTCCTCATGAATAATAAATTCAATTAAATTAAATAATTTTTTAATAATTTTTAATATAAATTTTATTTTTAATTTTTTTTTGTAATCATTTTTATCCATCATTTAATAGGTCTTTCTTACATTGATCACTTAAGGTTGTACAGTTAATTTATCAAAAATTACATCAATATATTAATTGTGGTTAAAGGTGTCATTAAATGGTTCATTTATATATATATATATATATAAATATAATTTTAATAATTTCATTAATACCATATTTTATTATATACAAATGTATAATCATTCATTAAAGGCGGTAATATGAAAATTAATCACAGTGCTATAGGAAGGTGGTAGTTCACACATATGTATGAATACCGTTATAATTTTCCAAATAATTATAGGATAAGAAGGTAGATGATATATTATGTTTAAAAAAAATTATTATCTCATTAATATCTTATATATTCATCAATTGAGTATTTATAACTAGACATGTTTGGTAGTGATGAAAAACAAATTACACATCCATGTGGAGATTTTAGTTTGTATTTACGCATTAGTGATGGTTTCATTTTCCATAGGATGGAAAGGAGATAGAAAATAGATGTACCATTAACATAAAAACATTTTGGTATATTATTATACATATTTAATTATATTAATATTTTTATTATACATTCTTGGAAGGTTTAAGAAGAAGGGAACTTAGATAATCTTAGTAAGAATGTGTACCTCATTGTTTGGTAATATCCATTAGTTTAAACCTTATGCCTTCTTGAAGTGGTATTCTAGTGATACCAGAACCTATAGGTTGAGAAAAATAAATTTTGGAAGGTATTTTGGTAGGAAATAGTTAAAATAAGTGGCTCATTAAGTATAGATAAGAGAGGATAGAATGTTTACTTTTATAAGTGAGGTGGGTGTGAAACTTCTAAATACTTGAAAATTTATTATAAAATATATGTATTACTCAATTAAACCAGATAAAAATTATAATATATTAAAATATATTAAATTTAATCTTAAAAAATAACTCACTAGTGATATTTTAGAAAGTGTTTCATGTTATATGGAAGCCTTATCCCTTTGTTTTAACCCATTTTACTCATTTTACCCTCAATTAAGGTGATAAATATTTACCATGATTACCATTCCTTATGAACAAAAATTAAGTTAAATGTAATAAAAAAATTAATTATTTTGATTCAAAATATTTAATCTATTTTAAAATATTAAATTTCTAAAATTCAAAAAAATTAATTTTAATATAAGTCTATAAAAGGGAACAAAAACCCGTTTTTAGAAAAATATATGTTTTAAACATAAAAATGATTTTATACCAAAATAATTTATAATATTTATTACCATGGAATTAAATGTATTTGGTTAAATAAAAGGATACTTATTTTAATTTAAAACCATAGAAACCCTAATGTAACTTTGTTAATACTTTCTTAGAAAATTAGAACCAAAAAAATTATTTGAATAAAAACATTACTTAGAATATCAAAATATGAAAAATATATTTATAAGTTAAAATTTATATTTTTAAATGAAATATAATAACTTATAAGTTTATATTTTTTCTAATAAAATGTTTTTATAAACATTCAATTCATTATTATTTCCTGATAATTCCCTAAAAGCCATAGTATTTTTAAAAATTTTATTTTTTACTTTCCACCCAAAAATCAACTATTTTTTAAAAATAAAAATAATTAAACATAATATAATTTTTAAATGGTTATTTAATACATGAAAATCATTTCATGAAATTAAAATTATATAATTTTGAAAATTATCTTTTAATCAGATTTTGGAATAAATATATTTGAATTATATTATGATATATATCTCATATATTTCACTGAATAGATATTGACACCACATTCTTAGGGAATTTTTTATGGATACCAACTCAATATAATGGGCTGGATAATTTTTTTCATGAATATTTTTAAGTGTCTTGATTCTGAATCCACTGAATATATCATTATTCATAAGGACTCATCTAATCCTTTGATTTAATAAATCATTATATATAACAAAACCATCCCTTATTGATTGTAATATTAATATAGGTTCATTCACCAATCTCCACTTTAATTATTCAATTTTTTTTGTTATTATGAAAATATAAACAACCCCCGTTAACATGTCAACTTGTAATGGGTTATTTAATCATGAATATTTTTTAACAATGTTTTGATTGTAACCTAATAATCCAAGGAAACTACATACCTTGGTTATGTTTGTTGGTGTATTCCATTCTTTAACCACATTTATATATGATGGATAAAATTATATTCCATCCTTAGGAACAATATAGATAAGAAAATGAATTTTCAAAATCCATAATTCACACTTAATAAATTTCCCATATAAATCATTCCCTCTGAGGCTTTAAATAATTATTCTCAAAGGTATTTTATTCCCTTAAAATCTATTAGAGTATATGATGATATCATTAATAAATACAAAAAAAATATCAAAATAATCATTAAATACTCTATAAACCATATACATAAAAATATAGGGTGCATTAGTCAATTCAAAGGGCATTACTGTAAAATCATAATGTTTACACATTGTGTTAAATTTTGGCTTTATAATATCATCATTATTTAATCACAAATAATGATACCTAGGATATATATCAACCTTTTAAAAATATTGAGCACCTATAATTTTATCAAACAAGTCCTAAATTCATGGCATAGGATAATTTTTCATTATTGTAATGTAATTGATTTCCTCATTATCAATGAACACCCTCATATACCAATACTTATTCTTAACAAAAATATTGGGGGCTCCTCAAGTTGATGAATCCCATAACACAAAAATCATATAATTTTTTCTTCAATTACACTAATTCCACAATTTCAATTCTATATGGAATCTTATATATAGGTTTTTTATCATGGATGAGTTTGATAGAAAACTCAACTTCATTATTTGGTATATTTTTAGGTAAATCATCATGAAAAACATCAATGTATTCCTAAATAATATGTGTATATCTTATTCTAAGGTTGTATTTCCCATCCATTGGCTTTTTTTTCTCTTATTCTCCCAAAATATCATTTAGGTGAGATATTTTAGGTGGATAGATACATGATTAAGATGATTTATTGTACCCTATAAAGATAAGGGATTCCACATCTATATCTAAAATTACAATATCCTCTACTTGGAAGTAATTTTATTCAATATAATTTGAAATCCAATACATACCATAGATTATATCAAAGTTAACCATAATTATAATAACCAATTTTGGAAATAAGTTATTTATAGGTTTCATCATATGAATTGAGTGACATATCATTATTTCAGTAATATTTACCCTGGGAGTCTTGATTTAAATTTTCCTTCTTAAGGTATTAGGGATGGAAGTTATAAAATATCACAATGACCCTTAATAAAATAAATCATTAGATAAATCCATGTTCACAATAAAAAAACCTACCGCTGCATATTTGGGGACTTCAAATTCAACTATAGTAATAACATAGTCTTTTCATTCCCCCCTTTCCCTATCATGTGGAAGGTTCCCTTGACACTTGGGGAATTGGTTTCAATAATTCCTCATATCCCTATATTTAATGCACTGGATAGATTTATTTTCTTTATTTTCCATGAATCCAAGATCCAAATGGACCATATCTCTACACTTTTAATACAATCACATTACCTTTAATCATTTTCCAAGACGGTTATTTCCACAATTATCATATTATGGAAATAAGTCATTCATTTCTTCTTCTTTGATGCATTCCCTTATCCTGGGTTCTTAGTCAACACCTTTTTTTCTTAACTACCTTTGAAGTTATAAAACCTATTAAATTATTTCCTTATCATTATGGAACATGATATTATATCTTAATAAGATGAAAATGTTGGGGATACTAGTTCCCTTTGAAGGTTTAGGTTAAGATCATGAGATAAATTTTCAATCTATCTTTTCAAATTATGTATGTAGTCTGTTTCATGACTAAATAAACTTGTAAAGATATCCTCATATAAAAAAACACATTCCCCTTCTTTATAGTTTAATTTGATTAATATTATCTTTATATTATCTAATTTCACTTAACAAAGATATTTATTTTAAGAATATCACTTTAATGTTTATCTATTTCATGTATTCTATTTCATAATATTTTTTAGATGTTTGGATCAATAGACAACATTTATCAGCATGTCCTTTCAAAAAATATACTTCAAGTATAACATTTTCCCTTTCATTACATCCCAAATACTATAATTTATTTTTAATATACTTGATCCATTTCTTAGATATTAATGGAATAGTATTTATGTTAATTATTAAAAGTCTTTTTTTCACATAAATCAATCCAACATATGTGAATAGTGTTGCAGAATAATATGTTTCTCTATATAGTAAAGGTTATTTGTCATATCCTAGTACATTTACCCCAATTGAGACATAATATACTTAGATACAACACCCAAAATATCCATTTTCTCATAAGTACAATCCCGAAATTAACTATGAATGTTGGTGTGACTTCCTTTTCTTCCACTAGGTACCATATCTAAATAATATAACACACATAATTAGCTTATAAAATCATTTATATTTATCCATAACATAAAAATTGTTAAAATTTATTAATGATTTTAAGGTTTTGTCATAATTCTTATTCGATCCATGTTCCTCTAAAATATATCTCCCAAGGGTCCAACTAGACTTCATTTAATACCAACTATAATTCCCCAAACTCAAGTAACCTAGATCTTATAGTTAATTTATTAAATTTCTACAAGATAAAAGAGATCACAACATAAAGTATCAATTAGTGTAGGAGTCTTGGGATACTAGATACATACTTAACTTCCATATTACATTGTAAAAATAAAACATATCATAAAAATCCTTCTTGCACGACTAATTATCATTCAAATATAACTTATTCATATCTTGGGGATTGTAAAAATAATAATAATGGGTGAGAGTATATGATTATAGTGGGAAATCATAAAATGGATTCTATCATGATTATATAAGGTATTAACAATTTCACATAGTAGATAATAAATACAAAATCCATTTAATCAAAAAAATCAACTTCAAAATTTATCTATATAAAATATCAATATAACAATAACATGGTCAATAATAATTGATATCATAATAAATTAGTTTCATAATGTTGGAAATCATAATATTATTGTCATGTACTCATGCCAATACATTATTAACCTTACCATCAAGGCATTGTGCCCATACATTTCAATAAATGGGTATGTATACACTAAGTACCCAAATATTTGGATAACTATTTGTCTCATGATACTTGTTGATGCATCAAGGGGCTATGTATATTTGTACTTGACCCATCACGTATATATTTCAATAGAATTCATCATATATTTAATCAAAAATATATTGTAAATAATAAAAATGCCTTATAAATCAATAAATATTCTTATTGAATCAAGAATAGAGAATATCAATATTTTTTAGTAAATGAAATAATTTTATTATTAAGCTTCCTCAAACTAATATTGTATATTGAAATAGCATCCGGTTATGAAAATATAAAAGTATTAGAAATAAAATTAAATGTAGATATGATTATATGAATATGGAATTGAAGGAGAAAATAATATTTAATTAATAAGGTATAGTGACAGAGAACATGATCACAAGAAAGTTAATTATATCAAAATAAGATATAATGTATAAATAGAAAACTTTCAAGTCATAAAAAAATGAAGATTTTAAATAAAGGAAATACATTTAAAAATTATAGGTGAAAATTTGAAGCAAAACATTAAAATTAACCTTCACTAAAACTTATGTAACTTTTTTTAAAAAAAATTATAATTCATTTCCAATATTCTTTTCAGCATTTTATGAAATAATGAAATTTATTATAATATTAAATCTAATAAATCACAGAATGATGGGAAATTTTTTTATTTAAAAAACAATGGGTTATTAAAAAACTATATTGATAAAGAAAAAAATATGATGGTGGTAAATTTTTTTCACACTATATATTTTTAAAAGAACATTATGCACACTTTTGAAAAGAAAGTGAAAACAACCCACTAAAAAATACAAAAATCCATTTATAAAAAAATTAAAAGAAAGTAAAATATGATTGAAATTGAAATTACAAAGTAATTGGAGAATATAAAATAAAGTTCTTGAATAATTTTAGAAAATATTAACATTAAAGAAAAATATGCTTTGATCAAAGGGAGAAATAAGGTTAGTTTTTCTTACAAAAAAAATATTTCACTCTTTGAGAACCAAATTGAGGAAAAGATAAAAGAAAAATAGGTAAAATCTATAAATAATTATAGGATAAGAAAATATATGGGTTTTATGAATATAAATAGAATATAACTCTTCTTATGTGAATTTAACATGAACAATCGAAAATAAGAGTGAGATTATAAAATAAACCATTACAGTTTTCATAACTTCTGAATAAAAATACCTTAAAATAGAAAGCTTGAATTAACACTTTGAATTGAATTAATATAGATTAATTAATGATATAATATATCAAAGGTTTAGTTTGTGTACTTTATAAATTAAATTAGGTGTATAATATAAAATATATATCAATGGAGTGGAATTGAAATGAAAAACCCTTACCTTGGATTATTACATTGTCAAATGCATTATATTCTACTCAGTTATCAACATCAATTTAATAAATAATTTATTGTGAAACATTTTCATATATATTCTATTTTTTAGTTTCCTTTTATAATCATTTTATATCCATTCATTGAATATTTCTTGTTTATAATGACTATATATGGTTGTTAAGTCAATTTCTACAAAATTACTTCGGTATATTAACCATGGTTAAATGTGATATGAAATGGTTCCATAATATCATGAAACGTAATAATTTCATGAATATCATTTTATATAATTTTATAATCATCTATTCAAGGTGATAATATAAAAATTAATCATGTTGCTTCATAGAGGTGGTAGTCTAAACACATGTATAGGCGACATTATCATTTTCTAATGTGTGTTAGGGTAAGAAGGGTGATGATATATTATATTTTTAGAATCATTACTATACATTTGAGGTGATGATAAAAAAATTACACTACTACATGGAGATAGTAGATCAGACATATGCATGAGGGACTTTTTCATTTTTCATAAGATGGAAAGTAGATAAAAAACAGATATACCATTAATATAACAACATATAATTATATTAAATACACTGATGTATTTTTTTAGGATTTTTATTGTATATTTGTGGGAGGTAAAAAAATAAATTAACTTGGAAAATCTCAGTATGAACATATACCTCTTCCTTTAGTAATCTCATTTAGCTTACAGCTTAAGCCTGTTTAATGTGGAATGTTGTAAAGTAAATGAGATATAGGTTAATAAAAAAATATTGGGAAGGTATTTAGGATTTTATTTTTCAAAATAAGTTTCTCAAGAAGTGTGGAGAATATAGGAGAGGATGTAACATATTATAATTTTTGTGGGTGGGAAACGTTTAAATACTTGAAACATTATTATATAATATATGTATTTCTCAAGTAAAGTGTATCCAAATTATCATATATTAAATTATGATAAGTTTAAGAAAAAAATAAAACTAACCAATGATATTTAAGATAGATTTTTTATTATATTGAATCCTTATCCATTTATTTACCCATTTAACGTATTTTACCCTTAACTGAGGTCATGAATATTTACCATGATTACTATTCATTATAAAAAAAATTATGTTGAAATTATTACACAATATTAATTATTTTGATTCCAAATACATAATCTGTTTTAAAATATTCTATTTCTACAAGTGCTAAATTTTATTTTATTGTAATTTCCGAAAATTCCATAAAAATCATTTTTAGAAAAATGATCATTTCAAGCATAAAAATTATTTTATTCCAAAGCCAGGTACAATGTAGAATACCATAAAATTAATCGGATTAGTTTAAATAAAATTATACTTATTTGACATTAAAACCAAACATAAATATAAATTGACCTTATTAAAACTTTATTAAAATAGAGGAAGAAAAAAAGTATTTCATTTTAATAAAAACATTACTTGGAATTTAAAAATATCAAACATTTATTTCTTAACTAAACCTTATATTTTAAATCAACTAAACTAATCTTAAATTTATATTTTGTATAATTTTTTTTATAAAATTTCAATTTATTCTTCTATATTTTTTATTTCATAAAATTTACAGTATTTTTAAAATCGGTATTTTTCATTATTCAACCAAAAATCAAATATTTCTCAAAAATAAAAATAATTAACCCTATTCTAATATAGAAAAGATAAATTAAAAAATTAAATTAAATTCATGAAATTCATATTATAAAATTTTGTAATTTATCTTTTCATCACATTCCTAAATATAGTTTTGTGTATTATGTTATATTTTATTTAGAATTAAAAGTTTACTTACTATAACTAAACCTTAGGTTCTACATGTTGATATTTTATTAACCCTTTTTAAGAGTTATTCATCATATAATCTAAAAAACTCTAATTTCATATTTATCTCACATATATTTATTCCTTTTTTATTTTTATTATTTAATATAACCACTTCTTCATCTAAATATTCAATATTCATTTACCTTTCCTTAAGAAATATGTTCAGATATTCAATTTTTTGACTTTCTACATTATATTCATCTTGTGGTTAATATATTCACCAACACATGTATAGCCTAATTTTTTTATCTATTAATTTTTAAAGTTTATCTATTCCATCTATAAACTGAATCACATATTTAAAAGATACTATCATAAAAACCCATTATATTATTTATCTTTGTTTGAATATCATGATTTCTAAAAGCTCCTTCTAACTCCGGTATGAAGTATATAACTTCCTTAGGTTAATAAGTTTTATTTTCTTCATAAATAACCATTTTAATCACTTCTATCATGATATCTTATTCATATTATATAAATTTTATTTATACTCTTTCTTGTTTGTTCTCATTAGTTTCTTCCCTCTTACTTTCAAGACTCCTGATTTGGAACTTAAATATTGAATAACTTCCTTGTTTGAGATATTTTTAAGAATGAAATATTCTATTTTTCATTTGAAAATATTAATCTTCTTATTTCTCACTATTAAACCTTTTATGGTGATTAACTAAAATATTTCCCACATTTATACATTGAAAACAGGAAAGGGGTGGTTTACCATCCAATCATTCATTTACCCTTTTAAACATTCTATAAAGGATTGAGAGAAATTCATCATAAATATTTTATTCTAATTATCATTAGTCATTAATTTATATATTTTATATATATTTCAATGATAATTATTTATTGACCTATTTTGTATTTACCTTATACTTTATTCTCACCTTTTAATCCACAAGACTATCATGTGGGTCATCAAGAGAAAGTTCAAATAGATTTCTTTCTCCTTAAGAAAACATCATCAAATTGAAGTTGGGTTTAAGGCTTGTAAATAGTTAATTTACAATTGTTTTATCTTATATAAAATCTCCAAGGCCCTTTATGGCTCCAAAAATACTAGTGATGTGATTAGAGAATCTATCCTCACTTTTATCATAATACAGTTTCATGTCATCAGGATTATTATACGTCACTTCAATTTTTTCTTCCTTCAAATTGTTTTCACCTTTATAAATACTAAAACATTTTTCCCAAATATATTTTATAGTAGAAGAACCCATCACTTTAATGTATATATATGATTAAATAAAGCAATAGTCAAATAATTATTTGACATTGCATCTATATCAAGAATATTTTTATCTCATTTAGTCATAGACAATCCCAAAGAATCACTAGCATGAATGCCTTAAATTTTTATAGTGAATACATATAATACAAGAGATATAAGATGATTTATCATCATGTTTTTTCATATATTAAAATTTACACCATTGAAATATGGAATTCCTATTGCATTAATATAATTTTACATGATGATTATTCCTATAATAATGAATCATTTATAAAATATATGGCTTGGATACCAATTATTACAATCACATCCTAACACACCCTAATTGGGGAGGGGTTAATTATAGTGGGAGTTATTATTTTATTATTTTATCATGATATATTTTTAAAAAGACTAGTATAAAAATGTAAATTTTTCATGAACACTCATGTTAATAGATGTAAAGAAAGTGAAGAGTGGAAATAAATATTTTACTTAGTTCACCAAAAATAGTTAGTCTGAGGAGCACACATTGATACTTTTTTGAGGTTCTAGAGTTATAACACTTTTCACTAGTGTATTTAAATGTATTTGAGAATTGATTTCTAATGATCAAAAAAAAATTCCTCCTCGTATTATCACCCACACTATTAAAACCAAGTAAGTAAATAATGATATGTAATACATTGGTTTCTTACAATAATGTTCCAAAGGAAGCACTGAAAGTTCAACGGTGTTGATTCCCTTAAACTTATTCTTTAAAATAAAAGATCCTAGAAATATTCCTTCAGGCTTCTATCTTATAGTTCTCTTTGATATTTCTTGATTAGTATATATAAATACATTCATGCACATTCACCATTAGTGTAGATAGTTCATTATTATTCTTGGACTCCTTGATCTTATCGAATTGTCCCTTCCCTAAATTTTATAAATAATAAAACCAAAGAAAGAATCCTTAATTAACATAATCCAAATCAGTTTAGTTTCTATGTTCATAATTAACAAAACAATTCCTCCAAACCTATAAGAATACCTCTTTGAATCTCAGTCAAAAATCACACATTTAACATGGAAAATCACTTTCAGAAAAAGCATTTTTCCAATCTGGAGGATTTGTTTGAATTTTTATTAACAAATTAATTAAAAAACCCAAGTCAATTTTCTCCACATCCTCCATTATTCTACAAATATAGTCTTTAAATTACATTAAAAACACCCCTTTTAATTCTCTATATTTTCTTGAATTGGTGTCTCCCAATAAAACATCTAAAAAGTATAGTGTTGAATCAACCATATTCCCTACTAACCATATTGATTGGTCATACCACTAAAACAAGATATACCATTTACCTTCCATGGAATATGACCATGAATATCAATCGAATACATGAAGTCTACCAAGCTACAAGGCCTATTTCAACTGAATGCACATTGAATTCCAATGGAATGTGACTTTGAAATGACTATATAATGTGATAACGTATTGAATTCCAATTGTCCATTCCCATATAATTAATCTTTAATGAAAAATAAAAAAACTTATTAGACTTACTTCAGGTTGAATTATAGATAATCCATTCGTATCTAAGCGATTCTGAATGAAAATTACACAAAGTATCAAACCTACTGAACATTGAATTTTAGCTGCCACATGAATATTCAACTGGACACATAGATAATCCACACTACCAAATGTTGAATTTAGGGTACCTCATGAATTTTCTCACTATAAATATACTAAATTATGTTCTATTATTCCCATTTAAAAACCCTAGTAAATAATAATACCCAATTGAAAATAAAATCCAACATCTATCATAAATAAATAATTAACTAAGACCAACATCTCCTATAAATAAATATTCGCTTATTCATTAACATGAATAACTTTTAAATATTTAATAAATATAATTCACCTCCCATGTCTTGGTCAAGACTCAGTTGGGATTGAATTATGATAAAAAATCATTAATATATATCAATTATCAAACTCTGAATGAGTATATTCTAATGATTATATTCACTTAAATCTAACATGATTTCTAGTCCACTTAGTGTGAGACACTCTATTCTCCATTATTAGTTTAAATACATATAATATGTATACCAAGAGAAGTATCTTGAAAAAAATAATATCCCCCATTAGTTAAATAAAGAATTCATAACAAAAAAATCTCCTATTAATGTAATTATTTGACATAATCCCTTTTTTTAAATAACTCATCTAGATGGAAACATTACCCTTTCATAATAACTTAATAATTAATTTATATTTCTTCGAATTTTTAAAATAAACTTTCAAATAAACACCATGGTCATATGTTTTACTAAGTAACTTTCATCTCATTCAAAGGGATAAAAATACCTTCCTATATATCTCGGTATGAAAAAATACTCTCTTGATCATTCTAGAAATCATTATACCACTCATGACCTAACCAAAATGAGATACTTCTCCATGATCATATGTGGAAAGGTTCATATCATGCATAAAATTAGTCCCTTAAAGATATACAATGATAATAACCTCAAGAACAAAGACTAATAAACAAGCTCATAGATAGTGATTTCCAATAACACTAATGATACAAGAAATTATTAGGGAAGTTCATTCCTCATAACCTCATTTCTTGGAGACCACTAGTTGAGAACTTTATGAGAAGAAGGATCCATGTTTATAATCCCCTAAAACATGATATTCATACATCATATGTGTCCTCACATGATGATGTGTCTATGATATATTTCATATTTTTAAGAATATTTTCATTGGATAAACATATTCCCATCATAGTGGGTAATTACTATGACCAATTAGTTAGAAAAATATTCTAGGGACATTATCACATATTTAAATTCAGAGTATAGAAAATATGTGACAATAATAATCCTTATTTATACATCATACTATATACCTAGGGTATTAATTAAAATTATTTCAGATAATTTGGTTATAAGAAACTATCCCTAATATTATCATTTATTCTAAGACAAAATATTTCCATGTTAAACACCAAAGGATAGTTCTATATTATCTTTGGGAGAATCATCTAAATAGTAAACTCTGAAAGGGTATGTTTTGGATTCAAGAAGTCCATTTCTTAGGTAATATCATATCATAAGTATGAGTAGTATTATCCCCATAAATATTGAGGTTAATATGTCTTTGGAACCACTAGAGACTATATTTTTGTTATGAATATTTCAAAGTCTATAAGGTTTCAAGTAATGATTCATGGTGGATTTCTCTATGATTCCATCATTAATGACTCTAACTCATATACCTTACAAATTCCCAATACATTTCATCAGTAACCCCAAGAGTGTTTCAATATCACTAGGGGGTGGAAAGTATCATTTTGGGTATTATTTTAATATTTTGGAATGGTTTTCCTACTTAAAGTATTAAAATGGGTCTATACTGAATTTTGTCGAAAATATGAAATGAATTGTCCCAAAGATGGACATACCAAAAACTAGTGGAAACAAATTTGGGAGACAAGAGGATGTATTGTAGTCCATATTATAGATAATTGAATCTACATGATGAAAAATTTATAACAAATAACTAGATGAATAAAATAAAATAATATTAATAGATGAAAATGTATCCAAACAGCCCATATGACATTAAAATAAAGGTAAGAGGTGATGTTATAAGAAATACCCTAGCCATAAATAACCACCCGGTATCCAACACATCATGGAGTATTGAACTGGTATAAAATATCCAACTAATATATTTAATTCATATATGTATCAAGATTTTAAAGAGTGAAATTGTATGTCCACAAAAGTGCACTGGTAGGGAGTGATCATGAAGACTCGGTTGACACTGCTAAAAAATATGTATAAACATTTAGATATATAAAAATAAAATATTTTTATATAGAATATAGTGAAATCATAGTATTAACTAAAAATAAGGTGATTCAATGATCAATACTACTTATACCAAGAGGATTCAAACTTTCATTTTCATAATTCAATCCAAGATCTGAATTATAGAGAATAAAATTTAATAGAGTCAAGGGGATAACCATAGTGTAAAGGAAATATAATTTTTAAAATAAGAGTCATTAAAATAATATATCTCACCCAAATTATTATATAAATAGTTAGGGAAACATGATCCTCTCTCATTTATCATAAAAATATTTAGGGTACCATGAGCCCATCCAATTTAAAAAAATATGCCGTTCATTGTCCATGATACATGCTTTAGGTTTTCATAACAAATGAATATTTTTAGTGACTCAAGATTTTAGTACATAAATATTACATCTTAATAGATGAATATTCAATAGATTGGGAAAAATGGATTTTTGGACCGTATAAGTTTAGTGTCTTTGGAGACTAGATAAACAATCTTATTATTTCATGAAATACCTTCAACATCTCGGATAAAGATATCCCATATAGAACTATTAATAGAAATACCCTTCATTAAAACTTTCTTCATAACCTTGGGGAAAAAGTAAGAATGGGTGTGATCATATTCTCAGTATGTTTGAACATGAGATATATCAATTGATAATCATATTCAAGTAAAAGATAAGTAGAAGGGTATGATATCATAACATACAATGTTCATACCCAATCTATAATAGGTCATAAACAAGATTAATGGAATAAATATTAGTTATTCATAAGACATGAGTCGTAATAGAATAAAATAACATAAGAAATGAGAGCATAATATTTTCACAAGACACGAAATTATGGAATAAACATAATCTTATATCTTTGTGAACACGTATAAATAGAAACAGGTTCACTAACTAAGTTAAGGGCATGAAATTAGGACCAACTATAAACTTATAGACATGAAACAAGGTCCATTAATTATTTTACAGAAATAAAATATAGGTCCACGAATAGAATCATGGACATTATAACCAAGTCCATGTATAAACTTATAGACCTGAAAGATAGGTCCATGTATAAAATTGTTAACATGTAATCAAGAACACGCATTACATTTTACCACATAAGTTATCCATAATTACCTAATTAATTGGAAATAGATAAAGGTATCACCCTCCATATAATCAAAATCATACATATGTGTTCCATAGGATCACAAAACATTAATCATCATAGAACTCGTCAAAATAAATGGATTTTATAAACATTTCATCAAAGTATAACCTGTTAAAAAGGGAATGGGTTTCATCAAAATATTTTCATAATAAAAAGAAACCATACATGGTAATAATAGGGATGATATACTTGGATCATATCCCCAATAATATTAAGTAACATCAATGGATTTCATCCTAGATATAAAATTATTTTTAAATATCACTAGGAATTATTCTTGAGGAAAATAACTTTTCAGTTTTGAAATCACTTCCCTTTTTTTCAAAAAAAAACTAGAACACTTTTAAATAAAATAATTTTATTTTAAAATAAACTTCTAAAGTTTCCAAGTAAGAATATAATAATTTAGGAATCACAATGATGGGAAAATATTCTCATTCCTTATAATTTTAAAAAATTCATATATTTTTTTAGAAAAGTCACAAAGTATCTTATTTGTAAAACAACAAAAACATTCCTTTCAAGCCTTTTTAAAAAATGTAAAACATGGTTAAAATTATTTGAAGAGAAATTATGAGAATATTAAAAGATTTTTTGAAAAAATATACATGGAATATAAATACTTCTCAATTGATACATAAATATAATGAATCTTGAATAATGATGACATTTTCAAAATAAATTCTTACCACTTTGGTAACTTTTGAATCATAAGACCCATAAAAGAAATAAAAATATACGGATATATATTTAGTATTATTTTTATTATAATAATCTTAAAATAGATTTATGTGAAGTATATTCACCACATATATGAAACATGTAGTGTATAAGGCATATGTCGAACAGAAATAAAAGTGAGACAAAAATCCATTACTTTAGGTCTAAATTTATTTATACACATTAGAACCAACAATAATATAGATATAGATTTATTATAAATATATTAAATAACTATAATCATATATATTTCACCATATATTATTTACTTATTTCCTTTTTAACATTTTTTTATCAATTCTTTATTAAAATCACTATTCTAGGTGATATCTACATTGTTTTTCACGCATGTTTTGGTTTGGTAGTTTTGCTCTTTTTACCTTGATCATGGTTTAATAATATCCATAATGTTAATAATGGTATAAATATAGTATATATTTATTATTTATAAATTTATACTAATATATTAGAGTTATAAATATAAAATGAATTGCACCTTTCATTGATATGGTAGGTTGTATGTATGTATGAACACTATTTTCATTTTTCAATGGATGGAATGAAAGTAATGAAAATAATAATTATAATTTACATAGTCATTATTATACCTAAATTATATTCATAAAATCCATCCTTATTACCGTATAATTAGAATATAAATAAAAAATTAATCACATCACTTCATGGATGTGGTAGTCCATACGTACGCACGAGCAATACTTCCTTTCTAATTTGATAGGAAAGAGGTTGTTTAGTGCAATTTTTGGAATCATATTAAATTTAAGATAATTTATGATAATTAATTTATTATTTTATGATAAATAATATATAATTTTAGTAGGTAATGAAAATTATAATAAGAAAGATATTTGTTTAGGTGATTACCTCTTCTTTGAAACAACTCCTTTTGATCTCCTATAAAGGGCTCTAGGGTAGGTCATTTGAAAATACCTGCACCTATAAGATGTGAATAAATAAGTTTTAAAGATAATTTTTCATGGTATTTTTCATCTATAAGGCTCAATATGGTGTAAATATGTGATTTAGGAGGTTCCATTTTATAATTGAGGTTAGGGGTACTTTTGTAATTTCTCAAAAGAATAAAATATAATAAGACCATTTTAGATAAAAATGTGTTCAAATGGCCTATAAATGAATAGGGTCTTGAATTTTAGACCATATATTATCATATTTTGTCTTATTTATGGAATTTATGTTTTTTAAATAATTTAATAAATTATTATTTTCATAGAATATCATTATCATCAATTTTGACTGTATTCATTACTTTAACATTAAACAAATAAATAAAATAAAATGAATTAAAAATTAATCTCTTAATAAATCCATAAAGTTTTATTATTATATAAAAAATCGTTTATCACATTAATTATTTCAAAATATAATAACTTTATTATTTTTAATACCATTTGTTTTATTTTTCTTGTAATTAAATAAATTATGTTTTGGTGTTGTGTAAGTATTTGAGGTAATTATTTAATTTAAAAAAACATAAATTAATTAAATTAATTAATATAATTTAATCATTAATAAATTTAATATTAACATCCATTCATAACTAATTTATTCACTCTGTGAACACATTAATGATATTTAAAACTAAGTTAGTGACATTTTTTCACTTCCTTTGGTTTGAATAATATATAAATCATTTTTAAGTAAAAGTTTCCATTAATAAATAAAATTATGACCTAAAGTGATAAATCCATAATTTAATTCATCTAATAGTAATTAGGTTCAATAATTATTTTCTTATCACATAGTTTTAACCAAGATTTACCCAATATACTCTTTACCAAGGTGACAAATTTTACCATGACTAATAATCATCTTGACCAAAATAAAAATGGTCCTATTTAAAAAATTTGTACCTCCTAGTTTTAAATTTGTGATCCATTTTTTAAGATCAAATTTATTTAAGTGGAATAAAATACTTTTAATATAAATGGAAAAAATGCAATGAAAAAACATTTTTTAGAAAACAATCGTTTTAAGACCAAAAATATACTTATACAAAAAACATCTATAATGATGATTAAAATGAATTTAATTATATTATATATAATTATTTTATAATTATTTTATTTTTATATCAAATTCAAATCATAATTATAATTTATATGAAAATAAAATGACAGTTTTTAAAAAACATTTATTTTTCACTATTCACAAAAAAAATCAATCTTTTCATAAAAACACCATCATTTCACCTAAATATGATTTTGATATGTTTATTTAAAAAAAGAATTTAATTTTATCAAATATATTTTTTAAAAGTTCAAAAAATTAATTATAATATTTTCTCACAAGACACAATAAAAGATTATTTTTTAAAAACTTATTTTTAAATAATAAAATTATTATACTAAAAATTGAGTGACTAATTAATAATAATTTATATTGAGTATGAAATTTTTATATAATTAAAAAAATATTTAATCATATTCATACCCAAAAATTTAACATGTAGGTGATAACAATAAATAATAATATTTTAAATTGTATATCATAATTCTCTTAAACATGTGGTTACATATTACGCAAGCTATCGAAGAAGTTAAATATATTTGAAAGAAAAATTTCATAAAATATAAGGTTGTCTTTTCTACCCTCCCCCCCCCCCACAAAATTAATAAATTTAATCAATTCCATTTTTTCTAGGTAATCAATGGTTTTTAATATGAAAATTCCTTTTTTGAAACCCACATATTAACAAGGGTTGATAAAACTTTCTCTTGAAAATAGAGAAACTGAGGTAAGAAATTCATTTGGGATTACACATACTAGGTTTACATATAGTATAACATTAGTGTAAAGTGAATATATAGATATGGAATAAAATTAATATTAATATGTCATTGATCACAAGAAAGAAAATGATCATGATAATGGTAACAATCACAAACCTGTAAACCACATATATAGAAAATACCATCAATTCATCCAAATTGAATGTTATAGGACACATTTTTTTATTACAACCATTTTTATATAATTGAGTAATTAATTTACCATATATTCTAAGAACATATGAAAATATACTTACATGGAATGTGTAATTTGATACTTTAATCAATTTCCATCACAACCTCATCCTTTTCTCTAAACGATGAATATTCAAGATTAATTTTTCATGCCTCGAGAACTGATATCAACCAATAATGGATCATATATTCCAAAAAAATCATAACAAGATGCTCCTCATATCTTTATATATCAACCAAAATGAAAATGGGTTTCATAAATTATCCAATATGGATAAATACATTAATTTCTAAAAAATAAATCACCATACCCCATGTTTAGCTTAATCCAATCCATAAGTAATTGGCTTTAAGACTCCTACGAAATATGTCTTACCAAATTCCAAACTGATAAATTTAGATATAAAGTCACTAAGATTCGAAAACCAACTTAACATTAATCCTCAAAAGTATCTCTTAATGTCACATACCTAATATGTGAACACCTTGATCACATATTTTCTAGAAAAATGGTAATGTGATAAATTACCATAAAACCTTAATGAAACTGTGTGTTCTTCTAGTTAATAACATTATTCTTTTTCCTCAAATAAAACCCCAAACTATTGAATATAATCCTTAAATAAAAAATGAAATAAACCTTATAAAAGATGAACTAAATCAAATTTTCATCAAATCACTAATCAATTTAATGTTTAAAAATATTATCCCATCAGTTTCAATCATCTCTTTATCCAATCTAAACATTACTATCTCAATAATGGACACATGTTAAGTGTTATCTTTCCCTAAATAATTATTTTTCCAAAAATATTATTTGACACTAAATAACTTTTCTTGTTTATAAGTACCATTCAACATATAGTTTCAATTCCTTAATTAAAAACAATTGAGGAACAATCCATAAATGTTTCATGATTCTTATAATACATAATATTATTAAAGAAAAACTTTTGAAAAATAACATTTAAATCCCAATACATAATCATTTCAATCACTCTACTTCCTTCTTAGTCCATTAACCAAGCTTCATCATCTTATTCCTTAACACTTCTTTCCTTTAATATTCCATTTATAGTCTATTCGTCATCAATGGAAAAAACATTTCACATATAACCTTTCCAATCCTTTTCTCATGCTATCCCATAGGATATATATTTCCATAATTCAAATACTTTCCACATTTAAAACATTCAATCATCCATGATACCTTATTGAAACTACTATTCCCATATATTGTGTTAAACAACCCATTTTCATTTCCTCATAAATTATGATCTCTATGTACATATTTTACCCACCCAAAACATATTCTTGTTCCTTTGAGACATTATCCTCTATGATTCTTCCCACATTCTTGAAATGAATAAAATTTAATTTTATTTCCATTATATTCATCTTCAAACTACCTTTTCCATATGTTATGTGTGTCAATAAACTCACATAAGTTCATATTATTGATCATATTATAATACTATTGATTATGCATAATAATAAGGTTTCTCCTTCAAGATCCTGTTTCATTTGGTTTCCCAAGAGGAAAATAATTCAATTTTCTATCACATTCACCATTAAATTGAATCCTCCTTATTCTATCTATTATCTAAAACAAAAATAATAGTGTGAGAAACCATAATCATAGTGTGAAATCACATAATCATTTATTGGATGTCTAAACCATAAAACCGTCATTTAAATCTATGACACCATAGGTTTAACTTAGTTTATACATGATTATAATATATTCAAATACTTAATAATCATTCATAAATAAAATATGGGTTAACCCAAATCATATCCCCATGGTGTGTCAAAATAAGTGTCCAATAAAGAACATTGTCATGTACTAGCTGACAATGAAATCAAGCTCAATATACCTTTTTTAGGGTTATTATCCTTAGGTGAAATTTTTATAGATCTATATCCATCTTAAGTATCTAGATAGGGATTTAATTTCATGTAAAATCATATAATCTCTTTTTTAACAAAAATTTAGGATTTTATCATATAATTTGAGTTATCCCTAGGGTTTTCACCGAAGTTTTCTAACCCTAATATCCAATGTTTGACTAAACCTTGCCTCTGATACTGAAAATAATGACCTAGGAATTTCATACATAAATATTACATCTTAATAGATTAATATTCAATTCATTGTACAAATAAAATCCCGAGGACTGTATAAGTTCAATGTCCTTAGAGAATAGATACACAATCTCCTTACTTAATTAAATACCTTCAACACATACCATAAATATATCCCCATTTAATACTATTCATAGACATACCCTATATAAAACCTTTATTTATAACCTATGTAAAGGATATATAAGAAATGGTGAGCTCAGATTCTCAGTAAGGGTGAACATGAGATATATCAATCGATGATCATATGAAATCATAATATAATTATATAGGTATTAGACCATAACTTGTAAAGTTCAAACCCAATCTAAAATGGATCATAGACAAGATTCATGGAATAAGTCATATTAGTTCTTATGAAATTTATTATAAAAAAATAAAATAACAATATTTATAAGAGCATATCATTTCAATAAGACAAGGAATTATGGAATGAGCTTAAATTTATAACTTTGTGAACATGTATAAATAGGAATAGGTTCACTCATTAAGTTAAGGACATGAAATTAGTCCCCCACATAAAATTATGGAAATGAAACTACATCCACAAATTATCTTATGAAAAATATATCTTGGTCTATGCATAAACTTATGGACATGATAACATGGTCTACACAGAAATTTATAGACATGAAAGCCATGTTCATTCATAAAATTGTGAACATGAAATCAGTTTCACACATAACATACTTACCTCATTAGTTAGCCATAATTACCCAATTAATTTAAGGAAGAGATATATACCTCTTGTCAAATAATTATAATCCTACATATGTGTGACATAGGATCATAAATAATTCATTATTGTAGGACTCATGAAAACAAATGAATTTCATAAACATTTCATCAAATTATAACTCATGGAAAAGGGAATAAATTTCATCCAAAATTTTACATTATAAACACAAATAATCCAAATAAATAATAAGGTTGGTATAATTGGATCATATCCCTAGTAAATATTAAGTAATGTTAATGGTTTTCATCTTATATGGAAAATGATTTTGACATATCACTTGCAATAATTCTTAAGGAAATTTAATTTTCCATTTTGAAATCACTTATCATTTTTTTAATGTTGTGCACGTATAAATGATAATATTTTATGTGAAAATAAACATTTAAACTTGTAAAGAAATATTAAAATCATTGAGGAGTTAGGATTTTAGTAAAATCCTCCCATTATTTATAATTTAAAAAAACATTCCTTCCATATTTTTTTAATAAAATTCACAAAGAACCACATTTTGAAAATAATAAAAAGACTCCATTCGTACCTATTTGTAAAAAAATAAAACATGGGGAAAATTATTTTAGTCACTTATAAAAGAATATTAAAAACTGCTTTTTTAATATCAAATAAGGACATGGAATATAAATATTCCTCAACTTATACTTAAAAATAAACCATCATGAATAGTGATGAGGTTCTGAAATAAACCCCTACCACTTTGGTAACTTTATAATCATTATCCCTATGAAAGATAGAAATTTATATGGGTATTTTTTCCCATAATTTTAATGAGATGAATCATAAAATACATTCATTGGTAATATATACACCACACAAAACAAACATGTAGTGTATAAGGCATATGTCCCAAAAAAATAAAAGTGAGATGAAAACATCTTACCTTAGATCCGAATTCCTCCGTACATTTTGGAACCTCATTTATAATGAATATTGATTTATTATAAATCTATTAAAAAATATTCTAATATATTTATCCTAATGTATAAGATTTTCTTATATTCTTTTTTACTATTTTGTTATCAATTATTTATTAAAATCGCTGTTCTGGGTGATATGTGCTTCGTTTTTCACATATGTTTTGGTTTGGTAGTTTTGGAACTTTTAATTTTATCATGGTTACATAATCTATATAATGTTAATTATTATATAAATATAATATATTTCAATTATAAATTTATTTATATTAATCCATAATAGTTAGAGATAGAAAATGAATTAAATCATTCATAGAGACAGTAGGTCATGCTTACGCATAAAACGTTATTTTAATTCTTCAATAGATAGAATGAAAGAAATAATAATAATAATAATAATTTACATATTCATTATTATTCATAATATATATTCATAAAATCCACCCTTATTAATATATATGTAAAATATAAATTATAAAAAATCACATCGCTTCGTGGAGGTGGTAGTTCACACATACGCATGAGCAACGTTATCGTTTACCAACGATTTGGTGGGTAAGAAATTTGATATGATATTATAATTTAAGAGGTATAATTATTTTATACATGTCATATATAAACATTAAAATCATCATAATATCCATCCATGAAATATGGTGATGACAAATGAATTTTTGTTCTACGTGGAGACGGAATGTCCTACATATGCACGAGGGATACTTTCACTAATTGTTTAATTGGAAAGAGGATTCATCGTGGTGTTTTAATAATCATAATAACATTTCGTAATATTTATGATAATGATGTTATTATTTTATGGTAAATATCATATATTTATATGAGGTCAAAAAATTTGAAAAAGAAAGATATTAGTTTAGGCAATTACCTCTTCTTGGAAATGACTCCTTTAGATCTCCAAAAAATGGATCTAAGGTTGGCCTTTTGGAAATTCCATCACTTATAAACTGTGAATAAGAAAGTTTAAAATATAATTGGGTTGGGTATATTTATTCTAAAAGTCTCAATGTGGTGTAAATAAGTGGTGGATGAGGTGCACTTGTGTAATTGAGGTGAGGGGTACTTTTGGAATTTCACAAAAGAATAAAATATTAGAAGACTATTATAGAGATAGATGCTTAAAATGACATTTAAATGAATAGTGGATTACATTTTTTACCATATATTATCCTATTTTTCCTTATTTAATATTTCTATGATTTTAATATAATTTAATAAAATATTATTCTAATAAAATTTCATCATTGTCATTTTTGAAACTATTCATTACTTTGACATTAATTCCACCAATTAAAACAGAATAAATTCAAAAATAATATTTTAATACATCAAAAATTATTATTATTGACTAAAAAGTTAATTTATCACATTAATTATCTCAAATTATATTAATGGTAATATTTTTAATACCATTTGTTTTATTTTTCCATTAATTGAATAAATATTGTTTTGGTGTTGAGTAAGTATTTAAGGGAATTTTTTAATTACTAAAAATTATAAATAAATTTAAATAATTAATATAATTTAGTTATTCACAAATTTAATATTAATATTATTTCTTAACTAATTTTTTCCCTGTGTGAAAACATTAGTGATATTTAAATCTAAGAGAGTGACATTTTGTCACTTTCTTTGGTTTAAATATTACATAAGTTATTTAATTGAAAAATATTCCATTAAGAACTCAAATTATTTCCTAAGGTGATAAGGTATGAATTTAATTCATATAATAATAATTTATATGAATAATTATGGATTTATCACTTTGTTTTAACCTATATTTACCCTTTTTACCCTTTACCGAGGTGATAAATTTTACCACAGTTACTACTCAATTTGACCAAATATAAAACTGGGAATATCTTTAAAATTTTGACCTCGTGATTCTAAATATTGAATAAGTTTTTCAATATTCAATTTCTATAAGCTGTAAAAAATAATTTTAATATAAATGTGTAAAACGCGATGAAAACTAGTTTTTTCAAAAATCCATTTTTAAGCCAAAAAATGTACTTATAAAAAAATAATGTATAATGATGATTCAAATGAATTTAATTAGACAGTATATATTTTAATAATAATTATGTCACTTTTTGATAAAAATTAAATCATTATTATTCTATATATGAAATTAAAATGATGGTTTTATAAAAAAATCAGTATTTTTCATTATTCACTGAAAAATCAATCTTTTCTGAAAAATTAAAAAATTTCACTCAAATATAATTTTGATATTTTTATTTCAAAAATTAATTTAATTTTATCAAATATATTTCATAAAAGTTAAAAAATTAATAACAATTTTTTCTCATAAAAATTCATTTTTTAAGAAAAAATATTTCTAAAGAATAAAATGAATTTTACTAAAAGCTGGGTGATTAATTAAAAAAATTTATAGAGTATAGAATTTTTATATAATTTATAAAGTATTTAATGGTATTCACACCCTCCAATTTAAAATCTAGTTGATTAAACTATATAATAATATTTTGGATAATATATCATGGATCGCTTAAACTTGTGGTTGTGTGTAATGCAAGCTATTGAAGAATTTTAATATATTTTTAAGAAAACATTTATAAAATCCTAGGGAGTTAAAATATCGTAATTCACATTATTAATATATCAGGTTATAAATATAAAAATGAATTCAAAACTAGAAATAATCCAGATATATTTTAGGGCATGCCAAACAAGGCATAAATCATGTCATAACCAAGGTACGCCAATTATAAATCCAAAAAAGTTAAAAAAAATATTCATGGTTTTATGAATTATAATAAAAAAGGTATTAAATAATAACATATGTATTTTTGGTTACATATGCCAAGAATAACATAAGAAATATATATTCATGGAATATTATGAGATAAGAAAATCATGGAATAAAAAGTACTTATTCTGGGCATATTACATGAGATGTAAAACTTTGAAGAAGAATTAACTATTAAAATTATGTTAAATGGGTAAAAAAATAATTAAGGGTTTTCAAACCATAACTAAATAATATTAACTTGTGAAAACCTAACAAATAACTAAAAGGTATCACAAAAAAACCAAAGCATATTAATCATGGATAGACAAAAAAGTCACTATGGGTGGGTATAACATAACTAAATAATAAAAACTTGTCCCATACAAACATACCTCTAAAAATAATGTAATTAAAGAATACTATATGAAACCCAAGTAACAAACATCGTTTATAGAACAAATTTTATAGTTGTGATAAATAAATTATTTAAAAAAATCAATTAAAAAACGTTTAAATTTCATTTTAAACACTCATGTCACCCAAATCTCAAGTAAGGGAGTTATATATTTTAGTTATTTTACTCTAAAGAATAATTTCCATATTATTCTAATTGAAATAAAAATTTTACTAAAATATAATATATATATATATATATATATATATATGATGTTATGGTTTCATAAAAAATATATTAAAACTTTAAAAAAGATTTAAGAAAACCAATTTTACAATATCTACTCATCAAAATTTATATTAATGACAATTATAAAATGAAATTTTATCTTAAAAATTCACTTTCTTTCTAACCCTTTATAAAAACACTTTCAATTAGATTTTATGAAGACCAAATTTATATACAAAGTAAATTATATATTCATGACTTATTTACCAAATACAATTAATACTTATACTGGTAAATTGGGTTTTAAAAACTTGAATTAATCCTAAATTGTGTATTCAAGAAGGCATACCATAAATGTTTCACCTCATCTTTCCTTTAATAACCAAAAAATACGATAAACATAATATACTGGATACTTCACCAAAAAAATAAATTCAGTGTAAACTTGTACATGGACCTAAGGCCTAATAGATGGTGTAATGGTCAGAAATCATTCGATAAATTTAAAAATGACATGTGAACACATACATAAGTAAATCAAGAAAAATATTATCCAAAAATTTTCAAAAAGATACTTCATATTTTTATGTAATGTTATTTTATTTAACTAAAACAATATCTATGAAATCATAAAATTCATATTTTCAAAAACTATTTTTATACTTTATTACAATAATTGGGAATTAGTGGTAGATATAATTCAAGCACAAATCAGTTAAAAAGAAATTTATAAGGTTGATACCCTATAATTTTTTAGACAGTTTTCGAGATCATGTATACTTGATAATCCAAATATAGTATCATATAATTATATATGTTTAATTTATAACTAAATAATTTCAAGGATCCTAACATTTACTAAAAACCCATCAATACAAAAATAAAAAATTAATAATCAACACTTAAATAAAAAAAATACCTAATGTATCCTTCTAAGAATAACTAATTTAAAAAAAAATAAAGAAAAAATAAATTTTTATACTAAATTCACAAGAAATATTAAGGAAGCCTAAATAACATAAAAACAACAACAAACCAACCACAAATTAATTGTAAAAAATTTAATACTTGGTCACAATATAAAAGTAATAAAAATCCATAATTTAACAATCTAGATATACCATTTTAATAAAAAAAATATGAATTATAGGGTAGTTAAAAAAATTAAATGAATACCCATTGGAATCATGTTAGAAGATATGTTAGTGAATCCCTTGGGTTTATTTAGAAAAAATAAAAAAAAAAATTATGTGAAAATATTTCTCTATGATTTGGGAAAAATGAAAATCCAAATTCATAATTTAGAAACTATAGTTAGGTAAAAGGAAGAGATTAATATTTTGGAATAGTGGTTTTCAATGTATATAAACACCTTGGTTGGAAGAGAAGAATGAGAAGAATAGGAAGAAGGAATATACCAATCCGTTCAGTCTTCTCCCTCATTTCACATCACTCTATTACCCAAGGCCCCAATTAGGGGTTTTCAATTTATTTTTCTAACACACTTATCGCCCTTACATATATTTAAATATTTCTTATAATAATTTTGAATTTATAGCGGCCACACTGTACAAGACACAGGAGAAAAAAATTATATAGACCTGAGGACTTAACCTCATGACCTACCCCCCCCCCCCCCCCCAACACCAACCACCTCCCACTAGTGTGAGGGAATAGTAATAACAATAATCTAAAAAATAATAATAAAATTTTGGTTTATATAATAAACTTTTTGTAATATATTAACATTAAAACTTATAATAATTCATAGTTATATATGTGTATTTAACAAATATTTACAAAATAACATAACAAAAATAATATTATTAAAAGTACCAATACATATGTTTTTATCATCTCGTAATTCATATAATAACAAAAATAATAACATATACATGTTTTTTTATAAAAATGGTAATAATTTCTTATATCTATAAATATTCACATCATTTAAAAATACCGCATATTTTAATAATATTTCAAAACCATTCAAACAGCTCAATAACATTTCAATGAAAATTATAACAATACCCATGTGCATTTGATAACATAATAAAAACATTACTATGAAAAGCATATTATATTGGTATTTCCATAAAACTAATATTAATGATGATAATAATATATACACACCTATTAGAAAAAGTAATTATAAAACTGGTATATTAACAGTGGTTATTAAATAGCCAACATTATCATTATATAATTAAAAAACATTATAAGTTTTAGTTTTATAATTGTTATATAAATCTTTTATCATATTAAACTATGATCTTTTATCTAAAATGGTTCTATATTCTCATAAATTGTTTAACAAATACAAATATCTTTCACTTAATTTATTTAAATAACTGGGGTGAATTGTCATATTTAACATCGGAATTTTAAAAAATAACATGAAAATTCAAAATTAAATTTTAAAGTTTAATAATAAATGAAATCATAAATATTTTTAATATACCTTTTAATAACTGACATAAAAAATATATTTATATCATCACATATAATGACTTAATATCAAAAACTAATGTAAAAGGAATTAAAACTGACGTTAAATATGTGTTTTTGTGCATGTGATGCATAAGATTTTAATATTATACAATTAGTAATCATATACATGTTTATTATAATTTAAAAAATATCATTCCAAATTATATCTAAACAGCATTATTATTAAATTATTTCATCAATACTAAAAATAAGCATGTGATATGCCTTGTTTATAAAAATATAGTTTAAATTTATCTCAAATCCTAACATTAAATTTTTCGTTTATATTTATTACCCATCACCAATAAAAATACAAGTATCTGATGGTTTTCAAGATAATATGACTTATTTATTTCTATAAGAATTTATAAAACCCATGATATTTCATTTCATAATCCATTAATTAGAATTGTTTATAAAATATTAATTCTATAATTATATAATTTATCAAAATAGAAAATTTTACCAATAATCTATTAGGTACCTAGTACCCCACCATTGGATACATAGTGATCTTCCCAGACTACCATAACTACTACCTCACTCACCAAGAACCTGATGATCCCAAATTAGTACATGGTTCCATATGTGGATCTTGGTTGTTGGTGGAACCTCCTCTATCCTTGACCAAATTTTTTAAAGACCACTAAAATACCCCAACATATGTAAAACCATAAAATAATTCATCCTCCAAACGTGAAATTAAAGTTTGAAGCTCAATATGAAAAGTGACCCCTAGTCTAGATCAATCTGAACCCAATTTAATCTGATTCCACAAACATATCAATACATTTTTCACTAATATAGTTTATATGACTTACCTTAATTGAAAGGTGAATCTTTTCATTTGGTCTGAGAATTTTCAAAGATATTTAGAGGAGTTAAATTAGGGGTTGACTATTTTTCTCGTTCAACAACATCCATAGGAAGGGTTTGAGTATGTGTTATTATATGATGCCTTTAATTCCACAATTGGTTATTTTTTGATATAGAGGAAGCTAGTGATTTATTATAATTCAAATCATTTTAGACCCCATGAGAAAAGATATGTGGCCCATGATTTGGATCTTATAATAGGTTCACCTTTAAAACCTATTGACACTACTTTTTTGATGAGTGATTAATGGTTTAAATGGATTATAAGAGTATAAAGTATATTTTATCCTTGTGATATATTAACTTGAGGTATGGGTGATTTATATAGTTATTAATGGACTAAGACTTATAGAATATCAATACTCTAAGAAATGGTAATGTGACAATTAGTACCTTAATAGGAAATCTCATGCTCAGTTGGTACTAGAGAAATCTAAGCTATTAGACTTGATGAAATTAGTCATGGTGGAAAGCGGATATATTTCTTACCTTCAGTCAATGGTTACTCCCATATTTATTCATCATGTTACATAGGCCCATCTTGATGAAATATATTTTGAGGTATTTTAAAACCATATTCTATTAGAAGATGAACCTAATAGATTATCTAATAGTAGGGATTTTTTCATCCTATTTCAGTGGAGAAATATGGTTACTGATGGGTTGTGTAAAGTTTTGTTGAATTAGTTTCATGAATCCGCTTTTTAAGTGCATCCTGATGTGATAAATAAGTTCTAGGAACATAAGCATTAGTTTTGGATGTCTGGTATGATCATTACGTAGTTTATGTCATGGTGTCTCACCTTTTAGTAGGTGAAGGCTGATATCTAGGTCCAAACCGTTTTCAATAAACCCCTAGGAGATAACAAAGTGGAAATAGGGTAGTATAGAAATAGATTTCGTAACTTAAATTCCATGTTTTTCTAAGAGATGCGATGATTTATAAGTGATCATTAACCAACAAACTAATTTAGCTCATTTCCTTCCAAATCAAGAGTTGAGTTCAATGGATATATTATGATTCTTGAGAAAATATGAGATCCTATAATTGCATGGAGTTCCTTAAATGGTTTTTTTATCAAGATACTCAATTAATTTCCTAGTTATGGAAGAGAATATAGGAGGCATTTAGGTCCTAGTTGTGGTTATGTGAAATAGTTTATCTCTCGGAAAATAGCTGGACAAAAAACATTGTTTAGGTTCACAAGGATAAATCATCTACTTACATGATTGATTTTAATGAGAAGTAGTCTAATCACCTACCTCCATTTTATTTTTCATATAATAACAATTATCGCTACACAATAAGTATGGAACCTTTTGAGGACCGATATGGGAGACCTTATAGGTCACCCCTTTGTTGGTTGATGATTGGTGATTCATCATATATGGGGCCTTAGAATAAAAGATTGGAAATGGAGAAGGATCAAGTTATCTAGGAGAATAAGAGGATAGTTCAGATCCATCCAAATTCCCATGTGGACTGAAGATGGAGGCCTTCGTATTTTAAGAAGGGGAGTCATGTGTTTTTGAAGGTCTCATATTGACAATGTTTGAGGAGAATTAGTTGGTGAAGCAACCTATCCCTATGGTTAATTAGGTCGTTCCAAATTATATATGAGGTAGGGGAGGTTTATTATTGCAAGGACTTACCCCCATAATTTGACTAAGTATATAATTTTTTCAATGTATCATGATTGCGGAATATATGTATAATCCATCACACATTATCTACTGAGGTAAACTAGAAATAAAATATGACACTGCCTTTAAGGAGTGTTGAGTAGCGATTTAGGAAAGGTTGGATAATCCCATTAATGGGTGAGTGATTCCATTAGTATGTGTCTTTTGGAAACATGGGAATATTTAGGATATATTTTGGGAGCATGATAATCAGATATGAGTTCATTTCCCTCACCAATTTGAGTGAGTTTTACGTTTCATGATGAAAATACTTGAATGTGGTGAGGATATAAAAACTGATATCTTTTATTTCCAAACCACTGAATATTTTTAATAATATTTATTAATTTTTTTGTGTATCTAGTTTGTTTTTAAAAGAATAATGGGTCATTGAAAAATATTAATTATAATAATTATATTATTTTTAGTCCACGTGATCATAAGAAATATTATATTTTTAGATGATTACTATATACAAATTTTAGTACAGTGATTGTGTCCAAAATGAGGGGATTTTCCTAGAAAATATTAATATTTGAGTCTGAGCATTAGTTCATATCACTGAGCCTTTTTTGGTACTTATTTCAATCAGTAGTTAATATAGTTTTAAATTATAAACATTTCACAAATCCTTTAATTATAGGATTATCTATCACTAATAAACCTAAAACCAGGGGAGATATAGAGGAACATTATTTGATTTGGCATCGATGGTGTTCATAGATCGAGATCAAATTCATAAATTTTGGTGATTCACCAATGAGGAAGGGTTTCATTATTGTTTTTTATGACTCATTCTCTATTATATTTTATATTTATATAGAAATATTTTAAATTTCCATGGTATAGATAACTTAAAATTCATTCATTAGTTCATATCAATCAAGTTGAATTGAAAACCCATTTCTCATCATCAATATTTTATCATAGATTCAAAATCTATACACATTCATCAATGAATATGTGTGAAAAAAAGGTTTGGTTTTTTGAAATCATTTCAGGAACTGATCATTCTCCCTCACCCTTGTCCATCTCCTCTTTCATGATGAGAATTCGTTTTCAGTGTTCACATTTTCCAAATGTTTTATAATGGGTTTCTGAGATTGTGTATCAGTCATAAATAGGTAAAGGATGTGTTTAATAAATTATTTAGTGGAAAATGGTACATCTTTGGTGTAGTCTGGTGGTGATCAGTGTGTAAAAGAGACCCTAAGAGATTTCATGATCATGGTTTTGATGTGAGATAGTTCTAGCCACGGAGGCTTGACTCGAAGGAAAAAACAACAATGGGAGGATGAAAAAATAATGACCAGATGTAAAAAAGTTACCTGAATACCCTCTCAAAATGGTACCAAACCCAATCTTCCACATACATGAAGGGAATTCCCAATCCGTATTGGCTGGTGACTTGCACCTAACCATTAAAAAACAACCTAATGGAATGATTTCACCCAACCGGATTCCAAAAAAAAGTAATAAATACACATAATATAAATAAATAATAAAAGATACAAATATATTTCATAACATAAAACAAATTGAGAAAACCAAAAAACTAAAATGTTGAAACAATATCCAATTAGATGTACAACCATAAAGGACTACCAAGACAGGAAAAACAACCACTCCATGTGATAGTGTGGGTAGACTCTCACCATCACACCCACCACACCACAATCTGGTACAAGATCAAACAATGGATATAGAGATAATCATGAAAGAATATAACCATTAATCAACAAAAAAATATTACAATGTAATGGTGCTACCACATTCAATGGAAATTAATAAGAAGAAAGGTTCCCTTACCCTGAGACATGCAACACAACTTCCCTAATGATCCAATGCCAAATAAATCAATCTAGATCAAATATAGGCTCCCAAAATAACTGGATAAGGGCTTTATGTCAAGATAAAGAAGTGATATGGAATAATTAAATGAAAATCAACCAATGTATTACCCTAAAATTCATATCCATGACATTTACATGGTTTGTAAATCCTTCACATGTCATGTAATCCTCAAGACCCAGATACACTGACAAACTCATTGCCTTTTTAGTAAAACCAAATATTTTAAAAATACATGTCATGTAACTATTACACGGAATATAATTCCTTCACACAATGTAACATGTTCATGGAATCTACCCTACAGAACTTACATGTTGTGTACACCGATTACACAGTGTGTATTTCTCCTGTAGACTAAAGAAACTACACATTTTTACACAAAAAAACCCAAACCAACTAGGGAATTATCTAAACATGGGAAGAAACCCATATATCTATTAAAACATTTATACTCAAACTCTATTAATTAATATCCATTCATAACTAATTTTCCCTATCTGAACACATTAATGATATTTAAAACTAAGTGAGTGACACTCTATCACTTCCTTTGGTTTGAATAATATATAAATAATTTTTAAGTAAAAGTCTCCATTACTAAATTAAATTATGTCATAAAGTGATAAATCTATAATTTAATTCATCTAATAATTTTTTTTTTGAATAATTATTTTCTTATCACTTAGTATTAACTTGGATTCACCCAATTTACCCTTTACTAAGGTGATAAATTTTACCATGGCTAATGATCATCTTGACCAAAATAAAAATGGTCCTATTTAAAAAAAAAATTCCTCCTAGTTATAAATATGTGATCCATTTTTTAAGATCAAATTTATTTAAGTGAAATAAAATACTTTAAATATAAATGGAAAAAACGCAATGAAAAAACATTTTTTAGAAAAATTTCTTTTAAGACAAAAAATGTACTTATACAAAAAACTTGTATAATGATGATTAAAATGAAGTTAATTATATTATATATAATTAAATTATAATTATTTTATTTTTATATCAAATTCAAATCATAATTATACATTATATGAAAATAAAATGATAGTTTTTTAAAAATTTGTATTTTTCACTATACACTGAAAAATCAATCTTTTCATAAAAACACTGTCATTTCACCTAAAGATGATTTTGATTTGTTAATTTAAAAAATTAAGTTAATTTTATGAAATATATTTTTTAAAATTTCAAAAAATTAAAAATAATATTTTCTCACAAGAAACAATAAAAGATTATTTTTGAAAAACTTATTTTTAAATAATAAAATTATTATTCTAAAAATTGAGTGACTAATTAATAATAATTTATATTGAGTATGAAATTTTTATATAATTAACAAAATATTTAATCATATTCATACCCTCCAATTTAACATCTAGGTGATAACATTAAATAATAATATTTTAAATTGTATATCACAATTATCTTAAACATGTGGTTACATATTACGCAAGCTATCGAAGAAGTAAAATATATTTGAAAGAAACATTTCATAAAATATAAGGGTGTCTTATTCTACCCCCCCCCCCCCACCCAATTAATAAATTTAATCAATTCTATTTTTTCTTGGCAATAAATGGTTTTTCATATGAAAATTCCTTTTTTGAAACCCACATCTTAACAAGGGTTAATAAAAATTTCTCTTGAAAATAGAGAAATGGAGGTACGAAATTCATTTGGGATTACACATACTAGGTTTAAATATAGTATAACATTAGTGTAAAGTGAATAAATAGATATGGAATAAAATTAATATCAATATGTCATTGATTACAAGAAATAAAATGATCATGATAATGGTAACAATCACAAAACTATAAATCACATATATGAAAAATACCATAAATTCATCCAAATTTCATGGTATAGGACAATTTTTTTTGTATTAAGATCCTTTTGATATAGTTGAGTAATTAATTTACCATCTGTATTAAGAACTTACGAAATTATACTTACTTGGAAAGTGTAATTTGATAGTTTAATCAATTTCTATCACAACCTCATCCTTTTCTCTAAACGATGAATATTCAAGATGAATTTTTCATTCCTTGAGAAGTAATATCAACCAATAATGGATCATATATTCCAAAAAAAATCATAACATGATTCTCCTAATATCTATACATATTAACCAAAACTAAAATGGTTTTCATAAATTATACAATATGGATAAATACATTAATTTTTAAAAAATAAATAATCATACCCCAAGTTTACCTTAATCCAATCCCTAAGTAATTGTCTTTATGACTCCTATGAAATATTTTTTACCAAATTCTAGACCAATAAATTTATAAATAAAGTCACTATGATTCCAAAACTAACTTAACATTAATCCTCAAAAGTATCTATTAATGACACATACCTAATATGTGAACACCTTGATCACATATTTTCTAGAAACATGGTAATGGCCTAAATTACCATAAAACCTTAATGAAAATGTGTGTTCTTACAATTAATAACATTATTATTTTTCCTAAAATAAAACCCCAAACTATTAAATATAATCCTTAAATAAAAAATGAAATAAGCCTCATCAAAGATGAATTAAATCACACTATCATTAATTCACTAATCAATTTCAAGGTTAAAAATATTATCCCATCAGTTTCAATCAACTCTTTATCCCAACTAATCATTATTATCTCAAAAATGTTCACATGTTAAGGGTAATCTTTCCCTTAATAATTTTTTCGAAAAATATTATTTCGACACTAAATCACTTTTCTTATATATCAGTAACATTCAAAATATAGTTTCAATTCATTAATTAAAAACAATTGAGGAACAATCCATAAATGTTTCATGATTCTTATAATCCATAATATTATTCAAGAAAAACTTTTAAAAAATAACTTATAAATCCCAATACATAATCATTTCAATCACTCCACTTCTTTCTTACTCATGCTTTCCCATAGGAAGTCTATTTTCCTAATTAAAATAATTTCCCCATTTAAAACAATAAATCATCCATGATACCTTATTGAAACCATTATTCTCATCCATTATGTTAAACAACCCATTTACATTTCCTCATAAATTACGTTCTCTATGTACTTATTTTACCCAACCAAAACATCTTCATGTTCCTTTGAGACATTATCCTCCATGCTTCTTCCCACATTATTTAAATGAATAAAATTTAATTTTATTTCCTCTATATTCATCTCCAAAATCCCTTTTCCACATGTTAGGTGTGTCAATAAACTCACTTAAGTTCATATTATTGATCATATTACGAGATAGTTGATTATACACAATAATAAGTTTTCTCCTTGAAGATCCGGTTTCATTTGGTTTCCCCAGAGGAAAATAATTCAATTTTATATCACATTTACCATTAAATTGAGTCCTCCTCACTTTATCAATTACTAAAACAAAAATAATAGTGTGATAAACCATAATCATAGTGTGAAATCACATAATCATTTTTTGGATATCTAAATCATAAAACCTTAATTTAAATCTATGAAACCTTAGGTTTAACTTAGGTTATACATGATTATCATATATTAAAATACATTATAATAGTTCATAAATAAAATATGTGTTAACCCAAAACATATCCCCAAGGAGTGTCAAACCAAGTGTGCAACAAGGAACATTTTCATGTACCAGCTGACGATAAAATCTACCTCATTATACCTTTTTCAGGGTTATTATCCTTAGGTGAAATTTTTATAGAGCCATATACATCTGCAGTATCTAGATAGAAATGTAATTTCTGGTAAAATCATATAATATCTTTTTTAACAAAAAATTAGAATTTTATCATATACTGAGAGTTATCCGTAGGGTTTTCGCCAAACATTTCTAACACTAATATCCAAAGTTTGACTAAACCTTGCCTCTGATACCGACAATAATGACCTTGGAATTTCATAAATAAATATTACATCTTAATAGATTAATATTCAATGCATTGTACAAAAAACATGCTCGAGGACTGTATAAGCTTAATGTCTTTAAAGACTAGATACAAAATCTCCTAATTTAACAAAATACCTTCAACATATGCCATATATATCCCTATTTAGTACTATTCATAGACATACCCTATATAAAACCTTTATTTATAACCTATGGAAAGGATATATAAGAAATGGTGAGATTAGATTCTCAGTAAGGGTGAACTTGAGATATATCAATCGATGATCATATGAAATCATAAGACAATCATATAGGTATGATACCATAACTTATAAAGTTAAAACCCAATATAACCTGGATCATAAACAAGATTCGTGGAATAAATCATAGTAGTTCTTAAGAAATTGATCATAAAACATCAAATAACAATATCCATAAGAGCATATCATTGCAATAAGACATGGAATTATGGAATAAACTTACATTTATTACTTCGTGACCATGTATAAATAGGAACATGTTCACTCATTAAGTTAAGGACATGAAATTATTCCCTCCCATAAAATTATGGAAATGAAACTAAATCCACACCTTATCTTATGAAAAATAAATTGTGGTCCACGCATAAACTTATATACATGATAACCTAGTCCACGCATAAACATATAGACATGAAAGCCATGTCCATTAATAAAATTTTGAACATGAAATCAGGTTCACACATAACATACTTACCTCATGAGTTACCCATAATTACCCTATTAATTTTGGGAAGAGATATATACCTCTTGTCACATAATGATATTCATACATCTATTGGACACAAGATCATAAATAATTCATTATTGTAGAACTCATGAAAACAAATAGATTTCATAAACATTTCATCAAATTATAAATCGTGGAAAAGGGAATGAATTTCATCTAAAAATTTACATTATAAACACAAATAATCCAGAGAAATAATAAGGTTGGTATAATTGGATCATATCCTTATTAAATATTAAGTAACATCAATGGTTTTCATCTTATATGGAAAATTATTTTGAAATATCACTTCCAATAATTCATAAGGGAAATTAATTTTACATTTTTAAATCACTTTTTTTAAGTTGTTCACATATAAATGAAGATATTTTATGTGAAAATAAATGTGTAAACTTGTAAATAAATATTAAAATAATTGAGGTGACAAGATTTCAATAAAATCATCCCATTATGTATAATTTTAAAAAACATTCCTTCCATATTTTTTTCATAAAATTCACAAAGAACCTCATTTTGAAAATGACAAAAAGACTCCATTCATTCCTTTATGTAAAAAATAAAACATGGGGAAATGATTTTAATCAGTTTTAGGAGAATATTAAAAACTATTTTTTTAATAAAAAATATGATCATGGAATATAAATATTCCTCAACTGAGACTTAAAAATAAACCATCATGAATAGTGATGAGGTTGTGAAATAAACCCCTACCACTTTGGTAACTTTGGAATCATTATCCTAGTGAAAGATAGAAATTTATATGGGTATTTTTTTACAATTATTTTCATGAGAGGAATCATAAAATACATTCATGGGTAATATATACACCACACAAAACAAACATGTACTGTATAAGGCATATGTTCCAAAAAAATAAAATTGAGATGCAAATATCTTACCTTAGGTCTGACTTTTTCCGTACATGTTGCAACCTCATTTATAATAAATATTTATTTATTATAAATCTTTTAAATAACTATTCTTATATATGTATCATAATGTATATGATTTAATTACATCCTTTTTTTGCTAGTTTTTTATCAATTCTTTATTAAAATCGTTATTCTAGGTGATATATGCTTCATTTTTCACATATGTTTTAGTTTGGTAGTTTTGGTCCTTTTAATTTTATCATGGTTAAATCATATTCAGAATTTTAATTATTATATAAATATCATATATTTCAATTATAAATTTATTTATAGTGATCCATAATAGTTAGATATAGAAAATGAATTACATCATTCATAGAGATAGTAGGCCATTCTTACGCATAAAACGTTATTTTCATTCCTCAATAGGTAGAATGAAAGAAAGAAAAATAATAATAATAATTTACATAGTCATTATTATTCATAATATATATTCATAAAATCCATCCTTATTAACATCTGTGTAAAATATAATTTTAAAAAATCACATCACTTCATGGAGGTGGTAGTTCACACATACGCACGAGCAATGTTATCGTTTACCAATGGTTTGGAGGGTAAGAAATTTGATATGATATTATAATTTAAGAAGTATAATTATTTTATACATATCATATATAAACATTATAATCATCATAACATCCATCCATAAAATACGGTGATGACAAACGAATTGTTTTTCTATGTGGAGAAAGAGAGTCCTACATACGCATGAGTGACACTTTCACTAACTGTTTAATGGGAAAGGGGATTTATAGTGGTGTTTTAATAAACATAATAACATTTTGTAATATATATTATACTGAAGTTATTATTTTATGTTAAATATTATATATTTATTTGAGTTATAGAAAATTAGAAAAAAAAAATATTAGTTTAGGCAATTACCTCTTCTTGGAAATGACTCCTTTAGATCTCCTATAAATGGATCTAGGGTTGGCCTTTTGGAAATACCATCACCTATAAAATGTCAATAATATTGTTTAAAATAGAATTGGGTTTGGTATATTCATTCTAAAAGGCTCAATATGGTGTAAATAAGGGAGGGAGGAGGTGCACTTTTATAATTGAGGTGAGGGGTACTTTTGGAATTTCAAAAAAGAATAAAATATAATATGACTATTATAGAGATAGGTGATTCCAAATGACCTATAAATGAACAATGGATTATATTTTTGAACATATATTATACTATTTTTCCTTATTTAAGATTTCTATGATTTTAATATAATTTAATAAAATATTATTTTCATAAAATATCATCATTGTCATTTTTTAAACTATTCATTACTTTAAAATTAATTACATCAATAAAACATAATAAATTCAAAAATAATATTTTAATACATCCATAAATTTTTATTATTGAATAATAAGTTAATTTATCACATTAATTATCTCAAATTATATTAATTGTAATATTTTTAATACCATTTGTTTTATTTTTCCATTAATTGAATAAATATTGTTTTGGTGTTGAGTAAGTATTTAAGGTAATTATTTAATTACTAAAAATTATAAATAAATTTAAATAATTAATATAATTTTATTATTCAGAAAATTAATATTAATTTTATTTCTTAAATAATTTTTTTCCTAAGTAAAAAAGATAAATGATATTTAAATCTAAGATAGTGACATTTTGTCACTTTCTTTGGTTTAAATAATATATAAGTCACTTAAATGACAAATATTCCATTAAACAACTCAAATTATATCCTAAGGTGATAAGGTCTGAATTTACTTCATATAATAACAATTTAGATGAATAATTATGTCTTTATCACTTTGTTTTAACCTATATTTACCCAATTTACCCTTTACTAAGGTGATAAATTTTACCACAGTTACTATTCAATTTGACCAGAAACAAAATGGGGATTATCTATAAAATTTAAACCTCCTGATTCTAAATATTGAATAAATTTTTTAATATTCAATTTCTATAAGCTGTAAAAAAATACTTTTAATCCAAATGACTAAAACACGATGAAAAATAGTTTTTTGAAAAATTTGTTTTAAGCCCAAAAATGTACTTATAAAAAAATTATGTATAATGATTATTCAAATGAATTTAATTATATATATATATTTAAATAATACTTATGACACATTTAGATAAAAAAATATCATAATTATTATATATATGAAATGAAAATGATGGTTTTATAAAAAATTAGTATTTTTCATTATTCTGTGAAAAATCAATCTTTTCAGAAAAATTCCAAAATTTCACTCAAATATGATTTTGATATTTTTATTTCAAAAATTAATTTAATTTTATCAAATATATTTTATAAAATTTCCAAAATTAATAACAATATTTTCTCATAAAAATAAATAAAAATTCATTTTTGAAGAAAAAATATTTTTGAAGAATAAAATGAATTTTACTAAAAATTGAGTGATTAATTATTAAGAATTTTTATAGAGTAGATAATTTTTATATAATTCATAAATTAGTTCATGGTTTTAATACCCTCCAATTTAATATCTAGTTGATAACACTAAATATTAATATTTCAGATAAAATATCATGGATCGCTTAAACTTGTGGTTGTGTGTATCGCAAGATATCGAACAAGTTTAATATATTTTAATGAAAAAATTTATAAAATATTTTGGTGTTGAAATATCCTAATTCACATTATTAATATATTCGGGTAAAAATAGAAACTTGTATTCAAAACTAGAAATAATCATGATATATTTCAGGGCATGCTAAACAAGGCATAAATCAGGTCATAACCAAGGTACACCAATTATAAATCCAAAAAAGAGAAAAAAATTCATGGTTTTATTAATTATAATAAAAAAGTCATAAAATAATATCGTATGTATTTTTTTTAGATATACCAAACATAACATAATAAATATATATTCATGGAATATTACAAGATAAGAAAATTATGCAATAAAAAGTACTTACTCTGGTCATATTACATAAGACGAAAACTTTGAAGAAGAATTAACTATTATAATTATGATAAATGGGTAAAAAATAATTAAGGGTTTTCAAAACATAACTAAATCATATTAAATTGTAAAAACCAAACAAATAACTAAGGGTTAGCACAAAAAAACTGAAGCATATTAACTTAGGATAGCCAAACAAATCACTAAGGGAGGGTAAAACATAACTAAAAAACAAAAAAAAATTCCAATACAAATATATCTCTAGGAATAATGTAATTAAAGAATACTAGATTACACCCTAGTAAGAGACATAGTTTATATAACTAATTTAATAATGATGATAAATAAATTATTTAAAAAACATCAATTAAAAAAAAGGTTTTAATTTTATTTTAAACACTCTTGTCACCCAAATCTCAAGTAAGGGAGTTATATATTTTAGTTATTTTACCCTAAAGAAAAATTTCCATATTATTGTAATTGAAAGAAATATTTTAATAAAATTAAATATATATTTATAAGGTTATGGTTTCATAAAAAATATATTAAACCTTTAAAAATATTTAAGAAACCCAATTTTACAATATCTACTGGTCAAAATTGAGATTAATGATAATTACAAAATAAAATTTTAGCTTTAAAACTCACTTTCTTTCCAGCCCTTTATAAAAACACTTTCAATTAGATTTTATGAAGACATAATTTATATTCAAATTAAATTATATATTCAAGACGTATTTACCAAATACAACTAATACTTATACTAGTAAATCAGGTTTTAAAAACCTGAATTATTCCTAAATTATGTATTTAATATGGCATACCATAAATGTTTCACCTCATATTTTCTTTAATAACCAAAAAATAAGTTAAACAGAATATACTTGATACTTCACCAAAAAATTCAATTCAGCATAAACTTTTACATGACCCTAATGCCTAATAGATGGTATAATCGTCACAAATCTTTCCAAAAAATTAAAAATCACATGTGAACACATAAATAAGTAAATCAAGAAAAATATAATCCAAAAAATGTCTTAAATTTGCATCATATTTTTATATAAAGTTATTTTATTTAACTAAATAAATATCTTTGAAAACATTAAATTCATATTTTCAAAAACTATTTTTAAACTTTATTATAATTATTGGGAATTAGTGGTAGAGATAATTTAAGCACAAATCAATTAAAAATAAATTTATAAGGTCGATAACCCATACTTTTTTAGAATTTTTTCAAGATCATGTAGAAATGATATTCCCAATATAGTATCTTATTATTAAATATGTTGAATCCATAACTAAATAATTTCAAGAATCCTAACATTTACTAAAAACCCATCAGGAAAAGAATAAAAAATTATAATCAACACTTAAATAAAAAAATACCTAATGTATCCTTCCAAGAATAATTAATTTAAAAAAATTAAAGAAAAAACTAATTTTCATACTAAATTAATAATAAATATTAAGGAATCCTAAATAACACAAAAAACAACAACAAACCAACCACAAATTAATTTTAAACAATTTAATACTTGGTCACAACATAAAATTAATTAAAATCTATAATTTAATAATATAGATATCCCATTTTAATAAAAAATAATAGGAATTATAGGGTAGTTAAAAAATTAAATTAATACCCATTGGAATCATGTTGGAAGAGATGTTTGTGAATCCCTTGGGTTTATTTAGAAAAAATACTAAAAACATATTATGATAAAATATTTCTATATGATTTTGTAAAAATAAAAATCCAAATTCATAATATAAAAAATATAGTTAGGTAATATGAAGAGATTAATATCATGTAATAGTGGTTTTCAATATATCTAAACACCTCAGTTGGAAGAGAAGAATGAGAAGTATAGGAAGAAGGAATCTACCCATCTGTTTAGTCTTCTCCCTTTTTGCACATCACTCTGTTAACCAAGACCCCAATTATAGGTTTTCAATTTATTTTTCTAACAAACTTATCCTTCTTACGTACATTTTAATAATTAGTATTATAATTTTGAATTTATAGTGGCCACACTGTATAAGAAATAGGAGAAGAAAATTATGCAGACCTGAGGACTTGACCTCATGACCTACCAAATGATCATTTTAAACATATTTTATTTAAATAATAAACGTTAAAAATATTTTTTAGAATATTTTTAACATTGTTTTTTATAATATGTTAAATTAAAAACAAAAATATAACATAGAAATTATAATATTTTTCTTAACATCCACATAATTTAACATTCCCGCCAAAAAAATCATCTTGCCGAATATGTAATGTTAATTTTTTTTCATATCACGCTCTTATATTTATTATTTTAACCTATAAATATATCTCATTTATTTTTTTTCTATTTCCATATTTAAAATTTTTCTCCATCTACCATTAAATCTATCAATCCCAAATTGTTTTCTCTAAAATTCGTATTCCTCCCTCCATTGTTTGGTAATAGATTCCATATTATTAATGAAAATCAATATAAAATATTGATACACGGATTTTCTAAGGGAAATAATGGAAATGATTTAGAAAATGACAAAGTTATTAGTTTGAACATTATGATTAATCAATGGTTCTTTCATTCAAGTGAAATTTATGGAATTATTTCTTTTATTTTCAATGGATTGTTTATAACATTATTGGAAATATTTTTTTTTTATTATCATTATATAATTAAAAAATATTATTAGTTTTAGTTTTACAAATGTAATAAAAATTTTATATCATATTAAACAATTATTTTTTTTCTCTATAATGATCTACATTCTCATAAATTTTTTAACAAATACAAATATTTTTCGCATCATTTTTAATGACTTAATTTCAAAAACCAATGTAAAAGGAATTAAAACTGACGTTAAATATGTTTTTTTGTACAACTAATGCATAAGATTCTAATATTATACAATTAGTAATCATATACATGTTTATTAAAATTTAAAAAATATCATTCCAAATTATATCTAAATAAAATTATTGTTAAATTATATCATTAATACTAAAAATAATCATGTGATGTCCCTTGTTCATAAAAATATAGTTTAAATGTATCTTAAATCCTAACATTAAATTTACCTTGTATATTTATTACCCATCACCAATAAAAATACATGTATCTGATGGTTTTCAAGATAATGTGACTTATTTATTTTTATAAGAATTTATAAAACCTATGATATTTCATTTCATAATCTATTAGTTAAAAATATTAATAAAATATTAATTCCATAATTATGTAATTTAACAAATTAGAAAATTTAACCAATAATATATCTGGTACCCAGTACCCCACCATTGGATACACAGTGGTCTTCCCAGACCACCATCACTACTACCTCACTCACTAGGAAACCGGTGATCCCTAATTAGTACCTAGTGCCATCTATGGATCTTGGTTGTTGGTGGAACCTCCACTATCCTTGACCAAAACATTGAAAAAATCACTATAATACCCAAACATATGTAAAACCATAAAATAATTCATCCTCCAAAAATGAAATTTAAGTTTGAAGATAAAAATGAAAAATAACCCCTAGTCAAGATAAATTTGAACCCAATTTAATCTGATTCTACAAACATCTCGACAAATGTTTCACTAAAGAAGCTTATATGACTTCCCTTAATTGATAGGGGAACCTGTATTTTTGGTCTGAGAATTTTCAAATATATATAGAGTTAAATTAGAAGTTGAATATTTTTCTTGTTCAACAACATCTATAAGAAGGGTTTGAGTATGTGTTATTCTACGATTAGTTTAAAACCACAATTGGTTATTTGTTAATACAGAGGGAGTTAGTGATTTCATATAATAAAAATAATTTGAGACCCCCTGAAAAAATATATGTGTCCCATGATTTGGATCTTATATTAGGTTCACCTTGAAAACCTATGTACACTACTTTTTTGATGAGTGATTCATGGTTTAAATGGATTATAAGAGTCCCAAGTATATTTTCTCCCTGTTTTATATTAACTTGAGGTATAGGTGATGTATATAGTTCTTTAAGGACTAAGTCTTATATAATATCAATAATCTAAGAAAGGGTAATGTGACAATCAATACCTTAATAGGAAATCTCATGATCAGATGGTACTAGAGAAATCTAAGCTGCTAGACATGATGAAATTAGTCATGGTGGAAGGATGATATATTTCTTACCTTCAATCGATGGTTTCCCAAAAGTTATTCATCATTTTACGTAGTCCCATCTTGAAGACATAAATTTTGTGGTATTTTAAAACCATATTCTCTTAGAAGATGCACCTAATAGATTATCTAAATGTAGGGAGTATGTCATCTTATTTCAGTGGAGAACTATGGTTGTTGATGGGTTGTGTATATTGGTGTTGACAGAGTTTTATGCACCCCCTTTGTAAGTGCATCTTGATGTGATAAATATGTTCTAGGAACTTAAGCATTAGTTTTGGTTGTCTTGTGTGATCATTATATAGTTTATGTCATGGTGTCACACCTTTTAGAAGGTGAAGGCTGAGATCTAGGTCCAAACTTTGTTGAAAAACCCACTTTGAGGTAGCTAAGTGTAATTAGGGTAGTATAGAAATATATTTCATAACTTTAATTCCATGTTTTTCTAAGAGACGCAATGATTTCTAGGTTATCATTGACCAACTAACTAATTCAGATCATTTCCTTCCAAATCAAGGGCTGAGTTCAATGGATAAATTATGATTCTTGAGAAAATATGAGATCCTATGATTGCATAGAGTTCCTTAAATGGTTTTTAATCAAGATAATCAATTCATTTCCTAGTTAGGGAAGATCTTATAGGAGGAATTTAGGTCCTAGTTGTGGTTATGTGAAATAGTTCATCTCTAGGAAAATAGATGGACAAAAAGGGTTGTTTAAGTTCTCAAGGATAAATCATGTGCTTAAATGATTTATTTTAATGAGAAGTAGTCTAATCACCTACCTCGAATGTATTTTTCATATAATAACAATTATCACTACACAATAAGTATGGAAACTTTTGAGGACCGATATGGGAGACCTTACAGGTCTCCCCTTTGTCGGTTGATAATTGGTGACCCATCTTATATGGGGCCCTAGATTATATGATTGGAAATGGAGAAGGTTCAAGTGATCTAGGAGAATATGAGGATAGTTTAGATCCATCAAAATTCCCATGCGGACTGAAGATGGAGGCCTTTGTATTTCTATGAGGGGAGTCATGTGTTTTTGAAGGTCTCATATTGACAACGTTTGAGGAGAACTAGTTGGTGAAGCAACCTATCCCTATGGTTAATTAGTTCATTCCAAATTCTATATGAGGTAGGGGAGGTTTCTTATGGAAAGGATTTACCCCCATAATGTGACTGAGTATATAATTTTTTCAATGTATCATGATTGGGGAATATATTTATAATCCATCAAACATTATCTACTGAGGTGAACTAGAAATAAAATATGACACCGGCTTTAAGGAGTGCCGAGTAGAGATTGAGGAAAGTTATAGAATCCCATTCATGGGAGAGTGATTCCATTAGTATGTATCTTGTAGAAACATGGGAATATTTAGGATATATTTTGGGAGCATGATAATCATATATAAGATCATTTCCCCCACCAATTTCAGTGACTTGTACTTTTTGTGATGAAAATCCTTGAATGTGGGGAGGATATAAAAACTGATATTTTTTATTTCCAAACCACTGAATATTTTTAATAATATTTTTTAATTTCTTTTTGTGTCTAGTTTGTTTTTAAAAGAATCATGGGTCATCAAAAAATATTAATTATATTATTTTTAGTCCACGTGGTAATAAGACATATTATATTTTTATATGATTACTATATAAAAATTTTAGTACATTCATTGTGTCCAAAATGAGGGTATTTTCCTAGAGAAGATTAATATTTCAGTCCAATCATTAGTTCATATCACTGAGCCTTTTAGGTACTTTTTTCAATCAGTAGTTCATAAAGTATTAAATTATAATCATTTCACTAATCCTTTAATTATAGGATTAACTATCACTAATAAACATGACACTAGTGGAGATATAGAGGACCTTTATTTGATTGGGCATCGATGGTGTTCATAGATCGAGATCAAATACTTGAATTTTGGTGATTCACCAATGAGGAAGAGTTTTATTCTTGGTTTTCATGAATCATTCTCTGTTATATTTTATATTTATATAGAAATAATTTAAATTTCCATGGTATAGATAACTAAAAATTCATTCATTAGTTCTTATCAATCAAGTTGAATTGAGAACCCATTTTTCATCATCAATATTTTATCATAGATTCCAAATCTATACACATTCATCAATGAATAAGTGTGAAAACAAGGATTGGTTGGTTGAAATCATGTCAGGCACTACTCTTTCTCCTTCACCCTTGTCCATCTCCTCTCTCATGATGAGCATTCATTTTCAGTCATCACATTTTCCAAATGTTTTTTAATGTGTTTCTGATATTGTGTATCAGTCATAAATAGGGAAATGAGGTGTTTATTAAATTGTCGAGTGGAAAAGGGTACATATTTGGTGTAGTCTGGTGGTGATCAGTGTGTGAAATAGGCCCCATGAGATGTCATGATCATGGGTTTTGACATGAGATAGTGCTAGCCATGGAGGCTTGACTCGAAGGCAAAAACAGGAATGAGAGGAAGTACAAATAGATACTTGATATAACAAAACAACCTGAATACCCTCTCAAAATGGTACCCAACCCAATCTTCCACATGCCTAAAGGGAATTACCAATCCCCATTGGCTGGTGACTTGAACCTAACCATTAAAAAACAACCTAAGGGAATGATTTCACCCAACCAGATGTAAAAAAAAGTAATATATACACATAATAGAAATAAATAATAAAAGATACAAATATATTTCATAACATAAAACAAATTGAGAAAACCGAACAACTAAAAAGTTGAAACAATATCCAATTACAAGTACAACCATAAAGGACTACCAAGATAGAAAAACCAACCACTCAATGTGATATTGTGAGAAGACTCCCACCATCACACCGATCGCACCACAATCTGGAACAAGATCAAACAAAAGATATAGAGATAATCATGATGGAATATCACCATTGATCAACAAAAAAATAGCACAATGCAATGGTGCTACCACATTCAAAGGAAATAAATAAGAAGAAAGGTTCCCTTACCCTAAGACATGCCACACAACTTCCCTGATGATCCAATGCCAAACAAATCAATCCAGATCAAATATAAGTTCCAAAAATATCTGGATAATGGTTTTAGTTCAAGATAAACAAGGGATATGGAAGAATTAAATAAAATCAACTAATGTATTACCCTAAAATCTCTATCCATGACATTTAAATGGTGTATAAATCATTTACATGTCATGTAATCCTCAAGACTCAGATACACTGACAAACCCATTACCTTTTTAATAAAACACAATATTTTAAAAATTCATGTCATGTAACTATTACATGGAATATAATTCTTTAACAGTATGTGAAATTTTCATGGAATCTACCCTACAGAACTTATATGTTGTGTACTCTCATTACACAGTGTGTATTTTTCCTATAGACTGAAAAAACAGCACAATCTTATATAAAAAACCCAAACCAAGAAGGGAATTATCTAAACGTGGGGAGAAACCCATACATCCATTAACAAATTTATAATCAAACTATATTAATTAAAATAAACATATATCCCTGAAAATTAGGGTATTTTTCTTAGAAAATTTTCTCTATCCATAGAATTCCCTAGAAACCCCCCATTATAGAGGAAAAAAATCTAAGAGAAGATAATTACTTGAAAGAGGGTAACAGGATGTTACAAACTACCCACCATAAGACTCTTAGACCCAGAGAAGTCAAGAAGAATAATGATGTCCAATAAAGAGGTGAGAGCACTAATCCATCATCAAAAACTCACACTCCCAAGTCTCATGATAATCTGAACCATTCTACCATATCACTCAAACCAATGGAATAGACTTCCCATGAAATACTTTCATGTGATTGTAAAATGTCTCAATTGGCTGATCAATCATAGAAGAATTTGGCTCTAACTCAATATCTTCCCAGCTTATTACATTATAGGGATCAGGATGGTACTTCTTAATCTTTGATATGTGGAAAATATCATGTTTTTATTTCAATTGAACTTGAAATGCCAACATATAGGAGACCTTCCCAAGACGATCAGTATCCTCAAAAGGTCAAAAATATCATGGAGCTAACTTTTCCTATTTTCCAAGATAATGGTAACTCATCCGTGGATAAACATTCAAGAAAACCTATTGTAACATCCACGACCTGGAATCCACCAAACCGGTGCTCCGATCTGGGTGGTTACATGACCTTAAGTGCGCCTCCTCGTATGCCAAAGGCTACTGACTAGCAGCGGGGGTCTATGTAGTCAAGTGGAGAGACTATACCCCCTTTTTATCAGAGTAAGCCACAACAGAATAAACCAAATAGCAGAAACAATAACCAATAAACAAGGAACATGTATAACAAACATTTCCAACAGTAAATATGTCATGTCATGCTACAAGTGCAAATGTGAACAAATCCCAAAATAAAGACAATGGCCAAATCCCTAAAATGGTCCCAACTCCATGTCTGGATCCTCCAACAAGTGCTACGCATGTCCACTCACTATCTAGAAAGGACCTTTTCCCTTCTCCTGACCTGCAAACTTGAAGTCTGCTCAGGTACCCAACGGTGGCCCGAGCAGGGTGTGAGTACAACTCAGTAGGCCACCACCAATAGTGTATACAAAATATCCAGTATGAACAGGTAGTGCATGCAAAAGGAATATGAATGACAATTGCCAAGTAATTAATTAAGTCCCTATTAACAAGTTCAGAACCAAGCCATTTCCATTCCATTACCATTCATTTATTACCAATTATCATCACTTACAACTTCATCAAACATCCATGGGTTAATCACTTTCGTTATGTTACATGGGTCTAAGGCCAACAATCAAATGCAAGAGGGTAAACACATCGTTATCCTATATCACTAGAACTAACCCCTCATAGCAACCATAACCTCACCTCGAAGCCTTAGTCCGGGTGGATGCAACCGTCAGGAGAATAGACATTTAGTCCCCTTTCCTAACCTGTGCATTTAGGGTGGAGTTTAGAACCTTAGTCTTCACTTGACCCGTGGGTGTAGATCCTCATGTCATACCCCACTCTATGAATCCATGTGCACATGATTATATATAAGTAACCACTAACCATCCAAACCATTTCCCTTCAACAAACACTATTCACAACAACCCCATGGGAATCCACATCATGCCTTAACCCATTAACACATTACCATTTCACATCATTTAACCTTTCACCCAATTCCCATGTGTTATGCCTATCTCACTAAGCATTCATCATTAAACCCATAAGCTATCCCATTATGGTTCTTATTTAGTTTACACATTAACCCATTTAACCCATTCATCATTCCCATGAATCAACTATTCATTCCATTCCAATTAACCCTTTTTGGTTATTTCTATGTCTAGGTGAATAACATAACTTCTATTCAAAGTTCATCCAAACATGCCAACATATTTATCAAGGGCTCTACAATTCATTACAACAAGGTCACTTGTTTAAAATCAATCCCTAAATTCGGGAAAAGCCAGCACATCCCATGGATGGCCCCAACTAGGTCAAGTCTATCCCTACACATCCCACAGGGATTGTGAGGGTTCCCATTTACCGATTTAAGCATCGTTATTATCAAACATGCCATGTTTATTCAAAACATAACCATAGGAAAGCAAGAACACATCTAAACATGCACAAATACCCAAAGAAACTATGGGATATCACTTGTAGACCACCTAACTCGAAACCGCAGTTGAAAGCACTCTAAATCGAGTCCTTAGACCTCAATCCAACCAACCTTTGGAGCTTCAACGTAAAACTCACCCAAAAATTAGGGTTTTATAGCTTCAGAACGAGAGGGAGAGAAGATGCAAAACCTAAACCAAAAATAGAACCAAGGATGAGATTAGCCTTACCCGGAACATCAATCTGCAACCAACGGCACCAAAAACGCCATATAATCGAAGGAGATACACCCTTGGGATTCTTGGGTTTTCCATGTTCGTCGCTAGGACTGGGAGGGGAGGAAAGGAGGAAAATCCCAAGTGGGTTTTAAAAGCCCAGAGTGGAAAACATGTAATTTTTCCCAACATTAATTGGTCGCACGATTTTTCCACACGGTTTGGAAAACCGTGTGCAAACTATGGGCATGCCACTGCCCGGAGGAGGGAGAGTCACATGATTTAGCCACACGGTTTGGAAAACCATGCGCAAACCGTGCACATGCTTCAATCTGTAAGAAGAGGGGTCGCACATTCCACCAGGGGCAAGCCGCACGGTTTACCTGGTCGTGCACCCTGGCTTGGCTTGCCCAGATTTCTTTTCTTTCGTGCCCCAAGCCCCTAGGAACACCCCCAATGCCTCTCATACTTTAAGAAAACATTTTAAATCCAAAAAAACAAATGATTCAACCCAAAACACAACAAAACATAACTTTCCAAAAACCGAGATCTTACAACCTCTACACCTTATGACGGATCATCCTTGAGCCGAGTTTCCAAGCCTCATTGATCCACCGAAGAGAAGAGTTCGGGCCACCGAGCCCGCATATCTGATTCCCACTCCCAAGTTTCTTCTTGAACTATACATGCTGCCATAGTACTCGCACTAATGGCACAACCTTGCCTCGCAAATCCTTTTCACTACGATCCACCACACGAACCAGATGCTCCTCAAAGGACGCATCAACCTCAAGCTCCACATCCTCAACATCAACCACATGAGATGGGTCAGGGTGATACCATCAGAGCTACGACACATGAAACACATCATGAATCCCACCATACCACTGTGGAAGAGCCAAACGGTAAGCCACTAGTCTGATCCTCTCCACAATCTCAAAAGGTCCCACATACCTGGGTTCCAACTTACCATGTTTTTGTATCCGATGGTGACCCAACCTTGGTGAAACCTGAAGGAACACTTTATCACCCACCCTAGACTCAAGAGGTCTACGCCGCCGATCTACATATGACTTCATCCTACTCTAGGCCGTATCCATTCACTTCCAGATAAATTTAACTCTCTTTGAAGTCTCATGCACGAGACTTGGTCCCAACAACTCAGATTCACCGACCTCTAGACAACGCAACAAAGATCTACATGGCCTCCCGTAAAGTGCCTCAAATGGTGCCATCTGAATCGTAGCCTGAAAACAGTTGTTCTCAGAAAACTCAACCAACGATAGGTGTCTCTCCCAAGAACCACCAATGTCCAATACACAAGCTCTTAACATGTCTTCCAACACTTGAATCATACGTTCTGACTGCCCGTCGGTCTGCGGGTGGAAATTTTTACTCAAAAACACCTGCGTACCAAGAACCTTCGGAAACCCTTGCCAGAAATGCATTGTGGAACACAGATATCGGTCCGAAACTATGTTCAGCGGCACACCATGCAACCGCACTATCTCCCGAACATACAGCTCACCCAACTGGTCGACTTTAAAGGTCTCCTGAATCGGTAAGAAATGAGACATTGTCGTTAACCGATCCACAACCACCCATATTGCGTCATTCTTCCATAGCATCCTCAGAATACCCATGACAAAATCCATGGTTACATCATCCCAAATCCATTCTAGAATAGCAAATGGATGCAACAAACCACCTGGGCATTGATGCTCGGCCTTCACCTGCTGATAGGTAAGACACCTTTCCACAATGCCTGGAACTTCCTTCTTCATTCCATACCACCAAAACCGCCTTCGAATATCATGGTACATCTTGGTCAAACCAAGATGCACTTACCACTTTCATGCATGGAACTCTTGCATCAACTCTTCCCGCACACTATTGGCACAAACACATGTTCACGAACACGAACAACACCGTCCACACCGACGGCCCAGCCAGAAGGTGGCTCCCCACATTTAAGATTTTCCTTCATGTACAAACACTCAGGATCATGAAGTTGACCTTCCTTAACTCGACTCAAAAGCATCGAATCCATCATTATTGAAACAAGAGTGACCTGAACACTCTCCTCCTGCACCTCTAGGTGCATTTCTGTAAACAAAGTCATCACCTTCCACTCAGTTTTGGACTCATTAACCATTTGATTCTAAACCTTCCTGCTTAGAGCATCAGCAACACTATTTCCCTTTCCCGGCGTGTACACCAAATCAAAGTCAAAATACTAGAGATATTCAACCCATATTCGCTGCCAGAGATTTAGATCTCGAGGTGAGAAGATGTACTTTAAACTCTTATGGTTAGTAGACACGGTAAATCATTCTCCCAATAGATAGTGCCTCTATAACTTCAAGGCGTGCACTACCACAGCCAACTCAAGGTCATGAGTGGGGTAGTTCCACTCATGGCATCTCAACTGTCTTGACCCATAAGCCACAACCCGCTCATCCAGCATCAACATAGACCCAAGTACGATTTTGGACGCGTCACAAAACACGATGTACTTCTTACCCGGCTCGGGTAAGATCAAGATAGGTGCGATTGTCAACCACTTCTTCAACTCTTGAAAGTCATTATCACAAGGTTGAGACCACTCGAACCAGGTTCCATTATTATTCAAGCCCAAAAGTGGTGCTGCCAAGCGAGAGAAATCCTGAATGAACCTTCGGTAATACCCGGCCAAACCCAAAAAACTCCGAAAATCAGAAACACTCTTGGGCTGCTCCCAAGATACAAATGCTTACACTTTCTCTGGATCCATTGACACACATGCCTCTAAGATGATGTGACCCAGAAAATGTACCTCACCTATCCAGATTTGACACTTGGATAGCTTGGCGTATAGCCGATTCTCTCTTAGCGTACCCAAGACGACGTCAAGATGTTGGGCATGATCGTCTTGAGTTTTCGAGTACACTGAGATATCGTCAACAAAGACAACCGCGAACCGGTCTAGATAGGGATGAAAGTTCTGGTTCATCAAAGCCATAAACACCGCCGGTGCATTTGTCAAGCCAGAAGGCATTACCACAAACTCAAAAAGAATGTACCGACTCTGGAAATATTTTCGTGGTATATCGGAAGACCTCACCCTCAACTGGTGATAACCGAACCTCAGATAAATCTTAGAAAACACCGATGCACCCCTCAACTGATCAAACAGGTCATCAATTCTCGGAAGAGGGTACCGATTTTTCACCGTCATCTGATTCAACTTTCGATAGTCAACACACAGCCTTAATGAACCATCAGCCTTCTTTTCAAAAATCAAGGGAGATCCCCAAGGAGACGTACTAGGATGGATAAACCCCTTACGCTCCAACTCCTCCAGCTGAACCTTCAGTTCCTGGAGTTCTTTCAGTTCCATTCGGTATGGCAGAATATAAACTGGCTCCGCTCCCAGCAGCAACTCAATCGTGAATTCGACATCCTTCTCGGGTGGTAACCCCACGAAATCCTCAGGAAACACATCCTTAAACCGATCCACCACAAGAGGGAAAACAGATTGTTCCCCTATTTCATTATCATCAAGCACGAGGCATGCCACTCGAGCCATGTGTCCACTCATCTGTTGACAAAACGGCCCCGCACGCCATGCTCGAACATCCCATTCGCCACGGTGGACATAAGCGTCACCCTCAAGTGACCTCAATGATACTCTATGATAGTAACAGTCTATGTGCGCCCAATACAACACCAACCAATTTATTCCCAAGATTAGGTCAAATTCTGACATCTCAAGAACGAAAAAATCCCACAGAAAATGATACCCAATGAATTCCAAGTCACACCCCTTGTATTGCTTGATATCCTCAACCCACACCCCCAACAGAGTGTCAATTAACATCACCCCACACACCCCCTCCACAGGTAAACCCATCACTACCACAAGTTGAGCAGAGAAAAAAGAGTGTGTGGAACCAGTGTCAAACAATGCCCTAGAAAAAGTAGAAGCTACAAGGATCGTACCTCAAACAGTCGATGTTCCCACCTCGCCATCACCAGGCACAAACTGAAATGCCTAAAGATGAATTTCCTTTCTACTCTGGGCTCCAGCCTGAATGCCATGCACTGCACTTCCCTACTGACGTGAGAGATCTTTCCCAGGAGTTCCACGTCCACCCTCCCAACCAGTACGGCCTGTGGTGCTCCAACTGCCTGCCTGATATGAAGCAACTGATCCCCTTCCCATATCTTGTACCTACCTTCCACCATTATACTCGCCCACCTACTGAGGGTTCCTGCAGAATCTCTGCACAAGCCCCATACGGCCGCACGAATGACACTCAATTGGAGTTCAAGGACACTGACCACACATATACCCCGGCCTACCGCACTTATAGTAGAACACCTGATTTCCGCTCTGAGAGGTTGACCCTATCTTCCATCCACTTTACAGACTTCCACCATGATGTGAGCTCTCATGGGGTCGCTTTTGACCTTCGGTAGCTGCACCACTCGTCTGTCCCATTGGCACCACAAGCCCACTACTCGAAGCTACCTTCAGGTTTCCTTCCGAGATCAGTGCCTGATCTACTACCTCAGTGAACCTATTCAAGAGGAATATGTTTACTTGAGACCTGATCTCATGTCTCATCCCATCTTGGAAACGCCTTGCTACTACTGCCTCATCCCCTGCTAACACTGGGAAAAAGCATCTCAAATCAGTGAAGTGACTAGCATAGTCCATAACCAGTAGAGATCCCTGAGTCAGGATCATAAACTCTGAATCCCTCTCCTACCTCAAAGTCTCTGGGTAAAAATGCTCCAGAAACATTTCCTGAAAAACCTTCCACGACATTCCCTCAGCCTGCCAGATTTGAGCCTGAATGTCCCACCAACGCCTAGCCTAGCCTCGCAACATATAAGTGGCCAACTTCACTCGATTTTCAACATGGGTCTCTAGATGGTCCAGTATCGTCTAGATAGACTCTAACCAGAACTCTGATGCTTCTGCCCCACCCTCTTCGGTGAAGGTCAGAGGGTGCTGCAGTTGGAACTCCTTGGTCAGCTCAAACATACTCTGTGCAACCTGCCCTGGGACCCGATCCATCATCTACATGATGTGAGCCAAGTTCTCTCGGAAATGGTCTTCTCCACCTTCATTGATCGCCACCTTTTCTTTCTCCTCTACTAGAGGAGTGTTCTCAACAACATCCTCTTGTTTCCCAACTGGAAACAAATGTCATGGTCGAATTTATCTATAATGCCAAGCACAAGATTTTAGAACGCATACCATAAACATTCATGACTCCATAAAAATCTCTTTACTAGCTACAACAACCCATTTTTTATACACTAAACCAATAACATTTTCCAATTTTTTTCAAACCCTATTATTTCATTAAACATCATTTAACCACTTGTTTCATTTCATTCCTCTCATTTTTTTTTGGTTTCATGAAATGCATGATGCACCCTACTCTTCTGCCTCACACACCCACCCCGTGCGTGTTCCTAACACAATGCATGTCACCTATCTCCCTAGGTGCCTAAAAAGGATGCATGAATGAAAATCCTCATGCTGTTAAGGCCACGAGCCAAATATCATGAAATAGGCACATCAAACCACATGTACATCACCCAACGGTAAAATATCATCAACTGTAACAACACACAACCAAGAAAAACAATTCCCGCCCAGGGTGACTTGGGTTTTCCATCGTACTTGGGTTAGCTACTCCCAAGAATGAGCTTCTTACCAAGTCCCGACATGTCTAATCCATTGGCTACCAATCCCAAATAACAAAACCTCAGATAAGGAGAAGAAAGACCCCCTATGATACCACTTTGTAACATCCCCGACCCAGAATCCACAAAACCAGTGCTCCGAGCCGGGTGGTTACATGACCTTAAGTGCACCTCCACATACGCCAAATGCTGCCGACTAGAAGCGGGGGTCTATGTAGTCATGTTGGGAGACTATGCCCACTTTTTATCAGAGTATGCCATAACAGAATAAACCAAATATCAGAAATAATAACCAACAAACAAGGAACATGTATAGAAAACATTTCCAACAGTAAATATGTCATGTCATGTTATAAGTACAAAAGTGAACAAATCCCAAAATAAATACAACGACAAAATCCCCAAAATGGTCTCGGCTCCATATCCGGATCCTCCACCAAGTGCTACCCATGTCCACTCACTATCTAGCAAGGACCTTTTCCCTTTTCTGGACCTAAAAACATGAATACTGCTCAGGTACCCAATGAAGCCCGAGCAGGGTGTGAGTACAACTTAGTAGGCCACCACCAACGGTGTCTAAAAAATATCCAGTATGAACAGGTACTGCATGCAAAAGGAATATGCATGACGATTTCCAAGTAATTAATTAAGGTCCCATTAACAATTTCAGAACCAATCCATTGTCATTCCATTACCATTCATTTATTACCAATTATCATCGCTAACCATTTCATCACACTTCCATGGGTTAATCACATTTCTTATGTTACATGGGTTTAAGGCCAACAATCACATGAAAGAGGGTAAACACATCGTTATCCTATATCACTAGGACTAACCCCTCATGGCAACCATAACCTCACCTCAAAGCCTCAGTCCGGGTGGATGCAACCGTTAGGATAATAGACCCTCAGTCCTCATTCCTAACCCGTGCATTTAGGGTGGAGTTTAGAACCTCAGTTTTCACTCGACCCGTGGGCATAGATCCTCATGTCGTACCCTACTCTATGAAGCCATGTTCACATGATTATATATAAGTAACCATCAACCATCCAAACCATTTCCCTTCAGTAAACACTATTCATAACAACCCCATAGGAATCCACATCATTCCTTAACCCATTAACACATTACAATTTCACATCATTTAACCATTCACCCAATTCCCATGTGTTATGCCTATCTTACTAATCATTCATCATTAAACCCATAATCTATCCCATTATGGTTCTTATTCAGTTTACACATTAACCCATTTAACACATTCATCATTCCCATGAATAAACCATTCATTCCATTCCAATTAACCCTTTTTGGTTTTTTCTAAGTCTATGTGCATAACCTAACTTCTATTCTAAGTTCAGCCAAACATGCCAACATATTTATCAAGTTCTTTATAATTCATTATAACAAGGTCACGTGTTTAATATCAATCCCTAAATCTGGGAAAAGCCGACACATACCATGGATGGACCCAACTAGGTAAACTCTATCCCAACACATCCCACGGGGATCGTGAGGGTTCCCATTTACCGATTTAAGCATCGTTATTATCAAACATGCCAAGTTTTTTCAAAACATAACCATAGGAAAGGAAGAACACATCTAAACATGCAAAAATACCCAAAGAAACTATGGGATATCACTTGTAGAGAACCTACCTCAAAACCGCGGTTGAACGCACTCTCAATCGAGTCCTTAGACCTCGATCCAACCAACCTTTGGAGCTTTAACCTAAAACTCTCCAAAAATTAGGGTTTTAGAGCTTCGGGATGAGAGGGAGAGAAGATGAAAACCCTAAACCAAAAATAAAACCAAGGATGAGATTAGCCTTACCTGGAGCTTCGATCTGCAACCAACGGCGCCAAAAACGCCTTATAATCGAAGGAGATCCACCCTTGGGAAGCTTGGGTCAGCCAAGTTCGTCGCTAGGGCTGGGAGGGGAGGAAAGAAGGAAAATCCTGAGTGGGGTTTAAAAGCCCAGAGTGGAAAACATGTAATTTTTTCCAACTTTAAGTGGTCGCAGGGTTTGTCTGCATGGGTTGGAAAACCGTGCGCAAACAATGTGCATGCCACAGCCCCGAGGAGGAGGAGTTGAATGATTTATTAGCACGGTTTGGCCAAGAATCCACAAACCGTGTGCATGCTTCTATCCGGAGGAGGAGGGGTCACACAGTCTAGTAGAGGCAAGCCTCACGGTTTACCTGGTCGTGTGCAGGTTGTGTGCCCTGGCTTGGCTTGCCCAGATTTCCTTCCTTCCGTGCCCCGATCCCCCCAGAACACCCCCAAGGCCTCCCACACTTTCAGAGAACATTTTAAAGCCCAAAAAACAAAGGGTTAAACCCAAAACACAACAAAACATACCTTTCCAAAAATCGGGATCTTACACCTATCCTTCTAAGGAAAACTCCAAAGGATGATGTCGTTTATCTACATAAGGATTCTATCGAATATATTCTATATTTATACACCGATGTATCTCATGAATCCTCAAAGACATCTCCTAAACAAGACTTGGTCCAACAAGAGAGTCCAAACCCTCCTCTGACCAAAAAATATGTGATATGCATGAGTTACCATAAGAATTATTTAAAGGATATAATATAATTGTCAATTGATAATTTTTCTTATAAGAAAACTAAACTAGTACTAGATAGAAATCCCATAATCAACCAAAATCCAATACACGAGCATGAATAATATACTCTAAAATCTGAATAGAACACTCCATATGACCCTATGTCTGTGGATGATAAGTTATACTCAATTGGACATGAGTCCCCATCACCTCATGGAGACTCCTACAGAACCGAAAATTTAACCTAGGATCCCTATCTAAAAAAATTGCAGAAGGATCCCTGTTTAACCACACAATTTCCATCACATACCACTTACCCATATCATCCACTTTAATGGTGTCTTTGATGGGGATGAAATGAGATGAATTTATCAACCTATCAATCATCTCCCATATATAATTCCTCCCTCGGGGATTCCTTGGTAATACAACAATATATTTCATGGATACCACATCCCATTTCCATAATGGTACTGGAAGATGCTAGAGAAAAACAATGTTTTTAAAATTCTCTACCTTTATCTATTGGCTAGTGTAACAGCGGGACACATAATCATCAATGTCATGCTTCACACTCAGGCATCAAAATCATTGTCTCATGTAATAATACATCTCTGTAATTCCTAGATTAAAGGCCCATAAATAATCATGAAAATCAAACTAAACTTAATTCCTCACAGATGATGGGAAGAAAAAATTTTCACCAAAACTGTGAATACCATATGAAGAGAGAGACCAACCAAAAATAGTCTCCCCACTATATAAGGATTCTTTAATTCCTCTATATTCAAAATTATAATACTAAATTTTCAGAATATACTCAAGAAGAGATGAGGATAATTGAACTCTATTCAGAACCATGCCTAAAACATCCTCTTAAGAATCTTGATGAAATTTTGAAAAAATTACCATTATGTTCTACTCTTCTTTCAATTCCAAAAAATCTTGAGATAGAATTTTCATACTATAAGCATCTATAATTACATTCCCCTTCATGGGGTGTAGGTGATATCAAATTGAAATGTCTAAAAGAATTCCACCCACCACCTCTCTCTAATATTCAATTCTTTCTGGGAAAATATATATCTCAAACTATTATAGTAAGAAAATACTAAGAAACTTTCCCCAAATAAGATAATACCTCCAACACTTAAGAACATTCATAACTATTTAAATCACTAAATCATGAGTGGGTTAATTCTTCTCATGTGGTTGAAGCTGAAGATAGCCATAAAATATCACATGATCATTCTGTATAATCAAAAAACCCAAACCAGCACTATAAGCCTCCTAGAAAACCATATACCCCTTACTGGGATTAGGTAAGATAAAAATAGGATATGATGTCATAATTCATTTTAGATCATCAAAATAGAATGACATCTTTCATCCCATGTGCATTTCACCCCTTTTCTAGTAAGATCAATCAAAATTGATTCCAACATTGATAAATCCTTGATGAATCATCTATAGTATTCCGAAAGACTAGGGAATCTCTAAATCCCAAAGATATTTCATGTCTCTTCACATCAAAAATATCATTTAACTTCTTTTGATAAATTGATAAACCATGCTCAGAAATAACATTCCCAAAAAATTTCACATCTTGAATCTCAATGTTTCATTTAGAAAGCATCTGATACAAATGGTGACTTCACAAAATTTCAAATACCTAACTCATACAGTTCTTATGATCATTATTAGATCCTGAGTGAACCAAAATATCATCTACAAACACAACCAAATAAGTGTTGAGATATGGATGGAATATCATATTCATAAAATCCATAAAAACCACAGGATCATTAGTTAGAACAAATGTAATCATAAGATATTCATAGTGTCCATACCTTATCATAAAATAAGTCTTTACTATATCAAACATACAAACTTTGAGATGATGATAACCTGACTGAAGATAAATCTTGGAAAACCACTTCCCCCACACTAATTGATTAAACAAATCATCCACATGAGGAAAAAGATACTTGTTCTTAAATGTTACTCAATTGAAATTTTGATATTCCAAAAAAAATAAGTGAACCATCTTCCTTCTTAGAAAATTGAACTAGGGTTTACCAAGGTAAAACCCAAGGGTAAAAAATAATCACCACCAGATCATCTAACTGGATATTGAGCACTTTTATTTCTTCTAGTTCTATATGATAAGAAGGTACTGATATTAGTTTCATAATAAGAACCAGATAAATCATAAACTCTACCTATCTCTTTCTCTCTTTGGAGGAATATCAAGGAAATATTTTTTGGGAAAACAACAATAAATAATTGAAAAATAATGGTAAGATCCAAAATAGAAGAGACATCATCATACATAAATTCTACTAAAGACAAAAAACTCTATAGTTCTGTTCAGGAAGGTCTGACATGACCAGAACTCGGGTACCACTCTCCTTGAAACACATATGAGCTCCCATAGACCGAAATACATAACACACTGATAATAACAAACAAATTCAGCTCAATATGAAAAAATACAGACTTTCTCAATAATGAAATAAAACATATCTAGATCAAGAAAAATAAAAATCCAGACTAACTTTGTATCAGATATCGATAGCACAAAAGAAGGAAAATGAAACCCATGATCTTTCCTATTCGAAATTGGTTTCACTAAATCTATAAAAAAGGACATGAGATCCATTGGAAGGGTAAGTATATTATTATAATGGACAAATATAAATGAGTGGTAAGAACCAATATCAAATAACGAAACCGCTACTAAATAGTCAATAAAGACAGTACCTCTCACGGTTGTTGCACCCACATCTACCTACACTATAAAATCTTCTATTGAAAAAATTTACTTCACTCTTGAGACCTGTGGATGGAGACCTATAGTCTTTGAAGAATCTGACTTCCCTGTAATAGCCTTTAGAGCCAATGATCTCCGACCATATCAAGAAGTAGTCATGGCCTGACAAAAACACTATTGATACCATAACATCCAGAACTTTTACACATATTAGCAGGTGAAGTACATGAATTTTTGGTGTATACAACATATCCACACTAATATAAATTCAAAGTAACACTACCTTTCGTAACCATAGGTACCGAAGAGTCATGTTGTTGAGAACCACCTCCATCACTCCTATGATGATCCTACCACATCCTCTTTTTCCTTGACATGCCACTAAATTTCACAATTTGTGGAAGATAAGGAGAGGAATATCCAAAATTTACAGTAATATCCATTTATTCTATCATATTCTTGCATAATGCCTCTACATAGGTCAAAATATTCATCATAAATACATGTGATCTGATATCCAGTTTCAAACCTTGTATTTACTTATGATCTTTTAGCTGATCATTCTTCATAACCTCTCATGAAAAATGAAACATATTAGTAAACCAATTATTGTATGTTGACACTAAATTCACTCCTTGATACAAATACAGTAACTCTATAGACTTATACATCATCATTGAATCTTGATAAAACTTGTGTAAGAAAAGAGTCTCGAAACCCTTATAGTCCAAGCCCATGGGCATATCCATTTGTACCATAGAATCCTGCCAACTCTTGACCTAACCCTCAAGTATAGACATTGTAAACTTCACCTTTATATTCTTAGGTGATCTAGGAATTTAAATATCTGATCAATATTTTCAAGCTATTCCTCTACCTCTTGAGGTTCATTCATAACATTAAAGGATGGTGGCTTCGCATGAAATAACTCCCATGATCGATCTCTTTCTCACACATCTCCATAGTGTACCTCAACGACTATGTTATGAACTTGTGGAACATTTTGGTCAATATCATGAACTTCACACATGATAGCCTTGATAAAGTTCTAATCATTTAAAGGATTCCCTTGAGGAGAATCAGTTTCACCCTTTTATAGGAACTCTCAGAACACACCTCAGAAGCATATTGTTTCACACCAAAAAAGAATGATCAAAAAATAGAATAATATCATTTCAAACCAGAAAATCAATAAAAAATGATATTAACATAAAGAACTAGAAATAGGAGACACATATCCCAACATACCATGGTAACATTAGTCTCATCAGGGAATGATTTTGAAAAGAATTCATCAAAACATACCTCTAAAGTCCTAAAAATCCTATCTTTAGTCTACCAAACATCCCAAAATAATGACTCTTGTGGAAAGACCTCATTTGATACCAAACTACAATGAACCGACCTAAATACCCTCTAAAACTAGTACCCAACCTGATCTTCCACATTCCTTACGGGCATTCTCAAACCCCACGAGCTGGAGACTAGCACTCAGGTATAAATCAACTACCTAAGGGAATGATTTCTCCCAACCTAAAGTGAAAAAAAACATGCAATATAGACACATAACAGAAATAAATAGTGGAATATAAAAATATATTCCATAATAAAAAATAAAAAGTGAAAACCAAACAAAATCAAGAGTAGAAACAATCTCAAAGTATAACTCCAACCACAAAGGACTACCAAGATCTAAAAACCAACTACTACATGAGATATCATGGAAGGAATCCCACCATATCACCACTATATACTCAACTCAGCTAATAGAAAACCTCACAACCTCATTGTGGTTCCATTCCTTTCCATGCATCGAAATCCATAACTATGTATACATAATGATGAAGGGTTATATAGGGTGTGATCTAACAGGCTCAGTAGGTTCTCACCTAGGTGTTCCATATCAATTATCAAAAAAATAATCCAATTATGCTCAAATTTAACTAAAATAAGAAAGGATAATAGTTTAATATTTTTTTATCAAAAGCATGGAAAGTAGTTTAATTTCCCCTTTTCAACATTTCTATATAAATTTGGCAAATTAGTTTCAAATAATTTCATAACCATATATCAAAAAAGATATAACATGTACAAAAAAACCAAATCATGCATCATATATCATAACAAATCTATGATCGTGCATCAAAATAGTACAATCCAAAAGAAGAAGCATATTTAACATCAATACAGAGATCACACTAGGTCAGGATAGCTAGGAAACTTGTACTTGAAATAGAAAATTAGGTACACATCAAGCCACTAAACATATCTATCGAGTCTATATAGAAGAGTAACACCCTAGAAGGTGATCCTCCAAAATAATCTAACAATTCCCTGGAACAATAGGAATATGTATCATAGGAAATCTCCATGAGAAGACCCTATGATATTGTAATTTACCTTTTACTTTAACTTCTACCTAAGTAATCAAGGGTTACCATGTTCTCTATTTTCCAAACTATTTTATCAAAATATTTACATCAAACCATGCTTTGAAAACCATTTCAAAAAAATCATTTAAAAATCCTCTGAAAAACCTTTTCCATTTAAAAAAACTAGTGTAAAACCATATTTCCTTAAAACCAAGTTCCACACACACATAAAAATAAGTCATAAAAATCAATTTCATTTTATAAAAAAATATCAAAAATAGGATGAATGTAGTTCACCAACGCAACTTGAGATAGAACCACCTACCTCAAAATTTGGGTCGTAAATGCCCGTAATGGAATCCATAAAAAGGATGAAACCAAAAATGAAAACATAGGGCCTATAATCAATTTACACATCTTAGAATTGATCCAATTAAAAAAAGGGCCAGTGAAGAAGAAGAAACAACACATACCTCAAGAAGGAACACTCATCACACTATAACCAATAAAGGAAACGACCCCTGGAATAAGATATCAAAATGGATCTAGAGATAATCCAAAAGAAACATCACCATGGATCAATAAAACCAATAGAACAATGAAACAGTGATACTATGATCAATATCAATGAAGAAGTAGAAAGTATCTCTTACCCAAAGAGATATAATGTAGCTGTTATGATGATCCAACACCGAATGAATCAAACTGAATCGAACGGAGGCTCCTAAAATCACCAAATAAGGGCTCTAGGTTGAGAGAAAGAAGGATTTTGGAAAAATAAAATAAAAATATACTGATTTAGTTCCCTAAAATCATGTTCTATGACATTTATATGGTGTATAAATAATTTACATGTCATGTAATACTTACGACTCATATATACAGAAAATACCGTCGCCTTTTTCTTAAAACCTGATATTTTAACATTACATGTAATGTAACCATTACACGATATTTAATTCTTTCACATTATGTACTAGGTTCATGAAATATACCCTTTATAACTTACATGTCATTTTTTCCTATCACACAGTCTGTATTTCTCCTACAGACTACAAAAAATGTAGACTCATACATGAAAATATCAAATCAACCTGGGCATTCTCCAAACTCAAAAAGAAATATGTAAGTACATTAACACATTTATATCTAGAATCAATTGATTCAAAAAACATATATCATCAAAATATAGTTCATTTTTTTAGAAAATTTTCTCCAACCTCGGGAGTCCCCATACACACCTAATTAAAGAGTAAAAAAAAGAAAAGATAATATAAAAACGGGTCACAGGATGTTATATCATAGCTGAAGTAATGGTTTCACAATGTGTTCAAAGGTATGTCAAGTGTTATGGGTGGTTAAAAGGGATTCATTACTAGATTTTACAAGTGTTTAGGATTCTATTGAGTAAGTTTATGATCACATGTTGTGTGATTTCTGAACCACACATCATTTTAATCAGGGAGTTATGGGTAGGGTTTCTAGAACCACATAAAATATCACATGGTGTGTACTTTTCATGTCACATATCATGTCTATAAGGTTTTATAACCAATGGTGCACTAGATTTAACACCTAGATATCCCCCCTAGACATGTATTTTGTGTTCTCTAGGGAACACTTCTTGTCTAGAGGTGACACAACTCCAGGCCTCCATTATACACACTATAGTTTTTAAATGATCCCCACATGTAATGTATAACAATATGAAATGATATGTATTTTGAAACCCTATTGTAGAATAGTGATAGTACATTTATAACTTTAGTTTGAGACTTATAGGACATGTCTAGTAGATTATATTTCATGAACTATGTTATATTTTGTATTTTTTTTATAACTTCTTACCCTAGTGTCAAAAATATAAAAAATAAATATTTTATTTTTATTAGTTTTCATATAGATCATACTTGTACAAACCTATTTAAAATAAAATAACATTAATGTAGAGACCCAAAGCTTGACGTACATGGACATTACATTACTTTTGCGGAATACTTAATACATAATAAAAATAGACCCACATGGACCGTAATAGTTTAGTGTCTTTGGAAACTCGGAATATAATCTTCTAATCGTGGTGAAAGATCTTCAACATCTCCCATAAAGATATTCTTTTTTTTAAACCTAAATCCTTTATTTTATGTCCTGGGGAAAAGAAAACATAAAAGGGTGAGCTCAAATGCTCAGTAAGGGTAAACAAAAGAAATATCAATTACGTCATATTCAGAAGAACATATCTTTTGGAAATATTAACCTGCAAAAGAGATCATAATTTCATAACATGGGATAAATCATAGTAGTGAAATGTAATCCCAATAATCATAACTTAAAACATGAAACTTTGTGGCATACACACATAATAATAGAGAATCGTATCTTATTAGTCAAGACTCATTGCCAAGACTATCTTAGTGGACAAAGTCCATTTCTGAACCGAGTCACCCTCGTTTCAGTCCTGTTTCACTGAACCGGTATAACCTACCGTTCCAGCCATGTCTATCTCATTAGATATAAAATCTTTACCCAATGAATTTGAGGGAGATATAGGTCCTACCCATCTCATAATGAAATCATTCTTACTTGTGCCACAAAATAAACGTACATCATTCATAATAACCCAACGAATAAAATGTGTTTCATAAACATCATCCCATCATCACATAATCCATATAAAAGAAATGGATATCATTTCATAATAAGAAAAGTAAAACCATGTCAATCATAGAGACATTAAACTTGAAACATACACATACGGAATAATTTCATCTTAGATGGAAAATGGTTTTGATAAAACACTTGTAATGAATTCTTGAGGAAAATATCCTTTCTTCTTCAAAATCAATTTCTTTTCACAAAACGTCATGAAATTTTAAAAGAAAGATATTTTGTTGAAAATAGTTATGAAATCCTTTGGCGGAATCTTCATGAAAATAAGGCTTTATAAAACCGTAAAAATCCATTCGTTCCATATAAGTTAAAAGAAAAACATTCTTTTCGTTATTTTGCCGGAAAAGTCAAAAAGTACCTCGTAACGTAAACAAAAGAAATATTCCTTACATACAATGTAGTAAAAGTCAAAAATAGGTAAAAATGAATTTAAACATACATGAAAAAACTTTTATAAAACATAGACATGGATGATAGAAATAACCCCAGTAAATACTTATGAATAAGCAATCTCGGATAAAAATGAGATTTGCAAAATTATCCATTACCTTATGTCCGATATGCTTTGTACGTATCTGAACCTCCTCTTCTTTGAAGCGCCTCTTTGAGACCTCCTCTTAGGGCACTAAAATTGGTCTTTGAGGAAGACCAGAACCTCTAGGATGTTTCTAGGGAAGTGGATAAGAGAATTTGGAAGAGTTTGGTTGAGCTTGAAAGCTCAAAGTGTTGTGAGGAAGAGAGGGAGGGGGTGCCCTTTTATAAGGGAGGATAGGGGCACCTTTGGAATAACTAAAAATATTATTTTATTATAAAGTCATGTTCGGTTATAAATAGCTCCGAATTGATATATTTCAAATCTAAGGTGGGGATGGGTCGAAATCCTCTCATCCAATAGAATTTAGACAAGTTTAGGTCATTATATTAACATTATCTTTTAGTTTTAACTCTTAGTTAATTAGATTGACATTTACCATGTCACTTTGTATTTTTATATTATATAGTTAATAAACATATAATATACATACAAGAGACCCCCAAGTTGGTTTTTATTAATATATATAACCTTATCTAAGTTATTTGGCCGAACCGTAGATTTTTAGGAATAAAATAACAATTAATAATATAATATTTTTTTAAAAAACTATTTTATGTCAATTTTGACACTATTCAATAGTTGATTTTTTTGAAACTCATAACAGAATTATTACTTCGAAAAAAGTTATTTACATCAATCCTAACATGTCATATTAACCTAGAAAATTAGTTTAGTTCATAAAAAGTCTCAAATTATATTTATTTGGGTATTTATAACATCAATTATGTCAATATTTCATTAATAAGATAATTACTACATCATCATTGTGCCATAAATAAATCAAATTATTTAATGTTTAAAAATTACAAATAAATTACCATTATGTAGGAAATCTTTTTATCTTTCTAATTAATACTTATAGTCGAATTTATCTTATTTATAACCCCATATTAAAAATGATTTACTTATTAAACATTGATTTTAACTATTTTAACCCTTCTTTAAATAAATTAATAATAAATGTCCTAATCTAATCCAAGTGGGTCTAAATGGTCATATTTTATTCCTAAGGTTGTTTTTGGTCAAATTACACTTGTCAAATAGAATTAGGACATGTGTTAGTGTAATAATAATATAATTTTTACCCTTAATTACCCTATTTACTTTTAACCGTGGTAAAAAAAAGTAAAAAGTTACTATTCACCAAAAATTATTTTCATCTCATTGAACCACATTTTAGTCATTGCTATTAACCGTGTCTCTCGGATTTTCGAAATTCCACTCACAGAAGCGGTAAAATTAAGTTTTATGAAAAATTCAGTTTTTTTAACTACCACTTAGTGGTTTCACTATTCATCAAAAATTGAAAGTTTTCAGAAAAATAACAAAAATTAGATCTAGGCTATATTTGATATTATGAATTCAAAAATGATGTCTATTTTATCAAATTCAAAACATCTCAGTTGCATTAATTAATTTAAAAATTAATTCCTATCGTCAAAACAAATAGCGTGTTCTTAAGAGATAATAACTATCAAAAGATTGACACTTGTTTATGTCTTGCTTAAATGTGAAATTACATCCAATGACCAACATTGTATTAAATTGTAAAAATATATTCTAAATATACTTTAAAACCACTCAAATTAATAATTTATCACTATTAATTATTTCTATTAAAAATATCGTTTTTAATTAAAATTTAGTAATTTTCACTATTCATCAGAATATGAAAGTTATCCGAAAAGTACCAAAATTTCACCCTAAGCTAATTTCGATATTCCGAATCCAAAAATAAAGTCCATTTTGAAAAATAAAATTTAAAAAATTTTAAAAAGTGTTTATTACTATTCATAACGGCTAGTTTTAATAATATATTAATAGCATATCGTTGTTTAGTGAAACTCGGTATTGCGTACTACACACGCTATCGAGGAAGGTCGTGATTGCGTGTAATGCAAGGAAAGTCAAGGATGCGTGTTGTGCAAGCTCCTTTTGGTGAAGCATACAACACAAGACATTAATGAAATTAAAAAGAATATTTTTCATAAAATCTCAGTGTGTTACATTCTACCCCCCTTAAAATTAATTTCGACCTCGAAATTCGTCGGGGTTATAAATGGTTTACTACTTGAAAGTTTCTTTAATAGAAACCCACATCGTAAAAAGGAATAACAAAACCATTCTTTAAAAACAAAAGTATGAAACGTAATGGTTACCCAAACAAACTAATCACTGGGTTTCCACATAGGTGAATATATGGATATGGAAGAGAAATCTAACCATCATGTTCTGATAAAGAGTGGTAGAGAACATGGCTATAGAAAATCCAGAAATCACAAAGCCATAAATTTGTGACGATCTAAGGTACCATCTGATTCATCAGATATAAGAGCACTAGGACAACATTTTTGGTTTTCAAGATCATTTCCCTAAATTTGATGAATTAAAAGAAATACTTACATGATTTTGGTACAATCTCACTGTTGTTCGTGAATTGAACAATTTCCACTTCATCCCTTAAATAAATGAAGTTGAATTTGTTATTGTGTTAGCAGATCATGTGATAGAATGATGGGTCATTCCATCTGTTTCAAACAAAAGGTTAACAAAAGTTATAAGTCCATCTTATGGTTAGATTAAATGTATATGGTTCCAAAAATGAACTTATACTTCATATATCATACTGCTTAATAAAATAAAACTAGTTTCTACTAAACAGGGACTTTCTGTAGGCCAGTGGTAGGCGATAGAGGCCATTCGCACTTCGGTTGTGGGTTCGATTTCCACAGCCTTGTCCGACGTGATGGGCTATTGCCCATCCTGTAGGTTGTCCTTTTTCTAAAGCTATATTACTATAACATCCCATCAATAATATCGAAAAAAGTTCTATCCTAACTTATGTCCAACATAATCCATTCAAATCTTTAGGCTTATCTAAAATACTTCGGTCCAAGCTCATAGTATAAAGAAAATGATTACTTGAAATTTCATCAACCAACCATCATTTATCCCCCATTATCTTGTTGGTCATATTCCAATCATGTGAATACCGTAATCATGTATTCTCTTGAAAAATGAATACCCATTAAACCTTAGTGAAAACAAGAATGCTGTCAAAAGTTTACTCTTTCCACATACCAAAATCCAAAAATTCTATATAGTCAAACCATGATATAACCTTCTCCTTATATTAGTCATGAGCTCATGAATACTATAACACATTTAATTTTCTCCTTATCCCTTCATTATGCCAATATCATATACTTTCCAAAAATACTGGTACCATTCCTCACATACTTTCAAAACTTAAGGAAATACAATAGTGTAACAATCCTTAGATGTCTCTTTATTCCATAGTACCATGAGATTATTTATACAACATTACACTTGATAAACATGTAATCATTCCACTACCTTCTTAAACCATTGACTGAGCTTCAACAATTCTTTCATCTCACATATCATTTGTAGTCTCTTCATCATCATCAACATAAATACTACCCATACGACCATACTGATTCTTTTCATGAGACTTTCCCTTAGGGAATTGGTTTGCATAATTCCCGTACATTCCACATTTAACACATTTAACCATTTTTTATGTCGTCGCAAGACCATTATCCTCGTCCCTGGTGTTAACTGAACCTTTTCCTTTGCACTTATTGTCTTTGTGTCCTTTTCCACACACAAAGCATCTTCCGGTTCCTTTGAAACATTCTCCTTGATGCCTCTTTCAACATTATTTACATAGTGGAAATTGAACTTTCTTTCCTCTATGATCATCATGAAACTCCATCTTTCTCTTATTAGCCGAGTCAAGAAACTTACCAAATTTTACTTTATTGATCATATTATGAGATTTATGATTCAACATAATAATGATGTTTGGACCTCCAAATCCCATTTAATTTGGTTTCTCATGAAGAATACCATTCCATTGTCCAGCATATCCTCCATTATCGTGAATCATCTTGTTTCCAGCCATTTTCTAAAACCCAAAAAGAATAGTGTGAGAGGAAAAAATCATGCTATGGAAAACAACATAATAAAGGGGGAGTACCCTTAATATCTAACATCTTAGGTAAAATTCTAAGATCGTTACCGTAATTCTAGGACAATATCCTATACTTATACTTAACCTTAGAGACATCCCTAGACATACCTTAGAAATATCTCTAGGGATCTCACTAAAATTTTTGCATCCTAGTTTCCAAAGGTTGACTAAACCTTTCCTCTAATACCAATTGTAGAGACCTGAAGCTTGACGTACATGGGCATTATATTGCTTTTGTGGAATACTTAATACATAAGAAAAATAGACACACAAGGACCTTAATATTTTAGTGTATTTGGAAACTCGGAATATAATCTTCTAATCGTGGTGAAAGATCTTCAACATCTCCCATAAAGATATTCTTTTTTTAAACCTAAATCCTTTATTTTATGTCCTGGGGAAAAGAAAACATAAAAGGGTGAGCTCAAATTCTCAGTAAGGGTAAACAAAAGAAATATCAATTACGTCATATTCATAAGAACATATCTTTTGGAAATCTTAACCTGCAAAAGAGATCATAATTTCATAACATGGGATAAATCATAGTAGTTAAATGTAATCCCAATAATCATAACTTAAAACATGAAACTTTGTGGCATACACACATAATAATAGAGAATCATATCTTATTAGTCAAAACTCATTTCCAAGACTATCTTAGTGGACAAAGTCCATTTCTGAACCAAGTCACCCTCGTTTCAGTCCTGTTTCACTGAACCGGTATAACCTACCGTTCCAGCCATGTCTATCTCATTAGATATAAAATCTTTACCCAATGCATTTGAGGGAGATATAGGTCCCACCCATCTCATAATTAAATCATTCTTACTTGTGCCACAAAATAAACATACATCATTCATAATAACCCAACGAATAAAATGTGTTTCATAAACATCATCCCATCATCACATAATCCATATAAAATAAATGGATATCATTTCATAATAAGAAAAGTAAAACCATGTCAATCATAGAGAAATTACACTTGAAACATACACATATGGAATAATTTCATCTTAGATGGAAAATGGTTTTGATAAAACACTTGTAATGAATTCTTGAGGAAAATATCCTTTCTTCTTCAAAATCAATTTCTTTTCACAAAACGTCATGCAATTTTAAAAGAAAGAGATTTTGTTGAAAATAGTCATGAAATTCTTTGGAGTAATCTTCATGAAAATAAGGCTTTATAAAACCGTAAAAATCCATTCGTTCCGTATAAGTTAAAAGAAAAACATTATTTTCGTACTTTTACCGGAAAAGTCAAAAAGTACCTAGTAACGTAAACAAAAGAAATATTCCTTACATACAATGTAGTAAAAGTCAAAAATAGGTAAAAATGACTTTAAACATACATGAAAAAACTTTTATAAAACATAGACATGGATGATAGAAATGACCCCAGTAAATACATACGAATAAGCAATCTCGGATAAAAATGAGATTTTCAAAATTACCAATTACCTTATGCCCGATATGCTTTGTACGTATCTGAACCTCCTCTTCTTTGAAGAGCCTCTTTGATACCTCCTCTTAGGGCACTAAAATTAGTCTTTGAGGAAGACCAGAACCTCTAGGATGTTTCTAGGGAAGTGGATAAGAGAATTTGGAAGAGTTTGGTTGAGCTTGAAAGCTCAAAGTGTTGTGAGAAAGAGAGGGAGGGGGTGCCCTTTTATAAGGGAGGAGAGGGGCACCTTTGGAATAACTAAAAATATTATTTTATTATAAAGTCAATTTCGGTTTTAAATAGCTCCAAATTGATATATTTCGAAGCTAAGGTGGGGATGGGTCGAAATCCTCTCATCCAATAGAATTTAGACAAGTTTAGGTCATTATATTAACCTTATCTTTTAGTTTTAACTCTTAGTTAATTATATTGATATTTACCATGTCACTTTTTATTTTTATATTATATAGTTAATAAACTTACCATATACATCCAAGATACCCCCAAGTTGTGTTTTAGTAATATATATAACCTTATCTAAGTTATTTGGCCGAACCTTAGATTTTTAGGAATAAAATAACAATTAATAATATAATATTTGTTTTAAAAACTATTTTATGTCAATTTTGACACTATTCAATAGTTGATTTTTTTGAAACTCATAACAGAATGATTACTTCGACCAAAGCTAATTAAATCAATCCTAACATGTCATATTAACCTAGAAAATTAGTTTAGTTCATAAAAAGTCTCAAATTATATTTATTTGGGTATTTATAACATCAATTATGTCAATATTTCATTAATAAGATAACTACTACATCATCATTATGCCATAAATAAATCAAATTATTTAATGTTTAAAAATTACAAATAAATTTCCATTATGGAGGAAATATTTTTATCTTTCTAATGAATTCTTATAGTCGAATTTATCTTATTTATAACCCCATATTAAAAATGATTTACTTATTAAACATTGATTTTAACTATTTTAACCCTTCTTTAAATAAATTAATAATAAATGTCCTAATCTAATCCAAGTGGGCCTAAATGGTCATATTTTATTCCTAAGGTTGTTTTTGGTCAAATTACACTTGTCAAATAGAATTAGGACATGTGTTAGGGTAATAATAATATCATTTTTACCCTTAATTACCCTATTTACTTTTAACCGTGGTAAAAAAAGTAAAAAGTTACTATTCACCAAAAATTATTTTCATATCATTGAACCACATTTTAGTCATTGCTATTAACTATCTCTCTCGGATTTTCGAAATCCCACTCACAGAAGCGGTAAAATTAAGTTTTATGAAAAATTCAGTTTTTTTAACTACCACTTAGTGGTTTCACTATTCATCAAAAATTGAAAGTTTTCAGAAAAATACCAAAAATTAGATCTAGGATATATTTGATATTATGAATTCAAAAATGATTTCTATTTTATCAAATTCAAAACATATCAGTTGCATTAATTAATTTAAAAATTAATTCCCATCGTCAAAACAAATAGCGTGTTCTTAAGAGATAATAACTATCAAAAGATTGACACTTGTTTATGTCTGGCTTAAATGTGAAATTACATCCAATGACCAACATTGTATTAAATTGTAAAAATATATTCTAAATATACTTTAAAACCACTCAAATTAATAATTTATCACTCTTAATTATTTCTATTAAAAATGTTGTTTTTAATTAAAATTTAATAATTTTCACTATTCATCAGAATATGAAAGTTATCCGAAAAGTACCAAAATTTCACCCTAAGCTAATTTTGATATTCCGAATCCAAAAATGAAGTCCATTTTGAAAAATAAAATTTACAAAATTTTAAAAAGTGTTTATTACTATTCATAAGGGCTAGTTTTAATAATATTTTAATAGCATATCGTTGTTTAGTGAAACTCGGTATTGCGTACTACACACGCTATCGAGGAAGGTCGTGATTGCATGTAATGCAAGGCAAGTCAAGGATGCGTGTTGTGCAAGCTCCTTTTGGTGAAACATACAACATAAGACATTAATGAAATTAAAAAGAATATTTTTCATAAAATCTCGGTGTGTTACATTCTACCCCCCTTAAAATTAATTTTTCCCTCGAAATTCGTCGGGGTTATAAATGGTTTACTACTTGAAAGTTTCTTTAATAAAAACCCACATCGTAAAAAGGAATAACAAAACCATTCTTTAAAAACAAAATTATGAAACGTAACGGTTACCCAAACAAACTAATCACTGGGTTTCCACATAGGTGAAAATATGGATATGGAAGAGAAATCTAACCATCATGTTCTGATAAAGAGTTGTAGAGAACAAGGCTATAGAAAATCTAGCAATCACAAAGCCTTAAATTTGTGACGATCTAAGGTACCATCTGATTCATCAGATATAAGAGCACTAGGACAACATTTTTGGTTTTCAAGATCATTTCCCTAAAGTTGATGAATTAAAAGAAATACTTACATGATTTTGGTACAATCTCACTATTGTTCATGAATTGAACAATTTCCACTTCATCCCTTAAAGAAATGAAGTTGAATTTGTTATTGTGTTAGCAGATCATGTGATAGAATGATGGGTCATTCCATCTGTTTCAAACAAAAGGTTAACAAAAGTTATAAGTCCATCTTATAGTTAGATTAAATGTATATGGTTCCAAAAATGAACTTATACTTCATATATCATACTTCTTAATAAAATAAAACTAGTTTCTACTAAACAGAGACTTTCTGTAGGCCAGTGGTAGGCGATAAAGGCCATTCGCACTTCGGTTGTGGGTTCGATTTCCACAGCCTTGTCCGACGCGATGGACTATCGCCCATCCGGCAGGTTGACCTTTTTCTAAAGATATATTACTATAACATCCCATCAATAATATCGAAAAAAGTTCTATCCTAACTTATGTCCAACATAATCCATTCAAATCTTTAGGCTTATCTAAAATACTTCGGTCCAAGCTCATAGTATAATGAAAATGATTACTTGAAATTTCATCAACCAACCATCATTTATCCCCCATTATCTTGTTGGTCATATTCCAATCATGTGAATACCGTAATCATGTATTCTCTTGAAAAATGAATACCCATTAAACCTTAGTGAAAACAAGAATGCTGTCAAAAGTTAACTCTTTCCACATACCAAAATCCAAAAATTCTATATAGTCAAACCATGATATAACCTTCTCCTTATATCAGTCATGAGCTCATGAATACTATAACACATTTAATTTTCTCCTTATCCCTTCATTATGCCAATATCATCTACTTTCCAAAAATACTGGTACCATTCATCACATACTTTCAAAATTTAAGGAAAGACAATAGTGTAACAATCCTTAGATGTCTCTTTATTCCATAGTACCATGAGATTACTTATACAACATTACACTTGATAGACATGTAATCATTCCACTACCTTCTTAAACCATTGATCGAGCTTCAACAATTCTTTCATCTCACATATCATTTGTAGTCTCTTCATCATCATCAACATAAATACTACCCATACGACCATACTGATTCTTTTCATGAGACTTTCCCTTAGGGCATTTGTTTGCATAATTCCCATACATTCCACATTTAAAACATTTAACCATTTTTTATGTCGTAGCAAGACCATTATCCTCATCCCTGGTGTTAACTGAACCTTTTCCTTCGCACTTATTGGATTTGTGTCCTTCTTTTCCACACCCAAAGCATCTTCCAGTTCCTTTGAAACATTCTCCTTGATGCCTCTTTCAACATTATTTACATAGTGGAAATTGAAATTTCTTTCCTCTATGATCATCATGAAACTCCATCTTTCTCTTATTAGCCGAGTCAAGAAACTTACCAAATTTTACTTTATTGATCATTTTATGAGATTTCTGATTCGACATAATAATGATGTTTGGACCTCCAAATCCCATTTAATTTGGTTTCTCATGAAGAATACCATTCCATTGTCCATCATATCCTCCATTATCGTGAATCATCTTGTTTCCAGCCATTTTCTAAAACCCAAAAAGAATAGTGTGAGAGGAAAAAATCATGCTATGGAAAACAACATAATAAAGGGGGAGTACCCTTAATATCTAACATCTTAGGTTAAATTCTAAGATCGTTACCGTAGTTCTAGGACTATATCCTATACTTATACTTAACCTTAGGGACATCCCTAGACATACCTTAGAAATATCTCTAGGGATCTCACTAAAATTTTTGCATCCTAGTTTCCAAAGGTTGACTAAACCTTTCCTCTAATACCAACTGTAGAGACCTGAAGCTTGACATACATGGACATTACATTACTTTTGTGGAATACTTAATACATAAGAAAAATAGACACACAAGGACCTTAATAGTTTAGTGTCTTTGGAAACTCGGAATATAATCTTCTAATCGTGGTGAATGATATTCAACATCTCCCATAAAGATATTCTTTTTTTAAACCTAAATCCTTTATTTTATGTCCTGGGGAAAACAAAACATAAAAGGGTGATCTCAAATTCTCAGTAAGGGTAAACAAAAGAAATAACAATTACGTCATATTCATAAGAACATATCTTTTGGAAATCTTAACCTGCAAAAGAGATCATAATTTCATAACATGGGATAAATCATAGTAGTGAAATGTAATCCCAATAATCATAACATAAAACATGAAACTTTGTGGAATACACACATAATAATAGAGAATCATATCTTATTAGTCAAGACTCATTTCCAAGACTATCTTAGTGGACAAAGTCCATTTCTGAACCGAGTCACCCTCGTTTCAGTCCTGTTTCACTGAACCGGTATAACCTACCGTTCCATCCATGTCTATCTCATTAGATATAAAATCTTTCCCAATGAATTTGAGGGAGATATAGGTCCCACCCATCTCATAATTAAATCATTCTTACTTGTGCCACAAAATAAACATACATCATTTATAATAACCCAACGAATAAAATGTGTTTCATAAACATCATCCCATCATCACATAATCCATATAAAAGAAATGGATATCATTTCATAATAAGAAAAGTAAAACCATGTCAATCATAGAGACATTACACTTGAAACATACACATATGGAATAATTTCATCTTAGATGGAAAATGGTTTTGATAAAACACTTGTAATGAATTCTTGAGGAAAATATCCTTTCTTCTTCAAAATCAATTTCTTTTCACAAAACGTCATGCAATTTTAAAAGAAAGAGATTTTGTTGAAAATAGTCATGAAATTCTTTGGAGGAATATTCATGAAAATAAGGCTTTATAAAACCTAAAAAATCCATTCGTTCCGTATAAGTAAAAAGAAAAACATTCTTTTCGTACTTTTACCGGAAAAGTCAAAAAGTACCTCGTAACGTAAACAAAAGAAATATTCCTTACATACAATGTAGTAAAAGTAAAAAATAGGTAAAAATGACTTTAAAAATACATGAAAAAACTTTTATAAAACATATACATGGATGATAGAATTAACCCCAGAAAATACATACGAATAAGCAATCTCGGATAAAAATGAGATTTGCAAAATTACCCATTACCTTATGTCTGATATGCTTTGTATGTATCTGAACCTCCTCTTCTTTGAAGCGCCTCTTTGAGACCTCCTCTTAGGGCACTAAAATTAGTCTTTGAGGAAGACCAGAACCTATGGGATGTTTCTAGGGAAGTGGATAAGAGAATTTGGAAGAGGTTGGTTGAGCTTGAAAGCTCAAAGTGTTGTGAGGAAGAGAGGGAGGGGGTGCCCTTTTATAAGGGAGGAGAGGGGCACCTTTGGACTAACTAAAAATATTATTTTATTATAAAGTCAATTTCGGTTTTAAATAGCTCCAAATTGATATATTTCGAAGCTAAGGTGGGGATGGGTCGAAATCCTCTCATCCAATAGAATTTAGACAAGTTTAGGTCATTATATTAACCTTCTCTTTTAGTTTTAACTCTTAGTTAATTATATTGACATTTACCATGTCACTTTGTATTTTTATATTATATAGTTAATAAACTTACCATATACATCCAAGAGACCCCCAAGTTGTGTTTTATTAATATATATAACCTTATCTAAGCTATTTGGCCGAACCTTATATTTTTAGGAATAAAATAACAATTAATAATATAATATTTGTTTTAAAAACTATTTTATGTCAATTTTGACACTATTCAATAGTTGATTTTTTTGAAACTCATAACAGAATGATTACTTCGACGAAAGTTAATCAAATAAATCCTAACATGTCATATTAAACTAGAAAATTAGTTTAGTTCATAAAAAGTCTCAAATTATATTTATTTGGGTATTTATAACATCAATTATGTCAATATTTCATTAATAAGATAATTACTACATCATCATTGTACCATAAATAAATCAAATTATTTAATGTTTAAAAATTACAAATAAATTACCATTATGTAGGAAATCTTTTTATCTTTCTAATTAATACTTATAGTCGAATTTCTCTTATTTATAACCCCATATTAAAAATGATTTACTTATTAAACATTGATTATAACTATTTTAACCCTTCTTTAAATAAATTAATAATAAATGTCCTAATCTAATCAAAGTGGGCCTAAATGGTCATATTTTATTCCTAAGGTTGTTTTTGGTCAAATTACACTTGTGCAATAGAATTAGGACATGTGTTAGGGTAATAATAATATCATTTTTACCCTTAATTACCCTATTTACTTTTAACCGTGGTAAAAAAAAGTAAAAAGTTACTATTCACCAAAAATTATTTTCATCTCATTAAACCACATTTTAGTCATTGCTATTAATCGTGTCTCTCGGATTTTCGAAATTCCACTCACAGAAGCGGTAAAATTAATTTTTATGAAAAATTCAGTTTTTTTAACTACCACTTAGTGGTTTCACTATTCATCAAAAATTGAAAGTTTTCAGAAAAATACCAAAAATTAGATCTAGGCTATATTTGATATTATGAATTCAAAAATGATGTCTATTTTATCAAATTCAAAACATATCAGTTGCATTAATTAATTTAAAAATTAATTCCCATCGTCAAAACAAATAGTGTGTTCTTAAGAGATAATAACTATCAAAAGATTGACACTTGTTTATGTCTGGATTAAATGTGAAATTACATCCAATGACCAACATTGTATTAAATTGTAAAAATATATTCTAAATATACTTTAAAACCACTCAAATTAATAATTTATCACTATTAATTATTTCTATTAAAAATGTTGTTTTTAATTAAAATGTAGTAATTTTCAGTATTCATCAGAATATGAAAGTTATCCGAAAAGTACCAAAATTTCACCCTAAGCTAATTTCGATATTCCGAATCCAAAAATGAAGTCCATTTTGAAAAATAAAATTTACAAAATTTTAAAAAGTGTTTATTACTATTCATAACGGCTAGTTTTAATAATATTTTAATAGCATATCGTTGTTTAGTGAAACTCGGTATTGCGTACTACACACGCTATCGAGGAAGGTCGTGATTGCGTGTAATGCAAGGCAAGTCAAGGATGCGTGTTGTGCAAGCTCCTTTTGGTGAAGCATACAACACAAGACATTAATGAAATTAAAAAGAATATTTTTCATAAAATCTCGATGTGTTACATTCTACCCCCCTTAAAATTAATTTCGCCCTCGAAATTCGTCGGGGTTATAAATGGTTTACTACTTGAAAGTTTCTTTAATAGAAACCCACATCGTAAAAAGGAATAAAAAAACCATTCTTTAAAAACAAAAGTATGAAACGTAACGGTTACCCAAACAAACTAATCACTGGGTTTCCACATAGGTGAAAATATGGATATGGAATAGAAATCTAACCATCATGTTCTGATAAAGAGTGGTAGAGAACATGGCTATAGAAAAGCCAGCAATCACAAAGCCATAAATTTGTGACGATCTAAGGTACCATCTGATTCATCAAATATAAGAGCACTAGGACAACATTTTTGGTTTTCAAGATCATTTCCCTAAAGTTGATGAATTAAAAGAAATACTTACATGATTTTGGTACAATCTCACTGTTGTTCGTGAATTGAACAATTTCCACTTCATCCCTTAAAGAAATAAAGTTGAATTTGTTATTGTGTTAGCAGATCATGTGATAGAATGATGGGTCATTCCATCTGTTTCAAACAAAAGGTTAACAAAAGTTATAATTCCATCTTAAGGTTAGATTAAATGTATATGGTTTCAAAAATGAACTTATACTTCATATATCATACTGCTTAATAAAATAAAACTAGTTTCTACTAAACAGGGACTTTCTGTAGGCCAGTGGTAGGCGATAAAGGCCATTCGCACTTCGGTTGTGGGTTCGATTTCCATAGCCTTGTCCGACGCGATGGGCTATCGCCCATCCTTCAGGTTGTCCTTTTTCTAAAGCTATATTACTATAACATCCCATCAATAATATCGAAAAAAGTTCTATCCTAACTTATGTCCAACATAATCCATTCAAATCTTTAGGCTTATCTAAAATACTTTGGTCCAAGCTCATAGTATAAAGAAAATGATTACTTGAAATTTCATCAACCAACCATCATTTATCCCCCATTATCTTGTTGGTCACATTCCAATCATGTGAATACCGTAATCATGTATTCTCTTGAAAAATGAATACCCATTAAACCTTAGTGAAACAAGAATGCTATCAAAAGTTAACTCTTTCCACATACCAAAATCCAAAAATTCTATATAGTCAAACCATGATATAACCTTCTCCTTATATCAGTCATGAGCTCATGAATACTATAACACATTTAATTTTCTCCTTATCCCTTAATTATGCCAATATCATCTACTTTCCAAAACTTCTGGTACCATTCATCACATACCTTCAAAACTTAAGGAAAGACAATAGTGTAACAATCCTTAGATGTCTCTTTATTCCATAGTACCATGAGATTACTTATACAACATTACACTTGATAAACATGTAATCATTCCACTACCTTCTTAAACCATTGACCAAGCTTCAACAATTCTTTCATCTCACATATCATTTGTAGTCTCTTCATCATCATCAACATAAATACTACCCATACGACCATACTGATTCTCTTCATGAGACTTTCCCTTAGGGCATTGGTTTGCATAATTCCCATACATTCCACATTTAAATCATTTAACCATTTTTTATGTCGTAGCAAGACCATTATCCTCATCCCTGGTGTTAACTGAACCTTTTCCTTTGCACTTATTGGCTTTGTGTCCTTCTTTTCCACACCCAAAGAATCTTTCAATTCCTTTGAAACATTCTCCTTGATGCCCCTTTCAACATTATTTACATAGGGGAAATTGAACTTTCTTTCCTCTATGATCATCATGAAACTCCATCTTTCTCTTATTAGCCGAGTCAAGAAAATTACCAAATTTTACTTTATTGATCATATTATGAGATTCCTGATTCGACATAATAATGATGTTTGGACCTCCAAATCCCATTTAATTTGGTTTCTCATGAAGAATACCATTCCATTGTCCAACATATCCTCCATTATCATGAATCATCTTGTTTCCAGCCATTTTCTAAAACCCAAAAAGAATAGTGTGAGAGGCAAAAATCATGCTATGGAAAACAACATAATAAAGGGGGAGTACCCTTAATATCTAAAATCTTAGATTAAATTCTAAGATCGTTACCGTAGTTCTAGGACTATATCCTATACTTATACTTAACCTTAGGGACATCCCAAGACATACCTTAGAAATATCTCTAGGGATCTCACTAAAATATTTGCATCCTAGTTTCCAAAGGTTGACTAAACCTTTCCTCTGATACCAACTGTAGAGACCTAAAGCTTGACATACATGGACATTACATTACTTTTGTGGAATACTTAATACATAAGTAAAATAGACACACAAGGACCTTAATAGTTTAGTGTCTTTTGAAACTCGGAATATAATTTTCTAATCGTGGTGAAATATCTTCAACATCTCCCATAAAGATATTCTTTTTTTTAAACCTAAATCCTTTATTTTATTTCCTGGGGAAAAGAAAACATAAAAGGGTGAGCTCAAATGCTCAGTAAGTGTAAACAAAAGAAATATCAATTACGTCATATTCATAAGAACATATCTTTGGTAAATCTTAACCTGCAAAAGAGATCATAATTTCATAACATGGGATAAATCATAGTAGTGAAATGTAATCCCAATAATCATAACATAAAACATGAAACTTTGTGGAATACACACATAATCATAGAGAATCATATCTTATTAGTCAAGACTCATTTCCAAGACTATCTTAGTGGGCAAAGTCCATTTCTGAACCGAGTCACCCTCGTTTCAGTCCTGTTTCAATGAACCGGTATAACCTACCATTCCAGTCATGTCTATCTCATGAGATATAAAATCTTTACCCAATGAATTGGAGGGAGATATAGGTCCCACCCATCTCATAATGAAATCATTCTTACTTGTTCCACAAAATAAACATACATCATTCATAATAACCCACCGAATAAAATGTGTTTCATAAACATCATCCCATCATCACATAATCCATATAAAAGAAATGGATATCATTTCATAATAAGAAAAGTGAAACCATGTCAATAATAGAGAAATTACTCTTGAAACATACACATATGGAATAATTTCATCTTATATGGAAAATGGTTTTGATAAAACACTTGTAATGAATTCTTGAGGAAAATATCCTTTCTTCTTCAAAATCAATTTCTTTTCACAAAACATCATGAAATTTTAAAAGAAATATATTTTGTTGAAAATAGTCATGAAATCCTTTTGAGGAATCTTCATGAAAATAAGGCTTTATAAAACCATAAAAATCCGTTCGTGCCGTATAAGTTAAAAGAAAAACATTATTTTCGTACTTTTGCCGGAAAAGGCAAAAAGTACCTCGTAACGTAAACAAAAGAAAGATTCCTTACATACAATGTAGTAAAAGTCAAAAATGGGTAAAAATGACTTTAAACATACATGAAAACACTTTTATAAAACATAGACATGGATGATAGAAATAACCCCAGTAAATACTTACGAATAAGCAATCTCGGATAAAAATGATATTTGCAAAATTATCCATTACCTTATGTCCGATATGCTTTGTACGTATCTGAACCTCCTCTTCTTTCAAGAGCCTCTTTGAGACCTCCTCTTAGGGAACTAAAATTGGTCTTTGAAGAAGACCAGAACCTCTAGGATGTTTCTAGAGAAGTGGATAAGATAATTTGGAAGATTTTGGTTGAGCTTGAAATCTCAATGTGTTGTGAGGAAGAGAGGGAGGGGGTGCCCTTTTATAAGGGAGGAGAGGGGCACCTTTGGAATAACTAAAAATATTATTATATTATAAAGTCAAGTTCGGTTTTAAATAGCTCCAAATTGATATATTTCGAAGCTAAGGTGGGGATGGGTCGAAATCCTCTCATCCAATAGAATTTAGACAAGTTTAGGTCATTATATTAACCTTATCTTTTAGTTTTAACTCTTAGTTAATTAGATTGACATTTACCATGTCACTTTGTATTTTTATATTATATAGTTAATAAAATTACCATATACATCCAAGAGACCCCCAAGTTGTGTTTTATTAGTATATATAGCCTTATCTAAGTTATTTGGGAGAACCTTAGATTTTTAGGAATAAAAAAACAATTAATAATATAATATTTGTTTTAAAAACTATTTTATGACAATTTTGACACTATTCAATAGTTGATTTATTTGAAACTCATAACAGAATGTTTACTTCGACATAATTTAATAAAATAAATCCTAACATGTCATATTAACCTATAAAATGAGTTTAGTTTATAAAAAGTCTCAAATTATATTTATTTGGGTATTTATAACATCAATTATGTCAATATTTCATTAATAAGATAATTACTACATCATTGGTGTGTCATAAATAAATCAAATTATTTAATATCTAAAAATTAAAAATAAAATACCATTATGTAGGAAATCATTTTATCTTTATAATGAACATTTATAGTCGAATTTATCTTATGTATAACCCCATATTAAAAATGATTTACTTATTAAACTTTGATTTTTACTATTTTAACACTTCTTTAAATAAATTAATAATAAATGTCCTAATCTAATCAAAGTGGGCCTAAATGGTCATATTTTATTCCTAAGGTTGTTTTTGGTCGAATTACACTTGTCCAATACAATTAGGACATGTGTTAGGGTAATAATAATATCATTTTTACCCTTAATTACCCTATTTAGTTTTAACCGTGGTAAAAAAAAGTAAAAAGTTACTATTCACCAAAAGTTATTTTCATCTCATTGAACCACATTTTAGTCCTTTATATTAACAGTGTCTCTTGGATTTTTGAAATTCCACTCACAGAAGCGGTAAAATTAAGTTTTATGAAAAATTCAGTTTTTTAACTACCACTTAGTGGTTTCACTATTCATCAAAATTGAAAGTTTTCAGAAAAATACAAAAAATTAGATCTAGGCTATATTTGATATTATGAATTCAAAAATGATGTCTATTTTATCAAATTCAAATCATATCAGTTGCATTAATTAATTTAAAAATTAATTCTCGTCGTCAAAACAAATAGCGTGTTCTTAAGAGATAATAACTATCAAAAGATTGACACTTGTTTGTGTCTGGTTTAAATGTGAAATTACATCCAATGACCAACATTGTATTAAATTGTAAAAATATATTCTAAATATACTTTAAAACCAATCAAATTAATAATTTATCACTACTAATTATTTCTATTAAAAATGTTGTTTTTAATTAATATTTAGTAATTTTCACTATTCATCAGAATATGAAAGTTATCCGAAAAGTACCAAAATTTCACCCTAAGCTAATTTCGATATTCCGAATCCAAAAATGAAGTCCATTTTGAAAAATAAAATTTAAAAAATTTTAAAAATTGTTTATTACTATTCATAACGGCTAGTTTTAATAATATTTTAATAGCATATCGTTGTTTAGTGAAACTCGGTATTGCGTACTACACACGCTATCGAGGAAGGTCGTGATTGCGTGTAATGCAAGGCAAGTCAAGGATGCGTGTTGTGCAAGCTCCTTTTGGTGAAGCATACAACACAAGACATTAATGAAATTAAAAAGAATATTTTTTATAAAATCTCAGTGTGTTACATTCTACCCCCCTTAAAATTAATTTCGCCCTTGAAATTCGTCGGGGTTATAAATGGTTTACTACTTGAAAGTTTCTTTAATAGAAACCCACATCGTAAAAAGGAATAACAAAACCATTCTTTAAAAACAAAATTATGAAACGTAATGGTTACCCAAACAAACTAATCACTGGGTTTCCACATAGGTGAAAATATGGATATGGAAGAGAAATCTAACCATCATGTTCTGATAAAGAGTGGTAGAGAACATGGCTATAGAAAAGCCAGCAATCACAAAGCCATAAATTTGTGACGATCTAAGGTATCATCTGATTCATCAGATATAAGAGCACTAGGACAACATTTTTGGTTTTCAAGATCATTTCCCTAAAGTTGATGAATTAAAAGAAATACTTACATGATTTTGGTACAATCTCACTGTTGTTCGTGAATTGAACAATTTCCACTTCATCCCTTAATGAAATGAAGTTGAATTTGTTATTGTGTTAGAAGATCATGTGATAGAATGATGGGTCATTCCATCTGTTTCAAACAAAAGGTTAACAAAAGTTATAAGTCCATCTTATGGTTAGATTAAATGTATATGGTTCCAAAAATGAACTTATACTTCATATATCATACTGCTTAATAAAATAAAACTAGTTTCTACTAAACAGGGACTTTCTGTAGGCCAGTGGTAGGCGATAAAGGCCATTCGCACTTCGGTTGTGGGTTCGATTTCCACAGCTTTGTCCGACGCAATGGGCTATCGCCCATCCTGCAGGTTGTCCTTTTTCTAAAGCTATATTACTATAACATCCCATCAATAATATCGAAAAAAGTTCTATCCTAACTTGTGTCCAACATAATCCATTCAAATCTTTAGGCTTATCTAAAATACTTCGGTCCAAGCTCATAGTATAAAGAAAATGATTACTTGAAATTTCATCAACCAACCATCATTTATCCCCCATTATCTTGTTGGTCACATTCCAATCATGTGAATACCGTAATCATGTATTCTCTTGAAAAATGAATACTCATTAAACCTTAGTGAAAACAAGAATGCTGTCAAAAGTTAACTCTTTCCACATACAAAAATCCAAAAATTCTATATAGTCAAACCATGATATAACCTTCTCCTTATATCAGTCATGAGCTCATGAATACTATAACACATTTAATTTTCTCCTTATCCCTTCATTATGCCAATATCATCTACTTTCCAAAAATACTGGTACCATTCATCACATACATTCAAAACTTAAGGAAAAACAATAGTGTAACAATCCTTAGATGTCTCTTTATTCCATAGTACCATGAGATTACTTATACAACATTACACTTGATAAACATGTAATCATTCCACTACCTTCTTAAACCATTGACCGAGCTTCAACAATTCTTTCATCTCACATATCATTTGTAGTCTCTTCATCATCATCAACATAAATACTACCCATACGACCATACTGATTCTCTTCATCAGACTTTCCCTTAGGGCATTGGTTTGCATAATTCCCGTACATTCGACATTTAAAACATTTAACCTTTTTTTATGTCGTAGAAAGACCATTATCCTCATCCCTGGTGTTAACTGAACCTTTTCCTTTGCACTTATTGGCTTTGTGTCCTTCTTTTCCACACCCAAAGCATCTTCTAGTTCCTTTGAAACATTCTCCTTGATGCCTCTTTCAACATTATTTACATAGGGGAAATTGAACTTTCTTTCCTCTATGATCATCATGAAACTCCATCTTTCTCTTATTAGCCGAGTCAAGAAACTTACCAAATTTTACTTTATTGATCATATTATGAGATTGCTGATTTGACATAATAATGATGTTTGGACCTCAAAATCCCATTTAATTTGGTTTCTCATGAAGAATACCATTCCATTGTGCATCATATCCTCCATTATCGTGAATCATCTTGTTTCCAGCCATTTTCAAAAACCCAAAAAGAATAGTATGAGAGGCAAAAATCATGCTATGGAAAACAAAATAATAAAGGGGGAGTACCCTTAATATCTAACATATTAGGTTAAATTCTAAGATCGTTACCGTAGTTCTAGGACTATATCCTATACTTATACTTAACCTTAGGGACATCCCTAGACATACCTTAGAAATATCTCTAGGGATCTCACTAAAATTTTTGCATCCTAGTTTCCAAAGGTTGACTAAACCTTTCCTCTGATACCAACTGTAGAGACCTGAAGCTTGACATACATGGACATTACATTACTTTTGTGGAATACTTAATACATAAGAAAAATAGACACACAAGGACCTTAATAGTTTAGTGTCTTTGGAAACTCGGAATATAATCTTCTAATCGTGGTGAAAGATCTTCAACATCTCCTATAAAGATATTCTTTTTTTTAAACCTAAATCCTTTATTTTATGTCCTGGGGAACAGAAAACATAAAAGGGTGAGCTCAAATGCTCAGTAAGGGTAAACAAAAGAAATATCAATTACGTCATATTCATAAGAACTTATGTTTTGGAAATCTTAACCTGCAAAAGAGATCATAATTTCATAACATGGGATAAATCATAGTAGTGAAATGTAATCCCAATAATCATAACTTAAAACATGAAACTTTGTGGAATACACACATAATCATAGAGAATCATATCTTATTATTCAAGACTCATTGACAAGACTATCTTAGTGGACAAAGTCCATTTCTAAACCGAGTCACCCTCGTTTCAGTCCTGTTTCAATGAACCGGTATAACCTACCATTCCAGCCAGGTCTATCTCATGAGATATAAAATCTTTACCCAATGAATTGGAGGGAGATATAGTTCCCACCCATTTCATAATGAAATCAGTCTTACTTGTTCCACAAAATAAACATACATCATTCATAATAACCCAACGAATAAAATGTGTTTCATAAACATCATCCCATCATCACATAATCCATATAAAAGAAATGGATATCATTTTATAATAAGAAAAGTGAAACCATGTCAATAATAGAGACATTACACTTGAAACATACACATATGGAATAATTTCATCTTAGATGGAAAATGGTTTTGATAAAACACTTGTAATGAATTCTTGAGGAAAATATCCTTTCTTCTACAAAATCAATTTCTTTTCACAGAATGTCATGCAATTTTAAAAGAAATATATTTTGTTGAAAATAGTCATGAAATCCTTTTGAGGAATCTTCATGAAAATAAGGCTTTCTAAAACCATAAAAATCTGTTCGTGCCATATAAGTTAAAAGAAAAAACATTTTTTCGTACTTTTTCCGGAAAAGTCAAAAAGTACCTCGTAACGTAAACAAAAGAAAGATTCCTTACATACAATGTAGTAAAAGTCAAAAATGGGTAAAAATGACTTTAAACAAACATGAAAACACTTTTATAAAACATAGACATGGATGATAGAAATAACCCCAGTAAATACTTATGAATAAGCAATCTCGGATAAAAATGAGATTTGCAAAATTATCCCATACCTTATGTCTGATATGCTTTGTACGTATCCGAACCTCCTCTTCTTTGAAACGCCTCTTTGAGACCTCCTCTTAGGGAACTAAAATTGGTCTTTGAGGAAGACCAGAACCCCTAGGATGTTTCTAGGGAAGTGGAGAAGAGAATTTGGCAGAGGTTGGTTGATCTTGAATTCTCAAAGTGTTGAGAGGAAGAGAGGGAGGGGGTGCCCTTTTATAAGGGAGGAGAGGAGCACCTTTAGAATAACTAAAAATATTATTTTATTATAAAGTCAAGTTCGGTTTTAAATAGCTCCAAATTGATATATTTCGAAGCTAAGGTGGTTATGGGTCGAAATCCTCTCATCCAAAAGAATTTAAGCAAATTTAGGTCATTATATTAACTTTATCTTTTAGTATTAACTCTTAGTTAATTAGATTGACATTTACCATGTCACTTTTTATTTTTATATTATATAGTTAATAAAATTACCATATACATCCAAGAGACCCAAAAGTTGTGTTTTATTAATATATATATCCTTATCTATGTTATTTGGCAGAACCTTATATTTTTAGGAATAAAATAACAATTAATAATATAATATTTGTTTTAAAAACTATTTTATGAAAATTTTGACACTATTCAATAGTTGATTTATTTGAAACTCATAACAGAATGATTACTTCAAAAAAAAGTTAATTAAATCAATCCTAACATGTCATATTAACCTAGAAAATTATTTTAGTTCATAAAAAGTCTCAAATTATATTTATTTGGGTATTTATAACATCAATTATGTCAATATTTCATTAATAAGATAATTACAACATCATTGTTGTGACATAAATAAATCAAATTATTTAATGTCTAAAAATTACAAATAAAATACCATTATGTAGGAAATCATTTTATCTTTATAATTAATATTTATAGTCGAATTTATCTTATGTATAACCCCATATTAAAAATGATATACTTATTAAACTTTGATTTTAACTATTTTAACACTTCTTTAAATAAATTAATAATAAATGTCCTAATCTAATCCAAGTGGGCCTAAATGGTCATATTTTATTCCTAAGGTTGTTTTTGGTCGAATTACACTTGTCCAATATAATTAGGACATGTGTTAGGGTAATAATAATATCATTTTTACCCTTAATTACCCTATTTACTTTTAACCGTGGTAAAAAAAAGTAAAAAGTTACTATTCACCAAAAGTTATTTTCATCTCATTGAACCACATTTTAGTCCTTGATATTAACAGTGTCTCTCGGATTTTTGAAATTCCACTCATAGAAGCGGTAAAATTAATTTTTATGAAAAATTCAGTTTTTTAACTACCACTTAGTGGTTTCACTGTTCATCAAAAATTAAAAGTTTTCAGAAAAATACCAAAAATTAGATCTAAGCTATATTTGATATTATGAATTCAAAAATGATGTCTATTTTATCAAATTCAAAACATATCAGTTGCATTAATTAATTTAAAAATTAATTCCCGTCGTCAAAACAAATAGCGTGTTCTTAAGAGATAATAACTATCAAAAGATTGACACTTGTTTATGTCTGGTTTAAATGTGAAATTACATCCAATGACCAACATTGTATTAAATTGTAAAAATATATTGTAAATATACTTTAAAACCACTCAAATTAATAATTTATCACTATTAATTATTTCTATTAAAAAAGTTTTTTTTAATTAATATTTAGTAATTTTCACTATTCATCGGAATATGAAAGTTATCCGAAAAGTACCAAAATTTCACCCTAAGCTAATTTCGATATTCCGAATCCAAAAATGAAGTCCATTTTGAAAAATAAAATTTACAAAATTTCAAAAAGTGTTTATTACTATTCATAACAGCTAGTTTTAATAATATTTTAATAGCATATCGTTGTTTAGTGAAACTCGGTATTGCGTACTACACACGCTATCGAGGAAGGTCGTGATTGCGTGTAATGCAAGGCAAGTCAAGGATGCGTGTTGTGAAAGATCCTTTTGGTGAAGCATACAACACAAGACATTAATAAAATTACAAATAATATTTTTCATAAAATCTCGGGGTGTTACAATTAACATTGCACTTTTAGAACTTTTTGATCTTATCTTAGTAGATTAGATTATATTGTTTAGGAAAGACATCCAAAGTTAACATAGTTTTAATAACACCTTGGATACCTACCAATAAGAGGGCTTGGGTCCTTCATAAACATGATGAATTTGGTACCCCATATGAATTTGAGTTTTGGTTTCTCTTTTATAGGAATTTCATCCATGGGATTGGTATCCCCTTTATAACCAAGGTTCATCAGCAAAACAAGTGGAATCGAAGTATGTCTGGTTAATAGTCTTTCACTGAGGTTCTTTCCTTTTGAATTTTCTATTTAATTGGGAATATGTTGTCTCTAAATAAATGTAATTTAAAGAAGTAAAGACCCATATTGAAAATTTTGGAATGTTAAACTTCGTATTATGTTGAATGTATATTGAATATTATCTATAATAGATATATATTGGGATTCCATTGAAGGATATCAAACCATAAGTGATAGACAAAGAATAATGTGAAATAATCAACCAAAAATATATTATGGTAACATAGATGATGTTTCCCGATAATATGGTATTCAACATCCATGAGGTGAATTAAACAACAAGAATAATGGTCCTTTCTAAAATATATGAAAATACTACCACATTGAAAATTTTCTTTTTGAATTGTTTACTATTCACTACTGGAAATCGGGTCTTTCCCAACACTTATATACACCCTTTCCCAACGGTTCTCCCAAACCGTTGGGAAAGGGGGGTCTTTCCCAACGGTTTGGGAGAACCGTTGGGAAAGGGGCCTCAAAACAACCCTTTCCCAACGGTTCTCCCAAACCGTTGGGAAAGGGGGGGGTCTTTCCCAACGGTTTGGGAGAACCGTTGGGAAAGGGTTGTTTTGAGGCCCTTTTCCCAACGGTTCTCCCAAACCGTTGGGAAAGACCCCCCCCTTTCCCAACGGTTTGGGAGAACCGTTGGGAAAGGGTTGTTTTGAGGCCCCTTTCCCAACGGTTCTCCCAAACCGTTGGGAAAGACCCCCCTTTCCCAACGGTTTGGGAGAACCGTTGGGAAAGGTCACCCACATTTTCAACCTTCGGCCTACTAAATAAACAACCCACCAGAACCTACCCTAACGGTTTTGAAAACCGTTGGGAAAGGGCTATCCCAACGGTTTTGAAAACCTTTGGGGTAGGTTCTTTAATTTTTTCCAGATCTACTAACCGAGAACATTATATAAATAAAATTTTTAAATAATTATGATAATACTTATATATATTTATAAAATTATGTTTACAAAAGTGATGTTAGCTTAGTGGTTAAGTCGTTCGATTATAAACGAGGGGTCCTGGGATCAAATCCCAGCGGATGTTTTATTTTTGGAATTTATATACCAACGGTTCCATTACCGTTGGTATAGATTTCTTATTACCTATACCAACGGTTTTGGAAACCATTGGTATAGGTCTATACCAACGGTTTTTGGAAAACCGTTGGTATAGACCTATCCCAACGGCTTACTTGGCTACGGTTCTTAAAACCGTTGGTATAGGCTATACCAACGGTTTGGAGGCCTATACCAACGGTTCCAAACCGTTGGTAAAGGTTAGTTTACCAGTAGTGATTTGATTTGAAGATATCATAAGTAAATCCTATGTAATATTATATAAATTTCATAAACATGATTTGTATTTGACTTGAATCATTAGGGTTGAAGTTTTATTGAGTGGGGTGGTAATTGATATATCTTTCATCACTTCCAAAATTGGGTGATGTGATGGTGACTGAGGTAATTAATTATAATAGAAGAAGTGACAGTGTTTAAAAAAATCCTTGATACGGTTCTCAACATAGAGATCCATAATAAATAATTCAAGGGTTCTACTATACCACATTCAATGTTGAAGGTAGGGGTGTAATGCTTGAATGGAACCCCAGATTAATAATAAGGGTAAGGAGAAAAGAGAAAAGTGATGATGGAAATCAGTAGGTCCTCGACCTGTATGTTGTAATTTCAAGAAAAAGGGAAATTTGAAGAAAGACTATAGAGATCATAGCATAAATTCTGTAAGGTTTTATTCTATATGTTCTTCTATAAATACCAATACTTATGGTGGAAGCACAATGTTTTTAAGTGTCTCTAGTCTATTAGAGTCATGGATCATTGGTTCTGGGGATTATTTCAATCAACATCCAAAATGGAGAGCATGTGGAAATATGTTTCTATAAGATTTAGCAAGGAACATATTTTATATTATGAAACCCATTAGATTTTTGGAAAATAGGATATGAACATCTAAAGAAGAAGAAGATAATTGTTTGAGTTTAAAGGGGTGAAAAATATATCTAAGTTAAGGAATAATTTGATCTCAATTGGTCAACTGTATAATGTAGGTTTCTAAAAAATATTTGTGAATATAGCATGGAAAATAACATGTGGTTCTATATTGGTTCCTAGAGTTGTGAAAGAGTAAACATTATACCTTACTAGGAGTTTGAAAGGTGAAACACTTTCCAGAATAAAAACTTATGGATCTATCATGTTTTGAAATGATCATCTAAGTCACATCGGTGAGAAGGGGATAAAATTTATGTATGGAAATCGAATATTGAAACTCAATCATGTAGATTAAATAACATGTGATGAGTGTATCCTAAGGACTGGTAAGAATTTTTCCTTTAATTCTGAATTTAAGAAACCAATGAATCAAATTTTAGAGCTAGTACATAAATATGTATGAGGTTCATCTTTGATTTATTATAATAGAGGGTCATTTTACATAATTGCATTCATCTATGATGAAACACCGAATTTGTGGGTGTTGTTTTTCAATCACAATTCATATTTTTTTAAAACCTTCATTATATAGATCCATGGTGTAAATAGAGGTTGGTTTAAATTTTATGTGATTGAGGTTTGAAAATAGTGAAGGATATGGAAATATGGAATTATATAAATTTCTTTGGAATAAGTGAATACATTTTTGAGAATATAGTGCTTGTAAAAATAGAATAGAATGTTGTGGTGGAGTAGATGAATCAGATTCTATGTGTGTGAGAGAGAAATTCACGAGGTCAAACTCTAGAAATCATAAAGAGTTGTGGGTGAAAGATTTGAATTGTGTTCCATACCTCATGAATAGGAGTCCTTCTACAACACTAGGGGAAGATCTTTCAAAAAGTTATAAAAAGAAAAAAATTAAATGTTTCCCACCTAAAAATATTTAGAATCATTACACATGTACATGTTGATGATAGGGAGAGGGATAAATTAGAAACAATGTCCCAAGCATGTTTCTTTGTGGGTTATCGTTAAATAGACTTTGGATTTCAGGTATATAATTATGTCCTCTATAGTGACATCTATAGTTGAAATGTTAACTTAAATGAATAAATCTTATGGAAGGATAGAAACCTATAAAAATATGCAACTAAGAATAACTAGTAAATAGGGAAAGCCAAGGTTAGTCTGAATGAATGTTTGGAAAGTACGATTAGATCAATAATCACTCAAGTTCATGAAGAACATGACTATCCAAAATGTGGAGTGTAATATGGATATCAAATTATATAGGTTTATAGAGTTAAATGAGGAATAGAAAGTTTTGGGACTATAGGAGATCGAGGAAGAGTTTTAAAAAATATATTTATGGATGGAGGGAAGCATCAGAAGTTGAGGTGCTCTACCACAGTCAGAATACTAGTTAAAATGTTTTAATTTTATATTAATTATATAATTCATATGGATGGTGAAGAACCCAAAATCCCAAATGTGGTTTCATTTATTAGTGACTCAAAATACTCAGAGTTCGTGATGAAGGATGAGATCAACTACTAACATGCTTCTGGAATATTATATTTTTTGGGGCATCAACTGGGAAAGAATGTACTCTAGAACAAATGGGTATACATATTGAATGAATAAGTGAAAATTTTGAATTGTTATATTGAAATTTCAGTTGTGAAACAATTTCAATAAATATAAGTATTATATTTTAGTGAAATTTTTTTTATGGTTATTAAGAACACAATAATTCACACAATGATTTGAATGGTTATGGGAGAAGATCAACATCTTAAACAATTAGATTTGAATACGGATTTCCTATTTCAGGATTTGGAGGAGTAAATTTACATAAAGAAACCATAAGGTTTCTTGGAAAATATAATGGAAGGAATGGTGTCTAAGCTCAAATGATGTTTTTATATGATGAATTTAGAACCTAGGAAGTGAAACCAAAATTTTTATTTAATTATAGAAGAATAAAATTTAAACCTATGAAATTCACATCATTTCTTCTACTAGAAGTTGTTTGATGATGGAATCTTCATCATACTTATCTTTTATATAGATGATACAATATTTGAAATTATAGAAAGGAAAGTGATTAAGGATATAAAGGATGAGTTTTTTGGAAGGTTTGAGACGAAGGATATTGGGGAAGACAAAAAATTAGGGATGAGGATCTGAAGTGACTGGAAGAACATAATGTTGATTTTTTCATAGTCAGAGTACATCTACAAGATAATGGAAATATTTAGAATGTTTGGATCTAAAACAATCAGTATTACATTGTTCCATCATTTAAAACTATCCAGTGATAAGGAACCATGAACATAAGATGATGATAAATATATATAAAAGGTCCTTTATTAATTGGTGGTTAATATTTTGATGTTTTACATGATTTGTAAAAGTTAATACATTGGTCAAGTTGTGGTATTTTCTATAGATTCAGAGAAATAAGAGAATAGTGTATTGGGAAGTTGTAAAGTGGATAATCTAATATCTCAAAGGTTCATAGGGTATCAATTTATATTTTTGAATGGGTGATCTCTTGGAAGGGTATGTTGATGCTAACTTTGAAAGAGATTTGGTCACAAGGAGAAGAACCATAGGCATTTTGTTTTCCTATAGGGGAATACCATAACATTGATTTCAATTCTGTAGTCGATGGTTGCACTATGCTATAACCTAATGTCCCACAATACATCCTAACATGGGTGAATTAGGGTGATTTGAAATTACTTCTTATCTCAAATTCTAATGGATCTTTTCATTACATTTTCAAAAACACTTGGTATATTTATCTCTACTAGAAAAATCACTTGCCAAAAATGTATAAATAGATATGCATGAACCTTGATATTTTACTCAGTTCACCCACACTAGGAAACATCAAAGGATAACATATCAGTGATGTGTTTATATACTTAATAATCAAAACTTCACTATTTTTTATGATTTTTTTGAAAGGGCTCGCTATTCATCCAATGTCAATGTCCTCTTCCTCTTTTCTACTCATTACATTTCAAGAGAGTTTCATAAGGACATGGTATTGACATGTAGGTTGAACTCATAAATATAATAATAGAATATATAGCACCAAAAAAGGGTATTATCAATGATGATCTAATCTTCACTTCCCAATATTCATAGTTATGCACCCCAAATCTTTACTTCCAAACCCAATATTCATTGGGATTTAATCTATTCAAAACTCACTCTTCAGTTCCAAGTATTAAATAAATTATTCAAATAGTTCCTTATTCTTTTATTCTTCCTGGTATCTTTTGACAATTCATTGTCTTACCCTGAATAGTAGTTCTTCATTGCTTCAAGAATCATCTTGTTGAAACTCAAAATTAAAATATATCAACCTCCATAATCTTCCCCTCCCTTACATATATTAATTTAATTTTTTCTAGGTAAATCTATGCTATAGAAATTCATTTGGGTAGTTAATGATCATCCAAAGACCCACACAAACCTATTTAGAGTTACATTCCATAAACTCTATTTTAATTTTCTAGATTTTAGCAATCATATGATGACATATTACATGAAAAGGAAATCACTTTTCTCTAACTACCAGATGCATTATGGTGTGATATGGTGTTTCATGGCACAATTGTGATTTTTGTTTCTAAAAAACCTAGAGATTAACTTCCATGGACTGGATTCTTTCTCTAAAAACCAATAATTTCAGCATGATCACTTTACTAATGGAGTAATATTTGTGTTTCATTGTGATAGAATTACATCTCAGATATTTATTATAGCACGACATGTAACTTCATGACTAAAAATCCATACCTATTTTTTATTAATCTCACATAGGTCTACAACTTTAATTTAACAAGAGTTTGTTGCTCTGTAAGTAACACATTAAAAAATGATTATATATCACACATATTTGAAAATAAAATATTAATATTATCGGAATAAATATAAAGGGAATGTTCTATGTCATGTATAAAACATATCTATATGGATATATCCCACAAATATTTGGAAAATATTATACTAATCCAACATAGATCTAAGTATATCAATTTATTTTGATGTATCTATTCATTTGTGGTGTGGTCCTTGTGCTTTTATCAGGATTTTTTCATTCAATATAACTTCTTTTTCTAGTATTTTCTTAACTTCATGTCATCTAATTTCTAATAATAAATAAATCCAATTGACAAAAAAATCAATATTATAACATGTGGTTGCAACATTATTCCCCTTGGGATTTTTTATCAACCCCCAAAGTTAAATCCATGTTCTATATTAATTCATCCGTTCTCCCACTGTATTATAACACTCTCCATGTATTTATTCTCCCCCTTTATTAATAAAATTCAAAGGGTTTCTTCTTTTATATATCTGATCACATTTGAGCATTCAATATACTCATTCACCAATTTTTACTAAGTAAATAACCATAAATAAATTATCTAAAACTATATGAGTCAAATATAATTTTAGTAAATAAGAGAATGTTTTAATTTATATAATCTTGTCCATATTTTCACATCAAAACTTTTTTATACTTTTAATTTACCATGGATTCTGTCTCCCACAATATTATTACACTCAATAAATGATAAACACCTAAAATAAAACATAATATCTAAGTAAATTGTTATGTGTAAGGGGGAGAGGGGTTTTTGAACCTCTTTAGTTTGAGGAAATTGGTGAAACTATAAGTTTCAACTAATGCTTCTAAAACACAATTATAGAGAGTGATTTTTTGAAAATGTATTCCACTTGAGTTTGAGTTACAATAAACTCAAATTTCATAATTTTTTCCCACTTCTTATTTATAAATTGGTAATATACCTCAATATGTTTAATATAAGAGTGACATACCATGTTATTTGCTAACTTGATGGAACTCTTGTTGTCACCTTTAATCAACATCAGTTTTCACACCTCTTCACCAAAATCTTCTATTTTTTGTTTCACCCACAAATACTATGTATAAACCTTGGTATCTGAAATATATTATCCCTTTGATGTTCTTAAGGATACATTCTCCAACATATTACTTATCCATCCAACATTATTTATTCTAATAAAAAAACACCTTATAATTTTTTATTCTCAATCCACAACATCTACAACCTAGTCCACATAAAAATAATCCATAAAATCATGATATTTTCTATCCATGAAATTCAAACCATAGTTCAGTTTTAAATAAATATACTTCATTATCCACCATATATCTGAGAGATGCCCTTATTTTAGAAAACTATGAAATAATTATACCTAACATGTTGCATAAAATATATCAAGAATTTTTGTTGTTAGGTATAGTATAATTCCAATAAATAATCTCTATAATTTTCAATACAATAACTTATTGTTATCATACTTTCCAAGTTTCATTCCAACCACAACTCGAGTTGAAACTGGTTTGAAATATTCCACTAAAAACTTATTTTACAACTATATTTTAAATTTCACATTTTAAATGAATGTTTTTTTATATTTTGATGTAATTTTGGACTAAGAAAGTAATTCATATCTCTAATTATTGAAATCTCATTTTTTTAACACATGAATTACTCAAATATTTCCAAAAAATTATTCTTGTTTTTAAAAAAGATTATATACTTCAAATATACCACTACCATGAATTATTCTTCATCTGAGATGTTCATATAAAGGTAGTGATCAGCACCTTGTATATTTAACTCCAAAATTTTTAGATATGTGTATAATAATTCATACCAAGAAATAGGTTCTTACTTAAATCCATATAATTCTTTTTTCATTCTATAAACCATTAAATCATCATCTCTAGTAAAAAATCCAACCAGTTGTTCAATATAGAATACTTCTTTAAAAAATAAATTCAAATATTTTTCTTCGCATCAATTTGATAAATATTAAACTTCTTTTGAATATATACTTTTTAGCACCCTGATATATTTATGAAATATTTCTCTTTAAAAAATATGATTTCTTCAATAGCTTGTGTAATATACAACAACTAGTTTAGAAAAACCGCATAACATTATCATAATATTATGTATTCATTATTTCCTAGTTATTAGATTTTATGGTTTTAATATTAATAAATTAATTATAAAAAAACATTGTCTACACTTTTATAAAATGAATTCATTAGTTAAAAATTATTATAATTTAAAAAATATATTTGAAAATAAAAGTGATGGTTTTTCGAATAATTTTTTTTATGCACGTCCTATTTTTTATTAAAAATTAAATTAATCACTATTGGTGAATAATTTTAATTAAATTTATTAATTATTTACATGTTAAAATGTTATAAACATTCAAAAATAATTTTTTTAGTTATAGGATAATAAAAAAAATTCGTTTTATGCTTAATAATATATATTTTCTAAAAAGTCGTTTTTTCAAATTTTCTGCACTTAATTTAAAATTAATATATTAGCCCAAAATTCTGAGAGCCAGGAGAAACATGCTCCCATAAATTAATAAAAAAGTTTAAACAGTATAGACGACTCAGAGAGGGGGAGCCTTACATAACCTTGTGTACACAGTGCCAACTCTGTCATTATGGACTAAGTCATTGCCAAACTCAGGTAGGACAAAGGACCAGCTAGAGATTACCTCTAAGATAGCTCTTTTTGAGAGAGCATCAGCAACTTGGTTTGCTTCTCTGTATACATGAGAGACATCCAAGGAGAGAAGTTCAAAAAGCTTCAGAGAATCAATCCAAGCTGGGACCATCCTCCATGGTACATTCCTGGATCGTTCTTTAAGAATCTGCACAGCAACCAAAGAGTCTGATTCGAGCCAAAGCTTCATCTAGCCATATCGAACCACATACCTTATTTCCTTTATTATTGCCCATAACTCCACCTCAATAGCATGACCATTACCAATATAATGGAAGATTAATCCCTTCACGAAGCCTCGGTACGTCCTGAATACACCACCACATCCAGCAGATCCTTGTGCACCCGAAGCTGCCCCGTCAACATTGACTTTAAGACAATCAGAGATTGGATCAATCCACCTAACATGATTCATAATCCTTGGATTCCTCTCCCTGACACTTACCCCAAGGGTTCGTAAAAGAAAAAATTAAAAAGTATCATTATTCATAGAACCAGATTGGTTCACCGAGGCGAGTTGATGTTCCAGTAGATTATCATCAAACCCTCCTTGATAGATGGCCTTCCACTACGGAAATAAATAATGTTCTGAGCTTTCCAAATATATTCAATCGTGGAGACAGCAGCGGCAATGAGCAGTGAATGGACCAGCTCACTGCCTTCAAAATGCATGAAAGAAACCAGCAGCGCACTAACAGAATTGAAATCAAAATAGCAGTGGAAAATCGACTTGAGGTAGCTCCAAAACCGGATAGCAAAGGAACAATAAATGAAGATATAATCAATAGTTTCGTCCACAGCCAACCATAGGAAGCAAACCGGGGCAATGCACATACCTGTTTTCTGTAAGGCATATTGGATGGGCATCCTCTGCTTCCAAATTCTCCAGATGAGTAGGGAATCAGATGGGAAAATGAAGTTCCTCCTGACTCCCATCACCCAAGCAGCAGGGATGAGTGCATTATATTTAAAGGTTTTTATTTAGATAAAATAAATTAAATGTATATAATTAGGTGGCTAAAATTTTCATTAATAGGCCCCATTTCTTTTTAGATAATATGAATAGTAACAGTAGTAAAATTAATCACCTTAGTAATTAGTATATCGGGTTAATATAGATTAAAAATAAGTAATAAGGCTGTAATTTTTCACCCCAATTTTTATTGTATGAATTTATTTATATCCTTATCACCTTTGTATAAAAATTAATTAGTTTAATGGATATTTATTAATGAAAGTTACTTATATATTATTTAAATCAAAGAAAGTTACAAAATATCACTCTCATTGTTTTTAATATGTATTATGTATCCACATAGGGGTAAATAAAGTTATGAATGAATATAAGTGTTTATTATTATATTATTATAAAATCATGTAGAAATATATTTTTATTTTTATTAATTATTTAATAACTTTAATTGCTTATGAAACACTGATGTGGTATTTCTCCATTTAATAAAAAATATAATAAATGATCTTAAAAATATTAAAAGTGATATAATTTAAATGTGTTAATGTGACTGAAAATTTATAAAGATCAATAGAAAATACGTGGGAGTTTTAAAATAATTAAATTCTAATTTACCATATATTACTGTTTAAAGTTTAATTAATTGAAAAGTTTCAAAATTAATAATAATAATATTTTACCAAAATAAGAATTTATTAAATTTTTTTAAAAACATAAAATTATTCAAATAAGAAAAGGTGGAAATTATATATTCTAAAATTTTATAAATTTTCCATTTATAGTATAATTATCACCTTATAATTAAAAAGTAAAATCCTTTAATATTGAAAATAGTGTTACCTTAGTTAAAATTAAAATTATTTAACTAAGGGTTGATCAAAATGATAAGGTTAAAAATTACACCAAAACATTTATAAATTATATTTTTTATATTATTAAAATCATATTTTGCCTTATCTTTAAATATATGTCAATTTGGGGGAATATATCTTGATAAAAAAGTTATTATATTTTAATCTGTTGAGAAATTCCCAAAGAGACCCTCACTTGAATTATAAAAGGGAACATCCTCCCTCACTTATTTACACTAATTTAAGCCTTATATCTTGAAAAACCTCTAAAAATTTAACTTATAAACTTTTCTAGATACAATATTAAGGTTTTTTTATTCCCATAAGACCAAATTTAGATCCCTTTAAAGGATTTCTAAAGGATTCATTTCAAAGAATAGATAATCACTTTACCCAGTCACATTCTTTTATGATCTTCTTTACCTAAACTAAATATATGGTATGTTTCATGAAAGAATAACTTAATTGTAATAAATATTATGAAACATTATTATTATTATGAAAACACTATTATATTCCTTCTTTCCCATCAAATGAGAAGTGAAACTATCACTCGGGCATAAGTACGGCTTGCCATCTCCACATAACGATACAATTCATTTTTCATCACTATAATTTATGTATGGGTAATATCATGGGTTTAATGTTTATATATGATATTTATTATTTAATTATACTCATTTAATTATAATATACCATCTACTTAATTACCATTTAATCCTTTGGGAAATGATAACTTTGTTATTTCATTCATGTGGACTACCACCTCCACGAAACGGTGTGATTCATTTTTCTTTTATATTTTACATGGATGGTGATAATATGGAGTTTGGTGAATATATATAATATATATATATGATATAATAATTATCCTATACATATTAATTAATATTTATATTTCTTTCATTATATCCGTCAAAAAATGAGAATAGTGTTCATGCATACATACAGCCTACTATCTCTACGAATGGTGTCACTCATTTTTTTATATCCAAATTTCATGGATGGCTATAAATATGTATATAATTAATTTATGTTATATTTATATAATTATTAATATTGTGGATATTATGTAACCAAAATAAATTTAAAAGGACCCAGATTATTAAATTGAAATATTCATGATAAAGGAAATAGTTAACATCCTAAAATAACAATTTCAATAAGAAGTTATTGGTAAATGGGATATTTAAATGTTATAAAGGGGAAATATATGATATTATAAATATGAAAACAAATTATATATAATTATAATACATTTAAATTTATTATATGGGAGGATAGATTTCTTTAGAAGGTAGGCTAACTTGAGGTAAGGATTTTACGACACATTATCATTATTTATCAGGATTGATTATGATTATGCCTCTAATAATGAAATATTATGATATAACTCTCACTAAACTCATGTATTACATTTTAATATGGTTATTTATTTAAAATAAAAAATTTTCCTTTCATTTTTATCACCATAAGTTCTCAAGAAAACAATAATGTGACTCTAAGAAAATTCGAATTAATTTATCTCTTCAGTCAAAATAAAATTTCTTCAATATCCATATTATCTAAAAATATTTTAAAGAAGGAACTTAATATTATTTTATGATTTGTTAAATTAATTTTTCCCATTTATGACTTTTCAAAAAATATTTGAATTGAAATTTTTTATCAACTTCTAATCGAAGTACTATGTGATTTTACTAAGAAAAAGTATGGAAGGAATATTTTTGAAACTTATATGGCATGAATGAATTTCCACACCTCCATGAATAATTTTTTTGTTTAAGCTTACTTTAAAAGTTTAAATGGTTCTTTTCAAATAAAATTTCTTCCTATATATTTGTGTAGTTTTTTATATGTGACTATAAAAGGGAATGGGTGTTTTCCTCAAAAATGTTTTAATGATATTTTAATGGTATTTCTATTCAAAAAATAAAAAATAATTGATTTCAATTATTATTTACCAAAGATATGATATCAGGATACCATCATTATTATTTTATTTTATGTTTTATGAATATTATGACATAATTCTTATGAAAATAATTTCTTTTTTGTGGGATATTTTGTGATGAAATGATGACATGTTTATGAAACCCATCTCTTTTCTATGGTCTATGATATGATGAAACGATTATGAAACCCATTTATTTTAATAGTTTTATATATGGATAATTATTTATGATATGTTTAAAAACATATGTATTATTTTAATTATATAATGGTTGGGACATATATCTCCCTCCAATTAATTGGGTAAGGGTTGATATCTCATGAAATAAACATTACTGGAATGAGGATTGTACCTATTTAATTATGGAATTTTTTCCACTATGATAGTATTAAGAGGTAACCATGACTACAAATATTTTTTGGCAGTGATCCCATTCCACTATGATAGTCTTGGAAAAGATCATTGGCTTCAAAGGAAATGATTTTCTATGCTTATTTGTATTCCACAATTCGTTGTCTTCTATCAATGTTATTCCCTCAAAGATCATGTTATTAAATTCCATTATGATTCATGTCTTATAAGCTACCAAGATTTATGTTGTGGCTCAAGATTGTGATTTATAATATGAAAGGTAGAATTTTCACATTCTAATATCATGTTCCCATACACTTTTTCTCACGTTATACTCATATAATCATTGGTATCTCCCTTATTTACCCTTAATGAGCATCAGAGCTCACCCTTTTTTATGTTTCCTTTCCCCATGTTATGAAAAAAAAATTAAGTATGATATATATAATAATGTATCTAGTTAAGAAGAAATAAGTGGGATCTGATGTAGATATTTTGTGAACTATTTTTTTTGTTTCCATATTTTCAAAGGTACTAGACCAAAATTATTTTGGCATCGATAGAAATTTTCTATAATGAATATTCATCTATTAAGATGTAATGTATATATATGAAAAGTGTGGGTTGCTATAGTTGGTATCAGAGAAAGGTTTAGTTAAACTTTAGAAACTATCTGTAGAAAACTTTAGTATGAACTATATGTATAATACTAAGTGTAAGATAAAATCCTAAATTTTTGGTAATGATCATGAATTACCTAGGTTAAATCTAAGATTTCATAGAAAAAGGTGTAATGATTTAGGCATCTTATAAATTATTTTTCATGATTATGAGGTTTTAATCCATTATTATTATTACACACAATATTATTTTGGCTTTAATAAATGTATAAAACATGAACGAATTATGTTACAACTAAATATGATGGACAATGAAATAATGATCTTCTTGAGAAACCTAATGTTATGGGATATGGAATGAAAAATTTTGTTGTTATGAGCACAAAACTTTATCAAGATATGAATAATATGGAGCTTCTAAATAATAAAAGGAGGGAATAACATTTTGTTGATTCCTTAATGGATTAGTACAATTGAAATTACATTTCCCATACTACAATTTTCAAAAAAAGAAAAATTTATTCGGACTTTATCATTTAAAAGGATAAGAAGATCAATGGTGGACTCTTATTAAGAACATGAGGTAAAAAAGAAGAAATTGAATCTATAGAGTGGGATGAATTTAAAAACTTATTTTTTTAAAGTAATTTCCTTATATTCTTCATAAAAAAATAGAGAAACAATTCCTTATGTTAAATAAGAAGGATGATCAATCTGTTGGTACTTATGTGAAAATTTTCACAAGACTTTTGAGGTAAGTTATTGGTATTATCATCCAACATGAATTTAATCTTGATCAATTCATCATTAGATTAAATCCATTACTTCAAAGGGTTTTATTCATAAGGTATTTCAATGGATATGAATAATTTTTTTTGATGTCCTCTCATGGTGTAGGTGAATATTGGAGTTACCCTTCAATATCATGGTTATTATAAAAAAATAACAATATAATTCAAAGGAAACACTAAATACTATACAGAGAAGATGATTATCCTTACTTGATTCTCGAAGTGTGGAAGGAAAAATGGGGGAAATTGTATTAAGGGAACAATAAAATGTTTCAATTGTGGAAAGGAAGGTCATAAGGAAATACAATTCCAAGTGATGGGAAGCAGTTAGCTAATGATGCAGATAGAGAGAAAACTCTACATAATGCACCACCCAAACTCAAGTGTATTAAATGGAAGGTGTATGGGAATTATGCTAACTAGTTCCCAAATCTAGATGTTAATTATGATGATCAATTAGAAAAACCTATTAATCCTATATAAAAAGTTAAATATCATGCGATCACTATTTATAATTAGGGGTATGATAACAATGTAGTGAATGGTACACTAACCACCCACTCTAGAACTATTAATGTCTTATTTGTTTTTGGATCTACCCAATATTGTGTATTAGAAGACTTTTATAATGGTATCACAATATCACCTCAAAAATTAGAAGTTGATTTTTTAGTAAAAAAAATATTATTGTCGGTTGATCGCATCTCAAGTCTATGATCCTTCTATTGAAGAATTTTTTGGTAATGTGTTTCCTGTAAATATTTTCTATCTTCTTATAGTTTAATTCAATGTTATTTTGGGAATATATTTTATTTCTTTATATAAATCCTACATCTATTTATAATTAAGGGAAGTTACATTTTATATATCAAATAAACCAATGACCACCTATTAGTGTGATGAAAAAAAATTAACTTATGATGGAAATTACATACTTTCTATGGGTTTTCATTCCAATTGAAAAGGGTAGTTTACCTCAAATGATTGGAGAGAAACTCAACATCAGAGATATTATCATTGTGTAGAATATTGTTTATGTCTTTCCAGAAGAGTTTTATATTCTTACACTGAATTATGAAGTTTATTTTTCAATAGAAATCATACATTGTGTTATACCTATTTACAATACTTCATAAATAATAGACCCTATTGAGTTTAAATAATTGAAGAAGAAACTCTAGGAGAATCTTGAAAAGGGATTAATTTTTCGATGTGTGTCACCATGGGGTGTACCATTTATATTTGTTAAGAATAATGGTAGATCAATGATAATAACATTGATTATCTAGAAATTAACAAGATCGATATCAAGAATAAGTATCCCCTACCCCATATTGGTGACATGTTTGATGTGAAGTAGGAAATAGAACCTCATTCACCCAACTCTCTAACATGACATCTCTTTATTCCCTCATAGGATTTTGTGGCTCTTTTTAGTGATGATGGATATACTCTTCTTCTTCTATGTATTATGCTTTCCTCTTTTCAGGTTTTCCTTTTCATTTTTATGCTTCTCTTTTTCCCTAAAGTTCTTTCCTCCTAGGGTTTCTTCTTCTTCACTCTGATCTCACTATTTTGAGTCATTATACTCTTATCTTTTAGTAAATACCACCACACTTGACCCCATTATTGGTTATTCTTGATGGTGAGTAGCATCACTTGGGATGTTTTGGTGGTAGCTCGTAGAGGTATAACATTCAATCCTTTATCCCTGCTCCTTCCCTCTTTTGTTCAGTTTTGTTAAGGATATATGGAGTGGTCCTGGTTCTTCCCCTTTCACCCCTACACTACCAACTGATTCTAATATACATGGACCCATCCTATTTAGGTTTGGTTTTTAGGTTTGTTTGAGATTATGAAAGTGGGAGTAGTGGCAATGCGGGATTCTTCAGGTGGCTACTTTTTCCCTGGGATTTTTTCTCTCTTTCGCTTCATTTATTCCTGTTTGGTGTTTATTTCCTTGATTCTTCCTGGTTTTTGTTTACTCATTAGTATATATAATTATTATCCTTTTCTGTTTATGGATTTTTTTGGTTTTTGATTCATTTGGTTCATGTTTTTCTTTGACTGGTCAGATTTATTTGTTCTGTATTCTTCCATGATAACGATATTGGTTTCCTTGTGTTATTCGCCCGATGGTGGATCTGGAGGAAGGGTTTGATGGTCATAGTGGTGTTCAAATCTCATTAGTGAGTCCTTTTTCTACTCCATACTCTTCTTTAGCTCCTTTTTTCCACCAATTTTCTCTCAGAAATATTTTCATGGTGGTTCTCAAGGTGTTTTGGGATTTGAATTTCGAGTAGTTGATTTCATTTTAGGAGTAATTTCTCTATGGTGGCTTTAAATCTATCCCTGGGTTCCTGAAGGTCATTATATTCATGATGGATTGTGGAGTGTCCTTAACTTTGTGGTTTTGATGGTTCGTGGTGATATTTTTTGTTTTTCTATGGTGGAGGCGATGGATTCTAGTGGATGGTATCTCTAACGAATTGTTATAGATGATGGATATGCATGGTGTCAAGGTACGTGAGCTAAGGTGGTATGTGGCCTAAGACAGAGATGATGGATTCTGTTTGAAATTTGAAATTTTAATTCTTATATTGGTAATTTTTTGTGGGGGTATTCATAAATCAAGGATGTTTATGTTAGGTTCCCACTTATCCGAAAGTGTATTTTCAGTAAAAAAATGGATTGCAATATGACATATTTGGTCAACAACATGAAGCTTAATAATTTTCCAAGATTGATCTTCATTATGGTTATCATCAATTGAGTTTCATGATGTAGGATATACCTAAGATACCATTTCATACAAGTTATTGACACTATGAATTTATAATGATGTCATTTGGTATAACTAATGTTCATGCTATCTTTATGGATTTAATGAATATAATCTTTAGAGGCTATCTTAATCCATTTTTGGTAGTCTTTATAGATGATATTCTTATTTATTCAAATATAAAAGAAGGGAATGAAAATCACATGAGGATTATGATGAAGACTCTAAGGAGGGATAATTTTTTTCTAAATTTACAAAGTCTGGATTTTGGATTCAAAAAGTTTCATTCTTCAGTCATATAATCTCAAATGAGGTTATATTAGAAGACCCTTCAAAGACAGAAGTTATTAAAAATTGTCCTAGACCAACCACTATGATTATGATCTTTAGTTTCATGGTTTGGAAAAAAATTATCTAATATTTATAGATAATTTACTATGTCTATCAAATCTATTCACCAAGTTAAATCATTAGAGAGATAGGTTCCTTGGGACTGACTAATGTCAGTAATGTTTTAAGCAACTAGATAGAAGTCTTATCAAGACACTTGTGATTACATTAACCTACATTGGAGAAGGTTTTTTAATATATAGTGGTGCATCAATGATGGTATTGGAATATTTCTTTATGAATAATGATGAGTTTATATCATATTCCACATGATAATTGAATGTACATGAGAACAATTACTCAAATCATGATTTGGAGTTAGTTGTGGTAGTTTTTTCAGTAAATATATGGAATAATTGAATATATTGAGAAAGGTATGACATATATACTCATCACAAATTATTAAAATATATATTCACAAATAAATATTTGAATATGATCTAGATAATATAGTTGATGTCGATTAAAGATTATGAAATCTTAATACATTAACTCTATCGGAAGGCGAACAATGTGGGAGATGATCTAAGTTTAAAGGATCATGCTAGATTATTTATGATGAGGATCATAATAGATCCACTATTTTATGTCTTAAAAAATATAAAAATTGAAATCTTGAATAAAGTGGAAAAATTTTATGTTTATAAAATGAGTATTCAAATATATATACAAGTGAATATTAAAGAGTAAAAAAATTAAGATATAGAGTTATAAAAGAAGGTGAGAAATGTTCTTATGATAAACCTTTATTATGATGGAATAATAAGTTTTAGGAACTCTGTATGTGTCCCTTCAGTGACATATTTTAAGAAGGAGATTATGGATGAATCTTATATTTCTTCACTCTATATTCATCCTATAAGTATGATGATTTATAGAGATTTTAAAGAGTAATTCTAGTTAGAGAGAATGAAGAGAGATATTTCATAAGATATTTTCCGGTGCTTGGTATGTTAGAAAATTAAGTCAGAGATATAGATGTCTAAGGGGATGTTACAGCCATTCAATAATGGAAATAGTAAAATATCACCATGTATTCTTACGTCAGACTCCTAAAAACATCTAAAGGGCATAATGTTTTATGGGTTGTAGTTGATTACATTACAAATTCATCATACTTCATTACCATTAGTGAATATTTATCTCTTTATAAACTAAAGTAGTTTTACATTAAATAAATATTAATATTTAATAGTGTAATAATATCAATTATATATGATTAGGATCTGAGGCTTACCTTGAAGTTTTAAAGAACTCTTCAGTGGACTCTAGATACAGATTTAAGTTTTTTAACTCCTTATCATCCTCAGATAGATGGTCAGTCTAAGGGGACCATTTAAACTATAGAATACATGTTGAGATATTTATCTATAGATTGAAAATGTGGTTTAAATCAAACCTTCCTTTGGTTTAATTGTCTTACAATAATACCTTTCACTCTAGTATTCAAATGGATCATTATGAATCCCCTTGGTAATAATTTCATAACCCCTACATGATTGAATAAAGTTATAGAAATAAATCTATTTGGAACTGATCAATATGAGTAAATGTAATAGATGGTTAGATCTATTAAACATCACAATATATCTTCTTAGAGCCAACAAAAAAGTTATGCTAACAATGGTTAGAATGATCTAGAGTTTAAAGTTGCTGATAAAGTAATCATATGAATATCACCTGTAAGAGGGTGATGAGATTTGGACAGAAGTAAAAGTTAATCCCTAGGTATATCATTCCTTTTGAAATTACTAATTTTATTGAGACGATGGATAATTGATTGATAATTCCATCAAATATATCTCAAGTTCATGATGTTTTTCTTGTATCTCTTTTAAGAAAGTACATACATGATCTTGTACATTTACTAAACTCAACAGCTGTATGGTTGAAGAAATATTTTTCTTATGATGAAAAAAATATTAGATATTATATATCATGGAGATAAGGTTCTACGAAATAAGGCCACTCACCTAGTCAATGTTTTGTGGGGTACCTTCAAATTTGAGAAAGCTACATGGGAACCATAAGATGTAATCAGATATAAGTATCCTTATCTTTTTGTATTATAGTGATGATTTTTTAGAAAAACATTCATTTTATTGTTAGTGGAATATAACACCCCAATATTTTTATGAATTATTTCTATTAAATATTTTAATTTCTTCAATATATTGTGTTACACACGACAACAAATTTAGTTGAACCACATTACATTATTAATATATTATGTGTCCATTATCGCCTAATCGTTGGATTGGTAGGTATGATTGTAATAAATAAATTTTAAAAAAAATATTTTCTACACTTTTATGAAATGAATTCATTTGTCAAAATTTTTTGAATTAAAAACAAATTTTTTTTGAAAAAATGATGTTTTCTTATGAAAAAATATTTTTATAGACACAGTGTATTTTTATTAATTAATTAAATTAATTACTATTTATTAATGGTTTTAATGAAACATATATATTATTTACTTGGTAAAATATTTCAAACATTCAAAAATTATTTCTCTAGTCATAGTATAGGAATAAATGTAGTTTTACGATTAAAAATGTATTATTTTATAAAAAGAAGTTCTTTTTTTCATTTTTCACTCTTAAATTTATTTTAATTTCATCAATTCATATATAATTAAATTGATAAAATTAATTATATATTTATAATTATGAGGTTCAAATTTGGTATATATGCCCCTTTTATATTTTTCAATGTGAATAGTAAGTGTGGTAAAATTTCTCACATTGGTAAAGAGTAAATTGGGTTAATCTAGATTACAAATATGTGAAAATGCCATTATTTTTCACTATAATACATATTGGATGGATATAATTTTACCCTTATCACCTTAGGATAAATATTAATTAGTTTAATGAACCATTTTTCATGAAAATTAATTATATATTTTTTAATTCAAATAATAATATAAAATGTCCCCTTCTTTGTTTTTAATATATATTATGTGTCCACCAAGGGAAAAAAGTAAATTAAAAAATAAATAAAAGTTTTTACTTTCATCATAAAAGAAATAATTTCATTATACATTTTTAAAAAAAAAATTATTAGTTATATACTGACTTTAATTTCTTATGCAACATCGATGCGGTATTTCTCCGTTAAATAAAAAATATAAAAAATGATTCTAAAAATATTAAAAGTGATATAATTCTAATTACTTAATGTTATACATGAATATTATAGATATATATTATATATGAGGTATGTTTTAATGAATTATAATAAAATTACACGTTTATTAATGTATTTAAAGTTAAATTAAATGAATATTGTCAAAATTGACAATAATGATATTTTATCAAATTAAAATTTTATTAAATTTTTTAAACTGATATAAAACATTAAATATGAAAAGTTAGATATGATATGATCTAAAATTTTATAAATTATACATTTATAGGCCAATTTTCACCTTATAAGTAAACAATTACAACCCTATAATATTGAAAAAGTTGTTACCATTATTAAAATTACAATTGGTTAACTAATGGTTAATCAAAATGATAAGGCTTAAATTTACACCAAAACATATTTAAATTATATTGGTTTATGGGATTAAACCCCTATATTACCTTATCTTCCGATCCATTTCTATGTGGAGGAATATGGCATGAGAATGAATTTTTTATAATTTAGTCTTTTGATAAATTATAAAAGTGCCCCTCCACTCAACTATAAAATGGAACCCCCTCACTCACTTTTTTACACCATTTTGAGGCTTCTATATCAACAAAACTCAACCAATTTAACTTCCATAATTCCCTAGACACGTTATATAAGTTATTTTTTCCCAAAATTCCAACCATATAACCCTTTAGAGGAGATATAAAGGAGTTGTTTCAAAGAAGAGGAAGTCACCTTACCCGATCAATTTCTATTATACTCTTATTTAAATCCTATAAATACATGGTATGTACTATAAAATAATCACTTCATTATACTAAATATTCATAAATTTTATTATGATTATTAAAAAACCATTATGCAACCTCGTTCCTATCAAATGATAAGTGAAAGTATTGCTCATTCATACATACGCCTTACTGTCTCCATGTAGAGATACAATTCATTTTTGTCACCATATTTTATGGATGTTCATTATGATGGTTTTAATTTTTATATATGATATTTAATAAATATTCATTATTTTTTAATTATAATATCACATATACCTACTTACTATCCAATCCTTTGGGAAAGGATAACATCGTTCATGTGTATGTGTACACTACCACCTCCATGAAACATTATGACTCGTTTTTCATTTATATTTTACTTCAATGTTTATGAAAGATAAATTTTTGAATATATATGATATAATAATTATCCAACAAATATTAATTAATATTTACCTTTCTTTCATTCCATCTGTCAAAATATGAAAATAGTGTACATGTGTACGTACGGCCTACCGTCTCTATAAATGGTGTAATTCATTTTTCTATCTAGAAATATTATATATGACTTTAGATATGTATAAAATGAATATATATGATATTTATACCATGATTAATATTATATTTATTATTTAATGATGGTAAATATACAATAATTGTATCTACTAAACTGAACTACTCATGAAAAATGAAACTGTTAACACCTGAAAATAACAATTTTAATAAGGAACTATTGATAAAAAGGGGTGTAAAAATGTTATAAAGAGATAATATATGATATTATATATATTAAAATGAATATTATATAGAGTTATAATAAAATTAAATTTATTATATATGAAGATATAGTTCTTTTGAGTCAAATAAAACACGAGGTAAGGTTCACAATATTATTTTTTATTGGGATTTATTAAGATTATGCCTCTGATGAATAAATATTATAACCTACCTATTAATAAACCCACAAAATTTCATATAATTGGGTAATTTATTTAAAATAAAATTTTCCTGTAATTTTACCCACCTTATGTTCTTATTAAATTGAAAATATGTTTTTGAAGAAAATTGACTTCATTTCTCTCTTCGGTCGAGAAACCAATTTTCATCCATACCCATGTTTTTAAAAAAAACTGTTTTAAAGATGATTTATACTATTCTCAAATGATTTTTTAAATTCATTTTTACCCATATTTGAATTTTTACCAAATGGTTTGAAATTAATCACTTTTTTCAAATGAAGTACTTTGTGAATTTTCTAAAAAAAGTCTGTAAGGAATGTTTTTTTAACTTGTATGACATGAATGGATTTTCCCACCATCATGTCTAATTGTTTCCTTGAAAATTAATTTAGAATTTGGCATGTTTTTTTAAAAAAAATTCTACTTTATATTTACATAGTTTTTTATAAGCGACATCAAAAGGGAAAGGGTATTTTCCTAAATAATTGTTTAATGGTATTTCTACTCGTAAAAGACAACAAACATTGATTTCACTTATAATTTACTGGTGATATGATCCAAGGATACCATCATTATTCTTTATCTAGATGTTTCAGTAAAATTATGACATAATTATTATGAAACTCATTTATTTTCCATGGGTTTTTCTGTAATGAAGTGAATAATTTTTTATGAAATCCATTTCTTTTCCATGAGTAATTCTATAATGAAATGTTTATTAAACTTATTTCTTTTCATGGGATTAGATATATTGAATTATTTCTAGTCTAACGGAACACATATGTATAATTTTAATTATGTTACGGGTGGGTCCTATATATACCTTCAATTCATTGGTTAAAGATTTATATCTCATGAATAAATAGGACTAGAATGAGGAGTGAACCTAGTTCAATAAATAAATTTTTCCACTATGATAGTCTTGGGTGCGAACCATGACTACCACGGTTGTTTGGGGAGTGAACCCATTACACTATGAACGTTTTAAAAAATATCCCTAAATAATAATGAAATTATTTGATATTCATATGTGTATTCCATAATCTCATGTATTATGGAAAATTTATTCTCTTATAAATCATGTTCTTTAATTTTTTAAGATTCATGTCTTATGAACTGTCATGATTTATTTCCTGAATAGGGATTATAATCTATGATATATAGGGTATGGTTTTTAAATGTTAATATCTTGTTATCATATCCTTTTTATCTTGTTATAATTATATTTTCATTGATATCTACCTTATTTACCCTTATTGAGCATCATATGTCACCCTTTTTTTATATTTCCTTTCCCCAAATTATGAATAAAGGAATTAAGTATGATATGTCTAAGAAGGATTCTATCTATGAATAAATTAGTGGTAGATTATTTTGATATTTTATGAATCATTTATTGATATTTCCTTGTTTCCAAATATACTAGACCTATATGATTCTGGATTGAATTGAAATGTTATAATATGAATATTCATTTATTAATATGTAATATCCATTTATGAAAATTATAGTTCATTATAATATTCTAGGAAAAAATTGATTGATTCTATTATTTCAACTTGTGAAAAAAAAATTCAAAATCGACTCCTTCATTTTGAACATACCCTTTGAATATATATCTTTCCTTGTTCTAAGAAACTCTTCCTTGTTCTTCATATATTTTAAAGAACTATTATGCACAAATCACATTATAATTTCTAGATCTATATATAATATTATAAATTTTATTCTTATTGATTTTATCCAACTATTCACTCGTGATTTTCACACATGATTCATACTTTTTTACTTCGTGGAGATAATTTGGTTACACCTCTAATAATACAGAAGTATGCTAAATTCCACTCATTCTTTTAGTCTAAATTAGAAAATATTTTTCTCTAATAATGATTCTTAGATAAAATTCAACTCTTATTATTATATTTTTACCCATATATTATGTTAATTTATCCCCATGGTCATCCTCTAATTCAACTTTAGTATCATCATAAATTTTAAAAAAATTATATTCTCATTAATAGACATTTATATCTTTTTAATCTTTACTCACTTAATTAGGGATAGAATTTTCAAAAAAAAATGCTTTATATTCAATAAAAATAACATCACTACTTTCAAATATTTTATTGATTCATTTTATAAAACATTTATGGGATTTATGTTTTGATTAGTAGCTTTCAAAATACTCCTTTCATCCACAAAATCACTATACATTCACTGATTTTTCTCTATTTCAAATGATAAAATTACTTTTAAATACTTTGAGATGTTTTAATAATTGTTTTCTAACATGACACATTTCATATAACATATTCTCTTCTCTGGGACAAAGAAATCATCTATTATAAGTGTGAAACCCCACTTTCACTATGCCTTTATAATAGTCATATGATATTCCACTTTGAATTAATAGAGTCTTTGACATATTATTTACCATGTGATTCCTCCCTTACAGAACCCTATTCTGTTGAGGCTTCATTACCAAAAAAACATCATTCTTTATTCCATTTTTCTCTATATAATTTTCATAAGTATTATTGTTTTATTACCCACTCTTCTTTATATTCTTTTGATATGGTCCAAAACTTCTCTAGTAGATCATATAAATATAGCACATCACATCCTATTACATTAATCAAAAAATAAAATGAATTATTTTTAACATTCAATTTCGTATTGATTGATTGGACTATATTCATCGGTGTGAAAAAAATTAGTATATTTAATACTCACTTATTCTTCATATGGAAGGATTTCCTCCCTATATTTACCCTCAAGCATGTATCAAAACTATTTTCTCAATTCTTCTTCAATGAATTAGTCTCAACAACTCCTTCAAAATTTGTTAAATTCTCCATACTCTAATATTAAATGTGACCAATCCACTGATGCCATACACTATTATCCTCTTCTACAATAAGGATACAAGTATTCTCCCTATTTTCCACCTAATAAAATTTCACATTCATTATATATCCTTTCATAAGATATTTTTTTCCCTTGATCTAGAAACCTCTCTAGTTGAATGTGACTCCCAATACTAAGTTACATAGATAATTCACACTCAAAAAATCATGTCAAACACCCTCAACATATAGACTTTAATATTATTAAATTAATTTCAAGATATATAGGTTTTACAACTTCCTTTATTCTTTATATCTCTATGATTTCCAAACTGAACCTTTGAACCAACTTTTACTTTTACACTTTTTAGATGATTTATGTTACCTATCATCCAAGATGATCACCAACTATCAAGAATCCACATACTATTATTCTTTGCAGATTTAAAATAAATTTTATTAAGAATATATAACTCCATAATCTCCATATTATTTTTCATTCATTAAATTCAACGATATGTGGGAACATAGTATTTTCACTCACATTATTCAAAGCATGAAATTAGGTATTATTCTTATTCATTCAGTAGGTAAAATATTTTTCTCAATGTAATGGAATTGGACTGAATTCAATGCATTATTATTTAACATAAAAATAAAAAACTTCCACTTAATTTCCAACAATAAACAGATTTATTCCTAATGTTAGATAAATTGTCACAATGTCCAAAAAAACTTATTTTTTTAGATCATGTATATGTCTAAATTATGCTTTTCAAACATCGAATTTATTCCTTTCACAAATAACATTCAACTCTATATTAATAAGACACTATGTAGCTTAAGTAACCAAAAATTAACACTTTATTAGGGGAAATATATTTTCACTTCCATTTATTCACATATCCCATATTTTTGAATAACTCCTTGATTATGGATATTTTCTAAATAATTGATAAATTTATCTTATCCAATGCTTCCCTTTAATCTTCAAATTTATTTTATTGGTTATTTATGTTTCAGTATAAAATCCAAGATAACTTTTACCCTTGTAATTTGGTCTTTGAGTGCTCAAAACATTCTCAAAAGTTTCTGTTCCTCATTCTAGCCTTTCCTTTAATACTTCAATTGGGAACTTTATAAACTATAGATTCTTATTTGAGCTGATTAATTTTATTTTAGAATCAAGATTCTCTCTAAAAGTTACAACATTCTGTCTAAGTGTTATAATCTTCATGGTTTTCTCCTGGGAAAACATATTATTATCATCAATGTTCTTATATTGTTCCTCAATATTTAATATGTAGTTCATTTCTTCTTTAGGTTTCACTTTATCATTTTAAAATTCATCCATAATTTTATTTGGGATATAAATTTATGCTTTAAGATAATCTACATCACTTTAGTATTCTTTCAAAAATCCTCAAATATTCTTATTATTATTTCTTTTTAGGTGAATATCATCAAGATACAATTCTAATTAAACTTTGAGATCAATAATTCCATCTAGTCAATCATCTTATTAAACTTTTAATTTTAATTTATCTGCTATAGAAAACATAGAATATTATATGTCAAAGATAAACTCACTTTCAAAACCTTTTAAAGGATCATCCTCAGTATCATTTTCCTTTTTTCTTCTCAATACGAGTATCTGAAATTTCATTCCACTTTCATTTCATGAATTAAATATCCTTCTATAGGATAACTTCTTTCTTGATTTTTTAGTGAATTAAATCTCATCATCCTCTTCAAAAAATATTTTTAGGCACCTAGAAGTGGTTTTCTCAACCATTCTCTAATAAAATAATGATAATGGTATATTAACCTTGAATTTTAATTTATTTCTATAAAACATACTTATGATAAGTTATAAGAAATTATCACTAACATTTTCTTCAAATTTAGTCTCATGAGTATCATACTTCTCTATAGCTTTGAATATCATTTATTTGATAAATTTTATAAATAACTTTATAGTTTCACTCTCATTTCATATGAAACATTTTTTCTATGAAGATCATTAAGAGATAATTCTCCAAGATTTACTTCTTTAAGAACTGAAACCATTGGATTCTAAATTGGTGGTAATATTTTTACAATATTTTCACCATATCATTATATTTTATCTCATTACCATGTATATGAATAGTTGTGATAAATTTTACAAGATGGTTGAAAAAACAATCAATATTGTCACTTGAAGTGAACCTAAAATCATAAAATCTATTATGAATAACCTGTAGATTTTCCTCTTTCACTTTTTTCACCATTATAAATATCAGAATGTTTGTACCAAATTTACTTTGTTTTACTAAAACTCATCACTTTCATACATATTTTATTAAATTATGATTCCTATAATTTATTTTTTTCCTTTATAGAATCATTAAACAATTTCATTTCATCTTATATTATTAACAAATCTATAGTGTCACTTGTATTCCATGAACCACTACTGAAAAAATATCAAGCCCAAGTGATTATAAATTTTATCCCATTATCTTTATACACACCTAATAATGTTATCCATTAAATAGGGGTACTTACTTTAAATTCACACCATTATACATGATGAAAATTTTATATAAAATTTTAACCGATAAATAATATTTGGCTCAGATGCCACTAGTTAAAACTAAGGATGTATAGATCTTATCATACTATATTGAATCTCTTGCACCATATCTGGAGGTTTTATTACTTTTATTCCCAAATAGTTTATGAATATAAAGAATTCACCAACAATTGGAATTCATTATCATTTTTTGCCTAATTCATGCATTAGCCTATAGATCTTCTCCACACCACCAATTACTCTTGGCCCTCTGTTATATGGGAAATATATGTCCAAGGTCCCTATCCATCTTAAATATCCTAATAGTTTAGGTTCATCCTTACCACCATGCATTTCTTCTCAATGTGAAATTAGTTTATTCCCTTTAAGGAGTTCAAGGGCATGTCCATGATTATGTTTTTTAAATTCCACAACATTCATTGTTTTGAGATGTCTCTCACTATTCTCATGTAAAATGGTACTAAATTCCAAGGCTTTGAGTTAAATAAGTCGTAATCCATGTATAATATCTTATCCAACTGTACTTCCCACTATCACAGGTCATAAAATGGATGGATCAATGAATTGAATAAGGTCATCTCTAAAATTATATAGAATGTGGTGGATCATGAAATGAAGATATGGTATGATAATATATCTTATGTATTCTAGGAAAATCAGATGATGACTCATACATCCACCAAAGATGCTCTTTACATCCTTGTGTGTGGAATAGAATATATGATTCCCATGATGGTTCATATATGATTACTCTAGATATCTATATATAACCAATTTATAATGGATAAAATATCTTAATTATTTCTAACAAAGTTGGAATCCCTCGATGAGAAGAAGATCTTGGAACTGCAAAACCTTAAGGTCTATCAGAATTGAGTGGCCTAAGCATTCAACTAGAAGATTCACCTTCAATCATTACTCTAAGTTTATTTTGTGTTGGGATTGATAGAACTAATGATGCCTATAATAAAACCTTTGAATATTGATAACAAATGGGATGTCCACTTTAATGTTTATAAGGTTTCTTCTAATCATTCATACTCATTGATCACCATGGAATGGGAGTGCATCACACCTACCAAAAATAAGAGGTTCCTAAATAATTATTTCCTATAAATTCATGTTAGGTTATAGTACTAGATAAATGAATTTAAAATAAGAAGTATAATATCATCAACTACATTAATTTAAATTGTAAATAATTTCATTCCCAATTTTATGACTTTAAACTACACAACATTTCATCTTAGCTATATGATTTTAAAATAAATAGAAGCATGTTCCATTTTGTATGACTCTATACTTCTTGGAATACAATCCAATACTGCATGAATTTGTACTAATCAGAATGGGTCCTCATTCTATTACCCTAAACTACATGGAACATTATTCCAATAAACATGACTTTAAAATACATATTATATTATCCTAACCACACAATGTTAAACTAAATTCCCTTAGTACTCCTTACATGATTTCAAACTATATGGATGATGTCTTTCTATATGATACCTAAAATATATAATTGGGATGGATTCCACACCCTAGATAATACCCCCTTTATGTTAGTATTGATCACCTAATCCACTTCCTATGAAAAATTACATGTGGCTAGATTACCATATGATGTCTAGACAATGATACTCCACCAATGGGATGGTCTAATCATTATGACCTTAAACTATGTGAACTCATCTTTGTGGTTGTCTCTATTAGTGTTTGGACTTCCAATCCAAATTTTATTTTTCCTTTACCCATATATCCATATAGACTAACTCAATCCACCATTTAGTCCAAGTTGTATGATTTTAAACTACAAGTCACTGCGTCCTTGAAACATTAAATTAAACTGCACGGACTTGGTCCTGATAGCATGACCTAAAAAAAGGAACCATTCCATAATCCTTGCATCATGAACTTAAACTAAGTACATACACATTTAGGATATCTATATTGGCATTATAATCTTAATTCATATTTTTTTACCCTTACCACAATGTTGTATATGTATTGTCCCAATATTTTCACATGGTTTACATATCATGACCTTAAACTGTGAGAGCTCCTCCAAGAGATTGTTTATATTAGAATTGTGTTTCCCATTCATATTTGATATTACCTTTACTATAAATTATACAAACTACCTCAACACCTTCTGGTTTAAAATATATGAAATTAAACTCTGAAAACTTGACTGTCCAAGCTATATGACCTTAAACTATGAAATTTCTTGGATTATAATAGTACCCCAAGGCACAATTCAATCTCATTCCCATTCCCTTTAGGAGTTTGGAATTTTTTACCACAAAACTCCCTGGACAATGTTATACTCCCCTTAAATTTATACATCCATTAATATGAACAATACATGGTGGTATATCCCTGAATGTTTCTAAACTCTTCTTGAACATATTATTTCTTTTATCTTTACCACTATGTGCCTCATGATTCTAGATCCCTTCAAATATTTATTTTATGAATGGAATCCCTATGGTAATGGATTAGTTCCCCATATCCCACCTCCCATATAGGGTAAAAATCCCAAATAAAACTTTCTTTAGAGTAATATGATAGATCCACCTCCAATATTTTATGGTATTGGAGTGGAACCCACTCATCTATTATGTCTTGTGGTCATTTTTAGCTTATCTATCACTCTCATACACGATTTTAACCATGGAGGTAAAATTTTACCTCACTTACAAATTTATTTGTTAAATTAATGTTCTAACACTCTCAATTTTACCTCCCCCCATGTATCTTTATACATTGGCATAGTGGATCAGTATTATGGAATTATATCCAATCAGTTCCCCAATATTCATAGGTTTCCTTGGTGATAGATGTAACATTCTAATACCAACCATTAATCAGTGTCTAATACTCTCAATTGGCATGACTAATATTTCATTTCCCTTCATTTATCACATTTATCATGATTTTTATGATCTTATGAGTTTTAGTTAGACACTTTATTGGATAAATTGAGACACATGATAATCAAATATAATCAAACCCCTTCCATCCTAGAAGAATGAATTTAAACTATACGACCCTCAATTATCCCTACCATATTAAATTAAACTATTTGATCAATATCCTTTCCATATTATGTTAAACTATATGGTACATTCCCTATCTCATGATATAAACCTGTATGAAGCATTGTCCCCCACTTGAGAGGAAATCTCCTTCGTAGTGGTGATAGTCTACTACCATCCCATGCTTTTGGTTCCAATCACCAACAAAACCACCCCTGAAACAATATATGGATTGATTCTATTTTATAGGTTATGTAAACAGACATTGATTATTTATCCCAATATCATCCATGGTATTGATATCTATTACCATATTCCTTCAATGAGATTACATCTACAAATTTACCTCCAGTTTGATTCTTTAATTTCTCATTTGGTCATTCATATGCCCCCCCTATAGGTGTGAGATAAAGCTTCATGGTAATCTTCTCTATTAAAAAATGTGTAAGACTTAATTCACATATCATGGTATATGTAGTGATATTCATAGATCCTATATCAGGCCCATCCATAATTCCTCTAGAACCACTACCACATCTTATTCTTGACTTTTTACATTGATAACTTTTGAGGTAGGAAGTTTCTTACCTTTTTAGGATTGTTTACATAGTTTTCAATTAATATTATTCTAAGTAGACATATTTTTATGAATGTTCTAGATTACGATCACATGTGGGTGTGTGTATAGCCTTGGAAACTATATGTTACATCTGATGCCATGAGTGATTTGTATCTTATTATTCACATATGATTTTGGTCACATTTTTTGTGTGTGATACCTTACTTATGATAATATGTTATGATTTATCATATATCTTACCATGATATTTATACTTTTTGGTATTGTTATTGGAGCTCGAGATAGGTATACCATCGTGACATGTTATCCCTTAGAGGGGGAGTGTGCATGACTTTTGACAATGAAAATGAGGGACATATGCACAAGGAATGGATACAAATATTCCTTGTGGATTCCATGTGATACACTCAATGACTAGAGGAATATTAGAGGTATATTACTCAATTATTAGTAGATTATGGGTATCTCTTGATTCCTAGGTGATGTTGAGAACGTAACCTTCTTGATGAGTAGTGATTCTGAGTTTCATGATCACATGATGCTGAGTAGAATCATTCATTAGACTCATGGATAATCCTTGATTCTTATAAAAACATGATTATCCATTTTTCATAGAGCCAAATTAGGTGTGATCGAGGGTTTGTGGTGGCTTGGTAAGCACATGACCACTTAGTTTTGGATTGTGTGTTACTATGCTTGTTACGCATTTATTGTTATTATGGAATAGACTTGTATACTTGAGCACATTAGGTTATGGACACATTGGTGGTGTCCTAAGGAGTCTTTTACTCATACCCTACTAGATAATTTTGTTTTTATTTTAGATTTAATTAGGTATATAATGAAGTTAAAGTTTCCTATGGTATACTACTAAGATAAGAATCATGGAGCTAGTGATGGGATATGACAGACATCGATGGGGCCTACAGTTTATCTTTTGTTGGTTCATCTTCTTTATTTACACTAGTTATGTTTTATACTTTGGGAGATAATTTATATATATGTAATTTATGAAATATTTAACTTTTTCATGTTTACTTTAATTATTTATTACATTTTTTATTTTTGAGTATCAATTTTATAAAATGATACTTAGGGTATAGTCTCCCGACTGATGGACTCATACCCTCAATGCTAGTTGGTAGCCTCTTGCATACAGGGAGGCACGCATGAGGTCAAATTACATTTGTATTGTACTTTTTAGTTTATTTTAGGATGTTAAAACTATTATTTACCTTTCTTTCATTACGTTTATCAAAAAATGAAAATAGTGTTCATGTGTACGTACTTCATACCGCCTCTATGATTGGTGTAATTCATTTTTCTATCAATATATTTTATAGATGATTATAAATTGTTATATAATAAAAATATATTATATTTATATCATGATTAATATTATATATATGATGTAACCATGTTAAAATTATAAGTAATGGAATTTATGAACTGGAATAATAATGAAGAACGAAGCTGTTAAGACCCAGAAACGACAATTTTAACAAGGAATTATTAATAAATGGGTGTTAAAATGTTATAAAGGGATAATATATGATATAATAAGTATTTTTATAATTATATTATAGAATTATAATATATTTGAATTTATTATAAAGGTGGTTATAGTGCTTTCTAGTCAAGTGGAACTCGAGCTAAGGTATTTTCATCTCACTTTTACTTCTTCGACGCACATGCCATATTCACCACTTGTTTCTTTTATGTGGTGTATATACTGACCATTAATGTATTTTATGATTATTCCCATAAAAATTTTGTACATTTTCATATCCATATAATTTTATATCTTTCTTGAGGTTTTTATTTGAATGTTACTTAGGTGATTAGGGTTGATCTTCTTAAATTGTCTTCTTTGATACATATGTTATGTTATGATCCTATCTTATTTTATGAGGTGTAAGTACTTCCCATTAAATTTTTATATCATTAATTTATTTATGTTCTTGAGATTTAAATTTCTATTTTATGTTATTCTTTAATTGGTCTTATGATTCAAAAGATACCAAATTGGTAATGGTTTTATGTTACAATCTCATTATTTATTGGGGTTATTAATGATTATGTTTCTGATGATGAAATTTCATAATATACCTATCAATAATATAATTAATTTTATTCTCATTTAGGTGTTTCAAGATGATATATTTTTCCTTTAATTTTCATATCTTTAAGTACTTAAGAGAGCCAAAGAATTTTTTTAATGAAAACTGACTTCATTTCCCTCTTCGATCATAAATCATTTATTTTACATGTGTATGTTTTTTAGAAACGTTTTAAAGAATGTTCTTAAATTTATCCAATTATTGTATAAATTCAATTTACAAATTTTTTAATTTTAATGAAATTGTTTAAAATGAATATTCTATTCATTTTCTGAATGAGGTACTTTTTGAATTTTCTCGTAAAATTATGAAAGGATTTTTTTTATAATAACTTATATGACATGGATGGAATTTCCCACCATCATGACCGGTTATTGATTAGAATAATACTTTACACGTTTACAAGTTTATTTTCAAAGAAATTTTTTTACTTAATATTTATGTATTTTAGATTTAAAACAAGTGATTTCAAAGTAAGATGGTTTATTTTCCACAATAATTATTCCAAGTCTTATTTTAAATCATTGTCCATATAAGATGGAATTATGTTATGTTTCATAATATTTACTTGAGATATTATTCAATGATACCATCCTTATTTTATAACTAAATAGTTTAAGATTATGATGATGTTAGGTCCAAAAGGGTCCTGGATACCCTGAGAGGGGGGGTGAATCGGGGTATAAATATTTTATTTCAAAATTCTTCCTGTCCCATTGGATCTTGACCTAAATATTATAAGGGTAAATTTTTTTTCACTTAATTTTTAATGTTGATCGTATTATGTTCTTCTTTATCTAATGATGATTCTTTGAATGTAATAATGGAAAGTAAGCCTAAGGAAGTAATTATTTTTACTTGGATCACCCTCACTGGGCTACGTCCAAGGAGCATACAACCACAATGTGTCAATGTACCAAATCCACTAAATATTAATTCCAATCAAAAGGATCAGGTTATATCACTTCTATGCCTAGGATCTCTTCCTTTACAATGTTTATGGGCTTCTCACTGCATTCCCAAGGGTCACTCCCAAATTCTCTTCCTCTGTCTCACTACCTGTGGTAAGGATAATCATCTTCCTCTTCCTTTGATCACTACTCTTGGAAGGGTTCCACTAACAGTTTATGAACTTTTAGGTTTATTAATTATCACTAATTAATGAATCATCCATTGAATTTATATTCTATATTGAATTCCCACTTTCATCAACTAATGAATACCCCTTTCCACAAAAAAATGGGCCATAAATTTTGAACTTACTTTTGCAAAGCACACTGCTTCATAAAGTTCCCAATTTATCAAAGCTCAAACAAGCCTTAAAGAAGTTCATACCTCTTTGAAAATAACACTAATTCATAGAGAACAATTATTTTCTAACCACACTGCTTCATAGAGCACACTACTTTACAAATATCAAGCCTTTTCCGAGCTCAAGTCTTAACAGAGCATAGCTGCCTTTGTGATACCCTCTACTTTCACGAATCACACTACCTTCATGGAACAACTTCCTTCATTAATCTCACTGATCCAACATGGAACACCCCATATTTATGAATATTTCAATAATTAGAATCATTGACTTCAGTTAAGAATTGAATATTATTATCGAAAATCTCAAGACCCTCTTTGAAACCTTTCTTTGAAGAGCACCCCTGTATTTGTGAAATAGAAGAAATTTTAGATTTTCACTCATAATCTCATGAGGAATAAAGAGGTTTGTCCACTTATTTATAGGCACGGTTGAACCTGGAGCTCTTTTTCTTCTAGCACAATTTCCATATTGGTTGAAAATGTATCCACAAAGCTCCTTCTATTTGCAATGCACTACTAAAATTTGGCATTTCATCAATTATCTCTATCAAATGCTTCATGCTACCGTAATTCTCCAATTCTAATAATCACAGAGTCTTCCGTAAAAACCTTTAAGTCACCACATTTCTCCCTCTTAAAGCTCTTCACATCTACTCTTTGTGAAGCTCATCGTAATCGCATAGATCACCATCAACTTTATTCATATTTTGTGAAATCCACTTAATTAATCCCATCTTTACTAAATTAATTACTTTTCCATATTTTTATGAGATATTCAATAAAATCCATATTTTTCGATGCTCACCAAACTCTAAATTTTGGACCCCAAAAATTTGGAAGAACATTGGAAAATGGTGTCACCTTGTATCTGTTTTGTTGTACCACCTACAAATATTCCATTATTTTTCATGGTTCTTTGTCAACATGGGTTTTCAACAATATCTCAATAACTCAATAATTCCCCATGAAAAAATGCTTTTTCAACAAACACAGCCAACCAAAAAATGATGCAATATTACCTTGATGGATTTTTTCCAACATATAAAAATATTTTTATGAAACCAATTCCCATTCTATGGGTTATGTTATGATAAATTGATGAAATTTTCATGAAACAAGATTCATTTCCAATGGTTATTACATTATTAAATGTCTATGAAACTCATTTATTTTTCATGGGTTATGATATTATGAATTATTTATAATCTTATGTAACACAAATGTATGATTTTAATTATGTGATGGGTTGTCTTGAAATTATATAGCACTTGAATTTATTAAAAAAGATGGATATCTCTTGAGATAAACAGAACTATAATAGGGAGTGTACTAAATTTAATTAGGGATTATATCCACCATGATAGTATCGGGAGTGAACTTATACTACTATGATGGTTTCGGGTGTGAACCCAATTCACTATGGTAGTCTTGATAGTGATCCATGACTACTAAGAAAATGATTTTATATGCTTATGTGTATTCCATAAATGTTTTTATTATACCAATGTTATGCGCTCATGGATCATACTATTTGATTCCTTTATGATTCATGTATTATAAACATAGAAGATTTATACTAAGACTCAAAATTATGATTTATGATATATAGGGTATGGTTTTCAAATGTTCTTCTCATGTTCGCAAACCCTTATTCTAATGTTATTTTTAAGTGAACATTTATATATTTCTTTATTACCCTTACTAAAAATATGATCTTACCCTATCATAGTTTTCCTTTCCCCGTGTTATAAAAAAATTTATTAAATATTCTATGTCTAAGAAGGGTGATAGTTATGAAAAAATTAGTGGGATATTATGTAGTTCACTTATGAATCAGTTTTTTATGTATCAATTTTTCCAAATAAAATAAACCTATATGATTTTGTAATTTATAATTATGTTATTTAATTAATATTCATATAATAATATATAATATATATGTATGAAAATTATGTATCACTATTGTTGGTATCAGATAAAGGTTTAGTTACCTTTGGAAACTAGTATGAGAATAATTTAGTGAGAAACCCTAGAATAATCCTATGTATAGAAGAACATCCTAGGTTTTATAAAGAAAATTGTTCGGTTTTCCCTATCAAAACATCCCTCTTTAGATACTACAAACAGACATGGTTTTTTAATATATTAATCTAGAGAAAATAACACTAAAAAGATTTGATTGAGTATATCTTTCCTATCATTATAGAGTACGGTGAGTGTTCCCTTATGGTGCACCTATTTTGAAAATATTGGGTGATATTCGAAGATTAATTCACATTTTCTTTATGAACCATCATGAAGTATTTGAATATATGATATCCAAATATGGTCTTGTACAAACCTAAGGTTTTATATATTCAAAATACCTGAATGGACCTAAGGCCTTTTATTTTTATTCATTTTTGATAATACCCCTTTTAAAGGATGAAGGGGAACCCTTAAATGGCCCATAGTCTATATGACATTACATGACCCAAAGGTCTTAGAGGAATTCATATAAAATATAACTACTTGTAAATAATCCGACACAGATTCTACATCATGATGTCATCTCTCCACATTTGTATAGTTTTTCAGCTAGAAATCATGTGTAGAGATTCACAGGCTGGTCCTGATAGAAATTTTCATACCCTCTAAATCTATTAGTTCTTCTCTTGTGAATGTGCATGCTTTGATCCTCATCTGGATAATTCCCTTTTATATATTTTTTCTGGTATATTAATTGTAGAGACCCGAAGCTTGACGTACATGGACATTACATTACTTTTGCGGAATATTTAATACATAACCAAAACATACACACAAGGACCGTAATAGTTTAGTGTCTTTGGAAACTTGGAACGTAATCTTCTAATCATGCTGAAATATCTCCAACATCTCCCAAGAAGATCTTCCACTTTTTGTTTCCTTACCCTAAATTTTTCTTTTAATCCTGGCGAAAAAACATAAAAAGGGTGAGATCAAATTCTTAGTAAGGGTAAGCATGGATAAAATAAAACATACCATATACATTTGAACTTAAAAACATGAACATAATGTTTAAACATAAAAATCTTGAGCAACAATATAAAACATGTAAGTGAATAAGGAATAGATAATAATGGAACATAAATCATGATAAAATAGCCTGGGAAAAAAACATGTAACTGTGGAATCCATTAAGCACGTGTAATGATTTCTATAGTAGCCAAGGCATTACTGCCAAGACCATCTTAGTGGACAAAGTCCCTTTCTGAATTGAGTTCACTCCTCGTTCCAGTCCTGTAATACTGAACCAGATTAACTTACCGTTCTATCCATGTCTATCTCGTGAGATATAAATCTTTACCCAATTCATTTGAGTGAGATATAGGTCCCACACATATCATATTTAAATCATTCTTTCATGTTCCACAATATAAACATAAATCATTCATCATAACACAATAATAAAATGGGTTTCATAAACATCATTCCATCATAACATAATCCATACAAAAAAATTGGATATCATTTCATCATTAGAAAATTGAAACCATGTAAATCATAGAGACATGATACTTGAAACATAAACATGTGAAATAATGTCATCTTAGATGAAAATTGTTTTGATAAAACACTTGAAATGAATTCTTGAAGAAAATATCATTTTTTCTTCAAAATCATTTTCTTTTCACAAAATGTCATGAAATTTTAAAAAAAGTTATTTTGTTGAAAATAGTCATTAAATATTTTGGAGGATTATTCATTAAAATAATTCTCTATAAAACCGTAAAAATATGTCAATGTTGTATAAGTAAAAAAACATTCTTTTCATACTTTTGTTAGAAAAGTCAAAAAGTACCTTGTAGTGTAAACAAAAGAAATATTCCTTACGTACCATGGGGTAAAAGTCAAAATTTGTAAAAAGGACTTTAAACATACATGAATACACTTTTAAAAAACATGGACATGGATGATATCAATAACCCTAGTAAATACTTACAAATTAGTAATCTCAGATAAAGATGAGATTTGCACAATTATCCCATACCTTAGGTGTGATATGCTTTGTACGTATCTGAACCTCATGTATAATAATTTAAATAATGTCATTTACTTATTAAAGAATCATATTCATTTTTATGATATCATATATGTTTCACTTATGACTTTATATTACCCATTCTTTTGTAAATTCCATGTTAAAGCAGCGTTTTGGGTAAAATCATTTCATTTATCGTATGTGTTTCGACTTGTCGTTCTTGATATTATTACTTATATCCTGATTTACATAATTTCAGAATGTAAAACATGATTTATATATAATATATATTCATCATATACATATATATATTATAGATCGATAAAAGGAATGAAATACACCGTTCATGGAGATGGTAGGTCGTACGTACACATGAACGCTGTTTTCATTTCCTTATTGAATTGAATGGAATTAAGTAGATGAAATAAATATATATATACATAAATCCATTAGCATTATTATAAAATATATTTCATGATTACTTATTATATATACTTTATAATCATTCTTTAATGGTTATCATGGAGAGTGAATCTCATCGCGTCGTGGAGACGGTATTCCGTACGTACGCACGAGTGATGATATCATTCCCATGATCGTGGAATTGTATTAAAGTGTATGTATAATATTACAGAATCAATATCAGTTTACAATAATCATATATATTCATTACTTTCACCATTATACCCATCCAAGTAAGGTGGTGGTGGAAAATAGATTACACCACGGCGTGGAGACGATATTTCGTACGTACACACGCGTGATGATTTCGTTTTCCGTAGGATTGATAGATGGTGAAATAGGTTTGTTTCATACATATAATAAAATATAAGTATATTATTTATACTTATGTTATTACTTCATAATGAAACAACTAAATAAGAAGAAGTGGAAGAAGAAATAAAGTTGAAAGAATCGGTAACGTACATTTCCTCTTCTTTGAAGCGCCTCTTTGAGACCTCCTCTTAGGGCACTAAAATTGGTCTTTGAAGAAGACCAGAACCTCTATGATGTTTATATGGAAGTTTGGAAGAGAATATGGTAGGGGTTGGACGATCTTGAAGGCTCAAAGTGGTGTGAGGAAGAGAGCGAGGAGGTGCCCTTTTATAAGGGAGGAGAGAGGCACCTTTGGTATATCTAAAAATATTATTTTATTATAAAGTCATATTCGGTTTTAAATAGCTCCAAATTGAGTTATTTATAAGATAAGGTTGGTATGGGTCTAAATCCTCTAATCCAATAGAATTTAGACAAGTTTAGGTTTCTATTTTAACCTTATCATTTAGATTTAACTTTAATTTAGATAATTTAACTTTTACCGTGTCTTCTTGTTTTCTTACACTATAAGGTTAATAAAATTACAATAACAAGCCAAAAGAACCCCAAGTTGTTTATTATTAATACATATAACCTTATATATGTCATTTGGCAGAACCTTCGATTTTTAGGAATAAAATAACAATTAATAATATTATATTTTTTTAAAACTATTTTATATCAATTTTGACACTGTTTGGTAATTTATTTTTGTGAAAATTATAACAGAATGATTAGTTCTAAAAAAGTTAACTAAATCAATAATAACATGTCATATTAACCTATAAAATTAGTGGAATTCATAAAAAGTGTCAAATTACATTTATTTGGGTATTTATAACATCAATTATGTCAATATTTCATTAATAATATAATTACTGCATCATCATTGTGTCATAAATAAATTAAATTATTTATTGTCTAAAAATTATAAATAAAATACCATTATGTAGGAAATCGTTTTATCTTTCTAATGAATATTTATAGTCTAATTTATCTTATGTATAACCCTATATTAAAAATGATTTATTTATTAAACATTGATTTTAACTATTTTAACCCTTCTTTAAATAAATGAATAATAAATGTCCTAATCTAATCCAAGTGGGCCTAAATGGTCATATTTTATTCCTAATGTTTTTTTTGGTCGAATTACACTTATCCAATAAAATTATGACATGTTTTAGGGTAATAATAATATCATTTTTACCCTTAATTACCCTATTTACTTTTAACTGTGGTAAATAAAAGTAAAAAGTTACTATTCACCAAAAAACATTTTCATCTCGTTGAACAACATTTTAGTCCTTGATATTAACCATGTCTCTAGGATTTTTGAAATTCCACTCACAGAAGCTGTAAAATTATGTTTTATGAAAAATTCAGTTTTTTAACTACCACTTAGTGGTTTCACTATTCATCAAAAAATGAAAGTTTCCCGAAAAATACCAAAAATTAGGCCTAAGATATATTTGATATTTTGAATTCAAAAATTATGTCTATTTTACCAAATTCAAAAAAAAATCATTTGCATTAATTAATTTAAAAATTAATTCCCGTCGTCAAAACAAATAGCGTGTTTTTATGAGATAATAACTATCAAAAGATTGACACTTGTTTATGTCTGGTTTAAATGTGAAATTACATTCAATGACCAACATTGTATTAAATGGTAAAATTATATTCTAAATATACTTTAAAACAACTCAAATTAATTATTTATCACTATTAATTATTTCGATTAAAAAAAATTTAATTAAAATTAAGTAATTTTCACTATTCATCATAATATGAAAGTTATCCGAAAAGTACCAAAATTTCACCCTAAGCTAATTTCGATATCCTAGATCCAAAAATGAAGTCCATTATGAAAGATAAAATTTATTAAATTTCAAAAAGTTGGTATTACTATTCATAACGACTAGTTCAGAATAATATTATAATAATATCTCGTTTAGTGAAACTTGTTATTGCGTACTACACACGCTATCGAGGAAGGTCTTTATTGTGTGTAATGCAAGCCAAGTCAGGGATGCGTGTAGTGAAAGCTCTTTTTGGTGTTGTGTATAATCAAAACTTATTTCATTTATACATTAAACAAAATCTATACATAATGTTGCATAGAATAGTTTCTACAAAACGAACTTGAAATTGTGTGTAACACGAGCCAAGAATAGTGTTGCGTATACTGCAAGAAAATACGGTGTTGCGTATATCACAAGCTAATTTTGTTGTAGCGTACAACAGAAGACGTTAAAAAGAATATTTTTTATAAAATCTCAGGGTGTTACATTCTACCCCCCTTAAAATGAATTTCACCCTCTAAATTCTTCGGAGTTATAAATGGTTTACTAATAGAAAGTTTCTTTAATAGAAACCCACATCGTAAAAAGTAATACCAAAACATGGATTTAAAAACTAAAGTATGAAACGTAACGGTTACCCAAATTAACTCATCACTGGGTTTTCACGTAGGAAAACATAGGTAAAAATATGAATATGGAAGAAAAATCTAACCATCAAGTTCTGATGGATAGTGGTAGAGAACATGGCTATGAAAAATCCAACAATCACAAATCCATAAATTTTTTATGATCTAGGGTACCATCTGATTCATCGAATATAAGGGCACTAGGACAACATTTTTGGTTTTCAAGATAATTTCCCTAAAGTTGAAGAATTCAAATTAGAATAAATACTTACTTTATTTTAGAACAATCTCACTGTTGTTTGTGCCTTGAACAATTTCCACTTCATCTCTTAAATAAATGAAGTTGAATTTGTTATTCATGAAGTGTTAGCAGATCATGTGATAGAATGACGGGTCATTCCATCTGTCTCAAACAAAAGGTTAGCAACATTTATTAAATATACATAAGTTGATCTATAGTGAGATTAATCATATATGCTTCCTAAAATGGACTTATACTTCATATATCATACAGCTTAATATAATAAAACTTGTTTCTACTAAACAGAGACTTTTTGTAGGCCAGTGGTAGGCGATAAAGGCCAGTCGCACTTCGGTTCGATTCCCACAGCCTTGTCCAAAGCGATGGGCTGTCGCCCATCCTGCAGGTTGTCCTTTTTCTAAAACTACATTACTATAACATCCCATCAATAATATCAAAAAAACTTCTATTCTTAAACAATACTAACTTATGTCCAACATAATCCATTCCAATCTTTAGGCTTATCCATAATACTGCAGTCCACTCTCATATTATAGTGAAAATGATTACCAGAGATTTCATATAACAAGAATGTTAATACCATCGTTGATCCCCATATATCATAAGATATGTCTTGTTGGTCACATTCCAAACATTAAAAGGTATTAATCATGTATTCTCTTGAAAAATTAATACTCATTGAATCTTAGTGAAAACATGAGTGTTGTTAAAAGTTAACTCTTTCCACATACCAAAACCCCAAAATTCTATATACTAAAACCATGATATAACCTTCTCCTTATATCATTCATGAGCTCAAGAATACTATCAAACATTTAATTTTCTCTTTATCCCTTCATTATGTGCATATCATCTACTTTACAAAAATACTGGCACCATTCATCACACACTTTCAAAACTTAAGGAAACAAAACAGTGTAACAATCCTTATATGTCTCTTTATTCCATAGTACCATGAGATTACTTATACAACATTACACTTGATAAACATGTAATCATTCCACTGCCTTCTTAAACCATTGACCGAGCTTCAACAATTCTTTCAGCTCACATATCATTTGTAGTCTATTCATCATCATCGACATAAATATTACCCATACAACCATACCGATTCTCTTCATGAGACATTCCATTAGGGCATTGGTTTGCATAATGCCCGTACATTCCACATTTAAAACATTTAACCATGTTTGATGTCGTAGCAATACCATTATCCTCATCCATGGTGTTAACTGAACCTTTTCCTTTGCACTTACTGACATTGTTTCATCCTTTTCCACACCCAAAGCATTTTCCAGTTCCTTTAAAACATTCTCCTTGATGCCTCTTCCCACATGATTTACATATGGGAAATTGAACTTTCTTTCCTCTATGATCATTATGAAACTCTATCTTTCTCTTATTAGCCGAGTCAGGAAACTTACCAAATTTGAGTTTATTGATAATATTATGAGATTGCTGATTCATCATAATAATGATGTTTGGACTTCCAAATCCCATTTCATTTGGTGGCTCATGAATAATATCATTCCATTGTCCATCGTATCCTCCATTATCGTGAATCATCTTGTTTCCAGCCATTTTCTAAAACCCAAAAAGAATAGTGTGAGAGAAAAAAATCATAATAAAGGGGGAGTAAATTCAATATCTAACATATTAGGTTTAATCTAATATCATTACCATAATTCTAGGACTATAACCTATACTTATACTTAACCTTAGGGGCATCCCTAGACATTCCTTAAAAATATCTCTATGGATCTCACTAACGTTTTCGCATCCTAGTTTCGAAAGTTTGACTAAACCTTTCCTATGATACCAACTGTAGAGACCCGAAGCTTGACGTACATGGACATTACATTACTTTTGTGGAATTCCTAATACATAAAAAAAGCAGACACACAAGTACCATAATAGTTTAGTGTCTTTGGAAACTTGGAACGTAATCTTCTAATCGTGGTGAAAGATCTTCAACATCTCCCATAAAGATCTTCCACTTTTTGTTTCCTTACCCTAAACTTTTCTTTTAATCCTGGGGGAAAATAAAACATAAAAAGGGTGAGCTCAAATTCTCAGTAAGGGTAAGCATGGAGAAAATAAAACATACCTTATACATTTGAACTTAAAAACATGAACATAATGTTTAAACATCAAAATATTGAGCAACGACATAAAACATGGAAGTACATAAGGCATAGATCATAATGGAAAATAAATCATGATAAAATAGCATGGGAATAAAACATGTAATTGTGGAATCCATTAAGCACGTGTAATGATTTCCATAGTAGCCAAGGCATTGCTGCCAAGACCATCTTAGTGGACAAAGTCCCTTTCTAAATCGAGTTCACTCCTCGTTCCAGTCCTGTAATACTGAACCAGATTAACTTACCGTTCTAGCCATGTCTATCTCATGAGATATAAATCTTTACCCAGTTCATTTTAGAGAGATATAGGTCCCATCCATCTCATATTTAAATCATTCTTTCATGTGCCATAATATAAACATAAATCATTCATCATAACCCAAGAATAAAATTGGTTTTATAAACATCATTCCATCATAACATAATCCATACAAAAAAATTGGATATCATTTCATCATTAGAAAATTGAAACCATGTAAATCATAGAGACATGATACTTGAAACATACACATGTGAAATAATGTCATCTTAGATGAAAATGGTTTTGATAAAACACTTGAAATGAATTCTTGAGGAAAATATCCTTTTTTCTTCAAAATCATTTTCTTTTAACAAAATGTCATTCAATTTTAAAAGAATTGTATTTTTTTTGAAAATAGTCATTAAATCTTTTGGAGGAATATTCATTAAAATAAGGCTTTATAAAATCGTAAAAATCCGTTCATGCCGTATAAGTAAAAAAACATTCTTTTCGTACTTTTTTCAGAAAAGTCAAAAGGTACCTAGTAGTGTAAACAAAATAAATATTCCTTCCATACCATGGGGTAAATGTAAAAATGGGTAAAAAGCACTTTAAATATACATTAATACACTTTTATAAAACATGGACATGGATGATAGTAATATCCCCAGTAAATACTTACGAATTACAAATCTCGGATAAAAATGAGATTTGCACAATTATCCATTACCTTAGGTCTGATATGATTCGTACGTATCCAAATATCCTGTATAATGATTTAAATAATTTCATTGACTTATTACAGAATCATATTCATTGTTATGATATCATATATGTTTCACTAATGACTTTATATTACCCGTTCTTTTATAAATTCCATGTTAAAGCAGCGTTTTGGGTAAAATCATTTCATTTATCGTATGTGTTTAGACTTGTCATTCTTGATATTATTACTTATATCATGATTTACATAATTCCAGAATGTAAAACATGATTTATATATAATATATATTCATCATATACATATATATATTATATATCGATAAAAGGAATGAAATACACTGTTCATGGATACGGTAGGACGTACGTACACATGAACGTTGTTTTCGTTTCCTTATTGAATTGAATTGAATTAAGTAGATGAAATAAATATATATATACATAAATATAGTAGCATTATTATGTCATATATTTCATGATTACTTATTATATTAACTTTATAATCATTCTTGAATGGTTATCATGGAGAGTGAATCTCATCGCGTCGTGGAGACGGTATTCCGTACGTACGCATGAGCGATGATATCATTCCCATGATCGTGGAATTTTATTAAAGTGTATGTATAATATTAAAGAATAAATATCACTTTACAATAATCATATATATTCATTACTTTAACCATTATACCCATCCAAGTAAGGTGGTGGTGGAAAATAGATTACACCACGGCGTGGAGATGGTATTCCGTTCGTACGCACGCTTGGTGATTTCGTTTTCTGTAGGATGGATAGATGGTGAAATAGGTTTGTTTCATAATTATAATAACATATCAGTATATGAGTTATACTGATGTTATTACTTCATAATTAAACAACTAAATAAGAAGAAGTGGAAGAAGAAATAAAGTTGAAAGAATCGGTAATGGACATTACCTCTTCTTTGAAGCGCCTCTTTGAGACCTCCTCTTAGGGAACTAAAATTGGACTTTGAAGAATACCAGAACATCTAGGATGTTTCTATGGAAGTGGGGAAGAGAATTTTTCAGGTGTTGGACGATCTTGAAGGCTCAAAGTGGTGTGAGGAAGAGAGGGAGGAGGTTCCCTTTTATAATGGAGGAGAGGTGCACCTTTGGAAAAACTAAAAATATTATTTTATTATAAAGTCATATTAGGGTTTTAATAGCTCCAAATTGAGTTATTTAGAATATAAGGTAGGGATGGGTCGAAATCCTCTAATACAATATAATTTAGACAAGTTTAGGTTTCTATTTTAACCTTATCATTTAGATTTAACTTTAAGTTAGATAATTTAACTTTTACCGTGTCTTCTTGTTTTCTTACACTATAAGGTTAACAAAATTACTATAATAAGCCAAAATAACCCCAAGTTGTTTATTATTAATATATGTAACCTTATCTAAGTCATTTTGCCGAACAATATATTTTTAGGTATAAAATAACAATGAATAATATAATATTTGTTTTAAAAACTATTTTATGTCAATTTTGACACTATTTGATAATTGATTTTTTTTTTAAATCATAACAGAATTATTAGTTCGAAAAAAGTTCACTAAATCAATAATAACATGTCATATTAACCTATAAAATTAGTGTAATTAATAAAAAGTCTCAAATTACATTTATTTGGGTATTTATAATATCAATTATGTCAATACTTCATTAATAAGATAATTACTGCATCCTCATTGTGTCATAAATAAATTAAATTATTTAATGTATAAAAATTATAAATAAAATACCATTATGTAGGAAATCTTTTTATCTTTCTAATGTATATTTATAGTCTAATTTATCTTATGTATGACCCTATATTAAAAATGAATTAGTTATTAAACTTTGATTTTAACTATTTTAACACTTCTTTAAATAAATTAATAATAAATGTCCTAATCTAATCCAAGTGGCCCTAAATGGTCATATTTTATTCATAGGGTTGTTGTTGGTCTAATTACACTTATACAATAGATTTAGGACATGTTTTAGGGTAAAAATAATATCATTTTTACCCTTAATTACCCTATTTACTTTTAACCGTGGTAAATAAAACTAAAATATTTATTATTCACCAAAAAAAAATTCATCTCATTGAACCCCATTTTAGTCCTTGATATTAACTTTGTCTCTCAGATTTTCAAAATTCCACTCACAGAAGTGGTAAAATTAAGTTTTATGAAAAATTCAGTTTTTTAACTACCACTTGGTGGTTTCACTATTCCTCAAAAAATGAAAGTTTCCAGAAAAATACCAAAAATAGACCTAAGATATATTTGATATTATGAATTCAAAAATTATGTCTATTTTACAAAATTCAAAACATATCAGTTGCATTAATTAATTTAAAAATTAATTCCCGTCGTCAAAACAAATAGCGTGTTTTAAGAGATAAGAACTACCAAAGATTGACACTTATTTATGTCTGGTTTAAATGTAAAATTACATTCAATAACCAAAATTGTATTAAATGGTAAAAATATATTCTAAATATACTTTAAAACCACTCAAATTAATTATTTATCACTATTAATTATTTCGATTAAAAAAAGTTGTTTTTAATTAAAATTTAGTAATTTTCACCATTCATCAGAATATGAAAGTTATCCGAAAAGTACCAAAATTTTACCCTAAGCTAATTTCGATATTCCAAATCCAAAAATGAAGTCCCTTTTGAAAGATAAAATTTATAAAATTTCAAAAAGTGGGTATTACTATTCATAACGGCCAGTTCATAATAATATTATAATAATATCTCGTTTAGTGAAACTCGGTATTGCGTACTACACACGCTATCGAGGAAGGTCTTTATTGTGTGTAATGAAAGCCAAGTCAGGGTTGCGTGTAGTGAAATCTATTTTTGGTGATCCGTATAATAAAAACATATTTCATTTATACATTAAATAAAATCTATACATAATGTTTTGTAGAATAGTTTCTACAAAACGAACTTGAAATTGTGTGTAACGCGAGCCAAGAATAGTGTTGCATATACTTCAAGAAAATACGGTGTTGCATATATCACAAGCTAATTTTGGTGTAGCGTACAACAGAATACATTAAAAATAATATTTTTCATAAAATATCGGGGTGTTAAATTAATGCACAACATGTGGATCGAAGTCCTTGAGGTGGCCTGAAGGCCTTACTGACCCAAAGGCATGGGTAGCCCGAAGGCCTTGAAGGAAATGAGAACCAAAATGGTAGCCCAAAGGCTGAAACAGATGAATAGTTAAGGCTTCTATAGTACCAAACATGACCTACTACATTACATCTATAGTAACCTAGAAATAATCCTCCACCTGGATTTGGTCCTGGGTCTCATGGATAGACTTAGAGAGTCCTCACAAACAGATATAAGGCACATGTTCTTGGAAATAATGTGTCATGATTTAGAAATTCTATAAAAAATCATGATCTATCACTATTATTATTGTGTTCACACTATGCTTTTTGGTTTTAAATAATGGTTGTAACTAGGAGGATTCATGTTAATGGTGAGTGTGATAGACAATCGATTTATTTTCCTCATGAGGGGAAAAATAAAATCGGAATTGAATGGAGAAAACTTGTAATTATACCTAATCATGTATCCTGATATATGATTAAACACATAAACTTTGGTGAGATTACTAACATGTCAAAAAAGAAGAAGATTGAATTTTCTGAAAGTTCATATGGTAATGAACATAGTGTAGAGAAATTTAAATTTTTTTCATGTCAAGAATGAGGGAAGGAGAACCATGGATAATTCCTCAATGGAAATAGAATACATTTTTAATGTGTAAATGATTTTCATAGTTTAATGAATTTCCAAGGCACTCAATCTATTATTTTTAATTAACATGGGCATTATCCGAGTCAATTCCCTAATCTAAAAGTTAACTTCTAAACCAATGAAGGAACTATGTTATGCCAATCGTTGAGTGATAGTATTGATGTTTCCATGTATTGGTATTCAATAATTATGTGGTAAAAGTGTTTTATCAATGATATTCTAGTTATAATAATCCGTAAAAATATAAGCATCATTCTACATAAGATTTTCATTATGGATTTTCAAGCATATGTTGAATGGTACCAATAACCTTGAAAATGGATTTAGTGGTAAGATGCTTTTCTATGAAATACATGTCACTCATGGAAAGATAACCATTAATATATTCCCAATTTTAATGTAATAATGTTTATTTTAGATAAATATATTATTGATATGGATAACGTAAATGGGATAATATTGTTGAACTTTAAATCGATTAGTTATTTGATGAAAACGTAATTTATGATGAAGTTTATTTCATTTTTTAGATTTATGGAATATATTGGATAGCGTGTGAATTTATTTGGGGAATAAGTGTAAAGATAATTTTTTGGAAGAATGTACATTTTAATTCAGTTTCTATGGTGATTATGATTACTTAAAGAAAGGATTAGAAAGGTTTATGAGAATATATGATTGTGGTATTCACATTGTGGGTATATGACATTATGAAAAACGTTATGTTGCTTGGGGGTAAGTGTTAAAGTTTATATTGAAAAAAAGTGACCAAATCTTTCAAATTTTTGGGTTTTTTATTTTTTAAGATATATTTTGGGGGATTCTTAACGTTAACAACTTGTGGTATGGTTTAAGTTTAACTTTTGGTGTTATTGTTGAGGTTTTAAAGATTAATGTATTATATTTATCCAGATTGGAGAAATAACTCAATCCATTTTGGTTTTGATGATAACTAGAGATATAGGGACTGATTTATCATTATTTTATAGATCTTTTGACACATTAAAAGTTAATTTTAGTTCTTCATTGATGATAAATTCATCTTGGATTTTCATTTATTGGATTAAGAGATGAAGTGTAAATTTATCAAAACACAACCAAAGGATAAAATTATACTTATGATATGAAAAGAAATCAAGTAAGTATATTTTATCATGTTTGATATCTTGATATTAGAAGATTCCCCCAACTTTAATAAAAGGATATTGAAATATAATGTTATACTTTTACATTCATTTCTGATGAATCGATTGTCTTTTCAATCATCATATATTTTTTTGTGGTTTTCAAATTTCTATGGTCCATGTTCTCTAGCACTCTATATTTATACTTGGATGTTAGTTTTATCCTACATGTCCATATTTTCACTTATAAATAATGTTGAAATAATTGTAAACCTAGTTTAGTGTTATCCCAGATGGTGTTCAGACCACCCTTTCCTTCTTTTTAAGTGTAATTTTTATTAACCCCTCTTATGATGTGATTTTTCCACAAAGGAATTTTCAAATTCCAAACCCTTGATTATTGAGAACAAGTTCAAATTGTGAAGATGAAATTTATTAAATTAGTGATAATTTAACAACCTGATATTTTATAATATATTTATCTTTAAATAAATTTTATTTCCTTTATATCCTACATTACATGCAACACCATGTTTTAACAAAATGTATTATAATATTAAAATATTATTATTTAAACATAGTTGTTATAACCAAGAAATTAAAATTATTTTTATTAATATTAATAACCACATTATGAAATATTTTTATAATTTTTTTGATTAATTTTTAGTAAATAATTAATCTATTTTTAGTGAAGTCAATTTAGGCATCAAATTTGCATTTTCTACAAAAATGATTTTTTATTTCATTTTGTGTGTCCAACTTATAATTAATTTCTTCCAATTTTATAATTCTTATTTTACTAAATAAATTTTTTTTATAAATATTAATGTCAAAAATAACTTAGGGTAAATTTTTGGGATTTTTCTAAAAATATTGGTTTTTAGTGAATAGTGAAAATACTGTTTTTTGAAAAATTGTCATTTATTTTCTTTGAAAAAACCCCATAAAAATTTGAATTTTATCCAAAATTAATATAAGTATAATTTTTTATAAATAATATAATTATTTTCATATTAATCAGTATTATATGTGATCATTTTCCAAAAATACTTTTAGAAATAAAAGGCATTTTTTTGAATGTTTTTTTTTTGTCATGCTTTGTTGGATAATTATAAATTTAATTTATACCATTTATAGATAATATTTTTTCTAAAATGGATTTCATATTTGGAATCATTAAAATTAATATTATCTAATAATGTCTACTTAATTTTATGAATATTAAAAATAGTAAATATATGTCAACATGATAAAAGGGTAAATCAAGTTAACATAGGTTAAAACTAAGTGATAAGGCCACCATTTTTAATATTCAAAATTATTGGATTAATTTATTTATACCCTTATCACATTATTATTGATATTTATATTTTTATGACATAATTTTCCCCGAAAGTGTCTGATATAATAATTTAAACAAAGAAAAAGACAAAATATCACTCTCTTACTTTTAAAATCTCTTTTATAAGAACATTGTGAAAAAATAAAGTTCTTAAAAAATATTAATGGTTATTTTGAGAATAATGAAATAATTTTCTTTGTATTAATTCATTTTAAATGTTTATTAATTATATAGTTACCTTAAATTCTTACGCAATGCCAACATGGTATTTCTTCAATTGCTAGAAAAATTAAATTAATGATTTTAGAGATAGTAAAATTAATATTATTTGAGTGGTTTATAGTTTTACCTGAATTTTATAGATATGTATGAAATATTATATATTTTATAAAATTATATATTATAATTCAATATTTTTCTTGGTGTATTTAAAGTCAAATTAAATTAATTGTGTCAAAAATGACATTAATAATATTTTATGAAAATAATATTTCATTAAATTATTTAAAAATCTTGGAAATATTTATATAGGAAAAATTGAATAACATATGGTCTATAATATCTTTCTATATCCATTTAATATTTAATTTTATCCTTATTATTAAAATTATAACCCATTAAGAGTTAAAAAAATATTATTATGGTTAAGGTTAAAATTGGTTAACTAAGGGTTTAAACAAAAATATCAGGTTTAAAACACTTATTAAAAATACAAAAATTTTATTTTTTGATGTTAATTTAACAAAATACTACATTATATTATAATCTCTATAAATTTTGAATCATTTTTCTAAATAATGACATTTTAAAATTTTAATCTTTTAAGAAATTCCAAAACCTCCCCTCCCCTAACTTATAAAAGGGAACCCCTCATTTCTCTTATTTAGACCACATTGAGTATTCTATATTGAAAACCCATAAAAAATATCTTCTCAACATCTTTATGCGCATTCTAGAGGTATTGGTCTTCCAATAAGACTAACCCTAGTATCATTAAGTGGATATCTAAAACAGTTCTTTCAAAGAAGTGGTAATCTCATTAATAGATCACCTTATTTTAATTATTCCTTTACCTCCCAGAAATCTGCAATATTTAACCTAAAATAATAAATTAAATGTTATAAATATACATAAATTTTATTATTTTTATTTTTATTAATCCAACATTATCCACCCTCTTTCCCATCAAATGGGATGTAAAATTATTGCTCATGTGTACGTACAGCTTACTATCTCCAGGAAGAGATACAATTCATTTTTCATCACCATATTTTATTAATGTGTGTTATAATGGTTTTAAGTTTTATATATGTTATTTAAAATGTATTTATTATTTTTAAATGAAAATATCATATCTACCCTCTTATATTCTAGTATGTTAGAAAATGATAATGTTGCTAATGTGTACACGTGAACTACCACCTCCACGAAGCGATGTGCTTCATTTTTTATTTATTATTTAAATGGATGGTAATAATGATTTATTTGATGAATATATACTATTTATATGATATAATTATGTTTATTTAAATTTTAATTGTTATTTAACTTTATTTTTTCTATCTGTCGGAAAATGAAAACATTATTCAGGCATACGTATTCCCTACCATCTCCATGGATAGTCTGATTCATTTTTATATCTCTAAATTTTATATATGAATATAAATATGTATATAATGAATATATTATATATATATATAATTATTAAAATTATTTATATTATTTAACTATGATCAAAGTACAAATACTAAAACTTTTGAACTGAAATTCTCATGAAGAATGAAACTATTAACTCTAAAGAATGGAAACTTTAACAGGGAAATATTAATAAATAGGTGTTGAAATGTAACATAGGTATATTATATGATATTAAAATCATGTAAATTATTCTTATATATAATTGAAAAAAATTAAATTTATTTTAAAATAGGTTATAGTAATTTCAAAGAAATTCAAACTCGAGGTAAGCGATTTTTATTTTGCTTTTACTTCTGTGAGACTCATGCCATATAACCCACATATTTCAATTATGAAGTGTAGATACTATCCATGAATTTATTTTAGGATTATTAATATGAAAATTATTATTATTTATATATCTATGTAATTTTATTTGTTTCGTGAAGTTTTGATTTTAATGTTACCAAAGCAGTGAGGGTTTATCGTCTCAAATTGTCTTCTTTGAGACATATGTTATGTTATGCACCTATCTTCTTTTATGATGTTTAATTACTTACCTTTGACAAGTTATGAATTGAATTTATTTATTTTTTGATATTTAAAGTTTCAATTGATGTTATTATTTCATGGTGCTTACAATTCAAATGATACCAAAGTGGTAAGGGTTCTATGTTACAATCTCATTATTTATCAGGATTGTTTAGGATTATGTTTATGATGATGAAATTTGGTGGTATACCTCTCAATAATATGATGAATTATCTTATAAAATATTTATTTATGTATAATATATGTTTTAATTTCATTTTAATCTCTTTATTTACTCGAGATACCAAAATAATTTTATTTTGAAAACCGAATTCATTTCTATCTTCGGTCGAAAAAATTTTCTCTTCGAAGTCAATATTTTTCAAAAAAACCAAGATTGTTTTTAATGTTTTTATTTTATAAAATTATTTTTTAAATTCATTTTTTCTCATTTTTTACTATTTAAAAAAAATTAAATTAAACTTATTGTTTTTTTGAATGAAGTACTTTTTTGGATTTTTTTAAATAAGTATGAAAGTAACATTTTATTTTAACTTATATGGCATGAACAAAATTTTCTATCATCATGAACACTCAATGAGTAATATATTACTTTATTTTTTTTAATTATATTTTTTAAAAAAAAATTATTTAATATTTGGATAATTTTTATATTTTAAATAAGTTATTTCATAGTAAAAAGGTAATTTTCCTTGAGAAATGTTCTAAGTGATATTTAAAAATTATTTTACATATAATATTGAATCCATTGAAATTTCCTAATCTTTATAGGGGATATGATCCAATTATACAATCCTTATTCTTTATATGGATGGTTTATTATTATGATAAGATTTTAATGAAACTCGTTCCTTTTCCATGGGTTATGTTATGATGAATTTATGAAATAATTGTGAAATCAATTTCATTTACATGGGTTATTACATTATGAAATGTTTATGAAAACCATTCATTTTTCACAAGTTATGATATGATTAATGATTTATGATCTTTTATAACACATATATATTATTTTAATTATATGATTCATTGCATCAAAATTATATATCTCTCCAACGCATTGGCTAAATATAGATATTTCATAAGAGAAACAGGACTAGAATAGGGAGTGAACCCAATTCAGTAAGGGGATGGGACCACTATGATAGTCTTGGGAGTGAACATTGACTACTATAATGGTTTTGGGAGATAACCCAATCCACTATTATAGTCTCAAAAATTATCCATGAATACTCTGGAAATTATTTTCTATGCTTATTTGTATTCCACAAACTTATGTCTTATACCAATGTTATGATCTCATGGATCATGTTCTTCGATTCCTTTATGATTCGTGCCTTATAAAATGAAAAGATTTATTCCGTTACTTAATATTAAGATCTATTATATATAGTTCATGATTTTCATATTCTATGCTCATTTTCTCATACCCTTGTGCACATATTTTGTTTAACCGATCATTGATATCTTCCAAATTGACCCTTAATGAGTACCTGAGCTCACCCTTTCTTATATTTCATTTCACCAAGTTATAAATAAAGGTATTAAATATGATATGTCTAATAAGGGTGTTATTTATAAATAAATTAGTGGTATATTATTTAGGTCACTTATGAACTAGTTTATTATGTATCCATATTTCCAATGATACTAGAACTATGTGATTATGGCATAGATAGTTATGTTATGTAATTAGTATTAATCTAATAATATGTACTATCTATTTATGAAAAGTATGGTTAATTATACAGATATTGGGTTGGGTAAAATGGGTATGTACCTAAGTCAGTTTATATTTATTACATTCTAATTAGTTGGCATAGATCTTATGATAGATCAGGAAATAACTCCCTCCACTTTTCCTCTTATAGTGGACCTATATCATGATTTCTTTCCAAAAAAATTAGGACTCGCTTCTGATAGAGGTTTTGAATTTGATATTAAACTCATGATAGAGGTGAAACAGATATCCATTTGACCATATCATATGGAACTGACAGTGTTAAAGGCACTGAAGGTGTAGCTTGAGGATTTAGAGGAAAAGGGTTTTATCAGACCATACCCATCTTACTTATGTGGTATAGTGTTTCTTTCAAGGAAATAGGACAATAGTATTCAGTTTCATGTGGAATATAGGAACCTTAACCAGTTGACTATGAATAATGTATACCCATTGACAATGATCAATGACTTTTTTGATCAGTTACAAGGATCCAGGTGGTTCTCATAGTTTGGCCTACGATTAGGCAACCACCATCTCTAGGTCGAAGAGGAGGATATTCCTAAGACACAATTTAGGAAAAAATACAAACTATATTAGTATCTTTTTATACCTTTTTACGTTGAAAAATGAACCATTAGTGTTTATGGATCTCATGAATAAGATATTTCATCCAAATCTTGAATCCTTCATTGTTGTGTTTGTTTATGATATCCTCATATACTCACCAACCTTGAAGATTCATGCTAGACACCAGGATAATGTGTTGAGTACACTTTGAGAACATCGACGCTATACTAATCTATCAAAGTATAACTTTAAGGTCTAAAAGGTATGTTTTCTTAGTCATGTGATCTCTAAGTTAAGAATCTCTATAGACCCATAAAAATTATATGTCTTGGTGTCCTTGGCATGCCCTAAAAAAATTCAATGTCAAACTTTTTCTTGGGTTGGAAGGGTACTATAGGAGGTTCATTCAAGACTTATCTCATCTAAAATCACATATGACTATGAATACTATGAATGGGGTGATGTATGAGTGGATATATTAGTTTGAATACAAATTCCTAGAGTAAGTTAAGATTGATAATCGTTATGATCTTAACGTTTCTAGAACCTAGGAATGGATATATTATTTGCAACGATACCTCATGTGTTAGTTTACGAATTGTGATAATGCATAAAGTTTGGGTAGCAGCTTATCATTCTATCTAGAAATGACTACATGATTGGAACTACCAAACACATGACTTGAAGTTAGCATCTATAGTCCCTGCTCTATAGTGTTAGCACTATTATCTCTTCATTGAGAGATTTATTGTATATATAGTCCATAATAGCTTATATTACATATTATCTCAATGAGACTTGAATATAAAAAAAGGCATTGGATGTATTTTCTATATAAATTTTATTTTTATACAATTTATGCTCCAAGGAAAGGTAATTTCTTTGTAGATACTCTCAATAGAAAAATATAGGATCTTTGTGATAAACTTTCAGAGGAGGAATGGCAGTTGATGCGCTTATTATCTGAATAGTTGGTGGATACATCTAAGGATTGAGGGGTAATGACTTGTGGTCCCTTGATTATCACATTGATGTTGGTGGAATGGTTAAAGAATAACTAGGAGTTAGATTCTGAATTTTTAGTTATGCGATAACAGTTGGCAGGAAGTGACCCTGTATCAGGATGGTCAATGGATAGTGACAAATTGATCTTTTTTCATGAGATAGTTTTATTCCATCTTCCATAAGGGAATAGTTGAGGAGGGAATCTCATGTATCCCAATGGGAATTTCACCTATGTTTTTTTAAGATGTATCAAGACATCAAGTGGCACCTCTGGTGGCTAGTAATGAAGAGGGATATCATGGGCCTTATCTTTTATTATCTAACCTATCAGAGGATCAAGGAAAAGCATCAGTACCTAGGATGGTTGTTTAAGATACTTCATGTACCTTTATAAAAGTGGTATGAGGTGATGATGGTAATCATGATATGGTAACTTTGGACCCTAAAAAGTCAATATTTTTTTGGGTGATAGTTGATTGGATGAAGAAAGTAGAATGTTTCTTATTGATCCAAGAGAATCACTCTGTAAATGAGTTTTAATATAATTATTTCAAGGAGATTTTAAGAATTCATGTAGTTCCTTATAGTATTATATCATATAATTATATTCATTTTGTGGCACAGTTTTATAAAGGATTTTAGAAGGATTTAGGGACTCAGTTAAAAGTGATTATGGAATATCATCTATAGAATGATGGATAGTTAGAGAGGAAAATCCATATCATTGAATATATACTTTAGGAATGTGACCTAGACATTGTTATAGCATCATATGATCATTTTTCCTTTGTGGATTTCACATATAATAATAGGCTCTAGGCTTTGATTCTAATGGAATATTTTCAGACACTTTATGGTTGATCATTTCGATCCCCGTTGTGTTAGAACAAAGTAGGTGAGGCTACTTTCATTAGGACAGGAATATTATAGGAGACCTTTGAGAGGGTTTTATTGATTAAAATGTCTATTTTTTAATTCCTTGAGTGTACAATGATCGTATTCTAATCAGAACAGATGAACTTTGGAGTTCATTATGGGTGATTGAGTTTTATAACGGGTGTCACTTCAGTTGGGGAATAATCATTTGTGGAGTAAAGGGAAACTAGAACCATGGTATGTGGGATTGATTTAGATTACCTACCATATTAGATAATTGTCTTACCAATTGAACCTTCCTATATGCTATCGAAGTATATATAATATGTTCCATGTATCTCAGTTTTGGAGGAGAAATACTAATATTTTTCATGTGATTGAATGTGAGAAAATTGAGTTAGAACTAGATACATCATTTGTAGAATGTCCAATGTGAATTATATAATGGATAAATAATGTATTGGGGGAATATGTGGTATAGGATTAGGGTGTGCATAGAGGATTACCATTGATTGGGGAACACGATGGCTTACCATCAATTGGGGTTGACAATGGATTACCGCTAACTAGAGTTGAAAATGGATTACCACTGAATGGGGATCACAATGACTTACTATTGGGTAGAGGATCACAATGGATTACAGTTTGATGAGGGCACAAGGGCTTACCATTTGGATGGGGGGATAGTTTAGTTCCATGCGGGAAAAAAGGGGCATACGTTTTAACGTTAGGAAGGATGAGGGTGGACCGACGTGGAGATGGTTGGGACCAATGGGGGTTAGTCTTGAACCTTGGGAAGGATTTCTATGTACTTGAACTTGGGAAGGATCAAAGTCCACATAGTTTAGAATGGTGGGAACCGATGTGAAGGGGGTCGGAACCAAAGGATGTTGGGAATGAACCTCAGGGAGGCTTCCAATGTACCTCTCCTTGGAAAGAATAAATGTACACATAGTTTGGGATGTGTCTAGGGATTACACTCTAGGATTACCAAGGAAGATGTTAGGGTCGATTCTTACTCTAAGCCCACGTGAGTCATGCTTTGTGTGAGAAAAAAGAGGCAGTAGAGACCTGACGATCACGTCACGAAAGGTGCATCCGTGGGAAGTGGAATGGGTCTTACACGTGGTTTGCGACCCAAAATGTAAACAGGGTATTACGCATGGTTCATATCCCAAAGAGGAAATAGGGGACTATGCGTGGTTAGCAGCCCAGGGACATGACGATTGGGACTTACTCTAGGATTGAGTCCCGATGGGTGTTGGGATTGATCCTCAGGGAGGTTTTCTACGTACCTCACCTTGGAAAGGATCAAAGTACATGTAGTTCAGAATGGTGGGAACTAACGTCAAGGAGGTCAGAACCAAAGGATGGTGGGATTAAACCCCATGGAGGCTTCCTACGTACCTTTCCTTGCCAAGGATCAAAGTCCATGTAGTTCAGGATGTGTCTAGGGCTTACACTCTTGGCTACGTAGGGAGGATGTCATGGTTTATGTTTACTCTAAGCCCACGTGATTCATGCTCAGTGTGAGAAATAAGAGGCATCAGATAACTGATGATCACATCGCAAAAGGTGCGTCCATGGAAAGTGGAATGGGTCTTACATGTGGTTAGCAGCCCAAAATGGAAACAGATGCTTACGCATGGTTCACAGCCCAAAGAGGAAATAGGGGCTTATGCATGGTTGGCTGCCCAGGGAGATAGAGATTAGTACTTACTCCAAGATAGAGGCCCGATGGTGACAAAACCTAGAGGGTGAGGATGGGATAATGAAGATACTTGTTCCCGTCTCTCCTCTTAGTCATTGGAACCGAGGAAGAGAGGAGGAGCAGGGATCATACCTCCTACAAGAAAAGATAGGGGCTTGCACCAAGGTGGTCGCCCTTCCCCCACAGACAGACGCCGCTCTAGTAAAGAGGATATAATTCCATGTGAGGAAGATCTCACTCCCATGGAGACCAGTGGGCATATAGAATGTCCAAGATGGGGCACCCCACGTATTATTCACGGGGTGAGGCCATAGTTTAATGTCATGTGATGAGAATGATGGTGTTTTGCAGTTTAACATCATGTAGCTTGGACGAGGTAGGTTCACTCCGCACGCCTAGGACATACATAACTGATACCCACCCGCCCTTGGGGAAGGGAAGGAATTAGTAATTATATGGTGAGGGGTGTTATGGAGTGATCCATTGAGGGGTACACGTTAGTGTGGCTATGCGAAGAATCAATATCCGTTAGCATGAATATGAGAAGAATCATGAGGCGAAGTGACGCAACATGAAGTACCGCCCAAGGGATCTTGAAGTTACTTCATGCAAACCAGGAGGGTCGCATGGGAAAAGGAATTGCGAAGAAAAGGGGTTCACAGGTAGAAGTCTCATGAAGCTCTAGTGCTCTATGAAGTAGAGGTGCTTCGCGAAGGGGTATGCTTCACAAAGTGAAGTGGCCTAGCCTAGGTATAGGGCATGGGTGCATGTGAAAGGTGCTTCGCGAAGTGGAAAATCATTCACGGAGTAGTGCTTCATGAAGTAAGGGTTCCTTGCGAAGCATAGTATTGCAAAGCAATGTGCTTCGTGAAGCACAGTGACCTTTCCTTAGAAAGTGGGTCACATGTGCATGGAGGGTATCTCTCAAACCATAAGTGCTCCATGAAGACCCAATTCCCCTTAGAGATCCCCTTCCTTTGAGAATGCCCATGGGATCCATGAAGGGCATCCCTTGTTGAAGAGGGGTTGAATTCACACCAAGGGAGAGGCACTTCACGATGCTAAAGTACCTTGAGGAGCTCATGGTTTGTAGATCAGAATTTTCTTCGTGATTTGAGAGATAATATGGGGGAAGTTTGGAGGATCCATCATTTGGGATAGAGGGGAGCCCGGTATTTATAGTTAAGAGGCACCGCGAAGTAGAACTCGCTGGGCGAGAAGACACATGGAATTTTGTTGTAATTTTGAAGCCTCCCACCTCCTTTCTCTACGACAGGTTCGAAAACATGAAATGGGTTCATGGAGCCTCCCAACTCCTTTCTCTACGGCCAGTTCACAAACATCAAGTGGGTTCACAGATCCTCCTGCCTCCTTGCTTCGCGGCGGGTTCCCAAACATCAAATGGGTTCATGTAGCCTCCCACCTCCTTACTCCGTAGTAGGTTCACAAATGTCAAATGGGTTCACAGAGCCTCCAACCTCGTTGCTCTGTGGTGGGTTCGCAAACGTCAAATGGGTTCATGTTGCCTCCCACCTCCTAGCTCTGTGGTGGGTTCACAAATGTCAAATCGGTTCACGGACCCTCCCTCCTCCTTGCTCTGCATTGACTTCGAGAAGGTCAAGGTTTTTGCCAGTCGTGGTGTTGCGGGGCTCTGCGGGCAAGCTTCTCAAGGCACCCCAAGGGTTTTCCATTTTTTCTTATTAGTCCCAAATTTTGGCACCAAACAATTCACCCCTCAAACTGGGAGCTAAGGAGAAAGCGAAGGTCAAAGTCTGAGGGTCAATCTCCAAAATTCCACAATCAATCACAAAGTTAACTCTTGAAGGAGGATCATGAAGCAGAGAGGTGATGGGTTGGCTGAGCATGTCACGAAGTTTTCCTTGGTTAGATGCACCGCGAAGCACCAGGGGTCCTCGCCTATGAATAGGGGAGGATGAAATATCTTTTTTCCTTTCTCATCTCCATGATTTTGTCTTCTTATCACTCTCGATTCATGAAGCTCCACATACTCCATGATTTCTCTCCATGAATTGGGCCTTCTGCTTTGCGGCGCACAGATATTTTTTTGACTTCATGATAGTGTGCTCTGTAGCTTGTGTCTAAAGGACAAGGTAGGGATCCACGAACAGTCTTTGTAAATGAACTCCTCAAAAGAGATTCGTGAATCGAAACCAAAGAATTCCCAAACTCAAAAACTAAATGGCTCACCAAGAGGCTACCAGGCGGTCCTTGCGAATGCTTCCTAGAGGGAGGAGATAGTGGATTTCTCAAGTATAGGGGAGTTTGTTCAGATCCATTCTAACCATAATTTGGTGGTGGGGATATTGTCACAAATCCAAAAGAACTATCTATTGTGTAAGAGGCTTCATCTGTATGGTTTTGGATTGAGGGATGACGTCTTCATCCCTAAAGAAAGCAGGGATGATCCAACTTATTGGTTCAGAAGCATGTCGTGACAGCACTAGTGGTTCAGGGTAGCTGGTGGCCATGCCTGGGAGTACTTCATGCCTATCAACGCTAACTTCCTATACAATCACCTGAATAATGTTGATGAGAATGAATTATAGTCAGATACACCTCCCCCGTTTTATCATACTATCTTGAAGGAATCCATGAGGAACCCGGAAAAGGGGTGGTCCGATGAGTGGGATCTACGCTAGGGCGGCAACTTCATAGAATACTAGGCCTAAGCCTACTGAGTAGGTGCCTAATGTGGGTAATTCGGGGAAGAGTTGAGAACTGTGGGCCTATATGAGGCAACTTGGGCCTCCCAATTCAACATCTATCATCCAAAGCAGATAATTTCGGAGTTGTTGAGAAGATGATCATCAAGGACCAATACCTTCTATTTGCACCATAGAAAGGTTGGTATCAGTTTACGAGACCTGTATCAGATCTTGGGGGTCCTGATACTAGGGGTGATGTACGACGAGTTCCTCCCTGTTATGGGTGCATGGGAAGATCTGGAGAAAATTCCATTGTTGGCGATGGCGTTGATGAATCTAGGGTTGGGAGAGGAAAAGTAGTTGGTGAGGTACATCCACTTTAAACGGTGGTTCAAGTAGTTCTTGAACTTCAGGGAAAATAGGCAGTTCCCTGTGAGGCCTCAGACTTTTCTAAAGGGGGCTCAACGAGGCAAGGTAAACTCGTATTGGTGTCTTTTGGAGGATAGCCAGTGGGGATTCACCATTAGTACCGAGCAGCAACTGGTAGTCAGTTTGGATGCATTCATTGCGGCACTCATCTGTGGTTGGATCTTGCAGGTGAGAGACACGAACAAGAGAATGCGACTGAGCACATTTATCATGGAGTCCATGCTGGCGTTAGGAGGACAAGTCAACCTCAGGATCCCAATGCTCGAAAATCTATAGAAGATGATGTGGCATATCAATGAGGGGAAAACCCACAAAGAATATGTGGGCCATTCCATCTTCTGTATGGGTGGATAGTGGCGCATGTCAAGGGGATCTATGAATATCTGAACCCCATCTCCCCTGTAACAGCCCAAGATTTTATAAAAAAATATTCTTTTTAATTTTATTAATGTCTTGTGTTGTACGCTACACCAAAAGGAGCTTGCACAACACGCATCCTTGTCTTGCCTTTCATTACACGCAATCGCGACCTTCCTCGATAGCGTGTGTAATACGCAATACCGAGTTTCACTAAACAACGATGTGCTATTAAAATATTATTAAAACTAGCCGTTATGAATAGTAATAACCACTTTTTAAAATTCTGTGAATCTTATTTTTCAAAATGAACTTCATTCTTGGATTCAGAGTATCGAATTTAGCCTAAGGTGAAATTTTGGTACTTTTCAGATAACTTTCATATTCTGATGAATAGTGAAAATTACTAAATTATAATTAAAAACAACTTTTTTAATCGAAATAATTAATAGTGATAAATTATTAATTTGAGTGGTTTTAAAGTATATTTAGAATATATTTTTACAATTTAATACAATGTTGGTCATTGGTTGTAATTTCACATTTAAACCAGACATAATCAAGTGTCAATCTTTTGATATATATTGTTTCCTAAAAACACGCTATTTATTTTAACAGCAGGATTTAATTATAAAATTAATTAATGCAACTTCTATGTTATGAATTTGGTAAAAGAGATTTCATTTTTGAATTCGGAATATGAAATATAGCTTAGGATGAAATTTTGGCATTGTTCTGAAAAACATCAATTTTTGATGAATAGTGAAACTACTAAGTGGTAGTTAAAAAAACTGAATTTTTCATAAAACTTAATTTTGCCGCTTCTGTGAATGGAATTTCGAAAATCCGAGAGACACGGTTAATATCAAGGACTAAAATGTGGTTCAATGAGATGAAAATAATTTTTTGGTGAATAGTAACTTTTTACTTTTTTTACCGCGGTTAATAGTAAATATGGTAACTAAGGGTAAATATGATATTACTATTACCCTAACACATGTCCTAATTCTATTGGACAAGTGTAATTCGACCAAAAACAAACTTAGGAATAAAATATGACCATTTAGGCCCACTTGGATTAGATTAGGACATTTATTATTAATTTATTTAAAGAAAGGTTAAAATAGTTAAAATCAAAGTTTAATAAGTAAATCATTTTTAATATGGGGTTATACATAAGATAAATTTGATTGTAAATATTCATTAGAAAGATAAAAAGATTTCCTACATGATGGTATTTTATTTGTAATTTTTAGACATCAAATAATTTAATTTATTTATGACACAATGATGATGCAGTAATTATCTTATTAATGAAATATTGACATAATAAAATAAATGTAATTTGAGATTTTTTATGAATTCCACTAATTTTATAGGTTACTATGATATATTAATGTTGATTTAATCAACTTGGCTCGAACATTTAATTCTGTTATGACTTTCACAAAAATCATATATCAAATAGTGTCAAAATTGACACAAAATAGTTTTTAAATCAAATATTATATTATTAATTGTTATTGTATTCCTAAAAATCTAAGGTTCGGCCAAATTATTTAGATAAGGATATATATATTAATAATAAACAATTTGGGGTTCGTTTGGAATGTTATAGTAAGTGTATTAACCATATAGTGAAAGAAAACAAAAAGACATGGTAAAAGTTAAATTATTTAACTTAGAGTTAAATCTAATTGATAAGGTTAAAATAATATCCTAAACTTGTCTAAATTCTATTGGTTGATAGGATTTCGACCCATCCCCACTTTAGCTTCGAAATAATACCCTTTGGAACCATTATAAACCGATTTTGACTTTAATATAAAATAATATTTTGAGATATTCCTAAGGTGCCCCTCTCCTCCCCTATAAAAGGACACCTCCTCCCCCTCCTCCTCACACCAATTTGAGCACTCAAGCTCGGCCAACCCCTGCCTAAATCTCTTCTCCACTTCCCTAGCAACATCCTAGAGGTTCTGGTCTTCCTCAAAGACCAATTCTAGTGCCCTAAGAGGAGGTCTCAAAGAGGCACTTCAAAGAAGAGGTAATTACCGTTACCAATTCTTTCATCTTTATTTCTTCTTCCACTTCTTCTTCTTAGGTTGTTTCATTATGAAGTAATAACATCAGTATCACTCATATACCGATATGTTATTATAAGTATGAAACAACCCTATTTCACCATCTATCCATCCTACGGAAAAAGAAATCACCGCGCGTGCGTACGTACGGAATACCGTCTCCACGCCGTGGTGTAATCTATTTTCCACCACCACCTTACATGGATGGGTATAATGGTGTAAAGAATAACTATACATAGTTATTACAACATCATATTGATTCTGATATATTGTATAATCCACTCCAATTCAATTCAATATTTATAGAAATGATATCATCGCTCGTGCGTACGTACGGACTACCGTCTCCACGACGCGATGAGATTCATTCTCCATGTTAACCATTTAAGAATGATTATAATGTATATATAAGAAATAATAATGAAATATATGAAATTATAAAGCTACTGTATTTATGTATATATATACATATGTATGTCATCTACTTACTTCCATTTCAAGACAATAAGTAAAGAAAAACAGCGTTCATGCGTACGTACGGACTACCGTCTCCATGAACGGTGTTTTTCATTTTATTTATCTATCTATTATATATATATATACTGAATATATATGATATATAAATCATATTTTATATTCTGGAAGTAAGTAAATCATGATATAAGTAATAATTATGTCAAGAACAACAAGTCAAAACACCTACGATAAATGAAACTATTTTACCCAAAACGCTTCTTTAATATGGAATTTACAAAAGAACGGGTAATATAATGTCATAAGTGATCCATATATGATATCATAACAATGAATATGATTCTATAATAAGTCAATGACATTATTTAAATCATTATACAGGAGGTTCGGACACATACGAAGCAAATTGGACCTAAGGTAAGGGAAATATCACAATCTCATTTTTATCCGAGATTGTTTATACTTTGGCATTTACTGGTGTGTATTTTATCATCCACATCCATGTTTCCTCAATATTTAATATTATTTCCATCGACCTACAAATTTTTTTAAATCCAACTTTACCCTTCAGTGAGTTTTTAGTAAAAGAAATGAAAGGAATCTTTTGTCATTTTTCTTACGAGGTACTTTTTGACTTTTCCGACAAAAGTACGAAGAATGTTTTTTTTAACTTATACGGCATGAATGGATTTTTAAAACATTATTTCCAAGAAGCTTCCTTTACAAGTTTTCAAGTTTATTTTTAATCAACTTCTTTTATTTTAAAGTCATATGACATGTTATGAAAGGAAAAAAAATGTTTTTAAAGTAGAAAGGATATTTTCCTCAAGAATGGAGTTCAAGTATTTTATCAAAATTATTTTCCATCTAAGATAATAAAAGGGTTCTGTTTTTATCCCTATTATTACATGGATTTGATTATGTTGTGATGGAAACATTTTTATGAATTCCTTTATCTTATATGAATTGATTTATGATGTCATGATGTTTCAAGAATCCCATTTTTGTTACATGTGTTATGGGATGATGTATGTTTTATGATTATGTGGCACACATAAGAAAGGATTCATTATAAGATGGGTGGGACCTATATCTCCCTCCAATGCATTGGGTAAAGATTTTATATCTCATGAGATAGACATGGCTGGAATGGTAGGTTATACCGGTTCAGTGAAACAGGACTGAAACGAGGGTTACTCGATTCAGAAAGGGACTTTGTCCACTAAGATAGTCTTGGCAATGAGTCATGACTAACAAGAAATGATTTTCCATGATTATGTGTGCATGCCACAAAGTTTCAAGTTTCATGTTATGATTATGGTGATCTCATTTTCACTTCTATGATTTGTTACATGTTAAGATATTATGATCTCTTTTGCAGGTTATGATTTTCAAAAAGATATGATATGATTTTTATTTCTTTTGTATACCCTTACTGAGCATTTGAGCTCACCCTTTTGTGTTTTCTTTTCCCCAGGATATAAATAAAGGTTTTAGGTAAAAAAAAGGGAAGATCTTTACGGGAGATGTTGAAGATCTTTCACCACGATTAGAAGATTACGTTCCGAGTTTCCAAAGACACTAAACTATTACGATCCTTGCGTGTGTGTTTTTGTTATGTACTAAGTATTCCGCAAAAGTAATGTAATGTCCATGTATGATAAGCTTCGGGTCTCTACAGTTGGTATCAGAGGAAAGGTTTAGTCAACCTTTGGAAACTAGGATGCGAAAACGTTAGTGAGATCCCTAGAGATATTTCTATGGTATGTCTAGGGATGTCCTTAGGGATAAGTATATGTATAGGTTATATTAATAGAATTACGCTAACGATCATAGAATTAAATCTAAGATGTTGGATATTGAAGGTACTCCCCCTTTATTATGTTGTTTTCCCTAGCATGATTTTTGCCTCTCACACTATTCTTTTTGGGTTTTAGACGATGGCTGGAACCTGAAGGAACCGTGTTGATCAATGCAATGGACAATGCAATGATTGCCCTCCTGAACAAACTAATGTTATGGGAGATGGAGTGAAAAATCTTATTGCTATACTTACACAAGCTATGAATCATTCTGGACTTCCAAATGAGCAGAGAAGGGAACAATATTCTATTGAGTCCTTCATGAGGCAACGTCCACCTTCTTTCAGTGGGACTTCTGATCCACTTGTTGCTGAACAATGGATCAGTACCACTGAAAAGATATTTTCAGTTCTTCAATGTTCTAAACATGATAAAGTCATCTTAGCAGTATATCGTTTGGAAGGTGAAGCTGATCAATGGTGGAATCTTATCAAGAATACGAGGCCAAGGGATGAAATTGAGTCCATGGAATGGGACGAGTTCAAGAACTTGTTTTTCAGTTAGTACTTCCCTCGTATTCTTCGAACAAAGATGGAAAAGGAGTTTATTGAGCTGAAGCAGAAGGATGATGAATCTGTTGGTATATACGAAGCGAATTTTACAAGACGTGCAATGTATGCATCTGGCATTATCATCCAACCTGAAAGTAAAGTTGATCGATTTTTCAGTGGCTTAAAACCAAGTCTTCGAAGGGCATTAGCTATAAGAGACTTCAGTAGCTATGAAGAAATTGTGCATTGTGCTATCAAGGTAGAAATGTAAGTTGGTGTTACATATCCATCTCATGGTTTTGACAAGAAACGAAAGATGGAGTTCAAGGAGAAATCTCATAATAATGGTGAAAAGAAGATGAATGTTTCCTTATGCACAAAGTGTGGAAAGAAGCATGGTGGAGATTGTCTTAAAGGAACTAGAAAATGTTTTAAGTGTGGAAAAGAAGGTCATCGAGCAGCTGAGTGTCGAAGTAATGGAAAAAGGGTTTCTAATGATGTGAATAAAGCAAACACTACAGAGAACGCACCACCAACACTTCAATGCTTCAAGTGCAAGGAAATGGGGCATTATGCTAATAATTGCCCTAATCCAAGGGTTAGTGATGATCAACATGAGAAACCACTGAAGGCAAAGGACAAAGGGAAGTCACATGCGATCACTATTGGCGATGTTGAATATGATAACGATGTGGTGGAATGATTAAGCGTTTATGTAATGGGATTCCAAAATAATGTTGTATCATTGAGTATTGCAATATTTATTGATGTGGTATTCAAAGTGATTGAGATATGTTTTTGGAAATAAGATGATATGCGCACAATGAAGACGTGAAAATGAAATGTTTAATAGTATTCATGAGCTCATGATTGATATAAGGACTAAGTGATATCATGGATTGAGTATATAGAATTTTGAGGATTTTGGTATGTGGAAAGTGTTAACTTTTAACTGCATTCATGTTTTCACTAAGGTATTCAAGAGAATACATGATTAAGGACTTTGAATGTTTAGAATGTGACCAACAAAACATATCTTATGATATATGGGGATCAACGATGGTATTAAATCTCTGGTAATCGTTTTCACTATATTATGAGAATGGACTGCAGTATTATGGATAAGCCTAAAGATTGAAATGGATTATGTTGGACATAAGTGATTATTGTTTAAGGATAGAAGTTTTTTTTTCGATATTATTGATGGGATGTTATAGTAATGTAGTTTTAGAAAAAGGACAACCTGCAGGACGGGCGACAACCCATCGCTTCGGACAAGGATGTAGGAATCGAACCCACAACCGAAGTGCTACTGGCCTTTATCGCCTACCACTGACCTACAGGAAGTCCCTGTTTAGTAGAAACTAGTTTTATTATATTAAGCAGTATGATATATGAAGTATAAGTCCATTTTAGGAACCATATATGATTAATCTCACTATAGATCGATTTATGCATATAATTTTTGCTAACCTTTTGTTTGAGACAGATGGAATGACCCGTCATTCTATCACATGATCTGCTAACACTTCACGAATAACAAATTCAACTTCATTTATTTAAGAGATGAAGTGGAAATTGTTCAAGGCACGAACAACAGTGAGATTGTACCAAAATAAAGTAAGTATTTATTCTAATTCAAAATTTCAACTTTAGGAAATGATCTTGAAAACCAAAAATGTTGTCCTAGTGATCTTATACCTGATGAATCAGATGGTACCTTATATCATCACAAATCTATGGATTTGTGATTACTGGCTTTTCCATAGCCATGTTCTCTACCACTCTCCATCAGAACATGATGGTTAGATTTCTCTTCCATATCCATATTTTCACCTATGTGGAAACCCAATGATTAGTTTATTTGGGTAACCGTTACGTTTCATACTTTTGTTTTTAAAGATTGGTTTTGATATTCCTTTTTACGATGTGGGTTTTTATTAAAGAAACTTTCGAATAGTAAACCATTTATAACCCCGATGAATTTCGAGGGCGAAATTCATTTTAAGGGGGGTAGAATGTAACAGCCCAAGATTTTATAAAAAAATATTCTTTTTAATTTTATTAATGTCTTGTGTTGTACGCTACACCAAAAGGAGCTTGCACAACACGCATCCTTGTCTTGCTTGCATTACACGCAATCGCGACCTTCCTCGATAGCGTGTGTAATACGCAATACCGAGTTTCACTAAACAACGATGTGCTATTAAAATATTATTAAAACTAGCCGTTATGAATAGTAATAACCACTTTTTAAAATTCTGTGAATCTTATTTTTCAAAATGAACTTCATTCTTGGATTCGGAGTATCGAATTTAGCCTAAGGTGAAATTTTGGTACTTTTCGGATAACTTTCATATTCTGATGAATAGTGAAAATTACTAAATTATAATTAAAAACAAATTTTTTAATCGAAATAATTAATAGTGATAAATTATTAATTTGAGTGGTTTTAAAGTATATTTAGAATATATTTTTACAATATAATACAATGTTGGTCATTGGTTGTAATTTCACATTTAAACCAGACATAATCAAGTGTCAATCTTTTGATATATATTGTTTCCTAAAAACACGCTATTTATTTTAACAGCAGGATTTAATTATAAAATTAATTAATGCAACTTCTATGTTATGAATTTGGTAAAAGAGATTTCATTTTTGAATTCGGAATATGAAATATAGCTTAGGATGAAATTTTGGCACTGTTCTGAAAAACATCAATTTTTGATGAATAGTGAAACTACTAAGTGGTAGTTAAAAAAACTGAATTTTTCATAAAACTTAATTTTGCCGCTTCTGTGAATGGAATTTCGAAAATCCGAGAGACACGGTTAATATCAAGGACTAAAATGTGGTTCAATGAGATGAAAATAATTTTTTGGTGAATAGTAACTTTTTACTTTTTTTACCGCGGTTAATAGTAAATATGGTAACTAAGGGTAAATATGATATTACTATTACCCTAACACATGTCCTAATTCTATTGGACAAGTGTAATTCGACCAAAAACAAACTTAGGAATAAAATATGACCATTTAGGCCCACTTGGATTAGATTAGGACATTTATTATTAATTTATTTAAAGAAAGGTTAAAATAGTTAAAATCAAAGTTTAATAAGTAAATCATTTTTAATATGGGGTTATACATAAGATAAATTCGATTGTAAATATTCATTAGAAAGATAAAAATATTTCCTACATGATGGTATTTTATTTGTAATTTTTAGACATCAAATAATTTAATTTATTTATGACACAACGATGATGCAGTAATTATCTTATTAATGAAATATTGACATAATAAAATAAATGTAATTTGAGATTTTTTATGAATTCCACTAATTTTATAGGTTACTATGATATATTAATGTTGATTTAATCAACTTGGTTCGAACATTTAATTCTGTTATGACTTTCACAAAAATCATATATCAAATAGTGTCAAAATTGACACAAAATAGTTTTTAAATCAAATATTATATTATTAATTGTTATTGTATTCCTAAAAATCTATGGTTCGGCCAAATGACTTAGATAAGGATATATATATTAATAATAAACAATTTGGGGTTCGTTTGGAATGTTATAGTAAGTGTATTAACCATATAGTGAAAGAAAACAAAAAGACATGGTAAAAGTTAAATTATTTAACTTAGAGTTAAATCTAATTGATAAGGTTAAAATAATATCCTAAACTTGTCTAAATTCTATTGGTTGATAGTATTTCGACCCATCCCCACTTTAGCTTCGAAATAATACCCTTTGGAACCATTATAAACCGATTTTGACTTTAATATAAAATAATATTTTGAGATATTCCTAAGGTGCCCCTCTCCTCCCCTATAAAAGGACACCTCCTCCCCCTCCTCCTCACACCAATTTGAGCACTCAAGCTCGGCCAACCCCTGCCAAAATCTCTTCTCCACTTCCCTAGCAACATCCTAGAGGTTCTGGTCTTCCTCAAAGACCAATTCTAGTGCCCTAAGAGGAGGTCTCAAAGAGGCACTTCAAAGAAGAGGTAATTACCGTTACCAATTCTTTCATCTTTATTTCTTCTTCCACTTCTTCTTCTTAGGTTGTTTCATTATGAAGTAATAACATCAGTATCACTCATATACTGATATGTTATTATAAGTATGAAACAACCCTATTTCACCATCTATCCATCCTACGGAAAAAGAAATCACCGCGCGTGCGTACGTACGGAATACCGTCTCCACGCCGTGGTGTAATCTATTTTCCACCACCACCTTACATGGATGGGTATAATGGTGTAAAGAATAACTATACATAGTTATTACAACATCATATTGATTCTGATATATTGTATAATCCACTCCAATTCAATTCAATATTTATAGAAATGATATCATCGCTCGTGCGTACGTACGGACTACCGTCTCCACGACGCGATGAGATTCATTCTCCATGTTAACCATTTAAGAATGATTATAATGTATATATAAGAAATAATAATGAAATATATGACATTATAAAGCTACTGTATTTATGTATATATATACATATGTATGTCATCTACTTACTTCCATTTCAAGACAATAAGTAAAGAAAAACAGCGTTCATGCGTACGTACGGACTACCGTCTCCATGAACGGTGTTTTTCATTTTATTTATCTTTCTATTATATATATATATATACTGAATATATATGATATATAAATCATATTTTATATTCTGGAAGTAAGTAAATCATGATATAAGTAATAATGATGTCAAGAACAACAAGTCAAAACACCTACGATAAATGAAACTATTTTACCCAAAACGCTTCTTTAACATGGAATTTACAAAAGAACGGGTAATATAATGTCATAAGTGAACCATATATGATATCATAACAATGAATATGATTCTATAATAAGTCAATGACATTATTTAAATCATTATACAGGAGGTTCGGACACATACGAAGCAAATTGGACCTAAGGTAAGGGAAATATCACAATCTCATTTTTATCCGAGATTGTTTATACTTTGGCATTTACTGGGGTGTATTTTATCATCCACATCCATGTTTCCTCAATATTTAATATTATTTCCATCGACCTACAATTTTTTTTTAAATCCAACTTTACCCTTCAGTGAGTTTTTAGTAAAAGAAATGAAAGGAATCTTTTGTCATTTTTCTTACGAGGTACTTTTTGACTTTTCCGACAAAAGTACGAAGAATGTTTTTTTTAACTTATACGGCATGAATGGATTTTTAAAACATTATTTCCAAGAAGCTTCCTTTACAAGTTTTCAAGTTTATTTTTAATCAACTTCTTTTATTTTAAAGTCATATGACATGTTATGAAAGGAAAAAAAATGTTTTTAAAGTAGAAAGGATATTTTCCACAAGAATGGAGTTCAAGTATTTTATCAAAATTATTTTCCATCTAAGATAATAAAAGGGTTCTGTTTTTATCCCTATTATTACATGGATTTGATTATGTTGTGATGGAAACATTTTTATGAATTCCTTTATCTTATATGAATTGATTTATGATGTCATGATGTTTCAAGAATCCCATTTTTGTTACATGTGTTATGGGATGATGTATGTTTTATGATTATGTGGCACACATAAGAAAGGATTCATTATAAGATGGGTGGGACCTATATCTCCCTCCAATGCATTGGGTAAAGATTTTATATCTCATGAGATAGACATGGCTGGAATGGTAGGTTATACCGGTTCAGTGAAACAGGACTGAAACGAGGGTTACTCGATTCAGAAAGGGACTTTGTCCACTAAGATAGTCTTGGAAATGAGTCATGACTAACAAGAAATGATTTTCCATGATTATGTGTGCATGCCACAAAGTTTCAAGTTTCATGTTATGATTATGGTGATCTCATTTTCACTTCTATGATTTGTTACATGTTAATATATTATGATCTCTTTTGCAGGTTATGATTTTCAAAAAGATATGATATGATTTTTATTTCTTTTGTATACCCTTACTGAGAATTTGAGCTCACCCTTTTATGTTTTCTTTTCCCCAGGATATAAATAAAGGTTTTAGGTAAAAAAAAGGGAAGATCTTTACGGGAGATGTTGAAGATCTTTCACCACGATTAGAAGATTACGTTCCGAGTTTCCAAAGACACTAAACTATTACGATCCTTGCGTGTGTGTTTTTGTTATGTACTAAGTATTCCGCAAAAGTAATGTAATGTCCATGTACGATAAGCTTCGGGTCTCTACATCCCCTCTAGGCTCAAACTTTCACTCGTCCTTTCTAAACATCGTAGGGATCTTTCCGGCCAAGTTGATCATGTAGGCAGTACTAAACTGAGTCTGGAAGGTAGAGGATTTCAGCTTTCACTCGTTCCCATTTCCAATGGGTGTATTCACCGATAATGGCCAGGGAACAAAAGATAATCAGTCCAACCTCCTGTCCTTTAGAGGTGGAGTCCTAGTGGCACGAATGGACTGCGAGCCCCTATGCGAGTTGTACACCCTGCACCGATTCGCCAGGAAATTTTGATGCATGTAGCGACTGACCCCACGTGTCTATTTAGGGGTGCGCTATAAGAACCACCCATGTGTGATGAGAAAAATGTGTCTCATGTTCACATGGGAAGATGGGAAGATGTGGAACGAGCTGCCTCTGCCCACGACCATCTTTGGACTAGTAAAAGAGTATGCCAAAAGATGGGAGGCATCCTACCCTGGGGAGATGCTGAAGCAGCCAACCATTTGGGCCAGTGATGTTCTGGCTCCCCAACCTCGATGTCGAGGCCAGAAGGTGGCAACGACATCCCGTAGTGGAAGGGCTGCCATGGAGGTGAGCCCCACAGTGGTTGAGGGGGAGGCAGCGGTAGTGGATCCAGTGCTGACAGCGAACCCGGAGGTCTCAGAAGAGTAGATTTAACCAGAGGGGAGGCCACCAAGAGGATTCCAAAGAATACCCTCCTGGGCTACAAGGAAGTGGTTGGGCCATATAGACATGCCGAAGAATTCTGTCTTCCTAGAGGCTTAGGACATCTAGGATTTCAACAGGCAATTCCTTGGCCTGTCTGAGATGTGGCAACACTTGAACCATCTTGGGATGGATTTGTTGGGAATCGGCCTCATCAAGGCTGGATTTGTAGTATCCCAAGTGGAGGTGGAGAAATACCTGGACGAGTTGGAGGACTTTGTGCACTCTCGGGGTGCCCAACTTCCTTTTAAAGATCAGGTGACGGTTTTTTTGGATCGAACAGCCGCTCCATAGCTGTCAGATACAGAATTGAGGGAGCACTTTCCTTTTCAAAAGAATCAGACGAGTCCTCCTGTGGGAGGAGGCCGATAGAGGGATCCCATTGGAGGATGGTGAAGTTTGTGACTCAGACCCAGATCTTGAAGAGTTTACAGAGTCACTCGAGGTAAAACCCTAATTCTCTTCCCCGTAATCATCTTCTAGGATACTTTGGACCCCTCGCTAGTATTTAAACTAGGCAGGAGGGAATCATACACAGAACCCACTCTTTCCCCTAAACAAATGTAGATGTGGGGCCTTCGGGATCTATGCCTGCGACTATGGAAATATTCATGTTCAACAGGGCCAAGACACCTTAGGTGGTTCTCCCAGAGTTTTCATACATCCCAATAATATTTGGAGGGTCATGCATCGGGGTGCTGATGGTAACAACCTAGGAGAGAGACCGAAAATTTGATCTCTGTAATCCCACTTGAAAAATAATTCAATCCTTCCACCCATTGATCGGGTTTACTGAAATTTGTTCACTTCTTGGTATGCACAGTTCTTCAATTGGCGTGGGATACCTTGGAGAGGTTGGTTGAAACTTATGGAAGTGCCTTTCCTAGAGGAATGTAAGTGGTCATGGAGGCGGATATCAAAATCGACTAAGTTGAGGTGCTCCCGGTCATTGTTGGGACCGTCAATGGGTCTGAGCCTGAGATTTTTGAGGTTGGATCCAATGATGAAGATCGACCGGACAACACGGGTCCTACCATACCCAAGAATACACTAGATGTGGACCTTGCTAATGATTTCTTGGGGGTTTTCCCCACGTATGAGCCTACAAACCCTACAGAAAGGGACGAGATGGCCTCTGACAAAGAGGACAACAAGATAGTCCATTTCCGGACATGGAAGCTGATCAAGAACTTTATCGATGACACCCCTCAAGCATAGTGGATAGATAATAACGAGAGACTTCGTTCACGACAATACGAACTGTGCGCTAGGGTAGTGGATTCCCAGTGTCCCCACATGATCGTCTGAGATCGCATGGCTGAGAAGATCCGGGAATATGACTGCAGCCTGGGTGTGGGTTGGCAGTGGAGAAAAGCGGTGAACATCAAGAGGCTCCCAGAGGCTGAAAATGAGATTCAGCGGCTGCACATCCAGGCAGATGATCATTCTGCTTTCCTCAAAATATATTCGGATATTGTATCGTGGCTGAAGGCCCAGCTGGAAGAGGCCGAAGAGCACATGAGTAAAGCCTCCAAGTAGATGACTATTATCCAAACCAATGAGGAGAGGGACCAGATCGCAGCTAAATAACTGTTCCCCATTGCTGCCAAGGAGGAGTGGGAAATGAATAGGCAAAAGCGAGTCCTGGACACCATAAGCCGAAGGGTGGAAGAGATGCAACACTCTTTTGACAGGGTCAACCCATCCATGGGAGAGGTCAACCCTTGGGTACTATGATGCATGTAACTTTGAATAGGCCTTCATGTTTTAATTATTCAGACTAGATGCATTCATGAGTTATGTTATCTGCTTTTGGTCTATTGCATTTCCATTACATTAATAGAACATCCAGCAAGCAGTCCCTAAGCTCACATGGGTACGGACCAATGCGAGAAACAAGGGATTACAACATTGCAATTCCATCTGAATATATGAGTGAAAACCAAGATCCGGACATCTGGGTTTTGAATAACCAACCCATATTTCCAAGAAGAATGTGAGAGGCCTGACTGGAGGACAAAGACCTCATAACAATCGATGTGTCATCTTCCCAATGTGATCTAGTGCACAAGAGGGGTAATTCCAGTGGCTTTTGGAATCAACCTAAACAAAGGGATATGAAAATTATGAATCACATTCCTGACATTCGATACGCAGTGAGGGTGGAGTTACGATGGAGGATAACTGTTGAATATGTTTAAAGCACACCATCCATATCACGTTAGCCTGAAATAGAGACAACCCAATGAGGGTTGACTGCTGACCGTGTTCGAAACACAGGACCTGACTCAAAGTGTCATTCAATATCTTCTAGGGCGTTGACCCAGGATAGTAGGTGATCTGATGTAGCATGGGACCAGGACGTTAGGGGGTCCCATCAGACATGGAAGAGGATGAAGATCCAAATGAAGGACACGCAAAGTGTGAGGTGGAGTGATGGAATGTTTAAATGGATTCCAACGCTCTTGAAATTATTCCAATGTAATCATGGAATAAGGTATCTTATTCATTTCACATAATCCATCTCTTATTTGGAATAAGAGGCATCCAGTTATTGAATGGTAGGTAATTCTATAGTTTATAGTCATGTAGACAGGAAAATTAGAATCTAATTATTGGAACATAAGGAATCTATTTTTTAGAGAAAGAGGCATCTTATTATTTAATGATAGATAATAATACAGTTTAATGTCATGTAGAGATTACTGTTGGATTCTTAGGCTTGGCGCATATGGCATATCTTGTTTGGACTAAGAGGAATCCTATGATTGTCACATAGGGAGTACTATAGTTTATATTCATGTAGAGAGGACTATTAGCATATTATGCTGGGAGCATAAGGCATATCTTTTTTGTAGAAAGAGGCATCCTATATTTGTTATATAGGGTTCACTACAGTTTAATGTTCTATAGATAGGACTATTAAGGATCTTATGCATGGCATATAAGGCATCTCTTGTTTGGAGCAAGAGGCATCATATATTTTTCATATAGGGTTCACTACAGTTTAAACTCATATTGATAAGATTATTAGGAATAAGGTGCCTAGAAATGGATGGTGTTGGGACTTATGAAAGAGAGGCCCTTTAAGGTTCAACCTAGAATATGATCCAAGTGGTAGGGTTTTGAGGAGTTGCTTGAGGAACGGTTCAACTCAAGGTTCTTGGGGAATTGATGATAAGACTCTAAACTCACAAAATGGGAAACAAACCAAGAGGAATATGATTACTCAAGGTGTTTCATGTTGTGCAGAAGAGTATATGAAATAATTTTATTCAATAGGTGGAAGGTGGTTGTGCATAAGGGCGCAATGGAAAATGTTGACGTCCCATCCCAAAATGTTCACGGTGCGACTCTCCATTTTTCATGGGGTTTAGTAACGAAAGCGAAGGGACCAGGCCGGAGGGCCCAGACAGCGGCCCGACACTGATCTCAAGCAGGGGTTCATGTGAAGATCCCCCTTGGTATGGAATGGTGGGAGAAAAGGTAGGATATTCACAAAGAATAGGTCTTCATGAAGTATCTTCGTGGAGCAAAGGGGATTACAGAGCATGGGGTCTCACAAAGTAACTTCGTGAAAGAAAGTTTCTCACGGATCTTAGACTCGTGAAGCATAGGGGATCATGGATCAAAGGGTCCTACAGAGAAAAGAATCTTGTGGAGAAAGGTGTCTTGAAGAGAAAATCATCTCACGGAGCAAAGCATCTCATAGAGCAAAGCCTCTCTCGGAGCAAAGCGTCTTGCAGAGCAAAACCTCTCGCAGAGCCCTTTGGAAAAGGAATCACTTCGCGATGCCATGGAGCTCCACAAAATGGGAGATTGGCCTCCCAAGGGGTGGTGTGACTATCATATAAAGGGGGTGATGTAGGTATTTATAGGTGATGGAGGTCGGAGAAGTGCACCGCGAAGCACAAATGCATGCAACGAAGCACAAATGAGCACCGCAAAGCAAATCGCGCTTCACAACTGGAGGGAGTTCCCTCAAGTTTCTCATAATCATGGAGTTGACCATCATTGTCCTTTTTGGTGCTCACGGAGGCTCTGGTCAATTTACTCAAGTTCATCATAACTTCGGAGCGGACTGTCATCGATCTTCACGGCGCTCGCAGAGGCTCTGGTCAAATTACCTAAAGTTCTTCGTAACCACAGAGTCGACCATCATCGAGCTTTGCGGTTCTCATGAAGGCTCTTGTCAAGTTCCCTCAAGTTCATCGTAACCACAGAGTCAACCGTCATCAATATTCACGTTGCTCATGAATTCTCTGATCCAGTACCTCTACTCTATGATCATGGGGGTAGCTTCGTGAATGGGCTCCGTGAACCAATTTTCCAACCTAACTTCAAATTTCCATAACTTTTAATTTGTAACTCCATTCCGGCTCTACGAACTGTCAAATAGAATCTTGAAAAAGAGGTTATGATCTTATATCATGTATGGATGCATTTTGAATATTTGTTAGAAGTGTTTTCTGGTGCTAACACATGAGATACAATATGAGGTTACTGATGTGAGAAATCCATAGAAAAATGGAGTTGTTGAGTGATGGAATTGAAAGGTGAACAATATTTCTAGAACTATGTTGATTGAGATTCGTGTCTATCTCCATTACTGGAAAGATTATATTCAAGTTGTAGTTCGGATTAAATATAGAACAAGGAATTATATTGGGGAAAACAAGACACACTGTAAGTTATGGAATAGAAGGAACCCCTCTTGGAAGTATTTTCATGTTTTAAAAATTAAATATTTTATTTGAAAAAATGAATGAAATAAATGTAATTATTGTAATTCTATAGATGAAGGAATATTCCTAGAATATTCAATGAATATAAATGAAACAAATTCATTAATAAACATCTTGGAAAAATCATGGAAAGTATTTATGTGAAGATCATTTAAGATAAAATCATAAATGGCTCAAGGAATTTGTCTACTAAAGTGAAAGAATATGAGTAAGAATGTGGAAATGGAATACATCTAAATATAGAAGTAGAGGAATGGATGAAAAAACATCCAAGAGTCACATAATGATGTTGACTCAGAAGAAGAATCAGAAGAAGAAACCATGGGTGAAAAAAAATCTTTTAAACCTCACAGGAGAAATCAAAGTATATAAATTAATCAATATAACAACATTGGGTATTAGATAGCTCCCATGAAGACATGGATAATGAGGAATAGTTCACAATCTATTTTCCATTCAATTGTGGAACCATCATCATTTGTAGAAGTTGAAAAGGATGAATCATGGATTAAGGCCATGAATGATGAATTGGATCAGATCAATAAGAACCAAACACGAGATCCAGTTAAGAGACTTGAAACCCACAATGTGACTTGTATGAAGGGGATTTTAAAAAAATAAATTTAAATAGAATATAAATTTGATTAGAAATAAGTCATGGCTAGTGTGTGAAGGATATTCAAATAATAAATGTGTTGATGTTGAAGAAACATTTGCCTCAATGGCTATACTAGAGTCAATCAGACTATTTCTTGCCACGTAAATTGAATGAGGATACAATGTGTATCAAATGGATTTCAATAAAAAATTCTTAAATGGTGTTCTTGAATAATTATTCTATATTGAACAACTAGATGTATTTCTTCTTGGTAATGATGAAATGAAGTTTTTCATATTAAATAAGGAACTATATGGTCTGAAACAGTAATAACAGGCATGGTACTCTCAGCTAGATTCTTATCTATAGAAGATAAAGTATAAAAGAGGAGGAGTGGATCACAATATTTATGTTAAGAATTCTCAAAAAGAAATTTTGAAGGTTCTGGTGTACGTTGATGATATTATATTTAGAGGAAGCAATAAGAATTAGTGGATGAATTTTCCAATCACATGAAACAAAAATTTGAAATGTCTATGATTGGTGAACTCACATACTTCTTAGGTTTTCAATTGATTTAGATGAAATACTACACTTTCATTTCTCATGAGAAGTATGCAGTATAATTTCTCATGAAATTAAATATGCCTAACTCTAAACAAATGTCAACTCCAATTGTGGTTGGAACTAAACATGGAAAGCATGAGGGTCAGAATTATATAGATCCCACCATGTACAGGAGAATCAACGAAAGATTACTATAATTAACTGTAAAAGGCTAGATACATTATTCTCAACATGTTTAGTATCCCTCTTTCAAATTAATCTAAATGAGGAACATATGGTGGAAGTTAAAAGAATCATGAGGTACATTCAAGGTTCTCATAATTATGGATTGTACTTTACTCATAGAAGAGACAGTGAACTATCATCATTTTCTGATACTGACTGGGCTGGAAATGTTGTCGATAGAAATTATACAAGTGGTTTTGAATTCTTTATTAGCAATAAATGTGTGGGATGGATGAATAAGAAACAGTAAATCACTTATCTCAGTACTGTTGAAGCTGAGTATATCTCCGCTATGAAGGATTGCACTAAGCTACTATGGATAAAGAAAAAAATAACTGATATTGGTGATCAGGTGAAGAAACCAATGGTGATTCACTGTGATAACAAGAGTTTAATTTATATTATAAATAATCATATTCAGCATTCTCATATGAAACAAATTGAAATATGATATCACTTCATCAATGAAAAAGTTGAACAAGGCATGATTAAAATGGATATGTTGGAATGGATGATCAAGTGGGTGACATACTAACCAAGACATTGTCAGAACATGTGTTCAAGATGCATCAGTTGAACCTCGGTGTTCAACCATGTTCTAGTTCATGAGGAGGTTATGAAGGTTACCATGTCCCTAGTTGTGACAACTATTTAAATCTGTTTTCTGAAGTGTTATAGGCTTATGGGGGATATATGATCTAGGGAAAGTGTGATTAAATATATACAAGTAAAAATTTGATTCATTGGGTTTATTTACAATGGGTGATAATGGATAAATTCAATATTATTAAATAGAATAATGGAGAATGGGAGAATTAGAGGAATGAATGTTTTTCTGTTTATAGGATAAATTCAATGAGAATTAAAAAATAGAAATTTAGTGGTATGAGAAAACGGTTAGAGCTTCCGTTAACATATTTAAAGTGTTCAAAGATATGAGAATTCAATTCATGATTGCCCTCTTGTTTTATAAAAAGATAATTTATCACATAGAAACATAGTGTCGTTGATTTATTTGTTTCTTGCGTATCAGGAATTGATTGTTACAGGCGTTTCATTGAATTTATTTGCGGACTGCCAACAATCCCAAAGGGTGAGATTGTTGGAACCAGGATATTCTTTGCTAGATATGGGGTATGATTTATGTTCTTTTTCAATAAACGTTAGGTTGATAAAGAAGTTTTCAAGGAATTTAATCCTATGATGGATGCTAAAAGAATTATTTAATGTTGTGTAGTTTCCCAGTGTTTTCCAAATTTTTGGGCCTCAAAATAGGGAGTTTGTTTTTGGAAAATGATGATTTTAGGAAAGGGAATGGAGGACTATGAATCATGTTCTGGGAACAGTTCATGGATCATGAAATATAGTATGTGGAATGGAGAACCATGAACCACAAATAGGTAATGTTATACAGACCATATAATAGGAATAGTATGCGAAGTGAATCAGGTTCATGAGAAGTCCTAAGGTTCATGGAAGGAAAAAGATTCACGGTGTGGTGTGTCATTCGTAAAAATGATGAAGATTTTTCAGAATCTATGAATGGTGTTGTTTGCAGAAATGAGATGGTGATTTGTGTCGCCGCATAGGGAGAATGGCGATATGAGGACTGCGCATAGAATATGGTTCACGAGAGATGCACAGTAAATAGTAAAGGTGGTTCTGTGTCGAAGATTTGGTAAACCTCGATTTACCAGATTATGTAGATATATTTTCCTATATAAGAAAAAATAATACCTTTATTACGTCATGGATATGAGATTTAAAATATGAGAGGAATTTTTTCAAATATATAAGTATTTCACAAGAATACAACCCCTTATGACTTTAATTAAAAAATTTAAAGGAATTAGGTCAAGTCCAGAATAGTTCACAGAGGAGAGTACATGGAGGAAGAAGTCTAGTTCATGAAATATCATTCATCAAGGAGAAGTTTGGTCTGTAGAGAAGAAAAAATACATGTATGTGGTTTGTGAAGGTAGTACGCAGTTGGGGTTTGTGGAGGAAGTACCCAATGGAAGCCTTGCAGTACATGAAGTAGGGCAGTATGTGGAAGAAGCCACATAGTACGTGGAGAATGGCAGTATTTAGTGGAAGCAGTATAGTACAAGGTGGATCAGGATTATTTTGTAGCGGAAGAACTAATTTTATGTGGTGCGGTATGGTTTTTTGAGGAAGGAGGTTAGTAAATGAAGGAATATATTGAGAAATAATAGTGCATTGAAATATTAAATATGTCTAAAGGTGAAAAGAGGAATTCAACAGAGCATCTATATACAGTTGAGGATGCATTATTTAATGACAACCCATTGAATCCACCTTTATGTCGATAAACTGAGTTCAGATTCCTTCTAACGTAGTGAGCAAGGTGGATTTAATGGAAGTGGTCTAAGGGATGTAGTGTGTTATCCCTAAAACCATGTAAAGGTAGTGCACCTTGAACAGATTGACTGTGCTAAACATTTTTACTCCAAAACTAGTGATGATTGGTGTACTTTGGTACATATAACAAATTGTCAGTGTATGCTCCTTCAGTGTATCCCTTAGTGGTGAACCAAGTAAAATTTAGGCGTCTTCTCTTTTCATTTGATTGTTTTTTCTACCCTTTCTCATTAGACAGATTTAACAGGATCCTACCAATGTGGGAACAAGATCAATCAGTTTAAAATAAATATTTGACACCCCGATTCACCCCTCCCCTATCACGAGGTTTCGGGGTCCTTCACAACCACATTCAATTAGAAAGTATGAATTTTGTAATTTCCATGCCAAACTTTCACAGAATTGGGATAACATCAGATTTTCTTATTATAAACAAACTCATAATTTAAATTTTTCTTATAAAATGCATTTCATGTCATTCATGGCCGTTTATAAGGGTCAAATTTTATCCACAACCAAAGGGATCATGGACCTTCATTTGAGTTCAATAGATTATAGTTGATTGTATACATGGGAACTTTCTAAGAGGCATTCTTTATCTCAATCACAAATTTTATTAAAGGAAGAAAGATACTTATGGATTTAGACTTTAAATGAAGCACTCACTAGGATGAGTCCAATGTAAGACATTAAAAATTAAAAAATATTTTCTTTCATTCATAATCAGTTAAGATTTGGTGTGTTATATTGTATGATTGTTTTAATAAATAATCATTATGAGAACCCTAGGGAAAATATCCTCAAAATATTCAACTAATCAATGAGAAATATAAGAGAAAATTTTGGTACTATATAAAATTATAAACTCCAAGTCCCAAAGAATTAACAAACATCTATATAGTAGTATATTTTTTATAGAAACTATATAGAACCATCTTTACAAATAGAAATATAAATTGAAGAATAATAAGAATAGAGGAATATAGGATCTCTCAAGAAGAACTATATCTCCCTTAACAAATAAAAAAATCTGGGTAACAAAACTAAATAATCTTCCTCCAATTTCTATCACTTTAGACCTCCCTATATAGCATCCTCTACTAATTTCACCCATGTGGTATTGGTTATATAAACAACCACCATTTATCTCTCTTTGGACTTTACCTTGTAAAACTCCCTCTAACTATCCCCCTACCACGTGGGATCAGTTAGACAACCCCCTTTATTCCTCCTACTAAAACTAGTTTACCCTTAATAGAGTGTGTCCTTCAGTCTATATCGATGTTTACTAATCTATATCACCCACACCACCTTGAAAATAGGCCTTTTCTACATGATTTAGGTGATTAAAATGATTTTAGATGATTAATTCTTCTTCCCATGTGTCTTCTATAAAAAATGGAAGTGGTAAAGGGCCCTTCCATGGATGATAAATATGTCTATAAAAAATATGAAGTTCCCAAACCTAATAGAAATATACTAGGTTTTTTAAAACCTTATTCTCTTTGCTTTTATATGATGAAAATTTCCTTGTACCCCACTTTAGTCCCTTTTTTTACTATTGAATTCATTCTCGTGAAAAGAATCCATTAGATATTGATGTGGCAAGACAACTTTCTCTTTTTTATGGGATCTAAGAGAATATTTCCTATATTAACTATTATAATAAAAACTCATCATCCAATTATACTATTTGGAAAAAATTCTAATTCTAAGTATAAATTTCATTTCTAAAAGATTATTTCGATGTAGAATCCTTAATAATCTATAATTGGAGTTCCTTTTTCAGCTGAATCAATCCACTAAACCAATAAAAATTAATTTTATTTCCCCACTACCACTACCTTTTTCCCAATTTCTTAACCGTCAGTATTAAATATTTATTTCAAATAAAATTCAACATGTTGATGACATAAATAACTTTATAAATCCTAGATACCACAAATCCAAAAATATTGATGAGTTATTTTATCCTTAAATGTTGTTGAACATTACCTCTTATCATAGTATTATTACTGATATCTATTCCACTCTTTCAAAATCAAATGATGCCCTCATGTTGATTATGATCAACTAAGTGTATTTTATTAGACCGACTAGTATCATGTTGTTTTTCAATTTCCCTCTCGAAAACATGATCGGCCATGTGTATTTATAAAGAGATATATTATTATGAATTATAACACTCCCAAGAAACCACCTAGATTACCCTTCATAACTCATTTACTAACTTTATTAGGTCATGGAAAAATTACTCCATCAAATATTATTGATATGACTATGGGTTAAACTCCCCCTCTATAGAAAGTATTCTCTTCGAATGATCATCACTCATGAATCATATCCAATGAATACTTTGAAATGTGACCATAAAATAGATAGAATGGGATCATAGGTTCCATTATCACAATAATTCTCTTAAGTAATTCTCTGTAATATGTTATGTTCATCCTCGGCATAAGGTAACCAAGTTCTGATGTTCACGCATCACTTGAAAGAAACATATTCTATGTACATCTCACCATAATGGATATTTATTTAAATAATTTCACTAGATACTTTGTCTCTTGTGTAAATAATTCCATCACCGGTGGTATTCTATACAATTCCACTTCATTGGTCCCATGCACCCCCATAGTTCCAGACATCACAAAATGCATCTCAAGAAGGGTTGATGGATTCGCCTCTTAAAAATATTCTCTTTGAAAAAGTTTTTGGAATAATGTGGTCATATTGACCACATCACCCATGTTTTTTCTAGTAATGAATCACTATTTCTTTTATTATAGATTTATATATAGTGTATTCCTATATGATCATTATTGATCATGCATTATCCCATTGTAGACAGAGAGTGGGTGACTCTCCATTCATGTTTCCAATAATATTTTCCACCAAAAATGAATTTCCCCCTATACTAGGATCAATATAGTTTCTTCATCACACCCCTACACCCTCATTACACCAACAACATTGCTACTAACCATGCAAGATGGCGTGTAGTTCTCCATGTCACAACCTATTTCCAAAGGCATATCGATCACTTTTTTATCTAGTGTCAGTCGATCATCAAACTATAGTAGACTGCGCATAGGTATCTCACATTCCAATTTTATAGAAATAATTTTTTACATTACCACATTCTTCCCCAATACCTTCATTTCATTTATCATCTCTACGTGTGCCTCAGTCATCCACACTGCCATCAAGAAGTGTCGTCTTCATTATTTCTTTCCTTTTATAATAAAAATCATCTGATCCCCCCTTCCTCAACTGAGTGACCTGGAAATTCCATATATCTTTTAATATAGTAGTGATATTTTTTAATCAATCCAATTACCACCAATTATTTCCCACAATGATCATGCTGGGTATTTTCTAAGAGTTCGCCCTGTAACACCCTAAGATTTTAGAATATATGTTGCATTATACTAAATTTGATGTGTTCAATATATTGTGATGTACACAACCCCAAATTTAAAAGGATAATAATTTATTAAAATATAAGATTAAATAAATTATTAGGTAGATAAATTAAATTGAAAAAATAAATGAATTTTTAAAAATAGTCAATTTCAATTAAGGAAATACCCTTGATTCTAAAGAGATTTATTTGCACTATTTTGTTGAATTATACAATTTCATAAAATTAAAAATTTTAATGAATGATATAAATAAAAATTGTTTATAAAATTGATCTAATTATTAATAAAATCAATTAATAACATCCATAAAATGGTTAACTGATGATAATAAATTCTATTCTATTGATTCTTAGTTAATAAAAAATGTTTTATTTATAAACATTTTTGTGTTATATGTGTTTTATTAAAAATTAAATTCTTCTTATTTAGAGTATTAAAATTTAGTAAAATTATATTTTTTATAAATGTAAAAAAAAAGAAATGATTATTTAAAAATTGATAATATATTGGTCATAAATGAATATAAAATAATTTGATGATAAAAGGATATATTTAAACTGTTTTTTTGCTTGTTTTCAATGTATTTTATCTTAATGAATTAAATTAATCACTATTAATAAATTATTTTAATGAAATATTTCACATAGATATTTAGTAAAATAAATTAAAATTATTCTAATGTTTTACTAGGTATGTAATGATACTAAAATAATTTTTTTTCTTAAAGATACATTTTTTTTAAAATGGTTTTTATGTGTTTTTTCTCTGCATATTAGAATTAATTTCTACCCCCCTTAGAAATTGAATTTAATAAAATGGATTTCATATTTATAATCATAATTCCAAAAAAATATGTTTAATTTCATTTTTTATCATAAAAATAAGTTACCATGGTAAAAAAGTTATGTAATCATTGTAAAGGTTAAAATGAGTTATGAGGGATTAAACTAAGGAATAAGAATTATAATATCATAAAAACCATATATTTATTTGATTGGTAATGTGGATTTCTGCCTCACATAATTTTATCATAAATATTTTTCTTATTTTATGTTATGTTTCCATGAATTTTACTTTATATTATTTTAAAGTAAAGGGTATTTACAAGGGTGTCACTCCCCTCACTTATAAAAGGGAACCTCCTTTCCTTACTTCTTAACACACATTTAGAACCTTCACTCAACAATTATAATCCCAAATAACATCCTAGATATACTCCCCACATCATAAAGGTTATATTATCACCAAAATACCAACCTATTAAGGCTTAAGGCTCAATCTAAAAGAAGATACCCATAGAAGAAGTAATTATCTGCATCGATTCCATTCCATTTTAGTTCATGTTCTACCTCCTCTGGATATGTAATATCCATCATAATATGATAAAATAATTACCATTAAAATTATAACCTTTTATTATTTGATGTAATTACCATTATCTATTTTCCATCCATCTAATATAAAATGAAAGTTTCGCTCATGCGTACGTGTAGACTACAGCCTCAACAATGTGATGTAATTTATTTTTCATTATTCCCTTACATGGATTATTAAATATATATATATAATGATTAAATATGATATTTATGAAATTATTAATATTTTTTAGATTATTTAACAATGAAAAATTTGTAAGGATTGGAATCACCGAACCAATACATACATGGAAAATAGAATAGTTGATAGATGAATATTGATTTTAATAAAGATTTGATGATAAATGGGGAATTGAAAATTTTAAGGGAATGATATATAGTAGGATATTTATTAATATGGTTCTGATGAATATTTATTATAAGTATAATTTTATTATACAATAGGATATATTGTGTATGAAATTGTTTTGGATTTGAGGTAAGGGTTTATATTATAATCTCACTTTTTATTTAGAATTTTTATATTTCAATTTCCATTGACGAAATGATATGTTATTTTTATATTAAACCCAATATATATTATTCCCTAGTTATTTATAGGGTTCTCAGTTATTCTTTCTATTTACCCTATTTGGTACTCAAGTACTAAAATAATTTTTAAGAAAACACGACCTTATTTATCATTTTTGGTTGGGAATATTTCTCCTCCATATTAATTTTCCTGAAAATTGTTTTATGGAAGTTATTATTTACTTATAAAATATTGATAAAGGTATTTTTATTATATATTTTAATTTTTTTAAAATATTTTTAATGTAATATTTATATCAATTTTTAAACAATTCATTTTTTACTTTTAAAAAGAGTGAAAATAATTTTTAAAAATATTTATAACATGAATATATTTTCCATCCATCGTAACATTTATCTATCATGAGGATTACTTTAAAAGTTTCCATTAATTTTCAAATAAAATTATATTCCCATTATTCTGTTAATTTTTAGTGCATTATTAATGTTACAAATAGAAACTGATATTTCTTTTTGTTTTTCAAGGTATCATTCTAGACCTTTTATACAAATATTTTTCATCTATCAACATCCTTTAAGTATTATTATGTTTCGCTAGTGATGTGATATTATGATGTTATCCACTTATTTTATTTTTAAGTCTTATGATTATGATATTTTAAAGATATTTTAATGGAAATAATTTCATTCCCATGTGCTAATTAATCCATGATAAATTGATGATTTTTTTGTGATATTATGGAATACATATGTATAGTTTATCATTATGTGATAAGTGGGTCCATTATATTCTTCAAATTAATTGAATAATGTTTCATATATCATGGTCTCAAAGGGTACATAAGTATTTATCCACATCCCCAGTGGGTACATTAATATTCAGTCCAATCCCAAGTAGTTACATAGATAGTTATCCCACTCCCAAGAAGATATATGGGTGGTTACCCCAAGCATACTATGTTATGAATGTATTAGTGGTTTACCTAAATACATGTTTTCTATTATTAATTGTATTCTATAATATGATTTCTTATTAATAGGATATTCTTCCCTGACTTATTATTTATTATTCGTGATTCAACACTCCTATGAATTATGACTTTTATTATGAAAAAGAATTATTCCATTACTCATGATTTTTGGTCTATAGATTATTTGGTAGGATTTCATAAGTTATTATCACGTTTTCAAACAATTATTCTTATATTATATTCATTTATGATCATGGATTTATATCTCTCATTTTCACTCATACCGAGCATCTAGGATCACCCTTTCTTATGTTTATATTTCCCTAGGTTATGGATAATGGTTTTAAGTAGGGTATGTCTAAGAAGGTTACTATGTGAGAATGAATCTATGGGAGATATTGAAGATCCTTCATAAAAAAATTTCATTATATATCTATTCTACAAATAATATGATCCATTATTGCTCATAGGATTGTATTTTTGTGACATGTGTTTTATATTAATATAAAATGAAGTAATATTTATGTAAGGGGTGTTCGGTTCACCTCACTCTACTTCTATGATGGAAATACAATAGTTATCCCATTTTTTTGTGTGCAAACCAATAGTACTCCCTTCCAATAAGTGTAGTTATCTTCCAGATTATACCAAATGATAAACTCCATGTCCCAAATAAACAAAAAAAATAGTACAAAATATTATTTATAGATAAATTATATATAATTAACTTTATAAATGGATATGTGAGAATAAAAATAATATTAAAGGAAGAGAGGAGCTCTTGAGTGACACTACATCTCCCTCTTCCAATCGACAAGGGTCATCCTAAAAAAATTAAGAATATTCCCTCCATTTATCTTACTATAACCCTCCCTTTATAAGAGACACTACTAAATTCTCCCATGTGGGTTTAGTTAGACGACCCCCCCCCCAATATCTCATGTCCTTCCCTTATAAAAACCCCTTCTAAATTCCACCTACAAGGGATCAATCAGAATTCCCCACATATTCCTCCTACTAATAACATTTTACCACTAATATAGTGTATCCTATAGGTCATGCTGAGGTATCCTAATCTCTATCATAAAATATGTGAAAACTAGAGACAAAGGAACAATTCACAACCTAATAGTTTAATATTTCAGGGTGCACTCATATCCATGACTTAGTCTAGATAGGTAAACACCCTAGAGATAGAAACTCCCCTATCCAAGGCCCCTTTAGCTATTTTACCATTAAAAACACAACAATTGGTTTTACTATGTTGTAGGGAGTCTCAGGATTCCATTTCAAGTGCTAAAACCCAAACCTAGACCCACTATATTCAATTAACCCTTCTTGAGGAACCCCAAGTTGTTTTCACTTCAAACATCCAAAAGTCCCTCAACAATATTAATCTCCACTACCTATTTTATTTTTACAAGAACTAAAAATTCACACCTTAGTACCGGAATTCCATAAATGCACCTAACTATTGCATACAATGATTTTTTAATCACACCATGATATCCTATACATCTTATCTATATTTATTAATCCTATTTTCATACTAGTATGGCATAATGAAATCTATTTTATAACTCATGGAATTTCATCCAACCAATACTTAACCAAAATTCATGTTTCCAATTAAATTTTCAGTTTAAAAAAATACAAGCCTACCCTAACCCATTGAACCTAAAACTATACCTACACATAAAAACCCAAAAAATACTCATGTAATCACAAGTAATGGAGGAAAAAAATTTCTTTAAGACACTATTACATTTACTATTTCATAGATATATCTTGTAATCAATTTTTTATCAAAGCCTCATATCCAAATTTATGTGGCCAAATAGGTATGACACATACCTTTTTCTCAAATGTATAAGTTGAATACTTGAACACATCCAAAACCCCCAACATACCCCTTATATATTGTGGTAGGTTTACATGTCAAACATGAAAATCAGGTTCCACATTAAAGTGTTTAAATTGGAGGTTGGTTTATTTTTTGGATTACTAATTGATATACTAACCTATTCTTAAATTTGTTAACCCTTATAATATGATTTTATCAATAAGAGAATCTATAATCAGTTCTCTCTCATCAAGGGGTGTTAGTCAGTGTGAGTTTTCAATTGGAAGTGATCACTGATATAATTTTATAATTTCAATTAGGGTGTGAATATATCAAATGATCATCCAAATATTATAAATGGGATCTCACTATATACTCAAGAAATCATCAATCAGGTGAAGGTGCTCAAGACTAATCCAAAAATACCCATTGTCATCCACACCTTTATTAGTGATCTATCAATACTTTTCCACCAAACCCTACCCATTCCATCATATATGGTAAATATAAAGTGTATGGAGAAAATATTTTATCATCCCAAGTATAAAATAGTGCATTAAATATCAACTAAATATGATCACTTTCAATCAAACATCTCAATATAGTAAATTGAGATCAAATAATAATAGAAAAAATTTCAATTGATTGTAAAAAAGGATATTTTATCTGTTTTCCAAATCACCAAAATATTTTTATCTCTCTATGTGTAGGGTTAAAAAATGTAAGAACAAATATAAAATAGAAACCTTGAAGAAAACAATGAATCTACTTACTAAAAACTTGTGTTCTATATTTTATCCTCATAAACTTCTAGCATCTGTAAAAGATTATCTATTTCATCCCTACCATAGTAAGTATTTCACATCTATCTAGCTTCCATAAATCTTCACCATGTGAATTTAAATTCTTTCTCTCTGAACTTTAGGTTCTTAAGAATTATTACATGGCCCCCTCATATTGCGCGGGCTACAAAAAGTGTCTATATGATCTCTATAATATTATTTATTTTGAGTATTTTGTAAATATTTAATCATCACGTGGAATTACATTCTATGGATTTTGTATAGGACATGATTTTTATATAACTTATACTAAACTAAATTGCATGAAATGGTTTAACAAAGTAATAAACCATGTATGATCTCCAAAAACTCATATATATTCGACTACAGCCTCGAAAAACCTCTTAGATATTCCATTATAGCCTTGGAAAAACATTATAAATCACCAAATAACTCTTATGTAAGGTATAAATGACTATTACATATCACTTGTTTCATTCATTTGGAAAAGAAAAATTGCTTAATCATTGGTGTATATCAGGGGTAACCTTCATGTATCAAGTATTTCATCCCATGGAAATGGAATTTCATTTTTGTATTACATGGGACTTGTGATTCTATTGTATATCCCTTCTAGAAACACTTATATATATTAGGGGTACCTAAATTTTCTCCATATTAAAAAATGTAAAACCCTTACATATACATGGATTTATTGGAATTACCCTTATCCATACCTTTGTGGTCTCAAAGTTACTTTTCGAAATTTTCATTCTTCTAGATGTTCATCCTTCTGTTTCCAAACTTCATCTTCCAAAATTTTCATATCTTCTGTAATGTGTTTAGCTCTAAAAACTTATATATTCAGCACATTTTAAATTATTCAGAAATACCCCTTCTTATTTTGAACTATCAGTCTCGAGAATCATACTGATAACTCTTATGAATGTGCAAGGAACTCTTAATCATGTGTTGGTAACTCTTCTATACCAGTGTTATCTTTACATATCAATTTTGTAATAATTTAATAATAATTATCCCTTATATGAGGGTTTCCCCTTTGAATTTAAATCCCATATTCTTATAAAAGTAACCCTTATGCATCAACAAGGGGGTTTTACATATCTATATTAAGAACCCTCATGTGCACCCATACATTTCCAATTGTTTCCATATCATTTGTTTCATCTAACTTACTTAAAAATTTGAAAAAATTATTATGAGTGTGTTTTCATTCATTTTATTCTAGAAATTAAAAATATTATGGTTATTAACTAAAATATGTCCCACCTTTCTACATTAAAATAGGAAATGGGTGGTTTACCATCAAATATTTCATTTATCATTTTAAACATTCTTTAAAGGATGGAGATACATTCATCATAAATATTTTATTCTTATTATACTTCATCATTAGTGTTTATATTTTCTCTATATTTGAATGATATTTCATTATTGACCTATTTTTTAGTTACCTTAGACTTTATTCTCACATTGTAATCCACAAGAATATTGTGTGGGTCATCGAGATAATGTTCAAATAGATTTATTTCTCCTTAAGAAAACACCTTCAAATTGAAGTTGGATTTTTGTTTTCTCAATATTTTATTTATTATTGCTACATTTTATATAACATATCCAAGGCCCTTTATTGCTCCAAAAACACCAGTTATGTGATTAAATAATCCATCCACACTTTCATCATAATACAGTTTCAAGTTATTATGATTATTATACTACACTTCAATTTTTTCTTCCTTCACATTGTTTTCACCTTCATAGATACTAAAAAATGTGTCCCAAATATCTTTTATAGTAGAAGAACCCATAAATTTCATATATATATATATATATATATATTATTAAATAAAAAACTATCAAAATCATTATTTTAAATTTCATCTTTATCAATAATCTTTTTATCTCATTTATTCATAAACAATACCAAATCATCACTAGAATGCACAACATAAATTTGTATATTGAATACTTCTAATCGAAGACATATAAGATGATTTATCATCATTTTTCTCATATATGAAAATTTAAACCATTTAAATATGGAATTCATCTTGAATTCATAGAATTTTACATGATGACTAGTCCTAGAAAAAAATTCAGTTGTAAAATATATGTCTTAGATACCACTTATTACAATCACATCCTAACACACCCAAAGGGGGAGGGGTGAATTATGGTATGACTTATTTTTTTTTCTTCCTGGGTCTTGATCTCTTGTTAATGAGACTACTATAAACATGTAATTAGTTCATGAAAACACATGTTAATATATTAAAAGAAAGTGAATATTAGAAATAGTAATTTTACTTATTTCACCCAAAATAGTCAGTTCAAGGAGCACACATTGATACTTTTTTGAGGTTCCAGAGTTATAACACTATTCACTAGTGTTTTTAAATGGATTTGAGAAGGTATCTCTACTAATCTTTAAGAAACTTTCCTCTTAATATTCTCACCCACACTATTCAAACAAAGGAAGTAAAAAATGATATGTAACATGTCAGTTTCTTACAATAATGCTCTAATAGAAACACCACAAGTTCAAGGGTGTTGATGCCCTGAAAATTATTCTTTATGAAAAATCCTCACAATATTCCTTCAGGTTTCTCTCTTCTAGTTCAATTTTATCTTTATTGATTAGAATATATAAATAATTTCATGGAAATTCACCATTAGTTTAGATACTTCATCATTCCTCTTTGTAACCTCGATCTTATCCAAGTGTCCCTTCCCTAAATTTAAAAACTAATCCAACCTGAGATAGCCTCCATAATTATCATAATCTAAATCAGTTTAGTTTCTATGTTAATCTTTAATAAAATCATTCCTCAAAACATATAAGAATACCTATTTGTATCTCGGTCAAAAATTATACAATTATCATTGAAAAACTATTTCAGAAATAGCATTCTTCCAATCTAGAGGATTTTTCAAAAAAAATTATTTAAAAAATCATTCAAAAAAAAGAAATGTTCTCCATGTCCACCTTAAGACACATTATTTTTCCTTTATTCAATTCCCTAACAAATCTATTCGTTAAATTCCATTAAAAACATCACTTTGAATTCTCAAATTTATCTTGAATTAGTGTGTCTCCCAATGAAACTCTCGGGTATTAAAGTATTTAATCGTCCATATTCCTTACTAACCATATCGATCGATCATTCCAATAAAACCTAATATACCATTGACTTAATATGACATATAACCATGAATTTCAATCGAATACATGAAGACTACCAAGCTACTAGGTCTGTTTCAACTGAATATACATTGAATTTCAATGGAAATAGACTTCGAAATTACTATATGAAGTGACATCCTATTGAATTCCAATCAACCATTCCTTTACAATTTATCTTGAATGAAAAAACAAAAAAAATCCTAGACTGACAGAAAGTTGAATTATAGACACTGTATGAGAATCTAAGTGATCGTGAATTAAAATTCCACAAAGTCTCTGACAAACTGAACATTGAATTCCAGCCTCCTCATGAGTATTCAACTGGCCACATAGATAATTCACACTACCACATGTTGAATTTAGAGTACCTCGTGATTATTCTCACCATAAATATACTAAATTAAGTTTTTTTGTTCCCATCTAAACCCCTAGCAAATAAAAATACCCAATCAAAAAGAAAATCGAACATCTCTTATAAATAAATCATTAACTAGGACAAACATCTCTGATAAATAAATATTCTCTTATTCATTAACCTGAATAACTTGTAAATATTTAATAAATATAATTCAACTCCCATTTCATGGTTAATAATCACTTAGTATTGAATTATGATAAAAAAACATGAATATATATCAAATATAAAACTTTGAATGAGTATATTATAATGATTAGATTCACTTAAATCTGACAAGATTTATAATCCACCTAGTGTGAGACACTTTATTCCCCATTATTAATTGAAATACATATAATTTTTATACCAAGAGAAGTATCTAGAAACAAATCATATCACCCAGAAAGGTAAATTGAGAATTCGTAACAAAAAAATCTCCTATTAATGTTATTACACTACTAGTAATGTGGGTATTAGCGACCGCCAAAAGCGGTCGCTAATACCCTTTAGCGACCGCCCTGCGACCGCTTTTGGCGGTCGCAGTTGCTCCGTCGCTATTAATCAATAGCGACCGCCATTGGCGGTCGCTAATACTGTCTTCGAAAACCGACGAAAATTTTGTGCCCATTGTATACTGGGGCGCACGTGGGATGTTCGGATGGACCCCGAGCTTCGGTCGACGGCCATGGAAGATCCACGGTGGCCGGAGGAAGGGAGGAGACGGGGTGGCGGCGACGGGAGGCGACGGGGTGGCGACGAGAGACGACGGGAGGCGACGGGGTGGCGGGGTGGCGGCGACGGGGGTGACGGGAGGCGATGGGGTGGCGGTGACGGGGGTGACCTGTGGTGGCGGTGCGGCGGCAGGAGGCGCAGACGATGTTGCAGTGAGTTTCATCGAAGAAGACAGTGCGGGGGGCGGGAAAAATCCCGCGATTTTCATTTCAGTTTTAGCGACCGCTTTTGGCGGTCGCTAAAACTATCAGTAGCGACCGCCAATGGCGGTCACCCGCTATGACAGGCGCCGAAACTAAAATATCTAGTAGTGTTATTTGATATAATCCATTTTCCTATAAATAAATCATCAAAATGGAAACATTACCTTTTAATCATCCCTTAATGATTTATTTATATTTCATTGAATTTATAATATAAACTTTATAATAACCACCATGGACATATATTTTACTAAGGAACTTTTATCTCATTAAAAGGTATAAATAAATCTTCTAGTATAACTCGGAATGGAAAATCCTCTCTTGATCATTCAACCAATAATTTCACCACTTGTGACATAACCAACACAAGAAATTTCCCTGTGATCATATATGGAAAAGTTTCTATCATGCATTAAATTAGTCCCTTTAAGATATAAAATGATAATAACCTCAATAATAAGGACTAATAAACAATAGCATAGATAGGAATTTACAATGACACTAATGATACATGGAATTATTAGGGAAGTTCTTTCCTCATGACCTCCCTTCTTGGAGACCACTAGTTGAGAACTTTATAAGAATAAGACTCAATTTTTATAATCCCCCAACACCCGCTAGTCATATATAATATGGTTCTTCACATAATGGTGTGTCTATGATATATTTCATATTTTTATGAATATTTTCATTGGATAAAAATATTATCATCATAATGGGGAATTACTATGACCAATTGGTTAGAAAAATATTTTAAGTAAATTATCACATATTTAAATTAAAAGTATAGATAATATGTGACAATAATTATAATTATTTCTATATGAAACTATATACCTAGGGTAGTAATTAAAGTTATATCATATTAATTTGGTTATAAGAAACTATGCCTAACATTAACATTTATTCTAGGATAGAATATTACCATGTTAAACACCTGAGGATAGTTCTAGATTATCTTTGGGAAAACTGGCTATATCGTAAACAATCAAAGTATATGTTTTGGATTCAGGAAGTCCATTTATTAGGTAATATCATATCATAGGTATGAGTAGTAGTTAACCCCATAAATATTAAGGTTATAATGTATTAGGAACTACCAAATATAGTATTTGTGGTATGAATATTTCTAGGTATATAAGGTTACAACAAAAGATTCATGGTGTATTTATCTAAAATTCCATCATTAATGATTCTAACTCATATACCTTAACAATTCCCAATACATGTCATCAGTAACCCCAAGAGTGTTTCTAGATCCCTAGGGGGTGAAAAATAGAAATTTGGATCTTATTTTAATATTGTGGAATGGTTTTCCTACATAGAGTATTAAAATGAGTCTATACTGAATTATGTCGAAAATTTGACATGACATGTCCATAAGATGGTCATACCAAAAACTAGTGGAAAAAAATTGGGAGACAAGATGATGTCATATAGTCCATATATTAGAAAATTAAATCTAAATAATGAAAAAATTATAAACAATTACTAGATGAATAAAATAAAATAATATTAATAGAAAAAAATGTATCCAAATAGACTATATGACATTAAAATAAAGGGAGGAGGTGATGTGATAAGAAATACCCTTGATATAAATAGCCACCCAAGATCGAACACATCATGGAGTATTTAACTAGTAAATAGTATCCAACTACTAAATTAAATGCCTATAAGTATCAAAATTTTAAATAGTAAAATTTTATGTCCACTAAAGTGCACATATAGGGTGTGATCATGATGACTCAGCGGGAATTACTAAATAATATGTATACACATTTACATATATAATATTAAAATATTTTTTCATAGAATATAGTCAAATCATAGTATTAACTAGATATAAGGTGATTCAAATATCAATACTCTTTATACCAAGAGGATCAAACTTTCATTTACATAATTCAATCCAAGATCTGAATCAGAGAGAATAAAATTTAATAAAATCGAGGGGATGTACATATTGAAAAGGAAATGGAATGTTTTAAATAAGAGTCATTGAAATCATATATCCTGTCCAAATTAGTAAATAAAGAGTTATGGAACCATGATCCTCTCTCATTTATGATAAAAAGAGTCAGGGTACCATGACCTCATCCTATTTGAAAAAATATGTATTTCACTGGTCGTGATACCTACATTAGGATTTCCTAACAAAATCATATTTTTTACGACATATGCTTTTAATACATAAATATTACATTTTAATAGATTAATATATAATAAACTGAAAAATATATTTTTAGTACTGTATAATTTTAGTTTCTTTGGAGACTAGATATGCAATCTTCTTATTTCATGAAATACCTTCAACATCTACCATAAAGATCTCCAATTTAGAACTATTAATAAAAATACCCTACATAAAACCGTTATTCAAAACCTAGGGAAAGGAAATATAAAAATGGGTGTCATTAGATTCTCATTAAGATTAAACATGATAAATATCAATTTATGATCATATTCAAGCACGAGATAAGAATAATCATATGATATCATAACTTAGAATGTTCATACCCAATCTATAATGGATCATAAACTAGATTCATGGAATAAATATTATTTGTTCATAATACATGCATCATAATAGAATAAAATAACATGAGACATGAGAGCATAATATAGTCATAATACATTAAATTATGGCATACACATAAACTTATATATTTGAGAATATGTATAAATAGAAACATGTTCACTAAATAAGTTAAGGTCATGAAATCAAGCCCACGTATAAACTTATGGACATGAAACTAGGTCCATTAATTCTCTTATGGACATGAAATATTGGTCCATGCATAAACTTATTGACATGATAACCAAGTCTGTGAATAAATATATAGACATGAAAGGCAAGTCCATGCATAAAATTGTGAATATGAAATCAAGCACATTCATAACATATTTACCACATGAGTTATCCATAGTTACCAAATTAAATGGAAATAGATATAGGTATTACCCTTAATATAATTAAAATCATACATATATTTTTCCAAAATATTACAAAACATTCATCATCCCAGAACTCATCAAAAGAAATGGATTTTATAAACAATACATTAAAGTATAACATGTGGAAAAGGGAATATGTTTCATCAACATATTTTCATTATAAATATAAACCATCCATGGGAAAAATAAGGATGTTATACTTGGATAATATACCCAATAAGCATAATTAACATCAAAGGATGTCATCCAAGATAGAAAATTATTTTGAAATATCACTTGGAATAAATCTTGAGGAAAATAATTTTTCTATATTGAAATCACTTCTCTTTTTTTCAAAAAAAAAAGTGGAACACTTATAAATGAAATAATTTTATTTTAAAGTAAAATAGTAAAGTTTCCATGTAATAATAAAATAATCAAGGCATCATGAAAATGGTAAAATATTCTCATGTCGTATAATTTTAAAAAAAATAATTCCTTCCGCATATTTTTTTAGAAAAGACACAAAGTATCTTGTTTGTAAAAAAACAAAAATATCTCATTCAAACATTTTTTAATAAAATTAAAACATGGTTAAAATTTATTTTAAAGAAAATATGATAATATTAATGTTTTTTTGAAAACATATACATGGAATATAAATACTTCTCAGTTGAGACATAAAAATAAAGAATCCTGGATAATGATGAGATTGTGAAATAAACTCTTACCACTTTGGTAACTTTTGAATCATAAGACCCATAAAAGAAATAACATTATAATGATATGTATTTCCTATAATTTTCATGATAATAATCATAAAATAAATTCATGTGAAGTATATAAACCTCATATATGAAACATTTAGTGTATAATGCATATGTCAAACAGAAATAAAACTGAGATGAAAATCCATTACCTTAGGTTTCAATTTCATTATACACATTGGAACCTACAATATGATAAATATATATTTATTATAAATAAATTAAATAATAATAATAATATATATTACACCATATATTATTTACTTATAGCCTTTTTTACCTTTTTATTATCAATTCTATATTAAAATCATTATTCTAGGTGATATCTGCTTTGTTTTTCACGTATGTTTTTGTTTGTAATTTTGTTCCTTTTAATTTGATAAAGATTTAATCATATAAATAATTTTAACAATGATATAAATGACATATATATTCCTTATTTATATATTTATATTAATACATAAGATTTATATATGGAAAATGAATTAGACCTTTCATGGACATGGTAGGCTGTATGTATGAATGAATGTTATTTTCATTTTTCAATGGATGGAATAAAAGAAATGAAAATAATAATTATAATTTACATAATAATTATTATAAATCAAATATATTCATCAAATCCATCCTTATTAAAATCCAATTATAATAGAAATAAAAATGAATCATATCACTTTGTGGATGTGGTAGCCCATACGTACGCACGAGCAATACTTTCACTTCTTGTTTGATGGTAAAGAGGGTGTATAGTGTTATTTTCATAATCATAATAATATTTAAGAAAATATATGATATTTAAGTAATTATTTTATGATAAATATCATATAATTTAAGTAGGTAAATAAATGTATAAAAATAAAGATATTGGTTTAGGTGATTACCACTTCTTTGAAACAACTCCTTTAGATCTCCTATAAAGGGCTATATGGTTTGTATTTTGGAAAAACTAGAACCTATTATATGTGAATAAAGAAGTTTAAAAGATAATTTTTCATGGTATTTTCCATATATAAGGCTCAATATGGTATAAATAAGTGATTTAGGAGCTTCCCTTTTATAATTGATGTCAGGGGAACTTTTTTAATTTCTCAAAAGAATATAAAATAATAGTACACAGGTGGTTACCCCAAGCCTACTATTTTATTAATGTCTTATTGGGTTTCATTGACATATGTTTTCTATGATTAATTGTATTCTATAATATTATTTATTATTAATAGTATATTCTTCCATGACTTATTATTTATTATTCATGATTCAACACTCTTATGAATCATTTCTTTGATTATGAAAAAGACTTGTACCATTACTCATGATTTATGGTCTATAGATTATTGGGTATGATTTAATAAGTTATGATCATGTTATCATACAAATATTCTTATATTATACTCTCTTATGATCATAGATTAATATCTATCCTTTTTACCCATACCAAGCATTCGAGGTCACCTTTTCTAGTGTTTCTATTTCCATAGGTTATGAATTAAGGTTTTAAGTAGGATATGTCCAAGACAGTTACCATGTGAGAAGAACTCTATGGGATATTATGAAGATCTTTCATGAAAAAAGTTCATTATATATATAGTGTACAAATACTATGATCCTTAATTGTTCATAGGATTTTAGTATTGTGATGTGTGTTTCATATACATATAAAATCATGTAATATTTATGTAAGTGGTGTTCATTTCACATCAATCTACTCCTATGAGTGAAATCCAATAGTTATACCCTTTTATCTGTGTAACCCAATAGTACTCCCCTAGAATGATTGTAGTTATCAACTAGATTAGACCAAATGATAAACTCCTTGTCCCAAATAAATAAAGAACAATAGTATAAATGTATATTTTATAGGGAAAGTATATTGAATTTGATTTATAAATGGATACGTGAGAAGAAAAAGAATATTAAAGGAAGAGTGGAGTTATTTAGGGACACTATATCTCCCTCTTCCAATCTACAAGGGTGATCCTAACAAAAATTAAGAATATTACCTCTATCAATGTAACTATAACCCTCCCATTATAAGAGGTTTTACTAAATTCTCCCATGTGGTTTTAGTTACACTAACACCCCCACCCCCAAACCTCATGCCCTTACCTAATAAAAACCCCTTCTAAATTCCCCCCCACTAGTGATAAATTAGACTTCCCCACATATTCCTCCTACTAAGACTATTTTACCACTAATATAGTGTATCATATAGTTCGTTCTAAGGTATCCTAATATTTATCATCAATTATGTGAAATATATATATAAAGGAACAATTCAAAACATAATAGTTTATTATGTCATGGTGCACTCATATCCATGACTTATTCTAGATAGGTAAACACCCTAAAGATAGAAACTCCAATATCCAAGTCCCCTCTATCTATTTTACCATTAAAAACACAACCATTGGTTTGAATATGTTTTAGAGAGTCATAGGATTCCATTTCAATTGCTAAACCCCAAATCCATACCCATTATATTCAATTCACTCTTCTTGGAGAACCCTAGGTTCTTTTCCCTTCAACCATAAAAAATTCCTTCCACTACCTATTTTCTTTTTCCAAGAACAAGAAATATATACCGTAGTACCTGAATTCCATAAATGAACCTAACTATGGCATGCAATAAGTTTTTAATCGCACCATGATATCCTCTACATCTTATCTATCTTTAGAAATCATTTTTTCATACTATTATGGAATAATAGAACCTATTTTCGGACACATGGAATTTCATCCAAGTAATCCATAACCAAAATTCATGTTTCTAATTTAATTTTATGTTCACAAAAATACTAACCTATCACAAACCTCTGAACCTAAAACTATCCCTACACATAAAAATCACTAAAAATACTTAAGTAATCACAAGTAATGGAGGAAATAAACTTTTTGAGCCACTGTTCAATTTACTATTTCATATATATATATATATATATAAATTGTGATCCATTTTCCCTCGAAGTCGCTATCCAAAATGATGTGGCCAAATGGATATGACACATACCCTCTTATTATATGTCTAAGTTCAAAACCTGACCTCATCCAAAACACCCAATATACCCTATATAGATTGTGGTAGGCTTTCTTATCAAACATGAAAATCAGGTACCACGTTACAAAATATATTTTACATGGTATAGTAACCCTTTTATCCAATATTCACAAATTGACCCCATATTGGTTCTGATGCTTTTCCATTTAAAAAATTGAGGAATAATTGTACACACTTGAAATCCTTGGTGACCACGACATAGTAACGCCTAAATTTGGGAAAAATTGATAAAAACATCATTTTTGATTTACCCCCTAAAACTCCAACACCCTCTATATTATTCACAACCTAAACCTCTAAAGACCATTTTCCCTAGTTTCCTTACCTCTATACAATATCCTAAATCCCACAAAACCTAAATATGGAACATTTTCAAATCCTTAACCCTATTTCTAACCACTACACCACCATTTCCAAAACCCAAAAACTATTTCCAAATCATTCCTCTCTATTTTTACTCATATATCCCATTTATAATGCCAATAAAAATCCCTTTATCAATACCACCATGGGTAATGATTACGGTACTACCTATAATGGAGGATCTAAGTACATATCACATTTCATGGTCCATAATGTTTCATCACCATCAATACTTAATTGATCCCACTACCATCTTGACCATGAACCTCAACCCTCACCCCAAACAACATGGCACTAACTTTAAATCCTTCCAAAAAAACCCACCCAAAGACTTCCACCAACTACAATGAATTCACCAACATAATTTCACCACCATAAACAATGTTCCACTGTATAGGGATTTCAATTTATTCCACATTATCACAACCATTTTTACTTCGTAAATGTTTATAGTTCCATAAATTTAGTAATTAGAATGACCAAATAGCATTGTAAATAAGGAAAATAAAGGTCATGATGCACATAAATTCTTGTTTCATTGGGTGTATTAGGCTGGTAAAAACCATTCTGTTCTATTTATATAATATATATCTATATAAGATCATCCATGTGAATGAGGATATGTATAATATTATTATATTAGAGTTATTTAGCATTATCACCTCATATCATGATGAAATGTTTTTTAATATGGGAGGTATGAGGTTTCATATTTCATCTAAAATTTTTGGTTGTAATGTAAGAATATACTTGGAAATATTTATTTCCTATAAGGAAAACATGGGGTTACTCATTGATACATCTTATGGTAAGTCTTTTTTGTAGTGTCGAGTACAAAGAATATTTGTACAAATATCAAGAGGAACATTCTTAAGAACTCACATTATTTATCCATGGGACATATTATTATAATTTTATAGGGAGGTTTCCTTATCCATTTACCTAAATCTACTAAAGAAATTATTTATATGTTTATCATGTAGATTACTCGATAGAACACTCAGAGTATGGCCCCCGTTATCTTTTTATTTTATGCAAAAAAGACAAAGTTGATTTGTTTCAATGACATATTCCTCTAAGATCTACAAATCACAAGGACTCACCCATAGGCCCCTCCCCTTGTAGGGTTTCCTTGAGAGGCCAATTATTTTGATCATTTATCACATCTTGCACCCATCCCAAAGATCCCACTACATTATCCCCTCATTTGGTTGAGTTCACTACTACTACAACCCATGAGGTATCATATTCTCCTTCTACTTCCTCCACTACACCTCCCACTTCCACCCGTGAGGTATCCATTTTTATTTTTTTATTACCCCCTCCTCACATGATTACATATCACCTAAGGAATTTAAATCCAAGGATATTTCTACTACATGGGAGAAGAATAAATTGAAATTAGTTATCAAGCCCTCACATCAATAGGTGTTCCACCCACAAATCTTGTATTTTGGAAAAAATCTAGGATTTATGCCACAATCATAGATAAAAGTGTTTTGGGGTATAAAAATAAATAAAAATATAATAAGTATAAATTTAAAATGAATCAAAAATATTAAAATGAAAACTTAATTCTAAGGGAAACCCAAGAAGTGACTTATTATGATTAAAATGAATATTACAAATAAGGATAAGTGGACCATTATTGATACAACTAATATTATCAGGAAGACAGTCATTATAATTAAAATAGACTTATTAATCCATTCTACCTCTTCTATACCTTCTACACTTTCTATAATGACCATTCTTGTCAACGTTTCCACCATAATATAGTCAATTCAGTTCGTGCTTCCACCTTATCCATTTTGGGATTACCTATACTAAATGTATCTTCTTAGTTGATTCCTCCCAAGGAACAACCTACACCAATATATATTAAATATTCTCTTAATTATTTCTGACCCTTGGCTATAGAGTGATTTTCGGTGATTACAAGCCTAGATGATGGGGAAGCCACTCTCTATTTTTCATATTGGATCTTTATCCTCAGATGATAAAGAAGATATTTCCTTGGGTTACCCTAAGTAATCATAGGAAATCATTCGTAGGTAAATTTGGCATAAGTAGAGGTGAAATTTGTCTTCTCTTGGTCTTTATGTTCATTGGGAACATAGATATATCCCAAAATTCCATATAATAAGAAATAATATGTTTTGACTTATATTAATTTATGTATTTTTAAATAAATGGTATAGTAAAATGATATTTTATTGTGACTAAATTTATATTTCTCTAGTCAATATGAACTGAAAAAATATTTTGGACTCTCAGGGGAATTAGATAACTTTTTTTATTCACAATGGTCAGTCCATATTTTTTGGCACTATATGAATTGATTTGACCCATTATGAATAAAAAACATGGTAAATAATTTATTATTATAATAAATTCACAAATTATTCTTTAATATCTTCTATAATTATTGGTTTCAGTATCTTATAAGGTTCCCTCACAGGTTTTTCATCATTTTTAACAAAAATATATGCGTGTATATTTCATAAATGATCCTAGGAATGACTCTTAAATTCTATCATATAACTGTAAAAAAATCTCAAAATAATTATCATATTTTGTTAAGGATTAGAATACAAGGTTCTAGTAATATTTACCTTCATATTGTGCTCCTCTATTAAATTATCATACAATAAATCATATGAAAATAGTTTTATTTCCATATTTGGGGGATGGATTAAAGATGAAAAAATATTTAGACCACTTGCCTTAATGGATGAAATTTATTGAAAAATATATTACATATCTACTCTTTGAACATTTAATAAAAAATAAATTCCACCAAATAAATCATATGTTACATCATATTCAAACAGTTTCACAAAATTTTCATGTTTCTACCAATTTGTTTTAATAGAATTTTCAAATCTTATTTTGTTTCCTAATTTAAAAATTTACTCTAAAAAATTAGTTTATCCTCATGTATCCAAATTTGATAGTATAAAATATAGTATTATTCATATTGATATTTCATATAATCAAAAATATTAATGTGGACATTGTTCTCACAAAACTCCATTGTTATATTTTCCTTATAGAAATTTAGGATTGCCTTTTTCTTAATAAGGTTCTTCCTAAAATGATTGGGGACTAAGTTGGTATCCTTTATTCTTACCATTAATCATATAGAAATTAGTTGGAAATGTCTAATTTTTTACTCTATCCTGAAAATATTAAATAAATAGTATTGGGAATATTATGGATCTGTTGTCTAGTTGGGTAACCACTCTTGTTGGCTTGAGTTATCATATATGAAAATTAGAAAATATAGAATATGTAATGACATTAATTGAAGCTTCTAAAACACAAAAACTAATTTGTGAAATAAAAATATCTAATTCTACAAGGAATATAAAATGTCCATGGATCATCACATTTTGTTGGAAGTTATGGCCCGACGTAGGTCATAGTTGTTTACAATGAATGATGAAAATGGCGATGAGCTCTCTTGGAATTGTAGAGAAAAATAAACTACACTTTTGAAGAAATTAAATTTTCATCACAAATATTATATATCAACATTTAAATTAGGAAAATGAAAAAAAAATATTAATAAAAACAAAAAACACATTATCTTATGAAAAAATAGTTAAAAATAACCTCAAATCAAATTAAGTCTAAATATTACAAAAAATCAAATAAAAATAAACAAAAACATTTCTAAAAAGTTATATTCTCATTTACATCCATGGAAATCCCATCATCAGTGATAATAGGATAATCAATAATCCCTTCAATATCCATCTTTACTTATTTATCTAGACTCAAGATCATCCTCCTTTTCTTCAATATGATAAATTTCAATTTTGAATTTTATTTCAATGGAAGTGGTAGATCTAGTAATAAATGTTTGTTATTTAGCCCTATGTGATAAAGCTACATAACCTCAAGTAAAATAATAACCCTAAAACCCATATAGTTTTCTACATCAAGTCCTTCTTCCACTTTCTTAATCATTCATTAATTACAAAAGTCAATTACCTTTAATGAGATGGGGAAAAAATTTTATGATCATTAAATATGCTCATAAAAGATCCATTATATTGGGAATAAACCAAATAATTAAAATTTTATTGAGAAATCCTATTTTATATCTTAGTCTGGAGATTTTCAAATATGCAATAATTTTATTCACAATAATAATAATTACAATTAATACTAAAAACTTTTTTTTCAAACAGACTAAAATTGGGAATTGAAGAGACATTATATTACCACTAATAAACCAGTAACTTCAATTTTCTATTTTACATGTCCAAATTTATTAAAATAGTACCTAAAAAACTCTATATTTTTTAATCTCCTCATAGATTTTATCTTGTGTTTTTATATCTGGAATCAATCTAGGGATTCAATTCACCATACCCATAACTATTTCTTTATTTCCCGAATTGTTATTATTTTCCTAAAAAACATTGGATTCAAGTATTATCCTACATCATTCAATTGTTTATGAAGTTACACATCCCATCATTTATTGGTATTTTTTATGATCTTCTTATACCTATATTTTTTATATTAAAATATTTTTCAATGATGTCTTTTTTATTATCTATATATTCTTAAATATAACCCAATAGAGGTTTCCTTTCACCATTAACCAATCTAATAACTTAATTATTATGACCAATAACCTTGAGGGAATAATTAAATTTTTTCCAGAACAAATTACTCTTCATAATAAGAGTTTTCATCATACATCCTTTCCCTTTTTCCCACTTTATAATATTCCTTTATTCTTATCCAAACATCTCTCACAAAATTATTTTTTGATTTTTCATTCTATAAATAGTGATAATATCTTTGTCAAATATTTTTTTGGAAGGCCTAAGTATCTCCCTCTGCTCAGTGAATTACCAAATTATGTTCAGTAAACCCATACAGTTATAAATATAACCACTAATTGACAATGCCTTCTTTAAATTTCATAAAATAACCAAAAAAATAACATTTCCTCCAACATAAAGTCTAAAAAATGAGAAACACTTGGATTACAATAAAAAAATTATAGTTTACCTCTAATAATTTCTCAATTAGAGTAATTAAAATAAGGGTAAATTATCATTATAAAAAAATTTAAATTTAAATTGAATTAAAAAACAATATAAAAATATTACACATACTAGAATTAACATTATTTAATGAATTATTTATAACAAAATGATTGAAATTAGATGGACTAAATTTTATAAAAAAAATATATCAAGTAGCTTAAACACCTTTTCCCCAATTTTCACATTAGATGAATCATTATAAGATTCAATGTATACTGGTCCCTTTGGGATATTCACTAAGAAATTTCTAACTGTTCTTCCTCTTCTATTTATCCCACCATCACCTATAATTGAACACATCCCTCTTGGATAATCTTAAAAATAATTATTTATCAAAAAATGTGTATTATAATTCTATCTTGAGTATGGTAACATATACCTCATGATATGATGGTGGTTTCATGTTGAGTCTATATTGTCAAACTCTAACAATTAATTCTAAAAATCTATTACAGTGGAAAAAATTAAATTTAATTCCAAAATCATACATCTATATTGTAAATAACATAAAAACCTGCCCTCTTTTTTTCTTTTTTTAATGTGTCGCTAATTATTATCTATTTTGAAGTTATTTATTTTCATTATTATATAACCAATTTCAAAATTGTAGAGAAGTGGTGATCAAAACATTCAATTTGAATTGAATGAGATTCCATTATACTAATTCCAGTAATATAGTTACCTGAACTGTTTATTGAACTTCTTTCCCATCCTTTTGACTCTAATAATTATGATTAAAAAATCCATTCATCTACAACATCTTTTATTAGTTCAATATGATTATATTGGACAACCAAATTTATTTGATCCTTTAATAATTTTTTTCTTTAGTGGTAGTTCTACTTTCTTTTATGATATGTGTTGGGTAGATATATAGATGTATTATATTTTAGAAACCTATTTCCAAAATATTTTGGCTCTAGTAATACACCATTTAAAAAAATTTCAAACATATCATTTCAAAAAAATTTATTTTTTAGCATAACCCATTGAAAAATATTCCCATGTGGGATCTTTAACATAATTTCTAGAATACATTTAATTAATAAGAATAAATATATAAACACAATAAATAGAAATAGATAAACAAATAATAACAGAAATTAAAAATAAAAAAGAATATCTTTGGTAGTGGTGTAGAAATATAGTGAAGTATTAAAGAAAACTTATCCAATATAAGAGAAGTTTATAAGATACGCGGATAAAACTAGATATCGGTTTTTTTTGTGTTTTACTATTTTGCAATAGTTTTAATATAATAACCAAGGGTATATGTGTCTGAAGACTCTAAGTTGGGGTTAGAATTATTCTCACATGCATTTTAAGAGGGTTAGGGAGTTGGCATCCATGTTTGGTTCATTTGAGGGGTGATAGAGTGGTCTAGGTTCGGTAATGATAAAATAAAATCAAGAAAAACATTAAAAAAACATATACATATGGTGCTCGATTAGGTGTGTTAATGCCAAACTTCAAACCACTGACTCATGTGACATGGCGCATGCCACTTAATTTTCACCATGCTAAGGGCGTGGAATTGAATGAAATTATATGGAACAATGCCATATTCCAAGGTTTTCTATTTACCAATATGATCAAGGTCAAATCATTTTTACCTAAATTTACTCTCTCATTTCCTAGAAGCATTATTGTTTTGCATAGTACCTTGGGTAATAAAGAATATTTAGTAATTGTTTGAGGGATTCAAGAATTGGTATATTGATTTCAACCTTTGGGAATGTTTACATAGAATATTTTTGGATTTCTTCATCATGAATCTTCTTTCATTGGACTATTTGTGGGGAAAATGATAGTGGTATATTTTCTTTTTTTCCTTAGACTATTTTTAGATTTATTTATAGATTTCCTCTCACTATTTTAATAATTTTCTTCATCATATTTTTTGATATAGGGATGGTTCTACTCAGAACTAGATATATGAATAGGAAAAATCTCTTTTTCACTTTGTATTGTTACAATGATCGCATTACCTTTGGGATTTTTAATGTGTTGTTACGGTATTTTCCTATCATTCTTTCAATATTTCCATAATATTCCCCCAATGGATTTTTAAACTCTTTTTGGTCCTTTTTTTACACTTTAATACTTTAATGTAGTTGGTTATTAATTTATGGTTGTGAAATTATTAAAGGTTATTCATATAAATTCCTTTACTGAATGGGTGGTGTTTGAATGTTTTATTTATTCTATTGTTACTTATAGTGTTGTTGTAATGGTAAAATTTATTGATTTTTCTATTGAAATTTTGTTCTAACATTTTCTTGTTGATTTCAAAATCCAAATTGGATTTGGTAAGTGTCTCTCCATCATTGGTTGGGTTTTTTGAGTTTTTTTCATTGTGGATGGGAAGCTTCCTAGCTTTTAATTTTATGTATTTGGACACATTTGTAAGTATAATGTTTTATATAATAATAATTACCACATAAATTTATTGGTGTGAGTTGTTCACTTGATTTATTGAGAACCACCATCCTCAAATAATTGTTAGTTCCTCAAGTTTATACTTTAATAAAGTGGAATCCTTGGACCTTACCTCAAGGAATACTCTTTAACCATCACCTCTTGTTCCAAACTACTATGAATTTGGAGTTATCTAATCAATCATTCCAATATCATAAACTAGTTAGTTTTTAATAATATATCATTATGATGATGAATCTAGAAGATTTATATCATTTTCCAACATACCTAAATAAGAGATAACTATGAAATGGTGTTCCTAAAATGCTTGGTGTGAACATATTTCACAGAACCACTTGAATCTTTCCCAATATGCATTTTATATTTCCCATTGGATTTATATTATAGAATAGGTCTTATTATTTAGAGTCATGATACTTGAATTTTGAAATAACCACTAAAGAAAACTCATTTGAATGTCATACCAATCACTCACCTCTCCATGTTGTAGGTTCTATAACCATTTTGTATATCCCCTTCAAGAGAAAAAGAAAATTCTCTTCACTTGACTTGTTCCTTAGCTACTCCCCTAGGATTAAGTGTATCACAAACTAGAGTGACTATTTTGATGTGTTTGATTGGATATTCATCTGAGATAGCATAAAATTAGGGTAAAATTTGAATCAATCTAATTTTTAATTCAATATAATATTTTAATGAAATTATGGAAATCTAGTAATTTTGATAAATGGAATGGGATTCAAAAAGATCTATCACGGTTTATTTAGGATGCTCATCGATTTTCATAGACTCATTTTGAACACATTAAGTTTACATAGAGTTAGTGAAATATTTTCTTAATGCTTTAACAAATTTTAAATATTCTTTAATTAAATTAGTTTAGTTGGGAAGCTTCTATTAATAATTAGAACAGGATGGAAGAAATGGTCAGTTTTAGAGAAATTCATATAAATTATGGATATGAAATTGACACCACCACCCTAGAAATGACACCAATTTTTTGAAATACTTATCATGAGGTTCAATAAAAAGATATTGATCACATAAGGATAAACTATAGTATAATAGAGACTAAAGGTTATCTCCAATGAGTGGTAAAATTTCATTTCATCACAATTAATTAAATTAAAGGGTATTTCAATTGAATTTGTTTGAGAAAACTAAAAACAAATTCAAAGAAAACAAAGTGTATCAGTTCAAGTGATTAAATTGGTGGTTGATTCATTTTTTTATTACCAATTGATATACTAACCTATTCTTAAATTTATTAACCCTTCTAAAATGATTTGATCAATGAGAGAATATATAATCAGTTCTCTCTCATCAAGGGGTGCTATTCAGTGTGAATTTTTAATTGGAAGTGATCACAGATCGAATATTTTAATTTCAATATGTGTGGGAAGATATAAAATAATCATCTGAATATTATATATGGGCTCTCACAATATACTCATGAAATTCCCAATCTGGTGAAGGTACTCATGACTAATCCAAAAATACCCATTGCATTCCACACCTTTATTAGTGATCTCTCAATACTTTTCCACCGAACCCTACCCATTCCATCATATATGGGAAAGATCAATTTGATGGGGAAATTATTTTTTTCACTCCAAGTATCAAATAGTTCATGAAATATCAACTAAATATGATCACTTTCAATCAAAAATATCAATATTTTAAATTGAGATCAAATGAAAATAGAATAAATTACAATTGATAGTACAAAAGGTTATCTTATCTGTCTTCCAAACCACAAAAAAAATTTATACCTCTATGTGTAGGGTCAAAAGATGTAAGAAAAAATATAAAATAGAAATCTTGAAAAAACAATGTATCTATTCACTAAAAAACCCATGTTCTTGATTTTATTATAATAACCTTCCAGCTTCTGGAAAAGATTGTCTATTTAATATCTACCTAAGTTATTATTTTACATCTATCTAGCTTCTAGAGATCTTCACCATTAGGATTTAAATTATTTCCCTCCAAACTTTAGGTTCCTAAGAATCATTACATGGCCCCCTCATATTGCACAGGCTACAAAGAGTGTTTGTATGATCTCTATGATAGTATTTCTATTGAGTATTTTGAAAATATTTAATCTTCAAGTGAAATTCCATTAGATGGATTTTGTATGGGACATGAGTTGTATATATCTTATCAAAAACAAAATTGCATAAAATGGTTTAACAAAAGAATAAACCTAGTACGATATCCAAAAACACATATGTATTCAACTACGGCCTCAAAAAACCTCTTAGATATTCCACTATAGCCTTGGAAAAATATTATACATCACCAAATAACTCTTATGTAAGGTATAAAGTAATTTCATATAACACTTGTTTCATTCTTTTGGAAAAGGAAAATTTCTTAATCATTGGTGTATATCAGGGGTAACCTTAATGTATCAAGTATTTCATCCCATTGAAAAAGGCATTTAATTCTTGTATTACATGGGACATGGGATTCTCTTGCATATACCTTCTAGAAAGACTTATATATATTAGGGGTACCTAACTTTTCTCTATAGTGAAAAATGTAAAACCCTTACATATTCATGGATTTAGTGGAATAACCCTTATGCATACATTTTTTCTCTCATAGTTACTTTTCCAAATTTTCATTCTTCTAGATGTTCATCATCCTATTTGCAAAATTCATCTTCCAAAATTTTCATATCATCTAGAAGTTGTTAAGCTATAAAATATTATATATTTCGAACATTTTCATTTCTTCCGCAATACCCCATCTGATTTCAAACTATCAGTCTTCCAAATTCCTACTTAGAACTCTTATGTGTGTGCAAGGAACTCTTAATCATGTATTGGGAACTCCTATGTACCAATGTAGCCTTTACATATCAATTTTGTAACCATTTCATAATAATTATCCCTTAGATGAGTTTTTCCCTATTGAATTTAAATCCCATGTTCTTAGCCAAGTAACTCTTTTGCATCAACAAGGGGGCCTTTACATATCCAAAGTAGCACTACGGAAAAATTAGCTTTTGCGGTGGGCTATTTGGGATGGGAATTATTCTCGTCGCAAATAGTATGTTCCATAGTTCATTTGCGATGGGAGGTTTGACCCGTGGAAAATAATTGGTTATTTGCGACAGGATTTGGGGTCCCGTCGCAAAAAAGTACGGCGTGGTTTGGCACGGTATTTGTGCCAAACCGCGGGAAGGTTATTTGCGACAGGGTGATTCACCCGTCGCAAATAGTGGGTTGGTTGGAGGGTATTTGCGACGAGACCCATCGCAAATAATGGCAGTGGTAAATAGATTTTTGCAACAGGATGCCATCCCGTCGCAAAAAGTGTGTCAGCAGGAAACTATTTGGGACACGACCCATCGCAAATACCCTTTTAACCACCGACAGTAATTAATGGGGGCAAATGTATTTGCGACGGGAATCCCGTCACAAATAGTACTGTCACAACTAATCTAACCTATATATACCCCAATCCATTTTTCCAGCTCTTCCTCTGAATTCTCACTTCCTCTCTCTCTCTCAACTCTATTTTTAGAGTGAAAATTTCTCTGTGTTATTTTTTTTACGAAGAAGTTGTGAATTCGTCTACATTAATAGGAGATCAAGTTTAAAGGTATTTGTATTTTATTTAATTTATTATTTATTTCATTTTTTATGTTAATTTTAATTATTTTTAATTTTTTGTAATTAAATATAATTTAAACTGTTTTGTTATCAGTATTTATTTGTAATAATAAACTGAAATTATTGGTACTAGTTCTTAATAATTAGTAATAATTATTAATTATTAATGATAATTAGTATTGAATATTAATAATTCGTGGTAATTAGTAATTAGTATATGTAATTTGTAGTTATTAATAGTAATTAATGCTAATTAGTAATAATTAGGGGTGATTAGTAATAATTAGGGGTAATTAGTAATAAATAGTACTAAATAGGAATAAAGAGGAATAAATATCAATATATAGTAATAAATGGTAATAATTGGTCATAATTGGTAATAACTGGTAATAAATGTTAATAATTGGTGATAATTGGTAATAATTAGTAATAAATAGTAATAATTGGTAATAAATAGTAAGAAATAGTAATAATTCGTAATAAATAGTAACAATTGGTAATAAATAGTAACAATTGGTAATAAACAGTAACAATTGGTAAGAATTGGGAATAATTGGTAATAAATTGTAACAATTGGTAAGAATTGGTAATAAATAGTATTAAATAGTATTAAATAGTAATAAATAGTAATAAAAAGTAATAATTCATAATAATTCGTAATAATTAGTAATAATTAGTGATAATTAGTAAAAATTAGTAATAATTAGTAATAATAAGTAATAATAAGTAATAATTAGTAATAATTAGTAATAATTCGTAATAATTCATAATAATTCATAATAATTCGTAATAATACGTAATAATTCGTAATAATTCGTAATAATTCGTAATAATTCTTAATAATTCATATTAATTTGAAATAATTTTTAATAATTAGTAACAAATAGTAATAAAGAGTAATAAATAGAAATAATTACTAATAATTAGTACATGATGTTGCAGGTCCATCTGTTCAACAAACTGAAACACAAGATGATATTGATTTAACTCCTGAGTTAGCACCATCCGAATTTTATGAGTTATTGAGGTATGTGGAGGATGAATTATATCCAGGTTGTAAGATAAGAAATTTAGAAGAAGTTGCAAAATTTATAGCTATTAAATCAGATAATACACTGTCAAACAACTATTTTTATTAGATATTTTCTTTTGTTAAAACACTATTACCTGAAGGAAATGTGTTGCCTATAAATTATGATGAGATCAATAGGATAGTTCGTAATTTGGGACTTAGTTATCAGAATAATCATGCAAGTCCAAATGATTGCTTCTTATACTCTGGTGAAAATGATTCATTGGATAGTTGTCCCACATGTGGATAATTGAGGTATAGAGAAGCTCAACCAGGGAAGTATGGATCGATTCCTATAAAACAGCTTAGTTATTTCCCCATTACACCTAGGTTGCATCATTTATTTATATCTCAGAACACAGCGTCAATGATGTTATAGAGAAAAACCAAGATTTCAAATGATAAAAGCTTGAATCGTCCATCTGATGGTGATTCATGGAGATATTTTGACCGTCTTCATTTCTCTATTGCTTTAGAAGCCTAAAACGTGTGATTTGGTCTTTCTACTGATGGATTATATCTTTTTGGTTCTTATTATAGTCAGTATTCATGTTGGCCTCTCTTTATAACTCAGTACAATTTACCTCCATGGATGTTGACAAAGGAGCCCTATATCGTTTTGACCTTATTAATACACAGGACATCCAAAAAAATATTGATGTTTATTTGATCTAATTGATTGATGAGTTAAATGAATTGTGGAGCAATGGTGTTAGTACATATGATGTTTCTGTGAAACAAAATTTCATATTAAAAGATGCATTAATGTAGACAATTAGTGACTTTCCTGTATATGGCATGTTATCTGGCTAGAGTACACATGGTCAAAAATCATGTCCTTATTGTATAAAAGAAAACAAAGCCTTTATACTCATCATTGGAAAAAAACCTTACTATTTTTACTGTCATCACATGTTTCTTCCAACCGATCATCCTTTTCGAAGGAACAAATCTCATTTTAGAAAAGGCGCAATTTAAAGAGATGAACCTCCAAAAATGATCTCAGGTATATAGTTAAAATCAGTTGTATTTTCATTAACTCCCATCACATTTAGACCAACAATAAACCAATGTAAAATTCATGGCTTTGGGAAAGAACATAATTCGATAAAACAGAGCATTTTTTGGGATCTTCTATATTGGTCTGATTTTTTGGTCTGCCACATGTTAGATGTCGTGCATATTGAGAAGAACTATTTTGATAATTTATTTCATAAAGTTTTCGATACACCAGGTAAGACCAAAGATATTGTAAAGGCACGATTATATCTTTCCCAAATTTTCAAGCGACCAGAACATGAACTATTTGAAAATGTCATATCAGAGAGGTTAATGAATCCAAAAGCATCTTATACACTATCCACATATATTTTCTTGTAATTTTTCAGTGGATTTCAGATTTGATACTTCCAGATGGCTATGCTTCCAATTTGGGAAGATGTGTTAAGAATGGTCAGATTACCGGATTAAAAAATCATGATTATCATGCTATAATGGAAAGAATTATGCCGATTGGATTAAAAGGTTGTTTGAATTCTATGATTTGGGATTCGATAACAGACATGACATATTTTTTTGAGACATTTTTTGTAGTGACAAAAGACTACAATGCGCTAAGAAAACTAGATGTATATGTTTATGTAATTATATGTAAACTGGAAAAAATCTTTCCACCAGCTTTATTTGACTCAATGGAACATTTGATATTACATTTTCCACAAAAAGCTAAATATGGAGGTCCAATACAGTTTTTATATATGTACCCATTCGAGAGATTCATGTAGAAATTGAAGAAAAAAGTACGTAACAAATCATCAGTTGAAGGCTCAATTACTGAAGCTTATTTGCAAGAGAAATTTTCTTTTTTCTACTCTCATTATTTTGAATCTGAATATCCCTCAAAACACAACTGCATGGGATAGAATGAGGGTAATGTTAATGATTAAATGGACAATAAATTATTTGTTTTTAATCAACCAAATCATAGCTTTAGTGGCGTCCATGAATGATGGATTTCAGATGATGAACATCACAGAGCTCATATATATGTTCTGCTCAACTGTAAAGAAATGAAATCATTTGTACTATGAGTGATTCTATCACTTATTCTATAATTTATGTTAGAGTATGTAAACTTATTTTATTTTTAGGTTATATGATAATCATATCAAGAAACAACTTCCACAAAATTACAGTAGCTACTCTTGAAAAACGTAGAAAAAAAAATTCTTAATGGTTTCAAAAAATGGTAACATAAAATATTGATGGTTTAATATCAATTCAGTTTATTATTTATTATATTGATAATTATTTTACAAATTTTCAGGTGTCTCAACATGCTGATAAAATTGATAAGAGACTGGGTATACTGAGTAACCCACCATCCAAAATGTTTAAATCTTATAATGCATATGTGGTTAATGGTTTTTGATTTTATACATGTGCATATGGGGAATCAAAAAAACAATGAACAGTGGATTTTTTTCTCGAGAGGATCACATCATAGAGAAACTGAGATGTCTTTTAAATAATTCTAGATGAAAGTATTGAGTTGTGTTATCTATGAAAGAATTACATAACGATGTTTAAATGTCAGTGGTTGGATACTGAGAGAGGCTTTCATGTTCATCTGACTCATGGAATCATCAATATTAAATATAAAATTATTCTTGTAGTAAATGAACCATTTTTACTGGCTCACCAGACACATAAAATTTATTATGCAAAGTATTGTGCTAATTCAAGAGACCTGAGTGATTGGTGGAGTATAATAAAAATTAAATCTCGGGAAAATCAGTTTACTCAAACTGAATGTGGTTCCACTAAAGTGGATGGAATTTAAATTTCTCAAGAGACTACTCAAAATCCATATTTTTCACAAAGATACATGAATATCAATGATGACACCCTATAATTAAGGGTCGATGGTGATGAAGATGTTAATGATGTTACTAATGAATTTGAAATGACAAGAGATGATAAAACTAAAACTCATATGGATGTTGATGATATCGAGGAGGAATATGAGGACATTAACATCATCAAATATGAATATGATGATGAAGGTGAACATTGACACAGTTAAATACTGGTTATAATCATAACAAATATATATAAATATATAATAGTTATTTTCAACTATCAACTAAAAAACAATTATTTTGTGTTTCAGATGGACCCTGATCTATTTCGTGAGTTGAATGAGGCCGAGCTACCTTTGGATGAGGGGGATTTTTGATCATCTGACCCTCATCCTACTGGCAGTTTAGGGGGTACGTGGAGGGGGTGTGGTCTAGCATGACCGATGTTTCCTAACCCTATCCCCGAGCGATGTCCACGTCTTGGCTTCGATCCACGCACACGGAGGTATGGTAACCTGTATATTTTAGTTAGATTTCATTAATGTATTTATATATATACTAATTTTTTGATTATTTATTCTTTTTTCATGGTTTTGCATATGTAGCTATTGGACAAGGGAGCCCTATCTTACGCAATTATTTTTCTCAGTCATGGATCACATGGGAACAGATTCTTATTGATGTGCGGCTCAGCATGTTTAATAATTGGCTGGTACGTAAATAAATAATATTTATTTTGAAATTTATTTCATTAATAACTTGATATTATAAATTATTTGTAGGGTTTATGGTATCCCATCGATGATAACTTGCATGATGCTATCTATGCAGCATGGAAAGTGTCTATGCGTGATCGTTTCTATCAGTTTTTGCACAATTTAAGAAGTATGACCATTAAGAAATTAGGAGTGACAGAATTTGATGAGTCGTGTAGAGCGCACTAAGCAGAGTACATTTCATCTCATATTTTGGATAGATTATGTTTACACTAGTTGGGTGGAGGATTTCAGAGGAGATCTTCAGTGGGTCGACAAAATCGGGGGAGACAGGAGGTGATGCATCGAGATTGTAGTCGTACATTCATTAGGCATAGAGAGTATCTAGTATGTATATTTTTTAAATATTTTATATAACTTTAAATATAAATAGTTTATTTTATATTTCTATAGGCAGTCTAGCATCCCGATATTACGGAGTACAACGTTTATTAGAGGATGTATAGTGATCCAGCCACTGGAGAGATTAGAGGTGATCGCCAGCGTCAGATTGTGGTTAGTATTATTTTTCCAGTTTAACAATTAACTGTATATAATATTCTCACAATTTTAATTTCAAATTGGAATTGAAGGGAGTCATATGAGGTTGCGACCTCTTATAAAAAGGTTTAGAGTGAGGATGAGACGAATGATCAGACTAGTGCCCACTATTTCGATGAGGTGGCATGGATGCAGGTAACTCAGTATGGCTATGAGAAAGGCTGAGTAGTTGGTATCAGCTCTCATTTTACTCCTGGAACTTATTATAGTACTCATACGATGTCGGTGTCCAGCTCTAGAGGAGCCTGTAGAGAGGCACCATCTTCTACCTCACAGTATCAGGGGTAGTTGTAAACTCAAACTGAGCTTATAGAGAGTCTTCAGAAGCAGCATGAAGAGATGCATCTGCAGCAGTAGTAGCAATAGTAGTACGAGGAGGATATGTGTCGATGCCAGTAGTAGCAGCAGCATCACGAGCAAATGGAGTACATGTGTCGTTTGACTCGTATTTTAGGGATGGAGTTTCCTCCACCATCTTCTACAGCTCCACCTCCTCTAGAAGATGACCCCCACAGTGATTTTTTTATGATAAAAACATTTGAATTCAAGATTTTTTGTAACATGAATTATTTACAGTTTATGTCTTTTATGTGGAGAAAATATTGCATAATTTAATTTTTTTTATTTTTAATATTTTATTATTTATTATTAGTATTATATTTTTTTAATGTCTGTTTATTTTACTAATAATAATAACAATAATAATTGTGAATTTTTTTTATATTTTTTTGAGAATATTGAGAATTTTATTTTATTTTATTTTTTTATTATTTTAATAATATTAATATTATTTTTTCATTAATCATAATTTTATTAAATATATATATTTGTTAGTTTTTTTATTATTTGCGACGGGACCTATTGTGATGGGTTCCCACCACAAATATTTTAAATTTATATTTTTAAAATACTATTTGCGATGGATGCAAGGGCCCGTCGCAAAAGGTTTATTTGTATATAATGTATATAATAGTAGGATTATTTGCAACGGTCCTGATGCAAAAGGTTTATTTTTATATAATTTATATAATCGAAGACTTATTTGCGACAGCGATATTTCCCTTTGTAAAAACTTGTTTTTGCGATGTCGTTTTCTACAACGGGATAATTGCGATGGGACCCCATTGCTAAATATTATTTGCAACAGGATCCTGTCGCAATTGTCCCATTGCAAATACCTCAAATTCCAGTAGTGTAGAAACCCTCATGCATACCCATACATTTCCAATTTTTCCCATATCAACTGCTTCATCGAACATCCTTAAAAATAAGTAAAACGAATTATTATCAGTAGTTTGTTATTCATTTTATTCTAAAAATTAAATAAAACAATTAAATTCATAATTTGATAAATTTTAATCGATATTCACAAAATATAATGAAATGATGCTTTAATTCCAAAAATATCTAAAACTCATTTAATTAGTAAGTGTGAGAGGATAAAATGATTTGGATAACAAAAAAATAACCTAATTTAATTACTTCTATCACTACTACTTTATGGTATTTAAGTAATATTTTCTCTTTCTAACTACATTAACTAATAACTCTATGGTCTATTGAGTTGAATCCCCAATCCTTATGTCCTTGACTCAAAAAAATTCAACTATTATATCTAAATTTTACTAAGTAGGTTAGGAACACTAATTTATCTAATTTAAATTATCAAAAATAACTTTTTAATAATAAAAATATAAAATAAATATTTTCGTTAAATCCTTTTAGTTTATAAAAAATAATAAATGGTTTTTTTTATGCATAATATGCACACTGATGAATATTTTTCATTCCCTTGAATCTATATCTTCCAAGAATAGGTAAATCAAATCAAGATATGTGTGAAAATTATTCATCTCTTAAAATATCAATATTAGATAAAATGATCCTGATATAGATTTTAAATAACTAGAAAATCAAATCCTGATCTATGTATGGATTATGTATCTATTTATGTCTGGATATAATATCTAGTCCATTTATAGTCAATAACGCAACTACTTATGCAAGCGATGTTGTAGGTGATGATGTAAGAAAGGTTATAGAATCATGCATATTCTGACATTACATGAAACATAGGAAAGGTTCCTTTGGACTAGGATTTTGGGGCCTTTGTCCCATGTAATAGCTTTCAATCCAAAGATCCTTCTTGACATTAAATTGTAATGTGTCATGTATAGAATGGTAAAACCCTTGGAGGGGGTGTTTCATGTCCTTGTAGACCCAAGGGTGTGTATGTTGTTCCCTTCTATTTTATCCCCTTTGACTTTAAAATATATACAGATATATACAATAATTTCACATGTATTCATATCTAGTTAATAAATCTAAATATCTAGGTCTATATATCCCATTAATAGCAAAATCAAATATGGATTTATGACTGAATAATGAATCTATTCACATCAAAATTCCATACTTGAATATCTAATTCAAATAATCCAAGAATTGGAAAATTAGTTCTTGATCTATGTGTCCACTACACATATTTTAGATACTAAACATAAATCTAGATCTTCCATGAATGAAAAAATTAGATCAAGATATTTCCATGAATTGCACATCACTTTAGATCTGAATACCAAGTATAAAGATCTAGATCAAGATCCTCTAGGAATGTGTAAATTAGATCTAAATATATGCATGAACTATACCTATTTTCATATCTAAATACCATATTTAATGATCTTAATCTAGATCAACCAAGAATAGGATAATTAAATTAATATATGTTTAAAAATTTATCAATGGATTTAAAATGAGAGGAGTAAATATAAAATTTTCAAAAAGGTTGATTCTAAAATATTCATGTAAGTATCATGACCACTCTGATACCAGTTAAATGATCCAGGAAACTGTAAGTGCATTAGTGGGAATCCAAATTTAAAAATTATTATAAAAACCTTATATATAATTTTCATATCTACATAATTAAACCTAAATTATACAATATTATTTTTATATCATTGTATAATTAATTAATCATGAGAAATGATTTCCTCTACTCAATCTATTACCATCTATTTTTGTTCTTTTTCCTTATTTTAGTATTTGAACTTGATTCCCGATAGATATATCAACACATGAATCTACGAAGCTTATGAAGGTAGTGTCTATGTTTTGGGTTCTATAATGACCTATATATATCTCTTCAATATCATAATTTTTATTTCACACAACAAACATGTGTCTTTCGCTTGGATCTTGATTGAATTTTATTCATTGAGCACGAAACCCTCTCATTGGTATATTAGATAACTCTAGAAGTCTTAAACTTAATCCATAGAAAAATTATGAATATAAATATTGGGTTTAATATATAAAAAATTCAAAATATTCCTAGGATTTTTCACATTCCTAAAATAAACATCACAACACCATTAGTCATTTATTTAATAAAAAATAAATTATCCTTTTATATTTCATTATTATTTATGTTGCAACCACAACATAACACACCTCAAGAGGTGAGGGGTGAACTTGGGTGTTATTTTTTCACTTCTTAGATATTTCTCCTATGTTACTAAGAGAACCTAAAACCTATAACTTGTTTATGAAAAGATATATCGATAGATATAGGGAAGGTAGAGTGTGTATACATATATTTTACTCCGATCACCCAAAAGGGCTAGTGTAAGGATCACACATTGAAGTTGTTTTGATATAAATTTTTTTAACACTATTCACTATGATTTTTATAGGGTTATGAGGATAGATAAATGTTGATCTCAAGTGTAATTCCTTTTCTTGGGCTCTACCAAACTGTTCAAGAAAAGGAAGTACAAAATGCTATAAACCTTTCATATTGCTAACAATAATATTCAGTTTGAAACACCAAGACATCAAGTGTGTTTATTCTCTTCTCTTTATTCTTCAAATAAACCATAAGAATTTTTCTTCAGTTGTCTCTCTTCTTATGCACTTCGATCATCCTCAAGTGGTATATATAAATACATTCCTACACTTTCATCAGTGATTTAGATTACTTCTTCATTCCTACTAACCTCATTAATCCTCCCCAAGTGTCCCTACTCTTAATTCAAAAATTAAATTTTCACAAGAAAACATCCATAATTAAATGAATTGACATCAATTGAGTTACCATATTCATCTTCAAGAAACAAATACCTTCAAACCTCAGAGAATACCTCCATGTATCTTATTAAACACTTCTACAATTATCATGACATATCTCCTTCATAAATGGAATTCTTTAAATATAGAGGATATTTCTGGTTTGAATTTTTATTCAAAAACACATTTAAAAACTTGTGTCAACGTTCTTTATATCTTGTTTAAGAATCAATATTTTTTCTATATTGAATTCCCTATGAAATCCTGGATTTTAATTCCCATAAAAACTCTTCTTTAAATTTTTCATGTTTTCGTGACTTGGTATGTCTCTAGATAAAACTCCCAAAAAAACTAATGAATTGGATGTATTACCTACTAATTGTATAAATTGGCCATGCCTTTAGAACCAACCATTCCAGTAACCTATTTTTTTCATTTGATCGTTCCTTTCATATAATAACACAAATAATTCCAAGTTACTATTCCTATTTCAACCGACCACACATTTAATTCTAATAGGTCACTCCTTCCAATTGACCACATGAAGAGATCACACACAAAAAATACAATAGAGCATTCCATTCTAGCTGATTTTCAATGAAAAATATGAAAACTAATAGACCAACCATATGTTAAATTCAAGTTTCCACGTGAGTATCCAAGCAATCATGAATGAAAAATCTTTAAATTCTCAGACTAAACACACAATGAATTCAATCTGCCACATGAGTATCCATGAGACCACATAGAAAATCCATGCTACTGAAAATTGATTTCAAGATGCCTCATGAGTGTTCCCACACTAAATCTACAAAAGTAAGTTCGAGTATTCCCATTTTAAAAACTACTAAATAATAATCTAAAACTAATAATAAATCAATCTTTGTACAATTCATGGTCCCAACATTCATCCCATTTAGATATTTATTGGAAGTATCTATACCACATTTAATAATTCAAACCATCCTCAATATCTTCATGAATAATACATATCCATTCCTCTATTATTGTCCCCTTTCATAAATAAAATCGAAATGTTAGTAAGTCTATAGATTCCTTGTTCCAACAACTTCCCAAATAATAGTATAACCCTAATAAATTAAAACATTAATATATTATCTAAGACTATTAGAGAGTTTATTCCTTATAGAAAATGGGAGAATATATCAATTAAGAAAATTCTCTCAATAATATTAATAAAAAATACTTTTTTTAATTTGTATCCTCTCCCTATTTGGTATCTCCTACTATTTTTGAAAAACCACTTGAAACTACACATAAAAAAACTATTACAAGTAAAAAATATATATAGATGCAAGGATATGTGAGTATAGTTATACCTCCATGATGGAAAAGAGGTGTTTGAACACAAATATTAAACCTATGTTTCTGGAATTCTATGATATCCAACAGTTTGGTCAAAATACTAGTTACTTGGTAATCAGTTCCAAAAAAATCCATTGGAATAATTCCATGTCCTAAATTTTCTTGATTAGGTGATATTAAATATATGTATGCATAGTCTGATAGTTTTGAACTATATTTTTTATGATATCAATATCAATTCTTTCACATTGAATAACTATAGGTTGTTAGGAATATTCTTCTATTTCTTTCAACTATTGTATCATCCATAGTAGATGTGAAAATACCTCTTTGATGGTGATATATTTAACCACATATGTGTTTAGGGATGTTTTTTCATACTTATTAATTATCCATACTACAAACTTGTAGTAAATAAATAAGGAACCTCCACTAGTTTTATTTTTATCCACTACATCACCTCCCCATCCCATATATGATAAAGTTGATAGCTTATTGGGTTTTTTCTTCCGTAAAGAAAAAAATGAAAATAAGTGTTCCCCTGATGTATCTCATGACTCTATTGTTTATATGTGATCTTATTTAGGACAACTATGAAACTGGTCCACAAAAATAGTGGTGTATGATATGTCATTCCCATTTTCAATCAAATATAGAAGACATTCATTCAACCTTATAAATATAGTAGGATTAACTAATCTCTCATCTTAATTTTTTCTATACTTAGTTCTAACTTCTATAGGAATTGACATGAGTATGGAATCAACCATTCCAAACCTCCAAAGTAATTCATTTTCATATTTATCCTATGCAATAAAGTTATAACATTCCTTTTAAATCACCTGAAATCTGAGAAATTAAGTCATATCACCTATCATAGACATCTAAAACAAAAATTTCATATTGTTTCCAAACTCCTCCATTGACTATTGTTTGTTTCCTCCAAATATAATTTCATCCACATATGTTAATACCATAAATTTCTCTTTGATGAAAATTTTAACATATAAAATATGATACACTCCACATATTATAAACTCCAGTATCTTCATATAAGAGTCAAGTCTGGAATAAAAATCATAAGATTCTTGTTTCAATCCATATAATGAATTCTTCATCATAAAGACTTTATTTTCACTTTCACCAATCAATAACCCCATCGGTTCTTTGATGTATACTTACACTTTTAGAATTATATTTAATAAGTGTATTTTAAAATTCATTTGAAATATTTTATATCCCCTTTTCAAAACCACTTCTAAAAACAATATGATAAATTCAAGTTATTCTACTAGAGTAGAAGTATCTTCTACATAAACTCCCTAGACTTGGTCATACACACTATAAACTAATAAATATTTGTTTTGTATTATAATACAAATTTAATTTAATTAATTTTTAAAGATCCACTTTGATCCAATAACATTATGATTTTGAAGTCCATATAGAATCTCCTAGGTCTAATTTTTATCTATATAATCTGGATCCTCATTTATAGACTTCACCAAAGCCCCATCATTATATTCTTCTTCAATTGTTTTTGGCTCCATATTAGATAACAAGGTTGTATACTCCATAGTAACCATCCTTGTTTTTTGTGTTTGTGAATTCTTTTCCTAAATATTTTTTTATGGATCAAATTTTGTCCTCTTTTAACTTCTATTTTGTATAGGCTCAGGTTGTTAAAATATATCATCTTCCTCACATTATAATTTTAAACATTCATATATTTTAAACTCTTAGAAAAATTCCATAATTTCATCTTTTTCATCATTTACTTCATTTATATCATTCAAAAATTATCCTATAAAATTTTTATCCTCTTTTTATTAAATATTTTTAACATAATTACTTTAAATAATCATAACCATAATTTTGTGGAAACATGATTAGGCATTTCTTTTCATTGAATATCCTCGGAAAAACTTTCATCTGTAGTATCACCATATTTTCTATGTCTTCATTCATTGTTCAAGATTTAGAATTTATTATAAAGTACATGAAAATAAATCAAATATATATTTCTTTCATGCCACATATCTTAGGGTTTTCATTTTCTCCAAGGATGAGACGAGCCAAGTTTTGAGTGTAGACTAAAATCTAAATTACTTCCTTGAAGAAATGACATTGAACATTACCTTATGTAATTAAGGATTTTTCCATATTATTTACCATTCTATTTCTTTGTTCAACTACTCAATTTCTTAATAGTGTTTGTACAGATGAAACCTAATGCTTGATTCCATTATTATCAAGATAAATTTTTAAAATAGTAAAGGAGTACTTTGTCCCATTATCGGATCATAAAGTCTTGATAGTGTGTCTAGTCTCATTTTTTTATTGATGAATGTAAAACATCATGAAATCCAGTACATATAATTTTCACTACTTAAACATAACACATCCCATGCGACCAAAATCCATCAATAAAAATTATAATGTACATTTTTTCATATGTTTCAAATATGTTCATTGGACCACCCAAATCTATGTGTACAAGTTCAATAATATTTTATGAACTTTTATTTTTCTATTTGTAGAGATTAAATATCTTTATTACTCTCATGAATTTATCACATGTACATTATGTAGAATTCTATAGGTTAGAAATATCAGTTAATACATCAAATTTGGAGATAATATTCAATATATATTGATGTATATATCCCATCACACAATAACCCAAATAATTTTTGTCATCCACTATGAGGAGAAATTTTTTCTTGCAATAAAATTGATAAATATTTCTTCCATTCATCGATACCTTTACCATTTATAGTCCATATTTTTTATTAAGTCTTCCTTTATGATCAAATATAACTCCCAATCCTAAGTAACATAGTAAACTCACACTCAATAAATTATTTTTTAATCCATTCACATTCAATACTTATTCACTTTTGATATCATCCCCAATAAGTTGGGTTATACCATTCCCTTATATTTTCAATGTATCGCCATTTCTGAACATTAGAGTTCCATTAATTTTTTTTACATTATTTAGTACGTTACCATTTCCAATCATGTGGGATTATAACTCACTATCAAGGATCCATGTTCTATCATAATTGAAAGCCTTGAGAGAAACCACTATAAGATTAAATTTTTATTTTATCATTATATCTTTCATGAGGGTTGATTTGGATTTATATATCCCTCTTACAATATAATTTCTTTATAAGAATAGTTACTGTATTAATTTTCTTCTTCCAAGAGAGATTACATTTTATTTATAAGGATAAAGTTTGGTTGTGTCTCATACAATCCCCAAAGCCTTTTATATTTCTCATTCATGATAGATCTTTACCTATAAATGCTAGATTTTTTCAAAAAATTAGAGAAATTTAAATAATAACCATAAAAGGATATGTGTAATATTTTAAAATTCTTCTTGGTCCATTCTTATTTTCTTTTAATTCAAAATTTCTTCTCACTTCTAGGTAGTAGGTCATTATGTGACCAAGAAATTCACAAAATTGTCACTTAGTGGAAAAAAGTTCCTCATCTATTTACCACATATAGTCATCTCTGATGTAGTTTTTCTATTTATCCCCATATTTTTGTATTTTAAATATGATTCTATACTCTTTTTTTACTTTTTTTAACATAGCTTATGTCTTATTTACTATAGACTCAGCCTCATAGTCAATACCATTTTTATCCATGAAGGTATTTGGTCTAATATTTGCTAAAAATTGTTCGATAATGCCCCCATCCCCAGTAATCCATAGATATTATTTAAATTATTACATTATTACAAGATATAAGAGATCACTAGACAACTGATTGATCAGTTTAGTTGTCTTGGGAGACTGGATACATATATGATTTCAATATAACATTGGAAAAATAAAGCATAATATAAAAAACATTCTTGAGACAATAAATATCATTCAAATATCCCTTCTACATATGTCACAAACCAACCCCGGTCGACCCTGAACCGGTCACCCGAGCTGGTCCACGACATGACCCGAGAGGCGTTCCCGATCCTCCCGGGATGGAGACAAGAACCAAGGCATCAATAGGGGCTGTGGGAACGATTTCGCCCAATAAAAATAAATAAAGCAGCAAAAATAACGCAGAGCAATGCAGAATAAATAAACCAAATAATGTAACTAAACAAGAACAAAAGGAAATAAAACTGACCAAACACGACGCCTGAACTAACTCCATGTGACCCCGCGGTCACTCTCCAACTCAACGGTCAAGCGTCTCCCAAGGCGAGTGCACTCAAGTTGTAGCCTAAACAACACTAAAAATAGAAAATAACTATAGGCGTGAGTATTAAAACTCAGTAGGCTAGCCCGATATATATTCCCAATGAACTACCTTTAAAATAAAAGAAACATCATTTCATGTTTGAACTACAATTCATAAAAGTATGGTTTTCTACACGTTACTCAAAAACAAAGTACGAGTCATTGCCCTTATTCATTTCTCAAAAACCCAAGTCAATTCCTTTAGTGAGACATTGGCATTTTCAAAGGGAAAGTGGTGTTTACATTTTCAAAGTTATACATAGAGGATTAAATACTTTCAATTGAAAACCATTTTTTTATAACCAAGTCAAAACCAGTTTACCACTTTCCAAGAAAAATGATGCCCAAAGTAAGTACACAATAAGGGAAATGTAGAAATACGTACAAGTACCAATACGTCATTGTAAGTAACTGAAAGCCAACAGACATGGGTAAACCTATGAGATCGGGAAAAATTCAGAATATACCATACATGTGACTCATCCTGAAGGCATGCCCTAACTTGATGATATCATGACGCCCTAACACTCAGCATATCCCAACATGGCCTAACCGAGGGGCCCAATCCCCATAGTAGTAATAACATAGTATTCCCCTGCTATGGGGCCACTATCCAGTGCGTAATCCAACTAGTGTAACAATCATTCTCAGAAAATTCAATCAATATGACAGATTCTCATGTCTCAAGTATTTAGAAAAGGGGGGGGAGTGAGCCAACTGATGTCAATCGAGCATCCAATCACATACATATATATAATAATAATAAAAATAACAATGCACAACAAACATCACCCCGAGCCTCTCCCTGGGACAACCTCTTGCCTTTAGACTACTTGAGCACCTAGGAGCCTCTAAGAATGGCCTCCAAAATAATTAGTTGCAACCAAGGCACCAGAGTTACCGTAGGAGGGTTTTCATCAAAAAAAATTCACCATTTTCCATAAAGTTCCAAATGGGCATTAAACACATTTCGCAATCACCAATTTTAAAAGAACCAAAATGCTTGTTCATGCTTCAGAAGAGATACTTTATCATTAAAACCAAAACCACATTTGAAATTCTATGAATTAAGTTTAAAGGACAAACTATCATTCTTTCAATACTAGGTGTCTGTGCGTTAAGAAAATGTTTCAAGTGTCATGTATAAAATAAACATCACTTTTTTAAAAAATCAAACCAATCCATTTTATTTTCCAAATAAACCGTAAGAGCCAACCAAGAATTTCATTGAACACGAGGTGTGAAATATATAACAAGAAAACCCTATTTATCACATCATAAGGTGTAAAACACCACTTTTCACACCAAACAGTTAAACCAAGGATCAAACACTAATAGTTATTAATTAAAAGAGGTGTGAAAAGCATGAAATGCGTGAATCTTTAATTAAAAAGGCATGTGAAAAGGTGAAATCCTACCTCGAGGCCAAGTCGCAACGACGATGCAAGCTCGGAAAGAAGGCGTGGCGATGGCGCTCACTCAGAAATGCCCTGCGCATTTTCTAAAAAGTCAAACCGACCCAAAGTAATATTTAATTAACAAAAACTCCCATCGTCCCAAGGTAATATATATATATATGTATGTATGTATGTATATATATATATATTTATATCCAATGAAAATATCAAGGGAGAATAAACATAAAGGGTATACCAAATGGGGGGGCTATGATTCGGGGCAACGCCGGCAGGTGTGGGTGAGTCGGGTAGCGGTGTCGCGGCCGGAAACAGGGCAGAAGGATGGTGGGATGGGTGAGGGAATACTGCTGGAGGTTCACCACACCAAGAGGGAGGAGGGCCACTGGAGAAATCTGGTCGGAGGGGAAGTTGCGCTGCACTGAGTGAACAGGGGAGTCTCAACCGGGGGTCGGGCGCGCCAGCAGGAAAGAGCACCGGGCTGGATGGGAAGTTGGCCATGTCTAGGGGGTCACGTCGGATGGAAAAGGACACACCATGGGGTACGCCAAGCAGGGAAGAAGAAAATGGGGTAGGGGCGTGCGGGCTGCTGTGCGGCGACAAACTGAGTGCGCAGGAGGCCAGGAGGTAGGGCAGTGTGCCGCATGCGGGGTAGCTGAGGCCAACCGCGGGTTACTGTGCAAGGGAGAAGGAGGCGTCGGGGAGGAGTTCTAGTCATTGGGTTGTTGTGTGCAGTGGCAGCTAGAGAAGAGGCAGAGCGATGGATCTAGCTATGGGCTGCTTGGGCTGCGTGGTGAAGGAGATCTGGAGGTCGGCGCTGGCTGCTTGAGAAGAGGAGGTCGGCGCTGCAAAGGGGAGAGGTGCGCCGACTGGGGAGAGTTGAAGCGAGGGTGGTTGGAAGGGATAGGAGGTGCTGGGGGATTCTTGCATCGAAGTATGAGTAAGGGAGCCGAGGGGTATCTTCTGCGGTAAGGAGTGAGGAGGAGGCGTCGAGTCGCCTGCATGCTGAAGGTGGCAGGAGGGCGCGACGAGCGGGAGAGGATCCAGCTGGGATGCTCTGGAAAAGAAGAAGCAGGGGGGACATGCGCGTGGAAGAATAACAAAAGGGAAGAATAAAAAAATTAAAGAGAAGAAAATAAAAATGAAAGAAAGAAATATTAATAATATTAATACTAAACTAATAATAATAATAATAACCATTAATAATAAAATAAAAAATAATAATTGGACTCATTTGATTTCAATAATAACAATAAAAATAATGCAAACGCCACACAGTTCCAAGGAAGAAGCCATGCGGTGTCATGCTCCACCCGTGCGTCCAGCGACGTCACCCAAAATGCGCATTTTTTTAATCAAAATCCGAGAAACCTCGGTCAGGACTCGCCCCGGACCTTGGAAAAATATTCAAAAGTTGAAAAAAATAATTAAATCAAATTAATATTAAGGGTCGGGGTGTGACAATTCTCCCCACCATAATGCTTTCTGTCCTCAAAAAGACACGATACTATCTAGCTGGTCAATCAACACTTACGGATTCCACACGACACGATCCAACCTCTTAACACATGGATGTTTCATCGACCACCAACGGGACTTAACCCTATTTCTCAAAACAAAACAGCAACAGAGGTGAGGCCCGAACGGACTCCCCACCATAATAATTCAACTAGTACTTGGACCGGGTCTTACTCAAGCTGAAAGAAACACACCAATAACACTTAAACCAGTCAGTTCTGCCCGAATGGAATAAGAGTTGAACTGAAAACTCTGTAAGAACCCAAAAAAGCACAAACACTGGCATTGTGCGAGGGATAAGTCTGTCATGCTCTTGTTTTAAGACGAGAATTACACGACCAAGAAGCCACAAAAGACACGCTTAAAACTATCTCACCGCAATGATAGAGTCACAACCTTAACCAAGATTCTTAAAATTACCCCGGGGTTCCTGACTACGCGTCGGCTTCACTCCGAGGCCTTTTGGCAGGAGCTCTAATGGACGAAGCATCTCCTGCCTCGCAGTCAGGTTCTAGTTATCCCAATAAGGAAGATACATATTTCAATTTGACAAAGGAAAATACAGTGTTTTGAAATGATAAACCACGGTGACATTGAAAACCAGAGTTTCATCAAAACCCACGACATTCCCAAAGATTTCAAATCCAAAACAACACCCGTACAACAGCCACGACAAAAGATCCCTTACACTGGAAGGAAACATACATGATAAACTTTAAACAAAAACCCCACATTACATCACTTCTAAGAACTTCCTCTACGAAGGTTTCTAGAAATACCCTGATAGAATCAATGTAAATGACCCAAACATCCGCAAACATGACAAGGCTTTGGATCACTTGGGCACGACGGCCTCTTGTAAACCAACTTTCCACACTGGTAACACATGAATATCTCTTGTTCTGAGGAGGGTGATGAAATATCCTGAGGCCTTTTGATTCCATGACCTGCTTCATCGACTTTTAATCACTTACTCATCTTCTTGTTGGAAGTTTCCCCACTACTCTTGAGAATTGAAGAAGGAGGGACTACTTCGAGCACTCCTGTCATCATGGATTCGACAAGAAAAGCTTGTCTCGCCACATCAGCAAAAGGATTTTGGTAGGACGTCGACACCTTCGACTGTAGATCAAGGCAGAGACCTGCCTCGAACCGTCGATCCTTCATGGATACATCTGTATCATACCCTGAATCATAAGGGACTAGCTCCACAAAGCGCTGGAAATATTCTAACACGGATCTATCGACCTGCTGCAAACAACACATCTCCATCATTTTCCTCACTCTTTCTTCTTCAGAAAAATACTGATGATTGAATAAAGCCTTGAAAAACTCCCAAGTAAGCTCTTGACAGGGCTTGTTCCGAGTCACTGACTTCCACCACGTCCACGGTGAACCTTCAAGCATGAAGGTCGCAAACTTGACCTTCAACGACTCGGGCAACTCAACAAGGTCAAAGTCCCTTTCAATATTATACATCCACTCCTCTGCTACGGAAGTGTCTGTATACCCATAAAAGAGAGGTGGATATAACTTCCAAAACTCAAGCACAAAATCCTTAGGTTGATCAACTTCACTATGATCAGCCATCGAAGCTTCATAGGATAACCGCTGGACAAGAAAATCCAAAAACACAATCAAGGCCAATTTAATAAATAAAAATCCTCAAAATCATGCACTGCATACGTGACATACTATAAATATAGGGAAACAGGATATCATAACATCAAAACAATATTTTTTGAAAACATTTTTAATTTAAAACAAGCTTAGTGGGTTAAACCCTCGCCCTTGGTATTCTTTATAATCTCAGTCACATGCATGTATCTATGCCACCCCGGGAATCCATCTGCCATACCAGAAATCTATCCACATTTTAGCATATCACTATGCATGTGAGCAGCCTTACGAACACCAATTCCAAAAACAAAACAACTTCACTTTTTTTCAAAACAAATCATTCATCCCATTTTCAAAAATAACCATTTTGTTTCTTTTAAAAACCAATTTTTTTTATTCAAAATTTTCAGAAGTCTGGAGAAACCCAAAACAACTCAACAGGGAACTAGTGTTGGTGAGTGACTTAACAATATGGTTGGCGGACATATGCCAAACACGTCACTAACACATAGATCCTTTTTGGACCAGGCTCCTAGATCCACATGGCTTTCCAGGCCATGCGGCTTATGAGGACTATTATCCCAACTCTCTTTTTTGTATCCCAATAACAAAACACTCCATAAAAACCCAAATAAAATAATTAAACTGGACTTGCCATGGAATCCCGAGGATCAGAACGAGCAAGAATTCGTGATGCTCTTCCCGCACTTACCCCTTGAGCCCCGAAAATCCTACTCCATCTACCTTGACATCCCAAATAACAAAGGGCGCTCTGAAAAGAGAGGTCTGCTAAGAGGTGACCTGCTCTAATACCATTTTGTCACAAACCAACCCAGGTCGACCCTGAACCAGTAACCCGAGCCGGTCCATGACATGACCTGAGAGGCGTTCCTGATCCTCCCGGGCTGGAGACAAACACACGGGCATCAATAGAGGCTATGGGAACAATTTCTCCTAATACAAATAAATAAAGCATCAAAAATAACGCAAAGAAGCACAGAATAAAAAAAGCAAAATAAAGTGACTAAACAAGAACAAAAGCAAATAAAAATGACCAAACACGACACCCGAACTAACTCCGTGTGACCCCGTGGTTACTCTCCAACTCAACGGTCAAACGTCTCCCAAGGCGAGCGCACTCAAGCTGTAGCCGGCACAACACTAAAAACGAAAAGAACTATAGGCGTGAGTATTAAAACTCAGTAGGCTAGCCCGATATCTATTCCCAATTCACTAACTTTAAAATAAAAGAAACATCATTTCAAGTTTGAACTAAAATTCATAAAATTAAGGTTTTCAACATGTTACTAAAAAACAATGTACGATACATTTACCTTATTCATTTCTCAAAAACCCAAGTCAATTACTTTAGTGAGATGTTAGAATTTTCAAAGGGAAAGTGATGTTTAAATTTTCAAAGTTGTATAAAGAGGATTAAATACTTTCATTTGAAAACCATTTTTTTTAAACCAAGTCAAAACTAGTTTTCCACTTTACAAGAAAAATGATGCACAAAGTAAGTACACAATAAGGGCAATGTAGAAATACATACAAGCACAAAAACATCACTGCAAGTAACTGAAATCTAACAAACATGGGAGAACCAAGGAGATCGTGAACAATCCAGAACATACCATACATGTGACACATCCTGAAGGCATGCCCTAACTTGATGATATCATGACACCCTAACGCTTAGCATATCCCTACATGGCCTAACCAAGGGGCCCAATCCCCATAGCAGCAATAACTTAGTATTCCCCTGCTATGGGGCCACTAGCCAGTGCGTAATCTAACTAGTGCAGCAATCATTCTCAGAAAATTCACTCAATATGCCAGATTCCTATGTCTAAAGTATTTAGAAAAGGGGGGTGAGCCAATCGATTCCATCCGAGCATCCAATCGCATACATATATATAATAATAATAATAATGCACAACAGACATCACCCCGAGCCTCTCCCTGAGACAAACTCTTGCCTTTAGACTACTCAGGCACCTGGGAGCCTCTAAGCATGGCCTCCCAAATAATCAGTTGCAACCAAGGAACCAGAGTTACCCTAGGAGGGTTTTTATCAAAACATTTTCAGCATTTTTCATAAAGTTCCAAACGGGCATTAAACACATTTTGCAATCACCACTTTAAAAAGAACCAAAACGCTTGTTCATGCTTCATAAGAGATCCTTTATCATTAAAACCAAAATCACATTTGAAATTCTGTGAATTAAGTTTAAAGGCCAAACTGGCATTCTTTCAATACTGGGTGTTCGTTCGTCAAGAAAATGTTTCAAGTGTCATGTATAAAATAAACGGAACTTTTTTACAAAACCAAACCAAACCATTTTATTTTCCAAATAAATCGTAAGAGCCAACCGTGCATTTCATTGAACACGAGGTGTGAAATATATAACAAGAAAACCATATTTATCACCTAACAAGGTATAAAACACCACTTTTCACACCAAATAGTTAAAACAAGGATCATTAATCAACAGTTATTAATTTAAAGAGGTGTGAAAATCATGAAATTCTTGAATATTTAATTAAAAAGGGAAGTGAAAATGGGAACTCCTACCTCGAGGCCAAGGCACGACGATGGCGCAAGCTCGGAAAGAAGGCGCGGTGATGGCACTCACTCAGAAATGCCCCACGCGAGTCCTAAAAAGTCAAACTGACCCAAAGTAATATTTAATTAACAAAAACTCCCATCGTCCCAAGGTAATATATATATATATATATATATATATCCAATAAAAATATCAAGGGAGCATAAACATAAATGGTATACCAAATGGGGGGGCTGCGAGTCGGGGCAACGCCGGCAGGTGCGGGTGAGCCGGGTAGCGGTATCGTGGCCGGAAACAGGGCAGAAGGACAGGGGGCTGGGTGAGGGAATGCTATTGGAGGTTCATCGCAACAAGAAGGACGAGGGGTCGCTGGAGAAATCTGGCCAGAGAAGAAGCGACGATGTGCCGAGTGAACAGGGGAGTCTCAACCGGGGGCTGGTTGCACCAGCAGGAAAGAGCGTCGGGCTGGACGGGAAGCTGGCTATGTCTAGGGGGTCGCATTGGACAGAAAGGTCACACCAGGGGGTGTTCCAAGAGGGGAAGAAGAACATGGGTTATGGGCGTGCGGGCTGCTGTGCGGAAATGGACTGAGTGTGTGGGAGGCTAGGAGGGAGGGTAGTGTACCGCATGCAGGGTAGCCGAGGCCAACCGCGGGTTGCTGCGCAAGGGAGCAGGAGGCGTCGGGGAGGAGTTCTGGTCGCTGGGATGTTGTGTGCAGTGGCGGCTAGAGAGGAGGCCGAGCGGGGGATCTAGCTAGGGGCTGCCCGGGCTACATGGTGAAGGAGATCTGGAGGTCGACGCTGGGTTCTAGAGAAGGGGAGACTAGTTCTGTAAAGGGGAGAGGTGTGCCGACTGGGGAGAGTTTTAGCGAGGGAAGTTGGAAGGGATCGGAGGCACTGGGGTATTATTACGCTGAAGGAGGGGTAAGGGAGCTCGGGGGGTCGCTGATGCGGCAAGGAGTGGGGAGGAGGCACCGAGTCACAAGCAGGCTGAAGGCGGTAAGAGGGCGCGGGGAGCAGGAGAGGATCCGGCTGGGCTGCTCTGGAGAAGAAGAAGTAGGGGGGACATGCACGTGGAAGAATAACAAAAGGGAAGAATAAAAAAAATAGAAGAAAATAATAAGCAAAGAAAGAAATAAATAAATAATAATAATAATACTAAAATAATAATAATAATAATAATAATCTTCAAAATGATAAAATTAATAATAATAATAATCTTAATAATAATAAAAGTAATAATAATAATAACCATTAATAATAAAATAAAAAATAATAATTTGACTCATTTCATTTCAATAATAATAATAATAATGATGAAAACGCCACGCAGTTGCAAGGCCGAAGCCGCGTGGCGTCACGCTCTGCCCATGCGTCCAACGACATCACCCAAAATGCGTGATTTTTTTAATCAACATCCCAAAAACCTTGTCCGGGACTCACCCCGAACCTTGGAAAAATATTCAAAAGTAGAAAAAAATAATTAAATAAAATTAATATTAAGGGTCGGGGTGTGACACCATATCCTAGGGAAATTAAAAAAAATAAAGAGTGATCTTGGATTATTAATATAGAAAAGTGTAAAATGGAAGCTATCATGAGTAGATAACTCATTAATAATATTATATAGTGGATAATCAATACATATTCCATTTAATTAAAAACATGAGCTTTAAAATATATCCAGGGAAAGTATCGATATAACAATCACTTGGATAATAATAACTAAAATTTTAATAAAGTAAATATATAATGTTGGACTTCATGATCTAACCATCAATGCCTCTTCTAATAAATCATAAACCTAACCCTCAAAGCCTTATTCTAAGACATTTCAATGAATTGGTATACACTAAATACCCAACTAATTTGGAAAACTATTTATCTCATGAGACCTATTGATGCATCAAGTGGATATCTATAAGTGGACCTTACCCTTCACTTAAATATTTTCAATGTACTCCTCATATATTAAATCAACCATATAATATATTATTAATATCATTATTGAATCTATAATATGTAACATCAATATTTCTCCACTAAATAATACAAATTTTTTATTAAGATTTGTTCAAGAAACACCATATATTTAAATGGAATACGGTTAAGAAAAAAACAAATTATATGATACTGAATATATCAATGATATAGAAAATATTTTCATAAAATAGAAAAATAATGTTTAATAACTAATTTATAATAACATAGAATATAATAAAAAAAAAGTGAATGATATAAAAATAAGATATAATATATCAATATAAATCCATAAATAAATTTTAAATGAAGGTTTCAAATAAAGGAAATTAATTTGAGAATTAGGGAGGAAAATGGAATAAAAAATAAAAAAAAATCTTTCTTAGATTTTTCAAAAAAAATTTCTCAAAAAGTTATATATCACATTCAAAATTCACTTAAACCTTTTATAAAATAATTTCCTTTTATTTTAATATAAATACTAAAAATCAAATAATAATGGGAAAAGGAGTTTATTTGAAACCCTATAGATACTTATAGAGGAATATTTATAATCAATAACTTCTATGATGGTGTAAAAATCCATTCATTTTTTATAAATTAAAAATAACATTTCTTTTACAATTTGTTAAATAAAGTCAACAAAAACATATTTGGAAAACATTTAAAGGATTCCTTTAGAAAACACTAAAACTAAATTCAAGTAATGCTGAAAATTACAATAAAAATAATTTAATTATAAAAAATAACATTCTTGAATCATTTTAGAAAATATTGACATGGAATAAACATATTCTTGACTAGAAATAAACATGGTTTTTCTTGAAAAACATTCTTTCAATATTTGAGCACCTAAAAGTGTACCATTTAAAAGAAAAACATGAAACCATATAAATAACTATAGGAGAATATAATTTAAGGGGTTTAATAATTGAAATATCATATAATTCTTCCAATGTAAATTTAATTACAACTAATCTTAAATAAGAGTGGGTTTATAAGATAAACCTTTACAATTTTAATAACTTTTCAATCAAAACCTATTAAAAGATGAATCATGAATCGAAATATAAAATACCATGAATAAATATGAATTAATGATATAATATTTCAAGGTGTTAGTATATAAAATATATAAATGAAATTAGGTGAATAATATAAACTTTGTCTTGATGGACTGAAATTGAGATAAAAAACTCTTAACTTTGATTCCTACTTAGTTGAGTGCATTATGTCCTCATAAATAATCAATTATATTAAATTAAATAATTTTTTAAGAATTATTTATATAAATTCCATTTCTAATTTCCTTTTATAATCATTTTTCATCCATTCATTTAATATATCTTTCTTATATTGATCGCTTAAGGTTGTACAGTTAATTTATCAAAAATTAGTTCAATATATTAATTGTGGTTAAAGGTGTTATTAAATGGTTCATTTATATATATATATATATATATATAATTTTTATAATTTCATTAATATCATATTTTATTATATAAAAATTTATAATCATCCATTAAAGGAGGTAATATGAAAATTAATCACAGCGCTACATGGTGGTGGTAGTTCACACATATGTATGAATAACATTATCATTTTCCAAATAATTATAGGATAAGAAGGTAGATGATATTTTATGTTTAAAAAATAATTATTATATCATCAATATCATATATATTCATCAATTGAGTCTTTATGACTAGACATGTTTAGTAGTGATGAAAAACAAATTACGCAGCCAGGTGGAGATTGTAGTATGTACTTACGCATGAGTGATGGTTTTATTTTCCATAGGATGGAAAGGAGATAGAAATTGGATGTACCATTAACATAAAAACATTTTGGTATATTATTATACATATTTTATTATATTAATATTTTTATTATACATTCATGTAAGGTTTAAGAATATGGGAACTTGGAAAATCTTGGTAAGAACATGTACCTCATTGTTTGGTAATCTCTATTAGTTTACAGCTTATGCCTTCTTGAAGTGGTCTTATAGTGATATCAGAACCTATAGGTTGAGAAAAATAAATTTTGGAAGGTATTTTGGTAGGAAATAGTTAAAATAAGTGGCTCGTTAAGTGTGGATAAGAGAGGATATGATGTTCACTTTTATAAGTGTGGTGGGTGTGAAACTTGTAAATACATGAAAATTTATTATTAAATATATGTATTACTCAATTCAACCAGATAAAAACTATAATATATTAAAATATTTTAAATTTAAGTTTAAAAATAACTGACTAGTGATATTTTAGAAAGTGTTTCATGTTATATGGAAGCCTTATCCCTTTATTTTAACCCTTTTAACTCATTTTACCCTTAATTAAGGTGATAAATATTTGACATGATTACCATTCCTGGTGAACAAAAATCAAGTTAAATTTACTAAAAAAATTAATTATTTTGATTAAAAATATTTAAACTATTTTAAAATATTAAATTTCTAAAATTTATAAAAATTACTTTTAATATAAGTTTATAAAAGGGAACAAAAACCCATTTTTAGAACAATATACGTTTTAAACACAAAAATGATTTTATACCAAAATAATTTATAATATTTATTACCCTGGAATTAATTTTATTAGGTTAAATAAAATGATATTTATTTTAATTTAAAACCAAAGAAAATATAATGTAACTTTGTTAATACTTTATTAGAAAATAAGAACCAAAAAAATATTTGAATGAAAACATTACTTAGAATATCGAAATGTCAAAAATATATTTATAAGTGAAATTTTATTTTTTAAAATGAAATATAATAACTTAGAAGTTTATATTTGTTCTAAAAATGTTTTTATAAACATTCAATTCATTATTATTTCCTGATAATTTCTTAAAATCCATAGTATTTGTAAAATTTTTATTTTTTATTTTCCACCCAAAAATCAACTATTTTTGAAAAATATTAATAATTAAACATAATATAATTTTTACATGGTGATTTAATACATGAAAATCATTTCATAAAATTAAAATTATAAAATTTTCGAAATTGTCTTTTAATCAAATTCTGGAATAAAAATATTTGAATTATATTATGATATATATCTCATATATTTCACTAAATAGATATTGACACCACATTCTCAGGGAATTTTTTATGGATACCAACTCAATATCATGGGGTGGATAATTTTGTTCATGTATATTTTTATGTGTCTTCATCTATAATCCATTGAATCTATCATTATTCATAAGGATTCATCTAATCCTTTGATTTAATCAATCACTATATATAACAAAACCATCCCTTCTTGAATGTAATATTAATATAGGTTAATTGACCAATATCCACTTTAATTATTAAAAACTTTTTTTTATTATGAAAATGTAAACAAACCCCATTAACATGTCAACTTGTAATGGGTTATTTAATCATGAATATTTTTTATCAAAGTTTTGATTGTAACCTAATAATCCAAGGAAACTGCATACCTTGGTTATGTTTGTTGGTGTATTCCAATATCTAACTACATTTATATATGATGGATAAAAATATATTCCATCCTTGGGCACAATATAGATAAGAAAGTGAATTTTCTAAATCCATAATTCATACTTAATAAATTTCCCATATAAATCATTCCGTATGAGGATTTAAAGAAAGATTCTCAAATGTATTTTATTCTCTTAAAATAATTTAGAGTATATGATGATATCATAAATAAATACAAACAAATATCAAAATAATCATTAAGTACTCTATAAACCATATACATAAAAATATAGGATGCATTAGTAAATTCAGAGGGCATTACTGTAAAATCATAAGGTTTATACATTGTGTTAAATTTTGTCTTTAGAATATCGCCCTTATTTAATCACAAATAATGATAACCAGGATATATATAAACCTTTTAAAAATATTGAGCACCTAGAAGTTGATCAAACAAGTCATAAATTCATGGCATAGGATAATTTTTCATTATTCTAATGTAATTGATTTCCTCGTAATCAATGAAAAATATCATATACCGATTCTTATTCTTAACAAAAATATTTGGGGCTCCTCAAGTTGATGAATCCCATAAAACACAAATCATATAATTGTTTCTTCAATTACACTAATTCCACAATTTCCATTCTATAGGGAATCTTATATATAGGTTTTTTATCATGGATGAGTTCGATAGAAAACTCAACTTCATTATTTGGTATATTCATAGGTAAATAATCATCAAAAACATCAATGTATTCCTAAAAAATATGTATATATCTTATTCTGAGGTTGAATTTTCCATCCATGGGCTTTGTTTTCTCTTATTCTCTCAAAATATTATTTAGGTGAGCTACTTTAGGTGGATATACACATGATTAAGATGATGTATTGTACCCTCTAAAGTTAAGGGATTCCACTTCTATATCTCAAATCACAATATCCTTTAATTGGATATAGTTTTATTCAATATAATTTGAAATCCAATCCATACCATAGATTATATCAAAGTTAACCATATATATAATAACCAAGTTTGAAAATAGGTTATTTCTAGGAATCGTCATATGAATTGAGTGACATATCATTATTTCAATAATATTTACCCTGGGAGTCTTGATTTAAATTTTCCTTTTTAAGGTGTTAGGGATGGAAGTTATAAAATATCACAAGGATACTTAATCAAATAAACCATTAGATAAATCTGAGTTTACAATAAAAAAACCTACCACCACATATTTAGGGACTTCAAATTCAGCAGTATTGATAACATAGTCTTTTCATTCCCCCCTTACCTTATTATGTGGAAGGTTCCCTTGACACATGGGGAATTGGTTTGAATAATTCCTCATATCCCAATATTTAATGCACTGGATAGATGTATTTTCTTTATTATCGTTGAATTCATGATCCAAATGGACCATATCTCCACACTTGTAATAAAATCCCATTACCTTTAATCATTTACCAAGATGGTTCTTTCCACAATTATCATATTATGGAAATCAAGTCATTCATTTCTTCTTCTTTGATGCATTTCCTTATCCTGGGTTGTTAGTCAACCCCTTCTTTTCTTGACTACCTTTGAAGTTATAAAACCTATTAAATTATTTCCCTATCATTATGTAACATGATATTATATCTTAATACGATGAAAATGTTGGGGATACCAGTTCCCTTTCAAGGTTTAGGTTAAGAACATGAAATAAATTTTCAATCTATCTTTTCAAATAATGTATGTAGTCTGTTTCATAACTAAATAATCTTGTGAAGATATCCTCATATAAAAACACATTCCACTTCTTTCTAGTTTAATTAGATTAATATTCTATTTATATTATCTCATTTCACTTAACAAAGATATTTCTTTTAAGGATATCACTTTAAAATTTATCCATTTCATGTATTCTATTTCATAATATTTTTTAGATGTTGGGATCATTGGCCAAAATTTATCAGCATCTCCTTTCAAAAAATATACTTCCAGTATAACATTTTCACATTCATTACTTCCCAAATACTATAATTTATTTTTAATATACTTGATCCATTTCTTAGATATTAATGGAATAGTATTTATATTAAATATTAAAAGTCTTTTTTTCTCATAAAGCAATCCAACATAGGTGAATAGTGTTGTGGAATAATATGTTTCTCTATATAGTAAAGGTTATTTGTCATATCCTGGTTCAGTTCCCTCAATTTAGACATAATATACTTAGATACAACACCCACAGTATCCATTTTCTCATAAGTACAATCCCTATATTGACTAGGAATGTTGGTGTGACTTCATTTTCTTCTACTAGGTATCATATCTAAATAATATAACACAGATAATTAGATTATAAAATCATATATATTGATCCATAACATACAAATTGTTAAAATTTGTTAATGATTCTAAGGTTTTATCTTAAATCTTATTCTATCCATGTTCCACTAAAATATATCTCACAAGGGTCCAACAAAACTTACTTTAATACCAAATATAATTCCCCCAACTCAAGTAACCTAGATCTTATAGATAATTTATTAAATTTCTACAAGATACAAGAGATCATAACATAAATTATCAATTAGTTTAGTAGTCTTGGGATACTAGATACATACAAAACTCCAATATTACATTGTAAAAAAACATATCATAAAAATCCTTCTTGCATCATTACTGATCATTCAAATATCACTTATTCATATCCATGGGAAAGTAAAAATAATAATAATGGGTGATAGTATATGATTATAGTGGGAAATCATAAAATGGAGTCTATGAGGATTATATAAGGTATTAACAATTTCACATAGTAGATAATAAATAAAAAATACATTTAATCAAAAACTTCAACTCCAAAATTTATCTATATAAAAAATCAATATAACAATAAAATTGTCAATAATAATTGATATCATAATAAAGTAATTTCATAATGTTGGACATCATAATATTATTGTCAAGTACTCATTCCAATACATTATTAACCTTACCATCAAGGCATTGTGCCCATACATTTCAATAAATGGGTATATATACACTAAGTACCCAAATATTTGGCCAAATATTTGTCTCATTATACTTGTTGATGCATCAAGGGGCTATATATAGTTGTAATTGACCCATAACTTATATATTTCAAAATAATTAATCATATATTTAATCAAAATATATTGTAAATAATAAACATGACTTATAAATAAATATATATTCTTATTGAATCAAGATTAGAGAATATCAATATTTCCTTAGTAAATGAAATAATTTTATTATTAAGCTTCCTCAAACTAATACTTTATATTGAAATGGTATACAGTTATGAAAATATAAAAGTATTAGAAATAAAATTAAATGTATATATGATTCTATGAATATGGACTTGAAGGAGAAAATAATATTCAATTAATAAGGTATAGTGATAGAGAACATGATCACAAGAAAGTTAATGATCACAAAATAAGTTATAATATATAAATAGAAGACTTTCAAGTCATAAAAAATGAATGTTTTAAATAAAGGAAATACATTTAAAAATCATAGGGGAAAATTTGAAGCAAAACATTAAAATTAACCTTCACTAAAACTTAAGTAACTTTTTCTTAAAAAAAATTATAATTCATTTCCAATATTCTTTTCAACCTTTTGTAAAATAATGAAATTTATTATAATATAAAATCTAATAATTCACATAATGATGGGAAAATATTATCTTTGAAGAACCATGGGTTATTATAAAACTAAATTGATAAAGAAAAAAATATTATGGTGGTAAAAAAATTTCACACTATATATGTTAAAAAGAACATTTTGCAGACTTTTGAAAAGAATGTGAAAAACAACCCGCTAAAAAAATAAAAAAATCATTTATAAAAAAATTAAAAGAAAGTAAAATATGTTTGAAAATAAAATTACAAAGTAATTAGAGAATATAAAATAACATTCTTGAATAATTTTAGAAAATATTAACATGGAAGAAAAATATGCTTTGATCAATGGGAGAAATAAGGTTAGTTTTTCATACAAAAAAAAATATTTCACTCTTTGAGAACCAAATTGAGGAAAAGATGGAAGAAAAATAGGTAAAATCTATAAATAATTATAGGATAATAAAATATATGGTTTTTATGAATATAAATAGAATATAATTCTTAGTATGTGAATTTAACATGAGCAATCCAAAATAAGAGTGAGATTATAAAATAAACCATTACAACTATCATAACTTCTGAATAAAAATACCTTAAAAGAGAAAGCATGAATTGAAACTTTGAATAGAATTAATATAGATTAATTAATGATATAATACATCAAAGGTTTAGTTTGTGTACTTTATAAATTAAATTAGGTGTATAATATAAAATATATATCAATGGAGTGGAATTGAAATGAAAAACCCTTACCTTGGACTATTTCTTTGTCAAATGCATTATATTCTACTGAGTTATCAACATCAATTTAATAAATAATTTATTGTGAAAAATTTTCATATATATTTTATTTTTTAGTTTCCTTTTATAATCATTTTATATCCCTTCATTGAATATTTCTTATTTATAATGACTATATTGGTTGTTCAGTCAATTTCTCCAAAATTACTTCGGTATATTAACCATGGTTAAATGTGATATGAAATGGTTCCTTAATATCAATAAACTTAATAATTTCATGAATATCATTTTATATAATTTTATAATCATCTATTCAAGGTTATAATATACAAATTAATCATGTTGCTTCAAAGAGGTGGTAGTCTAAACACATTCATAGGTGACATTATCATTTTCCAATGTATGTTAGGGTAAAAAGGTAGATGATATATTATATTTTTATAATCATAACTATACATTTGATGTGATGATAAAAAAACAAATTACACTATTACATGGATATGGTAGTTCATACATATGAATGAGTGATTTTTTTCATTTTTCATAAGATGGAAAGTAGATAAAAAATAGATATACCATTAATATAACAACATATAATTATATTAAATACACCGATGTAATTTTTTTATGATTTTTAATGTATATTTGTGGGAGGTATAAAAATAAAGTAATTTGGAAAATCTCGATAAGAACATATACCTCTTCCTTTAGTAATCTCATTTAGCCTACAGCTTAAGCCTTTTTAATGTGGAATGTTGTTGAGAAAATGAGATATAGTTTAATAAAAAAAATATTGGGAAGGTATTTAGGATTTTATTTTTCAAAATATGTTTCTCAAGAAGTGTGGAGAAGATAAGAGAGGATGTGACCTTTTATAATTTTCGTGGGTGGGAAAATTTTAAATACTTGAGACATTATTATTTAATATATATATTGCCCAAGTAAATTGTATCCAAATTATCATATATTAAATTATGATAAGTTTAAGAAAAAAATAAAACTAACTAATGATGTTTAAGATAGATTTTTTATTATATTTAATCCTTATCCATTTATTGACCCATTTAATGTATTTTACCCTTAACCGAGGTCATAAATATTTACCATGATTACTATTCATTATAGCAAAAAAATAAGTTGAAATTATTACACAATATTAATTATTTTGATTCCAAATACATAATCCATTTTAAAATATTCTATTTATGCGAGTGGTAAATTTTATTTTAATTTAATTTCATAAAATTCCATAAAAACCATTTTTAAAAAAATGATCATTTCAAGCACAAAAATTATTTTATTCCAAAACCAGGTAGAATGTTGAATACCATGCAATTAATTGGATTATTTTAAATAAAATTAGACTTATTTTACTTTAAAACCAAACATAAATATAAATTGACCTTATTAAAACTTTATTAAAATAGTGGTAGAAAAAAAGTATTTCATTTTAATAAAAATATTACTTAGAATTTCAAAATATCAAACATTGATTTCTTAGCTAAACTTTATATTTTAAAATCTACTAAACTAAACATAAATTTATATTTTGTTTAAATTTTTTTTATAAAATTTCAATTTATTCTTATATATTTTTTATTTCATAAAAGTTACAGTATTTTTCAAATCGGTATTTTTCATTATTTACCCAAAAATAAAATATTTCTCAAAAATAAAAATAATTAACCCTATTCTAATATCGAAATGATAAATTAAAAAATTAAATTATACTCATGAAATTAATATTATAAAATTTTGGAATTTATCTTTTAATCACATTCCTAAATAAAGTTTTGTGTATTATGTTATATTTTATTTAGAATTAAAAGTTTACTTACTATAACTAATTCTTAGGTTCTACATGTTGATATTTTATTAACCCTTTTTAAGAGTTCTTCATCATATAATCTTAAAAACTCTAATTTCATATTTATCTCACATATATTTATTACTTTTTTATTTTTATTATTTAATATAACCACTTTTTACTCTAAATATTCAATCTTCATTTCCCTATCCTTAAGAAATATGTTCAGATATTCAATTGTTTGACTTTCTCCTTTATCTTCCTCTTGTGGTTAATAAATTCACCAACACTTGTATAGCATAATTTTTTTATCTATTACTTTTTAAAGTTTATCTATTCCATATTTAAACTGATTCACATATTCAAATGATACTATCATAAAAAACCCCATTATATTATTCATCTTTGTTTGAATATCATGATTACTAAGAGCTCCTTCTAACTCCGGTATGAAGTATATGACTTCTTTAGGTTAATAATTTTTATTTTCTTCATACAAAACCATTTTAATCACTTCTATCATGATATCTTATTCATATTATATAAATTTTATTTCTACTCTTTCTTGTTTGTCCTCATTATTTCTTCCCTCTAACTTTCAAGACTCCTGATTTGGAACTTAAATATCGAATAACTTCCTTGTTTGAGATATTTTTAAAAAGGAAATATTCTATTTTTCATTTTAAGATATTCATTTTATTATTTCTCACTATTAAACCTTTTAAGGTGATTAACTAAAATATTTCCCACCTTTCTACATTGAAAACATGAAAGGGGTGGTTTACCATCAAATCATCCGTTTACCCTTTTAAACATTATTTAAAGGATTGAGATAAATTCATCATAAATGTTTCCTTCTAATTATCATTCATCGTTAATTTTTAGATTTTATATATATTTGAATGATATTTATTTATTGACATATTTTTTATTTCCCTTAGACTTTATTCTCGCCTTATAATCCACAAGACTATTGTGTGGGTCATCAAGAGAAAGTTTAAATAGATTTCTTTCTCCTTAAAAAAACATCATCAAATTAAAGTTGGGTTTAAGGCTTATCAATATTTTATTTACAATTGTTATATCTTATATAAAATCTCCAAGGCCCTTTATGGCTCCAAAAATACTAGTGATGTGATTAAATAATCCATCTACACTTTCATCAGAATACAGTTTCAGTTCATCAAGATTATTATGAGACACTTAAATTTTTTCATCCTTCAAATTTTTTTCACCTTTATAAATACTAAAACATTTTTCCAAAATATCTTTTATAGTAGAAGAACCCATCACTTTAATGTATATATATGATTAAATAAATCACTAGTCAAATAATTCTTTGACATTGCATCTATATCAAGAATATTTTTATCTCATTCGGTCATAGACAATCCCAAAGCATCACTAGCATAAACGCCTTAAATTTTTATAGTTAATACATATAATACAATAGATATAAGATGATTTATCATCATGTTTTTTCATATATTAAAATTTACACCAATGAAATATGGAATTCCTATTGCATTAATATAATTTTACTTGATGAATATTGTAACACCTTGATATTTTATGAGAAGTATATTTTTTTATGTCTTATGTTATACGCAACATCAAAGGAATCTTTCACTACACACAACACTAGCTTGGCTTGTGTTATACAAAAAAGCAACCTTCCTCGATAGCATGTGTTGTACGCAATATCGAGTTTCACTAAACAACAATATGTTATTAAAATATTATATAAACTAGAAATTATGAAAATTATTAACTAAATTTTGAATTTTATAACATTATTATTCATCTGTCACATTTTCTAGAACATGGTATGAGAACAAAATAAATGTTTCGGGTAAAATAATTATTTTTCAAAAAATGCAGTTTTGCCGCCTTTTGATGGCGCACCAACTTTAAATCTAGTTTTTTACATTTTTATAAGTTAAATTTATCAAAATAAAATTCTTATTTGGAATTAGGATATAAAAATTTACTTTGGATAAATGTTTCATATTATTCTGATAACTTCTATATTTTAATGAATAGTAAAAAACACGCTATATTTTAACTAAAAACAACTTTTTTTCATCGCAATAATTTATATGGTTAAATTATAATATTGAATGGTTTTAAAGTATAAATAGAATATATTTTTACCATTTTATATAATTTATGTCATTACCATTAATTTTATTTCATAGGTAAAAACATTTCAATCTTTGGCAATATTATAACTTTTAAAACTAGTTTTCTTAACAACGGGATTAATTTTAAATTAATTACTGAAACTTCTGTGTTTTGAATTTTGAAAAATTGATTCCATATTTTAATTCAGTGGGTCCAAATTATGTTAATAGGTTACTTTTATTTTTTTGATATTATGAATAGTAACTGCGATAATTTTTATTTACTGTAGTTAAAGGTAAATCCGGTAATTAAGGGTAAAAATAAGATTATAAAATTATCCTAACACCTTCCAAAATTATATTGGATGACTAAAAGTAGACCCTTATCACCTAAGGGTCAGAATAAATTTATTTTATGGACTTTTTACCATTAAGATAATTTAATTATTATTAAAACCAAAGAAAGTGACAACATGTCACTCTCTTAAATATTATAAGTATAATAATTTTAATTTAGTGATAAACTTCATGAAACATAAAAAATGAATAGTCTCAAAAAATATAATAAAATTATCTACATCATCTGAATTTATTTATAATTTTTAGGTATTAAATAATTATCATTAAAGGTGACACAATAGTGATGTTGAAATTATTTTATTGATTGAAATATCAAATAAATGGTTTAAAAATATTAAAATAAATATTATATGAACTATTTAATGTACTCCACTAATTTTATAGATAAATATGACATTTTTTGAATCTATTAAAGCTTTTATTTAGAATATATCATCTATGTAGATTTTATTTAAATTCAAATAAATGAATAGTGTAAAAATTGACACTATTGTTATTTTATAAACATAACATATTATAAAATTGTTTAAAAATCATAAAAATATTTAAAAATTATAAATTTATATTTATATGGTCTAAAATTTCATAAATTATCCAATTATGGATAATTCACAACATATAAGTAATTATTTATAATGATTTAAAATTTAGAATATTATTACCAAAAATAAAAATAAATAGATTAAATAAGGATAAATCAATTTGATAAGGTTTAAAATAAATTCACAACATGTATAAATTTTATTTTATTATGATATTAAAACCCTATATCATATAATATTTGGTGTTGAGCCATTTTCGGAGTTTTTTAAGTGGGGTTGGAATTTATTATAAATTAATATTTCTTATAATTCTAAAGGTGCCCCTCTCCTCCCTTATAAAAGGGAACCTCCTCCCTCTCCTCCTCAAACCACTTTGAGCCTTCAAGCTCAGCCAAACCCTGCCAATTTCTCATCTCCACTTCTCTAGAAACATACTAGAGGTCCTGGTCTTCTTCAAAGACCAACTTTAGTGCCTTAAGAGGAGGTTAAGAAGAGGAGCGTCAAAGAAGAGGTAATATCCTTTACCGATTCATTCCATTTTATTTATTCTTCTACTTTTTCTTATTTATTTGTTTAATTATAAATTAATAACATCAATATCACTCATATACTGATATGTTATTATGAAACAACCCTATTTCACCTTCTCTCTATCCTACGGAAAATGAAATCACCGTGCGTGCGTGCGTACGGAATACCGTCTCCAGGCCGTGGTGTAATATGTTTTCTGCCACCACCTTACATGGATGGGTATAATGGTGTATGGAATAACTATATATGATTATTATAACATGATAATAATTCTTAGACATTCCATCTTCCACTCAAATAACATTCAACAGTTATGGGAACGATATCATCGCTCATGCATACGTACGGCCTACCGTCTCCACGATGTGATGCGACTCATTCTACATGATCTTCATTGAATAATGATTATATAAATGAATTTAATGAATAAATATGATATATATTACACTAATACCACTATTTAAATAATGTATCTATAACCTAAAAAGAGTAATAATAATTTATTCGACATGACATGCATAAGAACATAAAGCAATAAACACCCGAATAACAAGTAGAAATGAAATATTACTAATAATAAGATAAGAATATGACCATATATGATATCATAACAATTAATATGATTCATTAATAAGTCAATAATATTGTTTAAATAATTATATAGGAGTTTCAGATATGTACAAAGCATATCAGACCTAAGGTAAGGGAAGATCTCACAATCTCATTTTTGTCTGAGATTGTTTATACTTCTGAATTTACTGGGGCATATTTATCATCCACAACCATGTTTCCTCAATATGTAACATTATTTATATCCTCTTACAATTTTTTAAATCCAATTTTACTTATTTGTGAAATTTTAGTAAAAGATATGAAATAAATCTTTTTTCCTTTTCAGTACGAGATACTTTTGACTTTTCCAGCCAAAGTACGAGAAGAATGCTTTTTTAAACTTATACGGCATGAATGGATTTTTATGATTCCATAGTACATTATTTCTATGAAGCTTCCTTTATAAGTTTTCATGTTTATTTTTAATTAACTTCTTTTAGTTTAAAATTTTATGAGATGTCAAGAAAGAAAAAATGTTTTTGAAGTAGAAAGGATATTTTCCTCAAGAATGAAGTTCAAGTGTTTTATCAAAATTATTTTACATATAACATAAAATACGGTTATATTTCTATCCCTATTTTTAAATTTATTTGATTATGTTATGATGGAATTATTTTTATGAAGTCTTTAATCTTATATAGTTTATGTTATGATGGAAAGATGTTTAAGAATCCCATTTTTATTACATGGGATATGATATGATATATGATTTATGATTTTTTGGAACACATAAGAATGGTTTCATTATAAGATGGGTGGGACCTATATCTCCCTCCAATGTATTGAGTAAATATTTATATCTCATGATATAGACATGGAAGGAACATAAAGTTAATCTCGTTCAGTGACACAGGACTGGAACGAGGAGTGAACTCGGTTCAGTAATGGACTTTGTCAACAATCATAGTCTAGTAAATGAGTCTTGACTAATATGAAATGATTTTCTATGATTATGTGTGTATTTCACAAAGTTTCATGTTTTATGTTATGATTATTGGGATTACATTTCACTACTATGATTTATCCCATGTTATGACATTATTATCTCTTTTGCAGGATAAGATTTTCAAAATGTTATGTTCTTATGAATCTGATTTGATTGATATTTATTATTATTTACCCTTATTGAGCATTTGAGCTCACCCTTTTGTATTTTTTATTTTCCCCAGGTCAGGAAGAGGGTTATTAAGTAGGATATGCCAAAAGGGACTCTAGATATGATGAAATAAATGGGAGACAATGTAGATGATTTATGAACCAGTTGTTTATGTTTCCTAGTTTCTAAAGACACTATAACTTTACATTCTTATCAGGGTTTTGTTATATGTTGTAATAAGTATGCTTCAATTCTGAAGTAATAACAATGTATGTAAAGTATGGTTCGTTATGTTTGGTATCAGAGGAAATGTATAGTCAACCTTTGGAAACTAGGATGTGAAAACCTTAGTAATAACCCTAAGGATATGTCTAAGCATAGAACATAATATTAGTGATTTAGAAATGTCCATGAATAACCTATGATAAGACCTAAAGTTTGAAATTTTATTACTGATTATGTGGTTTTCCTATTGTAATTAGTGTTTCTCACACTATGATTCTTGGTTTTAGTCAATGGCTGGAACCCGAAGGAACTATGTTAATGTTAAATGTGATGGACAGTGCAATGATTGTCCTCCTGAGAAACCAAATGTTATGGGAACTAGAATGAAAAATATTCTAGCCATGCTCACATAACTTTCTCAAGCTATGAATCATGCAGGGCTTCTAAACGAGAAAAGGAAGGAGAAAAATTCTATTAAATCCTTCATGAGGCAGCGTCCACCTTCATTCAGCGGGTCTTCTGATCCATTAGTGGCTGAACAATGGATCAGTACCACTGAAAAGATATTTTCAGTCCTTCAATGTTCTGTGCATGATAAATTCATCTTAATAGTATATCATTTGGAAGGTGAAGCTAATCAACGGTGGAATCTTATCAAGAATACGAGGCAAAGAGATTAAATTGAGTCCATAGAATGGGACGAGTTAAATAACTTATTCTTCAATAAGTACTTCCCTCGTATTCTTCAAACAAAGATGGAGAATGATTTTCTTGAACAGAAGCAAAAGGATGATGAATCTTTTGGTACCTATGAAGAAAATTTTACAAGACTTGCAAGGTACGCTTCCAAAATTATTATCCAACCTAATAGTAAAATCGATCGATTATTTAGTGGATTAAAACCAAGTCTTCGAAGGGTGTTATCCATAAGGGACTTCAATATCTACGAGGAAATAGTTCGATGTGCTCTCAAGGATGAGATGGAGATTGGAGTAATCCATCAGTCAAATGGGTTTGATAAGAAGAGGAAAATGGAATTCAGAGGAAAATCTAAAGACCATAGTGAAAAGAAGATGAGTTTTCCTTTATGCTCAAATTGTGGAAAGAAACGTGGAGGGAATCGTCTTAAAGGGATAATAAAATGTTTTTAAGTGTGGAAAAGAAGGTCATTGGGCAATTGAATGTCGAAATAATGGGAAGAATATGTCTAATGATGCGAACAAATAAAGGGATACACAGAATTCACCTCCATCACTTCAATGATTCAAGTTCAATGAGATGGGGCATTATTCCAATCAATTCCCAAATCCAAGGGTTTTTTATGATGATCGACATCAACAAACTCTTAAGGCCAAAGAAAAATGAAAGTCACATGCAATTACTATCGGTGATGTGGAGTACGATAACGAAGTGGTGAAAGGTACACTTACCATACACTCTAAAGTAGAAAATGTTTTATTTGATTCTAGATCCACCCGCTCTTTTATTTTTGAAGAATTTTATAAGGGTATTTCCATATTACCTCAACAATTAGATTTTGAGTTAGCTGTGACTACTCCTAATGGCACGAAAGTCGCATCAAAAGTTTACAATTCTTCTCCGATTGAAGTTTGTGGGAAAGTGCTTCCTGCAAATATTGTGATCCTTCCTATAGTGAAATTTGATGTGATTCTTGGCATGGATTGGATTTCTTTATATGGATCTCATATCAATTCTCAAATAAGGGAAGTCACATTTTATATTCCACATCAATCTATGATCATCTATCGATGCAAGGATGAACATGACCTTCCAGTAGAAATTTCTTCCATCTTATGGGTCTTTATTCCACTAAATGAAGGTTATTTATCTCATATGGTTGGCGAGAAAATGACAATTAATAATACACCCATTGTACGAGAGTTTGATGATGTCTTTTCGGAGGAATTTCCAGTTCTTCCAGCAAATCATGAAGTTGAGTATTTAATAGAAATCATACTGGGTGCTATGCCTATTTCAAAGACACCTTATAGAATAGCCCTAGTTGGGTTGCAGGAATTGAAGAAGAAACTCCAAGAGAATCTTGATAAAGGATTCATACACCCTAGTGCATCACCTTTGGGAGCACCTGTTCTATTTGTTAAGAAGAAAGATGGATCAATGAGACTCTACATTGATTATCGAGAACTTAACAAGATCACTATCAAGAACAAATATTCTCTCCCACGCATTGATGACTTATTTTACCAACTACATGGAGCTCAATAATTTTCCAAGATGGATCTTCATTCAGGGTATCATCATTTAAGGGTCAAAAGGGAGGATATACCAAAGACAGCTTTCTGTATAGGGTATGGATACTATGAATTTATAGTGATGCCATTTGGTCTTACTAATTCTCGTGCTATCATCATGGATCTAATGAATAGAGTCTTTAGATACTATCTTGATCAATTTTTTGTAGTCTTTATAGATGATATTCTTGTCTATTCAAAGATAATGGAAGAACATGAAGATCACTTAAGAATTGTATTGATGACCCTGAGAAAGGAAAAGCATTATGCCAAATTCACCAAGTGTAAATTTTGGCTTCAAAAAGTTTCATTTTTGGGTCACATAATCTCAAAAGAGGGGATATCTGTGGATCCAGCAAAAATAGAGGTTATCGAAAGATGGTCGAGACCAACAAAAGTAACTGAGATCCACAGTTTTCTTGTCTTGGCTGGATATTATCTACGTTTTTTGAAATACTTTTCAAGGTTATCTAATCCACTCACAAGGTTGACTCGAAAAGAAGTTAAGTTCATTTGGATGGAGGAGTGTGAAGATAATTTCAAGTATTTAAAAAGAAGGTTATCCAGTGCACCTATGCTCACTCTACCTTGTAGTGGAGAAAGGTTTTTGATCTACAGTGATGCATCAAAGAAGGTATTAGTGTGTGTTCTCAGGCAAAATGATATGGTGATAGCTTATGCCTCACGACAGATGAAAATCCATGAGCAAAATTACCCAACTCATGATTTGGAGTTATCCGCGGTAATCTTTTCATTAAAAATATGGAGGCATTATCTTTATGGTGAAAGGTGTGATATTTATACTGATCATAAAATTTTAAAGTATATTTTCACACAAAAGGAGCAGAATATGTGCCAAAAAATATGGTTGCAGTTAATTAAGGATTACGACTGCTCAATTCATTATCACCCTGGGAAAGAAAACAAGGTAGAGGATGCATTAAGTCGCCAAAACCGTGCTAGATTATCCATGATGAAGATCACAAAAGATCCAGTATTTATGGATTTACAAAGGATGGATCTTGGAATTCTAATGAAAGGGGAGATATCTTATCTTTCTCAAATGAATGTTCAACCATCTATTCATGTGAGGATTAAAGAGGCACAGAAAGAAGATGTAGAGTGACAAAAGAAGGTGAGAAATGTTCCTGAATTCAACCTTGATTGTGATGGGATAATAAGGTTCAAGAATTGGGTTTGTGTTCCTTCCATACCAGAATTAAAGAAGGAGCTACTGGATGAGGCTCATAGTTCTTCATTCTCTATTCATCCTGGAAGCACGAAGATGTATAGGGACCTGAAAGAGTACTTCTAGTGGGATGGAAAGAAAAGAGATGTTTCTAAATATGTCTCTCGATGATTGGTTTGTTAGCAAGTTAAAGCTGGGAGATAGAAGTCTAAGGGGATGTTACAACCATTACCCATACCAGAATAAAAATGGAAAAACATCACCATGGACTTTGTCACTAGGCTTCCTAAAACATCCAAAGTAAATAATTCTATATGGGTTATAGTTGATCGTCTTATGAAGTCGACACACATCATTGCTATTAGAGAAGATTTCTCTTTGGATTAGCTTTCCAGGATATATGTAAAAGAAGTGGTAAGATTGCATAGAGTACCACTTTCCATTATATCTGATCGGGATCTGAGGTTTACCTCGATGTTCTGGCAAAGTCTTCAGCATTATCTAGATACAGAGTTGAGTTTCAGCACTGCTTATCATCCTCAGACAGACGGTCAGTCTGAGAGGAAAATTCAAACTCTATAAGACATGTTGAGAGCTTGATCTATGGATTTCAAAGGTGGTTGGGATCAACACCTAACTTTGGTGGAATTTTCTTATAATAATATCTTTTACTCCAGTATTCAGATGGCTCTTTATGAAGCTCTCTATGGAAAGAAACTTAGAACTCCAACTTGCTGGGATGATGTTGGGGAAAGAAATCTATTAGGACCTGATCTTGTTGATGAGATGGTAGAAAAGGTCAGATCTATTCAACAACACATAAGCGCAGCTCAGAGTCGACAAAACAGTTATGCCAACAACCGTAGAAAATACCTTGAGTTTGAAGTGGGTGATAAATTGTTCTTACGAATATCTCCTTGGAAGAGAGTAATGAGATTTGGAAAGAAGGGCAAGCTGAGCCCTAGGTATATCAGGCCTTTCGAATTACTGGATCGTGTTGGGAAGGTAGCTTACTGATTGGCGCTTCCACCGAATCTCTCTCAAGTTCACGATGTGTTCCATGTATCTCTCCTGAGAAATTACATACCTGATCCTTCACATGAACTAAGCTCAGAAGTTGTACCGCTGGAGCAAGATATTTCTTATGAAGAACAGCCGATAGAGATGTTGGATCGTAGTGAAAAATTTCTATGGAACAAGACCACTCTCTTGGTGAAGGTTTTTTGGAGGAACCACAAATTAGAAGAAGCTACATGGGAGCTTGAGGATATGATGAGGGAGAGGTATCCTCATCTGTTTGCTACGAAGTGACGAATTTCAAGGGCGAAATTCATTTTAAGGGGTGTAGAATGTAACACCCTGATATTTTATGAGAAGTGTATTTTTTATGTCTTATGTTATACAGAACATCAAAGGAATCTTTCACTACACACAACATTATCTTGGCTTGCGTTATACACAAAAGCAACCTTCCTCGATAACATGTGTTGTACGCAATATCGAGTTTCACTAAACAACAATATGTTATTAAAATATTATATAAACTAGCCCTTATGAATAGTAGTAACTAAATTTTTAATTTTATAACATTATTATTCATCTTACACATTTTCTAGAACATGGTATCAGAACAAAATAAATTTTTTGGGTAAAATAAGTATTTTTCAAAAAATGAAGTTTTGCCACCTTTTGATGGCGCATCCACTTTAAATTTAGTTTTTGACATGTTTATAAGTTCAATTTATCAAATTAAAATTATTATTTGGAATCATGATATAAAAATTTACTTTGTATAAATTTTTCATATTATTCTGATAACTTCCATATTTTAATGAATAGTAAAAACACGCTATATTTTAATTAAAAACAAGTTTTTTTCATCGCAACAATTTATATGGTTAAATTATAATATTGAATGATCTTAAAGTATAAATAGAATATATTTTTACCATTTAATATAATGTATGTCATTACCATTAATTTTACATTGAATTCATAGGTAAAAACATTTCAATCTTTGGCAATGTTTTAACTTTTAAAACCCATTTTCTTAAAAATGGGATTAATTTTAAATTAATTACTAAAACTTCGGTGTCTTGAATTTTGAAAAATGGATTCTATATTTGTATTAAGTGGGTCCAAATTATGTTAATAGGTTACTTTTATTTTTTTGATATTATGAATAGTAACTATGGTAATTTTTATTTACAGCAGTTAAAGGTAAATCGGGTAATTAAGGGTAAAAATAAGATTATAAAATTACCCTAACACCTTCCGAAATTCTATTGGATGACTAAAAGTCGACCCTTATCACCTAAGGGTCGGAATAAATTCATTTTATCGACTTTTGACTATTAAAATAATTTAATTATTATTAAAACCAAAGAAAGTGACAACATGTCACTATCTTAAATATTATAAGTATAATAATTTTAATTTAGTGATAAACTTCATGAAACTTCAAACATGAATAGTCTCCAGAATTATAATAACATTATATACATCATGTGAATTTATTTATTATTTTTAGGGATTAAATAAATATCATTAAATGTGACACAATAGTGATGTTGAAATTATTTTATTGATTGAAATATCAAATAAATGGTTTTAAAAATATTAAAATAAATATTATATGAACTATTTAATGTGATCCACTAATTTTATAGATAAATATGACATTTTATTAATCTATTAAAGCCTTTAGTTAGAATATATCTTCTATTTAGATTTTATTTAAATTCAAATTAATGAATAGTGTTAAAATTGAAACTATTGTTATTTTATAAAAATAACATATTATAAAATTGTTTAAAAATCATAAAAATATTTAAAAATTATAAATTTAAATTTATATGGTCTAAAATGTCATAAAGTATCTAATTATGGATAATTCAAAACATATATGTAATTATTTATAATGGTTTAAAATGTAGAATATTATTACCACAAATAAAATTAAATAGATTAAATCAGGATAAATCAATTTGATAAGGTTTAAAATAAATTCACAACATGTATAAATATTATTTGTTTATTATATTACAACCCTATATAATATAATATTTGTATTTGAATCATTTTTGGAGGTTTTTATGTGGGGTTGAAATTTATTATAAATTAATATTTCTTATAATTCCAAAGGTGCCCCTCTCCTCCCTTATAAAAGGGCACCTCCTCCCTCTCCTCCTCACACCACTTTGAACCTTCATGCTCGGCCAAACCCTTAAAATTTCTCTTATACACTTCCCTAGAAATATACTATATGTCCTGGTCTTCTTCAAAGACCAACTTTAGTGCCCTAAGAGGAGTTTAAGAAGAGGCGCGTCAAAGAAGAGTTAATATCCTTTACCGATTTTTTCCATTTTATTTCTTCTTATACTTATTATTATTTATTTATTTCATCATAAATAAATAAAATAAGTATCACCCATATAATAATATTTTATTATGAAACAACCCTATTTCACCTTCTCTCCATCCAGCGGAAAATGAAATCACCGCGCGTGCGTACGTACAGAATACCGTCTCCACGCTGTGGTGTAATCTGTTTTCCGCCACCACCTTACATGGATGGGTATAATGGTGTAAAGAATAAATATATATGATTATTATAACATGATACTAATTCTGAGACATTACATATTCCACTCCAATACCATTCAATGGTTACGGGAACGATATCATCGCTCGTGCGTACGTACAGCCTACCGTCTCCACAATGTGATGTGACTCATTCTACATGATATTCATTGAATAATGATTATATAAATGAATTTAATGAATAATATGATATATATATATATATTACACTAATACCATTCTATAAATAATATATCTATAACCTAAAAATATGAATAAGAATTTATTCGACAAGACATGCATAAGAACATAAAGCAATAAACAACCGAATAATAAGTAGCAATGAAATATTACTAATAAGAAGATAAGAATATGACCATATCTGATATCATAACAATGAATATGATTCTGGAATAAGTCAATGACATTTTTTAAATAATTATACAGGAGGTTCGGATATGTACAAATCATATCGGACCTAAGGTAAGGGAAGATCTCACAATCTCATTTTTATCCGAGATTGTTTATACTTCTGAATTTACTAGGGCATATTTATCATCCACATCCATGTTTCCTCAATATGTAATATTATTTATATCCTCATACAATTGTTTAAATACAATTTTACTTATTGGTGAAATTTTAGTAAAAGATATGAATGGAATCTTTTCTCATTTTCAGTACGAGATACTTTTGACTTTTTTGGCAAAAGTACGAGAAGAATGTTTTTTTAACTTATACGGCATGAATGGATTTTTATGATTCCATAGAACATTATTTCCATGAATCTTAATTTACAAGTTTTCATGTTTATTTTTAATTAACTTATTTTAGTTTAACATTTTATTAAATGTTAATAAAGGAAAAATGTTTTTGAAGTAGAAAGTATATTTTCCTCAAGAATGAAGTTTAAGTGTTTTATCAAAATTATTTTTCATCTAAGATAAAATAGGGTTCTATTTATATCCCTATTTTTACATTGATTTTATTATGTTATGATGTAATTAATTTTATGAAGTCCTTTAATCTTATATGGTTTATGTTATGATGGAATGATGTTTAAGAATCCCATTTTTATTACATGGGATATGCTATGATATATGATTTATGATTTTCTGGCACACATAAGAATGGTTTCATTATGAGATGGGTGGGAACTATATCTCCCTCCAATTAATTGGGTAAATATTTATATCTCATGAGATAGACCTGGCTGGAACATCAAGTTAATCTGGTTCAGTGACACAGGACTGGAACGAGGAGTGAACTCAGTTCAGTAATGGACTTTCTCCGCAATGATAGTATTGGAAATGAATCTTGACTAATATGAAATTATTTTCTATGATTATGTTTGTATGTCACAAATTTTCATGTTTTAAGTTATGATTATTGGGATTACATTTCACTACTATGATTTATCCCATGTTATGATATTATGATCTCTTTTGTAGGTTAATATTTTCAAAATGTTATGTTCTTATCAATATGATATGATTGATATTTATTTTTTTTACCCTTATTGAGCATTTGAGCTCACCCTTTTGTATGTTTTCTTTACCCAAATTTAGGAAGAAGGGTATTAAGTAGGATATTCCAAAAGGGACTCTAGATATGATGAAATAAATGGGAGACAATGTAGATGATTTACAAACCAGTTGTTTATGTTTCCCAGTTTCTAAAGACACTATAACTATACGGTCTTATCTGGGTTTTGTTATATGTTGTAATAAGTATGCTTCAATTCTGAAGTAATAACAATGTATCTAAATATGGGTCATTATAACTATTCCTATAATAAATAATCATTTATAAAATATATGGCTCAGATACCACTTATTACAATCACATCCTAACACACCCTAATTGGGGAGGTGTTAATTATGGTGGGAGTTATTATTTTCTTATTGTATCTTGATATCATTCTAAAAAGACTAGTATAAAAATGTAAATAGTTCATGAACACAGATGTTAATATATGTAAAGAAAGTGAAGAGTGGAAACAAATATTTTACTTAGTTCACCCAAAATAGTTAGTCTGAGGAGCACACATTGATACTTTTTTGAGGTTCTAGAGTTATAACACTTTTCATTAGTGTATTTAAAGGGATTTGAGAAGGGATCTCTAATGATCATAGAAAAAATTCCTCTTCATATTATCACCCACACTATTCAAACCAAGGAAGTAAATAATGATATGTAACACGTAGGTTTCTTACAATAATGCTCCAAAGGAAACACAAAAAGTTCAAGGGTGTTGATGCCCTTAAACTTATTCTTTAAAAGAAAAGATCCTAGAAATATTCCTTCAGGCTTCTATCTTCTAGTTCTCTTTGATATTTCTTGATTAGTATATATAAATACATTCATGCACATTCACCATTGGTGTATATAGTTTATCATTATTCTTGGACTCCTTGATATTATCCAAGTATCCCTTCCCTAAATTTTAAAAATAATAAAAAGGCAGAAATCATCCATAATTAACAGAATCTAAATCAGTTTAGTTTCTATGTTCATCCTTAATAAAATCATTCCTCCAAACCTATAAGAATACCTCTATGAATCTCGGTCAAAAATCACACATTTATCATGGAAAATCACTTTCAGAAATAGAATTCTTCCACTCTTGAGGATTTTTTTGAATTTTTATTTAAAAATTAATTAAAAACCTGATTCAAGGTTCTCCACATCCACCTTAATACATAGTATTTTTCCTTTATTCAATTCTCTTACAAATATATTCTTTAAATTACAGTAAAAACACCCCTTTCAATTCTCTACATTTTCTTGAATTGGTGTCTCCCAATGAAACTTTTAAGAAGTAAAGTGTTGAATCAACCATATTCCCTAATAACCATATTGATTGATCATACCACTAAAAATAGATATACCATTGACCTAACATGGAATATTACCATGAAAATCAATCGAATACATGAATACTACCAAGCTGTAAGGCCTGTTTCAATTGAATACACATTGAATTCCAATGTAATGTGACTTTAAAATGACTATATGAAGTGACTGACTATTAAATTCAAATCGGCCATTCCCATACAATTGATCTTTAACGAAAAATAAAAAAAATCTTAGACTTACTTCAGGTTGAATTATAGATACTGCATGAGTATCTAAGTGATTCTGAATGAAAAATACACAAAGTATCAGGCCTACTGAACATTAAATTTTAGCTGCCACATGAATATTAAAATGGCAACATAGATAATCCACACTATCACATGTTGAATTTAGGGTACCTCATGAGTATTCTCATTATAAATATACTAAATTATGTTCTATTATTTCCATCTAAAAACCCTAGTAAAAAATAATACCCAATTGAAAATAAAATCCAACATCTTTCATAAATAAATAATTAACTAGGACCAACATCTCTTTTAAATAAATATTCTCTTATTCATTAACCTGAATAACTTTTAAATATTTAATAAATATAATTCAACTCCCCTGTCTTTTTAAAGACTCCCTTAGGATTTAATTATGATAAAAACATGAATATATATCAATTATCAAACTCTAAATGAGTATATTCTAATGATTAGATTCACCTAAATCTGACATGATTTCTAGTCAACTTAGTGTGAGAAAATATTTTCACCATTATTAGTTTAAATACATATAATATGTATACCAAGAGAAGTATCTAGAAACAAATCGTATCCCCTAAAAGTTAAATACAGAATTCATAACAAAAAAAATATCCTATTAATGGTATTATTTGATATAATCCTTTTTTTAAATATCTCATCTAGATGGAAACATTACCCTTTCATAATCGCTTAATAATTAATTTATATTTCTTTGAATTTATAAAATAAACTTTCTAATAAACACCATGGTCTTATATTTTACTAAGTACCTTTCATCTCATTCAAAGTGATAAAAATATATTCCTATATATCTCAGAATGAAAAAAATACTCTCTTGATCATTCTAGAAATAATTATACTACTCATGACATAACCAAAATGTGCTACTTCCCAATGATCATATATGGAAAGGTTTATATCATGCATTAAATTAGTCCCTTAAAGATATACAATGATAATAACCTCAAGAAAAAGGACTAATAAACAAGCTCATAGATAATAATTTCCAATAACACTAATGATACAAGGAATTATTAGGGAAGGTCTTTTCTCATGACCTCCTTTCTTGGAGGCCACTAGTTGAGAACTTTATGAGAAGAAGGCTCGATGTTTATAATCCCCTAACACCTGGTAGTCATACATCATATGTTTCCTCACATGATGTTGTGTCTATGATATATTTAATATTTTAAGAATATTTTCATTGGATAAAGATATTCCCATCATAGTGGGGAATTACTATGACCAATTGGTTAGAAAAATATTCTAAGGACATTATCACATATTTAAATTCATAGTATAGATAATATGTGAAAAGAATAATTCTTATGTATACATCAAACTATATACCTAGGGTATAAATTAAAATAATTTCAGATTAAGTTGGTTATAAGAAACTATCCCTAATATTATCATTTATTCTAAGACAGAATATTTCCATGTTAAACACAAAAGGATAGTTCTATATTATCTTTGGGAGAATCATCTAAATAGTAAACTCTCCAAGGGTATGTTTTGGATTCAGGAAGTCCATTTATTAGGGAATATCATATCATAAGTATGAGTAGTATTATCCCCATAAATATTGAGGTTAATATGTATTTGGAACCACTAGAGACTATATTTTTGTTCTGAATATTTCAAGGTCTATAAGGTTTCAAGTAAATATTCATGGTGGATTTCTCTAAGATTCCATCATTAATGACTCTAACTCATATACCTTACAAATTCCCAATACATTTCATCAGTAACCATAATAGTGTTTCAATATCCCTAGGGGATGGAATGTATCATTTTGGGTATTATTTTAATATTGGGGAATGTTTTTCCTACTTAAAGTATTAAAATGGGTCTATACTAAATTTTGTTGAAAATATGAAATGAATTGTCCCTAAGATGGACATACCAAAAACTAGTGGAAACAAAATTGGGAGACAAGAGGATGTATTATAGTCCATATTGTAGAAAATTAAATCTACATGATGAAAAAATTATAACAAATAACTAAATGAATAAAATAATATAATATTAATAGATGAAAATGTATCCAAATAGACCATATGACATTAAAATAAAGGGAAGAAGTGATGTTATAGGAAATACCCTAGCCCTAAATAACCACCCGATATCCAACACATCATGGAGTATTGAACTAGTATAAAATATCCAACTACTATATTTAATTCCTATATGCATCAAAATTTTAAAGATTGAAATTGTATTTCCATAAAAGTGCACATGTAGGGAGTGATCATGAAGACTCGGCTAACACTGCTAAATAATATGTATAAACATTTACATATATAAAAATAAAATATTTTTACATAGAATATAGTGAAATCATAGTATTAAATAAAAATAAGGTGATTCAATGATCAATACTACTTATACCAAGAGGATTCAAACATTCATTTACATAATTCAATCCAAGATCTGAATTAGAGAGAATAAAATTTAATAGAGTCGAGGGGATAACCATATTTTAAAGCAAATAGAATTTTTTAAATAAGAGTCATGAAAATCATATATATCATCCAAATTATTATATAAAGAGTTAGGGAAACATTATCCTCTCTCATTTATCATAAAAAGATTCAGGGTACCATGAGCCCATTCAATTTAAAAAAATATGTCTTTCATTGTCCATAATACATGCTTTAGGTTTTCATAACAAAAGCATATTTTTAGTGACCTAATATTTTAGTACATAAATATTACATCTTAATAGATGAATATTCAACACATTGGAAAAAACAGATTGTGGGACCGTATAAGTTTAGTGTCTTTGGAGACTAGATACACAATATTCTTATTTCATGAAATACCTTCAACATCTCGCATAAATATATCCCATATAGAACTATTAATATCAATACCCTACATAAAAACATTATTCATAACCTGGGGAAAGAAAAATTAAGAATGGGTGTGATCAGATTCTCAGTAAGGTTGAACATGAGATATATCAATTGATATTCATATTCAAGCACAATATAAGTATAAGGGTATGATATCATAACTTAAAATGTTCATACCCAATCTATAATTAATCATAAACAAGATTAATGGAATAAATATTAGTTATTCATATTACATGAATCGTAATAGAATAAAATAATATGATAAATGATAGCATAATATTGTCATAATACATGAAATTATGGCATAAAAATAAACTTATATCTTTGTGAACATGTATAAATAGAAATAGGTTCACTAAATAAGTTAAGGGAATGAAATTAGGACCACCTATAAACTTATGGAAATGAAACCAGATCTATTCATTATCTTATGGAAATGAAATATAATTCCGTGCATAAAATTATGGACATTATAACCATGTCCATGTATAAACTTATAGACATGAAATAGGGGTCCATGTATAAAATTGTGAACATGTAATCTGGAACACGCATTACATTTTACCATATGAGTTTTCCATAATTACCTAATTAATTGGAAAGATATATAGGTATCACCATCCATATAATAAAAAGCATATATATGTGTTCCATAAGATCAAAAAACATTCATCATCATAGAACTCGTCAAAAGAAAAGGATTTTATAAACATTTCATCAAAGTCTAACCTGTGAAAAAGGGAATGGGTTTGATCAAAATATTTTCATTATAAACATAAACCATCCATGGTAATAATAGGGATGATATACTTGGATAATATCCCCAATAATATTAAGTAACATCAAAGGATTTCATCCTAGATATAAAATTATTTTTAAATATCACTTGGAATTATTCTTGAGGAAAATAAATTTTCCATTTTGAAATCACCTCCCTTTTTTCAAAAAAAATTAGAACACTTTTAAATAAAAGAATTTTATTTTAAAATAAACTTATAAAGTTTCCAAGTAAGAATATAATAATTGTGGAATCAATATGATGGGAAAATATTCTCATTCTTTATAATATTAAAAAATTCATTCCTTCCATATATTTTATTAGAAAAGTCACAAAGTATCTTGTTTGTAAAACAACAAAAAAAATCCTTTCAAACCTTTTTTAAAAATGTAAAACACGGTTAAGATGATTTCAAAAGAAATTATGAGATTATTAAAATTGTTTTTAAAATAATATACATGGAATATAAATACTTTTCAATTGATACATATATGAAACATGTAATGTATAAGGCATATGTCGAACAGAAATAAAAGTGAGACAAAAATCCATTACTTTAGGTCTAAATTCCTTTATACACATTAGAACATACAATAATATAATTATATATTTATTATAAATATATTAAATAACCAGAATCATATATATTTCACCGTATATTATTTAATTATATCCTTTTTTGACAGTTTTTTATCAATTCTTTATTAAAATCACTATTCTAGGTGATATCTACTTTGTTTTTCACGCAAGTTTTGGTTTGGTAGTTTTTCTCCTTTTACCTTGATCATGGTTTAATAATATCCATAATGTTCATAATGGTATAAATATAATATATATTTATTATTTATATATTTATACTAAAATATTAGAGTTATAAATATAAAATGACTCTCACCTTTCACGGATATGGTAGGTTGTATGTATGTATGAATGCTATTTTCATTTTTCAATGGATGGAATGAAAGTAATGAAAATAATAATTATAATTTACATAGTCATTATTATACCTAAAATATATTCATAAAATACATCCTTATTACCATATAATTAGAATATAAATAAAAATGAATCACATCACTTCATGGATGTGGTAGTCCATACGTATGCACGAGCAATATTTCCTTCCTTATATTGGACAACCAAATTTATTTGATCCTTTAATAATTTTTTTCTTCAGTGGTAGTTATACATTCTTTTATGATATGTGTTGGGTAGATATATAGATGTATTATATTTTATAAACCTATTTACAAAATATTTTGGCTCTAGTAATACCACCATTTAAAATTTTTTCAAACAAATCATTTCAAAACAAATTATTTTTTAGCATCATCCAATGAAAAATATTCTCATGTGGGATCTTTAACATAATTTATAGAATACATTTAATTTATAAGAATAAATATATAAACACAATAAATAGAAATAGATAAACAAATAATAACAAAAATTAAAAATAATCAAGAATATCTATGGTAGTGGTGTAGAAATCTAGTGAAGTATGAAAGAAAACTTATTCAATATAAGAGAAGTTTATAAGATATGCGGATAAAACTAGATATCAATTTTTTTTGTGTTTTACTATTTTGAAATAGTTTTCATATAATAACCAAGGGGATATGTGTCTGAAGACTCTAAATTAGGGTCAGAATTGTTCTCACGTGGATTTTAAGAGGGTTAGGGAGTTGGCATCCATGTTTGGTTCATTTGAGGGGGGATAGAGTGGTCTAGGTTCGGTAATGATAAAATAAAATCAAGAAAAACATTAAAAAACATATACATATGGTGCTCGATTGGGTGTGTTAATTCCAACCTTCAAACCACTGACTCATGTGACATGGCGCATGCCACTTAATTTTCACCATGATAAGGGCATGGAATGGAATGAAATTATATGGAACAATGCCATATTCCATGGTTTTCTATTTACCAATATGATAAAGGTCAAATCATTTTTACCTAAATTTACTCTCTCATTTCCTAGAATAATTATTGTTTTTCATAGTACCTTGAGTAATAAAGAATATTTGGTAATTGTTTGAGGGATTCAAGAATTGGTATATTGATTTCAAACTTTGGGAATGTTTACATAGAATATTTTTGGATTTCTTCATCATGAATATTCTTTCATTGGACCATTTGTGGGGAAAATGATAGTGGTGTATTTTCTTTTTTTCCTTAGACTATTTTTATATTTATTTATAGATTCCCTCTCACTATTTTAATAATTTTCTTCTTCATATTTTTTCAATATAGGGATGGTTCTACTCAGAACTAGATATATGAATAGGAAAAATCTCTTTTTCACTCTGTATTGTTACAATGATCGCATTACCTTTGGGATTTGTAATGTGTTGTTATGGTATTTTCCTATCATTCTTTCATTATTTCCATAAGATTCCCCCGATTGATTTTTAAACTCTTTTTGGTCCTTTTTTTACACTTTAATACTTTAATGTAGTAGATTATTAATTTATTGTTGAGAAATGATTAAAGGTTATTAACATAAATTCATTTACTGAATGGGTAGTGTATGAATGTTTTATTTATTCTATTATTACTTATAGGGTTGTTGTAATGGTGAAATTTATTGATATTGCTATTGAAATTTTGTTCTAACATTTTCTTGTTGATTTAAAAATCCAAATTGGATTTGGTATGTGTCTCTCCATAATTGGTTGGGTTTTTTGATTTTTTTTCTTTGTGGATGGGAAGCTTACTAGCGTTTAATTTCAAGTATTTGGACACATTTGTAAGTATAATGATTTTTAGAATAATTATTACCACATACCTTTATTGGTGTGAGTTATTCACTTGATTTATTGATAACCACCATCCTCAAATAATTGTTAGTTCCTCAAGTTTATACTTTAATAAAGTGGAATCCTTGGACCTTACCACAAGGAATACTCTTTAACCATCACCTCTTGTTCCAAACTACTATGAATTTGGAGTTATCTAATCAATCATTCCTCTTTTATAAACTATATAGTTTTTAATAATATATCATTATGATGATGAATCTAGAAGATTTGTATCATTTTCCAAAATACCTAAATAAGAGATAACTAAGAAATGGTGTTCCTAAAATGCTTGGTGTGAACATATTTCATAGAACCACTTGAATCTTTACCAATATGCATTTTATATCTCCCATGGAATTTATATTATAGAATCACTCTTATTCCTTAGAGTCATGCTACTTGAATTTTGAAATAACCACTAAAGAAAACTCATTTGAATGTCATACCAATCACTCACCTCTCCATGTTGTAGGTTTTATAACCATTTTGTATATCCCCTTCAAGAGAAAAAGAAAATTCTCTTCACTTGACTTGTTCTTTAGCTACTCCTCTAGGATTAAGTGTACCACGAACTAGAGTGACTATTTTGATGTGTTTGATTGGATATTCATCTGAGATGGAATAAAATTTGGGTAAAATTTGAATCAATCTAATTTTTAATTCAATATAATATTGTAATGAAGTTATGGAAATATAGTAATTTTGATAAATGGAATGGGATTCAAAAATATCTATCATGGTTTATTTAGGATGCTCATCCATTTTCATAGAATCATTTTGAACACATTAAGTTTACATAGAGTTAGTGAAATATTTTCCTAATGTTTTAACAAATTTTAAATGTTCTTTAATTATATTAGTTTAGTTGGGAAGCTTCTATTAATAATTATAACAGGATGGAAGAAATGGTCAGTGTTATAGAAATTCATATAAATTATGGATATGAAATTGACACCACCACCCTAGAAATGACACCAATTTTTTGACATACTTATCATGAGGTTCTATAAAAATATATTGATCACATAAGGATAAACTATATTATAATAAAGACATAAGGTTATCTCCAATGAGTGGTAAAATTTCATTTCATCACAATTAATTAAATGAAAGGGTATTTCAATTGATTTTGTTTGAGAAAACTAAAAACAAATTCAAAGAAAACAAAGTGTATCTGTTAAAGTGATTAAATTGGTGGTTGTTTCATTTTTTGTATTACCAATTGATATTCTAACCTATTCTTAAATTTATTAACCCTTCTAATATGATTCGATCAATGAGAGAATATATAATCAGTTCTCTCTCATCAAGGGGTGCTAGTCAGTGTGAATTTTTAATTGCAAGTGATCACGGATCAGATATTTTAATTTCAATATGTGTGGGAAGATATCAAATAATCATCTGAATATTATATATGGGCTCTCACAATATACTCCTGAAATTCCCATTCTGGTGAAGGTACTCGTGACTAATCCGAAAATACCCATTGCCTTCCACACCTTTATTAGTGATCTCTCAATACATTTCCACTGAACCCTACCCATTCCATCATATATGGGAAAGATCAATTTGATGGTGAAATTATTTTTTTCACCCCAAGTATCAAATAGTTCATGAAATATCAACTAAATATGATCACTTTCAATCAAAAATCTCAATATTGTAAATTGAGATCAAATGAAAATAGAATAAATTATAATTGATAGTACAAAAGGTTATCTTATCTATCCTCCAAACCACAAAAATATTTTTATCCCTCTATGTGTAGAGTCGAAAAATGTAAGAACAAATATAAAATAGAAAACTTGAAAAAACAATGAATCTATTCACTAAAAACCCATTTTCTTGATTTTATTATAACAACCTTCCAACTTCTGGAAAAGATTATCTATTTCATCCCTACCTAAGTTATTATTTTACATCTATCTAGCTTCCAGAGATCTTCACCATTAGGATTTAAATTATTTCCCTCCAAACTTTAGGTTCCTAAGAATCATTACATGGCCCCCTCATATTGCACAGGCTACAAAGAGTGTTTGTATGATCTATATGATAGTATTTCTTTTAAGTATTTTGAAAATATTTAATCTTCAAGTGACATTCCATTAGATGGATTTTCTATGAGACATGAGTTTTATATATCTTATCCAAAACAAAATTGCATAAAATGGTTTAACAAAAGAATAAACCTAGTACGATATCCAAAAACACATATGTATTCAACTAAGGCCTCAAAAAACCTCTTAGATATTCCATTATAGCCTTGGAAAAATATTATACATCACCAAATAACTCTTATGTAAGGTATAAAGTAATTTAATATATCACTTGTTTCATTCCTTTGGAAAAGGAAAATTTCTTAATCATTGGTGTATATCAGGGGTAACCTTAATGTATCAAGTATTTCATCCCATTAAAAAGGCATTTAATTCTTGTATTACATGGGACATGGGATTCTCTTGCATATACCTTCAAGAAAGACTTATATATATTAGGGGTACCTAAATTTTCTCTATAGTGAAAAATGTAAAACCCTTACATATTTATGGCTTTAGTGGAATAACCCTTATGCATACATTTTTTCTCTCATAGTTACTTTTCCAAATTTTCATTCTTCTAGATGTTCATCATCCTATTTTCAAACTTCATATTCCATAATTTTCATATCTTCTAGAAGTTGTTAAGCTGTAAAATATTATATATTCCGAACATTTTCATTTCTTCCGCAATACCCCATCTGATTTCAAACTATCAGTCTTCCAAAATCCTAGTTAGAACTCTTATGCGTGTGCAAGGAACTCTTAATCATGTCTTGGGAACTCTTATGTACCAGTATAGCCTTTACATATCAATTTTGTAACCATTTCATAATAATTATCCCTTATATGAGTTTTTCCCTATTGAATTTAAATCCCATGTTATTAGCCAAGTAACTCTTTTTCATCAACAAGGGGGCCTTTACATATCCAAAGTAGCACTACGGGAAAATTAGCTTTTTGTGACGGGCTATTTGCGATGGGAATTATTTTTGTCGCAAATAGTCTGTGCCATAGGTCATTTGCGATGGGAGGTTTGACCCGTGGCAAATAATTGGTTATTTGCGACAAGATTTGGGGTCCCGTCGCAAAAAGTACGGCGTGGTTTGGCGCAGTTTGTGTGCCAAACTGCGGGAAGGTTATTTGCGACGGGGTGATTCCCCCGTCGCAAATAGTGGGTCGGTCGGAGGGTATTTGCGACGAGACCCATCACAAATACTGGCGGTGGTAAATAGATTTTCGCGACGGGATGTCATCACGTCGCAAAAAGTGTGTCAGCAGGAAACTATTTGGGACAGGACCCATCGCAATACCCTTTTAACCACCGACAGTAATTAATGCAGGCAAAGGTATTTGTGAAGGGAATCCCATCACAAATAGTACCGTCACAACTAATCTAGCCTATATATACCCCAATCCATTTTTCCTGCACTTCCTCTGAATTCTCTCTTCCTCTCTCTCTCTCAACTCTATTTTTAGAGTGAAATTTTCTCTGTGTTAGTTTTTTTTATGAAGAATTTCTGAATTCGTCTACATTAATACGAGATCAAGTTTAAAGGTATTTGTATTTTATTTAATTTATTATTTATTTCATTTTTTATGTTAGTTTTAATTATTGTTAATTTGTTGTAATTAAATATAATTTAAACTGTTTTTTTATCAGTATTTATTTGTAATAATAAACTGAAATTATTGGTACTAATTCTTAATAATTAGTAATAATTAATAATTATTAATGAAAATTAGTATTTTATATTAATAATTCGTGGTAATTAGTAATTAGTAGCTGTAATTTGTAGTTATTAATAGTAATTAACGCTAATTAGTAATAATTAGGAACACTAATTTATCTCCTTTAAATTATCAAAAATAACTTTTTAATAATAAAAATATAAAATAAATATTTTCTTTAAATCCTTTTAGTTTATTAAAAATAATAAATGGATTTTTTATGCATAATATGCACACTGATGGATATTTTTCATGCCCTTGAATCTATATCTTCCAAGAATAGGTAAATAAAATCAAGATATGTGTGAAAACTATTCATCTCTTAAAATATCAATATTAGATATGATGATCCTGATATAGATTTTAAATAACAAGAAAATCAAATCCTGATCTATGTATGGATTATGTATCTATTTATGTCTGGATATAAAATCTAGTCCATTTATAGTCAATAACACAACTGCTTATGCAAGCGATTTTGTAGGTGATGATGCAAGAAAGGTTATAGAATCATGCATATTCTGACATTACATGAAACATAGGAAAGGTTCCTTTTGACTAGGATTTTGGGGCCTTTGGCCCATGTAATAGCTTTCAATCCAAATATCCTTCTTGACATAAAATTGTAATGAGTCATGTATAGAGTGGTAAAACCCTTGGAGGGGGTGTTTCATGTCCTTGTAGACCCAAGGGTGTGTGTTTTTCCCTTCTATTTAAACCCCTTTGACCTTAATATATATACATATATATACAATAATTTCACATGTATTCATATCTAGATAATAAATCTAAAGATCTAGGTCTATATATCGCATTAATAGAAAAATAAAATATGGATTTATGACTGAATAATGAATCTATTCACATCCAAATTCCATATTTGAATATCTAATTCAAATCATCCAAGAATTGGCCAATTAGTTCTTGATCTATGTGTCCACTACACATATATTCAAATCTAGATACTAAATATAAATCTAGATCTTCCAAGAATGAAAAAATTAGATCAAGATATTTCCATGAACTGCACATCACTTTAGATCTGAATACCAAGTATAAATACCTAGATCAAGATCTTCTAGGAATGGGTAAATTAGATCCAAATATATGCATGAACTATACCTATTTTCATATCTAAATACCATATTTAATGATCTTAATCTAGATCAACCAATAATAGGATAATTAAATTAATATATGTTTAAAAAAAGATCAATGGATTTAAAATGAGAGGAGTAAATATAAAATTTTCAAAAAGGCCGATTCTAAAATATTCATATAAGTATCATGACCACTCTGATACCAGTTAAATGATCCAGAAAACTGTAAGTGCATTAGTGGGAATCCAAATTTAAAAATTATTATAAAAACCTTATATATAACTATCATATCTATATAATTAAACCTAAATTCTAGAATATTATTTTTATATCATTGTATAATTAATTAATCATGAGAAATGATTACCTCTACTCAATATATTACCATCCATTTTTGTTCCTTTTCATTATTTTAGTATTTGAACTTGATTCTCGATAGATATATCAATACATGAATCTACAAAGCTTATGAAGGTAGTGTTTATGTGTTGGGTTGTATAATGACCTATATATATCTCTTTAATATCCTAATTTTTATTTCACACAACAAACATGGGCCTTTCTCTTGGATCTTGAGTGAATTTTATTCATTTAGAAAGAAACCCTCTCATTGGTATATTAGATAACTCTAGAAGTCTTAAACTTAATCCATAGAAAAATTATGAATTTAAATATTGGGTTTAATATATAAAAAATTTCAAAATATTCCTAGGATTTTTCACATTCCTAAAATAAACATCACAAAACCATTAGTCATTTATTTAATAAAAAATAAATGATCCTTTTATATTTCATTATTATTTATGTTGAAACCACAACATAACACACCTCAAGAGGTGAGGGGTGAACTTGGGTGTTATTTTTTCACTTCTTGTATATTTATCCTATGTTACTAAGAGAACCAAAAACCTATAACTTGTTTATGAACAGATATATCGATAAATATAGGTAAGGTAGATTGTGGATACATATATTTTACTTGGATCACCCAAAAGGGCTAGTGTAAGGATCACACATTGAAGTTGTTTTTATATAAAATTGATTTAACACTATTCACTAGGATTTTTATAGGGTTATGAGGATATATAAATGTTGATCTCAAGTGTAATTCCTTTTCTTGGGCTCTACCAAAATGTTCAAGAAAAGGATGTACAAAATGATATGAAACTTTCATATTGCTTACAATAATATTTGGTTTGAAACACGAAGACATCAAGTGTGTTTATTCTCTTCTCTTTATTCTTCAAATAAACCATAAGAATATTTCTTCAGTTTTCTCTCTTCTTATTCACATAGATCATCCTCAAGTGGTATATATAAATACATTCCTACACTTTCATCAGTGATTTAGATTACTTTTCATTCCTACTAACCTAATTAATCCTCCCCAAGTGTCCCTACTCTCAATTCAAAAATTAAATTTTCACAAGAAAACCCACATAATTCAATGAATTGACATCAATGGAGTTACCATATTCATCTTCAAGAAAAAAATACCTTCAAACCTCAGAGAATACCTCTATGTATCTTAGTAAAAAATTATACAATTATCATGACATATCACCTTCATAAATGGAATTATTTAAATATAGAGGATATTTCAGGTTTGAATTTTTATTCAAAAACACATTTGAAAACTTGTGTCAACGTTCTTTATATATTGTTTAAGAATCAGTATTTTTTCTATATTGAATTCCCTATGAAATCCTGGATTTTAATTCCAATAAGAACTCTTCTTTAAATTTTTCATGTTTTCATGACTTGGTATTTCACTAGATAAAACTCCCAAAACGAAAACTGATGAATTGGATGTATTCCCTACTAATTGTATAAATTGGCCATGCCTCTACAACCAACCATTCCATTAACCTATTTTTTCGTTCAATCGTTCCTTTCATATAATAACACAAATAATTCCAAGTTACTATTCCTATTTCAATCAAAAACACATTGAATTCTAATAGATCACTCCTTCCAATTGACCACATGAAGAGATCAAACAAAAAAATACAATAGAGCATTTCATTCTAGCTGATTTTCAATGAAAAATGTGAAAAATAATAGACCAACCATATGTTAAATTCATGTTTCCACATGAGTATCCAAGAAATCATCAATGAAAAATCTTTAGATTCTCCAACTAAACACACAATGACTTCAATCTGCCACATGAGTATCCAAGAGACCATATAAAAAATCCATGCTACTGCACATTGATTTCAAGATGCCTCATGAATGTTCCCACACTAAATCTATTAATGTAAGTTTGAGTATTCCCATTTGAAAACCTACTAAATAATAATCTAAAACTAATAATAAATCCAACTTTGTACAATTCATGGTCCCAACATTCTTCCCATTTAGATATTTATTGGAAGTATCTATACCACATTTAATAATTCAAACCATCCTCAATATTTTCATTAATAATACATATTCATTCCTCTATTATTCTCCCCCTTCATAAATAAAATATAAATGTTAGTAAGTCTATAGATTCCTTGTTCCAACAACTTCCCAAATAACAGTATAAACCTAAGAAATTAAAACATTAATATATTATCTAAGCCTACTGGAGAATTGAATCCTTATAGAAAATAGGAGAATAAATAAATTAAGAAAATTCTCTCAATAATATTAATAAAAAATAATTTTTTTTAATTTTTATCCTCTCCCTATTTGGTATCTCCTGCTATTTTTGAAAAACCTCTTGAAACTACACATAAACAAAACTATTCCAAGTAAAATATATATATATATATATATATATGAAAGGATATGTGAGTGTAGTTAGACCTCCATGATGGAAAAGAGGTGTTTGAACACCAATATTCAACCTATGTTTCTAGAATTCTATGATATCCAGCAGTTTGGTCAAAATACCAGTTACTTGGTAATCAGTTCTAAAAAAATACATTGGAATAATTCCATGTTCTACATTTTCTTGATTAGGTGATATTGAATATATTTATGCATAGTATGATAGTGTTGAACTATATTTTTTATGATATCAATATCAATTCCTTCACATTGAATAACTATAGGTTGTTAGGAATATTCTTATATTTCTTTCAACTATTGTATCATCCATAGTAGATGTGAAAATGACTCTTTGATGGTGATATATTTAACCACATATGTGTTTAGGGAAGTTTTATCATTCTTATTAATTATCCATACTACAAACTTGTAGTCAATAAATAAGGAACCTCCACTAGTTTTATTTTTATCCACTACATCACCTCCCCATCCCATATATGATAAAGTTGATAGCTTATTGGGTTTTTTCTTCCGTAAAGAAAAAAAATGAAAATAAGTGTTAACCTGATGTATCTCATGACTCTTTATTGTTTATATGTGATCTTATTTAGGAAAACTATGAAACTAAGCCACAAAAATAGTGGTATATGATATGACATTCCCATTTTCAATCAAATATAGAAGACATTCATTCATCCTTATAAATATAGTAGGATTAACTAATTTATCATCTTAATTTTTTCTAAGCTTAGTTCCAACTACTATAGTAATTGACATGAGTATGGAATCAACCATTCCAAACCTCCAAAGTAGTTCACTTTCATATTTATCCTATGCAATAAAGTTATAACATTCCTTTTAAATCACCTGAAATATGAGAAATTAAGTCATATCACCTATCATAGACATATAAAACAAAAATTTCATATTGTTTCCAAACTCCTCCATTGACTATTTTTTGTTTCCTACAAATATAATTTCATCCACATATGTTAATACCATAAATTTCTCTTTGATGAAAATTTTAACATATAAAATATGATACACTCCACATATTATAAACTTCAGTATCTTCATATAAGAGTCAAGTTTAGAATACCAATCATAAGATTCTTGTTTCAATCCATATAATGCATTCTTCAACCTAAAGACTTTATTTTCACTTTCACAAATCAAGAACCCCATAGGTTCTTTGGTGTATACTTACACTTTTAGAATTATATTTAATAAGTCTATTTTAAAATTAATTTGAAATATTTTATATCCCCTTTTCAAAAACACTTCTAAAAACAATATGATAAATTCATGTTATTCTACTATAGTAGAAGTATCTTCTACATAAACTCCCTAGACTTGGTTATACACATTATAAAATAATAAATTTCTTTTTTTTATTATAATACAAATTTAATTTAATTAATTTTGAAAGATCCACTTTGATCCAATAACATTATGATTTTCAAGTCCATATAGAATCTCCCAGGTCTAATTTTTATCTATATAATCTAGATCCTCATTTATGGACTTCACCAAATCCTCATCCTTAGATTCTTCTTCAAATGTTTTTGGATCCATATTAGATAACGAGGCTTTATAATCCATAGTAACCATCCTTGTTTTTTGTGTTGGTGAATTCTTTTCCTAAATAATTTTTTATGGATCAAATTTTGTCTTTTTTAACTTCTATTTTGAATAGGCTCAGGTTGTTCGACTATATCATCTTCCTCATATTATAATTTTAAATATTCATATATTTTAAACTCTTAGAAAAATTCCATAATTTCATCTTTTTCATCATTTCCTTCATTTATCTCATTCAAAAATTATCCTATAAAATTTTTATCCTCTTTTTATTAAATATTTTTAACATCATTACTTTCAATAATCATAACCAGAATTTTGTGGAAACATGATTAGGAATTTCTTTTCATTGAATATCCTCAGAAAAACTTTCATCTACAGTATCACCATATTTTCCATGTATTCCTTCTTTGTTCAAGATGTAGAATTTATTATAAAATACATGAAAATAAATCAAATATATATTTCTTCCATGCCACATATCTTAGGGTTTTCATTTTCTCCAAGGATGACATGAGCCAAGTTTTGAGTGTAGAATAAAATCTAAATTTCTTCCTTGAAGAAGTGACATTGAACATTACCTTATGTAATTAAGGATTTTTTTTCATATTATTTACCATTCTATTTCTTTGTTCAACTACTCAATTTCTTAATAGTGTTTGTACAGATGATACCTAATGCTTGATTCCATGATTATCAAGATAATTTTTGAAAATAATAAAGGAATACTTTATCCCATTATCGGATCATAAAGTCTTGATAGTGTGTCTAGTCTCATTTTTTTATTGATGAATGTAAAACATCATGAAATCTAGTACATCTCATTTTCACTACTTAAACATAACACATCCCATGCGACCAAAATCCATCAATAAAAAGTATAATGTACATTTCTCCATATGTTTCAAACATGTTCATTGGACCACATAAATCTATGTGTACAAGTTCAATAATATTGGATGACCTTTTATTTTTCTATTTCTAGAGATTACATATCTTTATTCCTCTCATGAATTTATCACATGTACATTATGTAGCATTATATAGGTTAGAAATATCAGTTACTACCTAAAATTTGGAGATAATATTCAATATATATTTATGTATATATCCCATCATACAATAAACCAAATAATTTTTATCATCCACTATGAGGAGACATATTTTTCTTGTAATAAAATTGATAAATATTTCCTCCATTCATCTATAACTTTACCATTTATATTCCATATTTTTTATTAAGTATTCCTTTATGATCAAATATAACTCCCAATCCTAAGTCACATAGTTAACTCACACTCAATAAATTATTTTTTAATCCATTCACATTCAACACTTATTCACTTTTGAGATCATCCCCAATAAGTTGGGTTATACCATTCCCTTTTATTTTCAATGTATCTCCATTTCTGAACATTAGAGTTCCATTAATTTTTTTTACATTATTTAGTATGTTACCTTTTCCAATCATGTTGGATTATAACCCACTAGCAAGGATCCATGTTCTATCATAATTGAAATCCTTGAGAGAAACCACTATAAGATTAAATTTTTATTTTATCATTATATCTTTCATGAGGGATGATTTGGTTTTATATATCCCTCCTATAATATAATTTCTTTATATGAAGAGTTACCGTATTCATTTTCTTATTCCAAGAGAGATTACATGTTATTTAGAAGGATAGAGTTTGGTTGTGTCTCATACAATCTCCATAGCCTTTTATATTTCTCATTCATGATAGATCTTTACCTATAAATGCTAGATTTCTTCCAAAAATTAGAGAAATTTAAATAATAACCATAAAAGGAGATGTGGAATATTTTGAAATTCTTCTTGGTCCATTATTATTTTCTTTTAATTCAAAATCTCTTCTCACTTCTAGGTAGTTGGACATTATGTGACCAAGAAATTCACAAAATGGTCACTTCCTTAGTGGAAAAAAAAGTTCCACATCTATTTACCACATATAATCATCTCTGAGGTAGTTTTTCTATTTATCCCCATATTTTTGTATTTTAAATATGATTCTATACTCTTTTTTTACTTTGTTTAACATAGCTTATGTATTATTTACTATAGACTCAGCCTCATAGTCAATACCATTTTTATCCATGAAGGTCTTAGGTCTAATATTTGTTAAAAATTGTTCGATAATGCCCCCATCCCTAGTAATCCATAGATATTGTTTACTTTATTACATTGTTACAAGATATAAGAGATCACTAGACAACTGATTGATCAGTTTAGTTGTCTTGGGAGACTGGATACATATATGATTTCAATATAAAATTGGAAAAATAAAACATAATATAAAAAACTTTCTTGAGACAATAAATATCATTCAAATATACCTTCTACATATGTCACAAACCAACCCAGGTCGACCCTAAACCGGTCACTCGAGCTGGTCCGCGACATGACCCGAGAGACATTCCCGATCCTCCCAGGCTGGAGACAAGCACCAAGGCATTAATAGAGGCTGTGGGAATGATTTCGCCCAATAAAAATAAATAAAGCATCAAAAATAACGCAGAGCAATGAAGAATAAATAAACCAAATAAAGTGACTAAACAATAACAAAAGGAAATAAAAATGACCAAACACGACGCCCGAACTAACTCCATGTGACCCAGCGGTCACTCTCCAACTCAACGGTCATGTGTCTCCCAAGGTGAGTGCACTCAAGTTGTAGCCTACACGACACTATAAATAGAAAAGAACTATAGGCGTGAGTATTAAAACTCAGTAGGCTAGCTCGATATCTATTCCCAATGAACTACCTTTAAAATAAAAGAAACATCATTTCATGTTTGAACTACAATTCCTAAAATTTAGTTTTTCTACACGTTACTCAAAAACAAAGTATGAGTCATTGCCCTTATTCATTTCTCAAAAACCCAAGTCAATTCCTTTAGTGAGGCGTTGGAATTTTCAAAGGTAAAGTGATGTTTACATTTTCAAAGTTGTACAAAGAGAATTAAATACTTTCAATTGAAAACCATTTTTTTTATAACCAAGTCAAAACCATTTTACCACTTTCCAAGAAAAACGATGCACAAAGTAAGTACAAAACAAGGGAAATGTAGAAATATAGACAAGTACCAATACATCACTCTAAGTAACTGAAAGCCCACAGACATGGGTGAACCTAGGAGATCGTGAAAAAATCTAGAACATACCATACATGTGACTCATCCTGAAGGCATGCCCTAACTTGATGATATCATGATGCCCTAACGCTCAGCATAGCCCTACATGGCCTAACCGAGGGGCCCAATCCCTATAGTAGTAATAACGTATTATTTTCCTGCTATGGGGCCACTAGCTAGTGTGTAATCCAACTAGTGCACCAATTGTTCTCAGAAAATTCACTCAATATGACAGATTCTCATGTCTCAAGTATTTAGAAAAGGGGGGGGAGTGAGCCAACCAATGTCAGCCGAGCATCCAATCACATACATATATATAATAATAAATATAATGCACAACAGACATCACCCCGAGCCTCTCCCTGGGACAACCTCTTGCCTTTAGACTACTGGAGCACCTGGGAGCCTCTAAGCATGGACTCCAAAATAATCAGTTGCAACCAAGGCACCAAAGTTACCCTAGGAGGTTTTTCATCAAAACATTTTCACTGTTTTCCATAAAGTTCCAAACGGGCATTAAACACATTTCGCAATCACCACTTTAAAAACAACCAAAATGCTTGTTCATGCTTTAGAAGAGATCCTTTATCATTAAAACCAAAACCACATTTAAAATTCTATGAATTAAGTTTAAAGGACAAACTTTCATTCTTTCAATACTGGGTGTTCGTTCATCGAGAAAATGTTTCAAGTGTCATGTATAAAATAAATAGCACTTTTTTACAAAACCAAACCAAACCATTTTATTTTCCAAATAAACCATAAGAGCCAACCGAGAATTTCATTGAACACAATGTGTGAAATATATAACAAGAAAACCCTATTTATCACATAAAAAGGTATAAAACACCACTTTGCACACCAAACAGTTAAATCAAGGATCATACACCAATAGTTATTAATTAAAAGAGGTGTAAAAATCATGAAATGCGTGAATCTTTAATTAAAAAGGAAAGTGAAAAGGGAAAATCCTACCTCGAGGTCAAGGAATGACGATGGCGCAAGCTCGGAAAGAAGGCGTGGTAATGGCGCTCACTCAGAAATGCCCCGCGCGAGTACTAAAAGGTCAAACCGATCCAAAGTAATATTTAATTAACAAAAACTCCCATCGTCCCAAGGTAATATTTATATATATATATGTATGTATGTATGTATGTATGTATGTATATATATATATTTATATCCAATGAAAATATCAAGGGAAAATAAACATAAAGGGTATACCAAATGGGGGGTTGTGAGTCGGGGCAACGCCGGTAGGTGCGGGTGCGCTGGGCAGCGGTGTTGTGGCTGGAAACAGGGCAGAAGGACAACAGGATGGGTGAGGGAATGCTGCTGGAGGTTTGACACACCAAGAGGGAGGAGGGGCCACTGGAGAAATATGGTCGGAGGGGAATCAACGCTGTGCTGAGTGAACAGGGGAGTCTCAAGCCAGCAGGAAAGAGCGCCGGGCTGGATGGGAAGCTGGCCGCGTCTAGCGGGGTTCGTGTCTGATGGAAAAGGCCACACCTGGGGGTGTGCCAAGCGGGGAAGAAGAAAATGGGGTAGGGGCGTGTGGGTTGCTTTGCGACGACGGACTGAGTGAGGAAGAGGCCAGGTGGGAGGGCAGTGTGCTGCATGCGGGGTAGCCGAGGCCAACCGTGGGTTGCTGCGCAAGGGAGCATGAGGCATCGGGGAGGATTGATGTTTGTTGGGCTGTTGTGTGCAGCGGCGACTAGAGAGGAGGTAGATTGAGGGATCTTTCTATGGGCTTCTTGGGCTGCGCAGTGAATGAGATCTGGAGGTCGGTGTTGGCTGCTAGAGAAGAGGAGGTCGGCGCTGCAAAGGGGAGAGGTGCGCCGACTGGGGAGAGTTGCAGCGAGGGAGGTTGGAAGGGAGAGAAGGTGATGGGGGCTGCTTGCACTGAATAAAGAGTAAGGAAGCCTAGGGGTATCTATTGTGGCAAGGAGTGAGGAGGAGGCGTCGAGTCACGTGTAGGCTGAAGGCGGCAGGAGGGCACGACAAGCGGGAGAGGATTTGGATGGGCTGCTCTGGAGAAGAAGAATCAGGGGGGACATGCGCGTGGAATAATAACAAAAGGGAAGAATAAAAAAATTAAAGAGAATAAAATAAAAATAAAAGAAAGAAAAAATAATAATACTACTACTAAACTAATAATAATAATAATAATCTTCAAAATGATAAAATTAATAATAATAATAATAATAATCTTAATAATAAAAAAAATTAATAATAATAATAACCATTAATAATAAAATAAAAAATAATAATTGGACTCATTTCATTTCAATAATAATAATAAAAATAATGAAAATCCCACACAGTTCCAAGGGCAAAGCCACGCGGTGTCGGGCTCCACCCTTGGGTCCAGCGACGTCACCCAAAATGCACATTTTTTTAATCAAAATCCAAGAATCCTCGGCCAGGACTCACCCTGGACCTTGGAAAAATATTCAAAAGTTGAAAAAAAAAATTAAATAAAATTAATATTAAGGGTCGGGGTGTGACAATTCTCCCCACCATAACACTTTCTGTCCCCGGAAATCCACGATACTATTCAGCTGGTCAATCAAAACTTACGGATTCCACACAACACGATCCAAACTCTTAACACATGGACGTTTCATCGACCACCAACGGGACTTAACCCTATTTCTCGAAACAAAATAGCAATAAGGGAGAGGCCCGAACGGACTCCCCACCATAAGAATTCAACTGGTACTTGCACCGGGTCTTACTCAAGCTGAAAGAAACACACCAAGAACACTTAAACCAGCCAGTTCTACCTGATTGGAATTGGTGATGAACTGAAAACTCCGTAAGAACCCAAAAAGGAACAAACACTGGCATTGCGCGAGGGACAAGTCCGTCATGCTCTTGTTTCAAGATGATAATTACACGACCAAGAAACCACAACAGACACGCTTAAAACTGTCTCACCACAATGATAGAGGCACAACCTTAACCAAGATTCTTAAAATTACCCCGGGGTTCCTGACTACGCGCCAGCTTCACTCAGAGGCCTTTTGGCTGGAGCTCTAATGGACGAAGCATCTCCTGCCTCGTAGTCAGGTTCTGGTTATCCCAATAAGGAACAGACATCTTTTAATTTGACAAAGGAAAAGATAGAGTTTTGAAATGATAAACCACGCTGGCATTGAAAACCAGAGTTTCATCAAACCCCACGACATTCCCAAAGATTTCAAACCCAAAACAACACTCGTACAACAGCCACGACAAAAGATCCATTACACTGGAAGGAAACATACATAATAAACTTTAAATAAAAACCCCATATTACATCACTTCTAAGAACTTCCTCTATGACGCTTTCTAGCAATACCTTGACAGAATCGTTGTAAATGACCCAAACGTCCGCAAACATGACAAGGCTTCAGAGCACTTGGGCACGACGGCCTCTTGTGAACCAACTTGCCACACTGGTAACACATGAAGATCTCCTGCTCTGAAGAGGGTGATGAAAGATCACGATTCCTTTTGATTCCATGACCTGCTTCATCGACTTTTAATCGCTTACTCATCTTCTTGTTGAAAGTTTACCCACTACTCTTGAGAATTGAAGAAGGAAGGACCACTTCGAGCACTCCTATCATCATGGCTTCGACATGAAAAGCTTGTCTCACCACATCGACAAAAGAATTTTGGTTGGACGCTGACACCTTCGACTGTAGATCAGGGTAGAGACCCGCCTTGAAGCGTCGAGCCTTCATGGAGACATCTGTAGCATACCCTAAATCATAAGGGACTAGCTCCACAAAGCGCTGGAAATATTCTGACCTAGATCTATCGACCTGCTACAAACAACACATCGCCATCCTTTTCCTCACCCTTTCTTCTTTAAAAAAATACTGATGAATGAATGAAGCCTTGAATAACTCCCAAGTAAGCTCTTGAAGGGGCTTGTTCCGAGTCACCGACTTCCACCACGTCCATGGTGAACATTCAAGCATGAAGGTCGCAAACTTGACCTTCAACGACTTGGGCAGCTCAACGAGGTCAAAGTCTCTTTCAATCTTCTGCAACCACTCCTCTCCTACGGAAGGGTCTACTTTCCCATAAAAGATAGGTGGATATAACTTCCGAAACTCAAGCACAAAATCCTTAGGTTGATCAACCACACTACGATCAGCCATCAAAGCTTCATGGGATAACTGCTAGATAAGAAAATCCAAAAACACAGTCAAGGCCAATTTAATAAATAAAAATCCTCAAAATCAAACACCGCATAGGTGACATGCTATAAAAACAGGTAAACAGTCTATCATAACATCAAAACTCTCCTTTTGGAAAACATTTTAAATTTAAAACAAGCTTAGTGGGTTAAACCTTCGCCCTTGGTATTCTTTAGAGTCTCAGTCACATGCATGTATCTATGCCACCCCGACCATCCATCCGCCATACTAGAAATCCATCCACATTTTGGCATATCACTATGCATGTGAGCACCCTTATGAACACCGATTCCAAAAACAAAACAACTTCACTTTTTTTTCAAAACAAATCATTCATCCCATTTTCAAAAACAACCATTTTTTTCTTTTCAAAACCAATTTTTTTTGTTCCAAATTTTCAGAAGTCTGGAGAAACCCAAAACAACTCAACAAGGAACTAGTGTCGGTGAGTGACTTGACAATATGGTTCGCGGCCATATGCCAAACAAGTCACCGACATAGAGAGCCTTTTTGGACCATGATCCTAGATCCACATGGCTTCCCAGGCCGTGCGGCTTAGGAGGACTATTAGCTCAACTCTCTTTGTCGTATCCCAATAACAAAACACTCCATAAAAAACCAAAGAAAATAATTAAACCGGACTTCCCATGGAATCCCGAGGATCAGAATGAGCAAGAGTTCGTGACACTCTTCCCGCACATACCCCTCGAGTCCCGAAAATCCTACTCCATCTACCTTGACATCCCAAATAACAAAGGGAGCTTTGAAAAGTGACGTTCTCTAAGAGTTGACCTACTCTGATACCATTTTGTCACAAACCAACCCAGGTCGACCCTAAACCGGTCACCCGAGCTGGTCTGCGACATCACCCGAGAGGCATTCTTGATCCTCCCGGGCTAGAGACAAGCACTGGGGCATCAATAGAGGTTGTGGAAACGATTTCTCCCAATAAAAATAAATAAAGCAGAAAAAAATAATGCAGAGAAGCGCCAAATAAAAAAACCAAATAAAGTGAATAAACAAGAACAAAAGGCAATAAAACTGACCACACACGACACCTGAACTAACTCCATGTGACCCCGTGGTCACTCTCCAACTCAACGGTCAAGCGTCGCCCAAGGAAAGCGCACTCAAGCTGTAGCATGCACAACACTAAAAATAGAAAAGAACTATAGGCATGAGTATTAAAACTCAGTAGGCTAGGCTGGTATCTATTCCCAATGAACTACCTTTAAAATAAAAGAAACATCATTTCAATTTTGAACTAAAATTCATAAAAGTAATGTTTTCTACACGTTACTCAAAAACAAAGTACGAGTCATTGCCCTTATTCATTTCTCAAAAACCCAAGTCAATTACTTTAGTGAGACGTTAGAATTTTCAAAGGGAATGTGATGTTTACATTTTCAAAGTTGTACAAAGAGGATTAAATACTTTCATTTGAAAACCATTTTTTTAAACCAAGTCAAAACTAGTTTTCCACTTTCCAAGAAAAACGATGCACAAAGTAAGTACATAATAAGGGAAATGTAGAAATACATAAAAGTACCAAAACATCACTGCAAGTAACTGAAATCCAACAAACATGGGTGAACCTAGGAGATCGTGAACAATCTAGAACATATCATACATGTGACTCATCCGGAAGGCATGACCTAACTTGATGATATCATGACACTCTAACGCTTAGCATAGCCCTATATGGCCAAACCGAGGGGCCCAATCTCCATAGTAGCAATAACTTAGTATTCCCCACCTATGGGGCCACTAGCCAGTGCGTAATCCAACTAGTGCATCAATCGTTCTCATAGAATTCACTCAATATGTCAGATTCCTATGTCTCAAGTATTTAGAAAAGGGGGGTGAGCCAACCGATGCCATCCGAGCATCCAATCACATACATATATATAATAATAATAATAATGCACAACAGACATCACCATGATCCTCTCCCTGGGACAACCTCTTGCCTTTAGACTACTCGAGCACCTGGGAGCCTCTAAGCATGGCCTCCCAAATAATCAGTTGCAACTAAGGCACCAGAGTTACCCTAGTAGGGTTTTTATCAAAACATTTTCATAGTTTTCCATAAAGTGCCAAACAGGCATTAAAGACATTTTGCAATCACCACTTAAAAAGAACCAAAACACCTGATCATGCTTCATAAGAGATCCTTTATCATTAAAACCAAAACCACATTTGAAATTCCGTGAATTATGTTTAAAGTCCAAAATGGCATTCTTTCAATATTGGGTGTCCGTTCGTTAAGAAAATGTTTCAAGTGTCATGTATACAATAAACGGCACTTTTTTACAAAACCAAACCAGGCCATTTTATTTTCCAAATAAATCTTAAGAGCTAACCGGGCATTTCATTGAACACGAGGTGTAAAATATATAACAAGAAAACCATATTTATCACATAACAAGGTATAAAACACCACTTTTCACACCAGATAGTTAAAACAAGGATCATACATCAATAGTTATTAATTTAAAGAGGTGCGAAAAGCATGAAATGCGTGAATCTTTAATTAAAAAGGCATGTGAAAAGGGGAACTCCTACCTCGAGGCCAAGGAGAGACGACGGCGCAAGCTCGGAAAGAAGGTGCGGTGATGGCGCTCACTCAGAAATGCCCCACGTGGGTCCTAAAAAGTAAAATCGACCCAAAGTAATATTTAATTAACAAAAACTCTCATCGTCCCAAGGTAATATATACATATATATATATATCCAATAAAAATATCAAGGGAGAATAGACATAAATGGTATACCAAACGGGGGGGCTGTGAGTCGGGGCAACGCCGGTAGGTGCGGGTGAGCCGGGCAGCGGTATCGTGGCCAGAAACAGGGCAGAAGGACAGGGGGCTGGGTGAGGGCACGCTGTTAGAGGTTCGTCGCACCAAGAGGGAGGAGGGTCCGCTAGAGAAATCTGGTCGGAGGAGAAGCGGTGCTGCGCTGAGTGAACAAGGGTGTCTCAACAGGGGGCCAGGTGCGCCAGAAGGAAAGAGCGCCGGGCTGGATGGGAAGCTGGCCACGTCTAGGGGGGTCGCATCGGACAAAAAATGTCGCACCAGGGGGTGCTCCAAGAGGGGAAGAAGAAAAGGGGGTAGGGGCGTGCGGGCTGCTGTGCGGCGACGGACTGAGTGCGTGGGAGGCTAGGAGGGAGGGCATTGTGCCGCATGCAGGGTAGATGAGGTCAACCGCGGGTTGTTGCGCAACGGAGCAGGAGGCGTCATGGAGGAGTGCTGGTCACTGGACTATTGTGTGCTGTGGCGGCTAGAGAGGAGGCCGAGCGAGGGATATAGCTCGGGGCTGCTTAGGCTGCATGGTGAAGGAGATCCGGAGGTCGGCACTGGCTGCTAGAGAAGAGGAGGTCGGTGCTGCAAAGGGGAGAGGTGTGCCGACTGGGGATAGTTGCAGCGAGGGAGGTTGGAAGGGATAGGAGGCATTGGGGGCTTCTTGCGCTGAAGGAGGGGTAAGGGAGCTCGGGGGTTGCGGTTGCGGCAAGGAGTGAGGAGGATGCACCAAGTCACATGCAGGCTGAAGGCGGCAGGAGGGTGTGGGGAGCAGGAGAGGATCCGGCTGGGCTGCACTGGAGAAGAAGAAGCAGGGGGGAAATGTGCATGGAAGAATAAAAAAATGGAATAATAAAAAAAATAAAGAGAAGAAAATAAGAATCAAATAAAGAAAGAAATAAATAATAATAATAATACTAAACTAATAATAATAATAATAATCTTCAAAATGATAAAATTAATAATAATAATAATCTTAATAATAATAAAATTAATAATAATAATAACCATTAATAATAAAATAAAAAAATAATTAGACTCATTTCATTTCAATAATAATAATAATAATGTTGAAAATGCCATGCAGTTACAAGGTCGAAGCCGCGCTGTGTCGCACGCTGCCCGTGCGTCCAGCGCCGTCACACAAAATTCGTGATTCTTTTAATCAAAATCCTAGAAACCCTGTCCAGGACTCACCTCGGACCGTGGAAAAATATTCAAAAGTAGAAAAAAAAATAATTAAAGAAAATTAATATTAAGGGTCGGGGTGTGACACCATATCCTAGGGAAATTAAAAAAATAAAGAGTGATCTTGGATTCTCAATATAGAAAAGTGTACACTGGAAGATATCATGAGTAGATAACTCATTAAGAATATTATATAGTGGATAATCAATACATATTCCATTTAATTAGAAACTTGAGCTTTAAAATATATCCAGGGAAAGTATCAACATAACAATCACTTGGATAATAATAACTGAAATTTTAATAAAGTAAATATATAATGTTGGACGTCATGATCTAACCATCAATGCCTCTTCTAATACATCATAAACCTAACCCTAAAAGCCTTATTCTAATACATTTCAATGAATTGGTATACACTAAATACCCAACTAATTTGGAAAACTATTTATCTCATGAGACCTATCGATGCATCAAGTGGAAATCTATAACTGGACCTTACCCTTTACTTAAATATTTTCAATGTATTCCTCATATATTAAATCAACCATATAATATATTATTAATATAATTATTGAATCTATAATATGTAACATCAATATTTCTCCACTAAATAATACAAATTTTTTATTAAGATTTGTTTAAGAAACACCATATATTTAAATGGAAAACGGTTAAGACAAAAACAAATTAGATGATACTGAATATATCAATGATATAGAAAATATGTTCATAAAATAGAAAAATAATGTTTAATAAATAATTTATAATAACATAGAATATAATGAAAATAAAGTTAATGATATCAAAATAAGATATAATATATTAATAGAAATCCATAAATAAATTTTAAATGAAGGTTTCAAATAAAGGAAATTAATTTGAGAATTAGGGAGGAAAATGGAATAAAAATAATAAAAAAATAATCTTTCTTAAATTTTTCATAAATTTGTTCTCAAAAAGTTATATATCACATTCAAAATTCACTTAAACCTTTTAGAAAATAATTTCTTTTTATTTTAATATAAATACTAAAAATCAAATAATAATGGGAAAAGGAGTTTATTTGAAAACCCATAGATACTTATAAAGGAATATTTATAATCAATAAATTCTATGATGGTTTAAAAATCCATTCATTTTTTATACATTAAAAATAACATTTCTTTTACAATTTGTTAAATAAAGTCAAAAAAAAATATTTGGAAAACATTTAAAGGATTCCTTTATAAAACACTAAAACTAAATTCAAGTAATGCTGAAAATTACAATAAAAAATCATTTAAGAATAAAAAATAACATTCTTGAATCATTTTAGAAAATATTTACATGGAATAAAAATATTCTTGACTAGAAATAAACATGGTTTTTCTTGCAAAACATTATTTCAATATTTGAGCACCTAAAAGTGTAAAATTTAAAATAAAAACAGGAAACCATATAAATAACTATAGTAGAATAGAATTTAAGGGGTTTAGTAATTGAAATATCATATAATTCTTCCAATTTAAATTAAAATACAAATAATTTTAAATAAGAGTGGGTTTATAAGATAAACCTTTATAATTTTAATAACTTTTCAATCAAAACCTATTAAAAGATGAAACATGAATCGAAATATAAAATACCATGAATAAATATGAATTAATGATATAATATTTCAAGGTGTTAGTATATAAAATATATAAATTAAATTAGGTGAATAATATAAACTTTGTCTTGATGGACTGAAATTGAGATAAAAAACTCTTAACTTTGATTCCAACTTAGTTGAATGCATTATGTCCTCATGAATAATCAATTATATTAAATTAAATAATTTTTTAAGAATTATTTATAAAAATTCCATTTTTAATTTCCTTTTATAATCATTTTTCATCCATTCATTTCATAGATCTTTCTTACATTGATCACTTAAGGTTGTACAGTTAATTTATCAAAAATTACTTCAATATATTAATTGTGGTTAAAGGTGTTATTAAATGGTTCATTTATATATATATATATATATATATATAATTTTAATAATTTCATTAATATCATATTTTATTATATAAAAATTTATAATCATCCATTAAAGGCGGTAATATGAAAATTAATCACAGTGCTACATGGTGGTGGTAGTTCGCACATATGTATGAATAACGTTATCATTTTCCAAATAATTGTAGGACAATAAGGTATATGATATTTTATGTTTAAAAAATAATTATTATCTCATTAATATCATATATATTCATCAAATGAGTCTTTATAACTAGACATGTTTTGTAGTGATGAAAAACAAATTACACAGCCATGTGGAGATTGTAGTATGTACTTACGCATGAGTGATGGTTTCATTTTCCATAGGATAGAAAGGAGATAGAAAATGGATGTACCATTAGCATAAAAACATTTTGGTATATTATTATACATATTTTATTATATTAATATTTTTATTATACATTCATGTAAGGTTTAAGAAGATGGGAACTTGGAAAATCTTGGTAAGAACATTTACCTCATTGTTTGGTAATCTCCATTAGTTTGCAGCTTATGCCTTCTTGAAGTGGTCTTATAGTGATACCAAAACCTATAGGTTGAGAAAAATAAATTTTGGAACGTATTTTGGTAGAAAATAGTTAAAATAAGTGGCTCATTAAGTGTGTATAAGAGAGGATATGATTTTTACTTTTATAAGTGAGGTGGGTGTGAAACTTGTAAATAATTGAAAATTTATTATTAAATATATGTATTACTCAATTCAACCAGATAAAAACTATAATATATTAAAATATTTTAAATTTAAGCTTAAAAAATAATAGACTAGTGATATTTTAGAAAGTGTTTCATGTTATATGGAATCCTTATCCCTTTATTTTAACCCTTTTAACTCATTTTACCCTTAATTAAGGTGATAAATATTTACCATGATTACCATTACTTATGAACAAAAATTAAGTTAAATGTACTAAAAAAATTAATTATTTTGATTCAAAATATTTAATCTATTTTAAAATATTAAATTTCTAAAATTTGTAAAAATTAATTTTAATATAAGTTTATAAAAGGGAACAAAAACCCATTTTTAGAACAATATACGTTTTAAACAAAAAAATGATTTTATACCAAATTAATTTATAATATTAATTACCATGGAATTAATTTTATTAGGTTAAATAAAAGGATACTTATTTTAATTTAAAACCAAAGAAACCCTGATGTAACTTTGTTAATACTTTATTAGAAAATAAGAACCAAAAAAATATTTGAATAAAAACATTACTTAGAATATCGAAATGTCAAAAATATATTTATAAGTTAAAATTTATATTTATAAATGAAATATAATAACTTATAAGTTTATATTTGTTCTAAAAAAATTTTTTATAAACATTCTATTAATTATTATTTCCTGATAATTTCCTAAAATCCGTAGTATTTGTAAAAATTTTATTTTTTATTTTCCACCCAAAAATCAACTATTTTTTAAAAATAACAATAATTAAACATAATAAAAATTTTACATGGTGATTTAATACATGAAAATCATTTCATAAAATTAAAATTATAAAATTTTGGAAATTTTCTTTTAATCAAATTCTGGAATAAATATATTTGAATTATATTATGATATATATCTCATATCTTTCACTAAATAGATATTGACACCACATTCTCAGGAAATTTTTTATGGATACCAACTCAATGTCATTGGGTGGATAATTTTGTTCATGAATATTTTTAAGTGTCTTCATTCATAATCCATTGAATCTATCATTATTCATAAGGATTCATCTAATGCTTTGATTTAATAAATCACTATATATAACAAAACCATCCCTTCTTGGTGGTAATATTAATATAGGTTCATTGACCAATATCCACTTTAATTATTAAAAAAAATTATTCTGAAAATATAAACAAACCCCGTTAACATGTCAACTTGTAATGGGTTATTTAATCATGAATATTTTTTAACAAAGTTTTGATTGTAACCTAATAATAGAAGGAAACTACATACCTTGGTTATGTTTGTTAGTGTATTCCATTCTCTAACAACATTTATATATGATGGATAAAAATATATTCCATCCTTAGGCACAATATAGATAAGAAAATGAATTTTCTAAATCCATAATTCACACTTAATAAATTTCCCATATAAATCATTCCATCTGAGGCTTTAAAGAATGATTCTCAAATGTATTTTATTCCCTTAAAATCTTTTAGAGTATATGATGATATCATCAATAAATACAAACAAATATCAAAATACTCATTAAATACTCTATAAACCATATACATAAAAATATAGGATGCATTAGTCAATTCGGAGGGCATTACTGTAAAATCATAAGGTTTATACATTGTGTTAAATTTCGTCTTTAGAATATATTCCTTATTTAAACACAAATAATGATACCCAAGATATATATAAACCTTTTAAAAATATTGAGCACCTAGAAGTTGATCAAACAAGTCATAAATTCATTGCATAGGATAATTTTTCATTATTTTAATGTAATTTATTTCCTCGCAATCAATGAAAAATCTCATATACCAATTCTTATTCTTAACAAAAATATTTGGGTCTCCTCAAGTTGATGAATCCCATAAAACACAAATCATATAATTGTTTCTTCAATTACACTAATTCCACAATTTCCATTCTATAGGGAATATTATATATAGGTTTTTTATCATGGATGAGTTCGATAGAAAACTCAACTTCATTATTTGGTATATTTATAGGTAAATCATCATGAAAAACATCAATGTATTCCTAAAAAATATGTATATATCTTATTCTAAGGTTGTATTTTCCATATATGGGCTTTGTTCTTTCTTATTCTCCAAAAATATTATTTAGGTGAGCTATTTTAGGTGGAGAAAGACATGATTAAGATGATGTATTGTACCCTCTAAAGTTAAGGTATTCCACTTCTATATCTCAAATCACAATATCCTTTAATTGGATATAATTTTATTCAATATAATTTGAAATCCAATCCATACCATAGATTATATCAAATTTAACCATAAGTATAATAACCAATTTTGAAAATAGGTTATTTCTAGGAATCATCATATGAATTGACTGACATATAATTATTTCAATAATATTTACCCTAGGAGTCTTGATTTAAATTTTCCTTTTTAAGGTGTTAGGGATGGAAGTTATAAAATATCACAAGGATCCTTAATCAAATAAATCATTAGATAAATCCGAGTTTACAATAAAAAACCTACCACCACATATTTAGGGACTTCAAATTCAGCTATAGTAATAACATAGTCTTTTCATTCCCCCTTACCCTATTATGTGGAAGGTTCCCTTAACACTTGGTGAATTGGTTTGAATAATTCCTCATATCCCTATATTTAATTCACTGGATAGATGTATTTTCTTTATTATCCTTGAATTCATGATCCAAATGTACCATATCTCCACACTTGTAATAAAATATCATTACCTTTAATCATTTACCAAGATGGTTCTTTCCACAATTATCATATTATGGAAATCAAGTCATTCATTTCTTCTTCTTTGATGAATTTCCTTATCCTGGGTTCTTAGTCAACACCTTCTTTTCTTGACTACCTTTGAAGTCATAAAACCTATTAAATTATTTACCTATCATTATGGAACAAGATATTATATCTTAATAAGATGAAAATGTTGGGGATACCAGTTCCCTTTCAAGGTTTAGGTTAAGAACATGAAATAAATTTTCAATCTATCTTTTCAAATTATGTATGTAGTCTGTTTCATGACTAAATAATCTTGTGAAGATATCCTCATATAAAAAACACTTTCCCCTTCTTTCTAGTTTAATTTGATTAATATTCTCTTTATATTATCTCATTTCACTTAACAAAGATATTTCTTTTAAGAATATCACTTTAAAATTTATCCATTTCAAGTATTCTATTTCATAATATTTTTTAGATGTTGGGATCAATGGACAACATTTATCAGCATCTCCTTTCAAAAAATATACTTCTAGTATAAAATTTTCCCATTCATTACATCCCAAATACTATAATTTATTTTTAATATACTTGATCCATTTCTTAGATATTAATGGAATAATATTTATATTAAATATTAAAAGTCTTTTTTTCTCATAAAGCAATCCAACATATGTGAATAGTGTTGTGGAATAATATGTTTCTCTATATAGTAAAGGTTATTTGTCATATCCTGGTTCAGTTCCCTCAATTTAGACATAATATACTTAGATACAACACCCACAGTATCCATTTTCTCATAAGTACAATCCCTATATTGACTAGGAATGTTGGTGTGACTTCATTTTCTTCTACTAGGTACCATATCTAAATAATATAACACACATAATTATATTTTAAAATCATATATATTGATCCATAACATACAAATTGTTAAAATTTGTTAATGATTCTAAGGTTTTATCTTAAATCTTATTCTATCCATGTTCCACTAAAATATATCTCACAAGGGTCCAACAAAACATACTTTAATACCAAATATAATTCCCCCAACTCAAGTAACCTAGATCTTATAGATAATTTATTAAATTTCTACAAGATACAAGAGATCATAACATAAATTATCAATTAGTTTAGTAGTCTTGGGATACTAGATACATACAAAACTCCAATATTACATTGTAAAAATAAAACATATCATAAAAATCCTTCTTGCATCATTACTGATCATTCAAATATCACTTATTCATATCCATGGGAAAGTAAAAATAATAATAATGGGTGATAGTATATGATTATAGTGGGAAATCATAAAATGGAGTCTATCATGATTATATAAGGTATTAACAATTTCACATAGTAGATAATAAATACAAAATCCATTTAATCAAAAACTTCAACTCCAAAATTTATCTATATAAAATATCAATCTAACAATAAAATGGTCTATAATAATTGATATCATAATAAAGTAATTTCATAATCTTAGACATCATAATAGTATTGTAAAGTACTCATGCCAATACATTATTAACCTTACCATCAAGTCATTGTGCACATACATTTCAATAAATGGGTATGTATACACTAAGTACCCAAATATTTGGCCAACTATTTGTCTCATGATACTTGTTGATGCATCAAGGGGCTATATATAGTTGTACTTGAACCATCACTTATATATTTCAAAATAATTCATCATAAATTTAATCAAAAATATATTGTAAATAATAAACATGCCTTATAAATAAATAAATATTCTTATTGAATCAAGATTAGAGAATATCAATATTTCCTTAGTAAATGAAATAATTTTATTATTAAGCTTCCTAAAACTAATACTTTATATTGAAATGGTATACAGTTATGAAAATATAAAAGTATTAGAAATAAAATTAAATGTATATATTATTCTATGAATATGGACTTGAAGGAGAAAATAATATTCAATTAATAAGGTATAGTGATAGAGAACATGATCACAATAAAGTTAATGATCTCGAAATAAGTTATAATATATAAATAGAAGACTTTCAAGTCATAAAAAATGAAGGTTTTAAATTAAGGAAATACATTTAAAAATAAGAGGGTAAAATTGGAAGCAAAACACTAAAATTAACCTTCACTAAAACTTAAGTAACTTTTTCTTAAAAAAATTATAATTCATTTCCAATATTCTTTTCAACCTTTTGTAAAATAATGAAATTTATTATAATATAAAATATAATAATTCACATAATGAAAGGAAAATATTCTCTTTGAAAAAACTTGGGTTATTATAAAACTAAATTGATAAAGAAAAAAATATAATGGTGGTAAATTTTTTTCACACTATATATGTTAAAAAGAAAATTTTGCATACTTTTGAAAAGAAAGTGAAAAACAACCTGCTAAAAAAATAAAAAATTCATTTATAAAAAAAATAAAAGAAAGTAAAATATGTTTGAAAATGAAATTACAAAGTTATTAGATAATATAAAATAACATTCTTGAATAATTTTAGAAAATATTAACATGGAAGAAAAATATTCTTTGATCAAAGTGAGAAATAAGGTTAGTTTTTCATACAAAAAAAATATTTCACTCTTTGAGAACCAAATTTAGGAAAAGATTAAAGAAAAATAGGTAAAATATATAAATAATTATAGGATAAGAAAATATATGGTTTTTATGAATATAAATATAATATAACTCTTATTATGTGAATTTAACATGAACAATCGAAAATAAGAGTGAGATTATAAAATAAACCTTTGCAGCTTTCATAACTTCTAAATAAAAATACCTTAAAATAGAAAAGTTGAATTGAAACTTTGAATAGAATTAATATAGATTAATTAATGATATAATATATCAAAGGTTTAGTTTGTGTACTTTATAAATTAAATTAGGTGTATAATATAAAATATATATCAATGGAGTGGAATTGAAATGAAAAACCCTTACCTTGGACTATTTCTTTGTCAAATTCATTATATTCTACTGAGTTATCAAAATCAATTTAATTAATAATTTATTGTGAAAAATTTTCATATATATTTTATTTTTTAGTTTCCTGTTATAATCATTTTATATCCATTCATTGAATATTTCTTATTTATAATGACTATATATGGTTGTTCAGTCAATTTCCCCAAAATTACTTCGGTATATTAACCATAGTTAAATGTGATATGAAATGGTTCCTTAATATCAAAAAACTTAATAATTTCATGAATATCATTTTATATAATTTTATAATCATCTATTCAAGGTGATAATATAAAAATTAATCATGTTGCTTCAAAGAGTTGGTAGTCTAAACACATGCATAGGTGACATTATCATTTTCCAATGTATGTTAGTGTAAGAAGGTAGATGATATATTTTATTTTTAGAATCATAACTATACATTTGAGGTGATGATAAAAAAACAAATTACACTATTACATGGAGATGGTAGTTCATACATATGAATGAGTGATTTATTTATTTTTCATAAGATGAAAAGTAGATAAAAAATAGATATACCATTAATATAACAACATATAATTATATTAAATACACCGATGTAATTTTTTTTTATTGTATATTTGTGGGAGGTATAAAAATAAAGTAATTTATAAAATCTTGATAAGAACATATACCTCTTACTTTAGTAATCTCATTTAGCTTACAGCTTAAGCCTTTTTAATGTGGAATGTTGTTGAGAAAATGAGATATAGTTTAATAAAAAAATATTGGGAAGGGATTTAGGATTTTATTTTAAAAAATAAATTTATCAAGAAGTGTGGAGAAGATAGGAGAGGATGTGACCTTTTATAAGTTTGGTGGGTGGGAAAATTTTAAATACTTGAGACATTATTATATAATATATGTATTGCTCAAGTAAATTGTATCCAAATTATCATATATTAAATTATGATAAGTTTAAGAAAAAAATAAAACTAACCAATGATATTTAAGATATCATTTTTATTATATTTAATCCTTATCCATTTATTGACACATTTAACATATTTTACCCTTAACTGAGGTCATGAATATTTACCATGATTACAATTCATTATAGAAAAAAAATTAAGTTGAAATTATTACACAATATTAATTATTTTGATTCCAAATACATAATCCATTTTAAAATATTCTATTTCTGCGAGTGGGAAATTTTATGTTAATGTAATTTCATAAAATTCCATAAAAACCATTTTTAGAAAAATGATCATTTTAAGCTTAAAAATTATTTTATTCCAAAACGAGGTAGAATGTTTAATACCATGCAATTAATTGGATTATTTTAAATAAAATTAAACTTATTTGGATTTAAAACCAAATATAAATATAAATTGACCTTATTAAAACTTTATTAAAATAGTGGAAGGAAAAAAGTATTTCATTTTAATAAAAACATTACTTAGAATTTCAAAATATCAAACATCGATTTCTTAGCTAAACTTTATATTTTCCAATAAACTAAATGAATAATAAATTTATATTTTTTCTAATTTTTTTTTAAATTTCAATTTATTCTTATATATTTTTTATTTCATAAAAGTTACAGTATTTTTCAAATCGGTATTTTTCATTATTCACCCAAAAATCGAATATTTATCAAAAATAAAAAAAATTAACCCTATTCTAATATCAAAATAATGAATTAAAAAATTAAATTATACTCATGAAATTCATATTATAAAATTTTGGAATTTATCTTTTAATCACATTCCTAAATAAATTTTTGTGTATTATGTTATATTTTATTTATAATTAAAAGTTTACTTACTACAACTAATGCTTAGGTTCTACATGTTGATATTTTATTAACCCTTTTTAATAGTTCTTCGTCATATAATCTTAAAAACTCTAATTTCATATTTATCTCACATATATTTATTCCTTTTTTATTTTTATTATTAAATATAACCACTTCTTCCTCAAAATATTCAATCTTTATTTCCCTTTCCTTATGAAATATGTTCAGATATTCAATTGTTTGACTTTATCCTTTATCTTCGTATTGGGGTTAATAAATTCACCAAAACTTGTATAGCCTAATTTTTTTATTTATTACTTTTTAAAGTTTATCTATTCCATATTTAAACTGATTCACATATTCAAAAGATACTATCATAAAAAACCCATTATATTATTCATCTTTGTTTGAATATCATGATTACTAAGAGCTCCTTCTAACTCCGGTATGAAGTATATAACTCATTTAGGTTAATAATTTTTATTTTCTTCATAAATAACCATTTTAATCACTTTTATCATGATATCTTATTCATATTATATAAATTTTATTTCTACTCTTTATTGTTTGTCCTCATTAGTTTCTTCCCTCTTACTTTCAAGACTACTGATTTGGAACTTAAATATCGAATAACTTCCTTGTTTGAGATATTTTTAAGAAGGAAATATTCTATTTTTCATTTTAAGATATTCATTTTCTTATTTCTCACTATTAATCCTTTTATGGTGATTAAATAAAATATTTCCCACCTTTCTACATTGAAAATAGGAAAGGGGTGGTTTATCATCAAATCATTGATTTACCCTTTTAAACATTCTTTAAAGGATTGAGAGAAATTCATCATAAATTTTTTCTTCTAATTATTATTCACCATTAATTTTTAGATTTTATATATATTTGAATGATATTTATTTATTGACATATTTTATATTTCCCTTAGACTTTATTCTCACCTGATAATTCATAAGACTATTGTGTGGGTCATCAAGAGAAAGTTCAAATATATTTATTTCTCCTTAATAAAACATCATCAAATTGAAGTTGGGTTTAAGGCTTATCAATATTTTATTTACAATTTTTATATCTTATATAAAATCTCTAAGGCCCTTTATGGCTCTAAAAATACCAGTGATGTGATTAAATAATCCATCTGGACTTTCATCGGAATACAGTTTCAGTTTATCAAGATTATTATGTGACAGTTCAATTTTTTCATCCTTCAAATTGTTTTCACCTTTATAAATACTAAAACATTTTCCCCAAATATATTTTATAGTATAATAACCCATCACTTTAATGTATATATATGATTAAATAAAGCACTAGTCAAATAATTCTTTGACATTGCATCTATATAAAGAATATTTTTATCTCATTCAGTCATAGACAATCCCAAAGAATCACTAGCACAAACACCTTAAATATCTATAGTGAATACATATAATACAAGAGATATAAGATTATTTATCATCATGTTTTTTCATATATTAAAATTTACACCAATGAAATATGGAATTCCTATTGCATTAATATAATTTTACTTGATGACTATTGTAACACCCTGATATTTTATGAGAAGTATATTTTTTATGTCTTATGTTATACACAACATCAAAGTAATCTTTCACTACACACAACACTATCTTGGCTTGCGTTATACGGAAAAGCAACCTTCCTCGATAGCATGTGTTGTACGCAATATCAAGTTTCACTAAACAACAATATGTTATTAAAATATTATATAAACTAGCCATTATGAATATTATTAACTAAATTTTGAATTTTATAACATTATTATTCATCTTACACATTTTCTACAACATGGTATGAGAATAAAATAAATTTTTCGGGTAAAATAAGTATTTTTCAAAAAATGCAGTTTTGTCGCCTTTTGATGGCGCACCAACTTAAAATCTAGTTTTTGACATGTTTATAAGTTCAATTTGTAAAAATAAAATTCTTATTTGGAATCAGGATATAAAAATTTACATTGGATAAATGTTTCATATTATTCTGATAACTTCTATATTTTAATGAATAGTAAAAAACACGCTATATTTTAATTAAAAACAACTTTTTTTCATCGCAATAATTTATATGGTTAAATTATAATATTTAATGGTTTTAAAGTATAAATAGAATATATTTTTACCATTTAATATAACTTATGTCATTACCAATAATTTTACATTGAATTCATAGGTAAAAACATTTCAATATTTGGCAATATTTTAACTTTTAAAACCCGTTTTCATAACAACGGGATTAATTTTAAATTAATTACTGCAAATTCTGTTTTTCGAATTTTGAAAAATTGATTTCATATTTGGATTTAGTGGGTCCAAATTATGTTAATAGGTTACTTTTATTTTTTTGATATTATGAATAGTAACTACGGTAATTTTTATTTACTGTAGTTAAAGGTAAATCGGGTAATTAAGGGTAAAAATAAGATTATAAAATTACCCTAACACCTGTCATAATTCTATTGGATGACTAAAAGTCGAACCTTATCACCTAAGGGTCAGAATAAATTTATTTTATGGACTTTTTACCATTAAGATAATTTAACTATTATTAAAACCAAAGAAAGTGACAACATGTCAATCACTTAAATATTATAAGTATAATAATTTTAATTTAGTAATAAACTTCATGAAACATAGAACATGAATAGTCTCAAGAAATATAATGAAATTATATACATCATTTGAATTTATTTATAATTTTTAGGGATTAAATAATTATCATTAAAGGTGACACAATAGTGATGTTGAAATTATTTTATTGATTGAAATATCAAATGAATGGTTTAAAAAATATTAAAATAAATATTATATGAAATATTTAATGTAATCCACTAATTTTCTAGATAAATATGACATGTTATGAATCTATTTAAGCTTTTAGTTATAATATATCCTCTATGTAGATTTTATTTAAATTCAAAAATATGAATAGTGTCAAAATTGACACTATTGTTATTTTATAAACATAACATATTATAAAATTGTTTAAAAATCATAAAAATATTTAAAAATTATAAATTTAAATTTATAAGGTATAAAATGTCATAAATTATCTAATTATGGATAATTCATAACATATAAGTAATTATTTATAATGATTTAAAATTTAGAATATTATTACCAAAAATAAAATTAAATAGATTAAATAAGGATAAATCAATTTGATAAGGTTTAAAATAAATTCACAACATGTCTAAATTTTATTTTTTTATGATATTACAACCCTATATCATATAATATTTTGATTTGAGTCATTTTTGGAGGTTTTTAATTGGGGTTGGAATTTATTACAAATTAATATTTCTTATAATTCAAAAGATGCCCTTCTCCTCCCTTATAAAAGGGAACATCCCCCCTCTCCTCCTAACACCACTTTGAGACTTCAAGCTCGGCCACACCCTACCAATTTATATTCTCCACTTCCCTAGAAACATACTATAGGTCCTGTTCTTATTCAAAGACCAACTTTAGTGCCCTAAGAGGAGGTTAAGAAGAGAAGCGTCAAAGAAGAGGTAATATCATTTACCGATTCTTTCCATTTTATTTATTCTTCTACTTCTTCTTATTTATTTGTTTCATAATAAATTAATAACATCAGTATCACTCATATACTGATATTTTATTATGAAAAAACCCTATTTCACCTTCTCTCCATCCTACGGAAAATGAAATCACTGCGCGTGCGTACGTACGGAATACCGTCTCCAGGCCGTGGTGTAATCTGTTTTTCACCACCACCTTACATGGATGGGTATAATGGTGTAAATAATAACTATATATGATTATTATAACATGATAATAATTCTGAGACATTCCATATTCCACTCAAATACCATTCAATAGTTATGGGAACGATATCATCGCTCGTGCATACGTACGGACTACCATCTCTATGATGGGATGTGACTCATTCTACATGATCTTCATTGAATAATGATTATATAAATGAATTTAATGAATAAATATGATATATATTACACTAATACCACTATTTAAATAATTTATCTATAACCTAAAAAGAGTAATAAGAATTTATTCGACATGACATGCATAAGAACATAAAGCAATAAACACCCGAATAACAAGTAGCAATGAAATATTACTAATAAAAAGATACGAATATGACCATATATGATATCATAACAATGAATATGATTCATTAATAAGTAAATAACATTTTTTAAATAATTATACAGGAGTTTCGGATATGTACAAAGCATATCAGACCTAAGGTAAGGGAAGATCTCACAATCTCATTTTTATTTGAGATTGTTTATACTTCTAAAATTACTAGGGCATATTTATCATCCACAACCATGTTTCCTCAATATGTAATATTATTTATATCCTCCTACAATTTTTTAAATCCAATTTTACTTATTGGTGAAATTTTAGTAAAATATATGAAAGAAATCTTTTGTTGTTTTCAGTACGAGATAATTTTGAATTTTCTGGCCAAAGTACGAGAAGATTGTTTTTTTAACTTATACGACATGAATGGATTTTTATGATTCCATGGAACATTATTTCTATGAAGATTCCTTTATAAGTTTTCAATTTTATTTTTAATTAACTTCTTTTAGTTTAAAATTTTATGAAATGTTAAGAAAGAAAAAATGTTTTTGAAGTAGAAAGGATATTTCCTCAAGAATGAAGTTCAAGTGTTTTATCAAAATTATTTTACATATAAGATAAAATAAGGTTATATTTCTATCCCTATTTTTACATTGATTTGATTATGTTATGATGGAATTAATTTTATGATGTCTTTAATCTAATATGGTTTATGTTATGATGGCAAGTTGTTTAAGAATCCCATTTTTATTACATGGGATATGATATGATATATGATTTATGATTTTTTGGAACACATAAGAATGGTTTAATTATGAGATGGGTGGGACCTATATCTCCCTCCAATGTATTGGGAAAATATTTATATCTCATGAGATAGACACGGCTGGAATGGAAAGTTAATATGGTTCAGTGACACAGGACTAGAACGAGGAGTGAACTCGGTTCAGTAATGGACTTTGTTCGCTATGATAGTCTTGGAAATGAGTATTGACTAATATGAAATGTTTTTCTATGATTATGTGTGTATTTCACAAAGTTTCCTGTTTTATGTTATGATTATTGGGATTAAATTTCACTACTATGTTTTATCCCATGTTATGAAATTATTATCTCTTTTGCAGGTTAAGATTTTCAAAAAGTTATGTTCTTATGAATATGATATGATTGATATTTATTTTATTTACCCTTATTGAGAATTTGAGCTCACCCTTTTGTATTTTTATTTTCCCCAGGTCAGGAAGAAGGGTATTAAGTAGGATATTCCAAAAGGAACTCTAGATATGATGAAATAAATGGGAGACAGTGTAGATGATTTATGAACCAGTTTTTTATGTTTTATAGTTTCTAAAGACACTATAACTATACAATCCTATTAGGGTTTTGTTATATTTTGTAATAAGTATGCTTAAATTCTGAAGTAATAAAAATGTATGTAAATTATGGGCCATTATATTTGGTATCAGAGGAAAGGTATAGTCAACCTTTGGAAACTAGGATGTGAAAACCTTAGTAAGAACCCTAAGGATATGTATAAGCATAGAAAATAATCTTAGTGTTTTAGAAATGTCCATGAATAACTTATGATAAGACCTAAAGTTTGAAATTTTATTACTGATTATGTGGTTTTCTTATTGTAATTAGTGTTTCTCACATTATGCTTCTTGGTTTTAGTCAATGGCTGGAACCCGAATGAACTGTGTTAATGTTGTATGCTATGGACAATGTAATGATTTTCCTCTTGAGAAACCAAATGTTATGGGAACTAGAATGAAAAATCTTCTAGCCATGCTCACACAACTTTCTCATGCTATGAATCATGCAGGACTTCCAAATGAGAAAAGTAAGGAGCAACATTCTATTTAATCCTTCATGAGGCAGCATCCACCTTCATTCAGCGGGTCTTTTGATCTATTAGTGGATTAACAATGGATATGTACCAATTAAAAGATATTTTCAGTCCTTCAATGTTCTGATCATGATAAATTCATCTTAGCAGTATATTGTTTGGAAGGTGAAGGTGATCAATGGTTGAATCTTATCAAGAATACGAGGCAAAGAGATGAAATTGAGTTCATGGAATGGGATGAGTTCAAGAAATTATTCTTCAATAAGTACTTCCCTCGTATTCTTCGAACAAATATGGAGAATGATTTTCTTGAACAGAAGTAAAAGTATGATGAATCTTTTGGTACCTACGAAGAAAATTTTACAAGACTTGCAAGGTACGCTTCCAGAATAATTATCCAACCTGAGAGTAAAGTCAGTCGATTCTTTAGTGGCTTAAAACCAAGTCTTCAAAGGGTGTTATCCATAAGGTAATTTAATATCTACGAGGAAATAGTTCGATGTGCTCTCAAGGTTGAGATGGAGATTGGAGTAACCCATCAGTCATATGGGTTTGATAAGAAGAGGAAAATGGAATTCAAAGGAAAATCTAAATACCATAGTGAAAAGAAGATGAGTTTTCCTTTATGCTCAAATTTTGGAAAGAAACATAGAGGGAATTGTCTTAAAGGGATAATAAAATTTTTTAAGTGTGGAAAAGAAGGTCATTAGGAAATTGAATGTCGAAATAATGGGAAGAATATATCTAATGATGCGAACAAATAAAGGGATACACAGAATGCACCTCCAGCACTTCAATGTTTCAAGTTCAAGGAGATGGGGCATTATGCCAATCAATGCCCAAATCCAAGGGTTGTGGATGATGATCTACTTCAATAAACTCTTAAGGACAAAGAAAAAGGAAATCCACATGCAATTACTATTAGTGATGTGGAGTAAGATAATGAAGTGGTGAAAGGTACACTTACCATCCACTCTAAAGTAGAAAATGTTTTATTTGATTCTGGATCCACCCACTCTTTTATTTCTGAATAATTTTCTAAGGGTATTGTGGTATTACCTTAACAATTAGATGTTGAGTTATATGTGACAACTCCTAATGGCACGGCAGTCGCATCAAAAGTTTACAATTCTTCTCCGATTGAAGTTTGTGGGAAAGTGCTTCCTGTAAATCTTGTGATCCTTCCTATTGTGAAATTTGATGTGATTCCTAGAATGGATTGGCATTCTTTATATGTATCTCATATCAATTCTCAAATAATGGAAGTCACATTTCATATTCTAGATCAATCTATGATCATATATAGATGCAAGGATGAACATGACCTTCCAGTGGAAATTTCTTTCATCTTATGGGTCTTTATTCCACTAAATGAAGGTTATATATCTCAAATGGTTGGCGAGAAACTCACGATTAAGAATACACCCATTGTACGAGAGTTTGATGATGTCTTTTCGGAGGAATTTCTAAGTCTTCCATCAAATTGTGAAGTTGAGTTTTCAATAGAACTCATACTGGGTGCTATGCCTATTTCAAAGACACCTTATAGAATGGCCCCAGTTGGGTAGCAGGAATTGAAGAAGAAACTCCAAGAGAATCTTAATAAAGGATTCATACGCCCTAGTGCATCACCTTTGGGAGCACCTGTTCTGTTTTTTAAGAAGAAAGATGGATCAATGAGGCTCTGCATTGATTATCGAGAACTTAAAAAGATCACTATTAAGAACAAATATCCTCTCCCATGCATTGATGACTTATTTGACCAACTACATGGAGCTCAATACTTTTCCAAGATTGATCTTAATTCAGGGTATCATCAATTAAGGGTCAAAAGGGAGGATGTACCAAAGACATCTTTCTGTATAGGGTATGGATACTATGAATTTATAGTGATGCCATTTGGTCTTACTAATTCCTCTGCTATCATCATGGATCTAATGAATAGAGTCTTTAGATACTATCTTGATCAATTTGTGGTAGTCTTTATAGACGATATTCTTCTCTATTCAAAGAGAAAGGAAGAACATAAATATCACTTAAGAATTGTATTGATGACCCTGAGAAAGGAAAAGATTTATGCCAAATTTACCAAGTGTGAATTTTGGCTTCAAAAAGTTTCATTTTTGGGTTACATAATCTCAAAAGAGGGGATATCTGTGGATCCAACAAAAATAGAGGTTATCAAAAGATGGTCAAGACCAACAACAGTAACTGAGATCTGCAGTTTTCTTGGCTTGGCTGGATATTATCTACATTTTGTGAAATATTTTTCAAGGTTATCTAATCTACTCACAAGGTTGACTCGAAAAGGAGTTAAGTTCGTTTGGACGGAGGAGTGTGAAGAGAATTTCATGGAGTTAAAAAGAAGGTTATCCAGTGCTCCAGTGCTCACGTTGCCTTGTAGTGGAGAAAGGTTTTTGATCTATAGTGATGCATCCAAGAATGGATTGGTGTGTGTTCTCATGCAAAATGATATGGTGATAGCTTATGCCTCACGACAGTTGAAAATCCATGATCCAAATTACCCAACTCATGATTTGGAGTTATCCACGGTAATCTTTTCATTAAAAATATGGAGGCATTATCTTTATGGTGAAAGGTGTGATATTTATACTGATCATAAAAGTTTTAAGTATATTTTCACCCAAAATGAGCTGAATATTCGCCAAACAATATGGTTGGAGTTAATTAAGGATTACGACTGCTCAATTCATTATCACCATGGGAAAGCAAACAAGGTGGAGGATGCATTAAGTTGACAAGACCATGCTAGCTTATCCATGATGAGGATCACAAAAGATCCAATATTTATGGATTTAAAAAGGTTGTATCTTGGAATTATAATGTAAGGGGAGATATCTTATCTTTCTCAAATGAATGTTCAGCCATCTATTCATGTGAGGATTAAAGAGGCATAGAAAGAAGATGTAGATTTACAAAAGAAGGTGATAAATGTTCCTGAATTCAACCTTGATTGTGATGGGATATTAAGGTTCAAGAATCGGGTTTGTGTTCCTTCCATCCCAAAATTAAAGAAGGAGCTACTGGATGAGGATCATAGTTCTTCATTCTCTATTCATCCTGGAAGCACGAATATGTATAGGGACCTGAAATAGTACTTCTAGTGGGATGGCATGAAAAGAGATGTTGTTAAATATGTCTCTCGATGCATGGTTTGTCAGCAAGTTAAAGCTGAGAGATAGAAGTCTAAGGGGATGTTACAACCATTACCCATACCAGAATTGAAATGGGATAACATCACCATGGACTTCATCACTAGACTTCCTAAAACATCCAAAGGCAATAATTCTATCTTGGTTATAGTTGATCATCTTATGAAGTCGACATAATTCATTTCTATTGGAGAATATATCTCTTTGGATCAGCTTTCTAGGATATATGTAAAGAAAGTGGTAATATTGCATGGAGTACCACTTTCCATTATATCTGATCGGGATCTAAGGTTTACCTTGAAGTTTTGGCGAAGTCTTCAGCATTCTCTAGATACAGAGTTGAGTTTTAGAACTTCTTATCATCCTCAGACAGACGGTCAGTCTGAGAGGACAATTCAAACTCTATAAGACATGTTGAGAGCTTGCTCTATGGATTTCAAAGGTGGTTGGGATCAACACTTTCCTTTGGTGGAATTTTCTTATAATAATATCTTTCACTCCAGTATTCAGATGGCTCTTTATGAAGCTCTCTATGGAAAGAAATGTAGAACTCCAACTTGCTGGGATGATGTTGGGGAAAGAAAGCTATTAGGACCTGATCTTGTTGATGAGATGGCAGAAAAGGTCAGATCTATTCAACAACACATAAGCGCAGCTCAGAGTCAACAAAAATTTTATGCCAAAAACCGTAGAAAAGACCTTGAGTTTGAAGTGGGTGATAAAGTGTTCTTACGAATATCTCCTTGGAAGAGAGTAATGAGATTTGGAAAGAAGGGCAAGCTGAGCCCTATGTATATCGGGCCTTTTGAAATACTAGATCGTGTTGGGAAGGTAGCTTACCAATTGGTGCTTCCACCGAATCTCCCTCAAGTTCACGATGTGTTCCATGTATCTCTCCTGAGAAAATACATACCCAATCCTTCACATGTACTAAACTCAGAAGTTATACCGCTGGAGCAAGATATTTTTTATGAAGAACAGCCGATAGAGATTCTAGATCGTAGAGAAAAAGTTCTATGGAACAAGACCACTCTCTTGGTGAATGTTTTTTGGAGGAACCACAAATTAGAAGAAGCTACATGGGAGCTTGAGGATATGATGAGGGAGAGGTATCCTCATCTGTTTTATACGAAGTGACGAATTTCAAGGGAGAAATTAATTTTAAGGGGTGTAGAATGTAACACCCTAATATTTTATGAGAAGTTTATTTTTTTTTATGTCTTATGTTATACACAACATCAAAGAAATATTTCACTATACACAACACTAGTTTGGATTGCGTTATACGCAAAAACAACCTTCCTCGATAGCATGTGTTGTACGCAATATCGAGTTTCAATAAACAACAATATGTTATTAAAATATTATATAAACTAGACGTTATGAATATTAGTAACTAAATTTTTAATTTTATAACATTTTTATTCATCTTACACATTTTCTAGAACATGGTATGAGAACAAAATAAATTGTTTGGGTAAAATAAGTATTTTTCAAAAAATGCAGTTTTGCCGCCTTTTGATGGCGCACCCACTTTAAATATATTTTTTGACATGTTAATAAGATAAATTTATCAAAATAAAATTATTATTTTGAATTAGGATATAAAAATTTACTCTGGATAAAATTTTCATATTATTCTGATAACTTCCATATTTTAATGAATAGTAAAAACACGCTATATTTTAATTAAAAACAAGTTTTTTTCATCGCAAAAATTTATATGGTTAAATTATAATATTGAATGGTTTTAAAGTATAAATAGAATATATTTTTACCATTTAACATAATGTATGTCATTACCATTAATTTTACATTTAATTCATAGGTAAAAACATTTCAATCTTTGACAATGTTTTAACTTTTAAAACCCGTTTTCTTAAAAACGGGATTACTTTTAAATTAATTACTACAACTTCTGTGTTTTGAATTTTGAAAAATGGATTCCATATTTTTATTCAATGGGTCCAAATTATGTTAATAGGTTACTTTTATTTTTTTGATATTATGAATAGCAACTACGGTAATTTTTATTTACAGCAGTTAAAGGTAAATCGGGTGATTAAGGGTAAAAATAAGATTATAAAATTACCCTAACACCTGCCAAAATTATATTGGATGACTAAAAGTCGACCCTTATCACCTAAGTGTCTGAATAAATTCATTTTATCGACTTTCAACAATTAAAATAATTTAATTATTATTAAAACCAAAGAAAGTGACAACATGTCACTCTCTTAAATATTATAAGTATAATAATTTCAATTTAGTGATAAACTTCATGAAACTTCAAACATGAATAGTCTCCAGAAATATAATAACATTATATACATCATTAGAATTTATTTATAATTTTTAGGGATTAAATAAGTATCATTAAATGTGACACAATAGTGATGTTGAAATTATTTTATTGATTGAAATATCAAATAAATGGTTTTAAAAATATTAAAATAAATATTATATGAACTATTTAATGTGCTCTACTAATTTTATAGATAAATATGACATTTTATTAATCTATTAAAGCTTTTATTTATAATATATCTTCTATTTAGATTTTTTTAATTCAAATAAATGAATAGTGTTAAAATTGACACTATTGTTATTTTATAAAAATAACATATTATAAAATTGTTTAAAAATCATAAAATTTTTTAAAAATTATAAATTTAAATTTATATGGTCTAAAATTTCATAAAGTATCTAATTATGGATAATTCACAACATATAAGTAATTATTTATAATGATTTAAAATTTAGAATAATATTACCAGAAATAAAATTAAATAGATTAAATTAGGATAAATCAATTTGATAAGGTTTAAAATAAATTCACAACATGTATAAATATTATTATTTTATTATATTACAACCCTATATCATCTAATATTTGAATTTGAGTCATTTTTGGAAGTTGTTAAGTGGGGTTGGAATTTATTATAAATTACTATTTCTTATAATTCCAAAGGTGCCCATCTCCTCCCTTATAAAAGGGCACCTCCTCCCTCTCCTCCTCACACCACTTTTAACCTTCATGCTCGGCCAAACCCTTCCAATTTATCTTCTAAACTTCCCTAGAAACATACTAGATGTCCTGGTCTTCTTCAAAGACCAACTTTAGTGCCCTAAGTGGAGTTTAAGAAGAGGCGCGTCAAAGAAGAGGTAATATCCTTTACCGATTTTTTCCATTTTATTTCTTCTTATACTTATTATTATTTATTTATTTCATCATAAATTAATAAAACTAGTATCACTCATATACTAATATTTTATTATGAAAAAACCCTATTTCACCTTCTCTCCATCCTACGGAAAATGAAATCACCGCGCGTGCGTACGTACGGAATACTGTCTCCACACCGTGGTGTAATATGTTTTCTGCCACCACCTTACATGGATGGGTATAATGGTGTAAATAATAAATATATATGATTATTATAACATGATACTAATTCTGAGACATTACATCTTCTACTACAATACCATTCAATAGTTATGGGAATAATATCATCGCTCATGCGTACGTACGGCCTACCATCTCCACAATGTGATGTGACTCGTTCTACATGATCTTCATTGAATAATGATTATATAAATGAATTTAATGAATAAATATGATATATATTACACTAATACCATTCTATAAATAAGTTATCTATAACATAAAAATAGGAATAAGAATTTATTCGACAAGACATGCATAAGAACATAAAGCAATAAACACACGAATAACAAGTAGCAATGAAATATTACTAATAAGAAGATAAGAATATGACCATATCTGATATCATAACAATGAATATTATTATGGAATAATTCAATAACATTTTTTAAATAATTATACAGGAGGTTCGGATACCTACAAATCATATTGGACCTAAGGTAAGGGAAGATCTCACAATCTTATTTTTATCCGAGATTGTTTATACTTCTAAATTTACTAGGGCATATTTATCATCCACATCCATGTTTCCTCAACATGTAATATTATTTAAATCCTCCTACAATTGTTTAAATACAATTTTACTTATTGGTGAAATTTTAGTAAAAGATATGAAAGGAATCTTTTCTCGTTTTCAGTACGAGATACTTTTGACTTTTCTGGCCAAAGTACGAGAAGAATGTTTTTTTAACTTATACGACATGAATGGATTTTTATGATTCCATAGAACATTATTTCCATGAAGCTTAATTTACAAGTTTTCATGTTTATTTTTAATTAACTTATTTTAGTTTAAAATTTTATTACATGTTAAGAAAGGAAAAATGTTTTTGAAGTAGAAAGGATATTTTCATCAAGAATGAAGTTCAAGTGTTTTATCAAAATTATTTTCCATATAAGAAAAAATAGGGTTATATTTATATCCCTATTTTTACATTGATTTAATTATGTTATGATGGAATTAATTTTATTAAGTCCTTTAATCTTATACGGTTTATGTTATGATGGAAAGATGTTTAAGAATCCCATTTTTATTGCATTGGATATGCTATGATATATGATTTATGATTTTGTGGAACACATAAGAATGGTTTAATTATGAGATGGGTGGGACCTATATCTCCCTCCAATTAATTGGGTAAAGATTTATATCTCATTATATAGACATGGCTGGAACAGCAAGTTAATCTGGTTCAGTGACACAGGACTGGAACGAGGAGTGAACTCGGTTCAGTAATGGACTTTGTCCGCAATGATAGAATTGGCAATGAATCTTGACTAATATGAAATGATTTTCTATGATTATGTGTGTATGTCACAAATTTTCATGTTTTAAGTTATGATTATTGGGATTACATTTCACTACTATGATTTATCCCATGTTATGATATTATGATCTCTTTTGGAGGTTAAGATTTTCAAAATGTTATGTTCTTATCAATATAATATGATTGATATTTCTTTTGTTTACCCTTACTGAGCATTTGAGCTCACCCTTTTGTATGTTTTCTTTTCCCCAATTCAGGAAGAAGGGTATTAAGTAGGATATGCCAAAAGGGACTCTAGATATGATGAATTAAATGGAAGACAATATAGATGATTTATGAACCAGTTGTTTATGTTTCCCTGTTTCTAAAGACATTATACCTATACGGTCCTATCAGGGTTTTGTTATATGTTGTAATAAGAATGCTTCAATTCTGAAGTAATAACAATGTATGTAAATATGGGTCATTATAACTATTCCTATAATAAATAATCATTTATAAAATATATGGCTCAGATACCACTTATTACAATCACATCCTAACACACCCTAATTGGGGAGGTGTTAATTATGGTGGGAGTTATTATTTTCTTATTGTATCTTGATATCTTTATAAAAAGACTAGTATAAAAATTTAATTAGTTCATGAACACGCATGTTAATAGATGTAAATAAATTGAAGAGTGGAAATAAATATTTTACTTAGTTCACCCAAAATAGTTAGTCCGAGGAGCACACATAGATACTTTTTTGAGGTCCTAGAGTTATAACACTTTTCATTAGTGTATTTAAAGGGATTTGAGAAGGGATATCTAATGATCATAGAAAAAATTCCTCTTCATATTATCACCCACACTATTCAAACCAAGGAATTAAATAATGATATGTAACACGTAGGTTTCTTACAATAATGCTCCAAAGGAAACACCAAAAGTTCAAGGGTGTTGATTCCCTTAAACTTATTCTTTAAAAGAAAAGATCCTAGAAATATTCCTTCAGGCTTCTATCTTCTAGTTCTCTTTGATATTTCTTGATTAGTATATATAAATACATTCATGCACATTCACCATTGGTGTATATAGTTCATCATTGTTCTTGGACTCATTGATCTTATCCAAGTGTCCCTTCCCTAAATTTTAAAAATAATAAGACCGGTGAAAGCATCCATAATTAACATAATCTAAATCATTTTAGTTTCTATGTTCATCCTTAATAAAATCATTCCTCCAAACCTATAAGAATACCTCTATGAATCACGGTCAAAAATCACACATTTATCATGGAAAATCACTTTCAGAAATAGCATTCTTCCAATCTTGAGGATTTTTTTGAATTTTTATTTAAAAATTAATTAAAAAACCTGATTCAAGGTTCTCCAAGTCCAACTTAAGATATAGTATTTTTCCTTTATTCAATTATCTTACAAATATATTCTTTAAATTACATTAAAAACACCCCTTTTAATTCTCTACATTTTCTTGAATTGGTGTCTCCCAATGAAACTTTTAAGAAGTAAAGTGTTGAATCAACCATATTCCCTACTAACCATATCGATTGATCATACCACTAAAACTAGATATACCATTGACCTACCATGGAATATGACCATGAATATAAATAGAATAAAAGAAGACTACCAAGCTACAAGGCTTGTTTCAACTGAATGCACATTGAATTCCAATGGAATGTGACTTTAAAATGACTATATGAAGTGATTTCCTATTAAATTCCAATCGGCCATTCCCAAACAATTGATCTTTAATGAAAAATAAAAAAAATCTTATACTTACTTCAGGTTGAATTATAGATACGGCATGAGTATCTAAGCGATTATGAATGAAAAATACACAAAGTATTAGACATATTGAACATTGAATTTTAGATACCACGTGAATATTCAACTGGACACATAGATAATCCACACTACCACATGTTTAATTTAGGGTACCTCATGAGTATTCTCACTATAAATATACTAAATTATGTTCTATTATTATACATCTAAAAACCCTAGTAAAAAATAATACCCAATTGATAATAAAATCCAACATCTATCATAAATAAATAATTAACTAGGACCAATATCTCTTGTAAATAAATATTTGCTTATTCATTAACCTGAATAACTTTTAAATATTTAATAAATATAATTCAACTCCCATGTCTTTGTCAAGACTCAATTGGGATTGAATTATGATAAAAAACATGAATATATATCAATTATCAAATTCTAAATGAGTATATTCTAATGATTAGATTCACCTAAATCTGACATGATTTCTAGTCCACTTAGTGTGAGACAATCTATTCACCATTATTAGTTTAAATACATATAATATGTATACCAAGATAATTATCTAGAAAAAAATTGTATCCCCTAAAAGTTAAACACAGAATTCATAACAAAAAAATATCCTATTAATGCTATTATTTGATATAAACCTTTTTTTTAATATCTCATCTTGATGGAAACATTACCCTTTCATAAACGCTTAATAATTAATTTATATTTCTTTCAATTTATAAAATAAACTTTCTAATAAACACCGTGGTCTTATATTTTACTAAGTACCTTTCATCTCATTCAAAGGGATAAAAATATCTTCCTATATATCTCAGAATGAAAAAAAATACTCTCTTGATCATTCTATAAATCATTATACCACTCATGACATAACCAAAATGATCTACTTCCCAATGATCATATATGGAAAGGTTTATATCATGCATTAAATTAGTCTGTTAAAGATATACAATGATAATAACCTCAAGAACAAGGACTAATAAACAATCTCATAGATAGTAATTTCCAATAACACTAATGATACAAGGAATTATTAGGGAAGGTCTTTCCTCATGACCTCCTTTCTTTGAGGACACTAGTTGAGAACTTTATGAGAAGAAGGCTCAATTTTTATAATCCCCTAACACCTGATATTCATACATCATATGTTTCCTCACATGATGATGTGTCTATGATATATTTCATATTTTTAAGAATATTTTCATTGGATAAACATATTCCCATCATAGTGGGGAATTACTATGACCAATTGGTTAGAAAAATATTCTAAGGACATTATCACATATTTAAATTCAGATTATAGATAATATGTGACAAGAATAATCCTTCTGTATACATAAAACTATATACCTAGGGTATAAATTAAAATTATTTCATATAAAGTTGGTTATAAGAAACTATCCCTAATATTATCATTTATTCTATGAGAGAAGATTGCCATGTTAAACACCAAAGGATAGTTCTATATTATATTTGGGAGAATCATCTAAGTACTAAACTATCCAAGGGTATGTTTTGGATTCAAGAAGTCCATTTCTTAGGGAATATCATATCATAATTATGAGTAGTATTATCCCCATAAATATTGAGGTTAATATGTCTTTGGAACCACTAGAGACTATATTTTTGTTGTGAATATTTCAAGGTCTATAAGGTTTCAAGTAAATATTCATGGTGTATTTCTCTAAGATTCCATCATTAATGACTCTAACTCATATACCTTACCAATGCCCAATACATTTCATCAGTAACCCCAAGAGTGTTTCAATATCCCTAGGGGATGGAAATTATCATTTTGGGTATTATTTTAATATTGGGGAATTGTTTTCATACTTAAAGTATTAAAATGGGTCTATACTGAATTTTGTCGAAAATATGAAATGAATTGTCCCTAATAAGGACATACCAAAAACTAGTGGAAACAAAATTTGGAGACAAGAGGATGTATTATAGTCCATATTGTAGAAAATTAAATCTACATGATGAAAAAATTATAAAAAATAACTAAATGAATAAAATAATATAATATTAATAGATGAAAATGTATCCAAATAGACCATATGACATTAAAATAAAGGGAAGAAGTGATGTTATAAGAAATACCCTAGCCATAAATAACCACTCGATATCTAACACATCATGGAGTATTGAACTAGTATACAATATCCAACTACTATATGTAATTCCTATATGTATCAAAATTTTAAAGAGTGAAATTGTATTTCCATAAAAGTGCACATGTAGGGAGTGATCATGAAGACTCGGCTAACACTGATAAATAATATGTATAAACATTTACATATATAAAAATAAAATATTTTTACATAGAATATAGTGAAATCATAGTATTAACTAAAAATAAGGTGATTCAATGATCAATACTACTTATACCAATAGGATTAAAACATTCATTTACATAATTCAATCCAAGATCTGAATTAGAGAGAATAAAATTTAATAGAGTCGAGGGGATAACCATATTGTAAAGGAAATAGAATTTTTTAAATAAGAGTCATGAAAATCATATATATCATCCAAATTATTATATAAAGAGTTAGGGAAACATTATCCTCTCTCATTTATCATAAAAAGATTCAGGGTACCATGAGCTCATTTAATTTAAAAAAATATGTCTTTCATTTTCCATAATACATGCTTTAGGTTTTCATAACAAAAGCATATTTTTAGTGACCCAGGATTTTTGTACAAAAATATTACATCTTAATAGATGAATATTCAATACATTGGAAAAAAACAGATTTTTGGACCGTATAAGTTTAGTGTCTTTTGAGACTAGATACACAATCTTATTATTTCATGAAATACCTTCAACATCTCGCATAAAGATATCCCATATAGAACTATTAATAGCAATACCCTACATAAAAACATTATTCATAACCTGGAGAAAGAAAAATTAAGAATGGGTGTGATCAGATTCTCAGTAAGGTTGAACATGAGATATATCAATTGATATTCATATTCAAGCACCAGATAAGTATCAGGGTATGATATCATAACTTAAAATGTCCATACACAATCTATAATGGATCATAAACAAGATTAATGGAATAAATATTAGTTATTCATAAGACATAAATCATAATAGAATAAAATAATATGAGAAATGAGAGCATAATATTTTCATAAGACAAGAAATTATGGCATACACATAAACTTATATCTTTGTGAACATGTATAAATAGAAACAGGTTCACTAAATAAGTTAAGGGCATGAAATTAAGACCACCAACAAACTTATAGACATGAAACCAGGTCCATTCATTATCTTATGGACATGAAATATAGGTCCGTGCATAAAATTATGGACATTATAACCAAGTCCATGTATAAACTTATAGACATGAAATTGAGGTCCATGTATAAAATTGTGAACATGTAATTAGGAACACGCATTACATTTTACCACATGAGTTTTCCATAATTACATAATTAATTGGAAAGAGATATAAGTATCACCCTCTATATAATAAAAATCTTATATATGTGTTCCATAAGATCACAAAACATTCATCATCATAGAACTCGTCAAAAGAAATGGATTTTATAAACATTTTATCAAATTATAACCTATGAAAAAGGGAATGGGTATAATAAAAATATTTTCATTATAAACATAAACCATACATGGTAATAATATGGATGATATACTTGGATAATATCCCCAGTAATATTAAGTAACATCAAAGGATTTCATCCTAGATATAAAATTATTTTTAAATATCACTTGGAATTATTCTTGAGGAAAATAAATTTTCCATTTTGAAATCACTTCCCTTTTTTTCAAAAGAAAAGTAGAACACTTTTAAATAAAAGAATTTTATTTTTAAATAAACTTATAAAGCTTCCAAGTAAGAATATAATAATTTTGGAATCAATATTATGGGGAAATATTCTCATTCTTTATAATTTTAAAAAAGTCATTCCTTCCATATATTTTATTAGAAAAGTCACAAAGTATTTTGTTTGTAAAACAACAAAAAAATTCCTTTCAAACCTTTTTAAAAAATGTAAAACATGGTTATAATGATTTCAAAAGAAATTATGATATTATTAAAAAAAAATTTAAAAAAATATACATGGAATATAAATACTTTTCAATTGATACATAAAAATAAAGAATCTTAAATAATGATGAGATTTTGAAATAAACTCTTACCACTTTGGTAACTTTTGAATCATAAGACCCATAAAAGAAATAAGAATATATGGATATATATTTAGTATAATTTTAATTATAATAAACATAAAATACATTTATGTGAAGTATATTCACCACATATATGAAACCTGTAATGTATAAGGCATATGTCGAACAGAAATAAAATTGAGACAAAAATCCATTACTTTAGGTCTAAATTCCTTTATACACATTAGAACCTACAATAATATAATTATAGATTTATTATAAATATATTAAATAACCATAATCATATATATTTCACCGTATATTATTTAATTATATCCTTTTTAACAGTTTTTTATCAATTCTTTATTAAAATCACTATTCTAGGTGATATCTACTTTGTTTTTCACGCAATTTTTGGTTTGGTTGTTTTGCTCCTTTTACCTTGATCATGGTTTAATAATATCCATAATGTTCATAATGGTATAAATATAATATATATTTATTATTTATATATTTATACTAAAATATTAGAGTAATAAATATAAAATGAATTACACCTTTCACGGATATGGTAGGTTGTATGTATGTATGAACGCTATTTTCATTTTTCAATGGATATAATGAAAGTAATGAAAATAATAATTATAATTTACATAGTCATTATTATACCTATAATATATTCATAAAATTCATCCTTATTACCATATAATTAGAATATAAATAAAAATGAATCACATCACTTCATGGATGTGGTAGTCCATACGTACGCACGAGCAATATTTCCTTTCTTGTTTGATTAGAAAGAGGGTGTATAGTGCAATTTTTGGAATCATAATAATATTAAAAAAAATTTATGATAATTAATTTATTATTTTATGATAATTATTATATAATTTTATTAGGTAATGAAATGTATAAAACGAAAGATACTGGTTTAGGTGATTACCTCTTCTTTGAAACAACTCCTTTAGATATCCTATAAAGGACCCTAGGGTGGGTCATTTGAAAATACCAGCACCTATAAGATGTAAATAAATAAGTTTTAAAGATAATTTTTCTTGGTATTTTTCATCTATAAGGCTCAATATGGTGTAAATAAGTGATTTAAGAGGTTCCCTTTTTTAATTGAGGATAGGGGCACTTTTGTAATTTCTCAAAATAATAAAATATAATAAGACCATTCTAGATAAAAATGTTTTCAAATGGCATGTAAATGAATAGGGTCTTGAATTTTATACCATATTTTATCATATTTTATCTTATTTATAGAATTTATGATTTTTAAATAATTTAATAAAATAATATTTTCATAGAATATCATTATTATAAATTTTGACACTATTAATTAATTTAAAATAAAACAAATAAATAAAATAAAATGAATTAAAAATTAATATTTTAATACATCCATAAAATGTTATTATTATCTAAAAAAATTATCACATTAATTATTTCAAAATATAATAACTTTATTATTTTTAATAATATTTGTTTTATTTTTCTAGCAATTAAATAAATTATGTTTTAGTGTTGTGTAAGTATTTGAGGTAATTATTTAATTTAAAAAAACATAAATAAATTAAATTCATTAATATAATTTAATCATTCAAAAATTTAATATTAATATCCATTCATAACTAATTTTTCACTATGTGAACACATTAATGATATTTAAAACTAAGTGAGTTACATTTTGTCACTTCCTTTGGTTTGAATAATATATAAATAATTTTTAAGTAAAAGTTTCCATTAATAGATAAAATTATGTCCTAAAGTGATAAATCCATAATTTAATTCATATAATAATAATTAGGTTGAATAATTATGTTCTTATCACATGGTTTTAACCTCGATTTACCCAATTTACCCTTTACCAAGGTGATATATTTTACCATGGATAATAATCATCTTGATGAAAATAAAAATGGTCCTATTTAAAAAAATTGTACCTCCTAGTTATAAAGATGTGATCCATTTTTTATGATCGAATTTATTTAAGTGCAATAAAATACTTTTAATATAAATGGAAAAAACGCAATGAAAAACATTTTTTTTAGAAAAATTCGTTTTAAGACCAGAAATGTACTTATACAAAAAAACATATATAATGATGATTAAAATGAATTTAAATATATTATATATAATTAAATTATAATTATTTTTTTATATAAAATTAAAATTATAATTATACTTTATATGAAAATAAAATGACAGTTTTTTAAAAATTTGTATTTTTCACTATTCACAGAAAAATCAATCTTTTCATAAAAACACCATCATTTCACCTAAAGATGATTTTGATATGTTTATTTAATAATTGAAGTTAATTTTATCAAATATATTTTTTAAAAGTTCAAAAAAATAATTATAATATTTTCTCACAAGAAACAATAAAAGAATATTTTTTAAAAAACTTATTTTTAAATAATAAAATTATTATACTAAAAATTTACTGACTAATTAATAATAATTTATATTGAGTATGAAATTTTTATATAATTAACAAAAATTTTAATCATATTCATACCCTACCATTTAATATGTATGCGATAACATTAAATAATAATATTTTAAATTGTATATCACAATTCTCTTAAACATGTTGTTACATATTACGCAAGCTATCGAAGAAGTTAAATATATTTGAAAGAAAAATTTCATAAAATATAAGGGTGTCTTATTCTACCCCCCCCCCCCCCACACCCACCCAATTAATAAATTTAATCAATTCCATTTTTTCTTGGTAATCAATGGTTTTTCACATGAAAATTCCTTTTTTGAAACCCACATCTTAGCAAGGGTTAATAAAACTTTCTCTTGAAAATAGAGAAACGGAGTTACAAAATTCATCTGGGATTACACAAACTAGGTTTAGATATATTATAACATTAGTGTAAAGTGAATATATAGATATGGAATAAAATTAATATCAATATTTCATTGATTACAAGAAATCAAATGATCTTGATAATGGTAACAATCACCAAACTGCAAACCACATATATAGAAAATACCATCAATTCATCCAAATTGAATGTTATAGGACAAATTGTTTTTTGTATTAAGATCCTTTAGATAGAGTTGAGTAATTAATTTACCATATATACTAAGAACTTATGAAAAAATACTTACTTGGAAAGTATAATTTGATACTTTAATCAATTTCCATCACAACCTCATCCTTTTCTCTAAACGATGAATATTCAAGATGAATTTTTCATGCCTCAAGAACTAATATCAACCAATAATGGGTCATATATTCCAAAAAAATAATAACAAGATGCTCCTAATATCTTTATATATCAACCAAAACGAAAATGGTTTTCATAAATTATCCAATATGGATAAATACATTAATTTCTAAAAAATAAATAATCATACCCCAAGTTTAACTTAATCCAATCCATAAGTAATTGGACTTAAGACTCCAATGAAATATGTCTTACCAAATTCTAAACCCATAAATTTAGATAAAAAGTCACTAAGATTCCAAAACCAACTTAACATTAATCCTAAAATGTATATCTTAATGTCACATACCTAATATGTGAACACCTTGATCACATATTTTCTAGAAACATGGTAATGGCCTAAATTACCATAAAACCTTAATTAAAATGTGCGTTCTTCCAATTAATAACATTATTCTTTTTCCTCAAATAAAACCCCAGACTATTGAATAAAATCCTTATATAAAAAATTAAATAAACCTTATCAAATATGAATTAAATCAAATTGTCATCAAATCACTAATCAATTTTAAGGTTAAAAATATTATCCCATCAGTTTCAATCATCTCTTTATCCCAACTAAACATTATTATCTCAATAATGGACACATGTTAAGGGTTATATTTACCTTATTAAATTTTTTCCCAAAAATATTATTTGACACTAAATAACTTTTCGTGTTTATCAGTACCATTCAACATATAGTTTCAATTCATTAATTAAAAACAATTGAGGAAAAATCCATAAATGTTTCATGATTCTTATAATCCATAATATTATTCAAGAAAAACATTTAAAAAATAACTTATAAATCCCAATACATATTCATTTCAATCACTCCACTTCCTTCTTAGTCCATTAACCATGCTTCATCATCTTATTCCTTAACACTTATTTCCTTTAATATGTCATTCATAGTCTCTTCATCATCAATGGAAAAACCATTTCTCAAATAAATTTTCCAATCCTTTTCTCATGTTTTCCCATAGGACATCTATTTTCATATTTCAAATACTTTCCAAATTTAAAACATTCAATCATCCATGATACCTTATTGAAACTATTATTCACATCTGTTGTGTTAAACAACCCATTTACATTTCCTCATAAATTACGTTCCTTATGTACCTATTTTACCCACCCAAAACATCTTCTTATTCCTTTGAGACATTATCCTCTATGATTCTTCCCACATTCTTGAAATGAATAAAATTTAATTTTATTTCTTCTATATTCATCTTCAAACTCCCTTTTCCACATGTTAGGTGTGTCAATAAACTCACATAAGATCATATTATTAATCATATTATGAGACTATTTATTATGCATAATAATAAGGTTTATCTTTCAAGATCTCGTTTACTTTGGTTTCCCAAGAGGAAAATAATTCAATTTTCTATCACATTCACCATTAAATTGAATCTTACTCATTCTATCTATTATCTAAAACAAAAATAATAGTGTGAGAAACCATAATCATAGTATGAAATCACATAATCATTTATTGGATGTCTAAATCATAAAACCTTCATTTAAATCTATAAACCCTTAGGTTTAACTTAGGTTATACATGATTATCATATATTAAAATACTTAATAATAGTTCATAAATAAAATATGGGTTAACCCAAATCATATCCCCAATGAGTTTCAAAACAAGTGTGCAACAAGGAATATTGTCATGTACTAGCTGACGATAAAATCTAGCTTAATATACCTTTTTTAGGGTTATTATCCTTAGGTACAATTTTTATAGATCCATATCCATCTAAAGTATCTAGATAGGGATGTAATTTCTGGTAAAATCATATAATCTCTTTTTTAACAAAAATTTAGGATTCTATCATATACTTAGAGTTATCCCTAGGGTTTTTACCAAAGTTTTCTAACCCTAATATCCAAAGTTTGACTAAACCTTGCCTCTAATACTGACAATAATGACCTAGGAATTTCATACATAAATATTACATCTTAATAGATTAATATTCAATTCATTGTACAAAAAACATGCTCGGGGACTATATAAGTTTAATTTCTATAGAGAATAGATATAAAATCTCTTTATTTAATGAAATACTGTCAACATATACCATAAATATATCCCCCTTTAGTACTATTCATATAAATACCCTATATAAAACCTTTATTGATAACCTATGTAAAGGATATATAGGAAATGTTGAGCTCAGATTCCCAGTAAGGGTGAACATGAGATATATCAATCGATGATCATATGAAATCATAAGATAATCATATAGGTATGATACCATAAATTATAAAGGTTAAACCCAATCTAACATGGATCATAAAAAATATTCATGGAATAAATCACAGTAGTTCTTAATAAATTTATTATAAAAAAATATCAAATAACGATATCCATAAGAGCATATCATTTCAATAAGACAAGGAATTATGGAATGAACTTAAATTTATAACTTTGTGAACATGTATAAATAGGAATAGGTTCACTCATTAGGTTAAGGACATGAAATTAGTCCCTAACATAAAAATGTGGAAATGAAACTACATCCACACATTATCTTATGAACAATAAATCTTGGTCTATGCATAAACATATGGACATGATAACCTGGTCCATGCATAAACTTATAGACATAAAATACATGTTCATTCATAAAATTGTGAACATGAAATCAGGTTCACACATAACATACTTACCTCATGAGTTACCCATAATTACCCAATTAATTTCAGGAAGAGATATATACCTCTTGTAAAATAATGATAATCCTACATATGTGTGAAACAAGATCATAAATAATTCATTATTGTAGAACTCATGAAAACAAATGGATTTCATAAACATTTCATCAAATTATAACTCGTTGAAAAGGGAATGAATTTCATCAAAACATTTACATTATGAACACAAATAATCCAAATAAATAATAAGGTTGGTATAATTGGATCATATCCGTAGTAAATATTAAGTAACATCTATGGTTTTTATCTTATATGGAAAATGATTTTGAAATATCACTTGCAAAAATTCTAAAGGAAAATTAATTTTCCATTTTGAAATCACTTCTCTTTTTTTGAAAGTTGTGCACATATAAATGAAAATATTTTATGTGAAAATAAACTTTTATACTTGTAAAGAAATATTAAAATAATTGAGGTGTCAGGATTTCAGTAAAATCGTCCCATTATTTATAATTTAAAAAAACATTCCTTCCATATTTTTTTCATAAAATTCACAAAGAACCTCATTTTGAAAACGATAAAAAGAATCCATTCATAAATTTTTTTTAAAAAATAAAACATGGGGAAAATGATTTTAATCACTTTTAAAATAATATTACAAACTGTTTTTTTATATCAAATATGGACATGAAATATAAATATTCCTCAATTTAGACTTAAAAATAAACCATCACGAATAGTGATGAGGTTGTGAAATAAACCCCTACCACTTTGGCAACTTTTGAATCATTATCCATGTGAAAGATAAAAATTTATATGGGTATGTTTTCCCATAATTTTCATGAGAGGGATCATAAAATAAATTCATGGGAAATATATACACCACACAAAAAAAACATGTAGTGTATAAGGCATATGTCCCAAAAAAATAAAAGTGAGATGAAAATATCTTACCTTAGGTCCAACTTCCTCCGTACATGTTGAAACCTCATTTATAATGAATATTGATTTATTATAAATCTATTAAATAACTATTCTCATATATGTATCATAATTTATATGATTTACTTATATCTTTTTTTCTAGTTTGTTATCAATTCTTTATTAAAATCTCTATTCTGGGTGATATATGCTTCTTTTTTCACATATGTTTTGGTTTGGTAGTTTTGCCCCTTTTAATTTTATCATGGTTACATCATCTATAGAATTTTAATTATTATATAAATATCATATATTTTAATTATAAATTTATTTATATTAATCCATAATAGTTAGAGATAGAAAATTAATTACATCATTCATAGAGACAGTAGGCCATGCTTACGCATAAAACGTTATTTTCATTCTTCAATAGATAGAATTAAAGAATGGAAAATAATAATAATAATTTACATATTCATTATTATTCATAATATATATTCATAAAATCCATCCTTATTAACATCTATGTAAAAAATAAATTAAAAAATCACATCGCTTTGTGGAGGTGGTAGTTCACACATACGCACGAGCAATGTTATCATTTACCAACGGTTTTAAGGGTAAGAAATTTGATATGATATTATAATTTAAGAAGTATAATTATTTTATAAATATCATATATAAACATTAAAATCATCATAATATCCATCCATAAAATATGGTGATGACAAATGAATTGTTTTTCTACATAGAGACGAAAATTCCTACATATGCACGAGAGATACATTCACTAATTGTTTAATAGGAAAGAGGATTCATCATGGTGTTTTAATAATCATAATAAAATTTCGTAATATTTATGATACTTAATTTATTATTTTATGGTAAATATCATATATTTATATGAGGTAAAAAAATTTGAAAAAGAAAGATATTAGTTTAGGCGATTACCTCTTCTTGGAAATGACTCCTTTAGATCTCCAAAAATGGATCTAGGGTTGGCCTTTTGGAAATACCATCACCTATAAAATATGAATAAGAGAGTTTAAAATATAATTTGGTTGGGTATATTTATTCTAAAAGGATCAATGTGGTGTAAATAAGTGATGGAGGAGGTGCACTTGTATAATTGAGGTGAGGGGTACTTTTGGAATTTCACAAAAGAATAAAATATAATAAGACTATTATAGAGATAATTGATTCAAAATGAACTATAAATGAATAAGGGATTACATTTTTGACCATATATTATCCTATTTGTCCTTATTTAATATTTCTATGATTTTAATATAATTTAATAAAATATTATTTTAATAAAATATCATCATTGTCATTTTTGAAACTATTCATTACTTTGACATTAATTATATCAATAAAACAGAATAAATTCAAAAATAATATTTTAATACATCCATAAATTGTTATTATTGAGTAAAAAGTTAATTTGTCACATTAATTATCTCAAATTATATTAATTTTAATATTTTTAATACCATTTGTTTTATTTTTCCATTAATTGAATAAAAATTGTTTTGGTGTTCAGTATGTATTTAAGGTAATTATTTAATTACTAAAAATTATAAATAAAATTAAATAATTAATATAATTTAATTATTCACAAAAATAATATTAATATTATTTCCTAACTAATTTTTTCCCTATGTGAAAACATAAATGATATTTAAATCTAAGAGAGTGACATTTTGTCACTTTCTTTGGTTTAAATAATATATAAGTCATTTAATTGAAAAATATTCCATTAAACAACTCCAATTATATCCTAAGGTGAAAAGGTACAAATTTATTTCATATAATAAAAATTTAGATGAATAGTTATGGCTTTATCACTTTGTTTTAACCTATATTTACCCTATTTACCATTTACCGAGGTGATAAATTTTACCATAATTACTATTCAATTTGACCAAAACTAAAATGGGGATTATCTACAAAATTTGGACCTCCGGATTCTAAATAGTTAATAAATTTTTCAATATTCAATTTCTATAATCTGTAAAAAAATACTTTTAATATTAATGTGTAAAACGCGATGAAAAACAGTTTTTTGAAAAATTCATTTTTAAGCCCAAAAATGTTCTTATAACAAAATAATGTATAATGATGATTCAAATGAATTTAATTAGATAATATATATATTTAAATAATACTTATTTCACTTTTAGATAAAAATAAAAACATAATTATTCTATATATGAAATGAAAATAATGGTTTTATAAAAAATCAGTATTTTTCATTATTCACTAAAAAATCAATCTTTTCAGAAAAATTACAAAATTTTACTCAAATATAATTTTGATTTTTTTATTTAAAAAATTAATTTAATTTTATCAAATATATTATATAAAAGTTACAAAATTATTAACAATTTTTTCTCATAAAAATTAATAAAAATTCATTTTTGAAGAAAAATATTTTTTAAGAATAAAATGAATTTTACTAAAAGCTGAGTGATTAATTATGAAAAAAATTTATAAAGTAGAGAATTTTTATATAATTCATAAATTAGTTAATGGTATTCATACCCTCTAATTTAAAATCTAGTTGATAACACTGAATAAAAATATTTTAGATAATATATCATGGATCGCTTAAACTTGTGGTTGTGTGTAATGCAAGCTATCGAATAATTTTAATATATTTTTAAGAAAAAATTTATAAAATATTAGGGTGTTAAAATATCTTAATTCACGTTATTAATATATCAAGTTGTAAATATAAAATTGTATTCAAATCTATAAATAATCATGATATATTTTAGGGCATGCCAAATAAGGCATAAATCATGTCATAACCAAGGTATGCCAATTATAAATCCAAAAAAGATAAAAAATATTCAAGGTTTTATTAATTATAATAAAAAAGGCATAAAATAATATCGTATGTATTTTTGGTTAGATATACCAAACATAACAAAAGAAATATATATTCATTGAATATTACGAGATATGAAAATCATGGAATAAAAAGTACTTATTCCGGGCATATTACATGAGACATAAAACTTTGAAGAATAATTAACTATTAAAATTATGACAAATGGGTAAAAAATAATTAAGGGTTTTCAAAACATAACTAAATAATATTAACTTGTGAAAACCAGACTAATAACTAAGGGTTATCATAAAAAAACTGAATCATATTAATCTGGGATAGACAAACAAATCACTAAGGATGGGTATAACATAACTAAATAACAAAAAAATTTCCAATACAAACATAGCTCTAGGAATAATGTAATTAAAGAAAACTATATGACACCCTAGTAACAAACATAATTTATATAACAAATTTAATATTTATGATAAATAAATGATTTAAAAAATCAATTAAAAAAGGTTTTAATTTTATTTTAAACACTCATGTCACCCAAATCTCAAGTAAGGGAGTTATATATTTTAGTTATTTTACCCTAAAGAATAATTACCATATTATTTTAATTGAAAGAAATATTTTACTAAAATTTAATATATATATATATATATAAGGTTATGGTTTCATAAAAATTTTATTAAACCATTAAAAAGATTTAAGAAAACCAATTTTACAACATTTACTGGTCAAAACTGAGATTAATGATAATTACAAAATGAAATTTTAGCTTTAAAACTCACTTTCTTTCTAACCCTTTATAAAAACACTTTCAATTAGATTTTATGAAGTCAAAATTTATATACAAAGTAAATTATATATTCAATACTTATTTACCAAATACAACTAATACTTATACTCGTAAATCAGCTTTTAAAAACCTGGATTATTCCTAAATTATGTATTCAAGATGGTGTACCATAAATGTTTCACCTCATCTTTCCTTTAATAACAAACAAATAAGATAAAAATAATATACTTGATACTTCACCAAAAAAATCAATTCAGCGTAAACTTTCACATGACCCTAAGGCCCAATAGATGTTATAATAGTCACAAAGCTTTCCAAAAATTTAAAAATCACATGTGAACACATAAATAAGTAAATCAAGAAAAATATTATCCAAAAACTGTCTTAAATTTACATCATATTTTTATTTAAAGTTATTTTATTTAACTAAAAAAATATCTATGAAAACATTAAATTTATATTTTAAAAAACTATTTTTATACTTTATTATAATCATTGGGAATTAGTGGTAGAGATAATTCAAGCATAAATCAATTAAAAACAAATTTATAAGGTTGATAACCCATACTTTTTTAGACTTTTTTCATGATCATGTAGACTTGATAATCCCAATATAGTATCTTATAATTAAATACATTGAATCTATAACTAAATAATTTCAAGGATCCTAACATTTACTAAAAAACCATCAGGACAAGAACAAAAAATTATAATCAACATTTAAATAAAAAAATACCTAATGTATCCTTCCAAGAATAATTAATTTAAAAAAAATTAAAGAAATAACTAATTTTCATACTAAATTCATAAGAAATATTAAGGAAGCCTAAATAACACAAAAAACAACAACAAACCAACCACAAATTAATTTTAAACAATTTAATACTTGGTCACAACATAAAAGTAATTAAAATCCATAATTTAACAATATAGATATCCCATTTTCATAAAAAATAATAAGAATTATAGGGTAGTTAGAAAATTAAATTAATACCCATTGTAATCATGTTGGAAGAGATGTTAGTGAATCCCGTGGTTTTATTTAGAAAAAATAAAAAAAAATATTGTGAGAAAATATTTCTCTATGATTTTTGGAAAAATGAAAATCCAAATTCATAATATAAAAACTATATTTAGGTAATATGAAGAGATTAATATCGTGGAATAGTGGTTTTCAATATATCTAAACACCTCGGTTGGAAGAGAAGAATGAGAAGAATAGGAAGAAGGAATCTACCCATCTGTTTAGTCTTCTCCCTCTTTGCGCATCACTCTGTTAACCAAGACCCCAATTAGGGGTTTTCAATTTATTTTTTTAACAAACTTATCCCCCTTACGTACATTTAAATAATTATTATAATAATTTTGAATTTATAGTGGCCACACTGTATAAGATATAGGAGAAGAAAATTATGCAGACCTGAGGACTTGACCTCATGACCTACCCCCAACCCCCCCAACCCCAACCACCTCTCACTTTTGTGAGGGAATACTAATAACAATAATGTAAATAATAATACCAAAATTTTGTTTTATATAATACACTTTTTTTAATATATTTACATTAAAAACATATAATAATTCATGGTTATATATGTGTATTTAACATATATTTATAAAATAACATAATAAAAATAATATTATTAAAAATACCAATACATATTTTTTTATCATCTCATAATACACATAATAATATAAATAATAACATATACATGTTTTTTATAAAAAATGGTGATAATTTATTATATCAATAAATATGCTCATCATTTAAAAATACCACATATTTTAATAATATTTAAAAACCATTCAAAATGCTCAATAACATATCAATAAAAGTAATAATAATACCCATGTGAATTTGATAACATTATAAAAACATTACTATGAAAATCATATTATATTGGTATTTTCACAAAATTAATATTATTGATAATAATAATATATACACACTTAATAGAAAAAGTAATTATAAAATTGGTATTTGAAAAGAATTTATTAAATATATGACATTAAATCTACCACATAATCATTTTAAACATAATTTATTTAAATAATAAACGTTAAAAATATTTGTTAGAATATTTTTAACATTGTTTTTTATAATAAGTTAAATTAAAAATAAAAATATAGAATGGAAATTATAACATTTTTCTTCACACCCATATAATTTAACTTTCCCGCCAACAAATTCATTCTGTCAAATATGTATTGTTAATTTTTTTCATATCACGCTCTTATATTTTTGATTTTCACCAATAAATATATCTCATTGATTTTTTTCTATTTCCATATTTAAAATTTTTCTCCCTCTATCATTAAATCTATCAATCCCAAATTGTTTTCTCTAAAATTTTTATTCCTCCCTCCATTTTTTGGTAATAGATACTATATTATTAATGAAAATAAATATAAAATATGGATATATGGATTTTATAAGGGAAATAATGGCAATGATTTCGAAAATGACAAAGTTATTAGTTTGAACATTATGATTAATCAATGGTTCTTTCATACAAGTAAAATTTATGAAAGTCTTTATTTTATTTTCAATGGATCATTTATAACATTATTGGAAATATTTTTTGTTATTATCATTATATAATTAAAAAATATTATTAGTTTTAGTTTTATAAATGTAATTTAATTTTTTTATCATATTAAACTATTATTTTTTTCTCTAAAATGGTTCTATATTCTCATAAATTTTTTAATAAATACAAATATGTTTCGCATCATTTATTTAAATAACTGGCGTGAATGGTCATATTTAAAATTTTATATTTAAAAATGACATGAAAATTAAAAATTAAATTTTAAATTATAAGAATAAATGAAATTATAAATATTTTTAATATAACTTTTAATAACTGACATAAAAAATATATTTACAACATCACTTATAATGACTTAATTTAAAAAACCAATTTAAAAGGAATTAAAACTAACGTTAAATATGTTTTTTTTACAAGTTATGCATAAGATTCTAATATTATACAATTAGTAATCATATACATGTTTATTAAAATTTAAAAAATATCATTCCAAATTATATCTAAATAAAATTATTATTAAATTATTTCATCAATACTAAAAATAATCATGTGATGTGCCTTGTTTATAAAAATATAGTTTAAATTTATCTAAAATCCTGACATTAAATTTACCTTGTATATTTATTACCCATCACCAATAAAAATACATATATCTGATGGTTTTCAAGATAATGTGACTTATTTATTTTTATAAGAATTTATAAAACCCATGATATTTCATTTCATAATCCATTAATTAAAATTATTAATAAAATATTATTTCCATAATTATATAATTTAACAAAATAGAAAATTTAACCAATAATATATATGGCACCTAGTACCCCACCATTGGATACTCAGTGGTCTTCTCAGACCACCATCACTACTACCTCACTCACCAGGAACCTGGTGATCCCTATTTAGTACCTGGTGCCATCTGTGGATCTTGGTTGTTAGTGGAACCTCCTCAATCCTTGATCAAAACTTTGAAAAATCACTAAAATACCCCAAAATATGTAAAACCATAACATAATTCATCCTCCAAACATGAAATTCAAGTTCGAAGCTCAATATGAAAAATGACCCCTAGTCTAGATCAATTTGAAACCAATTTAATCTGATTCCACAAACATCTCAATACATTGTTCACTAAAGAAGCTTATATGACTTCCCTTACTTGACAGGGGAACCTGTATTTTTGGTCTGAGAATTTTCAAAGATATTTAGAGGAGTTAAATTATAGTTTGACTATTTTTCTCGTTCAACAACATCCATAGGAAGGGTTTGAGTATGTGTTATTCTATGATTCCTTTAAATCCACACTTGGTTATTTTTTGATACAGAGGAAGGTAGTGATTTCTTATAATACAAAGAATTTGAGACCCCATGAAAAAATATATGTGGCCCATGATTTGGATCTTATATTAGGTTCAACTTGAAAACCTATGTACACTACTTTTTTGATGAGTGATTCATGGTTTAAACGGATTATAAGAGTCTCGAATATATTTTCTCCTTGTTATATATTAACTTGAGGTGTGGGTGATTTATATAGTTTTTGAAGGACTAAGACTTATAGAATATCAATACTCTATGAAAGGGTAATTTGACAATAAATACCTTAATAGGAAATATCATGCTCAGATTGTACTAGAGAAATCTAAGCTGCTTGACTTGATGAAATTAGTCATGGTGGAAGGAGGATATATTTCTTACCTTCAATCGATGGTTACCCCCATAGTAATTCATCATGTTACGTAGGCCCATCTTGAAGACATAAATTTTGAGTTATTTTAAAACCATATTCTCATAGAAGATGCACCTAATAGATTATCTAAATGTAGGGAGTATGTCATCCTATTTCAGTGGAAAACTATGGTTACTGATGGGTTGTGTAAAGTGGTGTTGAATGAGTTTGATTCCTCCCCTTTTTAAGTGCATCTTGATGTGATAAATTTGTTCTAGGAACTTAAGTATTAGTATTGGTTGTCTATTATTATCATTATGTATTTTATGTCATGGTGTCTCGCCTTTTAGAAGGTGATGGCTGAGATCTAGGTCCAAACTTTTTTGAAAAAACCCCTTTGAGGTAACTAAGTGGAATTAGGGTAGTATATAAATAGATTCATAACATGAATTCCATGTTTTTCTAAGAGACGCAATTATTTCTAGGTGATCATTGACCAAATAACTAATTCAGTTCATTTCCTTCCAAATCAAGAGCTGTGTTCAATGGATAAATTATGATTCTTGAGAAAATATGAGATCCTATGATTTCATAGAGTTGCTTAAATGGTTTTTTTATCTAGATACTCAATTCATTTCCTAGTTAGGGAAGATCTTATAGGAGTCATTTAGGTCCTATTTGTGGTTATGTGAAATAGTTCATCTCTAGGAAAATAGATGGACAAAAAGGACTGTTTAGGTTCTCGAGGATTAATCATGTGCTTATATGATTGATTTTAATGAGAAGTAGTATAATCACCTACCTAGAGTGTATTTTTCATATAATAACAATTATCACTACACAATAAGTATGGAAACTTTTGAGGACCGATATGGTAGACCTTATAGGTCACCCCTTTGTTGGTTAATGATTGGTGATTCATCATATATGGGGCCCTAGATTATATGATTATAAATGGAGAAGGTTCGAGTGATCTAGTAGAATCTGAGGATAGTTTAGATCCATCCAAATTCCCATACGGACTGAAGATAGAGGCCTTTGTAATTCTAGGAGGGGAGTCATGTGTTTTTGAATGTCTCATATTGACAATGTTTGAGGAGAATTAGTTGGTTAAGAAACCTATCCCTATGGTTAATTAGGTCATTCCAAATTCTATATGAGGTAGGGGAGGTTTCTTATTGCAAGCAGTTACCCCCATAATTTGACTGAGTATAGAATTTTTTCAATGTATCATGATTGGGGAATATATCTATAATCCATCACACATTATCTACTAAGGTGAACTGGAAATAAAATATAACACCAGCTTTAAGGAGTGCCGAGTAGCAATTGAGGAAAGGTTAGAGAATCCCATTCATGGGTGAGTGATTCCATTAGTATGTATCTTGTGGAAACATGGTAATATTTAGGATATATTTTGGGAGCATGATAAGCAGATATGAGTTCATTTCCCTCACCAATTTGAGTGAGTTATACTTTTCATGATGAAAATCCTTGAATGTGGGGAGGATATAAAAATTGATATTTTTTATTTCCAAACCATTGAATATTTTTAATAATATTTATTAATTTTTTTGTGTGGATAGTTTGTTTTTAAAAGAATCATGGGTCATTGAAAAATTTTAATTATATTAATTATATTATTTTTAGTCCACGTGATCATAAGAAATATTATATTTTTAGATGATTACTATATAAAAATTTTAGTACATTGATTGTGTCCAAAATGAGGGGATTTTCCTAGAGAAGATTAATATTTGAGTCCAAGCATTAGTTCATATCACTGAGCCTTTTTAGGTACTTTTTTTATTCAGTAGTTCATAAAGTTTTAAATTATAATCATTTCACTAATCCTTTAATTATAGGATTAACTATCACTGATAAACCTGACACTAGTGGAGATATAGAGGACCGTTATTTGATTGGGAATCGATGGTGTTCATAGATCGAGATCAAATACTTGGATTTTGGTGATTCACCAATGAGGAAGGGTTTCATTCTTGGTTTTCATGACTCATTCTCTATTATATTTTATATTTATATAGAAATAATTTAAATTTATATGGTATAGATAACTAAAAATTCATTCATTAGTTCTTATCAATCAAGTTGAATTGAGAACCCCTTTTTCATCATCAAAATTTTATCATATATTCCAAATATATACACATTTATCAATGAATATGTGTGAAAACAAGGATTTTTTGGTAGAAATCATGTCAAGAACTGATCTTTCTCCCTCACCCTGGTCCATCTCCTCTCTCATGATGAGAATTTGTTTTCAGTCTTCACATTTTCCAAATGTTTTTTAATGTGTTTCTGAGATTGTGTATCGGTCATAAATAGGGAAAGGAGGTGTTTATTAAATTTTCGAGTGGAAAAGGGTACATCTTTGGTGTAGTTTGGTGGTGATCAGTGTGTGAAATATGCCCCATGATATGTCATGATCATGGGTTTGACATGAGATAGTGCTAGCCATGGAGGATTGACTCGAAGGCAAAAAAAGGAATGAGAGGAAGTACAAAAATTGACCAGATATAACAAAACGACCTGAATACCCTCTCAAAATGGTACCCAACCCAATCTTCCACGTACCTAAAGGGAATTACCAATCCCCATTGGTTGGTGACTTGCACCTGACCATTAAAAAACAACCTAAGGGAATGATTTCACCCAACCGGATGCAAAAAAAAGTAATATATACACATAATAGAAATAAATAATAAAAGATACAGATATATTTCATAACATAAAACAAATTGAGAAAACCAAATAACTAAAAAGTTGAAACAATATCCAATTACAAGTACAACCATAAAGGACTATCAAGATAGGAAAACCAACCACTCCATGTGATAGTGTGGGTAGACTCCCACCATCACACCCACTACACCACAATCTTGAACAAGATCAAACAAAATATATGGAGATAACCGTGAAGAAATATCACCATTGATCAACAAAAAAATAGCACAATGCAATGGTGCTACCACATTCAAAGGAAATGTATAAGAAGAAAGGTTCCCTTACCCTGAGACATGCAACACAACTTCCCTGATGATCCAATGCCAAACAAATCAATCCAGATCGAATATAGGCTCCCAAAATATCTGGATTAGGGCTTTAGGTCAAGATAAATAAGGGATCTAGAAGAATTAAATAAAATCAACCAATGTATTACCATAAAATCTCTATCCATGACATTTACATGGTGTGTAAATCCTTTACATGTAATGTAATCCTCAAGACTCAGATACACTGACAAACCCATTACCTTTTTAATAAAACCAAATATTTTAAAAATGCATGTCATGTAACTATTACATGGAATATAATTCTTTAACACTATGTAACATGTTCATGGAATATACCCTACCGAACTTACATGTTGTGTACTTTGATTACACCGTGTGTATTTCTCCGGTATACTGAAAAACAACACAATCTTACACAAAAAACCCAAACCGACCAGGGAATTATCTAAACTTGGGGAGAAACCCTTACGTTCTTTAACACATTTATACTCGAACTCTATTAATTAAAACAAACATATATCCCTGAACATTATGCTATTTTTCTTAGAAAATTTTCTCTATCCATGGAATTCCCTAGAAACCCCCAATTATAGAGGAAAAAATAAAAGAGAAGATAATTACTTGAAAGAGGGTAACAGGATGTTACAAACTACCCACCATAATACTTTTAGTCCCTGAGAAGTAAAGAAGAAGAATTATGTCCAATAAATAGGTGAGAGCACTAACCCCTCATCAAAAACTCACAATCCCATGTCTCATGAGAATCTGAACCATTCTACCATAGCACTCTGACCAATGGAATAGACTTCTCATGAAATACTTTCATGTGATTGTAAAAGGTCTCAATTGGCTGATCAATCATAGAAACATTTGGCTCTAACTCAATCTCTTCCCAGCTTATAACATTATAGGGATCAGGATTGTACTTTATAATCTTTGATATGTGGAAAATATCATGTATTCCTATCAACTGAACTTGAAATTCCAACATATAGGAGACCTTCCCAAGCCGATCAGTATCCTCAAAAGGTACAACATATCTTGGAGCTAACTTTCCCTATTTTCCAAGATGATGATGGTAACCCAGCCATGGAGAAACATTCGAGAAAACCTATCCTTCTAAGGAAAACTCCAAAGGATGATGTCGTTATCTACATAAGGATTATATCGAATATATTCTATAAACATACACCGATGTATATCATGAATCCTCAGAGACATCTCATAAACAAGACTTGGTCCAATAAGAGAGTCCAAACTCTCCTCTGACCAACAAATAGGTGATATGCATGAGTTTCCATAAGAATTATTTAAAGGAGATAATATAATTTCCAATTGATAATTTTTATTATAAGAATACTAAAATAGTACTATATATAAATCCTATGATCAACCAAAATCCAAGACACATGCATGAATAATATCCTCTAAAATATGAATAGAACACTCCATCTGACCATATGTCTATGGATGATAAGTTATACTCAATCGGACATGAGTCCCCATCACCTCATGGAGACTCCTCCAGAACCCAAAATTAAACCTAGGATCCCTATCTAAAACAATTGCAGAAAGATTCCTATTTAATTACCAATTTCCTTCACATACAACTTACCCATATCTTCCACTTTAGTGATGTCTTTGATGGGGATGAAATGAGATGAATTTATCAACCTATCAATCATCTCCCATATATAATTCTTCCCTCAGGGAGTCTTTGGTAATACAACAACATATTTCATGGATACCACATCATATTTCCATAATGGTACTGGAATATGCTAGATAAAACCAAATGGTTTTAAATTATCTACCTTTATCTATTGGCTGGTGTAACAGCGGGACACATAATCATCAATGTCATGCTTCACACTCAGCCATCAGAATCATTGTCTCATGTAATAATACATCTCTGTAGTTCCTAGATGAAAGGCGCATAAATAATCATGAAAATCAAACTAAACTTAACTCCTCACAAATGTTGGGAAGAAAAAAGTTTCACCAAAACTGTGAATACCATATGAAGAGAGAGACCAACCAAAAATGGTCTCCCCACTATATAAGGTTTCTTTAATTCCTATATATTCAACATTATGATACTGAATTTTCAGAATAGACTCAAGGAGAGATGATGATAATTGAACTCTGGTCAGAACCAGACCTTAAACATCCTCCTAAGAATCTTAATGTAATTGTGAAAAAATTCCCATTATGTTATACTCTTCTTTAAATTCCAAAAAAATCTTGAGATGGAATTTTCCTACTACAAGCATCTATAATGACATTCCCCTTCCTGGGGTGTAGGTGATATCAAAGTCAAATGTCTGAAAGAATTCCACCCACCACCTCTATCTAATATTCAATTATTTCTGGGAAAATATATATCTCAAACTATTATAGTAAGAAAATACTAAGAAACTTTCTCCAAAAAATATAATACCTCTAACACTTAAGAACATTTATAACTATTGAAATCACCAAATCATGAGTGGGGTAATTCTTCTCATGTGGTTGAAGCTGAATATAGCCATAAAATATCACATGATCATTCTGTGTAATCAAAAAACCCAAACCAGCACTATAAGAATCCTAGAAAACCATATACCCCTTACTAGGATTAGGTAATATCAAAATAGGATATGATGTTAGAATTCATTTTAGATCATCAAAAGAGACTGAAAATTTTCATCCCATGTGAATTTCACCCCTTTTCTAGTAAAATCAATCCAAAGTGATTCCAAATTTGATAAATCCTTGATGAATAATCTATAGTATTCAGAAAGACTTGAGAATCTCTAAATCTCAAAGATATTTCAGGTGTATTCCCATCAAAAATAGCCTTTACCTTCTTTGGATAAATTGATAACCCATGCTCATAAATCACATTCCCAAATAATTTCACTTCTTGAATCTCAATGTTTCATTTAGAAAGATTCCGATACAAATGGTTACTTCTAAAAATTTCCAAAACCTAACTCATACGATTCTTATGATCATTATTAGATCCTGATTGAACCAAAATATCATCTACAAACACAACCAAATAATTGTTGAGATATGGATGGAATATCATATTCATAAAATCCATAAAAACTGCAAGATCATTAATTAGAACAAATGTAATCATAAGATATTCATAGTGGCCATACCTTATCATAAAATATGTCTTCAGTATATCAAACATAAAAAATTTGAGATGATCATAACCTGACTAAAGATAAATCTTTGAAAACCACTTTCCCCCCATTAATTGATCAAAAAAATCATCCACATGAGAAAAATGATACTTGTTCTTAAATGTTACCAGATTCAAATTTTGATATTACATTAAAAATTAAAGTGAACCATATTCCTTCTTAGAAAATTGAACTAGGGTTTACCAAGGTGAAACAATAGGGTAAAAAATCATCACCACCAGATCATCTAACTGGATCTTGAGCACTTTTAGTTCTTCTAGTTCTATATGATAATAAGGTACTGATATCAGTTTCATAATAAGAACGAGAAAAATCATAAACTCTACCTCTCTCTTTCTCTCTATGGAGGACTATTAAGGAAATATTTTTTGGGAAAACAACAATAAATACCTGAAAAATAATGCGAAGATCCAAAATAGAAGAGACATCATCATACATAAATTCTACTGAAGACAAAAAACTCTGTAGTTCAGTTCGGGAAGTTCCGACATGACCAGAACTCGGGTCCCACTCTCCTTGAAACACCAATGAGCTCCCATAGACCGAAATAAATAATACACACTGATAATAAAAAACAAACTCAGCTCGATATGTAAAAATACAATCTTTCTCAATAATGAAATAAAACATATCTAGATCAAGAAAAAGAAAAATCGAGACTAATTCTGCATCAGCTATCGATAGCACAAAAGAAGGAAAATGAAACCCATGATCGTTCCTCTTCACAATTGGTTTCACTAAATCTATAAAAAAGGACATGAGATCAATTGGAAGGTTAAGCATATTATTAAAATGGACAGATATAAATGAGTGGTAAGAACCAATATCAAATAAAGAAACCTCAACTAAATATGCAATAAAGATAGTACCTCTCACGGTCGTTGCACCCACATATACCTACACTATGAACTCTTCTATTGAATAAATGTACTTCAATATTGATACCTATGGATGGAGACCTATAGTCTTCAAAGAATATGACTGCCCTGTAATAGCCTTTAGAGCCAATGATCTCTGACCATATCAAGAAGTAGTCATGGCCTGATAGAAACACTATTGATACTATAACATCCAGAACTAATACAAATCTTTGTAGGTGAAGTAAATGAATTTTTGGTGTATCCAACCTATCCACACTAATATAAATTCAATGTCACACTACTAGTAGTAACCATAGGTACCGAAGAGTCCTATTGTTAATAACCACCTCCATCACTCCTATGATGATCCTACAACATCCTCTTTTTCCATGACATGCCACTAAATTTTCCACTTTGTGGAAGATAAGGAGAGGAATATCCAAAATTGACATCACTATTCATTTATTCCATCATATCCTTGCATATTTCCTCTTCATAGGTCTAAATATTCATCATAAATACATGTGATCTGATATCTAGTTCCAAACCTTATAGTTACTTATGATCTTTTAGCTGATCATTCTTCATAACCTCTCATGAAAAACGAACCATATTATTAAACCAATTATTGTATGTTGACCCTAAATTCACTCCTTGATACAAATAGAGTAACTCTATAGACTTATCCATCATCAGTGAATCTTGATAAAACTTCAATAAGAATAGAGTCTTGAAACCCTTACAGTCCAAGCCCATGTGCCTATCCATTTGTACCATAGAATCCTGCCAACTCTTGATGTGACCCTCAAGTCTAGACATTGTTCACTTCACCTTTATATTCTTAGGTGATCTAGGAATTCAAATATCTTATCAATATTTTCAATCTATTCCTCTACCTCTTGAGGTTCATTCATAACTTTAAGGATGGTGGCTTCACATGAAATAACTCCCATGATCGATCTCTTTCTCACACATCTCCATATTGTACCTCAATGACTATGTTATGAACTTGTGGCACATTTTGGTCAATATCATGAACTGCACACATGATAGCCTCGATAAAGTTCTTATCATTTAGGGGATTCCCTTGAGGAGAATCAGTTGCACCCTTTTATACGAACTCTCATAACACACCTCAGAAACATATTGTTTCACACTAAAAAAGAACGATCAAAAAATAGAATAATATCATTTCAAACGACAAAATCAATAAAAAATGATATTAACATCAAGAACTAGAAATAGGAGACACATATCCCAACATCCCATGGTAACTTTAGTCTTATCATGGAAGGATTTTGAAAATAACTAATCAAAACATACCTCTCAAGTCTTGAAAATCCTATCTTTAGTCTACCAAACATCCCAAAACAATAACTCTTATGGAAAGACCTCCTTTGATACCAAACTATAATGAAACGACCTAAATAACCTCTAAAACTATTACCCAACCTGATCTTCCTCATACCATAAGGGCATTCCCAAACCCCATGAACTGGAGACTAGCACCCGGGTATAAATCAACAACCTAAGGGAATGATTTATCCCAACCTAGAGTGACAACAACATGGAATATAGACACATAACAGAAAGAAATAGTGGAATATAAAAATATATTCCATAATAAGGAAATAAAAAGTGAAAACAAAACAAAATCAAGAGTAGAAATAATCTAAAAGTATAGATCCAACCACAAAGGACTACCAAGATAGAAAAACCAACTACTACATGAGATATCATGGGAGGAATCCCACCATATCACCACTAGATACTCAACTCAGATGATAGAAAACCTCACAACCTCATTATAGTTCCATTCCTTTCCATGCATCGAAATCCATAACTATGTATACATAATGATGAAGGGTTATATAGGGTGTGATCTAACATGCTCAGTAGGTTCTCACCTAGGTGTTCCATATCAAGTCTCTAAAAAATAATCCAATTATGCTCAAATTTAACTAAAATAAGAAAGGATAATAGTTTAATAGTTTTTTTATCAAAAGCATGTAAAGAAGTTTAATTTCCCCTTTTCAACATTTCCAAATAAATTTGGTAAATCAGTTTCAAATTATTTTATAACCATATATCAAAAAAGATATAACATGTACAAACAAACCAAAGCATGCATCATATATCATAACAAATCCATGAAAGTGAATCAAAATAGTACAATCCAAAAGAAGAAGCATATTTAACATCAGTCCAGAGATCACACTAGGTCAGGATAGCTAGGATACTTGTACCTGACATAGAAAATTAGGTACACATCAAGCCAATAAACATATGTATCAAGTCTAGATAGAAGAGGAACGCCCTATAAAGTGAGGCTCCCAACAAGTCTAACAAGTCCCTCGAACAATAGGAATAAGTATCATAGGAAATCCCCATGAGCAGACCCCCTGATATTGTAATTGAACTTTTACTTTAACTTCCACCTAATTAATCAAGGGTTACCATGTTCTATATTTTCCAAACTATTTTATCAAAATATTTACATCAAACCATGCTTTGAAAACCATTTCAAAAACCATTTCAAAATGCTCTGAAAAACCTTTTCCATTTAACAAAACTAGTGTAAAACCAAATTTCCTTAAAACCTAGTTCCACACACACATAAAAATAAGTCATAAAAATCCATTTCATTTTATAAAAAAATATCAAAAATAGGATGAATGCAGTTCACCAACATCTTGATACAGAACCACCTACCTCAAAACATGGGTCGTACATGCCTGTAATGGAATCCAAAACAAGGATGAAACCAACAATGAAAACATAAATCCTATAATCAATTTACACATCTTATAATTTATCCAATTAAATAAATTGTCAGTGAAGAAGAAGAAACAACACATACCTCAAGATGAAACACTCATCGCACTATAACCAATAAAGGAAATGGCCCCTGAAATAATATATCACAATGGATCTAGAGATAATCAAAAAGAAACATCACCATGGATCAATAAAACCAATAGAACAATGAAACAGTGATATTATGATCAATATCAATGAATAAGTAGAAAGGATCTCTTACCCAAAGAGATATAATGTATCCTCCATGATGATCCAACACCGAATGAATCAATCTGAATCGAGCGGAGGCTCCTAAAATCACCAAATAAGGGCTCTAGGTCGAGATAAAGGAGGATTTTGGAAGAATGAAATAAATATCAACTGATTTAGTTCCCTAAAATCATGTTCTATGAAATTTATATGGTTTTTAAATAATTTACATGTCATGTAATACTTAGGAATCATATATACATAAAATCCCATCTCCTTTTTATTAAAACCTGATATTTTAACATTACATGTCATGTAACCATTACATGATATTTACTTCATTCATATTATGTACTAGGTTAATGAAATCTATCCTTTAGAAATTACATGTCATTTTTTCCTATCACACAGTCCGTATTTCTCCTACAGACTACAAAAAATGTAGATTCATACATGAAAATCTCAAATCAACCTGGGCATTCTTCGAACTCTTGAAGAAACCTGTAACTACATTAACACATTTATATCTAGAATCCATTGATTCAAACAAACATATATCATCAATATTTAGGTCATTTATCTTATAAAATGTTCTCCATCCTCAGGAGTCCCCATACACACCTAATTAAAGAGTAAAAAAAGAAAATCTAATATAAAAACGGGTCATGGGATGTTATATCATAGGTGAAGTAATGGTTCTACAATGTGGTAAAAGGTATGTCAAGTGTTATGGGTGGTGAAAAGAGATACAATACTAGATTTTACAAGTTTTTAGAATTCTATTGAGTAAGTTTATAATCACTTGTTGTGTGATTTTTGAACCACACATCATTTTAATCAGGGAGTTCTGGGTAGGGTTTCAAGAACCACATAAAATATCACATGGTGTGTACTTTTCATATCACATATCATGTATATAAGGTTTTATAACCAATGGTTCACTATATTTAACACCTAGATATCCCCCCTAGACATGTTTTTTGTGTTCTCTAGGGAACACATCTTGTCTAGAGGTGACACAACTCCAGGCCTCCATTATACACACCATAGTTTTTAAATGATCCCCAAATGTAATGTATATCAATATGAAATGATATGTAGTTTGAAACCATATTGTAGAACAGTGATAGTACATATATAACTTTAGTTTGAGACTTATAGGACTTGTCCAGTAGATTACATGTCATGAACTATGTTATATTTTGTGTTTTTTATATCTTCTTAATCTGGTGTCAAAAATATAAAAAATAAATATTTTATTTTTATTAGTTTTCATATAGATCATAGTAGTAAAAACCTATTTAAAATCAAAGACCATTAACATTTCACTTTTAGAACTTTTAGGATCTTATCTTATTAGAGTTGATTATATTGTTTAGGAAAGACATCCAAAGTTAACACGGATTCAATAACCCCTTGGAGACCGACCAATATGAGGGCTCGGGTCCTTCATAAACATGATGGATTTGGTACCCCCATAGAAAGTTGAGTTTTGGTTTCTCCATTATAGTAATTTCATCCATGGTATTGGTATCCCCTTTATACTGATTAGGTGTTGATCTCTTATAGTAATAATAAAGTATGTAACCCCCTAACATGATGGGGTGTGTTCCCTATATTTATTGATTAGGTAACCCCTCAATCAATTAACACATCACTAAATGAGGTGTGAGTCCTTCATAGGGGCAGATAAACCCCCTGATTAACATTCTTATATTGGTGAGGCACGATTCCCCCACTGCAATTTTAATTATATGACATGGAAGTTTTGAGATAGGTGTAGCTCAAGTGTTTTGGGTATGGATACTTATTGGATATCATTTTCCCTAGAATTGTGAATTTAGTGGAGCTTAGTATTGATGAATGGGACATAAACTTATCATTGGGTTCCATATCTAGAAAGTATATGTGATTCATCCTCATTCATTCTATTTATCCTTCATTCTTGGATTTTGAGATGACATGTTACTTCCAACCTTTCTTTGGTTTTGTTGGTGTCATACATGGTATTTCTATACTCAAACATACACATTCTTTGTTCCCACATAGGTTATGTATGTGAAGATGACATGCAGTTCATAGGTTACTTTAATGGATGTAGAGATGGTGGAGTTAGAGTTTATTGGTGATAGTAGATATCTATAACTAGGGTGAAAATTAGTTTCCCTTTTCAGTAATTTGAGGTCATTCATTATTTTAGGATGTTGGGGCCTTGTATTTTCCCCTTGATTTTCATTGATATATTTTTTACTAAATGGATGTTTAACATGTACTTCATGTATTTTTTTTTTGTAACTGGTTTCCTTGACTAGTATTTCATAATTATATTATATTGTATAGATACGTTATTGTGTTTAGGTTTTTTAAGATATGACCTCTCGTGTGTGTGATATTAATTATAGGTTTTGGTCATCATAACCTACCCAATTGAAGGTAGGATTCGGTTGTAACACTCATCTTACTACTATCCTAATTAGGGTCTTGTTAGGTCAAGTCATGTCATGATTATTTCTAAATATTTATTAGTCTCTTTCCCTAGAATTTCTTAAATGTGTCAATTTGAATAGTTCATACTAATATAATAATTTATATAAACTAAAGAATTAAAATCCATTATAAACAATGTAAAGATTCATATCTATTATAATAAAAAATTATTACCATAACCAAGCTCCTAATATCATAGAGTGTGTGTTTTTGTATGTGTGTGTAATGCAACTCACGCTAAAATAATAGTAAGGGTCATGAAAAATAAAATTTCTCCAACCTAGTCACAATTAATACCAATGTTTAACATCAATTCTATCCAACCACAATCATATCATAATATAATGAAACACAATCATATATATAGAAATATCCATGTGGGTTAAGGACCAGACCTACTAGTTAACTAGTTACTTTTCCTACTCTCTAACTAAACATTGGGTATGTTGGGTTAGCTAGATGAAAACTATTTTTTATCTAATTAATGAATATTCCAAAATTTCTATTTTTAGAAGTTATGCATTGGAGACAAGATGATGATATCATAGTGAAATCAATGGGTTTCCGGAACTAGAGGAAGACATAAGCTATAGTGAAAATTGACTTTGGATAATGGAAGTGTGGAAAAAGTTTATGACTTTTGTAGGAGTAAATTTGATTGAATACTTAAGAATAACCCAGTGTTATAAAAATACTACATAATACTTTTCAAATGTATGTGTTAGAGTAAAGTACATTGATTATACTTTCCACTAGGAATCGGGATTTGAGGAAGTGTAGTTATCGGTATCTTTGACTGAGTGAAGGGATATCCATGAAGATAGGAAACCGGTTCCACAAAAACTAACAATTAGAATTGTAAATAAATAGAAAACTGAGGTTACTTCTTAAAAAGATCTTAAGACTTTTAATATTTTAAACACCATATTTTTAGTCAATGATAAATATAAGTAGTATTGTTTCTCTTGTGGAGTATGACTAAGTTTGAACAACATAAATTCCTTTGTTTTTATGTGTGAGTGTTATTTCTTTTGTTATTTCTCTTGTGTGTATGTTTCGAAAGGTATACTCAGATCAAGGAAATTCATTTCCAGCTTTTAGAACATAGTTTCCTTATCCATACATTGAAATTAGGTTCTTCTAATTTCAGATCATCTGAACCTTGTTCTATAAGTGAGGTTTTAAAGGAATATTTCTATAACCAAAAGTCATCAGCAAAACAAGTGGAATCGAAGTATGTCTGGTTAATAGACTTTTACTGAGGTTCTTTCCTTTTGAATTTTCTATTTAATTGGGAATATATTTTCTCTAAATAAATGTAATTTAAATAAGTAAAGACCTATATTGAAAATTTTGGAATGTTAAACTTTGTATTATGTTGAATGTATATTGAATATTATCTATAATAGATATATATTGAGATTCCATTGAAGGATATCAAACCAGAAGTGATAGACAAAGAATAATGTGAAATACTCTACCAAAAATATATTATGGTAACATAGATGATGTTGTCCAAGAACGTGGTATTCAACATCCATGAGGTGAAGTCAACAACAAGACTAATGTTCCTTTCTAAAATATATGAAAATACTACCACTTTGAAAATTTTCATTTTGATGTGTTTATTATTTTATTTGAAGATATCATAAGTAAATTCTATGTAATATTATATAAATTCCATAAACGTGATTTGGATTTGACTTGAATCATTAGGGTTGAAGTTTTATTGAGTGGGGTGGGAATTGATACATCTTTCATCACTTCCAAAATTGTGTGATGTGATGGTGACTGAGGTAATTAATTATAATAGAAGAAGTTACATAGTGTTTAAACAAATCCATGATACGGTTCTCAACATGGAGATCCATAATAAATAATTCAAGGGTGCTACTATACAACATTCAATGTTGAAGGCAGGGGTGTTATTGTTTAATGGAACCCCAGATTAATAATAAGGGTAAGGAGAAAATAGAAAATTGATTATGGAAATCAGTAGGTCCTCGGCCTGTATGTTGGAATTTCAAGAAAAAGGGAAATTTGAAGAAATACTATAGATATTATAGCATAAATTATGTAAGGTTTTATTCTATAAGTTCTTCTATAAATACCCAAAAAAAATAAGGTGGAATCATAATGTTTCTAAGCGTCTCTAGTCTATTAGAGTTATGGATCATTAGTTTTGGGGCTTCTTTCACTCAACATCCAAAATGGGGAACATGTGGAAATATGTTTCTATAAGATTTATCAAGGAACATCTTTTATATTATGAAATCCATTAGATTTTTGGAAAAGGGGATGTGAACATCCAAAGAAGGAGAAGATAATTGTTTGAGTTTAAAGGGGTGAAAAATATATCTAAGTTAAGGAATAATTTGATCTCAATTGGTCAACTATAGGATGTAGGTTTCTAAAAAATATTTGTGAATATAGCATGGAAAATAACATGTGGTTCTATATTAGTTCCTAGAGTTGTGAAAGAGTAAACATTATACCTTACTAGGAGTTTGAAAGGTGAAACACTTTCCAGAATAAAAACTTATGGATCTATCATGTTGTGAAATAATCATCTAAGTCAAATGTGTGAGAAGAGGATGAAATTTATGGATGGAAATGGAATATTGAAACTCAATCATGTAGATTAAATAACATGTTATGAGTGTATCCTAAGAAATTATTATAATTTTTCCTTTAATGAAGAATTTAAGAAACCAATGAATCAAAATTTAGAGCTAGTATATAAATATGTATGAGGTTCATCTTTGATTTATTCTAATAGAGGGTCATTTTACATAATTACATTCATCTATGATGAAACACTGAAGTTGTGGGTGTTGATTTTCAATCACAATTATTATTATTTTAAAACATTCATTATATATATATCCATGGTGTAAATAGAGGTTGGTTTAAATTTTATGTGATTGAGGTTTGAAAATGGTGAAGGATATGGAAACATGGAATTCTATAAAAAAATTTGGAATAAATGAATATATTTTTTAGAATATAGTGCTTGTAACAATAGAATAGAATTTTGTGGTGGAGTAGATGAATCGGATTCTATGTGTGTGAGAGAGAAATTCACGATGTCAAACTCTGGGATTCGTAAAGAGTTGTGGGTGAAAGATGTGAATTGTGCTACATACCTCATGAATAGGAGTACTTCTACACCACTAGGGAAATATATTTCAAAAAGTTATAAAAAGAAAAAAATTCAATGTATCCCGCCTAAAAATATTTAGAATCATTACTCATGTACATGTTGCTAATAGGGAGAGGGATAAATTAGAAACAATTTCCCAAGCATGTTTCTTTGTGGGTTATGGTTAAAAGAATTTGGATTTCAGGTATGGAATAATGACCTCTAGAGTGACATCTATAGTTTAAATGTTAACTTAAATGAATAAATCTTATGGAAGGATAGAAACCTATAAAAAGATGCAAGTGAGAACAACTTGTCAATAAGGAAATCCAAGGTCAGTCTGAATGAAAGTTTGGAAAGTACGATTAGATCAAGAATCACTCAATTTCATGAAGAACATGACTATCCAAAAGGTGGAGTGTAATATGGATATCAAATTATATAGGTTTATATAGGTAAATAAGCAACAGAAAGTTTTGGGACTATAGGAGATCGGGGAAGAGTTCAAAAAAATATTTATGGATGGAGGAAAGCATCAGAAGTTGAGGTGGTCTACCAAAGTCAAAATACTAGTGAAAATGTTTTAATTTTATATTAATTATATACTTCATATGGATATTGAAGAACCCAAAATCCCAAAATAGGTTTCATTTATTAGTGACTCAAAATACTCAAAGTTAGTGATGAAGGATGAGATCAACTACTAACATGCTTCTAGAATATTATATATTTTGGAGCATCAACTGGGAAAGATGGCACTCTAGAACAAATGGGTATACAAATTGAATGAATAATTGAAAAGTATGAATTGGTACATTGAAATTTAAGTTGTGCAAGAATTTCAATAAATATAAGTATTATATTTTAGTGAAATATTTTCTATGGTTATTAAGAACACAATAATTCACACAATGGTTTCAATGGTTATGGGAGAAGATCAGCATCTTAAATAATTAGATTTGAATATGGATTTATTATTTCAGGATTTGGAGGAGTAAATTTACATAAAGAAACCATAAGGTTTCTTAGAAAATAGAATGGAAGGAATGGTGTCTAAGCTCAAATAATGTTTTTATATGATGAATTTAGAACCTAGGTAGTGAAACAAAAAAATTTATTTCATTATAGAAGAATAAAATTTAAACCTATGAAATTCACATCATTTCTTCTACTAGAAGGTGTTTGATGATGGAAGCTTCATCATACTTATATTTTATATAGATGATACACTATTTGAAATTATATAAAGGAAAATGATTAAGGATATAAAGGATGAGTTTTTTGGAAGGTTTGAGATGAAGGATATTGGGGAAGACAAAAAATTAGGGATGAGGATCTGAAGTAACTGGAAGAACATAATGTTTATTTTTTCATAGTCAGAGTACATCTACAAGATAATGGAAATATTTAGAATGTATGGATCTAAACCAATCAGTATTCCATTGTTCCATCATTTCAAACTATCCAATGATAAGGAACCATGAACATAAGATGATGATAAGTATATAGAAAAGGTCCCTTATTAATTGGTGGTTAATATTTTGATGTATTACATGATTTGTAAAAGTTAATACATTGGTCAAGTAGTGGTATTTTCTATAGATTCATGGAAATAAGAGAATAGGGTATTGGGAAGTTGTAAAGTGGATAATATAATATCTCAAAGGTTCATAGGGTATCAATTTATATTTTGTAATGGGTGATCTCTTGGAAGGGTATGTTGATGCTAACTTTGAAAGAGATTTGGTCACAAGGAGAAGAACCATAGGCATTGTGTTTTCCTATAGGGGAATACAATAAGTTTGATTTCAATTCTGTAGTTGATAGTTGCACTATGTTATAACCTAATGTCCCACAATACATCCTAACATGGGTGAATTAGGGTGATTTGAAATTACTTCTTATCTCAAATTCTAATGGATCTTTTCATTACATTTTCAAAAACACTTCGTATCTTTATCTCTACTAGCACAATCACTCACCAAAAATGTATAAATATATATGCATGAACATTGATATTTTACTCAGTTCACCCACACTAGGAAACATCAAAGGATAACATATCAGTGATGTGTTTATATAATTAATAATCAAAACTTCACTAGATTTTTATGATTTTTTTTTAAAAGGCTCACTATTCATCTAATGTCAATATCCTCTTCCTCTCTTCTACTCATTACATTTCAAGAGAGTTTCATAAGGACATGGTATTTACATGTAGGTTGAACTCATAAATATAATAATAGAATATATAGCACCAAAAAATGGGTATTGTCAATGATGATCTAATCTTCACTTCCCAATATTCATAGCTATTCACACCTACTCTTTACATCTAAACCCAATATTCAATGGGGTTTAATCTATTCAAAACTCACTCTTTACTTCCAAGTATTAAATAAATTATTCAACTAGTTCCTTCTTCTTTTATTCTTCCTGGTATCTTTTGACAATTCATTGCATTACCTTGAATAGTAGGTCTTCATTACTTCAAGACTCATCTTGTTGAAACTCAAATTAAAATATATCAACCTCCATAAACTTCCCCTCCCTTAAATATGTTAATTGTATTTTTTCTAGGTAAATCTATGCTATATAAATTAATTTGGGTAGTTAATGATCATCCCAAGACCCACAAAAACTTATTTAGAGTTAAATTCCATAAACACTATTTTAATTTTCTAGATTTTAGCAATCATGCCATGAAATATTACATTACAAAGAAATCACTTTTCTCTAACTACCAGATTTATTATGTTGTAATTTGGTGTTTCATGGCACAATCTTGATTTTTGTTTCTAAAAAACCTAGAGATTAACTTCCATGGACCTGATTCTTTCTCTACAAACCAATAATTTCAGCATAATCACTTTACTAATGGAGTAATATTTGTGTTCCAGTGTGATATAATTACATCTAAAATATTTATTATATCATGAAATGTAACTTTATGACTAAAAAATCCATACCTATTTTTTTATTAATCTCACATAGGTCTATAACTTTAATTTAACTTGCGTTTGTTGCTGTGTAAGTAACACATTAAAAAATGATTATATATCACACATATTTGAAAATAAAATATTAATATGATGATAATAAATATAAATAGAATATTCTATGGAATGTATAAAACATATCTATATGGACATATCCCACAAATATTTGGAAAATATTATATTAATCCAACATAGCTCTAAGTATATCTATTTATTTTGATGTATCTATTCATTTGTGGTGTGGTCCTTACGCTTTTATCATGATTTGTTAATTAAATATAACTTATTTTTCTAGTATTTTCTTAACTTCATGTCATCTAATTTCTAATAATAAATAAATCCAATTGACAAAAAAATCAATGTTATAACATGTGGTTGCAACATTATTCTCCTTGGGATTTTTTTATCAACCCCCAAAGTTAAATCCATGTTCTATAGTAATCCATCCATTCTTCCCCTATATTATAACACTCTTTATATAGTTATTCTCCCCCTTTATTAATAAAATTAAAAGGGTTTCTTATTTTCTATATCTGATCATATTTGAGCATTCAATATACTCATTCACTAATTTTTACTAAGTAAATAACCCTTAATAAATTCTCTAAAGCTATATGAGTCAAATATAATTTCAGTAAATAAGAGAATGTGTTAATTTCTTAAATCTTGTCCATATTTTCATATCAAAACTTTCTTATACTTTTAATTTACCATGGATTCTATCTCCCCCAATCTTCTTACACTCAATAAATGATAAACACCAAAAATAACACATAATATCAAAGTAAATCATTATGTGTATGTGGGAGAGGGGTTTTTGAACCTCCTTAGTTTGAGGAAATTGGTGTAACTGTAAGTTTCAACTGATTCTTCTAAAACACAATTATAGAGAGTGATTTTTTTAAAATATATTCCACTTCAGTTTGAGTTACAATAAACTCCAATTTCATAATTTTTTACCACTTCTTATTTATAAATTGGTAATATATCTCAATATGTTTAATATAAGAGTGACATACCATGTATTTTCTAACTTGATGGAACTATTATTGTCACCTTTAATCAACATAAGTTTTCACACCACTTCACTAAAATCTTCTAATTTTTTATTCACCAACAAAAACTATGTATAAACCTTGGTATCTGAAATATATTATCCCTTTGATGTTCTTAAGGATACATTATCCAACATATTGCTTATCCATCCAACATGATTTATTCTAATAAAAAAACACCTTATAATTTTTTATTCTCGATCCAAAACATCTACAACCTAGTCCATATATAAATAATCCATAAAATAATGATATTTTCTATCCATGAAATTCAAAAAATAGTTCAGTGTTAAATAAATATACCTCATTATCCACCATATATCTGAGAGATGTCTTTCTTTTAGAAAACTGTCAAATAATTCTACCTAACATGTCACATAAAAGATATCAAGAATTATTGTTGTTAGGTATAGTATAATTACAATAATTAATCTCTATAATTTTCAATACAATAACTTATTGTTCTCATACTTTCCATGCTTCATTCCAACCATATCTCGAGTTGAAACTGGTTTGAAATATTCCACTCAAAACTTATTTTACAGCTATATTTTAAATTCCACATTTTAGATGAATGTTTTTTTATATATTTTTATGTAATTTTAGACTAAGAAAGTAATTCATATCTCTAATTATTGAAATCTAAAGTTTCTAACACATTAATTATTCAAATATTTCAAAAAAATTATTCTGGTTTTTAAAAAAGATTATATACATCAAATATACCACTACCATGAATTATTCTTCATCTGAGATGTTCATATAAAGGTATTGATCAGCACCTTGTATATTTAACTCCAAAATTTTTAGATATGTGTATAATGATGCATACCAAGAAATAGGTTCTTACTTAAATCCATATAAATCCTTTTCCATTCTATAAACCTTTAAATCATCATCTCTAGTAAAAAAATCCAACCAGTTGTTCAATATAGAATACTTCCTTAAAAAATACATTCAAAAATGTTTTATTCACATCAATTTGATAAATATTAAACTTCCTTTGAATATATAATTTTTAGAACCCTGATATATTTATGAAATATTTCTCTTTAAAAAATATGATTTCTTCATTAGCTTGGGCAATATACAACAACTAGTTTAGAAAAATCGCATAACATTATTATAATATTATGTATCCATTATTTCCTAGTTATTCGATTGGAGGGTGTTAATATCAATAAATTAATTATAAAAAACATGGTATACACATTTATAAAATTAATTCATTAGTTAAAATTTATTATAATTTATAAAATATATTTGAAAATAAAAGTGATGGTTTTTTGAATAATTTTTTTTATGTATGCATTGTATTTTTATTAAAAAATTAAATTAATCACTATTGGTGAATAATTTTAATTAAATTTATTAATTATTTACTTGATAAAATGTTATAAACATTCAAAAATTATTTTTTTAGTTATAGGATAATAATAAACCTCGTTTTATGCTTAATAATATATGTTTTCTAAAAAGACATTTTTTTCAAATTTTCTACACTTAATTTAAAATTAATATATTACATTTCAAGGTTTTTATTTAGATAAAATAAATTAAATTTATATAATTAGGTGGCTAAAATTTTGATGAATAGGCCCCATTTCTTTTTAGATAATATGAATAGTAACAGTAGTAAAATTAATCACCTTAGTAATTAGTATATTGGGTTAATCTAGATTAAAAATAAGTGATAAGACCATAATTTTTCACCCCAATTATCATTGTATGAATTTATTTATATCCTTATCACCTTTATATCAAAATTACATAGTTTAATGGACATTATTTAATGAAATTTACTTATATATTATTTAAATCAAATAAAGTTACAAAATATCACTCTCTTTGTTTTTAATATGTATTATGTATCCACATTGAGGTAAATTAAGTTATGAATGAATATAAGTGTTTATTTTTATAATATTAAAAAATAATGATAGAAATTTATTTTTATTTTTAGTAATTATTTAATGACATTAATTGCTTATGCAACACCGATGTGGTATTTCTCCATTTAATAAACAAAATATAATAAATGATCTTAAAAATATTAAAAGTTATATAATTTAAATGTGTTAATGTGACTGGAAGTTTATAAATATCAATAGGACATACTAGATAGTTTTAAAATAATTAAATTCTAATTTACCATATATTAGTGTTTAAAGTTAAATTAATTGAAAAGTGTCAAAATTAAAAATAATGATATTTTACCAAAATAAGATTTTATTAAATTTTTAAAAAAATATAAAATTATTCAAATAAGAAAAGGTGGAAATTATATATTCTAAAATTTCATAAATTTTCCATTTATAGTCTAATTATCACTTTATAATTAAAAAGTAAAAACCTTTAATATTGAAAATAGTGTTACCTTAGTTAAAATTAAAATTAGTTAACTAAGGGTTGATCAAAATGATAAGGTTAAAAATTACACCAAAACATTTATAAATTATATTTTTTATGTTATTAAAATACTATATTACCTTATATTAAAATACATGTCAACTTGGGGAAATATATCTTGAGAAAAAAGTTATTATGTTTTAATCTGTTGAGAAATTCCCAAAGAGACCCTCACTTGAATTATAAAAGGGCACATCCTCCCTCACTTATTCACACTAATTTGAGCTTTATAACATGACCAAACTCTAACAATTTAACTTCTAAAATTCCCTAGATACAATATTAAGGTTTTTTTATTCCCATAAGACCAAACTTATATCCCTTTAAATGATTTCTAAAGGAGTCATTTCAAATAAGAGGTAATCACCTTACCCAGTCACATTCTTTTATGATCTTATTTACCTACTCTATATATATGGTATGCATCATGAAATAATAAATTAATTTTAATAAATATTATGAAACATCATTATGATTATGAAAACACCATTAGATTCTCTCTTTCCCATCAAATGAGAAGTGAAAGTATCGCTCGGGCATAAGTACGACTTGCCATCTCCACATAACGAAACAATTCATTTTTCTTCACCATAATTTATGTATGGGTATTATGATGGGTTTAATGTTTATATATGATATTTATTAATTAATTATACTCATTTATTTATAATATACCATCTAATTAATTACCATTTAATCCTTTGGGAAATGATAATGTTGTTATTGCATACATGTGGACTACCACCTCCATGAAACGGTGTGATTCATTTTTCTTTTATATTTTACTTGTATGGTGATAATGTGGAGTTTGGTGAATATAATATATATATATATATGTGATATAATAATTATCCTATACATATTAATTAATATTTATATTTATTTCATTCTATCTGTCAAAAAATGAGAATAGTGTTCATGCGTACATACACCCTACTATCTCTACGAATGGTGTAACTCATTTTTTTATATCCAAATTTCATGGATACCTATAAATATGTATATAATTAATTTATATTATATTTATATAATTATTAATATTATGGATATTATGGAACTAAAATAAATTTAAAAGGACCCAAATTATTAAATTTAAATACTCATGATAAAGTAAATAGTTAACATCCAAAAATAACAATTTCAATAATAAGTTATTGATAAATGGGAATATTGAAATGTTATAAAGGGGAAATATATGATATTATAAATATGAAAAAAATTATATATAATTATAATATATTTAAATTTATTATATGGAGGATAGAGTTCTTTAGAAGTTAGGAAAACTTGAGGTAAGGATTACATGACACATTATCATTATTTATCAGGATTGATTATGATTATGACTATAATAATGAAATATTATGATATAACTCTAACTAAACTCATTAATGTTATTCTAATATGGTTATTTATTTAAAATAAAAATTTTCCTTTCATTTTTATCACCATAAGTTCGCAAGAAAACAATAATGTGACTCTAAGAAAATTTCAATTCATTTATCTCTTCAGTCAAAAAACATTTTTTCTTCAATATCTATTTTTTCTAAATATAATTTAAAGAAGTAATTTAATATTATTTTATGATTTTTTAAAGTAATTTTTCCCATTTATGACTTTTCAAAAAATATTTGAATTGAAATTTATTATCAACTTCTTATCGAAGTACTATGTGACTTTTCTAAGATAAAGTATGGAAGGAATATTTTTGAAACTTATATGGCATGAATGAATTTCCCTACCTCCATGAATAATTTTTTGTTTAAGATTACTTTAAAAGTTTAAATAGTTCTTTTCAAATAAAATTTCTTCCTATATATTTCGGTATTTTTTTATAAGTGACTTCAAAATGGAATGGGTGTTTTCCTAAAAAATGTTTTAATGATATTTTAATGGTATTTATATTCAAAAAATAAAAAATAATTGATTTAAATTATTATCCACCATTGATATGATACAATGATACCATCATTATTCTTTTATTTTATTTTTTATGAATATTATGACATAATTCTTATGAAAATAATTTCTTTTTTGTGGGCTATTTTGTGATGAAATGATGACATGTTTATAAAACCCATCTCTTTTCCATGGGATATGCTATGATGAAACGATTGTGAAACCCAATTATTTTAATAGTTTTAGATATGGTGAATTATTTATGGTATTGTTGCAAATATATGTATTATTTTAATTATATAATGTTTTGGACATATATCTCACTCCAATTAATTGGGTAAAGGTTGATATCTCATGAAATAAACATGACTGGAATGAGGAGTTTACCTATTTAATTAAGGAATTTTTGTCCACTATGATAGTATTAATAGGGAACCATGACTACAAATATTTTTTGGGAATGATCTCATTCCACTATGATAGTCTTGGAAAAGATCCTTGGCTTCAAAGGAAATTATTTTCTATGATTATGTGTATTTTATAATTCTATGTCTTATGTCAATGTTATGCCCTCATAGATCATGTTATTAAATTCCTTTATGATTCATGTCTTATCAGCTACGAAGATTTATGTTGTGGCTCAAGATTATGATATATAATATGAAGGGTAGAGTTTTAAAATTCTAATATCATGTTCTCATACACTTTTTCTCATGTTTTACTCATATAATCATTGTTTTCTCCCTTATTTACCCTTAATGAGCATCATAGCTCACCCTTTTTTATGTTTCCTTTCCCCATGTTATGAAAAAATTTATTAAGTATGATATATATAATAATGTTTCTAGTTAAGAAGAAATAAGTGGGATCTGATGTATATATTTTGTGAACTATTTTTTTATGTTTCCATATTTTCAAAGGTACTAGACCAAATGTATTTTGGCATCGATAGAAATGTTATATAATGAATATTCATATATTAAGATGTAATGTATATATATGAAAAGTGTGGGTTTCTATAGTTGGTATCAGAGAAAGGTTTAGTTAAACAATAGATACTATCTATAGAAAACTTTAGTATGAACTCTAGGTATAATACTAAATAGGATAAAATCCTAAATTTTTGGTAATGATCATGAATTACATAGGTTAAATCTAATATTTCATTGAAGAAGGTGTCATGATTTAGGCATCTGATAAATTATTTTTCATGATTATGAGGTTTTCATCCATATTGTTACACACACTATTCTTTTGGTTTTACTCAATGGATAAAACATGAAGGAATTATGTTACCACTAAATACGATGGACAATGAAATAATGATCCGCTTGAGAAACCTAATGTTATGGGATATGGAATGAAAAATATTGTTGTTATGATCACAAAACTTTATCAATATATTAATAATATGGAGCTTCCAAACAAGAAAAGAAGGGAATAAAATTTTGTTGATTCCTTAATGGATTAGTACCATTGAAATGATATTTTCCATACTACAATTTTCAAAACAAGAAAAAATTATTCTGACTTTTTATCATTTAAATTGAGAAGAAGATCAATGGTGGACTCTTATTAAGAACATAAGGGAAAAAGAAGAAATTTAATCTATAGAGTGGGATGAATTTAAAAGATTAATTTTTAAAAAGTAATTTCCTTATATTCTTCATAAAAATGGAGAAACAATTCCTTTTGTTAAATTAGAAATATGATCAATCTATTGGTACTTTTGTGAAAATTTTCACAAGAATTTTGAGGTAAGTTATTGGTATTATCATCCAACCTGAATGTAATATTTATTAGTTCATCAGTTGATTAAATCCATGACTTCGAAGGGTTTTATTCATAATGTACTTCAATGGATATGAATAATTTTTTTTATTTCCTCTCATGGTGTAGGTGAATATTGGAGCTACCCATCAATCTCATGGTTTTTATAAGAAAATAAAAATATAATTAAAAGGAAACTCTAAAAACTATTCAGAGAAGATGATTATCCTTACTTGATTCTAGAAGTGTGGAAGTAAACATGGCGGAAATTATATCAAGGGAACAAGTAAATGTTACAATTGTGTAAAGGAAGGTCATAAGGAAATACAATTCCAAATGATGGGATGCAGTTAGCTAATGATGCATATAGAGAGAAAACTCTACATAATGAACCACCCACACTCAAGTGTATTAAATGCATGGAGTATGGGAATTATGCTAACTAGTTCCCAAATCTAGATGTTAATGATTATGATCGATTAGAAAAACCTATTAATCATATATACAAAGTTAAATATCATGTGATCACTATTTCTAATGAGGGGTATGATAACAATGTAGTGAATGGTACACTAACCACCCACTCTAGAAATATTAATGTCTTATTTGATTTTGGATCTACCCACTCTTTTGTATCTTAAGACTTTTATAATGGTATCACAATATCACCTCAAAAATTAGATGTTTATTTTTTAGTAAAAAACTATAATTGTAGGATGATCGCATCCCAAGTCTATGATCCTTCTATGGATGAATTTTTTTGTAATGTGTTTCCTGTAAATCTTTTCAATCTTCTTCTAGTTGAATTCAATGTTATTTTGTTAATATATTGTATTTCTTTATATAAATCCTACATCTATTTAAAATTAAGGGAAGTTACATTTTATATATCAAAGAAACCAATGGCCACCTATTAGTGTGATGAAAAAAAATTAACTTATGATGGAAATTGCATCCATTGTATGGGTTTTCATTCCAATTCAAAAGGGTAGTTTACCTCAAATTATTAGAGATAAACTCAACATCAAAGATATTACCATTGTGTATAAGATTATTGATGCCTTTCTGGAAGATTTTTATATTCTTACACTGAATTATGAAGTTTATTTTTCCATATAAATCTTATATTGTGTTATACCTATTTACAATACTTCACAGAGAATAGACCCAATTGAGTTAAAATAATTGAAGAAGAAACTCTAGGAGAATCTCGAAAAGGGATTAATTTTTCAATGTGTGTCACCATGGGGTGTACCATTTCTATTTTTTAAGAATAATGGTAGATAAATGATAATAACATTGATTATCTAGACATTAACAAGATCAATATCAAGAATAAGTATCCCCAGCCCCATATTGGTGACATGTTTGATGTGAAGTAGGAAATAGAACCTCATTCACCCAACGCTCTAACATGACATATTTTTATTACCTCATAGGATTTTGAGGCTCTTTTTATTGATGATGGTTATACTCCTCTTATTCTATGTATTATATTTTCCTCTTTTCAGGTTTTCCTTTTCATTTTTATACTTCTCCTTTTCCCTAAAGTTATTTCCTCCTAAGTTTTCTTCTTATTTAATCTAGTATCACTGTTGTGAGTCATTATCCTCTTATCTTTCAGTCAATCCCACCACACTTGACCCCATTCTTGGTTATACTTGATGGTGAGTAGCATCACTTGGGATGTTTTGGTTATAGCTCATAGAGGTATAACATTCAATCCTTTATCCCTGCTTCTTCCCTCTTTTGGTCGGTTTTGTTAAGGATATATGGAGTGGTCCTGGTTCCTCCACTTTCACCCCTACTCTACCAACCTATTCTGATATACATGGCCCCATCCTATTTTGGTGTGTTTTTTTAGGTTTTTTGGAGATTATGAAAGTGGGAGTAGTGGCAGTGTGGGATTCTTCAGGTGGTTGCTTCTTCCCTGGGATTTTTTCTCTCTTTCACTTCAGTTATTCCTGTTTTGTGTTTATTTCCTTGATTTTTCCTAGTTTTTGTTTACTCATTAGTATATATAATTATTATCCTTTTCTATTTATGGATTTTTTATGGTTTTTGATTCATTTGGTTCATGTTTTTCTTTGATTGGTCAGATTTATTTGTTCTATATTCTCCCATAATGACGACATTGGTTTCCTTGTGTTATTCGCCCGATGGTAGATCTGAAGGTAGGGTTCGATGGTCATAGTGGTTTTCAAATCTCATTATTGAGTCCTTTTTCTACTCCATACTCTTCTCTAGCTCCTTTTTTCCACCAATCTTCTCCCAGAAAGATTTTCACGGTGGTTATCAAGGTGTTTTGGGATGTGAATTTCGATTAGTTGATTACATTTTAGGAGTAATTTATCTATGGTGGATTTGAATCTATCCTTGGGTTCCTAAAGGTCTTTATATTAATGATGAATTGTTGAGTTTCCGTAACTTTGTGGTTTTGATGGTTCATGGTGATATTTTTTGTTTTTCTATGGTGGAGGCGATGGATTCTGGTGGATGGTCTCTCTAACGAATTGTTTTAGATGATGGATATGCATGGTGTCAAGGTACATGAGCTAAGGTGGTATGTGGAATGAGACAGTGATGATGGATTCTGTTTGAAATTTTAAATTTTAATTCTTATCCTTGTAATTTTTTGGGGGGGTATTCATAAATCATAGATGTTTATGTTAGGTTCCCACTTATCTGAAAGTGTATTTTCAATAAAAAAATGGATTGCAATATGACATATTTGATCAAATACGTGGAGCTTAATAATTTTACAAGATTTATCTCTATTATGGTTATCATAAATTGAGTTACATGATGTAGGATATACCTAAGATACCATTTCATACAAGGTATTGACACTATGAATTTATAATGATATCATTTGGTATAAATGATGTCCATGTTATCTTCATGGATTTAATGAATATAATATTTAGAGATTATCTTGATCCATTTTTGGTAGTCTTTATAGATGATATTCTTATTTATTTAAATATAAAGTAAGGTAATAAAAATCACATGAGGATTATAATGAAGACTCTAAGGAAGGATAATATTTTTCTAAATTTACCAAGTCTGGATTTTGGCTTCAAAAAGTTTTATTCTTCAGTAATATAATCTCAAATGTGGGTATATTAGTAGACCCTTCAAAGATAGAAGTTATTAAACATTATCCTAGACCAACCACTATGATTATGATCTATAGTTTCTTAGTTTGTTAAAAAATTATCTAATATTTATGGATAATTTTCTATATCTATCAAATCTATTCACCAAGTTAAATCATTAGGGAGATAGGTTCATTGGGACTGATTAGTGTGAGTAATGTTTTAAGGAACTGAATAGAAGTCTTATCAAGACACTTGTTCTTACACTACCCTACATTGGAGAAGGGTTTTTAATTTATAGTGGTGCATCAATAAAGGTATTGGGATGTTTCTTCATTAATAATGATAAGTTTATATCATATTCCACATGATAATTGAAGGTACATGAGAAAAATTACTCAACTCATGATTTGGAGTTAGTTGTGGTAGTTGTTTCATTAAATATATGGAAGAATTATCTATATTGAGAAAGGTGTGACATATATACTCATCACAAATTATTAAATTATATATTCACATATAAATATTTGAATATGAGCTAGATAATATGGTTGAAGTCGATTAAATATTATGACATCTTAATACATTAACTCTATTGGAAGGTGAAAAATATGGAAGATGGTCTAAGTTTAAAGGACCGTGCTAGATTATTTATGATGAGGATCATAATATATCCAATATTTTAAGTCTTAAAAAGTATGAAAATTGAAATCTTTAATAAAGTGGAAAAATTTTATGTTTATAAAATGAGTGTTCAAATATATATACAAGTGAATATTAAAGAGTAGAAAAGTGAAGATATAGAGTTATAAAAGAAGGTGAGAAATGTTCTTGTGTTAAACCTTTATTATGATGGGATAATAAGGTTTAGGAACTCTGTATGTGTCCCTTCAGTAATATATTTTATGGAGATGATGGATGAATCTTATAGTTCTTCACTCTATATTCATCCTATAAGTATGATGATTTATAGAGATTTTAAATAGTATTTCTGGTTAGAGGGAATGAAGAGAGATATTTCATAAGATATTTTGTGGTTCTTGATATGTTAGAAAATTAAGGCAGAGATATAGATGTCTAAGGGGATGTTACAGCCATTCAATAATGGAAATAGTAAAACATCACCATGTATTCTTACATCAGACTCCCAAAAACATCGAAATAGAATAATGTTTTATGGGTTGTAGTCAATTACATTACAAATTCATCACACTTCATTACCATTAGTGAATATTTCTCTATTTATTAACTAAATTAGTTGTATATTAAATAAATATTAGGATTTAATAGTGTAATACTATAAATTATATATGATTGAGATCTGAGGCTTACCTTGAAGTTTTAAGGAACTCTTCAGTGGACTCTAGATACAGATTTATGTTTTTTAACTGCTTATCATCCTCAGATAGATGGTCAGTCTAAGGGGACCATTTAAACTCTATAGGACATGTTGAGATATTTCTCTATAGATTTCTAATGTGGTTTAAATCAAACCTTCCTTTGGTTTAATTTTCTTACAATAATACCTTTCACTCTAGAATTTAAACGGATCATTATGAATCCCCCTAGTAAGAATTTCATAACCCCTACATGATTGAATAAAGTTATAGAAATAAATCTATTTGGACCTCATCAATATGAGTAAATGTAATACATAGTTAGATCTATTAAAAAACACAAAATTTCATCTTAGAGTCAACAAAAAATGTTATGCTGACAATGGTTGGAATGATCTAGAGTTTGAAGTTGCTGATAAGGTAATCATATGAATATCACCTGTAAGAGGGTGATGAGATTTGGAAAGAAGTAAAATTTAATCCCAAGGTATATCAGTCCTTTTTAAATTCCTAATTTTATTGAGATGGTAGATAATTTATTGATAATTCCATCGAATATCTCTCAAGTTCATGATGTTTTCCATGTATCTCTTTTAAGAAAGTACATATATGATCTTTCACATTTACTAAAATCAACGGTTGTATTGTTGAAGAAATATTTTTCTTATGAAGAAGAAATAGTATATATTATATATAATGGAGAGAAGGTTCTACGAAATAAGGACACTCACCTGGTTAATGTTTTGTGGGGTACCTACAAATTTGATAAAGCTACATGGTAACCATAGGATGTAATCAGATATAAGTATCCTTATTTGTTTGTATTATAGTGATTATTTTTGAGGAAAACATTCATTTTATTGTTGGTGTAATATAACACCCATATATTTTTATGAAATATTTATCTTAGATATTTTTATTTCTTCAATATCTTGTGTTACGCACAACAACAAATTTAGTTGAACCACATAACATTATTAAGATATTATGTGTCCATTATCACATAATCGTTGGATTGGTAGGTATGATAATAATAAATAAATTATGAAAAAATATATTTTCTACACTTTTATGAAATGAATTCATTTGTCAAAAATTATCTGAATTAAAAACAAAAATTATTTGAAAAAATGATGTTTTCTTATGAAAAAATATTTTTATAGACACAATGTATTTTTATTAATAAATTAAATTAATAATTATTGATGAATGGTTTTAATGAAACATATATATTATTTACTTGGTAAAATATTTCAAACATTCAAAAATTATTTCTCTAGTCATATTAGATGAATAAATGTAGTTTTACGATTAAAATGTATTATTTTATAAAAAGAAGGTTTTTTCACATTTTTCACTCTTAAATTTATTTTAATTTCATCAATTTATATATAATTAAATTGATAAAATTAATTATAGATTTATAATTATGAGGTTCAAATTTGGTATATATGCCCCTTTTATTTTTTCCAATGTTAATAGTAACTGTGGTAAAATTTCTCACATTGGTAAAGAGTAAATCAGGTTAATCTAGATTAAAAATATGTTAAAATGCCATTATTTTTCACCATAATACATATTGAATTAATATAATTTTACCCTTATCACATTAGGATAAATATTAATTAGTTTAATGGACCATTTTTCATAAAAATGAATTATATATTTTTTAAATCAAAGAATATTATAAAATGTCACCTTTTTTGTTTTTAATATATATTATGTGTGCACTTAGGGAAAAAGGTAAATTAAAAAGAAATAAAAGTTCTTACTTTGATCTTAAAAAAATTAATTTCATTATACATTTTTTTTTAAAAAAATATTAGTTATATACTGACTTTAATTTCTTATGTAACATCAATGCGGTATTTCTCAGTTAAATAAAAAATATAAACAATTATTTTAAAAATATTAAAAGTGATATAATTTGAATTTTTTAATTTTGTACATGAATTTTGTAGATATATATTATATATGAGGTATTTTTTAAAGAATTATATTAAAATTACACCTTTATTAATGTATTTAAAGTTAAATTAAATGAATATTGTCAAAATTGACAATAATGATATTTTATCAAATTAATATTTTATTAAATTTGTTAAATAGATATAAAACTTTAAATATGAAAAGGTAGATATGATATGGTCTAGAATTTTATAAATTATACATTTATAGGCCAATTTTTACCTTATAAGTAAACAATCGCAACCCTATAATATTGAAAAAGTTGTTACCATTCTTAAAATTACAATTGGTTAACTAATGGTTAATCAAAATGATAAGGCTTAAATTTACACCAAAACATATCAAAATTGTATTGGTTTATAGGATTAAAACCTTATATTACCTTATCTTCCAATCAATTTCTATGTGGAGGAATATGGCATGATAATTAATTTATTATAATTTAGTCTTTTGAGAAATTATAAAAGTGCCCCTCCCCTCAACTATAAAAGGGAACCCCCTCACTCACTTTTTTACATCATTTTGAGGCTTCTATATCAACAAAAATCAACCAATTTAACTTCCATAATTCCTTAGACACGTTATATAAGTTATTTTTTCCAAAATTCCAACCATATAACCCTTTAGAGGAGATCTAAATGAGTTGTTTCAAAGAAGAGGCAGTCACCTTACCCGATCAATTTCTATTATACTCTTATTTAAATCCTATAAATATATGGTATGTATTATAAAATAATAACTTCATTATACTAAATATTCATAAATTTTATTATTATTATTAAAAAACAATTATGCAACCTCGTTCCTATCAAATGATAAGTTAAAGTATTGCTCATTCATACATACGGCTTACTGTCTCCATGTAGAGATACAATTCATTTTTTGTCACCATATTTTATGGATGGTCATTATGATGGTTTTAATGTTTATATATGATATTTAAGAAATAATCATTCTTTTTTTATTATAATATCACATATACCTACTTACCATCCAATCCTTTGGGAAAGGATAACATCGTTCATGTGTATGTGTACACTACCACCTCCATGAAACATTGTGACTCTTTTTTCATTTATATTTTACTTAAATGGTTATGAGAGATAAATTTTTGATTATATGTGATATAATAATTATCCAATAAATATTAATTAATATTTACCTTTCTTTAATTCCATCTTTCAAAATATGAAAATAGTGTACATGTGTACGTACGGCAACCGTCTCCATGAATGGTGTAATTCATTTTTCTATCTATAAATTTTATAGATGACTGTGAATATATATACAATGAATATATATGATATTTATACCATGATTAATATTATTTGGATTATTTAATGAAGGTAAATATACAAGGATTGGATATACTAAACTGAACTACTAATGATAAATGAAACAGTTAACACCAGAAAATTAACAATTTTAATATGAAACTATTGATAAAAAGGGGTGTTAAAATGTTATAAAGTGATCATATATGATATTTTAAATATTAAAATGAATCTTATATAGAGTTATAATTAAATTAAATTTTTTATATATGAGGATAGAGTTCTTTTGAATCAAATAAAACTCGAGGTAAGGTTCACAATATTATTGTTTATCAGGATTTATTAAGATTATGCCTCTGATGAATAAATATTATAACATACCTATTAATAAACCCAAAAAAATTCATATAATTGGGTAATTTATTTAAAATAAAATTTTCCTTTAATTTTACCCACCTTAAGTCCTTATGAAATTGAAAATATGTTTTTGAGGAAAATCGACTTCATTTCTCTCTTCGGTCGAGAAACCAATTTTCATCCATATCAATGTTTTTAAAAAAATGTTTTAAAGATGATTTTTACTATTCTCATATGATTTTTTAAATTCATTTTAACCCATATTTCAACTTTTACCAAATGGTTTGAAATTAATCTCTTTTTCAAATGAAGTACTTTGTGAATTTTCTAACAAAAGTATGGAAGGAATGTTTTTTTAACTTGTACGACATGAATGGATTTTCCCACCATAACGGCTAATTGTTTTGTTGAATATTACTTTATATGTTGGCATGTTTTTTAAGAAAAAATCTACTTTATATTTACATAGTTTTTTATAAGTGACTTTAAAATGGAAAAGATGTTTTCCTAAAGAATTTTTTAATGGTATTTCTACTCGTAAAAGACAACAAACCTTGATTTCACTTATAATTTACTAGTGATATGATCCAAGGATACCATCCTTATTCTTTATCTAGATGTTTCAGTAATATGATGACATAATTATTATGAAACTCATTTATTTTCCATGGTATTTTCTGTAATGAAATGAAGAAATTTTTATGAAATTCATTTCTTTTCCATGGGTAATTCTATAATGAAATGTTTATTAAACTTATTTATTTTCATGGGATTAGATATATTGAATTATTTCTAGTCTTATGGCACAAGTATGTATAATTTTAATTATGTTATGGGTGGGTCCTATATCTCCCTTAAATTCATTGGTTAAAGATTTATATCTCATGAATAAATAGGACTAGATTGGGGAGTGAACCTAGTTCAATAAGGAAATTTTTCCACAATGGTAGTCTTGGGTGTGAACCATGACTACTACGGTGGTTTGGGGAGTGAACTCATTACACTATGAAAGTTTTAGAAAATATCCCTAAATAATAATGAAATTATTTTATATTCATATGTGTATTCAATAATCTCATGTATTATGGAAAATTTATTCTCTTATAAATCATGTTCTTTAATTTTTTAGGATTCATGTCTTATAAACTTTCATGATTTATGTCATGACTAGGGATTATAATCTATGATATATATGGTATGGTTTTAAAATGTTAATATCTTGTTATCATATCATTTTTATCATTTTATAATTATATTTTCATTGATATATACCTTATTTACCCTTATTAAGCATCAGATATCACCCTTTTTTTATATTTCCTTTCCCCAAATTATGAATAAAGGAATTAAGTATGATATGTCTAAGAAGGTTTATAGCTATGAATAAATAAGTGGTAGATGATTTTGATATTTTATGAACCATTTATTGATGTTTCCATGTTTCCAAATATAATAGACCTATATGATTCTAGATTGAATTGAAATATTAAAATATGAATATTCATTTATTAATATGTAATATCCATTTATGAAAATTACAGGTCATTATAATCTTCTAGGAAAAAATTGATTGATTCTATTATTCCAACTAGTGAAAAAAATTTCTAAAAATCGACTCCTTCAATTTTAACATACCCTTTTAATATATATCTTTCCTTGTTCTAAGAAACTCTTCCTTGTTCTTCATATTTTTTAAAGAACCATTATGCACAAATCACATTATAATTTCTAGATCTATATATAATATTATAAATTTTATTCTTATTGATTTCATCTAAATATTCACTCGTGATTTTCACACATGATTCATACTTTTTTAATTATTAGAGATAATTTGGTTCCACCTCTAATAATACAGAAGTATCCTAAATTCCACTCATTCTTTTAGTCTGTATTAGAAAATATTTGTCTCTAATAATTATTCTGAGATAAAATTCGACTCTTATTATTATATTTTTACTCATATATTAAGTTAATTTATCACCATGGTCATCCTCTAATTCAACTTTAGTATCATCATTAATTTTAAAGAAATTATATTATCATTAATACACATTTCTATATTTTTAATCTTTACTCACTTAATCAGGGATAGAATTTTCAAAAAACAAATTCCTTCATATTCAATAAAAATAATATCACAACTTTCAAATATTTTATTGATTCATTTTCTAAAACATTTATGGGATTTAAATTTTTATTAATAGCTTGAAAAATACACCTTTCATCCACTACATCACTATACATTCACTAATTTCTCTCTATTTCAAATGAAAAAATTACTTTGAAATACTTTGAGATGTTTTAATAAGTGTTTTCTGACATGACACAATTCATATAACATATTCTCTTCTCTGGGAAAAAGAAATCATCTATTATAAGTGTGAAACCCCACTTTCACTATGTCTTTCTAATAGTCATAAGATATTCCACTTTGAATTAATAGTCTTTGACATATTATTTACCATGTGATTCCTCCCTTAAAGAACCCTGTTCTATTGGGGCTTCATTGCCAAAAAAACATCATTCTTTATTACATTTTTCTCTATATAATTTTCAAATTCAATTTATGTTTAAACAAATCCATTATTTGGCTAAAGAATTTTCATTATTATTCTAGTTTTATTACCCAATCTTCTTCATATTCTTTTGATATGGTCCAAAACTTCTCTAGTAGATCATATAAATATAGCACATCACATCCTATTACATTAATCAAAAAATACAATGAATTATTTTTCACATTGAGTTTCTTATTGATTGATTGGACTATATACATCAGTGTGAAAAAAAATAGTATATTTAATACTAACTTATTCTTCAGATGGAAGGATTTCCTCCCTATATTTACCCTCAAGCATGTATCATAACTATTTTCCCAATTCTTCTTCAATGAATTAGTATCAACATCTCCTTTAAAATTTGTTAAATTATCCATACTCTAATATTCAATGTGACCAATCCACTGATGCCATAGACTATTCTCCTATTCTACAATAAGGATACAATTATTCTCCCTGTTTTCCACCTAATAAAATTTCACATTCATTATATATCCTTTCATAATATATTTTTTTGTCTTTCCCTTGATCTAGAAACCTCTCTAGTTGAATGTGACTCCCAAGCTAAGTTACATAGCTAATTCACACTCAATAAATCATGTCAAACACCATCAACATATAAAATTTATTATTCTTAAATTAATTTCATGATATGTAGGTTTTACAACTTCCTTTAATATTTAGATCTCTATGATTTCCAAACTGAACCTTTGAACCAACTTTTAATTTCACACTTTTTAGATGATTTATGTTACCTATCATCCGAGATGATCACCAACTATCAAGAATCCACCTACTATTATTCTTTGTAGATTTAAAATATATCTTATTAAGAATAGATAACTCCTTCATCTCCATATTATTTTTCTTCCATTAAATTCAACGATATGTGGGAACATAGTATTTTCACTCACATTATTCAAAGCATGAAATTAGGTCTTATTCTTATTCATTCAGTAGAAAGAATATTTTTCTCAATATAATAGAATTAGACTAAATTCAATGCATTCTTCTTTAACATAAAAATAAAAAACTTCCAATTAATTTCCAACAATAAACAGATTTATACCTAATGTTAGATAAATTGTCACAATGTCCATAAAAACTTATATTTTTAGATGATCTATATGTCTAAATTATGCTTTTCGAACATCCAATTTATTCTTTTCACAAATAACATTAAACGCTTTAATAATAATACACTATGTAGCTTAAGTAACCAAAAATTAACACTTTATTAGAGGAAATATATTTTCACTTCCATCTATTCATATATCCCATATTTTTGAATAAATCTATGATTATTGATATTTTATAAATAATTGATAAATTTATCTTATCCAATGCTTCCCTTTAATATTCAAATTTATTTTATTGGTTATTTATGTTTTAGTATAAAATCTAAGATAACTTTTACCCTTGTAATTTGGTCTTTGAGTGCTCAAAACATTCTCAAAAGTTTGTGTTCCTCATTCTAGCCTTTCCTTTAATACTTCAATTGAGAAATTTATAAACTCTAGATTCTTCTTTGAGCTGATTAATTTTATTTTATACTCAAGATTCTTTTTCTAAGTTACAAATTTCTCTCTAATTGTTATAATCTTCATTGTTTTCTCCTAGAAAAACATATTATTATCATCAATGTTCTTATATTGTTCCTTAATATTTAATATGTAGTTCATTTCTTCTTTAGGTTTCACTTTATCATTTTAAGATTCATCTATAATTTTATTTGGGATATAAATTTATGCTTTAAGATAATATACATCACTTTAGTATTCTTTTAGAAATCCTCAAATATTCTTATTATTATTTATTTTTAGGTGAATCTCAACAAGATACAATTCTAATTAAACTTTGAGATCAATAATTCCATCTAGTCAATCATCTTATTAAACTTTTAATTTTAATTTATCTACTGTAGAAACCATAGAATATTATATGTCAAAGATAAACTCACTTTCAACACCTTTTAAAGGATCATCCTCAGTATCATTTTCCTTTTTTCTTATCAATACGAGTATCTGAAATTTCATTCCACTTTCATTTCATGAATTAAATATCCGTCTATAGGAGAACTTCTTTCTTGGTTTTTTAGTGAATTAAATCTCACCAACTTATTCAAAAAATATTTTTAGACACCTAGAAGTGTTTTTCTCAACCATTCCCTAATAAAATAATGATAATTGTATATTACCCTTGAATTTTAATTTATTTCTATAAAACATACTTACGATAAGTTATAAGTAATTATCACTAACATCTTCTTAAAATTCACTCTCATGAATATCATACTTCTCTATAGCTTTGAATATCATTTATTTGATAAATTTTATAAATAACTTTATAGTTTCACTCTAATTTCATATGAAACATTTTTTCTATGAAGATCATTAATAGATAATTCTTCAAGATTTACTTCTTCAAGAACCGAAACCATTGGATTTTAAATTGGTGGTAATATTTATACAATATTTTCACTATATCATCATATTTTATATCATGACCATGTCTATGAATAGTTGTGATAAATTTTACAATATGGTTAGAAAAACTATCAATATTGTCACTTTAAGTGAACCTAAAATCATAAAATCTATTATGAATAACCTGTAGATTTTCCTCTTTCACTTTTTTCACATTTATAAATATTAGAAATTTTGTACCAAATTTACTTTATTGTATTAAAACTCATCACTTTTATACATATTTCATTAAATTATTATTCATATAATTCATTTTTTTCCTTTGTAACATCATTCAACAATTTCATGTCATATTCTATCATTAACAACTCTATAGTGTCACTTACTTGTATTCCATGAACCACTACTGAAACAATATCAAGTCCAAGTGATTATAAATTTTATCCCATTATCTTTATACAAACCTGATAATTTTATCCATTAAATAGGGTTACTTCCTTTAAATTCACACCATTATACATGATGACAAATTTAAATAAAATTTTAACCGATAAATAATATTTGGCTCAGATTCCACTTGTTAAAATTAAGGATGTACAGATATTATCATACTAGATTGAATCTCTCACACCATATCTAGAGGTTATATTACTTTTAATCCACCATGGTTTATGAATATAAATAATTCACCAAGAATTGTCACGCATTATTATTTTATGCCTAATTTGTGCATTAGCCTATAGATATTCTCCACAACACCAATTAATCTTGGCCCTTTGTTATATGGGAAATATATGCCCAAGGTCCCTACCCATCTGAAATATCCTAATAGTTCAGGTTCATCCTTACCACTATTTATGTCTTCTCAATGTGAAATGAGTTTATTCACCTCAAGGATTTCAAGGACAGGTCCATGATTATGTTTTTTAAATTCCACATCATTCATTGTTTTGAGATCTCTCTCGCTATTCTCATGTAAAATGGTACCAACTTCCAAGGATTTGAGTTAAATAAGTCATAATCCATGTATAATATCTTATCCAACTGTACTTCTCATTATCACAGGTCATAAAATGGATGGATAAATGAATTGAACAAGGTTATATCTATAATTATATAGAATATTTTGGATCATGAAATGAAGATATGGTATGATAATATATCTGATGTATTCTAGGAATATCAGATGATGACTCATACATCCACCCAAGATACTCTTTAATTATTTGTGTGTGGAATAGAAGATATGATTCCCATGATGGTTCATATATGATTACTCTATATATCTATATATAACCAATTGATAATAGATAAAATATCCTAATTATTTCTAACAAAGTTGGAATCCCCCGATGAGAAGAAGATCTTGGAACTGCAAAACCTCAAGGTATATCAGAATTGAGTGGCCTGAGTATTCAACCAAAAGGTTCACCTTTACTCATTACTCTAAGTTTATTTTGTGATGGCATTGATAGAACTAATGATTCCTATAAGAAAACGTTTGAATATAGATAATAAATGGGATGTCCACTTTAATGTTTAGAGGGTTTCTTATAATCATTCATACTCAATGATAACCATGGAATGGGAGTGCATCACACCTACCAAAAATAAGAGGTTCCTAAATAATTATTTCCTATAAATTCATGTTGGGTTATAATACTAGCTAAATGAATTTAAAATAAGAAGTATAATATCATCAACTATATGAATTTAAATTTTAAATAATTTCATTCCCAATTTTATGACTTTAAACTACATAACATTTCATCTTAGCTATATGATTTTAAAATAAATGGAAACATGTTCCATTTTGTATGTCTCTATACTACTTGGAATACCATTCAATACCGCATGAATTTATACTAATCAGAATGGGTCCTCATTATATCACCCTAAACTACATGGAACATTATTCCAATAAACATGACTTTAAAATACATATTATATTATTCTAACCACACAATGTTAAACTAAATTTACTTAGTACTCCTTACATGATTTCAAACTATAGGGATAATGTCTTTTTATATGATACATAAAATATATAACTGGGATGGATTCCTCACCCTAGATAATTCCCCATTTATGTTAGTATTGATCACCTACTCCACTTCCTATGAAAAATTACATGTGGCTAGATTCCCATCTGATGTCTAGACAATGATACTCTACCAATGGGATGGTCTAATCATTATGACCATAAACTAGGTGAACTCGTCTTTGTGGTTGTCTCTATTAGTGTTTGGACTTCCAATCCAAATTTTATTTTTCCTTTACCCATATATCCATATAGACTAACTCAATCCACCATTTAGTCCAAGTTTTATGACTTTAAACTACATGTCATTGTGTCCTTGAAACATTAAATTAAACTGCATGGACTTGTTCCTAATAGCTTGACCTAAAAAAGGAATCTTTCCATAGTCCATGCATCACGAACTTAAACTAAGTACATACACTTTTTAGGCTATATATATTGTCATTATACTTCTAATTCATATTTGTTTTACCCTTACCCCAATGTTGTATATGTATTGTCCCAATATTTTCACATGGTTTACATATCATGACCTTAAACTGTGAGAGCTCCTCCAAGAGATTGTTTATATTAGAATTTTGTTTCCCATTCATATTTGATATTACCTTTACTGGAAATTATACAAACTACCTCAACACCTTATGGTTTAAAATATATGAAATTAAACTCTGAAAACTTAACGGTCCAAGCTATATGACCTTAAACTATGAAATTTAAGGGATTATACTAGTCCCCTAAGGCACAATTCAATTCCATTCCCATTCCCTTTAGAAGTTTGGCATTTTTTACCATAAAACTCCCTAGACAATGTCATACTCCACTTAAATTTATACACCCGTTAATATGAACAATACATGGTGGTATATCCCTAAATGTTTCTAACCTCTTCTTGATCATATTATTTCCTTTCTCTTTCCCACTATGTGCCTTGGGATTATATATCCCTTCCAATATTCAATTTATGAATGGAATCCCTGTGGTGATGGATTATTTCCCCTTATCCCACCTCCCATATAGGGTAAAAATCCCAAATGAAACTATCTTTATAGTAATATGATAGATCCACCCCCCATACTTTATGGTATTGGAGTGGAATCCACTCATCGATTATGTATTGTGGTCATTTTCATCTTATCTATCACTCGCATACATGATTTGAACCCTAGAGGTAAAAATTTACCTCAATTCCACATTTATTTATTAAATTAAAGTTCTAACACTCTCAATTTACCCCCCCCCCATGTATCCTTATAAATTGTCATAGTGGATCAGTACTATAGAATTATATCCAATCGGTTCCTTAATATTCATAGGTTTACATGGTGATAAATGTATCATTCTAATACCAACCATTAATCAGTGTCTAATACTCTCAATTGGCATGACTAATCTTTAATTTCCCTTCATTTCTCACATTTATCATGATTTTCGTGATCTTATGAGTTTTATTTGGCCATTCTATTAGATAAATTGAGACACATGAGAATCAAATATAAGGAAACCCCTTCCAAACTATACAACCCTCAATTATCCCTACCATATGAAATTAAACTATTTGATCAATATCATTTCCATATTATGTTAAACTATATGGTACATTCCCTATCTCATGACATAAACCTGTATGAAACATTGTCCCTCACTTGAGAAGACATCTATTTCATAGTGGTGTTAGTCTACTACCATCCCATGCTTTTGGTTCCTGTCACCAATAACACCACCCCCTGAAAAAATATATGGATTGATTCTATTTTATCTGTTATGTAGCACACATTGATGATTTATCCCAATATCATCCATGGTATTGATATCTATTCCCTTATTCCTTCAATGAGATTACATCTACCAATTTACCTCTAGTTTGATTCTTTACTTTCTCACTAGGTCATTCATATATCCCCCCCTCTATGTGTGAGATAAAGCTTCATGGGAATCTTTTCCATTAATAAATGTGTAAGACTTAATTCCCATATCATGGTATATGTAGTGATATTTGTATCTCCTATATCAGGCCCATCCATAATTCTTCTAGAATCACTACCACATCTTATTCTCGACTTTTTACATTGATGACTTTTTAGGTAGGAAGTTTCTTACCTTTTTAGGCTCATTTACATAGTTTTCAATTAATATGATTAAAATTAGACATATTTTTAGGAATTTTCTAGATTACGATCACATGTGGGTGTGTGTATAGCCTTGGAAACTATATGTTACATCTGATGCCATGAGTGATTTGTATCTTATTATTCATTTTTTATGTTGATCACATGTGTTTTGTGTGATACCTTACTTATGATGATATGTTATGATTTATCATATATCTTACCATGATATTTTTGATGTTGAGAACGTAGCCTTCTTAATGAGTAGTGACGATGAGTTTCATGATCACATGATGCTGAGTAGCATGATTCATTAGACTCATGGATAGTCCTTGATTATTCTAAAACCATGATTATCCATTTTTCATAGAGCCAAATTAGGTGTGATAGAGGGTTTGTGGTGGCTTGTTAAGCACACGACCACTTAGTTTTTGGATTTTGTGTTACTATGCTTGTTACACATTTATTGTTATTATGGAATACACCTGTATACTTGAGCACATTAGGTTAAGGACACATTGGTGGTGTCCTAAGGAGTCTTTTACTCATACCCTACTAGATAATTTTGATGTTATTTTAGATTTATTTAGGTATATAATGAAGTTAAAGGACCCTATGGTATACTACTAAGCTAAGAAGCATGGAGCTAGTGATGGGCTAGGACAGACATCGACAGGGCCTACAATTTATCTTTTGTTGGTTCATCTTCTTTATTTAAACTAGTTATGTTTTATACTTTGGGAGATAATTTATTTACATGAAATTTATGAAATATTTAACTTTTTCATGTTTACTCTAATTATATATTTTATTTTTTATTTTTTATTATCAATTCTATAAAATGATACTTAGGGTATAGTCTCCCGGCTGATGGACTCATACCCTCAATGCTAGTCGGCAGCCTCTTGCATACAGGGAGGCACGCATGAGGTCAAATTACATTTTTATTTTACTTTTTAGTTTGTTTCAGGATGTTAAAATTATTATTTACCTTTTTTTCATTACATCTATCAAAAAATGAAAATAGTGTTCATGTGTATATATGACCTACCGCCTCTATGAATGGTGTAATTCATTTTTCTATCTATATCTTTTATAGATGATTATAAATTGTTATATAATGAAAATATATTATATTTATATCATGATTAAAATTATATATATGATGTAACTATGTTAAAATTATAAGTAACGGAACTTATGAACTGGAATAATAATGAAGAACGAAGCTGTTAAGACCCAGAAACGACAATTTTAACAAGGAATTATTAATAAATGGTTGTTGAAATGTTATAAAAGGATGATATATGATATAATTAGTATGTTTATAATTATATTATAGAATTATAATAGATTTTAATTTATTATATAGGTGGTTATAGTGCTTTCAAATCAAGTGGAACTCGAGCTAAGGTATTTTTATCTCACTTTTACTTCTTTGACGCACATGTCATATTCACCACTTGTTTATTTTATGTGGTGTATATACTGACCATTAATTTATCTTATGATTATTCCCATAAAAATTTTGTAGATTTACATATCCATATAATTTTATATCTTTCTTGAGGTTTTTATTTGAAAGTTACTTAGTTGATAAGGGTTTATCTTCTTAAATTGTCTTCTATGAGACATATGTTATATTATGACCCTATCTTATTTTATGATGTGTAAGTACTTCGCATTAAATTTTTATATCATGAATTTATTTATGTTCTTGAAATTTAAATTTCTATTTTATGTTATTCTTTAATGGGTCTTATGATTCAAAAGATACCAAAGTGGTAAGGGTTTTATATTACAATGTTATTATTTATCGGGATTATTTATGATTATATTTCTGATGATGAAATTTCAGAATATACCTATCAATAATATAATTAATTTTATTCTCCTTTAGCTATTTCAAGATGATATATGTTTCCTTTAATTTTCATCTCTTTAAGTACTCAAGAGAGCCAAAGAATTTTTTTAATGAAAACTGACTTCATTTCCCTCTTCGATCATAAATCATTTCTTTTACATGTGTATGTTTTTTAGAAACGTTTTCAAGAATGTTTTAAAAATTCTCCAATGATTGTATAAATTCAATTTACACATTTTTTAATTTTAATGAAATTGTTTAAAATGAATATTATATTCATTTTCTGAATGAGGTACTTTTTGAATTTTCTCATAAAATTATGAAAGGATTGTTTTATAATAACTTATATGACATGGATGGAATTTCCCACCATCATGACCGCTTATTGATTAGAATATTACTTTAAAAGTTTTCAATTATATTTTCAAAGAAAATTTTTTATTTAATATTTATATATTTTTAGATTTAAAATAATTGATTTCAAAGTAAGATGGTGTATTTTCCACACGAAATATTCCAAGTCTTCTTTTATTGAATTTTCCATATAAGATGGAATTATTTTATGTTTCATAATATTTACTTGATATATTATTCAATGATACCATCATTATTTTATAACTAAATAGTTTAGGATTATGATGATGTTATGTCTAAAAGGGGCCTAGATACCCTGAGAGAGGGGTAAATCAGGGTATAGATATTTTATTTTAAAATTATTACTGTCTCATTGGATCATGACCTCAATATTATAAGGGTCACTTTGTTTTCACTTAATTTTTAATTTTGATCATATTATGTTCTTATTTATCTAATGATGATTCTTTTAATGTAATGAGGGAAAGTAAGCATAAGGACGTAATTATTTTTACTTGGTTCACCCTCACTGGGCTATGTCCAAGGAGAATACAACGATGATGTATCGATGTACCAAATCCACTAAATCTTAATTCTAATCAAAATGATCAGGATATATCACTTTTATACCTAGGATCACTGCCTTTACAATGTTTAGGGTCTGCTCACTACATTCCCAAGCGTCACTCCCAAAGTCTCTTCCTATGGCTCACTGCCTGTGGGAAGGATCATCATATTCCTCTTCCTTTGATCACTACTCTTGGAAGGGTTCCACTCACAGTTTATGAACTTGTAGGTATATTCATTATCACTAATTAATTAATCCTCCATTGAATGTATATTCTCTATTTAAGTCTCACTTTCATCCACTAATTAATACCCCTTTTCCACACAAAAATGGGCAATAAATTTTGAACTTACTTTTGCAAAGCTCACTGCTTCATGAAGTTCCCAATTTCTCAAAGCTCAAACAAGCCTTAAAGAAGTTCCTAACTCTTTAAAAAGCACACTAATTCATAGATAACAATGATTTTCTAACCACACTGCTTCATAGATCACACTAATTCACAAATATCAAGCCTTTGCAGATCTCAAGTCTTCACAGAGCATACCTGCCTTTGCGATACCCTATACTGTCACGAAGCAAACAACCTTCCTAGAACAACTTCTTTCATGAAGCTCATTGATCCAACATGGAACACCCCATCTTTATGAATATTTCAATACTTAGAATCATTGACTTCAGTTAAGATTTAATATTATTTTCAAAAATCTCAAGACTCTTTTTGAAACCTTTCTTTGTAGAGCACCCCTTTCTCTGTGAAATAAAAGAAAATTTAGATTTTCTATCATAAGCTCATGAGGAATGAAGAGGGGTGGCCTCTTATTTATAGGCATGGTCAAAACTAGAGCTCTTATTCTTCTAGAACAATTTCCAGATTGGTTGAAAATGTCTCCACAGATCTCCTTCCATTTGTGATGCACTACTAAAATTTTACGTTTCATCAATGCTCTATGTCAAATGCTTCATACAACCATAATGCTCCAATTCTCATAATCACATATACTTCTGTCAAAACCTTTATTTCACCACATTTCTCCCTCGTAAATCTCTTCACCTCTACTCTTTGTGAAGCTCATCGTAATTGCAGGGATCACCATCAAATTTGTTGGGAAAAAATCCCTCAAGGCATCATTGAAGCATTTTTGAGGTGATTGTGTTTGTTGACAAAGTGGACATCAGTGATGTGATTGTTGACAAAGCAAACCATGACATACAAATTTGTTGACAAAGGGGATTTCATGGTGGAATGTCGAGTTCATGAGCTGTGGGTAATGATCAATGTTTGATTCAAGAACGATGACAAAGAGATGGATGATCTGGAGGTGGTACAAAAGGAACAGATACAAGGTGGCACCGTTTTCCAGTGTTTGCCAAATTTTTGGGCCTGAAAATCGACAAATGAAGAAAAGTGGTTTTTGGCAAAGGGACTTGCGCGCCGTGTACATGAAGGCTTGGAAACTTGCGCGCCATATGTTTTTCATGATCAGGTCATCAAAATATGGAAAAGGGATAAGGGTCGCGCAAGTTTTGGTGAGGTCGTGTAGGTGACTTACGCGCCGTGAAAGATACTTGTGCGCCGATGCCTTGGAAGATTGAGAACTTGCGTGCCTATGGTTTTTCAAGATCAGAAGATCAAAATATGGAAAAAGGAAAGAGGTTTGCGCAAGTTTGGAATTGGGTCGTGAAAGTGACTTGCATGGGAAGAGACCTGCGCGTCGAGACTTGCGCGCCGAGGAGAGACTTGTGTGCCATCGTGCAGGGTGGTCAATTTGCCTATAAATACTAGACCACACCTCCTCATTCTACACCGGAGTTTAACACCTTGAGAAATCAGAGCTCCCGTCGCATAGGTTTGGTGGACGCGCAAGTGGTGTGTGGGTCGCGCAAGTGAAGTTGCGCGCTGGTGGTTGAAGTTGCGCGCCAGTGTGCGAAGTTGCGCGCCGGTTGGCAGTTGCGCGCCACTATTGGTTTGGCTGTAAAAGGAAGAGAGTCGCTCAAGTTTGGAGTTGGGGAATATTGTGTTGCACAAGTGTTTGAGGTGGACTTGCGCGCCTGTTGTGACTTGTGCGCCGAGATAGACTTGCGTGCCAAGTAAGGTTTATTTCCAGCAGTGATTTTCAGGCTTTTTGGAAGTTGGAATATTGCTCGATACCTTCAGTGCAAAGATAGATTCATCTACGGGTGAAAATTGGGCTTCAACAGAGCATCTACTTACAGAGGAAGATGCATTCCTTCATGCAAATGAAGTGACCTACAGGTCTATAAATTGTGAGTGGATTCCTTCCAAGAGCAGTGAGCAAAGGAAGAGATAGAAGGTGATTCTCTCCACCGGTAGTGAGCCAGAGAGAGAGAAATAGGGAGTGACCCTTGGGAAAACAGTGAGCTGACCCTAAAACCTTGTAAAGGTAGTGAGCCTGGGACAGAGTGACTATGCCCGAACTTTGTAATCCACAGCTAGTGAAGTATAGTGGAATTTGGTATGACTGGAAACCTGTCGGCGTATGCTCCTTAGACGTAGCCCTTAGCGGTGAACCAAGTAAAATTGATGTGTCTTGTGATTGCTTTTCTTTCTGTTTATATTGTGCAACAGGAAAGAGAGAGAAGAGTTTTTTTCTTAACAGCGAAACAAGATCATAATGGGCTTTAATTTTAAAATAGTCATACCCCGATTCACCCCCCCCCCCCTCTCAGGGTATTCAGCCTTGTGGACCTAACAAAATTTATTCATATCTTTGTGAAATCCACTTAATGAATACCATATTCACTAAATTCATGACTTTTCCATATTTTTATGAGATATTCAAGAAAATCCATATTTTTTAATGCTCACCAAACTCCAAATTTTGGACCCCAAAAATTTGGCAAACATTGGAAAACGGTGCCACCTTGTATCTGTTTTTTTGGTACCACATCCAAATATTCAGTTATTTTTTCATGGTTCTTTGTCAACATGGGTTGTCAAAAATATCTCAATAACTCAATAATTCACCATTAAAACCTGATTTTTCAACAAACACAACCAACCAAAAAATTATGCAATATTACCTTGAGGGATTTTTTCCCAACATATGAAAATATTTTAATTAAACTCATTCCCATTATATGGGTTATTTTATGATAAATTGATGAAATTTTCATGAAACCTGATTCATTTCCATTGGTTATTCCATTATTAAATGTTTATGAAACTCATTTATTTTTCATGGGTTATGATATTATGAATTATTTATAATCTTATGTAATACAAATGTATGATTTTAATTATGTGATGGGTTGTCTTGAAATTATATATCCCATGAATGCAATAAGAAAATATGGATATCTCTTGAGATAAACAGAATTATAATAGGGAGTGTACTACGTTTAATTAGGGATTATATCCATGTATCAGGAGTGAACCTAGACTACTATGATGGTTTGGGGTGTGAACCCAATTCACTATGGTAGTCTTGATAGTGATCCATGACTACTAAGAAAATGATTTTATATGCTTATGTGTATTCCATAAACGTTTTTATTATGACAATGTTATGCACTCATGGCTCATTATATTTGATTCATTTATGATTAATGTATTATAAACTAATAATATTTACACTAAGACACAAAATTATGATTTATGATATACAGGGTATGGTTTTAAAATGTTATGCTCATGTTCACAAACCCTTATTCTAATGTTATGCTTAAGTGATCATTGATATCTTTCTTTATTACCCTTACTAAAAATATGATCTTTCCCTATCATATATTTCTTTTCCATAGGTTATAAATAAATTTATTAAATAGTCTATGTCTAAGAAGGGTGATAGTTATGAAAAAATTAGTGGGATATGATGTAGTTTACTTATGAATCAGTTTTTTATGTATCAATATTTCCAAAGAAACTAAACCTATATGATTTTGGAATTGATAATTATGTTATTTAATGAATATTCATCTAATAACATATAATATATATGTATGAAAATTATGGATCACTATTGTTGGTATCAGGGAAAGGTTTAGTTACCTTTGGAAACTAGTATGAGAAAAATTTAGTGGGAAACCTTAGAATAATCCTATGTATAGGAGAACATCCTAGGTTGTGTAAAGAAAATTTTTTTGTTTTCCCTATCAAAACATCCCTCTTTAGATACTACAAATGGACATGGTTTTTTAATATATAAATCTAGTGAAAATAACACTAAAAATAGTTGGTTGAGTATATCTTTTCTATCATTCTAGTGTATGGTGAGTGTTCCCTTATGGTGCACCTATTTTGAAACTCTTGGGTGATATTCATAGATAAATTCACATTTTCTTTATGAACCATCATGAAGTATTTGAATATATGATAACCAAATATGGTCTTGTACAAACCTAAGGTTTTATATATTGAAAATACCTGAATGGACCTAAGGCCTTTTATTTTAAATCATTTTTTAATATACCCCTTTTAAAGGATGAAGGGGAACCCTTATATAGACCATAGGCTTTATGACATTACATGACCCGAAGGTCTTAGAGGAATTCATATAGACTTTAACTACTTGTAAATACTCTTCCATAGATTCTACATCATGATGTCATCTCTCCACCTTTGTATAGTTTTTCAGTTAGAAATCATGTGTAGAGATTCACAGGCCGGTCCTGATATAAATTTTCATACCCTCACATTCTTCTAAATCTATTAGTTCTGCACTTGTGAATGTGAATGCTCTGATCCTCATCTGGATAATTCCCTTTTATGGACTTTTTCTGGTATATTAATGCACAACATGTGGATTGAAGTCCTTGAGGTGGCATGAAGGCCTTACTGACCCAAAGGTATGGGTAGCCCGAAGGCCTTGAAGGAAATGAGGACCAAAATGGTGGCCCAAAGGCTGAAACAGATGAATAGTTATGGCTTCTATAGTACCGAATAGGACCTACTACATTACTTCTATAGTAACCTAGAAATATTCCTCTGCCTGGATTTGGTCTTGGGTCTCATGGATGGACTTAGAGATTCCTCACCAACCGATATGAGGCACATGTTCTTGGAAATAAGGTGTCATGATTTAGAAATTCTATAAAAAAATCATGATATATCACTATTATTATTGTTTTCACACTATGGTTTTTGGTTTTAAACAATGGTTTTAACTAGGAGTATTCATGTTAATGGTGAATGTGATCGACAATGGATTTATTTTCCTCATGAGGGGAAAAATGAAATAGGAATTGAATGGAGAAACCTTGTGATTATACCTAATAATGTATCCTGATATATGATTAACAACATAAACTTTGGTGAGATTACTAACATGTCAAAAAAGAGGAAGATGGAATTTTCTAAAAGTTCATATGGTAATGAACATAGTGTAGAGAAAGTTAAATTTTTTTCATGTCAAGAATGATGGAAGGAGAACCATGGATAATGCCTCAAAGGAATTAGAATATATTTTTAATGTGTAAATGATTTTCATAGTGTAATTAATTTCTAAGGCACTCAATTTATTATATTTAATGAACTTGGGCATTATCTGAGTCAATTCCCTAATCTAAAAGTTAACTTCTAAACCAATGAAGGACTTATGTTATGCCAATCGTTGAGTGATAGTATTGAAGTTTATATGTATTGGTATTTAATAATTATGTTATGAAAGTGTTTTATCAATGATATTATGATTATAATAATCTTGAAAAATATAAGGATCATTCAACAGAAGTTTTTCATTATGGATTCTCAAGAATATGTTGAATGGTACCAATAACCTAGAGAATAGATTTAGTGGTAAGGTGTTTTTTTATGAAATACATTTCACTCATGGAAAGATAACCATTAATATATTTACAATGTTAAGGTAATAATGTTTATTTTAGATAAATATATTTTTGATATGGATAAAGTAAATGGGAGAGGATTGATGACCTTTAAATCGATTAGTTATTGGATGAAAAAGTAATTTATGATGAAGTTTATTTCATTTTTTAGATTAATGGAATATATTGGATAGCGTGTGAATTTATTTGGGGAATAAGTGTAAAGATAATTTTTTGGAATAATGTACATTTTAATTCAGTTTCTATGGTGATTATGATTACATTAATAAAGGATTAGAAAGGTTTAAGAGAATATATGATTGTGTTATTCATATGGTGGGTATATGACATTATGAGAAATGTTATGATGCTTGGGGATAAGTGTTAGAGTTCATATTGAAAAACAATGTGACCAAATATTTCAAATTTTTGGGTTTTTTATTTGGTAAGATATATTTTTGGGGATTATTAATGTTAACAACTTATGGTGTGGTTTAAGTTGAACTTTTGGTGTTATTATTGAGATTTTAGATATTAATGTATTATATTTATCCAGATTAGAGAAATAATTCAATCCATTTTGGTTTTGATGATAACTAGATATATAAGGAATGAATTATCATTATATTATAGATATTTTAACACATTAAATGTTAATTTTAGTGCTTCATTCATGATAAATTCATCTTGTATTTTCATTTATTGGATTAAGAGATGAAGTGTAAATTTATCAAAACACAACCAAAGGATAAAATTATACTTATGATACGAAAAGAAATCAAGTAAGTATATTTTATCATGTTTGATATCTTGATATTAAAATATTCCCCCAACTTTAGTAAAAGGATATTAAAATATAATTTTATACTTTTACATTCATTTCTGATGAATCTATGGTCTTTTCACTCATCATATATTTATTTTTTTGTGGTTGTCAAATTTCTAGGGTCCATGTTCACTAGCACTCTATATTTATACTTGGGTGTTAGTTTTATCCTCCATGTTCATATTTTCACTTATAAATAATGTTCACATAATTGGAAACCTAGTTTAGTGTTATCCCAGATGGCGTTCAGACCTCCCTTTCCCTCTTTTTAAGTGGAATTTTTATTAACCCCTTTTATGATGTGGTTTTTCCACAAAGGAATTTTCAAATTCCAAACCATTGATTATTGAGAACAAGTTCAAATTATGAAGATTAAATTTATTAAATTAGGGATAATGTAACACCCTGATATTTTATAATATATTTATCTTTAAATAAATTTTATTTCTTTGATATCCTACATTACATGCAACACCACGTTTTAACAAATTGTATTATAATATTAAAATGTTATTATTTAAACATGGTTGTTATAACCTAGAAATTAAAATTATTTGTATTAATATTAATAACCACATTATGAAATATATTTAATTTCTTATGATTAATTCTTAGTAAATAATTAATCGATTTTAGTGAAGTCAATTTAGGCTTCAAAAATGCATTTTCTGCAAAAAAGATTTTTATTTCAATTTGTGTTTCCAACTTATAATTACTTTCTTCCAATTTTATAATTTTTATTTTAATAAATTAAATTTATTTTATAAATATTAATTTAAAAATTAACTTAGGGTAAAAATTTGGAATTTTTCTAAAAATATTGGTTTTTAGTTAATAGTGAAAAATGCCATTTTTTGAAAAATTGTCATTTATTTTCTTTGAAAAAACCCCATAAAAATTTGAATTTTATCCTAAATTAATATAAGTATCATTTTCATAAATAATATAATCATTTTCATATTAATCAGTATTATATGTGATCATGGTCTAAAAATACTTTTAGACATAAAAGGTATTTTTTGGAATGTTTTTTCGTCATGCTTTGTTGGATAATTATAAATTTAATTTATACCATTTATAGATAATATTTTTGCTAAAATGGATTCCATATTTGGAATAATTAAAATTAATATTATCTAATAATGTCTACTTAATTTTATGAATATTAAAAATAGTAAATATTTGTCACCATGATAAAAGGGTAAATCAAGTTAACTTAGGTTAAAACTAAGTGATAAGGTCACCATTTTTAATATTCAAAATTATTGGATTAATTTATTTATACCCTTATCAAATTATTATTGATATTTATTTTTTTTATGACATAATTTTCCATGAAAGTGTCTGATATAATAATTTAAACAAAGAAAAAGACAAAATATCACTCTCTTACTTTTAAAATCTCTTCTATATTTACATTGTGAAAAAAGAAAGTTCTTAAAAAATATTAATAGTTATTTTGAGAATAATGAAATTATTTTCGTTGTATTAATTCATTTTAAATGTTTATTAATTATATAGTTACCTTAAATTCTTACTCAATGCCAACATAGTATTTCTTCAATTGCTAGAAAAATAAAATTAATGATTTTAAAAATAGTAAAATTAATATTATTTGAGTGGTTTATAGTTTTACCTAAATTTTATAGATATATATATGAAATATTATTTATTTTATAAAATTATATATTATAATTAAATATTTTTCTTGGTGTCTTTAAATTCAAATTAAATTAATAGTGTCAAAAATGACATTAATAATATTTTATGAAAATAATATTTCACTAAATTATTTAAAAATCTTAGAAATATTTATATAGGAAAAATTGAATAAAATATGGTCTACAATATCATTCTATATCCATTTAATATCTAATTTTATCCTTATTAGTAAAATTATAACCCATTATGAGTTAAAAAAATGTTACCGTGGTTAAGGTTAAAATTGGTTAACTAAGGGTTTAAACCAAAATATCAAGTTTAAAACACTTAGTAAGACTATAAAAAAATTATTTTTTGATGTTATTTTAAAAAAATACTACATTATATTATAATCTATATAATTTTTGAATAATTTTTCTAAATAATTACATTTTAAAATTTTAATCTTTTAAGAAATTCCAAAACTTCCCATCCCCACACTTATAAAAGGGAACCCCTCAATTTTCTTATTTAGACCACATTGAGTATTATATATTGAAAAAACCATAAAAAATATCTTCTCAACATCCTTATGAACATTCTAGAGGTACTGGTCTTCCCAAAAGACTAACCCTAGTATCCTTAAGAGGATATCTAAAGGAGTTCTTTCAAAGAAGTGGCAATCTCCTTAACAGATCACTTTATTTTAATTATTACTTTACCTCCAATAAATCTACAATATTTATCCTAAAATAATAAATTAAATGTTATAAATATACATAAATTGTATTATTATTACTATTAAACCATCATTATCCACCCTCTTTCCCATCAAATGGGAAGTAAAATTATTACTCATGTGTACGTACAGCATACTATCTCCATGAAGAGATACAATTCAGTTTTCATCAACATATTTTATTGACGTGTATTATAATGGTTTTAAGTTTTATATATTTTATTTAAAATGTATTTATTATTTTTAAATGAAAATATCATATCTACCCTCTTATATTCTAGTCTGTTAGAAAATGATAATGTTGCTAATGTGTACACGTAGACTACCACCTCCACGAAGTGATGTGATTCATTTTTTATTTATTCTTTAAATGTATGGTAATAAAGATTTATTTGATTAATATCTATTATTAATATGATATAATACTGTTTATTTAAATTTTAATTGTTATTTAACTTTATTTTTTCTATCTGTTGGAAAATGAAAACATTGTTCAGGCGTACGTATGACCTACCATCTCCATGGACAGTGTGATTCATTTTTATATCTATAAATTTTATATATGAATATAAATATGTATATAATGAATATATATTATATATATATAATTATTAAAATTATTTATATTATTTAACTATGATTAAAGTACAAATATTAAAACTTTTGAACTGAAATTCTCATGGAGAATGAAACGGTTAACTCCAAATAATGGAAACTTTAACAGGGAATTATTAATAAATAGGTGCTAAAATGTAACATAGGTATATTATATGATATTAAAATCGTGTAAATTATTATTTTATATAATTAAAATAAATTTAAATTTATTATAAAAGATTTTATAGTACTTTCAAATAAATTCAAACTTGAGGTAAGCGATTTTTATTTCACTTTTACTTCTGTGAGACACATGCTATATACCCCACCTGTTTCAATTATGAAGTGTATATACTATCCATTAATTTATTTTAGGATTATTAATATGAAAATTATTAGTATTTATATATCTATGTAATTTTATTTGTTTCATGAAGTTTTGAATTTAATGTTACCAAAGCGGTGAGGGTTTATCGTCTCAAATTGTCTTCTTTGAGACATATGTTATGTCATGCACCTATCTTCTTTTATGATGTGTAAGTACTTACCTTTGACAAGTTATGTATTGAATTTATTTATTTTTTTGATATTTAAAGTTTCAATTGATGTTATTATTTCATGGTGCGTACAATTCAAATGATACCAAATTGGTAAGGGTTTTATGTTATAATCTCATTATTTATAAAGATTGTTTAGGATTATATTTATGATGATGAAATTTTGTGGTATAACTCTCAATAATCTGATGAATTATATAATACAATATTTATTTATGTATAATATATGTTTTAATTTCATTTTAATCTCTTTATTTACTCAATATACAAAAATACTTTTGTTTTGAAAACTGAATTCATTTCTATCTTCGGTCGAAAATCCTTTCTCTCCCAAGTCAATATTCTTCAAAAAAAATCAAGAATTTTTTTAATGTTTTTATTTTATAAAATTATTTTTTAAATTCATTTTTACACATCTTTTACTTTTAAAAAAATGTTTTTAAATTAAACTTATTGTTTTTTTGAATGAAGTACTTTTTTGGATTTTTTTAAATAAGTATGAAAGGAATGTTTTATTTTAACTTATATGGCTTGAACAGAATTTTCTATCATCATGAACACTCAGTGAGTAATATATTACTTTATTATTTTTAATTATATTTTCAAAAAAAAAAGTTTTATTTAATATTTGGATAATTTTTATATTTTAAATAAGTTATTTCATAGTAAAAATGGAATTTTCCTCGAGAAATGTTCTAAGTGATATTTTAAAATTATTTTACATATAAGATTGAATCCTTTGAAATTTCCTAATCTTTATAGGGTATATGATCCAATGATACCATCCTTATTCGTTCTATGGGTGTTTTATTATTTTTATGATGAGATTTTTATGAATCTCATTCCTTTTCCATGGGTTATGTTATGATGAATTTATGAAATAATTATGAAATCGGTTTCATTTACATGGGTTATTACATTATGAAATGTTTATGAAAACCATTAATTTTTCACAAGTTATGATATGATGAATGGTTTATGATCTTTAATAACACATATATATTATTTTCATTTTATGATGCATGGGATCAAAATTATATATCTCTCCAATGCATTGGGTAAATATAGATATTTCATGAGAGAAACAGGAATAGAATAGGGAGTGGACCCAATTTAGTAAGGGGATGGGACCACTATGATAGTCTTGGTAGTGAACCTTGACTATTATGATGGTTTGGGGAGAGAACCCAATCCACTATTATAGTCTCAAAAATTATCCATGAATGCTAAGGAAATTATTTTCTATGCTTATTTGTATTCCACAAACTTATGTCTTATACCAATGTTATTATCTCATGGATCATGTTCTTTGATTCCTTTATGAGTTGTGCCTTATAAAATGAAAATATTTATTCCATTACTTAAGATTAAGATCTATGATATGTAGTGTATGATTTTCATATTTTATGCTCATTTTCTCATACCCTTGTGCACATATTTTGTTTAACAGATCATTGATATCTTCCAAATTTACCCTTAATAAGTATTTGAGCTCACCCTTTCTTATATTTCCTTTCACTAGGTTATAAATAAAGGTATTAAATATGATATTTCTAATAAGGGTTCTATTTATAAAGAAATTAGTGGGATATTATTTAGTTCACTTATGAACTAGTTGCTTATGTATCCATGTTTCCAATGATACTAGAACTATGTGATTATGGCATGGATCATTATGTTATGTAATTAGTACTCATCTAATAATATGTAATATCTATTTATGAAAAGTATGGGTAATTATACGGATATTGGGTTGGGTGGAATGGGTATGTACCTAAGTCAGTTTATAGTTATTACATTGTAATTAGCTGGCATGGATCTTATGATAGATCAGGAAATAACTCCCTCCACTTTTCCTCTTATAGTGGACCTATATCATGATTTCTTTCCAAAAAAATTAGGAATCCCTTCTAATAGAGGTGTTTAATTTGATATTAAACTCCTGGTGGAGGTGAAACAGATATCAATTTGACTATATCATATGGAACTGACTGTGTTAAAGGGGTTGAAGGTGTAGCTTTAGGATTTATAGGACAAGGGTTTTATCATACCAGACCCATCTTACTTAGGTGGTATGGTGTTTCTTTCAAGGAAATAGGATAATAGTATTCAGTTGCGTGTGGAATATAGGAACCTGAACTAGTTGACTATGAATAATATATACCCTTTTACAAGGATCAATGACTTTTTTTATCAGTTACAAGGATCCAGGTGGTTCTCCTTGTTTGGCCTATGATCAGGCTACCACCAGCTCTAGGTCAAAGAGGAAGATATTCCTAAGACAAAATTTAGGAAAAAATACAAACTATATTAGTATCTTTTTATACCTTTTTAGGTTGAAAAATGATCCATCATTGTTTATGGATCTCATGAATAGGATATTTCATCCAAATCTTGAATCCTTCATTGTTGTGTTTTTTATGATATCCTTATATACTCACCAACCTTGAAGAGTCATTCTAGACACTAGGATACTGTGTTGAGTACACTTTGAGAACATCAGCGCTATACTAATCTATCAAAGTGTCACTTTAGGGTATATGAGGTATGTTTTCTTAGGCATGTGATCTCTAATTTAAGAATCTATATAGACCCATAAAAAGTATATGTCTTAGTGTCCTTGGCATGCCCTAAAAAAAATTAAATGTCAAATTTTTTCTTGGGTTGGAAGGGTACTATAGGAGGTTCATTCAAGACTTATCTCATCTAAAATCACCTATGACTATGCATACTAAGAATGGGGTGATGTATGAGTGGATATATTAGTTTGAAGAAGAATTCCTATAGTTTAAGTGGATATTGATAATCGCTATGATCTTAACATTTCTAGAACCTAGTACTGGATGTATTGTTTTCAACAATACCTCATGTGTTAGTTTACGAATTGTGATAATGCAGAAAGGTTGGGTAGCAGCTTATCAGTCTCTATAGATATGACCACGTGAGTGGAACTACCAAACACATGACTTGAATTTATCTTCTATAGTCTATGATCTAAAGTGTTAGCACTATTATCTCTTCATTGAGATATTTATTGTATATATAGACCATAATATCTTATGTTACATATTATCTCAATGAGACTTGAATATAAAAAAAGGCATTGGATGTATTGTCTATAGAAATTTGATTTTGATACAGTTTATGCTCCAAGGAAAGGTAATTTCATTTTAGATACTCTCAATAGAAAAATATAGGATCTTAGTGATAGACTTTCAGAGGAGGAATGGTGGTTGATGCGCTTATTGTCTGAATGGTTGGTGAATGCATCTAAGTATTGAGGGGTGATGACTCGGGGTCCCTTTATTATCACATTGATGTTGGTGGAATGGTTAAAGAATAACTAGGAGTTAGATTATGAATTCTTAGTTATGTGATAACAGTTGGCAGAAAGTGACCCCGTATCAGGATGGTCAATGGATAGTGACAAATTAATCTTTTCCCATGAGTTATTTTTGGTTCCATCTTCCATTAGGGAATAGTTTATGAGGGAATCTCATGTATCTCAATGGGAATCTCACATATGTTTTATTAAGTTGTACCAAGACATCAAGTGGCACTTATGGTGGCCAGTAATGAAGAGGAATATCATGGGCCTTATCTCTTATTATCTAACCTATCAGAGGATCAAGGAAAAGCATCAGCACCTAGGATGTTTACTTAAGATGCTTCATGTTACTTTATAGAAGTGGTACGAGGTGATGATGGTATTCATGATGGGGTAACTTTGGACCCTAAGAAGTCAATATTTTTTTGGGTGATAGTTGATTGGATGAAGAAAGTAGAATGTTTCTTGTCGATCCAAGAGATTCACTCTGTAAATGAGTTTTACTATAATTATTTCAAGGAGATTGTATGACTTTATGGAGTTACTTATATTATTATATCATATAATTATATGAATTTTGTAGCACAGTTTTATAAAGGATTTTAGAAGGATTTAGGGACTCTATTAAAAGTGATTATGGCATATCATCTACAGAATGATGGATAGTTGGAGAGTAAAATCCATATCTTTGAATATATATACTTAGCGAATGTTCCCTAGACTTCGTTAGAGCATCATATGATCACTTTTCCTTGGTGTATTTCACATATAATAATAGACTCTAGGCTTTGATTCTAATGGAATATTTTCAGACACTTTTTGCTTGATCATTTGGATCCCTGTTGTGTTAGAACAAAGAAGGTGAGGCTACTTTCATTAGGCCGGGAATATTATAGGAGACCTTTGAGAGGGTTTGATTGATTAAAATGTCTATTTTTTAATTCCTTGAGTGTACAATGATCATGTTCCAATAAGAATAGATGAAATTTGGAGTTCATTATGGGTGATTGAGTTTTATAACGGGTGTCACTTCAGTTGGGGATTTGTGGAGGAAAGGGAAACTAGAACCATGGTTTGTGGGACTGTTTTAGATTACCTACCATATTAGAGAATTGTCTTACCAATTGAACCTTCCTATATGCTATCAAATTATATATAATATGTTCCATGTATCTCAGTTTTGGAGCTGAAATACTAATATTTTTCATGTGATTGAATGTGAGGAAATTGAGTTGGAACTAGATACATCATTTGTAAAATGTCCAATGTGAATTATTGATTGGATAAATAAAATATTTGGGGAAGATGGGGCCATTTATTTCAATTCTTGTGGTATCATGGACATATCCAAGAGGATATATGGGAGTGGGAGTCTAACATTTGATCTCAATTTATATATTTCTATGAGTAGGATGGCTAGAGTAACTTGTCGATGATGAGAATTCATTATAAGGGGATATTTTTAAAACCCATGTAATTTTAAGTAATTGCATAGGGTTTATTTCAAAGGAGAAATTGGGAAGTTAAACTAATTTTTCAAATGGAATTGGATTCCAGGGTGTTGTGTATATTCTATTTTTTAGAGGGTGTAACTACAATGTGAATAATTGGTTGTGGCATAAATTCTTGGAAGGTGGAGTTTATTTAGTTCTTCAAAATTTAGAATAACTATGTAATTTTTTTTCTTATGAGGACTTAGAGGATGTGTAATGGTGATGACCATCATTTTATAGTCCCTTTATATGAAATATAGGATCTTTTTGTTGACCATGACATTGATTTTGGACACTTCTTTGACTAGATTCCATTTTAGAGTTTTCATATCCTTTAAATCATGGTTTGTACGGATTTGGGACCCATTGTGGGGTATCCCTATGTTCTACATTTTGATTATTGTTTTCCAAATTTTTCTATTAATTCCTAAGGCCCCTCAATCCCTTCCTTTCCCCCATATTTTCTCTTGAACCATAAGAAACTCTAGAAAATATTCAATATAACATTAATTCCCAAAAAAATTGTATTTATCTCTAATACAGGAGTATCAACTCTATGATTATAGATGAGATCCTCTACCATTGTATTTGGATTTCCTTCCTTATTTTGGGGTTTTCTCTCCATTCTTCGCCGATAATGGGGTTGTTTTCATGAACTATGGAGAAATATTATGGTCTATGGTGGGAGAATAATGAAGGTCAATTTGTATAAGGTTAGAAACCTTTCATTGGATCCAATATATATCTACCATTGATGGTAGTTATTATTGTGATCCTTGATATGTGGGCTTGAACCAATTGGTGTGTAGGTGTTATTTGGGTGTAATCTCTTAGAAAACCCTAATGTTTCTATAAATATATTGAGGTATAACCATTCATACAATATAGATCTCTTTTATATGGTTGTTTTAACAATATTATGGTATTTACTTGTGTCCGTTGAGACTAATTATTGATGTGTATTACTTGTGTGTGTGTGTGTGGCCTTATAATAACCATGATTTATATGACCAGTTGTTCGTGTTAGGATGTGACTTTTTATGGGTGTTTTATATCCTATGAAACATTTCATTAGGTATCAAGATGGATGGGTTTCTCATAATTGGATAAAAATATCCTTTGAGGGGGAGTATGGGTGTTATGATGAAGGATAAGAATTTGGGCTCTCTTTATGGTAATAGTTATATATCATGAATATATTAAGTCGATGTGGGTATAGACCATGTAGGGGTGAAGTGTACCCAATTTATTAGAATTCCAACATAGGAGAATAACTATATAGGGGTGATTAATAACTAATTCATCAGGAATGTTAGGTGGATGTAAAACATTTAATTATAAATGACTACCTTATAGTGGGGAATGATGTGTTCCTTAAAGGTGAAATGTAAAAATATAACTGATGTTTGTAGGGTACCAAACTGACATGTGGAACTAGTGGAATGTTCCAATACTTGTGGTAATTGACACTGGTACCATTACTGGTATAGTACTGGGGTAGATGGGTTCGGTTTTTATAGTAGCTTGGTTAGTGCACAATGACTAAAAACTTGTGTGGGTGATTGTTTACTTATTCATCACATTCATGTTGTGTCATACACCCTATATATATGAACTTATGTTAAGTAAACATTGGTGGTTTCCTACTAGGATTATACTAACACCTTGAATAGGAATCTTGATGAGTGTGATGACTTCATGATCAGTTATTTGGGAACGGGAAAGGGCCTAATGAAAGGTAGATGAGGAGATAGAGCTTGGTATTCAAAGGTTGTACTTAGAAATACTCATTATTTCATGTTTTATTTATATGTATTTATTTTTTTTCATTATACTTTGGTTTGACCTACCACATTAGAGGTTCTTGTTTATTTCTCTATATGAATCAATGATACCTAACATGGAATCTCATACATCATTTGTTATTATTTAGTTCTATTGTGCCTTTTTTATTATTATTATTTTATTATTATGAAACTATGGTATGGATATTGATACAAAGTTTACATTCTACCCACTACACCATTCAATCCCTCACTACTAGTTTCAACCACCTACATATGGGGAGATGCACATGAGTTTTTATGACACTCTATCCCTGATCGGTTAATTTGGGTTGGGGAATTATAATGAATATCCAAGAATTTTAAACAAGTCATTTATGAATGGATAGTCGTTTCACTTATATAGGACTCCCACCATGGTTTTTTTATCTTTTATTCCATGGTATATTTTTCTAAGAAATATTAGGTGTAAAATTATTTTTTTTAATAACATTTAACAATTATTTTGAGTTTCCTTAGATCTTCCAAGTTATTTATCAAGTTTTCAGTATTGAAACTTATTCTTGTTAAATCAATCATTGATTCAATTAAATTTATTTCCTTTAAATTTTCTTTTAGTTTTTTTTGTTTATATTTTAATTATTTTCATTATTTTACTCAATTATTAAGTTGAAAAAGTAAAAATGGGTAAAATTTCTTCAACTATGAGTGGTTAGACTATTAAAGAGTTTAGAGATCATCGGTAGGATGATGGGTGCTTAATTTCTATATAAATTTCATTCATGAAAAACAATTTAAATAAGAATCATTTTTAGAATTCATTATTTATCTCATTCCAAAATATATCTCTAAAAATATAATTATTAAGGGAAGATATATAAAGTGATTTGGAGAATTAAATCATGATAAATTGTTTATATTCATATTTTTATTATAATATTAAACTAAATATGTTTAGATTGATTTAATTTTTTAATCAATGGATTTATATTAGATTAAGCATATTCAAGGGATTTATCCATAAATAAGTTGGCAACTATAGAGAAATATGGAAACCAATTGATTCAACTAATTTTTGAATTAATAATATAATTATGTTTATAAAACCATCCTTTGAAATTAATCACTTATACTTTTAAGAGATAATTTTTTATACTTTTAGAATATATTTTTTTGTTTCATTTGATCCTATTAATTTCACAACTTTTAAGTTAACAATAAATTTGGGATAAAAATATTAAGGCTCATATGTTTTCCTAATGGGACTAACCTTTTAATTACACTTATTTATGCCATATTTGTCTAGTAAAGTATTGAGTACATAAATTCTAATCTATGATAGTGCATTAGAGTTAATGAAATATGTAAGAACTATAATGGTATTTTTATATAGGAAATTTAGTTAGCTTAGTTACATTATAAAATCAATGATAAACCTCACCACTTTCAATATTCCTAAATAAACTTGGTTTTTGTATTTGGATACAAATTTCTAATCCATAATATATATATATATAATACCCAAGATAAAGAAAATGATATATTACAATAAATGATTAACAAACATGAATCTAAAGCATATCTTTTTTTCCTTATAGTTTTTAATCAAATGTCCTTTATTTCTATATGAAAATAATACATACCCTTACTCATTACCCTATCTTAAAATCTTTGGATTGTTATAAGGATGTTGTGTATGTACTTCCTACTTATTTTATATAAGAACAAATAGTTTTTCATTTTACATATTCTTATCATTTTAGTGAATCTTATATATCAGATATGAAAGAATGTTATATATATTATTAATCTTATAACTATGAATAAAATTGTAGAATATAGGTTGAAAGGGTGGAAAATGAGTTTTTTAACAGGTATTTATCCAATGTAAATCCTAGCCCTGACAATTGATCTATGTACTCTATCACCTTGAGTAAATGTGGATATATTTGGATTACATATTATAACATACATTTAAATATTAAATGAATATATCATCTCACTCTTACCTCACTTTCTCCTAGTATATGTACGAGAGATGAGACAACATGGTTTATCCATCTATATCCACATATTCCTTTTGGAAGTCGATGAAAATTTGAAAATACAAGATTTGATGCACATAATATTAATTATCCATGTTTCACATGTAGTCTTCATTCTTAAACATTTCTCCCTCTAGAGGTGTCTCATTAAGTAGGGTTATTCTATCAAGTATGATTTCCTATCTTGGTATAGTACTATGTGCAATCACTTTTAACACTCTTAGAAATTAAAGTGAGTGAGGAAATTTTATTTGTCCAAAATACTTTACAATGTTAATAATTTTTTTGTGTTTTAATAAATGTCTAAAAAAAGTAAAATAGTATATTAATAAATTATATTATTTACATTTTATATAAATTTTTAATTTAATTTATATGTTTCTAACTATTTTATCAAATCTCGAAATCCCTCACTATTAGATTCTGAATATCAAGTCATCAGACATTATAATGGAAATGATCCATATCTATATTATCATAGTAAATATTCTTGACATGATACTCAACACACATGTTGTAGGTTGGTGAAAAAATTTATTAATTACCAAACATTAAATTAATTATAGAAGATACCAAATATTATCTCTATAGAGAGGTGAAAATTCATTTTATTGGAATTAGTAAAATAAAAGGGGGTTTTATTTAAATTGGTTTAAGAAAACTAAGAAAAACTAAAAATGAAAAAATGTTTATTTATTCATTTGATGTAATAAGTGATTATTTCATAGGTTGTATTGATAATTTCTATATTATCTTGGTATTAAATTGATTAACCCTCCTATTCTTATTTGATCAATGAGAGAATCCACAATTGATTATTTATCACCAAGGATTGGTAGTGATTGTGAGTTTTAAATTTTTATTGATCACTAAGAACTGATCCTCATTCTATTTCTTGTGGGAATATATCATAAAATAATATAAATCTCAAAATTTTCTCTCCAAAATTACTCAATAAACTCACAATTGGGTCAAAGTACTCCAGGGAAATCAAGAAAGATCCACTGACTTCTACACTAATATTAGTGATAGATCAATAATTCACCATAGAACCCTAACCATTACACTATATATAATAAATATCAAGTAGAGTAATAAAATATTTTATCTCCGCAATTAAAAAAAAATCATGAAATATCAACCAAATATGATCACATTCAATCAAAAATCTCAATACTAGAAACTAAAATCAAATAATATTAGAAAAAATTACTATTTATTTTTAGACTCAGGAATTATAAAAAGGTTATCTTATCCACTATACCAATCACTAAAATTTTTTTATCCCATAATGTGTAGGGTTATAGTGATTTAATAACAAATATAAAGAAGAAAATTTGAAAACCAATACATACACTTTCCTCTCTGAAAAGCCACATGCTTTCTTTTACCCTAATAGCCTTCCAGCTTCTTGAATAGATTCTTCCTTCCATTATTTGGTAATAATTCTACATATATCATATTTCCCAAGATCTAAACTAGGTTCATTTTAAATATTTTTCTCTATAATTTAGTCTCCTAAGAATCTCTGCATGGTCCTCTCAGATTACACGAACACCACAAAGCATCAGGATAATACCTACAATAGCTATTTTTTGAGAAGTTTGAAAATATTTAATCATTGTATGACATTAAATTATAAGGATATTTCAATGGATATAAATTTTACATATACTATTCTAAACTAAATTGGTCCTTAAGTGTCAGTTTTTTATCTAAAGTAACACTTGTGCACCCTCCATACATGATCACAAAATGATTTAACAAAAGAATAAACCTTATGTGAGATATAAAAACCCTTATGTATTATATTATATAATTGGAATAATTATTTCATATTCTATTTAAATTTTGGAAAAACTTTTACATACCACCAAATAAATCTTACATGAGGGATGCAGGCCTATTATGTATCGCTTTTTTCATACCCGTGGAAAAGGAAAATTTCTTAAATATTGGTGCATATGGGGTAACCTTCACATGTTAATTATTTCATCCCATGGAAAATAAATTTCATTTATATATTACTTAGACCATAGCTTAGTCTTATGTATCCCTTCTAGAGGATATTATATGTCTCGGGGTGTCTAAATCTTCTCCTTAGTGGTAAATAAAAAACATTTATGTATATAGGGATTTTATGGAATAAACCTTATGCATCCCTTTTCACTCTCACAAGTACTTTTACAAATTTCAAATATTTATAATGTTCAACCTCTTATTTCCAGACTTCATCTTTCATAATTTTCCTTTGTTTAGGTATTTGCTTCTTATGTAAGTCATTTAGTCATAAACTCTTACATATACATCACCTTTTCAATCCTCTAGGAATCCCCCTTCTAATTATGGATTTCCTTACTTCCAAAATCATACTGAGAACTCGTATGCATGTACTGGGAACTCATACGCATGTGTCGGTAACTCTTACATATTAATATATTCTTTGGATATCAATATAGTAACTTTTACATATTTTTTATCACTTACATGAGGTTTTCCCATTTTAATTTTATTCCCATGAAGCCTAGCTAGTGGTCTCTTATGAATTTGAAAAAAGACCATTATGTATCCCAGTTGATAAGTCTAATATAAGCCCATAAATTTATAATTTCATCCATTTTAATAAATATGTAAAAAATCCAATGAAATTAAATTTAATTCCAAAACTCTCTAAAATTATTTTAATTAATAAATGTGAGGGAATAAAATTAATTAAATTTAAATTAAATATAATTAATATATTACCAATTTTTATTCCCTCACACTTAATCCATGGACTTCTATACAAGTGAATATCAAAAATATTAACCAATAAAAATTCAAAAAAACTAGCCAATTTGAATTCCCTTTTTGATAGAAATGTAATGAATCGGCCCAAATTACCCCTACAAACTAGCACCCAACCTGTTCCACCACATACCCAAAGGGAGTTCCCAATCACGATGGGCTGGAAACTACACCCAAGTATAAAAAATAACTAGAGGGAATTATTTCACCCAACTTGAACAATATTGATGGCATATATATACATGGAAAAAAGAACAGTGGAATAAAAACATGGAGAGATATATGCCATAACTAAAAGAAAATAGTGGTAGTGATACAACTCAAATCTAGATAAAAAGGGTACATTTCTAACAAACCAAAAAGGACAAATAAAAACAAAAAAAACCATGTGATATTGTAGAAAATATCTCACCATCTCACCAACAGCTACCCATACCCAACTGACCTAAACCTTTCCACCACACTTTAGTGCCTTGGCTTTTCCTACATCGAAAGACATAACAAGGACTATACACTATTGAAGGGTTGTGCAGGGTGTGAGCTAAATAAGATTAGTAGGATCCCACTAAGGTGTTCCATATCAAGTCTCTATATAAGTAATCCAAATATGATCATTTTTAAGAAAACATGGAATGATAATTAGTAAAATAGTTTTATATAAAAATCGTGGTAAATACTTCCTTTTTTATAGTTCTAAAACAAGATTGGTAAAATAGTTTCAAATCACAATTTTCCAAAACCATTTATCAAAAACCAAATCATGTATATCAAATAAAAAATAGTATAAGACAAATAATAGGTAAATCATTCCAATGATCACAACATTTCAGGCTAGCATACTACTCATACCACAATCAATGACTAGTTTTCACCCAAATCCTTATAACATTGGCCTAAGGTTCATAGAAACACCCCATATGTGAACCCCCCAACAATTTCAACAAAAATTCCCTATAAAAAAGTCCTAGGGAGCATGGAGAAACCCTATGAGTGAACCCCCCGACAATAAAATGGATTATGGTCCTAAGCTATGTCTTTCACCTAAGTACTCAGGTCTTCCTATGTGTTTCATTTCTCAAATCATTTCAAAAGGATTCCACATTTCAAAAACAATTACAAACAACTATTTATTCAATAAAAAATATTATTTGGAAACACATTTCAAAATCTATTTCACAATTATTCAAAAACACATTTTTCTTTTACCAGAACCAAGGGAAAATCATCTTTTACCAAAAATCCATTTATGCACACAAAATGATCATTCCAATTCATTTATAAAAATATTAATAAAAACTAGAGTAATGTAATTCATCCAATGTAGGCCAAATACAGAACCATCTACCTTGAAATCAGGTCGAACACTACCCACAACATGATCCACCAACACTGAAGAGAAATAAGATACAACAACATAGTCCCTAATGATGATTCATATGTCTTAGAATCATAATCCATAACAAGGGTCAGTGGATAGGTTAGGTCACACATACCTTGAGAACCACACACATCATACCACAACCAAGGAAAAGACTATATACTAGAATAATATCACATAATGGATCAGGACGAATCAAACAAGAATCATTGTCACTTGATCAACCGATCCACAAACACATACTAACATTGAAATGGTAACAAGATCAATAAAGAATCCTAAAGTCTGTTTACCTAGAGAGAAGTGACACAACAACAAAAGATATCGAGTGATGAATTAATTGATCCAAAAGGAGAGGAGACTTATGAAATTTCTTTTAAGATCCTAGTTTAAAAATAAGGGAGTATAAAAACTAAATGAATTAACATCTATCCTTATATTAAATAAAAATATACAGTTCAAGAAATATTCACATCATGAATCCCCTATTCATAGTGTGAATCCTATGAGTTCCATGTACAAAAAAAAAGTAAACACCTTGGGTTAAATAAATCCTAATCAAACATTTCATGTTGTGAATGTGATTCAAGCTTGGAACCATTTTCACACTCTGAATGGAATTCACAGCATCTATCTAGCAACATATTCATGACTTGAATAACTTTTTCAACATGGATGTGCCCTGTGGGTAACACCTAGTCCAAGTTATGTAGAAAACTCCTAGAACTAATCAAATTCCTCTTAACCTAAAAAATATCTTCCTAAACATTAAAATAAATTTACCTTTAACCATGATGTTATAATCTCCTCACTATAGGACTTTCTATTCCCAAGAAGTCATGTGTAAGAAAGGTTCTCTAAAAATAGGTAATGTCACTAATACCTCAACAAAGATTCCCGATCCCAAGTATTGTGAGAATATGATCAGTGTCACCACAACACTAACCAACATTATATACTTTCCAAATAATTCTTTCACCTATGAGTCCATTATCTCCACTGGTTTCTCTATAAATGAAACAGATGGCTCCAACTCAATCTCTTTCTAAATCGTAATGTAAGAGGGATAAATATTATATATAATTCCTAATCTATGATATGTGGAAAACATTATGAATACCTATTAACTAATATATAAATTACATCTAATAAGAAACATTCCCAAGCCTCTCAGTGGCCTCAAATGGTCTAACATATCAAAGATCCAGCTTCCACTATTTTCTAAGCTGATGGTGACCCAACTGAGAAGTACTTTTAGTAAAACTTTTTCACCTAAAAAACTCCAAAGGATGAAGTTAATGATCCAAATTTTTTTCAAATCTACATTACAATGAGATATAAATATATATCCTTAATTATGGATGACATCTCCTTGATGAGACTTGGTCCCAGAGGAGACGCCTCTCCCACCTCTATTGATCAAAGAGGTTATCTATGCTAACGACCATACAAATCCTTAGAGGTAATCATTATAATTTATTAATGATAACTATTATTGTAAGAAAATTCAACCAATATCAATTGGTCATCCCATGACCCACCAAAATCCATGATGTAGGAATGCATCATATCCTCAAAAATATGAATAGAATGCTCTATCTAACCATTTTTCTATGGATAGTAATTTATACTCAACCTATCCTGATTACAAATTTCCTCTTAGAGACTATTCTAGGATCTAGAAGTAAACTTGGGATCCCTAAATTAATAAATGGTAGATAAAACCCCATGTAACCTCATGATATCTTGCATGTACAGCTTACCTAGATCTTCAACCTTAGTGGTTCCCCTTATCAAAATGAAATGATCTGATTTTATCAACGAATCAACCACTACCCATATATAATTCTTCCATCAAGTAATCCATGGTAATCCAAAAAATTACATGGAAACCTCATATTATTTTCAAACCATCATCAAGATAGGCTAGAGAAAACTGAAATGTTTTATATGTTCTACCTTTTTCATTTGGTAGGGGTAACATCGAAGCTCATAATCAGTGATTTCATGCTTCATACCCAGACACTAGAATCATTGTCTTGCATCATAATGCATCTTCATTTTTCATGGATGAATGGAACATGAAGAAATATGGTAGTCAATCAACAATTAACTCCTCAAATATACTAGGATAACAAGCTGATTTCCAAAGATAATAATACTATCAAAAGGGAGAGACCAACAAGAAATGGTCTCCATACTATAAAGGGTTTCTCTAATTTCTCGGACCTCATCATCATGCTAATGAATTTGAAAAATTGACTCAAGGAGGTATTATGAGAACTAAACACTAGTAAAAACTATTCTTAAAACATCCTTATGAGCATCCATAAACAACTGAGTTAAGATCCTCATAAGGTTCTACTCTTCTTTCGATTCCAAGATATCCTATGACGGTACTTTACTATGTAGAGAATTAGTGGTGAAATTACCCATACATGGGGTGAAAGAGATGTCAAAATCAATCATTTTAAAGTAATCCTCCCATGTTCTTGGTCTGAGATTAAATTCCTTTTGAGAAAATATGTAATATAGGATGTTATGGTCAGAAAATAGTGTGAATATATCCCAAAAAACATAATTCTTTTAAATCATAAGCTCATGTGTAAATATAGAAAGATATAAATATTGAGAGGGATAATTCTTATCGGGTGGTTGAATCTATCAAGCGACATAGTCCTCCACATGATCATATTATATAATCATGTAACACAGACCAGTACTAGAAGAATAAAATAAAACCACATACCCCTTACTAGGCTCATGTAAGATAAAAATTGGTGTTTATTTCAAAATATTTTTCAACTCATTAAAATAAGTATGAAACTTTTAATCCTATATCAATTTCACCCCTTTCCTCATAAGAGTAGTCAAAGGTGATTCCAAATTTGATAAATCCCTAAAAACCTATTGATAGTATCCAACTAGACCAAGGAAGCTTCGTGTCTCAAGGATGTTTCATGGGTCCTCCCTTGACAGGAGAGACTTCTCCTTTTTAGTATTGACTGATAAACCATGTTCATAAATCACATGCCCTATGAACTTCACCACTTGAATACAAAAACTACATTTTGGAAGCTTTACATAATGATGGTGACTCTTAAAGATCTCCAAAACCAAACTCATATGGTGTCCATGATTACACATGAATATCAATTAAACTAAAATATCATCTACAAACATAACCACAAAATTGTTGACATACTGATCGAATATCCATTTCATCAGAGCCATAAAAATTTCATGAGCACTAGTCAGGCCAAAATTCATCACATGATATTTTTAATATCCATTCCTACTCTAAAATTCCATCTTCGAAATATTAAACTCCCAAACCTGAGTTAATGATAACCAGAATAAAGATCAATATTTGAAAACCAAATTTCCCTCATTAACTGATAAAAAATCATCCACATGCTGAAAAGGATACTTATTATTAAATGTTAGCTGGTTCGACTTCCGATAGTCCACACATAACTAGAGTAAACCATCTACCTTCTTGTAAAATAAAATCATGGATTCCCAATGTGAAACACTAGGGTGAACAAAACCATTCTCTATCATATCATCTAAATAAATATTGATCTCTTTCAAACCCACCGGTTCCATATGATAATAGGTTATAGTGATCGGCTGAGTACCTGACACCAAATCAATAAAAAACCCCACATATCACTTTGGAGGACGACTGTAGAATCCATATAGAAAACATGAGGAAAATTCTAAAACCATGGGAAGATCAAAAATAGATAAATAAACATCAGGATCAAATTAAATAGAAAAAAAATTCATGATCTCTAGGTACTAAGGTTATGCATGACAAGAACTTGCACCCCACTCTCCCTAAGACACCCAAGATCTCCCATCAACAGTAAAGAATGTGGAATGATAATGGTAAAAATCAATCTCATCATGATGAGATAAAAAGAAATCCACCCCAATTATTATGTAAAATAGATATAGATCGAGAATGATGAGATCCTAAACCAACTCTCTGTCAGCTATCATAGATAATGGAGACATTAAGACCCCTTCTCTTTCCTCTTCCCAAGAGGTGTCACTAACTCCATGATAAAGGACATGAGATATATTGGAAGTTTCAACACATAAACAAAATAGAAATATGTAAATGAGTTAGAGGAGCCAATATTAAATATAGAAGTTGATATAGAAGATGAAACAATGATGGTAAATTTTGGTATTGATCCATGTCTCCTCTAGCACATGGTTGTACCTCAATAACTGTGTTCTGGACTTGTGGTAAATTTTGGTATATATCATGAGCTTCTTGCATGATATACTCTATAAAATTGTGATCCAGAGGAATATTACCCTAAGTAAAATCCACTACACCCTCCTCAAAAACCTGTGGTATGTTTCTTAGAGTCATATCACTTCATGATGAAAATATTAGAAACAATCAAATAACAAGACAATCTCAGTTCAAAACAAAAAACTATAAGAAAAAATTAAGACTAGCATCAAGAACTCAACACATGAGACACACATCCAAATATCCCATGGTAGCTTGAGTATCGTCATGGAAGGAGTTATCCAAGAACTCACTGTAACCAACCACCCATGTTCCAATAGTCCTGTATTCAATTTATCAAGAATCCCAATATAATAACTCCTGAGGTAAAACCACCATTGATACCAATTAGTAAAGAACTGGCTTGGCCTACCCTCACAAACTATCACTTGACTTGATTCTCTATATACACAAAGGGAATTTATAATACCCATGAGCTAGAAACTATCACTTAGGTATTAAACAACAACTATAAGGACAGATTTTTTCCAACCTATAAAATATGCATGGAATATAAATATATATAGTAGAAAGAACAGTATAAGGAAAACCTTTAGAAATATATTCCATAACAAAATGAAAATAGAAACAGTGATACAACTCAAATCTTGATAAAACTAAAGGGTACTTGTTCAAAAAACTAGAAAATAAAAGTAAAACCCAATAACTCTATGTGATAATGTGGTAAATATCCCACTTTCTCATCACTATCTACCCGTAACTAGATGACATGAACCTCACTAACACACTATGGTTCCTTTCCTTTCCCTATATAAAAATAAAAAAACAAGGTCTACACACTGCTAAAGTGGTGTGTAGGGTGTGAGCTAGATTGAGTCAATAGGATCCCACCAAGGTCTTCCATATAAATTATATATAAAAATAATCCCATTATGATCATTTTAATGAATACATGGAATGATAAGTATTAAAACATTTTTATATCAAAATCATGGTAAATATCTCCCTTTTTTCATTGTTCTAAAACAAGCCAGGTAAAACAGTTTCAAAGCATAATTTTTTATAACCATTTATCAAAAACCAAAGAATATATATTTAATCCAAAATAGTACAATTCAAAAAATATATAAATCATGTCAAAAATCACAAAAGGTCTGGCTAGCTGACCACTCATACCAAAATCAAGAACCAGTGTTCACCTAAGTCCTTACAACACATGACTAAGGAGAAAAGGAACACCCCATGAGTAAAACCCCTATAAAAGTAAAAAAATTTACCTAAAACAATAGGCATGGGAGTAGATTAAAATCCCATTAGTGAACCCCTTGAAAATAAAATGGATGATATTCCTAAGATAAAAATTCCACCTAAGTACCCAAGGATTCTTATGTGATTCATTTCTTAAATCAATTTGAAAGGTTTCCACATTTCATAAACAATTCTAAAAACCCTTTATTATATCAAAAACATGCTTTGAAAACCCATTTCTAAATCCATTTCATAAAACTTTGAAAACAACCTTTTCATTACCAAAACCAAGGGAACCCCCATATTTTATCAAAAATCCATTTACACACACAGAATAATCATTATAAATAATTTATAAAAACAATTAATAAAAACTAGAGAAATACAGTTCATCCAATATAAGATAGATATAGAACCACCTACCTTAAACTCAAGTCTAACAGTACCCACAACAGGATACACTTACACTAAAAATAATTAAAAGATAACAGTATTGGCCTAAACAATGATTCTTATATCTTAAAATCGTAATACATAACAACAAGGTTTGTCAGGGAGGATAGGTCACACATACCTTGATAACCACACATTCCTCACCATAACCAATGTAAGTACTAGACCCCTGGAAGAAGATATCAGAATGGATATAGAAGGATAAAAAAAGAATAATCATTACATGATCAATTGATCCAAAAATTCATCCCAACACCACAACTGCAATAAGCACAACAAATAAGCTGAATGGATACTTACTTGTAGAGAAGAAACAAAACCACCATGAAGATCGAGCATTTAATGAAGGTATCTAGAAGGAGAGTAAACACCCAAAATTTCTTGGAAGATACTAGGGTTCAAGATAGTGAGGGGGAAATTGAGAGAATTATAATTCAGTATTACAGTTAATAAAAACCTATAAGTCACAAATAATTCACATCATGAATCACCGATTCATGTTATGAATCACATGAGTTCCATGTACATCGAAAAATGTGTCACATTGGGTTAAATAAATCCTGATAGACTAATTCATGGAATGAATTTGATTCATGCCCCGAACCATTTTCATGATCTGATTGAAATTCATGGCATCTTATTAGCAACATATTCACATCGTGATTAACTTTCATGGCATGAATTTTCCCTGCAAGTGGTTCCTAATCCACATTCTGTATAAAACTCCCAGTACTCCTAAAATTCCTCCAAACCTGAAAAAAATCCTCTTAAACAATAAATGAAATGTACCTTTAACCATGATTAACTCAATATTATCATGCATCTTACATGTTTCTCATTTCATTTTATCCATATAGAACATTCAATCTATTCCCACTTTTTCCATCCACCCTTTCTCATTAATACCTACCTTCCTAGAGGTATTTCCCTCATCTTACAAAGTATGAATTTCAAGAAAATATTTTATTATTCAAAACACATTATAGGGTCACCATAGAAATGCTATATTTATAAATATTCATTCGATGATTCAAGTACTTTTATTTATCATGATAAATTTTTAGGGTTTTTCTATGGATGGGGGATGGTAGGTTCTGATTTTAAAATTACTAAGGAAAAATATGCAGGTTTTAATTCTAAAATTAAGTAAAATTTATGATTTATTATTGACACTAAAAATAGTATCCCCACTCTCTATACCTTATATTGATTTATCTCTTAAATTTTTTTGGATTCTTATAGAAAATACACACATAATGAAATTCAATGGTACCAAATATTTTTATTCTCTCTACTTTATTTAGTTACTTTGTTTCTCTTTTTTTAATTTTATTATCAATTCTTCATAGATTTGAATTTTAAATGTATAGGGGAATATTTAAACACAAAATATTTGTGTGAACATGTTTTCATATTTTCAAAGGGTATTTATCTTATATCTTTCCCATTCATGTTGTTTCTCCCCAAGTCTGCACATAAAATATATTCTACCCCACACTTGATTTCAACTATAATCATGAATTTACTTCTAAAATTGGGTGGTTAGGTATTCCAAACTTGTATTGCGTCTTCCTATAATGGTTATTCATGGATGCTTGGGGATAATAAGGATATTATTTCAAGGTAATATATAATATAAGTTTATTAAAAAATGAATTTTAAATCAAAATAAGTCTCAACCATTTTTAATACATATTCTTTAATGCTCAAAGTTTTTAACTAGAATTTATAGAAAATTATTGTTAATCAAACATATATTAGTTCAATCAAGAAATGATGTTTTTGTAATGAATATGTAAAAAAATATTTATAATCCTCATTGGTAAGTGATTTAAATGTTAAATAGTATTTTATGTAATGGGATTCAAAAATCAATAGTCATTTCACGAATTAAATAAACTTTAAATCTGAAAAAAAAAGGGTTCATTTATATATTCATAAATTTATTTTCATAGGAAAAATTAGTTACTCAAAATTTTAATAGGTTATATACTTATAATGAAATTAAATTTTATATCAACAAGTTTCAAAAAGATAAAAAATAAATAAATCAAAACACATAAAAATGAAAAATGAAAACATAAAAATTTTAAATTCCTAAAAACTACAAAATTTTCCCCTCCCCACACTTGAATGATGAAATGTACTCAGTGAATGATAATAAAAATGTAAATGTAAAACTATTTTATATAAGTATAATAATAAATAAGGTTGATTAAAGGTACATCTTAGGGGGTTTTCTGGAATAAGGGTTGGAGTATGACGCAAACCTATCACGAGGTGTGGTAAAAAATTAATTTATTTTTACTAGTGAAGTACAGTGGTTGACCAGGGTTGGCTCACTTGATAATATTTTGAGGTTAATCAACCACTATTCCTAATTTTCCTAATTATATACTTATGAAATAAATTCAATTTGGTGTTTTCAATATAAAATATAGAACTAAAATTAAATATACTTCTACAATGAAAAAAAATGTAAATAGAATTAAGTTAGAAAGAAAATAGATTCTCCCAAGAGAACCACATAGAGTTAACGTTTATTGTATCTTTATTAATTTCATACTTAATTAATGAACATAAACCACTATATTTATGAACATACGCTTCTTCCCAAGTTTTTTGTTTATGGTGTACTCAATGATCACCAAGTACACCGCACATCCACATCCTTGATTGATGGAGAATAATGAAGAAGAAAAATCTAAGACTTCGGTGGAAAGTAGAGACACAAAGGCACAATTCTCATGAAGATATCTCATATCCTAACTTAAATAAAATAAGAAAAAATAATAATAAAGAAAAAACATTAGGATTTAACATTTTATTACTCGCCATGGATATTCCTCAGGTTAGTTATTCATGATAATGAGTATAGAAGATCATAGTGACTGTTATGGGGAGATAATATGAGAGGGAGGGAGACAGAATAAGTGAAAATAAAAATCAATTTTATTAAAATATTCAATGAGATTATATAAATAAAATAAAATTAAACAAAAAATAAGATTATAGTATAACTTTGGCCTAATTTCTCTATGTAGTGTTCAATATCTTGAAATGTAATGGAGATGAAAATTTATAATCATGAGGGTGGCTTATCATCTCTCAAAAATATTTCCTCCAAAAATTTATGCATGTTAGCTATATTAACTATCCAATTTGTAAAAATTTATCTTTTTTAAAGTTTTTTCCGATTTCTTTTTCGTGCACCAAAAAATATTTAGATCTATTGTCTATATGTATAAAAATATATACCTACATTAGTAAAGTAAAATTTTATGGCTTGTAAAACACCTTAAATTCCAATCCTCTAGTTTTCCATGCATTAATGGCCATAAAAATATCCAAATATAGAGTGTACCTAGTTAATTAAATTTTTCCCACACATAAACTAACTCTTTCTTTAAAATTTTAGATCATTTGGTTTATAAATTTGTAAGTTGTGGGCCCATCATTAAAATTCATCTAATATATGAACAAATTTCAAGGTCTAACTTGTGATTTTCATTTGGGACTCTTATAATTAGATTTATCTCTTTATCCAGTATTATGAAATGAATCCCAATGAACACAAAACATGAAAAAAAAAGTAATTTAATAATTTTTATTATAATAGAAAATGATATAAGTAAAATATAAAAATGGTTTAAAATAGTTAAAATTTGAGAAATAGGACATTTTCTAAATTAATATAAAATCATTCCAAAAACCTAAAAAGATAACAATTACCATTAAAATACAAAATTAAGTTTATTAAAAAATTTAAAACTCAAATTAATTTTTAAAAAATGGATCTATGAAAGGATTATAACCTCCTCCACTAGTGTGTAAAGTAGATGCCCAAAATATTTCTTTATCTTATGACTATTTGTTTTGAATGGGTTTTTCCCTCCTTATTTAAATATTTTCACAACCTAGAAATGTTAGAAATTAGTGATGTTAATTGGAACATACCATCTAGAATGAATTTTACCTGGCATTAATTTCAGTGTTCATTTATAAATAAACACTTGTTCTCCTAAATGGAAGTCACTTTATTGAATCATCTTATCATGTGTCACTATTTTTATTTACTTATAAATTCTATAATTAAAAAATTATTCTCTCCTTATTTCATATAGTTCTTTAATCTAGTGTCTCCTCACATGTTCATATTTTCTCATATCCATGTTTATTTCCTTGACTTTACAGTAGGATTTTTGTTCCAACTCCATTATTAATTGATGGGGTTTTATATAGATTAAATGGTATGGGTTGATTCCAATTTGGGTTTTATATGATGTTATGTAATCCCATAAGGTGTCCCCTAACCATTAGAACAAATATTTCCTAGATAGATTGATAATTTTACCCAGGATTCCTTTAATCTCCTTTTTGGAACCCTCATATTTTCCATTGGTTTGTAGAAGGTAGATTTTTGATGTTTTATGGTACACTATATACTTCCTCATTAAATATTTCATGAACCAGTTGAAAAATTCAGTTCTTTAGTTGCTGGTGATTTCTCTTGGGATTAAAAATCTACCAAATATATTTGTCCTAAAAAAAAGAAAAAATAATATTGGAATCCTCAGTTTTGTTGGATATATATTCCACTTAATTTGAAACAAAATAAAAATATAACATGATATAGGAATAACCAAATTAAATGGAATATATTCTCATAAAAATATACCCCATAATTTAAATATTTCAAAAAAATACATTGGTATTTACATCATTTCTCATTTATTTGATATATTTTTAATTAATTAGCATTGGTATCAGTTTTAAAAAAATCATAAACATGCTTAAATAGTGTGGGCTAGTATATGATAGATTTCATGACTTTTCTAAAAGCTATTGAAGGTCATATGTGACTGCCAAAAGCTAATGTATGAAAAAATTCTAGGTTATATTATACCAAAATTTTAAGAAAAATGTTCCTAATCAATTAATCATTAAAAATGTTTCAAATATATGGATCATCCAAAACATAAAATTATGATTAAACTTTGAGTCTAAATTTTTTTTATTTTTTAATATGTTATAAAACTTGAGAATTTACTAGAAAATTTATCAAGTCAGTATACCATGGTATTTTTCCTTAAATTAAATAAATTTTTTCACCTAGAATTAATTCATTAAATAGATTTTTATCTGAAATTTATAGCTCATTCATGTGGGGAAACCTGATTAAGTGATAAACTTCTTGATTTTCAGCACCTCTTTTTTCCTTAATAACCAAATAAAACTCATGTAGTAGTAACATCAATCTTACTAGCCCTGTATTTTCTTCTACCATCTTTATCGGGTACCTAAAGGATGCATGATCAGAGAAAAAATCACCTTAAAAAATAGTATATTATTTGAATTTATCTAAGGAAAAAACCAATTGTAAAAAGAACATTTTTGGGGGTTTATAATGGTTTTGATTTACATCCAGTTTTCTAGAATCATATTCAATGACATAGATCATCCCTTAAATTTTTTAACAAAAAACTTCTCTAATAGGATGGTTTGAAGCATTTTAAGGTAGTTTAAATGGTTGGTCCCAATTATGTGGTTTTATGAATGGTGTTGTGATTAGTTTTCATTTCATATCATCAAAACATTTCTTGTAATGATCATTAAAATTAAACACATAATATTTTAAAAGAAATATTGATAGGGTAAAAGAAATCTTATTAAAATACTTGATGAATATTTTATAATATTATGAATTCCCTAAAAATTATATAACATTTTTCATACAAATTGGTTAATGTGAGGAATTGATAACTTCAATATTAGATTTATCAGCCTTAATACCATTTTTTGAAATTACTTTTCTAATAAAAATGTCTCTCTCAATCATAAAATAAAATTTTTTAAAATTTAATAAAATATTATTTTCAATAAAAATTTTCAAGACTTTATCCAGATTTTCTATACAAAGATTAAAGAAATTTCCAAACATTATGAAATCGTTAATAAAAACTTCAAGAATCCCCCAATTATATTATGGAAAATTATTATCATGTATCTTTGAAATATACATGGTGTGTTACATAATCTATATGTATTTATATTGTAATAAAAGGTACTATAAATATGATTGAAGGTTGTCTTTTCCTAATCCTCAAGTAAAATGGTAACCTTGAAATATACTAAAAATCCATATAAGAAGTAATAATAGATTTTAACTTACATTAAATTAAGTATTTTTCAATAAATGGTATGGTAAAATAATATTTTTTTGTAACAAAATTAATATTTCTATAGTCAATAAAAAATCTCCAGATATTTTTGACTCTTATGATAATTATCTCATTTTGTTCATTATTCACAATAGTAATTCTATATTTTTTGGGAACTAAATTAATTGGGTTAGCCCATTATGAATTAGAGATTGGGTAAATTATTTATGCTTCTAATAACATTTCAAATTCTTTCTTAATCACTTCTATTATTTTTGGTTTAATTATCCTCTAAGGTTACCTCACATGTTTTTCATCACTTTATAACTGAATTCAATACATGTAGATTTTATATAAAATACTAGGAATGACTCATAAATTCACTCCTATAGCTCTCACATTTTCTATAAAAAGATATTTTATCTTTTTTTATTATAATATAATTTTCTAGTAAGAATTGTTTTTAGCTTGTCCTCCTTCATTAAAAACACATACTTTAAATCGTATAGAAATGGTTTTAATCACAAGTTTAGGGGATATATTAAATATGAAAATATATTTGGTCCACTTACCTCAATATATGGAATTTTCAACATCAAGGATGATGCATATAATCCTTCATCATTAAATAAAAAAACATTAAATAAATTAGAAGTTATCTAATCTTCAAAAGGATCAATAAAATTTTTAAGTTTATCCCAATTGGTTTTAATAGAATTTTTAAATTTTATTTTGTGTCATAAATGAAAATTTTACTATGAAATACTATTTTTTCACATGGATCAAAATATGACAGTGTAAAAATTGAATGATCTTATAATGGATATTTTATAGAATCAAAAATGTTAAAGTGGATAATGTCCTCACAAAACTACATTGTTATAATTACTTAATAGACATTTATGATTTTCTTGGTTGTTATTAAGAGGGGTATTCATAAAATTATGGTTTATTAAGTTGGATTCCTAAATTAATCCATGTTTACCACATATAAGTCGGATGGAAAAAATAAAATTTGGTACTCAAACTGGAAAAACATCAAGAACCATATTGGTAATGTCATGGAAAGGTTGGCTAGTTGTATAACCACTCTTTCTAGTTTGATTTCTCTAATATGTAAAGAATAAAAGATATAATATGGACTAACATTAATATAATATCCCCAAAATATAATTCATATATGAATAAAATAGATACAATTGTAGAAGGAATAGAAAATTTCCCTGTATCTTAAAATTTGGTTGGAAGTTGTGGTATGATCAAGGCCATATTTATTTACAATTCATGATGTAAAATGGATATTAGGGCCCTTATCATTATGGTGTATATAACATTACACTATGTATGGAAATTTCATTTATGGTGAAAATATTATACAAGAAAAATTAAATTAGGAAAATAAAAAAAATAGAATATCCCATTATCTAATGAAATTTTGTTAAAAAGTGAACATTAAATCAAAATAAGTATAAATATTATAAAATATACAAAGAAAAATTAATATAAAATATCTAAAAATATATTTTTTTCATTCCTATCCATGGAAACACTATCGCCATTGCTAATAGGATCATCATGAAACCATTCAATATCCTCCCTTTCACTTGTTTCTCTAGCCTCAGGATCTTTCACCTCTTCTTCAATATGATGAAGTGTTATTTTTCTCTTTGTTGCTATTGAAGTCGATTCTCTAATGATAAAATCACGTTATTCAGCACTAGATGTTAATGTTATGTCACACCAAGTTAAATCATCATCCTCAAAAACAATATTTTCTCTAACTAATGTTCTTCCTCCACTTACCCAAGTATCTATTCATTTCAATCTTTAATTTCCTTCAATGATATGGGTTATATTTGTTCATGATCATTAAATATTATCATAAATGTTATATTATATTTGACATAAACTAAATCATTCAATTATGACTAAGAAATCCTATTCTATCTCTTTGTATGGATATCTTTAAAAAATCTCAAATTTTATTCATAACTAGATGAATTGTAATTTAGACTAATAAATATTATTGATAACAATATAAAATAGGGATTTTAAGGACCATTATATTCCCACCAATGTGTTATTGCCCTAAATTCCCCATTTTAATAAAAAAATTAGTTCAAATTGTAACTTAGTGATCTCTCCTCTTAGATTTTTTCCAAGTTTCAATATATGGAATTAATCTATGGATAAAATTCACAAAACCCAAGTAAATTTCTTTCATCTCCATCAATGTTAGGATTTTCATAAAAAACTCAGGATTCAAGTGATATCATGAATCGTGTAATGGTAGATGAAGTTACGCATACCATCTTTTATCGATAATTTTCACAATCACCTTGAACCTATCTTCATTTTTGTTAAAACATTTGGAAATGTAAAATTTTTTCCTATCCATATCTTTATAAATATATCCCTTTGAAGGTTTCCTTTATCCATAAAATAATATAAGCACGTTAATAATAGGACCACCAATCTTGAGGGAATAAAGAACATTATTATATAATTAAGTATTCTATATAAAAATATTTTTCCTCTTACCTTATTTATCATTTTCCCACTTACTAGTGTTCCATTCTTCTGAGCTAGAAATATTTCTTAAATTTATTTGTTGGTTATAAATTCTATATAGATTAATCATATTACTATAAAATATTATTTTTTTGCAGGACTTTGTAGCTACCTTTTTTATGTTAATTTCCACATCATGTTCAACACCTACATAGTTATAAATATAACCATTAATTAACACATCTTAATTCAAATTCCAAAAAAGAATCAAAATTTTCCACATTTCCTCTAACATGAATTCCAAATAATGAGCAGTGCATGGAGTATAACACAAATTTGGATAGGTTGCCTCCAATAATTTTCCTATTAAATAAGAATGAAAATAAGAATAAAATATCACTATAAAAAATTAAAATTTTAATTAGAATATAAAATAATAAAAAATATATAATTCTTACTGGAATAAACATTATTTTAAGAATTATTAGTGAAAACCTAAATAAAATTAGATAGTCTAACTTTTATAACAAATTTATAAATAAGATAGAACATTTTTTCACCACTCTTCACATAATATAAAGCATAAACTAATTCAATGAATACCAATCTTTTTGGGTTATTCACCAATAAATTTATAAGTGTTTCCTATTCTATGTATATATCAATCATTCATAATCAAACACCCATTTCTTTCCCATTCTTCACAATACTTCATCAAAAAGAATTTGTGTGTTTAAATTCTTTCTTGATTAAGGTAACATTTACCTCATGATATGATGGTAGTTTAATTATAGGGACATATTTACTAACTCCTTTAATTAAAGAAGAAAATTTATCATAGCTGATAGTATTAAATTTAATTCTTACATCATACAACAAATGTGAAAACAACTAAAAAACCTAATCACTTTTTCCATTCTATATGCATAAATAATTATTGTTTATTTTGAAATTTATGACTTTCCATTTTTTATAACCTCTTATATTCTTGGATTGAAGTATTAATTAATAAATTATCTATAATATTAATGATATTTATTTATACTACTTCCAGTAACAAAGTTACCTAAAATTTTTATTGAACTCTTTTCCTTCCATTTGACTCCTATATATGAAATTAAATAAGTATCTTCCTCTCCATCATCTTCCATTAAATAAATATCCTTATATTGGGTGGTCAAATTTTTTTGATCCTTCAATGATTTTTTTTCTTCAGCATTCTTTCTAATTTAATCTCTAAAATGTGTCTTAAAGATTTGGAAAGCTATTTCATTTTAAAAAACTCTTATAAATTTCGGTTTTTATCATGGAATGTCACCATTTTTAACTTTTACAAAAAAAAATGGCCAAAAATATTTTAGTTTTAGGATCAATAAAAGAAAAATATTCCAAATCATATATTTATTATAATTTATATCAATCAATTAATTTTTAGGTAAAAAAATCTAAAATAAAAATGTTGAATAAAATAGATAAATAGATAATAATATAAATAATAGGAAATAGAAAATATACTCTTGGGTAATATTATAGTAAGACAATGAAAGTGATAGTTCAACCTAGGCCAAACCAAATATGTTTAAAAAAGATAAGAATATAACTAAAAATTGATTTATTGGGTGTTTTTCTATTATTTGGTAGTTTTTTACCAACAACCAATGGGATATATGTAAGAAGACTATTAAGTAGGGATTGAAGGGGAATATCATGTGTTTGAGAGGGGTTGGGGTGTTGTAAGACGCATTTGGTGTGTTTGATGGGGGTAGGGGTGTCACAGGGTTGGTGGGGTTAAAATAAAAAAGAAAAAAGAAAAACCTAAAAAATATACATATGGTGTTTGATGGCATGCATCGATGCTAGCCACAGTGGATCTACACCATGGAACATGCCACTTCATTTGTTATATACCAAGGGAAAGACATGGCATAGAATTCCATGGTGCATGTCATGGTGCACTATTCATAAATAAGACCATGGCTAAAACATTTCTCCCTAAATTCACTTTCATTTCCCATAAGTCTTCTTTCATTAGTGAATAGATACTTGAAAAAAATAGTATATTTGGGAATCTATTTTAGGGATTCAAGAACTAGTAGATTGACTTCAACCTTTTGTAAAGTTTGTAGAGCTTATTTTTGGATTTTATATACATGATACTTCCTTGATTAGACCATTAATATGGGAAATGTTAGTGGAATTTTTAGTTTTTCATTGTATAATATTTTAGATTTATTGTTTCATTACCTCTCACTCGTTTTATATTCTTCATCATCTACTGATTAAATATGGGGTTAGTTCTGATTAGGATAATATTTGAGAATATGTTGAATCTATTTTCCACTCCATGTTTTTACTATAGTGACCCTATCCTTTTATATATACTATTACTTGATTTTAACCATAATTATCTATTAAGTAAAAAACAAGGATCAAAAATATTATTGGCTTTGGAAGACTAGGCTGATAATTAAAAAACATGTGTAATGACTTGGATTTTCCAAATTTATTTTTAGAAATTTTTTGGGAAAATTTCGAGACCATGCGTTGAGACGGTGTGTGATTCTGAGACCCGGGGTGCCTGAAACTTTTCACTGATAAATGTTAAGTTTTTAATATCACACATGTGTGTCTTTTTTGAAAAAAGTTAAATAACATTTGAAATGATGCCCAGATTATAAATTCAAGGGCACCGTTGGGCTCAAATTAGTGGCATTACCCTAGTCGGGACTTAACTTTAGTCGGCACAGGTCATCAGTGGACAACCCAAAAAAGGGCATAACTATAAATAAAATTATTAAATAAAATTATTTTATTTTTAAAATCTTAATAGCTCATAAACGGTAACTCATATTTGAAATTTGAGACCACCGATGAGTTTTTAAGGAGGTTATTTCCTTAGGTGAGGCCTAACATCGTCCAGTGCAGGCCAACTATGAAAGATAGTTTTTGGACGTAAATTTCATTAAAATATTTTAATAAAAATAATTTATTATTTATACAGTGACATGTTTTATTTTAATATAAATGTTTTATAGAATTTAGGTTTATCACCATAACCCTATAATTCCTTTGAGGCAAGGATACATAGCTCTCTTGATGAACAGTGGTGGATCGTGGATTGATGATCAATGACGAACCTCAGATTCGAAGGAACTTCACCCACGGCAATGACGCAATGAATATTCTTCATTAGTGATCAAACCAAATCGAGGTAGGTAGTTTTTTATTTGATTTCTTTTCCACATTCATTAATTCCACGATGAACATAGACCAATCAACAAACAAATTGTCCTATGGATCTATCATTGATTTGGGATGGGATTTACCTTTATGGGGTTTTGATGAGAGAATGATCTTGGGATTATTTGTTGGATTTCTATTATCATTCTAATGGAAACAAACCACGATCTACATGAACATCAATCAAGGTCTGTTCTACTTGGTTGATTTTTACTACCCCCCCCCCCCCCCCCCCGTTCTTAGTTCGTCATGGGCATTCTTTGTTTGACCCACAACTTGACATATTGCAATAGATTGATCATTTCACACTTGATCCTTGGTGCAATGATCTCATATCACAAATCTGTGATCGGAATGACATTATGGAGGTGAAATGATGATGGATATGGATGGATCAAAGCAGTTCGGGAGATATCTCCATTTGAGTTACTTTTCATCGTAATGGATCATGACATAGATCTGAGCCCAAGTAAATTAATAACGTGATCTGAGGATCACATACATGCCTCCATTTCGAAAAATGACGCATCTAAGGAGAACCGGTGGCCCGTGGAAGGGGTCACCGATGCCCCGGTAATGGTGAATGGTTCCAGAGGCGGTATGCGGTGGTGGAACATGGTAGAATAAGCCATGTGAATGTGGCTTGGCCGTGTTGAAGACCCACAGAGGTGGTATGTCATGGGTGGATGGGGCACGAACATAGAGGCCACACGGTCAAGGTGGACTACATGGACCAATAGGGGATGCAGGTGGGGTGGGCCATGTTGGGCACACAGGTCAGCCCGAAATGTGGGTTGGACCAATGGACCGAGCTGGTTTAGGCTGGTTCGAACTGGTTCGGGTCATCCAAACCGGGTCGGGTCACTCGAACCGTCTTGGTTCGGGTTTCATGGATCGAATTGGACCTGGATCAGACCTGGGTCAGACCTTTTCCGAAAAATAGCTATATCATTCGAACTGTGTGTCCATTTGAGGAGTCGTTTGCGAAGTTGGGTCCCTTGTGACAAGAAGGTCCTTTTGAGATACTCTAAGTGTGTTTTTTTGAATTTTTTAATACAACCTATTTTCGTGAGTAATAGGTTCTCCCAGTACAAGCGCGCTACAAGCAGAATCATGTGGCTAGTTGTGAAATAGTGACTACGTGACTTAGAGGATGCAAGACCCAATGACACTTTGTGTTCCATCGATGCTCCATGTTCCATTTATTCCCTAGGTCCCATTGATGCTCTGGGTCCCATCGATGATCCGTGAACCATGGATGCTTTGTGTGCCATCGACACTCCATGCACCATCAACACTCTATCCTCCATCGATGCATTGTGCACCATCAAAAATCCATGAGTCATAGAAACTGGGAGATCTGTGGAATAAAACTAAAAAACCCTCTCTTAATGATTTAGACTTATACCTATGTGAGTTGATTGTACTGACTATACTTCATGTGTTTCCTTTATAGTGTACTTATTGTGTTTCTTTATGGTGTAATTCATGTGTTTACTTTGTGGTATACTTTTTTTATTTATTAGTGGTATTTTATTTGTGGTTTCGGGGTGTCCCACTGAGTATTGTTTTACTCACCCCTATACAATTTTTTCCTGCACGTGTTGTGTCTTGTGTAGACAATCAACACTTCGATGGAGTTCTAGGTGGACTAGGACCAGTTGGTTCTTATAGGGATCATATGGATGTGTTGTTCTCCTATGACTTCAATAAGTTTTCCTACACCTACCCTTCATATAGGGTTTTCTATGGATGAGTTTCAGGAACTTGTGCATCACTTGAAAAACTCTTTATTTTGGTGGGCTTGTATTCTAGACTTGTTTACTTTACAGTTTTCCAACTTTCGTACTTTGTGGTTGTTATTTTAGTGTCTTCATGAATTTTTTACTTAGTGTTTTTACATTTCATCATTTTGGTCTTGGAGATGTGTGTGTTTGTATAGGTAATTATGAAAATGCCTCCCATTTATGGGATGTTCCTACTTGGTGCAAGTCTCCAGCCCCTGGACTATCACAGGTGTGCTTGGGGTTGTCACAGAACAGGCCCCTCTAAGATGGTTCAGGAAATAGTGGTATCAGAGAGGTCATTTATACCTAAATAACCAAGAGACTATGAGATTGGTTTGGGTAAACAACATTTAGTGTTTTGAGTTCATCTTTTAGACCAGGGACTCCAGTTTTGGTGCGACGGACAACATATCCATACATGAGGACTCTGAATTATGCTTTTCAACTCAGTACATGAAAAAACTAGTTGCAAGGAAAATAAATGGTACATTAATAATATAGGATTTTGAGTGTGTTCTCATGTCCTTGACTCAACTTGCAAGGTATACTCTATTGATTGTGGTACATCTTGATCTATTTCAGGATGCCTCCATGCAAATATCCATCCAAGATTCTAATGTGTGATCACGAGGATGATCCTCTTAGTAAAGAGGCATCGAGATAGGGACTAGTACTAGAGATATCCCCCCTGGGTGGTGTACTAGTGATACCACCACCCAGAGAGTAGCAGTCACTACCATCTCTACCGATAGAGGATGAACACAGACTGAGTGTGTTGCATGAGTTCCAAAGGTATAAAACTTCTAGGTTTAGGGGTGAGCCAGGGCCCTAGGTATATGATCATTGACTGGAGGCAGTTACACGTTTTTTTTTCTTTATGATTACGCCTTCTGACCAGATGGAAGTTCTAGCACTGAGCCTTCTTCAGGGCTCATCAGGGTGATGGTGGATCTTAGTAATCTAGACGCATGACGAGATGAATCTATCTTGGGAATATTTGGAGCACCTCTTCAGGGAGGAGTTCTTTATAGTGATTTTATTCTTAGTGTGAGTACAAGAGATCCTACATCTATAAAATGGCTATCAGACAGTAGCGGAGTACTCGGTCAGATTTATAGATCGTTCTCACTACTCCAAAAAATATAGTGTGGGAACCATTCTGTAAGGATCGAACCTTCAACTAGGGGATACACTAGGAGATCAGGGCATCCATGACATCCATTAGCATCCCTATATATGTTTGGGGTACTTGAGTGAGCACTGCTAGTGGAGAGATTTCGGGTGGAGAAGATGCCAGTAGTGGGAGCTACTAGCAGGCACAAAGAAGGTGAGTCTTCGGAGGTAGGTAGACAATAGTAGATGTAGGGACCCAAGTGGGTCAAGAATTCCATGGTATGACCCCAGTATATGGTATCATCAGTGTGGGGCGCCCAAGATAGAGTGGGTCAACTGAATTATAGGTTTTATTACTCATGTGGTAGTCAGGGAGATTTGGATTGAGATTTCCTGAATTGTCATGCGGACAATCAGTGGATGGTCAAGGGACAATCGAGGCATAGGAGGAGACAAGAGAAGAGTATTCCATAGGGTGGAGAGCATGGTATAGGGTAAGTTAGAGTATTAGGTGGTGTTCATAGGTTTGACATGCTACCACCACCACACACAGGTGATCAACCATGGGCTCAGGGAGATGGTGTACAAAGATGAGTCTAGTTTTAGGTGATGGAGGCTTAAAAACCTGTGCTCCAGATATTATTAGAGGTAAAATCTTTTTATTTTCCACCCTAGATAAAATTTTGATAGACATAAGTGTCAGTCATTATTTTCTCACCATGAACCTTGTTCGAGATTCAGAGATTCCCGTAGAACCATTGACTCAACCCCTAAATTTAGAGACTCCTACGAGGATGGTATTCAATGATCACACACTAGTACCAATAGTGTTCCCTTACTCTTGGGGTGATATTTTTGGTTGTGATCTCTTGTTGGCAGCATCGAGTCCTTATGAATTCATTCTTGGTATGGACTGGTTATCTGTAGTTCATGCCCAGATTGACTATTTTAGGCACTGAGTGCAGTGTGTCCACAGAGATAGGACCAGGTTTTCATTTTTTTGGTGAAAAGTGAACACATGTGGTGCAGTATGGACTCATGAATAAAATGTTACATTCGATCACACATTAGTTGGATAGCCTGAACCACGGTGTAGTGGATGATAGGATTCCCCGTTTTCCTGCAATGGTGGAAGAGTATGAGGATGTATTTCCTAAGGATGTCCCTAGATTACCTCCCTACATGGAGGTAAGATTCTACATTGACATGTACCCTGGGTTGGCATTGATATCTACACCAAAATACCAGATGGATCCCACGGAGCTTCATGATTTAAGGTTATAACTATATTACTTTCATAGGAAGGTCTTTCTGAGACCTAATGTTTCAACCTAGGTGGCCCCAGTTTTCTTTTCCAAGAAGGAAGATGGAATCTTGAGATTATGTGTTGACTTCTAGTACCTAAACCAAGTGACCGTGAAGAATAAGTATCCACTACTAATTATTGAATACCTCTTCAATCATCTGAAGGGAGTGAGGTGGTTCTCAAAGATAGACCTTAGATATGCATATCACCATCTTTATGTACGGAACAAGGATGTACTGAAGAAAAAATTAAGATGTTGGTACATCCACTATGAGTACATTTTTATTCTATTTGGCATAAAGAACGCCCCAATAGTGTTTATGGGACTCATGAACAGAATCTTCCAACCTTACTTAGACCGGTTCTTCGTGGTCTTAATTAATGAAATCCTAGTGTACTCAATGTCCAAGGAGGGGCATGTAATACACATGAGGATGGTCATGCGAACACTACGAGAGAACCAGTTTATGGGAAGCTCTCGAAATATCATTTCTGGATTTGGGAGGTCCACTTTCTAGGACATGTTATTTCATAGGATAGAGTTACAGTGGATCCAATTAAGATTGAAGTGGTGCCTGCTTTGGAGACACCCAAGAGTGTTGCGAAGGTGAAAAGTTTCATTGGTTAGGTTGGGTAAAATCGAAGATTTGTAACTGACTTTTCCAGAGTAGAAGCACACTTGATGGCCTTGAAATAGAATGGGTAGCCTTTTGTGTGGATAGATAAGTGCCAGAAGTGCTTTCAGAAGTTGAGGTGGAGGTTAACGAGTGCTCCCATATTGAGACTTCTAGAGGTGGCCTTCAGGTATGTAGTGTTATGTGATGCATCAATGAATGGTATTGGTTGTTTCCTCATGTAGGGGAAAGTAATGATTGCATATGGTTCATGACAGTTAAAGCAGCATGAGAATAATTATGTGACCCATGATCTTGAGTTTGCAGAGGTAGTATTCACATTGAAGATGTGGAAACACTACCTAATGGGTGAGTGGTCTTCTGTCTACTCTGACCAAAATAGTATCAATTATATCTTCTCTTATAAGGATCTGAACTTGAGATAGAGATGATGGCTAGAGTTCCACCAGGACTATGACTTTAAGATTTTCTATACTCTTGGGAAAGGGAACTTGGTGGAAGACACTCTCAGCATGAGATCCAACTTGTAGTTGTTGAGTGAGGTGTTAGAGAATTTGGTTGCATTATAGGTATCATTTTTGTATGGAGATGGTGTAGCTTACCTTCAGTTTATGGTTTTCCACCCTCCACTCTTAAAACAAGTCAGGGAGGCACAAATTGGGGATATCAACTACGAGACTCGATGTTTTCAGTTGTCTATGGGGTATTCCCCTGATGGATATTCGATAGGTGGGGAGAACATATTCCTCTTCAGAGGGTGCACAATGGTACCGGTGACGTTGTGAGAGGAGTTTCTAATGGAGTTCCATGAATTCCCTTTGGCAGTACATACGGGTGTGACGAAGATGTACCAGGACCTCTGATGACATTTTTGGTGGCTGGGGATGAAGAATTCAGTGGAAGAGTTCATTTATCAATGCCTCACTTGTCAAAAAGTGAAGTTTGAGCACCATGTTCCAATGGACTTGACCCAACCACTTGAGGTGCTATAGTGAAAGTGGGATGTGATATCGATGGACTTAGTTATGGGTTTAATATGAACATCCAGGTGGCACGATACCATATGGGTGATCATCGATCATCTCACTAAATCAGCACACTTACTACTAATCCCTGAGTAGAGTTTATTAGAGATCTTGGGATGCCTCTACATACAGAAGATAGTTTGGATTTATGGAGTTCCATCAATGATTATTTTAGACTGTGATGCTCATTTCAAATCTTGATTGTGGAAGGTATTACAGGATGTGTTTGGGACTCATTGCACTTGGGCATGGCATTTCATCCTCAGAAGGATGACCAGACAGAGAGTTCCATCTAGGTTCTTGAGGATATACTACGTTCTTGCATCATAGACTTTGGTCATAGTTTGGGGGGATCACCTAACACTGGTGGAGTTTTTGTAAAATAACAACTATCAATCCACCGTTGGTATGGAACCAATATAGGCCTTGTACGGGCGAACTTGTAGGTCACCACTTTACTAGAATAACCCAGTAGAGTCAGCACTCATGGGTCCAGAGTTGGTTCGGGCTACTACAGAGAAGGTGCAGGTCATCTAGGAGTGGATGAAGACTACACAGATCCATCAGAAGTATTATATTGACTGGTGATGGAGGCCCTTCGAGTTCATGGAGGGAGACCATGTGTTTTTTTAAAACTCACCTCGATGGGGATTTTGAATATTTGGTCAGGGTTGTAGGTTATCTCTGAGATACATCAGCCCTTTTCATATTCTAAGTAGAGTTTTTGAGGCGGAATACCACTTATCTCTACCCTCGTAGTTGCACTGGGTGCATGATGTCTTCCACATGTTGCAGTTGAGGAGGTACATGAATGATCCATCGCACGTCATTGACTAGGGTGAGATAGAAATTGACGATTAAGGGACTTTTGAGGAGCACCTAATGAATATAAATGACCGAAAAGAGAACATCCTTCATGGGTAGTAAATTCCTTTGGTGTGCATTTGGTGGCAGCACAGGAATCTCCAAGAGAGAACTTGAGAGTGGGAGGCTTAGATTCATGCTCAATGCCCCCATCTTTCTATTGATTATCCCTCTTTTGGATTTTAGGGATTTAAATCCCTAAGGTGGGGAGAATGTAATGACTCGTATTTTCCTGAATATACTTTTAGAATTTTTTGGAAAAATTTTAAGACCAGGTTCTGAGACGATGTGTGATTTTGAGGCCCAGGGTGGCAAAAACGATTCGCTGAAAATTTTTATGTTTTTAATAGCATGCACATGCGACTTTTCTAAAAAAAGTAAAATAACATTTTAATGGGTTCCCGGATCAGAAATTTGATAGAACTATTGATATCAGAGCATTGGTTTAATGCCAGGTGTGACTTAACTTTAGTCAACTTGGGTCTTTAATAGAAAACCCCGAAAAGGGCATAACTATAATTAAATTATTAAATAAAATTATTTTATTTTTAAATCCTAATAGCTCATAAATGGTAACTTGGATTAGAAATATAAGACAATCATTGAGTTCATAAGGGGGTGTTTTCCTTAGGTGGTTCCTAATATCAGCCAGCATAGGCTGACTATGAAACATAGTTTTTGGGCATAAACATCATTAAAATATTTTAATAAAAATATTTTATTCTTGATGCAATGACACATTTTCTTTTAATACATGTTTTTTAGAGAATTTAGGGTTATCACCATAACCCTGGAATTCCTCTAAAGTATGGAGATGGATCTCTCTTGACGAACAGTGGTGGATCGTGGATCGACAATCAACGAAGAACCTTGGATTCGAAGGATTTTTGCCCACAAAAATGACATGATGACTTTTCTTCATTAGTTATTGTACTAAATCAAGGTAGGGAGTTTGTTATTTTATTTCCTTTCCATATTCATGGATTCAATGATGAACGTGGACCAATCAATAAATATATTGTCCCACGGATTGATCTTTATTGCGGGATGGGATTTACCTTTGTGTGGTTTTGATGAGAGAATGATCTTGTGATTATTTGTTGCATTTCAATTATCATTCTAATAGAAACTAAACATGATCAACATGAACATTTATCAAGGTCAATTCCCCTTATTTGATTTATACTTGTCTCCCCCCATTCTTTTTTTTCACAAGAATTATTCGTGTGTCCCATGACTAAACATATTGCGAGCAATCGACCATTGTGCACTTGATCCTTGGAGAAATGATCTGATATCATAGATCTGGGATCGGTATGTAATGATGGAGGTGTGATGACGATGGATATGGATGGATCAAAGAGGTTCAATATATATCTCTATTTGAGTTACTTTTTTTTGTAATGGATCGTGATGCCAATCTGATCCCAGGGCAATGAATAACACAACCCAAGGATCACAGAAGTACCTCCATTTCAAAAAATGTAGCATTGGAGGAGAACTGGTGACCCATGGAAGGGGACACTAGCACTGACGTTTGGCACTGGTAGTGGAATGCAGAAATGAAACGCAGTTTTGGAAGCCACGTGAATGAAGCCCGGCCACGTTGAAGGCCCACGGCAGCGGTATGCTGCGGGTGGACGGGGCGTGGACATAGAGGATACGCAGTGAGGGCAGACTGTGTGGACCAGTAGGGGATGTGGCCATGGAAATCTATATCAGGCGCACAGGTCAGCCCATAGCACGGGTCAGGTCCATCTAGCTCAGTGGTCCAAGATTTTTTGGGCCAAGACGGTTTGGGCCGAGTTGGTTTGGGTCGATCTGGTTCGGGCCGAGCTGGTTCGGGCCAGGCCGAACTAGGTTTGGATGGTCGAACTGGGTCAGGTCTAGCGAGCTGGGTTGGGCCCAGACCATACCCGAGTCGGAACTTTACTAAAAATATTCATATCATTCAAACTGTGTTTCTTTTTGATGATATGTTTGCGATGTTGGGACTTTTGCACTGAGACAGTCCTTTTGAGATACTCTAAGTGATTATTTGTGAAATTTTTAATACAAACTATTCACTTGAGGATTAGGTTATCCCAATCCAATTGATCTATGAGCGGAATCCTATGTCTAGCTATGACTTGGTGACTACGTGACTTGGGGGCTGCATGACCCAATGAAACTCTTTGCACCATCAACGCTTTATGCACCATTGACACTCCGTACGCCATAAATGTTACATGCTCCATCGATACTCCATGCACCATAGACACTTCGTGCCCCATCGACACTCTGTGTTATATCGACACCCAGGGTGCCATCGAATCCCAGGGCACTATCGATGCTCTTGGTTCCATTGAGGTTCTGGGCACCATCGTTTCTCTGGGTGCCATCGATGCTCCATGCGCCATTGAAGCTCTGTGTACCATCAACGCTCTGTATTCCATCGATTCTCCATGAACCATCGACGATCTATGCACCATAAAAACTCTATGAGTCATAGAAACTATGAGATATATGTACTACAACTGAAATTCATTCTCTTCATTCTTTAGACTTATACCTATGTGAGCTAACCGTACTGACAGTACTTCATGTGTTTTCTTTGTGGTGTTCTTCGTGTATTTCCTTTGTGGTGTACTTCATGTTTTTTCTTTGTGGTATAATTTGTTTATTTCTTAGTGGTATTTTCTTTGTGGTTTCAGGGTGTCCTACTGATTATTTTTTTACTCACCCCTACACGGTATTTTCCCGCATGTGTTGTGACTTGTACTGAAGATCGACGCATTGACAGATTTCTAGGTAGACCAATACTAGGTGGTGCTTATAAGTATCAGATGTACATGTTTTTCTCCTATGACTTTAGCTAGTTTCCATACACCTACCCTTTTGGTAGGGTTTTCTAAGAACAAGTTTTAGGAACTTGTACATTCACTTGGCATACTCTTTCTTTTAGTGGGTTTCTATTCTAGTCATGTTTACTTTCCATTTTTTCTACTGTTTTACTGCATGGTTGGTATCTTAATATTTGCATGCATTTTTTATCTAGTGTTTTTACATTTCATCATTTTGTTATTGGAGATGTTTGTGTGTGTGTACAAGTGCTTAAGAAAATGTCTCCATTTGTGGGATATGATTACTTGGTGCTAGTCACCAACCACTAGCCTATCAGAGGTAGGCTTGGGCTAGTCACAACATGGGCCCCTGGTCTCTCCCAAATTTACCCATGTTTTTAGGGTTAAGAGTTTTCTTGTAGTTTATCTTGGGTTGTTGAATCCTCAGAGACCTAAGAGCTAATTTACAGACATGTACATTCTATGGATTGTTTTTTGATATAAAGTGGCCAACATTGGGGTTGATTTTAGATAGGTTAAATTTAACACTATGATACTTAAGTGAATTAAAATTAATAGAATTATTTGATCCTAGGTTATCTCTTGGGGTGGATTAGATGAAATTCTTTTTTTAATGATTTCAATATTCTTATATTTGAGATGGGTTTATTCAAAAATATCAAAAAAATTCATCACTTACTGGTTTAATACCAACACACCATAATACTAATCACCTATACACTTGGAGGATAAAATTTATGAGCACTACAAGGTAAAGTTTCGTATTATCACTTGAATTATGTGGCCTTAAAATTCAACAAGGATGAAGAAGTTTTGAAATCATCAAATAAAAACTCAATTAAAAGAAGTGATTAGACATTAAATGGGTGATAAATAACATCTAATCCAGCTCATTTCTTCTCACTTGGATCAAACCATAATAGAGTTATCCCTCTATTTATGCTACGGTTTCAATGGAAGTGGGAAGTAGACTAATGAGGGAGGAATTGAACAGGTAAAAAAACAATAAAATGAAAACAATCACTCCACAATTGTGTGAATAATTTCACAAGTTTTGGTGTAAATAAATTCACACCATAAATCAATGGTATCAATGTGATAATAATAATAATGGAATAAAAGAATATGAATAATTTTTATTGAAAACTAACGTGATTAAAACAACTTACAAATAAAGAAGAACAATACAACATCAATTGGGAATCATAACATTTAAATGAAACAAGGCACTAAAGATCCATAAATACTCTAATACCACTACCTTAAATAGGAATTTTAGGATCCTTGGATTGAGTCTCCAATAGTGAAAGTCATCCCACTTGAGTATGGTAGGCTTAGGGTTGTGGAAATCTTTTGAAACTTAGACTTTTCCACTCTTGTCTTGAAGTGGAATCCATCTTTCATCCACCGAATAGAGACGTCTAATTGAATTTCTATATTGCCGAATTAGAGTGGGACATAGAAAAAGAAAATGGATTCCCGGATGTCTTATAACCTCCTATAAAATTTCATCTCAAATGGAATTTTTTTTTATAGATATTATCGAAATGGTGGGATATTCTTCTGGGCCGTAGAATCTGGCCCCAAATTTTATCTCCAACTTGGGATGCCTATAACTCCCTTAAAAATCAAAATTCACTCTTATCCCTATTGTATTAAATGTTTGAAATTATTTCATCTATCTTCTGTTAAAATTTTCGAATCGTTGGGCTTGGATCTGGGCCTCTACACTCTCTTTATTTGGTTACTTTCCAGTTTACTTTATCTATAATGTCTTGCCATGAAAGCCCATTTTGGTGGTCTTCCAATGTGAATATTCAAGTACTCCAAAATTATGAATTATTCCCAATGTTATTAGAAACCTTAAAATTAAATATTAAAATAAAATCAAGATTATTGGTTATTTTATATGGTGTTCAAAAATGTACCATGTAATAGTGCATTTTAAGGACTTACAATCATAATGTGAAATGATGTTAAAAGTGTAAAATGTACTAAAATAGTGTTTATTAATAATAAAGAAAATGAATATTATATATATTAATAGTGAATTTTATCCTCATTTAGTGGATAATCACACCCCCCCCCCCAACTTGAGTTTTTCTAGTCCTGAGCAAAATATATCTCAAACATGTGAAATTAGAATTCCCTTTTCTAAAAACATTTTAATACACATTGATCACCAAGAACCCTTATACCATAAAATCATGAAACCCATAAAAATATTTTAATAAAAGATAGTTTCATAACCATATCTCAATCCCAATCCCATTCCTTTGTTTAAATTCATCGTCATATTTCATCCAATATCAATTAAGCATGATGATGTGTTGTGTATCACAATAGACATGGGTATTCATCTTTATTCAAAGGAGAAATGATGGAATCACTAGGTGGAATCACATTTAAATATTAATATGAGTATTTAAATTATATATATATATGTATGTATGTATCTTTTTTTGTTTTGTTTTGTTTTTTGCAATTTTTCCATGGTAATTGAAATTGCACTCAATAGAGTCAACCAATGTAGCGAGACTTTGTCGATGACTCCCAGGCTCAAAGACCTTAGGGAACCAAGTGAAGACCACATACTCGGGAATCAACTCAAGTTAATTCAGTCAAAAATAAAGTCAAATTGCCACAAATATAGATAAAATTACTAAACTTGGGCCAGAAAACTATGGAGTCACGATCCCCAAGTACCGAAAGACACACATTAGGTCATTTCATTTCTCTACACAAAAATTTATTGTTTTTTTATTTTTTTTATTGAATACTCATATTAAAACTAAAATGATCACCAAACCAATGCTATTTATTTGGGGGGCCCCATGAAATCAAACTAATAGTCCAAAATCTAGAGGATGTGCATTGTGATTTTTTTTATTTGGATGAAAATATAAATGATGAAATATCGAATTAGACATCTAGAATTTCCAAAATCTATGCTCATGAAATTATACATTGATTAAAATCAGAATCAGGGCATGCTAAATTATTTTATATTTAGCTTCAAAGTTTTCAATGTGTTATCATGTTTAAATTTAAAGGAATTTTTCATTCTACACATTTTTTTATGCACAAAATTTTTTTATTCTTTTGACCCCCCCACCCAACTTAGAATAACACTATACCCAGTGTTTAAAGATAAGAAAACTTAGAATGAGGTAGATGATATGAGTTCAAAGAGAGAATTGAAATTGATAATCATGGAATAAAGTCACCTGGTGGTTTAATTTGACGTTCATGATTCTCCAATTTAATCCTTTGATATCCATGTCACTCACAGAGTTCTATAGTGGAAAAAGTTAAAATAAACAAAAAAACAAACAAAACAAAATAAAATAAAAGATAAGTATATATACAAAAATTAGAGAAGAAGGAATCAATATAAGTAGTAGGCCGGTGGAAGGTGCGTGCCCCTCTCTCCCTTTGGTCCCGGGTTAGATTACCCATGGCTCATATAGTTGTGAAAGGGTTTTCCCCACAACCTATGATGTGTCTTTTTTTTAATTATTATTATTATTAATTTTTGAATTTTTATTTTAACCTTCAAACAGATAAAATAAAATAAAATGATGATACATTGTCTTCTTTTTAAATTTATGGGTACGGTATTACTCAGGGATCACACCATATGACACGGATGAATATGGAGGTCCCCTTTCATACCCATCCTTACTCATAAAAGAAGAACAAATCAAAAGTATAAGGTAATTTTTTTAAAAAAAATATCAAAATGAAAAAAAAAGGTGATTAAAAATGATAAGAAACATGAAAACCACGGGTTTCCTTCCATGCATCACTTTTGTTTAACATTGATAGCTCATCTTAGACCCTTAATTGTTTATGTATTTTCCTCATCGAAGGATGGTTCACACAAGTCTTCATAAACTTTATATTTTTGGAATGGTTCAACGAATAGTTTGACTCTATGACCATTAACTTTAAAGGTTTGACCATTGGTTGGATCTTGAATTTCTACAGCCCTGTGGGGGTACACCTTATGCAATATGTATAGACCCGACCATCTTGACCTCCACTTTCCCTGGTGTAAATGATGTTTAGATCTATACAAAATAATTGGTTTACCCAGTACAATGTGTTTGGTTTTAATATTTTGAGATTGGTAGGCTTGAACACTAGCTTTATTTATCCTTGAATTTTCATAATCCCCCATCCTAAGTTCCTCAAGTTCATTGAGATCTAATTTCCCTTTTTAGTTTCAGATAGGATTGATTCCTCATGTGTAGAAGTTTTAGCTACTATATTGGGTTGATCAGTGTTAGGGAAGTGAGTTAGAGTGGTCTCCATGAATGTGGTTTTCTAAAAGATTTCACTGATTTTTGGTCTTAATATTTCATTATAGGATTAATATAAAAGTGATTCTATCCAAGGAGATAAACTTCCTTCATGTAAACAAAGGCAATTAATCTCATCCTTACTTAAAAATTCCTCAAATATTCTTTGATGTTCTATGGATTCATTATCAATTCTTCCTATCATATTTACTATATAAATATCCTCATCCTCCCCTATTTTCGAGATTTCATTATAGATGTTCAAGTCTAGACTCATGTTTCCAAAGGTGATGGTCATGTTCTCATTTCGGACTTGGATAACAGATTTTATTGTTGAAATTAAGGGATGTCCAAGGATGATTGGGGTTTGTTCCTTGTTTCCTAAGTTTGGATTGTGGTCAAGGACAATGAATTCAGCATGGTAGATGAAGTTTTCTACTTTTACCAGAATATCCTTTAAAATTCCCTTTGGAACCATAATGATATGATCAGCAAGTTGAAGTGTGAAAGATATGGGTTGGATCTCTTCCATGCCTAACTGGCAGTACACAACATAGGAAATGAGATTGAAACTATCACCTATGTCACACAATGATTTTAAAACTTTGTTCTCTCCTAGTTCAACATTGATGTAAGGACATCCTGGGTCTTTCATATTTAGTAGAATGGTTCCTTGGATTTTTTTCTAACATTTTCTACCAGAAGTACTTGGTTCTTATGTGATAATTTCCTTTTAAATATGTAGAGGTCCTTCGGGTATTTTGAGTATGTAGGAATGGTTTGAATGGAATCGAGGATTGGAATGCTCAACTTAAATTGTGAGAATATTTCCCTCAATTTTTCACTCAATTCAGGCTTGGTTTTCCCCTCATGTTTTGAGGAAATGGTACAGGTTGTGGGTTTTTTTTTTTGAAGAGTTGTTTATTTCACATTGTTATCAGTTTTTTTAGTTTGATCATATGGTTTGTTTGAATTTTCATTAGATTTTGAATCTTTATATGTTTTTTGAATTATTATTTTAGGTTTCTCAATTGATTTCCTACTTCTTAAAATTGTCACATCCTTTAGTTGTTCATGAGTTCTTTGAGTGTAACTTGACTCTCACCTTAAAGATGGGGATGGTACCACATGATTAGGCATGGATGCCTTCCTGGTTTTTATAGTTTTTTGTTCATGTTTAAGGGATGAGACTTATGAGTTCATTTTCTCTATTTGTTTACACAATTGTTCAAGGATTTATAGAGGGACAGATTGAGTAGGGGCTTGTGCTAGTTGGTTTATCCCAAGAGAATACTTTGGTTGTTGGAGTGGTTGTTTCATGGTTTGTTGGATGGGTTGTTAGTATTGTATAAGAGGGTTCTGGTATTAGACTGGTTGTGGTTGGAACTGGTTATGTTTTTGAAATTTTTGTAGAGGCTAGGGGTTTGGTCCTTGTGGATGACTATGTTTCTGGTTGGGTTGTTGGTTATCTTTCTAATGGAATCATGGATGGTCATTGTACCTTGGGTTGAATGTGTTTTGAAATTGGGGACTTTGAATGTTTTGGGAATTTACTTCATCAGGTGGTCCTCCTAGAAGAACATCCTTGATTAATGGAATGTTTTGGTATTTATCTATTTTTTGGTTATGTTTTTCACAAATTGTGCAAACATGGTCTATAGTTTGGATTTCATGGATTTTTCTAAGGTCTATCTTATCAACCTTCCTAGTGAGTGATGAAAGTTTTTTCAAAGGCTTTACTCTTCTCTAATTGTATGAATTCTAGTAGTTCTTTGTGGCTTTTTAGAATAATTTGATGTTCCCCGTGTTTGGTTTTGTTTAGAAAGGAATTCTAGATACTCATAAGCATTATTTGGGGCTTTGTTTTTAAAGGTCCCATTACACATCATGTCAATGAATTGTTTGTTCACTGGGACCAACCCTTCATATAAAATTATCACTTGTTCAAGAATAGAAAAACCATGGTGTGGAACCATTTTTAGGGTGTCTTTGAAATTATTTTGTGGTGGGGAAAGTGTGTTTTGTAGAATTATATTTGTAATTGGTCCCAATATTTGATGAATTATGGTCTCAAATTGTATAGACAATTTTTAGATCTGTCCTTTAAAGAAAAATGAAAGAGCCTCATCTTAGTTGATTCTAGTTGATGTGGTGGACACATGGTTTCTACAATGTCATTGAACTCCTTAATGTGAAGGTAGGGCATCTCTGACTCCATTCCATGGAATGTGGGAAGGGGGTTTAGGACATGGGGTTTAAATATGTAGTTAGAATCTCTTAGGGAATTGTGTCTAATTCATTAGGGGGAATTGGTCCAGGCAGGTTTTAGGTAGTCATTCATGGTTTGATCGACCATATTCCCCAAGTTTGGGGCTACCTCATTTGGATTTCCAGTGTGGTTCCCACCCAGGTTTATGAGTTGGTTTCTTTGAAGACCTTCCAATGAAATGGGATCAATTTTTTACTCTAGGGTATTAGAAAGATTAAGTTATAATTAAAATATTTCCCTTGGTGTACTTGACTCCCCAACCCCAAGACTATCCACACTAACTAGACAGTTTGATTGGTCACGGGTTTAGGTGGACATGCGCCAAAAGAAAAAAATGAGAAAGGGAAAAGATAAGAGAATTTGGGTGAGAATAGAAGAAATGGGGGAGAATAGAATGGGTGTTGATATGAATTACTTGGTTCCCCGGAAATGGTGCCAAAATTTCTTATCACCCAAATTTACCCAAGTTTTTAGGTTTTAGTGGTCACTTGTAGTTTAGCTTGGGTTATCTAATCCTCAGAGACCTAAGAACTAACCTACAGACATGTAAATTATATGGATTTTTTTTGGATATGAAGTTTACAACTTTGGGTTTGATTTTATATAGGTTTAATTGAACACTATAATACTTATTTGAATTGAAATTAATTGAATTAATTGATCCTAGGTTACTGCTTGGGGGTGGATTGCATGAAATTATTTTTTTAATGATTTCAATTTATTATATTCGAGATGGGTTTATTCAAAAATATCAAACAACTTCATCACTTACTAGTTTAACACGAAAAAAACATAATGATAATCACTTATACACTTGTAGGATCAAATTTATGAGCACTCCAAGGTAAAAGTTCATATTTTCACTTGAATTATGCGTCCTTAAAATTCAACAAGGATAATGAAGTTTTGAAATCATCAAATAAAAATCTCAATTAAAAGAAGTGATTAGACATTAATGGGGTGATAAATAACATCTAATACAGCCCTTTTCTATTCCATTGGATCAAACCATAAGAGGGTTATCCCTCCATTGATTCTATTATTTTAATGGAAGCCGGAAGTAGACTCATGTGGGAGGAATTGAAGATGTAAAAAAATAATAAAAAGAAAACAATCACTCCATCGTTGTGTGAATAATTTCACAAGGTTTGGTATAAATAAATTCACACCATAAATTAATGGTATCAATGTGATAATAAGAATTAAAAAATAAGATAAGATAAATAATTTTTATTGAAAACTAAGGTGATCCGAACAACTTACAAATTAAGAAGAATAATACAACATCAATTGGGCAGCATAACATTTAAATGAGACAAGGCCCTCAAGATCCATAAATCCTTCAACACCACTAAATTAAATGGGAATTTTTGGAGCCTTGGGTCGATCCTCCAATAGTGACAGTCATCCCACTTGATTATGGTAGGTGTATGCTGGTGTAAAGCTTGTGGAACTTAGACTTTTCCACTCTTGACCTGAAGTGGCAGCCAACTTGCATCCACCGAACAGAGGCATAGAAATGTACTTCTATATGAAAGAATTAGAGTGGTCCATAGAAGAATAAAATTGATCCCCAGATGTCTCCTGATCTTCTGTACAATTTCATAATAAATTAAGTTTTTGTTTGAGAGATATTATTGAAATGGTGGTATATTTTTTTGGGCCACAGAATCTGGCCCATAATTTTATCTCCAACTTGGGCCGCCTATAACTCCCTTAAAACATCTGAATTATATCTTGTCACTATTTTATGAAATGTTCAAAATGATTTACTCTATATTTATTTAAATTTCAAGAATCATTGGTCTTGGATCCTAGCCTCTACAGTCTCTTTATTGGGCTACTCTTCAGTTTACTTTTCCCAGAATTTGTTACCATGAAAGCCCATTTTGGTGGTCTTCCAATTTGAATCTTCAAGTAATCCAAAAGTATGAATTGTTCCCAATGTAATTATAAACCTTAAAATTAAATATTAAAATAAAATCAAGACCATTGGGTATTTTATATGGTGTTCAAAAATGTACCATGTAATAGTGAATTTTAAGATGGACTTACAATCATAATGTGAAAAGATGTTCAAAGTGTAAAATGAACTAAAATGGTGTTTTTGAATTATAAATCACATGAATATTATATATATTAACAATGAATATTATCCTCATTTTGTGGATAATCATCCCCTCTAGGATGGGTCATGAAAACGAAAAACTATAATAAAACATCATTTTATTAATCTCCACAATGATCCCCTAACTCCCTCTGAGATCCTACGACTACACAGGATAAATTGGGGAATACATAGAAAAAAGGGGTGATCTAGAAATCCTAGTAATGGAATAAACATGGAAACAAAACATAAAGAATGAGTCAAAAGGAGTAACATGAAAATATAAAAGGTATGTCTCATGAATAACAATATAGAGACATAACATATAAAACATGGAATCATATGATCATGGAAATATAGGAATGTGGTAGTAAAAATAACATGACATAAACATGAGTCAAGGATAATTTCTAAGATGAAATCACATTGTGGAAAAAGTCTCATAATGGATTATGTTTAATACCTAATCCCATACATAACATCTCATGAGAAAAAACATTACACAATTAATTGGAGTGATATATGGGAACACCCATCATAAAATTTATATGAAAATGTGTTTCACATAAAGAAATAAAACATAATGAATAAACATAAGGGTTACTCATGGAAATAAATAGGATTCGTAATCCTGACATAAGGCATAACCAAAGGGTGTATCATAATGGTATCCATGAAAAATGGTATTTAAATAATTATTATACATTCATAAAGTAAAAAATATGAATATATCATGAATAATTATTTCCAACTTAATTAAAACATGAAAAATAGTTAGTTAATTTTAGAAATGTGTCACTTAAGCACGGTTTTAGGGAAAAAGAATAAAGAGTCAATAAAAGGATAAATACATAATTATTTTAAATAAAACCAAAAATGATATAAAATTATTTTTCATGATAAAATGAGTGATTTTTGGAAATTATTGTTGGATTAATACATTTTATGAAGTGTACTTGAAAATGGGTAAAAAATGAAGAAGTTCCCTTTAATTGGGTTTGCTTATCGAGAGGAATTAAGAAGGGAACCATTTAAAATATATATTTCCCCATTAAATAAAGATAAAATAAGATATATATATATATATATATATATATATTTGGAAGATATATAAATAATATAGAAGAATTATATAATAATAATTAATAGATAAATTGAGGAAAAGAGAGAGCAAAGCATTACCCAAATAAAATATTGAGTCTTAGAGAGATCCCTTACCTTATGTATGAATGTGTTCTGAAATTGAAATTAATATCCTGAATAATAAAATTAAATTAATTAATTAACTAGTTCATAACATCTTACACATATATTTGATTTATTATAATTTTATTAAGTTTATTTATTCCCATTTATATGAGTTATAAAATTTAATTTCGTCATTCTCATAGAGTTCATTTCACGGTTTCATTTTCGGTTAACTTGTGTTTATGGATGTTTCTTGTAAAATGGGAATAGTACTATATAAGTTAAATAAAATGGTATTAATGAAATTAAATAATATTAAATGGTACCTTATATCATTTTTTTGGACATAAGTATGGTTCATTTGATAAAATGTTAATGTTAATTATTTAGTTTATTTTCAAAGGTTTATTGACCATCCCAAACTATATTTGATTGATATAATATTATGGTCATATATTGATTTTATAATGTGATATAATATATATATATATATATATCTAATTTTAAACAATTATATCTGAATTTAAACCTTCCATGAAAGTAGTAATGGGGAATGAAAACTCATTGTTCATGAAGGTGGTGAACCGACATATCATGGATGGGGTTTTCATTTTTTGAATAAAAAGAGAAGAGAAGAGATTTGATCATGTATATTATATTAACACAATAATATTAACTTATATATATTATACTAGATTTATCATTCCACTTTGTCTAGGGGTGAGGATAAGGTTAACAAAATAAATAATTTAAAAGAGAAAGATGGAGGATTTTACCTCTTGAATGTCATCTTCTTGAGGACCTCCTTAAGGAACTTGGAATTGGTGTTTTGGTGAGACTAGAAACACTAGGACAGAGGAAATAGATTTGGGAATGGAATTTTGATATAATATTTTTAATATCAAAGTCTTAGTAGGTGTGAGGAGAAGGGTTTGTGAGGGGTGGTATTTATAAGGGGAGGAGAGGGGTGTCTTTTATTATTATATTCATTTGTTTATTATTTTGGCTCAAGATTAAAAATAGTATTGATTATTGTAAATATATATAGTAACTAGTGCATTTTAGTTCTTTATAATGGATTCTTACATCATTAATGACTCAAAAATTCATTTATTTGGCTTATAATGTTAAATATTGTAAGTTACTGTATTTTACTATTCACTAAAATTTTAACTATTTTATAAAAAAACTAAAAATTATCCCTAACCATTTTTTAATGTGTAGATTTCAAAAATGAACTAAATTTTATGAGAATAATTTTCTAAATATGAGAAATTTAATTTTTAAATAAAATCGTCATTTATTCAAAAAATACTGATTTTAATATTATAATCGATTTTATGACCCTTTGAAAATTTACTTATGGTCTCATAAAATTATCTTATAATTATAATAAAACATAATATTAATTTATGAATAAATTTTAAAAAAAGTAAATTTTATTTTAAATCGTTATATTCATTATAAAATATAAAATAAAATGTTTACATTTTACAAAAATACTAACACTTAATTTATCATTTTTAAAACATTTATTTACTTGTACCATGATATAAATATATCATATTTTCATTTTATGAGATTCATAAATATTATTTTACATTTCTATAGGTTATTATACTATTCTAACAGTTAGATAACTATTCCTAACAGTTAGATTACTATTTCAACAGTCAAATTACTATTCCAACTATCATATTTATAATGGTCATATGGGTTTCCTAATTCATATAAATACCTATTATATATTAATTATTAATTAACTTCTATTTTATCTCAATTTTATATATAAATTCATCTTTAGAATGAATATTGTATTATGAACATTATGTTTTATCATCTTTGTTCATGAGTGTGGTCATTCTGGTGGACCAAGTAGATCTAAATTATCATATTCTTATTCTCTAATTTTCTATTTATTGTCCCACTGTAATATTTTAAATTCATATTTTTTTAGTTTATGAGTAATATATCATTATTCATATATTATAATAATGTTTTTTTGGTTTCTCTCGGTGATTTATGTGTTTTATACTACATGATATAATTATAAGAAGGGGATTTTCATTAATAAAAATTGTGGGTCATTACATTTTTCCCCCTTATGAAATTTCACCCTCAAATTTTGATTTACATACTAAGGTGAAAACAGGTGAGGGTACTTATCCTTCATCACTTCCTCTAATTCCCATGTCGCATCTTCATATTTATGGTTGCACCATAGTACTTTGACAAGGTGAGTGGTCATGTTATGTATAACTTTATCTCTATGGTCCAAAATCTTCATCAGATTCTCCTCATAAGAGATATCATTTTACAGATTTACCATCTCTGAATTTAGTACATGTGAGGGAGATGGTATGTACTTACTTAATAGGGATGTTTAAAATACATCATGTACTTGAGACATAGTTGGTAGAAGTGTTGGTTGATATGTCGTAGCTCAAATAGGATCAAGAATCTCAAATGGGTCAATGTACCAGTACTTAGATTTCCCTTCTTCCCAAATATCATGACTCTCTTCTACAGAGATATTCAAAGGAATGCCTTATTTACAACCTCAAACTCTAGGTATCATCAATGATTTAATTCATAGCTCTTCTATTGACTTTGGGAATCCCTAATGTGTTGTTGAATAGTCTTCACCATTTTTACCATTCGTCGACCATTTTTGGTCCCATAAGCTTATATTCACCAACCCCATCCTAGAATTTAGGCATTATTAATTTTTCGATAAAGGGTTTCATTTGGATCCATTTGGATTCTTTAGTGAAAACTATTGTTGTAATATAATTCGACCAAAGTAATATATTGGTACAATCCTCCATTTAATCCCATTAAGAATGCTCTCAACATGCCTTTCAATGTCTAAAAAGTCCATTCATAATAGAAATTATTTTGAGGGTGATAAGCCATACTAAATTTTAGATCATTGTTTATAGCATGTTAGATACTTTTCCAAAACTTAGAGCTAAATCTCAGATCTCGATCGAATACAGTCGATAATGGTACTCCATGAATCCTCACCACTTATCTAATGTATATCCATGAAATTTGATCAATTGAGAAGTATTATTGAATTAAAATTAAGTGAATACTATTTATAAGATGATACACAACAACCCATATAGCATTATTTCCCCTACATGTATTCAAAAGTCCATTGAAAAAGTCCATGGTGATTTCTTCCCATTTTCATGTAGGTATGGGTAATGGTTGCATCATCCCCTTAAATTTTTTCCTTCCAGTCCTCACTTACTAACATACAAGGAACTTTGATGTATATTCAATAATATTATTATTCATATTGTCCCACCAATAGTGTTTTTGGATATCTCAATACTTCTTTGTGCTCCCTGGGTGGATGGATAAGTTCAAGCTATGTTCATCATTTAAAATATCTTTCTTTATCTCAGGATTTGATGTTATAAATAGTCATGACCCAAATCTTATGACTCTTTCCGCATCAATTTTTAACTCTTAAGATTTCCCATTTCTGATAGCTTCTGCCTTATTCTGAATTTACACATCATCTCTTTGATAATCCTTTATATTAAGGGATGGTTGAGTAATCATTTGAGAAAGGAATGATGATTTTTCTTCCATAAAAATTCTTATGTTCATTCCTTTAAAGTATAATAATATTGTATCTTTATCAATTATCATTATTGATAATGTTTCAGGATCCTTTTTAATTAGAGAATCTAACACTTTATTTAATTTACCATGATGGTAGTGGATTGAGCATTCATAATCTTTAATAATATCCAACCATATTCATTCTATGTGAATATATATTTGGGGATATTCTGATCAGTATATATCTCACACTTCTCCTCGTAGATATAATGTCACCATATTTTCAACACAAGGATCATAGCTAAAAACTCTAGATCTTGTATAGGATAGTTTTTCTCAAGAACTTTCAACTACCTTTAGGTATAGGATATCAATTTATTATCTTGCATCAGAACACATGTTAAGAACTTCTTGGATGCATTATTTCATACCACAAAGATTTCCCCACTTGTGGTTAGTGTAATTATTAAGGAAATGATAAGACTCTTTTTCAATTCTTTGACGAAGTCTTCACATTCACTAGTCTAGAAAAACTTTACTCCCTTCCGAGCCATCTTGGTTGTTGGGTATAAAAATCATGATAATTTCATCACAAAACATCAGTAAACCTAGATAGACCAAGTAAACTCTGAATCTTTGTTAAATATGTTGTTCTAGGCTACTCCTCGATTAACTTTGTCTTAGAATGGTGTACATATATCCCTTTAATGGTGATAATATACCCCAATAAAGATACCTCCTGTATCCATAACTCACATTTACTATACATTTTATACAGTTTCTCCCCTCACAATGTATTTAGCACAATATTAAAATTCTCCTCATGATCCTACTTGTACTTAGAGTATATCAGAATATCATCCATAAATACTACCACAATTTTTTCAAGGTAATATCTAAAGACTATATTTATTAGTTCAATGAATATTGCAGGATAATTAGTGAGTTTTAAGGGAATCGCTAAGAAATCAGTGTTTCTATAACTCATTCATAAAGTAGTCTTGGGAATACCTTCCTTATTCACCTTTAAATAGTGATATCTCTATCGAAGGTCCACCTTAGAGAAATACTTGGATCCACATAGTTGATCAAACAATTAATCTATCTGTGGAAGGGGATATTTGTTATTTATCGTGATTCTTTTGAGTTCACAAAAATCAATGAAAAAGTAAATTTATTCATCCTACATCTTGAAAAATATGCCTATTTCACCCCACAGTGAAGCACTCAAGTATATAAAATCCTTGTCCAAATTCTCTTGTAACTACTTATTTGGTTATTCTAACTTAATGGTGGCCATCATGTAAGTATTATTTGATATGGTTAGAGATCCAAGTATAATTTAAATTGATAATTCAACCTATCAGTCATGAGTAAGACCAAGAAATTATTTAGGGAACACATTAGTGTAGTCCCTCATAATGGCCATGTCTTCAAGCATGATTCTCTCATTTGTGTCAATCATTTAAGCTAGATATGATTTCTCATAAGGCAATATAATTTGTTCTTGAGAAATAGACACCAAAGTATATTTATCCTCATCCTTAAAATTGAATATAATTGGAGTATTCATTGGGATTTGAAGAGTGTTCTCCCAGTCCTAACACTTAATGTTGTCTTTATATAAAGATAACCAATCCATTCCCAATATAGCATCAAACTCCACTAAAGGAAGTAAGACGATTTTTTGTGGGAGTTTCATTCCAAAAACATTGATTGACGAGTAGTTATATACTTTATATGAAAAAAAATCCCCATTAGTTGTTCTCATAGATAAATCAACCTACATATTTTTAGGTGGTGTATAAATAATTCTACAAAACATGAAAGATATGAAATAATGTGTATAACCATAATTAAAAATCATGTTCACTATTATTTAGTAAATAACTAGTGTATATATCACAACATAATTATCATGATCCACCTCAATGGTAGTGATATCATATTCCCTTCCTTTCTACCTTGAAGGTTTTTTTCATTTATTATTGTTGGCTTAGGTAATTGTCTCACATAATGGCCATGTTCCTTATAGTTGAAACATTATAATATAGGCTGATCATTAATATGAACCTTCCTTTATTATTCCTAATCAGTGGGATTCTTTATATCCCTTTGGGAATTATTATCGTGATTCACCTCTTTTCTACATTTAAATCATCTCCTGGTTTCTTTTATACAATTCCTGGGATTATTCTTCCCACACTTTTGAAAAGTGGGATGTTGGGTTTTCTTGCATCCATTGGATTTATCTATTGATCATCCCATATTAAAATCAATTTTCCACTTTTTATCTCCAAGTCTATAGGACCACTGAGATTCACCAATCTCCATCTCAACCTTAAGGTCATAATGAACAATCTCCTCATAGATTTCAAAGTCTCAAATCACTAAGGATTTTTATAGACTCATCTTCAATCCACTAAATAATAAATACACATTGATTTTAGTGTTCATAAAAAGGTTATATGTATATCATGAACTCCTTTTGAAGTTTTCCTCATACACCTCTATAGACTCAGCTTCATTATGCTTCGGTATGAGGAACTCCCTCTCTGTATTAAGACAGTGAGTTTGGGAAAAATATTTACTGAAAAATATTTTCTTGAATCCTTCTCATTCCATGGAAACAATTTCCTCTTTATACTATTTGTTCTTGATCAGTTACCACCACTGATCATCTTCCCCATCAAAATGATAGACCACCAACATGAATTTCCGTTCTACTTAGCACTGGAGGACAAAGAATATCTTCTTAATGGAGTTAATCCATTGTTCCATGATGAGGTAATAAGAAGATCCACTAAAGGTATGATTCCTTTGTCACATATAGGATTAGACCGCAACTTGATACCTATTAGTAGAAGGAGGTACTTCTACATGATTCAAGTTATTCTCCATAACTTGATCTATTCGATCCAGTACTATCATGATGTTTTGAGATCTTGTTCCCATCAGGTTTGGCATATCATTAGGGAAATCCTCACATTTCCCTTCACATTGGTTTTTAGAACAGGTTCTCCCATTTCCCACCATTAATTAGAAAATAAAAATTAAATTATAGGGATTGAATTCTTATCTAATGAGCATATGAAAATGAAACTATAAACATATAATGATAAACTTATAAATTAAAAGCATGTCCTAAATTATGATTCCCTAAATTTCAATCTAGGTTATCCATGGAATTTATTCCTATAATTAGACTTATCCCTAGGGTTCCTCAGGTTTTCTATTCCTAATACTCAAAAATAACTATAATATCCTCTCATACTAACTATAGAGTCCTTATCCTTTTACACATATTATTACATGATTTTAATCATAATTATCAATTAAATACAAACCAAGGATAAAAAATCCTAGTCTATTTAGAAGACTGGGTCCATAATTAGAAAACATGAAACTATGATAAAACATAATTTTATTAATCTTCATAATGAGATCCTAACTCCCTCTGATATCCTGCAACTTCATAGGATAACCTGGGGAATATATAGGCAAAGGGGGTGAGCTAAAAATTCTATTAAGTGAAAAAATATGGAAACAAATCATAAAGCATGAGTCAAAAGGAATAACATGATAAGATAAAAGGAATGGATCATGAATAAACATATAGATACATAAAATATATAACATGGAACCATATTATCATGGATATATAGTAATTTGGCAGTAAAACATAGCATGAAATAAATATGATTCAATGCTAACTGACAAGATGATATCACACGGTGTACACAATCCCATAATGGATTAGGTTTACTCCCTAATACCATAAAAATGTATCATGAGACAAAAAATTACCCAATTAATTAGAGTTATATCTAGTCGCACTCATCATAACATGTACATAAAAATGTATTCCACATAAATAAATCAAACATAAGGAATAAATATAAGGGTTACCCATGGAAAGAAATGGGTTTTATAACCATGACATAAGGCATAACCAAAGGGTGTATCATAATGGTGTCCATGAAAGAATGTATTTAAATAAATATTGAAAATTGATAAATGAAAAATAATAATATATCATGAATAATGATTTCCAACTTAATTTAAAACATGTAAAAGGGTTTTTAGGTATTTTTAGAAAAGTGCCACTTAAGCACAATTTTAGGGGAAAATAATAAATATTCATTAAAAGGATAAAGAAATAATTATTTACATTAAAAGGTAAATAGTCTATAATGGTTTTTCATGATAAAATGAATAATTTTTTAAAATATTTTTGGATTAAAACATTTTATGGGGTGTGCTTGAAAATGGGTAACAAATAGATAAGTTCTCATTAAATGAGTTTTCTTATCGAGAGGAATTGAGAAGGGAACCTTTTAAAATATCAATTTTCACCTAAAATAAAGATGAATTAATATAGATATATTTTTCTTTAACATATATACATAATATAGTATAATTATATTATAATTATGAAGAGATAACTTGAGGAAAATATAGATAAAGAGTTTCCCAAATGAAATGTGGAGGTTCGGAGAGATCCCATAACATATGTATGATTGTATTTTGCACTTGAAATTAATTTCTTGTGTAATTAAATTAAATTAATTAATTAATAACCTCTTACAAATATATTTTATTTATTTTAATTTTATTAAGTTCATTTATGTCCATTTTTATGAGTTTTAAAGTTTAATTTCATCATTCTGGGAGCATTTGTTTCATGGTTTCATGGTCGGTAAGCTTATGTTTATGGATGTTCATGTAAAATGGGAATAGTAATATATAAGTGAAATTAAATGGTATTAATTCACTTATAAAATATTAAATTCACCCATATATAATTTTTTTGTGATTAGGATGATTCATTTGATAAAACATTAATGATAAATGTTTAGTTTATTTTGGCGGGTTTTCCAACCATCTTGAACTAGTTTTGTTTGAAATAATATTATGGCAATATATTAATTATATAATGTGAGACCATATATAATATATATATTTATTTCATTTTAAACAATTATATATGAATTTACACCTACCATGAAAATGATAATGGGAAACCAAAACTCATCGTCCATGAAGGTAGTGAATTGACATATCATGGATGATATTTTTATTTTTAGAGTAAGAGAATATTAAAGATTCAATTATGGATATTCAATTAAAATAATAAAATTATATTATATATATTATATGGGATATGTCATTAGACTTTGTATAGGTGGTAAGGATAAGGTAGACAAAATAAATAATTTAAGAGGAAGATGGAGGATTTTACCTCTTGAATGTCACCTCCTTGAGGACCTCCTTAAAGAACTTCGAATTGGTCTTTTAGTGAGACCATAAACACTAACACATAGGTAAGTTTATTTTTAAGGTAATTGGATAGAATATTGAATATCCACACTACTTATAATTTTTTAAAAGAATGGGTTGTGATGGGTGGTATTTATAAGGGGATGCGAGGGGTTTTTTTATTATTATATTCATTTTTTAATTATTTTGGCTCAAGACTATCAATAGTATTAATTATTGTGACTATATACACTAAATAGTTCACGTGATTTCAAAATAATTTGTTCTTACAACATGCATGATTCAAAAATTAATTTATTTGGCTTATAATGTTAAATACTGTAAATTATCGTATTTCACTATTCACCAAAAATTCAACTATTTTAGAAAAATCTCAGAAAAAATCACCCAAACCATTTTTAGACATGTAGATTTTAAAAATTGAGTCCATTTTATGAAAATAATTTTATAAATATTAGAAAATTAATTTTTAAATAAAATCATCATTTATTCAAAAAATACAGATTTCAATATTATAACCAATTTTATGACCCTTTGAAAAATTACTTATGGTATTATAAAATTATATTATTATTATAATAATATATAATGTTAATTTATGAATCAATTTTATAAAAAAAAATTAAATTAATATATTCATTATAAAATTGGAAATAAATAGTTTTTACTTTACAAAAATACTAAAAATTAATTTATCAATTTTAAAACATTTATTTACTTATAACATGATATAAATATATCATATTTTCATTTTATAAGATTCCTAAATATTATTTTTCATTTCCATAGGTTAGTTTACTATTCTAATGGTTAGGCTACTATTCCTAATGGTTAGATTACCATTTCAACAGTCATATCATTCTGATGGTCAAGTTTATAATGGTCATATAGGTTTCCTAATTCCTATAAATACCACTTATTACATTAATTATTCATTCAATTCTATTTTCCATAATGTTTATATATATATTCATATTCAGAATGAATATTTTATTATTAATATTATGTTTTATTTCAACATCTTTATTCATGAGTGTGGTTATTCTGGTGGATCGAGTAAATCTAAATTATCCTATTATTATTCTCTTATTTTCTATTTATTGTCCCACTATAATATGTATCCTTCTTATTAGTTCAGTTTCTTACAAATGTACCACTCTTCATATATGAGAATAATGTTTTGTATATTTCTTAGTGTGATGTATGTGATTTATACTACATGACATACTTATAAGAAGTGAAATTTCATTGATAAACATTTTGGGTCGTTACAATTACCATACTCACAATACCTTTTGGATTTTTAATGGGTTGATCTAGTATTTTTCCTAGATTTTTTGTTGTTATTTCCACAAGACTCCCCAACTAATTTTCTAATTCTTTTATGTCTATTTTTAACTCTTTAATCCTTATATCTATTTGGTTTTCTATTTTTGGTTTTGAACTAATTGAAGGTTGTTAATAGGATTTATTTTAGTGATTGGGTAGTGATTATAAGGTTTTTTAATCAATAATTTTCTATAGGGTTATTATAATGGTGCATGTAGTTTATATTAGTGTTGAAAGTGTGATCTATCTTGATAAAGTTGATTTCAAAATCCAAATTGGATTTTGGAAGTGTCTCACCATCCTTGGTTAGTATATTTAAATTTCCTTTGTGGATTGATAGTTTAACATCTTTTAGTTTCATGTATTTGATCACATTAGTTGGTATAAATATTTTTTTAAGAATAAATACCACATACCTTTACAGGTTTGAGTTTTTCACTTGATTTATTAAGATAAATATACCTAAACAAAGTGGTTAGTGATTTAAATTTAGACTCAAGTAAAGGTTATTCAGTATAACTTACCTCCTTCAATTTTCTTGAACCATCACCTATTGTACCAAATGACTATGATTTTTTTTGAGTAATCTCTCTAGCTTCAATTGATTATTTTTCAATAAAATGCCATCATGATGATATATCTAATATATTTTTGTCACTGTCTAGTGGACCTAAATATAAGAGAACTAGTAAATTGTGTTCCACAATTAATTGGTGCGGATATATTGCATATATATTCTTGAATCATTCCCAATACACATTAAGTATCTCTCTTTTGGATTGTATTATGGAATAAATCTTCTTCCTTATAGTCATACTTCTTGAATTTGGAAATAAACTCTAAAGAATACTCCTTTAAAGTATATCCCAATAATTTAATTGTCCATTTTTTAGGTTTTATAGACATTTTTTTGTTTCTACTTACATAGAGAAATGAATTTATCTCCACTTTAATTGTTCCTCAGCTACTCCCCTAGGATGAAGTGCAGTACACACCAAGGTGAATTCCTTGATGTGTTTTTTTGGATCTTCACATACAAGGTCAAGAAATCTAGGTAAAAGTTGAATCAATACAGTTCTCAATTAAAAATAATTTTATAATTTTGGTATATAAATATGGTTATTTTTATTAATAAAATAGGGTGCACAAAGATCTCTCATGGTCTGGTTAGGATGCTCAACCATAGACACAGATTCACAGTGAACATTTTCATTTTCAATATTCTTTTAGTACAATATTTTCAAAATTTATTTACAATTTTCCAATGTTCCTTAATTATATTATTTTATTTATAAATTTTATCTCATTATTTGTATCAATATGGAAGAAATATTTAGTGTTTAATAAATTAATTCAAATTATGGTTATGAAATTAGCACCACCGCCCTAGAAATATTACCATGTTTTTAACATATCATTCATAGGGTGGTATAAAAAGCTATTAATTACCTAAGGTTAAACTATAGTATATTAGAGACAAAATATTATCTCCAAGGAGGGGTGAAAATTAATTTTGTCATAATTAATAAAATTATAGGGGGTTTGATTTTAATTTTTTTAGAAAACTAAGAAAAACTGAAATGAAAACAAAGTTTATTAATTAATGTGATGGAATAGGTGATTCATTCAGGGGTTGGATTACCAATTTCTATATTATCCAAGCCTTAATTTTATTTAACCACCTATTTTTATTTTATCAATGAGAAAATATACAATTGATTCTCTCTCATCAAGGGGTGGTAGTGAGTGTGAGTAATGAATTGGTCAGTTATCACAACTGAATGATTCAAAATCTAGTGAATGTGAGAATATATAAAACAATATTCTAAATGTAATCAACGGATTCTCTTGAATTATTCAAAAATTCCCAATTAGGTGAAGTTACTTTGGATAAATTTTAAAATACCCAATGCCTTCCACACTCAAATTAGTGAACACTTGAAACTTCAATATAGAACCCTACTTCATCTATTATATATATGAAAGATCAAGTGGAGGTAGAAAATATTTTATCACCCTGAGAATAAAAAAGTGCATGAAATATCAACAAAATATGATCTCATTCAACCAAGCATCTCAATAGTGAAAATTGAGATCAAATAAAAATAAAAGAAATTTTTATTGATATTTAGACTTGATAATTAAAAAAAAGTTTCTCCTATGTATTATATTAATCATAAAAAGATTTTAATCCCTCCGTCTATAGGTTTAAAATGATGGAATAAATAAGATACAATAGAAAATTTGAAAACAAAAATAAATACTCTCCTCACTGAAAATCTGTGTGCTCTATTTTATCTTTACAACATTCCAACTTCTTGAAAAACTTATTTTTTCCTTATTTTTTTCAGTAATGACTCCACATCTATCCAAATTATCAAGATTACAACCATGTGAATTTTAAATATTTCCCTTCATAATTTAGGTTCATAAGAATCTCTACATGTCCCCATCGGATTGAATAGACCTATTAAAGAATCGGGATGATCTCTATTGCAGCAATTATTTTGATCATTTTAAAAATATTTAATCTTCCCATGACAAGAAATTCTTTGGATTTTATAAAGTAAATTAATTTTAAGTATCTTATTCCAAACTAAAATTTCCCTTATATATCAATCATTCATCTGAAGTAACCCTTATTCAACCCTTCATACCTGAGAACAACTTGATTTAAAAAAGGAAGAAACCTTGTGTGAGCTCCCCAAAATCTTGTGTATTCTAATGTAGTCTCAAATAAACTTCTTATTATTACACTACATCCCTCAAAAAAAATTATCACTAAATAACTATTATGTAAGGGGTAAAGGAATTTTATATATCCCTTATTTTAATATCATAGAAAAGTAAAAAAATTTATTTATTAGTGCATCTCGATGTTAAACTTCAGGTGTTAAGTATTTCATTTTAAAACAAATACATTTTACTAATGTATTAATTAGTCCATGTGGTAAACTTTTGTATCCCTGCTATTATATATTATGTATATTAGGGGCACTTATATTTTCTTATTACTGGAAAATGGAAAACCCTTGCATATACAATGATTTAGTGGAATAACCCTTCTATATACCTTTTTTCTATAATTGATACTTCACTAAATTTTTAATATTCTAGAAGATCATCCAAATTTTTCATAAAATTATCTTCCAAACATTACCTTTCTTTAAAAAGTTTTATATTTGTAAAATCTTATGTTTCTATCACTTTTTCAATTCTTCAACAACCCCCCTTCTGATTTTAGTTTACCTTTATTTTGAAATCCTACTAAGAACTCTTATTCATGTGGTGGGAAAAATTATACATGTTTTACGAACTCATACATATCAGTGTAGCCTTTATGTGTCAAGATGGTAACCTTTATGTGTTATTAATCCCTTACATGAGGTTTCCCCTTTAGAATATAATTCCTATGCAGCCTGTCCAAGGAACTCTTACGCATCATCAAGGGGACCTTTACATATCTCGGTTGGGAACTCTTACACATGACCATACTTTGAAAAAATTTCCACTAAAACTACTTCAAAAAACTTCCTTAAAAATAAAAAATCAAAGGATTAAAAGTAACTAGCCATTCATTTTATTAAATAAATTAAATAAATAAATTAAATTCATTATTTCGTCCATTTTATGTAATATTTTCAAGATATAATGAAATGATACTTTAATTACAAAACTATCTAAAATTAATTTAAGTAACAAATGTGATATAATAAAATTATATGAATGTCAAAAAATAATAATCAATTTACTACCTATATCACTACTATGTTAAGGTATTTAGGTAAAATTATCTCTTTCAAACAGAATTAACTCATAGCTTCTTGATATATCAAGTAGACTCACTAATAATTAAATCCTGAACTTAGATTTACTTAATGATTTCCTCTAAATTATACCGAGAATGATATGGAAACTTCCCTTGATACCAATTTTTTGGATTCAACCCATCATTTTGATTAAAACTCCCCAATAATAGACCTTCTCTTGACTATGGCTACACCATCACCCCAAGATATGGGTGCATGCCATCCAAATAATGAAATACATGTGACTTAATATTTTCTTTGAGGGATTTTTTTTAGTGTAATTAATCTAGTTTTATCTAAGAATACTTTTTAACTATTATATTTGATCTCTTACATAAATAATTATCGACATATAATAAAGTATGTATAAAACATTTTTTATTTTTATTCTTGTTAATTTATATATCCTATGTGATCACATAAACTAATCATTCTCCATGAATAGGAATAAAAAAACAAGGACTGGTCATGAGATTTTAAACTAGTGATTTGTTTACCATGCCAGGATAAACCAATAAAGACTTGAGGGGGGATAAATCCTTCAGAATAGATTGACTTGAGATGAATCATCCTTCATTCTCTTATAGTTCCTCATATTTGTTTCTTTTACAGGACTAATTCCTCATTAGTTACAATGATACCCACACATAGGTGGTGGGAAACTACTAGAAAAAAATACTAAACCAATGGTTTGGAACTATTTTTATATTCCCTTAAACCATTAGTATAGCCTATATAAATGATTTGATGAGAATTTGGGTGATTTTTCATCAGGATAGACCTATAGAAATGGTGTTGAAAACCCATTGGAATAGTTAATCTATACCAATAGTTTTCAAACCATTGGTATAGGTAATTTCAAAGGAAAGGCCTGTAATAATAGTTTGGTCAAACTGTTGGTATAGGCCTTCTATTTAAGAAAAACATCAATGGTGAGTTTTGATCCCATGACCTCACCATTATGTTTCAAATTCATTACCACTATGTTAAAACCTCTTTTGTGTTATTATATACATATATATATATAATTATTAATTTTGAAGTATTTAATATAATTACTAAAATTAAACATAACTAATTTTTCCACCTATACCAATGTTTTGCCCAAAATTTTTGTATATGTGGTTGAAAGTAAATATTATACCAACTATTTGACTAAATGTTTTTTATAAGAGGTCCAAAAAAATACTTATACCAATGGTTTGGTCAAACCATTGTAATAGGTCCATTTATATTGCTCTAATTTCTAGTAGTGGGCACCATGGGTAAGGGGTTACATAAAACTAAATTGAGTATACAAAGTCTCATACATTATATAAGAGGAGAGGGATGATTCAAAAAGAAGATTTATTTAATAAATAATTTTCACATAAACCCAATATAATAATTAAGTTAAATAAACAATTGAGATACATGTGTCGATGTAAATCTCATGATCATCCAACATGAAATAACATAATAATGGATAAATAATATCTCATCCAATATTATTTCCTAATTAAAACTAAATAAATGAATTTAATTATTTTATTTTATTCACTAATGATCTTTAAATATCTATTTAATAGATTATGATAAATTAAAACTTATCCAATTTAAATTTTAAAAAAAATATTAATAATTAATATATAAAATAAATATTATTAATAAATCCTTTAATTTTATCAAAAATAAATAAATATGTTTTTCTAAGCATAATCTACATGTTGATGAATATTTTGGATGCCTTCATATCTTGATCTACCAAGAACAGATAAATCAAATCTATATCTTTGTGAAAATTGTGTATATATTCATATTTGATTACTATATCCAATGATCCTGGTCTATATTTCCAAGAATGGTAAAATTAAATCTAGATCTATGTGTGAACTAAAAATATCTTTAGTCTTGGATACCATATATGAAGATTAAGATCTAGATCCTCCAAGAATGAGAAAATCATATATAGATATGTGTGCAAAATTAACATCTATTTAGATCTAGATACTAAATATAAAGATATGAATCTAGATCTTCTATGAATGTGTAAATCAGATCTAGATCTATACCTGAACTATTCATCTCTCTATATCCGAATACTAGATCTGAATATCCATATCTAGATCTTCCAATGATGGTAATATTAAATATAGATTTTTATGTGAACTACAAATCTATTCAAATCTAGATACCAGATATGAAGATATGAATCTTGATCTACTAATAATGAAAAAAAAATTATAGATCTATTCATAAATTTTACTTCTCATTAGATCTAAATATCAAATATGGATATCTGGATAAATATCATCCAAGAACTGGAAAATTAGATATAGTCATGTGCATGAACTATGCATATCTTCATATCTTGATACTAGACCTAAATATATTGATCTAAATTTTCCAAGAATAGGAAAATTAAATATTGATATGTTTTAAATGATGATAATTGGATACTAAATGAGAATAGGAAAGATAATATTTTTTATAAGATTGAATCAAAAATAATCATACAATGATTGTCACCACTCTGATATCAATTGAAGGATCCAAAGATAGAAAAAGTGCATTGGTGGGAAGACAAATTTAAAAATTATTATATTGATCGAATATAAAATTATCATATATTAAAAATTTAAGCATGGATCCTAGAACATGATCTATGAATCATTGTATAATTAACTATTATTGTGAAAAATAATTACCTGAGTTTGATCTATTCCCACTCATTATTATTTTTATTTGTTGTTTTATGATCAAAACTTAAATCCCTTTATAGATATCCACACATTAATCTTAAAATCATGTGAAACTAGCCTTAATGCATTGGGTTCTAGTATGATAGATATAGATCTCTCAAATATCATGATTTTGATCAGACACACCATAATATTTTGAGAAAATTTCGATATAATTGGTATATTATAGAACTATATAAGTATTAACCCTAATCTATATCATAAATGATGAATTTAAATCTAGGTTTTAAGATATGAAAACTGTAAAAAGGTCCTTGGACTTTTGATGATTCTTAAAATAAACCTCATGCCACCATTAATCATCTATTTAATAAACAAATAAATAATCCTCATGGATTCCATTATTATTTAATATATTACCTAATAAATAATTAATTAATTTAGAAAATATATTAAATAAAATTACTGAACTAGTAAATAATTTGAATCATTAAATAACTTCATGGAAACATATCATTAACTAGATTTGACTTCTCTAATAAATAAATATTCACCTATTCGTTAATGAAGATAACTTGTGAATATTTAATAAATATATTTCAAATCCCTCATCTTAGTCAAGACTGACTTGGATTGAATTATGATAAACACAACTTGAATAAATATTAATTCACAAACTTTGGCTGATTCTATTATAATTATTAGATTCACCTAAAACTACTGAGATTCAAGATCCAATAAGTGTGAGGCACTCTAGGCTTATTTCTCAATGGAAATAGGTCCAATCCATAAACCAAGAGAAATATCTAGAAACACATCATATCCCCAAAAGATAAAGAGATAATTTTTAGAAATGAAAACATCATATTAATGGAATTATATGATATAATCCCTTTTTCAACCAATATCCCATTAATAAGGACACATACCCATGTTATCATCCCTTAATACTTGATTTATATTTCTTTTAACTTTTAAAATAAACTTTCCTGAAATCACTATGTCCATGGATTTAACTAAGAAACATTCATCTCAGTCAAAGGGATAAAAATATATTCCTCCATAACTCATAATATACATATCAACTCTTAATCATTAAATTGGTCATTATACCACCCACAATATACCCAACCCAAGCTATATCACCTTGAGCATATATTTCAAGGTTATTATCATACATCAAATTTCACCCTTCATGATATACATTGATAATGACCCTAAGTCCAAGGAATAATAAATATGATTGTAGATAGAAATATCCAATGAAAATCATGATACAAATAATTACTATAGCAGACCTTTACCCATGACCTCACTTCTTTGATACCATCAAGTGATAAATTCATGTAAATAAGTCTCAATACTTATGATTCTTTGACACCTGATAGTAATACATCAATATAGTTCTGCCAGAATGATGTTTCTAGACTATAGTACATATCTTTAAGAATACTTTCAGGGAATACCCAGGTTCTCATCATAGTGGGGAACTACTAGTACCTATTGATGAGATAAATATTCTAGGGACATTATCACATAAGTAAAGTGGAAGTATAAAGAATATGTGACAAGAATAATCATCATGTATATATCAAACTATATATATAGAGTGGTAATGAAAAGTAAATAAGATTAAGTTGGTTCTAGAGAACAAACCCTAACAGTATCATATACTCTAGGATAAATAATCAATATATAGGACACTTGAGTATTGTTCTATAATTTCTTTATGAGCACCAGCTATAATGTAAACTCTCAAAGTGTAAGATTTGGATTTTGAAAGTCCATTTTATGGTGAATATTAAGTGAACCCACAAAGATTTAGGATGTAGTGCCTTGGGGACTACCCAAGAATATGTTCAAGGTATGTATCGTTATAGGGAAATAAATTTATAGTTGGATATTCATAGATTATTTCTATAATATTTTAGTTGTAATGACTCTAACCTAGATACCCAAATAGTACATGATCAGGTTTCTCACTAACCTGAATAGGATTCATTGATCCCCAAGGGATAAAGACTAGAACTGTAGGTAAAATTTTATTTTTGTGGAATATTTTCCCTTATTAGAGTATTAAAATGGGTTTATACTGAATTCTATAAACAAAATGGTACCCATACATAAGACAAACATACCAAAAACCATTATAAAAAAATAGGGATCCAAGAGGGTGTCTTGTAGTATGGAATATAGAAAATTAAATATACATGATGAAAAAATTATAAAAAATAACAATATTAATGAAATCAAATAACTATTATAGCTTAAAATGTATCTAAATAGAACAAAATATATTAAAATAAAATAAATATGTGATGTTCCAAATGATACGCTAGTTAACACTATCCACTTGTAAACATAACTAGCATATAATATCCAACAAGAAAATAAAATAGCTATAAGTATCTAAAATGAAAATAGTTAAGTTTTATATCCATAGAAGTGCACATGTAGGGTGTGGGTGTGAAGATTCATTAGGCACCACCAAATATCTCAACTCAAAAATGGAAAGATGTAGGTATATGCACCAAAATGTGTTTAAACATTTACATGTATAATAATAAAATAGTTCTTCATAGATAATAGTGAAATAATGTTAGTAATGAGAAAAAATTTATTCAAATATCAATAATAATCATAGTAATGTAATATTTATACTAGTAGGATCAAAACTAGTATTTACCTGCTTTAATCCAAACTCATAATTAGATATAATTGAATGTAATAGAGTCAAGTGGAAATATCCATCATGTTAGGGAAAGGGAATGGTGTATATAAGATTCGGTGAAATCTTACATCCTATCCTAATTAGTATAAAAAGAGTCTGGGCACTATGAGAAACTATAATTTAGCATAAAAGAGTTAGGGAACTATAATCCCATCCTATTTAAAAAAATATTTTTTTCATTTTCATTAATAGAGAATCATTTACATATATATTACATCATTTTATATGAATCTTCAATACATCTCACAAAAATACACAACGTAAAGCTATAAAGGTTTAGTGCCTTTGGATAATTGATGTATAATCAATTAATTTTATGAAATATCTTTAACAAGTCACATAAAGTTCATCTCATATAGTACCCTTCGTATAAATATCCTACTTAAAACCTTTCATCAAAGCCTTGAGAAATGGAAACATATAAAAGGGTGAGCTCATATGCTTTATAAGGGTAAACATGGGATATATCAATTTATGTTCATAAATAATAATAAGATAAGAATAAGGTTATGATAACATTATCATAACTTATGAAAACATACCTAACGAGTTATAGACCATAAATCATGAGTCGTGGTATTAGTATTTTTCATAACAAAATGCATAAGTCATAAGAGTGAGGAATCATTAATAATAAATCATGATACATGAGTGCATAACATAATCATAAGACATGCTTTTTTGGAATACACATAAGAATTGAAATCATATGTCAAGACCACCCACCAATAAATTCATCACATAGTAGGCATAGGTTAACCACCCATGTACCTTCATGGGCTTGGGCTAACTGCCCGTAAACCCTCCTAGGATTAAGATAACCACTCATATACCCTCTTAGGATTGGGTTAACTATCCTTATACCCTTTAATATTAGGGGATATAAAACAATACCCAATTAATTTTAGCAATATAAAAAACTCACCGGTTAAATAATTATAAATTGTACATATGTATGTTATAAAATCACCAAAACATTCATTAATTCATTATAGATTAATTAACCCATGGAAAAGAAATAGGTTTCATGAAAATTTTATAAAAACATAATAATAATACATATAGAGAAATGAGGTGGATGGTAACATTAGATAATATCACCAATGAATCATAATTATCATTAAAAAATGATTAAATGGATGAAAAATACTCTTATTAAAGCGATAGAAATGTTCTTTGAAAAACAAGAGAAAACATCATTTTCTTTGGGTAACTTTTAAAAAAAATTACCATAAAATTTTTTATAGTATTTTCTTTGAAAAAAAATTAAATATTAATTAATATTAATTTAAAATAAATTAAATGATGATTGTAAAATATTTTCATGCCATAAACTTTAAAAAACATTGTGTTCTCACTTTTTAAAATAAATATAAGAATGACCCATTCAGAAAATGAAAATAATATTGATTTAAAATGATTATATATAAAGATTAATATGGTATAAAAATAACATTATAAATAATTTAAAATTATATAATAACTTCCATTAAACAATTTTGAAGAACATAGATATAGAGGATAAATATTCTCAATTAAAATAGAGAAATGTGGTTAGTTTTCTTAAAAACATTATTTTGGTCCTTTGTAGTATCAAAGAGGGGTGAAATGTAAATAATAATTTATGAAACTATAAATAAAAATTATAAAATAAAATATATGGGTTTTATAATATAAATACATAAAATTTCTTATAATGTAAATTCAAACATAAAAAATCCCAATAAAAATGAAATTGTAAAATAAACCCTAACATAAAGTCTTATCTTTCATCGTGCACACTCTAAAATCCTATATAATAAATTTATACTTATTATAAATATATTTAGGAACCATATTAATAATTATATTACTATATATAATTATCTTATAATTTCTAATTTTCTATTTATTAACATTTCTTTATTAAAATTAACATTTGTGTGTCAACTGTTCTGTTTTCCACATATGTTTCTGTTTGAGGATTTTGGTCCTAAAAACCTAATCATGGTTTCATCAACTAAAATATATTAATAATTAAATAAATATCTTTTATAATCATTATATATACTTTTATAACCATATTTTTAATTTTGTGTAAAAAATAATTACATCACTTTATGGAGGCGGTAGTCTGCACGTACACACGGGTGATGTTTTCATTTTTCAATGGACAGAAAGAAAATAAGTTAAATAATAATTTATCTTTCCAAAATTATAATTATGTATTAAATTTTAAATATATTTATTAAATCTATATATATTACCATCCATGATAATCGGGGATGAAAAATTAAATACATCGCTTCATAAAGACAGTAGTTCTCATGTATTCACGAACGAGGCTTTCATTTTCCATTCAGTGTATGGGAAGTATATAATGGTTATTAAATCAATATAATAAAATTTTATTATATTTATTATACTTATTTAAATATATTATTATAGATATAATATATTTTTTGGAGTTTGAAGAAGAAATAAACTTGAAATAACATGGTTAAGAAAATTACTTCTTCCTCGAGAATCCTCCTCCAGATTACACCTAAAGACTTCATGGTTGGTTTTTTGGTGATAAAAAACCTATATTATGGGTGTATTAGATTTATAAATTTATTTTTATTGATATTGGTCTATATAAGTTTCTCAATGTGTGTGGGTAAGTGAGGAGAGAAGGTGCCTTTTTATAAGTGAGGGGAGTGGTACCCTTGTAAATACCCATAACTTTAAAATAATATAAAGTAAAATTCAGGGTAAAGTGGCATAAAATAATCCAAATTTTGAATATAAGGCTAGGGTATATATAAATAAACTCAAAAAATCAAATAAATATAATATTTTTTGTGATATTAGAAGCCTTATCCATTAGTTTAACACCTTTAAACCTATTTTAACCTTTATTCGTGATAAATTAATTTTTTATCACTGCAAATTATTTTTATTAGAAAAAATAAAATCAACCTCATAAAAATTTTTGGAAATTATTATTATAGATATGAAATCCCTTTTATCAAATTAAATTTCTAAATATAGAATAAATTAATTATAATATCCACACACAAATTGTGTAAAAATTATTTTTAGAAAAAATGTATCATTAAGCATAAAAATAATTTATACTCCTTACTTTTATAGTAAAAACCACTAGATTAGTGTTAATTTATTTTATTTAATAAATTATCTATAAATTTTATTAAAATAATTTATCAATAGTGATTAATTCAATTTATTAATAAAAAATACATTCCACACATAAAAATAGTTTTCTCAAAAATATATCTTTTTACCTTCTATTTATTATATATTCATTTCTAACCAATTGATAATCAATATATGAATGACTATTCATTTTTATACATATATAAAAAATAATTTTACATAATTAAAATACTCTAAATAAGATAAATTTACTTTTAAAAAAACATATATAATAAATAAATGTTTGTAAACAAAACATTTCCATTTAACCCAGAATTATTTGACTAGTATTCCTCATCATTTCTTAACCATTAAATGTATGTTCTTAATTTATTTTATTAAATATTACTTCAATTTTATCAATAATTTTTATTTATATCATTCCTCAAAAGTATTAAATTTAATAAAAAATCATAATTCAACAAAACAAATCAAGACTATCTCTTTAGAATCAGTCGTATTTGTTTAAGTGGATTTGAAACTTTTTACGAAGTCATTAATTTTTTAATTTAATTTAGCTATATAATAATTTAATTAATTATATATTTTAATAATAATTATTCACTTAAGTTTATTTTTTCATGAATTATAAGATATCAAAGACATCAAATTTATTAAATATAATATATTATAAAATCTTGATGTTCTCTATTCTACCACCAGAAAAGAATTTTTCTCTTGAAATTATATTATTATAATGGAAACATATGGAGATAACTCTGTCTCATTTCATCCTTGAGTTCCCATATAGATTCCTCAAATTTATGGTTTTTTTCACACAAAAATTGACCAGGTGGGTGGTATTTTTCCATAGCACATTATCTCTTAAATCCATAATCTTAATCTTTTGTTCCACATATGAAATACATACTCTATCTATATAGCCTATGATTTCAATACATGTGAAGGATCAGGTATATACTTCCTCAAAAATGACACATATAAAATATTATGAACTTGAGACAGGTTAATCTAAAGTACCAAGTGATAATCTATTATCCTGATATGATCAAGAATCTCATAGGGACCAATACATATAGGTATGATCTTACCCTAATTTCCAAATATCATAACTTTATTATAGGTAGATATTCATAGTAATACATTGTCACCAACTTCTAACTATAAATATCTCTATCAATTTTCAGCATAACATTTATATCAGCTTTGGACTACTCTAATGTGCTGCTAAATAGATCTAACTTTCTCTTTAATTTCCTCAGCTAGATCAGGTACTAATAGTTTTTGTTCTATAAAATCATCCCATCATGTTAGTGTTATTCACTTATTTCCATAGAGATATTCATAAATAGACATATTAATTCTTAAGAGAAAGCTATTATTGTAAGAAAATTTGAATATAAGAAGGTGTTGATCCCAACCACCTATGAAATCCATAAAACAAGATCTTAAAATATCTTCTAGTAATTGAATGTCCTCTCATACTAACCATCAGTCTGAGGATAATATGTAGTTTTATATTTCAACTCTATATTCAATTATTTCTATAGAATTCTTCAGAACTTTGAGTTAAACCTAATATCTCAATCAGATACAATTTATATAGGTACTATATGAACCCTTACTACATCCTTAATGTATATACTAGAAAGTTTATAAAGTGATAATCGTACTTGATAGCAATTAAATGTGATAAATTCATAAGGCAGTCAACTACAACACAAATTTTATTATGTCCTTTGGATGTTTTTTAGAGTCCTATGATGAAATACATTGTGATTTTTTCTCATTTATATAAAATTATGGGTAATGGTTTCATAATACCCTTAGAATTATGATATTCGTCCTTAGATTTATGACATACTAAGCATCGAGATGCATACTTTGTAATGTCCCTTTTTAGGTTTTCCCACTATAAATTGTCTTTTAGATCTCTATAAATCTTTGTACTTTCAGGATATATTGAGAATGGTGAGATATGTTCTTTATCCAATAGCTCATACAAATATTGTATTTAAGGGACACATATCTAGTTCCTAAAATTTACCATCACATCATGGTTATTATTGAACTCTTGACAAATCCTTACCTTCTTTTTTGGTTCCAAATACTTCTTATTTTCCTCTTTAATATTCACATGGATGGATGGTTTAATATTCGATTTAGAAGGATGATATTTATCCCCTTACCACATGATTTGAAGATTCATACTCTATGAATTCATAATAATTGGATCTTTTTCAATCCTCATCATGCATAAGATAACATGATCCTTCTAACTCAAACTGTCAACAACCTTTTTCACTTTCCTAGGGTGGTAATTTATTTAGTAGACATGATCTTAAATAAACTAAAACCATATCCTTTGGAACATATTCAACTCTTTATATGAGAATATATAGTTAAATATTTTATTATATGTATACATATCACACATTTTACCTTGAATATAATGCCTCTATATTTTCAATGTAAAAATTATCATTGTCGTCTCCAGAGATGAGTTAGGTAATTTGTCTTATGAAATATTAATTGGAATAAGTAATATTCTCCCATAATTTCATTATTCATGAGAGTACATCCCATTAACTTCTTTGATGCATAACCAAATATCATAAACCCTTATTAAAATTAGGGTAGTGTAAGAATGAGTGAGCTGATTAAACCTCTCTTCATCTCCTTGATATTTTCTTCACATTTACCTCTCTAAAAGAAATTGGATCCCTTCCATGTAAACTTAGTTAATGGATTTTTTAGCCATGAGAAATTTCTCATAAAGCATAGATAGTATCGAACAAATTAAAGAAAATTATGGATCTCAGTCATAGTGGTTGGCCTGTTCCATTTCTCAATAACCTCTATATTTTATGGTTCCACTGATATACCCTCACATATAATTATGTGACCCAAGAATGACAATTTTTATCACATATGTGGTTTTTTTGAGGTATTACTTTTCATTATTTTTGTTTTGGTATTTATCCCTTGGGTTCCCCATGAGTTTTTAAAGAAAAATAGTGTTTTGGGGCTTGACAGTAGGTGGAACACAGTTGGTGCATGGTTAGGGGAAACTGTGTGCCATTCTCCAAGAAATTCTGTGGCCTTATTCCTCTTGGATAGTTAGTAACTCACGGTTTCCAAAATATTTCGAAATCCATGCGGGATAACTTTGTGACATGTCCAGGTCATTAAATAATTGGAAAAGTGCTCTTTTTACCACAACTTATTTAACCCTAAAAAACCTCTAATCCGAAATCTAAGGGATTTTCATCCATGGGATCCTCCTACAAACCGTCTTGGAGTCTTTTAGCATCAATATTTGGGTGGTTTGGCCATATTTCTTTAATAAATCATCAATTAAGTCGTTTTTTATTCATTTCATCCCTTATTTAAGGAATTATCTTTTCTTTTTCTTGGGTTCTCCTTTTCTAGTAGGTTGTTTGACCTAATGAGGGGTTGATCTTGTGTTTTTTGGTAAAATCATGATGTTTTTTGTCAGATATTTTCTTTATAGGGTCTTGTTGATTTTTGGTTGTGTTTTTTCATAGGATTCTGAAATTTTCCAAGCTTAAGGTTAGTGGTTACATTATTTTACATTATTAAATGATTTGGAATTGCTTTCTTGGTTGTTTCAATGTGTTCTATGGATTATTTTCATGGTTTGAAAAAAAAGGTTTTAAGATTTATATATGATGAAAGTTGATTTTTCAAAAGGAAAGTGGTTATGTTTCATGTGTCATTCATTGTAGTGATCCTAGAAAGAGTTTTATGATTTGTGTGAAAGGTGAGAAAAGTGTTTTCAAAAGGATTTGAATGTATGAATTTTTTAAAATTTTGTTTCTTAAAAGAAATGGGTTTCGTCAAATGTGATATTATTTGTGTTGCACCTTAAATTTGGTTTTGTAAATTGTGTAAGTGGTGCAAAGAATGTTTTGAAAATGAATTTGGTTTTTGTGTGTATTTTAAAGGGGCATTGCCCATGGAAATGGTTATATTTCATGACCTTCTTATTGTGTTACCAAATAGATTTCATGAATTATTCAAGTGGTGTGAAATATATTTTAAAATGGTTTTGGCCTGATTGTGAAATGGGAAGTGGTTCTATTTATGAAAAATGGTGGTTTCTATCTAAGCCTTGATCATTGGATTTATGTGAATTATGAAAGTGGTAATTTTCTTATGTGTTTATGATACTTGGAATGTGTATCTGAAAGTGATGGTTTATGTGATATGTGAAATGGAATTTGAGAAAAAATAGAATCTAGGATATCTAGGTGGGCAGACTAGAACTAGTATTCTAGTTGATTTAGAAGAGGTTGAGGCATGGATTCTTATAGAAGGATTGGAAATACAACACTAATTAAACATGTGATATGATCGAAGACCACTAGATTTTGGTATGGGATCCCCTCTAGTGGATCATGAATGGGAACTCTATTGGTTTTATATTATGATATGGAGACCACTAGACCTTGGGATGGGATCCCCTCTAGTGTCTTATGCACGAGAACACAATTGGTTTTGGTTGGAGGATTCTAATCGCTAAGTTATGAGGCTCATAGGGTCCCGCTTGTGCTAGTTACCTATAGGTATTTTCCATGGTGATATATTATGATATTATTCTTATGTGATTTGGTGATAACTTTAGGTATATAGTGGAACATGTGTATGTTTAATTTCAAAGAAATATTCTTTTAATAAATGGTTTTCCTTAAAAGTGTTTTCCAGATAATGTTTTCTTTGAAATGTTCCTTGAAAATGTTTCTAATTGTTCTTAGCATAATGTTTATGTTGATTTATATTCTAATGTTATAGCATGGAGTCCTTATCATGGGTGTAATCCTACTAGGATTTGGATCACATCCTATATATAAATTTCAATGCATGTAGACTTTGTTATTCATGGCCCAAGTAAAACCAAGGTGATCTGTGGTGGTGATAGTGGATCTGGTTTCTTGTGTTTCACTTCTTTCAGGTTTTTGGTGGAGGTGGCTTGAGGGTTATGACCCTATTATTACAATGAGGTTTTTGCAGATGGTTTTTTTGTTCCATTTTCATTATGGTATTTTGGTTTTTGGTTAAAGTTGTAAAATGTTGAATTGGAAAATCATTGTATTTCCTTTGGTTATAATTATCATTTATGTGATTTTTTTTATTCTCGTGGGTTGTTTATTACTATATTCATGTGTGAAATTATTCCCAAAGTATTTTTTGATACCCAGGAACTAGTTTCAGGCCCATGGGGATCTGGAATTCCCTTCAAACATTGCCAAATTCCAGGCCAGGTATTTATTTGGATGGCACCCTGGCTTGGTTCATGAAAAAATGGTATCAGAAGAGGTTTCTCTCTTTTTGGGTAAATTATTTGGGAAGAGTCTAGATAGATAGGATCTAGTATTGTTGAGACTTGAGGTTATGGTTGTGAGTGGTTTGTCTATATATTACACCTCATGATAGGACATATATCACCATGGAATGTTGGTAAATTTGGTTTGACTTCTCCTTGAGGTGAGACTTATAGGTTGCAGACTGTATATGGAGGTGGAGTGGTTTAGTTTGGATTGTTATTGTGTTGGGTATGGTTTTTTTATTTACATGAGTGTTTGGGAATTGTTTTTGTTGCTAAAAATTTTCATAATGTTGTGTTGATGGTTGTATTAATGGTTTTTCCTTGTGGTTGTTTCTTACTGCAACAAAATTCCTCCTCGGATACTTCTTGTGAAACTGAGGGAAGAGTGCGGAGAGAGTTCTCCCCCACCAATTGATCAGATACTAGTGGAAGCAGTGGTTTGGGTTGTCCAAGATTTAGGATAGGGAGTGGGCTCTGGTCCTGCTCAGGTTAGAGAATCTGAAGCAGGTCCTGTACAGAACAAATCTCAGGAGTTCTTTAAGAATAATCCACTTTTTTTCGGGGGTAGAATGAATCCCCAAGAAGTAGAGTATTGTATTGAGAATATTGAAAGTATGTTTTAGTATATTGATACTCCTAAGGTAGTCGGGGTAAAGTGTTATTTGTTTATTTTGGAATGTCCCAATCATAAGTGGTGGTACTTAGTGGTGAAAGTTGGGAAGCATGAGTAGATGAATTGGGAATATTTCAAGTTTTTCTTCAATGAGCATTATTGTACTAAGAATTTTACTTCTCTAAGTCTCAGTAGTTTATGGATCTTCACTAGGGATACCAGAACATAATAGATTATGATAACCACTTCGTAGATTTGGTTCAGTTGTCACCCAATGTAGTTTCTAATGAGAAACAAAAGGTTCAAAATATTGATATGGAGTTGTGACCATAAATTCAATCTTAGGTCTTCTTATTTAATTAAATATGTATGTCAAGGTGGTTGATCATGACACGATGGTAGAAATTGATCATAGGGGTAATTCTAGTTTCTCTAGAGAAGTGTCGGTAGTGGGCAGAAGTAGTTAGTTTGAGAAGAAAAGGAAGCGGATGAGAAGGAGAATAGGGTAGGTGGTAGTTCAAGAAAACCTTCCCAGCTATGTTCGATTGTGGCTTCAGGTCTTGGGTTAGTCATGATCCATTAGTGTGGGAAGGTAGGGAACACATGATCGGTGTGTTTATCTCCACCCAAACCTTTCCATTGGTGTGAAACCATGGGACACTTGAAGTGATTTTTCAATATGGCACACCCATACTAGAGTGGTGCAACATCTGTAGATTTTCAAGGGATGTTAACCTAGACAAAACCATCTAGGATAAAGGTTTCTTGGTTTGGAGGTTATGACAGTAGGGCTAGATATTCTTCTGGGCAGATTCAGTTCATGGCAGAGCCTCAGGTCAATGGTCATTCTCATGGAATGATCACCAGTAGAATCTGATGCGGGGCCTATGACAGTTCAAGGTATCATTCTTATTGCATCATAATTAGTTATTATTCTATTTGATATCAGTGCCTCTATTTCTTTTTATTCTTCTTGCCTTTTGTATGTGTTGAAATCTCTAACTGAGATTATTCCTTAGGCGATGTAGTTGGTGAAGCCACTTCGTAAGAAGCGAGATCAGGGTTTCAGGTGTCTATCTTGTGCACTTACCATGTCAGGGGTCGAGCTGGAATGTGATTTCCTAGTTTTGTAAATGGATCTATTTGATGTAATTCTTCGTATGGATTGGATGGTACATTTTCATGAACACATCAATTGTTATCAATGGTGAGTTTGTTTTGTGGAACCTAAAGGAAGTACCCAGGTTTTTTAAGGTGAATGGGATCCTCATTCAAGACATTATAGACCACCACTCATAGAATTGTGAAGTCTCATTTTTCATATCTCGTCACTCGTGTTGGAGGATCACAATAGGAATTTATTATAATTGAGATGGTTCATTTGTGACATATTTGTGTTGAAAATCTATTTTTGTGATAGGTGTCCATCTCAAATACCCATCGTGGACGAATGCATAGCAAATATAATTATCTACGATAGTCTATAATAGAAAGATTTTTTTGCGACGAATATACAGTTCGTCACAAAAAAATCCTGAAATATTATTTATAACCCTTTTGTGATGATTCGTTACAAAAATATTTTGTTAAGGATTATTTATCCATTGCAAAAAAACCTTTTTTAAAAAATAAATAAAATTACAAATATTTAAAAAAAATAAAACACAAAAAAAAGTAATACATCATTTCAAATATAACATGTCTATCATACCAAATTACAAAATAGTTATAAAAATATTTAGAAATCATAAACTGTTATCTGTTGGAGGAGGATCACTAAATAGACCAAGGGGAGGAAACTCTATACCAACACCACGTGCAAGTCAATGCATATACTCCATCATCTCCTCATCTCTCAGACTCTGCTGCTCAATCTCCTCCTCCATCTACTTTTTCATATGTTGAATCATCTCATCCTGAGCTCTCAACCTCTCCTCATAATGTGCATTAGATGATGGCATCGATGATGACTCTTCATGATATCCCTTTACGCTCACTGATGTCATTTCAAAAGTACCATAATAACTCTTAGGTTTCAGTCAAGAACTAATATCAATCAATCAACCTTTCTCGACACCCTGTGAAGTCACCTATATCTAAGCCCCCTCATTGAAACCCGAATCAGTAGTGAAATCTTATTCAGCCCCATCTTGAATCTCTTGTGAATTATAAGTCCCTTCCTCATATGTTTCCTTTAAATATAATGAAAAATTATAATAACAATAAAATTAATATTGATGAAATTATTTAACAAAATCACTAACCACAATATAGAACTATTGTTCACCTACAACTTCTCCTATATGGGGATCAAAATATATCTTCTTATACACTTTAAAATCCGTAATACATGGGTTAGTAGCGACATGTATAATATAACAAAAATTTTATAGTTAAAATAAATATACATTAATAAATAAAATCACTTACAATATGTCGTCGATGTATGCCAAATGTACGACTCTTGATCCTATGGGTGACCTCTTTCCTCCCCCGGCTCTGACATCCAGCTGATGATCTCCTCCTAAAAGTCTCTCGTATCCAGAAGGATCACAAACCATCCCATACCTGATGTAACATCCCTGAAAAATTGAGACTTAAAAGGCTAAATGTTACTACCCATGTCAACAAGGTGCACCTTTCTTTTCGGAAGCCTACCTGATTAGAACTCCACAATTAAGCATGCTTGGCCTGGAGTAGTAAACAGGATGGGTGACCTTCTAGGATGTTTCCCACGGTGTGTGTGAGTGAGGACAAAACACATTGAAAGAACATGTGTTGGCCTATGGGGACAGTCATTAGTCTGATAAGTGACCCTAGTGAGTAATATCCTATGGTGTGTTGGGAGGGCAACCAAGGTATTACAGGAGACCCATGGGGTCATATGACAAGGTACATGGCCTAGGGAGGCAGGTTTTGACAAATGGTATCAGAGCCAATACCCAGTCGGAAGTACTTAGGCACTACTTGGGTTTGAGGCTTGGGGTCCACAACGAGGGAGTTTTGCTTTAAAGGGGTGGATAATGTAACATCCCTAAAAAAGTGAGACTTAAAAGGCTAAATGTTACTACCCATGTCAACAAGGTGCGCCTTTATTTTCAGGAGTATACTTGATTAGAACTCCATAGTTAAGCATGCTTGGCCTGGAGTAGTAATCAGGATGGGTGACCTTCTGGGAAGTTTCTCAGGGTGTGTGTGATGACAAAACACACTGAAAGATCATGTGTTGGCCTGTGGGGACAGTCATTAGTCTGATAAACGAACCTAGTAAGTAATAGCCTATGGTGTGCTGGGAAGGCAACCAAGGTATTATAGGAGACCAATGGGTGACCTTATGGGAAGTTTCTCAGGGTGTGTGTGGGTGAAGACAAAACACACTAAAAGAACATGTGTTGGCCTGTGGGGACAGTCATTAGTCTGATAAGCGACCCTAGTGAGTAATAGCCTATGGTGTGTTGGGAAGGCAACCAAGGTATTACAGGAGACCCATGGGGTCAGATGATAAGGTTCATGGCCCGGGTAGGTGGGTTTTGAGAAATGGTATCAGAGCCAATACCCAGCCGGAAGTGCTTAAGCACTGCCTAGGTTTGAGTCTTGGGGTCCACAACGAGGGCGTTGTGCTTTAAAGGGGTGTATAATGTAACATCCCTGAAAGAGTGAGACTTAAAAGGCTAAATGTTACTACCCATGTCAACAAGGTGCACCTTTCTTTTTGGGAGCCTGCCAGATTAGAACTCCACAGTTAAGCATGATTGGCCTGGAGTAGTAATCAGGATGGGTGACCTTCTGGGAAGTTTCCTAGGGTGTGTGTGATTAAAAAACACACTGAAATAACATGTGTTGGCATGTGGGGACAATCATTAGTCTGATAAACAACCCTAGTGAGTAATATCATATGGTGTGCTGGGAAGGCAACCAAGGTATTACTGGAGACCCATGGGTGACCTTCTAGGAAGTTTCCCAAGGTGTGTGTGAGTGAGGAAAAAACACACTGAAAGAACATGTGTTGGCCTATGGGGACAATCATTAGTCTGATAAGCGACCCTAGTGAGTAATAGCCTATGGTGTGTTGGGAAGGCAACCAAGGTATTACAGGATACCCATGGGGTCAGATGACAAGGTTCATGGCCCGGGGAGGTGGGTTTTGACAAATGGTATCAGAGCCAATACCCAGTCGGAAGTGCTTAGGCACTGCCTGGGTTTGAGGCTTGGGGTCCACAACGAGGGCGTTGTGCTTTAAAGGGGTGGATAATGTAACATCTCTGAAAAAGTGATACTTAAAAGGCTAAATGTTACTACCCATGTGAACAAGGTGCGCCTTTATTTTCGAGATCCTACCTGATTAGAACTCCATAGTTAAGCATGCTTGTCCTAGAGTAGTAATCAGGATGGGTGACCTTCTAGGAAGTTTCCCAGGGTGTGTGTGAGGACAAAACACACTGAAAGAACATGTGTTGGCCTATTGGGACAGTCATTAGTCTGATAAGCGACCCTAGTGAGTAATAGCCTATGGTGTGCTGGGAAGGCAACCAAGGTATTATAGGAGACCCATGGAGTCATATGACAAGGTTCATAGCCCGGGGAGGCGGGTTGTGACACCTGAGTTAATATATAGTTGGGATGATGGGAGATTCAATACTTATCAAAGATGGTAGCACAAGCTTTATCCATATCACACTTTCTAATATTGTGTTGAAACTGATGAAAGCACTCGTGTAAATAAGGTGAGACTTAAAAGGCTAAATGTTACTACCTATGTCAACAAGGTGCACCTTTATTTTCGGAAGCCTACCTGATTAGAACTCCACAGTTAAGCATGTCTGGCCTGGAGTAGTAATCAGGATGGGTGACCTTCTGGGAAGATTCCCAGGGTGTGCGTGAGGACAAAACACACTGAAAGAACATGTGTTGGCATGTGGGGACAATCATTAGTATGATAAGCGACCCTAGTGAGTAATAGCCTATGGTGTGCTGGGAAGGAAACCAAGGTATTGCAGGAGACTCATGGGGTCAGATGACAAGGTACATGGCTCGGGGAGGCGGGTTGTGACACCTGAGCTAATATATAGTCGGGATGATGGTAGATTCAATACTTATCGAAGATGGAAGCACAATCTTAATCCATATCACACTTTCTGATATTGTGTTGAAACTGACTAAAGCACTCATGTATACAAGTATTTCATGCCTTTTGGATAGGACCTCTTTGACTATCAGAAATCGGAGAAAAATAAATTATGCAAGACAATTAAAAAAATATGTTAGTAATTAAATAAATTTTAAAAAAGTATATATTATGTAATAACATACAATCTAGTGGTTGAAAATTTGGTCACGCATAGCGATGGGTAATAGGTCCTATGACACCCATGGATCAGAAAAATAATTTCTCAAAATTGCACCAACCTGGAAAATGGCTAAATGCAAAAAACTATGAAAATTGAAACAAATATATAATCATAAAATTATTATCAAAATTAATACACTTAACTAATATAAAATAAATTTCTTATTAAATAATTAAAAATTCCTCTATAAACACGAATAAAAATTAATAGATGGTCATCTCTATAGAAAAGGATTTGGAATCAGTAATCGAGCAACACTACACCCCCTTCTAGAAGGCACACTAGCCTGAGGGGGAGAATATGAATTGGGTTCATCATCAGAAAGTCTAGCATCAGTGATAGAATATAATAAATCATCATGGGGATCATCTCTATCCATCTAAAACAAATATTCTCACCTCAAAGAGATTGTTTAAATGGATATGAAATATAAAAAACTAATGAATGTCAGAATAAAATAATGTTACCTATAACATATTGTTAATATAAATATGAAATTTAAAAAAATAATAAATATTAGAATATGATAATTACCTATAACTAAAGACCTAAATATAATACATCAATTGTTATCTTCATCACCTTTTTCATTTACATCAATGTCTTCATCCTCATCTTCATCATTGTCAACTTCCATATGACTTTTAGATTCATCATCCCTTATTACTTCATCAACATTATCTGTATCATTGGCCCTTAATTTAGGGTTTTAATCATCAATATTTATATCCCCTCGGGTAAGAGATATATTTTGGGATGTTTGTTAAAAAAATTCAATATGTTGCACTTCCACGGAACCATTTTTATTTTCAATAAACTGATTTTCATGTGATTTCATTTTAATCACACTCCACCAGTCATTCAAATATTTTAAAACATCATAGTAATTTTCATAGTAAACTTGATTTGATTGATGTGCCAATATAAATAGTTCATTTGATGAAAGAAGACTATTATATTTAATCTCAACGACTCCATGTCATGGATGAATTAACAACCCCTAATCAATATCAAACCAATGACATTTAAGCATAGTAAAATAATTTGGTCCCAGATAACATAACTCAATTATTTCATCTAGAATACCATAAAAGTCAACTTCACTTTACTTATAATGGTATCCTTTCAAATTAACACCACTATTAATTTATTTCTTTGAGTCTCCATATATGCATGTATGAAATCAAAATCCATTAACCACATGCCCATTATAATATTTTACCAATTTTGATGGAGGGTTTTTTAGAACACATAATTGAATGTCAATTTTATTTTCATGTTGTGTTACCTATAAACAATAAAAATTATTAATAATAGATATCATTAAAAATTTGATTTATTATTCCATTGAAAAAAAATTACTTACTAGTCTTTGAAACCAATATGCAAAATTTTGTTGCCAACGTTTCACAAGAGCAGCAGATGTAATTTGTAGAAATTGATTTTTTATATGGTAATCATATATTCAACAAAAAAGTTAATGTAAATAAATAGATATTTTATAAATATTTAATGAAATAATAAAAAGGTAGTACTTACTGCACAAATCGTGTCATTTCTTCATAATTTGGTAGAACATAAGTGTGAGCTATGTGCAATTATTCACCTGTAAGTCATCACTCATGATAACCACTGAAACCAAGATCGGGCTGATTAAAAACTGAAAACTAATGGTTTGTGTCATCATCAACATTTTTCTCATTTTGTCCTATCCTATTATGTTTTGAAGGATATTCCGACTGAAAATAATAAGAGAAAAAATTTGAAATTTCCTCCTGCAAGTATGCTTCTGCAATCGACCCTTCAACTAATGCTTTGTTATGTAATTCCTTATTTAATTTTTTTCATACATATCTCAAATGGATACATCCACCAAAATTTTACTAGCCCTAAACATTTATCTTCATGTGAAAAATGCAATATTAAATGTTCCATGGAATTAAAGAAGCTCAGTCGGAATATTTTCTCCAATTTACATAAAATTAAAACAATATATTTTTTTAGGGAATTCAATGTATTATGATATAATTTTTCTACACAAATATCTCAGAAAAAAATGATATTCTATTCAACATATCCCATATTGAATAATTCAACATCCCTCTAAGACCAATAGGTAATAATCTTTCAATGATGACATGACAATCATAACTTTTTAACCCGGTAATATGCGTATTTCTAACGCAATGAGACAAATTAGAAGCATAACCATATGGTAACCTCAAATATCTAATCCATTAACAGAATAATAAATATTTTTCTTTACTAAGTGAGTAGGATTTTTTTGGATTCATTAATTTGTGTGATCTTTCATCTTCAAATAATTCAAGTTCAAGATGTCTTCAAATCTAAGAAATATCTAATCGTGACTTTACATTATATTTGGTCTTACCAGGTGTGTCCAACATTATATTAAATGTGTTATCAAAAACATTCTTCTCAATATGAATTACATCTAACAAGTTATGAACCAACAAATCAGACCAATATGGAAGGTCCCAAAAAATACTCCACTTTATCCAATTATGATCTCTCCCAAAACCATTTATCTTTTTCTTCTTTATGGTTGGTCCAAAAGTAATATGAGGTGATGCAGAGACAATATAATTTACTTGATTACTTGAGAGCACTATTGGAAGTGTGTCTGTTTCAATTTGACCTTTTGTAAAATTATTTTTGTTTCTTCAAAAAGGGTGATCCGTAGGAAGAAATATCTGATGACAATCAAAATAACTAACCTTTCTCCCATTACAAAGCATGAACACTTTGTTCTCATCCATGCAGTATGGACATGATTTTAGACCATGTGTGCTCCATCTAGATAACATACCATATGCTATAAAGTCATTGATCATCCATATTAATGTAACCATCAATATAAAATTTTGATCTATAGTTATATCAAATGTAGTAACACCATTGTTCCATAGTGAAATTAACTCATAAATTAGTGGTTTTAAATAAAGATCAATATTCTTCTTTAGATGTCCTAGAATTAACAGTGTCAAATATATATATATGGTTCCTTCATCAACATTCAAAGAGGCAAGTTATAAGGAGTAATAAAAACTAGCCAATAAGAATATTGACTGTCGTAAGCACCATATGGACAAAAACCATCAGTAAAAAGGCTCAACCATATGTTACAAGGTTATGCAGCAAAAGAAGGATGTGTTTGATAAAAAAATTTCCATGAGTCATCATCACATGAATGATTTAAGATTTTTGTAATAGAAATATTTTATTTATGCCATTTCATAAATCCAATTGTGTTGTGAGACATAAATAAACGCTATAAATGATGTATAATTGGAAAATATCTCAACTATTTCACAGCAAATCTAGCCTTTACTTTTTGTGCCTCTTTATACCTTGATTCTTCACATGTTTCAAAATTAACCAAAGATTAATATTCACCATAATATAAGATGCAGTCATTTGAACATGCATGGATCTTATGATAACTAGGACCCAATTTATAAACCAACCTTTTACTTTCACAGAAACTTGCAGGTAATGTATTTTTTTCAGGAAACAATGAATTAACCAAAGATAAAATTTGATTGAAAAAAATTATTAGACATTCAAAAATCTGATTTAATAGCCATAAATTTTATAACATCTTCAATTTTACTCATTTGGATTCTCAAATATAAGGCCTCCTTAGTAGATTGCAACAAATCTTAAAAATATGAAGGTTCAGATTTAGGATTTTGAATGTCATTCTGATTTTTTGTTTCAGGAATAAATAGACCAGCTGCCTCATGTATTAAATTATGAAATGATAGATCTGGAACCAAAAAATTTGTATTTTATACTGAACTCTTTTCACCATGTTGATACCAAAAAATATAATCTTTCCAAAAACCATAACGCAATAGGTAAATTCCAACATGGTCAAATGTTTTGAATATCTTAAGACCACATTTCTGACATGGATATTTAATTGTTCCTTCAGAAACAAAATCATAATTTGACGATAAAAATGATATAAATCCTTCAACACATTCAATGTAGATAGGATTTAAACCAGATCCATTTAAATTTTAGTGATTATTTATCTAACAAAGATCATGTAATAGATACTGTTGTCTACATCCCGCATCCATAGTTATCTAAAAACAACAGGAATAAGAATAATTATTGTTGATAATTTTGACTAGTTTCAAATTATTATTATATTTTACCATTTTGAAATATTCTATGAAATATGAGTAGAGTGAGGCACTGGGTTAACACTATTTTACGGGGAACGTAGAGGCTCGGTGTAGATAGAAATAAAAATATTAAATATATTATATAAGACACATTCTATCTTTTGAAAATAATTTAATATCTCTTGAATGGTTTCACATATGATAAATTGGATATCATTGTTGGGTCTGGGGTGTGGGGTTTATCCTAGACACGACATTAGATTTATGAGCGACAGGTAGTTACATTGAATGCGAGGGAAATTCATTTAATATTTTTATTATAAATTATTATAAAAATTAAATATATCTTTCAAACTATATATTGTATGACAAATCGTAGATCACCGTTGGGTCCGGGATGTGGGGTTTAACCTAGGTGTGATGTAACATTTTTTAGTGTCGACTATTTCGTTACATCGCATGTGGGGGTATCATTTTTAATCTTTTATTAATATTATTTATAAAATTATATATTTTTATCTATAAATATATATTAAAATATTAATACAAACTATTAATACAGATTATTTTAATTAATTAAACATTTATATGAAATTATTATTAATTAATTAATAATTACTATATATATATCAAAATAAATTATAAATTATGTAATAAATATTATTAATTATGTAATGATTATTATTTATTTATTTAAATTATTATTATAATTTTAATAATTACTATATATATATATCACAATTCCATAATTAATATAAATACATAAAATATATTCTAACTCGTTTTTAAATAAATATATAAATATCAAATCTATATAAACATATATATATATAATTTTATTACCTTGAATTTATAATTTATATAAATAATTTCTAAATAAAATTGAGTTCATATTTTTGAACTAATAATTAATTTGAATTCATAATTATTTAAAATTAATAATTTTTGAATTAATAATTTTTACCCTAGATGTATTATAATAGTTGTGAAAGTCGGGTATTTTTACAACATATATATGAAATATTAATACTAATTATGTTGATTAATACAACATTTTATACATTTTATTATGAATTTCTAAACATTATTATATTTTATTTTAATTTTTTTACAAATTATTATAATTTTATAATTATCACTAATATTTATAATTTATTAATAATAAATACTCATGAATTATTACAAATTATAAATTATTTATTGATTTTTACTAATTATTTAAATTCATACTACATTTTTAATAATTAAATATTTTAAAAAAAAATTATAATAATTATTTATATTTGTTATATTGTTTTAAAAACTATTACAAAAAATTATCCTAATTTTTATTAAATAAGTTTTTACTAAATATTTCATATTTTCAATTGACATTATTTTTCAATTATACTTTTTTTAACATTTTTTTATAAAACAAAATTATTATAAATAATGTTTTATTAAAATGTTTTCTTTAAATTAATTTTTTCAACATTATTAAAAATAAATCAATTATATTTATACATACAAATATTCATACATACATACATACATGCATGCATGTGCACCAAGAAAAATTATTATAAAAAATGTTATTATAAACAAATATTATTATAAACAATATTATGCACGCGCAAAAAAAATTAACATAACAAATGTTTAGACATACAAATATTTAGACATACATACACATGCGCATAATAAAAAAATTGGAACTTGTAATCAAATGAAAGGAATAATAAAACCAAAAAAAATAATCAATAAAGAACGGGTAAAATTATGATTAATTTCCCGCAACCTTAAAACATAAATTTATATAAAAAGTTGTATTAATTAATATAAATATATAAAATATGTTTTGGTAATTTTTTTAACACTTCTACATAACAAATTTATATATACATATATATAAATATACATACATACATACATACATATATGTATATATATATATCACAAACCATAAACATATTTTTAAAATCATTTATAGATATATATATATATATACACGTTTTAATATATATATATATATATATACACATAAACATATATCAAAATTAACATGATACACAAACATATTTATATATATATCTCTACAAATACAAATACAAAACACATATAAATATCAAAAATAAAAAATTGCCTGAATTCTTAAAAATTAATTAAAATGCATTATACGAACTAGATTAAACTCAAAAAAAATATTAATACAATTGCGTCACTCCTAAATATCAAATAAAGCATGAAAATCAGATAAATTTCTAAATTTAAGGTTTAATTATACCAATATATTTGACACTGAACCCAAAATGTGAAAAAAACTAACCATATTAAAATCAAAATAGAAATTAATGTAATTACATCTATCCTAAATATCAAATATAGCATCAAAATAAGATAAATTTATAAACCTAGAGACCAAACTAGTATATTTAACATTGAACCCAAATACGTTAAAAATGATGGAAAATGTAAGAGGAGTCTGTACCTTGAAGATCTAAGCTGGAATCTGCAAAAAAAATGGGAAGAACGGAGCCGCACAGAGCTAGGGGAAATTGGTCGGTCGTAGGGTTTGTTGCAGGAGAGGGAGCAGGAAGAAATAAATGAGAGGAAAAATAAAAGGAGGTCACATGCAGTGTTCAAATGATGGGGTTTTTTGCGATGGGTTATTTGTGATGTAATTAATGTTATCCTAAATATTATTTCGTGAAGATTATTTGCGATTTACACTATGTTCTGTCGCAAATAATCCAAATCCTAGAGGAATTTGTGATGGAGAACAAAATCTATTGCAAATGCCCATCGTGATTACTTTTCACATTGGTCGGCGGGAATGCACACCAAAAATAGTTGCGACAGACTATTCATTCCATCGTAAATAATAATAGAAAATCCACTATTTTTATGGGTCAATTGGCCGTCACAAATTACCCATTACAAATGTCTGAAATTATAGTAGTGGATGGTGATAGTGGTCCAAAATCCGGATTACCTCCTCTAATGGATGAGTTCCCAGAGGTGTTTCCAGAGGATTTATTGGGTTTACCCCCAGAGCGGGATGTGGATTTCACCATTGATTTGGAACTAGGAACATAGCTGATATCACTTACCTTGTACCATATGTACTCCACCGAGTTAAGGTAATTAAAGGTATATTTGGATGATTTGGAATCCAAAGGATTCATTCACCCGAGCATCTCACATTAGGCCTCCCCAGTTCTATTTGTGGAAAAGGCTGATGGATCTCTCCAATTTTTTATTGATTATTGGAAGCTGAATAATGTGACAATCAATAACAAGTAACCTTTTCCCCATATTGTTGACCTTTTTGACTAACTTAAGGGGGAAAGGTGGTTCTCCAATATTAATTTTTGTTCTGGGTATCACCAAGTCAAAGTTAGAGAGGCTGATGTTTTGAAAACAGCCTTATGAAGTTGGTATGAACATTTTGAGTGCTTGGTAATGACTTTAGAGTTAAAAATTGATCTAGAGGTCTTTATGGAACTCATAAATAGGGTATTCCACTTGTATCTTTATTCCTTTGTCTTGGTATTCATGGATGACATCCTGGTCTACTCAGGAACTAAGGAGGAACATGAGAAGCATTTGATGATTGTGCTAGGCACCCTTTGGAATCATCGTCTCTATGTGAAGTTTCCTAAGTGCACCTTTTGGATCGGGGAGGTAAAGTTCTTGGGTCATGTGACCTCAGAGCGAGAGGTTTAAGTGGACCCTGAGAAAATCGATGTAGTTATATCATGGGAACAACTGAAGAATGTTTTTGTAATTAGAATATTTTTGGGCCTGGCAGGGTATTACAGGTGGTTTATTTGATATTTCTCTCATATTTCTTCATCCATAACATATATTATACAGAAAGGAGTAAAGTTTGAATAGAGCTCTAATTTCAAGATTCCTTTAAAGATCTTAAGTGGTACTTGACCATTTCCCCTGTTTTAATTTTTCTAGATTCTAGAAAGGGGAATGTTGTCTACTATATTACCTCAGGTATGGTTCTTGTGTGTGTGCTGATACAGGATGTGCATGTGGTGGTGTATGGTTCTCTCCAACTTTGAACGCAGGAAAAGAATTACCCAACCCATGAACTGGATTTATCAGCGGTGATTCATGCCTTGAAGACATGGTGTCATTATCTTTTTAAGGATAATTTTATACTTTATTCAGATCACAAGAGATTATCCAATATTTTATCCCAGAAATATCTGAATTTTACGTAGTATCGTTGGATTTAATACCTACAAGTGTTTGATTTTGATATAGTTTATACCTCAGACAAAGGTAATGTGGTGGAAGATGCTTTGAGAAGAAAAGTGCTAGTGCATACATTTAAAGAGTCTAATGATGAGTGTACTTTGATGATTATTTTTTCAAAATTTCATATCAAGGACAAGGAGCACAGTAGAGGTTTTTTCTTAGCTAGTGTTCAGCTGAAACCTTCCCTTATAGAGTTGATTCGGCAAGATCAGTTGAGTGATGAGTTTTTTTTATCATTCTATGTAGTTCCTAAATGGTGGAGAGGTGCCTTGTGATTGGTCATTCTCTCCTGAGGGATTTGTTTTCTTTAATGATTTCTTCATGGTTCCATTTTGTTTGAAGAATTTGGTGACCCAAGATATCCACCAATCCTAGTGGTTTGTTCGTCCTAGTTCCACAAAATTGTTTTATGATGTGAAATAATGGTTTTGGTGGCCAGTCATGAGGCAGGACATAGCTGAATTTGTATTGTGTTGTTATACTTATCAACAGGTTAAAGAATAACACCAAAGGCCCTAAATTTTTCTTCAGCCACTTTCCATTCCTACCTAGAAGTGGGATGATATTTACATTGATTTTATTGTTGTATTACCTCATTAATGCTGAGGATATAATTCCATATATGTAGTGATTGATCACCTGACCAAATCAGCTCATTTCATTCCAATCAAGGATTCAACCAAAGTGGATGATTTGGTTTAGTTGTACATTCAAGAGATAGTGAGTCTTCATGGTGTTTCTTCATCTATTGTTTCAGATAGGAACCCTCAATTTACCTCATTGTTTTGGTAAGGTCTTCATAAGGTGATGGGGTCACAGGTCAAGTTGAGTACGGCATACCACCCTCAAACAGATGGTCAGCTAGAGTGGGAAAATCATATCTTGGAAGACATGCTTTGAGAATGTGTATTGGATTTTGGAGGCTTGTGGGATAGACATTTGGGGTTGTTCAAGTTTTCATATAATAATAGTTACTGATCCTCAATTAGAATGATTCCTTTTGATGAGCTTTATAGTCAGTCGTGTTTCTCCCCTTTTTTTGGGCTGAGATGGGTGAGACCTCGTTGTTGGGACTGAGCCTTGTGAAAGAAACATCTAGTAAAGGTAAGTTGATTAGATAGTGTTTTTTGATAGTGTAGAGCTATTATAATTCTTATTCTAATTAGAGGCACTGAGCTTTATATTTTTCTATGGGTGATCAGTTGTTCTATAAAGTGTCACGTCATTTGGGTCATCATCATTTGGGTAGGTAAGGGAAGCTAACAAAAATCTATGTTAGACCTTTTAAGATCACTAAGAGGGTTGTTAATATGTCATACATGTTATATTTTTCCTCTAAGTTGATATAAATTCATGACGTCTTCCATGTATCTCATTTGAAAAAGTATAATTTGGATCTGTCTCATGTGATGAATTGGGATGATTTGGAGTTATATCATGATTTGTTCATGTTCGAGCGACCAGTGTTGACTGTGAATTATCAAGATAAATTGATTAATGGGAATCTCATGCCATTATTATAAGTTATTTGGAATCAGGTAGTGATGATTATGAGACTTGGGAGCAAAAGTTATGGGTTGGGGAGGAGTATCTGTTTTTGTTCTCTGATCAGGATTTGGAGTGACTTTCTAGGGGTGGAAAATTTTCATGGTGGGGATAATTGTCACATTTGTGATTTTTTTTGAGTTATTCCATTTTTTATTATTGGTTTTTTATTTATCCCTTGGGTTCCCCATGGGTTTGTTGAGAAAAATGGATTTTTTGAGCTCGGTAATAGGTGTTGTATGATTGGAGCACGGTTAAGGGAAAATGTGTTTCATTCTCTAAGAAATCATGTGGAATGTTCCTATTGGACAGTGAGGGACACACAGTTTCCATATGGTTTAGAAAACCATTCGGGCTCACCATGTAGTATGTTTCTCTAGGATAGTGAGGGACACACAATTTTCACATAGTTTGGAAAACCATGTGGGCTAACTGTGCGACCTGTTCGGGGTCATAAAAAATTGGAAAATTACCCTTTTGACCTCTTACAATTTAACTCTAAAACACCTATAATCTGAACCCTATGGGATTTTTATCCATTGGATCCTCCCCCAAAACTTATTTAAGCCTTTAAACATCAATCTTTCAGTGGTTTTGGCCCCAGTTCTTCAATAGATCATCAAGAAAGTCATTGTTTATTTATTTTCTCCCTTTTTCTAGAGTTTCTCTGCTCTCTTTATTGGGTTCTACTTTTTTAGTGGGATTTTGGACCTAATGGTGCTTCGATCTTCTGTCTTTTGGGGAAATCAGGATGGTTTTTGTTCAATATTGACTTTATAGGGTCTTATTGAGGTGTGGTTGTGTTTTTCCACTTGGTTCCAGAAGTTTCCAAGCTTGAGGTAGGTGGTTCCATGATTTTACATTATTAGATGATTTTGGATTACTTTCTTGGTTATTTGAATGTATTATATTGATTTTTTTCATGGTGAGAAACATTTTTTAAAAATTAATTAAGATAAATATGTGATGAGAGTTTATTTTTCTAAACTAAAGTGGTTATGTTTCATGTGTGCTTTAGTGTGGTACTTCTTGAAAGAGTTTTATGATTTTTTTGAAATGTGAGAAATGTGTTTTCAAAGGTATTTGAAGGTGAGAATTTTTTGAACGTTGGTTTTCTAAAAGAAATGGGTTTTTTTCCATGTGAGATTCTTTATGGTGCACATTAAATTTCATTTGTGAATTGTATAAGTGATGTGAAGAAAATTTTAAAAATGGATTTTTTTTGGGTGGATTTGAAAGGGGATCTTCCCATGGAAATTGTGGGATTTTATATGTGACCTTCTTATTGTGTTTCCAAATGGAGTTCATGAATTATTAAAGTGGTTCAAAATTTATTTTAAAATGGTATTTGTGTGCGTATGAAATAAGAAGTGGTTCTATTTATGAAAAATGGTGGTTTCTATATGAACCTTGATCGTTGTATTGAAGTGAATTGTGAAAGAGGTAATTTACCTGTGTGTTCATGATGATTTTAATGTGTATATGAAACTAATGATTTATGTGATATGTGATATTTAATTTGAGAACAAAGGGAATCCATGGTATCTATATTGGATTACTAGAACTAGTATGCTAATTTATTTGAAAGTGGTTGAGTCCTACATTCTTCTAGAAGGATGGACTATAAAACACTAACTAAACATGTGATATGATTGGAGACCACTAGACCTTGGGATGGGATCCCCTCTATAGGCTCATGCATCAGAACTGTATTGCTTTTGAATTATGATATGGAGACCACTAGACCTTGGGATGGGATCCCCTCTATTTTCTCATGCATGAGAACATTGTTGGTTTTGGTTTGAGTATTTTGATCACCAAGGTATGAGGTTCATAGGGTCCCACTTATTCTAGTTACCTATAGGGATTTCCCATGGTGATCTATTTTGAGATGATTCTTATGTGATGTGGTTCTAACCATCAATATATGGTGGAAATTGTGTGTTATTAATTTCAAATAAAGATTCTTTTGAGAATTGTTTTTCCTTAATAATGTTTTTCTAAAAATGTTTTCTTTGAAATATTCCTTGAAAATGTTTCCAAATGTTCTTACCATAATGTGCATGTTGTTTTATCTTCTAATGTTATATCATGGAATCCTTATTTTGGGTGTTATCCTACTAGAATTTTTCTCACACCCTAGATACACCTTTGGGTGTATGTATACTTTTTTATGTATGACCCAGGTAAATACAATATATTTTGTGGTAGTAATGGTGGATCTGATTGCTAGTGTTCTACTTCTTGTAGGTGTTAGTGGTGGTGTCTTGAGGGTGATAACACTCTTTTTACATGGATGTTTTTTGGGATTTTTTTTTCTCTTTCTATTGTGGTATTTGGGTTTTTGGTTAAAGTTGTAAAATTTTGAATTGAGAAATTGTTGTATTTCCTTTGGTTATAATTATCAGTTATGTGATGTTTTATTCCTAGGGGTTTTTATTGTTATATTTGTGGGTGAAATACTTCACAAAGTTTATTTTTTATACCCAAACACTAGTTTCTAGTGAGTGGGTATCGATAAAGCCCTTTGTTCCTTTCCTTGATCCAGGTCAGGTTTCAGTTTGTATGGAACCTTGGCTTAGTTTGTGACACTTTTTGTAGCCATGATTAAAACTGTATAAATTTAGAAAATGGCTTCTCCATTATCAAGGTTTTCAATGAAATATTCAAAACATATTCATTCTATTCCTTTATCTATGGATATATGGAAATATAATCTATAAATACTACCACAAACTTATCAAGTAAATCTCTAAGGGCTCTATTCATTGGATCCATGAAGATAATGGGGAAATTGGTAAGTTCAAATGGAATATTGAGAAAATTTTCAGTTTCCAAACCTTATATATAAGGTTCTATTAGGTATATCCTCCCTTTTATCCATTAAATGATGATATCCAAATTGAAGATCAATCTTTGGAAAGTATTTATCTTTTTATAGTTAATTAAAAAAATATATTAATATAAGAGAGAGGATACTTATTATTGATGGCAATCTTGTTAATTTTATTATAATAAATACAAAGATGCATCAACCCATCTTTCTTCTTAACAAATAGAACTATTTCACCCTATAGTGACACACTGGGGAATATGAATCCATTTTTTATATTATTTTATATTTTATTCTTCAATTCCTACAACTTGATTAAGGACATTCTATAAGGATTATTTGAAATAATCATAGCACCAGTTATGAGTTCTATTAAAAACTCAACCTTGTGATTCGGGGGAATACTAGGTAATTATATATGAAATACAACAAAATATCCCCAAATAATAGAAATATAATCAATATTTATTTTCTCCCCAACTATTTGAGATAAATACCCATCATTAATAAGTATTAATACTGATATAATGGAAGAAAATACCATTAAAATTTTGTGTTGATCCTCACACTAATATATTATTATATATTTATTCTAAAGATTAAATGTGACTTCCATTATTTAGAAATTAATATGGTATCTATTTATAGAGAGACAATACATAGCCAAAATTACATCAAATTTTACTATATGTAGAATAACAATGTTTTTAGGAAGCATATTCCCCCAAACTTTTATCAAAGAAAAGATATAGAATAGAGATTAAATCATCATATGATTAGTATTTTTCACCAATAAATCAATATATAACCATTGAGGTGGTGATGTGATACTCTTAGAAAAATATTCAGATATAAAAGAGTTTGTAAAACCTAAATTAAATACGAAATTTTTAGTTTTAAAGTGTGTGATAAGTGTACCTTTCACCACTTCATTATTGTGACCCACTTAAAAATTTGTTATCACAAAGGTATTCCCTTTTTCCTTTGAATAAGGAGGTTACTGACATCCATTATTTTCATTGAACCTTGGTTTGATACACTTTTTGTCATAATGACCATACTCCTTATAATTTAAGAATTGGAGTGTGGGTTGTGCATTTGGTAGAGATTTATTTTTCACACATATATCCTCAGCATTAAAGTGCTCAATGACCTTGTCTTACATAAATTAAATATTTACCTTTCCCTTGGATACAATTTCCCCTAATATTCTTATCACATTTTTAACATAAATGAATATTAATTTTATTTCCTCTATGGGTTTTATTATTTGAATCTCTTTAAAAAACCATTTTTATCTTTTTATCCCTAAAACCATAAGAATAATGAGATTCTCCATACTCTATTTATAACTTGAGATCACATTATATGATTTATTTATAGTTATCAAAGTATCTTATAGCTAGTTCCTTTCAGAGTCTTGGTTTTAATCCACTTAATAATTGATCAATTTTACTTTCATTATTGATGATAAAACTATAATTGTAACTTATTAAACTGGGGAAATTTTTCTCATAAGTACCAATATATTCACCATCCTTATACTTTATTTCCATGATTTCCCTTTTCATTTTAGTATAAATATTTTCAAGAAAATGCTTATGCAAAAATACCTTCTTAAACTCTTCCCATTTCAGGAAGTCAATTTCTTCCACTTTCTTTTTATTTTTTGATAAGATTCCACCATTGATTTGTTTCACATTCTAATCTATACATAGATAAAACAAAATTAGCATGGTCTAATAACCATAGAATAGAAAATTTCTTTTATATAGAATTGATTTGATGCTCATAAATAAGTGGATCATATGACTTACTAAATGAAAGTGGTTACTTTCATATAAAAGACTCAATGGTGAGTTTTGTTTCCTTTATTTGTTTTTAATTTCAATATGATTTATGTTATGATTCATATCATAAGATATTTGGGTGATAATAGCAAAAAGATTTTGTATCCCATTTGGTTTATCATGAGTACGGTCATTTCATTGATTGTTGCATTTGTTATTAACATTATTCCTCCTAGTTCCAACCATTTAATAGAACTAAAAATCTTATTGAAAGTATAAAACATAAATAATTAGAGTGATAAATCATATGAAAATGAAAATCATTCTTAAGATGTCTTAAATTATTACACTTTCTTATCAACATATGAAACTTTAGTTTTATCCTATATCAATTTATATTATCATAGGTTTTCATAGGTTATATCCTCTCAATACTCATAAATTAATTTCCAAAAATAACTAAACCCTACTTTGATACCAACTAAGGAAACCTAAGAATCACTTATATAAATATTATGTTATTTTATATTATTATTCAATATATCTCACAAAAATAAATTCTCAATAACCATAAAGGTTTAATGTATTTGGACACCATATAAATAATAAAATTATTTCATGAAATATCTTCAATATATCCCACAAATTATATCTCAAATAGTACCTTTATTAGACATATCTTACTTAAAACCTTTCTTTATAACCTGGGAAAATGGAAACATAATAAAGGGTTATCTCATATACTCAATAAGGGTAAACATTGTAGATATCAATTTATGATCATAAGTGAGTATAAGATAAGTATAAGGTTATGAGAACATGATCATAACTTACAAAAACATACCCAATAAGTTATAGACCATAAATCATGAGTCATGAAATAAGTCTTTTCAAAATAAAATAAATGGGTCATGAGAGTAAAAAATCATCAAAAATCAATCATGATTGTTGAGAGAATATCATAAGTATAAGACATGAGTTTGGTCATGGACATTATAATATAAATCATATGTAAAAACCACCCACCAATACATTCATCACATATTAGGCTTCGATTAACCACTAGTGTACCTTTGTGGGCTTGGTCTAACTATATGTATACACTTTTAGTATTGGTTTAATCACCTGTATACCCTCTTGGTCTTAGGATAATCACATGTTTACCCTCTTTTGATTTGGTTAATAGTATGTTTACCCTTTTATATCATGAGATATAAAACATTAACCAATTAATTTGAGAGCTATAACAGACCTAAAAATCACATAATGACAAACAATACATATATATGACATAATATTACAAAAATATTCATCAATTTATCATAGTTTAATTAACTCATGGAGAATAAATGTGGTTAATTAAAATTTCCTCAAAACATAATCATAATCCATAAAAATATAGTATGTAGATGGTTTCATTATAAATTATCCACAATAAATAATATTAATCATTAAATTATGTTGAAATAGATGTAAAAAACTTTTATAAAAGTAATAGAAATGTGTTTTAAAAAAAACAGAAAACATTCATTTCTTTTAGTAACTTTTTTAAAAAAACTAAAAAAAATAAAATTTTATTTTCTTATTAAAAATTTCAAAAAAATTAAATGAATATTCATTATGAATAAACCACATGACATTGAGAAAATCCATTAATGTGGAAAACTTGGAAAAAATTATCACTTTTGTAAAGAAAGTCAAAAATAACATGTTCATAAAATGAAAAGAATATTTCTTTAAATAATTTATAAATAAAGTAAAATATAGTATAAAAATATATTTATAAATAATTTAAAATTATTTAATAACTTCTACAAAAAAAATTAAGAACATCATTATGGAAGAGAAATATTCTCGACTGAAAAAAAAAAATAAGGTCAGCTTTTCGTAAAAACATTATTTTAGTCCTTTTAAGTTCCAAATAGGGGGAAATGGAAAGAATACATGAAAACCATAAAATAACCTGATTATAAAAAATTTATGTGGTTTAAAAGATAAATAAAATAAAATTTCCTTTAATGGAAATTGAAACATAAATAATCCTAATAAAAAGTGAGATTGTAACATAAACCCTTACCTAAAGTCATGACTTGTTTCATACATACTCTAACATTCTATATAATAAGTTTATAATTACTAAAAATTTATAACATAAAAATATTCAAACTTATATTACTATATATAATTCCTTTATAATTTAAAATTTCCCATGTATTTACAATTCTTCATTATAATCAACATTTGGGTGTCAATAATTCTGTTTTCACATGTGTTTTGATTCAATGATTCTGATCCTAGCACATAAGTTATGGTTTCATCATATCAAAAATATTTATAATGACATAAATATAATATTTATTTATCATATATACTTTTATAACTATCCATGTAATGTGGTGATTAAAAACTAAATTACATCACTTCGTGGAGGCGGTAGTCCGTAGGTACATGTGGGAGATGTTTTAAATTTTCAATGGATGGAAATAAAATATAGTAAATAATAATATAAAATTATATAATCAAAATAATTTCATAAATATAATATACATATTCATTAAATACATCTAAATAACCATTCATGATAGGAAAGAATAAAAATGAAATACATCGCTTCATGGAGGCGGTGGTCTGCAAGTACGCATGAGTGACAGTTTCATTTTCATTTGATGGTTGTGAAGTATATAATGGTTATTAAATAAAAATAATAATTTTTAATTATATTTATAATAATAATTTCATCATATTAGGATGGATATAAAATATTTTGAGGTTTTTCAATAAGAAATAAACTTGAAAGAACTCGATTAAGTCAATTACCTCTTCCTCAAGTATCCTCATTTGGATTACACCTTAAACCTTACTAGGTTGGTATTTTTCTGATACCAAAACCTATAGTACATGGGTAGTATATTTGGGAATTTATTTTTTTAAATATTAGTAGATATAAGGTGCTCAAAGTGTGTGTATAAGTGAGGAGAGGAGGTCCCCTTTTCTAAGTAAGGGGAGTGACACCCTTGTAAATACCCTTAACTTTAAAATAATATAAACTATCTTTCATGGAAAATTGACACCAAATAATCAAAATATCAAATATAATTTCAAGTGAGTTCTAAATAAACTCAACCAATAAAATAAATATAATTTTTTGTGATTTTAGAAGTCTTATGTCTTAGTTTAACTCCTTTTAACCCATTTTAACCTTTACCATGATAACTTAACTTTTTACCATGGTAACCTAATTTTATGAAACAAAATAGCCAAATATGGAAATTATAATTAAAAATATGGAATGTATTATATCAAGTTAAACTTATAAAGGTGGTTTAAATAAATTCTAATGTATGTTCATAAAACGTGTAAAAACTATTTTTATAGAAAATATATCTTTAATAATAATAATGATTTAATTATCATTCCTTGTCTGGTAAGAAAAATTATATGAATGTTAATTTATGTGATTAAATATTTAATCTATAAATTTCTCTAAAATAATTTATAAATATTTATGAATTTAATTTATTAATATTAAATACATTGTACACATAAAAGATATTTTACTAAAATATATATATTTTTACCTTCAATTGATTTTATCTTCATTTATAACTAATTAATAATCAATTAATGAATGAAAATTAATTTTTATAAAGTTATAAAAAATAATTTTACATAAGTTTAATACTTTAAATAAGATTAGTTTACTTTTAAATAAAATAAATATAATAAAATATAGTTTGTAAATAAAAAATTCCCATTTAACTAAGAATTATTATACTATTATTAATTATCATTAATTAAACATTTAATGGATATAATTAATTGATTTTATTAACTATTAATTCAATTTTATCAATAATTTCTATTGATATCACTCCTCAAAAGTATTAAATTTAACAAAAATGCATAATTAACCAAAAAAGTTTATAAAAGTCTCTTTAGAAACAATGGTATTTCCTTTAGTGAATTTGAATATTTTTAAAAAGTAATTGATTTTATCTATTTTATTTTATTATCTAATAATGTCTTTCATTTTATATTTTAATAATAATTATTCACTTGTGTTCAATGTTGATTTTATCGCAAAAACACATCAAATTTATTAATGAGAATATATTCTAAAATCATGGAGTGTTACACATTTGACAAGATACCAGCTTTAGGATGTCATAACAAAATCATATCCCCTTTCATATGCTTATTATATCAACTCAGTAATATATACATGTATTCAACACTAGTAATAATCAAGATACATTACATGACATTCCAAATGAGGCATAGAACATAACATAACCAAGGTACGCTAATTTGAAATCCAAAAATAGAAAAAGGCATATCATTATCAAGGATTTATTAATGAAAATACAAACAAGGTATAAAATCATAATGTACATATTTATGATCGGATATTCCAAACCTGACATCAAAAATATCTATTCATGGCATATTACTTAGAAATCCAATCATGGAATAAAAAGTACATGATTATGGCATATTTATTGAAATGAAAAACATAAAATAATAAGTACATATTCAAAGAAAGCTAAATCGGTCAAATAAAAAAATAACTAAGGGTTTCCATAACATAACTTAAGTATATTAACTTGGGAAATCTAAACAAATCAGTAAGGTTTAGCATAGAAAACATAAGCATATTAATTTAGTCAATCAAAATAAATCACTAAGGGTGCACATAACATAACTGGAGCATATAAATTTGGGAAACCCAAACGAGGCACTATGAAAAATGTAATTAAGGAATAATATATTATAGTCTAGTAAAAAACATGTTTCATGCCAATTTATTAGTCATGTTAAATAATACTAAAAACATATATTAAAATAAAGGTTTTCATTTCAGTTTGAACACTTATGTCACCCAAATCTAAAGTAAGGGAGTTTTATATTTTAAATATTTTGCACTTAATAATAATTTCATTAATGTTATAATGGAAGGATATATTTTACTAATACATAATAAAAAGAAAAATATATAAGGTTATGGTTACATAAATAACATATTGAACCTTTAAAATATATGTAAAAAACCAAGTTTAAAATCCCCAATGTAAAAAGTTGATATGAATGATAATCACGAAATGAAATTATAGCTTTAAACCCACTTTCATACCAAACACTTTCTAAAAACACTTTCAATTAGTATTTCAAAGGTCAAAATTTTCATAAAAATTCAATTCTATCTTCAAGACTAACTTACCAAATGCAACTAAAAAATATGTTAAAAAATTAGGTCATAAAATTTTGAATCATTATTAATTTATTTATTTAAGTGGGTATACCATAAATGTAACCCCTTAACTTTACTTTCATAACCTAAATCTAAGATAAAGTGAATATACTTGATACTTTACTATAAATAAATCAATTTCTCATAAACTTTTACATGATATCATGGCCCCATAAATGGTATAATGGTCACCAAGATTCACAAAAATTTACAATTCACATGTAAACACATTAATTATAAAATCAATAAAAATACTATACCAAAAATATTATAATTTTAAATCATATTTTAATGGAAAACTATTAAATTCAACTTATAAAAATTTCCATGAAAACTTCAAATTCATATTTCCAAAAATAACTTTTATACTTTATTAAAAAAATTGGGAATTAATGGAATCCATAATTCAATCATAAACTAGTTAAAAATCTATAAGGTTGAGAAAACCTATCATTTTATACATTTTTTGAGCTCATATAGGCACGATAATCCCAATATGGTAGTCTAAAATTAACTAACCAAGACATATAACAAATTAATTCTAAGGAGACTAAAATTTAATAAAAAACTATCAAGTAAACTTGAAAAAAAAATAATCAACAATAAAATACCAGAATACCATATTTATATGTCTAAAGAATCACTAATTTAAAGTAAATTTAAATAAAACCCCAATTTATATACTAAATTCGTAGAAAATATTATGGTATCCTATAGAGCACAAAAACCAACACCAAACTAATTAAAAACAATTTAATACTTTCTTGTAATATAAAAATAATTAAAACCCATAATTTTCCACACTAGAAAATCCCATTTTAATCAAAAATTATTGAAATTATAGGGAAGTCTAAAAATTAAATGAGTGACTAATGAAATCATAGATAAATATGTGTGATATACACCCTTTCATCTATTTAAAATAAATACAAAAAATCTTATTTCTAGACATGATTTCTCTATGATTTTGGTAAAATAAAAAACCAAATACCTAATTTGAAAATTATAAATGGATAAAGAATCACTAATTTAAAGTAAATTTAAATACAACCCTAATTTATATACTAAATTCGTAGGAAATATTATGGTATCCTTTAGATCAAAAAAATCAACCCCAAACTAATTACAAACAATTTAATACTCTCTTATAATATCAAAATAATTAAAAATCATAATTTACCACCCTAAAAATCCCATTTTAATCAAAAATCATTGAAATTATAGGAAAGTATAAAAATTCAATGAGTGACTAATGAAATCATGGATAAATAGGTGTTCTATACTCCCTTTCATATATTTAAAATAAATACAAAAAATCCTATTCCCAGACATGATTTCTCTATGATTTTGGTAAAATAAAAATCCAAATACCTAATCTAAAAATTAGAATAGATAAGAGGAATAAATTAATATCATGAAATGTGGTTTTTGGAAAATCTAGACACCTTGGTTATAAGATAAGGTGGTTAATAATCATAATAAGAGAATGAATGAGATTGTATGTTTGGTCTTCCCCCTCCATGTAAATCTCCCTCTTTACCAAGGCCCCAATTAGGGATTTTAAATTTATTTTCCTAACACCCTCTTCCCCTTACTTACATTTTAATAATAATAATAATAATAATAATAGGAAATTAATATCAACCCCACCACACACTACATAAGAGAAACAAAAAACACATAGACTCAGGAACTCAGCTTGTGCCCTACCCCCAACATCCCCCCCCCCCCACAAACCCAAACCACCCTGGCACCAATATAGGGGAATATTAATAATAATGATGACAACAGCAACAAGAAGAAGAAGAATAACATTTCATTTTATATATATTACACCACTTGTAACATATTAATATTAAATAATTATAATAATTCATAATTATATATGTATATTTAATATATATTTATACAATAACATAATAACAATAATATTATTAAAAAGTACCAATACCTATGTATTTATCGTCTCTTAAAAATCTAAATAATTATAATAATAACATATACATGTTTTTCATAGAAAAATGGTAATAATCACACTTTTATATAAATGTACTCATAATTTAAGAATGATATATATTTTAATAATATCTTAAAATCATTTTAATTGATCAATTACATAGTAATAAAAATAAGAACAATACCTATGTACATTTCATAACATAATAATAACATTATTATGAAAATGATATTATATATGTATTATTAAAAAATTAACAATGATAATGATGAAAATATATGCATACATAAATATATCATATTGTAAAATTAATAATCTTATGCATATGTATTTATCATTTACAAAATATCATTTCGAATTATATATAAACACTTTTATTATTAAATTATTTCATTAATGATAAAAATAATAATGTGATGCACCTCATTTATAAAATGAAAATCTAAATTTATCTAAAATATTTACATTAAATTTACCTTGAATACTTATTATCTATCACTAATAAATATATGTAAATCTTATGGATTTCAATATAATATGACTTAATCATTTTTATACAAAATTAGAAAACCCATAATATTTTAATTCATAATCCATTACTTAAAATTAATAATAAAATACTAATTCTATAATTATATAATTAAAAAAATAAAAATATTAACCAATATTATATCAAGTACCTAGAACCCCACCACTAGGTACCCAGTGGTCTTCTCAAAAAATCATCACAACTACCACACTCACCAGGTTCACGGTGAGCCCTACTAGGGACCTAGTGCTATTTGTAGCCTTTGAATGTATGTGATACATCCTATAAAATTCAATGAAACATTAAAACCCACTAAAACACCCCAAAATAGGTAAAAATATCCAATAATTCATCCTTAGATCAAGAAATTAATTTTTTAAACTCAACACAAAAAATAATTCCTACTCCATATCAATTTAAAACCAATTTAGTCTGATTACAAAAAAATATCAAGACATTGGTTACTATAGTATCTTTCATTATTACCATTACTTTAAAGGGGTATTCATTCATCTATTATGAAAACTTTTATAGAGATTTAGATGAATTAAAGTGGAGTTTGATCAGTGATCTTATTTTATATCTTCCATAGGAAGGATTTGAGTATGTGTTATTCTACGATGCCTCTAGAACTAGGATTGGTTGTTTGTTAATGTAGAGGAAGGTGATGATTTATTATAGGTCTATGTATTTTATACCCTAAGATAAAAAAATATGTAACCCATTATTTGGATCTTGTGGTAGGTTCACCTAGAAAACCTTGACACACTACCTTCTCAATAATTGATTCATGGTTTACATGGATCATAAGAGTCCCAAATAAATTTTCTCTTAGTGAGATATTAACTTGAGGTAGAGGCAATGGATATTGTTCATATAGTAATATGATATTGATTATTTCTATTATCTAAGAAAGGTAAATGTGATAATCAATCCCTTAGCAGCAAATCTCATGCTCAGTTGGTGATTAAGGCATCTGAGTTTCTAACCTTGATACAATTGGTCTTGTTGTAAGAGGGGGATGTTTCTTACCTTCAATAGATGGTGGTGTCCCCCAAACTTCTTCATCAAGTGTGGGATTAATATCTTAGAGACATAAATTATGAGGTCTTACGCAACAATATTCCCATAGGCGATACACTTGATGGATTATATAAAGGTGGGGAGTACGTCATCTTCTTTTAGGGGGAGATTATGGTTCCAATTAGGTTGTTTGAGGAGGTGTTGAGGGATTTTCATACCTACCATTTATAAGTTCATATTTATGTGATAAAGATGTTTTAGGACCTTAATAATTAGTTTTGGATTCCATTTATAAAGAATATCATTATAGAGTTTATGTCGCGGCCTCTCACCTTTCAACTGGTGAAGGATGAGCACTAGGTTCCAGCCAATTTAATCCAAACCCTTGAGGTTACAAAGTGTAAATAGGGTAGTATATTAATGTATTTCATAATTTTACTTCAATTTTTTTAAATATAAATAATTATTTCTTGGTTATCATTGAACAACTTACAATTAATCTTATTTCCTTCTCATTCTAGTGTTTATTATAATGGAGAGATTAGGATGTTTGTGAAAATATGAGATCATTCAATTTTAAAAAGTTCCTTAAATGATTATTTCTAATTTTGATACTCAATTAATTTTATAGTTATATAGGATCTTGTAGGAGTAATTAAATACCTATTTGTGGTTGTATAAAACATTCCATCCATAGATAGACTTCTTAATAAAGAGGGCTATTTAGGTTCTTGAGGATATGTTGCGAACTTGCATGCATAATTTTAATGAGAACCAGGATAATCACCAAGAATTAATGGATTTTTCACATAATAATAGCTATAACTCTACTATCGACATTGAACCTTTTGAGGCCCTATATGTTATACCTTGTAGGTCACCCCTTTTGGGTCAAAGATTTCAAATCCATCATTTATGGGGCCTAATATTGTATGATTAACAATTGAGAATGTGTAGGTGATCTAGGAGAATATGAGGATATATTAGATCCATCATAATCCCTACACAAAGTTAATATAGAGACCTTTGGAGTTAAAATAGGAGATACATGTTTTTTTGAAGGAATCTCCATGATATAGTTTGGGGATATTTTGTTGGAAAAGAAACCAATCCCTAAGGTTCATTGGTTCATTCCAAATTCTATATGGGGTAAGTGAGGTTTCCTACCACATGGATTTATCCCTACAATTAGACCAAGGTCACAATATTTTCAATGTATCATGACCGATGATATATGTGCATGATCCATCACACATTATATATTTAAGTGATATGTAAATGATAGATGACACAACCTTTGATAAGTGTGAGGTAACAATAAAGGGTCATAAGGATAATACTATTCATGGTTGAGTTATTCCAACAGTATATACATTTTAGTGAAATGGGAATATTTAGGAGATATCATAAGAGATAAATAATTATATGTGAGTTTAGTACCCTCACCTATTTAAGCAAGTTATACTTTTCATGATGAAAATCCTTGAAGGTGGAGAGGAAGTAAAACCCCTATTTTTTATTTCAAAACTTTTTATTATTTTTAGAAATATTTTTCAAGCTGGTCGTATGACTATTTTATTTTTAAAAGTACATGGGTCTTTAAAAAATATTTAATATATTAATTATATTATTTTTAACCCATGGTATCATGAGCAATTAATATCTCTTAAAATGATACTTAAATATAAATTTTAACACCATGTTTATATCTGAAATGGATGGATTTACCTAAGAGAAGTATAGTATTCATGTCCAAACTTCATGTCACTAGACTAATCCATTTCAGGTATTTATTTCAATCACTGATTAAACTAGTTTTTCGTTATAAACATGACACTAATCTTTTAATTATAGGGATATTCTTCAGTTTAAACCCTAAACCTATAAGAGATATGGAGGATCATTATTTCATGGGTCATCGATGATGTTTTCAGATTGAGCACGAATTCCTAAAATTATGGGGATTCACCAATGAGTTAGGGTATAATTATTGGTTTTAATGGATATTTCTTTGTGATATATTGATTTATATATAAAAATCATTAAAATTTTCATGATATTTATTATTTAAAATTCATTATTGAGTTCTTATGGATCATGTTTAATTGTGAATCCCTTTTCCCTTTATTAAAATTTAATCATAACTTCCCAATCTATACACATTCATTAAATAACATGTGTGAAAATGAGGTTTGGGTGGTGGAAATCATGTTGGGAACCAATTCTTCTCCCTTTCCCCTATTTGTATCCTCTCTCATGATTAGAGTTTGATATAGACCTTTGAAATGGACAATAGTTCGATAATGGTGACTCGAGATGGAGGATAATTCATCAATGGGTGAAAGAGACATCAGTTAAAGTGTGAAAGTGGAAAAGGGTACATCAATGGTGTAGTTTGGTAGTGTGTGGTGTGTGATGAGCCCCCAAGAGATAGCTCAAGTGTGCATTCAATAGGATATGGTGCCATCCATTGAGGCTTATCGAAAGGTTACAATGACGATTGGTGGTAGAGTAGATTGTTATCAAAGGAAAGGAAATGGTTCCAAGACATGGATAGTAGTGTGTCGGGCATCATAAAAGGTGAAAATGGTAGAAATAGTGGTTTCTCCATGTTTCTAGGGTTTTTAAGTTCATGTTTATGATCATACAATGTGTTATTTTTGAACCAAATGTCATTTTTATCATGTTTAGATAGCTAGGGTTTCAAGAACCACATAAAATATCACATGATATGTAATTTTAGATCATACGTAATTTTTTCTAGGTTATATGACCTAGGGTGCACTGGATAACACATCTGGTTATCTCCCCTATCCATATATATTATGTAAGCTAGATAATACTCCATGTTTATAAGTGACACAAATTTGGGCCTCTATAATACATATCCAAACATAATCCCCACATGGGATGTATCTCAAGATAAAATATCATATATATTAACCCCATATAGAAAAACAATAGTAGTACATGTTTGTATTCAGTCAGAGGCTCATAAGTCATGTCCAGCAGATTACATGTCATATACTATGTGAAATTTGGTATTTTCCATGTCTTATCTCCCTTTTGTCAAAATTAGACAAATAATTATACTATTTTAATCATTTTTTCATATAAATAGAAATGGTACAATCCTATTTAACATCATAGACCATTATAATGGTACTTTGGGAAGATTTAGGATCTTAGATCTATAGATATTATGATAGTGTTTGGGAAAGACATTTAGAATTATCATAGAGTCGATAACCCCCTTGGATACCTACCAATAACAGGGCATGGGTCCTTCACACACTTGATAGATTTGGTACCCCTGTATGATTTTTAAGTTTGGGTTCTCCATTATGGGAATTTCAGGAATGGGTTCAATATCCTTTTGATCCCAAAAAGGTATCAATACCTTATAATACTGATGGAGTAGGTGACCCCCCTCCCCCCCAATGTGATGTGGTGGAAGTCCTACATCTATGTAGTAGGTAAACCCATCAATCGATTTACACTTTCCCTAAAGAGGTTTATGTCCTTTATAGGGGTAATAAATACCCTTAACTGACATACTCATCTTGGTTAGGCATAGGTCCCCTAAAATAATTTCAAATAGATGACATGGAAGTTGTGAGAGATGGGTAGTTTTTGTGTTTCGGGTCTAGCAACTTATTGGTTTCAATTTTACCTAGTGGAGTTAGAGCTTAGTGTTGATGATAGATTTTGGGAGCTAGTGTGGAAAGGAGTTTCCCTTTTCAATAGTTTGATGTCATTCCTTATTTAAGGATATTGGACCCTTATATTTTTTCCTTGATTTCTAGTGATATACTTTTTATATTGTATAGATGTTAAGCTGGCACTGCATTCATTTTATATTACAACTAGTTTTTTATATTATTACATTACTATATTCTATTTTGGAGATAGGTGGTTGTATGTAGGTTTATTAGGCTAAGGCATCTCATGTGTGTGATGTGACTTCTTGTTTCTAGTCACGAGACCCTTCCCTATTAAAAGTGGGCTTCGGTTGGCACACTCGAATTAATATTGGCCTAAGAAAGGTCTCTATGTGTTGGGTCATGTCATGAGTATATCCATTTCCTTAGTATGCTCCTTCCCTGGAATTTATTAACTATGTCAATGTGAGTAGTTTATACTAATTTAAATTTTTATAGTAACTAAAACAAACAAAAAATCTATCAAACTGTATGGTAAGGTTCATCTATATTATACTACCTAAGTGATTTTGAGGTCTCTACCCTTAGATTCTAGGTAGAATCCCTTCATTATTGAAGGATCACATCGATGTATGTTGTGTTTTTTATCCAGTTTCCAATCTTCCTTATAGATCTATGCTAGATCCCTTCTCCTCTAATATTTTTGGAACCCATTTGGGTTGTGATGCCAGATCTAATAGGTTTTATATAGTATTTATGTTTTTTCTTATAAATCTAGGATTGTGAGGACCCAGTCTACTCTTCCCTGGTCTCAATTTTCAAAGGCAGATTGTGTTACCTCCGTTTTGAGGTAGGTATTTCTATACAATGGGTTAATTCAATGGATTTCTTATTTTTCTTGTATATTTTGATTGTGATTTTCATTGAATTTAAGTTATTTTTGAAAGATAAATGTTTTCAAAAGTCTTTTCTTAAAATACTAGTTTTTCGTACAAAGTGTTTGTCTAAATTATTATGTGGGGGTTTTTGATTTGGAAATGGGTTTTAAAACACCTAATCAGGTTGTCTTGGATTTAAAAATATTTTTATAAAATTGTGAACATGGTTTTGAAATTTATTTTGACAAACTTGGCACATTAGGAACCTTGAGTGTGTTGGTAAATAGACATGGGTAGCCTTAGTGAGTGTGTCACCACTAGAAGGTAGCCTTTGGAATATCAATGGACTGTGGAAGGACTCAATAATGGTTAGTACGAAAATATACTTGTTTAGGATCTATTATGTCTAGTATGTATTTTCATAGGCTAGGGAATAATACAAAGTTATTTTTAATTTATGGTTATTTATCGTATGATGGGTTTTATTATGGATTGTTTCTCACATGTTTTCACATAAGGTTGTATAAAATAGCTTTGCATGATGGATTATATCATAGATTTGTTTTTACTTACTTACCTTATAGTGTATGGATATGTTTTCTTGTTTTATCACTTATACTTTTCATATTCTTGGATTTATGGATATGAAAGGATTTTATAAAAAACCAAAGGAAAATAATTTACAAATTTTTTTGGATTTATGAAAATTATTTGTAAAATTATTTTTGATTTAAAATCTAGATTTATTTCATTATTGATATTAGACCATGTATAGACTTTGTGGTGGTATCCTATTGGGTATTTTCTCAAACCCTACTTTTTCCTTTGGGCAGTTGTAGATATTGTATTGTAGGATTCAGGTAAAGGGAAGGGCATCTTGTATCATGGTGGCTTCTCTTGTTTTCAAAAACTTCAATTTGAGATGGTTTGGTGGTGATGGTTGGTCACATGGGGAATTGTTTGTCTTTTCTGATTCATAATTTTCTAGTTTATCCTGTTTGGATTGAGTTTTATAGATATTTTTTGTATCTTTTTCTCCCATGTTGTACTATAGTTTAATGTCTTGTTTTTATTTATATAAGACTTGTTTTTTTTATCCTATGGATGACAGGCCAGCTTGAGTGGCTTGTATAGTTGACTTGGGTTGGTTCATTACATAATCACATCTGAGTATTCAAGAAACTCTTTCACTTTTCTTTAATAAGAAAAAACCAGTAAAAAATTCTCTAATCCTGTGTGAGTCAAATATAATTGTAAGAAAAAAGGGAATATATAAATTTCTATAATGTTTCCCATATTTTCTTATCAATCCTTTTTATGGTTCTAATTTCTCATGGATTATATCTCCCCATATCTTCTTACACTCAAAAAATGATAAACACCTAAAATAACACAAAATATCTAAGTAAAGTACTATGTATAATGGATATATCTATTTTATAATCTATTTAGTTTGAGGAAATTGGTTGATCTCTAAGGTTCAACTAATTCTTCTCGAACACAATTATAGGTAGTGATTTTGTAAAAATATTTTACACGTGATTATGAGTTCCAACACACTCCAATTTCACAATGTTTTTATCCACCTTCACTTTTATAAATTGGTAACATAGCTCAATATGTTTCATGTGAGAGTGGAATATCAAGTTATTTGTTAACACAATGGTACTCTTTTTATCACACTGAATCGAAATTTATTGTTGCACCTATTCACTAAGATCATACAATTATTTCTTCATCTACATAAATTGTGCACAAGACTTGTGTATTCTTAATCCACAATATTTCCTACCCAGCATACATTAGGATAAGACTTCAAATATTGATCTTTTCTAGCCTTGAAATCCAAAACATGGTTCAGTGTTCCTTGAATATACCTAATTGTCCTCCTTATAGCTGAGAGATGTTCTTCTTTGGGTAAATCTGAAATTCTGCTACCAAACATGTAGCATAAAATATATCAATCATTTTTTTTGTGAGATATATTAGACATCCAATAATTATTCTATATAATTTTGAGTCCACTGACCTATTGTTCTCATGCTTTACATGTTTCATTCTAACCATTATTAGATTTGGAACTAGTTTATAATATTCCATTCTAAAATTATTTTAACAACCCTTACATATTTCACCTATGAGATAAATTTTTTTTCTTTCTTATGATGTATTTTTATCCAAATAAATTTAATCATCTCTCTAATCATTTAAATCTAAAATTATAAACACATCAATTAGGGGAAAATCCACAGAATTCTATTTGTTTCCACTAAAGATACCATCTCCATGAACTATTCTTTATTTGACACTTTAATAGAGGTTGTGATAAACCCATAATAAATTAAAATCTAAATTTATTAGATATATTTCTAACCATACATACTAATCATGGGTTTCTTTACTTAATCCATAAAATTATTTTTTTCAATCTAGACACCTTTAAATCATCATCTATGATAATAAATATGATTGGTTGTTCTATGTTGACATATTCCTTTAAAAATCCATTCAAATATTTCCTCTTCACATCCATTTGATAAAATTTGGACTTCCTTTGAACAACTACTACTAGTAAAAGTCTGACTGGTTCCATTATTTCCATCGGTGTAAAAAATTCCTCATTGTCGACTCCTTAAATTTGATCAAACCCATTTCATATTAGTCTTGGCTTATTCAGGCCTCTCTTCCATGTTCTTCATATTTTTTTTAAAAGAAAACTTTTCAATAATCACATTATGGTTTCCTAGTATATCTAAAAGCTTCCATGTTTAATTCTTATTTATTTTATCCATCTCTTCATTCATTCCATTCACTGGTGATTCATCTTTTGTTACTTCATCGAATGAAGTCAGTTACACATTTGATGATATAAAAGTATGCTCTATACATCTCATTATTTAGGATTATATTGGAGTATATTTTTCTCTAATAATGTTTCTATACACCAAGTGATGATTGATTTAATACCCAACACACCCATTTAAGGGTTATTACCCCTAAGTACATCTATGCTAGAGTCAGCATCCACATTTAGTATCCAGAAAGGGGGTTTATTTCCAAGAAAACCATAAAATATCTACTTTACCAAAATTTTGGGATTTTATCCTATACATGGAATTATTACTTATATTTATACATAGGTTTTTCATTAAATTTATATTATCTCAATCCCTAGAATATTCAATATCATTTTAACTAACCAAAAGGGTTATTTATACCCTTTAAATTATGATCAACCCAAGATTATTAACCCTTAAGTTGTCTTTAACTAATATCCCAACCTATAAAGTTATTTTAACCCTATTCTGATGCCAAATGTAGAGCCCCAAACCTGCACTTCCAGATTCAGTGCCTAAAAAACATACTTTGCATATTGTATTTGATACCAACTTTAGATTACCAAATATAACTATCCCATAATCTCATGACTTAAAAAATATTTAATTATAAATATTACGAAAATCTTTTAGGTTTAGATCTTTAGATAATTAATACATATCATAAACTAATAAATCCCATGTCTTTCTAAATAAATGGAAAAACATCCACTATATAGAAAAAAACTTAATCCATAATAAGTCTTCAATATCTACCAAAAAAATCTCCACACAAGTTATTTTGTTAGACATATCATGTGTAATACATTTCTTCATAACCTAGGGAGATGGAAACATATAAAGGGGTGAGATCAAACACCCAATAAGGGTAAACCTAATCGATAACAAACAAATATCATAAGTGATCATGAGATAACCATAAATAATAAAGTGGGAATATAATACTGTAATAGAATGAAACTAAAAGAATAATTTATCCATAGATAACAATAGAAATAAAAATATCATATGGATAATAATAATTGTTTCCTTAGTGATGAAATTCATAATTCTAGAAAACTAATTCCATGCCTTAAGCCAATACATTATGATCTTAAACATCGTGATCTTAGCATCAAGGCACTGTGTTTAGAAAATATTTGTTTTGGGAAAGAATGCATCAAAATACCCAAGTCAGTTTATCTCATGAGACCTATAGATTCATTGAGGGGTTATCTATATTGGTCCCCACTTTTCACTATTTAAGTCCAATGCATTCATCATATGAAGGAATGTATAAACTATACAGTACATAACCAATATTCTTTAGTAATAAATAAACATATATAATTAAATAAAAAGTTTATGGATTTTTAATATTTTACACATCAATAAATGGAATATCTTTCTATGTAATCAACCCTCAAACTAACACCATATAGAGTAATAGTATATGGTTAAGTCAATAATTTCCCCCAATAAATAAATAGAATACCTTTCTATGTAAGATTCCCTTAAACTAACATAGTATAGAGTAAATCTATAGGTTTAAGCCAATAATTTCCCCAATCAATCAATATATGTCTATCTAGGTAATCTCCCTTCAATTGAAGGAATGAAATATAGAGTGTTCACAGAGAAAAGGCATTGGAAAAAATATGCCTATGATAAAGATAATTTGGGAAGAAAAAGGTAGTGATGGATTTTCATGAGTTTAATCCCCCAAAAGAAACTAGTATGAGAGGATTTATAAGGTAATCCATGACCAATATATACACCATAAAAGGAAAACAAGTTATTAATATGAATCATATCTCAATAAAGTAAAATTAAGATGTAAAAACCCTTATGGTAATGATAATGTAAGAATCAAAAGAATATAATAGTTTTTTATCATTAAATAGACATTAAAATATCTCGAGATAAAGTATATTAATTATACTTAAGTAAATGGGGCAGTGAATACATAATATAAGATAAATTGTGGTATTCAATTTCAAACATGTCTCGTGGATTTCAAAATGAGATAAAAAAACCCTTACAACCTTAGAAACATTCAATTCAAAACACTTTGAAGGATATAATTTCAATTGAAACATTAAATATGACGAATAATGATAGAATCATGATGAAAAATATTGAAGGGGGTATTGGATACACCATAAAAAATAAAACATGGCATATAATTAGAAATATGTTTCAAGGGGTGAAAATTGAGATAAGAATCCCTTACCATAATTACTGCCACTAAATTGATCGAATCCCTTGTATAATAAAATAACTATCTTAATCACCTATTTAATAACCTTATTCAAATATATAACCTTTTATAAAATTAATTTATAATTATAATCTACATTTATACTAGTTATTTATTATCTATTTTCAATATTGAGTGTGAGTTATCTTGATTGTATTGAACCAGTTTCTTAATAGCAGCATTGTTATTCATTATTATCCTAGAATTTTTCATTACCATATAATACAAGGTACTAGAATTTATTTTTAATAATTATTCATAATGTTATAGTTTTATTTTATGAGAGTTTTTGTTATGATCCTTAAATATGAAATCGATGATGAGCATGTTTCAGTGATTTTTTACAAACAGACATCGATATCTAAATTCATGAGTATAAATTAACATTACCATTATAGAAACAAAATAAAATATTTATTTTATTATTTATAAAATATATTATTATTAATTAAGTTATCATATTCATATATGATATTATTTTATATCATTGTTCAAGAAGGTGGTTCGACCGACCCAAACATGAACATGTCGTAATTAATGGATGATTATGATTATGAAGTGGTTTCTTTTGGAATAATATTAATTAATAATAATGATATTATTTAGATACTTTTAATATGGTGAATTATATTTTGATAGAGTTTAATAAATAAAAAATAAACTATATTAAAATTAGATATGTTACTTCGTAGAGGTTGTAGTCTGCACAGTGCACGATTAATGTTTTTATTTCTTGAAGAATGGGAGGGAAAGAAGGTGGGTTATAATTTTTTCTTCATAATAATAATTATATTATATATTTCACATTTATTATTAAATTTACCCCTTATAATCATTGAATATATGCATTGGTGAAAAATATAAGTCATCACTTCATGGATGTGGTAGTCTGCACAACGCAAGAATGGAGGTTTCTTCTTTATTAATGGAAAAGGGGAAAGGTGATTAATAATTATTCCCTTAGGATTATAACATTAATTATAAAAAAAATAATTATTTAATTATATATTAATTATAAAATTATATTTGGGAAATTAATAAATAAAATAAAAAAGTTAAGGAAAAAAAGATTACTCATATTGAGGACATGGGCTTTCTCTTAGAAGACTCCTTGGAAATGGAGATCTTAGGCCAATCTCTTATGACTAGAGGCTTAATTAAAATAAATAGGATTATATGGTAATAAAAAAGGTAATATTTTAAATAGGAAACCAAATTTTTAGAGTGATATTGAATGGGTGGAAAGGGACCTCTTTTATAAGTGGTGAGAATGAAATTTTTGTAAATATTTCAACTTAATATAATCAAAGCACATGTTTCACATGTCAAGAAGACTCCAAAATGGATAATAATGGAGTTTTTAATGGTATAAATTTTATAATACCTCGTCCATTTACTTTAACACATGTTTTAAATATTTTTTTGATTCCATTACTCTTAGAATTTTCAATTTTTTCATTTTTGGTTTTACAATGGTATCTAATTTTTATCCAAGTAATTTACTTTTAATGAATAAAACTAAGCATAAAAAATTTGGACATAATTATTCCAAATATGAAATAAATTTTATCATATAAAATTTATGTGTAATAAAAATCAATTTTAACATTATTTCATGTAACATGTAAAAAAATTGTTTTATAACAAGTGTATTTTTAAGCTTAAAATTTATGTGTAGGATAAAATTATCAATGTCTTTGATTTTCATGATATAAATTTTTTATTATAAAATAAATAAAATTTATGTGGTTTTAAAATCAATCCAAACCCAAATTTTACCAAAATAATATTTAATTAAAAGAAAATACCAAAAATGCTTTTTATTGGAAAATATTACTTAAGTCCGTAAAATGTTAATCATAGGTTATCAAAATTCAATATAATATTTATTTTTAAAATGTATATTTTTAATCATTAAATACTTATTTGGTTAATTAAAAGGTTTTATATACTTATATTTCTTTCTTATATAATGATAAATTTATTATTTTGGTAAAAACGGTATTTTCACAATTCACCAAAAATTTGACTATTTTAGAAAAATCCTGAAATTTTTTCTTAAGATACTATTGTTATTCTAAATCCAAAAATGAAGTAAATTTAATCAAACTCAAAGGAATGGGTGTAGTGAAATTGGTATTATTTAACTTTAATTTGATCCTCTATGGAAACAAAGGTATTACTCTTAAGCATCACTCAGCTTTGTGGGATAAAAACTATTATCTATTAGTGTATCCCCTAGGTAACATTTATATATGACTCTAAAACTCTTACATATAATTCTAAATGGATAGAACTTTTCTAAATTCACAATTTGTAACTATATGGACTCCTACGCATGGATTATGTGACACTTACACATATAATTCAACCCTTTAGAGTAACCTTTATGTATAATATTGGAAACCCTTACATATCTATACTTTTCTAAATTTCCTCCATTTTCTCCGAAAACACACAAAAATCTATAAAAATCAATTTCTTTACATAAATAATAAAAACACATAAAATAATAAAATAATAATCATTTAATTAATAGGATTAATGAAATTAAAAAATAATTATTATGTATGAAATTATAACTATCAATAGTATCTTTCATTAGGTCATTTGAATCTCCAAAAACAATTTTTTTTCTAAAATAATATTTGGGACATGGATGTGTGATCATGGAGTCCATCAATAATTTTTATGTTTATAACACACAAGAAAATCTCAATGAATATCTCAATCATAATTATGACTATGATAACCCATATTTATTACTTAATTATCATGATATGAAGACTTGAAGGCATTCTTCATAATGGTGTGGAATTGTAACATCATGTTACTGATCTAAAAGGTATGTCTTTAACCTTGTCATGTTTTTTCTTCTTTTTTTTGACTAGTTAGGGTTGATAATGAATGGTAAGGATACCTATAAGGGTGAAGTCATAGATTTCTTATTTTATTATCCTTAACCAACTTTTTCTACAGGCTGTAGGAGGGTTACATGTAGTGTAACTAGGTTACACTACGTGTAAGGATTTCTGGAGGCAAGTCATGATAGGATTCATGTTGTGAAGGTTACACATCATGACTATACTTTATATGACGTGACTAATTTAATGGATATTTTTTAATTTGAGGCGATGTGTTTTTTGATGGTTTCAAATATTAACTATTTCACTAAGTGAAATAGTATTACATGTCATGAAATACCCCGACTGTGTTTTTCTTAAAGGGTGGAATGGATGATATTTTTTCTCTCCTCCTCTCTAGTTTCAAATCCCTCGACCCAAATCCTTCCCCATGTGATATTAAAGCTCTACAACCATTCTAGATCCATTCGTTCAGCATTCGATCATCATTACGCTTGCGGTATGATTCCCGGGTAAGCTTTCTCACTCGTTCTTCATCTATCTCTATTTATCCACCTTTGGGATTTCAATGGATAGCCTTGATAGTGATTTATCTATGATATATGGTGTTGTATCTCATTTCTAGGTTGGGTTTTGAGGTATTCTCTATCTTCGTTCTCATTGACGGGTGTCATTACGAGTGTTGAGTTTCAGGAAAAGGGTAGGTGGTTTCGTCCCAAATTTCCAAATTTATTAACCTAGTATTGATTTATTTATTTCAATTGTTGATTTAAATTAAATTTCTCAAAATTTATTTCAATTAACTCAATAAAACCCAATTCCATTGAATTGGGTACTTTGAAATGGTTTTGCCATGGAAATTGGGAAAACCCCCAATTCCATTGAATTGGGGTGTGTTTATAGAAATTGGTTGATTTAAATTATTTAATTTAAATTGGAGTTTTGATGGAAATGATTTCAGTTGAATTGTTGAATTTAATTGAGGAAATGAATTTTGAAATTGATGTAATTGGTTTTTAATGGATTTAAAACTTGTAAAAATGGCTTAAAATGTTTTGATAGAAACCCAGTGGTTTTATCTTATTAAAGAGGTATGTTTTTTATTAAAACACATTTTGGTTTTCAATGAAAAATTGGAATTGAAATGGAAGAATGGGATTTAATTTCATTTTAAGAAGTATTAAAATAAATTGCCCATAATTGATTGTGTAAGAGAACATTCAAGCCTTAGGTAGTTGGTTAGTTATTTGGACACACTCTATGCTATTACAACATTCTAAAACATACATGCAGTGGGTCACATCCCCGATGGGATGGTGAAGAGTTACCTTTGGCCAGTATCAGGGGGACGTGTGCATACATATATTTCTGAGATCACTTAGAGAGTGTGGAGTCCTATAGCTGGAATACTATCATACCTATTTTAAAGATGACCATGTTGCTTTCTTGTTATTTATATTTGAGATATAAATGTATGCCAATGTTTTAGAACTAATTTACATTTCTTTTGAATTTACATAAACTATTTTATGTAACTATTTTATTTAATCCATTGTTTTAGAAATATTCCATCACTTGTGAAGCCATTGATTAAATTATTTTTTCATCATTTGAACTGTGTATCATGATTTGTTTAAATATTCTTTGAAAATTCCAAACCTGTTTATTTTATAAACTGAAATCAGTCATTTGGTTAATCTATTTTTTTCATCTATTATGGAATCCTTGGTGAGATCCTTCTGGGATTTTTATGTCACACCCTACTTGTGCCTTTGGGTGTTTGTATATTTTCTCCTTCCAGGTTTGAGTAAGGGTAAAGGATATCTTGGTGGTGGATTGAGTTATTGAACGTAGGACGTGGTGATTTGTGACCTTTGGTAATTGGGTTGTTTTTTTCTATTTTGGTACTTGGTTTGGGGAAAATTCATTCCCACTTACATGTTGTATGATGCCAGGTTCTAGTCGTCGACCCATGGTGATCGAGAACACCCTTCAGGCTATGTTAGGATTGAATCATTTATCAAGTTACCATGGTACCCAGGCTGGTTCATGAAAAAATGGTATCAGAAGAGGTTGTTGAGATTTTGTATTGAGGTCAGTATGCAATTTTGAAATCTTGTTGGGACTTATGAGGTAGTTGTGATTGAGTGATTGGACATATCTCACTGTAATAAATATTATGTCTCTAGGGGTGGTTGGGGAAGGACATCTTGTGGATTAGTTCTAGTCCTTTATCTATTATAATTTAGATAGAGTGGAATCCAAATCTGGTTGTTCCATATTTTGGGAATAATTTCCATTTTTTTAGTTTGAGTGTTAATATAATGTCTTCCTTGTTGTTGTTGGTGTTGTGTAGCATCATTCCTCTAAAAAGATGTGAAAATCAGATCTAGGAGGAATCTATTATTGAACCACAGTGATTGAATCCTCTAGTGGACCCAAATCTAGTTGAGGTGATTGTGCACACTTTCTAAGATCTAGGATAGGAACCACCTCCAGTTTCCATTCAGGATCCAGTAATGGATCCTTGGGGGATGTTCTGCGAAATCATTCTCAGGAGTTCCTTTTCCAAAAGCTACCAGTTTTTAAAGGCTCCACTGATCCTCAACATACTGAATAATGGTTAGGAAAGATAGAATGTATGTTTGAGTTCTTAGAGACACCAAATGATATCAAGGTAAAACGTTCCAACTTCATGTTGGAAGGACTAAGCTAGATATGGTGGTACACAATGGTGATGGTAAAGAAACATGAGGGATTAAAATGGAAAGTCTTAAAGGTTCTTTTCACTAATAAGTTCTATCTAGATTCAATGGTTTTGGACAAGGATATGGATTTTTTCAAGCTTGAATAGATAGACAAAACCATGACTAAGTATTTAAATCACTTTATTGAACTCATGCAGTTTGTACCTAGGATTATATCTAATGAGAGGATGAAGGCTCAACAGTTTGAGTTAGGAATTCGATCAGATATCCATTCTTATGTTTTCTTGGTAAATATTCTCACTTATGATGATGTTCTAGATAGGTAGATAATGGCTGAGATGGACCTGGATGGAAAGTTAGGGTTATCAGGTGTTTCTTTCTCTCCCAATGGTAGTGTGAGTTCCTTCAAGGGAAAAATCATGATGATTCTCACAGCTTTTATTTATGAAAATGTCATTCCATACCTTCTACAGTTCTAGGAGGAATTCCTTTTATATTCTATTAGTGTGGAAAACTAGTATATTTTGAGAGGTTTTTCACTTAAGCACCCAAGAACTGTAGATCTTGTGGCACTTACAGAGATTCTGCCATAACTTTTCTACTCCGTGTAATGGAACAGGATCATCATCTCCTCATAAAACTATGGGGAAATCAAATTCTTCATGTATGAAAGGGTTCCAGGCATAGGCATCTAGAAAAAAACTTCTTCACATAGTGTAAGAGTATCTAGTAGAAGTAGAAATGGGTCCAGCAACTATAAGAGGTACCATTACTATAGATTTATCTTTAGTGACTGCTCTATTTGATACTGGTGTTTCTCATTCATTTATTTCAACCCATATTTTTAATATTATTAATCTTCCTATGGAGAATTTATCATGTGCAATGAATATTACTACACCCCTTGGTACAAAGAGACAGTGGGGTCTCCGTAGTCCTGCTTGTGTCTTCTCTATATCAGATATCAAGCTAGCTTGGAGTTTTCTAGTCCTCAACATGAAATTTATTTAAGTCATTTTTAGGTTGGATTGGATCATTGATAATAAATTCCGAATTGATTTTTATCTTCGATGGTTATACCTTACTACACCCAACAGTGTGTCTATTATCTTTCAAAAATATTGGGACCCAAGGTCGAGAAGAGTCGGACCTTCTTATCCATTGTTAGGGAAAGTAATATCTATGTTTTCTTTTGATCTGGGTAGGAATCTTGGAGATATAATCTCCCTTTAGTTATCATTGAATTTCCCAACATTTTTCCTTTTGACTTCTCTGGTTTTCCACTATTAAGGGAGGTCAAGTTTTCCATTAAATTAATTCCTGGTAATAAACCAGTTTTTATTCCCTCTTACTGAATGGCACTTGCTAACATGAAAGAGTTGAAGTCCCAATTGGATGATCTTCTTGAGAAAGGATTTATACTCCTAAGTATGTCACCCTGGGTGGAACCAGTTCTCTTCGCTAAGAAATATGATGGTTCTCTTCGCTTATGTGTTGATTACCCAAAGCTCAATAGAGTTACGATAAAAAACAAGTATCCTTTTCCATGGATTGATGATCTGTTTGATCAGTTGAAAGGGTTGAAGTGGTTTTAAAATACCGAACTTCGATCTGTTTACCATCAATTGATGATTTGGAAAATATCTATGTAAAATAGATTGTTTGTTTTCACAGAGTTCCATATATAATAGTCTCTGATAAGGATCCTCGGTTCACTTATCACTTTTGGAGAGGACTTCAGGAGGTACTGGGATATCTAGTCTATTTGAGAACAACCTACCATCTTCAGTTAGATGGACAGACAAAGAGAGCTATACAAATTCTTGAGGATATGATTTTCACCTCTGTTATCAACTTCGTTGGGGCTTGGGATGATCATTTTCGGGGTCTATAGTAATGAAGTCCTATAACATCATCAGCAGTGACACTGTCTTTTTGCACACATGGCGGGAGGGGAACAGAGTTTTGGATTATCTAGCCTCGTTGGCGGCGCAAGGTCTCAGTGTGTTTTCTCTTACGGAGGTGTTGTCTTTTCCTCTTTAAGGGAGGAACCTGATCAGAGGGTATGCTCTAGGACTTCATTACTATAGACCCCCATAACTCCTTTCCTCTTGGGTTACTCTTTATCCCTTCTTTCTTGTACCTTTTCTATGATCAATAAAGTAATTAATGATGATGATGATGTAAATCTCTATTTTTTTGGTCGGAGATTGTTAAAATTTCCTAGGTTGGGATAAGTTTCGTATAAGAGATAATAGAAAAGATTAAGATAATTTTTTATAGAATGTTGACAGCACAGTTCCAATATAAGTCTTATGTTGATTATCGCCATAGACCTTTGGAATTCTCAGTTGGTGACTAGGTGTTCTTCAAAGTTTCACCCCAGTTGGGTTATCGGAGGCTTGAGAGGTAAGGGAACCTTAATCCTTGTTTTGTGGGACCTTTCTAGGTTGTTTAATAGGTGGGGAAATATTCATACCATTTATCACTTCCATAATATCTAACATCAATAGATAAAATATTCCATGAATCATAGCTGAGAAAGTGTCTATTTTATCTATCTCATGTTTTGAACTAGAGTGATCTTGAGATTGAACCTGACATTGAGTGGACAGTCGGAATAGTTGATTCTGATACCAAGGTACTTTGTGGGAGGATGATGAATTTGGTTCATGTTCTATGGTAGCATGGTTCTGATAATCATGAGATGTGGGAATGTGAGACACTGATGAGAGAGTAGTAACCTCATCTTTTTGTCATGGAAGTTTCTTTATAGGATTTCTGGGGACAAAATTTTTTTATGGTGGGGAGATTGTAACATCTCGTTACTGATATGACGGGTATGTTTTTAGCCTTTTCATGGTTTTTCCTTTTTATTGACTGGGTAGGTTTTATAATGAATGGGGAGGATACCTATAACGGTGAAGTAAGATCTTTGTTCATTTCTCAGCCTTAAAGAGGAATGGTTTTTATTAAAACCCCTTTTGGTTTTAAATGGAAAATTGGAATTGAAATAGAAGAATGGGATTTAATTGTATTTTAAACAGTCTTAAAATAAATTTTCCATCATTGATTGTATAAGAGCACATGAAATCCTTAGGTAGTTGGTGAGTTATTTGGACACACTCTACGCTATTACAATGTTCTAAAACATACATGCAGTGGGTCACATCCCCGATGGGATGGTGACGAGTTTCTTTTGTCCAGTGTCAGGGGGATGTGTGTATACAAATATTGTTGAGATCGCTTAGAGAGTGTGGAGTCCTATAGCCAAAATACTATCATACTTATTTGGAATATGACCATGTTGTTATCTTGTTATTTATATTTGAGATATAAATGTATGCCAATGTTGTAAAAATAATTTACATGCCTTCAAAATTTACATAGTTTTTTTATGTAACTGTTTTATTTAAGCCATTTTTTTAGAAATATTCCATCACTTGTGAAGCTATTTCTTAAAGTATCTTTTCATAATTTGAAATATATATCATGATTTGTTTAATCATGCTTTTAAAATTCCAAACCTGTTTATTTTAAAATTTGAAAGCATTCCTCTGGTTAATATATTATTAGAATCTGTTATGAAATACTTAGTGAGACCCTCCTGGGATTTTTATCTCACACCCTACTTGTTCCTTTAGGTGTATATAGATTATCTCCTTCCAGGTTTGAGCAAGGGGAAAGGATCTCTTGGATGTGGATCCAGTTGTTGAACTTAGGACGTGATGAGTTGTGTCCTTTGGGAGTTGGGTTGTTTTTCACTATTTTAGTACTTGGGTTGTAGTAATTTGGGCTTTAAAGTCTTTTTGAATTTTGGTACTTTACTCTCAATGGATTTTATTTTGTATGAATATTGAATTACTTATCTATATTCCTCTATGTTTTGTGGAAAATTAATTCCCACTTGAATGTTGTATGATGTCAAGTGATAGTCCCTGACCTATGAGGATCGGGAATTCCCTTCAGGCTATGTCAAGTCTGGCTTGATTATCGGGTTACCAGGGTACCCAGACTAGTTCGGGATAGCGATGATGAACCTTTAGTGATTCAATAAGTAATGAACTATTAATGGGTTTATTTAGGTCATAAATTAAGATTAAAAATGTGATTTGATACAACCATTTGATGACATGATTCCTCATTTTCTCTACTATAGGTGGGTAATATGTGCAAGTATGGTTTTATACTAAGTGAGAGTTATCTGATGGTATAATTCACAATTGTGTAAGGGTAATTGATATTACAAATGACACTAGTTCATCATACTATTTTTTTGACTAGTCATTGGCAGTAATAGATGATATGGTGAGACCTATCTCACTAGATGTTAGTGCTGATAGAGAGTTGGCCTATTAATCAGTTGGACAACCTATGTCATGATACTTGTGAATTTTCTTCTTGGATGAGGAAAAATTATTGATAATATTTTATTTTATCTTGGTTTTTTGGTGTTGGGATTTGGTGTTTTAATGTTTTTCCTCTAGAAGATAATTTCATGTATAGGTTAATGTTATATTTTATGAAAGTTTAATTCTATTTTAACAATATCTCTATGGTATAGTACAACATAGATCTCTTATTGATTAATTCCTAACATTAGGATATTTCATAAAGTGTCAATTTGTGGGGACTTGAAGGCCATTAAGTTATGATACCACCTTGTGTGAGGTATGGTTCCACACCAAAAGTTCCTCCATCAAATGACACATGGAGTCAAATTATTCCTCTACCAACAAGATTCTCATCATTTTTTTATCCTATATAATGGGGTTAATAGATACCTATTCATTACTAGAGGGTCTACATTGTGATATCCCTCTAATACTTGATGATATTCTATGATGTCTAAGGGTGTGTCCATTTGGGTCTCATTTTGGTTTGTGTATCTTCATGATCCATTTTATTTAGAGAGAGATTATTTGTGTGGGGGTTGGGTATATTTTCCTATAGTGAGTTTTGTATATGGATTATGGTTTGAAGTATTTGAGGTCAAGAGAGCTTGGCATATGATATCTTAGAGAATCTTAAGGATGGTATTTTAACCTAGTGGATAGTTCACCAAGATTAGCCCTTGGGTGGTTTGATCAATGAGTTTGTGAAAATATATATTATAATTTCATATGATTTGATTATAATGCATGCATGGGCTTGGATTTGAAATTGCTCAGCACTTAGTGTTTGGTTTCATAGGGGTTGATTAACACTTAATCATGACAGAGAAAGTAATTTGAAACCACAAAACCAAAGATCTTCATGCTAGATAATAGAAAATGTGCATAATATTGTAAATGAAAAACACTATAAACTAACGCATACCTTACACTTAAGAGGATCTACAACATCATCATATTTATATAGTTTGATGAAGATCAGAAAAGTGAATCCAAAAGATATTCCCTATCTGTAGGTATATCCATAGGCTAATATGATCACACATCATACATGCAAGATACTCCATCCTCCATGATGTGTTAGCATCTCATATTGAAAATGGGGTGGAAGAAAGAGGTCCTTGGGGCTAGGAAGTTTCAGTCTAGACTAAGGCATTCACCCAATACTACCATTGCATGTCAGTGGCCTTTTATAATGACCTTGAGGACATTCCACAAGCATTCACATATTAAATCACGTGTTATAACACATGAATTAATACCATGTTCAATGAATGCATTGTATGTATTAAACTTCCTTCATGTTACATATTATGTAATGCTCCTTGTAATGATATATAACAAGGGAGAAAATGTTGAAATGACAATGATTATCATTTTATCATTATATTGTGCCAACGTATCCTTAAGATATAAAAATCATGAATATTAAGATACATTGGTGTTGGTTTATTCTTGATACTTTTATTAAGCATATGTTGGTAGCAATGTAACCTCAAGGCTATAACCACCAAAATGTATAACACGAAATATTAGATTTAGGGTATATCTCTATCAATATTCCACTTTTACTAAATCCAAAAAAAATTGTTCCAACTCACCTTATATTGTATTATATACAATAAATTGTGAATATCATATCCAAAATTCCTTTTGGATGTCTTCCAAAAAAAATTGGAAAGCTACCATTAACTTCACCGTGTATTACATAATATGTAATACCATGTGAATAAACATCCAAAACTCTTTTTTATAAAATATAAAACACTTTTAGAGTAGTTCTATTATTCAAAATCAATCTTAATTCAGTCAACCCCAAATTGTAACCCCATAGGAATTTGTAGAATTGATAAGAAATATGAATCATCAGATCCATAAGTATAAGTAAAGGGCATCCTTTAGTAAATAACTAGTTATAATCAAGCTATAAAAAGGATCTAGTGTGATCTTCATCATTTTGGGGATGAAATAAAGCACTTCATCTATTCCACTAGTCTATCCTGACTAGAAAAATGTGTATCAGGTGAAGAATTCATTTTATTTCCACAGCTTTCATAGTAAGAATCCCCGCAATGCTACCAGATAGAGGTTTATCTAATTACTGCCTCCCAAAGTTTTTGTATTGGTGTAAAGACTCGTAAATTTCAAGGAAAATTTTTTCTTGAATTCTTTGGGATTTTATGAGTACGCGGTTTTTGACGGCACCTGATTCCGAGGCCCGGTGTGCCCGAAATCAATTTCTGAAGTTTAGCTCGGGTACATTTTGTGAACGAACGAGCGGGTTTTTCTATCTTTTGAACCGGTGCTCGGAATTTAAATCCAAGGGCACTGATGAAACCACAGCGGTGGTAATTGCTTAAGAGGACCTTTACTAAAGGTGTGTTTGCTCAGGAGGAGTTGTTAAAATTTGGGGATTAATAAAGAATTGAATAAAATTTGTGGTACAAATTTTATTCTTAACCTAAGTGGTTTTATCCTACATGGGGAAGTTAGGGTGGGACCCACTGGCACCCTAACTACCCATGTGAGGATAAATGTGAGGTGGGGCCCGCACGAGCCCCAACTCTTCACATTCCCCATAACTCCTTAAACTCTCCATTAAACCCCCTATTGTTTAATTATGTGACTTCTACTTTTACACTTTAATAATGACAACACACATTAATTTAATTAATTGAACCTCTTTAATTAATTGAATTATGTGTTTGAACTTTAAAGTTTGAAATGCATGGAAAAAATAATAAAATAAGGTGAGGCCTTATTTTATTTGGTTAGTTTTTGTTGTGAGAGGGAATTTGGGGAGAGAGCTCATTTCTCTTGAAGAACTTCATCTCCTTCGTCAAAGAATGCCAAGACTTTGACGAAGAACGCCATCACCAAGGAGAGACGACGTGCCTTTCCTTCTTCTCTCCGCAGCTTGTGTGTGATGCCGACCCATCCTTGGACGCACGCCAATGCCATTTTCGAAACCTCACCCCGCGACGCCATCTTCCACGTCACCGGAAAACGACATCATTTAACGAGGTAGGCGTTATCTTCGTTCAAGTTTAATTTAACATTCTTTGTTGATTAATTTGGCCGCATGTCATCGTCATAACGGGAGGAAATTGGACCACACAAACATGGCCGATCCTCCTCCCATTTTTTTGTTGAACCCCGTTAAACTTTGCGGCGAAGGCGGCGCGGTGCCATTGCACCATGCGGGAATGAAGAGGACCACATCCGGAGCAGGCCGCGGTGGTGGTGCGCGGTGCTGTCGCGTCGTGCTGGTGGGACCGAAAGAGGTTGCGGCCAGGAGCGGGCCGCGGCGGAGGGGCGTGGCGCCGTCGCGTCGCGCCGGAACTTCAAGGGGGCCACGGCCGTGGCAGAGGAGCGTGGCGCCGTCGTGCCATGCCGGTCGGCCAGGAGCCGTGGCCTAAGGTTGTGGCGGTCTTCAGCAGGGGCGAATGGGCTCGGCCGGCCGCCAGCGTTCCAGGTAGCGGAACCCCCGCGGGTCCCGTGGCGGCTCAACTGGCCGGCCATTATGGCCGGCCACTTTCGAAGAAACCGGGGGGGTGTAACCCCCCGGACCTGCCTAGGGAGGACCCCACTAGGGTGGCCTCCTTTTCTGAAACAAAGGGGGCCGCGCCCCCTTCGCACCCCGCTCGGCCGCGAGCCGAGCCACGGCCAGCTTCCGAGTCGGGCCGCAGGCCGCACCCAGCCGCGGTTCGGGCCGGGCCCAGCCGCGCCGGGTCACGCCAGCCGGGCCGGGCCACCCCATCAGGGATGGGCCGCACCTAATTGGGCCGGACCCTAACCCGGGTCAGGTCGACCCGGTTCAGGCCGACCCAGGGGGTATCGGGCCGGGTCGGACCGGGCCCAAACCCCCTAGTTCCGGATCAGGATCGTTCAAATGCCATATCTTGGGTTACAGATCTTTGATTGATGCACTGTCAGTTGCATTGGGATCCTTGGAACGAAACGGTCATTTCAGTATATTACACTCAAGATTTTGGTAAAGTTTGAATTATGGCCGGGTTGGTTGGAACCCGAAACCAACCAGGCCCTTGGAGCGAAAACGCTTATAACTTAACGACAGGACGTCCAAATGACATGTCGTCAGCTACGTTGAATTACTCTTAGTGAGATGGTTCTTTTGGATTACTCCTCTTGAGGTTTGGACGTAGCTGGAGTATGGTTGGGTTGGTTTTAGCTTAAAAACAACCGGGCCCCTGGGATGAAAAAGCCAATAACTCTCAGACCGGGCGTCCGATTGATGCGCAGTCTGTCGCGTTGAGTTCCTATTGACGAGATGGAACTTTGTGATACATCAACTCTAGACTTCATGACAGTTGATGTATCTAACCCCTTGGCTTGTGAAGCGGACCCTCCTGGAATCGAGCGTGCTGTGTGCAGGAACCCTAGAGCTGGCTGCGACTGCGACGACGATGACGACTGTACTTGGATCCCACGTGGGTTCGGCAGCGAGGACGACTGTACTTGGATCCTACGTGGGTTCAGCAGGGAGGACGAATGTAATTGGATCCTACGTGGGTTTGGCAGTGATGGTTACTATACTAGGATCCTACGTGTGTTCGGCAGCAATGACTTCTGTACTTGGATCCTACGTGGGCTCGGCAAGGGAGATGATTCAGAGGCTACATATATCATCTCCACCCCTCTTCATGAGTAGTATACATGTGTGAGCTGAGTCTTGACTTTCAATCATTATCTACGGTATGATTGACTTTATTTCCTATGTGGATTGGGTTGTGCTTTCCTGTGTGGACTGGGTTGAACTTGGGCTCAGAAGTTGGAGACGAACTGGGATTGTTGACTTAGGTATATGTATGTACATATACCTAAGAAGTGTTGGTTGATAATTCGTATTTGTATCTTTCCTTTTTGGTTTATCCTTTGTGGATTCTGGGTGGCCTTCGGGGGTCTCAGGGTCCCTACTGAGTATCGTATACTCACCCCTGCACGGGCAATGCCCGCACTACGTTGTGTTGGTTGCAGACAACGGACAGTGCTGATCGTGGTTGAGGCCTGAGGAGCGGAACGGTATATGGAGGAGGACTATCAGGTGATACATAAATGGAATGGATGGCCGGACCCGAGGAACCGACGAGACTATTTGTACTCACCCTTCAGGTGGGAGTTCTGGAGGACGTGTTGGTGGTTGCTGCTTTACTTTTCAACTGTTGTACTTTATTTTCTCAGTTGTACTGTACTTTCAATTGGGTTTGTATACTGGCCCATTTACTTTCTAGCACTTACTTTTGTACTCAGTTTACTTAGTGTTTACTTCAGCTTGTGTGCACTGTGGTATTTTTTTTCTTATATAAAGGCAATGTCTTCCCTTATATCGGGATTTATGCCTTTGGTACTAGTCGCCAGCCCCTAGCCTAAGGAAGGAGGGCTTGGGGTAGTCACGGCATGAGCCCCGAGAGGATGGGTCATGACAAATTGGTATCAGAGGAGAGGACAGTCGATCACTCATTAGTTGGCTAGTCTCATCCTAGGAGTAGTTGATGTGTGGAGTCTGAGTTTTCCTGTAGTAGTGGATCAGTATGCGGACGTTTTTCCTGACGACATTCTAGGACTACCTCCTCACCGATAGGTTGACTTTATATTGACCTGTACCCCGGGACAGCCTCGATATCTACTCCAGAATATCGGATGGCTCCCACTGAGCTTCGAGAGCTACAGGTACAGCTGGAGGACTTGCAGGGCATGAGATTCATCCGACCCAGTGTTTCACTCTGGGCTTCCCCGATTTTGTTCGCCAAGAAGGCAAACGGGAGCTTGCGACTGTGTGTCAATTACCGTCGCTTGAATCAGGTGACCGTAAAGAACAATTATCCACTTTCGAGGATTGACAACCACTTTGATCATCTCAAGGGAGTACGATGGTTCTCGAAGATAGACCTCAGGTCAGGCTATCATCAGCTCAGAGTTCGAGACGAGGATGTGTAGAAGATGGCCTTCAGGAGTCGGTATGGCCACTATGAGTTCTTGGTTATGCCTTTCGGTGTAACCAATGCTCTAGCAGTGTTCATGAGTCTCATGAACAGGATCTTCCAGCCTTACCTCGATCGATTTTTCGTAGTCTTCATCGACGACATACTGATTTACTTGACTACCGAGGAGGAGCACGCCTACCACTTGCGGGTTGTACTGGATACACTCTGAGAGCACCAAAATTATTTTAAGCTCTCTAAGTGCCAGTTCTGGATTCGAGAGGTCCACTTCTTGGGGCTCATCATCTCTGAGGTGGGAGTTTCTGTGGATCCTGCGAAGATTGAGGCAGTGCTAGCTTGGGAGCCACCCAGGAGCGTGATGGAGGTGCGGAGCTTCCTAGGTCTGGCTAGGTACTATCGGAGATTTGTGCCAGACTTCTCCAGAGTTGCAGCACCACTTTCAGCTTTGACGAAGAAGAGGAAACCCTTCGTGTGGTCAGATAGATGTCAGCAGAGCTTCCAGAAGCTGAGACAGAGATTGACCAGTGCACCTATCTTGAGGCTACCAGAGGAGGGAGTAGGGTACGTAGTTTACTGCGATGCATCAGGGACCGAACTCGGGTGTGTCCTGATCCAGGAGCGAGTAGTGATCGCCTATGGATCACGATAGTTGTGGAAGCATGAGAATAACTACGCTACCCATGACCTAGAGTTGGCAGCAGTGGTATTCGCCTTGAAGATGTGGTGGCACTGTCTGATGGGTGAGCGCTTTACAGTCTATTCTGACCACCAGAGTCTCAGGTATATCTTCTCACAGAAGGATATGAACCTGAGACAGCAACAATGGCTCAAGTTCCTTCAGGACTATGACTTTGAGATATTCTATACTCCTGGGAAGGGGAATGTAGTATATGGTGCTCTCAGCAGGAGTTCGGGCATCCAGCTACTTGGATAGGTGACGGAGAAGCTAGTCGTGTTGTAGATATCCTTCATGGATAGAGATGGGGCATCCTTTTTACATTCTATCACAGTCACTCCTCCACTACTTCAGTGGGTCAGAGAGGCACAGCGTGGGGATGTTGACTGTGAGATGCGACGTGCACAGATATCCACAGGACAGGCACCTGATGGATTTTCTATAGGAGGAGAGCACGTCATCCTTTTCAGAGGACGTACCATGGTACCAGTTGAATTATAGGAGTAGGTGCTGAGAGAGTTCCACACTTCCCCTTTTGTGGTACATCCAGGAGTAGCGAAGATGTACCAGTATCTCAGATGACAACACCAGTGGCCAGGTATAAAGAAGGTTGTAGCAGAGTTCGTTTCACGATGTCTCACCTGCCAGCAGGTGAAGGCGGAGCACCAGGTATCAGCAGGCTTGGTACATCCCTTAGAGGTCCTAGAGTGGAATTTGGATGGGATATATATGGATTTCGTGATGGTACTTTCATGTGCTTCCAGAGGACACGACTCCATTTGGGTGATTGTCGACCGACTCACCAAGTCGGCCCAGTTTCTACCTATCAGAGAGCAGGGCTCAGTGGAGAGCTTGGGACGCCTCTAAGTTTAGGAGATCGTATGGTTTCATGTTGTTCCATACTCTATCGTCTCCAATCGTGATTCTCTCTTTACTTCCTAGATTTGGAAGGGGTTGCAGGAGGCATTTGGGACGCAGCTACGCCTGAGCACGGCCTTTCACCCTCAGACGGATGGCCAAACGGAGAGGAACATTCAGACTCTCGAGGACATGCTCCGTGCATGTGTCCTCAACTTTGGTCGTAGCTGGGAGGACCACCTACCTTTGATGGAGTTTGCGTACAACAACATCTACCACTCCACCATCGGGATGGCACCATACGAGGCATTGTACGGCCGACCTTGCAGATCACCTATGTGCTGGACAAACCCTAGGGAGTCAGCACTTGTAGGACCATAGATGGTCCAATCCACGACGGAGAAGGTGTAGATCATCCAGGATCAGATGAGGACTGCCCAGAGCTGACAGAAGTCCTATGCTGACAGGAGGCGGAGACCACTAGATTTCGAGGATGGTACGGGTCTCACCTCGGTGTGGATTACGGATATTTGGTTGAGGCGGCAAGTTATCTCCACGCTTCATCAGACCATTCCAGGTTCTCAGTAGGATAGGCGAGGTGGCTTATCGCCTGGCTCTTCCACCTCAGTTGCACTGGGTGCAAGACGTCTTCCACGTATCTCAGCTGAGGAGATACGTGCACGACCTGACGCATATCATTGATCATGGGGAGTTGGACATCGATGATGGGGCGACTTTTGTGGAGGTCCTGGTGGAGATAGAGGATCGACAGGAGCGGGTCCTATGTGGACGGTTGATTCCTCTAGTGCGCATCAGGTGGTAGCATGGGAGCCTCCAGGAGAGCACATGGGAGCGGGAGGCTCAGATGCATCCAAAGTACCCTCATTTGTTCCCCTAGTTTGTGATGTATCTTTACAGGGACGTAAATCCCTGAGGTGGGAGTAATGTAAAGACCCGTAAATTTAAAGGAATATTTTTTATTAACTTCTTTGGGATTTTACGAGTACGCAGTTTCTGACAGCACCTGATTCCAAGGCCCAGTGTGCCCGGAATCAATTTATGAAGTTTAGCTCAGGTACGTTCAGTGAACGAACGAGCAGGTTTTTCTATCTTTTGAATCGGTGCTCAGAATTGAAATCTGAGGGCACTGATGAAACCGCAGTGGCGGTAATTGCTTAAGAGGACCTTTACTAAAGGTGCGTTTGCTCGGGAGGAGTTGTTAAAATTTGGGGATTAATAAATAATTGAATAAAATTTGTGGTACAAATTTTATTCTTAACCTAAGTGGTTTTATCCTACATGGGGAAGTTAGGGTGGGACCCACTGGCACCCTAACTAACCATGTGAGGTTAAATGTGAGGTGGGGCCCTCACGAGCCCCAACCCTTCACATTCCCCATAACTCCTTAAACTCTCCATTAAACCCCCTTGGTATTTAATTATGTGACTTCTCCTCTTCCACTTTAATAATGCCAACACACATTAATTTAATTAATTGAACCTCTTTAATTAATTTAATTATGTGTCTGAATTTTAAAGTTTGAAATTCATGGAAAAAATAATAAAATAAGGTGAGGCATTATTTTATATGGTTAGTTTTTGTTGTGAGAGGGAATTTGGGGAGAGATCTCATTTCTCTTGAAGAACTTCATCTCCTTCATTGAAGAATGCCAAGACTTCGATGAAGAACGTTGTCACCAAAGAGAGACGACGTTTCTTTCCTTCTTCTCTCCACATCTTATGTGAGACGCCGACCCATCCTTGGATGCATGCCAACGCCATCTTCGAAACCTCACCCCACAACGCCATCTTCCGCATCACCGGAAAACGACATCGTTTAACGAGGTAGGGGTTATCTTCGTTCAAGTTTAATTTAACGTTCTTCATTGATTAATTTGGCCGCATGTTATCATCATAACAGGAGGAGATCGAACCGCACAAACATGGTCGATTGTTCTCCCCTTTTTTCTTGTTGAACCCTATTGAACTTTGAGGCGAAGGTGGTGCAGTGCCATTGCACCGCGTGGGAACGAAGAGGACCGTGGCCGGAGTGGGCCGCGGCGGTGGTGCGCGGCGCCGTCGCACTGTGCCGGTGGGGCCGAAGGAGGCCACAGCCAGGAGCGGGTCGTGGAAGAGGGGCACGGAGTCGTTGCGCCTCGACGGTCGGACAAGAGCCGCGGAGGTCTTCAGCAGGGGCGGCTGGGCTCGGCCGGTCGTCAGCGTTCCCGGAGGTGTGACCCCTGCAGGTCCCGCGGCGGCTCAACCGGCCGGCCATTATAGACGGTCGTTTTTGAAGAAACCGGGGGTCATAACCCCTCGGACCTGCCTAGGGTGGACTCCACCAGGGGGGTCGTTGTTTCTGAAACAAAGGGGGTTGCACCCCCTTCGCACCCCGCTCGGCCGCGAGCCGAGCCGCGGCTGGCTTCTGAGTCGGGCCGCAGGCCGCACCCAGCTGTGGGTCGGACCGCGCCCAGCTGGGTCGGGTCGCGCCTAATTGGTCCGAACCCAGACCCGGTTCAGTTAGACCCAGTTCGTCCTGACCCAAGGGGTATCGAGTCGGGTCGGATCGGGCCCAAACCCCCTAGTTCCGAACCAGGTTCGTTCAAACGCCCATATCTTGGGCTACAGACCTCCGATCGATGCACTGTCAGTTGCATTGGGATCCTTGAAACGAGATTCTCATTTCGGTATATTAAACTAAATCTTTAGGTAAAGTTTGTGTATGGACAGGTTGGTTCTAACCCAAAACCAACCGGGCCTTTGGAGCGGAAACGCTTATAACTTTACGACCGGACATCTGAATGATGTGTCGTCAGTTACGTTGAATTACTCTTAGTGAGATGGTTCTTTTGGATTACTCTTCTTGAGGTTTGGACGTAGCTGGAGTACAGTCAGGTTGGTTTTAGCTTAAAAACCAACTGGGCTCCTGGGACGAAAAAGTCAATAACTCTCAGACCGGGCGTCCGATTGACGTGCCGTCTGTCGCATTGAGTTCCTATTGATGAGACGGAACTTTGTGATACATCAACTCTGGAATTCGTGATAGTTGATGTATCGACCCCCTTGGATCATGGAGCGGACCCTCCCGGAATCGAGCATGCTGTGTGCGGGAACCCTAGAGCTGGCTGTGACTGCGACGACGATGATGACTGTACTTGGATCCTATGTGGGTTCGGCAGTGAGGATGACTGTACTTGGATCCTATGTGGTTTCGGCAGGGAGGATGAATGTACTTGGATCCTACGTGGGTTCGGAAGTGATGGTTATTGTACTAGGATCCTACGTGGGTTCGACAGCGACGACTTCTATACTTGGATCCGACGTGGGTTCGGCAGGGGAGATGATTCAGAGGCTACATATATCATCTCCACCCCTCTTCATGAGTAGTATACCTATGTGAGCTGAGTATTTACTTTCAATAATTATCTATGGTATGATTGACTTTATTTCCTGTATGGATTGGGTTGTGTTTTCCTGTGTGGACTGGGTTGAACTTGGGCTTGGAAGTTGGAGCCGAACTGGGATTGTTGACTTAGGTATATTTATGAGCATATACCTAAGAATTGTTGGTTGATACTTCATATTTGTATCTTTCCTTTGTGGTTTATCATTTTTGGATTCTGGGAGGCCTTTGGGGATCTCGGGTTCCCTACTGAGTATCGTATACTCACCCCTTCACAGGCAATGCCCGCACTACGTTGTGTTGGTTGCAGACTACGGACAGTGCTGATCGTGGTTGAGGCCTGAGGAGAAGGACGGTATACGGAGGAGGACTATCAGGTGAGACGTACACGGAATGGATGGCCGGACCTGAGGAACCGACGTGACTATTTGTACTCACCCTTCAGGTGGGAGTTCCGTAGGACGTGTTGGTGGTTGCTGCTTTACTTTTCAGCTGTTGTACTTTATTTTCTCAGTTGTACTGTACTTTCAATTGGGTTTGTATACTGGCCCATTTACTTTCCAGCACTTACTTTTGTAATCATTTTACTTAGTGTTTACTTCATCTTGCGTGCACTGTGGTATTTTTTTCTTATATAAAGGAAATGCCTTCCCTTATATCGGGATTTACACCTTTGGTGATAGTCGCCAGCCCCTGGCCTAAGGAAGGCGGGCTTGGGGTAGTCACGGCATGGGCCCCGAGGACGAGTCGTGAAAATTATAACTAGGATGAAATATGAGTCAATCACTACAAAAACTTCATGAACACACTTCACATACAAATGAAAAAACAAGTGAACAAAAAAATTACATGTTTCTGAAAATTTTCATACATCCATAAGAGAACACTAAAAAAATTTCATTATAAGAGATTCAAGAGAATACAAAACTCATCACTCACTTCCTTTATATTAAAAAGGACTCTGAAAATTAAGTTATAAACTCTCACTATTAATCATAAGAATCACTCAATAATAATATACATTAGATCTGGGCCTCCACCTTTATTTATAAAGGTCTTCGATTAGTAAACAAGTCACATTGACCTCTGAGGTTCATATTCAACCTTCCATTGACTTGGGAAACCTTTGATACACTATTGAACCATCCATTGAAACTGCCAATATCTAAAACCCATTCAAGTAACTCATTGTATCATCCTAAAATTGGTTCCATAAGTAGATTCCATGATTTGGTTCACTACATGACCTCAGGCTTACCTCCCCATACACCAAAGGTTGCTAAATAGCAGCGAGGGTCTAATATAAAACATGGGGATACTATACCTTCTTTATCAAAGTAGCACAACAATGGAAATAAATAAAAAAAATAAACTGATGATAATAACCATAACTATAATAATACCAGTATCACATGATGAACAAAATAGGAATACAATATCCAAACCAAAGCAGTAGATATGTCATGCCATATACATGTCGAGTGTCAATATGCAAAGCCCGAAATAAAGACATACTGAAAACTCCCAAGAGGGTCCCAACACCACATATGGTTCCCTCATCCAAGCTTCATCCCAACTCATCCATCTAACATAGTTTCTTTCCTTTATCATGTCATAAAAATATGAAGTCTATTTGTGTACCGATCAAGCATTATGTGTAGGGTGTGAGTACAACTCAATAGGTCACCACCAATAACATCTAAAACAATATCCATTCTATGATAGTGTATGAATTTGTATAAATAAAAATTTATAATAAAGTAAATATTCATCAAATTTCATTATTCTATAATTAACCACATAAATTGCATGTGTTCATGATGATACTCAAACCCTCAATACCTGCTTTGGCCCATGCCGGAGTCTAAATCGTACCAAAGGGATATCACATATCAAATCTCATGGATTTCATTTATCATTTCAAATCAATTTCACATTCAAACAATGGGAACCTAGAGTGGCAGTTTGACACCCCATGGTTTTTTGGAGCAGTAGTCCCTATCCCACAACTCAGTGATCACATATAAATTCATAAATATATTGGGGGACTAGAACGGCAGTCTATAACCCTATGGATATTTGGAGCAGTAGTCCCTATCCCACAACTCATTTTAATCATATCAGCACACCCCAGGAGTGGATAGCACTTTCAAAATTTACATTTATCAAACAAGAACAAATCACAATTCAATGCTTTAATTATATTAGCACACCCCATGGGTGGCTACCCATTTCAAAATTCCATTAAGAACCCATTTCAAAATTCCTATTATTCTCAAATTCTTATCCCCATGATTCATCAATTCTAAAATCACAATTCTAAACAATATTCATTATCACAATATTTACCGATTCCAATTTCAATTGCCCCAAGTTCAACCCATTTAATTATCACAAGTAAATTTAATTAATCAAATCAATTTAGAATAAAATTTCCCAATATTTCAATTGAAAATTCAAAATTACATACACACAATTTCAATCAAGACTGTGGGAATCTATAAATAGACCACCTGCCTCAAGATCGCTAATGAACACTCACCCAAACACAACCATCAATTTATGTAGAATGGTTAGATCAACAATGGCAGAAGAGATATAGGACCAAAGGCTGGGATAAGATCAACCCCCAAACCTAAAAATATCAAAAGGTTCCACCAATTCATTATAAGAAGTAGAAATGGAAGGAAACCAAGCAAAAAAGGCTTATCGGGAATCAAACACCAATCTACGATGACCAGATATGAAGAAATCGCTCCAAAACCACTGAGATTCACCCTAGGGTCAAGACAAGGGAGATTTCATAAAGGAATGAAACCAAAATGAACCTCATGGAACCTTTTATTTTTGGGGGGGGATTACAGGGTGTGTAATTCCATTACACATTGTGTGATTATTTTTAATGGTTTACGTAAAAAATCCATTTCCTCGGGTGATTTTATCCCAATTAAAATATTACAGAGCATGTAATAGTATTACATGGTGTGTAAATTTTATATAGACTATTTTTTTGCCCAAAAAATTATACATAAAATCTACAACCACCTCCAAATCCTTCCAAACCAAAATCAAACCCTCCCCAATCCTAGAAAAAGAGAAAACTCAAAAGGGGATGTGACTGTAAAAGAAAGATATCTTACAATCTCCCCAACTTATAATAGCTCATCCTCAATTTGTACTCCCAAGAATATCTAAGATTCTGAGGTAAAAAGGTTGGGCCACTGAGCCCTCATATCTTCTTCCCTCTCCCATGTTTCCTCTTGAGCATGACCATGTTTCCATAATACTCAAACTATAGCCACGGTCTTTCCCCACAATACTTTCTCACTACGATCCATAACACGTATTAGAAGATCCTAAATAGAATCATCATTCTCAAGCTCAACATCATCCACAATGATCATATAAGAAGTTTTGGGGTGATATCATGGAAGTTTTGATGCATGAAAAACATCACGCATAGCATTATACCTCCACGAAAGAGCTAATCAGTACACCACTGGACTAACTCTCTCCATAACCTCAAAAGTTCCAATGAACCTGGGTTCCAAATTTCCCTATCTCTAAATCCTATGGTGATCCAATTTATATGACACCTGAAGGAACACACAATCACCCACTGTAAACCCAAGGGGTCTTCGATGTCTATCTGCATACCACTTATGTATACTCTGAGTTATAGTCATAGGTTTCCGAATCAGCTAAACCTACTCCAATATCCCCTACACGAGACTCGGTCCCAACATATCTAACTCACTTGCCTCCATCCATCATATATGTGATCTACATGGCCTACCATAAAGATCCTCATATGGTGTCATCTGAATAGTTTCCTGATAATTGTTTTTATAGGAGAACTCAACAAGCGCTAATTGTTTCTCCAAAGACCCACCAAAGTCAAGAACACATGCTCATAGCATATCCTCCAAAACCTGAGTAGTACATTTTGACTTCCCATTTTTCTATGGGTGGAAATTCATACTCAATAATACCTAAATACAACATGCCTTCTGCAAAACTTTCCAGAAGTGAAAAGTGAAACGTGAATCACGAACTGAAACTATACTTTTTGGAACCCCATACTAATAGACTATCTCCCAAACATACAAGTCCCCCAACTAATCTACTAAGAAATTCTCCCATATAGGCAAGAAATTTTCCACTTTCATTCTTCTATCCACAACCACCAAAATAAAATCATTCTTCTGAGGCGTCCTCAGAAGACCCACCAAAAAATCCATGGTAATGTCATCTCACTTCCATTCTGAAATAGGAAATAGTTGTAGTAAACCATCAGATCATTGATGCTCAGCCTTCACCTATTGAAAGGTGTAGAATCATGTCACAAACCCTACAATATCTTATTTCATGTCCATCCACCAATACTATCGACATAGGTCATGGTACATTTATTTCAAACCCGGATTCACTACCCACTTCGAAGCATTAAAATCACACCTCATCTATTCCAGCATACAAATAGGCACAACAACATGACCCCCAAACATAGATGATATCATACTAATATATAGTCCCATAGAAAGATGACTCCGCGCCTTCAAGGCTTTCCCTTGTGAAAAAATGCTCTGGATCCTCATACTGCCTCTCCCTGATCCGGATCAAAAATGTAGACTCCACTGATACTAAAATAAGGGAAATCTGTTCTTGGACCTCCTGAACCACAACATGTATCTCATCCAACAAGTTCATCAATATACATAGTAAACTTTTTTCCCAAAAGATAATTTCACCAACACTTTAAGGCATAAATACCTGCAGCTAACTCGAGGTCATGCATAGGGTAATTTTGTTCATTTGGCATCTCAAATAAAGAACTAGCAAAATTAAAAGCTACAAGAATAGTACCTATAACTATTTATGGTATAGACTCACTAACCACTCTACTGATACATGAGATCTTTCCCAGAATTATTGTATCCACTTCCTCGACCACCACGTCCAATAAAACACCAGTTTCCATATTGATATGGGGTATAAGATCTTATTCCAACACTCTAATTCTACCCAAAACCTCCATCACTACTCATAGGTCGAGGGTTTCTGCAATACCTCTGCAAGTGACCCATCCTACTGCAAACTCAGCACTCTACTGGTGGTGGGAGACAATGGCTATGAATATGTACCAACCTACCAAATTGGTGGTAATATATATGGTTACTTCTCTGAGTGACTGATCTATATCCCTAGCCACCATGTTTTCTATCTCCTTATTTTAATTTTTCATAGTGACACTTCTTAATCTCGGAAGACATACCTCTAGGTCATCTAGAATATGCCACATTTGTTCCACTAGAGGCCTCCTTCAGGTTCCCCTCAAATATGAGAGCCTGATTCACCACTTCATAAAACTTTTTTCAACTAAAATATGTTAACATGGGACTTAATTTGACATTTAATCACATCCTGAAAGAAAAAAATTCTATAGTAGCTTCATCCCCTACCAACGCTAGATAAAAGAACTGAAAATCTATAAAGAATCATGTATAGTTCATCACGAACATGCCCCTCTGGGTCAGCCTCATGAACTATACTTCTCATTCTTGACTAAGCATATCAAGGTAAAAGTGCTCCAAGAACTTCTCTTGAAAGTCCTTCCTTTCCATATTCTCTAGTTTTCCATCCCGAGTTTGTATTTCCCACCAACACTTTTCCTGAACACATAACATATAATAATCCATTTTGACTCTCTTCTCGGTAGGAGTATCTAAGTGGTCAAGGATCATCTTGATAGACTCAATCCAGAACTTGGCTACCTCAGTTCCACCCTCTCTAGTGAATTTCATAGGGTGTTGCAACTAGAACTCTTGTGTCAATTCTGACATACTCTTCACAACCCTCCATAGGTATCTTTCCATAAAATGCCTAAATAGATAAAATTTCTCACATAAATACTCTCCATCTTCCTTAACCATAACTATTAGATCCTCTAGTTCTAGTACTAGAGGTAAATTTCCATCCATGTACTCTTGTTGTCCTATCAACAAGCTTCATCGTGGAGGAATATCTCTACAATGACAAACACATGCCTTAGTATATATAACACATTTAAGGAATCTGTTTATTAACAAGATTCTCCATGAAGGCATAATTCATGAGTGCCTAAAATAATGCATGTATACTCAACCTTTTTGCCATACTGGGCCACAAATAAAATCTCGAGAAAAAAATAACACCATACAACAAGTGCATCAACCAAGGTGAAATAACATGAAGCTATAATATAAAACATTAATGGCAATAATCCCACCCCAGGTACTTGGGTTTTTCCTTGTATGTAGGTTAGATACTCACACGCATGAGATCATGACGGAGACCTAACTCTTACTATTCTTATATCTACCTTTCCCAAAAAGTAATACAAAAGAATAGAGCTCCTTTTATACCACTTTATAACATCCCGACCTGGGTGCCACATGTTGGTGGCCCGATCTGGTTCACTATGTGACCTCAGGCGTGCCTCCCCATATTCTAAAGGATTTTGACTAGCAGTGAGGGTATAATATATGACATGGGGAGACTATACCCTCTTTATCAAAGTAGCACAATAGTGGAAATAAATAAATAATAACCCACTGATAATAACCATAATTAGAATAATACAAGTATCACATGATAACCAAAATAGGAATATAATATCCAAAATAAAACAGTAGATATGTCATGTCATATATGTGTCAAGTTTCAATATGAAAAAACAAAAATAAAGACACACTAGAAACTCTCAAGCAGGTCCCAACACCACGTCTGGTTCCCTCATCCAAGATCCATACCAACTTAGTCATTTAACATTGGGATATTTCCCTTATCATATCCTACAAACATGAAGTCTATTTGAGTACCAATCAAGAAGACTAGGAAGGGTGTGAGTACAACTCAGTAGGTCACCAACAACAACGTCTAAAACAATATCTAGTCTATAATAGTGTATATAGTTTTATAAAGAATAAGATACAATGAATTAAACAGTTATCACATTTCATTATTATTTAATTAAACATATAAATTACTAGGGTTCATGATGACACTTGAAACCCTCAATACCTACTTCAGTCCATGATGTGGTCTGAACCGTCGCCAAGGGATATCACATATCACATATCATGGTTTTCATTTATCATTTCAAATCAATTTCACATTCAAACAATGGGGGCCTAAAAGATCAGTCTGGAACCCCATTGGTATTAGGAGAACCAATAAATGTCCCAAAACTCAGTGATCACATATAAATTCATAAATATATTGGGGGCCTATAGAAGCAGTCTCTATCCCATAATCAATCATGTCGGCAAACCCCATGGGTGGATATCACATTAAAAATTTTCATTTATCAAACAAGAACACATCACAATTCAATAATTTAAATATATCATCACACCCCATGGGTGGATACCCATTTCATAATTCTATTAAGAACCCATTTCACAATTCCAATTATTCTCAATTTCTTATCCGCATGATTCATCAATTACATAGTCACAATTCTAACCAATATTCATTATCAAAACATTTACCAATTTCAATTTCAATTGCCCCAAGTTCAACCCATTTCATTATCATATAGAAATTCAACTAATAAATTCAATTTAGAATTCAATTTCCTAACATGAAGATTTCAATTTCACAATTACATACATGAAATTTCAATCAAGGATATAATAATTAATAAATAAACCACCTACCTCAAGATCATTAATGAATGGTTTCCCAACCACAACCCTCAATTGATTTAGAATGGTTAGATCAACAATGGAAGAAGAGATCTAGGACCAAAACCTATGGTTAAGATCAACCCCCAAACCTATAACTGTCAAAAGGTTCCACCACTTCATTGAAATATGGAGGAATAGAAGGAAACCAGGAAAAAAGTATTACCAGGAATAAAACATCAATATGTAGTGACTGGAGATGAATAAATCACTCCAAAACTATTGAGAGTAGCCCTAAGGTCTAGTGAAGGGAGGTTACACGAAGGAATGAAACCAAAATGAACCACATTGTGCCTTTTAATTTTTTTGTTCGGGGAATTATATGGTGGGTAATTCCATTCCACATTGTGTAATTATTTTTAATATTTTATACCAAAAAACTCATCACCTTGGGTGATTTTATCCCTATTAAAACATTACACGTCCTGTAATAGAATTACATGGCGTGTCAATTTTCTAAAGACTATTTTTCAGCCCAATAAATTATAAATAAAATATATGACCATCTCTAAAGCCTTCCAAACCAAAATTAAACCCTCTCCAACCCTAGAAAAAAAAGAGGAAAATCAAAAGGGAACATACCTATAAAAGAAATGGATCTTACACTCATGAAAAGAGAAGTCTTTTCTCAGTGAACACCAACTGAAATAAATTCGTCTAATGTAATCTATATGATGATCTATTTCTGATCATCCCTGCCCAATAGACTTTATCTGATGATCTATGTCTGGTCATACTTATCTGATGGACTCTTCCTAATGGAATTTTTTCTGGTTCACCCTAGAACCTCACCATAGGAAACCTTTGAGTGGTTATCTTTGTCTAATTTCCTTCATCTGGTCATATCTATCTAATGATATTCATCTAGAAAAAACTCTTAGGTGGAACTAAAGATTTTTCAAAAAACCCAGCAATCTCCCACTTGGAAATTACTTCAGGATTTCATCCTTCTCCAATCATCCATCTAAGTTATTCCTCTATTTGATACATGCATCGACCAAAAAAAATTTCTGATCATTCAAGTTTGACTGAGGCACAAATTTTCCTCAAACATTCTTGGACTATCACCTTTGTAAGCATATCAATAGGATACTGCTTCTCAATAACCTTCTATAACTTCTACACTTTATCTTCTAGCAGCCTTTGTATAATGTGATATTTTAGGTTAATGTGCTTTATTCTTGAATGAAATATTATATTGTGATCAAGATGAAAATCACTTTGACTATCATAGAATAACATTCCTCTATATGATCCCTTTCTGAGTTCCCACAGCAAGAGCATCAACCATATCAACCCTTTCCCTATTTCTATTTTAGAAATATACTATGCTTCCACTGTAGTAAATAAAAATCCTGTAGAATTTTTTCATGAATCCATGTCTCTAAAAAAATATTTATCTACAAAACCCTTAAACTGATCATCATCTATAAAACATAAAGCTACATCCTCTAACCCCTTAAAGTATCGAATGATACATTTCACGGCCTCTCAATGTTTCCTTCTAATATTTGACATGAAATTAGTAATAAATACCACTACAAAATCAATGTATATTCATGTAAAAACCATTGTATACATCAAACTTCCAATAGCTAAGGAAAAAGTCACCTTCTCCATGTCATGAACTTCTCCACCTATTGATGGTGCCTATGATTTATAAATTTTTAAGTAACTAGTGAGGGGGGTTGAGATAGGTTTACAACCATGCATACCAAACCTTTCGATGAAATTCCTTATATATTCCTCTTAGGGATAAAACTAAAGAATAAGCTTTCTTATCCCTCTTAGTTCTCATTCTAAGGTCTTCTTAGCTTGTTCAAGGTTTTTCATTTCAAAACTTCTTGATAGATTTCTCTTTAGTTCTTCAATCTGATGGAACTCTAGAAAATATATCAATATTTCATCCACATACAATAATGGTATGATATATGTTACATCATCCCATTATTTTTTGTAAAAATAATGATCGAAATCACACCGACTGAAACTTTCTTCAAGCATGAAAGTTTTGAACTTTTGATTCCACTATCTTGGAGATTTCTTCAAGCCATAACAAATTCATTTCAAATTATAAACTTCGATGAACTTCATAACACTTGGATTGAACCATGTAAATTTATTCCTCTAAATATCCATGAATAAAATATTTCTTTACATCCATTTTCTCCAACTGTAGATCATCATACACAATAATGTTGATCACTGTCTGAATAGTTGTGTTCTTCACCACTATAAGGAAAATTTTAGAAAAGTTGATCCTTTCCTTTTACTGAAATCCTTTCACCACTGATTTTCTTTGTACCTATTACTTCTATTGGCTTCCTCTTTCAAATGAAAAACTCATTTATTTTTTAAATCTCTCTTTCCTTCTGATAGTTCCTCCAACTCCTGCATATTATTGTGATTTAAGGAATTCATTTCCTCTTCCATAGATAATTCCCACTATTTTGAATCTATGAGATCATTTGACTCTTAAAGAAATTCCAGTTCCCCTGCATCCTTTAGAAGTAATAAATTCATATCAAATCTAAACCTCTTAACTGGTTTTCTGATATAAGTGGATATCCTCAGCACAACCTCTGGTTCGGCCATTGGAACCTCTTTGTCTGGTAGTCATATTTCTAATCTTCCTTCATCTTGTAGAGGTTTATCGAATCATCCTCTATCCAGTAATGGTCTATTTAATCATCCTCTATCTGGTAATGGTTTTTCAATCATCCTTTGTCTAGTAGACTGACTTTAAATGCACCAGCTTCTAAAGTTTCCATTGATGTTTTCGAATAGATATTTTATCTAGTAACATTTTTCTAGTCACCTTGAAATTCAATAATTGATTTAACCTCAAATTAATTCTCATCCAAGTTTTGATCTTTATACAGCAGTTCTTTATTAGAAACAATATCTCAACTTTAGATGATTTTCTTATTTTTATCATCCCACGGGCGATATTGAAAGTTCTCATCACCATAACAGAAAAGAAAGCACACCTTGGATTTTATCTCCAACTTATCTATTTATTTAACATTGATATGAACATACGTGTTACTTCCAAATACTTTGATATGGTTCACCTATGGTTTCTTTTCAGACCAAATTTCCTTTGGTAGGTCTTATACCACAAAAAAAATTGGACTTATCTTCACTGAATACACTGTTGTATTTATAGCATCTGCCCAAATTCCCTTAGGCATTCCTAAGTAAAGCCTCATACACCAGGATTTCTCTTTAAAAATATGATTCATTAATTCAACTACTCCATTTTTTTATGAATTTTCTAGATCATTCTTCTCATGCTTGATACCCTTCCTTAAACAAATGTTACGAAGGTTGTGTAGGGTGTACTCCCCACCATTTTTTATCTAGAGATAGTTAAAATTTCATCCACATTATTTTCCAACCAACACTTTCCACTAAATAAATTCTTGAAACACATCATATTTATTCTTCAAGAAATAAACCTATCCCTTTCAAATAGAATCATTAAAGAAGGTCACAAGGTATGGTGACCCTCCCTTAGAGTGAACGGGGGATGGTTCCCAAACATCAAAATGAACAAGTTCTAACTTCCCATTCCTTGGATTTCTATCATCCAAGTTAAATGAATCTATTTTATGTTTTCCTAGCATAAAATTGTCACATTTTACAAGTTTTTTGTGATTTAGTTTAAGTATTCCCTTCACCGATAGAACTTTCATATTTCTTTCATTAAGGTGACCAAACCTACATTGCCACATTTATGGAACATCTAATGAAGTGATTATGATCACTTCAACATCATCCTTTCATCTAGTCAAGTACAAGGTTCCATTATCTACTCTACGAACAATTTATATAGACCCTTTATTGATCTTCTAGGATCCATTTGAAAATTTTGAATTAAAACCTACATCATCAAGTTGTTCTGATGATATGAGGTTCTTCCAAAGTATTGGAATATAGATAACATCTTTATGTCTAAAAAAACTTCCATTTTCATTGGAATGTTAACATTACCTTTCCCAACTATATCCAGAGCTTTATCATTATCAAGATATACTCTTCCTTAGTTTCCTGGTTCATAATCAACTATGAACCCATGATCACCAATTGAATGAAAAGATTCACCTGATTCAATAAACCTTGACTCCTCTAGAATGATCATACACAATATCAAAATAGATCCTTTGTCTATTATATTTACTGAGTTAATATTTCCAAAAGTTGAAGCTTTACTCTAATTCCTACAATCTTTCTTGATATGCCCCTTCTTCCCACAAAGACAACATGTAGGTCCAGAACCAATTGATTTCCCTCAAATTAATCTCTAGGAATTATCATCTAAAGATTTATTCTTTTGAAGATCCTTCCATTGAGGTGATTGTACCCATCTCGTGGTATTGATAGAACTTCTGGATGAAGTTTTAAACTTCCATCTACCTCAATTACTCATTCAAGATCAATTTTTGAATGTCATAAAATGCGTGATCTATCTTTCCACTGGATTTTCTCACTACTATCACCATGGTATCTCATCTCTTTGGAAGTGATGAAATAAGAATAAAATCCCAACATTATCTTTGAAAGTTACTTTCACTGATTCAAGCTTCCCTTGGACTATATTGATATCATTCACGTTATTTGTTGTAGGTCTTCCATTTGATAACCTCAAGTTGAATAATCTTTACATCATGAAATATTTGATAAGAGTTGTTGGATTCTCATACATGTCAGCAAAATATTTCATAAACTCTATAGTATTTTTCTTCTCTCTAATGTTGAAAGCAACATTCTGAGAAAGAGTCATCCTGATAAAGGCTAAATCCTTCTTTTCCAACTGTTCTTATTCCATTTTGTCCTTTGTTTCGGGACATTTTTTGGAAAAAGTAGCATCCAAATATTTTTTGTATCAAAATATCCTCTATTTTCAACCTCTAAAAGAAAAACTATATTCCATAAAAATTATCAATATGAACCTACCCTTCCTCTAAATTCATTCTTCACAATAATAATAAAACTAGCTAAATTCAAAATAACTTGCAGGCTAAGGAGAAAACATGAATATTGTGGGTGAAGTAGAACCAACCATTTGATACCACTTGTTAGGGATGAAAGGAATCACTCCATCTATTCCACCAGACAGACCTGAAAAAAACGTACATTGGACATAGAGTTCATCTGATTACCACAGCCTACATTGTGGAAAGTTCCATGTCACTATTGTCCAAAGGTTCATCTGATAACTACATCCCCCAATTTTGTATACTATAAATAGGATGAAATCCTAGATAATCACCACACAAACTTCACAAACACACTTCACATACAAATAGAAAATTAAATAGACAAATAATATTTACATGGTTCAAACAGATTTCCTACATCCATGGTATAACGCTACAAACATTTTCATTATAGGAGATGAAATAGAATACAAAACTCAATTCTCACTTACTATCTATTTACAAAGTATCATATAGTTAAGTCACAAACTCCCACTGTTCATCATAGGAATAACTCATTAATCACATATATAATATTTGGGCCACCAACTCTATTTATAGAGGTCTTCAACCATAAACAAGTTATACCAACCTTCTAGATTCACAATCAACCTCCCGTTTACCTCAGAAACCTCTAATACACTATTGAACCATATTTTGAAAACACCAATAGCTGTTACCCATGAAAATAGCTTATATAAAGAGAATTAATTTCCCAATGAACACCATCTAAGAGAACTTCATATGATGGACCCCATCTGATGATCTTTGTTTGATCATCCCTATCTAAAAGACTCTGTTTGATGATCTATGCATGATTATCCCTATCTGGTGGGCTCTGTCTGATAGAAGTATATCTGTTTCACCCTATAACCTCACCATAAGAAACCTATGAGTGATTAACTTTTTATAATTACCCCCATTTGATCATATCTATCAAATTATCTTCGTACAAAAAACTTTGTTCGGTGAGACTGAAGAATTTTCAAAAAACCCAACACATCAAACACATATGTATCTATACCTGTGTCCACCAATCACAACACATGTTGTTGTACATTCTTATACATTCAATTTTTCAATTCATTTATTGACCATAGGAAACTGAGTATTTCAATACCATATAGTCATCTTATACATTCTTGATTCTCTAAGTATAGACTGGATTGATCGATGAACACATCACATGTCATTAATCTTTATGGATGAGCATGAAAAATGTCCCTCATCCGAATAGATAAGCACATAAATGTACTATCTAGGTGCATCTGCACACTCCCCAGACTATCTCAATAAAGGTATTATATTTCATACTCATCATATGAGTGGAAAGATCTCATTTTGGTTGAGCTCCAACTAATGACATCATCTAGAACACACAAAGAACCTCTTTTTCTTTCTATTTGTGCCTCATGAGCATATTCTAAATCTTTATATGAGAACCCTACTCATGTTAACCTCAAAATTTTATCATAACCAATAATATTTGGTGATGAACACTGGTTAGGGATAAATCAAATTCATACTTTGAGAGGTTAATTATCATTACACTTCATAAAATGTAAATCTATATATAAATTTATGCAACCAGTGTGAAAGAATGATAAAATGGAGATTTCCATCTACATGAAACATTTTATATTCTTAAAACCTTTTAAAGAGACATAAAAATCCAATATAAGCACCAAATTATCATATCATATATGATAAACTATCAAATCATCCCTATGTATGCTGTAATTTTTTGGGTTTTGTTAACTCATTACATTTATATGTAATTATTGTCACATATCTATGTGACCATCTGAAAAAATCCTCCCACTAAACAATTTAGTGATTAAAATTTATAAAGAAATAAATTTTGAATAATGTTGATATTTCAGAATAATATTCATAATTTTCAACTCTTTGAACATATTCAAACTCCTTAACTACACAATATCAAATGTTATGATTTCAACTTCTATTGTCTACTTAAAAAAACTCTTTGTAAGGTTAAAAACATAATCCTTGGAATCATATTCCATAAAAATTTATCCTTTAAATAATATAAATATTTACATTATTTTTCACCAGATCATCCAGAACTCTTTTAAGATAAAGTGACATTCATTGTCACTAGCATAATCCTTTAGGTAATAGTGATACTCACCTTCTCAAAGTAACTAAATGTAACCATTAATATTTTTAATTACTGTCAATATACTAAACTATTTAAGATATTTTGTAAAATAATTTTAACTTTAGATTATTATAACCTTTTATTTTTTAACTTTGGACTTCTCTAGGTTCAAGCATACTCTCACTAGCCTTTTAGATTCTATATTCTTTTCAAAATATCATTCCAAGTAACCCAAACTAATTTGTGTAGTAAATAAATCTTATTTACTCTTATTAATATTAATAGAAATATTAATAAATAAACTATTGTTACCATATAATATAGGGAATTTTATGTTTTTAGATCATTTTCCTCTAAAAATAAGGCGATTAAAATATTCCACTGATGAATGATGGGAACATCTTCCCTCATATCATAACAAGAATCTAGATAGACATTTTATCCTGGATAAAACATTTTTCATCCTTGTTTCCTTTTCAAAATATGATATATAATCCAAAAAAACATAAACAATGTGAATATAATTATTCATCTCATTGTTTTAATAAAAACTTCTCTTATCAGATAAGAGAAGTGATTAAATATATAAATCCTTTTAGTATCCATATGATCTTGATATATTCTTTTACATCTAAATCTATGATGTATAAACTTTTTCAGAAATTTTAGGAGTCACTCGACAGAGGTTTTTAGATGAATAAACATGGTTTGGGAATAATCCCTATGTCCATAGAGAGATAAAAATATCACAATAATTTGGGAGCACAATTATAAATATTTTTCAGAGTTTTCAAGTACACAAAACCCTAGCTCCAAATTATCTAATAAAAAATGTGATGCATTGTTCCACCAACCACACAGAAAGTTCATTTTTCTATAGTGTCACAACCACCCAAGTTCAAGTTGTTACAGCGGCCGATGGATAGAAGTTCACAGAGCTACAGTATCGTTGTCTCCAAAGTATGCATTGTTATAATTCCATATTGGTGTTATCAGTCATCCTGGCTATAGTGTCATGCCAAATTACACACTGCTATAGTGCCTTGAAATTTTGGTTCAGGGCCTGCGGCCCCAGGACACCCGAAGCAGGGGTGGGTTTCCCTTGAAACCCCCAACAATCTCAACACAGAACTCGGCCTATGAGAGTTGCGACCCAATGCATAGTATGGGCCGCAAGCATTTGGTCCAACATCATCCAAATGGATCGGGCTACACCAATCCAACAACAACTATCCACTTTATCACTTAAATTCAAACTATAATATCTATCAATTATTCCCTTGTTTTCGAACTTATATATATTTACAACACTTGTGAAGTATACATTTGGTATTCTATTAACTTAAAAACCAAATAATTTATTTCTATAATAATAATACATGACATGGACATTCCATGGAGTTTCCAAACTCCCTCTAGGTTTCACAAATAATCCCATCATATGGAATCATCATTCCTCCAAGATAAAACTGTTAGGTTTCAATGATCTTGACTGGATATTTGAATATACATTGTTGGAATCTCCAACAAATATATATTCTTCTAGTATGAACTTTTATCCACTTATACTATTTATATAGTATGAGAACCTAGACAGCACATTCCAGGTTCATCTATTCTTCAACACTTGATAATATCGAATAAATTTTCCTTGAATTCATTCATATTTTCATATCATTTCCATAGATGATAAGAGGATGAATCCTTTAACTAGAAAAATCCTTTAATCTTAGCCTCTCCATGTCATTAGAATATCTAATCATACTTAATATGTAATAAGAGACTAAAATCTATTAGTTCATTATACATCTAACACCTTTTAAACACAAATTAAATTATTATACACTACTCATAAGCATTTAGATTAACCTATTGAACAATTTCAACACTTGTTTATCTAGGAAAGGTATTTATACAACACATAGAATTTTTCCTTATACCTAGGAACTTTTCTTATGTTTCTATTCTTAGTATTTTCTTACATTAAGCTTATCCTTCCTAAATATTAATCTTTAATTTTGATGATGATGAAGTTATTATCTATAATAGAAGATTTTATTATATGAGTATCATGTTTTATTTCCATTTAATAAGAAATTTTATTGAATAGACTCCCACTAAAATGATTACCCATTTTAAATTTATCATATTATCCATTAGTGTTCCAAGATTTATATTTCACTAATCTATGGGTCTCTTTATCATTTCTCCCATAATTAAGATATTTAGGTAGGTAATTATCCCAATAATGTCATACATGAATCTTGGATAGTCGAATAGAAAACTCTTTATCAAATCCTTCATATGGATAAACCCAACTCTATTCCTTTGATATCCTAAATTTTAGGGTTTCTTGGTTAGTGTAACCTAAATAAAATGCTAAAAATAAGGCACTTAACCATTGGGGTCGTCTTATTACTTTATTTTATTACATAAGATAATCCAGGGGCACCCGACTTTGGAAAAACCTATCTGGTTGGATGATTGAGGTCTTAATGAGTGCCTATTTGGAAGGAATCTAACACTTGGTATTTTGAGAGGATTTAATATTACCATCTTATCTCATGTTATTCCCTTTATGTATGCATGATTCTAATTATTTTAGTTTTAGAGTCATATTCCCTCCACCAAATCAATATTTTCAAACCATATTGAAGTGTAATTATTTACACAACTCACATTTATGTTACTCACCCAAAAATAGAAGACAAATATATTTACAAATATCCAAATTCATCTCATACATAAGTCACATGAACTCTTCGTGTAAAGGTTTATAATTATATGACATTTACAATCTCTATATGAGTAAGCTCGAAGCCACAAATAGCCAACCTCCCCCTTTCTAGAATAAGGCATAAGCCTCCAAGACAATGGGAAGTCTGAGCCAAAATTCCTCTGCCTAGGGATATTTAACTCAAGACAGAATCCAATTCATAATAATTCTAATGCCCAATATGTGTATAATATATTCAATAACTAAATTTAAGCTCGTAACTCCTATTAAAAACCCAAGTTAGGGTAGTTGAAACTATAATCCTTTTTATCATACATAGAATGTAACTACTTGGATGAAAGTATGATAATCTATATATGTATTTTAACATTTAAACTAAATCATTTTCCATTCATAATATAAACAATTTATAACTATGAATAAAGTAGGGAATAAATTTTAAATAAAAAAACATTTCATAAATTTAAACATGAGATAAACGTTTACGAACAATTTAAAAATAAAATCTAACTATAAACATTTTATAATTTATAGATTTAAATTATGTACATTCCATAATTTTAAATATATCTTCTTTATATTCATTCTATAATATGGACTTTTCATTTTGTTCATCATATGACATTTACATTAAATATATGATATTTTATGAATGACACAAACTTTATAATTCAAATTCTATTATGTAAACATTTTACATAATCTAAACATCATATACCTATCCTTATTTAAACCTTAATAAAAACTATTTTGATAAGGTTAAAATAATTTCCAAATAAGACTCTGTTAATTTGAACACTAAAAATTAATCATTATAAACATTTACATAATTTTCTTCAATATAAAAACTTATATTATATCTTATTTTTAAATTTATAAACATTTTATAAATTACCCCTTATGATTTATAAATAAATACTTTATTCATAATCCATATTTCATTACATATAAATTTATAAAATGTATTTTAAATACTAAATTTTAATATTAAGAAATATTTATGAAAAAAAATATAAAAAATTATTAATTAATTATCAAATATTTATAATTAAATAATTTATAAAACCTTTTATAAATTAATAAATATTTCCAAAATACCCTCTTCCATTATTTATAAACAATCTATAAATTAAAATAAACAAAATATTTAATCTTAATTAATTTTGGCTTTGACATGCCTCTTGAGAATACATTAACCTTTATCATGTTCTAATGTTGGTTCCACAAACATCATTGTCTCACAATGTAGTGTCAAATTTCATGTTGAACTCTACATTATGTTTTCTCAAAACACAATGTCAAGGAAGAGTACCTCACATTTCATTAACTCTCAGCATAATTTCAACTGACCACTACACATTACATTAACACTCAACGTAAAGTTAGGAAGGCTAAAAATAATACTCTGTTTTTGTGTTGTAGACACATGATGCATTATCCAATAATGTACACTGTACATTTCACTCCACATTACGTTAACGGTTTAACATAATGTTAAGTCTTGGTGAAAATTATGTTTAGCTAAATTATGTAATTTCAACAGGAAAGTGAAAAATATGTTATCACATTAGCATATTCTTAGGTATTGTCTTGAAAATACATTATCAAATAATTATATCTTCAAGATCTCTATCGAGATTATTTATACACTTTAACATAATATCAATGGTTATTCATTTAAAAAAACATGATTTCAAATAATATGAATACATGTTATCTCAGATACTACAGTTGAGTTTCTTAGGGTCTTATTAACACTTAATCATGACAAGGAAAGAAATTAGAAACCATAAAACCCAAGATCACCATGCCAGATAATAGAAATAATGTATAATATTTTAAATAAAGAACATTGTAAACCAATACATACCTTACATATAAGAGCATCTGCAACGTCTTCATCTTCATATGGTTTGATGAAGATTACAAAAGGGTGTCCAAAAGACATATCCACAAGCTGATAGGATCACATGTCGTATGTGTGGGATACTTAATCCTCCATGATATGCTAGAATCCATGATGAAAATGAGTTAGGATAAATAGAGCTTTCGGGTTAGGGATTTTTATTAACCAACCCGAGTCGACCCCGAACCAGTAACCCGAGTCATCCCACAATAAGGCCCGAGAGTCATTCCCAGCCCTCCCATATTGGAAACTAGTTTCAGGCATCAAAGTAACTTGAATGGGAATGGTTTATCCCATAAATTATAGGTAAGTAAATAAATAAATAAAAACAAAATGATATAAATAAACACTAGAAATGGAAAGAAATAAAACTGGATATACCTCTATGTGACCTTGTGAGTCACCACCAACCACTGAACCAATATTTCTCCATGGAGAATGAGACCAAGATGTAAGTTGCACCAGAATCTAAAAACAAATATGGGGATGTAGGTGTGAGTATTAAAACTCAGTAGGCATAACCAAATAAACTAATCCCTATGCCTTACCTTTAAAAATAAAACCAAGTCATCATAGTTTGAAAATATGACATATAAAAATAGGGTTTTATACTCTTTTAAGGTAAACAAGTAACAAGCTTCCATTTTAGAAAAAACTAATTTCTATTATATTTTCAAAAATAGTTTTCAAGGCATGAAAGATCTTTCAAAAAATTACTTATAAAATAAAAACCTGTTATAAACAAGTTTCTCAGTATAGAAAACAAAACAATGATGGTGTATTATAAAGAAACAAAAAAACATAAGAAACTAGACATAAGATAATTTTAAAATAGTACTATGAAAAAAATAGTAAAAGAGAGAAAACACCATGAGAAATCCCTAAAAAGTTAGGTCATTAGTGTCCTATGATCCTCATACCTTGGTGATCAATCAATATAGTTTTTTCTCATGCATGAGTCACTATAGAGGTCACAACTAAAGTTCTAGATGTCCCCAAAGATTCATCATTTGTTTAATTAGTGTTGTAGCATAAAATTTCTGGGGATATTGGTTCATTGCCACGCTGACTTAGTCGACGTACTAGTCCATAGAAACCCACCTAGGAACCCAAGGTTCCTAAGTGCTAAAATTTATTTCACAATCCACCAAACCCATTTTCATCTCAATTCAACTCATTTCAACAACCATTTCAAAAGGGGTTCGTACATTTCTAAAATCTTTACACACAAAAACATCCTTGAAAACCACCATTTACGCACACAACACAATTTAGAAACCAATTTTGAGCAATCAACATGTTGATCATTTTGAAAAAATCTTGAAAACATATTTAAATAAAGAATATACATGTCAAAAATTAGAGGAAAACATGAAAAACATGGGAAAGTCCAATACCAAGCATCACTGCCATTTTTCATAGCATATACATGCTACTCAATATTAAAAATGCAGTTTTAAAACACTCAAGAAATTAAAAAAATTAAATTAAAGTCTTGTGCATAGAGAACCTATCTCAAAACGTGCTACTTTTGATGATGAAAATCTGAAACCACACCAAAAAGGGACACGAAAGAAAAAGAGGCCCTCCTTTTATGCTTACACACATATGCATATATATATATATACCTCTAGCTGCAATGTAGACATTACCCTCACCACTATGGAATATTTACAAAGAAGGTGTGTATATATATATGCCATACCCATGCATATGTGTTTAAGTCACCTTCATGAATAGCGGTCCAAAACACACTAAAAAATACTAGAAACTCAAAAATTACAAAATCCCTGATTAAAATTGGGACAAATAATTATAACAGGAGAAAAATCACCTAAAACCAAAGGAGAACACACTTCTTTCAATAGTCGTGGTAAGAACAGTAACAATAATAATAACAACAATAACAATAAGAATAATAATAAAAATAACAATTACAATAAAAATTACAATTACAATGATAATAAAAATAAAAATAAAAAAAAAAATAAAAATAATATGAAGAATAATAAGAAGAAGAATAAGAAGAATATTAATAAGAATAAGAATAATAATAATAACAATAACAAAAAGAATAAGAATAACAAGAAGAATAATAATAAGAATAGTAACAATACGAATAATAATAATAATAATAGTAATAATAATAATAAAAACAATAACAACAACAATAATAATAATAATAATTGTAATAATTAACCATGTGTCGGTCGGCTCTACAAAAAACTATAGACGCACCCACACGGTTTGCACACAGTTTCTACTAGTCATGCATCAACCGTCCACCCATGCTGAAAACCCCAAAAAAATAAAATTTAAAACTTGGTCTAACCTAAAATTCAAAAATTAGGCTAAATGTAATTAATAATTCAGGGTCAGGGTCGGGGTGTGAAAGGGAGTTTCATCCTAGCTTAAGGCATTCACCCACCACTACCATCACATAGTAGTGGCCTTTTATATGTCCCTCAAGTACATTCCTTGAACATTCACATATTAAATCACGTTTAATACCTCATGAATTAATATCTCAATCAATTCATGGATCGTATGCATTAAAATCACTTTACATTAAATCTTATGTAACACTCCTTTTAATAATAGCTGTCATGGGAGAAAATGTTTTCATGATAATGATTATCAGTTTAGCATGACATTGTGCCAACATATCTTTAAGATATATATCTCATGCATATCAGGAAACATTGGCGTCATCATATTATTAATCCTTTTCTTAAGAAATAATTGGTAGCAACGTAATCTCAAGTCCATAGCCACCAAAATGTATCACGTTAAATATTGGCATTAGGGTATATCTCCTTCACTTAGGATGTCCTATTGGGTCATTTTACTTTCACCTTTATGGGTACTTGTACAATGGCATACTTGTGATTGTCTAGACATTTGAAATTTTTCAAGGTTATACAGATATGTAGAGATTTTGGTGTTGATTTATAGAGGTGGATTGTGTGATGATGGTCTAAGGTGTCTTGGAGAAGGAGTATGTTTCATTGGTCGATGAGTTTCCTTTGGGGTTTGTGTGTGAGCTATCTTGGTGCTAGTCACCAAACACCGGCCTATTTGAGGAGGTCATGAGGAGGAAATCTCATTCATGTCACCAACTTTGGTGAGGTCCTGGAAAAATCATGTCATGTCGGAGTGGTATCAAAGAGGATATATCTTAAGGCCAAAGTTTGGATTTAATCACATGTGAGTTTTTTATTTGGGAAACTAGGGAAACAATGATAGAAAGGTTTGAGTTTATCCTGTTAGGCCAGGGAACCTATCTATAGGGTGTGTTAGTCAATGCATTCTTATACAAGTACTTTGATCGCTTATTGACTAACTTGAGTACATAGAACATTATTTAGAGGGTATAATTAGGTTTGTACATGCATCATATAGTGCTCAAAACATAATTGATATAAATGCTTTCTTATGATAGGGGGTTGTCCAGGGATGTACGGTTGGGAAAATTTCAATGTTATCTTTTGAATCACTCCTTCCATTACATTATTAAACAAGTGGAAATTTTAAATTCTTTATAGATTTGTTCTATCATCATGAAAATTTCATTGTGTAGTTATGACCTAAAAATGACTAGATTAATACCTATCAAAGTACCATACAAGATTTATCATGGATGATGATCTCTTTGAGGTCCTAACCTACTATCATATCAATGAAAGAGTTTTTATGAAGGTTGAGATATCTCATTAGGTTGATACAATGTATGCATTTCATCACTTGATGTTACCCATATTCTATGGTGAGATTGATGTCAGGTGGCAGCCCATTGACTAGATGAGATTGGTGGGATGTCGTGTCTGATGGGTATACTTGTATCTCTATGATTACTTTTATAATGAGTTGGTTTCAAGGTTAGTGGGAAGATGTTGGACATTGATTTTTGGCTCAATACTGAAATGGTGGCGACTTAGAGAGCCATGAACATTTCTTATGAAGCCTTGTTTTCCTTTAATTTAATGGTGGATCTATTAGAGGGGTTATATCATTTGTGACAGCATTGTTAGACTATTATGGAGCATGCCTCCTGGTTTGAGTACCAATTTGGTACCCTCAAGGTATCCTAAAAGATGATATTAAGGACTCATCGATACGATCATGGACAACTAGTATAGATTCATATGAAAATTTTATCTTGTGGTTTTGAATTGATCAGAGTTGTTGTGATGAGATATTTGGGATTGTGATAATCTCAATAGATTAGAAACTGATAGTGGAACTATAGTCAGGTTTCATTTTTGTTGATGTCGGTATGCTTTTTTCATGGATTGTGATAGTATAAGTCTAGATGATCATTATTACTTTTCTTCTTTATAGTAGCATAATTTTATTCTTTATGAAAGCATCGATCATATAACAAAACAGTTTCCAACGGAGAGACCCTCTATAGACATCCATAGGTGGTGCATCAGTGGATGATTTGGAGCTAAATATAAGAGTAGATATTATTTATATGTTATAGATGAATACTATCTTGTAATGTAGGAAATATATAGATGTATGTACTACATTTTTTCTTGAAAGAACTCATGCTTTATCGACATCAACATCACACCCTTTTGGTGGTGGAAACAATTGATTGTGTGGGAGTGGAATTTAGTGGAGATCATATACCAAGACATATGGTCAAAGTCTCATGTAAATAATTAATGGTTGTGTATTTATGTTAGTGAGGTGAACTTACTCAGGAATAAGCTAGTTCACGTAAATATGAGAGTAAAAGATAGTGATTCTCATTCCATTATGAAGGTTATATAAGTTGGTTGGAAGATATGATCATTTTCAGTGATGATTAGAGTCACTTGATTTGATGGGCATTAATCTAGGGTCTATAATAGATGGATGATGGTCATCTGATCATATAAAGGACTGTCCACTTCAGTTTTGACAATATGGATCCCTGATAGGCTATTATTTTTACAAGATAGTTAAAAGAGGTTAGAGTATGGATGTCAATTGTTTGACCTCATCAGCAACAGCTTCTATTAAAGAGTGATAATGATCCTACTTAGATACATGTGACTACAGAGGAAGATATAAATGATTAGAGTTATTTGGATAGATATTCTAAGTTCATGAGGAATTTTCAGTAGGTGATACGAAGGAAAACATTGGACTTTTTCTTATTATGAGATGAAATTTACATAAAGTGTTAGGGTATTCTTCTCTTTTCAAGTGTTGATATAATTATTATGATTTCCTTGATTATGGATGAGTAAAAAATATGATAAACAATGGATAGAGTTTCTAATTCCATTTGTAATATCAAAGTGATATTGACCTAGAGTTATTTCCAAATGATGATCAATTGTGAGCTATTTGGAAGACGAATGTGGTTAACTATAACATCAGTGTAAACATTTCATCTATTCAAGAATGAATGTTTGTTGTTTGAAAATTTCTCTCGTGATGAGAACATCATAAAAAATGTATCCATTCTTGTGATAGTGTTTTTTTAAGCACTCTATGTTAAAGATGAAATAGTTGTTGGTTTTAGAAAACAAGAAATTTGTCTAGATTTTAGGCTCAATGTTGGTAACTATCACATTTATTCATTGAGTGTGATAAACTTGGCTATGATATATTGATTTTGAGACCAAAAGTGAGTGGAAATTTTCACATTATGCTTCTGATGGTTTTTTTCCTTAAAGGTAGAGAGCATGGAATACTCCCCTATAATGGAGTAGTGATGTTGGATGAGGTATGTGAGGAAGTGTTAAATGAGTTTTAAATTTCCTAATTAAAGGTACACCCATATGTTGCAATGATTTTCTAAAATATTCAATGAAAACATTTGTGAATGGGGATACACGGTGTAGTTGCCTTCATAGATGGATGCCTCAACCATTATCTAGACAAGGTCGAATGATAAAATTTTGAATAAATTTTTCAATCATCCCTTGAGTAAATTAAAATGGAAGGGGGGTAGTTTTGTGATGATTTTTGTGATGAATTTTCAATATTTGGGTAAGGATGTGTCTTTTCACTTATTGTTATCAATTTTTCTTCTGATGGAGATCCCGTTTCGAGTGGAAAAGATACTTGGTGCTTTGGGAGACTCACCTACATTCATGTGGGATGTTCTTCTCATGGGTGGATGATAAAATAGATCAGATTGGTCATATATTTTTTATGAATGAAATTTTTCATGATGTTTTTTAAAGTTAATTTGGTTGACCTAGGGATCCTTCCTTGTTGTGTATTAATGGACTCTAGATAGTAGTGTGAACTTTTCCATAGTTCACTTAGTGATCCCATCTACAAGATGTTATCATAGATGAATGAGTGCACAACGTCATGTATTTGTTGTGGATCTAGATGTTTGTGTGTGAATAAGAACATGTTATGGGATGATGTTAGTTGGACATGGAAATGGATTTGTGTATCCAATTTATGGTTAGAAACATTGGAGTTCTGACATGAAAAGGGATTAGTAATTGTATAACTTATATCGTACGATTCCCTGGGAGGTATCATGATATGTGATAGGAACATGGGTGTTTAAAATATAGATTGGATCACAATAATTTATTATCCTATGTATGTGTTTATCATTTCATGAAAAATGATTTAAAGATGGGGAGAATATAACACTCGATTTTTATGGCATGCCAAATAGTCATCGTGTGGCATTATCTATTCAATTATTGAATAAATTGTGGATTTTTCATCTTGTGTCCATTTTTGATCGATGATTATTCTATTTTACTAATATTACCACATATATCATAATGGTTATGTTTTTATTGTCATTCAAGTTTGTTTATTAGTAATTTTTTTCAATTTAAATATTTAGTCCAACAACTCGGTCCAAGAAAATTTTCAGAGTACCATTTCATTCATTTTCTCGAGTATAACACAACAGTGTCTTCCATTGGTTCATTTAAAACTTCTAAAACATTTATTTTAAATAATATTTTAGATGAGGGCTTGTGAGAATGTAGTCCAACAACAATTTAAATGTTTATGAAACATTAGTATCTCTCAGTGATACCCTCGTTCTTGATTATGAGAATAGTGGATCTTACTAATCAGTAAATTATCATTACATAAGGACTTGATGACATTATTCATCACAACATGTAGTGATGAATCTTGAGTGATCCAATGAGCTAAAAACTCTTGATAAGTTCGATTAGGTAGAGAATTAAAGTTTCCTTCTGAGATCAACTGTGTGATTCGGAATGACCATTTGATGACATGATTCTAATGATTCCTTATTTTCTATATTATATGTGGGTAGTGTGTGTGTGTGGTGTGGTGTCACACTAGATAGGAGTTATGTGATGGTTCACTGTAAAACTATGTCTGGGTAACGGGTATTATTAGAAACACTATGTCGATGTGTTATTATGTTGACTAATCATCGATTATAAGATATAACACTATAAGATATATATCCCTAGATGTTGGTGTTGATGAAAAGTCGTCCTATTGATTAGTTGGATGACTTATGTTATGATATTTGTGGATTTTCTACTTGGAGGCAATGATGTTGTTGATGAGATGGTTTGTTACTTTGGAATGGAGGTGTTAAGAGTTAACATTATTGTCAGACCTGTGATGCTATCAACAATAGACCAGAACCCCACAACCCACTAACTTGTGGGATCCACGCAATGGGCCCTAACTTGGGCCAGGTTGAGGCATTGTCCCCTAGCCAGCTAGGGATTTAATCTTGACTTCGTGGAGATTCAAACTCGGGTTTGACTAGTATAATAACCACTGAGGAGCATCCTCCACTACCATTATGTTGTAGTGGTAGATGAGGATGCTCCCTAGTGGTTATTATGTCAGTCAGTCCTGGGTTCGAATCTCCTTGGAGGCGAGATTAAATCCCCAGCTAACTAGGGGACAATTCCTGAACCTGGCCCAAGTTAGGGCCCATTGCGCGGATCCCACGAGTCAGTAGGCTGTGGGGTTTTGGTATATTGTCGGGAGCATCCCGGGTCCAATAAAAGGATCCTTTTAAATAGACCTACACCACTAACTGGGTCATATCCTAGCCACACCTCGCGCCCACTAACTCGCAGACCGGGCCACTGGGGAGCTATGCCTCCACATGGCAGATATTGTCCCCATTCCCTACTGGGATTTAATACACCTCCCCCCATGATTCAAACCTAGTACCTCAGGCTTAACACCCACTAGGGAGCATAACGAGTACCACTATGCCTTTTTTTGGACCTATGATGCACCCGATAATGGACCAGAACTCTGCAGCCCACTGACTCGTCGGCTCTATGCAATGGGATCTAACTTGGGTCAGGTTCAGACATTGTCCCCTAGCCAACTGGGGATTTAATCTCTCCTCCATGGATATTCAAACCTGGGAATGACTACCATAATAACCATCAGGGAGCATCCTCCACTACCACTACACAATATGGCGTAGTGGTAGTGGAGGATGCTCCCCAGTGGTTATTATTCCAGTCAGCCAAAGGTTTGAGTCTCTATAAAGATGATATTAAATCCTTAGCTGGCTAGGGGACAATGCCTAAACTTGTCCCAAGTTAGGGACCATTTCACAAATCCCACGAGTCAGTGGGGTGTGGGGTTCTGTTACTTTATCAAGAGCATCACAGGTCCAACAAAAGGTGCCTTTTTAATAGACCTATGCCACTAACTTGGTTTTTGTCTATCCATGCCCCGCACTCACTAACTCGCGGACCGGGCCACTAGGGAGTTATTCCTCCACATGGTAGGTATTGTCACCAGGACCTACTGGTATTTAATATGCCTCCCCCACAATTTGAACCTGGGACCTCAGGCTTAACAGCCACCAAGGAGCATCATGAGTACCACTACACCTTTTGTTGGACCCGTGAAGCTCCTGAAAATGAACTAGTACCCCAAAATCCATTGACTTGTGGGATCCGCGCAATGGGCCCTAAATTGGTCTAGGTTCAGGCACTGTCCCCTAGCCAACTGAGGATTTAATCTCACCTCCGTGGATATTTGAACCCAGGGATGACTTCTATAATAACCATCAGGGAGCATCATGTACTTCCACTACACCATATGGTGTAGTGGTAGCAGAGGATTCCCCTCGGTGGTTATTATTCTAGTCAGCCCTGGGTTCAAATCTCTGTAGAGGCAAGATTATATCCTCAGTTGGCTAGGGGACAGTGCCTAAACCTAAACTAATTTAGGGACCATTGTGTGAATCCCACTAGTTAGTGGGGTTTGGGGTTGTGGTTTGTTGTCGATAGTGCCATGCGTCCATCAAAAGGCACCTTTTCAATATACCTACGCCAGTAACTAGGTCATAGTTTGGCCATTCCCCACACCCACTAACTTGAGGATCGGTCCACTAGGGAGTTATGCCTCCATGTGGTAGGTATTTTCCTCATGCCCTACTGGGATTTAATACGCCTCCCCCGTGATTAGAACTTGGGACCTCAGGCTTAACAGCCACCAGGGAGCATCATGAGTACCACTATGCCATATGGCATAGTGGTACCAGAGAATCTCCCTGATGGTTATTATACCAGTCAGCCTCGGGTTCAAATCTCTACGGAGGCGAGATTAAATCCCCAATTGGATAGGGGATAATTCCTGAACCTGGACCAAGTTAAGTCCCATTGCGCAGAGCCCACGAGTCAATGGGTTGCGGGGTTCTGGTTAATTGTCGAGAGTGTCATGGGTCTAACAATTATGAGCCTATTCTTCTTGTAAATGGCTTCATGAATGGGATAATGTGTGATTTATTAATGGTTTTATATTATTTTAGTAATAGAGATGTAGTGGACCATTTCCAAAATTTCTTCTCAGTGAGACCCTAACATTAGGATGTTATATCTAGTGGTCATCCGTAAAGACTTGGTGGCCATGGATTTTCAACATCCCCATGCATGACATAGGTTTTTGCACCACGAGATCCTCTATTGATTGATATATTGAGTTAGGGTATTCCTCTTCCAGCATGATGCTCGGCATTGTGTGATCCTCCATGATAGGATCATGACATTTCTTTGCATGACTATAGGCTCTACACCAAAAGCTTGTCCAAATATTCAGAAACATTCTTTGATGTCCAGGGATATAGTGCTTTGGGCCCTGTTTTGGTGTGTGTATCTTTGTGAGATTTTCTATTTGGTGAGAGGTATTTTGTGGTGATCTTGGGTATAGTTTTCTCTATAGATATGGATCTATGGATGATGGTTTTTGGAATTTGAGGTCAAGTGATCTTGGTATATAATATCTTATGGAGTCATTAGAATAAGATTTTATCCTAGTAAACTACTGAACTTTATTACCCATTTGATGGTTTGAATAAAGAGGTCATGATTATATATTATAATTTCATATGATTTTATTATTATGTATGCACGATCTCATCTTTGGTGTTGCTCAACACTTGGGATGTTCAATTGGGTCATTGTAATCACCCTTGCATGAGAAAATGTGTCATGATGTATTCATGGTTATGAAAACGTTTGAAATTTTATAGTACACAAATATGTAAAGATAGTGGGGTCTTTCTATAGTGATGGATCACATGATGATCATTGGAGCATCTTGGTGGAGGGTTTGTTTCATTGGTTGATAATTTTATGTTGGGGTTTGCATTTATGGACATGTAAATCAGCTAAGTTGTTTCATTATATTCATCTCATATCATGGTAATGGTTATGTATTGTTGTTTACTTGATGGATGGTATGTTTTTCATATATTCAGTTGTGTATAATCAGTCATTTGTATGGATGTTTGTGGCATATGTTATGCCTATTAGTATTTTATTGTTGTAGGTTCATGGGTGAATTCCTCGCATTTTTTTATATGCCCTCTTAGTGTTAGTCTCTAACCCCAAGCCAATTGAGGTTGAGCTTAAGGAGACACTCTCAACCTTATCACTAAATCAAATGGGGGCCAGACAAGGTCGGGTCATGTCACCTTTGAAGGAATAGTCACATAATGCTTAACGAAGGTATAATACCTACTATTAAATTTTATCATTTCTCTTTTATTATCACCCATTATAAATTTTTTTAATCACTTTATTAATATGAAAATAATGATATAATACTTCTTTAATAAGATTATATTCTTCAAATATTAATCTTTGTTTGTTCTCTTATCTTTTAACATTATTCATGTCATGGTCGATTTATACCACCTGTATGGATGATGTTATTTCACATCTATCACTACCTTTCATATTTGGTTACAAATTTGTTATTTTTATATAAATATAACACCAATGATTCATTTATGTTATGATTAATATTCTATATTGGTAAAATTGATATTAAAAAGGTAAATATTAAAAATAAGCTATTGTGGCAAGTAAAACAACCCAAATAAGCATGTTGTGTAACACTTCCTTTATTAGAACCATACCTATTATTGAACATCTATAAAACTCTTAAAATTCAAAAATGTTCTGAACTTATTACCTTGAAACTTATGGATTTTATTAACTCATGAATGTAGGACAAAAAACCTTCATACTGAGAAAAATTTTGGAACTGATGAAACGAATATCATAAAAGGAATCTTATAAATAAAAAATTACAAATAAATAAATCATAAATAAACATAAATAAATAATAATAAGTAAAATAAATGAGAATAAGGTCATTAAATATGTAATTAATCAATTAAATTTTATTATTAACAAGGTTAGAGGTGTGTCCTAAGCGAATCGAACTTGTGCTAAGGGGAGTTCTTCTCTATCTCCTTTACTTTTATGAAATGTCATTTTTTCTAAATTTTTCTTTGATTACTATGTATCATTATTTGAATGTATACTATATTGTTTTTGTCTTGTTTTACGGTACTTATATGCCACTTTATCATCTTTTGATTTATCAATGTTTAGTTCATACCATATGATGTTTGTAAGAGGTTTTCTTTTAAACTCTTTCATCCTTATTTCTTTCCTTTCTTTATTTCTCTTGGATCTCTCTTTATTTATTATATTATTTGTATATATCAATCCTATAACATCTATTATTCTTCATTCTCTTTTTCTTTTGGGGACTTAAATGATTCTTAAAATGACTCGTGGTCATAGTATTTTATATGATATTGATATATAACTCATTTCTTCTACATGGGTTATCATGTAATGTCTTCATGTATGATGTATGATTGAATGACTTTCATTTATCTTCATTTGGAACAAATATGCATGCACATGTTATGATGTGATGGGTAGACTTGAAATTATAAACCCCCCACCTCAATTGTTTAGGTAATTTTATATCTCATGAGATGTTATGCATGGTGGATGGGCAGCGAGTCTAGATTCCTTCGAATTCCATTTTTATTTCATTTTTAAATAGACCTTTTTAACTAGGTTTAGAGGGAACTCTTATATGGACAAAATACATATAATACATTGTCTAAAGGCCCAAACTAAACAGCCCCTCCTGCCTTCATGTCATCCACCTACACCAAGACACACCCTGAAGGCCCGTCTGCAACCTGCAATCGTCGCCCCGCATAAAAGTGTGTAAGGCCTTTCCTCCACAAGCTTTGAAATTTGGTTGTAGGTGTTAGTGACTGGTCTCCATTCTTGATGATCATCCTACATTCTACCACTTCGTAGGTGACCACCCTCACAACTCTTTAACTCCATCAGTCAGTACAAGCTCGAAGGCCCAACATTTGATGTGTCAAATGCTCTGTGGCCCGAAGGCCCAATTTTATGGCATGAAAACCCATTTGAGTTGAATAGTGTTGTTATAGTACCCCTCAACAGTACCTAGTATAGTGGACGTAATATTGTAGTGCTACAATACTGCTACAACACTTACAGAAATCATTACCACCCAGATTTGAACCCAGTTTTGATGTAGGATTATAGAGTGACTTTACCACTCAGGTAAGCCCGCAACTTCAAAAGTGAGTCTAGCACGCTATGTTATGATATCTTTACAATGAGTCTTGAATTATGATTATGGTGTCACATTTCATTTTTGTGCCACATTCTTGTGATCTTGTCATTCATATGTATCATTCCAATGATTTGTCTCATGTACCTTATATGTTAGGTTTTCATGATGAAAATGTTGATCTCACAGTATCTCTTATTGACTATGTTCCCCATGTTGATTATTAATTATCCCCTTTGTTGGGTAATTATTTTACCCCTATTTTGATGTATGTTCTCGAGAATTCACATACACTGATAGGAGCATGAGATATTACAGTAAGACTATAAATAATGCTTAAATAAACTTATATATTTTCATGTTGTAAAATCATATATGATGTAGATTATCTCCAAAGACACTAAAACTATAGATTTGGGGGTGATTATTATTATGGATTTTATGTTATAATTATGGTATTTAATCCATCAGATGAAGTTAGGCCAGATGCTATCAGACCATACTGAACATTAGTCTAGCAACTCTTGTGGTTTAACCTCTATTGTGAGGTCGTTTGGGGTTCCAAAGGGTATAAACACGGGTTAATTTAGCACTGTGTTGCTTTATGTGATCATCTTTGAGCTAGGGTTTGAGAATGTGTGTGTGTGACCTATAATTTGGTCCCAAAAAAGTGAAATGATTTTGCCTCTCTATGGATATAGGGATTCAACCTGAACCATGTAAATCTCTATATTAACATTTTTGTTCTTTTTCTTCTTCCTTCTTTTTCTCCCATTTACTCTTATTCTAGGATCATTTTTCATCGGCACTTACTGATATTTTAATAACATTTTCATATGTTTTTAATTTGGAAACGTTGTAAAAGTATGTTTATGAGCTATGTGTTATTATAATTTATTTGGAGTACACCACCATTCCTAAAACACACAGTGCAATTATCCCCATGCATAATGTTTTCAAAAATTTCTCAATCTCTATCATATGGGAAGATCATCCACTATCATGAATCCATGTGTAGTTTCTATCACTTACATTAAGAACAACTTCTACCATGTTTTCCTTCTCAGGTTTTCTTCTCTTCACCCACATTTTCTGATTTGTGGATGAAGAATTTATTGCTTCAGCTTCTCAATTATTGGATAAGAGATTGTTTTCTTCTAGTACATCAAATTTATTTTTTAGTTTTGATTCATGCTCTGTATTTCCTTGCTGGAATTTCCTAGGAGTAGAGTCCCTTCTATTCATTGGAATACTTCTTCTCCTTGATGAAAAATATAAAGTCGTGTGATAATACACTACACAACAATATCAATAATCATGGAAAATAAAATTTATTTGAGGAATAAAATTAAACCTCCTTTATGTTAATTGCATAGTTTCAATATCCCTTTGCCTTTTTACAATAGAGCACACGTTGATTGAGTGTCTAAAATTTTTACAGCAAATAAAACTTATGGTGTATTTGGTTAAGGTTCCACATTCTTCTGGGTTTCATTATAACCCAAGAAAACTTTTCCTTCGTTACGTGATTGTTTAGGAATTCCTAGAGCGTCCTTGAAGATCCCTTAGCATATTCTTTCTCTTTCTCATCGCACATACTTCCAAATTTTAGAAATCTTCCTAAAGTCATACCAAAAGTTGAGTCTAATTTGATTATTAAGCTTTTTATATGCTTCTACAATTAATAACTTGATCTTGTTCTTCAATCATATTTTTAAACTCATTAATCTTCCATGGATTTTTATAATTTCCATATTTTAGAGTTTTAATCTCTTTATTCAAGCTATCAATCACCACTTATAGTCATTGAATGTATGACTTACAATCCTTAACACTGCCATTAACCTTTTTTTCTCGACTTCATTGAATATCAATTTCATCCAAGGTAAAACCGATGTCGACATTTCAAATTGATTATTCCTTCTTGCTCATCATTTTCTCCTTTAATGTTTTCTTAAATGTTAGGTTGATTGATCACAACAACCAAAGCATCATATTTTTGATCTTCAACTTCCTCAATTTCTAATTCATCAGAAGATTCATCTTCTTGGGATATAAAGGTTCTCTTTTAATGTCTACATTTTTGACAGATTATTTTATTCTCCTTCATAAATTTCCTTATATCATCTTCATCTACTTTTTCCTCCTCTCAAAACATCATTAAACACTTTACAACCAAATGCCCAACATTTCCATGTTGAAAACATGTGAGTAGAAGATTCCCCTTTAATTTTACTTTTCCTTGCTTGAGATTAGAGGAGACGGATGAAATTACTCTATCAAGTTCTTCATCTTTGGTACCATCTTTAATTGTGAGCTTATTTTTTACTTTAAACGTCATCTCCCATGTCTTTTTTCAACAAAAGTAACATCCTCCTATCATATTCTATGAGAATACTATGTAGATCATAGAGAAACACTTTTTTAAGATCTCTTTCGTAAATGTTGATGACTTTCAGATTGAATTGTGTTGGGAGCCTTATTAAGATACATTTTACTATGCTCACGTCTTCAATTACATTACCAAGCCCATGAATATCTCCAACCACATCAATCAATTAATTGAAAATTGTGTTAATGGTCTTCATCGATAACATCTTCAAGTATTCAAACATTTTTTATAGAACTTGTATTTTTTCTTCCTTGACTTTTGAATCACCTTCGTAGATGTTTAATAACTTCACCCACATTGACTTCAAGGATTTGTGCGATATAACCTTCATTTAAAATATATTTGTTAGTGATCACTCTAGTACATTCAACCCTTTAGCATTTGCATCCAATTCCTTGCAATCTTTGATGGTAAAAGCTACATTAGTCATAACATTGGCATTGATCACATGCATCATAACAACATAAACATTCATTACAAGAGATCGAAAATAATCTTGCATCTGGTTTCTCTATAATTGAAAGTTTTATCCATTAAAAAATGGATCGCCTTTATGATTCACCAGAGTGATTATATCTTACATCTTTAGAGAAAATACACCAAACCCAAATCCCTAAATCTCCTATACTAGTTTTTAAGCTGCCAAGAGCTCAGAAAGGGTGGATTAAAGTATGAGCAATTTAATTATTTTCTCTCTTTTATCATCTTATTCTTAATATTAGTTAGAACGTGATTATTCGCTCTACCTCTCTATTCATATGAAAGATATAAAATAAAATAATGAATAAACAATTTTTACTTGGCTCATCCCTAATGTGGAGATGTTCCAAAGGTGCTAGAGCAAATCATTGTGTTTTACACAAATCACTAGAATCAATTATTGACTGAAGTGATTCAAATAAGACTCATTGTCCCTCTTGGATCTCTTCCCATGCAATTATTTGGATAAATATCATTACAATGAATATCTCAACACAATAAGAAAGATAATACTTTTATGGAAAAGGTGCAATGTTGAACTCCATCATATTTACCCTTTGTGATTAGCTAACACCTTGTCATATTCATGCAATGAATTGTTCTCTTAAAGAATCTCCACAACACCCTCTACCTCTTTCACCATTAGATAACTCTCTCTTATTTGTTGTGTCACTCTTCCTCACATCTTCAATTTCTTAACTAAAAGATATCTTCAATCTCCATCCAAATTTTCCCTGAATTTTCTCATCTTTTTCCATATAAAAAGTTAGTCAAATATACTTTATTTTTTTAATTAAAATCTGGGTGGAATATCCCCATTAAAAATCCAAACTTTCCATATCCAAATCAGATAAGAAAAATAATAAATCAAACAATTGGTAAACTCAAGCCACATCACAACACCTCTCTCCACAACATGGGGTATTTTAGTCAATCATAATCTAAAAATTCACCACTTGCACCATAGCTCCTCCATGAAAAAAAAGATTGAATTCCTCACTTTCCTTCTTTAATCTAACAGACACCATGGGCATTTTTCCTTACACCAATGTGTGGTTATTTTCTTTCAACAAAATAATCACCTTGTCACACCTATGACTATCTCTCTATGTATGGGAAATGGTTCTTTTATCTTCAAGAACGCAACCACCACCAAGACATGGTATCTTCCTTTCTAGGTGTGGCATGGAGGATGAGCTTAAATTAGCTAGAGAGCCACAACCACTTCAATGTTTCCTATGGTGTTTTTTACATCACCCACATAAATGATTGTTTTACCAAACACCAGAGTGTGGATTTGTATTTCTACTTCATGTATTCTCTAAAGTCTACCACACACAATACCTTGACATTTTGAGGATAATTGCAACACAAATTTGATCTTCTTCACCAAACTTCATCTGACAACCTCTAAACTTAACCAAATTTCTTCAAATCATCTTTAACCACAATATGAGTCATCTCTTCACCATTTTGCGAACAAACACAAGCCAGATTCCAAACTATATTTGGGCTCAATGCATGCCTTGGTAATAGAAAAACTTCTCAATGTATGGCTAAGGAGAAGTCACATCACGGGTATGAGGATCTATGGAATAAATCAAGGTGAATTATCAAGCTCTTTTAGGGCACATTAATGGGAAGGATATCAAATGGTTCATGATAGATGAGTCCAAATAAGGATTCACGTCATTCTAACATGAAAATAAGTCTTTCAAATGCTCAATATCCTAGTTCAGGTGATGTGAGAAGACATGTGAATGGTATACCTTATGATTTAGCTAATAGAAACATCATGAATGTCATGTTTTTATGTTCCTAATTGTATCATATTCTTAGAGAAAGCTAAATTGAAGTACTTAAAAAATATCAAGGATAGTTCTTAGCATATGGGTGAAAAGAAGCATTTTGTAATAAGTTACAACCGTGATAATCTTCCAAATAAATAATGGTTTTTTTGTTTATCATAAACAAAAACATTATTATCACAGAGTTCTATAATTGAATTCAAAAACATCACAACATTAGATCCAATAAATGAGTGTATTCATTAAGTAGTTCATCATACAACTGAAGGTTTTCCTAATAGATGATGTCGATCTCTTTTGAGAAAACAATGGAACAACCTCACAAAAATGAATAACCTTATCTACTGAGGAATCCAAACACATCCTTTAATGATATTATCTGTAGCGACCCTGATACCAGGGTGCCTAATGATACATGATATACTAACATTTCATTACAACATTTACAAATTAAATATCATGTCCCGTTACTACAGAAGATCGCGAGGCTTAGGATTCTGGGAAACCAGTTGCTTCTGATAAACTTCATTAGTACAAACCATGCCTAAAAAAATTAAAACAAAAATGTAGGGTAAGAAAATATTCCCAGTAAGGGGTTTTAAAAACGTTTTAAGAAAACTCTTTCTCAAAGCAGTCCTTTTGAAGAGAATAAAACACTTCGCTAAAAACAAAGCATTATATTTTCTTAAAAACATGAAATCCAACATTTTTGAAAATCACTTTCACAAAGAAGAAGTACGTGCTTAAAATAAAATTTAAAGTAAACATGATTAGAGAGCAAAACACATAGATAATGCATGATTTACAACCAAGATTACTTCAGTTCTAAAAAATATGTGTGTAAGCAAGGAAAACATTCATAACATGATTCATGGGAACATAAAGTTCTTATAACATCTTACCACATGAAGTACAGTTCTTATCTCATAATTTCATTCTCATAGTCAAGGTAAATTACAACTAGGGGATTTCATATTAGTTGAACTAACCCCTGGTTGACCATTTATCATCACATGCAGAGGGAATGTATAATGTCGGACTTTGTCAAAACCTTGCGTCAAGACCGTAAAACATACTTAACGGGTCAAGGCTAACTGCCAATCCCGTTTCCATGGTAGCACAAGCCAAGGCTAACTACCAAGACCGTCGCACATAACATCACATGAGACTCATACTTTACACAATGCAATGGAGCGATGTATAATTCCAGGCGCACCCGTCACATCATTGATATTGCGCTATATAATTCTAGGCGCACCCGTCACATTTAAGTCCAATACATCCCTCACATATCTTGACATGGTCTTTCATTCATAGGGTTTCATTCAGACATTCTTGATCAAACCCCCTTTTCACATACATATTCATAACTTGAAGACAGTTCAATCATTAATAAATCTAAGACATGCATGCTAAAAATCCGTACACATAAGAAATTATCTTAACAATTGAAAACATGGGTTTTCAAGAAATGAACATAAACACTTTAACATTTCAAAGCATCATAATACCAAGTTAAAATAAGGTCGTTCATAACTAATACACATGCTGATAAATGGGTATTGTGGGTGTTTAATTAAAACTGTGTGAATATATATACAGTTAGGGATATAAAGTGTGCAATTAGGTTCATCTTGGGAAGTCATGTATATATGTATGAAAAATGCATGAATATATATATAGTTATGTAAAAACTCATTTGCACTTTGAATAACATGACCTTTACTTTGAAAAGTTTGCAAGCATCATAGGAAGAACTTGTATTTAAAGACAACATATTGATACATGGTTATATATACCTATATATATATATAAATTTAGGTGCGAATACACATGTGCATGGGTTTACCAAATTAAATCATACTAAATAATATTTCTCATGTTATACATTAAACAAAATTAATGTTTGTAAAAACCGAGTGGGGTTCTTTTACATAAAAAAGTGAACATAATTTTCATAAACCCTTTATTGGCGTAAAATGAGTCTTGCATAAAACAAGGTCGATCCATAAACATGAGTACATATATATGAATACATATATATACACTTGTAAACGTTCAAGGAATTCACACTACCCATTTTCACAAAACAAAATCATGATTTATCAAGAATGGTGATAAATGAAAATTTAAAAGAATTATTTTGATACCAAACTAACCCTTAAACTTCATCATACATATAAACATGTATACAAATAGTTTTGGGTACTTTTCTTGAAATATTAATCTTTTTTATTAAATAAAATTTTAACAAATTACAAAACAAAAGAATCAAGTTCATCCCTTATGCACATTGATGTACATATACATCTATATAATTACATGTACATATACATCTTTATGCTCCATATACTTGCATGATTTACATGTTCATGTAATTACCCGAAAACTCCATTTTTCGTAGGCGAAATAAAATCAGGGTTATAAACATTGAGAAAAGGTTTGTATATTTGCATATATCATTTTATACATATATGCATATAAATGTATATATATATACACAAAGTGCATATGCAAATACCCGAACCCATATAAAATAGGTCCTCCGAGTACCCTTACCCCGGTTTTGGGATTCCACTCAGAAGCAAACAAGTATGGTTCTCAAAGCCATGCTTAAGTGTATAAACAGGGGGTATATACTTATAGGTTTATATATATATATAAACCTGTATATAAAACATACATACCGAAGCTTTAAAAAAAATGAGGTAGGATCTGTCCCCTTACCAGTTCAGAGGGAAGGAGTAGACGAAGCAAACGAAGCTGGTCCGGTGGTCGGAGATCCAAGGAGCTCGGGTGCAAAACTCTCCGGCCTTCCGTGCAAACCGAGGTTTTAAAAAAAGAAAAAACCTAGGACTCAACTTGCATGAAGGGTATCCGAGGCAGAGTCAGTACCGACTCTGTGGAAAAGAGGGAGCAAAGCGGGTCCACTCCCCGGCCTAGAGAAGAAAACGATGCCGCCTAACCTACTCGTTCAGCGCGACGAAGGAAGAAGAAAGGAGACGCGGGACACGGGGGAGGAAGAAAACTAGAAAACGGATGGATGGTTGAGATCACACGGGAGGTGATCGTGCGGCACAAATGCGGTGCGGCTTAAAAAAACGGTCGGTTGAGATCAAGGCGCTGGACCAGACGGCTCCGGCTCGATGCCGTGTTAAAAAGGAAAACGCGGGTCTTCGGTTTAAAAAAAACAAAGTTGTTTTAATATTATTTTCTATTAACTTATTATAACATTGTTTTTATTATTAATATTCAATTATTGGTCTAATTTTTATTATTTTATGATAAGTCATTGGTCAATGGTTTATTTAATACAAAATACATTCATTTAATCAAAACATATTATTATATATATATTTTTTTTAAATTTCATTTATTAACTAATTATCTTAATTTCCTTAATTAAAGATTAATATTATTAATACAATTAAACATTAAACATAACTACATTTATAATTATTTTCAAAATCACACATAAGAGTGCGTTGATATAAATATTATCATTATGAAACACATAAGTAAACGAAATCATAATTTGACATAGTTTTCAAAACTGTTAATTCAAATTATAAACATTCGCATTAATATTTTTACTTATATTTAATTTAGAGATAAATATAATACATTTAATTTAAGGTTTGATGCAACATATATATATAACTCAAGAGTTTGAGTACATATTTTCTTAGACAAAGTAAAAACCCATCAGATTCAATATAATTACAAAATAAAAGTTTAATTGCTCAAGTTAAAAACATGTATAGTAAATAGTGGGAAAAAAATAATATTAATTTTCACCGTTTTGAAACATAAAATATAATTCACATTTTGGGGAAACAAGAAATAAATTAATTATATTAATATTGATGTCATTCTTTAAATATTAAAGTAAATTGCATAATTCACTTTTCGAACCTTTTGGGGGTAAACCATTCTTATCTCCAATGGTCCAAAATAAAACATTAGTGGATAGGAGAATCATGGGGGAGCCAACGGTTATATTTATAGTCGTTTGGGTCCAACGGTCAAATTAGTGTTCTTATAAAAAGTCTGGTCTCGGGGTACCCCTCACTCAAGGCGACTGAAGGAGAAAAGAGGAGATGGTTCGTGTGATTCCTTTGGTGCTCAGCACGGTTGCAGTGGCTTCGGCCATCCTCATGTTTATTCTGATGGATGCCAAAAACCCTTACCGCCTTCTTGGGGTCACTAGTGCAGAAAACGTTATTTACGTCACCATTTTTTACGTCGGTTATATATAACCGACATGATAATCTGTGAAACGTGGTTTTTTTATGTCGGTTATAAAATAACTGACGTAACAAATGCGGTGAGTTGATTTTTAACGTCAGTTATTTTAATAACCGATGTTACAAATCGCTCGTGTTCGGTTTTTACGTCGGTTATCAAATAACCGACGTAAAAAATTAAAGCGAGGGGGGTTTTTTACGTCGGTTATAAAATAACCGATGTAAAAAACCAAAGCATGGGGGGTTTTTTACGTCGGTTATTTTATAACCGACATAAAAAACCAAAGTGTGGGGGGTTTCTTACGTCGGTTATTTTATAACCGACATAAAAAACGAGATATCTACGTGTTTTTTATGTCGGTTATGTTATAACCGATGTAAAAACTGTGATTTTTTATGTCTTTTTTACGTCGGTTATAGAATAACCGACGTAAAAAAAGCCGTATCTGATACATTTATAACATCGGTTATTAAATAACCGACGTTATAAAACATTTAAAAAATTAACAACCCCCGAGGATTGTCATTTATGAATTTTCGTTCGACAGTCTGGCGGCTCGTCTCTCTCACGCGATAAACCCTAATCGTCTCGTCGATCTCGCTGCGTTAAACTCGTTTTGCCTACAACGTTTATCATCTTTACTCTCCTCAGATCTATCATCTCAACTCGCAACACTCAAGTAAGCCTTCCACGAATTTATTTCGTTCATTTTTTTTCGGATAGTCTATATTTATGTTTTGCGATTTTTGTGTGCTTTTTTTCCCAGATCTATCATCTCAACTCATTTTTTGTTCTTTCAACTCGCAACACAAAAGGCATTCCAAAACCCCCATTTCATGTAAGCCTTCAACTCGCAACACTATATTTTTGTGTGCTTTTTTTCATTCGTTTTGCCTACATCGTATATTTTTTGTGGTCCAAAAATTTTTTTTGATGGATTTGGATATGTATTTAATTTTATATATTCATTTTATCTTGAAATTGGGTGCTTTTAATATGTGACTCTTAGGTTAATATTTGGGTGTATTTTATAACCTATGAAAGTGATTCATTAATTTTGAAAGGGGAATCCAATTATGGTTTTTTAATTCTTTGTTGTCATGTGGGCCTCAAAAGGGGGGTTTTGAATGGGTGTTATGTGTAAAACCTTGTCACACTTCTTGAAGGTGTTTTATGAAAAAGTTTGTTTTTCATGTGTATTGTTTGTGACATTATTTGAGGTAAATTATTAAAATATGGGGGTGGTTTAATAAATATTTATTGAGCTGAAATTTATATTTTGGATTTTTATTAGTATGATTTTTTTCTTGAATGGGGGTTTTGGAATGTATTTTGTGTGCAAAACATGGTTGTTCCTCTTGGGATTGTTTTATTAAAATTGAAAATGATTTAGTGAGTTAAAAAAAGTGATAAAATGGTTTAAATGCAATATTTTGGAGATGTTATTCACCTAATAAGGGTTTTTGAAAGGTAAAGAGGTGATTTAAGATGTCAAACATTTTCAGAATGTTTTATAAATTGAGGAATTGTTTTATTAAATTGTGATGTTGGTGCAAAACATGTTTGTGGACTATTTTGTGTGACTTTTTTTATAAAATAAATTATGATATTAGTTATCGAGAAACTTGTGATCATTTGACTAGTTGAATATCAATGATTATTTTTAATTATCATACGATCATTTAAGTAGCCATATTTAATAATATTTAATTCCATCTATTTCATACTGATGTATATATTAAATGCAGGTGTTTTTCATTGTTCACCATCCCTAGTTTTATATGTAAACCATTGTTTGGGGGGTTGTCCGGGGGGTGGGGGGCTGTCCAGAGGGTTGGGGGGTGTCCGGGGGGTGTCCAAGGGGGTGGGTGGGTGTGGGGGGCTGTCCAAGGGGGTGGAGGCCTGCCCAGAGGGTTTTGGGGTTGTCCGGGGGGTGGGGGCTGTCCAGAGGGTTGGGGGTGTCCAAGGGGGTCGGGGTGGGGGTGGTGTCCAGGAGGGGTGGGGGTGCTGTTTGGAGGTGTGGGGTGCTGTCTAGGGGGTGGGGGCTGTCCAAAGGGTTGGGGGTGTCCAGCGGGGTGTCCAAGGGGGTAGGGGGTGGGGGTGGTGTCCAGGAGGGGTGGGGGTGTTGTCTAGAGGGGTGGGGGCTGTACAGGGGGTTGGGGGGCTGTCCAGAGGGTTGGGGGTGTCCAGGGGTGTTTGGATTTACATTGTGATTTTCTCCATCTAAGTTTTTATTTTAAATATGATTTGATTCTCAGGTTTACTCTATTCTCTACAATTTTCTATCAACCATGTAGGCGTCATGGTTTTCTTTTATTCAATGGAATTTAAAACTGTTATATCTAACTATATTTTCTTTTAATAATAATATTCAAGCATATTTTTTTAAATATTCATAGATTTGTTTTATATTTCAAAATTGTTTTACATTCAAATTATTATTTTTTTCATATAAACTTATATTTGTCTTATCTTAAAAATAAATATATTTTTGATATTTGTTATAGGTAATAATGAGTCGAAGTTGGATTACAGCACATCGAATGAGCAATGAATATGAGGAAGGTATTGATGCCTTTTTGGAATTTTCTAAACGAAATGTTCCAAGTAGTGACATTTTTTTCTGTCCATGTCTGAAATGTTTGAATATGAAGAAGTTGAAAAGTAGAGAGATAAAAGATCATCTGATATGTCATGGTTTTAATCCAAGTTACAGCCCTTGGATTTGGCATGGTGAAACTGGACGAAATTTCACTGATGATGATGATTCACAAGATGGTAACTCTGATGGAATTGAAGAAATGATTCGCGATATTGTAGCAGAACAAATTGAGATAGAACCGACAGTCGCGCGTCTATATGGTGATGCTAAAAAACCATTATATCCTGGTTTTACAGATTTTATAGTTTTGTCGGCGGTGTTAATATTTATTAACCTGAAGGTGAAACATGGATGGAGTGATAGAAGTTTTACATAGCTGCTACAATTGATGAAAGACATTCTTCCAAAAGATAATGATCTTCCAGATTCACATTACAAGGCCAAGAAAATATTATGCCTGATGGGATTTGGATACAAGAAAATACATGCATGTCCGAATGACTTCATTATATATAGGAAGGAATATGAATTTCTGTCAGAGTGTCCTAAATGTGGGACATCACGGTATAAGGTGAAAGAGAAATCATAGGCTGATGTAGAGATTACAAAGCTCCCTGCAAAGGTATTTTGGTATCTTCCTATAATTCATCGTCTCAAACGTTTATTTGCTAATTCACATGATGCAAAAAGGTTAAGATGGCATGCTGATGAGTGGGTATGTGATGGAAAAATACGTCATCCAGCTGATTGTCCACAATAGAAGAAAATTGATGCGCAGTACTTTACATTTGGAAATGAAATAAGAAATCTTAGATTAGGGTTGTGCACAGATGGAATGAATCCATACCGAACCCTCAGTAGCACACATAGTTCATGGCCTGTTTTATTGGTAATTTACAACCTCTCTCCTGAAGTTTGTATGAAGTGCAAATATGTCATGTTGAGTATAATGATCTCTGGTCCAAAGCAACCCGGAAATGATATTGATGTTTACTTGTCACCGTTGATTGATGATTTGAAACTGTTATGGTCTGATGGTATTAGGGTGTACGATTCTTATAAAATGGAATATTTTCAACTGCATGCAGTGCTTCTGTTCACTATAAATGACTTCCCAGCGTATGGAAATTTGTCTGGATACAATGTTAAAGGGCATAAAGCATGTCCAATTTGAGAACAACAGACGTCATATTGTCAATTGCATCATGGGAGGAAAACAGTGTACATGGGTCATCGAAAGTTTTTGCCTATGGATCACCCTTATAGAAGACTAAAAAATGCATTCAATGGCTCACAAGAATTTGATACTACTCCAAAACCTTTATCATCGAATCTTTATTTTGAGAGGGTGAAAAACCTTGATGTGACATTGGGAAAGACACAGAAATCTGGTAATGATAGACATATTTGGAAGAAAATGTCAATATTTTTTGAGCTACCATATTGGAGGTATCATGAAGTTAAACATAATATTGATGTCATGCACGTGGAGAAGAATATATGTGATTGTTTTATTGGAACATTGTTAGATATTAAAGGAAAGACTAAAGATGGATTGAACGCAAGATTAGACTTACTATCAATGGGAATACGTTTGGAGTTAGCTCCCACTCCTAAAGGAAGACGAACATTTCTTCCCCCGGCTTGTCATACATTATCGAAGAGGGAGAAAATTATCTTTTTTCAGTGTCTTCATGATATCAAAGTGCCTCAAGGTTATTCTTCAAATGTAAAAAATTTTGTCTCATTGAAGGACTTGAAGTTGATAGGTATGAAATCACATGATTGTCACGTCATGATGCAACAAATTCTACCAGTTGAATTGCGTGGAATATTTCCCATTCGTGTCAGAAAGACTATGATGAAGTTGTGTTATTTTTTCAATTCAATTTGTAACAAGGCGATTGATGTGAATGCTTTGAACATTTTGGAAAAGGATGCAATTTTTATACTTTGTCAATTGGAAATGTATTTTCCTCCTACTTTTTTTGATATAATGGTGCATTTAATGATTCATCTAGTTCGAGAAATAAAGCTTTGTGGACCTGTATATCTTCGTTGGATATATCCTTTTGAAAGGTATATGAAAATATTAAAGGGGTATGTTAAAAATCCATATCGACCTGAAGCCTCCATTATTGAAAAGTATATTTCTGAGGAGGTAGCAGAGTTTTGTACGAGCTACTTGGTTGCGGCGCAACACATAGGTTTGCCTCCATCTCGCCATGAACGAGTTAATAATGAGGGAAAGGGGATTCGTGGCTTGAAAGTCAAATCATTGTCAGCTGAACAGATGAAGAAGTTAGAATCATACATCTTGAATAACATAGCTGATGCTCAACCATATATCACATTGCATATTAATGAGTTGAAACAATGTCATCCAAAGAAGAAAGAAATGTGGATTTTGAATGAGCACAACAAAACTTTTTTGTCATGGATTAAAAAGACTTTGCTTGGTAGATCATATGTATCAGAGACATTAAAATGGATAGTGGGTGGTCCATGTTTAAATGTGATAACATGGTCCGGTTATGAAATTAATGGCTATACATTTCATACGAAAGCTCAGGACAACAGAAGTGCAGTTCAGAATAGTGGTGTATTGGTGTTTGCAGAAGCAATGCATTTTTCGATTGCTAAGGACAAAAACCCAATTTCTGCATCAAGTGCATATTATGGAGTGATTGAAGACATATGGGAGGTTGATTACTTTTAAAATTAAAGTTCTGGTTTTTAACTGTAAATGGTTTATCGGTAACAACAGTGTCAGACATGATGAATTTGGAACGACACTTGTTAATCTGAATAGATTGGAAGACACAGCTGATTCTTTTATAATGGAAACACATGAAAAATAAATTTTCTATGTAGTAGATCAATCAGATATGCAGTGGGCTGTTGTTTTACAAGGGAAAAACAATATATTGGTGAGGATGAATTTGATGAAGATACTAATTTATGCGAGATCCCTACTTCCATGGAAAGATTAACAGAACATAATGATGAGCATGTTGAAGACATGGTTTGTGCCATAAGGAACGATCACAATGAAGGAATTTGGGAAAACAATCCATTTGTACATTCCTAAAATTATAGGTAACATATGTTTATTTCTTGTTTACATTTATTTTTTTTCATAAATGTTAGATGTTGTAAGTTTTTTATTTATTAAAACATGTTTTAAAACAAAATAAGTATAAGTTTTTGTTTGTTTTAAGTTTGTTTAGTTTACTTTATCATGTTTACCATTACATGAATTATATATCTATTATTTTTGTTCAGTGACAATTATTTTACCATGTTTACCAGGTTTACCATGTTTACCATGTTTACCATCTTGACCATCTTTACCATCTTTACTATCTTTACCATTGTTTAACATGCTTATCATATTACCAATGTTTACTATTACGTAACTTAGTACACTTTTCTATTTTCTGATTACAGTAGTATTAAAATATTTGAATTTGTATATTTTTGAACTAACGTTTGTTTTTTTGATTTGAAGGATAATGACAGATCATTCAGTTGATCAACCACATGATTCTGGAGATGAGAATATTGGTCATACCTCTGGGGAGGAACATTCACATGCTCCTATTAGAACAAAGAGTTCAAAGGTTGGTAAACATGGGTGCACACGTTTACCAAAATTATCAGTTGCCCGTGCGCAGGATCAGAGGATAGTCGTTGAGTTTGATGATGATGATATTCCAAGAGGTCCAAATGCAAAAGATTTTAAGAGTTTTGTAGCAACTCAGGCTAAGAGAAAAGTAAGCATTCTGTATGATGACTGGAGAAGTGTGGATAAAGCGATAATCTCTCGGTTATGGGAGACGATTTTGGTAAGATCTTTTGCTATTGTTTGAATATTCTTTAAATGTTTCTAGTATATATAATATGTTTAACCTCTTCTTTATCAGATAGAATTTTCTATTTTTTGAATATTCTTTAAATGTTTCTAGTATATATAATATGTTTAACCTCTTCTTTATCAGATGACATTTGATATTCCTGACACTGGAGGAGTCAGGAAGAAATGCTTATCGTTGGCTTCCAAGAGATGGAGGGATTTCAAATCAACCCTCTCATCTGATTTCATTTATGGTCATAGGAGTCATGACAATCCATGTCATATATATCCCTTTATAGATGAAGTCACATGGAGATAGTTTTTTGAAAGTAGAAGAAAAGAGTCATTTTTGGTAAGGGCAGTGTAAACTTTTATAAGATTTCTCATATAAATGATCTTATTAACATTTTGTTAATGATTTCTTATTCTTAATTTACAGCAAATAAGGAAAGATCATCAGGAGATCCAATCTAAAAATGTATACCCTCATAGTTTATCTCGGTGATGGTATGCATTATTGGAAGAACAAATGATGGCGGAAATATTTCAACAACTAAGAGCTGAGTCTTCAAGCTCTGGAGAGGTGGCCCCTCCATCCCCTCCATCTAGACATGAAAAATGGAAGAGAACTCGGAAGGGCAAAAAAGGGAAATATCTTTCGGATGAATCGAGAATCGTAGCTGAGAGGATTATAAGATATATATTTTATTTATTTAAGTTAACCATTTTCTTCATATAATTTCAATCATTACAGAAATGTTCAATTAATTAATACAGGACTCTCTTGAGGAGCAGAGTTCACAGGGGACATTTACAGCTACTGGGAGGGAAGATATTTTATCTGTAGCATTGGGAAGGCCCGAACATCCTGGTCGTGTAAGAGGATATCCGGCAGGTGTATCGGTAAGAAAAGTGTTGCCAAGTTCTTCAACTTCAAACATTGAGGGGGTTTATAGGAAAAAAATTGATTCCTTGGAGTCTAAAATTCATAATATTAATGCGACGATGGAGGAAAAGATTAGAGCGTCGGTGCAGTCTATGTTTGCAGACATGCAAAGACAATTTCAGACTGCAGCTCCCACTCCTCCACCTCCCCCTGCAGACCCCATTATTTATCTTCCACCTCCGCCAGTAGCTCCCACTCCCCCACCTCAACCTACTGACCCCATTTTTTATCCTACTCCTCCGCCGCAGCTTCCTACTTATTGCGAGTTGTATGTTGATGATTCTCAACAGCATATAGTAGCATATGGGTTGGTATATTGTATAGGAGATACAGTTCATCATCAATAATTAGAGGTAGAGTATCAGAGGGTTACTGTATAAGATATTATAGATAGATCATCTCGGGTACCATTACCTACAGATGAGGTGGCGACAGTTGGACATAGTATCGGCCATTTTTTAATTTGGCCATCCAGACTTCTTCGACTCATCACCATAGAGGTATGAATGTTATATCTTTTATTTTATTTTTTTTATTAAAGTTGTTTTATCATTTGAAAACTAATATATTTTTCAATTTATTTTTACAGGAATACTTCAAAGGTAAAGAAATACTGTATAGACAACAACAAAGACAAATCGCTATAAGATCAGATACAGAATCCAGTAGTCTTGATAGATTGTCAAGATATTCATATTTGTTGGCGGATCATTATGAGTTTCCAATGGAAGCTCATGTTTGTGGATGTGAAATAAATGTGTGGATTATGAAAACTGATATCATGGATCTTGTTACTGGAGATAAGTTAGGCATCAACGTGGTGCAAATTTTTTCCATGTAAGTCTTAACACCTTTTCCCTGCGTTATATTTATTAAAAATGTATACTTATGTCTGTTTTGTATTAGGTATCTTTATAAAATTTGTGAGAGGAATGAGCTAACAGATGTATGTGGATTCATGGACCCGCAATTGATTTCCCCTGAAGCATGTGCATTGGATGAGGAACAAAGAATGCTTTATATTGCTGAAAGATTTGAAAATAATATAGTCACACAATATTGGATGATGCCTTTTTGTGAGAGGTATGAAACACATCTCTCTCAAAGAGTTAATTATCTTTTAACATAAAAAACCACTAATGTTAAATTTCCTTTTATCAGTGATCATTGGATGTTAGGGGTTTTTTGCCCAAGGTAGAAAGCACTTTATTGGATATGCTCTATCCATGATGATGTGCGGGAAAGTTTTAATAATATATTGGAAAAGTAAGTTTCAATTTCTCAATAGTTTTATATATTATAATGAATTTTAAATTTACCCCATTAGTATTATTTTCTAATAGGGCATGGGTCTACTTTCAAAAAAACGCAAAGAAAAGGAATGCAAAGATCAAATATGTAAATGTGAAGGTAAATATCCATTTATAATTTGTACTTTTTGATTTATTACATTAAAATAATATATTGAATTTACACTCATTCAAACAGAATTGTCATGAACAACAAGGCGTCATCGAATGCGGATATTATATGTTAAGATTTATGTATGAAATAATAACAACTGGGACAGTTGTGAATTTTGACCTTGTAAGATTTCCTCTTAAACTTTGCCATAATATTTCAATTTGATTTACTCATTATACACGTTAACTACTATCCTTTTCATTTGTAGCTTTTTGATGACCCTCAACCCTATAATGTTGAAGACATAAAACAACTACAAGTGGAGTGGTCAAATTATTTTACAGGTTTGATTAAATTTTAGTTGTTTGTAATGTAAAATGTAATTTTGAATATTGTCGTTGTAATTGTGTATTTGGTAGTCGTTTAGGTTGGATTTAGTTTTTTTTTGAAGTTGACAGTGTAAGTTTTGAATGTTATATATGTGAATGTTTAATTTTTCTCTACTTCTTGTTTTTCTCTACTTATGATGGTTTTTCTGGTATGGATTCTGGTCTGGGGGGGAGGGGTTTCAAGGGTGTGGGGGTGTGGGGGGGTGTTCAGTGGGGTTGGGGTGTCCAAGGGTCTGGGAGGGATGTCCGGTGGGGTGGGGGGGTTGTCGAGGGGTGTTTGGGGCTGTCCAGGGGGTTGGGGGCAGTCCAGGGGTGTGGTGGGGGCTACAATGGGGTGGGGGAGGGTTGTCCAGGGTGTAGGGGGGTATACATGAGGGTGGGGCGTTGTCCCGGGGTGTTTTGAGCTGTCTAGGGGGTCGGGGCTGTCCAGGGGTGTGGTGGGGGCTGTCAAGTGGGTTGAGGGGGTGCTGTTCAGGAGGGTGGGGGGTTGTAGAGGGGTGTTTGGGGCTGTCCAGGGGGTCGGGGCAGTCCAGGGGTGTGGTGGGGGCTCCAATGGGGTGGGGGCTGTCAAGTGGGGTGAGGGGGTGAGGGGGTGCTATTCAGGAGGGTGGGGGCAGTCCAGGGGTGTGGTGGGGGCTCCAATGGGGTGGGGGAGGGTTGTCCAGGGTATGGGGGGTATACATGAGGGTGGGGGGTTGTCCTGGGGTGTTTGGAGCTGGCCAGGGGGTCGGGGGGCAGTCCAGGGGTGTGGTGGGGGCTGTCAAGTGGGGTGAGGGGGTGAGGCGGTGCTGTTCAGGAGGGTGGGGGTGTTGTCAAGGGGTGTTTAGGGCTGTCCAGGGGGTCGGAGGGCAGTCTAGGGTGTGGTGGGGGCTGTCAAGGGGGTGAGGGGGTGAGGGGGTGCGGTTTAGATGGGTGGGGGTTGTCGAGGGGTGTTTGGGGCTGTCTAGGGGGTCGGGGGCAGTCTAGGGGTGTGGTGGGAGCTCTAATGGGGTGAGGGAGGGCTGTATATGGGGTATACATGAGGGTGGGGGCTATCAAGTGGGTAAGTTTTATCTGTTATCAATGTAAATGCTTAAATTTTCTTTATTTCATGTTTTGATCTTCTGTTTTTGTGGTACGAATTATTGATTTGGTTTCTGGTTGATTTTGGGGGAGAGTAGAGGACTGTAGTGGATTTTTTTAAAAAAATTTGTCTTTCACGTCGGTTATTTTATAACCGACGTGATAAAGAAATCGAGAAGCATTTATCACGTCGGTTTTTTTCATAACCAACGTGATAAACATCTGTGGCCTGGTTTATCACGTCGGTTATGTAATAACCGACGTAATAAAGGACCTGGGAAATGCTTTATCACGTCGGTTAATTAATAATCGACGTGATAAACGGACCAGGAAATGGTTTATCACGTTGGTTATTTAATAACCGCCGTGATAAACCATTTCTCGGGCCTTTTATCACGTCGGTTATTGATTAACCGCCTTGATAAACCCCTCCCGGGACTGGTTTATCACGTCGGTTATTTAATAACCGACGTGATAAACCATTTCCCAGGCTTTTTATCACGTCGGTTATTGATTAACCGACGTGATAAACCCCTCCCGTGACTGGTTTAGCACGTCGGTTATTTAATAACCGACGTGATAAACCATAGCCCGGGAGTTTATCACGTCGGTTATTCAATAACCGACCTGATAAAGTCACCCGCACGTGTTTATGACGTCGGTTATTGTATAACCCACATGATAAATCCCCCCCCTGGGTTTATCACGACGGTTATATAATAACCGAGGTTATAAACCCCCCCCCCCCGGGTGTTTTCACGTCAGTTATTAATTAACTGATGTGATAAACACCGCGATGTTATGTATGTTACGTCGATTTTTAAATAACCGACGTAAAAAAACATTATTTATAACGTCTTCCGTATTAACGTCGGCTAAAACCCGACGTAAAAAATGAAAAATAACTGACGTAAATAACGTTTTCTGCACTAGTGGGTCCTGATGGTTTTAAGCGATCTCCCTATAATTGTAATCGGGTTTTTAATTGGGATTTTTGGTTAGCTTAACTTCTTGTTCGATCAGTGTGAGTTGTAGTCACTGAGATATTACTCATTTGAATAAAAGGGTCTTTCATTCATTTGATGTGTTTTTCTATTTTCTTATTATTATTATTTTATAAGATGATTTTTTGTTCAATTAATGGGTGACATTGTAAAAAAAACTTGTCATTACTCAAAACACGGTTTCTTGGGTCGTTACATTACTTCCCCCTTCAAATAATTGCGCCCTCGCAATTCTATTCATAAAAAGAAAAACTGAAACCCCACAGGTACAACATTACTGAAATAGTGGATCCGGCTCGGTTAACAGAATACCAAAGTTGGCACATAGTTCTTCAGTTTCCCTAGCTGAGATGCACATTGAACAGTACGTCTTGAACTCATGCTTGTGCGTAATGCACACGGGCTTCCAAAGGGAGGCTCGTGTGGTGAAAAGCTCGGAAACGTCCGAGTAGATAAACTCCCTGATAACTCTCCGGGCTACATCACGCTCGAGGTAGTCGAGGGGAATGATGTGATTGAGGAGACTGAAATTCAAGACCTGGAACATATAGGCTGCACTAAGGTGGTCATCATGAGCAGCTACGAGGAAGCACGCTCTGGCAGAGAAGTTCTGTGCCAGAGTAAAACACTGGAAGAGGCATTCGTAGTACCTTCCCCTTCGCCTATAGCAGGGGAGTTGAGCAGTGGCAATGAGATGAAAAACACGATCATCCTCTTGACACAAACGAAGAATCTCAGGACCGTTTGCTAGATCAAGCAGACGTTGGCAAGACCCTCGCAGGTGGAGAAAGGATGGATAATCCACCGTGCATGCCCTGATCATGATAACCTCTACTAACTCATCGGGTAGTGATGAGATGTTCGTTTGACCAGTCATCTGAAAAAAAACATTCAAAAGGAAACTCTTAACAACACTGATAAGGTAGAGGCAGGAAAGGAAACATGAAACTTTCATTTATGAAAAAGTTTACATAACAAAGTCTGAGTTTACTAAACGTACACCACAAAGAGTGGCAAAACTCCCTAACTCTTCAAACCACACACAGGCTGAACAGACAGGACTAAACTCATGGGAACATCTATAACGCCTCCTGAGTTTAGCGTGAGGGGTATAAAGTTAGGAAACATCATTATACACCTCTTGCCTAAGAGACAATTGGGTGGACTCATCTTTCAACACTCTGAGGTCCATTAACTGGCCCTAGAAGCCGTAGTGCAAAATCTGGCATAGGTAAGCCGCTTGGAGGTCTCCGGCAGCAGCAGCTTCTTGAAAGGGGTTATCAAGCATCGTGCCAAATTCTTCACCAGTCGTGAACACTCAGAAGAGTCCCTTGTGATACTTTCCCCGACGTGCATAAGAGGGAAATTGGGTCATCATCATTAGGAGATAATCCATCCCCAATCCCCGGTGAAGACTAAACACCCTAGGCGAGTTTGACACGTCATACAGGTGCTTACATGACATGAGAATTCGGGTGTAATTTAGAAAGTTATCACGACTAGCCAGAGATACAATGTTTTCTAGAGCCTCAGTGGGAAGTGACAGTAGGTCGGTAGGTACATTTTCACCAGCCATGTGAAAGTTATAACATTTTTACTTAGTCAATCATAGTAATATGTTCATACCACCTGGTTTTCCAGAGTTGTCTAAACTCATCCTCTGATACCAACTGTAGCGACCCCGATCCCAGGGTGCCTAATGAGATATGATATACTAACATTTCATTACAACATTTACAAATTAAATATCATGTCCCATTATTACAGAAGATCGTGAGGCTCGGGATTCTGGGAAACCAGCTGCTTCTGATAAACTTCATTAGTACAAACCATGCCTGAAAAATTTAAAACAAAAACGTAGGGTGAGCAAATATGCCCAGTAAGGGGTTTTAAAAACGTTTTAAGAAAACTCTTTCTCAAAGCAGTCCTTTTGAAGAGAATAAAACACTTCGCTAAAAACAAAGCATTATCTTTTCTTAAAAACATGAAATCCAACATTTTTGAAAATCACTTGCACAGAGAAGAAGTACGTGCTTAAAATAAACTTTAAAGTAAGCATGATCAGAGAGTGCAACACATAGATAATGCATAATTTACAACCAAGATTACTTCAGTTCTGAAAAATATGTGTGTAAGCAAGGAAAACATTCATAACATGATTCATGGGCACATAAAGTTCTTATAACATCTTACCACATGAAGTACAGTTCTTATCTCATAATTTCATTCTCATAGTCAAGGGAAATTCCAACTAGGGGATGTCCTGTTAGTTGAACTAACCCCTGATTGACCATTTATCATCACATGCAGAGGGAATGTATAATGTCGGACTTTGTCAAGACCTTGCGTCAAGACCGTAAAACATACTTAACGGGTCAAGGCTAACCGTCAATCCTGTTTCCATGGTAGCACAATCCAAGGCTAACTGCCAAGACCGTCGCACATAACGTCTCATGAGACTCATACTTTACCCAATGCATTGGAGCGCTGTATAATTCTGGGCGCACCCGTCACATCATTCATATTGCGCTATATAATTCCGGGCGCACTCGTCACATTTAAGTCCAATACATCCCTCACATATCTTGACATGGTCTTTCATTCATAGGGTTTCATTCATACATTCTTGATCAAACCCCCTTTTCACATACATATTCATAACTTGAAGACAATTCAATCATTAATAAAACTAAGACATGCATGCTAAAAATCCGTACACATAAGAAATTATCTTAACAATTGAAAACATGGGTTTTGAGGAAATGAACATAAACACTTTAACATTTCAAAGCATCATAATACCAAGTTAAAACAAGGTCGTTCATAACTAATACACATGCTGATAAATGGGTATTGTGGGTGTTTAATTAAAACTGTGTGAATATACATACAGTTAGGGATATAAAGTGTGCAATTAGGTTCATCTTGGGAAGTCATGTATATATGTATGCAAACTGCATGAATATATATATAGTTGTGTAAAAACTCATTTGCACTTTGAATAACATGACATTTCCTTTGAAAAGTTTGCAAACATCATAGGAAGAACTTGTATTTGAAGACAACATATTGATACATGGTTATATATACCTATATATATATAAATTTAGGTGCGTATACACATGTGCATGGGTTTACCAAATTAAAGCATACTCAATAATATTTCTCATGTTATACATTAAACAAAATTAATGTTTGGCAAAACCGAGTGGGGTTCTTTTACATAAAAAAGTGAACATAATTTTCATAAAACCTTTATTGGCGTAAAATCAGTCTTGCATAAAACAATGTCGATCCATAAACATGAGTACATATATATGAATACATATATATACACTTGTAAACGTTCAAGGAATTCACACTACCCATTTTCACAAAACAAAATCATGATTTATCAAGAATGGTGATAAATGAAAATTTGAAAGAATTATTTTGATATCAAACTAACCCTTAAACTTCATCATACATATAAACATGTATACAAATAGTTTTGGGTACTTTTCTTGAAATATTAATCTTTTTGATTAAATAAAATTTTAACAAATTACAAAACAAAAGAATCAAGTTCATCCCTTATGCACATTGATGTACATATACATCTATATAATTACATGTACATATACATCTTTATGCTCCATATACTTGCATGATTTACATGTTCATGCAATTACCCGAAAACTCCATTTTTCATAGGCGAAATAAAATCAGGGTTATAAACATTGAGAAAAGGTTTGTATATTTGCATATATCATTTTATACATATATTTATATAAATGTATATATATATATATACACAAAGTGCATATGCAAATACCCGAACCCAAATAAAATAGGTCCTCCGAGTACCCTTATCCCGGTTTTGGGATTCCACTCAGAAGCGAACAAGTATGGTTCTCAAAGCCATGCTTAAGTGTATAAATAGGGGGTATATACTTAGAGGTTTATATATATATAAACCTGTATATAAAACATACATACCGAAGCTTTAAAAAAAACGAGGTAGGATCTGTCCCCTTACCAGTTCGGAGGGAAGGAGTAGACAAAGCAAAGAAGCCAGTCTGGTGGTCGGAGATCCAAGGAGCTCGGGTGCAAAACTCTCCGGCCTTCGGTGCAAACCGAGGTTTTAAAAAAAAAGAAAAAACCGAGGACTCAACTTGCATGGAGGGTATCCGAGGCGGAGTCGGTGCCGACTCTGTGGAAAAGAGGGAGCAAAGCGGGTCCACTCGCCGGCCTAGAGAAGAAAACGATGTCGCCTAACCTACTGGTTCAGCGCGATGAAGGAAGAAGAAATGAGACGCGGGACGCGGGGGAGGAATAAAACCGATAAACGGATGGACGACTGAGATCACACGGGAGGTGATCGTGCGGCACAGATGCGGTGCGGCTTGAAAAACGATCGGTTGAGATCAAGGCGCTGGATCGAACGGCTCCGGCTCGATGTGGTGTTAAAAAGGAAAACGCGGGTCTTCGGTTTAAAAAAAACAAAGTTGTTTTAATATTATTTTCTATTAACTTATTATAACATTGTTTTTATTATTAATATTCAATTATTGGTCTAATTTTTATTATTTTATGATAAGTCATTGGTCAATGGTTTATTTAATACAAAATACATTCATTTAATCAAAACATATTATTATATATATATTTTTTTTAAATTTCATTTATTAACTAATTATCTTAATTTCCTTAATTAAAGATTAATATTATTAATACAATTAAACATTAAACATAACTACATTTATAATTATTTTCAAAATCACACATAAGAGTGCGTTGATATAAATATTATCATTATGAAACACATAAGTAAACGAAATCATAATTTGACATAGTTTTCAAAACTGTTAATTCAAATTATAAACATTCGCATTAATATTTTTACTTATATTTAATTTAGAGATAAATATAATACATTTAATTTAAGGTTTGATGCAACATATATATATAACTCAAGAGTTTGAGTACATATTTTCTTAGACAAAGTAAAAACCCATCAGATTCAATATAATTACAAAATAAAAGTTTAATTGCTCAAGTTAAAACATGTATAGTAAATAGTGGAAAAAATGATATTAATTTTCACCGTTTTAAAACATAAAATATAATTCGCATTTTGGGGAAACAAGAAATAAATTAATTATATTACTATTGATGTCATTCTTTAAATATTAAAGTAAATTGCATAATTAACTTTTCGAACCTTTCGGGGGTAAACCATTCTTATCTCCAACGGTCCAAAATAAAACATTAGTGGATAGGAGAATCATGGGGGAGCCAACGGTTATATTTATAGTCGTTTGGGTCCAACGGTCGAATTAATGTTCTTATAAAAAGTCTGGTCTCGGGGTATCCCTCACTCAAGGCGACTGAAGGAGAAAAGAGGAGATGGTCCGTGTGATTCCTTTGGTGCTCAGCACGGTTGCAGTGGCTTCGGTCATCCTCATGTTTATTCTGATGAATGCCAAAAACCCTTACCGCCTTCTTGGGGTCCTGGTGGTTTCAAGCGGCCTCCCTATAATTGTAATCGGGTTTTTAATTGGGATTTTTGGTTAGCTTAACTTCTTGTTCGATCAGTGTGAGTTGTAGTCAGCGAGATATTACTCATTTGAATAAAAGGGTCTTTCATTCATTTGAAGCGTTTTTCTATTTTATTATTATTATTATCTTATAAGATGATTGTTTGTTCAATTAATGGGTGCATTGTAAAACAAACTTGTCATTACTCAAAACACGGTTTCTTGGGTCGTTACATTATCTCTTGTCAAAAGCCATATACTATGTTGATGTATAGATGTGCAAGTAAATCATCCAACTAAACCACTTATACAACAAAAGTAGCAGGGCCACATATAATCTCTATGTATTGAAAACAAAGAAAATTGGATCTAATGCATGTGGGAGATGATGAAATAGCACCCTAAAAACCAATCATTAGATGGTGGATTGAAACAATGACTGTATCATATGAAAACCTTTCTCTATTAAACTAATTCATTCTTTTGCTAGTCATATTGTGGCTTGTTGCATTTAACTAAATATAGTGTGGTAATAACCATCACATATATCATTAATATAAGAACTTTCATAATTTGACTTTACCCCTACACCATTTTAGAATCTGAACATCATACAAGTTGGGATGAGATTTATCAACTTAAGATGAGTATGACATTTGAGCCATTAGTGAGCTTTATTGAAAACATTGTCACTAGATTGCATCCGATGAAAATAGTCAATTTACAAGTTATCGGTAACGTGCATATATGAGATGAGTTTATAAGATTCATAATATTCATGTCATGTACACATATTTTATGTCGACTTAACGTACCATTTATTATATGGTTCTCATAAATTTATAATTATGATAAGCACTATAAAATGGTAAAATTACCACAGAATGAACATCACAAAAAGAATTTATATTGTCCACGCTATAATTGAACTAAATGTTGATTCAATATGGATTAAATGTTTAATTAAATATTCAAGAGTTAAATTATTTAATTAAATAATATGTTATCATAATTTTATGCTCGTTAATACCTTAATTAATATTGAATATCCAATTAAAATAAATAAGGTTGCGATAAATTAATATGCAATATTAAATTGATGGCATGCATCATAAAATAACGTAGAATATATAAATGTTGGGAAATCATTTCACCAACCATTATGTTTAAGTTCAGTTGAATCCTTTTGGTTGTTTGTGCATTCTATGACTATGCAACATGTCATATAGATTTCAAAATCACTTATGAAAAATAATTTAAGGATATACACATAATACAACCAAAATAACATAATATGCAAAATGATTAGTGGCAATGCATTAATTTTAATATTAGTGTGTAAATGACATGGTAATTACTGAAAATGGCATATTTTTTATATATAAAAGCTTGGTTAAAAAATTTCTCAATGGAAAACTCGAGTGAGCTTTCATACACTCACAAAGCTTCCCGGCAGTCAAGAAGTATATTAGTAACATTCTTAAGAGCATCTCCAATCCAAAACTTTAAAAAGGAGTAAAGGTTACTCTAAAATGAAGTATCTACAGTGAAACCTATTTAAGTCATTACACTATATTCAACTCTAAAAACAATATTATATGAACATATTCATTACTTTTAATTAAATATAATGATTTTCAATACAAAAAAATTAAATTAAAATAAAATAAAATAAAATAAAATAAAATAAAATAAAATAAAATAAAATAAAATAAAATAAAATAAAATAAAATAAAAACAGTGATGCAACTCGCTGTCGTTGAGCACCAAATATAGCGTTCCACTGTAGCTCCCCTTCAAATTAGTGGTGCATTGGAGGGGGGATTTTACTTCAAATTGGTGTTTTTACGCCAATTTGACGCTCCGTTGGACATGGTATGCTCATCTTCAAATTAAGAAAAGAAAAATATAAGTTCATTATGATTCACCATTGGGATTTTCATGTATGGCATGTTATCATAATTATCTCTCTTAAAAAATAAGTGAATTCTAAATAGTTCAAAAAAGTGGTTTTGAAAGAAAGTCATTTTGTATTTTAATTTTAAAGAATCAAATTTTAAAAACCTAATCATAATAGTTTAAAAAAAAAGCTAAAAAGTTCTTTTTTTTATACTCACCCTATCCAACAAAATTAAACTCAATTTGGTTCAAATCATATTGAAAACGGGAGGGTTTCCTGATTCAAAATATAAGTTCATTTAATATAATTTTCTCGCAGATAAAATTCCAATACTGCATAGGTAAAATTCCTAAAAAAAATAGGATGAAAATTTTCAAAAGGGAATGCATAGCAATATGACGACAATAGCATTACAAAAATTCAATGATTTTTCTGATCTATAGAAAAATACGAACCAAATTCATCATGTTTCAACTGCAGTTCTATCAAACACATCAAGTGGTGTGCATGTCGTTTTATTTCATTTTAAAATAGTATGAATATTACTACCAGCGATTTATTTTAAGCAAACAGCATGTAGGGAAAAGTCGATTTATAGTAGGCGAAAGGAGGTAAAACACGCTAAAAGGATGAATGAATTTTTGGGTTTCTGATCTTGATTAGAAAATAAGTGATTTTTGAAATCATTCAAAAAGAAAGAATTCAGCTTTAGTTATATTTAAAAACTAGTTTTCAAGAACAAAATCAAAATAGCTTTCCAAAAAGACTTGTTTTTAGATTCTCCATTTTGAAGTGAAAAAATATCTCAACAAAAACTACAATTTTATTGTTTTTTAAATCACTTTTGGACCGTAAAATCCTAAATGCGGCTCTTCAGAAAACCCGATAAATTATACTGCATATGGTTCACAATACAAGGGAAAATAGAGGATTTTATGGTTTAAAATATAAAAAGCAGTCATTTTTCATATTTTATCACAAAAAAAATTCACTGTTAATGAGAATAAATTTCACTAATAACGAGTGGATAGATTTCACTAATTATGATATATCATATCAGCACGCAATTATAATTATTTTTTTAAAAAATTGTAATGGGACATGAAAATGTTTTTTATTTTTACTTATCAAAGAATACAACAATTGAAAATATGGGTATTTTATTCTAACGCTTTTTTAATTTTTTAAAAATACATAAGTACATTATTTATTTTCCAATATTTTATCATGTAAATTTTTTTATTTTTTAAAATGTTTCAAATTAACACGATCCAAAATATTTTCGAATATCCTTTTTTAAAATAAACAGAACTGAAAAAAATAAAACGTATGAAGTAATCGATTACCAATTAAGGGAAAAAGGCATTTAACCACATCTCTTGGGAACAGTTCAGGCAGCGAGTCCCTCTTGAAGCCCCATCTTCGACATTTCATATTCCCTCTCGAATAGTAAAAATTCCTGCGCAAAACACAGAACAGTCAATTCCAAGAGAATATATAAATAAAAATTATTTTCTAATTTGATCACAAGATAGGAAATATTACAGAGAAATACAGATCATTTTTACTTCTCAAACAAAAAAACAGAGTATCTCAGGCAATGAAGTTGCTGGGGAGGAGCAGTTCCAAGTAGTTAGTTTGGGTTATGTAATGTTTGAAGCCTACGGGCAATGAATTCCTCTAAGGCCTACGGGTCATGTAATACTTACGCCTACAGGCCTTGTAAGGGTTCCACCTCACCCCTTGAAAGGTGGATTATCAAAATCAATAAAACATGAAGGCATTCGGGCCATTGGAGGAACAATCATGCTCAGTTTACTTTGAAAGTGTGTTCAAATGAAAAGAGAAAACCAGGTTTAAAGTCATGATTAGTATGTCGTAAAAGAACTTTCATGGGAGTGACAATAGATTCTTCATCGGATGGAAGTAAAATTCCACCTAAAGATGCAATTAGAGAACATCACACATTTCCAAATGGGATAATTCAATTTGGTTAGGTCATTAAGCTTGTGTGATATTAACTAGTTAGACATGTCATGATACAGACTACGATACATATTTAAAGTTGAACAGGTTGGTGGGCCGGTTTAGGGTTGGACTTTTCATAAATGGGTTGTGAACCCATCTAAGCTCAACCCTAACCCAGCCCATTTAATTAAACGGGTAGACACAGCCCAACCAAACCCATTTATGAAAGACAGCCAACCTGACACAAAACCAACCGGTGAACACAAATTTCCACCTCCTGCTGAGTGGGAGAGGATGTCAATTAAAAGTCTTACAACAGTCACCTGCAATTGATGCTGGCTGAATAAATTCATAAGCCCGGACTGTGGGGATGCGACCAATTCGACCAGCTTCTCATGAGTATCAGGTGAATCCCCGGCTTCGGCGAGTGAAATAGAAACCTACAAAAACAAAGAAAAAACAAACATTCAAATTATAGTCACAAGAAAAATGTATAGAACATACAAATCTGTGAAAAAACAAAGAATATTAAAAAAATTGTGCATGAAAACAAAATTCCAACATTACCTGCATACATCGAAGAATGATTTCTGGAAGACAACATCTTCGACAGAGACCTCGTACAATGTATGTCGCCGGGCCACCTTGAGAACCATCTACACTGTACCAACGAGCGTCTATTCGAGAAATCTCCAAGGTGACTCCAGCTTGAAAGCCAACAAGCTCACCTGCATCGCACATTACCATTAATCATACATACATATTTATATAAATTACTTGATGTCACATTGAATTATCTTTAATGGTTTTCCTAATCACCTCTTTAAAGTTGGATAGCGCATTTTTACTTGTAGAGGAATAAAAGAGAGACCCGAACCCCCAAGGTTTACTCTCTAAGGAGCCCTTGGGGTGCTTTTATAACAAATGGTAAAGACCACACCGGACCTCAAGTCCGATGTGGGATACAGACTCCAACACTCCCCCTCAAGCTAGGTGTACCTAGCTTGGACACATAATGAAAAGAAAGCAAGAAAAACAGACACTAACACTCCCCCTCAAGCTGGACATACCCAGCTTGATTACAAAACATGACGAAATAAAATATTAAGATGCTGCTGCTCCCCCTCACGATCGAAGCTCCTGCGCAGGAGATGGATGGATGATGTCGCAGACGCAGCAGATGAACCACACAGAGACCGGGTCGGTTGACGGAACGCCAGAACTGCCGCACTAGTGGGGCCGGTCGATGAAACGCCGGGAAATCCAAACTAGCACCGGGAAAACCGCACTTGCGGGGCCGGCGACGGGAGGCGGGGATTCCGCAGAAATCGTTGCGGGATCTGGCGGCGCCAACAGACCCAAATCCGAGGTGGTCGAGCTGCTGCGCTAGCGACAGGACGTGCCGGCGGAGAGAGATGCGGCTGCCGGGAGGTGCCGGGAGCTGCCGGGAGCTGCCGGCGAGGCGGGGATGCCGCAGGAGGAGGCCGGCAAGGGTGCAGGAGGCCGGGAGACGGCGCTGGAAGTTGGAGGAGGCCACCTGCGTGGAGCGGCCAGCACGGGTGGAGGCCGGTTGCTGGCCGGAACAGGCCGGATCTGCCCGGATCTGCCCGGAACAGTCCGGATCTGCCCGGAACAGTCCGGATCTCGCCGGAGCTGGCCGGAGTAGCCTGGATCAGGGCGGAGCCGGCCGGAGTAGCCTGGATCAGGCCAGAGCCGGCCGGAGTTGTCCGGATCTGGCCGGAAAGCTCTGGATCTGGCCGGAGCTGGCCGGATCTGGCCGGAAAAAGCCGGGAAGGGCCGGGAGGTTGCGCGGAGGGCCGGCGACAGGATGGGCCGCGCCGGGAGGGGTGCCGCGCCGGGAAGGAGGTGCGCCGGGACGGTGGGGCGAGCCGGGAGCCGGGAGCCGCGTGAGGCCGCGGGAGCAGAGGGACACGAGGCGGAGGGCCGCCTGGGAGCCGCGGCGACGGGATGAGCGCGCAGGAGGAGCGGGCCGCGCGCAGAGAGTCGCGCCGAGGTGCCGGGAGCCGCGGCGTGCCGGGGAGACGCGCAGGGTGGAGGAGGAGTGCGCCGGGAGAGGGTGCGGGCGCCGGGCGAAGATCTGCAGGGACGAGGGCGCACCGCGGAAGGCGGGCCGTCGCGCAGGGAGCCGTCGCGGAAGGGAGGGAGAGCCGCGGGGAGGGAGAGCTCCGCAGGAGGAGGCGCCGGCGGGTGGAGAACCAGGGAGAGGCGCCGGAGAAAACGAGCCCGGAGGGGAGGGGGGGCGGCGGGTATGTGGATTGGAGCCGCCGCCCCCGGACGGGAAACCCTAAAGCAAAGGGAGGAAAAAAAAAATAGGGAGGGTGGGATTGGGGGTTCAAAAAACCTCCTCTGATACCATTTAGAGGAATAAAAGAGAGACCCGAACCCCCAAGGTTTACTCTCTAAGGAGCCCTTGGGGTGCTTTTATAACAAATGGTAAAGACCACACCGGACCTCAAGTCCGATGTGGGATACAGACTCCAACATTACTTAATAAGACAATTTTTAAAATTGACCAATTATGCATTAATATGCACTTTATAGATGAATGAAGGGGTGCAAATAGGAACATCTATCGATATGGGGCTAAAATAATAAAAAGAAATAATAATGGTCTTAGCCCACTAATCTAACTTATTTAATTATTCGCCCACTTAAGCTGGGACATATATATTTATCATGCCCAGCTCGGTACACAAAAACTGGACACATTCTCCAAGAAACCTCAATGTAAGAATATGTACAAGTTGATCAGAGGTGGGAACGTGGCCGAAAGTGATCACCTTTTTCACATGCTTCTCTCGGACAAAGAGACAGTCAAGTTCAATATGCTCCATCCTCTCATGAAATATTAGATTTGTGGCAATCTTGATTACATCTTGATTGCTTCTTGATTGTCACACCAGATATGTGCAGCCCTATTGATAGAATAGCATATCGCTTGTAGCATCTGTTGCGTCCAAATAATTTTTTCAGTTGTGTACTCTACTTCTACAATGGATTTGGAGATAATTGTCTGGCATCTGCTTCACTTAGAGATCAGATTATATTTAATAAAAATCACAAAAACCAAAGGTAGATCTCTTGGATGAAATGCACCCTGCATAAACAATATCTATGGTCAGAATACAAAAGACACCCTGATCACACAATGTCAAGTCGAGTCATTATAAAAGACCTAGGCCAGGTTACCTTTTTTCATATTTAACAATGTGAAGAATAGCCTCTCACAATAGTTTTGTTGGATTTTCCATTGTAGAATGGGAAAACCTCCTTGCCTCCTTAACTCAAAGTGAGGCGGAGGCATTCTTTTATAATGAATGAAAGGGACCACATCGGACCGCAAGTCCGATGTGGGATACAGACTCCAACACTCCCCCCCAAGCTAGGTGTACCTAGCTTGGATACATAAAGAAAAAACAAAGCAAGCAATAAGCTGCAAACACTCCCCCTCAAGCTGGATATGCCCAACTTGATGACAAAACACAACAAAAAACAGACGAAACGAAAATAATAAAAACGTTGTTGATGTTGCTCCCCCTGAAGATGGTAATGTGATGCCGCTAGAAAAAAAAAGGATGGGTCATTGCTGGAAAAGTGCGGGGCCGGAAAACAGAGCGCCGAGAAATCCACACTGGCGGGTCGGTCGTCAGAGCGCCGGGAAAATCCGCACTACGGGCCGGTCGTCAGAGCGCCGGGAAATCCGTAATGTCGGGCCGATCGTCAAAGCGCCGAGAAATCCGCAATGGCGGTGCCGGTCGTCGAAGCGCCGAGAAACCGCACGGGCGGGCCGGTCGTTGAAGCGCTGGGAAACCGCATGAGGAGGCCGGCGATTGAGGCGGGAATGCCGCGGGAAGCAGGAAGAGGCCGACATGGAGAGAGCAGTTGAGTCCGACAGGAGGGAGGCGGGGCTGGATGTCCGCACAGCAGGCGGCGCGCAGGAAGGACTCGGCGCCGGGAAGGAAGCAGTCGAACGTTGAGGAGCCGACGCTAGGGAGCCACCCGGAAGGAAGCAGCCGACCACAGGAGGGAGGGCCACCGGGGCAAAGTCGGCTGTTCTTCTCGTCGGGAGAAGTGGGAGCAGGAGCCGACAGATGCGGGGAGCCGGAAACCGCGCGCTTGAAGAGTGCCGCCCGGGATGGAGCCGCTGGACGAGGGTGGGTCGCGCTGGGAGGAATCCCGCTCGGGATCGCCTGGAGAGAGTCTGGAGCGCCGTCGGGATGAGGAAGACCCGTGACGGCGAGGTGCAGTAGCGCAGGGCATACAGGATCGCGCAAGGAGGGCGCGACTGCCGGGAGTCGTCGCGCGAGGGGTCGTCGCGCAGGGGCGCACGGGAGGGATGTGGGACGGGAGATGCAGCTGGAGAGGGGTCGCCGGACAGGAGGGAGATCCGCCGGGGATGGAGGGAGCTGCGCGGATGGAGTCACGCGCAGGAAGCCGGGAGTCGCGCCAGATGATGAGGACGGGAGCCACCGGCAGTTGCGGGATCCGGAAAGACCGTCGGGGGTGCAGTTCGTGCTTAGCGGGAGATGCGGGAGCCGTCCGTTCGACTCGCCGGGAGATGCAGAAGTGGGTGCCGACAGTTGCGGGAGCCGGATGGATCGCCGGGGAAGGCGGGAATGGAGCCGCGATGGTATAGGACGGCAGCATGAGATATGCCGAAGGAGAGAGCCGACACCTGAAATCCATGGACACCGGGAGGCGCGGCTTCCGTCGGGGCAGTGCGCAGCGGGGAGGAAGCCCGCAGAAAGCAGTCACGGGCGGGAAGGCCGCCGACGGTCGTCGCGCAGGAGCAGAGGCGCGGACGATGGCCTCGCACGGGAGGATTCGCCGGGAGCCGCGCACGCTGGATGATGGTCGCAGGCCGGATGGAGGGGCGCGCGTCGGGAGGGGGGGGGGACGCCGGAAGATGCATGGGAATCGAGCCCGGGGCGGCGGGAGGAGCGCCGGCAGGGGATTTCCGCCAGAGATGGAGGGAGGCGGGTTCGGGAACCGGAGGGCCTGCGCGACCGGGAAGAGCAGCGGAGGGGGGGGGGCGACTATATGGATGAGAGCCGCCACCCCCCGGACGGGGAAAAACCCTAAAGGCTGATGGGAGAAAAAAATAGGGAGGGAGGGATCGGGTTTCAAAAAACCTCATCTGATACCATGTAGAATGGGAAAACCCCCTTGCCTCCTTACCTCAAAGTGAGGCGGAGGCATTCTTTTATAATGAATGAAAGAGACCACATCGGACCGCAAGTCCGATGTGGGATACAGACTCCAACATCCATTAATTGACTAACCTTACTAATCGCACAATGTCAAGTCAAGTCATTATAAAATAATTAAGCTTCTTAACAAGGTGTCATATCTGTCACGTGAAGAGAACGCTTCCCTCTCAGTGTGATGTGACTTACCACCAATTTCCAAAAGTGATACCAAGTCAACTCAGGCCATGCCAGTCACCAGCAGTAGATCAAGAACATATTCTAAGATAGAAAAAACCCTCTAGTACATCTGGAGACCTAAATCCCCAATAAATATCACTGTGGACCCAAATCCATTGTTTGAAAATTTTGATGAAAGACTTGAGTCGAGCAATGTTCACATGTTGACACTATCATTATCAGTGATAACAATATCATCAACATAAACTATCAAAATCCTCCCCATGGAAGAAACAGTCGAACTAGACACAAGGTGACTGCTTTCCATGCAACGATCGATGAAATCGTCATACCTTGGAGGACTCCCTCTAAACAACAAACTCTAGTGGTTGCTCCATGTAAACTTCCCCATCAAGAAAACAATGAAGAAAAACATTTTTAACATATAAGCAATGTAGAGACCAGTGATAAGTGGCGGCAAGAGAGATAAGGAGGCGGACAAATGTCATCTTAGCCACGAGAGAAAGTGTCAAAGTAATCAGTGTCATACGTCTAAGCATAGCCCTTGGCAACAAAACGAGCTTTAAAGCAATTGAGAGCCATCAGCGTTGACGAGCACGATATTGCATCTGACAACCAACTTATTTGAGGGTAATGGGACAAGATTCCAAGTATGGTAGGCGTCCAAGGCATGAATTTCGTCTTGCATAGCCTTTAACCAGTCATGATGAGATTTTACCTCAGTGACAATGCGCGGTGTCGAGCAGCCAATGTCACAATAAACCGAGAGACAATTGTAGATAACCTTGAATTGTATGAGTAAATTGAATTTTGTTGACACAAGCACAAACATTTTCGAAATGCAATAGGCAACACCGTCGATGTGGGATCAGGAGCAATTGAGCCATTAGGTGCAGTAGCAGCATCAGGCCTCGAGGTGGAAGGTAAGTGAGGCAAAAGAGTGTAGATCTGGCCAAATCATGATCTAGAAACATCACTAGAAGAGATGGTGTTGTGGGCAAATCAACTAAATATGGTAGTGAAACCTTGAAATCAGTAACATTATGTGATGGTGTTAAATCTGGAACGTGAAAAATTAAGAATTTGACAAAGGAAACATCAACCGAGACAATATAACGATGCAAATCTAGGGAGAAGCAATGACACCCACACTGAGTAAAGGAGCACCCACGAAAAATGCATTTAAGAGTGTGTACATCAAACTTGGTAATTGAGGGTCGTGTATCACGAACACAACACTCAACCAAAAATGCAAAGAGGCAATGAATGGGGTAATAATTTAGGACAGTATGGAATTGTGTCTCCTCGTTAAGAACGAGTGATCAAACTCTGTTTATAAGATTGGTGACAGCAAGAATTGCATCTCCCCAAAAAACGATCAAAACATTCAATCTGAAAAAAAAGTGCACGAGCAACTTTTAACAGATGATGGTTTTTACGATAGGCGGCGCCATTTTATTGAGGTGTATTGGGACAAGGCCTCAGATGTATAATGTCAAGATCATCAAGAAAAAACATGAAAAAGCCCAAAAAATACTCATGGGGATTATCAGAACGCAAACATCGAAATATGGTGAAAAACTAAATATTTATTTCATGATAATAGGAGCGAAACATTGTAAAGATTTCAGAACGAGTTTTCAATAAATAAACTTCAGTCATATGCAAAACATTGCCTATCAAAAGTTACAAAATATCGATGACCCAATTTACGAGGACTGGGACTGGGTCCCCATACATTAGAATGGACTAAATGAAAAAAACTAGACATGCGTGTGATTGCTCGAGAAACATAAGTGACCCAGTGATGGTTGGCATAACGACAGGACTCGCAATCAAAACAAAAAACATGACCTAACTATGGACAGAGCTTCTAAAGAATGGGCGTGGGTGGATGGCCAAGGCGATAGTGCAGGACACGACCAAGTTTGACGGGAAAGGTGAGAGGCGAAGCCAAGTCAAGCGCATACACACCACCCTGAAGTCATCCACTACCAAGTACCCGAGTCTTCAAAGGCTCCCGAAAAATAACCAAAGTAGGTGAGAATATAACCATGCCCTGTAAGTCAACAATAATTTTACTAATAGATGGTAAATTAATGAGACGTGGAGCAAAGGTCACTGAGAAGAATGTCAAATTAGACGTTGTTGGGGGTGTGGGGGCTGGTAGGGCTACCGTGTAAGGGCTTTGGTGTTGGCTGCTGTGAGAGGGGGGCAGTTTTGTATTGCGTTCTTTATTAGTTGTTGGGGCAGGAAGAAGCAGGTAGGGCGTTGTTAGTTATTTGGTTGAGTAATAAATAGAGGAGCAGTTGGATAGGGAGGGGACATGGATATTTATTTTGGAATCAACTCAGCTCGATAGCTGCTGCAAGAGCCGGTCCTTGGGAGGTCTCGACAGGCTCCCCAAAAAGTGGTCTTTCTAGGGGAGATACTCTTTCACCGTCTCCTCCATCGTGTCTTCTTCTTCTATCCCTACTGTAAATTTTGTTACTAATTCCTACTATAATACAAAATACACTGTTTAAGTCTCCCTCTCTGCCTCCTTTTACGTAACAAAGTGATGCTCTCATTGAGAGACCTGATCTGGAAGAAGAATATTGACAGATGAACTCAAGAAAGAGGTTCTTGTCGTCTACAGCTAATGTTGGTGCGACTCTTGTTGGAAAAGCAAGATCGCTGGGGAGCACGTTACGAGGAACCGCATTTGCTGTTGGAAAGCACGAACGCAGCTAGAGTTGCGATCATTGGCAAAACGCGAGTGTTGTGGGGATGGTCGAAGTCGATCATCATGTGGAAGTCGTTGGAGTCGTTGGAGCAAGTGTGAGCTGCTGTTTGCTGAGGGGAAAGGAATATTGCTGTGCGGGTTATTCTCTCTCTTTTCAACCTAATCTCTTCTATGCGAACTTTGTTAGGGAATGCACACGTTGTACACTGGAGGATTTCATTGGAGTTGACAGACCAGAATGGCAGAGAGAGTTGAGTTGGTGATGTTTTCAGGAGTGGATCCTTGGGGCTGAATCACCAAGGCGGAAACATATTTCCAGTATTTTCAAATGAAGTAAGACATGAAAGTGCATTATTAGCAGATTAGTATGGCGTGTGCGGCTTTGTTCAGGTTCCTTCCATAGCTGAGTGGAAATCCTAGAGCGAATTGGGAACAATTGAAGCAGGCTCTGATGGAGAAATATGGAAACACCAAGGAGCAAATAGAGTTTTTCCGATAGCAGGCTGAGAAGCAGCAATCCACGCAGCCTCTAGAAGACGTAAAGCATGAGCTTCAATCATCTATGAAAGTATTTTCTGCTATGCAAGCAAAGTTCACGAGGCAGGACCGAGGGGTTGCAGTTCATGAAAGAGCGATTGCAGGAACTTGCAGAGTCAACTGTTCAACTACGTTCTGAGGAGTAGTTTGTTCCTGGTTTCTTGGAACCTCCAGCTGCGGAAGAGATGAGCCTAAGAGTTCAGCCAATAGTAGGTGCCATGAGAGGAGGTCAACAACGTTCGCGAGGCAGGACCGAGGGGTTGCAGTTCATGCAAGAGCGATTACAGGAACTTGCAGAGTTAACTGTTCAACTATGTTCTGAGGAGTAGTTTGTCCCTGGTTTCTTGGAACCTCCAGCTGCGGAAGAGATGAGCCTAAGAGTTCAGCCAGCATAGTAGGTGCCACGAGAGGAGGTCAATCCAGCTATTCTGAGCAGCAAAGACTGGTTTGAGCCTGGTTCGGAAATTGTTGAACCTCTTAAAGAGGGAGTGGATCACATGGAAGTGGAGAGGAACAACAAAGGTGAGCATGTAGAGCAGAAAGGCTCCGGTTTCGTTCAGCTTGAAGAGGTAACTCCTGATCCAAGCTATAACCAAGATAAGCGTGCACAAAACGACCAAGAGCGAAGTGAGATGGAAGATGATGTAGCTGTGGGTGTTCGACATCCAGGAGTTCATAAAGGGGCGAGAGCAGGAAGCGATTTCCACAGCGCATGTGGGGAAAGGTAGGCAAACAAATCTCGAACTGTAGTTGTTCCCCTGTTGGAGCCTGACCAGGGGGCGTTGCAACAAAAACCTGCACCAACCATGCATGGGATTTTTCCACTGCCAATGCGAACATTGGTTGAGCAGCCATTGGATGCTCAGACGATGGAGAAAAACTACGACAGGGGCGCTGATGCGGCAGGATTATCTAGGTTGGAACAGTGAGGTGTTGCATGGAATGCTAGTGTACTAATGTCCTCACAGGTTTATGCCATGACATTGGGACAGCCTAGGAGATTCAACCTGATGGAGAATGGTTTCCTATTGTGGGTGGACACTCACTCATTGCTCTTGTTAAAACTAGTTCTGGTGGGCGGAATTCTTTTTTAGTGATGGAACGTCCTGCTGCGGTAGTGGTGGCAGAGTTGTATGGGCCAGATGGTTGAGCCTTTATTACTGTTAAATGATACGATTGTTGACCCAATATCCAATATGTCTCTCTAAGGGAGGTTTTTGTGTCTATTTATAATTAAATATAAAGAGGACAAAACACTCACGTCCGATGTGGGACATAGACTCCAACACTCCCCCTCAAGCTAGGTGTACCTAGCTTGAACATATAAAGAAAACATACCAAAACAAAGAAACAACAAAGCAAATAAGAAACACTGCAAACACTCCCCCCCTCAAGCTGAACATACCAAGCTTGATTACAAAACAAGACGAAACAAAAATGAAATCATTCGCGATCGTAGCTCCCACTCGAGATGAAAATTGTAGAAAGATAAAATAAGAGACCCAAACCCCCAAGGTGTGCTCTCTAAAGGAGCCCTTGGGGTTAATTTATAATGAATATTAAAGACCACACCGGACCTCAAGTCCGATGTGGGATGCAGACTCCAACACTCCCCCCCTCAAACTAGGTGTACCTAGCTTGGACACATAATGAAAAGAAATCAACAAAACAGACGCCAACACTCCCCCTCAAACTGGACATGCTCAGCTTGATGACAAAACAAGACGAAATAAAGCAGAATAATAGATAAAGCTGTCAGGCTGCTGCTCCCCCTGAAGATGGTAATGTGATGCCGCTGAAAAATAAAGGATGGGTCATCGCCGGAAAAATGCGGGGCCGGACAACAGAGCGCCGAGAAATCCACACTGGCGGGTCGGTCGTCAGAGCGTTAGGAAAATCCGCACTACGGGCCGGTCGTCAGAGCGCCGAGAAATCCGCAATGTCGGGCCGATCGTCGAAGCGCCGAGAAATCCGCTCGGGAGGGCCGGTCGTCAAAGTGCCATGGAAGCCGCAATGGAGGTGCCGGTCGTCGAAGCGCCGGGAAATCCGCAGGAGGAGGCCGGCGATTGAGGCGTGAATGCCGCAGGAAGCAGGAAGAGGCCGGCGTGGAGGGAGCAGCCTGGACCGGTTCGCCTGGAGGGAGCCGGTTCAGGAAGGGAAGTAACCGGACGGGCGGGCGCCAGCGCGAAGGATCCGCCGTGAAGGGAGCAGCCGGACGGAGAGGGGCAGACGTCGGAGAGGCGCTCTGACAGAGGCGGGCCGATCTGCTAGGGAAGGGAGAGGCGGGCCGGACAGAACCGGAAACTGCAGAAGAGGCGCAGGGAGATGCCGGCATGGGGAGATCCGCCGGAAGAGAGTCGCGCGAGAGTGCGGAAGGAGCCGCCGGACAGCAGCAGACCGCCGGGGAAGGGAGGCCGCTTGTGAAGGGAGGCCGCTGGGCGAGGGCGCTGCTGGGCGAGGGCACCGGGGCGAGGCGCAGCCAGGCACAGTCGGGAGGGAGGGCCGCCGGGAAGGGCAAAGTCGCCGGGCACAGGAGGGCGGGCCTCCGGGAAGGGGGGCGTCTGGGCTGGCGCACTGGATCTGGACGGGAGGCGCGCGCATGGAGGATGGGAGCCGATCCGCCGGGAGGAGCGCGCATGGAAGGAGATCCGCGCTTGATCTGGACGTCGCCGGGAAGAGCCGCGGAGGGCTGACGACAGGAAGCAGCGGGAGAGACCCACGGAGGGGACCCGCGGCCAAAGGAGACATCGGGATGTGGTCGGCCGTGCGGGAGGAGGAAGCCGCCGGGGGTTGCGACACCGCGGGGAGGGTCGGCGTGGAGGGTCGCCGGGAGTCGGGTGCCGCGAAACAGAGGGAGCCGCGCGGGAGGAGTCGCGACGGGTGAGGAGTCGCGACACGCCGAATGGGAAGGGAGACCCGCCTAGGAGTCGCGCAGGGCAGAGGCGGAGGGGCGGCGGCGGTAACCCTACGTGGCTTTGAGGTCGCCGCCCCCCACTGGGGAAAAGCAAAGAACCCTAGATAGGGAGGGGGGAAAAATTGAAGGGCGGGGGGTTAAGTTAGGATGGAACCTAGCCCTGTGATACCATGTAGAAAGATAAAATAAGAGACTCAAACCCCCAAGGTGTGCTCTCTAAAAGAGCCCTTGGGGTTAATTTATAATGAATATTAAAGACCACACCGGACCTCAAGTCCGATGTGAGATGCAGACTCCAACAAAAATGAATGATGGAAGATGTCGCTGAAAAATATGTGTCAACTTTAGACCCGCGCCCATCATGCGGAACCAGTAGGAATAAACGGAAAGAAGATGCACCAGCAGAAATAGTCGGGTCGTGCCTCTGTAAGAATAGTCAGGTTGTGCAGGGTTGGTCGATGAGGCGGCGGGAAAGGCGCAAAGGCAGGGTCGGTCAACGGGATGTCCGAAAAGCCGCACAGGCGAAGCCGGTCGATGAAGCGCCAAGAAAGCCGCATAAGTGGGGCCGGTCGACAGAGCGCCGGGAAAGCCGCACTGGTGAGGTCAGTCGATGGAGCGCCAGGAGAGCCGCACTGGCAGGGCCGGTCGATGGAGCGTTGGAAAAGCCGCACAGGTAGGGTCGGTCGATGGAGCGCCGAGAAAGGGATTGCCAAGCGCGGTCGACCAGATCTGGTCGAATGGTAGGGAGCAGCGGATGGCGAAGTAGGGTTAATGGAGGTCGTCCGACGATGGAGACCCGGGTGAGACAACAGTTGCTGCCCGGGATTTGGCCAGTAGCCAAGGGAAGGTCGGCGCGAAGGGGAGGCGAATCATGCGGGAGGGACGTCGCATAGGAAGAGGAGGGTGGTTGCACTGGAGGTGCGTTGGCGCACAGCGAACCGCCGCCAGGCCGTCGAGTAGGAGGGGAGAATTCGCCGCAGGAGATGTCGCACATGGACTCAGGTGCGAAAGAGCTGCCAGCACTGTGGGTCGCACAGGCTAGAAGAGCCGCACAGACAGAAGGGGTTTCTGCACAGGAGGTCTCGACGAAGAAGGCGCAGGAGGCGCCCGACGAAGGAGGCACGGGAGGCGGGGTTTCTCCGCAAGAGCCGCCGACGATGGGAGGTGGGGATTCCGCAAGAGGAGGCCGACTGTAATGACCCGAATTTCCCCGGTTCATTCCTTTGTGAAAATCCAGTGCTTGTGGTGGTCTTAGGGGTCGCAATGGTTTGTTTCAGAAGTTTGCCAAAAATCCAGTTTCACCAAAACGGTGGCACCATGACGATGGCACACCAAGACGGTGGCACTGTAACAGTGGCACACCAAAACGGTGGCACCGTAACAGAGGCACACTGAAACGGTGGCACACCAAAACGATGGCACCGTGACGGTGGCACACCAAAACAATGGCACACCAAACAGTGGCTCACCATTTGCCAAACGCTGACCACTCTAGCGGAGCTGATCGACCGACATCGACAGGCACTGTAGCAGTGCGGACTTCGGGGTCAACTAGATTGTAGCACTTTTGACTTCCAGCCGGCAGCCACTGTAGCGCTTTTGACAAAAATGGCCGTCATTCACTGTAGCGACGCGGACTCACTTTTCGAACAGTAATCGTCTTCTCCATTGTTTTATAGCCCATTTTCGGGCTAGGGTTACTACAGAAAATCCTCTGTAATTTTGTGCTCCCAAATAGTGAAAATTATGTCTCTCCCGTGGACGTAGGGATTATTCCCGAACCACGTAAATCACTGTGTTCTTGTTACTTTCTTTCTTTTCGTTTTCTCGTTTCTGTCGTTGCGTCTCTCGACGATTCCGCAACAACCGGTATCAGAGGGTGGGTTCGGAATTCTCGAACGATGGCTCTGGATGAAGGCAAAGTGAAGATCGATCGCTTCGATGGAACTGATTTCAGTTTCTGGAGGATGCAGATCGAGGATTATCTTTATCAGAAAAACATGCACTTGCCACTTCTGCGAGTGAAGTCAGCGGACATGGAGAAGTCGGAGTGGGAGCTACTGGATCGACAGGTTCTGGGTGTTGTGCGCCCGACGTTGGCCAAAAACGTGGCGTTCAACATCAGAGAGGAGAAGACGACAGTGGACCTGATGAAAGTCCGCGCAAATATGAACGAGAAGCCTTATGCAGCAAACAAGGTACATTTGATACGACGATTGTTCAACCTGAAAATTGTTGAAGGGAGAACTGTTGCAGATCATATCAACGAATTCAATACCGTCATAAGCCAGTTGCCATCGGTGGACATTGATCTTGGTGATGAGGTATGTGCGCTGGTTTTACAATCTTCGTTACCAGAGAGTTGGGAAACAACTATAACAACTGTGAGCAGCACTTCGGGGAATACGAAGATGGCTCTGAAAGATATACGGGACCTAATCCTTAATGAGGATGTTCGAAGAAGAGAATCAGGCAGATTCTCTGGTTCTGCTTTGAACGTTGAAGGAAGAGGAAGGTACCCACAGCGAGACAATCGGAGAGGGCGATCGAAGTCAAGAGGAAAGAGCAGAGACAAGGCAAAGGGGTTTGGTCCTACCTGCTGGACATGCGGGAAGAAAGGGCATGTCAAGGAGTGCAGGGATAACCGAAAGGGACCTGAAACCAGTGGAGCAAACACTGCAGCTGAAGGAACTGATGACGTGCTGCTGCTGAGCGTGGACAGCCCGATGGAGTCTTGGATTTTAGACTCTGGGGCGACTTTCCATTCTACATCGGAGAAGGGTTTCCTGAACAATTTTGTTTCTGGAAATTTTGGCAAGGTGCATCTTGCTGATGACGAGCCTTTGCAGATTGTGGGTAAAGGAGATGCACGGATCAAGACCAACAGTGGGAGCTTACTGGTTCTGGAAAACGTGAGGTACATCCCTGGTTTAAGAAGAAATCTCATTTCTGTGGGAGAGCATGATGATGCAGGGTTGAGTACCACGTTCACTGGTGGTGCATGGAAGATCACCAAAGGAGCTATGGTCATAGCTCGGGGAGCAAAGAATGGCACCCTGTACAACATGACAGAAACTTGCATGGACATGGCTGCATCATGGAAGCTGTCAGAGGTTCTCAATTGTGGCACTACAGACTCGGCCACATGAGTGAAAAGGGGATGAAGGTGCTGGCAACAAGAGGGTTGTTACCAGAGCTGAAGCCAGTGGAAGTAGGCTTATGTGAAGATTGTATCTTTGGAAAACAGAAGAAGGTGTCCTTTGCAAAAGGAGGCAGAGCACCGAAGGCTGGAAAGCTGGACCAGGTGCATACAGATGTTTGGGGGCTTGCACCAGTACCATCCCTCGAAGGGTCACAATATTATGCGACATTCATCGATGACTCAACAAGGAAGGTATTGGTTTACTTTCTGAAGAATAAATCTGATGTGTTTAAGATGTTTCAGAAGTGGAAAGTCATGGTGGAGAACGAGTCAGGAGCAAAGCTGAAATGTTTGAGGTCTGACAACGGTGGAGAGTATGGCAGTCAGGAGTTCAGGAAATTTTGTTCTGAAAATGGAATTCGGTGGGAGAAAACAATCCCAGGAACACCACAACAAAATGGTGTGACAGAGAGGATGAATAAGACACTGAATGAACGTGTCAGGAGCATGAGGCTGCATTCGGGGTTACCCAAGACCTTTTGGGCTGATGCAGTGAATATGACAGCATATCTCATAAACAGGAGTCCCTCTGTGCCAATGGGAGAATGTCTACCCGAGGAACTCTGGTCTGGTAAGGTGGTAAGACTCTCACATTTACGAGTCTTTGGCAGTTTAGCATATGTTCATGTTGATGCTAATGCAAGGGACAAGCTTGATGCCAAGTCCAAAAAATGTTTCTTTATTGGCTATGGTGGTGAGGAGTTTGGGTATCGCTTTTGGGATGATCTCAACAGGATGGTCATCAGGAGTCAAAACGTGGTATTCAATGAAGGTGTCATGTACAAAGATCGTCATGCAGTTAAAGATGAAAATGGGTGTTGGCGGAGCTGACCGACCGACACCGACAGGCACTGTAGTGGAGCTGACCGACCGACACCGACAGGCACTGTAGCGGTGCGGACTTCGGGGTCAACAGTACTGTAGCGCTTTTGACTTCCAGCCGACAGACACTGTAGCACTTTTGACAAAGTGAGTCGTCGATCACTGTTGCAACGCGGACTACTATTCAGAACAGTAGACCGTCTTCTTCATTTGTAGCCCATTTCGGGCTAGGGTTTTGTTGTTGGAAATCCTCTGTAATTTCTGTGCTCCCGAATCATAGTGAAATTCTGCCTCTCCCGTGGACGTAGGGATTTTTCCCGAACCACGTAAATCGCCGTGTTCATTGTTGCTTTTCTTTCTTTCGTTTTCTCGTTTTTTTCTGTCGTTCTGTCTCCCGGTGATTCCGCAACAACGGGAACATTGAATCAGAATACAAAGAGCAAGTAGAGCTTGAAGGTGTATCTGAGCATGAGACATCGGAACCGGTGGAACCTACTACTCCAGTGGAGTTGAGGAGATCAACAAGGGTGCAAAGGCCTGTGCAGAGGTATTCGGCATCTTTACACTATTTATTATTGACTGACGGTGGAGAACCAGAATGCTTTGAAGAAGCAATGCAGCTGAAGGAGTCGAGCAAGTGGGAGCTGGCTATGAAGGAAGAGATTTCCCCATTGCATGATAACAACACTTGGGAGCTGATACCTCTGCCAAGAGGAAAGAAAGCATTGCAGAATAAGTGGGTCTACCGGGTCAAGGAAGAACATGATGGCAAGAGGAGGTTCAAGGCAAGGCTGGTGGTGAAAGGCTTTCAACAGAAGGAGGGAGTAGATTTCACTGAAATCTTCTCACCTGTAGTGAAGCTTACCACCATCCGGGAGGTTCTCAGCACTGTAGCAATGTCGACCACTGTAGCGGAGCTGACCGACCGACACCGACAGGCACTGTAGCAATGCGGACTTCGGGGTCAACTGGACTATAGCACTTTTGACTTCCGGCCGGCAGCCACTGTAGCGCTTTTGACAAAGTTGGTTGTCGTTCACTGTAGCGACGCGGACTCACTTTTCGAACAGTGATCATCTTCTCCATTGTTTTATAGCCCATTTTCGGGCTAGGGTTACTACTGAAAATCCTCTGTAATTTTGTGCTCCCAAATAGTGAAAATTCTGCCTCTCCCATGGACGTAGGGATTATTCTCGAACCACGTAAATCGCTGTGTTCTTGTTACTTTCTTTCTTTTCGTTTTCTCGTTTATGTCGTTGCGTCTTCCGACGATTCCGCAACATGAAATAACGACACGAAAGTGATGATGTTACGTATGTTGTTTTAATTGTTATCCATGAACCTTGTTTTGAATTGTATGGGTTGTAAGGTCTTCTGGAAATCATGGTCGTTGGTGGTCTTTGCTTGCGCACTGGTGGTGTTCTGTATTTTGTTGTAATGCTTTAATAAATAGCTGTAACGTGAAATCTGCTTAATCACGTATACATGGTTAAATAAATGGATGCCCCAGGATCAAACATATCCTGGGATCACCCCTGCTATTTAAAGTGGAATTAAAGAACCCCTCTTGCTAAATCTGAATATGTTAGGCTTTATGGTGTGGTTGTGTGTTGTGTTTGGTTGGGTTTTGTACTTCGTGGGGATTGTGTGAAGTTGTTGGTAACCTTGTTACGGGTACAAGGGTGGACAGAGGGAATGACCTTGTGTTTGGGGGATGGTTTGTTTGTGCAGCGGGGCTGCTGTTTGGTGTTGTTTTGTTGTGGGCTTTGTGTATGGAGTGGTACAGGAGATGTGACGGAATCTCAAATTGAGAGATTGATTGATTCTGGAATGGATGAAATTGTAGACAATGAGAGTGTCATTGGTTTATGTTGTGGTCGTCAAACGTGTTTGTGAAGTGGGACTTTGATGTGGTTATGTGTTGTTTGTGCAGTAGGACTGCGGCTTGGTTTGGCTTGTTGTGTTAGGTATGGCTGTGGATGTTAGTTGCCCCGGGTAGTGCTGGAATAAATTAAAGTGAACCCCTTAATTAATGAATGGCAAGTGGTTGAATGAAAAGGGGTTAGGCTTGTGTTTTAGTGTGGTTGTTTGTGTGGTTGTGCATATAGAGGTAGCAGCAAATGTGGTTTTGTGTGGGCTGGTTGTTTATTTGAAACTCGTAGGTTGGGCTGAGTGTTTGCTTACCCATATATATAAATTGTAGTTCCTTGTGATTTCTATACGCACCTCACCCTTGTTGAGCATCATGCGCCGAACACCCCCATTTCATGGGGAAAAGTGTCTTTCCCAACATCCTGGTGGGAGGATAGATGGTTGGTTACCGATTTTCTTCCTCGCACCCTCTTCCGGGTTCTTATCGCTCGAGCGTATTCGGGCAGGTTGTAATGGCTTGAGGTTTACCACAGTCCAAGATCCTTCGGGCAGGTTTTGTTGTGGACGAGGGGCCCAGGTGTTTGCAGGCCAGGATTGTTTTCCCTAAGTGTTTTCGGGATGAGGCCCAGGTGTCTTCGGGCAAGAGGCGTGGTTGTTGTGGTCCAGGTGTCTGCGGGCGGGATGTGTGGTGTGGTTGTGGCCCAGGTGTCTGCGGCTGGGATTTGTGTGTGGTTACAGGCCCAGGTGTGTGCGGGCAGGTTGTGGCAGTGGGATTGCATTTTGGAAGAGTAGTAGCGTCAAGACGTTAGCCGTTAGGAATAAGCAACTAACCAGTGGGAAAGTGGTGCGGGGTACTCAAATGTCGATGTGCTTATATTATTACTTTACTTGACTTGCGTTATTTGATGAGTGTGCCTTGGTGAGGTTGGGCTGATTAGTACTCGGTAGGTGCTTTGAGGTTCTACTGTTTTCTCGCAGAAGGCATTAGTATGTTTCCTCCACTTGTGCACGGGTGACTTTAGTTTTCCTACTGAGTATACTTATATGCTCATCCTACGATATAAAACTATTTTCAGGTTTCCAAGAGGACTTTGAGGACTGTGTTGGACTTTACTAACACAGGCATCGGGATAGTTGTTGTACTGCTACTTAGTCTTTTCTTTTGGTACCTTGCTTTGGAGTTTTTGTTGTACCTTTGTGGCAGTTTATGTTTAAATCATGCATGGATTGGATTTTGGTTTCCTTTATATAAAAGTTTGGTGTTGTTCGGGATTTTTACTATCTTATCTTCCGATCTTGTTTTCCTTAAAAAAGGTAATGTTTTCCATTTTGTGTGAGATTTCATACCCTTGGTGCTAATCGCCACTCCAGGACCTATTGAAGGCGGGACTTGGGAGTCATTATCACTCTTTCATTTTGAATAAGAAATGACGTGACACTTTGTTGTCCCTTCCCTCATCTTGAAGAAGGCGGGTCGTGACACCGACGTGGAGGCGGGGCATTCGCAGGAGGAGGCTGATGACGAAGGCGAGGCGTCCGCAAGAGGAGAGGTCGGCGACGAAGACGGGGCGTCCGCAGGAGGAGGAGGCGATAGAGGCAGGGCGACCGCAGGAGGAGGCCGGGGACGGAGGCGGGGGCGTTCGCGGGAGGAGGTCGGCGATGAAGGTGGGGCGTCAGCGGGAGGAGGCTGGCGAGGAAGGCGGGGCGCTCGCGGGAGGAGAGGTCGGCGACGTCCGTTGGAGGAGAGGCCAACAATGAAGGCGAGGCAGACGACCGGCGTCGAACACACCAGGGCCACGCGCAGGAGGTGGAGGGAGGGGCGACGACGGGAGTTATGGATCCCTAACCATGGAGGCCACCACCACCCTTGGGGGGGAATCGTAGGTTTTCTCCCTAGAGAATAGAGAGAGGGGAGGGTTGGCTAGGGTTAGAGAACCCACTCTGATACCATGTTAAATGATAAGAGTGGTGAGCCAATACCCAATATCGTCCGATGTGGGACACAGACTCCAACAATTACATTTGGGAATTATATTGTAGTTCTGAAGAAGGGTTGGACATGGAGGAGTCGGATATGGTGTTGGATGGCATACATGAAGGCTTCTGAGGATAAAAATCACAACCGATCACATTGGTTGCATTGGGAAAGCCTGTTAAGCTGGTTGTTTCAAGCTGGGAACAAAATGCAAATGGAAGACCTAGGACATGCTCATCACAAAACGAGGATGAAAATTGGGGTGGCGGTGAGGATGAAAAGGAACAGTCACCACGCGACGCTGATGACACAGGAGCTGTGTAACACTGAAGGGCAGAACTTGGTTGCAGAAGTTTCTAGAAAGAGATGGATTGTTTCCGATGAAGCTGAGAAAGTTTACTCGAGCAAGCTGGAACTCTATGATCTGAATCTTGATGACAAGGATGAACTATGGATTCAGAAGAAACGGAAAGTTCTCGATTCAGATGCAGTTCTTAGCTGCCCAGCTTGTCTCACCACTGTTTGCCTGCAGTGTCAAGGGCATGAAATGTTTGAGACTCAATATCCAGCGTTTTTTGCTGATAACTGAAAGATTAGAAGTGGGCCAGTGTCTATGCATGCAAGTGCGAAACAGAAGAAGACTAAGAGGGAGGCCTAAGACCAAGAGGGAGGAACAAACAGGCATTGTTGCGAGTGTCATGCTAAAACCAGCTGCACTGATGTTTAGGCCACCGCCAAAAACACCACGGGGGTTTCCGTTCTAATGGTTTGGAAAAGGTTGTCGTTCCAGTGCTTAAGCACCCGAGCAGTGCTATTGGAGGTCCACCTTGAGGACAATGTGGTTTTTAAGGCGAGGCGAATGTTAGGGATGTTGGGGCTGGTAGGGCTCCCATGTATGGGCTTTGGTGTTGGCTGCTGTGGGGGGGCAGTTTTGTATTTTGATCTTTATTAGTTGTTAGGGCGGGTAGAGGGAAAATGAACAGAACTTTCCATCAACTAGGTTATTCTTCCATGATCATTCAAGTACAACAAAGCCACTATCCCGAACAAAGGTTATTTTGTCATGAATCACGGCAATGATGGAAAATTTCCGTGGGGGTGGGGAGGGGGGGTCTGTACCTTTGAAACCAGCTGCAATCACTGCAGCAAGGATGCCACCATCACCAAATTCATGAGGTCCAATTCCATCACCCTCTGAAGCCAAGCAGAGAAGCACGACTTCAATAGAATGAGCATCTTTAGTCGAAATATAAACATTTACCTGATATATAGGGGAAAAAACAAATAAGTGCTCTGAGTGAAGGAATAGTCCTTTGGTTATTTTTACCTAGGCCATGCTTGAGTATCACATAAAAAACAGAAACACAAACAGATCATTGTATTAAAAAAATAAGTGTTTTTAGGGTATTAGTGAGATTACTGCTGATAATTCAACAACTGAAACTCCATAGTAAAGAAAACAAACATGCAAATACAACGCTGTATCTCACACGATCAAAACTACTCTACTGATTGATTTAGTTTTTTCGTATCAATTATGTTGGTGTATTGAAGTTGGCAGTTCAAACTATTCAGGAAACCCGTACCATTAACTGGCGATGAGACACAGCTTCCTCATCAACCGAAGAGTAAAGGGCACTCAAAAGTGTAGCACACATGGGGGCGTCTGGACATATACATTCCCCAGAAGGCAAAGACAAAATTGCAGTTGCATGTAATTCAATGAATACGGGCCCCAATGTTTCATATATATAATCTTCACCGGTAATTAGCCAAAGGCTTTTTCCTGCATACATCATTAAAAATATCAACATCGAAATGTGGAATAGGACAAATGCAGAAAGGTTACAAACAATAAAAAAATAAAAAATAAAAATAAAGTCACCAACTTAGCCAATCAATAGCAGATTAATAAGTGACCATGTTTTATAGCTATTTCAAACTCATTCTTCTTCTCCTTTTTGGTTAAAACGCCACAAAAATGTTGATTCATTTACCGTCTAGGAGCTGCATTGATGCCTCCAGTGTTTCTTTGGCTGCTGCAACAACCCTTTGTCTTTCCTCTAATGATAATTCAAGCGGTGAAACCTCCGCATTCTCCAACTCAAATTTAAGCCACTTGCGATATGTTGCGTCAATGGAGTAGAATTCACTCTATTTGAAGTTGGTCATTCATTAATACAGAATTGCAGTATTATTAACAACAAAATAAAAATCCCACCATTGACCAACAAAATATTAGTCAAGGGCAGCATGGCTGCTAAAACGAAAGCATACCCAATATTGGAACTCCCTAAAATTCTCTGCAAAATCATGCTCCTCAGATGAAAAGAGTGGTTCTGCAGGCTGCTTAAGAGGCTCGGCTAGGAAGCTGAGTAGCGTATGCGCACCAATGGGCATTGTTGGCACCCGCCACATAGATACTAATGCAAATTCCCTGAAAAGTATATTGCTGATGAAAAAAACAAAAGTTAATTGACAGTCCAAAGACAGTGTAGGAAAAAAAATAAAATATAAAAAAGGAAAAAAACATCATGATGATATGAAAATTAAAGCCCTAGAAAACAAAGAAATAATAGCAATAGCACCCTAGCAGACATCAATTAATAAAACTGTGACATTATCCTTGAGCAGAAATATGTCATTGTTCACGAGATATCAATTTTTTAAACAGAAGGATGTCATTGTTGAACTATGAAAAAGTTAAGACAGCATATTAGCTTGGGAGTATTAATAACCTGTGCGTCAAGGCTTGGAGAAGAAGTTTTGAACGGACAGCCTTGACATCCTTGATTTTAGAGGGTGGTGTAAAGCAAAGCCACTGAACAACCAAAGCCTTCTGAAGACTCTGTAATCGATGTTGCTCCACAACATCAAATGACTTATCATATTTGGCAGGCTTTATCTCCCGAGATCTTGAAAGAACCCTGTTCAAAAAGATGATATTAATAAACCACACAAGACTATGATTCCTGAAAAAAAATTAATGAAACGGTCCCAAAATACCTATCAATAATTTCTTCAAAGCTTCCTTTTGAATCATCTGATGGAGAAAATGGCAAGTAGATGATGGCAGAAAGAAAGATTTTATACTTCACATGCACACTGTAGACAAAAAAAAAAAGCATCATAAAAATTGTTTAAAAATAGCATTGGTAATCGGGAGTGTAGGTTGAGAAACCCCCTCTCCTTCAAAGAGAGGTGGAGGCCTTCTTTCATAGAATGAGAAGACGGAATATACAAAGAAGTATTCCGATGTGGGACTCGGAAATACCCATAAGAATAAAATAGGGTTTAACACTCCCTTTCAAGCTGGACATGCTCAGTTTGGACACCGAGTCCCACAAAAAATAAAGATGACATCATACAAGACCTAGACACACTCCCCCTCAAGCTGGGCGTCAGATGCTGTGGATCCCCAGCTTGGAACTGAACGAGGCAAGGCAAGCACCGGGGAGGCATTTGGTGAAGATGTCAGCAAGCTGGTCCGCCGTTGGAATGTGGCTAAAGCTGATATGATTGTGCTCCAGGTGGTGTCGAAAAAAGTGGCAGTCCACCTCAATATGCTTCGTTCGTTCATGGAAGACGGAATCCGAAACAATTTTGGTGGCTGCCTGATTATCACACCATATGTGAGCAAATTTCTGCTGAGGAAAGCAAAGCTTCTGGAGAAATTGTCGAAGCCAAAGGATCTCTGTAGTGACGGTGGCCATGGCATGGTACTAAGACTCGGCACTGGAGCGGGAGACGACCGTCTGTTTCTTGCTGCTCCAAGAGATGAGGTTGCCTGCCAAGAATGTGACAAACCCAGAGGTAGATCGCCGAGTAGCAAGGCAACCGGCATAATCAACATCGCAAAAGTCCTCAATATGCTGATGAGGATGCTGGGAGTAGCGAAAACCACGGGCAGGATCTCGCTTGATGTACTTGGCGATGCGGATGAAAGCATCCCAATTAGAGGTGGTCGGATGCTCTATAAATTGACTCACTTTGGCAACCGCACAGGAAATGTCGGGTCGAGTCATGGTGAGATAATTGAGTTTGCCCACCAACCGACGGTACCGCTCGGGATGTGGATACGGTGCCGAGGAGGCATAAAGAGACCTTTCCCCAGGCTCCAGAGGTGTGTCGACGGTCCTCCTGTGGTGCTCCTTCCCCTCCTGATCCCGGCGACTCCTTCCATGCGCGCTCCATCCCCGCCGCAGCTTCCTTCCCGACGATGCGTCCTTCCTGCGCGCCGCCTCCTGTGCGGACATCCAGCCCCGCCTCCCTATTCTGCCGGCCTCTCCCCCTGCCGGAGCCTCCGACAGCCGGCCTCCATTCCTGCCGGCTCCTGTGACAGCGCTGCCTCCTCACCAACCCCTCCTGCGGAATCCCCGCCTCCCGTCGTCGGCATCTCCCGACGACTCCCGGCAGCCGCTTTCTGTCTGTTGGCACACCTTCGCACTTCCTCCACCGGGTGCAGCACTTCGACCACCTCGGACTGGGCCCTTTGGCGCCGCCAGATCCCGCAACAATTCTGCGGAATCTCCGCCTCCCGTCGTCGGCCCCGCAAGTGTGGTTTTCCCGGTGCTAGTTTGGATTTCCCGGCATTTCATCGACCGGCCCCACTAGTGCGGCATTCCTGGCGCTCCGTCCATCGGCCCAATCTGAATGGTTCATCTGTTGCGTCCGCGACATCATCCATCCAGCGATCGTGAGGGAAAGCAGCATCCTTTGCAGCTTTATATTTTATTTCATCTTGTCTTGTCATCAAGCTGGGTATGCCCAGCTTGAGGGGGAGTGTTTGCAGCTTGTTGCTTGCTTTGTTTTTTCTTTATGTGTCCAAGATAGGTACACCTAGAACCCCCGAGGTGTACTCTCTAAAGGAGCCCTTGGGGTTAATTTATAATGAATATTAAAGACCACATCGGAACTCAAGTCCGATGTGGGATGCAGACTCCAACACTCCCCCTCAAGCTAGGTGTACCTAGCTTGGACACATAAAGAAAAAACAAAGCAAGCAACAAGCTGCAAACATGTGGGAGTCTGCATCCCACACCTTGGGGGTTCTGGTCTCTCTCATTTTATCATTCTACATGGTATCAGAGGGAACCTAATCCCAAACCCTCCCTCCCATCTATTTTTTTTATCCCGTTTAGGATTTCTGAGAATTCCCCCCGTGGGGGGCGGCGGCCCCCCATGTAGGGTTAGGTTTATGTTTATGTCGCCGCCCCCTCCGGGCTCGCATCCCAGGCGGCCTCCCGGTTCTGCCCGGACCCTGCCCTCCCGGCGGTTCTCCCCCTGCCGGCACCTCCTTGCTCGGCGTCCCCGTCCCTCCCGCCTCTCCCGCTACGCACGACGGCTCTACCGGCGGCCCACCTCTCGCGTCTCCTCCGCTGCGCCGCTTCCCCTGTGCGACGAATCTCCAGCACGGGCCTCCCGGCGCTTCCCGTCCAGCCGCGCCTGCGGCGATTCTTCCCGGCGATCTCCCGCAACGCTCCTCCCGCTCCCGATTCCGGCGGAACCCTACCCTTCCTGTGTGCTTCCCCTGTGCGACGGGCTCCAGCCGTCTCTTCCCTACGCGGGGGGCTCCTCCGCCTCACCTCCTCCGCAGCGCCGTCCTCCCAGCGTCCCGATCAAGATCTACTGCCGGCGCGACGACCCTCCCTCCCAGCAGGTGCGGGCTCTTCCCAAGCGGCGGACCTCCCCCCTGTCGGCGCCGAATCTCCTCCCCCTGCCGGCATCTCCTTTCGCGGCATCCCGACAGCCAGCCGCCCCGCCCTCCCTGCGCGCTCCGTCCAGTGACTTCCTTCCCGGCGGATCCCTCGCGTCGGCCCATCTCCGTCTGGCTGCTCTCTTCCCGGCAGATCCCTCAAAAGAAGGTCTCCACCTCTCTTTGAAGGAGAGGGGGTTTCTCAACCTACATGGTATCAAAGGAGTATTCCGATATGGGACTCGGAAATACCCATTAGAATAAAATAGGTTTTAACAGGGAGCAATAGCAGTAAGGCCACAATTCAAACAAACATCCAGGTTTAAAATGTTATAGTCGTGTAATGGTGGATGATAGTGTAAAAGAGAGGCTCTAAAGCCTTACCATGGAATGGTAATAACCAGTGTGTGCATAGCATTATGGCGTGGTGATTGATATTATTGTTGGTTTCAGGTGCAGTGGAAGGGTGCGGTGGTGGATGATATATTAAAATTTCTTTTAATAATCGTTGCCCGAAACCAAGGGCGAGAATCTTGCAAGTCATATTTATAATTAATTTATTTAATATTTGAAAAAATAAAATACCTGGGCTTAGAAATTTTCTTCGTTGGTGAATATTAATCGTTCGAAAACACCCTTTTGAATTACCTTCGTCGCACTGTGAGGATATCCAAGGATAGAATCTCTCTAATGGTGATCCACACGAGCTCCTATGATCTCCGAGCAACACCACTCGATCTTCGAGTGCTAACGCGGCGATTTGAATGTCTTGCATTATTCATTCTTGATCACTCATTTTTCAGTCTTGAAAAAATCTCTCTTGCGCTTTTCGTTCTTAAGAATGAGAGAGTCGTGAGAGAATTCGTTGTGCGCAATCATTCTCTATTCTTAATTTGTTGATGCTCTATGCAATAGACATAGTCATCTATTTATAGAGTTAGGATTTATGTTAAAATATTATTTAATTGCATGTCGGCCATTAAATAACATTTATTACCTTCAATAAGTCTCATGTCTCATAATAATAACGTTCTGGTTCTCTAATCTCTCTTGTACTCCTACGCAATACTTCTATCTCTGGAACAGTTTCATCTTTCACGAGGCTCTGTGGAATCTGTTCTTATACCAACTCTTGTGTACCTTGAGCCTCAACTTCATCGAAGTCTATCTCGGTCCCACTATCTCTTTTAGAGATGTGCTCCCTCTCACGGAATATAGTGCGTTTTGCCACTATAACCTTTTTTTCTGAAGGGTCGTATAGGTAATATTCCCTTGTTTCCTCAAGTTATCCTATAAAGGTACATTTTGTGCCTTGGGGTGCAAGTTTGTTGCCAGAAGAGGCCTTAACAAATGTTTCGCTTCCCCACACATGTAAATTCGATAACATGGTTTTTTTCCACTCCAAAATTCATATGGAATATCATTTATCGATTTAGTTGGTACTTGATTTAGTATATGTGTTGTTTGTAACGCGTATCCCCAAAAGGATAATGGAAAACTCACATGACTTATCATTGATCTCATCATGTCCAACAAGGTGTGATTCCTTCTTTCGCTTACACCGTTTCACTGAGACGTATAAGGAGTGAGTTGGGATAAGATCTCAAACTCCCGTAAGTAATCAACAAAGTCTAGATTAAGATATTGTCCACCACTGTCTGAGTGGAATTTCTTAATCTTCTTATCAAGTTGGTTCTCAACTTCATTCTTGTATTCCTTGAATTTATCAAAAATATCTGATTTATACCTCATCAAATAGATATATCCATATCTACTAAAGTCATCAGTAAAAGTAATGAAATATGACTACCCACAAATTACTTCAATAGGAAATAGTCCACACACATTGGTATGAACTAATTCAAGAAGCTCTTCAGCCCTTTCGCTTTTCCCACTAAATGGGGTTTTGGTCAATTTGCCTTGTAAAAATATGTGACATACACCAAGTGGTTTTAGTTCAAAAGAATCTAAATATTCATCTTGATGTAATTTAATCAAACACTTTTCGTTTACATGACCTAGCCGGTGATGCCAAAGTTGGTGTGGTATGAGTCAAGTGAATTAACTTCGTTATCGATTATCAATACTTGGTTCGTGCAATCCAACACATAAAGACCGTTATCTAAATGTGTCTTACCATAACAAATGTTATCTTTATAAAAGAACCAGCATTTATTCCCAAATTTGAAAATAAATCTATTCGTATCAAGTCCGGATACATAAATAATGTTTTTGTTAACAGATCGCACATAATAACAACCTTTCAAAACAAAGATCATTATGGTCGGCAACATGAGGTGGTAATCCTCGATTGCTACAACATCAAGTCTAGCTCCGTTGGATTCTCGTAGATCTACCTCTCATCGGTCAATCTTTCTGAATCTACTTGGTTCCTATATTTGAATACATATGTGAGCAGCACAAACTGTATCTAATACCCAATTTGTAGAAACAGATAACTTGCACTCGATAACAAACACACCTGAAACTTCTTCTTCCTTCTTTGGCTGGGTGCAGTTTTTCTTCCAGTGGCCCTTCTTGCCACATGTGAAACAGACATCATTCTGTTCCCTTGCTTGCTCCTTAATCTTTCTCTTCTTGGAAGAGCGTGAAGAAGTTATGGGATTAAAGCTCTTTGTTTGCGAAGAAGAGTGAGAAAGCTGGAGAAGAGTGAGAAGAGACTTAGAGTTTAAACCTTAGAACCTCTAGGCGCTCAATGTATCCAATGAGTTTGACTACATGAAGCCCAGTTGGGGCACCCTCTACATGCTTTCTCTGAAAGAGCGCCTTGAAAATCTCAAATTGTTCTTGTCTAGCTCTCTCTTGGTAAAGACCGCGGAGGTGCTCAAGCTTTCCATATGCATCCATGTTTTCGTGAGATTTCATGAGTTCAGTAGACATTGATGAAAGCATCAAACATTGAACGTCAAAGCGTCGCTCACATGTTTTTCATGGACAGGGAACTCTACATCACTCGCCTCCTTAGCAGGCGGATCAGGCATTGAGGATTCTAGCACGTAAAATTTTCGTCCATGGTGTAGAACAACCCGAAGGCGTCTAAACCACTTCTAGAAGTTACCGCTTAGGAGGTTGTCTTTATTCAATATTGATCATAGGGATAATGTGGATGACAAGCTTGCCATCTTATTCTATAATTAAAAGAGCAAATTATTAATACATTTTTTTATTAAAAATTATGTGAGAAATAATAAATTAATTGATTTTATCAAATCTCCCACTATTTTATCAAGTTACAATAGCCCTCACCATTGAACTTCGAATGTCTAGTTGTTTTAACATTCTAGTGGCAAAGATCCATATGCCTTTTCACATAACCCCAACAAGGGTTTGTCAAGCTACTTGAAGGTATTTAGGTAGGCAAGTATTTCTCAACTGCGGATTTGCAGCTCCTTGATCCGTTGAGTGGATTCCCCAATCCTGAAATCATGACTTCGATTTTCTCAACACTTGCCTCTAAATTACACCAAGTCTAGCAAGGGTTACTGCTCTTGATGTAAAATTGTTAATTCAACCCAAAACCTTCATAAGAACTCCCCTTATAAAAGTAAGTGTCCCAACAAGGATTGGTCAAACACATAGTTTTATTGAGTTTTGTCCCTAATCAAGTAAGGGAAGGCAAAAATCCGTCTAAATATTAGGTTGAGAGATTTTAATTAATTATGCATAAATTTTATCTTGTTTTATCATCTTGCTAATATTAAGTGGATGTTACTTAAATAATTAACCATGTTGGATAAAACATTTATGCATAATTCATTTAATTAATTTATTATGCATAAATTTTATATCATTTACATGTCTTGTTAATATTAAGTGGATGTTACTGTTTTTTTAAGCAAAAAGAAAACATATATTAATGATCGCATGAAGGGGCATTACAAATCCAGTCAGGAAAATGATCATACCACACATGGTCTCCCCATTTCATCCCAAAACCAGCCAAATGGTGAGCAAAAAAGTTACCTCCTCTTTTAGTGAAAAGGAAATTGCAAGAAGAAAAAACATCCCATAATGAGACCATAAGGTTGTGAGTCCTCGCCCGTTTAGATAAAGCGTTAATCACCAGGAGGGAGTCAGCTTCAAAGATAACATTTCCCTAACCATTGGAGCGAGCCAATAAAACACCATGCAGAATAACACTCGCCTCTGCCACAGCTAGTTGCCAATTCGCTTGGAAAGCCAAACATTGGGCCACCACAATCTGAAAATTATTCCGACAAGCAATAATCCTGATCCCCACCCTTGACCCAGAGGAAATAGCAGTGTCAGTATTTATTTTAATGAAACCACATGTGCAGCCTGAAGGGGGTGTCCCACAACTAGGGGAGCCTCATTAGTAGCCCAAATATTCATCCAAACCAAAGCCCTATGAAACCAAGAGCGATCTTGTGACTCCTTATGTTGAAAAATCCACTCATTTCTTCGGATCCAGACCATCCGGGTGGTGGTGCAAATCAACCCGACCAGCCTCGGATTAAAGGAGCGCACCCAATGATGAAGATTATGAGCCAAATCCTGTGAAGGGTGAAAAAAATCCTTAGTTTGATTTTCATTCCTTCCACACACCCTCTGCCGCCCTACACAGGAGGGCCACGTGCATCGGAGATTCCACCTCCTGCTGACAAATCGGACATATGTCATTCGTAGCAAGATGCCTTCGCATAAGGAGGTCACGTGTCGGGAGAGCTCCGGAACAGGCCTACCAACAAAAAAATCTAACTTTGGGGAGAACATTGAGCTTCCAAATATCACTCCAGCAAGCTAGACATTGGCCAAAAGAGACATCATCCACCAGAAGTTTATAACCCGACTGAACCGAAAAGACACCTGAGGGCTCTCTAATCCAGGATAACTAATCAATACCCATATCTGGGGTAAGGGGTAAGCTCATAATGAGATGGTGATCCCTGTCGTTGAACCATGAATGAATTTGGTCCCGATCTCAATCATCAAGAGAGGGGTTAATGAGCTCTCGGACCCTAATATCCTCAAAGCCTGGAACAACAGGTGAAGAGATTTTTGGGTTAGCAAGATCAGCCATCCACGGATCGTTCCACACTTGCATGTCATTCCCGTTAGCAATTCTCCACACACACCCTTTCTCGAGAAGGGGTTTTGCACCCTAGATGCTCCTCCATAGAAAACTGGGTCAGGGTCCCAGATGGGCATGCATGAAATCAGAATTGAAAAAATATTTAGCCCGGATGACTCTTGAAAAGAGGGTGTTTGGGCAAGAGAGAAGACGCCACCCTTGCTTTGCCAATAGAGCATCGTTGAACAACTTCAAATTTCGGAAGCCGAGGCCACCATAGAACTTGGAAATACAGAACTTTTCCCATGACACCCAGTGAGTCTTATGCATGAATTACAGCATGGCACTTGTCTACTTGGGCATCACCTGAGTTGACATTATAATGGTTTCATCTTAAACCGCCTCTGTGCGCCTTGAAATACTTCATTAATTACATGTATTTATGACTCACACGCAGGTGAGAGGAACCAAAAGATTGGTTAAAAGGGGATTACATAAATATCCTTGGACACGCAGATCCTACATAATAATGGAGATACGGACGACACGCAAGTCATCGTATTTAATTTAATAATAAATAATTGCGAACTCATGCAATAAATTAAATTAAAATATCCAACGCAAACACAGGTTTTGGTCAAACTCATGAACGACAATGCATGCAACGAATACGCAAAAGTAACTGGCTACCATTCATTTCTAAATCCGTTCTTTATTATTTAAGATGAACGTGTTTGCATTAATTAATTAATTAATTCTCTTTTATCTTAATGATCATCCGAACTTAATTGGAGATACTATTTCATTCATGGCAAATAAACAGCAGAACCAATAATGACATATTAATTACAATAAATTAATTGAGCATTTAATATTATTTAAAACCATTATTAAATTGTCGAACACATATTGGCGTGTCAATCAATAAAATAAAGTTTTAATGATGCAGTTTTCAATTTAACGTAATTTTTAATTTTGTCATCTAATGGGAGACTACACGGCGTGTACACCCAAACTACACATCGTGTACCTCGGTTGCCATGTATCTGAGTCACACGCCTGGGACTTCGGCGTGTTAACTCAGCCAGACTACATGGTGTGTATAGGCCAGCCACACGCCAAGTATCCGTTTGTCATGTGTCAGGTTGGCCCGATCAACACGCGATGTGCAATAAATGCACTGCATGTAATTAATCGCTCGGCACATCCAACTTCAATGTGCATGGGTACATGACATGTGCTTCGGCTACATACCGGGTAACTCGATTTTACATGTCAAAGATTTGGCACATCCAAATGGCATCTTCAGTCGTTCTTCATTTGTTCTTAAACCTTTAAGAAAATGAAACACTGAACGAAAATGATTAATATGTCGATAATATGTTAATAAATCGGATTAAAAAACGAATAATTTGAAATGAAAATCTAACCACAATTACTCATAGATCAACAATCAAATAAGTAATTATAAATTTAACCGTGACCCCTTTGATACCACTTGTTAGTTCTGGACGCAGTGTAAGCTTGCAGTGGCAGACGATATATTAAAATTTCTTTTAATAATTGTTGCCCAAAACCATGAGCGGGGATCTTGCACGTCAAATTTATAATTAATTTATTTAATATTTTAAGAAATAAAATATCTAAGCTTAGGAACTTTATTCGTTGATGAATGATGATCATCCGAAAAGATCCTTTCAGATTACCTTCATTGCAGTGTGAGGATCCAAGAATAGAATCCTTTTAGAAGTGATTCACACGTGCTCATATGATCTCCGAGCAACACAACTCAATCTTCGAGTGCTAGCGCGACAAGTCGAATGTCATGCATTGTTCATTCTTAATCGCTCGTTCTTCGGTCTTGAAGAAATATCTCTGGCGTTTCTCGTTCTTAAGAGGGACAACTCGATCTCCGGGTGTTAGCACGACGAGTCAGATGTCTTGCATTGTTCATTCTTAATCGTTCGTTATTCGGTCTTGAAGAAGTATCTCTCGCGCTTCTCGTTCTTGAGAGGGAAAGAGGAGTTGAGAGAAGAGTCGAGAGAGAATTCGTTGTGTGCAACAATTCTCTATTCTCAATTTTTGGATGTTCTACACAATAGATATAGACGTCTATTTATAGAGTTAGGATTTAGGTTAAAATATTATTTAATTGCATGTCGGCCATTAAATAACATTTATTACCTATAATAAACCACATGCCTCATAATAATAATGATAATATTATTATTATGTGGCGTGCGACAACTTGTGCAATAACAAATATTATTTAACCAACTTGTTAATTAATATTTGTCGCCAGACACGATCCTAGTCCGTTGGAACTCTTGCATTTATTGAACACCCAAATAAAATTTTATTCAAAATAAATATTTCATTCACATACGGACGACTAAATATTTATTAAATATTCAATAAAATAAAGAAATATATTTTTATTCACATGACAGTGAATAAATATTTATTTAATTTATGCGATCAATATAATTTGAATAAAATTATTTCTTGGACTTGAAAATAATATTTATTCCATTAATTAAACTCAAATAAAATTTAATCGAGATCAAAAAAAACATTTAGTGTGTGACCCTCTAGGATTCTTTCACGTTGACTTTAGGCGGGCTTGCCTAAAGTCCAAGATTACTGTCTAGCAACGGGTCAAGACACCCAAGAGAAAGAACTTACTGTCGCAATGTCGACAACCACATACGAACACTCACTATGTAATATAATCTTTTTGTCGCGATATCTCATCAAACAGGTTGCACAATGGTGTCATAAACCTATTTACTCGATTCGTCTTATTTTAACTATCTGAAATAAACACATCGTTACACCATGACCATGAAATTTAATGCGACATTTCTATTCCAATCAAAGAGCCGAGATATCGGCTTTCATAAAAATGGAAGGGACAAATCCTTTCTCGACTTATCCATTAATAACATGTCAATCGTGACGCACCCAACGTACCCTACTTTCCGCCAACATATGGCGTGACGGTTTTGGTCAGTAAATCTAAGTGTGTGAGTCATTACATACATTAATGATAATCTTAAAGTCTAAAGATCATTACACACGCTCGCAGATAGAAATATATCTGATTACACCAAAATATGCGGAATTCCTATTGACTGATCTGTTCTCATAATATCTCGTCTTGGAGATTACCAAGTGCGAACTTAATGAGAAGAAGACTCATCTGATTACGAGCACTTGAACCTGACAGTCTAAATACTATGTCTAATCATAGCACGTTATCCAACCGCAGAACTATATTAAGAATATTGTCATAGCATTTCAATACTTTCATCATAGTAGGGAACTGCTATGACCTTATCAATAAGACAAATACTCTATGACATTATTACATTAAAGTCATACAAAAACAATGAACAATATGTAATAAGACGTTAATTTAATATTCAATATATCGAATATACATGTAATCAAAGTACAATCAGTTGGTCCTAAGACACCAACTCTAACAAACTCCCACTTGGACTAGAGCCAACTGTCTGCGACTTTCAGCCCGCTAGACGTCACATGATAATCATGTTTCTGCTGAGTCAAGGCTTTAGTCAAGTGGTTCGCCACGTTTTCTCTGGAAATATTTTTCACTGTAACCTCACCTCTCTGAAAAAAATCTCTCAAAAAATGATACTTCTGAAGTACGTGTTTCATTCGTTAATGTCACCTTGGTTCTTTTGCGAGTCACCACTACAGCATTATCACAATAGAGTCTGACAGGATCTTTACTGCTAGGTACCACATCAAGCTCTTGGACGAAGTTGCGCATCCATACTGCTTCCTTAGATGCCTCAGAAGCCACGATATACTCGGACTCTGCTGCAGAATATGCGACCACAGTCTTCTTTGAGCACTTCCAGCTCACAGCACCTCCATTCAAAGTGAAAATGCATCTTGTTTGTGACTCCATGTCATCTTGATCAGTTTGGAAACTAGCATTTGCGTATCCTCTGATGACTAGTTCCCCATCTCCTCCATAAACCAAGAACATATCCTTAATTCGCCTCAGATACTTAAGGATAGACTTGAATGACATCTAATGGTGGTCACCTAGATCAACATGATATATGTCTACCGCACTCAATGCATAGGCAACAACTAGCGTAGTACATAGCATAACATACATGACTGACTCAATCGCTGACGTGTATGGAATCCTTGTCATTATGGGTTTTTTTTCATGTACCTGGGGACACATTTTCCAAGAAAGATGAATGTAATGACACTGGCAACAATCCTCTTTTCGATTGTCCCATGTTGAATCTCTTCAGTATCTTATCAATGTATGTACTTTGACTTAGGTCGAGCAATCTCTTTGATCTATCACGATGAATTTTGATCCCAAGAATATATGATGTTTCGCCCAAGTCCTTCATGGAGAAGCATTTATTCAACCACGTATTAACAGACTGTAAGACCGGTATTTCGTTTCTTATAAGTAATATGTAATCAACATATACTATTAAAAAAATGATTGCACTCTCACTAAACCGTTTGTAGACACAAGGCTCACACTCATTCTTTATGAAACCAAATTCTGTTATGGCTTCATCAAAACGAATGTTCCATGACAGAGATGTTTGATTTAATCCATAAATGCATTTTTGAAATCCGCATATCTTATTACCACACCCATACCGACCTCTGCCATCATCCATATCCCTTCTGCATCCACCACTACTTTTCTCACACCATCACCCACCTCATCCTCCCCTGCAGATCACTGGCCCATACACCAGTGTATTCTGCAGAACCTGCGTCGGATTTCCCACCACCTACGCATTCCCTTCGTCGAGCTCTCCATTTTCACCACCACGACACTGCCACCAGCATTCCATCCACCACCCACTACAGACCCTCCATCTGCCTCCATCCCTCCCACCTTCGACACCCCGGCCGCCCTGCCCTTAGAGCTCACCGACCTTGCAGACCAGCAGGCTTTTCTAGCGGAACAGGCCCGGCAGGCCAAGGGCCCAGCCATCCATCATCTACTGAGGTGTCGTTCATCGACCTTGCTACCATACACACGGCCACTATCAGGATCGGCACCTCACCTCCACCATCCACCGAGATCACTACCAGTACCGCGGCACCTTTAGAGGTCGTTGATGATCCTATGTCTGTATTCAAGAGGACATAGATAGGGCAGGCCACATCGAGAGACCCACTGTTCGAGAGGATACTTCAAATGCAGTGGCTGACGAGAGTGCCCCTAAGTCTTAGTTTTCCCTTTTACCCCTCCCCTGTTGTACTCTATCTGGGTCTGTTTTTTGTTTTCATTGTATCCATGAATCTCCATAGTATTATGTTTTACACATTTATGGATGAGATACACTTTTTGACTCCCATGTATACTTTACATTTCTCTTCTTTATTTGTACATTTTTATAGTCATGTCTAGCTCTTCTTCTCCTCTATGGTTATGACGCGCCTGTTCCGCCGCCATCTACACTCCTACATCGGATGTCTCAGCATCTGACTAACGTCGAACGCCAGCTTGAGGAGCTCTCACTTGAGATCCGTGCTCAGCAGGGATCCTCTCCAGGACGAGCACGGATGTTTTTCTTACCACACGAGATTCATGCTCAGTAGGCTCCTGGGGTGGTTAATCCCGCTAAGCGTCCTCGATGACACAACCACCAGTTCCTGTAGGAGGCAGCGGACTTCTAAGCCGATGGACGACACTGCCTGATCTCTTCGTCCATCCATCTAGCTGACGACGTTTTTGTTAGCATTTTATAGGAGGTAACCGATATTTGTTTTGTTTTCTTTATTTTCAGACATATGCTTAGAATATTTGTTTTCTTTTTAGTAGCATTCTTATTCGTAGGTTGTTCCTGAACTTTACTATACTCAAATTACTGCATTTATCTGAGTTGATTTTTCCAAGTTTTGACAGTATGCACCTGCTCATTTATCTGCTTCCAAATTGGTTAACCCTGTAAACTAAGGTTTTATCCAGTGCAGGTTTTGTCATTCTAACAAATTATACAGGTAGCCCAATTTGAAATCACCAACCACCAAGTTTCCTCATGGCATGACATTCAATACAAGGAGCTCTTGATTCCCTAATTTCAATTGCAATTTGTCGTTTCATTTTTGTTTATGCTGTTATTGATATCTCTCTCACGATGCTTTCTAGGACAGTGTGGGCACTGTCTGATTTTAAGTGTGAGGGAGTCTTTCTTGAGCTTTATTGTCAATACACTTGGATTATTGTATGTTTGCATCTATCTAGGAAACATTGTTCATTGAAAGCATGCTTTAAACGTGAAAACTCATTGCACCAATTTGAAATCATCATCCACCAAGTTTCCTCATGGCATGACATTCAATACAGGGAGCTCTCGATTCCCTAATTTCAATTGCAATTTGTCATTTCATTTTTGTTTATGCTGTTATTGATCTCTCTCTCACGATGCTTTCTAGGACAGTGTGGGCACTGTCTGATTTTAAGTGTGTGGGAGTCTTTCTTGAGCTTTATTGTCAATACACTTGGATTATTGTTTGTTTGCATCTATCTAGGAAACATTATTCATTGAAAGCATGCTTTAAACGTGAAAACTCATTGCACCATTTAAATAAAAGACAAACTTAGGTTGGCAATTGTTGAAATCCATGTTTTACTCATGTTTAGATTATTAGCAAGATTGTCGAGTTGAGTAATTTAATTCTAATTCCATACTCTTGAAATTGTTTTTGATTGACTCATTACTAGATTTTATACCCTGAGTGATTGCCGGTTATTTTGGCTTACTCTCATTCCCAAGAGGATTCTAGACCCATGATTCCATATTCTTTTCTGAGCATATTTCTTGAAAGACGCCTAGGGCATGAAAACCTGTCAGAACTTGCATTTAGATCTTATTGAGGTTATGATTAAACAAACACACTTAATATGATTGAGCCAATCTTTATTGAGCCAGTTTTTCCTGAGACTCGCCTTATATTTTTCCTTCTTTAGCCCGTAGTAGCCATGAATAACCTTTTTAGGATGGAGCCGTTTCAAGCCTTTTATCCCTTCCTACCCTGCTCTTGGTATGATGCATGATTGTCCTTTGAATAAGTGGGGAATTTTCACTGCTGATGGACACGGGATGTTGTTATTGAGGAGAAGTACTATGACACCATCAGACTGATATGATGTGATCCATGATTACTTTTACCATTTACTACACCTACCTTGTTCCTTTATAAAAGAAATATAAAAAAAAGAAAAAAAAAAGATATTGGGTTGTGTATTAAGAAGGTCAAAAATCATCATTTCCTGACCGATGAATCCTCTGATGGATCATATGTGGTTGGAGGATGGATACAAAATCTAACCTAAATATGACTTTTGTTGGAACCCATTTAAGTTTACATGGGTGAGTCCCACATCGGACTTACCCGCCTTGTATTTTGGTTTCTTAATCTATAAAAGAATATCCTCACCTCACATTGAGGTAAGGGGAATTCACCTAACTACATGGTATCAGAGGGATTTTTATCCCGAACCCTCCCTCCCCTGCGGATTCCCGGACTCCTCCCGGCCCCGCCTCTCTCCCTGCTGCCCTAGCCTTTCCCGGCAGCCCCCCCCCTCCTATCCCGGCGCAGCCATCTCGCCCGGCTCCTCTCCGGCCTGTCCCTTCCCGGCGGCCCCCTCTCTGCCTCAAGCCCGTCGCGACTCCTCCCTCCCGCGGCCCTCTGTCCCGCGGCTCATCCCGGCGGATCTCCTCCTCTCCCGTCGCGTCACATCCCGTCGCCAGACCTCCACTGCGCGCGACAACCCTCCCGAGGATGTGTCGATTGCGCTCCAGAAAGGTACTCGCTCGTGTCAGAATACTCCTCTCTTTGTATCTTCTTACAGGGGATTGTCAGCTCTGGAGACCGTGTCGCTTCCTCGAACGGTCGGTGAAGCCAAATCTCACCCCGGGTGGCTAGCCGCAATGAGAGATGAATTGCAGGCTCTGGATGTCAACCGTACTTGGGATCTTGTTCCCCTTCCGGCAAACAAACAGGCGGTCGGCTGTAAATGGATCTTCACGATACGTCTCAATCCCGATGGCTCTCTCTGCCGCCTCAAAGCCCGGCTTGTCGCCAAGGGATTTGCTCAGACATATGGTATCGACTACTTTGAGACCTTCTCTCCAGTCGCCAAGATGGCCTCGGTCCGCCTCTTCATCTCTCTGGCTGCTCATCATCACTGGCCACTTCATCAACTCGACGTTAAGAATGCTTTTCTCCATTGCTTTCTTGACGAGGAGGTCTACCTGCAGCAGCCCCCTGGTTTCTCTGCCTTTGGTGCCGCCTCTCATGTCTGCCGTCTCCGTCGCTCTCTCTACGGCCTCAAACAGTCTCCTCGCGCCTGGTTTGGCCGCTTCAGCACTGTCGTCACCGCCTTTGGCCTCTCTCGGAGTATGAAAGATCACACCGTCTTCTTCCGTACGACGGCACACGGCTGTATCTTACTTGTAGTTTATGTTGATGACATCATCATCACAGGGAGCGACTCCAGAGGCATCGTCAGCCTCAAGACGCATCTTCACCATCACTTTCACACCAAGGATCTTGGTCCCCTCACGTACTTCCTTGGCATCGAGGTCTCCCGAACTGCGGACACTATCTCTCTCTGCCAGCGCAAGTATGCTCTTGATATATTGCAGGATGCCGGGTTGAGCACCGCCACCACAGTTGACACTCCCCTTGAGCCTGAGGAACGCTCCCTTCATTCCGACTCAGACCACTTTCCTCATCCTGAGAGCTATCGGCGCTTGGTCGGTAAACTCAACTACCTCACCATGACGCGTCCCGACATTGCCTGTGCCGTTGGCAAAGTCAGCCAGTTCATGGAGCATCCCACCTGCTCTCAGTGGGATGTTGTCCTCCGCATTGCCAAGTACATCAAGAAAGACCTTGCACGCGGCCTTCGGTACTCACATCATGCTCACATGGATGTTGAGGCTTTTTGTGATGCGGACTATGTCAGTTGCCTCGCTACCCGTAAGTCTACTTCGGGATTCGCCGTATTCTTCGCCGGTAATCTCATCTCTTGGCGCAGCAAGAAGCAGACTGTGGTCTCCCGTTCTAGTGCCGAGGCAGAGTATCGAGCCATGGCCACTGTCACTACTGAGATCATCTGGCTTCGTCATCTTCTCCAGGAGCTCGGTTTCCCGGCATCGACTCCTGCTCATATCTGGTGTGACAATCAGGCCGCCACGAAGATTGCCTTGAATCCCGTCTTCCATGAACGGACGAAGCATATCGAGGTGGACTGTCACTTTCTCCGCCACCATCTGGAGCAGCACCATATCGGTTTCGGCCATATCCCGACGGCCGATCAGCTTGCCGATCTCTTCACCAAAGGTCTTCCCGGAGCTCGTCTTGAGTCTCTCACTTCCAGGCTGGGTATTCACAGCCTCCACGGCCCAGCTTGAGGGGGAGTTTGAGATTGTCTTGTTATTCTTTTTTGTGTGAGACTCTATCCAATCTGGGCATGTCCAGCTTGAGGGGGAGTGTTGGAACCCATTAAAGTTTACATGGGTGAGTCCCACATCGGACTTACCCGCCTTGTATTTTGGTTTCCTAATCTATAAAAGAATATCCTCACCTCACATTGAGGTAAGGGGAATTCACCTAACTACAACTTTCAACAAATAAATAAAAAGAAAAAGAAAGGAATGGGGTACATTTTTTATACTTACTATACTTCTAGACCCACCTTGAGCTATAGGAGCACGAACACCATTTAATCTTAGAGTTACTTCATTGCACTATTTAGGTTTATCATGCATTATACTGTAGAGTTTACCCTCCTTTTGAGCTTGATTTTTACTTTCTACCCACCAGCTCTCAGCCTCAAAGTCATTTGAACCCTTTTTGCTGAAGTCATCATGATTGATTTTGTATTTGTCTTTACAAAGTGGAGATGTTATAACCAATGCAAGTCTATGGTTAGGAACATATATTTAGGGTATGAGCATTAACTCCAATTACATTTTACCTTCAGAAAGAAAATTCATTGTGAGATAAATTACAAAATAGATATAGAATTTAAGGAACAGTCATGAAATTGTGATTAAAAAAAATAATCTGGATAAAGAAGTGAACTATGAGGCATGACTGATTTTCTCTGCATGATTGATTCTGGAGTGATTTTTTCTACTTACACTTAGTTTTATTTATATGGTTGTAATGTATGTTTCCTGTTTTAAAAATTGTTTCATTTGGAATCCTTGTTAAGATGTTTTTTGCTTTAGGACAAGCAATTGTTCCAATGTGGGGGAATTTGATAAGCTAAAATTATATATACATATTGGATACATTTATTTAAGGTTTATTCACAATTTATTCGATAATGCACTGGGTTCTAGTTTGTTTTTGAAGGAATTAGAAATTTTGGGCTCAAGGAAGAAATGCTGAAAAATGGAAAAACAGGCTTTACAGGTCGTGTACATGATACACGACGCATAGGCCTCATTCACAGCATGCCAACAAAGCCACAGACCAGCCCATGAAGTATTTACATGACGTGAAGCAAGTACACAACGTGTACATTAATTACACAACGTGCAGATTTCAAAGATCAGAATCCCGTTAAAAGTGAATCGCATACACAACGTGTAGAGATTGCAAGACGTGCAGAGATTGCAGGCTCACCCGGTCAAAGATACGAGCCGATTCTTCGTCGGGAATTGTTGATCTCAAATACACGACATGCAGCGAACTTACACGACGTGCAAAAGTCGGGACAAAAGTCACTTAAGCCATTACAGAACGCCACACACACAATTTTTATCTTGTTTTCTTCCATCGTTTTTAAATCATTCCTTCGTCTGTTTTATTACATCACATTGCGTTGTTGGTTAATCCACGACAGTTCTTTATCCATTGCGAATCCATTTCTGTTTTCGACGTCTGTTTCATCACCGCTCACCGTTCTTCATCAACGTCTCCACGGTTCTTCATTGTTTCTTCGTGCGCAGTGAGTTTTTGATTAGATTCACATTATTTTCAATTGTTTGATCTTGATTCTTAATTGTTTTAATCCTGGATTGCTTCTTTCCCAACTGTTTCATGATTATGCATAGCATGTTTTGTATTTGCTTGCTTTTGATCATCACCGCAATGCGCGACTAATCCACCAAGGGTTAAGGGTCGAGAGTAAGGGTGTTTCTGAACCCAATGAATCTATATATTGAACTTTGGCAACCCTATGGCTAGTAATTAGGTTAATAATAATTGTTCATCACATTCTTTTGCACAACCTTGACCATGGGAAGTGCAATCGAAGGAACCTGACCTAATTGGAGTTGAGCAGGACTATGACCATTAGTCTGTGACGCTTTCTGCATAGAAGCTAAGCGTAATGCACCTAGGTTGTCAACTATACCCTGACCATGGGATAGTTGCAGCATAGGTAGATCCAATTGGTTTGACCAAAACCAATTGGGGAATCTTGCACCGCTTCGTAGCCTAAGTCGTAGGACTATCCCAAGCTAAATCTAGGATTATCTTCTATCAAAGAGCCCTGAAATTGACCCTGATCTCTTCTTAATTATCTGAATTAAATCCAAACTAACTAGCTACGACTATCCCTTCTTAAACCACTTCGTGGGTTCAACCCCGCTCAGCCATTTTACTACGCTCTGGGACTATAAATTTCTAATCTGATCGTTGCCCGTGCTAATTCAACGACGCGTGCGGGCGTGTCAGAAGACCATGTCGCAGAGAGGAGTCGGGTGGATTTCAGTGACTTTGGAGATTTGGTGATCTCCAGGCCGCAGTGAGTTGTCCACGCCGCAGAGCTAGACTTGATGGATTTCGGTGGTTCTGAAAATTTTGGGACCTCCACACCTCAATCGTATGACCACACCATAGTCAAGAGAATGCATGAAGGACTACGCCGCAGTGATCAGTCCACGCAGCAGGGTTAAGTTGAATGAATTTCGGTGGTTCTAAAGATTTGGTGACCTCCACGCCGTAGCCCCTTGACCGCCACAGCGAAGCATCACTGTTATTTGGAAACTGCTGAAAACCAATTAGATGCGCCGTAATCCCCTAGACCACACCATAGAACTGCAATCTCGGCAGTTTCGAGGGTTCATGCTGACTTGGCTTCATCTGATGACTTTGGTGGTTATTTCAATCTACAATAAATGTCAATTTCAAATTGGATGATTATGATCTTTTGAAATAAGATCCAAAGGCGGGGTTTTAAAGAGGAGTTGAAAGAAGTTGGTGATTTCAATTTGAATTTAAATTTCAAATTCAAACTAGATGTGTTGTGCAAAAGATGGATTGAATGAGAAGAATTGAATAGAGGGAGAAAAAAAAGAGGAAGAAGAGAAGAAGAAGTATCTGTGTATATTGGCACAAAGTGAAAAGATCCTTCTTGTATTTCCATAGGTTGAAGAAGAAGAGGAGAAGCACTACATCAACAATTGAAGGCTATGTGTGGAAGGCTTTCTTCTTGTTGATATCAAATTCTGTTTTATTGTTTCAGTGCGGGGTGCACTATCACAATCGAGAGACTTGATGTAATCCATTCAAAAATAAGCCCTGATCACTGTACCTACATGTTGAAACTAGTGGGTCGTATGATCTCGGCAGAATCTGAAACTAGTGGGCCGTATGATCTCGGCAGAATCTGAATCATGCCAATGACTAACCTTCTCGTTTTGAGAGATGAACCTTGTAAATCTGTTGTGTCCGTGTGTCCGTGTGTTGAACAGCGATCAAGATTCACATTAACCGATGACGAGAGCTGTTTCACCAAGCAAACGTAAAAGAAGTAGAATCACTTATTCACCCCCCGCACCCCTCACAGTGATTCCACACAGATCCAGGAGGTGCCTTTTCACACTTTACAACCATCCACAACTCTCGCTCTAAACAGTGTTAGGCAAGGTATTGGCAACATCAAATCCAGTTGTGTGTCAGACTATAGCCACCCACGGCCGACCTCACACTACAGAAAACCAGCTCAACCGCACTGAATCCACTAAAAAACCCAAGAGTGGACAGAAAACCGAAGTAATAACCAGAGCAGCCTGACTGGGTAGAACCAAAACAAAAACCTGAGTTGTCAAACCAGCAACCTGAAAATCCATGTAACCATGGAGAGTTAGGTTGACCAGAAAACCCGAGACATCAAATCAGGCAGGCTCAAAAGCCTGAGTTGACAGATTGGCTAGGCCAACCCAAAAACCAGGGTCGCCAGATAAAGAGAAGTCAGTGCAACAGGATCACGACCTAAAAACTTGGGATATTGGACCGAGCAGAAATGGCCTAAAAGATCAGGGCAATCCAACCTAGAAACCCATGTTGTCAGATCGATCCTGGCCATCCCAAAAAACCAAGCCGTTAAAAACTTGAATTGCTGGATCAAGCATGTCCGACCTGAAAACCCATACCATTGGATCAGACTAGGTCAGCCCCAAAACCAGAGTTGTCAGACCAGGCATGTCTAGCCCAAAAACCCAAACTGCCTAACAACATCAGGTCGGCTCAAAAACCAAAGTCCAGCCCAAAAACTCCAGTAGTTAAATAGGGTCGAGCCAGTCTGAAAACTTATTTTGATGTATTAGGTGGGCTCAGTTTGAAAACTTGATCCAACATATTCAATCGGGCCAACCCAAAAATCCGAATTGTTGGCCAGGTCAGGCAAGTAGATGGAATGGATTTTTTGAGATCTATTTTCGCAAGCAGTTTTTTCTTTTATTTAAAAATATGATTTACAAAATTTATATTCAAACGAGTTCTTTTTTTCAGAAAGTTGTTCTGCAAGGCAATTCTTTAAAATTACTTAAAAGAAAAAACTAAAAAACAGTTTCAAAATAGACTGAAATCCCAGAAATTTAAGGAACTGTCATAAATATTTTTTATCCTTTTTTAAGAATACAAGAGATTATTTTTTCCATTATTCTGCTCTATGTCATTCAATGAAAATCATCTGATACTCAAATCAAAGTCAGTAGATGGTCATGCTCTTCTGCTAAACAGAACTTACCGATCACATCAGATCCAATTTAAAGGATTATCTAAAAATTCCAACCACCCACAGGAAAAAACTTCATTGTGAGTAATTCTGTTGAATTATAAAAGAACAAATCCGGATAACAGCTACCGCAGAAAATTTTGATAAAATAAAGAGTTACCTGCTGTCTAGCCTTAATTCCATCATATGCACAAAAAGATCGATGCAATGTTGACTAGCAAGCTGTGAAGCATATATCCCAACCAAATCTTCACGTTGATTTGAAAATAAAAACATCACATACCTGCCATTGCATTTCCCATTGAAGATTGGTAAATGATATATCATTGCATGAGAAAATTTCCAATCAATCGCATAAGCTATAGAAATATGCACACATAAAAAGAATGAAATATGCAGGCATAATATGAAATATAAAATGAAGCAATGCAAATGTTATCAATTCTAAAGAATGCACATAAGAGGTTACAAGTAACATGTCACCCAGGAGATTCTCACAATTAAATGACTCAGCCAAGACCGCCCTATCAGCTCACCATCTTTGGTTTGAGAAAAATTATCCACACAAACAAATCCAGTTGAAATGATGTTACAGAATGACACTTTTTGAGACATCAATGAAACACAAAAACACTTACATGTTGAGAATCAGATCCCCAACGATCATAAGCTTCTCTTCGAAAGCATCTTTAACTTGGTCTAAAAGCAAATATCTTAGCAAAAGCACTAGATGTGCCCCAAAACGCACCATCTGAGAATCATCATGAGGCCTGGAAGATAGCACAATATTCATTAATTTTACAGAAAACGCATATAAACATGTGCAATCAAATATTAAATTGGAGGTTTTTCGCATTATCTCGACCGTTTGCTTTTGCATCAAACAATAAAGCGACAACGCCAGCCATTGATAAAATTAAAAAATCAATATTCACAATCGGACAAGTATGAAGTCATTCCCAGAAGCAAAGATGTCAAAATTTTAATATAATAAGTCGGTTCATGTTGCTTCCTGGCAGAAACTCGCCCACCAGTACATATTGGTTTCAAAGGATAATCATGGTCAATTCTTCATTACAAAACCAATTAGTAAGATGAAGAGTGACTCAAATATAATGCACTCCGCCATGAACAAGAATCATACAGACTTTGTCCATGACAAATATAATTTGGCTCACTTTTTGGACCTGATATAACTTGCTCTCGGATATCATCATGTTAAGATCCATCACGAACCCAATTGGCAAGGTGAGGAGTGACCCGACAAAGTATTTCAAACATTATACACTTATATTTTTTCAGTGTGAGACTTAAACAATACAAGAATGTTGGCTAATCATAAGGGAGGGAGAGGACACTACCTAAAGACGTTTTCATCGTCTTCAGAGGGTGATATCCAAGACCATATAAGATCCAACAGATGTGGTATATCACCAACCATAAGATCCATCTGTCCACAAGGCCCAGTCATAGATTAGCAAATAATAATGTATATGCAAAGTGACAAACAATCAAAAAAAATGGAAAAAAGATACCCATAACTTCAGCAATATAACACCAAACAGCGAAACAAATTCATGAACAGGCTCGTAGCCATGGGCGACAAGTAACAATGAGAAGCATGAATAGATTATAAATAATTTAAAGAAATAAGAGTAAAAACCAGATCATAACTTTCTGAATATAAGAAAAGAAGATGAAGACAGCTACAGAAAACGAGGCTCGAGGAAGATACATCTAAAATGACATAAATGTTGATCTGCTGAAAAGGCAATAAGAAAAACATGCACGTCTTATTCAATTAAACATTGTATCTGTGCAGCATTGCAAATGCATTAGAAGCAGAAAAAACTAAGTGCGCCAGCAGGAAAAACTAAGTGGCAGCCTTGTATGCAAATCTGAACTATCAAACTGAAAGAAAGCTAAATAAGCAATGCATCCCAGCTCCTGATGACAAATTTCATCAGCAATGGGAAAGCAGAAATAACTGAACTGTAAAGCTGCCAAACATATTACATCCAGCATTGGGAAAACGGATAAAAATGTCATGGTGTAGAACCGTATCAATAGCTAGCAATTGATAATTCCTTATTTTTTTATATTAGAGGTGGAGAAATCAGCTGCAACTTTGGAGGTTAAAACTGTCAGCTGCAATAAAGGAGGAAGTTGGCTAAGTCTGTGAGGAGGAATCAGGCTGCAGCACTGAAAAAATTCAGCTTACTCCTGGCGCATATGGGTCACTCTGCCAAGATTCTGCTGTGCATACAAGTCATTGACTTAGAAACTGGGGGAGATCTTGGCCATCTCCCTAAGATTCATTAATAAAAGTCATTATTGACTCTACACTGAAGATCTAGTCAAGTCTGGGAATTCATAAGAGCCATTCTCCCCACGCATAAGAGGCATCAAGCAACTTCCTAAAATTCTAAGAGTCATTCTGACTCTGTACACGAGAAATTGGCAAAGGATGGATTTCGTGAGAGTCCTACTTTTCATAAGGGTCATTCGGCCAGGGTCCTAAGATGCATATGAGTCTTTCCCTTTGCTGTTGAAGCAGAATCCCGAACCTTCCTGTATTTTGTAAGAGTGACTTTGCTAAAACGTAAGAGTCATCATGACACTCAACTGGGAAATCGGCGAAGTATGGAAAACGTAAGAGTTATTCTGCATTTCGTAAGGGTCGGTCTGCATTTCGTAAGAGTCATCTGAGGTCCAAAGTGGAATTTTAGCAAAGAGTGGGGCGCGAAAGAGTCGGCCTACCAATTCGTAAGAGTAACTATGAATTTTGTAAGGGTCATTCCCTTCGCGAAATCAAGAGGCAAGCTTGCTGCGTGGGGGAAGGCCGAGTAGGAAGGAAGGAAGTTCGGCGCGTGCTATAGCTGCTACTGTTCGAGTTTTCTGAGTTTTATTTTCCGTCTGTTGCTGTTACTGTAATTTTGTTTTCTTCTCCTCGCTGTTGTTAACTCTCGAATGGCAGGGGAAGAAGCTTTTGGTGATTGGGACAGGGGAAGGAGAACCATTGAAACTGCTAGAGTCTGGTACTTCAATGAATAAAAGTCTCTTTTCCGCTAACCGAATTCGGCATTCAATAGTTGGATAGTAGTTTGAGTGTGATTGTATTCAAGTCTGTTATTCCTATTATTTGTTTGCTGCCTTGGTTGTTAAATCATAATCCTCCCTCCACACAGTTGCGCTTATATAGGATGGTGATGAAGAAGAAGCTCCAGCAACAGGGGAAAATATAATAGATTTCGTTTTCCCGTCTTGACTTTTAATTTCCACACTAGCTGTTGTACCTTGCATTACCATCTCCCACTGTTCTTCAGTTGGCTCAGAAATTTCCCCTGCATTACTTTCTGCCAAGCGAGTGTCTCTCACTTCCTCATCACAAGGTTCCACACAATCCCAAACCATGAGCTTGTAACCTTTTTCTGTACACTTATGTCCAGGCTGAAAATGTTGGCCACATTTAAAACATAATCCCTTGGCTCTCCTGTCCTCATACTCTCTAGATAAATTTTTAACTCCTCTCCGCCATGGTACAACCTCTACTGCTCTCTCTCTTTCTCTTCCGGCAGCAATAGAAACAATTTTCACAGTGATGGAATTTCCTTGCCGCCCCATAACACCAGTTGTTACTCCCCTTCCCCGTACATCAATAGGCTTAATAATCCCTTTCACAATTAACTCTTGCTCAACTCATCTTGAAAGTGTAAGCAAATGGGCTTTAGTTCATGGTTCATGTGTAGAACAGTACTACCAATCTCCAAACGCAATCCACCAATGAACAAGCTTACATACCATTTTTCCGTTAAATCTGGTATGTGGAGAGCCACTAGTTCGAACCCGTTGGTGTAGTCGTCCACATAACCAGTTTGCCGTAAGCCTTTCAAAAAAATCAGCGGATCATCGGCTGCAATGTCATACCTTCCAAGGAGCTCATCCTTTAGGTGCGTCCAAGATAATTCAATCTTGACATTTTTCAAAGAAATAATCCTGTTAAACCCTATTTTTATTATTCTGGGTATTTCCGAGTCCCACATCGGAATACTCCTGTATGTATTTCGTATCCTCAATCTATAAAAGGAGGTCTCCGCCTCACTTTGAGGTAAGGGGGTTTTCCCATTCTACATGGTATCAAATGGTAAATTCCATTAAAAAAAAAAATTCTCTCTCCTTCACGGTCTGCCCTACGCGGACACCCCCTCCCCTCCTGCGGGTCTGCCTGCCCTACGCGGCCACCCCCTCCCCTCCTGCGAGTCTGCCCTAAGCAGCCACCCCGGCTCTGCCCTACGCGGCGCCTCCTCCGCCTCGCCTCCTCCGCTACGCCACCTTCCCCGGCTCTCCTAGTCGACGCCCGCTTCCCCGGCGCACTTCCCCGCTGCGCGCGACGGCCCCATCTCAGGCGGGTCTTCGTCCAAGCGTAGCCCCTCCGTCGCGAAGCAGCCCGACATCCTCATCCCTCCCGCTGCCTACTCTGCGCGAGCCAGCGACGTTCCCAGCACCCCTCTACGCTCCGCCCCAACGGCCGGCTCTCGCCTCTCTCGCAGCGCACTCCCAGCCGGCAACTCCCGGCATCGCTCGGCTCCACACCCCTCGGCAACTCCTAGCCCGACAACTCGCCGCGACTCCCGCCCGACCCGCAGCCGTTTCCGGCTACCGCATCAGCCTGCTCCGCACCTGCCGCCTCCCGCACTTGCCGGCTCCGCACTTGCCGGCTCCGCACCTGCCGGCTCCGCACCTGCCGGCTCCCGCACCTGTCGGCTCCCGCTTCTCCAGGCAACCGCTCTCCCTCAGCCGCGGCGCCCCTGCTTCGTCCGACGACTCCCAGCCCACCCTTCCCAGCAGCTACTCTCGGCCCACCCGTCCGCGGCTCCACCAGCGACTCCGCCCAGCCCCGCCTCTCACGGCGCTTCCCGGCTACAGCCTTCTTCTGCGACTATCAGCCTCACCCTCTCCGTTCGGACCTCCGACAGCAGCCATCTTTTTCCGCCGCAGCGCCTCTGCTGCTTCCCGGATTCACCCGGTGCCAATTTGTTTTTTGCGGCCTCTTAGTGCGGGCACGGCGCACAGCTGAACCTGACATCTTCTGCAGATGTCCGAGTCCTCGATGGCAGCTTCTTCTGCTCTGCCCCAGATGATCACCGCATCCACCCGCCTCGTCGATGAGCGGCTCGACTCCACCAACTTCTCCATCTGGCGGAAGACGGTATTGATGTCCCTTACCGGAATGGACCTTGATTCACACCTTGACGATCCTCCACCGGAATCCACCGATCTCAAATATCGTCTATGAAAACTTGCTAACAGCAAGATCTACACCTTGCGGGTCAATTCAATGGATCGCTCAGTCAAAGATGTCACCCAGACTGCGAATACAGTCAAGTAACTCTGGGATTCCTTGACCATCATGTATTCTGAGACCAACAATTTGGCCCGGGTCTTCGATGTCCTTCAGCAACTGTCGCATATCCGTCAGCAGGACAAATCCTTCCCAGCATATTTCATGGAGTGGAAAGGTTTTCGCGATGAGTTACAAGAATTGTGGCCCGTTCCCTAGACACAGACGGACGCTCAGACCCAGAGGGACCAACTCTGCATCTTCAATCTTTTCAATGGTCTCGCTCCTGAGTATGCCAGGACGGCTACCGAGATGCTCGTCAGCCCGTCTACACTGGCAATACCATAGGTGTATCATCGTTTGGGCAAGGCCCAACGCGCTCTTCCCCCGACCACCTCCATCACTGATCACTCAGCTCTCGTCGGTCGTGGCGGTGGACGCTCCTCGAGCAATCGTGGACGTGGTCGTATGGAGGGTCGTCCTCGGCCCCTCTGTCAGCACAGTGGCAAGCTCGGCCACCTGATCGACCGCTGGTGGGTTCTTCATGCCCGCCTCAGCAACCGTGGCAGGGACAGACGGCGGTCCAGGAGGCTCCTCATCAGTTTCAGCTCTTCCACCATCTTTGGACCTATCTATGGCGGACATCCGACTGCTTCACGACTCTCAGACCTCAGCAGGACCCGGTCCGTCTTCGACTTCTCTGGCCCACTCTACTGGTACCGCTGCCTTCGTCGGTCATCGCTCACCTGCCTGGATGCTCGACTCAGGTGCCTCCGACCACATCACCGGTGATGCTGGCATATTGACCTCCTACTGTCCTTATGCCGGTTCCTCAGCCATCATCGTCGCTGATGGCTCCACTATCCCCATTGCGGGCTTTGGTGCATGCTCCCTAACTTCCTTGTTTCACCTGCCCTCTGTGGCACATGTGTCCCGCAGTTCATTTAATCTTCTTTCTATCAGTAAGCTTACAAAGGATTACAATTGTGTTGCCATATTAACATCATTTGTTGTTGTCTTTCAAGAGCGGACTACGAACCGGGAACTTGGTAGATGCCAGCTTCGGGACAGGGTCTACATGTTCGATGGTCCGGCAACAGTCGTCTGCACTTCTGTCGCTGCTAGAGCATTGGATCTTCATTCCCGGTTAGGACACCCGCCCGCTTCCGCCATTCATCAGCCTTATCCAGATTTTAGTCAGCATCTTTCTTTTCATTGTGAGTTTTGTTCTTTTGCGAAACACCATCGTACTTCATACATTCCTCAGGTGGATACATGGGTCTCACACCCTTTTGATCTGGTTCATTCAAACGTATGGGGTCCTTGTACCATCTTGAGTCATTTAAGGTATAAGTATTATATATCTTTCATTGATGATTTTTCGCGAATGACTTGGCTATACCTCCTTCGAGAACGCTCCGCAGGGTTTTCCACCTTCCAGACATTTTACAATGAAATTCATAACCAATTTTCAATCTCTGTTAAATGTCTCCGCTCGGACAATGGGCGTGAATATCTCCCCACTCCCTTTCGGCAGTTCCTCCAGACGAAAGGCACCATTCATCAGACCTCTTGTCCTGATACACCCCAGCAGAATGGAGTGGTCGAGCGGAAACACAAACATATTCTAGAGACTGTTTGTGCCCTTCTCTTCTACCGACAGGTGCCTCTGCTCTTTTGGGGCGATGTCATCCTCACTGCTACTTATCTTATAAACTGTCTTCCTTCTTCTATCTTTCAGGGGGAGACTCCTTTTTCGGGCTCTGTTCTCCTCTCTCCCTCCTCACTCTCTTCCACTTCAGGTGTTCGGATGCCTCTGTTATGTTCGTGAAACTCGTCTCGGCCTCTCCAAACTCTCTCTCAAATCCTTCCGGTGCATCTTCCTTGGCTATTCCCTCACTCAGCACGGATATCATTGCTTCTCACCGGACCTACGGAGGTACGTCATCTCTGCTGACGTCTCATTTGTTGAGAGCTCTCTGTTCTCCCTTCCCTCTCCTCATCCTGACTCTATCATTGATGATTGTCTTCCTCTCATCATCCACCCTCCTCCGGTGTCTCCCCCTGCTACTGACACCCATTTTGGTAAGGCCTACTCACATCATCCATCCATTGTATCCCCTGTCCCGGCCAATGACACCGTCGTCCCCGCTTCGTCCGTTGCTCTTGTCCCGCCCCAGACGACTTGCCCATTGCCCTCCGGAAAGGTACTCGTTCTTGCCAGAGTACTCCTCTATTTGTATCTTCATATAGGAGTCTATCAGCTCTGGAGACAGTATCTATTCCTCGCACAGTTGGTGATGCAAAAGCTCACCCGGGATGGCTAGCAGCCATGCAAGATGAGTTGCAGGCTCTGAAAGAAAACCATACTTGGGATCTTGTCCCTCTTCCCGCAGGCAAACAGGCAGTTGGCAGCAAATGGATTTACACCGTCAGGCTGAATCCCGATGGCACTCATCATCGACTCAAAGCCCGCCTTGTGGCAAAAGGATTCGCACAGACTTACGGTATTGACTATTTTGATACTTTCTCTTCAGTTGCCAAGATGGCCTCCGTTCGGTTATTCATCTCTCTGGCAGCTCATCATCATTGGCATCTTCATCAACTGGATGTCAAAAATGTCTTCCTCCATTGATTTCTTGAGGAAGAGGTTTATCTACAACAGCCCCCCGGATTTTGCGCCTCCAGCATCGAGTCTCAAGTCGGTCGACTCCACTGCTCTCTTTACGGCCTCAAGCAGTCTCATCGTGCTTGGTTTGGCCGCTTCAGCACTGTCGTCACCAACTTTGGGCTCTCTCGCAGCATGAAGGACCACACTGTGTTCTACAGAACGACATCTGTTGGTTTCATCCTGTTGGTCGTTTATGTGGATGATATCATCATCACCGGCAGCGACTCTGCTGGTATCACCCACCTCAAAGGGCATCTTCACCAGCACTTCCACACTAAGGATCTCGGTCCTCTCACATACTTTCTAGGCATCGAGGTACCCTATTCTCCGGACACCATCTCGCTCTGCCAACGGAAATATGCGTTGGATATTCTGCAGGATGCTGGGCTGACACAAGCCACTGCGGTGGACACTCCTCTAGAGCCTGGGGAACGGTCTCTTTATGCCTCCTCGGAACCATATTCACACCCAGAGCGGTACCGTCGACTAGTGGGCAAACTCAATTATCTCACCATGACTCGCTCCAACATTGTCTGCGTTGTTGGCAAAGTGAGCCAGTTTATGGAACATCCGACCACCTCTCATTGAGATACTGTCCTCCGCATCGCCAAATACATCAACCGAGACCCTGCCCGTGGTCTTCGCTACTCTCAACATTCTCATCTAAATATTGAGGTCTTTTGTAATGCTGATTATGTTGGTTTCCTTGCTACTCGAAGATCTACTTCTGGGTTTGCCGTCTTCTTGGCCGGCAACCTCATCTCCTGGCGCAGCAAAAAACAGACGGTCGTCACTCGCTCCAGTGCGGAATCCGAGTACCGTGTCATGGCTACCGTCACCACGGAGATCATTTGGCTTCAACATCTCCTCCAGGAGCTTAGCTTTCCTCCGCAGACATCTGCTCACATCTGGTGTGGCAATCAGGCAGCCACCGAGATAGCTTCGAATCCCGTCTTTCATGATCGCACGAAACATATTGAGGTGGACTGCCACTTTCTTCGCCACCACCTAGAGCATGATCACGTCCACTTTAGCCACATCCCGACGGCGGATCGACTTGCTGACATCTTCACCAAAGGCCTACTAGGGGCTCGCCTAGCCTCGTTCAATTCCAAGCTGGGCCTCCACAGCATCTGCGGCCCAGCTTGAGGGGGAGTGTGTCTGATCTTGTATGATTTCATCTTCCTTTTTGTGGGACTCGTTGTCCAAGTTGGGCATGTCCAGCTTGAGGGGGAGTGTTAAACCCTATTTTTATTATTCTAGGTATTTCTGAGTCTCACATCGGAATACTCCAGTATGCATTCCGTATCCTCAATCTATAAAAGGAGGTCTCCGCCTCACTTTGAGATAAGGGGGTTTTCCCATTCTACAAACCCAATGGTGCGCAAGACCTTCCATACATAGTTGTGCTAACGACACCTTCATTTCCTCACGTACTCCATAAATTGAGAAGTACATTTCTGCTCTCACTATCCATGAGACAGGATCCTCTCCAGAAAATAACAGCATTTCTAAAAGTTTTGTTAGTTCTCGTTGCAACTCATCTTTCGGAAATGGCTTCCTCCTTCCAGGCTCTGTCACAGGCACAACTCAGTACTACTCTTCTGTCACAACATCAGTTCAAACACAGCTTCCACCTTCCGCAACATCACTTTTCCATTTGTCTTCTGTGCGTCGAGATTGTTCCTCCAAAATCGGAACTAACCTAGAAAGAAAAGTGGTTAGTTCTCGAACCTGAGTTTCTAATCGCTGGAGTGAACTCTCATGCCGCAACTGTCCAGCTTCTTGGCGCTACATTCTAGCTTACAGTTCTGTAATCACCGACTCCACTTCAGCTACTCTGGACTCCATAGGCGTGGACATGAGACAACCAAAGTGTGCCTCAAATTCCAATCTCTTCCAGAACGATCAACCGGAATGGTGCTCCGCTCTCAATGAAAGCACCAAATGATAGGGATTGAACAAGAATAGAGTAGTTCTTTGTATTAAGCAGCAGAAAATCTGTAGGTTCGCTTTTGGAAAAACTAACCGAAGAAAAAAGAGAAGATTCTTGGGAGTCACTCCTCCGCAGGCCTCCCGCACGCAGGCAAGCCAGAAAACAGGATGCCTGATACCCCTCCCTCACCCGCGGGATTCCCCTTTTATAATTCTAACTAACAACTAAGATAGAAAATTACATCTATGCCCCTTTCTCAGCCCTATTCCTCCTTTGATTTGTGTGCAGAATCAGATGCCTCTTATCAAGGATTGTCAATAATGACCTCGTATTTAATGATGAGGGTATTGAAGGTTTAATATGGGGAGCATGTGCTACTACTACAAGGGTTGCACGGTCTGAATGTAATTTTAAATCAAAATCCAGCTTAGCAACGTCAACTTCTTCCAAATCATGCGGTGCAAAATTTGCATGAGATGTTCATGAGATGAATGATGTAGAAGAGAAAGGATTCAAAGGCATATGAGTCAAAGGGTGCAACGATAATGCAGCTTTTAATGATGATGAATTTGATGATTAAGTTAAAGAGGGTTAATTATTTGGTAATGGTTTGGTTGAGACAGTTAATATATACATTAATTTGTATCATTTCAGTTGAATTTGATTTTTTTAAATTTCAAAAATTATTGAAAACTACGAATACTTAATCATGTTATTTTACATAGCATGTGGCATGGTTTTGAGAGGCGTGCCAAGATGCATCCTCAAGAGACATTTGCGTCTTATTATGTCGTGTGCCTTTGACAACGATGTGTAAGATTCATGTCTCATTACAAAATCCACCAACCTTATGAATATTGAATCAAATGTGAAATATTTTTCAAACCCCTCGTTGTGCTAGCAACTCATGAGGTAAAGAGGAAAGACGACAATATTTCGACAAAAGAGATCCCAATCCAATCGGTGTCTATGCATGTGATGTTTGGCCCCTTTTATAGAATATTTTCATTTGACATAAGAGGCTTCAGAGGATTATAATGTTTTTCAAGCATTATGGAGTTTAGGAGTGTAACGTTAGTGTGTGTAACACGCTGTCACCAACCCCAAGCTTTAATGCAATCATTAAAGCCTTCAACGATGAATTTAAGCATATTGGTAATCATCACATGATGTGTAAACCGGCTAGACGGTAGCTTAATGGATATTTAAACGACCAAGGAAGTATTTCATACATCATTTTTTAAATGACCAATTGTATAGCATTGACATCTAATCATATAGTCGACTCTAGTAAAACAATATAAAACATATAGGATTTAAGGCATACTTCCAACAAGTTTGCCTTGTTGCCAACAGGTACACCAAGAGAGACGTGGATCGCAAGAGGGCCGAGAGCCGCACCAAGGCACCCGATTCTAAGGATGATGGAGTGACTCCTAAACAACATTGGGAAAGTTATGTGAAGGCACCGCAAGAAATGTTAGCTAAGAAAGCAGCCAAGGAGGCCTTGGAAGAAGGTGCTAGCGGAAAAAGAAATAAGAAATAGTGGAAACATTATTTGATATTGGGAGGTAGTGAAGAGTGGATGGATGGATGTGCCTCTGTTCTGACAATCGTTTTAAGAGTTGGTTTGCGTTGTTTCTCTCTTCAATCCTCCCTCTATATTTTAGAAATATGATTGCAAGAGTGGAACCATTGCTGGTTGTGATTTTCATCTGAGAGCTTTGTACAATTGTTTGAACCTCCACACGAGGCATCTGTGATGAAACACTACATGTTGGGTGAAAAAAAAAGTATGCCCAAACATATGACATTGATTATTTTGACACATTCTCTCTGACCGCAAAAATGGCCACATTGCAGCTGTTTATCTCTTTAGTGGCCGCTCATCACCCACCCTTACATCAGTTGGATATAAAAAATGATTTTCTGCAATGTTATTTGGATAAAGAAATTCATATAAAGCAATATTCTGGGTTAGTTGCACAAAGGGAGCAATCTAAGGTTTGTCACCTTCGATGATCATTATACAGACTCAGGCAGCCCTTATGTGCTTGGTTTGGCCAGTTTTATACTGTGGTGGCTGACTTAAGACTTTTTCAGAGCCTAAATGATTCGTCGGTGTTTTATCATCAATTGGTTGCCAGAAGTATTCTGCTAATCGTTTAGAATAAGGCATTCTCCTCATCTAAAAAGTATAGCAAATTGGTCAGGCAGCTGAATTATTTGACCATGATTGACCTAATATTGCGTCCACAGTGAGTTAAGAGATCATGGAACATCCGGCAAAGCTTCACTGGAATGCAACACTTGCATCATTAGATAGGTCAAGAAGGAACCGGGGTTGGACCTACTATATTCTAAACATGGTCATGCCGACATCGAGGTATTCTACGATGCTGATTATACAGGATATTTATTCTCCAGGAGATCTACATCTGAGTATGTTGTTTTTGTAAGAGGTAATTCGATCTCCTGATGAAGCAAGAAGCAAATTAGTGTACCTCACTAAAATTCTGAGATTGAGTATCGAGCCATGCATCGCGTGACCACAAAGATTTTATAGACGCAACAGCTTCTGCAAGATATTGATTAGCCTACTGAGATGCCTGCGCATGTTTGGTGCGATAATTTGGCGACCATCAAGATCTCAGTCAAAGAGCTTTTTATGAGCGGGCGAAACACATTGAGTTGGATTGTGACTTCGTCAGGAACAACCACGAGAAGAATTGAAGGGTCTTGGGGACTTCAAACAAGTCTAAAAGCAATAGCAAAACCAAAACTCAGACAACAGGATCTATCCGGTAGAGGTTTGAAAAAATGAAACACACAAGGATATAAATATAATACGTATATTTTCACTTTTGTTGATCCTTCTATGCACTTAATAAGGATCACTAAGCAGTGACCAATGAGTTCATGCCTCTGCAGGTAATTCACTAGCCACATGAATCATAAATCATATCTTCAAGACTTCCCGAACTCTCTACAGCATGTCAGTACCACATAATGTAAAAGAGAAAGAGAAGAGGCAGAGTCTTAACCACTGGAGTTCTAACACCTTTTATAGTCCTTCATTTATGAAGGTTCTAAGGGATACAATGAGGAATCCTTTCAAAAAATTTCAATGGCTAATAACAATATGTTACAGTGTTTATAACTGTTGGAGTCTGCATCCCACATCGGACATGAGGTCCGGTGTGGTCTTTATTATTTATTATAAATACACCCCAAGGGCTCCTTAGGAGAATAACCTTGGGGGTTCGGGTCTCTCTTTTATCCCTCTACATGGTATCAAAGGGAAGTTAATCCCGGCCCCTCTTCCTCCCATTTTATTTCCCCCTTCATCTAGGGTTCTTTTTATTTATCCCCCGTGGGGGGGCGGCGGCCCTAATGTAGGGTTAGTTTTTTTTTTCTCAGCCGCCGCCCCCTCCGGGCTCGTTTCTCCGACGGGTCTCCCCTGCCGGCGCCTGCTTCCTTGCTGCGCGCGGCGGCCCTCCCTTCCCGGCAGGCCCTCCCTCCCATCCGCCTCTTCCCTGCCGGCTCCTGGTCGCGCAGCCCTCCAGCGCACGGCGGCCTGCTCTCCCGGCGCGCTTCCCATCCCAGCTGCCCCCTGTGGCCTTCCCCGACGGCGCACCTCCCTTCCCGGCGGCCTCCTGCGCGTCGCTCCTCCTGCTGTGGCTTCCCGGCTCCAGCGGCGCCCTCCTCCTGTTGGTTTCCCGCTGCCTCCTCTGAGCGAGCCGGCCCCGACATCCCACAGCGGCGCATCCCGTCGCGCCGCCCGTCGCGACGCCTCCCGACCCTTGCGCGCCTCCCTTCCGCGACGGCTCCCTGCTGCGGCTTCCCGACCTCCGCCGCCCTCCCGCGGTGCGCCCTCGTCTCGGCAGGCCCTACCTCCGGCAGCCCTCCTCCCGCGGCTCCCGGCGGATCTCCCTCCAATCCGGCGACCCCTCTCCGGCGGCCTCTCCTGCTGCTCTCCGGCGGCCGGATCCGGTGATTTCCGGCCAGATCCGGCGAGTTCCGGACTGTTCCGGGCAGATCCCGACTGCTCCGGCCAGCAACCGGCCTCCACCCGTGCCGGCCGCTCCACGCAGGTGGCCTCCTCCAACTTCCAGCGCCGTCTCCCGGCCTCCTGCACCCTCGCCGGCCTCCTTCTGCGGCATCCCCGCCTCGCCGGCATCTCCCGGCACCTCCCGGCACCCGCATCTCTCTCCGCCGGCACGTCCTTTCGCTGGCACAGCAGCTCGACCACCTCTGATTTGGGGCCCGTTGGCGCCGCCAGTCCCGCAACAATTCTGCGGAATCCCCGCCTCCCGTCGCCGGCCCCGCAAGTGCGGTTTTCCCGGTGCTAGTTTGGATTTCCCGGCGTTTCAACGACCGGCCCCACTAGTGCGGCATTCATGGCGCTCCGCCAACCAGCCGATCTGAGTGGTTTCTTCTGCTGCGCCCGCAACCTCATCCATCCATCATCCTGCGGAGGAGCTTCGATCGTGAGGGGGAGCAGCAGCCTGACAACTTTTTCTATAATTCTGCTTTCTGTCGTCTTGTTTTATCATCAAGATGGGCATGTCCAGCTTGAGGGGGAGTGTTAGCGTCTGTTTTTATTGTTTTCTTTTCATCATGTGTCCAAGCTAGGTACACCTAGCTTGAGGGGGAGTGTTGGAGTCTGCATCCCACATCGGACATGAGGTCCGGTGTGGTCTTTATTATTTATTATAAATACACCCCAAGGGCTCCATAGGAGAATAACCTTGGGGGTTCGGGTCTCTCTTTTATCCCTCTACAATAACGTATACCATTTCTTAAACTCGACTCGCTTAATCATTGAACGTTTCAACAATTAATGCAACTCATTCAAACTATGAAACACATCACTTAAATGATATGATAGTCAGGTCATGATAAGTTACATGGAAATTGAAGTGAATAAAGTAACAGTAGAATATACACCATATCTAGGGGTGTGCAGGATTGAATTAACCGATTTAAACCGACCGAACCGAACCGCCTTAAACCAGTAAAATGTGGTCTAAATCGTTTAATCAGTTCAAATCGGTTGATGAATATTATATATTTCGGCTTTCCGGTTCGATTCTGTTTTGGTAACCTTGACCGCTCTTAACCGATCTTAACCAAAACTAAACAATTAAATAAATATATAAATCATTGTTGAAAAGAGGAGTGATGGCTAACTTTCTATGATCAAGAATATAACATAAATCATTATTGATTTTTGAATATATTGAAATGCAATAATGTTGGAACCCATTTAAGTGTAAATGGGTGAGTCCCACATCGGACTTACCCGTCTTGTATATTGGTGTCCCAATCTATAAAAGAATATCCTCACCTCACATTGAGGTAAGGGGAATTCACCCACTTACATGGTATCAAAGGGATTTTAATCCCGACCCTCCCTCCCAGCGGCTTCCCGGTTCTGCCCGGCCCCGCCTTTCTTCCCCCTCTGGCCTTGCCCCTTTCCGGCAGCCACCTCTCCTCCCGGCAGGCTCTCCCTCCCGGCGAAGCTCCTCCCTCCCGGCGGGCCTCCTTCCCGGCGCGGCACCCCTCCCGGCGCCCTTGCCCTCGCGGCTCCCTCGCCCCGTCGGCCCTCGCGCCCACGCCCGCGCGGCTCCCTCGCCCTCGCCCGCGCTCTCGCCCCCGCACCATCCGACTCTGCAGCAGCTCCCTTCCCAGCAGCGGCTCCCGCCCGGTCCGGCGCTCCCCAGCCCATCTACCAGCAGCTACCCTGCGGCCTTCCTGTGCCGTCGGCCCAGCTCCCTGGGTTAATGGCGGGCGTGTCCGCCCGCGGCCCTCCGGCTTCACCTCCGGCCGCCAGCTTTCCGGCCGGGCCGCACCCTCACTTCCATTATCAGCCTTCCCGGGCACCTATGCACTCAGCCGAGCGGCTCTCCCATCCTCCATCATCGGCTCTACCGCGCAGCGGTCCTCCTTCCTCCAGTACCCGTTACCGGACCACACTCTCGCCGGAGGAGCTTGCTTTGGTAAAATCTTATCGCGCGACTGCGCCACCATCTTCTTCTCTAGCTCCACTTGCTCAGACTGGCAACTCCACCGCCTGTGTTTCTCATCGCCAGACAGCTTGGATGTTTGACTCCGGTGCGTCAGACCATCTCACAGGGGACTCTGGTATGTTCACTACCTATCATCCGTACACCGGTGCCTCTACCATTACTGTTGTTAATGGCTCAACCATCCCTATTACCGGCTATGGCACCTGTTCCTTGACCCCGTCTCTTCCCCTGACGTCGGTCGCTCATGTTCCTCAAAGTCCCTTTAATCTTATCTCTATCAGCAAACTCACCACCGAATTGAATTGTGTTGCTATTTTTAGCTCATCTGGTGTTGTTTTTCAGGAGCGGAAGACGAATCGGGAAATTGGTCGAGGTTATCTTCGGGATGGGGTTTACCTGTTTGATACCCCATCATCCCTTGCTTGCTCATCCACCTCCGCCCGAGCCCTTGACCTCCATTACCACCTTGGCCATCCACCGCCTTCCACCCTCCATAAACTTTGCCCCCAATTCGGTTCTCACCTCTCCTTCCATTGTGAATCCTGCAAGTTTGCCAAACATCATCGGACGACGTATGCTCCTCGCCCGGAACCACGTGCAGTGACTCCTTTCGCTCTTGTTCATTCCGATGTATGGGGTCCTTGCCGGGTTCCTAGCCAGTCAGGGTACCGTTATTATATCACCTTTATTGATGATTACTCCCGCATGACCTGGCTTTATCTTCTTCGAGATCGAACGGAGGTTCTCTCAACCTTTCAGACATTTTTTCAAGAAATCCAGACCCAGTTTTCTCTCCCTGTGAAATGTCTCCGCTCTGACAATGGGCGCGAATACTTATCCACTCATTTTCAGCAGTTTATGAGGGCCCACGGCATCATCCATCAGACCTCCTGTCCTGATACCCCTCACCAAAATGGGGTGGCCGAGCGGAAACACCGACATATCTTGGAGACCGCTCGTGCCCTCCTCTTCCACCGCCAGGTCCCTCTTCTTTTCTGGGGGGATGTCATCCTCACTGCTACTTACCTTCTCAATCGTCTTCCCTCCTCCATCCTTCAGGGGGAGACTCCTTTTCATACCCTGTTTCCCTCTCTCCCTCCTCATTCCCTTCCTCTCTGTATCTTCGGATGTCTCTGTTATGTCCGGGACACTCGCCCTAATCTCTCCAAACTCTCACCCAAATCCCTTCGCTGTATTTTTCTCGGGTATTCCCGCACTCAGCGCGGGTACCGAGGCTTCTCTCCAGACCTCCGCCGGTATATTACCTCTGCCGACGTTTCATTTGTCGAGAGCTCTCCTTTCACTCTCCCCTCTCCTTCTCCTGACACTACCATCGATGACTGCCTTCCGCTCATGGTTCACCCGCCTCTGATGTCCCCTCCGACCGGTCAACTCTTTGGCCAGACCTACTCTCGTCGTCCTTCCACTGTACCTCCCGTCCCGGCCGAGGACACCATTGTTCCCGCTTCGCCTGATGTTCCTGCCACACCTCCTGAGGATGTGCCGATTGCGCTCCGGAAAGGTACTCGCTCGTGTCAGAATACTACTCTCTTTGTATCTTCTTACAGGGGCTTGTCGGCTCTGGAGACCGTGTCGCTTCCTCGAACGGTCGGTGAGGCCAAATCTCACCCCGGGTGGCTAGCCGCAATGAGAGATGAATTGCAGGCGCTGGATGCCAACCATACTTGGGATCTTGTTCCCCTTCCGGCAAACAAACAGGCGGTCGGCTGTAAATGGATCTTCACGATCCGTCTCAATCCCGATGGCTCTCTCTGCCGCCTCAAAGCCCGGCTTGTCGCCAAGGGATTTGCTCAGACGTATGGCGTCGACTACTTTGAGACCTTCTCTCCAGTCGCCAAGATGGCCTCGGTCCGCCTCTTCATCTCTTTGGCTGCTCATCATCACTGGCCCCTCCATCAACTTGACGTTAAGAATGATTTTCTCCATGGCTTTCTTGACGAGGAGGTCTACCTGCAGCAGCCCCCTGGTTTCTCTGCCTCTGGTGCCGCCTCCCATGTCTGTCGTCTCCGTCGCTCCCTCTACGGCCTCAAACAGTCCCCTCGCGCCTGGTTTGGCCGCTTCAGCATTGTCGTCACCGCCTTTGGTCTCTCTCGGAGTATGAAAGATCACACCGTCTTCTTCCGTACGACGGCACACGGCTGTATCTTGCTTGTAGTTTATGTTGATGACATCATCATCACTGGGAGCGACTCAAGAGGCATCGCCAGCCTCAAGACGCATCTTCACCATCACTTTCACACCAAGGATCTTGGACCCCTCACGTACTTTCTTGGCATCGAGGTCTCCCGAACTGCGGACACTATCTCTCTCTGCCAGCGCAAGTATGCTCTTGATCTATTGCAGGATGCCGGGTTGAGCACCGCCGCCACCATTGACACTCCCCTTGAGCCTGGGGAACGCTTCCTTCATTCCGACTCGGCACTCTTTCCTCATCCTGAGAGCTATCGGCGCTTGGTCGGTAAACTCAACTACCTCACCATGACGCGTCCCGACATTGCATGTGCCGTTGGCAAAGTCAGCCAGTTCATGGAGCATCCCACCTGCTCTCAGTGGGATGCTGTCCTCCGCATTGCCAAGTACATCAAGAGAGATCCTGCACGCGGCCTTCGGTACTCACATCATGCTCACATGGATGTTGAGGCTTTTTGTGATGCGGACTATGTCAGTTGCCTCGCTACCCGCAAGTCTACTTCGGGATTCGCCGTTTTCTTCGCCGGTAATCTCATCTCTTGGTGCAGCAAGAAGCAGACTGTGGTCTCCCGTTCTAGTGCCGAGGCAGAGTATCGAGCCATGGCCACTGTCACTACTGAGATCCTCTGGCTTCGTCATCTTCTCCAGGATCTCGGTTTCCCGGCATCGACTCCTGCTCATATCTGGTGTGACAATCAGGCCGCTACGAAGATTGCCTCGAATCCCGTCTTTCATGAACGAACGAAGCATATCGAGGTGGATTGTCACTTTCTCCGCCACCATCTGGAGCAGCACCATATCGGTTTCGGCCATATCCCGACGGCCGATCAGCTTGCCGATCTCTTCACCAAAGGTCTTCCCGGAGCTCGTCTTGAGTCTCTCACTTCCAGGCTGGGTATTCACAGCCTCCCTGGCCCAGCTTGAGGGGGAGTTTGAGATTGTCTTGCTATTCTTTTTATGTGGGACTCTATCCAATCTGGGCATGTCCAGCTTGAGGGGGAGTGTTGGAACCCATTTAAGTGTAAATGGGTGAGTCCCACATCGGACTTACCCGTCTTGTATATTGGTGTCCCAATCTATAAAAGAATATCCTCACCTCACATTGAGGTAAGGGGAATTCACCCACTTACAAATAACATATCTGATGATTAAGTGAACATAAGTCATTAAACCACATCGAAATTGTCCCCTTGCATTATTGGAACCCCTTTAAATCTTTTTCATGTTGATGGTTTGGTTTTTTATTAAACTATTTCCTTAATTTTAATATTGAATTGATCATTTTTTCAGAGATATTCTCTCTCAACTGTTTATTTTATCATTTTATCCTGATAATTGCATTATCTTAGAACCTTTGGTTATGAAAGTTTAGAGTTTTAGCCTTTTTTTATGAATCATGTTAAACCCAAATTTATTATATTGGGTATTTCCGAGCCCCACATCGGAATACTCCATCATGTATTCCTTTTTACTCATCTATAAAAGAATGCCCCCACCTCGCATTGAGGTAAGAGGAATTCGCCAACTCAAATCACTTTTGCATCATTAACTTTTTCCCATATTTTCTTAACTGATATAAACCACTCTTAACCGATATAAACCGGCCGATTCAGTTTATGTCGGTTCTAGGCTAACCACCCGCCAATTTCCATTTACACTTAAAATAATTTTTTTTTTTCAATCGCTCAGTTGAAACCGGAGTCCTTAACCGATTTTATCTGACCGTGTGCACTTATATCTCCACCAAGTATATCACATTGTAGAATGGGGAAACCCACTTACCTTCAAGCTGAGGTGGGGCTCTTCTTTTATAGAATGAAAATGCGGAATGTACAAGGGAGTATTCCGATGTGGGACTCGGAAATACCCATAATAATACAAAAGAGGGTTTAACACTCCCCCTCAAGCTGGACAGACCCAGCTTGGACAACGAGTCCCACAAAAAAGAATAAGAAGACACCACACAAGACCCATAACTACACCCCCTCAACCTGGGTGTCAGATGTGGTGGATCCCCAGCTTGGAACTAAGCGAGGCAAGGCGAGCACCAGGGAGGCCTTTGGTGAAGATGTCAGCAAGCTGGTCTGCCGTCGGAATGTGGCTAAAGCTGACATGGTTGTGCTCCAGGTGGTGGCGAAGAAAGTGACAGTCCACCTCAATATGCTTCGCGCGTTCATGGAAGACGGGATTCGAAGCAATTTTAGTGGCTGCCTGATTGTCACACCATATGTGAGCAGAAGTCTGCTGAGCAAAGCCAAGCTCCTGGAGGAGTTGCCGAAGCCAAAGGATCTCGGTAGTGACGGTGGTCATGGCACGGTACTCAGACTCGGCACTGGAGCGAGAGACGACCGTCTGTTTCTTGCTGCGCCAAGAAATGAGGTTGTCTGCCAAGAAAATGGCGAACCCAGAGGTAGATTTCCGAGTGGCAAGGCAGCCAGCGTAATCAGCATCGCAAAAGGCCTCAATATGCTGATGAGGATGCTGGGAGTAGTGAAGACCACGGGCAGGATCCCGTTTGATGTACTTGGCGATGCGGATGACAGCATCCCACTGAGATGTGGTGGGATGCTCCATAAATTGACTCACTTTGGCTACCGCACAGGAAATGTCGTGTCGAGTCATGGTGAGATAATTGAGTTTTCCCACCAATCGACGGTACCGCTCGGGATGGGGGTATGGAGCCGAGGAGGCATAAAGAGACCGTTCGCCAGGCTCCAGAGGAGTATCGACCGCAGTGGCCTGAGTCAGCCCAGCATCCTGCAATATATCCAATGCATACTTCCGTTGGCAGAGGGAGATGGTGGCAGAGGAGTAGGAAACCTCGATGCCGAGGAAGTATGTGAGAGGACCAAGATCCTTAGTGTGGAAGTGCTGGTGAAGATGAGCCTTGAGATGGGTGATACCCACAGAGTCGCTGCCGGTGATGACGATATCATCCACATAGACGACCAATAAGATGCAGCCATGTGGAGTCGTCCTGTAAAAGACAGTGTGGTCTTTCATACTGCGGGAAAGCCCAAAGTCGCTGACGACCGTGCTAAAGCGGCCAAACCAAGCACGGGGAGACTGCTTGAGGCCGTAAAGAGAGCGGCGGAGACGGCAGACACGAGATTCAGCGCCGGCGGCACAAAATCCGGGGGGCTGCTGGAGATAGATTTCTTCCTCAAGGAAGCCATGGAGGAATGCATTCTTGACATCCAATTGATGAAGAGGCCACCGATGATGGGCGGCGAGAGAGATGAATAGCCGGACAGAGGTCATCTTGGCAACCGGGGAGAAGGTATCAAAGTAGTCAACTCCGTATGTCTGAGCAAAGCCTTTGGCCACAAGGCGGGCTTTGAGGCGATGGAGAGTACCATCGGGATTCAGCCTGACCGTGTAAATCCATTTGCTGCCCACTGCCTGTTTGCCTGCTGGAAGGGAGACAAGATCCCAAGTATGGTTTTCCTCCAGAGCCTGCAATTCATCCCGCATGGCTGCGAGCCACCCGGGGTGAGATTTGGCCTCACCAACTGTGCGAGGTATAGAAACCGTCTCCAGAGCGGACAAACCCCTGTAAGAAGATGCAAATAGAGGAGTACTCTGGCAGGAGCGAGTACCTTTCCGTAGGGCGATGGGCAAGTCCACAGGTGGCGGAGCAGGAGCAGCGGACGAAGCGGGAGCATCAGTGTCACTGGCCGGAACGGGGAAAACAGTCGAAGGACGGCGGGAGTAGACCTGACCAAAATGGGTGTCAACAGGGGTTGACGCCGGTGGAGGATGGAGGAGAGGAGGACAATCATCGAGGACAGGGTCAGGAGGAGGAGAGGTAGGAGGAGGCAAATCCGGAAGAGGCTGGATGATGAGGGGAAGACAGTTATCAATGGCAGAGTCAGGAGGAGGAGAGGGAAAGGAGAATGGAGAACTTTCCACAAAGGAGACATCTGCGGAGATGACATACCGGCGAAGGTCCGGGGAGAAGCAGCGGTATCCGCGCTGAGTGCGGGAATAACCGAGGAATATGCAGCGGAGAGATTTGGGAGAGAGTTTGGTGCGGCCAGGGCGAGTGTCACGAACATAACACAAGCAGCCAAACACTCGAAGAGGGAGGGAATGAAGAGGGAGAGTGGGGAAAAGAGCCCGAAAGGGAGTCTCCCCCTTAAGGATAGAAGAAGGAAGGCGATTGAGGAGGTAGGTAGCAGTGAGAATGGCATCGCCCCAAAAGAGCAGAGGCACCTGTCTGTGGAAGATGAGGGCACGGGCAGTCTCTAGAATATGTCTGTGTTTCCGCTCGGCCACGCCGTTCTGCTGGGGTGTATCAGGACAGGAGGTCTGATGAAGGATGTCATTCTCCCGGAGAAACTGCCGAAAAGAAGTGGAGAGATACTCGCGCCCATTATCCGAGCGGAGACATTTGACCGAGATAGAAAAACGATTCTTAATTTCATGAAAAAAGGTTTGGAAGGTGGAAAACACTTCGGAGCGTTCCCGAAGAAGGTAAAGCCACGTCATTCGCGAATAGTCATCAATGAAGGAGATATAGTATTTATAGCCCAAGTGACTCGGAACGGTACACGGGCCCCAAACATCGGAATGAACCAGAGCAAAGGGGTGGGAGGCCCGTGTATCCGTGCGAGGAATGTAGGAAGAGCGATGATGTTTTGCAAATGAGCATGACTCACAATGAAAAGTAGGAGTCCTACTGAAGTCCGGAAACATCTGATGAATGGTGGATGCAGGCGGGTGCCCTAATCGGGAATGGAGATCAAGTGCCCGAGAAGAGGTAGACGTGCAAGCAATGGGCGCTGGCCCCTCGAACATGTAGACCCCGTCTCGAAGCCGGCCTCGACCAAGTTCCCGGTTCGTAGCCTGCTCCTGAAACACAACACCAGAGGAGGTAAATATGGCCGCACAGTTATAATCCTTAGTCAGTTTACTGATGGAAAGCAGATTAAAGGGACTGCGGGGCACATGTGCCACAGAGGGTAGGTGTATCGAGGGAGTCAGGGAGCATGCGCCGAAGCCCGCTATGGGGATAGTGGACCCATCAGCGACGGTGATGGCTGAAGAACCGGCATATGGGCAATAAGACGTCAACATACCAGCATCACCGGTGAGGTGGTCGGAGGCACCTGAGTCTAGCAGCCATGCAGGGGAGCAATGGCTGACCAAGGCAGTGGGGCAAACAGTACGGGGCAGAGAAGCCGAGGAGGGAGCGGGGCGGACAGAGGCTGGTGGATCATGAGGCCGCCTGAGGTCGGTCATAGACAGGGCCAGAGACGGGAAAAGAGAGGCGACAGTCAAGGACACGTCCCGGACCGCGGGCTGTCCCTGCCGCAGGTGCTGAGATGGTCGGCCATGCAGGACCCAACATCGGGCGATCAGGTGGCCAAACTTGCCACAATGGTGACAGAAGGGACGTGGACGACGTGAAGCACGACCACGTCCCGAGGAGTCCGCCATGGAAGCGGCGTGAGCGGAGGCAGCGGGCCGGCGGGATGATCGGGCGCAGGACGTGCGCGTGCTGGAAGGGCTGCCGGAACGAGGGCGCTCTGCGGGGATGAGGGCGTGCCGCCGGGAGAAGGGCGCTCTGCCGGGAGGGTCCGCTGGGACAGAGGCCGAGGGCGCGTGCTAGGGTGAAGGCGGCGAAAAGGGGGGGGGGGGTCGCAGGGCGAGAGGAGCGGGGGCGCTCGGGAGGAGCGGGGGCGCTCGGGAGGAGCGGGGGCGCTCGGGAGGTGCGGGGCAGCGGGAGGCGCTGGAGGCGCTGGAGCTGCGGGAGGCGCTGGAGCTGCGGGAGGCGCCGGGCGAGGGTGAGGGTGCCGGGGCGAAGCGGGGCGAGTCGCCGAGAGCGGGACGTCGAGGGCGGGGCGCCGGGGCGAGTCGCCGAGGGTGAGGCGCCTGGGCGGGAGGTGCCGGGAGAATGGAGGGCCGCCGGGAGGTGAGCCGCAGGGGCTGGGCGCGCGCACGGTGGGGGTTGGCCGGGAGCGCCGCTGGGAGGGAGGTCTGCAGAGGCTGGGCGCGCGCACGGTGGGGCTGGCCGGGAGCGCCGCTGGGAGGGAGGTCCGCTGGGAGGAGACGACGGAGGAGGCGCGGGCCGCGTCGGGGAGAGAGAGGGCCGCCGGGGAGAGGGCGCGGGCGCCGGGCGAAGTCCTGCTGGGACGAGGGCGCACCGCGGGAGGACAGCGGACGCCGGGAGGAAAGGTGCGCCGGGAGGGAGGGCCTGCCGGGAGGGTGCAGGCCGGAGAGGAGCTGGGCAGGGCAGGGCTGCGCCGGGATCGGAGGGGGGGGGGCCTGCCGGGAAGAGCTAGGGCAGCAGGGAGAGAGGCGGGGCCGGGAGGACGTCGGGAAGCCGCGGAGGAGGGAGGGTTCGGGATAAAAAAAAAATCCCTCTGATACCATGTAGAATGGGGAAACCCACTTACCTTCAAGGTGAGGTGGGGCTCTTCTTTTATAGAATGAAAATGCGGAATGTACAAGGGAGTATTCCGATGTGGGACTCGGAAATACCCATAATAATACAAAAGAGGGTTTAACACACATCATGCAATATACTTCACCCACCTATATCTCACTATGCGACATTAGACTTGAGGGCATTATCGCTTTCAAGAATAACCTCACACTCCGCTATGTTCATACAGCAGGGCACCTTGTCGATGTGTTTAAAGTGGTTCAAGGTCACCAGTAAAACTCATGTGTAACAAACTAAGCAAGATAAATATATAATCTCAGTTCGAGAGGAAGTGTTAAAGCAGTTATGTACCCTGTGCATGAGTGTGTCCCGGTTCATTTTGTTTGACTCAGTTCATCCTATTCACTTATTCCGTGTTATAAATTTTGAATCTCCGGCCAATCTTTGTTAAAAAGACTGCTATCTCACATGAGAGACGGTTTATGGTTTTATTCCTTCTACAGATTACATTTAACGTAGGAACCAAAATCATGGCCTACATTCTATGTCAAAGCAGACAAATTGAACGAGTTTATAGGAAAATGTGTTCTACATTTATACACCCTTTTGGCACTAGTAATCAAGCCAGGAATCCCAAGGGGTTTCATGATATGGCAACATGGGTGCACAAACACTACCAATCAACTAGTCTAGATCATGAAACCCTTGAAATTGACCCAAGTCATGTAAATGTTTCACCACAAACCAAGTGCTTGCCTGAATTTGGCGCTGTTGTTCCTTGCATCCACGAGCAACAACTTCATGTACTGTTTCACTGAACCATGCAAGGTGAGTGCTACAATGGATAAAAATTAATAAACAAGAAAAGGAAAATGAAATTCGCATCATTACCGTGAGTGGAGTTTCTGAAGAAGAGAAGCAATATTTTGTGGTTGCTGATCTTGAACTTGAAGTGGCCAATATTCTGGTCCAGCTGAGGTCTGTGAAAAATGATCTACAAGTGCCTGACTTTTGTCCATAGAATCTTCGTAACTTCTGAACAGATCCGTCCTGTCTGGTTGCTTTAGGCCTAATTCTAAATCTACCTGAACGTCAAGCCATGACTTGGCCAGTGCCCAGCATGCTGTCTGAATAACCAAAATGAAGTGCATCAATTATTAGACATGGCCATAAACATCACTAAGCAAGAAAATAAATTATCAATGTTATGGTGAAAGTGTTCCGATCAACACTTAACAAGGAGTTCGAAATGCTGAAATCTGGCAATGGTAGTTAAGGTTTCACATATGGGGACCAAGAGCAGAATTGCATCAAATCAGTGAACCAAAAGACCAATCTCAAAAGATGCTCACTCAGTAAAGAAGCAAGATTTTCAGGAAAGGAAATGAAAAAGGTTACTGGTTAAACAAAAACAAAACATTGAGTTTTTTGGGGGCTACAAGACTCCAGTGACATGCCATGAAACGGTCGAGCAAATCGCCAGGCTCATATAGCCACCAGTTAGTGAAGTAACCAAAAATTAGAGGTTTGGTTAATTCTAATGCCCCATTTGGTAACTAGGAAGTGTCTTTTAAAGAAGTGAAAGTGCAAATGGGAAAGTAAAAATGAAATGAGATTTAAAGTCGTATTTGGTATGCCAAAAAATACCTTCCATTATCTTAAAATTATTATTATTATTATTATCATTATAATTACTCCGGCTATAATATAGTTAAATATTATTATTAAAAAAAATCTTATTAGAAGCAAATATAATTAATATAAAAATATTAAAAACATAATAATTTATTAGTTGAATCTATAACATTTAAAAACATAATTAAAATTTTAAAAACAATTAAAAGTAAACATATAAAAATTATAAAAATATTTTTGATATGGAAATATAAAACTAAACAATGAAACTTAAATTTAAATTACTATATCAACAACAAACAAGCCTTAAACCCGTTTAAATGGGATCGACTACATGGCTCAAACATCGTCAATTAGCTCTATCAAAGGGCATACATTCATTGAAACCATTAACATCAATATTATTTTGGATCCCTTGTCTTAGTGTCCAAGGTCTTCCCCTACTTCGCCTAATTTATGTATACATCACCAAGTCTCCTCCTCAAGGTGGACATGCTCAGCTTGGTACATAAAAAAGAATAAAATAAAGGGCATCCTCGTATGCGCCGTCCGCTTGTTTTGCTTCGACCTCCTCCGTGTGAACACCCCATGATGGAAATGATTGAGAAATAATTACCGGTGCTGTGGAATATGCACCAACATATGAACTCTCATGTTATTGATGACCATTGCTTGATGTAGGATGAAACGACAACCGACGAACGACCTCAAAATGGACGAGGTGAAACAGCACCTGAATAACAGACCCAAAAGGTTGGGTGGAATGGCACCCAAATAGCAAATTCAAAAGGCCAGGTGGAACGGCGCCCAAATAGCAGACCCAAAGTCAAGTGAAACGACGCCCGAATAATAGACCCAAGAAGGTAGGGTGAAACGGCACCCGAATAGCAGACCCAAAAGGAAGTATTTCTAATCATTACCAATAGTGGTGCACCAACAATGAGACCCAACATAGATCTAGGAAGCAGCAGAGAGTCCTCGATAAACAGATTTGGGAGCGGTGTAGCAGACCCAAAAGGAAGCATTTCTGATCGTCAGCAATAGTGGTGCACCAACAACAAGACCAAATAGAGATCTAGGAAGCAGCGGAGAGTCCTCGATAAACAAATCTGAGAGCGGTGTGTGTGCAGGGATCCGCCGACGTTACAGAAGAAAGGCGCTCGTCTTGCTGGATGGTGGCGCAACATGGGGGCAGCTGAAGATTGCTTTCTGCTTGGGGGATGCGAGCCCGGAGGGGCGTGCCTAGTGTGGAAGGACTCCGAAACACCTACACACAGAGAGTGAATAGAAAGAAGGGGGCATGGTCCTCCTGGAGAGAGGGATCCATTCTACATCCTAGCAAGAGGGAGACATGCTTGATGCGCGCTGGCAGACTACGTTGTGTTCATAGAGGAGTTACCCCCTGGGTGTGTAATGGTTGGACATGTTGCAGTGGGAGTTGCGCCAAATTCGTTAACACGGCAGGAGAGCGGTTGGGTGCACAACTACAGGGGTTAGGGGGTTGTCGCGTATGTTGCGGATGACTGGGAGGCGCGCACACAAAGAGGTAGAGAGGCCGACAGGGGGTGGCGCCAAACTCATCAAGTGGGAGGCGTGTGGAACAGGGGAAGGCACTGGGAGGCGCGGCTGGGGTGCACACGACGGGAGACAGGTGTTGCAATCGCTGGTACTAAAAACAAAGGGAGGGGATGCATGCCCAGAACGCCCGACAAAGGGAAGGGCGGTGGCAAATGAGTAGGCCCTGCTGGCTATGGGGGTCGTCACCCCCCTCGGGGGGAATACCTAGTCAAACCTAAGAGGGAAGAGGGGTGGAGGATTATGGTTTGGATCCTGCTCTGATACCAAGTAGGAAGAGAGGCCCAGAAACACGAGACATGGATAATGTCAATCTTATATAATTCCCAAGTTGGCTAAATCTTATATAATTACATCACATGTATATAGGCATGGCCATGCACTTAGTCAAAACTCAATTAAGGATCATGATGTCATAAACCGTCATATGGGTGGACACATCTTATCTTGGTTAATCAAACCCCTCCACTTGATAAGTGTCATATCCAATTACCTTTTATTAATCCATATTTTCAAATGACTTTAGATAGGTATCTGTTTCGGTGCGGATGTGCGTCGGGTTACGCTGTTCCGCCAGGACGCGTTCGCGCGTGCACCCGTCAACCCGAGGGGATGGGCGCGCGGCTTGTGGTCCCGCAGTCCCGCTTTCCAAGGGCGGGCGGCATCCGTCCCTTATTCAGGGGCGTCTGCTCCTTGATCGAAACCGGGATGATGGGATGTCGGCTCCTCCTTCCTTGGACGTCTCCTCGGAACTTGTCGCCTAATCCGGGTCTCCCTCATAGACTTAAGAATGTTCGTGAATCTCGTTCCCGGCGCCATATCTTCATGGACACCGGTTAATTACGCTGCTTCCGCCCGGACGTTCCAAGGAGTCTGGGCGGGGCAGCAACCTGCGGTGAGAAGGCCGGGTGGCTCTGGGTGCTGGGGGCGTGTCGTAACACTGCGGCTCTGCACATCTGTCTTCCGTCCCTAATAGGGCTTCTCGAAGGCATGATGGCCTGAGGCATCCCGTACTAGGTGCGGGGAACTGTGTCACCTGAGGTTTTCCTCAGCTTCCCGTGTTTAACACGGGGTATGCCGCGAGTTTAACGTCCAGCGGGGACGGCATCGGACCGATCAACACGAAAAGTGGATCAGATGACAGAACCCCTTGCGGGGAACCTCCGACGCTGGGGCCAGCACATGGGCGGCTTCCCAAGTAACGTGGAGTGGAGTGAAGTGGCATGACCCCACCGGGATGTGGCGGCCCGGGTAAGGATCAGGATGGATGATGAAGTGAAGAGCTTGGACCCCAGAGGGGCTTCCTACGTACCGCGCGTTAACACGGATCAAAGTCAACGTAGTTCGGGCATACAGTTTAACGTCATGCTGGACGTCGGCAAGCCGACTCACGAAGAGGTCGAGGCCGTCGGGCGGAGGATTGAACCGAACCACCTCGCACGGAGGGGGATGGAACGGCCGGATGGATCACAGTTTCACGTCATGCTGGACGATAAAAGGGGAAATGGAAAAGGGGGGCTGTGGGGAGGCACCGTGGAGATACACACGGGCAGTCTCCCACAGGGGCGGATTCATAGGTGAATCAACGCAAGCGTGAACCCTGGAGGGGTCCACTGATGGACGAACCGACGTAAATACGACCGGGACGACCAGGTGGTGGGCTTGGACCTCAGGGAGGCTTCCTACGTACCCTGTATAGAAGACAGGGATCAAAGTCCACGTAGTTCATTCTGTCAGGACTTACGCACTTGGGGCAGCCCGGATGCTGCAAAACTCAGTTGGAAGGGACTTGGACCGAAAGCAGAAGACACCTCGATCCCAGTCAGACCCTCTACTGGCTTCGGCAGTGGGGAGGCGCAATGGAGATACACATGTGCAGCCTCCCACGAGAAACTAGGGGTTTGTAATACCCTGCCCCCGTAGGGAAAAGCCACTCCCATTAAATCGTCCCTAAAGAGGGGCAATCCCGACATCCCTGCAGGGACGAGCGGGTGGGGGCCACATCCAAACCGGGGGGACCCTGCGTGCGGAGCACGGGATCAGGTTGCGGACGGTTTAGCGTCTTGCCAGACGAAGTACAGTTTAACGTCATGTGTTGAGGACGAAGCGGACGGTTTAACGTCTTGCCGGACGAAGTACAGTTTAACGTCATGTGTTGAGGACGAAGCACTTGGCAGTTTAACGTCTTGCAGCGCGGACGATGGGGGCTAGGCAGTTTAACGTCGTGCAGCTTGGACGGATGTGCAGTTTAACGTCATGCTGGACGAATATGCAGTTTAACGTCATGCTGGACGTATGCGCAGTTTAACGTCATGCGGGACGAATGCGCAGTTTAACGTCATGCGGGACGATGGGTGCATGTCACTTCGCACGAACCTGGAGGGCCGCACGGGAAGACAACGCACGGTGCGGGCACCCGGGATGAGAATCATCGAGTGCCACACAGGCGGGTACCCTTAGGAGGTCAACGGGGACGACCCTGGCAGATTGCGCGCAAAAAGGAAGCTTTGCGCGCAATACTGCGGGCCGGCGCGCAATCGGGGCGGCTGGCGCGCAATTGGGCCAGCGCCTTGCGCGCGGATGCTTGAGATTGCTCACACCGGGCTTCGGATAGCGCGCGGGGGCAACGGCTCATTCTTTAACGAATGGCCACTTGAAAGAAGGGGGGGTGCGCGCAATCAGGCCGGATTGCGCGCACCCCGGGGGCAATTGTGCGCAAGCGGGTTCTTTTGCGCGCAAAGGCCTTAGGGTGAGTTTTTATTCAAATGAAAGGAGCCAGCGGGGATTGCGCGCGAAGGCGGACCCCGAGGCTTTCTTGCGCGAAAGAAAGGAGGTTACCTGAAGTTCGTCATTGCGCGCGGAAGGGGTTGAATTGCGCGCACGAGAGACGTTTCGACTTCCAGCAACCTTTGAAACGTTGGGGGTCGCCTTATATTTATAGGCAACCCCGGGCGCGGAATCCAGGGTGCGAGCGCGAAATTCTCCTCGCGGGCGCGGAATCGGGCGCGGCGCGCAAGGGAGTCGCGCGGACCCGCGGCGCGCAAAATTGCGCGCCGGACCGGCGCATTGCGCGCATCCCAGGGGGTTTGCGCGCGGAACATCACCTTTGCGCGCGGGCCTCTGAAATTCCGCGCAAGGCCTCCGGGCCCTCCGAAACATCCTTCCGACTCCAAATATGAACTCGCTTTCCGCATCCGGAACTTCGTTTGGGAACAACGGACTTTTCCGGCGTCTACAAAAGCCCCCCCTCGGAATCTGATCGGCGAGAGGTCGCAACGATCGGGTTCCGAGGGAGACGCCGGAATGCCGAAGTCCTGGGCGACGCGGGACTGTGGCGCGCAAAAATGGGTGTCGGGCGCGAAAGCGGCCGATGCGGTCGCGCAAAGCCTTTTCCGCGCAGCGCGGACCACGGCCTCGCCTATAAATAGGGGCACTGGGTCCCTCCGTGCCGTACACTGGTCTTCCGCGCGATAAGCCTCTTTGCTCTCGTGCGCGAAATTGGCTTTTCCGGCGCGGAATTCGCTCGCTCGTCGCGCAAAACCGTCCGGACTTCGCTCTGTTTTTGCGCGAATACCCGGGGTTTTTCGCGAAGGACTTCCCGATTGCGCGCCGTCCACTAGGATTGCGCGCCGCCTCTCAAACTTTTCCACCAGCCTCGTCCGATCCCGCACGCTTCATCCCTTAACCCGCACGACTCCCGAATCTTCTGAGATGGCCGCGCACAGAGGAAATGAAGGGGATGCCGCCACTCGCAGAGCCGAGATGGCGACGAACGAGGAGGTTTACGGAGCCAAGGAGATTGTTTCTAACAATCAATCCTTGTTCGACTTACTAACGCCGGCCCAGAAGACATACCCATTGTCAGACAACCTGCCGCTCTGGAACTTTGGCCTCCTGGATGAGGTTCCAGTGCCAGGGTTCGAGATTGATGCGCCGCGGACCTGGGTGACCCGGGAGGACGAGCTTCTCCGTTATAACATCACCAACAATGGGCATCCTGCCAGGGAGACCAGACACTTGGATGTCTATGTCCTGAACCCGAGGACGCGAACCATTGATGGGGGTGAGCCTACTGCGGAGAATTCTCCAGCCCTCTACTCGAGCATATATCGCCAGAGCGTCACGGACGACACCAAGGGCTGGCTGAAGGACTGGGACTTGCGGTCTGGGGGCAACTTCACCAGCGAGTGGGCCTGGGCGTTCTGGGTACGCCACACTTGCGATCACTTCGCAGAGGAGCTGCGGTACATCGGCCTGTTCGAGGCGGTGTGGACGTCGCAGTTCCACTTCTACCAGCAGTCTGAGCTCGGGCCGGAGTTGTTCACTCGCTGGTCCCCGGATACCAACACCTTCCATCTTCACCATGGGGAGGTCGGCATCGGTCTCTGGGACATCCACTGCATCGGAGGTATCCCGCTGGAGGGCTACCAATACGATGAGTTCCTGCCACCGAAGAACATCTGGGAGGACAGGTCACGGACTCCCATCCTGACCTGGCATCTGCTTGACCTGGCTACGCAGCGGCTCGGGATCCAAGACTTCCAGAAGGACATAGCCTACAAGGATTGGTTCGGCCAGTTCCTGGAGCATGACCCGGCGGTCAAGATGCCAGGCAGGGGGAAGCGGTGCCCGACCGCAGCTCAGAGGAGCCGGAACGGGTCGTACTGGCGGGTCCTGGAGACGGGCGATTACCGCTCATGGGGGTACCGCGTCATCGAGGCCCGGGACCCGAACGTCCGGTACGCGGCGTTCCTGGCCGCCTTTCTGAGCGGGTGGCTCCTGCCAGTGCGGGATGCGAGGATGGGCGTCCGCCCGGCGACACTGGCGATGGCGGGAGCCATGGCTGCCAACAAGAGATACAACCTCGGGGTCCCAGTACTGGCGAGGCTGTATGCCATTCTGGGACGCATCTCACGAGGGGGGTCGCCACGAAGGATCTGTGGGCCCTTTCAATTCTTCCACGGATGGGTGGCTGCTCACCTCGGTGGGTATACGTTCCCAAATGCCATCAGTCCTCCGGGCAACGGCCTGCGACCCTCCCTGCTGAACATTGCGGGGGTCGCTCCGATGACCCTCAGTGAGTAGGGCGTGAGGGTTCGGATTGGCAATCATGCCAATTTCAACTTCAGCCCGTTCCCCACTCCTGTCGGCCAGATGATCGACAACGGACAGGGCCCGCTAGAGCAGCATGAATATTTCCTGAACATGCGGGGCGGGGTGCTCGTGGCTCGGATCGACGGGAAGGTGATCTGCGAGCCTTACGTGCCGACCCGGTTCGCCAGGCAGTTCGGGTGCCTTCAACGGATGCCGAAGAGGGTATTCACTGCTGTTCGGGAGGAGACAAACCCTTGCGTCCTTCGCCAGATGTGGCTGATGTTCGTCGCCTTCGGCTCTGGCGACGTCATCACTCTCCCTCCTACCGGGATCGACGCAGGCTTGGCAACCGAGTATGCCGAACACTGGGCCATCGCGTACCCTGAGGGGCTTCTACGGAAGCCAGTTCGGCGGCTCGAGGTCACCCGTGCGGAGACCGGGCATCAAGGGAGGAGGCGAGGTGCCGCCACACGGGGGAGAACGGAGGCGCGCCAAGCAGCGGGGCCGGCGCGAGCAGGGACTTCGGCGGCGGGCGCATCGCAGGCTGCCGCCACGACCTCGGCGCCCAGAGAGGGGGCGCATGCGTCGGTCGGGGAGCGGCCCGGGAAGCAGGTGAGGCGTCTGCTCGAACCCTCCCACGATGCGGTCTTCCCGGCGCTGTGGTCGGCCTGGATGACCCTGCGGCAGTCACTGGGGACCGACGTCATCTGGCGAAAGATACTCAGAGAAGGAATCTATCTGCCAGAGGTCGGGCGCCTCCAGATCACCGACAGGGTGGACTTCAACCGGCAATATGCATATCTGACGGCCATGGACGAGTACGCGCGCCAACGTGGTCAGCGTGCGGAGCCATCCCTTCTGGTGAAGGTGATGCTCGGTCTCGAGCCCGCTCCAGAACAGATGCCGCCGGGAGAAGATGACAGTAGCGACTCCGAGGAGGAGGAGGAGACGGGGGAGGATGAAGGCTCCGAGGGAAGGTCCCATCGGGGGAGCCCACGGGAGAGTGGCGAGGTGGCCGGCTCTGACAACGTTGATGTCACTGAGCTCCTCGAGGTCCGCTTCTATCCCTACTCAACTTGCTTCATCCATTCTCTTATGCAGCTTCTAACCCGTTTCTCCATCCTTCTCAGGAGCACACGGATGTCGGTCAGGCGTCCTCAACAGGAGTAGGAGAGGCGCCAGCAGGACAAGGCGGGGGCCAGGCACCCATTATCGAACTGTCAAGCGCTAAGGGGTCCCCTGCTGCAACTGTTCCTGCGGCGACCGGGGTAGCGGAAGATGACGCTCCGAACTCCCGTAAGTCTCCCTACTTTACTGCTGGTGCTTGCCATTGACGATCCGTGACTAACCATGGCATGCCCCGCGCAGTGATCTCAACATTGGAGGCTCGTCGGGTTGCCGAACCCGGGCCATCTACGAGTGGACCAGTGGTGGACATGCCGCCTGCTCCGGAACAGACCTTCCAAACCGAGCCGGCCCCACCAACTGATGATCAAGGGGCTCCGGACATCGGCGGTGCTGACATCGGAGAGAGGTTGGGGGCTGACGAGGGTGTCAGCGCCGCTGGGGAGAGAGAAGAAGGTTGCCCGGATGTTGGGGAACCTATCCCTCGTGAGGACCTCCCAGGGGCGGACCCTGCAGCAGACCTGCTGGCTGCCTTCCCTGCTTACCGGCCTGCCGACCCCGAGGAGATGGATGACTCGGACGCGGAGGCGGTCGAGGATAGCCGGGTAACGCGACGCTGGGGGTGGAAGTGCATCCAGCGCTTCCTCAAGCGAGACCCATCGGAATGGCTGGGGCGCATGGGATCACTTCAGACCTGGCTGCGCTTCCTGTGTGCCGGGGGAGCTGATGCTCAACGCCTCCATCTGACGGTCCGTGATTTCATGGCCGAGAAGATGCGCGAGAGCCGCCGGCGTGCCGACGTCGCACAAAGTCGGGACATGTCGGAGAGCACGCAGGCGCTCATCGCGGCAGAGCAGGAAGTCCGGCGCCTCGAAGGGCAGGCGGCAGAGAAGGAGGCCTTCGTCGCAGCATGTACCGAGCTTGTGGAGCAACTATCGGCACAACTGATCGACGCTCAGGTACAGCTGACGGAGGCGGGCCAACAGATGGTCACACTCCAAGTCGAGCGGGAGCGTGCACAGGCCAGGATCGACGAACTGCGTGCTGCGACCGCCGATGAGGAGAGGGCACGCAGAGAACGAGAAGTAGCCCTGGAGGCCGCCAGCCAAAGGGTAGCGGCATTAGAAAGACTTATCCAGCACGCTAATCCTTAGGGGCTTTGTTTTTTGCCATTCCTAGAACATTTTGCTTCCGTTACTCAATATTTCGATCCATTTGTATGAATCAATATATTTATCTGCGTCTTTTGGCATACTCAACCACAAATTGTCTCGCGGGAGTGTTAACCAAGCATCAGGCATCCATAATTGGGCCTGGGTTTCTGGAGAAAAGAGGGAGGTCATTCCTAGGAAAGGAGACCTCAGACCTAACCAATGTATCATCCCCCAACTTGTTCCAACACACGAGCGGGACAACGCTAGGGGCGTTGAGATTTTATCCGAACATAGGGAAATGAGAAAGGGTGAATCGCGTGTCCCGAATCCAGACATCCACAACGGTCGGCCTTCCAGGAAATGCCCAAAACGGTAGGCGGACAGTGGATCGACCATAACAACTGCAATAGACGGACCGAAAAAGGCCATCATTCATATTGCAGGAGGCGGACCACATGTCATCATGAATACCGCTTTGGGGTTCCTTCAGACACAAGGGTGGAAAATCCAGATCAACAGGGCATGCGAAGCGTGGGGCGAAGTGACGATTTGTTCGGACAGAATCCAACGCTCTCAAAATTGCGCCACCGTGGGGAAAACGTATTAGGCGGATGCACTAAATCTGGCCGTGAGTCACCTCAATTCTCAGACAGAACCTCTTTGACGAGGAAACTGTCGCTTCCCATCATTGCGATGGGGCATCCCGAGCTGGGTCGGGGAGAATATCACAACTGCACCACTCTACCCGAAGTCAGGCCAGACGGCCGGCGGCGAGGAGGGGCGGGACTTAGCGATCCCTGAGGCTGGACCCGAGTTGGAATGCCCGGGCGTTCCTACGTACTCCATCAGGCTGGAGATCAAGCCACACGTAGTTCTGAGAGTGCAGTTTAACGTCATGCAGGACGTAGGACCCCATTTGGGGAGATCTTAGTTTAAGGTCGTAGAGCTCGGACCATGGGGCTAGATCTTAGTTTAAAGTCTTAGAGCTCGGACCATAAGGAGAGATCTTAGTTTAAGGTCTTAGAGCTCGGACCATAAGGGGGGATCTTAGTTTAAGGTCTTAGAGCTCGGACCAGAAGGGAAGATCTTAGTTTAAGGTCTTAGAGCTCGGACCATAAGGGGAGATCTTAGTTTAAGGTCTTAGAGCTCGGACCATAAAGGGAGATCTTAGTTTAAGGTCTTAGAGCTCGGACCATAAGGGGAGATCTTAGTTTAAGGTCTTAGAGCTCGGACCATAAGGGGAGATCTTAGTTTAAGGTCTTAGAGCTCGGACCATAAGGGGAGATCTTAGTTTAAGGTCTTAGAGCTCGGACCATAAGGGGAGATCTTAGTTTAAGGTCTTAGAGCTCGGACCATAAGGGGAGATCTTAGTTTAAGGTCTTAGAGCTCGGACCATAAGGGGAGATCTTAGTTTAAGGTCTTAGAGCTCGGACCATAAGGGGAGATCTTAGTTTAAGGTCTTAGAGCTCGGACCATAAGGGGAGATCTTAGTTTAAGGTCTTAGAGCTCGGACCATAAGGGGAGATCTTAGTTTAAGGTCTTAGAGCTCGGACCATAAGGGGAGATCTTAGTTTAAGGTCTTAGAGCTCGGACCATAAGAACTCAAAGCACGCCACATCGTGGTCATATCCCCTGGATATGCGAAGATGCACTGAGGGATAGTGTCAAGAGTGTCGAGGTTTCGCCTGGTCAGAATGGGAGGTGGAAAATGTGAATCATGCGGCCATTCACTCAAGGACTGGGGGCACCGGTGTAACGATATGGGAGTACTGCCGACCGTGGCGGAAAAGCAGCATCAATATCGCACTAACCGTTGGTGGAATGAGGCAGCAAACGAGCATCGACCGCTCAATCGCAGGATTCATATCGATTTGCTGCCCGAGGCCATTGGGGGTACCGGCCCGAGTCGGTGGGAGAGCACTGAGGCATTGTGTCCGAACCGTTCACGGGGGCTCCACCCAGGGCGTAGACGATGGGTCCGAATGAAAGGGAGCACGAAGCCTTAAAAGTGGAGGAAACCTGACCAAGCGGATCCTGACCCTCCTGGCAATAAACCAGAGTACTCTTGACACCGGTGGACCACGGCAAGGGGTCGGGGAACACGCCTTGAGGGTGACCTGAAGGCGGCGGATTCCCCAGAGAAGGGGGAATCTCTAAGAGGTGGGGGGCTGGACCCGAAGTTTCAAACATCCGGGCGTTCCTACGTATCCCATAAGGATGGGAATCAAGCCGCACGTAGTTCTTGAAGCGCGGTGCAACACAATCGGGCACCAGCGCGGGGAAGAGTGCGGGTCTGACCCTCGCACACAAAAGGAGCGGCATTTGATATTTCTTGTTTGTCCTTAAAGATGAATGGTTTTTCTTTGTGCGGCGACATGCCCGTGATTGAGAAATCTCTGGCGTCGCCACAATAATCAAGCCATGGAAGGCATTGATGAATGGCGTGGTCATTAACCAGCGCCCAACATGAGTGTCCCCTGAGGAGGACATCACGATGCAGTGCCGTTTCTCGTCGGGCGGCCAAGACGATCACAGTTTACGGTCGTGTGGTAGGACCAGACAACACAGTTTAAGGTCGTGTGGTTCGGACCATGGAGGAATCCGCTTATTGCGGTACGGCGGACACGGCGGAGGTGGGAACATACCCAGCCCTGCGGTCACGCACGATTCCAGGAGAAGAGTCTTGGGATAGGGGTCTGCATATGTCCATCACCCGAGGGGCAGAGATGCTAGCCTCCAGATATACTGGGCCCAGAACGCAATTGTTCGGGCGACTCCCTCCTCCTTATGGGGACGAGGGTCCAGCTACGCATGGCCCTTAGGGAGGATATCTGCATATATCCTTGGTGCTCAGATCATGGGAGCCTCGAACGACATCATTACCCTGGTTGGTCTGCCTAACGTGTAGAGGCGTACCGGAGGTCAGTATGAAGAGAGTGTCAAGATTCCACTACAACGCACAAAGGCGGAGTGTGATGAGGACTGCGCAACCAATGTTCAGAGCCTGAGAGAGCTGACATGGCGATCAAGGACGTTGCTGACGCATTCGCAACACAACATCCGATCGCGTCAGCCTAAGACGGGGCAAGCAAACGAGCATCAACCGCTCAATCGCAGGATTCATATCGATTTGCGGCCCAAGACCCACCGGTAAATCGACCCGGAGCGGTGGGAGAGCACTGAGGCATCGTACCCAAACCGCTAACGAGGATCCCTTTGAGTGAAGGCTCGAACAAGAGGAAGCGCGGGGCCTGACAAGCAACACAGGACTTGTCGGGATTGAATCTGACACTACGAGTCATAGACCGAAGCACCCAAAACATGTTAACAGATCTCCGGAAAGGGTCGGAGGACTCACCCTGAGAGCAACCGAAGGGGGGCAGATCCCCGTGATCAACCAAGAGACGGGGCTGGACCTGAGACACAAGCGTCCAGGCGGTCCTACGTATCCCATAAGGATGGGAATCAAGCCATACGTAGTTCTGGAAAGGCAGTTTAACGTCATGCAGGACGATGAGGGGTGTGAGGTAGTCCCACACACGGGGGAGGCGTACGGCGCGGCCAGTAGACCGACGTGAATGAGGACATAATCCCCCGCTCACGCGATACGCCTCGCACAAAAAGGAGGGGAACTGGGGCCAGAGGCCCAACGCGGGATAGAGATTCCCGGGAAATGGGGCTGGGCCTGAAACATGAATGTCCAGGCGGTCCTACGTATCCCATAAGGATGGGAATCAAGCCATACGTAGTTCTTGAAGTGCAGTTTAACGTCATGCAGGACGATGAGGAAAAAAGAAGGGGGGAGCAGAAGGCATCCCCAAACGTGGGGGGGCGTACAGCGTGACGAGCAAACCGACGTGAATGAGGGCATAGCCCCGCACTCACACCATACGCCGCACACCCGGGGGCAACTGGGCCAAGGGCCCGAGATGGGATGGAAATTCCCGAAGGATGGGGCTGGGCCTGAAACACGAGGGTTCAGGCGGTCCTACGTATCCCATAAGGATGGGAATCAAGCCGCACGTAGTTCTTGAGTGGCAGTTTTACGTCATGCAGGACGAATGCTGAACAGTTTAACGTCTTGTAGCTCGGACGTAGTGCAGTTTAGTGTCATGCGGGACGAAGCACTTGGCAGTTTAACGTCTTGCAGCGCGGACGAATGCTGAACAGTTTTAACGTCTTGTAGCCTGGACGAATGCAGTTTAACGTCGTGCAGGACGTGGTGCAGTTTAGCGTCATGCAGGACGAAGTGCAGTTTAGCGTCATGCAGGACGAAGTGCAGTTTAGCGTCATGCAGGACGAAGTGCAGTTTAGCGTCATGCAGGACGAAGTGCAGTTTAGCGTCATGCAGGACGAACGGACACTCAGGCAAAGTATTGCTTGAGGAACCTAGCGTTGGTGGGAGGAGTGACACGCTCACCATCCATAGTCGCATGGGAGTACGCGCCATTGGGATAGACCTTGTGGACAACAAAAGGTCCCTCCCACTTGGGCTCCAACTTGGGCGGCTTCCTGCCGGGGATCATCGGTGCTCTTAGGGCTAGCACTAGATCACCCTGCAGGAAGGAGCGGAGGCGAACCTTCTTATTGAAAGCTCGAGCCATTCTGCTTTGATGCCTCTCCAAGTTGTGCAAAGCGCGAAGTCTATTCTCATCCAGTGCTTCCAACTCGACTAGACGGGCTTCAGCAACTCTGTCCGGCGCTTGCTGGTCGTAGACCGCAGTGCGCAAGGACGGTAACTGGATCTCGATGGGCAGGACGGCCTCAGCTCCATACACCAGGGAATAAGGGGTCATCTGGGTGGAATTGCGAGTCGTCGTCCGATAAGCCCAGAGGGCGTTGGGGAGCTTGTCCGGCCAACTCTTCTTGTTCTGACCAACCATCTTTTGCAGAATGTTAGAGAGGGTTTTGTTAAACGCCTCGATCTGTCCATTCGCCTGCGCATGATAGCGAGATGTATGGTTCGAGCGGATGTTATACTTGGCGTACAACTTCTTCAACTCGGCTGCTCGGAAATTGGTTCCGTTATCCGTGAGGATAGCGTGAGGCACTCCAAATCGATAGATGATGTTGGAGGTCACGAAGTCAGCGATCGAACAGGATTTGACCTCTCTGAGCGGAATCGCTTCTGCCCATTTGGAGAAGAAGTCCGTGGCGGTCAGAATGAACCGGCACTGGCGAGCTGTCGCCGGCGGGTAAGGTCCCACAACGTCCAGTCCCCAGACTGCAAAGGGCCAGGAATACCTTGTGGTATGGAGAGGCTCCGGCGGCCGATGCACAAAGTTCGCATGAACCTGGCACGCATGGCACCTCCTGGCGTACTCGATGCAGTCATGGATCATAGAGGGCCAGAAGTATCCCAACCTCCGAATCTGGTGGGACAGCTTCGGCCCAGTCTGGTGGGCGCCACATGAACCAGCATGAACCTCTTGCATGACTCGTGGGATCTTGACTCCCTGAAGGCAACGGAGGAGAACACCATCAAACCCGCGCTTGTAGAGGATCTGCTCCAGACCGGGACTGCTCTGGAGGACAAACTGCGATGCGCGGCGTCGAACTCGCTCGCGCTCGGCCCGATCTGACGGAAGAATGCCATGTTGGAGGTACTCAACCAAAGGCGCCCTCCAATCACGGGCTGATTCGACTGCTATATCTGGGGTACTCGGGGCTCCGGGCATAGGGGCAACCGTGGTGAGGTTACTTACCAACGGGCCGCGATCTTCTTCCGGGATAACGGGAGCGATGAGCCTGCGGCGCGTCACGCGGACGATCAGGTTGTCCTGTTCAGGTTCCGCAAGTGACGCAGCCAGGCTGGCCAAAGCATCTGCTCGACCGTTCTGCGACCGGGGAACATGGACAATTTCCGGCCGTGAAGGGAACCGGGCCATCAGAAGAAGGGTGCACTCCAACAATGGCACAAGTTCCGGCTTCCTGACAACGTAGTCGCCATTGATCTGCTTAACGACCAGCTCGGAGTCCCCTTTCACACACAGATGGGGCACGTCGATCTCGAGAGCTAACTCGAGGCCGGTGATGAGGGCATGGTATTCCGCCTCATTGTTGGTACAGCCCTCTGACAACAGGAAAGAGTATGGCAGCACGGCTCGCTCCGGGGTAATGAAGACGATGCCCAAGCCCACTCTATTGAGCTTAGGATTATCGAGTCTTCTACCGGTGGGGCTCCGGGAGGCACCGTCAAAGTGCATCTGCCAGCATGGATCGGCTCGATCAACCGAGAGAATGGTCTCATCAGGAAAGCCTAGATCCAGCGGCTGATCCGCGGAGGTCGGGTGAGCGGCCAGAAAGTCTGCCAACGCTTGCCCTTTGATGGCCTTCTGAGACACATACCTGATGTCGAACTGCTGGAGAATCACAGCCCACCGCGCTAGACGGCCAGTCAACATAGGTCGGCTCAGGATATATTTCAACGGGTCTACCCGAGAAACCAACTGTACCTCATGGTGCTGCAAGTAGTGCCGTAATTTCTGTACGGCAAATACGAGCGCCAGGCAGCTCTTCTCGATGGGGGAATACCTAACCTCCGCATCGAGGAGCATGCGACTGAGGTAATAGAGGTTATTCTCTGTTCCCTCGTTGTTCTTCTGGGCGAGAAGGGCACCCAGGGACCGTTCCAGGGCGGTCACATAAAGGACCAGCGGCTTTCCGGATACGGGCGGCATCAGGACCGGAGGTTGAAGCAGGTACTGCTTGATTTCCTCGAAAGCGGTCTGACACTCTTTATCCCATACATAGGTGGCACCTTTCTTCATAAGCCGAGAAAAGGGCTTACACTTGCCGGCCAGATTCGCGATGAATCGGCGTATATAGGCTAAGTGGCCTTGGAACCCTTGCAGTTCCCGGACGGTACCCGGGGGAGGCATCTGGCTAATCGCCCTGATTTTCTCTGGGTCGATCTCGATACCCCGGTATCTTACCACAAATCCAAGGAACTTTCCGGAGGTGACCCCAAAGGCACACTTCAACGGGTTCATCTTCAGGCAGCGAGACCGGAGGAAGCTGAACACTTTCTCAAGATCTTTGAGATGGTCCTGACGCTGGCGCGATTTGACAACCAAGTCGTCGACGTAGCATTCCACCAGTGTGCCGAGGATTGGCTTGAATATGCGGTGCATCGCCCGTTGATAGGTGGCACCTGCATTCTTCAGGCCGAAGGGCATGACCCGGTAGCAAAAGGTACCTTGGGGGGCCCTGAAGGCAGTGAACTCCTCATCCTCAGGGGCCATCCGAATTTGGTTGTATCCGGAGTATCCATCCATGAAGGAGAGGGCTTGGAACCCTGTCGTGGCATCAATCAACAGCTCTGTCACTGGAAGGGGAAAATCATCCTTCGGACAGTGGCGGTTGAGATCGCGGAAGTCGATGCAGACTCTAATCTGCCCGTTCTTCTTCCTGACCGGCACAATGTTGGCCAGCCATTTGGGGTACTGAACTTCCCTCACGAAGTTGGCTTTGATAAGCTTGTCAACTTCGGCCTCAACCATGGCACCATGGGATGGGTGCATCTTCCTGGGAGGCTGCTTGAACCCGCGATGGTTCGCCGGGAGACCAAGGCGGTGGACGGCTACCTGAGGATCTAGCCCCGGCATCTCGTCATAGCCCCAAGCGAACACATCACGGTGCTGCCTGAGAAAGTCCACGTACTGTTGCCGCTCCTCAGAGGGCATGGCGGCACTAACCAACGTGGGTCTTGGATCGGCCTCGGTTCCAAGGTTCACCTGTATTAACTCATCGACCGTGGCGGGGACGCCCTCCTCAAAGGCTGGGGGTGCGTCTTCCATACCCTCTCCACTCGGGGAGGGATCATCCACGGGAGAGACTGCGTTGGAAACTGCATTGGGGCTACCAGGTCCTGCTGGGCCACTGGTGCTGGCGCGGGCGGTCGCGGCCGTCTCATCAGGAGACTCGCGGACCGTCAAGACCATGGCGACGTCCAACCGGTGAATCGGGAGGACGTAAGCGTCATCCAGACCTGCCCAGGGATCGCTCGCAACAGCGACAGGCTCAACCTCACCTGCCAGGATCTGCTTATCCTTGCTCTTGTAATAGTCCGCGTCCAGATAACGGGCTTCACATGAGGCAAAAGGAGAGGCATCTCCTTGAAGCACGCCTACTCGACCATTAAGGGAGTATTTGAGGCATTGGTGGTATGACGAGGGGACCGCCGCGTGAAGGTGAAGCCATGGCCTGCCCATCAATGCGTTATACGCAGTGTCCTGAGAGACTACCATGAATTCGGTGTTGGCAACCAAGTCACCGAACTGGGTCTTCAAACGTATCTTGCCGACCGGGGTTTGCTCGGTGCGGTCGTACCCCTGGACCCTGAGGTCGGAGGGAATCAAGTCATCCTCAGACAACCCCAATCTCCGGAGCGTCCGAGTTGGAATCAGGTTAATCCCGGACCCCGTGTCGACAAGACAACGCCGGACTTCAAGGCCATTGAACTGGCCAGTGACATACAGCGGACGAATGTGTCCCTGTATAGGAGGGTCTTCATCCTTACCAGAGAACGAGATAACTGCCTGACATTCGGCGTCCTCGATCGTTTCGGCGTGAAAGGCCTCTGCAGCCGCAACCTCTGTCTCAAACTGGAGGGGGCTCTTCAGGGCTTCAGCGAGTGCCTCGCGCATCTCAGATGACATGCGCAGAGCCTCAAGGATGGAGAGCCTTGCTGGGATGTCGGCCAAGTGCTTCAGGACATCATACTTTTTGGCCAAGCGCGAGCTCCTGGTTGCAGGAGGTTGCTCTGCGGTTGGTGGCATGACGGGCCTTACCGGTTGGATCGGCGGCCGACTGGTACTTGGCGCATCTCGCTGTTCACTGGTCGCAGTCCGGGAAATGGTCACCGTACTGGAGTCAGGAGGCCGGGATGGACTTGTGGCAGGGCGGAGCTGGTCGCGACGCGGCTGAGGCGGTTCTGCCTGGTCCCACACCACAAACAGTGGCGGGGGCGAATCCGTCATCCCCGGATGGGGAGCCTGCGCACGTTGAGCTCGATCTTGAGCCTGCCGCCTAGTCTCAGTGGCGTGCACGGCCTGGCCGGAGGTACCGACGGCTGTGCCCCGGCGACTCCTGCTGCTGCGGTTCTTCCGACGGTGGCGACGACCGGGGACACTAGGGAGGTCCACCTGGTGTTCTTCAACGTCGGGAACCGAAAAGGGATTTACCAGCTCGACGGTGTTAACCGAAGCGTACCCAATACCGTCATCGGACGAATCATCCATCACCGGGCGGATCCGAGGAGGGACCCCCATCTCCGGGGGCATGAAATCGCCGAGAGTACGGGATAGTGGCGGAACTGGCGGGGCGCGCTCTTCCTTCTTGCGCTGCCGCCGTTTGCTCCTCTTGGAAGAGGCAGGCTGGGACGACGATGCCGAAGCAGCACCCGCGGATTCTGGGGGCTCAGGCTGATTCAAGCGCGCACGGATGATTCCATGGGCGCGAATGGTCGTCTTGCGGGCCATCCAGTTATTATACTTCTGGGATCCGCGGTTGGAGACCAGCTGCCATTCGTCCTCGTTGCCACCATCGTCATCTGATCCCACGAACACGCCCGCTACCTGTGCTGGAGCTGGGCCCAACCTGATTACATTGTTGTTAATCTGGTCTTGGAGTCAGTCCTTAAACACATAGCACCGCTGGATGGTGTGCCCCAGGGCCCGATGGTAGGGGCAGTAGCGGGGGTTATCTGTGAGATGTGCCTCCTCTGGCTTCAAACACTCAGGCAGTCGCACAATCCTCTGCTCCAGGGCGCTCCGGAAATAACCGGGGACCTGATCCTCATGGAATGAGTACGTCAGGTGTCGCGGGCCCCTGGGAGCGCGGTCTTGACGAGGGGCTGGAGGGGCCTGCCGAGGAGGTGGACCCTGATTATCTCGCCTAAGTTGTGGCGGTACATTACGCGGAGGGGCCGGCCGGTTCTGAGGCTGCCGCTGCTGGGCCGGGAACTGAGCCCGTGGAGGCGGATTCCTGTGAGGCTGCGGAGCTGGCCTCACCGGCAGCAGCTCCAACGGCCTGGGAGCCTCTATCTGGGCCACAGCAGCGGGCTCAGCCCTGCTGGCTCTCCTTGCAGGAATCATAGGAGGCAGCGGGTGTGCCTGGCTGGCCTGTTGCAGGGCTTCCTCAAGACGTTGAGCTTTGTCTGAGAAGTCCCTGAACCCTCCGGGGTAGTTCTGAGTAATCAGGGAAGGGACCAGCTCGGTCTTGACGTTCCCGACGCACATTGTCAGCAACTGCTCCTGAGTCAATGGCATGTCAAGGGAATACGTGAGACCCTTCCATCGGGCGACGAAGTCCGCGACTCGCTCATCAGGCCTCTGCTTGCACTTGAAGAGGTCTGCGATACTCGTCTTCCGGGTCGTGGAACTGAACTGGTAGAGGAACTGTCTACGGAGGTCCTCCCAGCTGGTTACCGACCCGACGGGGAGCTGGCTGTACCAGACAAATGCTGGCCCTTCCAGTGTCTGAACAAAGCAGCGAAGCTTAGCGGCCTCCTGCTGCGCCGGAGTCCCCAACATAGGCCCGCACCTCGAGTTGAAGTGGGCTAAATGCTGTGGCGGATCTCCAGTCCCGTTGAAGGGGGCGAAAGTGGGATTCCCGAATCCCGGAGGCGCCGGCATGTCATCCACCCATGCTGGGTAGGGCTTGCCGTCCGGTGGGATCGCCACCTGCCGAGTCTCCAAGGCTTCCAAGCGGGCAATGAGTGCCGCCATCGGATCGTCCGGACATGGGTTCCAGTCCTGGCGAGGATCTCTAACCACGAGCGCATTGCATGGCCCTTCAATCGGGTCGTCGACCGGGTCGTCGAACTCGGCAGCTCGTGGGATGGCGGGCGGAGCGGCCCTTGGGGCAGCGGGAGGAATCCGAGCGGGATCTCTCAGGTAGTCACGCCGCTCGGGAGGGTGTGGCGAAACATACCGCGCCCTCTTGCCGTAGGCAATGGCCTCTCTCCTGTCGGCGAACACGGCGTAATCACGGTTGCCCGGGAGAGTCTCGTCGAGGTGCGGTTGTTCCGGTCCCTGTTGTCCTGGCCTGGGATCACCGTAGTCAGGCCGCTGCTCCGCAGCGCGCTCGGCGAGGAGCTGGTCAACCAGCCTCTTCTGTTCGGCGAGCTGCTGACGTAGCATAGCCTTCTCGGGATCCTCCTCTGCCCTCCGCATGGAGGCAGATGGGTCGGCGGGCTTTACAGCCTCGCTGTGCTCTTTTCCTTTGCTGACGTTTCGGCTCAACGTCAGTGCTTCAGTGGGTGCGGGGAGCCCCAGGAGGTTTCTCTGATGACGAGTAACTCTCACTGACGGATCTGACGACAGCTTGTCTTCGGGGGGGAAGCCCCCGTCGAGAAGTTCCAAGTCGTTCCCCTCTCCCGACAGGTCAGCCATATTGACTGTTTCTGTCCCTGGGGATATACCCTCAGGGCCACCCAGCGAATCGGGCTGTCGGCGGATCACACTGAAGCGTAGGGCAGCGTACTGCCCCCATCCACGGATATACACGTGGGGAGTGGCTTCCTCGATAACTTTGCGGAGTACTTGAAAGCACTCAACGCATCGTTGTTGGAGGGCCTCGTGGTGCTCAAATGACCCGGGGTGCCGAACCGCGGGGAGCATGGCCAGGTCAATTTGACGGCACTGCTCACCAATATCCTCCAGGTGCGCTTGACTCCCGGGGTATGGCATTTGTAGGCGGTGAAGACAGGAGCGAGTCTCCCGGAGAGTTTGGCGGAAGCATTCGAACTCATCCGGGGTGAGCGATTCGGGTGCATCAAAGCCCGGTCCTGCGACTGGCCAAAACTTCTCAGGGAAGTGGCCCTCTGCAAGGACGGTCCAGAAGCTCCACGACTCAAACTCGGGACCCAGATCTCCTCGGTCCTCTTCAATGGCTGGGAATGGACGGGGAACCGGCAGTGGTGCCGAGGCGGGTCGTCGGGCCGACGGGCTGGCCGGCGGCGAATACGGCGAGCAGGCCGATTGGCCTCCATATCCCGGGCCTCCCCCTGAGGGTGGCGGTGCCCCGGCTACCACATCACGATAGGACGGGCCGGCGAGCGAACATCCTGCCGTAGCATCGGTGCTCGCCGAGGGTGCACCAGATCGTGGTTCGACCGTCGATCCCCAGAAAAAGTCTCCGGCTTCTCCGATCGAGGCGGAAGGCACTTCCGGAGGGGCCGGTACCAACCGCAAGCTTGATCCCTGGGGGTCTACCAGGCCCTCGTTACTCCGGATATACCTTCGGAGAGACGCGGGGATCACATCGATCTCGCTCTCGGGGAGCACGAGGCTGACGTGCCGCATTCCTACCCCTGCCCTTGACTGGCGGGATTGGGGAAGGGGCTCTGTCGCCGAATCGTACTCCGCCTCTGAGTCAGAGAAGCAAACCGGTCGGATCTCTGTCCGGAATTCCGCAACATTCTTCCCTCGGCGTCGACGCCTTGCCTTCCTGCCCCTGGGTGGTTCTTCGGGGCAGGGCTGATCTCTGTCCTGGCGTCCTCCGGCCGCACTGGTGCTGGGGCCGAGAGGACTGGGAACCGAGGTGCGAAGGGCACCGGGACAGATATCAAAGGGGACGCGGGGAGAGATGATTCCGGGCAGGACTCCGGGCCGGGATCGGAAGGTGGGATGACCCATGCCTCCTGGATCGGCCACACATAGTAGATCCTGCCGGTGAATAGCGCTACCGCGAGGTGGTCCGCGGTGGCTACTGCCAGTGCCAGCAACCGGGAGAGTCGACCCAACCTGCCTTTGGGGCGGTCGGGGCCTCGATCCAGGTCGGGCATAGGAGTTCCCCTGCTCAGGATGCGCAGAGGCCTGGCGACTGGAGCCAGCAGTGGCTTGGGTCAATGCGGCCGCTGTTGCTAGAGCCCCAAGGTGGGCATCCTCTTCCGCTCGTGCCCGACGTTGGCGTCGGGACAGACGAGTCGGAATGAGCGTCGCGGGCAGGTGGAGAGCCTGTTCCTCGACTTGAGGGGCCTGGCGGCGATGTCGCCGTGGCCTGGCGGGAGCCCTTACCGTGGATCCCTGGAGCGGACCTCGGATAGGGTGATCCCGGGCATCTCCCACCTCATCCGCATAAGGAAGGGAACTGTCAGAGCGCTCCGGGGATAAACTCCCGAAGCGATTGGACGTTGAGGCAGGCAGCGGTGCCTCCCCGCGCGGCCCTCGGGGGCGGCGGTGGTGGCGAGGCGCAGCCTCCTCGAGGTCTAGGCGAGCCATTTCCCTAGTGGGGATGACTCCCTCTTCCTCGTATCTCCGCACCAGGGTGTTGATCACCCTTCTCTGGATGACCTCCGAGGGGGAGAGAGGGCGTGGTCGTCCCGCAATTGCGGCTGCTGGGACGACTGTGGAACGAGCGGGACCGCGCGGAGTAGCCGCGTCGGTGTTTCCCCTGTCCCTGCGCCAGTGGGCGGGTGGCGATCGGGCACTGGATCGGGCGACCTGATTTCTGAAAGCAGGGAGAATGACCCATTAACACTGACAGGAAAAAGGAATCGACAACCAACCATTAGTGCCACGACGCCTTCCGTGGGGGGAACCCAGGCCCTCGACGTTGCGAGACGGAGTGCCCGATTTCACTTCCCCAACCCCTGGCGGGTAAGACTGAATGCTTGGCCGGGCAACATGCCGGTCTTCCAACACCTCTGAAAGCCATCGGTCTTCGTATCGAGGAGAAGAGATTCACGTCGGGTTCACCATTTTTCTGTTTCGGTGCGGATGTGCGTCGGGTTACGCTGTTCCGCCAGGACGCGTTCGCGCGTGCACCCGTCAACCCGAGGGGATGGGCGTGCGGCTTGTGGTCCCGCAGTCCCGCTTTCCAAGGGCGGGCGGCATCCGTCCCTTATTCAGGGGCGTCTGCTCCTTGATCGAAACCGGGATGATGGGATGTCGGCTCCTCCTTCCTTGGACGTCTCCTCGGAACTTGTCGCCTAATCCGGGTCTCCCTCATAGACTTAAGAATGTTCGTGAATCTCGTTCCCGGCGCCATATCTTCATGGACACCGGTTAATTACGCTGCTTCCGCCCGGACGTTCCAAGGAGTCTGGGCGGGGCAGCAACCTGCGGTGAGAAGGCCGGGTGGCTCTGGGTGCTGGGGGCGTGTCGTAACACTGCGGCTCTGCACATCTGTCTTCCGTCCCTAATAGGGCTTCTCGAAGGCATGATGGCCTGAGGCATCCCGTACTAGGTGCGGGGAACTGTGTCACCTGAGGTTTTCCTCAGCTTCCCGTGTTTAACACGGGGTATGCCGCGAGTTTAACGTCCAGCGGGGACGGCATCGGACCGATCAACACGAAAAGTGGATCAGATGACAGAACCCCTTGCGGGGAACCTCCGACGCTGGGGCCAGCACATGGGCGGCTTCCCAAGTAACGTGGAGTGGAGTGAAGTGGCATGACCCCACCGGGATGTGGCGGCCCGGGTAAGGATCAGGATGGATGATGAAGTGAAGAGCTTGGACCCCAGAGGGGCTTCCTACGTACCGCGCGTTAACACGGATCAAAGTCAACGTAGTTCGGGCATACAGTTTAACGTCATGCTGGACGTCGGCAAGCCGACTCACGAAGAGGTCGAGGCCGCCGGGCGGAGGATTGAACCGAACCACCTCGCACGGAGGGGGATGGAACGGCCGGGTGGATCACAGTTTCACGTCATGCTGGACGATAAAAGGGGAAATGGAAAAGGGGGGCTGTGGGGAGGCACCGTGGAGATACACACGGGCAGTCTCCCACAGGGGCGGATTCATAGGTGAATCAACGCAAGCGTGAACCCTGGAGGGGTCCACTGATGGACGAACCGACGTAAATACGACCGGGACGACCAGGTGGTGGGCTTGGACCTCAGGGAGGCTTCCTACGTACCCTGTATAGAAGACAGGGATCAAAGTCCACGTAGTTCATTCTGTCAGGACTTACGCACTTGGGGCAGCCCGGATGCTGCAAAACTCAGTTGGAAGGGACTTGGACCGAAAGCAGAAGACACCTCGATCCCAGTCAGACCCTCTACTGGCTTCGGCAGTGGGGAGGCGCAATGGAGATACACATGTGCAGCCTCCCACGAGAAACTAGGGGTTTGTAATACCCTGCCCCCGTAGGGAAAAGTCACTCCCATTAAATCGTCCCTAAAGAGGGGCAATCCCGACATCCCTGCAGGGACGAGCGGGTGGGGGCCACATCCAAACCGGGGGGACCCTGCGTGCGGAGCACGGGATCAGGTTGCGGACGGTTTAGCGTCTTGCCAGACGAAGTACAGTTTAACGTCATGTGTTGAGGACGAAGCGGACGGTTTAACGTCTTGCCGGACGAAGTACAGTTTAACGTCATGTGTTGAGGACGAAGCACTTGGCAGTTTAACGTCTTGCAGCGCGGACGATGGGGGCTAGGCAGTTTAACGTCGTGCAGCTTGGACGGATGTGCAGTTTAACGTCATGCTGGACGAATATGCAGTTTAACGTCATGCTGGACGTATGCGCAGTTTAACGTCATGCGGGACGAATGCGCAGTTTAACGTCATGCGGGACGATGGGTGCATGTCACTTCGCACGAACCTGGAGGGCCGCACGGGAAGACAACGCACGGTGCGGGCACCCGGGATGAGAATCATCGGGTGCCACACAGGCGGGTACCCTTAGGAGGTCAACGGGGACGACCCTGGCAGATTGCGCGCAAAAAGGAAGCTTTGCGCGCAATACTGCGGGCCGGCGCGCAATCGGGGCGGCTGGCGCGCAATTGGGCCAGCGCCTTGCGCGCGGATGCTTGAGATTGCTCACACCGGGCTTCGGATAGCGCGCGGGGGCAACGGCTCATTCTTTAACGAATGGCCACTTGAAAGAAGGGGGGGTGCGCGCAATCAGGCCGGATTGCGCGCACCCCGGGGGCAATTGCGCGCAAGCGGGTTCTTTTGCGCGCAAAGGCCTTAGGGTGAGTTTTTATTCAAATGAAAGGAGCCAGCGGGGATTGCGCGCGAAGGCGGACCCCGAGGCTTTCTTGCGCGAAAGAAAGGAGGTTACCTGAAGTTCGTCATTGCGCGCGGAAGGGGTTGAATTGCGCGCACGAGAGACGTTTCGACTTCCAGCAACCTTTGAAACGTTGGGGGTCGCCTTATATTTATAGGCAACCCCGGGCGCGGAATCCAGGGTGCGAGCGCGAAATTCTCCTCGCGGGCGCGGAATCGGGCGCGGCGCGCAAGGGAGTCGCGCGGACCCGCGGCGCGCAAAATTGCGCGCCGGACCGGCGCATTGCGCGCATCCCGGGGGGTTTGCGCGCGGAACATCACCTTTGCGCGCGGGCCTCTGAAATTCCGCGCAAGGCCTCCGGGCCCTCCGAAACATCCTTCCGACTCCAAATATGAACTCGCTTTCCGCATCCGGAGCTTCGTTTGGGAACAACGGACTTTTCCGGCGTCTACAGTATCAAAGTATGAAACCTCACAAGGAACCTAATTGACAACCTCAAGTCAAATGATCCATAGTCAATGTTCACTGCAGTAACACCAATGCAGTAACACCAATGACGCATATATGGCAATCCATGTGGTGTAATTTAAACAGGTCAATCCGAATATAAGTTCACCAACTTATATCACATGAGTGACCAGTTGTATCTCTATACAAATGATCCTACACATACTGATCTTAACATATCATCACAACCCAATACGACAATCATTGATCAGGGATAACCTGGTAATACATATATTTCAGGAGGTTGTTATCATATAAACTCACATTTTCTATGCAACAAACACCAATGAATAAAATAATGTATTGTCATTAATATACATCACATGATAAAAAATGTCCATAAGCACAACATGCCACTCTCCCTGTGCCTAGGAGCTTCGGTCACACTTGGTTCTTGCTTTCGCTCCGGGCACACCTCTCTTTATTGCAAACAATTGTGCACCCTCTCCGGGAGTACCCCAGCCAGCAAGCACGCCTCTCTGCCATGTACAGTCATGCGGCTTCTTCAGGCGCAACACTTATCTCCACGTGCACCTCTCTCCAAGTGCTGCACCCTCACTCCAGGCACCAAAAACATGCCTCACTCCAAGCAGCCCAGGCGCGCCTCTTTTCAGGTGTTGCACCCTCACTCCTAGCAGCCCATGCACGCCTCTCCCCATGTGACCGCCTCCCCCAGCTCCTTTCTCCCTGCTGTTGCACTCCTCACAAGCCTGCTAGCCAGACACTGCACACTGACTAATCCTGCTAGCCAGACACTGCACACTGACTAATCACGCACCCAGGCCATGCCAGCAATCCAACATCCTTCATCCAGGCACGCCCCACTCTACAGCCGCAAGAGCCTTAGGCATGCGCTGTAACGACCCGAAATTTTGAATAAATCTTGTTTCCGAATTTTGTGTGTTATTTTATTTTATTTTTTATACTCAACAAAACTGTTTCATTGGATAACATGAGTATAATTAAAATGAGACTGTTGGGTTTTTGACTGTCATTTGACCATTGGTCAATATGACCGCTAGAAACTAAACATTTCGATATTTGTCTCTAAATACAAGTGATCTTGGTTAATTAATATAGAAAGAAGATTTGATGGCCTCACCCAGTAGTCTTGGACCGATCGAAGCCCATCTAACATAACTTGGGAAGGAGGTAGCACCACTGGGCTTTGCTCTGGACCAAACCCAAGCCGAACTTCATCGTGTGAAGCTAGAACGGAATCGCATTTGCGAGATGTTCAAACTGATAGAAATTACTACTCGTGCGATGTTGGTCGAGCCTCCCTCGGATTCTCTCACCTTAGCACACCTTACACTTAGGTCCTATGCTGGTGTGATAAGGGACTATGTAAGGAGACCGTAACTTCCTTGTGTAATCCTTTGTTTTAAATAAAAAATTGGGATTTCTTCTTATAATGAAGTTTATGAATTTTCAAATGTCCGGATAAATATAGTATGCATATTTTTGGTGAATTTTAGAGAAAGGATATTTTAAAAAAATGTTTATGTAAACCTTAAATAATTAAAACTGTGTAATGATTTTAAAAAAATGGTCTTCTACAATTATGTCCAATACGAAATTTAGAGTCTAATAAGATCAACTTGATTTTTTATGAATAGTAAATTATGAATAGTGATTTTATGATTCGGATTAGTAATGTGTCCAAATGGATTAGTAATCTCACTTAAAGAAAGTATTAAAATAATCTAGGCCCCTTGATTAAGTAATGTGATTCAATAAAATGGTTAAATAACGGTTTCATAAATTATTATTCAAGTATTAGTTTTTTTTGGGTGAATAGTGTTTTTTAATTAAAAATTAAATTAAAATTATTTAGAAAATTATTTTTATAAAATGGATTTCATTTTTGAACTCAGAGCATCGATATTATGTTAAGGTAATTTTTTGGGTTTTTTTTTCTGAAAAAAATGAATTTTCGGTGAATAGTGTATTTATTTAAAAATTAAATTAAAAATATTTAAAAAAAATTATTTTCAAATGGAGTTCATTTTTGAAATCAGAGCATTGATATTTGGTTAATGTGAAATTTTGGGAATTTTCTAAGAAAGTTGAATTTTTGATGAATAGTGAAAATACAGTTTTTAAGTTATGGGTGTTTAATGACATCATTAAATGATGTATTAAGTATGTAATCTATATGGTCGACTTATGAATAGTAATATAAGGTATGAGGTGTCCCAAGTGGCCAATACCATGGGCAAGCTCATGGTTTTGCCAAAACCACTAATGAGATGTCTCTTAGCCATTAATGTTTTGTTCCCTCACTTTCCCTATAAATACCAAGTCATCCTCTCATTCATTCGACTCCCAACTCTTCCCCAACGAAGTTCTGGTCTCCTTACCTCCCAATGAGTCCTCTCAAGGTTCCCCCAAGCCCTCAAGGTCCAAACCTTTGAGTTTTAAGAGTTACGTTTTAAGGTAAGGGATCCAAACTCTCTTTCTTTTCAAATGCTCTCTTTTAAGTCATTTCATTTATGTTCCATGTTCTTATGTTGGAAGATGTTCTTTTATATTCATTATAATGTCCTTTTTATGTTCATATGATGAGAGACCCCCTCTTACTCTCATCATTTCATTTTATGAAAGTTTAAGTGGCGTCGTTAGGCTGCCGAACTTTTTGTAACGGATTCTTTCACCCTTCTCATTTTCAAGTTCTATTTTCTTGTCAAGTCTTTCAAATTCCTTTTTATTATGTTGGGGTATGATCTCTATATCTATCATACTGATCTTTTATGATCATATGATGAGAGACCCCATTTGATCTCTTCAATTCAGTATTTTGAAGTTTTAAGTGGCGCCGTTAGGCTGCCGAATTTTTAAGTGGTTCTTTCACCCTTCTCGTTTTTAAGTTCTACTTTCATGTCAAGTATTTCAAGTTCCTTTTTATTATGTTGGGGTATGATCTCTATATCTATCATACTGATATTTTATGATCATATGATGAGAGACCCAATTTGATCTCTTCAATTCAGTATTTTGAAGTTTTAAGTGGCGCCGTTAGACTGCCTAATTTTTAAGTGGTTCTTTCACCCTTCTCGTTTTCAAGTTCTACTTTCATGTCAAGTCTTTCAAGTTCCTTTTTATTATTTTGGGGTATGATCTCTATATCTATCATACTGATCTTTTATGATCATATGATGAGAGAACCCATTTGATCTCTTCAATTCAGTATTTTGATGTTTTAAGTGGCGCCGTTAGGCTGCTGAATTTTTAAGTGGTTCTTTCACCTTTCTCCTTTTTCAAAGTTCTAATTCCATGTCAAGTCTTGCAAGTTCATTTTTATTATGTTGGGGTATGATATCTATATCTATCATACTAATCTTTTATGTTCATATGATGAGAGACCCTATTTGATCTCATCAATTCATTTTTGGTTGAAGTTTATGTGATGCCGTTAGGCTGCCGAATTTTCATAAGAGAAATCTTATTTCTGTCTTCCTTTTATGTTCTTAATTTCATATGGTATATTTTCAAATTTCGTTACCATGTTCTTAAATCCCTTATATTCTGTCCCTCTACTGTTTTATGGGTCATTTATGAATGTTTGACCCATATCCCCTCTCTTTTCAATTTTTCTAAAACCCCGAAACATAGCCGTTATGCTGCAGAATTTCCGTCTCAAAATGTCTCTCTTGTTCTAAAGTTCTTTTATTTTATTAAGTGAATACTCAAAGCTCTCTCTTCTATAGGGGTATTCACATATATACCAAAATGTTCTATTTTAAATTCTGGGATTTACATACATGAGATCCACCTTCCTTTTCTGTGGGTTTTAAAGTGACACAAAGATCATGTCTTTAAAGCAGTTTTTAAAACGTTATGATTATGAAATGAAACCCATTTCTTTCATGCTATATGGGTTGTTTATGAAATGATTTATGATGACATATGTGGCTCACATGATAATAAAGACATGTCAAGGGTGCGCCCAGATAGCGCTCCAATGCATTGGGTAAAGACTTAATCTCTAGAGATGACCTTTTAGACTGATACCTTGGTGAATAACCTTGGTAATTTTTTATGACACCTTGGGGATGGACCTTGGTGAAACGAAATGATTGTCAATATTAAATGTTGTAGTCACATCTTAAAGTTTTGAAAAACTTTATTTTTATTATGATATGTCTCATTATTTCTTTCTCATGCCTTAAAGTTCTTTTTCATGACATTGTTGATTTATCTCAAGTTCACATGTTAAATGTTTCCCCTTATTTCCCTTACTGGGCCTTTTGCTCACCCTTTCTTTTGATGTATGTCCCCAGGTTATGAGATGCAGTAATGAACCTAGGATGAACATAAGGAGAAGTCTTTCAAGTGTTTAAGAAGAATGTTTTTTTTTGTTTCGTGTATTAAGTTACTGGTTTCCAAGACACTAAACCTTAAAGATCCTCGGTTTTGTAAAATGTAATGAAAGTTTATGTGATAAAAAGGCGGGATGTTATATGCGCCCTGTCTAGGGGCTGCATTAGGCCTCAGCTTCCATCCAGATCTGCTACAAACACTGCCCGATCTGCTCCTCATGCTTGGTTTCCATTCAGATATGCTCCAGACGCCACCCTCAATTGTTGTCGCTGCCCAGGCATCCCCCGTCAAGCCTCTCTGCTGCATAAGGTGCCCAACATCAAAGCGCAACATGACTCTTCTCAGTCACATGTCACTGCCCCAAACCTTTATACCCTCTACATACTTCAGCTTTATTGCCCTCTGACATCCTCTGTTTTCGCTCATGTTCATGTCAGATCTAATGTCGCAAAGTCTCTCCGCATCATCTTTGAAAATGTTGTGTCGTATTCTAGACGACTTTTTCAAGTATCCTCATCCAGACAACCTTTTTCCAAGCATCTTCATTCATACAACTTTTTCCAAACGTCCTCTGTTAGACAACCTTTCCAGTTATCCTCTTTCAAACAACCTTTCCAGTTATCCTTTTTCAGACGACCTTTTCCAGGCATGTTCATCCAGACGATCTTTTCCAGGCATTCTCTTACAAACAACCTTTTACAGGCATCCTTTTTCAAATGACCTTATCAGGCGTCCTCTCTGTGCCCATTCTGGCACCTCCTCCGATGACCGAAATGATCATGATATCCATGCGACTCGTAGAAGAGCGTTTTCCATGATATTCTGGCATTGTCTCCAGTGCCCATGTGGCACGGTTCGATAGTCATATTGTTTTTTTATCTCTTCGGACTTTTGAATTAGGGTAGCAAGTTGGAGTTTGCACCAGTTTGAGTATTAGGGAATTTATGTATTTAGGATATGAGTCTATCTAGATTCATTCTATTTGAATAAATTTATCCCCTTATACCTTTAATTTAGTTTCTATCTATTTTAAGTCACCTGTCTCTATAAATAAAGTGTTCCAACTTTGGGGTTTATTCTTTCAACAAAGATGAACAATTTGAGGACATTTAATCATATTTAATTACCCTTTAAAGCTTTCATTTTTTAATTAAAAATCCTGCTCGAGGTTAAAAAAGCCAACATTATCACCACTTGTCATGATATCTAATAAAAAGCCATTCATCAGGTTTGCACAAAATTAAGTACAATCTTACCTCCCAATCCATACAAACTGGAAGCATGCGTTTTAGATTACTACACTGAGCAGCATACACTGCTGTTTCATATTTCCCACCATCCTGCTCGGCAATTTTCTTCAAAATCAAAGAGAACAAAACAGCATTAGTTCGTATGAACAAAATAGAACTGTAAATCTACCTGTCAGCCACCCTTTCAGAAACTGAAGGGTTTTGAAAGAAGAAACTAAAACAAGTTTGAAAGAAACAAAGTCAGTTTATCATGAACAAAGTACACTTCTGAAAATTACAAGAGATTTTTTAAGCATTGTCCGTAGCTAAAACTACAAAAGATAGTAACTAGATTTTTATTTATCTATTATACTAAATGAGAGGAAACTTAGAGAAACCATGGAAGACAGTATAGGACACCTCATGGAACGCAATCAAATGAACAAAATGCAAAAGGAAAAATCAGGCAAGAGGAAAAGATCCCAAGCAAATAGAATTCACTAAAAGGAAACTCACGCTTCTTACCTCTGAGGCACAATAAGAAGCCCATTTCCAAAGAAGATATTGGTGAGCAACGCCACTTTCCAATTCAAAGGCTTGCTGGGCCCTATTCTTTCCATTTTTTAACAGGGCTTCAATAGATGGAAATTGATCCAGCCCTCCAAATGGGGTTAGCATTGCAGCTCTCCATGGCTTCCAAACAAAAATTCAAAAACAAAATTTTAAAAAACAAAATGGTGCAGAATAAGCAAAATAAATGAAAGAAAAAAAAACAAGGGTAAACCCTTTACGAAACCTGTCCAGCAGCTCGGCAAAGTCCACAGGCCTCCTCCAGCCTACCAGCAATTAATAAAGTCCAGACATCTTCCAGAAGAGATTCATCTTGCTTCTGTTGACAAGAAAATTGACAGAACCCTTTTTTTCATATTTAAACAATTCTACTAAGAAACAGAAAGCAACAATTGATTGAAATGTTAAGTGCACAGGATATGGGATACTGAGACAAAGTCAATTACCTAATTCCAACCTTTCTAAAATTCAGCCCCTTGTTACCATGTATGATTAGTAATACTGCTACATGCAGAAAAGATAAAACGAAACCAAAGGATCTAAATTGCCGCCCTTAAAATAGTACAAATACTATTTCTTCCATTGCTCATGTTTACTTCTCATCAGTTTACTGTTCCGTTTGCTGTCATTGCTGCCTTTCTCATTCATTTATGCAGTCACTGTTTATGTTTATTTCTGCTGTTGAAAAATCTGCAACTTGGAACTTTTCCTTCTTTGGAAACACTGATAATTGGGATCCTAAGGTTCTCCATGCCGCTTATATATCAGTAATTTCTGGGTCTCTATAATTGACGTTCTTTCATGGCATCAAACTAAACAGGATTTAAACACTTGCACATGCATTTGACGTGTCAACACAATATGAACCAATAGGTAGCAGAGATGTTTCTTCACATCACAACGTGGTGGCAATCGAGAGGTTCACATTTTTCTAAAACCATGTAAACCCATATTCAGCATTCCTATATAAAATGTAATAAACTATAAATGCATGTAGACATTTAGAACAGCAACTGCAACAAAGCAAAAGGAAGCCAGAATAGTGGGATGAGTGCATGAAATTACTTTGTCATCAGGCAATGGTTGAGCATGTTCACGCGTTGGGGCATCAAAGTCTAAGCGACAAATGGTGTTTTGATTTGAGTGACCTTTCTTTAGAAACCGCTGAGTCTGATGCCAAACTCCAGAACTGGCAATATGGGAACCAACATGAGATCCTCGGACCTAAACAAACATGCAGTTGCAGAGTCCAAATTAGCACTCAAAAGAAGACAACAACTATAATCGCAAAGTAAAAGTAATTAATCAAAAAAATGAGCGAAAGCAATACAAACTTTTAAAAATTTTGAGAATATAATGAACATTAAAATCACTGTACCAATCTATCAAACTTTGCAACCAATTTTCTTCATATGATATATCAAACATTCCACCAAAACGAACATCCATTTGTTACGTTCTTTTTGTGTAGCCATCATAATGTTTAACAGCATCAAGTGGCATTTATTCCACATTGCCTTGACCAAATACAACGAGAAACAATGTGTAGAGTAGTGTCAACTTATTCCTTAAAGAAGCAGCATTCAAACACAACCTCCCTCTTTTCTAAAATTTAACTATTGACGCAAGTAATCTCCCAAACCACTTTCATTCCCAAATAAAGTTCTATGGAAAAATCTAACAGCCCTCGTCATGTTTGACCCCATACTGGCTATTATATCAAACCTTATGTTTCCAATTTAACCTATCCTCACTTTATGCTGTTTTGTACAAAATCACAAAAAAATCGGAGAATTCCTCCATTTCAGACACAAATGGCCCCACAGGCAAATGATAGCTAATATTCCAAATTTGGAACTTCGAATCCCCTTGGGAGGAGGAGAAAGTGACAACTTCATTGGCCAAAGCCAGCATTAAAATTTTAAATAAAACCATTTAATAGTTTCCCGACACTACCAATCCTTCTAAAAATAGAGAGAATATTCTCTTCTAAGTGACCAATATATGTCGTCCAAAATTCTTATTCATCCATTAAGCTTTTGAAGTTTCGATACTGAATGGCGCCCTTGAATTATTGGTTATCCATCTTAAGTGATCTGCTTAACAGACACAGACATTCTCCAAAAACAGCTTTCCTGGATCATGAGGCCCCAAAACAATTTGTGAAGTAAAGATGAATTAGAATGGCAAAGGGATTTAATCTCCAAACTGCTGATCACCATCAGTTGTTTCATCACTCCGCACTATTGTAACCTACAAACCATTCAATCAGAGGTGTTTTTTGTTATGTTCATCCTGCCTCACTGGATCCCCTGAATATAATTTTTTCCATTCAGCCAAGCACTACTCATGTTATTCACTAATGGACTCCCAGAAACATTTTACCACATATTTAGCCTCTAAGGGAAGACGTGAAAACGAAAGAAAGCTTCCCTTCATTACAACTTGTAACGTCCCATGTTTTGGATAGGGTTGAAATTCCAAGGGAATTTGAGCTTTTCAATTTGGTGGATGGACCGAATTGTAAACCAAACTTCAGAATGAAATTCCGTTGAGTTTCGGGAGCGTCGGGCACCGAAACTTCAAGATCAAGAAAAACTGGCAAAGGCGCACGGTTTGTCTGAAACCGTGAGACCCTCAAGAAAAAACCATGCGGCCGGTCCTGAGGGGTTGTGGGTGTCGCACGGTTTGTTATAACAATGCACACCAGGCCGCACGGCCGTGCGGCCGCAAATCCGTGACAGAGGAGGATGGCATGATTTGCGCACAGTTTGGCCAACCGTGCGCCTCTTTAAAAAGGATAATTTTACCCTTTTGTCCCTCTCCTCTTTTAAGCCTCTCCCTCCCCTTTCTCCTCTCGTCCGCGCACAGCGGCCCCTTCGTGGGTTCTCTCCTCCTCTCCTCCTTCTATGGAGATCTCCTTCGTTCGGACTCCGTAGCGAGTATCGATTGTCACAATGGAAGCCCCTCGGTGAGTCTACAACACATCTTCCTTCCTCGATTTCTTTCACAATACTCTGCGCTATCTTCGTGTGAGCTAATTCGCTCTACTTTCAGGACTTTAATCTGTTTCTTCAATTTCTCTCCATCCGGCTCCAATCAAAGCTCGATATTGGACGAGTGGACCGTCCTAAGCACGAGGTAGGTGGTTTGTAGCTTTTTCCCTAAAGTCTTGCTCGTTTATAAATTACGATGTAGTGTCGCATGTCGGGTTCTCTGGGCGTTGCCTTTAAAATGTGAAATTAGTTATTTAAGACCTGGTGCTTTAAATTATATTGCCGATATGCTTAGAATTAAATCGTTCTAGGTTGTTCACCTCAACCCGAACAACCCCCTTGGGGTGAGTTGTTTTAATGCCTTGACCCTTATGCCTCCTTATGTCACTAAACCACCCTCTTGGGGTGTTGTTTAGATACTTTGGATCAATAAGCCTTGTTGATGATTAATTACATTCGAGTTATGTTGAATGATCCCTCTTGTAAGGGAAAACCTAAATGAGTTAAATGGTTTTCATATGATAGTTTTGCCCCCGTTTATAATAAAACCACATTTGAGGTCCACTATCGTCCTTAATTAAATAGGGCAATTGAATGGGATAATTGAATTGATAAACATACATGTCTCTCCTTTATACCTGGTTTATGATAATGGCATGTTTACAATACGGCCTTATTTTTTTTTATTGAGATGTGATGTGGCATCCTTATGGACATGGCCTTCTTCTTTATTTATAATTAAATGGTCTTAATGGCTTGGATGAACACATGGCCTGCAAATAAATGGCAAATGAATTATATTAAAAAGGATCAACTGCACTTTGAGTGATGTCGGTTGCCTCTTTACAGAACGTCGGGCTAAGGGCTCATAGGGCAACTAGGATTACCTTACACTTTATTATGACTAGGGGGATCTTGGTTAGGGTCGTTGAGCATGACGTCTCAGACCCCCAGGTCAAGGATGGTGGGCATGGCGTCTCACATCGCTTGGGTAGTTGGACATGATGTCTCACGCCCCCTCGATTAGCATGTTGAGCATGGCGGTCACATCCATGAGCAGGATGGCGAACATGGCTTCCGTATCCCAATTTTAGATGATTGGGTGTATGACCCATTAAATATAAGAACCTGCTTTTATTTATTTCACCTGAGACTGTTGGATGAGATGTCCCTCATTGCTTATTGAGATCTTATGGGCATGCCATCGTCCCTTAAAGAGTATGACACTCTTCAGATTATACACGGACGCTGGAGTCACGTCTCGGGTCCTGCTAGGACTACGCACGTATATATACATATATATATATATATATTATAATTTGGACGCCTGGGCACTAAGCCACGGATCCATCGCCAGTGCAGGTATATCTTTGCAGACATATCATGTATGCAAATACATATGTGTAGGCATGTGTTCAGAGACATTTCGGCTTTGGCCGAAGCAGGTATGGTTGGCCAGGTTTCTCTTAGAAACCTAAGCCGACTTGTTTACTTTTATTTATTTACTGTCTTATTGATATACCTGCACACTGCTGTATTTTATATTCACAGACTGAATTATGCTTTAGAAACCGTTCGTGGTGGCTTACTGAGTTTATCTCACACCTTATTCAGACCGTCATTGCACTGCGATACCCAAACAGACCTCATGTTTGCAAGTTCAGATTTATTGGATGATGTTTGTGTTGTAACCTTTGTACATGGGAGCTTGGGAGCGTAGAACTGAACCGGAGCTCGGGATGCTCATGGGGATAGCCCTTGGGGCTTTTGTCTTTTCTTTATATACTATTTATCTATTACGTGTTGGTATATTGTAGTCACATGGACATGCATTGTTGCATATTTGGCTTTGGTCGTTTCTTATTTCTTCATTTATTATTATTATTCTGCTGCTCTTTCTTTCATTTATATTGCTTTCGCAGTTGTCTTCTTATGATATATCATTGTGTTACTCTAACCAGGAGGGTATAGTCTCCCCACCATACTATCATCGAACCCTCGCTGCTAGTCGGCGGCCTCTGGAGCACGAAGAGGCACGCTTGAGGCCATGTGGCCGACCGGCTCAGGGAACCGTTTTAGTGGCTTCCGGGTCGGGACGTTACAAAGTGGTATCGGAGGGCATTTTTCTTTTTCCTTGTCTTACTGTTTTGGGCTGGTAGACATGAGGCTAAGAATGTGTTGACACTTGGTAAATAGTCGTGTCTAGGAGTGATCAACTCACGCACGAAAAAAAGACCAAGTGGCCGGGATGGGACTATTGTTCGTGTTGTTCGTTGTTACAGTTGATTGTGATTTCACCTTGAATGAATGGTGTGCTTTTGCTAATTATTGATTTATGATATTTATAGTATTTTACCTTTGGCCCATTATGGAAAGAAAGTAGCATTACATGCATCATTATAAGCACAAAGAGATTCACATGCCATGCATATGCCATGCCATGTAGGTTGCATTCTTAGCCTGCCTGATGTAGTGATATGTGCCTTGAGTGTTATGCCATGCTTCGTGATTTATCTAGCATGCTTGCAGTACACCATATTTCTGTGATTATTGTGGCATGTTTAGCATGTTTATTTGTGTACCATGTTTGGGTGTTTCCCAGCTTATGTGGTAGTTTGCATGTTTATTTCTCATGCTTCTATGCTTATTTAGCATGTTTCCTTGTATTTATTGCTTGTCATAGCATGCCTTATTATAATTGCAATCAATGGTTGGTTAAATATAAATAATATGTCTACATCAATCTAAGTGGTGTTTTCCTGCATAGCTTGATGATGGCATTCTATTTCACCAACCGATTGGGACATGTTTGGGCCATGGGTCATGGATCATTGGTCGCATGGGCTGAAACATTTACGGTTGTGATTAAATGGGGAACCAATAGCAATTTATAAGGTGTATGGGCTCTTACAAATTGGAAAGGGTAACCCATATAATCAAATCATTACATATGAACTTAATATATTTTGAAATTAAAGGCAAAAGGTGGTTAGCAGTTGTATGAATGCAAATTGTAATTTATTAGGGCGAGTACCTTTAAAACTTGGAATTGGTAATTCATTTAACCGAACCATAGTGCTTATATGGGTATGCTAAAATGGAAATCTTGTCGGAAATGGTTGCCTATATAAAGGCTTGTAACTCTATCGCTTGGGCATGACGACCCGTATGACTACATTTTTAAATGCACAACTGGACTCAAGTAGGTCAGTTGGGGCATGTTGTTTATATGATAAACCGACTAAGGGTGTTTTGAAATTTTAATAAACAAAAATCAATTGCTATTGAGTGGCATTTTAGATGGACTCAGGTGGGAATGATGGGACCCTCATAGGTCGCATTTATCTTGATGTGCTTTAGTACTTAACCCTATGGGAGTGTGTTAAGTTATATAGAGGTGGTTATTTAAAGTGTCTGCAGCCGCTTATATAGATTCACATATAGACGTATGGTGGCATCTTACTTGACCAGTCCCCACTTTAATTCATAAAAGACCTTTTATTTGCTTTTGAGCTTTACTATTATAAGGTTTTCATTAATTAAAATGCCAATTACTAACCTAAAGGGTGTTTTCCTCTATAGATTGGAATTAACATTTTTTTAACTAAGCCAATTGTGAGCGCTTATGAAAAAATAAATGATATTTAAAAAAAATTATGAGATAAACTGACTAATAGTGAAGGAATGTCAGTTAAATAATTAATGTTTAAAAAGAAGTTTGACAAAACTTGTTAGGAATAAAGAGGGTTGTCCATGTGTTAGAGTTTGTTATTGGCTGGAATGTTTGTTAGTTTGTTAAAGTTTGTTAGTTGGTTAGGGGCAATACTATATTTTGTAATGAAGTGTCAGCTGTAGCATTGAGCTGGCGGGGTATAAAAATAGGCAGCAGGGGGTTGGGAGGGGCACGAACTCATTTCTAGGAGAATTTCCACAGCAGACTGTTGTGTGGGCTAGAATGTTGGTACGTCCAGCAAGGGGAGGGCTCGGAGAAGTGCTCTTCCACGGGTTTTCTGTAATGACCCCCCAATTCTCATTGGATTGAGAGTGCAATGAGTCATTACTAGGCCTTAAACGACATCTCCAAAACGCCAAAGGCTGGCAATAAATGCCGAAGGGTCTCAAGCATAAGTGGGGGACGATTTACCCTTTAAGAAATAAACTCATCCAATAATCATTCACTATATGATGGATGAACAAATGAAAGACCAACCAACAACTTCATTTATGTTAAACCACATCAGAGTACATGACAGCGGAATACTTAACCAAACATCAAAATACACAGCGGAAGAACAACACAAGACTCTCAAAAGACACCACGACTCAGTGGTCCACAAGCTCCAAGCTCCACAGCATCTCCCAAACATCACCACAAGCCACTAGTAATGAAATGCTTTACCTTAACCTGTGTCTCGGAATACAACATCTGCAAAAGCACCAAAGTGCCAAAGCAGGGGTGAGTATAAAACTCAGTAATTTTTCCACAATGACTTCCCTATTCACGCCACTAGGATAGAAGAGTTAGCCACATTTATATAAAAACAGTTTATATAAAACATTTTCACCAAAGCAGTTTATAACTAAATACAAACTAGTTTTCCAAAACCATCCATGCTCAAAAGCATCAAAGTGCAATTTAAACCGGCTTTTCCAACACGTTATTTTTCCAGAAAAATAACCAAATAAATTTCCAAACCATTTCACAAACATCCCGTTTTGGCATACCCAACCATTTCACAAACCCGTGAAATCAACCACTCATGCATCGTTATGACAGTTTCATACTCATGAGCGGTCTCTCGTCGATCTACCAAGTCGTCACAAGGTAATTATTTCTCATGTGCCATTACACATTTGGCACCGAGCACAAGGTCATATTTCAACCAAGCCTCGTACTTAAAAGTCTCATGTGTCATTAAACGTTTGGCACCGAGCACAAGGTCTTATTTCAACCAAGCCTCGTATATGCAACATGAACACAAACCACACATTCCCAACAATCATGCCAAAACCATCCTTTCAATAAAACACCTTTTATTGAAAACCATTTTCCATCAAAATCAAGTGTGTTCAACCAATTCAAACCATTTTGTTAAACCCTCGTTTGTATTATTATGGGTATTTCCGAGTCCCACATCGGAATACTCCCTTGTACATTCCGCTTTTTCATTCTATAAAAGAAGAGCCCCACCTCACCTTGAAGGTAAGTGGGTTTCTCCATTCTACATGGTATCAGAGGGATTTTTATCCCGAACCCTCCCTCCCTTGCGGCTTCCCGGCGTTCTCCCGGCCCCGCCTCTCTCCCTCCTGCCCTAGCCTTTCCCGGCAGGCCCTCCCTCCCGGCGCAACTCTCCTCTCGGCGCTCCTCTCCTCTCCGGCCTGCACCCTCCCGGCGGTCGTCCCGCCCGCTACGCCTCCACCTCCCGACGCCCGCGGCTCCCGGCCCTCCCGTCGCACCGCCCTCCGTTCTCCCGGCTGCCCTGCGCGCTCCATCCTCCCGGCTGCCCTGCGCGCTCCCTTCCGGCGGCATCACCCGCGCGCCCCGCGGCTCCCCAACGGCGCTCTCTCCCCGCGGTTTCCCGCGGCTCCCGCCGCCTTCACCCGCGCGCCCCGCCGGCGGCCTCCCACTGCTCCCGGCGGCCTCCCGCTGCTCCCGACGGCATCACCCGCGCGCCCAGCGGCTCCCCGACGGCGCTCCCTCCCCGCGGTTTCCCACGGCTCCCGCCGCCTTCACCCGCGCGCCACGCCGGCGGCCTCCCGCTGCTCCCGACGCCATCACCCGCTCGCCCCGCCGGAACGGCCTCAGCCGCTCTGCCCTGCGCGGCCTCCCAGCGCCTCCCGAGCCTCCCGCGCCTCCCTCTGCTCCCGCGGCCTCTCGCGGCTCCCGGCACCCGGCGTCCGCCGTCCTCCCGCGGTGCGCCCTCGTCCCAGCAGGCCTTCGCCCGGCGCCCGCGCCCTCTCCCGGCGCACTCCTCCCCCCTGCGCGGCTCCCCGGCACGACGCGGCTCCCGGCTCCTCCCGCTGCTCCTCTGCGCCTCCCGCGGCCCGCTCCTCCTGCGCGCTCATCCCATCGCCGCGGCTCCCAGGCGGCCCTCCGCCTCGTGTCCCGCCTCTTCCCTGCCGGCTCCCGGTCGCGCAGCCCTCCATCGCGCAGCCCTCCATCGCGCCGGCCCTCCATTCCCCCGGCGCCTCCCACGCGCTCCCGGCTCCCCGGCGTCTCCGACTCGCCCCGCTTCGCCCTCGGCCTCTGTCCCAACGGACCCTCCCGGCAGAGCGCCCTTCTCCCGGCGGCACGCCCTCATCCCCGCCGAGCGCCCTCGTTCCGGCAGCCCTTCCAGCACGCGCACGTCCTGCGCCCGATCATCCCGCCGGCCCGCTGCCTCAGCTCCCGCCGCTTCCATGGCGGACTTCTCGGGACGTGGTCGTGCTTCACGTCGTCCACGTCCCTTCTGTCACCATTGTGGCACGTTTGGCCACCTGATCGCCCGAGGTTGGGTCCTGCATGGCCGACCATCTCAGCACCTGCGGCAGGAACAGCCCGCGGTCCGGGACGTGTCCTCGACTGTCGCCTCTCTTTTCCCGTCTCTGGCCCTGTCTATGGCCGACCTCAGGCGGCCTCATGATCCACCGGCCTCTGTCCGCCCCGCTCCCTCCTCGGCTTCTCTGGCCCGTACTGTTTGCCCCACTGCCTTGGTCAGCCATTGCTCCCCTGCATGGCTGCGGGACTCACGTGCCTCCGACCACCTCACCGGTGATGCTGGTATGTTGACGTCTTATTGCCCTTATGCCGGTACTTCAGCCATCACCGTCGCTGATGGATCCACTATCCCCATAGCGGGCTTCGGCGCATGCTCCCTGACTCCTTCGATACATCTACCCTCTGTGGCACATGTGCCCCGCAGTCCCTTTAATCTGCTTTCCATCAGTAAACTGACTAAGGATTATAACTGTGCGGCCATATTTACCTCCTCTGGTGTTGTGCTTCAGGAGCAGGCTACGAACCGGGAACTTGGTCGAGGTCGGCTTCGAGACGGGCCGAGGTCTACATGTTTGAGGGGCCCGCGCCCATTGCTTGCACATCTACCTCTTCTCGGGCACTTGATCTTCATTCCCGATTAGGGCACCCGCCTGCATCCACCATTCATCAGATGTTTCCGGACTTCCGTAGGACTCCTACTTTTCATTGTGAGTCATGCTCTTTTGCAAAACATCATCGCTCTTCCTACATTCCTCGCACGGATACACGGGCCTCCCACCCCTTTGATCTGGTTCATTCCGATGTTTGGGGCCCGTGTACCGTTCCGAGTCACTTGGGCTATAAATACTATATCTCCTTCATTGGTGACTATTCGCGAATGACGTGGCTTTACCTTCTTCGGGAACGCTCCGAAGTGTTTTCCACCTTCCAAACCTTTTTTCATGAAATTAAGAATATTTTTTCTATCTCGGTCAAATATCTCCGCTCGGATAATGGGCGCGAGTATCTCTCCACTTCTTTTCGGCAGTTTCTCCGGGAGAATGGCATCCTTCATCAGACCTCCTGTCCTGATACACCCCAGCAGAACGGCGTGGCCGAGCGGAAACACAGACATATTCTAGAGACTGCCCGTGCCCTCATCTTCCACCGACAGGTGCCTCTGCTCTTTTGGGGCGATGTCATTCTCACTGCTACCTACCTCCTCAATCGCCTTCCTTCTTCTATCCTTAAGGGGGAGACTCCCTTTCGGGCTCTTTTCCCCACTCTCCCTCTTCATTCCCTCCCTCTTCGAGTGTTTGGGTGCTTGTGTTATGTTCGTGACACTCGCCCTGGCCGCACCAAACTCTCTCCCAAATCTCTCCGCTGCATATTCCTCGGTTATTCCCGCACTCAGCGCGGATACCGCTGCTTCTCCCCGGACCTTCGCCGGTATGTCATCTCCGCCGATGTCTCCTTTGTGGAAAGTTCTCCATTCTCCTTTCCCTCTCCTCCTCCTGACTCTGCCATTGATAACTGTCTTCCCCTCAACATCCAGCCTCTTCCGGATTTGCCTCCTCCTACCTCTCCTCCTCCTGACCATGTCCTCGATGATTGTCCTCCTCTCCTCCTCCATCCTCCACCGGCGTCAACCGCTGTTGACACCCATTTTGGTCAGGTCTACTCCCGCCGCCCTTCGACTGTCTTCCCCGTTCCGGCCAGTGACACTGATGCTCCCGCTTCGTCCGCTGCTCCTGCTCCGCCACCCGCGGACTTGCCCATCGCCCTACGGAAAGGTACTCGCTCCTGCCAGAGTACTCCTCTATTTGCATCTTCTTACAGGGGTTTGTCCGCTCTGGAGACGGTCTCTCTACCTCGCACAGTTGGTGAGGCCAAATCTCACCCCGGGTGGCTCGCAGCCATGCGGGATGAATTGCAGGCTCTGGAGGAAAACCATACTTGGGATCTTGTCTCCCTTCCAGCAGGAAAACAGGCAGTGGGCAGCAAATGGATTTACACGGTCAGGCTGAATCCCGATGGTACTCTCCATCGCCTCAAAGCCCGCCTTGTGGCCAAAGGCTTTGCTCAGACATACGGAGTTGATTACTTTGATACCTTCTCCCCGATTGCCAAGATGGCCTCTGTCCGGCTATTCATCTCTCTCGCCGCCCATCATCGGTGGCCTCTTCATCAATTGGATGTCAAGAATGCATTCCTCCATGGCTTCCTTGAGGAAGAAATCTATCTCCAGCAGCCCCCCGGATTTTGTGCCGCCGGCGCTGAATCTCGTGTCTGCCGTCTCCGCCGCTCTCTTTACGGCATCAAGCAGTCTCCCCGTGCTTGGTTTGGCCGCTTTAGCACGGTCGTCAGCGACTTTGGGCTTTCCCGCAGTATGAAAGACCACGCTGTCTTCTACAGGACGACTCCACATGGCTGCATCTTATTGGTTGTCTATGTGGATGATATCGTCATCACCGGCAGCGACTCTGTGGGTATCACCCATCTCAAGGCTCATCTTCACCAGCACTTCCACACTAAGGATCTTGGTCCTCTCACATACTTCCTCGGCATCGAGGTTTCCTACTCCTCTGCCACCATCTCCCTCTGCCAACGGAAGCATGCTTTGGATATATTGCAGGATGCTGGGCTGACTCAGGCCACTGCGGTCGATACTCCTCTGGAGTCTGGCGAACGGTCTCTTTATGCCTCCTCGGCTCCATACCCCCATCCCGAGCGGTACCGTCGATTGGTGGGCAAACTCAATTATCTCACCATGACTCGACCCGACATTTCCTGTGCGGTAGCCAAAGTGAGTCAATTTATGGAGCATCCCACCACATCTCAGTGGGATGCTGTCATCCGCATCGCCAAGTACATCAAACGGGATCCTGCCTGTGGTCTTCACTACTCCCAGCATCCTCATCAACATATTGAGGCCTTTTGCGATGCTGATTACGCTGGCTGCCTTGCCACTCGGAAATCTACCTCTGGGTTCGCCATTTTCTTCGCAGGCAACCTCATTTCTTGGCGCAGCAAGAAACAGACGGTCGTCTCTCGATCCAGTGCCGAGTCTGAGTACCGTGCCATGGCCACCGTTACTACCGAGATCCTTTGGCTTCGGCAACTCCTCCAGGAGCTTGGCTTTCCTCAGCAGACTTCTGCTCACATATGGTGTGACAATCAGGCAGCCACTAAAATTGCTTCGAATCCCGTCTTCCATGAACTCACGAAGCATATTGAGGTGGACTGTCACTTTCTTCGCCACCACCTGGAGCACAACCATGTCAGCTTTAGCCACATTCCGACGGCAGACCAGCTTGCTGACATCTTCACCAAAGGCCTCCCTGGTGCTCGCCTTGCCTCGCTTAGTTCCAAGCTGGGGATCCGCCACATCTGACACCCAGCTTGAGGGGGAGTAGTTATGGGTCTTGTGTGGTGTCTTCTTATTCTTTTTTGTGGGACTCGTTGTCCAAGCTGGGTCTGTCCAGCTTGAGGGGGAGTGTTAAACCCTCGTTTGTATTATTATGGGTATTTCCGAGTCCCACATCGGAATACTCTCTTGTACATTCCGCTTTTTCATTCTATAAAAGAAGAGCCCCACCTCACCTTGAAGGTAAGTGGGTTTCTCCATTCTACACATTTCAATAAAACTCCCTTTTTATTGAAAACCAAATCCATCAAAATCATTTCAATCACAAACCATTTCAATAAAACACTCATTTTTATTGAAATCTCATTTCTCATCAAACCATTTACAATTTCAGCAATTTCATAATTTAAAATCAACATTTTAAACTCAAATAGCCAAATCAGTTTGCACAACAATTCGCCAAGATTTCACAATTTCCCCAAAACCATAAATCATCACTAAAGAAGATTTATTCCATGCTTTTCACAATCAATACCATTCAAATAACCAATTTGAAACTAAGCCAACCAATTCTAACAAGAGGAGTCGAGAGTGAAGCCACCTACCTCAACAAAAAGGCGAAACCAAGCAACGGACGAAGAACGCTCAAGAACACCGGGTCAAATCTCCAAAAATCCACCTTAGATCTCTTCTCTTAACACAACCAAGACCAAATCTCAACATATTTGGCATCCACATACTTAGGTCTACCTCTAACGGGCATAGATCTAAGAAACCGAGAGAAAGGGAGAAGTAGATCTAAGTAGATCTAAGAAACCATTCAAGAACGAAGGAGAACGATCACATACCTCAAGAATTCGGCTTCAATTCGCCAAAAGAAGCCTTCGGATCGCCTCCGGAACGATGGGAGAACCCTCTTTGACCTTAGGAGAACCAAAATCTCGAGTTATGGCCGATTAGGAGCTTTAATGAGGCAATTAGAAGCAAAACGATTTAGATCCACAATTTAAGGATCTAATTTAAGTGACAGCACGGTTTGACAAACCGTGCGCTAACCATGCGTTAGCTACTGCCTCGGCCACCCTTCTCGCACGACCTCATCGCACGGTTTCCCTTAACCGTGCGCCGACCGTGCGGAAGCCACTCCCTCCTCAGTCAGTCACGCACGGTTTGGCCGCACGGTTTAGACAAACCGTGCGTCGCCCGTGCACCTTCCCCTTTGCTTCAAACTTTAATCCAGGATCTCCTGACTCTCCCATACGTCAACCATAACTTTTAAAACCAAGAAAAGCAACAAGGGTTACATACCAGAAACCGGGGGTACTACATTTTCTCTCACACTTTTTTTCTTCTCCCTGAACTCTCTCTCCCTCCCTAATGTAATTGTTGTAATTCTGATGTGTTTTCTGCTGTATTCAACAATATAATTCAGTTTAACTTCTCTCTTTCTCCCTCTCTCAATATTTCACGTAACAGTTGGCGACTCCACTGGGGAGTGTCGTGCAAGTGGTTTGATCGCACGCTGGAGGAAAGGAAGATCGCTGCTGGAAAATCGTAGCAGCAGGAAGAGAAAAGGAAGAAGAAAAACGTTGGGGAGTATCAGACGCCTAGGAACAAGTTGCTAGAGGAGAAACGAAAGCAGCACAATCTTCCGTGAAAGATTTTCTGCTACCAGCGGTGCGATTTTTCGATTAGCCAATCGTAGCTGGAAAATCGCGTGAGAGAGAGATCGTTGTTGTGCGAAAGAGTCGTACGCTGCTGCGGAAGATCGATCAGCAGTGAAGCAAACACTGCCCAGCTGGAGAAATAAAGATCGCGGAAGAGAAGTGGTGTCGTCGGGTAAGCACGCGAGTTGTGGAGCCAAACTATGTTGAACTGTGAAGGCGACAGAAATCTTTCGTGAGGAAGGATGATCGGAGTTGAACGGAGTTGAACGGAGCTGAACGGAGCTGGACGAAGCTGGACGAAAATCCTATTAGAGCCACGTACGAAGTGCGGTGGAAGATCGTTGGTGGAGGCGCGACGCAGAGGCTGGAGTTGCTGCAGTAGAAACGATCGATGTTGGAGATGAGAAATGATTGATGCTGGAAGGATAGAGTGAGCCATTCTCAGCTGAAAAAATCGCGCCAGAGAGGACGATCGCGCCAGAGGAAGACGAACAAGTTGTACATGGCCTTTACGACGCATGTGCAAGGGAACGGGGCAGATACGAGTACAGTTAAAAAAAAAGAAAAAAAAGAAAGTTTAGTCTCTGAAGGAAACAAGTTGCGATTGATAAACAACAAAAAGAGTTAGAGATTACGCTGGATCAGATGAAAGCTTCTGCTGGATTGCCGGTTCGGCAGGGGAACATTGGACCGACGACAGAGAATCTCATGAGGAATGAGTTGCATGTGGAATGTGGTCCGGATTCTGGAAGATTAAGATTAGGAGGAGAAACCAAGAAAGTCAAACTTCCTTATTTTTCTGGAGAGGATCCATTAGGATGGATCAAGAAGGCGGAAGCATATTTCTGGTATTTTCGAACGAAAGAAGACATGAAAGTGCATTATTCGCAGTTGAGCATGGAGCGCATTGTTTTTTGCACTGGTTTTTGTCTTGGCTGAACAGGAATCCCGATTCAGATTGGGAGCAGCTAAAGTCGGCGCTGTTAGAGAGGTACGGGTCCGGCATGAAGCAGGAGTTTTTCCGTCCACAGTGTGCCAAGCAGCCGTCCACGCTGGCTCAAGGACACGTAGAGGAGGACAACATGCCAGCTACTCCGTGCTTGGGACAAGAGAAGATTGTTTTCCTTCGAGATCGGGGCAGCGTGAAAGTGTTGGAGTTTGGCTTGGAGCTAGGCAAAGTGGAAAAGCATCAACAGTCGGCTCGAGCAACGCAAGAACCTTTTTCTCAAGCCATGCAAACAAGGCTGACAGGCTTAAAGTATTTCCAAAATGAACAGGTAGGGGTCGGCTGCTGTGAGTTTGTCGCGCAGAGAGACTCCAGTGATATTCATCCAGAAGAGGGGAAGTTAAATGTTCTTGAAGAAGATTTACATGCTTTGAATGCTTACAAGTTATCCAAAGGTGGGAAACCTACAGCAAAAGGAGCTGCGCTTGGGCTACAACCATTATTGTTATGGGCTAATCCTTGGCGGAGACCCTCTCCTTGCACTGCACACTAATGCTGACAAGGTATCCAGGTCAGCATCTCAGACAAGACTCCAGGCAGCAACTCTTATGTGGAGTGCAAAGGTGAGTAGTGACAGTGTGGTGGCAAACCTTGAGTGTCATGAACCACCACATCGGAAGGATCTACATCGAATTCCAAGTATTGTTGCTAAGGATGTAATGCAGGCCATTGAGTGCACAACAAAATTATACCCTACTGGATTGGCTTATATCTTCGGCTTGGAGCTAGACGAAGTGCACAATGGAGGAGGACAACCAGCTCGTGCTCTATATAACTCCTCTGGTTTAGGCCAAGAAGCTGTTGCAGCCTGGGCAACACATTTTTACTGGTTTGAACTAGAAGAATAGCACTCTAATGTGGGAAAGGAAGAGAAAAACCAGCTAGTGTTCTCTTATGTGATAGCTTTGTTTTATGTTGTTGTGCTTGCAGGACTTCTCCACAGGTTTCCTTGAGTTTTTATATGCACACATCTGGTCGGATCAGGAATCGCAAGTCTGCAAGCCCTGGTGGATCAAAGTCTCCTAAAAAGGGAGAACCAGTCACCTTTGCTGATGTCGTAGGTATAGATGAGGCCAAAGAGGACCCGGAGGAAATTGTTGAATTTCTTAAGAATCCTGACAGATATGTGAGATTGGGTGTCCGTCCTCCTCGAGGTGTTTTGTTGGTAGGTCTTCCTGGGACAGGCAAGACTCTTATTGTCAAGACGGTGGCTGGTGAAGCTGAAGTTCCTTTCCTAAGTTGTTATGCAGTTATTGTTCTTGCAGCTACTAATCGTTCTGGTGTTTTGGACCCTACACTCCGTCGACCAGGGAGATTGGATCATGTGGTCACGGTGAAAGCGCTTAATAGGATTGGGAGAGAAGTCATTCTAAGTGTTCATGCTTCACGGAATGAACTGCCTCTTGGAGAGGATGTGAATCTTAGTGTTCATTCTAGGATTGGGAGTTGCTTTGTTAGCTGGAAGGAAAAATAAAGAAGTTGTCGCAAAGATAGATTTTATTCATGCTGTAGAGCGATTGATAGCTGGAATAGAGAAGAAGACTGTGAAGTTACAGGGATCTGAGAAGGTTGTTGTTGCTCGGCATGAAGCTGAGCATGCAGTTGTTGGAACTGCAGTTGCTAATCTTATTCCTGGACAGTCTAGTGTTGAGAAATTGAGTAAATTACCTAGGTCAGGTGGAGCATTAGGGTTCACATACATGCCACCAACGAACGAAGACGTACCTGGTGTTTATTGTCGAGCTGCGTGGGCGGTTGGTGACCCTACTCGTGGGGCGAGCAGCGGAGGCAGTGGTGTACTCCGAGCGCGTATCAACAGGAGCACTGGACGACATATGTACCTATCCAGCCATAGACAGATGGAGTTGGCGACAAAGAGATTTTTCATTTGATTCGTTTGGCTGCAACATGGAGCATGTGAACAGTGGGTTGTATCCCTTAGTAGTGGGTGGATTGCATTCAATGGGCAATAGGGAAGATGCATTGATGCTGAGACCTCCACCAAAGTCGCCACCGGGAGCCGCTATCTCAATACTCGGCCGTGCAAAGCTTGGGTTGTTCCGCCTTGGAGACAAAGTGGTTTTTAGGTGGGAGGGAATTGTTAGGAATAAAGAGGGTTGTCCAGGTGTTAAGAGTTTGTTATTGGATGGAATGTTTGTTAGTTTGTTAGAGTTTGTTAGTTGGTTGGGAGCAATACTGTATTTTGTAATGAAGTGTCAGCTGTAGCATTGAGCTGGTAGGGTATAAAAATAGGCAACAGGGGGTTGGGAGGGGCACGAACTCATTTCTGGGAGAATTTCCACAGTAGGCTGTTGTGTGGGCTGGAACATTGGGACGTCCAGCAAGGGGAGGGCTCGGAGGAGTGGTCTTCCACAGGTTTTCTCTATCTTGCTTTTTTTTTCTTCTCCCCCCTGAACTCTCTCTCCCTCCCTGCTGTAATTGTTGTAATTCTGCTGTGATTTCTGCTGTATTCAACAATATAATTCAGTTTAACTTCTCTTTTTCTCCCCCTCTCAATATTTCACGTAACAAAACTTGTTTTGTGTACCTTGTGGCGTCAGCTAAATAAATTTGTTAAATACATTTTCCTTATAACTGGTACTTGATGTCTAAACTGATCCTTTAAAAAAGTTTAAACATCAAATGTAGATAAGTGAACGGGCGCAAGCAATAAACCTTAAAGTGGTGTTCTTAGTTTCGACCCTCGAGTAAGGGTAGTTTTAATCTTTCTTGAGTTTTGCATTGGATGGGAACGGGAGCGTTGCATTCAGGCTTCTTCTAACCTAAGTGATAGGCAGTAGAGCCTAGTGACTTTTTCAGCACGGCCTAGCTATAGGGCCGACGCTTACTACTTTTGTAAGGGGCTAGCCCGAGGTAGGTAGCTCCCTTAGAAATTAAAACCTCGGTGAATGCTTCTAAATTGTTTTGAGACGTGTAGAGTCGTTCGGGAGTCGTTTGTCCCGAGGACTCTTAGTTTCTAAAACGACACCCAGGTTGGACGGGTGGTCGTGCGATAATGTGACCCTTGTTAGGGACGTGAGCATTGTGTGTAATGCTCGGTTGTCGTCGGCCGCTTAGTAGGTCGTCGGACCCTTCTTCTTTCCTTCTATAATAAAGGACTTGACAGTCGTCGGCCAGACTAACAGTCATGGGATAATGCAACACCAGCCAGATTTTCTGTACGGGCCATCAGATACTTGAATGCATAGAGCCGATAGGCCTATGGATACTATCAATTAATGCGTCGTGTGTGATGAAACCTTGGGGTAGTATGCGTTGATACACGCGGTGCTCATCAAATTGGTAAAATGGAACAGCGAACCGTATAAGTTCAGGGATAATTGTTTAAAGCCTGGAGTTGTTACGCTTTGCTCACCGGTCATCTCCGAGGTAGAGTGATCTGGGCGTAAGAAATCTGACTTGTCCCAATGCGTGGGACGATGTTGTAAAAGGACCAGGTGTCGTAACACCACCGGTCGGGTTGGATTGTCTTTTACGCCTGACGCCATGGCGCGCGTGGACGTAACTCGGGAGGAGTGTCACGCGTACGTCCGAAGATGAATCTGATCTAGCGCGCTTTTAAGCGGCTGGTGTCCTCTTTTCATGTTAGCGCTTGGTAAAAGTGTGTTGGCCACATCCACGACGCGCGGTCAGTGGTCGATGGAGCGTGTGTCGTGGGGTGAGTTTCCGTTTTCAATAAATGACGACTAGGACACTCCTAAGGTGGGGAGTGTCGCGTCAAATAGATTTAGCATGTCCTTCCTGGTACAGAGATTGTGAAGGGACCATTTGGAAATGGTCGGTTGTGCTTTTGAATGCCACTTAGCTTGTGAGTTAGAGAACGTGTTGGTGCTTGCAAGGCAGCACAACAATGAAACGAATGGTTGTGTACGCAACCTTTGAGGACACTATTAGTGAGGGATGGACTTAGGTGTTATGTTTGAGTAATCACAGAATGCCTTGGTAGTGAGGGCATTGTGATCGGATAATGATGACGCGACAGCAGGATCAGCCGAGCCATTTTAAAGGAAATCGACCAATGGTGGTTTGACTGATTCCTTCATGTAATTGGATATGGTCGGTTTGGATCCGTACCAAGCACTTCATTTTGATGTAGCAGGAGTGTCTCGGGTCCCTTTAGGAATTCGTTTAAATCCTCTTCCCGTACCCTTGGCTTAATGACGATCATTTCCCCTATCTTGACAGTGTTTGGGCACACTGAGAGAGCGTTGGTTATGCGTTGAGCTAAAGAAGGAACTTAAATGCCTTTGGGTGTGATGAATAAACTCCATGAAAGTTCTGCTTTTACAATGCGGTAAGTTTAAGAGGCGTGGTTGTCCTGAGTGATACTAGGGTTCCTGAGTGAAAGCACCTTGAACGGATTCATGGACTTGACCGACAGGCGGATGCTACTTTTGGCTCAGTTAGTGTTCTTGAGATGCGGACGTTTTGGCTTTGAACCGGCGTCTCACTTGTAAGCGTTGAAGTATGGGCAACGTTGAAGTATGGGCAACGTTGAAGTATGGGCAACCCTGGATGAGCTCTTTAGAATCCAATTGATGAATCTGAGGTTACCTTGTACCTCAGTCGGGCTTGGGTGGGATGTTTCAAGAGTGGCGATCCAAGTGTGTTGGATTATGTATACACCCATGTTCATGCTGGAGCACGACAACATCACTGAATGTTTTCGCTTGAGACATCACCGGAAGTCGAGTACGGGCTTTGTTAGACATGCTCGAAGTAAACATGAGGTGTCGTAGGAGAATGCATCGTGTTTCGGGTTGTGATACGCCGGCAGTATAAGCCGAGCGTTTTGAGGATAATCGGTCGAGCACGGCTCGATTTTTTTTCCTCTCGTTTCGTTAAATGCGGTTGCTGAGGGGTCGTTTCTAGCACGTCGTCGGGGTGAGGCGAGTGCAGTGTGAGTCGACCGAGGTTTTTCATGAGAGAGCCAGCTTGACCTAGCTAAATGAGGTCGATTGGGAGTCGACCGTTTGTTTAAGCTATGGACCATGCCAAGAGCGTCGTTAGGACGATAGGGGCGATGTCAAGGTCGTGTCTCTAGTTTGACGGGCTCGAGCAAGCGTCGTCTTGATGTTTTAGTTCTGAGCATGAGCTTTGGCTCGAGTTTTAACGCCTAATGTACCGGGCGCTTAAAAGGATGGTTGGTGGTGTGTTGGGCGTTGGAAACACAACACACCTGTTTAAACGAAACTTCACGACCCGAGTAGGTCGGGTGATGTTTTTGTTGTTTCTCCGAGACTTCTCGGGGATGAAAAGTTTTAAGGTGGGGAGCTTGTAACGTCCCGTGTCTTGGACCGGGTTGAAATTCAAAGGGAATTTGAGCTTTTTAGTTTAGTGGACGAACTAAATAATAAACCAAGCTTCGAAATGAAATATTGGGAGTTTGAACACTTAAATGTGTTGTTTTTAGACTTAGAGGCTAAGAGGCATCGTGGGAGTTCCATTGAGTTTCGGGAGCGTCGGGCACCGAAACTTCAAGATCGGGAGAAATTGGCAGGGGCTCACGGTTTGTCTGAAACCATGCGGCCCTCCAGAACAAATTGTGCGGCCAATCCCGAGGGGTTGTGGGTGTCGCACAGTTTGTAATAACCGTGCACACCAGGGTGCACGGCCATGCGGCTGTTTGCAGATCCTTGACTGAAGAGGATGGCAAGATTTGCAGACGGTTTCTCAAATTGTGTGCATGAACCGTGCGAGCAACCGTGCATAGGCAGTAGCCCCTACACGGTTAGCGCACGATTTGACCAAACATGCGGTCAAACCGTGCACCTCTTTAAAAGGGATAATTTTACCCTTTTACCCCTCTCCTCTTTTAAGCCTCTCTCTCTCCTTTCTCCTCTCATCCGCGCGCAGCAGCCCCTCCGTGGGTTCCCTCCTCTCCTCCTCCCAAAGAGAGATCTCCTTCGTCCGGACTCTGTTTCGAGTGTCGTCTGTCGTAATGGAAGCCCCTCGATGAGTCTACGAATCCTCTTCCTTCCTCAGTTTCTTTCATCAACCCCTACGCTATATTCGTGCGAGCTAATTCACCCTATTTTCAGGACGTTAGTCCGTTTCTTCGATTTCTCTCAAACTAGCTCCAATCAAAGCTCGATATTGGACGAGTGGACCGTCCTAAGCACGAGGTAGGTGGTTTGTAGCTTTTTCCCTAAAGTTTTGCTCGTTTATAAATTACGTTGTAGTGCCGCATGTCGGGTTCTCCGGGCGTTGCCTTTAAAATGTGAAATTAGTTATGTAAGACCTGGTGCTTTAAATTATATTGTCGATATGCTTAGAATTAAACAGTTGGAGGATTTTCACCTCAACCCGTACCACCCCCTTGGGGTGAGTTGTTTTTATTCCTTGACCCTTAAGCCGCCTTATGTCATTAAACCACCCTCCTAGGGTGTTGTTTAGATACTCTTGATCAATAAGCCTTGTTGCTCATTAATTACCGTTAAACCCAGTTTATTATATTTCTAGGTAAAGGGTGTTTTCCAGTCCCACATCGGATTATTCCGACTTGTAAATATTTTCCTCCATGTATAAAAGAATGTCTCCACTTCTCCTTGAGGTAACGGACTTCACCATTTTACATGGTATCACAGCATAACACCCGATAATATTTTTTTTTCTCTACCATCCGCTGCGCTCCGCCCTCCATCTGTGGCCCTCCATCCCTCTACGGCTCCCTCCCGATGGAACCCTCCATGCGAAACCCTCCCGCCGCCTCCCTATGCGGATTCCCAGCCCCGCCTCCCTCTGCGGATTCCCAGCCCCGCCTCTCTGTGCGGCTTCCCAGCCCCGCCTCCCTCCTGTGCGGATGCGCCGCACTCCCCTCACGCCGGTCGGCATTCTAGATCTGGCTAGCGAGCGGAGGTCCTCCTGTCGACTGGCCTTCCATCACCCTCCCACGTCAGCACCTCCCTCCCGCAAGACTTCCCCACTTGCGCCCTAGCCTGATCATGCAGCTCCTCCTGCCCAGCGACCCCACCTTCCTGCGCGCAAAGGATCGTTGCAGCCCAGCCTTCCATGCGACGGCCCCTCCCTGCGCACCCGTGCAGCCCCTCCTGTTTCGGCTCCTCCCTCGGAAGAGTGCCTCTGATCGTGCAGTCGTCCCCCTGTCGGCTTTCCTCCCACCCGGCAAATCTTCCCCACCGGCCACTATCACTGCGCTGCGTCGGCACCTCCCGCGTTGCCGCCTCCCTGAGCGACGACCGACACCCGGTGGCCCTTCTCTCGCATGGCTCCCTCGTGCCCCTATCGTCGGCATGCCCGCGCGTCTCCCCCTGCGCCTCTAGTCGCCAGCTCTCCTACGAGACAGCCCCCTCGCTTCAGTCACCGACCTTCCTGCACGGCAGCCCCACGCACCATCACCGCGTATGTGCCCCCACCTACGCGACCGTCTCGTGCTCCGTCACCGGTCCTCCCGCGAGGCAGTCCCCTCTCCCTGGCGCACTCTACATACCCAGACATGTCTTTATCCTTGCCATTATCCAGTATTCTTAACAAACCGGCACTCTCAAAGGAGGATATTGCATTTATACAATCTTATCGAGTTGTTTTGCCACTTTCCTCTTCTCCCGCGACCATTGCTCATACTGGTGTCCCTACCGCGTGTATATCTCATCGATCGACAGTTTGGATGCTTCAGTCCAGTGCGTCTGAACATCTCACAGGAGATTTAGGTATGCTTACTACCTATCAACCGTATACAGGTGTCTCTGCAATTACTGTTGTTGATGGATCTACAATCCCTATTGCGGGATTTGGCACATGCTCATTGACTTCGTCTATTCGTCTGACTTCAGTAGCTCATGTTCCTCATGGTCCTTTTAATCTTATCCCCATAAGTAAACTCACAAAAGACTTAAATTGTGTTGTTACTTTTACATCTTCTGGTGTTGTTTTTCAGGAGCAGTCAACGAATCGGGAACTTGGTAGAGGTCCTCTTAGTGATGAGTGTCTGTGTTTGATACTCCATCATCTCTTGTTTGCTCATCCACCTTTGCCCGTGCCCTTAACCTACATTTTTGCCTTGGTCATCCACCGGCTTCCGTCTTACATAAGCTTTGCCCCCCAATTCAACCCACACCTTTCATTCCATTGTGAATCCTACAAGTTTGCTAAACATTATCGGGTGACGTATGTTCCTCGATTGGAAACGCATGTAGCGAATCCTTTCGACCTTGTTCATTCCGATGTATGGGGTCTTTGCAGGAATTCTAGCCAGTCAGGGTACAGTTATTATGTTTTCTTTATTGATGACTACTCTCGAATGATATGGCTATATCTCCTTCGTGATCGTTCTGAGATGTGTGATATTTTCAAAACCTTTTACCATGAAATTCACACTCAATTCTCCAAGCCTATTAAATGTCTTCACTCGGAAAATGGTCAAGAATATTTATCCACTTTCTTTCAGCAGTTTCTCAAGGATAAAGGCATCATTCATCAGACATTCTGCCCCGATACACCTCAGCAAAATGGAGTGGCCGAGCGTAAACATTATCATGTTCTGGAGACTGCTCGTGCCCTCTTATTCCACATGCAAGTGTCTCTTCTTTTTGGGGGGATGTCATCCTTACTGCTACATAGCTCATAAATCGTCTTCCTTCTATCCTTCAGGGGGAGACTCATTGTCACGCTTTGTTCTCCTCTCTCCCTACTCACTCGCTTCCTCTCCGTGCGTTTGGGTGTCTTTGTTATGTTCATGACACTCGTCCCAACCACTCAAAATTTTCTCCCAAATCCCTCTGTTGCATCTTCCTCAGATATTCCCGCACTCAGTGCGGATACCGATTTTCTCTTCAAACTTACGATGATATATCATCTCTGTTGATGTATCTTTTGTTGAGAGCTCTACTTTCTCTCCTCCCTCTTCCCATCCAGACACCACCATCGATGATTGTCTTCATCTCACCATCCACCCACCTCTACCTCTGGTGTCTCACTCTGCTGATCACCAATTTGACACTGTCTACTCTCGTCGCCCATCGAATGTGTCCCCCGTCCAGGCCGAGGACGTCATCTCCCCAGCTTCGTCTCACGCTCCTGCAACAGACGACTTGCCCATTGCATTGCGAAAAGGTACTCAGTATTGCCAGAATACTCCTCTTTACACATCCTCATACAGAGGTCTTTCTGCTGTGGAGACGATATCTATTCCCTGCACGGTTGACGACGCCAAATCTCACGTTGGGTGGCCTCAAGCAATGCGGGATAAATCGCACGCTCTGAACGACAATCATACTTGGGATCTGGTCCCCCTTCCTACAGGTAAACAGGTGGTCAGCAGCAAATGGATTTATACGGTACGCCTGAATGCAGATGGCACTCTTCATCGCCTTAAAGCTAGACTTATGGCAAAAGGCTTTGCACATACATATGGTGTTGATTATTTTGATATCTTCTCTCCGGTTGTGAAGATGACATCTGTCCGATTATCCATCTCTTTTGTCGCTAATCATCATTGGTCTCTTCATCAACTTGATGTCAAAACTATCTCTCTACATGGTTTTCTTGAAAAAGAGGTATATCTGCAACAACCTCCTGGCTTCTGTGCCTCAGGAGCCGATTCTCATGTCTGTCAACTTTGTCGCTCTCTTTATGGACTCAAGCAGTCTCCTCGTGTATGATTTGGAAGATTCTGCACAGTCGTCACTACATTTGACCTATCTCAAAGTATGAAAGACCACACTGTCTTCTACCTCACGACGTCCTCCGGCTGTATCTTGTCGATTGTCTCTGTTGATGATATCATTATAACTGGGAGTGACTCAAATGGAATCACCTAACTCAAGGTGCATCTTCAACACCAATTTCAAACCAAAGATCCGGGTCCTCTGACATACTTAGCATTGAGGTCTCCCGTTCTCCGAACACCATCTTTTGCCAACGAAAATATGCTTTGGATATCTTGCAGGATGTTGGTTTGACTCAAGCAACTACCGCTGACACTCCTCTTGAGCTCAAGGAACGATCTCTTTATGACAACTCGGAACCATATTCTCACCCAGAGAGGTATCGTCGACTTGTGGGAAAACTCAATTATTTCACCATGACTCGTCCAGACATTGCATGCGCTGTCAGCAAGGTTAGTCAATTCATGGAACATCAAACAAAATCTCAGTGGGATGTTGTCCTTCACAATGTCAAGTACATTAAGAAAGACTCTGGGGTCTTCAATATTCACATCACGAACATCTAAACATTGAGCTCTTATGTGATGCTGACTATACTGGCTGCTTAGCTACCCAAAAATCTACGTCTCGTTTGGCCATTTTCCTAGCAGGTAACTTAATCTAATGACGCAGCAAGAAACAGATTGTTGTCTCTCAGTCCAGTACTAAATCGGAATATCGTGCAATGGTCACGGTCACTACTGAAATTCTTTGGCTTCATCATCTTCTCCATGAGATTGGTTTCTCGCCACAGTCATCTGCTCATATTTGGTGTGATAATCAGACAACCACGAAGATTGCTTCCAATCCCGTATTTCATGAACGCACGAAGCATATCGAGGTGGACTGTCACTTCGTCATCACCTCGAGCATCACCATGTTAGTTTAAGCTATATTCCGACGGCTGATCAGCTTGCCAACATCTTCACCAAAGGCCTCCTGGGAGCTCGACTTGACTCTGTACCAAGTTGAGCATACACAGCATTCACAGTCATCTTGGTTGGTGTCTTCTTTCTTTTTTTGGGAACTCTTTTCCAAGCGATCATGTACTAGCTTGAGAGGGGTGTTAAATCCAGTTTATTGGATTTCTGGGTGAAGGGAGTTTCCTAGTCCTACATCGGATTATTCCGACTTGTAAATCTTTTCCCCTATCCATAAAAGAATGTCTCTACCTCTCCATGAGGTAAGGGACTTCACCATTCTACAATTACGTTCGAGTTATGTTAAATAATCCCTCTTGTACGGGAAAACCTAAATGATTAAATAGATTTCATATGATAGCTTTGCCCCCGTTCATCAAAAAACCACCTTTGAGGTGCACTGTCTTCCTTAATTAAATGAAGCAATTGAATGAGATAATTGAATTGATAAACGTACATGCCCCTCCTTTATACTTGGTTTATGATAATGGCATGTTTACGATATGGCCTTATTAATTATTTTGTATTGAGACGTGATGTGGCATTCTTGTGCACATGGCCTTCTTTATTTATGATTAAATGGTATTAATGGCTTGGATACATGGCCTGCAAATAAATGGTAAATGAATTATATTAAAAAGGATTCACTGGGCCTTGAACGATGTCGGTTGCCTCTTTACGGAACATCGGGCTAAGGGATCATAGGGCAAGTACACCTTAAACTTTGTTATGACTGGAGGGACCTTGGTTAGGGTCGTTGAGAATGACGTCTCACACCCCCGAGTCGAGGAAGGTGGGCATGGCTTCACACATCACTTGGGTAGCTCGGCATGACGTCTCACGCCCCCTCGATTAGGATGATGGCAGTCACATCCATGAGCAGGATGACGAACATGGCTTTTGTATCCCAATTTTTGATGATTGGGCGTATGACCCATTAATTATAAGAACCTCCTTTTATTTATTTCACCTAACACTGTTGGACGAGATGTCCCTCATTGCTTATTGAGATCTTATGGGCGACGTCCCTTACAGAGTATGACCCTCTTCAGATTATACACGAACACTGGAGTCACGTCTCGGGTCTTGCTAGTACTACGCATGTATATATATATTATTATTATTATTTGGACACCTAGGCACTAATCCACGGGTCCATCGCCAGTGCAGGTATATCTTTGCAGACATATCATGTATGCAAATATATACACGCCGGCATGTGTTCAGACATTCCGGCTTAGACTAAAGCAGGTATGGTCGGCCAGGAATCTCTTAGGAACCCGAGCCGACTTGTTTACTTTTATTTATTTAATAACTTATTGATATATCTGCACATTGTTGTATTTTATATTCACAGACTAAATTATGTTTTAGATATCGTTGGTAGTGGCTTCCTGAGTTTAACTCGCACCCTGTTCTGACCACCATTGCACTAACCTCTCCTCCCTAGGTGGTTCGCACCACCTTCTCCACCCTTCGGAAGATCGTCGTGCCTCCATTCGTCGTCCGTTTTCATCGCCGTCATGTGCACTGTTAACCTCTCGGTAAGGCTTACCCCACCCCCTTGAACACCCCCTGGACACCACCACCCACTTGGACAACCCCAACCCCTGGACAACCCCCACCCCCTGGACAGCCCCCACCCCCTGGACACCCCCACCCCCTAGACACCCTTGAATCCATTAGAAAGACCCCTCACACCCCTATACACCACCCCCACCACTGGACACCCCACCCCCATAGAGAACCCTCCCAACCCCATCCTCTCACCCCCAGACAACCCCTCGGGACACCCCCTACCCCCTTGGATAGCCCCTCACCCCCCCCCCTCGACACCTACCACACCCCCTGGACACTCTTACCCCCTTGGAAATCCCCTCACCCCCCTGTACACCACCCCCATGCCCTTGGACACCCCCTGGACACCACCACCCCTTTGGACAGCCCCCCACCCCCTGGACAACCCCCACCCCCTAGACATCGTTGGTAGTGGCTTCCTGAGTTTAACTCGCACCCAGTTCTGACCACCATTGCACTGGGGTACCTGAACAAACCTCATGTTTGCAGGTTCAGGTTTATTGGATGATGTTTGTGTTGTGACCTTTGTACATGGGAGCTTAGGAGCACAAGACTGAGTCGGGGCACAGGATGCTCGTGGGGATAGCCCTTGGGGCTTTTGTCTTTTCTTAATGTACTGTTTATTTATTACCTCTCGTGGGGATAGCCCTTGGGGCTTTTGTCTTTTCTTAATGTACTGTTTATTTATTACCTATTGGTATATTTTAGTCACATGGACATGCTTGGTTGTATATTTGATGTTGGTCGTTTCTTATTTCTTTAGTTATTATTATTCTTCCGCTGCTCTTTCTTTCATTTATATTGTTTTCGCTGCTGTCTTCTTATGATATACCGTTGAGCTACTCTGACCATGAGGGCATAGTCTACCAACCGTACCATCATTGGACTCTCGCTGCTAGTCAACAGCCTCTAGCGTACGAGGAGGCGCGCTTGAGGCCATGTGACCGACCTGCTCGAGGCACCGTTTTAATGGCTCCCGGGTCAGGACGTTACAGAACTCAACAAGGTAATGAACATTATGAAGTACTCACCATTAATCCCTGCTAAAGCCTAGTCAACAATGTGGCCCCTCCCATCTTTTAAACTTTTAAGTTCAATTTTCTCATTGTCTCCGTCTTTTCTTCAAAATTGAAAGGTCCATGATTTACTGCCTTGATGTTTTTCCCATAGTAGAGGGGATTTTTTTTTTAAACAGCATTGCACTGGCATTTAATGGCTAGCAGAACATCGGCTCCAAAGATTGCCTCTTCCACCCTCTTTGAACATCAGAGCCAGGATGATAGTCTCCTCCATATTGCAAACAAATTAGCAAGGATGATCTTACCAAAAACCACTATGCTAGATTCACTTTGCAAAAGCAGAGCTGTTGTAACTGGCAATTATGGAAACAAGCCCTCCTCAAAAAATGCTGAGACAACTGCTTCCAAAGGCACATTTTTACTCCGGTGAGCGTCCCAAATATTGGGCTCATGGATGAGTAACTCAACCTTCTTAAAAGAATCACCTTCTTCTATATGGGCTTTGTTAGAGCTATAGACACGCATAGAGAAATCAGTGATGGGGCAAGGTTAATCAACGCATTTCATGTTTTGTCCACCTCCATTTTTTCAGCACCAATAAAACAAAACAGCCTGTTGTCCCGGCCCAAGACAAAAATCCTTCAGTGATTTAAAGCCCAAAATAGAGGCCCACGCCTTCAACAGACCTTCCTACCATGCTTCTGACCCCATGGAAGAAGGAATTATATGATAATGAGGGGATTTTCTGCAATTCACAGAAAACCTTTGTTGCAGCAATCACACTGAGGCAGAAACCGGTACGGAATAGAAAAGGTATGATGTTAAAAAGAGGAAATGGAATCCTCAACAAAGGAGAAAAAACAACAAAAACATCAACAAGATTTTTCAATAGGTTAAATATCCATAAAAGAGCACAGCCCAGAAGGAACGGCCGCGAAGAGAGGCCCAAAAAAAGGAAGTAATCCCAAACTTTATTCAAAAGCTAACATACAATGCAAGCTTTCAAAAATACGTACAAATCATAAAAATGTTGATCCCATCACTTTGTGAGACGCCCCACACCCGCACTTTCGGATCTCTCGGATCTGGTGCTAAACATACATTTTAATACATCACATGAATTAAAATAAACCACCAAGATCAAAAGTTCGGTATCTTTGGAAACTTGGTACATTTACAACTAAAAACATGGTACAATACATATTTCTTCCATAAAGATTCTCCACACATGAAACTCTCCTATACATATCCCGTTTTGCAATTCCTGGGGAGATGGAGAAGCATAATAAAAGGGTGAGCTATAAAACCCGGTGAGGGATAAACAATGAAAATTGAGCATAAATGAACATCATGGGTAAAACATGAGGCATGATATAAAAACATGAACATATGGACGAGAGTCATAACATGATCATAACAACAAAAGTCATAACATGATCATAAGTGCATGAGTCATAACATGATCATAAGTACATGAGTCGTAACATGATCATAAGTACATGAGTCATAACATGATCATAAGTACATGAGTCATAACATGATCATAAGTACATGAGTCATAACATGATCATAAGTGCATGAGGCATAACATGATCATAAGTACATGAGGCATAACATGATCATAAGTACATGAGGCATAACAATATCATAAGTACAGGAGGCATAACATGAAAATGTGGCTACATCATAAACATGAGACATTCATAAACATATCACCATAGCTCATCAATTGCGTGTCGTAAAGCATATTACTAAGGCTTTTGACCAAGGTATCAGAAAACATTATCAAAGCATGCTGTCAAAGTGTCATAAACATGTCATCTCTAGAGATTAATTATTTACCCAATGCATTGGAAAGCTATCAGGGCACAACCTTCATATGTCTTAATTCATGTGTGCCATATAAGTAAAACATAAATAAATCCATCGATAATCATAACACAAACCCGTGGAAAATAAACAGGTATCTAATGAATGTAAGAAATCTCTCTACGTAAATACCCTTCAATCAAGATAATGAATTATGGGGTATTTACACTATAGAATAAATGGTGTACGAATTAGTCAATAATTTTCCCAGCCAATCGATGGATGAGTTTCTATGTGAACACCCTTCAATTAGAAGAAGCATACAAGGGTATCCACAAGGGAAAGACATTGGAAGAAAAGTTATGTGTAGAATGAGAAAATGAGAGACCCGAACCCCCAAGGTGTACTCTCTAAAGAAGCCCTTGGGGTTAATTTATAATGAATATTAAAGACCACACTGGACCTCAAGTCCGATGTGGGATGCAGACTCCAACACTCCCCTCAAGCTAGGTGTACCTAGCTTGGACACATAAAGAAAAAACAAAGCAAGCAACAAGCTGCAAACACTCCCCCTCAAGCTGGACAAACCCAGCTTGATGACAAAACAAGACGAAATAAAATAAAGGAAAAACTGCAAGACCAATGCTCCCCCTCACGATCGCAGCTCCCCCTCACGATGATGGATGGATGATGTTGTGGGCGCAGCAGAAGAACCACACAGAGACCAAGTCGGTTGACGGAACGCCAGGAATGCCGCACTAGTGGGGCCGGTCGATGAAACGCCGGTCTCTCCAAACTAGCACCGGGAAAACCGCACTTGCAGGGTCGGTGACGGGAGGCGGGGATTCCGCAGAATTGTTGCGGGGTCTGGCGGTGCCAAATGGCCCGGTCTAAGGCGATCAAAGTGCTGCGCCAGCGCAAGGGCGTGCCGGCGGAGAGAGATGCGGCTGACGGGAGTCGTCGGGAGATGCCGGCGAGGCGGGGAAACGCAGGAGGTGGCCGGCATGGAAGGAGCAGCGGACGGGGGAGGATCTGTTGGCCGGGATCGGAACAAAAGGGTTGTCGCGCGGGAGCGGTGCAGGAGGACCGTTGCACGGGAGGCCGACGCGCAGTGGAGGGAGACCGGCTGCTAGAGAGATTCGCCGGGAAGGAGGGATGCCGGCAGACGGGAGGGGAGCCCGGGAAAGGAGGGGGGGCCGGCGCTGTTTACTGAGCAGGAGGGGGGAGTCGGGTGAAGCCGGGAAACCGCAGCTGGAGGCAAGGCCGGGAATCCGCGGCGGGAGTCAGCGCTGGGAAGGGGACTTCACAGCAGGAGGAGACGCTCAGGAGCGCTGGGGGCCGTCGGGGAAGAGGATCTGCGGGAGGTGGGGATTCCGACGAGGCGGAGCGCACCCGCTGGGAGGGAGCCACTGGAGGCGGGCTGCCGGGAAAAGCCGCTACGGGAGACAGGAGGTGGGTCGTCGCGCGCTGGGTGGAATCCCGCTCGGGATCCGCCGGGATGAGAAGTCGCCGGACAGGAGGGAGATCCGCCGGGGATGGAGGGAGCCGCGCGGATGGAGTCACGCGCAGGAAACTGGGAGGGGCGACGGCAACAGTGATCCGCCGGGATGGAACCGCCGGGATGGAACCGCCGGGAGGGAGAAGAGATCCGCCGGGGAAGGGAGTGGCCGCTTAGGGCAGACCCGAGAGGAGAGAACCGCCGAGGAATAGAGCCGTCGGGGAAGGGAGGCCAGACAAAACCAGGAGGCCGGCTGGAAAAAGAGCCCGGAGGGGCGGCGGCATAAAATCTAACCCTAGATGGGGGACCGCCGCCCCCCACGGGGGAAATTCTGAGAAACCCTAAACGGGGGGGAAATAAATTGGGAGGAGGAGGGTTCGGGATTAAGTTCCCTCTGATACCATGTAGAATGAGAAAATGAGAGACCCGAACCCCCAAGGTGTACTCTCTAAAGGAGCCCTTGGGGTTAATTTATAATGAATATTAAAGACCACACCGGACCTCAAATCTGATGTGGAATGCAGACTCCAACATTATGCATAGACGACGATAAGACAAGACAAAGACAGTATGAGCCATTCTCGATAGATATCTCATTTCCACCGCAAAATGTGTTCATAGCGACATTGACATGGAGGTGAAAGGTAAAGTCCATGAGAAAGATGGAGATCGATAGAAAACATGATCATTGGTTACAAATCAAACAGGAAAGAATCTCCTTAAAAAGATTAATGCGGTTATCTGGGTGAATACCCAACAATCAACTTTGGAAACTACAGGACGTTCACAATGTAGAGGATTGTACCCCAATTAAAGGAATCACAACAAAAAGTGATGGAGGGTACATTCTTGGCATAGGATATGTAAATCTCAATCCATATATTCCGATCATTGATTATGGCTCATAAAGTGCATGTGAATTATCCAAAGTAAATCTCTCGAGAGTGTCAAACCAGGTGTGTAGCAAGACCCGTTGTCGTGCACCAGGTGACGATCGAGTCAAAGTCCAATGCGCCCTTTTCGAGATTATCACCCCTAGGTACAATTGTGTCAGAGTCACATCCACTCGTAGTATCCAAACAGAGATGTCGTTGCTAGGAAAAACACACATTTTTCTTTACCAAAGTTCGGATGGTTTTATAGGATTATAACGGTTTGAACAAATGCTATAATGAGAGGGAATAAATAAACTCTCGTTTACAACATATCAAATGGAATAAAATACCATGGAATAAAAAGCATGGCAGTATATGAAAAAAGAATTTAGGAAGACAATATAACAAAGTAATGTACTTGAAAATGGAAAGAGAAAGATTGAGAAAACTCTTATCTTGGGAGGATGTTTCTTAAAGCTAAAGAGAGACTCCTTAAAACCTTAGAACCACCATGGAGAGATGTCATTGCTAGGAAAAAAACACATTTTTCTTTACCAAAGTTCGGATGGTTTTATAGCTATGGGATTATAACGGTTTGAACAAATGCTATAATGAGAGGGAATAAATAAACTCTCATTTACAACATATCAAATGGAATAAAATACCATGGAATAATAAGCATGGCAGTATATGAAAAAGGAATTTAGGAAGACAATATAACAAAGTAATGTACTTGAAAATGGAAAGAGAAAGATTGAGAAAACTCTTATCTTGGGAGGATGTTTCTTAAAGCTAGAGAGAGACTCCTTAAAACCTTAGAACCACCATGGAGAGACTCTTGAGAAGGGAATTGAGAGAGAATTCGTGCTCAAAGGCTTTGATGTAGAAAGTGGGGAGGGAATTGTGGGTATTTAAACTTGAGAAGAGGTGGTTTTAAGGGATTAAATATTGATTATTTTATATTTACGGCTAACCACTTTTGGATGGCGTTGATTTCAACGAATTTGGTTGATAATTAATGTTGGAAAGATTGATTAAGGGCGTTCCAAACCTCAACCACCAATTTAAGTTGTTATTTTAGTTGGATTATGTCTTTTAACTTTGAATTTTAATTTGTTACATTATTTTACCTATACCGCGATAACTCTTTTTTTACCACGGTAACTTTTTTGTGCCTAAAAAATAAAAATGACCATATTACCTAATTTGAACCTTCTAATTACAAATATATAATTCATTTTACCCGATTTAATTTATAGAAGTGATAAAAGTTCATTCTAATATGATACGCGTATAACTCATAAAAACACTTTTTAGAAAAGATAACATTGTGGTTTTCAAAATGTTAACCATGTGTTTCTAAATGTAACACATTATGTGTTATGTTATTACTTAAATACATTTTGATAAATATGAAGGATTAAGAAATTTGAAATCATGATTATATCATAAGAGTTACAGTATTTTGTAAAAAACAGTATTTCACTTTTACCCAAAATATCAATTGTTTTAAAAAATTACCATAAATCACCCTAAGATAATTTTGATGTGCTGAATCCAAAAATTATATTTATTTTATCAAAATAATACTCTAAATGTGATAATTTTAGCATTTAAATAAAAATCCTTATTTATTGAAAATTAACAATTTTTATGACATAAAGAACCGTTATAAAAATTACTTAGGACTTTGTTGATTTATATTATCATCTAAAAGTGTTTTATAAGACAATTTCATTGAAAATAACATTTATTTAAAACATATAAATTTATCATAAAATATACTTTTCATGGAAATTAAATATTTTTATAGTTTCCAAAATATAATAATAAAATAATCCCAACGGTCACTTTATTGCGCCGATAATAATAATGACCAACTGTCTTATTGATTAATGATCATAATGTCCATCAGCCGTATTGGAAAATGTTCAAAATGCCGGATGGCAATATTATAATAAAATAGTCAATATAAAATAAGATTTCTTCTATTAGGGAATTTTAGAGTCGTTGCACTTTGTGTCTCTAAATGAATTCCAGTTCAACTTAGTTCTAGCAGCTAAAGGTAAATTTCATCCAATAATTATTAGCATGTGAATATTAATAAGAAAAGCAACTTTGAATTTTATCAACCCATTTAAAACAGTTGAAAGGAACCGCATACAGCACCTTGTTGTCCAAATCAAGAGCTTTAGAAGCCAGCCCTTCAATCCACTGAACAATCCGGAGGCATAGTTGTGCTGTATGATCGTCTACGAGAAACCGGCAAGCCTCCAAATGTGAAGTTGGAGGAGACTGTCATGAGGCAACCGGTGAAAATGAAATGTGAACCCATTGAATTGAGAAAAAAATAGAATGAAAATGCTAGCATTAAGGTCCATTCGAGGTAATTTAAAGAAAAATGCATCACCAACACCACGTCTTCAGGAATTTCTTCACTTTCTGCAAGAAAAAAACTCACTCAACATTCCAATAACAGCATGAAAATAATGATGCCAAAGACCATTAATAATTCTTCAATTATTCAGCAAATTGTGCTTTCTAATTATTAAAAAAAATCCCATTGTTTAGAACAGAAAGCTAAAAGGACTGTCTGATGAAAAAAAAATGAAAGAAAATTATGAGAAAAATAACCTTTCAAATTTCATAAAGATGAACCACTAAAACTACCCATAGCCTAGGCAATGTTGAGAACAAAACCTCATTTTCAACACTTAACAAAGTCTCTGGCACATGCCCAAATGACTAGATGACACTCCCTGTGTCTTCAAGTCGCTGCTAATCTAGTACAAATCTCTACGTTATCCGATCATCTCTCTTATTCATACTTTTTTTTGGCTTTCCGATTTTAACCATGTATTTGTATTGCTTGTTTCAGTGAATTTTCAGCAAAATACAATACTCTAATTCTATAAATGTAATAGAAAAATAAAAAATCCACAAAAAAATCTTAGGGCATCATTTCAGAACTGAAAAGTACAGAAGAGTCAACAAGCCTTTCCTTTCCCATAAAGATGCCAAAGAAGAGACCAGGAAGCAGCCTCCTGTAGCAGGAACTGAGCATTTTGTCTCATCAATTTGTCCTGTATAACTCGATGTCTTTCATTGTCACCATACCTGCATAGAGAAAATGCAAATGGAAACAGTTATGTTTTGTTTTATTTATTTTTTTGTTGCCAGGTATCGCAGATGGATACAGTTAAATAAAGGAAAACAAGTGTTTCATTAAGATTTCTAACAACCGAAAAACAATAAAAGTACAACAGTCTAGTTTTGGGATTATATTTAAAATTAAACAGCATAAAAGGCAAGTAACAAAGCCTTCGGTGCATTTTTTATAAAATTAGAATACAGCATATCCTGAAAGCAGTCAGCACACGAGAAACTATAACTTCATCTTCACTGGCACTGAGAAAGAAAAAGGAAAATTTTGTTTGTCTTAAGTCAAACAGGCATCAACTTCATTTGTTTTTCTGCAAAAACAAAATTTGCCAAACCAACACTGTGTAATGTCAAATTAAAAGAATCGGAACATTTGATAAGAATATCACAACTGTACACACATAGTTCCAAATGAAAAGACAAACATATATGAGCCTATCCACTAATGTGAAAAAAAATGAACATGCTAAGTCAAATGACAGGCAAATTGGCCACATACACTGGATGCTGTGTTTGTTGCCACCAAGATTCACTCCTTGTCAGTTGCTTCTCTAACCTCCAATGATGAGTTGTCTATTGCTGTTTGGAAAGGTACTTCCCACCAGCCCAGGTGAGCCCCGCAGCCCATCTGCGTGCAGTCCCCAGGCACGCCCTACGTGTAGGCCCTGCCCAGATGTGCCCCACATACCGCCACCAGGCATGCCCCATGCACCATCGCTGCCTTAGCACAGCTCCCTTCTTCCCTTGCCTCCCCTGCCTGGCACACCAACCCCCTCCCCTCTTTTTGGTCACGCCCCTGCATGGTTGTGCCTCAACCTTGTTTCCGCCACTGCCCCCTTCAAGGATCCCCTCCCCGTGACCATGTTTTCCCATTGGCCTTCTACCCTTTTTTCACTACTGCCCAAAGATTCAAATGCTCCATAAAATACAGTTAGACACACCGACCCAGAATTCTCTTACCCACCACAATCAATTCCCAGAATACCAGCCAAACACAGCAGCAAACCAAGAGAAAATGTAGAGAATAGAGAATCGGAAAGTGCTTCCAAATCCAAGCTCAGCTGAGAACCCTTCCGCTCCCCCCCCCCAACACTTTTGTTTTCCATCTACTGCCTCTTATACTTTCTCTTCTGATTTCCGTTAACAAAATGGCTTCCGCCAACTGCCACTTATCCACTCTTCTGATTCTGTTAACAGAATAGCCAACCACCTGCGGTCCACATGACCTTCTGGAATATAACTATCAGGCTGATGCTTCCCTCCAATTCTTATTTTGGTCCAGCAATTGCTCCATGGAGTCATTCAGATCATGGGCTCCATCACCACCTCCCTCGTCAATTTCAGTCTTTTCCTCGAGGCTGCAATATGGAAATTGACTTTTGGCAATAAAAACATCTTACCAAGTAGCTTCTTCAACAGGCTTTATGCTGGGGAAACGCCGGGAGTCGCAGCGACAGAACAGGTTTGTGGCTAAAGAAAAGACGGAAACAGAAGAAGAAGAAGAAGAAGAACACAAACACCAAGATTTACGTGGTTCGGGAATAATACCTTCGTCCACGAAGAGGTAGAAATATCACTATAATTCGGGAACACAATTACAGGGAGATTACAAAGTTTCTAACACATAAACCTTGCTCTAAATGAGCTAATAAGGAGGACGAAGCATTATTCCACCAACCGCACAGGAAGTATGTTGCGCTACAGTGAAAGGTGGTCGGAAGTCCGCACTGCTACAGTGTTGCAGCAACCCAAGTCGCAGCGACAGAACAGGTTTGCGGATACAGAAAAGACGGAAACGAAAGAAGAAAAGGAAGAATAACATAGACACAGAGATTTACATGGTTTGAGAATAATCCCTACGTCCACAGAGAGGTAGAAATATCAATATGATTCGGGAGCACAATTACAGAGAGATCACAGAGTTTCTAACACATAAACTCTAGCTGCAAATGAGCTAATAAGGAGGACAAAACATTATTCCACCAACCGCACAGAAAGTCTGTTGCGCTACAGTGAAAGGTGTCAGGAAGTCCACACTGCTACAGTGTTGCGGTCACTCAAGTCCAGCCTGCTACAGTGGCCGATGGCGATAAGTCCGTGGAGCTACAGTACCGTTGTCTTCTAAAGTTTGAGCTGCTACAGTAGTCGTGCCAAAGTCCGCACTGCTACAGTGTCCTGTCGGTGTCGGCCGGTCAACTCTGCTACAGTCGGTCAAAGTTACTGTTGTGCCCCCAAATTTGGGTCAGGGACCTTCGGCCCTTGGACCCCCGAAGCAGGGGCACATTGCCCCCTTCAGCCCCCAACGAGCTCCCTGTTGCAAAAAAAAACGTCGGAGGCAACGAAGTGAAAAAAACGTTTCACGAAAGAGTAAACGAGAAAAAGAACAAAAGAAGATCTTGAACACAAAGATTTAAGTGGTTCGGAAAATGTTCCCTACGTCCACAGAGAGGCAGAAATATCACTATGAAATCTGGCAGCACAATTACAAGGAGATCTCTCAGAGTTTCTAACAACGAAACTCTAGCCCGAAATGAGCTACAAAAGGAGGAAGACCGTTCACTGTTCCACAAACCGCTCAGGAAATCCGCATCGCTACAGTGAAAGGTGGCTAGAAGTCTGCATCGCAACAGTGTCGCGGGTCACACAAATCTAAAGTGCTATAGTGGCTGGCGGCTGGAAGTCCGCCTCGTTACAGGTACTGTTGACTCCAGAGTCCGACCTGCTACAATGCCTTGTTGGTGTCAGTCGGTCAGTTCTGCTACAGTAATCAGAGTTGCTACAGTACCCTATCGGTGTCGGTTGATCAACTCGACCTACAAAGGTTGCCGCCTGGTGCGCAGTACGGGCCGCAATCATTCGACCCAAACATCATCCAAAACAGATCGGGCTACACCAATCCAACACTCACCGCGGAGTAGCGGCCTGGTACGCAGTATGGGTCGCAAGCATTCAACTCAACGTCATCCAAAACGGATCGAGGTACACCAATCTAACACTTTCCATGCCACTATATAAGCCATTGTGGGATCTTCTCGCCATGTGTAATTTAAAAGCAGTCCATAACCCTAAGCAGTCCATGCCTTCAGAGAGAGTTGGGGAAACAGGCATGGTGCCAAAAGATTTTTTAAGTTGGAAGACAAGAAAAACTGGCTGAACACAAGAGGTTTCAGGTAGCTATAAGCGGTAGGATATGGATCCTGCTTTTCTGACAATCTGAAAAGGTCCAAAAAATTATGGAGCTAGCTTTTGATTAATCTGATTGGCTACTGCCTGTTGTCTATGAGGTCTCAACTTCAAAAAAACCATTCACACGTGTAGAATGGGAAAACCGCCTTACCTTCAAGGTGAGGCGGAGACCTTATTTTATAGATTGAAAAAGAGGAATACAAATATGAGTATTCCGATGTGGGACTCGGAAATACCCACAATAATAAAAAGAGGGTTTAACACTCCCCCTCAAGCTGGACAAGCCCAGCTTGGACAACGAGTCCCACAAAAAATAAAGATGACATCATACAAGACCATACACACTCCCCCTCAGGCTGGGCTGCAGATGCTATGGATGCCCAGCTTGGAACTGAGCGACGCTAGGCAAGCCCCTGAGAGGCCTTTGGTGAAGATGTCGGCAAGCTGGTCCGTCATCGGAATGTGGCTAAAGCTGACATGATTGTGCTCCAGGTGGTGTCGAAGAAAGTGGCAGTCCACCTCAATATGCTTCGTGCGTTCATCGAAGACGGGATTCGAAGCAAACTTGGTGGCTGTCTGATTGTCACACCAGATGTGAGCAGATGTCTGCGGAGGAAAGTCAAGCTCCTGGAGGAGATGTCGAAGCCAAATGATCTCCGTGGTGACGGTGGTCATGGCACGGTACTCGGATTCCGCACTGGAGCGAGAGACGACCGTCTGTTTCTTGTTGCGCCAGAAGATGAGGTTGTCGGCCAAGAAGATGGCAAACCCAGAAATAGATCTCCGAGTAGCAAGGCAACCAGCATAATCAGCATCACAAAAGGCCTCAATATTGAGATGAGCATGCTGAGAGTAGCGAAGACCACGGGCAGGATCTCGCTTGATGTATTTGGGGATGCGGATAACAGCATCCCAATGAGAGGTGGTCAGATGCTCCATAAATTGACTCACTTTGCCAACAGCGCAGGCAATGTCGGGACGAGTCATGGTGAGATAATTGAGTTTATCCACCAGTCGACGGTACCGCTCTGGATGTGGATACAGTACCGAGGAGGCATAAAGAGACCGTTCCCCAGGCTCCAGAGGAGTGTCGACAGTAGTGGCTTGTGTCAGCCCAGCATCCTGCAGAATATCCAACGCATACTTCCGTTGCCAGAAGGAGATGGTGTCCGAAGAATAGGATACCTCGATGCCTGGAAAGTATGTGAGAGGACCAAGATCCTTAGTGTGGAAGTGTTGGTGAAGATGCCCCTTGAGATTGGTGATACCCGCAGAGTCGTTGTCGGTGATGATGATATCATCCACATAAACGACCAATAGGATGCAGCCAGCGAAGGTCGTCCTGTAGAACACAATGTGGTCCTTCATGCTGCGAGAGAGCCCAAAGTCGGTGACGACCGTGCTAAAGCGGTCGAACCAAGCACGGGGAGACTGCTTGAGGCCGTAAAGAGAGCGGCGAAATCGGCAGACTTGAGACTCGGCGCCGGAGGCACAAAATCCGGGGGGCTGCTGCAGATAAACCTCTTCCTCAAGGAATTCATGTAGGAAGGCATTCTTGACATCCAGTTGATGAAGAGGCCAATGATGATGGCGGCCAGAGAGATGAATAATCGAACGGAGGTCATCTTGGCAACTGGTGAGAAGGTATCAAAGTAGTCAATACCGTAAGTCTGCGCGAAGCCCTTGGCCACAATGCGGGCTTTGAGGCGATGGAGAGTGTCATCGAGATTCAGCCTGACTACGTAAATCCATTTGCTGCCTACCGCCTGTGCGAGGAATAGAAACTGTCTCCAGAGCGGGCAGACCTCTGTATGAAGATACAAATAGAGGAGTACTCTGGCAGGAGCGAGTAACTTTCCATACGGTAATGCGTAAGTCCTCGGGCGGCGGGGCAGGAGCATCGAACGAAACGGGGACGACAATGTCATTGGCCGGGACGGGGGGATACAGTTGATGGACGACGACCTGACCAAAATGGGTGTCAACAGGGGTTGACACCGGTGGAGGGTGGATGATGAGAGGAAGACAATCATCGATGGCGGGGTCAGGATGAGGAGAGAGAACGGAGAACGGAGAGCTCTCAACAAATGTGACATCAGCCGAGATGACATACCGCCGTAGGTCGGGTGAGAAGCAGCGATATCCGCGCTGAGTGCAGGAGTAGCCAAGAAAAATGCACCGAAGGGATTTGGGAGAGAGTTTGGAGAGGCCAAGACGTGTGTCGCGAACGTAACAAAGGCATCCAAACACGCAAAGGGGGAGGGAGTGAAGAGGGAGAAAGGAGAACAAAGCCCGAAAAGGAGTCTCCCCCTGAAGGATAGAGGAAGGAAGACGGTTTATAAGGTAGGTGGCGGTGAGAATTGCATCTCCCCAAAAATGCAGAGGCACCTGTTGGTGGAGGAGGGCACGAGCAGTCTCCAGAATATGTTTGTGTTTCCGCTCAACCACGTCATTCTGTTGGGGTGTATCAGGACAAGAGTCTGATGAAGGATGTCTTTTGTCTGGAGAAACTGCCGAAAGGGAGTGGAGAGATACTCACGCCCATTATCCAAGCGGAGACATTTTACAGAGATAGAAAATTGGTTTTGAATTTCATTGTAAAAGTTTTGGAATGTGGAAAACACTTCGTAGCGTTCTCGAAGGAGGTAAAGCCAAGTCATTCGCGAAAAATCATCAATGAAAGATACATCCACTCGAGGAATGTATGTAGTGCGATGATGTTTCGCAAATGTACATGACTCACAATTAAAAGAATTATGCCGACTAAAGTCTGGAAAAAGCTGATGAATGGTGGAGGCAGGCGGGTGTCCCAACCGGGAATGAAGATCCAATGCTCGAGCAGAGGCAGACATGCAAGCGATGGCTACCGGTCCATCGAACATGTAGACCCCGTCCCGAAGCTGGCCTCTACCAAGTTCTCGGTTAGCAGTCTGCTCCTAAAATACAACACCAGAGGAGGTAAATATGGCAGCACAGTTATAATCTTTTGTCAGCTTACTGATGAAAAGAAGATTAAATGGACTGCGGGGCACATGTGCCACAGAGGGTAGGTGAATCGATGGAGTCAGGGAGCATGCGCCGAAGCCCGCAATGGGGATAGTGGAGCCATCGGCGACGGTGATGGTTGATGAACCGGTATAAGGGCAGTAGGAGGTCAACATACCAGCATCACCGGTGAGGTGGTCGGAGGCACCTGAGTCGAGCATTCATGCAGGGGAGCAACGGCCGACAAAGGCAACGGAGCGAACAGAATGGGCCAGAGAAGCCGAGAATAGACTGGGTCCTGCGGGGTCCCGAGGATCATGAGTCAGCCGGATGTCAGCCATAGGCAGGTCCAGAGATGGTGGAAGAGTGGCGACTGTCGAGGAAGCCTCATGGACCGCTGTCTGTCCCTGCCTCGGGCGCTGAGATGGACGTCCATGCAGAACCCAACATCGGTCGATCAGGTAGCCAAGCTTGCCGCAATGTTGACAGAGGGGACGTGGACGGCCTTCCACACGGCCACGTCCACGAGGGCCCGAGGAGCGTCCACCACCATGACCAACGAGAGTTGAGTGGTTGATAATGGGGCGGGAGGGGGAAGAGCCCGCTGGGCCTTGCTCAGCCGATGATAAACCTGTGGGATCTCCAGCGTCGAAGGGCTGGCGAGCAGCTCGGTCGTCGTGGTGGCAAACTCCGGAGCGAGGCCGCTGAGAAAAGTGAAGATGCAGAGTTGGTCCAGCTGGGTCTGAGCCTCTGCCGGTGTCTGGGGAACGGGCCACAACTCCTGCAATTCATCACGAAGCCCTTTCCATTCCATGAAATATGCGGTGAAGGACCGGTTCTGCTGTCGAAGATGGGACAGGCGCTGGAGGATATCGGAAACCCGAGCCAGGTTGTTGGTCTCGGAATACATGATGTTCAAGGAGTCCCAGAGTTCCTTGACTGTATTCGTCGTGCGGGTGACATCCTTGACCGATCGATCCATTGAATTGACCAGTAGAGCGAAGATCTTGCTATCAGCAAGCTTCCACAAACGGTATTTTGGGTCAGTCGAAGTCGGGGGAGGATCCTCAAGGTGATGATCAAGGTCCATCCCGGTCAAAGACATCACCACAGTCTTTCGCCAGATGGCGAAATTTGTGGAGTCCAACCGATCATCGACGAGGCGGGTGGAGGCGATGATCATCTGAGGCAGAGGGGAGGAGTCTGCCATGGAGGCGTCGGGTAGCGGTCTAAGACGGAGTTGTGGGCAGCGCCGGAATCAGCGGGGGATCAAGCGTGCCGGGAAGCCGTGAATGGCCCTGTGCAGCGGAGGTGACGGGCAGAGAGGGAGCCGTAGGAGGCAAGCTGGCTAGAGTGTCGGGAGGGCGGCCGGGAGAAGATGGCGAGTGCGCCTCAAGGAGAGGTTGGCGGGTTCTGATGCGCGCAAAGGGAGAAGGGCCGCTGGGGGGGGCGCTGGAGGCATCGCCCGCAGAGGAGGAGGGCCGCCGGGGAGGGCCGCTGGAGGCGTCGCGCGCAGAAAAGGAGGGCTGCCGAGGGGCCGCTGGAGGCGTCGCACGCAGAGGAGGAGGGCCGTCGGGGGGGCGGTGGAGGCGTCGCACGCAGAGGAGGGCCGCTGGAGGCCGGGGCCGGACGACGCAGGGAGGCGCAGGTCGTCGGACGAGAGCGTTGCTGGGATGGGAGGGAGGGTCGCGTAGGGCAGACCGAGGGAGGGGGGGTGCCGCGTAGGGCAGACCCAGGAGGGAGGGGTGCCACTTAGGGCAAAGCCGGGAGGAAAAAAAATTAGAGGGAGGGCTCGGGAATAGGTTCCCTCTGATACCATGTAGAATAGGAAAACCCCCTTACCTTCAAGGTGAGGCGGAGGCCTTCTTTTATAGATTGAGAAAGAGGAAAACAAATAGGAGTATTCCGATGTGGGACTCGAATAATGATTCAAATGGGATAGTATTAGTGGAACTGTGAAAAGAGGTATTGTCATAAGTGGACCATGTGAGGTATTGTACGATAACTCAGCCCAAGGTACTGAAGTGGACCGTGTTTTAGGCTGCTCCGCTGCAAAACATCTTAAATAAGCCTCAAGACAGCGATTAATCACCTCTGTTTCACCATCCGCTTCGGATAATGAGCGGAGCTCGTGCTCAATGTAGTTCATTGCATTCTGAATGACTCTTGCCAAAATTTGCTCATGAACAAAGGATCCCGATCACTTAAAATAGAAGAGTATGCCATGGAAACGAACCACTTCTTTAATGAATAATTCTGCAATGCTCTGTGCCATGTAGGGATGTTTCAGCAGTATAAAGTGCTTGAACTTGGACAGCTGGTCAGCCGCGGCTAAAATAGCTTAGTAACCTTTAGCCTTAAGTAATCCGGTAATAAAATCCATTAATATATCCTCCCAAATTCATTTGGAAATCTCTAAAGGTTGCAATAACCCGCCAAGGGTCAGAGCAGAATGTTTTTGTTTTTGACAAATATCACATTCCAGAACAAATGTTTGAACCCTCCTTTTCATGCATATCAAATAAATATTAATGGACAATCATTTGTAAGTTTACATACAACCGGAGTCCCCCTTCCACTGTAGCATGAAATTTTGTTAATAACATGGGCATCCAAAAAGAAGAAGCTGGAATAACCAACCTACCTTTGAAGGACATAACTCCTTGAGACCAGGAGTAACCCGGATGAGATGCTGGGTCCTCCTGCAAATCTGCTCCAATTTTTGCTAGTTGGATGTCATTAAAAAGACTCTCTGTTAAAGCCTGACCACCTTCGAGACATGTAGGGAAAACTATGATTAAATGTAAATCTGATTGTATTTTGGAAAGTGCAACAGTTGCTGCGCTCTCTGTCAGACTTATAAAAAATTTCGAACTGATAGCCTAACAATTAAGAGATCCAGTTTTGTTGCGCTTAAGTGGTAATTCACTGCTGGAGAAGAAATTTCAGAGTTCTATGGTCCACACCCTAACAATTTAGAGATCCAGTTTTGTTGTTATTCAGTGGTGATTTGCAGCTGGAGAAGAAATTTCAGGGTTTTATGGTCTGTCGACACCCTAACAAATTTAGAGATCCAGTTTTGTCAACACCCCAAAAGGGCCTCCCAAACAAGTAAGAATGCCAATATTGAAAGCCACCAAATATTGCTTTACTGAAATATACAATTGGTCGATGTTTTTGTTACAAACGGTCGGGAAAGGGAACTGCAAAGCTATAAAGAAACACGCAAACACGCACATGTAGGAAGCCGGGGAGACTCGAAGCCGAGACCTCCCCGACACCCCACAGAGCCCTTTGCCACTAGGCTAGGCCGTAGGGGCAATAGGTCAATGTTTTTGTATCAGTATGACACCAATGCCTGAACCCAAAGCGTCCCATGTTGAAAATTTAAGCGAAATTTGGTAAAGCCAATACAAGGGTTGTAGTGTTTTTTTGTCTGAGAACAAATGTCTTCCAAGCAGCCCCCCACCCCCAAAAAAAACTCCCTTTCCTGGTCAGTTCAGTTAAAGCCCGTGTTATCATGCCATAATTCTGGATAAACTTTCAGTAATATCCAAGAAATCCTCACACTCTGTTTACATTTCAAGAAATAGGCCAGTCAAGTACAACTTTGATTTTAGTGGGATCCATAAAACTCCTTTTCCTGAAATCACATGACCCAAATACTCAACCAATTTTTTCCCAAATTGACACGTTTTGTGATTGATAGCAAAATCATTGTGCTGCAAGATTGTCAAAGTCACTGAAATATCTTTTAAGTGCCGCTTCCAAGATGGGATGAAAATTAGTCTATCGTCTAAAAAACTAAGATAATCTTTCAGAGGGAAGGTCTGAAAATTTCAATCATGGCTGCTTGGAATGCTGATGGGGCATTGATGAGCCCAAATGGCATTACAAGGAACACATAATGCCGCAAATGTGTCCAAAAGGCAGTTTTCTCCGCACCGCCTTCATCCAGATTTGATGAAGCCCATTACTTGAGGTCAAGCTTCATAAAGACTTGAGAGCCATGCAATTCATATAATAATTTCTCCACTGCCGGTATTGGGAACTTATCTGAAACCATCACCTCATTCAATGCTCTATAATCAACACGCGTTCTCCATGATGAATCTTTTTTCTTTACTAAGATGACTAGGCTAGAATAAGCGTTGGTACTGGAGTGGAAAACCACATTTTGCAAAAAAATCATGTACTTTTTGGATCTCGTCCTTGTGATAATGCGGGTAGCAGTAAAGACATACTGAAACTGGTCCCAGGCCATAGAATAATGGCATGACCATAACTTCTTTTCGGAGGCAGCCCCTTAGGATCTTAAAAAACATGTGAGAACTAGTCTACAGGTTGGGTCAATGATAAAGTCTCACTGTTATCTTTGACTGTTTGCGAGGCAGTAGGACCGCAACAGATTTTTGGTACAGCCACAGAGCTTGACCCAAGCACACTTTGCAGTGTATGATTTAGCTTCCCACTTGTTGGAATCACCAGGTTACAATGTAAGGCCCAAAGCATCCTAAGGGGGGGTGAATTAGGGTGACCGCCGAGTTAAAACTTCTTCCTTAATCAATGTTTTATGTCGGATCTTATTTGTGTATTAGAAAGAATTGCAATTCAATATGTCAAACATTCAATACACATACGAATATAAACCATGTAAACCACATAAGGACACAAAGATTTTATTTGGTTCACCCATACTGAGCTAGGTCCAAAAAGCATACAACGGCGATGTGTCGATTTACCAAAATCTATAAAAACTCACTGTTTATGTGAATACAAAGTTTAGGGTGTGGTCCAGGAACCGATTTCATAGGTCCCCATGGAGGAAGGTGTTCCTGAAACACAAGTGTTCCTTAGGAGTACAAGAGAGGCAAGAGAACCAGAGAGAGATGGTTTTCTAGTGACTCATTATTGGTTGACAATGATGATCCTCTCTCTTACAAGGAAGCAATAGAGAACTCAGATGCTGCAAGATGGCAAAAAACCATGAATTATGAGATGGGTTCCATGTAGGGTGCCCCAAGGAAACAAAGGGATAATATCTATACAACCCTTTGGACAAAAAAGTAAATGTCGCAAAACAGACCATCTTTCATGAGAGGGAGCACATCCTCAAGGAGGATAGTGGAAAAAGGATTGACTTCGATGAAGTTGATGGTCAAGATACACAAGAGTTTGTACAGGAACCAATTCCACAAATTCCCGTGGAAGAAGGTGTTTCTGAAATACAAGTCTTGTGTCAAAATACAAGAGAGGTAAAAGAACCAGAGAGATGTGGTTTTCTAGTCACTGATGACGGTGTCTCATTATTGGTTGACAATGATGATCCTCTCTCCTACAAAGAAGCAGTGGAGAGCTCAGAGGCTACGAGATGGCAAGAAGCCATGAATTATGATATAGATTTCATGTATCAAAACCAAGTTTGGGTTTTGATCGATCCACATGTTGATGTGAAGTCTGTTGGGTATAAATGGGTATTCAAGAGAAAATTGGACATAGAAGGTAAAGTAAATACCTATAAACCACAGCTAGTGGTCAAAGGGTTTAGACAACGTCAAGGCATTGACTATGACAAAACTTTTTCTTTAGTTGTCATGTTTAAATCCATCAGAATTCTTACCATGACTATGATATTTGACAAATAGATGTCAAAACATCTTTCCTTAACGAGAGGAGGATGTGTATATGACACAACCAAAAGGTTTGTGACTCCAGGAAATGTCAAAAAGGTATGCAAGTTGCAGAGATCCATCTATGGATTAAAGCAAGCATCCAGGTCATGGAAACATTCGATTTGGTGAAGTTATAACGGAATTTGGTTTTGTTGGAGTCTGCATCCCACATCGGACTTGAGGTCCGGTGTGGTTTTTAATATTCATTATAAATACACCCCAAGGGCTCCTTTAGAGAGCACACCTTGGGGGTTCGGATCTCTCTCTTTTATTACTCTACATGGTATCAGAGGGAAGCTAATCCCGACCCCCTCCCATCTTTTTTTTTTTATTCTGCTCTAGGGTTACATTTTTCCCCCCCGTGGGGGGCGGCGGCCTCAAAGCCCCGTAGGGTTACCGTCGCCGCCCCTCCGCCTCTGCCCTGCGCGGCTCCTAGGCGGGTCTCCCTTCCCGGCGACTCCTCCCTGCTGCGCACATTCCGGCGCCCGCTCCTCCTGCGCGCAGGCTCTCCCCACCGGCGCGGCTCCCCTCGCCCCGCGACGGGTCGCCCTCGGCCTCGCCCCGGCGCCCTCGCCCCAGCGGCGCCCCTCCCGGCCAGCCCCGCCGTGCGCGCGCCTCCGCCCCTCCGCCTCTGCCCTGCGCGGCTCCCCGGCGGGTCTCCCCTCCCTCCGCAGTCGGATCTGGACGCCGGAGAGCAGCAGGCGAGGTCTGGCTTCCCGCGCCGCCCTCTCCAGGCGGCCCTCTCTCCCGGCGCGGCTCCCCTCCCCGACGGCTTCGCTCCGCCCCGCGGCTCCCATCCCTCCCGCGGCCCTTCCTCCTGTGCGAGCAGCACGGCCCGTCGCCGGCCCTCCTCAGCTCTTCCCAGCGGAGTCCAGTTCCGGCGCGGCTCCCTCCTTCGCGCGCTGGCCTCTCGGTGGCTCCCTCTGTCAGATCCGGCCAGATCTGGCCGGATCCACTCACTGCTCCGCTGCTCTGTCGACAACGTCCCCTCCTCCTGCGGCTTCCCGGCTTCGCCTCCTTGCGACGATCGGCCCCGCCTCCCTCCGGCTTCTCCAGCGGCGCCCGCCTCCTGCGGATGTTCCGGCGGCCTCCCTACGCCGGCAGCCTCCCTTCCCCAGCGGCCTCCCTTCCCCGGCGGTCTGCTGCTGTCCGGCGGCTCCTTCCGCCCTCCCGCGCGACTCTCTACCGGCGGATCTCCCCCTGCCGGCATCTCCCTGCGCCTCTCTGCCCGGCGGCCTCCCTTCGACAGCTGGCCTCCATCCCTGCCGGCTCCTCCAGTAGCCGGTTTCCAACCTTGTCGACCTTTCGTACCACCTCTGCTCAACTGCTCCCTCCATGCCGGCCTCCTCCAACGGATTTCCCGGCGCTTCGACGACCGGCACCGCCATTGCGGCTTCCTCGGCACTTTGACGACCGGCCCTCCCGAGCGGAATTCTCGGCGCTTTGACGATCGGCCCGACATTGCGGATTTCCCGGCGCTCTGACGACCGGCCCGTAGTGCGGATTTCCCCGATGCTCTGACGACCGACCCGCCAGTGTGGATTTCCCGGCGCTCTGATGTCCGGCCCCGCACTTTTCCGGCGACGACCCATCCTTTTTCAGCGGCATCACATTACCATCTTGAGGGGGAGCAGCATCAACAACATTTTTCTTATTTCCGTTTCTTCTGTTTTCGTCTTGTTTTGTCATCAAGCTGGGCGTGTCCAGCTTGAGGGGGAGTGTTAGCGTCTGTTTTGTTGTTTTCTTTTCATTATGTGTCCAAGCTAGGTACACCTAGCTTGAGGGGGAGTGTTGGAGTCTGCATCCCACATCGGACTTGAGGTCCGGTGTGGTTTTTAATATTCATTATAAATACACCCCAAGGGCTCCTTTAGAGAGCACACCTTGGGGGTTCGGTCTCTCTTATTTTCACCCTCTACAGGTTTCATTAAGAACGAATGTGAGTCGTACGTTTACAAACGGTTTAGTGGGAATACAGTTGTTTTCATAGTAGTGTATGTTGATAACATATTACTAGTTGGAAACAATATATCACCCTTATAAGAGGTTAAGGCATGGTTGAGCAAGTGCTTCTCTATGAAGAACTTAGCTAAAGTGACTTGCATTCTAGGGATCAAGATCATGTGTGATAGATCCAAAAGGCTGCTTGGGCTAAGTCAAAGTACATACATTGACCAGATACTAAAGAGGTTCGGTATAAAACAATCCAAGAGGAAATTGGTTCCAGTGTCACATTGTATACATCTATCCAAGAAAATGTGTCCTCAGACACAAGAGGAAAGAGGGAATGGGTAAGATCTCATACGCTTCACCGATAGAATGCATCATGTATGTCATGTTGAGAACAAGGTTTGATGTGGTTTATGCTTTGAGCATGGTAGGCGGATACCAAGAAGATCCAGGTGAACAACGTTGGACTACTGTTAAGGCTATCCTTAAATATCTGAGGCATACTGAGGATATGTTCTTGGTGTATGGAAAAGATGAAGAAATAGTGACAGATCAGAATGATCTCAAGTCGCAGTCTGGATATGTCTTTTGTCACAACGAAGGAGTTGTGAGTTGCAAGAGTTCAAAGCAATCAGTTGTTGTCGATTCTACAGCAGAGTCCAAGTATATTGCGGCTTCTGATGCAACCAAAGAAGCAGTTTGGATTCACCACTTTGTCCAAGAGCTTAATGTGGTACCTAGCAATAAAGATCTTATCACGATTTATTGTGATAACACTGCAGTGGTGGCTCTCTCTAAAGAGTCAAGGTCACACTAAAGGACAAAACACATACATCGGAAGTTTTATCTCTTAAGAGATTTTTTTCAACGAGGTGAAGTTGCGATGAACAGAGTCTCCTCGGTCCCTCTGGTAGCTCCCCATATTCCACTTCCTCTGCTCCTTTCGGTCTACCACCCTTCTGAAATACAACCTTCCTACCTCCGGCATCAAGCCTTCATCACTTTGGTGCTCTACCACAGCACACTGAACAAGTGACACCTCAGCCCATCCTTTTATAGATGAGCTCCGCAACAGCCAACCAGTTTCGCTGCTTCCCTATCTTCACGAACGACATCAACGCCTTCAGATCTGTGAGGGAGGCCCTACATTCGATCAAAGGAACCGGCTGAGTTTTACCGCCACAACTAATTTTTCGATGAACAGTGCAAGCTCTGGATTCTCAATCTTTTTCCTCGCATCAATGCAAGCTTCTGGAAACACATCCTCCAACTTCTGCACTTGAGCCTACTTCTGAATTCATCTTACATTCCGATTAATCTTACATAGCCCCTTCAGATTAATCTCACACAAGACCTGTTGAATCTTACCTAGCCTTCTCCATTATTATCCGGAATCAATTGTTGCTGACTTCACCACTTCCTCTGAAACTTACGTGTTGCATCTGGAACTCATTTTGCATCACTTCCTCTGAAATGTGAATGCTCCCCAAGTGCATGCGTCAGGAACCAAGTTTATTCCGCATTCTAGCACGACATTCTAGCACGTAGTCGCTGCTGCTACTGGCGTTCCGGACTTTCCAGGTGCCAAGTGAAATGACTATATGGTTCCTCCGAAAGCCAATTCCATTTATAAAGATTTATTATGGTTAAATATCTCACATGTCTTCCTTTATCTTCTCCTTTTTAATGGTGGTCCAGGTGTGAAATCGGGTTTCTCGGCCTGGATACAATTTTAGTAGAGAGACAGCGATTCAAGTGGAGGGTTGGTGGAGCAATCACGGTGATTACCTGTAGCAACTGGAAGATAAATGGCGGTGTGGTGTTGGGCAATGGAAGGGAAGTCGGTCAACGGTTAAATGCAGTTGGGTGGTGGACTTCCAGTTTCCATTATATCGGCAAGTAAGTCAGTGCAATCGGGAGAAACGGTTACCGATGATAAAGGAATAATCGATCAACCTGTTAAACGGCGATTGGCTAGAGATTCCAAGATTTTCCTACAAAAAAGGCAGTCCCCACAGGGATGTTCATACTTATAATTACTTCAGTCGAGTAGTGATTAGTGAAATCACTTGTAGCTCGAGAGTTTATCTCTCCTATCTCTTCTAGTGGATTGCAGTGTTCCTCTTTAGACATGGGGAATTTCTCGAACCACATTACATTCCTTGTGTGTTGGTGTTGTGTATTTGAGCTCTTTGTGACAAGTCGAGCCATGCCATTAATGTCTGTTAGCAGCTATATGGGCACCCCGATTGGTCTTCACTCGTCAATCATCATCGTACTACCCATGTTGTCATTGTTGGCTCTATACGCGTTGTCTCCGACCAACATCATGTTATCGAGTTTTCCAAGGAGGACCACCATTGTTTTCAATCTACGCATATGGATTTCGTTGGTGTTACTCATATTGGGTCTCATACCCCTTGTCTTACTCAATGTTGTACCAAATATCTCGCAAAGTTTGGCGTTACTGATCATATTACTGATGGCATGGGTTTCTCAAATCTTAGCATTTCACCTTGTACTTGTAGGATCGCTGATAATGATTGTAGTATCGATATAATGATGTAGATGCTCAAAATACAAGAGGGGGTGAATTGTATACTTTAAAAATTCTTTCGGAACCTTTAAAGTTGGTTAAAACCTTTTATGTTTAGCAAAGTTAAACAAGGTAAATTCACAAGACCTCTAAGTTATACAAACTTGCTTGATTCCGGAAATGTAGTTCCGAAAATGAAATTCCGGAAATGTGATTCCGGAAATGAAACTAATTCTACAAACTTACTAGATTCCGGAAATGTGGTTCCGGAAATGAAACTTAACAAAAGTTTACAAAACAAAGATTCTACCTTAAAGCGTATAGAATCTTATTTAATCAGAGTATAAGTATAAGAAAATATAAGATAATTATATTTTCCATATCAATCAAAATACAGCGGAAAACAAACTTGAAACAATACAAGTAACAAGTAATAAATCTTTTAACCCAAAGAGTAGGGTATCCAACAACCTTGGATAAAAGTCTCTTGATTTATACTTTCAAAAAAGTCTGTTTAACCTACACCAAGGTAAGCCCTCGATACGAATATCAGAGTATGTCTTGTTATCCCCGCAAGCCCTCGAATTTCAAGGTAGTCGGCACTTCTGTCTTCTTATCCCCAAAATCCCTCGAATGTACTCAGCAACATTCGGAGTCGCACGAAGCAATTCTGAACAAGATATTCAGTACGCACAAAGCATGAAAGTCTCTCTCTCTAGAAATCACTTCAACAGCATGTAATCTCTGAGTCGTAGAACTGTTCATCAGTTGTCCAAGAGTTCAAAAGTCCAAAAGTCCAAAAGTTCTAAAAGTTCTGAGCTCTTTCAAATGAGCTTCTATTTATAGGCACATCTTCAACGGTCGACTCCCTCCTCCAACGGTCATATTTTTCCTTAAATCTCGAAGGGACCTGTATACGTGTCACTCAAACAACGGTTAGTAAATAACAGAATGCACGACATCGTTTTATACTTATAACAAAGGTAAGTAAAAATATGGTTGCTCAACCAAATTCATTTTTCGGAGTCTTAAGGAAAAATAGAATTCAGAGTTTAAGCAAGTTAACCTTCGGAGTCTATATTACAAGGATATTCAGATTCTGTTTCTCAGAAATTCGGAATCAGAATTCTATAGACTTCAGAGTCTGAATTCTGAGAAATTCGGAACCTGAATTCTAAGGAATTCAGATTCTGAATTTCATAAGAATTCGGAGTCTAAATTCAGAGAATTCGAAGTCTGAACTCAGAGAATTCGGAGTCTGAACTCAGAGAATTCGGAGTCTGAACTCAGAGAATTCGGAGTCTGAACTTAGAAAGTTGGGAGTCTGAACTCAGAAAGTTCGGAGTCTGAACTCAGAAAGTTCGGAGTCTGAATTCATATCCTGAAAACAGAAAGCTCTATATCTAAGTATTTATAAGATTCCGAGGTTTTAGATGTGAAACCGAATTTTTCACTTAGAAATAAAATGAGTTAGATTATGATATGAACAATGAAAACATGGTAAAGATAAATTTTCCTTGGGGAAGGAAAATTTTCCTTATTAAGGAAAATCTTAGGGAAAATGAAGTTTGCCTTAAGATAGGGTGTTTGTGATTTTCATAACATAAAGGAATGGAAAAGTTATAAGGAAACCTTATTGACTCAACAATCTCCCCAAACATGAAAGAATGGAAAAGTCATAAGAAAATCTTATTGACTCATGATAAAACACTATTTTGTTGAATATTTTATTGATAATAAATGATATAATTTCCCCACATTGTGCAAAATATGTTTATTTATAAAATATTTGGGATTTGATCATTCATTTGAAAATTTGGTGAAAATTCCAGTTTTACCCTTTATAGTGCACTGTAGTATTTCGAAGATAAATATTTTTATATTTATTATTTTAATTTGAAATTTTTTAACAGTGTTCCTAACTTAATTTTCTACAACTTTCATTCAGGACACTAGAGCTAAAAAGGGCATTTGGATGGAGTAAATGGGACATTAATCCAATAGTGGGCTGGACTCGGCAGAATGGACATGGGTTCTGTATTTGGGTCATATCTTCTTCATCCGATCTTGGATTAAGCCCATATTTTGAGAGGAGCTTGGGGATTCATTTTCCCACAAATCATCCTTCTGGAAGGAGAGCTGGTTCACGCGTTTTCAAGGTCAAATGGGCGGTGCAAGTTGTATTAAAATATTTGGCCGAGATTTCCCATTCACACTTGAAACCTCTTTAAACCTAGCCTCCCCTCCACTCTATAAATTGGAGTTTTTCTCATTTGGAGGGGTTGGGACGTGCATTAGGAGATTGGAGGCAGAGGAGAATTTGTTTCACCCAAATTCTCCAACCATTGTAAGAGGGGTAGCTCTTGAAGCAAGGATCCCCTCATCGAAGCCTCATTCTCTTCTTCATTTTGTAATGTTTTCATTTGTGTAATAAACTTCTTTGTTCTTCTTTTATTTCTTTTCTTTTCTTCTGTTTTGTTTAAATTTCTTCTTCTATTAATCTTCCTAATTGGTTTGGAATTCTTGAGTAGAAGCGTTATTGGGTTATGCCCATTATAAACCTTTGCACATGCAAAACGCTTCTACGATGATTACGCCACCCATGGAATAGTAGTCTTTTAGTAATCGATCTATCTCTCACCTTCTTCATTAATTTATTTTGAATCAATGATCTACTGTAATTCACTAAATATGATCTATTAATTGAGTTTTCAATTTAAATGAAACTAAGCAAGCAATTGAACAATAAACACAAAACGCGCGAGGTCAGGATTTGTGTGAATTGTGAGAGCGTAATCTTAATCGGTAATACAAGACCACACGGGATCAATTTGTAGAGTTCAAATACAATCCCTAAACTCAATTAATCCTCATTTCCAGAGTGGTTATGTGCCTTAATTTATCACTGACCATAAGCTAATCTTAGAACATCAATCAAAGCAGGGTGTTGCGATTGCATGTTCCGAAGTTAGCCTAGGGTTAAATTCACTTCATCTTCGTGGTAAAGTTAATTCTCGTAGGGTTCGGGATTTAACAAATTAAAGGATCATAATTAAGTGAATGTTAATTTAAATGATAATGATTAATAATAGAGTGAAGAGGTAGAGTTAGATCGATTACGCCTTTTAAAATATTTTCTAAAAAAACATCTTCTTGTTGTGTCTTTTTAATCAAACATCATTTCAAAATTAAAAACAAAAAAAATGCAATCTTCTTCCAGCAAACTTCTTCTAGATCTATAAACTATAAACAACCCCCATCCATTCAATTAGTGTTTTTATTCTCTTTTATTTTATTTTTAGAATACCTCTAAGAAATTGTTTTAATTCACTTCCTCCTTTGAGAGACGACCTTGGTCAGCCACTCTGCTGCACCTAAGTACCCCAAAATCACGCCAATCATTTGAGGGCACCCACGACAGTGCTATTTCAAATTGGCGTCGTTGCTGGGGAGGCAAGTAATTATTTCAACCAATTAGAGGTATTTATTTTATTTTACATTTTACTCTATTCCTCTCTTCTTTCTTCCTTCTTTACCCAATCTGATTTTTCTTCTTCTTCTTTTATTTTCTTCTACTTCTTTTTGGACCATCAACTCAAACTTCTCATTTTTATTTTACTATGGTCCACTTTCTTTTCATTTTTATTTGATTTATGACACGAACTAATCCCGAAGATCTCTGAGATCTTGACCCTGAGATTGAACGCAGCCTTAGGGCACGAATCAAACATTCTCAATCAACGGAAAGTTTCAATATTCAACCAGTTAGTGAATTCCTCTCTTCTGGAAACATTGGAATTGGAAGTTATTCAAATTCAAACATAAAAGAAGAACCAATGGCTAAAAACAATGGAAATGAACTTAATAGAACCATTCGAGAATTGGTTGCACCTGATATTAACTATCAACCGAATTGTATTGCATACCCAAATCTCGAATCGGACTTTGAACTGAAATCTGGGTTAATTCACTTACTTCCAAAGTTTCATGGCCTCTCTGGTGAGGATCCCAATAAACATTTGAAAGAATTTAATGTGATTTGCTCAACCCTTAAACCAAGAAATGTTTCTGAAGATCAAATCAAATTAAGAGCATTCTCATTCTCACTTGATGGAGCTGCAAAAGACTGGATGTATTATTTACAACCCGAAGATGTAACTTGTTGGAACGATTTGAAACGTCTTTTCTTGCAGAGATTTTTTCCAGCATCAAGGACAACTTCCATTCGAAAGGAGATATCAGGGATCAAGCAAGCACAAGGGGAGTCAATGTATGAGTACTGGGAACGATTCAAGAAGTTGTGTGCAAGCTGTCCGCATCACCAAATCAGTGAGCAACTCCTCATTCAGTACTTCTATGAAGGACTCACACCAATGGAGAGGAGCATGGTGGATGCTGCAGCTGGAGGAGCATTGGTGGACAAAACACCATCAGCCGCATGTGCATTGATCGACAAGATGGCCCAAAACTCCCAACAATTTGGTGATCGAGGTACACCACATATCAGGGGAGTATATCAGGTAAGTCCTTCTTCTCTTGAGAGTCATTTGATTGATACCAAGTTAGAAGAATTGACAACTATGGTGAGGCAAATTGCTTTGGCACAAAAGACATCTCTACCCCCTCCTTCAAGGCCTTGTGGCATTTGCACTGAGACAAGTCACCCAACTGACTGTTGCCCACAACTACAAGAGACAGAGGATTGCGCAGCAGTATTCCCAGGGAGACCATTTCAGCAGTAACAACAACCATATCCCCAAAAGAAGTTTGATTCATTTGCTCCAACATACAACCAAGGGTGGAAAGATCAACCAGACATGAGGTATGGCTCTGGACAACAACAAAGGCCCCCTTTTCAACCAAACTTCCAGCAGCCTCCGCCTTACCAGCAGGGTTTCCAACAACCCCAAAGGAGATTTGAAGCTCAAACATCAACAAGCCAACAACAAGGGAATCCCCCACCCAAGGTAGATTCTAATACTGATGATCTTTTGAAGCAAATTGTTCTTAATCAACAGAATGAGCTGAAGAGTCAAGGTTCGGAGTTGAGGGAGTTGAAGACTCAAATGAGCCAGATTGTCACCGCCCTCCATGAACTTGTGAGTAAGAATTCTGAAAATCTACCTTCCCAACCCACTCCAAATCCAAAGGGGAATTAGGGCCATCACATTGAGAAGTGGGAAGCAAATGAACGATACATCTGTACCTACCATTCCACCGGGATTCACCTCAACTCCAGAGAAGCCGCATTCCATACCAACTGATGAGCAATCCAAGGAGAAAGATAAAGGTAAGAAAAAGATTGGTGATATTCCTCCTAAACCCCTTCCTTTTCCAAACAGGGTTGTTCAAACCAAGAAGATGGCTGAAGAAGCAATGAAAAAGGAGGTTTTTGACACATTCAAGCGTGTGGAGATCAACATTCCTCTACTTGAAGTCATTAAGCAAATCCCAAGGTATGCCAAATTCTTAAAAGAACTCTGCACCAATCGAAGAGGGCTCAAAGGAAATGAGAGGATCAACCTTGGAAGGAATGTCTCGGCACTCATTACACCAACTCTAGCAATGCCAACAAAGTGCAAGGATCCCGGGACATTCACCATCCCATGTACCATAGGGGAGTTGCACTTCTCTGATGCTCTTTGTGATTTAGGAGCTTCAATAAATGTGATGCCTCACTCTGTATTCTCTTCCTTGCAGGTTGGTGAGTTGAAGCCAACAAGAGTAGTGGTGCAATTGGCGAATAGAGTTACGGCATATCCAGCGGGAGTCCTTGAGGATGTACTTGTCCGGGTAAGAGACGTGATCTTTCCAGCAGACTTCTATGTGCTTAACATGGAGGATGATCAGATAAGTTCTCATGCCCCCATTATCTTAGGTAGGCCCTTCCTCAAAACTGCAAAAACTATCATAAATGTCAATGAGGGTACACTTTCCATGGAATTTGGAGATGAAGTTGTGATATTTAATGTTATGGATTCTATGAAGTACCCCTCAGAGGACCATTCTGCTTTTGTTATCTCCCATTTTGAACCACCAAGTAAAAACCCCATAGAATTGGATTGTCCTATGCTTAGGGAGATTATGAGTATTGGTTCTAGTTTGATGTCTAAGAGTACTTCTACACCCGTTTTTAAGGAACAAGACTCTCTAAGATTTGATTTTGAAATTGAATCATATTCTGATTTTGATCATGTGAACTCTGATTATGACATGGCTATTGAGTATGCTGATGGATTTGGTGCTTTATTCTCTGATTGTGATGATTTATATTCTGATACTAATGTTCATTGTGCAGATATGTCTGTTGCATCAATTTCTCCATCCATACATCACCCCCCTACATTGGAACTCAAGCCATTGCCCCCAAATCTTAAATATGCATACTTGCTGAGTGGTGATAGATTACCTGTTATCATTGCTAACAATCTCTCTTTTGAACATGAAGAAAAACTTTTGAATCTTTTGAGAGATAACATTAGGGCAATTGGTTGGACATTGGCAGACATATCGGGTATTAGCCCCTCCATTTGCATGCATAGGATTCTCTTGGAGGATGGGGCTAAACCGGTGAGACAACCACAAAGGAGACTCAATCCCACCCTCCTGGAAGTTGTTAAAAAAGAGGTTGAAAAATTGCTCGAGGCAGGTATAATCTATCCCATTTCATATTCTCAGTGGGTAAGTCCTATTCAGGTTGTGCCTAAGAAGAGTGGTGTTACTGTTGTTAAAAATGAGAAAGATGAGTTAGTTCCAACGAGGGTGCAAAACAGTTGGCGTGTGTGTATTGATTATAGGCAACTAAATCAGTCCACTTGCAAGGACCATTTCCCCCTCCCATTTATTGATCAAATGCTTGAGAGACTAGCTGGGAAAACACACTATTGTTTCTTGGATGGATTTTCTGGATATTTTCAGGTTCCTATAGCTCCAGAGGATCAGGAGAAGACTACATTCACCTGTCCCTTTGGCACATTTGCCTACTGGAGGATGCCATTTGGACTTTGCAATGCCCCAGGTACCTTCCAGAGATGCATGGTGAGTATTTTTTCTGATTTTATTGAGACCTGCATGGAGGTATTTATGGATGATTTTACAGTGTATGGATCCTCATTTGATGAATGTCTAAAGAGTTTGGGAAAGGTATTGAATCGTTGTATTGAGAAGAATCCGGTCCTGAACTTTGAAAAGTGTCATTTCATGGTAGAGCAAGGCATTGTCTTAGGGCATGTAGTGTCAAAACATGGGATAGAGGTTGATAGATCTAAGATAGACATTATTTCATCTCTGTCATATCCTACATGTGTGCGTGATGTTAGATCTTTCCTAGGACATGCAGGGTTTTATCGGCGCTTCATCAAAGATTTTAGTAAGATTGCTCTTCCTATGTCAAGATTACTTCAAAAGGATTCTGATTGTGTGTTTGATGTTTCTTGCAGGAATTCATTTGATGAGCTAAAACAACGTCTGACCACTCCACCTATCATACAGCCCCCGCGGTGGGACCTTCCATTTGAGCTTATGTGTGACGCCTCCAACTTCGCGGTTGGAGTTGTCTTATCTCAGAGAGTGGAAGGACGTTCACATGTGATTGCCTATGCATCAAGGACATTGGATTCAGCCCAATCAAACTACACAACCACGGAAAAGGAGTTTCTTGCTGTCATATTTGCTTTAGATAAATTCCGTTCATATTTATTGGGCTCTAAAGTAGTTGTTTTTTCTGACCATGCAGCTTTGAGGTACCTCTTGAAGAAGCCAGATGCAAAGCCACAACTTATCCGTTGGATGCTCCTTCTTCAAGAGTTTGACCTTGAGATAAAGGACAAGAAGGGGTCAGAGAATTTGGTGGCGGACCACCTGAGTAGGCTTACTCACACACTAGAGGATGACACCTTGGACCAGGTACCACTTCGGGACACTTTTCCCGATGAGCATCTTTATTCCATCTCAGGTACGCATCCTTGGTATGCTGATTTAGTGAACTACATTGTTGCCTCTGAAATCCCTGCAAATTTAAAGAAATATCAAGTCCAAAAATTAAAAAGTGGGTCTAGGTATTATGTGTGGGATGATCCTTACCTCTGGCGCATGTGTAGTGACCAAGTCATTAGGAGGTGTGTTCCCGATCATGAGTTTGAGTCTGTTTTGCATTTATGTCATACACTTGCTTGTGGTGGACACTTTGGACCCCAAAGGACAGCTAGGAAGGTTTTGGACTCTGGATTATATTGACCTAGCTTGTTCCATGATGCCCATGTGTTTTGTAAGTCATGCTCTCGTTGCCAACACACTGGGAATATTTCTAGGAGACATGAGATGCCCCAACAACCCATAATATTTTGTGAGATTTTTGATGTATGGGGAATTGATTTTATGGGTCTTTTTCCTAGTTCATTTGGATTTTTGTATATTTTGGTTGCTGTTGATCATGTGAGTAAATGGGTGGAGGCCAAGGCCACCAGGACTGACGATTCTCATGTTGTTGTAGACTTTGTCAAAGCACAGTTTTTTTGCAGGTTTGGAGTACCAAAGGCCATCATCAGTGACCAAGGGACACACTTTTGCAATAGAAATTTTGCTTCCCTCCTTCGAAAGTATGGGGTGACACACAAAACATCAACACCATACCACCCCCAAACAAATGGCCAGGCTGAGGTTTCAAATCGTGAGTTGAAACAAATATTGGAGAAAACCGTGCAGCCAAATAGGAAGGATTGGAGCAAGCGCTTGGATGATGCATTGTGGGCTTATAGGACAGCATACAAGACACCCATTGGTATGTCCCCATTTAGGATTGTTTTTGAGAAAGCATGTCATCTCCCAGTGGAAGTCGAGCATCGGGCATATTGGGCTATAAAGAAATGCAACATGGATTTGGCCCAAGCTGGAATTCAAAGAAAGTTGCAAATTCAAGAGCTTGAGGAGATTCGACTGTCATCATATGAGAACTCAAGGCTCTACAAGGAAAGATCAAAAGCAGCTCATGACAAAATGATCCAACAAAGGGAGTTTCATGTTGGAGAGAAAGTCCTTCTCTACAGTTCACGACTGAAGCTGATGCCAGGTAAGTTGCGTTCCAGATGGTTAGGTCCTTATATTGTATCTAATGTTTTTCCTTATGGTGCAGTGGAGATCACACAAGAGGACACTGGAAGGAGCTTTACAGTCAATGGGCAACGTTTGAAGAGATACATTAAGGGACTTCCTACTAATGCAGTGGATTTTATCACACTGCATGACCCCATCATCGCTTGATCACATCAGGCTGTTCCTAACCCTTTCACTTTTATATTATTTGTCCTATTTAAAAATTTTGCATTTCATGTGCATATATCATCTCATGGGTTCACATTGAGGACAATGCAATATTTTAAGTGTGGGGGAGGGAACCTTTTAGTTTAGTAATTTCAATTGTTTTTCTGATATAAAAAAAAACAAAAAAAATTGTGTGTTTTTTCAAATTTTGTGTGTTTATTTTTCAATTTTCTTTGTGTTTTTGAAAATTTTGAACTGAAATGATTCTTATCACAATTTTAAAAATTCATATCAATGAGTGAAACAATTTATCCCTTGAAACTAAGCTTAAATGAATGCTGAAATAACTTTGTTTCAAGTTCAAATATTTAGTAATTTCATGAAAAGTACACTGAATTTTGAATCTCATGCCACATCTCACTGTCTTTATATTTGAAATCACTTTCCTGTGAGGCTTCTGAACCATTATTTTCATATTCTTTACATTCAACTCACTTCTTGAGAGAACCAAACCATGTTTGATTTAACCAGAATTTGATCTATTCCTGTCAAAACTTGAGGGTTTGAGGTACATGTGTTTAAATGATTGAGGCATTTGTTTGGTATTAAAGCTCCTATTTCAAAGAATCCTTTTTTATAATGGTCTACCTTGAATATTTAATCCTTGTAGACCTTAGAAGTCATGCACAGCCTGTTAGGTTAGCCACATTACAAGCCAATTTTCCCTATCCAACCAACTCTTGAAGTGAAATTGCATAATCTAGTTGAGTTTAAGTGTGGGGGAAGCTGTCTTGTGTTGTGTCACCACATTCTGTGATACTTTGGGTGGAAAATTAAATTCTGAAGAGATGTGTTTCCTACTGAAGAAAGTCATTATATTGAAAGTTGTGCCTTTTCTGGAGCTTTCATGACAAGTGAAGCTGTGCCTTTTCTGGAGCTTCTAATTGAGGTGGAAAGTTGTGCCCATCTGGAGCTTTCAAGAAAAACATGTTTGAGAAGATTGACATTTTTGATGCTGAAATAATGAATGGTGTAAACTTTTCATGACTTTTCATGATGATGGAGCTGAATTGATACTATGGGGATTGAGGAGAAGACCATATTTAAGTGAAAATTAGATTAATGCAATTTTGCTTCAAAAGAGTCAAGCTCTCCTCATTCAGCCTCAGAGTTTTTCACATCTTAATCCTACCAACCGAAAGCCACAGAACAACCCTGAAAAGTCCTCAAGATAAACATATGTCCTTGACTCACATCGGGTAGTAATGTAGGAATCTATCAAGCCTATGGTGACCCTTGTATGAGTTTGGATGAGAAAGACATTGCAAAAAAAATTGATATTTGAGTGATGAGAGAAAATTCAAGCGAGGTAAGTGTTTTGTGCATGGGAGGATAAATGAAGTGGAAATATATTGAATGATATAAATGGAGAACTTGAAATAAGGTTTTTTATGAGGCATGATATCTTTTGATTCTTGGTGTGAAATTGATTGATCTCAAGGATATGTGTTTTAAAATTGGTTTTGATTTGATATTGATGTTTACTTAATATGAGATTTTGCTCAGGAGTGCAAAAGGGTAAGTGTGGGGGAGTTGATAAAACGCTATTTTGTTGAATATTTTATTGATAATAAATGATATAATTTCCCCACATTGTGTTAAATATGTTTATTTATAAAATATTTGGGATTTGATCATTCATTTGAAAATTTGGTGAAAATTCCAGTTTTACCCTTTATAGTGCACTGTAGTATTTCAAAGATAAATATTTTTATATTTATTATTTTAATTTGAAATTTTTTAACAGTGTTCCTAACTTAATTTTCTACAACTTTCATTCAGGACACTAGAGCTAAAAAAGGCATTTGGATGGAGTAAATGGGACATTAATCCAATGGTGGGCTGGACTCGGCAGAATGGACATGGGTTCTGTATTTGGGTCATATCTTCTTCATCCGATCTTGGATTAAGCCCATATTTTGAGAGGAGCTCGGGGATTCATTTTCCCACAAATCATCCTTCTGGAAGGAGAGCTTGTTCACGCGTTTTCGAGGTCAAATGGGCGGTGCAAGTTGTATTAAAATATTTGGCCGAGATTTCTCATTCACACTTGAAACCTCTTTAAACCTAGCCTCCCCTCCACTCTATAAATTGGAGTTTTTCTCATTTGGAGGGGTTGGGACGTGCATTAGGAGATTGGAGGCAGAGGAGAATTTGTTTCACCCAAATTCTCCAACCATTGTAAGAGGGGTAGCTCTTGAAGCAAGGATCCCCTCATCAAAGTCTCCTTCTCTTCTTCATTTTATAATGTTTTCATTTGTGTAATAAACTTCTTTGTTCTTCTTTTATTTCTTTTCTTTTCTTCTGTTTTGTTTAAATTTCTTCTTCTATTAATCTTCCTAATTGGTTTGGAATTCTTGAGTAGAAGCGTTATTGGGTTATGCCCATTATAAACCTTTGCACATGCAAAACGCTTCTACGATGATTACGCCACCCATGGAATAGTAGTCTTTTAGTAATCGATCTACCTCTCACCTTCTTCATTAATTTATTTTGAATCAATGATCTACTGTAATTCACTAAATATGATCTATTAATTGAGTTTTCAATTTAAATGAAACTAAGCAAGCAATTGAACAATAAACACAAAACGCGCGAGGTCGGGATTTGTGTGAATTGTGAGAGCGTAATCTTAATCGGTAATACAAGACCACACGGGATCAATTTGTAGAGTTCAAATACAATCTCTAAACTCAATTAATCCTCATTTCCAGAGTGGTTATGTGCCTTAATTTATCACTGACTATAAGCTAATCTTAGAACATCAATCAAAGCAGGGTGTTGCGATTGCATGTTCTGAAGTTAGCCTAGGGTTAAATTCACTTCATCTTCGTGGTAAAGTTAATTCTCGTAGAGTTCGGGATTTTACAAATTAAGGGATCATAATTAAGTGAATGTTAATTTAAATGATAATGATTAATAATAGAGTGAAGAGGTAGAGTTAGATCGATTACGCCTTTCAAAATATTTTCTAAAAAAAACATCTTGTTGTGTCTTTTTAATCAAACATCATTTCAAAATTAAAAACAAAAAAATGCAATCTTCTTCCAGCAAACTTCTTCTAGATCTATAAACTATAAACAACCCCCATCCATTCAATTAGTGTTTTTATTCTCTTTTATTTTATTTTTAGAATACCTCTAGAAGTTGTTTTAATTCACTTCCTCCTTTGAGAGACGACATTGGCACTCTGCTGCACCTAAGTACCCCAAAATCACACTAATCATTTGAGGGCACCCACGACAGTGCTATTTCAACTCAACAGTACTATTATCACTATTGTTGATGGCACCTCTAATGAGATTGAATGATTTTGTGCATGTCCTCTTACCTCTAATATTACTTTACCACTAGTCGCTTACATTACACAAAACCCTTTCAGCTTCGTATTTATCAAAAAGATTACACGAGGATTTGAATTGTTATGCTATCTTCTCGCCTATAAATTGTGTATTATAAGAACAAACAAGGAAGCGTGATCTGACATTTTTTTATGAGGATGCCATGAACTTTAGCAAGCACAGACAATGACACCAAAATCTTAGATAAAAGTGTAAAAAGCATTAGAAATATTTGTGAGCATGAAACTAAAGGCCACTTGGAGATGCGGCGCGCGAGGCGCGCCTCTCGAAACTAGGTGCATCCCATAACATAATTAAATATACACAGTTTTCAACGATATTTTAGGTCACTCCATATATTTTATACATCCAACTATAATTTAAAAACAATAAAACATACTAATGTTATGATAAAATTAAATAATTGTCAGGAAATAAAAATGAAACAGGTCACATCATTGTCTAGAATTAAAAATAAATGTTTGGAATTAAATAATTTTCAAGATCATAAGAGTTTACTTTAGGTCACTACATATATTTTATACATCTATGATGTAAAAATAATGAAACACATTAATATTATCATATAATTAACTAAATTTTTTAAATTAAAAATGCTACAAGCCACATGATACTAAAATTATAGTCTATATGATTATGAACACAAATTTTAAATTTAAATTTCATTTTCATTTCATTATTTAAAGCAAAATCACAAAGCTGGACAAAAAACAAAAAAAAATGATGTTGACATAAATCTGGACAAAAACACAAATCTGGAAGAAAAAAAATAATCACTGAATAAAAAAAATTAATATAAAGATGATGGTCACATCACACAACTGACACAAACTGGATAAAAAAATTGACACAGAAAACGAGGTCGAGCAGTGCCTTGCCAAAAAAAATACTGAGCCGAAAAAAGGTGCCCCTCCAAGAAAAAAACACAAATCAGAGGGGGGAAACACACCATCAAAGGAAGAAAATGACGACCAGATAAAAAAAACAAATAATATATCAAGCGACCTGGCATCGGACCTTCAGCAGAGGCGACGGTGACCTGGTGTCGTGAATCTGCACAACAAGCAGGAGAGATTTCGAACCTACCCAAAAAGCCTTGCCTGACCCGAACGGAAGAGCATGGAAACGTAGCGTGGTTAGCGCCTCCAAGAATGGCGTGCCTCGGCGTGGTCGCCTCGCCTCACTAACAGAGAGGCGCTCCAAGCGCACCTCGCAACGCCTCTTGGCAAGGTACACGCCTCAACGCGCCTTTGACAACACTGTTTAAGAGTGTGACAAAACCATATAAAACCCTATACTAATAATGGGAGTGTGTTACACTAAAAAAGTAGAAAATGCCGACAAAATTCATGCAATGCAACTCTCAAATCTACATCCTCGATTGTCAAAACGCGTCGTCGCGGCCGCGATCGCGCCATCAACGTGCAGAGCGGGCACCCAGCCGCTTCAGGCGGCTTGATCGCGGGCAGAACGTAGACGTCACGCTTCCGCCACGATCTCGACCGGCGCAGCCGCGCCTTGTTCTGGCGCCAAAGAATCTCGGGTTTTTTCTTTGCCCCATAAGCGGTCCAACCCACCTCGCCCTGCCTAACCCTCTTATTTCCTCCACTTGGTGCAGCGACGCCCCCCCCCCATTGTACACCCCTTTCTTTTCAAGCGCGGCTCCTTCCACCTGTCACTGCTTCGCGCATACACACCCTTTTTTTTCCAGGCGCGGCTCCTCCTCCTTCCTCCTGCTGCGCTCACACCCTTTTTTTTTCTAGGCGCTCCTTCCTCCTATCTGCAACGGATTTATCCTTTCTTCCCTGCGTTGCCACCCATTTGTGCTTAGCATAGCATCTAGTGCTCTACTCCGCACTGTTCCAACCACACCGACAACCACTAAAAATAGCGACAAAGTGACAGCAGTCTTTCATCGGTATTTTTCTTTTTTTCGGTGATCCAAACATCTTTTGTTTGTTATTTGTGTCAAACAAGTCTCTTAAACCCTTTTTTCTGCTATTTCTGCCTTCTCTACAGCTATGGCTTCATTTTCTCAGTCATCTTTGCACCAACCTATGCTATGACGGTAAAGTCGTTTCCACCATTGGTGAAGCCTCAAGGAAAAAATTTAGATATTGTTTGGCAGTGGAATTCTTTAAGAGACATCAACGATAAAAAGAAAGTCGCATGTGACTTTTGCATGATGGTGACCAATGGTGGTATTACTCTATAGCCAAAGAACATCAAATGGGATTACCAAGAAATGTTCAGAAGTGTAGGAAGACTCCTCAAGAAGTTATGCAGCGCAAACAAATCAAAAATTTGACAAATCAGCATATATGAATGATATTCATGATATTAATGAGGATATGGAGGAAGAGCTTAAAGAAATTCATGTCGTTGAGAGTGGGAAAAAAAGAAGTTATGCATCAAGTGCGGCATCATGTCCTTTAAGTGGCAACAAAGTGAAAAATGTGAAAGGGTCACTTGATTTAATGTTCATGGAAGATCCGACAAGAGTAGTCAAGGATGCAACGCAAACAAGCATTAAAGATGCTTGTATAACAAGCAATTAAGAGATCGAACGGTGCAATGCATAGAGTGATTCCTTTGCAAATGTAATTGTTTTTAATGTTGTTCGATCGAGAAGCTTTAAGATGGTGGTGGAACCAATTGGACAATATGAACCACACTTGAAAGTTCCAAGCTATCATATGAGTGTAGGGTTCCTTTTCTTAAAAAGAAGTTAGAGTATACAAAGGAATTGTTGAAGAGCTATAAAATTGAACGAAAAAACTATGGTTGTTCAATCATGTTTGATGGTTGGACGGACAAGAAATGAAGAACCTTGATCAATTTCTTGGTAAATTGTCCAACCAGTTCAATGTTTGTAAAAAGTGTTAATGCATCAAGTTACATGAAAACGGGAGAGGCGGTTTTTAAGTTATTGGATGATTTTGTGGAAGAGATTGGAGAATCAAAAGTTGTGCAAGTAGTAACTGACAACAGAAGCAATTTCAAGTTAGCCGGTAAAAATAAACTTTGGTTTTAATTTTTAAAAGTACTTTAATTTCATTTTAATATTATCAATTCAGTTAACAACTTAAGATTTTAATTGTTTGTTATTGATTTTGTATGATTTTAGGCAAGTTGTTGATGTCTAAGAGGCAACACTTATTTTGGACTTCATGGGCCGCAAATTGTCTTAATTTGATCTTGGAAAACATTGGCAAAGTTAGTAGAGTAAAGAGGGTTATAGAAAGAGACATTAAGCTTGTGGCCTTTATCTACAACCACTCATTGACATTGAACATTATGAGAAGGTTCCATAGCTTTCAATCTCGGATCGCGGCGCGGCGCGGCGGGGGTCCCATAGCGAGATAGCAGTGACGCGAATCGCATCGCAGCCGCTTTTTTATCCAATCACGGGGCAGTTAAATTATAAAATTTTACAAACATATATGTTGAAAAATTAAACACAAAACATAAAAGTAAAAACAGATTCAAATTCATAATTAAAAACATTCATAAAGTCATCATAATACATCAAAACACATGTCCATCCCATCCAATTATTCATAAACAGCCATGAGAACATTCAAAGTTCAATTCAATCATCTTCTTCATTTTCAAGATCTTCCATTTCTTCTTCACCTTCACGTTCACTATCATCACTTTTATAAATCTCCTCTTCATTTGTTTCCTCATCGTCATCATCATATTCATCATCATATGATTCATGTTCATCGTCTTCTTCTTCAATAATCATCCTTGTTTTTCCTTTAGAGCTTTGAAGCATGGGTAGCTCCTCCTTTTGTTTTCCTCCTTGTATAATGAGAAGGTTCGTCGCCCCTGGTAGCTACCTCAACTAATCTCCAAATCATGGTGTTGTCATCCTCAAACACCAATTCATCTTCAGCGCCATCTTCATCACCATTCATTTGCCCTAAAAACCGCTCACTACTACCATCGTCAACATTCTTTAGGACAATGGGATCAGTGACATCTCTGGAATCAAACCGGTCCTTCAAAGTTTGGTTGTATTTGATGTACACCAAGTCCTGCAACCTTTGATGCTCTAGCCGACTTCTCTTTTTAGAATGAACATGTTTTATAAAAATTAAAAAAACATTGGTATCACTAATGAAGTTTAAGCTTAAATGAAAGCAAGCTGAGTATTGATATTAAGTTACTTACATGCTCAAAGGCACTCCAATTCCTCTCGCATCCCGATGAGCTACATGTCAAGCTCAAAACTTTGATGTCAATTGTCATCAAAGATGGTGTTCCTCCTTAATTCTTCCAGCATTCAACTGCAGTTATTGTTTATTAGCATTGTTTTGTAATGATCTAAAATTAAGGATCATGTAATTAAATAATCAAGACAAAAATAAACTCTTACCAGGAGCTATTGTACTCCGTTATCGCATGCAACCTTTCCCGCCAAAGAAGGCTCAGTGCGCTTTTATATGTTGTCAATTCTAAACAAGCTTTGTCTTCCTCCTCAGGGCTAAGAGACAATCTCTCTATACAATCATATAATAAGTCTTTCATCACCACTCCATCTCTTTCAATACTTGGATTTCCATAGAAAAATTGAGGATTCAAATAATAATCCGCAGTATGCAATGGATGATGCAACTGAGAATTCCATCTTTCAAATATGTCCTTATACTTTTGAATGGTCTCTTTTGCCCTATCCATAGCCTCATAAATGAAACTCATTACGGATTTCTTCTCATTATCAACCAATCTAAGAACTTTACAAAAGGTCTCATAGCCTTGAGGCTATAAACAAAATCATTCCAAAATGATGGCATCAACACAGGTGCCAGCAGCACGTTTTACCTTTGATTATTTTGCAATTTTGGATCTCAACCACTCTTCATAAGTGAACATCTTTCTGAGATTATTTTTTTGCAAATACAACCTTTGTAAAATTAAAAAAGTTGTAGCACACCGAGTAACTTCATATCTCACCAACTCAATTTTGTTGGTGAACCTCCTCATAATGTTCAATGTCAATGAGTGGTTATAGATAAAGGTCACAAGCTTAATGCCTCTTTCTATAACCCTTTTCACTCTACTAAGTTTGTCAATGTTTTCCAAGATTAAATCAAGACAATGTGCGGCGCATAAAATCCAAAATAAGTGTTGCCTCTTAGCCATCAACAACTTGCCTAAAATCATACAAAATCAATAACAAACAATTAAAAATTAAGTTGTTAACTAAATTGATAATATTAAAATGAAATGAAAATACTTTTAAAAATTAAAAAAACAAAAGGTTTTTATTACATGCTAACTTGAAATTGCTTCCATTGTCAGTAATCACTTGCACAACCTTTGATTCTCCAATCTCTTCCACAAAATCATCCAATAATTTAAAAATTGCTTCTCCCATTTTCACATAACTTGATGCATCAACACTTTTTACAAACATTGAACCGGTTGGACAATTTACCAAGAAATTGATCAAGGTTCTTCCTTTCTTGTCCGTCCAACCATCAACATGATTGAGCAACCATAGTTTTCTCATTCAATTTCATAGCCCTTCAACAATTCATTTGTACACTCTAACTCCTTTTTAAGAAGAGGAACCCTGCACTCATGATAGCTTGAAACTTTCAAGTGTAGTTCATATTGTCCAATTGCTTCCACCGTCATCTTAAAGCTTCTCGATTGAACAACATTAAAATCAATTTCATTTGTGCAAAGGAATCACTCTATGTATTGCACTGTTCGATCTCTTAATTGTTTTCTACAAGCATCTTTAATGCTTGTTTGCTTTGCATCGTTGACTACTCTGGTCGGATCTTCCATGAACATTACATCAAGTGGCCCCTCAAATTTTTCACTTTATTGCCAAAGGACATGATGCAGCACTTGATGCATAACTTCTTCTTTTTTTCCACTCTCAACAGCATGAATTTCTTCAAACTCTTCCTTCTTTTCCTCATAAATATCATGAAGATCATTCATATATGCTGATTTGTCAGCTTTTTTCTTTGTTTGCGCTGCAAGAAGCTTGTCTTTCACTTCTTGAGGAATCTTCCTACACTTCTGAACATTTCCCGGTAATCTCATTTGATGTTCTTTGGCTCGAGTAATACCACCATTGGTCACCATCATGCAAAAGTCATGACTTTCTTTTTGTTGTTGATGTCTCTTAAAGAATTTCACTCCCAAGCAATATCTAAATTTTTTCCCCACCAATAGTGGAAAAGACTGTACGGTCGTAGCATCGGTTGGAGATGGCTGAGAAAATGAAGTCATAGCTGGGCAAAAATAGTAAAGAAAGATTTCAAGGACTTGTTCGACACAAATAACAGATAAGACATGTTTGGATCATCAAAAAAAAATAAAAATACCGATGAAAGGCTGCTAGCACTTTGTCGCTTTTTTTAGTGGTTGTTGGCGTCGTCGAAACAGTGCGGAGCGCCGGAGCAGAGCACAAATGGTGGCAGGCTGGCAGCGCAGGTAAGAAAGGATGGATAGGAAAAAGAAAAGGGTGTGTGTGACACAGCAGGAGAAAGAAAGAGGAGCCTCGCCTGGAGAAAAAAAGGTGTGCGCGGGCAGGCAGTAGTGATTGGAGGAAGGAGTTGCGCCTGGAAAAAACAATGGTGTACACCAAGGAGGAGCGGCGTCGCTGCACCAGGAGGGGAAATAAGAAGGGTTTAAAGGAGGTTGAGGTGGGTTGGATCGGAAACGGGAGGAAAAAAACGTGATGCTTTGGCACCACAACCAGGCACGGCCGCGCCGGCCGGGATCGCGGCGGAACCACGACATCCGCGATAGCGGCGGAACTGCGATAGCAGCTGAAGCGGCATGATCGCGTTCTGCCCGCGATCAAGCCACCTGAAGTGGCTGAGTGCCGGTCCGCACCGCGATGGCGCGATCGCGGCCGCGACAACGCTTTTTGACAACTAGGGGAGGTTCACCAACAAAACTGAATTGGTGAGATATGGAGTTCCTCGGTTTGCTACAACTTTTTTAACTTTACAAATGATGTATTTGCAAAAAAATAACCACCAAAAGATGTTCACTTGTGAAGAGTAATTGAGATCCAAAAATGCAAAAGAAGCAAAGGGAAAGCGTGCTGCCAACACCGTGTTGAGGCCATCATTTTGAAATAATGTTGTTTATAACCTTAAGGCTGTGGGACCTCTTGTATAAGTTCTTAGATTGGTTGATAATGAGAAAAACCCCGCAATGGGTTTCATTTAGAAGGTTATGGACAGGGCAAAAGAGACCATTCAGAAGCTTTTCAAGAATGATGAAACCAAGTATAAGGATATATTTGAGATAATTGATGAAAGATGAAATTCTCAGTTGCATCATTCAATGCATGTTGCGGGTTATTATTTGAATCCTCAATTTTTCTATGGAAATCCAAGCATTGAAAGAGATGCAAAGGTGATGAAAGACTTATATGATTGTATAGAGAGATTGTCTCCTAACCCTGAGGAGGAAAACAAAACTTGTTTAGAATTTACAACATATAGAAGCGCATAAGGCCTCTTTGGTGGGAAAGGTTGCATGTGACAACGGAGTACAATAGCTCCTGATAAGAGTTTATTTTTGTCTTGATTATTTAATTACATAATCCTTAATTTTAGATCATTACAAAACAATGCTAATAAATAATAATTGCAACTGAATGGTGGAAGAATTATGGAGGAACGTCATCTATGATGACAATTGCCATCAAAGTTTTGAGCTTGACATGTAGCTCATCAGGATGTGAGATGAATTGGAGTACCTTTGAGCATGTAAGTAACTTAGTATATCAATACTCAACTCGCTTTCATTTAAGCTTAAACTTCATTAGTGATACCAATGTTTTTTAAGTTTTATAAAACAAATTCATTCTAAAAAGAGAAGTCAACTAGAGCATCAAAGGTTGCAAGACTTGGTGTACATCAAATACAACCAAACTTTGAAGAGCCGGTTTGATTCCAGAGATGTCAATGATCTCATTGTCCTAAAGAATGTTGATGATGATAGTAGTGAGTGGTTTTTAGGGCAATGAATGGTGATGAAGATGGCGCTGAAGATTAATTGGTGTTTGATAATGACAACACCGTGACTTGGAGATTGGTTGAGGAAGGTATCGGGGTCGGTGAACCTTCTCATTATATGAGGAAAACAAAAGGATGGGGAGCTACCCATGCTTCAAGTTCATGCACTAAAGGAAAAACAAGGATGGTTGTTAAAGAATAAGACGATGAACATGAATCGTATAATGATGGTGATGAGGAAACAAATGAAAAGGAGATTTATAAAAGTGATGATAGTGAAAGTTAAGGTGAACAAGAAATGGAAGATCTTGAAAATGAAGAAGATGATTAAACTTTGATTGTTCTCATGGTTGTTGTTTATGAATAATTAGATGGGACATGTGTTTGATGTATTATGATGAATTTATGAATGTTTTTAATTATGAATTTGAATGTGTGTTTACTTTTTATGTTTTGTGTTTAATTTTTTAACATATATGTTTGTAAAATTTTATAATTTAAATTAATTTAACTATCCCACAATTGGAAAACTACATCGCCAAATGTTGCATTCACGTTACTATAACATCTCGGAAATAAAGAGTATACGATTAAGGCACCGGTTAACAACACTGTTGAAAACTGCTTATAACACTCGACACTCAAGATAAGTGTTAGCATTTTTGAAAGTGCTTCTAGATTACTTAGTAAAACAATGCTTTTCTGCCACTTGTTTAGGCAGGGTTTTTTGAAATTTGAGTGTAGGTGCTTTTTCAGAAACAAAATAAACACCACTTATATTTACAAACTGTCATAATTGATAAGTGCTGTAAACAGTTAATCAGTAAGTACTGTAAAACAGAGCCTGCGTGAGGTGAACATAATACCCCATCAAAGAGTGTAACAAATGAAGTGTCGTGTATGTTCCAAATAATAACCCTTTAAGGTGAGGAATCATCTAAAGCTTGTTTTGATCGGCAGCGGGGAGGGGGCAAACGCCTTTTCCCTCAATGCTCCCCCATTCTGCTTGTGCGTTTAAAGCATGCTAATAATTCATTATAGTAGGTTTAAATGTTAGCCAACATCGGAATGAAGGCTAAAACTGCTAACATAACATCAACAACCAGATTCAAAGTCCGACAAAACTGTATAAAAATAAATAAATACTAAATGAATGTATCTGAGTTACGGAGTAGAATGTGAAAATCCTTGGTTAAGAGCACACCTAATTGCCTCTGACACGTCACGACAGCAACTCTCAAATTGTAATATCAAATCAGGAGCAGAAATCACCCCTGCAATATAAGAGCATCCAATGTTGAGATTCAAACAACCAATTAAAGCAAATTTCAATAAATATTATAGCAGGAATGATCAATTGTGAACCATGAAATGAGAAAACTATTTGAAATACAAAATATTTAAAAATATCAGCTGACATCACAGTGAAAAATTTACATATATTAAGCACCTTGAAGAACATGGTCCAATGAAGATGCAAATAAACCGAAGGCTGACTCTATACCATCTGCCAGTGCATCCTCTTCAAGCTTGCAAGCTTGCGATGAATAACTTCCAGATCTATGAACTGAATGATACCCAGGCTCAGCATCTATGGCCCCGGGACTATAAAAGGATGATCTTCTATTAGAAGTTTGATGCACCCTTGATGGGGTTTTTTCTAAATAATCAGCATCAAAGCTCTCAGCCTCCTGTTTAATGTCATCAAGAAAAAGTGCAGCATTAGGCCTTCTTCCGCTGCTCTCTCCATCATAGAGGGGACTGATTTCACTGAGTTTTGACGATGAAACTTGTCCATGGTGTGATCTGCTTAAAGCTGAGCTCCTTTTCCTGCCCATGCGGTATTTGTAAGTACGGTGCAAGGGAAAGCAATCAATGGCGTTGCATGGTAATTCTAAAAAAAAACAGTCAGTCTTAAACCCCTAAAACCATCCCAACCGAACGTCAAAATGGCGGTGGAACACCATTTTGGCGTTAAAAACCCCCTTTAACCCAGCGTCGTATCCAGTGCTCTTTTGGTGTAGACGTGACAATTTCACGGGCTCCGTTAAGGTGATGTGACTCGTATTCTCAACGGATCGAAACTTTAAATTCTCCTCAAATGCACTGTGTAGTGAGAATCCTGCCACATTGTAGGATTGAATATCTAAGGCAGTGCCAATTGTATGTTTGGGAGTGGCCAGGTTTTGAAAACTAGCAACAGTTATTTGATTTTAGAAGGGAAATAAGAACACAACTGAAGTAGGAGCAGTGGAAATTCCGAACTTGTATCGACGATACTGGTCCCTTGCGGAGAGGTCTTCTGGGTCGCAAAAGCTCGAAGAAATCCCCGCATCAGCGTCCATGGCGAGGAGACGGAGTCCTGGCGTTCAGAGAGGGAGGAGCGGACAAGGGTTTAACGCTGTTTAGGCAGGATTTCAGGAAAAAAAAATCAAATAAATGAATATATAGAGTTAATCTCGTCTTAAATGGTTATTAAAAATCAATTTATGATGATTTTTTTGTTAAAATTATTATGATTTGTTTTTGGTGATGCCAATCCCGAGAAGCAGTGTATTTTTCCCCAGAATTCCAATTATTGATAAAATCGAGATTTGTTTTTTTTTCAAATTTATATTTAGTGAATTTTTCCAAACAAATCCAATATCATCATAATAATAATATTAAAATCACTTTTGATTCACGATATTATATGATAATTGTCATTGCGACGTTAGAACCAGAAAAGAAAATAATAACATTACTATGTTAAAATGTTTTGAAAAGATATGTCGAGAAACCTATATAAACTTATGCCTTTTTATATAAAAAAGTTAACATTATTAGTAGTGATGTTGGTTGCATTTATTCTTTAATAGCAACATGAACAAAAAAAAAACAATGCACGTAATATACATTCCATGTTCATTAATTAACTAATCTCACAACTGTTTTGAATTGAACCATAGATAAATTGGGCACACTTTTTTCACTAGAAAGCCACAAAACATGTATCATAATTGCCTTTCGAAAAAATGTATTATAATTTGTTTTGTTATGTTTCATTTTGAGATAATGATTTAAACACTCATTCAATTTATTATGGTGTTTTTTCCAACACCACAAGTGTTTTGTATTATATATGTATTAAAGAGCATTTAAATGAATAATATTGTATATCTCACAAATAGTTTGAATTAAAGTCGATATAAATCAACCACACTAACGAGTTTTATTGACATTTAATAAGTCTTGAGCAATGGAAGAACACGTGATATGTGAAAATTGTATGGGACATCTCAATGTTTGAACGTAGCAAAAGAAAGCACATAATCCTCACACTATATCAATCAGGAAGCTGTAAGATTAAATGAAAAAACTATGAAACAAACACACTTCACTATCCATGTAGATTCATTGCCAACAATAAGCACTACTACAGATATGTCATTTAACAGCGTGTAAAAAGACCTTTAACAGTGCTAAAAAAACGTTGTTGTCCTCAGCGTCGTTAAAGAGGTTTCATTTATCACCACTAAAAAAACACTAATAAAAGCTACTCTTTATCAACACTTTCAATGACGTTGATAAAGGTTCAACCTGCTGCAGTGTACTGTTTGTTTGTCAACACATTGCACCAACCTGTAACCTGTATGCAAAATATATAATTTAATTGAAATGAAATTTATAGCATGAATAGAAAAACATACTACTGTATACATTTCAAACAATGTTTTGCATAATTACATTTACAATTACTATCCACAAACATTTAAAATATCAATGTTTCATCATCTTTAGCGCCCGTGATCCCCTCTTAAAAAAGTATGTCAATTGTATTAGTTGTCGAACAAATCACTTCAACCCAAACAAAAATATATACCTATATAAAAAAAATCTTATATTAGTACTATAAAGAAATAAATTAAACATTAATCTGAATGAATACATTAATAAAATGTAAAATTTAAATAAAAATACGCACTTTGAGTTATACCGGTCACACTGTGCGTCGTATCAAGATGGGGTTGATTCCTACACATCACAAATGAGTTATGGATCGTTGTCCTAAAGTATTAAAACAATCTGAATATGTTTGTTCAGTTTTAAGTATGTCACTTGTTCTTTTTACTAAAATTAATATCAATTTCAAATAAAGACACGCTTGGAGTGATATCGGCCACACCGTGTGTTGGATTGAGGTGCAGCTGATTCATACACGTCTCAAAGTACTTATGGATTGTTGTCCTAAAGTATCAAAACAATATTACTGTGTTTGCTCGATTTTCAGTATGTTACTTGTGTTTTTTACTAAAATGTCATTTCAAACTGGAAACATGCATTTTGAGTCATACTGATCACATCATCTATCAATTTGACGTAAGTCTGTTTCCTACACATCACAAATGACTTGTGAATCGTTGTCATAAATTATCAAGGCAATTAGAGCATGTTTTCTTGGTTTTCAGTGAGTGACACGTCACTACTACAAAAACGGGCAAGGGAAGCGCGCCCTTATAACAACGCTAAGCAAAACCGTTGATAAAGGATACCCTATATCAGCGCTAAAATTACAGCGCTGAAAAAGCTAATGTTTATCAGCGCTTTCTTAGTGCTGATAATAGTAATATTTATCAGCGCTAGAAAAGCGCTGATAAATATGATCTGTATCAGCGCTAAAATTTTAGCGCTGATACAGTTGGTCTTTATCAGCGCTCAAAAAGCGCTGATAAAGGTTCGCCTATATAAGCGCTAAAAAAACGCTGATACAGAACACCTCTATCAGCGCTCAAATTTCAGCGCTGATATAGGGTATCCATTATCAGCGCTCAAAAAGCGCTGATAAAAATTATCTTTATCAGCGCTAAAAAAACGCTGATAAAGAGACCCTGTATCAGCGCTAAAATTGTAGCGCTGATAAAGCTAGATTTTATCAGCGCTATAATTTTAGCGCTGATAAAGGTAGCCTTTATCAGCGCTTTTTTAGCGCTGATAAAACCTTAGTCGACTTTTTTATAAAGTCGGTCGTACAGTACCCTCGTTTTATCGCAGCTAAAGCCCTCGCGGAACCGTAACCCTGCTACTCTTCTCCCGAATACCGCTGCTGTGTTCGCTTCGCCGGAGCTTGCCGCCCTCGGTACACTCGCCGTCCTCCGCCGCCCGCAACACCCTCGGCCGACCTCCACCGCCTGCCGCCCTCGGCCGCCCTCCGCCGCCCTCGGCCGCCCTCCGCCGCCCTCGGCCGCCCTCCGCCGCCCTCCACCTCACTCGGCCGCCCTCGGTCGCCCTCCGCGGCCGCCTTCCGCAACCCGCAACGCCCTCGGCCGCCGCCTTAAGGTAACAATCTATGAAGAAGATGTATATGTTTTCATATAGATAGATTGTGTATAGCTGATTCTCTCTAAGTGTACTCATGATGATGTCCAGATGTTGGGAATGATCATCATTATTTTGGTATTACACCAATATGTCATCCATAAAACAACTACAATCTGGTCTAGGTACAAGTGAAATATTCAACTCATCAAGAGAATAAATGCCATGGGGAATTCGTCAACACAAATTTTATTATGAAGAATTCATAAAAACTATACATGATTTCAAAATTAGTTTATAGTATATCAGAATTTCTCAACCTCAAATGATGATAAACAAACCTTAGATCAATCTTAGAGAACAATATAGAACCCCTCAGCTGGTCAAATAGATCAAAAATACAAAGAAGTGGATATCTGTTCTTAATTTTCATCTGATTCATATTCTATTAATAGAAACACATATGTAATGTTCTGTCATCCTTCTTGGAAAATAAAACATGAGATCCCCAAGGTGACATACTCGAGCAGATGCACCCTTCATAATCTAACTCCTCTCATTGAGTTTTATGTTCCTGAATCTATTCTTGTTTCATTCTGAAAGGCGTTATATAAAATGGCTCAACTCCACGCATCAGCTCAATCATGAACTCAAAGTCTCTTTTAGGTGGTAGCCCTGATCAATTCTCATGAAACACATCCTAGAACCAGTCTACTACTGGGGGAAATATTTCTTGTTTCAATCCATTATCATCAAGAAAAATATTCGTAAACTGGTCTATGTTCTCACCTAGTTGTGGAAGAACTGGTCCTACATGGTCTACCAAGATATCCCATTCTCCATAAAAGACATGGGCTCTACCCTTATGAGGCATGACGGTCACTCATCTACGGTAACAATCAATGTGATATTGATTAAATACCAAAAATTACATCATCACTATCTATTCAATACATATCATATCAAGCATGTATAAATCCAAAATGAAACAATACTCACAAACCATGAGGGAACATCCCTTACGAAGACAGATGCCTTCTAATCACACCCCCAATGGTGTGTTGACCAACATGATCCCACAAAAGTACTCTAACACAAAACAGAAACCATTTACCAAGAGATAAGATATAAAATAATGAGAGGATCCCCTATTACAAGTCTCCTTTAGGTTCCCCTATTCGGTGCTCTGTACCAATATAGATCATCCATCACTACCCATATTACAAGTGTTCATGTAGAACCTATATACATGAACCATCATGATACATGATTGACACTTCACTAGTGGTCAAAGTCATAGGCCTAACATGTGACCAGACCTACCTCATTGATTGAAGATGACTAAAAACCTCTCTAAGAGAAAAATCCTCTCACATAGATACTCTATCCACCACCACCCTAGTGGAAGATATCATAATGGTGAATCCTACTATCATAATATGTACCACTAGATCATTCAATTGAAACCGCCCTACCACCACTACAAGTCTCATTTAGGTTCCCCTTGGAAATGAGAACCTGATCCACCACCTCAACAAACCTCATAAAAAATATATTTACCTGGGACTTAATCTCACATCTAAGTCCATCCTAATTTTTTTTTTCATAGATACCTTATCTCCTGTCAACATTAGATAAAAACATTACTGGTATGTGAAGAATCTAACATAATCTATCATTATCAAACATAATTATGTCAAACATATTAAATCTTCATATTTTCATTTCCTCAATGTCGTAGGTTAAAAGTGCTCCATGAACATATCCTAGATTTTCTTCCAAGTCATTCCCTCCATATGCTCATCCCAAGACTAAATATCACAGTAGATCATTGTTGGCCCCCATAACATATATGCTACCAACTCTACCCTATTCTACTAAGGAGTAGAAAAGTTATCTAGAATATTATAGATGAACTAAATTTAGAACTTATCTACCTTGGGTCCACCCTCTCCAGAAAACATCAGAGGGTGTTGCAACTGAACCTCTATTTTCAAGTCAAACACACTCGGCACTTCCAACCCTTGTCATTTCTTCATAAATTGTATAAAACAAGAAAGGTAATCCAAAAACTACTATTCCCTCTATCACTCATGATTAATGGGGGAACCTGTACCACTACTAGAATGAATCCTGAGTGCCTATACAAATCATAATAGAGATGATAATGAATTTTAAATTGTATAATGGATTATTTATTTTAATTATTCGTTCTTTATCTCACATGCATTCTAAATATAGTTTTTGTATCCTAAGTGCCTATACAAATCAGATAGAAGCTCTAGTGGATGCGTTTGGTTTCTCTCTGATAAAGGTATCTCTCATCGATTGGAAATCCTCTATCTCCTGTTATATCCTCCTTATAGAGTGATAGATAATCATCTTTTTAGTGAATCTAATATTCTTTTTTATGAATCTTGATTATAGGTTAGACTACTTGATCTCCTTCCAAGGAAGTGGTTCCCTTCTACTGTATTTGGAAGTCTTCTTTTGTGTACTTGAACCATAAATACTAATATTTGAGATTCAAATAGGATGAAGATGAATAAAGATTGGATGGATTCTAATCGTTTAACAATAGAGTACGAGAACGGAGTGAAAGAGTTCATCAAGTTTGCAAAGGATCCCACAAAGGATCCTTCTCAAATCCTTTGTCCGTGTTTATGTTGTTGTTATTCTAGACTACTTACTCCAGAGGAGTTGGAAGAACATTTGATATGTCACGGAATAGATCAGAGTTATAAATGTTGGAATAAACACGGAGAAAAAGTGAATGTAGCTACTGGCTGGGATAAAACTGCGTTTTATGGATCGTCAGATATGAATACAAATATAGATAATGAAGAAGACCGTATGGAGGATGTGATTACAGATGTCAATGATGATGAAGATCATATTGAGGAAATGACAAAGACAATTCAAGATGAACCCCGTGATTGCCCAAAATTGTTTGAGAAGTTAAAGAGTTGTGCAAAGACGCCATTGTATGCTGCTTGCACTAAGTATACAACATTGTCAGCTGTACTGAAGTTGTATAAATTGAAAGCAGGCAATGGATGGAGTGATGTCAGTTTTACGGAACTACTTGCTCTCTTGAATGACATGCTCCCGGAAGATAATGAGCTCCCAAGCCGGACATATGAAGCTAGATGAATGCTACGCTCGATGGGAATGATTTCTGAAAGAATATATGCCTGCCCGAAAGACTGTATATTGTTTCGAAAGGAGAACAAATCACTTACAGAATGCCCAAAGTGTGGTGCTTCTCGATACAAGAAAGATAAATTCAATCCTACGAAAGTTGTATGGTACTTTCCAATCATTCCAAGGTTTAGGCGTTTATATGGAAGTGAAGAAACTGCAAGACAATTGTCGTGGCATGCAGATAAAAGAAATAAAGATGGGTTATTACGTCATCCGGCCGACTCTCCTCAATGGAAGAAAATTGATCATGAGTATCCTGAATTTGGAAAAGAGCCGAGAAACCTTCGTCTTGCGTTATCTACAGATGGAGTGAATCCTTTTGGTTTTCAAACCAGCACTCATAGTACATGACCTGTTATGTTGCTAAATTATAACTTGCCACCCTGGTTATGCATGAAGCGAAAATTCATCATGTTATCTATGCTTATATCAGGACCAAAACAACCAGGTAACGATATTGATGTTTATCTGACTCCTTTGATCGAGGATTTGAAGTTATTGTGGGACTCAGGTGTAATGTTGTATGATGCTTATAAAAGTGAATACTTCACGTTGAGAGCGATGTTGTATGAGACAATAAATGATTTCCCTGCTTATGGAAATTTGTCAGGCTATAGCATTAAAGGAACTCAAGGGTGTCCCGTGTGCGAAGAAGATACAGAATCAATTAGTTTGAAACATTCATCGAAATCTGTGTTTCTAGGACATCGTAGATTTCTACCTCGTCGGCATAAGTACCGATCTTGGACGACATCATTCAATGAAAGTTCAGAAAAACGCACAACACCATCTCCACTAACAGGTGATCAGCTGTTTGAGAAAGTAAAAGATATGAACACTGTTTTTGGTAAACCATTTTCGAAAAACCTTATGAAAATCGGTTGGAAAAAGAGATCAGTTTTTTTTGAATTACCATACTGGAATTGTTTGTACGTCAGACATTTTCTTGATGTGATGCATATGGAAAAAAATGTATGTGATAATGTTATTGGAACGTTGCTAAATGCCCCTGGAAAAACAAAAGATGGAATTAAGGCAAGGTTGGACATGATTGACATGGGAATACGAGAAGAGTTGGCTCCCGTGAAAGGTGAAAATCGAATGTTTCTTCCTCCTGCTGCTTATACTCTTTCTAGGGCAGAGAGATATCAGTTTTGCAACTTCTTTAATGATGTAAAGGTTCCAGAGGGGTACTCATCAAATATCAAGAACATTGTGTCAATGAATGATTTGAAGTTAAAAGGTTTTAAATCACATGATTGCCATGTTTTGATGCAAGATCTAATTCCTATAGCTTTACGTTGCATTTTACCCAAGAATGTTCGTCATACGTTAACCAAACTTTGTTTCTTTTTCAAAGCTATATGTAGCAAAGTTTTAGACCTGGGGAAATTGCCAGCTATGGAAAAAGAAATTGTCATCATATTATGTGAATTAGAAATGTTCTTCCCGCCAACATTCTTTGATATGATGGTTCATTTGATGATTCACTTGGTGAGAGAGATTCGACTTTGTGGTCCTGTGCACTATAGATGGATGTATCCTGTTGAACGGTATATGAAGATTTTGAAAGGATATGTCAAAAATCGAAGTCGGCCAGAGGGTTGTATAGTGGAGCGATATATTGTTGAGGAAGCCATTGAATTTTGTATTGAATACCTATCTGATGTGGAAAGCATTGGTCTCCCGAAATCTCGTCACACTGGACGCATTGAGGGTGGGAGAATATCTGGAAGAGAAGTTGTAACAATCAGTATTACAGATCGGGAGCAGGCTCATCTTTATGTTTTGCATAACAGTTGGGAGGTTGCTCCATATATTGAAACTCACAAAGAAATTCTTAGGCAGTTGAATCCATCGAGGGCTGAAAGATGGTTAGCAGATACACATAATCACCAGTTTATAGGATGGTTTCAGGACCATATTTTTAAGCAGTTGGATGAAAATCCTAATTCAATTTCAGAACGACTTCGATGGCTAGCCGCTGGACCAAGTGTGTATGTATTATCTTACAGTGGGTATGTAATTAATGGTTATACATTCTATACGGATGAACATGATGAAGAGAGTACCATGCAAAATAGTGGAGTTACACTAGTGGCTGAAGCGATGCATGTTTCTGGTAGTAAGTATAGAAATCCAATTTATGCAAATATGTCATACTTTGGCATTATCAAACTAATATGGGAGTTGGATTATACGACATTTCAATTGTCGATTTTTCAATGCAAATGGATTGATAACAATAGTGGTGTTAAAATAGATGAATGCGGATTTGTGAAAGTTGATTTTAGTAAAGAAGGGTACAAAGACGAACAGTTTATAATGGCATCACAAGCGGTACAAGTTTTTTATGTTCCAGATCCCGCAAACCGAAAGTGGTCGATTGTTCTGTTATCGTCCAAAACTATTGAGGGTTCCGATGAAAATTCAGTTGAGGACGATCCTTTTAGTGGTACGTCACAATCAATTCGGAGCGGTCCCAATGCAGATGATGTTTTGTATGTTAGAGGAGACCACAATGAAGGGATTTGGATTGTCGATAGAGGTGTTAAATCTCTTCAACCTTTGAAAAAAAGAAGGAGAGTTCAGTAAACAGGTTATATTTTGTTTGTAATATAGATCTTGTTATCTCATGTTATTATCTTATCATTACAGAATTTATGTAATTTGAATGAACTGTTCAACCACTTTTGCAGATAATGACTTCTTCACATTCTGGTGTTCCTAACCTTGAGACTGTCCAAGTCTCTCAAGCAGCTGCTGCTGCGGCTGCTGCTGCTCCTGCTGCTCCTACAACTCATGCTGCTGCTACTGTTGCTCCTGATGCGGCTCCTGCTGCTCCTACTGCTGTGGCTCCTACTCCTCCTCCTGCTGTGGCTCCTGGTGCTCCTACTGCTCCTGCTGCTGCTCTTACTGCTGCGGCTCCTGGTGCTCCTACTGCTCATGCTGCTGCTCTTGCTGTTGCGGCTCCTTCTCTTAGTGTTGAGGTCCAACAACCATCAACACATGTCGTTGATATTATAGTAGATGAACATATAGATGATGTTGATATCGATGAAATGGTCGGGAATGAAGGACCGACGTCGCAGAAATCACAGGTGCGTCGTAGTTTGACAGTGTTAGCCAAAATTCTTAAGGCGAAAAGCAAAGGCATCAAATTTGAAGTCGGATGGAATGCACAAGGCCAACATGTGAATCCCAACAAGGCTATGTTTAGCAGTTACATTAGAGTTGTCACTCGGCAATGCATGCCGATTGACATAGATTCATGGCACCATGTTGTGTCCGGGTTGAAGGCTGTGATCTGGGAAGAAATTACGGTAACATTATGAATTTATTTCTTTAATTAACTAGCAAATAAAATGATGAAACAATGTCTTACTCTTCTCAATCTCTTGCAGAGTACATTTATAGTAGACGACTCACACAAGGATTATGTACTAAGGCTTGCAGGAAAGATTCATCGAGGTTTTCGTACTATTTTAACAAGATATCACCTGAAAGATTCTAAAGGTAAAATAAACCCGCACCCACCCATTGTCTATGCGCACCTGATATCCCAAGAAGCATGAGATGCATTTATTGGACGTCGTGGGGATGAGAAGTTTCAGGTACATTGTGAGTGATAATACGTTGTTTGAGGATACCTGTATTCATCACTTTGATTGTCAATATTTCATTTGTGAAATAGAAACTCTGTACTGAAAATAAGGAACGTGCATCAAATCCAACATACCCCTATCGTAAAGCAATGATGGGGTACGCTTCATTAGAAAAGAAAATGGTACGTATTGTAAATTTACAGTAATATTGTTAGGTGCCAATAAACAACATCATAATTATCTTTCTATGTTTATATGTAGATTGATGAATCTAAAACCAAATGCACTTCTATCCCACGTCATGTGCTATGGAAGGAGGCACGTGTGAACAAAGAAGGGAAGTTAATAGATGAGAACACACAAAAAGTGTGGGAAATATGTGTAAGTATGACACGATGATAAAAAGATTTGTTTAAAATTGCTATTACATAAAAATAATTAGTTTTTTTCCTATATCTGACAGTCACAGGAATCAGCTACTCCTGTAGCTGATACAGACCTATTATCAACGGCTTTGAAGCAGCCAGAAAAATACGGTCGTGTCAGAGGTGCAGGGTTTGGGGTGACACCCTGAGTATATTTTGAGAAGAAGAAAAAAATGGATGATACAGAGAAAACATTGTAACAAATGAGCGAAAAAATAGCAACCCTTGAAGAACAATTGCAATGGCAGGGAGAGTTGCTAGCAACTTTTATGGGTGGGAAGCAAAGGGAGGACACAACTCAGGAACAACCACCGCATGAACATCCTGCCCCACCCCCCACCAGCTTTGAGGCGAGCCATTCACCTAAAAAAATGTCTTAGCCGTGGTAATCAATATTCTAATAACGGTTCCCATGAAATATGAATCAGACAAACACTGATAATTTATCTGTACTGATCTTCTACAGGGTGATAATGATTGTGATTTATATCTGTCAACACCCACCTATCACCTTGTAGCGAGGGCTACAATGTTCAATATCCCAGATGCCACACTGCATAATAGACCACTTTCAAAAGATCATCTGAAAGTGACGATTACTGTAGCTCATGAGCCAAATGCAATGCTACCTATTCCACTTGATGACGATGATATTAATACGGTCGAAAAGGCTATTGGGACATTCATTGCATGGCCGGCACAACTTGTAAGAGTACATGTAGACAAAGAGGTATTTATTTCCTTTTATTTTCAAGCTAAACCCTTAACAATTAATGAAAAGAGTGTCTGAATCAATGATTGTTGTTATAGACGGAGAAAGGAAAGGGAGTGACTAACATCGGCTCGAAACCATCTAAAGGATCGACCAATCGATCCTAAGGAGCTACTGAAAGCACAATAACACCACCTGTTCTCTTTCCACATTTACTAGCATTGAAGACTCATGTGGATACGAAGCTAAAAGATGGTAATAGTCATATAGTAATTTTCAAAGATAATATATACGGAGAGGAAAGTCAAGATTTCGTTGCTGCTGAAAATGTAAATGAAATCCTTGAAAACGGTTGGTTAGGCGTCACTGTTGTAAATGTATATATGAGGTATGTTTCCATGAATTGATTTTCTAAAAGCTGATCTAATGTGCAAATTATGAATAAATGCATTTTATATTGTTGACAGACGCATTTATGAAAAACAGTTGAAGGGATTTTCCCATGAGCCAAGATTTGGACTAGTTAGTCCTCATATCACATCAACACACCAAACAAAAATAGAGTCATCAAAAAGGGATGCAATAGTGAAGGACTTGCTGAAAACATTTGAACGCAAGATTACAGATGACAGACTTTTCCTAATACCAACCATGCAGGGGTAATACTCTACGATTAAAGCATATCAATTATATTTTCACTTTTTTTATTACTTATTCCTTTTTGTGTTTTTAGGCAACATTGGTTGCTAATTGCGGTGAACTTGGATACTCCGAAGATTTATTTTCTGGATTCAAAGATAGGATATCCATCAAACCGACCATACATGATGAAGTTTGTGAATCTGTAAGACACTACATCTTACGTTTTAGGTCTAAACATCAATTTATATAATATATATTATCTTTTACTGAGGATTATGTTATGATAGGGCGGTGTACCAATATCGTCTAAATCATGGTATGAGGACAGGGGCTAAGCATAAGGAGCCGAGCAAGTACTACGTCTGGACAAATATCAGGGTATATATAATAAAATTTCACTATCCAAACACATCTCAACACAAGTTATTTATTCTCCTAATGATCAATTTTTTTGCAGTGTCCAAAACAAACAAACGATAATGATTGCGGTTATTATGTTTGTAAATTTATGAAAGAGATCATTTTTCATCAGCAAACTAGCATCCCTAAAGAGGTATTTTCAAAAACAATTACTAGTTCATTTAAGTTATTTATTAATTCTTTATTTTTTTATTTTGCAGTACTACTATGACTGCCGAAAAGCCTCATACTCACAAGACGATATAGATGTGTTCAGAAACGAGTGGGCCGCATACCTGATGACAGATTGTACACAAATACAATGAAGATTTGACTTGGGGACATGTACAATTGGTGGTCATTTTTGAGAGGGGTTAAGGGGATCAGAAGATGAAATATTGTTGTATGTAAATGTTAGTAGCAAAATTGTAATTGTTATTAAATAAAACATTCTTTCTACAATGAGTCATTTTTCCATTTTAACAGATGATATGCACCAGCAACATGCAATAATGTTGATACCGGTCACACCGCGTCTCAGATTGAGGCGGGGTTGAGTCGTACACGTCACATATAACCCATGAATCGTTGTCCTAAAGTGTCAACACAATCCGAAGGCGTTTGGTCGGTTTCCCGTATGTCAGTTGTTGATTTCTCACTTAAAAATAAGTCCATTTTGAACAAAACAGAGGCACTTGGAGTTGTGTCAGCCACAACAGGCCTCAGATTGAGGCGGGGTTGACTCGTACACGTCACATTTGAAGGTGAGTATGCATACACGATAGTTGACCTTCTTAGAGAAGGGTTTCTGGAAGAGTATAAAAGACATGAAGCAATGAAGATCATTAGAGTGTTGGAGCAAATGTGGTTGCTAAAAACAATGTGGAAATCGGCTTGTGCAAAGCGACCTAAGTTACAACTTGCAGGTATTGTACTCTATTTTTTTCTGGAAGGTTTCAGTTTAAATGCATTTTGGAATGATCATTGCTAGCCATTGTCTTTTAGGTTTTTTTAACAGCCGAGGGGAAAGGGTGGGGTCTGAAGACATTGTAGGATATGTCGAAGGGTGATTTTGTGTGTGAATATGTTGGAGAAATGTTAACTCCCGCAGTTCTGAAAAGAGTCACTATTTAAAAGAAAGTCACAAATTTAGATACATCTCGAGATGGTCAGTTTAAAGACATTTTGAGGGACACTACTAAAGACATTCTCAGATATGCACACATCCCCCACTTTTAGATCGTTGTCTACTACAATGATCTTCCAAACAAGATATGCATTATAACGCTCATGATACATAGAGCAATTCACTGGCCACCTTCGAGAATGATCTGAAGCACAAACCATGATAGCATTATGTTTTTAACTTCAGCACCTCAATTGAGAATGTGACACCTTTCAGGACTTGGCGCCATTGTATGCCGTTTCGTCCACTGAATGGGTCTATCCTTTTATTTAATTTTTTTAACTTCAGTCAAATATTCTAGAAAGATGTCGCGGCAGATCCTTCACCATTTTTTTTTGCTGAACATCTCATTACATTGTTAAAAAAAAGTAGGGTGTCTTGCATGGGAAATACGTTCCTGTATTGAAGATGATGCACTCCCATTTATTCGAACCCACAAAACCACCCCACGGCGCGGCGGTCATTGGCAGGTGCCTGGGTTCCTCCCCGCCTTCCAGAAAAATATGAGTCCCTGTTTTCTCATGCGGGGTGGTTTTGTGGGTTCGAATAAATGGGAGTGTATCATCTTCAATACAGGAACGTATTGCCCATGCAAGACACCCTGCTTTTTTTTAACAATGTAATGAGATGTTCAGCAAAACAAAATGGTGAAGGATCTGCCGCGACATCTTTCTAGAATATTTGACTGAAGTTAAAAAAATTAAATAAAAGGATAGACCCATTCAGTGGACAAAACGACATACAATGGCGCCAAGTCCTGAAAGGTGTCACATTCTCAATTGAGGTGCTGAAGTTAAAAACATAATGCTGTCATGGTTTGTGCTTCAGATCATTCTCGAAGGTGGCCAGTGAATTTCTCTATGTATCATGAGCGTTCTAATGCATATCTTGTTTGGAAGATCATTGTAGTAGACAACGATCTAAAAGTGGGGGATGTGTGCATATCTGAGCATGTCTTTAGTAGTGTCCCTCAAAATGTCTTTAAACTGACCATCTTGAGATGTATCTAAACTTGTTAATTTCTTTTAAATAGTGACTCTTTTCAGAACTGTGGGAGTTAACATTTCTCCAACATATTCACACACAAAATCACCCTTCGACATATCCTACAATGTCTTCAGACCCCACCCTTTCCCCTCGGCTGTCAAAAAAACCTAAAAGACAATGGCTAGAAATGATCATTCCAAAATTCATTTAAACTGAAACCTTCTAGAAAAAAATAGAGTACAATACCTGCAAGTTGTAACTTAGGTCGCTTTGCACAAGCCGATTTCCACATTGTTTGTAGCAACCACATTTGCTCCAACACTCTAATGATCTTCATTGCTTCATGTCTTTTATACTCTTCCAGAAACCCTTATCTAAGAAGGTCAACTATCGTGTATGCATACTAACCTTCAAATGTGACGTGTACGAGTCAACCCCGCCTCAATCTGAGGCCTGTTGTGGCTGACACAACTCCAAGTGCCTCTGTTTTGTTCAAAATGGACTTATTTTTAAGTGAGAAATCAACAACTGACATACGGGAAACCGACCAAACGCCTTCGGATTATGTTGACACTTTAGGACAACGATTCATGGGTTATATGTGACGTGTACGACTCAACCCCGCCTCAATCCGAGACGCGGTGTGACCGGTATCACTCCAAGTGTATGTATTTAGTTTAAAATGGACAATATTTTACGTACATACGCCAAACTGATCTAAAGGCTTCTGATTGCATTGATACTTTTTCACAATGATCAATGACTCATGTGTGACGTGTACGATTCAACACCGCATCAATCCGAGGCCCGGTGTGGCCGACACCACTCACAGTGTCACTATTTTGTTAAAAATGGACTTAATTTTAAGTGAAATCAACAACTGACATACGACAAACCGACCAAACACATTGGGATTATATTGAAACTTAAGGACAACTATCCATGGGTAAAATGTGACGTGTAAGATTCAACCCCGCCTCAATCAGAGGCGCGGTGTGACCGGTATCACTCCAAGTGTATGTATTTAGTTTAAAATGGACAATATTTTACGTACATACGCCAAACCGATCTAACGGCTTCTGATTGCGTTGATACTTTTTCACAACAATCAATGACTCATGTGTGACGTGTACGATTCAACACCGCATCAATCTGAGGCCCGGTGTGGCCGACACAACTCACAGTGTCACTGTTTTGTTAAAAATGGACTTAATTTTAAGTGAAATCAACAACTGACATACGACAAACCGACCAAACGCATTGGGATTCTATTGAAACTTAAGGACAATGATCCATGGGTAAAATGTGACGTGTACGAGTCAACCCCGCCTCAATCAGAGGCGCGGTGTGACCGGTATCACTCCAAGTGTATGTATTTAGTTTAAAATGGACAATATTTTACGTACATACGCCAAACCGATCTAACGGCTTCTGATTGCGTTGATACTTTTTCACAACGATCAATGAATCACGTGTGACGTGTACGATTCAACACCGCATCAATCCGAGGCCCGGTGTGGCCGACACCACTCACAGTGCCTCTCTTTTGTTCAAAATGGACTTATTTTTAAGTGAAATCAACAACTGACATGCGGCAAACCGACCAAACGCATTTGGATTCCGTTGAAACTTAAGGGAAATGATCCATGGGTCAAATTTGACGTGTAAGAGTCAACCCCGACTCAATCCGAGGCCCGGTGTGGCTGACACCACTCAAAGTGCCTCTATTTTGTTCAAAATGGATTTATTTTTAAGTGAAATCAACAACTAACATACGGGAAACCGACCAAACGCCTTAGGATTGTGTTAACACTTTAGTACAATGATCCATGGGTCATATGTGACGTGTACGAGTCAAACCTGGGGTGGATTACATGGCTTTCCTACATGGAATATATCCCACTACACGTCTTTAATGAGCCAGCTACGCAGTTTATCCCTTGTACAGATACACAGGAAGAATCACACGAGATCGACGTCATGTACTAACATAGGGCAAGGGTGCATAAGAGGACACAAGATAAAAGGGTAGCACGTATATGTTTTTTAACATGCCATGTAATTTCCTATTGATATGACATGTATATTCACACAGGCAGCTGAACATTGGAGTTACCCAGGGTAAAGCGACAAGGCATGTGACCCTTTAAATGACACATAATTTTATGTACCATGATTGATCTCTTTGAACACTATATCAAGGACATATTTCATTAGGGTTGGATCCCATGATCCTTCCTAGGATGGTTTTGGTATCTTTTCCGACTTACGGTAGTACGATCGCTTCAGCAGGACGTCCTAGACATAGTTGGAGTCTCTCTGAAAGTCCTGGAGTGAGATCATATATCTATTTTTGAGGTCCAGGTAGAGTCATGTATCAACGCAACCAATCCTACCAGACATCGATCCTATATATAGAATGTTAATCTTGATGTCTCATTACAGTCCCCCAATTTATGATATGTTACCTTTTTTGTATTAATATACATAATTACTAAGGGTGATGGTTGGGAGAGTTAGGATATCCTTTTTATGTATTACAGAATGATTCAAGGAGCACGGTCTCTGCACGATTTGTCAAAACCAAGTGGCAATCCAAGGAGAAACAATGCATAGTGGAATGTTCTAGTATTTATCTTCTGAGTTGTGTAGGAATATTTTGTGATACTATGTAATGAGGTAGTTTTGGTTTCTGGGTAGATGGTATCTAACTCATGGTAAGAACACTGTTTGGTTGGGTTGTGATCGGTTGATGACATGCTTGTGGTTGATATACTGGTTTTTGTGCAGGTCTGTGGTTGATATACTGGTTTTTGTGTAGGTCTGCTCGGCTGGCTGTACTAGTGCAGGTTTTTTATTAGCAGCAGGCAGGGATTTAACAGCGCTTTTTTAGCGCTGTTAAAGGCGACATTTAACAGCGCTAAAAAAGCGCTGTTAAAGGAGATATTTAACAGTGCTAAAAAAGCACTGTTAAAGGCAACATATAACAGCGCTTTTTTAGCGCTGTTAAAGGACCCCCCCTTATCAGCGCTGAGCTTTACAGCGCTTTTCTAGCGCTATTAAAGCCCGATTTTAGCGCTGTTATTGCCCGTTTTTGTAGTAGTGCGTGTTTTGAACTAAAATGTCAATTCTAAACTGATGACAAACACTTTGAGTCAAACCGGCCACACCGTACGTCGAATTGAGGCGTGGTTGATTCATACACATCACAAATGACTCAAAGGTCATTGTCCCCAAGTATCAAAATAATCTGAATGTGCTTGTTGAGTCTTCAGTACGTCACTTGTTTCTTTTACTAAAATCAATGTCAATTTCATATAAAAAGACACACTTGGAGTTATACCGATCACATCGTGTGTCGGGTTGAGGTATGATTGATTTATACACATCACAAATGACTTATGAATTGTTTTCCTAAAGTACCAAAACAATCGGAATGCGTTTGCTCAGTTTTCAATATGTCACTTGTTCTTTTTTACTTAAATCAATGTAAATTTTAAATAAAATGACACTCTTTGAATCATACTGATCACACCATGCATCAAATTGAGATGTGGTTGATTCCTACATGTTAGAAATGACTTATGAATTGATGTCCTAAAGTATCAAAACAATCCGAACGCGTTTTCTCGGTTTTCAGTACGTCACTTGTTCTTTTTACTAAAATTAATGTTAATTTTAAATAAATAAACACACTTGGAATTATACCGGTCCCACCGTGCATCACATTGAGATGCAACTGATTCCTACACGTCACAACTGACTTATGAATCATTTTCCTAAAGTATCAAAACAATCTGAATGTGTTTGCTCGATTTTCAGTACATCACTTGTTGTCACTACTACAAAATAAGGCTATAGCCACAGTTTGGAACCATGGCTATAGAACAAAAAACCATGGCTATAGGTTATAGCCACAGTTTCATAAACTGTGGCTGGTATTGGCGTGGCTATAGGGAAAAACCTATATCCATAGTTTGAACCGTGGCAACACCCTATAACCACGATTTTCAAACCACGGCAAAATCCTAAGTCAGACAATATATATAGCCACAGTTGTAAACCTTGGCTATAGGCCTTTTGCCACAGCTTTAAACCTTGGCTATATCCCTATATCCATGGTTTAAAACCGTGACTATATATCCCCCCATTTCATAAAAAAAACAGCCCCCCTTCCCCAGCACACCCCCTGCCCCCTGCACTTCCCCCCTGCCCACTACACTTCCCCCCCAGCCCACTGCACACCCCCCTGCCCACTGCACTTCCCCCCCAGCCCACTGTACACCCCCCTTGTGCAGCGTCAAGACTGGAATCTTTCCACCATTTGAAGTCACAACCTCTGCATACGAGAGGGGAGACGAGAGCCTTTGCAGGGGTCCCTCGGTCTCCTCCCTTGATGCTGATTAAATTCCCAAATTTTGACTCAATCACTTAAAAACCTCAACAACCTTAGCCTATGAAAGCATGACCCTATCCTCCTTACATATAGGGGGAGCAGCCAGATCCGCCATCTCAGGGCTAGTGGCAGCATCCAGAAGAACCTTACTACCCTCCTCCCCGACCTGCAGAGGGTTTCCTTCACCCGAGTTGTTCGAAGGAAGATCTGCCTGCGAAAATCCGAGCTTTCCTTGCCTGCAACCGAGGGCTTCATCACCAATATGATTGCAGGACACACAAAAATGAACCCATGATTCATATAAAACCTTTTGATACCACCTCACTTCACCTTCTATCTCAATATAGATAGTGTTCTTCAATCCCTTGGAAATGTCGACTTCAACACAAATCCTGAGAGAAATTGGGTGGCATACAACACGGGTTCTCTGGTCCACGCAGAGGAAACAACCCAACAGGTTACCAATCAAGCGAAGGATCGCCTGGTTCTAGAACGGGAGGGGAAGACTAGGGAGCGAGATCCAAATAGCCGTGGAAGGAGGATCTCGCATCAAATGAAAATTAAATGACCACCGAAAGAGGGAAAAACGAAAACCTGATATTGTGTGAGGAGCATTCGCCCAAGCTGAAATTTGGTCTTCTTCCGAAGAAAAATGAACCAAAAAATGTTTGGAATCCAACAGCCCTACTGTCATGCGTGCTTGCAGCTTCCACCTATCAGCTACAAACCGGTCGAAGAAGTCAACAAAAGGATGTCACTTGCCGAAGCGAGCGATCAGAGAAAGATCCATCATCGCAGAGGCCTTATTGAACTTCGTGGATGAAATCGGGACAGTAGGAACCCCATCAACGCATGTTTGAACTTTAGGGAAAACCTCAATAGAGGTAACCTATAGAGGGATAAAGGGTCCATAAATATAAAGGAGGATGGGTGAGCAGGAGGTGGAAGAGGAGCCCCCCCCCCCCAGCCGGAGGGGGCTAAGGAGGGGGGGGGGGCGATTTTGTCATCGCCTAGGTCATCCGAAGCGGGTGAAACGACATGAGCGGTGTGAGATATACATGTAGTCAGACTACCCTTACTAACTCAGGTTTTGTCATGAGTGGTGGTAATTAGGAACCAACCCATAACATGTCTCCTGAGCACCGATAATTCTAATATTCAACCACCAGACATCCCAAATAGAAAGGTACTCCTTTGATACCATTTTTTAATGAACCAGCCAGGGATACCATCTAACCTGACACCCAACCCGACCTGAGACATTGCCCAATGGTGTTCCTGATCCCCACGTGTTTGAAACTAGTGCCAATCATCAAAACAATACAAATGTGAATGATTTAGCCCAATAAACTAGGATACATATTAAATTATTGAACAAGTGGAAGATCCAACCAAAACTAAATCTCTAATAAATGTATAAACTAATTCAGTTACAATAGCTGGACAAGTAGAAAACTAAATATAAAATTGAAACTAAAACAATGAAACTAAACTGCTACCACACAATCTCTGTGTGACCTCCCGATCATGTCCTACCATAAGACCAACCATGCTCCAACAACAAGAACCCAATCCATGAAAACTAAATAAAAGTTAAACCTTCTAAATAGATCGGGTCTACCGACAACAAGTGGTACAAGTAGGGTATGATCTACATAGCTTAGTAAGAAATCACTAAAGAATCCATGTGTTTCCTTTTCCCAAAACAATACATTAACACTATTTTGAAAGTACAATTATAAAAAAAATCACATTTTACTAAAAAATATCATCCTCCAATTTTAAAATCCAACACATGCCATATACCATTTCCAAAACCAATTACCATTTTATATCCAAACCTCAAAATAATGAATACTAGGGCTATAATAAAAAATAGATAACAGTGAAACCTGGAAACTAATGCAGTAGAAAGTAAATAATGAATACAAATAATAATAAGCATGGAGGATCATAAACATCCGTATGAGAACCATAGACATACTCAGTTTGGAAACCACCTATCAGCATATGGGGAAGCCCCTGAGTTAATAACCAAATAGTTGTTCTATCCTAGCCTCGCCAGTGGTGAAGCCCTCCTGGCATTTCAATAACTCCAGGAGGGTACCAACCCATTTAAATAGGGATGATAAGATACCATCACTCCATCATCTAAAAGATACCTAGGAACCCATGTTGGTAGTAAAAATGTGTAAGTAAGAGGCCAACACACGCGTGACTCATCTTACCTGTCGTCACTGCACTTGCCTCCCCCAAAAACATACACCAACATATGATAACCCATAAAGGGAAATCTTTCCAATAGAGGTTCCCCATATATATATATATATATATATATATATATATATATATCCAGCCCATTGCACACCCCCCTGCCCCCTCCTGCACACACCCCATGCCCATTGCACTTCCCCCCCAGCCCACTGCACCCCCACCCCCCTACACACACACCCTGCCCACTGCACTTCCCCCCTAGCCCACTGCACTTCCCCCCCTGCCCCCCCAGCACACCCCCTACCCCTTGCCCCCCTCCTCCCTTCCCCAGCACACCCCCTACCCACTGCACTGCCCCCCAGCCCACTGCACACCCCCCCTCCCCCCTGCCCCCAGCAAACCACCCCTGCCCCCTCACCCTGTCCCCCCCTGCACACTGCACTTCCCCCCAGCCCACTGCACACCCCCTTGCCCCTTGCCTCCCTCCCCCTGCCCCCAGAAAACCACCCCTTCCCCCTCACCCTGTCCCCTGCACACCCCCTGTGTAACGACCCAAAGTTTCATTAATGGAAAATCCCTCTTGATCCAGTTAAATGTTTCTTTATGAAAAATGTTTTTATAAGATATCAAATTTTTTAGTTTTACTTTAAGATTTGTGACCATTACTTTTATAGCCGTTGAACAGTGATCATCTGGGTAGTTTAAATATAAGGCTTTAACAAACCAATTTTCTACTCAGACAAAGGAAGCGATGGCCTCATCCAATAGAATTGCCCCTTACGAAGCTCATTTGTCGGAGCTCGGAAAAGAGGTGGCGTCTTTGGGCTTTGCCCTTGACCAAGCCCAAGCTGAGCTTCATCAAGTCAAGCTCGAACGTGATCATCTACGGGAAAAATGGAAGTTGATAGAGATTACCACTCGAGCGATGTTATTCGAGCAACCCCAAGAGTTTGTCACCATCGCACACCTTACCCTTAGGTCTTATGCGGCTATTTTAAGGGGTTATGTAACAAATAAGTAGCACCATGTTCATGTACATTATTATTTTTGTATATAATAATGAATATAATTTCTAGTCATTTTTGATACATTGTAATTAGTTTTTAAAGTACAAATGGTGTTTTTAGTTATTATTTAATTAAGAATTATATTTTATTAAATTAAAGGATTTTTGAATTAAATAATATTTTAATAAAATATTATTATTAATATTAAATTAATTTTTATTAAATATAAATTATCTTATAATTTTATGAATGCAATTAAATTTTTTATTAAGGTTTGAAATCCATTTCTGTCAAAACCCGTGAATTTTTTATAAATGTCGGTTTTTATTTTAAAAGTGAAAATTCACATATTTAGAAAATTATTTAGATAAAATAAATATTATTTTTGGAATCAGGACGTCGAAATTATCCAACGGTGAATTTTTCATAATTTTCTGAGACAGTCAAATTTTTGGGTAAAAATTAAATACCATTTAAATATATAATGTGTCTTATGACATCATAATGACCCAATGGTGATGTAATAAAATACCATAATCCTTATGTTCAGCCAATATATGTTTTATCATTAAAATAATGAGGTTTTGGGTTTGTTTGACTCACTTTTCAAAGCATTAATGGAGCCCTCAAGACTTATTCAACACTTTGCCTTTTTAAATTAATTTCCATGGGAGTGTGACTCACCTCCACATAAGCAACCCTAATTTTTTAATAAGTTTGGACCTTGGACTTGTAAAATATTGTTTTCCTCTTTCCTTTTCCAGAAACCATGGGAAAATACCATGGGATGGTTTGTGGTTTGGGTTATTTTTAATATAAGGGGTCCCAAACCTAAATAATAAAGAATTCTCTCACCTTTCCTATATAAACCCACCCAAGCTCCCACTTACTCCTCACTCAAAGCCCTTGAAGTTCGTCCAACCTCTGCCCTACTCTCTCTAGAATCCTCTCAAGGTGACCCAAGCTCCCAAGAAGCCTCTCACAAGCCTCTCTCTAGCCTTTGGAAGCACACTTCCAAGTAAGGGGTTTTCTTCCTTTCTCATTTTTTTGTCAATTTTCTTTAAGTTGTATTTCCCTTTTTATTTCAATTATGAATGTTGGGGTATGGTTTCGCACCTCCCCCATACTGCCCTCTTATTGTTTTAATGATGGGATAACCCTTTCTCTCTCATTAAATGCCTCCCATGTACACCCGTTACTATGCCGAAATTCCGAAAGGAACTTCTCTCTCTTCTTTTACATTCAAGCAATACTTTTGTATCATGAATCTAAATTCCATTTATATTATTGGGACATGTATATATATGATCTCCTTACTGTCCATTACATGTAAATATGATGAGGAACCCCTTTCTCTCTCATCAACCTTTTTTATGAATTCTTATGTCACGCCGTTACGCTGCCGAAATCGCACCGATTTTCTAAGCCAATGTCTTTGTGTAGTGAATACCATGCCCATTTCTCCATCAAGGGTATTCACCTTTATGCACATTTACATATTGATTATAAAGTTTCATGTATGAATTCCACTTTCCTTTATCGTGGAAGAAATGATTATGTTTTATGAATCCATGTTTTATGATCCATGTGGCACACTTATGCATGAAATGAAATGTTTAAGAAGGGTGCGCCCTTTATAGCGCTCCGATACATTGGGTAAAGTATAGTATCATGATACGTCATGTGAAATAAGTGTTGACTCATGCTAATTCAAGTGAAACGAGGGTTTACTCATGCTTCAAGTGCAATGAGGGTTTACTCATGCTCCATGTGCAATGAGCCTTGGCTCATGCTAATTCAATGTTAAGTGTTGTTGCCACATTTCCATGTTATGACTATCATGCTTTATCATGCCTTTATGTTCATGTTTTTCTTATGCTCTATTGATATGCCTATTGCCTAACATGTATTTCACTCCTCATGTTATTCATTTTTTACTCCCTTACTGGGCTTTATAGCTCACCCTTTTCTTATGCATGTCCTCAGGTTATCCCATGCAATGCTAAGTACGAAGGAATGTAGTGGTCATGTAAAGGAAGTTTTCAATAAAGATGTTGTATTTCAAGTTTAAAGTTTTTATGTAATGATCCTAAGCCCCAAAGACACTAAACCTCTTGATCTTCTTTGTTGTATCAAGTGAAGTTTTATGTAATAAAGCATGCTTAAGTTGTAATAAAAAGCAGGGTTGTCATACCCTGCCCCCTTCCCCTGCCCCCCTACACTTCCCCCCCAGCCCACTGCACTTCCCCCCCTGCCCCCTCACCCTGCCCCCTACCCCTACCCCTGCCCCCCCCCCCACACCCCCTGCACCCCCCAGCCCACTGTACACACCCTGCCCCCTGCCCCCCTGCACTTCCCCCCTACCCACTACACTTCCCCCCCAGCCCACTGCACTTCCCCCCTGCCCCCCTGCACATACCCACCGCACCCCCAGCCCACTGCACACCCCCCCCCTCAGCACACCCCCCTACACCCTACCCCTTTCCCCTTGCAAAAGAACCCAACACACCCCTACCCCTTGCCCCCTCCCCCCTTGGAACCTGGTTAAAAGCCTTTTAAAGATCAATAACACATTATGATCATGTACACTAATTGGAGGATGGATGATTCTAATGACCAGGAATCAATTGATTTTTCCCCGTTAGTTACCATATCATATCATATAGGCCGGGGGAAGGTTAGTATAGGATTTAACCCTGTGTTTAATGTGATGCGGGAACAACTTGAAAGTGGTAAACTGACACTTGAGTGTTCACTGTTTGATGATGATGTGTTACAATTTTATAAGAGTTATAGTCCTTGAATCATTTGGTGAATAGTTGATGAGACACTGTCATACCTCTGTGGTTTCTGAATCCTAGAGAGACAAAACTCTGATTATTATTGGGTTTTTCTCTAGTACACGTGCTACTGGCTAGTGTTATTGGATTATAGTAGGTTGCTACTTGGTGGGGAGTTCTTCTGGTGTCAAGTAGGCTACTACTATTTCCAGTTCCACTAGGGGTTGACTGTTGATTGAAAGCTAGGAGGTTAGGGTTTAGTGGTGATGGAGATGATGGGTTTACTGGTTTTCTCGGTGGTTTTAGGCTGTTCTCTTGGATTTCTTTACGCTTACTCTTTTCTTAGATCATGTTTACCAATTCACACATCATGCAAGGCCACTCAAACCCACCTTTGGGTCTGGATAGGGATATTAAATCAGCTTTGAATGCATGTGATCATACAGGCTCATCACTGCCTGGAGACCTGCATATTACGACAAACCCTGCCTTGGCAGTTTTAGCTGCAGGGGATACTCTTTTGGACCCCTATAAAGGTAATAAAGCACATCACATTTATAATGATCTTTTTAATGGTATTAAGATTGAAAATGGTAAATATTCATACCCCTCTTCTTCTTTGGGTTGTGAATCAAAACAGGTTGGCACACTACTTGACAGACAAGATGACCAGACCAAGCCGATTTTGAATAATGATTCTAAGTAGAGCAAATGCAACCCTCTTGGGGGTTTACAGTTGAGCAGTGACACTTATGTGGAGAATACCTTTAGCTCTGAATAGACCCCTTAACCCCCACTTGGTTAGGACAGTGCATCTCCTAAGGAGATGACCATGGCACCTGAAGTTGTGGGTGTTTCAAAGACTGCTCTGGACAGTTACCCAAATCAAAATTTGGTTGCCTCGGGTTTGCAAGATTATAAAGATGCCAACCAAAATCTTCCTATTGAATTGGTCAAGAATTAGAGGTGTATATTTTCATCTTATCAAGAGCAACCGAACCTGGTGGACACACCACATATTCCCCCAGGTTCTAGAAAAAAGCTGGAAAAACATTCAGGTACTTCACATGACAACCTTGATACAAATATTTCAGGTACATCACCTCCCCTTTTTTTCAATCATACTATTGGTATTTCTCAGACTTCAGATAACATTAATATGCCTACTAAATCTGAGAAGGAACATACAACAATGCCTTTTCATGGCCTTTGAGAGTGTTAACCTCATGCGAAGGAAGTCAAAGGAAGGGAACTTTGCTCTTAAGATTGACATCTCTAAGGCTTTTGATACCCATAAATGGAGTTTTCTCATTGAGATACTTCACAGGCATGGGTTCTCGAATAAATTTATAAACCTGGTTAACACTATTCTTGGATCCTCAGGGATGTCAATTCTTGTGAACGGTGCACCGAGAGGGTTCTTCTCTTGCTCATGGGGTGTATGAAAAGGTGACCCCTTATCGGGTATACTGTTTGCAATTTCATAGGATTACATAAGCCGATGCATCAATGAGCTTGCTCATCTGGGTATTTATAAGAGGATTAGAGCTGGTTTTAATGATCATGCCCCACCCTATCTTCTCTATGCTGATGACATTGTATTGCTGGGGTAGACTTCAAAGAGAACCATATCCTATATAAAGGCCCTTTTCACTCACTATGAGGATGTGGCTGGATAGGCCATAAGCTGGGACAAATCTTCAATTGTTTTTGGCAATGGAATTCCTGTTGGAAAAAAGAACAGGATCACTTGATACCTTGGGGTGAAGAGGGGATCCTTGCCCTTCCAATATCTTGGGGTGAAGAGGGGATCCTTACCATTTCACTTGATACAAATGGTCATGAGGGATTATTAAGGAACATCAAAGCCTGGTGAGAAACTTTATATGGACAAGATCAATCTTTGAAAGGAATTTGGTCAGTAGAGACTCCACTCATAGTTGCTGGAACACCTTCTGGCAGGATCAACCCTTGCATTCTATGAATGTCCCATCTGAAGTTGCTTCATTGTCCATCTTGGGCTTTCTCTCATATCAGATTTCACATGATTTGAAGATTTTTGACTATGTGTTGTCTCAAGTTAATAATTATGCATGTATGGATTGTGAAAAACTGATTTGGATTCATAGAAGGATTGGGATTTTTGACCCCAAAGAGTTTTACATGATTGCATGTGGCGGTACTGACCATGCCCCAACCTGGATTATGAAGTTCAGGGCTCCATTTATTCGGCCATCCCGGTTTCTCCTTCTTTGAATAATCTGGAAAAATAGACTTCCTACCTCTGAAAATTTGAAGTGAATTGGATTTCAGATGGCCTACAGGTGTGCCTTCTGTAGGGCTATAGAATACACCACACAACATGTGTTTATGGAGTGTGGCCAGGCCCGACAACTCTGGAGTTATCTGGGAATGTTGTTTGGGATTGTGGTGGACTCTGGCATTCTGCTTACGGATCTGATTCCCGGTCTGCTGCATATGCACTACAATAAGTAGTTGGGAAACTTCCTCACTACTGCTATTGTGGCGGTCATTGTGTCCTTGTGGGATTCGAGGATCATGGCTCTATTTGATGGCGCACATGATGCTTTACGGAAGGGAATGATCTCCATCCACAGGGATGTGTATGCTGCGTCAGTGGTCCAGGATGGTGAGACTTCTAACACCATTTCTGACCTACAAACTCTTAGGTTGCTTGGAGTTTCGGTCTGAACATGCAGACCTCAGATGCTTAAGTATATCAGATGGATACCACCGATTACACTGTGCCTCAATGTGAATGTTGATGGAGCTGCGTCAGGTGCGCTGGGTCCAGCTGGATGCGGAGGAGTTTTCCGCACTTTTCATGGGTTTGTTAAGGGATGATTTTATCACTACCTTTGTCTTGGAACTGCTTTTTAAGCTGAGGTATGGGTTATGATTCATGCGATAAGGTATGCTGTCCAATTTAACTGGAAATGGCTTTGGATTGAATCTGACTCAAGGATTGTTGTACATGCACTAAGTACTAGAACATGTAATGTGCCGTGGTGTGTGCTGCCTCAGTGGATTTAATGCCTTATCCAAACCAATCAAATACATATGGTTGTTTATCATGTGTATCGGGAGGCCAATCAGGTTGTTGATACACTGGCAAAAAAGGCCATACTTGATCTTGATATGATGTGGTCTTTCACAACCCCTGATTATTGTGCTCCAATGGTGGATGCAGATAGATGCAGATAGATGTGGTGTGTTGCACACTCGCTTATGTAATAACCCCTTGTGTGCCTGACTCCTTTTTATTTTAAAACTAGCTATTGTAGTTAAAAATCAAAATGGTAATAATAGATATACATAGAAGATAATGAATAAAATTTTTATAACATGTTTTTCATTATGTATTTGAGGTTTTTATAGACTATATAACCCTCAAAAACATAAATTATCATATTTTGTTTCACTTGAGGAAACATTTACCTCCAAATAGTAAATACTTTTGAGTATTTATAATAATTTCACCCCTCCTCAACTATAAATGGGCACTCAATCACCCCACTAATTTACACCTTTAAAACCATTTGGATTAAATAATTTCTACCCAAATCACCTACCAACATCCCTAACCAAATCCTAGAATCCGTATATTGGATACAAATCCAACCTTGTGTGGCTTTAGTGAAATCCTAAGGAAGATGCCTCAAGAAGAGGTCATGTTCATCAACGATCATTTTCATTTTATTTCTTCCTCCACTACTAGAAAGGACTCCCCGTGGTCGCACCATGAGGCCGATGGCCACTGCCCTTGTATCTGCACAACAGATCCGTTTTCTAAAAAACAATATCCCCCTTTATTATTTCCCCTTCCAAACAATATCTCACAACAGCGTAGAGACATGTCAGCCAGCTTAGCTTTGAAGTTATAAATGTAAGAAAGGTTCCCCTAGAGCCCCCTCAATTCTTTAAGAATCTGAGGGAGTGAAATTGATAAAACTGAACTTGTTTTTTTAGATTCAAACTCAATTTCATGGTATCACACCACAAATCTATCGAATTTCCCCAGCGTTACCCTGAAAACACATTTTACCAGATTCATGTTTAGGTTTTGCTACTACAACTTGTTAAATATTGTTTAAAGATCTTTGAAATAATCACATCTCTATTGAGATTTGATAACCATGTCATTAACAAAATCATTCATCTATTCTTTCTAAGAAGGTATTAATGATATAATGCGTGTAGTGTTGGTATGTAGTGTCATCATTATTTAATCCAAAGGGCATGACCTAAATGGTGCGGGCTGGATTGCAGGTGGATGGGGGCTGGTGCGGGCTCGAATGCAAGTGTAAGGGGGCTGGAATGCTGGTGGAAGGGGGCTGGTTATAGGTGTTGGGGGATGGTGCAGGATGATTCGAAGGTGGAAGGGGGGCTGTTGCGGGCTGGAATGCTAGTGGTAGCGAGCTGAAATGAAGGTGGAAGGGGGCTGGTGTGGGCTAGATGTGGATGGAGCAGGGCCAAATCACAGTGTGACCATAGCGTGACTGCAGCGTGACCGCGACATGACCACGACGTGACCACGGCGTGACCGCGGCGTGACCGTGGCGTGACTGCGACATGACCGTGGCGTGACCATAGCATGGCCACGGCATGACCGCGGCGTGACCGCGACATGTTGGCCCGATCCAGCGACATCCACGGGGCAACATCTTCCGGCCATGAGCGAAGGGAGCGAGAGGAGGCGGGGCAAAAATTCGGTCTTCTCCCCACTGGTAGAAATTGTGATTAGTCAGTCTCAACATTGATCACAAGAATCATGAAATAATATCACTTCAAACCATCGCAGGGTGTCGTTCTGGAGCAGGGCCAAATCATGATGTGACCGCAGCATGATCGTGGCATGACCGTGGTGTGACCGCGACGTGACCACGGCGTGACCGCGGCGTGACCGCAGCGTGTTGACCCGGTCCAGCGACATCCGTGGGGAAACATCTTTCACTTAGTTTCAAATAGAATGATATGAATGACATGAGAGGATGTTTTCTCAAAATATTTAAAGAAATGAATGCTAATCTGTGATGACTAGAGGATTGGATGACCCCTGATATACCTAATTCAGTGAGGTTTGGAGATCTAGCAATGTGTAGGAATACCTAGAGGAATACCCCATGGGATTAGGAAAATCACAGGTTACATAACATTTAATCTGACATTACTGGTACTGTGGGACCCCTGGGCTGTGGAACTGGGCTTTTGGTTGGATTTAAATATCACATGCCATGTTACATGGTCACACAACATGGGACCCATCTTAAAAGTCTAACAGCACTTAAAGAGTGTCTTGGCTCAAACAACCATTTTAATAAAAAGAGGGAAACCCCCTACAGGGATATAAAAAGGGTCAAGTACGATGTGTGCTTTATTACTAACAACGACATCAAGTATAAGGAAAACATCAATGCAATAATGTTAAGCAAGGTATACCACTGTGAGTTTTTATAGACAGCGCACCTCCGTTGGAGGGGTTTTATTACAAAACCATGACTTATTTATCAAACGAAACAATTATCTTAACTAACACTTATTCAAGAATTTCAATTTAATATAAACATGCAAAATTAAGAAGGAAACTAAATGCAATTTAAAACATTCTTGAATTAAATAGGCTAGGAGAGGGACCCTACCTCAACCTCAAGGCGCGTTTGCTTTTGATGACGAAAACTCAAATATTCCTTTTTTCCGCTTGCACGCATATGCAACTTAACATATATATAAGGACAACTAGCCCCTATGTACATATTTGCATGGCCAAATATGCACAAGGGGGTCTTTAGATATATTTTTATACTTGCATATACCCCTTTACACTTATACGCATATGCATTTTTCATATCTATATATAAGCACACCTAGCCCCAATATATATATTCATACTGCCATGAGTGAATATATATAAATGGGGAACTTATATATGCATATACCTACCTGTTCATACACATGTAAGCCTTCATCAACAGCAAATCAAATCCACCTCAATGAAATCCAAAACACACAACAAAAATATAAGGAACCCAAAAATAAAAAAAGCCCTAATTAAAATTGGGCCAAAGAATAAAAATGGAATTAACCTTACCCAAATTTTGAACTCGTTATCTTCGATGGTGGTGGATAGAACCAGTCTTACCATAAGAAACCACCTATAAGAAAATAGTGGGAAAAGAAATGAGATATAACAACTTCTTATATATATGTGATCAGTTTGTCAAATGTACATGATAAATGATACATGAATCCATAAACAACAATGAACAAATAATTTTCAAATTGATATGTACATCCCAATACTAAATAACATGATCATTAATAAATCTCTTTATTTTTCAAACATCACCTTCAATTTCCTATTCAAAAATAAAAAATCACCAAAATATGAGAATAAAGTAAACCTCCATCATCACTTAAAAGCGAGAAATAGGGATTATACATTGTTATTAACCTAGAAAATCCATTCCTTGAATGTATAAAATACCTAAAACTCTTCATGCCTATATCCTTCTTAATTTTCTAGATTGAAACCACATTTTTTAGCATGTTCTTCTTCTGGAATTCACCTTTATTCTTAGTTTATATAGGTTTATCAATTTTATAAAGTAGAGAATTTTCCTTCTTTTATTCTAGCCCCCCCTCCCCCTGCACCAGTCCCCCCTAACCCCCGCACCAGTCCCCCCCACCCAGCCCCCCACACCTTTTGAGATCAATAAATTATGCACGACTCCCTTGGGTATAGCGACCCTACTTTTTTTTATCAAAATGAGGATATTATCATCTCTAAAGTGAAGGAAATTTCATTTTATACTATTGAGTATGTTAAAATTTTCTACTAGTCCACTTTGAAGGCTTAGGGAAGTCATGTAAAACATGTGAAAATGTAAGGGTCCACTATAGATGGATTGGGTGGAGCATGTTCATCTAATCTGCCCTTATCAGCAAGCAGTGGCCATATCGGTGACATACTCTATAATAAATTAATGTTAAATGTCATTTTCCTCCTAGATAATCTTGAGTTACAAAACCAAGAGCCCAAAAGTGTGGGCTTTGATACTATTTTTTAACAACTATGACCCAATCACCCAAGCACCACTGGGTCAGGTCTCAACAACATCTTAGGCACACATCCTAATTTCTAGAGTTTGGTATAAATTTCAAGGGTTAGAAGACACTAATGTGGGAGGTGGTTTCTCCCATGGGAAGGAAATATAACAAAGGGTATTCTATACTAAAAATTCAGCATGACCCTTGGGGTAAATAGAATACCAAACCCAAGTAATGTTGGGTTTCACCATAGGTACCTGGTCATCCATATATATAGACAATAAGAGGGGGTATATCTATATAAACATGCATATGTACTTAAACCTAGTTCCAAGAGTCATTAACACACACAAGATAATCCAAAAAAACAAAAAAAAAACACCATGTATAGAAAAAATCATTCAAACAATGCCTTACGAGGTGAGAGTGATCAAAAAAATGTGATTTACTCATAGTGGTCAAACCAAAAAAGGATGAATGGTCAAAAAAGGTGTGTTCCCAAGTGTAAACTCCTAGCCCAATGTTCAAACCATTTGAGAATGATATTGTATTTGGTGTCAATATTTAATGGTGAGTATTTGATTCATATGAGTTGAAGCATAAATATATGTTTCATTAATTAGAAAGTGATGAAAGCACTATCATTTGAGCTGAGTTCAATCATACTATAATCGGGTCCAAGTGAGACCTAATCCGGCCTCAATCTGGTCTAAGGAGGCCCACAACATGGAAGAAAGCCTAGCTTGTAAGGAGAACCCACAAAAATAGGACTATATGAGTACCTTAGGGTTTAGACGAACTCACACCACAACATCGGAACTGCATCAGTAGGGAGGTGGGGAGGCCACATCGGAGCCACGTCGGTGGGGAGGTGGGTTGGCTACGTCGAAGCGTTGAAAGAGGAAGAGGAACACTGGTAGGGAGGTGGGGTGATCGCATCATCGGAGGAGAATCATCCCAAGGTGGGTGGCCACATCGTTAGAGTATAATGATATAAGTTTTGGGTAACAACACCAGGCGAGGAGGGTCGAAGGGAGTAGGGCAGAAAGAGAGGGAGGTGGGGATCACGAGCGGGGAGTAGGGCAGAAATGGGGTGGGGATCGCGAGCCCACAGGAGGAAGGTGGTGGGGATCACGAACGTATAAGAAGATCAGGGGTAAAGCCATGGGTATTTTATGACCCGTGGCATTACCTTAACCTATAGCCACAGTTTTTTTAAACCGTGGCTATATAAGCGTGGCTATATCATCAATTCCTAGTAGTGTGTTTTTACTAAAATTAATATCAATTTTAAATAAAAAGACACATTTTGAGTTATATCGGTCACACCATGTGTCAGATTGAGGTGCAATTGATTTCTACACCTTAGAAATGACTTATGAATCATTTTCCTAAAGTATCAAAACATCCCAAATGTATTTTATCAGTTTTTAGTATGTCACTTGTTTATTTTACTAAAATTAATGTCAATTTTAAATAAATAGACACACTTGGAATTACACCGGTCACACCGTGCATTGGATTGAGGTGTGGATGATTTATACATGTCATAAATGACTTATGGATCATTTTCCTAAAGTACCAAAACAATATGAATGTGTTTGCTCAGTTTTGAGTACGTCACCTGTGTTTTTTATAAAAATGTCATTTGAAACTAAAAACACACACTTTGAGTCATACCAGTCACATCGTGTGTCGATTTTACATGCGATTGCTTCCTATATATAAAAAATGACTTATGAATTATTTTTCTAAATTATAAAGATAATTGGATCTCGTTTTCTTGGTTTTCAGTGAATGACACATTTTGAACTAAAAAGTCAATTTTAAACTGATAATGGACACTTTGAGTCATACCGGTCACACCGTGCATAAAATTGAGGTGAGGTTGATTCCCACATGTCAAAAATGACTTATGAATTATTTTTCTAAAGTATCAAAATAATATGAATGCATTTTCTCAGTTTTCAATATGTCACTTGTTATTTTTACTAAAATTAATGTCAATTTTAAATAAATAGACACGCTTGGAATTATATCGGTCACACCGTGCATTAGATTGAGGTGTGGTTGATTTCTACACGTCAAAAATGACTTATGGATCATTTTCCTTAAGTATCAAAACAATTTGAATGTGTTTTCTTGGTTTTCAGTATGTCACTTTTTCTTTTTACTAAAATTAATGTCAATTTTAAATAAATAGATACACTTGAAATTATACTAGTCACACCGTGTGGTTGGTTTATATACATCAAAAATGACTTATGGATCATTTTCCTAAAGTATCAAAACAATCCGAATGCGTTTTCTTAGTTTTTAGTATGCCACTAATTCTTTTTACTAAAATTAATGCCAATTTTAAATAAAACGACACACTTAGAGTCATACCAGTTACACCGTGGTGAGGTTTATTTCTACACGTTAGAAATGAATTATGAATTGTTGTCCTAAAGTATCAAAATAATTTGAATGTGTTTTCTTGGTTTTCAATATATCACTTGTTCTTTTTACTAAAATTAATGTCAATTTTAAATAAAAAAACATATTTGGAGTCATATTGGCAACATTACACATCATATTGAGGTGTGGTTGATTCATATACATCAAAAATGACTTTTAGATAATTTTCTAAAGTATCAAAACAATATGAATATGTTTTCTTGGTTTTCAGTATGTCATTTGTTCTTTTTACTGAAATTAATGTCAATTTTGAATAAACAGGCACACTTGGAATTATACTGGTCACACCGTGCATCAGATTGTGGTTCAGCTGATTTCTACATGTCACAAATGACTTATGAATCATTGTCTTAAAGTATCAAAACAATCTAAATGTGTCTACTCAGTTTTGAGTATTTCACTTTTTTTTACTAAAATTAATGTCAGTTTTAAATAAAAAGAAGCACCTTGAGTCACACCGGTCACACCGTCCCATTATCTTTATTTGTTGAAATTCCAACATCGCATAATGATTTGATGTTCTTAGCCAAAAAAAATTCTTCTAGTATTCTAGTTTTCAACAACGAGAAAGGTTTTCTAGCTAAGAATATCAACTCAATATGCAGTGTTGACAGCTCGATAAAGAATGGCAATGAAAAGTGTGGTAACATTGGTATAAAGGAACATGTTGTCTCTTTTGTGGCTTGTTGTAGATAGTTGAAAGAAAAATATGACTTCCCAATATATCTTTGAAAAAAACTAAATAATCATTATATAAAAATGATAAGGAAATTAACTTACAAATAGTAGATAAAATTCTTACAAAATTAATTAAATAAGTAGTAGAAATTGACCTTTTCATGATAGTTGTATACATTATTAACCCATTTCATTTTTGTCATTATCTCAGTTGCAGCCTCAAAGTCCAATCTCTCACGAGCATGAACATCTTCAAACAAACCACACTAACTTGAAAAAAAGAATCCACTTGTACAAGAAAAAAATTCTTATATGAGTAACACTAAAAAGAAATAAATTAAACATAAATATGAAACACTAAATTACTTCTATGGATAATTATTTTACTATGAAAACATTAAGATTACTTATATGATTGAGCAAATGTAGCATAATTTCTCTTCCTATAAAGGCGATGGAGGGAACTTGAAGGAGAGTGATAAATGACAACACTGTAGGGGTGAAAAAGTTTTGAGAGAGAAGAAGTCTGGGTATATCATAACATTACCTTTACATCTTCTCAAAGGGTTTCCTTCATTATAGTCTATTCTTCAATGGGATTGGTAACATCATCATGTGCAGAAGAAATTGTTTTCGTGAGTAGTCAAACATTTAATTTAGATTATGTTAATATAGTAGAGAACAAATAATATTATGAGGAAAAACATAGTATATTAAAAACACTTTAACCTTCTCATTGAATTCTCTTTTTTAAGGTAGTATGAATTCACCTTTTCATGATAGTTGTATACATTCTTGACCCATTTCCTTATTGTCATTATTTCAGTTGTAGCCTTGAAATCCAATCTCACATGAGGTTATTTCTTTATGATCTCTGTGACAATTAACAAAATAATTATCATATGGAAATGCTGAGGAAAATAACTAAAAAAAGTAGATAAAATGATGATAAAATCAACTAAATAAGAAGTAAGAAGTCGCATCTTCATGATATGTGTATACATTCTACCATTAGGTATGTTGCTCATTCGTTTCTAAACAAATCTATGTATTCTGGTGAATATGATAATTTTCAACAATCATAGTAGTAATAAAAAATATAAATACACAAAGGATTAATAAATATTTTAAATTAAATAGTAATTATCTTAGAAAACACCTCTTCAGGGATGCTAGTTTGTTGATGAAATAAGATATCTCTCATAAATTTATAAAAATAATAGCCATAATATTTTACATTTTTTTTGTTTTGAACACTATAACATTGATAAAAATAAGTAATTTATTTTGATATGCATTTGGATAGTGAAATATTATTATATATACCCTGATACTTGTCCACTTGTAGAACCTGTCAGGCTCCTTGTGCGCATGGGATATCCGCATGCCATGATTTTCACGATATTTATACACCGCCATATCATAAAAAAAATTAATTAAAAAATAATATAAAATATATAACTTGAAGTTTAGTTCTAAAATATTGGATGTAGTGTATTAAAAATTGACAAACGTCATCATGTGTGGTAAGTTTGTTGGGTATCTATACAGTGAATCTAGAAAATAAATCTTTAGAGAATTCAAATTGACTGCAATGAGTATCCAATGTTTCTTAAAAAAAAGGATAATTAATAAAAGAAATGAAAATATATTTTATATGATTAAATTATAGAGTTTTACCACTTCAATATTGGTATTAAGAAGAGTCTATTATCTAAAAGTTTTCTTTCAAATGATTTGGCCAGTTTTGCCACTATTTCATTCATTTTTTAAATCTATTTATTTTTGTTATGTAGAAGTGACGTGAGGGCTATTGATTCCAAATTTATGTTAATGGGGGTAATCCCTTCAATTGGTATTGATATATATACCTGCAAAAAATGAAATGTATTTAGTCATATTTAACTTTGTATATCAGTTTTTGGAAAAATAAATCATGAAAACATACCTCATGTATACATTTACAACTGAGCCTCCTAGCCATTCATTGTTGAGGATTTCATTTACATTCTCAAGAGCAATGTAGTATCTAACGTCCTCTCTATAAATTTGTTCTTCAAAATAAATTATGTGATTATTACCACTTTGTAACTTTGTATCTGCATGAACCTTCAATGTTAGTAAATGTAGATATTGAACGAGCATGGTAAAGGTGCTTTCTGAAGATCTTTTTGATTGGTTGGTTGATCCTTTAAATGGTTTTGATTCAATATTTCGTTTTACCCCATTCCCTTTGTCCGTATGTAATAACATTCATCGGTTTAGACCTTTTTTAATTAATTATTAAAGGTTTAGCATGAAAAAATAATCTGGAAATGATTACATTCTTGTTGAAATGTTTTTTACAAGATCTAACGACCACACTATGAATGTTCCAACAGCTTGTTTAACCATATAAATATTTGTGTCATTAGGAGGAATAGGTATCTTAATGCTCGACTTATGAGCTATGACAATCCCCACTCTCACAAGACCTGTTGGAAGTGGTCTGTTGTGTAGACTATCTTATTGGATATTGAACATAGTAGCCCTCGCAACAAGGTTATGGGTGGGTGTTGATATATATAAATCACAATCATTTTACCTTGTAGAATATCAGTACAAGAAATGTATTTGTGTATATATGATTTAAATTTCATAGAAACAATTATTAAAATATTGATTGACTCATCTAAGATAGCTCTTTGAGGGGAATAGATCGCCTCAAAGTTGGTGGGGGTGGGGAAGGATCTTTATGTAGTGTCTATTATTGAGTTGTTTCTTCTCTTTACTTCCCCCCATAACATTTTCTAGAAAATCATTCTGCTAATGAAATTTTTCTTTAAGGGAAACTAATCTTTATTTCATCTCTGTCATTTATTTATCTTTATCCTCCTATTGTTTTTTTCCTCAAAATATGTTCGAGGTGTCACCCCAAAACCCGAACCTATGAAATGACCATACCGTTCTGGTTGCTTCAAGGCCACCGATAATAGTTGTTCATCTAGTATAGGTGTTGATGATTTATGTGCTTTATTTAGATAGAAACATAGGAAAATAAGTGATCATTGTTATGTAATAACATTTTAAACAAAAACACATTTTTATTATGTCATGCTTACACATGTTTCCCACACTTTTTGTGTGTTTTCATCTATTAGTATCTCATATTTATTTACATGTTCCTCCTTCCATATCACATGACATGGGGTGAAAGTTTATTTTGATGTGGATTCATCAATCTGCATATAAACATAGGAACACCATTATGTTGTTATTTCATGCCATATAAAAGTATTATGTTAGATTTAAAATATGTATCAATTTTTTGTCAAGTGAAGCATACCCCATCCTTACTTTATAGTAAGGGTATGTTAGTTTTGCTTCATGTTCCTTATTTTCAGCACCCAGTTGTTATTTCATAAATAAAAAAATCTCAATCAAAGTGATGAATACATGTATTATTAAACAATGTATTACCAACCACAATGTACCTAAAATGACATCTCTGTATGATATCTAGTAAATGCATCCCACACTTATTATCTTATTAGGTGTGCATACATAAGCATTTGGTGTAGGTTTATTTTCCCTTTAGCATCTTTAAGATGAAATCTTATTATAATTGTGTGAAATCCACTGTGAATCCCTCTAGAAAGAATTAATAAATATTTCTTATGGGATTTATCTATTATAAATGCACTCTACAAGGGATGATGAAGAGTAAGTCAATGTTTCATTATTTTATTTTTTAGTAAAATAAAGAAAGGATTTCATAATTTTACCATAATCTCTTCCCAAATCAGTGTCTTAAGCATGAGAATTCCATGGTGTTATGAATCTACATCAATCGATATGAATTGTCGAGTGATAAACCTACTGTAACTACTAAACATGTCCTTGTTGGGGTTGATAGGCTGGTCACACACATTCCATCCGACCTCAAATTTGATGCCTTTGCCTTTTGCCTTAATAATTTTTGCTAACACCGTCACACTACAACACTCCTGTTTTTTCTACAACATCAGTTCTTCACCGGCTACCATTTCCTCTAATTCAACACTGTCAATGTATTGTTCCTCTTGACTGGTAGCATCGACATGTGCATAAGATCATTGTTCCTCTATACTGGGAGTAGCGACAGGTTGAGAAACTTGTTGTTCCTTAAGATTGGTAGCATCAACATGTGAAAAAGTCATTATATATATAAGTTTAAAATTTAATTTAGATTACATAAATGTAGTAGTGAACATGTAATAACTCCCTTTTTTTAAAATGTTGAAGGGATTTGACCCCTCTATAGAATATCCAAATCTCTTCATTATGGTCTCCTCTAATGTAAAAAACCCCGTTTACATTGAGACTTTTGTGAAATTATTATGACATCCCAATGAAAAGGTCGTCATCAGTTGAATTTTCATTTGACCCTTCAGTGGTTTTGGTCTATAACAAAACAATTGACCATTTTCAGTTTTCAGGGTCTGGAATATAAAATACTTGTACTGCCTATGATTCCATTATAAAAAGTTCATCTTTATACCCTTCCTTATTGAAATCCACTTTCACGAATCCTAATTTTTCTATTTTAACAACACTCCTATTATCAACCCACTTGCATTGGAAAATTGGCACCTGGAATGTTGTATAATAAAACTCCCAGATTTGTTTGATGATGCCAAAGTATGAAATATTCACACAAATTAGATTTGTGTCCTTAGTACTAGAAACATGCACCGCTTTAGCTACAAGTTTAACCCCACTGTTTTTCATGGTACTGCCTTCATCATGTTAATTTGTATATAACATATAACTATTAACTATATAACCATTATAAGATAATACACACACACACTATGTCCTATGGCTAGCCATCAAAGTTGTTCTGAAATTGAATTTGTATTTTCATCTGAATCCTTAAAAATATGGTCTTGAAACCATCCTATAAACTATTGATTATGTGTATTTGATATCCAACATTCATCCCTTGATGGATTCAAATGCCTAAGAATTTCTTTGTGAGTTTCAAAAAATGGGGAAACCTCTAAACTATTATGGAAAATGTAAAGGTGGGACTGCTCCCAATCTGTAATATTGATTATGACAATATCTCTTCCAAGAATTCATGTGCTCACAAGTTGCCCAGTGTGATGAGATTTCAGTAGATCAATGATTTCCACACTAGACAGGTAGTCGGTACAAAATTTAATATCTTCCTCAACAATATATGGCTCATTAATAAAACCCTATGGACGACTTTGATTTTTGACATACCCTTTCAAAATCTTCATATATTGTTCAATGGGATACATCCATCTATATTGTACAGGACCACATAGTCAAATCTCTCTCACCAATTAAACCATCAAATGAACCATCATATTAAAGAATATTGGTAGGAATAACATTTCCAATTCATATAATATGATGGAAATTTCCTTTTCCATAGTTGGAAATTTCACCAAGTCTATAACTTTGCTGCATATAGCTTTAAAAAAGAAATAAATCTTGGTTAATGTATGACAAACATTCTTGGAAAAAATGCAACGTAAAGCTACATGAATTAGATCTTGCATCAAAACGCGATAGTCATGTGATTTCAGACCCTTTAACTTTAAATTATCCATTGACACGGTATTCTTGATATTCGATAAATACCCCTTTGGAACCTTTACATCATTCAATAAGTTGAAAAATAGATATCTCTCCTACCTAGAAAGATTGTAAGTAGCTGAAGGAAGAAAGGTTCATTTTTCACCCTTCAGTGGTGCCAACTCTTCCTGTATTACCATGTCAATCATGTCTAACATAGCCTTAATTTCATCTTTTTTTTTCCAAGTGTATTTAGTAACATGCTAATAAAACTATCACATACATTTTTTTAACATGAATAACATCAAGAAAATGACTGACGTACATACAATTCCACTACGGTAATTATAAAATGATATCTTTTTCCAATATTTTTTCATAAGGTATTTTGAAAACGGTTTACCAAAACCAGTGTTCACATATTATACTTTCTAAAACAGTTGATCTCCTACTAGTGAAGACGATGTTGTATGTTATTTTGAACTTCCATAGAATGATGTCATCCAAGATCGATACTTATTTCATCGGGGTAGAAATCTATAATGTTCTAGAAACACGACCTTTGATGAATGTTTCAACCTAATTAACTGTGTACCTTGTTCGCAAATGAGAAACCCTTGAGTTCCTTTAATGCTATATCCTGATAAATTTATATAAGAAGGAAAGTCTTTTATCATCCCGTATAACATGTCTCTCAATATGAAATCTTCATTTTTGTAAGCATCATACAACGTAACACCTTAATCCCACAATAATCTCAAATATTCGATCAATGGAGCCAAATAAACATCAATATCATTACCTGGTTGTTTTGGTCTTGATATAAGCATAAATAACATAATGTATTCTCATTTCATGTATAACCAAGGTGGAAAGTTATAATTTACCAACATTACCGGTCATGTAATTTGAGTGCTACTTTGAAAACCAAAAAGATTCACTCCATTTTTAGATAACACAAGATGAAGGTTTCTCGACTCGTTTCCAAATTTAGGATAATCATGATAAATTCTCTTCCACTGAGGAGAGTATGTTGGGTGGTGAAGTTTCTCATCTTTATTTCTTGTATCTGTGTGCCATGTCAATTGTCTTATAGTCTCTCCACTTACATATAGGCACCTAAACCTTGGAATGATTGGAAAGTACCGTACAACTTTCGTAGGACCCGATTCATCTTTTTTGTATCGATAAACACCACACTTTGGGCATTCTTTAAGTGAATTGTAGTCCTTTCAAAATAGTATACAATCATTTGGGTAGAAATGTATTCTTTCAGAGATCATACCCATCAGATTTAGCATTCGTTTAATGTCATATGTTTGTCTAGGGATCTCATTATCTTCTAGAATCATATCATTCAAGATAACAAGTAGTTCAGTAAAACTGGAAACACTCCATCCATTTCTAGATTTTAAATTATACAGTTTTAGTATGAATAACAATGTTGTATATTTAGTGCAACCAGCATAAAATGACATCTTCTCACACAACTCTTTAACTTCTCATTTTTTTGAAAATCACAAAGTTCATCTTAAACTATCATAGTCATTTTCTCAATACGATCTTCATCATCATTCAAACCTATAATCACATCCTTGATACAACCTTCTTCATTGCCCATAATTGTAATCATATCAGATGATCCATAAAATGCAGTGTTATCCCAGTCACTAGTGATATTAGATTTTTCCCCATGTTTATTACAACATTTATAACGTCTATCAATTCTGTGATAGATCAAGTGTTCTTCCAACTTCTCTAGACTAATTAGTCTTGAATAAAAACATCGTAAACATGGACAAAAGATTTGATAAGGGTCATATGCATAATCTTTTAAAAAATTGATGAACTCTTTCACCCCATCTTCATACTCTTTTGTCATATGATTGAAATCCATCCATTCTCTGTAACATCCTGAGTTTTAAGAAAGAAACACTATGTTCAATAGCGCGCATGATATGTTACATCGAGCTTAAACGAACACCTAAATATTATTATTTAAATGTTACCGTTATAAACTAGATGTTGGAATGTCGAGAACAAACAATATTAATTGAATTATGAAAATATGTTTTACACGTGTCTATATAATGATTCATTGGTTACCAAATTTATTAGAAATGGAAATAAAAACTAATTGAATATAAAGGATGTGTTTTTATGAAAACTTATTTAAATGAGAATAATTGTGTTTATAAAATCATATCACTCATGTTAGATTATATTAATGAAATTTAACTCAATTTTATTTTTAAAATTCATATCATATGTTTTATATACAAGATATAAGATCAAAATTAATTTTAAGTATAAAAGAAGTATTTTTTTTCAAAAAGGCATTTTTACCGCCTTTTGATGGTGAAACCATTTTAAATCTAGTTTTTGAAACTTTTACAACTTATATTTGACAAAATAAACTTCTTATTTGGAATAAGGATATCAAATTTTATTTTGTTTAAAATTTTGGCATTTTTCTGATAAAATTCATATTTTAATGAATAGTGAAAAATACTGTATTTTAATTCAAAACTGCTTTTTCTTCTAAGTTATTTATATTGTTAGATTATATATTTAATTTGTTTTAAAGTATGATTAGATTAATTTTTATTATTTAATCTAATGTTGGTTATTAGAAGTAATTTCACATTGAAATTATATATAAACGCATGTCAATCTTTTGATGATTTTTACTTTTTAAAAACTCGTTTTCTCATTTTAACAATGGGGGTTAATTTTAAATTAATTAATGCAACTTATTTATTTTGAATTTGGAAAAATTAATTCCATATTTGTAATCATAAGGTTCAAATTATGTAAATAAGACCCTTTTATTTTTGGACATTATGAATTGTAACTTTAGTAATTATTTTTATTTACCACGGTTAAAGGGTAAATCTGGTAAATAAGGGTAAAAATAATATTATAATAATATAAAACTATCATAACACTTGTACTAATCATATTTTATAATATATTACCAAATCAATAAAACCCTTAGGATGAAAATTTGGCCTTTTGAAGTCACTTGGGTGTGATTATGACACTTATAACTTTTAATTTAAAGTAAAGGAAAATATGTTATAAACATATGTATTCTTACTAAAACAATTTTAATATGGGTTTATATAAGTTATATATTAGACTATAAATAGTAATTATAAAGATAAAAATATTTCATACATCATGGTATTTTATTTATAATTTTTAGATATTGAATAATTTAATTTAATTATGACACAATGATGATTCAATGATTGCTTTAATGAAGGAATCATATAAATGATATTATAAATATTAAAATAAATATTATTTGACATAATTTATGTCATAAAAGATTTTTATAAATGCATATGACATGTCAGAAGACTATTAAATGATTTTTTTTAAAGTTATATCTCTATTCAGATTTTATTTAAATTCAATAAAATAAATAGTGTAAAAATTGACATAATTAATGTTTTATAAAAATAGTAATTTATTAAATTATTTAAAAATCCTAAAAATATTTTAAAATAAAAAAGTGACTATTATGAGGTCACTAAGTTCATTAAGTGTCCAATTATGGGAAATTTACCCCATATAAGTAAAATTAATATCCTCTTAATAATTAAAATGTTGTTACCACAATTAAAATTAAAAGAGAATAATTAAGGGTAAACTGAAAAGATAAGGTTTAAAATAAAATCAATACATGTATAAAAATTATTGGATGAGAGGATTTAGAAATATAATCAAATTATATTCTAAATACCTCAAGTTGGATCATTTTGAATTACAAAATTAATTTATATTAATTTAATAATTTAAGAGTTTCTAAGGGTGCTCATTCCATCTCTTATAAAATGGTACCCTCTCTTCTTTAATACTCACACTTCAAGAACCATTTGGTTCAGAAAATACCTAACCAAAACTCTTAATAGAATCCCTAACCTCATCCAAAAGCCTCCCTTAGGGTAGAAATCCACCCAAGGAAGCCTTTTGGTATAAACTAAAAGAAGTTACCTGATTAAGAGGTAATGCCTTCTCTCATGCTTTTTAGTTTATTTCCATTCTCCACTCCCTAAAATCTTATCATTATATGATTAAATAACAAAATAAGTATCCTAAATATACTAAGATGTTTTTATGCTAAGTTTTAGATCTACACTTACACAAACCTCCATTTAATGGGTAAGGAACATTCTGTTTCTGTGTACGGTGAACTACTGCCTCACGAAATGATGATTGTTCTATTTTCCCCTACCACCTCTCATGGTGGCCATTATAATAAAAACTATTTTTAAATATGATACATATTATATTTATATTGTCTCTATGCTTTTGTAATTTTTATTTAGAACATACCTTTATGATTTCCATGTTGTGTAAATACGATAATTTCATTTGGGGAAGTGTGGACTACCACCCCTCAAAGCGATATGACTCATTCCCGCTATACATGGAACGTATAAAGGATGATTTTATTAAACTAATGAGAGATATATGATATTAATATAATACTGGTATTATAATATATATTTATATCATTTTATTATCATTCTTTTAATATGACAAAGAAATGAAGGTAGCGTTCATGCATACGTATGGTCTACTGTCTCCATGAATGGTGCATTTCATTTATTATCTCTAAATATTATGTATTATTCTAAATACATATATACTGGATATATATGATATTTAAATCATGAATACTATTCTATATATGATGGAGTTTTGTAGTACCCCCAGTTTCTATATGTAACCCTTAGTTGATGATTTTATGGTTATAAAGTGTAAGGGTGGAGGTTGGGAGAGTTTGGAGAACTTTGGAAGTGTTTTTGGGGATAAATGAAGGTCACATGGGTGGCACACAGTTTGTCCAAACCATGTGTAATTCTTAGGATAAATCATGTGCAATGTTCTTCATGAGGCAGTAGCTCCAGCACGGTTGGAGCACGGTTTGGGGAGACCGTGCAAGGGGAGGCCATACGGGCAGGGGCTACTACACGGTTAGCGCACAATTTTCCTAACCGTGTGACCAAATTGTGCACAGAGTCGAATTTCGATCCTTAAAAATAGTATCTCACTCGTTTTTCTATAACTCCATCATTTTTTATTCAAACCGGACCTAACTCGGGATTTTGCTTCTCCTAAGGCCAAAGAAGGTTCTCCCATAGATTTGAAGGTTATCCGAAGGCTTCCCTTGGTGAATCAAAGTCAGATTCTTGAGGTATGTGATCGTTCTTCACCATTCTTGACCGGTTTCTTAGATCTACTTAGATATACTTCTTCTCTCTTCTTTGTTTCTCATATATACACCTATTATGGGTAGATATATGAGTGTATATGTCAAATATTATTAGATTTGGTCTTGTTTGTGTTAGGAGAAGAGATCTAAGGTAGTTTCGTGGAGAATCAACCAGGTTTCTTGAGCGTTCTTCATTTGTTATCTCGTTTTGTCAAAACCTTCAAGGTAGGAGGCTTCACTCTCAACTCCTCTATATAAAACTAATTTACATGCTTTCAAATTGAATGTATTATTCTGAATTTATTGTGATTTGGTTTTTGAACACTTTTTGGAAACCTTCTTGAGTGACGGTTGTGAAATCTGGGAAATTGGGGATTTTGAATGAGTGCTTTGGTTCCTGGTTTCAAAATATGGATTTTAAAAAGGGGATTTTTCTGGATTGTTGGTACATGAATTGGATTAGATGTTTTCAATAAAAGGTAAAGTTTTATTGAAATGAAATGTTGCGTTGAAATTGGTTGTGCTTTGATTTTCAATAAAATTTCAGTTTTATTGAAGTGGTTTATTTTGGTAATGGAAATATTTGGAATAAATAATGTTGGTGTGAGTTCATGATTAATAGGAACTTAATAAGGGATTAGTACCATTGGGGTACAAGGTACGTGACCTTGGATCGGGTGAGGGTGTTAGTGGGACACAAGGTAATTGGATGAGAGACCACTCATGAGCATGGAACTGTCGAACAAAGCATGCATGTGTGGATGTGTTGTGAACTATGGAATGGGTATGCCAAAATGATAATAAGAATTGGTTTTTAATCTTTGATTAGTTATTTTCTAGAAAATAAATTCCTGGAAATTGGTTTCATTTACCTTTGTTTTCACTTGGTTATGATTGGTTTTCGAACTTGTTTATATTTGGTTATAAACTGTTTTGGTAAATTGCTTTATATAAACTATTTTATATAATGTGCTAACCATTCTATCCTAGTGGCATGAGTAGGGAAGTCATTGGGGAAAACCTACTGAGTTTGATACTCACCCCTATTTTGTCACTTTAGTGCTTTTGTAGATGCTATCTTCCAGGATAGGGGAAAAGGAAACATTTCACACATTTTTAGCACTACCTCATGATACTTGGTCTATTCGGTGATTGTGGAGCTTAGAGATTATAGAGCATGGAGTCTTGTGGTCTCTTGAGAGTCTTTAGTTGTTTATTCACCGTGTACTTTGATACTTGTTTGGTCTTCCACTGTTGAACACTTTTATGTGGTTTTGAGATACATGAAGTTGTTTAGTTGTCTTTATTTTGTTCATGCATCATTTAATGAATGATTTGGTTATGGTTTGTTGGTTTATTGGTTTATTTTTGAAAGGGTAAATCATCCCCCACTGGTATTTGAAACCCTTATACATTTATTTCCAGCCTTTTTTATCTTGGGGATGTCACTTAAGGTCCAATAATGACTTGTTGTACACTCAATCCAATGAGAATTAGCGGGTTATTACAAATGGTATCAGTCTGCTCCTTCCTTTGTGGTACAAATGTTATCATCTTGTTCAGTTCTTACCTAACAAGTACTCATCAATGTTCTCAGTCTTAGAGTTGGAATTATTTTTGGTCTATTCCTTAGGTTGGAATCTTAGAAAAGAGTAGGATTGTCAGAACTTGAAATTTATAGCATAAAAGGACGTAGCTAACCCTTTTATGTTGAACTTCAAGTTACTAAGGAGTTGGGTACATAAGTGTTTTGGAGACACTTCTAGTATGTTATAAATATAACTTTCATGGGTTTAGCCAATGAGACGAGCATGAAATTAATTGTAGAGGAATTAATTCCCACTAGGAGTGCATACATCATTTCTAGTAATGATTCATGTTGTGTAAAAAGTGTTGATTTTTGAAAAAGGTATGAAACTGTTTTCAAATGAAAGACTTTGAAAAAGCATGGTTGATATATTTTGAAAATGGTTTGATTTTCAAAAAGAAAGTTGAATGTTTTCAAAAATGATTGAACATGGAAAAGGTTACTTTTGGAAAAAAATGTTGTGATAGTTGATGTGATATAATTTGAAATGCCAAGGCATCATTTTCTAGAGAGTGAGATTGATGGAATTTTTTGTTGGTTTAGAAAATGACACCTGGTAGGAGTTGTCAAAACCAACCTGAAGAAGCTGCGGAGAATGTGATTGAACCAGAACCACGGGTGAACCAAGAGCTAGTTCAAAGTATTGTCCAATATTTTCAAGATATGGATACGGGGAACTAAAGGAATGAGATAAGGCATGTGGATTATACCATCCAATTCATGAAGCAGAATCCACCTAACTTTCGGGTTGATGCTAAACCCGATAAGGTGGAGGTGTGACTCAGTATGATGAATCGTATCTTTGACTTGATTGGTACACTGGTGGAGCTAAATGTCAAGATGGATACGTATATTCTCAAGGATCTTTCATGCCAGTGGTGGGATTTAGCAGTGAAGACTAAATTGGATGAAGGCCTTACATGAGAGGATTTTGAGGAGTTGTTCAACAAACAATTCTATCCTCACACGTTCAAGATCTAGAAAATGATAGACTTCTTCAGCCTGAAACAAGAGAGTCTATTTGTCATAGATTATGCAACTAAATTCATTAATTTAGTGTGCTTTGCACCAGAAGTTTCATAAAATGCATCCTTGAAGGCACACATATTCAAATTAGGGCTATGACAGGAGATTCAATCTAAGATTGTGGTGCTCTGTATTACAGACTATATAGAGATAGTGAACATAGAAGCTGTAGCTGAACATGATATCTCGAGATCTATGGGAGGAGGTATGATGATACCCATAGGGAATGGTGGGAACTCAACCACTGGGAGCAAGAAGAAAAGGGCCACCTATTTCTAAGGTGGAAGTGGAAATTAGAATCAGACAACTGAATCAGTGAACCTTCCTCCATGAACCAATAGAAAATAAGGTTGTTTTCAATATGATTCGCTTAACCACATAAAGATAGCGTGTACAACACAACCTAAATCATGCCATAACTTCAAGCAGATGGGAAATCTTTAGCACTATTATTGCAATGCTCCAAGGTCAGGTGCTCAAGACACTTCTCAGGCATTGAAAACATCTTATGCTTTGACAGGGAAAGGACAACAAAATTAGTCTCTTAATTAGAGCAGGGCTAGCCATGGTGATTTTAAAAATACCATGACTCCTCACCCAGGGCAATCTTAGCAAGTAAATAAATAGAATAGTGCAACGACGAAACAATTGTATGGAGCTAAGCAGATGATTATCGATGATCGGGCTGATCCATCTATGCTGATAGGTATGATTCTTTTGAATTCTACCCTTGTGCAAGTGATCTTCGATACTGGTGTATCACATTCTTTCATTTATTCTCATGCTGTTGATTTTCTATGTTTAAAGTTGGAAATGATTCCTTCTGTTTTAAAACTATAAACTCCTCTCAGTGAAAGAGAATGTCAAGCCTTTGTGTGTAGAGCATGTGTTATAACCGTTGATGGAGTTGACATGAAATGGGACCTCTCAGTGTTGGACATGGATTTCTATTATGCAATCTTGGGTATGGATTGGTTGACGACGTTCAAGACTCACATCGACTATTATAGGATAATGGTTAGTTTCATGACTGAGGATGACATCGAGCATCTATTAAGAGGAGATAAGATGATAAATAAAAGTGAAAAGAGCTTGTTGAAACCAATGGCGGGAATGATATCCTACCAGTTGGTGGTTTTGAATTTGTAATCAATGAAAGAGATCAAGGAAAATAGTTTTCCAGTAGTTGTGGAACAATTTCCAGATGTATTTCTTGAGAACTTCTCAAGGTTACCACCTATAAGGGAAGTGGAGTTTAGGATTGATCTCCTTTCGGGGACCAGTCCTATTTCCCTTCCATATTATATTATGGCACTAAAAGAGTTATGAGAATTGAAAATGTAGTTGGTGGAACTGGAAAGAAAGAGTTTCATTTGACCAAGTACATATTTGTGGGCAGCACCGGTCTTGTTCGTGAATAAAGTAGATGGAACTCTTCGGCTATGCTTTGATTATCTTAAGCTAAACCAAGTTATGATAAAGAAAAAATATACACTTCCACACATTGATGATCTGTTTGATCAATTAAGGGGAGCTCAATGGTTCTCCAATATTGACTTGTAATCAGGATATCACTAATTGAAAGTTTGGAAGGAAGATATTCCCAAGACAATTTTCAAAAGCATATATGACCACTATGAATATGTAGCCATGTCTTTAGGTCTAAGGAATGCACCAGTGGTCTTCATAGCTTTGATGAATAGGGAATTTTAGAGATATCTATACTCTTTTGTTGTGGTGGTTGTGGATGACATCTTAGTGTATTAAAAAACAAGGGCTGACCATGAGGAGCACTTGGAAACAATGTTACAAATCTTGAGTGATCACAGTTTTTATGCCAAATTATCAAAGTGTGATTTTTGTATACAAGAAGTACATTTTCTTGGACATTTCATTTTATAAAAAAGGTGTTTCTATTGATCCTGAAAAGATATAAGCTGTTATCTCATGGAAACCACCAAAGAATTTCTTCGAGATATGAAGTTTTCTTGGTCTATATGGTTACTACTGACGCTTTGTGCATGATTTATCACAAATAGCTTCGCCAATGAAAACTCTAAAAAAGAGGAATGCTTCATTCTAATGGATAGAGGAATGCCAGAAGTCTTTCAAAGAACTAAACGTTTATCTTACATCAGCACCTATCTTGATTTTTCCAGAATTAGGATAGGAGTATGTGGTGTACCATGATGCTTCAGGATTAGGTTTGGGTTGTGTTCTCATGTAAGGAGACCATGTCATGGCTTATGGTTCAAGGTAGTTGAAGGTGCTTGAAAATAATTACCCAACACATGATTTGGAGTTAGCTACAGTCGTCCATTCTTTGAAAACATGGAGACACAATCTCTTTGGTGAGAAATTCACTGTGTTTATAGATCATAAAATCTTGAAACATATTTTCTCATAATGAGATTTGAATATGAGGCAAAGGATATGGATAGAGTATCTCCAAATGTTTTACTTTGACTTGATGTATACACCAAGGAAAGGAAATTCAGTGGTGGATGCATTGAGTAGAAAGTCATATGCTCAGTTGGAAAAAGAAGCTTCAGATGAATGACAGTTGATGTCGGTCCTAGCCGACATGCATGTGGAATGTGAAGACCGAGGTGATGTTGTAATTTTCTTTTCAGCTATTCTTGTTCCTGATTTTGTAAATATGTTCAAATAGTCACAAATATCTGATGAAGAATTTCTAGTTATGAGTTCAAAAATCAATAGTGGGGAGACCATTGAGGGATGGAAACTTTATGGGAGTTCATTTTTGTGCTTTAGAGATCAGATGGTTGTACCTATATCTTGTTAGGAACAATTCCTTCATGATTACCACCATTCGATATGGGTTGTACATCCAGGTACACAGAAAATGTATAAGGAGTTGAAGGCACAGTTTTGGTAGAGAAGCATGAAAAGGAAAGTGGCTGAGTTCATTCCTAAGTGCTTAACTTTTCAGTAAGTTAAGGCAGAGCATCAGAGTTCAGCAGGTATATTACAGTCTTTACCTATCCCAATGTGGAAATGGGAGTAGACAACGATGGATTTTTTTACTGCTCTTCCAAGAACGGTTCGTAAACACGATGCCATATGGGTGATAGTGGATCATCTTACCAACTTGACCCATTTCATCCCTATTCATGAAACTCATATGGTGACAGATCTATTGAAAACCTATATCCAAGAAGTGGTAAAGAGACACAACATACCTGTTTCAATCATCTCAGACAGATGTCTGAGGTTCACGTCTTGTTTTTGGAAATCCTTACAAGGGACTCAGTTGACTATGAGAACGACGTACCATCCTCAAAGAGACGACCAGTCTGAGAGGACAATACAAAAATTGGAAGATATGTTGTGGGCGTGTGTAATATATTTTGGTGGCTTATGGGATGAGTATATACCCTTGGTGGAGTTATCATATAATAACATCTATCAGGCCTTGATACATATGGATTCATTTGAAGCACTATATGGGTGTCCTTGTCGTTCTCCACTATGTTGGGTGGAAACGGGTGAGACTTCACTAGTTGGGTCGATCCTTATACAAGAAACAACAGATAAGATCCATTTGATTAGAAAGAGGATGGAGACAGATCAGAGTCATAAGAAATCATATGAAGATCACCGTCAAAGACCATTTTTGTTCTTTGTGGGTGATCTTGTCTTCTTGAGGATATCTCCAAGGCTCAGACATAATTATTTCAAGAAGTAGGGCAAGTTGTCTCATTGATACATTAACCCTTTTGAGATACTGTAATGGTTTGGAGAGGTGGCATATCAGTTGGAATTACCACCATGGTCCAGTTTGGTACATAATGTGTTCCATGTATCTCAGTTGAAAAAGTATCATCCTGATCCTGACCATGTGATCAGATGGGATCACATTGACCTAGAGCCGAATGCTTCGTTGATACATATCCTAGTAAAAATTGCGGATAGTCAAGATAAAGTCTTGAATGGAAAAAGTATCATTCTGGTGCGTGTTTTATGGAATCATGGTTAGATTTAGGAAGAGACTTGAGAATGTGAGAAGGAAATGAAAGAGCAGTAGCCAAAACTCTTTCAGGGCAGCAGATGTTTTCTACCTTATGAGGACAAAAAGAAAAATGGTGGGGAGAATATTTTACCCCAATTTCTGGTATGTAACCCTTACTTGATACTTTTATGGTTATAAAGTGTAAGGGTGGAGTTTGGGAGAGTTTGGAGAACTTTAGAAGTGTTTTAGGGGCTAAATGAAGGTTGCACGAGTGACACATGGTTTGTCCAAACCATACAGAATTCCTAGGAGAAATCGTATGCAGTTTTCTTCATGAGGCAGTATCTCTAGCATAGTTGGAGCATAGTTTTGGGAGACTATTCAAGGGGAGTTCATACAGGCAGGATTTACCACACAGTTAGTGCAGAGTTTTCCTAACCGTGCGGCCAAACCGCACGCAGAGTCAAATTTAGATCCTTAAAAATAGGATCTCACTTTTTTTTGCTATAACTCCCTCATTTTGACCCAAAATATCCCTAACTTGGGATTTTGATTCTCCTAAGTCCAAATAAGGTTCTACCATTGATCCAAAGGTGATATTAAGGCTTCCCTTGGTGAATCGAAGCCGGATTCTTGAGGTATGTGATCGTTCTTCACTGTTCTTGACCGGTTTCTTAGATCTACTTAGATATACTTCTCCTCTATTCTCATTTTCTCAAATATAAACATGTTATAGGTAGATATATGAGTTTGGATTCCAAATATGATTATATTTGGTCTTAGTTGTGTTAGGAGAAGATATCTAAGGCGGTTTTACGGAGAATCAACTCGATTTCTTAAGCGTTCTTCGTTCGTTGTCTCATTTCGTCAAAATATTCAAGGTATGAGGCTTCAATATCAACTCCTATATGTAGAACTAATTGTAATGATTTAAAATTGAATGTATTTTTCTTAATTTATTGTGATTTTTTTGTTGAAAACTTGTTGGAAACCTTCTTGAGTGATGGTTGTGAAATCTGAGAAATTGGGGACTTTGAATGAGTGCTTTGGTTCCTGGTTTCAAAATATGGATTTTAAAAAGGGAATTTTCTAGATTGTTGGAACATGAATTAGATTATATGTTTTCAATAAAAGGGAAAGTTTTATTGAAATTAAATGTTTCATTGAAATTGGTTGTGCTTTGGTTTTCAATAAAAGTTTAGTTTTTTTGAAGTGGTTTATTTTGGTAATGGAAATATTTGGCATAAATGGTGTTGGTGTGAGCTCATGATTAATGGGACCTTAATAAGGGACAAGTACCATTGGATTACAAGTTACGTGACCCTGGATCAGGGGAAGGTGTTAGTGGGACACAAGGTAATTGGACGAGAGACCGCTAATGAGTATGGAACTGTCGAATGAAGCATGCATGTATGGGTGTGTTTTGAACTATGGAATGGGTATGCCAAAATGATAATAAGAATTGGTTTTTAATCTTTGATTAGTTATTTTCTGGAAAATAAATTGTTGGAAATTGGTTTCATTTACCTTTGTTTGCACTTGGTTATGATTGGTTTTCGAACTTGTTTATATTTGGTTATAAACTATTTTGGTAATTTTTTTTATATAAACTATTTTATATAATGTGCTAACCATTCTATCCTAGTGGAATAAGTTGGGAAGTCATTGGAAAAAACCTACTAATTTTGATACTCACATCTACTTTGTAACTTTGGTGCGTTTGCAGATGTTATCTTCTAGGATAGGGGCAAAGGTAACGTTTCACATGTTTTTAGCACTACCTCATGATACTTGGGTTGTTCGGTGATTGTGGAGCATGGAGTCTTATGGTCTCTTGAGAGTATTTAGTTATTTATCCATTGTGTACTTTGATACTTGTTTGGTCTTCCGTTATTGCACACTTTGATGTGGTTTTGAGATTCATGAAGTTGTTTAATTGTCTTTATTTTGTTCATGCATCATTTAGTGAACCGTTTGGTTATGGTTTGTTGGTTTATTGGTTTATTTCTGAAAGGGTAAATCATCCCCCACTGGTATTTGAAACCCTTCGACATTTATTTCCAGCCTTTGGCATCTTGGAGATGTCACTTAACGTCCAGTAATGACTCATTGTACACTCAAGCCAATGAGAATTAGCGGGTCATTATAAGTTTTGACCACATTGAAATTTTATATCAAAACAAGTTCATTTTTGACTCAAGTACCGAATATCGACAAAACGTCTGATATGAACTTAAATAGTTATTTAAATTTTATAACATGGTAATAAGTGATATAAATTGAATAATAAACTTGAAAAAGGTTCTCAAGAAAGTATAAATTAACCTAAGTTTATTATTCAGGAAAATAATGGATGTACGAGATAAGTCAGACTCAAGGTAAGAAAAATCTTAACTCAGTATCCATTCATTGAGTTAAATATCCATATCATTGCTTTTGTTTTTCCCAGAATATGTGTGAATGCCCTATGATTTTTTACACTAAATATCCACTTATATTGGGTGTATTTATATTTGTCACACATAATTATGTAATTGATTTATCCTTAATATAATGATACAATCTTTGTAAGGGACTTCATCTCAATCTCCTTTTATTGAGACATATTTTGATAATATACACCACCTTCTTTTATACAGTGTATAATAATCCACTTTGACTTTTAATTTCATTCAATGATTTTCAAAAGGAATCTTTTTTCTACGAATCATTTTACTAAACAATAAAAGGAATATTTTTTTAAACGTCTGTAGTGACAATGACCTTTCCACCATCATGACCATTTTTGTATTTGGATTCCTCTATAAGCCAAAATGTTTTTAAAAGGAAAATAAATACCCTATTCCCTTTTCAGGTACTTTGGTATTGAAAATTATTTTAAGAATGGTTTGATTATATCTTGTAATGATTCCTTGTGATTGCAAATTTTATGAGTGAAATGTTGAAAATTACAATCTTTTATGTGTTATGATTATATAATGGTCCTTGGACATTTGACGGGTGGTTATGTGATAAACCAAAGATGGGTGGTTACATGATAAATCAAAGATGGGTGGTTTTGTGATAAACCAAGGATGAGTGGTTGCATTATAACCTTCAATGCATTGGGTATGAAAGTCATCCGTATGGTTATTCCATTTAGTGATATGTGTGGAAGTTGACCATATGGTTATTCCATTTAATTATGATTATGTCCCAAGTTACCTTTATATGCTATATGTTTCTTTCTATGGGTTTTATGGTAATATTTTGGTTATAAAAAAGGGTAAGTAATGAACTTATATTCAGTGAAGAGTATTTACTACTTCTTAAATGTGAAAAGTATTACTTTATGATAAAGTATTCATGGTTTACATGTTTTCACAAGACTAACAGTTTTCCTTAATTATATATCCCTTGATGAGTTTTTTATAATCATCCCAAGTTTTGAAATGTTTTTTATGGGATTTAAAGAATAATAGATCCAAGGATGAGATAAAAGAAAAGTTATGCTTAAACATGAAAAAAACCACATTTCATTTTAAAAGTTTTGTTTTATGGAAGAAATGAATACTATTGGAAGTGTCCACATTGTATTTCTATTATTTTGTTATATATGAGTTATGGACTAATTATCTAAAACTATAAACCTGAAAAGATCCTTGATGTGAGTGAAAGTCAAATTATTGACTTATCTTAGGATTAAGTAATGTTTAAGGCTGGGGCCTTATAGTTGGTATCAAAGGATAGTTTAGAAAACTTTATAGATTATGATGTCTTCTTAAGAGTTAGGGATATCATCACGGGTTTATAATTTTTAGGTTGATCATAAGTTTAATTTCTTAGAAATACCTTTTGAGGATTTATGTTGATTAATAGTATTTTTGGAGACTTTTTTTTTGAGATAATTATGGGTTGTTATTTTTTGGGATGCAAAATGAAAGACATGAGATAAAATTTGAGGTTAAAATATGTTATATTTATTTTTGAGTATTTTTTATTATTTTTAGGAATTTTATAAAATTATATAGTTTTTGAAAAAGGACAACACCTAAATAGCATGAAAACCTGTCACATCAGATAAGTCTGTGGGAATCAAACCCAAAACCGAAGTGCGACAGAGCTTTATCACCTACCACTGGCCTACATGAAGTCCCTAGTTAGTAAGAATTTTTCTTTTTAGTTAAACTTGTTTATGGAATAAGATAAAGTTGATTTTGGTAACTTACATTTTATCAAATGGTCTTTGTTGAACTTTGGATACTACTATTGAATTTTGGAGATTAAAAGTAGTTTTTATTCATACAATGGTTTATTCTTTTGAGGGAATTATCTGATTTTATCGAAACCTTTTTGGTTTTGGTTAATATTTCAAGAAATGATGAATATATAGTTAATATTTTTTGGATTATGTGATTCTATAGAAGTTGATTCTAGTGCTTTAGGTGTGACCAAGTCATCTTGAATACTCATCATTTGGAGAAAATATGAGTTTGTGGTAGAAATTTATTAAAGGATGAAACTCTACTTGACAAGTAAGTATGTTTCCTTATGTTGTTAGTCAATCTTGTAAATAAATTCCTCAGATTTATGAAAAGGATCTTAAAACAAATTTTTTTCCATTTAATTTTCCAAATGAGAAATCAAATACCATTTAACCCATCACAAGTTTGTGGTTTTTTTATTGTTAATTTTTTCCTGATCATGTTTTCTATCACTCTTCATTATAACTTTTATAAGGACCTGACCTTATTACATTGCATAATCTTGAATTTAGACAAGAAATCAATTCCTTTTACATTAAGTATATTTTAAAGTTTAGATATTTAGAGAATTGGTACATAATACATTCATAAAATTACACATTATTACAAAGTGGATACCATACAAATAGTATTCATTTCTTGCAAAATATAAATTTTTTCAAATAAAACATGATTTCTTTAACAAATATTCAAACATTTAACTTAGCTTTATTTTTTGTCTTACATATCCTTATAACCTATGAAAATCATTTAAAAACTTGGGATGAGCACAAAAATCTCAGTAAGGGATATAAAAAGAAGGAAGGAGCACATTAGTTCATAAATACTTGTAACGTATGAAATCATTTTCAACAGACACACTTATCAACCATATATACTTACTTTGTGAAGAATGAGATTTAAAAAAGATTTCCAGAATACATAAGAACATAAATATAACTATAAAGTTATCTTGGGGCATTACTTACATAATCTTGTAACCCTCTCGGCTACCTTATAATCTGTAACCCTCACAACTACCTTACAATTTGTGTAACCATTGCAGTTACACTTCAAGTAACCATAAGGCTAACCTCCAACTTACAAATAACCAACAAATTGGAGGGATATATAGGTCCCAACCTTCATCATAAATAATTCCCAAGAACCAGAACATAATCATACAACATGAATAATTTCACAAAAACATTTCTTTTGAATTTTGTAAAACCGAATTTTAAAAGAGGATTTTAAAAGAAAAGCCCCTTACATAAATCATATAATTAAAGAGAGACTTAATAGAGGTTATGGAATATGTATATACACTGTAATTAATCATAATTAAACATAATATAAATAAAACCCATTACAAAATCATTTTTAATACCACATAAATAATGAAGTAGAAGTTTAACCCAAAGAATGGAAATCGGGTTAAGAATTCCTTTACCTTAGGTTTGTCTTACTTCAAACTCATTTAAAACTCCTGTATAATGGTTAAAAGAGTATTATTAATATCTTACAAAAAAATATCCATCTTTATAATACCTTATAAGATCGTTTCATTACATCATTTCACCATTTAATTGTTAGTATTTTTTTCCTTGCATTATTTTGGGTGTGTTCTTTACATTTTTCCATTATCGGTTCATGATGGATATTATTGTAGATTGGGAGTGAAAATATATAATTGGAATGGAGTGGTATTTAAATATTTAGAAAAACATAAATTATACCATTTATCATTTTGAGTTTTGTCATGACTATGATTCATGAGTTAAAACATTATTGATATTTGTTTAGGTCATTTTGGCGATTCTTCGATCGTAAAGAACTCATTTTGTTTTATAAATTAATAACATGTGTGAAAAATGATTCCAGTTTATTATATAAGATATAATACATAAATTATGATCTGGTTCAACCATAAAAATGGTTTCATGACCAGTATTAAAGAAATTAAATGAAATTGAAATCACATCATCCACGATGTCGGTAAATCGACACATCATAGACAATATTTTAATTTCTTGAATAAATGGGAGAGAAGAAGAAATATAATGGCGAGTATTACATAAAAATGATGAAATAAAGAATATGTAAGATACTATATAATTCATTCCTCTTGGATTAGGGGATGTTAGGAAGGAAAATAAAATAAAGGAATCTCGAAATAAAAGAAAAGTTGAGAAATCCCTTACGAAAATTTGGCAGCCGAACGATGTTGCTTAAAATTTCATAATATATTTTGATGAGAGAAAAGAGGTTTCTCATCATTATTACATAATATTAGAAATAATGGGGATATGGAATGACATATCCCAACATAATCCAAGGGAATTTAAAAATAATAACATAAAATTAAAGAAAAGAAAGAAAATAAAAGAGGATGTTTACCTCTTGATCTCTTCTCCTTGAGATCCCTCTTAAGGCCTTTGGTTTTGGCCTTTTGGTGTGACCAGTAGCTCTAGGACATGGGTAAGAGCCTTGGGAGGAGTATTAGACAGAACTTAGGTAAGTTTCAAGGCTTTAGAGGTGTGGTAGGAAGTGGGGAATGTGGGTGGTATTTATAGTGGAGGAGAGGAGGTATTTTTGATTATTTTAATCATTATTACAATATTTTTGCTCAAGACTATGAATATTATTAATTCATGTGACCCCAAATAGTAATAATGACATGTGAGTTTGAACTAAGTTGTATTACATCACTTATGATGTCATAATAGTGTATTTAACTGATAATTTGAATATATGGTATTTTACCATATTTCACTATTCATAAAAAATTATAGAATTTCAGAAAATTCCAAAAAATACACCCTTACCATTTTTCAACATGTAGAATTTAAAAATGAAGTCCATTTTTTGAAAATAATTTTCTAGATATTATTAATTTAATTTTTAAATAAAATCATACTTTATTAAAAAATTAACAATTTTATAACTATAACTGTTTTTATATCACATTGAAAAATTAACCAAAATGCCATTATCTTAAATCCTTAAGAAAATAAAATAATAATAAAATTTACTATTCATTAGGGTCATATTACTATTCATAAGGGTATGTTACTATTCACCAAAAATTAAGTTGGTTCCATTATACTCCAAATAACTTATTGAGCACAATTATAGATGACTGTTTTTAGAAATTCAAAACATAAAAGTGGAAAAATTATGTTTAAAGTCTAGTTATAAATATATACTTAAAACAAAGTTTCATGCATTTCAATTTATTTTTAAAAACTTGGGGTGTTACATTATCCCCACCTTCTAGAAATTGCGTTCTCATAATTTTATTTACTTATTAAACAAGTGAGGGTACCTTTCCCTCATATCATTTTCAGACTCCCATATTGCTTCTTCAACCATGTGGTTTCTCCACAAAACTTTTACCTGGTGAATTACCTTATTCTGCAATACTTGTTCCCTTTGATCAAGAATCTGAACTGGTTTCTTTTCATAAGAAATTTTCTCTTCCATATAAACTAATTCTAGGCTCAAAACATGAGTTGAATCTGATACATACTTCCTCAACATAGAAATATGAAAAACACTGTATACCTGAGACAAACTCGGAGGCAAATCTAATCAGTATACACCTGGTCCAACTTTCTCCAAGATTTCAAAAGGACCGATGAACTGCGAACTTAGATTCCCTTTCTTACAAAAACACATCACACTTTTCCAAGGAGATATTTTAAGGAAAATATGGCCACCTACCTCTAGAGAGAATTCTTTCCTTCTATTATCTACATAACTTTTCTGCCTACTCTGAGCTGCCCTCATGTGCTGCTGGATCATCTTCACTTTCTCAGCCACTTCCTCTACTAATTCTGGCCCCATCAACTTTCTTTCACTGAATTCATCCCAAAACCCTAGATTAAACACTGCTTCCCATACAATGCCTCGAAAGATGTTATCTGTATACTGAAATGAAAAATATTATTATAAGAAAACTCAACTAAAGAAAGATGTTGATCCCAACTTTCCTGGTAGTCCATTGAACAAGATCTAAGAATATCCACCAAAGTATGAATTGTTTGTTCTGACTGCCCATCTGATTGAGGATGAAAAGCTATACTGAAATTTAATTCTGTGTCCAATGAATTTTGAAGGCCCTTCCAAAAGTTAGAAATGAACCTGAGATCCTAGTTAGATACAATGGAAAGAGGAACTCCATGTAACCTAAAAATCTCTTTGAGGTATAGTCGATAAAGCTGATCCAAAGACATTGTATCGCGAATTGAAAGAAAATGTGCAGATTTTGTAAATCAATAAACAACAACCCAAATCACATTTTTACCTCAAGATTTCTTAGGTAGTACCACCACAAAGTCCATGGATACATTCTTCCATTTCCACTCTAGCATTGGAAAAGGCTAAAGCATCCCCTTTGGTAAGTTCTACTCTGCTTTAACCTATTGACATGCTAAACATTTCATGGTAAAATCAGCAATATCTTTTTTCATTCCATCCCACCAATAATACTTTTGAAGGTCTCTATACATCTTAGTACTTCCAGGATGAACTGAAAATGGAGAACTACGAGCTTCACACAACAAATCTTTCTTTAACTGAGAATCACAAGGCACACACAACCTTTTTCCAAATCTTAACACAGAATCTTTATCAAGATTAAATTATGGAAACTTACCCATTTTAACCAATTATATCTTTTTCTGTAGTTCACGGTCTTCCTTCTGTGCTTGATTAATTCTATCTGACAATGATGACTACACTGAAACCTGAAACAAAATAGAGGTTTTTTCTGCACCAATAACTTCTAAGCCAAAATTCATCAAATCATTAATCAATGGATCATGTTCCAAACATAACATGGTTAATGATGCATGATGTTTTTGACTCAAGGCAACTGCCACTTTGTTTGATTTTCTTAGATGGCAATTGATCATGCAATAATAATACTTTATCAGTTCAATTAATCTTCTCTACCTCATGTTTAATTCCTTATGAGTGAATATATAATTCAGACTTTTATGTTCAGTATATATTTGACATTTGGATCTGTATAAATGATGCCTCCAAATTTTCAAAGAAAAAAACCACAACTTCCAATTCCAAATCATGTGTGGGATAATTTAACTCATGAGGTTTTAGTTGTCTTGAAGCCCAAGAAATTACCTAATCATTCTTCCTAAGAACACAACCAAGTCCCTTCAATGAAGCATCAGAGTAGATGATAAACTCACCATTTTAGGAAGGAAAGGCCAAAACTGGATCATTCACCGATCTCTTCTTCAGTTCCTGAAAACAAACATCACATTCTTCTATCCAAATAAATTTAACCCCTTTTCATGTTAACTTGGTTAGCGGGCTAGATAATCATGCAAAGTTTTTAACAAACCGGCGGTAATAACCTGCTAATCCAATGAAACTATGAATCTCTGTAACATTTTTTGGTCTTGGAAATTCATCAACCAATATTGTTTTGGAAGGATCAACTGTTATCCTATTATTATTTACAATGTTTCCAAGAAAAGAAATCCTTTTCAACCAAAAATCACACTTGCTGAATTTTCCATACAGTTTCTTTTCTTTTAAGGTTTTTAAAACAACCCTTAGATGTTTTTCATGCTCCTATTTATTTTTAAAAAAATACCATAATGTCATTAATAAACACAACCACAAACTTATCCAAGAAATCATGAAATATTCTATTCATAAGATTCATGAATACAGCAGGTGCATTAGTAAACCCAAAAGACATAACAAAAAATTCATAATGCCCATATCTAGTACAAAAATCTATTTTTGGGATATCATCCTCCTTCTCCTTCAGCTGATGATATCCATATCTCAAGTCAATCTTGGAAAAGTACTGAGATCCCTAGAGCAGATCAAACAAGTCATTGATATGAGAAAAAAGATACTTGTTTTTCATAGTGATGTTATTCAAATATCTATAATCAATGCAAAGTCTCATGGAACCATCTTTATTTTTAACGAACAAAACAGGAGAACCCCATGGTGAAGTGCTAGGACGAATGAAGCCTTTATTAAGAAAATCCTGTAACTGATTTTTCAATTCATGAAGTTCTATTTGAGCTATACGATATGGAGGTTCTGAAATTAGCTTATAATCAAGAACTAAGTCAATTGTGAATTCGAATTCTCAATCAAGTATGACACCAGGTAACTCATCAGGAAAAACATCAAGGTATTCATTTACCACTGGCACATCATTAATCTGAATATTTCCCTTGTTTTCAACAATATGAGCAAGATAACTTTCATTTCCATCTTTCAACAGTTTCTCAGATTCCTGACATGTCATCAATTTTATGGGTTCATTCTTGTATACAAACTGAAAATCTTTTTAAAAAACAACTTCTTTATCTCTAGAGTCAATATTAGCATGATAAATAGAAAACCTATCCATTCCCATAATAACATCAAACTCAACTATGGGAAAAACAACAAAGTTTGTGGGTAAAGTATTTCCACAGACCATAATAGAAAGATTCTTATAATTCCAATTTGCTATAATATTCCCCCTGGTGTTTTAACAACAAGTTCTGGTATCATTTTTTGAGGTTATATTTTCAGTTTACCAAAAAAATTCTCAGAAATGAAGGAATATGTAGATCCCATATCGAACAAAACTTTATCAAAATCCAAGTAAACAAACAAAGTACCTGATACAACTTCATTGGATGGCCCGACATCTGCTGATGTAGTTGTGAAGGATCTCACTACAACTTTTTTCTTATAGTCTGGCTTCTTTGATTCATTCATATATCTCTTTGGGCATACATTTTCATAATGACCCATCTCACCACATTTAAAACAATTTACAATTTTCTTATCAGGATTAGTCTTAGGATCATTTTAATTACAATATTGGGCCATATGTCCAAACTTACCACATCGAAAACACTTCCCAGTTTTGGTAAGACATTCCCCAGGGTGATTCTTGCCACACTTTTCACAAACTGGAAACTGGATTTTCTTACCGTTAGATTTCTTTGGTTGATTCTTACCCATCGCTTTCCATCTGGACCTCTTATTCTCCTTATTTCTAAAATAAATGTGATCATCAACAAAATACATATCTACACTCTCATCACATCAAAAAAGTTTCTCATAAATTTTGAAATAACGTGAGGCCAATATCCTTCGATACCTTGGATTCAATCCTGAGTAAAAGCAACTGATTTTTCTATCAAGATCTAGAATTAGATTTGGAGCATACCTCACTAGTCGGGTGAAGTTAGCTTCATACACAGCCATGGAATCCTCTTACTTTTGCTTTAATTAAAGTAATTGCTTCTCCATCCCAAGTCTCACCACCTTAGTAAAATATTTTTCAAGGAAAAGACTTTTAAATTCATCCCACTCTAAGGAATCAATATCCTCTCTATCCTTGGTATTCCTTACCATTGACCACCACTGGTCTGCTTCACCTTCAAAATGATAAATGGAAAGACTTACCTTTTGATTATCTAAACATCCCATAACATTGAATATCTTTTAAAGGGATTTAATCCATCCTTCAGCCGCTACTGGGTTAGAAGATCCATTGAAAGCAGTAGGGTGTTGTCTCATAAAATGTTCCACTATTTTCATGTTCCGTTGTGGTACATCTGGTTGTTCTATTGAATGGATGACATCACTATTTATTGCATGCGTTAGATGATCCATTACTATCACAAACTACTCAGTTCCAATCCCTACCATTTCGGGCTGCAGATTCTGAAGGATGTCGTTCTGTCAGTGCCTCTCCTCTTTAGCTTCCCCGTTTCTTCTACGGATAACCATTCTGAACAAATATATCTTAGTCGAAGCAACATGGTAATATTTAAATTATATAACATTTCAAATTAACCTTATAAATAAAAAAACATTTATGGTATTATATTAACATCATCCTAACCCCTAAAGTTATCTAAACCATCCTCTGATACCAACTATAAGGACCCAACCTTATTACATTACATAATCTTGAATTTAGTCAAGAAATCACTTCCTTTTACATTAATGATCTTTTAAATTTTATAGATTTAGAGAATTGGGACATAATACATTCATAAAATTACACATTATTATAGAGTAGATACCTTAAAAATAGTATTCATTTCTTGCAAAATATAAAACTTTTCAAATAAAACACGATTTCTTTGAAAAATCTTAAAACATTTAACTTGGATTTCTTATTTGTCTTACACATACTTATAACCTATGAAAATCATTTAAAAACTTGGTATGAGAACAAAAATATCAGTAAGGGATATAAAAAAAAGTAAGGAGCACATTAGTCCATAAATACTTTCAACATATGAAATCATTTTCAACAGATACACTTGTCACTCATATATACTTACTTTGTGAAACATGAGATTTACACAAGATTACCACAATAAATAAGAACATAAATAGAACCATAAATGTATATTGGAGAATTACTTACATAATCTTGTAACCCTCTTGGCTACCTTATAATTTGTAACCCTCACGACTACCTTACAATTTGTGTAACCATCGCAGTTTCACTTGGAGTAACCATACGACCGACCTTCAAATTACACATGAGCAATAAATTGGAGAGATATATAGGTCCCAATCTTCATTATAAAAAATTACCAAGAACCAGAATATAATCATACAACACGAATAATTTCATAAAAACATTGCTTTTGAATTTTGTAAAATAGAATTTTAAGAGGATTTTAAAAGAAAATCCCCTTACATAAATCATATAATTGAAGAGAGAATTAATAGAGTATGTGTAATATGTATATACACTATAATTACTCATAATTAAACATAATATAAATAAAACCCATCATAAAAACATTTTTAATACCACATAAATAATGAAGTAGATGGTTAACCCAAATAATGGAAATTGGGTTAAGAATTCCCTTACCTCAGGTTTGTCTTACTTTAAACTCATTTAAACCTCCTGTGTAATGGTTAAAAGAGTGTTATTGATATCTTACAGAAACATATCCATATTTATAGTACCTTATAAGATCATTTCATTACATCATTTCACCCTTTAATTGTTAGTATTTTGTTCCTTCATTGTTTTGGGTGTGTTCTTTACATGTTTTCCATGATTGGTTCATGATGGACATTTTTGTCAATTGGGAGTGAAACTCCAGAATTAGAATATAGTAGTATTTACATATTTCCAAAACCATAAATTATACCATTTATCATTTTTAGTTATATCATGATGATAATTCATGAGTTAAAACATTTTTTATATTTGTTTAGGTCATTTTGGTGATTCTTCGATCGTAAAGAACTCATTTTGTTTTATAAATTAATAACATGTGTGAAAAATGATTCCAGAGCATTATATAAGATATAATACATAAATTATGATATATTTCAACCATAAAAATGGTTTCATGACCAGTCTTGAGGAAATTAAATGAAATTGAAATCACATCATCCATGATGTCGGTAAATCGACACATCACAGACGATGTTTTAATTTATTGAATAAGTGGGAGAGGAGAAGAAATATAATGGTGTGTATTCCATAAACATGATGAAATATAGAATATGTAAGATACTAGATCATTAATTCCTCTTTTATTAGGGGATGTATTGAAGGAAAAGAAAATAAAGTAATCTCGAAATAAAATAAAAGTTGAGAAATCCCTTAAGAAAATTTAGGAGCCTAATGGTGTCGCTTAAAATTCCATAAAATATTTTGATGAGAGAAAAGAGGTATCTCATAATTATTACATAATATGGGAAGTAATGTGGATATGGAATGACATATCTCAACATAATCCAAAGTAATTTAAAAATAATAACATAAAATGAAAGAAAAGAAAGAAAACAAAAGAGGATGTTTACCTCTTGATGTCTTCTTCTTGAGATCCTTCTTAAGGCCTTTGGTTTTGGCCTTTTGGTGTGACCAGTAGATCTAGGATGTGGGGAAGATCCTTGGGAGGAGTATTGGGCAGAACTTAGGTAAGTATCAAGGCTTGAGATGTGTGCGAGGAAGAGGGCAATGGGGGTGGTATTTATAGTGGAGGAGAGGAGGTGTTTTTTATTATTTTAATCATTATTATAATATTTTTTCTCAAGACTATGAGTAGTATTAATTAACGTGACCCCAAATAGTAATAATGGCATGTGAGTTCGAACCAAGTTGTCTTACATCACTTAGGATGTCATAAATAGTGTATTTAATTGATAATTTGAATATATAGTATTTTACCAAATTTCACTATTCATAAAAAATTCTAGAATTTCAGAAAATTCCAAAAAATTCACTTTTACCATTTTTTAATGTTTAGAATTCAAAACTGAACTCCATTTTTTGAAAAAAAAATCTAAATGTTATTAATTTAATATTTAAAGAAAATCATACTTTATTAAAAAATTAACAATTTTAAAACTATAACTATTTTTATATCACATTGAAAAATTAACCAAAATATCATTATCTTAAATACTTAATAAAATAATAAAATAATAAAATTTAATATTCATTAGGGTCATGTTACTATTAATATTACTATTCATAAGGGTATGTTACTATTCATGAAAAATTAAGCTGGTTCCCTTAGACTCCAAATAACTTACTGAACACAATTGTAAATGACCATTTTTAGAAATTCAAAACATAGAAGTGGAAAAATTATGTTTAAAGGCTAGTTATAAATATCTACTTAAAACAAATTTTCTTGCATTTCAATTTATTTTTAAAAACATTGGGTGTTACATTATCCCCACCTTCTGAAAATTGCGCCCTCACAATTTTATTTACTTATTAAACAAGTGAGGGTACCTTTCCATCATAGCATTTTTAGACTCCCATGTTTCTTCTTAAACCATGTGGTTTCTCCACAAAACTTTTACCTAGTGGATTACCTTATTCTGCAATAATTGTTCCCTTCAATCAATAATTTGAACTGGTTTCTATTCATAAGAAAGGTTCTCTTCCAGCTATATTACTTCTGGGCTCAAAACATGAGTTGAATCTGGAACATACTTCCTCAATATTGAAACATGAAAAAATTGTGTACTTGAGACAAACTCGGAGGTAAAGCTACTCGATATGCAACTGGTCCAACTTTCTCCTAGATTTCAAAAGGAACGATGAACCCCAGACTTAGCTTCCCTTTCTTACTAAAATGCATCAAACTTTTCCAAGGAGAGATTTTAAGGAAAATATGGTCACCTTCCTCAAGAGAGAAGTCTTTCCTTCTGTTATATGTATAACTTTTCTGCCTGCTATGAGATGCTCACATGTGCTGCTGGATCATCTTCACTTTCTCAGCCACTTCTTCTACTAATTCTGGCCCCATCAACTTTCTTTTGCCGACTTCATTTCAAAACGCTGAAGTCCAACACCGCTTCCTATACAATGCCTTAAAAGGTGTCATCTATATACTAGAATGAAAACTGTTATTATAATAAAACTAAACTAAATAAATATGTTGATTCCAACTTCCTTGGTAGTCCATTGAACAAGCTTGAAGCATATCCTCCAAAGTCTGAATTGTTCGTTCTGACTGCCCATCTGATTGAGGGTGAAAAGATGTACTGGAATTTAATTTTGTGCCCAATGAATTATGAAGGCCCTTCCAAAAGTTAGAAGTGAATCTGGGATCCTAGTCAAATACAATGAAAAGAGGAACTACATGTAACCTGAAAATCTCTTTAAGGTATAATCAAGAAAGCTGATCCAAAGACATTGTATCTCAAATAGAAATAAAATGTGCAGATTTTGTAAGTTGATCAACAACAACCCAAATCACATTGTTACCTCAAGATATCTTAGGCAGTCCCACCACAAAGTCCATGGATACATTCTCCCATTTCCACCATAGAACTGGAAAAGGCTAAAGCAACCCCTTTGGTAATTGTTTCTCTGCTTTAACTTGTTGACATGTCAAACATTTCATGGTAAAATGAGAAATATCTCTTTTCATTCCATCCCACCAATAATACTTCCGAAGGTCTTTGTACATCTTAGTACTATCAGCATGAACTGAAAATGGAGAACTATGAGCTTCACACAAAAAATCCTTCTTCAACTAAGGAATCACAAGGCACACATAACCATTTTCCAAATCTTAAAACACAATCTTTATCAAGATTAAATTTTGGAAACTTACCCATTTTAACCAATTCTACCTTTTTATGTAGCTCACGGTCTTCCTTCTGCGCTTGCTTAATTCTGGATGACAATGATGATTGTACTGAAACCTGAAACAAAACAGAGGTATTTCCTGAACCAACAACTTCTAAGACAAAATTCATCAAATAATTTATCAAGGAATCATGTTCCAAACGTAACATGGTTAATGATGCATGATGTTTTCGACTCAAGACATCTGCCACTTTGTTTTCTTTTCCTGGATGGTAATTGATTGTACAATAATAATCCTTTATAAGTTCAATCCATCTTCTCTGACTAATGTTTAGTACTTTATGAGTGAATATATACTTAAAACGTTTATGGTCAGTATATAATTGAAATTTGGATCCGTAAAATGATTACTCCAAATTTGCAAAGCAAAAACCACAGTTGTCAATTCCAAATCATGTGTGGGATAATTTAACTTATGAGATTTTAGCTGTCTTGAAGCATAAGCAATTACCTGATCATTCTGCATCAGAACACAACCAAGTCCCTTCAATGAAGCATCACTGTAGATGATAAACTCACTATTTCGGAAAGGCAAGGCCAAAATTAGAGCATTCACCAATCTCTTCTTCAATTCCTGAAAGCAAACATCACATTCTTCTGTCCAAATAAATTTAACCCCTTTTTACGTTAACTTGGTTAGTGGACTAGATAACCATGAATTTTTTTTAACAAATCGGTGGTAATAACCTACTAATCCAATGAAACTATGAATCTCTGTAACATTTGTGGGTCTTGGTCATTCATCAACCACTCTTATTTTGGTAGGATCAACTATTATCCCATTCTTATTTACAATGTTCCCAAGAAAAGAAATCTGTTGCAACAAAAAATCACACTTTTTGAATTTTGCATACAATTTCTTTTCCTTTAAGGTTTGTAAAACAACCCTTATATGTTTTTCATGATCCTATTTATTTTTAGAAAATACCAAAATGTCATCAATAAACACAACCGCAAACTTATCCAAGAAATCATGAAATATTCTATTCATAAGATTCATGGATACAGAAGGTGCATTAGTTAACCCAAATGACACAACAAAAAATTCATAATGACCATATCTAGTACAAAAAGCTATTTTTGGGATGTCATCCTCCTTCACCTTTAGATGATGGTATCCATATCTCAAGTCAATCTTGGAAAAGTACTGAGCTCCTTAGAGCTGATAAAAAAATTCATCAATGTGAGACAAAGGATACTTGTTTTTAATAGTGATGTTATTCAAAGATCTATAATCAATGTAAAGTCTCATGGAACCATCTTTCTTTTTAATGAACAAAATAGGAGCAACCCATGGTGAAATTCTAGGATGAATGAAGCCTTTATCAAGCAAATACTATAACTGATTTTTCAATTCAAGAAGTTCTATTTGAGCCATATGATATGAGGGTTTTGAAATTGGATTAGTATCAGGAACTAAGTCAATTATGAATTCAACTTCTCAGTCAGGTATGACATTGGGTAACTCATCAGGAAAAACATCAAGGTATTCATTTACCACTGGTACATTATTAATCTGAACAATTCCCTTGTTTTCAACAATATAAGTAAGATAAATTTCATTTCCATATTTCAATAGTTTCTCATCTTCTTGATATGTTATCAATTTTATGGGTTAATTATTATATACAAACTAAAACTCTTTCTGAAAAACAACTTCTTTATCTCTAGAGTCAATCTTAGCATGATAAATAGAAAGCCAATCCATTCCCAGAATAACATCAAACTCAACTAAGGGGAAAACAACAAGGTTTGCGGGTGAAGTCTTTCCACATACCATAATAGAAAGATTTTTATAATTTCTCTTTGCTATAATATTTCCCCTTGGTGTTTTAACAACAAGTTTTGGTCTCATTTTTTGAGGTGATATTTCCAATTTACTAGAAAATTTCTCAGAAATGAAGGAATTTGTAGACCCCATACCCAACAAAACTTTAGCAAAATCTGAGTAAACAAAGTACCTGATACAACTTCATTGGATGACCTGACATCTGCTGACATAGTCGTGAAGGATCTCACTACACCTTTCTGCTTATAGTACGGTTTCTTTGCTTCATTCAGATGTCTCTTTGGGCAGACATTTTCATAATGAACCATCTTAGCAAATTTAAAACACTTTACAGTTTTCTTATCAGGATTAGTATTTGGATAATTTTCATTACAATCTCAGGCCATATGTCCAAACTTAACACATTGAAAACACTTCCCAGTTTTGGTAATACATTCCCCACGGTGCTTCTTACCTCACTTTTCACAAACTGGAAACTGTATTTTCTTACCATCAGATTTTTTTGGTTGATTCTTACCCACTGCTTGCCTTCTATACCACTTCTTATCCTTATTTCCAAAATGCATGTGATCATCAGCAAACTCCATCTTACCCTCTCATCACATCAAAAAAGTTTCTCATAACTTTTGAATTCATGAGAGGCCAACTCCCTTCGATATATTGGCTTTAATCCTTAGTAAAAGCGGTTGATTTTGCTATCAAGATCCAAAATTAGATTTAGAGCATACCTCACTAGTTGGGTAAAGTTTGCTTCATACACAACCACTTAATCCTCCTCCTTTTTCATTAATTCAAGGAATTTTTTCTCCATCCTAAGCCGCACCACCTTAGGAAAATATTTTTCAAGGAAAATTCTTTTAAATTCATCCCACTCTAAGACATCAATATCATCTCTATCCCTAATATTCCTTACCATTCACCACCTATGATAAGCTTAACCTTAAAAATGATAAATTGAAAAACTTACCTTTTGATTATATGAACATCCCATAACATCAAATATATTTTCAAGGGATTTAATCCATCCTTCAACCGCTATTGGGTCAGAAGATCCATTAAAAGCAGGAGGGTGTTGTCTCATAAAATGTTCCACTATTATAATGTTCCGTTGTGGTAACTCTGGTTGTTCTCTTGCATGGATTCCCCAACATTTATTGACTACATTAGCTAAGACATTACCATCACAAACTACTTGGTTCCAATCCCAACCATTTCGGGTTGCAGATTCGGAAGGATGTCGTTCTGTCGGTGCCTCTCCTCTTCAGCTTCTCTGTTTCTTCTATGGACAACCATTCTAAAAACACATATATTAGTCAAAGAAACATGGTAATATTTAAATTATATAACATTTCAAATTAACCATATAAATAAAAAAATATTTATGGTATTATATTAACATCATCCTAACCCCTAAAGTTGTCTAAACCATCCTCTAATACCAACTATAAGGACCTAACCTTATTACATTACATAATCTTGAATTTAGTCAAGAAATTAGTTCCTTTTACATTAAGTATCTTTTAAATTTTAAAGATTTATATAATTTTTACATAATACATTCATAAAATTACACATTATTACAGAGTAGATACCATAAAAACAGTATTCATTTCTTGCAAAATATAAAACTTTTCAAATAAAACATGATTTATTTGAAAAATCTTAAAACATTTAACTTGGATTCATTATTTTTATTACACATCCTTATAACCTAGGAAAACCATTTAAAAACTTGGGATGAGCACAAAAATCTCAGTAAAGGATATAAAAAGAAGGAAGAATCACATTAGTCCATAAATACTTGTAACGTATGAAATCATTTTCAACAGATACACTTGTCACCCATATATACTTACTTTGTGAAAAATGAGATTTACACAAGATTACCACAATACATAAGAAAATAAATATAACCATAAATATTTATTTGGGAATTACTTACATAATCTTGTAACCCTCACAGCTACCTTATAATTTGTAACCCTCACGACTACCTTACAATTTGTGTAATCATCACAATTACACTTCGAGTAACCATAAGGCTGAACTCTAAATTACACATAACCGATGCATTGGAGGTATATATAGGTCCCAAACTTAATCATAAACAATTCCCAAGAACCAGAACATGATCATACAACATGAATAATTTCACAAAAACATTACCTTTGAATTTTGTAAAACCGAATTTTAAAAGAGAATTTTAAAAGAAAAGCCCCTTGCATAAATAATATAATTGAAGAGAGGCTTAATAGAGTGTATGGAATATGTATATAAACTATAATTAATTATAATTAAACATAATAGAAATAAAAACTATCACAAAATCATTTTTAATACCACATAAATAATGAAGTAGAAGGTTAACCCAAATAATGAAAATCAGGTTAAGAATTCCCTTACCTCAGGGTTGTCTTACTTAAAACTCATTTAAAACTACTGTATAATGGTTAAAATTAAAGAGTGTTATTAATATCTTAAATAAATATATTCATCTTTATAATACCTTATAATATCATTTCATTACATCATTTCACCTTTTAATTGTTAGTATTTTGTTCCTTGCATTGTTTTGGGTGTGTTCTTTACATGTTTTCCATGATCGGTTCATGATGGATATTCTTGTTGATTGGGAGTGAAACTCCTGAATTAGAATATAGTGGTATTTAAATAATTCTATAACCATAAATTATACCATTTATCATTTTGAAATCTGTCATGATGATGATTCATGAGTTAAAACATTATTGATATTTGTTTAGGTCATTTTGGCGATTCTTCGATCGTAAAAAACTCATTTTGTTTTATAAATTAATAAAATGTGTAAAAAATGATTCCAAATAATTATATAAGATATAATACATAAATTATGATCTGGTTAAACCATAAAAATGGTTTCATTACTAGTCTTGAAGAAAGTATATGAAATTGAAATCACATCATCCATAATGTCGGTAAATCGACACATCACGAACAATGTTCTAATTTCTTGAATAAGTGGGAGAGGAGAAGAAATATAATTGTGAGTATTCCATAAACATGATGAAATATAGAATATGTAAGATAATGAATCATTAATTTATCTTGTATTAGGGTAGGTGAGGAAGGAAAATAAAATAAAAGAATCTCGAAATAAAAGAAAAGTCGAGAAATCCCTTACGAAAATTTGGCAGCCTAACGACGTCGCTTAAAATTTCATAAAATATTTTGATGAGAGAAAAGTGGTATATAATCATTATTACATAATATTAGAAGTAATGGGGATATTTAATGACATATCCCAACATTATCCAAAGTAATTTAAAAATAATAACATAAAATGAAAGAAAAGAAAGAAAACAAAAGAGGATTCTACCTCTTGATCTCTTCTCCTTGAGATCCTTCTTAAGGCCTTTGGTTTTGGAATTTTAGTGTGACCAGAAGCCCTAGTACTTGGGATAGAGTCTTGGTAGGAGTATTGGGTATAACTTAGGTATGTCTCAAGGCTTGAGAGGTGTGGGAGGAAGAGGGGAATGAGGGTGATTTTATAGTGGAGGAGAGAAGGTATTTTTGATTATTTTAATCATTATTATAATATTTTTGACCAAGAATATGAATAGTATTAATTATTATGACCCAAAAATATTAATAATGTCATGTGAGTTCGAACCAAGTGGTATTACATCACTTATGATGTCATAAATGGTGTATTTAACTGATAATTTGAATATACAATATTTTACCGTATTTCATTATTCGTAAAAAATTCTTGAATTTCAGAGAATTCCCAAAAATTAACCCTTACCATTTTTCAACGTGTAGAATTAAAAAATGAACTAAATTTTTTGAAAATAATTTTCTAAATATTATTAATTTAATTTTTAAATAAAATCATACTTTATTAAAAAATTAACAATTTTAAAACTATAATTGTTTTTATCACATTGTAAAAATAACCAAAATGTCATTATCTTAAATCCTTAAGAATATAAAATAATAATACAATTTACTATTCATTAGGGTAATATTACTATTCATATTACAATTCATAAGGGTATGCTACTATTCACCAAAAATTAAGTTGGTTCCATTAGACTCCAAATAACTTACTAAACACAATTTTAGATGACCGTTTTTAGAAATTCAAAACATAAAAGTGGAAAAATTATGTTTATAGGATATTTATAAATATCCACTTAAAAAAAGTTTCATGAATTTAAATTTATTTTAAAAACTTTGGGTGTTACAACTTTACACTTAGTTTTTCTCCCGTATACATGTCTTCCTATCTGGAATCCTAGTATATGTTATCTTAGGTGACCTTCGTAATTCTCTTTCTTTCTTTTAAAGTGGTAGTTTTATTAAACCTTTTTCCGATGTGGGATTGCAATAAAGGTATTTTTAAAAGTCATACCCTAGTTACCAATCCCAAATTCAAATTTAGAGGATTCAATTTATTAAAGAGGGGGGATGTAACATCCTGAGTTTTAAGAAAGAAACACTATATTCAATTGCATAAATGATACACTACATCGAGCTTAAACGAACTAAATATTATTATTTAAATGTTACCATTATAACCTAGTCGTTGGAATGACAGGAATGAACATTATTAACTGAATTATGAAAATATGGTTTACTAATGTTTATATAATGATTTATCGGTTACCAAATTTATTAGAAATTGAAATAAAAACCAATTTAATATAAAGGATGTGTTTTTATGAAAACCTATTTAAATGAGAATAATTGCGTTTATAAAATCATATCACTCTTTTTTAATTATATTAATTAAATATAAACTCAATTTTATTTTTAAAATTCATATTATATGTTTTCTCAACAATATATAAGAATAAAATCAATTTTAAGTATAAAAAAAGTATTTTTCAAAAAGACATTTTTACTGCCTTTTGATGGCGAACCCAATTTAGATATATTTTTTTGACACTTTTATAACTTATATTTTATAAAATAAACTTATTATTTGTAATTGGGACATAAAACTTTACTTTGGTTGAAATTTTGGTATTTTTCTGATAAAATTCATATTTTAACGAATAATGAAAAATACTGTATTTTAACTCAAAAATACATTTTCATCTAAGTTATTTATATTGTTATATTATCTATTTAATTGGTTTTAAAGTATAATTAGATTTATTTTTTATAATTTAATCCAATTTTTGTTATTGGAAGTAATTTCACATTAAAATTAGATATAAACACATGTCAATCTTTTGATGGTTTTTACTTTTTAAAAACCTGTTTTCTCATTTTTACAATAGGGATTAATTTTAAATTAATTACTAAAACTTATGTGTTTTGCTTTTGGAAAAATGGATTCCATATTTTTAATCATATAGTCCAAATTATTTAAATACTTCTCTTTTATTTTTGTACATTATGAATAGTAACTTTAGTAATTATTTTTATTTACCACAGTTTAAGGGTAAATTAGGTAAATAAGGATAAAAATAATATTATAATAATATAAAACTACCCTAAAACTTGTCCTAGTCATATTGGATGATATATTTCTGACCAATTCAACCCTTATAATGAAAATTTGGCCTTTGGAACCCACTTGGGTGGGATTATGACACTTATAACTTTTAATTTAAAGTAAAGAAAAATATGTTATAAACATATATCTTCTTACTAAAATAATTTTAATATGGGTTTATATAAGTGATATATTTGACTATAAATAGTAATTGGAAATTTAAAAATATTTCCAAAATCATGGTATTTTATATATAATTTTTATACATTAAATAATTTAATTTAATTATGACACGATGATGAGGAAGTGATTGCTTTATTAATGAAGGAATCATATAAATGATATTATAAATATTAAAATAATATTATTTGAAATAATTTACATAATTAAAGATTTTTATAGGTGAATATTACATGTTATAAGACTATTAAATGGTTTTTTTGAAGTTATCTCTCTATTTATATTTTATTTAAATTCAATAAAATTAATAGTGTTAAAATTGACATAATTGATGTTTTATAAAAGTGATAATTTATTAAATTATTTTTAAATCCTAAAAATATTTTAAAATCACAAAGTGAATATGATAAGGTCTAAAAGTTTATTAAGTTTCCAATTATGGGAAATTAATCCCTTATAAGTAAAATTAATAGCCTCTTAATAATTAAAATGTTGTTACCACAATTAAAATTAAAAGAGAATAATTAAGGGTAAACTGAAAATATAAGGTTTAAAATAAAATCAATACATGTATAAAAATTATTTTATAAGAGGATTTATAACTATAATAATATTATATTATACATATATTAACTTGGAGTCTTTTTAATTAAAAAATTAATTTATATTAATTTTATAATTTAAGAATTTCCAAGGGTGTCCCTTCCCTCTCTTATAAAAAGATACCCTATCTTCTCTAATACTCACACTTCAAAAACCCTTGGGTTCGGCCAATATATGCCCAAAAATCTTCATAGAATCCCTTCCCTAATCCTATAATCCTCCCTTAGGGTATAAATCCTCCCAAGGAAGCCTTTTGGTATAAACTAAAGGAATTTACCCGATTAAGAGGCAACACCTTCTCTCACTCTTTTTAGTTTCATTTCCATTATCCACTCCCTAAAATATTATTATTATATTTTTACATAAAAACAAAAGTATCATAAATATACTAGTATTGTTCTATGATATGTTTTCAATCTAAAATTACACACACCTCCATTTAATGGGTAACGAACATACTGTTTCTATGTACGGTGAATTACTGCCTCATGAAATGATGATTGTTCAATTTTCCCCTACCACCACTCATGGTGGCCATTATAATGGAAAATATTTTTACATATGATATATATTATATTTATTTTTTATCTATTCTTCTGTAATTTTTTATTTATAATATACCTTTATGCTTTCCATGTTGTGTAAATACGATAATTTCGTTTGAGGAAGTGTGGACTACCGCCCCCTCAAAGCGATATGACTCGTTCCCGCTACACATGAAATGTATAAAGGATAGTTTTATTAAAACTATGAGACATATATGAAATTAATATAATAATAATATAATAATATACATTTATATCATTTAATTATTATTCTTTTAATTTGAAAAAGAAATGAAAGTAGCGTTCATGCGTACGTACGACCTACCGTCTCCATGAACGGTGCATTTCATTTCTTATATTAAAATATTATGGATTATTCTAAATAAATACATACTGGATATATATGATATTTAAATCATGAATACTATTCTATAGATGATGGAATTTTGACCACATGGACAATTTACATCAAAACAAGTTCATTTTTGACTTAAGTATCGAATATCGACAGAACATCCTATACGATCTTAAATAGTTATGTAATTTTTATAACATGGTAATAAGTGATATAAAAGTAATAATAAACTTGAAAAAGGTTCTCAAGCAATTATAAATTAACCTATGTTTATTATTTAGGAAAATAAAGAACATACGAGATAAGTCAGAATCAAGGTAAGAGAAATCTTAACTCAATCTCCATTTATTGAGTTAAATATCCATGTCATTGTTTTTTCCCAATAATATATGTGAATGACCTATGATTATTTTACATTGAATATCCACTTTTATTGGGTGTATTTATATTTCTCACACATAATTATGTCTTTAATTTATCCTTAATCTAATGATACGGTCTTTGTAAGGGACTTCATCTCAATCTCCTTTCATTGAGACATATTTTGATAATATACACCACCTTATTTTATATGGTGTATAAAAAACCCCTTTGAATTTTAATTTCATTCAAAGGTTTTAAAAAGAAATCTTTTTTAGACGAAGCATTTTACTAAACAACAAAAGGAATGTTTTTTTAAATGTACACGATGACAATGAATTTTCCACTGCCGTAACCATTTTGGTATTTGGATTCCTCTACAAGTCAAAATGTTTTAAAAGAAAAATAAATACCATATTCCCTTTTCAGGTATTTTAGTATTGAAAATAGTTTTAATAATGGTTTTATTATATCTTGTAATGATTCCTTGTGATTTCAAATTTTATAAGTGAAATGTTGACAATTACAATATTTTCTGTGTCATGATTATGTAATGGTACTTGGAAATTTGATGGGTGGTTACATGATAAATGAAAGAGGGGTGGTTACATGATAAACCAAAGATGGATGATTATGTGATAAACCAAGGATGGGTGGTTACGTTATAACCTCCAATGCATTGGGCATGGAAGTCGATCATATGACTATTCTATTTAGTGATATGTGTAGAAGTCGACCGTATAGTTATTATATTTAATTATGATTATGTCCTAAGTTACCTTTATATGTTATATGTTGCATTATATGGGTTTTATGGTAATATTTGGGTTACAAAATGGTAAGCAATGATCTTATATTCAGTGATGAGTATTTACTACTTCTTAAAGGTTAAAAGTATTACTTTATGATAAAGTATTCATGGTTTACATGTTTTCACAAGAATAATAGTTTTCCTTCTTTATGTATCCCTTACAAAGATTTTTTTATGCTCATCTCAAGTTTTGAAATGTTTTCACTGGATTTAAAGAATAATAGAGTCAAGGATGAGATTAAGGAAAAGTTATGATTAAACATGAAAATAAACCACATTTCATTTTAAAAGTTTTTTGTTTTATGGAAGAAATGGATACTATTGGAAGTATCCACATTGTATTCCTATTATTTTGTTATGTATGAGTTATGGCCTAATTATCTAAAACTCTAAACCTAAAAAAAATCCTCGATGTGAATGAAAGTAAAATTATTGACTTATATCAAGATTAAGTAATGTTTAAGGCTAGGGACTTATATTCTCTATTCATATCCATCCTATTTGATTAAGTAATATTAATATTTAACAAAATTAATACACAAAATGGGTATTTTAATAAATAAGGGGAACCCAACATTTTAATGTTTCAAAAAAACATCACGGTTTTAAAGAAATGGGTAATTGAATTTAAGAAAAGAATTACTCCACTAGTGGTAGGTGTTATCCTCTAAATTAATCCATAATGTTCACTGATACTTGGTATGGGATGACTACTACTCAGAGTAGTTCAAGAAAAATAGGTGCATGTCTAGAAAATATGGGGGACGAGTCTTATTCAAAAAAATGCAATGATAACTGTTCAGAAGATAAAGCTAATGAGAATTATAGTTATTATTATATTTTGTTGCCTGAGACTCATCCCCTTAGAAGTTAACACTAAATCAGAGAGAAGATTTAGTTGTGGAGGAATCTTCTAATTTAAACTATAAAGGCGATGTTGGATGCAAATTAGGTTTAAGAGTTGCAATGGGGTTAAACATTAATTCACCTTTTGCAGGAGTGTGGTCATGATAAATATCTTATGAGTTGGATAAAGTTAGTGAAATTCCCTTATCATGATGTTATTATCAATCTATATTATGTAGGAGGTGAGATTTAGTGTATCTAAGAGGTCTCTAAAAGTCAATATGATCATATGAATATAGATAACACCCTTTATGAGTAAACCATGGTCTACCGATGTAGTTATAAAAATAAATCTAACAAGTCCCCCCTTTAGATACATTGTTGAACATGAAATCCAAAAAAAACAAAGATAATTTTGAAACTCATTCAACACTCAATTAAAATTATACATCTAACTTATATCTATTATGATTTAAAACATAAAATATTGTATATAATAAAATAACTCTTAATTATCCAAACGAATTTGTTGAAAAATAATAACCATATTACAAAATTATAAAAATATAAAAGTATAATTTATCAAAATAAAATTTATAAAAGTATTAAAGTATTAAACTATTGATAAATTGAAAAAAGTATACAGGTATAAAAGTATAAATTAAAAATTTATATATATATATATATCAGTATATAAAATTTTAGATGTATTATAAAATTATATATAATTTATAAAAGAATATATATTTTAAAGAAATATTAATAATTTATAAATGTATATAAATTTATAAAACTGTATAAAAATACATATATTTTATAAAAGTATACATAATTTATAGAAGTATATAGTTTTACAAATTTATAAAAGTATAAAATTATAATATATAATAGTAAAATTTATGAAAGTATAAATTATAATAATTTATAATGAATAAAACTATAATTGTAAATTAATTTATAAATCTAGAAAATTATAAAAGTATAAATAATTAATAAAATTTTATATTTAAACTATATATGTAAATATGGTATACTATAAGATTTATAAAAATATATAAATTTATGAATGGATAAAACTAAAAAATTATAAATACTTAATAAAAAATTATTATTAAATTATATAAATTCAAAAATGTATAAAACTATAAAATTATAAATTTTTAACAAAATTATATATATAAATTATATAAATATATTAAAAATGATTATTCTAAAAAATTAAATTATAAATTAATTCATCACCATGAAAGACGCACCCTTAGAAATCCCCGTTTTTAAAAAAATGCACACACTTTCCAGGAAAATCCAAAATGAATTTACAATAATGTTACTCATAAAAAAATATTCATAATCACTCTAAATCCATTTATAAGTCAATTTAAAATTATTAAACTTATTTTTTCTAAAATTCAACATCTAAACCTTCAGAGTTTCTCACAAATTAGCATATAGAAGAAGTCACCCACCTTAATTATTATACCATGGAGAAATATCACATCTACAATTAATATATTAACCCTAATAATCCTCCTTTTATAGTTAGGAAATAAATCCCCAATTATTTTTAACCCATAACATTCGATTCCATAAATCTATTATATGAGTCACCTATGAACCTGAAAGTGCTTTAGAAATAAGTGTTTTATGTCTATGAACCATCTCAAACAAGGAAAATATGCTTCAATGGATCTTCTAGATGTTTCATCAAAAAATTGACAGTAGACCTAGGGAACAACCCAAGTTAGTTTGAGAATTGTGTTCATTTCCCCTAAAAATGTACTCTTTCCCTACTCCTTCCTCACAGATTCATTTGTAGTAAATAAGAACAAAAGGATAATATCAAAAAACCACAAAAATCAAGAAAATAAAGAAAGTTAAGGGGAGGAGGAAGAAACACTGTCGTGGAATGCTCGACACTTCAACCTTAAAGAAGATGTGAAGATGAGGTGCAACATACCTTAGATTTGGAGAGGGTTCGACAGTAGTAGTAGGGTTCGATGGCAGTGGTCAACAACAACAGTGGTGGTAGGTTTCGACGATTGAAAAGGTAAGGTTCAACAACAACACCAGTTGGGTTTCGCGAAAACTTGAAGGTGTGAGAGAAGGAAACTCTGTTAGGGTTATTTTTATAACATCAAGGAAAACCTTTATCATCACTTTCAAAAAAGCACTGATTAAGAGTAGTTTTATCAGCCCTGAAATACAAAATACTGATAAAACATCTCTTTATCAGCGCTAAAAAAGTGCTGATAAAGATCAAATCTTAATAATTCATTTATATTATTATATATATATATATATATTTATAATTTTTATTATAAATATATACATATATATATATATAATAAATATATTTATAAATATATTTATTTATAATTATAAATATAAATAAATAAATAAATAAATATTTATTATTATACTTATAAATAAATATATTTATAAATATTTGTATATATATATTGTTAAAAAGTTGGAGTCAAAGCCATTATTATTAAAACAAAAGAAAGAGAACAAAGGGAAGGTTCATGCTAGGAAACAATGCCCTCATAAAGGGGTCCCAAATTTCTCTCTGATCTTATCAGCAATTTTTCGTTCTTTTTCTCACAAAGATCTCTAGTCAACTCCTCACCCATGACCTCAAACTTGACCTCTGGAGTAATGATCTCCCAATCTTTCTACTTGCTGGAGTAAACTCTCTATGTTATAATCATCTGATCTAGTTTCTTCTAATTGAGTTTCCTCCTTGGTACTCTAATTAGCTTATCCATATCCCTGACCGCAGCTTCTCAGGTGACACCCCTATTTCCATGATTTGGTTTGTTTCCTAGATCCCTCTGGCTCATCTTCTTCTAATTTAGGATGTAATTTCACCAATGAAGTCAAATCCCTACCAACTGGATCATATGAAGTTCTTTGGACCATGTCTTCTGGCTGTTTCTTAGTGGAGTGCACTTCAAGGGATCCAAATGAGTTCGGAGAAATGAATTGAATATCAGTAGAATGACCCAAATCTTTTGAGGAAGGAATAGAGAGAGTACCTGCATTAAAAGGACCAATATCCTTAGCAGAAGGATGTATGGATTTTTTATAGAGGACTATCTGGAATCCATCCTTATCAATAAGAATGTCATTCTTCTTCTCATCCAATCCATTCTTTGTAGGAACTGAATCTTCTTTCGGCAAGGGAGGATCTTTGGTAACCTGTGTTTTAGCTTTTAAATAGTTTGAGTATACAGGGGATATACCTTTCTCAACAGAACAAAGCTTTGTGGTAGTAGCCTGAGCAACCAAAGTATGACCAGACTCTATCAAAGGTACCTGAACCTTATTGAACTTCCTAAAAGATTCAACATCAAGATTTTTTTTCCTTTACATTTCCTATCCACAATTATTTGTTCAAAAAAAATAATTTGATCAACATATTCTTGGATTGCCTCTTCCTCAGCTGATTGAGAATCAGCGAGATCATCAACTCGCAAGGCATTTATATCAAGAGCTGCATTACCAATCTGGTAGTGAATATCAGAGTTGTCTTTAAGATTTTCCATAACCATGGTGTAGGGCTCAGTAGCTGCTAGTACCATATCCTTGTAAGAGGGGACACTGCTTGTGCCCATGTTATCCCCTTCATGGAGTGTCTGTTCCTCATCAAATTGATAAGGAGCTTCCTCGGTAATATCTTCCCATGATTTTCTCTTAAACTGCACATTAGATATCCCCGTTTCATCAGAATATATATATTTTTCAGCAGCATTGGGACAATTCTTTGGAGTATCGTCCATTGAGTTACCAATCCTCACGATTTCCTTCCTTCTACAATCTATAGATGCATGTCCCTTAGTTTTTAAAAAGTCACAACAAGTCTCATTCTTGCAGTTCTCCCTATCATGGACAATGGTTTTACATCCGCTGCCAAACTATGGCAGATTCTCATAATGGATAGCTAACTCAAAGTTGTAGTCCATCGTGGACAGAGACACATGATCCACAAGATTTGAGGTAAGGTCAATTTCAACTAGAAAACGAGCAAAGAAGCCATACTGAGCCTCCTCTTTTGCTTGATCCAACTTAATTAGTGATCCAATTGCTGAAGCAATATCAAAAATAATTTGAGGATGCCACCAAATCCAAATTAAACCATATATACGAACCCAAACTCGGGCCTTTGAACATCGAGAAAAAAACGAGTTAAAACTCAAATGCCAATAAATGTATTTATAAAATTATAAATATATGTGTATTTATAAAATTCTAATAAATTTATTTATTGTAATTTTATAATTATTTAAATATATATATATAGTTATAATTATAATTATACATAAATATATATATATAATCTAAACGGTGCGAACCATGAATATAAATAAATATTATGTGAAGGTGATGATGGCTTGGATGAGATGGGATGCAATTGGAAACAAACCAAGACTTGGTAGTGGGGTCATTATCCAAAAAGTTATGGTCGCAGGCATTGTGATGGTGTGTGAGGACGTGACAGAGGTGTGTCTACCAAGTCTAAGAGACTCACCATGGAGAAAAAAAATTCGAGATAAATATCATGTGCTCTTCAAATAGAGAGGCTCACAGTCGGAGTAGGAATCTACTGCTGATGATGAAGATTTTGATCATGATTATGGTCTTGTTCTTGATTTGTAGACTCACCTTTTATGGATGTGGGCATGTCCTATTTGAACCCATCTATCTTTCATGTGCCTGTTTCCTTTTCTGTTTTTTATAATAAGGGGCTTGATCCCATACTTTTTCAATAAATATTTGTAGATAATTATAAATAAATAAATAAATAAATATATTTATTAATATATAAATATATATCATTAAAATTATAATAAACGTATTTATTATAATTTTATAATTATATATATATATATATATTTATAATTATAAATATAAATAAATAAATATTAATTTTAAAATATTTTTATATAATTATAATTTATTTATATAATTATAAACAAATATATTTAAAAATATTTCTACATAATTATTAATACATTTATATAATTATACCTCATGGTTCATACTGATTTTGACATATTTATATAATTATATATATTTATGTTAATATATAAATACATATAATAATAAATATAATAAATTATTTATTATTTAAATATATATTATTATTATTTTTATAATTATTTAAATTTAAATTTATTTATTTATTATTATAATTATAAATAAATATATTTAAAAGTATTTATATATAATTACAAATTTATAATTATAAATATAGTAAATATATTTATAATTTAAATATATTTATTCTAATTTTATACGTATTTAGGAGAAAATAATAGAGTTTTTTTTAATATATGTTTTTTGATTAAAAAAAAGGCTAGGTCAAAAATATTTTGAAAAATATGTCTGAAAGGTGAAAAACCCCCTACCGCCTTTTAGCCAAAACATTTTTTTACTATTTTAAATATACTTTTTTGTATATTTAAATTTTTTACTTTTAATTTTGTTTTGTTTTGTTTATATATATATATATAAAACAAAAATTTTCAGCAGAATTTATCTACTATTTAATATCCACCATTACTGTCGATACAACGGTCTGAAATTTTAACAGAAACTCTTACACAAGGCTCCCTTTTATAAGAGAGTTTGCCCTGGAAATCATTTTGCATTTTCGATACGGGATTCAGGTTCTCCCTTTCCTGTACAGAATTACTAATATATTATTATTAATCATTTTTAATCAATTAATTAATACCATTAATTACTATTTAATAAAAGTATCAAACAACTAAATAATTTCTAAATAATTAATAATATATAATAGATTTTAATTAATTAGAAATTAAATAATATATAATTAATAAAAAATAATCTTAATAAGAACTAAATAATAAATAATAAATATATAATGTATAATTATTAATAATAGTAATATAATTATTAATTATTAATTAATTAGTAATTAAGCAATATTTAATTACTTATTAAATTGATTAAATAATAATAATTAATTACTTAGTAATTACTTAATAATTAATTAGTTAATAATTAATTAGTTAATTGTTAATCATAGTTAATTAGTAATATAATTAGTAATTATTAATTATTAATTATATAATAATTAATTAGTTAATTTGCAATATAATAATTAATTATAATAATTAATTATTAATTATATAATAATTAATTAGTTAATTTGTAATATAATTATTAATTATAATTATTAATTTAATTATTAATTATATAATAATTAATTAGTTAATTAGTAACATAATTATCAATTATTAATTATATAATAATTAATTAGTTAATTAGTAATACAATTATTAATTATAATTATTAATTGTAATTATTAATTATAATTATTAATTGTAATTATTAATTAGTAATTATATAAATATTAATTATATAATTATTAATTATATAATACTTAGAAGGTTCAGGAGACATGTGAGCCTGCTCCTAAAAAATTTATTAGAAAATAAAGATGACAACGAAAATAAAGCAATATGAGGTCAAACAGAGACAATCCCTCATCCAAAACCGAAATAAAAAAAGGAATTGTACACCCGCATAATCATGGTCAGAGGTCTCATAAGAATATTCTCATTATGATTGTGAATTAATCTTGTTAAAGATCATAAAATAATTCTCCCTAAGATTTTGCTGATCCATAGTGGCTCATAGTACGACCATGTCCTCATGTTGTATCATCACGACCACGTCCTTGCCCATGAGATTTTGGATGATGATCCCATTTCCAAGACTTGGACTACTATCAAGCCCCTTCCAAATCATCCCTACCCAAATCAGTATCAATGCGCATTTGGTCACCATGCCCTTTAAGAGGACTCTCAAGCTACTCACCTCTAAACCTAAGTGATGGCCGAACAGTGGTATTCTCGATAGTTGTCGCATTCCCTATAAGGTCACAATTAGAAACCCAAGTATTCCCAACATGCTCTTGGTTATGTTTGCCTTTGCTACTTGACACTACAAATGCATCTTTCTGGCCCTCATCATGAGATGGAGAATCTTTGGCAACGATACCCGACCGAAGCATTTTCTTCCTGGAACTTTGTATGGGGGTAGCCCTCTAGAGGTTCATCTCAACACCACCATGTGCATCACCCTATGTGAAAATGACTTCATCAAGTCCATCCTTCTTTTGATTGTCAAGTTCAATAGGGATTCCATTCAATGGTTGAGATTCAGAAGCCACTATGCGACTAGCAGTATACTTTGTCGTAGGATGCGATCCTTCCCCATCGTTGATGTTATCAGTCAAGGGAATAATAAAATTTCAATTTACCATTAAGTGGAAATTACTCTTTTAATTGGAGAAAAAAGTTTCTTCCGACATTCAGAGTCCAAGTGCCCTATATTCCCACATATCTTACAAAAGGAAGGCTTATTGTCAAACTCTATTGATAGTTCCAACCATCGATCAGCAGCAAGCAACAAAATCGACTCTATAAGAGTTGAATTTAAATCAAATTCCAAAAGTACTCTGAAAAAATTCCTAAATCGAACAATCTTTATTTTTTTTCAAATTTGATTAGAGCCCCAATAGTGGAGATAATATCCCACAACAACTGAGAGTTCTAAAGAAACCACAATAAACTATGAATTCGTATCCAAGTATGGGTGGTGGAGTTCTCCATCACAAAAGGACTGAAGAATGAATACCAATATTGAATCCTTAAAATTCCAAGTTTCATATAAATAAAGCCAAATCCCCATGCTTGAGATTTCATTTCATTAGAATGAAACACTATATAAAAAAACCCCTTACCGATTGAGGTGATCCTTTGTTCACCAAAAACCTAGATTTGAAGAAGCCTCTTCTTCATATCGTCAATTTTCTATTGATTACCCAGACCTTGAGAAAGTCAACTATGCAAAAATAGATCACTTTCACATATCGAGTCTTTCCGCAATCAATTGCTGATTGGATTCAACAATTTCATATGAACCGTTTTTTGTGACCCTGGAAAAGGAATTCCTCGAATCAGTTAAAACACAATTTGAATTCAATTTATTAGAAAAGAAACATGACTGGCACCATTTAAATTCAAAGAACCATCCCCTGGTAAATCCACACCTTGATTTAGGACCAAAGCTCTCACCTAGTCATCAAGCAGTGACCTATGGTCAGCAGACCCCCTACTATCTTCCAGAAATATTTTTCAAAATATTTTTAACCTACACACATTTTTTTTTCTGAAAAACACATAAGAAAAATCGAACATAATAAGTTCATGGGGATAACATGAATAAATCATACCTATTAAGGTATAAATCATAAAAAAGTATTCTTCACATAAATGTAAAGCATGATAAATGAACATTCACGAGTCATGAATACATGAAATATGCATGCGTCATTATAATATATGCAATCTTACCATTTGGAACATAACAACCCACAATCATTTTCACAAATAAACTTATATTAATATAACACCAATTATACTCACGCATTAATGTATGGACATAAATACCAACAATAATGTCCATGAATATCATCATTATCTCATGATATATATATATATATATATATATATTTATTGACCCAATTCATTGGAGACATATATTTATTTATAATTATAATTATAAATAAATATATTTTAAAAGTATTTATATATTATTATAAATGTATAATTATAAATATATAATTATAAATAGCAATTGGGGGATTTCCCGAGTGGTAAATGCTCCCCGTAATCTTGCATGAGACCCGAGTTCAAATCTGGGTGGGAGTGAATTTCCGTAGGCATGCGGCGATGCAGACATATAATGATATGGACATGACGTAGACACGTAGTAACACACATATGACATAAGAATGAGGTGACATAGGCATGACGCATGCAGATGGTAATGCAGACATGATTCATACATGATGGTGCACTGGGCCTTTGGACCATGTAATGAGCTTTATACTCACCAGGCCTTCGAGCCATGTACTGAATAAATAAGGCTTGATGGGTAGACTATCCCTAGGGGGGGATATGACTTATCTTTCCAGCTTATGTGTGTGGTGTGTGTTCCTTTAATGTAATTTTACCCCCAAACACTTAATATATTTAATTATAAATATAATAAATAAATTTATTATTTTAAAAAATTCATTATAATTTTATAATTATTTAAACATATATATAATTATTTATAATCATATCTGTAACATCCCAAGTAAGTAATGAATAATAGATATTTTTATCTATGTCTATTAATGATTAAGATAGTGTTTTAGAGGCTTAAAATGAAAATAAATCCCATCTTAAGCATGGAATAAACTAATATTTTTAAAAGATTGTTTTACTGGCTTGTGATGGAAAACCCTTTTTAAATCTATCTTTTGACAATTTTATAAGCTATGTTTGTCAAAATAAACTTATTCTTTATGATTGGGGCATCAAAATTTACTTTGTGTGAATTTTTGGTATTTTTCTGACAATGTTCATTTTTTAATGAATAGTGAAAAATACTGCATTTTACATCAAAACTGCTTTTTAATCTAATTTATTTATATAATTAGATTATATTTTGAATTTGTTTTGAAGTTAAATTAGAATACATTTTTACCATTTTATCCAATGATGGTCATTGGAATCAATTTCACTTTGAAATTAGACTTAAACTGGTGTCAATCTTTTGATACTTATTGTTTCATAAAAACAAGCTATTTGCCCTGACAGCGGGAATTAATTATTAAATTAATTAATGTGACTTATATGTATTGAATTTTGTAAAATAGACTTCATTTTTGAATTTGGAATATCAAATATAGCTTAGGGTGAATTTTTGGTAATTTTCTGAAAAACTTCAATTTTTGATGAATAGTGAAACCACTAAGTGGTACTTATAAAAACTGATTTTCCATTTAAATGAAATTTTGCCATCATTGTGGTTTGAATTTCAAAAATCCGACATACATGGTTGTCATTAAGAAGTAAAATGTGGTTCAATGAGATTAAAATAATTTTTTTTTGAATAGTAACTTATTAAGTTTTAATTGCGATTAGTGGTAATTAGTGTAGTTTAAGGTAAAAATAATGCTTTAATAAAATGAGATGAGCTTGAAACATGTACTACCCTCATTGGTTGTGTCATGGACGACCAATAAAAGCCATGGGTAAACTTGGGGACCCCATGGATCCACTTTGGTTGGGAAATGACATAAATAACTTTTTATTTAATGTAAAAGTAAAAATGACACAAACATAATATGTTTTACAAAAACAATTTTTACATGGGGTTATAAAGATCATATTTTTTATTATAAATAGTAATTAGAAAGCTATAAATATTTCCTAAATCATAGTATTTTTTTTATAATTTTTAGACTTTAAATAAATTAAATTATTTATGACATCATGATGATGCAGCGATGACCTCATTATTTAACGATTTAAATAAAATGGAAAGATAATGAAAAATCTAAAACCTACAAATGTCCAAAACCAATTGGATGAGTGGATTTCGAACCCTTATCACCTTATACATGAATTATATCAATGTGGGACCTTTTCAAACCGAAAAACATTTTCAAATAAAGTAATATTTCTTTACTTTCCAAAAGTGCCCCTCCTCTCCTCTTATAAAAGGCCCCCACCTCTACCTCATTTCACACACTCCTCAAGCCTTTGAATCGGCCAAAACCTACCCATTTACTCTCTCCACATCCCTCTCCTCATCCTAGAGGATTAACTTTGGGAATAATTCTTTCAAAGGAATCCTTTAGGCTCAAATCAAAAGGAGTTACACTTTTAAAGGTAATTCATTCTCTCATGTTCATTTGTTTTATTTTGCTTCTCCAACCCCCTAAACTCTTTTTATTTACTTATTTTGTAACAACAACAGTATATTAAATATACTAGGATGTTGTTATAAGATTTATTTGAGATACACTCTCACACAACTACATCAAATGGTTAAAGAACATACGGTTTCCGTAGATGGCGAAATTATGCCTCCCGAAACGATGATTGTTCAATACTCATTTAACACCTTCAAAGGTGGCCATTATGATGTCACTATTTTTATATATGATATATGATATGATTATGTTTTTCTTAAGCTTTTTTTTTTCCATTTTGGTCATACCTTTATGGTTTCCATTATGGGTAAACACGATATCTTCATTTTAGGAAGTGCGGACTACCGCCCCCTTAAAGTGATTTGATTCGTTAATACCATATGTGGGATGTGTAAAGGATAAAGTTAATGATATTATATATGTTATTATACTGGAATTATAATATACTCTTATATCATTATGATTCCATTCCAAAAAATACGAAATAGAAATGGAAGTAGCGTTCATGCGTACGTACGACTTACCGTCTCCATGAACGGTGCATTTCATTTCTTACCTCTAAATGTCATGTAATATTATAAATACATGTATATGATGAATATATATGATATATATGTTATCCAAATCATTAATATCATTCTGGATATAACGAACCTTTGACCAAATTAACAACATGTAAGTGTAAGAAGTCTATTTTTGACTTAAGAACCAAATACCGACAAAATGAACATTATTAACTTAAATGATTACATGATGTCCATAACATGGTATAAAAGGAATAATGAAATTGAAAAAGGTTCTTAAGCAAGTAGAGATTAACTCAATTTTATTATTCAGGAGATTAAAGAACGGTCGGGTCAAGTCAGATACGAGGTATGTGACTTCATCTCAATCTCCTTTCATTGAGGCATATTTTATTTTATACACAACTTTATTTTATACGGTGTATAAACCCCTTTGACTTTTACGTTTATTCAAAAGGAATCTTTTTTATACGAAGCGTTTTACTAAACGAAAAAAGGGAATGTTTTTGTCGTACGTATGCGGCGACAATGACTTCTCCGCCGTCGTGACCGTTATTTGAGTTTTGGCTTCCTCTACAAGCCATACCTTCTTTTTAAAAGAAAAATAAATTCCATGTTTTACTTTTCTTTTATTTTGGTATTGAAAATGGTTTTCACAATGTTTTTGTGTTGTATTGATATCTTGTGATTGAAATGTGGAAATGTTATGTTTCCTTTATGCATGTTTTATGTGATACGATTATGTTATGGTTCTTGGGAATTATTATGAAGATGGGTGGTTCTGTGATAAACTAAGGGCGGGTGAGCCCGATATAGCTCTCCAATGCATTGGGTAACGCGAAGGAGTGAAACGTTAAGGTTTCTCCGAAGAGATTTTAGGGAATATACTGTGATGGGTATTCCAAACGTAACCAAGAGGGTTACTCCCTACGTAAGAATGTTATGAATGCCTCAAGTTACCTTTATGTCTTATGATTTCTATGATTTATTCATGATTTGATGAGGTATGTTAAAGTGCTTATGTTTTATGGGTAAAGTATGATCTCATCTTTATGTATATATGTACCCATGTTTCCTTTCTATATTTTTATATCCCTTACTGAGCTTTTTATGCTCATCCCAAGTTTTTTTGAAATGTTTTTCACAGGTCAAGGGAAAGGTACATGCTATGATGATAGTGTCAAGGAAGTGTCAAGAAAGAATCCATGTTTATTTTAAATATGTTTCCATTGATGGGAATGAAGAACACTATCTTTATGTAACCACTTTGTTTATATGTGGAATGTAATGCAAGTTTTATGATCTAATTCTCTAAAACTCTAAACCCGAAAATATCCTCAATGTGTAATCTTGTGATAACTCAAGATTAAGTAAGGTTTAAGGCCGGGGCCTTATAGTTGGTATCAAAGTACAATTTAGATAACTTTTGGAGTTAGAATTCTATTAAATGATTATCCATTTTTTTTGATATAGCATTTGAATATTACCACGTTGCTTCATCTAAGACATGTTTGTTCAGAATGGTTTTCCGCAGAGGAAACAGGGAAGCAGTGCTAGGAAGGCATACAGAAGGAAATAACCTTCCGAATCAGCATCCAGAAATGGTCGGAATTGGAACTGAACAGTTTGTTGCAGTAATGGAACAGTTGACTCAAGTGATAAATGGCGGTGGTATCCATACACGAGATCAGCCAGACCAACCGCATAGGAACATCTCAGTGGTGGAACATTTCATGAGGCAACATCCACCATCATTCAGAGGATCATCTGACCCTGTGCTAGCTGAAGGGTGGATTAAAGAACTAGAGAAGATTTTTGATGTCATGGGGTGTTCAAACAATCAAAAGGTTAGTCTTGCTATTTACCGTTTAGAGGGTGAAGCAGATCAGTGGTGGTCTATGGTTAAAAATATCAGGGACGCCGATGAGATTGATGCTCTTGACTGGGATGAATTCAAAGGTATGTTTCTTGAGAAGTATTTTCCTAAGGCTGTTCGACTTAGGATGGAAAAGAAATTCTTGGAATTGAGGCAAGAGGAAGACTCAGTGGCTGCCTATGAAGAAAGGTTCACTCGATTGGCAAGGTATGCTCCAAATTTTATCCGAGACCTTGATAGTAAAATCAATCATTTTTACTCAGGATTAAAGCCAAAATATCGAAGGGCATTAGCTTCTCGTGAGTTTAAAAGTTATGAAAAGCTTGTTTGATGTGATGAGAAGGTGGAAATGGAGTTTGCCGATGACCAAGTGTTCTATAACAACCAGCAGAAGAAAAGACCGAGGTGGCAGGAGAAAGGTAAGAATTCTTCAAAAGAGTATGATGGTAAGAAAACTAAGTTTCCAGTTTGTGATAAATGTGGAAAAAGGAATGCTGGGGAATGTCTTCTGAATTCTGGAAAGTGCTACCGATGTGGTAAGATGGGACATAAGGCTCGTGATTGCACTGAAAAGGATCAAGGTGAAGGTAAGAACAAATTTGATTTACAGTTAGTGAAATGTTATAAGTGCAATGAGATGGGTCACTATGCAAACGAGTGTCCGACAAAGAGCTTGAGTGATGGGAAGCAGTTAGACTACAAGTAGAAAGGGGTGGTGAAATCCTTTGCAACTACTTCAGCAGATGTCAGGCCATCAAATGAAGTTGTATCAGGTACTTTGTTTGTTTTTTCAGATTATGCCAGTGTGTTGTTTGATTCGGGGTCTACACATTATTTCATCTTTGAAACCTTTTCTAGTAAAATGGGAATACCATCTCAAGAAATGACTCCTGAACTTTTGGTAAAAACACCTGGGGGAAATGTTGAGGCAAAAAGAATTTATAAGAATCTTCCTATCCTTATCTGTGGAGAGAACCTACTTGCAAACCTTATTGTTCTACCTCTATTAGAGTTTGATGTTATCCTGGGTATGGATTGGCTCTCTATTTACCATGCTAAGATTGACTGTAGAGCTAAAGAAGTTTCTTTTCATAAAGACTTTCAGTTTGTTTACAAGAATGAACCCTTACTTTTGATAACATATCAAGAGGCTGAGAAACTTGTAAAAGATGGAAATGAATGTTACCTTGCACACATAATTGAAAATAAAGGAACTGTTCAGATTAATGATGTGCCAGTGGTAAATGAGTATCCTGATGTTTTTCCTGATGAGTTTCCTGGAATAATACCAGAGCGGGAAGTTGAGTTTACTGTTGACTTAGTTCCTGATGCTAATCCAATTTCAAAACCCCCTTATCGAATGACACAAATTGAACTTTTAGAGTTGAAGTAGAAATTGCAAGATTTATTAGAGAAAGGTTTCATTAGACCTAGCACATCACTATGGGGTTCTCCTGTTTTATTTGTTAAGAAGAAAGATGGTTCTATGAGACTTTGCATTGATTATAGATCCTTGAATAATATCACCGTTAAGAACAAATATCCTTTGCCTCATATCGATGATTTGTTTGATCAGCTCCAGGGAGCTCAGTTTTTTTCAAAGATTGACTTGAGATCGGGGTAACATCAGCTGAAGGTAAAGGAGGCAGATATTCTGAAGACCGCGTTCCGTACGAGATATGGCCATTATGAATTTGTAGTAATGCCTTTTGGGCTAACCAATGCACCTGCTGTATTCATGGACTTAATGAATAGAATTTTCCATGAGTTCTTGGATAAGTTTGTGGTGGTTTTCATTAATGATATTTTGGTGTTTTCTAAAAGTAAAGAGGAGCATGAAATACATTTAAGGGTTATCTTGCAAACCTTAAAAGAAAAGAAATTGTATGGGAAATTCAGAAAGTGTGAGTTTTGGTTGCAAAAAATTTCTTTCCTTGGTCACATTGTTTCTAAAGATGGAATAACTGTTGATCCTGCAAAAACAAAAGTTGTGGAAGAATGGCCAAGACCCACAAGTGTAACCGAGATTCGTAGCTTCCTTGGTTTGGCGGGCTATTACTGAAGGTTTGTTAGAAATTTTTCACGGTTATCTAGTCCAATGACTAAGATAACTCGGAAGGGTGTTAAGTTTATCTGGACAAAAGAATGTGATGATTGTTTTCAGGAATTGAAAAGAATATTGGTGAATGCTCCAGTTTTGGCACTACCTTCCAGGAATGGTGAGTTTGTTATATACAGTGATGCTTCATTGAAAGGACTTGGTTGCGTCCTAATGTAGAATGATCAGGTAATTGCTTATGCTTCAAGACAGTTGAAAACTCATGAGGTAAATTACCCTACACATGATTTGGAATTAGCTACTGTTGTTTTTGATTTAAAAATTTGGAGGAATCATTTGTATGGAGTAAAGTGTGAAATATATACCGATCAAAAAAGTTTAAAGTATATATTCACTCAGAAAGAATTGAACATGAGACAAAGGAGATGGCTAGAATTAATCAAGGATTATGATTGTACAATTCATTACCATCCGGGAAAAGCAAATAAATTGGCTGATGCTTTGAGTCGAAAAAGTAATGCTTCATTAACAATGTTGCGTTTGGAACGTGATCCTTTGGTTAAGGATTTGATGAACTTTGGCATAGAAGTTGTTGGTGCAGGAAGTCCTTCTGTTTTGTTTCAGGTATCAGTGAGATCTTCTCTATTAGATAGAATCAAGCAAGCACAGAATCAAGACAGTGAGTTGCAGAAAAAGGTAGAGCTGGTTCAGAAAGGTAAGTTGCCTGAATTAAACATTGATAATGATTGTGTTTTGAGATTTGGGAAGAGATTGTATGTGCCTTGTGATTCACAGTTGAAGAGAGAGTTGTTATGTGAAGCTCATAGTTCTCCGTTTTCAGTTCATCCGGGCAGTACTAAGATGTATAGAGATCTGCGGGAGTATTACTGGTGGGATGGAATGAAAAGAGATATTGCTGATTTTACTGTGAAGTGTTTGACTTGTCAGCAGGTTAAAGCAGAGTGGCAGTTACCGAAAGGGATGCTTCAGCCTTTACCAGTTCCAGAGTGGAAATGGGAGAATATATCCATGGACTTTGTTGTTAGATTACCGAAGACATCTCGAGGTAATAATGCAATCTGGGTTATTGTTGATCGCTTGACTAAATCTGCTCATTTCCTTGCTATACGAGATACTTTTTCCCTAGATCAACTTTCCCGTTTGTATCTTAAAGAGATAGTCAGGTTACATGGAGTTACTCTCTCCATTGTATCTGATCGTGATCCTAGGTTCACTTCTAACTTTTGGAAAGGCCTTCAGAAGTCATTGGGTACTGAATTAAATTTTAGTACAGCTTTTCATCCTCAATCAGATGGGCAGTCAGAACGAACAATTCAGACATTGGAGGATATGCTACGAGCTTGTTCTATGGATTATCAGGGAAGTTGGGACCAACATCTTTCTTTGGTTGAATTTTCATATAATAACAGTTTTCATTCCAGTATACAGATGGCACCATTTCAGGAATTATATGGGAAGCGGTGTCGAACTCCAGCTTTCTGGGATGAAGTGGGTGAAAGGAAGTTGATGGGACCAGAATTGGTGGAAGAGATGGCAAAAAAAGTTCAGCTGATTCAGAAGCACATGAGAACATCTCAGAGCAGGCATAAGAGTTATGCAGATAACCGGAGAAAGGATCTATCTTTCGAGGTAGGTGATCATGTTTTTCTCAAGGTTTCTCCTTGGAAAAGTGTGATGAGATTTGGTAAGAAAGGAAAGTTGAGTCCAAGGTTCATTGGACCATATGAAATTCTGGAGAGAGTTGGATCAGTTGCATACCGAGTGGCTTTACCTCCGAGTTTATCTCAGGTACACAATGTTTTTCACGTTTCGATGTTGAGAAAGTATATGCCAGATCCATCTCATGTTTTGAGTCCAGAGGTAGTTCAGCTGGAAGAGAACCTATCTTATGAGGAACAACCGGTCCAGATTCTTGACCACAGGGAGCAAGTGTTACGGAATAAGGTGATTCACCAGGTAAAGGTTTTTTGGAAAAACCACATGATTGAAGAGGCAACATGGGAATATGAAAATGCAATGAGGGATAAGTACCCCCATTTATTCGATAAGTAAATAAATTGCGGGGATGCAATTTTCTAAAGGGGGAAGGATGTAACATTCCAAGTAAGTAATGAATAATAGATATTTTTATCTATGTCTATTAATGATTAAGATAGTGTTTTAGAGGCTTAAAATGAAAATAAATCCCATCTTAAGCATGGAATACACTAATATTTTTAAAAGATTGTTTTACTGGCTTGTGATGGAAAACCCTTTTTAAATATATATTTTGACAAATTTATAAGCTATTTTTGTCAAAATAAACTTATTCTTTATGATTGGGACATCAAAATTTACTTTTTGTGAATTTTTGGTATTTTTCTGACAATGTTCATTTTTTAATGAATAGTGAAAAATACTGCATTTTACATCAAAACTGCTTTTTAATCTAATTTATTTATATGACTAGATTATCTTTTGAATTGGTTTTGAAGTGAAATTAGAATATATTTTTACCATTTTATCCAATGATGGTCATTGGAATCAATTTCACTTTGAAATTAGACTTAAACTGGTGTCAATCTTTTGATACTTATTGTTTCATAAAAACAAGCTATTTGCTCTGACAGCGGGAATTAATTATTAAATTAATTAATGTGACTTATATGTATTTAATTTTGTAAAATAGACTTCATTTTTGAATTCGGAATATCAAATATATCTTAGGGTAAATTTTTGGTAATTTTCTGAAAAACTTCAATTTTTGATGAATAGTGAAACCACTAAGTGGTACTTATAAAAACTGATTTTCCATTTAAATGAAATTTTTCCATCATTGTGTTTTGAATTTCAAAAATCCGACATACATGGTTGTCATTAAGAAGTAAAATGTGGTTCAATGAGATTAAAATAATTTTTTGGTGAATAGTAACTTATTAAGTTTTAATCGCGATTAGTGGTAATTAGTGTAGTTTAAGGTAAAAATAATGCTTTAATAAAATGAGATGAGCTTGACACATGTCCTACCCTCATTGGTTGTGTCATGGCCGACCAAGACAAGCCATGGGTCAACTTGGGGACCCCATGGATCCACTTTGGTTGGGAAATGACATAAATAACTTTTTATTTAATGTAAAAGTAAAAATGACACAAACATAATATGTTTTACGAAAACAATTTTTACATGGGGTTATAAAGATCCGATTTTTTATTATAAATAGTAATTGGAAATATAGAAATATTTCCTACATCATAGTATTTTTTTTATAATTTTTATACTTTAAATAAATTAAATTATTTATGACATCATGATGATGCAGCGATGACCTCATTATTTAACGATTTAAATAAAATGGAAAGATAATGAAAACTCTAAAACCTACACATGGCCAAAACCAATTGGATGAGTGGATTTAGAACCCTTATCACCTTATCCACGAATTATATCAATGTGGGACCTTTTAAAACCGAAACACATTTTCAAATAAAGTAATATTTCTTTACTTTCCAAAAGTGCCCCTCCTCTCCTCTTATAAAAGGCCCCCACCTCTACCTCATTTCACACACTCCTCAAGCCTTTGGCTCGGCCAACCCCTGCCCATTTAATATCTCCACATCCCTCTCCTCATCCTAGAGGATTCCCTTTGGGCATAATCCTTTCAAAGGAAGCCTTTAGGCTCAAATCAAAAGGAGTTACACTTTTAAAGGTAATTCATTCTCTCATGTTCATTTGTTTTATTTTACTTCTCCAACCCCCTAAACTCTTTTTATTTACTTATTTTGTAACAAAAACAGTATCTTAAATATACTAGGATGTTTTTATAAGATTTATTTGAGCTAAACTCTCACAAAACTACATCAAATGGTTAAAGAACATACGGTTTCCGTGGATGGCGAAATTCTGCCTCCCGAAACGATGATTGTTCAATACTCATTTAACACCTTCAAAGGTGGCCATTATGATGTCACTATTTTTATATATGATATATGATATGATTATTTTTTTCTTAATCTTTTGTTTTTTTTCATTTTGGGCATACCTTTATGGTTTCTATTATGAGTAAACACGATATCTTCATTTTAGGAAGTGCGGACTACCGCCCCCTGAAAGTGATTTGATTCGTTAATACCATATGTGGGATGTGTAAAGGATAAAGTTAATGATATTATATATTTTATTATATTGGAATTATAATATACTCTTATATCATTATGATTCCATTCCAAAAAATACGAAATAGAAATGGAAGTAGCGTTCATGCATACGTACGGCTTACCGTCTCCATGAACGGTGCATCTCATTTCTTACCTCTAAATGTGATGTAATATTATAAATACATGTATATGATGAATATATATGATATATATGTTATCCAAATCATTAATATCATTCTAGATATAACGAACCTTTGACCAAATTAACAACATGTAAGTGTAAGAAGTCTATTTTTGACTTAAGAACCAAATACCGACAAAATGAACATTATTAACTTAAATGATTACATGATGTCCATAATATGGTATAAAAGGAATAATGAACTTGAAAAAGGTTCTTAAGCAAGTAGAGATTAACTCAAGTTTATTATTCAGGAGATTAAAGAACGGTCGGGTCAAGTCAGATACGAGGTACGGGACTTCGTCTCAATCTCCTTTCATTGAGGCATATTTTATTTTATACACAACTTTCTTTTATACGGTGTATAAACCCCTTTGACTTTTACATTTATTCAAAAGGAATATTTTTTATACGAAGCGTTTTACTAAATGACAAAATGGAATGTTTTTGTCGTACGTATGCGGCGACAACGACTTCTCCGCCGTCGTGACCGTTATTTGAGTTTTGGCTTCCTCTACAAGCCATACCTTCTTTTTAAAAGAAAAATAAATACCATGTTTTACTTTTATTTTATTTTGGTATTGAAAATGGTTTTCACAATGTTTTTGTGTTGTATTGATATCTTGTGATTGAAATGTGGAAATTTTATGTTTCCTTTATGCATGTTTTATGTGATACGATTATGTTATGGTTCTTGGGCATTATTATGAAGACGGGTGGTTCCGTGATAAACTAAGGGCGGGTGAGACCGATATAGCTCTCCAATGCATTGGGTAACGTGAAGGAGTGAAACGTTAAGGTTTCTCCAAAGATATTTTAGGGAATATACTGTGATGGGTATTCCAAACGTAACCAAGAGGGTTACTCCCTACGTAAGAATGTTATGAATGCCTCAAGTTACCTTTATGTCTTATGATTTCTATGATTTATTCATGATTTGATGAGGTATGCTAAAGTGATTATGTTTTATGGGTAAAGTATGATCTCATATTTATGTATATATGTACCCATGTTTCCTTTCCATATTTTTATATCCTTTACTGAGCTTTTTATGCTCATCCCAAGTTTTTTTGAAATGTTTTTCACAGGTCAAGGGAAAGGTACATGATATGATGATAGTGTCAAGGAAGTGTCAAGAAAGAATCCTTGTTTATTTTAAATATGTTTCCATTGATGGGAATGAAGAATACTATCTTTATGTAACCACTTTGTTTATATGTGGAATGTAATGCAAGTTTTATGATCTAATTCTCTAAAACTCTAAACCCGAAAAGATCCTCAATGTGTAATCTTGTGATAACTCAAGATTAAGTAAGGTTTAAGGCCAAAGCCTTATAATATCAATACTTTTTCTAAAACTTTATATATATATTTTAATTATTAAAAATATATTAATATATCATATTTATATTAATTATAAACATGATTTTTAATTAATATATATAAATAAATATTATTTTAGAATATGGATATAATAATTTTTTATATATTAATAATAATTTTTATTAAAAAATGTATAAGCGCTAAGAATAACACTGATAAAGATCAACCTTTTTCAGCACTAAAACAAGTGTCGATAAAAGTGACATTTATCAATGTTTTTATCTAATGATGATAAATGGTTTGCTTTTATCAACTCTTTCTGTTTAGCACTCATAAAAGTTGGCAATTCCCTTACATTGATCTGTGGTAATGAAGTTTTATTGAGTCCTCTTAAAAACAATCATTGAGTTTCTACCTCCAAAGGTATCCACCAGTCATGAAAATCACTAAACTCTTCAATGGGGATTCTAGAGGGTTTATAAGGATCAAACATCACTTGTTAAATATGCACTGATATATATATATAATATGATATTATTTATATAAAGTGTATATTTAATTACATGCATTTGATGTATGTATTAAATACATGTGATAATAAATATATATATTTAATATATGTATTTATTTCTCTTGAATGGTTTTATTATCAATTACAACCCGTTACGAATGGATTAATTAGCTTGATCACTCATTAAATAGGGTTCAATGAATTATGAGAATAAATGTATATGAATACATTTAATATGGTTGATGTGTTTTCATTAAATGAAAACACTTTATGGATGGTTATATAAAGGGATGTGATCCCTCCTATTGATGACAAAAAATTGAGAGAAAAAATCTCATTTATCTCTTCCTCCCACACCATTGTTCATCATCTGAGATGAAGGTGCTATCACCCCTTCAGCATTTAGGTATCCTAATGATACGATTGTGGATCCATTGGCCATTTTATCCCTCTCGGATGTGATATTCATCAATCATTCTTCATCATTGAGGAAGAAGACTGCAGTTCTTGGTGATTTCCAAGTATGCTATTCTCATAGTTTTATCTACTCATTGATTCTCGAAGATAGATCTACATGTGTTTGGTTGTCTTCAGACACACATGGTCATGTCATGATCATACAAAACCCATTAGTGGTATCATAGGGTAGGATTCTTTGACGGATCAACACATTTATTGATTTATGAAAAATACATTTTAATAATAAAACGAGATTTTTCAATCCTGAAAATAAATATGTAATTTTTATATATATTACTCTTGTTTATGAAAATAAATAAAATATTTATTTTAATCAAGAGGATTCAATTTTTAATTGAATTATATTATTTATAAATTGTTCTTAAATAATGGAAAATGTATTTTGAAGTATTTATATAAATTTATAAAAGTGTTTTATAAATTAATTAACTATAAAATGTTTATGGTTAGTTGATAAATATATTTTTTAAATATGTTTTGACAAATTGAATAACATGATTTTTGATATAAAAATAAATGGTTTATTTATAAATCATAAAAGGCGATTTATAAAGAGTTTATAAATTCCAATATATATGATATTTAGATTATATAAAAATGTTTATATAATATATATTGAATTATAAAATGTTTATAATTCATTAACTATCATATAAATTCCATTTAATATAAAATTTGAAAGGGTTCATATTAATAAGAATATAAAATGTTTATATTCTTTCTAATTTATAAAATATTTATAATTAGAATTTATTTATGAATAGTTCATAAATGTATTATATTTCAGAAGATAAATAAATTGTTTATTTATTAAATTTCCTTAATATTCATATTTAGTACATAATCATTTAATTTGAAACTGTTAAAATTAAAGGGGATTTATTTGAATATTATTTAAGCCACATCAAAAGGTGTTTTGATAATTGATATGATCAAGGTTTAAATAATAATTAGGTATATGATATTTAAATTATATAAAAGGTTTGAATAATATAAATTGAATTTTAAATAGTTCATAATTCATATAATATAATATATTTAAAAGAAAATTCCATATTAATGATAGTTTATATTTGGTTCTTTATTTGTCTTTAATGTTTTTTTCAGATAGCTTTTTCTACGGAAGGTTTTTTTGGTGTTTTTCATGGTATCATTGGGATTGTTCTTAGTTAAGGTCTCGACTCTCTATTGAGGACTTATGCCGCTTCAACTCCACCATGGCTTCGCGTACCATCTCTCCTCCCCAAGTTGGTTTGGTACGGTGGTTCTCTAGAGATTTGGGATGTTGTGTTCGAGTGGATAATGGTTTTCCAGGAGGCATGAACTTTGTTTTCTTATTCGGTGTAAAGGAAGAAGGTGGTTCTGATGAAGACTCTTTGGATTTTGGTTTCTGATGATGACGATGCCGATGATGTTCGTGCTGGAGACAATTTTCACTATTCACCAAAAAATTAAACTATTTTAGAAAAATATCAAAAAAATTACCCAAACCATTTTTAGACATGCAGATTTTAAAAATTGAATGAATAATGAATGTAATAAGTGGTATTTATTGGAATTAGGAAACCCATATGACCATTATAAACTTGACCATCAGAATGTAATATGACTGTTTGAATAGTAATCTAACCATTAATAATAGTATCCTAACCATTAGAATAGTAAAATAACCTATGGAAATGAAAAATAATATTTAGGAATCTTATAAAATGAAAATATGATATATTTATATCATGGTATAAGTAAATAAATGTTTTAAAAATGATAAATTATTTTTAGTATTTTTGTAAAATACAAACTTTTTATTTCCAATTTTATAATTAATATATTAATTTAAAAGTTTTTTTTATAAAATTGATTCATAAATTAATGTTATGCTTTATTATAATTATAATATAATTTTATAATACCATAAGTGATTTTTTAAAGGGTCATAAAATTGGTTATAATATTGAAATCTGTATTTTTTGAATAAATGATGATTTTATTTAAAAATTAAATTTCTCATATTTATAAAATTATTTTCATAAAATGGACTCAATTTTTAAAATCTACATGTCTAAAAATGGTTTGGGTAATTTTTTTTTATATTTTTCTAAAATAGTTCAACCCAAGGTACAATGACCATCCATGATTCCATTGGAAAGATAACCAACAACCCAACCAACAACCCAGTTAGCCACAAGGACCAAACTCCTACCCTCCACAAAATTTTCAAAAACATAACCAGTTCCAACCACAACCATTACAATACTAGCAACCTCCTATCCAATACCAACAACCCATCCAACAACCCATGCAACAACCACTCCAACAACCAAAGTATCCTCTTGGGATAAACCAACCAGCACAAGCCCCTACTCAATCTGTCCCTATCCCAATCCTTGAACAGTTGTGTAAACAAATAGAGAAAATGAATTAATAAGTCTCATCCCTTAAAAATTAACTAAAAACCATAAAAACCAGGAAGGCACCCATGCCTACTCAGGTGGTACCATCCTAAACTTTAAGGGGAGAGTCAAGTTGCACTCAAAGAACTCATGAACAACTGAAGGATGTGACAATTTTAAGAAGTGGGAAATCAATTGAGAAACCTGAAAAAATAATTCAAAAACCATATAAATCTTAAAAATCTAATAAAAATTCAAATGAACCACATGATCAAACTGAAAAAACTGATAACAATGTGAAATAAACAACTCTTCAACAAACAATCCCACAACCTGAACCATTTCCTCAATACATGAGGGGAAAAACCAAGCATGAATTGAGTGAAACATTGAGAGAAATATTCTCACAAGTCAAGTTGAACATTACAATTCTCGATTCTATTCAAAACATTTCTACATACTCAAAATACCTGAAGGAACTTTGCACATTTAAAAGGAAATTCTCACATAAGAACCAAGTCCTTCTGGTAGAAAATGTTAGCACAATAATCCAAGGAACCCTTCCACTAAATATGAAAGACCCAAAATGTTCTTAAATCAATGTTGAACTAGGAGAGAAAAAAGTTGTCAAAGCCTTGTGTGACCTATGTGACATTTTCAATCTCATTCCCTATGTTGTGTACTGCCAGTTAGGCTTGGAAGAGATCCAAACCATATCTGTCATACTTCAACTTGTTGATCATATCATTAGGGTTCCAAAGGGGATTTTAAAGGATATTCTGGTAAAAGTAGAAAACTTCATCTATCATGCTGACTTCATTATCCTTGAAAACAATCCAAACTTAGGCAATAAGGAACAAACCCCAATCATCATTGGATGTCCCTTCCTTGCAACAATAAACTCTATTATCTGAGTCCAAAATGGGAACATGACCATCACCTTTTGAAACATGAGTCTAGACTTGAACATCTATAATTCAATCTAAAAAATAGGGGAGGATGAGGATATTCATGAAGTAAACATGATAGGAAGCATTGATAATGAATCCATAGAACATCAAGGAATATTTGAGGAATTTTTAAGTCAGGATGAGATTAATTACCTTTGTTCACATGAAGGAAGTTTATCTCCTTGGATAGAATCACTTTAATATTACTCCTATAATGAAATATTAAGACAAAAAATTAGTGAAATCTTTCAGAAAACCACATTCATGGAGACCACTCCAAATCACTTCCCTAACAATGATCAACTCAATCTAGTAGCTGAAACTTCTATACATGGGGAATCAATCCTATCTGAGACTAAAAAAAATGAAATTAGATCTCAATGAACTTGAGGAACTTAGGATGGAGGCTTATGAAAATTCAAGGATAAATAAAACTAGAGTTCAAGCCTAAAAATCTTGAAATATTAAAAACAAACATATTGTACTGGGTAAACCTATTATTTTTTATAGATCTAAACTTCATTTACACTCGAGAAAGTGGAGGTCTAGATGGCCGGGTCCATACATAGTGCATAAGGTGTACCCCTATGGGGCTGTAGAAATTCAAGATCCCACAAATGGTCAAACCTTTAAAGTTAATGGTCATAGAGTAAAAATATTCATTGAACCATTCCAAAAATAGGAAGTTAATGAATAATTGTGTGAACCATCCTTCTATGAGGAAAATACTTAAACAATTAAGGGTCTAAGACGAGCTAGCGATGTTAAAAAAAGTGTTGCATGGAAGGAAACCCATGGTTTTCATGTTTCTTATCATTTTAAATCATCTTTATTTTTCATTTTGATATATTTTTTTAAAAAAAATTACCTTAGACTATTGATTTTTTCTTCTTTTATGAGTAAGTATGGGTATGGAAGGGGAGTTCCATATTCATCCATGTCATGTGGTGTGATCCCTGAGTAATAACTTACCTAGAAATTTAAAAAGAAGACAATGTACCATCAGTTTATTTTATTTTATCTGTTTTAAGGTTAAAATAAAAACACAAAAATTAATAATAATAATAATTAAAAAAAGGACACATCGTAGGTTGTGGGGAAAACCCCGTCACAACCGGCTAAGACACGGGGAATCGAACCTAGGACCGAAGGGAGAGAGGGGAACACAATTTCCACTAACCTATAGATTATAGTGATTCCTTATTCTCTATTTTTTATATATACTTATCTTTTAGCATATCCATATGATGTGTTTGGATATGTATGAATATAATTGACTTCCATTTTTGGGTGATTAACACAGACTTATGGGTTGTGTAAAGAGTTACACATTAATGTGGTGTAAACATATTAATTTGGTGGTTGGAATAGTGATTCCAAAACTAAATCACTAAAAGCATGAATACACAAAAGGGAATGATACATGAGAATATAATGATTACATATGATGTAATAATTATGAATTTAATATTCATATGATGTATAATAAATTGGTGAGACCTTAAAAGAAAAAACCCACAAGTACTAAGTGTGAGATTCCTTCTAAAGAGACACCTATCAAGACCTCAATCATTTAACTGGGTATTATCGAGCTCAACATGAGTTCTCCTATACTATATTGTGTAAGGAAAGAAAGCTATGAGTAACTTAGGATTTTCATATTGGGTATTGTCGAGCTCAGCACGAGTATCCGTCAATTTTACTTAGTTGGATTATTCTTGGAATTTTCTTTGGGTTACACTAGCGAGGAAGCCCTAACAATTAGGATAATAGAGGAATATAGTCAATTGAATCCATCGGATGGATTTGGATAAAGAGTTATATGCTCAACTATCCAATAATCATAACTGTTATGATTGGGATGATTCCTTACCTAAATAATCATGACTTGGTTACATGATAACTAATGTAAGTTATAGTGAATTATGTATCTTGGATCTATAAATGGATATGATGATATGCGAGTTAAGACTAACTACGAAGTGTCATAGGAACCTTGTTTAAAGTTGGCATGTTGAGCAACCGAATCTCTGTAAGAAAACAAGTGAAATGTGGTGTGAAAATAGTGAAAATGAGAAGGATGAAAGAAAATGGTAATGGTAGAACCCAAAGAGAACTTTTATCTAATAACTCTAGCCACAAGACACCAAAAAGGATGAAAAACATTTTATAAGTCAATAATTAATCAAGAACACAATGTTTTTAAGAAAAACTCACCATAATAACATTACCTTCATTCATGATGTGCAAAGAGTGCAAGGGGGTGGATATTTATATCCAAAGATTGACATAAAAGTATAAAACCTAATTAATCAAGTCAAAAATCCTAAATAAAACTTTTGAAAATTTTGTAACATGCCCATGACTTTAGGAGACAAGTATCACCCCCTTTTGGAAAAGTTAAGACAAGTATCCCACCACCTTTTGACTTTGAGGATTCCATGGGAATGAACATGACAATTCATAGCACCACTTGGGTTGAACTTTTAACAACACATTTGGTCCTTAATTAATGTAATTATAGGCTTTAATTATTCCCCCAAACAATGGTTTTGGGCATCCTCTTTTAATTACATAATTAACCCATTTAAGGTCTCCTTCACTCTCTTGTTCCGCCCCCTTATAATTAGGCCACCAATTCCTTGCAACGGGTCTTATGCAATCATATGCCTTCTTATCTCCTCGTCAAGTCCACCTTAAAACCCTCAATTCCCCTTCATTCCATGATCTTCATAATCTCCTCCCTTCTCAAAATAATTTGTCCTCGAATCTGAAAATTAAAAGGGAGAAAGATCAACAACATTAATGGTTGCACTAACATTTCCATTTTTATCAGGTAACTCAATATTATATGAATTATAATTTATCTTCTATATGACTTAGAAAGGAAAATATCCTCATGGATAAAGTTTTGATTTTTTTTTTGTAAACCTCTTCCTCCTCAAGTGTACCCACACCCATTCTTTAGGTTGAAACAATATTTTCTGCTGACCTTTGTTGGCATGTTTCACCACCTGTTCATTATTTAACTCAATGTTATACTTTACCTTTAAAATTTTCCTTTTTTTCACCTTCAATATCATAAAATTTATTAGTAGTCAAAGGTAAAATATAAAGTAGATTCAATTGGTTAAAACCATACACAACTTCAAATGGTAAATCATTAGTAGTGGAGTGAACCACTCAATTATAAGTAAATTCAATGTGAGGAAAACATATTTCCCAATGTTTCAAATTTTTTATAAGGATGGTACACAAAAATGTGTAAATTTTTATATTGACCACCTCTATTTTACCATATGTTTTTGGGTATACTGTGGTGTAGAAAAAATTATGGTTTCAAGTTTGTTCCATAATGTCCTCCGGAAGTGACTATGTAATTTTACATCCCTATCACTCACAATACTCTTGGGTAAACCATGAAACCTAATAATTTCCCTAAAAAACAAATCAGAGATATGAGTTACATCATTATTTTTATAACAACCAATAAAATGATCCATTTTATTAAACCTTTCCACCACAAAAAGATTTTATCCTTCCCTGATTGTGATCTTGGAAATCCAAGCGCAAAATCCATTGAAATGTCAACCCAAGAATGAGAATCAATGAGAAAATGGGTGTATAATCCATATGGAATCACTTTTGAATTTTCATGTTTACACACATTATAATTTCCACAAACACTAACCACATCCCTATGCATGTGAGGCGAATAAAAATGTTCACTCAACAAGGCCAAAATTTTCTCAACCCCAGAATGCCCCATTAATCCACCACCACAAGTTTCTCTAACAAACGATTCACACATGAAAAAATATGGAACAAACAATTTATTTTTTCAAAAAATAAACCCATAATGTTTGTAAAAATCATTTTCCCATATTTTTCACACAACTTCCAAATTTCAAAAAAATCAGCATCATTTGCATACATTTTTATAAACATTTCAAAACCAAGTATTTTAGCATGCATATAATTGATAAGAGAGTATCTCCTAGACAATGCATAAGTGACAACATTTTATTTTCCTTATTTATGCTTAATTACATATGGAAATGTTTCAATAAATTAAATCCATCTTGTATGCCACCTATTCAACTTTCCTTATGACTTAATTTTTTTAGCCTTTCATGATCTGAATGAATCAAAAATTCCCTTGACCATATGTAATGTTTCCAATTTTCTAAAGTTATTTTGAGGGAATATAATTCCTTTTCATAAGTAGAGTATTTTAATGAATCCCCATTAAGATTATCACTAAATTAAGCTATAGGCTTAGAGTATTTCATTAAAAGAGCCCCAATTCCTATTCTATAGGCATCACACTCAACCTCAAATACTTTAACAAAGTTAGGAAAAATTAAGAGAGGTGAATTGTTCAACTTACCTTTGAGTGAAGAGAAGGAATCTTCTTGAGATTTTTCCCACTTGAATATCACTCCTTTCTTGACCAACTCATTCAATGATGTCGCAATGGTTGAAAAGTCCCACATGAACCTTTGGTAAAAACTCACAAGTCCATGGAATCTCCTCACCTCATTGATATTATTTGGTTTTGGATAGTCCCAAATCGCCTTCACCTTCTCTTCATCAACCCTCATGCCATTATCTCCTACCAAAAAACCAAGGGAAAAAACCGAATTTAAATAAAATTTACATTTTTATATGTTTGCAAACAACCTATTTTTCTGATGAGTCTCAAAAACATGTTTCAAATTTTCATGATGTTCATCAAGGCTATTAGAATAAAAAAGGATGTAATCAAAATAAAAAACCACAAATTTACCAATGAATGGATGGAAAACACAAATAATTAAGTTCATGAATGTACTTGGGGTGTTAGTTTTCCCAAAAGGCATAACTATCCATTCATACAACCCATACTTAGTTTTAAATGTGGTTTTCCATTCATCCCCCTCTTTCATTCTAATTTGATGGTATCCACTCCTTAGGTAAAATTTCGTAAAAAAACATGCACCATGGAGTTCATCATTAATATAATCCAAACAAGGTATGGGATAATGATACTTTACCATGATTTTGTTGATATTTGAGAAATCAACACACATTCTCCACTTACCGTCTTTTTTTGGGACAAGAATTACTAACACCGCACAAGGACTCAATCTCTCTTAGAAATATCTATTCCTTAGAAATTATTCCACTTGTCATTATATTTCTTGAGTCTCCTTTTAGTTATCCTAATAATCCAATAAATTGGGAAGTGTTTTTCCTCGGAGGAAGTTGATGTGGTGCTCGATACCCTGTAATGGAGGTAAGCCATCAGGAATTTCCTCTAGAAATATGTCACCAAATTATTAAAAAAGAGACACAACACTAGAATTAATTGATGGGTTAAGAGAGTTAGTGGTAAAACATTCTCCCTTACAAAGAATCACATGAGTTTCCTCCCCCTCTAAAGATCTATTTATTTCTATTTTTCCTAAAAATAAACCAATTTTTTCCTAAACACTCTTGTTTTCACTCTTATTTTCACTCTTGTTTTCAACTCTTTTATTTCCCTAATTTTTTTTGATGTCACTCATAACTCCTTTTCCATTCTCTATTTTCCCACTCTTTTCATTATCTCTATTTTTTATCTCTTTTCTTTTTCTCTCTTCTCACAATCTCTCTCAATTATCACTTGGAATTCATAAGATTGTAATGGCCTTAGTGGCATAAGTATAACTATCCTCTCGTTGTACTCAAAAGAATATCAGTTGGTGTATCCATCATGTGTGACCCTCCTATCAAATTGCTAAGGTCTTCCAAAAAAAATATGACTAGAATGCATGGAAACAACATTACATAAAACCTTATCTTAATACTTACCAATAGAAATGGAACTTATTCTTTCTTAGTCACTTTGACATGCACACTATTATTTAACCATTGTAATCTACAAGGTCTAGGATGCCCGATCATAGATAATCCCAATTTATCAACCATAAAACCACTTAATATATTTGTGAAACTACCCCCATCAATAATCATACTACATACCTTATCTTTGATGAGGCATCTAGTATGAAAAATGTTCTCCCTTTGATCTTGATCATGTTATACTTCTGGTTGAGCACTCAAATAACACCTTTACACAAGCATTTCTCTATGTATGGGGCTCTATAATTCTATATCTGAACCCTCCACAAGTTTTGGAATTTCATATTCAATTGAGCTAACACTAAGAATATCTCCATCATCCAAAATAATCATGGTCCTATTATTTGGGAATTGTTAGGAAAAATATCCAAATCCTTAACATTTAAAACATTTTATATCATATGATTTAGAAATAATCTTACCCTCCATTTTACCTTTGGATTCTATAAAGAATGATTTTGTTTTAGGTATCTCCTTTGAATCCGTTTTGTGTTCCCTTGCATTCTCTTATGGTTTGGAATACTTGAACTTGAAAGATGATTTATAATCCTTACCATAAGATATAGGGATCACCCTTCTTGCCTTTACTTGACTCTCCGCTTTAGTAGCCATGTGAAGTAGATACTCCATGACCAAGTAGTGGTGCATGTCCACTATGTATCAAATGTCATGGTTGAGGCCATTCAAAAACCTTTCTAGGGAGGCCTCTAACTCCTCTTCAATATTGGACCCAATCATGATGATTTCCATCTCTTTGTGATACTCCTCAACACTCATGACCCCTTGTTTCAAACCTTAAAATTTGAGGAAGAAATCATGATAATAGTGGCTATAAATGAACCACTTACGCATTACCACTTTTATCTACTCTCAAGTGCGGATGGATCTTTTTCCAATTTGTTGTTCACTCACTTATAGTTGGTCCCACCAAATACTAGCATAGTTAGTGAATTCCATTGCCGCCAAATTCACCTTGTTTTCCTCTGAATATTTGTGACAACCAAAAACATGTTTGGTATTTAGTTCCCATTCCAAGTAAGTTTCAAGATCATTATTACATTGGAATGAAGGGATCCTCAACTTTACCCCTTAAAGATCATTGGATCGCCTCCATGGTGGTTGGTTTATCTGAATTGGTGAATCTTGAAAATTAGATAACTCCTCCTCTTCTTCAATGACCCACCTCTTTAGTGGTGCTCTAGAATTGGAAGGGTATTGCAGTTCATCCATCCTTAAATTCAACCTTTGGAATTGTTCTTGTACAACCCTCATGAACAACTTAATTTCCACTTAATTGGTGCTACTCGCCTCCACTATTTAGGAATTCTATGAGAAAAACTGAAGATAAAGGAATATGTACCTCACACACTCCCTCACATGTTTATAGTCAAAAGATAATATGTTCACTCGTGTTTCACACAAATTGGATTTTTTAACAAATTTTAAAACTATTGTCTTTTACGAATCAAATTTATTCCTATAGAATTCTTACCCAATTTAAAAAAATCTAAAGGATCATAGAAATGTGGCACTCCTAAACTAGAATTCAAAGATAAAATTCAAAATGGTTTCAAGATAAAAAATGTGGGAAGGGGAATAAAATGGATGGAGAAGAATGCTAAAGGGACGTAGAATTAAAAATGTTCCAATTATTTTTGATTTTTTATTTTTCGAATCTTTTTTGAAAAAATGAAACAAAAAAAAGATTAATTTTAAATATTTAACTGTAAGAGAAGCAATAATTTGTAACATCAAATGGAATTAAAGTGATATTTTCTTCGTTTTAAAATTACAAAATTCATCGCAAAATTTGAACCCGCTGTATCTCATGATTTATAACTTTGATTTCAATGATTCTAAATGAAGAAGAAATATGATATTATCATCTAAAATAATGATATACTGTACGTCCTAAATGATGAAGAAATGTAATTTTTAGGTGAAGAAGAAAATGGACCAGAATTGATGTCGACTCTATTCAAAGAGAAATGAATATGAAAGGAGGGATAAGAAAGAAAGAACCTGATTTCTTGAAAATGGTATCTGATACCAAATGATACATAAGAAAAGACTTGCTAAGAAGTTTCCTAGGAACCTTGTTCAAAGTTCTCATGTTAAGCACCCATATCTCTATAAGAAAACAAGTGAAGTGTGGTGTGTGGATAGTAAAAATGATAAGGATGAGATAAAATGATAAAGGTAAAACCTAAAGAGAACTTGTCCTTAAAAAATATAGCTAAAATATTACATAAAGGATGAAAAATAATTTTATAAGTCAATAATTAAGAAATAACACAAAGGTTTAATGAAAACTCACCATAATAACATTACTTTTATTCATGATGTGCAAAGAGTACAAGGGGGTGGCTATTTATAGCCAAATATTGATAAAAAAGTCTAAAACCTAGTTTCCTCAAGTCAAAAAGCCTAAATAAAATTTTTGAAATTTTTGGAACATGCCCATTACTTTAGGATAAAAGTATCACCCCCTTTTGTAAAAGTAAAGACAAGTAGCCCACTGACTTTTTTACTTTGAGGATTCCATGGGAATGCTCTTGAAAATTCATAGCACCACTTAGGTTATACTTTTAAAAGCATGTTTGGGCTTTAATTAATGTAATTATAGGCCTGAATGATTACCCTAAACAAGGGTGTTGAGCCTCCATTTGGAATTCCATGATTAACCCATTTAAGTCCTCCTTCATTCTATTGGTCTGCCCAATTGTCATTGGGCCACCAATTCCTCACAATAGGTCTTGTGAAATCATGCGCCTACCGCCCTCCTCATCAAGTCTGCCTTTAACCACTTAATTCCCCTTCATGCCATGATCCTCACCATCTCCTCCCACCTCAAAATGGTTTTTCCACGAATATGAAAATTAAAAGGGAGAAAGATCAATAACATTAAAGGTGGCACTAACATTTCCATACCTGTAGGGTAACTCAATATTGTAGGCATTATCATTGATCTTATCTATGACTTGGAAAGGAACATCTCCTCATGGATGAAGTTTTGATTTTTTTTGTTCTAAGAACCCCTCCTTCCTCAAGTGTACCCCCACCCATTCTCCAGGTTGAAACACCATTTTCTTCTAACCTTTATTGGCATGTTTCACCACTTGTTTATTATTCCACTCAATTTTGGTATTTACCTTTGCATGAAACTCCTGATTTTTTTTCCTTTTTTCACCTTCAAGATTATAAAATTGATTAGTAGGCAAAGGTAAAACATCAAGTATAGTCAATGGGTTAAAACCATACACAACTTCAAATGGTGAAGCATTAGTAGTGGATTGAACCGATCGATTATAAGTAAATTCAATGTGAGGAAAACATATTTCCCAATGTTTCAATTTTTTTATAAGGTTGGTACACAATAATGTATAAAGAGTTATATTGAACACATCTACCTGACCATCTGTTTGTGGGTGTTCTGTGGTGTAGAACAAAAGTATGGTTCCAAGTTTGTTCCATAATGTCCTCTAGAGGTGACTATGGAATTTGACATCCCTATCACTCACAATACTCTTGGGTAAACCATGAAACCTAAAAATTTCTATGAAAAAAAAATCAGTGATATGAGTTGCATCATTAGTTTTAGAACAAGAAATAAAATAATTTATTTTACTAAACCTTTCCACCACCATAAAGATATTATCCTTCCCTGATTGTGATCTTGGAAATCCGAGCACAAAATCCATTGAAATGTCAACCCAATGATGAGAAGCAATGGACAAAGGGGTGTATAATCTATGTAGAAGAACTTTTTTACTTTTCACGTTTACACAAATTACAATTTCCATAAACACTAACCAAATCCCTATGCATGTGAGGCCAATAAAAATGTTCACTCAATAAGGCCAAAGTTTTCTCAACCCAAAAATTTCCCATTAATCCACCTACATGAGTTTCTCTAACAAGTAATTAACACATGGAATAAGATATAACACACAATTTATTTTTTCAAAAAATAAACCCATCATGTTTTTAAAAATCATTTCCCATGTTTTTTTACACAACTTCCAAATTTCAGAAAAATAATCATCATTCTCATACATTATTTACAAAATTTCTAAACCAAGTATTTTAGAATGCATAGAAGTGATAAGAGATTATAACCTAGACAATGAATCAGTGAAAACATTTTATTTTCCTTTTTTATTCTTAATTATGTATGGAAATGTTTCAATAAATCCAATCCATCTAGCATGTTGCCTATTAAACTTTCCTTATGACTTCAAAAATTTTAGGCTTTCATGAACCGAATGAACCACAAATTCTCTTGGACCCACAAGTAATGTTTCCAATTTTCTAAATTTATTTTTAGGGCATACAATTCCTTATCATATGTAGAGTATTTTAATTCATCCCCATTAATATTCTCACTAAAGTAAGAAATAGGATTAGAGTCTTGAATTAAAACAACCCCAATTCCTATTCCACAGGCATCACACTCAACTTCAAATAATTTAGAAAAGTCAAGAAAAATTAAAAGAGGTGAATTTTTCAACTTACCTTTGAGTGCGTATAAGGAATATTCTTGAGATTTTCTCCACTTGAATGTCACTAATTTCTTGAGTAACTCATTCAATGGTGTCGCAATGGTCGAAAAGTACCTCATGAACCTTCGATAAAAACTTACAATTCCATGGAATCTCCTCACCTCATTGACATTGTTTGGTGTTGTTTAGTCCCTAATTTCCTTCACCTTATCTTCATCAACCCTCATGCCATCATCTCCTACCAAAAAACCAAGGAAAACAACCAAATTTAAACAAAATGTACATTTTTATAAGTTTTCAAACAATCAATTTTTTTGATGAGTCTCAAAAACATGTTCCAAATGTTCATGATGTTCATCAAGACTCTTAGAATAAACAAGGATGTCATCAAAATAAAAAACCACAAATTTCCCAATGAATGGATGGAAAACATGATTCATTAAGTTCATGAATGTACTTGGGGTGTTAGTTATCCCAAAATGCATAACTAGCCATTCATATAACCAAAACTTAGTTTTAAATGTGGTTTTCCATTCATCTCTCTCTTTCATTATAATTTGATGGTATCCATTCCTTAGGTAAAATTTAGTAAAAAAACATGCACCATGGAGTTCATAAATCATATCATCCAAAAAAGGTACGAGATAATGATACTTTACCATGATTTTGTTGATATCTCAACAATAAACACACATTATCTACTTACCATCTTTTTTTGGGACAAGAATTACTGGCACCACACAAGGACCCAAGCTCTCTCAAGAAAATCCCTTCCTTATTAATTCTTCCACTTGAAATTTGATTTCTCAATTCTCCTTAGGGTTATCCTAATAAGCTGGTCAACTGGGAAGTGTTTCTCCTAGGAGGAAGTCAATGTGGTGCTCGATACCCCTCAATGGAGGTAAGCCATCAGGAATTTCCTCTGGAAATATGTCACCAAATTGTTGCAAAAGATACACAACCCTGGAAGGCATTGATGGGTTAAGAGAGTTAGTGGTAAAACATTCTCCCTTACAAAGAATCACGAGAGTTTACCCCTATAAATATCTCTCTATTTCTCTTTTTACTAAAAATAAACTCACTTTTCACTCAACACTCTTGTTTTCACTCTTATTTTCACTCTTGTTTTCAACTCTTTTCTTTCCATAATTTTTTTGATGTCACCCATCACTCCTTTTTCACTCTTGATTTTCCCACTCTTTTCCTTATCTCTGTTTTTTTCTCTCTTTTATTTTTATCTCCTCTCACAATCTCTATCAATCCTCACTTGGTCTTCATAAGCTTATAATGGCCTCAAGAGTGTAAATATAACTATCCTCTTATTGTACTCAAAAGAATAGTGGTTGGTGTTTCCATCATCTATGACCCTCCTATCAGATTTCCAAGTACTTCCCAACAAAATATGACTAGAATGCATGGGAAAAACATCACATAACATCTTATATTTATAATTCACAATAGAAAATAGAACCTATGATTTCTTAGTCTCTTTGATATCCCCGCTATTATTTAACCATTGCAATCTATAAGGACCATGATTCCTAATCATAGTTGATCCCAATTTATCAACCATAAAACCACTTGCTACATTTGTGAAACTACCCCTATCAATAATCATACTACATACCTTATCATTAAAAAGGCATCTAGTATGAAAAATTTTCTCCCTTTTATATTGATCATGTTATCCTTCAAGTTGAGAACTCAAAGCATGACTTTACACAAGCATTTCCCTATGTACGGGGCTCTCTACTTCCACATATGAATCATCTTTAGGTTTTGTAATTTAATCTTCACTTGAGCTAGCACTAAGAACATCTCCATCATATAAAATAATCATTGTACAATTATTTAGGAAATTTGAGGCAAAATGTACAAATCTTTAACATTTAAAACATTTGATATCATGTGATTTAGAAATAAAATTACCCTCTATTTTACCTTTGGATTCTGAAAAGAATGGTTTTGTTTTAGGTATCTCCTTTGAATCTATTTTGTGTTCCGTTGCATGATCTCATGGTTTGGAATCCTTGAAATTTAAATATGATTTAGAATCCTTACCATAATATGTATAGATCATCCTTCTTTCCTCTACTTGAATCTCCACTTTATTAGTCATGTGAAGTAGATACTCCATGTCCAAGTAGTGGTGCATGTCCACTATATCTCGCATGTCATGGTTGATGCCATTCAAAAACTTTTACATGGAGGCATCTCTCCCCTCATAAATATTGGCATGAATCATGATGATTTCCATATCTTTGTGATACTACTCAACACTCATGTAACCTTGTTTCAAACCTTGAAACTTGAGGAACAAATCATGATAATAGTGGATAGAAATGAACCACTTATGCATTACCATTTTCATCTTCTCTCAAGTGAGAATGGGTCTTTATCCACTTCGTTGTTGTCTCACTTGTAGTTGGTCACACCAAATACTTGCATAGTCAGTTAATTCCATGGCTGCCAACTTCACATTGTTTTCATATGAATAGTTGTGACAACTAAAAACATGTTCAACCTTTCATTCCCATTCCAAGAAAGTTTCAGGATCATTCATACCTTGGAATGAAGGGATCCTCAACTATAATTCTCAAAGATCATTGGATCACCACAATGGTGGTTGGTTTCTCTAAATTGGTGACTCTTGAAAATCAGATAACTCCTCATATTCTTCAATGACCCACCTCCTTAGTGGTGCTTTAGAATTGGAAGGGGATTGCAGTTCATCCATCCTCACATTCAACCTTTGGAATTGTTCTTGTATAACCCTCATGAATAACTTAATGTCCACTTCATTGGTGTTACTTGCCTCTAATATTTAGGAATACTATGAGAATAATTAAATAGAAAGTAAAATAGACCTCACACACTCCCTCACATGTCTATAGTTAAAAAATAATATGTTCACTTGTGTTTCACTCAAATTAGATTTTTTTAACAAATTGTAACACTCTTTCCTTTTACCAATTAACTTGTTTCCTATAGAATTATTACCCAATTTAAAAAAATCTAAAGGATCATAAAAATGTGGAAATCCCGAACTATAATTCAAATATAAAATTAAAAATGGGTTTAAGATGAAAAATGTGGGAAGGGGAATAAAATGGATGAAGAATAATGACAAAGGGATGCAGAATTCAAAATGTTGCAATTTTTTGAGGTTTTAATATATTTTTTTATTTTTTTATTTTTTGGATCTTTTTTTGAACAAATAAAGTAGAAAAAATATAAATTTTCAATATTTAAATATAGGAGAATCAATAATTTGTAACATCAAATGTAATTAAAGTGAGATTTTCTTGGTTTTAAAATTGTAGAATTCGTCACAAAATTTGAACCTGTTTTATCTCATGATTTATAGCTTTGATTTATATGATTCTAAATGGAGAAGAAATATGAGATTCTCAACTAAAATAATGATATACTCTATATCTGAAATGATGAAGGAATGACATTTTTAGTTGAAGAAGAAAATGGACCAAAATTGCTGTCGACTCGATTCAAAGAGAAATGAAGATAGAAGAAGGGATAAGAAAGAAAGAACCTGATTTATTAAAAATGGGCTCTGATACCAAATGATATGTGAGTCAAGACCCACTAAGAAGTTTCCTAGGAACCTTGTTCAATGTTAGTGTGTTGATCACCCAGATATCTATAAGAAAACAAGTAAAATGTGGGTTGTAGATAGTGAAAATAATAAGGATGAGAGAGAATGGTCAAGGTAGAACCCAAATAGAACTTTTCATTAATAAATATATCCAAAAGACACCACAAAGGATTACCAATCCTTTGATAATCCAATAATTAAGAAATAACACAAAGGTTTCACGAAAAAATCACCATAATAACATTACCTTCATTCATGATGTGTAAAGAGTACGGGGGGTGGGGGGGGGGGGTGGCTATTTATTGCCAAAGATTGATAAAAAATCACTAGTGAAGAAAACATTTTTTACGTCAGTTTTTTTTTTCATTTTTTACATCGGTTTTTAGCCGACGTTAATATGGACGACGTTATAAATATGTTTTTTATGTTGGTTGTTTAAAAACTGACGTAAAAAACATAACATCGCGGGTTTATCACGTCGGTTATTAATTAACTGACGTGAAAAAACCAGGGGGAGGGTTTATCACATCGGTTATTAATTAACCGACATACAAAAACTAAGGGGGGGGGGGTTATCACGTCGGTTATTATATAACCGACGTGATAAAATAGTTCAGGGTGTTTATCACGTCGGTTAATTATATAACAGACATGATAAAACAATGTGAGGGATGTTTATCACATCAGTTATTTAATAACCAACATGATAAACCCCAGGGACATGGTTTATCACATCAGTTATATAATAACCGACGTGATAAACTAGTCTGAGGGGGGGGGGGGGTTTATCAAGTCGGTTATTTAATAACCGACGTGATAAACCATTCAACGGGTGTTTATCACGTCGGTTATTCAAATAACCAACGTGATAAACCCTTCCCCATTCCTTTTTCATGTCAGTATAAAATAACCGACGTGGAAGACCAATTTTTTTTAAATGGAATGCAGTCCTCTGATCTCCCTAGAAACAACCAGAAACCAAATCAAGAATTTGTACCACAAAAACAGATGTAGAGAAAAAAAAGAACCAAAGAAAAATTAAGCATTTACATTGATAACATTTAAAACTTACCCCACTGACAACCCCCACCACCCCCTGAACAGCCCCACCCTCACCCCACTGGACAGCCCCCACCGCACCCCTAGACCGCCCCCGACCCCATGGACAACCCCAAACACCCCAGGACAACCCCCACCCTCATGTATACCCCCACACCCTGGAAACACTCCCACACCCTTGGGACAACCCTCCCACCCCCCTCACCCCCACTGGACAGCCCCCACCACACCCCTAGACTGCCCCCCCGACCCCCTGGACAGCCCCAAACACCCCTGGATAACCCCTCCCCCCCACACCCCTGGACTGCCCCCGACCCCCTGGACAACCCCAAACACCCCGAGACAACCCAAACCCTTATGTATACCCCCAAACCCCTGGACAATACTCCCACACCCCTGGATAGTCCTCCCACCCCCTCACCCCACTAGACAGCCCCCACCACACCCCTGGACTGCCCCCGACCCCCTGGACAGCCCCAAACACCCCAGAAACCCCCCACCTTCATGTATACCCCCCACACCCTGGATAACACTCCCACACCCCTAGACAACCCTCCTACCCCCTCACCCCACTGGACAGCCCCCACCACACCCCTGGACTGCCGCCCCGACCCCCTGGACAGCCCGAAACACCCCATGACAACCCCCCACCCTCATGTATACCCCCACACCCTGGAAAAACACTCCCACACCCCTGAACAGCCCTCCACCCCTCACCCCACTGGATAGCCCCCATCACACCCCTGGACTGCCCCCAACCCCCTGGACAGCCCCAAACACCCCTGGATAACCCCACACCCCTGGACTGCCCCCGACCCCCTGGACAGCCCAAACACCCCAGGACAACCCCCACCCTCATGTATACCACCTCACACCCTGGACAGCACTCCCACACCCCTAGACAGCCCTCCCACCCCCTCACCCACTGGACAACCCCACCACACCCTTGGACTGCCCCCAACCCCCTGGACAGCCCCAAACACCCCTGGATAACCCCCACCCTCATGTATACCCCCACCCCCTGTACACTCCCCTGGACAACCCTTCCACCCTCCTAGAAATGCTCCCACCCCCTAGACTACCCCACCACTCTCATGACACCCATGACCCCCCACCGGACATCCCTCCCACACCCCTAGACACCCCCACCCCCACTGAACACCCCCACACCCTTGGAACCCCTCCCCCAGACCAGAATCCATACCAGAAAAAACCATCACAAGTAGACCAAAACAAGAAGTAGAGAAAAATTAAACATTCACATATATAACATTCAAAACTTACTCTGAAAAAAAAAACTAAATCCAACCTAAACGACTACCAAATACACAATTACAACTACAATATTCAAATTACATTTTACACTACAAACAACTAAAATTCAATCAAACCTGTAAAATAATTTGACCACTCCACTTGTAAGTGTTTGATGTCTTGAGCAGTATAGGGTTGAGGTCATCAAATAGCTACAAATTAAAAAGGATAGTAGTTAACATGTATAATGAATAAATCAAATTGAAATATTATGGCAAAGTTTAAAAGGAAATCTTACCAGGTCAAAGTTCACAACTGTCATAGTTGTTATATTTCATAAATAAATCTTAACATATAATATCCGCATTCGATGACGCCTTATTTTTCATGAAAATTCTGTTTGAATGAGTGTAAATTAATATATTATTTTTATGTAATAAATCAAAAAGTACAAATTATAAATGGATATTTACCTTCGAATTTAAATATTTGATCTTTTCACTCCTTTTCTTTGTGTTTTTTCTAAAGTAGACCCATGCCCTATTATAAATAATACAAATGGGGTAAATTTAAAATTCATTATAATATATAAAACTATTGAGAAATTGAAACTTACTTTTCTAATATATTCATAAAACTTTCCCACACATTATCATGGACAGAGCATATCCAATAAAGTGTTTTCTCCCTTGGGAAAAAAACCCCTAACATCTAATAATCACTGATAAAAGAAAATTTAAGGTTAGTGGTTTTTTATGTTAAAAGATAACGAACTCTTTGAGAGAGATGTGTTTCATACCTCTCAAAAAAAGGCATCATCCAACATTGTGTGACTATATTCTGTTTAAGTCTTTCAGCAATATAAAGCATTCTTTGTTCCTCATCCAATGCACATGCTTCATGGGAAATCAATTGTGGGTCCATGAATCCATATACATCTTCCAGCTCATTCCTATCACAAATTTTATAAAGATACCTAATACAAAATAGACATAAGTATACATTTTTAATAAATATAACACAGGGAAAAGGTGTTAATACTTACATGGAAAAAAAATTCACCACGTTGATGCCCAACTTATCTCCAGTAACAAGCTTCATGATATCAGTTTTCATAATCCCCATAGTTACTGCACGTCCACAAACATGAGCTTCCATTGGAAACTCATAATGACCCACCAACAAATTTGAATATCTTGACAATCTGTCAAGACTACTAGAATCTGTATCTGATGTCATAGCCATTTTTCTTTGTTATTGTCTATACAATATTTCTTTACCTTTGAAGTATTCCTGTAAAAATAAATAGAAAAATATATTAGTTTTAAAATGATAAAACAACTTTAATAAAAAAATAAAATAAAAGATATAACATTCATACCTCTATGGTAATGAGTCGAAGAAGTCTGGATGGCCAAATTAAAAAATTGCCGATACTATGTCCAACTGTCGTCACCTCATCTATAGGTAATGGTACTCGAGCTGATCTATCTATAATATCCTGTACAGTGACCCTCTGATTCCCTACCTATAATTATTGATGATGAACTATATCTCCTATACAATATACCAACCCATATGAAACTATATGATGTTGAGGATCATCAACATACAACTCGCAATAAGTAGGAAGCTGCGGCGGAGGAGTAGGATAAAAAATGGGGTCCACAAGTTGAGGTGGGGGAGTGGGAGATACTGGCGGAGGTGGAGGAGTTGGAGCTGCAGTCTGAAATTGTCTTTGCATGTCTGCAAACATAGACTGTAATGACACTCTAATATTTTCATCCATCGTTGCATTAATATTATGAACTTCATCCCCCAATGATTCTATTTTTTTTATAAACACCCTCAACGTTAGAAGTTGAAGAATATGGAAAAACTTTTCTTACCGATACACCTGCCGGATATCCTCTTACATGACCAGGATGTTCGGGATTTCCCAATGCTACAGATAAAATATCTTGCCTCCCAGTAGCTGTAAATTCCCCCTGCGAGCTCTGCTCCTCAAGAGAGTCTTGTATTAATTAATTGAATATTTCTGTAATGATTGAAATTATATGAAGAAAATAGTTAACTTAAATAAATAAAATAGATTTCTTACAATCCTCTCAGATACGATTATCGATTCTTCTGAAATATATTTCCCCTTTTTTCCCATCCGAGCTCTCTTCCATTTTTCATGTCTAGATGGAGGGGATGGAGGGGCCACCTCTCCAGAGCTTGAAGTCTTAGCTCTTAGTTTTTGAATTTTTTCCGCCATCATTTGTTCTTCAAAAAATGCATACCCTCCCTGAGATAAACTATGAGGGTATACATTTTTAGATTGGATCTCCTGATGAGATTTCCTTTTTTTCTATAAATTAAGAATAAGAAATCATTAACAAAACATTAATAAGATCATTTATATAAGAAAGCTTATAAAAGTTTACATTGCCCTTACAAAAAATGACTATTTTATTCTACTTTCAAAAAACTGTCTCCATGTGTCTTCATCTATAAAAGGATATATAAGACATGGATTGTCATGACTCCTATGACCAAAAATGAAATCAGATGAGAGGGTTGATTTGAAATCCCTCCATCTCCTGGCAGCCATCGATAAGCATTTATTCCTGACTCCTCCAGTGTCAGGAATATCAAATTTTATCTGATGAAGAAGATATTAAACATATTATATATACTAGAAACATTTAAATACTAGTCAAATAACAGCAAAAGATCTTACCAAAAGCATCTCCTGCAACTAAGAGATTATCTCTTTATCCACACTTCTCCAGTCATCATAAAAAATGCTTATTTTTCTCTTAGCCTAAGTTGATACAAAACTCTTTAAATATTTTGCATTTGGACCTCTAGGAATATCATCATCATCAAACTCAATGAGTATCCTCTGATCCTGCATATGGGCAAGTGATAATTTTGGTAAACGTGTGCACCCAAATTTACCAACTCTTGAACTCTTTTTCGTAATAGGAGCACATGATGAAGATTGGGGAACATCAAGAGGACCATGTGAATATTCCTCCCCAGAGGTATGGCCAATATGATCATCTCCAGAATCACATGGTTGATCAACTAAATGATCTTTCATTATCCTTCAAATCAAAAAAACAATAATTAGTTCACAAATATACAAATTCAAATATTTTTTATACTACTATAATAAGAAAATAGAAAATTGTAAGAAGTTACGTAATAGTAAACATTGTTAATATGGTAAGCATGTTAAACAATGGTAAAGATGGTTAAGATGTTCAAGATGGTAAACATGGTAAACATGGTAAACATGATAAAACTGGTAAACCTGGTAAAGTAATTGTCACTGAACAAAAATAATAGATATATAATTCATGTAATGGTAAACATGATAAAGTAAACTAAACAAACTTAAAACAAACAAAAACTTATACTTATTTTGTTTTAATTCATGTTTTAATAAAGAAAAAACTTACAATATCTAACATTATATGAAAAAAATAAATGTAAACAAGAAATAAATATATGTTACCTGTAATTTTAGGAATGTATAAATGGATTGTTTTCCCAAATTCCTTCGTCGTGATCATTCCTTATGGAACAAACCATGTCTTAAACATGATCATCATTATGTTCTATTAATATTTACATGGAAGCAGGGATATCATATAAATCAGCATCTTCATCAAGTTTATCCTCACCAACATATTGTTTTTTCCCTTGTAAAACAACAGCCCACTGCATATCTGATTGATCTAATACATAGAAAATTTGTTTTGCATGTGTTTCCATTATAAAAGAATCAGCTGTGTCTTCCAATTTATTCAGATTAACAAGTGTCATTCCAAATTCATTATGTTTGACACTGTTATTACTGATAAAACATTTACAGTTAAAAATAGGAACTTTAATTTTAAAGTAATCAACCTCCCATATGTCTTCAATAACTCCATAATATGCACTTGATACAGAAATTGAGTTTTTGTCCTTAGCACTCGAAAAATGAATTGCTTCTGCAAACACCAATACACCACTATTATGAACTTCACTTATGTTGTCCTGAGCTTTCGTATGAAATGTATAGCCATTAATGTCATAACCGGACCATGTTATCGCATTTAAACATGGGCCACCCACTATCCATTTTAATGTCTCTGATACATCTAATATACCAATAAAGGTCTTTTTAAACCATGAAAAAAATGTTTTTTTGTGCTCATTCAAAATCCACATTTCTTTCTTCTTTGGATGACATTATTTCAACACATTAATATGCAATGTGATATACGGTTGAGCATCAGCTATGTTATTCAAGATGTATGATTCTAACTTATTCATCTGTTCAGCTGACAATGATTTTACTTTCAAGCCACGAATCCCATTTCCCTCATTATTAACTCGTTCATGGCGAGATGAAGGCAAACCTATGTGCTGTGCCGCAGCCAAGTAGCTCGTAAAAAACTCTGCAACCTCCTCAGAAATATACTTTTCAATAATGGAGGCTTCAGGTCGATATGTATTCTTAACATACCCCTTAAATATTTTCATATACCTTTCAAAAGGATACATCCAACGAAGATATACAGGTCCATAAAGCTTTATTTCTCAAACCATATGAATAATTAAATGCACCATTTTATCAAAATAAGTTGGTGGAAAATACATTTCCAATTGACAAAGTATAAAAATTGCATCATTTTCCAAAATGTTCAAATCATTCACATCAATCGCCTTATTAAAAATTGAATTTAAAAAACAACACAACTTCATTATAGTCTTTCTGACATGGATGGGCAATATTCCACGCAATGAAACTGGTAGAATTTGTTGCATCATGATGTGAAAATCATGTGATTTCATACCTATAAACTTCAAGTACTTCAAGGAGATAATTTTTTTTACATTTTAAGAATAACCTTAAGGCACTTTGATATCATGAAGACACTGAAAAAAGATAATTTTCTCCCTATTTGATAATTTATGACAAGCTGGGGGAAGAAATGTTTGTCTTCCTTTAGGAGTGGGAGCTAACTCCAAATGTATTCCCATTGATAGTAAGTCTAATCTTGCATTCAACCCATCTTTTGTCTTTTCTTTAATATCTAAAAATATTCCTATAAAACAATCACATATATTCTTCTCCATGTGCATGACATCAATATTATGTTTAACTTCATGATATCTCCAATATGGTAGCTCAAAAAATATTGACCTTTTCTTCCAAATATGTCTATCATTACCAGATTTCTATGTCTTTCCCAATGTCACATCAAGGTTTTTCACCCTCTCAAAATAAAGATTAGGGGATAAAGGTTTTAGAGAAATATCAAATTATTGTGAGCCATTGAATGCCTTTTTTAGTCTTCTATAAGGGTGATCCATAGGCAAAAAATTTCGATGACCCATGTACACTGTTTTCCTCCCATGATGCAAATGACAATATGACATCTGTTGTTCGCAAATTGGATATGCTTTATTCCATTTAACACTGTATCCAGAAAAATTTCCATATGCTAGGAAGTCATTTATAGTGAACAAAAGCACTGCATGCAATTGAAAATATTCCATTTTATAAGAATCATACACCCTAATACCATCAGCCCATAAAAGTTTTAAATCATCAATCAAAAGTGACAAGTAAAAATCAATATCATTACCAGGTTGCTTCGGACCAGAGATCATTATACTCAACATGAAATATTTGTGCTTAATACAAAATTCAGGAGAGAGGTTGTAAATTACCAATAAAATAGGCCATGAACTATGTGTGCTACTGAGGGTTCAGTATGGATTCATTCCATCTGTGCACAACCCTAGTCTGAGATTTCTAATTTTATTTCCAAATGTATAATACTGCTCATCATTTTTCTTCCATTGTGGACAATCAGATGGATGACGTATTTTTACATCACATAACCGCTCATCTGAATGACATCTTAACCTTTTTGAATCATGTGAATTAACAAATAAACATTTGAAACGATGAATTATAAGAAGATACCAAAATAAATTTGAAGGGATCTTTGTAATCTCTACATCAGCCTGTGATTTTTCTTTCACCTTATACCGTAATGTCCCACATTTAGGACACTCTGACAGAAATTCATATTCCTTCCTATATATAATACAGTCATTTGGATAGGCATATATTTTCTTGTATCCCAATCCCATCGAGCATAATATTTTCTTGGCCTTATAATGTAAATCTGGAAGATCGTTATCTTTTGGAAGAATGTCTTTCATCAATTGTAGAAGCTCTGTAAAACTTCTGTCACTCCATCCATGTTTCACCTTCAGGTTAATTAGTATTAACACCACCGACAAAACTGTAAAATCTGTACAACCAGGATATAATGGTCTTTCAGGATCACCATATAGACGCGAAACTATCGGTTCTATCTTAATTTTTTCTACTGCAATATCACGAATCATTTCTTAAATTCCATCAGAGTTACCATCTTTCGAATCATCATCATCAGTGAAATTCCGTCCAGTTTCACCATGCCAAATCCAAGGGATGTAACTCGGATTAAAACCATGACAAATAAGATGATCTTTTATCTCTCTACTTTTCAACTTCTTCATATTCAAACATTTCAGGCATGGATAGAAAAAAATGTCACTACTTGGAACATTTCATTTAGAAAATTCCAAAAATGCATTAACACCTTCCTCATATTCATTGCTCATTCGATGTTCCGTAATCCAATTTTGACTCATTATTACCTATAAAAAATATCAAAATTATAAATCTTTTTAAGATAAGACAAATATATGTTTATATGAAAAAAAATCATAATTTGAATGTAAAATAATTTTGAAATATAAAACAAATCTATGCATATTTAAAAAAATATTCTTGAATATGATTTTAAAAAGAAAATATAGTTAGATATAACAGTTTTAAATTACATTGAATCAAAGAAAACCATGGGGCCTCCAATGGTTGATAGAAAATTGGAGAAAATGGAGTAAACCTGAGAATCAAATAAAATTTAAAATAAAAACTCAAATGGAGAAAATCACAATATAAAGCCAATAATCACGACACAATGGGGTCAGGATAACTACACATATTTGAAAACCATGACATGGTCTCCCCCATAACCCATAATTTTCTCATAGTCGATGACTGGTCAAAATATATATAACCAAATATAATCACATTGAAACACTAATATCCATGAAACAATACAATCATCATTTCATAATCTCACAAACCACGATGCAGTAGTCAATCCCAACTGACACTTATCCCCCACCCCCTTGGACAACCCCCACCCCCTGGACACCACCCCCTACCCCCTTGGACACCCCCTGGACACCACCACACCCTTGGACAGCCCCCACCCCTCCTGGACACCCCCACCCCTCCTGGACACCACCACCCACCTCCAACCCCCTTGGACAACCCCCTAGGCACCACCCAACCCTCTGGAAAACCCCCCCGAATAACCCCCAAACCCTCTGGACAGGCCCCCACCCCCTTGGACATTCCCCCCACCCCCTTAGACACGCCCACCACTTGGACCCCCACACCCCTGGAATGCCCCCACCTCCATGGACTCCCTGGACACCCCCAACCCTCTAGACAGCCCCCTAACCCTCTAAACACCACCTCCACCTCATTGGACACCCCCTGGACACCACCACCCCCTTGGAAAGCCCCCACCCCTCTGGACAGCCCCCACCCCCTGGACAACCCCCCCAACCCTCTAGACAGTACCCCACCCCTCTAGACAGCACCCTCGCCCCTCCTGGACACCACTCCCACCCCTACCCCCTTGGACACCCCCCTGGACAACCCCCAACCCTCTGGACAACCCCCCAACCCTCTGGACAACCCCCACCCCTGGACATCCCCCACCCCTCTAGACAACACCCCCACCCCTCCTGGACACCACCCCCACCCCCCACCCCCTTGGACACCACCCTAGACACCCCAACCCTCTGGACACCCCCACCCACCGGACAACCCCCCAAACCCTCTGGATATGCCCCACCCCCTTGGACAGCCCCCCACCCACCCACCCCCTTGGACAACCCCCCACCCCCTTCGACACCCCCACCCCCTTGGACCCCCCCTATACACACACACACCCCTGGACTGCCCCCCCCCCCACCTCCATGGACACCCTGGACACCCCAACCCTCTGAACAGCCCCCCGAACCCTCAAAACACCACCCCACCCCCTTGGACACCCCCTGGACACCACCGCCCCCTTGGATAGCCCCCACCCCTCTGGACAACCCCCCACCCCCTAGACAGCCCCCACCCCTCTAAACAGCACCCCCACCCCTCCTGGACACCACCCCACCCCTACCCCCTTGGACACCCCCCTGGACACCCCAACCCTCTAAACAGACCCCCACCCCCCCAGAAAATCCCCCAAACCCTCTGGAAAGGACCCCACCCCTTGGACAGCACCCCCACCCCCACCCCCTTGGGCAACCCCCCCACCCCCTTCGACACCCCCACCCCCTTAGACCCCCACACCCCTAGACTACCCCCACCTCCATAGACACCCTGGACACCCCAACCCTCTGTAAAACCCCCCAAACCCTCTAAACACCACCCCACCCCCTTGGACACCCCCTGAACACCACCACCCCCTTGGACAGCCCCCCACCCCTCTGGACAGCCCCCACCCCATGGACAGCCCCCACCCCCCGGACAACCCCCCAAACCCTCTGGACAGGCCCCCACCCACCCACCCACTTGGACATCCCCCACCCCCTTCGACACCCTCCACCCCCTTAGACCCCCCCCACACACCCCTAGACTGCCCCCCCACCTCCATGGACACCCTGGACACCCCCAACCCTCTGGACCCCACCCCCAAACCCTCTAAACACCACCCCAACCCCCTTGGACACCCCCTGAACACCACCAACCCCTTGGACAACCCCCACCCCTCTGGACAGCCCCCCACCCCCTGGACAGCCCCACCCCTCTAGACAGCACCCCCACCCTTCCTGAACACCACCCCCACCCCCTACAACCTTGGACACCCCCTGGACACCCCCAACCCTCTGGATAGCCCCCACCCCCGAAAAACCCCCCAAACCCTCTGGACAGGCCCCCACCCCTTGGACATCCCCCCACCCACCCACCCCCTTGGACAACCTACCCACCACCTTTGACACCCCCACCCCCTTGGACCCCCCCCACACACCCCTAGACTACCCCCCGACCTCCATGGACACCCTGGACACCCCCCAACCCTCTGGACAACCCCCAACCCCCTGGACAGCCACCAACACTCTTGACAGCCCCCCAGAAACATGGGATTTTAACCTCAAGCTACTAGTTTTGGCATATCTAGGGATTTTAACCACAAGCTACTAGTTTTGGTATCATGCCATTATTCAAAATGAGAACCATGAACTGTATCTCTTACTAGTCTAAAATGCTCTATTATGCAATGAATCAGGTTTTAATATCATATGAAGACTTATAATAGTCCATGAAAATAAGCGACGTAAATAGATTATGGAACTACAAATAGTGATACCCAAAATAGAAACAACCAAGGATCCAAAACAAACATTCCACCATGAAAAACCATATATACTTATAAAATAAATCACACTGGTACACGTAATGGATGTATCACAATTATTTAAATATAAATTGCATTAATATAGGTGAATGAGATCATTAGTTGTCAATGACAACAAAAATTACCATCAATGTCGGGCATCTGCGAAACAAAAACAAACAAAATAGAAGTAGGTGAGACTTAGGTGAATATTGCAAGTTGATATAATATATCTGGTTATAATAAATAAGATTATGATGGAAAAACTAGGTAATAGGGTTCAAAATCGAATAATCTTACCTAGTTTAAACAAAAAATTAGCAAAACATAAATATAGACTATCCGTAAAAAAAAACGAACGAAATAAAGTCGTGGTAGGCTTACCTGAGTGTTGTGAGTGGAGATGATAGATCAAAAGAGAGTAAAGATGATAAAATATGATGGAAAAATGAGTTTAACAAAATGAGATCAAAGAGTCGATTAGGGTTTTCCGCGTGATAGAGACGAGTCGCCGGTCTTTCGATCAAAAAATCATAAATGACAATCCACAGGGCATGTTAATTTTTTAAATGTTTTATAACGTCGGCTATAAAATAACCGACGTTATAAACTATTTTTATTACATTTATAACATTGGTTATTATAATAACCAACGTTATCAATGTATCAGATAATGCATTTTTTACATCGGTTATTTTATAACTGAGGTAAAAAAAGCCGCGTGTTGGTTTTTTACGTTAGTTATATAATAACCGATGTAAAAAAAAATTCATAAACCACAATTTTTACATCGGTTATTTTATAACTGATGTAAAAACTGCCAGGTGTTGTTGTTTTAGGTCGGTTATAATATAACCGACGTGAACAATTTAGCAGGTTGGGTTTTTTACGTCGGTTATTTGATAACCGACGTCAAAAAGGCCTCAGATGCCGCCTTTTTTACGTCGGTTATTTTATAACTGCCGTAAAAAATTTGTAGATACCACGTTTTTTATGCCGGTTATCAAATAACTGAAGTAAAAATGTGGTGCTTTGGTTTTTTACGTCGGTTATAAAATAACCGACGTAAAAAATGAATGTGCAGGATTTTTGAGGTCGATTATTAAAATAACTGACGTAAAAAGTTTACTATCCGTATTTTTTACGTAGGTTATTTTATAACCGACTTAAAAAACAACGTATCACAGATTTTCACGTCGGTTATATATAACCGATGTAAAAAATGGTGACGTTAAAAAGGTTTTCTGCACTAGTGAAGTCTAAAACCTAGTTTCCTCATGTAAAAAAGCCTAAATAACACTTTTGATAATTTTGGAACATGCCCATGACTTTAGGAGACAAGTATCAACCCCATTTCATAAAAGTAAATACAAGTAGACCAACACCTTTTGACTTTGAGGATTACATGAGAATGGGCTTGAAAATTCATAAAACCACTTGGTTTGGACTTTTAAAAGCATGTTTGGGCATTAATTAATGTAATTATAGGCCCAAATGCTTCCCCCAAACAATGGTATTGGGCCTAGCCTTTGAATTCCATGATTAACCCATTTAAGTCCTCCTTCATTCTCTTGGACTAACCCTTGTCATTGGTCCACCAATTCCTCGCAATGGGTATCATGCAATCATGAACCTTCCACCCTCATCATCAATTTTGACTTCAACTCCTCGATGCCCCTTAATTCCATGATCCTCATCATATGATGTACGAGATCATCATTTTTTAGTGGGAGCACTTTTATTAAAATTCCTTAATGAAAATATATAATACATAATTTGCATCTGATAAAAAGTTTTGTTGTATATTAATGCATAATCATCATCAAACTAAACATTAAATTAATATTTTAAATAAGGAGCTTTAAGTAAGTAACTCTTAAGACTAGTTGCTTAAGAAAAGTTCTTGATCAAGAGATATATTCTATGTGTTAGAACAGTTCCTTCATGAGTAACCAAGTGTTGAAGTTATTTAACAAGAAAAATAAATATACTTATGGAATCATGAAATGATTTATTTTGGTTTCAATGGAATTAGATTACAAATGACTAAAGGAATCTTAGTCTCCACTCATATACTCAATATTATTGGTTAAGTCAATGATTTTAGTCTCATATACTCAATATGATTAGGTATGTAAAATTATATTCAATATTATTTAATATATCAATGAATTTGTGAGACTAAAAGTTTCCTTAAATTTTTATCAGTTATAAAAATCAATTTTATTATTCTGAAAAATATATGATATCAACTGTATGTTTTACAAAGTATTGTAAATATACCTAATGTTCGAAAGATGAAAAGAATTGAATATTGATTTTTTTTTTCAAGTAATAGATAAAAGGAGTTTCTATATTGATAACTTGGATGATTCAATATTGGATAAACTCATCATAAGATGTGTAAAATATCTCATTTAACTCTTGTTAAGAGATTGTAAACAATGGTTTTTTAAATTAAATGAGATGGGTGTTTTTACACATGGTTTATGATTAGTTTAATTCTATAACGTTATTTAAAGGGGATATTAAAATGGATTTTTATGGTTAGGGAATTTATCTTATTATTATTTATGAAAATTTTCTAACAATATGATTTAATTCAATGAAAAGGTTTACCTGATATTCTCAAAGTTTTGAGAATGGATGAACTAGGCATATGATGTATAGATTTTGATACTATATTGATAGTAAAAGTTGGTAAAAGATTTAAACCATAAAAAGAAAAATTAGTTGAAAATTTCAACAAAGTTTCTTCAAGAATCATATCATTGAAACCTAGGGATATCAGGAAAGGAATAATAATAATTCAATATGATTTAATTATCAAATATATACCTGATGGAGTTTTTCAAACTACATGGAATGTCCATATCTGGTAAGGATGTTACAAAAATTAATTCTTCCATTTTTGAAGGGTATGTGATACTAAATGAATATTTTACAAAATTTTGTAAATATACATGAGTTAAAAATAAAAGGGATAATTGACCGAGCTTGTAGTTTATATTCATGACATGAAGTAAATATTTAGTACATCAAGATTTAGAATGTAAAGGAATGTTTCAAGATTGGATGAATATAAGTAACTGATGTGTATCTTAATCTCAATTATCTTATATGATAAGCTAGGATGTTTTATAAAAAATGGGTTTTATAATATGATTAAATGTATATACATGTTTTATGATTCATTGGATTTTTATAACATGTTTTGATAATAATATTTGGATAAAAGTGTTTATCCATGATAAAAGTGTTTATCCAGATATTTGTTAAAATAAAAGGTAATGTGTTCCCACCATCCGTAGATTAGATATTTTAATAAAATATTCTTTATGAATGGAAGGGTTACAAACACATAGAATTATATATATGATATGGATACAGTTATTTATTTGTTAAATATTACCACTGAAAGTAAATAAATGTTATTTATTAAAACAAAAAGTAGTTTATGTTGAGTCTTAGAAAGATATTATGAAGTGAATATAATGTATAAGAGACTAGTATGAGTGTGTTTGGACTTATATAAGTTCAAAGTTAACAAATAAAATATTGTGCCAATCTGATTTTGAGTGATTTTTCACTTTATATCCTAAAGAGTTAGGATACATGACAATAAAGAAAAATGTAAATAGTTACATTTAGTTACTATGATAAAATAAATCTTAATGTTATTCTATCTTAATTAAAAAGTTAAATTCAATTTATTTACTAAAATGTTTAGGAAATATTGATAAAGTGATAATGTAAATATTTACATTATTTATAAAAGATTTCAAGGAATAAGTTTGATGGAAAAGGTTTCAAGGATGATGATTATGTACTTAGAAAGTGTTCTAAGTAGACAATAGAATATAACATTATAATATTTGATGTTATGAAGTTAAGAAGTTTAAATATAAGTTTATTGAGTTGAACTTAAGTAATATGATTCCTAAATCTCACCATCTTTTAAACTAACTTGCTTCATAGATGTTACTCACTAAGAGGTTAGTGAGATTATTATATTAGATGGTCACATAAAGACGTGATAAGAATTAAATTTGGATCTAATGTTAAAAATAAATTATTACAACAACCACATGAGGTTCATGTTATATCTATATGTGTTTTATAGTTAATAGATTGGTTATAATGGTTTTAAAAATATATCATGTTATTATAATAAAGGAAATCTCCATTTATCATTCATTCATGCATGCTGCAATTTATTTTACATGAACAGTATAATGATAAATATCCCCTCAAAGTAAAAACTCTAATTTTTCCCTAACTAATTATCATCATAGAGTATAATGGGTTGTGGTTATATATAAAGGTTATATTTAATAGATTATTATATCCGTTACAAAGGGTTGTATATGAGATATTGAAGAATAGATTCTTGAGGTAATAAGTAGAGACTTATTACTTGGACCGGTCTACTAAATTATATCTCATGGAATGTCATACATTCATAGATATACTTAAGGGTGTATGATTATTATCAATCCTTATTACCTGAGGTTAGTGAGATACCTATCATGAGAACCTTCATACTTTGATACCCTACTTATGCAAGTCACTATATGAACTTAGATAATCAAGGAGAAATTGGGTATGTTGCTGATCATGTCATCGGTCAGAGTGAAACCAAGAAGGGATTTATCCATTTTTATAACAAGGAAAGAAATCTGTCCCTTGATTGAATTAGATTGAGGAAATAAATTACCATGCTCAGTTGTTTCACATATGTTGTGTTTAACTACTTGGATAAGTGACATGTGATATGCTTATTAGATAGATGAATGACATGTGATATATTCATCCACTTGGTCAATATTTTTTGCAGAATCAAGAAAATTATGAGAGGCCTATATTAGATTGACATGTTCCATGTCTGGTGGTCGCTCGATGTCTTGAAAAAATAGATTATATAAGATAAATATGGTGTATATGATACATCTTGTGGTGGGAATGTTTGTATAGATATATGAATTTTTTAATGGAGATCACATCCGATCCCTTAGTAGATTGAGTAGCACTAATGCTTTGCTAGAGGCCACTATTTGCTTACATATATGAAATAGAGATTTCATAGTTGCTTTTAACACTGCTAAGGACCACAAGATCACACAATTAGGCCCTTGGATAAGCATAAAATTTTGGAAAAAGTGTTTGTTCAAAATGAAGAGAGTTTGATGAAAAACTGTATCTAAATTTTTTGGGATGGATTCATATAGAGTTGTGAACTTAAACATAAAGTCCTTATGTGATTTTAGTACAAGTGGGAGATTGTTAAATATACACTAATATATATATATATATAATATGATATTATATATATAAAGTTTATATTTAATCATATGCATTTTATGTGTGTATTATCATGCACATATTAAATACATGAGATACTAAATATATATATTTGATATATATATATTTATTTCTCATGAACAATTTTATTATCAGTTGCAATTTTTTATGAATGGATTAATTGTATTGACCACTCATTGAATAAGATTTAATGAATTATAGGAATAAATGTATATGGATACATTTAATATGGTCAACACATTTTCATTAAATGAAAATGTGTCATGGATGGATATATAAAGGGATGTGATCCATTCTATTGATGGAAAGCAATTGAGAGAAATAATCTCATTTCTATCTTCCTCTCACACCGCTTTTCATCATATAAGATGAAAGAACTAGCACCCATTCAGTATTTGGGTATCCCCATGATATGAAAATCCATTAGTTAGTGTACCCCCCTTGGAGACAGGTTGCTTTTGTTTACTATTATAAATCTTAATCAAGCATTCTCATTCACTGAGGAAGAATACCATTGTTTTTGGTGATTTTCAGGTATACTTTCTTCATAGTTTTATTCACATATTGATTCTCAAAGATAGATCTGACTGTTTTTGGGTTGTCTTCCACTGCACTAATCATGTGATGATTATATAAAACCCATTAGTCCTCTTAGAAAAAATCATTGATTTCCTGCCTCCAAAGGTATCCAATTATCATTTAAATCACTAAACACTTTAAGGGGATTCTAGAGGGTTTATAAGGATAAAAAACACTTGATCAAAAGAAATAAAATATTTAAAAATCCATATTCTCAAGATAATCATGCTATGTAAAATTGAAATCATGTATAAACAAAATGAAAAAAGTGTAACTTACACCGAAGATGGTTGTTGATGTTTTCTTCGATCAATTCCTGATGAAGTTCACTATAAACAACCAACATACTATTCCCTCCATGGTGTATTCATGGATTGATATAAAACACTCGATGCTCAAGAAATACCCTACCAACCATGGTATATTAGTACCTTATGTAGAAAGGGATGGAGAAGGAGAGAGCTTCAGCTGGAAGTATCGATGGAGAGAGATCGAGCAATGATTTCATGAACAAAATTCACCCATCTTAATGGTATCAGCCTTCTTATATTGATGGATATATTCTCCAATGCCCATACACATTCATGTGTTTTAGGATAATATCATAATGTATGATGTCTATATATCGTATGGTGTGATATATTGGAATACATGGTATATAATATTCCCTAGTTGTTGAATATGCACTAAAATAATTAAATGAAATATTTAATTTAGGTGCATTTATCTTCCATGCAGTTTCATTAAATGATAATCTATTGTGAAGTAATTAAATTTATTAAATATTCATTGATTAAGATTCAATGAATTAATGACAATGATAATAAATGTACATACATACATAAGTATTTCCAATGCATTTTATTTAATGAAACTCATCATGGATGACTATATAAAGGGATGCGATCTATCATGTTAGGGATAAACGATTTTGTAAGATCCCAACCTTTTTTGGAGTTGAATTTGGCTTTAATTCAGGTAATATTGTTTCCTAATTTTAGTAATTTTTGTTTGGGTTATGAATTCAGGTGTGTTTGGGTGAAATTTTGAGAAAAATTAAAGGAAATAGAACTATTCATGGTTGGCGCATGGTTAGAGTAAACCGTGCGCCCCAACCCAGCAAACCGTGCAACCCTAGATAGTGGGGGTTTGCATGGCTGGCACACGATTTGTCAAACCATGCAACCTAAAAGAAGAAACCATGAACCCTAAAAATAACAGGTGCACAGTTATGGCACACAACTAAGGAAAACCACGCACCTCTACCCAACAAACCGTATGTGATTTTTAAAGTGGCCTAAAAATTAGTTTTTAATTCCCATGAACCCACAAAACTCACCCATTTTGACCCAAACTTGGAATATTACAATTTTTAAAAATTTTCAAGCATTCTAGAGGAATTACAAGGCCTTTTAACCTCCATTATTCATGATTCGAAGCCTGGATCGAAGATATTCTCCTCTCCCGATAAGTGGATTCTATCCCGTTGCTTTCCCGTTCATGCTCTTTCCTTTTATCATTATTTTAGTGGGAAGTAATATATTGTTTTGATAGATCTAGATCTAGATTTGGGGAATATAGATATAGTCTTGCAGATATAGATTTATAATTAAGAGATCTTATTTTCATTAATCTTGATTTAGGGTTTTAAGATTCAGATCTAGATATATGTCGTTGTGCCGCTCAATTTTTGGGGATTTCCATTGGGTGATTATTATTCTAAATTTTGAGGTAGGTGTTCTATTATTCAAATCCTATAGTATTGATATCAAATATGTGTATGTTATTGTAAAATTTCTAGGGTTTATTTAGCAATTGAAATTCCAAAATTTGATTAATTAATGTGGTTAATTAATGAATTAAGGAATTATGGATTTGATTGAATAATGGAATTGTGGAATTGGGATAATTAATTGATGAATTAATTATCAAGGAATTGAATTGGGGGAATTGAGGATAATTAATTGTTGAGTTAATTATTAAATAATAGAATTTTTTAATTGTGAATTGATAATAATTAATTGGTGAATTAATTATTAGATGTTAAGATTGTGAGAGGATTAACTAAATATTGAATTAATTAATGGACTTAGTGTGGTTAATTAATTTCTGAATTAATTAATGAAAGAGATATGATTAATTAATTATTGAATTGATTAATGGGATATATATGGTAAATTAATCATTGAATTAATTAATGTACTTGGATTAATTAATTTATGAATTAGTTAATGGAATTTTGTGGGGGTTAATTGTGATAAGAAGATTAATGATGATTAATCCCAGTTGATGTGACAATGTGAAAATATGTGATAGTGAGATACATATGATGATGTGACATCTTATGATATATATGCATGATTGATAAACGAGGTTCTAGACATGACCTTCTACAACCATGACACATATGTATGATTGAGAATTGGTGTTCTAGACATGATGTACTACGCCCATGATATATCTGTATGGTTGGGAATTGGGGTGATATACATGAAGTTCTATGCCTAGGATATGTATGTATGATTGAGAATTGGGTTGCTAGAAATGATGTTCTATTCCCATGATATACATGCATAGTTGATAAATGGGGTGATAGTCATGATGTTCTACACCCAAAACATTGGAATTGGACTATGGTTCCAAGTGACCGTAATAATGAAATTGAAGTGACATGGATAGTGAAATACCATGTGCTATAATTAAATTTAAATTAAATATGTAACATGGTTCAGACCCGATGTGGTCTGAAGTATGTATTGTTGTATGGGTGTCCTCAGGAACCTAATGGTCTATGTGGTTTAATAATGATTAATTGATAATGTGATAACTATTTACTTATGCATTGTAATTATTTCTTTATACAACTAAATACACTTGTTATCAACTGGATTTGTTTTAAACATCATTGGTAGTGGACTACTAAGTTGTACTCACACCCTACTCGGGATGCCTGATTGGCACCTGAATAGACTTTATTATTACAAGACATGTTAATGGAAATGATCCTATATTAGATGGATGATTTGGGGATGGAGCATGGTTGAGGGAACTGGAAGTGTTTTGGGACCCACAAGGAGTTTTCAATGCCTTTCTTTTGGGTTTTCATTTTAGACACTTGACACATACATTAACATGACATGTTTTATGATTTATTTTGGATATTGTATGTCCTACTTTGATTGTCTTGAGATATTGGTATTTTTTATGGTTATATATATGCTTATGATATTTTTTTATTATTTATTATTCTATATTACTATGATAAAAGAGGGTATAGTCTCACCATGATCGACTTATCATAACCTTGCTACTAGTTAGCAGCATATAGCATATGTGGAGGCATGCTTGAGGTCATGTGATCGACTATATCGGGGCACTAGTGTGTGGAACTTGGGTCAGGACATTACAAAGTGGTATCAAAAGAGTTTTATTTTCTTTTTCTTTTGTCTTAATATTTGGGGGAATGGTAGATAGGAGACTAGGAAGAGTTGATCCTTGGTAATGAGCTCGTTCATAGGAGTTGCAAACCCATGTATGGGGGAAAACCCAAGTACCCAAGGTGAGATTGTTGTTATTGTTGTTTGTTCTCACAATTGAATATTATTTAACCTTGGGCGACACACTTATTGTGTGTTGTGATAATTGATGTTGAGATTTTCCGAGATTTGAATCATGTCTTGAAATGACATTAGAGTTGAGTTTACATGCATCATTCTAGGCACTTAGGGTTATTGTGACATGCATCATTTTAGGCATGCACAAAAAACGGATTATGGGTAGGTTGTTGAACTTGAACTATTTTCCTTGCTTGTGAAAATTGAACTGGAAATGGTTCCTAACATGAAATTGATAATGGTAAATTGATTAAAAATGTGAATAAATGGGTGTATAAATTAGGAACATGATATGACAATGTGTTTACCCTTGTTAACCGAGACCTAGGTGTAAGATAGTTAAGGGTAGTTATAACACCCCGATTTTGACCACGTGGTGAGGTTTGGGGAAAAGACTTATTATGACTTGTTGTGATTTTCATATTACATAAATGTGATAAAGTTGTGTTATGTGTCCTAATATGTGTTTTTGTAATTGTAGAGTTATTACTCCACTATGACACTTATTGAGAGGATGATATGAGGATATGGCTGAAGATGTTCCACTAGTAGTGGAACCTGAGGCACCAGTAGTTATGGTTGAGGAAGCAGGGGAGTAGTTTTGAGAGAACTTCACTCACTTCATGAAATTCATGGAAATATACTTAGAGAGGTTTGTGAAAATCATGTACAATCTGATAATGGAATTTAAGTTGCATGACCCTCCGACTTTTCTTAGAGAGGGTGGACCTAAAGGATTTGATTTATGGATTGAGTCTATCCAGACTATACTTGACCATTTGGATACTCTGACTGAGAATAGAGTCAAACTGTCTACTTATATACTATGAGGATTAGTGAAGTGCTGGTGGGACATCCAGGCTCGACTGGACAGGCTGATGGTATGTTATGGAAGGACTTCCTAGAGAGGTTCTTGGAAAACTTCTACCCAGATATGTTGAGGCATGAGAGAGTAAATGAGTTCATGAGGTTGAATCAGGGGAGTATGTTCATGATGGAATATGATGGACACTTTACAGATTTGCATCACTTTATTCTATCATTAGCAGGAGATGAGGATACTCCAAAAAAATAATTTCATGATGGACTTAAGAGTGAAATTAAGTCCTAGGTGAATATGTTCAGGATGGAGAAGTTTTTAGAAGAGGTAAATCAGGCTCTCATCCTGAAGGGGAACCTAAAGGAGGTTTACAGTGGTGGATAAGTGGTTTCTTTTAGACCATATAGAGGTACATCTTCTGAGAGAAGGAAGAATAATTATGAGAACTTTATATAGAGTAGTGGGAAGCAGAGTGACTAGTCAGGGGGATCAGTTACTTAGAATACTACTCAAGTGTTTTTACACCAATGAGGTAAGTCAGGACACTTTTGTAAACATTGTCACCAACCACCAGTAGAGTGCCGAGCCTACGACAAGTTGGGACATATATAAAGGTTCTATAAGAACCTGAGATAGATGGTTAGTGATTGAGGAGCTAGATAGAACCAGGGTGAAAAAGGAGGATCTTCTACACCATATCAGTCTGGAAGCTGGAGTTTTACTAGGAAAGGTAGTAGAGGTAGTGGAATTGGTGCTCCTGGTCAAGAGCTCCCATATCAGCAGAGTGGTGAAACTCAGGGAAGTGAGACTACATCATAAGAAAGAGGGAAATGACAGTTTCATGCAGTGCAACCTATACTTGTGGATAGTGAGGTTGATCCATTGATAGTGAGAGGTAATATTATTTTAGCTTCTACATTAGTTAGTGTCTTATTTGATATCAGTGCCTCTCATTCCTTTATATTTGAAAAACTTGTTAATGGTTTGATCCTGGAGGTGGAGTTTGTGAGTGGGGTAATGACGATAGATACACCAATGAGAGTATGGTCTAGAGACATCTATTTTTGAAAGGGGTGTTATCTCAAGATCAAGGAGTACCGTTTTCTCTAGGATCTCTATATTCTTAATATATTAGGCTTAGAACTAATTATGGGTATAGAATATCTAGTCACATACCAATCCCACATTCATTATTATCAGAGGAGAGTGACCTTTACATATCTGAAGGGTGACAACTATATTCACCATGGAGAGTGGGATATCCAAGAAGGCTGAGTAGGTCCAATTACTTAGCAGCTCAGAGAGATCACAACCCAGGTTTCTAGTTTGTTACTGGATGATGGATGCGTGAATCAAGATGTTTTTCCCCTAATAGTGGAACTATTTCAAGATGGGTTTCTTTAAGACTTGTCAATGTTTCCACGTGAGAGAGATTGGAATTCACTACTGAGATCATATAGGGGGATGATTCAGTTTCAATTCCACCACACATAATGATACCTACAGAGCTTCAAGAGCTCAATACTCAGTTAGAGGAGTTGTAGTATAAGGGATTTATCCATCTAAGTATGTTTCCTTGGGTTTCTATAGAATTTTTTTCTAAGAAGTTTGATGGAACTATACTCTTATGCATTTATTACCATATGTAGAACCAGATGACTATAAAGAACTAATATCCTCTTTCATGAATTGATGATCTATTTGAATAGTTAAGAGGAGATTGTATTTTATTGAAGATCAACTTGAGATCGGGGTATAATCAACTGAGAGTTTGGACTTTTGATATACTAAGGACTACTCTCAAAATTAGGTATGTACTATATGAGTTCATCATAATGCTGTTTGGGTTGATGAACACACTTGAAATGTTTATGAACTTGATGAACATAATATTCCATCCGTACTTAGATCAATTTTTGTTAGTGTTTTTGGATGATATATTGGTGTATTCCAAGACTCATGACGATCTTGACCATTATCTTGACATCATCTTGAGTACAATGAGAGAGAATTGACTATATTCCAAACTATCTAAGTGTTAGTTTTTGATTGATCATGTATACTTATTAGGTCACATCTTCTCGAAGGAAGGTGTGTCAGTGGACCCAAGGAAAGTTCAAGCAGTGGTATCTTGGGAACAACTCAAGAATTTATTTGATATCCATATATTTCTGGGGTTAGTTGGATATTATTGGAGATTCATCCTAGACTTTTCTAGTTTGGAAGCACCAATTTCGGGCTTGAATAAAAGGGGATAAAGTTTTATTGGTCATAAGAATGCAAGAAGTCATTCCAAGAGTTTAAGAAGAACTTTACATCAACATCTATCTTGACCCTACCTAATCTAGGTGAGGAGTATATGGTGTATTGTGATGTTTCTAGGATTGGACTCAAAGCAATGTTGATGTAGGGAGATCGAGTTGTATCATACAAGTCTCAGTAGTTGAGGCCTCATGAATGAAAATACCCTATGCACAACCTTGAGTTAGAAACCATTGTTTTTATTTTAAGTGTTGGTGACATTATCTTTTGGGAAAAAAATTTACTATGTATATTGATCATAAGAGATTAAGGTGCATCTTTTCACAATGAGATCTAAATCTTCGACAGTGGAGTTGGGTTGAGAATATACAGTCTTTTGATTTTGAGATGACATATATGCCTAAAAAAGGAAACAATGTGGCTGATGCTTTGAGAATGAAAACTTAGTCTCAGGTAGTTTAGGAGTCTAATGCTGAGTGGAAGATGATGAATTTACTGGCTGAGATGCATGTGGTGGTTCAGGAGTGTTAGGAGCATATGAATTTGGTATCATTTTTATTGGAGTATAAACTTTTAATAAAAATCTAAGATAACTAGTATGAGGATCCAAAGTGATTTAAATTGATGGAAATCCTTGAAAGTAGAGAGTCGCCTTCTGATTGGAACATAAATGAGGATGAGATCTCATATGTCAGGAATCAGTTTGTTATGCATACGAGTATGCAAGATAAGTTGATTTAGGAATTTCATGACTTGAAGTGGGTGATACATCCAAGTGTAACCAAAATGTTCCATGACCTATGATGATAGTTTTGGTGTTTGATCATGAAAAGGGAGATTATAGGGTTCGTAACACAATTCTACACCTTTTAGTAGGTGAAGGGTGAGCATCAACAACCTGTAAGTTTTCTACAACCATTTCCCATTATAAAATGAAAGTGGGATGACGTTACCATAGACCTTGTGGTGGGTCTCTTGAGGATTCCTCAAAATATTGATGTTATTTGGTTCATTTTGGATCGACTAATGAAAGTAGCACATTTCTTGCCTATACAAGAGAATTTCTCAGGGGAGAAGCTAATAGATTTGTATGTTTGAGAGATAGTCTGTCTTTACAGGGTGTCACAAACTATAGTTTCAGATCATGTATCACATTTTATTTCATTATTCTGGAAGGTCTTGTAGAAGGAACTTAGTATATAGGTTTTATTGAGTATGGACTTATATCCACATATGGATGATTAGTCAAAATTCACTATACATGTTCTTGAGGATATGTTGTGGGAATTTGTTATTGAATTAAAAAGTTCATGGGAGAAGCACCTAGATTTGGTGGAGTTTTCCTATAACAACAATTATTAGGAAACTATATAGATGACACCATATGAGACTCTTTATGGTAGTCCATGAAGATCACCACTATATTTCATGGAGGTAGGTGAGTTAGAGTTGTTGGAACTAAGTCTCATGCAGGAGATATCAGAGAAGGTTTATCTAATTCAGAAATGAATGGCTATGTCTTAGAGTAGACAGAATTTTTATGCTGATAGATTTCATCAACCCCTGGAATTTATAGAGGGTGATCATGAATTTCTTTAGGTGTCACTTATATTAGTTCACCATAGGATACAAAGATAGGGTAAGTTGATGCCTAGGTTTATTGGACTGTTTGTTGTTGTGGAGAGAATCAGGCTACCATACTGATTAGATCTTCCATAGAAATAATGTGATATGAATGAAATTTTCCATGTATCAAAACTACAATAGTATCATCCCGATCCTTATCATGTGATCTACGTGGATGATGTTCAACTTGAGATAGATGCGACCTTTAAGGAGCATTCGATATGTGTGTTGTATCGTAGTTAAGAAGTGTTGTGGGGAAAGACCATGCTGACAGTGCATATGTTGTAGAAACATGGATGTGTATATGAGGATACATGGGAAAGGGAAGTAGATATGCAGGCTCAGTGGCCTACATTTTTTGTCTTGGAATCTTAGAGAAGCTTGGGAGTGCAGCTCGAGGATGAGCTGTTATAAGGTGGGGAGATTTTAAGATCTTGACCTTTTTTGGAGTTGACTTGGGTTTAAATTTAGGTAATTTTTTATCCTTATTTGAGTAATTTTTGTTTGGGTTATGACTTAGGGAGTGTTTGGGTGTAATTTTGAGAAAAATTGAAGGAAATAGGGATGTGCATGGTTGGTGCACGGTTGGAGAAAACCGTGCACCCCAACCTAGCAAACCATGCAACCCTGGATAGTGGGGGTTCACATGGTTGGTGCATGGTTTTTCAAACCGTGATCCCTAAAATAAGAAACTATGAAACACAAAAGTAATAGGTGTACAATTAAGGCACATGGTTAGAGAAAACTATGTGCCCCTACCTATGAAATAGTGCGTGATTTTTAAAGTGGATTGAAAATTATTTTTTAATTCTCCCAAACCCCCGAACTCACCCATTTTAACCCAAACCCAGACCCTTACAATTTTTTATGATTTTAGAGCTTTATAGAGGGATACCAAGTCCATAACACCTCCTTTATTCATGATAAAAATCATGGATCAAAGATCTTATCCTCTCCTAGTAAGTGGATTCTATCCCATTGCTTTTATATTCATCCTCCATCCTTCTCTCGTTATTTTGGTGGGAAGTAATCTTCTATTTTTCTAGATCTAGATATAGATTTGTTTAATATAGATCTAGGATTTAAAATCTAGATTTATAATTAATAGATATTTTTTTTCTTTAATCTTGATTTAGAATTTTGAGATTCAGATCTAGATCTATGTCATTGTGCCACACAATTTTTGGGGATTTCCATTGGATGATTATTCTTACACATTTTTAGGTAGGTGGTCTATTATTAAAATCTCATAGTCTTGATATCAAATATATGTATGTGATTTTAGAATTTATAGAGTTCATTCAGCAATTGAAATTTATAAATTTGATTAATTAATGTGGTTAATTAATGAATTGAGGAATTTGAGATTTGATTGAATAATGGAATTATGGAATTGGGATAATTAATTGATGAATTAATTATCAAGGTATGGAATTGGGGAATTGGGGATAATTAATTATTGAGTTAATTATTAAATAATGAAATTGTTGAATTTTAAATTGTGAATAATAAATTGGTGAATTAATTATTATATGTTAAGATTGTGAGAGGATTAATTAATTTTTGATTTAATTAATGGACTTAGCGTGGTTAGTTAATTGTTTAATTAATTAATGAAATAGATATGATTAATTAATTGGTGAATTAATTAATGGGCTAGATATGGTTAATTAATTATCAAATTAATTAATGGACTTGGATTAATTAATGGAAGTTTATGGTGGTTAATTATGATAAGAATATTAATGTTGATTAATCCTAGTTGACATGACAATATTAAAACATTTGATAATGTGACATGTTATGATATATATGCATGATTGATAAACAGGGTGCTAGACATGGTGTTCTATTCCCATGACACATATGTATGACTGAGAATTGGGGTGCTAGATATAACGTTCTATGACCATGATATATATGCATGATTGGGAATTGGGGTGCTAGAAATGATGTTCTACACCCATGATATGTATGTATGATTGATAGTTAGGGTGATAGAAATGAAATTCTATACCCATGATATACATGAATGGTTGAAAATTGGGGTGATAGACAGGGCATTCTACACCCAAAACATTAGCATTGGAAAATTATTCCAAGTGGCTGTAGTAATGAAATTGAAGTGACATGGATAGTAAAATCCCATGTGCTATAATGAAATTTGAATTGAATATGTAACATGGTTTCGACCCAATGTAGACCAAAGCAGATATTGAGGTATGGATGTCCTTGGGAACTTAGTGGTCTATGTAGTTTAATAAATATTAATTAATAATGTGATAATTTTTTACTTATGCATTGAAATTATTTCTTTATACAACTTCATACACTTTTTATTGACTGGATTTGTTTTAGACACCATTGGTGGTGGCCTAATGAGTTGTACTCACACCATACTTGGGATGTATGATCAATACCTAAATAGACTTTATTATTATAGGAAATTTTAAGGGAAAAGGTCCTTTGTTAGATGTATGATTTGGGGATGAAGCATGGTTGAGGGAACTATAAGTGGTTCGGCACCCGCTAGGAGTTGGCAATGTCTTTCTTTTGGGTTTACATTTTAGACACTAGACACGTACATTATCATGGAATGTTTTTTGATTTAGTTTGGATATTATATCTCCTGCTTTGATTGTCTTGAGATATTGGTATTGTTTATGGTTATATATATGCTTCCTCTATTGTTTATTATTTTTGATGGTGTATTACTATAATAAAAGAGGGTATAGTCTCCCCATGATCAACTTATTAGACCCTCACTGCTAGTTGACATCCTCTAGCATACTAGGAGGTGTTCTTGAGGTCATGTGACTGACCAGCTTGGGGCACTGGTGTGTGGAACCCAGGTCGAGACATTACAGATTGTGAGAAAGCCTCTCAATTATCTCTTCTTCCCATACTACTATTAATTATTTGAGATGAGGGCACTAACACCCCTTTAGAATTCAGATATCCCCACGATCCGATCACAAATCCATTGGTCAGTGTCCCCCCCAAAGGTAGAGTTCTTTTTTTTATTGTTTCACGATCTCTAAAATTTCCATGATTAGTTTTTTCACACATGATGTGTTCAACTACTTGGATAAGTGACATGTGATGTGCTTATTAGATAGATGAATGAAACTTAATGTATTCATCCACTTGGTTTGTCTTTTTTGGAGAATCAAGAAAATTATAAGAGTCTTATACTAGATTTACATGTTCTATGTCTAGTGGTCACTCAATGTCATAGAAAAGGTATTACATAATATATATATATATACGATTTATATGATATATCTTGTGGTGGAAATGTTCATATATAGATATGAGTATGTTTGATGGAGATCGCATCAGACCCCTTAGTAGCTTGAGTAATACTGATGATTTTCTAAAGAAAACTCTTTTATTAGAACTTTTAAATAGAGATTTCATAGTTGTTTTCAATGTTTCTAAGGCTTGTAAGGTAAAAAAGTTAGGCCACAGGATAAGTATAATTTTTTAGACAAAGTTTTTGTTTAAAATGAAGAGAGTTTAATGAAAAACTGCATGTAAAAGAGTTTGGATGGATTCACAAATAGTTGTGAAGTTTTTCACAGATTCCTTATGAATTTTAGTAAAATTGGGAAATTGTTAAATATGTACTAAAATAATTAAATGGAATATTTAATTTAGGTGCATTTATCTTCCACATAGTTTCATTAAATGATAATCTGTTATGAATGGATTAAATGGATTGAATATTCATTGAATAAGATTCAATGAATTAATGACAATGGGAATAAATGTATATGGATAAATAAATAAGTTCAATGTTTTTAATTTAATGAAATTCATCATGGATGGATATATAAAGGGATGTGACCCATCCTATTACAGACAACTGATTTTGAGAAATCCTCTCAATTTTCTATTTCTCTTGCACTGTTGTTCATCATCTGATATGAAGGCGCTATCACCCCTTCAACATTCGGGTATCCTCATGATACGATCAGGGATCCATCGTTCAGTGTTATACCCTAAAAGGTAGGGTGATTTTGTTAACTGATTCATGATCATTATCAAACATTCTCCTTCTCTAAGGAAGAAGAAGGTTGTTATTGTTGGCATTTTCCAGATACACTGTTTTTATAGTTTTATTTATTCGTTGATTCTAGATCCTATTATATTTGGGTTGTCTTCCACTGTATTTGGTCATGTGACGATCATATGAAACACATCACTAGGATGGTGATATCATAAGGTGCAGTATGGTGATAATGCACCACTATCTATCAATTGTATTGTATGACTTGGTTGAATCATTATAGGTTAATCATAAATTATGATTAACATGGAATTATTATTGTTGACGTGGTTGAACATTAATCATTTTCATTTGAATGATTCTTTATATTAACTATAATTAATTTATACATTTCATAATATGAACCATATGTGAGATTCAACAGTGCATTTGAATAAATGCATGGATGATCAAAACCATTTACTCATACGTTATAATGTAAGAGTAAATGCATGCATACATAGGGACTATCCTCAAGGGATATACAAAGAGGTCGATGCCATTGGGATGTTTTATCCAAGATTTCACAATCCTTCTACAAAATCTTCTAAGATCACATCCTCCATCTCTATTTATCATTATGAGAAACTAGAACACTATGAGAGTTATGGAGAATCCCACCCAAATACTGGATGATTCAGTCAATCTGTGGATACACCTCAAAGGCAAGAGTAATATGGTTGTTCCTCAGTGATCTTCAACAACCACTATTTCTGAAGAATATAATCAGTGTCCAACTTCAATGAAAGGTACATTTTATTCATTTTATATTTACATTGTTTTGGTTTTTTAAAGCTTCATGATCTTGGGAATTTGAGGTTTTTACTGTCTTCTATGGCCTTAAGCAAGTGTTGTTTGATCCTTAGAAACCCTTAAATGATATTTGATCCTTTCATATTCTTGATTCACAAAATCATGTTTAAAGTGAAGAAATTATGTATACCATATTGAAGTCATATTGCATATTGTTAAAAATGATATAAATTTTGTTATACAGTTGGCTATACGATGTGTGATATCATAGGTCGTGATATACCTATGTCATATGATATGGGATGTCGTAGACGACTACATGGTACAAATCCTATGGTTCCCAACGTATCATAATAGATGTTAAGATGAGTCATATCGTGTTGTAGAGATGGTATCAATCCTATCATAAAATACAATTCATTAACCATTGAAGTAAATATTACAAATCGAGCATTATATACCATAAAATATGATGGATAATAAAGCATGCTACAAAATAAGATATAGTGGATATCGTATAATATGATATACATAAAAATTTATTTTTTCTATATCAATAATTACGAATTATTTTTTATAAATTATAAAATTTTTATAAATTATGGGGAATGATAATTATATATATATATTATAAGTATAATTTATAAAGTGTTTATAAATTATAAAATAATTCATACATATAAATAAGTTTATATTTAATATTCTGAATTGTTCATAATATCTAATTTAAAATGTTTAAATTAAATTCCTTATTTGATAAATTATTTAAACCATGTCAAAAAAAGTTTTAATAATTGACATGATGAATGTTTAAATATTATTAAATATGTGATATTTTAATTATGTTAATTGTTTACATAATAGAATTGGAATATAAAGTGTTTATATTTCATTTAATATCATATATTTAAGTAGAATACCATGTAAAAGGAAAATATAAAGGAGTTCATATTATGAATAAATATAAAGTTTTTATATTTATTTTATCATGAAATGTCCATGGTTCATGGCTAAAATTAAAAATTATTTATAATTGCTTGATTTATAAATTGTTCATAAATAGTTTATTTCATGATTAAATGTATAAATTGTTCATTTATTTATTTTATTCCCTTGTTTATTATTTATGAATATGTTTTTTATATTCTGAATTGATGTATGTTTCTGTTTAAAGAGTTAAACTGCTTTTATAAATTTTCATACACATATATAAGGAGTTATATGCTAGGTATGATAATTGATTTATATTTATTTTGACTTGAATCTAGATTTTATTAGGTTATGAGTTGAATTTAAAGGTTGATTATAGTTTATAAATATCATGTGTTAGAATTATGGTGGAATTGAGGCCTCCCTCATGTAAAGTATCCTTGAATAGAGGGACTTTGAGTTAGAATTTTGACTGATATGAAGACTTATGCCTTTTCTAGAAAGAGGGGGTATACTATTTGTCACTCCAAGCTTACTCTCATGGGAATTTTTGATTTCATATGATTCTAATACTCTACATAAAAAATGTTCCATGTAACTTATACATGATATTCATTTGGATATATATTAATATAGTTTCATTTTAATTTGGGTCAGTAACACAAGCTATGAGTTATGTAAAGAGTCACACATCAATATAGTTTGAAAATATTGATTTGGTGGATGAAATAGATATTCCAAAATAAATCATTAGAAACATGAATACATGTAAAGGGAATACATGAGATATGATAATGAGATCAAATCCCCTTAAAAATATTAAGTGTTATATTCCTTTCAAATAAAACACTTATCAAGACCTTGACTAATCGACCGAGAATGTTCTACCAAAACAGGGTGCCTATGGATTATCTCGTGTAATGAAAACAAGTAATGAGGTGACCCTTATAGTTAGGTGCCTCATTTTTAATGTTTTATTTGGGTTACAATTAGATAAGAAACCCTTGGGAAGGATACCAGAGGAATGAAATTGAGTTTACGCATATGATGGATCGGGAAAAGAGTTGTCCACTCAACCATACAAGAGTAATATATGATATGATTGAAATAATAACCCACTTAAATAGCCAAGTGGTGAGAGAAACACTAAAGAAAAATCACTTCTTTGTGAAATATGGATCTCATCCCTCTAATTTATATGATGTATTTAAAGTGGTCATTGTTTTAGTGGGAACATATTTAATAAAAATTCCTTCTTGAATAAATTTAAAACACGATACTCATTTGATAAAAACCTCTGTTGTAGATAAAATAACATCATCATCATACCAACTGACCTTGGGATCAATCCTATAGAAATAAAAATATTAATTCAAGAAAATTATTATATTAGTATAAAACTTAAGAATAATTTTTAAGCAAGGAGAAAATTCTATGTGCTAGACCCACACTTTCCCAAGTAACCAATAGTTGAAGCTGTTCAAATATTGAATCTAGATACTTATGAAAATCATAGAATGAACCACCTATGGTTTAAAAGGAATCAAATTAAATATGACCATAAGAAATTTAGTCTCCATTTATATACTCAATGTGATTGAGTGTGATAATGACTTTGAGAGACTGAAGGTTACCTTCAAGGCTTATCCTAACTATGGAATTAATTTTTTATCACCATTGGAAATGTTTCTACAAAGATAATGATTTTAATGAAAGGTTTAATTTATTTTCTAAATGTGACGAGGATAGATGAACTAGGCATAAGATATCCAGGTTCTAGTGTCTTGTTAACAATACAATAGGGTAAATGTTCAATCTATAAGAAGAAGATTGGATTTTTACAATAGTCAACTTTAGTAATTGAAACCTAAAGGTGGTTATAGGAAGGAGAGTTACATTTCCATTGGATGGAAATTTAAAAATTTCCTAAAGGGGTTTCAGATACTCCATGGAAAGTCTACATCAGGTATTAGTGTTATATAATCAATTAAATGATTTTAAAAGCTATCTAATAACAAATGTATACTTTAAAAATATTTTAAATATATAAGAGTTCAAAATCAAGGAAATAATTGATGGATATTATTGTTTTCATTCAAATTATAAAGTAAAGGGCTGTTGAATCATGGATTTGAATGCAAGGGAATACATTAAGACCATATTGATTGTAACATCCTAACCTAGGATCCACTGAATCAGTGTTTTGAGATGGTGTGCTACATGGAATTAGGCATGCCTCCCTATACGTCAAAAACTGTTGACTAGTAGCGAGAGTCTATTGGGAAATAGTGGGGAGACCATACCCTCTAATAATAATAATAACAATAATAATAAAATAACATTGTAGAAGTAATAAACCATACTCAATGGAAGAAAAATAAATTAATTACATTAGTGAGTCAAAATTACTCCTACAATACATACCAAATAATATCTACATGTCCATATAGTCATAATAACCATGCAAGATCACCCATGGGATGATCATATAAGTACGTAAGTAAAAACCCAAAATAAAGTCTAGCCCAACATAGAATAACCACTGGGTCCATCTTCTAAAAACCATGCCATCCAACCCATGCACCCTCGGCACATCCCATCTCACTAAGGTCCAGACCATGAGCCTGATCATTTTACTACAATAAAATCCATAAAGTATACATGCATCCCAAGGGGCCTGTGTAGGGTGTGAGTACAAACTCAGTAATCCACCAACAACTTGTGCCTACCTTACATACTTAAATATACCAATGTGTGAAAAACATAAATAAACATACATAAACAATAATAAATCATTTATCACATAACCCACATCACCTGTGTTTAACATCTACAAGAAAGCCTTTACCCACTTCAACCATTGCCAGAGTGGAACGATGCATCCTCTATTTGTTTGACCAGAAGAACCCTTGGACTTCCAACCATTCACCTACCACATGAAACCATTTGAAAACTATTACTATAATCACAAAATGTCACCACCTACCTACATATCTAGTCATTTCCACCAAGTTAACCCAACATCCAAATGACACAACCATAGAAATATCTCAAGACCATTAGAATTCCACTTATTAAATCACCACCGGCTCAACAATATGAAATCCTAAGGAATAATGATCCCCATCCTTAAATAGTCCTAAACCATCAACCCTAGAATAAAATTGAGCCCCAACCCCCAAACTATGGTAACAAATACCATCAACCATGGATTTCTATAGCGAGAACCTTCTACGAACTGATGGTCATCACTATCCCTTATGTTGCGAGATCTACAGAGGCCTCCACCCACAACAAGTGGCCAAAACCACCTCACTGGGACCATATATTATGTGAACACAACATTTCTAACACTCTTGACCAACCATAGTGAGCGGAAATCACCAACAACCTTAATTAATAACTTCGGTAAACCTTAGTCACCACCCAATCTAGTGATAAACACCACCCAAGGTCTCACGGGCCATGCCCAATGCATTCCCATGGAACCAACATAGCCATAGGCTTACTTTAATAAATATACATAATTGGAAACATCCTTCCGAACCAACCAAGGAACCCCATTTCATACCTTCCATGTCATACTAGGCTTAAACACATTATGTCACATATGTAGGTGCCCTTCAGCACCACCCAAGGACTATATAAATTAAAAACAGCATAAAACATGTAATACTTGGACTAACCCACTCATTCCTATTTAATACACATTTCATAACACATGTATAAATAGGATAAATCTAGAAACCATCTACCTTATACCCACAGATTCCTACTCATCAAAGAATAACCTTTGATTTGACTTCAAACCGAGGAAATCAAAAAACCAGATAAAAGCCCTAAAAATAGGATGGAACACCATAAATGATGAAATAACTCAAGAGAAGAGAGAGAAATAAAATTAAAAGGAATAAAAAGTGTCAACCTTACCCCAGGATACCTCCTATAATGAACAAAACCAAAAATAGGAAAGAGATGAGGGAGATCCACTCCTTAGATTCCTAAGTGCAAAGGAGAAGAGGAACCAAATTACTCCCTGTATTAATATCTATTCCCCCTCCCTATTTTATTTTTATTTTTATTTGTTTTTTTCCTATAAAAACACTTTAAGGGTGTGAAACATAGGTTCACGCTGTGAATACCTCAGGTATGGGGTATTTTCCCCTGTCTAGAAAGTTCATGATGTTAAAGGCTGCAGGCTGCAACCTTTTCATCCTCCAGGTTGTCTAATTAAATCAGAACCTCCCCCAGGTCACTCATGACCCCTAAAACACTTAAAAATACTTAAAACACATGAGTTTAAGTCTTATTTAAGTGGATTATCACATTCCATAAGATCCTGGATCTTACAACCTCCCCACCTTATAATAGCTCATCCTCGATCTATTTGGACACATGTTGACTTGATCTCTAACTCATCCCGAGAATCCTTATATCTATATTATTTTATCATGAGATGATACCAAACATATCCATCTCATTTCTAACATCTTAGATTACCTCAGTTACTCACTCAATAGGATAATTACTCCTATGGAACTCCACACCTTAGAAATTACCTATCTGGTCGATTCCTGACCTATTTCCCAAAATCCTGATGGTTCCACACCGACCATTCCCCTGGACACACACACACCAACCATCACATACCATCAGTCATGAATGTTATTAAGTTCTTATTTTTTCATTCGCATCACATAAGACACCCATAAGGTCCTGCATCACAGCCGATGCCTCAAAGTCTCACATCACGCTTGATTCCCAAAGGATACCACATCATATATAATGCCTAAAAAGTTCCCTAATGATAAGGAATCCCCTAACAGTCATGAAACATTCTAGATTCTCACATATTAACCAGAACCTGTTTTATTCTCCTACCATATGTGCACCTCATGCACCAGTGTTATTCATAAAAAAAAAGAACATGATCGCCCTCATGGCATGCCTCTAACTATCATCAACACCCTATCCTACTATAAAGCTGTCATCTCACCCATGTTCAGTTGGCCTGAATCCCAACTACCTGACATCTATCCTCCCCACAGAGCTATAACAACTACCGACCACTACCCCCACTACTGGGTATCACTCTCCCTACCATGACCTACACATGCAGTCATATCCTAGCTACCCACTCTCAGTATTACCCCTAGTCCTACCATAGATACCTGAGTCTAACTCAATCCATGACTCCCAGCTGCTTGAGACATCTTCAGACAAAACCTCTATAGATGACTCATCTATCCAAACACCTGACACTCCTTTGGTGGTCACTCACACTGAGTATGAACATATCCCAATTTTACACACTAAAAGAATACCATCGATGATCCAATCCTCAGTGGCCTACCCAAGTCTCTAACCTGACTTCCCTATTGATTCTCCTCATGGTCTCACTTTTGGCTACCCTATACGCCATTATCTAGCCCAAATTACACCAACATCCTTATTGTTATGGTCTTATCCATTAAATTCCCCTAAACTATAAACATCTGGTTCATTTCATTTGATAATGAGGTTAATTTGAAATTGTTCACCTTTACCTTGATGGAATACTGTAAACCATCCTTAAACCATATCACCATGGTGATGTTATCTCATTCCAAAGTGGGTGAAAAATGAGATAGGTTTGTGAACTTCCCATTATACTCCATGACTGAAGTGTCTCCCTACTAAAAGTATATAAACTTTTAATCTTGATCTTCACTTAATGTATCAAGGAAGAAATGATTGAAGAACATAGTCTCAAAGTCCTTCCACATTAGTCCCTCATGACTTTCTACACGTACCTGTACGTCCTACTAGCGCTTCTCCAACCCCTTGATCATATAAGTGTCCAAGTTCACCCTCTACCCTAGGGGTGTCTCAATCTGATCAAATATAGTCTGCACCAACTCTATCCATAACTATACCTCTTGTGGTCCAACCTCACCCCGAAACAAAGTTGGGTGATACGACTAAAAATCCACCGTCAGATATGCCCTGAACGACTCATATCCCTATGCTCCTTGGTCAAAACTCTGAATGAACCATACCGATCTCACCCTGACCTTCTAATCCAACCATAGACCCATATCTATTACCCATCGTGGCTATCCAACTATAAGGCCCAAACCTTAAACCTTACTTAATCTTGAGTTATTACAAGATTACACATTGAGTATCTTTTCAGGTTTAGAGTTTTAGAGAATTAGATCATAAAACTTGCATTACATTCCAAATTTAAACAAAGTGGTTACATAAAAGACATTATTCATTTTTCCCATCAACGGAAACATATTTAAAATAAAACATGGATTCTTTCTTGACACTTCCTTGACACTATCATCACATCATGTACCTTTCCCTTGACATGCGAAAAACATTTCAAAAACTTGGGATGAGCATAAAAAGCTCAGTAAGGGTTATAAAAATTATGGAAAGAAAACATGAGTACATATATACATAATAATGAAATCATACTTTACCCATAAAGCATAATCACTTTAACATACCTCATAAAATCATGAATAAATCATAGAAATCATAATACATATAGGTAACTTGAGGCATTCATAACATTCTTATATAGGGAGTAACCCTCTTGGTTACATTTGGAATACCCACCACAGTATATTCCCTAAATCTCTTCAGAGAAACCTTAACGTTTCACTCCTTCGCGTTACCCAATGCATTGGAGAGCTATATCGGGCTCACCCGCCCTTAGTTTATCACGAAACCACCCGTCTTCATAATAATGCCCAAGAACCATAACATAATCATAGCACATAGCTTAAGCATAAATGAAAGATAAAATTCCCAAATTGCAATAACAATATAACATTTTAAGATATTTAAATAATGAATCCATTCTAAAAACCATTTTCAAAACCATTTAAAACATTTAATAAAGAGATTTTTGAATCAAAGTGTCCCATACCACTTTGAAGCTTTTAACATTTTAAACCATTAATATCCACATAAATAAATACTTGAAACCATTTTGAAAACATGTATATTAATGATAAATATTTATAAGAATAAATCATTAAAACATTTAAAACGATATTTTAGTTAAAGGGTTTTTATCCAAATGAGAGACACTTGAATACAATAATTGAGGAATAACATTTAATCAGAACATTATAATATCATGAGAATAAATGAATTCATGATATAATATTCCAAAGGACAGTATATACACCATATAAGAGTGAATTGGTGCATAACAACAATGGAGACTCAATATAAATGTAAAATGAGATGAAATCCCATGTCAAGAAGGTATCCTTAAATTAAGGATAAATCAATATCATAATTATGTGTGAAAAATATAAATACACCCAATATAAGAGGATATTAAGTGTAAAACAATCAAAGGTCATTCACACATATTCAAAGTATGACATATTCAATAACTACATGTTGAACCCAAAGAAATCGAAATTGGGTTAAGAAGTTCCCTTGACAGCCTAATGGCGTCACATCAAGTTTTTAGAAAAAGAGTTGATGAGAGAGATAAAGGGTATCTCATCGCTTGGACATAAAATTTACGTCAATAAGGATATATAAGAACATATCCCAACATAATAGTATGTGAATTAAAAGACATAACAAAATAAGTCTTTTAAAAAGAGGAGGGTGAAATGTTCCCTTACTGACATGGGTATCTTTCGAAACATACACCCCATGAAAGAGGGAAAAAACAACATTGATGTAAATACTCATAAATGAAATCATATTAAACAATGAGTAAAATAATGGGCATTACATACACCACTTAAAGGAAATTGTGGCAAATGTAGCATAAATCTCACAGGAATAAAAGTGAGATGAAAAATCCCTTACGAAAACTCGGCAGCCTAACGGCGCCACTTAAAACTTCCAAAATGGATTGATGAGATAAAATAGGGTCTCTCATAATATTAAAATAAAGTTTACATAAAGATGAATATAAAATAACATCCCCCAACATAACAAAGAGGAGCTTAAAAGAAGTGACATAAAGGAGAGTACTTAAAAAGAAAGAGAGAAGTAGGATCTCTTACGAAAATTCGGCAGCCTAACGACGCCTCTCAAAACTTCCAAAATGGATTGATGAGAGATAATAGGGTCTCTCATAATATGAAAATAAAAATTAATGTAAGATTAATATAAAATAACATCCCAATAACAAGAAATATGATCTTTAAAAGGAATGACATAAAAGAGTGTGCATAAAAAGAAAGAGAGGAGTCAGATCCCTTACCTCAAGTCCAACTTGTCTTGTTTGTTTCTTTATATTCCTGAATAATAAACCTTGTTCAATTTATAATTGCTTAAGGACCTCCTATAAAGATTATTATTCAGTTCATATCACATATTTTAATGTTATAATAATTGGTTAATAATATGAGTTCATATCAGACGTTTTTGTTGATGTTTTGTACATGAGTCAAAAATTGAACTTGTTGGAAAATAATTTTCCATGTAGTTATAGGTACATAATATCCAGAATAGTATTGATGTTTTAAATATCATATATATCCAGTATGTATTCATTTTATACTATTCCATATCATTTGGAGATAAAAATTAAAAGCACCGTTCATGGAGACGGTAGGCCGTACGTACGCATGAACGCTACTTTCATTTTTTGTCATATTAATGGAATTAAAACAAAATGAGATATATATATATATATATATGTTATAATTACAGAATGATATACATAATTTAGATGTAATATATTACATATATATCCATTATATATATGTACTTATAATAGTACATAACATTTTGAGATAAGAAATGAAATGTACCGTTCATGGAGACGGTAAGCCGTACGTAAGCATGAACGATACTTCCATTTCTATTTCATATTTAATGGAATTAAAACATAATGATACATAATAGTATTTTAATTCCAGTATGGTATCATATATAATATCATTAAATATATCCTTTATACATACCACATATGGTATTAACGAATCAAATCACTTTGAGGGGGCGGTAGTCCACACTTCCTTAAATGAAGATATCGCGTTTACCCATAATGGAAACCATAAAGGTATGAAATAAATGAAAAATACATAAACTTAAGTAAAACATAAACATATTATATATCATATATAAATATAGTGTCATCCTAATGGCCACCTTTGAAGGTTTTAGAAGAATGTTGAACAATCATCGTTTCGTCAGGCAGAAATTCTCCATCCACAGAAACAATATGTTCTTTAACCATTAGATGTAGTTGTGTGTAAGTGTAGCTCTAATACTTATTATAAAAACATCCTAGTATATTGAAGATACTGTATTTGTTACAAAATAAATTAATAAAAAGAGTTTAGGGGGTTGGAGAAGCAAAATAAAACAAAAGGACACAAGTGAAGACATTACCTTAAAATCGGGTAACTCCCTTTGGTTTGAGCTCAAAGGCTTCCTTGGTAAGACTTATTCACAAAGTGAGGATTCAAGGAGTTATATAAGGATGTGTATAGACAAAATGGGTAGGGGTTGGCCGAGCCAAAGGCTTTGGAAGTGTGGGTAAGGAGGTAGAGGTGGGGGCCTTTTATAAGAGGAGAGGAGGGACACTCTTGGAAAGTAAAGAAATGTTACTTTATTTGAAAATGATTTTAGGATTTAAAAGGTCCCACATTGATATATTTCTAGTATAAGTTGATAAGGTTTTGAAATACACCCATAAAATAGGTTTTGGACATGTGTAGGTCTTATATTTTACATTATCTTTCCATTTTATTTAAATCGTTAAATAATGAGGTCATCGCTGCATCATCATGATGTCATAAATAATTTAATTTATTTGATGTATAAAAATTATAAAAAAAATATCATGATGTAGGAAATATTTTTAGCTTTCTAATTAATATTTATAGTCCAAAATATCATTTATTTAGACAAAATTAAAAATATTTTACTTAGGTGATACATTCTTTGTTACATTTAACATTCTTTAAAAATAAAAAGATAAAAAGTAACTTTCTCAAAAAAGTGATTCCATGGGGCCCCCAAGTTTGGAACAAGGCATACCATGGTCGGACATGAGACAACCAGTAGCCTTAGGAAACATTTTGTGGTCATTTTTAATTATTATGATATTATCTTATTATCTTTAACTACCCGATTACTCATTAATCAAGATAATTAAAGATAATTACCGTCGTTACTATTCATAATGTCCAAAAACAAAAGAGTCTTAATTAAATAATTTGGACCTTATGATTACAAATATGTAATCCATTTTACCAAATTCCAAACAAATAAATTTCAATAATTAATTTAAAAAAACTTTCCATTGTCAAAACAAATAGCGGGTTTTTTAGAAACATCATTTATGAAAAGTTTGGTACTTGTTTATGCCTAATTCAAAAGTGAAATTAATCCCAATGACCATAATTGAAATACATGGTAAAAATATATTCTAATTACAATTTAAAACAAATTAAAAATATAATATAACCATATAATTAAATTATATGAAAAAGCAGTTTCGATGTAAAATGCAGTATTTTTCACTATTCATTGAAAAATGAACATTGTCAGAAAAATACCAAAAATTAAACCAAGGTAAATTTAAATGTCCCAATCATAAATAATATGTTTATTTTGAAAAATATATCTTATAAAATTGTCAAAAAGTGGATTTAAAAGGGGTTCTCCATCAAAAGGCGGTTAATCGACCTTTTAAAGAATATTAGAATGTTTACGCTTAAAAACTGGATTCATTTGCATTTTTAATCCTCTAACATTTATTAAAAAAAGTAAAAATATTTGACAAAAATATATAATCATTTTTTAGTTAGTTCTGTTCATTCCTGCCATTACAACGGTTAGGCGTTAACTACCATTTAAAATAATATTATTTTATTATTAGAGTGCAACGTAAGATTTCAAAGAAACTTGTTGTTGCATATTGGGTACGCCATCGAGCATAGCGTTCCCTTTAAAGTAATATTAATATTTTATTCACAAATATGGATAAATATAAAAATTTCATATTCTTTATTTACCTGGGGTGTTACACCAACCTTCCTTGAATCCTCCACTAATGGATCATGATCATCCCTAACCTCAGGGTCCTTATCTTGTGAATGCCCTAGTGATACCATATCTATGTCTCCCTGATGCTCAACTGGATCTCATCTAAGAGGAATCATGTTGAGAACCAAATACCATTATCAACACCAATAATAATAGTCCAAATATCACAAATAGGGAAATCTATAATAGGTAGTACATCTCACCATCCTTACACTTCACTACGACACCCATATCAAATATCATTTAGCCTAATTCCCCCATGCCTCACCATATCATAGTTATACATCACATACTTGATATACACATAGGATCACATACCAATCACACCGAGAACCACATACCTGGGATGGTTGAGTAGAATTCCACTAAGAGGCTATATATGAAAACATTTTTTAGCCTGTTTTTTACACTTTAAACAACCCAAACCATTTCCTTTATTTCAAATTCCAAGCAACAAACAGAAGAACACACACATATGTCATGTGATCCAAATGCCTACCATGATGTATGAATACTCCCCTCTTTCCTTCTAGGCCACGAGTCTAAAAAAACCAGTAAAAACAAATACAACACAATAAAAATAAAATAGATCAACTGTAACCATGAAAACCAAGAAAAAATCCCCTTTAACCAAGTAACATGGACTTTAGTTCATGCAGGTGATAGCCAAACACACAACACAACCTCCATGAAAAGTTATGATACTTTCTTAGGATCTAGTCTACCAAATCCCAAATGATATACCATTTTTAAAAACCCACCTTTAATACCGCTTGGAAACCATCCGAACAATGTTACCACCTTTTTATATCCAAGATTTTTGATGCTATAAGGAAACACCAAAAAATAGCTCTAATACCACTTTATAACATACTGAACTGGGAGACACTGAACTGGTTCTCCAGGATGGTTCACCACATGACCTTAGGTTCACCTCCCCATATTCCAAAGGCTTATGACTAACAGTGAGGGACTATTGGGTGATAATGGAGAGACTATACCCTCTGGTAATAATAATAAAAATAATAGTAAAATAGAACCATGGAATCAATAAACCAAACCCAGTGGAAGAAAAATAAATCAATTTCAATAACAAGTCAAAATTAATCCTATGATACATACCAGTTAATATCTACATATTCAGATAGTCATAATAATCATGAAAGATCACTTTTGGGATGATCTTATAAGTACATAAGCAAAAACCCAAAACAAACTCCAGCTCAACATAAAATAACCATCAGTTCCATCTTCCAAAAACCATGTCATCCAACCCATTCACCCTTAGAAAATCCTATCTCACTAAGGTAAAAATCACGAGCCTGATCCCTTTCCTATAGTCAAAGCTATAAATTCAGCATGTTTCCCAAGGGGATTGCATAGGGTGTGCGTATGAACTCAGTAATCCACCACCAATGTGTGCCTAACTTACATCCATACATATAATAGTGTATGGAAAATAATAATAAATGAAAATAAATCACACATCACATAAACCACTTAACCTATTTTCAATAGTTATAATGGAGCCTTTACCTTCATAAGCTATCATCGAAGTGGAACAATGCATCCACTATCTTTCTGAGTGGAAGAACCCTTAATCTTCCAACCATTCACCCACCACACAACACCACATGCCAACCATTACCATAAGCACAACATGATACCACCTATCTTTGCATCCAAGTAGTATCACCAAGTTAACCCAATGTCCAAGTGACATGACCATATATATATCTCAAGTCCACTAGAAATCCAATTATTAAATCACCATCAGCTCAGCAGCCCAACATCCCAAGGCATGACGATACCTTTCCTTTAGTAGTCCTGGACCATCGGCCTTATCATAACAACGATCCTCAACCCCCATCTGATGGTAACATAGACTATCAACCATGGATTTCTATATTGAGAAATTCCTCTGAATTGATGGTCATCACCATCCCATATATCGTGAGATCTACAAAGGCCTCCACCCACAATGAGTGGTAAAAACCACCTCACTTGGCCTACATCCCATGTGCACATGACCCCAATGACGCTCTTAGCTAAAAAAGGTGATAAAAAATCTCTAAAAACCTATGAAAAAACTCTAGAGAACCTCCATCACCACTAAATATAGTGATCAACATCACCCAAGGACTCACAGGCCATGCCCAATTCATTCTCATGGAACCAACACAACCATAGGCTTACTTTAATAATTATGCATAACTAGAAACATCCTGTCGAACCAACTATGGAACCCCATTTCATACCTTCCATGTCATTCTTGGCTCAAATGAACTCTATCACACATTTAGGTACCCTTAAGCACCACCCAAGGATAATAGAAAATAAAATTAGCGTAAAATAGGTCATACCTTAACAACCCCACTCATGCCTATTTACTACACATCGCATAACACATGTATAAATAAGATAAATATAGGAAATAACTACCTTATACTAGTATATTCCTACTCTTTAAATATTGACATTTGATTTAGCTTCAAATGTCAGAAATTAAAAAACTAGATAAAAACCCTAAAAATAGGGCAGAACACCATAAATGAAAAAATACCTATAGAGAAGCGATTAAAATCAAAGAATAAGGAAGAAAGAGTGTTATACTTACCCCATGATACCTCCTGTGACGTAAGACATCAAAAATTGGTAATAGATGAGGGATATAAACTCCTTGGATCCCTAATCATGAAAGATAAGAGGAGGCACAATACTTCCTGAACGAATGGCCATTCCCCCTCCCTATTCTCTTTTTCTTTTATTTTTTCCTAGAAAAACACTTTAAGGACATGAACTAAAAGTTAATGATGTGAATACTATGGGTAGGATGGATTTTACCCTACCTTTAAATTTCACACTATGACCTATAATTTCATGATGTGAAAGGTTGTAGGTTGTAGCTTTTTTAGCCTCCAGGCTGTCTGATTCACTCAAAACCTCCCTCGGGCCACTCTTGACCCCTAAAAAAAACTTAAAACACATTAAAATACATGGTTTTAATCCTTAATGAAGTGTATTCTTACATCCCACAAGATATAGGATCTTATATAGATCTAAATAAAGATTTTGTGATTTTATATTATATTTCTTATATGATAAGAGAAGTTGTTTGTTAACAAAGAGTTGTTATGAACATTATGAGATGATGAATTTAATACACATGGTTTATGATTCATCATATTCCATAACATGCTTGAAAATATTATGGGGATATAAATGTTTTATCTAGGATAAAGGATTTTATCTATATGTTTGTTAAAATATGAGGGATATAGCCCCAACACCCATCAGTGAAATATTTTATTGAATAAATTATTCTTTTTAAAAAATGATCCAAATTCAAAGAATAATATATATGATAGGGATATGATATACTACACAAAAAACATACTTTACAGTGAATTATTAATAGTTATGTTTCTAATTAAAAAAACAATGTTCTTACTAGTTTATCTTGATTTATTATTCATGGTTAACTACAATCATCACGTAATGAAATATTAGTTGCAGTTATTTACAAAACCACTGCTAATAATATTTTTAGTAGAAGTTATTTAAAAAGTGATGCTATTTAAACCCCATTATCATAGTCAAACTACCTCTAATCCGCTTTTCTCTATCACACAAATCCCTCTGGTCCCCCCTTCCCCACACAAGCCTCCCCGCCATGCCATCCCTTATCATCCTTATTTTCTTTGATAAAACTCCCCTCCCTTTTTCCTTCTTCCTATGAACCTTCTATTTTATTTCCCAATATCCTATTCTAATTATTTGAAACAACTTATCCTTCTTGATGGTGGGTTCTCATTCTCATTCTCTTTCTTCATGAATTACTTTCACTTTTATTTTCATAGCTTCTAAGCATAAGCTAAGTTCCCGAAAGCTCTACTCTTATCTTGTATTTATTATTTTCCAATTCAAACGACCTCCATGAGATTTACATACTGATTTTTCTTGCTAGGATATTTTTTTTAATTTATTTTTAATTTTATTGATTATATAATATACAATTAATTTTTTATTGATCATTAGGATAACTTATTTGGATTAGTATTCTTTTTTTGAATTGTTTTGTTTTGATGCATTCATGAATTATGTTTTCATTTTTGTTTCCATAGTTTCTTTGTTAATGAATTTTAGAGTAATAATTATTTTATTATTTCATATGAATTTTAACATATGTTATAAAATATATCTATATCATAAAATATTAAATCAAAATATTAATTTATTTTCATTATATTGCATCTGATGCTTTATTCTTAGTCAAATTTTACAAATACTTGTATTTTATTCCTAGTTATGTTTTATTTTTAACCCGATTTTATTTAATTAATGGGTATTATGTTTTTATATTGATATGTATTAATATAGTACAAGTGGATAAAATTTGGATTACTTTACCTTTGAATATACCTCAATATGATATAATGTTAGAGATGTTTTTATATTTTGGAATTACAAATCGATTTGTAGATGGAAGAATAATATATCAATGTTCTAATTAAAATTCAAGATGATGGTTGAAAAGACATAAATTTAATGAGAAATTGATATTGAAAAAATTTTCTACTGAATATATGAGATGGATTTGGAATGGGTAATTGAACATTGTAAGAAGTTCGATATGTGTCCATGACAGAATGAACAAACTATTTCCCTAATAGTGAAGAATGAAATTCATAACTTGATTAATGATGATTTTGAAACTGAAACAAAACATGATGAAGATTGTAACATATCATGTTGGGATTAATTTTAGTGGTTTTATGATCATCAGAACCAGGTATTAAACCCACACATAGTTTTCACACCTCCACCCACTAGAAATTCAATGCAATGCATAGTGAAAAACAAACCTTTGGAACTTACCTCAAATAAGTGTGCTATAAGTAGGTATACTTCACACCATAATTACCACAAAAATTTATCCTTCACATACATTCAAGTTAAAAAAATACATTTAACAAAAATATATAAATCAATAAAGTGCACAAGATATTAACATGCTTTTGACAATGAGTCCTACATGAATGGGAGAAACACTACTAATTTATCTGTATTCACCATATGATAGAAGAGATTAGAAATATATTACTAAATTACAAGTAACCTATACAAGATTTTAAATTTATACAATAAATTAACCTCTTAATCTTCACACATTAATCTCTTCTGAATCACACATATTGGTAGTTTTAACATTGAGGCCCCACACACTTATATACTAAGTGCAAACTATTTAAAAAATTGAACCCAATCCTCTAAAATCTTAGAAAACCCAAATTGACCACCACAATTTGTGTACCAAACCAATAATTTCCTCTATATCATAGAACTTCTAGAACTTCATCAACCTATCATAATCCATCAGAATATGTAAAATTATGATGGTTCAATTCACCTAATGAAGAGATCATATTATCATTGTTTTTACACCAAGTCACTCCACCTTCCACTGACCAATATCTTTTAAATGAATTTACAATTAATTAAATTCCAATGAATTGAAATAAGATTCACATTCTAATAATCTCCCACTCAAAGGCTTGTTTTAGGGAACCTTTGACAACTCTCTAACACTTTTGAAAAACCACTTCCTTAATTTACAAAATATAATGTTTCCCAAACTCATTTTATTCACCTAAGTCCCAATGAGGCATGATACTGCCTTAGGATTTCTTGAATTATCACCTTGGTGAACATATCTATTGTATTTCTACTATCTTTCACAGCTCCATTTCCCTATCTTCTAGCAAGATTCTAGATTGATACTTTAGGTCAATGTATATTTTTTAATCATAGAGCACCAATTTTTTATCCAAATAGATTACACTTTGGTTATTGAAGTTCCTTATGATTGTGAGAACCATTGAGAATGGGGGGGGTGAATCAGTGGTGAATTTTTTTACAACTTCAAATTCTTTAAAATTAACCCTCAAAACTTGTTAGAGTTTTAATACTTATCAAAATTTCATAAAAAAATAACAAGAATACAATGATAATAAAGTAATTAAAGGAATACATTATTTAAAAGGTTTGGCCATAGCATGAGAACTTACTTCCTTTCCATGGTGACTCCCATCGGTCCATAAAAATTCACTATTAAGAATAAGTGAATACAACTTAAGTATAATCAGATTATAATCCTTATATATCCTAATAGGTATGATTATACAAAATACCATTAATTTAAAAAAAATTTACTTAGAAATCCAAGCCACCACAAATATGAAAAACATTATAAAATAGCTCCTAGAAAGTTCATCCAGAAATCTCTATATGATTTCCTCTATTTGGTAAGTGTCCATTGGGTGTGCCTACCCTCATTTAATATTCTCTATCCAGTGCACCTCACTGAAACTGCACCTATTTTATAACCTAAGTACTATCCATTGAAAAAAACTATTGTGCCTAAAACTCTACTTGAAAACTCTATCTAATATTGTCTATCAGATGCTCTATCCAACTCCTATGTTCAGTGCTTCTGACCAGTATCTCTATATACTAACTCAAATAGAAGTCCCTATCATCTTGTACTGATTGAAACCTTTGTTTGATGAATCTGAAAAGAAACTTTGTATGGTATCTCTTTTTCAACCATAAACTAATCTTGGTTGGAAACTGAATCTGACACAAAATCTTCAGTGTTTCTGCTTTTTATCCTCACAAACAGTAACATTCCAAGTAATTATAGAATAAGAATTTTTCATATATATTAATATTTATGAATTAGATATTAATTTTTAATTTAAAATAGACACTTTTTCTAAAAGCGTACCCAACACACAACAATGGGTTTCTCTGAAATCTTATGTTGCACACAAGATTGAGATATACTGAAAAATAATACATTATTAATATTATTATTTTAAATGGTAGTTAATGCGTAGCCATTGTATTGGTGGGAATGAATAGAACTACCTATATTATGTTTACACATGTTTATTAAATGTTTTTTACTTTCTTCTAATAAATTTTAGGGGCTTAAAATGAGAATAAATCCAATTTTAAGCATAAAACACTCTAATATTTTTAAAAGGTAGTTTTACCACCTTTTGATGGAGAACCCTTCTTAAATATAGTTTTTGTCACATTTATATGTTATATTTGAAAAAATAAAATTCTTATTTATAATAGAGACATGAAAATTCACTTTGGTTGAATTTTTGGTATTTTTCTGATAAAATTCATTTTTTAATGAATAGTAAAAAATACAGCATTTTAATTCAAAACTGCCTTTTCATCTAATTTAATTATATTGTTAGATTATCATTTTATATGGTTTTAAGGTATATTTAGATGATTTTTTTTATCATTTAATCCAATATTTTCCATTTTAAGAAATTTCACATTTAAATTGGATATAAACACATGCCAATCTTTTGATGGTTTTTACTTTTTAAAAACACGCTTCCTCACTCCGTCAATGAGATTAACTTTAAATTAATTTTATTTACTTTTTTGAATTATATTTTCTAAAATAGAAAATCATGGTTGTAATTAGTATAAAAAATGTGATCTAATAGTATCAAAATAATTTTTTTGGTGAATAATAACTTTAGTATTTTATTTACCATGATTAAAGGTAAATTAGATAATTAAAGGTGAAAATGATATTATAATAAAAAAACTACCCTAAAACTTTTAATAATCTTATTGGATGAGTTATATCCAACCAATAAAATCCTTGGGTCGAAATGGTGGGATTTGAAATCCACTTGGGTGTGATTATGACATTTATAACATTTAATTTAAAGTAAAGGCAAAAATGTCATAATCATGTATTTTCTTACTATTTTTTTAATATGGGTTATATAAGTGATATATTAAACTATAAATAATAATTATAAAGATAAAAATATTACCTACATCATGGTAATTTATTTAAAATTTTTAGGAAATAAATAATTAAAATTTAATTATGACACAATGACGATGCAATGATAGATTTATTAATTAAAGAATCAAATAAATGATATTATAAATATTAAAATAAATATTATTTGACATAATTTATGCCATAAAATAATTTTATAGGTGACTTTAACATGTTATAAATCTATTAAATTATAATTTTCTAAGTTATCTATTTTTTTAATTTTATTTAAATTCAATGAAATAAATAGTGTAAAAATTGACATAATTGAAATTTTATAAAAATAATAATTTATTAAATTATTTAAAAATCTTAAAAATATTTTAAAATCATAAATTTAATATTATAAGGTCTAAAAGTTCATTAAGTTTACAATTATGGAAAATTTACCCCATATAAGTAAAATATATTTCTTCTTAATATTTAAAATGTCGTTACTACAATTAAAATTAAAAGAGAATAATTAAGAAAAAAACGAAAAGATAAGGTTTAAAATAAAATAAATACATGTCTAAAAATTATTTTATGAGATGATTTTGAAATATACTCATTGTTTCTTTTATATATCTCAATTTAGAGTCATTTGGATTAAAATATTAATTTATATTAATTTAATATTTTAAGTGTTTCTAAGGGTGCCCCTCCCCTCTCCTATAAAAGGTACCCACTCTTCTCTAATAATCAAACTTAAAGATCTATTTTTTCAGAAAATCACTATCCAAAAACCTTAATATAATCCCTAAACACTTTCTCGAGTCCTTAGTTTAGTCATAATACCCTTATTTAGAGGTGTTAAGGTGTTATTCAATGGTGATGAACCGAAAAAGAGATATCATTTTTAAGTGTTTCTGTTTTATTTATTATTTCACTTCCTTTAAATATCTTTATTATAAGATGAAATAATAAATCTAGTATCCTCAATATATTTATATGTTATTATGTTAATATAATCACCTAAATCCATCTCCACTTCCATTAAATGGGAAAGAAATTAATCGTTCGTGCATACGTGTGAACTATCACCTCTACAAACCGATCTAATTCGTTTTCCATAGCCATCTCTCTTGATTGGTTATAATAATGGAATTAATATTTATATGTGATATTAATGAAATATTTATAATTGTAAAATAATAATATTTCAATTATGTTCTTACCTTCTATGCACATCAAAACGAAAATGTCGTTCGTGCGTACGTGTGAACTATCACCTCCATGAAATGATGTGAATAGTTTTTATTCACCACATAACTTATACGATATATATAATTATATTTAAATAATTATTATGATTCTAATAATATTATAATAATTCTGGAAATATAGAATAATAATTACCTTATTTCCATAACGATCAATGAAAAATGGAAAATGTTACTCATGCGTACGTATGACCTACCATCTCCATGATTATAATGTTATTCATTTTTCATAACCATAATTAATGGTTTTATTTAAAAATTATGATTAATGCATAAAATTTATGATTATTTCATGAATAATATTCTACATATGATGGAATATTGACCACATGGACAATTTACATCATAACAAGTTCATTTTTGATTAAAGTACCGAATATCAAAAAAACGTCTAATATGAACTTAAATAATTATGTAAGTTTTATAAAATGTTAATAAGTGATATCAAAAGTATAATAAAATTGAAAAAGGTTATCAAGAAAGTATAAATTAAACTAAGTTTATTATTCATGAATATAATGATTGTATGTGACGAGTCAGACTCAAGGTAAGGGACTTCGTCTCAATCTCCTTTCATTGAGGCATATTTTGATATTATACACCACCTTATTTTATACGGTGTATAATTTTAAGAACCCGAGTTTTTAGAATGGGTCAAAATCCCAACCCTGTTTGAATTTTTGACCTGTTCCTGAGGAAATTGGGAAAATCTGTGATATTCTGGAATTTTCCAAACTACACGCCATATACTCTAGAGTACATGCTGTGTATGGGTTGGGAGAGCACCAACCATGTGATGTAGAGTACATGCCGTGTGATGATCATGTAAGAATTTCTTACTAAACGACGTGTAGTTATCAACACGTCGTATACTTGTGACCGTGTGGAGGCCATACAGGGCGTGTAGGCATGTTGGCCAGGTAGAATAATTTAACCAAGTACACACCGAGTCCTCCTTGGACATGTCATGTAGTCTAGCCGTGTATGAGGTATATACATGGCATGTGAGTAAGTCGGAAGGGAAGTGAATAAAAACTAAGTACACACCGTGTGCTACCTAGTACACACCGTGTACTCATGTCGGCAGGTTCTGGAAAGTAAGTCGATGGAAAAGTGGACACCATATGAATAGTAAGCGAACCTATACGGTGTGTAGTCATAAATTACACGTCATGTAGTTTCTTTTTTTCCCACTTAAAACGGGCAGTAGCCTCGTTTCTCAGGTTCTGGACAGAACCCTTGAGAAACAGGTGGCCGAGACTTCAATTTGATCCCGTTTCTTCATCCGAACCCTGATTCGAACACCGTTTGATCCGTTAGAAACCCCTTAGTAAGGCCTTGATTCCTATTGAGCCGTTCTTCTTGATTTCTATTCTAGAATGAGTTATATAGGTTGATCAGTTTTTGATTCATTTGTAGATCTACCATGTTTTAGACCAAATTTGAGGCTGTTATCGGAGGATTAGCATCATACGAGTCTCAGGTAGGTGGTGCATACCTCTTTTTGGGTTTTTTTGGTCATTTGGGTGGCGCGGTCTTTGACCCATTTTTGGGTATTTTGAATGGGACCCAGTTTTATATGATATTGCATATTAAATTGTTCATTAGATCCGTGGGATGCATTTGGGTATGCCCTTTACCTATTTTTCTTAAGCGGGGCCAGGCGAGGGGTCATTGCTCAATTGGGGCATTTTGGCTGGGGGAAGCCAAAATGGTTATGATTGAACTGTGATGTTTTAACTGATAAGTTTAGTTTATTAAGCCTTGATATGGATTGTTAAAGGATCTCAAGACCTCAGTGTTGGTATGGGACATCACCTTGCTAGTGTAATTCAACTGTTTTGTTGTCTTTCTTGTTTAAAGTTTTCCATTGTGATTGTATATGTGATTTGTGATATTGCATATGCTGGAATCTTTGGGTTGTGCTAGGAATGGCCTGGGTATTATTGAGTGATGTTGATCACATTTTGGGCTTGGCCCGGGTTACGTTGGGTGGTTATAACCACGGGATTGGGCATCATGGACGTTGGTTTGAGGCAGGATGACTATCATGTTGGGCATGACCCAGGTTACTGGGATGGCGAGACCATCAGACTTGAGGGGCATGGTCGGAGGGACACGAGATGTCAGGGTTGTTGTGGCTTGGGTACTATTTTGGTGATTACCGCTCACCCAGAAACTTTGAGTAGTGTTCACACAGAGAGACTCCATGATGAGGTGGTTTTGACCACTAGTGTGGGTAGAGGCCCCCGTTAGTTGCGGTTTAGGTACTATTGGTTTGGGGGTGCTTTCCATAGGAATCCTCATGAAATGTGAGGAGCCTTCAGGGGATAGCATTGAGGATATTGGGTTGGGGGAAGAGGCTCGCCGTTATTTGAGGGCATATATCACTGTCCCTCCGGATAATTTATTTTTGAGGGAAGACATCGCTGTTCCCCCGACTACTTATTTTAAGGGCAGACATCGCTATCCCTCGGGTTAATTATTGAGGACAGACATCGCTATTCCTCTGGGTTACTGTTTATCAGGTGTGCCTTTGGGACATCGGTACCTGAGACATGCAGTATCAGGAGGCACATGGTGCCGGGTTACATTATAGAGATTCTGGCATTGGATGAAGCAGGTGACACTCCATGGTGGCTGCTGAGCACCAGTGGAGTTTGTGTTTATTTGCACATCATACTATTTACTGTTTACCTTATAAATGCATGTATTCTTAAACACTTATATTAGGTATGCACCATTTGGTGGTATCCTACTAAGATTCATCTGACACCCTGCATGGGCCCTTCGGGATGCATACAGACTTTATAGATTTACGTGCAGGAAAGAGGCCAAATTTAGGAGATGGGCTGAATTAGCTGTTGCATGGAGATGGTATGGACCTTAAGGTCTTGCCTAGCTGGAGATTATTTTGCTTTTCTTTCTTTTCTATATCAGCATGCTTGTTTGTAGCTACAGTTGGTTAGACCTTGGCGCCATTTATATTTAGATATGTATGACCTACTTTGGATGCATGTTTTGTTGTTTAGTAGTAGTTACAAGTGATCAGCATGTTGTTGTGTTTATTTCCGCTGTTGTTGTTTATATTTATTGCTTCCTCTGTTTATTGATATTGATTGTGCTTCCGCTCTGTGGGTCTGGTTTGAGTCTTCTAATTCGTTTATTCCACTGCATCTTTGTTGTTGTACTCAGACCAGTACCATTATTATTATCCTCTAAGATGGTATAACCTACCCACTATACCTATAAGACCCTCTCTGCTAGTCGATAACCTTTGGAATTCGGGGAGGTGCACCTAAAGTAGTAACACCCGACCTGTTTAACAATGTTCGGGTGGCTGTTTGGGTCCAGGTCGTTACAAAGTGGTATCAAAGGAGTTCTTGACACGGATTTAGTAGTAGTGTTTTTCTAACTACTAATGATATTGAGGATTCTATTTTATTTTTTCTGGTTTTACTATTTGGGATATGGTATACTGGAGATAGGTTGTTACTAGAACGAGGTTTTTAGCTTGTTCTTGGGTGCCTATATCCCTAGGTATGAGAGATGAACCAAGTTTCCATGGGTGGTAATTGATGTTTTATTTTTTTCTCAGATTACAGTTTATATGATTTCCACCTCAGTGGCTCACTTGGTGTGTGATGTTAATGATTTTGATATGTAAACCTTGATCCGATGCGGTAAGGGAGAATTGGACCTTGGATCGGTATGACATGGCTTGTTTACTTGGCTTTTGATAGGCACATTTTTAGGGTATTTTAATTTTATAACTGCATGTATGCTTTGTGAAGTGATAATGCCATGTGAATAATATCAATTGCCATGATTTGTATTCCTGAAATGTGAAAAGGTGAAATTCCTGATAAAATTTCTTATTTTTTTCAATGTGTATTCCATGCTTTATATATTTGTAGAATTGCATGTGACAGGGTATTTGGGTCTGACTCTTGTATGAGCAGGCCGATACTATTAGTTGAGATGATTTTGATCACCAGGATTGGGCGACTCGGTCGTCGGTTTGAGGCAATGTTGGTTGTCAAGACGGGCATGACCTGAGGTACTTTTGATACTTGGCTCTGTTGAGGGGCAGGTTAGGAGGCCATGAGTCCGGGATGCCATGGGGCATGGTTGTAGTGGGGGAGAGTAAGGGTGGTAGTTGTGTGCTTCCTTTTATTGCTTTAATTATTTGTGTTGAATATATATCGTTATATATATATGGGTTGTCTGACCATTTATGGTATTCAGTGGGTTGCTCTTATACATCTCGATGGAGAGTTAGGTGGGTGATGGTACAGTACCGCAGGTGCAGGATCAGGTTCAGGATCCGGTGCAGGCAGAGCAGGAGCTGCAGGTACAGGCTCAGGGGTAGGATCAGGTCTAGGATCTAGTGCAGGTAGGACATCAAATGGGTTTGGAAGCGTTTGGACCATGGCTCGACGAGCAGCTCTGGGCTAGCCTGGTATGTGTCTTGCAGGGGATCGACAGAGGCACACACAGTGTAGAGCCATCCATGGAATATCTGAAGTGGGAGTTCCAGTCGCAGAACCCGCTGCTTTTTCAGGGTGAGGGTGGTCCGAAAGAGACTGAAAACTGGATAGAGATCATGTAGATAATCTTTGAGCTTCTTGAGATTCCTCTAGGGCGGAGGGTCAAGATGGAGACATACATGCTGTGAGGAATGGCAAAGCGTTGGTGGGATATGCAGGTTCAGGCTCGTAGAAATGAGGGACTGGTATGGAAGGACTTCGAGGGCAGGTTCTTTGAGCACTTTTACCCAGAGATATTGAGAGTAGAGAGAGATCGGGAGTTCTTGAGTCTTCAGTAGGGAGACATGTCTGTCATGGACTATGTAGCTACTTTCACTGATCTGTATCGCTTTGCACCTAGTATGGTAAACGATGACGAGACAAGGGTGAGGAACTTCAAGGATGGATTACGACACGCCATTTGGATCCAGGTAAATATCTTCAGGCTAGGTTATTTTTCAAAGGTGGTGAATGAGACACTCATAGCGGAGGGAAACCAGTGGGATAAGCCCCAGGTTGGCCAGGCGATGACTTCAGGTGAGGGTTCGGACAACAGGAAGCAAGGACGGGATGAGTTCCAACAGGGTAGTCAGGCCAAGGACTCAGCTAGACCACATCATGGTAGTTCTTCAGTGGTTTTCTTTCAGTGTGGACAACTAGTACATGTTTAGACTCAGTGCGATAGGCCTCTAAAGGAGTGTCGGGCATGTGGACAGGTCATGCACCTTGAGAGGTTTTGTAGGTAGGCTTCTCAGACAGCCGACAGGTAGGGACCAGGACAGACAATGGAATCTGGATTTGGTTCAGGTTTGGTACTAGGAGAGGGTAGCCGAGGTACAACTACATGTGGAGTGCGTGATAGAGACAGTGAGATCCAGCTGAGGGGTCAATAGCTGGTGGCTGGAGTAGCACTACAGGGAGGTCAGGCATCAGGCAGCCATACTTCAGGCCAGTTGCACACCATGGAGCTGCCATAGGCTGAGCAGGCTGGTGAGACGACGATGGTTAGAGGTACACCACGGGTGTGGCCATGATTTTCCATGTTTCCTTTTTGGAATTACCTGTAGAGGCATGTCCGTTTTGAGTGAACGTGAAGCACATGATCTATGTGGACTGACTAGATGCTGGTCAGTGGGATTGGAACCATATCGGGTGCATGATATATTTATATATATATGTATGAGATGCATAGCATCATGGGAATCAAGAATGTAGGTTACTTGAGATGCATAGCATTAGGGGCATTGAGGATGCAGGTTACTTGAGGTGACATGGGCATCGGGGCATCAAGGATGCGTGTTACTTGAGGTGCTAGGCACTAGGTTCATTTTTGAGCATCCATGGGATGCAGGACCTCATGGAGGCAGACACCGATGTGGTGCAGGATACATTGGGTGTTAGGAACGACACAGGGGCACCAATGAGGCGTAGGGGTAACGATGCTTCATGGAAGGACTATGTGTCTGGAAAATAGGTTAGTGAACCTTTGTTTGTTTTGAGTTTTGTCATGTTGAGACTGAGCTGGGCGATTCCTAAGGTGGGGAGCCCCTTGAGAAATTTAGACAGAACCTTTGAGACCGGGGAATTCCAAGTTACTTTGATTGGGGTGGTATGTTCGGTTCCATCTCTAGGTTTCGTTTGATAGCTCAGGGATGAGCTATATTAAGGTGGGGAGATTGTAAGAAACTGGGTTTTTAGAATAAGTCAAAATCTTGACCCTGTTTGAATTTTTGACTTGTTCCTGAGGAAACTGGGAAAATCTGTGATATTCTGGAATTTTCCAAACTACACACCGTGTACTCTAGAGTACATGCCATGTATGGGTTGGGAGAGAACCATCCGTGTGCCGCCGAGTACATACCGTGTGATTACCATGTATGAATTTCTTACTACAGAGCATATAGTTATCGACACGCCATGTACCCGTGACCGCGTGGAGGCCATACATGGTGTGTAGGGCTGTTGGCCGGGTATAATCGTTTAACCAAGTACATGACGTGTCCTCCTTGGACATGCCATGTAGTCTATCCATGTATGAGGGATATACATGACGTGTGGGTAAGTCGGCGGGGAAGAGAAGAAAAACTAAGTACACACCGTGTGCTACCTAGTACACGTCGTTTACTCATGTCGGTAGGTTCTGGAAAGTAAGTCAGTGGAAAATTGGCCTCCATATGAATAGTAAATGAACCTACATGGCATGTAGTCATAAATTATAGGCCGTATAGTTTCTTTTTTTCTGCTTAAAATAGGTAGTAGCCTCGTTTCTCAGGTTCTGGATAGAACCCTTGAGAAACATGCGACTGAGACTTTAATTTGATCCCGTTTCTTCATCCGAACCCCGATTCAAACACCGTTTGATCCGTTGGAACCCCCTTGGTAAGGCCTTGACTCCTATTGAGCCTTTATTCTTGATTTCTATTTTAGAATGAGTTATAGGGGTTGAGCGGTTTTTGATTCTTTTGTAGATCTACCGCGTTTTAGACCAAATTGGAGGCTGTTATCGGAGGGGTAACATTATATGAGTATGAGGTAGGTGGTGCATAAATCTTTTTGTGTTTTCATGGTCATTTGGGTGGTGCAGCCTTCAATGCATTTTTGGGTATTTTGAGCAGGACCCATGTTTATCTGAAATTTAATATTAAATTGTTCATTATACCCGTGGGATGCCTTTGGGTATGCCCTTTACCTGTTTTGCTTGAGCGGGGCCGGGCGAGGGGTCGTTGCTCAATTGGGGCATTTTGGATGGGGGGATCCAAAATGGTTATGATTAAATTGTGATGTTTTAACTGATAAGTTTAGTTTATTAAGCCTTGATATGAATTTTTAGAGGCTCTCAAGACCTCAGTGCTTGTATGGGACAACACCTTGCTAGTGTAATTCAACTATTTAGTTGTCTTTCCTGTTTAAAGTTTTACATTGTGATTGTATATGTAATGTGTGATATTGCATATGCTGGAACCTTCAGGTTATGCTAGGCATGTCTTGGGTATTGTTGAGTGATGTTGATCATAGGTTGGGCTTGGCCTGGGTTATGTTGGGTGGTTCTGACCATGGGATTGGGCGTCATGGGCCACGGTTTGAGGCAGGATGAATGTCAGGTTGGGCATGACCCGGGTTACTGGGATGGCGATACCATCAGACTTGAGCGGCATGGTTGTAGGGACATGAGGTATCAGAGGTATTGTGGCCTGGGTACTATTTTGGTGATTATATCTCACCCAGAAACTTTGAGTATCATGCACACAGAGAGACTCCGTGATGAGGTGGTTTTGACCACTCGTGTGGGTAGAGGCCCTCGTTAGTTTCAGTTTAGGTACTATTGGTTTGGGGGTGCTTGATGTAGGAATCCACATGAAAGGTGAGGATCCTTTAGGGGATATCATTGAGGCTATTAGGTTGGAGGAAGAGGATCTCCATTATTTGAGGGCAGATATCATTGTCCCTATAGATACTTTATTTTTGAGGGCAGACATCGTTGTCCCTCTGGTTACTTATTGAGGAAAAACATCATTGTTCCTCTAAGTTACTATTTATTGGGCATGCCTTCGAAACATCAGTACCTGAGACACACAGTGTTAGGAGGCACATGGTGCCGGGTTACATGATAGAGATTCTGGTGTTGGCCAAAGCAGGTGACACTCCATGGTGGCTGCTGAGCACTAGTGGAGTTTGTGTTTATTTTCACATCGTACTGTTTACTGTTTACATTATAAATGCATGTCTGCTTGAACACTTATATTAGGTATGAAACATTGGGTGGTATCCTACTGAGATTCGTCTTACACCCTGCACGGGCCCTTTGAGACACGTGCAAACTTTATGGATTTACGTGCAGAAAAGTGGCCAACTTTAGGATCTAGGCTTCGTTAGCTGTTGCATGGAGATGGTATGGACCTTGAGGTCTTGCCTAGCTGGAGATTATTTTGTTTTTATTTCTTTCTTATATCAGCATGCTTGTTTGTAGCTACAGTTGGTTAGCCATTGGCGCCCTTTATATTTAGATATGTATGACCTTATTTGGATGCATGTTTTGTTGTTCAGTAGTAGTTACAAGTGATCAGATTGTTGTTGTGTTTATTTATGCTACTGTTGTTTATATTTATTGCTTATGCTATTTATTGATATTGATTATGATTCTACTCTGCGGGTCTGGTTTGAGTCTGCTGAGTCGTTTATTCTGCTACATATTTATTGTTGTACTCAGACCAGTACCATTATTATTATCCTCCGAGAGGGTATATCCTCCCCACTATACATATAAGACCCTCACTACTAGTCGGCAGCCTTTGGCGTTCGGGGAGGTGCACCTAAGGTAGTAACACCCTACCCGTTGAGCACTGTTCAGGTGGATGTTTGGGTCCAGGTCGTTACAATAATAAACCCCTTTAACTTTTAATTTCATTAAAAGGTTTTTAAATTAATATTTTTCTACGAAGTGTTTTACTAAACAATAAAAGTATTTTTTTAATATACGCGATGATAATGAATTTTCTACCATTGTGACCATTATTTGATATTTGGATTCCTTTATAAGACTTAATGTTTTTAAAATGAAAATAAATAACATATTCCCTTTTCATTTATTTTGGTATTTAAAATGGTTTTGATAAGGGATTGATTATTTTAATATCTTAAAATAATATATTGTGATTACAATGTGGAAATGTTATTTTTTTCTTTATGCTTGTTTTATATGTTATGGTTCTTGGGAATTATTTATGTATATGGGTATTTCCATGATAAAATGAGGGCAGGTGAGACCATGATATCTCTCCAATTCATCGGGTAATGATATGGAGTTAAAAAATAAGGTTTATCCTAAGATATTTAGGGAATATACTACGATGGGTATTCCAAATGTAACCATGAAGGTTACTCCCTATGTAGCTATGAAAGCTACAATGTAAGTATGATATGGATGCCACAAGTTACCTTTATGATTTATGATTGCTAATAAGTTTTTCATGAATCTTATGAATTCATGATGTATGTTAAATAACTTATGTTTTATGGGTGAAAAGTATGATTTCATGGTTTTATAAGTATTAATGGACTAACATTTTCTTTCCTTATCTTATTTCCCTTTTAGAGATTTTTGTGATCATCTCAAGTTTTCAAAATGTTTTCATAGGGTGTAAGGATGGGTAAGAGAATGGTGGATGTCAATATGAATGATAAGAATATTTTTATCGAGAAAAATAAATCATGTTTTATTTTAAAGAGTTTTATTTTTCAAAAAAATGGATAATGAGTAGAAGTGTCTACTTTTTAATATTTGAGTTATGTAATATTTATGTCCTAATTATCTAAAATTCCAAACCTTAAAAGATCCTCAATGTGAATGAATGTAAATTCTTAACTTAACTCAAGATTATGTAATGTTTAAGGTTGGAGCCTTATAGTTGGTATGAGAGGTCGGTTTAGATAACTTTAGGGGTTAAGATATTGTTAGTAGAATATACATAAATTATTTTTACTTTATGTTCAAATTTAAATGATATAGTATTTTAAGATTACCATGTTGCTTCATCTAATATAGGTTTGTTTATAATGGTTTTCTATCAAGGAAACATGACATCTATGCTAGGATGACATCAAGAGGAAAAAAACCCTTCCAAATCAGCAACCTGAGATGGTTGTAATTGGTACCGAATAGCTTTTTGTAGTTATGGAATAATTGAATCATGCTATAAATGAAAGTAGTATCCATACACAAGATCAGACCGATCAACCACAGAGGAACATATTGGTAGTGGAGCATTTCATGAGGAAATACCCCCCATCATTTAGAGGATCACCTAACCCTTTTCTAGATGAAGAGTGGATTAAATCCCTAGTAAATATTTTTGATGTAATGAGGTGTTCAAAAAATCAAAAGGTTAGTCTTGAAGTTTAAAATTTTGAAGGTGAATCCAATCGGTGGTGGTTTATGGTTAAGAATATCAGGGACAATGAGGATATAGAAACCATGGAATGATATGAATTTAAGAATATCTTTCTTGAGAAATATTTTTCTAAGACGGATCGACTTAGGATGGAAAAAAATTATTGGAATTGAGGCAGGAGGATGACCCGGTGGCTGCTTATGAAGTAAAATTCACTCGACTAGAAAAGTATGCTCTAAATTTCATTTGGTATCTTGATAGTAAAATCAATCATTTTTTACTTAGTATTAAATCCAAAGTATTGAAGGGAATTGAATTCTTGTGAGTTCAAAAGTTACAAAAAACTTGTTCAATGTTCTGATGATCAGGTTTTCTTTGAAAAATAAAATAATAAGAGGTTTAGGTGGTAGGACAAAGGGAATAATTATTCAAAAAAGTATGATGGTAAGAAAATTAAGTTCACAGTTTGTGAAAATTGTGGTAAAAATCACACTAGGGAATTCCTTTTGAATTCTGGTAAGTGCTTCTAATGTGGTAATATGGGACATAAATCTCATAATTGAACTAAAAAAGATGAATTTAGTGGTAATAAAAAATATTATTTAAAATTAGAAAATGTTTTATGTGCAATGATATGGATCATTATGCGAATGAGTGTCCGAAAAAAAACTCAAATGATGGGAAGTAGCCAGATTATAAGCAGAAAGGTGCAGTGAAATCCTTTATAAATACTTCAGAAGATGTTGGTACATAAAATGAAGTGGTATTAGTTACATTGTTTGTTTATTCAGATTATGCCAATGCATTGTTTGATTCAGGTTCTATACATTCTTTCATTTCTGAGAAATTTTCTGGTAAATTGGGAATTCCACCTCAAGAAATGAATCCAGAACTTATAATAAAAACAACTAGGGGAAATGTTGAGGAAAAAATAAATTATAATAATCTTTCTATCCTTATCCATGGAAATAATTTACTTACAAACCTTGATTTGTTACCTCTACTAGAGTTTGATGTTATTTTGGGTGTGGATTGAATTTTTGTTTACCATTCTAAGATTGACTGTAGAGCCAAAGAGGTTTATTTTCAGAAAGAGTTTTAGTTTGTGTACAAGAGTGAAACCCTATCTATAAGAAAATATCAAGAATCTAAGAAACTATTGAAAGATGTAAATGAATGTTATCTTACACATATTGTTGAAAACAAAGGAACTGTTCAGATTAATAATGTGCTAGTGGTAAATGAGTATCTTAATGTTTTTCCTGATGAGTTTCCCGGTATTATACCTAGTTGGGAATTTGAATTTATTATTGAATTAGTTCCTGATGCTAAGCCAATTTCAAAACCCCCTTATTTAATGGCTCAAATTGAACTTTTATAGTTAAAGAAGAAATTTCAGGAGTTATTAGATAAAGGTTTCATTTGACCAATCACATCACCATAGGGTTCTACTATCTTGTTTATTAAAAATATAGATGGTTAAATGATAATTTTCATTGATTATAGAGCCTTGAATAACATCACTATTAAGAAAAAGTATCCTTTGCCTTATATAAATGTTTTGTTTGATCATCTCCAGAGAGAAAAATAATTTTCGAAGGTTGAATTGAGGTTGGGGTACTATCAGTTGAAAGTAAAGGAAGAAGACATTCTGAAGACCGCATTTCGTACTAGATATGGCCATTATGATTTTTTAGTTTTTCCTTTTGGGTTAACTAATGCATCTTCTATATTCATGGATCTTATGAATATAATTTTCCATGAGTTCTTAGATAAGTTTTTGGTTGTGTTTATTGATTAAATTTTGGTGTATTCTAAAAGTAAATAGGAGCATGAAAGTAATATAAGGGTTGTTTTGTAAACCTTAAAAGAAAAGAAACTGTATGGGAAATTTAGAAAGTGTGAGTTTTGGTTATAATAAATTTCATTCCTTGGTCACATTATTTATAAAGACAGCATAAATGTTGATCCTACTAAAACAAAAATTGTTGAAGAATGGTCAAGACCAAAAAATATAACTGAGATTCTTAATTTTCTTGGTTTATAAGGTTATTATTGGAGGTTTGTTGAATTTTTTTCACGGTTATCTATCCCACTAACTAAGTTAACTCAAAAAGGTGTTAAGTTCATATGGAAAAAAGAATGTGATGATTGTTTTCAGGAATTGAAAATAATATTGGTAAATTTTCCAATGTTGGCATTACCTTCTTAAAATAGTTAAGTTTTTATCTATAGTGATACTTAGTTGAAAGGACTCAATTGTTTCATAATGCAGAATGATCAAGTAATTTCTTATGGTTCACTTCAGTTGAAAACTCATGAGTTAAATTACCCTTCACATGATTTCTAATTAGTTTCTATAGTTTTTTCTTTAAAAATTTAGAGGAATCATTTGTATGGTGTAATGTGTGACATATATAATGATCTCAAAAGTTTCAAGTATATATTCAATCATAAATATTTGAACATGAGACAGAGGTGAAAATTGAAATTAATCAAGGATTGTGATTTTATAATTCATTACCAAAAGTGGCCGATGCTTTGAGTTGGAAAAGTAATTATACATTAACTATGTTATATTTGGAACATTACCCTTTGATTAATGATTTAATGAATTTTTTCATGGAAGTTGTTGGAGCATGAAATTTCTCCATTTTGTTTCAGGATTCAGTGAAATCATCTCTATCTGAAAAAATTAATAAATCCCAGAAGGAAGATAATGAATTACAAAAAAAGGTAGATTTGGTTCATAAGGGTAAGTTACCTGAATTTAACATTAATAAATATTGTGTTTTGATATTCAAGAAGAGGTTATGTGTGCCTTTTGATTCACAATTAAAGAAAGAGTTGTTATGTGAAGCCTATAGTTCTCTATTTTCAATTCATCTTGGTAGTACTAAGATGTACATATACCTTTGAGAGTATTACTGGTGGGATGGAATGAAAAGAGATATTTCTAACTTTACTGTGAAGTGTTTGACTTGTCAGTAGGTGAAAGAAAAATTATAGTTGCCAAAAGTGATGCTTCATCCTTTGCTAGTACCAGAGTGGAAATGAGAAAATATATCTATGGATTTCTTAGTGGGATTACCAAAGACTTGTCAAGGTAACAATGTGATTTGGGTTATTGTTGATATATTGACTAAATCTGCTCATTTTCTTCCTATTCGAGATACACTGTCTCTAGATTAACTTTATCAGTTGTATCTTAAAGAGATAGTCAGGTTACATGGAGTTCCTCTCTTCATTGTATTTTATCGTGATACTAGGTTCACTTATAACTTTTGGAAAGGCCTTAATAAGTCATTAGGTACTGAAATAAATTTTATTACAACTTTTCATCCTCAATCAGATGGGAAGACAAAAAAAACAATTCAGACATTGGAGGATATGCTACGTTCTTGTTCAATGGATTACCAAGAAAGTAGGGAGCAATATATTTCTTTGGTTGAGTTTTCTTATAATAATAGTTTTCATTCCAGTATACTGATGGAACCATTTGAGGAATTATATAGAAAGATGTGTCAAACTCTAGCTTTTTTGGGATTAAGTAGGTGAAAAAAAGTTGATGGGACTAGAATTGGTAGAAGAGATGGCTAAAAAAGTTCAGTTGATTTAGAAACACACGACGATAGCTCAGAGCAGGCATAAAAGTTATGCAGATAATCAGAGGAAGGATCTTTCTTTTGAGGTAGGTGATCATGTCTTTCTCAAAGTTACATCATGGAAAAGTGTGATGTGTTTTAGTAATAAGGGGAAGTAGAGTCTGTGATTCATTGAACCCTATTAAATCCTAGAGAAAGTTGGATTAGTTTCCTACTGAGTGGATTTACCTCCAAGTTTATCCCAGGAACACAATGTTTTTCATGTTTCAATGCTAAGAAAGTATATGCTGGATCTATATCATGTTTTGAGTCCTCAGGTAGTTTAGTTGGAAGAGAATATTTCTTATGAGGAACAACTAGTCCAAATTCTTGACCATAGAGAGAAAGTGTTGCAGAATAAGGTGATTCATCAGGTTAAGGGTTTTTGAAAAAACCATATGGTTGGAGAGGCAACATGGGAATATGAAAATTCTATGAGGGAGAAATACCCCCACTTATTTGATAGGTGAATAAAATTGTGAGGAAGAAATTTCCAAAAGGGGGAAGGATGTAACATACCAGGTAATTATAGAATAAGAAATTTTCATATGTGTTAATATTTATAAATTAGATATTATTTTTTACTTTAAAATGTATGCTTTGTCCGATAGCGTACTCTACATGAAATAATGGGTTTCTTCGAAATCTTATGTTTCACACAAGACTGAGATATACCGAAAAATAATACATTATTAATATTATTATTTTAAATGGTAGTTAATGCCTAACTGTTGTATTGAAGAGAATGAAAAAACTACCTATATTATATTTACCCATTTTATTAAATGTGTTTACTTTCTTCTAATAAAATTTAGAGGCTTAAAATGTGAATAAATCCAATTCTAAGCATAAAACACTCTAATATTTTTAAAAGGTAGTTTTATTGCATTTTAATGGAGAACCCATTTTAAATCTAGTTTTTGGTTATTTTATATGTTCTAATTGAAAAAATAACTTCTTCTTTAGAACCAGGACATCAAAATTCACTTTGGTTGAATTTTTGGTATTTTTTTGATAAAATTCATTTTTAATGAATAGTGAAAAAAATACTACATTTTAATTCAAAACTGTCTTTTCATGTCATTTAATTATATTGTTATATTATCCTTTTACATGGTTCTAAGGTATAATTAGATGAAGTTTTTATAATTTAATCCAATTTTGGCCATTTTAAGTAATTTCACATTTAAATTGGATATAAACACATGCCAATCTTTTGATGGTTTTTACTTTTTAAAAACCCGTTTCCTCAATCCATCAATGAGATTAACTTTACATTAATTTTAGTCACTTTTTTGAATTGAATTTTAAAAAATGGACATACATGGTTGTAATAAGTTTGAAAAACGTGATCTAATAGGATCAAAATATATTTTTTGGTGAATAGTAACTTTAGTATTTTATTTACCATGGTTAAAGGTAAATCGGGTTATTAAAGATAAAAATAATATTATAATAATATAAAACTACAATAAAACTTTTATTAATATTATTGGATGAGTTATGGACAACCAAAACAATCCTTGGGTCGAAATGGTGGCCTTTGGAAGCCACTTGGGTGTAATTATGACATATATAACATTTAATTTAAAGTAAAGGCAAAAATGTCATAATCATATCTCTTCTTACTAAATTTTTTTAATATGGGGTTATATAAGTGATATATTTGACTATAAATAGTAATTATAAAGATAAAAATATTAACTAAATCATGTTAATTTATTTACAATTTTTAGGAAATAAATAATTAAATTTAATTTTGACACAATGATGATGCAATAATACATTTATTAATTAAATAATCAAATAAATGATATTATAAATATTAAAATAAATATTATTTGACATAATTTATGACATAAAATAATTTTATATATTATTATGACATGTTATAATTCTATTTAATGGTTTTATCAGAATTTATCTTTCTCTATGGATTTTATTTAAATTCAATGAAATGATTAGTGTAAAAATTGACATAATTGATATTTTATAAAAATAATAATTTATTAAATTATTTAAAAATCATAAAAATCTTTTAAAATCAAAAAGTGACTATGATAAGGTCTAAAAGTTAATTAAGTTTTCAATTATGGAAAATTTACCCCATATAAGTAAAATTTAGAGCCTCTTAATATTTAAAATGTCGTTACCACAATTAAAATTAAAAGAGAATAATTAAGGGTAAAACAAAAAGATAAGGTTTAAAATAAAACAAATACATGTATAAAAATTATTATATGAGTGGATTTATAACTATACTAATCTTATATTCTACACATATCAAGTTGGAGTCATTTGGATTGAAGTATTAATTTATATTAATTTAATATTTTAAGAGTTTCCAAGGGTGTCCCTCCCCTATCCTATAAAAAAGTACCCACTTTTCTCTAATAAACATACTTCAAGATCCATTTTTTTCATCCAATATCTACCCAAAACCCTTCCTTTAATCCCTAACCACTTTATTTAGGCCTTATTTTATTCAGAAAACCCTTCTTATAGGTGTTAAGGTGTTCTTCAAAGGTGATCAACCGAAGAAGAGGTATCATTTTTAAGTGTTTCTTAATTATTTCTTCTTCCACTTATTTTAAATATACTTCTTCAAAGATGAAATAATAACTCCACTATCCTTAATATAATGATATTTTATTATGTTAATATCATCACCTAAATCTATCTCCACTTCCATTAAATGGGAAAAGAATTAATCATTTGAGCGTACGTGTGAACTATCACCTCCACAAACCGATCTAACTCGTTTTCCATGGACATATCTCATGACTGGTTATAATAATGGAATTAATTTTTATATGTAACATTCATGAAATTTTTATCATTATAAAAGAATAATATTTCAATTATTTTCTTACCTTCCATATACATAAAAATGATAATGTCGTTCATGCGTACGTGTGAACTATCACCTTCACGAAGCGATGTGAATCATTTTTATTCACCACATAACTTGTATAATATATATAAGTATATTTAAATAAATATTATTATCATTTTGTAAATATAAAATAATAATTACCTTATTTCCATAATTATCAATGAAAAATAGAAAATGTTACTCATGCGTACGTAGGGCTTACCGTCTCCATGATTATAATGTTGTTAATTTTTCATAACCATAATTAATGGTTTGATTAAAAATGTATGATTAATTTATAAAAGTGATTAATATTTCATGAATAATATTATGTAGATGATATACTTATGACCACATGGAAAATTTACATCATAACAAGTTTATTTTCTATTCAAGTACCAAATATCGACAAAAAATATGATATGAACTTAAATAATTATGTAAATTTTAGAACATGGTAATAAGTGATAAAAAATTTATAATAAACTTGAAAATGGTTCTAAATAAATTATAAATTAACCTAATTTTATAATTTAGTAATATAATGATTATACATGACGAGTCAGACTCAAGGTAAGAGACTTCATTTAAATCTCCTTTCAATGAGGCATATTTTGATATTATACACCACATTCTTTTATACAGTGTATAATAAACCCCTTTGACTTTTAATTTCATTCAAATTTTTTCAAAAGTAATTTTTTTCTATGAATTGTTTTACTTAATGAGAAAAGTAATGTTTTTTAATGTACACGGTGATAATGACTTTTCCACCGCTGTGACCATTATTTGATATTTGGATTCCTCTATAAACCTTAATGTTTTTAAAAGGAAAATAAATACCATATTCCATTTTCATTTATTTTTTTATTTAAAATGGTTTTGATAAGGGATTTATTATATCAATATCTTGAAATAATATCACGTGATTTCAATGTGGAAATGTTATTTTTCCTTTATTCTTGTTTTATGTGTTATGATTATGTTATGGTTCTTGGGTATTGTTTATGTATATAAGTGGTTCTATGATAAAACAAGGGCAGGTGAGCCCATGCTAGTTCTCCAATGCATTGGGTAATGATATGAAGTCAAACAATAAGGTTTTTCTTAAGAGATTTAGGGAATATACTGTGATGGGTATTCCAAATGTAACTATAAAGGTTACTCCCTATATAGCTGTGAAATATACAATGTAAGTATGATATGGATGACACAAGTTACCTTTATGATTTATGATTGAAAAGAAGTTTTTCATTAATATTATGACTTCATGAGGTATGTTAAAGAGCTTATGTTTTATGGGTGAAAAGTATGATTTCATGGGTTTATAAGTACTAATGGATTACTGCTTTCTTTCCTTATCTTATTTCTATTACTGAGCTTTTTGTGATCATCCCGAGTTTTTAAAATGTTTTCAAGGGTGTAAGGATAGATAATATAAAGGTGGATTTCAAGATGAATTATAAGAATATTTTTATTGATAAAAATAAATCATGTTTTATTTTAAGGAGTTTTATTTTGTGAAAAAATGGATAATGAGTAGAAGTGTCTACTTTGTAATATTTGAGTTGTTATGTAATAATTATGGTCTAATTATCTAAAACTCTAAACTTGAAAATATCCTCAATTTGAATGAATGTAAATTCTTGACTTAACTCAAGATTATTTAAATTTTAAGGCTGGGGCCTTATATGAATAGTGTTGGAATAGTTGTACCTTGCACCCATTTCTTATAGGTGCAATAAAAATATAATTGATAGGAACTCAATTTAATTTTCCCATTCATTTGAAACTCACTTGAAGATTCTTGATCCTTTTAGAGTATTCCTGAATATTCTTGAAGCTTCCTGAAAAATCCAATGATTCCAACATTCTTCAAGATTCTTTTAATTCAATGTTAAGTAACTTCAATAATTTTCCTTATCTAAACTAGATATCAAACCAATTGAAAAAAATCAACTCAATATCAACATGTTATAGGATTTATAAAATTTTATGTAAATCTCCTAAATCTCCATAAAACATATGTTTTTCTAATGACATCTTTAATAATATTTTTTTTCTACTTCCACTCTATCCACTTCTCTATTAATTGCTTCATCTGATTGAATCTTTCTGGTCATCCTTCCCCAACTAAAACTTCATATATTTATTTGATTCATAAAAGTTAGTCTGATATAATTTCTCTAAATAATTTATCCAATGAAGACTTCTCTTTAATGTCTCGAATTTTTCTGTTTATTATTTTTAAATATTATATAGAATTATTACGAGACTAGGCACAGTGACAACACATTATTCTGAGATCCCAGAATGGTGGTTCAAACTTTTTTTTAAGTTAAGTGAGTCAGCACTTGTGCGTGGTTGTGGCAGTTTCCAAACGGATTCCCAGATTAAAAATTTGAGGGCACCGTTGCCTCCGGGATGATGAATTTACCTAAGAACGGGTCTAACCTCGACTAGTGTGGGTCGAGAGAAAAAGTTAATTTTTGTGAATTTTCAGTAAAAAATAAAATGAAATAAATGGAAAAATTTATTTTATTTTTTATATGGAAACATTCGCTGTGGCGCAATGATATGGGAACTTTTTAATAATTAATACCATTTCATAATGACACAGAAACGAAAAATTGACTCATTAATTCCGCAACATGATGGAATTCTAAAACACACTTCCCCTTTTTAATGGGTTAGTTGAACGATGTTCGTTAACGGAAAATTGAGAGAAAACTCTGGAGAATCTGTGGAGCCTTGTAGAAAACTCTCGGCGATGAACGATGATGAATCAAAGCTGAGGATCACTGTACCAACAAGTTAAATAATCTCGATGACGATGATATCGATCTATTCGTCAGGGATCTAACCCTTATGAGGTAGGGGTTGTTATTTTGATTCTCCTTTCCCGTTTCTGAATTTAAACAACGAACATGGATCAACCACAAACAAGTTTATCCATGGATTCGTGCGTTCTTGCGGGAGGGTTTCATCAGGTTGATCTCGGGGAATTTAATTCATGATTGTTGTTTATTATTTTGATCATGCTCTGTTTGATCCTACTAACGGGAGTGGATCAATTCCGTGACGAACAACGACAGAGGTTTGTTCCTCAATTTATTTTTGGATTTCCTCCCCCTTTTTTCCTTCGTACATTATTTGCGTTCTTCATGGGGCGATGAACAACAGATTATTGTGCATCTGTTTTTCAACAAAATGATCCCAAACTAGAGATCCAACATTGCAATGACCTAGTGGAGGTGCGACGACGGTGGCGGAATATGAATCAGACCGGATCGAGAGAGATCTTTCTTTGATCGTTCTTCATACAGGTGAATGAAAACACGTTTTCGGAGCCGATCGGAGGCCCATAAACAATGGAGACGACCTCGGGACGTTGGGGAGACCCAGATTCTAGAGTTTTGTGGTGATCAAATGGCTAGATAGATGAATGGGGTAGCACGGGAGGCGCACTAGTGAAGGGTGTCGTTTCTGGAAAATTCCAGGTTACACGACGTGTACTTCCGAAGAACACGCCGTGTAGTACCAGTGGTGGTGGATAGGGTTTCAGGGGTCAGAGAGGAATCACACATCATTTGAACCTAGTCACACGGTGTGCTGGAATTTCCCCAAAGCTCGACGTGTATTTTGGAAAGTACACGGACATAAGATGGACTACATGGCTTCAGAACACGACGTGTACTCTATACGAAGCATGGAAGAGGCGGCTACGCAGGACTTAGTGTGTATCCAGGGGATACATGGATATGGGATGGAGTAAACGACCGTTTACTCCATCACATGGCCAGGTGAGGCCAGTATCGCGGGTCACCCCATGTACCAATTACACAGGTTGGAGTACACGGGTTGAGGACTGTGTACGGGTATATGGCCAACGTACACGGAGCCGAACCCAGCCACTCAGACACGACGTGTACACCATACTACACGTCATTTACTAAATTTTATACATGACCAGTCTTACGACACGGGCCGTTGTATATGGGTAGTACCCAGGGTCAGACAACAGGACGTGTAACTTTTCTACACACTGTGTACTTTTGGAAAAATGACAGGGTCCTCTTGTCCACCGTATCTTGGACATGTTTTGTTTGGGTTAGTGCCCCTTCTTCTCATTCCCCTGAAGGCCATGCATCGTTTCCTTCTACAGGAGTATGATCCCTTCAGCAGGACTTTCTGTGGTACAATCGGCATCCCTCTGAGAGGCTCAGAGTGAGATTCTCTATCCATTCCTGACCCTAGGTAGAGTCAGGAATCGACGTGACCAACTCTACCATGTGTTGATCCTCTACCTAGCTGGTGAATCCTAATGAGTCGCGGTATCCGCCATGGCCCTGGCAGTGATCCTCATCTATGTATCATGATCTTTCCCACTCAGAAGTGTGTCTCCCATAATGAGTGCATCTATCTCTTGTGATCTTCCCACTTAGGAGTATGTCTCCCGTAATGAGTGTAACTACCTCTCATGATGTTTCCCGATGAACAGTACTTATCAGACAGATGTCATCAGAGCTACCAGACTCGTGGATTGTGTTCTCCCGAAATGAGTGCTTCATAGAAATCTTCGAACTGAATCCCTAGATGGGGGTATGCAGTTGTGTGACTTGTCTCTAGACTACAAGTCCGAGTTTTGAGTATATCTGGATTGTGATCTCCTATTATATGTTCAGTAGACATATACTATGTAGAGATGACTGTGCCTTTACTTTGTGTACTTACTTTGTGTTTTTTGGGGTCCTCTACTGAGTATTCTTATACTCACCCCTACATGGGCTTTGTCCACATATGTCGTGTCTTGTGTAGACAAGAAGACTTTTGACAAAGTCTAGGGCGGACCAGGACAGGACCGAGATTTCTGAGTTCCCTACAGGCAGAGGCATTCCTTCAGCTACGAGCAACAGTCCCAGTACCTCTTTGTGTTTACAGGTTGGACTTTGAAATTTTTAGACTCTTGTTTTTGGTGGGCTTGTATTCTGGCCTAGTTTATTCTTAGTAATTTACTTTCCGTCGTACTCTATTGGTTGGGTTTATTTGTATGCATACATTTTGTTCCTTAGTGTTTTTTTATATTTCAGAATTTGTGGGCTTGGAGATGTGTGCATGTGTACAAGTTCTTAGAAAATGCCTCCCATGTAGTAATATGCCTACTCGATGCTAGTCATCAGCCCCTGGCCTATTGGAGGTGGGCTTCGGGAGTCACGACGCGGGACCCACTAGGACGGGTCATGATAGAGTGGTATTAGAGGTGGTCGGTTCTACCTTAGGACCAAGAGTCTGTGAGATTGGTTTGGGGCAACAGTGTTCAGTGTTTCAAGCTCGACTTTCAGGCCAGAGACTCCAGTGTTGGTGCGGCAGCTGACGTATCCATACACCAGGACTCTGATAACCTTCTTTTCAACTTGGTACATGAAAAAACTAGTTACGGGGAAATGGTACATTCATCATATAGGAATGGGTTGTGTTTTCCATGTCCTTTGTGTCAACTATCCAGATATACTCATTGACCATGATACATCTTTTTTTCTTACAGGATGCCTCCGCGATGCATACCCACTAGGATTCAGCAGCACGATCATGAGGATAACACCCTCAGTGAAGAGGCTTCGATACAAGGACCAGTTCCCCAGGGGTTGCCAACATGTGGTGCACCTTCTATACCAACACCATTAGAGCAGCCCGTGGTACCCGTAGTACCGACCAACAAAGAGTGTAGGCTGAGCGCGCTCCATGAGTTCTAGATACAGAGGCCCCTCAGGTTCTAAGGCGAGCCCGAACCTCAGGTGGCTGAGGACTGGCTTGAGGCGGTGACTAGAGTTTTTCGTCTAGTGAGGACACCAGTAGAACAGATGGTGATCCTAGGAGCGAGCCTTCTTCAGGGTTCAGTGGGACGATGGTGGAGTCTGACCACACAGACTCACGATGAGGAGACTCTTTTATAGACAGAGTTTGAGCGACTCTTTAGGGAGGAGTTCTCTTCGGTTATGCTGAGAGAAATATGCATCCAAGAGCTTCTTCAGCTCTAGTAGGGCAGTTTGATGGTAGCTGACTATTCATCGAGGTTCACCAACCTCGCTCGGTACTCAATGGATACGGTCAGGGATCAGTAATTCAGAGCTCAGACCTTCAAGTGAGGTTTATGACAAGACATCCGATCTAGTGTCATACCTCTATGCATTTCAACTTTTGCTGGAGTGCTCGAGCAGGCTTTGGTGATCGAGAGCTTCTTGGCAGAATAGAGACAGCCGATGACAGTCAGCAGTAGGTAGACGGGTGCAAAGACCTCGACAGCAGAAAGATGACATCAGACACATGGATTAGGACTTGAGAGATGTCAGAGGAGGAACTAGGAAATGGGATCGATAGTCTAGGGCTCTCAGGATGGATCTAATAATCCTAAGGAGAAGTGGTGCTACGCGTGCGATGGTAGGGGACATCTCACTAGAGACTGTCTGACCCGTCGAGCTGCTGACAGGGAAGTGGTAGATGGACCACCAAGGAAGAGGTAAAGAGTGGAGTAGACAGACCTGCCAGGCGATGGACGTGGAAGAGGAGCAGGGAGAGCTATAGGTGGTGGCATACGCTTCGATCTAATTCCATCACCACCCCCAGGAGGTCCGCACTAGGCTCAGGGAGCTGGGGGACAGGGGTGGGGACAACTTCATGCGGTCAAGGCGTATGAACCAGGGGCTCCAGGGATGATACAAGGTACGATCTATGTCTTCTCTACCTTAGCTTCCATATTTATAGACACAGGTTCCAGTCATTACTTCATCACCACATGTCTTGTGCAAAACCTTGAGATTCCAGTAGAACCGTTGACTCGATCCTTACGCTTGGAGACACATGCGGGAGGAGACTCAATGATCACACACCTTTTAAGACAGTGTGATCTTACCCTTGGAGGAGAGAGTTTTGGTTGGAACCTCTTGGTGGTAGCGTCGAGGCCTTACGACGTCATTCTTGGTATGGATTGGTTATCTTCAATCCATGCTCAGATTGGCTGTTTTAGGTAAAGAGTGCTGTGTGTCCACCATGATGGGATGAGGTTTTCCTTTGTCATAGAAAAGGAGACCCAGGAAGCACAGAATGGGCTCATGCATAGGGGGTACAACCGATCACTCATGAGATGACTAGCCTTACCCTTGGATCAGTAGATGACATGAGCTCTCAGTTCCCAGCCATAGTGGTGGAGTACGAGGACATCTTTCCTAAAGATGTTCCAGGACTACCTCCCTGCCGGGAAATTGACTTCTGTATCAACTTACACCCTGGGACGACACCAATTTACTCACCAGAATATTGGATGACTCCAGTAGAGCTTTGCAAGCTGAAGGTGTAGTTGGAGGATTTGTAGAGAAAGGGTTTCGTAAGACCCAATGTTTCACCCTGGGCGACCCCAGTCTTGTTTTCCAAGAAGGAATATGGGAGTTTGAGGTTGTGCGTGGATTACCGGTTCCTGAACTAGGTGACAGTGAAGAATAAGTATCCACTGCCAATAATCGACAAACTCTTTGATCAGCTGAGAGGGTTATGGTGGTTCTTGAAGGTTTACCTTCGATTAGGTTATCACCAATTACGAGTACGAGACAAGGATATACTGAAGATGGCTTTTAGGTGCCGGTACAGTCACTATGAGTACTTGGTGATGCCTTTCAGTGTGAAAAACTCCCCCGCAGTGTTCATGGGACTGATGAACTTGATCTTCCAGCCATACTTGTACTGGTTCGTAGTGGCCTTCATTGATGACATCCTTGTGTACTCGGTGTCAGTGGAGGAGCACACGAGACACCTGTGGATAGTTCTAGATGTACTCCGGGAGCACCAGCTTTATGGGAAGCTCTCGAAGTGCCAGTTATAGATTTAGGAGGTCCACTTTCTGAGACATGTCATCTCAGAAGATGGTGTAGCTGTAGACCCAACCAAGGTGTAGGAAGTGTTAGCATGGGAGCCACCTAGGAGCGTGACGGAGGTGCGAAGCTTCCTTGGGTTGGCAGGATATTACTGGAGATTCATTCCCGATTTATCCTGAATATCAGCACCGATGAAAACCTTGACTAGGAAGGGGAAACCCTTCATATGGACAGAGAAGTGCCACCAGGATTTTGAGTAGTTGAGATAGAGTTTGACGAGTGCCCCAATCTTGAGATTACCAGAGTAGGGTGTCGAGTACATAGTTTTCTATAACGCATCAAGGACCAGGCTTGGCTGTGTCTTGATGCAGAGGCAGGCAGTGATTGCTTATGGTTCACACCAGCTTAGGCCACATGAGCATAACTATGTGACCCATGATCTCGAGTTGGCTATGGTAGTCTCTACATTGAAGATGTGGCAACACTACCTTATGGGCGAGCGGTTCATCGTCTACTCTGACCACAAGAGCCTCAAGCACATCTTCTCACAAAAGGATCTAAATCTGAGGCAGAGGCATTGGATAGAGTTCCTCCAAGACTATGATTTCAAGATCATCTATACTCCTGGGAAGGGGAACAAGGTGACAAATTCTCTTAGTAAAAGTTCGAGCTCACATCTGTTGAGTGAGATGACTGAGCAGTTAGCCACATTGCAGTTATCCTTTGTGGACAAAGAGGATACAAATTACCTACAGTAGATTGTTGTTTCCCCTCCACTCTTAAAGTGGGTTAGGGAGGCGCAACTAGGAGATGTTGACTGTGTGGCTTTATGTGATCAATTATCCACAAGACATGTACTTGATGGATATTTGTAAGGTGGGGAGCACGTACTTATTTTCTGAGGACACACTGTTGTACCAGTAGAGTTGCAGGAAAAGTTCCTAAGGGAGTTTCATGCATCCCCCTTGGCGGTACATCCTGGAGTGGAAAAGATGTACCAGGATCTCCGATGGAAGTTCTGGTGGTCAGGCATGAAGAAGGCAATAGCAGAGTTCATTTTCCGATGCATCACATGCCAGCATGTGAAGGCTGAGCACCAGGTTCCAGTGGGATTGACTCACCCCTGGAATTTCTAGAGTGGAAATGGGATGAAATATTGATGGACTTTGTGACAGGCTTACCACGGACGTCCAAGGGACATGATTCCATCTGGATGATCATTGACCGACTCACCAATTCGGCCCACTTCCTAGCTGTCAGGGAGCAGAGTTCCATAGAGAGCTTGGGATGCCTCTACGTGCAAGATATAGTTTGTCTTAATGGAATACATTCGATAGTAGTATCAGACCAAGACACCCGCTTCACATCCCGGTTGTGGAAGGGATTACAAGAGGCCTTTGGGACTCAGCTACGCTTGAGAACGGCATTCCATCCCTAGACCGATGGTCAGACAGAGAGGACCATTTAGGTTCTGGAGGATATGTTGTGGGCCTGTATCTTGGAATTTGGTTGCAGTTGAGAGGACCACTTACCACTAGTGGAGTTTTCATATAATAACAACTACCACTCTACCATTGGTATGGCACCATTCAAGGCTTTGTATGGGAGACCCTTCCGGTCACCACTTAGCTGGACCGACCCCATAGAGTCAGAACTCATGGATCCAGAGTTGGTGTGAGCTACCACTGAGAAGGTGTAGATCATCCAGAAGCATATTAAGACTGCACAGAGATGGTAGAATTCTTATGCTGATAGGCGATGGAGTCCCCTGGAGTTTGAGGAGGGAGACCATGACTTTCTTAGGGACTCACCTCGATGAGGGTTACAGATATTTGGCTGAGGTGGTAAGTTATCTCCGAGGTTCATCGGACCTTTTCAGATACTACATAGAGTTAGCGAGGTGGCATACCTCCTAGCTCTACTGTCATAGTTGCATTAGGTATATGATGTCTTCCACGTGTCACAGCTGAGGAGGTACGTGTATGACCCATCGCACGTCATCGACTGGGGCGAGCTGGATATCGAGGATGGAGTGACCTTTACTGAGTACCCATTGGAGATCGAGGATCGTTAGGAGATGATCCTTCGTGGGTGATCGATTCCCTTGGTGCACATTTTTTGGCAGCATAAGAATCTTCAGGAGAGCACGTGGGAGAGGGAGGCTCGAATTCATGCCCAGTACCCACATCTTCTTGAGTAGTTTTGTTTTGGATTTTCGAGGATGCAAAGCCCCAAGGTGGGGATAATTTAATGTCTCATATTTTTCCATGTATTTTTTTAAATATTATATGAAATTATTACAATACCAAGCACAGTGATGACACATCATTCCGAGGCCCGGTGATCCCGGAATGGTGGTTCAAACATTTTTTAAGTTAAGTGAGTTGGTACTTGTGCGCAGTTGTGGAAGTTTCCAAAAGGATGCCCGAATTAAAAATCTAAGGGAACCATTGCATCTGGGATGATGACTTTACCTAAGAACGGGTCTAACCTCGACTGGTGCGGGTCGAGAGAAAAATTTAATTTTCAGACATTTTCAGTAAAAATTAAAATAAAATAAATGCAAAAGTTTATTTTATTTTTTATATGGAAACATTCGCTGTGGAACAACGACATGGAAACTTTTTAATAATTAATACCATGTCATAATGACACAAAAAAGACAATTTGACTCATTAATGCCACAGTGTGATGGAATTCCAAAACGTGCTTCCCCTTTTTAATGGGTTAGTCAAACGATGGTCGTTGATGGAAAATTGAGAGAAAACTCTAAAGAATCCATGGAGCCTTGTAGAAAACTCTCTGCGACGAACGATGACGAATCAAAGCCGAGGATCGCTGCACCAATGAGTTGAAGAATCTCTATGATGAAAACATCGACCTCTTCATGAGAGATCGATCCCTCTTGAGGTAGGGGTTTTTATTTCGATTCTCCTTTACCGTTTCTGAATTTAAATGACAAACACGGATCAACCACGAACAAGTTGATCCACAGATTCGTGCGTTCTTGCGGGAGGGTTTCATCGGGTTGATCTCAGGTAATTTAATTCATGATTGTTGTTTATTATTTTGATCATGCTCCATTTGATCCTACTAACGGGAGTAGATCAATGCCTTAACGAATGACGGCGGAGGTTCGTTCCTCAATTTCCTTTTGGATTTCCTCCCCCTTTTTTCCTTCGTACGTTCTTCACGTTCTTCATGGGTCGATGAACAACGGAGAGTTGCACACCCGTTTTGTGATGCAACGATCCCAAACTGGAGATCCAATATTGAGACGACCTAGCAGAGGTGTGACAGCGACGACGAAAGATGAATCGGACCGGATCAGGAGAGATCATTCTTCGACCGTTCTTCGTGTGGGTGAATCAAAATGAATTTTTGGAGCTGATTGGAGGCTCAAAAACAATAGATATGACCTCGGGATTTCGGGGAAACCCATATTATGAAGTTTCATGGTGATTGGACAGCTGAATAATGAATGGGGCAGCATGGGAGGCACACCAGTAAAGGGCGTCTTTTCCGAAAAATGATGGGTTACACGACATGTACTTCCGAAGAAAACACCATGTAGTAACGGTGGCAGTAGCTAGGGTTTCATGGATTAGAGAGAAATCACACGGCATGTGACCCTAGTCACACGACGTGTTGGAATTTCCCTGAAGCTCAGTGTGTATTTTGGAAAGTACACAGACACGGGATGGACTACACGACTTCAGAACTTGACGTGTACTCTCTACGCAACATGAAAGAGGCGGCTACGTGGGACTCGACATGTATCCAGGGGATACATGGACACGGGATGGAGTACACAACCATGTACTCCATCACACGGCCAGGTGAGGCCAATAACGTGGATCACCCCATGTACCGATTACACGGGTTGAAGTACACGGTTTGAGGACTGTGTACATGCATATGTCTAGCGTACATGGAGCTGACCCCAGTCACTCGAACATGGAATGTACACCGTACTAAACACCATGCACTAACATTTCTACATGACCAGCCTTACGACACAATACATTGTACACAGAAAGTACCCAGGGTCAGATGACACGGCGTGTAACTTTTCTACACACCGTGTACTTTTTAAAAAATGGAATGGTTTTCTTGTCCATCATATCTTGGACATGTTTCATTTGGGTTAGTGCCCCTTCTTATCATTCCCCTGAAGTCCAGGAATCGTTTCCTTCTATAGGAGTATGATCCTTTCAGTAGGACTTTCTGTGATAGAGTCGACATCCCTCCGAGAGGCCCGGAGCGAGATCCTCTATCCATTCCTGACCCTAGGTATAGTCAGGCATTGACATGACCAACTCTATCAGGCATTGATCCTCTACCTAGCTAGTGAATCCACCTAGCTGTTGAATCTGAATGAGTCACGGTATCTGCCATGTCCTTGGCAGTGATCCTCATCTGTTTATCATGATCTTTCCCACTCAGAAGTGTGTCTCCCATAATGAGTGCATCTATCTCTTGTGATCTTCCCACTCAGGAGTGTGTCTCCCATAATGAGTGTAACTACCTCTCATGATGTTTCCTGATGAACAATACTTCTTGGACGGACGTCAACATAGCTACTAGACTCATGGAGTGTGTTCTCCTGGAATGAGTGCTTCATAGAAATCTTCGAACTAGATCCCTAGACGGGGGTATGAGGTTGTGTGACTTGTCTCTAGACTACGAGTCTGGGTTTTGAGTATATCTGGATTTTGATATCCTAATATATGTTCAGTATACATATACTATGTAGATATGACTATGCCTTTCCTTTGTGTACTTGCTTTGTGTTTTTCAGGGTCCTCTATTGAGTATTGTTATACTCACCCATGCACGGGCTTTGCCCGCACATTTCATGTCTTGTGCAGATGAGCAGCCTTTTGATAGAGTCTAGGGTGGACCAGGATAGGACTGAGCTTTCTGAGTTCCCTACAGGCCGAGGCGTTCCTTCATCTACAAGAAGTAGTCCCAATACCTCTTTGTGTTTACAGGTTGGACTTTTCAGTTTTCAGACTCTAATTTTTGGTGGGATTGTATTCTGGCCCAGTTTACTTTCAGTACTTTACTTTCCATCGTACTCTGTTGGTTGGGTTTAGTTGTATGCATGCATTTTGTTCCTTAGTGTTTTTTTATATTTCAGAATTTGTGGGCTTGGAGATGTGTGTGTGTGTACAGGTTCTTAGGTAATGCCTCCCATGTAGTAATATTCCTACTCGGTGCTAGTCACTAGCCCCTGGCCTATTAGAGGTGGGATTGGGGAGTCACGGAGCGGGCCCCACTGGGATGGTTCGTGACATTCTTGGTCTATTGTACTTCCTTACATATTTTTAGACTTTCTTTATCCAATAGTTCATCTTCCAATATAGCATAAACATAACCTTTATAATTCAACACTCTTAATAACTTTGAACTTTATAAAACATGTATCATAAATTTTTTCCATTTGAACTTCATACAAACTATCTATCTAGAAAACTCTTCAGATACTTTTTAGTAATTTTGAGCTGTTGAAGATGGTTGGCTACACTATTTCAATTTCTAAAGACTTCAGTTTTATGTAACTTATCTATATAGTGACCTGATCATATTTCATTTTTTTATTTATATTAACTTAGAACATTTATTTCTATCCCTTTGTGTTTGAACAGATAAAAACTAAAATCCTGACTTCTCATTTTTAGACTTCTCCCCATTTTCACTCCGCTTAACAAAGTTGAAAATTTTATCGTTTTGATCATAATTATACAAAACCCATCATATAGATTTCTTGTAACTCTTTGTTTGGAACATATTTCTATTGTTTATCATCATATAAATTGTGTTTGATAACATATTTTATTCTCTTTGAAAAATTACTTTAAAACTTCTGAACTCTAGCTTCAAACTTCAAAATCCGCATATGATCATATCAGTCTGATGATCTCTATCCAGTAAAATATGCATTTTTTAATAAATTCATAGTAATATCCCCTTTATAAAATTCTTTATCTTAATACCTTCCATCTAGAAAACTATGTTCGATGGCTAATATCTCCATCTAATGTGCGCCTATTGTGAGGTACTCAGAAAAATGATTATTTGAATGCAAGAAAAATGTAGCAGAGTGAGACTCAGATTGTATCTAGAGAAGACAATTTTGTGGGTGTGTTGAAATCTTTTTTTGTGGGTTCAATTTATTCAAAACAATATCAAATATTGGTTTTAAAATTAATTTTATAACGAGTTCCCTATCCTTGGATATCCCTTATCTACCCCATTTAATTATTATTCAATTTATACTCCCCTTTTATCCCTCTAATCGAGTGAAATCTCACTCAATCACCCTATCCTAGAATTTTTGGTTTAATTGGAGAGGTTTAATGATCACTACAACCTCCAATCTCCCTTAGGACAATAATTGAAGAATTGCAATTACCCTTAATTCAACCCACTACTCACAATAACAAGTAATAAAGATGACTTAAGTGGACTATATGTGTAATCTATAGAAGATGGGAAGATAAATTATAAGTAAAATAAATAAAAGATATCCTATTTAAATTACACATAGAATCCATCCAAAAAATTAATAGAAGAAATTATACTATTAAAGAAAAGAATTCATCAATAGGAGGATATGGGTAATCTCCTCGATTGAACCACTAAGAGCTTAGTGTGCCATCACAGGAGTTATTACAATGGGAAAATAAAATAAAATGAGAAAAAAATGATAAATGAGTCGTCTTAAAGAGAAAGTGAGTGTGAGAGAGAGTTCATAATACCCTGACCTAGTGAAACGATTCTAAATTTACAATACAACTATATGTCTTTGATGGGATTTGAAATTCTCCATGTAAGTAGCATAAAAAATCATAAAATTCTTTGGGAATGTTCTTATTTTCTATACGATAAATGAATTTAAATTCTTGACACATGTACAAATTTAGGGTTTAGGCCATCTTTTCTTAGCATCAATAATTTTCCCAACTGATTAACATTCCTCCCATGATCATTCTCAATATGTTTTGAAGGCATTGTGGTTCAGTGTTTCACAGCATAGTGGAGTTCAAAAGTTTATTTGAGGAAGAATATGAACAAATTAGACTTGGGAATGAATACATATTTATAATTAGGCTTTGAAAATTGGCCTTCAAGTATTCAATTTTGAATCTTTAAACAGAAACAACATTTTATTTAAATTTTATCATTATAAACACACACACACACATATATTATTTTATCCTTTTATTTTTATTTATTTTTTGTTTATTTTGAGACTAGGAATATTTTTTCTTCTGAGGGCGTATATAGGGAGGATTCAATAGGTGATTCTCTATCACATAATCTACTTCATCCGAGATAAGAGTGGCTAGATCTACACTTCTGACGATGATTGGTTTGGAACATGACATTCCAAGGTGGTGCAACTCGATTTTGAGGAAGATTTAAACATGTGGATCTTCTCCTCTGGTGGCCATGATGGGTGTTCTTCCTTGAGGTGGATCTTGATCTCAGGCGGCCAATGGAGGTGGTTTGAGGTATCAATCGATAGTGATGGTTCATGATAGGCAAGCTCAAGGGGATGAAATGGGGTCTCATGGTAAGTATACCTACAATTAGAGGAGGCTACACAGAAGGTTGAGAGGGGACTCCGCAATCACTTCAAAATCAAGGAACACTTTATTTTTTTCAACCTATAGAATAAAAAATTCATTTAAATGTATTATTAATTCTTAAAAAATGCTTAAACAATTAAAATCAAACTTCTATCCTTTGAAAAATAAATTATTGAATTCATTTCAAATTTATCAATTAATAAAAAAATGATTTTCCAATGCACACTATTTTCATCATTTAAAAATAAAATTTATTAAATTTCAAATTATCATTTCCCAAATAAAAACTTTTATCTTTAATAAACGTTTTTGTATTTCATTTAAAAAAATGATTAAATAAATTAAAATCAAAACCAAATTCATTCAAAAATTTAATTCCAAATTAAATTCCAAATAATTTGTTTATTTCAAAATCCAAATCAAAATCAGTTTCAATTAATATATGTCTTTAAAATTTATATAAAAAAACGAATAAATCATTAAAAACCAGTATTTTATCTATTTATCAATTATTTTTAGATTTCAAAAAATCAAGAAAATCACTATTTTACTTTGGAATTGGATTAAATTAGGTGTATTTTCAAAGAATAATAGACCAAAAGTGTTGAAAAATTCAGCTCACATCACCCTCTTTAAACACAAGATTGGATTATGAGATGTTTCATGATGTTGGAAACATTTTGAACAACTTAGAATCCTCATAATTTATAAGAAAGTTTCTTAAAAAAGTTAAAAAAACTTTCTACCACCTACAAAAAATTCATAACAAAAAATTTATTATAAACTTCAATAAAACTGTGTCACCTGTTAACAAAAAAATTCTTAACAAAAGTATTCTTTCAAAAAATAAAAAATTTTGTTATGAAAACATCATAAAGGATATTTTGTTATCATAGAAAATAACTTCTCCTTCCAAACTTCTCCCAAGTTTATTTTTCAACTAAATTAACCAAATCATATCTTTCAAAACTTCTATTGTAGTTATATACTCTCCTCTTGTTTTACTTAGAGTAATGAGCCTTATAATCATTGCATACATTAGAATTTATACCACTAATGAGAATGTAAATTTCTCTATGTACTTATCTTCAACTTTTGTTGTCGGTGCCTGTGACCTAGAAAAATTAAAGTGTCTAGAGAGAGGAGTTGAGACTAGCTTAAATCCATCCATCCTTAATATTTTTATGACCTTCTGGATGCAGTCCCTTTGATATGGAACCCAAGTTTTGTCCCTCCTAAATATTTTAATCTTCATCCCCAATATTTTTTTGGTATGCCCCAGATCTATCATCTTGAATCTTCTAAGCAACTTACTTTTCAACTCTTGAATATATTGGATTGATGAACTCACCATAAGAATATCATCAACATACAACACAAATATGATCAATTTTTCTTCATTCCACTATTTTTGGTAACAAAAATGATATGCATTTCACTTGATAATTTTTTTCCAACATAAATTAATCAAATTTCCAATTCCACTACCTAAAATGTTGATTTAGTCCATGAATAATTTTCATCAACTTGAAAACCAAATTAAATTTCCCATATTTCACAAAACCTATTGGTCATCTCATATGAATTTCTTCCTCAAAATCACAATGAAGGATGGTCATATTTACATCCATCTATTTTGGGCATATGTATTCTAATTCTACCATGCTCAGCACCATCCAAATAGTTGCATGTAAAGGTTGTAAGCATATAAAAATCACCTGAATGGGAATAAAATAGATATATTTTTTATTTGGTGGATCATTCACAATGTTATACATAATGTGAATGCCATGAATAACTGAATTTTTCCACTGAATATTAACATAGAGAAACCAAAAACTCAGAGATGATCTTTTCATGTTAAATTTATAATTAATTTATTTATTATTGGAAGAATAATTACCCCATATTAGGATCTTTCTATGATATAGATGTTGATCATTCCAAAAAACCCTATTCACATTTCATTTGTTTCACTTGGAGGATCCAAATGTATAATTACTTTAGTGGTGATCCACATGTGATCCTTTGATCTCCTAATGATGCTAATTGATTTCTAGGTGCTAGAATGACGAATCAATAATCTTGTGCTATTCATCTTGATCATTTAAAGATCCTTTGAGCTTAAAGGAGTTCTTATCATTCTTGATAGGATAGGAGGAAGAATGTGAGAGAGTGATAGAGATAGGTTCATTATGTGTAATGATTATTTATTCTTAATTTTCAATTAACCATACACAGTTGACATAAAAATCTATTTATAGAGTTAGGGTGTAGGTTAAAATATTATTTAATTGCATACCAATACTTAAATAATTTAATAATTCTTAAAAAACCCCATTCTAAATAATAATAATAATATCATTTTTTGGCATGTACTAACTCACACAATTGATAAATATTATTTTTCATCTTTCAAATAAATATTCATCACTAGACATGATATTAGTCTACTCCAACCCTTGGCATTTATTAAATATCCACGTAAATATTTTATTCATCAACAAATATTTGTGACTAATAAAACATGAATAAAATTATTCTTCAGTCTTGAGAATAATATTTATTTCATTAATTAAATTAAAATATAATTTAATCAAGATCAAAGGGAACACCTAGTGTGTGACCTTCTAGGATTCTTTATCATTGGCATTAGGCAGGCTTGCCTAAAGTCCAATATTACTATCTAGAAATGGGTCAAGGCACCCGAGAGAAATAAATTAATGTTATAATGACAAAAACCAAATACAAACACTCACTGTATAATATAATCCCTTTGTCACAATATCTCATTAAGTAGGTTTCACATCTGTTTCATCAACCTATAGTCCTGATACATATTTCTTTAACTCTATAAAATAAACATGTCATTACACCATGACCATGAAATTTAATATGAAAATTATACTATAATAAAAGGATTGAGATATCAACTTCCATAAAGATAGAATAGAGAAATTATTCCTAAACTTATTCATTAATATCTTGTCAGTCATGACGGACCCAACATATCCAACTTCATCATGAACTATTTCATCAAGGTTTATGAAATACATCTAAGTGTGAAAGTTGTAACATGCATTAATAATAATCTTAAAGTCTAAGGACCATTATGAAAGCTCATAGATAAGAATATAAGATGACTCTAAAATATGTGGAATTCCTACTGGAAAGTCTGTTCACATAATATTCCATCTTAGAGATTACCAAGTGCGAACTTTATAAGAATAAGTATCATCCACTTACAAGTACCCACACCCAATAGTCACTTTCTATGTACCTCATCATAGAACATTATTTGACCATATAACTATATTTAAGAACATAATCATGGCATTTCAAGGTTATCATCATAGTCGGGAGCTGCTATGACCTTATTAATGTGATAGATACTCTAGGAAATTATTAAATTAAATCCATGAAGAACAATGATCAATATGTAATAATATGTTTTATTAATATTTAAATCTTTAAATATAGATGTAATCAAAGTAAAATAATTTGGTTTTAGAATAAAAAATTCAATAGTACATTTAACTACCCATTGAAATATTTCAGAGAAATAAACTCCTTCCTTCTATCAAAATCCATTTTCTATCTATCATGATTTGAAATGCTTCTTTCCATCAACCTCATCTTTTAATTGGAAATTACACTTATTATTTAGTCCATTATTCCCTTTTGCTAAGTCATTGATCTCCAAAGTTTTTTTAGATCCCAATGAATAAATTTATTTATCCATCACTGATTTCCATTATTAAACATCATTAATTTTGGCCACCACTTCTGAGAATTTAGGTTCTCCTGTATCTGTTAGAAGTATAAATTTCATGTCAGCCCAAACCTCTGAACCATATTTCTAATTTTAGTTGATCTCTTCAACTGATTTATTTGCACTGCACTAATAAAATCTACTCTAAATTCTAGATAATTAACTCCTCTCTTTCCCACTATAGATTTATCCTCCTTTAAAACTTTTTAGCACATCTTCCACTGGCCTCACCTCTAGACTTCCAGTGCCCTCATATGTGCTCTTCATAATTTTTGAAATTCTAGTGATCTTATTTAGATAAACTTGGACTTTAATAATTGATTAATTTATATTAAATTATTTTCCTTCCATGTTTTGGTCCCTCCATAGAGCCTTCTCATTAAATATAAAATCATGGATCCTAATGAATTGTCTCCTATGATCATCCAATAGATGATATATAAAGTTTTCATCACCATACCCAATGCGAAAACACACTTTGGTTTTTTCCTCGAGTTTATCTTGATCCTTGGCATTAATATGTATGTATGTAAAATTTTTAATAATTTAAGACAATGAAATTATGTTTAGTTATCAAATCATAAATCCTATGGAAGTTCTTTCCCAACTATTGATGTTGGAATTTTGTGGAAAAGGTATGCTACAGTGTTAAGTGCCACCAAAAAAATTCCCTTGTACATTTTTGAGTGAAACCTCATAATTAGAGCCTTCAATATTAAATAATAATTCATTATTACATCCATTCTATTTTATTATGGAGTTATGGGCACCATCTTCTCATGCCTTATCCCTTTATCCTTGTATAAATTCTAGAAGTTGTATCTAGTGGACTCACCAACGTTGTTAGTGTGAAGGTATTTTAAATTACACCAAATTTTCCTTTCCACCATAGATTTACATTGGATGAAAGACTAAAAACATCATACTTATGATTCAAAAAACAAACTCATACTTTTATAGTAGCATCATTAATAGAAGTTACAAAGTAGAGTGAACATCCATGGGACCAGATATGGGAAGGTTCCCAAACATCTGAGTGAAATAGCACTAACTTATAAGCTTTGGGATTCTATCCATATAAGTTGAAATACACCCTTATCTATTTACCAACACACAAATTTAACACTTTCATATTTCCATGTGATCAATATTTAGTGTTCCTTTAGTAGTTTTAACTTTCATATTATTTTAATTGAGTTGACCAAGTCTTCAATGATATACTTTTAGATCATTAGAAGTTAGACTTCTATACATTTTAATTATCTTTGAAATTTTAGTCAAGTAAAGAGTTACTTATTTTACTCTTCATGTAACCACCATGGATCCTCAAGTAACTTTTCATACCCCACTAGAAAAGGTAGTTTCATACCCTGCCTCATCCAGTTTCTCAACTGAAATAAGATTCTCTCTAAGTCTAGAAATATACATTACTTCTGCTAGCTTCAAGAATACTCTATTCTTTATTTGAATGCTGACCTCAACTTTTCCAAAAACATCTAGGGTTTCATCATCCACTAGATAAACTTTACCAAAATTTATCAATGCATAATTCTCCATGAATACACATTCTATCATTGAGTGAAAGTAAGATCATGAGTCAATCAACCATGACTCCACCAAAATATTGACATTGAGTAACAAATTATTTCTTCCTTTAATTGTACTAATAACATTTAAACTACCAGCAATTGATTATACTTTGGTTCTATCCTTATGAATTTTTCATTTCTTTTTTATGTGTCCTCTTTTCCCACAACTCTAACATGTATGTCTAAGACCAAATTACTTGATTTGACTCTTCTACCATGGATTATATTTTAATTTTTTATCCTGATAAACCTTCTATTAAAGTGTTTTCCCTTATCTATTAGTATTAAGATAACTATCAGATGGTGTTGGGACTTCCCTATAATAAAGTTCTTCATTGAGAATTAGATTATAGATATCATCCAATACCAAATATTTTTTTTATATTAGTGTTAATAACTATATTCAACATCACATACCAACTCTCCAATAATAATGATAGTAGTAAGACCTCCCATACATCATATATAAACATAAACTTTAACAATTCATGATTATTTGAGATCATATTGAAATCATTCACATGATATATCGTTGGTCCTCCTTATGATAACCTTAAGTTGTACATCCACCACATCATGAACACTTTATTCAATGTCATAGGTTTCTCACACATATCTTTCAATGCCTTCATTAATTATATCAATATATTTACTTAATGAATGTTAAAGTAAATATTTGGTGTTAATGAAATCCTCACCATCACCAGTGATTTTTTATCCAAACTTTATCATTCTAATTTTTAAAAATTCTCAGGAAAAAACGTCAGTAAGTGGAACATTTAGGTCCTTATGAACTAGATGATCCTCCACCTATATTTTATAAAATAAAAAAATTCTTTCAATAAAACATATCTACCCAGACCTTGATATCATCTGAATCTATATCTTCAGATGATAGTAACTCCCACTAAAAATTGAGACATCACCAAGACAAGTGATAATCCAACCTCATGAACTAATACCACTTATTATGAAGAAGCTGGGTGACCATATAATCACCAAAATTAGGTATTAAACCCACTGAGAGTTCACACGCCTCTACCATCTAGAAATATAGTGCATAAAAAAAGACTCTGGGTATTCACTCAACTAAGTATTCCATAATTTGGTATACTTCACACCTTACTCATTGAAAAAATTCATCCTTCAAAGGCATTCATGGATACAAAAATACATTTGATGGAAATACATAAATAAGGTAAGGAATCAAGAGATTAAAATTTTTAGATAGTGAGTCCTATGTGCTCATGATAAATGATTATTCTTTATCTATATTCATCATAAGATATAAAATATTAGAAAAAATTACTAAAGTACAAGTAACCCACACAAGCATTCATATTTCTGTATTAAATGTAACTCTTGATCTTCATGTCTCAATATCTTTTGAATAAAATTGATCAATAATATTATCACTGAGGTCCCAAAAACTTATATAATAAGTGTCATCCAGTTAATAAGTCAAACATGCTCCCCTAAAATCTTGAGATACCCAATTTGACTACCACAGTTGGTGAACCAAACTGGTAACCCCTTCTGTATCACAAAACTTTCAGACCTGGTGTAAAAGTGGGTACCCTAGAACCAACTTTAACAATACTTTTAGATTAACATTTCTTGTATACAATGATATATTCATAATTTTCACTTACCATTATAGTGTAGACATTTATGCATCCACTATTTAATGTTAATGTCCATAAATTAATTATCATATCAAAAGTTTATAGCAGATCCCAAGATATAATGAAAACCTCAAGATACTATGAAATCAATCTTAAACATATGTACTATGGTATAAATACATCATACTTATTGGACACAATATATTTTTGAATATTAGGTGTCAATGGCTCATAATCATTGAAACTTATTCTCATGGAGTTCTCACTTGGTGACCTCCAGTAGTTGAGACCACTAGGACAGACTCGCCAATAGGAACACTACATGTTTTGGGTGTCATTGTATATTCCTATCTATGAACATGTGTATTGGTCTCTTGAATTGAGATCATTACCAATGTGTTAAATTTTATCACATACTTTGATACAAATAAAAAACCATGATAATGAAATCATGGCGAGGTAGCTTGTGTTGGGTGCATCATTGGTGGTATGACATTGGTTTAATGATCAAGATAAGGTTTTTTGCTTCCAGGTTGAGGAAGTAATATTGATGCCCAGAATGGCCATGATGTTAGTACCTTTATAAATCCATGGCCATGGTAGTTGAAGGTAAATATGTCCAGTTAGATCAAAAAATAATAAATCAAGAAAGGACAATGACACAAGTGTCCATCCTAATTTATGAGATATCTAAAGACAAAGATATTATATTACACAGTATGTGTTCATAGGTTTTTTTTCATTTCTACGAGTAATCATGATCTATTTAAGGGCCATGATGGGTTGATAGATTCCACACTTGGTCTGTGAATATTATTTAATGTGACAATTAATAAAAGAGTCAAGATATTAACCTACATAAAGATGGAATAGACAAATTATTCCTGAACTTATTCATTAATAACATGTCAGTCATGATGCACCTAATATATCCAACTTCCTCATGAACTATTTCATCAAGGTGTATGAAATAAATTTAAGTGTTCAAGTTGTAACATTCATTAATAATAATCTTAGAGTCTAAGGACCATTATGCATGCTTTTAGATATGAATATTCGATGACTCTAAAACATGTGTAATTTCTACTAGAGAGTTTCTTCTCATAATATTCCATATTTGATATTACCAAGTGAAAACTTTATGAAAATAAGACTAATCTACATATGAGTAGTCACACTCGACAATCACATTCTATGCATCTCATCATAGAACATTATCAACTATAGAACTATATTTAAGAACATTATCTTGTACTTTCAAGGTTCTCATCATAGATGGGAACTAATATGACCTTATTAATGATAAATATACTCTAGGACATTATTACATTAATTCCATGCATAATAATGATTAATATTTAATAATATGTTTTATTAATATTCAAATATTTAAATATATATGTAATAAAAGTATAACTATTTGGTTCTAGAACACCAAATTCAGTGGTATGTTTAAATACCAGTTGGAATATTTCAGAGAAATCAAATCCTTCCTTATGTTTAAATCCATTTTCCATTTTTCATTATTTGAAATGCTTCTTTCCATCAACCTCCTCTTTCAATTGGAAAGCACACTTATTATTTAGTTCCTTATTCCCTTATGCTAAGTTAGTGATCTCAAAAGTTTCATTTTATCTCAATTAATACATTTATTTATCCATCATTGATTTCCACTATTTGACATAATTAATTATGGCCACCACTTCTAATCATTCAGGTTATCCTGAATCTATTAGAAGTAACAAGTTCATGTCAAACCAAAACTCCAAGCCATATTTCTAAGTCTGGTTGATCTCTTCAACTAATTTGGTTATTCTATACTGATATAATCTACTATAACTTCTAGAGAGTTAAATTATATCTCTCCCACTATAGATTCATCATCCCTTAAACTTTTTGGTACATCTTCCATTGGCCTCACCTCTAGATTTCCAGTGCTCTCATATGTGATCTTCAAATTTTTTGAACTTCTAGTGCTTTTATTTAGATTAAATTGGACTTAGATAATTGATTTATTTCTCTCAACTTCTTTCTCTTACATTTCATATTCCTTCCATAGAACCTTATCATTAAATAGAACATCATGTATCCTAATGACTTGTCACCTATCCTCATCCCATAAATGATATCCAAAGATTTCATCACCATACCCGATGAGGAAAAAAACTTTGGTTTTTTCCTCAGGTTTATCTTAATCCTTCGAATTAATATGTATGTATATAAAACTTCTGAAGAATTTAATATGGAAAACTTACTGTCAATTACCGAATCATAACTCCTCTGGAATTTCATTCCCAACTAATGATGTTGGAATTTGTTTGACAAGGTATACTGTAGTGTTAAGTGCCACCACCAAAATTCCCTTGCACATTTTTGAGTGAAACCTAATACTTAGATACTTCTATATTAAAGACTTATTCATTAATTTATCCACTCCATTTTATTATGGAGTTCTAGGCACCGTATTCTCATTACTTATCCCTTTCTCCTTGTAGAAATTATAAAATTTGTATCTAGTGCACTCACCAACATTGTCTGTGTGAAGGTGTTTAAAATTTCACACACTGTCCATTTCAACCATGTTTTTACATTGGATGAAATCCTAAAAACATTATACTTATGATTCAACGAAAATTCATAATTTTATAGTATCATCATCAATAAAAGTTAAAAAGTAGAGTGAACATCCATGGGAGAAGATAGGGGAAGGTCCCCAAACATCTGAGTTCAATAACACCAAATTCTAATTTTGGTATTATATACATATAAGTTTAAATAAACCCTTATCTATTTCCAAAAACACAACTTTAACACTTTCATATTTCCTCTTGATCAAGATTTAGTGTTCCTTTAGTAGATTGAACTTTCATATTCTTTTAACTGAGGTGACCAAGTTTGAAATTATATACATTTGGATCATTAGAAGTTGAAATTATAACCATTTTAATCATTTTGAACTTTTAGTCAAGTAAAGAGTTTCTTATTTTACTCCTCATGAAACCACCATGGATACTTAAGTAACTTTTCATACCCCACTAGAAAAGGTAGCTTCATACCCCACCTAATCCCATTGCCCAACTGAAATAAGATTCTTCCTATGTCCAAAAATGTGCCTTAATTCTGTTATCTTCAAGAATACTCTATTATTTATTTGAATGTTGACCTTACCTTTTCCAACAACATCCATGGTTTCCTAATCCACTAGATAAAATTTACCAAAATTTGTGAATACATAATTCTCCATGCATCCACATTCTGTCATTGAGTGAAAGTAAGCTCCTAAGTCAATCACCCATGACTCCACTAGAATATTGATACTGAGTAACAAATTATTACATCCTTTTTTTATAATAATATAATTTAATGTACTAGTAGTTGATTCTCCTTTGGTTCTCTCTTTACAATTTTTTTAATTCTTTTTTACGTGTAATATTTTACCCACAAATATAAAAAGTAGGACTAAGACCAACCAACTTGATTTGACTCTTATACCATGGATTATCTTCTAACTGTTTCTCCTAATAAACCTTCTATTAAGGTGTTTTACCTCATATATTATTATTAAGAGAACTATCATATGGTTCTTGGACTTCCCTATGATGCAGTTCTTCATTGAGAAGCAGATTATGAATATCATCTAATACCAAATCTATTTTTATGTTAGTGTTACTAACTATAGTAAACATCACATACCAACTCTCCAATAATGATGATAGTAGTAGGACCTACCACACATCATCTATGAATATAACCTTCACCAATTCAATATCCACTGAGATCATATTGAAATCATTCACACGATCTTCCTTTGGTATTCCTTATGATAACCTTAGGTTGGACAATTGCCACATCATGAACAATTTTTTCAATATCATAGGTTTCTCACACATATCTGTCAATTCCTTAATCACTTATATCACTATATTTACTTCATGAATGTTAAAACAAGTATTCGATTTCAATTAAATCCTCACTAGTGCTGGTGATTTTTATCCAACTATTATCATTCTACTTTTTATAACTTCTAAGAAAAAATGTCAGTATGTGGAACATCTAGGTCCTTCTAAACCAGATGATCCTCCACATGTATTCTATAAAATAAAAAATCCTTTCCATAAAACTTTTCTACCCAGACCTTTATATCTACTAACTCCATATCTTTAGATGATAGTAACTCCCACTAAAAATTAAGACATCATCAAGACAAGTGATAATCCAACCTCAAGAACTGATAAAACTTATTATGAAGAATTTGGGTGACCATAAAATCAAAGAAATTAGGTATTAAAGCCACTAAAAGTTTACACACCCCACCCACCATAACTTTAGTGCATCACAAAAAAAAACAAGCCTCTAGGTATTCCCTCAACTAAGTATGATAGAATTATGTATAATTTTCACCCTAATCACCAAAAATTCATCCTTCACATACATTCTAGGAAACAAAAATACATTTGATGTAAATACATAAATAAGGGAAGGACACTAGATATTAACATTCTTAGATAGTGTGTCCTAAGTGCATAGGAGAAATTGTGCTGGTTTCTATATATTCATCAGAATATAGAAAAGATTAGAAATAAATTACTAAAGTACAAGTAACCTTTACAAGAATTCATATTTCTATAATAAATGTTCCTCTTGATCTTCATGTCACAATCTATTTCAAATCACATTGATCAATAATCTTAGCATTGAGGTCCCATACACTTATATAATTAGTGTCATCCAGTTAATAAGTTAAACATGCTCCCCAAAAATCCTGGGATACCCAATTCGACTGCCACAGTTGATGTACCAAACTAGTAACCCCTTCTGTATCACATAACTTTCAAAATTGGTGTAAACGTGGGTTACCTAGACCCAAATTTAATAGTACTTTTATATTACTATTTCATGTATACAGTGATATGTGCATGATTTAAACTTACCATTATAGTGTAGACATTTATTATTCTACTATTTAATAGTAATGTCCATAAATTAATTATTGTATCAAAAGGTTATAGCAAATCCCAGGCTGTAATGGGAACCTCGAGATACTATGACATTAATCTTAAACATATGTCCTATGGTCTAGATACATCATACTGATTGGATATAGTAGATGTTTGAACAATGCATGGATATAGATATAACCTAGTGTTTTTGGTTCAATTTTGTGCTTAAATTTCTTCACATGTGATCCTCAAGGTTTAACTGGGGCAACAATTTGGTGGAAATGATGTTGTTACGTCAATAGTTGGTGAAAATTTTCAAATCCCCATCCTATCAGCCTCCGTTGTGTGCCTTGGTACCTACAATACCTTCATCACCTAATCATAACTCTATATAAAGATGATAACCTTTGATGGTTCCATTCATATCTTATAGAGATCTTGTTTCCACACTCTATACACCAATTCAGTCTAACTTTCACTGATCATTTTTTAGTAAATGAAGTTCCGGTGAATGAACTTCCTATGAATTGAAACATGGTTCAAATCCCAACATATAAGTAGGGTCTCTTTCTAATTTTCCATAAATTAATACAATATAGAATAATACTAGTCAATTAAATGAGTTTTATGAATTAATGGATGATGAAAATTGGTATTTATATGAAGGATGCAAAAAATAAACAAAATTTTACTTTCTATTAAAGTTTTACCATATCAAATGATTATGTGGAATTATAGATAAATAAATTTCTATGATATTAGATTTATTGAATGATGAATTTATTTAATATAATTTTCCTAAACAATTTTATGAAATGAATAAAGATGTTAACAAGCTCGGTCTCAATTAAACAAAGATACATGCATGTCTGAATGACTATGTGTTATATCAGGGAGACGATTCAAATAGATAGGAGCGTAAAAGATTCCATAATTCTAGATGGAAATCAATGAATCATGATAAAGGTTTAAATAAATATAATATGAATAAGAATAAAAATAAAACTATTATGAATATTTTACTTTATTTTCATTAAAATCATGATTGTAAATATTGTTCATATCTTCTAAACAATAGAGAAAATTAAGTGGCATGCCATGGAAAATAACAATGATGAGTTTATATGTTTGATATGGATTTATTACATTAAATTTATCCACATATATTTTTTGGTTATTTCAATATGTTTTAATTAAAAAATGAATTATATTATGAGAATTAGTGGAAAGTCATCATTATGTATTTAAAATGTGAATCATTGATTTTTTATGGGATTTTGGTATTTTCAATGATTAATTTATTAAATATTCTTGATTTAATTTCTCATATTTTTAAGAACATATTTTTTCAATATTTTGATGGTTTTCTATTGAAATTATATTCTTTAATTGTTTTTTGGAATTATGGTTTTGAAAATAATCCTTTCAAATTCCTTGTTATTATTTTTAATATTTAAACGATGGAATGAATTTTTGTTTTAATATTATTTTTTATTTTAATTTTCTGATTCAAATTTCATTTTATATTTTTAAATGGATGAATTTTCATTTATGTTGAATTCGAACATGGGACAATCGAGACTATATGAGGGTGAAACTCAACCTAGGTGTTTGAGGAAACGAAGCTTTTAACTAAATAATGAAGGTTTTGAGGATGAATGAGCTTGATCTAAGGACTCTAATTCATGAATGTTAACACCCAAACATTTTCATTAATAAGATGATCTGATCGAAGGTGGTGTGAAGTTGGATCGAGGGTGGAGTCATTAATCGAAGAAGATGACTACAATCGAGGTGCTTGAGATCGATTAATTTTAGGTGAATATTTAGAACTAAAGATCATTGATTGAGTATTTTCTACTTTAAGGACCTAACTAAGATTTATCAGAATCATATCTAAGGTTGTTTGATGATGAATACACCACTAAGGAAGACCATATTTTAATCTTTCTATGAGTTTGAGTTTTATTATTTAAAGAACAACTGATATAAAGGTTGAATGTGAGATTAACGATGATTCAGACACAATAGGTCCGATGAAAAGTTTCACCTGCTGAAGTGATTTTGTGATAGGGATTTTTCAAATGTTTCCATGACCAAGTTGATAATGGGGTAGTTGGTGCAAGTTATTTTGCTCTTAATATGAAGATCCGACATTGATTTATTACAGTTGAAAAAAATTGGGTTTTTTTTATGATAATTATTTTATTGTATACTAGAGTGTGTTCTCTATATAGGATGATGATGAATAAGGTGACAAAGGTATTATCAAATTACTGACTGCTGTGATTATGGAAATGTTTAAGGTTGAACACTAAGTTCTTTATTTTTTGTCCAATAAGAGCTAAATATGTATTATGGTTATTTCACCTTGAATATTTTCATTGAGAAGTCACTGCAATATAGATTGTTGAAGATAATTCTTGGTGAGTGAACTGGTGAGTCACTTTGATCATTTTGAGGCTAACTAAGTCTGATACAAATACTCCTCTACATGAGACTAGTGGTCCTTCACTTTCACTGTATGCACTGTATGTTCTTTACTATTGATTATTAAGGAGGATGAGATCTTGTGTACATGGTTGATACAATCAAGATACTATAATTAAAATAAGGATTTGATTTTAGGTAGGTTGATTTTATGATCACGTGAAGTTGAAGCTACGAGTGTTGACTATTCAGAGTTCATGGGCTCTATGAGTGTCAGTTCATGAATCTATTCATTTGATATGGTTTCCAAGTTCCAGTTGTAGTGGATGATGAAGTTTTTCATGGTGGTTGCTAGCTGTTCAAAATTTAATAAGATAAGGTGAATTATTTTAAGTGACAATTGGAGAATTTAAGAGATAGTTTAGGTGGTAGTATTTTATTGAGGATTTTTTTAAATCCACTGGATAGTGATAGAAGGATATAAAAAATACTATTTCTCATGAACATCAGTTGGATTCAGTGATGACTAAAATGTAAAATTATAATAAATAATTTGGTGGATTGAGTTTTTTTTAAAGGAGAGAATCCAAAACTCTAATAAGGACACCATGTTTTATGGAGACTGGTATTCAGGGTGACAACTAACAAAAAAGCTCTAGAGTTAAAAGTAGGAAATTAAAAATTATAATTTTGATGGCGTTCCAAGGACTGTGCTGACTAGAATTTTGACTTCATTGCGAGAGAAGACTTTACATGAGAGTCTTAGTCTTAGAAAAAAATAAATAAATATATTTTAAAAGAATAAAATGAAATCCAAAAAATCCATTGCTTTCACTATTATCAAGTGTTGAATTTCAAATTTTGTTACTTATCATGCATGTTTGAGCTTATAGTTTTGATTTTATTTATCATATGTTACTATTTGAGTTTCATGAAATTATTTTAAAACTTTTCATACTTCAAATTTGTATTTTGTTATCATTTCCAAGCGCAACTTATTTTTTTTTGTTACTCCAGTTATTAAGTTTGTTTAAGTTTCATTTGTTGTGTGTTATTTAAAAAATGGACCAATTTCAAGGTTGGGGTTAAAAAATATTGTATCACTATGTTTTTTTGGCTATTATGGGCAAATTTATTGGTAGTGTGTATATAATCAACCACAACAACATTTTCTTCTTGAAGTAAGCCAATAATTTTATGAACCTGAACTCGATGATCAATCAGTTTTGAACGAAATATTACAGAAAATGCTTGGAAAACTTGATGAATATAAAGAAACACCCAATGAAAGAATAAAAAAAATGAAAATTGAATTTGGGATTAAATAAAATAATTTTTTTGAACTTTAGAATAAAAATTTATTGGAGAGATAAGAAGAAGAAACAAATAGTGAACAAGAAATTAATTTTTATGAAATATTTAGACAAAGACCATGTCAATACCACCAATAGGTATAAAAGGAGGAATTATAATAGGATCAATATATTATAATTATCCTACCTAAACCTATTTAATTTAAGATATTCAAACCTATGACAACTTTTATTAAGGACAATTTGGGAAATGAGTACTTTAAACATGAAAAATATTCACCCTGTCTTTCTAAAATTTTAAATAATGAACCTAAACCTAAAATTGGAGATATTTTTTAAGAGAAAATCAAACTTGAAAACACCATTTTTTATACTTATGAAACTTTTGGTAAGTTTGATCTCCCCTTCTTTTAAATTTTGATCCCTATAACCTTTGAACTGGTGTTTAAAGAAAAGGATGAGGGATTGCTCTTTGAGGAAAAATGAATGTTGTGTATTCACTCCCTTTGTAACGATCCATGTATTTATACAATAATACTTTTTTAATTTCTATTAATATTTATGAAAAATATATTAATTTTATGTTAAATAGGACACTTTTTCTGATAGCATACTCAACACGCAACAACATGTTTCTTTGAAATCTTACGTTCACACAACTTTGAGTTATACCAAAAAATAAAATAATAATATTATTATTTTAAATGGTAGTTAATGCATAGTCGTTGTATTTCTGAGAATGAACATAACTAACTAAATTATTATTACACATGTTTGTTAAATGTTTTTACATTTATCCAATAAATTTTAGAGTCTTAAAATAAGAATTAATCCAATTTTAAGCATGAAATACTTTAATATTCTTTAAAATGTTGATTTACCATTTTTTGATGGAGAACCCTTTTTAAATATAGTTTTTTTTCACTTTTATATGTTCTATTTGACAAAATAAAATTCTTCTTTAGAATCGGGACATCAAAATTTACTTTGGATGAAATTTTGGTATTTTTCTGATAAAGTTCATTTTTTAATGAATAGTAAAAAATACCGTATTTTAATTCAAAACTGCCTTTTAATATAATTTATTTATACAGTTAGATTGTAATTTTAATTGGTTTTAAAATTTAATTAGATTTTTTTTCAATTAATCCAATGTTGTTCATTTTAAGTAATTTTACTTTGAAATTGAACATAAACACATGTCTATCTTTTGGTAGTTTTTACTTCTTAAAAACATGCCTTTTGGTTTTGACAATGAGAATTAATTTTAAATTAATTTCTAAAACTTCTTTGTTTTGAATTTGGAAAAATTTATTCCATATTTTGAATCAGGAGGTCTAAATTTTGTAAATAGTTAAATTTTATTTTTAGACATTATGAATAGTAACTTTAGTAAATATTTTATTTACCATGGTTAAAGGGTAAATTTGGTAAATAAGGGTAAAACATAATATTATTAAATTACCCTAACACATGTCCAAATCCTATTTTATGAGTTATATCTGATTATGGGCATCCTTAGGTCTATTTTAGGACCCCATGGAGCCACCTGTGTGTGAAAATGACATTTAATTACTTTTAATTTAAAGTTAAGGAAAATATAACATAAACATATATCTTTTAATAAAACAATTTTTATATGTGGTTATATAAGTTATATCTTCAACTATAAATATTAATTAGAAAGATAAAAATATTTCCTACATCATAGTATTTTATTTATAATTTTTAGATATCAAATAAATAAATTTATTTATGACCCAATGATGATGTTGTCACGAACCAGCCTAGGTACCCTGGTAACCTAATAACCGAGCTGGCCCTGACATAGCACGAAGGGTGTTCCCGATCCCCACGGGTCGACGACTAGCACCCGACATCACACAACATGCAAGTGGGAATTATTTTTCCACAAGAATGCTGAAGAAAATGAAACAAGACGGTATGCATTACAAAAAGAAACTCCACTAGAAGTAATATACCAGAATAAAAAGAGGCATAAAAATCCCAAAGTACTACAACCCAAGTACTAAAAATGGGAAAAATAGCCCCAAGGTCACTAAGTACACAACTAACCAAGACCAAAGATCAATAGCTGGATCCACCTCCAAAAGGTCCCTTCCCTTTGCTCGATCCTAAAAGAAGAAAGTCTACAAACACCCGAAGGAAAAAGTAGTGTGTGAGCCTAAGCCTAGTAGGATACCACCAAATATTCCATAATAGATTCCAAATACAGATTATCCAAATAAAATATTTCAATTTTTAAAAGAACAGGTTTGACAATTCAAAATCATATTTTAACAAAACATGCTATACATTTTCAAATGATGGAAAAATTACTTTAAGCAAAGGCTTTACAATGATGGAATATTTCTAAAACAATGGATTAAGAATTTTTTTTATATAAAACAGTTTATATAAATTCAGCTGGCATGTAAAGCAGTTCAAAAGCATTGGCATACAATTATATCTCAGATATAAACAAACAAGAGAGCAACATAGTCATCTGCCAAAAGGTACGATAGTATTAACCGGTTATAGGATTCCGCACTCTCTATGTGAAATCAGAAAAATGTGTATACACACGTCCCTATGAAACTGGCCAAAGGATACTTTTCACCAACCCTTAGGGGATGTGACCCGCCACAAGTATGTTTTAGAACATTGTCGTAGTGTAGAGTGTATCCAAATAACTCACTAACTACCTAAGGCTTGCATGCGCTCTTACATGATGGGAAAACTATTTTAAGAATGCTTAAAATACGATCAATCCCATTCTTCCATTTCAAAAGTTCCAATTTCATTCCATTTAAAACCAAAACACGTTTTATTCAAAACATGCCTTTTTCACAAGATAAAACCAATGGGTTTCTATCAAATCATTTTAAGCCATTTTCACCAGTTTGAAATCCATTAAAAGAAAATTCCGTCATTAAACAATTTATTACCACAATTAAATTCAACAATTTAATTGAAATCATTTCCATAAAATCCAAAATTTAAATTTAACAATTTAAATTGGCCAATTTCCATAAACAAACCCAATTCAATGGAATTGGGGTTTTCCAAATTTCCATGCCAAAACCATTTCAAATATCTCGATTCACTAGAATCTAGTTTTTGTCAATTTAATTGAAATAAAACTTGATAAATTGAATTTAAATCAACAATTGAAATAAATCAAGAAAATACAATGATAATCAATTTAGAAAGTTGGGACAGAACCACCTATCTCGAAGGTTTTGACCAAAACCACAACGGTCGAGAACGCTCAAGAAAACCGGGTTGCTTCTTCAAGAACCCACCTTAGATCTCTTTCTCCTAGAAATATCAAGACCAAATCTCATCATATTTGGTACCACACACTTAGATCTACCCATAACAAGAATATATCTAAGAAACCGAGAGAAGAGGAGAAGTAGATCTAAGTAGATCTAAGAAATCGATCAAGAACGATGAAGAAAGATCACATTCCTCAAGAATCAGACTTAGATTCACTAAGAGGAGCCTTTGGATCACCTTAGGAATGATGTGAGAACCTTCTCTTACCTTAGGAGAAGACAAATCCCGAGTTAGGGCCGCTTAGGAGGACAAACGAGGCACTTAGAGGCAAAACCGAGTGAGATCCACAATTTAAGGATCTCATTTAAGTGGCCGCACGGTTAGTTCGCATGGTTTGAAAAACCGTGCGCTAACCGTGCGTTAGCTATGACCTCGGCCACCCTTCTTGCATGGTTAGACAAATCGTGCGCTGCCCATGCAAAAGTTACTGTCTCCAAGACCAACTACACACGGTTTGGCCGCACGGTTTAGACAACCCGTGCGCCGCCCGTGCGACTTCCCCTTTTCCTCAAAACATCATTTAAAGTTATCCCGACTCTCCCAAATCACTACTCCAAAATAGATGTACTTAGAAAAATCAAAAGTACCTGAAAACATAACGTGATGTTACAACCTCCCCACAATAATATCTTTCTGTCCCTAGAAATCCTATGAAAAAACCTCCACGATAAAAAGATGAGGCCACTACTCTCTCATTAGTTCCTCCCTTTACCACATCTCATGAGAATCATAACCATGCTGCCAAAGTACACAGACCAGAGGTATCATTCTACCATGAAGTACCTTGGTCTCAGAATCAAAAACCCAAACTGGTCATTCAGTAACAGATAAATCTGGTTCAATCTCAAGATCACTCCAGCTCACAACATGAGATGGATCAAAGAGATACTTTCACAACTGCGATACATGGAACACATTACGTATCAACGTCAGCTATGGTGGTAGAGCTAGACGGTAAAGAACTTTCCCTACAAGACCAACAACCTCAAAAGGTCCCACAAAATTAGGATCAAGCTTCCCTTTCCTCCCAAGTCATTGATGACCTAATCGGGGTGAAACTTTCAAGAAAACCTGGTCACCAACTGATAACTCTAAAGGTTTACAGTGACGATCAATATAAGACTTGTACCAACTCTGTGCTGTCAACATTCTCTGATGAATCAACTAGATCTTAGCTATCATCTTTTGGACCAAACTTGGTCCTACCAATGAAATTTCACTAATCTACGACCAACATAAAGGTGATTTGAAAGGACGACCATACAATGCCTCAAAAGGATCCATTTTGATTGAAGACTGATAACTGTTGTTATAAGAAAACTCAACTAGCCCCAAATGATCATCCTAGGACCCACCAAAGTCGAGAACACCTACGCTGAGAATATCCTAAAAAATATGAATAGCTCTCTCTGTCTGTCCATCTGAATGTGGATGGTAGGCCGTGCTCAAATGGACCTAAGATCCTAGTGCCTCCTAAAGTCCTCTCCAAAAGCGAGAAGTAAACCGAGGATCCCTATCAGAGACTATAGCAGACAGAACTCCATGAAAACAAACAACTTCTTTCACATAGATATTTCCGAACTCCTCAACTTTGGTTGAATCTCGAATAGGTATAAAGAGATCCGAATTGGTCAGTCTATCGATCACAACCCATATCGCATTATTCTTCCTCTGGGTTTGAGGTAGCCCGACCACAAAGTCCATAGAGATTTCATCCCACTTCCATGTAGGGACTAGAAGTGGTTGAAGCAAACCCAAAGGTTTCTGGTGCTCAACTTTCACCTGCTGGCATGTATAGTAACGAGATACAAACTCATAAATGTCTCGTATTATACCTGGACACCAGAACTATCGCCGCATGTCATAGAACATCTTCGTGGTTCCTGGGTGTACATACCACTGAGAGTTATGGCAACCCCCCATCACATCCTTCCTTGCCACTAATGACACAACATAATGGTTTAGATAACACAGAACACCCTCTTTGGAGAATGACCACTTGGTGGCAGTCTCCCCACCATAAAAAGAGTCCCTAATGCTACGGAATTCATCATCCAATTGTTTTTCCTGAAGAATTAACTTGAGGAGAGAAGAAGTCAACTGAACACTGGATAAATAAACTTCATTCCCCTTCCACTGAACTTCAATATGCAACTGAGAAAAAAGAGCCATCAAACTCCACTCTTCTGAAGATTCTTTCACAGCCTGTGATGGAAGTTTCCTGATTAACACATCTGCTACTACATTCCATTTCCCTAGGGTATAGGCAATGTCAAAGTTGAAATATTGCAGGTACTCCACCCAACACCTTTGGCGAAGATTCAAATCTTTTTGAGAGAAGATATAACTCAATCTCTTGTGGTCTGAATACACAGTAAAACTTTCTCCATAAAGGTAATGTCTCCAACACTTAAGTACATGCATTAAAACTACAAGTTCAAGGTCATGGGTAGGATAGTTCTTCTCATGAGGCTTAAGCTGACGAGATCCATAAGCAACAACATGATTACATTGCATAAGGACACATCCCAAACATGAACCCGATGCATCACAGAAGACCATGTAACCTATCCCAGCCTCAGGAAGAGTTAAAACCGGAGTATTAGTCAAAATAATCTTTATCTCAACAAAAGAACTCTGACATTTATCATTCCAAGAAAACTTCACTCCCTTTTGAGTCAGAGCAGTCATTGGAGAAGCTAACTTTGAGAAGTCATTAACAAATCGGTGATACTATCCTGCCAAGCCCAAGAAGCTCCGAATCTCAAAAACATTTCGTGTTTGTTATCAAGTCATAACAGACTTCACATTCTCAGGATCAACTGATATTCCTTGTTCTGACATGACTTGTCCTAATAATTTCACTTCCTGAATCCAGAAATCGCACTTTGAAAGCTTGGCATAAAGTCGGTGATTTTTTAGAAGACTCAGAACTGTTCTTAGATGATGCACATGATCCTCCTTAGACTTGTAATAGACAAGAATGTCATCCAAAAAGACTACCATGAAAGTATCTAGATACTCACAAAAAACCTTGTTCATCAAATCCATGAAAACTGCAGGAGAATTTTTTAGGCCGAAGGGAATAACAAGGTACTCATAATGGCCATACTTACTTCATAAAGCGGTCTTATGAATGTCAAATTCTTTTATCCTCAACTGATGGTAACCAGATCAAAGATCAATTTTTGAAAACCACTTCTCCCCTTTCAATTGATCAAACAAGTCATTAATTTGCAGTAACAGATATTTGTTCTTTATCGTAACTCGATTGATCTTTCGATAATCAACACATAAGGGAAGAGAACCATCAGCCTTCTTGGCGAAGAGAACTGGTGCTGCCCAGGGTGACACACTCGGGCATATAAAACCTTTCTCAAGAAGATCATCTAACTAAGACTTCAGTTCTTTTAGTTCAGATAGATATATTCGGTAAGAGGGAATAGAAACTAGTTGAGTACCAGGAATTAAGTCAACAGGAAAATCAACCTCCCTTACTGGTGGCAAACCAGAGAAGTCAGAAGGAAAAACATCGGGAAACTCAGCGACAACTGGAGGGAGATCACCACACATTGAATCTCTCTATAGATCAAAATCAAACACCAATATAACTTTCCCCAACTCTGGATAAGAGGGTCCAACTCTGCTTGAACTTGGGTCCCATTCTCCTTGAAAAAAAGAGGCACACCACTGGGTTTATTAAGGTAGACCCATCGAAGATAACAATCAATCTGGGATTTATTAGAAATGAGACAATCAATCCCAAATATGACTTCAAAATATTTCATGTCAAGAACCAAAAAACTCCAAGCAAGATCAACATCTGATAGAGAGAAGACATAAGAAGGACTACGAAGACCCTTCTCTCTCATTGTACCAAGGGGTGTCGTAATATCCATCGCATAAGATAAAATCTCCATAGGTAGATTAAGAAGATTAAAAATATGGGTTGAAATAAAATAGTGAGATTCACCAGTATCAAAAAGAGATATCACTAAATATGAAGCTATAGTAATGGTACCTCTCACAGTTGCAGGACCTGTATCAGCTACCTTTGGTGACTCTTCCACTGCGTTAAGAAGCTTCGGTCCTAATGCCTGTGGCTGGAACCCTTTTGTACGTGAATCATTTGATTTCCCCACAGTTTCTAGAGGTGTTGATGATCATGTTCCACTACGTGGAGTAGAGAAGTGATGGAAGAATATCTGTAAGTTCCCTAAACGTCCACAGGAGCTATATTTCTTGGGTGCCTCAGTGAAAACCCTCTTAGAATGTCCTAGATTCCCACACTGATAGCAAGTCAAAGAATCCCCTCCTGGTGCTACAAGAGGTCTAGAATGACTCTGCTGTTAAGAACTACCATGAGAAATGTCACGCTTCCGTTTTACTTTAAAGGAACCCACACTGACACTAGGAGGGAAAAGAACCTCCTTCAACCCTGACTTTCCTGCCAAGTCCATCTCAACCATCATCACCCTATCCAGCACATCAGCATAAGTGGGTAATTTCAGTAAGAAAACCTGAGAATGGATATCTAATCGAAGTCCCAACTCGAATCGTCGAGTCTTCATCCTCTCATTAGATACAATCTCAGGAGAAAACTGTACGAGCTCAGAAAAGTGATTTAAGTACTCAGTCATGGTTTTTTTGGCCTTCTCAAGCTTGAAAAACTCCACAGCCTGGGCCAAAACCATTGATTCTGGATAGAACTGGTTAGTGAAAAGAACCCTAAAGTCTTTCCACTCCAAACCCTCATGTTTCCCAACCGTCACCATCATGTCCCACCATCTCCTACTTGGTCCCTCCAGCACGAAGGTGGCACACTTCACCTTGATCACATCCGGTGTCTCCAAGAACCCAAATAGGCATTCAATCTTACTCAACCATTCCTCAGCATGTTGAGGGTCAGTGGAGCCTTTGAAAACCGCTGGCTTCTAGTGTAGGAACTCTTGAGAATGACTTCAGAGAATCTCACTATAAGGATCTATAGCTGGAGCCTGAACAGGAACTGGAGGTGGTGCCTGTCCTAGAGCTTGGACAGTGTGAAAAAACTAACCTCAACCAGAATCGGATCCACAATAGGACTCGCTTGATGAGATTCAGCAGCAGCCTCTTTTTGGATCTTATTCCCACATCTTCTCGGAGGCATGATGCTACACAACATCAGAATATAAAAATACATTGATTAACACCCAAACCGAGAAACAAGTAAATCTATTCTTAAAAGAAGGGATAACAAGATTTGGATTCCACTCTATCCAAATCAAAATAGAGAAAATACTAGAACTAATACACAAGTCGTATTTCCCTAACCAACCTTGCTGACTTAAGGTTAATTGTGGTGAGAGCTGGCCAGACACTCAATCACAACTACCTCCCAAGTCCCGACAATAATACTCAATTGCATACTGTCATCAAGGCAAGATGCTTAACCTGACATCTGATACCACTTTGTCACGAACCAGCCTAGGTACCCTGGTAAATCGATAACCGAGCCGGCCCTGACATAGCCCGAAGGGCATTCCCGATCCCCACGGGTCGGTGACTAGCACCCGACATCACACAACATGCAAGTGGGAACGATTTTTCCATAAGAATGCGGAAGAAAAAGAAACAAGAAAATATGCATAACAAAAAGAAACTCCACTGGGAGAAATGTACTAGAATGCAAAGAGGCATAAAAAGCCCAAAGTACTACAACCCAAGTACTAAAAATAGGAAAAACGTCCCCAAGGTTCCTAAGGAAACAACTCACCAAGACCAAAGATCAACAGCTGGATCCACCTCCAAAAGGTCCCTTCCCTTTGCTTGATACTGGAAGAAGAAAATCTACAAACACCTAAAGGAAAAAGTATGGTGGGAGACTAAGACCAGTAGGATACCACCAAAGATTCTGTAGTAGATGCCAAATATAGATTATCCAAAGAAAATATTTCAATTTTTAAAAGAACAGGTTTGGAAATTCAAAAATCATATTCTAAAAAAACATGATATACATTTTCAAATGATGGAAAAATTACTTTAAGAAAAGGCTTTGCAATGATGGAATATTTCTAAAACAATGGCTTAAGCAAAAAATTTATATAAAATAGTTTATATAAATTCAGCAGGCATGAAAAGCAGTTCAAAAGCATTGGCATACATTTATATCTCAAATATAAACAAACAAGCGAGTAACATGGTCATCTGCCAAAAGGTATGATAGTATTAACCAGTTATAGGATTACGCACTCTCTATGTGAACTTAGCAAAATGTGTATACACACGTACCTATAACACTGGCCAAAGTAGACTCGTCACCAACCCTTCAAGGATGTGACCCGCTGCAATTATGTTTTAGAACGTTGTTGTAGCGTAGAGTGTATCCAAATAACTCACAAACTACTTAAGGCTTGCATGTGCTCTTACATGATGGGTGAACTATTTTAAGAATGATTAAAATATGATCAATCCCATTCTTCCATTTCAAAAGTTCCAATTTCATTACATTTAAAACCAAAACAGGTTTTATTCAAAACATTCTTTTTCACAAGATAAAACCAATGTGTTTCTATCAAATCATTTTAAGCCATTTTCACCAGTTTGAAATACATTAAAATCCGATTACATCATTACACAATTTATTCCCATAATTAAATTCAATAATTTAATTGAAATCATTTCCATCAAATCCATAATTTAAATTCAACAATTTAAACCGGCCAATTTCCATAAACACACCCAATTCAATGGAATTGGGGTTTTCCAAATTTCCATGCCAAAACCATTTCAAATATCTGGATTCACTAGAATTGAGTTTTTGTCAATTTAATTGAAAGAAAACTTGAGAAATTGAATTTAAATCAACAATTGAAATAAATCAAGCAAATACAATGATAATCAATTTGGCAAGTCGGGACGGAACCACCTGCCTCAAAGGTTTTGACCAAAACCACAATGGTCGAGAACGCTCAAGAAAACCGGGTTGATTCTACAAGAACCCACCTTATATATCTTTATCTTAGCAAGATCAAGACCAAATCTCATCATATTTGGTACCACACACTTAGATCTACCCATAACAGACATTGATCTAAGAAACCGAGAGAATAGGAGAAGTAGATCTAAGTAGATCTAAGAAACTGATCAAGAACGATGAAGAACGATCACATACTTCAAGAATACAGCTTTGATTCACCAAGAGGAGCCTTTGGATCACCTCTGGAATGATGGGATAACCTTTTATTACCTTAGGAGAAGACAAATCCCGAGTTAGGGCCGCTTAGGAGGACAAACAAGGCACTTAGAGGCAAAACCGAGTGAGATCCACAATTTAAGGATCTCATTTAAGTGGCCGCACGGTTAGTTCGCACGGTTTGAAAAACTGTGCGCTAACCATGTGTTAGCTACTACCTCGGCCACCCTTCTCGCATGGTTTTTCCACACGGTTAGACAAACCATTTGCTGCCCGTGCGGAAGTTACTGTCTCCAAGACCAACTACGCACGGTTTGGCCGCACGGTTTAGGAAACCCGTGCGCCACTCGTGTGACTTCCCCTTTGCCTCAAAACATTATTTAAAGTTCTCCTAACTCTCCCAAGTGACTACTCCAAAATAGAGGTACTTAGAAACATCAAAAGTACCTGAAAACGTAACGTGATGTTACAGATGTAGTGATTACCTTATTAATGAATGTTTAAAAAAAATGAGATTATAAAAATTAAAATAAATTTATTTTGAAACTTTTTATGTCATCCACGAATTTTAGGGATAATTATGACTTTTTATATTTGAATTAATAAAGGTTTTATGAAATAATCAAGTTGTTATGTATTTTTTAAAATTCGTGATACGAATAGTATATAAATTGACATAAATGAGTTTTTAAAACAAATAATATTTTATTAAATGATATAATAGTCATAAAAATATAATATTCGGCCAAATGACTTAGATAAGGTTTAACATGTCATTAATGAACCACTTGAGGTTCTATTGACATTTTATAGTAACTACATTAACCATATAGTATGAATATACAAGAAGACATAGTAAGAGTCAAATAAGTTTGTTGGATCGAATAAGTATATGTAAATGTATATTAGATGGAATAATACAAGAGGGGGGTGAATTTTAGGTTTAAAACTTTGTGTTTAAACACTTAAGAAATTATTTTAAATGATCTTAAACTAATACAAATTCAAACACCCACAATTGTATTGAATATAGGGTATGATGTAATGTAATACTATTAGAAAAGTAAAGTAATTGTATTCAAGATGAATACAATAATCAGAGTAAAACAAAAGTGAATGATTCTACCTTAAAGCGTATACAATCAATTGATACAATATGTAATAGTATGAAAGTAATTAAAAAAATTACAAATGTAAATGAGATAGGAAAGGAAACAAAACAATTTCCTTTCTAATACAATTAACAGCGGAAATGTAAAAGTATTACAATTCTTTTGACCCAAAGAGAAGGGTTATCCTTTCACCTAGGATAAAAGGTCTGTCTCACCAACACCTTGTTAAGCCCTCGATATGATGATCGGTACACCTGTCGGCCTATCCTCGGAAGCCCTCGATATGATGATTGGAACGTCTGTCTGCCTATCCCCGACAACCCTCGATTTTGTAGGTAATCAGAACCTCTGTCTTTCAATCACTTGAAAGCCCTCGATATGATGATCGGACGCACAAAGCAGGAGATAAGTCACATCGCCTCTCTCTATAATTTTATAGAAGCAGAATATCACGGTTGTTCCCAAATATCTACTTTCAGCTTTAAATGTCCTTTTATTTATAGGCCTCAAGTTCCAATGGTCATATTTCTCCAAAAAACTCAGAGGGAACTGGACACCTGGCATTACAAAAGTCATATTGAAACAAAAAGCACGACATCATTTTGATTAGTTTGTAACTAACTCTACGACATCGTTTTGTTTAAAAGATATAGAGATGATAAACACGAGTACGATTAATATACAACATGTGTTTTTGACTAAGTACCAAAACAAGTATGTAATGAGGAGTATGAGTAATGTTTTGTAATGATACAAAGTGAGTAGACTTATAAGACGCAGTATGATTAAAATAGTCAATACAATTTCCAAAGTCAGTACGAAAAAAAATAGTCAGTACGATCAGCATTGTACGATTGGTATGGTCAGTACGATCAGCATGGTCAGTACGATCAGCATGGTCAGTACGATCAACATGGTCAGTACGATCAGTATGGTCAGTACGATCAGTATGATCAGTACAATCAGTATGCTTAGTTCGATACGATAAACATGATAAAGGACATTTGTGATTTCCAAAACAAGATATAAAGGTCAAAAGAGGACTTTTGACTCAACAATCTCCCCCTTTTTGGAAAGCACAAAAAACAAAATAAAAACTAAAAGAAATACTTATCTCCCCCTGAGTTATTGAAAACTCTTCTGAATAAGAAATTGAATACAACTAACTCCCCCTTAGGTATGTACTTTCCTAAGGATTGTATTCGTAGATTTTCCTTGATTTAGAAGTGTTTGTTCAAAACATTCTCTCTTTGTAAAACATTATCCACCTTTATAAAACATTCTCCCCCTTTATGAAACCTTCTCCCCCTTTGTGATTTACAAAAAGAATGGGTTATTTTTGAATTGTATGAAAGAGTTAGAAAAGAAATACAAGACAATGGATATAGTAACAAAAGTATCATTACGATAACAACAGGGCCAAACTTGAAAAATAAATACAATTCACTTGTTTTCTCTTTCCTTATCCTTTTTAATCAACTCATGAAGAACTGCCTTCATCTTTTTGATTTATTTTTTGTCTTCAGAAATAGCATCACCCTGAGATCTGAGAAGGTCATGTTGATCGGCAAAGAGTTGATCTTGATTTCTGATTGTCTCCTCTTGAACTCTGATAACTTCTTCAAGAGTGTCAATTCCATCATGTAAATTCTTGTTATCTTTGGATAACATGTAGTTTTGTTTCTTCAATAGAACTATTTCATCTTTTAGAGATGAAACCTTCGAAAACTCATATTGAAAGGCATTCATTCTATTCTGCAACTCTTTCACTGAGGAAACATCAACTCCACGAGTTACCTGATTCAATCTTTCAACAGTTTCTTTGTCCAGTTTATTGAAAGAAATTTAAAGCTCATTTGACAACCTTCTTATATCTTCAATTGCTATCTCATGGTCATTTACTGAGATCTCTGTTTTGTAAGACCACTTGGTCATCTTGTTGTAAGCCTTCTTATGACCAGCCGAACTTTCTGAAAGAACTTTTAAATCGGCTTTAACTGATAGAACTTTATTTTTCAATTCTTTTACAGAGCCAAACTTCTTCTTTTTATTGTCAGTAATAAAATCAATCTTCCCTTCCAGCCTAGGGAAATAGGGAATAGTCTTCTCAATTCTTCTCAAAACATGAACAATGTAATCAATCTTCTTGAGAGAGATTGTGTGTTCTGAATCAATATCCTCATCGTATGAAGCCAGTTCATTCGATCAGCTTGAGTCTACAAATGGTTGTTTTCCTTTAGCTTTTTCTTTCACATTTCTTTCTTCTTCTACTTTTTCACTAATGACAATAAATTTTTTAGTATGAAAAGATTGAGCACCTTGATTTATTTGAGAAGAAATTCTATTCGAAGTTTCAGATGTTTGAATAGGTGCTTGATCAGCATGAGGGGTTTGTTGAATACCTTCACTTTGCTTTTGAACCGATTCCTCTCTACTCTTCTTAGAACTATGAAGGAATTATAAAAGAAAATCTTCTTCCTCTTCTTCAACTTCTTGTATCTCTCCCAACATTTGTTTTCCTTTTTCTTTCTCAGGAAGACTCTGTACGATGGGCTCTTGATGCACTTCATCTGTTAATTGATCACTTGCATCCTCAACCATTTTCAAGACTTTAGAGATATCAAAGTCTTGAGCCTTTCTTTTCAAAACGGTCTTCTTTTTCTTTTCAACTTTAAGGGTTTCTTCTACCCTTATTCTCTCAGCAAACGCCTCGGCTGGATCAAGTCCAAATTTTGGATCACCTTCATTTCTCTGTTCCTTATCCTTTATCCATTTAGCTACAACTTCCTTACTGTACTTTGGACTCTTCTTTGGCTTTGATCTAGTTTGCAGATCAGACTTTTGAGTAATACCAACAAATTGATTTTCTTTTACTGGAATAGGTGCCGATTGATTTTGAGCCAGTTCAGCTTCTACATCCTTAACAAAAAGTTTTGAGTTATGATCAAAACAAACATTAAACCTTTTCATCATACTCTTACTAATCCAGGATGGCTTCAGATCTATCAGATTTCCTTTTAAAGGAATGTTGCAAAACTTCATGCTCTCGAGAATAAACTTTGTAAGGATAGCTAGATACATAATCAAATGAGACTTGATTGCTCCTGACTTTACATTATTAATTGTTTCAAAAATGTACCCCATCATATTTTCTTTTCTCATGTTTACAAGATAGTCCAAAATGAATATATCATAGACTTTCAGAGTTTCTCTGTCCTCTTTCCTTAGGATAAGAAAACCTTACATCTAAAGAGCAACAAACCTGTTGTCCGGAGAAAGATGAGCCACTTTCCTCTTCTCTTTATTTACAACAAACAAAGACTTCTCAGGACTTTCTCTATTAAACATACCGAATTTCTCTGGTAGTTTATGGGATGGACAGAAAGAATCACCTTATATCAGGACATTCAGAAAATGAGCCGCTTGTTTCACAGACATAGACAACTTTCTATCGTACACAAAAAAATTGATAGTCATGTATTTGTCGAAAGACACAGTTTTATAGAACTGACTGACTTCATCAAAGAGAACTGGATCTTGAGAAACAGGTCTTTCAACACACAAATGCTCCCATTCTTGAAAGAGAATAATCCTCTTGATTGTGGAATCATACGATTCAAAGAAGTCGCGGGAAACTAACCTTTCTCTGAAAAGGTCTTTTTCTGAGAAAGCCTTAGAAGACATATCGACGGGAGTGTTGGTAGAGGACTGAGACATAGAGATGCTGCCGATGAAAGATCGTATGATGAATTAAAATCAGTGAGTCAGAGCTTCAGCGTAGATCCTAAAAAAAACGATGTGGGTTTGGGGAGGGGGGTATTTATAGAAGAGAAAAGGGTGACCGTTGATCTTCTACAGTCAATATTAGAGGAAATAGGATCAACAGTTAGGATTAAAACGATTTTTTTTTTAAAAAAAATGGAAAGTAACTGCCGGAGATCATAAGGTAATTGTTGCTTTTAGTAGAGTTCAAAATAAAACACAATCGTACGTAAAGAAAAAGAATATTATCAATCGTCATGCCGATGGGAAACAAAGTCATTACCATGAACTGACAAACTGATGGAAAACAAACTTGTTACCATAGACATGCCGATGGAAAAGAAATTCATTACTATGATTAGATGTGCCGATGGAAAAGAAATTCATTACCATGATCGGAAAAGACGATGGAAAAGAAATTCATTACCATGAACTGACATTACGATGGAAAAGAAAATCATTACCATGAACTGACGATATGATGGAGAAGAAAATCATTACCATGAAATGACAGTACGATGGAAAAGAAAATCATTACCATGAACTGAAAATACGATGGAAAAGAAAATCATTACCATGAACTGACAGTACGATGGAAAAGAAAATAATTACCATGAACTGACAATATGATGGAAAAGAATATCATTATCATGAACTGACAGTACGATGGAAAAGAAAATCATTACCATGAACTGATAGTATGGTGGAAAAGAAAATCATTACCATGATCGGATGATCTGATATACATAAAGGTGAATAATAATAAAACTGTCAATAAAATAAACAGATAGGTGAATATTACAATAAAATTGTCAATACGATAAACAGATAAAAAAAATAATACCAAAAGATAAAAAGAAAACACAGTAAGAAATGTTCTCCCCCTTTCTAAGAGGAGTTTCTTAATGTTAGGAGAATTGTAAAACATGAAGTAGATATGAATTATTACTTTATTGTAATCATTCCTAGCTTCTGTTTTATAAATTCAAATATATCGGAAGGTAATGGTTTTGTAAAAATGTCAGAAAGTTGTTCTTGCGTTCTGATGAATTGTAAAACAATATATCCTTTTTGTGTGTGATCCTTAAGAAAGTGATGCCTAACATCTATGTGTTTTGCACGTGAGTGATGTGCTGGGTTCTTACTAAGAGCTATGGCACTAGTATTATCACAAAGAATTTGAGTTTTGGAAAAACTCAATCCATAGTCAGTGAGTGTGTGTTGCATCCACAACACTTGAGCACAACAACTTCTAGCTGCTACATATTCAGCTTTAGCAGTGGAAATTGCTACAGAGTGTTGTTTATTGCATGACCAAGAAACCAAGGAGTCTTCTAAGAAATGACATGTTCCAGATGTACTCTTTCTATCCATTCTACAACCACCAAAGTCAGCATCTGAAAAACTTTTTAAAACAAAATCATTTCCAGAAGAATAAAAGAGACCTAGATCTATAGTGCCTTTTAAATACCGAAAGATTCTCTTTACGACTTTTAAATGAGAATCTTTTGGATTAGATTGGTATCTCACACATAAGCATACGGAAAACATTAAGTATGGTCGACTAGATGTTAAGTATAACAAACTTCCTATCATACCTCTAAAAGTTTTTTGATCAACTGGTTTCCTAGTTTCATCAAGATCAAGTGTATTTGAGGTACCAATTGGAGTGATGATACTTTTAGTTTTGTCATAACCATACTTTTTGAGTAAGTCTTTTATATACTTATGTTGAGATATATATGTTCCTTCTAGTTTTTGTGAAATTTGAAAACCTAAAAAGAATGTTAACTCACCCATCATACTCATTTAAAACTCAGATTTCATTAAGTTGGAAAAAGAATCAGATAAAGATTGCTGAGTTGATCCAAATATGATGTCATCAACATAAATTTGAACTATCAAAATATTTCTATTTTTCATTTTTATAAAAAGGGTTGGATCTGTTGTACCTTTTGTATAATTGTTTTATAAGAGAAATCCTGTAAGTCTATCATACCATGCTCTAGGGGCTTGTTTAAGGCCATATAGAGCCTTGGTAAGTTTAAAAATATGATCAGGATGTTTTAGGTCTAGAAAACCAGGTGGTTGTTAGACAAAAACTTCTTCTTGAAAAAACCCATTTAGAAAAGCACATTTTACATCCATTTGAAAAAGTTTGAAATTAAAGTATACTGCAAAGGCTAATAGAATACGAATAGATTCAAGTCTAGCTACAAGAGCATATGTTTCTTCATAGTCTATTCCCTCTTGTTGATTATAGCCCTTAGCAAAAAGTCTTTCTTTATTTATTACAATGATTCCATTTTCATCACATTTGTTTCTGAAAACCCATTTTACACCAATTATAGTTGTTTCTTTAGGTCTATCAACTAAATTCCAGAATTGATTCCTCTCAAATTAATTTAGTTCATCTTGCATTGCTTTGATCCAATCTTCATCACCTAAGGCTTCACTTAGACTTTTCGGTTCAAATTTAGAAAGAAAAGAAAGATGTTCTATTTCATTTCTTAAGGAATTTCTGGTCCTTACAGGTTGATTTACATCACCAATGATATTATCACTAGTATGATTCTTAAGAAACAATTGATTTGGGTTTTTTAAAACTTGTTCATCAACATATGGTAGAAAATATTATGGGGTAAATGTTTCAGGAATACCTTCTTGGACATTTTCCTTATCAGAAGAATCTTCTAATAATGGTTGATAAACATTTTTTGAAAACACATCCGAGGATGTAGGTTTGGGTTGGTTGAAAACAAAAGGATCAGTTTCATCAAATTTTACATGTACTGTTTCCTCAACAGTACAAGTGTGTTTATTGAAAACTCTATAAGCCTTAGAAGTTGTGGAGTAGCCTAAAAATATTCTTTCCTCATATTTTGGTTCGAATTTGTGTAGATTATCTTTTGTATTCAGAATGAATACTTTGCACCCAAAAACTTTGAAGTATGAAACTTTAGGTTTTTGGCTAGTCCATAATTCATAAGGTGTTTTATTAAGAAATGGTTTGGATAAAACACGATTTATAGTATAGAAAGCAGTACTAACAGCTTCAGACCAAAAGTGCTTATCAATTGAGTATTCACTCAACATGGTTCTAGTCATTTCCTGAAGAATACGATTTCTTCTTTCAACAACACCATTTTTCTGAGGAGTTCTTGGGGCTGATAAATTGTGAGTAATACCTTTCTTACTATTTTTTTTTCAAAATATGAATTTTGAAATTCACCACCATGATCACTATGGATAGTTATAAATGGTAGGTTTTTCTCATTTTTGAATTGGGCTCTAAAAGTTTTGAAATAGGAAAAGGCTTTAGATTTCTTTGTTAAAAAATAGACCCATGTAAATCTAGTAAACCCATCAACTAAAAAAAATATATAGTATTTTCCTCCAATGCTTCCAGTTTGTAAAGAACCAAAAAGATCCATATGCACTAACTGCAATGCATTAGAAGTTGAAACTTCATTAATTGATTTAAATATAGTTTTATGTTTCTTTCCATATTGAAAAGGATCACAGACTTTTGAAGAATCATATCTAAGATCCGATAGTCCCTTTACAAGTCTTTTCTTTTAAAGTTTACAAAGGTTTCTTGGATTACATTGTCCTAGTCTTCTATGCCATATCCATGATTGGTCTTCTATTGCACTTAAGCAGGGTAAGTTTTGGCTCCTAAGGTCTTCTAAGTTAATAGTGTATACATTATCTTTCCTATGGGAAGATAGAATGAACTCATCCTTGGAATTGTGAACTAGACACTTATCATTACTAAAATTCACAAGGTAACCTTCATCACACAATTGACTTATGATGATGAGATTGTGCTTAAGACCTTTTACAAACAAAACATTTGAAATAAGAACTTTTCCAAGAAAAACAATATTACCTAAACCAACAATTTTCCCTTGAGCATTATCTCCGAAGGTGACTTTTCCACCTTTTCCTCGAGAACAACCACTATCCATGTACCAAATATTCTTGTTGGTACACTTGTTTTCCTAAAAAAGAAATAATTAGTTTTTTGGAATCCAAACTTGTTTGGATCTTGATGGGTTAGATAAGAGAATTTTATGAATCCAATTTTTTTTTGAAAAATGAGTTTTATGAAATCCAAAAGATTGAGTTATATTAAGAGAACAATCTCTTTTCCAGTGTCCTCCACATTGAAACTTATAGTAAAAAGGAGTATTTTGTGGAAAAAAATAGTTATTACTAAACACAGGTTTAGAATGTGTATAACCAATACCAGAATGATTCCTAAAAGGTCTGATTTGAGAATACATTTTATCAAAATTTTCTTTGCCATAAGTAAAGTTTGACAAACACATTTTCAAGGAAAAAATTTCTGACTTTAATTTCACAACCAAGTTTTTATCCTCCAAAACATTTGATTTTGAGCTAGAGTTACGCTCTAAAACATTTTTCTTAAGAAGTTTATTTTCTAGATCCTTAGAAAGTTTATCCTTATCAGATTTGACTTTCTCAAGGGTTTTTAAAATACTTTCAAAATCATAAGTTTTCGTATCAATATCCTTATAAAGATCTAATACTTCTTTAGTTAAAATTGAAATTCTAGATTTTGCTTTATCAAGCTTCTTCTTGAGTTTAGAATTTTCATTCTAAAGTAATTTAGCAAATCTAGACACTTCTTCAAAAGAAGTTAAAGTATTATCTTCTGATGATGAGGACTCATCATTTGAAGATTCATAATATTTATTATCAGTAAAATTTTCATTCAAAGAAACATTTGTAATAGCTTCAGCATTGTGTACCTTTGCCATGAGATAATGATCTTCAATTGGTAATTTGGCTATAAGTCCAATATTTCTTTGTTCTGAGGACTCATATTCTGACGAATTATTTGATGAATCACTACCACTTGCACTCCAAGTATCATTTTCCTTCAAGACTTTCTTTTTCTTTGTCTTGTAATACTTTTTCTTATTTCTTTCTGAATTTTTTTCCTTTCTGTCTTTTCTCTTTAGTAAAGGACAATTAGGCCTTATATTACCTACTTTCTTACATTCATAACAAGTTACCTCTGAATCTTTCTTGTCCTTTCTATCTTTCTTTTTGAATCTGTATTGGAAGTATTTCTTTCCTACAATCTCGTTCATCCTTCGATCAAGATTGGGCAACTCATTATCCGAGTGATCACTATCACTTGATTCTGTTAAAACAACTTTCTTAGCTTTGGATATTGTAATCCTTTCAGGTGTTTTAGCTTTAGATGTAAAGGCTACACTCCCATTACCATTTTTCTTCTTGTTAAAATCAGCATCTCTTCTCATTCTTGTCTCATGCTGTAGAAGAGTTCCAAAAAGTTCATCAAGAGTAATCTGGGAAACTTTTCTGTTTTCATCAATAGCTGTCCTTTTTGACTCCCATTCACTTGGCATTATATCTATAATCTTATCTACTAGAGATTCATCATCAAGGCCTTTTTCTCCCATTGATTGTAAGCTGTTGACAATTTTCATAAATCTTTATTGTACTTTACACGCTGGCTCTCCATAAGGAAAAATAAATCCATGATATTTTGATCGAAGCATCGCTTTTCTTGTTTCTATAACCTTGGATGTACCAAAATGAGTGACTTATAATTTCTTCCAAATACAGTTGGTTGTTTCACAAGAAGATATCTGGATGTATATATTCCTAGTCATAGAGCACAATAAAGTATTTCGTACCTTGTAATTCAGTTGATACTCTTGCTTCTCTTGGTTAGTGAAACTACTGACTTCTTTGTCAGGAATTTTGTAACCTCCAGTAAGCATAATAAAATTGTCTACACTGGTATTGATCACGAAAGTCTTCATTCGATCTCTCCAATACTCATAATCATTCCCATCAAAGATAGGTGGTCTAGAAGGATTTATATTGTCTATTGACCCAATATTAATCCCTGCCATCTAACAAAACAAAAACTTTCCACTCCACACGTTAGTGTAGTAAGTAGTTAAAATAGTAATATGAAATAAATAGAACAAGTAATACAAATCAGTGGAAACCTCCTCTGATACCAAGTGTTGGATCGAATAAGTATATGTAAATGTATATTAGATGGAATAATAAAAGAGGGGGGGGGGGTGAATTGTTGGTTTAAAACTTTGTGTTTAAACACTTAAGAAATTAGTTTAAATGATCTTAAACTAATACAAATTCAAACACCCACAATTGTGTTGAATATAGGGTATGATGTAATGTAATACTATTATAAAAGTAAAGTAATTGTATTCAAGATGAATATAATAATCAGAGTAAAACAAAAGTGAATGATCCTACCTTAAAGCGTATAAAATTAATTGATACAATATGTAATAGTATGAAAGTAATTAAAACAATTACAAATGTAAATGAGATAGGAAAGGAAACAAAACAATTTCCTTTCTAATACAATTAATAGTGGAAATGTAAAAGTATTACAATTCTTTTGAACCAAAGATAAGGGTTATCCTTTCACTTAGGATAAAAGGTCTGTCTCACCAACACCTTGGTAAGCCCTCGATACGATGATCGGTACGTCTGTCTGCCTATCCCTGGCAGCCCTCGATACGATGATCAGAACGTCTATCTGCCTATCCCCGACATCCCTCGATTTTGAAGGTAATTGGCACCTCTGTCTTTTAATCACTTGAAATCCCTCAATACGATGATCGGATGCACAAAGCAGGAGATAAGTCACAACATCTCTCTCTATAATTTTATAGAAGCAGAATATCACGGTTGTTCCAAAATCTCTACTTTCAGCTTCAAATGACCTCCTATTTATAGGCCTCAGGTTCCAATGGTCATATTGCCTCCAATGGTCATATTTCTCTGAAAAACTCGGAGGGAACTGGACACCTAGAATTACAAAATTTATATTTAAACAGAAAGCACGACATCATTTTGATTAGTTTGTAACTAACTCTATGACATCGTTTTGTTTAAAATATGTAGAGATGATAAACATGAGTACGATTAATATAAAACATGTGTTTTTGACTAAGTACCAAAATAAGTATGTAATGAGGAGTATGAGTAATGTTTTGTAATGATACAAAGTGAGTAAACTTATAATACTTAGTACGATTAACATAGTCAATACAATTTCTAGAGTCAGTACAAAAAAAACATAGTCAGTACGATCACCATTGTACGATTGGCATGGTCAGTACGATCAGCATGGTCAGTACGATCAATATGCTTAGTACGATCAGTATTCTCAGTACGATATGATAAACATGATAAAGGAAATTTGTGATTTACCAAACAAGATATAAAAGTCAAAATAGGACTTTTGACTCAACAAAGTTAACTAAGGGTTAAAGCTAAATGATAAGGTTAAATTTGAAACCAAAACTTGTCTAAAAACTATTGGTTGAGATAATTTCTAACAATAATTATCTTATATTAGAATTAAATTAGTTTTGGAACTTTTTAAAATCAAAATTAAGTTTATAATAAAATAATATTTCAAACTTTCCTAAAGTACCCCTCCTCCCTCTTATAAAAGGCCACCACCTCTAACCCTTACTCAAACCTCTAAATCCCCCTTGGATCATAAAAAATATGCCCAAATAATCTCCAAAAATCCCTATCTTCTTCATAGAATTATTACCTTGGGTAGAAGACAATTCAAGAAGTCCTTTTAGCTTAAATCAAAAAGAGTTACCTGGTTTGAGGTAATGTCTTCTCTCAAGCTTCTTCCATTTATTTTCCTTCTCCAACCCCATAAACTTTCTTTATTCCATTATTTTATAAAAAAACTAGTATATTAATATAAAAACCCATAATTTTCTATGTATTTTTTTTAATTATATGGAATTATTATGAGTCTGCAAAAATTGATGGCGTGTGATTCCGAGGCCCGGTGTGCCTGGAATGAATTTCTGAACTTTTTTTTAAGTACGTTTAGTAAACGCACAAGAGACATTTTGTAACTTTCTAACCGGTTCTCGAAATTGAAATTTGAAGGAACCATTTAACTCATAGCACTGATATTCGCTTAAGGAGACCTTTAACTTGACTGAAGTAGGTCGAGGGTGGAAGTTGGATTTTTAGCTTTCCGTGGGAGAATGGAAAAATAAAATAAATAACTTTTATTTTAACCTCCCATTTGAATCTTGGTGCTGGGGACCACTAGACCTTGAACCCCCCTTTTAATATGATGTAACTCTTGGAATCTACCCAATTAATGAGCCAACAGTAATTGATCTTTAACTTAACTTAAATTAAATGAGAGGGGCTCCTCACCTCTCGTGGGTTAAGGGAAATTATTGGAAAATCAATTTGGTGGAGAACTCTCGAAGGAATAACACTCTCCAATAAATAAGATCCTCCAATGAAGAATGAACTCCGAACAAGGAATGAAGAACCAACGTTCGTGAAGCCCTGATGCATCATCTTCCTCCTCACACCACCTCCAACAGACGATCGAGGTAGGGAGTTTTTTTGAAGTATGTTAAATAGCTATTTATTGATTCTTCATATTCTTGATTCTCAATGATAATGGAAAAAAAACACGGCCATCGATCCGCTCATGTACCATGATCTCTTCTATTCATTCTTCGCATGTTCTTCATGCGTTCTTTGATGCCAAATAAATAAGCGCGCTAAAAACACAATGCTTGTTGAGTGAAACTTATGAACACAGAGATCTTGACCCGAGGATCGCGAATATGCGGCCGTCAAATTTTTCAGGCTTAGAAAAAAGCTGTGATGGCCCAAAGAAGAAGGGTGGCATGCGTCCATGCTGCCGGTAGAGGATGAGGTCATGGTTGTCGAGTCGCGGCAGCGCACCCGGAGGGCGGCCGACACCTACCTGATCACGGTTCGAGCAGGCGACACACCCAGAGGGCGGCCGACACCCGTTCGGCCGCGGTTCGAGTAGGCGGCATACCCAAATGGCGGATGACACCCGACCAACCACAATTTGAGCAAGTGGTGCACCTGGAGGGCGACCTCACCTGGCTAGCCGCAGAGGTAGAAACGGTGCATGCTGGTAGGGGGAGCCGGCCGGACTTCCGGTGAGCCGCTTCATGCCGAGTGGGACCCCTCCGGTGGGTCCTTCATGATAGCAGGCAGTGCCACATGGTGCCACCGGATTGGTCGAAGCCAAACGGTCCAACTGGACCGTTCAGGATACCGGTGGGTGCCTCCCCCCAGGTAGCGGCTCGGGCGGGCCCCACCGCAGCGGACCGCACCCAGCCGAGCGGGTTGCGCCAGCCGGCCACACCGTAGGCTGGGCCACCCCCTTTTTGGGCTAGACTAGATTGTGGCCCAACGGGCCAGGCCCTCCGTGGCCCAACCCATCAGGTCCAAACCCGGACCGGGTCGATTCGATCGGGTTGGACCGGACCCGGCCCCATCTGGACCCAGTTTCATCTTTTTGGCCATATCTTGAGAACCGGATGTCCATTTGATGAACCATCTATGGTGCTAGAATCCTTGAATCAAGAGGTTCCTTTTGGTATAATCCACTTGATTTTTGGATAAAGTTTGAGTACGACCGTGTTGGATCGAACCCGAATCCAATCAGGACCTCAGAACGGAAACACTAATAACTTACAGACCGGGTGTCTGATTGACATGCCATCAGTTACGTTGGGACCCTTATGATGTGGTGGTTATTTGGGATATTTATTCATGGGACTTCGTGGCAGTTAAAGTATCAACCAATGGCTTGAGGAGCATAAGCTCCCGGAATCAAGCATCCTTAGTACGAGAACCCTATGGCTGGCTGTATTTGAGGAGTATTTAGTTCCTATGTGGGTCATATTTGGATCCTATGTGGGTCATCGCTCTGCGATCCTATGTAGGTCATCACATACCAATCCTGTGTGGGTCATCTTCAGATCCTATGTGGGTCACCTTCAGATCCTGTGTGGGTCATCTTTGATCCTGTGTGGGTCAACAACAGAGCTTCTCGACGAAGTAAGATGATCTAGCAATACATCTAATCATATATACTTCCGTACTTAAGTTATACCTAGTGTGATATGAGTCTTTACCTTTGTGGTACACTTATGTGTGGTGAAACCTTTGTGGTATCCTTATGTGTGGCATTACCTTTGTGGTACTTACCTTCATGGTAATACCTATGTAGTATTCTACTATGTGGCATTACCTTTGTGGTACTTACCGGTGTGGTGTTACCTTCGTGGTATACCTTCCTTCTTGGAATAGTTGAGCTTTTGGATAAAGATTTGGGCCTTGTGTTTCCTCATGAATGAAATGAGTATACTTGATAACTTAGGTATATGTATGGGCATATACCTAAGCATGGCTGACTATTGTTTCGTGCTTTGTGATTACGGGTTTTCTTTGTGGTTTATCCTTGGTGGATTCTAAGAGACCTTAGGGGGGTCTCAAGGTCCCTACTGAGTATCATTATACTCATCCCTGCATGGGCTATGCTCGCACCTTGCTGTGTCTTGTGCAGATGAAGGACAACGCTAATCAAGGTCGAGGGTACCAGGACTGGAGGCTGCTCGGAGGTGGACCTTAGACGAGGCGTACCGTAGAGAAGACTATTTGAGAGCTGTATATACCCTCCAGGTAGGATCCTTGGTGGGTGTTTAGAGGATCTGTTTTTAGTTTTTCTTGTACTTTCCAGTTGGGCTTGTATTTTAACCCGCTTTACTTATTTTACTCACTCTTTTACTATATAGTTTACTATGTGCTCGTATCTTGCTGTGTGCTTGGTTGTGAGAGTTTTCAGGTTAAAAATGAAATGTCTTCCTGGTTTTATCGATATTCCTTTCTGGTGCTAGTTGACATCCCTTGTCCTATGGAAGATGAGCTTGGGGTAGTCACGGCACGGGCCCCAGGGAACAGGTTGTGACAAATTGGTATCAGAGGATTCGGTTCTACCAGAGAACTTGGACTCTGATATTTTGATTCAGTAATGGTTTTAAGTGTGATGAGTGTGGATTTTAGTTTGGGGAATCCATTGTTGGTGCGGTAGGTGACATATCCATACACCAGGACCCCCGACTTCTAATTTTCAACTCAATACACGAAAACACTGATTGTGTGTGTGTTTTTGAAAAGTTTTCTTTGTGATCTCTTTGAGTCAGCTCACCAGGTATAACTTATAGACCGTGGAACACCTGTTTCTTTTTAGGATGCCTCCATGTAGACAACCATCCAGGGTTCCAGGTTGAGCGCGTTGCACGAGTTCCAGCACCATAGGTCACCAAGGTTCTGGGGTGAGATGGATCCACAGGTGGTTGAGGACTGGCTAGAGGCTGTGGTTAGAGTTTTTCAACTGGTAGGGAAACTAGCTGATCTCATGGTGATCATTACAGCCAGTCTCCTTCAGGCAGCAGCAGGAAGATGGTGGAGCTTGATTATCTAGGTTCACGACGAGGTTACTCTCATCTGGGTGTAATTCAAGGTCCTTTTCAGGGTAGAGTTCATCCCAGCTATCTTATTCTCAATGCGTATACAGGAGCCTCTCCACTTGCAGTAGGGCAGCATGACCATGGCTTAGTATTCAGTGAGGTTCACCGACCTCTCGCGCTACTCCATAGACATGGTGTGGGACCCTCTCTTTAGGGCCCATACCTTCGATCAGGGGCTCCGACGGGATATTAGAGCTTCGATGATTTATCTCAGCATCCTGGAATAGGCGGGGGTGTTTGAGTGAGCACTCTTAGTGGAGAGATTCCTTGCTGAGCAGTCACTGGTAGCAAGACCCACCATCAGACGACACGTAGCAGAGTCATCCACAAATGGAAGAAAATAGATGACGTAGAGGTTCAAGAGAACTATACCTATAGGTGAATAACCGTAGGATACAATTTCATTTGTGTGGGGTTCTCGAGATAGAGTAGTACAGGGAAGGAGCAGGCAATGTTACTCATGCGGCGGGAAGGGTCACTTGGCTCGCAACTGCCCGGATCGTCATACGGATGACCAGAAGACGGTTAAAAGACCGCTTGGGCAGAGGTGAAGATTCGATCAAGGAGGTCCGTAGGTATCATGCGGACATGGTAGGGGAGCTATCCATGAAACAGGCGGTGGGTGGCGATTCGAGGTTCTACCGCCACCACCTCCAGGTGGTCCACCCCGGCCATAGGGAGCAGGTGGACAGGGATGAGCTTAGCTCCCGGAAGCTGAGGCCAATGACCACAGCGCTCCAGAGATGATATGAGGTATGATCTGTGTCTACTCTACCTTAGCTACAGTACTTATAGACACAGGTTCCAATCACTCTTTTATTTCCACCGCCCTTGTTCAGATCTCGGAGATTCTGGTGGAGCTGTTGGCTCGATGCTTACGGCTAGAGACTCCTACGGGAGCGGATTCGACGACTGAAAACTGGTTCCGGCAGTGTGATCTTACTCTAGGAGGTTAGAGATTTAGCTAGGATCTTTTTTTAGTGGCATCGAGGCCTTACAACATCATCTTGGGTATGTATTGGTTATCTACAGTCCATGCTCAAATCGACTGTATTAGGATCAAAGTGCGGTGTGTCCTCAAAGATGGGACTAGTTTTTCCTTCATCGGCGATAAGGGAACCTTTGCAGTACATGATGAACTTACCCTGAGGAGGGTGAAACCAATCACACATCAGTTGTCTAGCCTTATCCTTGGATTGGTTGATGTTGAGAGTCTGAGCTATCCTATAGTGGTAAACTAGTACACTGATGTTTTACCTAAAGATGTACCGGGTCTACCTCCTCGCAGATAGGTAGAATTTTATATTGACTTGTACCCCGGGACAACACCAATATCTACACCATAATATTGGATGTCTCCCATGGAGCTTCGAGATATGCGAGTATAGATGGAGGAATTATAGAGAAAGGGGTTTATTAGGTCCCAGTGTTTCACCTTGGGCAGCCCCAATTTTGTTCGCCAAGAAGGTGGATGGGAGTTTGAGACTCTGTGTGGATTATCGGTGCTTGAACCAGGTGAATGTGAAGAACAAGTACCCATTACTGAGTATTGATGATCTTTTTGATCAGCTAAAGGGAGAATGATGGTTTTCAAAGATAGATCTCAGATCAGGCTATCACCAGTTCAGGGTACGGGATGAGGATTTGCAGAAGACGACCTTCAGATGTCAATATGGCCACTATGAGTTCTTGGTTATGCCATTCGGCATGAAAAAAAACCTAGCAGTGTTCATGGGACTCATGAACAGGATCTTCCAGCCATACCTTAATCGCTTTGTGGTAGTCTTCATTGACGAAATCCTGGTATACTTAGCTACAGAGGAGAAACATGCATATCATCTGAAGATAGTTCTGGACACACTCTGAGAGCACCAGCTTTATGGTAAGCTCTCAAAGTGCCAGTTCTGGATCTGAGAGGTTCACTTCTTGGGGCATGTCATCTCAAAGGCTGGAGTTTCGGTGGATCTAGTGAAGATTGAGGCTGTTCTTTCTTAGGATTCACCCAAGAGTGTGACCGAGGTGCAGAGTTTCCTAGGTTTGGATGGTTACTACCAGAGGTTTGTGCTTGACTTTTCTAGAGTTGAGGAACCCTTATCAGCATTGACGAAGAAGGGTCAACCCTTTATGTGGTCAGAGATATGCCAACGGAGTTTCCAGGAGCTGAGGCAGATACTGATGAGTGCCTCCATCTTGAGGATACTGAATGAGGGCGGTGGGTACGTAGTATACTGCAACGCATCAGGGACTGGGATTGGATGTGTCCTGATGTAAGAGTGAGAATTGAACACCTATGGTTCTCGATAGCTAATAAAACATGAGAAGAACGACACTACCCATGACCTGGATTTAGCAGTAGTGGTCTTTGCCTTGAAGATGTGGTGACATTACTTGATGGACGAACGTTTTATAGTATAATCTAATCACAAGAGTCTCAGGTATATATTCTCTTAGAAGGACTTGAACCTAAGACAGCGGTGTTGTCCTGAGTTCCTCTCGGACTATGACTTCAAGATAGTCTATACTCTTGGGGAGAGAAACATAGTAGCAGATTCACTCAACGGGAGATCTAGTATACAGTTGCTGAGTGAGGTGATAGAGAAGCTAGCCACTTTGTAGATATCCTATGTGGATCGAGATGGAGCAACTTATCTTCAGTCTATGATAGTAACTCCCCCACTTATTCAGTGAGTTAGGGAGGCGCAACTTGGAGACACTGACTGTGAGGCTTGACATGCTCAGATATCCATAGGACAGACACCAGAGGGATTTTTTGAAGGTGGGGAGCACATCATCCTCTTCAGATGATGTACTATGGTACTAATGGTTCTACAGTAGGAAGTGTTGAGGGACTTCTATACATACCCACTAGAGGTACATCCAAGAGTGGAAAATATGTACCAGGACCTTTGGCGTCAGCATTGGTGGCTAGTAATGAAGAAAACTGTGGCAGAGTTTGTCTCATAGCGCCTCACTTGTCAGCAATTGATGGCAAAGAAACAGGTTCCAACAGGCTTAGTCCAGCCACTTGAGGTGCCAGAGTGGAAGTGAGATGGAATTTCTATGGACTTCATGACAAGACTTACACACACATCCAGGGGTCATGATTCTGTCTAGGTGATCGTCGATTGACTCACCGAGTTGGTCCACTTCCTACCTATTAGAGATTAGGGATTAGTAGAGGTCTTGGGATGCCTCTATGTATGGAAGATTTTACAGCTTCATGGAATTCCTTCAATGATTGTCTATGATCAAGACACACTATTTACTTCCCAGCTATGGAAGGGGTTTCAAGAGGCGTTCAAGACTTAGATTCGATTGAGCACCACCTTTCATCCACAGATGGATGGTCAGACAGAGCGGACCATTCAGACCCTCGAGGACATATTGCATGCTTGTGTCCTTGATTTCGGCTACAGGTGGGGGGATCAATTGCCCTTGGTAAAGTTTGTGTACAAAAATATCTATCACTCCACCATTGGTATGGCACCATTTGAGGAATTGTACGGTCGAACTTTTAGACCACCTCTGTGCTGGACTGACCTAGGGGAGTTAGCACTAATGGGACCAGATATGGTACATGCTACCACAAAGAAGGTGTAGATCATCTAGGAGTGGATGATGACTGCACAGATCAGGCAGGAGTCTTATGATGACAGGAGATAGAGACCTCTGGAGTTTGAGGATGGTGACCATGTTTTTCTACGGGTCTCACCTCGATGAGGATTATGGATATTTGGCCAGGGTGGAAAGTTATCTCTGAGGTTCATTGGACCCTTTCAGGTCCTCATCAGAGTTGGTGAGGTGGAATACCACTTATCTCTTCCCCCTCAGTTGCACCAGGTGAATGATGTTTTCCACGTATCCCAGTTGAGGAGATACATATATGATCCTTCACACATCATTGACTAGGGAAAGTAAGAAATTGACAATGGGGAGACGTTTCTAGAGGTTCTAGTGGAGATTGAGGATTGATAAGAGAGAGTCCGTTATGGGCGGTCGATACCTCTGGTGCAAGTATGTTGACAACACATGAACCTTCAGAAGAGCATATGGGAGCGGGAGGCTCAAATTTGTGGTTAGTACCCCCACTTGTTTCCCTACTTTGTGTTGTGGCTTTCGAGGATGTAAATCCTGGAGGTGGGGAGAATATAAATAACTAGAATTTTCCATGTATTTTTTTAATTATATGGAATTATTACGAGTCTTCGAAAATTGACGGTGCGTGATTCCAAGGCCCGGTGTGCCCGGAATGAATTTCTGAACTTTTTTTTAAGTATGTTCAGTAAACGTACGAGCGACATTTTGTAACTTTTGAACCGGTGCTCAGAATTGAAATATGAAGACATCGTTGAACTCATAGCACTGATATTCACTTAAGGAAACCTTCACCTTGACCACAGTAGGTTGAGGGTGGAAGTTGTATTTTCAGCTTTTTGTGGGAGATTTGAAAAATAAAATAAATAACTTTTATTTTATTGAAACCTATTATTTGAATCTTGGTTGTGGGGACCAACTGACCATGAAAACCCTTTTTAATATGATGTAACTCTTGGAATCTCCCCAATTAATTAGCCAACATTAATTGATATTTAACTTAACTTAACTTAAATGAGAGGGTCTCCTCACCTCTCATGGGTTGGGGGAAATTGTTGGCAAATCAATTTGGTGGAGAACTATCGAAAGAAGAGAACTCTACAACAAATAAGATCCTCCAAAGAAGAATGGCCTTTGAATGAGGAATGAGGAACCAATGTTCATGAAGTGCCGAAACATCATTTTCCTCCTCATGCCACCTCTAACGGACGATCGAGGTAGGGAGTTTTTTTTGAAGTATGTTAAATTTCTATTTGTTGATTCTTCATATTCTTGATTCTGAATGAAGATGGACAAAAAAACACGACCATCGATCCATGCATATACCATGATATTTTCTATTCATTCTTTGTGCGTTCTTCATGCGTTCTTCGACACCAAATAAATAAGCGTTCTGAAAACACAATACTTCATTGAGAGCGACTTATGAACGCAAAGATCTCAACCTGAGGATCGTGAATATGAGGCCTTCACATTTTTTGGGATTAGAAAGAAGCTGCGGTGGCCTATTAAAGAAGGGCGGCGCGCGTCCATGCAGCTGGTAGAGGAGTAGGCCGCGGCTGTCGAGCCGCGGTGGTGCACCTGGAGGGCGGCCGACACCCAGACGACCGCGGTTCGAGCAAGTGGCACACCCAAAGGGCGGACAACGCCTGGACGACCATAATTCGAGAAGGTGGTGCACCTAGAGGGTGGTTGACACCCGGCTAGACGTAGTTTGAGCAGACAACACACTCGGAGGGCAACTAGCACCCGCCAGGCCACGAAGGCAGTAGCGGCACACGCCGGTGCCGTTGGTAGGGGGAGCCAGCCAGACTTCCGACCGGCCGCATCACGCCAAGCAGGACCCCTCCGATAGGTCCCGCCTGCTAGCAGGCAGCGCCACATGGAACCTTCAGATTGGCCAAATCCCAACTGTCCAACTAGACCATTCAGGATACTGGGGGTGACTCCCCCTAAGTAGCGGCTAAGGCGGGCCCCGCCATAGCGGACCGCACCCGGCCGAGCGGGCCACGCCAGCAGGACGCACCATGTAATGCATCACAGGCCACCCTCTTTGTGGTATGGACTGGACCGCAGCCCAGCGGGCTGGGCCCACTACGGCCCAGCCCATCTGGGCCAGACCCAGACTGGGTCGGACTGGACCCGGGCCCATCTGGACCCAGTTTTCCTTTTTAGCCATATCTTGAAAACCGAGTGTCCATTTGAAAAACCATATATGGCTCAATAATCATTGAATTTATATGGTCCTTTTGGTATACTCCACTTGAGTTTTGGATAAAGTTGGAGTATGGCCGGGTTGGATTGAACCCGAATCCAACCGGGGCCTCTGAATAAAAACGCTAATAACTTACAGACTGGGTGTCCGATTGACGCGCCGTCAGTTGCATTGAGTCCCTTATGATGTGGAGGTTATTTGGGATACTTATTCATGGGAATTAATGTTAGTTTAAGTATCAACCGATGGCTTGAGGAGCGAAACCTCTCAGAATCAAGCATGCTTAGTACGAGAACCTTGTGGATGGATGTACTTGAGGAGTCTTCAAATCCTGTGTGGGTCATTTTTGGATCCTATGTGGGTTAGTGCTTAGTGATCCTGTGTGGATCAGCGCATACCGATCCTGTGTGGGTTATCTCCAGATCCTGTGTGGGTCACCTTTATATCCTATGTGGGTCATCTTAGATCTTGTGTGGGTCAACAACAGAACTTCTCGATGAAGTAAGATGATCTAGAAATACAATAATCATCTATAATTCCGTACTTAAGTTATACCTGGTGTGAGATGAGTCTTTACCTTTGTGGTACACTTCTATGTCGTGAAACCTTTGTGGTATCCTTCTATGTGGCATTACCTTTGTGGTACTTACCTTTATGGTGATACCTATGTGGTATTGTACTATGTGGAATTACCTTTGTGTTACTTACCTGTGCGGTGTTACCTTCATGGTATACCTTCCTTCGTGGAATAGTTGAGCTTTTGGCTAAAGAGTTGGGCCTTGTGTTTCCTCATGAATGAGATGGGTATACTTGGTAACTTAGGTATATGTATGGGCATATACCTAAGAAGGGTTGACTATTGTTTCATGCTTTTTGATTATAGTTTTTCTTTTTGGTTTATCCTTGGTGGATTCTGAGAGACCTTAGGGGAGTCTTGGGGTCTCTATTGAGTATCATTATAATCACCCATGCACGGGCTACGCCCGCACCTTGTTGTGTCTTATGAAAAAGAGGAACAATGTTGATCTAGATAGAGGGTACCAGGACTGGAGACTACTCGGAGGTGGACCTTAGATGAGGCGTACCACAGAGATGACTGTTCGAGAGCTGTAACTACCTTTCAGGTAGGATCCTTGGCAGGTGTTCACAAGAGATGATTTCAATTTTGCTTGTACTTTATAGTTGGGATTGTATTCTGTCCGAATTTACTTATTGTACTCACTTCTTTAATATATAGTTTACTTTGTATTCGTATCTTGTTATGTGATTGGTTGTGAGAGTTTTCAGGTTAAAAAGTCAATGCCTTCCCGGTTTTAGGGATATGCCTTTCCGGTGCTAGTCGCTAGCCCATGGCCTATGGAAGGTGGGATTGGGGTAGTTACGGAATGGGCCCTAGGGAATGGGTAGTGAGAATTAATTATACTATGATTTTTTATGAGAATTATTATACACACACACACACACCTCCATATAATGGATTTAGAATTTACTGTTTCTGTGGACGGAGAACTACTGCCTCACAAAACGATGATTGTTCAATTATCTTCTACCGCCTCTCATGGTGGACATTATGATGAAATTATATTTATATATGATTTATATTATATTTATATTGTATTTATTGTTATGTATTATTCATTACATCATACCTTTATGATTTCCATGATGCGTAAATATGATAATTTCTTTTGAGGAACGACCGACTACCGCCCCCTCAAAGTGATATGACTCATTCATGATATACATGGAATTTATAAAGGATGGAATTAATGAAATTATATAACACATATAAGATAGACATTATAATGGAATTATAATATACCAATGTACCGTTTATTTTTCATTCCTTTAAATATGAAAAAGAAATGAAAGTAGTGTTCATGCGTACGTACGGCTTGCCGTCTCTATGAATGGTGCATTTCATTTTTTATATCCAAATGTTATGAAATATTATAAATAAATACATATTTGATATAAATACATATACACTAGATATATATGATATTTAAATCATGAATAAAATTCTATAGATAATGGACTTTTGACCACATGGACAATTTGTAATTATAACAAGTTCATTTTTGACTCAAGTACCGAACATCAACAAAATGACCGATATGAAATTGAATAAATATATAATTGTTATAGAAAGGTAATAAGTGATATAAAAGGAATAATAAACTTGATTTTTTTTTGAAGAAAGTATAAATTAACTTAATTTTATTGTTCAGTAAGAACAAGGAACATACGTGACGAGTCAGACTTAAGGTAAGGGAACCTTTCACCCTCCCCTTTTAGTCAAAGACTTATTTTATGTTATGTATTTTAATTTCCATTTTATTATATTATAATATTTTATTCTATATCCTTATTGCTGTAAATTTTATGTCCATGTGACGAGAGACCTTTTTTTCTCTTATCAACTCATTTTTTGAATTTTTAAATGACGCTATTAGGATGCCGAATTTTCGTAAGGGAACTTCTTAACCCAATTTCTATTTTTTCAGTTTATCTTATACTTACTAATTATTTCATTGTATTATTATGTGAGAAATGAATTTAGATATACTATCTAGTATTTATACTTTATTTATGTGGATTTATAGTGAATACACATAATCAATCTATTTGACTAACAAAATGATCTTTGTAAGGGAATTTGTCTCAACCTCCTTTCATTGAGGAATATTTTGATTTATACATGACTTTATTTTATATGGTGTATAAACACACTTATAATTTTAATTTCATTCAAAGAGAATATTTTTTCTAGGAAGCATTTTACTAAATGACAAAAAGAATGTTTCTTTTTAACGTACGCGATGACAACGACCTTTCCACCGCTGTGAGCATTATGTGATATTTGGATTCCTTAACAAGCCATAGTGTTTTTTAAAAGTAAAATAAATACCATATAAAATTTTTACATATTTTGGTATTGAAAATTGTTTTGATAAAGCATTTATTATTTCAATATCTTGAAATTATATATTGTGATTGCAATGTAGAAATGTTATCTTTCCTTTATGCTTGTTTTATGTGTTATAGTTCTTGGGAATTATTTATGTATACGGATGGTTTTGTGATAAAGATAGGGTGGGTAAGCCCAAGATATCTCTCCAATGAATTGGGTAATGAGATAGAGGTAAATGTTAATGTTTATCCTAAGAGATTTAGGGAATATACTGTGATGGTTATTCCAAATGTAACTCTCTATGTAGCTGTGAAAGCTACAATGTAAGTATGATATGGATGACACAAGTTACCTTTATGATTTATGATTTCTATGTGTTATTCATAAATATTATGATTTCATGAGGTATGTTAAAGATATTATGTTTTATGATTGATAAGTATGATTTCATTGATTTGTATGTATTGATGGACTAATGTTTTCTTTCCTTATTTTATAACCCTTACTGAGCTTTTTATGCTCATCCCAAGTTTTTGAAATGTTTTTCATAGGGTATAAGGAAGGGTATGATAAAGGAAGTATTCAAGAAGATTTATATCAAGAAAATAACTCTTGTTTTATTTAAGGATTTTTATTATTTAATTTTTTTTTGGATAGAGTAGAAGTTTATACTTTGTAATTTTTGAGATGTAATGTAATAGTTACAGCCTAATTCTCTAAAACTCTAAAACTGAAAAGATCCTCAATGTGAATTCTTAACTTAACTAAAGATTATGTAATGTTTATGGTTGGGTCATTATAGTTGGTATCTAAGGTCAGTTTAGATGACTTTAGAGGTTAGGGTGTTATTTAAGAATAAGTGACATAACCATAATGGTTAGAATATTAGAAAGATTCATAGTTATTTTAGATATATCGAATGAGTTTAAGATAACATGAATAAGTATATCTTAGTGTTTACCCTCCTAATAGGATATTATATGATTATTTTTCTAATATACTCACACTGACCATTATGGTTTTAGTAAATGGCTGGATCTAGCAGGCACCAAAGTAACAATGGATGTGAAGAAAACTGTAACGATTTTATGAATGAGCAACTAAATGAAATGAGATCTGTAATGAGAACTTTTGTTGTTATTCTTAACCAACTATCTGGAGTCATGATTGACCACTTGAACCTTGGGAAATTTTATAAGGCATAATATATGCGAGAAACGAATCACTATGGAAGTTCAGGTAATAATCATAAAGGTAAGTATATTAAAAAACCTATGTGTCAAGGATGTGGAAAGAAACACCTATGAAAATGCTTCAAAGGGATGAGAAGATGTTATAGATGTGGTAAAAAAGGTTATAAATCAATAACCTTCCATAAAAAAAGGAAGCATCTAGTTGACTCTATGAAAAGGAAAGAAGTTATTTCTGAGGAATCAATTGAATGTTTTAAATGTGGTGTACATGGTCATTACACAAATAGATAACCAACGAAGAAGGTTCAGGAATGGGATCATGAGTACCGTATAAATATATGTTTACCAATACCCAATTCCATTCTAATTGAGAATGAGGAAACAAGAAATGACCTATGAAAGGTATGTATTATTTCTTAGCTGATGTTTTGGTATTATTGAATCTTAGGATATGATTCATGATTTTGTTTTTAAAAAAGATGTATTACAGAATAAGTTGAAAAAAATTGTTAAGGGACCATAGAGAATGATGGATGATTAATATGTCTACATTTTATAAATTTGAGAGTTATGTTAGATATCTGGGTGATGAAATGTTTAAAAGTATTAATTATCTTTGTTGATGAGATTACTTCGGAAGACTTTTCTCTTGTATGTGTAACCCTACAATTTATTATGTGAAAATTATATTTGAAGAATAATTATCTTTCCTTTTGTGGATATAGTTATAAAGAACCATTTGGGTTTATATGATACTTGAATTTGAGGCAATTACAGGTTATAACTTTTTACGATGAAAATTCGAGGTATGAGATAACATTTGTGGTTAAAATATGTTATGGTTATTTTTGAGGAATTTATCTCATTTTTGGGAATGTTATAAAATTTTATAGTTTTTGAAAAAGTACAACACGCAGATCATGTGACAACCCATCACATCGAACAGAGCTTCGGGAATCGAACCTACAACAAAAGTATGGCTAAGATTTATCGCCTACCACTGGACTACATGAAGTCCCTAGTTAGTATGACTAATTCTTTTTAGTTAAATGATTTTATAGATCAAGAAAATGTTGATTTTGGGAACTTATGATTTATCAAATGTATATCCTTAGTATAGGAAAATGATTTGGTGATTAAGCGATGAATGTTATTTTGGAAGATTTTCTCTCTTTTAGGAACACTATATGCCTAAGTAAAATAGAATACTATGGGATTTCATTTGAGGAGTAATGGTGGAATTTTATTTTGGAAGAATCTATGTTTTTATTATGGACTTATAGAGATTTGGTTTATTTATGGAAATGATATCATAGAGAATATGTGATTAGGTTAATTACTTTTAAGTATGTGATTTTAAGAGTAGTAGATTTTATTTCGAGATAAATGTTAAGATTTATCATGGAAGACTATGTGATCAAATCCTTCTGAATTTTGGGTTTCAAACTTAGTTTGGATTATTTTGAATAATTTTAAAGATAATTGTTTATTGAATAGACTTTGTTGAACATTGGGTATTGTTTGTTTAATGTTGAAGATTAATAGTAGTATTTCTTTCTATAAAGGATTATACTTTTTAGGGATCATCTTATCTGATAATAACCATTTCGGTTTTGGTTAATGTCTAAAGACAAGGGAAATATAAAGTTCATATTCTGGAGATTATGTTATTCTCTAGAAGTTGATTCTAGCACTTCAGGTGTGACCAAGTCATCTTGAGTACTCATCATTTGGATAAAATATGAGTTTGTGGTAGAAATTTATTAAAAGATGAAAATCTACTTGAAAAGTAAGTATATCTTCTTATGCTCTAAGTAAATATAATAAATAAATTCATCAAAATTATGAAAAGGAACTTAAAATAAAAATGTTTTCTGTTTACTCTTCCTACTGGAAAATCAAAGATCGTTTAACCCATCACATGTTTATAGTTTTCTAGTAGTTAACTTTCTCCAAATCACATTTTCTATCACTCTCCATCAGAACTTGATGATTTTTTTCTCTCTTCCATATCCATGTTTTCCTACATGGAACCCTAGTATGAGTTATCTTGGGAGACCTTTTTACTTCTCTTTCTTTCATTTAAAGTGATAGATTTATTGACTCTTTTTTTGATGTGGGACTTTCAATGAAGTTTCCAAGACCAATTTTAAAATTGTGAGGACATAATTTCCAAAAGTGGGAAGGATGTAATAACCTAGGTATTTATATAATTATAATTTTTTCATTTCTTTTAATATTTATGAATAAGATATTAATTTTATGTTAAATAGGGAACTTTTTCTGATATCATACTCAACACGCAACAATGGGTTTCCTTGAAATCTTACGTTGCACACAACTTTGAGTTATACTGAAAAACAAAATAATAATAATATCATTTTAAATGGTAGTTAATGCAAAGATGTTGTATTTTTGGGAATTAATACAACTAACTAAATTATGATTACACATGTTTGTTAAATGTTTTTACATTTATCCAATAAATTTTAGAGGCTTAAAATAAGAATGAATTCAATTTTAAGCATGGAATACTTTAATATTCTTTAAAAGGTCGATTTATTACCTTTTGATGGAGAACCATTTTTAAATATAGTATTTGTAAATTTTATTTGTTCTATTTGAAAAAATAAAATTCTTATTTATAAGTGAGACATCAAAATTTACTTTGGATGAAATTTTGGTATTTTTCCGATAAAGTTCATTTTTTTAATGAATAGTGAAAAATACTGTATTTTAATTCAAAACTAACTTTTAATATAATTTATTTATATAGTTAGATTATATTTTTAATTTTTTTAAAATTTAATTGGATTATATTTTTATAATCTAATACAATTTTGGTCCTTTTAAGTAATTTCACTTTGAAATTGGACATAAACACATGTCAATCTTTTGGTAGTTTTTACTTCTTAAAAACATGCTTTTTAGTTTTGACAGTGTGAATTAATTTTAAATTAATTTCTGAAACTTATGTGTTTTGAATTTGAAAAAATGGATTCCATATTTTTAATCATGAGGTCCAAATTATGTAAACAGGTAACTTTTATTTTTAGACATTATGAATAGTAACGTTAGTAAATATTTTATTTACCATGGTTAAAGGATAAATCTGGTAAATAAGGGTAAAAATAATATTATTAAATTACCCTAACACATGTACTAATCCTATTGGACGAGATATGTCCAACCATGGGAATCCTTGGGTCGATTTTAGGACCCCATGGATCCACTTGTGTGTAAAAATAACATTTAATTACTTTTAATTTAAAGTTACAGAAAATATAACATAAACATATATCTTTTACTAAAACAATTTTTATATGTAGTCATATAAGTGATATATTTGACTATAAATAATAATTAGAAATATAAAAAGATTTCCTAAATCATGGTATTTTATTTATAATTTTTAGACATTAAATAAATAAATTTATTTATGACACAATGATGATGTAGTGATTACCTTATTAATGAATGTTTTAAATAAATGAGATTATAAAAATTAAAATAAATATATTTTGAAACTTTTTATGTCATAAAATAATTTTAGGGATAATTATTACTTTTCATCATTTAATTAATGAAGGTTTTTTGAAACAATCAATTTGTTATGGATTTTTTAAAAGTCATGATATGAATAGTATATAAATTGACATAAATGAGTTTTTAAAGAAAATACTATTTTATTAAATGATATAATAGCCATAAAAATATAATATTCAGAAAAATGACTTATATAATGTTTAAAATTTCATTAATGAACCACTAGAGATTCTATTTTCATTTTATAGTAACTATATTAACCATATAGTATGAATATACAAGAAGACATGGTAAGAGTCAAATAAGTTAACTAAGGGTTAAGGCTAAATGATAAGGTTAAATTTGAAAACAAAAATTGTCTAAAAACTATTGGTTGAGATTATTTCAAATAATAATAATCTTATCTTAGAATTAAATGAGTTTTGGACCATTTTAAAATCTAAATTCTGTTTATAATAAAATAATATTTCAAACATTCATAAAGTAACCCTTCTCCCTCTTATAAAAGGACACCACCTCTAACCCTTACTCACACCTCTCAATCCCCATTGGATCATCCAAAATCTACCAAAAATAATCTCCCAACATCCCTATCTTACTCATATAATCCTTACCTTGTGAAAAAGTCAATTCAAGAATACCTTTTAGCTTAAATCAAAAGGAGTTACCCGATTTGTGGTAATGTCTTATCTCAAGCTTCTTCCATTTATTTTCCTTCTCCAACCCACTAAACTATATTTATTCCATTATTTTATAAAAAAAAATATCTTCAGTATAATAGGATTTTTTTAGGAGAATTATTCAACCTACACTCATACACACCTCCATCCAATGGATTTAGAATATATTGTTTATGTGGATGGTGAACTACTGCCTCACGAAACGATGATTGTTCAATTATCTCCTACCGCCTCTCATGGTGGCCATTATCATGGTAATGTATTTATATATGATATATATTATATTTATATTATCTTTATTCTTATGTATTTTTCATTTACATAATACCTTTATACTTTCCATAACGCGTAAATACGATAATTTCATTTGAGGAAGTGTCGATTACCTACCCCTCAAAGTGATATGACTTGTTCATGCTATACATAGAACACATAAAGGATGAAATTAATTAACTTATGTAACATATATAACATATATATTATAATGGAATTATAATATACCTATTTATCATTTAGTTTTCATTACTTTAAATATGAAAAAGAAATGAAAGTAGTGTTCATGCGTACGTACGACTTACCGTCTCCATGAACGGTGCATTTCATTTATGATATTCAAATATTATGGGCTATTCTAAATACATATATACTGGATATAAATACATATATACTTGATATATATGATATTTAAACCAGGAATACAATTCTATACATAATGGAATTTTGACCACATGGACAATTTATAATTATAACAAGTTCATTTTTGAATCAAGTACCGAACATCAACAAAATGACCAATATGAACTTTAATAATTATATGATTATTAAAACAAGATAATAAGTGATATAAAATGAATAATAAACTTGGAAAAGGTTCTGAATTAATTATAAATTAACTTAATTTTATTATTCTGGTAGAACAAGGAACATACGCGACGAGTCGGACTCAAGGTAAGGGAACCTTTTACCCTCCTCTTTTAGTCAAAGATTTCTTTTATGTTATGTATTTTAATTTAGATTTTCTTATGTTGGAATATATTCTTATATATCCTTATTGCTGTAAATTTTATGTTCATGTGACAAGAGACTCTTTTTTCTCACATCAACTCATTTTCTGAATTTTTAAATGACGCCGTTAGGCTACCGGATTTTCATAAGGGAACTTCTTAAACTAATTTCCATTATTTGGATTGATATTATACTTCCTGATTATGTAATTATATGATTATGTGAGAAATTAATTTATATATCTTATCTTGTATTTATACTTTATTTATGTGTATTTATAGAGAATACACATAATCAATCTATTTGAATAACAAAATTATCTTTGTAAGGGACTTCGTCTCAATCTCCTTTCATTGAGGCATATTTTAATTTATACACGACTTTCTTTTATATTCTATATAAAGCACCTTTGACTTTTAATTTCATTCAAAGGGAATATTTTTTCTTTGATGTGTTTTACTAAATGAAAAAAATAATATTTCTTTTTAACGTACGCGACGACAATGACCTTTCCACCGCCGTGAGAATTATTTGATATTTGGCTTCCTTAACAAGACATAGTGTTTTTAAAAGGAAAATAAATACCACATAACCTTTTTACATATTTTTTTTTATTGAAAATGGTTTTGATAAAGAATTGATTATTTCAATATCTTGAAATCATATATTGTGATTGCAATGTAGAAATGTTATCTTTACTTTATGCTTTTTTTATGGGTTATGGTTCTTGGGAACTATTTATGTATACGAGTAGTTTTGTGATAAAACTAGGACGGGTGAGCCCAAGATAGCCCTCCAATGAATTGGGTAATGAGATGGAGGTAAACATTAATGTTTCTCCAAATAGATTTAGGGAATATACAGTGATGGGTATTTCAAACATAACTCCCTATGTAGTTGTGAAAGCTACAATGTAACTATGATATGGATGCCACAAATTACCTTTATGATTTATGATTTCTATGTGTTATTCATAAATATTATGATTTTATGAGTTATGTTAATGATATTATGTTTTATGATTAATAATTATTATTTCATTGACTGTCGACATATCTCATGAATTTCCCTCATGGTTTTGGATACAAAATGGAGACAACGACTTTTTATAGGATGTTGTCTTTGAAGAGGTACCTGCCTGCTGTAAAATGTGCTCCAGAATTGGTCATCTTAAGGAATAATGTGGGACTCCAGGGGCTGCCCCCACCCCTCCACATTTAAAGACAGTCTGGGTGGAAAAAAATGCAACAAAGGTAAACCCCAATGTTTAGGCAGATGCACCTGTTGATTGTGTCAAGGTATTGAACTCCACCGATGTTCCTAATCCCACCCCTGAGCCACCAATCCAGGTAGACATTACAACTTCTAATGAGGGTTTTGAGGTGTCTCATATTGAGGAAGGTGAACCCTCTAATCCCAAAGCTCCAGTGCCTTATCACTCTGTCCCTTTGGAGGATGATGAGAAAGCCACCAAAATTGAAGAATATTTCTTCAAATCAAGTGCTAGAAAAGGGAAAAAAACAAATGGTGAATGCTGATGGATTCATTACCCCCAATCCACAAAAAACAAGGAAGAATAGGGACTTTTCTCATCTCGAATGAACAATTGTTACGAGATCTCTTACTGCTTCTAACAAGGACAACATTGAAATCACAAGAGCCTCCAGTAAGTTACATATAGAAATTTCTGCTCAGACTGAGGTTATCTATTCTACTGATCCTCCTTATGATAATCCAAATGAGGGATTTGATCCGGCTGCGAATACATTGTAGCATACTGGGGAGGTGAGCAAAGATTTGGAGTCTTGAAGGGATCAACGGGTTGAATTAGCTTATCAAAAGCTCATAAATGGTGAAATCTCCATGGTGACTTACCTTGATATCAAACGAAAAGTGTTTATTTTGGGGTTGGACCTGGAGACCAAACAAACTCCCTAATTTCCTAAAAACTGCGCTTCTTTGTTCTCTAGTTTGAATTAACTTTGTTTTCTTGCTGATGATGTTTGTCTACGGCTTGCTCTTTCATATGGGCACAAGACCTTATCAAGAATCTATTTCGCTGGAATACAGTGAAGAGCACAGGACATGTCGCATGAACTGTATTTTTTGGTTCTATAATCAGATGCTCCTCTTTTATCAATTCTGCTTCACATCATACTTTCTTGCTATGATGATCTGCTCTTCCGATGAAGAGGTTTCAGCTTATGGAGTTCAAAGGGAAGATGGATGGGATTTCTTGAATACTTGAAGTTCCTCTATTTTTTCCTTCGGTATGTATTTTTTCTATCTTCATGTAACTGCTTTCCCTTTTGCTGGTGTAAATTCATGGAACCTCGAGACTTCATTGTTGTAACACCCCGGTCTTCCATGATACGCTTCTCATTCAATAATGCAATATCTTGCATTGTACGCAACTTCGAGTTCTAAAACACCGCGACTAATCAAAGTAGCCGTTATGAATAGTAATAACCACTTTTTAAAATTATAGAAATTTTAATTTTCAAAATGGACTTCATTTTTGTATTCGTAATATCGAAATTATCCAAAGTTGATTTTTTTGTAATTTTCTGAGAACTTCCAAATTTTTATGAATAGTGAAAAATACTTAAAAACAACTTTTTTAATCAAAATAATTTATAGTGATAAATTATAATATTTAGTTTTTTTAATGTATAATTAGAATATATTTTTACCATTTTATCCAATGGTGGTCATTAGAATTAATTTAACATTGAAATTGGACATAAACAATTGCCAATCTTTTGATATAAATTATTTCTTAAAAACACGCTATTTGTTGTGACAGCGGGAATTAATTATAAAATTAATTAATGCAACTTATATGTTTGGAATTTCATAAAATAGACATCATTTTTGAATTCGGAATATCAATTATAGCTTAGGGTGAAATTTTGGCATTGTTCTGAAAAACTTCAATTTTTGATGAATAGTGAAACCACTAAGTGGTAGTTAAATAACTGATTTTTTTCGTTTAAATGAAATATTACCACTTCTGTGATTTGATTTTCAAAAATCCGACATACATGGTTGTCAATAAGAAGTAAAATGTGGTTCAATGAGATTAAAATAATTTTTTGGTGAATAGTAACTTTTAAGTTCTTAATCGCGTTTAGAGGTAATTAGTGTAGTTTAAGGTAAAAATAATGTTTTAATAATATGAGATGAGCTTGAAACTTGTACTACTCCTATTGGATGAGTCATGGCCGACCAAGAAAATCCATGGGTCAATTTGGGGACCCCATGGAGCCACTTTAGTTGGAAAATGACATAAATACCTTTTATTTAATGTTAAAGTAAAAAATGACACAAACATGAAATGTTTTACTAAAACAATTTTTAAATGGGGTTATACAAGTCATATTTTTGACTATAAATATTCATTGTAAATCTAAAAATATTTCATACATCATAGTATTTTTTTATAATTTTTAGACATTAAATAAATTAAATGATTTATGACATCATGATGATGCAGCGATGACCTCAATATTTAACGATTTTAATAAAATGAAAAGATAATGTACAATCCAAGGCTTACACTTGTCCAAAGACTATTGGATGGGTAGATTTAGAACCCTTATCACCTTATCCTCGAATTATATAAGTGTGGGACCTCTAAAATCCGAAACTCATTTTATAATAAAGTGACTTTCCTTTACTTTCCAAGAGTGCCCCTCCTCTCCACTTATAAAAGGCCCCCACCTCTACCACCTCATTCACACTTTCAAGCCATTTGGCTCGGCCAAACTCTGCCCAAATACTCTCCCAACTTCCCCATCTTACTCCTAGAAGCCTCACTTTGGGAAGAACTCTTCCCAAGGAAGCCTTTGGCTCAAATCAAAAAGAGTTACCCGATTTTGAGGTAATGTCTTCTCAAATGTTGTTTTGTTTTATTTTTATTCTCCAACCCCCTAAACTCTTTTTATTCATTTCTTTTGTAACAAAAACAGTATCCTCAATATACTAGGATGTTGTTATAATAAGGATTAGAACTACACTTACACACACCTACATCTAATGGTTAAAGAACATACGGTTTCTGTGGATGGAGAATTTCTGCCTCACGAAACGATGATTGTTCAACACTCATATAACACCTTCAAAGGTGGACATTAAGATGTCACTATATTTATATATGATATATAATATGTTTATGTTTTACTTATGCTTCTGTATTTCTCATTTATGGCATACTTTATGATTTCCATTATGGGTAAACGCGATAATTTCATTTTAGGAAGTGCGGACTACCGCCCCCTCAAAGTGATTTGAATCGTTAATGCCATATGTGGGATGTATAAAGGATGGAGTAAATGGTATTATACACTATATTATACTGGAATTATATTATACATTTATATAATTATGATTTCATTACATTAAATATGAAATAGAAATGAATGTAGCGTTCATGCGTACGTACGGCTTACCGTCTCTATGAACTGTGCATTTCATTTCTTACCTCTAAATGTTACGTAATATTATAAATGAATGTATATACTGGATATATATGATATATATGACATCTAAATCATGAATATAATTATGGAGATAATGGATATTCTACCACATAAACAACTTGTAATTATAAGAAGTTTATTGTTGACTCAAGTACCAAAGATCGACAAAACGACTGTTATTAACTTAAATAATTACATAATGTTCATATCATTGTAATAAGTGATATAAAAAGGACAATGAAATTGAAAATGGTTCTTAATAAGGTATATATTAACTCTAGTTTATTATTCAAGAGGTTAAAGAACGGTTGAGTCAAGTCAGACACGAGGTTAGGGAACTTCTTAACCCAATTTCCATTCTTTGGGTTAATCTCATACTTTCAAATTATGTCGTGATATTATTATGTCCTATCTTGTAATTGTACTATATTTATGTGTACTTATAGTGAATACACATAATAGATCTATTTTATTTTAAAAATGATCTTTGTAAGGACTTCGTCTCAATATCCTTTCATTGAGGCATATTTCGTTTTATACACAACTTTCTTTTATACGGTGTATAAACCCCTTTGGCTTTTACGTTTATTCAAAAGGTTTTCTTTTATAATTATGTGATTTTTAAATGATTTCAAAAAAGTGATATTTCTCTCCAATATATGAAAATACAGTGCAAATGTATACGTATTTAACGCAAGCTTAAAAATGTTTCAGAAAATCCGACTCTCGAGTGTGGTAGACAGGAAGGGATTGGGCGTGGACCCATCATGGCCTGTAATTAGTCTAGCAGTCTCAGAATTAGTTATTTTGTTTTCAGAAGCTTGCTTAATGTTTTCATAAAAACACTGGAGTATATTTGAGCAATTTTAAATGTAAGTATCTTCTAAAAAAAATGCATCGGTAGGTCTCATGAGACAACTAGACGTGGAATTGGCCGAGGCCCTTTCCCAATTTGATTTATGGTTTTGGCCGAGGCCTTAATCATTTTAGACGTCTTGGCCGAGGCCTTGACAAAATGTTTCAGAATGTCTGGCATTATACATTCCCTCATTATGAAAGTGGTTATTGATATTGCATGTGATTATTCGACCAGTAGGATATCTATGTGAAGAAGTGAATGACATTATCTCATTTTACTTTTGCCATATTATGTTGATGTTCAAGTCTAAAAGGCTTTTGTTTTAGTTATACATTGCCTTAAATTTTTATGTTTATTTATGAAAGCTTCCGCAATATTGTTATCCTTACTGAGCATCTGAGCTCACCCCTTTCAATGTTTTAATATTATCCAGGATGTGAAGAAGTATTTTATGAATGACCTGCTGGGATAGTCAGAAGAGGATATGAGTGTGGACTATGAAGACTTTGTTATTAGTTTTTCACCTTATGATGTAATGTAACATTTATGAATGTATCTAGTGTTTCCAAGGCTACTAAACTGATCGGTCTTTCGAGACTTGATCTTTTGTGATCATGAAAATGTTACGAAGTAATGCACCGACTCTGGGTAGCTGGGGTCGGGGCGTTACAGTTGGTATCAAAGGCAGTTTAGTACTAACCTTGGAAGCTAGATTTAGATAAAATCTGATTAGAGCACATAGCCCAAAGATATACTTTGATGATTAGTATAGAAGAACATCCTAGAATTTTGGTATTGTAGAGATGTTGTGTGTTTTCCGAGCAATACATCCCTGTCTAGATACAAGCAGGTAGAGGCGGCTCTGGAACAGATGTACCTAGGGGTAAAACCCGAAAACACCGCTTTGAGCTAGACTCGAACGAGAACTGGTGCACGACAACGGGCCTTGCTGCACTCTTGGTTATGACACTCCCGGGGGATATTCTTAGGATAATTCTCATTTTCTTTACAGACCACTATGAAGGGTTATGAGTATATACTTTATCAAAGAAAACATTTCTTTTTATGATTATGGATTATATCCATAAATAGTTCAATTTATGTTAAGTATTTTATAAATATGGAATTATGTATTTTGATTCATAAACTAATCTAGTTTATTCCATTGTATAGAAATGGCACCTAGTGGAAGGAATGGAAACTGTATCAATACACGCACTCCGTGTAGGGATTTCCCTCCTGCTCAAGATAATTATTGTGGATCTGGAGATACAACTGGTGCTGATCAACTTATTACCATACTGGGACAAATCACTCAGGTTATGAATAATAACCTTACTCGTATGGAGCACCCTGATCCGCAACGTGGAGGATAAATGTTAGACCGCTTCATGAGGCAACAACCACCAACATTTAATAGGGGTAAAAATCCGTTAGTAGCTGAGCAATGGATAAACTCCTTAGAGAAAATATTCCACGCCTTGGGGAGTAGTGAAAGGGAAAAGGTTATCATCGCAGTTTACCGCCTCACTGGAGATGCTGATCAATGGTGGTCATTGATTCAAAACACAAAGGAAGATGATGACATATCAAATATGGAATGGAGGGAGTTCAAAGATCTTTTCTTAGAAAAATACTTTCCTCATGACCATAGAGCAGATATGGAAAGGCAATTTCTGAGTCTGAAACAAAAGGAGGATGAGAATGTCGCAAAGTATGAGGCAAACTTTACAAGGTTAGAGAGGTATGCTTCAGATTATATACGTAACCCAAGAGGTAAGATTGATCGTTTCTTTGATGGGTTAAAACCATTTCTCCGTCGAGCTTTAGTATCACAATCTTTCTCAACATACGAAGATATTGTCTCATGTGCTATCAAGACAGAAAATGAATTCTCTAAGTCTTATGACAACAAAGTAAAGCAAGAGAAGAAGAGAACAATGGAACAAGAAACAAATAAAGGGAAAAAGGGAAAGAAGGATTTTCCATTATGTGATAATTGTGGGAAGAATCACCCTAGTACTTGCCTAAAAGGAATGGGAGTTTGTTATAAATGTGGAGAAAAAGGTCACCAGGCACGTGATTGCAAGGGAAAGAAAGAGGCTATCAATGTTGAATGCTACAATTGTAGGGAAATGGGTCATTATGCAAATGAATGTCCTAAGCTTTAGGGAAACTTACCTCAGAAAAGGCCAAGGGATCAAGGACAATCTTATGCTGTTACTACAGTTGAAGCAGAATAATTAATGTATTGGTGATTTTGGACTCATGGATTATATTCTTGTTTTTAGAATAATGTGATATATATATATAAGGATTGTATTGTAGTACTTGTTGATTTCAGTAAGGTTTTAATATGATGAAGGTAATTATATTTTTAGTATGTAACAATAAGAGAAACTTTACTTTGTTTGGGGAATCTGATAAATTGATTTTGGAATTAAGAGACCTTTTAGAGAAAGTTTGGACAGAGGTATTTTGGATAACTATAAAGGTTGGAGTGGATTAAGTTGATCTTTGGATAGTATTGTTTAAGGTTAAAAAATTTATAAAGATTATTTTTGGAATATTATGATACTATAGTTTTAGGAAAAGGACAACCTGCAGGCTGGGGCATAACCCGTCGCGTCGGACAAAGCTGCAGGAATCGAACCCACAATCATAGTGCGACAGACCTTTATTTCCTACCACTAGCCTACAGGAAGTCCTTGGTTATTACAAAATAATTTTACTAATCTAAATGGTATGTGTTAACATTTGGAACCTTATACAATTAGGATAAGTATAATATTTTTGAGTTCTATTATCTTTTTGAGTGAAAGGTGAGTTGAAGGTTGAAACTCTAATTGTCAAGCATAAATATATATATACCTATCTATTATTCAATGAATAAATTAATTCTTAAACTTTAGTAAAGGGATATTAAAACAAAAAAATGTGTTATCCTAATACCTTATGTCTTGTTGAACTGATGATATTTTAAATCAACATAGATTGAAGGATTTGAGGCCCTCAATTTGACAGTTGATTGTGATTGATGACCTCAATCAATCCCTACAAATATTTACGTTTTTCCTCCAATTATATGTCTCTAATTGCCACCAATGTTCTCCTTATCGAGATCATAATTTGGTGGTGACTTTCTTATTTCCATTTCCCTCTTATTAAGGCTAAATTTTATTAACCTTATTTCCGATGTGGGTTTTCCTCAAAGGTATTTTCTCTTTTCAACCTTTTATTTTCAAAGAAAAATTTCAAATTGCGAGGATGCAATTTATTGAAGGAGGGGAGAATGTAACACCCCGAGCTTCCACGATACGCTTCTCATTCAATAATGCAATAGCTTGCATTGTACGCAACTTCGAGTTCTAAAACACCGCGACTAATCAAAGTAGCCGTTATGAATAGTAATAACCACTTTTTAAAATTATTGAAATTTTATATTTCAAAATGGACTTCATTTTTGTATTCGTAATATCGAAATTATCCAAAGTTGAATTTTTTGTAATTTTCTGAGAACTTCCAAATTTTTATGAATAGTGAAAAATACTTAAAAACAACTTTTTTAATAAAAATAATTTATAGTGATAAATTATACTATTTAGTGGTTTTAATGTATAATTAGAATATATTTTTACCATTTTATCCAATGGTGGTCATTATAATTAATTTAACATTGAAATTGGACATAAACAATTGCCAATCTTTTGATATAAATTATTTCTCAAAAACACGCTATTTGTTATGACAGTGGGAATTAATTATAAAATTAATTAATGAAACTTATATGTTTGGAATTTCATAAAATAGACATCATTTTTGAATTCGGAATATCAATTATAGCTTAGGGTGAAATTTTGGCATTGTTCTGAAAAACTTCAATTTTTGATGAATAGTGAAACCACTAAGTGGTAGTTAAATAACTGATTTTTTCGTTTAAATGAAATATTACCACTTCTGTGATTTGATTTTCAAAAATCCAACATACATGGTTGTCAATAAGAAGTAAAATGTGGTTCAATGAGATTAAAATAATTTTTTGGTGAATAGTAACTTTTAAGTTCTTAATCGCGTTTAGAGGTAATTAGTGTAGTTTAAGGTAAAAATAATGTTTTAATAATATGAGATGAGCTTGACACTTGTCCTACTCCTATAGGATGAGTAATGGCCGACCAAGACAATCCATGGGTCAACTTGGGGACCCCATGGAGCCACTTTAGTTGGAAAATGACATAAATACCTTTTATTTAATGTTAAAGTAAAAAATGACACAAACATGAAATGTTTTACTAAAACAATTTTTACATGGGGTTATACAAGTCATATTTTTGACTATAAATAGTCATTGGAAAGCTAAAAATATTTCATACATCATATTATTTTTTTTATAATTTTTAGACATTAAATAAATTAAATGATTTATGACATCATGATGATGCAGCGATGACCTCAATATTTAACGATTTTAATAAAATAAAAAGATAATGTACAATCCAAGGATTACACTTGTCCGAAGGATATTGTATGGGTAGATTTCTAACCCTTATAACCTTATCCTCGAATTATATAAGTGTGGGACCTCTAAAATCCGAAACTCATTTTATAATAAAGTGACTTTCCTTTACTTTCCAAGAGTGCCCCTCCTCTCCACTTATAAAAGGACCCCACATATACCACCTCATTCACACTTTCAAGCCATTTGGCTCGGCCAACCTCTGCCCAAATACTCTCCCAACTTCCCCCTCTTACTCCTAGAAGCCTCACTTTGGGCAGAACTCTTCCCAAGGAAGCCTTTGGCTCAAATCAAAAAGATTTACCCGATTTTGAGGTAATGTCTTCTCTAATGTTGTTTTGTTTTATTTTTATTCTCCAACCCCCTAAAATATTTTTATTCATTTCTTTTGTAACAACACCAGTATCCTCAATATACTAGGATGTTTTTATAAGAAGGATTAGAACTACACTTACACACACCTACATCTAATGGTTAAAGAACATACGGTTTCTGTGGATGGAGAATTTCTGCCTCACGAAACGATGATTGTTCAACACTCATATAACACCTTCAAAGGTGGCCATTAAGATGTCAATATATTTATATATGATATATAATATGTTTATGTTTTACTTATGCTTCTGTATTTCTCATTTATGGCATACTTTATGATTTCCATTATGGGTAAACGCGATAATTTCATTTTAGGAAGTGCGGACTACCGCCCCCTCAAAGTGATTTGAATCGTTAATGCCATATGTGGGATGTATAAAGGATGGAGTAAATGGTATTATACACTATATTATACTGGAATTATATTATACATTTATATCATTATGATTTCATTCCATTAAATATGAAATAGAAATAAATGTAGCGTTCATGCGTACGTACGGCTTACCGTCTCTATGAACGGTGCATTTCATTTCTTACCTCTAAATGTTACGTAATATTATAAATGAATGTAGATACTGGATATATATGATATATATGACATCTAAATCATGAATATAATTCTGGAGATAATGGATATTCTACCACATAAACAACTTGTAATTATAAGAAGTTTATTATTGACTCAAGTACCAAAGATCGACAAAACGACCGTTATTAACTTAAATAATTACATAATGTTCATATCATTGTAATAAGTGATATAAAAAGGATAATGAAATTGAAAATGGTTCTTAATAAGGTATATATTAACTCTAGTTTATTATTCAGGAGGTTAAAGAACGGTTGAGTCAAGTCAGACACGAGGTAAGGGAACTTCTTAACCCAATTTCCATTCTTTGGGTTAATCTCATACTTTCAAATTATGTCGTGATATTATTATGTCCTATCTTGTAATTGTACTATATTTATGTGTACTTATAGTGAATACACATAATAGATCTATTTTATTTTAAAAATGATCTTTGTAAGGACTTCGTCTCAATCTCCTTTCATTGAGGCATATTTCGTTTTATACACAACTTTCTTTTATACGGTGTATAAACCCCTTTGGATTTTACGTTTATTCAAAAGGTTTTCTTTTATAATTATGAGATTTTTAAATTATTTCAAAAAAGTGATATTTCTCTCCAATATATGAAAATCCAGTGCAAATGTATACGTATTTAACACAAGCTTAAAAATGTTTCAGAAAACCCGACTCTCGAGTGTGGTAGACAGGAAGGGATTGGGCATGGACCCATCATGGCCTGTAATTAGTCGAGCAGTCTCAGAATTAGTTATTTTGTTTTCAGAAGCTTGCTTAATGTTTTCATAAAAACACTGGAGTATATTTGAGCAATTTTAAATGTAAGTATCTTCTAAAAAAATGCATCGGTAGGTCTCATGAGACAACTAGACGTAGAATTGGCCGAGGCCCTTTCCCAATTTGATTTATGGTTTCGGCCGAGGCCTTAATCATTTTAGACGTCTTGGCCGAGGCCTTGAAAAAATGTTTCAGAATGTCTGGCATTATACATTCCCTCATTATGAAAGTGGTTATTGATATTGCATGTGATTATTCGACCAGTAGGATATCCATGTGAAGAAGTGAATGGCATTATCTCATTTTAATTTTGCCATATTATGTTGATGTTCAAGTTTAAAAGGATTTTGTTTTAGTTATACATTGCCTTAAATTTTTATGTTTATTTATGAAAGCTTCCGCAATATTGTTATCCTTACTGAGCATCTGAGCTCACCCCTTTCAATGTTTTAATATTATCTAGGATGTGAAGAAGTATTTTATGAATGACCTGCAGGGATAGTCAGAAGAGGATATGAGTGTGGACTATGAAGACTTTGTTATTAGTTTTTCACCTTATGATGTAATGTAACATTTATGAATGTATCTAGTGTTTCCAAGGCTACTAAACTAATCGGTCTTTCGAGACTTGATCTTTTGTGATCATGCCAATGTTACGAAGTAATGCACCGAATCCGGGTAGCTGGGGTCGAGGAGTTACAATTGTAATCTTTCTTTTTTAATAAATTCTGCAGGGACATGTGTTGGGAGACCAACCCATGTTTCACTTTTTTAAAAAAAAAAGTATGATTTCATTGATTTGTATGTTTTAATGGACTAATGATTTCTTTCCTTATTTTATAACCCTTAATGAAATTTTTATGCTCATCCCAAGTTTTTGAAATGATTTTCACAGGGTATAAGGAAGGGTAAGATAAAGGAAGCATTCAAGATGATTTATATCAAGAAAATAAATCTTGTTTTATTTAAGGAGTTTTATTATTGTGAAAAAATTTGGATAGAGTAGATATGAAAACCCAACTTTTATTACAAACATAAACATGATTTGTTACATAAAACTTCACTTGATACAACAAAGAAGATCGAGAGGTTTAGTGTCTTTGGGGCTTAGGATCATTACATAAAAACTTAAAACATGAAATAAAACATCTTTATTGAAAACTTCCTTTACATGACCACTACATTCTTTCATACTTAGAATTGCATGGGATAACCTGAGGACATGCATAAGAAAAGGGTGAGCTATAAAGACCAGTAAGGGAGTACACATGGAATAACATGAGGAGTACAATACATGTTAGACAATAGGCATATCAATAGAGCATAAGAAAAACATGAACATAAAGTCATGATAAATCATGATAATCATAACATGGAAATGTGGCAACAACACTTAACATGGAATTAGCATGAACCAAGGATCATTGCACATGGATCATGAGTAAATCCTCATTGAACATAAAGCAAGAGTAAACCCTTGTTGCACTTTAATTAGCATGAGTCAACAATCATTTCACATGACATATCATGATACTATACTTTACCCAATGCATTGGAGTGCTATAAGGGCACACCCTTCTTAAACATTTCATTTTATGCATAAGTGTGCCACATGGATCATAAAATATGGAGTCATAAAACATAATAATTTATTCCATGATAAAGGAATGTGGAATTCATACCTGAAAATTTACAATCAATAAGTAAATTTGCATAAAGGTGAATACCCTTGATGGATAAATGGGCATGGTATTCACTACACAATGACATTGGCTTAGAAAATCGGTGCGATTTCGGCAGCATAACGACGTGACATAAGAATTCATAAAAATGGTTGATGAGAGAGAAAGGGGTTCCTCATCATATTTACATGTAATGTACAGGAAGGAGGTCATATATATACATTTCCCAACAATTTTAATGGAATTTAGAATCATGATAAAAAAGTATTTCTTGAATGTAAAAGAGGAGAGAGAAGTTCCTTTCAGAATTTCAGCATAGTAACGGGTGTACATGGGAGGCATTTAATGAGAGAGAAAGGGTCTCCCATCATTCAAAAATAAAGAGGGAAGTATGAGGGAGGTGTTAAACCATACCCCAATATTCATAATTGAATTTAAAAGGGAAAAACAACTTAAAGAAAATTTGACAAAAATGAGAAAGGAAGAAAAAAACCCTTACTTGGAAGTGTGCTTCCAAAGGATAGAGAGAGGCTTGTGAGAGGATTATTGGGAGCTTGGGGCACCTTGGGAGGATTCTAGAGAGAGTAGGTCAGAGGTTGGACGAACTCCAAAGGCTTTTAGTTAGGAGGAAATTGGATCTTCGGTGGGTTTATATAGGAAAGGTGAGGGAATTCTTTATTATTTAGGTTTGGGACCCCTTATATTAAATTAATCCAAACCACAAACCATCCCATGGTTTTTGCCCATGTTTTTTGGAAAAGGGAAGAGGAAAATAATATTTTATAAGGCCAAGGTACGAAATTCTTAAAATATTAGGGTTGCTTATGTGGAGGTGAGTCACACTCCCATGGAAATTAATTTAAAAAGGCAACGTGTTTAATAAGTCTTGAGGGGTCCATTAATTCTTTGAAAAGTAATCCAAACAAACCCAAAATCACATTATTTTAATGTAAAAACATATATTGGCTGAACATAAAGATTATAGTATTTTATTACATCACTATTGGGTCATTATGATGTCATAAAACACATTATATATTTAAACGGTATTTAATTTTTACTCAAAAATTTGACTGTCTCAGAAAATTATGAAAAATTCACCGTTGGATAATTTTGACGTCCTGATTTCAAAAATAAAATTTATTTTATCTAAATAATTTTCTAAATATGTTAATTTTCACTTTTAAAATAAAAACTGACATTTATAAAAAATTCACGGGTTTTGTCAAAAATGGCTTTCAAACCTTAATAAAAATTATAATTGCATTCATACAATTACATGATCATTTACATATAATAAAATTAATATAATAATAATAATAATAATAATAATAATATTTTATTAAAATATTATTTAAATAAAAAATACCTTAATTTAATAAAATAGATTTCTTAATTAAATAATAACTAAAAACACCATTTGTACTTTAAAAACTATTTACAATGTATCAATAATGACAAGAAATTATATTCATTATTATATACAAAAATAATGTACATGAACTTAATACTATAGATTAGTTACATAACCCCTTAAAATAGCCACATAAGACCTAAGGGTAAGGTGTGCGATGGTGACCGACTCTTGGGGTGGCTCGGATAACATCGCTCGAGTGGTAATTTATATCAACTTCCACTTCTCCCGTAGACGGTCCCGTTCAAGCTTGACATGGTAAAGCTCAGCTTGGGATTAGTCAAGAGTGAAGCCCAATGAAAACACCTCTTTTCTGAGCTATGATAAATGGGCCTCGTATGGGGCAATTCTACTGGATGAGACCATCACTTCCTTTGTCTAATTAAAATTGGATGTGTTAAAGCCCTATATTTATACTAATAATGTGATCACTGTTCAAAGTCTATAAAAGTAACGGTCACAATTCTTATCATAAAACCAAAGAAGTTGACATTTTATAAAAACATTTTATATGAAGATACATTTAATAAGATCAAGTGGGATTTTCCATTAATGAAACTTTGGGTCATTACAACATTCCCCCCTTAAGAAATTTCTCCCTAGAAATTTTCCTTTTCCCACACTAAAACAGATGTGGGTAACTCAGCTTCATCACTTCCTCTGATTCCCAAGTCGCTTCTTCAAACTATGGTTTCTTCACAACACCTTGACGAGGGGCATTGTCTTTTTTCATAGAACTTTTTCTCTACAATCTAAGATCTTCACTGGTTGCTCCTCATAAGAAAGATCGTCTTCCAATTGTACCACCTCAGAAGAGAGTACATGTGAAGGGTCCAGTATGTACTTCCTTAAGAGGGATACATGAAAGACATCATGTACTTTGGCTATAGTTGGTGGAAGTGCTAGTCGATAGGCCACAGCCCCGACATGATCAAGAATCTCGAAGGGGCCGATGTACCTTGGACTTAACCTCCCTTTATTTCCAAAACTCATGACCTTCTTCCACGGAGATATGCGTAGAAAAACCACATCTCCAACTTTAAACTCAAGGTCTCGTCGACGATTATCTGCATAACTCTTATGTTGACTCTGGGATGCCTTGATATGCTGCTGAATGGTTTTCACCTTCTCCACCATTTCCTCGACCATTTCTGGTCCAAGAAGCTTACGTTCACCAACCTCATCCCAACATGCCGGTGTTCTGGACCTTTTCCCATACAGGGCTTCATATGGTTCCATTTGGATGCTTGAGTGGAAACTGTTATTATAAGAGAACTCAACTAGAGGAAGATGTTTATCCCATCCTCCTTTAAAGTCCATTGAGCACACTCTCAACATATCCTCAAGTGTTTGGATAGTCCGCTCGGATTGGACATCAGTTTGAGGATGATAGGTCGTACTAAAGTTCAGTTCAGTATTCAGAGCATGTTGAAGACTCTTCCAAAACTTAGAGGTGAATCTTGGATCTCAGTCAAACACAATATATAGTGGTACTCCATGCAATCTTACCACTTCCCTAATATATATCCGTGCCATTTGATCCAATGAGAAATCCTCCCGAATAGCAATGAAGTGTGCAGTCTTTGTAAGATAATCCACAACAACCCATATTGCATTGTTGCCTTTGGATGTCCTTGGAATTCCATTGACAAAGTCCATGTTGATGTTTTCCCATTTCCATTCTGGTAAGGGAAATGGTTGCATCATCCGCTTAGAATTCTGCCTCTCTGCCTTCACTTGCTGACACACTAGGCACTTTGATGTATATTCAACAATCTCCTTCTTCATATTATCCCACCAGAAGTTTTCTCTGAGATCTTGATACGTCTTTGTGCTCCCTGGGTGAATAGAGAAATTTGAACTATGTGCATCATCCAAAAGTTCCTTCTTCAGCTCTGAAATTGATGGAACACATAGTCTTTTCCCAAACCACACAATTCCTTCTTCATTAACATTAAACTCCGAGGATTTACCTTTTTCAATAGCTTCCACTTTTTCTTGAATTCCTACATCATCCTTTTGAGCATCCTTTAACCTTTCCAAAAGAGATGGTTGAGCAATCATTTGTGAAAGGATTGATGATTTTCCCTTCTCTATGATTCCCATGTCCATCTTCATCAAGTCTAAGAATATTGGATCCTTCTCAATTCTCATCATTGATAGAATCGCTGGATCCTTTCTACTTAGGGTATCCACCACCTTGTTCGCTTTCCCAGGGTGGTAATGGATTGAACAGTCATAATCCTTGATGAGATCTATCCATCTTCTCTGGAACATATTAATCTCTTTCTGTGTGAATATATATTTAAGAATCTTGTGGTCAGTATATATCTCACATTTCTCCCCATAGAGATAATGCCGCCAGATTTTCAAGGCAAAGATCACCGCTTCCAACTCCAGATCATGCGTTAGATAGTTTCTCTCATGGATTTTCAACTGCCTTGAGGCATAGGATATCACTTTATCATTCTTCATCAACACACATCCTAATCCCTTCTTCAAAGCATCAATGAATACCACAAAAATTTCCCCACTTGTGGGTAAAGTGAGAACAAGCGTAGTGATAAGCCTCCTTTTCAACTCCTTGAAGATTTCTTCGCATTCATCACTCCATGAAAACTTTACTCCCTTTCGAGTTAGCTTGGTAAGAGGGTTGGAAAATCGTGAGAAATTTCTCACAAATCGTCGATAATATCCAGCTAACCCCAAGAAGCTACGGATATCCGTTACCGATGTTGGCCTCGGCTATCCCTCAATTGCATCTGTTTGGGAGGGATCCACAGATATCCCATTGCTTGTGATGATATGGCCTAAGAATGAGACCTCCTTCAACCAAAACTCATACTTGCTGTACTTTTCATAGATCTTATCCTTGTGCAAAGTCTCTAGTACAGTTCTTAAATTCTCCTCATGACCCTCCTTGGTTTTGGAGTATATTAGAATATCATCTATAAAGACTACCAAAAATTTGTCTAGGTAATCTCTAAAGACTCTATTCATCAAGTCCATGAAGATTTCTGGAGCATTGGTGAGTCCAAAAGGCATTACTATGAATTCATTGTGCCTGTATCTTGTACGAAAAGCAGTCTTGGGGACTTCTTCCTTCTTCACCCTTACTTGATAATATCCCGACCGCAAATCTACTTTGGAGAAGAATTGTACTCCACGCAGCTGATCGAACAAGTCATCAATTCTTGGGAGAGGATACTTGTTCTTTATCATGATTTTGTTAAGTTCACGATAATCTATGCAAAGCCGCATTGACCCATCCTTCTTCTTGACGAAGACTGGTGCACCCCATCTTGAAGCACTTGGGCGTATAAACCCTTTATCCAGATTCTCCTGTAGTTGTTTCTTCAGCTCTTCAAGCTCTACAACAGCCATTCTATATGGAGTCTTAGATATTGGTAAAGCCCCGGGTATAAGCTCAATTGAGAATTCAACATCTCTTCTAAGAGGAAGACCAGGCAGTTCCTCAGGAAACACTTCAGCGAATTCCCTCACAATAGGCATTTCCTCAAGGATGGTTTCTTCCTTGGTATCAATCATCTGAGCCATATACGAGTTCTCATAGGGCAGTAATATTCATTCTTGAGATGATGGAGCTAAAGTAGATTCATCTTCCTCCTTACACTTGTAAAGAATTGGGGGTCGATTCTCCATATAGAGTGTGATTTCCCTCTCCTGACAATTTATGTTGGATTTATATAACAAAAGCCAATCCATGCCAAGAATTGCATCAAATTCCACCAGAGGGAGTATGATGAGGTTCGCAAGGAAATTCAATACACATATTATAACAGGGGAGGACTTATATTCATGGGATGCAATGATTTCCCCATTTTCCGTACTCACCGACATCTTCACTTCCATGATTTGTGGTGGTGCTAGGATTGTTCTACTAAACTTTCGAGATATAAAAGAATGCGTAGAACCTAAATCAAAAAGTACGTTTGCTATTATTGAATGAATAACTAGCGTACCTGTCACCACTTCGTTGTGGGGGTTCACTTTGGCAGAAGTGATGGCAAAATCTCTTCCTTACTGCCTTGGAGGTTGTTGGTTATCTCCAAAAACCCTTGGATTAGGGAACTGATTTTCAAAATGACCCGGTTATTTGAATTTGTAGCATTGAACAACGCATTGAGGTTCGAACGGAGCGTTCCTTTCCTCTGTCGTAGCCACATGTCTTTCTTTCTGATAGTTAACAGCTAGTTACCCTTCCCTTCCACACCTGAACCATTTCCTCGTCCCCTTAAGGTAATTTCCAGGGTGCTTCTTTCCGCACTTTTGGCAAGTGGGGTGCTGGATCTTCTTAGCACCGTTGGATTTATCCATCATCCCACCAGCATTGAAGTCAACCTTATGCTTCTTATCCCCATGATACCTATGTGATTCTCCGATCTCTATTTTGACCTTGAGGGCACATTGGACAATTTCTTCATAGCTGTCAAAGTCACGGATCACCAATGCTTTCCGCAGGATAGGCTTCATCCCACCAAAGAAGTGGTCAACTTTGCATTCGGGGGTAACAACAAAGCCAGAATTGTATCATGCAAGCCTTGTGAAGTTTTCCTCGTACACTCTAATAGATTCTTCATCTTTTTACTTGAGGTAAAGGAAGTCACTTTCCATCTTATGCCGGGGGTGCACGGAAAATATTTATCGAAAAACATCTTACGGAAATCCTTCCATTCCAACACCTCGATCTCCTCCTCAGGCTTCATATTTTTGATCAACGTCCACCATTGATCAGCTTCACCCTCCATAAGATAAGCTTCCAGGAGAACCTTCTCTTGTTCAGAACATTGAAGGATGGAGAAGATCTTTTCAATGGAGTTGATCCATTGTTCAACGATTGTGGGATCAGATGATCCACTAAAAGTAGGAGGCCATTGTCTCATGAATCTCTCGGTAGCGGCTTGTTCTTTCTTAGGGGGGTTTTAACGTTCCTCTTGACCCGTTTTTCTATTCATAACTTGATTTAGTTGAGAGAGAAGCATGACAAAGTTTGCGATTCCTGCTCCCATTGGATTGGGCATCTCATTAGTACAGTCATCACACTGATCTTCACAACGGTTGTTAACCCGAGTCCTACTATTACCAGTCATTGGCTGGAATAAAAGGAAAGTTAGGGGGTAACAAATAAAGGGTAATCCAAAGACAAAAGTTGATTTCTTATAAATAAACTTTCATTTCCTTAACTCATGAATCTATAGGCTTCAATTCAGGCTTTTCATGATCTACTTTCTAACATATATTTTTAGGGGCATTTTTTTATTCCCTTAATAAGGGTTCATACTAAGCTTGTGAATTTACCAAAGAATATCCCTCGGGAGTGTCGTAACCAAGAGTGCAGCAAGGCCCATTGTCGTGCACCAGTTCCCGTTCGAGTCTAGCTCAAAGCGGTGTTTTCAGGTTTTACCCCTAGGATACATCTGTGCCAGAGCCACCTCTACCTACTCGTATCCAGACATAGATGTATTTTCTTGATAACCCACTTACTCAATACTCACAAAAACATAGGGAATTTTTTATTGTACTTAGTCTTGTATCTAAGGCTTTACTAGGGTTTTCTAATCCTAATCCCAAAAATAACCAAACCTATCCTCTGATACCAACTATGACAACCCTGCTTTTATTAAAAACTTAAACATGATTTATTACATAAAAATTCACTTGATATAACAAAGGAGATCAAGAGGTTTAGTGTCTTTGGGGCTTAGGATCATTACATAAAAACTTAAAACATGAAATACACCATCTTTATTGAAAACTTCCATTACATGACCACTATATTCCTTCGTACTTAGCATTGCATGGGATAACCCGATGACATGCATAAGAAAAGGGTGAGCTATAAAGCCCAGTAAGGGAGTACACATGGAATAACATGAGGAGTACAATACATGTTAGAAAATAGGCATATCAATAGAGCATATGAAAAACATGAACATAAAGGCATGATAAAGCATGATAATCATAACATGGAAATGTGGCAACAACACTTAACATGGAATTAGCATGAGCCAAGGCTCATTGCACATGGAGCATGAGTAAATCCTAATTGCACATAAAGCAGGAGTAAAACCTCATTTCACTTGAATTATCATGAGTCAACACTCATTGCACATGATGTATCATGATACTATACTTTACCCAATGCATTGGAGCGCTATAAGGGCGCACCCTTCTTAAACATTTCATTTTATGCATAAGTGTGCCACATGGATCATAAAACATGGAGTCATAAAACATAATCATTTAGTCCACGATAAAGGAATGTGAAATTCATACATGAATATTTACAATCAATAAGCAAATGTGCATAAAGGTGAATACCATTTATGGAGAAATGGGCATGATATTCACTACACAATGACATTGGCTTAAAAAATCGGTGCGATTTCGGCAGCGTAACGGCGTGACATAAGAATTACTAAAAATGGTTGATGAGAGAGAAAGGGGTTCCTCATCATATTTAAATGTAATGTACAGTAAGGAGGTCATATAGATACATTTCCCAACAATTTTAATGGAATTTATATTCATGATACAAAAGTATTGCTTGAATGTAAAAGAGGAGAGAGAAGTTCCTTTCGGAATTTCGACATAGTAACGGGTGTACATGGGAGGAATTTAATGAGAGAGAAATGGTATCCCATCATTCAATCATAAATATATCATTATGAGGGATGTGTGAAACCATACCCCAATATTCATAATTGAATTTAAAAGGGAAAAACAACTTAAAGAAAATTGGACAAAAATGAGAAAGGAAGAAAAAAACCCTTACTTGGAAGTGTGCTTCCAAAGGCTAGAGAGAGGCTTGTGAGAGGCTTCTTGGGAGCTTGGGGAACCTTGTGAGGATTATAGAGAGATTAGGTTAGAGGTTGGACGAACTCCAAAGGCTTTGAGTGAGGAGGAAGTGGGAGCTTGGGTGGGTTTATATAGGAAAGGTGAGGGAATTCTTTATTATTTAGGTTTGGGACGCCTTATATTAAATTAATACAAGCCACAAATCATCCCATGGTTTTTGCCCATGGTTTTTGGAAAAGGGAATAGGAAAATAATATTTTATAATACCAAGGTCCTAAATTCTTAAAATATTAGGGTTTCTTATGTGGAGGTGAGTCACACTCCCATGGAAATTAATTTAAAAAGACAAGGTGTTTAATAAGTCTCGAGGGGTCCCTTAATACTTTAAAAAGTAAGCCAAACAAACCCAAAAATCAAATTATTTTAATGGTAAAACATATATTGGCAGAACATAAAGATTATAGTATTTTATTACATCACTATTGGGTCATTATGATGTCATAAAACACATTATATATTTAAACAGTATTTAATTTTTACTCAAAAATTTGACTGTCTCAGAAAATTATGAAAAATTAACCGTTGGATAATTTCAACGTTTTGATTCCAAAAATAAAATTTATTTTATCTAAATAATTTTCTAAATATGTTAATTTTCACTTTTAAAATAAAAACCGACATTTATAAAAAATTCACGGGTTTTGTCAAAAATGGCTTTCAAACCTTAATAAAAATTATAATTGCATTCATACAATTACATGATCATTTATATATAATAAAATTAATCTAATAATAATAATAATAATAATATTTTATTAAAATATTATTTAATTCTAAAATCCCTTAATTTAATAAAATATATTTCTTAATTAAATAATAACTAAAAACACCATTTGTACTTTAAAAACTATTTACAATGTATCAATAATGACAATAAATTATATTTATTATTATATAAAAAAATAATTTACATGAACATAATACTATCGATTAGTTACATAACCCCTTAAAACAGCCGCATAAGACCTAAGGGTAAGGTGTGCGATGGTGACCGACTCTTGGGGTGGCTCGGATAACATCGCTCGAGTGGTAATTTCTATCAACTTTCACTTCTCCCGTAGATGGTCCCGTTCAAGATTGAAATGCTAAAGCTCAGATTGGGATTGGTCAAGAGCGAAGCCCAAGGACGCCACCTCTTTTCCGAGCTCTGATAAATGGGCTTTTTATGGGGCAATTGTACTGGATGAGGCCATCGCTACCTTTGTCTAAGTAAAATTGGATGTGTTAAAGCCCTATATTTATACTAATCATGTGATCACTTTTCAATGGCTATAAAAGTAACAGTCACAATTCTTATCATAAAACCAAATAAGTTGACATTTTATAAAAACATTTTATATAAAGAGACATTTAATAAGATCAAGAGGGATTTTCCATTAATGAAACTTTGGGTCATTACAGTAGAAGTGCCTACTTTGTAATTTTTGAGATGTAATATAATAGTTATGGCCTAATTATATAAAAATATAAACCTAAAAAGATTTTCAATGTGAATTCTTAACTTAACTCAAGACTATGTAATGTTTACGGTTGGGGCCTTATACCCTTTCCCTCTCACCAATACCCCCAAGTTTTTTTTTCAATTTAATAGAAGTTAGTTTTGACCAATTAGGGAAAAATTTATTAAATAAGAAATTACTATAATATAATTTTTTGGTTTTATAATTGAACAATATTCCCCCTAAGACTGAACTGGAACACTCAACATACATTGTTTCAGAGGATGAATCATTTGAAACTAAACTTAAAGTAGATTTTTAACACACAATATATGCATATATTTCTCTTCAATAGTAGTGATTGATGATTTTTTGTTTTTGTACGAGTAAGTATTGGAAGGGAATCATAATTTTGTCCAATATGAGTTTATTGATGATCAAAATAAATTGATTCCCTATTTTTCAAAGAATTTTTCATCTGAGTTGGGTGATGAACATAATTTAGAAATTGATAATTTATTAGATGAAGAGAATATTTCATTGTCCAAATATTTTAAGATTACTAAGAACACAATCAGTAACCTTTATCTTAAACTTATCTGCCTTAACTCAACCATTTTCACCCTAGTTTTTAAGAGTTTAGAGTTTGTAAGTGAGGTATAGAACTATGATGATAATGTATCACCCCCAAAATCACCCAATTTTTTTTAATTTTTATATAATGTTAAAAGTGTAAAATATAAGTTAATTTTATAAGTGTATATAACTACTTTCAAGTGTAATTTGGAAGAACTTTTTTCTATTTATGAGATTAAAGTTTCATGGAAGATCTTGAGGGAGTTCCTTCTTTTATAGTTGAGTTTTAATATCTTGAAATTACAAAGAAATTAGGCTTTAATGATGAATATTATTCTCTAATTGAATACTCATTTGAGAAATTCCTTGATGATGAGGGGTTTTTCAAGGGGAATTTATTAGCTGAGAAGAATTTGAATTGTTTTAATAGAAGTCCAAGTGCCCACATTATTCCATTTTTGATTAAAAATAAATGGGTTTTCAAAATGTGGTGGTTCCTACTTAGGAAACCACATCCACATAATGACTATGATTAGTTTCTATGGGAGTTCAAATGGGGACTTTAAAACTAGAGTTCCTTAGGAGGAAACCCAAGGTTTTAAATTTTTGTTTGTTCACTTCATTTTAGAATAAACCCCATAATCTCTTTCTCTATGAACTTAAATTATTAATACTACTTTACCATGACTCTCATAATTGAACATGAAGATATTTCATCAATGGAAATAACCTTCATTGTTGCATACTATCACATTTACTTGATCTCATAATTTTTAATTATAATGTGTGGATCTAATGTTTTATCTGTTTTTTCATTTTAAGGCACCTTTATTAGGAGATCAAGTAGTATTATAAGTGAAAGACGAGAGTGATCATACATTGTACATAAGGAATCAAAACCACTATCAGGGGAGTATTCTTATTTATTTTACTAAGTATAAAATTTTGAATCTGATTGTGTTCTTCCTTGATAGTGATACCTAGTTAAAGAGGCTTTCTTTATTTGTTCACAAATTTGTTCTGCCCTAAGTTGGTAATTAAGTGTGGGAGTTGAATACTTAGTTGTTTGAACTAAATTGATTTAGTGAGTTTTCTTGAAAATGTTTGGTGTTTAACTTGCTGTAATATAATTTTTTGAAAAATAGTTTAAATTTGTTTTAAAAATCTTGTTCAAAATACTTAAAATACAATTAGAGTCAACACTCTATATGATGTAAAATCAGTAATTAACATTATTTTTTAGATTAATTGAAGATATTTCTTTCATGTTTACAAAGTGAAAGTAAGTACATTTTAAAACCTATTTTAGAAAAGTGTTGGAACTTTTGAAAAAAGTTATTTGAATTTCATTGTGACCCTTGAACATGCCATTAAACTACTGAATTGTAAATCTGTTTGAACTTACATTTCTTTTAATTTTTATTATTTCACCTTGAGATTAAACATTGGGGAAAATATTGAGTTTTATGTTTTGGGGAAGGGATATTCTTAAATGATATTAATTGTTCTATAATATAAAACCCACGAAAAACCCATTACAAATTTTAAAAATTGTGATTTTTAAGTATTACTTAGGAATATTTAGTGTATGGAATATTTTTATCTAATTTGAAGGTTGTGATGCCAATTTTAGAAGGTTAATAATTATTAAAATTTGAATTTAATTGGGTAAATCATTTTTATTTCCCTCCGAAAAAATTGGTTTATGGTAAAACTATGGGATAATGTTATACAATAAAGATTGAATTTGAACTTTTTAATTTCGATTAAACTTGTAATATATGCATCCAAATGGATTATGACATGAAAAATACTAATATAAGTTTAACCTCTTTTACTTCCTTCATTCATTATTTTATTATTTAATATTTTGTATGAGTCATTTATGTTGACTTTTTAATTATTAATTCTACTCATCCAAAAAATGTGTCTTATTATTTTTGATTTTTATTATGTGAGTATGTTCTCCTAGAGTTAGAGATAAGTTTGGAATTTTAGTTGGATTCAAATTTAATTGTGTTAAATTCTCTTTAAAATTTTAATTTTCAATCATTTTTTTTAATAATAACCAATTTATCACTAAGAAAATTTAATTCGAGAGGGAAATCACACTTTTTTTATCAAGATAATCCATGAGGAAAAATCAATTTGAAAATCAATTCTTTATAGAATTTCAATTTTTCCTATTTGAGATTTCTTTTCTACCCCTAAATTTTACTAAATGATTTATTGGGGACAAAAAATGTTTAATTTGTGGGGGAATTTGATGTAGATTTATTTCATTTCATTTATCCACATATCTTTTTGGAGATTTTATTGTGTTTTAGTTAAAAAGTGAATAGTTTTTGAAGAATTAGTGGAAACTCATATTTTTTGTTTAAAATATGAGTCATTGAATTTTTTTTTGAGATTTTTGTATTTTACGTGCTTAATTACTTAAATATTCTTTATTTAATTTCTCATATTTTTTTTAAAAACATACATTTTTTAGTTTTTAATGGGTTTCTATTGAAATTATATTTTGGAATTATTCTATGGAATTATGGTTTTGGAAATAATATTTTTAAATTCCATGTTTTTATTTTTAAAGACCTGTAAATTTCATGGATTTTTTTCTTAATTTCTTTGGAATTTTACGAGTCCTCAGTTTCTGAAGGCACCTGATTCCGAGGCCTGGTGTGCCCGAAATCATTTTATGAAGTTTTGTTCAGGTACGTTTAGTAAACGTACGTACATGTTTTTCTATATTTTTAACCGGTGCTCGGAATTGAAATCCGAGAACACCGATGAACTCGCAACATCGGTATTCGCTTAAGGGGACCTTTACCGCAATTGTGTTTTGTACAGGTTGAAAGTTAATTTTTTGGGGATTCTTTTTAAATCAAATAAAAATTATGTGTTACATAATTTTTTTAAGGGGTGGTTATTTCCTCCAAATAGGAGTTGTATGTGGGGCCCACACCCTACATAACCTCCCATGAGAGGATATTATGTGGTGGGGCCCACACGATCACCTAACCCTTCAACTCCCCCTTTAACTCCTTAAAACCCCTTTTTAACTTTTGAACTCCCACATTATGGTGGAGCCTCTCTACCTCCCTCCCCTTAAATGTGCTAACTTAATTAATTAATTAATTGGCTCAACTTTTTGAATTAATTTGAAATTCATGTTAATGATAAAATAATTTCCTAAGCTATTATTTTTGGGTTGGAACATGTTGTGTTGGTGGAGCCTTGGAGAATAGAGAGGGAATTCTTCCCACGAAGAACATTTACCCTCTCCAACAAAGAACATAGGGCCCTCGATCGTCTTCTTCTTCATTCTTCTTCCTCCGCGTCAAGGGAGAAGACACGGCCTGCGAGGAACGTCACCAACGACAATGACTCTTCCTTCGACGTTGACAGAACGACACCATCTTCCATGAAACCGTCTCCCGCGACACCGTCATCCGCAACGTCAATTTCCGCAACTACTAAAAAGTACCTTGAATCGAGGTAGGGGGTTGTTTAGAGCTGTTCATATATTTTCCGAACTTCGTCGTACTAATTGCGGAGTGTAAATTTTCCAATTATTAACGTCATAACGAGGAGGGTTCGGGCTGAATGAACACGGCCCGAACCTCCACCATACTTATTGATTTTATTGGAAATGGAGGCAGTGTTGGAAGAGGCGATGACGGCCAAAGTCGGTGGCAACAAGAGGCGGTAGCAACCAGAGGCAGCGGTGTCTGTGCGCCGGCCGTGTGAAGAGACCGACCGGCCAAACCGGCCAACCCACTAGGAACCGTGGCACCCGCAGGTGCCACGCGGCAGAGAGAACCATGTCCTGAAACTATGGGCCGCTTGTTGGACAAACCGGCCGGCTATGGACAACTGGTTAGGAGAATCGCGACACCCACAGGCATCGCGCTGTGGAGGAACTCCGGCCCGCTTCTGCGGGCTGCTCGGCGGGTGAACCGGCCGGGCTGAAGGGAACCATGACGTTGTGTGGGAAGACAGCAGCCCAATGTCCAGGCCACTCGCACCGTACAAAATCGGCCAGCTTCGGCCGGCCGAGCAGCAATGAGGGGCGGCGCTGCTTGCTGCCGCCGGGTGAGCCGAATCAGCCCGCAACCGCGGGCTGGGACCGCGGGTGGGCCGCGCCCCACCGGGCCGGGCCGACCCCCCAAACGGGTCGGACCCACCGGGTCGGGTCCCTGGGTGGGCCGCGCTCCACCAGGCCGGGCTGACCCCCAACTGGGTTGGACCCGCCAAACCGGGTTGGGCCGACCCGCCAGTCCACTGGGCTTGACGAGCCAGGCCCGTTACCCTTAAACACGTATATCTTTTAGACCGTGATTTCGATTGACGCTCCGTCTGCGGCACTAGGACCCTTGAAACAAGAAGGTACTTTTGCGATACTCTTAGTGAGTTTTGGATGAATTTGGAAAATGATAGGGTTTGGATTAGGCGTAAATCCAACCGGGCCCTTGGAACAGAAAAGCAAATATCTCTCAGATCGGGCGTCCGATTGACGTACCGTCTGTCGCATTGTGTTTCTTTTGATGAGACAAAACTTCGAGATACATAAAATCTAGACTTAGTTGATTTATAGATTATTTACTCGAGGAGCAGAACCTCTCGGAATCGAGTGTGCTGTATGTGAGAACTCTAGAGCTGGATGCGATGACTACCGTACTGGAATCCTCCGTGGGTTTGACGATGACGAAAACTATACCAGAATCCTATGTGGGTTAGATTGTTCTGACAGAGTAGCTATACTGTATCCTGTGTGGGTCCTACAGCTTAGATGAATCAGTATCTACATCTGATCATCTCTATTACTCTAGAATAGCTGGATTGTATCCTGTGTGGGTCTGACAGCTTAGACGAGATAGCTGGACTGTATCCTGTGTGGGTCTGACAACTTAGCTGGACTGTATCCTATGTGGTTCCGATAGCTTAGATGATCCAATGGCTACATCTGATCATCTATATCTCTCTAAAAATGTGGCATACTTGTGTGAGCTGAGTCATGTATTTCAACCATTATCATCATGGTGTTTGTCTTTACTTCTTTTGTGGAATTGGTTTGTGCTTGGACTCAAGAGTTGGAGACAGACTGAGATTGGTAACATAGGTATATGTATGGGCATATACCTAAGTAGGGTTGGTTGATACTTTGTGGTTGTATCTTTCTTCTTTTTTATTATCCTTAGTGGATATTGTGAGACGACGCGAGTCTCGGGGTCTCTACTGAGTATCGTTATACTCACCCCTGCACGGGCTATGCCCGCATCTCGTTGTGTTGGATATAGATGACAGATAGGGTTGACGGAGGCCGAGAGCGCCGCGACTGGATAGTACTCAGAGGTGGACCTTGCGATGAGTTGGTACACAGTGGAGACTAACAGACGTGGGTGCTGAGGTGGCCATCTGTACCTACCCTTCAGGTAGGAATCCCCAGAGGACGATCCAGGAGCTGCTCTTTACTTTCAGCTGTTTGTCCCTTTACTTTTACTTGTTGTTAAGTTGGGTTAGTATACTGGCCCATTTACTTTCTAGCACACTCTATTGTATTCAGTTTACTTAGTGTTTACTTCCTGTTGCGTACTCTGTTGTGTTTGTTTACTTTCATAAAGGCAATGCCTTCCCAGCTTAGGGATTTACGCCTTTGGTGCTAGTCGCCAGCCCCTAGCCTATGGAAGGCGGGTTGGGGTAGTCACGACATGAGACCTGAGGACAGGTCGTGACATTATTTTTAATATTCAAATTATGGAATGAATTTCTATTTTAATTTGGTTTTTGTATTTTAATTTTCTAATTGAAATTTCAATTTACATTTTTAAATGTTTTAATTTTAATTTTGGTTGAATTTGGTCTACATGACTAATCATGTAAGGATTTTGAGTGTGGTAATCGACGTACTCAAATGGCAGCAGGCCATGTAACCAATTTTTCTAGATTTCCCATAATACCTAAATTTCAGATGCTATCCACATTTATAAATTCCCAAAGATGATTTCATGTATCCATTTAAAGAATCTTCCACAAATAGGAATTACAAGAGCTTTCATGTAGGCAAATCTATGAAGTGCAGCTCATATATCTTATTTTCTAGGGGTTTTACGTAGCCAGATTGCTATGTAGCCATATTCCCATTTAGCATAATTCCTAAAGTAGTGATATTTGTGAATTTTTTCATTGTCAAAGATAATGTAACATAAAATGTTTCACTTGATATCAGTGTAATTGAATCCATTTAGTACGAATTAATCATTTCACTTTTTGAGTTCGAACCTGATCCAATCGAGACTATATGAGGGTGAAACTCAACATAGGTACTTGAGGAACTGATGCTTTCAATTGAATATTGAGAGTTCCAATTCCAAATGATATTTATCTAAGGACACCAATGTTTGAATGTTTACATGAAAATATTTTCATGAAGAAGATGATCTAATCGAAGGTGGGGTGAAGTTGGATTGAGGGTGGAGTCGTGAATCGAAGAAGACGACTACAATCGAGATGCCTGAGCTCGATTAGTTTGAGGGGAAGATTTAACACTAAATATCATCAACTAATTATTTTTCTCTTTAATTACTTGACTATGATGAATTGAAATCTTCAATTTTGTTTTAGGATAAACCCACCATTGAAAAAGATTAAAGTTTCATCTTTGTTTGAGTTTGAGTTCGATGATTTGAAGAACAACCGATACAAAGGTTGAATATGAGATCAATGATGATTCAAATGCATTGGGTCCAATGAAAAGTCGCACCTATCAAAGTGATTTAATAATTTATATTTTTGAAATGGATCCAAGACCAAGTCAATGATGGGGTACATGGTGCAATTACTTTGGCTCGGAAGATGAAGACCCCACGCCAATTTATTACAGCTGATGAAAATTTGGATTCATTCTGATGATAATGATTGTTTAATCAACTAAAGTGTATTCACTAAATAGGAATATGATGAATAATGTGAAAAATAGGGTCTTGAAGTTTTGAGTATAGTGATTGTGTAAATGTTGAAGGTTTCACACAAGGTGCTCAATTTTTTGTTCGAGAAGATCTTTGTATGTATTGTGGTTGCACCACCTTAAATCTTTGCACCAATGAGGTAATGTAGCTTTATTTTTTGAATATGATACTAGATGAGTGAATTGGGGAGTAGTTTTAATCATTATAATACCTATTGATCCTAATATGAAGACTCCTTGATGTGAGAGTAGTGGCATGACACCGCCGATGCATGCACTGTATGAGCTTCGTCATTACATATTGATGAGGATGTGAGATTGTTTCCATGGTTTAGAATTTAAAGAGGCTAGAATTTAAGGAAGGTTGTGATTCTGGTAGATTTATTTTATAATTTCATGAAGCTAAAGCTATGAGTGTTGAATTTCCAGATTTCATGGGCTTAACGAGTGTTAGTTTGGGAATCTATTTATTTGAAGTGGTTTCAATGTACTAGATGTAGGAGATAATGAAGTCTTTCATGGTATTTTTCTGCTAGTAAAAATTTAATAAGCTAAGGTGAATTATTGGAAGTGACAACTAGATCATTTAATATACTATTCAAGTGGTATTAGTTTATTGAGGAATTTTTCTAAATCCACTGGACAATGATCGAAGGGTAGAAAAAATGCTCTTTCCCAAGAACAATAGTTGGATTTAGTGATGTATGACATGTAAAAATAACATATATAATTCAGTGGATTAAATTATTTTTAAAGGAGAGTATCCCAAACTCCGAGGACACAAAATTTTCAGGGAGATAGATCTTTGGGTTAAAAAATAACACAAAATCTTTAGATCTAAGAGTTGGAATTTAAAAATTGTAATTTTAATAGTGCACCAATTACTGTGCCAATAAAAATTTTCGACATTTAAGAGATTTGAAAGCATGTAAATTCTCAAAATTTTAATATCCTAATTTCTCTTTAGATCCTAGAAATGTGTATTTTGGATTTTTTACTGAGGGATTTAATCTATTCATTAATCTAAGTACAATTTATACCATATAAATAGTTATTTTGATCTCTTACAATTTACCTATATGGATGTGTATGAAACAAAATTATTTCATTATTTCAATGATAATTCCATGATATCAAGTCCTTGGAAATGGAATTGATGTATAACTTCAAAATATTATAGAATAATTTCAAGAGTTATAGTACAATGGTGTAGATACATATGATGAATCGATACCTAAAATTTTCAAAATAGATTATTCTATAATATGGACGGTTAATGATTTCCCAAGATTAGGAAACATGTTTGGTTGGAACACTAAAATTGTATAGGCTTGTCCAGTTTGAAACTTTGAATTCAATCCTATAAGACTACTATATAATATAGGTGGTGTTTCTTGTGTCATCATCTATTCTTAGATGCATCACAAAGATATTGTTTTTAACAAATAATGTTTCGATGGATGAAATCATTTGAGATCAACACCACAATTGTTATTGGGTTTAAAAATCATGTTATAAATATTAACGATTGATGTAAAATTTTATAAAGAGTGTTAACTGCACATTTCTTGTAAAATATTTCAGTGCTCTTCGAATATAATTAACACACAATAATGAAAGGATTTTTTTTTCAAACTGCTTTATTGGGAATTTCAATTATTATGTAATTATCCTAACATTATTCACATTGAAAAGAATTTATGTGACAATATGATTTTTATAATATTGAATGATTAGGAAAATTAAAAGATCATATTAATGCTTATAAGGACTTAGAAGAAATAAATATAAAGCGTGATCTATGGATAAATGATAATGGAAAGTATCATTTGGTATTTTTAGAATTGATAAATCTATAAAAATATATATTTATTTGAATAATAAAAAAAGTGAAAGTATCTAAGGGATATTCAAGTAACATTTCAAGATGCGTTGACTTAACAAATCATAAGTTACGGGGGATTAAAATTCATGAATCATATATTTTTATGGAAAAATTGGTACCTTTTAAATTGAGTAAATTGTTACCTGATAAAATTAAAAAAAATTAATTGAGTTTTGCACATTTTAAAAAAACTTTGTGATAAAACTTTAAACCTCATTGAACTTGAAAAACTTAAATAAATAATTGTAATGATACATTATAGTTTTGATATGATATTCCATCTATCATTTTTCATTGTGATGGTTCATCTAGCCAGGAATTTGACTGGGTAAGTTAAAGTTGGAGGGACCATACATTATCAATGGATGTATCCAATAAATAGGTAATTACATATTACTTATTTATCATTACTACATAAAAATTTTCATACTCATTACATATGTATTTTATTCTTATATATTCATTTTTTTAATTAGGTATCTAGGTCATTTGAAGTATTTTGTGTGAAAAAAAGCTCAAACAAAGGGTATATTACTAAAGTTTATATGGCTGAAGAGTGTCTCACATTTTGTTTGAGGTATTTGGATAATATTTAAATATTATTCAACTGAGTTCAATGTGTTGATGATAACACATATCATTTTCATTCCTACAATAAATCAGTAAATTTTATAATGTTAGGTTATCAAATTGGGAAAATATCATTAGTTTCATTGACACAAATAGAGTTTATACAAGAAAAAAGATATATGCTACTCAATAGTGATTTTTTAAATATTTTCATTGAATAATTGAAGATGTGTTCAAATAAATGACTTAAAAGTCAGACATGAAATGTGAAAGAGATAACAAATGTTGTAATTAAGGTCATTGTTGGTTGGTTTACACGTAATGTGAGAAAATAATCAATTTCATATTCATAATATGTTGATATAAATATCTTTTGTAACTAATAATGTTTTATATTTATAAATTTAGATCATGAATTTTGATAATCAAGATACAATGCCAAATGATTTGAGATATTTGGATTGAGTACCTTTGAATTAGTGTAAGATATTTAGTTCTTATAAGATTATGGATTCATGTTTTGTATAATTTTGTGCAAGGAAGGTTTGAAAACACAAAATATTTGAATTTTAATAATTTTTTTAGAGTTAAGATATTATGGAAAATTGATTAAAATTATCAAATTAAATTTTCATGGAAAAGTTTTAGTTATTTTATTCAAATTAAAGCTGGTAATATTTAGAGGGGAATAAGTAAAGATTTTTTTTATAATTTACTGATGTCAACTTATCTCAGTTGATCGATACTAGTGAGCATGAATACCATGATCCATATATTTTGGATTTAGAAGCTAAAACGGTCTATTAAGTGAATGATGAAGTAGATTAAGGTCAACGTGTTGTAGTCCATGTCAATCCAAGAGACTCATATGATATGGGTGTTGAATTTGAAGAATTATTTTTTGACAGTGAATCCCATCTACAAAAATATATTTATCTATCTATTTATGATGATATTAAAACATTAGGTATTAAAAGATAGTGTGAATATGATGAAATCAAGTTAATGGGGAGGATGATAATAATATATTCAATGATAAATTTATCGATTGTATGTATATTCTTCCTTTAGCCTATCTACTATTTTTTTATTTTAGAAATGATAGATTCAATTAATATATGTATATCATTTTTAAAAAATATAATTTTTTTTATTTTATATCATGTTCTAACTTATTTTATATTCTATTTAAATATTTGAATGAAAAAAAACTAAATTATTTAATGATGCGAGTGGTTTTTCTATAACTCCTTTGTCATCTGACTCATATGATATACTCCTTCCTTTATTAGGTACATTCTTAATTTTGGTATTCCCCCTTTATATTTTCAATATTTGACTCTAATAAATTTATGTAAAAGATCAAAACATACCACTCCTTATAAAAATAACTTTTCTAACTCCCTAAGAATTACCTTATCTAATTCACTCTATCTTTTGGATCTCTATACTATAAGGTTTCACTTTTCTCACTATATAGTCTCACTATCATCACCCAAATACTAATTCCCACTCTTAATACCCTATTGAGGGTACCAAATCAAAATTCTAATGAATATTTCTACTTAAATTACTAAACTCAGGCTTATACACTTATAAAATATATTAAGTTCAAGTCAAACAATCAATTTCAAATATTTTTAATAAATACTAATAAAAAATAAAAATTTCAATATATTTGGACACTATAGACACATGTATTATAATTTATCACATAAATGGTTTTATATCTACCATTGGTGAATATTAATTTTTATTTATAAATATACACTCACCAAAAACCAATACTAGGGTAATTTTTTTAAAATACCACTACATTGTTGTCTTTAGATTCAGGGATATTGGTGGGATTACATGGGGAAAATGAGGAGTAGTCATTGATAGAGAATTCAGTGACTCAGTTACCATCACAAGGTTATTGGAGGGTGATTGTGATTGTTATTTAATTATTAGTGTTAAATAATAATTTATTATATATGTATACTAATTATTACATTTGACATGTATGGGGTGCCTACAGATGATGCTGAAGGCTTGTGCAAGAAAATATTGGGGCTATTAACATGTTGCGATGATGTATCTTTCCATTACATATCATTATTTAAGGTACATTCTCATTATTCAAAATAATTATATTTTTAATAAAAAAGTAAAATTAATTCAAAATAAATATTTATAGTTTATTTTATTTTACATTCCTATAAAATATAAGTCTAATTATTTTTCCATATCTATTTTAGGGAATGATTGGGAGCATTATTCTATACATTTCATTCTTGATACAAGTAGTGATAAATATATTACATTTATTTTTATATGTTTATATTATGTTGATAATTGTTCTAAATATATTTTTTCTGCATAATATGTAATTACAACTAATTTATATAGAAAATTTCATTTAACAAAATCCTCAGATGCGCCAGAGGCTGTTAGTTGATAAGAATATCAGGAGTGTGGATCATCTAGCGGTAGAGGTTATTATCTAACCAGACCATTCTATCATCTGACTCTATATATTTTGATGATATTAAATACCATTAAAAATTTATATATCACCAAGACAAGTGAGAATCCAACCTCAGGAACTGATACCACTTATTATGATGAAGTTGGGTGACCATACAATCACTGAAATCAGGGATTCAACCCACTAAAATTTCACACACCTCCACCCACCATAATTCTAGCACAACATACAAAGAAAAATAAGACTCTAGGTATTACCACAAATAATTATTCCAAAATAAGGTATATTTCACACCCTCCTCACCACAAAGAGTCATTCTTCTACATTTAAGGCAAAAAACAAATACATTTAATGGAAATACATAAACAAGGGAAGGACACAAGAGATTAACATGATTAGACAATGAGTCCTATGTGCAAAAAATAAACACTAATACTTTCTCTATATTCATCATAAGATAGAAAATATTATAAATATATTACTTAATTACAAGTAACCTATACAAGAATTAACATTTCTATAATAAATGAACCTATTGATCTTCACATCTTAATCTCTTTCGAATCACATTGATCAATAATCTTACCACTGTGGTCCCAGACACTTATATACTAAGTGTCATATATTTAATAAGTTAAAACTGCTCCCCTGAAATCTTGGGACACTCAATTTGACTGCCACAGTTGGTTTACCAAACTGGTAACCCCTTCTGCATCGCAGAACTTCCAGACTTGTTGTAAAAGTGGGTGCCCCAGACCTCACTTTAATAGTAGTTTTAGATTACCATTTCATGTATACAGTGAGATATACATGATGTACACTTACCATTATAGTGTATACATATCTTCTATAACTATTTAATGGTAATTTCTATAAATTAATTTTAATATCAAAAGGTTATAATAGATACCAGGCTATAATGAGAAACTAGAGATACTATGGAATTAATCTTAAACACATTTCCTATGGTCTAGATATATCATACTGACTAGACATAGTAAATGTTTGACTATCAAGTGATGGAGGATTATAATAATTAAGACTTCTTCTCATTAACTTCACACTTGGTGATCTCTAGTAGTTGAGATCATGAGAAAAACCCACCAATAGGAATACCATATATTTTGTGTATCATTGGATGTTACTATCTACGAACATGTGTTTTGGTATCCTGACTTGAGATCATTACCAATGTGTGTCATTTTATCATGTAATTTGATGCAATGAAAAAACCACAATAATGAAATCATGGAAAATTAGTTTGTGTTGGGTGCATCATTGGTGGTATGACATTGGTTGAATGATCGAGATAGGATTTGTCACTTCAAAGTTAAGGAAGTAATATCTATAGACAGATTGACTAGGATAGAAGTACCTTCATAAATCCATGGACATTGTAGTCGAAGGTAAATATATCCAGTTAGATCAAAAAATAATAAAGCAATAAAGGATGATGAAACAAGCTTGTATTCTACTTTATGATATATATAAAAACAAATAGATTATATTTAATGCAATGCGTTTTCATAGGTTGGTTTTCATTGCCATGACTACTCCTTATCTTTTTAGGGGCTATGATGGGCTTCTAGATTCCACTCTTGGTCAATGAATAGTATTCACTACTATTGAGATAAGGGCCTAGAGGTTCACACACAATAGCATATTCAAGAATCTTCGCTATTCTGGTAAGTGAGTATATTGGGCATGGTGGGACCCACCACTAGGGTCTAAAATTTTCCAAGGATGTACGAACACCAAAGGAATAAATAAATTTATATTATTCAAGTTTAGAATAATTAGTATTGAATTTATTTATTAAATATATTTGCAAGTATTAAAGTAAATACATAGGAAATATTATATGAATGAATATTATTTTTATATTCAAGGTTCATTTAATATTGATGAGAATTATGAGTCAAGTTAAATGACTCAAGTTTATCACGCAATATATTTAAAATATATATTACATGTATTTGAAAAAATATAAATAATATTTATGTCATAGATTAATTCATCATAATTATTATTTATAACTTATTTAGTGGTCATTCATTATGCAGGGGTTGGGGAACCCTTTCCAGGTATTTGATCATTCACTATTTATAGGAGGAGAGAAGATTTAACAAGAGACTATCCACGAGAAGATCAAAAGAGATTCTCTCTCATCTGCCACTTTTAGAGATAAAATTTCTCAATCTAGGTGATCATATCGAGTTCTCCCTCACACATCGCAAGAACGTCGATATGGTGATCTTCAGGGTATTAAAGGCGACATCATATTTTTGCGCTAGGAAACCAAATTCAATGACCGAAACTCTCATATATTTTTAAAGCATGTGTGTATGATCTAGAAAAATTTGAATTTAGATTATTTGAGTATTGATCACTAGAATTGAGCAGATGAAGAACATGAGACTGTAGATCTAACCAGGTATTTTTGGACAAATTTTGTGCTTAAATTTATTCACGCATGATCCTAAGGCTTTAACTGGGGTAAAACTTCACTAGTGATGATGTTATTACATCAATTTCTAGAGAAAAATTTCAAATTCTTGGCCCACCGTATTCTATTGTGCACCCCGGTACCTATAAGATCTTCATCGCCACATCTTAACTCCATAGAATGGTGCTAAACTTTGATGGTTCCATTAACCTCTTAGAGAGATCCTATTTATACTATATATACAACAAGTCACTCCACCTTCTGTTGATCAATTTTTGGTAAATGAAGTTATGGTGAATAAAATTCTTATGAATTGAAACAGTCTTCACATGTGAACATATTAGTAGGGTCTCTTTATAATTTTCCATGGATTAATACAAGAGATAATAATACCGTTTAATTAAATGAATTTTATGAATTAATGGACAATGAAAATACGGATTTGTATGAAGGATGTAGAAAATATACAAAATTTTCATTTCTACTAAAGTTGTACCATATCAAATACTTATGTGGAATTATATATAAATAAATTTTGATGATATTAGAGTCATTTAATTATTAATTTTTTGAATATAATATCCCTAAATAATTTTACAAGATGAAGAAATATTTTAAAAAGATCAGTCTAAATTAGACAAAGATACATGCATGTCCCAATGACTACATGTTGTATCATGGAGAAGATTAAAATAGTGAGGAGTGTAAAAAATATCATACTTATAGATGGAAATTAGTGAATCACGATGAAGGTTTGAATGAATGTACTATGAAGAATAATAAAAATAAAACTACTATGAAGTCTTTACATTATTTCCATTCAAACCATAATTATAAAGATTGTTCATATCTTCTAAAATAGTAGAGAAAATGAAGTGACATTCTATGAAAAATAACAATGATGGGTTTATGTGAGTGATATGGATTTATTACATTACATTTAGCCATGCATCTTTTTGGGTATTTCACTATTTTTTGGTTAAAAAAATGATTTTTTTGTAGAATTAGTGGAAACTTATCATTATGTGTTTAAAATGTGAATCATTGAATTTTTATGGGATTTTGGTATTTTATACACTTAATTTATTAAATATTATTTATTTAATTTATCATATTTTTAAGAAAACAATTTTTCAAAATTTTGATGGTTTTCTATTAAAATTTTATTTTTGTATTGTTCTATGGAATTCTAGTTTTGGAAACAATCATTTCAAATTCCTTGTTTTTATTTTTAATATTCAAATGATGGAATGATTTTTTTGTTTTTAATATGGTTTTTTTATTTTAATTTTATTATTAAAATTTTAATTTATAATTTAAAATAGATGAATTTTCATTTATTTTGAATTTTAACATGAGACAATTGAGACTGTATGAGAGTGAAACTCGACATGGGTGTTTGAGGAACCAATGCTTTTGACTGAAGACTGATGGTTTTGAGGTCAAATGAGATTTATATAAGGACATAGATGCATGAATTTTAACACCCAAAAATTTTCATAAATAAGATGAGCTGATCGAATGTGGTGTGAATCTAGATTGAGGGTGGAGTCATGAATTTAATAAGACAACTATAATCCAGATGCTGAAGATTGATTAATTGGAGGTGAATATTTAGCACCAAAGATCATTGATTGAGTATTTTATTCTTGAAGGACCTAACTAAGATTTATTGGAATAATATTTGAGGATGTTTGAAGATGAATCCACTAATAAGTAAGTCCAAAGTTTCATCTTGTTGTGAGTTTGAGTTCGATGATTTGAGTAACACCTGATATGAAGGTTAAATGTGATATAAATGATGATTTAGATGTAGCATGTCTGATGTAAAGTTTCACCAACTAAAGTGATTTTGTGATTGGGATTATTGAAATGGTTTCAAGACCAAGTTGATAATGGGGCTATTGGTTTGAGTGTTTTGGCTCCGAAGATGAAGTCCCAATATTGATTTGTTATAGCTGATAAAAATTTTGGTTCATTTTGATGAAGATGATTTTATTATCTGCTAGAGTGTGTTCCCTATACAATATGATGATAAAGAAGGTGAAAAAGGTAGTCTCGAAGTAACTACTGCTATGATTGTGGAAATGTTGAAGGTTTCTCACTAGGTGCTTGGTTTTTTATCTAATAAAAGTTGTGTACATATTATGGTTATTTCACCTTGAATAATTTCATTGATGAGGCACCATAATATATATTATTGAATATGATATTGGCCAAGTGAATTGGGGAGTCACATTTATCATGTTGAGGATAACTAATCTTGATGCAAAGAATCCTCAACATGAGACTAGTGGTCCGACATTGACATTGCATTAACTGTATGAGCTTCACCATTTCTTATTAAGGAGGATGCGAGCATCTATACATGGATAAGACTATAGAGAGAACAAAATTAAAAAATATATGAATTTGGGTAGGTTTATTTTATACATGTGTGAAGATAAACCTATGAGTGTTTAATGTTCAAAATTTATAGGCTCAACAAGTGTCAGTTTGGGATTCTATTCATTTGATATGGTTTCCCAGTTCCGGGTGTAGTGGATGATGAAGTTATGCATGTTGGTTTTCAACTGGTCAAAATTTAACAATATAAGGTTAATTATTTGAAGTGAAAACTGTATCCATTAAGATAAAATTAAAGTAGTAATATTTTATTGAGGAATTTTGCTAAAGCCACTGGATAGTGATAGGATAGAAAAATAACCTTTCTAATGAAAATTAGTTGGATTCAGTGATGGATTACTAGTAAAATTCGTAAAAATAAGTTTTTGTATTTAATTATTTTTAATTATATCATTCCAAACTCTAATAATGACACCACTTTTCTGGAAGATAGATATTTAGGTCGATAACTAACATAGAAGCTCCAGAGTTAAGAGTAGGAAATTAAAAATTATAATTTTAATAGAATTACAATGACTATGCTGACCAAAATTTTGACTTCATTGTTGTGGAAAACATTAAATGGGTGTATTAGTATTATAAAACACAAAAAAATAAATAGATTTAAAAAAATCCAAAAAAATCTATTACTTTAATTGTTGTTGAGTGCTGAATTTCAAATTTTGCTACTTCTCATGTGTGTTTGAGTTTATAATTTTTATTTTATTTGAAATATTTTACTATTATATTTTCATGAAATTATTTTGAAACTTTTCATGCTTAAATTTTTTATTTTTTAATCATTGCTGAGTACCACTTATTTGGTTGTCTGTTACACCCATTATTAAGTTTTATTTAGTTGCATGTGTTTTGTTTTCTTTAAAAAATGAACCAATTTCAAGGTTGGGGTAAACAAAGAGTGTAACTATGTTTTTTGTGGCTATTATGGGAACACTACTTGGTAGTATGAATACAATCAACCACAAAAACCTTTTATTATTTAATAAAGGTAATACTTTTATGGACATGAATAGATGATCAATCAATTTTGAAAGAAATATTATAGATAATGCTTAGTAAATTTGATGAATATAAATAAATGAAAAATGAAATAATAAAAAAACATGAAAATTGAAATTTGGAGTAAATAAACTAAATTTTATGAACCTTATAATGAAAATTTAGTTGAGAGAGAATAAGAAGAAACAAATAGTGAACGAGAAATTAATTTTGATGAAATCTTTAGACAAAGATTGTGTCAATACCACCTGTAGGTCTCAAAGGAGGAATTAGAATAGGATCAATACATTATCATTACCCCTATAAACCTATTTAATTTAATATATTTGAATATTTAGTAACTTTTATTGAGAGGAATTTAGAAAATGAGTAATTAAAACTTGAAAAATATTCACCCTGTCTTCCTGAAAATTTGAATAATGAACCAGAACTTGAAATTGGGGTTATTTTGTAAGAGAAAATAAATATTGAAATCACTATTTTTAATACTTTATAAACTTTTGGTAAGTTTGATCTTCCCTTCTTTGTAATTTTTATCCTAACAACCTTTGAACTGGTGTTTGAAGAGAAGGATGAGGGAGTGCTCTTTGAGGAAAAACCGAATTTTTAATATTCAATCCCTTTCCCTCTCGCCAATACCACCCCAAGTTTTTTTCAATATAGTGTAAGTTAGAGTTTACCAATTCAGGGAAATTTTCTTAAATATAAAATTACTCAAATTTGATTTTTATGGAGTAGAATTGACCAATCTTTCCCCTAAAACTGAACTGGAACACTCGACATATATTATTTTAGAGGATGAAAGTTTTGAAACTAAACTTAAATTAGAGTTTGAGAAAACAACTTATAAATAAATTTATCTTCAATAGTAGTTATTTATTAATTATTATTTTCATAAGAGGTATTATTGAAAGGAAATCAAAATTTTGTCAAATCTAAGTTTGTTGATGATCAAAATAATTTTCTTCCATATTTTTCAATTAATTCTTCATCTGAGTTGGGTGGTGAACGTTATTTTGAAATTGATAGTTTCTTTGATGAAGAGAATCTTTTGTTTTATAATGATTTCAAAATTACTCATAACACCATTGGTAACCTTCATCCTAAACATGGATGCCTTAACTTAGCCATTTTAACCCATTTTTTTAAAATTTTAGAGTTTGGAAGTGAGGTGGAGAATAGTGAGGATAATGTATCACCCCTAAAATCACCCAATTATCCTTTTTAATTTTAATATAATGTTAAAAGTGTCAAATATGATTTAGTTTTAGAATTTGATATCACTCTTTTCAAGAATAATTTGAATAACTTTTTTCTATTTATGAGCTTAAAGTTTCTTGGAAGAGATTGTTGGAGTCCCTTCTTTTTCACTTGAGTCTGAGTGTATTGAAATCATAGAAAAGTTAAACTTTAATGATTATTCTTATAATATAATCGAAGAATCATTTGATAAATAACTTGATTATGAGTGGTGTTTCTAGAAGAATTCATCAGTTGAGAAGAATTTGAAATATTTTACTATATGTATGGGTTCCCACATTATTCAATTTTAAATTAAAAATAAATGGGGTTTAAACCTGTGGTGGTTCCTATTTAGGAAACCACATCCACTTAGTGACTATGATTAGTTTCTAGGGGATTCCGAATGGGGAATTTAAAACTATCATTACTTAGGAGTAACCCCAATATTTTAATTTTTTTGTTCACTTGATTTTGGAATAAACTTACTCATCTCTTTATCCATGCACTTAAATTCTTAATCCTCATTTTACCAACCTCTTAGAATTGAACATGAAAATATTTTATCAATGGAAATAAACTTCATTGTTATATGCTATTTCATTTAATTGATCTCATCATTTTGAATTATAATGTGTGGATCTAATGTTTCATTTGTTTTTTATTTTAAAGGAACCTTCATTGGGAGATCAAGCAATATTATAAGTGAAAGATGAGCATGATCAGACACTATGAATAAGGAATCAAAACCACTATCAGGGGGTATTCTTATTTATTTTACTTGAAGTATAAATTTTTGATTCTGATTGTGTGATTCCTTAATAGTGATACATAGTTAAAGAGTATTTCTTTATTTTAATACAAATTTGTTCTTCCTTAAGTTGGTAATTAAGTGCGGAGTTTGAGTATTTATTTGTTTGAACTAAATTTATTTAGTGAGTCTTCTTGAAAATGTTGGGTGTTTAACTTACTATAATATACATTATTGAAAACTAGTTTAAATTAGTTTTAAAAATCTTATTTGTAACCCTTAAAATATATTTAGACTCAATACTCTACATGAAGTGAAATAACTTATTAGAATGATTTTTTTAGATGAATTGAAAATATTTTTTTTCATGTTTACAAAGTAAAATAATGTACATTTTAAAATCTATTTTTGAAAAGTGTTGGAAATTGTGGAAAATGTTGCTTAAATTTCACTTTGACCCTTGAACATGCTATTGAAATACTAAATTTAAAATCTTTACAAACTTATATTTCATTTAATTATTTATCTTTCACCTTGAGATTCAAAAATGGGGACAATGTTGAGTTTTAAGTTCGGGGGAGGGGGTCTTCTTAAATGAGATCATTTTTTTAATGTAAAACCCAACAAAGACCCCTTATTTTTTTTCAAAATATTTATTTTTTAAGCATTACTTAGGAATCTTTAGTGATGGTAAGTGTTTCAAAAAATTTAAGGTTGCGATACCACTTTGTGTAGGTTAATCTTTATTAAATTTTGAATTTAATTAGGTAAATCATTTTCCTTTCCCTCTTGAATTTTTTATGGTAAAACTTTGGGATAATTTTATAAATTTATCATTGACTTTGAAATTTTTAATTTGAATTAAACTCATAATATATGAATTCAAATGGATTATGAAATAAAAATCCTAATTTAGGTTTAACCTATTTTCCTTACTTCATTCATCATTTTATTCTTTAAGATTTTGTATGAGATATTTATGATTCCTTATTTACTATTAAGTCTACTCATCCAAACATAATGTATAATTATTTTTGATTTTAATTATGTGAGTATGTTCTCTTGGAGTTAAAGATAATATTGAACTTTTAGTTGAAATCAAGTTTAAGGGTGTTAAATTCTCTTTAAAATTTTAATTTTCAACCATTTTTGTAATAGTAACCAATTTTTCACTAGGAAAATTTAATTTTAGAGGGAAATAACATTTATACTTGAGATAATCCATGAGAAAAAATAATTTTGAAAATAATATCTTTGTGGCATTTTAGTTTTTCAAGTTTGAGATTTATGTTTTACCACTAAATTTTACTAAATTATTTATTGGGGAAAAATAATGTATTAAGTGTGGGAGAATTTGATGTGGATTCATTTAATTAAATTTATCGACATCTCTTTTTGGGGATTTCAGTGTGTTTTAGTTAAAGAATGAATTGTTTTTAGAGAATTAGTGGAAACTCATCATTTTGTTTTTAAAATGAAAATCATTGATTTTTATGAGATTTTGGTATTTTCTGTGCTTAATTACTTAAATATTCTTGATTTAATTTCTCATATTTTTTTAAAACAAAAATTTTTATGTTTTTGATGGGTTTCTATTTAAATTATATTTTGGATTTTTTCTGTGGAATTTTGGTTTTTGAAATAAGACTTTTAAATTTCTTATGCTTATTTTTAATATTCAAATGATGGAATGAATTTTTGTTTTAATTTGGTTTTTGTAGTTTTATTTTTAGCTTGAAATTTGAATTTATAGTTTTAAATGTATGAATTTTCATTTATGTAGAATTTGGTCTATGGATGTAATCACATAAGGATTTTGAGTGTGGGAATTGACATTCTCAAATGTTAGTAGGCCACATATCCAATTTTTTCTAGAGTTCCCACATAACCTAAATTTCAGCTGCTATCCACATTGAAAAATTACCAAAGATCATTTAATGTATCAATTTTAAGTATCATACACATAGTATAATTCTAAGACCTTTCATTTAGAAAAATATATGAAGTTCAAGTCACATATCCAATTTTCTAGGGGTTTTACGTAGCCATATTACTGTGTAACCATATTACTATATATCCATATTCTCATATAGCCTAATTCCTAAAGTAGAAATGTTTGAAATTTTTTTCACTAGTCAAGATGATGTAATAGAAAATGTTTCACCCAAGATTAATGTAACTAAATCCATTGAATCCAAAGAATTATTTTCACTTCCTGAGTTCAAACCTAAGCCAATTGAAACTGTATGAGGGTGAAACTCGTCATGGGTGCTTGAGGACCTAATGATTTCAAATAAAGATTGAGGGTTATGAGGAAGAATGATATTGATCTAAGGAAACTAATGAATTATTGTTTATATCCAAATATTTTCATTAAGAATATGAGATGATCGAAGGTGGTGTGAATCAGGATCGAGGGCGGAGTCGTGAATCAAAGAAGATGACTATAATCAAGATGCCTGAGCTAAATTAATTTGAGGTGAATCTTCAACACTCAAGATCATAAAATAATTATTTTACACTTAAAGGTATTTAATATGATCAATTGAAATATAAAAGGCTATTTTAGGATAAATCCACCGTTGAGTAAGACCAATGTTTTATCTTGGTGTGAGTTTGAGTTTGACGATTAATGAACATCCGATACAAAGGTTGAATGTGAGAACAATGATGATTCAAATGTAGTGGGTCCAATGCAGATTCGAACCTAACAAAGTGATTCCGTGATAAATATTGTTCAAATGGATCAAAGACCAAGTCGATGACTGAGAAGATGGTGCAATTACTTTGGCTTGGAAGATGAAGCCTCGACATTGATTTATTGCAGCTGATGAAAATTTGGGTTCTTTTTTATTATAATGATTTTTTATCCACTATAGTGTATTAAATATATAATAATATAATGAATTAAGTAAAAAATAGGGTCTTTAAGTACTCACTATAGTGATTGTTTCAATGTTTAAGGTTTCACATTAGGTGCTCATTTTTCTTTAAGAAGAGCTGCGTATGTATTGTGGTTGTTCCACGTTGAATATTCGCACCGATGAGGCACTATAGCTTGAATTATTGAAGATTATTCTATCTGAGTGAATTGGGGAGTCCATTTTATCATGATAAGAGTAAGTTATTCCAATATTAATACTCCTTGATGCGAGACTTGTGGTCTGGAACCGCTACAGAATGCACTATATGAGCTTCATCATTACCTATTAAGGAGGATGTGAGATTGTTTCCATGGTTGAGACTACTGAGAGGATGTAATTAAATGAATTTTGTAATTATGGGTAGGTTTATTTTATAATTTCATTAACCTAAAGCCGTGATTGTTGATTGTTCAAAGTTCATGGGATTAACGAGTGTCAGTTTGGGAATCTATTTATTTGACATGGTTTCAAATTCCTAGGTTTAGTGGATCATGAAGTATTTCATGGTTATTTCCAACTGGTAAAAAAATATTAAGCTGAGGTGAATATTTGGAAGTGATAGATATAACATTTAATATATTTTTCAAGTGGTAGTAGTGTTATGAGTAATTTTTCTAAAGCCACTGGACAATGATCGAGGGATAGAAAAATGATCTTTCCCATGAACAACAGTTGGAGACAGTGATGGATAACATGTAAAATTAACATAGATAATTTGGTGGATTGAATTATTTTTAAATGATAGTATCCAAATAATCACACAAAATTTTCAGGGAGATAGATTCTTGGGGTGACAAAGAACACAAAATCTTTAGAGATAAATAGTAGGAATTTAAAAATTCTTATTTTAATGGCTCACCAATGACGGCACCGATAAAAAATTTGTCATCTAAGAGATTAAAAATAATTTAAATCCTATGATTATTTATATCCTAATTTATCTTTAGATCCTAGAAATGTGTGTTTGGGATTTTTTATTGAGGTATTTAATCTATTCAGGACTCTAAGTACAATTTATACCATATGAATAATTATTTTGATCTCTTACAATCTACCTCCGTGGATGAATATGAAACAAAATTCTTTCATTATTTCGATGATAATTCCAGGAAATCAAATTCCTAGAAATTTTATGTATACCTTTAATATCTTATAGAATAATTTCAATAGTTATGAAAAAATGGTGTAGATACATATGATGAATTGATAGTTGAAATTTTCAAAATTCATGCTACTCTAATATGGATAATTAATGATTTCCCTAGATTAGGAAACATGTCTGGTTGGAACAATCAAATTGTATAGGAATTTATATTTTGTAACTTTGACTTTAATCCTATAAGACTACCTTATAACATAAGTAGTGTTTCATGTGTCATCATTGATTCTTAGGTGCATCTCATAGATATTGTTTTTAAGAAATCATGATTTGATGGATGGAATTAATTGATTCCACCAAAAAAATTATTATCAGGTTTAAAAACATGTCATAAATATCAACCTTTGATGTAAACTTTTGTAAATAGTGTCATTCAAACATTTATGGTAGAAGAGTTTAATGATCATAGAATAAAATTGGCAAACAATAATGAAAGGAAATTTTTCTTCTTTCAAATTTCCTTATTATGAATTTAAATTATTATGCCATTATCTTGAAATTATGAACATTGAAAAGAATATATGTGACAATTTTATTTTTTACAATATTGAAAGATCATGGAAATTAAAAGATCATATTAATTCTCATAATAAATTATAAGAAATGAATATAAAATTTGATCTATGGGTAAATGATAATGTAAAGTATCCTATGATAGTTTTTTATTGATAAATCAATAAAAAATGTATTCCTTTGAATAATAAAAAATTTGACCATATCTGACGGATATTCAAGTAACATTTCAAGATGTGATAACTTAAAATATCACAAGTTACATGGGATTAAAATTCATGACTCATATATTTTGATGGACCTATTTCAAACTTTTATATTATTTAAATATTTACCTGATAAAATTAAAATAATTACAATTGAGCTTTTCACATTATCCAAAAAACTTCTTGAAAAAACTTTAAACCTCATTGAGCTTGAAAAACATCAAGAAATAATTGTAATGACACTTTTTAATTTAGAGATGACATTCCCTATATCATTTTTCATTGTGATGGTTCATATAACTATGCATTTGACTGGGGAAGTTAAAGTTAGAGGGATCGTGCATTATTAATGGATACATCCCATAAAGAGGTAATTACATATTACTTATTTATAATTACCATATAAAAAGTTTTATACTCATTACATATGTGGTTTATTATACTATATAATTTTTTTAATTAGGCATCTTGGTAATTTTAAGTATTTTTTTTGGAAACCAAGCTCAAAAAGAAGGCTATATTATTGAAGGTTAATTCAAGAAGAGTGTGTCACCTTTTGTTCAAGGTATTTGGATAATATTGAAGCATGATTTAATCTAGTTAGACATATTTATGATAACACAGATCATTTATATCCCTACAATAAATCAGTAAATTTTCCAACATTAGGTTATCAAATTAGGAAAATATCATTAGTTTCATTGATTCAAATAGAGTTCATACATGCAGAAAGATATGTGCTACTTAATAGTGATGTTGCTGATCTTTTCATTGAATAATTGAAGATGCAAACAACGAAATGACTTCAAATCCAAACATGAAATGATAAAGATATAGAAAAATATTTTCACAAGTACATTGTTGGTTGTTTTACAGGTCATGTGAGATAATAATAAATTTCATATTCATAATATGTTGATATAAATATCTTATATAATTATTAATTTTTTATATTTATACATTTATATCATCAATGTTGATAATAAAGCTCCAATTACATATGATTTGATATATTTGGATTGAGGACCTTTGAAGTAGTGTTTAAGATTTAATGCTTATAATATTAAGGTCTTCAAGTTTTATATAATTTTGTGTAAGTAAGGGTTGAAAACTCAAAATATTGGAATCTTAATAAATTTTGTAGATTTGGGATACTATTGAAAATTGGTTAAAATTATCAAATTAAATTTTCATGGACAATGTTTAGTTATTTTATTCAAATGCAAGTGGGTTGATATTTATAGGGGAATCATGAATTCTTTTTATAATTTACTTATCTCAACTTATCTTGATTGATTGATACTAGTGAGAATGAAGACCACAATCCATATATTTTTTCTTTAGAAGATACAATAGTCAATTAAGTGGATGATTAAGTTGATAAATGTTGGAGTGTTATAGTCTATGTCAATTCAAGAGACTCATATGATATCGGTGATGAAGTTGATGATTTTTTTTGATAGTGAATCACATAAACAAAAAGAGATTTATATATCTATTTATGATGATATTAAAACATTTGCTCTTTCAAGATAGGGTGAAGATGATGAAATCATGTTAATGGTGGAGGATGATAATAATATATTCAATGATAAATTAATTCATTGTATTTATATTATTCTTTTACTTATCTATTATTTGTTTATTTAGAATACATGGATTCTATTAATCTATGTATATTATTTTAAAAAATATACTTTTTTTATATTATATATCATGTTCTAAATTATTTTTTATATTTTTATATATAGGAATGAAAAAAACCAAATGATTTAACAATACGAGTGGGTTTTCTATAACTCCTATATAATTAGACTCATATGATATGATCCTTACATTATTAGGAAAACTTCTTAATTTTGGTATGCCCCCTTTCTATTTTCAATACTTTAATCTTATAAATTTATGAAAAAGATCAAAAAATACCACTACTTATAAAAATAACTTACCTAATGTCCTAAGAATTACCTTCTCTAATTCACTCTATCTTATGGATCTCTATACTATACTGTTTCATTTACCACACTACATAGTCTCACTATAATCATATAAATGCTAATTCCCACTCTTAATACCCTATCAAGACAAACCACCCAAAATTATATTGAATATTTCTATTTACATTACAAAAATCAGGATTATCCACTTATATTATATCTAAATTTCAAGTCTAACAATAAATTTAAAATATTTATAATAAATTCTAAAAAATAAAATAAAAAAATCAATATAATTCGACACTATATACACATGTTTTATAATTTCTCACATAAATGGTTTTATATCTACCATTAGTGAATTTTAATTTATGTTACTAAATATATACTCATAAAAAAATAATATGGTAATTTTTTTTAAAATACCACTATATTGTTGTCTTCTGCTTTAGGGATATCAGGGGGAATAGATGGGGCAACTAAGGAGCAATCATTGATTGAGAATATGGTGTCTCAGTTACCATCACAAGGTTATTGGAGGGTGATTGTGTTTGGTATTTGATTATTAATGTTAAAAAATAATTCATTACATCTATATACCAATTATTCCATTTAACATGTATGGGGTGCCTACAGATGATATTGAAGGGCTGTGTGGGAAAATTTTAGGGCAATTAGAATATAAGTCCCCAACCTTAAACATTACATAATCTTGAGTTAAGTCAAGAATTCACATTGAGTATCTTTTCAGGTTTAGAGTTTTAGATAATTATCCCATAACTATTACATAATATACCCATACCTTACATGCGGATAGTTACACTCAATGTCTACTTTTTCAACCAAACGAAACCCTTAAAAACATGATTTCTTTTTATTGATAAAAATATTCTTGACTTTTTTGTTTATCTTACCCATACTTATACCCTGTGGAAAAAATTTAAAAAACTTTAAATGAGAATAAAAATCTCATTAAGGAATATAAAATAAGGAATTAAACCATTAGTCCATTAATATTTAAAACCCATTAATAACATTTTCAAAAAATCACATTTTTCACCCATAAAACATAAACTATTTAGCATACATAAAGTAATCATAATATTCCTAAAAAAATCATAGAAATCATAAAACATAAAGGCAAATTATTTTATCCATATCATACTTACATGGTAGCTTTCATAGCTACATAGGGAGTAACCTTCATGGTTACATTTGGAATACCCATCACAGTATATTCCATAAATCTATTAGGAGAAAACTTATCATTTATCTCCGCCACATTACCCAATGTGTTGGAGATATATCATGGGCCCAACCTACCTCAATTTATCATGGAACCAAACATATACAAAATCAATTCCCAAGAACCATAACATTATAATAACACATAAACCATGCATTAAGGAAAAATAAAATTTCCACATTGCAATCACAAGATATCATTTCAAGATATTGATATAATCAATTCATTTAAAACATTCAAAAAGAAGAGTTTTGAATCAAAGGGTCCCATAAAAATTTGAAGCTTTTGAAAGGAATTTACACTTTAAAACACTCATGTAAATATAAAAAAATCCTTAAAACCATTTTTAAAATAGGGACATTAATTATAATTATTTTTAGGAATAAATCTTTAAAACATTTAAAACGATGTTTTATTTAAAGAATACCTTACAACTTGAGAAACATTTGAATATAAATAATTAATGAATAACAAAAAATAAAAATTTAAATATAAATATAATATATAAATTCATGATATAAAATGTCAAAATGGTTGTATATACACCTTATAGGATAATAAAGGTGCACAATATCAAGATATTCTTCAATGAAAGGAGATTGAGACGTAGTCCCTTACAAAGATCGTATCATTATATAAAGGATAAATCAGTGACATAATTATGTATGAAAAATATAAATACACCCAATATAATTGGATATTAAGTGTAAAACAATAAGAGTTAATTAAAACATATTATTGTAAAAACAAAACCAATGACATGGATATTTAACTCAATGAATAGAGATTGAGTTAAGATTTCCCTTAAAAAGTTCATATAAATGATGTAAGAATTTATCAATGGGGTGATTATTTGTAGAAAAAGTATATACACACAAAGGAAATTGGAAATTAAAACATAAATAAATAAACAGTGATTCCACACATAATCTTTTCATAATACAATCAATGAAGTATGCGTAAAACCCAATGAGTGGAAATTGAGTTTAAAAATTCCCTCACATTGAGTCCGACTTGTCACGTACAATCGTTATGTTTCTGAATAATAAACTTAGGTTAATTTATAATTTCTTGAGAATATTTTTAAAGTGTATTATTACTTTTATATCACTTATTACCATGTTATAAAAAATTACATAATTATTTAAGTTCATATCGGCCATTTTGTCGATATTCAGTACTTGAGTCCAAAATGAACTTGTTTTGATGTAAATTGACTATGTGGTCAAAATTAAATCATCTAAAGAATATTATTAATAATTTAAATATCAAATATATCCAGTATATATGTATTTATAAAAGTCAATAACATTTTGAGATAATAAATGAAATGCACCGTTCATGGAGATGGTACGCCGTACGTACGCATGGATGCTACTTTCATTTCTTTCTCATATTAAAGAAATGAAAAATAAATGATACATAGCTATATTAGAATTATAGTATAATATATATTTCATATATGTTACATAATTTCATTAATTCCATCCTTTATATGTTCCATGTATGGCATGAATGAGTCATATCACTTTGAGGGGGCGGTAGTCCACACTTCCTCAAATGAAATTATCTTATTTATACATTATGGAAAGAATAAAATTATTTTGTAAATGAAAATTAAGAAATAATATAGACAATATAAATATAATATATATCATAAATAAATATATTTCCATTATAATGGCCACCATGATAGGTGGTAGGAGAAAATTGAACAATCATCGTTTCGTGAGGCAGTAGTTCACCTTACATAGAAACAATATGTTCTTTATCCATTAGATGGAGGTGTGTGTAAGTGTAGGTATAAAAATTAGCATAAAAAATACAAGTATATTTATTATAATGTTTTTGTTATAAAATAATGTAATAAATAGAGTTAGTGGGTTGGAGGAAGAAAATAAATGAAAGGATCTTGAGAGAATACGTTACCTCTAAATCGGGTAACTCCTTTTGATTTGAGCTAAAAGTCTTCCTTGAGTTTACTTATGCCCATGGTAAGGATTATAGAAGGAAATTAGGGATTTATGGAGATTATTTTATCATAATTTTTAGGATAAAAGGGGATTTATAGGTGTGAGTAAGTGGGTATAGGTGGTGGCCTTTTATAAGAGGGAGGAGGGGCACTTTTGAAAAATCTTGAAATATTATTTTATTATAAATTGATTTTCAAATTATAATAGATCCAAAGTGATATATTTAGAGTATAAGATGAGTATGGGTCAAAATAATCTCAACCAATAGGTTTTATACAAGTTTAGGTCACAAAATAAACCTTATATTTTAGCTTTAACCCTTAGTTAAAAACATTTACTTTTACCATATCTTCTTGTATTTTCATAATATATGGTTACTATAGTTACTATAAAATGACCATAGAACCAAAATTTTATAATTAATGAAATTTTTAACATTATATAAGTAATTTGGAATAATCTTGGATTTTTAGGACTATTATATCATTTAATAAAATAGTATTTGTTTTAAAAACCCATTTATGTCAATTTTGACACTATTAAGTAATTGATTTTTTTAAAGTCATAAAAACTTGATTTCTTAAAAAAAATTAATTAAATAATCCATATCATGTCAATGTAATCCAAAAAATTAGTGTATGACATCAAAATGTTCAAATTACATTTATTTTAATATTTATAACTTCACTTATTTGAATCATTTATTAATAAGGTAATCACTACATCATCATTGTGTCATAAATAAATTAATTTATTTAATGTCTAAAAATTATAAATAAATTACCATTATATAGGAAATATTTTTATATTTATAATAAATATTTATAATAAAATATATCAGTTATATAACCCTATATTAAAATTGTTTTAGTAAAAGATACATGTTTATGTTATATTTCTCTTTACCTTAAATTAATTATTATAACATGTCATTATCACATCCAAGTGGCTCCATGGGGTCTTAAAATCGACCCAAGAATGATCATGGTCTTAAAAATCTCCTAAAATAGGATTAGGACATTTGTTAGAGTTGTTTTATATTATTATAATATTATTTTTTACCTTTATTTACCTGATTTACCCTTTAATCATTGTAAATAAAAATAATTACTGAAGTTACTATTTATAATGTCAAAAAATAAAAGGTACCTATTTAAACAATTTTTAACTTCTAATTCCAAATATGGAATCCATTTTTCCAAATTCAAAACACATAAATTTTAGTAATTAATTTAAAATTAATTCCAGTTATCAAAATGATAAAACAAGTTTTTAAAAAGTAATAACCATTAAAAGATTAATGTGCGTTTATATCTAATTTCAATGTGAAATTACTTAAAATGAACAAATTCAGATTAAGTTATAAAAATATAATAAAATTATACTTTAAAACCAATTAAAAGTACAATATAACTATATAAATAAATTATATGAAAATAAAATTTTGAATTAAAATGCAATATTTTTCACTATTCATTAAAATATGGATTTTATCAGAAAAATACCAAAATTTCAACCGAATAAAATTTTGATTTAAAGATTCTAAATAAGAAGTTTATTTTATCCAAAAGAACATATAAAAGTTACAAAAACATGATTTAAAATGGGTTCTCCATCAAAAGGTGGTAAACCTATATTTTTTTTTGAAAAATATTTCTTTTATCCAGAAAATTGAATTTGTTCTTATATCATATCTAGAAAACATATAAGATAAATTTAAAACATTAAATTAAATATATAAAATATATTTTCATTAAATAAAAATTTATAAATAGTGATATGATTTTATAAACACAATTAATCTCTTTTAAATAGGTTTTCATAAAAACACATCCTTTATATTAAATTGGTTTTTATTTTCGTTTATAATAAATTTTGTAACCAATGAATCATTATTTAAATATGTGTAAGCCATATTTTTATAATTCAGTTGATACTATTTATTCCCACCATTCCAACAGCTAGGTTATAATAGTAACATTTAAATAATAATATTTAGTTATTCATTTAAGCTCGATGTAGCATATCATGTACGCTATTGAACATAGGGTTTATTTATTAAAACTCGGGATGTTACATCCTCCCCAATTTTATAAATTTTATCCTTGAAATTTGAATTTGGGGTTGGTAACTAGGGTATGATATTTCAAAATACCTTTCTTGGAAACCCACATCAGAAAAAGGGTTAATAAAACTCCCACTTTATCAGATAGAAAGTGAAGTAAAAAGGTCGCTCGAGATAACACATACTAAGGTTCCATATATGAAAACATGGATATGGAAGAAAAAATAACCATATTCTTCTAATGGAGAGTGATATAAAACATGATCAAGAGAAAGTTAACAATCAAAAAAACACAAACTTGTGATGGGTTAAACGATCTTTGATTTCCTAGTAGGAAAAGTAAACGAAAAAAAGTTTCATTTTAAGGTTTTTTTCATAAAGTTAAGAAATTTATTTATGAGTGTGACTAAGAGCGTAAGGAAACATACTTAATTTCCATGTAGAGTTCCATCCTTTAATAAATTTCTACCACAAACTCATCTTTTCTCCAAAAAATGAGTATTCAGGATGAATCAATTTATTAATCACTATTGGAAAAGGATGATTTACCAACAGTTCTGAACCGTTGGGAAAGGACACAGAACCGTTGGTATAACTTATACCAACGGTTCTGTGAACTGTTGGTAAGTAAGCCATTGGTATAGCTTTTCCCAACAATTTACATAGAACCATTGGGATCGGTTATAAAAATTACCTTATCCCAACAATTTTGGGAACCATTGGGAAAATTTTTTCCCAACGGTTTCCCCTGAACTGTTGGAAAAACCAACATTTTCCCATGGTTCCCAAAAATTTTAAAAACCATTGAGGATGTATTTTTACCAACGGTTCCCTTTGAATCATTGGTAAAAACTTTTCAATGAACCCTATGCCAACGGTTTGAAACCGTTGGCATGGGATATGCTGTGCAAATTGCACAGCAGCCTGCATTTTTCACATCACTGGCAGGGTGTCCATCCATTTTTCATAGCACTGGCAGGGTGTCCATCCATTCAGGTAATTCTCCAAACTCCTCTCTGATTAATGTACCTATAATAACCAACTAACACATACATATACAGAACAAATTCATACACATTTAACATATAATTCATCTGAAACTATACACATCCAGAATTAAATCAGAATTCATAACTTAATTATAAACATACATAATTTATTTAAACATACACATTTAAATGTGTTTTTTCTAGAAATTATGACCATTTTAAATAGAATACATACATTTGGAGTGATACCAGCCACACCGTGCCTAGGATTGAGGCAAGGTTGACTCATGTACATTATATATGATGCATGGATTGTTGTGCTAAAGTATCAACACAATCAGAATCCATTTGGTCAGTTTTCCGTATGTACATAAAATGTTGTCCATTTTAAACAAAAGAGAGACACTTAGAGTGATACCAACCACACTGTGACTCAGATTGAGGCTCAGTTGACTCATACACATCACATATGACCCATGTATCGTTTTCCTAAACTTTCAATAGAATCCGAATGTGTTTGGTCAGTTTACCGTATGTCAATTGTTGTTTTTAATTAAAATGAAGTCCATTTAAAACTATAGAGAGACACTTCGAGTGGTGTCGGCCACTCCACACCTCATATTGAGGCTAGGTTGACACATACACATCACATATGACCCATGGATCGTTGTCCTAAAGTTTCAATAGAATCCGAATGCGTTTGGTCGGTTTTCTGTATGTCAGTTTTTGTTTTAACTTAAAATGTTATCCATTTCAAATTAACCTGAGACGCTTTGAGTGGTTCCGACCACACTGGGCCTCAAATTGAGGCGGGATTGACTCATACATGTCAAAAATGACTCATGTAACTTTTTCCTAATGTTTCAATAGAATCTGAATGCGTTTGTTTAGTTTTTCATATGTGAGTTGTTGTTTTCACTTAAAATATTATCCATTTTAAACTATAGAGAGATAGTTCAAGTGGTTCCAGCCACACTGAGCCTTGGATTGAATATGGGTTGACTCGTACACATCACATATGACTCATGGATCGTTTCCCTAACATTTCAATGGAATCTGAATGTTTTTGTTCAGTTTTCCGTATGTTAGTTGTTGTTTTCACTTAAAATGATGTCCTTTTGAAACAAAAGAGAGACACTTTTAATGGTGCCAACCACACCGGGTCTCGTATTGAGGCTGGGTTGACTCATAAAAATCACATATGACTCATGGACTGTTTTCATAAAGAAAAAACACATTTCGAATGTGTTTGGTTGGTTTTCCGTATGTCAGTTGTTGTTTTCACTTAAAATTAAGTCCATTTTAAACAAAAGAGAGACACTTTGAGTGGTGTTGGACACACCGCGCCTCAGATTGAGGTGGTGTTGACTCGTACATGTCACATATGGCCCATGGATCGTTTTTTTAAATTATCAACACAATCAGAACCCGTTTGGTTGGTTTTCCGTATGTACTTAAAATGTTATCCATTTTAAACATAAGAGACACTTTGGGTGGTTCCGGCCACACTACGACTCAGATTGAGGCTCAATTGACTCTTGAACAACACAATTTTTTTTAAAGGTTGGGGTCGAAGCCTCAATTTATTATTTGAAAGCAAAGACCTCTTTTAAACTGGGTAGAGGAGACCCATTACATAGCCCGAAGGCCTAAGGCCAAGTGGCCTGAATACAAGGCTCGAAAGCCCAATTAAATGGCTCAAAGGACCCATCAGTGAACAGTACTGCTACAGTACCTATTTTGCTACAATACCTGCTACAGTACCACCACCGCAATAGTATCTGCTACAGTCCCTCTGCCGCTACAGTGCTGCCGCTACAACAATACCGCCGCTGCAACAGTACCTACTACAGTACTGCTACAGTACCTAGGAAATTCACCCCTGCCTGGATTTTCCAAAAGTTTCAACAGAATTAGAATGTGTTTGGTTGGTTTTCTGTATGTCAGTTGCTGTTTTCACTTAACCTGAAGTCCATTTTAAACTAAAGAGAGACACTTTGAGTAGTGCAGGCCACACCGCATCTTGGATTGAGACGGGGTTGACTCGTACACATCACATATGACTCATTCATTGTTTTACTAAATTATCAACACATTCCAAATGCGTTTGGTCTGTTTTCCGTATGTTAGTTGTTGTTTTCACTTAAAATTATGTCCATTTTAAACAAAAGAAATACACTTTGAGTGGTGCCGGAAAAAAATTTCCTCAGATTGTGGTGGGGTTGACTCTTACACATCACATATGACCCATGGATCGTTGTGCTAAAGTATCAACACAATATGAATGCGTTTGGTTTGTTTTCTGTATGCTAGTTGTTATTTTTACTTAAAATGTTGTCCATTTCAAATAAACCTGAGACACTTTGAGTGGTGCCAGCCACACCGGGCATCGGATTGAGGCAGGGTTGACTCATACATGTCACAAATAAATCATGGAACATTTTCCTAAAGTTTCAATAGAATACGAATGTGTTTGGTTGGTTTTCCATATGTTAGTTGTTGTTTTCACTTAACATGAAGTCCATTTTAAACTAAAAAGAGACACTTTGAGTGGTTCCAGCCACACCGAATCTTGGATTGAGATGGGGTTGACTCTTAAACATCAAAAATGACTCATGGAATGTTGTCCTAATGCATCAACTCATTCCAAATGCGTTTGGACAGTTTTTAGTATGTCGGTTGTTGTTTTCACTTAAAATGATGTTCATTTTAATCAAAAGAAAGACACTTTGAGTGGTGCCGAAAACAATGTTCCTCAGATTGAGGCAAGGTTGAATCGTACACGTTACATATGACCCATGTATTGTTGTTCTAAATTATAAACAAAATCCTAATGTGTTTGGTCAGTTTTTTGTATGATAGTTGTTAGTTTTACTTAAAATGTTGTCCATTTCAAATAAACCTGAGACACTTTGAGTGGTGCCAACCACACCGGGCCTTGGATTGAGGAGGGGTTGACTCATACATGCCAAAAATGACTCATGAAACGTTTTCCTAAATTTTCAATATAATCCAAATGCGTTTGGTCGATTTTCCGTATGTCAGTTGTTGTTTTCACTTAACATGAAGTCCATTCTAAACTAAAAAGAGACACTTTGAGTGGTGCCGGCCACACCGAATCTTGGATTGATACGGGGTTGACTCTTACACGTCACAAATGACTCATGGAATGTTTTCCTAAAGCATCAACAAATTCTGAATGCGTTTGGTCAGTTTTTCGTATGTCAGTTGTTGTTTTCACTTAAAATGATGTTCATTTTAAACAAAATGAAGACACTTTGAGTGGTGCCAACAACACTGTGCATAGGATTGAGGTGATGTTGACTCTTACATGTCACATATGACCCATGGATAGTTTTTATAAATTATAAACACAATCCAAATGGATTTGGTCAGTTTTCCATATGCTAGTTGTTATTTTCACTTAAAATGTTGTCCATTTCAAATAAACCTGAAACACTTTGAGTGGTTTTGGCCACACCAGAACTCAGATTGAGGTGGGGTTGACTCATAAACGTCACAATTTACCCAAGGATCATTTTTATAATGTTTCAACATAATACGAATGCATTTGGTCGGTTTTCCGTATGTCAGTTGTACTTTTCACTTAAAATGTTATCCATTTCAAACAAAAGTGAGACACTTCGAATGGTTTCGGCCACAATGCACCTCAGATTGAGCCAAGATTTACTCGTACGTGTCCCATATGACCCATGGATCTTTGTGATAAAGTATCAATAGAATCTGAATGATTTTGGTTGGTTTTATGTATGTTAGTTGGTCTTTTCACTTAAAATATCATCCATTTTAAACAAAAGAGACACAGTTAGAGTGCTAACGGCCATACTATGCCTCATATTGATGATGCGTTGACTATTTAACATCACATATGACTCATGTATTGTTACCCTAAAGTTCCAATAGAATCTGAATGTGTTTGGTCAGTTTTCTGCATGTCAGTTGTTGTTTTCACTTAAAATGATGTCCTTTTGAAACAAAAGAGAGACACTTTTAGTGGTGTCGGCCACAATGAGTCTTGGATTGAGGTGGGATTGACTCGTACACATCAAATACGACTCATGGATCATTTTAATAAATAAAAAACACATTTCAAATGCGTTTGGTTGGTTTTCCGTGTGTCAGTTGTTGTTTTCACTTAAAATTAAGTCCATTTTAAAAAAAAGTGAGACACTTTGAGTGGTTCTGGCAACAACGCATCTCTGATTGAGGTGGGGATGACTCGTACATGTCCCATATGAACCATGAATCCTTTTTCTAAAGTATAAACACAATCAGAATCCATTTGGTCGGTATTCCGTATGTACTTAAAATGTTGTCCATTTTAAACATAAGAGAAACATTGAGCGGTGCCGGCCACACCGGGCCTCATATTGAGGCGGGGTTGACTCGTACACGTCAAAAATGACCTAAGTATCATTATACTAAAGTATAAAAACAACCGGAATGCGTTTTTTCAGTTTTTTGTATGTCAGTTGTTGTTTTCACTTAACATGAAGTCCATTTTAAACTAAAGAGAGACACTTTGAGTGGTGCCGGCCACACCGCGACTCAGATTGAGCCAGAGATTACTATTACACATCACATATGACCCATGGATTGTTGTGATAAAGTATCAATACCAAATGTGTTTGTTCTGTTTTCCGTATGTCAGTGGTTCTTTTCACTTAAAATCCCATCCATTTTAAACAAAAGAGACACAGTTAAAGTGCTACCGGCCACACCGCACCTCGGATTTATATGGGGTTGACTCATACACGGCACATATGACCCATGGATCATTGTCCTAAGGTTTCAATAGAAACTGAATTCGTTTGTTCGTTTTTCCGTATGTCAGTTATTGTTTTCACTTAAAATCCTGTCCATTTTAAACAAAAGAGAGACACTTTGAGTGGTTCCGGCCACACCGCGCCTCGGATTGAGCCAGGGTTGACTCATACACATCACATATGACCCATGGATCGTTGTTATAATGTATCAAAACAATCAGAATCCGTTTGGTCGGTATTGTGTATGTACTTAAAATGTTGTCCATTTTAAACATAAGAGACACTTTGAGTGGTACCGGCCACACCGGGCCTCATATTGATGCGAGGTTGACTCTTACACATCACGAATGATCCAAGGATCATTTTTTTAAAGTATAAACACAATCAGAATGCATTTGGTCAGTTTTCCGTATGTCAGTTGTACTTTTCACTTAAAATGTTATCCATTTCAAAAAAAAGTGAGACACTTAGAATGGTGCCGGCCACACTGTGCCTCGGATTGAGCCGGAGTTGACTCGTACACATCAAAAATGATCCAAGGATCATTGTCCTAAAGTATCAACACAATCCGAATGTGTTTGGTCGGTTTTCCGTATGTCAGTTGTTGTTTTCACTTAACCTGAAGTCCATTATAAACTAAAGAGAGACACTTTGAGTGATGCCGGACACACTACGCCTCAGATTGAGCTGGAGTTGACTCATACACATCACATATGACCCATGGATCATTGTGATAAAGTATCAACAGAATCCGAATGCGTTTGGTCAGTTTTCCGTATGTCAGTTGTTCTTGTCACTTAAAATCCCATCCATTTTAAACAAAAGAGACACAATTAGAGTGATACCGGCAACAACACACCTCAAATTTAGATGGGTTGACTTTTACACGACACATATGACCCATGGATCATTTTCCTAAATTTTCAACAAAAACCGAATTCGTTTGGTCGGTTTTCTGTATGTCAGTTGCTGTTTTCACTTAAAATCCTGTCCATTTTAAACAAAAGAGAGAAACTTTGAGTGGTGACAGCCACACCATGCCTTGGATTGAGGAGGGGTTGACTCGTACATGTCACATATGACCCATGGACCATTTTTCTAAAGTATCAACACAATAAGAATCCGTTTGTCTAGTATTGTGTATGTACTTAAAATGTTGTCCATTTTAAACATAAGAGACACTTTGAGTGGTGCCAGCCACACCGGGTCTCAGATTGAGGCGAGGTTGACTCGTACACATCACAAATGATCCAAGGATCATTTTACTAAATTATCAACACAATATGAATGAGTTTGGTCAGTTTTCCATATGTCAGTTGTACTTTTCACTTAAAATGACACTTCGAATGGTGCCGGCCACACCGCTCCTTGGATTGAGCTGAAGTTGACTCATACACGTCACATATGACCCATGGATCATTGTGATAAAGTATAAATAGAATCCGAATGCATTTGGTCAGTTTTCCATATGTTAGTTGTTCTTTTCACTTAAAATCCCATCCATTTTAAACAAAAGAGACATAGTTAGAGTGCTACCGGCCACATCACAACTCAGATTTAGATGGGGTTGACTTGTACATGTCACAAATGACCCATGGATCATTTTTCTAAAGTATCAACATAATTTTAATGTGTTTGGTCGGTTTTCTGTATGCCAGTTGATATTTTCACTTAAAATGTTGTCTATTTCAAATAAACCTGAGACATTTTGAGTGGTGCCAGCCACACCTGAGGCATGGTATTACCATCTTGAAAAAAAAATGTCCTTGGTTTATCTTCAAGGAACCAATATTACTCATGAGTAATAGAAACAATCCTGGTATCCCTCACCTAAAAACCAAATCATACATCCTGGAATTTCAAGTCTAAATTCCCTGAGCATGACCCGTCCGTCCTTGAGTCCTTAACATGTAACCCATGTCTTATACTAACAATTGAAAAGTAAACCAAATAAAACAAGGCATAATTCACATAACATGGATAATGTAAAACAAGGATTTGTATTCAAATTAAAGCATATCATCACATTCATTTAATGAGAATAAGCTAATAAGCTTACTAAGACATTCATATAATTCAAGACATACAAAAAATGGAATAATCCTATATAACATTTCATGATCATAGAAATAAAAAAAGGCATGTGAAATCAAGGAGGGTGGGGGGGATGTCTGGGGGTCCAGGGAGGAGGGTGGGGGGGCTGTCCGAGGGGGGGGGGGGGCTGTCTGGGGTCCATGGAGGAGGGTGGGGGGGGATGTCCGGGGGGTGTCTGGGGGGATGTCTGGGGACCATGGAGGAGGGTGGGGGGGATATACGGGGGGCTGTCCAGGGGGTGTTCGGGGGGCTGTTCGGGGTCCAAGGAGGAGGGTGGGGGGCTGTCTGGGGTCCAGGGAGGAGGGTGGGGGGCTGCCCGGGGGGCTGTCCGGGTGGCTGTCTGGGGGGATGTCCGGGGGGTGTCCGGGGGGCTGTCCGGGGACCAAGGAGGAGGGTGGGGGGGGGGGGGGGCTATCCGGGTGGCTGTCCAGGGGGCTGTCTGGGGTCCAAGGAGGATGGTTGGGGTTTTCTAGGGTCCAGGAAGGAGGGGGGATGTCCAAGGAGTTCCCAAACACACAAAACCCTATAAAAATGCTCAAGATACACCACAACCACTAAAAGACATCAACATCCATGAAAACAGAAAATATATAAAACCAATAACTAGAATAGATTAAACATAAAATCTCAATAATATTCGTCAAAAATGTAACAGATAAAATTGTCCCATATCACCATCACCATCATCACTATCATCATCACCCTCTTCCTCATCCCCATCATCGTCCTCTCCCTCCTCAACGCCCTCCTCCTCTCCCTTGCCCTCCGCCTCGCCCTCTTCCTCCGCCTCACCCTCCTCCTCTCCCTCCTCTTCCGCATCAAACTCATCACCATCATCATCGTCAGGCTGGACATCGTCTTGACCACCACTAGAACTGCCACCTGGTTCACTATATATAGAACGTATTGATGACATATATTCATCAAAAGCTGGGCTGGCCTCTGGTGGAAGTGTTGGACATAGAACTTCAATAAATTTCATGAATGCACTGTTTACACTAGCAGACTATTCTGCCATCTATATGGCCCTTTTTTCAGCCTGTTCTACTTGTGCTCTAACTTGATATAGCTCGGTGGAACTACAAATCGTACCTGAGGAGGGCCAATACTTCTTCGGGGCTATCCTAGGTCGACAACATACTCTTTCGGAATGCTCCTCTCCCAAAACCTGATGTAAGTGATCAGTTGGCCCAAAATTGTATGGTTCTTGGGAATCGAGGTCCTCTAAAGCAGCCTGTTAAAAATATAAATATATTATTAAGTTACAAAATAGATATTAAAATATAAAATCAATAGATTAAAACTTACAATCTGCTGCTGAGTCAGTTCGTTGACGACACTTCCATCCTTTTTCCGTCTACTCAGGCAAAACAGTTTTGCTCAAGGCACACGTCCTTCAATATTATGTTGTTGCCTCTACAATGACATTGAAAACTAAAGTTATATGAAAACTTTAGCAAACTATTAAATAATTGAGTAAATAAAAGAAAATATAAGTCGTAAAGAAAACTTAAAAACAATTGTCATACCAGCTTTCTCTCATGATCTGGCATTGTAGTACGTCCCAGTGTGTGGAGGTATTTTTTTGCATCAATGTTTTTTTCCATATGATTCCAAAATAAAATTCGATAATGAAAAGGATAATATTAATGAAAAACATGAAAGTTATTGTTTAAATACCTCAAATGTAATTAATACCTTAAATTGATTAGTCTTCCAATGGGTAATCATATGTCGATACTTCTCTATAGGACAATCATCCACGATTGATACTGCCTCTAACTCAGTTCCAACTCTAGCATGCTATCCAATATACAACTCATGCTTGTAGTCTCTCCAAAGCTCACCTAAATCCTTCAGACATTCCGGTCGCGCACCCTCACCATCAGGAAAATTAAATCGAAGCTGACACCAAAATATTAATTCATATAAATACAAAAATATTTCATGGCATTAAATACAATAGATTTTTTTACCCATATCTCCTCCCAAGCTCTATCCTTGACCTCGTGTGGAAACTGTCTCCACTATAGCATGCTGACGGGAATGATGTCGGAGTATTTGGAAAGCATCACAAAAAAACTCCGATATTGTTTCCCTGTTTTATCAACCATTTGGTTGTCTTCATTGTAATCCACCATTACCTATGTGCAGCGGTTCCACACCGCACGCATGCGTGTACACCCCTGCCCCCACCTCCTGTCAGTAGATGTATCTATCATGAAAGAAAAACAAATATTTTATCAAAACATGTTATAATTAAAATAAATATTGGTATAAATTTTTTTAGGGTTCTATAAATATACCTGCGCCAGTATGATCACTGAGCACCACTGGATCCACAGAAACTGATGGAACACCCTGTGGTGGAACAGGAATCAAAGACAATGGAATATAGAAGCTCAAAGAGACAGAAGTAGAAGGAAAAGAAGATGGGACAACTATATGACCAGATTCTGGCTGGGGAGTGGGAATCATCATGGGATGTGAAAAAGATGGGCCAGAAGATGCAAAAGATGGTGAAAACATGGGAGGCCTAAATATCTCGTGTATCCCTAACGATACACCAGGATCAGAATGTGGTAAGGATGACATGTCAGTGGGATGGGCAGGGTCTAGTTGGGTATGCGAAGCTGCTCATCCACCTCTGGTACGAACCCTCCTCGTACCACCGGCCTGAGTACTACGACCAGTACTAGGATCCTCATCAAATAACTGTCGACGTATAGGTGGATCCTACAAAAATGTTTACAAAAAAAATTAATCACATGACATTATATATTCTTTAAATATATATATTTGAAATAAAGTACTCACTACAGGCACTACTGGTGGAAATCCCATCTCCTCCATTCAACAATTGTTCTCCATCATTTTTTTCCTTTGTCTCTCTTCAATTGGAAGCATTTCCTTCTTTTGAAAAAAATATGTAATTAATTATAAAAAGGAAACTAATGTGTAACCCAAAAAACTAAATATATGAGGGAATAGGGGGATTCATTGGTAATTTATCTATTAATTGTTTTATAAGATCTTGAATGGATTTAATAAATAATACAAGTTGTAATGTTCACCAAGTTAGAAATATTGTTTGACTAGGTTTGAATACAGTTCAATTCCAAATTAGAAAATGCCATTCAAATAAAACTACAACCAATAAACATTGAAAATTCACATAACAGTTAATTCAGATAAAACATATTTGTGATCAATACTAAATCAATTTGAATATTACCAACCTTAACAACCCAACTTGAGGTAAACCAAAATAATTGAGAACATGGATGAATGATTCTATATATTTTCAACCATAACTTCAGCTTCACAATCAAATCTGACAATTGAGCTATTGGAGTCATCAAAAAAATAAATGGATTTGTTCCAATGGCACTAGGGACAGTGTCAATTACATCATCACCATCATAAAAAATATGTCTTAAAATTACTTCAACTATGACACCAAATTCAGGTCGAAGTTGGTCTTTGACCTAAAAAACTTTTTTAGCCATTGATGCCAACACATATGGTTCTTTGGTAGCAAGAGTGAAAGTCATATTAATTACTCGAATTCACAATCATCAATAAATGTTCCCTGTCTCGTCATCGAATCAAACCAATGGCATTTCATCATTGTGACTCGTCCATGAGAGTAATAATCCAATATTATTATTTTCTCAAAGACTCCATAATAACCCACATTTTCAAATCGCGGTCTACTATCGGATGCACTGGAATAATAATCATTTTTGGTAGTAACCATAACACCATCATGTTGTGTTCTCATGTTCTTTGATCGTTAAGTGACAATAAATTTATACCCATTGATAACAATTGATTTACAGTCACGAACCACGGTATTAAGACCAAAAGCCAAAGCTCTTATTTCCTCAGAGACAGAGTCAGCAGAAAAACTCAATACCTGCAAATTAAATGACTATTAAACTTAATTAAATATCGATATAATTATTTTAAACAATAATATTTTTACCTTCAATTTTAACCAAGAAGAAAACTATTTTCTATGCAAAGTATCTCTCCTTCTCAAAGATAAAGAACGATGCTTTCTATTTATCATTGTTTTATGTTCCCTGTAGACAAAAAATATAAATAGTTTAACAGATATATATGTAAGATATATATATTCAATTTAGTTACCTGATATAGTCATAAAACAAATCATAGTTGAACAAAACTGTGCGATGTGCCATCTCCTTCTATTCATGGATGAATGTCTTCAATGTATATGATCAAGGAATTCATCCTGTTTGAGTAAGTGATGGAAAACTGGGTTCAATTTTCTCATATTGTTCTTCTTCATTTCTCATTGGTCTTTTCATTCTTGTAGTAAGATCAGAAAAATACATTGAGCATAAATCCATACATTCTTGAGCCAAGTAACCGTCCACGATAGAACCTTCGGGATGATTCCTATTTCGAACATAATACTTTAATGTGTACATATTTATTTCAGTTGGATACATCCAAATAAAAGAAATAGGTCCTCTGAGAAGTATTTTAGTGGGAATATAGATAGTCAGATGCAACATGCATGTGAAAAATGATAGAGGAAATATTTTCTCCAACTCACACAAAATTAATGGGGCATCTGTCAACATTTTTTTCAAGAAAGACTTGGACAACTTCTTAGCACAAAGATAAATAAACAAATGGCACAACCTAATAACAGCCACCCTTACATTATTAGACAAAAGATGACGGATTTCTATTGGAAGAAACTCATGCAGTAGAACGTGATAATCACGAGTCTTCAAAGATTTTAGCTTCAACTCTCTTCTATTGACCCGTTTAGATATGTTGCTTGAATTCCATCAGGAACTCTAATAGTCTCTAATACTTCCAGAAATTGTTTTTTAGTAGGTTTCATCACATAATAAGCACATGGATGTTGCCATTTATTTTCACTGATATGCACAGGATGCAATTCTGGTCTGATGCCCCAATCCACCAAGTCATGCTGAGATCATAAATCATCTTTTGTCTTCCCCTTGACATTTAAAAGAATCGAAAGCAAAATTTCACATATATTATTTTCAATATGCATTACGTCTAAGAAATGACATAAAAAATTGGTTGACCAATAAGGTAAATAAAAAAAGATACTCCTCTTCCTCCAATTGTAACAGGTTTCAGTGGAAACATTCTTTCTATTTCTAGATTAAATTTGACCCTTCCCGAATGAAAAAATGAAATATTTCAATTCATTAAGCACATTAGTTCCAGAAATACGTTGAGGTGGATCATCGGTCTCTATGGTATTATCAAATCTTCGACGATTCATTCTATATGGATGGTCCTTTGGCAAGAATCGTCGATGTCCCATAAAACTGAAACTACAACGATGTTTCAGTCTTCTAGATCATGTATTCTTCATATAAATTGGACATGACAGTTTTCCCTTCGTGCTCCATCCATACATCATTGCATAATCTAGAAAATCATTGATCGTCCACATAAGCGCAGCACGCATATGAAATATGTCTTTCGAACATTCATCGTATGTGCGCACACCCACATCCCAAAGAAGTTTCAAATATTTTATTAAAGGTTTCATGTATACATCAATATCAATGTCAGGATAAGAAGGACAAAATATGAGTAAACTCATAAAAGTGATAGGTTATTTCATACAAAACCATGGGGGAAGATTATAAATGTGTATAAAAACTGGCCATGTGCTGTGTGAAGTAAGCATCTGCCCAAACAGATTAAAACCATTGCATAAAAGACCCAGCCTCACATTATCCACGTCAGCTGCAAAATCAGGATGCAGAGTATCAAATCTCTACCATGAAAATCCATCTGTAGGATGAACTAACTCATCATTAGTCTTCTTTCTCTCAGTATCATGCCATCTCATTTTTATTGATATTTCATTAGACATAAAAATATTCTGGAGTCTGGGGATCAATGAAAAGTTCCACATTACTTTCTTTAGAACGCAGGATGGTGTTCCATCATATTTTGACTTCCAGCGGGATGTGTTAAATTTTATACAATCATTTCATTAAGTAGTTTCCTCCCAGAATAAACTGCAATCTTTCGGGAAAACATGAATTTTGTTTCTTGAAAATCCTAGTTCCTCAACTAACTTCCATTCCATATAGTGATTTGAGGGAATATCTGCATCATCTAGAAGTTAATCCTTCAAGAGGGTAATAATGTAATAAATTACTATATTAGAAATCCCATACATAGTTTTCCCATGAAACAATCAGATTAAAAATTCCAGCTTTTTCATTTTATCGCATTATCGATATACTGGAGTCATGGCAGCATCATTCAATTTTTTCACCCTATCAATATCATCATTTTCACTAGATGCATCATCTGTCCTCATATCAAAGTCTTCTTGAGTCAAAATCCTTTCTTTTTCATGATGATGAATAAACGGAAACTGATCATATAACAAATTATCCATTCCAGTCCTTTAATTTTGATCATCACCAATTTGAGATTTCATTTTCTCCCCATTGTGATACCACACAAAATAGTTTACTTGAAAACCATATTTGGTTATGTGGTAGCTGACTTCTTCACGGTTCAACCAAGGTCTACCAACACAATTGGAACATGGGAAGTGTATGCGACCACTATCTGAAGCATTGTGAAATGAAAAATCTATAAATCTCTCCAAATTGTTTTGAAAATCACTTGAGATCTGACCGATTTCATACATCCATCTTCTGTCCATTCTTTAAAAAGAATTTATATAATTCATTTTGTAATAAATCATTCAATAGGATTGAAATTTAATAGAAAATACATTTAAGTAAATGATAAAGGAAGAAGTTTCTAGTCGATGTAGTGAACTATTAAAATAATTTAAAGAACAAGTTCTCATAAATTAAATTAAAATTTATTTATATTCATTTTCATTAGGTCTATATGAGGCACATGAATCAGGTCCCATTATGTGTTATAGGCATCCCAAATCATTCACTCATGTTCAATAACTCATTATTGGCACCTCTATGGCCATACATTTCATTACTCAATTACTTCCCCAAGTCAAGCGCACCCCATGGGTGAATAAATTTTAGGCTTCTACACTAATTGGTTGTTCATGGATTGTAAAAAGATTTAATTTCATAATGTATAGACAAAAACATTTATTTTTAAATTTGAGATTAATAATAAAGTATGTCAATGATAAAAACATTACTTAATTAAACTTGTGACTTAGCTAACATTTTTATGGATGTCTACACATGCCATCATGGCTTGTGAAAAGCACCACACCCTCATAAAAGTGATTATTGTCCAAGAAGGACACATAATATACAATGTACAATGAGAACCATATTTAATTGACCCTAAAGTTATATTAGTACAGTCATCTTGGGGGAAATGGAATATATGACCCTGGTTAACTGATGAATTCAAAATCTCGTATTCCATATGTTAGACACTATCTAAGGTAAGAAATCATGTGAGAATGGGTATACATCATTCAATTTCTTACATGCTAGGGAGAATGAAGGATTGAATTAATGACTTCAGTTCACTAATTAAATGAGGGTAGAGGTTGCATAGGCTGTGTAAACAGAATGATTAAATAAGGGTAGAGGTTGCATACACTGTGCATGGTGGGGGAGTCTCAGCCGATTTAGAAACTAAAATAAATTCCCAACATAGGTATCAATAAGAAACATCAGCATCAAAAGAAACTCCAAATAAAAAAGGACCAAAAAAATCAAACACTTTTTATGTTATCCCACCAAAAAATGATCATGAATGTCCATATACATTTTCATAATTACAGAATTTATAGAGAGTTTATATTTATGAGCTTCATCCACCTGCACACCCTCCCTACCCTACTTGGACAGCCCTACCCCCACCCCACTTGGACAACCTAGCCCCCCCACCCAACTTGGACAACCCTACCCCCACCCACTTGGAAAACCCATCCCCCCCCCACGCAACCTGGACACCCCTACCCCCCACACCCCACTTGGAAAACCTAGCCCCCACTCCACTTGGACGGACCTACCCCCACCCCACTTGGACAACCCAGCCCCCCCACCCCACTTGGACAACCCTACCCCCACCCCACTTGGACAACCCAGCCCCCCCCACCCCACCTAGACACCCCTACCGTCACCCCACTTGGACAACCCATCCCCCCACCCTACCTAGACAGCCCCTCCCCCACCCCACCTACACACCCTCACCACCCCACTTGGAAAACCCTGCCTGGACACCCTCCCCATCCCAAATTAAAACAGTAAACATAAAAAAAACAAACAGCCCTACCCCCACCCCATTTGGACAACCCAGCCCCCTCCCCACCCCACTTGTACAGCCATATCCCTACCCCACTTGGACAACCCATCCCCCACCCCACTTGGACAACCCTACCCTTACCCCACTTGGAAAACCCAGACCCCCACCCCACCTAGACACCCCTACCCCCACACCCCACTTGGAAACCCCCCCCCCCCACCTGGACTGCCCTACCGTCACCCCACTTGGACAACTCATCCACAACCCTACCTAGACAGCCCCTCCACCACTCCACCTCCACACCCTCCCCCACCCTAAATTAAAATAGTAAACATAAAACAAACTAACAACCCTACCCCCACCCCATTTGGACAACCCAGACCCCTCCCCCACCCTACCTAGACAGCCCCTCCCCCACCCCACTTGGATAGCCCTGACTCGACATCCATCCCCACCCCATCTGCACACCCTCCCCCACCCCAAATTAAAACAAAAATTCATCCAAATCAAAACATAAAACAAAAATTCATAGATTCATAAATACAAATCAAAACAGAAAAAATCATAAAATCATAACTACAAAAAAAGATTTCACTTACCGATTTGCAGTGTAGAATAAGAAAAGTGTTGATTGAAGAGGATGGAAGGAGTTTCAGAAAGTGGGTAATGGGATACCTTCGGGAGAGACAGTGAGTTAGGGCTACTATCGCGCGTGGATAGGGAATTGGGGGTTTTGTGTATTTGGAGGAAAACATTCCCAACGGTTTTTTAAAACTATTGGGAAAGGTTTTCTTTACCAATGGTTTTGTATAACCGTTGGTAAAGGGTGTTATTTTTTAACATTTACCAATAGTTTCAATGAAACCATTGGGAATAAGTGTTTTAATTTGATATTTCCCAATGGTTTAAGGAAATCATTGGGAAAAAGTGTTCTAATGGGAGATTTCCCAACGATTTCCTTAAACCGTTGGAAAAAATGAACTATACCAACAGTTTTATCAAACTGTTGTCATGAAAGTGTTGGTATATCCCACCATTCCAGTAGTTAATCTACAAAAGATTAACTATCTATTTATCCTACCTTTAAACATTAACCAAAACCAAAATGGTTAGTACAAGACCGAATAATCCCCCAAAAATAATAATCCTTTATAAGGAGAATGACTACTTTTAATCTCCAAAATTCAACAGTAATACCCAAGTTCTATATAGACTATTCCACAAACAAGTTTCCTTAAAATTTATCAAAATAATATAAAATAATATTGAAACCCAAAATTAATAAGGATTTGATCACATAGTCTTCAAAGACAAATCTTAACATTTATCTCCAAATAATATTGACCACTCTTAATATGTGAAACTTAAAATTAATTAACCTAATCACATATTATCCATGATAGGTTAATCATTTCCATAAATAAACTGAATCTCCATATATCCACAATAAAAACATATATTATTACAAAATAAAATTTAACCACTTCTCCTAAAATGAAACCCCATAGTATTCTATTTTCCTTAGTCATATAGTGTTCCCAAAAGAGAAAACTTCTTCCAAAATAACATTTATCACTTAATCAAAAAATCATTTTCCTACACTAAAGAGATTCATTTGATAAAAAAAAAGTTAACAAAATAAACTTATTCTTAATTCATAAAACCATTTAACTAAAAAGAATAAGTCATACTAACCAGGGACTTCATGTAGGCCAGTGGTAGGTGATGATCCCTTGTTTCCCTTCGGTTGTGGGTTCAATTCCCGTGGCCTTGTCGAACAGGACGGGTTGTCACCCATACTATGGGTTGTCCTTTTTCTAAAACTATATAATTTTTATAACATTATAAAAAATTGGATAAAATCCTCAAAAATAACTATAACATATTTTAACCGGAAAGGTTATCTCATACCTCACATTTTTCATCCCAAAAATTAATAACCCATAATTTCCTCAAAGGTGAATGTCTCCAAAAATACCATTAGTCACCTTAATATTTCAGATCATAAATCCTAAAAAGGTGTTTCTAAGACATTGAACTAATGATCTACCTTAAAATTATAAACCCATTATGATATCCCTAACCCTTAAGAAAACATCATAATATCCAAAGTTTTCTAAACCATCCTATGATACCAACTACAATGCCCCAACCTTAAAAATTACATAATATTGAGTTAAGTCAATAATTTACATTGAGGATATTTTCAATTTTAGACTTTTAGATAATTAGGCCATAACTATTACATAATAGACCCATAAATTACATGCAAACAGTTACACTCAGTATCTAACTTTTTCATTAAAGGAAACCCTTTAAACAAAACATGATTTCATTTTCTTGATAAAATCATCCCGACTTATTCCTTTCTCTTACCCATCCTTATAACCTATGGAAAACATTTCAAAAACTTGGGATGAGCATAAAAATCTCAGTAAGGATTATAAAATAAGGAATTAAACCATTAGTCCATGAATATTTAAAACCCATGAATTTTTTTTCACAAAATCATACTTTTCACCCATAAAACATAAACTATTTAGCTTACATCATGTAATCATAATATTCCTACAAAACATCATAAAAATAATAAAACATAAAGGTAATTTGTGGCATCCATATCATACTTACATTATATATTTCATAGCTACACATGGAGTAACATTCATGGTTATGTTTAGAATACCCAACATATTATATTTCCTAAATTGCTTAGGAGAAACCCTATCATTTATCTCCATCACGTTACCCAATGCATTGGATAGCTATCACGAGCTCACCCACCCTCAGTTTATCACAGAACCACCAGTATACATAAGAAATTCCCAAGAACCATAACATAATAATAACACATAATCCATGAATTAATTAAAAATAACATTTCCACATTGCAATCATAAGATATCATTTCAAGATATTGATATTATCAATTCAATTAAAACATTCAAAAAGAATAGTTTCGAATCAAAGTGTCCTATACTAATTTGAAACTTTTGAAATGAATTTATACTTTAAAAACACTCATATACATATAAATAAATCCTTGAAACCATTTTTAAAATAGTGACATTAATGAGAATGATTAAGAAGAATAAATCCTTAAAACATTTAAAATGATGTTTTAGTTAAAGAATCCCTTACCACTTGAGAAACACTTGAATAAAAATAATTAATGAATAACATAAAATGAAACTTTAAATATCATGATAATATATAAATTCCTAATATAAAATTTCCAAATGGTTTTATATACACCTTATATGATAATAAATGTACACAATATCAAGATATGCCTCAATGAAAGGAGATTGAGACGTAGACCCTTACAAAGATCGTATCATTAGATTAATGATAAATCAGTGAAATAATTATTTGTAAAAAATAAAAATAAAAAAAATATAATTTTATATTAAGTGTGAAAAAATAATATTACATTCACACATATTCTTGTAAAAACAAAACCAATGACATGGATATTTAACTCAATTAATGGAGATTGAGTTTAGATTTCCCTTACAAAGTTCATATAAATGACATAAGATTTTATCAATGGGATGATTATGTGTAGAAATTTTATATCCACACAAAGGGAATTTGAAATTACAACATAAATAAATAAAAATTTATTCCACACACAATCTTGGAATAATATAATCAACAAAGTATGCATAAAACCCAATGAGTGGAAATTGAGTTTAGAAATTCCCTCACCTTGAGTCCGACTCGTCACGTACAATTGTTATGTTCCTAAATAATAAAAATAGGTTAATTTATAATTTATTGAGAAAATTTTTCAAGTTTATTGTTCCTTTTATATCACTTAAACCATGTTATAAAAAATTACACAATTATTTAAGTTCATATCAGTCATTTTGTCGATATTCGGTACTTGAGTTGAAAATGAACTTGTTTTGTTGTAAATTGTCCATGTGGTCAAAATTCTATCATCTACAAAATTTTATTCATGATTTAAATATCATATATATCTAGTATATATGTATTTATAATATTCCATAACATTAGGATATAATAAATGAAATGCATCATTCATTGAGATAGTAGGCTATACGTATGCATGAACACTACTTTCATTTCTTTGTCATATTAAAGGAATGAAAACTAAATGATAAATAGATATATTATAATTATAGTATAATATATATGTTATAAATGTTATATAATTTCATTAACACCATCCTTTATACTTTCCATGTATTTCATGAACGAGTCATATCACTTTGAGGGGTGGTAGCCCACACTTCCTCATATGAAATTATTGCATTTACACATTATAGAAATCATAAAATAATGTTTTAAATAAAAATTAAATAAGAATAGTGACAATATAAATATAATATATATCATATATAAATATATTTCCATCATAATTTCCACCATGAGAGGTGGTTGTAGAAAATTGAACAATCATCATTTCGTGAGGCAGTAGTTTTCCGTACACAAAAACAATATGTTTTATATCCATTAGATAGATGTGTTTGTAACTGTAGGTAAAAAACTTATCATAAAAACATCCTAGTATATTTATTATACTGTTTTTTATAAAATAATGGAATAAATAGAGGTTATGGGGCTAGAGAAATAAAATAAATGAAAAGAGGTTGAGAGAAGATGCTACCTCTAAATCAGGTAACTCCTTTTGATTTGAGCCAAAAGGCTTCCTTGAGTTACATTATTACCAATTTAAGTCTTATAGATGGAATTTAGGGATGTATAGAGATTATTTTATCATAATTTGGATGATAAAAGGGGCTTTAGAGGTTTGAGTAAGTGGGTAGAGGTGGTTGCCTTTTATAAAAGGGAGGAGGGGTACTTTAGGAAAGTCTTGAAATATTATTTTATTACAAATTTATTTTAGAATTATAATAGATAAAAGTGATATATTTATAGTATAATATGAGTATGGTTATAAATATTCTTAAAACATAGGTTCTAGACAAGTTTTGATCACAAAATTAACCTTATATATTAGCTTTAACCCTTAGTTAAAAACATTTACACTTACCATGTCTTCTTGTATTTTCATAATATATGGTTACTATAGTAACTATAAACTTCCTAGAGAACCAAAATAAGATAATTAATGATATTTTTAACATTATATAAGTCATTTGGATGAATATTGGATTTTTAGAACTATTATATCGGTTAATAAAATAGTATTTGTTTTAAAAAATCATTAATGTCAATTTTAATACTATTTAGTAATTAATTTTTTAAAGTCATAAAAACTTTATTAATTCAAAAAAAATCATTAAATAATCCCTAAAATGTCAATTTCATCCAAAAAATTCGTGTATGGAATAAAAATTTTCAAATTATATTTATTTTAATATTTATAATATCATTTATTTGAATCTTTCATTAATAAGGTAATCATTATATCATCATTGTGTCATAAATAAATAAATTTATTTAATTTCTAAAAATTATAAATAAAATACCATGATGTAGGAAATCTTTTTATATTTATAATGACTATTTATATTCAAATATATCAGTTATATAACTCTATATTAAAATTGTTTTTGTAAAAGATACATGTTTATGTTATATTTCTCTTTACTTTAAATTAATTATTATAACATGTCATTATCACATAAAAGTGTCTCCATGGGGTCCTAAAATTGACCCAAGGATACTCATGGTATGAAATATCTCATATAACAGGATTAGAACATGCTTTAATATTGTTTTATATTATTATAATATTATTTTTACCCTTATTTATCTGATTTACCCTTGGACCATGGTAACTAAAAATAATTAATGAAGTTACTATTTATAATGTCCAAAAATAAAAGGTAACTATTTACAAAATTTATATATTATGATTAAAAATATGGAATCAATTTTTACAAATATAAAACACATAAATTTTAGTAATTAATTTAAAATTAATTCCCATTGTCAAAATGATAAAACGGATTTTTAAAAAGTAATAACCATCAAAAGATTAACTTGCGTTTATATATAATTTCAATGTGAAATCACTTCCAATAACCAAATTTGGATTAAATGGTAAAAAAATAATCCAAGTACACTTTAAAACCAATTAAAAGGACAATCTAACTATATAAATAAACTAGATGAAAATGTAGTTTTGAATTAAAATGTAGTACTATTCACTATTCATTAAAATATGGATTTTATCAGAAAAATACCAAAATTTCAACCAAAATAATTTTTTATTTACTGATTCTAAATAATAAGTTCATTTTTTCAAATAAAACATATAAAAGTGATAAAAAATTTATTAAAAAAAGGTTCACCATCAAAAGGCGGTAAAACTGTATTTTTTGAAAAATAATTCTTTTAACTGAAAAATTGAATTTGTTATTATATAATATTTATAAAACATATAAGATGAATTTAAAAAATTAAATTGAATATATTACATATATTTTTCATTAAATAAAAATTCATAAAGAGTGATATGATTTTATAAATACAATTATTCTCTTTTAAATAGGTTTTCATAAAAACACATCCTTTATATTCAATTGGTTTTTATTTCCATTTATAATAAATTTGGTAACCAATGAATAATTATTTAAAAAATTTTAAACCATATTTTCATATTTCAGTTGATACTATTCATTATTTTGATTCCAATGGGTAGGTTATAATAGTAACATTTAAATAATAATATTTAGTTGTTCGTTTAAGCTCGATACAGAGTATCATGTATTCTATTGAACATAGTGTTTCTTTCTTAAAACTCAAGATGTTACATAGAATGTTATGATGATGTCTCTTTCCTTTAAATATCATTATTTGAGGCACATTATCATTGTTTATAATAATTATATTTTTGATAAACAAGTAAAAGTAATTCAAAATAAATATTTATAGTTTATTTTATTTGATATTCTTATAAAATATAAGTCTAATTATTTTTTCATATCTATTTTAGGGAATGAATGAGAACATTAATCTAGAAATTTCATCCTTAATACAAGTGGTTCTAAATCTATTACATGTATTTTAATATGTTTATATTATTATGAAATTTTTTCTAAATATATTTTTTATGTATAATTTGTAATTATAACTAATTTATATTGAAAATTTCATTTAACACAGGCATCAAATGAGCCATTGACTATTAATCGAAAATAATATAAGGAGCGCAGATCATCTAGTGGTAGTAAAACTGACTATGAGGGATAGAGTTGGTGTTGAATCCATATTTTTAGGTGTTATATACTTGTTAGAAAACTTATATATGTTTCATTTTATAGTATTTGACTAAGACAAACATATTTATGTATTTACAATATTGTATGATATAATGTTTATAATTTTTGTATCTTTTTTATTTTTTTGACCATTAAATGTAATGAATTATATTTATTTTTGACACATATTTATTTTAAATTGTAGGTAGTAGTGTATTTAGATTAACTCAATTCCCTATTAAATTTTCCTAGTATTTAGTGGCAGTTTAAACCACTACCACTTACAGCTAAATTGCCAGAAAATATTTTCACAGTGGTTATAAAAACCAATAATATAGGTGAAAATATATACTTAAGATAATAAATATGAAATATTTTTATGGTGGTTATAATCATCCCTTAATATTATAATGATACCAGAATTTAAACCACCATATTCATTATAGCTATAGTTTTGAAATCGCCACCAATTACAGATTTATAGAGATTCTAAAAGGTCACTACTAATTAATAGATGAATAAAAAGACTATGATATTTTGAAAAAATGCATCGAATCAATTAGAATTAGTTTAAACCATCATGTAATTAAAAACAACTAGCATTAAAATCCATTTTTCTTTTAGTGATAATTTATTTCTGAAATAACCCTTTTAAATGAAATGAATTTTATTTTCTAAACGCATAGGTGTTTTCATATCTTAGAATGATAGTTTGAAAGGAATATAGTGTCTAAGAGGCTAGTAGGGGTATATTTAGACATATAGAAGTTCAAAGTTAACAAATAAAGGATTATACAAGTCAAAATATAAAGTTATTGTCACTTAATATATAAAATGAGTTTAGGGTGTATGAGAGAATAGGAATGTAAAGAGTTACATTTATTTAACATAACCAAGTGAATATCAATTTACATCATCAAATAGTTTAGTGTGTATTGTTAGAGAAAAATTTAAAGAGTTTTATATTATTACCAAAATGATATAAAGGAAAAATTTTGATGGAAAAGGTTCCTAGAAAGATGATGATGATGAACTTGGAAGGAGTAGAAAGATGATTATGATGATGAACTTGGAAGGAGTTATAAGTAGAAATTTTTTCATTAAAATTATAACATTTGATGTTGTAAAGTTAAAAAGTTTGAATAAAATGTTTAAACAGTTGAACAATATGAATATGATTCCTATGTCTTACCATTATTCAAAAAAAATTCTTTAGGGATGTTACTCACTAAATAAGTTTACACTACTACAAAAAAGACCTGGAACCATAGGTCTATATCCGTAGGTGAAATTCATGTGGTTGTAGGTTAGTATATTACCACTTTCAAATTATTCCTATGGAAGTTGGGGTAAAATTGCCATGAGAAGTTTTTCTTGTGGTTATAGGTGCACATGAAAAAATAATTTCATGGAGGTGTCATGGAAGGAAGTACATAAAACTATGGGAAAATTACACTCATGGCCATAGGTAGGCATGAGAATTTTTTTAGCACATGAACACATATATTTCCCTGATCATTCTTTCCAAGTCGGTAACCCACCTCACCCATCCCCTACCGCCATAGGTGGGATTTCCTATGGAAGTATCTCATCTCACCAATCTACTAACACCACTTAAAAAATTGAATATAATGATATCTATTCTCACACATCCCCTAATGATACAATCATTTCCACTCATGGTGGTAACCCCTCTCACCTAGAACCCACCACCATAGGCATGTCGACCCATGGTAGTATCCATTCTACGACCACATGCATTTCCACCGGTAGAAATAACCCCTTTACAAGGACACAATAGATTTTATATTCTAAATTTATAATAATTATAAATATAGTATAATTATAAAATTAATTATTCAAATATATATATACATGTATTCATATAATACTATAATAAAAAGTTCTTATGGTTAAGTGGTAAAAGGTGTAGTTGATTTGTATGTGGGTTCAGGTTTGAAATCCTCCACTTGCATTAAATATTTCTTAATCTTCCAACATGAGAATAGCTCATGGATTCATGCTTGATCTACCACCACACTATTGGTTTCCATGGTCCCATGGTATTATTTCATGGAAACCTCCATGATAGTAACAACTGCAAGAATGGCCTATAGAAAAAACCTTGCGGGATATTATCACTGCTATAATAGCACAAACATAATGCCTGTGGCCATAATCTATATCCACATAAATTTTTTCTATGACTAAATTTCATCCATGGCCATAAATAATTTTTCTAATAATTTTAATGGGAGGATTTTATCAGGTGGTCACATAGATATGTGATAAGAATTATAGAGAGGTGTAATGATATTAAAAAAACCCAATAAGTGCAATAAACACAAGGTCAATATGGTGGTCTATCATATAAAATATGATTAATTGAGAAATTATATATGGTTTTTTGAATATTGTTAAAATATTTTAATAATATAAAATGTATCATATTATACAAAAAGAAGACTCTAATTTTTCATTCATTCATTTTGGATGTATATACTTATGAAGTTAAATGATGACCATCATCTCAAAGTTCGACTTTGAGTTATCCATAAACAATGTTTTTCATGGAATATTATAGGAAATTATGAAATTTTGAGGTTATAATAAGTAATATTTATTATATATATAATAAATATGATCATGAAGCACACAAAGAGTCTTTTGTACTCGATGAATCCCCAAGTATACCACATAGAGTGTCACACACTTTTTAATTTTCATACTAGGGGTATATGTTTCATATTAGGATTTATCTAACACACGGGGTTGATAATATATGTAGCAAGAAAACCTATATACTTTGATACCTTTCTTATATAATCCTTAAGACTTAACTAATTGGGGGTTGGTTGGGTATTTTGTTAATCATGTCATCAGTTGAGGCTTAAACAAGATGAAATTTGACCTCTCATATGATAAGTATGACATATGGGACCTTGATTAAGATATAATGAAGGAGTGTATAACCATAACTTTACAAGAAATGTGTTGTGCTTATCTACTGGATAAGGGGCATCTGATTTTATCATCTATACAGATGAATGACACATTATGTATTCATTTACTTCGTTAATATATACTTATAGAATCAAGAACATATAAGCAGTTTATATGGGATTGAAATAATATATGTCCCATGTTTAATTAATGTATTGAAACAATGTATCATTTGAAAATTAATGATCGTATATGACACAATTGGTAGAAAAAGATATAGAGATACATGACTTTGATGGAGATTATGTTGGATCCCTTTGTATCTTGAGTAGTACTGATGCTTTGATAAAGTATTATCATTTCATAAATTTATGGATTTGAGAATATTTTTTTCAATGATATAAAGGAAATTTGGGTCACACTTCATGGTTGATTTAATGGGGAATGAGTTTTAAAAAACTCAATGATCTACTCTAAAAGTGTTTTAAAGTTTATTCAAAAGGAGTTTTGGATGGATATTCACAATGTATTAGATATTATGTGATACATGGTTTTTTTATGATATATTTTAAAAAGTTTTTCTGAAGATATAAAAAATGAGTTTTGGATATGGTTTCATATGATATTGTATATGATACAATATAAGTGAAATGACACAAAGTTTTCAAGGTATTAGTGAAAGTAGAATAATGATGAATATATTACCTAAATAATATATAAATTTAATGTGTTTTAGGTTAATATAATAATCTATTATGTTTATATGTCTTATGGTATGACATATTGGTAGCCAAGGCATATCGTGTGTCCTGGGATGGGGATATTGTAAAGTGTAGTATGGTGATACTTCCCCACTACCTGATAATCGTATTATAAAACTTGGATGAATAATTATGGGTTAATGTTTACTTAAAATTAACATGGATTTATTATTGATGAGGTGGATGAACATTAATCATTGAAATCTTAATTATCTTACACATAAGATATCATTAATTCAGATGTTTTATAAGATGAAACACATGAGATATTTAATGATGCTTTTTAAATAAATGCATGAATGAATGAAACCATTTATTCATACATTATAACATATGAGTAAATGAATTAATAATTATGGATTATTCTCAAGGAATATATAATGAGTTTGATTTCATTAACAGGGTTTATTCAAGATTTCCCAAACCTTTGGCTGAATATCTTAAGCTCTCATCCTCTATCTCCCTTTTCCATCACGAGGTATTGATATACCATAAGAGTTTTTTATAATCCCACCCAAGTGTTGGATGATTCATTAGATCCATGTATATACCTCATAGGGAATATCCCTTTAGATTTTCCTTAGTGATCTTCAACAACTACTATGATTGAAGAACAAAAAAAGAACAACTTCAGTGAAAGGCTCACGTTCTTCATTTTATATTTACATGGTTTTATTTTTTTATTATATGGTGATATTAAGAATATGAGGTTTCTATTGTATTACACTTCCTTGAAAAAGTGTTGTTAAATCCTTATAAACCATTTATATAAAATCCTATTGGATACTCCCTGAGTGTCTATGCATTTACTTATATGTTACATATTATATGACTAATGTCTTAGTATTTAAAACATATATAATATAAATGAATCATTGGTTATCAATAAATTTTATGCATTAATGCTATGTCATGTGGAAGATAATATGAATGTTAATGTTTAAAATTTGGAGGCCTCAACAAATCATATTACTTCCTTATGAATCATATTATATGATTCATCACATTATGACATTTTGATTTAGACAAGTCATACAATATGATTGGTGCTATCAATGAAATGATATCAACATATCATTCTTTATGATATAACTAGATTTAAGACATATGATATTACTTGGATTCATGTATTTCATACCCTATTACATGCACATATCATGCAATAAGATATATAAAAAAACATCTCATTATTTACATTGGTTTTAAGACATAATTATATCACTCTGCCATCCAAATTAAAGCCTCATAGAATTTTGTTCCATTTCACATTATGATGAATCATATACAACATCTAGTGAAATAATATACAAAAAAACCTTTTGAATATTTTCCAAATTACATTCATAATGCTATCATTAATTTCATTGTGTGTCACATCATATGCAACACTTCATGAATATCCATCCAAATATCTCTTTAGATAAACCCTAAACACATTTAGAATAACTATTTAAGTTTCTCAAAACTAAATCCTCATTCATTAAACCAAAAAATATGACCCAAAAAGCCTTTATAATGTTGAAAATAAATATTTATTCCCAAATCCATAAATATAAACAAAAAGTAGTCTCTAGCAGATCATTAGTGGCACTCAAGTCACAAAGGGAACTCTTGTGATCTCCATTCAAACATATGTATCTCTATACATGTGTCCACAAGCTATATCATATATAATCATGCATTTTCACATGACACCTTTGTAAAAAATATAAACTAACCCAAAGACATAAAGTATTTCAATCCTTTATAGCTTCTCATATATTATCGATTCTATGAGTATAGTCTAACTAGGTTAATGAATACATCACATGCCATTCATTTAAGTGGATGAGAACATCACATGAACCTCACCCATATAGATAAGAATATCACAAGCATTATCTAGGTATGATCACACACTCCTTCATTCTATCTCAATCGAGGACCTAGATTTCATACTCATCATACAAGAGGAAAACTCCCATCTTGGTTAAGCCTCAATTGATGTCATGATAAACAACATATCCAATCACCCCATGATTAGATAAACTTAAAGGCTTGTATAATAAATGAATAAAAGTTTGAAGTTTCTCATGCAAGATAAATTTACAACCTTGGGTAGTGGGTAAATATAAAATATGAAACATACACCCCTAATATACCAAATACACAGTGTATAACACTCTATGTGGTATACTTGGTGGGTCATCTAATGAAAATAACTCATTTTATGCCTAATGAGCATATTTTTATCTCTCTAAGAAATCCTAATCATGTCAACCTTAATATTTCTTCACAGCCTACAACAATATATAATGAACATCGACCAGGGATAACTCTAATTATAACTTTGAGAGGCCAGTTATCATTCTACGAATTCACATAATATGAATACAAATAATGTGAAAAAATGATAAAGTGAAGACTGCCTTTTTTATAACAAGATATATTTTATATCCTTAAACTATTTCAAAAATACTAAAAAAACCATACAAAAGTTTATATCTAATCATATTTCATATAATAGGCCTGCTAGAGAAGCCTTATTTTTGCTGAACTTTTAGGGTTTTATTAAACTCATTACATATCTATATAATTTCTACCACATCTTTATGTGAACATCTGATAAAACTATCTCATTGAACCTTTTTAGTAAGTGAAATCTATGAAGAAATCAAGTTTGAATAATGGTGACACTTAGGAATCATATTCCTAATGTTAAACACTTTGAACAAGTATTTAAAATTCTTAAATTCATAACATCAAATATTATGATGTTAATAACTTTTGTTTTCTAGTTAGAACTCTATATAAGTTCACCATATTCATCATTCTTAAAACCTTTATATAAATATTTTACCCTTAATATCATTTTTTTCAAAAAATTAACTATTTTACATTTTTTCTTTACCAACATATGCTAAACTTCTTTAGGATATAAAGTGACATGAATTCTATTGTGGTAATTAAATGTAACTCTTTACATTTATCTTTACCAACATACCCTAAACATTTTAGGACATCTATTAACATTCATTTCATCATGGTAACTAAATGTAACTCTTTACATTTATCTTTACCAATGTTCCCTAAACTCTTTTAGGATATTAGTTAACCATCACTTTAAATTAAACTAGTTTAATCCTTTATTTTTTAATCTTTGAACTTCTTTAAGTCTAACATACCATCTATTGCATCCTAGAAACTTTATTCTCACTATAATAAAAATTTTGTTTAGCTGTGTTTCTATTTGACATTAGTGGTGTTGATAAACCTATGGTTAAATGAGGTAATGGTAAAATTTCTGCATTTTCCTATGTTCTCAATAAATGTAGGTAAACATTTAATAGAATTTAAGTTTTTTTTTAATTTTGGTTTCTTAATTGAATCCACTTTCCCTACCTCAACTCCCCTTATATCCCTCATGATGCGTATGCAACCCCCCACCGCTCGCCGATAAACTCCCCCTCCACCCCTATGCATCCCACACATGTAATCTGCCTGTATTTTTTTTATCTAAAATTGATATTATGCTATATATATTAATATATGTATATAAATATAAATTAATATATATATATTATATTTATATATAAATTATTATATATATATATATATAAATTAATATAATTATACGTATTAATTTATAAATTTGTATATATACATTTATATATATATATATATATATCATATTTATATATATATTAATATATTTGAGTGTGTGTATGTATATATATATACTTATAAATTTATATGTTTATATATATATATATAATTTAATATATTTTTTAATATATTTTTTATATATTAATATATAAATTAATATATCTTTTATTATTTATTAACATATATGTTATTATATGTTACATATATATGTTATTATATATTTATATATAAATTAATATATATTTTATTATACATAAATATATATGCGATTATATGTTATTATTTATATATGTCAGTGTGAATTAATATATATTTTATTATATATTTATATATAAATTAATATATGTGTATTTTTATATGTTACATATATATATGTTACCATATATTATTATATATTAATATATATATATATAATATCAATATATAAATTAAAATATCTATTATTATATATATCACCAGTGGTAGTGGGGTTATAAAGAAAATGAAAAAACACACACACCCACTAGGCTAACATGGATGAGACCCCCTAGGGATAGACCCACAACCAAGTTAGACATTACAATTAAATGGTCCGAAGACCCAGTGGATTGAAAACCAATACAAGGCCAGTAGTCCCCATCATCCTGGCTTAAATCCCCCTTGCTGTGTCCTTTTCTATACCAACATATACCTGGGTCTGCACCCCTGCCTGTGTCATTGCCTGCATCAGCAACAACTTCATCGACCATAAATGACCCATAAATATATAAATTAATATAAATATAATTATGTATACTTACAATAATTTATTCATTCATTATTAATTTATTATAATTATGTTTTAAATTTTGTGTTTTCGTTTTTATATGTTTTTATGTATGTATGTGTATATTAATTTTATATAAATAATTTTTTTACCATAATATAATACAATTATACGTGTAATATTATTAATATGTCTATATATATATTAAGATAAATATAATTATAAAATTATATATTCATATATATATTAATATATAAATTAATACACACACACATATGTATATGTTACAACAATTATCATTTATTTAGTTATTATTAATTTAATCATAACTAGTACTGGTGTGTGTTTGTCACGAACCAGCCCGAGTCGACCCTGAACCGGTCACCCAGGCCAGCCCGCGACAAGTCTCAAGAGGCATTCCCGATCCTCCCGGGATGGTGACAAGAACCAGGGGAATCAATAGAGTAAACAAGGGAAAAATTTCTCCCATATATAAACAATCAAACAAACAGCAGAAATAAACAGAAAACCCAAAAAGAATTTATATAAAAATTGAACTAAACATTATTTGTACAAGAAACTAAAAGTAGAACAAAACCAACAACTCAAATGAACAAACCCGATGACCAAATAACTCCATGTGACACTGCTGGTCACCCTCCAACACAATGATCAAACTTCTCCCAAGGCAATCAAACTCAAGCTGAAACCTGCACAAGGGCTAAAAAAGAAGACTATAGGCGTGAGTATTAAAACTCAGTAGGTTAGCCCGATATTCTATTCCCAATGCACTTACTTTAAAATAAAATAAAAATCAAATTCATGTTTTAAATAAAAGATATAAAAGTATGTTTTTCAAATGATGTTCCATTCTATAATAGTTATCATACAAAAACTTTCATGTTTTATAAACAAAAAAATGCAAGTAACAATTTTTCAAAGAGGTGCAACTTCAAAATGAAAATTGTTTTAATGAGGGCTGCTTTAAAGACTGTACAATTTTAAATAAATAACACACACTACTGAATTTACCAACTAAACACACCGTATGCCAACTATGAGTAGAAAATATCCAATGATCACAACTCATGGGAACACCCCTAGGCACTAGTTAATTGTGAGCCCCAGGTACCTCATATCTCAGTGAAAGTAACCAAAATAAATATCCGTTCTCATGAACACGAGCCACTAGTAGGGAGAATACCCATAACCTAGTTGTCCCCCAACATCATCATCATCATCATCATAGTTTAGTTATTGTTTTCATCGTCAAACTTGCTACGTGAAACAGGGGCCAAACCCCACAGAATCACTAGCATACTAGTACACGTCCACCCACCTAGATACCCAGGATTCCCTTTAGTGCTCAATAAAGTTACACATATTATCAAATACAAATTTCACATCCAAATTCAATTCCCAAACCCTAAAAACACAAATATCCCACACAACTTCTTCACATTTCTTTCACTAATCAACAAACCACTACAAATTTTCGTAAAATAATTTCAAGGAGTGTACTGAGGCTTTGCACATAAAACTCATTAAAAACACTATTTGAATTATAAACACACAACAAGACCATAAACAACATATTTTCAGCCCTAAATACATTTAATAAAATCATTTCACAGATTATAAAACAATCTCAATTGACACAACATGGTATATACAAGTAAAACACCCATTCTTCATTTTAAGGAAAGGCCAAATAGCCTTTAAACATTTTCCCAAAACAATCATTTGAAAAAGTTATGCATTTAATTTTTTTAAAGAGGTGTATAAACACCATATACATCATCAATGAACATTTATAAATCCCATAAAACACTCAGGTTACATATTCAAAACACAACCATTTTCATAAGAATGTGAAACATGCCATTTTTCGTCAACATGGGCCAAAACATGTTGTAAACCAAAATCCATTTATTTTTAAAACCAAATACAAATTGGAAAGCCCTAAAAAGATCCCAAAATAATTTTTTACATGATTCCAATTTATTTATAAATCCAAATAAATCATTTTAAAGTGCACTAGAAACATAAAAGCCAACCGGGAAATTTACAGAATACGTGGCATGCACTCTTAAAAAAACAACTTATATTAAGAACGTAAAAAGGGATAAAATACCTTTTTCATGTGTAAAAGTTATTCAAGATACTGAAACATATTCAAAATACCATAAAACAAGTGCAGAATCTCATGGAATAATTTATCAAACAAGAGGAGTGCACATTTATACCAAAATAACTATATTTTTAACCAAATAAGTCATAAAATGTAATTTGCACACAAAAACTTTAAAACCAAGGTTTCAAAGTATCAAATATCATATAAATAATGTTATAACAGTATGATAATGATGAAACTTAAATGATAAATGCTTGTGTAAGGGACATCCTACCTCAAATCTTTGGCGTAATGGAAACACACACCCGAAATCACCCGTCGCGGAATTATAAACCCTAAAACTATGAAGGCAAGACCTAAATGAATATAAAATCCATAAAAAACCATGGAATAACAAAACCTTAGGTCGATAATGACTAGGGGATATTATAAAACTAAAAAATAATGAAAGTAGGAAGAAGAGGGAGGATAAAGGAGAAGGAATATCACCTTTCAATTAAAAAAACTCTTCATATTCCATTAGATATGAACCCTTAGAGAAAATGGAATGGGCTGGAACTTTTTGGAGAGGATCCTATGGTATGGAAGAACTAGGGAAAGAATATTTTATGGGAAAAGAGAACGAATTGAATGATTTAATTATGAAACAATTTACCTTTTCAATTATGGGAGATTTGAGGTAACCTGAGAATAATCACCCTAATACGTGACTCATATGAGCTCCAAAGAGGGTAAATCGATAATTGGGGTGAGTATAGGGGTATTTTATTAGAGTGGGAAGTGGAATCACTGGAAAATATAAAATATAGAATTAGATATAAAATAAAATTTATTTTTTTAAAACTGGAAATAGGCCCATGGGCTGGCCCAATACCCAAATAAGTAACCCCAATTTACTATGATTATGAATTATTAAGGGGTAAAAAATGATATGTTAGTTTTAATATATCTGTTGAGGCCATGTGGGAAGTGTAATGGGTGAAAAAGGTTGAAAAACAAAAGATTTTTAAAAGAAACCAATTTGGTTTTTAAAACTGTAAATGGGCTCACGGTTGGCCCAAATCATGAAGTAATCACCCTTTCTCCAAAAACTCCTAAACAAGAAAAGAGGAACCCAAATTAGAGTGATTAGACACATATTAAACTTAAAAACTCAACATTAATCTCACACAAGACCCAGGAAAAGTATCAGGATTTCAAATGAACTGGATCAAAATAAAGACATGGAAAACATGGTGTGACAATTCTCCCCACCATTAAAGCTTTCCGCCCCCAGAAAGCCATAACACTTTCCATTTGAAAGATAAAAACCTAAGGATTAATTATAAACATGATCCAAGATATCAATCTAGTTAAATATCATTTTTCATCAACATAACTTAATCCTCTTTCCCAAACAAAACATCAACTCACAACCACATTGGGAAAATCAATGGAAATATCAAGCCACCACCTCCACAACCAAGAAAAGAACCTGATTGTTGGTCTTTTTCCCAATAAACCCAACAATCACCCAAACTAAAGATAACTCAAGAAAACAAAATACTCCAGGGTAGTATATAATGGACTCCCCACCATTAATAAACAACTATAACTAGACAAGTTCTTAGGAATAAAAATCTAAGAGACCTGTGGTGGGTCTCCCAACCATTAGAACCCAATTAGCAAAAAAAAAACAAGAACTAAACATTAACTAGAACTGGGCCTCACATTCACAAGTCCAAAAAAAGATCTCCCAAAACAACCCACCAAACCAAGTTAATATGGTTACAACATGAACATATAAACCACCCACTCCCGAACAGAGGGGACAATAACTTGGCGTACACTTTCAGCATAGATTTGGACCCCCACAACTCGGGGAGGGGAGGGAAGGGGACCCAATAATTTGTCCACTGGAACCAAAAAAGAAACCGAGGAACAACCCAAAACTCTCCACCTACGAATAGGTAACACCAAGACTGCACCCGATTTACAGAGGCGGTCCACAAAGGGACATTGATCGGAAACCCGCATCCATAAAGGCATAAACATAGGCACTGTGTGAGGGGTAAGTCCACCACAATGGTTGTGAAAAAAGGAAATTCAAAGTAATGAGGAACCACAATATAGACATAGAAACTAATTTACCACAATAGTGGAGGCAAGAGCCTCGTCAATCTCCCCAAACCACTGGAGATTTCCTGACTACGTGAAAAGCTTCACTCCGAGGCCTATGACTGGAGCCCTGATTCTTGAAGCATCTGATGCACCGCAATCAGGGTTCTAAGGATTACACCGCTAAAAAAAACTCACATGCTCAAAAAAACACCTTCATCTAAATAGGAACTCATAGATTCATATCAAAATTACGTCTCACTCCGATCGAGGGGCATAATGGACAAGGAATATAACGAAACACATAAACATCACCGAACACAACTGTTATGTCAAAAAAATTATCACAACCTAGAATCACTTTTAATCAATCCCAAACAGCTCTATATTCCAACAAACAGGTTGAGGAATCATCAAAATAAGTGGATTTAAAATTTTAAATGAATCCTTAGGTTGATCAGTATGAAATATTTCCAACGGAGAATTAACCATGGCCACATCACAACATCCAACGCATCTTTAGAATCCCACTAAACATTACTCTAAACCCGAGCCACCAACAAGATCCCATATCAAGATGCAACAAGAGTATGAATTCTAGATCATAATGGAGAATACTGAATAGAAAACCCTACTAATACATAGTATAAACCATCCACATAACTGTTGGTTCAAAACAAACACCATAATTTTTCAGCTAAAAACTCTTTTGAAAAAAAAACTAACTTGGTGGATTTTCACATTCACCAATGGTGTTTCATAAAGTATCACTCACATGAATATTTACATGCCACCCCAGGCACTCAATAACCATGCCATATAGGCCGTCCTTCCAGATATCAATAAAACCCTGCATGTGAGAACCCATGAAAATACGAAAGGCTAAAACAAAACATCATCATTCCAAAAATCATGTACCATGAAAAGGAACACCAACCACCAAGTCAAAAACGCTTTTCACATTCCACAAAACAAACCACACTTAATTAAAAAAAATTTGATTAAAAAAAATCCATTTAATTTAATAGAACTTACAAAAAAACCATTCTATTACAAGTACCCCTTTCCCATTTTTTTTAAAAAAATCAGTAAGGTTTCTTTTCATAATCTGACAACCACAAAAGCCAAAACCCCTTTCTAGAAAAACACAACCTGCACAAAACTGAATTTTCAAAACCTATTCATTAGATTCAAAAACTTTTCAACATCCCAAAACACCCCATTTAAAACAATGTTTCATAATTACTTTAAAATTATCCACACTTTCAAAACATTTTATTTCAACACACCACAAGTTTAGATTAGGGAAAATCCAATCCCGTTAAATCATTTCCACTTCCTCCCCAAAATTTGTTTAAAAAAAACACAACCTTAACAAAACCATTCTTATATTTAATTTTTGAAAACCCCTTTTCTACTTTTCTAAATCCAATCCTTCCTTTAAAACCCATTTCCATAATTCTCACACAAGGATTTTCAAAACAAAAATTCAGAATTCATGAAAGGTCCAAGAAACCCATAAAAGGGAAATAGTGTCGGTGGGTGACTTGACCATATGGTTGGCGGCCATATGTCAAATACAACACCAACAGAGAGAGATTTATTAGGACCATGCCCCAACTACACATAGATTTCCAGGCCCTACGATCTCACAGATGCTATTAGTCAAACTCCCCTTTTCATATCCCAACACCAAACAATCAGTAAGAACAAAGGACAATAATAAAACTGGACTTCCCATGGAAACCTGAGGATTAGAACGAGAAAGAGTTCACGATGCTCTTATTAAAATTAACCCTCAAGTCCCAAAAATCCTACTCCATAAACCTTGACATCCCCAAAATAACAAGGGCGCTCTAAAAAGGAAGGTTTTCTAAGATTCGACCTCCTCTGATACCATTTTGTCACGAACCAGCCCGAGTCAAACCTGAACCGGTCACCCAGGCCAGCCCACGACAAGTCTCGAGAGGCATTCCCGATCCTCCCAGGATGGCAACAAGCACCAGGGGAATCAATAGAGTAAACAAGGGAACGATTTCTCCCATATATAAACAATCAAACAAACAACATAAATAAACAGACAACCCAAAAAGAATTTATATAAAAATTGAACTAAACATTATTTGTAAAAGAAACTAAAAGTAGAACAAAACTAACAACTCAAATGAACAAAACAGATGACCAAATAACTCTATGTGACACTTCTGGTCACCCTCCGACACAATGATCAAACTTCTCCCAAGGCAATCGAACTCAAGCTGAAACCTGCACAAGGGATAAAAAAGAAGACTATAGGCGTGAGTATTAAAACTCATTAGGTTATCCCGACATTCTATTCCCAATGCACTTACTTTAAAATAAAAGAAACATCAATATCATGTTTTAAATACAAGATATAAAAGTATGTTTTCAAATGATGTTCCATGTTATAATAGTTATCAGACAAAAACTTTCATGTTTTATAAACAAAAAAATGTAAGTAACAATTTTTCAAAGAGGTGCAACTTCAAAATGAAAATTGTTTTAATGAGGGATGCTTCAAAGATTGTAAACTTTTAAATAAATAACACACACTGCTGAATTTAACAACTAAACACACCGTATGCTTATGGTGAGTATAAAATAGCCAATGAGCACAACTCATGGGAACACCCCTAGGAACTAGTTAGTTGTGAGCCCCGGGTACCTCGTATCTCGGGGAAAGTAACCATAATAAATATCCATTATCGTGCACACGAGCCACTAGTAGAGATAATACCCATAACCTAGTGGTCCCCAAAAATCATAATCATCATATTTTAGTTAGTGTTGTCATCTTCAAACTTGCTACGTGAAACAGGGGCCAAACCCCACAGAATCACTAGCATACTAGTACACGTTCGCCCACCTAGATACCCGGGATTCCCTTTAGTGCTCAATAAAGTTACACATATGATAAAATACACATTTCACATCCAAATTAAATTCCCAAACCATAAAAACACAAACATCCCACAAACCATCTTCACATTTCTTTCACGAATCATCAAACCACTACAAATTTTCATAAAATAATTTCAAGGAGTGTATTGAGGCTTTGCACATAAAACTCATTAAAAAACAATATTTGAATTATAAACACACAAAAATACCATACCCAACCATATTTTGAAGCCCTAAAAACATTTAATAAAATCATTTCATGGATTATAAAACAATATCAATTGACACAACATGGTATATACAAGTAAAACACTCATTCTTAATTTTAAGGAAAGGCCAAACATGCCTTTAAACATTTTCCCAAAACTATCATTTGAAAAAGTAATGCATTTAATTTTTTTTAAATAGGTGTATACACACAATATAAATCATCAAACCACATTCATAAATCCCATAAAACACTCAGGTTACATATTCAAAACACAACCATTTTAATAAGAATGTGAAATATGCCATTTTCCGGAAACATGGGCCAAAACATGTTGTAAACCAAAATCCATTTATTTTTAAAACCAAATACAAATTGGAAAGACATAAAAGGACCCCAAAATAATTTTTTTAAATGCTTACAATTTATTTATAAATCAAAACAAGTTATTTTAAATTTCACAAGAAACATAAAAGCCAACCGAGCAATTTACAGAATACGTGACATGTACTCTTAAAAAAACAACTTATGTTAAGCACTTAAAAAGGGATAAAATAACATTTTCATGTGAAAAAGTTATTCAATCTACTGAAACATATTAAAAATACCATAAACCAAGTTCTTAAGCTCATGTAATAATTTATCAAACAAGAGGAGTGCACATTTATACCAAAATAACTATATTTTTAACAAAATAAGTCATAAAACGTAATTTGAATGCAAAAACTTTAAAACAAAGGTTTAATAGAAGCACATATCATATAAATAATGTTATAAAAGTATTATAATGATGAAACTTAAATGATAAAGGCTTGTTCAAGGGACATCCTACCTCAAATCTTTGGCATAATGGAAACGTACACCCAAAATCACCCTCCGCAGAATTATAAACCCTAAAACTATGAATACCAGACCTAAATGAATATAAAATCCATAAAAAACCATGTAATAACAAAACCCTAGGTCTATCATGACTAGGGGATATTATAAAACCGAAAAATAATGAAAGGATGAAGAAGAGGGAGGATAAAGGGGAAGGAATCTCACCTTTCGATTAGAAAAAAACTCTTCGTATTCCATTAGATATGAACCCTTAGAGAAAATGGGATGGTCTGTAACTTCTTGGAGAGGTTACTATTATCTAGAAGAACTAGGGAATGAATATTTGTTGTAAAAAGATAACTAATTTAATGATTTAAGTGTGAAACAATTTACCTTCTTAATTCTGGGCGATTTGAGGTAACCTAAGAACAATCACCCTAATCCGCGACTCATATGAGATCCAAAGAGGGTAAATCGATAATGGGGGTGAGTATAGTGGTATTTTATTCTAGTGGGAGGTGGAATCAAAGAAAAATATAAAATACTGAATTAGATATAAAATAAGTTTTTAAAAAAACTGGAAATAGGCCCATGGGATAGCCAAATACCCAAATAAGTAACCCCAATTCACCATGATTATGAATTCTTAAGGGGTCCAAAAGGATATGGTAGTTTTAATATATCTGTTGAGTCCATGTGGGAAGTGGAATTGGTGAAAAAGGTTAAAAAAATGATTTATAAAAGAAACCAATTTGGTTTTGAAAATTGGAAATGGGCTCACGGTTGGCCCAAATCATGAAGTAACCACCCTTTCTCCAAAAACTCCTAAACAAGAAACGAGGAACCCAAATTAGGGTGATTAGACATATATTAAACTTAAAAATCAACATTAATCTCACACAAGACCCAAGAAAATTATCGGGATTTCAAATAAACCAGATCAAAACAAAGACATGAAAAACAGGATGTGATAGTGTGTCTATACGTATATGTATGTATAAAATCAAAAACTTTTAATTTATTATTTATATTATCCATGTTTTAAAAACATGGTTAAATATAAATTAGTTAAATTTTAAAATGTAGCTAAACTAGCCATGTTTTTTTTTTGAAAAAATTACTAAATTAAAAATTTCCCACATTTTAAAATGCGGTAAAAAACTATAGTTAAATTAGCCTCATTTTTAATAAAATGCGGCCAATTGTTAGTTTTTTAGGAAATAAAATTAATTTTATATTAGTGGGAATATTTAAAAAATAAACTATTATTAACCACACCTTATATGTTATTTTATGTGTTTTGATAAATATTTTGAAAAGAACAATTTATTATTTAAAACATGTAATTGATGGGTGGTGGGATTATATCCCTCATATTTTAACAAATATATTGAATTAAATAATTTATCCTAGATAATTTTTTTATCCTTTTCTCCTTTTCAAGCATGTTATAGAATCCTATGAATCATAAACCATGTGTATTAAATAAATAATATTATATTATTTATAAAAAAATTTGTTATCAAACAACTTATCTTATCATATAAGAGAAATAAGATAACTGTACACATTCTTTGCATAGATACATTTGAGCTTGAAATATATATTTATTTTCATTCGAATCCATGATTCAAAAACTCTTATTCTTTATTGTTTTAATTCAAACTAGAATATACATCAATTATTTCCTTGTTTCTTGAACTCTTGTATACTTAGAAAATTTTTAAAGTATACATTTAGTATCATATGCACTTAAAAGTCAAAGAATTTATTTCTATAATGCTGACATGTGACATGAATTTTTCACATAGTTTCTAAATCCCCTTTAAATATCCTGAAAAATTCCACCATATGGAAATGATATCCTTCCTTCCTAACACTACATTTAGATTTCAATAACCTTGTCTGGCTATTTGAAGAAATGTTATTGAAATTTTTAAATAAATTTTCTTCTTTTGGTTTGAAATTTTACCCACTTGTACTACCAATACAACATCAGAACCTATACATCACATTCCATAGTTCATATATCCTCTAAGATATTAGCACACTCAATTAAATTGAGTAAATGAATGGAGAATAAATTTCATTAGACCATTTTTCATCTAATACCTTTAAAACATTAGGTGGATTCATCTATGCTTCTTATAAGTATCTTGACCCACTTTCTAAATAATTTCAATAATTGATAATTCTAGAAGGTTTCACCCTAACCAAATCAAATATTATTATTTCTTAAGAATGATTCTTAGGTATTGTTGTATTTTAAGAATGTTCTTTCATTAATCTTATCCTTTATTTAAGATTTATCTAAAAGTTATGTTTTATGAAGATAATGAAATTTTATCTACAATATAATCTTTTATCAGATGAGTATAATGTTTTACATTCATTTAATAAATATTTTTATTAAACATGATCCCATTAAAATGTTAACCCCTTTTAAAATCAACCATATCCATTAATGGGCCAGGATCTACATTTCACGAAGAAATGAACCCAACTTGGCATGAATATCATAACTTTAGCTATCTAGGAAGACTATTATGTCAACCATATCATATACGACTCTTGCATGGTTGAGTGGAAAACTCATTTCCCAATCCATCATATGGATAAATTTAGAACTATTACCCTAGTATCATAACTTTTAGGGTTTCCCAACTAGGTGTAAGCCCAATAAAACACAAAAAAATGCACAACTTAGCTCTTAAGATCACATCATTACCTAATTTTCTTAAACATGATATTCCATGGGAAACCTACTTTTTCATTAACCTACCCAGTTGGATGATTGAGGACTTGACAAGTATTGCTTTGGAAGAAATCTAACACTTATTATTTTTAAAGGGGATTTAATCTCACCATCTTATGTCTTGTATTCCTTTTATGTTTATGCATGTTTCTAATGATTTAGTTTGTGATCACATTCCTTCCACAAAATCAATATGTTCAAACTATATTAATGTGTAACTCATTACACAACCCATAACTTATGTTACTAACAGAAATTAAAATCCAATTATATTCATACATATCCAAATGCATATCATGCATAAGGTAATGAAACCATTTCCTGTAAAGTCTTAGAATCATATAAAATTAACAATTCCCATAAGATTAAGTTTTGATCAACCGATAGATGACACCCACTTTTTTAGAAAAGGAAAATCCTCTAATTCTGTGAGAAGTCTGACCCAAATTTCCTCCACTCAAGGTCACTTTACTCAAGATATACCTTAATTCCATCACAATTCTAACACCTTAAAGTGCCCAGATCAGTGTGAATCACTGAGAGGGGGAGGGGGTGAATCAGTGATCCCTTAAAACTTTTTACTAATTGATTCTTATAAATTAAACCTCTATGGCTGGTTAAAGCCTCGATCCACTCTTCTTGTATCTCTCAACCTTTCCCGAATGATGCAGTAATGAAAAGGCACAGGACACAAGGATTTACAAGGTTCGGCACCAAAGGCCTACATCCTTGCCATGCACTCCCAGCATGGATTCTCCCATTATAATCTGTTAGTATTACAATGGTCGATACAGAGTCCCACTGTATCTCTCCTGAGTCCCACAGGAGGGTCTTTATACTGCGTCCCACAGTGTTACCAGAGTCCCACTGGCCTGCTCCAGAATCCCACTGAAGAATTCTTCTCCCTGAGTCTCACAGGGTCTTCTCCTGGCTCCTCGAGTCACACGAGTAGCTCTTCTTCACTTTAAGCTTCTTCAAGTAACTTCAGCAGCCTGGGATAAAGGCTGCTGGCCTTGCTCTTCTCTTCTGATCACTTGTGGTTGATCAGGGCTTCTCGTCTAGCTCAGGCTTTATCTCCTTCTTCAGGATGACCTGGCTTCACTCTTCAAGAATCTTCAATAGCCTCTGAAAAGGTCTATTGGTCTTGCTCAAATCTCATGATCACTTCTGTTGATCAGGGTCTTATCAATTACTGAAAACTCAGGCAGCTGATGTCTTTAACTTCAGTCTGGCTTCAGTCTCACTTCACTTCAACATCATGCACTGAGTGCATGGCAACTCTTCATCTTGATGCACTGATAGCATGGGTTCTCAAATCTCTTCAAGATCTTCAAGTCTTGGACTCCTCAGATGCACACCACTGATTTAGCACTGTTCACGTGTGCATGTGCATGCATGCATGCATGCACTCCTCCTTTCCTCTTCTTGGTGCAGTAGACCCACAAAGGGTGTAGTCACTTTAAGCACACACCTTCTTCTCAGACTTCACACAATTTATGCAATTTGTCTACACACATAAATGTGTGTTCTTCTTTGTGTGGATGTCCTCCCTTTTCTTCTTCTAAGTGTATACACACTTCTTAGTGCACACACCTAGGTTCGGCCTTCTTGTTCTTGTTTGCTCACACACACTTCCTTTGATCAATTAGAAAACACAAGGCTTGGCCTACTTCACTTACTAAGCACACACACTTCCTTGTTCTTTTAATCTTCTTCAAAGTGTGCACTTCACTTATGCACACACTTGGTTCTCCATTTTGTACACACAAGGGCTACGGCCTCTTTGTTTTCTTTTTGCACACATGCAGGCTTAGGTGTTTGTCTTCACTTGGTGCACACACAAGGCACTAAAGGCCTCGGGTTCTCTTGCTTTGCACACCTACTGCCCGTAGGGTGTTCTTCCTTCACTTTGCACACAAGCACAAGGCTCGGCCTTCTCTTTCTTTTATTCTTCTTTGCACACACCCAAGCCAAAGGCTACGGCCTTCTTCTTCAAATGCACAAACAACTGCCTCAAGCAAGCCGTGCAAGAGGGTGCGGCCAATTCTTCACTTCTTGTCCGCGCAAGCACAAGCCACAAGGGTGCAACCAGGCGCGCAAGTGCCACTGCCGCGCAAGTGTGCAAGGTCCAACACCGCGGGCACACAATTGCAAGGGCACAAGCGGGCCGCACAAGTGCCTACCGCGCAGGGGGCGCGGTGCACAGAGGGAGTGCGCAAGATCGCGCTGCCCTTCCTCCTTCCTGTCGCGCAAAGGATAGCGCGCAGGGGACTCCTTCGGGCCTCGAGTGGCACAGAGAACAACAGCCGCGCAAGTGGGATGCACGGGGCTTCAAAGCTTCTCAAAGCACAGGGTGCTCGCGGGACTCTCTTCAAATTTTCAGCGCATCAGCAAGCACAATGAGGTCTCGGCCTCTCCTTTTATAGGCAGAGATGCCTCAAAACTTCCGCGTGGGATAAATCTCAAATCCCCGAGATTTTTGGATCATTAAAAATCTTTCCAAATCTCGTTTTCCTTCACTGTTTCACCGCGGGTTTCCTTTTCTTTGCCTTCTACACGTTTATGCGTTTTTGAACGCGTGCATGCCTCTATTTAGGTTCATGCATGCAAATCATGCTCTCCACGTGGCCTCGGCACCTTCGGTTGCTTCGGCCGAACTTCAAATTCCCCATCCAATGTTTGCATGCATATTTTATTGCATGGTTAGGTTCGGTTGGTCCAGACGAACTCAATGGATTCTTCGGCTCGATTTATGGTGGCCGGGAACTCGAAATAGGTCGTCGGGGAGGCTCTGGTTCAGCGGCTGCTCGCGGGTGGCTTCGGGGAGGCCTCGGCTCGATCTCGAGGTGGAAGACGAGCCACGGTCGTTGGATCAGGCGTTTGAAATACATCGGACGACCAGATTAGATCGCGGCGCGCGGCAGATGAGATGAGCGGCTGCGATCCAGCGCGCGATGAGACGGACGGCTCAGATCTGTCCCGGGTGAAATTTCCGCGTCCCACATCGAATCGGCGCGCGGTTTTTCCGCAGCTTATTACCCAAGCGCTCCCTCAACCCTGCAATTGAACTTCTCCCCTCTCGGTTCCACCCCGCACCGAGTTCTCCCTGCGGGCACGCTCTGCGCCCACTCTCTGCTCCTCGCGGGCGCGCGACTAGCGCCCACTATGCACACACCGGGTGCGCGGGCTTCACCACCGCGTGCCCTCGGGGGCTTATACACGGCCCCTGCCGCGCTCCTCCGGGCGTGCCCTAGGCGCCCATGCGGTGTCCTACGGGTGCGCCCCTGCCTCAAGGATGCTGCCCTGGCCTTGAGGGTTCCCCATGGGCGTGGTGACCTTGAGTCCCACAAGTGCCTTGGGTGATCCCTCGGCTGGCCTCCTTGGTGGCTTATTTTTTGCTTAAGTATAGAACAAGTCCTTTGTGTAAAAACAAAGTGACCAAGTTCAAATGCCAAATGCCACAACTCTTCTTCTTAGCCATTCTTCATCTTCTTTATTTCTTCTTCTTCATTAGAATTCATCATCCTTCTTCAACATATAATCATCATTTAAGAATGGAATTCTTGAAGGTTCTTCCATCAACCGATGCTCCTGAATCAAATATTTCTTCAATGTGCTTCATTGATCCAATTAGAGATCAATTGGATCATCTTCATGTTCACATGCACTAAGTGATAGTGCATGGACTTCATTAATGCACATCATCCACTTAGGAGTTGTGTATGGAACTCCTTTCAACTCCTCATGCATTGTGAAGACAATGCATGGTCTTCAATAAATGTTGTGACAATGTATCTCCTTGATACACGTGCTTTGAACTTATGATCAGCTTAGCAATCGTCTGATTTTTATGGAGAATGTTTCAACCACACTTTCCAATACCACTTAGTGAATCTCCTAAGTGACATGCATCTTAGTACCATGGCCATTCTCCTTCATCACCATCACCATCACATCCTTTGACATTCACATCTTGACTCCTTGACATCCATTCATTCCAAGACAACTTCATGCCTCATTGACAACAAATGCAACACAATGCACTTCAATCTCCCCCTTTGTATTTGTTGTCAATACACTCCTTCAGCACATATGAATGGGTCAATATGTGTGCCAATATTTTCTCCCCCTTATTGGCAATCAAATGCAAAGGTGTGGTGTGGTTAACTTTTTCAAAAATCTCTTCCTCCCTTCGAATAGCATCTTCTTGAAAAAATCACTAAGAGAGGGATGATGCCACATGTTCTTCTTTAGCAAAGAACCTTTAGTAAATCAACTCTAAGTCTACTTGGGCTAACCCGGTGTAGAAAACAAGAGTGATATAACAAAGGAACTCAATGCTGTCCACATTCACTATAAACATGTGAGATCATGCTTAGGGGTTGAATTTTTTCAGATATTCAATGAATTGCTGAATCCTGCACATACTTCACAAAACACATTAGAATGTTCAGGTGCAAAGATAAAGCTCCCCCTTTCATCTACTTTCTCAAGATGATATTAATTTCAGAACATCATCTTCTTCAGATTGGCTCCCCCTCAAGGGGTGGACTCCATTCAATCCAAACCATCCTCCAGTTGAGAATGATCATCATCTTCAATTCCCTGTAATGTTAGCACATGTAAATGCAAGTGATTAGGGAATAAGATGGAACCTCCTTGGTTCATCAATGTGAACAACAAGGTTGAGAAGATTCTCTCAACCGAGATGTCCCATTTTCACCATTCTTCACACTTGCACATTTGATCTTCAATGATGTTGGTGCTGGTGTGGATCTCAATACATCTTCATGTGAAATATTCTTCTTCCCTCTTTCCTTAGCAATTGCCAGAACTTCATCTTCAGCTCTTTTCAGATATTTGGCAAGTTGCAACTGATTTGGCCATATGACTAGTAAGTCACTTGGAAGTGTGGCCTCAGTTCTGGATATTCCACATGGTTCCTTTGATTCTGTCAAGCTACCTCTCTTAGGCAACTTGTTTTCAATCAATCCCTTCTGCTTCTTCTGGATTGATTGTCTGTTTGAGTCCAGTCTGCCTCTATTGAATTTCATGGCTTCTTTACAAAGATCCATGGTATGGCCTTTCATTCCACAGTAGAAGCATGTTTTCTTGGTGGTCCTTCTGGATGCATCACCCTTCTTGGATTTAAATTCCAAGGACTTCTCTTCATTCTTCAAACTCTTCTTGGGAGATTTTTCTACTTTCTTCTTGCTTCCCAAGGAATCTTTTTGAGCCAGGTTCTGTGATCTTTTCTTCTTTTGAGCTCTGGATACAGTTGGAGATTGACATGTATCTTTTTGACCACTTTTGCAATCATCCCAGATGTTGTCAAGTAATCCAAATCTATTTGCAGTAAACAGATGTCTCTGGACCTGTGGATGCTGCTTCTTTTCTTCTGGCTTTCTCCCCCTTGGCATGAGCTTCCTTTGTGCTTTGACATTCAGTGGATTGTACCAACAATCCTTTGCACAGTGCCCATACTTATTACAACACCAACATTGTCCCACGAATCTTGACCTCTTCAGTCCTTCTGATTGTAGGGTACTCTTCTTGACCTGTTGTGCTGTTTCAGGAGAGCTCTGCTTCTTTACTTCCTTCATCCATACTTGTTTGGAATTATTCTTCCATCCTGCACTTTTTGTGGAAACACAATTAGAAACATGAGTACAAGATGGGATGGATGGTACCTTCTTTTTAGAAGTTGTTGCCCTTTTATTATAGGATGTCTTTCTTTTAGAATCATCCTTTTCAAAGCTCACTTGAGTAGCAACATTTCTTCTTTCAGCTGACTGGGAGGCTTTGGCTTTGGGTGATTGCTGATTTTTCAATATCACCTCTAGTTCTAAGAATTTCATGTTAAGGGAGTTCTTCTCATCCTCAACAGTTCTTAGCCTTCCTTCCCAATTTTCTTTCAGCTGTTCTAACTGGTCTTCATGCACCTTCTTGATTTCAAGCATTGAGTTGTCAAGCTCCTTCACCCTTTTGACTTTATCTTCTAGTTGAGCATCTTTGACAATCATTGAGACTCTGTGCAGCTTCTCCAGTGCATGGAACACTTCTTTGACCATTATCTTAAAGAATTCATTCTCAGAAAGGCTTCTTTGCAATTCTTCAGCAGTGTCTTCATATCTTTCATTGCAAAGAGATACTGTTTCATCTTTGGCATTTACCAGCTTTCTGAGAGTGTTGGTTATGCCAACCCTTTTAGCCAGCTGATCTTCCATAGCATTGGCTTCTTCTTCTAACTGTGATTTTTCTTCTTGAAGATCATGGATGCCTGTAGCTATACACTTTGCCACTTCCATGGGGACAGTCTTCTGAAGATATTCGATTGCACTTTGAAGATCATTCATTATTCCAACTTCATCACAGCTAGGACAGGCTTTCTTCATTTTCTTGGCCTTTTTCTTCTTTCTATTTTTCTGAGTCTTGGCAGATATCTCCATTTGAGGCTGTTCTTTCATTTCCTCAAATCTGCACACCATAATGACTCCCTTGGATCTTTTAGATGTAACCTCCCTCTGATACCAATTGAAGTGCCCAGATCAGTGTGAATCACTGAGAGGGGGAGGGGGTGAATCAGTGATCCCTTAAAACTTTTTACTAATTGATTCTTATCAACTAAACCTCTATGGCTGGTTAAAGCCTCGATCCACTCTTCTTGTATCTCTCAACCTTTCCCGAATGATGCAGTAATGAAAAGGCACAGGACACAAGGATTTACAAGGTTCGGCACCAAAGGCCTACATCCTTTCCATGCTCTCCCAGCATGGATTCTCCCATTATAATCTGTTAGTATTACAATGGTCGATACAGAGTCCCACTGTATCTCTCCTGAGTCCCACAGGAGGGTCTTTATACTGCGTCCCACAGTGTTACCAGAGTCCCACTGGCCTACTCCAGAATCCCACTGAAGACTTCTTCTCCCTGAGTCTCACAGGGTCTTCTCCTGGCTCCTCGAGTCACACGAGTAGCTCTTCTTCACTTTAAGCTTCTTCAAGTAACTTCAGCAGCCTGGGATAAAGGCTGCTGGCCTTGCTCTTCTCTTCTGATCACTTGTGGTTGATCAGGGCTTCTCGTCTAGCTCAGGCTTTATCTCCTTCTTCAGGATGACCTGGCTTCACTCTTCAAGAATCTTCAATAGCCTCTGAAAAGGTCTATTGGTCTTGCTCAAATCTCCTGATCACTTCTGTTGATCAGGGTCTTCTCAATTACTGAAAACTCAGGCAGCTGATGTCTTTAACTTCAGTCTGGCTTCAGTCTCACTTCACTTCAATATCATGCACTGAGTGCATGGCAACTCTTCATCTTCATGCACTGATAGCATGGGTTCTCAAATCTCTTCAAGATCTTCAAGTCTTGGACTCCTCAGATGCACACCACTGATTTAGCACTGTTCACGTGTGCATGTGCATGCATGCATGCATGCACTCCTCCTTTCCTCTTCTTGGTGCAGTAGACCCACAAAGGGTGTAGTCACTTTAAGCACACACCTTCTTCTCAGACTTCACACACTTTATGCAATTTGTCTACACACATAAATGTGTGTTCTTCTTTGTGTGGATGTCCTCCCTTTTCTTCTTCTAAGTGTATACACACTTCTTAGTGCACACACCTAGGTTCGGCCTTCTTGTTCTTGTTTGCTCACACACACTTCCTTTGATCAATTAGCAAACACAAGGCTTGGCCTACTTCACTTACTAAGCACACACACTTCCTTGTTCTTTTAATCTTCTTCAAAGTGTGCACTTCACTTATGCACACACTTGGTTCTCCATTTTGTACACACAAGGGCTACGGCCTCTTTGTTTTCTTTTTGCACACATGTAGGCTTAGGTGTTTGTCTTCACTTGGTGCACACACAAGGCACTAAAGGCCTCGGGTTCTCTTGCTTTGCACACCTACTGCCCGTAGGGTGTTCTTCCTTCACTTTTCACACAAGCACAAGGCTCGGCCTTCTCTTTCTTTTATTCTTCTTTGCACACACCCAAGCCAAAGGCTACGGCCTTCTTCTTCAAATGCACAAACAACTGCCTCAAGCAAGCCGTGCAAGAGGGTGCGGCCAATTCTTCACTTCTTGTCCGCGCAAGCACAAGCCACAAGGGTGCAACCAGGCGCGCAAGTGCCACTGCCGCGCAAGTGTGCAAGGTGCAACACCGCGGGCACACAAGTGCAAGGGCACAAGCGGGCCGCACAAGTGCCTACCGCGCAGGGGGCGCGGTGCACAGAGGGAGTGCGCAAGATCGCGCTGCCCTTCCTCCTTCCTGTCGCACAAAGGATAGCGCGCAGGGGACTCCTTCGGGCCTCGAGTGGCACCGAGAACAACAGCCGCGCAAGTGGGATGCGCGGGGCTTCAAAGCTTCGCAAAGCACAGGGTGCTCGCGGGACTCTCTTCAAATTTTCAGCGCATCAGCAAGCACAATGAGGTCTCGACCTCTCCTTTTATAGGCAGAGATGCCTCAAAACTTCCGCGTGGGATAAATCTCAAATCCCCAAGATTTTTGGATCTTTAAAAATCTTTCCAAATCTCGTTTTCCTTCACTGTTTCACCGCGGGTTTCCTTTTCTTTGCCTTCTACACGTTTATGCATTTTTGAACGCGTGCATGCCTCTGTTTAGGTTCATGCATGCAAATCATGCTCTCCACGTGGCCTCAGCACCTTCGGTTGCTTCGGCCGAACTTCAAATTCCCCATCCAACGTTTGCATGCATATTTTATTGCATGGTTAGGTTCGGTTGGTCCAGACGAACTAAATGGATGCTTCGGCTCGATTTATGGTGGCCGGGAACTCGAAATAGGTCGTCGGGGAGGCTCTGGTTCAGCGGCTGCTCGCGGGTGGCTTCAGGGAGGCCTCGGCTCGAGCTCGAGGTGGAAGACGAGCCACGACCGTTGGATCAGGTGTTTGAAATACATCGGACGGCCGGATTAGATCGCGGCACGCGACAGATGAGATGAGCGGCTGCGATCCAGCGCGCGATGAGACGGACGGCTCAGATCTGTCCCGGGTGAAATTTCCGCGTCCCACATCGAATCGGCGCGCGGTTTTTCCGCAGCTTATTACCCAAGCGCTCCCTCAACCCCGCAATTGAACTTCTCCCCTCTCGGTGCCGCCCCGCACCGAGTTCTCCCTGCGGGCGCGCTCTGCGCCCACTCTCTGCTCCTCGCGGGCACGCGACTAGCGCCCACTATGCACACACCGGGTGCGCGGGCTTCACCACCGCGTGCCCTCGGGGGATTATACACGGCCCCTGCCGCGCTCCTCCGGGCGTGCCCCAGGCGCCCATGCGGTGTCCTACGGGTGCGCCCCTGCCTCAAGGATGTTGCCCTGGCCTTGAGGGTTCCCCATGGGCATGGTGACCTTGAGTCCCACAAGTTCCTTGGGTGATACCTCGACTGGCCTCCTTGGTGGCTTATTTTTTGCTTAAGTATAGAACAAGTCCTTTGTGTAAAAACAAAGTGACCAAGTTCAAATGCCAAATGCCACAACTCTTCTTCTTAGCCATTCTTCATCTTCTTTATTTCTTCTTCTTCATTAGAATTCATCATCCTTCTTCAACATATAATCATCATTTAAGAATGGAATTCTTGAAGGTTCTTCCATCAACCGATGCTCCTGAATCAAAGATTTCTTCAATGTGCTTCATTGATCCAATTAGATATCAATTGGATCATCTTCATGTTCACATGCACTAAGTGATAGTGCATGGACTTCATTAATGCACATCATCCACTTAGGAGTTGTGGATGGAACTCCTTTCAACTCCTCATGCATTGTGAAGACAATGCATGGTCTTCAATCAATGTTGTGACAATGTATCTCCTTGATACACGTGCTTTGAACTTATGACCAGCTTAGCAATCGTCTGATTTTCATGGAGAATGTTTCAACCACACTTTCCAATACCACTTAGTGAATCTCCTAAGTGACATGCATCTTAGTACCATGGCCATTCTCCTTCATCACCATCACCATCACATCCTTTGACATTCACATCTTGACTCCTTGACATCCATTCATTCCAAGACAACTTCATGCCTCATTGACAACAAATGCAACACAATGCACTTCACACCTAATATGTTTAAAATATAAATAAATTCTTAATTCATGCTCATAACCTATTACAATCCAAATTCAATATCGAAGAAAACTAAATCAATTATCATACCTAGCATGTAACACCTTATATGCATGTATAACGATATAAAGAAGAAGTTTACACTCTTTAAACTAAATCATACATTATAATTCATAATATAAATAATTTATATATATGAAAAATTAGTGAATAAACTAAATAAATTAACAATTCATTTATTTAAGCATGAGATATGCATTTGTGAACAATTCATAAATAAGACAATTATAAACAATTTATAATTTATCTATGAATTATACACATTACATAATAAAATATATACAATAATTTTAAATTTATTTCTAACTTAAAATACTTCATATTAACATTTACATGGAATTTTACTTAAATATGTGATATAAAATTAAATATAAAAACTTTATATTCCAATTATGTAAAAAAATTACATAAACTAAATATTAAATATTTAAAATTATTTAAACTTTGATCATATCAATTATCAAAAACTCATTTCGATATGGTTTAAATAATTTATTGAATGAGGCTTTTAATTTGAACATTTCAAATTAAATAATTATGAAAAATTCATAATTTAAATATAAACTCATTTATATTTTATTTTATTTTTCAATTTATAAACCCTTAATAAATTACACTTATAAAATTATTTATACGCTTCATTTTTGAATTACAAGTCAAGGCATATAAATACAAAAAATATTTATTATTAACTTTTAATATTATGGATATTTATTTATTAAATGCTTCATAAAAATTTAAAAATTAATTATAAGCAATTTTTAATTAATAAATATATAATTTTTTATAAATTAAATAAATATCCCAAAATACCATTTTCTATAATTTATAAATTTTATAATTCAATTCACAATTAAGAATTTAGAAAAATTAATTTTTTATATATGTTGTATTTTATTGGACTTGGTTCCCTAGAAGAGGATATATTAGTACTTGATCACATGTTTTCATCATTAATAAAGTTTCTTATCACATCATGATTGTTCCTCTACATGAAATTTTTATTTGATAATGTTTTAAGAATATGCGTCACACTGAAAGGTCACGAAAGTTCCCCAATTTGATGATAACTTAGAAGTGCCATGAAAATATTCTTGAATATATGTTATATGTGCATATGATATTGTCTTAATGGATATATATGATTATAAATATCAATTTTAGGAGGCATATAATATATTTTGACACCATATCATAGTGTTCTACCATAGTAATATCCAAGATATGAGGTTATGAGAACAAGTCTGTCATTAATAAATTTTTATTTCCACATGTCATTGGATGTTACTATCAGTGGGCATGTGTATTGATCCTTATACTTTAATATTATCATTAATTAATATCAGGACTCATATACTTTGATGTATTGATAAAAACCATGATGAGATATGCTGGCAGTGAGGTAAGATATGTTGGTTACGTCACGAATGATATTGCATTAATGGATAAAGAAAGAAAGGATTTATCTTTTTTATCCATTGAAGGAAGTTGATATATAAAGTCATTTTATTGAAATGAAACCACCCACATAAATCCATGTCCATGGTTTTATGTGGGTGAGTTCATTTCTAGAAATTCAAAGAAAGAGAAATCGAGCATCAAGGTTGATGGAATCAGTATGCATCTTACTTGATTAGAGATATCACGATGAAGGGATTATATTAAATGGAATGAATTCATGTAAGGTTTGATATAATTTCAAAATTAAACTCTTTCTCTATGGGATACTTGACATGTTTCTAGATTCTAACCTTATACTTTAGGCAGTTATGCCTAATTCCACTGAGAAAGAAGACTAGAGGGACACACATTAAGTGTATAAGAAATCTCAGTTAAATTATAGTATTGAATTTAACAAAATATAATAAATAATATTTATTTTCAAGTTTCATGAATATAATATTTATTATATTTATAAAAAAATAATGCCACAATATTTATTTATTAAATAAATAGTCACGATTCAAGGATCGATAAATGTGGATGAGGGAAGGCATACTAAGTTTAATGGTCTAATTGGAATTGGTGTAAATGATATTTATATTCTTAATGTGTTTCAAATTTCAAGTTATTAATAATAATAACAATATTAATATTAATAATAATATTATTATTATATATAGGGTCATATAATAATTAAAAAGATAGAAAGGGTTTCGTGTGAAATTTTCCAACCCTAAACCTTCCATAATAAATATCTAATTATATCACCTTATGAAAAATGATTGGTTGTGCATAATGGATATAGTGATATTATCTCAAGTCCTAGAGATAGATAAAGATATATATATATATATATATATTAATATCCTCTCCTCATCTCTCAATCCAATTAGATAACATCAAGAGTTATTCCTCTATCAAGAATAATTCTCTTGTGGTCAACCACAAACAACATAAGCGATTAGGATCAGCCATGCTAGCACCTGAAAATTATATGGCATTTTTCAGAGATTGTAGTGAACATTTGGATCACTATTAAAGGGATTATACACTTGGATCCTAAAACAAAAAATATTTCAATGATATTTATTCTATTGGATCATCAATGAAAGCAGAATTATAAGTTAGAGGTAATTCCACATCAACCCATACATTAATTATAAATTACATGTGAGATCCTTCTATTCTGGTTTTGATGTTTTAATATAGTCAAGTAATCTACTTTTTTTGTTGAACATGATTTTTTTATCATGTGAATAAATTATTACATGTGATTTATTACTAAAAAGATGAGTTGATCATACTATTAATGGATGTTTCTTCTGCACCTGAAACCTACAAGTGGTATTAGATGGGTCACATGTTTAATTTAAAATTATTTATTATTCATTGATTGGTTTCATGTGTTTGAGTTTTATTTTTATTAAAATAATTCCTTTTAATATTTTACATCATCATATATTCCCTTTATTATTTCTTGATTTCATAATGAGTAATTAGTTAATGATTAAAAATGAAGAAGGATTTAATTATTACCATTTGGAGCTGCCAAAGGTCCTGCCTAAAAAAACTAGAGTATATGACATGTAATTTTTATATACACATTGTGTAGTTTTTTTTCATCTGTATTCAATAATAAATTCATATAGGTTCGATAAAAACAGATCATCATGTTGATCCAGACAGACTATCACATGGATTGAAGAACTACAAGCTGTGTAACCATTTTACATGAAGTGTATCCCATGTTATCTCATGATCAATAACATAGGGTGTACCAGTGAGCCTTGTATTGGATACACAGCATGGGTAATAATGATCTATGCAACTTTGAAGTCACATACTGTATATTTAAATTACACATTGTATACCTCAAGTTTGTCCATAGGTAGGAAACATGACCAATCCCAAAGTGTGTGTTGCAAACATAAGCAAGTGATACTACATGCCATGCATATTAGAAAAAATTATGTGTACCTCTAATGACTCCATAGTAGGAAACACATCTAGACCCAAGGCATGTTATGTAGAAATAGGTAAGAGAAGTTACATTCCTTGTAAAATACTACATGGCATGTATTCTTCTACACATAATGTGCCCATTTTTTATAAAGAAAAATTAAATATATAATTAAACCTATTCACATGTGTTTTATGTGTTATTTAATTTAAAATAAATTCCATGGATTAGTATTTATGATTATATATATTAAATTTACTTTCATGTTAAAAATTTGGATAAGCACACATTGTTTCCTCTAAGTATAATTGTGTACTTCATTATTTTAAATGAATTTAATTGATGATGGTGAATTGAGGATTCTTGGATAAAATTAATACAAATTTAATTAATTTTATTAATTCATAGCGCATTATCTTAATTAAGTAATGAATCAAAGTAATTGACAATAATATTTAAAATGTATTTTCGTTTTTTGATTTGTGATGATCATGAGATTAGACTAGCCCTTTGTTTGTGATTTTTTTCTTTTAATTTATTGTGGTTAAATTATTATTGATAGATTGGGAGTCATCCCATCCTAATTTTTATGTAAGGATTTTCATTCCCATGGTTTCATTTATGAAAACCCATTTTATCTAATCTATTGGATCCCCTCACATGTGAGTGAGTTAAAATATTATGTTAATATGGAGCTCCCAAGTGAGTGGAGGCGGTTTTAGTTAAGGATTTGAGGAAAAACCAATCAAGGTGATACATAGGAGAAAAAGGTGGAATGCTTCAACATAAACAAAATATAAGGTTCAAAGTGTTCCCCCTAGGGTCAAGGGTTATTTTATCATCCTCTAGATAAGCTAACCATTAGAGAATCTCATGATCATGCCACTTATATTTTATTTCTATCAGTTTCATGGTTATTATTTTTTTGATGTTGTGTGATCACCTAATAAATGAATTAATAAGAATGCAATATGAATTAAAATAAAACCAGATTATGCATAAATATTTTATCCAACATGGTTAATCATTTAACTAAAATACACTTAATATTAACAATGTATGTGAAAAGATAAAATAGTATTTATTCATAGAGATAAAAATCACTAAACTAAAACATTAAGTTGGAATATCCTCCCACTACTTAAGTTAGAAATGTACTCATAGTTAAAAGTTCTTAAAGAACCCATGTTGGGGTGCTTTCAATTATCATGGATCTTTTAACTTGAAGTTTTGGGTTGACTTAACTTCGTTCAAATAAAGGGTTGACTACCCAAGCATGAATTGATGTAACTAATAGTAAAATGTTGATAAAATATTTAAATAAGATTTTGGGATTGTGGAGTCCACTCAACATATCAAGGAACTAAAAATTAATGGAGTCAAAAAGTTATTCCTACCTAAAACCCCTTCAAATAACTTGTTAGGCCAAAGTATGGGTTACAAGAAAGGGAATATGGATCCTTATCCCTATAATATCTAAGCAACATGATATTATAAAACTAATGGTGAGGGTTATTAGGTTTTGAGAAATAGTAAGAGATTAGTGGAATTTAATTTAATTTTAAAGTTATTAATTTGTTTCTGTAATCGAAACAAGTACTAATTATCTAATCTTAATTTATAGAAATGGATAATCAAATGAACTAGACAATATTACTATGATATATACTATATAAGGATAACCTTATTTCTAATGTGAATTTTTAGGAATGGTATAGGTGCCTGCATGTTATACTATGCCATGAATGGAAATTATATGTGTTGGAAGCCCACTTCCTAAGTTCATTTCCAAAGAGGCCAATGGGGAAGAAATATCTATCTATTTTAAGCATGTTGATGATATTATGAATATCCAATATTTCATGATATCCCATATGTCCAATGATCTTCTAAATAAATATGAGGATATAGATGAACATAACATCATTTCTCACCTTAAGGATATTTAACAATAGAAGGTGAGATCATAGAGATATAAGAGCTATAAAGTATTATTCACATGAAAGATTGGAGATTCGGTTCCAACTTGGCCACATGTAATCAATATGATTGGATAAATTTATCCCCCAAATATCTTGGTTTTTATGATCCCTGATGAGATGTTCACATATCTCATTTTATCCTCATTGCCTAAGAACTTATCTATTTTTATTATAAATTATAATTTGAGAAATAGCGAGAAGACACTATCATAACTTCTTACTCTTATTCACCATGTTTATAAAGAAATGGGACATTACTAATCCATGGTAATTATAGTTAATAATAAGAGGAAGAAAAAGAAAAGGGGATGAAGATTCATTCTAAGTCTAAATATATAGATCACCATCCTTCCAAGAAGAAGAATATCTAGATGAAAGTAAAGGAACATGATGTGGAATATTTTTTATGTGTAAAGAAGGATCATTGGAAGAATATTTTCGCCTATCCAAAGAATCAAGGGGAATGTTAATGTTCATTATTTATCAATTTTAATATTTTAATATCTATATGTTGAGTATTAGATACTTCATGTTGTCCTCACATTTTTATCCAAATACAGGAACTAAGTATATTTCAAAAGGTTTCAAGAGGTGAGGTAGATATTTGGGATACCAATGGAGCAAGGATGACTACTCTAGCAATTGGATACTACCATATCACATTATAAACATGATCTATTTTTGGTTTTCAAGAATTATTATTACGTGCCTAGTGTTACCAATAACATTATTTCCATTTCTTTCTTAGATATTGATGAATTTATTTTCATCTTGAGAAATAAATATTTCTACTTTTATAAAGATAACATATGTTATGGTATGGAATATTTGAACAATGATATTTATGTATTAAATTAAAAAAACCAAATATTGGTAATTGATAATGAAACTAATACACATGACTCATATAACACCCAGTTGTGGAATCACCATCTTGTTCACATAAACAAAAATAATTTGAAAAATTTCTATCAAGATGGATATTTAGACTTCTTTAAGATTAATCCAATTGAAAGATGTAGCACTTTTTTACAAGGTAATATGGCCAAACCACCATTCAATAGTAAAGGTGAAAGGGCCAAAGATCTTATATAATTAGTACACATCCATGTGTGTGTAAATTTTTAAGTAGAAGCTAGAGGTGGATTCTAATAATTTATTAATTTTATCAACAACTTGAGAAGATATGGTTATATCTACTTGATGATGTATAAGTCTAAATCCTTTGAGAAGTTCAAAGAGTTTAAGAATAAGGATGAGAATTATCTTGGTAAGAAGATAAGGAATCTTAGATCAGATCAAGTTGGTGAATATCATAATAAATAATTTATCAACTTTCTATGGTAGTATGTGATTTTATCTGAACTAATTCCACCTTATATTCCATAGTGGAATAATGTTATTGAATAGAGAAACTGTACCTTATTAGACATGGTAATATTGATGATGACTCACACAATCCTTTCTTTATAATTTTGGGGATATGCATTATAAAAAATGTCATACTTACTAAACCTAGTACCAACTAATGTAGAAAAAAATATTCCCTTCAAGTTATAGAGGTAAAAGAAACCCATTTTGTCACATGTGCATGCATGGGGTTGTGATGTGTTTGTTAAGGATAGCTCAAGCAACAAACTATAACCCTGAGGCATAAAGTGTATCTTTATAGAGTATCCTAAGGAAATAAGGGGATTCTATCTATACATATCTTCAAACAAGAAAGTAAATGTCACAAGAAATTTCATATTTCTTAAGAGGGATAACATCCTAAAGGAGGATAGTGGGAGAAAGATTGAATTTTCTAAACTTTATGCTCAAGATATATAAGAGTTGGTACATGAATAGATTCCATAGGTCCCCATAGAAGATGTTGTTCCAGAAACATAAGTACTACATAGGATCACTAGAGAGGTAAGAGAACTACATAGATATGGTTTTATAGTCACTGATGATGGCGACTCATTATTAGTTGAAAATCATGATCCTCACCCCTATAATGAGGTATTAGAGAGATCAGAAGCTGCAAGATAGAAAGAATACATGAATTATGATATGGATTCCATGTATTGAAACCAAGTTTGGGTTTTGACCAATCCACCAATCGATGTAAAAAATATTGGGTGTAAATGGGTATTCAAGAGAAAGATAGGCATATAAGGTAAATTGAATACTTATAAAGAATGGATAGTGGTTAAATGGTTTAGAAAACATCCAAGAATTGACTATGAAAAAACATTTCCTCTAGTTTTCATGTTTAAATTCATTATAATTTACTTACTATAGCAGCTTAACATGACTGTGAAATGTGTCGAATGGATGTCAAAATAAATTTCCTTAACAATAACTTTTAAGAGGATGTGTATATGATGAAACTAGAAGGGTTTGTAACTCTAAGAAATTCTAAAAAGGTATGAAAGTTGTAGATATCCATCTATAGATCAAATCAAGTATCCAAGTCATGGAACATTTGATTCGATGAATCCATAAAGTAACTTTGTTTCATTAAGAATTAAAGTGATCCATGTGTTTTTAGATAGTTTAGTGGGAGTATAGTTGTTTTCATAGTAGTATATGTTGGTAACATATTACTAATTTGAAATGATATACTAGCCTTATAATAGGTTAAGGAATGGTTGATAAAGTTTTTCTCTATGAAGGAATTAGGTGAAGAAACCCATATTAAAGGGATCAAGATCATGTGTTATATATCTAAGAGGCTACTTGTACTAAGTCACAATATATACATTGACCATATATTAAAGAGGTTTAGTATAGAAAAATCAAAGAGAGGATTGGTTCTAGTGTCACATGGTAAACAACTTTCCAAGAAAATATGTCCTTAGACATAATAAGAAATAGAGAGAATGAGTAAGATCCCATATACTTCTATGATAGGATCTATCATATAAACCATGTTATACATGAGGCTTGGTGTTTCATATGATTTGAGAATGGTAGGAAGATATCAAGCTGACCCAGGTGAACAAAATTGGACTATTGTCAAGGCTAACCTTAAGTACATGCGATGAACATAAGATACAATCCTGGTGTTTGGAGGATATCGTGAGCTAGTCATTATGGGTTATACAAATTATAGTATTTAGATAGATAAAAATGTTCTAAATTCATATTTTTTATATGTTTTTTATATCAATGGAGGAGCTGTGAGCTAAAAGAGTCTAAAGAAGCCAGTTGTCACTAAATCTATAGTAGATTTTGAGTATATTGTGGATTCCAATGCATCCAATGAATCAATTTGGATTTGAAACTTTTTATAAGAGCTTGATGTGGTGTCTAGTGGTAGATACCCTATCACAATTTATTGTGATAACATTATATCAGTGGATCTATCTAAAGAGTCTATGTCACACTAAAGGAAAAATCACATACTTTATATGTTTCATCTATTGAGGGAATTTTCTCAATGAGGTGAAGTTACAGTGAGTAGAGTATCCATGAATGAAAACATGGAGGAACCCTTGAACAAGGATTTATCTTCACAGAGGCATAAGTATTATGTGAGAGCTAGTGGAGTAAGAGATTTTATCAGCTGGCTCGTGTGAAAGTGGGAGTCTATTGGAGTTCTTTCCCTAGAACCGACTATATTTGTACTTGATTATATGTTTTTATTATTAATAAAGTTTCTTATCACATTATTATTATTCCTTTAAATGACATTTTTATATAATATTATCTTAAGAATATGTATCATACTGAAATTTTATGGAAGTTCCCCACCATACTGAGAGACTAGAGTGACACAATAGTATTCTTGAATATATGTTTTATACCTAGATGATATTGTATGATGAGACATAAAAGATACAAGATATCAAGGTTATAATGCTCATAAGACATTAAGACACCTTATTATGGTGTTCATAATTGGTAATCTCTAAGATAGGAGGTTATGAGAATAGACCTGTTATTAGAAAATCCATATTTCTATGTGTTATTGGATGTTCCTATTAGTCAATGTGTATATTGATCTGTTGAATTTAAGATTATCATTAATGAATATAATGAATCATGTATTTTTTATGTATTTATGGAAACTATGAATACATATTCTCATGATGAGGTAGGATACATTAGGTACGTCATGAATGATATTGAATTAATGGATAATGCCAGAAAATATTTTTCCCTTTGTATGTTAATGGAATTTGATATCTCAAGCCCTTTGATAGAAATGAAGCTTTCTACATAAATCCATGTCCATGGTGTTCGGTGGGTGATTACATTTTTAGAAAGTCAAATAAAGAGACATCGATCATAAAGGTTGATGTCACTAGAATGAAACCAAATTGATTAGAGATATCATGATAAATGGATTATATTACATGGTATGTGTTTATGAGATGTTGAATATCATTGCAACATTAAATTCTTTCTCTACAGGAGACTTGGTGTATTGATAGATTCTAACCTTGGACTTTAGACAGTTATCCCTAATTCCACTGAGAAAGAGACCTAGAGGGTCACACACTAAGTGTATACATAATCTTTTTTAAATTTTGGTATTGAATTTAAGAAGATATAATAAATAATATTTATTCAGGTTTTGGTTGATTGTCATAATTTAATCACACATTTTTTGAAAGAATAAGTGAGTTAAATAATAATAATAAATATTTATTTTCAAGTTTGGTGAATATAATATTTATTATTTTTATTTACTAATAATATAGTGATATTTAATTATTAAATAAATAGTCATCATTCAAGGATCGATAAATATGGAAGAGGGAAAGAAGACTGAGTTTAATGTTCAAACTGTAAATGGTATAAATGATATTTATATTATTACTGTGTTTAAAAAGTTATTTGATTAATAATAATAATATTATTATTATTATACATGGGGTTATCTGATAATTAAAAATATGGAAAGGGTTTATGTGAAATTTTCCAACCCTAAAACTACCCTAGTAAATATCCAATTACATAACTTTCTAAAAAATAACTGTTTTTCACAATGGATAGAGTGAGACTATATAAATCCCTAGAGAGATATCAAGATATCTAGAGTGATCCCCTACCCTCCTCTCTTAAGCCAATTAGAGAACATAAAGAGTTCTTCCTCTCTCGAGAATAATTCTGCTGCGGTCAAATGTAAACAATGCAAGTGACCAGGACCAGAATTGTAAGCACCTGATAATTCTATGATGTCATTCAAAGAATACGGTGCATGTGTGGATCACTAATAGAGGTATTATACACTTGGATAATATAGTGTAATGATGGTGCAATGAGATCTTTTCTACCATATCATCAATTAAATTAGAATTACATGTTATAGGTAATTGTGTATATGCGTATAAATTAATTATAAATTACATGTGACATCCTCCTATTCTGGTTCTGGAATTTTAATCTAGTCAAGTAATCTACTGTTTTCATTGAAAATTACATTTTGATCATGTGAAGAAACTATTAAATGTTATTTATGACTAAAATTTGAGTTGTTAATACTATTAAAGGACACTTACACTGCACCTAGAACCTATATATTTTACAATTTAATCTATATCATATAATAAGGTAAGGTTTTTAGCCTATATCATTTTTTATAACCAATAGATCATGTCATACAAATGAAATCCCAAATTATCCATCGTATTCAATGATTTCACCATATCATAAGGTGCAACATGGTGCTTGTCCTATTCTGTAAATTATGATTGATGGGTGATATCCACTTCAATAGCTGGTGGAGTCTTATTATATAATTGGATCAATATGGTATCTATAATATGAGGAATTGTTTTGTTCTAAATGAACAACATTATTCGGTGTAATCATAAGTTATAAATCCTCATGTTGTATGTTAAGACATGAAGAAAACTAAAGAATTTCACTATGTTATTTGTTATGATTTCACATATCATACAAGATGATCCTATAATGACACACAATATCATATATCATAAAAACAAGCATAATTAAAAATGAATACCATTTCTTATGATATCCAAAATCGTATAGCATGCCACATTTCAAATTCAATTTCATATTTAATGATAGGAAACAAAGCACCCAATTCTTCTTCATTCTCAAACATGATTTTGAGAATCAAAAAACATAAAAAAGCTCTAATACCACTGAAGGGTTTATATGGATTAAAAAAACTTATTTGAATTAGTGAAATACATCATAAAACACATTTGTAAGATCACTATGCTATGTAAAATCAAAATCATGTATAAAAAAAATTAAAGAATGTATACCTTACACTGAAGAAGGTTGTTGTTATTGTCTTCAGTCAGTGATCAATGAAGATCACTAAAAACATCAAATGGAAAATTCCCTCTATGGTGTATACATGAGTTGATCTAAATAACCAAATTCTCGAGCATGAACCTCCTAAAAAATATAACATGATATTAACTTTGGTAAAAAATCATGGAGAAGTAGAGAGATTCAACAAGGAGTATTGATAGAGAGAGATTAATAAATAATCAAATGAATAAACTACACACATGAAAGTGGTGTTTTTATTTTTATATAGACCTTAAGGATGTTCCCTAAGTGTCCATTCATTTTCTCATATGTTACTCAATGTATGAGTAATGTCTTTCTCATTTATACATTTATCATATAAATGAATCATTGATTCTCTATATGTTATATACATTATTGATATCCCATGTGGAAGATAATATGAATATGAATATTTAAAATTTAGCTGACTCAATGAATCAAAGGACTTTTATATGAATTGTACCATGTGATTTATTGTATTATAACAATATAATTTATCCAAGTCATACAATATGACCAATATTGGTAGTGGCATGATATTCACATATCATGATTTATGATATTCCATGATCCAAGGCATATAATATGCCTTTGATTCATGTATATAATACCTTATAACATGATCATATCATAAAATATGATATAACTAAAAAAATATCACGATTTACATTATCTTTAGGGTTTAATTATATTAACTTTTTATCCAAAAAAGGTGTTCTAGAAACCCCACCTTGAAGAAAAATAAAGAGAATAGAAGAAGAGAGAGATTTGAATATGTGATAATGAATTCTATTATACATAAATGAGGTCCAAAAACTCTAGTTTATGTGTCCTATTCATTGAATAGAGAGGTCTTATAGAGTATAAAATTTCATACATTATGAAATGATTAAACTTTGGCCTCCACCATTATAACACTTCAAAAGAAATCCTGTTTAAGTAATCTGATTATTAAACTCCCTTTACAACCAATAATATATCTAAAAATCATCACATTATATGTCAATAATCCGAATAAGACTGATAATCATTGTAGTAATTTTTTCCAAATGATATCATATATCATTCCAACATAATCACCACAATGTAGTTTCAAGAACCACAATCAAGCATAAACCACATCAGGGTGAACCTCACCACATCATGTTTTATGATTTAGTGAACATTTATAAAAATATCTTACTTTTAATAAATCCTCATAGACTATCAAAAATCCTAAAACTCTTTGTGAATCAATCCAAACTCTTTTAGACATGATTATCTTATGAAGTCTCTCAAATTCTGGAAAAACACTTTATACCAAGACTAATCATAATTTAATAACCTATTATATAACCCTATGGGCCTTTGAAACATTGAAAATAATTATGTATTCTATAATCCATAATTGTAAGAAAAGATAACCTTTTAGAAAAACTACATTACTACTCAGTCTAAAGATAATCCTAACATGATCTCAATTAAAAACAATCATATCTACAGATGAAAATGTTTTCCACAAGATGTATCCCTACACATCATATGAATAATTATATAATCCATTTTTTCAATAAATTTAGTGACCAATGGACATAGAAAATATCAATATAGTATAGGTGAACTCATATATTTAGGATTCTATGAAATAAACAGACCAAATTGAATGAATACATCACATGTCCTTTTTAGCACCCTCATCCTGGTCGGCCCAAACAACTTTGAGCTAGAGGGTACTATGTGACCTCAGAAACACCTCACTATGTTCCAAAGGCCATCATATAGTATTAAGGGTCTATAGATACCATGGGGGAGACTATACACTGTATTAGATAACCATAAATAATAATGGAGGCAAGACAAAACATCATCTAGAATCAACAAAAAAAATATATGATACAATTATAGGCTAACCATAAGAAATAATCATCACATTAAATAACAAAATATAAACCTATTGAAATTTCATACAATGAATGTATCAAAATTAATATCACTCGATGGGATAATAATTTATTAAAAATCATCCGAAAATATATAAATTAATAAATACAACAAAAAATATAGACCTAAGTCTTCACTGGGTCACATCTATTAATCCTACCATATAACCCACTTATTAATTGATAGAAAATACATTGGGATTACTTTCATCCTTGAACATGTAGTCTTCATGTCCATCGGGGTGCACATGTAGGGTGTGAGTAAAAAAATTAGTAGGCTACCAACAATGATGTCCTTAAACAAATATGATTATATATATGTGTAAATGCATAATATGATATGATGAAATGAAAATCATAACCATAATGAGCGTCATATCACATGGTACTAAACCCACACCTGTATTAATGAACATAATTGCCTCGACCGATGCTAAAATTGGATGGGTATTCCAATAGTATGATCATAATCAAAATTGAACAAGTTATCACCTCTTGTATTCAAACATAGGTGAATGAAGTATTGCTATTGGTGACAAGTCTAAGTGAATGGGTCATCACCACTTATTAAAAACAAGACTAGGTGAATGGATCATCACCATAATAGGTGACTTTGAGTGAATGGATCCTCACCACTGAACACAAGATTAGATGAACTGTTTATCACCACAATCCATCATATGGTGAATGATAAAGAACCATAATAACCTTAAAATGAATAAATTTTTAATATATCAACATATCATGAGGGAATGGGCTATCACTACTCTATAACTATGGGTGAACAATAAATTTACTAGTATATCAAAATAAAGGTAAACAAGACATTAACATAATAAAAAACATTATAAAGGTGTTCAGTTTATCACCGATGAAGAAAAGGTGAATAGATCATTTCCATAATAATGAACATCATAAAGGTGAATGGGTTATCACCTACATCAAAGCAAAGGTGAACAAGATATCACCATAATAATAAACATAATAAATGTGAAAAAGTTATCACCAACATCATAATAAAGGTGAATGATCCATCATTATAATAATAAAAATCATTAAAGTGAACAATTCACACTCAATTATTTTGGAGGGAACAATACTTATCTAAATGTAGACCACATGATATCTCTATTAACTTGGACTAAATAAAATGTGATAAATAAAAACACACATTTTCTCTATTGATTTTAATTTGTTCAAGATCATCACCATGAGCTTGATAAATATCATAAATAAATATCCAATATACTTCTTACTCATAGAGAATCCATGGTATTTGTGAATCTATTGCTACTTGGGAAGGATCCTCTATTACTCATGATTTTCTAGAACCATGGGTTAAATATGAAAATAGATATATATAATGAGAAAGATATATTCAATTTTAGGATAATTTGCAACATACTAATGAATAAAAATCACAAACCACAAGCCTCTTTATATATATATATTCATGGAATATCCTTGGAAACTAATTGTTAGATAATTAAGGAGAAAATATTCATAAGTTAAAACATTTATAACATAAGATTATTCATTTGTGATTAATTGTTTAACATTTAAACAATTAATTTGGATATTAAAACACCTCATATTATCATCATATGGTAATCAAATTGATTATGATAGCTAGGTGTAGAAGAAAGGGGACCTAACCATACATTATTTCACAATATGTAAATTGTTATGAATTGCACAAAGATGTAGAGACATTCACTATGATATGGTTTATCCTAACACAGACCATGATGTGGTATAAAACACTTTGTCATGGTTTGACATCCAATGTACATTTCCAACAATATCCCACTTATATTAAAACCTCATTAACTTAGAATTTTTTACCTTATGTTAGATTATATGTAAAAAATTGTGAAACCATATCCAAAATTCCTCTTGGATATATTTTAAAAATACTTTTATAAAATATATCATTAATTTTCACCTCATGTTTCATCATATGAAAAAACTTTTGAAAATACTATCAAAACTTAATTTTTATATCCTCTAAAATAATTTTGGGATAATCTTTAATGTTTTATAAAAACAATTTATAAAAAAAATTAATCCTTATTCAAAAAACCACAGAGGGTAACCCCATAATATTTTATAGCATAGAAAAAAATTATTAATTACATAGTATATAAATTAATGAAAAGAGTGGTATCTAGAAAAGTATAAATGATACTAAATTTAAAAAGGGATTTTGAATGATATTTATAAAAAAATATATCTCTATACCCATATCCAATAGATGTATTATATACATGTATTCATACTCATATAATCCATCTGTATAAGACATTGAGGGACCATGATACATAGAGTGTTTCAATCCCACATATCCCATTCATATGTTCTTGATTCTACAAGTATATACTAATTATATATATTAACACGTCACATGTCATTTACCTAAGTGGATGAGAACATCACATTCCCCTCATCAAAATAGATAAACACATCACATGTACCACGTCTAGGTATGTCCATACACTTTCTTAGTCTATCTCGATTAAGTGATCAAACTTCATACTTATCATATGAATTGAAAAATTCTATATTGGTTATGCCTAAGCTGATGAAATGTTCAATAAAATACCCAAACCCCCCTCGATTAGATAAACCTAAAGGATAGCATAATAAAGGAATAAAATTAATGAGGTTCTCATTATAGGTATATTTCTAACCAAAATTATGAGTATTAAATAGGAAACATGCACCCCAATTATACCAAAGACATAATGTATGACACTCCAAGTGGTAGACATGGTAGGACATCCAACACAAAAAAGTCATTTTGTATCTTATGATCATATTATATAGCACTATATGAAATCCCACCCATCATAACCTACAATAATCCATAATGAATATCATTTAAGGATAAATCAAATTCATACTTTAAGAGGTCAATTATCATTTCACTTTATGAATATATGTATCCAATATTATAGAATGATAAAGAATATACTTCCTTTGTATATTTTTTGATGCTTTATACTAAGATCATTTTGTCAGATTATGATGGAAATGTTGTAATCTAGGTCCCACATCCCCTCTTTAAAAATGTGGGTGTCCTTTCACCACTGGGGTGATGTTGATGAAACATTTGATCCAAATCAGAGGATTAGAGGTTGAAAACTCTCTCTGATGATATTGTTTCTTATTTAAGGAAATCCCTTATAAATTTAATACATTCTTGTGAATCTCATTCCCAATTCCAAATTTATATGGACATTAGTTAATTAAATCACTTACTTCCTTAGTAAGGTGAAGAACTTTGGTAGTAGAGGATAAGTCTGTTGGAAATATTTTTCATCTATATGAGTACAAAAATATATACTCATAATGTTATGTAATACCTTGGGTGTATGTATGAGTTCAAATTTTCAAGGATAAGTTTGAATTTTCAAACTAACGAGGGTTCCTTTTCAAGAATCGGGTGTCAGAGGACTATTCTGAAGTTTTAGAAACCTCTAATAGATGTTTTTGGATGAGGTTTTAGGGTTAGTTGGCATCCAAGAGTAGAGATAAGGAATGAGTGATAATTTGGGTGGCCAAGGCAATGACCTACAGCCACCAGTTAGCCACTAGCTAGGCTAGAGGTACATCTAGCTAGCAGGAGTCCACTAGATTACTAGTGGAGTTTTTAAGGGTTATAATTAAAATTCGACCCCCAAGGGGTTTATAGGTATAACCCCTATTTTACTCTATTTTTTGGATCATGCAAACCAAGGAGGATCTCCCCTCTATTCTCTTGGTTCTCCCTTCACATGGGGTAATATTGGGGTCTATTTCTTGGTTATCCTTAGTAATTTCATCTTATCAGTGATCTATCTCCTGATACTCATCATCACTCTATAATTTTTGGATCTCCTAGTTAGGGATTTGAGGGATGATTTCACAAAATCATGATAGAATCATCCTGAGATGATGGGGCTTTCATGTTACCTTGAAAGAGGATGTCCTAAGATAATGATTTCACACTGTCTCCCAATACTATGATGGAGGTATGTTTCCTTATGAGTTTTTAAAGTGTTTGGGTGAAATTATATTTAATTTATTATGATATTGGTTCTTATTAATATTTATTTAGACTAGGTTAGTGATAAGAGATTGGAACATACCTCCTAAGGAGGGTTAGTCTTAGTTTAAGTGCTACAAGAGTACCAAGTGAGTAAATTTTCATTTATGACTAAATAATATAAGTTAGTTATTTATTGAATTTTTTTAATTAATTATAATTTTAATATAATTAATTAGTTTGGGTTATTTGGATCTGATATAATATCGTGGGTGGTTTGGGAATTGGTCATTGGCATTGGATGAACTCATGCAATGGGTTACAAGGCTAGGAAATAAAATTAAAAGAGGCTTCACATGTGGCAGGTGGTCCCTTTTACATTTACCCATAGTATCACCTTAATTTTAGTGGTATGTTCTATGTCATACCAGTTTGGACATACATAAAACTAATTTAAACTAAATATTTTTAATAATAACCTCACCATAGTTTAGTTGCCCTTTTATTTTCCTTTATTTTAAATGTAATGTGGTTCCATGTGGGATTCCTTAGCAGCGAGTAGAGTATGGGTTTTAAAAAAAATATTGTGAAATTTTAATTGATTATCCACTGAATGAGGATAATATTAATTGTTAATATATAAAATATTTATGTGCTTTATTATTCATAAAAACCATTTTAGTGCATTTTACACTTTGAACATTGATTCACATTATGTTTGTAATTCCATCTTAAAATGCACTATTACATGGTACATTTTTGAACACCTCATAAAATAAAAAATGGCCTTGATTTTATTTTCATATTTAATTTTAAGGTTTCTCATTACATTGTTAACAATTCATACTTTTGGAGTATTGGAAGATTTACATTGGAAGACCACCAAAATGGGCTTTCATAGAAACACATTCTGGGAAAAGTAAATTGGATAACATCCCAATAAAAAGACCATAGTGGCTAGGATCCAAGACCAATGATTTTAAAAATTTAACTGAAGATAAAGGACATCTTGGGGAACATTTAATTAATAAATTTCCAAATATAATTCAGATGTTTGAATGATGTTACATGTGGACCCAGTTGGAGATAAAATTTTGGGCTAGATTCTATGGCCCAGAAAAATAGCCCACCATTTTACACATATAGTTAGGGAAAATCTGGAGCATCATTGTATTATTCTATGGCCTACTCTAATTCTTCCATATAGAAGATCATTTAGTCACTTCTGTTTGGTGTATGCAAGCTGGATTCCACCTCAGGTCAAGAGTGGAAAAGTCTAAGTTCCATAGGCTTTCCATCACCCTAAGCCTACCATACTCAAGTGGGATGACTTTAACTATTGGAAGATCAACCCAAGGCCCCCAAAATTCCTATTTAAGGTAGTGGTGTCGGAGGATTTAATCATATTTTATGTTTTCTTTCATTGTAGTGTTATGCTACCACTGTTCCTTTGTAATGTTTTTCTTCATTTGTAAGTTGTTAAAATCATCTTAGTTTTCAATAAAGATTCTTCATATTCTCTATTCCATTCTTCTTATTATCACATTGATACCATTTATTTATGTTGTGAGTTTATTCATACCAAACCTTATAAAATATTTCACACAATGGTGGAGTGATTGTTTTCTCTTCATTGTTTTTTTACTTCTTCAATTCCTCTCTCATGAGTCTACGTCCCGCTTCCATTAAAATCATAGCATCAATGGAGGGATAACCCACTTATGGGTTGATCCAAGGGAGTATCAAGGGGCTGTATTGGATGTTATTTATTACCCCATTAATATTTAATCACTTATTTTAATTGAGATTTTTATTTTATGGTTTTAAAACTTCTTCGTCCTTGTTGAATTTTAAGGCCACATACTTCAAGTGCTAATACAAACCTTTACCTTGGAGTGCTCATAAATTTGATCCTCTAAGTTGATAGGTGATTAGTATTATGGTGTGTTGGTATAAAACTAGTAAGTGATGAAGTTTTTTGATCTTATTGGATAAAACCATCTCAAATATAAAAAATTGAAATCATTAAAAAATAATTTCATCCAATCCACCCCTTGTAATAACCTAGGATCAACCCTTCTCATAATTTGATTTCACTTAAGTCAAATAGTGTTCACTTAAACCTATCTAAAATAAACCCAAAGTTGTCCACTTAATATCCAAAATCAGTCCATAGAATGTTCATGTCTATAGGTTTCTTCTTAGGTCTCTGAGGAATCAATAACCCAAGCTACTCAACATTGGACCGCTTGACCCTAAAAACTTGGGTAAATTTGGGAGAGACCAAATTTTGGCACCATTTCTGGGGACCCAATTAAGTCATCTAAACACCCATTCTATTATCCCATATTTATTATATTCTAATTTAAATTATCTTATATTTTTCCTTTCTTGTTTTTTTTCTTTTGGCGTATGTCCGCCTACACTCGTGACCAATCAAACTGTCTAGTTAGGGTGGATAATCTTGGTGTCAGGGAGTCAAGTACACCAAGGGAACTCTTTCCATTAGATCCTAATCTTCCTAATACTCCAGAGTAAAAAATTTATCCCATTTAAATGGAAGGACTTCCAAGAAACCAACTCATAAACCCAGGTGAGAACCAAAATGGAAATTGAAATGTGGCAACCCTAAACTTGGGGAATGTAGTCGATCAAACCATGATTGACTACCTCACACCTACCTGGAACAATAAACCCTCATGAATTAGACACAATTACCTATGATATTACAACTACATCTTTAAACCCCATGTCCAAAATCACCTTCCCACATTCCATGGAATGGAGTCCGAGATACCCTACCTTCACGTCAAGGAGTTCAATGACATTGTAGAAACCATGTGTCCCCCACATCAACTGGAATCAGCTAAGATGAGGCTATTTAATTTTTTTAAAGGATTGATATAAAAATTGGATAAAAAATTTGATACCATCATCCATAAACTCTTGGGACTAATTACAAAAAGAATTATAAAAAAAATACTTACCCCACCACAAAAAAAATCCACTTAAAATGAGCATCCAAAACTTTTTTGAAAAAGAGGGAGATTCATTCTATGAAACATGGGAGAGGTTCAAAGACACCCTAAATATGGTTCCACACCATGGTTTTTCTATTATTGAACAAGTGAGAATTTTTTATGAAGGGTTGGTCCTGGGGAATAAACAATTCATTAACAAGATGTGTAATAGTACCTTTAAAAACAAATCCCAAAAATGATGTATACTAGTATCTAGATTTCCTTGATAAAAAAAACATGGGGAAAATGTAACATACCAGGTAAATAAAGAATAATACATTTTCATATTTATTAATATTTTCAAATTAAATATTAATTTTACTTCAAAGGGGTTTCTATGTTCGATAGCGTACCCGATACGCAACAACGAGTTTCTTTGAAATCTTACGTTGCACACTAGTAATATAATAATATTATTTTAAAAGGTAGTTAACACGTAGACGTTGTATTGGCGGGAATGAATATAAATAACTAAAATATGATTATATATGTTTGTTAAATGTTTTTACATGTATCCAATAAAAGATAAAGGCTTAAAATAAGAAAATAATTCAATTTTAGGCATAGATACTCTAATATTCACTAAGAGGCCGACTTATCACCTTTTGATGGAGAACCCTATTTAAATATAGTTTTGTAAACTATTATACATTTTATTGGACCAAATAAAATTCTTCTTTAGAATCGGGACATCAAAATTTACTTTGTGTAAATTTTTGGTATTTTTCCGATAAAGTTCATTTTTAATGAATAGTCAAAAATATTGTATTTTAATTCAAAACCTCTTTTTTAATATAATCTATTTATATTATTAGATTATCTTTTGAATTGGTTTTAAAGTTAAATTAGAATATATTTTTACCATTTAATACAATGTTGGTCATTGGAATTAATTTCACTTTGAAATTGGACTTAAACAAGTGTCAATCTTTTGATAGATATTGCGTCTTAAAAACACGCTATTTGTTTTGACAGCGGGAATTAATTATTAAATTAATTAATGAAACTTATATGTTTTGAATTTTGTAAAAGAGACATCATTTTTGAATTCGGAATATCAAATATATCTTAGGGTGAATTTTTGGTATTTTTATGAAAAACTTCAATTTTTGATGAATAGTGAAACCACTAAGTGGTAGTTAAATAAACTGATTTTTTGTTTAAATGAAACTTTACCACTTTTGTGAATTTAATTTCAAAAATATGACATAAATGGTTGGAATTAGGAAGTAAAATTTTGTTCAATGAGATTAAAATAATTTTTTGGTGAATAATAACTTTTAAGTTTTATTAATCGCGATTAGAGGTAATTAGTGTAATTTAAGGTAAAAATAATGTTTTAATAATATGAAATTACCTTGACACATGTCCTACCCTTATTGGATGTGTCATGGCCGACCAAGACAATCCATGTGTCAACTTGGGGACCCCATGGAGCTACTTGGGTAAGAAAATGACCTTAATAACTTTTTATTTAAAGTTAAAATAAAAATGTCACAAACATTATTGTTTTACTACAACAATTTTTACATGGGATTATACAAGTCATATTTTTGACTATAATTATTAATGATAAATCTAAAAATATTTCCTACATCATGATATATTTTTTATAATTTTTAGACCTTAAATAAATTAAATTTTTTATGACACCATGATGATGTAGTGATTACCTCATTATTTAATGATTTAAATAAAATGAAAAGATAATGTAAAATCTAAGACCTAAACTTGTAAAAAACCTATTGGATGTGTGTATTTCGAACTCTTATCACCTTATCCTCTAAATATATAATCGTGGGACCTTTAAAATCTGAAACTCATTATATAATAAAGTAACCTTTTATAACTTTCCAAGAGTGCCACTACTGGAAATCATGCTTTTCCCAACGCTTGTATACCAACGGTTCTTTGAAACCGTTGGTATAGGTAATATTTACCTATGGTTTTCATAAAACGTTGGTAAAAATATGTAAAAATTGTGTTTTCCCAACGGTTTGATGAAACCGTTGGGAAAAATGGGTAAAAAAGAGTTTTCCCAACGGTTTAGTGAAACCGTTGGGAAATATGAAGACTCATATACCAACGGTTCTATAGAACCATTGGTATATATGGTATTAAGATTTTTTTTCCAATGGTTTTTTGAAACCGTTGGGATAAAATAACTTTCCAAATGGTTTTTTAAAACCGTTGGGAAAGAAAATCCCCAAATATCATCGATCTGCAACTCCAGACATCTCGAAAATTTTTCCCTAACCGAGACCTGGACGCACCCTCTCAAAGGTTTGCCTCAAAATCTCGACGCAAACGCTACTTCCCAACACAGCAGGTCTGGTTTCCAACAATTGTTTCTTCCTCTTTAAATCAGTATGTGTGAGTTCATTTATTTTAGATTTGTTCTTCCAGTTTAAATCGGTTCGTGTGTGTTAATTTATTTTAGATTTGTGTATTATGATCCCCTTACAAAAATAAGGCAAATATAATTTTTGGTTACGGTTCGAACCCTACTTCCCAACCTGCTCTAGAGGTTTCTAACTCTAATTTCAAACGGGACATCTATCTTTGACTCAAGAAATTTTTGTTCTTCCATTCTAAATCGGTAGGTGTACCTTCATTTATTTTAGATTTTTTCATTCCATTTTTCTACAATGTATTGTGTATCATGATTCCCTTATGAACACAATCAATATATTATTTTAAGTTGTGGTTTTGTTATGATTTATCTGTATTGAATAATTTTGCTTGATATTGAAGAGGTCAATATGATCCTGAGTTATTTTATCCTTGATTTATTTTAAATTTAAAGTCTATTGACTTGATTTCATTGGTTATCCATAAATACAGTTAGGGTTGTCCAGGTGGGGTGGGGGGGGGGGGGTAAGGATGTCCAAGTGAGGTGGGGGGGGGGGGCTGGGTTGTCCAAGTGGGGTGGGGGTAGAGCTGTCCAAGTGGGGTGGGGGGGTTGGGTTGTCCAAGTGGGGAATGAAGATCATTAGAGTGTTGGAGAAAATGTGGTTGCTACAAACAATATGGAAATCGGCTTGTGCAACGCGGCCTAAGTTACAACTTGCAGGTATTGTACTTTATTTTTTTCTGGAGGGTTTCAGTGTAAATGCATTTTGGAATGATCATTAATATTCATTGTCTTTTAGGTTTTTTTGACAGCTGAGGGGAAAGGGTGGGGTCTTCAGACATTGGAGGATATGTTGAAGGGTGACTTTATGGGAAATTACATCTTATATTTTTGCAACATTTCCATAGTATCTAACATCTAACCAAATGGCCTCTTTTCCTTTTAAGCTCCCCGAACCCAGATTGTGATTGGGGTTCGGGGAGCTTGAAGGGAAAAGAGGCCATTTCTCCAACATATTCACACACAAAATCACCCTTCGACATATCCTCCAATGTCTGCAGACCCCACCCTTTCCCCTCAGCTGTCAAAATAACCTAAAAGACAGTGAATAGAAATGATCATTCCAAAATTCATTTACACTGAAAGCCTCCAGAAAAAAATAAAGTACAATACCTTTAAGTTGTAACTTAGGCCATGTTGCACAAGCCGATTGCCACATTATTTGTACCAACCACATTTGCTCCAACACTCTAATGATCTTCATTGCTTCATGTCTCTTATACTCTTCCAGAAAATCTTCTCTAAGCAGGTCAACTATTGTGTACGCATACTCACCTTCAAATTCATGGGTGAAAATACAAGGCACAGATGAAGATAAAAAATTTCCAAAAAAATTTGACCAATGTAAGTATTTAATGGTACCTTTATGCTTTGAAGTGTCAACCCCACCTCCATCCGAGGCCTGGTGTGACCACCAAAAATTGAAGTGTCTCAGATTTATTTGAAATGGACAACATTTTAATTGAAAACAAATACTGGCATACAGAAAACTGACCAAATGAATTTAGATTCTGTTGAAACTTTAGGAAAACATTCTATGAGTCATTTTTGACATGTACAAGTAAACCCCGCCTCAATCCGAGGCCAGGTGTGGCCGACACCACTCAAAGTGTCTCAGGTTTATTTGAAATAGACAACATTATAAATGAAAACAACAACTGACATACGAAAAACTGACTAAACACATTCAGATTCAGATGAACCTTTAGGACAATGATCCATGGGTCATATGTGATGTGTATGTGTCAACCCAGCCTCAATCTGAGGTGCGGAGTGGCCGACACCACTCGAAGTGTCTCTCTATAGTTTAAAATGGACTTCATTTTAATTGAAAACAACAACTGACATACGGTAATCTGACCAAAAGAATTCAGATTCTATTGAAACTTTAGGACAACTATCCATGGGTCATATGTGACTTGTTCGAGTCAACATCGCCTCAATTCGAGTCACAGTGTTTCTGGGATCACTCTAAGTGTCTCACTTTTGTTTAAAATGGACAACATTTTAAGTACATACAGAAAACCGACCAAACGGATTCTGATTGTGTTGATACTTTAGAACAATGATACATGGGTCATATATGGCGTGCAAGAGTCAACCCCACCTCAATCTGAGGTGCAATGTGGCCGGAACCGCTCAAAGTGTCTCTCTTTAGTTTAAAATGGACTTAATTTTAAGTGGAAACAACAACTAACATACAAAAAATTGACCAAATGCATTCGGATTCTATTAAACCTTTAGTAAAACGATACATGGGTCATTTGTGAGGTGTACGAGTAAACCTCACCTCAAGATGAGGAACAGTGTTTGAAACCACCAAAATTGTCTCTCTTTCGTTTAAAACAGACTTCATTTTAAGTGAAAAAAATGACATACAGAAAACTGACCAAATTCATTCATATTCCATTGAAACTTTAGGAAAACAATCCATGGGTCATATGTGAAGTGTACGAGTCAACCCCTCCTCAATCCGAGGCCTGGTGTGACTAGAACCACTCAAAGTGTCTCACATTTATTTGAAATGGACAACATTTTAATTGAAAACAACCACTGGCATACGGAAAACCGACTAAACCAATTCGGATTAAGTTGAAACTTTAGGAAAACGATCCATGGGTCATATGTGATGTGTACGTGTCAACCCAGCCTCAATCTGAGGCGAGGAGTTGCCGACACCACTCAGAGTGTCTCTCTATAGTTTAAAATTGACTTCATTTTAATTGAAAACAACAACTGACATACGGTAATCCGACCAAACACATTTGGATTCTGTTGAAACTTTAGGAAAACAATACATGGGTCATATGTGACGTGTTTGAGTCAACTGCGTCTCAATCCAAGTTGCAGTGTGGCCAGGATCACTCTAAATGTATCTCTTTTATTTAAAATGGACAACATTTTAATGACATACGAAAAACCAATGAAACATATTCTGAATGTGTTGATGTTGTAGGAAAATGATACATGGGTCATATATGACATGCATGAGTAAACCCCACCTCAATCCGAGGCGCGGTGTGGCCGGCACCACTCAAAGTGTCTCTCTTTAGTTTAAAATGGACATTATTTTAAGTGAAAACAACAACTGACATACGGAAAACTGACTAAATGCATTCGGATTCGGTTGAAACTTTAGGAAAAAGATCTATGGGTCATATGTGTTGTGTACGTGTCAACCCATCCTCAATACGAGGCGTGAAGTAGCCAACACCACTCGAAGTGTCTCTCTATAGTTTAAAATGGACTTCATTTTAATTGAAAACAACAACTGATATACGATAATCTGACCAAAAACATTCAGATTCTATTGAAACTTTAGGAAAACGATCCATGGGTCATATGTGATGTGTTAGAGTCTACCACGCCTCAATCCGAGTCACAGTGTGGCCGAGATCACTCTAAGTGTCTCTCTTTTGTTTAAAATGGACAACATTTTAATGACATACATAAAACTGACCAAACACATTATGAATGTGTTGATGCTTTAGGAAAACAATACATGGGTCATATATGACGTGAACGATTTATCCTCACCTCAATCCGAGACGTCGTGTGGCCAACACCACTCAAAGTGTCTCTGTTTAGTTTAAAATGGACTTCATTTTAAGTGAAAACAACAACTAACATATGGAAAACTGACCAAATGCATTCAGATTCTGTTGAACCTTTAGTGCAATAATCCATGGGTCATTTGTGATGTGTATGAGTCAATCTCGCCTCAATACGAGGCATGGTGTGGCCATAACCACTCAAATTGTCTCTCTTTTGTTTAAAATAGACTTCATTTTAAGTGAAAACAAAAAATGACATACGAAAACCAACCAAATGCATTCATATTCTATTGAAACTTTAAGACAACGATCCATGGGTCATATGTGACGTGTATGAGTCAACCCCACCTCAATATGAGTCCTGGTGTGGTCATCACCAATCGAAGTGTCTCTCTATAGTTTAAAATGGACTTCATTTTAATTGAAAACAACAACTGACATACATAAAACCAACCAAACACATTCAGATTCTGTTGAAAATTTAGGAAAAAATTCCATGAGTAATTTGTGACATGTACAAGTCAACCATGCCTCCATCCGAGGCCAGGTGTGGTAGACACCACTCAAAGTGTCTCAGGTTTATTTGAAATAGACAACATTTTAAATGAAAACAATAACTGACATACGGAAAACTTACTAAACGCATTCAAATTAAGTTGAAACTTTAGGAAAACAATCCATGGGTCATATGTGACATGTATGTGTCAACCTAGCCTCAATCTGAGGCGTGGAGTGGCTGACACCACTCCAAGTGTCTCTCTATAGTTTAAAATGGAATTCATTTTAATTGAAAACAACAACTGACATTCGGTAATCTGACCAAACGCATTAGGATTCTATTAAAACTTTAGGACAACGATCCATGGGTCATCTGTGACGTGTTAGAGTCAACCACGCCTCAATCTGAGTCGCAGTGTTGCTGGGATCACTCTAAGTGTCTCTCTTTTGTTTAAAATGGACAAAATTTTAATGACATATGGAAAACTAACCAAACAGATTCTGATTTTGTTGATACTTTAGAAAAACGATCCAAATGTCATATATGACGTGCACGAGTCAACCTTGCTTCAATCTGAGGCGTGGTGTAGCCGGAACCACTCAAAGTGTCTCTCTTTAGTTTAAAATGGACTTTATTTTAAGTGAAAACAACAACTGACTTACGGAAAACTGACTAAACACATTCAGATTCAGTTGAAACTTTAGGACAATGATCCATGGGTCATATGTGACGTTTACATGTCAACACAGACTCAATACGAGGCGCGGAGTGGCCGACGCCACTCTAAGTGTCTCTCTATAGTTTAAAATGGACTTCATTTTAATTGAAAACAACAACTGATATATGGTAATCTGACCAAATGCATTCAGATTTAGTTGAAACTTTAGGAAAATGATCCATGGGTCTTATGTGATGTGTAAGTGTCAACCCAGCCTCAATCTGAGGCGTGGAGTGGCCGACACCACTCATAGTGTCTCTCTATAGTTTAAAATGGACTTCATTTTAATTGAAAACAACAACTGACATACTGTAATCCGACCAAACGCATTCAGATTCTATTAAAACTTTAGGAAAACGATCCATGGGTCATATGTGACATTTTCGAGTCAACCGCGCCTCAATACAAGTCACAGTGTGGTTGGGATCACTCTAAGTGTATCTCTTTTGTTTAAAATGGACAACATTTTAATGACATACATAAAACCAACCAAACACATTATGAATGTGTTGATGGTTTAGGAAAACAATACATGGGTCATATATGACGTGCACGAGTCAATCGAGCCTCAATCCGAGGCGCCGTGTGGCCAAAACCACTCAAAGTGTCTCTGTTTAGTTTAAAATGGACTTCATTTTAAGTGAAAGCAACAACTGACATATGGAAAACCGACCAAATGCATTCATATTCTATTGAACATTTAGTGCAATGATCCATGGGTCATTTGTGACGTGTATGAGTAAACCTCGCCTCAATCCGAGGCTTGGTGTGGCCGTAACCACTTAAATTGTCTCTCTTTTGTTTAAAATAGACTTCATTTTAAGTGAAAACAAAAAATGACATACGGAAAACCGACCAAATGCATTCATATTCCATTTAAACTTTAGGAAAACGATCCATGGGTTATATGTGACGTGTACGAGTAAACCCCGCCTCAATCCGAGGCCTGGTGTGGCCGGCACCAATCTAAGTGTCTCTCTATAGTTTAAAATGGACTTCATTTTAATTGAAAACAACAAATGACATACGGAAAACCAACCAAACGCTTTCAGATTCTGTTGAAAATTTAGGACAACGTTCCATGGGTAATTTTTGACATGTACGTGTCAACCCCGTCTCAATCCGAGTCTAGGTGTGGCAGACACCACTCAAAGTGTCTCAGGTTTATTTGAAATAGACAACATTTTAAATGAAAACAACAACTGACATACAGAAAACCGACTAAACGCATTTAGATTCATTTGAAACTTTAGGAAAAAGATCCATGGGTCATATTTGACGTGTACATGTCAACCCAGCCTCAATATGAGGCGTAGAGTGGCCAACACCACTTGAAGTGTCTCTGTATAGTTTAAAATGGACTTCATTTTAATTGAAAACAACAACTAACATAAAGTAATCCAACCAAACACATTCGGATTCTATTAAAACTTTATGAAAAAGATCCATGGGTTATATGTGACGTGTTCGAGTCAACCGATCCTCAATCCAAGTTGCAGTGTGGCCGGGATCACTCTAAGTGTCTCTCTTTTGTTTAAAATGGACAACATTTTAATGACATACAGAAAACCGACCAAACACATTATGAATGTGTTGATGATTTAGTAAAACGATACATGGGTCATATATGACGTGCACGAGTCAACCTCGCCTCAATCCGCGGCACCGTGTGGCCAGCACCACTCACAGTGTCTCTATTTAGTTTAAAATGGACTTCATTTTAAGTGAAAACAACAACTGACATATGGAAAACCAACCAAACGCATTCAGATTCTATTGAACCTTTAGTGAAACGATACATGGGTCATTTTTGATGTGTATGAGTCAACCTCACCTCAATCTGAGGCATGGTGTGGCCGTAACCACTCAAATTGTCTCTCTTTCGTTTAAAATAGACTTCATTTTAAGTGAAAACAAAAAATGACATACGGAAAACCAACCAAATGCATTCATATTCCTTTGAAACTTTAGGAAAACGATCCATGGGTCATATGTGACGTGTAAGAGTCAACCCTACCTCAATCTGAGGCCTGGTGTGGCCAGCACCAATCGAAGTGTCTTTCAATAGTTTAAAATGGACTTCATTTTAATTGAAAACAACAACTGACATACGGAAAACCAACCAAACACATTCAGATTCTATTGAAAATTTAGGAAAACGTTCCATGATTAATTTGTGACATGTACAAGTCAACCTCGCCTAAATATGAGGCCAGGTGTTTCAGACACCACTCATAGTGTCTCGGGTTTATTTGAAATAGACAACATTTTAAATGAAAACAACAACTGACATACGGAAAGCTGACTAAACGCATTCAGATTTAGTTGAAACTTTAGGAAAACGATCCATAGGTAATATGTGACGTGTACGTGTCAACCCAGACTCAATCTATGTCATGGAGTGGCCAACACCACTCGAAGTTTCTCTCTATAGTTTAAAATGGACTTCATTTTAATTGAAAACAACAAATGACATACGGTTATCTGACCAAACGCATTCGGATTCGATTAAAACTTTAGGAAAACGATCCATGGGTCATATGTGACGTGTTCGAGTCAACCGTACCTCAATCCGAGTTGCAGTGTGTCCGGGATCACTCTAAGTGTCTCTCTTTTGTTTAAAATGGACAACATTTTAAGTACATATGGAAAACTGACCAAACAGATTCTGATTGTGTTGATACTTTAAAACAATGATCCATGGGTCATATATGATGTGCACGAGTCAACCCTGCTTCAATCCGAGGCACGGTGTGGTTGGTACCACTCAAAGTGTCTCTCTTTAGTTTAAAATGGACTTCATTTTAAGTGAAAACAACAAATGAAATAAGGAAAACTGACCAAACGCCTTCGGATTCTGTTGAACCTTTAGTACAACGATCCATGGGTCATTTGTGACATGTATGAGTCAAACTCGCCTCAATACAAGGCACGATGTGGCCGTGACCACTCAAATTGTCTCTCTTTCGTTTAAAATAGACTTCATTTAAAGTGAAAACAGTAAATGACATACGGAAAACTGACCAAATGCATTCGGATTCCGTTGAAACTTTAGTAAAACAATACATGGATCATATGTGACACGTACGAGTCAACCCTACCTCAATCTGAGATACGTTGTGGTCGGTATCACTCCAAGTGTATGTATAATGTTTAAAATGGACATCATTTTTAGTAAAAACCACTTGTATTATTTTTAATTTTGTATAAAACATATAATTACTTATTCAATTTTTTATGTATTTTATTGATAATTGATAATTAAATTATGTATGTATTCAATTATGAATTGAATTCTAGATTCGACATATAATTGTTGTCTAAGTTTTAAATTGAATTCTAAATCAATTATGTATGTTTATAATTACGTTATAAATTATGATTTAATTATGGATGTGTATAGTTCTAGGGTGAAATGTTAAATGTGTATGCATTATATGTTAAATAATTTTAAAGGAGAGGGAATGAAAAATTACAGCACAATTGGCAGGAATGGGATTGCACACCTGTGCAAATTGCAGGCAAATTGCAGGCTGCTGTGCAATTTTCACAGCATAGCCTATGCCAACGGTTTGAAACCGTTGGCATACATTTTGTATGATGTTTTTACCAACTATTCAATGAGAACTGTTGGTAAAAACCCTTTCCCAATGGTTTTGTAAACCATTGGAAAAGGTTCCTCAAAGAGGTTTTTGCCAACGGTTTGGTTGAACCGTTGGCAAAACTTATACCAACGGTTCAACCAAACCGTTGGGATAGGTTACTGTAACCAACCTATCCCAACGGTTCTACATAATTCATTGGGAAAACTTTTTCCCAATGGATTACTTTTCTACGGTTGATAGAACTGTTGGTATAAGATATACCAACGGTTCTGCAGCCTATCCCAACAGTTCTGAACCGTTGGGAAATATGCTATTTCCAGTAGTGTGCCCCTCCTCCCTCTTATAAAAGGCCCCCACCTCTACCACCTTACCCACACCTCTCAAGGATTTGGCTCGGCCAAGTTATGCTCATTTTATCTCTCCACATCCCTCTCCTAATCCTAGAATCCTTGCCTTAGGCAGAAATCTCTTCAAGAAACCTCTTTTGTTCAAACCAAGAGGAGTTACCCTATTTAAAAGTAATTTCTTCACTTGTGTTCTTTTGTTTTATTTTGCTTCTCCATCCCCCTAAACTCTTTTTATTCCTTCAGTTTTTAACAAAACTAGTATATTAAATATACTAGGATGTTGTTATGAGATGTATTTGATTTACACTTACACACACCTCCATCTAATGGTTAAAGAACATACTGTTTCTGTGGTTGGCAAATTTCTACCTCACGAAATGATGATTGTTCAATATTATTTTAACACCTTTCATGGTGGCCATTAAGATTTCACTCTTTTTATATATGATATATATTATGTTTATGTTTTCCTTATGCTTCTATATTTTTCTTTTATGGAATACCTTTATGGTTTCCATTATGGGTAAACACGATAATTTCATTTTAGGAAGTGCGGACTACCGCCCCCTCAAATTGATTTGATTCGTTAATGCCATATGTGGGATGTATAAAGGATGGAGTTAATGATATTATATATGATATTATACTGGAATTATAATATACCTTTATATCATTATGATTTCACTCCATTAAATATGAAATAGAAATGAAAGTAGCGTTCATGTGTACGTACGACTTACCGTCTCCATGAACGGTGCATTTAATTTCTTACCTATAAATGTTATATAATATTATAAATACATGTATATGATGGATATATATGTCATATATGATATAAAAATCATGAATATCATTCTGGATATAATGAACCTTTGACCACATGAACAACATGTAATTGTAAGAAGTCCATTTTTGACTTAAGAACCAAATATCGACAAAACGAACATTATTAAATTAAATGATTACTTAATGTTTATAACATGGAAATAATTGATATAAAAGGAATAATAAGCTCAAAAAAGGTTCTTAAGAAAGTACAAATTAACACTAGTTTATTATTCAGGAGATTAAAGAGCGATCAAGTCAAGTCGGACACGAGGTAAGGGACTTCGTCTCAATCTCCTTTCTTTGAAGCATATTTTGTTCTAATACAAGACTTTATTTTATACTCTATATAAAACACCTTTTAATTTTAATTTCATTCAAAGGGAATATTTTTCTAAGAAGTTTTTTACTAAACGACAAAAAGGAATGATTATTTTAACGTACGCGGTGACAACGACCTTTTCCGCCGCTGCGAGTATTATTTGGTCCTTGGCTTCCTCAACAAGCCATAATGTTTTTTAAAATGAAATAAATACCATATACTCTTTTATGTATTTTGGTATTGAAAATAGTTTTTATAATGGATTCTTTATGTCAATATATTTAAGTGATTTATTGTGATCGAAATGTGAAAATGTTTTCTTACCATTATATTTGTTTTATGTCTTATGATTTTATAATGGTACTTGGACATTTGACGGTTGGTTACGTGATAAACCATATAACGGGTGGTGCCGTGAATACCAAGACGAGTGGTTACGTTATAACCTCCAATGCATTGGGTATGGAAGTCATTCGTATGGCTATTCCATTATGTGATATGTGTGGAAGTCGACCGTATGGTTATTTCATTTAAGTATGTTTATGCCCAAGTTACCTTTATATGTTATGTGTTCATTATATGGGTTTTATGGTAATATTTTGGTTAAAAAAGGGTAAGTAATGATCTTTTATTTAGTGAAGAGTATTTACTACTTCTTAAAGGTGAAAAGTGTTACTTTGATAAAGTATTCATGGTTTACTTGATGTTTTGAAAAACTAACAGTTTTCTTTCTTTGTGTATCACTTATTGAGATTTTTATGCTCACCCCAAGTTTTTTTGAAATGTTTTTCACAAGAAATAATGTGGAATAGGTTCAAGGATGGGATCAAGGAAAAGTCATGCTACCTTAAACATGGAACTAGACATGACTCTTTTTTTAAGAGTCCATGTTTTCTAAAAAAGGGAACTGTGTAGAAGTGTCTAATGTGTAATTTTTTTTGAGATGTAATAGTTATGATCTAATTATCTAAAACTCTAAACCTGAAAAGATCCTCAATGTGAATTATCCATTTAATTCAATATTAAGTAATGTTTATGTTCGAGGCCTTATAATTGGTATCAGAGTTCAGTTTAGAAAACATTAGGAGTTAGAAAATTGTTAAATTATAAATTAATTTATGGTATGATTGAAATGATATAGCATTTAAAGATTACCATATTGATTCGCCTAAGATATTTCTATGTTCAGAATGGTTTTCCGTAGTGGAAACAAGGCATCTATGTTGGGACGACATCAGGAGGAAGACAACCTTCCAAATCAGAAACTTGAGATGGTATGAATTGGAACTGAATAGTTTGTTACAGTGATGGTACAGTTGACTCAGGCTATAAATGGTGGTTGTATCCATGCACGAGATCAGCCAGATCAACTACAGAGGAAAATGTCAGTGGTGGAACATTTCATGAGGCAACATCCCCCATCATTCAGAGGATCATCTGACCCTGTGCTAGTTGAAGGGTGGATTAAATCACTGGAGAAGATTTTTGATGTCATGGGGTGTTCAGAACATAAAAAGGTTAGTCTTGCTGTTTACCGTTTTGAAGGTGAAGTTGATCAGTGGTGGTCAATGATGAAAAATATCAGGGATAGTGATGAGATTGATGATCTTCACTGGTATGAATTCAAAGGTATGTTTCTTGAGAAATATTTTCCTAAGGTTGTTTGTCTTAGGATGAAAAAAAATTCCTAGAATTGAGGTAGGAGGATGACTCAGTGGATGCTTATGAAGAAAAGTTCACTCAAATGGAAAGGTATGCTCCAAATTTCATACAAGATCTTGATAGTAAAATCAATCATTTTTACTCAGGGTTAAATCCAAAGTATCGAAGGGATTTAGCTTCTCGTGAGTTAAAAAGTTATGAAAAACTTGTTCGATGTGTGGAGAAGGTGGAAATGGAGTTTGCTAATGATCAGGTGTTCTTTGACAAACAATAGAATAAGAGGTCTAGTTGGTAGGAAAAGGGGAAAAATTCATCAAAGAAGCAAGGAGGTAAGAAAACCAAATATACATCCTATGAAAAGTGTGGTAAAATGCATCCGGGAGAATGTTTATCCAAGTCTATAAAGTGATTTTGGTGTGGTAAGTCTAGACATATTGCTTAGGCAATGAAAATCTAGCGGTAAGATGTTTCAAGTGTAATGAAATGGGTCATTATGCAAATGAGTGTCTAACGAATAACTTAAATGGGGGAAAGCAGCCAGACTACAAGCAGAAAGGGGTGGTGAAATCCTTTTCAACTACTTCAGCAGACGTTGGTCCATCGAATGAAGTAGTATCAGGTACACTGTTTTTTTGTTCAGATTATTCCAATTTTGTTGTTTGATTCAGGGTCTACACATTCTTTCATTTCTGAGAAGTTTTCTAGTAAATTGGGAATTCCATCTCAAGATATTAATCCTAAACTTATGGTAAAAATACCCGGAGGAAACGTTGAGACAAAAAGAAATTATAAGAACCTTCCTATCCTTATGTGCGGAAATAATCTACTTGCAAACCTTATTGTTTTGCCTCTAGTAGAGTTTGATGTTATTTTGGGCATGAATTTACTTTCTATTTATCATTCTAAGATTGACTGCAGAGCTAAAATGGTTTCCTTTCAGAAAGATTTTCATTTTGTGTACAAGAATGAACCCTTGCTTTTGATAACATATCAGGAAGTTGAGAAAATAGTAAAATATGGGAATGAATGTTACCTTGCACATATTGTTGAAAATAAAGGAACTATTCAGATTAATGATGTTCCAGTGGTAAATGGGTATCTTTATGTTTTTCCTGATGAGTTTCCAGGTATTATTCATGATCGGAAAGTTGAATTTACTGTTGACTTAGTTCCTGATTCTAACCCAATTTCCAGACCCCCTTATCGAATGGCTCAATTTGAACTTTTAGAGTTAAAGAAGCAATTGCAAGAGTTACTAGATAAAGGTTTCAATCGACCTAGCACATCACCTTGGGGTGATCCTGTCTTGTTTGTTAAAAAGAAAGATGGTTCAATGAGACTTTGTATTGATTATAGAGCCTTGAATAATATCACTGTTAAGAACAAGTATCCTTTGCCACATATCGATGATTTGTTTGATCAGCTCCAGGGAGCTCAGAATTTTTTGAAGATTGACTTGAGGTCGAGGTACCATCAGTTGAAAGTAAAAGAAGCAGATGTTCCGAAGACTGCATTTCGTACTAGATATGGCCATTATGAATTTGTAGTTATGCCTTTTGGGTTAACCAATGCACCTGCTGTAACGACCCGAAATTTTGAATAAATCTTGTTTCCTAATTTTATGTGTTATTTTATTTTATTTTTATACTCAACAAAAATGTTTCATTTGATAACATGAGTATAATTAAAATGAGACCATTGGGTTTTGACTGTTATATGACCATTGGTCAATATGACCGTTGGAAACTAAACGTTTTGATTTTTGTCTCTAAATACAAGTAATCTTGGTTAATTATTATTGAAAGAAGATTCGATGGCCTCACCAAGTAGTCTTGGACCGATCGAGGCCCATCTAACAGAACTTGGGAAGGAGGTAGCACCACTGGGCTATGCTCTGGACCAAGCCCAATCTGAACTTCATCGTGTGAAGCTAGAATGGAATCGCCTTCACGAGAAGTTCAACCTAATAGAAATTACTACTCGTGCAATGTTGGCCGAGCCTCCCTCAGATTCTCTCACCTTAGCACACCTTACACTTAGGTCCTATGCTGGCGTGATAAGGGGCTATTTAAGGAGACCGTAACAACCTTTTGTAATCCTTTCTTATAAATAAAAATTGGGATTTCATCTTATGATAATGTTTATCACTTTTCAAATGTCTGGATAAATATAGTATGCATATTTTTGGTGAATTTTAGAGAACGGATATTTTAAAAAATGTTTATGTAAACCTTAAATAATTAAAAATGTGCAATGATTTTCAAAAAATGGTCTTCTACAATTATGTTCAGTACAAAATTTAGAGTCTAATAAGATCAACTTATTTTTTGATGAATAGTAAATTATGAATAGTGATTTTATGCTTAGGATTAGTAATGTGACCAAATGGATTAGTAATCTCACTTAATGAAATTATTAATATAATCTAGGCACCTTGATTAAGTAATGTGATTCAATAAAATGGTTAAATAACAGTTTCATAAATTATTATTCAAGTATTAGTTTTTTTTGGGTGAATAGTGTTTTTTAATTAAAAATTAAATTAATAATATTTAGAAATTTTTTTTATAAAATGGATTTCATTTTTGAACTCATAGCATCAATATTATGTTAAGGTAATTTTTGGGGATTTTTATGAAAAAAATGAATTTTTCGGTGAATAGTGTATTTATTTAAAAAATAAATTAAAAATATTTAGAAAATTATTTTTATAAAATAGAGTTCATTTTTGAAATCAGAGCATTTATATTTGGTTAAGGTGAAATTTTGGGATCTTTCTGAGAAAGTTGAATTTTCAGTGAATAGTAAAAATACAGTTTTAGGGTTTCGGTATGTTTAATGACATCATAACTGTGTCATGATGATATCATGAGATATTTTATGTTTTGGCCGACCAAAGGTGATGAAATATTGTATGGGGGGCCCCATGTGGCCTAACTCCATGGGAAATACCATGGGAGAGCACATGGTTTTGAGAAAACCAATTTTGAGGTGTCCCTTGGCCATTAATGCCTTGTCCCCTTACTTTCCCTATAAATACCAAGCCACCCTCTCATCCATTTCGTCTCCCCACTCCCCCCCATAGAATTTATGGTCTCATTACCTCCCAAGGAGTCCTCCCAAGCTTCCCCCAAGCCCTCAAGGCTCCAACCTTTGAGTTTTAAGAGTTATATTTTAAGGTAAGGGATCCGACCTCTCTCATTCTTTTCAAGTACTATATTTTATGTCATATCTTTTATGCTCCATGTTCTTATGTTGGAGGATGTTATTTTATATTCATCCTACTATCCTTTTTATTTTCATATGATGAGAGACCCACTCTTAATCTCATCATTTCATTTTATGAATGATTAAGTGGCGCCGTTAGGCTGCCAATTTTTTTTGTAACAGATTCTTTTACCCTTCTCGTTTTCAAGTTCTACTTTCATGTAAAGTCTTTCAAGTTCCTTTTTATTATGTTAGGGTATTATCCCTATATCTATCATACTTATCTTTTATGATCATATTATGAGAGACCCCATTTGATCTCTTCAATTCAGTATTTTGAAGTTTTAAGTGGCGCCGTTAGGCTGCCAAATTTTTAAGTGGTTCTTTCACCTTTCTCCTTTTTCAAAGTTCTAATTCCATGTCAAGTCTTGCAAGTCCCTTTTTATTATGTTGGGGTATGATATCTATATCTATCATACTGATCTTTTATGTTCATATGATGAGAGACCCTATTTGATCTTATCAATTCATTTTTGGTTGAAGTTTATGTGACGCCGTTAGGCTGCCGAATTTTTATAAGAGAAATATTATTTTTGTCTTCCTTTCATGTTCTTCATTTCATATGGTATATTTTCAAATTTTATTACCATGTTCTTAAATCCATTATATTCTGTCCCTATACTGTTTTATGGGTCATTTATTAATGTTTTACCCATGTACCCTCTCTTTTCAACGTTTTCTAGAACCCTGCAACGTAGCCATTGTGCTGCATAATTTTCGTCTCAAAATGCCTCTCTCTTTTTCTCAAAATTATTTTATGTTATTAAGTGAATACTCAAAGCTCTTATTTCTATAGGGGTATTCACATATATATCTAAATGTTCTATTTTAAATTCTGGGATTTACATACATGAGACCCTCTCTCCCTTTCTGTGTGTTTAAAGTGACGTAAAGATCATGTCTTTAAAGCAGTTTTTTAAAACGTTATGATTATGAAATGAGACCCATTTATTTTATGCTATATGGGTTATTTATGAAATTTTTGATGATGATATATGTGTATAACATGATAATAAATTCAAATTTAAGGGTTCACCCTGATAGCGCTCCAATGCATTGGGTAATGATGTAACCACTAGAGATTACAATTTTCACGATATCTTGGTGAATAACCTTGATAATTTTCAAATGACACCTTGGGGATGGACCTTGGTGATATGTTCATGATTTTCAATATTAAATGTTATAGCCACATCTTCAAGTTATGAAGAATGTTATTTTTATTATTATATATCTCATGATTTATTTCTCATGCCTTAAAGTTCTTTTCATGACCTTATTGAAGTATCTCAAGTTCACATGTAAAATGTTTCTCTTATTTCCCTTACTGGGCCTTCTGCTCACCCTTTCTTTTGATGTATGTCCCCAAACAACAATATGAAGTAATTAACCAAGGATGAACTTAAGGATAAGCCTTTCAAGTGTTTAAGAAGAATGTTTTATATTGTTTTCATGTATTATGTTCCTGGTTTCCAAGACACTAAACCTTAAAGATCCTTAGTTTTGTGTAATGTAAGGAAAGTTTATGTGATAAAAAGGAGGGATGATATAGTTGGTATCAAATGATGGTTTAGTTATTTGTGGAAATTAGGATATGAAAACTCTAGGAAGAACCCTATATAAAAGTTTAAATATAGGAAATCTTCCTGGTATTTTGGTGAGTATTGAGTAAGGGGTTGCCAAGAAAATACATCCCTGTCTGGATACGAGCAGGTAGAGGTGGCTCTGGTATAGATGTACATAGGGGTAAAACCCGAAAACACTGCTTTGAGCTAGACTCAAACGGGAAATGGTACATGACAACGGGCCTTGCTACACTCTTGGTTACGACACTCCCGGGGGATATGCTTTGGTAAATTCATAAGCTTAGTATGAACCATTATTAAAGGAACAAAGATAAAATAAAATAAAGATTAACATAAGAATATATGATCATGGATAACCTAATTTGAAACCTAGTGGATCACAAGTTAGGGTATAATTTTCTTCTACAAGTTATCCTTATATGATTTAAGTTCCTTTTCATGATTATTGGTTAAGTATTTAAGCCTCTAATTATACTTTCTCTTCTTAGTTAATGGTGGGAAAGGGAAGAATGTGTCCCAACAACCAATGTGATAGGAAATGCGACGATTTCCATATTAATATGATAGAGATGATTAGGGGATTAAAATATGATTATTATTTTGGAAGACATTCACTATTTTAGGGACCCTATATGATCGAGGTAAATATATTACTACGGTATTTTCATTGAGGAGTAAGGTTGACTTATATTTTGAAGAATTGATGAATTTAAGGTGGACTTATAGTAATTTAGGTTACTTATGGGAATGATTAACCTATCTTGGGTAAAATATGTTTAGGTTAGATACTTTTGTTATAAGATGTTAGGAGTGGTTGATGTTGTTTGGAGATGAACAATGAAGTATATTTTGGAAGACTATGTTATCAAATCCTTCTTGTATTTGGGTTTCAATCTTAGTTTGGTTTATTTTGAGGATTTTTGAGGACCGTTATTTATGGAATGGTCTATGATGAACTTTGGGTAGTACCATGAAACTTTTATGATTTAAAAGTAGTTTCCATTCCTATGGGATTATTGCTTTTTGAAGAGTTGTTTTACATTACCCTTTCTGTTTTTGGGACAATGTTTAAAGATAGAAGAAATGGATTGTTAATCCTTTGTAGATTATATGATTCTCTAGAAGATGATTCTTGTGTTTTGATGAGACCAAGTAGTTTTGAATGCTCATAGTTTGGAGAAAATATTAGTTTTGGGTAGAAACGTATTAAAGGATGAAACTCTACATGAAGGTAGGTATATTTTCTTATGTTTTTATTCTATGTAGTAAATGAATTACTCAAAATTATGAAAAGGAACGTAAAACAAAAACATTGTTGGTTTACGTTTCCTACTAGGTAATCAAATACCATTTACACACATCCTAATTTTGGGATTTTCTTATGGTTAACTTTCTCTTAATCACATTTTCTATCACTCTCCCTCAGAACTTGACCCTTTGTTTTCTCCTCCATGTCCATGTTTTCCTATACGGAATCCTAGTGTGGGTTAACTCGGGTGACCTTTTTACTTCCCTTTCTTTATTTTAAAGTAATATTTTTACTGACTCCTTTTTCGATGTGGGACTTTCAATGAAATTTCAAAACCAAATTTTAAAAATTGCGAGGATGCAATTTCTTAAGGGGGGAAGATTGTAACGACCCGAAATTTTGAATAAATCTTGTTTCCTAATTTTATGTGTTATTTTATTTTATTTTTATACTCAACAAAAATGTTTCATTTGATAACATGAGTATAATTAAAATGAGACTGTTGGGTTTTGACTGTTATATGACCATTAGTCAATATGACCGTTGGAAACTAAACGTTTTGATTTTTGTCTCTAAATACAAGTAATCTTGGTTAATTATTATAGAAAGAAGATTTGATGGCCTCACCCAGTAGTCTTGGACCGATCGAAGCCCATATAATAGAACTTGGGAAGGAGGTAGCACCATTGGGATTTTCTCTGGACCAAACCCAAGCCGAACTTCATCGTGTGAAGCTAGAATGGAATCGCCTTCGCGAGAAGTTCAACCTGATAGAAATTACTACTCGTGCGATGTTGGTCGAGCCTCCCTCATATTCTATCACCTTAGCACACCTTACACTTAGGTCCTATGCTGGCGTGATAAAGGGCTATTTAAGGAGACTGTAACTGGCTTGTGTAATCATTTCTTATAAATAAAAAATGGGATTTCTTCTTATGATAATGTTTATGACTTTTCAAATGTCCGGATAAATATAGTATGCATATTTTTGGTGAATTTTAGAGAAAGGATATTTTAAAAAATGTTTATGTAAACCTTAAATAATTAAAAATGAGTAATGATTTTCAAAAAATGGTCTTCTACAATTATGTTCAGTACAAAATTTAGAGTGTAGTAAGATCAACTTATTTTTTGATGAATAATAAATTATGAATAGTGATTTTATGCTTAGGATTAGTAATGTGACCAAATGGATTAGTAATCTCACTTAATGAAAGTATTAATATAATCTAGGCACCTTGATTAAGTAATGTGATTCAATAAAATGGTTAAATAATGGTTTCATAAATTATTATTCAAGTATTAGTTTTTTCAAGTGAATAGTGTTTTTTAATTAAAAATTAAATTAATAATATTTAGAAAATTATTTTTATAAAATGGATTTCATTTTTGAACTCAGAGCATCGATATTATGTTAAGGTAATTTTTGGGGATTTTTCTGAAAAAAATGAATTTTCGGCGAATAGTGTATTTATTTAAAAAATAAATAAAAAATATTTAGAAAAATATTTTTATAAAATAGAGTTCATTTTTGAAATCAGATCATTGATATTTGTTTAAGGTGAAATTTTGGGATTTTTCTGCGAAAGTTGAATTTTCACTGAATAGTAAAAATACAGTTTTAGGGTTTTGGTATGTTTAATGACATCATAACTGTGTCATGATGATATAATGAGATATTTTATGTGTTGTAAGACCAAAGGTGATGAAATATTGTATGGGGGTCCCCATGTGGCCTAACTCCATGGGAAATACCATGGGAGGGCACATGGTTTTGAGAAAACCACTTTTGAGGTGTCCCTTGGCCATTAATGCCTTGTCCCCTCACTTTACCTATAAATACCAAGCCACCCTCTAATCCATTTCGACTCCCCACTCTCCCCCAACGAATTTATGGTCTCAGTACCTCCCAAGGAGTCCTCCCAAGGTTCCCCCAAGCCCTCAAGGTCCCAACCTTTGAGTTTTAAGAGTTATGTTTTAAGGTAAGGGATCCGACCTCTCTCATTCTTTTCAAGTACTCTATTTTATGTCATATCTTTTATGATCCATGTTATTATGTTGGAGGAGGTTATTTTATATTCATCCTACTATCCTTTTTATTATCATATGATGAGATACCCCCTCTTACTCTCATCATTTCATTTTATGAAAGTTTAAGTGGCGCCGTTAGGCTGCCGAAATGTTTATAACGGATTGTTTTACCCTTCTCATTTTCAAGTTCTACTTTCATTTCAAGTCTTTCAAGTTCCTTTTTATTATGTTGGGGTATGATCTCTATATCTATCATACTGATATTTTATGATCATATGATGATTGACCCCATTTTATCTCTTCAATTCAGTATTTTGAAGTTTTAAGTGGCGCAGTTAGGCTGCTGAATTTTTAAGTGGTTCTTTCACCTTTCTCCCTTTTCAAAGTTCTAATTCCATGTCAAGTATTGAAAGTCCCTTTTTATTATGTTGGGGTATGATCTATATATCTATCATACTGATATTTTATGTTCATATGATGAGAGTCCCTATTTGATCTCATCAATTCATTTTTGGTTGAAGTTTATGTGACGCTGTTAGGCTGCCGAATTTTCATAAGAGAAATATTATTTTTGTCTTCCTTTCATGTTCTTCATTTCATATGGTATATTGTCAAATTTCATTACCATGTTCTTAAATCACTTATATTCTTTCCCTCTACTTTTATGTGCCATTTATTAATGTTTAACCCATGTACCCTCTCTTTTCAATGTTTTCTAGAACCCTGCAACGTAGCCGTTGTGCTGCAGAAATTTCGTCTCAAAATGCCTCTCTCTTTTTCTAAACATTATTTTATGTTATTAAGTGAATACTCAAAGCTCTTATTTCTAAAGGGGTATTCACAGATATATCAAAATTTTCTATTTTAAATTCTGGGATTTACATACATGAGACCCTCTCTCCCATTCTTTGGGTTTAAAGTGACGTAAAGATCATGTCTTTAAAGCAGTTTTTTTAAAACATTATGATTATGAAATGAAACCCATTTATTTTATGCTATATGGGTTATTTATGAAATGTTTGATGATGATATATGTGGATAACATGATAATAAAGGAAAATTTAAGGGTTCACCCTGATAGCTCTCCAATGCATTGTGTAATGATGTAACCACTAGAGATTACAATTTTCACGATATCTTGGTGAATAACCTTGGTAATTTTCAAATGACACCATGGGGATGGAACTTGGTGATATGTTATTGATTGCCAATATTAAATGTTGTAGCCACATCTTCAAGTTATGAACAATTTTATTTTTATTATGATATATCTCATGATTTCTTTCTCATGCCTTAAAGTTCTTTTCATGACATTATTGAAGTATCTCAAGTTCACATGTAAAATGTTTCTCTTGTTTCCATTACTGGGTCTTCTGCTCATCCTTTCTTTTGATGTATGTCCCTAGGTTACGAGATGAAGTAATGAACCCAGGATGAAATTAAGGATAATCCTTTCAAGTGTTTAAGAAGAATGTTGTATATTGTTTTTATGTATTATGTTCCTGGTTTCCAAGACACTAAACCTTAAAGATCCTCAATTTTGTGTAATGTAAGGAATGTTTATGTGATAAAAAGGCAGGATGCTATACCTGTTGTATTCATGTACCTCATGAATAGAATTTTCCATGAGTTCTTGGATAAGTTTGTGGTTGTTTTCATTGATGATATTTTGGTGTTTTCTAAAAGTAAAGTGGAGCATGAAATTCATTTAAGGGTTATCTTGCAAACCTTAAAAGAAAAGAAACTGTATGGAAAATTCAGCAAGTGTGAGTTTTGGTTACAAAAAATTTCTTTACTTGGTCACATTGTTTCAAAAAATGGAATAACTATTGATCCTGCTAAAACAAAAGTTGTTGAATAATGGCCAAGACCCACAAATGTAACCGAGATCCATAGTTTTCTTGGTTTGGCAGGTTATTACCAGAGGTTTGTTGAAAATTTTTCATAGTTATCTATTCCAATGACTAAGATTACTCGGAAGGGTGTTAAGTTTATCTGGACAAAAGAATGTGATGATTGTTTTCAGGAGTTGAAAAGAAGATTGGTGAATGATCCAGTTTTGGAACTTCCTTCCAAGAATGGTGAGTTTGTTATCTACAGTGATGCTTAGTTGAAGGGAATTGGTTGTGTCCTTATGCAGAATGATCAGGTAATTGCTTATGATTCACTTAAGTTGAAAATTCATGAGGTAAATTACCCTACACATGATTTGGAATTAGCTGCTGTTGTTTTTTCTCTAAAAATGTGGAGGCATCATTTGTATGGAGTAAAGTGTGAAATATATACTAATCACAAAAGTTTAAAGTATATATTCAATCAGAAAGAATTTAACATGAGACAGAGTAGATGGATGGAATTAATCAAGGATTATGATTGTACAATTCATTACCATCCGAGAAAAGAAAATAAAGTGGCTGATGTTTTGAGTCGAAAAAGTAATGATTCATTAAACATGTTACATTTGGAATGTGATCCTTTGGTTAAGGATTTTATGAACCTTGGCATAGAAGTTGTTGGTACAAGATTTTCTTCTATTTTGTTTCAGGTTTCAGTGAGATCATCTCTATCAGACATAATTAAGAAAGCACATAAGAAAGACAGTGGGTTGCAGAAAAAGGTAGAGCTGGTTCAGAAGGGTAAGTTTCCTGAATTTAACATTGGTAATGATTGTGTTTTGAGGTTTGGGAAGAGATTATGTGTGCCTTGTGATTCACAGTTGAAGAATGAGTTGTTATGTGAGGCTCATAGTTCCCCTTTTTCAGTTCATCCTGGAAGTACTAAGATGTATAGAGATCTGTGGGAGTATTACTGGTGGGATGGAATGAAAAGAGATATTGCTGATTTTACTGTGAAGTGTTTGAATTGTCACCAGGTTAAAGCAGAGCGGAAGTTACCGAAAGGGATGCTTCAGTTATTACTGGTGCCAGAGTGGAAATGGGAAAATATATCCATGGACTTCGTTGTAGGATTACCAAAGACATATCAAGGTAATAATGCAATATGGGTTATTGTTGATCGATTGGCTAAATCTGCTCATTTCCTTCCTATTAGAGATACTTTTTCTCTAGATCAACTTTCTCGGTTGTATGTTAAAGAGATAATCAGGTTGCATGGAGTTCCCCTCTCCATTGTATCTGATCGTGATCCCAGGTTTACTTCTAACTTTTGGAAAGGACTTCAGAAGTCGTTGGGTACTAAATTAAATTTTAGTACAACTTTTCATCCTCAGTCAGATGTGCAGTCAGAACGAAAAATTCAGACCTTGGAGGATATTCTATGTGCTTTCTCAATGGATTATCAGGAAAGTTGGGACCAACATCTTTCTTTGGTTGAATTTTCATATAATAACAGTTTTCATTCCAGTATACAGATGGCTCCATTTGAGGCGTTATCTGAGAAGCAGTGTCAAACTCTAGCTTTTTGGGATGAAGTGGGTGAAAGGAAGTTGATGGGACCAAAATTGGTAGAAGAGATGGCAGAAAAAGTTCATTTGATTCAGAAACACATGAGAATAGCTCAGAGCATGCAGAAAAGTTATGTGGATAACCGAAGGAAGGATCTATCTTTTGAGGTTGGTGATCATGTTTTTCTCAAAGTTTCACCATGGAAAAGTGTGATGCGATTTGGTAAGAAAGGAAAGCTGAGTACAAGGTTCATTGGACCATATGAAATTCTGGAGAGATTTGGATCTATTGCTTACCGAGTGGCTTTACCTCCAAGTTTGTCCCAGTTACACAATGTTTTTCATGTTTCGATGTTGAGAAAGTATATTCCAGATCCATCTCATTTTTTGTGCCCAGAGGTAGTTTAGTTGGAAGAGAATATCTCTTATGAAGAACAACCAATCCAGATTCTTGAACGTATAGAGAAAGTGTTGTGGAATAAGGTAATTCACCAGGTAAAGGTTTTGTGGAAAAACCATATGGTTTAAGAGACAACGCGGGAATCTAAAAATTCTATGAGGGGTAAATACCCCCCACTTATTTTGATAAGTGAATAAAATTGCGAGGACGCAATTCCCAAAAGGGGGGAAGTATGTAACATCCCAGGTAAATAAAGAATAATACATTTTCATATTTATTAATATTTGAAAATTAAATATTAATTTTACATTAAATGGGGTTCTATGTTTGATAGCGTACCCGATACGCAACAACGAGTTTCTTTGAAATCTTACGTTGCACACTAGTAATATAATAATATTATTTTAAAAGGTAGTTAACACGTAGTTTTTTTATTGAAGGGAATGAATATAAATAACTAAAATATGATTATATATGTTTTTTAAATGTTTTTACATGTATCCAATAAAAGATAAAGGCTTAAAATAAGAAAAGAGTTCAATTTTAGGCATAGATACTCTAATATTCACTAAGAGGTCGACTTATCACCTTTTGATGGAGAACCCTATTTAAATATAGTTTTGGTCACTCTTATAAATTTTATTGGAACAAATAAAATTCTTCTTTAGAATCGAGATATCAAAATTTACTTTGTGTAAATTTTTGGTATTTTTCCGATAAAGTTCATTTTTTAATGAATAGTGAAAAATGTTGTATTTTAATTCAAAACATCTTTTTAATATAATTTATTTATATGATTATATTATCTTTTGAATTGGTTTTAAAGTGAAATTAGAATATATTTTTACCATTTAATCCAATGGTGGTCATTGGAATTAATTTCACTTTGAAATTGGACTTAAACAAGTGTCAATCTTTTAATAGATATTGCGTCTTAAAAACATGCTATTTGTTTTGACAGTGGGAATTAACTATTAAATTAATTAATGCAACTTATATGTTTTGAATTTTGTAAAATAGACATCATTTTTTAATTCAGAATATCAAATATATCTTAGGGTGAATTTTTGGTATTTTTCTGAAAAACATTAATTTTTGATGAATAGTGAAACCACTAAGTGGTAGATAAAAAAACTGCCTTTTCGTTTAAATGAAACTTTACCACTTTTGTGAATTGAATTTCAAAAATCCTACATACATGGTTGTCATTAGTAAGTAAAATTTGGTTCAATGGGATTAAAATAATTTTTGGTAAATAGTAACTTTTAAGTTTTATTAATCGCGATTAGAGGTAATTAGTGAAATTTAAGGTAAAAATAATGTTTTAATAATATGAAATTACCTTGACACATGTCCTACCATTATTGGATGTGTAATGGATGACCAATAAAATCCATGGGTAAACTTGGGGACCCCATGGAGCCACTTGGGTAAGAAAATGACATTAATAACTTTTTATTCAAAGTTAAAATAAAAATGTCACAAACATGTATTGTTTTACTAAAACAATTTTTACATGGGGTTGTACAAGTCATATTTTTTACTATAAATATTCATTAGAAATATAAAAATATTTCCTAAATCATGATATATTTTTTATAATTTTTATACATTAAATAAATTAAATTATTTATGACACCATGATGATGTAGCGATTACCTCATTATTTAACAATTTAAATAAAATGAAAAGCTAATGTAAAATATAATACCTAAACTTGTAAAAAACCCATTGGATGTGTAGATTTAGAACTCTTATCACCTTAACCTTGAAATATATAATTTTGGTACCTATAAAATCCGAAACTAATTATATAATAATGTAACATTTTATAACTTTCCAAGAGTGCCCCTCCTCCCTCTTATAAAAGGCCCCAACCTCTACCACCTTACCCACACCTCTCAAGACTTTGGATCGGCCAATATCTTCTCATTTTATCTCTCCACATCCCTATACTAATCCTATAAGCCTTTCCTTAGGCATAAATCTCTTCATGAAACCCCTTTTGTTCAAACCAATAGGGGTTACCCGATTTAAAGGTAATGTCTTCACTTGTGTTCTTTTGTTTTATTTTGCTTCTCCATCCCCCTAAAATCTTTTTATTCATTCCTTTTGTAACAAAACCAGTATATTAAATATACTAGGATGTTTTTATGAGAAGGATTTGACTTAAACATAAACACAACTCCGTCTAATGGTTAAAGAACATACTGTTTTTGTGGTTGGCGAATTTCTGCCTCATGAAATGATGAGTGTTCAATCTTATTTTAACACCTTTAATGGTGGCCATTAAGATATAAATCTCTTTATATATGATATATATTATGTTTATGTTTTCCTTATTCTTCTGTATTTTTCATTTATGGAATACCCTTATGGTTTCCATTATGGGTAAACACGATAATTTCATTTTAGGAAGTGCGGACTACCGCCCCCTCAAAGTGATTTGATTCGTTAATGCCATATGTGGGACGTATAACAGATGGAGTTAATGATATTATATATGATATTATACGGGAATTATAATATACCTTTATATAATTATTATTTCACTCCATTAAATATGAAATAGAAATGAAAGTAGCGTTCATGCGTACGTACGACTTACCGTCTCCATGAACGGTGCATTTCATTTCTTACCTATAAATGTTATACAATAGTATAAATACATGTATATGTTGGATATATATTATATATATGATATAAAAATCATGAATATAATTATGGATATAATGAACTTTTGACCACATGAACAACATGTAATTGTAAGAAGTCCATTTTTGACTTAAGAACCAAACATCGACAAAATGAACATTATTAACTTTAATGATTAAATAATGTTTATAACATGGAAATAAGTGATATAAAAGGAATAATAAGCTCAAAAAATGTTCTTAAGAAAGTAGAAATTAACACTAGTTTTTATTCAGGATATTAAAGAGCGATCGAGTCAAGTCGGACACGAGGTAAGGGACTTCGTCTCAATCTAATTTCTTTGAGGCATATTTTGTTATAATACAAGAATTTCTTTTATACACTGTATAAAACACCTTTAAATTTTTATTTCATTCAAAGGGAATCTTTTTCTATGAAGCTTTTTACTAAAAAACAAAAAGGAATGATTATTTTAACGTAGGCGGTGACAACGAACTTTTCCGCCGCCGCGAGTATTATTTGGTCCTTGGCTTACTCAACAAGCCGTAATGTTTTTTAAAATGAAATAAATACCATATACTCTTTTATGTATTTTGTTATTGAAAATTGTTTTTATAATAGATTTTTTATTTCAATATATTTAAGTGATATATTGTGATATAAATGTGAAAATGTTTTCTTTCCATTATATTTGTTTTATGTCTTATGATTTTATAATGGTACTTGGACATTTGACGGGTGGTTACGTGATAAACCATATCACAGGTGGTGCCATGAGTACTAGGATGGGTGGTTACGTTATAACCTCCAATGCATTGGGTATGGATGTCGGCCATATGTCTATTCCATTAAGTGATATGTGTGGAAGTCGACCGTATGGTTATTACATTTAAGTATGTTTATGTCCCAAGTTACCTTTATATGTTAAGTGTCCTTTATATGGGTTTTATGGTAATATTTTGGTTACAAAAGGGTAATTAATGATCTTTTATTAAGTTAAGAGTATTTACTACTTCTTAAAGGGGAAAAGTGTTACTTTGATAAAGTATTCATGGTTTACTTGATATTTTGAAAAACTAACAGTTTTCCTTCTTTGTGTATCCCTTACTAAGCTTTTTATGATCACCCCAAGTTTTTTTTTAATGTTTTTCACATGAAATAATGTGGAATAGGGTCAAGGATGGGATCAAGGAAAAGTCATACTGTCTTAAACATGGAACTAGACATGACTCTTTTTTTAAGAGTTCATGTTTTCTAAAAAAGGAACTTTGTAGAAGTGTCTAATGTGTAATTTTTTTGAGATGTAATAGTTATGATCTAATTCTCTAAAAATCTAAATCTGAAAAGATCCTCAATGTGAATTATCCATTTAATTAAATATTAAGTAATGTTTAATGCCGAGGCCTTATAGAAAATCACCTTACTATGAGAAGACACCCAAATATACTATTATGCATACACTTAGAGAAGAGAAATTCCTTAGGGCTAAAATTGCTACACTCACTAGGAAGGTTGAGGATATCAATCTTAGGAAGGTCCATGAAATTAAAACTATTGACCCTGTTTTCAAAATTTGTAAAAAAATGACCAAAATATTGACAACTACCCTACCCTCCCTTCCATTAAAGATGTTATTCTAGGAGGAACACCAGTGGAGTTCAATGCTTTGAACTTTCAGAAGCCATAGTACCAAAACACTTTCAATCCAAGTTACAATGACCATACAGGATTCCATTGGAAAGATAACCAACCAACTAACCAACAATATAGCCAACCACAAGGACCAAACCCCTACTCTCCACAAAATTTTCAAAACCATAACAAGTTCTAACCACAACCAGTCCAATACCAAAACCATCTTATCTATTACCAACAACCCATCCAGTGACCCATGCAACAACCAATCCAACAACCAAAGTATCCTCCTCGGATAAACCAACCAGAACAAGCCCCTACTCAATTTTTACCTCTTCCAATCCTTGAGAAGTTATGTAAAAAAATGGAGAAAGTGAACTCAGAAGTATCATACCTTAAACATTAACTACAAACCATTAAAGCTGAGAAGGAACCCATGCCTACTAAGGAAATACCATCCTCAACTTTAATGTAACGACCCAAAGTTTCATTAATGGAAATCCCTCTTGATCTAATTAAATGTCTCTTTATGTTTATATAAAATGTCAACTTCTTTGGTTTTATGTTAATAATTTTTTGACCGTTACTAATACAGCTGTTGAACAGTGATCACATGATTAGTATAAATATATGGCTTTAAAAAATCCAATTTACTAAGAAAAAAGAAGCGATGGCCTCATCCAATAGAATTTCTCCATACGAAACCCATTTGTTGAAGCTCAGAAAAGAGGTGGCGTCTTTGGGATTCACACTTGACCAAGCCCAAGCTGAGCTTCATCATGTCAAGCTCGAATGGGACCGTCTACAAGAGAAGTGAAAGTTTATAGAAATTACCACTCGAGCGATGTTATCCGAGCCACCCCAAGAGTCCGTCACCATCGCACACCTTACCCTTAGGTATTATGCGTATGTTTTAAGGGGTTATGTAACAAATCTCTAGTACTATGTTCATGTATATTATTTTTGTATATAATAATAAATATACCTTCTTGTCATTATCGATACATTGTAAATAGTTTTTAAAGTACAAATAGTGTTTTTAGTTGTTATTTAATTAATAATTATATTTTTTTTAAATTAAGGTATTTTTGAATTAAATAATATTTTAATAAAATATTATTATTATTAGTAAATTAATTTTTATTAAATATAAATGATCTAACAATTTTATGAATGCAATTATAATTTTTATTAAGGTTTGAAAGCCATTTCTGTCAAAACCCGTGAATTTTCGATAAATGTCAGTTTTTATTTTAAATGTGAAAATTAACATATTTAGAAAATTATTTAGATAAAATAAATGTAATTTCTGGAATCAAGATGTCAAAATTATCCAACGGTAAATTTTTTATAATTTTCTGAGATAGTCAAATTTTTGGGTAAAAATTAAATACCGTTTAAATATATAATGTGTTTTATGACATCATAATGACATAATAGTGATGTAATAAAATACTATAATCTTTAAGTTCGGCCAATACATGTTTTAGCATTAAAATAATGTGATTTTGGGTTAGTTTGACTTACTTTTCAAAGCATTAATGGACCCATCAAGACTTATTAAACACCTTTTCTTTTTAAATTAATTTCCATGGGAGTGTGACTCACCTCCACATAAGCAACCCTATTATTTTAAGAAGTTCGGACTTTGGCCTTATAAAATAATGTTTCCCTCTTCCCTTTTACAAAAACCATGGGCAATAACCATGGTATGGTTTGTTGTTTGGATTAATTTAATATAAGGGTCTCAAACCTAAATAATAAAGAATTCCCTCACCTTTCCTATATAAACCCACCCAAGATCCCACTTACTCCTCACTCAAAGCCTTTGGAGTTCTTCCAACCTCTGCCCTACTCTCTATAGAATCCTCCCAAGGTGACCCAAGCTCCCAAGAAGCCTCTCTCAAGCCTCTCTAAAGCCTTTGGAAGCACACCTCCAAGTGAGGGTTTTTTCTTCCTTTCTCATTTTTGTCCAATTTTCTTTAAATTGTTTTGACCTTTTAATTTAAATTATGAATGTTGGTTTATGATTTCAAACCTCCTTCATACTTCCATTTTTATGTTTGAATTATGGGATACCCCTTTCTCTCTTATTAAATTCCCCCCATGTACACTCGTTACTATGCCGAAATTCCGAAAGTAACTTCTCTCTCTTCTTTTATATTCAAGCAATACTTTTGTATCATGAATCTAAATTCCATTAAAATTGTTGGTAAATGTATCTATATGACCTCATTACTTTCCATTACATTTAAATATGATGAGGAACCCATTTCTATATCATCAACCATTTTTATGAATTCTTATGTCACGCCGTTACGCTACCGAAATCGCACCGATTTTCTAAGCCAATGTCATTGTGTAGTGAATACCATGCCCATTTCTCCATCTAAGGTATTCACCTTTATGCATATTTAATTATTGATTATAAAGTTTCATGTATGAATTCCACATTCCTTTATCGTGGAATAAATTATTGTGTTTTATGAATCCATGTTTTATGATCCATGTGGCACACTTATGCATGAAATGAAATGTTTAAGAATGGTGCACCCTTATAGCGCTCCAATGCATTGGGTAAAGTAAAGTATCATGATAAATCATGTGAAATGAGTGTTGAATCATGCTAATTCAAGTGCAACGAGGTTTTACTCGTGCTTCATGTGCAATGAGTATTTACTCATGCCTTATGTGCAATGAGCCTTGGCTCATGCTAATTCCATGTTAAGTGTTGTTGCCACATTTCCATGTTATGATTATCATGATTTATCATTCCTTTATGTTCATGTTTCTATTGTGCTCTATTGATATTCCTATTGTCTAAAATGTATTTTACTCCTCATTTATTCCATGTTTATTCCCTTTCTGGGCTTTATAGCTCACCCTTTTTTTATGCATGTCCTCAGGTTATCCCATGCAATGCTAAGTACGAGGGAATGTAGTGGTCATGTAAAGGAAGTTTTCCATAAAGATGCTGTATTTCATGTTTTAAGTTGTTATGTAATGATCCTAAGCCCAAAAGACACTAGACCTCTTGATCTTACTTTTTTTATCATGTGAATAGTTTATGTAATAAATCATGTTTAAGTTTGTAATAAAATCAGGGCTGTCATAGTTAGTATCAGAGGATAGGTTTAGTTATTTTTGGGATTAGGATTAGAAAACCCTAGTAAAGCCTTAGAGACAAGACTAAGTATAATAAAAACATCCCTAAGTTTTGGTAAGTACTGAGTAAGTGGTTTATCAAGCAAATACATCCCTGTGTGGATATGAGCAGGTAGAGGAGGCTCTTGCACAGATGTATCCTAGGGGTAAAACCCGAAAACACCGCTTTGAGATAGACTCGAACGAGAACTGGTGCATGACAACAGGCCTTGCTGCACTCTTGGTTATGACACTCCTGGGGGATATGTTTTGATAAATTCACAATCTTAGTATGAACCCTTATTAAGGGAATTAAAAAATGCCCCTAAGAATATATGTTAGAAAGTAGATCATGAAAAGCCTAGACTGAAGCCTATAGACTCATGAGTTAAGGAAATAAAAGTTTATTTATAAGTCATCAACTTTTGTCTTTGGATTACCCTTTATGTGTTACCCCTAACTTTACTTTTATTCCAGCCAATGGCCAGTAATAGGAGGACTCAGGCTAACAACCGATGTGAAGATCAGTTTGATGACTGTACTAATGAGATGCCCAATCCAATGGGAGCAGGAATCGCAAAATTTGTCACGCTTCTATATCAGCTAACTCAAGATTTTAATAGAAACACAGGTCAAGAGGAACTTTCAACCCCCCCTAAGAAAGAAAAAGTCTCTATCGAGAGCTTCATGAGACAAAGGCCTCCTAATTTTAGTGGATCATCCGATCCCACGATCGTTGAACAATGGATCAACTCCATTGAAAAGATCTTCTCCATCCTTAAATGTTCTGAATAAGAGAAGGTTCTCCTAGTGTCTTATCGTATGGAGGGTGAAGCTGATCAGTGGTGGATGTTGATCAAAAATATGAAGCCTGAGGAGGAGATCAAGGCGTTGGAATGGAAGGATTTCCGGAATATGTTTTTCGATAAATATTTCCCGTGCACCCACCGACTTAAGATGGGAAGGGACTTAGTTTCCCTCAAACAAAAAGAATAAGAATCTATTAGAGTGTTCAAGGAAAACTTCACAAGTCTTGCACGATACGCTGCCGAATTTGTCGTTACCCTCAAATTCAAGGTTGACCGCTTCTTTGGTGGGCTGAAGCCTAGACTGCGGAAAGAATTATCGATCCGTGACTTTGACAGTTATGAGGAAATTGTCTAATGTTCCCTCAAGGTTGAAATGGAGATCAAGGAATCATAGGGGTATCATGGGGACAAGAAGCGTAAGGTGGACTTCAATGCTGATGGTCCGATAGATAAATCCAATGGTGATAAGAAGATCTATCACCCCACTTTACAAAAGTGCAGAAAGAAGCACCCTGGAAATTGCCTCAAGGGGATGAGGAAATGCTTTAGGTGTGGAAGAGAAGGGTTCCTAGGTGTTAACTGTTGGCAAGAAAGACCCGCGACTGCGAAAGAGGAGAGGAACTCTCCGTTCGAACCTGAACGCGTTGTTTATTACTACAACTACAAAGAACCGGGGCACTTTTCAAATCAGTGTCCTAAACCAAGGGTTTTTGGAGGCAACCAACAACCTCCAAGGTAGCAAGGAAGAGCTTTTTCCATCACTTCTGCTGAAGCGAACCCCGACAACGAAGTGGTGAAAGGTACGCTAGTTATTCATTCAATAATAGCGAACATACTTTTTGATTTAGGTTCTACTCATTCTTTTATATCTCGAAAGTTTAGTAGAAAAATCCCAATACAACCACAGATCATGGAAGTGAAGATGTCGGTGAGTAAGGTAAATGGGGAAATCATTGCATCCCATGAATATAAGTCCTCCCCTGTTATAATCTATGGATTGAATTTCCCGGAAAACCTTGTCATACTCCCTCTGGTGGAATTTGATACAATTATTGGAATGGATTGGCTTTCCTTATATAAAGCCAATATAAATTGTCGAGAGAGGGAAATCACACTCCATATGGATAATCGACCCCCGATTCTTTACAAGTGTAAGAAGGAAGATGAATCTCCTTTAACTCCATCATCTCAAGCATGGATATTACCACCCTATGAGCACGTGTATCTGGATTATATGATTGAGTCCAAAGAAGAAACCATTCTTGAATAAATGACTATTGTGAGGGAATTCACTGAAGTGTTTCCTAAGGAACCGCCTGGTCTTCCTCCTAGAAGAGATGTTGAATTATCAATTGAACTTATACCAGGGGTTCTACCAATATCTAAGACTCCATATAGAATGGATGTCGTGGAACCTGAAGAGCTGAAGAAACAACTACAGGAGAATCTAGATAAAGGGATTATACGCTCAAGTGCTTCACCATGGGGTGCACCAATCCTCTTAATTAAGAAGAAGGATGGGTCAATGCAGATTTGCATCGATTATCGTGAACTTAACAAAATCATGATAAAGAACAAGTATCCTCTGCCACAGATCGATGAATTGTTCAATTAGCTACATGGAGCACAATACTTCTCTAAGGTAGATTTGACATTGGGATATTATCAAGTAAGGTTGAAGAAGGAAGATGTCCTCAAGACTGCTTTTCGTAAAGATACGCGCACTATGAATTCATAGTAATTCCTTTTGGACTCACTATTTCTCATGAAATCTTCATGGACTAAATGAATAGAGTCTTTAGATATTACCTCGACAAATTTTTGGTAGTCTTTATAGATGATATTATAATATACTCCAAAACCAATGAGGATCATGAGGAGCATTTAAGAACTGTACTAGAGACTTTGTGCAAGGAGACGCTCTATGCAAAGTATAGCAAGTGTGAGTTGTGGTTGGAGGAGGTATCATTATTAGGCCATATCATCACAAGAAATGGGATATCTGTGGATCCCTCTAAAACAGATGCAATTGAGGGATGGACGAGGCCAACATCGGTAACATATATCCATAGATTCTTGGGGTTAGATAGATATTATCGACGATTTGTGAGAAATTTCTCACGATTGTCCAACCCTATTACCAAGCTAACTTGAAAGGGAGTAAAGTTTTCTTGGAGTGATGAATGTGAAGAAAGCTTCAAGGAGTTGAAAAGAAGGCTTATCACTATGCCCATTCTCACTTTACCTATAAGTGGGGAACTTTTTGTGGTATTCAGTGATGCTTCAAAGAAGGGATTAATCTGTGTGCTGATGCAGAATGATAAAGTGATATCCTATGCCTCAAGGCAGTTGAAAATCCATGAGCAAAACTATCCAAAGTATGATCTGGAGCTGGAAGTGGTGATATTTTCCTTGAAAATCTAGCGGCAATATATCTATGGGGAGAAATGTGAGATATATATCGACCACAAGAGTCTTAAATATATATTCACACAGAAATATCTTAATATGTTCCAGAGAAGATGGATGGAGCTCATCAAGGATTATGACTGTTCAATACCTTACCACCCTGGGAAAGCGAACAAGGTGGCAGATTCCCTAAGTAGAAAGGACCTAGTGATTCTATCAATGATGAGAATTGAGAAGGATCCAATCTTCTTAGACTTGATGAAGATGGACATGGGAATCGTAAAGAAGGGAACATCATCAATCCTTTCACAAATGATTTCTCAACTATCTCTTTTGTAAAGGTTAAAGGATTCTCAAAAGGATGATGTGGGAATTCAGGAAAAAGTGGAAGCTATCAAAAAAGGGAAATCCTTGGAGTTTAATGTTAATGAAGAAGTAATTGTGCGGTTTGGGAAAAAACTATGTGTTAAATCACGTCCGGAGATGAAGGAGTAACTTTTGGATGATGCACATAGTTCAAATTTCTCTATTCACCCAGGGAGTACAAAGATGTATCGAGATCTCTGAGAAAACTTTTGGTGGGATAATATGAAGAAGAAGATTGATGAATATACATCAAAGTGCCCAGTGTGTTAGCAAGTGAAGGTAGAGAGGAAGAAGTCTAAGGGGATGATGAGACCATTTCCCATACCAGAATGGAAATGGGAGAACATCACCATGGACTTTGTCATCGGACTTCCGAGGAAATCTAAAGGCAGCAATGTGATCTGGGTTGTGGTGGATCATCTTATAAAGACTACGCACTTCATTGCTATTCAGGAGGATTTCTCATTGGATCAAATGGAACATATATATATTAGGGAAGTGGTAAGGTTTCATGGAGTACCACTATCTATTGTGTCTGACCGAGATCCAAGATTCACCTTTATGTTTTAGAAGAGTCTTCAACTTTCTCTGAATAATGAACTGAACCTCAGTACGGCTTATCATCCTCAAACTGATGGCCAATCCGAGCAGACTATCCAAACACTTGAGGACATGTTGAGAGCATGCTCAATGGACTTTAAAGGAGGATGGGATCAACATCTTCCACTGATTGAATTCTCATACAACAACAGTTTCCACTCAAGCATCCAAATGGCACCATATGAAGCCCTGTATGGGAAAAGGTGTAGTACACTGGCATGTTGGGATGAGGTCAGTGAACGTAAGTTGCTTGGACCAGAAATGGTCGAAGAAATTGTGGAGAAGGTGAAAAACATTTAGCAGCATATCAAGGCAGCCCAGATTCGACAGAAGAGTTATGTAGATAATTGTCGATGAGACCTTGAGTTTAAAGTTGGAGACATGGTTTTTCTACGCATATCTCCATGGAAGAAGGTCATGAGGTTTGGAAAGAAAGGGAAGTTAAGTCCAAGGTACATCAGACCCTTTGAGATTCTTGATTGTGTTGGGGATGTGGCCTATCGACTAGAACTTCCACCTACCATGGACAAAGTACATAATGTCTTTCATGTATCCCTCTTAAGGAAGTACATTCCGGACCCTTCACATGCACTCTCTTCGGAGGTGGTACAGTTGGAGGATGATCTTTCTTATGAGGAGCCACCGGTGAAGATCTTAGATCGTAAAGAAAAATTTCTATGAAATAAGACAATTCCCCTCGTCAAGGTGTTGTGGAGAAACCACAAGTTTGAAGAAGAGACTTGGGAATCAGAGGAAATGATGAAGCTGAGTTACCCACATCTATTTTAGTGTGGGAAAAGGAAAATTTCGACGGAGAAATTTATTAAGGGGGGAATATTGTAATGACCCAAAGATTCATTAATGGAAATCCCTCTTGATATAATTAAATGTATCATTATGTTTATATAAAATTTCAACTTCTTTGGTTTTATGTTAATAATTTTTTGACCGTTTCTAATATAGTTTTTGAACTGTGATCACATGATTAGTATAAATATAGGGCTTTAACAAATCCAATTTACTCAGACAAAAGAAGCGATGGCCTCATCCAGTAGAATTTCTCCATATGAAGCCCATTTGTCAGAGCTCGGAAAAGAGGTGGCGTCTTTGGGATTTTCCCTTGACCAAGACCAAGCTGAGCTTAATCATGTCAAGCTCAAACATGACCGTCTACAGGAGAAGTGGAAGTTGATAGAAATTACCACTTGAGCGATGTTATCCGAGCCACCCCAAGAGTCTGTCACCATCACACACCTTACCCTTAGGTCTTATGCGGATGTTTTAAGGGGTTATGTAACAAATCTCTAGTACTATGTTCATGTATATTATTTTTGTATATAATAATAAATATACCTTCTTGTTATTATTGATACATTGTAAATAGTTTTTAAAGTAAAAAAAGTGTTTTTAGTTATTATTTAATTAAGAATTCTATTTTTTTTAAATTAAGGGATTTTTGAATTAAATAATATTTTAATAAATTATTATTATTATTATTAAATTAATATTTGTTAAATATAAATGATCTTATAATTTTATGAATGCAATTATAAATTTTATTAAGGTTTGAAATCCATTTCTGTCAAAACCCATGAATTTTCGATAAATATCGATTTTTATTTTAAAAGTTAAAATTAACATATTTAGAAAATTATTTAGATAAAATAAATGTTATTTCTGGAATCAGGATGTCAAAATTATCCAACGGTGAATTTTTCATAATTTTCTGAGATAGTCAAATTTTTGGGTAAAAATTAAATACCATTTAAATATATAATGTGTTTTATGACATCATAATGACCTAATAGTGATGTAATAAAATACTATAATATTTATGTTAGACTAATATATGTTTTAACATTAAATTAATGTGATTTTGGGTTTGTTTTACTTACTTTTTAAAGCATTAATGGACCCCTCAAGACTTATTAATCACCTTGCCTTTTTAAATTAATTTCCCTGAGAGTTTGACTCACCTCCACATAAGCAACCCTATTATTTTAAGAATTTCGGACTTTGTACTTATAAAATATTGTTTTCCTCTTCCCTTTTCTAAAAAACATGGGCAAAAACCATGGGATGGTTTGTGGTTTGGATTAATTTTATATAAGGGGTCCCAAACCTAAATAATAAATAATTCCCTCACCTTTCCTATATAAAACCACCCAAGATCCCACTTCCTCCTCACTAAAAGCCTTTGGAGTTCGTCCAAACTCTACCCTACTCTCTCTATAATCCTCCCAAGGTACCCCAAGCTCCCAAGAATCCTCTCTCAAGCCTCTCTCAAGCCTTTGGAAGCACACCTCCAAGTAAGGGTTTTTTCTTCCTTTCTCATTTTTGTCCAATTTTCTTTAAGTTGTTTTGACCTATTAATTTCAATTATGAATGTTGGGGTATGGTTTCAAACCTCCCTCATACTTCCCTCTTTATGTTTTAATGTTGGGATACCCCTTTATCTCTCATTAAATTCCTCCCATTATACCTGTTACTATGCTGAAATTCTGAAAGGAACTTCTCTCTCCTCTTTTACATTCAATCAATACTTTTGTATCATGATTCTAAATTCCATTACAATTTTTGGGACATGTATCTATATAACCTCCTTACTGTCCATTACATGTAAATATGATGAGGAACCCTTTATCTCTCATCAACCATTTTATTGAATTCTTATGTCACACTGTTACACTGCCGAAATCACACCGATTTTCTAAGCCAATGTCATTGTGTAGTGAATAACATGCCCATTTCTCCATCAAGGGTATTCTCCTTTATGCACATTTACTTATTGATTATAAATTTTCATGTATGAATTATATATTCCTTTATCGTGGAATAAATGATTATGTTTTATTAATCCATGTTATATGATCCATAGAACACACTTATTCATGAAATGAAATGTTTAAGAAGGGTGCGCCCTTATAGCGCTCCAATGAATTGGGTAAAGTATAGTATCATGATACGTCATGTGAAATGAGTGTTGACTCATGCTAATTCAAGTGAAACGAGGGTTTACTCATGCTTCATGTGCAATGAGTATTTACTCATTCTCTATGTGCAATGAGCCTTGGCTCATGCTAATTCCATGTTATGTGTTGTTGCCACATTTTCATGTTATGATTATCATGCTTTATCATGACTTTATGTTCATGTTTCTATTGTGCTCTTTTGATATTCCTATTGTCTAAAATTTATTGTAATCCTCATGTATTCCATGTTTATTCCCTTACTGGGATTTATAGCTCACCCTTTTCTTATGCATGTCCTCAGGTTATCCCATGCAATGCTAAGTACGAGGGAATCTAGTGGTCATGTAAAGGAAGTTTTCAATAAAGATGTTATATTTCATGTTTTAAGTTGTTATGTAATGATCCTAAGCCCCAAATACACTATAAATCTCGATCTTCCTTGTTGTATCAAGTGAGTAGTTTATGTAATAAATCATGTTTGAGCTTGTAATAAAAGTAGGGTTGTCATATTTAATGGGAGAATCTAGTTACACACAAACCTATCATGAAAAACTCAAAGTAGTGATTGTTTTAAGAAGTGGGAAATCCATTGAGAAACCTAAAAAGGTCATTCCAGAACCATTAAATGCTTCAAAAATGTAGGAAAATGATGAATAAACACCCATATATTCTGAAAAATCCAATGATAATGTGAAGGAACTAAAACAACAAAAAATAATCAAACAACCTACTCCCTTCCCTTAATGCATGAGAGGAAAATATAAACCAGAACTGAATGAAACTTTGAGGGAAATATTCTCTCAAGTTAAGTTGAACATCCCCCTTCTTGATAAAATCCAAACCATTACTACCTACTCAAAGTTACTTAAGGAATTGTGAACTTTTAAAAGGAAATTTTCACATAAAAACCAAGTCCTTTTGGATGCTAATGTGAGTACCACCATTAAAAGAACCATTCCTACAAATTTGAAAGATCTAGGATGTCTAGACATCAATGTTGAGTTAGGAAAGAACAAATTTGTCAAAGCCCTTTGTGATCTGGGAGCTAGTGTGAATCTCATTCCTTATGCCATGTATTGTTAATTATGGATTAAAGAACTCTATTCCACATATGTCACTTTTCAACTTTCTAATCATAGTGTTCGAGTTCCAAAGGGGATCTTAAAGGATGTTTTGGTGAAAGTTGAAAATTTCATTTACCCATCTGACTTCATTTTCCTTGACAATCACCCAATCTTAGGTCCTAGGGAGAAAACCCCAATCATCCTTGGTCATCCCTTCCTTGCAACAATAAACTCTATTATCTGAGTCCAAAATGGGAACTTGACCATCACCTTTGGAAACATGAGTCTAGACTTGAAAATTTACAATTAAAACCCTAAAATTAGGGATGATAAAGAGATACATGAGATTAATTGGATTATTAGTGTTGATAGTGAACTCGAGTAACATCAAGGGATTACTTAAGTATGTTTAAGTTAAGAAGAGATTGATTTTCTTTGTTCACATGAGGGAAATTTTTCTCCTTGGATTGAATCTATTTCAGATAGCTCTATTAATGATTTTATATAATCACCAATCAATGATACCATGGGTGAAATAAATATCATTGAGTCCATACCTATTCATGACACTGCTCTGGCTAATTTAGTGGATGAAAATTTGGTTCATAAAGAACCAATTCTATCAAGAAATCTGAACAAAGAAACTGAGTTCAATACCAAGTCTCATCCTTTCTTGTATAGTGATAACTAATATGATCTCAAATTTAAGGTCCTACCTTCATCACTCAAGTATGAGTTCTTAGGGGACAACATAGCCTTTCATGTTTTCATTTTTTCCTCTCTTGAATACAATCAAGAGATGATGCTTATGGATGTCCTAAGAAATCATAATAAAGTAATTGGATTGTCCCTTTCTGATATTATTGGGTTTAACCCACTCATTGGGACTCATAGTATTGTTCTTGAATCTGAATCCAAACTATTTCATCAACCTCAAAGGAGACTCAATCCAAATATTATAGATGTGGTAAGGAAATAACTTCTTAAGTTGTTTAAAGTGAGTATCATCTACCCCATTGTTGAGAGTGAGTGGGTAAGACCAATTAAAGTTTTACCAAAGAAAGATGGAATTACTGTGATCACCAATGAGGATGGTGACCTTATCCCCCTAAGGGTCAGTATTGGATGGAGAGTTTGTATTGACTATAGGAATCTCAACTGTTATACCAAGAAATACCATTTCCTCTTTCCCTTTATTGATCAAGTCCTCGAGCGAGTGGAAGTTCATACATTATATTGCTTCCTAGATGGATTCTCAGGGTATAATCAAATCGAGGTCTCCTTAGAGGATAAAGGGAAAACAACCTTCACTTGTCCATTCAGTACTTTTTCCTTCAAGCACATGCCCTTTGGGTTATGTAATACCCCTGGTACCTTCCAATGGTGTGTGATGGTAATCTTCTCAGACATGGTGGGGGATCGTTTAGAGGTCTTCATGTATGACTTCTCCATATTTGGGGATACTTTTGAGGGATGCCTTATGAATGCTGGAATGGTTTTGTCAAGATAAAAGGATAAGAATATCATACTAAATTGGAAAAAATTACATTTCATGGTAAAGGAAGGACTTGTTCTAGGCCATCTGTTATCTGGTAGAGGGATGTAAGTTGATAAAGCTAAGGTCAAAATAATTTGTCACCTTCCCTATCCTAAAACTATTAATGAAGTGTGGTCCTTATTAGGACATGATAGTTTCTATAAAAGGTTCATTAAGAATTTCATCTCTATTTCTCAACCACTTTGTGACCTATTGGTGAAATATTCTCCATTTTTTATGGACAGAAATCTATGAGGAATCATTCTATACACTCAAGTCAGATCTTATCTCTCCAACTATCATGAAATATAAAAATTGGAAACTTTATTTTGAGCTCATGTGTGATGAGAATGACTTTACCATTGGAGCAGTCTTAGGAAAACGGTGTGAGAAAACTACATGTTTCATTGATTATATAAGAAAATATTTAAATGATGAACAAATCAACTACACCACCACTGAGAAATAGTTTCTTTCTGTTGTCTTTTCCTTATAGAAATTCAGGTCTTATCTCTTAGAATCACCCATCATTGTTTCCACCGACCATTCATCCCTAAAATACCTTTTCCAAAAACAAGATGCCAAGGCTAGATTGATTAGGTGGGGACTTATTATTCAAGAGTTTGATTTAACCATTAAGGATAAAAAGGGTGTTGAAAATGTTGTAGTTTATCACCTCTCTGGTATGGAATTCAAAGACAGATCACATCAGCTTTCTGTGTCTGATTCATTTCGTAATGAGCACCTCTATTCAGTGAGTGATTTCCCATGGTATGCTGATATAGAAAACCATTTGGTGACAGGTGACATTAAAAAATTCCTAGGAACCCAATATAAGAGGAAATTACTTTTTCATGTCAAACACTATTTGTTTCATGATCCTTACCTTATCAGGTTTTGTCCTAATCAAATAATTAGGTGATGTGTTTCTGAGTTTGAGAAAGAGTCCATTCTAAAATTTTTTCAGGGAGAGGCATGTGGAAGACACTTTTCCACAAAGAAAACTACTTCAAAGATCCTCCAAATTGGTTTATAATGGCCTAAACTTACCAATAATTCCTTCTAATTCTGTAAAAGTTTTCCTCAGTGTTAATAATTAGGATCTATCACCAAAAGTAATCCAATTCCCCTCACTCCCATTCTAATCATTTAAATTTTTTATTATTGGGGAATTGATTTCATGGGACCCTTCCAAAACTCTAGGGGATACCTCTATATCCTCTTAGCTATTTATTATGTCTCTAAATGGGTTGAGGCCATTCCCACCAAGTTCAATGACCATCATGTTGTGATCCGATTTCCGAAAGAGCACATATTTTCTCAATTTAGAATTCATAGGGCTATAATCAGTGATCGAGAAACCCATTTTTGAAACTACCCATTCTCTTCACTCATGTATAATTATGGGATTTATCATAAATTTTCCAATGCATACCATCCTCAAACCAATGGTCAATCAGAGTTAGAAAATAGAGAGATTAAGCAAATTCTTGAAAAAACTGTCAATCCCTCTAGGAATGATTGGTCCAAGAAACTCTTGAATTCCCTTTGGGTATATCATGAATAATTTAAAAACATCCTAGGAATGTCACAATATAGGTTGGTTTATGGAACATTATTCCATTTACTTCTTGAAATTGAGCATAAGGCATTTTGGGCAATCAAAAAAATGAATTTCGATATTTCTTTGGCCAAAGAAAAGAGGAAATTAGATCTAATGAACTTGAGAAACTAAGGATGAAGGATTATGAAAATTCAAGGATAAATAAAGCTAACATTCGAGCTTACCAATCTATGAATATCAAAGTTAAACACTTTGAACTGGGAAAATTCATGCTCTTATATAGTTTTAAACTTCATTTATAGCCAATAAAGTTAAGGTATAAATGGTCAGGTCTATTCATAGTGCATTATGTGTACCCCCATGGGGTAGTAGAGATTCATGATCCCACAAGCGGTAACATTTTCAAGGTTAGTGGTCATATGTTAAAACTATTCATTGAATTATTAAATAAACAAGGAACAAAGGTTGAGTTAACTGAGCCAACCTATGAATCAGGAAAAAATTGATAGATTTAGGATCCATTTCAGGATAACGATGTTAAATAAAATCACTTCATGGGAGGAAACCTGTGGTTTTCATGCTTCAAATATTTTTGAATAACCATTATTTTTCAAATAGGATTAATGAATCATTTTGATATTTTAAAAAATAATAATAATAAATTAGAGTATTTACATTTTCTTCTATTATGAGTATGGATGGGTATGAAAGGGGAGTGCCATATTCATCCTTGCCATGTGGTGGGATCGTTGAGTAATACCTTACCCAAAAATTTAAAAAGAATACAATGTATCATCAGTTAATTTTATTTTTATGTGTTTGTAGGTTAAAATAAAAATACCAAATAATAATAATAATAATAATTAAAAAAATTAAATGGACACATTGTAGGTCATGGGGAAGACCCCATCACAACCAGAAAAGTCATGGGGACTCGAACCCAGGACCGAAAGGAGACATGGGCACACACTTACAACTAACCTACAACTTATAGTGCTTCCTTATTCTATAATTTTTGTATATATACATATTTTTTTTACTTTTTTATTATATGAATAAATAAATAAATAAATAAATATATATATATATATATATTTTGTTTTGTTTATTTGTTTTTTTTCCACTAGGTAACTCCACAAGTGACATGGATATCAAAGGAAAAAATTGGAGTAGAAAGAACTTCAACTTTAACCACCAGGTGACTTCATTCCATGATCCTCTTATTTCAAATTCCTTTTATAACTCCTATCATCTACCTATACCCCCATTATAAATTTTATTTTCTTTAGACACTAGGGATAGAGTTATTCTAAGTTGGGGTAGGGGGTGAAAAGAATGAAAAAAATTAATTAATTTTGTGTGTATAAAAAAAATGCGTGAAAGGAAAAATTTCTTAAACCTTGAACATGATAATACACATTGCACACTTTGAAACTGAATATCAAATAATTTAGAATGCCCTGATTCTGATTTTAATCCATGTATAATTTCATGAGCATAGATTTTGGAAACTGAGGCTGTCTAATGTGAAATTTCATCATTTATATTTTCATCCAAATAAAAAAATACCATAACACACGTCCTTTGGATAGTGGGGTATTAGTTTGAGTTAATGGGGTCCCCAAAATTAATTTCATAGGTTTAGTGTTCATTTTAGATTTAATATGAGTATTCAATAAAAAAATCAATAAACAAATAAATAAATAAAAACAATAAATTTGTGTGTAGTGTAGTGAAATAACCTAATGTGTGGCTTTCAAAACTTTGGGATCATGACTCCATAGTTTTCTGGCATGGAGTTAGTAATTTTATCTCTATTTGTGGTAATTTGACTCTGTTTTTGACTGAGTTAACTCAAGATGATGTCCGATTATGGGGGACTTACTTGGTGCCCTAAGGTCTTTGAGCCTAGGAGTCATCGACAAAGTCTCGCTACATGGGCTGACTCTTTTGAGTGAAATTTCAATTACCATTGCAATATTGCAAACAAATTTTTTTAATACTCATATTAATATTGAAATTTGATTCCATCTAGTGTTTCCATAATTTCCCCCTTGAATAAAGATGAACCCCATGTACATTGTGATACACAACACATCCTCATGCTTAATTGATATTGGATGAAATATGGCGATGAATTTGAACAAAAGAATAGACTTGGAATTGGGATCTGCTTATGAAACTATCTTGTATTAAAATATTTTGATGGGTTTCATGATCGTTTGGTATAAGGTTTTTTTGGTGATCATTGTGTACTAAAATGTTTTTGGAAAAGGGAATTTGAATTTCACATTTTTGAGATATATTTTTCTGGGGACTAGAAAAAATCAAGTTATGCAGTGTGATTATCCAATGAATGAGGATAATATTCATTTTTAATATATAAAATATTCATGTTCTTTATTATTCATAAACACCATTTTAGTTCATTTTACAATTTGAACATTGATTCACATTATGTTTCTAATTCCCTCTTAAAATGCACTATTACATGGTACATTTTTGAACACTTCCTAAAATACAAAATGATCTTGATTTTATTTTCATATTTAATTTTTATGTTTCTAATTACATTGGTACCAATTCATACTTTTGGATTATTAGAAGATTCACATTGGAAGACCACTAAAATGAGATTTCATGGAAACACATTCTCGGCAAAGTAAACAGGATATCATCCCAATAAAAAGACTGTAGAAGCTAGGATCAAAGCCCAATGATTATAAACATTTAACCAAATATAGAGGATATCATGGGTAACATTTAATTATATAGTTGAAAAACCTAATTTGGATTTTTTAATGAAGTTACATGTGGCTCAAGTTGAAGATAAAATTATAGGCTAGATTCTGTGGCCCAGAAAAATAGCCCACCATTTTACACATATCTCATAAACTATAAATGATTTTTTATGAAACTTTACATACAGTTAGGGTGAATCAGGATATTCATTTTATTCTTCTATTTACCACTCTAATTCGGCCATACATAAGCTCATTTAGGTTCTTCTATTTGGTAGATTCTAGATTGATGCCACCTCGGGTCAAGAGTGGAAAAGTCTAAGTTCCACAAGATTTCCACCACCCTAAGCCTTCCATACTCAAGTGGGATGACTTTATCTATTGGAGACTCGACAAAATGATTCCAAAATGACTATTTAAGGTATTGGTTTTGGATGATTTAATCATATTTTAGTATTTCTTTCATTTTAGTGTTATGCTGCAACTTTTCCATTGTAATGTTCTTCTTCATTTGTAAGTTGTTTGAATCACCTTAGTTTTCAATAAAAATTCTTCATATTATCTTATTATGTTCTTATTATTATCAAATTTATACCCTTTATATATGGTGTGAATTTATTCATACCAAACCTTGTGAAATTATTTACACAATGGTGGAGTGATTTTTTTCTTTTCATTATTTTTTTACTTCTTCAATTCCTCCCTCATGAGTCTACTTCCCACTTCCATTGAAACCATAACATCAATGGAGGGATAAAACACTTATGGGTTGATACAAGGGAGTATCAATGGGATGGATTGGATGTTATTTATCACCCCATTAATGTCTAATCACTTCTTTTAATTGAGATTTTTATTTGATGGTTTTGAAACTTCTTCATTATTGTTGAATTTTAAGGCCACATAGTTCAAGTGATAATAAGAAACTTTACCTTGGAGTGATTATAAATTTTATCCTTCTAGTGTATAGGTGATTAGTATTATGGTGTGTTGGTATAAAACTGGTAAGTGATGAATTTGTTTGATGTTCTTGAATAACCCCATCTCGAATATAAGAAATAAAAATCGTTAAAAAAGAATTTCATCCATTCCACCCCTTGTAATAACCTAGGATCAACCCTTATCATAATTTTATTTCACTTAATTCATGTAGTTTTATCTTAAAACTATCTAAAATAAACCAAATTTTATCCACTTAATATCCAAAATCAGTCCATATAATTTCTGTGTCTATAGGTTTCTTCTTAGGTATCTAAGGAATCGACAACCTAAGCTACCATACATTTGACCGCTTAACCCTAAAAACTTGGGTAAATTTGGGTGAGGCCAGTAATTGAGTTGGTTTTTTAAATGGATATGTGTGATGGATTAATGAAATATATATGGTATTCTATTTTTTGTGTTTTGGGAATTCACTTTTTAATTATTTATTGGAAGTGGTATTTAAATATAAGTTTGGAAATAAAAATGGAAAAGGGTTTTGAAATGAAATGGTGAAATTGGAGATGGTCCAAGAAATGGTTTTGTAAAATGAAATGAGAAATATTGTTTTTATGGGAATGATTGTTTTGTACATGTATTAATTTATGTGAAATGGTAAACACCTATTGGGGTGGTTTATTTAAAAGAAAGATAATTTTTTGTATTGTGATGGTTAAATATGATGTAAAAACAACCCCATATGGATATTGGTTGATGGTTTAAATCAGGTTGAACATGGACCCTCAGTGTGTTGGGGTAGCAAAAATAGCATGAAATACCGATCTTTTGTACTATCGATATACCACTGTAAGTATGATTGATATACCAACTAGAAGTTTATATGTAGATCAGTGTAGCAGAACAACTCTCCTCCAAATCTCTACTTCCCCTTAAATTAAGTGTACTGGAAGTGGGAAGTCACTGCACCCTACCCACCATATAAATTTGAACTCACACACACCTTATTAGAAACAAAAAGCTGAACAAAAATAATATTAATGGTAATTCATGAAACAAAAGTATGTAAAAAAGTAAATGAACCTAGTATATTATACCAATACACTTTACATATATCATAATCTATTTTCTAGGTCGGTCCCCACTAGATTTTTTAGGATACTTTTCTAATTTTATAGGTCACACCACTTTCCCATATTTATAGAGATGCCTCCAAATAGAATGTGACTATTGGTTTCCCATAACACTATCGACCTTAAATTCTTTCCCTAGTAAAAAATTATAGATTATTGTTTCTAGATAATTCATTTTAGAAGATTCACCAATAATATGGACCACCCTTGATGTTATCAAAAGTACAAACTTTTGATGGCCCAACTTCCATTGGATAAAAGAAACTCTATTGCCTATACACTGAGCCAAGCCACCTACCACTGATTGAATTTCCAATGAATGTAAATACAATGATTAAACATATTATGGTATGAAATTTTTGTTCTATGAACTTATGATTGTTCTAAATAAGGTTTCACATCCCAACAATCTCCCACTTTTAGATTTATTCTAGGTAAAACCTTAACAAGCCTCCTCATCATCCTTCCTTCCTTCACTATAGAAATGTTTCTCCACCTTTTCCTTCTTCCATTCACCCAAGACCCATCAAAGCATGATTCCAACCCAAAATTTATTGAGTTAAAGTCTGGGTGAACATGTATGCTAAATTTTGGATACCAAGGATCTTCCAGAGATCTTTCACTTTCTCCCCCATAGTGTTTCTAATGAAGTGGTAATTAAGGTTGATATTCTTTGTCCTTATATGAAATACTATATTTTTATTCAACTGTATTTGTCTTTGGATATAATAGAAAAAAATCCCACCTTCCCAAATTCTTTTTAATTCCTCTAGAAATTACTTCAACCAAACCATCTCTTTACCAACTTCCATTTCCACTACATACTCTACTTCAGTTGTACTGAATATAAAAATCTTCTACAGTCGCTTCATCCAACTAATTAGTATTTATATTTCAGTAAATATGAATACCATTGTACTCTTTTAACTGTCAAAATCTCCAGAAAAGTCAGTATCAATAAAGCCGTGTAACAAATTTTCCTCCCCAAAGTAAAGGTACTAATATTACGATCCTTTCAAATACTGAAGGATCTACCTAAAGGATTCCTGATGTTCTTTTCTAAGGTTGTAAGTAAATCTTCTTAAAAATACCAATAAAAATACAATATATAGTCAAGTAAAAATTATTGCATAAATTTTCATTCTAAAAACTAAATCATAAGGTACTTTCAATATATACTGATGCTCATCATCCATTACGGGTGATTATGCCTTGGAGAGTTTGAAGTGTCCAACAAAAGGGGTTGAAATAGGTTTTTATTCAGCTAAAAAAAAGTTCAATGATTTTTAGGATATAATAATTTGGATATAGAACCAAATATCCCATCTCTTTATATCATCATCCCTAGTATATTATTCACTTTTCCAAGAACTTCATATCAAAACTTATGGAAACTAATTTTTTAATTTTTAAATACTATGAAAATTTAATCCAACCAGTAATATGTCGTCAACATAAAATAGAAAAATGATGAAATTACTATAATAACATTGCTTCTTGTAATAAAAATGACCAGTGTTACATATGTTTAAGCCTTTTAATACCATACACCTATCGAATTTTCAATTTCACTATTGAGGTGTTTACTTTAAGCTATAAAAGAGTTTCTTTAATTTATATACCAATTTATGATGCACAACTTCTGGTGCTCCTATTGGATATTTCATATAAATATAATCCTCTAAATCACTATAAAGGAAAGTTATCTTAACATCTATCTACTCTAGATACCAATCTTCTGATGTGACCATGCTTAGCACTGTTCAGATTTTATAATGTTTAACTACCGGTGAAAAAATTTATGTGAAATCAAATCATTCCTTATGTTGAAAACCCTTCGCTACCAACTATGATTTTTACCTCTTCTTTCTATCAAGTTCTTACTTAATATGGTTAAAAAACTTATTTTGAAGTGCATTTTTACCCTTCTATAGTTCATCTATCTCCAAAGATCTGTGAAAATACAATGAATCAATCTCTTCATTCATGGATGACTCCAAATATATATAATCACTAAGAGAGGATTACTTGTCTATATTTTCATGTTCTATTTCATCTGTTAGGAGAATAAAGTTTATACCATGTAAAAAAATTTGCACTGGTCTCTTTATTTTAGTTTATATCATCCACTAAATTAGATGAACTATACTTTTTTGGTTCAGTTCCTTCTGTTGGTGCTTGAAATTCCAGTAGTCGTACTTCCAGTGCACAAAAATTCTAGCACACCCACTCAATATTCATCTAAATTTAAACTTTATAGTTATTCTAATGGCCTCACATCTAGATTTTTATTCCTTTATCACCTACATGTGAGTTCTATTTTTTTGAAAACTACTGACACTCTGATCAACCTGGATTTCAACAGTTGATTCTTCTTCAATTTTATACTCAAGCAAGTTTTGGTCCTTCCATAGAACCTTCTCATTAAAGAAACTATCTTTGATTCTAATTATTTTTTCCTTTCACCATCCCATAAATGATATCCAAATTTTTTATCTCTATAACCAAGGAAAAACATATTTTGGTTTTGGTTCAGGTTTATCACTACCCTTAACATTTACATGTACATATTCTAAACTATTGAAAACTTTATGATGATAAAATTATAGTTATTTTCTAGATCACATATCTTCTAAGGTTTCCTACCCAACTGACGATTATGGACTTATATTGTTGATATATGACACCATTTTGAGTGCCTATTCTTAAATCACTATAGGAATTACCAAGTGAAACCTTATACTTTTGGATTTATCTTTCAAATTATAATTCATACTTTCAGCTACCAAATTATAATATGGAGTTTTGGGAACTATCTTCTCATTCACTATCCATTTATTCTTATAGAAATTCTAGAAGTTTCATCCGGTGTACTCACCACTATTTTATATTTGTACTTAATTCAGCTTCTAACCACATTACCTTTTTACCAATGATTTACATTGAATAAACACCTAAAATACATTATATTTTTACTCTAGGAATTAAATCCATAATTTACTTATAGCATCATCAATTAAATATTGAAATTAGAGGCAACTATCATGGTATTGAATAAGGGTTTGTCCCAAAACATCTAAGTGTAAAATATCCAACTTCCGTATAAGGAACTGACCTTAAACATTACATAATCTTGAGTTTGAATTCAAGAATTAATTATATTACATTTGAGGATCCTTTTTAGGTTTATAGTTTTATAAAATTAGGTCATAAATCATGTATAACAAAACTATATAATATAGAGTGGACACTTCTAATAAATATCCATTTTCTCATAATATATATTTTTTGAAATAAAGAAAGATTTATTTTCATGGAAAACATTAATGGATTTAAACTTAACTTCTTCCTTTCCCTTACTAATCGATAAATCTTGTGATTTTTTTTAAAAATATGGGCTGAATACAAAAATTTTAGTAAGGTAAATAATGGAATAAAATCATTGGTCTAGTGAAAAACATGGAAACCCATGAATTTGTTTTTCTTAAAAACATAACTTTTTACCCAAAAAAGGAATTATCATTATTTTAAAAATATAATTTAAATTACTTTTTAAAAACAAATGATTTCCATCCACTGCACCAAATACTATAGTACTTGATGATAAAAGACCAATAAGAATCCCTGTTGTGAAAAATATTATCACTATAGGTCTTGAACCTACAATACGATGCTAGGATCCAAAATCCTAAAATTTAAACCCTCATCCATTGGTTTAAGAATTTGATGGAACTCATCCAGTGGAAAATTTTTACGACTATACATGTTATAAGGGGAAACAACTCAATGTGGGAATACAAACTTTATAATATGACCTAAAAGATCAATAGAGAGCTACCAGCTACTGAAGTGTCTCCTCTAAAATATTCCAATGTCTACTAGGCCAATATAATGGATAGTATCTAGGTCAAATAGATTAATTAGATCTAAAACTAAGAGAAAATTTTATAGATTATTGGGCATGATCCTACTAGTTACACTAAACATGTAAGGATTTTAGAGGTATTTTTCATGAAGTTGGGTTGTATGAGGCAACGTGAAGATCACAGTTCCATGTCCACCATCACTTAGACCTTATGTCGAGTTGTTGAGTAGGCGGTCACTTAATATTAACACCTTCCACATCTTTCACAATAAGGTTGAGACCATTCTTTATTATATTGATTAGATCCAATATTTTATAATTTATAAACTAATTTTCAATGATAATTAATCATAATATTTAATTTAAACCTGAATAATTAATTGTTTTTAGATACTATAGTGCTTAGTGGACCGTGAAAACACACCAGGGTGGGGGGTGAATTAGATGTTGAATAATTTTTACTAATTAAAATTTAATCTTAAAAACTTTTTATATTTAATAATATATTTCTAATTAATACAATTATATATTTTAATGTTTAAACTAGCATATACATATATGCAATGCAATATAAGAAATTAAATTAGCACATGTTTTTTTTACAATGTTTCAAACATCCTAATAATCCTAATAATTGTTGTGCTTGGGATGTCTAATTCATAGATTATATATTATAATAAAATAACTAAATATAAGTGTATTGTTTTTGGGTATCATACTTAAACCAAACACACCATATTATACAAGTGTGGGATCACTATATACCAAAAGTGATCATTGCAACATCCCACTACACTTAATTATACTATCATCCCACCATTTTATTTATAGAACTTAATTATCCTTTTTAAGTAGATCACAATATGTAAAAGGATGTTTCTATACCCAAAATTATGATTTGTTTCCTCACCTCATAGTCTCCGATTTCCTATAGGTCTTCAACAAACACACTTACAACTCGACCTCTGGTAATTTTCTCAGTCCTTAATTCTTCAAAATTTGTTCACTGGCTTCTTAAACTAACCTCTCTAGAGCATAAACAATTTTATATATTAATTGGATTTTAATCAATTTATCAAAGACTCAGAATCTTTCCTAGATATGTACACCTAAGGACACAATTTTTCTCATGTTCAGTCACTTCTTTTTCTATTCTTAGATTCAATGTATCAGAATACAACGACTCAAGATCTTTACTGGCTCTATCGTTTTATGATATTTTTATTTGACACCCAATTATCTCTCTAAGAGTAAAATATATCAGTTTCTTATACACGTTTTCATTGTATCATGAAACATGGTCATCTTCTTATTCTACCTAAAGAGAACTGGTTCTCTCAGCTTCGCTATTCACACAACACACCATCATCTACACCTTAATTTTTTATTCTCATATTATTCTTGATATACTTATAGAAACTTAGGATTTTCATACATGGATACTAGATATTTAATAATAATATTCAATAAATTAATTAAAAACATGCATGGGGATCATAATAGTAGAGTGTCTTTAGAGACTAGGTACATAATCTTCTAATTTGGTGAAATATCTTCAACATCTCCTATAAAGATATTCTCATTAGTACTCTTCAAAAAAATACCTTACATAAAACCTTTCTTCATATTATAAGAAAATGAAACATAATAAAGGGTTAGATTATATGATTAGTAAGGGAATACAAGGAATATATGTAAGCATAACATTAAAATAAGGGTATGAGAACATGATCATAAAATTTGAAAACCATACCTTGTAAATCAAAGATCATAATATTGAGTCATGGAATAAATATTGGAAGTTCATAAGACATGAATCATAAGATAATTATATAACATGATCCATGATATCATAAAATTGTAATAATACATAAAATTATGGTATGCACATAAGCATATAAAATCAATTCCTTAGTAGAAAGGCTTATTGAAAAAACTTATTTTGGAAATCCATGGGTGGAAACAAATCTTATGAGAGACACACCACCAACTAAAGTGTCATACCATTCCTCATAGTGGAATGGGTCCACTCCCCAATCCATAATGGTAGTCAAGGTTCATTCCCAAGACCATCATAGTGGAAAAATTCCCTTATTAAACCAAGTTCACTCCCTATTTCAGTATTGTATATATCATGAGATATAAATAGTTACCCAATGAATTGGAGTGGTATATAGGTCCCAAATATATTTTTTATATAATATCCACCATACTTAGTCATAGCATAACCACCGTCCTTGGGTATAACACAACCACCATACTTGGTTATAATGTAACCACCATCACATAATAAAAATCATATATATGTATGCCACAAGATCATAAAAAATTAATCATATCAAAACCCATGAAATGAAATAGGTTTCAAAAAAATTTCATCAAAACATAACCTATGTAAAATAAATAGGTTTTACAATAATTTTATCATTTCATCAAAGCAAAACTCATGGAAAAAGAATGACGATTCATAAACATTTTATCATAGTATAACCCATGGAAGAGAAATGGGTTTCATAAACATATTTCTATCATAAACATAAACCATTCATACAAATAATAATAATGTTATCCTTAGATCATCTCCCCAGTAAAGCGTAAATAGCATAAAAGAATGTTATCTTATAAATAAAATGATTTTTAAAGATAAATCACTCAGAACATTTTTATAGGAAAATAAAATATCTTTGAAAATAAATTTCTTAAAACTAAAATTTATAAAATATTTTCGAAATATATTTATTTTAAAAAAATCTTGAAAACTTATAAAGGAAGCTTTAAAAATCATTTAAAACATTTCTTGGGAAAAAATATTCTTTATTATTTAATTTTTTTAAAAGATAATTTTTTTGAAAATATTTTTTTTGAAAATAAACTTTAAAACTTATAAATTAATATTTAAATCAAATAATGTTCATTATGGTGGTAAATTCCATTCATGTCTTACATGTTAAAACATATATTCCTTTCACATTTTTGGTAAAATCCAAATGGGCATTATTTTTGAAAAAGACACGAATATTACTATTAAAAAATTTTATAAAAAGTAAAACATTGGTAAAAATGATTTTAATAATTCATTTTACTAATTTTAAAATCATTTTTAAAATAATTTTTTAGAAAAATGGTTTTAGAAGGCAAAAGGTTTTCGACCGAAAAGATGATTTTTTCTTGAAAACATTCCATTTGAACTCTTGAGTACATAAAGAGAGAAAAATGAAGGGAAAACATTTATTATCATAAAATAAACACATGAGAATAAAATTCATGTATTTATCTAGAGATTTATCATAAAATTCCATCATTTGAAATATGATCATAAACAATCCCGATAATAATTAGACTGTAACAAAAAATATTTACCACTTTGGTAACTTTGAAACATAATCCTCCTAAAGTAATATCATAAAATTAAACTTAAAATACCCTGAGTATTAATAAATTGATGATATTACATGTAAAATTTTCTTTATATACACATTTTACAAGAATATAGGTGTATAACATAATCACATGTCTTAATGGAGGTAAATTTAGACAAAAATACCCTTTTAATTTGGTAAAATTTTAACTGTAAACCCCATGAAATAGTGAACCTAAAATGGATATATAAATACCAATAATTTTAATTAAATAATAATAAAATAAATTCAAGGTTATTATATACACCATATAAAATAAACATGTAGTGAATATGAAATTTGTCTCACAGAAAATAAAGTGAGAAAAAATCCCTTATTGCTTCAGTAATGTTTTGGATCGTAATCCTCAATAAATCATAACACAAAATGAAACTGTAAATATAATTAAAATAATATAATTAATTATATAACAATTAATAGGGTAATTATATACACCACAAAAAATAAATGAGTGGTGAATTTGTATATGTATCCCATAAATAAAAGAGAAACTAGAAATCCCTTACTGTAAGTCTCCAATTCCATTGTACTCATTCAAACCTACTGTATAATAAATATAAGTTCATTATACATATATTATATAACCAAAATTACCTATATAATATCATATATGATTTAATTATGTCCTTTTATTATGTATATATTAACAATTCCTTGTTAAAGTCACATTTTGGGTAATAATCGCTTTGTTTTTCGTATATGTTTTGATTTTTTATTTTTGGTCCTCTTACGTTGATAACAGTTCCATAATATAAATAATAATAATAATAAAATAATTATTATATTTATACATAAATTATAATTTTAATACCAATCATGAAATATGGTTTTGAGAAATGAAGTACGTTACAATCATGGAGACGGTTGGTGGTATGTATGCATGAGTAACATTTCCATTTTTCAAAGATCATAATGGATAGAATGTAAGTAATATATTATATTTAAATAATTATCATAATATCATAATTATTATATTATTTATTTAAATATACTTATACATATCATCCATGTGGTGTAGTGATGAAAAGAGAGTCACATCGCTTTGTGAATGCGGTAGTCCACATGTACACAAATGGCGTTATTATCTTTCAGTGAGGGAAAAGGTAAGAAAAAATTATAAATTATATTTTTCAGAATTATAAATATTTAATTAATAAAATAATTATTTCATGTATATCATATATTATTATTAAATTTATCCGTATTACCTTCCTTGTAAATCGTTAGTGAGAATGAATCACATCGCTCTGTGAGGAAGTAGTTCACTGTATACACGAGCAATGTTATCCTACCCCCTATAGAAATGGAAAGTAAAAAAATATTATGTAATTAAAAAAGTTATAATAATGTTATAAATATAATTTATATACTTTATATCCATCTTCATACCCAATTGTGAGAGGTGATGATGAAAAAATGAATGACATCAGTTCGTTAGGCGGTAGTCTATTGTACACACGAATAATGATTTTTATAACCCATTTGATTGAAGTGGAGAAGGCTGTAGGTAATGAAATTAACATAATAACATATCAGTATATATAATACACTAAGTTTATTATATAATCATGGTTTAATAATAATTTAATGAGGTGTAGGGCGAAATAAAATAAAAACGCTCATTGAAGAACATTATCTCTTTTTTAGGAAACCTCCTTAGGTTTGTACCAAAATCCTTCATATATTGGATTTATTCCCACAATAAGAATTATAGAATGATATTATGGAATTTTTTTAAGGTATTTGGCTAGTCAATATCTGAAAAATGGTTTTACTGTGGGAATATGAGAGGAGAGATGGTGGCATTTTATAAGTGTGGTGAGTGACACACTTATAATTGTTTGAAAAGAAAAAGGTGTAGCCACATTTTTCTCATTCCAAAAGTCTTCATAATAGAGTATCCATGATAAATTATAGGGCCTACATATTTCCATAAAATATATTTTAGACTAGTGTTTAGGTCATTTTAACCCATATCTTATAAGTTTAACATCCTGATAAACCCATTTTTACCTTAAATACAATAATTAATTTTTACCGTCTTCACTATTCATTTTGGTCAAAAATAAAGTTTAACTTATTATATAATATAAATTATTCTGATTCAAAATATTTTATCCATTTTTTCAAATTCAATTTTCATAAGTGTATTTTTTTTAAAAAATAAATCCCGCAAACACGATGAGAAAGTGAGTTTTATAAGAGAAAATGTTCAATAGTTTACACAGTTTCTATATCCAATTTCAATATGAAATTGATGACCTAAATTAGATTAATATATATATAATTGAACTAATTTTACTTTAAAACAAATTTAAATTTAAATTTATATTTATAAATAATTTAAATAGAAAGGAAGTATTCAATTAAAATCCATTATTTTCACTATTCATAAAAAAATTAATATTTTTAGAAAATTATAAAAAATTCACCCTAATATAATTTTGATATGATGATTTAAAAAATTATTTTTTTTGAAATAAAATTTTATATTTTTTCAAAAATTAGTTTTAAAATAAGTGCGCAAAAAAGAAGACAAAACTATTTTTTTAGAAAAATACAATTTTTAAGCTTGAAATTGATTTTATTATTATATATTATCTAGAAAACACATAAGATAAATGTTAATAATTTTATTTAATATATAATATATAAATTTAATTAAAATTAGTCACCAAATGTGATTTATTTAATTTATTTTGGTAAGATGTGTTTATTTGCATAAAAATAGTTTTTTTGAGATATATTTCATTTATTTTCAAACAGTTTTTTTATTTTTATGTTTAATTAATTGGTCACCAAATAATTCATTTTATATATATTTTTAACCACATATTTTCATAATTTACTTAATAGTATTCATACCCATCATTCCAATGACTAGGTGACAACTACTATATAATAATATTTTAATAATATGAAATGTTTTGTTTAAACTCAGGGTTTCATGTAACGCAAGATAAAATTAGTGTTACATGTAATGTAAAATTTCAAAAAGATTAAATTAATTTGAAAAAAAAACATTTCAAAAAATCTCTAGGTTTCACATTATACCCCCATTAAAATGAATTTTCCCCTTAAAATTCGTCTTGGTCATCAAAGGTTTAACATTTGTAAATTCCATCATAGAAACCCACATCGTCAAAAGGGTAAAAAAATCATCTTAAAAAAGATATAGGGATGTGAAAAATTCATCTAAAATAACACATACTAGGTTTACAAATAGGATAAAATAGGTGGGATGTTATAATTTGGACATAGAATATAAGTGAAAATAATTATAGAGCGATATCGATCATTGATCACAATAAAGTTGGTGATTCAGAGAAGGTTAGAGGCCAAAAAACTATAAACCAAAGATGTGTGAAAAAGTTAATTGATATAATAAAAAATCAAGATAATATGACAATATTTTATTTCAATACCCTTTTCCTAAATTTAATAAATTTTCATGAGAATATATACTTACTTGATTTTATTCTATTTCATAAGAACAATCTCACCCTTTGGTTGTGCCTTCATAAATTTTCACTTCATCTCTTACTCGAATAATTGAAGGTGGATTTGTTATTCTTGAAGGACTAATGGATAATAAGATCCATAAATAGTCATTCTATATATCTTCATTTATCATCACAAAAAATGGTTGGCACATATTATCCAATATGTGTAAATATTCACATGGTTAATTAATACATTAATCTCTAAAACCTCAAAAAAAGTTAAAATTAAACCATTCTATGAATGTTTAACCCTATAACCCTTCCAAATTTTAAAAATTTAAAATAAGGTCACTCAATTTCTCAAAATAAACTTAACATTAATCCCCTGTATATCTTAAAGTGGATCTTGATTGGAACATACTAAACATTTGAATACCTTCATCATGTATTCTCTTAAAACATGGTAATTACATGGATTACCATAAAAAATTATTGAAAAAATACATGATTTATTATTATTTTAATAAAGCCACACATTATTGAACATATTCGATAGTTACAATAATATTTTAAACTCTATCAATGATAACATAAACCAATTTATAAATAAATCATTTGTCACTTCTAAGGTCATAAATACTGTACAATTCACTTTATCCAAAATAAACACCATTTTTTCAAAATTAAGAACAAATTAAGGGTTATATTCCCTTAATCATCTGTTTTCCATAAAATATTACCTTTCCATTAAATCACTTTTATAGGTTATTAGTAATATTCAACATATTCTTGCATATCCTTAACAAAAAACTTATACTAAAAAATTCTTATATATTTAATGATTCATATAACATATTTCTTGAATTTCAATACATAATCACTTAAATCATCCCACTTCCTTCTCAATCCATTAACTAGGATTTGTTGTCTTATTCCTGAACACTTATTTCTTTTCATATGTAATTTATAGTCTCTTAATAATCAGTAATATAACTATTACTCATACAACCTTGATGACTCTTTTCATGAGATTTACTCTTAGGAAATACATTTTTATATTTCCCTTGATTTACACATTTAAAAAATTCAATAGTCAATAACACCTTAGAGAGAACATTATTCTCAGATATTGCATTTACCAAATTTTTCATTTTTCCATTATAGTTACTTGATTTGTGTTCTTTTCCAATCCCAAAACATATTATCATCCCTATGATACATTCCCTTGAGAAATTATTTCCAAATTATAGATATATAGGAAACTAAGTCTTCTTTCCTCCATGGTATCCACTACCCAAACTCTTAGTGAAATATATCCTTGTCTTCCTTGGTGAGTCTGAGAGTTGGCTAAGGTGCACATTGTTAATCATGTTCCATGATAACTAATTAAGAAGAATATGGTTTCTTCCATTGAAAAAATCTAAAAAGCATAGCGTGATCAATGATAATCATAATGGGAAACCAAATATTCATGAAATAACTTACAAGATATCAAAATCATGACACCTTGTTTTTTATATATGACACATTAGGTTTATCCTAGGTTATTCATAGAAATAATCTATTTAAACTAGTGGTGTCAAACTAGGTGTATAGAAAAGAATATCCCCTGGGAGTGCCAAACTAGGTGTGTATCAAGACCCATTGTCATACAACAGGTGATGCTTGAGTCTAGATCAATGCACCATTTTTGGAGTTATTACCCCTAGGTATCTCTATGATAGAGAAATATCCACTTGTATTATCCATACATGGATTTAATTTCTTAGGAACCACTTTCTCTATACATTACCAAAATTTAAGAACATTTTCCTATAATTTGAATCATCCTTAGAATAATCCTAAGATATATCCCTAGATATATCTATAGAAATATCCCGAGGGATCTCACTAAATTTTTATCATCCTAGTTTCCAAAGGTTAAATAAAAAATTCCTTTGATACCAACTATATCAACCCATGATTTTCATACATGGATATTACATATTTTAGATTGATATTAAATACATTAATCTAACACATGCCCAAGGACCGTAACAGTTTACTGACTTTCGAGACTAGTAACATAATATTCTAATTTGGTGAAATATCTTAAATATAACTCATAAATATATTCTCCTTATCACTCATAAAAAACATACCCTTCTTAAAACCTTTCTTTATATCAAGGTGAAAGGAAACATAATAAAGGGGGAGCTTATATACTTAGTAAGTGTAAATATGAAGGACATGCAAACATAACATGAACATAAAGGTATGATAAAATGAATATAAATTTAGTTTCCATACCCTATATATCAAAGATCATAATATTTAGTTATGTAATAAATATTGGAAGTTAATAAGACACAAATCATAATAGAATCAAAGAACATGAGCCATGAGAGCATAACATTTTATTAAGACATCAAATTATTTCATACGCATAATAATATAAAATTATTTCCTTAGTAGTCAAGGCTCATTGCCAAAACTTATCAGGGAACTACATGGGTGAATACACCTCCTCGGTGAGACACACCACCATCCCCAGTGGAATACCTTTCATCATAGTGGAATTGGATCACTCCCCAAACAATCATTGTAGTCAAGGTTCACTCCCAAGACCATTATAGCATATAAATTCCCTTAATAAACCGAGTTCACTCCCTATTCCAGTCCTATCCATATCACGAGACATAAATCATTACCCAATGCATTGGAGAGATATATAGGTCCCACCCATCTTTGGTTATAACATAACCACTATCCTTGGTTATAACATAACCACCATCCTTGGTTATAATGCAATTACTATCTTTGGTTATAATATAAACAACATCCTTGGTTATAACATAACAACCATCACATAATGGAAATCAAACATATGTGTTCCACAAGATCATACAACATTCATCATATCAGAAATCACAAAATGAAATGGGTTTCATAAACATTTAATCAAAACATAACCTGTGGAAAATAAAAAGGTTTCATAATCATTTCATCATTTCATCAAATCATAACCCATGAAAAAAGAAGTGAGATTCATAAGAATTTTATCATAGTATAACCCATGGAATATAAATGAGTTTCATAAACATATTTTCATCATAAACATAAAAAATTAAGAGAAATAAAAATAATATTATCCTAGGATAATTTCCCTAATAAATCATAAGTAACATCAAAGGATGTCATCTTAGATAAAAAATTATTTTGAAAGATAAATCACTTGGAAAATTTATTGAGGAAAATAAAATTTCTTTGAAAATCACTTTTTTTAAAACTAAACTTTATAAAATAATTTTGGATATCATTTTATCTTAAAATAAACTTGAAAAATTAAAAAGTAAGCTTTAAAAACCATTTTAAACATTTCTTGAGGAAAATATACTTTCCACTTTGATTTTTTTAAAAGATGAAACATTTTGAAAATAATTTTATTTTAAAATAACCTTGAAAACTTATAATATAATATTTAATGAAAATAATTATCATGATGGTGTAAAATTATATCCATGCAATGCACGTTAAAACAAATATTCCTATCACATTTTCAGTAAAATCCAAACAGGCATTGTTTTTGAAAATGACATAAAGATTTATTTTAATTTTTTTTGTAAAAAGTAAAACATGAGTAAAAATTTATTTAATAAATAATTTTAATAAATTTTAAATCATTTTTAGAACACATGGTTTTGGAAGAAAAAGGGTTTTTGATCAAAAAGATAATTTTTCTTGAAAACATTATTTTTGAACTGTTGAGGGTATAAAGAGAGGAAAATAAAGGGAAAAAATGTATTCTCGTGACATAAAAAGAGGCATATAAATTTTTTTTTCTTTAGATATGGATCATAAGATTATATCATAAAATACATGATTATAAACAATCCTGATAGATGATCAGATAGTAACATAAAATGTTTACCACTATGATAACTTTAAAATGTTAACCCCATGAATGAATATCATTAAATGAAATATAAAATACCATGAGGAAAAATAAATTCATAATATTACATGTCATAGGGTATGTATATACATATTTTACAAGAAGATATGTGTATAACATAATCATATGTCTCAAAGAGGGAAAATTAAGACAAAAATCCCATACCAATTTGGTAACTTTTGAACCGCAAACCCCGTGAAATATAGATACTAAAATGGATATGTAAATAAAAATAATTTCAAGTATAATAATCATAAAATACATTCATGGTTAGTATATAAACCATATAGAATAAACATGTGGTGAATATGACATTTGTCTCACTGAAAATACAAGTGAGACGAAAATACCTTATCACTTTAGTAATATTTTGAATCATAATAAAAAATAAAGAATAAAATAAAATAAAACATTAAATATCATGAAAATAATAGTATTAATGATATAAAATTTCAAATTTACTGTATATACACTACACAAAATAAATGATTGGTGAATTTGGACATGTCTTCCAAAAATAAAAGAGAGACTAGAAATCCCTTACCATAAGTCTCGACTTCCTTTGTTCTCTTTAGAACCTCCTATATAATAAATATGAGTTTATTATAAATCTATTATATAAAACAATTAAATATATCATACCATCTATGATATAATTATTTCCTTGTATTACCCGTTTATTAATAATTCCATGTTAAATTTATGTTCTGGGTAAACCGCTTTTTTTTCATATATGTTTTGATTTGTTATTTTTAGTACTCTTAATTTGATAATGGTTAAATCATATATATAATAATAATCATTAAATAATTATAATATTTATATATAAATTATACTTTTAATACCAATCATGAAATATATTTTTGATAAATGAAGTACGTTATAATCACGAAGATGTTAGGCCGTACGTACACATGAGTAATGTTTCCATTTCTCAATGATCCTTATGGAAATGAGGTAAGTAATATATTATCCTTAAATAATTATAATAATATCCTAAATACCATATTATTTCTTTAAATATACTTATACATATCATCCATGTAGTGTGGTTATGAAAAGAGAGCCACATCGCTTCGTGAAGGTGGTAGTCCACATGTACACGAACGATGATATCATCTTTCAATGAGTAAAAAGGTATGAAAGAAAATGATATCTTATATTTTTAGAATTATAAATATTTCATTAATATAATAATTATTTAATTTATATCATATATATTTATTAAATTTTTTCTTATTATCTTCCATGTGAAGCGTTAGTGAGAACGAATCACATCGCTTCACGAGGCGGAGGTCTGCTGCACACATGAGCGATGTTATCCTGTCCCCTATTTTAATGGAAAATAAAAAAAAATTATATATGATATAATTATTAAATATGTATAATAATAGTATAAATATCATATATATACTTTATATCTATCATAACCCGTCCTAGTGGGGCCCACGTCGGGACTCCCCAAGCCCGCCTTCAATAGGCTAGGGGATGATGACTAACACTGAGTAGGAATATCACCAACATGAGAAGCATTTAATAAGTACCTACACACACACACAAATCCAAGTCTAAAAATTCTAAAATGTAAAAACCACTAAGGGACAAAATGCATGCATACAACTAAACCCAACCAACGAAGCATGATAGAAAGAAAAGTGAAAAAAGTAAATTGGGCCAGAATACAATCCCACCAAAAGAATGAGTCTGCAAAAAAAAAGTACAACTTTTAAGATATAAATAGGTAATGGGACTTCTACTCATATCCATAGGAACACCTCATCCTATAAGGAAGCTCACAAATCTCGGTCTGGTTTTGGTCCGCCCTGGACTCTGTCAAAAGGACGCTTGTCTGCACAAGACATAACACATCTGGGAAAATCCCATGCATGGGTGAGTATAACAATAATCAGTAGGAGACATTGAAAACCAAAAAACAATACAAAAATTAAGGTATAATCAGCTCTAAAAATTATATCTCTATAGGCATATAACAAGATAAACATATAGATACACTCGAAACTGAGACCCATAGTCTAAGTATAAGTCACAACAACCCACATACCCATGCTAGGGATTTAGTCCGAAGATTCCACGGAGCACTCATCTGGGATAACTCACTCCATGAGTGTGATATCTCTTATGAAGTCCATCAGAGAAGTACAGTTCATCAGGAAGTGTTACGAGAGGAATAAATGCACTAATAGATCTGAAGAGAGAATAAATACACTCATTTTGGGAGAACTCACTCCAGAGTGAGGAATGATTATAATACATGGATGGGGATCACTACTAGGGCCTTGGTGTATACCACAAATCATCTGGATTCACCTGATAAGTAAAGAACCAAATTCCCGAAGGACTAGTCCTGGCGATACCTAACTCTACCTAGGGCCAATAATGGGTAAGGAATCTCACTCCAGCCCTCTCAAAGGGAATATGACTCTATCCAGAAAGTCATGCTAAAGTGATCATACTACTATGGATTGGAATGATACTTGACCTTCATAGGAACGAGTAAAGGGGGAAATAACCCAAATAAGACTTGTCTAAGGTATGGTGGACAAGGATATGAAGCCATGTAAAGAAAGTACACAGTGTGTAGTCATGTCACATGCCATGTACTCTGGCCCCAGGTACTGACCATATACAACAACCCATGTCATAAAGAGTACGTCATGTAGAAAGAGATATACATGACATGTATAAGAGTAACATGATGTGTTATACTATTTGGGTGGCGCTCCATGTATGCTGGCCATGTGCCTGTACACGAATTCAACCTGTGTCTACCAAACCATGTACGAATGGGCTAATCCACATAACCAGCCTGGTCTAGGCATGTGGTGGAGTACATGTCATGTAATCCAACCTATGTCCATGTATCATTCGATATACACACTGAGTCCTACATCAAGAACCACACACTATTTCATCACTTTCTGTAATGTGGAACCCTAGTCACTGCTCTTTCGGCCCCACATGCCATGTTCTTCAGAGAACACACCATGTTCTTCAAGATTTTATATAATCTCATGTTCTTCATTCAGCACTTTGGTTGATCCTTCGATTCTTGATCCAACCATTGTTTTTCCTCAAAATTGAAGATCTGATGTCTCCTCACCATGCAATTAATGTTTCAGGAGGTTTCAAGTGTTCTATCAACCTTGAAAACTCATTTCGATTATCTTCATGAAGAGAGATTTAAGAAAAATTTCTCCTGAACCGTGCCTATTAATCTGCCACCATCATCGTCTCACCTTCACTTGGTCGTTACAGTGCCATATCTTTGATTTTGGATCATTGGTCCACAAAAAGAATGTGCAACGATCCTTCATTCATATACCCATGAAGAATAAAGAACACATGGAGATAAAGGGGGAGGAAAATAGGAAAAAACTCGAGGAATGGACCTTAGATGTTGTTCATTATGACCTCAATCCATTCCCATTATAAATACCAAGAACTAAACAAAACATAAATCAAATCCCCCAAATCAAAAACTGCAATAGAATCTCTCCCTCGAGAATGAGCGATCCATGGGTCAACCTGTTCATGGGTTGATCGACGCCCATCTTTTAATTCAGAAAAAAAATTAAAATAAAAATCCCTACTTAGATCTTCTATGAAGAGTGGGGTTTCTTCCATCGTCAATGAGATCCTCTAACCTTGCTGCACAATGATTGTAATACCCCGAGATTTTATGAAAAATATTCTTTTAATTTCAGTAATTTCTTGTGTTTTATGCTACACCAAGATTACCTTGCGCTATACGCAACACCGTATTAGCTTGCAGTATACGCAACACTATTCTTGGATCGTGTTACACACAATTTTGATAATAGTTATTCTACGCAACATTGAGTATATATATATATTCAATGTATAAATGAAATATGGTTGGATTATGTTATACGAAACAACGAAGGATTCTTGCACAACACACAACCCTGACTAGGCTTGCATTGCACGCAATCGTGACCTTCCTCGATAGCATGTGTTGTACGCAATACTGGGTTTTACTAAACAAAGATATATTATTATAATATTATTATGAACTAGCCGTTATGAATATTATTAACTAAATTTTGAATCTTATAACACTATTATTCATCTTGCACATTTTCCAAAACATGGTATAAGAACAAAATAAATTTTTCGGGTAAAATAAGTATTTTTCAAAAAATGCAGTTTTGCCGCCTTTTGATGGCGCACCCACTTTATATCTAGTTTTGACATGTTTATAAGTTAAAATTGACAAAATAAAATTCTTCTTTGGAATCATGAAATAAAAATTTACTTTGGATAAATTTTCATATCATTCTGGTAACTTTCATATTTTGATGAATAGTAAAAACACGCTATATTTTAATTAAAAACAACTTTTTCAATCGAAATAATTAATAGTGATAAATTATTAATTTGAGTGGTTTTAAAGTATATTTAGAATATATTTTTACAATTTAATACAATGTTGGTCATCGAATATAATTTCACATTTAAACCAGACATAAACAAGTGCCAATCTTTTGATAGTTATTATCTCTTAAGAACACGCTATTTGTTTTGACGACGGAAATTAATTTTTTAAATTAATTAATGCAACTGATATGTTTTGAATTTGGTAAAATAGAAATCATTTTTGAGTTCATAATATCGAATATAGCTTAGGCCTAATTTTCGGTATTTTTCTGGAAACTTTCATTTTTTTGATGAATAGTGAAACCACTAAGTGGTAGTTAAAAAAATGAATTTTTCATAAAACTTAATTTTACCGCTTCTGTGAATGGAATTTCAAAAATCTGAGTGACACGGTTGATGTCAGTAAGTAAAATGTGGTTCAATGAGATGAAAATAATTTTTTGGTGAATAGTAACTTTTTACTTTTTTTACCACGGTTAAAAGTAAATAGGGTAAATAAGGGTAAAAATGATATTATTATTACCCTAACACATGTTCTAATTCTATTGGACAAGGTTAATTCGACTAAAAACAACCTTAGGAATAAAATATGACCATTTAGGCCCACTTGGATTAGATTAGGACATTTATTATTAATTTATTTAAAGAAGGGTCAAAATAGTTAAAATCAAAGTTTAATAAGTAAATAATTTTTAATATGGGGTTATACATAAGATAAATTAGACTAAAAATATTAATTAGAAAGCTAAAAATATTTCCTACATAATTGTATTTTATTTGTAATTTTTAGACATTAAATAATTTAATTTATTTATGACACAACGATGATGCAGTAAATATCTTTTCAATGAAATATTGACATAATTGATGTTATAAATACCCAAATAAATGTAATTTGAGACTTTTTATGAATTACACTAATTTTATAGGTTAATATGAAATGTTATTATGGATTTAAGTAACTTGGTTCGAACTAATCATGATGTTATGATTTTCAAAAAAATCAATTACTAAATAGTGTCAAAATTGACATAAAATAGTTTTTTAAAAACAAATATTATATTATTAATTGTTATTTTATTCCTAAAAAGCTAAGGTTCGGCCAAATGACTTATATAAGGTTATATATATTAATAATAAACAACTTGGGGTTCGTTTGGCTTCATATAGTATGTTTATTAACCTTATAGTGTAAGAAAACAAGAAGACACGGTAAAAGTTAAATTATCTAACTTAAAGTTAAATCTAAATGATAAGGTTAAATTTGATACCTAAACTTGTCTAAATTCTATTGGATGAGCGGATTTCGACCCCTACCCACCTTATATTCAAAATATATCAATTCGGAGCTATTAAAAACCGAATTTGACTTTATAATAAAATAATATTTTTAGTTATTCCAAAGGTGCCCCTCTCCTCCCTTATAAAAGGGCACCTCCTCCCCCTCTTCCTCACACAACTTTGAACCTTCAAGCTCGGCCAAACCTTGCCAATTTCCCTTCTCCACTTCCCTAGAAACATCCTAGAGGTTCTGGTCTTCCTCAAAGACCAATTTTAGTGCCCTAAAAGGAGATATCAAAGAGGCGCTTCAAAGAAGAGGTAATGTCCGTTACCGATTCTTTCATCTTTATTTCTTCTTCCACTTCTTCTTCTTAGGTTGTTTCATTATGAAGTAATAACATAAGTATCACTTATATACTTATATGTTATTATAATTATGAAACAACCTTATTTCACCATCTATCCATCCCACGAAAAACGAAATCACCGTGCGTGCGTACGTACGGAATACCGTCTCCACGCCGTGGTGTAATCTATTTTCCACCACCACCTTACTTGGATCGGTATAATGGTGTAAATAATAACTATATATGATTATTGTAAATTGATATTGATTCTGAAATAGTATACATACACTCCAATACAATTCCACGATCATGAGAACGATATCATCGCTCGTGCGTACGTACGGACTACCGTCTCCACGACGCGATGAGATTCATTCTCCACGTTAACCATTCATGAATGATTATAAAGTATATATAATAATTAATAATGAAATATATGACATAATAATGATTCTGGATTTATGTGTATATATATGTATGTCATCTACTTAATTCCATTCAACTCAATAAGGAAAATAAAACAGCGTTCATGCGTACGTACGGTCTACCGTCTCCATGAACGGTGTATTTCTTTCCATTTACTGATCTATTATATATATATATATATATATATTCTGAATATATATTATATATAAATAATGTTTTATATTCTAGAATTAAGTAATCATGATTTAAGTAATCATATGAATAATTACAAGTCAAAACACGGACGACAAATGAAACGATTTTACCCAAAACGCTCTTTAACATGAAATTTACAAAAGAACGGGTAATATAAAGCCATAAGTGAACCATATATGATATCATAACAATGAGTATGATTCTGGAATAAGTAAATGACATTATTTAAATCATTATACAGGAGGTTCGGACACATACGAAGCAAATCAGACCTAAGGTAAGGGAAATATCACAATCTCATTTTTTATCCGAGATTGTTTATACTTTGGTATTTACTGGGGTGTATTTTATCATACACATCCATGTTTCCTCAATATGTAATATTTATATGCTTCTACAATAGTTTTTATCCAATTTTACCCTTTGGTGAGTTTTTGTAAAAGATATGAAAGGAATCTTTTGTCGTTTTTCGTACGAGGTACTTTTTGAATTTTCCAACAAAAGTACGAGAAGAATGTTTTTTTAACTTATACGGCATGAATGGATTTTTAAAAAATTATTTCAAAGAAGCTTCCTTTACAATTTTTCAAGTTTATTTTTAATCAAATTCTTTTAGTTTATAATTGTATGACATGTTAATAAAGGAAAAGTGTTTTTGAAGTAGAAATGATATTTTCCTCAAGAATGGATTTCAAGTGTTTTATCAAAATTATTTTCCATCTAAGATAATAAAGGGTTCTGTTTCTATCCCTATTATTACATTGATTTGATTATGTTGTGATGGAAATATTTTTATGAATTCCTTTATCTTATATGAATTGTTTTATGATTTCACGATGTTTAAGATTCCCATTTTTATTACATGGGTTATGCTATGATGTATGGTTTATGATTTTGTGGCACACATAAGAATGGTATCATTATGAGATGGGTGGGACCTATATCTCCCTCCAATGCATTGGGTAAAGATTTTATATCTCATGAGATAGACATGGCTGGAATGGTAGGTTATACCGGTTCAGTGAAACAGGACTGAAACGAGGGTGACTCGGTTCAGAAATGGACTTTGTCCACTAAGATAGTCTTGGAAATGAGTCTTGACTAATAAGATATGATTCTCTATGATTATGTGTGTATGCTACAAAGTTTCATGTTTTAAGTTATGATTATTGGGATTACATTTCACTACTATGATTTATCCCATGTTATGATATTATTATCTCTTTTGGAGGTTAAGATTTCCAAAAGATATGTTCTTATGAATATGACGTGATTGATATTTCTTTTGTTTACCCTTACTGAGCATTTGAGATCACCCGTTTGTGCTTTATTTTCCCCAGGACATAAATAAAGGATTTAGGTTTAAAAAAAAGAAGATCTTTATGGGAGATGTTGAAGATCTTTCACCATGATTAGAAGATTTTATTCCGAGTTTCCAAACACACTAAACTATTACGGTCCTTGTGTGTATGTTTTTGTTATGTATTAAGTATTCCGCAAAAGTAATGTAATGTTCATGTACGTCAAGCTTCGGGTCTCTATAGTTGGTATTAGAGGAAAGGTTTAGTCAACCTTTGGAAACTAGGATGCGAAAATGTTATTAAGATCCCTAGAGATATTTCTAAGGTATGTCTAGGGATGTCCCTAAGGATAAGTATGCGTATAAGATATAGTCCTAGAACTACAGTAACGATCTTAGAATTTAACCTAAGATGTTAGATATTGAGGGTGCTCCCCCTTTACTATGTTGTTTTCCCTAGCATGATTTTTTCCTCTCACACTATTCTTTTTTGGGTTTTAGAAAATGGATGGAAACAGGAAGATTCATGATAATGGAGGATATGATAGACAATGGAATGATATTCTTCATGACCAACCAAATGAAATGGGATTTGGAAGTCCAAACATCATTATTATACCGAATCATAAATCTCATAATATGATCAATAAAGTAAAATTTGGTAAGTTTCCTGACTCGGCTAATAAGAGAAAGATGGAGTTTCATGATGATCATAGAGGAAAGAAAGTTCAATTTCACCAATGTAAATCATGTGGGAAGAGGCATCAAGGAGAATGTTTCAAGAGAACTGGAAGATGCTTTGGGTGTGGAAAAAAAGGACACAAATCCAGTAAGTGAAAAGGAAAAGGTTCAGTTAACACTCTGGATGAGGATAATGGTATTTCTACGACATCAACAATGGTTAAATGTTTTAAATGTGGAATGTACGGGAATTATGCAAACCAATGCCCTAAGGGAAAGTCTCATGAAGAGAATCAGTACGGCCGTATGAGTAGTATTTATGTTGATGATGATGAAGAGACTACAAATGATATGTGAGTTGAAAGAATTGTTGAAGCTCAGTCAATGGTTTAAGAATGTAGTGGAATGATTACATGTTTATCATGTGTAATGTTGTATAAGTAATCTCATGGTACTATGGAATAAAGAGACATATAAGGATTGTTACACTGTTGTCTTTCCTTGAGTTTTGAAAGTGTATGATTAATGGAACCAGTATCCATTAAAGGATAGTCAGATATTTTTGGAATATATATGATATGTGCATAATGAAGGGATAAGGAGAAAATTAAATGTTTAATAGTATTCATGAGCTCATGACTGATATAAGGAGAAGGTTATGTAATGGATTGAGTATGTAGAATTTTTGGATTTTGGTATGTGGAAAGAGTTAACTTTTGACAGCATTCATGTTTTCACCAAGGTTTAATGGGTATTCATTTTTCAAGAGAATACATGATTGGAATTTGACCAACAAGATATATGGGGGATAAATGATGGTATTCACGTTCTTGGTTGGTGAAATTTCAAGTAATCGTTTTCTTTATACCATGAGCTTGGACCGAAGTATTTTAGATACGCTTAAAGATTGGAATGGATTATGTTGGACATAAGTTAGTATTGTTTAATGATAGAACTTTTTTCGATATTATTGATGGGATGTTATAGTAATATAGTTTTAGAAAAAGGACAACCTGCAGGACGTGCGACACCCATCGCGTCGGACAAGGCCATGGGAATCGAACCCACAACCGAAGTGCGACTGGCCTTTATCGCCTACCACTGGCCTACAGGAAGTCCCTATTTAGTAGAAACTAGTTTTATTATATTAAGCAGTATAATATAATAAGTATAAGTCCATTTTAGGAACCATATATGATTAATCTCACTATAGATCGACTTATGTATATTTGATAACTTTTGATAACCTTTTCTTTGAAACAGATGGAATGACCCATAATTCTATCACATGATCTATTAACACTTCATGAATAACAAATTCAACTTCATTTCTTTAAGAGATGAAGTGGAAATTGTTCAAAGAACGAACAACAGTGAGATTGTACTAAAATTCTAATTCAAAATCTTCAACTTTAGGGAAACGATCTTGAAAACCAAAAATGTTGTCCTAATGCTCTTATATCTGATGAATCAGATGGTACCTTAGATCGTCACAAATTTATGGCTTTGTGATTGCTAGCTTTTCCATAGCCATGTTCTCTACCACTCTCCATCAGAACATGATGGTTAAATTTCTCTTCCATATCCATATTTTCACCTATGTGGAAACCCAGTGATTAGTTTATTTGGGTAACCGTTACGTTTCATACTTTTGTTTTTAAAGATTGGTTTTGGTATTCCTTTTTACGATGTGGGTTTCTATTAAAGAAACTTTCAAATAGTAAACCATTTATAACCCCGACGAATTTCAAGGGCGAAATTCATTTTAAGAGGGGTAGAATGTAACACCCCGAGATTTTATGAAAAATATTCTTTTAATTTCATTAATTTCTTGTGTTGTATGATACACCAAGATTACCTTGCGCTATACGCAACACCGTATTAGCTTGCAGTATACGCAACACTATTCTTGGATCGTGTTACACACAATTTTGATAATAGTTATTCTACGCAACATTGAGTATTTATATATATATTCAATGTATAAATGAAATATGGTTGGATTATGTTATACGAAACAACGAAGGATTCTTGCACAACACGCAACTCTGACTTGGCTTGCATTACACACAATCGTGACCTTCCTCGATAGCGTGTGTTGTACGCAATACCGGGTTTTACTAAACAACGATATATTATTTTAATATTATTATGAACTAGCCATTATGAATAGTATTAACTAAATTTTTAATCTTATAACACTATTATTCGTCTTGCACATTTTTTAAAACATTGTATAAGAACAAAATAAATTTTTCGGGTAAAATAAGTATTTTTCAAAAAATGCAGTTTTGCCGCCTTTTGATGGCGCACCCACTTTAAATATTGTTTTTGACATGTTTATAAGTTCAAATTGACAAAATAAAATTCTTCTTTGGAATCATGAAATAAAAATTTACTTTGTATAAATTTTCATATCATTCTGGTAACTTTCATATTTTGATAAATAGTAAAAACACGCTATATTTTAATTAATTACAACTTTTTCAATCGAAATAATTAATAGTGATAAATTATTAATTTGAGTGGTTTTAAAGTATATTTAGAATATATTTTTACAATTTAATACAATGTTGGTCATTGAATATAATTTCACATTTAAACCAGACATAAACAAGTGTCAATCTTTTGATAGTTATTATCTCTTAAGAACACACTATTTGTTTCGACGACGGAAATTAATTTTTTAAATTAATTAATGCAACTGATATGTTTTGAATTTGGTAAAATAGACATCATTTTTGAGTTCATAATATCGAATATATCTTAGGCCTAATTTTTGGTATTTTTCTGGAAACTTTCATTTTTTGATGAATAGTGAAACCACTAAGTGGTAGTTAAAAAAATGAATTTTTCATAAAACTTAATTTTACCGCTTCTGTGAATGGAATTTCGAAAATCCGAGTGACACGGTTGATGTCAGTAAGTAAAATGTGGTTCAATGAGATGGAAATAATTTTTTGGTGAATAGTAACTTTTTACTTTTTTTACCACGGTTAAAAGTAAATAGTGTAATTAAGGGTAAAAATGATATTATTATTACCCTAAAACATGTCATAATTCTATTGCACAAGTGTAATTCGACCAAAGACAACCTTAGGAATAAAATATGACTATTTAGGCCCACTTGGATTAGATTAGGACATTTATTATTAATTTATTTAAAGAAGGGTTAAAATAGTTAAAATCAAAGTTTAATAAGTAAATCATTTTTAATATGGGGTTATACATAAGATAAATTCGACTATAAATATTAATTAGAAATCTAAAAATATTTCCTACATAATGGTATTTTATTTGTAATTTTTAGACATTAAATAATTTAATTTATTTATGACACAACAATGATGCAGTAATTATCGTTTTAATGAAATATTGACATAATTGATGTTATAAATACCCAAATAAATGTAATTTGAGAATTTTTATGAATTACACTAATTTTATAGGTTAATATGACATTTTAGTATTGATTTAAGTAACTTGGTTCGAACTAATCATTCTGTTATGATTTTCAAAAAAATCAATTACTAAATAGTGTCAAAATTGACATAAAATAGTTTTTTAAAAACAAATATTATATTATTAATTGTTATTTTATTCCTAAAAATCTAAGGTTCGGAAAAATGACTTAGATAAGGTTATATATATTAATAATAAACAATTTGGGGTTCGTTTGGCTTGATATTGTAAGTTTATTAACCTTATAGTGTAAGAAAACAAGAAGACACGGTAAAAGTTAAATTATCTAACTTAAAGATAAATCTAAATGATAAGGTTAAAATTGATACCTAAACTTGTCTAAATTCTATTGTAAGAGCGGATTTCGACCCCTACCCACCTTATCTTCGAAATATATCAATTTGGAGCTATTAAAACCCGAATTTGACTTTATAATAAAATAATAGTTTTAGTTATTCCAAAGGTACCCCTCTCCTCCCTTATAAAAAGGCACCTCCTCCCCCTCTTCCACACACCACTTTGACCCTTAAAGCTCGGCCAACCCCTGCCAATTTACCTTATCCACTTCCCTAGCAACATCCTAGAGGTTCTGGTCTTTCTCAAAGACCAATTTTAGTGCCCTAAAAGGAGATATCAAAGAGGCGCTTCAAAGAAGAGGTAATGTCCGTTACCGATTCTTTCATCTTTATTTCTTCTTCCACTTCTTCTTCTTAGGTTGTTTCATTATGAAGTAATAAAATCAGTATCACTTATATACTGATATGTTATTATAATTATGAAACAACCTTATTTCACCATCTATCCATCCTACGGAAAATGAAATTACCACGCGTGCGTACGTACGGAATACCGTCTCCACGCCGCGGTGTAATCTATTTTCCACCACCACCTTACTTGGATCGGTATAATGGTGTAAATAATAACTATATATGATTATTGTAAATTGATATTGATTCTGAAATAGTATACATACACTCCAATACAATTCCACGATCATGAGAACGATATCATCGCTTGTGCGTACGTACGGACTACCGTCTCCACGACGTGATGAGATTCATTCTCCACGTTAACCATTCATGAATGATTATAAAGTATATATAATAATTAATAATGAAATATATGACATAATAATGATTCTGTATTTATGTGTATTTATATGTATGTCATCTACTTAATTCCATTCAACTCAATAAGGAAAATAAAACAGCGTTCATGCGTACGTACGGTCTACCGTCTCCATGAACGGTGTATTTCTTTCCATTTACTGATCTATTATATATATATATATATTATGAATATATATTATATATAAATCATGTTTTATATTCTAGAATTAATTAATCATGATCTAAGTAATCATATGAATAATTACAAGTCAAAACAGGGACGACAAATGAAACGATTTTACCCAAAACGCTCTTTAACATGAAATTTACAAAAGAACAGGTAATATAAAGCCATAAGTGAACCATATATGATATCATAACAATGAGTATGATTCTGGAATAAGTCAATGACATTATTTAAATCATTATACAGGAGGTTCGGACACATATGAATCAAATCAGACCTAAGGTAAGGGAAATATCACAATCTCATTTTTATCCGAGATTGTTTATACTTTGGTATTTACTGGGGTGTATTTTATCATCCACATCCATGTTTCGTCAATATGTAATATTTATATGCTTCTACAACAGTTTATATCCAATTTTACCCTTCGGTGAGTTTTTGTAAAAGATATGAAAGGAATCTTTTGTCGTTTTTCGTACGAGGAACTTTTTGACTTTTCCAACAAAAGTACGAGAAGAATGTTTTTTTAACTTATACGACATGAATGGATTTTTAAAAAATTATTTCCAAGAATCTTCCTTTACAAATTTTCAATTTTATTTTTAATCAACTTCTTTTAGTTTATAATTGTACGACATGTTAATAAATGAAAAGTGTTTTTGAAGCAGAAAGGATATTTTCCTCAAGAATGGATTTCAAGTGTTTTATCAAAATTATTTTCCATCTAAGATAATAAAGGGTTATGTTTATATCCCTATTATTACATTGATTTGATTATGTTGTGATGGAAATATTTTTATGAATTCCTTTATCTTATATGAATTGTTTTATGATGTCACGATGTTTAAGATTCCCATTTTTATTACATGGGTTATGCTATGATGTATGGTTTATGATTTTGTGGCACACATAAGAATGGTATCATTATGAGATGGGTGGGACCTATATCTCCCTCCAATGCATTGGGTAAAGATTTTATATCTCATGAGATAGACATGGCTGGAACGGTAGGTTATACCGGTTTAGTGAAACAGGACTGAAACGAGGGTGACTCGGTTCAGAAATGGACTTTGTCCACTAAGATAGTCTTGGAAATGAGTCTTGACTAATAAGATATGATTCTCTATGATTATGTGTGTATGCCACAAAGTTTCATGTTTTAATTTATGATTATTGGGATTACATTTCACTACTATGATTTATCCCATGTTATGAAATTATGATCTCTTTTGCAGGTTAAGATTTCCAAAAGATATGTTCTTATGAATATGACGTGATTGATATTTCTTTTGTTTACCCTTACTCAGCATTTGAGCTCACCCGTTTGTGTTTTATTTTCCCCAGGACATAAATAAAGGATTTAGGTTTAAAAAAAAATAAGATCTTTATGGGAGATGTTGAAGATCTTTCACCACGATTAGAAGATTATATTCCGAGTTTCCAAAGACACTAAACTATTACGGTCCTTATGTGTGTGTTTTTGTTATGTATTAAGTATTATGAAAAAGTAATGTAATGTTCATGTACGTCAAGCTTCGGGTCTCTACAGTTGGTATCAGAGGAAAGGTTTATTCAACCTTTGGAAACTAGGATGCGAAAATATTAGTAAGATCCCTAGAGATATTTCTAAGGTATGTCTAGGGATGTCCCTAAGGATAAGTATGCGTATAAGATATAGTCCTAGAACTATGGTAACAATCTTATAATTTAACCAAAGATGTTAGATATTGAGGGTTCTCAACCTTTACTATGTTGTTTTCCCTATCATGATTTTTTCCTCTCACACTATTCTTTTTGGGTTTTAGAAAATGGCTGGAAATAGGAAGATTCATGATAATGGAGGATATGATGGACAATGGAATGAAATTCTTCATGAGCAACCAAATGAAATGGGATTTGGAAGTCCAAACATCATTATTATGTCGAATCATAAATCTCATAATATGATCAATAAATTAAAATTTGGTAAGTTTCCTGACTCAGCTAATAAGAGAAAGATGGAGTTTCATGATGACCATAGAGGAAAGAAAGTTCAATTTCCCCTATGTAAATCATGTGGTAAGAGGCATCAAGGAGAATGTTTCAAGGGAACTGGAAGATGATTTGGGTGTGGAAAAAAGTACACAAAGCCAGTAAGTGAAAAGGAAAAGGTTCAGTTAACACTATGGATGAGGATAATGGTATTGCTACAACATCAGCAATGGTTAAATGTTTTAAATGTGGAATGTACGTGCATTATAAAATCCAATGCCCTAAGGGAAAGTCTCATGAAGAGAATCAGTACGGCCATATGAGTAGTATTTATGTTGATGATGATGAAGAGACTAAAAATGATATGTGAGTTGAAAGAATTGTTGAAGCTCGGTTAATGGTTTAAGAATGTAGTGGAATGATTTCATGTTTATCATGTGTAATGTTGTATAAGTAATCTCATGGTACTATGGAATAAAGAGACATCTAAGGATTGTTACACTGTTGTCTTTCCTTGAGTTTTGAAAGTGTATGATTAATGGAACCAGTATCCATTTAAGGATAGTCAGATATTTTTGAAATATATATGATATGCGCATAATGAAGGGATAAGGAGAAAATTAAATGTTTAATAGTATTCATGAGCTCATGACTGATATAAGGAGAAGGTTATGTAATGGATTGAGTATATAGAATTTTTGGATTTTGGTATGTGGAAAGAGTTAGCTTTTGACATCATTCATGTTTTCACCAAGGTTTAATGGGTATTCATTTTTCAAGAGAATACATGATTGGAATTTGACCAACAAGATATATGGGGGATAAATGATGGTATTCACGTGCTTGGTTGGTGAAATTTCAAGTAATCGTTTTCTTTATACCATGAGCTTGGACCGAAGTATTTTAGATAAGCTTAAAGATTGAAATGGATTATGTTAGACATAAGTTAGTATTGTTTAATTATAGAACTTTTTTCGATATTATTGATGGGATGTTATAGTAATATAGTTTTAGAAAAAGGACAACCTGCAGGACGGACGACAGCCCATCGCGTCAGACAAGGCCATGGGAATCGAACCCACAACCGAAGTGCGACTGGCCTTTATCGCCTACCACTGGCCTACAGGAAGTCCCTATTTAGTAGAAACTAGTTTTATTATATTAAACAGTATAATATAAGAAGTATAAGTCCATTTTAGGAACCATATATGATTAATCTCACTATAGATCGACTTATGTATATTTGATATCTTTTTCTAACCTTTTCTTTGAAACAGATGGAATGACTCATCATTCTATCACATGATCTATTAACACTTCACGAATAACAAATTCAACTTCATTTATTTAAGAGATGAAGTGGAAATTGTTCAAAGCACGAACAACAGTGAGATTGTACTAAAATTCTAATTCAAAATCTTCAACTTTAGGGAAATGATCTTGAAAACCAATAATTTTGTCCTAATGCTCTTATATCTGATGAATCAGATGGTACCTTAGATCATAAAAAATTTATGGCTTTGTGATTGCTGGCTTTTCCATAGCCATGTTCTCTACCACTCTCCATCAGAACATGATGGTTAAATTTCTCTTCCATATCCATATTTTCACCTATGTGGAAACCCAATGATTAGTTTATTTGGGTAACCATTGCGTTTCATACTTTTGTTTTTAAAGATTGGTTTTGGTATTCCTTTTTACGATGTGAGTTTCTATTAAAGAAACTTTCAAATAGTAAACCATTTATAACCCCGACGAATTTCGAGGGCGAAATTCATTTTAAGGGGGGTAGAATGTAAAACCCCGAGATTTTATGAAAAATATTCTTTTAATTTCATTAATTTCTTGTGTTGTATGATACACCAAGATTACCTTGCACTATACGCAACACCGTATTAGCTTGCAGTATACGCAACACTATTCTTGGATCGTGTTAGACACAATTTTGATAATAGTTATTCTACGCAACATTGAGTATATATATATATATATATTCAATGTATAAATGAAATATGGTTGGATTATGTTATATGAAACAACGAAGGATTCTTTCACAACACACAACCCTGACTTGGCTTGCATTACACGCAATCGTGACCTTCCTCGATAGCGTGTGTTGTACGCAATACCGGGTTTTACTAAACAACGATATATTATTATAATATTATTATGAACTACCCTTTATGAATAGTATTAACTAAAATTTTAATCTTATAACACTATTATTCGTCTTGCAAATTTTCTAAAACATGGTATAAGAACAAAATAAATTTTTCGGGTAAAATAAGTATTTTTCAAAAAATGCAGTTTTGCCGCCTTTTGATGGCGCACCCACTTTAAATCTAGTTTTTGACATGTTTATAAGTTCAAATTGACAAAATAAAATTCTTTGTTGGAATCATGAAATAAAAATTTACTTTGGATAAATTTTCATATCATTCTGGTAACTTTCATATTTTGATGAATAGTAAAAACACGCTATATTTTAATTAAAAACAACTTTTTCAATCGAAATAATTAATAGTGATAAATTATTAATTTGAGTGGTTTTAAAGTATATTTAGAATATATTTTTACAATTTAATACAATGTTGGTCATCGAATATAATTTCACATTTAAACCAGACATAAACAAGTGTCAATGTTTTGATAGTTATTATCTCTTAAGAACACGCTATTTGTTTTGACGACAGAAATTAATTTTTTAAATTAATTAATGCAACTGATATGTTTTGAATTTGGTAAAATAGACATCATTTTTGAGTTCATAATATCGAATATAGATTAGGCCTAATTTTTGGTATTTTTCTGGAAACTTTCATTTTTTGATTAATAGTGAAACCACTAAGTGGTAGTTAAAAAAATGAATTTTTCATAAAACTTAATTTTACCGCTTCTGTGAATGAAATTTCGAAAATCTGAGTGACACGGTTGATGTCAGTAAGTAAAATTTGGTTCAATGAGACGAAAATAATTTTTTGGTGAATAGTAACTTTTTACTTTTTTTTACCACGGTTAAAAGTAAATAGGGTAATTAAGGGTAAAAATGATATTATTATTACCCTAACACATGTCCTAATTCTATTGGACAAGTTTAATTCGACCAAAAACAACCTTAGGAATACAATATGACCATTTAGGCCCACTTGGATTAGATTAGGACATTTATTATTAATTTATTTAAAGAAAGGTTAAAATAGTTAAAATCAAAGTTTAATAAGTAAATCATTTTTCATATGGGGTTATACATAAGATAAATTCGACTATAAATATTAATTAGAAAGATAAAAATATTTCCTACATAATGGTATTTTATTTGTAATTTTTAGACATTAAATAATTTAATTTATTTATGACACAACAATGATGGAGTAATTATCTTTTTAATGAAATATTGACATAATTGATGTTATAAATACCCAAATAAATGTAATTTGATACTTTTTATGAATTACACTAATTTTCTAGGTTAATATGAAATGTTAGTATTGATTTAAATAACTTGGTTCGAACTAATCATTCTGTTATGATTTTCACAAAAATCAATTACTAAATAGTGTCAAAATTGACATAAAATAGTTTTTTAAAAACAAATATTATATTATTAATTATTATTTTATTCCTAAAAATCTAAGGTTCTGCTAAATGACTTAGATAAGGTTATATATATTAATAATAAACTTCTTGGGGTTTTTTTTGGCTTGATATAGTAAGTTTATTAACCTTATAGTGTAAGAAAACAAGAAGACACGGTAAAAGTTAAATTATCTAACTTAAAGTTAAATCTAAATGATAAGGTTAAAATTGATACCTAAACTTGTCTAAATTCTATTGTATGAGAGGATTTCGACCCCTACCAAACTTATATTCGAAATATATCAATTTGGAGCTATTAAAAACCGAATTTGACTTTATAATAAAATAATATTTTTAGTTATTCCAAAGGTGCCCCTCTCCTCCCTTATAAAAGGGCACCTCCTCCCCCTCTTCCTCACACCACTTTGACCCTTCAATCTTGGACAACCCCTGCCAATTTCTCGTCTGCACTTCCCTAGAAACATCCTAGAGGTTCTGGTCTTCCTCAAAGACCAATTTTAGTGCCCTAAAAAGAGATATCAAAGAGGCGCTTCAAAGAAGAGGTAATGTCAGTTACCGATTCTTTCATCTTTATTTCTTCTTCCACTTCTTCTTATTAAGTTGTTTCATTATGAAGTAATAACATCAGTATCACTTATATACTGATATGTTATTATAATTATGAAACAACCTTATTTCACCATCTATCCATCCTACGGAAAATGAAATCACCGCGCGTGCGTACGTACGGAATACCGTCTCCACGCCGTGGTGTAATCTATTTTCCACCACCACCTTACTTGGATCGGTATAATGGTGTAAATAATAACTATATATGATTATTGTAAATTGATATTGATTCTGAAATAGTATACATACACTCCAATGCAATTCCACGACCATGAGAACTATATCATCGCTCGTGCGTACGTACGGACTACCGTCTCCACGACGCGATGAGATTCATTCTCCACGTTAACCATTCATGAATGATTATAAAGTATATATAATTATTAATAATGAAATATATGACATAATAATGATTCTGGATTTATGTGTATATATATGTATGTCATCTACTTAATTCCATTCAACTCAATAAGGAAAATAAAACAACGTTCATGCGTACGTACGGTCTACCGTCTCCATGAACGGTGTATTTCTTTCCATTTACTGGTCTATTATATATATATATATATTCTGAATATATATTATATATAAATAATGTTTTATATTCTAGAATTAAGTAATCATGATCTAAGTAATCTTATGAATAATTACAAGTCAAAACACGGACGACAAATGAAACGATTTTACCCAAAACGCTCTTTAACATGAAATTTACAAAAGAACGGGTAATATAAATCCATAAGTGAACCATATATGATATCATAACAATGTGTATGATTCTGGAATAAGTAAATGACATTATTTAAATCATTATACAGGAGGTTCGGACACATACGAAGCAAATCAGACCTAAGGTAAGGGAAATATCACAATCTCATTTTTTATCCGAGATTGTTTATACTTTGGTATTTACTGGGGTATATTTTATCATCCACATCCATGTTTCCTCAATATGTAATATTTATATGCTTCTACAATAGTTTATATCCAATTTTACCCTTCGGTGAGTTTTTGTAAAAGATAAGAAAGGAATCTTTTGTCGTTTTTCGTACGAGGTACTTTTTGACTTTTCCAACAAAAGTACGAGAAGAATGTTTTTTAACTTATACGGCATGAATGGATTTTTAAAAAATTATTTCCAAGAAGCTTCCTTTACAATTTTTCAAGTTTATTTTTAATCAACTTCTTTTAGTTTATAATTTTATGACATGTTAATAAAGGAAAAGTGTTTTTGAAGAAGAAAGGATATTTTACTCAAGAATGGATTTCAAGTGTTTTATAAAAATTATTTTTCATCTAAGATAATAAAGGGTTCTGTTTCTATCCCTATTATTACATTTATTTGATTATGTTGTGATGGAAATATTTTTATGAATTTATTTATCTTATATGAATTGTTTTATGATGTCACGATGTTTAAGATTCCCATTTTTATTGCATGGGTTATGTTATGATGTATGGTTTATGATTTTGTGGCACACATATGAATGGTATCATTATGAGATGGGTGGGACCTATATCTCCTTCCAATGCATTGGGTAAAGATTTTATATCTCATGAGATAGACATGGCTGGAAAAGTAGGTTATACCGGTTCAGTGAAACAGGACTGAAACGAGGGTGACTCGGTTCAGAAATGGACTTTGTCCACTAAGATAGTCTTGGCAATGAGTCTTGACTAATAAGATATGATTCTCTTTGATTATGTGTGTATGACAAAAAGTTTCATGTTTTAAGTTATGATTATTGGTATTACATTTCACAACTATGATTTATCCCATGTTATGAAATTATGATCTCTTTTGCAGGTTAAGATTTCCAAAAGATATGTTCTTATGAATATGACGTGACTGATATTTCTTTTGTTTACCCTTACTGAGCATTTGAGCTCACCCGTTTGTGTTTTCTTTTCCCCAGGACATAAATAAAGGATTTAGGTTTAAAAAGAAGAAGATATTTATGGGAGATGTTGAAGATCTTTCACCACGATTAGAAGATTATATTCCGAGTTTCCAAAGACACTAAACTATTACGGTCCATGTGTGTGTGTTTTTGTTATGTATTAAGTATTCCACAAAAGTAATGTAATGTTCATGTACGTCAAGCTTCGGGTCTCTACAACGATCCTCAGGTTGATCATTCATCAACATTCATTGAGAGTTCTCCAAGGGGGTGGCTCCTCTCTAAAACTTCAGAGGATTCCAGGGAGTTTTCTAGGGTTATGATCCTTACCCTAGATCCTGGTTATTTAAAACCGCAAAACACGGTGTTGCATCGTTAAAACGTTTAAAATAAAATAAAATATTAATTTATTTTATTTTCTTTAAAACATCTAAAAATTAACTTTTGCAGCCGACTCATGTCATTCGAAGTTATACCTATCCTAAGGTAAATTCGTTGCTCTGAACAAAGTGGTGCCATCATATTTCTAATATGAGAACCCATTTTTATGTTATTCCACTTTTTCAAAAAAACTTCTCACGCATGCTATTTAAAAGTATAATTTATTTTAGACATTTATTCTATGAATGCTGGGCCTCAGAATCAAATGTCATTACAAAGCTTAGCCATGAATTAATTCTATATAATATTTAAAAATAATATATAGGAAATCTGGGACATTACATTCTCCCCAACTTAAGGATTTACATCCCTAAAAATCCAAAAAAATGATACTCAAATAGATATGGGCACTGAGCATGAATATGAGCCTCCCGATCCCATGCTCTTTTCTGAAGATTCCCGTGCTTCCACCAAATACACACTAGGAGAATCACTTACCCATGAAGGATCCTCTCCTTCCTATCCTCAATCTATACTAGGTACTCAGCAAAGGTCTCTTTATCCCAGATAACCATTTCTCCATAGTTGATGATGTGTGATGGATAATGCACATACCTCCTTAGTTGCGATACAACTATGTCATGACCTGTCCCAGTGGGGATTGTGTTGTGACTCCCCAAGATCGACTACAATAGGCTGGGGGCTGGTGACTAGCACCGAGTAGGCATATCAATAACATAGGAGGAATTACCTAAGTACCTACACACACACACATCTCCAAGCCCACAAATTCTAAAATGTAAAAACCACTAAGGAATAAAATGAATTCATAAAACTAAACCCAACCAACAGAGTATGGAAAAAATTAAAGTGCAAAAGGTAAACTGAGCCAAAATACAATCCCACCAAAATAAATAATATCAAAACTAAAAATTCCAACCTATAAATAATAAATAGGTACTGTGACTACTACTTGTTTCCATAGGAACACTTTTTCCTGTAAGGAACCTCAAAAATCTTGGTCCGGTCTTGATCTACCCTGGAATCCGTCAAAAGGACGCTCATCTGCACAAGACATGACTTGTGCTGGAAAAGCCTGTGTAGGGGAGAGTATAACAATACTCATTAAGAGACCCCGAAAACCACAAATCAATATACAAAGTAAGTTATAGTAATCTCTATATATTATATGTCTACAAAACATATAAAAAAAAGAAACATCCAGATATACTCAAAACTTAGACCCGTAGTCTATAGGTATGTCACAACAACCTGCATACCCACACTAGGGATTCCATCCGAAGATTCCAAAAAGCACTCATCTGGGAGAACTCATTCCATAAGTGTGATAGCTCTGATGACATTCGTCCAAGAACTATTATTCTTCAGGAAGTCTAACGAGATAGATGGATGCACTGATAGATCTAAAGAGAGAACAAATACACTCATTCCAGGAGATCTCACTTCTGAGTGGGGAAAGACAAAGATACCTAGATGAGGATCACTACCGGGGCCTTTTCGTATACCATGACTCATCTAGATTCACCTTATAATTATATAATTGATGTCTTGTAGGATTGGTCACATCGATACCTGAATCTACCTAAGGCTAAGAATGGGTGGAGGATCTCACTCAGGGCCTCTCGGAGGGACTCTGACTCAATATAGAAAGTCCTATAGAAGGGATCATAGTACTATAGAATGGAATGATACATAACCTTCAGGGGATTGAGAAAAGAGGGAACTATCTCAAACTATACTTTTCCAAGGTACGATGGACAAGGAGATTAATCCATGTATAAGAAAGTACATGGCGTGTAGTCATGTCACACACTGTGTCCTCTGACCCTGAGTACTTCCCACGCAGAATAGCATGTGTTGTAAAGAGCATGTCATGTAGAAATAGATAAACATAGTGTGTAGAAGATTAACATTCCATGTCCTACTATCTGGGGGGTTACTCTATTTACACTGTCCATGTGACTGTACACGGCTTCATCCCATGTCTTCTAAATAGTGTACTGGTATACGAGGTAACTCGCATAACTAACCAGGTCAAGTTGTATGGTAGAGTACATTCCATGTACTCCACCCAGTGTTTTTGTATCATCTGAGATACAATATGATTCCCACATTAGGACCCACATTCCATGTGATAGGGGTCACATTACTAATCATTGCTTTCTATAATGCGGAACCCTAGCCATTGCTGAGCCGGACCCACACACCGTTTTCTTCGGGGAACACGCCATGTTCATCATGATTTTCTAGAATCATAGGTTATTTTTTAGAGATTAATTTGATCCTCTAATTCTGAATCCAACCATTCATTTTATTTAAAATTTAAAATCTAAAGTCTCCTCACTATTTCATCAACATTTTGGGAGGTTTTGGGTGTTCGATCGGCCACAAAAAATCATTTTGATTATCTTCACAATGAATGGTCGAATAACAATTTCTCTGAAACCACTTATATTCATCCACCTCCATCATCATCTCACCTCTACTAGGTCTTCATGATTCCAGATCTTTGATTTTAGATCATTTCTCCACAAAAAAATGTGTAAAGATCCTTCGTTCATATACATACAAATAACAAAGAACACACGGGGATAAAGAGAGAAGAAATCATGGAAAAAACTAGAGGAACAAGCCTCAACCATTGTTTTTTACGACCTTGATCCATTCCCATTAGAAGGATCCATAATTAAACCAAACATAAATCAAATCCCCCAAATCAAAACCCGCAAGAGAATCCATGCCGCAAGAATGAGCGATCTGCGGGTTAACCTGTTCATGGGTTGATCCACATCCATAATTTAATTCAAGAATGGGAAAAACAAAATTGAAATAAAAACCTCTACCTCAATCATTAATGAATATTGGTTTTGTTGCTGTTGTCGATGAGATCCTCTTACCTTGCAGCGTAATGATCCTTAGGTTGATTGTTTGTCTCCATTCGTTGAGAGTTTTCCAAGGGGGTGCCTCCTCTCCAAAACTCTAGAGGATTCCATGGATTTTTCTAGGGTTATGAGATTAACCTAGGGTTATGGTTATTTAAAACCAAAAAACACATCACTGCATTGTTAAAAAATTTAAAATAAAATAAAGTATTAATTAATTTTATTTCCTTTTAAACGTCCAAAAATTAACTTTTGCAGCCGACCTACGCTGGTTGAAGTTACACCTTACCTAAGGTAAATTCGTAGCTCTAAATGAAACAGTGCCCTCATATTTCTGATCTGATCACCTATTTAGAAGTTATTCCAATTTTTTAGGAAAACCTCTCAACCGTTCTATTTAAAAGTTTAATTATTTCAAACATTTATTCCGGGCACCCCGGACCATAGAATCGCAAGCCGTCGCAAAGATTTTTCTGGAATTAATTCCATATAATATTGAAAAATAATGTACATAAAATCCAGGACATTAAATATCCATCATCACACCCAAATGCGAGAGGTTTTAATGGAAAAAAATGACATCAGTTTTTAAGGTGGTAGTTCTTCGTACACATGAACGATAATTTCGCAACCCATTTTATAGAAGTGGAGATGGTTGTTGGTCATACCTTTAACATAACAAAATCTAAGTATATGAATGATATTAAGGTTATTATATCATCATGTTTCAATAATAATTGAAGGAGGTGGAGAAAGAAATAAAATAAAAACACTCATTGAAGAACGTTACCTCTTCTTCAGGTAACCTCCTTAGGTTTGCACCAAAATACTTCTTAGGTTAGATTGTTTTCCAAAAATAGGGATTATAAGATAATATTAGGGAAGTTGGTAATGTATTTGGTCATTTATTGGATTAAAAAATGGTTTTAAGGTGTGAATAAGAGAGGAGAGGTGGTTACCTTTTATAAGTGAGGTGAGTGGCACACTTGTAATTTTTTGAAAGAAAACGTTACAACCTTGTTTTTCTATTGAAAATGCAATAAAATGGAGTATTATCAGGACTTATACATTATAGATTCAAAATTTGGCCATAAAATCGATTTATACAAGTTTTTAGGTCATTTTAACCCTTTTACTTTTATTTTAAGCCCATGATAAACCCATTTTTACCATAACCGTAGTAATTAATTTTTACTGTCTTCACTATTAATTTTGGTAAAAAAATAATTTGACCTTATTATTTAATATAAATTATTATGATTCCAAATATAGTATCAATTTTTCCAAATTAAATTCATATAAGTGTAAATTTTTTATTTAAAATTAATCCCATAAACATAACGAGAAAGCAGAGTTTCTGAGAGATTATTCCAAAGTTTACATAGTTTTTATATTTAATTTCAATATGAAATTGATTCCAATGAAATAAATTAAATTATTAGATATATAATTAAAAAAATTTAACTTAAAATTGATTTAAAATATAATATAATTTTATAAAAAATTTAAATGAAAATGAAATTTTCAATTAGAATTCAGTATTTTTCAGTTTTAATAAAAAACATTAATACTAAGATAATTTTGATATGATTATTGAAAAAATGAATATTATTTTTTCAAATAAATGTTTTAAAATTTTCTATTTTTTTAAAATAAGTGTGAAAAATATGACAAAATGATTTTTTAGAAAAATATAGTTGTAAGCATAAAATTGTATTTATTCTTCTATATTATCTAGAAATAACATAAGATGAATTTTAATAATTTTATTGAATATATAATATATAAATTTAATTTAAATAATTCATTAAAATTGGTTTTCTTAATTTGTTGTGGTAAAATGTGTTTGTTTTGATAAAAATAGTTTTTTTGAGATAGATTTCATTTATTTTCAAATAGTTTTTTATTTTCATTTTTAGTTAATTGGTCACAAAATAATTAATTTTATATACTTGAAAAAACCATATGTTTTCATAATTAAGTTAATCCTATTCATAATCACCATTCTAACTACTAAGTGATAACTACAATATAATAATATTTTAATAACATGTCATGTTTCATTTAAAATAAAGTTTGTGTGTAATACATGATAAACTTAGTGTTACATGTAATGAAAAATATTGAAAAGATTAAATTACTTTAAAAAATTATATAAAAAAAGCTCGAGGTGTTACACTGATCATCATCTCATGTGCATAGGTGAAGACATTGACTGGGTTATTTCATTTTAAATTTCCATAAATGGCACACTTAGGAGAAAAAATATCCTCCAGTGAAAAATATATATTATAAAATACCAAAGTGTGGATTCCCATGATTTTCCTCATATGGATTTTCAACTAAAAGGATTTTCAAAAAATAACCTTATTAAATGCAACTCATGTGGCCAAATAAATTATTTGTTTTTTTCTTCCATATCCATGACTTCATCTTCCAAAAAAAGCTTCTAAAAAGTCTCAAATGTTAATCTATTTAGTTGTAAAAAAATATACAACAAACATATTTGCTGCATGAAACTCAACTTACTACATGAGAGCCTCACATGAAATCTTGTATAAAACCAGATTGAGTTTTTTATAGTAACAAAAACTCAAAACTTTTCTTTATTTTTTTTTCTCATATAGATTACTTTATAAATGAACTAAGACCTGATATAAAATCCAAGTTTTGATGCTAAATCAATTATTTTATCCTTGAAAATTCAGTTAATTCATTTTCACTTGATTAAGAAAAATTATTTTTAACTTAATCTCATTTAATATTTCTTAAAATAGGATAGGATCATGTATTCACCAAGAATCATTATATTTATTATTCTTCAGAATCTAAATTTTTTAGAAATATTGATTTTTATTCTACTGAATGTCATAATTTATCTAAGTCAATTCTCATATGTGTAGAAAAATCATTTATATGTAAATAAATTTACTTATGTAGGATATTATTCTATTACATAACTCAAATTACTTATCCAATTATCTCATGGGCTCGATTGAATTTTTTCTACATAAATGAATTATCTTACAAAATTAATTCATGTAAATGAATTCTATTATGTTCCTTTATCATTTTCCCAAAAACGTATATGTAATTAAATTTAATCATACGTTAGAAAAACCTTGACTAAAATGATGGAATATCTTATGAGTGACTTGAATATCCTATGATCTATGAATTTTTTCTTTCATAAATTTTTTATCAAACTCAATTTTTATACGAGATTTACAACATTTCTTATTGGAATATTACATAGATCAATTCACTTTTTTGTTTCTCCTTTGTATAACTAAATTTAATTACATGGGTCACAATTCTATTATGTGAGATGAAATAATATATGTCAAAAGAGAAATTCTTTTTTCATTTCACTCCTACGTAGATAAATTATCTTACGAGTAGTTATCATAGAAAAATTTATTTTTCTCATTTGCAAAATTCCATCTTGAGAACAATAAATCTAGATTAATTATATATGAACTTTAATAATTTTCAAATAATCTATAGGACTTATCAAACAAATCAAATCACTTTATAATAGATCCAAAAAATCATGGGAATTATTAGAAAAATTCCAAACACTAAATATCTTATTTCAAAGACTTCCATTAAAATAAAATAACCAGGATAAAGCATTCCATGAACTCTTATACCTTCTCTTATACAAATCAAATTTTGGATTTAAAAATTATCATATGAGAGATATAAAATACTATAAAAAATATCCTTCATTCATGATCACTCAAGGTTGAATTATTCTAGATTTAATCAGATATTCAACTTCTAAAGTTAATATTGTAGATAGTGCTTCTTAAAGATTTGGCACTTGTCTTTGACAAGATGATAACCTCAAAAATTGTCTAAAGTGTTATTCCAAGAGATCTTTCCAACCAGATATTACAAGGACTATTTACTTCTCCTTTTCCATGTAAAAAATGATAGTAACATGATCTTATTTTATGAGTATAATCACTTCTTCACCCAAGTCATCACCTCACATTGAATTTTACACTAACAAAAAATATAATCACAATAAAATGAAACTAAAATATACCCCTTTATATTTAGTGTCAATACCAATTATAATCCAAATTTAATATCCTTTTTTCTCCGAAGTCAATTTCACCATTTATCCCCCCTTATTGATAGTAAATAAAAAGGGAAAAGAGATTCTACCTTAAATTGACATAGAAGGGAAGAATCAGAACTTTTTATCATCCCTTAATTGATATATGGGAATAATATTCTCATTATTATCATAAAAAAACAACTTCTCCCCTTTTATTTCATAAGATGAGAAAATATAAAAGAATCACTCATCACCAATTGCAAGTGATTATAGGAACTCTATAAAAAAAAGCATCGTCAGAAATAAAAGTGTCACCAAATTTCTCTTATAAATGTGACATCAACTATTAAACTATAATTATACAAGGTAAAACTCAATTTGTAAAAAAGAGTGATAAATTTAGATAAAAAAATTTATCCATAAATGATATATAATGTGATACCAATATTTTTATTTCAATTATTATGAGTTAATTGTAAATTTTTTTAAGAAACTATCATGAACCTACAATTCAATTGAATACAAAAATCAAAATATTTCACGTGTTAGGTAATTTCTTCCTCATTTGGTAAGATAAACACCCCCTGATTACCATAATTAATATGAGTAAAAATAATAGTGGGATAATTAAAGCCATACCACATCCTTCAATGTTGAAGGGGCTGTCTATAATTTCAGATTCAACAAAAAATATATAATTCTCTTGAAGATTTTCCTATTATTAATGATCCCCATCAAGTGATGATCTCATTACCTATTCACCTTTAATTCCCATTATCTAAGGACAAGAAAACTAATACGGTAATATGATAGATTATCTTCAAATTCATAGTTAGATTAGTAGGGATGAAACTTGTTACTAAACCCATAAAACTTATTCTTGGAATCTATAATAACTTGAGAACACCTCATATTATCTCCTCCTTTGATTTTATAAGTCTTTTTATAGAAGGTTATCATGGTATTATTAATATTTTCAGATTATTTCTTAGATTTCATGACTTTATTCACTTGAGTAATAAGAGAAATTTCTTTTCTTTCCTCTTGCTCCAACATTTTTTCCTATTCTAATTAATCCAAAAATATGGAGAAACACTTTTTATTTATGTGGTTATACTTATTATTATTTGGTGTGTCCTCTTTTCTAGTTGAAATATCCTTAGAATTAGAAGAAACTGGTGATTTTTATTTATTCTCCATCTATCCAGGCTGAATAATAATACATCTAATAGCCTTATGATCTGCCTAGTTTCTCCTTCCTTACACACCTTCCTTATCCTTTAGGTTACCCATTGGAGAAACTTTTTAACTTCTTCACAAGGGGTGTCAACCACTAATCAGATTCTATAGTCTCTCTTAGATGAATTATTTTATTGATTCCATCTTACTTAATTTTGAATTTTGATTAATAAACAAATTTAAATGATCCATGATATGGCCTATCTTTCCATAATAAAAATATCTATTCCCTATTGGTTTGAAACCATGATCATATTTATTCATTGACTTATTGGGAGTTTCTTTTTTAGTAACATTCTTAATCGATTTATCTCCCAAGGAAGATTGATTTCTCCCTTCACTTACTTCCAAATATGCGGTGGTTCTATCTTCTCTTTAGTATATTAATGAAACCTAATAGGTTTTTATAATCACTCATCATAACAAAAACCAAATATGTTTCAAAACTCAAAAAAGATTCCACGTGATTCAATTTTTTTCTTCGTAGACAAATTTTTATTCATCTATAGAGGCTATTTCCTTCTAGTAAGTTGCATCCTTTCTTAAAATTTGATCCACCTTAATTTAAGTCTTCTATAAATTGTTCTAATTTAAATTTTATACTATAAATTAATTTCCCCATGAAAAAAATTCTAATAAAACCAATATATCCCTATTTATATTATTCTTTTCCTATGCATACAATCTCTCCAGGTTTACAGGTTTGTTTTCTTTGGGATGAAACATCAATTTTTTGGGATCCTTTTTGGGGGTAATTTTTTTGGGACATAATAAAATATAACCTTGATGATATAGTGGGTTCTATACATTTTTAAACTTCCACATTTTTATATAATTTTTACTATTTATTATAATTCATAAAAATAATAAAATAAAAAAGATTCAATGAAAATAGCTTTATTCAAAATGTGGGATACCTTTGTGTATGAGATGGAGGTGGATGCATCTCTATTTGATATCAGTATATATTTTACATAATTTAGATTCTTTATTGAATTTATACTCTAATTTTAATTTTTATAGAAAAAATTCACATCTTATATTATTTGAAAGTTCATGTTTTGTCTTCTTCTAGATTTTTAATTTGATTTCAAGCTATAGGAACTTTAAGATGAGGATATTCTTCACATATTCCACTGATCTCAACCTAAATTCTCATTCTACTTTCATATTTTAAAGTTAATACTCATTTAATGTAATACTTTCCTTTATATAATTTTCAAGTTCCATGATTATTTTAGCCTTGACTTCCAACTTCACCTCATTGACACCAAAAACAATGTTATATGTTGCTTCTTGAGAACATATATTCTACTCACTAATTTTTATAACCATTTATTTATTATATATATATAATTTCATGTTCAATTCAATTATAAAAAAAATTACTGATTTTTATAGATTTATATTTAGCCTTCAAATCCTTGATGATACAATTTAATCTTTTCACTTTTACAATAAATGATTTTTTTCATTGCTTGTGCATCATCAAATTACTATGATTTCTCATCATAAAAATCCTTGATATATTCAAATAAGTATGTAAAAAATTCACTAATAATTTTCCTATATATTATATAACCTCAAATTAGAGTTCTTTAATAAATTTTACAAGACCATCCTTCTTATAGTTTGTGTTTGTCTCAATAGAGACTCTTCTTTAAACATTTAAAATCTATACTTCACATATTTTCATAAATATAGTTGGTATTTTTTTTCAAACCAATCATATAAGTGATTTTATTTAATACCAACAATGATTAAAATTTATATCTAATATGAGGGAACCTATATTTTGATACCAATTATAGTTCTTAGCGGATCTTGCAGTTACACTGGGGGGGGGGGGGGGGGTTAATCAAGTGCTATCCAATTTCTTCCAATTCCACGTTCTTCTTTAAACACTTAAAATCCTTTTTAAACTTGATCCTATATTTACTATTAATATAATTAGATATTTTAATTTTTAACCTAGCATACACCTATATGTAATATAATATAAGAAATTAAATCAATATAAGTGTTTTTACAAGGTTCAACCCCTCTCAGGAATCATACTCCTTTTTCGTTCTTGGAATATCAAAGTTATAGTTTATATACTATATTCAAATCATTTAATATAAGTGGAGTTGGATAGGTATAATCTTGAAATCACGCACACCATATTACAAAGGTGTGGGGTCATTGTATATGAGGCACCCCAAACCAACACTATCATGTATGATGCTAATTTTTTTTTAAACAGTAGATTTGAAATAAAGTGATATAAACCTATATTTATTTTACAATATTACCATAATATAAACATTACATCTCACAATAATCACATAATCTCAAGAATTTAAAGTTTAGTGTCATTGAGTAACATCCCCATAAGAAACTTATTTTCCAATAGTTGTGAACATTTCTCTATAATTGAACCACATGAGACTCCCTACTATACTTATTATAGGTTGTGATCACCCTTGTAATATAGGGAATGTAAACATAATAAAGGGGTGAGCTCAAATTCTTAGTAAATGAAAACTTATCAACATGTCATAAAATATTTGATCACAATCATATAATAAAAATAATTTCAAATCATGAGATAATAAACATTATCCATGGGGTATAACATAGGCATTAGATTATGAAATAAGAGTGTGCAATAAAAATAATCATAGAAATCATATGTAAAGGCTACCCACTATAATATTGATCACATAGTAAGCTTGGGATAACCACCCATGTACCTTATTGGGCTTGGTCTTACCACCTATTTACCCTTATTGGTCTTAGGATTACCACCCATGTACACTTCTTTGGCTTGGGATAATCCATCCATGAGACCTTAGGATTTTGATAATCCTTATATGTACCCTTTGGCTTGTGATAGTCCTCTAATTCATTCTTTTTATTAGAATATTCCTATCATAAACTATTTTATCTTGCGAAAATCCTCTTGTGTAACCTTTTGATCTCATGAGATACAAAATTTAACAATGCATTGGAGTTATACATTGGACCCCATACTTTATAAGAATAATCATCTATATATATGGGTGCCATTAAAACATGAAAATATTCATACTTAAAACATCACTTAATTAACCCATGTAAAAGAGATGGGTTTCATGAAAAAAATTCCTAGAAAATTCCATAATCCAACTAGATAAAGGAGATGGATGATTTCATAAAAACATATCACTAGTGTAATATAAGTAATGTCAAATAATGTTTACAAAGATGAAAAAACCATTTGAGGTTATTTGATAAATCAATTTGAAAATTATAAAGAAAAATAACTTTTTTAAATGCTTGAAAACTCTTCAAAATGTTTTCTTTAAAATGAAATAGTTTTATCTTGATAATTTTTTTAAGGATTAACCTTTAAAACCAAAAAGGGGGTTAGAAGAAAAATTTTATAAAATAAAGGTGAATATAACAACACTAAAGAATTATTTATTAAAAACAAAATACTTTAAAATACCTTTTTAAAATAAATAATATCTTTAAAAATAAAACTTTTACTTTAAAAAATATATAAATATTTCTGTTTATTTTCAAGATAATCAATAGTTAAAATAATTTGGAAACCCATTTAAAACCATAGAAAGTAATATTCATAAAGAATAATTCTCACTCATTTAGAGAAACCATAAGATATTTTTAAATTTTTTTTTTCACCATAATTGTAAAATATGGGGTTATAAATTACATTAAAAGTCATTTTAAAAAAGGTTATGTGAAATATTTTGAAAAATTTTACTTTTAAAAATTATATTCAATAATGGAACCTTAAACAATATATAAAGGTTTCTTGAGAAAATGTAGAGTGGAAGATAAAATAAAATAGAATAAAATTTCATGGCGGAAGAACCCAGGCATGGAAGAAATAATTTTATGAGTAAATATGATAACTCAAAGAAACAGGTTTTGAGTTGTCAATACACTTTATGTCTTAAAAAAAGTTTTAATAAAAACCTCTTGAAAGAGAGGGCTTGAAATTGTTCTTCAAATACCATGAATAAGAGATAATTCATGATATTATATATCCAATAGAGAGTATACATATAATTTAAATGAAATTTGGTGCATAGAAAAACTATTTATTAAATAAAGTAAATTGATATGGAACACCCTTACCTTTAACCCCTCTTAGCTAAGTGTGATCTAACCTCATTGAGAAATTGGGATTTATCTTAGGAATATCCTAAGAAATGGAGGTCTTATGATAAATAATTGAGACCATATGCTTATAAACATGAGATGGGATTCTTGGAGGACAAAAATGGTAGAGTTTCAAGAGTAAATTTTATGTAATAGGTATAACACGAAGTGGTGGAAGTGTTACCCTTTTATAAGTGAAGGGAATAATAATTTTGGAAGTACCCATTATATTTAAATAATGATATGTTAATATTCAAGGTTAAAAGGATACAGAAGTTTAAAATAATGTAGTAAAAGAGTTTTGGATTATCCACCTCTCATTTAGACATTTTATGTCTTTTATTTTAAATTTTTAGGTCTTTTACACTTAGTAAAACACTTTTGACCTTTTTTTACTTTTACCATGATAACTAATTTTTTAAACTTGGTAATTAATATTAATAAAAAAATTAAAATTGATATTATTACCTAATTTTAGCATGATTATTTTAAAAATTAGAACAATTTTATAAAATAAAACCTCTAAAGGTTAGAAAAGTTAATTTTAATATTAGCACACATAACACGTAATTTTTTTTTGAAAAGGTGTGTTTTTAAGATTAAAATTTATGTGTAGCATAAAATTGTTAATGATATTAAATTTGATGATTTAAATTAGTTTATTTTAAAATAAATAAAAGTTTTTTGTATTTAAAAGAAATCCAAAACCTAATTCTACTCTGAGAATACTTATTTAAAAGAGAAGACGAAAAATATTTTTTATTAGATTAAAAATATTACTTAAGTTCTAGAATGCTAGAAATAGGTTTTCTAGGTTTAAAATAATATTTTAAAATCCATAATTTTACCCCTTAAATACATATTTGATTAAATAAATAGTTTTATAAATTTTTAGGTCCTTATTACATAATTATAATGTGATAAATGTTATAATTTTGATAAAAACACTATTTTCACTATTCATCTGAAAAACAATTATTTTGGAAAAAAACACAAAAAATTTTCTCAGACTAATTTATATTTTTGGAATTCAAAAAATTAGTTAAATTTATCAAAATTAAAGTTCTAGATGTGATATGAATAAAATGTAATATAAAAATTCATATGTGGAGAATAAAAGTATTTTTAAGGAAAACAAATGACTCTTGTTTTAATATACCATATGATATTGTTTTTATACAATGATTACTTCTATAAATACCCTAAAATTTAAAATATAAAATACATTATTCATATTTAATAATTTTATTTTATTTAAGAATAACAGTTTTTATTTATTTTGGTGTTGCGTGTAAGAAAATATCCTAAGTATAGTATTAATTTTGAAAGAAATATATTCCAAAATTCAGGGGATTTACATTATCTCCCATTAAATAAATTGTATCATCACAATTTTTATTATATACCAATAATATAAATAGATAATGGATTCTAAAATATATGTATGAATTAGGAATAATTCCTAGAGAGATATAAACCTAAAAAACCTAAGAAACAATTTTTTTTTCAAAATAAAATTATTCTTAATATTGATTTTCTCTCTAATAATTTGAGTTAAAAAACCCTTATGATTAGTTATCATGAATAATATAATATAATTACTTTTCCAAGAGATATCATATTCATAATTTCACTGATAGACAATCAATATTTGTTTTGAGATATGAAATATGATTTCTCTATTTTTTTTGATTAATATGGATTTTATATGGAGATAACCAATATAATTTCCAAATCACTAATTTGGATTGTATTTAATACATTTTTCTACCTATCATTTATTTAATTAACTATGTTCTTGATCTAAAATTGAGCTTTAATTGTAGAAATTTTGAAAAATGTTTAATTGTTAATAAATTTTACTTCTTTGGATTTTATTCATAAAAATAAGTACTTTTGGAGTGAAACAGATAGTTGGCTCCTTGCTTTGAGTGATCTTTTTTAGGAAGATTTTTTTTTTTGATTTTTGAGTATTTATTCTTTGGAAATATAAGTTTTCTTTTATTTCTATAGTGTTTGGTATTTTAATGATTTTTTTTCAGTGATTTAATGTTTATAAAATTTTAGAATAATATTTTTTTGTAAATAAATTTTAATGCTTTCTGATGGTTCATTCAATTTCAATTATTTTTTTAGAAAAATTATTATTAGAATTAATTTTTATCATTAAAAATTAAGGTGATTTATTATTTTTTTAGGTTGAGTTTGTTATTGAATATTTGTTCCTTAATGAATTCAAACTTTTATTTATTTTTTAGGTTCAATGGAAAATATTAGAAATATTACAATAGACCATGCCTGAAGAAAAAAAATTTCAAACTCAAAAAGTGATTAAATTAAGGATGTGAGGTCAGTTAACAGACCATAAGAGAAGTTATCAAATAACAAGTGACCATGAGACATTTTCATGGTCACTATACTGGTCACATGCGGAAATAAAAGTGACCGCATGATCATATTCCAACTGACCACATGTTGGGGTAAAAAAATGTTTACAAAGGATATAATGACCACAAGGAAAAATAATGGTGACTCAAGTGACCATGAGTTAAATAAATTAAAGTGAACTCATGTGTGTAATTCTAGTTCCTGAAGTTATCAAAAAATTTAAAGTGACCTCTTGAGGTAGAGAGGAATACACTATGCCTCTAAGTAGTTACCATAAGAGGAATTTAAACCCACCTTGCCTGATTTTGAAGTGACTATTAACTTTACTTTCTAACCAACTACAAACTCTCCTCTCAACTTACTGTATGAAAAAACTGAAACTACCACACCTTTCACTTCCCTATAACCTACCATAAATAATTTTCTCCATTATTCAAATTTAAGCCTTCCAAGGGAGAATTTTCCATCCAAAGTCATCAAATATGACTACTTCCATATCCTGAACATGGATGAACCACCATGAAGATGAATAACCAATCACCAACATTGACAATTGAAGTCCCACCAAGCACCAACACACTGAAGGATCTTCATATGATATTCATGAAGAGGGATATGAAAACCTGATCTCACTGACCACCTATAAAAGATTGAAAATATCCAAAGTCATTGCATTGATGAAGCTCGAACCAGATCTGGGAGAGCTAACCACCAAATCTCAACACCGAGGGTGAAGAAGAGTCATGCATTTATCCAGATTCAATCTGTGTCATCAGATATCATAAATACGAGTCCACTGAGCTATGATGATAAAGATAACCAATCATAAACCATGCCACTGATGAGTCCCACAACTAAAACAGATAATCTATAAGTTGATTTGATGAAGTTAATCAGCTATGCCAGTTCAAATCCAAATGAAGATAAACCTAGTTTTTGAGGATATGGACAATCAACCATGAGATTCACCATTGAATAATTCCCTAATATTGACTATTACCAGAATTAATGATGATTTGGGATGGATCGATGGTAGGAAAAACATGTATTATGTACCAAATAATCCTTAGTTAAAGCAAGGATGATGAATGCTAGTTTTAAATAATTTGAGATGTTGAATACTGTCAATTATTGGTAATCATTCATTCCTGTAATTGAACGATTTTTGAAATAGAGGGGCCTAATTTCCCTCGAGGTTTATAGTTTCAAAGTTAATAAAGATTTCATGAAAGGTTCTTGATGATATTCTGAGTGAATCCAATGATGATTCTGAGCTCATATAGTTCTTTTCCATATATGTTGATCATGCCTACTCTATTGATAAATTCAATATATGAATTGATAATGAATAGAAGTAAAACTCCATGATTGAGGATGAATACCCCTAATTTATAAGTAGAATGAGAAATATTACCAAGATTTTGTAATGATGCATGAGTCTCCAATAATGATGATTTGAGGCTGGTTTCTACTAGTACAAGATTCATTTAACCAATTAGAATATGAATTTAATATGATGTAGTGGCAGAACTAGATTTGGAGTTCGAGTCGAATTACTACCTGAGTTTTGGAGATTTAAAGTGAACTGATGTATGTATTTTGATCTTACCTAACATTTATATTGCAAACATAATATGATATTGACACTTTATATATGAAATTATTCCTAAAAAAATCTAAACTTGCTGATGATGTGAGATCACCTTTGTTTTGGGTTGTCTTAACTAACATAATTTGAGATGAGAATGAAAGGGGAAGGTGCTAGGGATAATTTCAATTATTTGAGTGAGGATGAATTTTTAGAGTTTTATTTTAGAACCATGATAATGAGGTTAGTTAATCACATTAAATCCATGAAATTCATGTGTTGTAATTTTTTGAAGTAGTTAGTTCTAGAATTTTTAGTGGAATTGGAAGAATCAAAACATCAGTGTACAATTTAAAGGATTTAAAAGTTATTCTATAAGAAACAGAATCTTCATTATCATTAATGATTTCATTTTTTCTACCGAAGGGTAATTGTTGAAATCAACTATTATGTTTCTATGTTAGAGAAAAATATTGAAATTCATATTATTTAATTACAAACCATGTAGGTGAAAGAGACAATTTTGGAATGAATTGGATGTGCTGAGAAGGGAGATAGGTCCATGTGAGAAATGTGATTTTTGTTAAGGGATATTCAACCCAATCACCCAAGGAGGAAGATTTATAATGATAACCTTGCTAGATAGATACCATTGAGGCAAGATCAAAGCTAATGTCTATGATTTGCTGATGATTCAAGGTATGAGAAAGAAACTTAAGAGAGAATATTCAAGAGAATTAGGGATTCAAAAGAGGTATTCCTAGGGTGAATTATCATGAAGTCCCTGAGATGAGGAGGAAAAATAGTGGGAGTTGGAAAAAGACCCAAAACATAATACACCCTATTCCACACCACTACACACATCACCATTCCATTTTTCTGATCATAAATCATCTATATGACATGTGGCTGAGAGCTGGGGGAAGAACTAGAAGTTGGATCACACTAAAACTAGGAGGGTTATAAAGTTTGAACTAGAGAAATAGGACAATCACACAAAATGAGATTCTTCCCCCTTTTCTTATTTCCTATTTCACTATTCTGAGTTGTTTTTAATGAATTATATTTCATTTATTGCATCTATTATTAATAGCTATGTAGTTTAAGGGGGTTAGATCAGATGGATTGAACTACATTTCATTTTTTATATTCTTAAAATAGGATTAATCATATAGGGTTGATGTTTTCCTTTCATAGATCTCATTTTCTCTTCCTCATTATAATCATTTCACTTTACCCCAATTACTCAGAGGTGAAAGGTAGTGTGTCTTTTTCCTCAGTGACCAAAACCAAAGTACTAATATGGAAAAGGTTATAGTAAAATCTTCCCCATAAAAAAGAATCATCATCTTGGGTTCTATTATAGATAATATTTCTCAAGATAAATATCTAGAGAGGTTTATTTATCAAATAAAGGTTAGAAATTCATTCCTCTATACACAATATCACCACCTCTGTGGTTAATTCCATGCAAGGTTAGTGAAAATTATATCAATCTCAAAGGTCCAATTCCCCTAACTAATTAACTATATGATTTATTTCTCCACTTTTGGTGCTTCAATTCTATCCCAACACAATACTCTCACTACGTGTTCACATTCACACTTTAATTTCAATTCCCACTCAGTTGTTCATATTTTTTTGTTTGTTTTTGCATGTTTTTTTCTTTTGATTGGTATAACTTTTTATTCTCCATGTTTTGACCATTATTACCACAATACTAGTGTAATAGGGTTTATAAATAATTAATTTGAAATAATCCCAGTTAACTACCTAGGTTTTTACCCATTTAAAGGCACTTTTGTGGGCACTCTGAAATGATGTTCGGTTTTAGGTTATTTAGGTGCAACAGAGTGGATGACCAAGGTCACCTCTCAAAGGAGGAAGTAATTTAAAAATATATATTAAAGGTAATTTTAAAATAATAAAAAATATTTAAATGGATGGGGGGTTCTATTTATAAATCTAGAATAAGTATGCTGTAATAAGATTGTATTTATTTTTGTTTTTGTTTTTGAAATGTGATTGATAAATCACAACGAGAAGATGTTTTTTAGAAAACTATTTTTAAAAGGTGTAATCAATATAAATATACTTATTCATTTAATTGTTAATAATTATAATTTAAATTAATATACAATTAATTATGATCCCCTAAATTGTTAACCCTCTAACCCTACAAGAGTTAACTTAACCACAAAGATGAAATGAATTTAACCCTAGGCTAGTTTCAGAACATGCAATCATTGAACCCTATTTTGATTGTCATTATAAGTATATATAATGTTTAGTGGTGAATTAGGGAACATATAAACTATATTAATAAGTATTAATTGAGTTTAGGGATTATATTTTAACTCTACAAATTGATCCCTTGTGAATTTGTATTACCGATTAAAATCACACTCTCACTATTCACACAATACCCGACCTCACTTGTTTTGTGTTAATTATTCAATTTCTCGATTATTTTAATTTAAATTAAACACTCAATTAATAGATCAGTTTAAGTTAATTAAATTATCTCATTGATTCAAAATAAATGAATGAATAAGTTTATAGGTAGATCGATTACTAAAAATAACTACTCTTCCATGGACGGTGTAGTCATCGTAGAAACGTACAACATGTGCAAAGGTTTAGAAAGGGTATAACCCAATATAGTTACTAATATTGATTTAAATCCAAAATAGGATGATTAAAGTAGAATATAATTGAACAAAATAGAATAAAACAAAAGAATACAGAATAAATAGAAGAGGAACTAAGAAGTTTATTACACAAATACAAATATTACAACATGATAAGGGGAGGAAGACTTCAATGAAGGGATCCTTGCTTCAAGAGACCCCCTATGAGTATAGGGAGTTACATAAACTCAAAGGTGATGATATTAATCATATATAACTCCAAAATGGAAGCACTTCACTCCTTGGTCGAACTTGCAAATGGGGTTCCCAAGGTACCAATTTATAGCCAAAATGGGAAGTGGTTTTGGGAACCCATATTTAAAGATACCAATTGTGTCTCGGTTTTGGGTTGGTAAATGACCTTATTTCAACTTATAAAAAACAGGAAAGTTGTATAACAGAATCTTAGTTGTCTTTATGTCAAATTTGGAGGACAATTTATGAATAAAACATGATATATGACTGAAATACAAAACCAAATATTTTACTTCATGCAGATTTGGTCCCATGGAGAGATCTGTTTGGATGGGCACCCATATAGCCAATTTGGGATTTGGATTCTTGATATGTGTTGTATAAAACTAAATTTTTTTATTATAAAACAAACCCTTATCCCATTTTTATGCACTCATTTCTCATAATTTTCAAGAAAATGTATAGATGTCCTTGGGATTCCATGTAGTTTGACCCATTTTTTCCTGGATCTTCTCCGACCCTCCAAATCACCTCCTCCTATAACAAAATCACCAAAACAAGTAAAATTTCCCTTTTTAATAGTGAAAAATATTGAATAATTGAATCAAATGGGATGTGAAATTTGATATAATATTTGTAATTTTAAATAAAAAACTATCTAAAAAGTGATGTAAGGGTGAAATAAAGTAGTGAATTGTGATGCGATCACACCCCCACACTTACCATTTTCACTCCTGGGAAAAACCTCATATCATGTATTCCAAAAAATTATAACATGATATATATGTTCATATTCCATAATACATAGTGTAAATATAGGCAAAGTAATAATCCCATCAAGGGTTAACATTAATAAATTTTAAAGTCATTATCTCATAAATTATATCAAAAAACAATTCAGTGAGATTAACACTAATCATAGAAAAAAAGTCATGAGTATTCCATTTAACTAATTCCCCACGTGTGTGTGTGCTAACCATTATATGTTCATACAATCAACCTTTATTCAGTATATTCAGGTCAAGTAAAATAATTCTTCTTACCTGGTTTAATCCACCAAACCTATTATACATTCCATTGCAATCAAATTTCAAGACCCACTCACTTAAGCATTCCTGAAAGTCAAACCATATTATCCTAAAATAGATATCCCCACATGTTTTTTATTTAATCACCCCTGATTTATTATTTTTGTGGTTTTTTTTAAAATTTCACTTGGAACAAATCTAACACTAAACACTCAACCCTTGTTTGATCTCATAATGACACTAATTATAATAGTTATAACAAGATCAAAGGTCTAGGAAGAGTGAGTTTTGACCTACCCAAGACAAAAAACATAATTTTTTTTTGTTTTTATTTTGATTTTTTTATTTTTTAGTTTTTTGGGAGAACAATAGTCAAATAATAGGTACAAACTCATAGGTCAATTCTATACAATAATGAATCAAATCAGAAGAGAAATAAACATATGTATTAACCATTAATATAAGATGAATGTTTTTACCTAACTTGAAGATAACATAAATTGAGATGGAAAAACTTATCAAGTCATGGTTTAGTGAAAAATTTTGTGGATAAATCAATGACACAATTTACCATGAACAAATATCCCAAAAAATGATGTCAAAATATAAAAGGTTTATAATGACACAACCAATCATATCATCGACGAATTAATTTTTTATAAAAATCAACCCTTTGATGAAGAAATATTTCTCATGATTATCATGCCACTAATGAATTTAAAAAAAATGTATTTTCTATATATTCCATATATAAATGAGCATATTACATGATAAGTTTTTTTTGAAAATTTTAACCAAAAACTTAACAGAAAACACACACAAAACACACAAATGAAAATCCTAAATAACCACCCCAAAATGTGGTATCCTCCCCCACACTTAAATATTTCATTGTATTTAATGTTAAACCATGAGATGATATGTGAACATGAAATGAAAAATTTTAAATAGGAAAAATAATATAAAAGTGAAAGGGTTATGAACAACCTAATATTATCAAGTGATGATGGGGTCATAAACAGGGATGAAATTCACTGCTTCAGTAGAAATTCTATTAATGTATTGCTTCAAATATTTACCATTGACTATAAACATCCTTATATTGTCCTCTTGTGTGATCTTCATTGAACTATAAGGAAAATAATTAGATACAATATAAGGACCTAACCATATGGAATGCAGCTTACCAGACATCAGCTTAAGTCATGAACTGTAGAGTGGGAATTTATCTCCAACATGAAGATACATTTTTTGTATCATTCTATCATGAGATATTTTTTATATTTAATTGTAGATCCTTGAGTTCTTATATGAATAAAATTGAATATCCTCAAGATCTTGAATTTATAGCTTCCTTTGAATTCCATCTTAAGCCAAATCCATGCTGCATATCTTTATAGACCAATATGCCTGATGCTTGACTTTTACTGGAAGATGAAAGGCTTTCCCAAAAACAATCTGAAATGGGAAAATACTGATGGGGGTGTTTTATTACATCCTATAATCCCATATCACATCATCCAAGCACTTTCTCCAATCCTTCTTATTCGGCTACACAGTTTTATCCAAAATTTGTTTCAAATCCCTATTTGAAATCTCAGTTTGGAATTTTTTTGGGGTGGTATGGTGTTGATGTTTTGTGTGTCACCCCATACATCTAAAGGAGTAAATCCAAATTATGATTGCAAAATTGTGTCCCTTGGTCACTTATGATGGCCTTCGGTACTCCAAACCTACAGAAAATCTGTGTCTTGACAAAGTAAACTATAATAAGAGAATCATCAGTCCTGGTGGCCTTGGCCTCCAACCATTTACCCACATAATGAAAAGAAACCAAAATGTACAAAAAACCAAATTAACATGGAAAGGACCCATAAATCAATGCCCCATACATAAAAAATCTCACAGAATAGTATGGGTTTTTGGGGCATCTCATGTCTCCTAGAAATTTTCACAGTGTGCGGCGAGTGCATGTTTTTTTAGTTTTGTCCTAATCTAACATTTTACCACCATCTTCTTTGTATGTGTGATGTGATTATAGGATATGATAATCAATCTTAGGGCCTCCATTATTGACATTGTGTTACTTTTTGGTTAGTAGATTCCATTAGGAGTGTGCACGACTCGAGTTTAAAGTAAGTTGTTCTATATCTAGACTATGTTGGATGAATTGTATTGTTATATTTTTTTGAATTATTTTATAAATAATTTGGAATAATTTATTTGTGTTTATAGAAATGGTTTTTTTGAGAAAGTATTTATTTTCCCATTTTTTGGTAAAATAAAAGGCATTTTTTAAATAATTGTAAAAATAAATTTAAGAAATGGTTTTCAAAGAATTATTTTGATAAAATTATTTGGAGAACATAGGACATAATAAGCCTTGGGTACATAGTTGGAAGGTGTTACTTAGGTCCATAATCCATGTATTGTTGGGGTGTTCAATCATGGGGTGTTCCTCTAATTCCTAAGACCATTGTTTTAGAGACTCTATTGAAATTTTTGGGGTTTACTCATGGGGTGTTCCTCTATTTGTAGGACTATGTTTTGAGGAATTGAGTGAACACCAATAATTGATTATGGTATGATTAGTCTACTAGACTGACTTGTAGTGATCCTTATCATGATGTAACATGTGCTTCTAATTTTTATTGGATTTTATATATGATGGGTGATACATGATTTTATTTGATTTGATTTCTTGGATGTATATTAAATTCTTTGAAATTTTCTACCTAGATTATATTGGAAATTTAGAACAAGGGAAAATTAAAAATTTCCCCCTGATTTTGATATAAAAACTATTTAACTTTTTATCATTATTTTTTCCTATAATGTTGTGAAATTTTAGATTATTATACAAAGACTTATTATAGAACACCTGAGTGGGATCTTATTGAGTCTCTTAGATCACACCCTATGAACCCCTTTGGTGGTGCATAGACCTTTGTATGTCTTTTGATGTCGGGAAAGACAAGGTTCCATGTTGAGGCGATGAAGTTTCTATCAGTTGTGTCAGGGTAGCTGGTGGTGAGATGGTAGGATTTTTTCCAAATTAGTTGTCCTTTGATGTTGGAATTATACTTTGGGTTGTTTTGACTACTTTTTAGTTGTATCGTTTCCACTTTCTTCTTTTAATTATGAAATATGTTTATCTATTATACCTTTTCTCTCTATTGTGCGTGTATATATATATATATATATATTCTATTTTGTTTCTTTAGGTTGGGTGAAATCATTCCCTCTGGTTTTTATTTGACGCCTGGGTGCTAGTCACCCACCTATAGGTATCGGGAATTCCCTTAGGGTATGTGGTAATTCAGGTTAGGTAACAGTTTGAGAGGGTATTTAGGTCAGTTTATCCATATTTTAGTATCATAGGTTATGTTTTTTTCTCAATATTCATTGTCTTGGGACATTTGGTAGATTGGAGACAAACTTTTTGGGACTTGAGTGGTAGGTTTCAATGAGTTGTTAGCTTGATCCTTATATGATTAGACTCAAGTTACCATGGGATGTTGGTATGTGTGTCCCCTATTTTGAGTTCTTGATCTTAATATCTTCTTTTGATTATGTTTTTCTAGTTTAAACTAAGATTATTCTATTTTCTAATCATTACTTTTGTTTCATTGTGTAGCAGTATGACTTTGAGATGTCTTATATGGGTTCCTTAGGAGGGAGAAATATATGATCCTCAAGGTAATATTCCTCTATATTAGAATATTGTTGAGGTTATCATGTGGTTAATTCATGATATTGATCAAAATTTACTGCATGTAAAAAACACAATTTTTGAGGTACAACCAAGAAATTAAGGATAATGGTATCGATCATGATAATTCTTGCGAAAATAAGCCACCATAATTTAAGGGTACGAATGAACCTCAAGAGGAAATGGACTATCTTGAAAATATTTATTATATATTTCAATTTCTGGATATACATGAGAGTATCATGTTTAACTATGCAATGTTTAGACTTTAGGGTCACAATAAGTGATGATAGGATTCCCTTATATTGGAAGATAGGCATGTGGACATGGATTGGAAGGGTTTCAAGACTTTTTTCTTCCAATAGTTTTATCCAGATTAATGGATGGTGATGAGGTCTCTAGAGTTCCTATATTTATAGTATGGAGAGAATTCGGTGCCAACATACACTAATTAGTTTGCTGAGCTGGTTTATTCTTCTCTGGAGGTAATATATAACTACCAGATAATGGATCAGAAGTACCTGTAGGGTTTGCGACTGGATATCAGATCACAAATATTTATGATGAATCTTTCGACCTATGCATATATAGTAGATAGGGTGATGATAGATTAGATCAATATGTTAGTAAATTTTTGATATTATTCCACTTATCCTCCACTCAGTTGAAGATTCAGTGGTGTGAAAGGGAACAAGATGAATTTTCAAGATCATCACATTAGTGGTGGTGGTTATTCTTTGAGGTATTCCTCCCCTACACCATCAATTATAGCTAGAAGTGTGTCCCTGACTTGATATTAGTGTGTAAAGTTTGGCCACACTCATAATTCTTTTAATGCACCTGCGAAGATGTGTAACAATTATGGAAATTATGGTCATGTGAAACATTTATATCATGATATGTCTATGAATCATTATGGTCAAAGATCATTGTCTCTAAAGGAAACTATGGCATAGTCAGATGATTCAAAGACTATAGGGCACTAAACACAGGCCTCAAGAGTAAATAATATTCATTTATTAGATGAGTTTTTGATGGAGGTAGATGTGGGTCCAGTGATAGTGAAAGGTACTATATTTATTGAAGTTTTATTAGTGATTGCTTTATTTATTGCTAGTGATTCCCACTTATTTATATATGTCTGTTTTGTTGATATGCTTAAACTTACAACGAATCTCAAACCCTTTGTTATGGAGTTACCGAAAACTCTTAGAAATAGGAAAGAGTATGGGTTTCAGTTTCCTTGTTCCCTATTGATAGATTATGCAGAGTTAGTCTAGGATTTCCTCATCCTTGATATGGATCTATTTGAAGTAATTATTAGGATAGATTAACATATTTATCATCATGATGATGTTGATTATTATCATCAAAATATTTGATTTCTTGTAGCCTATAGGATCTCTTGAGTGTTTTAGGGATAGTGGGTTCTGAGGTCTGGTCATGCAAAAACTTCCTACCCAGAGCTTAAGAGTTTATTGTTTACTATAGAAGTTTATCCTGACGATGTTTCTTCTATTATTGATCTTCCCACTATGTTTTAAGACTTTCATAATGTTTTTCCATATTATTTATACAGTCTTCCTCTTGAGATGGAGGTAGAGTTTATGATTGACCTGGTTCTAGGAACATTTCCAATTTTTATACCATATTATCACATGGAACCAATAGAGATGAAATAGCTTATGGTTTCATTGGATAATCTGATGGTGAAAGGTTTTTTTCTCCCTAGTGTTTCTCCTTGGGAAACCCTTGTAATATTTTTTAAGGGGGAAGATGGTTTACTATGATTGTGTGTGGACTATCAAAATTTCAATGAAAAAAAAGTTATAACAAGTATCCTTTTCTCATGTGGATAATTTTTTTTGATCAGTGAAAGGGGAAAAGTAGTTTTTGAAGATTGATCTTTAGTCAGGTTATCATTATCTCAAATTTCAAAAGTTTGATATACTAATGATGGATTTCAAGATAAGGTATTTCCATTTAAAATATCTTATGATGCCCTTTGGTTAGAATAACACTCTTTCGGTTCTTATATATTTGATGAATCAGATCTTTCATGAGTATCTCGACACTTTTGTGGTAATGTTCATACATGATATATTGGTTTATTCAACACATGAGAACAAGAAAGATCACTATTTGAGTTAGGTTTTGGAAATACTGAGGAGTTACTATTTGTATGGAAATCTTTAAAAATGAACTTTTTAGATCCAATAAGTGAAGTTCTCTGGGAACATGATTTTTTAGCATGGATTATCAGTTGATCTTGAGAAGGTGAAAGAAATTTTGTCTTGGGAAAATTCAGAAAACATCTTTGAGATTCATATATTCCTTTGACTTACTGGATATTATCAACATTTTATAGGATTTATCAAAGTTGGTATCACCTTATACTGCTCTTATCTGGAAAGGGGTGAAATTCATATGGAATGAAAATGTGTGTGTCTTCTTTCTATGAGCTAAAATGACTTCCAACATAAACTCTTATCCTGATGTTTTCTAATCCTATTAAGGGGTAGGTGGTTTTCTCTGATTCTTATGGTACTGGTTTGGGTTGTGTGATTATGTGGGATGATCATAGGATGGATTATGGATCACATGAGCTTCATACACATGAGAATAATTACTCCACTTGTGAATTAGATATTTCTATGTCTATGAATTAAATTAAGTGTTTGAAGTATTATCTTTTTTGGGCGAGGTTTATAGTCTTTTGTGACCATACGAGTATGTGGTATATCTTTTCTTAGAAATACTTGAATATTTGATAGAGGTGGTGGGTGGAATACCTTCATATGTTTGAATTTTTCAAATACTACACCTAGGTAGGGGTAATTTCATTACATATGCTCCTAATAGGAAAGTTCCATAACAAGATATTTTGGAATCGAAGAAAGAGTGGAATCATATGGGGATTTTCATACAGTTTCCCCAGGATGATCAAAAGTATGCTTTGGTTATAGTTCTAGAAAGTGTTCTGTTATTATCTTCTTTCCTTCAGTCTATTCTATAGAATAGATAGTAGGATGATGAGTTCAAAGGAATTTGATAATCCCTATATGATGGGGAAGTCGTTTTAGGTTAGTCTATCCCTTCTGATAGTATTATTATTTTTGGGGATTGGTTTGTTATCCTAGAACCCATGAGGAGATCAGTTATGTTTTACTTTCATAGTTTTTTATTGGTCATTCATACAATAAATATGAAGAAGTATTATGATATGATATATAGATTTTGGTGGCTGAGTATGAAGCATGAAATTTCTGATTATGTGTCCCTTTGTTAAACTTTCCAACAGATAAAGGCGCAATATTTATTTATTTTGGTTTTCTTCAACTTCTTGTAGTACTGGTTTGTAAATAGGATGAGGTTCCCATGTACTTTGTTTTGGGATTACCATGGACTAACTGATGGATGAATGCTATCTAGGTAACTTATTGCAACCAAATTTACCCAAGGTTTATGGTAAAAGTGGCCAAATGAAGTATATCTTGGGTTATCAAATCCACAGGGACAGAATAAGAAACCTATAGAAACCTATGATTTGATGGAGGTTTTGGCTATAGTGTGGCCAAATATTTGTATTTTAATTGATTAGACTATTAAATGATATTTTTAAAGACTTTAGTGAATTAAATTTAAAAATAATGAGTTGACCCTTGGTTATCACATGGGTGTATTGGATGAATTTATTTTTTAATAATTTCAATGTTTTAAATTCGAGCGTTTCTTTCAAAAAAATATGAAATTCCAAAATAAATCTCATAATTTTGAGTATTTACTATCCTAAGGCTAATAAAATATAAACTCAGAGGATAATATTTATGATTACTCAAAGGTAGAGGATCTTTTTATCACTTGGGATGTGTATTGATAAAATTAGTGAGTTTAAATGAGAAGGTACATCGATGAATAAAAATATCAAAAATTGAATTGATTAAGAATTATTAAACTGATAAATAAAAATAAAATCCATCCCATTTCTACTCCATTGGATCAAACCATTATAGGTTTATCCCTCCATTATGCTATTCTATCAATGTAATTGGGAAGTAAACTCAGGATGGTGGAATTGAAGAAGAATAAGAAAAATAGAATTACCATCACTCAACTGTTGTGTGATAACATTCACAAGTGCTGGTGTGAATAAGTTCACACCTTGATTCAAAGGTATCAATGTGATATTGAAAATAATAAAACAAAATAATATTAATAATAACTTTTATTAATAAATTAGGGTGAATAAAAAACTTACATTGTAAAAATTGACGATGCGATTACAAAATGAAAGTAGGAAATTACAATTGAAAGTAAAAAACATCGATGGAAAGGAAAACATGGATGCTAATTCACTTAACCACCAGATCCTTATAAATTCATATTATGAGACTTAGTTTCACCCCCGAACAACAAATTCCATCCCCATTAATTTTGAGAGTCAAACGGATCATGAGAAAATCAAGGGAAATATGACGTTTCAAATTTGACCAGGAAAATCATCTAGATTCACCACCTTCTTGATATATGAATTTGTAACTCAAGATGGATGAATCTATATGTGTTTTATGAGGAAAATATATTCTTCCATGTTTTCTCTAATAACTTTAAAAATTTCGGACAAATTTAACTATATTTTTGGAAGTTATGGTCAATCCAGTGGAAGGAATTTATGGCCGTTGAGATCTGGCCCACCATTTAAATGTCAACTTGGGTTCCTATTATCTTCATGAAAAATTCATAATTAAATCTATCAATAGTTGAATTAAATGATTCACATGGTTCTATATTTCTACAGTTAAAATTTTAGCTTCATTGGTCTTGTATTGTGATCCTCACTTTTTTTTATGGGCCTTCGTCCCATTATGCCTTTTCAAGAAAATTTTATCATTCATACTAAAAAATATCCATCTTATCTTAGGATTCATCCATCGATCCTAAAATATAAAATGTTCCAAAAAAAAAATTCAATCATATCCCAAAAAACCAGGTTCAAAAAATTAATAAAATGTTCTATACAAACAGATGATTGATTAGTCCTTTATTTTGATTTTAAACATGAATTGAAGTTAATATGAGAAATGAAGTTCAATTTATGTAATGCACTAAAAATGATTTTTATGGACTTTGAAACACATTAATATTAATATGTAATCAATTAATATTATCCCATTTCGGTGTATAATCATACCCCCCAACTTGATTTTTTCTATTCCCTAACAAAAAGTATCTCAAAAATATGAAATTGAATTACTTTTTTCCAAAAATATTTTAACATACATTGCTCACAAAAATACATCATTCCAAACAACCATAAAACCTATAAAAATAATTTAAAACATTCTAGGTTCATAAGAATATCCCAAGACCAAGCCCAATCTATTGTTCAAATTCATCATCACATTTCATAAAATTCCAAATAATCATGATGATGTGTTGTGCATCACAAAATTAATGGGACCCATTTTCTTGTTCAAGGGGAAACAAATGGAAGCTCTAGGAGGGAATCACATAAAACCTTAATATGTGTATCAATTTTTTTTTATTTTATTTTTTTAATGCACAATAGATATGAACGCACCAAATTAGGGGAAAAAAACCATGGAGTCACTATCGCCAAGTTCCGAACACCACACATTTTTTAAATTTCATGATTAAAAATAGAGATATAAAGCCTAAATCTGGGCAAGACAACTATGGAGTCACGATCCTCAAGTGCTGAATTCCACACATTTTGAATAAACACTGCTCTATGTGTCCATTTTTTTATTTTTTTGGACACTCAAATTAGAAGAAAAGTGACCCCAAACCCTATGCTATGATGAAAGGGACCCATGAACTCAAATTTACAACCAAGATCCAATGGACATGCATTGTGGCATTTTAATTAAGAGGATGAAAATGTAAAATTTGAAAAATCATAGTGGATGACCGCACTTTCCAAAAACTATGCTCATGAACTTAAACATGAATTCAAATCATAATCAAGGCATTCAAAATCATTTTAAATTTAGTGTTAATGTTTCACAGTGTACATTAATGCATTCAAGTATAATGAATTGAGTTTTTTTAATTTATTTTTTTATCACAAAATCCCAATATTTTTTTTAAAATACAATATTTTCACTCCCCCCAACTTAGAATGAAACTTCCCTCAGTTTTGAAAGAGAAGAAAAGAGAGATAAAAGGATTGGGAAGAAATAGAGGATATGTGATTTGAAATTAAATCATGGAATAAAACCACCTAGTTTTCAGTTGATGAACCATTAATAACAACATTATTACTTTGGATTCACATCAAATGTAGAATCCTTAGAGATGATTAATGGCTGGGTTTTAACTTTATAAAGAAAGGGTTTTATTTTGAAATACTAAAATGCATAAACACCTAAATCTCACAAAAAGTAGAAATTAGATCACATTGAAAAACCCAAGCGGATCCCTTGAAAAAAACACAAAAAAACAAAAAAAAAATATATTTAAGCCATGTTACCTCCCAAAATGTTCTTAATTTAAAGTCGTTAGCTCGACTTAGACCCCCCAACTTATTCAATTAAAACTTTAAACATTTTTTGGACCCCATTATTATCAAATTATTCTAGATTGAGATTGATTATTTGTTTGGATTATTTTTCATTTACAATCCTTTGTTCTATAATGAGTGGGAAAATCCAATGAATATCACAGACGGTTGATCTGGTTACTTCGTCAGTCTTTACCAAGACATTAATGGCCATTCCTACTTTTTGGTTTCAAAAGAGGATGAAATTATGAGATATTTTTGATTATCCCCTATGACAGAGGTGTTTATATTGGACATATGGACCTTAAATTAAAGATTATGTTAGTTAACACTTTTAGAAATAGGTGGGGAATTTTAATGGAATCGAGTTTTATTTTCAAAATTTCTTAACAGAATTGGTCACCTTTGAACATAATTTTTATCCCCCAAATTCTCTAGATGAGTTTAAATAATGGGTATTGAATTGAATCTTGATATTTTTTCCAATGGTTCAATGATTTGGGTTTCTATAAAATCATCATTGGAGAAATATTCAGTACTATCAATCCATGAAGACAAATTTTCACCTTATGAATGTAGAAAATCATTTTCCTCTTAATTTAAAGACTCCTCATAAATTATTCAATCCGCTTAAGATACCCAAAATCCCAAGTTTGGTTTTTTATTAAATTAATGAGATATTTTTAGGAAACTAGAAACATCACATAAGGTTATGGAAGGTATACTTAGTGTTAAGATGAGTTCTTCACAAGTTTTAATGTTTTTTAATTCAAAACTTAAAGATGAAACCTCATAATTCATTATCTCTATTTGATCACACAATTTTTCAAGAAGTTTTTGGGGGTTCGGGTTGGATAAAAGTTTGGACATAATGGACTTCTCTAAGATTGATCTCTTCTACCATTATTGAAAGGGTATGAAATTTTTCCTTTATGTTCATCATCCTAAAGATTGTACATGTTATTGGGTGTGGGTTAATCATTCAAGTTTTGATTAATGAAATTATATATATTAGGGGATTCAAAATGCAGATTTACTATTTTATTCCATCTTGAGTTTATGAAGGGATATTATTGATGATATTCCACTGGATGTATTTGGAAATTTGGATTTGAGATTTTCGGGACCTAGAAAAAAAGAAAGGAGAAACAATAAGAGAAAAGGGATGAGAAAAGAGAATTGGGAGAGAATAGAAAGAGGGTTATAAGGTGAATTAATTGGTCCCTGGAAATGGCACAAATTTTTTTTTGTGCCCAAATTTACACAAGTTTTATGGTAAAAACAGTAACTTGATGTATAGATTGAGTTATCAAATCCACATGTACCGAAGAAGAAACCTATAGAAATCTATGATTTGATGGAGGTTTTGGCTATAGACTGGACAACTATTTATATTTTAATTGATTGGATTATTAAATGAGTTTCTTAAAAACTTAATTGAATTAAATTTAAAAATAATGAGTTGATACTTGGTTATCTAATGAGGTGGATTGAATGAATTTCTTTTTGAATTATTTCAATGTCTTAAATTCAAGCATTTCATTCAAAAAAATATGAAATTATAAAATCACTCACATAATTTTGAGTCTTAACTATCCTAAGTATAATCACCTATACACTTTTAGGATCATATTTATGATTAATCCATGTTATATTATCTTTTTAGCATTTAGTATGTGTATCAGTAAAATTGGGGAGTTCAAAGGAGAAGGTACATCGTTGAATGAAAATCTAAAAAATTGAATTAATTAAAAATTATCAAACTGATAAATAACATAAAATCCATCTACTTGATACTCCCTTGGATCAACCCATTATAGGATTATCCCTTAATTTATTCTATTTTATTAATGCATGTGGGTAATATACTCATAAGGGTGGAACTGAAGAAGAAAAAAAACTGAATTACGATCACCCAACTATTGTGCGGAAAAATTCACAAGTGATGGTGTGAATAAGTTCACTCATTAATTCAATGGTATCAATGTGATATTTTAAAGAATAAAATAATATACTATTAATAATAAATTTTATTAATAAAATATGGTAAATGAAAAACTTACATGAGAAAAATTGATGATGCGATTACAAAAATAAAAGCGGGAAATTACAATTGAAAGTAAAAAACATCGATAGAAAGGAGAAACATTGATTATAATTCCATTCAACTCCAAATAATTATATAGTAATATTAGTAGCCTTAGGTTCACCCCTATACAATCAATTCCATCCCCATTAATTGAGAGAGTCAAAAGGAGGGTGAGAAAATCAAGGAAAATTTGACATTTCAAAGTTGACTAGGAAAATCATCGAGATTAATATTCCTTCTTAACGTATGAATTTTTAACTTAATATGGAAGAATAATTAGGGGTAGTAGAATGAAAATATATTCTTTAATGTGTACTCTTCAGATGTGAAAATTTAATAAAAATTTGACCGTCTGTTAGGAAGTTATGGTCAATCTAGTGTAAGGACTTTATAGGAATTCAGATCAAGCCCACCATTTAAAAGTCAACTTGGGTTCCCATTATATTCATGAAAAATTCATAATTAGCACCAATAATAGTTTAATTAAATGATTAACGTATTTTTATATGTGTATAGTTAAAATTTTAGCTTCATTGGGATTGGATTATGGGCCCCACTTTTGTTTGATGGGCCTTTGGACCATTATACTTTGTCTAGAAAAGTTCTTCATTCATGATGAAAAATATCCATCTTCCCTTGGGATTCAATAATTGATCCTAAAAGATAAAATGTTTCAAAAAAAGTTATCAATCATATCAAAAAATATCATTTTCAAAAAATTAATAAAATTTTCTCAAAAAATAGATGATTGATTGGGCCTAGATTTTCATTTTAAATATGAATTACACTTATGATAAGAAATGAAGTTCAATTTATATAATGAACTAAAAATGATGTCTATATACTTTGAAACATATTAATATTAAGATATAATCAATGAATAATATCTATTTTAAGTGGATAATTAGTGACGATTGATCGGCTTACAAAGTAAGATCACTCCATTTTATTCAATTACACCACTAAAGTTGAAGATTTTGGTAAGATGTATGTGAAGAAGATCAGGAGGTTACATGGGGTTCCTTATTTTATTATTTCAAAAAGGGATACTAGGTTTAATTCAAGGTTCCATAGAAGTCTCCAAGAGGTGATGGGTACTTAGTTCAAGATGAGTACAACTTACCATCCACAAATAAACATCAAAAAAAAATTGTGCTATTCAGATCATGGAAGAAATTATCTATGCCTGCATCTTGGATTTTGGTAGATCTTGAAATATCCATCTCATAATTGTTGAGTTTTTTATAACAATAGTTATTATTCATTGATCATAATGGGTCATTTTGAGGCTTTGTATGGTCTCCCATGAAGATCACCTCTTTGTTGGGAAGAGGTGGGTGAAGCCTTTTTAGTAGGGGAAATTCTCATTCAGTATATGTTAGTGATGATTTAGGATATAAATTGTCATCTGGTTATAGATTAGATTTAAAAAAAATCTTATTTATATCAGAAACACATTCTTTTTGGGTTTTCCATTGGTGATTGGGTTTTCTTGAAATTTTATCCTTGGTTGGGTCATTGTGATCTTGGAAAACAGATAAATTTGGCTTCGAAATATTTTGTACCATTTGAGGTCACTAAATAGATAGGGAAAGTTTCTTATTGGTTGTAATTTATGGTTTAATTGATGGGAAAGTATGATATTTTCCACATATTGTAGCTTATAAAACACCATCTAAATCCCTCTCACATTTTGAGTTGGTGAGAGATCGAGTTAGATCTAGATGTTTCTATGGTGAAGAATCCAATGGAGGAAATTAATACTTAAGAGAAATTATTGTGTGGGAATTCAATAACATTGATCATAGTTTTATGGAGACAAAAATTAGATCATCATGAGACTTTGTAATGTGAGTCATTAATGAGGGAGCAACGAACTCACCTCTTTTCCAAACAACATTTTTCAACAGGGTTTCCCTGGGACAGAATGTCTTATGATGAGGATTTTGTAACATCCCATTACCCACTTTTAGGTATTCTACATATCTATCTTTTAATTTCCCTCTTTTTTTGGGTGAATTTGGGGGATTTAGATGATGGAGAGAATTTTCTAGGGAAAATGACATAATGTTTGAGGATTGATGTTTGTTTGAATCAATGGATTATAGGTATAATTGTGTTAAAGGTTTTTTTGGGGTTCTCCCCAAGTTTCGAGAATGTCAAAGTTGGTTTGGGGTTTTCAAGAAATTATAGGCTTTTCACTATTTGAAAGAGAAATACAAACCATGTAAAGTTTAAATTCTTTGTAATGTTTACTGAGTAGATTTCATGAGTTCAGTTTAGAGTGTGAAAATATTACTTGTTGTGATAAGTTTACACAATGGGAAAAATATATTCACAACATGTAATGGGTGCCAGGAATATGTCATGAACCGGTACAAGGAGTGAAGGATTTACACACTGTGAAAATATTACACATCATGTAATGGTAAAAATCTGAATATTAATTCTAGGCAATGTATTTTTCATCATTTTTGGGTTTCATGGATTACACGGTGTGAAAATGGGATTCACGCTATGTAATTCTTTGGATTTGGACATTTTAGGGAGTTGTAAGGATAATATTTATTTTATTTGGCCATAATATTCTTCACTATCGAACTAGAATCTCTCCCAAACAATTTTGGAGACCTCCTCTCCTTCCATATCATTTCATTCAATGATTGATCATCATTGTAGATGTGGTTCATTTCTCTGGGTGAGTAATCATTATTCTTCTTTATTTCCATTTATTGTGGTAGTACCATAGTGTTACACTATTGGATCCATTGATCTATTTTGATAATATTTTTTATACTTTCTAGAACCACTATGTGATCTTCTTCCAAAGACCAATCCTTTATTTGTTGTGGTGCAGAGGGTGAATGTTCTTTGAGGTTTTTCAGGATCTAAACTTTTTATGCTATCTTATTTGTATGTGGGATGTGATTATAAGATATGAGAATCAATATCAGTGCCTCCATTGTTGACCCTGTGTTCCTTTTTGGTTGGAGGATTCTATTGTGGGCGTGTATGACTCAAGTTTGAGGTAGGTGGTTCCATCTCTATCCTATGCTGGATAAACTATATTTCTCTAGTATTTGTGAATTGTTTTATAAATAATTTGTCTTGATTGATTTGTGTGTTTGGAAATGGGTTTTTGATAAAAGATGGATTTCCCATTGTTTTGGTAAATAAGTTATTTCCCAAATCATTGTAAAAATGGATTTCTAAAATGGTTTTCAAAGAATTATTTTAATGAAATGGTTTGGAAAACATAGCACATAGGAAGCCTTGGATACTTAGGTGGATGGTGTATCTTAGGGACATTATCTATGTATTGTGGGAAATTTTACTCATGGGGTATTCCTATACTCCATAGGGGGAAATTTAAACATAATAACATATCTCGTAGAGAAAAAGGGAAGAGGGGTGTTCCCTTGTAAGGCCAGCATGGAGTTTGTCCAATTCATGGCTAGAAAGGGTATTATGAACATGGGATATACATGGGATCCTTTCACATGGTGAAAAACTAAAAGGGGTGCAGGAGATGATAGAGCCGTATCGATAGATTCCTAGAAAATATCTATGCTCTTTTGAATTTCCCAAATTCCAAGGTTAAACACTTGACTCATGGCATTTCAGGCAAATCTCTTTTATTGCTATCTTTGTCCCCTAGATAGGTTTTCCATGAGAATTTAAAGTTTGTGGCTTAGTGGATCAGTGAATAGGGTTATTAGAGGTTGGTTAGGGAGGTTGGGGCGAGCCAGATCAGGGTCACACATGTGTGGTCCTCCACAACAATCTTAGATGCCTCAAACAGGGCCTACAATGCTGGGATAGGGATATTCCTCTGGCCGATCAGAATCTTGAAGCACTCAAACGAGACATCGAGAGGTTGGAAGCCAGTATGGAGGTCGCCTGGGATGATTTTGTTTTTGGTGACTTGTCAGATAAGAAGAGAACACTGGCAGAGCAACTTCTCTCTCAAGAAAGTAAGGCTAGGGAAAATTCTCAGATAAAATGGCTTCATGAGGGGGACAAAAACAACACGTTCTTTCAAGCCTGCATTAAAGAGAAACATCGCCCCTGTCAATTCAAACATTGCCTTGGAGGATGGAACTTTCAATGATGCTAGAGAGGTGGTGGGGGGCATGGATCACGCTTTCTTCAAATACCTAATAGCAGGACCGAATTTGAACTATCCAAATGGCTACCCAAGGGGGGGGGGGAGCTTTTGGATGTGATCCCCTGCATGGTTTCAGCCCAAGATAATATTTTTTTGGACGGAATACCAGAGGAGGGTGAGATAAAAGCATCCATGATGATTTTAAATCCTAAGAGTGCACTAGGTCTGGATAGATTTCCAAGAATGTTTTATAGGGGATCCTGGAAGGTGATTAAGAGAGATGTCATCATGGTCATTTAGGACTTCTTTCACAGGGGAAGTCTATTGTGGGTTTCATGTGCTACTTCTCTAGTTCTCATCTCAAATATCAAATATCCCTCCTCCCTCATACATTATTTACTGGTGAGTTTGTGCAAGTTTCCTTACAAAATCCTAGAAAGCATTATAAATTATATATTATCACTGCATCTTCCCCAATGGCTCTCCCTCGAACAACATGGTTTTTTCAAGAACTGGTCAATCCAAGGGGTGATTGTGCTATCTAGGGAGATTTTTTGTGACTTAAACACCAAGTCACACAGCTCTAATGTGTTCATAAAATTGGATATGAACTAGTCATATGATAGGGTTGATTGGGGCTTCATCAATAGGGTTCTCAACAAAAGTGGGTTCTCTCCCTAGGCATGTGACCTTTTCTTTAGATGCTTTAGTTATCCTTGGTTTCCAGTGTCTTTTATAGTCCGTTATCAAGGTTTCTTAAAATAAACTAGATGTTTATGGCAAGGTGATCACATTTCCCCTTGTATTTTCATTATCATGCAGGATACCCTTAGTAACATGATCAATAGGGCCATGGATAATGGTGATATCCTTCCATATCGTAAGAAATAGAATCACCCATCCATTTCCCATTTGATGTTTGATGATGACACCATAATTTTCTCTAATGTGGGTAAGAGTTCTATTTGTATTATTAATATTATACTTGAGGGGTATTTCCACTGGAGTGGACAAGTGATCAATAAGGAAAAGAGAAACTTCTTCATACTGAAGAGTTGTGCTGAAAACAGAGTCTCACATCTATGTCTCAGTCTAGGAATGAAACGAGGATATTTTCCTTTCCTCTAGAGTATCTTGGTGCCTCAGTCTCCTCAGGTAGAATCCAAATACGCGACTTCGATCATATGGTTAACAAGATGATGGGACACATCCTCAACTGGAAGAACCACCTCCAGTCTTTTGGGGGCCAAATTTCCTTGGTTAATAGTGTACTAGTAGCCACGCCAGTCCACACCCTGGCCTCCACCTCTGTCCCGAAGGCCGTTATCAAATCCAATGAAAAAGTCCTCACGGGTAACATTTGGGATGCGTTATCAGAGGGGAAACATCACTGGGTTTCATGGGATAAGATGGTGAGACCCATTCACGATGAGGGGATTAATGTCAAGAGACTCGATGAAACTATCCACTACATGCATGAAATGCTTTCATGGGAAATCATTGAGGGTCGAATGATGTGTGGGAAGACCATGTCTAGATTTCGGGGAGGCAATGTGGAGAATTCAATTGGGCACAACTCCCACCTTGAATCAGAGATATGCTCCCTCATCCTAACTCTCAAACGAAACTCCCGATGGATTTTTAGGGAGGTAGAGATCCTGTTCTAGAAGCACAACTAGGCAGGTAATTCCATAGGTTATCTAGAATGCCCAGCTCCCAATATCTCCTTCATGGAGAAAAGTCTTCAAACTTCTTTCTTCAGGTTAGTTCTAGACCTAGACCAGAGGATGGTATTTGATCTTATAGTTATCATCTCTGAAGAGGACAGATGTGTCTTCACTCCCTCCAGCTCAGAGAGGTTCAATTATAAGGACTTCCATTGGTCATCCCATCCTCTAGATCAATAGGATAGATGCAATTATCTATTTTGGTGCAATAATATTCCAACGAAGTATAATTTTCTCCTTTGGTAAATCCGGAACCAAGCTATTCCTTCGGATGATAACATCAAAAGTATGGGAATCAGTCTGTCTTCCCATTGCTTCTGCTGCAAAAATAGGTAAGAAGAGTCTGTGAGCCACATTTTCTTTGAAAGTTATTGGGAGCATGACATTTGGAGGGATTTAAGTGACTTCATGACATAATCCTAAAGATATTATAGGGTCACCCATTTCTTGGATCGCTGGTAAAAAGGAACAGAGTTGGCGGGTCCATAGGTTACAGTTAGAACAATGATTCTAAGTGTTGGGTGCTAGTGTTTATGAAAAACCTAAAACAGAGCTCATTATGAGGGGTGTTCCTCCAAAAGGAGGTCTATAATCATGAGGGATAAGAGTCTCATAGTTTATATGGTTTCATAGATTAAAAATTGGTAGGACACTCCCTCCCATCATGGGATGATGGTATCCTCTCATACAGTTCAGTCCCCTGCCCTCAAGCTTCCGGGCCACTATGTTTGGTGGGTTCCCACTGATGTTGGATTGAAGTTGAACATGGATGGGTCATGCATATTTGGAAGGATTTATATATGAGGATTAGTTCGGGAAATCAAGGGTAGTGTGGTACTGGCCTATAAAACGTTTTATGGAAATGGAACCTCCATTGTGGAAGAGGCTATGACAGTTCTCACGAGCCTAAGTATTTGCGATCAAGTGAATATCTATCCATTGGAGGTTGAAACTGACTCAATGGTTATTCATGATTACCTACAGGGTAAAGGTCCCACTCCTTGGCCCATATCTTACATCAATAAGAAATTCATTACAATCCTTAAGAACAATGTCAAGGTTTCCCACATCTAGTGCGAGGGGAATAAAGTGGCAGACCACCTGACATCTCTGGATGAACAATGCTCTGACGTCAAACACTTACTCAATGTTTCTTCCTTGAAACTATAGGGGGTTAAACTCATTCGAGGGGATTCCCTTAGTCTTCATTACTTTAGGACCCCTAGGCCCTGTTTCCCTTTCCTGACTCCTTCGATTTCAAGAATAAAAATTAAACCGATGATGATGATAATGCTCATATTATTGTAAAAAAACTTTTTATGGAACACCTGGGTGGGATCCTACTGAGACTGTTATCTCACACCTTTCACACCCCTTTAGTGGTGTATAGAAGTTTGTATGTATTTCAATGTAGGGAAAGTCAAGGCACTATAATGAGGTGAAAGGTTTCTGTCAGCGGTGTCTGGATAGCTGGTGGGGAGATGGCAGGAGTTTTTTTAACACTATCACATGGAGTATTTAGTTTTTTCTATTTTAGTTTTCCTTTGATGTTGGACTTGTACTTTGGGATTTTTTGATTTCTTTTGAGCTGTATCATTTCTGCTGTCTTATTTTAGTTATGTAATATGTTTATGTCTTCAAATGTTTATCTATGTTGTATATATATATGCCATGCCATTTCTTCAGGTTGGTTGAAATCATTCACTCTAGTTATTTTTTGATTCCTAGATTCTAGTCTCCATCCAGTGAGGATTGGAAATTCCCTTGGGGTATGAGGAAATTTGGGTGGGTACCAGTTTGAAAGGGTATCTTGGTCAGGTTTTACATAGCACTAATTTTGATATGTCTACCTAGCATAGGTAGAGTGCTCATTTTTTGGATTTTAGGGGCAGGTGATTTTGAAACAATGACCAATTTTTAAATCAATTTAAATCTAGATACAAAAATCAACAAAAATTATATTGGATAAACTAAGGGGTTAACAAACAACCTACTATTATCCCTAGATACTTGGATCAACCATGTAATCAAGTTCAAAATTGGGTTGAACCATTAAATAAAAAATCATATTTAGAGGAACTTATTAGGTATTTGATCACAAAAACTTATTCATAATAATGATGCATTGATAGTTTGTAAACTAAAATGGTTTAAATGGAAATAAATTTAAATCTTAGAGATATGGGTAAGCTTCTAGATACAATAGTTTTTAACCCCAAAGAGAATGTGATGGTTGTCAGTATAAGAATTGGTATAAAAACATAAGAATCAATTAGAGCATAGCCTGATGAAAAATAAATTAAGGATTTTACAGAAACTGAGAACCCAAACCTAGAAAATGAAAAGTCTTCTAACCTAGATATAAAGTTCCAAACTAAACAAAATAATGAACCAACACATGAAAAATCAAAATAACCATGGAAAATTAAGTGGTAATTGATCAAGGAAGGTATATAGAAAGTTATATTTTGTGTATAAGGTGACTAATTAACTAGTTATAGAACATTATGCACCTCCCATTCCCTTTCTTGAATGATTCAGAAATAATTATGAGCTTTATTACTTGATATTCCTATAAATGATTAGAACTTCTAAATTCAATAATCCATTTTTATAATACTTAGATAAAATTCCATCATATATCAAATTCAAAAATATTTTTCTAGATGACAAAAATGATTGGAAGAAATTGAATGAGTGTAGTTCTATTCTTTTGAGGAAACTACCACCATACTTAAAGGACACAAAAATATTTCTTATTCAATGTTTAATTAGAGAAATTAAACAACTATACTGTCTATGTGATTTGGAAGGGAGTATAAATTTGATTCATTACACCTTATTTAGAAATTTGAATCTTATGGATTTATAACCAACTTCTCTCTTCCTTTAGCTTACTAATGGGTCACTCAATTATCCCTATGGAAAGGTGGATAAATTATTAGTTAGTATAGGAAATATTACATTACCCACTAATTTGTTATTCTTGACATGGAGTGTGATTAAAAAGTTAAAATCATATTAGTTAGAACTTTCCTCGATACCAGGGGTGCTTTCATTGATGTGTCTAAAGTTCAATTTACCCTATAGGTTGTGCATGGTCTAGAGGAAATTCTTGTTTTTGAGAAACCCAAACCTGATGCTAGCTATAACCTAATTTATTTTTCTAAGAATAAGATTTTAAAAATTCATGTCATATCATAGTATGATTATTTCTCTCTTGAGGTTCTATATCTTATGATTCCATAATCATTTGAAAGTATTTCTCAGACTATTGTTTTATCCCCTTAGTCAATTGTTAAAGATAAAATTTACTAAATTGAGCCAATTATGGAGTCAAAAACAAAAAAAAACTTTTTTTTGGGATGTATGAACATATTTATGAGAGTTTCCCATATAATATTTAGAGTTTATAACTATTAAAATATATAGAGAGTTTTGGATTATAACCTTTTGAAAAACTAAATGATTTCCCAAATTTTCATTTTTTTATAACAATACCTCACATACTATGATGAATACAGATCCTTCTAATCTTTAACAAGTTTATGGAAAATTTAGTTCTTTTAATCAGGAATGGAGTCTAAAAGTTACATCTTGGAATTTTAATTTGATTCCTTCATGTGGAAATCATATTTTCTATTTGAAGTGAAACATGTTTTTCAAAATAACAAGTAGGTTGATAATATTTCTACACCCTTTCCTGAATTGTTTAATCCCTAAGTGTAGGGGAGAACTTGAATTTTTTTTTTTGTTTTTATGATGAATTTTTATATTTTTATCTTCAATATTTTTCCCTCTTAGTGAGCCTTATGGGATAGATAAATTTCTAGATAGACACCTCACTTTTGAAATGTTTGAGATATTTTGACACATATTAGTAGAATCTAGAGTTTTTAAGTTCCTAAGAGAACTTGACAAGAATTTCACTCACAAAAATTAATTCAAAATAATTAATAATTCATATCCATTTAATGATCATGGTTAAGTTAAAATTTAGGGGTAATTATGGATGAAAAATTAAAATTTAGTTAATCATCAGTGGAAACCTGTGGTTTTTTTATTTTTATTACCTATTCAAATAAATTTATCTAACTCTGTTTCATTCAAGATCTTTACCTATCCTGCCTATATTGGGTTGACCACAATAAGTTTAAACTATTCATCAAATCCTAGTAGAATTTATAAGATTGAACCTACTAGATAAACCCTCCCAAACTAAAACTTTTGTTACTAATTAATTTGAGATTAATATGATGAAATATGATATTAATTTTTTTCTATCTTTTTGAAACTATAATTGATTATCTATAAACCTTTCAGAATAAAAAAAGGAAATATACGCATGGATCAATTCAAATATATAAATATTATATATACTAGGAGAGTATTGCTTAAATTATATTCTAATTATATAATTCAATTTTTTGATCAAAATTTACTAAAAACTAATGAGATTTAAGAGTTGGGTAATACCCTTGGTTGTTTTAACTTTATTGGTGATCATTTTTCCTTAGCTGGGTGTCAAGCTTGTTGGAATATAGATGTTGAAAAATAAAATTGAGGCGAATTTTAAATCTATCTAGAACCCAAAACATGTCTCTTAATTCAAATGTTTCTATTTTATTACTTACCATTCTTATATTTAAGCTTAATTGAGAAATATATTATCTATTTAAAATAATTAAATTCATGAAATTTTTACATAAGAAACATTTTGTCTTGAAAAATTTATTAGACGTGTGGAAATTTAATGTTTCAAACTTTCCTATAAAGCCTTAAAAAACTATGAACTATTTAATGGGATATTTTTTTTGCATTAAAATTTTCTACCATCTTATGATTCATTTTTAGGGATAATATTTGGTTTTAAGTGTTGGGGAGAGGGGTATTTTCTCTATGCTAAACTGAACTTCAATTCTGTACACATAAAAAACACCCATTTTTTTTAAATGTATCCCTTTTAGGAATAATTTTTGGAATTATATAAATAAATTATTTTCCTTTTTTGTAAAAAAAATTAGTTTTTTCATTCATCTCCATGTTTGGAAAATAAAATCTCAATTTTCCCCATGTAGGGGAAAACTTTCTCGTTCATTTTAAGAAATTTCACTAGTTATGAAGTTTTTAGAATTGAATGATTTATGAGTGATGTTTTACCCAATTTTTATGGAAATTATATTTGAAAACTATGAAATGGAAATTTTATGGTTAGATTTTTTTTGGATTAGGAATTATAACTTAAGGAAAATTGATGTTTGAAATTGAACTTAGTAACCCAGACTTGGTGAAATGGAATACCTTAGGGGTCGAACTCAATTGAGAGTAATATAATTCCTTTGAATCTAGAGTAAAATGAGTAATTAGGATCCCATATTTAACCCCTAAGATAAGGGAACTTGGTGTTTTGTGTAAACAAATCCATTTCCAAACTCAATAAGTGCTTTTCATAGTTCTATGCACAAAAACATGGCTAGTAAAAATTCAAATAAAGGGCCTTATAAAAAATGAGATCATTCAGGTGAGGGGAATATTGAACCCAAATTAAAAAGTCGATAATTGATTTATAAGATAATATTTTGAGTAGTATTAATGGTGTGGAAAATGGAACTTTGGTTTAAGGAAACTGGGGGAGATTGAAAACTAATAGATCTTCTTATTGCAGATTTAATTCCACATGAATCTCACTAGTCTCCACTCCTAGAATTGGAATTTGAAATTTTGTTGAAGTGTTAAAGTGAGTGAAGATTATATAAGAGGAATTAAAATGTAATTTAGTAGAATAATTTGTGGTTTTATTTAATTTTGGCTTGTGCATTAGAACCTGGGTAGGATGATAATCATTTTTAGGAGTCCTTATAAATAAATAAATAAAATGAATTTTAATTTTCTATGAGTGAAATTGATTAAGTGCAGGGGAATTTAATATGGATTGTATTTGATAAATTTTACCACATCTAGTTTATTGAATTAATTGTATTCTTAATTTGAAAGTTAGCTTTAATTGAATAATTTGTTTAAAATGATTAATTATGAATAAAATTTACTTATCTTTATTATCTTTACAAAAATGAGGATATTTAGAGTGAAACAGTTAAATGGTTCTTTGTTTTTCGTGTTTATTTTTTAGGAACAAAATTATGTGATTTTTTTGTTTTTATTATTTTAAAATATAAGTGCTTTTGATTTTGTAAGATTTTGGTCTTTTAGTGATTTAATTGTTTAAAAATTAATTTGTATAAAATTCTAGAACAATTGTTTTGGGAATTTTTTTAATGTTTTATAATTATTCTAAAGTTTATGAATTAATTATTTGAAGTTACATGATTTTAATACAAATATTTCTATTGGAGTTAATTATTCTCATTATAAATTAAATCGATTTATAATGTGTTGAATTTGACTTTGTTATTGAATATTTTTTTCTTTAATGAATTTTTAATTTTATATATTTTTTAGGTTCTATGGAAATTTTTGGCAATATTATATGTGACCATGATGAGTGGCCATATGGTCAGTACAATGACCATGCCTGAAGAAAAAATGACAAAATTCAAAAGTGGCTGCATGAAGGATGTGAGATCAGTTAATTCACTACAAGAGAAGTTACTATAAGACAAGTGACCACAAGATATTTTCATAGTCAATGTACTATCCATAGGTGCAAATCCAAGTGATCATATTATCAAATTCCAAGTGACCATATGCAGGGAAAGTAAAAATATTCAAAAATTATATACTGATAGAAATGAAAACTCACAGTCACTCAAGTGATTGTGAGTGAAAGAAATTAATGTGAGTGCATGTGTAAAATTTTGGCTACTAGAGTTACCAAAAAAAATTAAGTGACTGTATGAGGTAGAGAGTAACCTATAATTCCTCTAAGTAGCTACTGAAAGAGTAATTTCAACCTAATATGCCTAATTTTCAAGTGATTATTCCCTTTACTTTCCCAACTGACTGTGAGCTCTCCTCTCAACTTACCTCATGAAAAAACTGAACCTACTACTCCTTTAACTTACCTGTAATGTACCATAAATCATTTTCTCCATTATTACAACGTATTCCCACCAAGGGAGAAGCTTATATCTGAATCCCTCTAAGCTAACCACCTCCATGTCCTAAGATTTCTTGAAACACCATGAAGAAGAAGACCCAATTTCTAGTGTTGAATGTTGAAGTCCTACCGAGCACCCCTACACTGAAGAATCTTCCTATGTCACACCTTTTAAGGGAGATGAACACTAGATCTCATCATATTCCAATTAAAGATTGATCAAATCCAAAGTTTCACTATTGATGAAACTCAAACTAGATATGGGATATCCGAACACTAAATCTCACCACCAAGGATGAAGAATATCTATGCACCTATCTATATTTGATCCATCCCATCAGATATACTAAAGATGATGCTACCAATATGTGCCGATAAAGAAAATAGAACCTAAACTAGGCCACTGATGAGTCCCACAAATAAAGTAGACAATCTCCAAATAATTTTAGTAAACTTGATTATCTATGTCAGTGCGAATCTAAAAAAAATACAAACATTGTTTTTTTGGAGATTTAAGATAAACCTTGTGAGTATCCATTAAGGAATTCATAAAAATTAACCATGACTGAGCCTGAATATAAAAAAGACTGGATCGATGGTATCCAAAACATGTGTCCAAACCAACAATTCCTTGGTTGAATCATGTACAATGAATGCTGGATTTGAATAATCTGAGATGATGAATACTATAAATCACTCATACTCATTTCTACCTATAGGAGAATGATTGATTAAATGAAGGGTCCCTATTTCTCTCTATTTTTGTAGTTGTGAAGTTGATGAAGATCGTATGAAAGGTTCTCGATGTGTTTCCTGAGTGAAGACAATGATGAATCTGAGATCAGGTAGTGGTTTTTTCATGTGAGACGAGCACACTTAATCTATTAATATATTTACTAGGTGAATTGATAATGAAAAGAACTAGGATTCTAATCTTGAGGATAAATACCTCTAAGTTTGAAGCAGAATGAAAAAAATCACCAAGATTTTGTGATGATTACTGAGTCCCTAATCATGAAGATGTGAGGTCGGATGCTAATGACCCATGATTTATCTAACCAATTGGAATTAGAAGATGAGATGATGTAGTGGCCGAACCAGATATTGAGTTTCATATGAATTACTACTTGATTTTTGGAGATTCAAATTGAATTGATCGAGGGAATTCAATCTTTTATACCCTTTCTATTGAAAATTTGAGATGATGTACACACCATATGCCTAAAATTATACCTCAAGAAGTTAGTACTTGATGATTATGTGAGATCTATTGGGTTGTCATTTGTCTCAGATAAGATAATTCATACTGATAATGGAAGGGCAAGGTATTAGGACTGATTCTAATTGTTTGAGTGAAGATGATTTTTTTTGAGTTGAATTTTTAGACCATGATAATGCGGTAAGTTCATCATATTCAAGACATGAGATTTAGGTGTGGGAATTTTTCAAAGTAGTTGGTTCTATAATTTTAGGTGGAATTAGAGGAAGTCAAACATTAATACCTAATTTAAGTAAAGGATTTTAAATTTATTCTTTATGAAAGAGAATCTATATAATCATTAAGGCATGAATTTTTGTTACAGAAGGGTCAACATTGAAATCAACTCCAGTTTTTCAGGATATGTAAAAATGATAAATTCATATTTTTTAATTATAAACCTTGGAGGTGCATGAGAAGATTATGTAATGAGATGGATATCCTGATAAGGGAGACAAGGTCACATTCCCAAAGTGATTTTTTTTGAGATAGCTTTATTATAGTCACTTGAGGAGGAAGATATACAGTGAAAACCTCAACACATGGATACTATTGAGGCAAGATCAAAGATAATGTATGTGAGTTTCTATTGATGCAAGGTATGCACATGGAACTTAAGAGAGAATATTTTAGAGAATTGTGGATTCATAGGAGGCATTCCCAGGGGGAATTACCAGGAAGGCCCTGAGAAGAGGAGGAAAAATAGGAGAGCATGGAAGAGATCCAGAACATGATCCACCCCATTATACACCACAAAACACATCACTATTTCATTTCTTCAATCATCAATAATCCATTTAGAATGTGACTAAGAGATAGGGGATGAACTAGAGGATGGAGCACACTCAAAGTAGGAAGGAAATGTAGTTTGAGCTGGATAAAGAAGCTGATCACACCATATAAACTTCTTCTCCATTTTATTATTCCCCGTTTCACTATACTGAGGTGTTTTTAATGAATTATATTTATATTTATACATCTCTTATGACTAGATAATTAGTTTAAGGGGGATGGTTCTTATAGATTTAAATATATTTCATTAATTCTATCCTTACAATTGGATTTATCATAGAGGGCTAATGTTTTATATCCAAAGAGATCATTCTTTCTTCATCATGAGCATATTTTTATTCTACCCCAATTACTGAGAGGTGAAAGGTAGATTATATTTTTCCTTGGCAACCAAATCTAAAGTACTAACCTAGAAATTGTTGTGGTAAGCTCTTATCTATAAAGAAGCATAATCATATTGGGTTTTTTAAAGATAATAGTTATCAAGATATATCTCTATAAATTGTGATTTTTCTAATGTCATTTGGGAATTTCATTCCTATACAAACAAATTTAACACCTATATGGTCAATTACATGAATGGTTTGTGACACTTCTATCGATATCATCTGGTCTATCCCCCTAACTAATCAAATATCTAGTTTCCTTCTCAACTTTTGGTTCTTCACTTCCATCCCCACACAATCCTCTCATTGCATGTTCACACTCACAATTTAATTTCACTTACCACCCTATTTTTCATATTATTTTTTTTGTTTTTGAATGTTTTTTTATTTTTTTAGTCTACAAAATTTAATATTCTCTATCGTTTGAACCTTTTTACCACATTACTAGTGTAATTAGGTTTATAAATAATTAATTCGACATGAGCCTAAATAGTGACCTAGTTTTAGTATTTTCAATCGCATAAAATTCATATAAAGGAGTGATGATAATATTTACACATAGAACACTACCATAAACTTCAAATTGGAATACAATAATAATACAACTATAAGTTTTCTTCAATATCAAATCATTAGTGTGGTGATCCAAAGTTCTTAAAAAACTTCATAGATATACCAGAGTTGAAAGAAATATAATACAATAAGACATCCACTAATCTAGAGTGGAGGATAAGTATTCACTAATTATTATGATCCACTTTGTTATCAAAATATACTTCAGATATGGTGAACTTATTTATGTAATTACCATGATACTTACAATTGAATCATTTGAATACGGGTTTTGAATTAAAATTGGTTTTCCCTCAACACATTTCACTAGTTGTTCTCTTCATACATCTTAGAAATTAATGGGATTAATGGCCTTATATTTCACACTTTAAGAACATACTTATTCGTTGGAGATATCCCCCTATTATGTTATCACATTTTATGTATTTAAAAAGATGAATTTAATTTTTTTTATGGTTTTTATCCCTTGAATTTACATAAAAATACATTTTTATTTTCCACCAAAATCATGATAATAAAAAAATTCTCTGGTTTCCATTTCCACATTAAGTTCACATTAAACAATCTCTTCATAGATTCAAAAAAACCTCATCAAAAATGATTTTTTAAGACTCAACATTAAAGCATTAAAAAAATAATCAAACGTACATTCATGGTCAATGATAAAACTAGAGGTGTACCTTTAAAGTCTTGTGAGGTTTACTTATTATATAATAATGGATTCATCTTCATTTTGTTCCAACTAAAAGATTTATATCTTCATTTGTTGTGTGAATATTTTGAGGAAAATATTTAATGAAGAATTCCTCCTTAAACTCTTCTCATTTCATTGAGTTGATTTATTCCTATAGCCTTATGTTCTTAATTAGGGTCCACCATTAATAAACTTCACAATCCAAATTATATAAAACTAAAAAAACTTTTCATTATTTTAAATATGGAGAATAAAAAATATTTTTTCTTCTGTATTGATCCGTTTCTTAGTAATTAGTGGATTCAGAGACACACTAAAGGTTGGTGGTCATTAGTGCATGAAAAAATATATAACAAGATAACCCTTCCTTGGTGTGTTTGAGAGATCCACATGGTTTGAATTATTATTAATAACTTGGGATATAATTATCATGAAGTATTGCACTCAATTTCTATCCCATTAGGCTTATTTTTGGGGAAATATCCTCATTATCGATTACAATCATTGCCGAGTAGGTTCCTATGGGTTCTATCTATTACTTTAAATTAAGAGAAATTGGGAATGAGAAATTATTAAATGTATAGAAAGAAAAATCTGAACGTAGAAGAAATAACTCATAAATAACATATATACCCAAATTTAGGAATATTTAGGTTTTAATAAAAGTTATCCATGGTCATTACCCTATTATGTTCTATACCTAAACTAGTTAGGTATTTTAATCCTCCATAATGGTTTATAAAAAATGTGAATTAACACAAGCATATCCAAATAGAGTGTCTATCCCGGTGTATAGTATTAGGAACACTCATAGTGCATTGATTGGAGGTTAAGTTAATACTCAACCATCATTTTTAGGGTTATTACATCTTGGTTCATATGTTCCACAACTGCAACCACTTTATAGTATCCATAAAGGGATTTAATTGTTAGGAAAACAACATATCCAAAACTTTATCAAAATTCTTGGATGTTATCCTATACTTACACATATTTATATTGTTCATTTTTAGAAACTTTAAATATTTCTCCATAATTGAACCACACTAAAATACCGTATAGAATCCTTATAGGCCGTAGTCACCGTTATAACCTAGGGAATGGAATCATAAGAAAGGGGTGAGCTCAAACACTCAGTTAGAGAAAAATTATCAATATCTAATCAGGGGTTAGATCATAATAATATTCTAAAACATGACCGGGGGAGAGTCATCTTATTTAAAATAACATGGAACAATAATAGTTTCCATAATTCATGATAGAAGTACATTAAATCTCAAATAAAAAAACATATTCCATTGAAAAAGAATGTAGAATCATGAAATAAAAATATGATCCAAGGAACATAACATATCCATAAGATTATAAAATATTAGTATGGAATAAAAATAATTATAAAAATATATGTAAAGGCTACCCACAAAGATATTCATCACATAGTAGGCTTGGGCTAACCACCCGTGTACCTTCTTAGTCTTGGGATTACTACCCATATACCCTTATTGTGCTTGGTATTACCACCCTTGTACCCTTATTGGGATTGGTATAATACTCCCATATATCCTTAGGATTGGGATTATCCTCCAGTGCATTATTTGGATTGTTATAATCCTATCATGTACCCTTTTTGTTATGATAATCCTCCCATGTACCCATTTGGTTTGGGATAATCCTCCTATGTACCCTTTTGAACTCATGAGATATAAAATTTATCAATGAATTAAAGGGATATATAGGATCCTAAGCATTATAATAATAATCACCCGTATACATGTGTACCATTAGAATATGAAAACATTTATTCTTAAAAAATCACTTAATTAATATGTGGAAAAGAGATGAGTTTCATAAAAAAATTTCTAGAATATTCAATAATCCATATCGAGAAAGAAGATAGATGTTGGCATAAAAAAATATCCCCATTGTAACCAAAGGAACATAAAATTATGTGACATAGATTAAAAACACTCTTTTGTAGTTATTGGATAAATCACTTTGAGAAAAAATGAATACACATCACTTTTTGAAATGTTTGAAAACTCCCAAAATATTTTCTTTAAAATGAAGTACTTTGAGATTGATAAAACATTTTACAGATTTACCATCAAAACCATAAATTATTTTCAGGAGAAAAAATTTATAAAAGAAATTTTATTTAAAAATCATTTAAGAATTATTTCTTAAAAACACAAGACTTTAAAATCACATTTTAAAATGAATAATTCCTTTAAAAATCAAAAATTTAATTTTAAAAAATTTAAGAATTTTTTTAAAACCATAAAGAGTTAAAATAATTTGGAAAAAAATTTAAAAACATGGAAAGGAATAGTCATAAATAATAATGATCATATGTAGAGAGAAACAATAAAATATTTTTTAGGAAATATTTTTACCATACCCATAAAAAATAAAGTTACGTTCACATTCAAAATTAATTTTCAAAAAGCTAAAGTGATTTTTTTGAAACATTTTACTTTTAAAAAGTATATTCAACAACGGATACTTGGAAATTATATAATGGGTTTTATAAGAAATATGTAGTAGAATATTATATGGTTTATTTTGAAAGGATGGAAAATATTTTCAATATTTTGTAATATCTTTGGTGAAAACCTACATCATAGAAAGGGTTAATACAACATACTTTTGAAAAGAGGAGAAGGGAAAGATAAATATCACATTAAATAAAACATAATTGCGTTTGAAAATATAAAGGGGAACTTTTGTGGGAAGGGAAAATATAGACATATAAAAAACATTATTAAAGAGAATGATAATTTTTATTAACAACGCCATACTTTTATATAGAAGAAACTCACCATGGAAGGAGATTTGAATTAAAAATTAATTTTTTACCAAAATTGGAAGAGAAAATAAAACATATTTAATTTTTTTGTGTAATAAAAAAAATAAATGGAAGAAATAAGTTCAATAAGAAATATCATAACTCAAATAAAGAGGTTTTAATTTATCAATATCTTTTACAGCTTAAGAAACGTTTTAATAAAAAACACTTGAAAGAGAGGAATTTAAATTGATATTGAAATATCATAAATAAAAGATAATTAATGATGTGATATATCAAATAGTAAGTATAAAAACCATTTAAATTAAATTAGGTGCATAAAAAAAATTCTCAAATAATGGAAATTGAGATAAACCACCCTTACCTATAATCCCTCTTAACTGAGCATAAACTAACCTCGTTGGGAACCTGAGATTTATCTTATAAATACTTTTATAAATGGAGTAATTAGGATAAATAATTAAGACTAGAGACTTTTGAATGTTTTTTAAATTATAAGAGGAAAAAATGGTAGAGTTTTAGATGGAAATTTGAAGGAATGGGTGTAGTGTGAAGTGGAGAAAGTGTTCAGCTTTTTATAAGTGAAGAGAAGGTAAATTTTGGGATTACCTATTTCATTTCAATAATTGTATGTCTCTATTCATGTTTTAAGGGATACAAAGGTTTAAAATAACATAGGAGAATATTTTTGACTTATAAACCTATAATTAACAAATTTTATTGCATGTTTTTAAACGTTTAATGTATTTTACACTTAACAAAATCCTTACATGTTTTTTATTTTTCCATGGTAACTAATTTTTTAACCTTGTTAATTTATATTAATAATCAAAATAAAAATTAATATTATTACCTTATTTGAGTATTCATATTTTAAATATGAAAATAATTTTATCCAATTAAATATCTAAATTTTATAAAAGTTAAATTTTAGATTAGTACAAATAACATGTAAAAACCATTTTTTTAAAAGTGTATTTTAAAACTTAAAATTAACATATTGTATAAAGTTATCAATTTCATTGAATTTAATGAGGTAAATTGGTTTATTGTAAAAATAATAATTTTTTTTTGTCTTTAAAAGTATTCCAAAACCAAATTTCATCATGGGAATTCTTAAATAAAAGATAAGACCAAAATTAGTTCTTATTATATTAAAAATATTACTTAAGTTAAACGATGTTATAGATATGTTTTATATGTTGATCATATTATTTTAAAATTAATAATGTTAATCCTTATAGATACATTTGATTAATTAAATGGTTTTATAAATCTATAGGCCCTGATTATATATTCATAGTCATAAACATTACATTTTTGGTAAAAACTATATTTTTCACTATTAACCTAAAAATCCATTATTTTTGGGAGAAATAACAAAAATTCATATTCACCTAATTTAGATATTTGGAATTAAAATATAAATTTATTATTATCAAATTCAAGTTCTATATGTGTTGGAAATTAATTTCAATATAAAAATTCAAATGTGGAAAATGAAAGTCTTTTTAAGAAAAAGAAAAGACTCTTATATTAATATTCATTTTTATAAAGTTTTCATACAGTGTTTACTTCTATTGATACACAAAATTTTAATGAAAATAATATATCAGTCATATTTAATAATTTTATTTCATTAACGTATTGTGGTTTTTGTTTTAGTTTGGTGTTGTGTTTAAGAAAAGCTAATAAGCATAATATTAATTTAGAGAGAAATATATTCCAAAATCCTAAGGTGTTAAAATATAAAAAAGTGATAACCAAAACATCACATTATAATTATTTATATTATCATCTCACAAGTTAATTTTTATATCTTACTTCTCCTCATAAAGTATATCACAATATCTCCAGGGATTTCATTGAACTTAAAATACCAATCTGCTTCCTCAAATCACAGTCTTCAACTGCCTATAAGTATTATAAAAACACATTTTCAACTTAGCCACTGGTAATTTTCTTAGTTCCCTATCCTTAAAAAAAATATATTGTCATATTATTATGCTCATTTATCAGAAACACTGACTTACTGAAAGTTCATTTTTTTATTCCAAACGGGAAAAGGGGAGGCAAGACCCCGAGACATATAGAGAGATCCTCAAGGAGGGAGGAAATCGTGAAGGCCTATGGCATACCCTAGAACAAAACATCTACATTCCATAGAAAGAGACCCCAAACGAGCAAGAGCATTAGCAGAGCCATTCACTTCCCTCAAAACGTGCTTAACCCACTATCCACCATTCGTGTCTCGCGAACAACTTCTAGCAAGGAATGCTAACTCCCAAGGATCACCACATTTCCCTTAAATAATCCTGACCATAACTTCAGAGTCAGAGTCTATCTCCACCACCTGAAGACCAAAGCTTTTACATAACCAGATACCAGAGTGGAGCGCCCTGAATTCCGCCCCCAACAAACTTCCCAGACTATAAAAGGTGATGAAATATAGCTAGAAAGAGCCCACCGAGTCTCTAAGAAGCCCCCGCCACACATTTTTCTATTCAATCAAGAACCATCAACATTAATCTTCACGCCATTCAATGGGGATTCTATTTTATCCAATTACCAATGAACCTATTGCCCTAGCCACCACTATTCAACAACCTGAATTCCAGAAATAAATCATGACCCCCTTGTAGGAGAGAACCCAGCTCCACCAACAACAACTGCATCCTCAACTGGATGAGGTTAAGGGAGATCCTACTACCCAAAAAAACCTGATTCCAAGCATCCCAAATGGTCCAACAGATGGTTGTGAGAGAAATACTATGCCACTTGAGCTCCATACTACTCTGATCTACACCATAAAACCAAGATGTGATGGAAACTTAGATGGATATCTGTCCCTCCCTGAATGGGATCTGCTGCCCGACGCAGGACCATAATGAAGACTCCCACTCGCTTTGGAAGAAAAGATGCCCCGTAGATTCAGTGCCTGGTCGAGAACAAAAAAAAAACAGGAGGCCAGCTGAATGCCCCTCCTTTTCACATTCTCCTCAGTCAGAATCACATGGTTCCAAACCCACCAGACAAGGAAATTCAACTTCGATGGAAACTATTGTCTCCATAACCTCCCCACCCCCATGTCAAGTTCTCTTGCATGGTGAAGATTCATGTATTAGCATGTCGAGAAGGACACCAAACTAGAAACCATGAAAAAACACCTATCCACCTCATCATTCAAGGCATTTCTATCGAACACCTGCCACTAATCCTGAGAAAGTAACAACCTTACCAGATTCAGGTACCTACTCGCTTCACTGACAGAGCTGCACAGGGATGGGTAACCAGGGAAGGACAAATTCTCCTTAGCCCAGTTCACCGACCAGAAGTTAATCTCGCCTTTCCCTACGATCCACCATGAGGATCCATGCAACTCTTCTAGAATGGAAATCAAACACCTCACCAAGCGCGAAGGACACCCACTGCGAGACTCAACATCCTCCCAGTGATTCCCATACCTGTCTTGGAAAAAGGTCACCCACAATGAATCACCCTCAATAATTTCCCAAGCTAGAAGGGCTTGTAGACCTTGCATGTCTTTAGAAATATACCGCAAACTAATTCCTCCATCTTCCACTGGTCTGGCCAGATGATTCCAGGAGGCCCAGTGGCAACACCCTATAAGATTCACATCCCACATAAATTCCATCATAAACTTCTCCATCCTCTCAATAGGGCGTTTTGGCACCACAATTGTCAAGAGAATATGCATGGTTAGAGAAGTTAACACACTGTTAATTAACTCCCCACAATTGCCAAAGGACAAGAATTTATTCTTACCATTGAGGATTCTTCCCAGCATCCTATTGATAATATCCACAAAAAATATCTTCTTAACACATCCAAGGGAGATTGGCATTCCAAGATAAATCATAGGCCACTACCCCTGTTGAATACCCATCATGTTTCAGATTTCCCTATAGCACCTTCCAGAGCACTTTTTTGAAATGAAGACACGACTCTTCTGTGTATTAATGTACTGACCACTTAAGCCTCCATAAGTGGACATGACCTCTATGAAAATTGTCATAGAACGTTTCCTACCATTCATGAAAATCAGTATGTCATCAGTAAACATTAGATGAGAGACCATCACACTTCCCCTCCGTTTGAGGAAAGGAAGGATTCTTCCTCCCTGTATGTAACTCTGGAGATTCCTAGAAAGCACCTCTTGAGCAAGAGTAAAGAGAGAGAGAGAGAGAAGGTCACCCTGCCACACACCACACATGATTTTGAAGAAACCAAAAATTTTCCCCATAAGAGATATAGAGATCCATTGGGAAGAGAAACACTTGAAACACAAGTCAAAAAACCACTCATTAAAACCCAGTTTCCTCGACACCCAAATGATAAATCTCCACTAAATTTTATCCTAAGAATTTTCCATGTCAACATGAATAATAAAATTGGACCCCATGTATCTGTGGTTGGTATCTTGTGCCATCTCTTTATCAATCACAATTTCTCCTTGGATACTCCTGTCTTTTATAAAACCATGTTTCTCTTTAGACACCCACCTTGGAATGAATCCGCTCAGCCTTATGGCGATAAGACTGGCCAAAATTTTATATGAGACATTACATAGGCATATGGGATTATATTGGTCAATACGAGATGGATTTTTAATCTTTGGCACCGGAACAACCCTCGAGGCACAAATACTCCTAGGCAGGGCCCCCCCAGAAGAAGTCCTGAATGGCCTCCACCCCATGGCCACCCACCACCCCCAAGCTCCCAAATATAAGGCCCCCAAAAAGCCATCCAGACCGGGAGCACTCTCCTGTGGCATCAAGGAGACCACCTCCTTGATCTCCACCTAACTAGGGACATCAATTAACTGTACATTGTTAAAAATAGGCACAATCATAGGGATGCAATCTAGAAATCCCTCCGCAAGCTCCCCCATTCAGGAGGAACCGTCCCCAATAGGGTCAGGACCAGCCAGTAGTGCCTCGAAGTGAACTAGAGCCAATTTACCCACAACATCCACATCTGATGTAAAGTATTAATCCCCCAGACCGAGGTTAACATTCATGATCCTCTTCTCCTTGAGGCACTCATGGAAGAAGGCCATGTTCCGATCACCTTCTTTAAGCCATCTAGAACGTGCCCTCTGCTTGAGGCCCCTTTCCACTTCCAACAACTTTTCCACCAAAACCACTCTCTTATCACAAATATGGATGAAATTAGACTCGTACAACCAAGATTGCAACACCTCATCCATGAAGTCAATTTACACCTTCAGACTCTCCACACCAATATCCTCCCTGGGTTTGTTAACCAACCAACCATGAATATCTTTCTTATGTCACCTTAACATATTTATAATACTAACCAAGAGCCTCCCCTCCTCAAGGACATTCTAGGAAGACCTCACTAGATCCATGAAGCTTTCATCTCGATGCCAATTATCAGAGTAACAAAATGGTCTAGGCCCCGACGAGGACCTTTGGAGTTTCACTAGGAGTGGCGCATGATCTGAGAGAGACCTCATAAAATGAGTAACTGATGCCTGGACAAAATAATCCATGCCTTGGAGGATAGACATGCATATTTCTAGGCAGCTATATATACAGCTAGTCCCTTTGCAGTTGTTGCACCAAGTGAACTTTCTACTAGCGAAGTCCATATCCATTAGACCAATGACACCAATAAAATTATGAAAATCCTACATGCCACTATTGAAACAAATCAACCCACCTATTTTCTCATAAATATCCACGATGAAGTTGAAATCTCCTCTAATGAACCAAGTCAACCACACAACATTAAAAGACTCAAAAAAATTCCAAAGAGCACATCTTCGAATACTATAACAACTAGCATAGAAAAAAGAGAATAAGAACTTGGTTCCACCAACTGAAATCCTTGTATTAAGGCACTACTCCATATGACTAACCAGATCCACTTGAACATTGCGTTTCCATAAAACCCAAATCTTAGAATTCTCTAGAGACCCATGCATTCACCCCACACACCACAGACTCTGGAAGAAAGGGACAAGCTTACTAGGGTTCTGAATTGGCTCCAGAATGATGACCATAGTGGATTGAGAATTATTGACCTCAGAATTAATGAATGATCTCTTGGACTACACCTCAACACCCTGAGCATTCCAAATCACCAGGTAACACATCACATGAGAACCACCCAGGCCTTCTGGCTAGGAGACCCTATATTAGAAAATGTGGACATCCTTCCCACATCCTTCGACTTTGAGAGAGTGATTGGACCCGAAACCTCCACAGACCGCCCTTTCCTATTTAGAGATAGGGTCTTTCAAAATAGTGACCCATCCTTTAGATCAAATAATTAAGGTTTGTTACTTCGTATTCTATTCTCAAATTTAAAATCTTAGAATAAAACAACTCAATATCTTCTCTGTCTCTCTATCTCACCCTCTCTATGTATTGTATTCTACTTCAACACCCAAATTATCTCTCTTGGATCAACTAATATCAGTCTCTAAAACATTTATTTACTAAAATATAAAACAAGATCATATTTTTATTCGACCTCAAGAGCACTTTTTATCTTAGCTTCTCCATTCACACAACACACCATTAGTGACTCCTTCCTTTTTTATTTTTCTTCTTCTAAATCTTGTAATAATATCATGTGCATGGGAGAAAACATTAAATTGATTCTTTCATTTTCAATTTCCATAAATGGTACAATGAGGGGAGAAAGAAACCACCAGTGAAAAATAATTATTATAAAATACCAAATTGTGTATTCCCACAATTTTCATTGTATTTATTTGTTAAATCAATACATATTTGAAAAAAAAACTTATTAAATAAAAATAATGTGGATGAATAAATTATTTATTTAATTATTATATATCCATGACTTTATATTCCTCAAAAATAGTCCACAATGTATTTCATTTTAATCTTTTCAACTACAAAATTATATAGAAAACTTATGTGCTGTGTGGAACCCAGCTTGCAGCATGAGAGCCTCACATTAAATTATTTATAATACTAGGCATGATTCTATACACAATAGAAGAAACTAAAAAATATTCTTTATTTATTTATCTCAAAAAAATTTCTTTATAAATGAATTAATCTCAAATATTCAAGCCAAGCTTCGATGTTAATTTATCTTCGTTATTCTTGAAAATTCATGTAATTAATTTTCACTTTATCAAGAAAAATGATCCAAAATTTTATCTCATTTTTACTTTACAAAAATGGGATAGGGGTATGGATTTACTAAGCATTATGATATTCTGAACCTCAATGCACAACACAAGCATCATCAAATTTATTATTCTTTAGAATCTCAAAATTATTGAAATCTTGATTATAATTCTATTAAATCTATAAATTTCTCTAACTAAATTCTCATATGATCATAAAATTATATTCTACATAAATGAATTTACTTATAGGGGACACACTTCTATTATGCGACTCAAATTGTGTATCCAATTACCTCATGGAATTACATTACTTTATTACACTTAAATGAATTATCTTATGTCAGTATTTCATATAGATGAATTATCCTATGTACCGTTGTTAATTTTCCTAGAACCTAAGCATAAATCAATTTAATTATACAATGAAAAAACCTCTATGATGCACAAGAGAGATATTTCAAGTAGCTTAAATATACTATTATATATAAATCTTGTCTTTATCAAATTTCAATAAACTCAATTATCATATAAGATTCACTAAATGTCTTATAGGAAGCTCATGTAGCTCAATTCACTTTTTTTTTCTCACCGACTTAGATTATTTTACTTACGCGGGTCACAATTATCTTACATAGGCTAAAATAACTTATACTTTAAGAGAAATCCTTTTTTCATTTCACCCAATCTTAGATGAATTCTCTTATAGGTGTCCCACGTAGGAGAATTTCCTTTGGCGATTTTCAGAATTCCATCTTGATAATAATAAATAAATATTAATTTTATATGAACTCCAAGCATTTTCAATTCATCTACGATACTTCTCAAACATGTCAAATCACCTTATAATAACTATAAAAAATTATTGGAATTATTAAAACAATTATAAAATATAAATAAATTGTTCCAAAGACTTACAACAAAATAAAATACTCAAAGTAGAGTATTACATGGAATCCTCTACCTTCTCATACAAATATCAACTACGACCTACACAACTCATCATTAAATATTTATAAAATTATATAAGAAGTAAAATTCATGCATGATCACTAAAATATAGATTATTAAAACTTTTATTAATTATTAAACTTCATAAGTGACTATTATAGATAGTGATTATCTATGCTTTGGAACTTTTCTTTGACATGATGATTAGCTCAATAATCTTTATAAGTTTTGATACAAATAATATATCCAACCATTTATTACAAGGATCATTATTCTTCTTGTTTTCCATCCAAACACAATGGGAAATTGATATTCTTTAATGGGATGATAATCACTTATTTAGCCAAGTAAACACCACACATTAAATTTTACATTAATAGAAAATAAAATCACAATAAAAAAACTTTATATAATTTTGTAAATATAGAATTGAAATTTCAAATGGCTTAAATCATGTGTTTTAATTATTTTATTCATCCATGTAATTATTGTTAAATATATACATTGATCATGAAATTAAATTATTAATAAGAATTAAATTCTATTTTTTACTATTTAATTCATTTGCTATTAATTTGATCAAAATCCTTCACTAATTAGAATGTATTTTATGAGTTTTAGGTCTAAAATATAAAATTAAAAATGGGTATACCACATGACTTTGGAATTGACATTTTTTATGAATTTCCCCAAAAAATCATAAGACTTGTAAACTGAGCATATGACTTTATCTTAAAACATTTTCCAGCTATCGTATGACTTTAGGGTGGCCCATGGACACACCATAATTTAGTGTTATAATTTTTATCAACTTTATAAAATCATCATATGAATTCACCCTAAGAGTTTAGAGACTACCATACTTTTAATCTAAGCATATGAATTCGTTGATAGAATTTTTAATCGTAGTACATACCTACACATCATATGCATTTCCAAGTGAAGATGAACATCAGACTTTAGAGGTATCCAATCATTTTACTTTCCCCCCATCATATGAATTTAGCATCAAAATCCCAAATAATATGAATTCAAGATCTTCCAAAATCACGAAAAACTAAAAAAATATTGAAATAGAAAAGAGGTATGACTTAAAATAAAATTAATTTCCATGGTTCAACCATATTGGGGATATCTAAAATAACCAAACCATGTGGAATTAATACAGATGAAGAAGAAGGTAGTGATAATAAGAATAATTCAGAGAAAATGTAACACCCCAAGCTTCCACGATACACTTCACTTTGAATAATACAGTAGCATGTGTTGTACACAACTTCAAGTTCTAACACACACCACAACCAATCAAACTAGTCGTTATGAATAGTATTAACCACTTTTTGAAATTTTATAAATTTTATCTTTCAAAATGGACTTTATATTTGGATTCAGAATGTTGAAATTAGCCTAGGGTGAATTTTTGGTATTTTTCTGAAAACTTACAATTTGTGATGAATAGTGAAAAAACACTGAGTTATAGTTTAAAACCGAATTTTTATTTAAATAATTATTATTTTATTTAAATTTACTTTAGTTAAAAATATATACATAATACCTATATAAGTTCAATTTAATTCATTGGAGTTAGTTTATAATAATTTTAGATATATAAAAATTTTATTGAACTTTTCACCGTCTTTTACCCATCTCCTAGAAGAATTTTCAAATTCACATAAAACTTAATTTTACCACTTTTGTGAGTATAATTTTGAAAATATGAGACACACTTAATATAAAGGAGTAAAATTTGGTTCAATAAGATAAAAATAATTTTGGGTGAATAGTAACTTTTTACTATTATTTACCACGGTTAAAAGTAAATAGGGTAATTAAGGGTAAAAGTGATATTATTATTACCCTAACAAATGTCATAATTATATTGTATAAGTATAATTAGACCAAAAAAAACCTTAGGAATAAAATATGGACCTCTTTGGTCCACTTTTATTAGATTAAGACATTTATTATTATTTAATTCAAAGAGGAGTTAAAAGAGATAAAATCAAAGTTAAATAACTAAAACATTTTAATATAGGGATATACATAAGATAAATTTGATTATAAATATTAATTAGAAAGATAAAAATATTTCCTACATAATGATATTTTATTTATAATTTTTATACATTAAATAATTTAATTTATTTATGACACAATGGTGATGTAGTAATTACCTAATTAATGAAATATTAAAATAATTGAAATTATAAATATCAAAATAAATGTAATTTGAGACTTTTTATGAATTAAAATAATTTTATAGGTTAATATAACATATTAGGGTCTATTATATGAATTTTTTTTAAATTAATAATGCAATTATGAATTTAGAAAAAACAAAATACCAAATAGTGTCAAAATTGACATAAAAGAGTTTTTAAAACAAATATTATATTATTAATTCATATTATATTAATAAAAATATAAGGTTCGGCCAAAGGACTTTTATAATGATAGGTGTATCATTAATTAACCACTTGTGGTTCTCTTGGAAGTATATTGTAAGTTTATTAACCATATAATATAAAAATACAAAGAGACAACGTAAATGTCAAACTATTTAACTAAGAGTTAAATATAAATGATACGGTTAATATAGTGACCAAAACATGTCTAAAATCTAATGGTTTAAATGATTTTGACCCATGCCAACCTTATCCTAGAAATAAGTCACTTTTGATCCATTATAAACTGAATATGAATTTATTATAAAATAATATTTTAAGTTTTTCCTAAGGTGCCTCTCACCCCTTTTATAAAAGGGCACTCCCCCTTCTCTCAAATTAATACCTTCAAAGCCTTTTGATTCGGCCAAAACCTACCCAAATATCCTCTCAACTTCCATAAATTCAACCTAGAGTCCTTAGTTTGATTATAAAGCCAACCTAAGGATCCCTTTTGATCAAATCAAAAGGCAGAACCTGAAGAAGAGGTAATGTTTTCACCACCCTCTTTCAAGTTCCTTTCTTCTTTAGCTTCTTCTTTATTTGTTATTTCCATTCTAAAATAATAACTCCAGTATATTCTATATACTGGGATGTTATTATAAATATGGTACAACCAAATTCATTATTCTATCCATCCTTTGAATGACATGTCACCATACGTGCGTACGTACGACTTTCCGTCTCCACGTCGTGGTGTGATTGTTATTCAAAACATTATTATTCAGATGGGTATGATAATGATGTGTAATTGAATTAAATAATAAATATAACATTAAAATTATTATTTATATAGGATATAACATCCAATTATATACGATTTTAATATCAAAAGAATGATATTGTCGCTCGTGTGTATGTACGGACTACCATCTCCACGAACACGATGAGATTCATTACCCATCGTATCCATTAAAGAATATTTCTCATTTTATGATTACAAATAATGTTTAAGGACTTGATATAATTATGGATATGAATAAGATACAACCTATCAATAACAAACACGACTTATGTAACAAAACATATAAAAGAAAATGAGTAAGTTAACACCCGAAGCGACGATAATACTAAGATATTATTAACAAATCAGTGTTAAAAGATCAAATATGATATCATATTAATGTATATGATTATTTTATAATTTAATAAAAACTATTTCACCATTATACAGGAGGTTAAACTACCCTCAACCAAGGAAAAGTACAAGGTAAGGGTTTATTTCACAATCTCTTCATTATCGGAGGCTGTTTATACGTAATTATCTACTGGGACCTCTTTATCATGCAAATCCATGTTTCTTAAAAATGTATTTCAAATAATTATTACTATTTTATAGAATATGGGTTAAATTAATTTATACCATTGTTGGAATTTTTATAAGATGTTTATAAAGGAATCTTTCCATCGTTTTCCAAACAAGGTCCTTTTTAACCTTTTTGTCAAAATTAAGGTAAGAATGTATTTTTTTTAAATTATACGGCAGGTGCGGATATTTCCCACCATTATAAAATCTTTAAAGATTATCTTACAAGATTATTAGGATATTTTCAAAGTAAATGTTTTATTTTATAATTATGTGACTTTTAAATGATTTCAAAAAGAGTAATTTCTCTCAAATAGTTTTGATTTCATCTATGTCAGCATCCTTTGATGGATTTTAATCTTATTTAAAGTTGATTTATTATGATACAAAACATCCATATTGTATTGAAGGTTTTTTGATATGTTTGACTGTGGATGTGTTATTTTTATACCATTCATGGTTTATGGAGAAAGTATTGATATTTCGTATACTAGTTTTAATACGAATGTTTATGTTATGTTTAAACTTGTACATATGAGGATTGCATTGGACTTAATAAGTGACGGGTGGAGCTCTCTATAGCTCCTCAATGCATCGGTAGGTCTCATGAGACAAACTAGTGTCTTGGAACAAGGCCTTGACAAAATCTTATTTGTAGTCTTGGAACAGAGCCTTGACTATGTGGTTATGATAGTCTGGAATTATGCATTCCATCATTATGAAAGTGGTTATTGATATTGCATGTGATTATTTGACTAGTAGAATATCTATGTGAATAAGTAAATGGAATTATTTCATATTATTTCTACAATATTATGCTGAATTTTGAGTTGAAAAGGCTTTTGTTTTAGTTATACATTACCTTAAATGTTTATGCTTATTTATGAAAGTTTCCGCTATATTGTTATCCATACTGGGCATCTGAGATCACCCCTTTCTATGTTTTATTTTTCCCAGGATGTGAAAAATTATTTTATGAAAGACCTGTAGGGATAGTATGAGGGGATATGAGTGTGGTCTATGGAGACAAGATGTTGTTTTAGTATTTCACTTTATGATTTAATGTAAAATTTATGAATGTATCTAGTGATTACAAGGCTACTAAACTAATCGGTATTTCAAGACATGATCTTTTGTGATCATGCCAATGTTATGTAATAATGCACCGACTCTAGGTAACTGGGGTCTGGGCGTTACAGTTGGTATCAGAGGAAGTTTATTACAAACCTTGGAAGCTAGATTTAGATAAACTCTAATTAGATCACATAGACCTAAGATGGACTTTGAGGATTATTATAGAAGAATTTCCTAGAATTTTGGTATTGTAGAGATTTTGTTAGTTTTACGAGAAATACATCCCTGTCTAGATACGAGCAGGTAGAGGTGGATCTAGCACAGATGTACCTAGGGGTAAAATCCAAAACAACCAGTTTAATCTAGACTCGAACGAGAACTGGTGCACGACAACGGGCCCTGCTACACTCTTGGTTATGACACTTCAAGGGAAAATGCTTAGGATAATTTTCATTTTCCTTAAAAACCATTATGAAGGGTTTATGAGTATATACTTCCTCAAAGAATTTTTTTTTATGATTATGGATTATATCCATAAACTGTTCAATTTATGTTAAGTGTTTTACAAGTTTGGAATTATGCATTTTGATTCATAAACTGATCTAGTTTATGCCATTGTTTAGAAATGGCGCCTAGTGGAAGGAATGGAAACTTTATCAATGCACGCACTCCATGTATGGATTTTCCTCCTACTCAAGATAACTATAGTGGAACTGGTGATACAACTGGTGTTGATCAGCTTATCACCATACTAGGACAACTCATTCAGGTTATGAATAATAACCTTACCAGTATGGATCACCCTGATCCGAAACATGGAGGATCAATGTTAGATCACTTCATGAGGAAAAAAACACCGAAATTAAATGGGAGTACAAATCCATTAGTATCTGAGCAATGGATAAATTTCTTAGAGAAAATATTCCATGCCTTGGGGAGTAGTGAAAGGGAAAAAGTTATCATACTAGTTTACCGCCTCACTGGAGATGCTAATCAATGATGATCATTAATTTAAAACACAAAGGAAGATGATGAAGTATCAAATATGGAATGGAGGGAGTTTAAAGAGATTTTTTTAGAAAAATACTTTCCCCATAACCATTGAGCAAATATAGAAAGGAAATTTCTGAGCCTGAGGAAAAAGGAGGATGAGAATGTCGCAAAGTATGAGGCTAGCTTTACAAGGTTAGAGAGACATGAAATAGATTATATACATAACCCAAGGATTAAGATTGATCATTTATTTTATGGGATAAAACCGTTTCTCCGTCGACCATTAGTCTCAAAATCCTTTTGTCGTACGAAGATATTGTCTCATGTGTTATCAAGAAAGAAAATGAATTCTCTAAGTCTTATGAATTTAAATCAAATCAAGAGAATAAGAGATCTACTGATCACTCTGGGAAAGGAAATAAGGGTAATAAGGGAAAAGTTGAATATCCTTCCTATAGTAAATGTGGGAAGAAACACCCTGGTACTTGCTTTAAGGGAATGGTAGTCTGTTACAAGTGTGGTGAAAAAGGCCACCAAGATCGTGATTGCAATGGGAAGAAATAAGCTACCGATGTTCAATGATACAATTGCAGAGAGATGGGAAATTATGCAAATGAATTTCTTAAGAGTTATGGGAACATACCTTAGAAAAGGCCAAGGGATCAAGGCTAAACTTATGCTATCACTACTGCTGAGGTAGAAGCTCCGAAAGACGTGGTGGCAGGTAATTTAATGGTTTCCTCAAGTTTAGCAAATGATTTATTTGATTCTAGATCATCACATTGTTTCTTATCTTCCTAGTTTTCTATGAAAATTAGATATTTCCTATTTGAATTAACAAGGGAGTTGTCAGTCAAAACTTCTAAGTGAACAATCATTGAAACAGTGTTTTGTGAATCAGTCCCCATTAGAGCACATAAATTTTCTTTATCTTCTGATCTCATCCTCATACCCATGATTGAATTTGATATAATCCTCAGTATGGATTGGCTTTCAGACCATGATGCAAATATTTATTGTATGAAGAATAAGGTTACGATTTTTGATGATGATGATAAAGAACACCTTATCTTTAGAGAAGAATCGCCACCACCTGATTCTTATCTAGATCCACCCCCAGTAGCTCAACTAAATTCAATTATTGGGGAGGAAGAGAATGAAATAACTGTGGGTGAGGAATGGAATGTTCAAATAAAGGATGTACCTATTGTGAAAGAATAGGTAGATGTGTTTTGGGAAGATTTACCTGGACATCCTCCAAAAAGAGAAATTGAGTTTTCCATTGATTTAATTCATGGTTCAAGGCCTATATAAAATACCCCATATATAATGGCCACTATAGAATTAGTTGAACTAAAGAAACAACTAGAGGAATTGAGTAATAAGGGATTTATTCGCCTTAGTGCTTCTCCACGGGGAGCCCCTATCCTTTTTGTTAAGAAGAAAGATGGATCTATGAGGTTATGTATCGACTATAGGGAAATCAATGTTATAACAATAAAGAACAAGTATCCCCTACTTCGCATTGATGATTTATTTTACCAAATTCATGGAGCTCAATAATTTTCAAATATTGACCTTCGATCTGGATACCATCAGTTGTGTGTGAAGAAGGAAGACATTCTGAAGACATCATTTCAAACCAGGTACGGGCATTACAAGTTTACAGTAATTCCTTTTGGGATGACTAATGAACCCTCTGTATTCATGGATCTAATGAATAGAGTTTTCAAGGAATATCTAGATGATTTTTTTGTGGTATTTATTGATTATATCTTGGTATACTCTAAAAGATATGAGGATCATGAAAATCACTTTCCCATTATCCTGAAGACTCTGAGAAGACATGAATTATATGGGAAGTTTAGAAAGTGTGAATTCTGGCTTTAGGATATTTCTTTTCTTGGCCATATTGTCTCTAAGGATGGAATCTTTGTTGATACTTCTTAGACCAATGAAATCCAAGAATGGCCAGTACCTACGAGTATAACTGAGGTACGCAATTTTATTGGTTTAGCAGGTTATTATCGACATTTCGTCCAGAATTTATCCCGATTGGCTAACCCATTAACAAAGCTCACACGTAAAGGGGTTAAATTTGTTTGGATAAAAGAGTGTGAAGAATGTTTTAAATAACTGAAGAGAATATTAGTAAATTCCCCTATATTGACTCTACTATCGGGGAATGATGGGTTCGTTATTTATAGTGATGCATCGAAGAAAATACTTGGTTGTGTCCTTTTTTAGAATGATAGGGTTATCACCTATGCGTCACGAAAACTAAAAATTCATGAGAAAAACTATCCTACTCATGATCTTGAATCAGAAGCTATAATATTTTCTTTGAAGATTTGGAGACACTATCTCTATGGTGAAAAGTGTGAGATTTATACTGATCACAAGAGTTTGAAGTATATTTTCTCATAGAAAGAACTCAATATGAGGCAAAGGCAATGGCTTGAACTACTCAAGGATTATGATTGCACGATACACTACCACCTGGGGAAGGAAAATAAGGTGGAAGATGCTTTGAGTAAAAAGGATCATGGAGTGTTGAATAAGATGAGAGTTGAAAAGGATACTATATACATGGATATAGTAAAGATGGATATGAGAATAAACATGGAAGGTGAAACATCAATTATTTTTCAAATGGTTGCAAAACCATCTTTACTAGAAAGGATAAAGAGTTCTCAGACTGATGATGAAGAGTTTCAAAAAAAGATTAAAGCTTTGAATGATGGGAGATTGAGTGACTTTGTGTATGAATATGGAATTCTGAAAGTTGGGAAGAGACTTTCTATTCCTGATATACCTGATCTAAAAAGGGAATTGTTGGATGATTCTCATAGTTCCAATTTCTCTATACACCATGGGAACACCAAAATGTATAGATAATTGATGAGACATTTTTGGGGGGACAACATGAAGAGGGAGATTGCTGATTTTGTGTCAAGATGTATGGTTTTTCAACAAGTTAAAGCTGGAAGGCAACAACCTGGAGGAGTCATGAAACCTCTTCCCATAACTGAGTGGAAATGGGATAATATCATGATGGAATTTGTCATGGGTCTACCAAAGAATCCTAGAAGGAACAATGTGATATGGGTCATTGTTGATCGTCTTACCAAGTCAGCACATTATCTTTCTATAAGGGGGGATTTACCACTTGAATGTCTAACAAGACTATATATTAATGAAGTTGTGATACTTTATGGAGTACCACTATCAATTTTTTCTGATCGTGATCCCCGTTTTAATTCAATATTCTGGAAGAGTCTTCAGAAGGCCTTGGATACTGAACTTCATTTGAGCACTGCCTACCACCCTCAAACAGATGGACAATTAGAACGAACTATTCAAACCTTAGAAGAAATGTGGAGATCCTTCTCACTTGACTTTCAGGGTATGCAGGATCAATATTTACCAAGGGTACACTTTTCCTATAACAATAGCTTCTATTCAAGTATTCGTATGGCACCATATGAAGCGTTATACAGAAATAGATGACACACACCAACCTGTTGGGATGATGTTGGTGAAATAAAACTCGTAAGCCTGAAACTGGTGGAGGAAACGATGGCAAAGGTAAAGGTAATCCAAAACCACATCAAAGCAGCTCAAAGTAAGCAGAAGATCTATGCCGATAACCAAATAAAGGATTTGGAATTTTAGGTAGGAGAGCATGTTTTCTTGAAGGTATCCACATATAAGGGAGTTATACGTTTCAGTAAGAAAGGTAAATTGAGTCCCAGGTACATAGGACCTTTCTAAATTCTATAACGAATTGGGGCTGTAGCTTAGTGTTTAGAAATGCAGCCAAATCTCTCCAAAGTTCACGACGTGTTCCAGGTATCACTGTTGAGAAAATACATGCCTAACCCAATGCATGTACTCACCTATGAGGAATTAGAACTGGCACATGATCTATCTTATTGTGAATAGCCCATCTGGATTCTTTATATAGAGAATAAGCGATGAGAAACCAGACGACTCGTCTGGTGAAAGTTCTATGGAGAAACCATAAGATGGAAGAGGCAACGTGGGAGCCCGAGTAACTTATGATGAATAACCACCCAAGTCTTTTTATGCTGTAATATTATAGAAATATTTATGATGAAATTATTTGAAGGAGGGGATAATGTAACACCCCAAGCTTCCACGGTACGCTTCTCTTTGAATAATACAGTAGCGTGTGTTGTACGAAACTTCGAGTTCTAACACACACCAAAACCAATCAAACTAGCCATTATGAATAGTAATACCCAATTTTTGAAATTTTATAAATTTTATCTTTCAAAATGGACTTCAGTTTTGGTTTCTCAATATCAAAATTATCCTTGGGTGAATTTTTGGTATTTTTTTTGAAAACTTTCAATTTTTGATGAATAGTGAAAAAACACCGAGTTATAGTTTAAAACCAAATTTTTGTTTAAATAATTATTTATTTTATTTAAATTTATCTTAGGTAAAAATAGATACATAATAACCATATACGTTCAATGTAATTTATTGGTGTCAGTTTATAATAATTTTAGATATATAAAAATTTTATTGAAATTTTCACCGTCTTTTACCCATCTCCTAGAAGAATTTGCAAATTCATATAAAACTTAATTTTACCACTTATGTGAGTAGAATTTAGAAAATAATAGAGACACTATGAATATCATGGAGTAAAATGTGGTTCAATAAGATACAAATAATTTTTGGTGAATGGTAACTTTTTACTTTTATTTACCACAGATAAAAGTAAATAGGACAATTAAGGGTAAAAATGATATTATTATTTCCCAAACACATGTCCTAATTCTATTGGATAAGTATAATTCGACCAAAAACAACCTTATGAATAAAATATGAACCTATTTTGTCCACTTGGATTAGATTAGGAAATTTATTATTATTTAATTTAAAGAAGAGTTAAAAGACATAAAATCAAAGTTAAATAACTACAACATTTTAATATAGGGTTATACATAAGATAAATTCGATTATAAATATTAATTAGAAAGATAAAAATATTTCCTACATAATTATATTTTATTTTTAATTTTTATAAATTAAATAATTTAATTTATTTATGACATAATGGTGAAGAAGTAATTACCTAATTAATGAAATATTAAAATAATTGATATTATAAATATCAAAATAAATGTAATTTGAGACTTTTTATGAATTCCAATAAATTTAGAGGTTAATATAAAAAATTAGGGTTGGTTAGATTATTTTTTTCTAAGTAATAATGCTGTTATAAATTTAGCAAAAACAAAATACCAAATAGTGTCAAAATTGACATAAAAGAGTTTTTAAAACAAATATTATATTATTAATTCATATTATATTCCTAAAACTCTAAGTTTCGTCCAAAGGAATTATATAATTATATTTGTATCATTAATGAACCACTTGGAATTCTCTTGGAAGTATATAGTAAGTTTATTAACCATATAATATAAAAATTTAAAGAGACATGGTAAATGTCAATCTATTTAACTAAGAGTTAAATATAAATGATAAGGTTAATATAGTGACCCAAACTTGTCTAAAATCTATTGGTCAAAATGATTTAGACCCATACCCACCTTATCCTCAAAATAATTCACTTTTGAGCCATTATAAACCGAATATGAATTTATTATAAAATAATATTTTATGTTTTTCCTAAGGTGCCTCTCACCCCTCTTATAAAAGGGCAGTCACCCTTCTCTCAGATTAATACCTTAAAAGCCTTTTGGTTCGTCCAAACCCAACATAAATATCCTCTAAACTTCCTTCACTTTAACTGATAGGCATTAGTGTGATCAGAAAGCCAACCTAAGGAGCCCTTTTGATCAAATCAAAAGGAAGAACCCGAAGAAGAGGTAATGTTTTCACCACCCTCTTTCAAGTTCCTTTCTTCTTCAACTTCTTCCTTATTTGTTATTTCCATTATAAAATAATAAATCCAGTATATTATATATACTATGATGTTATTATAAATATGGTAGAACCATATTCAGTATTCTATCCATACTTTGAATGACATGTCACCGTATGTACGTACGTACGACTTACCGTCTCCACATCGTGGTGTAATTGTTATTCAAAACATTATTTTTTGGATGGGTATGAAAATGAAGTGTAATTTAATTAAATAATAAATAAAACATTATAATGATTCTTTATATATGATATACCATCCAATTATATACTATTTTAATATCAAAAGAATGATATTTTCGCTCGTGCATACGTACGGACTACCGTCTCCACGAACACGATGAGATTCATTTCCCACTGCATCCATTGAAGAATAATTCTCATTTGATGTTTAAAAATAATGTTTATGTACTTGATATCATTATAGATATGAATAAGATACAAACTATCCATAACAAACATGACTTATGTAACAAAACATATAAAAAAATGAGTAATTTAACACCCAAAACGACGATAATACTAAGATATTTTTAACAAAGAAATGTTAAAAGATCACATATGAAATCATATTAATGTATATGATTCTTTTATAATTTAGTAAAAACCATTTAACCATTATACAGGTGGTTAAACTACCCTAAACCGAGGAAAAGTACAAGGTAAGGGTTTATTTTACAATCTCTTCATTATCCGAGGTTATTTATACATAATTTTCTATTGGGACCTCTTTATCATCCACATCCATGTTTCTTAAAAATGTATTTCAAATCATTCCTACTATTTTATTGACTATTGGTTAAGTTCATTTATACCCTTTTTTGAATTTTTATAAGTTTTTTATAAAGTAATATTTCCGTCATTTTCCAAACAAGGTCCTTTTTAACCTTTTCGACAAAATTAAGGTATGAATGTCTTTTTTAACTTATACGGTGGGTACAGCTATTTTCCACCGTTATAAAATCTTTGAAGCTTCTATTAAAAGCTTATAAGAAAATTTTCATTGTAAATGTTTTACTTTATAATTATGTGACTTTTAAATGATTTCAAAAAAAAGAGATATTTCTCTAAAATAGTTTTTATTTCATTTATGTCAACATCCTTTGATGGATTTTAAGCTTATTTGAAGTTGATTTATTATGATACAAAACTTAAATATTGTATTGAAGGTTTTGTGATATGTTTGACTATGGATGTGTTATTTTTGTACCATTCATGGTTTATGAGTATTGACATTTTGTATGCTTGTTTTAATACAAATGTTTATGTTATGTTTAAACCTATTCATATGAGGAATGCATTTGACATAATAAGTGATGGGTGGAGACCTCTATAGCTCCTCAATGAATCAGTAGGTATCATGAGAAAAATTGGTGTCTTGGCACAAGGTCTTGAAAAAATATTATTTGTAGTCTTGGCATAAGGCCTTGACTATGTGGTTATGATATTCTGGCATTATGCATTCCATCATTATGAAAGTGGTTATTGATATTGCATGTGATTATTCAACTAATAGAATACCCATGTGAATAAGTAAATGGAATTATTTCATTTTATTTCTGCCATATTATTCTAAAGTTCAAGTTTAAAAGGCTTTTGTTTTAGTTATACCTTACCTTAAATGTATATGTTTATTTATGAAAGTTTCTGCTATATTGTTATCCTTACTAGGCATCTGAGCTCACCACTTTCTATGTTTTATTTTTCCCAGCATGTGAAGAAGTATTTTATGAAGGACCTGTAGGGATAGTATGAGGGGATATGAGTGTGGTCTATAGAGACAAGATGTTTTTGTAGTTTTTTACTTTATGATTTAATGTAAACTTTATGAATGTATCTAGTGATTCCAAGGCTATTAAACTAATCAGTATTTCAAGACTTTATATTTTGTGATCTTTCCAATGTTAAATAATAATGCACCTAATCTAGATAATTGGGGTTGGGGTGTTATAGAAAATATTTGGATCCTGCTGACTAAATCTAGGATTTTTTTATTTTTTTATTTTAATATTAATTCATTTAATGTTCTTCAAATTTCTATACTATTATTCTTATTTATCCATTTTTTTTCTCCACCAATGTTAAGTAATGGTGATTTTAAATCTATCATAAATTATGGGTGGATAACCTGAGGATCACCTACTAGAAAAAAATGAGTGACCTAGATTCCATGTACTTGGATTTTATTTTATATTTTATTCTCAGGTTTCAAATGACTGAGAGGTAGAGGAAATAATTTTTACTATCAATTTTTTTACATAGTTTTTTTTTGTATTACTAAAATCATTTCCTCTCCTAATATTCATAGAATTGATGTATGATGATATTAGTGTTCTGAGTAGTGGTTGGACTCATGGATATGGGACCATTTGAGAGAGTGATGGGCTAACCAACTTAAGGGATACTACCTTAATGAGAATGTAAGAACCTAGAATAAAAAAACTTATGATTTTAATTTTTAAGTAAAGAATTAATTTTATTAAATTTTAGGATATTTACAGTTTATAGTTTTAGATAATTATTCCATCAAACTTACATAAATAAATATTACATAACAAAGTGGACACTTCAACTTAGTTTCATTTTTTCCCAAAAAATAATAATTTACGATATAAGAAGTTTTATTTTAATGAAATATCTTCATAATTTTCATCTTTACCTAATACGTATCCCTAAACTTCCATAAAAATCTATAAGAAACATTTCAAAATATGGGATGATCGCAAAAAATTTAGTAAGGGACATGAAAATAATGAAATAAACCATTAGTCCATGAATATTTATAAATTTCCCCCTTTTTAAAAATAAAATTTGGGTTAAATATAAAAATTTTCTTACCTAAGAAATAAACTTACTTGCCTAAATATTGTCATAAAATATCATAATAAAAATGAAATAAAAAAATAAAACTCATAAATGTTTCTTTTAAATCATAAAAATGTCATGAATTATTTTTCACAAAGTTATACTTTTCACCCATAAGAACTAGAAAATACTTTTCTTTAAACATAATCTCATTTGATTACCTTAAGAAATCATAAAATTTCTATAAAAAATATATCAAGCATAAATAAATCATGTAGGTAACTTGAGGCATCATTTTTATGTCTCTATTACATAAGGAATAACCTTCTTGGTTAAAAATGGAATAAACATTATGGTTACTAATGGAATAACCTTCACGGTAAAAAATATAATAACCTTCATAGTCAACTTCCAAAATAGTACTTACCCAATGAATTGGAGTAAGATCATTGTACTAAAATTCCTAGGTTTTTAATAAAACCACCTACTATCATAAATAATTCCATATAAACATAACATAATCATAACACATAAATGATTTTAGTTTTCAAAATACTATTTGTACCCATGGGAAAAAATTTCTAGATATTTATATATCCATTTCCTTTAAAGTAATTTCTTCAAATTTAAAATTACTAGAACAAAGGGAAATGAGGGTTTTATTTTAAAAAAACATGGAAAATTATAAAGGAATTCAAAAAATAAAATAATGGTTGTGCTGGTGGGAAAATCCATTAATATCGTATATATTAAAATAGACCATTCCTTTTTTTATTTATAAATAAATTAAAAGTGTTCCATATAAAATATGTAAAAAGAATAATTTTTAAAACATCTTAAAGGAATTAAAAATTGACCTATAACTTCCTTTATACTTTCTCTAGGTCTACATTCTTAAAATAATTTTAAGAATATGGACACAGAAGAGAAATATTTAGAAAATAAATCTTTAAAACATTTAGGATGAAGTTTAAAGTTAATGTATCCCTCACATAAATCCTTAAAAATATTAATTTTTTAAAACATTGTAAAAAATTTATATATGTTCAAAAATTACCTTTAGCATCCATTTAATAATAAATATTTACTTTCTTAAAATATTTATAATAATATGGACACAGAAGAAAATGAGTTGGAAGAGAAACATTAAAATAGGATTTGTAAAAGAAAGTACCTCACCTCGAGTCTGAATCATCATGTACATTATTTATATTCCTAAATAATAAAATTATGTTAGTTATTTAATTTATTAATAACCTTTTAAAATTTTATTATTTCTTTTGTTTATATGTTATAATAAATTACTTAATTAATTAATTTCACATTGGGAGTTTTGATGATATTTAGCTCATATGTCCAAATTTGACTTTTCTAGGTTGATTATAGTCTAATAGATCATTATTAAAACATCTAAAAAATAAATATAATGAAATAATTATCATTTTTTATATAAATTATACATCTCGAAAAATTACTAAATATGATTATGAAAAATTAACTATGTTACAATCATGGAGACGGTGGTAGTGCACATGTACCCACGAACGACATTATTATTTTTTATTGAATGAAAATTATAGAAAATATATGATATATTAATTATAAAAAATTATAAATATGTCATTAAAACCATATATCTTCATTAAATACATCATTATAACTACCTGTGACAGGCGGTGATTGAAAACGAATTACATTGGTTCACATCGTACGCATAAATGATAGTTTCATTTCCCATTTAATAAAAGAGGAGAGGGATATAAGTCATGGAATAAACATAAAAATATATCACAATATTTAATACACTGGTGTTATTATTAAATCATGTTTTTATAAGTTTTTAATGAGTTAGAAGAATAAATAAAATGAAAATTATTGATTAAGAAATATAACTCTTTGTTAGAAAACCTCTTATGGTTTACGAAAAAATATTTCATAGTATGGTTTTTTGATAAAAAAATGTCTCTATGAAATGGGGAGGGTTGTCATAAAGGTATTTGGGAAGGAATTTTTAAAACCAAAATTATTTTGATGTATTAATAGAAGAGGATATGAGGTTCCCTTTTATAAGAGAGGGGAGGGACACTCTTAAGATTTCTTAAATTACTAAATTTAGATAGAGTAATTTTCATATTAAAGTGGATCCGAAATGATAATATTAGAATATAGGCTAATTGTGAGTAAAAATAACATCATAAAATAAATTTTTTAAAATTTTATGTAATGTTTTCACCATTATCGTTTTATTTTAACCTATGCAAACCGTTTTTGACAATTACACTGATATTAAATTATTTACTTTTCATGGGACAATAGAGTTACCATAAAAGAAAAAAATTCCATAAATGGACCATGGTTGATATTATAAACCTCATAACCTTTATTTTTATGAATTTTTAATCATTTAATAAAACATTATTTATTATGAAATATCATTAATACTGTAAAGACCCGTAAATTTCAAGAATTTTTTTTTCTTAATTTTCTTTGGAATTTTAAAAGAGTGCAGTTTCTGACGGCACCTGATTCCGAGGCCCGGTGTGCCCGGAATCATTTTCCGAAGTTTGGCTCGGGTACGTTCAGTGAACGGACGAGCGAGATTTTCTAACTTTTGAACCAGTGCCCGGAATCGAATTCTGAGGGCACCGATAAAATCACAGCGCCGGTATTTGCTTAGAAACGCCTCTTCCGGAGTTGTGTTTGCTCGGGTGTGGTTTTTAATTTTCGGGCTTAAGGTTAAGAAATAAAATAATTTTTACCACAACTTTATTTTATTTCACTTAAGCCACTTGAAGCCACTGGAAAGCCACTTAAACTGAGTTGAAACGGATAGGGGACTATCCAGAAATATCCTACCCTCTCGGTAGGATATTTGTGAGGTGGGGCCCGCACGAGCCCCGCCGTTTCTTTCCGCTAAGTAACGCACCCGCGAAAACCCGTCATTATGAAAGTCAACTGACGCGTTTTCTTAAATTCTCAACAGACCATTTAATTGGGCGGTTTATTTCGTAAATTAAATGAGCTGTTTTTTTCGTTGAATTAATTCAACGAATTGATGGGTCGTTACTTACCCTTTTTCGTTGGTTGGCATAATAATAAAATAAGACCAACCAGTCTTTTTGGAGGATTATTGGTTGGGAGGTTTGACAGAGTCCTCGTGCCTTTATCCTTCTTCGCGAAGAACGCGAAGAACGCCGGCCTCCGACGAAGAACGCCGAACCCGGAAATCGACGACGCGACGCCGTGTTCCGCGACGCCGACGTTCCCCTTCCTGCAACGTTCTTCTGCGACGTCTCTTCCTCCACAACGGATCTTTGATCAACTGCTTGAGGTAAGAGTCTTGGATTTTTTCTTTTTAATCTCCCTTGTGGTTTTTACCAAAACACGGATTTAACTAATTAAATTAAATCTGCTATTTCACGGTCCGTTGAGTTCGCCGACTCAACGCCGGTTTCCACGACGACGTGACGCCCTTCCGCGACGACGCGATGATCCCCTTCTTCTGCGACGAACAATTCCGCGAAGAACGCTCACGCGCGACGACTACAAGTTAGGGATTTTATTTTGGATTTACCCCTTTTTATATTCCCGTAAATGTTTCTTTAAAAGGGTAAAGAACTGGCATTGTGAACAATTTTAAATTTATTAAAATTGTTGTTTCCGTTCAAATAAGGAACCCGTTTTATGAAACAATTTTATTTCATTAAAAATTGTTTCGGATATGCGTTCATGTGTTAAAATTTAATTTCTCCCGTTGTTTATATCTAACGCGGAGGGTGCGGGCCAAACGAACACGGCCCGAAAACCCTCCGCCGTTCTTCGTTCCTGTGCGGATTTGACGGGCGAAGACGGAACATGCCGCAACGGATGTTTGATGATCCTGCAATGAAGAACGAGTCCCGGGAGAAGCAACGACGTAGACGGAAAGAAAAACGGGCCACCGGAGCGACTCCAGCGGCCCGCGGAAGCCGGTGGCAGCGCGTGTCGCCGGCACGGCGGTGCCCGGCGCGCTGCCGGACGAGGCCGCTGCGGCAGCGGCGGCGCTCGCGGGACGCAGCTGAAGCCGCGTCCGGCGCCATGAGACACCCCACGGGTGTCACGGGGGGGCAGCGGCACCCCCCCGCGTCACCTGGGACGCGCCTTCAGCCGCGTCCGGTTGGCTGGCCGACACCCCGCGGGTGTCGCGGGGGTGTCACGCGGGGCGACGGCTCCCCCCGCGTCGGGCCGCTCGGCCGCTCGGCCAAGCCGAGCAGGACCGGCCCTGGCCGAGCCAGACCGGTCCGACCGGGTCGGACCGGGTCGGACCGGGTCAGACCGGGTCGGACCGGGTCAGACCGGGTTCGGCCGACCCAGGGGGGGTCGGGCCGGGTCGGCCCGGGCCCGGACCCCCCGTCTTCGGATGATCTTCGTTCAAATGCTCGTAACTTGAGCTTCGGGCCTCCAAACAACTCTCCGTTAGCGGAAACACAATCTTTGGATCGAGACGGTTGTTTCGGTATATTGCACTCAAGGTTTCGGAATACTTTGAGTTCGGCCGGGTTGGTTCGTACACAAAACCAACCGGGCCCTCGGAGCGGAAACGCTCATATCTTGAGTTACGGACGTCCGATTGACGTGTCGTCAGCTTCGTTGAATTCCTCTAAGTGAGACGGAACTTTTGGCATCCTCCGCCCAAGTTTTGGATATAGTTGGATAGTGTCTGGGTTGGATCGCACCGAAATCCAACCGAGCCCCTGGAACGGAAAAGTTGATACCTTTCGGACAGAACGTCCGTTTGACGAACCGTCAGCGGCGTTGGTGATCTCATTGAGAAACGGTCTCTATGAGTATACCCTTTGATTGTTCGGGGTATAGTTGAGTTACGGCCGGATTGGTTCGCACACGAAACCAACCGGGCCCCTGGAACAAAAAAGCTAGTAACTCACAGACCGGGCGTCCGATTGACGCGCCGTCTATTGCATTGAGACCCCTACGACGAGGTGGTATTTTGAGATACTTCCTTGCAGGACTTTGTGATACTTGGAGTATCCACCAGTAGCTCGTGGAGCGGACCCTCCCGGAGACGAGCGTGCAGAGTACGGAGACCGTGTAGCTGACTGAGTCCCAACGACTGCTGATCGGACGACCTGGTGTGTTACAGAGGTGCGCTTGGTTGTAGCGGCACAGAGGAGCGCTTGGTTGTAGCGGAAAATCCACGACAGAGGTGCGCTTGGTTGTAGCCGCACAAGGGAGCGCTTGGTTGTAGCGGCAAACCCACGACAGTGGTGCGCTTGGTTGTAGCGGCACAGGGGAGCGCTTGGTTGTAGCGGCAGATCCACGACAGAGGTGCGCTTGGTTGTAGCGGCACATGGGAGCACTTGGTTATAGCGGCAGACCCACGACAGAGGTGCGCTTGGTTGTAGCGGCACATGCGAGCGCTTGGTTGTAGCGGCAGACCCACGACAGAGGTGCGCTTGGTTGTAGCGGCACATGGGAGCGCTTGGTTGTAGCGGCAGACCCAAGAAAGAGGTGCGCTAGGTTGTAGCGGCACATGAGAGCACTTGGTTGTAGCGGCAGACCCACGAAAGTGGTGCGCTTGGTTGTAGCGACACATGGGAGCGCTTGGTTGTAGCAGCTGGCCCGCAATACTCGATAGGTGGAGTTCTACAGCAGTCTTAGGTTAGTGAGCAGTACCTCAGAGTCGTGACAGGACCACTGTACACTCCAGAGACGGAGCTCTTCAGTAGTTACGGTTTCGATGATAAAAATCCTGGTTTGAGCTGAGACTTTTGACCTTGTGTTTGCCTCATGATTGAGATGGGTTACTTGATAACTTAGGTATATGTATGGGCATATATCTAAGTAGAGGTTATCTGTTGAGATATTCTTGTGGTTATCTTTGTTGGTTTTAGTGAGACCTTGAGGGTCTCGGGGTCCCTACTGAGTATCGTTATACTCACCCCTACACGGGCTATGCCTGCACTACGTTGTGTTGGTTGCAGACGACGGACATCGTTGATCGTATTTGAGGCTTGCAGAGCAGGACGGTACCTGGAGGTGGACCACTGGGCGGTACGTGCTCGGAACGGACGGCGGGACCCGAGGAGCAGTGGAGCTATATGTACCCACCCTTCAGGTGGGATTTCCAGTGGACAGCTCGGTGTAGCGGCTTTTACTTTACAGTTTCTGTTTTCCCTTTCGAGTTGTACTTTACTTTCAATTTGGGTTTGTATACTGTCCCTTTTAATTTTCGCACTTAAGTTTTACTCTGTTTTTACTTAGTGTTTACTTTTCCGCTTGCTTACGCTGTGGTGCTTGTTTACTTTACAAAGGCAATGCCTTCCCCTTTTTACCGAGATTTACGCCTTGGTGCTAGTCGCCAGCCCCTGGCCTATGGAAGGCGGGCTTGGGGTAGTCACGGCATGAGCCCCGAGGACGGGTCGTGACAAATTGGTATCAGAGGTGGTCGGTTCTACCGCAGACTCTGATCTTTCTTCTATGTGAGGAAATAATGTTTAGCGTATTGGGTGTAGTTATCAGTCTAGGGAGTCCAGTGTTGGTGCGGCGGCCGACGTATCCGTACACCAGGACCCTGAATTCTGATTTCTGTCTTAATGCATGAAAACATTGATTGCCTGTGTGTTTCAAGTTTTCTTTGTGATTACTTGTGTCAGCTCACCAGGTATACTGTCCTGACCGTGGCACACTTGTTTCCTTTTCAGGATGGCCCCACGACGACAGCCAGCTAGGATTCCGAGCGATGTGCATGGCGAGAGCCCACCGAGCGTCGAGGACTCGGTACAGGGCCCTTTGACAGCTGAGGCACCAGCGGTACCTATACCTGCTGAGGCACCGATGCTACCTGCCCCAGCCACTGACGATGCACGTCGCCTTAGTGCAATGCATGAGTTCCAGTGCCAGCGACCGCCCAGGTTCCGCGGGGAGACGGACCCTCAGGCCGCCGAGGACTGGCTGGAGGCAGTTGTTCGGGTTTTCAGTTTAGTGAGGACACCAGCAGACCTCATGGTGATCCTCGCAGCGAGTCTCCTGCATGCGGCAGTAGGAAGATGGTGGAGCTTGATGCTCTAGGTGCACGACGAGGCGTCTCTCATCTGGACGGACTTTGAGAGAATCTTCCGCTCTAAGTTCGTCCCAGCCACCCTCTGAGCGGTGCGCATCCAGGAGCTACTACAGCTGCGGCAGGGAAGCATGTCAGTGGCCCAGTACTCGGCGAGATTTACTGATCTCTCGCACTACTCCACAGATATGGTACGGGACCCGTTCTTCTGGGCCCAGACCTTCGAGCAGGGACTGAGGCATGAGATCAGGGCTTCGATGATCTCCCTCAACATCCCGACTCAGGCAGGGGTGTTGGAGCGAGCCCTCTTAGTGGAGAGTTTCCTTGCTGAGCAGTCTCCAGCAGCAGGACCCACCACTTACCGGCATGCGGCAGAGTCTTCTGCAGCGGGCAGTAGACGGATGACGCAGGGGTCCAAGAGGACTGTACCTACAGGTGGTCTACAGCATGACTCTGGATCGTTTTCACGAGGCACTCGGGGTGGGCAACGACTTGCCCTGAGAGGGCAGTTTTACTCCTGCGGCGGGGTTGGTCACATGGCTCGTGACTGTCCGACCCGCCATACGGATGACCAGAAGACGAATGAAGGACCCCCCAGGTAGAGGCAGAGGTTCGATCAGGGTGGGCCGCAAGGAGAAGGCGGCCATGGCAGGGGAGCTGGCCGTGCAGCTGGAGGTGGACGACGCTTCGGGGTGTTGCCACCACCACCACCAGGAGGTCCACCCCGACCGCAGGGGAGAGGAGGACATGGGAGAGCTCAGCTTCAGGCAGCTGAGGCCTACGATCATGGGGCTCCGGGAGCAGATGGACAGGAGCGAGACTAGCTCCAGACCTGGAGACTTTTGTTCATGTTTATTCTAGTTTTGTTGATGTATGTTTTTAGATGCTTTGTGTCTTTGTACTTGAGCTGTAGTAATAAAATACACCTTTTATTGTGGTATTTACATCCCTGTCCTCTCCTGTGTTGTTACTAAGAGGTTCTAGTTTAGACCGTTGACTTGACCCTCACTTGAGAGGTACCTATTGGAGGAGACCCAGTTACCACACACTGATGCTGACAGTGTGACTCAACCCTTAGAGGCGAGAGTAACGGTTGGATCTCTTTGTAGTAGCGTCGAGGCCTTACGACGTCATCATTGGTATGGGTTAGTATCATCCATTTCGGGATTGATAGTATTAGGCAAAGAATGTGGTTCATCCAGGGGATGAGACCAGATTCCTCTTATCGGCAAGGAAGAAATCATAGCAGTTCTTGTGGGACCAGAGGTGGTCTAGGCCACGATAGAGAAGGTCCAGGTCATCCAGGAGCGGATGAAGACAGCTCAGGGCCGATAGAATTCTTATGCTAATAGGAGGCGGAGGCCACTAGAGTTCGAGGATGGAGACCACGTCTTCTTGAGGGTCTCACCTCGACGTGGTTTGCGGAGATTTGGCCAAGGCGGCAAGTTGTATCCACGCTTCATCGGGCCTTTCCAGGTCCTCAGCAGGATTGGCGAGGTGGCTTATCGCCTGGCTCTACCACCTCAGTTGCACATGGTGCATGACGTCTTCCACGTATCTCAGCTGAGGAGATACGTGCACGACCCAGCGCACATCTTTGACCATGGGGAGCTGGTCTTTGATAATGGGGCGACTTTTGCAGAGGCCCCGGTAGAGATCGAGGATCGACAGGAGAAGGTCCTATGTGGATGATCGATTCCTCTAGTGCTCTTCAGATGACAGCTCAGGAGCCTCCAGGAGAGCACTTGGGAGCGGAAGGCTCAGATGCGTGCTCAGTACCGCCTTTGTATCCCTAAGTTGTAGTGAAGCTTTACGGGGACGTAAATCCCTGTGGTGGGAGTAATGTAAAGACCCGTAAATTTCAAGGAAATTTTTTTATTAATTTTCTTTGGAATTTTACAAGAGCGCAGTTTATGACGGCACCTGATTCCGAGGCCCGGTGTGCCCGGAATCATTTTCCGAAGTTTGGCTCGGGTACGTTCAGTGAACAGACGAGCGAGATTTTCTAACTTTTGAACCGGTGCCCGGAATCAAATTCTGAGGGCACCGATGAAATCGCAGCGCCGATATTTTCTTAGAAATTCTTCTTCCGAAGTTGCGTTTGCTCGGGTGTGGTTTTTAATTTTCGGGCTTAAGGTTAAGAAATAAAATAATTTTTACGACAAATTTATTTTATTTCACTTAAGACACTTGAAGCCACTTGGAAGCCACTTAAACTGAGTTGAAACGGATAGGGGACTATCCAGAAATATCCTACCCTCTCGGTAGGATATTTGTGAGGTGGGGCCCGCACGAGCCCCGCCGTTTCTTTCCGCTAAGTAACGCACCCGTGAAAACCCGTGATTATGAAATTCAACTGACGCATTTTCTTAAATTCTTAACAGACCATTTAATTGGGCGTTTTATTTCGTAAATTAAATGAGATATTTCTTTCATTGAATTAATTCAACGAATTGATGGGTCGTTACTTACCCTTTTTCGTTGGTTGGTATAATAATAAAATAAGACCAACCAGTCTTTTTGGAGGATTATTGGTTGGGAGGTTTGACAGAGTCCCCGTGCCTTTATCCTTTTTCGCGAAGAACGCGAAGAACGCCGGCCTCCGACGAAGAACGCCGAACCCGTAAATCGACGACGTGAGGCCGTGTTCCGCGACGCCGACGTTCCCCTTCTTGCAAAGTTCTTCTGCGACTTCTCTTCCTCCGCAACGGATCTTTGATAAAATGCTTGAGGTAAGAGTCTCAGATTTTTTCTTTTTAATCTCCCTTGTGGTTTTTACCAAAACACGGATTTAACTAATTAAATTAAATCTGCTGTTTCATGGTCCGTTGAGCTCGCCGACTCAATGCCGGTTTCCGCGACGACGCGATGCCCTTCCGCGACGACGCGACGATCCCCTTCTTCTGCGATGAACAATTCCGCGAAGAACGCTCACGCGCGACGACTACGAGGTAGGGATTTTATTTTGGATTTACCCCTTTTTATATTCCCGTAAATGTTTCGTTAAAAGGGTAAAGAACTGGTATTGTGAACAATTTTAAATTTATTAAAATTGTTGTTTCCGTTCAAATAAGGAACCCGTTTTATGAAACAATTTTATTTCATTAAAAATTGTTTCGGATATGCGTTCATGTGTTGAACTTTAATTTCTCCCGTTGTTTATATCTAACGCGGAGGGTGCGGGCCAAACGAACACGGCCCGACAACCCTCCTCCGTTCTTCGTTCTTGTGCGGATTTGACGAGCGATGACGAAACGTGCCACAATGAATGTTTGATGATCCCACAGTGAATAAAGAGTCCCGGGAGAAGCAATGGCGCAGACGGAAAGAAAAACGGGCCACCGAAGCGACTCCGGTGGCCCGCGGAAGCCGACGGCGGCAACCGGCGCACCGCCGGGTGAGGCCGCCACGGCACCGGACGCGATGGTGGCGCTCGCGGGACGCGGCTGAAGCCGCGTCCGGCACCAGGAGACACCCCGCGGGTGTCCCGCGGGTGTCACGCGGGGGCGACGGCACCCCCCCGCGTCACCCGGGACGCGGCTTCAGCCGCGTCCGGTTGGCTGGCCGACACCCCGCGGGTGTCGTGGGGGTGTCACGCGGGGCGGCGGCTCCCCCCGCGTCGGGCCGCTCGGCCGCTCGGCCAAGCTGAGCTGGACCGGCCCTGGACGAGCCAGACCGGTCGGACCGGGTTCGGCCGACCCAGGGGGGGTCGGGCCGGGTCGGCCCGAGCCCGGACCCCCCGTCTTCGTTCAAATGCTCGTAACATGAGCTACGGGCCTCCAAACGACTCGCCGTCAGCGGAAACACGATCCTTGGATCTAGGCTGTTGTTTCGGTATATCGCACTCAAGGTTTCAGAATACTTTGAGTTCGGCCGGGTTGGTTCGTACGCGAAACCAACCGGGCCCTCAGAGCGGAAACTCTCATATCTTGAGCTACGGACGTCCGATTGACGTGCCGTCAGCTTCGTTGAATTCCTCTAAGTGAGACGGAACTTTTGGAATCCTCCGCCCGAGTTTTGGATACAGTTGGATAGTGGCTGGGTTGGATCTCACCGAAATCCAACCGGGCCCCTGGAACGGAAAAGTTGATTCCTTTCGGACAGAACGTCCGTTTGACGAACCGTTAGCGGCATTGGTGATCTCGTTGAGAAACGGTCCCTATGAGTATACCCTTTGAGTGTTCGAGGTATAGTTGAGTTACGGCCGGATTGGTTCACACACGAAACCAACTGGGCCCCTGGGACGAAAAGGCTAGTAACTCACAGACCGGGCGTCCGATTGACGCGCCGTCTGTTGCATTGAGACCCCTACGACGAGGTGGTCTTTTGAGATACTTCCTTTCGGGACATTGTGATACTTGGAGTATCCACCAGTAGCTCGTGGAGCGGACCCTCCCGGAGACGAGCGTGCAGAGTACGGAGACCGTGTAGCTGACTGAGTCCCGACGACTGCTGATCGGACAACCTGGTGTGTTACAGAGGTGCGCTTGGTTGTAGCGGACGACCCACGACAGAGGTGCGCTTGGTTGTAGCGGCACAGGGGAGCGCTTGGCTGTAGCGGCAAACCCACGACAGAGGTGCGCTTGGTTGTAGCGGCACAGGGGAGCGCTTGGTTATAGCGGGAAACCCACGACAGAGGTGCGCTTGGTTGTAGAGGCACAGGGGAGCGCTTGGTTGTAGCGGAAGACCCACGACAGAGGTGCTCTTGGTTGTAGCAGCACATGGAGTGCTTGGTTGTAGCGGCAGACCCATGATAGAGGTGTGCTTGGTTGTAGCGGCACATGGGAGCGCTTGGTTGTAGAGGTAGACCCAAGACAAAGGTACGCTTGGTTGTAGCGGCACATGGGAGTTCTTGGTTGTAGCGGCAGACCCACGACAGAGGTTCACTAGGTTGTAGCGGCACTTGGGAGCGCTTGGTTGTAGCGGCAGAGCCCCGATAGTGGTGCGCTTGGTTGTAGCGGCACATGGGAGAGCTTGGTTGTAGAAGATGGCCCGCAATACTTGATAGGTGGAATACTACAATAGTCTTAGGTTAGTGAGCAGTACCTCGGAGTCGTGACAAGACCACTGTACACTCCAGAGACGGAGCTCTTCAGCAGTTACGGTTTCGATGATGAAAATCCTGGTTTGAGCTGAGACTTTTGACCTTGTGTTTTCCTCATGATTGAGATGGGTTACTTGATAACTTAGGTATATGTATGGGAATATATCTAAGTAGAGGTTATCTGTTGAGATATTCTTGTGGTTATCCTTGTTGGTTTTAGTGAGACCTTGAGGGTCTCGGGGTCCCTACTGAGTATCGTTATACTCACCCCTGCACGGGCTATGCCCGCACTATGTTGTGTTGGTTGCAGACGACGGACAGCATTGATCGTGGTTGAGGCTTGCAGAGCAGGATGGTACCTGGAGGTGGACCACTGGGCGGGACGTGCTCGGAGCGGACGGCGAGACCCGAGGAGCAGTGGAGCTATCTGCACCCACCCTTCAGGTGGGATTTCCAGTGGATAGCTCAGTGTAGCGGATTTTACTTTACAGTTTCTGTTTTCCCTTTCGAGTTGTACTTTACTTTCAGTTTGGGTTTGTATACTGGCCCTTTTACTTTTCCACACTTCAGTTGTACTCTGTTTTTTACTTAGTGTTTACTTTTCCGCTTGCTTACGCTGTAGTGCTTGTTTACTTTACAAAGGCAATTCCTTCCCCTTTTTATCGGGATTTACGCCTTGGTGCCAGTTGCCAGCCCCTGGCCTATGGAAGGCGGTCTTGGGGTAGTCACGGCACGGGCCCCGAGGACGGGTCGTGACAAATACCAATTTTGACACTATTCATTTAATTTGACTTTAAAAACATCAAGACAAAGATGGAATTAAAATATAAACATTTAACATACCTAAAATATTTTATATTTATATATAATATTATTAACACATTAATTCATTAAAATTATATTACGTTTAATATTTCTAAAATAATTTATTTTCTTTTCTTTTTAATTAAATAAATATTATGTTGTCATTGCGTAAGCATTTAAGGTAAATATATAATAAAAAAAATTATAAATAAATTACTATCATGAAAATAATTTCATTTTTTATATAAATAATAATTAATATTTCTTTAAAAATTGATTTTTCACTCTGTGAACACATAATAGATATTTAAAAGTAAGACGGTGACATTTCGTCTTTTTTCTTTACTTAAAATATTATATTGGTCACTTTAATGGAAAAGTGTCCCATAAAAAATAAATTTCAAGAATAAGGTGATAATAGTAGAAATACATTCATCCAATAATATTAAAGATAATAATGGTGGACTTATCACTTAGTTTTAACTTAATTTAACACGATTTACCCTTTTACTAGGGTGACAATTTTTTTATTGTTATTTTATTTGAAAAGACAGATTCATTAATGTTGTAGATCTGCGAATGTAAAATCTCAAAGACATGAAGGGAAATAGTCCATCCAAAGATAGTTAACATCATAGGGGTCTGAGTCCACCAGCTGATGGGAATCATTATTTCCTTCCCTTTTAGTAAAGGAGAGAGTGCAGATTGAGAAGCCTTGACGGAGTGAAAGGATTCTCCTGACGAGGGATCCAAAATACTAGAGGCCGCCATTGTTGAAATTGATAGCATTGATAACGGTGAGACAGTCTGATTCAAGGTTGATTTTATCTCATCCGCGATCCTTGAAGAGCATCATACCTGCAAGGATGGCAGTAGCCTCAGCCACCATAGGTTCCCAAAGGGTGAAGTGTGATTCATGTTTAGCCTTTTTTATTATTTTTACTCTTCATTATGAACAAAAAATAATTAGACCTTAATAAACAATGTTAATTATTATTATTCAAAATATGGAATCCATTTTACCATATTAAATATCTATAATTTGTATAATTTTTTTAATAAGTAACCTGAAATGTGTTATGAAAAATGGTTTTTCGAAAAAATGCATTTTTAAGTCTATTTTTTATACCATGATCACATATAGTATTTATTATTAAGTAATTAATTATATTATTTATAAATAAATTAGACTTATATTTATTTATGATAGAAATAAAAATATTATGGGGCCTTTTCAATTAAATTAAATGACAATTTTACAAAAATCGGTATTTTATACTATTAATTAAAAAACCAATATTTTTTTAGAAAAATCCAAAAAATTAATATTAATAAAATTTTGACACAATAAATTAAAAAATGACATCCTTTTAAACAAAAAAATTCTAATAGTTCAAGAAATTAATTATAATATTTTCTCATAAAAATCAATAAAAAATGTTTTTGAAGAAAACGTATTTTTGAAGAATAAAATGGATTTACTAAAAATTGAGTAATTATTTCCTAATAATTTATAAATAAATTTAAATTTAGTATTAAATTTATATATCTTTCATAAATTATTTAATATTATTCGTACCCTCCAATTTAACAACTAGTTTATATTTGTCATATAATATTTCATGGTTCATTTAGGTTCAATGTTGCATGTAATATACGCTATAGAACATAGTTTTTTTTAAATATCATATTTTCATATTCAACCCCATTTAATAACTTTAATCCTAAAAATTTTAATTTGATATCTTTATTCAAGTTTTTGACATGTAAAAATAACTTTTTTTGAAATCCCACAATGTTGAAAGGGTCAATAATACTTCCTCTTAAGAAGAGGGAAAATGAAATACATAGGTCATCTGGAATAACACATAACTAGGTTTCCAAATAAGAAAACATTAGTGGGAAGTGAAAATATGGACATGGAAGAAAATTATAATGTCTAAGTGATGACGAATAGTGATAGACATCATCGATGATAAGAAATAAAATGATTATTTGAAAGCTGACGACCACAAAAACATAAACTAAAGAGGTGTATAAAAGACCATTGATTCATTTAAAATAAAGGTAATAGGATGGATTTTCTATTTTGAAGATCATTTTCCTAGAGTTTGGAAATCAAATTACTATATATACTAAGGAAATAAGGAAAAGTACTTACTTAATATGTATAATTTCGCACTTAAACAATTTCTTCCATAATATCATCTTTTTTATCCAAATAATGAGTATTAAAGATGATTTTTTTATGCTCGAGGCACTAAAATAAAATTATAACAGACCACATAATTGAAAAAAATGATAAAAATAAATTCATATCATCTTTAGACATTAATCAAAAGCAAAATGGTTAGAATAATGTAAGATAATTTCCAAAATGAATAAACCTTCACATGAAGAAATACAACATCAATATCCATATACTTAATAATAACACCTAAATTTAAACTTAGATCATTTGATAAATAAATAACCTTAATATTAAAAACTGAGTTCAAAACCTAAAAATCAGAAGGATTTTGGATACAATTTATTCCAAGATAAATTTAACATTTATCTTCAAATAATGTCAATCACTCTAAAATTCTCATACAAAAAAATGTTTATACCATAGTTATATAATATACAAGATATGATAATAATTACCATAAATGAAATGAATCACTATAAATCCACAATAAAATCCTATATATCTCTAAAAGATGATTCAACCTTGATTTCTCAAAAAAATCCCATAATATCAAATAATGATCCCCAAAATTATAGCGATCTTCTTCCAAAATGACATTTATCACTTAATTAATAAATCAATTTTTCATCCCATGGTTATCTATATGATAAAACATATACTACGAACATAAAATTAATATTTATTTTTAATGTAATTTATGAAATTTCATACTATCTAGGATGTAATGTAGTCCAGTGGTAGGAATTTCACCCATGTCTCCCTTAAGTTGTGGGTTCAAGACTCATGAGATTTTAATAAATGGTTGTCGAATGACCTATAGGATGTACTTTTTCTAAAGATCTATTAATATAATTCTTATAATTATCCTAAAAATATGATTAATATACTAAATAATAACATTAAACATCGAAGATCATATAAACCCTACATGTTATTAGTACCTTTAAACTTATTCCCTCAAAATTAAAAGATTATTATTTCTCAAATAACTTTTTTACATGTTAAAATTAAGGGCTAAATATACCTAAAAAATATATCAAAAATTAATAAATGTCTTTAAGGTACACCCATCACATAAAAATTCAAAAGAGTACTAATTATTTTAAACTTATGATCGTTCTTAAATCCACCACTACATCATAAATCTTGAATCTATATATGTAGACACCTTAATCTGTCAATGTTCTTCAAAATCCATTAACCATGATTTTTCATCTTATTACTTAATACTTACTTTCTATAATAAAATAATATTCATGTACTAATATTCAAAAATATTAAAATGTAAGTTAAGATAAAATCCATACCTTCTATATGTCATTTGCAGTTTCCTTATATTAAACTATAATGACATTTGGAGTTTATAAAAATTTATATGTATAGTCTTACTAATATTTTTCATGATATTTACCCCAAGGATGTCAATTTTCATAATTACTATACTCCCCACAGTTAAAACAGTAAATTGATACCTAGGAAATAACTTTATTCCCATTAATAGTTTAAACTAAACAATTACTTTTTTCCATAGATTATCATATCTTTATACCCTCCTTTACCAAATACAAAACATCTTCCCATTATTTTAAGACATTTTTCCGAGTTCTTCTTCCCACATTCTTAACACATAGGCCATTGAATATTTTTACCATTATGATCTTTATCCCTTGAACTTCTACAAAGCTTCATTTCTCTCTTATTTTATTCGTTAGGAAAATCAACTTGGTTCAAGTTGTTAATCATAATTCATGATATATGGTTAAGAATAACCACAAGAGTTTTCACTAAAACTTCTATTCCATTGAGTATTTCATTTAGATAACCACCATAGTTTCCTTCAAATCCATTATTACTTTGGTTCATTCTCAATCCAACCATTTAATAAAACCAAAAATGTTAGTGTGAGTATATCAATAAAATCATAATAAATCATCTTATGAGTAGGATAATCACCAATATATCCTTAAAAATGTTATCCTAAATTCTTTATATTTATCCAAAATAACTTTAATTATCTCTAACTAAATAACCATTGAAGTTATATAGTACTTTAAACTTATGATCAAAATAACATCTTATCCTCTAAAGTTATCTAAGAATTTCCTCTGATGATAACTATAAGGACATGGAATTAAACATTCCTTAATATTAATTTTTATGTTAAGAATTAATTTTATTACATTTGAGGATATTTATAATTTATAGTTTTATATAATTTGTCCATAATCTGTACATAAATAAATATTACATCACAAAGTAGAAACTTCCACTGAGTATCCATTTTCCCACAAAATAGAAAATTCATAATATAAAAAGTTTTTTTTATCCTAATATATCTTCAAAATTTCCATATTGAACACATATTTGTCCTTTATAACCCTTAAAAACTTGGTAAAAACATTTTAATTTTTTTTATAAGAACAAAAATTTTAATAAGGGATATAAAAATAAATAAATAAATTGTCAGTCTCTGAATAATTATAATTTTTCCCTTTTCCAAAATAAACTTTGGGTTTAAAATAAAAATTTTCATACCCAATAAATCAACTTCTCTACCCAAATATTCTCATAAAATATTTCAGAATAAATCTTGAAGTAAAAATATAACTCATAAATGTTTATTTTTAATCATTAAAATCTCATGAATTGGTTTTGACAAAGTTACACTTTTCACCCATAAGGCGTAGGGAATTTTTTTCTTTAATCATTAGTTCATTAGATTACATTTATAAATCATTATATATATGTAAAAAACATATAAATAATAAATAAATTATATAGGTAACTTGATACATAATTTTTATACTACTCTTACATACTTCATGGTTACTAATGGAATAACCTTCACAGTTACCAATGAAATAACCTTTATGGTTACAAATGAAATAATCTTCACAATAAACTTATAACATAAATATTACCTAACTAATTAAAGGGATATAATATAAACAATCATTATTGGTTTATAGAGAAACCACCCACCATAATATAAAATTACCATGAACCATAACATAATCATAACACATAAAATATTTCATATTTCAAAATATTTTTTGCACCCATAAGAAAATATTTATAGATATTGATATATAAATTTCCTTTAAAACACAAATTTAAAATATAAAATTAAAATAACAAAGAGAATGAGGGGGTTTCTTTGAATAATACATTGAAACTTATAAATGAATCTAAAAAATAAAATAATGGTTGTGGTAACAATAAAATTTATTAACATTGTATATGTTGAAATAGAACATTTATTTTGTCATTTATAAAAAAAGTAAAAACGTTCCATATAAAATTCATAAAATACAAGTTTTGAAAATCTTTTAAATAAAGTAAAAAATGATATAAAATTTCATTTATAATTTTTTCTTGTCCAAATCCATAAAATAATTTTAATAATTTTGACATAGACAAGAGAGATTTATAAAATAAATGTTTAAAACGTTTAAGACAAGGTTTTAAGTTAAAGTGACACTTACTCAAAAAATTAAAAAATTATTTTTTTTAAACATTATAAAACAATTAAAATATGTTAAAAAATTACATTTATCATAAATTTAAGAATAAATACGAATCTTCTTGAAACATTTATAAGAACATGGACATGGAAGAAAATGAGTTTTAAGGGAAACATTAATAGGTGATTTTGAAAATAAAGTCCCTTACCTCGAGTCCAACTCATCACATATGTTATTTATCTTACTAAATAATAAACGAATGTTAATTTTTTTTCTTAAATAATTTTTTTCAAGTTTATTATTACTTTTATTTCCAATTTATAATTAATTACATAATCAATTTAGTTCACATTAGAAGTTTTGATGATATTCATCTCATATGTCTAAAAAGAATTTGGTAGGTTGACTATGGTAAAAAATATCATTATTCCAACATTTATAGAATAATAATCATGAAATAATAATAATTATTTTTACGTCAATTATAATTATAATACGAATCATGTAATATGGTTATGAAAAATGAACTATGTTACAATCATGGAGATGGTAGGCCGTACGTACACATGAGTAACATTTCCATTTTTTAATGATCATTATGGAAATAAAGTTAGTATTATTTTATATTTAAATAATTATAATAATATCATAAATACCATATTATTTCATTAAATTTACTGATACATATATATCATTAATGTGATGTGGTGATGAAAAATTAATCACATAGCTTCAAAGAGGTGATAGTCCACATATACACACAGACGACATTATGATTTTTTAGTGTATGACAAATTTAAGAAAAGAGATGATAAATAAATTATATATAATGATAAATATGTTATTAATATAATATATATACATTAAATATATTATTATAATAATCCTAGGGAGGTGGTGATAGAAAACAAATTGCATCGGTTTGGGATGCAGTTGTTCACTGTACACATGAACGATGGTTTCATTTTACATTTGATAGAATAAGAGATGAATATAGTTCATGAAAATAACATAAAAATATATCAGTATATGTAATATTTTGGTGTTTTTAATCATGTTTTAAGAAGGGTTTAAAGAAGTTGAAGAATAAATAAAATGAAAATTCTTGATTAAGAACTATACCTCTTCTCTAGAAAACCATTTAATGTTTACACCAAAATATTTACTAGGATGGTTTTGCGATAAAAAAAGGCCTCTAGGATGTGGGTAGGGATTTAAGTAAGGGATTTTATTAGTTATTTTTAAACCAAAATCCCTTTTAAGTGTAAAGTAAAAAGGAGAGTAGGTTCCCCTTTGTAAGAGAAGAGAGGGGAATTCTTAGAATTTCATAAATAATTAAAGTAATATACATTTTTTTCATATTAAAATAGATAAAAAATGATAATATTAAAATATATGATGATTATTATTTGAAATAATCTCATTTAATATAAATTTTACATGTTTAGGTGACGTTTTATCCCTTATATTTTTCTTTTAACACGTGTTAATCCTTCTTGACAATTACTGCAATATTGAAGTTTTTACTATTTAGGGGTGAATAAAGTCACTATAAAATGGGAAAATACAATAAATGGACCATGTTTGATATTAAAAATAATATCTTGTTTATTTGGATGAATATATGTTTTTAGTAATTTTAAATTATTTAATAAAAAATTATTTATTATAAAATATCATTAATGTCAATTTTGAAAATATTATTTTAATTTTTCTTTAGAAACATAAATAAAAGGATAAAATTTAAATATAAACCTTTAAATCACTCCAAATATTTAGATAAAACTTGTTTTTGTCCCTTTTTGAATACATAAAAGACATTTAAAAGAGAGTGATATTTTGTCCTTTTATTTACTTAAAATATTATATAGGTCGCCTTCATGGAAAAGTATCCTAAGAAATAAATATAGATCCTAAGTAGATAATGGTAGAAATAAATTTTTCTAATAATATTTAATATTAAAAATGGTGACCTTATCACTTAGTTTAAACATAAGTTAACCTGATTTACCCTTTTACAGTGGTGATATTTTTTTACTATTTTTACTATTCATTATGATAAAAAATTAAGTTAAACTTATTAAATAATAATAATTGTTCTAATTAAAAATATGAAATATATATTACCAAATTAAATATCTATAAGTTGTATAAATTCATTTTAGAAGTATCTAGTAAAGCGAGAGAAGAAACAATTTTCCAAAAAAATCCCTTTTAAGTTTAAAGGATTTTTAAACCAAGATCAGATATAATGTTAATTATTATGTAATTAATTATATTATTTATTAATAAATGTGACTTATATTAATTTATGATACAATTAAAAATATTATGGGACTTTTACAATGAAAATAAATGATAGTTTTATAAAAATAAGCATCTTTCACTATTCAAAGAAAAATCAATTTTTTTTAGAAAAATCTAAAAAATTAATCTTATGATACTTTTGAAATACTTATTTCTAAAATTATATCCTTTTTATAGAATAATATTTCTAAAATTTATTTATATTAATTATTATATATTTTGGAAAAAAAAATTTCTAAAGAAATCACATTTTTTTGAATAAAACTACTTTACTAAAAATTGAGTGATAATTTACTAAGAATTTATCAAAACATTTATATTTATTAGGAAATTTATATATCTTTCATAAATAAATTAATCATATCTATACCCACCATTTTAATGGCTAGTTTATAAGGCTCATTTCTATGTCAGGGTCATTTAGGCTCTGTATTTCATGTCATATACGCCATAGAAAATAGATTTATTTTTTAAAAAAATATCAAGGTGTTATAGAGATATACATTAATAGCATAGATGAAATTAGGTTGCTTGTTTATAGTTTTAACACATAAAGTGTAGGATAAAAATTCAAATCTCTAAGGTAATTAAGGATTTAAATGGTTGAATCTATGGGTGTATCCTTCTTAAAATTCATTATGCATTGAATTTTCATTTACTCTCTTATTTCATGAATAGAAACTAATATTTATATTTTTTAAATAATGGAAAAAAGCAATCATAAGTTCTTGGATATGTCTGCAGTCCTATCTCCTTGAGAGATAACTCTATTCAACCATTGTGTTCCATTATATATATCAAAATTCTTTTTGATGGTGGCACGCAATAGCCACATGATCAACCTGGTGTTATTTCTAGGGAATTGGGTTTAATATTAACTATTTTTGAAAAATTTTAGTTAATTTTATTTTGTTTTAGTTTTCATTTCATACATTTATTCTTTAATTAAAATCATCACAATCCAAATCTATTTCAAAAAGTATCCTCCAAAATAGTTAGCTACTTGAGAAAATTTTCAAAAAATGGTTAAAGAACTAACACTAATTTATTTCACTAATGATTCAATTTCCCAATAATAGGAGAAAGAGAGAATTTATAAGAATAATATTCATGAGTGGAAGGATAATGTATTTAATATCAATAATTCCCTCCAAGAATAGAGTAGATAATAAGTAGAACATGAGGTGGTAGAATTAGATGAACGTGAGGTAAATCCCATAATTATCTCAATTGTAAAAGTGGTGGAGAAAATTTAATAAGTACCAATATTTAAGACCAAATAATTATTTAACTAGAAACTCTATGAACAAAAAAATTTTCTATTTAAAAAATTAGTGGGGGATGACTGAACTCTAGACTCTCTTATTTTTTTTTATTTTATGAAATTTATTTTTAAACAAACCCTCTTTTTTTTAAAAAATAAAGACTCATCATTAAATCTGTATTCCTTATAGGAATAAAAAATTGATATAATGGTATTTTATGGAAATATGATAGATTTAATTACCTCTCCCATTGGAATCAATCCATAGGACCTTAGTAAAGAGAAAGAACTCATGGTCGAGCCACCCATGGGAGTGAACATTTCTCTAAATTTTCTTTATTTTGATTTTTAATTGCTTGAAATGAACTTTCGTCCCATTTGTGATAAATTTTCAGATCTTTACAAGTATAATAAATCCATGTATAGTGGAAATGATAAATATTCTGAGTTATCCACTATAAAATAGAAAATATATCTAAAATTAAATGAAGTTGCTACCTAGTAGGAAGAAGAAGAGATAAATGAAGAGTATTATGATAATTTTCTAGAAACTTTCCTAGAATAATTTGAAAAAAATGTCACAGAAAAGTTTCTAAATTAGAGGAATAGGTAGAACTAGAAGCACTTGTGGAGAGGATCTATGAATACCCCCTTAAGAATATAAAAAATTCCCCATGGAGAGAGTCAATTATAAAAAGCATGAGGCCTCATATTTTATCTTTTCATCCCTTCCTTGTAATATATACCAAAATAATTAGGGTATGGACATGAAGTACTCCATCAAATAGAACCTATAATTAGAATAAAATATGAGAAACTATAGATGGAATATGATTCTGTGGTTTTCATCACACAAACCACATCCTCTAACAGATTCGGGATGATCATAGAGATATCCAATTATTGAAATCCTAAATATAACCCCGCATAAGAGGGATAAACCAAGACTCTTTCCATTTATTTTTTTATGTTATTTAGTTTTCAAAAAATTTTCTTATGTATATTGTGTTTTTAATATAGGTTTTCAAGTGGAAAATATCTAGGGTGATATCTCAAATATGTCTAAAAATCACATAAGAGACAACTTAGCTCAAACATACTGGGAAAAAATAACTAGGTTTATTACAATATTTGTGAATTTTCACTGAGATTTAATGGGTATTTTTAGATAATCACAGGGAAGGTCTCAAATTTAATTTAAATTAGTTTAAAATATTAAAATTAAATTTGGATTTTTTTCTTTTTTATCTTTTGGGATTGTTTCTAGGCCATGAAAATTGAGTTTAAATGTTTTTTATATAGTAAATATACCATACCGATTTTGATAATTTCATCGATTCTCAAATTTTTTGAATTAGATGATTTATACGGGATTTGTTCACTATTTTTATCTAAATTTATGTTTTAAAACTAGGAAAATGAGTGTGATAGAAAATATTATATAGAATAAAAATTATTACATGAGAAAAATAGATTTTTTAAACTTGAAACTATGAAACTAAACCTTTTTAAAAAATAAAACCTCAGGGTTCCAACTCAAAATATAGTCATATAAGTCCTTTGAAATTGGAGTAAAATGAAAAATTGGGATCCCACAATAAATTTATGGTATAGTTTAACACAAAATGCGTGATTAATAAATTCCATTGTGTATCCAATAAGTTATTTTAACAACACATCGATGAGAAAAATTCAATAAGTTCCTAATTGTAAAAAATTAATGGATTTAGCTGAGAGTAATATTGATCCCAGATGGATAAAGGAAAAATTTACTTATAATAATTTAATTTTAGTTGTATCAAGGAAGTTTAAAATGGAACTTTTATTCAAGGAAACTAGGAAACAGGGATAAATGGAAGTTCCCCTTATAAAAGTTTTAATTCCACTAAATTCAATTTTGTTTTCACTTCTGAAACTGGAACTTTTTCTTGAAATTAAATGGGTAGTGGATTAAATACATAGAGGTGGAATGTGAATTACAATGATATATTAATTTGTGTTTTCCTTCTTTTATGGTTTATATATGTATAGTTAGGTAGGATAATCATTTTTGTTAGGTTGAATTCATTAAATTTTCTAGGATTTAAATAGTATTAGTGTGCGTGTGTGTGTGTGGGGGGGGGTGTGATGAGAGAAAATATTTTACTACTTTTAAACTAATTTTCAATAATATTTAACCCCATAATTCAATCAAAACCTAGGAAATTAAATTTTTTATACTTTTATAAATCTGGAATTAAAATATAAAATGAATTAAACCATGAGTTTTAATTATTTTATTCATCCATGTAATTATTATTAAATCCATATATTTATCTTGGAATTAAATTTTTAAAAGGATTTAAATTATAATTTTTATTATTTAATTTATTTTGATATTAATTTGTGTAAATCCTATATTGAATCAGCTGAATTTACTAAGTTTCATATCTAAGGTTGGAAAATGAAAAGGCGGAAGAATGTATGAATTTGGAGTTGGAATTTCATAATAATTTGTCCTAGATAGATCATAAGACTTGTGAGATAATCACATGATTTTTTCATATGAATTTTTCCAATGATTCTATCACTTTAGCAGGCCCTGTGACTGCATCAAACTAAAGTGAGTGTCCCACTTTTAACCAAGCATGTAACTCTATTGTATAACTTCATCATCATAATTTCTGATATTAACACTTCCTTTCAAATCATTTGAATTCCCTACTAGATATAAATTTTGGAATTTAGAGGTATTTGAGCATTTGAATTTTCCTCCATATTATGAATTAAACATGAAACACACTAATCATATGAATTTAAGACTTTTACAAAATTAGAAAAAATTAAAACTCCTAAAATAGAAAAGATTAATGAATTGAATTCAAATTGATTTCCTTAGTCTAGATATATCAATGAGAGAATCAATAACTGAACCACATGGAATTAAAATAGACGAAGAATAAGGTGGTCTTTATGGGTACAATACCAAGCAATCTTGAAGATTAAAGATGCTGAGATAAATAAATTACACCCTTGATTTTTACATGTGGAACTAATTATAGGAAAGAGAAAACTCACACTCCATGTACTAAAATTAAAGAGGATAAATAAGAATACCAACTAATGCTTATAAATATGTTTCCCCTCTCCCATTGAAAAGGATTCATCTCATGATGACTCTATCTAGGATTTTTTAATTTTTTAATTTTAATTTTAATTTATTTAGTGTTATTCACATTTCTATGATATTATTCTTCATTACCATTCTTTAGGTGTTTCTATCACCATGAAGTAATGGTGATTCTCACACTCTCATCAATGGTGAGGATCTTACCCATGGATCAACCACTAGATGTAAACCAGTGACCCAGAGTAATGCAATTAGATTTTTTTTCTATTTTAATCTGGAGTTTTTGGTGATTGAAAGGAGGAGGTGAAGATTATAATTATTTCTTCTCTCTTACCTAGTTCTTTTTTACATTTTTAAAATCATTTCACTCCCTCTATTTAGATAAATAATGCATGGTGAGATATTTGGTCGGATTAATGGATGGACTCTCAATTATGGCCCATTTGAGAGAGTGATGGGATTATCAATTTAGTGGATACTTCCTAAATGAGATATTCATCCATACCATTGAGTTAGTGAGGCCGTGTGTAGCCAATTAAAACAAACAAGGAGTTGTATAAAGAGTTAAAGCTATGAGACAATGAAGGATCACTATAGTTGAATCTAGGTGTGTATCATTTCTCAAATCCATTCTGTCTTGAATTTTTATTTACTCTCTTCTTTCATGCACCAAACCCCCCTCTTTGTCTTTATTTTAACAGTGTAAAAAAATCATTAGTGATATGATAGAGTGTCTCTGGGTCCATATTTTTAAGAGATGAACTTGTTAGTCCAATGTACTAAATTTTGGGTATGAAATTTATAATTGACCATATATCATGAAAACTTTGTGATTATATCCATATAATATTATATGGATTCCCATTTTCGGTGTAATATATGATAAATTATTGCTAGAAATGAATACTTGGGATGACATGCTGTAGATCCAAATGGTGAAAAGGTTCTATTGGGGGACTATGGACCACATAGTGGAAATAACATCACCTTTACCTAGAAATCACATTCAGGACACAGTTTAAGATATTATTTCATATGAATCAAGGTTGGATTACAAGGAGGTTGAAGTAGTACCCAGGAACAGAAATATGAGGTAATTTTGAGTAATATTGGTTTCTATTGGAACTGGTCCAATAAATATAATAGGGATTCATTGTGAAGTTATGAATGGACCCATAGGAGAGGTTGGTGGAATTTATAACAAGTTTAATAAGTGGATGATTTCTTCTTGTTAGATATTCTCACATGGGGCTGATGCTAGGAAAATTTATAACAATGGTTCCATTAGTGCATGAACACCTGATCAACCTTATCATACAAGTGCTAGAAAAAATTTAAAAAATTTTGAATGGCATCAGTTGGGGGGAGAAAACTTTCTAAATCCCATTCTAATTCTTAAATAGGTGGGTCGCTTCATAATTTGGGTGGTATGAGTAACAAGAACCAATTGTCCCCTGAATACCATCTTAAGTCCAACACTTCTCAATATTTTTGGGGTGAGACCTCTAGAAATCATTGGGATTGGAATGGATATCATTATTCGATCGCATGAGAGGATAAATTTTATCCCCTTAATCATTGAAACTAGAGATAATATATATGATGACTAAGAAAACATTGATCATAGGTCAAACTTGGTGGCCTTCAAAGGTGGAGTGTTGGTCAAACACATCGACAGAAACATCAATTGAAATCGATATACTCCATATTGTTTTAGGAACATGTTCATCTGAATCCAATAATTAATGCCGAGGGTATAAACCAGAGTTCATTATGAACACAAACCCATTATTATTCAACAAATTTGGTGCATACATGATCATGAGGGCACTGATTAAAGGATCATATTACCAATGGTTGATTCCTTGATTAGATTTCTCCAGGATTATATGATTATATGGATAACAACATATCCTAGGGAAATGTTATGATAGCCATAAATTTTAGAAAACCCACTAGAATAAACCCCAGGGTGGAAGAGTGAATGATTCATCTTTGTGAGGTAGACCCACCAACCAAGGAGTATGGATCATACCGAAGTAGTGGTGGACATTATGGAATCTATGAGAACTACCACACATCATCTAGGTGAGGCTTCTGGGGAAGTCACACTATTCGATCAATGGATCTCTAATAAATAGGTGTGTGAGAGAGGAAATAACTCTCAAACTACAACGAATGCTTCTAGAATGGATCAAAAGAGTAACCTGTAGGCTATTAGTGGAATACTATTGGAATAAACCTTCTTTAAATAATAGAGTACTTGAGACAAGCTATAACTACTATTCACATGGATGAATCTATGAAAAATAATCTAGAAAAGTGGGAAAAAATTCCCATCCATGAACATGCATGAATAATTATCATAGTACTTGAGTCATAAATTATGGATTACCTTCAAGGTTTTGTGGTTTTGGTACATTCCTAGGGTCAATTAGAAGTGTTCAAGAGCTGAGTGACTACCATTATCACAAGGAATCTCACTAAAGGCTAGGAAGATGCAGTGATATCTGAGGATAGAGATCTGAGGGAATTAAGTGATGAATATTCATTGGGAAGTAATGTAGAGTGAAAAAACTATTATTCTGATGGTGAATAGAACACTATAACTAGTGAGGAGTTAGGAGAAATCTCATGAAAATCAAAAACTCCCAGAAATTGCTACTGTTCTGAAATCATTGAAATTTTGAAATAATTGGATTATTTTTATTGAATTTTATAGGAATAAACAATTGGGGAGGCTTTATACTAGGATTTAGAGCGTGCACCAAATAAGAGAGATGTGTATCCCCTTGTGGCTAGGAAGTGGAAGCATTATTTTCTGACTCTCAAATCTTTCTAGTGGATTGAGGTTTGATACCTATTAGCACTCTTGGGGAACCATCAACCACTGAAGATGTGAGGTATACAATAAAGAAGAAAATCCATCTATTTTAATCACTAGGAGGTAAATTATAACCATATTATTTTCTTATGATAACTTTATATTTTTTTACTTACTTTCTTAGATTTATCTATATAGAGATAATCCTCCTAGCTAAGGAGAGACCTGTAGTGATTGATAACTTTTCTACCCGGGTTGATGGTCCTCCAATGGTGTAACTTTATTCTAATTATTCATGACTCAATTTATTAATGGGTGCAGTATTTGAGGATGTCCATGTTTCTGGGACCTACACCCTCTTAGAAGTGGGGGAAGATGATCTCACAACCACCTAGGAATAGTGTATGTATTCATCCATATTAAATTATTCCTAATTATTAATTACTACCATAAATTGAATTATTGTATATATTTTAATTTTGAACATATTTCCTATGGAGGATCTAAAAATCATGGAACCAGTATGCTAGAAAGAACCTCTCACCGATATGATGAATAAGAGTGTGGTAAAGAAACTTGAAGTGTTAACTACTCATGATGGTGAACTTTCCAACACATAGGTGTAAGAACATGACTCGAAGGAAACTAGTAATTTGGTGGATCCACTTTTTATAAAGGAGGAAACTAACAATCCGGTGGAGAGTCCATCCTTAGAGGAGGTAGCTAGCAACTCAATACCTCCTTATATATTTGATCAGACCTAGTTAAATATAGATCTTAAAGTCAATCATCTATCTCTTACACTCAATTTTTTTTGAATGTATGATATTACCTTTGAATATAAAGATGAGATGGGGATAAATTATTCTAGAGACAATTGGGTAGTCTTATGATGGGTGTGGAAGATCAAATGGAGCCTCATAAACCACACATTACATGGTCAGATGGAGTGAAAAATGGGAAGCCTCACCACTAACATATGAACTTAGAAGATGGAGGGGTTGAACATCATGAACTCTAGATGATGAACCATGATTTACTAACTGAATGAGAGTGTTTTATGGCATGAAAATTTTACTATTATAGGGTTGTGTTTGTGACCCATGACATGACAATTTTTTAGGTAGCTCAGTTTTAGATTGTCGAATGGGAGATAGAGGACTATCAACTATGGTCCCTTTCACTGAAAAAGGTGGAGGATTCTATGTGACTGAGGAATCATCTATTTATAGTTTAAATCTTATGTGAGTTCCACCCAACACTTAACTAACACAAAGGGATCAAAGGTGGGATACCACAATTCTAGTCATGCATATTTTTCCCAAGCTGTCCTAGATTGGGTGGATGTGGGTCCTATGAGCCATTAACAATCATGGAATTTTTTATCATGGAGGATTAATCAAATAGTTTTCCATCCTATAGGTTTTATAAAAGATATGTGTTACATAAAACTATGACTTGCATGATGATTTGGTATTTTGTGTGAAGGGTATTCTTCTTTATAGAAAGTTGCGTGAAATAGTATTGAGTGACATCCTATGAATTAAAGGGATTGTATGATTTAATTCTTAGAATATTCTCACTTATAAGAGTCCTTGGTTTTTTCTTGGATCATGAAATTTTTTAAAGTTAATGTTATGTGAGATGAGAGCTTTCGATTCCCTAAAATATAAAATCTAAAGTCTTAATCCTTGAAATAGAGAGATGTGGGGTATTTATAGGCCTCTGAATCATGGAATTGGATAGATCATGAATGTTTTGCATTATCACACAATTTTTTATTTCATGATGATTTAGGGTAAATTTCATAGATATATTTAATGCACACAAAACATTGGGGCTGTGAAATGCCATAAGTTCTGGACTCATACAACTGGGGTTTTGTGAGAATCAATCATTTTTCTCCAAAATCACCTATTTCAATTATCCCCCATTGATCAGTCTTGGATGGATATTTGAGTGTCAAAAAATGACCCCATTATAATTGAATATGACGGGGAATTGATTAATCAAATTCTAAGGAAAATAGAGAAGTTTGGGAGTTTTTACCTTTGGGTCCACACAACTCATTTATCCCCTTTTCTTATAAATATGGATAAAGAACTTAGAGGGCGTATATGATATTTTTTTTTGAAATTGATCACTTTATCTCTTTTCACAAAACTCAATCCTTACACAAAATTCCTATGATAAAAATTGTGGACATTCATGCTATTCATCACTTTCACTAGTATTCTTAGGCAATCATAATTTTTACAAAGTATACTTAAAAAATTCATGAACCTATACTTGAATAAAGTAGAGTTACATGATAGGATATGCATGAACCATAATTAATTTATTTCTCTAAGAAATATTTGAATGGATACTCGAAATGATGATAATTGTATTGTTCAGATAGGGGATATGGTGGAGAACCCTGAGATAAAATTAAAAAAATGATCAAGAATCTACACCAAATATTATAAAACCTACTAATAGAATACCAAAGGGAATACCTACTGTGCAATAGAATACCTATGTATTGGTTTAGGAGTTCAAGGGAACTCATATGATGCGACATTTATACTACCCACTATACTATAAGAGACCACAACTTGATACTGATCTATACACTCTAGAATTTAACTTGGATGATCAATTCCATGCTTAAAAATTTAAAAGAGTCTCCTCTATAATATCCCAACATCTATAAAAAACATGTAATGGATAACCTCTATGGATGAATAAATTAATGGGATCTATGCCCGAGAGACAATTTTATAGATGAGTGGACATGGGTTTACTAGGTCTACCACACATACAAGTAGTTTATATACCTTTTTTGTGAATCTAGGATGTATGAGGTGGTGTGGAACTCATATTTCATTGTTACCATCACCTAGACCTCATTTCAGAGCTACTGAGTATGTGGTCATTAGATATGAAAATATTCTTCCACCATCATGATGAGGTCAGGACCATTATTTAGGATCTCTATAAGATTATAGGGATTCATATTTTTGGTGTAATGTATAAAAAATTCCTTCCAGAGATGAACACTTAGAATAGTATGGACTAGATACCAATGGCAGTGAAGGTGATATTGGGGGAATTATAGACCACAAAGAGGAAATAGTATCACTTTCACCTAGAATATCCTTTTAATAAATGTTTCAAGAATTTAATTAATATGCATTACTAGTGGCCTTACTCATTTTAAGGTTTCTTCCAGTTATAGATTCCAAGATGGGTATAAGGACAAACATGTTTATCTTGGTTACACTAATGGTAAACTGAGGCCTGATAAACATTGTTGACCTAGTGATGCCAAAGATATACAACATTATTAATCAGATTATTTATATAGAATCACCTTTTCTTATACTTGACCTATTCCAATTCTTATATGGGTGGGAAACTATACACTTTAGGGAGTATGAGTACCCAAATACAAACTCCCCTGAATACCGACTTCAGGCTAGTACTTCCCAATATCACCGGGGTGTGAAATCTAAAAATATACAGGATCATGAGGGTTTCCATGATTGGACTACATGAGAGGTTCAATATCACCCCCTTAAAAATTATGAATAGAGATATTGTAGATAGAGATCAAGGAATCATATAGCACATGTCATACTTGGTGGTCTTAGGAGATGAGGTGTTGGTTGCACACATCAATGACAACATCATTTGAAAACCACACAATCCACACTATTTTGTGATTCGATTCCAATAACTCCAATGACTAAAACCAAGGGTACACACTAGAGTTCATTATGAACTCCACCCCATTGTTTTTTGATATATTTGGTGCATAATTTATCACAAGGGCACCGATGAAAGGATAATGCTACCAATGATATAATCCCTGATTGGATTTATCTATGATTATATGTAGATCTAAATAATATTGTATTAGGGGGAAATTATATAGAATCTATTGGTTTAGGTAGACCTTTTGGAATAATACCAGCACTGTCTAAGTGAAGGATATTACTCTGTGAAGAAGACCCACTAGCTAAGGAGGAGGGATCCTACTGAAGTGGTGGTAACTACTGAAGGAGCTCTGTGGCCTCTTATATATCATCAAAGTGAGGAATATGGGTTGGGATCACCTAACGATCATGGGATTCATGAGAATTTGATCCAAGAGTAGGGATAATCTTATGATAATATAGAGGCTTCTCCTGACATGGATCCAAGGAATAATCTGTACATAACCTATGAGATACTAGAGATGTATACTTCCTTGAAGCCTGAAGTACCTAAGATAAGATGTGATTATTATTAATGTGAAAGAAACTATGGAAACTGATCTAGAAAATTGGGAAACTCTTTCCTAGCTTTGAAAATTATACATAATTTCCTACAATATCTAAGTTAGATATTATAGATTACATCAAAGGTTTCGAGGCACTTCTATATTCCCAAGTCCAGGGAGAAGTTTCCACCGACCAAGTAATAGGTCACAGTAGGATATAATGGAATGTGGTGGGGTTAATTTCATTTAAAAAAATTATTAATTAAAGGCTTAAAGTCTAAAAAAATCTTAAAATTTTGATTATTATTAAAACCTTTTGAAAACTTTAAAAATAAAAAACGATACAAGAAAATTAAAATAGAAATTATAATAGAATAACTATATATGATTATAAATAGAAAAGCATATATGAATATATGAATCATAAAATGAATGATTAATCATATTAAGGATTAAGGAGTTTAGAAAATGTTCTTTGATGAACCCTTATATTTCTCACCCAAATTATTTGAGGCTTTATTTTATTAGTCCCTTGGATTTAATAGTATCCAAGGTAAAAAATCCCTTAATTTTTAATTATTCATAGTAATAAACTAGAATAAATAATACCCTATTTTTTAATGGTCACATCTAGAATTATTAAAGATAATTAATACATTACATTTTAGTTGTTTTGGAAATAAACCCTATCCCCTCACTTTAAAAGGTAGTGAGAACCAAAATAGAATAAAGATAGTAAGAAAGAGAGGATTTATAGAACTAATATCATTTAGTCATAGTATTAATTCTATAAAAAAGATAATAATAATTAATTGAAGATAATGAGAAATATGTAGAAGGGTTATGAAATTATTTACAAAGTAATCACACTTTTGGAATTGAGATAACTTAGAATAATTAATGAAATATGATATTCATAGGACTTATATGTAATGATTTTGTGTGTTTACATCCCTTAAAAGGGTCAATTTATAGGATATAAAGTCTTTAGTAACATTCTAGAATCAAACCAGGTTTAATGAATCCTCATGGAAGTGATTCGGTAGATTTTTTACCATAATTAATGCATATTTTAATGGACTACCCAAACACCACTGGATACCTGTTAGCCTCCATTAGATACATGATATACTTCCTCCTACTGTCTAGAATTATAAAGATCCTACAAGATAGTTAGTGTAATTTTTCTTTAAGGGAGTCTCTTTCTATCACCACTAGATGGATGGTGGCTCTTCCACCTAGTAATCGGCGGACTCCTACTACAAGGTATCTTCTTTCCACATGGACCCAGACTTCTAGTTTCCTACTTCAGAAAACCGACACTGTCTAATTCTATCAAAACACTACCATGGCCTATTGAACTTCATTTGATGTCTTTTATAGATCAAAAACAATTGTATAAAACTTGAATAACAAGAATATATCAAGTATAACAGGAAAAGTTTTATAAAAATATTTTTCTTCCTCAAAGTAAAAAAAATCATTTCTCTCCCATAATAAACTCAAATAACATAGCCAAAGATTTATGTATTAACAAAGACTTATATAATTTCTAGATATTACTATAATGACTATATATTTATCTCCCTTTTATATTATCACAAATAATTCATATGAGAGGTTAGAGTAAATAAAAGATATAAAATATAAAACTACACTTATCGTAATTATAGATCTTTTGAGAGAGGAAAAATAAACTTTTAAAAATCTAAAAAACTAAAAAAATAGAAATAGATATTTTCAATAAATCTCTAGATAAAAGATATTTTTTAAAATATGCTGAAGAGAGAAATAAAAAATATTAATGTATTTTTCAAAAAAATTCAATAGTTAAATAAATTTTTTAAAAAGAATTTAGAAATGATGTGTCACTTCAAGGATCATTTTAGTAATAACATGATTAACTCCCCCTAAAATGATTAAATATAAATATGACGAACAATAATAAAGGAAAAATATTAATAAGGGAATATTTCAAAATAAACAAATCACATGTAAAGTCAAAAAAAATCTAAATTTTAACATATAAATTCCATTCAATAATTATGATTTAGTAATAATTATGTTAATAAACCACAAGAAATTCACTTAGTGTGTCAAACCAGATGTGTAGTAAAGGCCCACCACTCATGCCCATGATAAACATCATTTTAACAATCCAACCAGACCTTGTCAAAAAGATAAACTCTAGGTGTGTATGTTTAAAAATCAATTATACTTATTTTTATTTATACATGAATGGGTTTTATTGGAGTATCACAGTCACTTGACTTTACCAAAATTAGGAAAATTTTGATAATATTTTTTTAGTTTAAAAAAAACTTTAAAACATTTATTTTTATAAAATATTTTAAATTTGAAAAATAAATTGAAAATAAATTCTCAAGTTTTACAAGGTTAAGATATAAGTATCACTAGATAATCATACCAAACTCACCTTTAATAAAGTTAAAGTGATTAAGAGAAATGGGTTTAGTAAAGATATCAACAAGTTTAAGGTCATAACAAACAAATTGAAGAATGATATCACCTTTTTGAAAGTGATATATAAGAAATAGGTATCTTAGATCAATGTTCCTAGTGAAATAATGTTGTATAGGGGTTTTAGAGATACTAATTACCCTAGTGTTGTCACACTTGTTTGGTACACGATTGTATGTAAGCCCAAATTTTACAATATCGTGTTTCAACCACATTATTTGGGAACAACCACTCCCGGGGGCTATTTATTCTACTTCTACTATAGAAATATAAATAGAGTTTGGCTTCTTACTACTCCATAAGATAAGGGATTTTTCTAGTATGTGGAAAGTCCCACTATTAATTTTCTTATCCAGTTGGAATCCTCTAAAATTAATATTATAAAAACAAGTAACTTCAAAAGAAGTGTCCTTATGATAAAACAATCCATGGATTATAGTTCTTTTCAAATATTTAAAATTTATTTTGATACCATTAAAATGATATTATTATGGATTTGATTAAAAATAGGCACGTAGGAAAACACTAAACATGATGTCTGATTGGGTCGTGTAAGGTAAATTAGACTTCCAATCATAATTCTATTAAGCCTCTTATTAATTGGTTTACTATATTTATCCAACATTAGATTAAAATTTACACTTATGGGTGTACTTATTTCATTATAATGATCCATGAAAAAACATTTTAAAATATTATTAGAATATTTAATGTGGTTTAAAAAAGATCCATTATAATTTTTATAGATTTAAAAACCAAAGAAGAATTTGAGTTCACTAATAAAACTCATTTCAAACTCTTTATTCATTAAATACAAAAATTAATTACAAAGAGATTGTTTTGTTCAACCAAAAATGAAATCATCAGTATAAATTTTAATAACTAATAAATAATTTTAAAATGTTTTTAGAAAATGATTATAATCATATTTTTGCATTTTAAAATCATTTGATAAAATGGATTTTTAAACTTTCGTACTAAGCTCGATGAGATTGTTTTAAACCATAAATATCTATCTTTAATGTGGATATATGATTATAAAATTTATGATTTTCAAAACTAGGTAGTTTACCCAAAAAAATAGAAATAAAATCATTTAGAAAATCACTTTTGACATCCATTTGAAAAAGTTTAAAATTAAAATAAGCTGATCATTCCAACAAGATTATAATGGATTAAATACTTGTATTGAGTGGAAAGGTTGCACCATAATAAAAACCATATTCTTGATTATAACCTTTAATAATAAGTATATCATTTTTATGGGTGATATTTCCTTATTCATCAAGTTTGTTTTAAAAAACCTACTTGGTTCCAATAATTAACTGATTATTGGGTCGTACCATGAGAGTCCAAAAATTGTTCCATTGAAATTGGTTTAAATACCATTGCATTTAAAGTATCCAATTTTTATTATTAATATAATTAATAAGGGTTTGAGGTTTAAGGTGAGATATAAAAGCTTATTTTTCAACCTCATTTAAGTTTGGCCTTCGAGTACGAGTTCATAATTGTAATTCACTAATAAAATTTTCAAGGGGATGGTATATATATTAAACTTATTATTTGGTTAAAAAAGTATATGGGGGTTCTTGAACATCTTCAACTTCCTTAGAAGATATATGTTTAGTTATTTCCAAACAATTTTAGTTGACATCTTCTTCAATTTAAGGAGGAGGTTGAATAATATTTTCATGAAACATGATGCGAATTGAATCTTATAAGGTCTTGTTCCTATTATTTAAGACTTTATAGGCTTTATTTGAGTTTTATTACCTAATAAATATAGATTTATCGGATTTGGGGTCAAAAATCATTATATTATCCTTGGTTCTAAGGATAAATCATTTATAACAAAAAAACATTAAAGTATTCAAAATTAGGAATTTTTCCTTTCCAAATTTCATAATGATTTTTCTAAAGATGAGTCATTGAGAACGCAATTAAGATAGAGAAAGTGGTATTTAATGAATTATCCCAAAATTATTAAGGATGTTTAAAATCATTCAAGAGAGTTCTATAAATTTCTTTTAAGGTCCTATTTCATATTTTGACAACCCTATTTTGATGTGGTGTTATAGGATTAGAGAAGGAATGATGATAACCTTGAGAATTACAATGTTCATTGTAGTATTTTAGTTATCAAATTATCCACCATTGTCACTTATAAGTGATAATATTTTTTATCCTTTTTCATTTTTTAATTTCTTGTAAAAGTTGATAAAGACTTTACATACCTCAATTTTATGAGCTAAGAAGAAGACACATGCCAATCTAGTATAATCATTGATAATTAAAAAGGTGTAAGATTTACCTATTATACTAGAAACATGATTTGGTCTAAAAATTTAACGGTGAACTAGTTATAATGATTTAGAGGAAGAAGATCCATTTTCATATTTATATGAATATTTGTGTTGATTTTCAAGTTGGTAAGTTTTACAAACTAAGTTCTATTTGATTTTTTGTGGTAAATCTCATACTAGTTGGCTACGATTGAGATTTTCAAGAGATTGAGTGTTACAATTTCTTAGGAGATGATGCCAAAGAAAATATTAATTATCTTGTGCACGTAAATACTTAACATTTTAACTTTAAAGAGATTTTAAATTGATAATATAAATTTTTTTGAGAATGATATTCAGAAAATAAAAGTTTTCCTTTAATATTAAAAACTTTAGAATTTTTTTTCAATAATTGGTACCACGTAATTGACTAATACTTAGTAAATTATACTTCAATGCATTAATAAATTAAACATATTTATTTAAATTAGAGTTGGAGAAAATGATCATACCAACACTAATTATTTTACTTTTTGAAACATATCCAAACATGACATATCCTATGTTGATGTTTTTAAGATTATTGAACTCAAAAGGATCACCAAAATTGTGCCTCAAGCACCCATTATCCATATACCAAGTAAATTATTGGGTTTTTTTGGACCTCTATAGTTTTAATTCCCAAAAATCATGTCAAATCATGATTAATAATGTATTAAGTTTTATGTTAAAATATGATTAATTATGATTATCTTTGTTCAACTATAAGTTTAACATATTATGTTAATATAAGATGAAAACAGGAAAAAATGTCCATTTATGAGTCACTGATATCATGAATCACTGATTGAAGAATGATTCACGAACAGAAGAATGAGTCACCAATAGAAGAACAAGATAACGACATGTTGAGTCTCTGATACAAGTTTGATTCGCAGATAGTCTGACTTACTGATAGACCAACTCACTGACATTAATGACTCATTGACATTGGGAATACTGATTAAAGGAAAAAATGATGGAAGGTGTCACAAACCAATCTGGGTCGACCCTGAATTGGTCACCCGAGCTGGTTCGCTACATGGCTCGAGTGGTGTTCCCGGTCCTCCCGGGCTGGAGACAAGCACCAGGGCATCAATAGAGGCTGTGGGAACGATTTTGTCCAATACAAATAAATTAAGTAGAAGAAATAATACAGAGTAGTGTAGAATAAATAAACTAAATAAAACGACTAAACATGAATAAAAGAAGAAAAATATAACCAAACTCGGTGTCCAAACTAACTCTAGGTGACCTCGCGGGTCACTCTCCAACATAACAATCAAGCATCTCCCAAGGCAAGAACACTCAAGATGTAGCCTGCACAAACACTAAAAATAGAAAATAACTATAGGCGTGAGTATTAAAACCCAGTAGGCTAGCACGATATCTATTCCCAATGAACTACCTTTAAAATAAAATAAACATCATTTCAATTTTGAACTACAATTTATAAAAGTATGTTTTTCTATGTATCTTACTCAAAAGGAAAGTATGAACCATTTCCCTTAACGATTTTCAAATCTAGATTCATTTTATCAGTGTTAATGGAATTTTAGAAAGGGAAAGTGATGTTTGTATTCTCAAATTTTTACAAAGAGGATTAAAAACTTTCATTTAAAAACTATTTGTAGAAACCTTATCAAAACCATTTTACTATTTTCCAAGGAAAACAATATACAAAAATGCACAAAAGAAATCACACAACAAGGGAAATGTAGGTATACATATAAGAATCATAATCACTACTGCAAGCAACAAAATTTGAATAGACATGGCTGAACCTAGGAGATCAAGAATAAACCAGAAGACACCAATACATGAGACCTCATCCCCATTGACATGTCACACACAATGAAATAAAAACTCCCAATATGCTCGACTATCCTTTCTCAGGAAGCCCAAGGGAAAATACCATATTGATAAACACAATATATCCACCTTCTATAGGCCACTGGTCAGTACCATAACCTACCAGTGCATCAATCATTCTTAGAATATTATCTTAATATGTTAGATTCCCAAGTCTCAAGTATTTGAAGGGGGGAGGGGGGTGAGCCAACTGATGTAGGCCGAGAATCCAATCACACACACACACACACAGATATATATATAATAAGGCACAACAAGCAATCAACCTGATCTACTCCATGGAACAACCTCTTGCCTTTAAACTAAACGAGCACCTGGGAGCCTCTAAGCATGGGCCTACCAAACAATCAGTCACAACCGAGGTAGGAGAGTTATCCTATGAGGGTTTTCATCAAAACAATTTCATCATTTCCCCTAAAGTGCCAAACGACATTAAACACATTTTACAATCACCAATTAAAAAAAAGAACCAAAACCAATTTGAAACCATTTGAAGAGCCCCAAAATATTACTTCACAAGATGCCAATATTTTTATAAAACCAAACCAAAACATTTTATTTTTTTCCAAATAAACCGTAAGAGCCAACTGGGCATTTCCTCAAACACGAGGTGTGTAATATATAATAAGAATATCCTATTTATCATATAACAATGTATAAAACACCACTTTTCACACCAAATAGTGAAAAAAGGATCATACATCAATATTTGTTAATCAAAAGAGGTGTGAAAAGCATGAAATGAATGAATCTTTAATTAAAAAGGCAAATGAAAAGGGGAACCTACCTCGAGGTCAAAGCTTGATGATGACGCTCACTCGGAAATGCCCCGCGCGGGTCCTAAAAATTTAAACCAACCCAAAACAATATTTAATTAACAAAACCCCTAATCATCCCAAGGTAATATACATACATACATACATACATACATACATACATACATACATACATACATACATACATACATACATACATACATACATACATACATACATACATACATACATACATACATACATACATACATACATAGATACATACATATATACATACATACATACATATATAAATAAATAAATAGATAAATAAATAAATATATATATATATATATATTTGAAAAGGGAAAGAGGGTATACCAAAGGAAGGGGAAAAACACGATGGAATGGACATGACACACTTGAAGAGGCGACGCCAGGAAAATGTGGGCTGGTCGGGGAAATGATGATGTGCAGATTAGCTAGAGAAGCTGCGACCACCTAAGAGCACCGCGCCAGACCAGCGGAGGGGGTCCACATGGTTGGATGCGGTCCGAATGGGGATGCAGGTGAGGGCCGCCGGACAACGGCGGTGTGAGGCGGCCGATGGGTAGGGTGCAGGTGAGCTGGGTAGCGGTGGGTGATCTGGGAAAGAGGGGGCAGTGCTTCAAGGAGGAAGAGGGGGGTCGAGGTCGGCTGGTGCGACCAGAGTAAGGGATACGAGAGGGGACGCACCAGACTGGAGAGGAGGATAGAAGGCCACGTTCGAGAGGCTAGAGGAAGCTGTATCTGAGGGATGTTTGGGTGCGCTGGGTTGCTGCAGCAAGGAGAGGAGGGTTACGTGTTGGGATACTGTGCTAAATGAGGGAGACCAGCAGGATATTGTGCGAGGTCGACGGGCAGCGATGGCGTGCATGGTCTAGACAGGAGGAGCGGGGCGGGTGCTACGACCATGCGCTACAAGGGAGAATGATCTAGGTCACGTCGAGCCAAGGGGGGTGTCCTGCGCTAGTGAGATGCGACGCATGCAGGGGAGAGGAGGGCTTCCGGCAGGCTGTGCGAGATACAAGAGGAGAGGAGGCCGACATTGTCTACTTTGTGAGGGGAAGGAGGTGGTCAGGAGGGAGGGGCGTGTGCTACGAGGAGCAAGGTTGGGCGATGGGTAGCAAGCAAGCATGAGGGGAGGAGGCGCTGCACCGGGGGAAGTCACGCTGCCAAGTAGGGGAGGTTAGGGGGAAGGCAGAGCGGGATAGGGGTATCCGAAATCCTAAAAAAAGTTAAATAAAAAAAACTAATTAAAATGTAAACAAAATAAAAATAAAAATAAAAATAAAAATAATCATAATAATATTAATAAAAATAATAACAACCTTAATAATAAAATAAATATAATAAATGAATTGATATTATTTTAATAATAAAAAAATTAACAATTTTAGCTTTCATTTAAAATAAAAATATTAAAATTCTTAATAACCATAAAATTTTAAATGATGTAATAAATTAACATTTATTTATCTATTTTAATTATTCAAAGATGAAAAGGCCACACAGTTTCTTGTGTGAAGCCGCGCGGCGTTGTGCTCTGCTCGTGCGTCCGATGAAGTCGAACCCAAGAGACGCACTTTTTATCAAAAACTCATAACTTTAGTCCGGGACTCACCCTGGACCCCAGACAAAAATTATTTAAGGCCACATAAATAATCAAATAAAATAAATGCACAGGTCAGGGTGTGACAATTCTCCACACCATAACATTTTCTACCCCCGAAAAGCCACAACACTATCCAACTGATCGATCAATGCCTAATAATTCCACACAAACATGATCCAACCTCTTAACCCAAGGACATTATATCGACCACCAACGGTACTCAACCTCATTGCCCAAAACGGATCACCAGCAGAGGGGAGGCCTGAAATGGACTCCCCACCCTAAGAATTCAACTAGAAACTGATAACGACTCAAGAGAAAACCCAAAGAGACTCACGGTGGGTCTCCCCACCATAAAAAACCAACCTATACACGAATAAATAGAGAAACCGACTTAGGCCTAAATCATGCCTTACTCAAGCTAGAAAGAACACAAAAAGAACATTTAAACCATTCTCTCCCATCTGGAAGGGATAAGAGTTGAAATAAAAACTCCGCACGAACCAAAAACCCCAACCCCCTGGGTGGGGAGGGAGGTCCCAACGATTGGGTCAATAAAACTACGATGAATAACTACTCACGATCCATCACTTCGGGTAGGAAAAAAAACCAAAGTCACAACTAATTCACATGGGTGGTCCACGTAAGGCCACTAATCGACATCTCACATCTAAAAAGAAACAATTACTGGCATTGCGTGAGGGATAAGTCCATCACTCTATTTGCGACAAAAGAAAATTTACAACCACAAAGAAACCACAAAAAAATGATAAAATTGTCTCATCATGACGATAGAGGCATGACCTTACCCAGACTCCTTAAAATTATTCGGGGTTCTTGACTATGCGCTTGCTTCACTCTGAGGCCTTTTGACTGGTGATTTGATGGATAAAGCATCACCTGTCTCTCAGTTAGGTTATGATAATTCCAATAAGAAATATACACCTTTTGATCTAACAGATGGAAGGACAAAATTTTGAAATAAAACAAATCTTGACACTGAAAAATGGAGTTCATCAAAAGACCCACGACATTGCCATACATGTCAAAACCCAAAACACCATTAGTACACTACAATGATAAGAGATCCATTGCACTATAAGGAAACCTACACATGAAACTTTAAACAAAAACCCAACTGCTCATCACTTCTAAGAACTTCCTCCGTGATGCTTTCTAGAAACCCCCCGATAGAATCGTCATAAGTGACCCAGAAATACACATGCTTGGCAGGGTTTTAGAGCACTTGGGAACGACGGCTTCATGTGACCCAGCTTGCCACATTGATAACACATGAGGATCTCTCACTCCAAAGAGGTTGATGAAATATCCTGAGGCCTTTTGATCCCATGACTTGCTCCATCCACTTTCAACTGATCACTCATATCGTTTCCATAATCTTCACCACTGTTCATAGAGATTGAAGGAGTGAGGACTGCTCTGAGCACTCATTCCATCACAGATCTAACATGAAAATCTTGTATCACCACATCGACAAAAGAAGTTAGGTTGGACTCTGACACCTTCAACTGTAGATCAGGGTGGAGACCCACCTCGAAGCGTCGAGCCTTCATGAGGTCATCTGTTTTATACCCTGAATCATAAGGGACTATCCCCACAAAGCTCTAGAAATATTCCAACATAGATCCATCACCTTGCTACAAACAACACATCTGAATCCCCTTTCTCACCCTTTCTTCTTCAAAGAAATACTGATGAATGAACAAAGTCTTGAAAAACACCCATGTAAGCTCTTGACAGGGCATATTTTGAGACACTAACTTCCACCAAATCCACGGTGGACCCTCAAGAATGAAGGTTACAAAATTGACCTCCAACAACTCAGGAAACTCAATGAGGGTAATGCCCATTTCAATATTCTGCATCCACTCCTCTTATATAGAGGTTTTTGCTTGACCATAAAAGAGAGGTGGATCTACCTTTCGAAACTCAAGCATAAAATACTTAGGTTGATCAAACATACTACGATCATCCATCGAAGCTTCAAAGGAAGATCCACTGGAAAAAAAGAGTCAAGAACCCAATCAAGGCCAACTCAATAAATAAAAATCCTAAAAAACAAACACTGTATATATGACAAGCTCTAAACATAAGAAAATGGTCCATCATAAAATCAAAACATTTCTTTTGAAAAAATCTATAATTTATAACAATATTGGTGGGTTAAACCCTCGCCATTGGAATTATTTAGAGTCTCTCTCATATGCATGTATTCATGACACCCCAGGCATCCATCCACCATACCAAAAATCTGTCCCCATTTTCAACATACCACTATGCATGTGAGCACCCATAGGAACACCAAGTACAAAAACAACATAACTTCATTTTCCAAAAACAAATCATTCATACCAATTCTTTTTAAAACAATCCAAAAATCAAACATGTCATTTAAAACAACCATTTTTTTTTCAAAACCCATTTTTTTCAAATTAGAACCACCCTCAGAAGTCACAGGAGACCCAAAACATCTCAAATAGGGAACTAGTGTTGGTGGGTGACTTCACTCTATGGTTGGAGGCCATATGTCAATCACGTCACCGACATGGAGAGTCTTTTTGGACCATGCCCCTAGTTACACATGGCTTTCCAGGTGACTAAGCATTGTCTTGCACGCTCTCAAAAATATTTATAGCTAAGTGCAGCACAGGGGATGACCTAGGTCGTTCTCTTGAGGAGCTTTTGTGGTTAATAAATCACTACTTCTATTCCACCTAATCTAATTCTTTTTTGTTGTTTAATATTTTATGAAATAAATGTGATTTAATAAAATAAATGAAATTCATAAATCAGAAGAAACTAAAATTTAATTATAAATTATAATGCAATTCTAAACAGAATGTAATTAGGGAAGAAAGGAAGTTCTCCCGAGAGAATATTCAGGGAGCACCTTCATTGGCCAGCTTCAAATATTCTTAGTGTACACACTCCATCGTATGTGTGCACAACTTATTCTACCCCAGTTGTGAATGAAAAGACTACTTAGCGATCACCAATCACACCCTCCATCCACCTCCTCAATCGAGGGAAAATGGTTTTAGATTAAGAATTTAACCTTTAGACAACCACAGTGGGGATTACACCCACTATAAATTATCCTTAGAATTAACTCAAAGAATATTAAGAAGATGGTCTTGGGTTCAAGAACCTGATTATTCCATTGGGATATTCCTCTTATTAGTTACTCATGATCATGATTATTATAGTTCACGATGGTAAGATGAGAGGAAGAAAAGAGGGTGGATCGGTGGACACAAAAATAAAAAAACAATGCATGAATTTATTAGAAATCTAAATTACAATTAAAAACTAAAAATAAAGAAAAGAAATAAAATAAAAAGAAAGGTGGAAGATTTGCAGCCAGCCTCCCTCGGTGGAGATCTCCTCCTTGGTGCCTTGAAGGAATGGATGGAGAATGGGATGCTTTGAGGAGGAGGTGATCGCCTCCTTTTATAGGCAGAATTCGACCCCCGAAGGTTTGAGCGTTTTAGACCCCATTAATGACCTCTTCACGCGTTCCACCCTTCATGAATGATGTACATACATATCTTTTCCGTCTCCTCTCCACATTTCAGCTTATTTGGAAACCGTATGGAGGAGGTATGAATTTTTCATTCTCGGTTTCTGTTTCTGGATTAAGCATCCAGGAAGGTTCCTCCAAAGTAATGTCATTCAATAGCCTTCTTAATGACCTCCAACATCCTCCAAATTTATTTTTGAGACGACCCGATCTGTACTAGAGGTATAACAAGTGCAAACAAATCATTTGGATATGTGTAGGCTACGTTTGATGTCCGTTAAGTTGGGTGGGTCCATGCTGTCCGCCCGGAAAAATTCCAATCTTCAATGATTATTTAGGCCCTTTAGATGACCGAATCAGCTCCTGGTCCAGAATAAAAAAATGAATTAAATAAAATAAGGATTCTAAAAAAAATTTAATCAGAAATTTTGGAATTTTATTTTTCCTTAAATGACCAAAATACCCCTGACGTAATATTCTGTCAAAAATCCAGAATTAGTCGTTTTTCACATTTGGGTTCAAAATAGCACTAAAACCTAAAAACATGATAATTACCCATTAAATAGCACTTTTGTGGGATTATAAACAATGTTTTACAGTATAAAATATATGAAAATGTGAGCTTCATCACTCCCCCACACTTAAACATTGCACTCCTGAGCAATCATCTTACATCCAAATCAAAATCCACACAACAATCAAAAATGAGAAAATATCAATGATTTTATCCGAAATAGAATTCCATCATGTCTCATTTATGAATAATAATTCTATCATTTTCATTTCAATCATTAAAATTTGTTCAACCTCATAAATCAATCTATGAACCAATCACAACCTACCTCACATTGAATTTTATGTCACTCTTCACTCAAGAGAAATTGAATCTAGAGTTATACTCATACTTGAAAATCGCATGTATCACCATAGGTTTGTGAGAATTATCATTTCTACACAGCATGAAACATGAAAATTAATTTAATAATGAGGTATTTAATTAAAGGTTCAAATGATTATGTGGCTTAGGGTCGGTGGTAAAATGATTGAAAAATGTTCCAAGCTAGAAAGAGGAGGTTGAACTTTTAAGTACAATGCATGAATAAATCAAGTGAAAACACAGAAAATTCCTCACTAAATACTGCTTGTAAATGTGAATAACAACCCCACCCCTCTTTATGACGTGGTACATGAGGCAATAAGTGATGATATCATCTAAGTTCTCCTCCTTTTTTTTCAAAGCTCTAGAAAGGCACAACTTTATTTTTTTTCTTTTTTTATGGAGGATGAGCTGAAAATTGAATACAATGAATGAATGAAAATTCATGCCCTTGATTTTTTTGGGAGGGACATGAGTCATAAAAGAATGTACAATGAGGAATTCAAGCTCATCTCCATTTTTTGTTTTCTCTTTTTAGGAGAAATGGATGAAACAAATAAAGCATAATGAAATGATGACACATGCCCAATTATCTTGTTATCCACTGCCCAAAGTATTGACACACACCTCGCATCACCTATAAATGATACACATCCCAATGAATGCACACGAAAGTCCCTTCCCCCACACTCAAACTTGAAATATCCATGCAAAAATACTAAAAGTGCGGGTAGGTAATGAAAAAGTGGCTGGTAATGTGGCTTAAACCTATAAGGCAATTCATGGCATCTAAAGGATTACGAAGGATAAATGTAAAGGGTGGTCTCAAGATAAAATGTGGCTAGCCAAAGAGATGCCTCAATCATTTCAAATACATTCCATGAAATCCAAAGCTTCGAAAGAGAATATTCACAAATTCTGGTTCTCACACAATATTCATGTTTCCCTCAAGAAAGCGTGGGTATTAGGAAGAATATGTAAAAGTGGTTTAGAATACCTCATAGGATTGGAAAAAATATTTTGAGTTAGTTGTTTCATGGTCATGGATTTAAAAAATCAGTCAAACTCATACAAATGATTGACAATCTAATTCAAGAATTTTTTTTTCACATCAACAATCATTTAAAATCCATTATTTCAAAAATCATTTCAACTCTTTATAATCAATTGATGTGTGAATAGTGATAATAATATTCATTAATGCTCAAAAATCCTAAAAAAATGAAAAGAACACAAGGAGAACTAAGCAGGTTGACACTCCCTCACACATAAATTTAACTACCCCTTATTTCAACTCAACAAAATATAAATATAAAGGTAAAAAAATCAAAGGGAAGGAATGATACAACCTGACATTATTTTAGAAGTGGATGCATTGAGTTAAGCTCCTAGAAGAAACCACTTTAAGACTATAAGAAAGTAATAAAAATAAATAAGAAAAAAATAAATAAAAATAATGAGAAAAGGAAAAGAAAAGAGATAATGTTTGGTTTAGACCCCCAAGCGGGTGCTAGGTTTTTACTGCCCCTAGTCAGGCAGTTTCAGTGGATTATCCCCAATAAAAAGTTGGGTGTGGTTTCCTTGAGATGAACCACCACATGTGAGTTTTCCCGATGTCCATGATTAAAACCTGAAAGTAGATAACCCCAAAAAATATTTGAATTTTCCCAACCCCAGAGAAAGAATAAAGAAGAAATTTGATTTTCGAAGTGGGAGGGAATAAAAGATAAGGGTGCTCCCTGTTAACTTCGGTGGTGTCCTCCTCCATGTGATATAAAATTTGATGTATAGGAGGTAGTCGCACCACCACCAGCTTCTCCGGATCTTCTTCCTTGATTACCACCACTTGGGTGGTCTCTTTCATATCATCCATGGTATTCTCCATTTGTGTTGTATCAGAAATTTCAAAGGAAGAGATGTCAGAAAACAATTTAGCTTGAATAAGATTAAAACATAAAGAATTAATAAAGAAATCTTCCCTTTCAAGTAATTCAACTTGGTAATTGATCTCTTCAAGCATGACCATTGGAAACTCAATCTCAGAAGGTGCATCTTCTTCCTTATCTTACAAAGCAAGAGATAGGTAGAAAGTGTCTGATGTTTCATTATTAAGTATGGGAAGATCATGTTTCAAGTTATCTTCAACAAAGTTATTCCAGGATTCTTCCAAAAAATGTTGACCTCCCATCGATGCTTTAGTTGGAATGTTTACTTCTGGGACCTCCTCGAGCAATGGTTGAGTGCGGGATGATGTGATTAATTCTTTTAGTAGCTCCTTCTCACCCTCCTCAGGTTCTTTAGCATAAAAAATGATGGGTGAAATCTCTTCCACCACTCGTTCTGGTTCCGGTTCCGGTTCAGGTTCAGGTTGTTCTTGGGATGCGCGTACATATTCTGCAATCAATTCTATTTGGCCCTCCAAGTTTTTCACTTTATCACTAATCCTATGAAACTGCGCATCTAGTTCATTGTAAAAATTTTCTTGAAGTTGAGATTGATCAGTCCATGCATAATAATCATAATTTGAATGCATCATGAACAAAGAAGATTTTTTTTTAATTTTTGATTTTTTTGTTGTTTTTTTAAATGAAAGGAAAATTATTTACACAATGTGAATAAAAATAGTGAATTAAAACCACTTGGCTCCCCGGAAATGGCGCCAATTTGACGAACTGTTGTCGTGCACGCTCTCAAAAATATTTATAGCTAAGTGCAGCACAGGGGCTGACCTAGGTCGTTCTCTTGAGGAGCTTTTGTGGTTAATAAATCACTACTTCTATTCCACCTAATCTAATTCTTTTTTGTTGTTTAATATTTTATGAAATAAATGTAATTTAATAAAATAAATGAAATTCATAAATCAGAAGAAACTAAAATTTAATTATAAATTATAATGCAATGCTAAACAGAATGTAATTAGGGAAGAAAGGAAGTTCTCCCGAGAGAATATTCAGGGAGCACCTTCATTGGCCAGCTTCAAATATTCTTAGTGTACACACTCCATCGTATGTGTGCACACCTTATTCTACCCCAGTTGTGAATAAAAAGCCTACTTAGCGATCGCCAAGCACACCCTCCATCCACCTCCTTAATCGAGGGAAAATGGTTTTAGATTAAGAATTTAACCTTTAGACAACCACAGTGAGGATTACACCCACTATAAATTATCCTTAGAATTAACTCAAAGAATATTAAGAAGATGGTATTGGGTTCAAGAACCTGATTACTCCCTTGGGATATTCCTCTTATTAGTTACTCATGATCATGAGTATTATAGTTCACGATGGTAAGACGAGAGGAAGAAAGAGGGTGGATCGGTGTACACAAAAATAAAAAACAATGCATGAATTTATTAGAAATCTAAATTACAATTAAAAACTAAAAATAAAGAAAATAAATAAAATAAAAAGAAAGGTGGAAGATTTGAGGCTGCCCTCCCTCGGTGGAGATCTCATCCTTGGTGCCTTGAAGGAATGGATGTAGAATGTGATGCCTTGAGGAGGAGGTGATGGCCTCCTTTTATAGGCAGAATTCGACCCCCGAAGGATTGAGCGTTTTAGACCCCATTAATGACCTCTTAACGCATTCCACCCTTCATGAATGATGTGAATAAATAGCTTTTCCGTATCCTCCCCAAATTTCAGCTTATTTGGAAACCGTATATAGTAGATATGAATTTTTCATTCTCGGTTTATGTTTCTGGATTAAGCATCCAGGAAGGTTCCTCCAAAGTAATGTCATTCAATATCCTTATTAATGACCTCCAACATCCTCCAAATTTATTGTCCAGACGACCCTATCTGTACTCAAGGTATACCAAGTGGACACACATCATTTGGATATGTGTAGGCCACGTTTGATGTCCGTTAAGTTGGGTGGGTCCATGCTGTTCGCCCGGAAACATTCCAATCTTCAATGATTTTTTAGACCCTTTAGATGACCGAATCAGCTCCTGGTCCAGAAGACAAAAATGAAGGAAATAAAATAAGGATTCTAAAACAATTTTAATCAGAAAATTTTGAATTTTATTGTTCCTTAAATGACCAAAATACCCCTGACGTAAAATTCTATCAAAAATCCAGAATTAGTCGTTTTTCACATTTGGGTTCAAAATTGCACTAAAACCTAAAAACATGATAATTACCCATTCAATAACACTTTTGTGGGATTATAAACAATGTTTTACAGTATAAAATATATGAAAATGTGAGCTTCATCACCAGGACATGTGCCTTAGGACTATTAGCCCAAATCCTTTTTTCATATCCCAATAACATAACATTCCATAAAAACCTAAAGAAACTAATTAAACCGAACTTCCTATGAAAAACTGAGGATCAGAATGAGCAAGAGTTTGCGACGCTCTTCCTGTTCCTACCCCTTGTGTCTCGAAAATCCTACTCCATCTACCTTGACATCCCAAATAACAAAGGGAGCTCTAAAAAGTGAGGTCTGTTTAGAGATAACCTCCTTTGATACCATTTTGTCACAAACCAATACGGGTCGAACCTGAAGTGGTCACCCGAGCTGGTCCACGACATGGCCCAAGAGGCGTTCCCGATCCTACCAGGCTGGAAAAAAGCTCTAGGGCATCAACATAGGCTATGGGAACAATTTTTCCCAATACAAATAAATTAAGCAGTAGAAATAAAACAGAGAAATGCAGAATAAATAAATCAAATAAAATAACTAAATGGGAACAAAAGAAGATAAAGCTAACCAAAATCAACATCTTAACTAACACCTGGTGACCCCACGGGTCACTCTCCAACTTAACAATCAAGCGTCTCCCAAGGAGAGCACACTCAATCTGTAGCCTGCACAAACACTAAAAATAGAAAATAGCTATAGTCATGAGTATTAAAACTCAGTAGGCTAGCCCGATATCTATTCCCAATGCACTACCTTTAAAATAAAAGAAACATCATTTGAAGTTTGAACTACAATTTATAAAATTATGTTTTTCTAGGTATATTACTCAAAATAAAAGTACGAACCATTTCCCTTAACAGTTTTCAAATCTAGATTCCTTTGATTAGTGTCAATGAAATTTTAGAAAGGTAAAGTGATGTTTATATTTTCAATTTTGTACAAAGAGGATTAAACACTTTCATTTAAAAACCATTTTTAGAAACCTTATCAAAACAATTTTACCATTTTCCAAGGAAAACAATATAAAAAAATACACAAAAGAAATCACAAAGCAAGGGAAATGTAGGTATACATATAAGAATCATAATCACCACTAAAAGAAATAAAAGTTGAATAGACATGGGTGAACCTAGGAGATCAAGAATAAACCAGAAGACACCAATACATGAGACATAATCCCCATTGTTATGTCACACACGATGAAATAATAACGCCCAACATGCTCAACCATCCTTTCTCAAGAAGGATGAGGGAAAATCTCATAGTAATAAACCCAATATATCCACCTACTATGGGCCACTCATCAATACCATAACCTACCATTGCAATAATCATTCATAGAATATTATCTCAATATGCTAGATTCCCATGTATCAAGTACATGAAAAGGGGGTGATCCAACCGATGCCAGGTGAGCATCCAATCACATAACTATATATATATATAATAATAAGGCACAACATGAAATCACCCCGAGCCACTACATGGTATAACCTCTTGCCTTTAAACTGAACAAGATCCTACGAGCCTCTATGCATGGGCCTCCCAAACAATCAGTCGCAACCAAGGAAGGAGAGTTATCCTAGGAGGGTTTTTTATAAAAATAATTTCATCATTTTCTACAAAGTTCCAAACAACATTAAACACATTTGGCAATCAACATTTTAAAAAAACCAAAGCCAGTTTGAAACCATTTGAAGAGCCCCAAAATATTACTTCACAAGCTACCAATATTTTAAAAAACCAAACCAAAACATTTTATTTTAATTTTTTCCAAATAAACCATAAGAGAAAACTGGGAATTTCATCAAACATGAGGTGTGTAATATATAATAAGAAAATCCTATTTATCATATAATAAGGTATAAAAAACCACTTTTGACCCCAAACATTGAAACCAAGGATTATACATCATTATTTATTAATCAAAAGAGGTTTTAAAAGCATGAAATGAATTAATATTTAATTAAAAAGGAAAGTGCAAAGGGGAACCTACCTCGAGGTCAAAGCTTGACGACGATGCTCCCTCAGAAACGCCCCGTGCAGGTCCTAAAAATTAAAACCGACCCAAAACAATATTTAATTAACAAAACCCATAATCAACCCAAGATAATATATATATATATATATATATATATATCAATTAGAAAAAGGAAATAGGGTATGCCAAAGGAAGGGGGAAAACACACCGGAAAGGGTGTGACACAATGGCAGAGGCAACGTCAGGAAAATGCAGGTTGGTCGTGGAAACACCGATGATGAGGATTGGCCGGAGGAAGGCCGAAGAAGCTGCGGCCACCGAAGATCATCGTGACGGACCATCGGAGGGGGTCCACATGGTTGGATGTGGTCAGAATGGGGCTGTAGGTGAGGGCCTCCAGATAGCGGTGGTGTGGGGAATTTGGTGGACAGGGTGTAGGTGAGCCGGGTAGTGGTGGGCAGTGGCGGGTGAGTCGGGAAAGAGGGGGCGTCACTAAAAGGAGGCAGAGAGGGGTCGAGGTCGGATGGCGCGATAAAAGAAAGGGATATAGTAGGGGTCACACCTGACTAGATAAGAGGAGAGACGACCACATCTGGGAGGCAGGAGGAAGCCAAATCAGAGGGCTGTTGGGGTGTGATGGGTCACTGCGACAAGCAGAGGAGGGATGCTTGTCGGGCTACTGTGCTGAAGGAGGGAGACTGGAAGGCTATTGTGTGAGGTCGACGGGTAGCAGCGACATGCAGAGTCTAGACAGGAGGAGTGGGGTGGCTATTGTGGTCATGCACTGTAAGGGAGAATGAGCTAGGTAACACCGAGCCAAGGGGGGTGTCTTGCGCTAGCTAGATGAGGCACATGCATATGAGAGGAGGGTTCCGGTGGGGTGCCTAGGATATAGGAGGAGAGGAGGCTGGTGCTGGCTGCTGTGCGAGGGGAAGGAGGTAGCCCAGAGGGAGGGGCATGTGCTGTGAGGATCAAGGCTGGGTGATGGGTTGCGGGAAAGCAGGAGGGGAGTAGGCACTGCACAGGGGGAAGTCATGCCGGCAAGCATGGGAGGTTAGGGAGAAGGTAGAGCGGGATATGGGTATCCAAAACCCTAAAAAAGTAAAATAAATAAAAAAACTAATTAAAATTTAACCAAAATAATAATAATAATAATAATAATAATAATAATAAACTTAATAATTAAATAAATATAATAAATGAATTCATATTATTTTAATAATAATTAAATAAAAAAAATTTAGATTTAATTTAAAATAAAAATATTAAAATTCTTAATAACTATAAAAATTTTAATCAATGCAATAAATTTACATTTATTTATCGATTTTAATTCTTCAAAGATGAAAAGGCCATGTAGTTTCTTGAGTGAAGTCACACAGCGTCACGCTCTGCTCGTGCGTCCAATGACGTCGAACCCAAGACACACACTTTTTATCAAAGACTTAGAATTTTAGTCTGGGACTCACCCCAGACCTCAGCAAGAAATTATTTAAGGCCACATAAATAATAAAATAAAATAAATGCATAGGTCGAGGTGTGACATAAGGACTCACCGACACATCGACCTACCGACAAAAGGACCTACCAATAGCAGGAATCACCGACACGTTGACCTAACGATAGAAGGACCTACCGATAGAAGGACCCACTGATAGAAGGACCTACTGAAAAATCAAACAACCGATAGAATAACCTATCAATATAATGACATATCGATCAATAATTAGAAATTTTTCTTTACACATAAATTCAGAAATAATTCTCATGATCATATTTATGAAACTGAGTACTTTCTATTATATTAATGACCATGTTTGTATTTTGTAAACATTGTCAGAGACCAGTACCAGGTACGAGGAAGACCTCATGTTGTGGATCATTCCTATTGTCGATATCTAAAGTATATAAATAAATCACCTGAGAGAAAAATCTTATCAACCATATAGAGAGAAATTTAGAAGTGGAGGAATACATATATGAACAAAACAATAATTCTTTCTAGCTATGAATAATAAAGTATTTGTTGTGAACCAAAAATCCCAACATCCTTGCAGTAACAAACCCTAGTGAATAACACCATAGTGGAGCATCTCAACTCACTGGAAACCTAAACACAAATATTCCATGACACTTTGTTTTTGGTTTTTGTTTCTAGAAGTGGACTCAAGCTTCATATATACTGCACCTAAGTAGTCTACAAGCTTCAAGCACATCACACAAATCATTCTAAACATTTTCTTATTATTTATGCTCTATTGTGCACATTCTTACTATTATTTCAAGAATTTTGTGTGTTTGTATCACAAACACATACTATTTCACAAGATAAAATAGAGGATACAAGATATCCTTACTCATTCATCTTTCTAAACCATTTTTATCCCACATATAACTATAGAAGAAGTCCTTATGTTGCCTGGCTGTATTTTTCTTCCCATGAATAACTGTGGTAGAGGTCTCGTTGACCTAGAAAACATTTTGTGATGTTGTGAGCCTGATATAGGGTGTGCATCAAGTTTATTAATATAAAATTCTTGGTGGAAGGTAATAACCAATTGGAGAGGATTATGTCTCCACTTGAGACTGGACTTCTGGTTTTTATCCGCTGCATTATTTCAAATTTATTTTTCTTAGTTTTCACACATATTTCAAAAAACTAAATATTACTCTGATAGTTAATCTTAGATAGTTTTTATAAATATATTTTATTTAGTAAATTACTTTTAAAAGTTATATAAATCATTCAAATTACTGTAACTGAGAATTAATAAATATTTCAAGAAATTAATTTAACATTAAAAAATCTTATAAATATGCTACTTAGGTTAACTAGGATATTTAAATTTTACATTTTGGGAAGTATTAAATAGGGTTTTTAATAAAATTTTCATAGGAACTCAATTCACCCCCTCTTGAGTGTCCCCCTCCAACCAAAATTTGGTATCAAAGGATCGTCTTTAATTTTCTATTTTAAAAGTTTTCAAAGATTTTGTTAAATCTTTTCAACTTTTATTTTAGTTTTGTTTTAAAGATATATAAACTTATGTTAATTAAATTTTTTTATCTCTTTAAAAACCTATTCTTTATTATTTATTGTGGATAATATATTTGAAGATTATGCTACCAAAAAACCTCCATTTTAAAATAAATAATTATGATCAATGGGAAATTAAGATGAAAATTCATTTAAAAAGTATGAGTTTTAAAATTTGGTCTTCCATTATAGATGAATATAAGATTCCTACTGCTGCCCAAAATACATGGGATGAACCAACCAAGGAAGCTTATAACAATAACTACAAAGCTATGAATGCCTTATATTGTTATTTAGGAGATGAAGAATTCAATAGGATTTCTACATGTAAAATTGCCCATGAAATTTGGGATACTTTAGCTATTTAACATGAAGGAACCAATAATGTTATGAAAATGAGACTCAATACATATACTATTAAATATGATAACTTCAGAATGAAGCCCGATGAACCTATATATGATATGTATCTATGGTTTAATGAAATTGTAAAAACTATTCTCTCTCTAGGAAAGGAAGTTACAACTAAGGAAAAAATCATGATAATTCTCATATGTCTATGAGACATATGAAGGGGAACCTCAGTGTAAATTAGAGAATACTGTGATATCAGAAAATTGCCTGTAAATGAGATGATAGGTAAAATGATGATGTACGAGGAAGAATTGAATGTCAATAAAGAGAAGGGTGATGAACCCAAGATAAATTCAGTGGATTTTAAGACAACTACGTCTAAACACAATTTATAGAAGAAGGAAAAAACTCATTCTGATAGTTCAAGCAATGACGAATCACCATCTGACAATGATGAGGAAGTGGGTCAATTAGAGAGGAGGATTAAAATATTCTATATAAAGAAGAAGTTCTTTAGTAAGCCCATCTAAAAACGAAAGTAAGGCTATAAGGGAAATTGGAAAAAGAACTGGAATAGAGGTGATAACTTTAATGAAATAGTCTATTATGAATGTAAGAGAAGAGGACATGTAAAGGATAATTGTACTAAGTTAATGTTTATGAAGAAATATGAGGAAAAAGATAATAGGTATAAGAAGGAAATGAAGGCTACCTAGAGTAAGGATATATCTAGTGAGATAGAGTCTTCACATGATGATAAAGGTGAAAAAGATAACATGTGTTTCATGAAAAACACTTCCAAGGTAACCCTTGAATATCTTATACAATATTCTTACTATTCTAGAGATGAATGTGATTTTAAAAACATGAATAACAAGGAAATGTTTGATTACTAAAAAATTTCTTAGGACACATGAAATAAATTAAAATATAAATATAAAGTTTCGAAGAAACACCATGCTCTCACTTATACTATAAAATTTGATCTTACTATAGAGAAATAGAAAAATGATCAATTGATTAAAGAAAATAATGAAATTAAATTATCAAATGAGTATTTAAAAAGGGATATAGAAAAGTTTACCAATGGAAAGAATAGTCGTACTAAAATTCTTGGAAAACGGGTTTCACCAAAATATGATACTGGTATAGGTTATCGACTAAGAAAAAGAAACTTTATTAAAAATAATTTTGTGTCAAAATCTAGAAAATTAGGCTTTGTACCTAGATTTGAAAAATATGATGCACATTCTAGCAGTGGACAATCTTTTACTAATTCTAGTTTTTCGAAACCAAATAAAGTTTATTTTTACAATACTTTACAAACTGATTATAGGAAACCCATGAAGCAAGTATGGGTTACCAAAGCAATAACTACTAATATTACTGGACCCAAGTAGGTCTGGGTACCAATTTGTTTTCTGGTTTGAATTGTCTTTGAAGGAATATATCTTGAAGAGGTCGTACAAAATCTTATGGTACTTGGATAGTGGATGTTCAAGACACATGATAGGGGACTACTCAATCTTCAAGAATATTATAAATATTGATGTTAGTCATGTCACTTTTGATTAAAATTCTAAAAGAAAAATAATTAGACTTGGCCAAATCAGTAACACTAATTCAATTTTAATTTCCAAAGTACTTTTTTTGATGGATTGAAGTACAATATGCCCAGTATCTCTCATTTATATGATTATGGTTTCAATATTAAGTTTAAAAATGATGCATGTAATGTTTTTATTTCTAAAAATGAGTTATTATTTATTTATTTTAGAAATGATAATGTTTACGTTATGAATTTGGATTCATTAGTTTCTCAAAATGTTTCTTTTTTAAGTGTCTTTCATAATGAATATTGGATTTTGAATAAGAGATTAGACCACTGTAACACTCACTCACTTAGAAATCTTATAAGGAATTATTTATTCAAGGATCTACCCAAGCTAGAATTTCTAGACAATAAAGTCTACAATCCTTGTCAAAATGGAACATTACACAGAATATCTTTCAAACCAAAGAAATAATTTTAAACTTCTCAACCATTTGAGTTGGTTCACATGGATTTATTTAGACTATCTAGAGTTTCAAGTCTTAATGGGAAGCACTATGCATATGTTCTTATAGATGACTTCTCTAGGTATACTTAGACTTTTTTTACCTCACAATAGTGAAGTTAATTCTTACTTCAACAAGTATGATAGATCTATAGAGAACCTAAGTGGTCTTAGAATTAAATCCTTAAGAAGTCACCTTCACCGTGAGTTTGATAACCAATATTTTTATTCTTTTTGCTCAAAAAATGGCTATATTAAAAACTTATCTTCTAATAGGACAACCTAGCAGAATGGAGTTATAGAAAGAAGGAATAAAACCTTACAAGAAATTTCCCAGACTATACTTAATGAGTATGACATACATTTTTATTTTTGAGCTGATGATGTCAATACAAATTGTTATATAATTAATAGAGTCTCAATCAGACTAATTCTTAAGAAAAATCCCTATGAGAAATGAAATAATAGGAAAACCAGAGTTGGATACTTTAAAGTTTTTAGTTGCAAGTTTATATTCTCAATACTAATGAAAATCTTGAAAAAATTTCGTCCAAAAGTGATGAAGGTATTTTACTAGGTTAATCAACCTCAATTAAATCCTATAGAGTTTTTAATAAAAGAAACAAATGTGTAGAAGAATCTATACATATCAAATTTGATGAAATAAATCCACTTGAACCTGAAACCCCTATTTAAAATACTGAGGATGATCTATCCAATATGGAAATAAATTCTAGACCCCATAACCCAACTTTTAAGTGATCTGTTAAATCCTCCAGTTCTGGAAAATCTCTAGACTCTGACCATAGTGAACTTGAACCTATAGATGACCCTAAAATAACTAGTCTTTTTTTCTAGATATGTAAGAACCCTTAAGAACCATCCCTTAGATGCTATAATTGGAGACTTAGATAAAAATACACATACTATAACTTCTCCTAGGAACGAGGTTGAACATAAATCCTTCTTGTCACATCTTAAAACTAAAAACATTAATGATGCAATCAATGAGTAATTTTGGGTGATTATGTGCAAGAAGATTTGAATCAGTTTGAAAGAAATAAAGTTTGGAAACTAGTGGATATACCTAAAGACACCTTGACTATAGGCACTATGTGGGTCTTTAGAAACAAAGTAGATGAAGTAGGCACTATAGTGAGTAATAACGCTAGAATAGTTGGAAAACGATATAGTCAGGAGGAAGGCATTGACTATGAAGAAATCTTTTCACCAATTTCTAGAATTTAAGCCATTATAATCCTAATAGCATATGCAACTCATCTTAATTTCAAACTATATCAAATGTATGTTAAAAGTGATGCCTTAAATAGGTATATTGTTGAGGATGTTTTTGTTTAACAACCCCCAGGTTTTACAAACCATAATTTTCCAAATCCTATTTTTAAGTTAACAAAGGATTTATATGGTTTAAAACTAGTTCCAAGATCTTGGTATGATTGGATAAATACTTTTCATATTTCTAAAGGTTTTAAAAAAGTTATAAATGATCCTACTATATTTATAAAAAGATTTTCTAAAGATGTTTTTGTAGTTCAAATCTATGTTGATGATTTTTTTTGGATATTCAAAGAACTCTTTATGTATTGATTTTTCAAAAATGATGCAAAGTGAATTTGAAATTATTTTAATGTGAGAACTCATATTATTTCTTGGATATTAAATATTATAAAATAAATATGTTATTATTTTTAATAAAAGTAATTATAATAATGATATTTTAAAAGTTTTCTGGATTCTATAGTACAAAAAATACTGCCAATGAGACTGTACCCAAGTGGTACAGGCTCCTGCTTTTCATCCAAAAGAACCAGGATTGAATCTGGGTAGGGATGAATTTTCAAGTACTGTAGCATCACTGTAGTAGGAAAATATAGTAGTACTGTTGAAGGGGCATAACTATAGAATTAGTGACACTATTGTAGTAGAGGCACTATAGTAGGAACTGTAGCAGTGACAGTACTATAGAAGGTATTATAGAAACATGGGTACTATAGAAGTATTGTTCACTAAAGGGCCCTTTGGGCCAAAAAATGAGCTTTCAAGCCTTGTATTCAGGCCACATGGCCTTGGGCCTTCGGGACATGTAATGGGCCTCCCTCTACCTAGTGAAAAGAGGTATTTTCTTTAATTATAAAATGAGGATTTGACCCCAACCTTTAAAAAATAGTACAAAAAGTAGTAATAATCTAAAGAGTACAACCTATAAGTTGGACCTTAATGAAAATGGTAAATATATTGATCAAATAAATTATAGAGTGTTGATTGGAAGTCCACTTTACTTGACTTCTAGCCGACATGATATTATGATTAGTGTATGTATGTGTGACCATTTTTAAGAAAACCCGAAATAATATCATTTAAATGATGTTAATTATTTTTTCAGATACCTCATGTATACTACCAACTTAGGATTGTTTAACCCCAAAGGGCAGCATTTGATTTTTTTAGTTATTTAGAGGCTTATTTTGGTGGTTGTAAGTTAGATAGAAAAAGAACCTCTAGAACATGTCACTTTTTAGGAAAGTATCTAGTATCATGGTTTCGTAAAAAGTAGAATTATATTTCATTATCTAATTATGAGGATAAATACATAGATGCTAGTAGTTGTTGTGCTTAGATGTTGTGGATGAAATACACTTTTCTAGATTATTGATATCAGTTTATACATGTACTAATAAACTATGACAATACATGTGCTATTAACATATAAAAAAAATCCATTTTCTCAATCTAGAACAAAACATATTGATGCAATACATCACTTTTTGAGATATCTTTACCAAAAAGGAGATATAATTCTTGAATTTATTATCATAGATCATCATCTTGATGATATATTTAATAATCCATTAAACTATGAAATAATGAGTTACATTATACATGAATTAGGGATGATTGATTTTTGTGGAACTACTATTACTAACTCTCCAGTAAAACTTAGTTTGGATGTATCACCCATAAGACCCTGGTAATGTCTCACAAATAGTGTCATGCTGACAATGTCATGCCTACATTGACAATGTCATGTTAACAATGTATTTCCGACATCGATAGTGTCATGTTGAAAATTTCATGCCGACACCGATAGTGTCATGCTAACAATGTCATGTTGACACCAATATTGTAATGTTGAAAGTGTTATGTTGACAATGTCACGCTGATAGTTTCTTACAGACACAGATGAGTCTCACCAATGACCACTCACTGATAGATCTTATTGACTACTTTTATTCTTTTTCAAAATGATTTTGTTTTACTTATTTCTTTTTATTTGACCTATATTACTTGATTTAGGGCTTATAAAACCCTAAATGATAAAATCAAGTCAATATTACTTACTTATTACTCTCGCTCTTCCACTCTCTCACTCTTACCCTTAAGATCTCTTTACCTTTGTCATTTTCACCTTCTTACATACAGCCGAACCCTCAATATGGTTAGAGCAAAACAATTCTTAGAAGGATCTAGAGATGAGTCAAAACCCAGAAAGAGATAGAAAGGATAATCAAGAAAGTCTAAGCCCATTCATCCAGGACATTAAAACCATGTGGTAATTCCTGAAAGATAAGTTCACCCAAAATGGTTATTAAAAAGTAAGTCTCTCTTATTATATGTGCTAAATATGCAAGAATGGTTTTACTAGTTCTCAAATAATGAAATAACTTATTACCTCAGACTGGTATATGAATTTTATCTTCATTCTGAGTTTATTCTGTAAGGGAGTGATATGTAAGGGATTAAATCTATGGTGAATGGAAGAAGAGTATTTTTTTCTTTCAAGGCATTGGGAAGAAGTTATGAAAGTACCTCATGAAGGTATTTATGATGACTATCAAGGGATTACTCCTCCCAAAAGTGATTATTTTTCTATGCAAAAACTTTGGGTGAGCTAACTGGTAATGCACAACATAGAAGACCAATTTCTGCTGAATTGGATGGTGAAAGAAGGCTATTATTCATGTTTATCCATCACTAGTTGTGTCCTAGCAATGGGTAATTTTACTCACTCAAGAATCAATATGTGTAAATGCAATATTTTCTGATGAAATTACATAAATTAAATTTGTGTAGATATTTGATAGTCGACATAAGTGAAATGATAAAGCATTATTGCAAGAAAAAATTCTCTATTTTACCCAATTATGATATCTTCCATGTTAAAAGATAAAGGATATGAAAGTTAAGATAAAGAATCAATCTCTTATTGTAGTGGTATCTTCCTCAATAAGGATATTTTCAAGAGAATGAGAATAAATTGGAATCCCTAGAAGAGGGAGTTGGTTGGAGATGATGATAAATTATATGATAATTTCAACCCTTTTGACCCTCTTTCTAGGCCAAGAGATGTAGTTGATCCTAGTCTCCCACCAGATACTATGGTTTTCTATTCTGATGAAGCAGAATTGTCTAAAATTGGTATATAAACTGAGTCTCCTATATATGATTGGAGTGACCCTGATATTGGTGAAATTTATAAGAGGATGAATTTTGGACCCACTAGTCCACCTCTATCTATACCTTCCAAGGAACCTATTATAGCTCAGGATGATGATGATGAGACTGTGGAATTAAAAAGTATGGAGTACAAAATCCAATCCAATGGTTCAGATGAGGAAACTGTAGAAAAAGAAGAAAATAGTGGGGAATAGGAAATTGGTAGTGAAGTTGAAGCTAATTTCAATCAGAAAGAGGATAAATAATTTGGTGATAAAAGTGGAAATTATGAAGGAGATGAAGATAAGAAGAAAAGTGGTGGAAGTTATAGTAGTTCGGATTATCCTGGTGATTATCAAGCTACAAATGAAGTACCCATTGGTGTTGTGGATCAAGAACATTTTATTTAACCTCCTCAAGATAGTGGAGAAGAAAGGGTAGTAGTTGAAGTTCATGATGAAGTAGAATCATAGGAACCCCTATACCAAGATTAGTTTATGCAAGAAGGATACATCTAATTGAGGGGTATCCTCAAGACAAGAAAGTGAGATTTGATAAACTCACTCCTTTTTATGCTAGTGTGGTATCTGAATGGGAAAAGAATCCTTGTTATATTGCTCTCAGTTTGGATTATTCTGACTCAGATGCTGAGGATGGTGTAGTTGTTCCAAGGATACCAGTAGTTGAGGAACTTGTTAATTCTGAGACACCTCCAGTAGTTTCATTTGTTTCTGCTCCTGCACCTCTAGTGACTTCAGTACCTAGTTACTATGTCACCAAATCTAATTTTTGAACATTTAAGGAAGATATGATCTCTCTTATTAGAGCTCCATCCTAGCCTCAAAAATCTCATGTCCCTACTCTAGGTGAAAAAAATGTTTTTGTTATGATAGGAGGAATGATTTCTCAAGTGTAACCTAGTCTGATCCATGTTGTTGAAACTATAGTGAAGGATAAATAGAGCATGAGAAATGAGTTGACTAAAATAGTTTCAGCTATAAAAATAATGACTATTGAATACAGAACATCCTTGGATAAAGTTATAAATAATTACAAAGAAGTAGTTTCTAGAAATGATACTGCTCAACCACAAACCCATGATATTGATATATATCAGCTGAGATTGGAACTCAGAGATATAGTGAAAGGCTCATCTAGATAAACAGTTCTAGTTACACACCCTACATACATTGAGATGATCGAGAATGTGATTAGAGAAAAGAATCAAACAATGATGGGTGGCACTGAACAAGAGAGTCTCTCCATGACTATCAAGAACTGTGATCACATATATGACATGGTGTGATTCTATACTAAAGGTTCTACAACTTTACAAGAAGAAATAACCAAGAAAATGGATTTTTATTTGAAGAGAATTTACATCAATCATCAGCTCACTAGCCACTTCTAGTATTTAGTTGGGAATATGAGAATTCCTCTAGTGATACAGGATTTCAGAGATCATGTGAAGCTACTTAAGGATTTTACTCCTATTCTTGAGAAGTTTTTATAAAACAATAAATATTTCACCAAGGATATGGAATTTTTTGGAAATCATATCATGGATTTCATAAACCTTATCAAGCCTTATATTCATGTTTAAATTACTATTGTTGTTGTACCTACTTTCAAACCTCTCAAACCATCTCTCTAATCTACTACCTCTCCTACTATCTCATTTCCTTCTTAGTCACTATCTCCGGCTCAAGATTTGAAGTAGATCCATCCTATCATTGTTTGGGAGATTACTGGCCCTCCTGCCTTCTCTAGCCCAAGCTTGACCCCTTCAGTGTTTTATGGAGTTCCTATTCCTACTTTCAGAATTCAATATGAGCCCCTAGCCACCACTTCTACCTCTACTGATCTTACCCCTACAGTTTCTGATAAGTGAAAGGCAGAGATGAAATACTCTCTGAAGAAGAAGTAGTTTGGATCACTTGTTTGATAGGGATTCCTTGTTGAAATTTTTGTTATGTTCTTCTCAATGTACTTTGACTTAATTATCAAATTCAATTTATCTTCATTCCTTTATTTGTGATCTGATTATTTATATTCTTATTTAATCTTTATTATTTTCTATCATTTACTCTTTTTGATAATACCAAAAGGGGAGAAAGAATTATACATTATTCTATGTTCGGATAATATGAAAAAAGAAAGGGAAAGAATGCTTTATCATTTTTAAGAAAAATAGTAAAGGGGAGATAGTAAGTATAATGCCTAATTTGTTCATTATGAATCAATTTATTATTCTTTATAATGACAATGATTTGTGATCATCAAAAAGGGGGAGATTTTTGGACCTCTCCAATTTTAATGCTCACAAATCATGTGAAATCATGATTAATCATTTCTTATGTTTTAAGTTAAAATATGATTAATTATGATTATATTTGTTTAAATATAAGTTTAATATTCTGTTAATATAAGATAGAAAAATAGAAAAAATGGCTAAGCATGATTCACTAATATTATGACTCACTAACATAAGAATGAGTCACTGATATAAGTATGAGGTACCGAAACGTTGAGTCATCGATACAAGTCTGATTCACCAATTGTATGACTTACCAAAATACCAACTCACCAATAGTAATTACTCACCAACATAGGACATACCGATGGAAGGACTCACCAACACATCAACCTATTGACAGAAGGATCTACCGATAGAAGAAAACACCGACATATCAACCTACTGACAGAAGGACCTACCGACAAAATGACCTACAAACAAAAGGACCTACCAACACATCAACCTACTAATAGAAGAACCTACTGAAAAATGGCCTATAATCAAAACATAGAAAATTTTATTTATAATTAAATTCAAAATTAATCCTAACGGTCATATTTATAAAAATTAGTACTATCTATTATATTAATGACCCTGTTCTTCTTTTTTAGATATTGTTGGAGAACAATACGATATAAGAGGAAGCCCTAAAGTGGTAGATCATGCCTATTGTCGATCTCTGTAGTATATAAAGAAATCACCTAAGAAAACAATCGTAGTAACCATATAGAGAGAACTTTAAAAGTGGAGGAAAACATATATTAATAGAACACTCATTATTACTAGCTGTGAAGAAGGAAGGATTTGTTGTAATCCAAAAATCCCAACATCCTTACCATAACAAATCCTAGTGAAAAACAACATCTAGGATCATCTCAACTCACTAAAAACCAGAACAAAAATATTCCACGACACTCTGTTTTTGGTGTCTATTTCCAGAAGTGTAATAGAGTTTCACATATGATGCACCTAAGATGTCTAGAAGCTTCAAACACATGACAAAAATAATTCAAAACATTTTCTTATTATTTCTGCTCCATTGTGTACATTCTTACTATTATATCGAGTATTGTGTGTGTCTATATCACAAACACATACTGTTTCCTGATCTAATCTAGTAGATAGAAGATATACTCATTCATTCATCTTTCTACACCATTTTTCTCCCACATATAACTATGGAAGAGGTCATTTTGTGTCTTGGTTTTATTTTGTTTCCCATAAATAACTGCTGTAGAGGTATTTTTATCTTGGAAATCCATGTGTGCTGTTGTAAACCCTAATCTAGGATGTGGTTCAAGTTTATTAATATAAACTGATTGGTTTAAGGTGATCACCAAGTGGAGAGGATTAGGTCTCTTCTCGATATTGGACCTATTTTTTTATCCACTCTATTTTTCCAAATTCATTTTTCTTAGTTTTGACACATATTTTATAAAACATAATATTACTATGATATTTAATCTTAGTTAGTGTTTATAACTATTTTTTATTTTTTAAATTAATTCAAAAGTTATATCAATCATTCAAATTTCTATAACTGAGAATTAACCAATATTTTAAGAAATTAATTGAACATTCAAAACTTGTATAAATATGATACTTAGGTTAACTGTGCTATATAGATTTTAAATTTTGGGGAAGTTTTAAATAAGGTTTTTAACAAAAATTTTGACAGGAACTCAATTCACCCCCCACTTGAGTGTCCTAGTCCGACCAACATTTGGTATCAATAGATTGTATTTAATTTTATATTTTAAATGTTTATAAATATTTTTTGAAATATTTTCAATAGTGATTTTAGCTATGTTTTGAAGATCTATGAATTTCTGTTAGATCTAAATTTTTAGCCCTTTAAAAACCCATTCTTTATTTTTTATTATGGATAATATACTGGAAGGTGATGCTACCCAAAAACCACCATTTTTCAATGGAACTAATTATTCTCAATGGAAAATTAAGATGAAAATGCATTTAGAAAGTATGGGTTTTGAAATTTTGTCTTCCATTATAGATGAATATAAGATTCCTGCTACTATCGGAAATACATAGGAGGACCCAACCAAGGAAGATTATAATAATAACCACAAAGCTATGAAATCCTTATATTTTTCTTTAGGAGATGAAGAATTCAATAGGATTTCTTCATATAAAACAACCCATGAAATTTGGGATACTTTTTTTGTTTTATATGAAGGAACCACTAATGTTAAAAAAATGAGAATCAATACATACACTATTAAATATGATAAATTCAAAATGATTCCTGTTGAACCTATAACTGACATGTATATAGGTTTAATGAAATTTTAAATACTATGATCTCTCTGGGAAATGAAGTTATAGCTAAGGAACAAATCATGTGAATTCTCATATGTATACCAGATAGATGGAGGGGGACCTCAGTGTTAATTAGAGAATCCCATGATATCAGTAAGTTGCCTATAAAGGAGCTAATAGGTAAGCTAATAATGTATGATGAATAATTAAAGTTTGAAAAAAAGGAGGATGATGAAACAAAGAGAAATATAGTGGCTTTCAAGAGCACTACTTCTAAACATAAAGAAATGAAAAAGGCAAAAACTCATTCTAAATGTTCAAGAAATGAAAAATCGCCATCTAACAGTGATGATGAAGTGACTTAATTAGATAGAAGGTTTAAAAAATTCTACAGAAAGAATAAGTTCTTTAGGAATCCCATTTATATATGAAAGTATGACTACAATGGAAATTGAAAAAAAGAAAGGAATAGAGGTGATAAATCTAATGAAATAGTCGGTTACGAATGTAATAGAAGAGGATGTTTAAAGGGTGACTATCCCAAGTTAAATTATAAGAAGAAATATGAGGAAAATATAAGAGGTATAAGAAGGAAATGAAGGCCACCTGGAGTGACTCTAAGGATAAATCCAGTGATATAAAGTCTTCACATGATGATAAGGGTGACAAAGCTAACATGTGTTTCATGAAAAACACTTCTGAGGTAACCCTTGAAACTCCTATACAAAATTCCTAATATTTTAGAGATTAATATTATTATGAAAACATAGCCAATGAGGAAAATTTTGAGTACTTTAAATTTATTTAAGACACATTCAATGAATTAAAAGATAAATATAACATTTTAAGGAAACAATATTTTCTCATTTCTACTGTTAAATATGATCTTACTATAGAGAAAGAGAAAAATTCTCAATTTATTAAAGAAAATAATTAGATTAAATTATCAAACCAACAATGAAAAAGGGACATAGAAAATTTTACCAATGGAAAGAACACTTTTACTCAAATTCATGGTAAAAAGGTTGAACTAAAATATGCTACTGGTATAGGTTATCAACTAGAAATAAAAAACTTTGTTAAAAATAATTTTTTGTCAAAATCTAGAAAATTATGATTTGTACCTATATTTGTAAAATCTGCAGAAAGTTCCGACAATGAACAATCTTTTAATGCTTCTAGTTTTTCTAGACCAAATCAAGTTTGTTTTCCAATACTTTACAAACTATTTATAGGAAACACATGAAGCAAGTATGGGTTCCCAAATATTTAATTACTAATATTACTGGACCCAAGAAATTTTGGGTACGAAAACTTTTTCTTGTTTGAATTGTGTTTATAAAAAGCATGTTTGAAGAGCTCCTATAAAGGATTATGGTGCTTGGTTAGTAGATGTTAAAGACAAATGATAGGGTAATACTCAAGCTTCAATAATATTATAAAGATTTATGATGGGCATGTCACTTTTAGTGACAATGATAAAGATAAAATAATTTCCCTTGGCCAAATTGGTAACACTAATTTAATTTTAATTTCCAAATGACTTTTTGTCGATGGATTAAAGTAAAATCTGCCCAGCATCTCTCAGTTATGTGATGATTGTTTCAATGTTAAATTTGAAAAAGATGAATATAATGTGTTTTATGATTCAAAAACATATCCATGCACTGAGAGGGATCTTGGTTCAGTAGGTGGCACCAACCACAAGTTTTAAGCTGAATTTTGATGGTTCTTACATGCTAGGTATTATGCGAGGAGGAGGGGTGGTTTGTGATGCTTGGGTGAGTGTTCTTCTTTCCTATTCTGCATACTTTGGGAGGGGGAAATCAATTCAATTAGAATCCAATGCTATATATATGGGTCTTGTATTGTGCACCCATAAAAATATTAATCCTAGCCAAATTGAAACTGATTCATTAATTATTCATAAAGAAATTCATGGTAAAATTCCAGCTCCGTGGCTGATATCCAATTCTATCAGGAAGTGAAAATCAAGCCTCAACAACACCAACATTCGGGTTATTCATTTAGGGAAGGAGGGATACAAATTGGATGTCATCTTTCTTAATTGGAGGTGGCTGATCAAGGCAATTACGTCATTTGTTTTTAAAGTTCTCTTTAGCTGGATCTAGAGGGGGTTAATTTGATTAGGGGGATCAATTCGATCTTCATTATTTTAGAACCCCTACCACGTTTTTCTTTGACTTCTTTGTTTTAGTTTTTCTTTCTATTTAATAAAAATGAAATGTTGATGATGCATACAATGTGTTTAATTCTAAAAATGAGTTAGTATTTACTAATTTTAGAAATTATAATGTCTATGTCATGAAATTGGATTCTTTAGTTTCTCAAAATGATTTTTTCTTATGTGTCTTTCATAAAGAATCATGTATTTGGAATAGGTTATTAGGCCACTATAACACTAACTCACTTAGAAATATTACAAGGAATGGGTTAGTCATGGATCTACCCAAGCTAGAATTTACAAACAATAAAGTATACAATATTTTTCAAAAGGGAAAACAACTCAAAATATCTTTAAAACCAGAGAAATAAGTTTCAACTTCTCAACCACTTGAGTTGGTTCACATGGATTTATTTGGATCATCTATAGTTTCCAATATTAATGGGAAGCACTATATCTATGTTCTTGTAGATGACTTCTCTAAGTATACTTGGACTTTATTTTTAGATCACAAGATTGATGCTTGTTATTACTTCACCATGTATGCTAGATTTGTAGAGAACCTAAGTGGTCTTAGAATTAAATCCTTAAGAAGTGACCATGGACGTGAGTTTGAGAACCAAGAGTTTTAATATTTTTTCTCACAAAAAGGTTATAGTAATAACTTCTCTACTCCTAGGACACCCCATCAGAATGGAGTTATAGAAATAAGGAATAGAACCTTACAAGAAATAGCTCAGACTATGCTTAATGGGTATAACTTACCTATTTATTTTTGGGATGATGATATCAATATATCTTTTTATATAATTAATAGAGTATTAATTAGACCAATTATTAAGAAAAATCTCTATGATCTATGGAACAATAGGAAACCCAAAGTTAGCTACTTTAAAGGTTTTAGTTTCAAGGTTAATATTCTCAATACTAAGGAAAACCTTGAAAAATTTTCATCCAAAAGTGATGAAGGTATTTTCCTAGGTTATTAATCCTCTAGTAAATCTTATAGAGTTTTTAATAAAAGAACCCAATGTGTGGAAGAATCTATACATATAAAATTTGATGAGTAGATCCACATGAACCTAAAACCCCTCTTGAAAATATTGAGGATGATCTGTCCAATATAGATATAAATTATAGACCCCTTAACCCTACTGTTAAGAAATATGTTAAATCCTCTTGTTCTAGAAAATTTATAGACTCTGACCATAGTGAACCTGAACATATATATGACCTTGAAATAACTATTCCTACATTTTTTAGATATGTTATAACCCTTGTTGCTAATCATCTTAGACTTACGTTTAATAAGTCAACTGTAACCTTTTTTAGATATGTTATAACCCTTGATGCTAATCATCTTAGACTTATGTTTAATAATTCAACTGTAACCTTTGATGCTTAATCTGTTTTTCTGTAGGGTTCTCACTTCCCCCATAAAAGTGTTTTGAAAATAAAAAATTTATTTTGGAGGATAACCCTTAATAACCATCCCTTATAAGATATAGTTGGAGAGTTAGATAAAGGGACACATACTAGAGATTATCTTAGTAACCAGGTTGAACATCAAGCCTTCTTATCACATCGTGAACAAAAAAACATTAAGGATGTAATCAATGATGAATTTTGGGTGATGGATATGCCAGAGGAGTTGAATCAGTTTGAAAGAAATAAATTTTGAAAACTGGTGGATAGACTTAAAAACACCTTGACCATAGGCACTAAGTGGGTATTTAGAAACAAAGTAGACGAAATAGGCCCAATATTAAGGAATAAGGCCAGTCTGGTTGAAAAAGGATATATTCAAGGAAAATTCATTGACTATGAAGAAACCTTTCTACCAGTTTCTATACTTGAAGCCATTATAATCCTGCTAGCATTTGTAGCTCATCTCAATTTCAAAATATATCAAATGGATGTTAAAATTGAATTCTTAAATGGATTTATAGTTGAGGATGTTTTTTTGAAATACCCACAGGTTTTACACACCCTCATTTTCCAAATCATGTTTTTAAGTTATCAAAGGATTCATATGGTATACAATAGGCTCCACGAGCTTGGTATGATAGGCTAAGTACTTTTCTTAATTAAAAGGTTTTTAAAAAGGTATAGATAATCCTACTCTCTTTATAAAAATAATTTCTAAAGATGTCTTATTAGTTAAAATCTATGTTTATGACATTTTGTTTTGTATCTTTAAAGAATTATTTTTGTATTGAATTATCAAAAATGATGCAAAGTGAATTTGAAATGAGTTTAATGGGATAACTAAAATTCTATCTTGGATTTAAAATAATTCAAAATAAAGAAGGCATTATTTTAAATAAAAGTAAATATACCTATGATATTTTAAAATGTTTTTCCTTTGATTGTACAAAAAATAGTGATACTCCAATGAGTACCACCTATAATTTGGACCTTGATAAAAATGGTAAATCTATTGATCAAAAAAATTAAAGAGGTATGATTGGAAGTGTACTTTACTTGACTACTAGCCGACCTAATATTATGTTTAGTGTATATATGTGTGCCTATTTTTAAGAAATCCCCAACTAGTGTCATTTAAATGATGTTAATGTAATTTTCAAATACCTCAAGTATACTACCAACTTAGAAATTTTCTACCATACAGAACAAGAATTTGATTTATTTAGTTATTCAGATTTTGATTTTGGTGGTTGTAAGTTAGAGAGAAAAAAGAACCTCTAAAATGTGTCACTTTTTAGGAAAGTCTCTAGTATCATGGTGTATTAGAAAGAATAATTCTATTTCATTATCTATTGTAGAGGATGAATACATAGCTGTGAGTAGTTTATGGACATAGATTTTATGGATGAAACACACTTTGCTAGATTATGGATATTATTTTGGACATGTCCTTATAAACTGTGATAATAGAAGTGATATTAACATATCAAAGAATCCTATTTCTCACTCTAGAACAAAAAATACTGATATAAGACATCAATTTTTGAGAGATCATTATAAAAAAGGTGATATAACTCTTGAATTTGTTGGCACAAAACATCTGCTTGATGATATATTTACTAATCCATTAAAATATGAAAGAATAAGTTACATCATACATGAAATAGAGATGATTACTTTTTGAGGACCCACTGCAAATAACTCTCTAGTAAAACTTAGTAATGTCTCACTAAAAGTGTCATGCTGACAATGTCATACCGACACTGACAGTGTCATGATGATAATTTCATGTCGACACTAATAGTGTCATGCCAACAATGTCACACCAATAGTGTCTTACTGACATTGATGATTTCTCACCAATGACCACTCACTGATATATCTCTCTGAATTTTTTTATTCCTTTTCAAAATGATACTATTTTACTTATTTATTTTTATTTTACCCAGATTACTCGATTTATGGATTATGAAACCCTAAATGATAAAATCAAGTTGATCTTAACTTATTACTTATTACTCTCAGTCTTCCACTCTCACACTTTGTATCCCTAATCTCCCTCTACCTTCATCCTTTTCACCTTCTTACCTTCAACTGAACCATCTAGATTATTAGAGTAAAACAATTCTTGAAAGGACATGGAGATGAATCGCAACATGAGAAGAGACATAAATAATAACCTATCAAGTCTATTCCCATTCATATAGGACATGAAAACCATGTGGTAATTCCTGAAATATAATTTCACTCAGAATGGTTATTAACAAGTAAGTCTCTCTTTTTAAATGTGCTGCAGATGCAAGGATGGTTGGACTTGTTATCAAATAATTAAATACCTTATTACCCTAGAATGGTACATGAATTTTATCTTCATGATGAGTTCATTATGGAAGGAAGTTATATGTACTAGATTAAATATGTGGTGAATGGAATACGAGTATTGGTTTCTTCAAGGCATTAGGAAGAATGTCTAAAAGTACCTCATAAATGGATTTATGATGACAATTAAGGGATTAATCCTCCCATAAGTGATTTATATTACTATGATACAACTTTGGGTTAGCTAACTAGTAATGTAGAGTATATAAAACCAATTGCTACTAAATTGGATGGTGAAATTAGGCTTTTATTCAAGTTTATCCATCACCAATTGTGTCCCAGGAAAAGGGAATTTACCTCACTCAAGTATCAAGATGTTTATCTTATATATTTGATGAAGAAATGACATAAAGTAAATATGTGTAGATATTTGATAGTATACATATGGGAAATGATAAAGTCTTATTGCAAGAAATATTCTCTATTTTACCCAAGAATGATATCTAACATGTTAAAAGCCAAATAATGTGTAAGTGAAGATGAAGAAACAATATCTTCTTGTAGTGGAATCTTCCTCAGTAAGGATATTCTCAAGAGAATGAGAATAAATTGGAATCCCTATAAGAGGGAGTGGGTTGGAGATGATGAGTAATTATATGATAATTTCAACCCTTTTTACCATCCACCCAGGCCAAGAGTTGTAGTTGATCCTGATATTGGTGAAATCCTAAGAGGATGAATTTTGGACTTTCTATTCCACCTTTATCTCTACCCTACAAGGAACCTATTCTAGCTTAGGATGATGATGATGAAACTGAGGAATCAGGCAATGTGGAGTACAAAATATAATCCAATAGTTCAGATGGAAAAACTAGAGAAGAAGTAGAAAATAGCGGGGAAGAGGAAAATGGTAGTGAAGCTAAAGGTAGTGGAAATGAGGAATAGGATGAATAATATGGTGATAAAAGTGGAAATGACGAAGGATATGATGTTGATAAGGAAAGTGGTGGAAGTGATAGTAGTTCAGATTATCCTTGTGATGATCAAGATGCCAATGCAGAACCTGTTTGTGTTGTGGCTCAAGAACAGATTGCAGAACCTCCTAAAGCTAGTGCAGAAAAAAGGGAAGTTGTTAAAGTTTATGATGAAGTAGAACCACATGAATACCCTATACCAAGATTAGTTTATGCAAGAAGGGGACCTTGAATTGAGGGGGGGGGGACTCAAGATAATTAATTGAGAGTTGATACACTCACTCCTTTTAATGATAGTGTGGTATCTGAATGAGTAAAAAATCATGGTTATATTTCTCTCAGTTTTGGATTATTCTGAATTAGATGTTGAGGATGTCATAGCTGTTCTATGGAGACCTATATTTAAGGAACCTGTTCATTCTTAGGCACCTATAGAAATTTCATCTTCTTCTACTCCTCCACCTCCAGTGACTTCAGTACCTAGTGAATATGTCACCATATATGATTTTGAAAGATTTAAGGAAGATGTTGTCTATCTTTTTATAGATTCATCCCAACCTCAAAATGATATTATTCCTACTCTAAGTGAAAGATATATTTTTGTTTTGACAGGAAGAATGATTTATCAAGTGGAACCTAGGATAATATCTCTTGTTGAGACTATATTGAAGGATAACCATAGAATTCTAAATGAGTATACTGAAATGGTTTCTACCATAAAAAATTGATTAATTATTACAGAACATCCCTGGATAAAGTGATAAATTCTTTTGAGGATGTAGTTTCTAGAAATCTTGCTTCTCAACCTTAAACCCCTGATATTGATGTGAATCAGTTGAGATAGGAACTCAAAGATATAGTGCAAGGCATATCTAGCTTCGTATCTCCAATTTCACATTGTCTAGACATTGAGATGGTTATTAATGTGATTAGAGAATATCTTTAAACAATGATGGGTGGCACTGATCAGGAGATTATTTCTAAGATTACCAAGAACTATGATCACATCTATGACATGGTGAGATTCTATATTAAAGGTGCTAAAAATTCACATGAAGAAATAACAAAGAAAGTGGTTTTTTTATTTCAAGATAATTTACCCCAATAATTATCTCACCAGCCACTTCAAGTATTTATTTTAGAATCTGAGACTTCCTCCATTAACACAATATTTTAGAGATTAGGTGAAGATACTTAAAAAGTTTACTCATATACTTGAAAGGTTTCTATAAGACAAGGAAAATTTCACTAAGGATATGGAATATGGTTGAAATCATATCATGGAATTCATCAACCTTATCAAACCTTATATACATGTTTAGAGTACTAATTTTGTTGTACCTTCTGCCACACCTCTCAGACCAGCTCTCCAATCTACTACCTCTCCTACTATCTCCTTGCTTTCTTAGGCACTCTCTTCTGCTCAAGATTTAAAGAATATCTATCCTATAATTTTTAGGGAGATTACTATCCCTTCTTCCTCCTCTATCCTAAGATTGTCCCCTTTAATGTTTTATAGAGTTCCTATTCCTCCACTTATAATTCACTATGAACCTCCATCAACCACTTCTCCCTCTACTACTCCTACCCTTGTTTCCTATGATAAGGGAAATGAACTGATGGACACCTCTTTGAAGTATAAGTAGTTTGGATCACTTTTTTGATAGGGATAACTTGTTGTACTTTTTTTATGTTCTTCTCAGAGTACTTGGACTTAATTATCAAAGTCATTTTCTCTTTATTCATTTTTTGTGCTTTGATTATTTATATTCTTCTTTAATATTTATTATTTTCTACAATTTATTCTTTTTGATAATATAAAAAGAGGGAGAAATCATTTTGAATTATTTTACCTTTGGATAATATAGAAACATTAAAGGGGGAGCATGATTTTCCATTTTTAAGAAAAATAGTAATGGGGAGATAGTAAGAAGATTTCCTACTTTGATCATTATGAATCAAATGATTTATCTTTATAAAGACATGATTTGTGATCATCAAATGGGTGATATTTTTATCCCTCTCTAGTCTTAAATATCAAAAATCATGTCAAATCATGATTAATAATGTCTTAAGTTTTAAGTTCAAATATGCATAATTATGATTATCTATGTTCAACAATAAGTTTAACATATTCTATTAATATAAGACAAGAAAATAGATAAAAAATGGCCAAGTCTGATTCACTGATATCATGAATCGCCAGCATAAGAATGAGTCATCGATATAAGAATGAGTCACTAATAGAAGAATGAGTCACCGAATGAAGAATGAGCCACTCATAGAAGAATGAGTCACTAACAGAAGAAGAGTCACCAATAGAAGTATGAGATATAGATGGGTTGAGTCACCAATAAAAGTCGGAGTCACCGATAATATGAATTACCGATAGACCAACTCATTGACATCAATGACTCACTGACACTGGAAATACTGATTGAAGGACATACCGATGGAAGGACTAACCGACACATCGACCTATTTATAAAAGGTCCTACCGATATAAGGACTCACTGATACATCGACCTACTGAAAAATAGACCTACCGACAGAAGAACCTTCTGACAGAAGGACCTACCAAAACATCAACCTATCTTTAAAAGAACCTATTGATAGAATGACCTATCGATCAATACTTAGAAAATTTTCTTTACACTTAAATTCAAAATTAATTCTAACGGTCATATTTAGGAAACTTAGTACTGTCTATTATATTAATGACCATGTCTGTCTTTTGTAGACATTGTTAGAGACTAGTATAATGTATGAGGAATCCCTCATGTTGTGGATCATGCCTATTGTTGATCTCTATAGTATATAAAGAAATCACCTATGAAAAAATCATAAAAACCATATAGAGAGAACTTTAGAAGTAGAGGAAAGCATATATGAACAGAAACCTCATTCTTACTAGTTGTGAACAAGGAAGGATTTGTTGTGAACCAAATATTTCAACATTATTGCAGTAACAAACCCTAGTGAAGAACACCTTTAGGGAGAATCTCATCTCACTGGAAATCAGAACAGAAAGCTTCCATGACACTCTATTTTTGGTGTCTATTTCCAGAAGTGGAATCGAGCTTCATATCTGTTGAACCTAATAAGTCCAGAAGCTTCAAGTACAACACACAATTCATTATAAACCTTTTCTTATTATTTCTGCTATGTTGTTTACATTCTTAGTATTCTTTCGAGTAGTGTGTGTGTCCTTATCACATAAACATATTGTTTACTGAGTAAAGATATAGGATAGATGATATCCTAACTCATTCATATTTCTACACCATTTTTATTCCTCGTATATCTATGGAAGAGGTCCATGTGTGGCCTGGTTGTATTTTACCCATGAATAACTATTGTAGAGGTCTGGTTGACCTAGACAACCTTATGTGCTGTTGTGAACCCCAATCCATGGTGTGGGTTAAGTTTATTAAAATAAACTTCTTGGTGGTAGGTGATCACCCAGTGGAGAGGATTAGGTTTCTTCTTAATAGTGAACATATTATTTTTATCCATTTTGTTTTTTTTTCAAATTTAGTTTTCTTAGTTTTCATAGATATTTCAGAAAACTAAATATTACTATGATAGTTAATCTTAGTTAGTGTTTATGAATTTTTTTAATTTAGTAAATTACTATCAAAATTTATATCAATCTTTCAAATTTTTATAACTGAGAATTAATCATTCTTTTAAGAAATTAATTGAACATTTAAATCTCTTATAAATCTTCTACTTAGGTTAACTGGGATATTTAGATTTTTAATTTGGGAATGCTTTAAATAAGTTTTTAATAGAAATTTTGATAGGAACTGAATTCACCCCATATTTAGTGTCCTATTCCAACCAATAGTTTTTCTTGATACCCTTGTAATATAAAATATTAAAAGACTAATTTCTTTGGTACCCATATATTTGATCCACTTAAGTTAGCTAATAAAGACATTGGAATCCAAAAAATTTTAGGAAAAAATTTTCCAATAAAATTTTGAGATGAGATATAAATTCACATTCGTCCACTATATATATAATTCTTCCAATTTCATTCATATATAATATTCCCAAATTTCTTAAAATATTTTAAAATTTTATTTTGGGATGTTCCCTTTACAAAATTTGTCTATTAATATTTTTTTGAAAAACATGATTATTTGAAAAACCAATTCGATAATTACTTTTAACAACAGATTGAGATCCCAAAATAATATTTAGATATTAATATCCATGGGTGAATTGAGAAAAATTATTTTTAATATCTTAAATTCGATATTCCAAATTTTTAACATTTGGTTGTCATTTAAGTTTTAAAACCAAATCATTATTATAAATGTTGATATTTCTCAAAAAACAACTTGATTATATTTATATTTACGATCTTTAAATTTTAAAGAAAGTGGAAAAAACCATTTTGAAGTTGATCTATAGAATAAATATTATCTTCATAACTTAAATAACTGGTTGAATAAGTACAATAAAAATATTTATAACATACATAATTTACTTTATTACATACATTAATATCATCTATGAGGAACTTAACACTTTCATTGGTTGATTCAAATGATGGAAGTGAATCCTCAATAAAACTCCTAGTTAAAAATATTAGTGATTTATTAATTTTCTTCTTCTATTTAAGATTATTATTGTTTGAGGGACAATTCGAATTGATGTGACCCTTATTTTTTCAACTAAATAAAGTAACATGAATTTCTTGACATTCCTTTTTGAAGTAGTGAAGTAATCTTTTCTTTTTCATGAACGTGTCCATATTCATTGTAGGATGAAAAATCTTGGTGTTTCATTCAGATATCTCATCATTGATTTCCTTGAATGTATTTGTATTTTTAGTTTCTTTGACCTCTTCTTCCCCCTTTTTCCTTGTATTTTCATTGTTATATCATATGCCATGACAGATCTGATGAGCTCCTTAACCTCCATTTTCTTTATGTCTTTAGCTTATTGGGTCACGGTGACTTTGGGTACCCAATTTCTTAGTTAAAATTAAAGGATTTTATTGACTAAATTATCTATAGAAATAGTATCCCCAAGATCCTTTCAAAAATTAAAAATGTCAATGTATCATGTAAACATTTTAGTAATTGATTCGATTGGATGCATAGAAAAAATCTCATTTTTTTTCTAAACACATATAATATATTATCATTGAGTTTTTCATTACATAATGAGTTACTAATAATATTTTCCATATTTCATGTAGCATTTTTATATAAATTCATTTTGGTCTAAACCACAATGCAAGACATTCATTTCATTAACATCCAATTCAAAAGAATAAATAACACCGATTGTGAATTTTTCTTATTTTTTAGCAGTAATTGCATAACCATGCATGTATATATTATATATGGGATAAACAATTGATCTAAAAAAGGAATACATATTTTTATTCCAATAAATATAATTTGAACCATCAAAAATGGGAAAACAATCTATAGAGTGTCCTTCGGTAGCATTGTGGGTGTGAAAACCCATTTAGAATAAGAAAGTTTCTTAAAATACTTGTTAAATATTTTGAAAAAAATAAGCTCTGAAATAGTTGAAAATGAAACAATAAAAAAAACTATTTAATTTAAGATCCCTCTGATGCCAAATGTAGTTCGTGGTAAGATAAAATGGAAGGGGGGGGGGTGAATTTCGTTTTTAAAAACAAAGCTAAAATTAAAGTCTTAAAGAATGAAAATCTCTTTTAAAAATTTGATGACAATTAAAACCTTTTGAAAACAATAAAAAGAACAAATGATACAGGTAAATCAAAAGATAAATAAAATTGGAATAAAAATATATATTTATTAAATTGGAAGCATTTAAGAATATGAAAACTATAAAATAAGAGATTAAGCTTATTGATGTATGAATGTGTAATAACAACGTTATTAAAAGGATTAAGTAAGAATGTGTAACTTACCCAACCCAATTTCCACTATATACAGTGCCCTGAACCAAGTCTCCACATAACCACAGGAACACCTCCCTATCTTCCAGAGGCTTATAATAGATAGTGAGGGTCTAATAGGTCACATGGAGAGACTATACACTCTTTATTAGAGTAATAAACAATAGATAAAGTATGAAATAAAGGAAACAATAAAAATAAACAATAAACAATGAAAATGCATTACCAACCACTTCCTAAAACTAGCTACAATCCCACTAAAAAATGATAAATATGAAATGTCATGTCATACAGTGCTAAGTGTAAGGAAAACCAAAATAAAATTGAACTAGATAAACCCCAAAATGGGTCCTGAATCCATGTCTGGATCCCTCATCCAAGCACATCCTAGTCCGAGTCAACCATATGGCATAGGGACCTTACCCTTATCTTGACTCGCAACCATGAAGTCTACCCAAGAACCTAATGGAGGACTGATTAGGGTGTGATTACAACTCATTAGTCCACAACCAACAGTGTGTATAAATATAAAATCTAAAAATATAGTGTTTTAAAGTACTAAAAAATTATAAACAAAAGGGTATTCTGGGTTCCATTAGTTAAAGAAAGTTCACTTATACTAGTTTCATAATTTATCACATGGGTTAGTCATTTTCACCAATCACACTACAACTTATGACAGTAAAATACGATGCAAAATGGGATAGTCAAGTTCCTTATATCACTCGGGGAAAAAATTTCACAACAACTACATCACACTTACCTTGGAGCCTCTATCAATGTAGTCTCATCAAATTAAAATATTAGGGGCATAAAACCTCAATTAAACTTTCCTAAATTGTGCATTAAATGGGGTGGTATTTATATCCTCAGTATAACCTGACTCATGGATGTATATTTTCAAGTCCAATACCCCACATGTACTACTAATCCATTAGTACATTCTTCTTTAATCATTTACCACATATACTAAATCACAAAACATAATAAATGAACACATATACCTTTTAAAATTCATATCTTAGTCAACACATAAATCATTTTCATGCCTTAACCCATTAATACAATGTAATGCTTCGACCCTAGTTACCTAGAGTCGGTGCATTATTACATAACATTGGCATGACCACAAAATATCAAGTCTCGAAAGACCGATTATTTTAGTAGCCTTGGAAGTACTAGATACATTCATAAGGTTTAAATTACATCATAAAATGAAAAAAAATAAAACAAAATTTTTTCCATTTACCACACTCATATCCCCTCAGACTATCCCCACAGGTATGTCATAAAATACTTCTTCGCTTCCTAGGAAAAATAAAATAGAGAAAGGGGTGAGCTCAGATGCTCAGTAAGGATAACAATATACCGGAAACTTTCATAAATAAACATAAATATTTAAGGAAATGTATAAAACTAAAACAAAATCCTTTTAAACTTTAAATTCAGAATAATATGGAGAATATAAAATCCAATAATTCCATTTACTTACTCACATGGATATTCTACTAGTCCAATAATCACATGCAATATCAATAGCCACTTTCATAATGATGGAATGCATAATGCCAGACTTTCATAACCACATAGTCAAGCCCATGTGCCAAGACTACAAATATGATTTTGTCAAGGCCTTATGACAAGACACTAGTTCTTCTCATGATACCTACCAATGCATCAAGGAGCTATAGCGAACTCCACCCATTACATACTATGTCCAATTCATTCCTCATATGAAAAGTTTTAAACATAATATAAACATTCGTATTAAAAATAGCATACGAAATGTCAATACTTTATCCATAATCCATGAATGGTATAAAAATAACATATCCATAGTCAAACATATCACAAAACCTTCAATAAAATATTGATGTTTTGTATCATAATAAATCAACTTCAAATAAACTTAAAATCCATCAAAGGATATTGACATAGATGAAATTAATACCTTTTTAGGGAAATATCTCTTACTATTTTGAAATAATTTAAAATTCATATAATTATAAAAGAAAACATTTATTTTGGAGATATTCTTATAATCTTGTAAGGGATGCTTTGATGATGTTATAATGGTGGAAAATAGCCTCACCTGCTGTATAAGTTAAGAAAAAGACATTCTTAACCTAATTTTGTGGAAAAGGTTATAAAGGACCTTGTTTGGAAAACAACGAAAAGATTCCTTTATAAACATATTATGAAAAGTAAAAAAATGGTATCAATGAATTTAACCCATAGTCTATAAAATAGTAAGAATGTTTTGAAATATATTTTTAAGAAACATGGATGTGGATGATAAATAAGTCAGAATAGATACTTCCGTAAAAACAACCTCAGATAATAAAAAGATTGTGAAATTAACTCTTAACTTGTACTTTTGCTTGGTCAAGGGTAGGTTAACCACTTTTATAATGGTTAAATAATTGTTACTAAATTATACAAGAATCATATACATTAATATGATATCATATATTATTTTTTAACATTGCTTTTTTAATAATATCTTAGTATTATCGTTGTTTAGGGTGTTAATGGATTCATTTTCCTTTATATTATTTGTTATGTGATTCATATTTGTTATGGATGGGATGTATCTTATTCATATCCAGAATTATATGAAGTCTTTAAACATTATTTTTAATCATCTAATGAAAATTAGTCTTGAATGGATACGATGGGGAATGAATCTCATCGCGTTCGTGGAGACGGTAATCCGTACGTACGCACGAGCGACAATATCATTCTTTTGACATTAAAATAATATATAATTGGATATAATATCATATATAAAGAATAATTATTATGTTATATTTATTATTTAAATCAATTACACATCATTATTATACCCATCCAAATAATAATGTATTGAATAACAATTATACCACTACGTGGAGACGGTAAGCCGTACATACGCACGTGAGGTGACATTCATTAAATTGATGGATAGAATAATGAATTTGGTTGTACCATATTTATATTAACATAAAAGTATATATAAGAAAATGAAGTTATTATTTTATAATGGAAACAAAAAAGAAAAAGAAAGTGGAAGAAGAAAGGAACTTGAAAGAGGAGATGAAATATTTACCTCTTCTTCGGGTTATTCTTTTTAATTTAATCAAAAGAGCTCCTTAGGCTGGATTTATGACTAAAGAAAGGCCTCTAAGATGAAGGAAGGATAGTTGAGAAGGTATTTGGGCAAAGGTTGGCTGATCTAAATAGCTTTTAAGCTGTGAATTAGAGAGAATGGGGAGTGCCCTTTTATAAGAGGGGTGAGGATCACCTTAGGAAAAGCTAGAAAATTTTATTTTATAATAAATTCATTTTTGGTTTACAATGGATAAAAAATATATTATTTAAAGGATAAGATGGGGATGGGTCGAAAACCACTAAACTAATAGGTTTTAGATGGGTTTGGGTCACTATATTAACTTTATCTTTTAGATTTAACTCTCAGTTAAATAGTTTGACATTTACCATGTTTCATTGTATTTTTATATTATAGGGTTAATAAACTTACTATATACTTCCAATAAAAATCAAAGTGGTTCATTAATGATGAAAATATCATTATATAAGTCCTTTAGTCGAACCTTAGATTTTTAGGAATAGAATATCAATTAATAATATAATATTTGTTTTAAGAACTCTCTTATGTCAATTTTGACATTATTTGGTATTTTGTTTTTGCTAGATTAATAACAACATTATTAATTCGAAATAAATTCATATAACCGACCCTAATATGTTATATTAAACTATAAAATTATTTGAATTCATAAAAAGTCTCAAATTACATTTATTTGGATATTTATAATATAAATTACTTTAATATTTCATTAATTATGTAATTACTGCATCATCACTGTGTCATAAATAAATTAAATTATTTAATGTATAAAAAATATAAATAAAGTACCATTATGTAGGAAATATTTTTATATTTCTAATGAATATTTATAGTTGAATTTATCTTATGTATAACCCTATATTAAGAATGTTTTAGTTATTAAACATTGATTTTAACTCTTTTAACTCTTCTTTGAATTAAATAATAATAAATGTCCTAATCTAAACCAAGTGGACCAAAGAGGTTCATATTTTATTACTAAGGTTGTTTTTGGTAGAATTATACTTATTTAATATAATTAGGACATTTTTAGGGCAATAATAATATCATTTTACCCTTAAATGCCTTATTTACATTTAACTGTGGTAAATAAAAGTAAAAAGTTACTATTCACCAAAAATTATTTTTATCTTATTGAACAAAATTTTTCTTACTGATATCAACCGTGTCTCACAGATTTTTGAAATTCCACTCACAAATGCGGTAAAATTAAGTTTATGTGAATTTTCAAATTCTTCTAGGAGGTGGGTAAAAGACAGTGAAAAGTTCAATAAATTTTTTATATATCTAAAACTATTATAAACTAACTCTAATGAATTACATTGAACTTATATAGGTATTATGTATCTATTTTGACCTAAAATAAATTTAAATAAAATAAATAATCATTTAAATAAAATTTCGGTTTTAAACTATAACTTAGTGTTTTCCACTATTCATCAAAAATAGAATGTTTTCTGAAAAATACCAAAAATTCACCCTAAGCTACTTTCGATATTACAAATACAAAAATGAAGTTCATTTTGAAAGATAAAATTTATAAAATTTCAAAAAGTGGGTATTAGTATTCATAATGTCTTGTTTGACTGGTTGTGGTGTGTTAGAACTTGATGTTGCATACATCACACGCTATTGTATTATTCAAAGGGAAACGTACCATGGAAGCTTGGGGTGTTACATTCTCCCCTCCTTCAAATAATTTCGTCCTCAAAATTTCTAGAATATTAATGCATAAAAAGTCTCAAGTGGTTCTTCATCATAAGTTCTCGGGTTCCCACATTGCATCTTCCATCTTATAGTTTCTCCATAGAACTTTTACCAGACAAGTCATTTGGTTTATCAAAACTTGTTCTATTGTATCAAGAACCTTGACAAGCTCTTCTCAATATGACAGATCGGGTTCCAGTTATAATTCCTCATAGGTAGGTACATGTCTTGGGACAGGTGTGTATTTTCTCAATAGTGATATGTGGAACACATCATGAAATTTGGAGAGACTCAGCGGCATTGCCAAACAGTAAGCTACAACCCAAATTTGTTCTAGAATTTCAAAAGGTCTGATGTACCTGGGACTCAATTTACCCTTCTAACCGAAACTTATAACACCCTTCCATGGAGATACCTTCAAGAAAACATGATCTCCTACTTGAAATTCCAAATCCTTCCTTCAGTTATCGTCATAGCTCTTCTGTCTACTTTGAGATGCTTTGATGTGGGTTTAGATTACCTTAACCTTTTATATAATTTCCTCAACAAGTTCTAGGCCTACAAGTTTTCTTTCACCATCATCATCCCAACATGTTGGTGTTCGAAATCTCTTTCTATATAACGCTTCATATGGTTCCATTTAAATACTTGAATGGAAGCTATTATTAGAGTAAAATTCTACCATAGATAAATATTGATCCCATATACCTTGAAAGTCAAGTGAGAATGATCTCAACATGTCTTCTAAGGTTTTAATAGTCCATCCTAATTTTACATCAGTTTGAGGGTGGTAGGCAGTGCTCAAACAAAGTTCAGTATCCAAGGCTTTCTGAATAATTTTCCAAAATCTTGATGTAAACCATGGATCATGATAAAAAACAATCGATAGTGGTACACCATGAAGTCTTAAAACATCATTAATATACATTCTTGCTAAACATTCAAGGGGTAAATCTTATCTTATAGCAAGAAAATGTGCTGACTTGGTAAGACTATCAACAATGACCCATATTGCATCGTTCTTTCTAGGAGTCTTTGGTAGTCTCATGAAAAATTCCATCCTAATATTATCCCATTTCCACTCACATATGGGAAGAGGTTGCAAGACTCCTCTAGGATGTTGCCTTCCAGCTTTCACTTGTTGATAAACCATATATCTTGACACAAAATCAGAAATCTCCCTCTTCATGTTGTCCCACCAAAATATTTCCTTCAAATCTCTATACATTTTGGTGCTCCCAGGGTGTATAGAGAAATTGGAACTATGGGAATCATCCAACAATTCCCTTTTTAGATCAGGTATATTGGGAACACAATGCCTCTTCCCAAATTTCAAAATTCCATCTTTATACACAAAGTCACTCAATCTCCCATCATTCAAAGCTTTAATCTTCTTTTGAAACTCTTAATCACCAATCTGAGAAGTCATTATCCTTTCAATTAAATATGGTTTGGAAACCATTTGAAAAATTATTGACATTTCACCTTCCATGGTGATTCCCATATCCATCTTTACTAGATCCATGTATATAGGATCCTTTTCAACTCTCGTCTTGTTCAAAAATCCATGATCCTTTCTACTCAAAGCATCTGCCACCATATTTTACTTCCCGGGGTGGTAGTGTATAGTTCAATCATAATCCTTGAGTAGTTCAATCCATCTCCTTTGCCTCATGTTGAGTTATTTCTGCGAGAAAATATACTTCAAACTCTTGTGATTAGTATATATCTCACATTTTTCACCATATAGACAGTGTCTCAAAAGCTTCAAAGAAAAGATTACAGATGCTAACTCAAGATCATGAGGATGATAGTTTTTCTCACGAATTTTTAGCTGTCAAGATGCATATGCAATAACCCTATCATTCTGCATAAGGACACAACCAAGTCCTTTCTTCGATGCATCACTATAAATAACAAACCCATTATTCCATGATGGTAGATTCCAGATAGGATCATTGACTAATCTTATCTTCCATTCTTAAAAAATTTATTCACACTCTTTTTTTCAAACAAATTAACCCCTTTACATGTGATCTTGGTTAATGGGTTAGCCAATCGGGCAAAATTCTAGAAGAAATACTGATAATAACCTGCTAAACCAATAAAACTGCGTACCTCAGTTATACTCATTAGTGCTGGCCATTCTTGGATTGCCTTGGTCTTAGTAGGATCAATGGAGATTCCATCCTTAGAGATGATATGCCCAAGAAAATAAATCTCCTAAATCCAGAATTCACACTTGCTAAACTTCTCATATAATTTAGGTCTTCTAAGAGTCTTTAGGATAATGCGCAAGTGATTTTCATGATGTTCATAGATTTTGGAGTATACCAAGATATCATCAATAAATACTACTAAAAAGTCATCAGGATATTACTTGAAAACTCTATTCATTATATCCATGAAAACAGAGGGTGCATTAGTCAATACAAAAGGCATTACTGTAAACTCGTAATGCTCGTACCTAGTTTGAAATGCTGTTTTTCGAATTTCTTCATTCTTCACACACAACTGCTGATATCCAGATCTAAGGTCAATCTTTGAAAAGTATTGAGCACCATGAAGTTGGTTGAATAAATCATGAATGCTAGGAAGGGGATACTTGTTCTTTATTTTTATAGAGTTGATCTCCCTATAGTCAATGCACAACCTCATAGATCCATCTTTCTTCTTAACAAAAAGTACATGAGCTCCCCATGGAGAAACATTAGGGAGAATAAATCCATTATTACTAAATTCCTCTAGTTGTTTCTTTAGTTCCACTAACTCCACAATGGAAATTCTATAAGGGGTATTTGATATGGGTCTTGAACCATGAATTAAATCAATAGAAAACTAAATTTCTCGTTCTGAAGGATGTCTAGGTTAATCTTCTGGAAACACATAAACCTATTCTTTCAAAATAGGTACATCCTCTATTTGAACATTCCTTTCCTCAGCCATAGTTATTTCTTTCTCTTCGTCCCCAATAATTGAATTTAGTTGAGCTACTAGGGGTGGATCTAGATAAGAATCATGTGGTGACATTTATGCTCTAAAGATAAGGTGTTCTTTTTTATCGTCATAAAAAATAGTAACCTCCTTCTTCTTACTATAATTTTTTGCATTATGGTATGAAAGCCAATCCATACCAAGGATTATATCAAATTCAATCATCGGTATGATGATGATATCAGAAGATAAAGAACATTTATATGCTCAAATGGGAACTGATTCACAAAACATTGTTGCAATGATAATTCCCTTACGCGTTTTGACAGACAACTCCATTGTTAAATAAAATTGGAAATATCTAATTTTCTTAGAAAACTGGGATGATATGAAACAATGCGATGATCCAGAATCAAATAATACATTTCCTAAACATGATGAAACCATTAAATTACCCACCACTACGTCTTTCAGAGCTTCACCCTCAACAGTAGTGATAACATAAGATTGGCCTTTATCCCTTGGTTTTTTCAGAGTCAAGTTCCCCTGACGCTTATGAAATTCATTTTCATAATACCCCATTTCTCTACAATTGTAACATTCAATATCGATAGCCTCTTTCTTCCCCTTGTAATCACGAGCTTGGTAGCCTTTTCACCACACCTGTAACAGACTCCCATCCCCTTTAGGAAAGTACCAGGGTGTTTCTTCCAACATTTACTACAAGATGGATATTCAAAATTTTCCTTCTTACCCCTTATTTTCATTTCTTAAGTGTTCAGTAGATCTCTTCTTCTCTTGCTTTGCTTTAAAGTTGTAAGAATTAGAGAATTGTTTTTCTGTCTTAATAGAAAATGAGACAATATCTTCGTACGATGAGAAGGATTGTGAGACTAATGCTCGATGGAGAAATAGTTTTAACCCATCAAAGAAATGATGAATATTACTTATTGGGTTACATATATAATCTGCTACATGACTTGCTAACCTTGTAAAGTTAGCTTCATACTTTGCGACATTCTCATCCTCCTTTTTCCTCAGACTCAGAAATTGCCTTTCCATATCATCTCGATGGTCACAAGGAAAATATTTTTATAAGAAAAGCTCTTTAAACTCCCTCAATTCCATATTTGATATGTTGTCATCTTACTTTGTGTTTTTAATCAATTACCACCATTGATCAGCATCTCTAGTGAGGCGGTAAACTACCATGAAATTTTTTCCCTTTCGCTACTCCCCAAGGCGTGAAATATTTTCTATAAGGAATTTATCCATTGATCAGATACTAATGGATTTTTAATCCCATATAATGTTGGTGGTTGTTTCCTCATGAAAAATCTAAAATTGATCCTCCATGCTATGGATTAGGGTGCTCCATACGTGTAAGTTTATTATTCATAAAATGAGTGAGTTGTCCCAGTATAGTGATAAGCTGATCAACACCAGTTGTATCACCAGCTCTACTATAATTAACTTGACCAGGAGGGAAATCCCTACATGGAGTGTGTGAATTGATATAGTTTCCATTCCTTCCACTAGGATCCATTTCTAAAAAATGGCATAAACTAGATTAGTTTATGAATCAAAATACATAATTCCAAACTTTTAAAACACGTAACATAAATTGAACAATTTATGGATATAATCCATAATCATAAAAAATACTTTCTTTGAGGAAGTATATACTCATAAACCCTTAATAATTATTTGTAAATAAAATGAGAATTATCCTAAGCATATCCCCCAGGAGTGTCGTAACCAAGAGTGAATCAAGGCCCGTTGTCGTGCACCAGTTCCCGTTCAAGTTTAGCTCAAAGTGGTGTTTTTGGGTTTTACCCCTAGGTACATCTATTCCAGATCTTCCTCTACCTGCTCATATCTAGACATGGATTTATTTTCTTGGAAAACTCACAAAATCTCTACAGTACCAAAATTCTAGGAAATTCTTATATAATAATCCTCAAAGTCTATCCTAGGGTAATGTGCTCTAATCAGAGTTTATCTAAATCTAGATTCCAAGGTTTGTACTAAAATTTCTCTGATACCAACTATAATGCCCCAAACCCAGTTACCCAAAGTCGGTGCATTATTACATAACATTTTCACGATCACAAAAGATCAAGTCTCGAATGACCGATTATTTTAGTAGCCATATAAGTACTAGATACATTCATAAGGTTTACATTACGTCATAAAGTGAAAAAAACTACAAAAACATTGTTTCCATAGACCAAAATCATAACCCCTCATACTATCCCTACAGGTTAGCCATAAAATACTTCTTCGCATATAGGGAAAAATAAAACATAGAATGTGGTGAGCTCAGATGCTCAGTAAGGATAAAAATATGGGGAAAAATTTCATAAATAAGAATAAAAATTTAAGGCAATGTATAAAACTAAAACAAAGGCCTTTTAAACTTGAACATAAGAATAATATAGAAAAGATAAAATCAAATAAGTCCATTTACTTACTCATATGGATATTTTACTAGTCGAATAATAACATTCAATATCAATAGCCACTTTCATAATGATGGAATGAATAATTCCTGACTTTCATAACCACATAGTCAAGGCCTTGTTCCAAGACTAATAAGATTTTGTCAAGGCCTTGTGCCAAGATACTAGTTTGTCTCATGAGACATACTGATTCATCGAGGAGCTATAGTGGGATCCACACATCACATACTAAGTCCAATGCATTCCTCATATGAAAAGTTTTAAACATAATATAAACATTCATATTAAAACAAGCATACGAACTGTAAATAATTTATCCATAAACCATGAATGGTATAAAACTAACACATCCACAATCAAACATATCAAAAAACATTCAATACAATATGGAATTTTTGTATCATAATAAATCTACTTCAAATAAACTTAAAATCCATCAAAAGATGTTGATATAGATGAAATCAATACCTTTTTTAGGGAAATATCTCTTTATATTTTGAAATCATTCAAAATTCATATAATTATAAAAGAAAACATTTATTTTTGAAATATTCTTATAATCTTGTAATGGAAGCATTGATGATGTTATAATGGTGGAAAATATCCTCACCTGCCGTATAAGTTAAAAAAAGACATTCTTACCTAATTTTTTCAAAACGGTTGTAAAGGATCTTGTTTGGAAAATGACAGAAAGATTCCTTTATAAACATATTATAAAAAGTAAAACAAAGGTATCAATGTATTTAAACCATAGTCTATAAAATAGTAAGAATTTTTTGAAATATATATTTAAGAAACATGGATGTGGATGATAAAGAGGTCCTAGTAGATACTTACGTGAAAACAACCTCGGATAATAAAGAGATTGTGAAATTAACCCTTACCTTGTACTTTTCCTTGGTAGAGGGTAGTTTAACCTCATATATAATGGTGAAATAATTATTATTAAATTATTCAATAATCATATACGTTAATATGATATCATATATGATCTTTTAACATTGCTTTGTTAATAATATCTTAGTATTATCATTGTTTCAGGTGTTAATGGATTCGTTTTCCTTTATATTCATTGTTATGTGAGTCATATTTTTTATGGATGGGATTTATATTATTTATATACAGAATTATATCAAGTCTTTAAACATTATTTTTAATCATCTAATGTAAATTAGTCTTGAATGGATATGATGGAGAATGAATCTCATCGCGTTCGTGGAGACGGTAATTCGTACGTATGAACGAGCGACAATATCATTCTTTTGATATTAAAATAATATATAATTGGATGTTATATAATATATAAAAAATCATTATTATGTTATATTTATCATTTACATCAATTACACATCATTATTATACCCATCCAAATAATAATGTATTGAATAACAATTACACCACAACGTGGAGACAGTAAGCCATATGTACGCACATGTGGTGACATGTCCTTAAAAGGATGGATAGAATAATGAATTTGGTTGTACCATATTTATAATAACATCACAGTATATAGAAGATACTGGATTTGTTATTTTATAATGTAAACAACAAAGAAAAAGGAAGTGGAAGAAGAAAGGAACTTGAAAGAGGTGATGAAATATTTACCTCTTCTTCGGGTTCTTCTTTTTGATTTGATCAAAATGGCTCCTTAGGTTGGATTTATGACTAAAGGACGGACTATAGGATGAAGGGTGGATAGTTGAGAGGGTATTTGGGTAGAGATTGGCCGAGCCAAATGGATTTGAAGGTGTGAATTAGAGAGAATGGAGAGTGCCCTTTTTTAAGAGGGGTGATGGACACCATAGGAAAAGCTAGAAATATTATTTTATAATAAAATAATTTTTGGTTCCTAATGGCACCAAAATATATTATTTAAAGGATAAGTCAGGGATGGGTCTAAAAACACTCAACCAATAGGTTCTAGACATGTTTGGTTCACTATATTAACTTTATCTTTTAGATTTAACTCTTAGTTAAAGAGTTTGACATTTACCATGTCTCTTTGTATGTTTATATTATATGGTTAATAAACATACTATATAATTCCAAGTGAACCCCAAGTGGTTCATTAATGATGAAAATATCATTATATAAGTCCTTTGTCCGAACCTTATATTTTTTAGAAATAGAATTTCAATTAATAATATAATATTTGTTTTAAAAACTCTTTTATGTCAATTTTGACATTATTTGGTATTTTTTTTCTAGATTCATAACAACATTATTACTTCGAAAAAAATTCATATAACCAACCCTAATATGTCATATTAACTTATAAAATTAGTGGAATTAATAAAAAGTCTGAAATTACATTTATTTAGATATTTATAATATCAATTATTTGAATATTTTGTTAATTAGGTAATTACTACATCATCATCGCGTCATAAAAAAATTAAATTATTTAATGTCTAAAAAATATAAATAAAATAAAATTATGTAGGAAATATTTTTAGATTTCTAATGAATATTTATAGTAGAATTTATCTTATTTATTACCCTATATTAAAAATGTTTTAGTTATTAAACTTTGATTTTAACTCTTTTATCTCTTCTTTGAATTAAATAATAATAAATGTTCTAATCTAAACCAAGTAGACCAAAGAGGTTCATATTTTATTCCTGAGTTTTTTTGGTCGAATTATACTTATCCAATAGAATTAGAACATGTGTTAGTGTAATAATAATAATATCATTTTTACCCTTAAATACCATATTTACTTTTAATGGTGATAAATAAAAGTAAAAAGATACTATTCACCAAAAATTATCTTCATCTTATTGAAACACATTTTTCTTATTGATATCAACTGTGTCTCACAAAATTTTAAAATTCCACTCATAGAAGCGGTAAAATTACGTTTTATGTGAATTTGCAACTTCTCCTAGGAGGTGGGTAAAAGACGGTGAAAAGTTCAATAAATTTTTTATATATTTAAAATTATTATAAAATGACTCCAATGAATTACATTGAAATTATATAGGTATTATGTATCTATTTTGAACTAAAGTAAATTTAAATAAAATAAATAATTATTTAAATAAAAATTTTGTTTTAAACTATAACTCAGTGTTTTTCACTATTCATAAAAAATTTAATGTTTTCAGAAAAATACAAAAAATTCACCCTAAGCTAATTTTGATATTCTGAATCAAAAAATGAAGTCCATTTTGAATAATAAAATTTATAAAATTTTAAAAAGTGGGTATTATTATTCATAACGACTTGTTTGATTGGTTGTGGTGTGTTATAACTTGAAGTTGCATACAACACATGCTATTGTATTATTCAAAGGGAAACATACCGTGAAAGATTGGGGTGTTACATAAAATTACCATTTCCAGTTAACTACTAATTAACTAATTAATATTATACCAAACATCCCCCTTATTATATGTTATCAATTAAACAAAGTTAAAATCTATTTCATTTCACAATCCATTTTAACTAAAAAAACACAAATTTCATAGGTTTCCTTTCATAAACCCATGTTTACAAGACAAACATAACTTTCATAGTTTTTATCTCATAGACCCTTAGATTTCAAATTCACTTACCCAAACCCATGTCCAAGAATACGGAGAACCCCATGGGTGGACTTTTTCTGGGTATAATCAACCTCAATTCATCCCATGGGGATTATGAGGGGCTCAATTCATCATTTAACCAATAAATTTATCATTTATCACTATGGGAATAAAAAAATAAGGAGGAACCAATATGACAACCAAATATGCATACAAAAACCTCAAGACTATGGGATATAACTTTTAGTCCATCTACCTTGATTATGAATACAAATGCTTGCTTAACCCAATATTTTGATATTTATTTTAACACCCCATGAAGACACAACCTATGATCCAATATAAAAAGAAGAATTTTGGGATTTTTAATAATAATAATGGCTACACAAGCCCTAATCCAAAAAAATAGAAGGATTAAGAGTGTTATACTAACCTGGATCTTCGATTCACAGTCAATGGTTCTCCAAATGACCTAGAAATGGGTGAGATCAATCCTTGGTAATTCTAGTGAGATTTGGTTCATCACTAGGGATTATGGAGGATGAATTATATAAAATACCTTGTTATAACACTTAAGTCCCTAAAGGAAAAACTGGTAAAAACCCACTCTTAAAGGGGTTCACGGTCTGGCCAGATGGTTGGCCAAACAATGCACCAATATATATTGAAAAGGGGGACAAGTTGTACAGTTTTCTAGGGTGCCCACACGGTTGGGAAAACCACTTGTTAACGATGCATGATGGATTTGTACAAGAAAACATGGTTTGGCCTCCCCCCTTGCATGGTTTCTCAAACTATACACCGTTCCTCTAAGCAAAAATGGTTGGGGTGCATAGTTACTACTAACCGTGCACCAACCATGAAACATGAATTGGATGGCCACTTTTTTTCTCACTTTAATGCAACAAACCCTCGAGACACTTTTGAGAATCCTCTTACACTCATAAAATACCTCTTTAACCAAAATAAAGAGACATAAACCAAAAATTAAACCAGAACATACATTAAGAAATTTTGTGATCCTACAATCTCCCCACCTTAAAATGGATCATCCTCAAGACACACTTCCAAACATCACTCAGCTTCCAAAGTTAAGAGATCGGGCCACTGGACCTACAAATCCATATCCCTATCCCAAGTCTCTTTCTGAATGTTACCATGAAATCATAACAATCAAACCAAAGGAACAATTTTCCCCCGTAAGACTTTCTCACTGCGATCTATATTATGAAATTGGTGTTCCTCAAAGGATGTATCAACCTCAAGCTCAACATCATCAACATAAATCATGTGAGAGGGGTCATGATGATACTTCTAAAGTTGTGGAACATGAAAAAATCATGCATGACACTATTACACTGTGGGAGAACCAATCAGTACACCACCAATTTGATCCTCTCTACAATATCAAATGGACCCATGTACCTGGGCCCTAACTTATCCTATTTCTAATTATGACGGTGACCAAACCTTAGAGACACCAAAACAAACACACGATCACCCACCATAAACTCAAGAGGGAGACTAAGTTGATCCACATATGAATTCTACCTACTATGAGCCATAACCATATGCTTCTGAATCATCTGAACCTATTCTGATGTCTCATTAATGAGACTCAGTCCCAAAACTCTTATTCCCCTAACTCCATCCAATAAAATAGTGATCTATATGGTTTCCCATAGAGTTCCTCATATGGTTTCATCTAAATCATTCCATGGTAACTATTGTTATAGGAGAACTTGACAAGTACAAAGTGCTTCCCCCAAGAACCACCAAAATCTAGGATACATGCCCTCAATATTTATTATAGCACCTGAATAGCATGCTCTGATTTCTAGTTCGTGTGTGGGTGGAAATACTTACTCAAAAACACCTGAGTACCAAGCACCTTTTATAACCCCTTCCAAAAGTGAAAAGTAAAACATTGTTTATGATCTAAAACTATAGTTCGTGGTACCCCATCCAACCATACTATCTCCCAAACATAAAATATTCCCAATTAGTTGTCTAATTAGTCAATAGGTTTCTCAAAGGGTGATTTTTCCTCAGTTGTATTAGTGTAAAACACATCTTCAACTTTTGAAACATGTTTACTAATTTAAACACATACACACACTCACCAAAACTAACTTTAAAATTGAATGAAAAATATTTTTATGTTTTATAAAATATAAGTAGTAGAAAATAGATAAAACAAAGTACAACAAAAAATACAGATCACATAGGATTTAAACAAGAGGTTCAGTCTCAAGCAAAGACTTAATCATCTCCACTTGGTGATCACCTACCACCATGTAGTTTATATTAACAATAAACTTAATACAAAGACTGTATCAGGATTTACAATAGTTTTCACAAACTATCCAGGGTTCCCACCCTCTACAATAGTTCTTCATGGAAAAAACAAACAATATAGACCACACATGTTCCCATCCATAGTTATATGCGGGAAACAAGATGTAAGAGAAGTTTGATGTGAGGATATTCAGTATCCTCCAGTTCAAGCACATGAGACAGTGTGTGTAGTAGACAGACACAAACTACTTAGAAATGTAAAATGAAGTAACATAATAGAGCTAAGATTATAAGATTGGGTTTAGAAAGATGTATTTGCTTGTAGTTCAGCTCTTGACTCCTTGGGGTGAAGAATTTGTTGTTCGAGTATTTCTATGGGAGTTGTCTCCAAAATAGAGTGTCACAACTCCAGGTTCTAGATTTCAGGAATTGAGTTTTCTACTTCTTGTGTTGATCGAGAGTTGATGAGACATAGAAGGAAGACCTGAAATTGTTCTCCCAAAATGATATTCTTGAAGTTCTTCGGTTCATAGTGAATGTACTTGAATGGTTCTTCCTTGTTCTCCAGTAAGTTCTTTCTCATGAATTTCTATTTCTTAACTTTTGGACTTAAGATTCTTATCCATATCTACCCTTCTATTTCCTTTTTTATATTTTAGGTCTGACAATAGAAATAAGTACATCACGTGCGATCTTTCTCATACCTCGTAATTTCCCCACATACGGTCTCTTGATATGTTTACAATTAGCATTAATTAATGTCAGAAGAATTTAATTTTTCAAATATGACCATTAGAATAATATTAAGAATTTGAAAAAGTATGGATTTGAAGAGTATGGTAGACTGGTAACGATAGCCTTCATAGCGGTAGTCTTCAACAGTAAGTGCACATTGGCAGCATTTATCGATAACCTTTCTAATGGTAACCTTCCATCGATAACTCTCTATCAGTAACCTTCTATTCGTAGCCTTCAGCGGTAACCTTTGAACGGTGACCTTTAATCGAAGACCTTTGCATTGGTGACCATGCATCGGTAACCATGCATCAGTGACCTTGCAATGGTTACCTTTTCATCAGTGACCATGCATCAGTGACCTTTGCATCGGTGACCTTGCAACGGTGACCTTTTCATTGGTGACCCTATATCAATGACCTTTTCATCGGTGACCTTGCAACGGTGACCTTTGCATCGGTGACCACACATCGATTACCTTTGAATCAGTGACCTTTGCACTTATAGAAATTTTGCATTGTGAGCTTAAACAAGAGAGTAGTGAGATTAAAAGTACATAGTTATTACTTTGATATAAACATGATTTTCTCATAAATAATTATCCTGTAAGAGAAAAAATATGCTTTATATAAATGAAACATGATTTGGGATTATCAAAATAGGCGAGTCCAACAATCTCCCCCTTTTGATAATCAAAACTTATGTCAGTATTTTCAGAATTACGGTTAAGAAAATTTTCTAATATCTTCAGAGGTGTGTATTCATAAAATTGAACCAAATGTATTGGGGAAAATTAGATGTAATATATATTCAAACATTTCAGTTAACCTAAATACGTCTCCCCCTTTGCGTAACTTTGAGATTAAAGCTTAAATATTTCTCCCCCTTTGTGATTAAAAAATGATAGGAGGACAAAAAGAAACAAAAGAGGATTTTTCAGTAATGAATCAAAAGTAGAATATATAAACATGTTACAAAGATCCCTATCAAATAAGACAACCCACATTCAATCCACATCAGAGACATCCAAGGGAGATTTTTCATTGGGAGTTGAGGAGGTAGGTTCAGAAGATGGAGGGATAAGCCAAGGGATGGAAATCAGCAGGGTTGGAGGAGCTACAACAGAATCATCAATAGACCTGTTCTGCATAGATCCTAGAGGAATCATAGGGGTAAAACTTCTGATGGCCTGTGCAGGAGTCATCATTGGTGCAGCACTGGTAGATCCTGAAGTAGCCGAGGTAGAAGGCAAGGCTAGAGAAATAATGATGGGAGTGTAGTCCATATGGAGGAAGGGTAAAAGTAGATTTATGAAATCCATAATAATACTTACTCCTCTCTCTATGTATGAGATAAAATCATCCTTATTCTCCATGAATTTCTCTGATGCAGGAGTCAAATCTCTGATCCTACTTACTCGATCCTTAAACGCTTGAGTGACAGGTGGAAACCTCAAGTTATCCAACAACAACTTGATGTGACCATCCATATGATGCTTAGTATAAAACCTTTTTTAGTAGAAATCAACTTGTTCTTTGATGGAATTATGATCATTAGAAGCTTCCCTTAAATAATTTCTCACAAGATTATGAATTTCTCTAGCAGTAGAAATAACCTGAGTCATAGATTGAGGATCTGAGGTAATGGTACTAGAGAACTTCTCACCTTATTCTCTAACAACTGACCTAAAGGCTTCTAGATCAATAGGAGGAGAGGCTAATGATGAAGCAAATGCACATAGTGGTTCTATAGTGAAATCCACTGTCTCCTTAAAAGATTTAGTCAGCCCACTGATCATCCTCATCACATCATCTTCTTGTCCACTCAAATGTGTCTCTATGGAATTATTAAAGTCCTTAAAAAAATGACCATTTGCTGAACCACACTTTTAACATATCAAATATCCTTTTCCACCTGAACCCTTGAAACCATGTCGGAGTATAATCTGGAAATAGACTGCTTCATAGATTCCATAGAATCTTCCGAGGTTCTGATCTAATTCTGACAGTCCTTTACCTCCTCTCGTAGGATGGAGTGAGAGGCAGAAACTAGCATTTTCACTGATGAAGTGAAAACTTCTTGATTATGAGTCATAGCCCTCTCTAATTCAACAAGTCTCTCATAATAGTGGATCTTCAGATCTGATTTCATTGATTCCAAATCATCCTTCTTCACATATTCACGAGGAAAAATAACCACTAGCTATACAATAGTAGTTTCTGAAACAGTAGGAATTGGTGGACTTCTGATAGGCAGGTCATCATCAGAGTCTCCATAATATAAGCATAAGACCAAAAATCTTGGGTCTTTTGACAAATAATCTATTCCAAGAGCTACAATAATTGAACCTATGTCAACAGGTTCTTCCCCCTCACTTGGTGCATTCTCTTGATCAAACTCATTCAGCTCTGCCATAACTCCTTGAGAAACTGCATCAACAGAAGGGTCCACTGCCAATTCCTCCACAAAATCTTCAACAACTTCTAAAATAATTCCATCTTCAACTAAATCAGCAACCTCTTCATCTAAACTTTCAACCATTTTTGTATTCCCTATAAAGGTACTAAGACTAAGAAATTTTTCTTCATTGTATCAGCAGCTGTCTCAAAGTCATCATGACTAGAATCATTGTCTTCATCTTCATCCGAGGTCTCTCTAGTGTCTCTTAAGACATTTTCTGCCCCTTTTTCTTCACTGGTCTCTTCATCATCACAGTCCCTGAGGACTGTCTCCTTTCTAAGAAATCTCTTTGGTGGACTAGGATCACCAAAAGATATATCATTAGCACAAGGATTGGAGGGAAGGTCTAGATCACTTCTTTCATCTATAGGGGAATACTCTATTTCTGGCACAACAACAGCTTCTCCTTCTTCATCTGAATATGAAGGCTCTACTTCACCAGGAATTAGACCAGGATATCTCTTATCCTTAGGCCTAGTAGGATGATTGACATGGTTTAATTCCTCATATAGCTTAGCCTCATCATGTACCCATATTCTTTTCCATGGGTTTCAATTTATCTTCATCAACTTGCAAATTATCTTTGTAATGTATAAATTTACCCATACTAAAACTCTTTCCTCCTTTTATTTAGAAACTTTTTTCACCTTCAACATCAAGGATATCAATATAGCATGAAATAAGGAATTGGATATGGTACTGGTCTTTTTTATATCCTCTAATTGAATCATCAGCAACCTACACAAGTTTATCTTATTTCCATGATTCAATAGATATAAAAAAATACATCATGAAATTTCAATGTTGCAAAGTCCCCTCTCCTGGGATTCAAGTCATGCTGGACAAACTTAAAAAGTATCTTGTATTATCCTTCCATCTCAGCAGAAATGAATTTCCTAGGGATCCCACTCCCTGTTAGTTTGGCTAAATATTATTCATAACAGAAGAACTCAGTAGTGGGAGGCACCAATCCTGAGTTTTAATCATAAATCCCTTCATGTGGTACTCTTAGACACTCATCCCATTCAACAGATGAAAAACTCACACTCATTCCATTTACCCTTGAAGACATTATATTCTCATCCTCATTCTGTTCGAATTTAAAAAGCTCATAAAACTCCTTCACTAACTTCAGGTAATAGGGTCCATTGTTGTTTACAAAAATTCAACCCAACCTTGAGCTTCAAGTGCCTTTAGCACTAAAGATATTCTCATCAGAAACCACTCTAAACTGAGCTCCTTTTCAACTAAGATTTCCCTCTTTGATAGATGAGGGTTGATCAGCTTTTCCACTGCTTTACTTCCACTACTAGACTTAGCTCAAGGTCTCTTTTGATTTGGCTCATCCCCTTCATCACTTACAAATAATCTCTTCAATCTTACCATGTGATATGAAGTTGTTCAAGGGTTTCTGAAGAGGGATAGGTTCTGAGGTTAGGGAGAAAGAGATTTGGAGGAGAGTTTGAGGTGGATCAAAATGTGGTATGTACTTTAATTTTATAACTTAGGGATCGAAAAAAATCAGATAAAAGAAATAAGTAATACAGAAAACATTTCAGATTCTAGAAGATATAACACTATGTCCCGAAAACATTAACTATCAGTAAGTTAACAACAGTGAGGTTCCTAATAGTGAGGTTTCTAACGGTGAGGTCCAACGGTGAGGTTCCTAATGGAGAGGTTTATAACAGTGTGGTCTAATGGTGAGGTTCCTAACAGTGAGGTTTCTGACAGGGAGGTTCGTATTGGTGAGGTTCCTATTAGTGAGGTTTCTAACAGTGAGGTTCCTATCAGTGAGGTTTCTAATGGTGAGGTTACTATCGGTGAGGTTCCTATCAGTGAGGTTCCTATAGGTGAGGTTCCTAACGGTGAGGTTTCTAATAGTGAGGTTTCTAATGGTGATGTCCAACAGTGAGGATCCGAATAGTGAGGTTTCTAACGACGAGGTCCAACAGTGAGGTTCCAAATGGTGAGGTTTCTAATAGTGAGGTCCAATAGTCAGGTTCCTAAGGGTGAGGTTTCTAACGGTGAGGTTCCTAATCGTGAGTTTACTAATAGTGAGGTTTCTAATGGTGAGGTCCAAGAGTGAGGTTTCTAATAGTGAGGTTCCTATCAGTGAGGTTCCTAATGTTGAGGTTTCTAATGGTGAGGTTTCTAATGGTGAGGTCCAACAGTGAGGTTCCTAATGGTGAGGTTTTTAACAGTGAGGTTTCTAATTCTTAACAGTTTATCATACCTAACTCATGTTTGATGTAATTTAACCTCTCAAAATTCAAAGGCTTTGTGAATATATCATCCAATAAGTGTTCAGTACCAACAAATTCAATAGTGATATCACCTCTTTGATAATGATCTCTCAAGAAGTGATGTCTCACATCAATGTGCTTTGTCCTAGCATGAGATACTAAATTTTAGAGATGTTAATAGCACTTTTATCATCACACTTTATAGAGTCATGTTTGAATTGATATCCATAGTCTAGTAAAGTGTGTTTCATCCACAGAATTTGAGCACAAAAACTCCCAACAGCTATATATTCAGCTTCGGAAGTAGATAATGCATCATAATTCTATTTATTACAACAACATGATACTAGTGAATTTCCTAAAATGTGACATGTTCCAGAGGTTCTCTTTCTATCTAACTTACAACCAGCAAAATCAGCATCCGAATAACTTATTAAATCCAATGATTGTCCTCTTTGGTTAAATAGTCCTAAGTTTGTAGTATACTTAAGATATTTAAAAATCCTTTTAACAACAGTTAAATGAGACTCTTTAGGACTGGATTGAAAGCGAGAACACATGCATACACTGAACATAATATCAGGTCTTCTAGCAGTAAGATAGAGAAAAATTCCAATCATACCTCTATAATTGGTTTGATCCACTGGTTTACTAGCTTCATCAGCATCCAACTTACTAGTGGTACTCATAGGTGTATCACTACCTTTATTGTAGTCCAAACCAAAATGTTTCAAAATATTCTTAGTATATTAACCCTGATTTAAAACAGTACCATTTTTATTTTGAAAAATTTAAAATCCAAGAAAAATTTATGTTGCCCCATTAAATCATTTCAAATTCATCTTGCATCATTTTTGAAAAATAAATACATAAAGAATTTTTAAAGGATTCAAAAATAATTTCATCTATAGAAATTTGTACTATTAAAACATATTTGGAAATCCTTTTAAGAAAAAGAGTAGGATCCACTATTCTTTAGTAATACCTTTTGAAATAAGAAAAGAACTGAGTCTATCATACCAAGATCTTGGAGCTTGTTTCAGACCATATAGGGATTTTAAAAGTTTGAAGACATGATTTAAAAAATGGGGATTTGTAAAACAATGGGTTTTTTCAACAAATACATCCTCAACTATGTACCCATTTAAAAATTCACTTTTGATATCCATTTGATAAAGTTTGAAATTCAGATGAGCTGCATAAGAAAGTAGTATTCTAATGGATTCTAGTCTAGCTACATGTGAAAATTTTTCCTCATCATCTATTCCTTTTTCTTGACTATATACTTGTGAAACTAGTCTAGAATTTTTTCTAACTATGTTTCCAGATTCATCAGTTTTATTTCTAAACACCCATTTAGTGCCTATGGTCAACGTGTCTTTTTGTCTTTCTACTAATTCAAAAACTTTGTTTCTTTCAAACTAATTTAATCCTTATTGTATAGCTATCACTCAGAATTCATCATTGATTACATCATCAATTTTTTTAGGTTCAAGATGTGAAAGAAAGGCTTGATGTTCAACCTGGTTTCTCAGAGAAGCTCTAGTTTGTTTTCATCTATTTAAATCAGCTACTAAAACATCTAAAGGATTATTCTTGAGAGTTATAATACCTCTAGAAGGAGTTGAACTAGACTCCTCTTGAATGTCTATAGGTCCAGATTCACCATGCACATCTTCTGGAAAACTTCCAGAACTGTTTTTTTTCACTAAGGTCTCACTGTCTTTATCATTAAGGTCCAGAATTGACATATCTTCCTCAAGGAGTTCAATAGAGGTTTTGGGTTCATAGAGATCAGTCTCATCAAATTTGACATGAACTGATTCTTCTAAACATTTGGTTATATTATTAAATATTCTATAAGATTCACTAGTGATTGTGTAACGTAGTAAAATTCCTTCACTACTTTTGGAATCAATCTTGTCAATATTGTCCTTAGTGTTAAGGATGAAGAATTTGCAACCAAAAACTCTAAAGTAATTAACCTTAGGTTTCCTATTATTCCAGAGCTCATAATGGATCTTCTTAAGAATAGATCTAATTAAGACTCTATTGATAATGTAACAATCTATATTAATAGCTTCAGCCCAAAAATAGATAGGTAGATTATACTTATTTAGCATAGTCTGAACAATCTCTAAAAGTGTCATATTTCTTCTTTCTACAACTCCATTTTGTTGATGTGTTATAGGATCATAGAAATTGTGAGTATAGCCATTTTGTGAGAATAAAGATTCAAATTCATGATTTTTAAACTTCTGACCATGATCACTTCTCATGGGCTTAATTCTATGTCCACTAAGATTTTCAACAGAATTGAAATATTTAATGAATTAAGATCATGATTCCCTTTTGTGAGCAAGAAAGTATACCAAATTATATCTAGAAAAATAATCTACAATAAAATAAAAATATTTCTTCCCATTTAGAATTAAAACTCTAGATGTTCTAAACAGATCCATTTGAACCAACTCAAGCGGTTGAGAAGTAGAAAATTATTTCTTTGGTTTGAAAGAAAATTTGTTTTGTTTCCCCTTTTGACAAGGATTACAAACCTTGTTAAGTGGGAATTCCAATTTAGGTAAATCTCTAACTAAAACTTTACTAGTTAGTTTCCTAAGTGAGTGTACATTGCAGTGTCCTAATATTCTATTCCATAACCAGGATTCATTATGAAAATCATTTAAACATGAAACATTTTTCTTAATTAAAGAATTTAAATCAATAATATATACATTTTCATTCTAAGAGCAATGAATATTAAATCATTTTTAGAATTAAAAACTTTTCATTCATCTTTTTCAAATCTAACATTAAAACCATCATCACATAACTGAGAGATACTTAGTAAATTGTACTTTAACCCATCAACAAAAAGTACTTTTGAAATTAATACAATATTAAGGTTACAAATTGGGCCTAAGTCGACAATCTTCCCTTTTGCATTATCACCAAATGTAACATGTTTACTATCAAATTTAATTAGGCTCTTGAATCATGAGTAGTATCTTATCATGTGTCTTGAACATCCAATGTCCATGTACCATAGAGTTTTATAGAATCTCTTTAAACATTTTTCCTGCAAAACAGATTAAGTGTAGGGTAAATTTGCTACCCATATTTTCTTGGGTCCAGAGAGGTTAGAATGTAAAGATTTGGGAACCCATAATTGTCTCACAGGTTTCCTATAATCAACAAATATGTTTTGAGACATCAACATTTTTTTGGTACTTTAGATATTTTTTTTTCAAAAGATGGTCCAAAACTTGAACTAGCAGTGAACTATCCAGATTTTGGAACAAATTTAGTTTTAATAATTCTTCTCTGTCCTGGTTGATATCCTATATCAGTTGTGTATTTTGGATCACTTTGTTTTCCTAGAAACTAAGTCAAAGTATCTCTACCTGCAGTAAAATTCTCATGATATCTTTTTAATTTGTCATTAGATAATTTAAGTTCAGTATTTTCTTTTAACAACTGAGCACATTTTTCTTTTTCAATATCCCGATCAGAATTATAATTGGCATTTAAGGCATGTTGTCTTTTTAAAAATTTATATTTATCCTAGAGTTCATTAAAGGTGTCCTCAAGCATTCCACAATATTCAAATAGTTCATCTTTAGTCATATTTTCATCATTGTTTGATTCACTTTCATTCCTAGAATAGTAAGCATTATGTACAGGAGAATTGGGTGTTACCTCAGATGTTTCTGTCATGAAACATAGGTTTGCAAGTTTGTTATTTTCAATATTAGAAGTTTTAGATCCACTTGAGCTATCTTCTAAGGCACTCCAAGTATCTTTAATTTCCTTTTTATATCCCTTTCCCTTGTCTTAATACTTCTTAAATTTCATCTTGGGGAAATCATCTTTCACATGACCTTTTCATTTACACTCATAGAAGACTATCTCATTTGTGTTATCATTCCATTTTCTGTCTTTTTCCATTTTACTTTATTATCATACCTTCCTTTATAGTTTGACTTTCTAAAGAACTTTTTCTTACGGTATAACTTCTTGAATCTACTAGCAAGATAAACCATCTCATCATCACTATTAAAATATGAGTCTTTACTAGTGGAAGTGTTTATAAGAGAACATGTTTTTTATTTATCTTTGTTCTTTGAGGTAGCAATATTGAATGCTACAGATTTCTTTCTTGGGATTTTATTTGATTCTTGATTTACCTTATGCTCTTCTTCATACATCATAAGCCTTACAATTAGTTCCTTCACTGGTAGCTTGCCTATTCCACAAGATTCTCGGATTGAAATAGAAGTTCCTCTCCATCTGTCAGGTAGGAATCAAAGTAATATGCTAATATGATATTTGTTGTCCACTAGTTTTTCCAGAAGACTCATGGTATTCATTATTTCATTGAACCTGATATACATTTCAGAGTTAGGTTCATCAAGATTCATTTTAAAATTATCATATTTAATAGTATAGGTATTTAATCTCATTTCTTTAACACTGGTTGTTCCCTCATGAGAAACAACTAAAATATCCCAAATTTCATATGCAGTTTTACAAGCAGATATTCTATTGAACTCTTCATCACCTAGAGAACAATACAATGCATTCATTTATTTACAATTATTATTATATGTAGCTTTAGTCAACTAAGACCATGTGTCCCTAGTATTAGCAGGCAATACATGTTGTTCTTCAATTGTGTCCCAGATTTCAAGTCCCATGATCTCTAGATACATTTTCATTTTTAATTTCCACTGAGAATAGTTATTACCATTAAATAAAGGTGGTATGTTAGTAGCAACACCCTCAAATCTATTATCCATTTTTATTTAGAATTGTAAAGAACTGAAAATTTAGATATGAAAGAAATTTTAAGATCTTTAAGATACTAATAAAATTACAGTTAAAGAATTTGATGAATTGTACAATAGTTAGGGTAGTAGTAATAAATAATAAACTAAAGCCTCTAATACCAAATGTTGGTCATAGTGGAATCTCAAGAGGGGGGTGAATTGAGTTCCTACTTAAAAATTTCTGTTAAATAATTTATATTAAAGATCCCCCAAATTTTGAAACGGACTAGTTAATTAAGGTAGTAGAGATATAGATGTCTAATTGGTCAATATGTTTCTCAAAGGGTGATTAATAATCAGTTGAATTAGTGTAAAAAACTTTTTCAACTTTTGAAATAAGTTTATTGAATTAAACACATACACACACTCACAGAAACTAATTATCAAAGTGAAAGCAAAATTGTTTAATGTTTTAGCAAATATAAGTATAGTAAAATAGATAAAACAGATTTCAACAAAAAATATAGAGCACAGAGGAGTTAAAAAAGAGGTTAAGTATTAAGCCGAGACATAATACTCTCCACTTGGTGATCACCTGCCACCATGCAGTTTATATTAACAATAAACTTGATACATAACCTGTATCGGGCTTTATAACAGTTTTCACAAACTGTACTGGGTTCACACCCTCTACCACAGTTCTTCATGGGAAAAACAAACAATACAGACCACACATGGTCTCTTCCATAGTTATATATGAGAAAAAAGATGTAAGAGAAGTTTGATGTGAGGATATTCAGTATCCTCCAGTTCAAGCATAGAAGATTGTGTGTGTAGAAGATAAACACACACTACACAGAAGTGTAAAATGAAGAAACAGAATAGAGATGAGATTATAATATTGAGTTTAGAAAGCTCTATTTTTTTCACTTTATCTCTTGACTCCTTAGAGTGAATAATATGTTGTTTGAATCTTTCCCTGGATGTTGTCTCCAAAAGAAAGTGTCAGAAATCTAGGTTCTAGATTTTAGGAATTGAGTGTTATGATTCTTGTGTTGATCGAGAGTTGATGAGACATAGAAGGAATCCTTGATATTGTTCTCCTGAAATGATTTTCTTGAAGTTCTTGGGTTCACAGTGAAAGTGCTCAAATGGTTCTTCCTTGTTCTCCAGTAATTTATTTCTCATGAATTCATCTTTATTAACTTCTGGACTTACGCTTATTATCTATATCTACCCTTCTATATGCTTTTTTATATTCGAGGTCCAATAATAGGAATAAGTACATCACATGTGATATTTCTCGTACATCGTACTGTCCCTAGATATGGTCTCTTGATATGTCTACAATCAGAATTAATTAATGTCATAAGAATTTAATTTATCAAATATGTCCGTTAGAATAATCTTAAGAATTTGAAAATGTATGGACTAGAAGAGTATGGTAGACTGGTAACATTAGCCTTCACAACGGTAGGCTTCAACAATAAGTGCATATCAGTAGTATTCATCGGTAACCTTTCCTATGGTAACCTTCCATTGATAAATCTCCATTGGTAACCTTCCATTGGCAGCATTTAGCAGTAACCGTGCAATGGGGACCTTTCATCGGTAACCTTTGCATCGGTGACCATGCATCAGTGACTGTGCATCAATGATCTTGCAATGGTGACCTTTGAATTGGTAATCTTGCATCGGTGGCCTTTGCATCGGGGACCTTACAACGATGACCTTTTCATCAATGACCATGCATGAGTGACCTTTTAATTAGTGACCTTGAAATGATGTCCTTTTCATCAGTGACCATGCATCGATGACCTTTTCATCAGTGACCTTGCAATAGTGACCTTTGCACTTAGAGAAATTTTGCGCTGTGATCTTAAACAAGAGAGTAGTGGGATTAAAGGTACATAGTTATGACTTTGATTTAAACATGATTTTATCATAAATGATTATCTTGTAAGAGATACAAGATGATTTACATAATTGAAACATGATTTAGGATTATCAAAACAGTTGAGTCCAACACGACTCACAACTACCCAGATCACATCATTATTTTGAGGAATCCTTAGAAGGTCCAAAAAAAATCCATAATCAAATCATCCAATTTACATTATGTAATGGTCAAGGTATGTATCAAACCACCTGGTTGCTGATGCTTTACCCTCCCTTATTAATAGGTGCATCATCATATCAGGAAACCTATAAAATCTTTCTTTATCCCTGACCACCAATAATTCCTATTAAGATGATGATATATTTTGGTCAAACTACGATGGATCACCCACTTTGAAGCATGTAACTCACGTATCAACTCTTACCATATACAAGTAGGCAGAACAACATGACCATGAACATAAAATATCTCATCATCACCAACAGTCCAATCAGAAGGTGACTCCCTACCTTCAAGACTTTACCTTAGGTCCAAACACTCCGGATCCTCATATTGTATTTCCTTGATCTAGATCATAAGGTTGGAATCAAATAACAAGGATGAAAGGGTCATCTGACCATTACTATCCTAAAACTCTAGGTTCATCTTAGAAAACAACACCACCATCCTCCATTCAGAACTGGATTCCTGAAATGATTGATTTTGAATCTTTAAACTCAAATCATCTGTAACAATATTAACCTTACCTAGCATGTATACCAGCTTGAAATCAAAAGACTGCATATACTCAACCCATATCCACTGTTGAAGAATAAAATCATGATGGGAGAAGATGTACATAACAATTTTTTTGATGGGTATACATAATAAACCTCTCTCCCATCAAATAATGATTCCAATAATGAAGGAATATAACACCATGGATAATTAAAGGCCGTACATGGGGAAATTTTGTTTATGAGGCCTCAACTGTCATGAACCATATGCCACAACCTGATCACCCAACATCAACACTACCCCAATCCCAACACCAGAAACATCATAAATCAAGATATATTCATTACCTGGATCGGTTAGAACCAAAATAGGTGTGGTAGTTAGACTCTTATTTAACTCTTGGAAAGAATTATTACATGAATAAAACCATTCAAACAAGATTCCCTTCTTGGTCAAGCCTAAGAGTGGTGCTTCCAAATGGGGAAATTATTTTATGAACCTTTGTTAATAGACCGCCAAACCTAGGAAACATCAAACATCAAAACATTCCTAGGCTACTCCCAAGATACAAAATCTTGTACTTTCTCTGGGTCCACAAACACACCTTCCTTAGAGATGATTTGACCCACAAAATATACCTTGTCAATATAGAAATGGAACTTTGATAGCTTGATGTACAACCTATTATATCTTAGTGGACTAAAGAAGATGTTAAGATGTTTGGCATGATCTTCATGAGTTTTATAGTACACTAATATGTCATATAAAAAAACAAATAGAAACTAATACGAATACAAGTGAAAGAATCAGTGCATTAGGGCTACAAATACTACTAGTAAATTGGTCAACTCGAACAACATCACAAAAAATTATAAAACCCATAACTTCTTCTAAAAGTAGTCCATGATATATCAGACGATCTCACCCTAAGCCGATGATATCCCGATCTCAATTAAATCTTGGAGAACATAGAATCACCTCTCAACTAGTCAAAAAGATCATCGATTTGTGGAATATGGTATCTCTGATTAACTTTCATCTGATTCATCTTCCAATAATCGACACACAACCATAAGGATCCATCATGCTTATTATAGAAAAAAACTGATGATCCCCAAGGTGATCTAATTAGATGAATAAAAACTTTATTCTCTAATTCATCCAACTAAATTTTAACTTCATGGACTTCTGCCAGTTCCATTATATATGGTGGAATAGAAACTAGGTTTGCTCCAAAAAAAAACTCTATTATGAACTCAATATCTCTATTGGGTGGAAAACCTGAGAAATCATCAGGAAAAACATCCTGAAACTGATCCACCTCAAGAGGAAATACAGATAGCTCAACTCCCCCATCATCAAGCATAAGACAAGATGCCTAGGTTATGATTTCACCCAACTGCTAAAAGACCGGCCCTGCATGGCCAACTTATATATCCCATTCCCTATGGTGAACATAAATATTTCCATATACGGATGTGAACATTTCCCTATAATGATAACATTAAATATGGTCCTGATACAACACTAACTAATCAATCATCAATATCATATTAAAACTTGACATTTCAAGCACAAAAAGTACCACAAAAATCAATACTCACTAACCTCAAATGTAAACTCCCTACATTTCTAGATATTTTCTAATTATACCCTTAACGATGTATAAATCAATATAAAATCACACATATTTTCCACTGTTAGGCCTAACACACTCACAAACTGAGCAGATATAAAATAATGTGAGGTGCCTATGTCAAAAAAGCATTAAAAAGCATGGAAGCTATTAGAATCATACCTGAAACTATCAATGGTCCAATATCACCCCCACCAAGTGCTGGATGAACCACATAAAGCTGACCTACCCCTATACCTTGGGATCTGGTCGGAGATCCTAGTGCTACACTACCATACTGATATGGGCACTCTTGTCCTAGAATACCACATTTTCCACCTCGACTGGTATAACCAGTAGAAATCCAACTGCCCACCTGGTAATGGGTATCCAAACCTCTACCCACACTCTACATCGACCATGATCCTCCATCGGTTCCCATTTTTCAATGGTTCATATACAACCTATGAACATGCCCTGCCCTACCTCATGATCGACACTCAACTGGTGGTCAGGGGCACTGACCACACACGTGTACCATCCTGCCACACTGATATAAAAACACATCATCACCACCATTAGAGGTTGGTCCTCATATCTAATTACTCTTTACAACACCACCCTGATGAATATTCTCAAAACAATTCTAATTACCCTCAAAATGTTCACCACATGACAGTTAAACTGAAACCACATACCCACCACTAGAAGCCTCCTTTAACTTCTCTTCTAATATAAGGGCCTAATCCACCACCTCAGAAAACCTATTAAAATAAAATATATTCATCTGGGACATAATATTATGTTTTGTCCTGGAAATGTCTTTCCATAATGGCCTCATCCCTTGCCAATGCTAGGACAAAGAGTTTCAAGTCGGTGTAGTGGCCAACATAATCCATTATAGAACTAATCCCTTGGGTCAATATCGTAAACTCTAAAGCCTTCTCTGATCTCAGGGTCTCTATATAGTAATTTTCAAAAAAAAATCTTGTATGTATTTCCACAACATACCATCTACCTGCTGAGTCTGAACCAGAATATCTCACCAGTGCTTTGCTGATCCGCACAACATATAAGATTCTAAATTGACTCTCTTCTCAGGAGGAGTCTCCAAGTGATCTAAAATTATCTAGATGGACTCTATAAAGAACTCTCCTACCTCTATTCCACCCTCTCTGGAAAATTTAAAAGGGTGATACAACTGAAACTATTTAGTTAAATAAAACATACTCGGCACGACCCGCCTTGGGGTCCGCTCCATCATCTACATAAAATGAGAAAAGTTATCACATAACTTCTCCTACCCTCGATTACCCTAGATCAATGGTATTTCTTGATCTGATATTGGTGGAGTGTTCTCAAGGATATCCTCAGGTCATCCAATTGTCTCACATTGTTGTGGTCACATCTCTCTACAATTACAAACATACATCTCAGAACACATACAATGAAACTTGCATAGTTTTCTCAAAAGAAGGATTTGTACTAGACATAAACAAATCATTCTGCATACACTATTCTGATGGATATATCTGTATCTCCATCACTACCCTTATCCATCGTTACCATGAGTCATGGTAAAAATGGGTAAAATAACTCACATAGTCACAACCATTCATTAGAGACCCTTTTAACCACATCTATCTTCACAAAACAAATATTTATTATTTAGGAACCTTTATATCTTTTACAACTCATCACAACCAATTTCTATCCCATTTATGACTCATCATGAATAACTATTACTTAAAAATTTCATTTAAATTTTCCCATTTACCCATTTTCATAATTTTGATTAGGCATTTTTTTCAACTTCAAGAAAAAAATTCTATCCCTTACACCCCGCTTTTCTTAATCATGTGTTCCTACCATGATGCATGTCACATGTATCTATAGGTCCCTAGAATGATTCATTTATACAAAACCTCATGTCATTTCATCCATGATCAAAAATACCATAAATTAGTAACATCAAACAACAAGTGCATAAACCAATGGTGAAATATTTCTCAACTGTAAAAATGCACATCAAGAACAACAATCCCACCCTAGGGTACTTGGGCTTCCCCTTATACATGGGTTATCTACTTCCATGCAAGATCTCATTTACAAGGCCTAACACATCCTAATATCCCATATAAAATCCCCAAATAGTAATAAAATTGAAATTTAAATGCTTTGATACAACTTTGTAATGTCCCCGACTCGGTTTCCACTATATAAGGTGCCCTGATCCCAGTCTCCACATGACCTCAGGTGTGCCTCCCAATTTTCCAAAGGCTCCCAACTAGCAGGGAGAGTTTATTAATTCATGTGGGGAGACTGTACCCTCTTTATCAGAGTAATACATAATTTTTAAATTATTAAATAAAGGAAATAATAAACAATAAACAATGAATATGCATTATCGACCACTTCCCAAAACTGGGTACAATCCCACAACCAAATGGTAAATTTGAAATGTCACATCATACAATGCCAAGTGTAAGGAAACAAAAAATAAAAGTGGAATGAAGAATCCCTAAAATGGGTCCTGACTCCAAGTATGGACCCCTCATCTAAACACATCCCGACCTGAGTCAACCATTTAGCATGAGGCCCTTTACCTTTTTCTGAACTGCAACCATGAAGTCTTCTCGACAACCCAATGGATCCCTGAGTAGGGTGTGAGTATAACTTAGTAGGACACCACCAATAGTGTCTAAAAATATCAGGTTTAATAGATAGTGAATTCAAGTACTAAATAAACCAAAAGACAAACAAAGGGGTATTCTAGGTTAAATTAGTTAACAAAGTTCACTTAAACCATTTTAATCATTTATCCCATTGGTTAGGCATTTTAATAAATCACATTATGACCTATTCTAGTCAACTAATATGCATAAGAGGATAGTAAAGTTACCTATATAATCAAGGGAAACATTTCACAACAATTACATCACAATTAGCTTAGATCCTTGGTCTAGGTAGTCTCATAAAATGCAACTATTAGAGGAACATAGCCTTAGTCTGACTTCCGTAACCCTTGCATTAAATAGGGTGGGGGTTTTGATACCTAGTATTACTAAACCCATTGGCATATATCCTCAAGTCCAATACCTCACATGTACCACCAACCATGTGAACATGCTTCTTTAATCATTTACCACATATACCAAATCACAAATCATAATCATTGAACACATATACCTTTTAAAATTCATAGCTCATTCAATAAATAAATCATCTTCACACCATAACCCATTAATATAATTACCATTTACATTTCACGACTCATTAAACCATGAAAATTATATAATTTTTTTTCCATATTATATGTTATCAATGAAACAAAATTAAAATATATTTCATTTCACAATCCATGTTAACTAACAAAACCAAAATCTCATAGTTTTCCTTTTATAAACCTATGTCAATAAGAAAAATATAAATACCATAGGTTTTTTCTTGTAGAACCATCAATTTAACATTCACTTACCCAAACCCATGTCCATGAATATGGTGCACCCCATGGGTAGCCTCTTTCCGGGTCTAGTCAACCTTAGTGCATCCAACAAGGTTTATGAGGGGTCAAATTCATCATTTAACCAATCAATTTATCATTTCTCACTATGTTCATAAAAATCACAACAAGGAGGAACCAATAATACTACCACATATGCATAAACCAAACTCAAGACTATGTGATATAACTTGTAGAACACCTACACGACTACAAAATAGGTGATTAACAGCACTGGTGTTTATCAACGCTAGAAAAAATCACTGATAAATGAATTTTTTATTAGTGCTAAAGAAAGTGATGATAAATTTAATCCTTTATCAATGATTTATTTTTAGCACTCATAAAAGACACCCTTTATAAATACTTTATTTTTAGTGTCGATAAAGGGAACCCTTTATCAGCGCTTTAGTTTTAGTGTTGATAAAAGGTACCCTTTATGAGCACTCATAAAGGAGTCCTTTATCAATGCATTTTTTAGTGCTGATAAAGGTCCAAATAAATAAAATGAAATAATTAAATAAGTAAAAAATAAAAAATGAGTTTATTAAAAAAATTATAACAAATTTAATTAATTAAATAATTATTGATAAAAATGGATAAATTGATTTTACTATATATAAATTATAAATACTAATAAATAGTATGTATTAAATATATAAATATATGACAAATAAAAATTAAAAAAATTAAAATTAAAAATAATTAAATTGAGATAAATATTAAAAATTTTATTAATTAGATGATTATTGATATTGTCGATAAATAGTATATATTAAATAAATATATATATATATATATATATTAATGTATAAAAATATGATTTATATATTACAAAATATTTATGTGCTTTACATTAAATAGTCTTATATTTAGTGAATAACAGTTTATAATTAAAAATTAGTATGAATTAAAAACACTGAATAATTGCATAGAGTAATGTACTCATAATGGAATTTCGTTTGATTTTTTACTTTAACATAGATCAAATATGTGTTATATTGATTTCACATATATGTAATTAAAATTTTTTTATATATAATGCACACACAGAAAACTTATTCATTTTTTTAATATTGTTAAAGTGTACTTATTTTTAATTTATTCAATTTCACTCATTCTTAACAAGCATGCACTTAAAATTATATATTCATTAATAGTGTTACAAAAATATTTGTAAAAAATATTTGTAAATATTATTTATAAATTTTTTTTTATAAATAAAAATATTTATAAATGTAAATAATATACTAATAAATCCATATACTCTATTTATAAAATTATAAATTTATAATTATAAATAACTAAATATTCTTTTAAAAATATTTATATAACTATAAATAAACATTTATATATATTTATATAATTATATATATTTAAATAACTATAAAATTTATAATAAATTTATTAAAATAATGAATATATTTATTATATTTATATTTATATATATTTATTAAATATATATATATATATGTAATTAGATAAATATATATAATGATATAAATATTTTTTTTAAAATAATTATATAACTTTTTTAAACTAATTATATAATTTTAAATAAATAATTATATATTTAAGTAATTATAAAATTATTATAAATATATGGAAATAAGGAATATGTTTGCTATATTTATATTTATATATATTTATTAATTATATATATATATATGTATATTTGCAATTATATTATTTATAATTATAATTATAAATCATTTATCAGCGCTTAAGTAATCAGCATTGATAAAAGAAATCATTATTAGTGTTTTTTAGAACTGATAAATATGCCTTTTATCAGTGCTTATTACTTAAGTTCTAATAAACATACTCCCTATCAATTATTTTTTTCAAGTGCTGATAAAAGTGTATCAATCTATTTAAAAAACATAACCAGTTGCGAACCTATTGCAACATCAGATGCTTTCTATGGAAGCCACCCACTACTAGTGGTCCTCCTTAGTGAATCAAATCTCAAATCACACAAACTCACTCGAGTCACACGAACCCACTGCTTCTAGTTTCTTGAACATCGTCGGACATCCAATGTTCTCTTATAGTTAGGGTTTCCAAAGAAAACATTGAGATTTGGATCTGAGGGTCCCATATTTTCTTCAACCTAGAGAGGTAGGCTTGTGTTTTCCTTTGCAGGTTTCAATTTTCTTTCTATATTTTTTGTTTAGTTTTTGATTTCTTCTTTGATGATGTCATTATTTATTTGTGCTTCGGTCACTGTATACAGTTTTGATTTTGTTTATGATACTTTGTTTTCTTGACTACTGATTTGGATATCCTATTTTGGTCTTTTTAAATTATTTTTTGAATCAATTTGATTCACTGGCTATATATATACCTCATATTTATTCATAAAATAAATTTTATTGCTATTTTGAAATCTTCGAGAATCATCACTAGTCCACAGATAATCCAATTAAATAAATATTTATTCCATTGTATGAATAGTGGGGATTTTGGATATAAAAACATTAAATAAATGAGCAAATTGATTTAGCAATCTAGTTATCATTCTGGTGATGGTGAGAAGTAGTAAGAGAAGTTAATTTTATGAAATTCATGTATGGTAATTTATTTATTGAAATTCAATTTTAATATTCTAGTGTAAGGGTTTTCCTTAAAAATTTATTTACTAAGAATTGTGTTGTTTTATTTTAAAATAAATATTAGTAAGGGCGATATCATATTTATTTATTTTCAACGGATCTCTATTTTCAAAATTATTATTGGGTTGTATTTATTTTACTATGTTGTGATATTCTACTATAAGAGTTATATATATATTTATCAATTTAAGTTTATTTTATAACTATATATATATATGTAAATATATATATTTCTATCTATTTATATATGTTTTCAAAAATTATAATGTAAGATTGATTTTATAATTATTTAATCACAAATTATGGTTCTGTATTTTCAAATTAGGAAGGTATTATAATTATTTTAATTAAAAATTATGTTTAAATGTTCATTTTTTTGAAATTATCTGTATTATAAATTCCATGTTATATATATATATATGTTTAAATGTGTATGGGATAGACATTGCAAAGGTTGATGTGTTTTTCTTTCTTTTTTGTGATATATCTTATTGATGTGTATTTGTGCTTTATGAAAACTTCTTTATGGACCTCCCTAGAATCTCAAGGATGGGTAAATGTGTATTATATGGCCTCTCTATAATCCTTTAGATGGGTAGATATGATGTGATGACCTCCCAAGAATCCTTGGGATGGGTTAGTGTAGTGACAAGACATCCCAAGGGTCTTGAGATGTTTTCATATATTTCATATACCATTAATTTAAAATGTAATAATTCCTTAGGTTGCTACATCACTTGTTCCATAAAATAGAATGGAATTTGTCAAATTCTATATATTAGAAATTATTTTTAGGTATTCATCATTTTAGGTGTACATGTATTGGTTCCACCCCTAGGAATATCTGATTACCATTCATGTATATGAAATAACTCTTTATTTATTAAATTGTTTTATAAATACATTTTTATATATTATAGTTGATTTAATGAGATTTTATTATTATTGTTTATCATATTTGGGTTTCTTATAACCCCTTAATTTCCTATATTATAATTTCATTTTTAAGGGATTTAAGAAATACTTGATGTGTGTCAAATAATTTCTACTATTGAAATTTAGTTGGATGAGACTCATCCCCTATATCTTTTATAGACATCTGTCATCCTCATCGGCTTCATCTACCAAATATCCATTATTTAAATTTGTTACTGGAAAATCATCCCCATCTCTTTGATGTTGCTTGTACTACTATGATCATTAGTAATTGTAACACTTCGACCCCTGAAGCCCGGAGTCGGTGCATTACTTATTACATTGGAGTGATTAAAAATAATGAAATCCTGAAGGAATGATCAGTTTAGTAGTCTTGAAGAAACTAGATACATACATGTAACTCATATTACATTTCGAAAGGTAATAAAATACAATACATAAAAAAACTAATAAACTACATCCATGAGAACCCAATAAATGTTATCCTCTTCATAACATGTTTAAGATAAACAAATGAAAGAGGTGAGATAAAATTCTCATTAAGGGTTACTAATAGAGGAAACATGAATCAACATTAACTTAATCATAAAAAAATTGGCATAGTTAATATGGCATGGTGAATATATGAAAACAAAACCCGCCATTAATAAACTAAGAATGAAACTTCATCCTTAGATTTTGTCATAGTGAAAACCTCATGGATAGTAATAACTAAAAATTAATAAGGAGAATGATTATTAATTTTTGTCATGTATCTGGAACATGATACCACTATACTATCAAAACAGTTTAAGTTTGTGGGTAGAAACCCATCTGATTTTTTGGAAACAAACTCGAAGGGTTTTTCGCCAACGGATTTGTCTCATGAGACATGTCGATGCATCGAGGGGATATAGTGGGCCCTGAACATCTCTACCAGTCTAATTCATTATTTATACATAGTTTTAAAACAAAAAATATGCCTCTTTGATATCCGTATTGAATAGGTAATATAGATTCATCAATATTTCCCCAGTTAAAATAACATTCAAAATAAACACATTATATGAAATGGTATACAAATTAAGGAAATAATTGTATCCATGATACAAGAAAATGGATATTTACCAGAATAATATTTTTAAATGAAAAATGATCTCAAATTGGAATTATATACACAACATAAGAAAGATTAGGTGTACAATAACCGAGCAAGTCTCAATGAAATAGAAGTTGAGACAAAGTCCCTTACCATGTTGTAATCAATCAATTTTATGAACAAAAATTGATAATCACCAAATTAATCATAGAATACCATGAATATAAAAATAATCATGATATTATATATCAAATTTCAGTACACATACTCCACCGAAAATAAATAAGTGGCAAACAATAGAAATCTCTTGGAATTAAAAGTGAGATGAGAAAATTCCTTACCTTATGCCTGAATGTGTTCCTCGTTTGATATTAATGACCTGAATAATCAAATTTAGATTCATTAATTAATAATTCAAAAACCTTATATAAATTTAATTGATTTATTTTAACATTATTAGTTTCATTCATGACCTTTTTTAAGGGTTTAAGTGGTTCAATTTTATTGTTTCAGAATAATTTTCTTGGTTTTCATGATCAGTTTACTTGTATTCATGAATAGAAGTTCATTTGTGTGGTTAAGCATCCATAATTGTTAATATATATTATCAGTTAAATTAAAGTGATATAAATTATCTTATAATGATTTTTTATATACTTTGAGGATGAATCATTAGATAAAAGTTAATGATAAACTCTTTGATTAACTTGGCAGTTTTGTGCATAATGAACTTATTTTGTATTATTATTTTATATTATGAGTGTGTAAAGATTATAGAACATTAAATATTATATATTATACATATAATGATCTAGTAAAACAATAAAAATGGTTTCATGACCAGAATTTAATATGATAATAGAAATTGAAAACCCATCGTCCTTGAATGTGATAAATTAACACATATTGGATGATGTTTTTATTTTTAGTATAAGAGGAGGGTAAAAGAGAGATGATGATGAGATATTACATTAGAATAATAAAATTCTAGTTCATTTATTGTTAACTAATTTTCATATAATTTAGATGATGGGAGGTGAGGAGAGATCAAAAAAATAATGGAACTTGTAAAAGAAGTTGAAAGAAAAAGGAAGAGAAGTTCACCTATTGAGTAGTCTTCCTTGAGAATCTCCTTAAGGCCTTTGTTTTTGGACTTTTGGTGAGACCAAAAGGTCGTGGACATGGTAAGAGTTCTTGGGAAGTTTATTTTTCATATCTTAGGTAATTATAAAATCTTTAGTGGTGTGGGAGTAAGAGGGGAATGAGGGTGGTATTTATAGTGGATAAGAGGAGGAATTTTGCATTATTTTAATCATTATTTTAATATTTTTGCTCAAGAATATGAATAAAATTGATTCATGTGACCCCAAATAGTAATAATTGAATATGAGTTCGAACCAAGTGGGATTAAATCATCCTTGAATCACCTATTATGCAATAAAATAAGTATTTAGTATTTATCGCAATTTATCATATTTTACTATTCATAAAAAATTCAAGAATTTAAAAAAAATATCAAAAAATTACCCTAAACATATTTTGATGTGTATAATTAAAATGATGAACTCCATTTTTTTAAAATAATTTTATTAATATTATTAATTTAATTTTTAAATAAAATCATAATTTATTCAAAAGTAACAATTTTAAATCTATAACTTATTTTTTAACCCATTGAAAAATTAATCAACATCTCATTACCTTATAACCTAAAGAAAATAAAATAATAATATGATTTAATATTTATAAGGATCATATTACTATTCATATTACTATTCATAAGGGAATGTTACTATTCCCAAAAAAACAAGTTGGTTCTATCAGAATCCAAATAACTTACTGATCTCAACCGTAGATGACCATTTTTTGAAATTCCAAACACAAAAGTGGAAAATTTAAGTTCAATGGACAAATTATGATTTTCTCCTATAAAAAACAATGTTTTGTTTCATAGAGACTCCGTGATTCATGGAATATAGGATATCTAATGAATATAATGTATTGAAGAGAAACATACCAAAAAAATGTTTGGGGTGTTATCGTAAATTTCACCCTCAAAATTTTTCATGTATAAATCCCTTAAAAAAGATGTGGGTGGTTCTTCTTCATAAAATCCTTAGGTTCCCACATTGTTTACTCCATTTCATGGTTTCTCTAAATAACCTATAGTATATGATTTTCCCAATTTCTCAATACCTTCTCCCTTGTGTCAAGAATATCGTTAGACTCATCACAGTATAAAAAATTTAGTTCTAGTTCTATTTCTTCATAGGTGAGTACATGCATTGGGTCTGTCATGTATTTAATTAAAAAAGACATATGGAACACATTATGAACATTGGATAGACATGGTGGAATTGCTAAATGGTAAGCTATATCTCTAATTATTTCTAGAATTTCAAACAGCCCGATGTACCTGGGGCTCAATTTACCTTTCTTACCAAACCTTAAGAAACCTTTGCATGAAGATACTTTTTGAAATACATGATATCCTACTTGAAATTTCAAATCCTTTCTCTAGTTTTCAGCAAAAATCTTTTGCCTAATTTGGGCTGTTTTAATATGGGCATAAATTTTCTTGACCTTTGTTGTTGTCTCTTCGATAAGTTCTAGGCCTATAAGTTTCCTCTTTCCAACTTCATCCCAACAAGTTGGAGTTCTATACCTATTACTATATAATGCTTCATATGGTGTCATTTAAATGATATAATGGAAATTATTTTTAAAAGAAAATTCCACCTATGGAAAGTATTGATCCCACACAATTTGAATGTCAAGAGATCAAGATCCCAAAATGTATTCCAATGTTGGAATAGTTCTTTCCAACTGACCGTCAGTTTGGGGGTGATAAGTAGTAATCATATTAATCTCAGTATCCAAATCCTTTTGGAGAATTTTCCAGAATTTTAATGTAAACTAGGGATCTTGATTGGACCCAATCGATATAGGTGCACCATGAAGTCTTACAACATCATTAATATAAAGTCTTTCAAGGTGCTCAAGTGGTAAATCCACTCTTATAGCAAGGAAATGTGCTGATTTTTTGAGATGATCAACAATTACCCATATTGCATCATTCCTTCTATGTGTCCTTGGTAGTCTTGTGACAAAATCAATTGTAATGTCATCCCACTTACACATAAGAATAGGTAGAGGTTTCATAACCCCTATAGGATTTTCTCTCTTGGACTTCCCTTGTTGACAATCTAGACACATTGTCACATAGTTATTAATTTCTCACTTCATGTTATCCCAACAAAAATGTTTATATATATATATATATATATATTAGTTCTACTAGGATGTATAGAGAAATTTTAGCTCTGAGAATCGTCTAATAATTCCATTTTTAGCTCATGTACTGGTGGAACACATAACATCTTCTCAAATTTCAGAACTCCATCCACATACACGAATTCTACCAATATTACATCCCTAATAGATTTAAATTTCTTTTGTAGATTATCATAATCATTCTGAGATTTTTTTATCTTCTCTAGTAAATATGGTTTAGAAATAATTTGAAAGAGGAAATATGTTTCCCCTTTCTTAATACTTTTTATATCCATCTTTATTAGATCCATGATTATAGGATCTCTCTCAATCTTCATTTGGGTTAGAAGTCCAGGATCATTCCTACTTAATGCATTTTCTGCCTTATTTTCCTTTCCTAGGTGGTAGTGTATTGAACAATCATAATCTTTGAGTAACTCGATCCAAATACTTTTCCTCATGTTGAGTTCTTTCTGTGTAAAAATGTATTTCAAACTCTTGTGATATGTATATATCTCACATATTTCAACATAGATATAATGTCTCTATATTTTCAGAGTAAATATTATGGATGATAACTCAAGATCATGAGTTGGTTAATTATTATCACGAGTCTTCAACTACCTTGATGCATAACCAGTAACATTATCATTTTTCATAAGGACACAACCCGGTCTGTTCTTTGATGCATCAATGTGTATCACAAATCCATTTTTTCCGGATGGAAGAGTCAAAATTGGATCATTGACCAATATTCTTTTCAATTCTTTAAATCATTCTATACATTTTTCTTCCATACAATTCTAACCCCTTTACACGTGAGCTTAGTTAGCGGGTTAGCCAGTCCAGAAAAATTCTGAACGAAATTTTGATAGTAACCTTCTAAGCTAATAAAACTATGCACTTTAGTTATGTTTTTTGGCATGGGCCATTCTTGGATTTTCTTTGTCTTTGTAGGATAAAATAATATTCCATCCTTAGAGACAATATGGCCAAGAAAAGAAACTAATTTAATCCAAAATTCACACTTACAAAACATCCAATATAATTCATTTCTTCTATGAGTTTTCATAATAATATACAAGTAATTATTAAGGTCTTCATAGCTTTTAGAATATAATAGGATATCATCGATAAATACCATAAAAAATCCATCAAGATATTACTTCAAAACACTATTCATTAGATCTATGAAAACAGAGGGTGCATTAGTTAGTCCATAATTCATTACTGTAAACTTGTAATGCCCATACCTAGTTTAAAATGCTGTCTTTGGAATGTATTCCTTCCTCACACATAGCTTATGATATCCAGATCAAAGGTAAATCTTTGAAAAATATTGGGTTCCATGAAGTTTATTAAATAAATCATCAAATCATGGTAGACGATACTTTTTATTTATTGTAATAGCATTGATTTCCCTATAATCAATGCATATCCTCATGGATATGTCTTTCTTCTTCACAAAGAGGATATGAGATCCCCATGGAGAAATAGTAGGGTGAATAAATACTGTGTCACTCAATTCCTATAGTTGTTTCTTTAGATCCACTAATTCCATAGTGCCCATTCTATATAGAGTATTTGATATAGGTCTTTCACTAGGAATTAAATCAATAGAGATATCAACTTCCTACTCTAGAGGATATCTAGGTAAATCCTTTTCAAATACATCAATGTATTCTTTCACAATAGTTCGATATTCAATTTGAATATTTATTTCCTCACCCATAGTTTTTGTGTTTTCTTCCTCTCCAAGAACTTCATTCAGTAGATCTACTAGGGGTGGATCTAGATAAGAATTATATGGTGAGGTTTATTCTCTAAAGATAAGGGATTATACATCATTTTCAAAATTTACAACTTCTTTTTTCTTTAAATAGATCTTTTTATCATAATGTTTCAACCAATTCATACCACTAATTATATCAAAGTTAAACATTGGTATGGTGATAAAATTAGAAACTAAATAAAGTTAATGTGTCATGATGGGGACTGATCAACACATCTTTATTGCAATGATACATCCCTTATGAGTTTTTATTGAAAACTCATTTATTAAATCAAATTGGGAATGCCAAATTTTCTTGGAAAATTTAGAAGATATAAATGAATGTGATGATCTAGAATCAAATAAATCATTAGATAAGTTTTAGGAAAAAACTAACGTACATGTAACTACATCATTAGAAACTTCAACCTCCACAGTTTTAATCACAAAAGATTTCCTTTTCTCTCATGGAATTTTCTGAGGCATGTTTACTTGGTTCTTAGGAAACTCATTTTTATATTGTCCCATCTCTCTACAATTGTATCATTGAACATCACTGAATTGTCTCTCCCCCTTGAATTCACTGGATCGATGAACCTTTTCTCCAAACTTATAGAAAAATCCCATGAATTTCAAGCATATCCCAGAATGATTATTTCTATAGTTCTCACATAATATAAATTACTCCTTTACCTTATTTTTCATTGGTGGCTCATCTTTTACATTGTTATTAGAATGAAACTTTTTATCTTGATTTCCCTTGAGAAAATTTGATCTAGCGAATTCCTTCTCTATTTGATGGCACTTAATAAAATTTAATCATATGATGAAAATGTTTGGGAATCAAGATCCCTTCTAAGACTTGGCTTAAGACCTTCAAAGAAATGATCAATATTGTATTTTTAATCACGTACATAATCTATAACATACTTGGATAATACTGTGATGGTAGCCTCATAATCCGCAACACTCTCTTCTTCCCTTTGATTTAGGCTAAAGAATTTCTTGGTCATTTCAGTTTGTTGTTTCTAAGGGAAATATTTGTTGATGGATATTTCCTTAAAATTTCCCCATTCCATATATTCTATTTCTTCTTATTCTGTGGTATTCTGAATCAAGGACCACCATTGATCAATATCATCCTTGAGGAAATATACTTATGGTACTAGATTTTCATTTTCATTATATCGTAATTCCAGAAATATCTTTTCAAGGGACTTGATCCACCACTCAGCTACCACTGGATTAGTAGTCCCACAAAAATATGAGGGCTTCTACCGCATGAAATGATCCAATACAGGTGTAGTATGGTTATTCGACACAACCAATGTAAGTTGTCCCAATATGGTCATGATATGATCGACTCTAACACTGAATGTGTTGACTTGATTAGTGGGGAAATCTTTAAATTTTACAAAGGTATTGATTCCCCTTATAACATTAGGTGCCATCAGTAAACAATGGAATACACTAAATTAGGTCATAATTCATAATTTCTAACTAGAAAACACTCAAGACAATATGAAAATTCATGCACAACTAATATCATAATCATAAACATTGTTCATATTTATTTATAAATCCTTAATAATGGTTTGTAAATAAAATGTGAATTATCCTAAGAATATCCCCCTGGGAGTGTCAAAATAGGTACATAGTAAGACCCATTTTCATGTACCAGGATACCCTGGGTCAAGCTTGAAACTCCTTGTCAGACATTCCCTCCTAGGTCCATCTGTGCCAAAACCACGTCCCCTTGTAGTATTCAGATAGGTATTTTTTTCCTAAAAACATCCACATAATCCATTTATTACCAAAATTCCATGATTTTCTTGTATGTTTATCCTCAAATACTATCTTAGGAGTTTGTTTCCTAATCTATGTTTTCTAAATCTAGTTTCCAAGTTTTCAACTAAACTTCCACTCATACCAACTATAACGCCCCAACCTCAGAAGCCTAGAGATGGTGCATTAATTATTACATTGGCATGATTAAAAAATGAAATCATGAAGTAATGATCATTTTAGTAGTCTTGAAGAAACTATATACATACATGTGACTCATATTACATTCTAAATGGTAAAAAAATACAGTACATAACAAAAATGAATAAACTGCATCCATGAGAACTTAATAAATGGTCTCCTATTCATAACTTCTTAAAGATAAAAAAATGAAATGGGTGAGATAAAATGATTAGTAACGGTCAAAAATAGCGGAAATATGAATCAACAATAAAAAAATCATAAAAAATTGGCATACTTATTAAAGTATGATGAAAAAATGAAAAACACACACCATTAATAAACTTAGAATTAAACTGCATCCATAGATTTTGTCATAGTAAAAACCACATGGATAATAATAACTAAAAATTATTAAAGAGAATTCTTATTAAGGGAAATCATGTATCTAGCACATGATACCACTATACCATTCAAACGATTTATGTCTGTGGGTAGAAACCCGTCTGACTTTTTTTTGGAAATAAACTCAAAGTGTTTTTCACCAAACGATTTGTCTCATGAGTCTTGTTGATGTATCGAGGGGCTATAGCAGGACCCTACCATCAATACGAGTCCGAAGAATTTTTTATACATATATTTAATACAAAACAATATTCTGCTTCTATATTTTTGTTGAATAGAGAATAAATATTCTTCAATATTTCCCTAGTTAAAATAACATTCAAAATTAACACTATTTGTGAAATGGTATACGAATTAAGGAAATAATAATATCAATGATACAAGAAAAATGCATATTTACGAAAATTATAATTTCAAATGAAAAGTTATATCAAATGGGTAGTATATACACCAAATAAGAAATATTAGGTGCAAAATAGAAAGTAAGTTTCAATGAAATGGACGTTTAGACAAAGTCTCTTACCATGTTGTAATCAATCAAGTCGCATGACTAAAAATTAAGAATCACAAAATGAATCATATAATAACACGAATATAAAAAAATCATCATATTATATATCATGTGTAATTAGACATACTCCACACGAAATAAATAAGTGGTGAATAATGGAAATCTCACAGAATTAAAAGTGAGATGAGAAAAACCCCTTATCTTATGTCTGAATGTGTTATTCATTAGATCTTAATAACCTGAATAATAAAATTTAGATTCATTAATTATTAATTACATAACCTCTTATACAATTAATTTATTTATATTAAACTTATTAGGTTTATTCATGGCCTTTTTGATGGGTTTAAGAGGTTCAATTTTATTGTTTTGGAAGCATTTTCTTCCTCGGGTTTCATGATCAGTTTTCTTGTATTCATGAATGGAAGTTTATTTGTAATGTGGTTAAGAATAAATTTTTTTATAAATATTATAAGTGAAATTAAGGAGATATAAATTATATTATAATGATTTTGGTTATATACCATGAGGATGGCTCATTTGATAAATGTTAAAGATAAACGCTTGGAATAACTTGGCAGTTTTGTGCACAATCAACTTTTTTTGTATTATTATTTTATGTTATGAGTATGTAAGTATTTTAGAACATTAAATAGGATATATTAAATATATAATGATTTGGTTAAACCATAAAAATGGTTTCATGATCATAATTTAATACAGTAATAGAAATTGAAAACCCGTTATCCTTGAATGTGATAAATTAAGACATATCAGACGGTGTTTTCATTTTTAGTATAAGTGGAGGGGAAAAGATAGATGATGATGAAATGTTACATGAAAATAATAAAATTCATGTTAATTTAAGGAAATTTAATTTTCATATAATTTATATTAGGAGAGGGGAGGAGAGAGCAACAAAATAATATAACTTGTAAAAGAAGTTGAAAGAAAAAGTAAGAGATGTTCACCTCTTGAATAATTCTCCTTGAAAATCTTCTTAAGGCCTTGGTTTTTTCCTTTTAGTGAGACAATAAGGAATTAGAAATAGGGGGAGGGATTTATAAGTGCATTTGGTAGAGATTAGGTAAGGCTCAACACTTGAGTGGTGTGGGAGGAATAGGGGAATGAGGGTGGTATTTATAGTGGAGGAAAGGATGGATTTTACATTATTTTAATCATTATTTTAATATTGTTTCTCAAGAATATGAATAATCCTGATTCATGTGACCCCAAATAGTAATAATTTCATGTGAGTTCAAACCAAGTGGTTTTAAATCATCCTTGAATCACCTATGATCTAGTAAAACAAGTATTTAGCATTTATCAAAATTTCTCGTATTTTACTATTCATAAAAAATTCATGAATTTCAGAAATATACCCAAAATTAACCCTAACCATTTTTCAATGCGTAGAATTCAAAAATAAACTCCATTTTTTGAAAATAATTTTCTAAATATTATAAATTTAATTTTTAAAAAAAATCACAATTTATTAAAAAATAACAATTTTAAATCTATGATTCATTTTTAAACACCGTGAAAAATTAATAAATATCTCATTACATTATAACCTTAATAACATAAAATAATAATATGATTTACTATTCATAAGGGTCATATTAATATTCATATTACTATTCATAAGGGTTTATTACTATTCGCCGAAAAAACAATTTGGTTCTATCAGACTCCAAATAACTTACTGATCACAACTATAGATGACCATTTTTTGAAATTCAAAATAGAGAAGTGAAAAATTTAAGTTTAATTTCTAGGTTATGACTTTCTCTTATAAATAACCAAGTATTTTTTCATAGATACTTAGTGCTTCATGCAATATAGGATATCTATTGAATAGAAAGTATTTAAGAGAAACATACCATAAAATGTTTGGGGTGTTATAGTAAACCCATGGATGAATACTGATTAGATTATTCCAAGAAACATAGGTTCATGTCCACAAGAGATGAAGGATGTGTCAAACAACAAAAAGAAATGATAAATGTTCGAGATATGAGTTGATGAAGACAAGTTGTTTATAACTTTCACCTTTGAATGAATTCATAGGATAACACCTACCATAGTGAAGTAATTATTTCTTAAATTTAATTACCCATTTTCTTTAGAATATTGAAATTATTTAAAATAATAAAATGTTGAGTTTCCCTTATTAGAATTGTCTATAACTTTCACCTTTGATAATGAATATATTTTGTGTATTTAATTATTTATTGTAAAAAATTAATCTTTTATAAATATAATATGATGTATATGAATCCAAAATAGATTCAAACTAATTGGTTGACAAAAGAGTATGAAGATAGAGTTAAAGAGTTCATCAAGTTTCCATGAGAGCATGCGTAAGACCCTTCTCAAATCCTCTATCCCTGTTTATGTTGTTTTTATTTGAGTTAAATTCATCTGGAAGAGTTGGAAGAACAATTGATTTGGCATGAAATAGATCATATGTCACACCCCAACCTATCTAGTTAATTTATTTCATTGATTTATTTGTTTTTAAAATTTTTGTTGGGGTTTGGGTGAGTCCTGGATGAAAATTTTGAGTTTTGTCAAAAAGTGTGCATTTTTTAGTAACCTTCATTGGGCACAAGGGAAGAGCATGTTTTGGAAACCCCGTCTGGCTTCTCCCATGAATCGGTACGATCCACCTATCTTCGGAAAAATTAAAATGAGAATCTTTTTCAATTTCTGGTGTTATTTATAATTTTATTATTGTTGATGGTTTTATTATCATTATTAAAGTGAACTGGGTATTCTTATTATTTATATTTTTATCAGTATGATTATTAATGTTATTATTAGTTTTAATATTAATAAGGTTTTATTATTATTATTATTATTATTACTAATATTATATATATTTGGGCCGGTGCGTGGGCACCACACGACTAGAGGAAGCTGTGCGGCTAGCCCGACCACCCGTGGGATTGCAGAGTTTGAATCAGCCAAATAGAAATGAATTGAATGAGTTGAAAAAAATTAGTTAAATAAATAACTCATTGTGGTAATAATATTATTTTTTCATGAATAATAACAGTATATTATTATTAAAGAGTTGTTATTATTAAAATTATTATTTGTATCATTTTTTAGTTTAGTGTTAAAATTATTTTTATTATTACGTGTATTATTATGATTATTTTTGATATTAATATTGATATCATTAATATAGATTGAAGTTATTATTATTATAAGTAATAATAATAATATTATTATTTATGTTTACATTTTATTTTTATTTTTCTTTTCCACTTATTTATTCGTAACCCTAGAGCCTCATTTTTTTCTTCTTCCCTCACACGAATACCACTCCCCCATCTTCTCTCCTTTATCTCTCCAATCAACCTTCTTACCTCTCCACTTCTCCACTACCTATCATGAAACATACCTCCCCTACCCTAACCAGTGTGAGCTGCTGCCACCCATACCCTAACCAGTGCAAGCCACCGCCTCCCCTACACTCATCAGCGTGAGTTTCCACCTACCCTACCATCTACAGTGTGAGCCAGCGTGACCTCCCCTATCTGCTCTCAACATCCAGCCAGCCTCGTCCCGGTGCACATTGGTCCAAACCTGCGACCCTGCTCTCTTCGGATGACCAAACTGCAACAAACCACCCTATCTGTCCCCTTTTTCTCAACCCCGACCAGAACCTCAACCCCTCTTCCCTTCGTACAACCTCAATGACCCCTGACCCTTTTTCCCTCATTGACGAACCCGCTGTCCAACTTTCCTTTTCCCTCCGGCGATGTTCTCCATTTTTTTGGTAAGGGTTTGTTGTTTTGGGGTTCTCCATTGTTAGGGTTTGTTATTTGGTGTTAAATCCTAAATTTTTGAGTGTTTGATCTTGTTGTGTGTGTTGGTTTTACCTTCCTGAGCATGTGTTTAATGTGCGAATGATATTTCACACTGGTTTTGGGTAGTCATCTGAGAATTGCGGTAGTATCCCTTGATTTTACCCTTAAATTTAAAAACATTTTGATTGCTTGCATTACTTTTTTCAACTTCATGGGTATTAATAATTATTTTTTATTTCTAGAATAATTCATCTGGTTGAAATTATTTTGTTCTGGTAATAAAATATTGTTTGGATAATTATTTTTTCTACATAAGGGACTTGTCATGTTTTGTGATTAATTAGTTTTGTGTGAAGATTAATTTTTAAATTAAATTTGTTTACATTTTATATTTTGTAGCATGCTCATGTGAATTAGGGTGCGTTTTGATGGAAGCCAGTTGTGCGCTGTCTAATAGTTTTTATTAAAATTTTAATTTTTTAATTTTAACTATGCAAGAGGTGTGCGTTATGATATGGTGTGTTTCGAGTGCGCGTTTAATTATAAAAGGGGTTTTGAAAAAGTTTTGGGTGTGTAAAGAAGTGGGTTTCTCTTTGTAATTGTTCTATAAATTTTATAGTGGTTTATTAAAAAATAATGATGGTGAAAATTATGTTTTGAAAGTATATTGAGGTGGTTTATATACCGTTTGTTTATATGGATTGTTTTAAGTCAGTTGTTATGTGTTTCTAGTTGTTGTGTGTTTGTTACAGTGCATTGGTGAGGTAATTCCATTATATTGTGGTCTTAAGAAGGTTACGCGTACTTGTGCACAAGTGTGAGACGTGTCGTGTCGTCATAATTAAGATGCATGTTGAGGTAGTTTCCCCACTACACTCACCATTAAATTCAGAATTTATTAATTTCTTGATATATCATTGATTTTCAATAAATGAGGAATATTAATAGATAATTAATTTTAGAATAATTACTTGATGTAAACAAAGCTGTTTGTTTTATACATGACACTTGAAATATTTCCTTGATGAATTGACACACAATAGTGAAAGAGTGCATGTTTGGCCTTTGAAAATAATTCAAAGATTTTCAAGTGTGGTTATAGTTTGTTGGTAAATGTTTTCTTTTTACACGTGAGAAAATGTTTTGGTTTCTCTTGAGAAATGGTGTTTCTTTTAAAAGTTTCATAAGCCCTGTTTTTCACTTTGATAAAATAAATTATTTTGGAAAAATATCTTTGGGGTGACTCAGGGGTGATCTTGTTGTACACGTCGATTTTGTGGGTTGTTGTGCATAATGTTTGATAATTGGAATTTGTTTCTTGTTTGAAATTGTTGACTCACCCCCTTTTTTATTATATGTGTTGACATGGGAACCCTGCATAGTAAGTGAATCTTCTAAGAATGATTTCTGAACTAGTTTAGAATACACACTGTCTAGTGTCCCTTAGTATGGAATTTGCTCTACTAGGGGATTGGGCCCCTCGGTTAGGCTAGGAAGGGAAACACCAAGTGTTTAGGTGTTATGACATCATCGAGAGTAGGCATTCCTTTAGGGCGAGTCACACATATTGTACGTTCTGGATTGTTCATGAGCTCCTAGGTTCGACCCATGTTTTCTTTAGTGCTTATTTTTATGTGGAAGATGATTGAGAGGCCTAGTTTGGTTGCTGGACCTCATTTGCTACTTTACCATTGCCCTTATTTTGTGTTCTGTCTTGTGTGTGGTTTTTTCTCTTGACTAAAAAATAAAAATTGTACTTATAAATTGATTATGAAATTTTCTTTTTAAATGTAATGCACCTTTTCATATCAAAAATTAAACTTGTTTTTAAATTAGAATGGGAAATATACCGTTACTTGTTTTGGAAATAGAAGCATGTGGAAACCCATACTTTATATAATTTAGTTCAAACCTAGAATTGGTAATTTCTTTATTTAAAGGTAGTTCTTTTGGAAGAGTTTATTTTTGGGCACACCTACTGATTTTTAATACTCATGCCTATAGTATTTTATTAGTTTTAGTTTCTCTTGTAGGTTCCATCTCTTGTTTGTATTTCCTTGGGTGAAATTTGGTTCTGGTGTTGGAGGGTGAATCTCAGGGTCACGTTGTGCTTAGACATTGTCAGGTTAGTGAGTTACTGTTGGTATATCTTTCTTTTTTGTGTTTCTTATTTACTTTCTATTCCATTTTATTCCTTCTATTTTATTTACTTTCACTAGGATAAATAATTTCCATTAGTTCTCTACTGATTCCTTCTCCCATGTTGCCAGCCCGGAAGGATCGGGAACACCTCTTGGTCCTTGCCGCAAATCGTCTCGGGTGACAGGTTTAGAGTTGACCCAGGTCGGTCTGTGAAAAAATGGTATCAAAGTAGGTTGGATATTGAGAGGACCTTGTTTTTCAGAATTCCCATCATTATTTGGGGTTTTCATGGTAAAAGGATCTGGATTCTTGAGGCTTGAGTTCTAGGAATTGGAAGGTCATCATGAACCCTTACTCATTCTGAACCTTGGGTTACCATGGGATGTCCGAGATTTTTTGTGTCCTTTGATTCTTGTGAACTTTTTTATGTTGGGAAATAAAAAGAGAGGTGGGTAAGTAGCCAGTGAGCTCATAGGTCCTGACAAGACATGTAGATCTGGGGACATTTCCCTGGACTACTCTTTGTGACAATGGCGTGACTGGCATATGGCTGCCAACCATATGTCTGAGTCACCCATTGGAACTAGTTTCCCCTTGTGGATTGTTTGAGTATTCTTTAAATATGAAAACTATTTGTAAAGTTTTATTTTGGAATTTGTGAAAAGTTGATTTTGAAATGGAAATGACCATGATTTTATTATGTTCTCTGTTCCTATATTCTTTAGTGTTCTCTCCCATGATGGTTTGATAGATAATCAAGGTTCATCTTCCGGTGGTACACCCTTAGAAAATACTCTAGTTGATCAGCCCAAAGATTACGTCCTTATGTTTTGGAAATTGAACACTCCTCTATTTTATGGACAAGCATATTCTCTTGAGGTGGAGGAGTGGTTGCCGAAGATTGAGAGGAACTTCAGATTCATTGGGTCTCTAGAGTCATTGAAGGTGAAGTTGTATACCTTTATGCTTGAAGGTCCAACCTGAAAATGGTGGAAGTCTGTGTCTCGATGCAATCCTTGAGAAGATCCCAATTACTAATTATTCAAGTCTTCATTCATCCAACAATATTTATTTGAGCTTAAAAATCTGAGGAAGAGGATGGAGTAGTGTTGTGCTCAATAGGGAATTGAATCGGTGCTAGAATTATATCGATGTTTCTTAGACCTAGTTCCATACGACCAATGGTTTGTTGCAAATGATCCAAGGAAGGCTCGACAATGTGAGTCTGGACTCTGACATAAACTTTAGTCAAAAGTGGAAGATCTCAACCTAGCCACTTTCTTGGATGTTGTGGGGCAAGCCTTTTTGGCCGAAGCTAAGTTAACAGAAGGACATGAGGTGGATAATACACCTCCAGCCTTGGGAAGTTATGAAGAGGATAGGGATATGTATAATGGGAGGCGACCTGATGTTGGTGGCTATAATAGAGGAATTGAGAGGCCTTCAGACCTATAAACACCATTCTCACAGTGAAATGCCTTGATCTATCACCAGTGTGGTATGAAAGGACACAAGAGGCCGACATGTCCGAGTGATTAGAGACCCTACAACACCTGTGGACGTCTGGTCCACTTGCAGCGATTCTGTCAAGGTGTTTTCAAGAATCACACTAAATCCAGAACTGGCTCGTCAATGGTCACCTCAGCGTATCAGCAGGAGTATGACAATGTTTGGGATCAGTTTGATGTTTTCAATTTTCTATGTTCCCTAGATGTAGTAGTCGTATCTTGTAGCATTTTGTGGTCTTCTTTTCCTTCAGTTTCAAGATTGGTTTGGTCAAACCACCTTGAAAACATTATTTGAATGGATGTGTGATTGGTTAAATTATGGTTCATGTGTTATGTTTGGGAATTTCAAAAGCCTTACTACAAGGCAGAAGATGATTCAATCATCGGTGCTCTAGCCATAGGTCTCAGAGTGAAGCTTTCACGTAATCAGGTGAACCCCAACGATGAAAAAGTACATTAGTTTAATATTTATCCTTAGTGTTCCCTAGTTTGTATTCTTCTGAGGGCATGAAATTTTTGATATTTATATGGAAGTAGTATTGATTCTCTATCTGTTGGGCCATTACTTTCCCCCCTCGTCGTGGGGTGGGGTGGGGGTGGTATGTATGGGATGTTTTGAAGCTCAGTTTACTTCGTTAGTCCTTATGGTGGGGAGAACCATTGAGGGTCCTTTTGAATTCAATTTATTTTATTTCCTATGGTGGGGAGTATGTTTGGGCCTTTCCATGTTTGTAACAAAGTTTAATCTTGTGTATCATTTTGGTGGAAGGTGGTCTCATATGGAACCACCTAATTCTAAGTTCTTCTTATTAAGTAAAAGTTGGGATTGGAGTACACCCAATGACTCCGTTGGACTAAGATTATGGGAATATGTGTTAGAGGAATTTTTAGTTAGTTTTTCCATTGGTTGAAAAGGACGAATTGAGTTCTGTTTGGTAGTGAGTAAGGCGTTTGTGTTTTGAGGATGACTTGTGTGTCATGGGTGTTCGGTGTCAGTTTGGATCAATCAACTGTAGGAGCTTAAACTTTTGGGGGTGGGTGACACTTAGTAGGGAGTTCTCTTCAGTCACATGAGTTCCTCTTATTAATCTCTATCTTTTTGGTAGTGCTTTGATATCTTTTCATAGTCTCTCTTTGGAAATCTCCTTGAACTATAAAGGGATGTCGGTTCCTGTTTTGGGGATTCACCTTGTTATTGCATTCTAGGGGTTGAAAGTGTTATGATGTAAATAATTGTCACACCCCGACCTATCTAATTATTTGTTTTTCATTATTTTTTTTGGTTTTAAAATTTTTGTTGAGGTTTGTGTGAGTCCTGGTCGAAAATTTTCAGTTTTTTCAAAAACAGCACTTTTTTGAGTTAACATCATTGGGTGCACAGGAAGAGTGAGTTTTGGAAACCCCACACAGCATCGCCCAGTTATCAGCACGATCCACCTACCTTCAAAAAAAAATAAAATGAGAAACTTTTTCAATTTATTGTGTTATTTAAAATTTTATTATTGTTGATGGTTTTATTATTCTTATTAAAGTGAACTAGGTATTCTAATTACTTATATTTTTATCAGTATTGTTATTAATTTTCTTATTAGTATTATTATTAATAAGGTTTTATTATTATTATTATTATTATTATTATTATTATTATTATTACGACAAATATTTATATTTGGGTCGATGTTTGGGCACCACATGACTAGAAGAAGCCGTACAGTTAGCCTGGGTACCTACGTGATTGTAGAGTTTGAATCAACTAAATAAAAATGAACTGAATGAGTTGAAAAAAAAGAATTTTGTTAAATAAATAACTCACTATGGTAATACTATTATTTTTTCATGAATAATAATAGTATATTATTATTAAAGAGTTGTTATTATTAAAATTATTATTTGTATCATTTTTAGATTATTAATAAATTTGTTTTTATTACTATGTGTATTATTAAGATTATTATTCATATTAATAGTAATATTATTAATAAATATTTAATTAATTATTATTATTAGTAATAATAATAATAATAATATTATTTTTTACTTTTTATTTTTATTTTTATTTTCCCCTTATTTCTCCCTAACCCTAGCACCTGGTTTTTTCTTCTTCCCGTCTCTCCCCATCTTCTCTCATTTATCTCTCTAATAAACCCACTTCTCTCTCTACTTCTCCACTCCCCATCACGACACACATGTCCCCTACCCTCCTGGTGTGATATTCCAACTCACCTACCCTCACCAGCGTGAGACGCCGCCTCCCCCCCCCACACCAGCCTGAGTAGCCTCCTCCCCCGCCCTCACCTACGCGAGCTGCCTCCTCCCCCGCCCTCTTCTGCACGAGCCATCGTGGCCTCCCATGTCCACTCTCCACCTACAACTGGCCTCGTCCCGACACGCATTGGTCTAAACCTGTGACCATACTCTCTCCGGACGACCAAACAACTGCAAACCCCCTTGTTTGGCCCCTTCTTCTCAGCCCTGACCAGAACCGCATCCTTTCTTCCCTTTGGACATATTCAATGATTCGTGGACCTTCTTCCCTCATTGAAACACCTAATATACATCTCTCCTTTTCCCTCTGAAAATGTTATCCCTTTTTTGCAAGGGTTTGTTATTTTGGGCTTCTCCATTATTAGGGTTTGTTATTTTGGGTTAAATCCTAAATTTTAGATGGTTAGATCTTGTTGTGTGTGTTGGTTTTAACTTCCTGAGCATGTGGCTGTGGTGTGAATGATATTTCTCATTGGTTATGGGTAGTCGTCTGAAAATTGCGGTAAAATATCATGCTTTGACCCTTAAATTTAGGAAAATTTTGATTGCTTTTATTACTTTTTTTCTACTTCCTGGGTATTAATAATTATTTTTTATTTCTAGAATAATTTTTCTGGGTGAAATTATTTTGGTATAGTAAGATAATATTTTTTGGATAATTATTTTACCTAATTAAGTGATTTGGAATGTTTTGTGATTAATTATTTTGGTTAAAAGCTTAATTTTTAAATGAACTTGGTTAACATTTTATATTTTGCAGCTTCCTCATGTGAATTAAGGTGCGTTTTTATGGAAACCAGTTTTGTGCTATCTAAAATTTTTATTAAATTCTACAATTTTTTATTTTAACTGTGCAAGTGGTGCACGTTCTGATATGGTGTGTTTCAGGTGTACATTTAATTCTAAAAGGGGTTTTGAACAAGTTTTGGGTGTGTAAAGCGACAAGTTTCTCTTTGGAATTGTTTTATAAATTTTAAAGTTGTTTATTAAATAGTACAGATGGTGAAAATTATGTTTTGAACGCATATCAAGGTGTTTTTCGCTGTCTTTTCATCAAGATTATTTTAAGTCAGTGGTTATGCATTTTTAGTTGTGTATTTGTTGTAGTGCATTGGTGAGGTAATTCTACGATATGGTGGTCCTCAGTAGGTTTTTCATACTTTTGTGCAAGTCGAGGTAGGTCCCCCACTACACTCGCCTTTTAATTTAGAATTTATTAATTTTTTGACATTTCATTGATTTTCAATAAATAAGGAATAATATTAGATAATTCATTTTGGAATAATTTCTTGATGAGAATGAAGCTGTTTATTTTATATATGACACTTGAAATATTGCCTTGATTAATTGACACACAATAGTGAAAGAATGTCCATTTTCCTTTTGAACATAATTCACATATTTTCAAGTGTGGTTTTGATTTGTTGGTAAATTTTTTCTTCTGACACATGAGAAAATGTTTTATTTTCTCTCGAGAAATGGTGTTTCTTTTTAAGGTTTCATAAGACCCATTTTGTACATTGATAAAATAAATTATTTTGGAAAACTTTCTTTGGGGGGAATCAGGGGTGATCTTGTTATGAACATCAATTTTTTGGGTTATTGTGCGTGATGTTTGTGCATTGGAATTTTTTTCTTGTCTGACATTGTTTACTCACCCCCTTTTTTATTATACGTGTTGAAATAGGAACGTGACATAGTAAGTGAATCTTCTGAGAACGATTGCTTCACTAGTTTAGAATAAGCACTGGCTAGTGTCCTTTAGTTCAAACTTTTCTCTACTAGGGGATTTAGCCCCTTGGTTAGTCCAGGTAGGGTAATGCCGATAATTTAGGCATTATGACGTCATTGAGAGTAGGAATTCCTTTAGGATGAGTGACGTATATTTTATATTCTGTATTGTTTATGAGATCCTAGGTTTGACCCATGGTTTCTTTAGTACTTATTTGTATATGGAAGATGATTGAGAGGCATAGTTCAGTTGCTGGTCCTCATTTTCTACTTTCCCATTGCCCTTATTGTGTGTTGTGTGTGGTTTTTCTTCTCAAGGAACAACTAAAATTTGGATTTCTAAATTGATCATGAAATTTTTTTTAAATGTAATTCACCTTTTTCCCTTCAAACATTAAACTTGTTTTTAAATTAAAAAGGGAAATGGACTGTTACTTGTTTTGGAAATGTAAGTGTGTGGAAACCCATACTTTATATAATTTAGTTCAAACCTGGAATTGGTAAATTATATATTTAAAGGTCGTGGTTTGGGAATAGTTTATTTTTGGGAATGCCTACTAAGTTTTAATACCCATCCTATAGTGATTTCTTGTTTTTTTTCTTCGAAAGGTTCTAAATTTGGTTTGGATCGCCTTAGGAAACATTTGGTTTTGGTGTTGGAGGGCGACTCTTAGGGTCATGTAGTGCTTGGACTTTGTCATCCCTAACTAGAACCACATCCCCTCTTCCCTTTGAACAACCTCAACAACTAGTTGCCCTCTTTCCTTCGTCGACACACCTGCTGTCCGACTCTCCTTTTCCCTCCGGCGATGTTCTCCCATTTTTTGTAAGGATTTGTTGTTTTGGTGTTCTCCAATGTTAGGGTTTGTTATTTGGGGTTAAACACTAAATTTTAGAGTGTTCTATCTTGTTTCTTCTGTTGGTTTCAGCTTCCTGAGCGTGTGGTTGAGATGAGAACAAGATTTCACACTATTTTTGGGTAGTTGTATGAAAATTGTGGTAGTATCCCATGCTTTGAACCTTAAATTTAGGAACATTTTGATTGCTTTCATTACTTTTTTCAACATCATGGGTATTAAAAATTATTTTTGATTTCTAGAATAATTGTTCTGGGTGAAATTATTTTGTTATTGTAGGAAAATATTGTTTGGATAATTATTTAACCTACTTAAGTGATTTGGCATGTTTTTTGATTAATTAATTTGGTGAAAAGTTTAATTTTTAAATTTACTTGTTTTACGTTTTATATTTTGTAGCATGATCATGTGAATTAAGGTGCATTTTTATGGAAGATAGTTGTGTTCTATCTAATAGTTTTTATTAAATTCTGTAATGTTTTATTCTAACTGTGCAAGTGGTTTGCGTTCTGATATGGTGTGTTTCAAGTGAAAATTTAATTATAAAAGGGGTTTTGAATAGGTTTTGTTTGTGTAAAGCCATTAGTTTCTCTTTGGAATTGCTTAATAAATTTTAAAGTTGTTTACTAAATAATATAGATGGAGAAAATTTTGTTTTGAAAGTATATTGAGGTGGTTTCTACAATGTTTTTTCATCTGGATTTTTTTAAGTCAGTGGTATGTGCTTTTAGTTATTGTGATTTTTTTTCATTGCATTGGTGAGATAATTATGTTATATTACCGTCATTAGTATGTTGTGTGTACTTGTGCACAAGTGTGAGATGGGTCGCTTCATCATAATCGATCTGCAGGTTGATGAAGGTCCCCTACTACACTCGCCATTAAATTTATAAATTATTAATTTCTTGATATTTAATTGATTTTCAATAAATAATAAATAACATTAGATAATTAATTTTCGAATAATATATTGATGTAAATGATGTTGTTTATTTTATACACGACACTTGAATTATTTTCTTGATGAATTGATGCACAATAGTTAAAGAATTCTCATTTTTTCCTTGGAACATAATTCATGGATTTTCAAGTGTGGTTCTGATTTGTTGGTAAATTTTATCTTCTAACACATGAGAAAATGTTTTGGTTTCTCTTAAGAAATGGTTTTTCTTTTAAAAGTTTCATAAGTCCTATTAGGCACTTTAATAAAATAAATTATTTTGGAAAACTTTCTTTGGGGTGAATCAGGGGTGATCTTGTTGTGCACATCAATTTTGTGGGTTGTTGTATGTGATGTTTGTGCATTGGAATTTGTTTCTTGTTTGACATTTTTGACTCACCCACTTTTTTATTATATGTGACGACATGGGAACCTTTCATAGTAAGAGAATCTTCTGAGAGTGATTTCTACACTAGTTTAGAAGACGCACTGGCCAGTGACCCTTATTATGGACTTTTATCTGCCAGGGGATTGTGCCCCTTGGTTAGGCCAGGCAGGGAAACATCGAGCGTTTAGGCATTATGACGTCATCAAGAGTAGGCATGAGTTCAGGATGAGTCACATGTATAGTACATTCTGGATTATTCACAAGATCATAGGTTTGACCCATTTTTTGTTTAGTGGTTATTTGTATATGGAAAATGATTGAGAGGCCTAGTTCAGTTGATGGTTCTCACTTTCTACTTTCCCATTTCCCTTATTGGGTGTTGTGTGTAGTTTTTCCTGTTAACTAACAACAAAAATTTGGATTTCTAAATTGACCATGAAAATGTTTTTTAAATGTAATGCACCTTTTCCATTCAAACATTAAACTTGTTTTTAAATTAAAAGGGAAATGGACTATTACTTGTTTTGGAAATGTAAGCATGTGAAAATCCATACTTTATATAATTTAGTTCAAAAATATAATTGGTGAGTTATTTATTTAATGGTAGTGATTTGGGAATAGTTAATTTTTGGGCACACCTAATGAGTTTTAATACGCATTCCTATAGTGTTTTATTATTTTTAGTTTCTCCTACAGGTTCCTACTTTAGTTTAGATCTCCTTGGGCGATGTTTGGTTGTGGTGTTGTGGGAGACTCTCAGGGTCACCTAGTGATTGGATGTTGTCAGGTTAGTGAATTACTATTGGTCATTATTTCTTTTTTTTTGTTTCTTATTTACTTTGTGTTGTTCCATTTTCTTTCTATTTATTATTTATTTTCACTATGGGAAATTGTTCCCATTAGTTGTCTGCTGATTCCCAGGCACTTATCGCTAGATGAGGTGGATCGGGAGTGCCTCTTGGGCCTTTCTGCAGAACGTCTCGTGTGACCGGTTTAGGGTCGACCCAGGTCGGTTCGTGACATCATAGATATAAATTTTGGACTAAACATGGGGAAAATTGAATGTGGACCCTGATTAGATTTATATTGTAGCTTATGGAACATTTGATATGAATACCAATGTAAAAGATGATGGAGATCGCATGGAAAAAATGACAATAGGAACTAAATACAACCTTCGTGACTATCCAAAGTTGATTGAGTTAAATATTTGTGTCAAGAAACCATTGTATACCAGTGGTAATAAATACACAACATTGTTAGCTATATTGAAGTTATATAATTTGAAGGTTGGCAGTGGATGGAGTGATACAAGCTTTACATAACTACTTGGTCTCCTGAATGATTTGCTACCTGAAAAAAAATAACTACCATGTCAAACATATAATGCTAAAATAATGATACATTCAATAGTAATGATCTATAAAAATCCATGCATTTCCAAATTATTTTATATTTTTTTACAAGGACCATGAATCACTCATAAAATACAATAAGTGTGGTGTAGATTGATACAAGAAAAATAAATCAAGTCGTTTGAAATCTATATGATAATTTCCTATAATTCCATTGTTTAGAAGACTATATGGATTTCCAGAAGCCTCAAGACATTTGACATGTAATGTAGATGCAATAAATAAAGAAGGGAACCTATATCATCTAACACATTCTCCTCAGTGGAAGAAAATTGATTACAAGTATTCTGAATTTGGAAAGGATTTAAGAAAATTTCGTCATGCATTATCTACAGATGGAATAAATCCTTTGGGGCATAGATTAGTACTCCTAGTACATGAACCATCATATTGGTAAATTATAACGTTCCACCATGGTCATGCATGAAGAAAAAATAAATTATGTTGTCTCTACTTATATCTGGACCAAAGAAAATCAAAAATGATATTGATGTACATTTTTCTTCATTGATCGAAGATCTCAAATTAATGTAGGATACCGGTGTTACAATGTATGATTCTCATAGAAGTGAATAATTAACATTGAGGTCCTTGTTGTATGGAATGATAAATGACTTCCCCTCTTATATAAATTTATCAGGCTATATCATTAACGTAATTTTGGGGTGTCCCATTTGTGAAAAAGCACACAGTCAGTTCATTTGAAACATTCCTCAAAGAATTTAGATTTAGGAAATTAGAAATTTTTACCTTGATGAGATAAATATTGTTCCAGGATGAGAACCTTCGATGGGAATATAAAAAAAGGTACAAAATTGTCTCGATTAAGGGGTAATCAGCTGTATAATAAAGTAAAATATATTGACAATATTTTTAGTAAATTGTTTTCAAAAAACCATACAAAATCAGGTTGGAAGAATAGATTAATTTTATTTGAATTACTATATTGGAATTATGTGTATGTCAGATATTTTATTGATTTCATTCATGTAGAAAAAATGTATTTGATAGTGTTATTGGCATGTTACTAAATGATCCTAGAAAAATGAAATATGGCATCAAGGTTAAGTTGGAATTTATTAAAATGGGGATAAGGGAAGAGTTGGCATCGGTGAAGGTTAAAGGTTAGAATTTTATTCCTCCACTAACTTACACTCTATCTAGATAGAAAAAATTAAAAAATTTCCTTTTCCATAATAGTTTAAAAGTTCCATTGGTGTATTAATGAGATATCAATAATGTCATTCCAATGCCTGATTTAAAGTTACAAGGTATAAAATCACATGACTATCATGTTTTTATGAAATATTTAATATATGTCTCTTTCTGTTGCATTCTACCTCAAAATGTATGACATATATTAACCAAAATTTACTTACTTTTCAAATATATATGTAGTAAATTTTATTCCAAATGAATTTACCATCATGAATAAGGTGGTTGTAGTCATATTATGTTAAATAGAGATGTTCTTCCCACCATTATTCATTGATATAATGGTTCACCAGATGGTTCACTTGGTTATAGAGGTTCAACTACGTCATCCTGTCCATTGTAGATGGATGTACCCCATTAAATGGTATATAAAGATTTTGAAAGGGTATGTCAAGAATCAAAGTTGGCCAAAAGGTTGTATTGAAGAAAGATATATTGTTGAAGAATATATTGAATTATGTACTGATTACTTATTAGATGGTGATAACATAAATCTTGTAAAGACTTGTCACAACAAACACCTTTTGGGGAAAGGTATTTTCTGAAGAGATGTTGTTACAATTACCATTATAGAGTAGGGGAAAGCACACCTTTACATTTTACATAATTGTGAAGATATTGATCCATACATTGTATCCCACAAAGAAATTATTAGATATTTTAATTTATAAAGGGATGAAGGATGGATATCAAATAAACATAATCACTAGTTTATAGGATGGTCCTGAGATCAAATTTATAAGAAATTATATGAAAATATGAATTTAATTATCAAATTAATTCAATGGCTAGACAGTGGACTAAATGAAAATGTTATATCTCACACTGTTTTTGTTATCAATGGTCATACATTCCGTAAAAAAGAACATGATGACAATAGTACAAGAAAAATAGTATTATTATACTTGTGACTGAAGTTATGTATATATATGGTTCCAAGGATAGAAATCCAATTTATGAAAGTATGTCATATTTTGAAATTATAAAACATATATATTTGTTGGATTATTCAACATTTCAAGTGAAAAATTTCCATTATAAATGGTTTGAAAATATCATTGCAGTGAAAGTTGATAAAAAAGGCTTTGTGAAGGTGAATTTATGCATGGAAGGGGAAGAAGATGATCTGTTCATAATGGAATCACAAGAAGTGCAAGTATTTTATGTCTCTAATCCAACAACAATAGTTAATTGATTTTCCTATTAGTAACTAAAAAAAATATCAGGTCAGATGAAAATTCAATCTAGGGAGACCCTTTTCTTGGTAGATCACAATCACTTAATGTCTATACCAATATAGACAATGTATTATATGTTTCAGGGGAGTATAAAGAGGGGATTTGGATTCTTTATAGAGGAACCAAATCCCTGAAACCTCTAAAAAAATTAAGAGAGTTCAATGAGAAGTTAAAAGTGTTTTTTAATATACTATATTTTCCTCATAATATTACACGTTCTATACTACATTAACATAATATAAATTAATATACTATATTTTTTTTATGTAATGCACCTTTTTCCTTCAAACATTAAAATTGTTTTTAAATTAAAAAGGGAAATGGATTGTTTCTTTTTTTGGAAATGGAAGCATGTAGAATCCCATACTTTATATAATTTAGTTCAAACCTGGAATTGATAAATTCATTATTTACTGGTAGTGATTTGGGAATAGTTTATTTTTGGGCACAAATACTGAATTTTAATACTCATACCTATAGTGTTTTCTTGTTTTTCATTTCTCCTATAGTTTCTAACTCTGTTTTGGATGACCTTTGGTAATGTTTGGTTTTGGTGTTGGAGGGAGACTCTTAGGGTCACGTAGTGCTTGGACATTGTGAGGTTAGTGAATTAATGTTGTTTGTTATTTATTTTTTCTTGTTTATTATTTACTTTGTGTTATTCCATTTTATTTCCTCTTTTTATTTTTATTTTCCCCTTTTCCCTTATTTCTCCCTAACCCTAGCACCTTTTTTTTTCTTCTTCCCTCACGCAGATGCCTCTCCCCCATCTTTTCTTCTTTCTATCTCTTATCAACCCACTAACCTATCCTCTTCTCTTTTCCCAGTCGTAACACACACCTCCCCTACCGTCAACAGTGTGAGCTGCCACCTCCCCTACCCTCACCAGAGTGAGCCGCCGCCTCCCATGTCGTCTCCAGTGCGAGCCACCACGGCCTACCCTGTCCACTCTCCACCACTAGATAGCCTTGTCTTAGCGCACATCAGTCCTGACCTGTGACCCTCTTCTCTATGGATGACCAAACATCTTGAAAACCCCTATATGGACCCTTCTTCTTATCCCCGACCAGAACCACAACCCCTCTTCCCTTCGGACAACCTTAAAGAACTGTGGCCCTCTGTCTCTTGTCGTCGCACCAGCTATTTGGATCTCCTTTTCCCTCCAGTGACGTTATCCCGTTTTCTGTTGAGGGTTTGTTGTTTTAGGGTCTTCCATTGTTAGGGATTTTTATTTGGGGTTAAATACTAAATTTAGAGTTATTGATATTGTTGCGTTTGTTCGTTTCATCTTCCTAAGCATGTGGTTGAACTGCAAACAAGATTTTGCACTGGTTTTGGGTAGTCATCCGACAATTGTGTTAGGATCTCTTGTTTTGAACCTTAAATTTAGGAACATTTTGATGGCTTGAATTACTTTTTGTTTCACATTCCTGGGTATTAATAATTATTTTATTTCTAGAATAATTGTTCTAGGTGAAATTATTTTGTTCTGGTAAGAAAATATTTTTTGGATAATTATTTTACCTACTTAAGTGATTTGGCATATTTTTTTGATTAATTATTTTGGTGTGAAGTTTAATTTTTAAATTAACTTGGTTTATATTTTATGTTTTGTAGCATTCTCATATGAATTAAGGTGTGTTTTGATGGAAGCCAGTTGTGTGCTGTCTAATAGTTTTTATTAAATTCTGAAATTTGTTATTCTAACTGTGAAAGTGGAGCTCATTTTGACATGGTGTGTTGTGAGTGCATCTTTATTATAAAAGGGGTTTTGAAAATGTTTTGTGTGTGTAAAATAGTGGGTCTTCTTTGGAATTGTTTTATAAATTTTAAGGTTGTTTATTAAATAGTACAGGTGGTGATAATTATGTTTTGAATGTATATCAAGGTGGTTTTTGTGCCGTTTGTTCGTCTGGATTGTTTTAAGTCAGTGGTTATGTTTTTTTAGTTGTTGTGTGTTTGTTAAAGAGCAATGGAAAGATAATTTTTCCTTATTGTGTTCGTCAGTAGGTTGCGTTTACTTGTGAACAATTGTGAGATGTGTCACATCGCCGTAATCGAGCAGCAAGTCAAGGTAGGTCCACAACTACACCCCTCTTTAAATTTAGAATTTATTAATTTCAAGATATTTCAATTATTTTCAATAAATAAGTAATATTATTAGATAATTAATTTTGGAATAATTGCTTTATGTAAATGAAACCATTTATTTTATACACAACACTTAAATTATATCCTTCATGAATTGATGAACAATAGTGAATGAATTCCCTTTGGGCCTTTGAACGTATTTCAAGGATCTTCATGTGTGGTTCTTTTTTATTGGTAAATGTTTTCTTCTGACGCGTGAGAAAATGTTTTGGTTTCTCTTGAGAAATGGCGTTTCTTTTAAAAGTTGCATAAGGGTCGTTTGTCACTTTGATAAAATAAATTATTTTAGAAAACCTTCTTTAGGGTGACTTAGGGGTGATCTTGTTGTGCATGTCAATTTTGTGGGTTGTTGGGTGTGATGTTTGTGCATTAGAATTTGTTGCTTGTTTGATATTGTTGACTCACCCCTTTTTTATTACACATGCTGACATGGGAACCTAGATTAGTGAGTTAATATTCAATGAACGATTGTTGCACTAGTTTAGAATATACACTGGCTAGTGTCCTTTAGTACAAACAGTGCTCTACTAGGGTATTGGGCCTCTCAGTTTGGCCAGGTAGAGAAACACTGAGAATTTAGGCATTATGATTCCATTGAGAGTAGGAATTCATTTTTAATGAGTCAAACATTTAGTGTTTTCTATATTGTTCATGATCTTCTAGGTTCGACCCATGTTTTCTTTAGTGCTTAATTGTAAATGGAAGATGATTGAGAGGCCTAGTTCAGTTTCTGGTCCTCATTTGCTACTTTCCCATTGACCTTATTGTGTGTTGTGTGTTGTGTGTTGTGTGTGTTTTTTCCTCTTGACTAACAAGTAAATTTTGGATTTATAAATTGATCATGAAAATGTTTTTTTAAATTTAATGCACCTTTTCCCTTCAAACATTAAACTGGTTTTTAAATTAAAAATGGAAATGGACAGTTACTTGTTTTGAAAATGTAAGCATGTGGAAACCCATACTTTATATAATTTAGTTAAAACTTTGAATTGGTAAATTCTTTATTTAATGGCAGTGATTTAGGAATATTTTATTTTTGGGCATGCCTACTTAGTTTTAATACTCATTCCTATAATGTGTTACTGTTTTTTGTTTCTCCGGCATGTTCCAACTCTTGTTCGGATCTCCTTGGGTGACGTTTGGTTTTGGTGTTGGAGGGAGACTATCAGGGTCACATAGTTCTTGGATGTTTTCAGGTTAGTGAGTTATTGTTGATCATTATTTATTTTTCATGTTTCTTATTTACTTTGTGTTGTTCAATTTTAATTTCGCTATTTTTTTCACTAGGAGAAATTGTTCCCATTAGTTCTTTGTTGATGCCTTGATGCTTATCGCCAGCCTAGGAGGATTGGGAACGCCTCTCAGGCCTTTCCATAGATCATCTTGGGTGACTGGTTCAGGGTTGACCTAGGTTGGTTCTTGCCATCATAGCTATAAATTTTGGACTAAACATAGGGTAAGATTGAATGTGGACACTGATTGAGTTGATGTTGTAGTATATTGATCATTTGATATGAATACCTGTGTAAAGGATTACATAGATCACATGGAATAAATGACAATGTCAATTGAATATGACCTTCTTGATTCTCCAAAGTTGTTTTAGGAGTTAAATAGTTTTTTCAAGAAACCACTTTATAACAGTTTTACTAAATACACAACATTGTCAGCTATATTGAAGTTATATAATTTGAAAGCTGGGAGTGGATGGAGTGACACAAGCTTTATAGAACTACTTGGTCTTATAAATGATATTATATGAGAATAAAATAAACTACCATGTCAAACATTTGATGCTAAACAAATATTACATTCAATGGGTATGATATCCAAAAAACCCATGCATTTCCAAATGATTTCATACTGTTTATCAATGACCATGAATCACTAATAAAATTCCCTAAGTGTGGCATAGATTGATACAAAAAAATGAACCAAGTCTTTTGAATTTTGTATGGTAATTTCCTCTCATTCCATTGTTTAGAAGACTATATAGATTTTGGGAAGCCACAAGACAATTGACATGAAATGTAGATGCAATAATTAAAGAAGGTAACCTATATCATCCAATAAATTCTACCTTGTGGAATAAAATTGGTTATGAGTATCCTGAATTTGGAAATGAGTCAAGAAACATTCATATTACATTATCTACCTATGGAATAAATTCTTTTGGTGTGTATAGAAGTACTCCTAGAACATGGATCATCATATTGGTAAATTATAACTTACCTACATGGTTATGGATGAAGAAAAAATAAATTATGTTGTCTCTACTTATATCTAGACCAAAGAAACCCGACAATGATATTGGTTTCTATTTTTCTCCATTGATCAAATATCTAAAATTAATGTGGGATACATGTGTTACAATGTATGATTCTCATAGAAGTGAATAATTCACATTGAGGTCCATGTTGTATGGAATGATAAATGACATCCTCTCTTATTAAAATTTATCTGGTTATATCATTAAAGGAATTTTGGAGTGTCCCATTTACAAAAAAGCACATAGTCATTTCAGTGGAATCATTCCTCAAAGAATTTATTTTTAGTACATTATAAAATTTTACCTCTATGACATAAATACTGATCCTAGATGACAAAATTCGATGGGAATATCGAACAAGGTACAACATTGTCTCCAGTAATGGGTAATCAACAATATAATAAAGTAGAAGATATTGACACTATTTTCAGTAAACTATTTTAAAAAACCTTTCAAAATCAGTTTGGAAGAAGTGATCAATTTTATTTGAATTTCCGTATTTGAATTTTTTGTATATCTGATATTTTATTGATGTTATGCATGTAGAAAAAAAATGTATTTGATAGTGTTATTGGAATGTTACAAAATTTTCCTAGAAAAAAAGAAATATGGCATCATGTATAAGTTGGAGTTGATTAAAATGGGGATAAGGGAAGAGTTGGCATCAGTGAAGGGTAATAGAAAGAATTTTCTTCCTCCACCAACTTACACTCTATCTGGACAAAAAAAATTAAAAATTTTCCTTTCCCTTAATAGTGTAAATGTTCCATTGAGGTCTTCATCAGATATCAATAATGTCAGGACAATGTCTAATTTAAAGTTACAAGGACTAAAATCACACAAAATTCATGTTTTGATGTAATATTTAATACATGTCTCTTTCTGTTGCACTATACCTCAAAATTCATGATATACATTAACAAGAATCTAATTCTTTTCAACGCTACATGCAATAAATTTATAAACCCCATGAAGTTTCCCATCATCAATAAGGTGGTTGTAGTCATATTATGTGAATTAGAGATGTTCCTCCCACCATAATTCATTGATATAATGGTCCACCTGATGGTTCACTTGGTTAGAGAGGTTAAACTATGTCATCCTATCCATTACAGATGGTGTACCCCATTAAATGGTATATAAAGATTTTGAAAGGACATAGAAAGAATATAATTTAGCTAGAAAGTTTTATTGTAGAAAGATATATTTTTGAAGAAGCTATTGAATTCTGTACCGATTAATTATTATATGGTGATAACATCGGTCTCCCAAAGTCTCATCACAATAAAAACCCAATGGGTAAAGGTATTTTCAGAAGAGATGTTGTTACAATTTCCTTAATAGGGTAGGGGAAGTGGAACTTTACATTTTACATAATTGTGAAGATATTGATCCATACATTGAATACAACAAATAAATTATTAGATATTTGAATCCATCAAAGGCTGGATGATGGGTATAAAATAAACATAACCAATAGTTTATAGGATGGTTCTGAGATAAAATTTTTAAAAAGTTATCAAAAAATATGAATTCAATTGCTAACCCAAGGACTAAATGAAAATGTTATATCTTACACTGATTTTTTCATCAATGGTCATACATTCTATAAAAAAGAACCCGATGACTGTAATACTTGAAAAATATAAGTGTTACGCTTATTGCTGAAGTGATTCATATATATGGTTACATGGATTGAAATCTAATTTATAAAAATATTTCCTATTTTGACCTTATCGAATAGATATATTAGTTGTATTATTCAACATTTCAAGTGAAAATTTTCCGTTGTAAATGGGTCAAAAATATTATGGTAGTGAAAGTTGATGAAATGGGATTTGTGAAGGTGAATTTTAGTATGGAAGGGGAAAAAGATGAGACATTCATAATGGAATCACAAGAAGTGAAAGTATTTTATTTTGATAATATAACAAACAAGAATTGGTCGATTTTCCTACTGGAGACTAAAACAAATATCAGGCCAGATAAAAATTGGATCAAGGGAGACCCTTTTCTTAGGAGACCACAATCACTTCATGTCAATACCAATGTAGAAAATTTATTGTACGTTAGAGGGTACTACAAAGAAGGGATTTTTATTCTCAATAGAGGAACCAAATCACTGAAACCTTTAAAAAATTAAGAGAGTTCAAAGAGACGGTAAAAGTGTTTTTTAATATACTTTATTTTTCCTCATAATATTATAGGTTCTCAAATACATTAGAATAATTAAAATTACATGTTTTACTACTCATGCAGATAATGTCTTCTTCACATGATGATTTAAACATCCCCTTAGAATAGTAAACTATAATGAAAGAAAAACTTTGGGATTATGTAAAGGTAATTTTATGATATACTTTCTTTATTTTACCGAAAAATTATAAAATATAAATTTGATTTAATTTTCATTATTCCTTGCACAGTTCATTTATTTTAGATGATTCACATAGTTAATCTTGATGTTTTCATAGTAAAATTATTTTACATAGAATTAATGTATTTTTTTCATATTTATTTTTAATTTATTTCTTTTTATTATTACTCACATAATAATCGTGTTCTTATACAGGTGGATTATTATGTTCTCTTTGGGGTGGGTTTTCCATATTTCCTTTCTTTTAGTTCCAAAACTTCCACATACTTCTTCTCCCTTAAAAAATTTTCACCCCTACAGTGTTGAATTTATCATTTTACTTCATGTTCCCTCCACTACCTTTGTAGGAAGAGAAACGACGCTACCTCTACTCAATCAAAGAGGTAATATTATTTTTTTCATAGTAAAATATTTATCCATAAAATTAATGTATTTTTACATATTTATATTTTATTTATTTATTTTTATTGTTACTCAAATAATAATTGTTTTCTTATATAGGTGGATTCTTTTGTTCAAGTTGGGGTGTTCTATCCATTTTTCATGCCATTTTGTACCAAAAATTCCACTTACTTCTTCTCCCTCCAAATATTTTCACCCCTACAACGTTTCATTTATCAATTTTATTAAATTTCACCTCAATACATTTGTATGAAGAGAAACGATGTTTCCTCTTCTAAATCACAGTGGCAATCTTGATGTTAGCACAGTAAAATTATTATCTAGATATTTAAAGTATTGTTTTATATTTATTTTTAATTTTTTTAGTATTACTATATAATAATTATTTTCTTCTATAGGTGTATTCTTTTGTTCAAGTTGGGTTGGTCTATCCATCTTTCATTCCTTTCTGTACCAAAACTTACATATACTTATTCTCCCTCAAAACCTTTTCACCTCTACAATGTTTCATTTATCAATTTCCTTCATGTTCCCTCCAATATCCTTGTAGGAAGAGAAACAATTCTTCCTATACTCTATTATAGAGGAAATCTTAATGTTTTCACAGTAAAATCAAATTCAATATAATTAATGTATTATTTCATATTTACGATTAATTTATTTCTTTTTATTATTTCTCACATAATAATTATTTCCTTATATTGGTGTATTATTTCACTCGATTTGGGGTGATATGTCCATCCCTTTGTGCACCAAAACATTTAAAGACTTCTTCTCCCTTAATACATTTCACCCCTACAATATTGACATTTATCACTTTCCATCAAGTTCCCTCCACTGCTCAATAACAAAGGAAATATTGATGTTTCCATAGTAAAATCAATGTCCATATAATTAATACGTTACTTAATATTTATTTTTAATTTATTTATTTTTAGTATTACTCATATATTAATTGTTTTCTTATACAAGTGAATTCTTTTTTTTTCAAGCAGGGGTGGTTTGTTCGAAGCTTCTCATGCAATTTTGATAGTTAGAAAATTAAATTCAATGGATATCATGGTAACATTGATAGTTAGGGTTTTTTGAGACTTTGGGATGTTTTGGAATTATCCAAGCCTTAATATGAAACATGATGTGACAGATATGACTGCAAGTAATCTTTCTATTAAAAATTGACATTAATTTTAGTAAAATAGACTACTGAAATAATAAAAACCAACAAAAAATATTTATATTTTTTTATACTTTAAGAAAATGATCCATAACGAATTTTTATTTTTAGTAATCCTATTAACCTAAATCTGATACCTGATGTGATCGACATGACTCAATGTGTCTGTTATCAGTTTAAAATCGCCATTTTAGTTCAAAAAGTGTCACTTAGTGAAAACTAATAAAACATGCTCTAATTTTATTTATAACTTAGGGAAAATACTTATAATTAATTTTGTATGTGTTATAATTTGTTTCACTTCAAACCGTTACATGATGTGATAGAAATGAATCAAAGTGCGTATTTCCAGTTTAAAATGACATTTTAGTAAAAAGAAAATCGACAAACTCAAAACTGATAAAACACATTTGGATTGTTTTTATACTTTATGAAAATAAAAAATAAGTCATTTTAGATATTTAAGAATTATAATCACCTCAATCGAACCCATGGTGTGACCGATATGACTCAAAGTGTGTACATTTATTAAAAATTTGGACCAATTTTAGTAAAATTCACAACTGACCTACTCAAAACCAAGGAAACAAATTCAGATTGTTTTTATACTTTACATAAAATTATACATAATTTATTTTTATGTTTATTGATAATAAATACCTAAATTTGATATATAATGTGCCTGGAATGACTGAAAGTGTCTGCTATCAGTTGAAAATCGATATTTTAGTTCAAAAAGTGTCACTCACTAAAAACCAATCAAATAAACTCAAATTTTCATGATATTTTTTTTGAAAATGATTAATAAGTTATTTGTAATGTGTAAGAATCCGTTTAATGTCAAACTAATATAGGATGTTACCAGAATGAGTCAAAAGTACATGTTTCTAGTTTAAAATGACATTTTAGTAAAAAAGACACTTAACGTAGTCAAAAAAAAAAGAAAAAAACATTCATATTTATTTGATACTTTAAGAAAATTATCCATAATTCATTTTAGACTTGTAGGAATTATCCTCACCTAAATCCAACCCACATTGTGGCAGCGATGAATCAAAGTACATAATTTTATTTAAAATTGACATCAATTTTAGTAAAATGGACCACTAAACTACTCAAAACTTAACAAACACTTTCATATTGTATTTATAATTTACATAAACCATCCATAATTCATTTTTTATTTGTATGGATTATTCTCACCTAAATATTATACATAATGTTCCTAGTAATATTGAAAGTGACTGGTATCAGTTTAAAATTTACATTTTAGTTCAAAAAGTGCCACTCATTGAAAATAGATCAAACACGCTATGATTTTCTTGATAATATAGGAAAAATATTTATAATTCATTTTTGGAATTTATGAATAAATCTCACATCAAACTAATACATGATGTGATTGGAAGGATTCAATAGTGTGTGCTTCGAGTTTAAAATAACATTTTAGTAAAAAACACAACTAACATACACAAAATAAATAAAACACATTAATATTGTTTCGATACTTTAGGAAAATGATGTATAAGTCATTTAAGATTTATAGGAATTATCCATACCTCAATCCTACCCATGGTGTGACCAGTATGACTCAAAGTGTGTATTTTTATTTAGAATTGAAATAAATTTTAATAAAATGGACAACTAACCTACTAATAACTGAGAAACGCATTTAGATTGTTTTGATAATTTAAAAAACTATCCATAAGTTATTTTTGAGGAGTAGAAATTAGCCACACCTCAATCTGATACATGACGTGCCTGGTAAGACTTAAAGTGTTTCTTATCAGTTTAAAATTGACATTTTATTTCACAAAGTGTCCCTCAATGAAAAATAGTCAAACACTCTTGTTTTTTCTTGATAATTTAGGAAAAGTATTCATAAGTCATTTTTTATTAGTAAGAATCAGTTTCATGTCAAACTAATACACAATGTGTTCAGAATGAGTGAAAAGTTCATGTTTCCAGTTTAAAATAGAGTTTTAGTAAAAAAATAAAACTAACATACTCAAAACTAAAAAAAAAGAATTTAGACTATTATGATACTTTAGGGAAATTTTCCAAAAGTCATTTGAGACATGTTAGAATCAGCCAGACCTCAATCTGATGCACAGTGTGACAGTTATGAATCTAAGTGAATCTTTATATTTAAAATTGACATCAATTTTTGTAAAAATAACACTTTATGTTAATTTATTTCATAATATTATTAACATAAGATTTTATTTCATATATAGGTGTGTTTTTTTGCTCGAGTAAGGGTGGTTTGTTTAGAAATTGCATAAGTCGGGGTCAAGATTAAAAGATAAAGGAATACATATGTTTTTAAATGTATGTAATAATTTGTATTTATGTAACTGTATAAACCAATTTTCGAAATGTCTATAATATAGTTTATTTCTCATATATTTGTGTTGTAAATTTTATTTCATTTAAATTATGTATTAGGACTATTTTTGTTGATAACTGGTGTGTTTATGGTGCTGTGGTGTATTGTTATAGCCCACTACACTAGTGCAGTAGTGTGCTATTGTAGTAAACTACACTAGTGAAACACTATTCTATTAAAATAAATTGCAGTATGACCATTTATCCATGATTTTAAAATAACTAATAAAGGGAACATTTATCAGTGATTTTAAAATCAATGAAAAATGAAACATTTCTCTATGCTTTTAAAAGTTCTAATAAAGGTACACTTTATCAATGCTTCTATAAGAACTGATAAAACCCTTTATCAGTGCTTCTATAAGTGATAATAAAACCCTTTATCATCACATTTTTAGCACTAATAAAAGACTATGGATTTTAATCTCACTCAGGTAGTCATCGCTTTTCTATCACTGATAAAGGCTATTTCTAGCACTGTTAAATGTCTATTTTATAGTAGTGCTACCTAGATTCCAAAGACAAACGCTCACTTTACCCTTTATTTTGATTCATATTTGAACATACCTTGAATCCTCAACCTAATATACTTTGTAAAAAGATAATTTCTGTTATTTTAAATAATAATAACAACTATATAATTACTAATTAAGAAAAGAGAAGAAGAGGAGTGTTAGAATCACTCTGACCTTCGATTCACAACCAACGATGCTCCAAACAATCTATAAATGAGGGAGATCAATCCTTGGAATTTTTAGGGAGATTTAGTTTTTCAATAGGGATTTTGGAGTAGAAATTGTGGAAAATAAAAAGTTAGAACTCTTAACTATTGAGAGGGAAAAATGTTAAAAACCAACTTTTAAATGGGCACATAGTTTGGCCACACGTTTGGCTAAACCATGCACCACTCTCTATCCAAAAGGTGGCCAAGTTTCATGTTTTTTAGAGGATCCAACATGTTTTTGAAACCAAACTTTAATCATGTGGGTTAGATTTGTCCAAACATGCATGGTTTCGATTTCCCCCATTCATGATTTCTCAAACCATACACCCCTTCTCTAGGTAAGTATAGTTGGGGCACACAATTACTACTAACCATGCACAAACCATGAAACATGCACTGGATGTAATTTTTTCCCACTTTTAGGTCACTAACCCCTAGGATACCTCCAACACTCCTCTTACACTCAGCAAACACCCCGATAACCAAAATAAAGACACCTAAAACAAAAATTAAACAGAAATATACCTCAAGGATGTCTAGGATCTTACTAAATGCATAAAATAAAGAACTTAATTTGATAAAGGTTTTTGACTAATGTTATTTGATGAACCCATATGTATCATACCCAAATTTATCTAGGGTTTATTGTATTTGTCCCTTGAATTTAATGATATACAAAATACCAAAAATACATTTATTTTTTAATTATTTATCTCAAGAAACTAGTATAAAATTGACACTTTATTTTTAATGGTTATTGACAGAAACCTCAAAGTGAAGCAATTCATTGAATTTTAGTAGTTTTTACAAGAAAACGAAGTCCCTCACTTTAAAAGGTAGTGAACACTGAAATAAAAAAATATAGGAAGAATTAGATTACTGTTAGAAGTAATTTCATTTAGGAAAATTCATGATTCTATAAAAAATATAAGACGAATCACTAAGAGAGAATGATAATGATGTAAAAGAGAAATGAAATGATTTATAAAGTACAAACACTTTTGTAATTGAGAGAACTTTGGAGAATGAGAGGAGTTTTATGACCATAGCACTTGGATGTCAGGAATTGGTGTGTTTACTTGCCTTAAAAAGGTATATTTATAAGATCCAAGGTCTTAAGAAAGATTCTTAGATCAAACTAGGTCCAAGGAAGTCACAAGGGACTTATTAGATGAATATTTGACCATAATAAATGCAGATGTAACTAGAATATCCTGACATTATGAGATACCTGATAGCATCCATCGAATAACTAGTTGACATTCTAATACTCTTCTTAATTATGAAGATCTTTAAAACTAGATTATGAGCATTCTATTTAAGGGAGGATTTGTCCATCACCACCGGCTGTTTGGTGGATCCTTCACTAGGAAGCCAGTGGACTCCTGTAGTATGATAGCTTCTGTCCACATAGAATTGGATGGATCATGCCCTACACCAGCTAGATGGTACTACCTATAGATATCCAAACACAACCATTGCCTGCTAAAATTCATTGCATGCCTCTGATATATTTGATAACTTCCCTCAAACTTCTTTCTATGAAATCAATAAATGTTAACATCAATCAAGGGACTTAAATAAGTTCCTTTAATATTATAACATGATTTCATCATGATCCTAAAATAACCAAGATATATTCACTTTATTCATAAATATTAACACATGGAATCTTTAATAATATTATATACAACAATAGAAATCAAATAATTAGTCACTTAAAAGAGTTTCTATGATCATTAAAACTTAATAATGTGAGAACCACAATAATGGGTGTCCACATTGCTCAGAGAGAAGCCTATTGAAGTCTTGAAAGATACAGTGATATCTGAGGACATAGTGTTGAGGGTGTATAGTGATTAATATTCATAGGTAAGTGATGTTGGTAACATGTAATCTTTTACTGATGGTGAATAGAAGATGATAAATGATGTGAATTTGGGATAAATATCTTTAAAATCAATAAACCCAATAACCTACAATGACCATGACATCACTAATTTTTTAATGACATAGAATTCTATTTGCTGAATTGTATAGAAAAAAATAAGTTGGGGGGGGGGTAGAATATTATATAGAGTTTGAATTGAAGAGGAGTTATGAGCATACACTAGGAACAAATTAAGTGGGAGAATTATTTTATGACTCCCTGTTTATTCTTGTGGTCTAAGGAGTGATACCTATCAATACTCTAGGGGTGCCATTGAACACTAAATATGGGTGAAATTCACTAAAACTGATAATAAATATACCATGAGGAAATATAGGTAAATTATAATAATATCTTTTCTTATATATACCATTGTTATTTTATGAATGGATGAGCCCAGAAGGGGATCAACGAGTTAGGGTTTTCCAATCATCATCGCCTTCTTCGAATCAGGTCAACGTGACGACTCTTCTACTAGTCGGCGGGATTAGACGGTGATTCCTTGGTTGTGGTGGAGTTTCTTGGACTCAGGTTGTCTCATCCTTTGAACTGTTGTCAACCCCTTCCCACCCGAGTCCTTTATCACTGGACAGGGTCTCACATGGAAGTGTGGTGCTGGTCTGCAACCGAGCTTCCAGATCCAGCATCCTAAGGTCTCTACCTTGTCTCCGGTGTGTGCAGTTGGTGCTTCATCATGGTCTTCGAGTCTATTATAGTTGGCAGCGACGGGATCGGGGTGGCGAGTATTCCGTCTGGTGTTATCATGATTTCTTCTGCCTTCATTTTCTTACATTCGTTTTGGTTTTGGATGCACTGGTTCATGGTGATGAGTCTGCACGAAGGTGGTGGCTTCTCTCTTGTTGAGTCCGTGATATGGTGTTGAATTTCTGGTTCTTCGAATTCCATGATCCATCCTTTTGCGGACATAGCCATGGATTTTATACTGAAATATCCATTTTATTATCAGTTGGAATCTTTCTTGGGGTTTGATTTTTATTTGATCTTATTTTGTGCTCTTGTATGATTGTAGATGGATGGAGGTAAGTGATCTGTTTGGCTTGATGATGTTTTATGGTGGGAGTTGGATTTGTGTACAAGTCGATTGTTTTGTTGATGGTGGTCATTTTTGCGGATTTTTTGTGTTGCAGTAATGGTTCCGATTTTGGTCTTTGGAAGGCTCTTTCTAGAATTTCTACATGGATTTTCTCTAGAAGGGGATTAGAGCAGGAGCTTTCACAGTGCATGACTATCTAGTTTTAGATGTTTTAGAGGGTATGGCTCCGCCATCGGTACCAGGCCCATGAATTATTGCACGGGAAAACTTTCTAAATAGTCTTGCATGGTGAAGGTTTTCCATACTGATGATTATGCTAGGGAGGGGTATGTCGATGTAGTATGTTCTGGGCAATGACCTTTAATTTTTGTTGATGTTTTATGTCCTTGAAATCTTGTGGGGTTTCCCCATTTTTTCCTTAAAAGGGGGTTTATCCAAAATGAATAAAAAATTAGTTATTTTATACAGACTTTATTTTATTTATCTTTATAAAACCAGTATGCACAACTATGGAGTTCCCTAGGGTTACCACTGAATTTCCTACCAAGGTTTAGGGGTCTTCGATGGTGGAACATGCCTCTGATTCTTTATGGATCAAACTACTAGTGGGAGATATTTCCAAGGAAGTCCAAGTTTTTTAGTCCTCACCCCTCTTAGTAGTAGGGAAAAATGATATCATGATCACCTCTGTAGAGTGTAATTCTTCATCCATATTCACTTATTTTTGAGTTTTCATTACTACAATAACCTAAACTATTGTGTAACACCCTGAACCAGAACACCTCTTTGATTCTATGGTCTAAATGGAATTAAGAGAACCTACACATACTTTAGAGTATTAAAACTAGTGGTGAGGTCCTAATATATATAATGGGGAGACTATTCTCTCAAACAGAGTAATATAATAATGGAAAATTATCAAAACATCCAAAACACATGACCAGCGTATTTAAAAATAAACAATAAATATTTATATATTAAATATACTATATGCAAGCATAAAAAATCATATTCATGCCATTATGAAATACTAATATCCCAATTGTTCAATCTCATATAAAAAATAAACAAAAGAAAATAAAATATAAGGAGAGACCAACTATCATACCTAGGCCTCAACAACCCTACCTCTAAAACCTGTTGATCTACTCTTTCCTGATCCACTTCACATCCCATGCTAAACCTAAAAGTATACATAAAAAAATAATATTCCAAAGAATATATTCCAAGGAATATATTTCAAGGAATATATTTTTACATACAAAAAAAAATTAATAATGATGTACTATATTTAAATAATTTATTATGATGTGAAACATCAATAAGAAAATTATAATAAGAATAAAAACTCAAGTAAATAAAAAATAATAAAATGCATAAAAGTATATTTTTTAATTCCTTACATATTATTATTTTTAATTAATTATTGATTTATTTTAATAATATTTAATTGATTAAGGTTTATGTTAGAAGATTAATAATAAATATAATGTGATTAAAACTATTTAACGTTAACAAAGATATTTTTTCAAAGAACTATTTTCAAAGTGATGTGTATTTTATCCCAATAATTTTAATTGATCACTTTTAAAATATGATTATGATAATATGTAATTGTTAAGTGTATAAACTAGCGTATTAACACTCATTTTATTATAAATTTACATAAAATAAGATTAAAAATATTTAATGTTTAAAATTTCATTTTTCTATAAATCCAAAGTTTATTTATATTTTTTATTTTCATTTAAATGATATTTATAAATTTATAAATTTTAATTTTATTAAATGAAATATATTTTTTAATACAATTTGTAAAAATTACTTTAGTGTGATTTTTTGGATTTTTAATGAAAATATTGATTTTTAGGTGAATAGTGTAAAAATAAAGTTTTTATTAATACGACATTGTTTTAGAGTTTATCATGATCTAAGAATGACTTAAAAATTTTATAAACTTTTTTATGACCATAAATGTCTCTAGATAGTAAAATTATTAATTTAAAAATGAAAATTTCAATTTATAAAACCCATGTTTAACATTTTAAAACTTAAGTAATATTTTATTATAATAAAAAATTAGTTTTCATCTTTTTATTATTATTATGATTTCATAAGGTAGAATTGTATTATGGATTTATTTTTATTCCACATAATTCATATTTTTTTTTAATAATAAGCTAATTAATTTCATGTAAATCAATAAAATTGGTATTTTTATCATAAATAGATATTACAAGATTGAAAATATACTTTTTCAATTTTTTTACACATTATGTATGCTAATATTAATTTTTTTTCCTCATCCATAGAAATTTTATTTGATAATTTTTTTTCTTCATATTTTCAATCATTAGGTATAAATTATTTATTTATTTCCCTTTTATTGTTATGCATAAAAAATAAATTACTTAGGTAAAAATTAGTTACCATAGTAAAAACAAAAAATTGTAAAATTGTAAAATACAAGGTTAAAAAACTCAAAATAAGATAAAAAATGTTTTCAAATTAGTATTTTAGGTGTTCATTAACGAAATATTATATTCTATCTATTATTTTCAAATTTTTATTCCGCTTTCCATGTGAAACATGTGTTCCTTTTATATTAAGAGGTTATATTTTACAAAAGTACATTTTTCTCCACTTACAAACGGGGCCATCCACGATGCCTTCATGGGAACTATAAAATTAAAATTACTCATGAAACTATACGATTTTTACTTCCCCTAGACCCCTATCCCCTTTTTTAAGCACCTTTATACAATGGAAAAAAGTACCTATAATGTAAAATAAATATATATCAGTAATAAATAATCTATGAATTTAATTTTTTATCACATAAACTGTAATGACCCAAAGTTTCATTAATGGAAAATCCCTCTTGATCTAGTTAATTTACTCTTTATAAAATAAATGTTTTTATAAGATGTCAACTTATTTGGTTTTATGATAAGAGTTGTGACCATTACTTTTATACCCATTGAACAGTGATCACAGGATTAGTATAAATATAAGGCTTTAACGAACCCAATTTTACTCAGACAAAGGAATCGATGGCCTCATCCAGTAGAATTGCCCCATATGAAGCCCATTTGTCGGAGCTCGGAAAATAGGTGGAATCCTTGGGCTTCACCCTTGACTAAGCCCAAGATGAGCTTCATTATGTGAAGCTCGAACGTCACCGTCTACGGGAAATGTGGAAGTTGATTGAGATTACCACTCGAGCAATGTTATCCGAGCCACCCCAAGAGTCTGTCACCATCAAACACCTTACCATTAGGTCTTATGCAGCTGTTTTAAGGGGTTATTTAACAAATAAGTAGTACAATGTTCATGTAAATTATTTTTTGTATATAATAATGAATATAATTTCTAGTCATTTTTGATACATTGTAAATAGTTTTTAAAGTACAAATGGTGTTTTTAGTTATTATTTAATTAAGAAATATATTTTATTAAATTAAGGGATTTTTGAACTAAATAGTATTTTAATAAAATAATAATAATATTATTAAATTAATTTTATTAAATATAAATTATATTGTAATTTTATGAATGCAATTAAAATTTTTATTAAGGTTTGAAAGCCATTTCTGTCAAAACCCGGGAATTTTCGATAATTGTTGGTTTTTATTTTAAAAGTAAAAATTAACATATTTAGAATTTTTTTAGATAATATAAATGTCATTTCTGGAATCAGGACGTCGAAATTATCCAACGGTGAATTTTTCATAATTTTCTGAGACTGTCAAATTTTTGGGTATAAATTAAATACCGTTTAAATATATAATGTGTTTTATGACATCATAATGACCCAATGCTGATGTAATAAAATACTATAATCCTTATGTTTAGCCAATATATGTTTTACCATTAAAATAAAGTGATTTTGGATTTGTTTGACTTACTTTTCAAAGCATTAATGAACCCCTCAAGACATATTCAACACTTTTCCATTTTAAATTAATTTCCATGGGAGTGTGACTCACCCCACATAAGCAACCTTATTATTTTAATAATTTCGGACCCTGGCCTTATAAAATATTGTTTTCGTCTTTCCTTTTCCAGAAACCATGGGCAAAAACCATGGGATGGTTTTTGGTTTGGATTAGTTTAATATAAGGGGTCCCAAACCTAAATAATAAAGAATTCTCTCACCTTTCCTATATAAACCCACACAAGATCCCACTTCCTCCTCACTAAAATCCTTTGGAGTTCGTTCAAACTCTGCCCTAATCTCTCTAAAATCCTCCCAAGTTTCCCCAACCTCCCAAGAATCCTCTCACAAGCCTCTCTCTAGCCTTTGGAAGCACACTTCCAAGTAAGGGGTTTTCCTTCCTTTCTCATTTTTGTCAATTTTCTTTAAGTTGTATTGCCCTTTTAATTTCAATTATGAATGTTGGGGTATGGTTCCGAACCTCCCCCATACTGCCCTCTTATTTTTTAAATGATGGGATACCCCTTTCTCTCTCATTAAATTTCTCCCATGTACACCCGTTACTATGCCGAAATTCTGAAAGGAACTTCTCTCTCTTCTTTTACATTCAAGCAATACTTTTGTATCATGAATCTAAATTCCATTAAAATTGTTTGTAAATGTATCTATATGACCCCCTTACTGTCCATTTCATGTAAATATTATGATACACCCTTTCTCTCTCATCAAAACATTTTTATGAATTCTTATGTGACGCCGTTACGCTGCCGAAATCACACTGATTTTCTAAGCCAATGACATTGTGTAGTGAATACCATGCCCATTTCTCCATAAAGGGTATTCACCTTTATGCACATTTACTTATTTTTTATAATGTTTCATGTATTAATTTCACATTTCTTTATCGTGGAATAATTGATTATGTTTTATTAATCCATGTTTTATGATCCATGTGGCACACATATGCATGAAATGAAATGTTTAAGAAGGGTGCGCCCTTATAGCGCTCCAATGTATTTTGTAACGTATAGTATCATGATACATCATGTGCAATGAGTGTTGAATCATGATAATTCAAGTGCAACAAGGGTTTACTCATGCTTCATGTGCAATGAGGGTTTACTCATGCTTTATGTGCAATGAGCCTTGGCTCATGCTAAATCCATGTTAAGTGTTGTTGCTACATTTCCATGTTATGATTATCATGATTTATCATGAAATTATGTTCATGTTTCTCTTATTCTATATTTACATACCTATTGACTAACATTTATTGTACTACTCATGTTATTCCATGTGTACTCCTTTACTGGGCTTTATAGCTCACCCATTTCTTATGCATGTCCTCAGGTTATCCCATGCAATGCTAAGTACGAGGGAATGTTGGTCATGTAAAGGAAGTTTTCAATAAAGATGTTGTATTTAATGTTTTAAGTTTTTATGTAATGATCCTAATCCCCAATGACACTACACCTCTCAATCTTATTTGTTGTATCAAGTGAAGTTTTATGTAATAAAGCATGTTTAAGTTGTAATAAAAAGTAGGATTGTCATAGTTGGTATCAGAGGATAGGTTTAGTAATTTTTGGGACTATGAAACCCTAGTAAAGCCTTAGATACAAGACAAAGTATAATAAAAACATCCCTAAGATTTGGTAAATACTATGTAAGTGGTTTATCAAAAAAATACATCCCTGTCTGGATACGAGCAGGTAGAGGCGGCTCTGGCACAAATGTATCCTAGGGTAAAACCCAAAAACACCGCTTTGAGCTAGACTTGAACGGGAACTGGTGCACGACAACGGGCCTTTATTCACTCTTGGTTACAACACTCCCAAGGGATATGTTTGGATAAATTCACAATCTTAGTATGAACCCTTATTAAGGGAAAAATTCCCCTAAGAATATATGTTAGAAAGTAGATCATGAAAAGCCTAGATTGAATCCTATAGACTCATGAGTTAAAGAAATTAAAGTTTATTTATATGTCATCAACTCTTTTCTTTGGATTACCCTTTATGTGTTACCCCTAAATTTTCTTTTATTCCATCCAATGGCCGGTAATAGGAGGAGTCGGGCTAACAACCGTTGTGAAGATTAGTGTGATGATTGTACTAATGAGATGCCCAATCCCATGGGACTGGGAATCGTGAACTTTGTCACACTTCTCTCTTAGCTAACTCAAGTTTTGAATAGAAATACAGGTCAAGAGGAACGTTCAACACCCCCTAAGAAAGAACAAGTCGCTATCGAGAGATTCATGAGACAAAGGCCTCCTACTTTTAGTGGATCATCCGATCCCACGATCGTTGAACAATGGATCAACTCCATTGAAAAGATATTCTCCATCCTCCAATTTTTTGAACAATAGAACATTCTCCTGGTGGCTTATTGTATGGAGGGTATAGCTGATCAATGGTGGACGTTGATCAAAAATACGAAGCCTGAGGAGGAGATCGAGGCTTTGGAATGGAAGGAATTACGAAAGATGTTTTTCGATAAATATCTTCCGCGCACCCTCCGTCTTAAGATGGAAAGGGACTTCCTTTCCCTCAAGAAAAAAGATGAAGAATATGTGGGAGCGTACGAGGAAAACTTCACAAGACTTGCACGATACGCTTCCGACTTTGTCGTTACCCCCAAATGCAAGGTTGACCACTTATTTGGTGGGATTAAGCCTAGCTTGTGGAAAGAATTAGCGATCCTTGACTTCGACAGCTATGAGGAAATTGTCTGATGTGCCCTCAAGGTCGAAATGGAGATCAGGGAATCATTGGGGTATCATGGGCACAAGAAGAGTAAGGTAGACTTCAATGTTGTTGGTCTGATGGATAAATCCAACGGCGCTATGAAGTTCCAGTACCCCACTTGCCAAAAGTGTAGAAAGAAGGACCCTGGAAATTTCCTTCAGGGGATGAGAAAATGCTTCAGGTGTGGAAGAGAAGGGCACCTAGCTATTAACTGTCGGCAAGAAGGACCCACGGCTGAGACAGAGGAGAGGAACGCTCCGTTCGAACCTCAACGCATTTTTCAATGCTACAAATTCAATGAACAGGGTCATTTTGCAAATCAGTGCCCTAATCCAAGGGTTATTGGAGGCAACCAACAACCTCCAAGACAGTAAGGAAGAGCTTTTGCCATCACTTCTGCCGAAGTGAACCCCGACAACGAAGTGGTGAAATGTACGCTAGTTATTCATTCAAGAATAGCAAATGTACTTTTTGATTTAGGTTCTACGCATTCTTTTATATCTCGAAAGTTTAGTAGAACAATCCCAGCACCACCAAAAATCATGGAAGTAAAGATGTCGGTGAGTACGGAAAATGGGGAAATCATTGCATCCCATGAATATAAGTCCTCCACTATTATAATATGTGGATTGAATTTCCCTACGAACCTCGTCATACTCCCTTTGGTGGAATTTGATGCAATTCTTGGCATGGATTGTCTTTCCTTATATAGAGCCAACATAAAATGTCGGGAGAGGGAAATCACACTCCATATAGAGAATCGACCCCCGATTCTTTACAAGTGTCAGGAGAAAGATGAATCTCCTTTAGCTCCATAATCTCAAGCATGGATATTACTGACCTATGAGCACACATATCTAGCTTAGATGATCGAGTCCAAGGAAGAAACCATCCTTGAAGAAATGCCTATTATGAGGGAATTCACTGAAGTGTTTCCCGAGGAACTGCCTGGTCTTCCTCCAAGAAGAGATGTTGAGTTCTCAATTGAACTTATACCTGGGGCGCTACCAATATCCAAGACTCCATATAGAATAGTTGTTTTTTAGCTTGAAGAGATGAAGAAAAAACTACAGGATAATCTGGATAAAGGGTTTATACACCCAAGTGCTTCACAATGGGGTGCACCAGTCCTCTTCGTCAAGAAGAAGGATGGGTCAATGCGGCTTTGCATCTATTATCATGAACTTAACAAAATCACGATAAAGAAAAAGTATCCACTCCCATGAATTTATGACTTGTTCGATCAGTTTCATGGAGAACAATACTTCTCCAAGGTGGACTTGCGGTCAGGATATTATCATGTAAGGGTGAAGAAGGAAGATTTCCCCAAGACATCTTTTTGTACAATGTACGGGCACTATAAATTCATAGTAATTCCTTTTAGACTCAATAATTCTCCAACAATATTCATGGACTTGATGAATAGAGTCTTTAGAGATTACCTTGAAAATTTTTTGTTAGTCTTTATATATGATATTCTAATATACTCCAAAACCAAGGAGGACCATGAGGAGAATTTAAGAAGTGTACTAGAGACTTTTCACAAGGAGAAGCTCTATGAAAAGTAAAGAAAGTGTGAGTTCTAGTTGAAGGAGGTCTCATTCGTGGGCCATATCGTCACAAGAAATGGGATATCTGTGGATCCCTCCAAAACAGATGCAATTGAGGGATGGCCGAGGCCAACATCGGTAACGGATATCCGTAGCTTCTTGGGGTTAACTAGATATTATCGACTATTTGTGAGAAATTTCTGACGATTTTCCAACCCTCTTACCAAGCTAAATCGAAAGGGAGTATAGTTTTCTTGGAGTGATGAATGTGAAGAAAGCTTCAAGGAGTTGAAAAGGAGGCTTATCACTGCACCCATGCTCACTTTACCCACAAGTGGGGATCTTTTTGTGGTATTCAGTGATGCTTTGAAGAAGGGCTTAGGATGTGTGCTAATGCAGAATGATAAAGTGATATACTATGCCTCAAGGTAGTTGAAAATCCATGAGCGAAACTATCCAACGCATGATCTAGAGTTGGCGGCTGTGATCTTTGCCTTGAAAATCTAGCGGCATTATCTCTATGGAGAGAAATGTGAGATATATACTGACCACAAGAGTCTTAAATATATATTCACATAGAAAGAGCTTAATATGTGCCAGAGAAGATTGATAGAGCTCATGAAGGATTATGACTGTTCAATACATTACCACCCTAGGAAAGTGAACAAGGTGGAAGATGCCCTAAGTAGAAAGGATCCAGTGATTCTATCAATGATGAGAATTGAGAAGGATCTAATCTTCTTAGACTTGATGAAGATGAACATGGGAATCATAAAAAAGGGAACATCATCAATCCTTTCACAAATTATTGCTCAACCATCTCTTTTGGAAAGGTTAAAGGATGCTCAGAAGGATGATGTGGGAATTCAAGAAAAAGTGGAAGCTATCAAAAAGGGGAAATACTCAGAGTTTAATGTTAATGAAGAAGGAATTGTGCGGTTTGGGAAAAGACTACGTGTTCCATAAATTCCGGAGATGAAGAAGGAACTTTTGGATGATGCACATAGTTCAAATTTCTCTATTCACCCAAGGAGCACAAAGATGTATCGAGATATCCGAGAAAAGTTTTGGTGGGATAATATGAAGAAGGATATCTCCGAATATACATCAAAGTGCCTGGTGTGTCAGAAAGTGAAAGCAGAGAGGCAGAAGTCTAAGGGGATGATGCAACCATTTCCCATACCAGAATGGAAATGGGAGAACATCACCATGGAATTTTTCACCGGACTTCCGAGGAAATCCAATGGCAACAATGCAATCTTGGTTGTTGTGGACCATATTACAAAGACTGCAAACTTCATTTCCATTCAAGAGGATTTCTCATTGGATCAACTAGAACAGATATATATTAGGGAAGTGGTATGGTTGCATGGAGTACCACTATCTATTGTGTCTGATCGAGATCCAAGATTCACCTCTATGTTTTGGAAGAGTCTTCAATATGCTCTGAATACTGAACTAAACTTCAGTACTGCCTATCATCCTCAAACTGATGGCCAATCCGAGTGAACTATCCAAACACTTGAGGATATGTTGAGAGCGTGCTCAATGGACTTTAAAGGAGGATTGGATCAACATCTTCCTCTAGTTGAGTTCTCTTATAATAACAGTTTCCACTCGAGCATCCAAATGGCACCATATTAAGCCCTGTATGGGAAAAGGTGCAGAACACCGGCATGTTGGGATGAGGTCGATGAACGTAAGCTGGTTGGACCAGAAATGGTCGAAGAAATGGTGGATAAGGTGAAAACCATTCAGTAGAATATCAAGGCAGCCCAAAGTCGACAGAAGAGTTATGCAGATAATCATCGATGAGACCTTGAGTATAAAGTTGGAGACATGGTGTTTTTATGCATATCTCCGTGGAAGAAGTTCATGAGTTTTGGAATGAAAGTGAAGTTAAGTCCAAGGTACATCGACCCCTTAGAGATTCTTGATCGTGTTGGGGCTGTGGCCTATTGACTAGCACTTCCACCTACTATAGCAAAGGTGCATGATGTATTTCATGTATCCCTCTTAAAGAAGTACATACCGGACCCTTCACACGTACTCTCTTCCGAGGTGGTACAATTGGAATATTATCTTTCTTATGAGGAGCAACCAGTGAATATCTTAGATCGTAGAGAAAAAGTTCTACGAAATAAGACAATGCCCCTCGTCAAGGTGTTGTGGAGAAACCACAAGTTTGAAGAAGCGACTTGGGATTCGGAGGATATGATGAAGCTGAGTTACCCACATCTGTTTTAGTGTGGGAAAAGGAAAATTTCGAGGGAGAAATTTCTTAAGGGGGGAATATTGTAACGACCCAAAGTTTCATTAATGGAAAATCCCTCTTGATCCAGTTAATTGTCTCTTTATAAAAAAATGTTTTTATAAGATGTCAACTTCTTTGGTTTTATGATAAGAGTTGTTACCGTTACTTTTATAGTCGTTGAACAGTGATCACATGATTAGTATAAATATAGGGCTTTAACGAACCCAATTTTACTCAAACAAAGGAAGCAATGGCCTCATCCAGTAGAATTGCCCCATACGAAGCCCATTTGTCGGATTTCGGAAAAGAGGTCGAATCCTTGGGCTTCACCCTTGACCAAACCCAAGATGAGCTTCATTATGTCAAGCTCGAACGTGACCGTCTACGAGAAAAGTGGAAGTTGATTGAGATTACCACTCGAGCGATGTTAACCGAGCCGCCCAAGAGTCTGTCACCATCGCACACCTTACCCTTAGGTCTTATGCGGCTGTTTTAAGGGATTATTCAACAAATAAGTAGTACTATGTTCATGTAAATTATTTTTTGTATATAATAATGAATATAATTTCTAGTCATTTTTGATACATTGTATATAATTTTTAAAGCAAAAATGGTGTTCTTAGTTATTATTTAATTAAGAAATCTATTTTATTAAATTAAGGGATTTTTGAATTAAATAATATTTTAATAAAATAATAATAATATTATTAAATTAATTTTTATTAAATATAAATGATATTGTAATTTTATGAATGCAATTAAATTTTTTATTAAGGTTTGAAAGCCATTTCTGTCAAAACCCGTGAATTTTCGATAAATGTTGGTTTTTATTTTAAAAGTGAAAATTAACATATTTATAAATTTTTTTAGATAAAATAAATTTCATTTCTGGAATCAGGATGTTGAAATTATCCAACGGTGATTTTTTCATAATTTTCTGAGACAATCAAACTTTTGGGTAAAAATCAAATACCGTTTAAATATCTAATGTGTTTTATGACATCATAATGACCCAATGGTGATGTAATAAAATACTATAATCCTTATTTTCGGCCAATATATATTTTACCATTAAAATAATGTGATTTTGGGTTTGTTTGACTTACTTTTCAAAGCATTAATGAACCCCTCAAGACATATTCAACACTTTTCCCTTTTAAATTAATTTCCATGGGAGTGTGACTCACCTCCACATAAGAAACCTTATTATTTTAATAAGTTCGGACCTTTTCCTTGTAAAATATTGTTTTCCTCTTTCCTTTTACAGAAACCATGGGGAAAAACCATGGGATGGTTTGTGGTTTGGATTAGTTTAATATAAGGGGTCCCAAACCTAAATAATAAAGAATTCTCTCACCTTTCCTATATAAAACCACCCAAGCTCCCACTTCCTCCTCACTAAAATCCTTTGGAGTTCGTCCAACCTCTGACCTACTCTTTCTATAATCCTCCCAAGGTGCCCCAATCTCCCAAAAATCCTCTCACAAGCCTCTCTCTAGCCTTTGGAAGCACATTTCCAAGTAATGGTTTTTCCTTCCTTTCTCATTTTTTTCAATTTTCTTTAAGTTGTATTGCCCTTTTAATTTCAATTATGAATGTTGGGGTATCATTTCTCACCTCCCCCATACTTCCCCCTTATTGTTTTAATGATTGGATACCCCTTTCTCTCTCATTAAATTCCTCCAATGTACACCCGTTACTATGCCGAAATTTCGAAAGGAACTTCTCTCTCTTCTTTTACATTAAAGCAATAATTTTGTATCATGAATCTAAATTCCATTAAAATTGTTTGGACATGTATCTATATGACCCCCTTACTGTCCATTTCTTGTAAATATGATGAGACACTCTTTCTCTCTCATCAATCCATTTTTATGAATTCTTATGTCACGCCGTTAGGCTGCCGAAATCGCACCGATTTTCTAAGCCAATGCCATTGTGTAGTGAATACCATGCCCATTTCTTCATCAAGGGTATTCAACTTTATGCACATTTACTTATTGTTTATAATGTTTCATGTATGAATTCCACATTTCCTTATCGTGGAATAAATTATTATGTTTTATGAATCCATGTTTTATGATCCATGTGGCACACTTATGCATGAAATGAAATGTTTAAGAAGGGTGCACACTTATAGCGCTCCAATGCATTGGGTAAAGTATAGTATCATGATACGTCATGTGCAATGAGTGTTGACTCATTCTAATTCAGGTGCAATGAGGGTTTACTCGTGATTCATGTGCAATGAGGGTTTACTCATGCTTTATGTGCAATGAGCCTTGGCTCATGCTAAATCCATGTTAAGTGTTGTTGCCACATTTCCGTGTAATGATTATCATGATTTATCATGACTTTATGTTCATGTTTATCTTATGCTCTGTTGACATAACTATTGCCTAACATGTATTGTAATCCTCATGTTATTCCATGTGTACTCCCTTACTGGGCTTTATAGCTCACCCTTTCCTTATGCATGTCCTCAGTTTATCCCATGCAATGCTAAGTATGAGGGAATGTTGGTCATGTAATCGAAGCTTTCAATAAAGATGTTGTATTTCATGTTTTAATATTTTATGTAATGATCCTAATCCCCAAATACACTAAACCTCTCTATCTTCTTTATTGTATCAAGTGAAGTTCTATGTAATAAATCATGTTTAAGTTGTAATAAAAAGCAGGGTTGTCATATAAACTACATTTCAAATGTTACATACATCATGAATTATGATGTTCATAATGGATTTACATCACAATTTTGATTCTTGGAGGCTGAGTCCATATTCACCAGTTATTTTATTTTTTGGGGTGTATACACTAACTTATGAGTTAATTTTGTCATAACATCCATTAAATTCAATGAATTTAAAAATCCATATCAAATTACCTTTCCAAGGGTTTTTTATTCAAGTAGTAGTAAAATATTTTATTATCTCAAACTTTTTTTCTATGATCTATAATGTTTTATCTTAAAATTCTTAATTATATGATTTAGTTAGTCCACCCAAAGAATTTATATTGAGATTTATATTTATCTTTGGTGAAAATACATTTTTATTAAATTCTTCTTTCTTTATGAATTTATTTTATATAAAAGTATGACATTGTGAAGAATAAATCTCATTCTATTTAATGATGGTTTATCTTTCATATCCACATTTACTCTTCCTCCGAATGTTATCTATTTATAAAAATATTATTTATTATCTCATGTGATATGAATATTAACCTTATTCACTTTTCAAAAGGAAGTTTTTTTATCTCTTTTTATGATGTGGTATTTCAATAAAGGTATTTTAAAACATTAAAATGACATTCCTTCAGTGATCATTTTTTATCTTCCAATATATATTTTGTTCTTATAGTATTTATGTATTTTTCAAGTATCCATTACTGTAGGTTATTTTATAAAAATATTTTTTTTCACTCTACCTTATTTGAAAATAACTTTTTAAATTGACCCATAACATCATCTTTTATGATAATGATAATTTTTATCTAAAATTTCTTTTTAAAATTTTTCCTTATGAAAACATTATTTCATAATTAAGAGAATTATTTTAAATGAATATTAATTTTCATGTTTTATAATAGTTTTCCAAATAATCATAATTCATAATTTTTTATAAAATGAAATGTCTTATTTCTGTTTATCCTTCAAGGTGACTTATCCAATGACCTTTAAAAGTTATTTTTCATTTATGTAAACATCCGTAATTATACTTATGTTACACCAAGGATATATTCTTATTATACCTTCTAAATTATTTCTATTAATTTATTAAGGAATGTTCTAGGAAATTTTTCATGAAACCCATCTCTTTTACATGGTTCAATTTAGTGATATCTTATGTATGCCTGTTTTCAGGATCTAGTGGAACATATATTCATGGATGATTACTATGTGATGGGAGGGTCCTATATAAACCTCCAATAAATTATGTAAAATTTTAAATCTAATTATAAAATAATGGGAAATGATTAGTTATGGTTGATCCATTATTGGAAACATTTTGTGATTCTCGATTCACTATGGGAATCAATTTGGGATGATTGATCCACTATGGGAAACAAGTTGTGATGTTTTATCCACTATATGAAATATGTTGTAATGAATGATCCACTATGGGAAATAGGTCATGATGCTTGATTCACTAAGGTAAATAGAAAGTGATGTATAATCCACTATGTTATGATTTATATACTTATTTTTGTGCCATATATCTGTGTTATATGCCTATATTATATTCCATGGATCATGTTTATTATCTCAGGATTTTGTGATTTTATTACATGGTATATGATTTATCATTTGGTATTACATGTTATTATATTATTCCTTATAGACAAATATTATTATTCTTTATTATTTCAATAATACATTTCCGCAATGCTCATATATTTACATAATCTAATGATACAACCCTTGATGGCATGTTGAAATTTTTTATTTAATAAGAATTTGAGCTCACCCATTTCATATTTTTACATTCTTTAGGTTATAATGATTATTATAACCAATGAAGAGTCCAGAAGGAAGTATAGTGTGGTTTGATTATAGGGAAATGTTCATAGGTATCATAAAATAAGCTACTTATGCAGCTAATTCTCAAATACACTAAAACTTATACTATTGATATTGTTTGTATTTTTGGGAGATGTAATGTTTAAAATATGGAAATAATTTAAAATAAAGATATATTTAGCATAAATAACCTTAGTGTTTATCAAATAAAGTTTTTAAATAAACTGTTTTAGCAGCAAAGCTAGGATTTCTAGTCTTGGAGAACCTCAATTGGTATCAAATTAGTGTTTAGTTACTTTTGAGTATTAGTTCAGTTATTTATGGGCAATATGATGAGATAACATTAGCGAAAACCCTTGGGATAAGTATAAGTGTAATTAACTTCATCAAATTTTGGTAAAATAAAGATTTTTTAGTTTTTTAGCAATGTAATCTCTATCTAGATACAACATGTAGATGTAGGATCTAGAAAATATTTATCTAGGAAAAATTATCATGAAAAAACTGGTTGAGTGTTAACTCAATGTTCATTTTATGCATGACAAAGATGCCCAATTTCACACCTATTTGTACACTACTGAGGGATATTATCTAGTGATTCATATACTCTTTATGAACTATTATCTATTGTTTAAATGAAATTTTATGATATAATATATAACTAGTTTGGTTATAGAACCTAATAAAAATATGGCCATATACAACCTAAGATAAACCAAAGGAGTTATAAGTTTATCCAATTATATCATAGTTGAATAAAAAGTATCATAGGTTAAAATAAATTTTTCATTGGAGAATAAATATTATTATTTTATTTTAATATTCATAAGATCATTTATTATGATTTATTTTGATAGTATCATAACCATTATGTATTAATTATTTAGTTGGGAATAAGATCATGTAAATTTTTTTGAATGATATGTCTCTTGAAACTCCAAAATAATCATATTTTAGAAATTTTATTTTCTAGTAATACCTAATATAGTTTTATTTATATCTTATTGGAAATTATTTCTTGAGTTATGTCCATATTTTAGATACCCATAGATATTTTTATTTGTGAGTGATAATTAAAATTACAAGGACATAATATATTTAACGGGGGAGGATATAATGACCCAATATTTTAATGTCAATATTCCATTGAATAAATTGTTTTATAAACAACACCAAACAAAAATTAACCATGAAATTACATATAAAAATAATTAATTATGATGTGAAACACCAATATGAATATTAAAATAAGAATAAAACCTCAAGTAAATAAAAATAAAATAAAATATATTAATATAATAATATATATTCCAATTACATAAATATTATAATTTTTTAAGTAATGGTTGATGTAATTTAATAACAATTAACTTATTAAATTTATTTATTAGAATATAAATAACTAATGAAATGTGATTAAAACTATTTAACGTTAAGAATCGATTTTTTTCAAAGAACTAATTTCAAAGTGATGCTTATTTTATGACTGTAATTTAAATTGATCACTTTTTAAAGATGATTATAATAACATATAATCTTTAAATGTATAAAATAATACTTCAAAACTCATTAATTAGAAATTGATATGAAATATGATTAAGGAAATTTAATGTTTAAAAGGTTATTTATCTATAAATTTAGTTTTATTTATATTTTGAATTTTTATTTAAAGATAATTTATAAACATTACAATTTTAATTTGATGAAATTAAATTAATTTTTTAATTAATTATGTAAAAATTAGATTAGGGTGACTTTTTCTATTTTTATGAAAGGATTTAATTTTTAGTTAATAGAGAAAAATTCATTTTTATTAATACCATAACATCCTTGAATTTATAATTATCTAAATATGACTTAATTTTTCATGAACCACCAACTTATTGTACTTGACCATTTATTTATTTATTTTATGTATGTTAAGTGTTTAGGTTAGGTTTTGAGAGGTTTGAAAGAGTTTTGACATGTTTTTGGGGATTTTCTAGAGGTGAATGGTTTGGACATATTTAGTAGAAACCATGAAACATATACTAGGAAACCATGCAACTGAAATAGTGGGCACTTGATAAGTGCACGGTTAGGTGCATAGTTGGGCCAAACCATGCATATAAAAAGGAGAAACTGTGAAAATCTGTACAGAGGGGTTTATCATGGTTGGTGCATGGTTTTTCTAATTGTGTGATCCAACCATGAGAGAGGTGTTTGAAGTTAGTTGATCATGCACAGTTAGCAGACAATTTTCCCAACTGTACACCCAAAACATGTATCCTTAATATTTTGATCCATATTTTTTTGATATAATATGATTTAACCTCTAAACCTTTTCCCCCTAAATAGACCTTAACTCGAATACATCTACCTCCCATGACTGCAGAGACCATTCCATTTGATATGAGAGTGATTCATAGGCGAATCTAGGTGCATTGGTGGATGATTTTGTTGGTAAGTCAACATTATTCATCATTTTACTTAGTTTTCTTATTATATACTCTTTTGGAATCATGGATCTAATCCATTGAGGATATATTCATGTTAAGTGATTCCAATAATGATGATATATGGTTGTTTTTTGAATGGAACAAGATATAAGGAAGGTTTTAGGAGTTTAAGATGGGTTTTTGAAGAATTTGTTCCATTTTTTCCCCTAAATTTGAGAGTTAGGGGGCTTCTCTCTCAGATCCTATTATTTAGAACATAAATATTTGAATTAAATTTTTTTGAGTTTCTTGAATTAAATTTTGAAATTGATACGTCATTTTTTTTGGAAAACCACTTTTGTTATGGTTTTTTAAAATTGTGAAATTGAATAGTTTTGTTGAAAGTGTTTTGATTCATGTTTTTAAAATTTTTATTTTAAAATTATATGCTGGTGTTAAATTCATGGAAAAAATTTTTGGAATTTTTTTCAATAAAAGAAATGTTTTATTGAAATGGATTTGAATGGTTTTTTGTCACATATGGATGGAGTGTGTTCATTTTGTTGATGAGACCTTGCATAAGGGGTTTGTACCATTAGGGTATAGTGACATGACCCTATAGAAGGGTCATGTTCCATTGGGGAACTTGAGATATGGTTACCTTATGTTGAATTTGTATATCAATGAGTGATGTCTCTTGAGTATGTAACTGTAACCTGATGATTCATGTGTGGAGGTGTGTAATTAGTATTCGAAATGGATTTTGAGAAATGGTTCTAAATAATTGTTTGGTTTCTTTCCATGAAAAATTTTTAGTTTGGAAATATATTTTATTTTTTAATATAAATTAATTTAATTTTTTAAAACTATTTTATATAAATGTTCTAACATGTTCTATCCTTATGGTGTGAGTTGGTAAGTCATTATGGAAATCCTATTGAGTTTTATACTCAACCCCTACTTAGAAACTTTGGTGCATTTTCAGATATTGTATATTGACACACATATAAAGGTAGGGTATCTCATTTCTTTAGTAAAGAACATTTATACCATTGTATGTATGGTAGAGTTGGATCTTGGATCAAGTTGAGAGTTTTTGAGTTTATTTATTTTGTATCTTTGATTTTTTTTCTTAGTTTCCATATTGTACTATGATATAGTTTGGTTTGGTTTTCTTTGAGTTGTGTGTTGTACTCATGAATCATATAGATTTTTTTTTATTTATAGTCATTTTAGTTTTATTATTTTAATTTCAAAGGTTAAATCATCCACCAAATATTAATGAATCCATTATAATTTATTACCAGCCTTTTGTGCCTTGGGGCTGTCACCCAAGGCCTATTAGGACACCCACATCTTCCCAAGACAATGGGTGAGGGGAAGGATGTTACAAATGGTATCAGTTTATTCGGTCCTAGATTTGGAAAATCATTATTGTTTGATCTTTGAGTTGGGTTGGTATCAAGGATATAGGATCATTGAAACATGGAATGTAGAGAAAAAAAGTCAAAGCTAACCTATTTATTTTGAACTTCAAGTCACTGAGAAGTTTGGGTAAATTTGTGTTTTGAGACACTTCTTGGACTTGTAACCTCATGATCATGGGTTTATTAGATGATACTACAATAAAATTCATTGATATTACTGACTTACCATAATGAGTTCATATTTCAGGTTGAGTAATGATTTATGATTTGGTGAAAGAGTGTTGTTTTTTGAAAATAGTTGAAAATGGTTTGACTTTCAAAAGTGTGGGGGAATTTTATAAAATGATTTGAAAATGGATTTGTAAGTATTTTGGAAAACCATGTTTTGATGTCTATAATGAGGTAAATTTTAAATTTATAAGCCTTTAGTTTATATAGAGTGAGACTAAATGGTTTTTTCTTTTGGTTATATAGAATTGAACTGGTTAGACCTCTTAGGAACCAACTTGAAGAGGGTTGTGATAATGTTGTTGTAACTGAGCCACAGGGGAACCAACAACTGGTTCTAAGTATTTTCTAGGATATTAATTCTATGGATAGTGGAAATAAAAGGGATGATCCTAGGATATTGAATCATTTTTTTCAGTTAGAAAATAAGAATCCACATATATTTGAGGTGATTTAGAACCAGACAAATAAGAAGTGTAGCTTAATAGGATGAATCAAATATTTAATTTCCTAGGCACACCAGCTCAGATGAAAGTCAAGTTGGCAATATACATGTTGTAGGATCTAGAATTATAATTGTGGGATTTTTTTAGTTTAGTATAAATTGGAACAAGGAATTTCATGAGAGGGTTTTGAAGAATTCTTCAATGAATAATTATATCCTCACATGTTCATAATTCCTAGAATAATAGACTTTTTAATATTGAAGTAGGTGAATCTCTCAATAAAAGAGTGTGCATCTAAATTCATGAATTAAAATTATTTTCACTAGATATTTCTTAAATTGCATCCTTGAATGCATCCATTTTTGAATCAGGGTTAAGGTCATATATTCTTTCAAAGATTAACATTATTTTTATAATGAATTATACAATGATGGTCAATATAATGATAATGGAAGAGATAAAAATATCAAGGAATATGAGTGGATGAATCATGTAGATAATTATGGGAACTTGTAGAAACTCTAATGGTAGGAATAAAAATAAGAGGGATATGTATTTTCAAGGTGGTGGTATGACTCAAAATCAGACATCAGGATTGATGAATCTTCCTCCAAAACCAAAGAGAAATTCAGGATATTTTTAGTGTGGTTATTTTGAGAACCTGAAGCAAGATTGTATGATACCACCAAGAGAATGACATAATTGCAACCAGATGGGACTTCTTCAGTTCTATTGTCACAATGATCCATGGTTGGGTGCTAGAGAAACATCTCAAGCTTATCAGGCATCATATGCTTTAACGGGATGAGTGCAACAGAAAAACTCTTATCAGTAGAACCAAAAAATCCATGGTTATTTTAGGAATACCATGACTCACAACTAGTGTAATCCCAATAGGTCTACAAATAATAAGGTGCAATGAGTAAGAAACTTTATTGAGATGAGAAAATTATTTTGGACGACCAGTCAAGACCTTTGATGATGAGAGGTATGATTCTTTTGAATCCTACACTTATGCAATATTTTTTTGATATGGGTGTATCTAATTTGTTTATTTCTTCTCATATTGATGATATTATAGGTTTTCATGGTGAGATGATGCCTTTTATTTTAAAAAATTCAAAATCCTATTAGACAAAGAGAATATTGAGACTTTATGTGAAAATAATGTTCTATAAATATTGATGCGGATGAATTGATTTGGGATATATCTATGCTTGATATGGATGTATATGACATAATACTAGGTATGGATTGGTTGGAAATGTTCAAATATCACATATACTGTTATACCCTAAGGGTTGGTTTAACATGTGATGATGGAATTGAGAATAAATTTTGTAACGTCCCGGTTCCGAGTGCTACTCAATGGGTGCCCTGAAACCGGTTGGTCACATGGCCTCAAGCGCATTTCCCCAAATGCCAGAGGCTATCGACTAGCAGCGAGGCCCTAGGTCTGATAGTGGGGAAACTATTCCCTCATTTGTCAAAGTATAGAACAGCGGAATAAAATAACAACCATACAATAACAGCAGAAGCAATACCATACACATTTAAAAAAACAACTGAAGTAAAAGATAACCAACAACTATATAGATAATGATGCAAAATGTCTCAAGTTCTACGAAAATATCTAGAACATGTTATACAACAATACAGTACAGTACAATACATAGTACAACAAAACAAAACAAAATAAAACAGTAGGTAACATCACAAGCCTAAGCCCGGTCCCATGCTCCCCTACTCCTCAACAGCAATCAAGTACCTGTATAGGGACCCTTTCCCTTATCCACACCTGCAGAAGTATAATCTGTTTGGGCCGAAGACATGACCCAAACAGGGTGTGAGAAATAAATCCCAGTAGGAACCCCTCAAAGGCATGTTCCCAACTGTGTGAAAACATGCAACAACAGTGTGAAGTAGTAAAATGAAATAAAATAAGAAGTACTCAAAAGTAACTAACTTTACCAGTTATATTTCCATTTAATTATTCATTTAATCATTCATCATAAGGAAACCACCATAGTGAATTTCTATATAAACAGTCAGTGTTCTCATACACGCAAACCCTTACCCTCAGGTAATCAGAAATGTAACCCTTAGGTAACTGCCCATATGCATAACAGATATTACCCTCAGGCGTAAAAAGTATCACCCTCATGCACAGAGTCTATTTCCCATAGGCACAGAAGAAGTTTCCCTCAGGCTAAAAGATACACTACCCTTAGGCTAAGTAAAACACTGCCCTCAGGCTAAACAAGTTACCAGGACATGTCCAATATATAACAATGAATTCACATGAAATTCCACTCAAGGAAAAAGTAATGTGCAAATTAAACATGGCATACCCTTGGGTATCCTTTCCAAACGGCTAAATAGAGGAACGCACCCCCGAGGTGGTCCTAGATCCAAGCAGTGATCACAAACAACAGTTTATTATCACATTTAATTACCTATACAATTCTAGGTATTTAGAACATCCAAGACCTCAGCCACACGACACCCCAACATGGGTTCGTAGCTCAACGATACACAAAAATGCCCAGCAGTTGGAATTTAAACACTATGACACCTACCTTAAACGCCCCTGAACGGTATATGCGAATGATGATCCTCGAATCGTCCTAGAATGAAATAGATATTAATTGAGATAAATCCCCATTGAAACTCAAATAACATCCCTTAGAGGAAGAATTGGTAATAATAGATTATGGAGAGTGGAGGGATTACCCGTGCGGTTGCAATGAGATCGACAAAGGAAAAAACGTATTCCCGACACTCGATCTAGAGATCCTTGAAGGCCCATCCTCCTCCTCCGACTCCTTTCTATGGTTCAAAGTGAATCCTGTAAATAAGGTTGGATACTTCCCATTTTAAGCGATAAAAACAAACTACACGGTGTGTACTATTGAATACAGGGTGTGTACTTTTCTCATTTAACTGTTCCTCTGGCAGCACCGCCGCACTATTAATCTGTCAATATGAGTACACGGTGTGTATTTCAGATTACAGCATGTACTGCCTCTCTACTGGCGTCTACTTCCACCGTCTTACTATTTTCCTACCAACTGACTACACGGCGTGTAAATATCCACTACACGGCGTGTAGTCAGTTTTTACACCTTTCGTCGCCAACATGGCTACACACCCTGTGTACTCCTCCCACACGGCCAAAGTACACAGTGTCTAGTCCCAAAATTTATGATTTTTCCACATTTTACTTATTTTCTCACAAACACATAAGGAAAAGAGGAAAGAAGAAACTCGTACCTCAAAAATAAGAACCTGGTTCTTACAAACTTCCTCCCTTAAAGAAATTCATCCCTAAATTTCCCTTCCAAGGGTGGCGAAGATAAAGTCCAGAACAACTCTGGCCACTGAGCACGTACGTCGGTCTACCGCTCCCAGGTTTCATCCTACACTCAGCCATTCTTCCATAGCACCCATACGAGAGGAACTGACCGGCCTCGGAGAACATTCATGCTCTTATCAACAATACAAATTGTATGCTCCTTAAAGGATGCATCTACCTCTAGCTCAACCTCCTCGGGCTGAAAGACGTGAGACAGGTCTGAATGATAGCAGTGCAACTGAGATACATGGAAGACATCATGCATGGATCGATACCTCTGTGGTAACTGCAACCGATAGGCAACCAACCCGACTCTCTATAGAATCTCAAATGACCCCACATACCTCGGTGAAAGTTTACCCTGTCTCCTGACCCACATGTGTCTCAACCTCATCAAAACACGCAATAAAACCTGATCCCCAATCACGAACTCCAAAGGGCGTCTACGGTGAACAACATAAGATTTCTGTTGAGACTGTGTGGTATCCATCCGCTTTTGAATCAACTGGACCTTTTCAAAAGTCTCCTGCACAAGACGTGGTCCGAGTAAAGTTGCCTCACCTGCCTCTAACCAGCAAAAATGTGATCGGCATGTCCTACCATATAATTCCTCATAAGGTTCCATCTCAATAGTTTCCTGAAAACTATTATTATTGGAAAACTCAACTAAGGGTATATGATTCTCCCAGGAGCCCCCAAATTCTAGGACGCATGTGCACAATATGTCCTCTAGCACCTGTATCATACACTCTGACTGACCATCGGTCTGAGGGTGGTAAGTTGTGCTCAGAAGCACCTGTGTACCCATTTCCCTCTAAAAAATCTTCCAGAAATGAGAGGTAAAACATGCGTCTCTATCTGAAACAATAGAATGAGGGACCCCATGAAGACGTACGATCTCTCTGAAATAAAACTTCCTGAGCTCTTCAACACCGAAGGTATCCTTGATCGGCAAAAAGTGAGATACCTTTGTGAGTCTTTCCACAATGACCCACATGGAATCATTCCCTCGTGGTGACCTCGACAACCCAGTCATGAAGTACATCGCAACATTATCCCATGTCCAATATGGAATAGGTATCTACCATAACAGTCCGGCTGGCCTCTGATGTCCTCTAGAACCTGTATCATACATTAGTTCCTCACGTATATCCCCTGGAACCCATAATTGTCTGTGGAAACACAGTACCTCACCATCGCCTATCGTCCACCCAAGAGGAAGGTCCTCACTTGCAACCAACTCCCGTAGAACTAGGCCTTCTGAATCAGATAGCTTTCCCATCCTCACTCTATCCAGGAGGGTAGAAGTCACAACTAAAGTTGAAAGATAGGTTTTCCCCTGACTGTCGTGCACCTCTAAATGCATCTCAGAGAAAAAAATTCATGAGCTGTCACTCACCACTGGCCTCCTGCACCACCTATATTTGAGTCCTCCTGCTTAGTGCATTATCTACCACATTACCTTTACCAGGTGTATAGGCAAGCCCAAAATCGAAGGACTAAAGGTATTCGACCCACCTTCGCTGCCACAAATTCAAGTCACGCTGAGTAAAGATATAATTGAGACTTTTGTGGTCTGTGAAAACCACAAAAATGATCTCCCAAGAGATAATTTCTCCAATAGCGTAACGCATGAACAACTGCCGCCAACTCGTGGTCATGAGTTGGGTAATTCCTCTCATGTGGCCTCAACTGCCGAGAACTATACTCAACAACTCGATCTCCCTACATCAACACTGCTCCCAGCCCAATACCTGATGCATCATAGTAAACTGTATAGATGTTCCCTTTCTATGGAAGTACCAGGACTGGTGCTGATGTCACCCTTCCTTTCAGGTCCTGAAAGTCTGTCTCTCAAGCTTTCGACCAAACAATCTTCACACCCTTTTTAGTCAAACACGTCAATAGTGCTGCTAAGAGGGAAAAGTCCTGGATGAAGCGTCTGTAGTAACCAGCCAGCCCCAAGAAACTCTGTATCTCAAACACGTTCTTAGGCTACTCCCAAGAAACTACTGCTCTCACCATCTTTGGGTCCACAACAACTCCTGCCTCTGAAATGATATGACCCAAGAAGTGAATCCGGTCCATCTAAAAGTGGCACTTTGAGAGTTTAGCATATAGCCGATGCTCTCTCAGTTTACTAAATACGATCTCAAGATGGGTGTCATGGTCATCTCGAGTGTGAGATTACACCATGATGTCTTCCAAAAATACTACCACAAAGGAATCCAAATAAGGATGGAACACACGATTCATCAAAGGCATGAAAACTGCTGGCGCGTTCGTGAGTCCAAACGACATAACCAAGTACTCGTACAGACCATATCTGCTATGAAAAGCTATAAGCGTTATATCGGATGGTCTCACACGTAGCTGATGATATCCGGATCTCAAGTCAATATTCGCGAAAACTCATGCCCCATGAAGTTGATCAAAAATATCATCAATACTTGGCAAGGGATATCGGTTCTTAACCGTCTACTGAATCAGCTTCTGATAATCCACGCAGAGTCTGAGGGTACCATCCACCTTTTTTGCAAAAAGGACCAGCAAACCCCAAGGAGAAGTACTGGGTCGGATAAAACCCTTTGACTGTAACTCCTCTAACCGCCTCTTGAGCTCATACAACTCAGGTATGACCATACTATAAAGAGGAATGGACACCGGCGCTTCTCTTGGAAAAATATCAATACATAAATCCACCTCTCTCTCTGGAGGTAGACCCGAAAAGTCGTCCGGGAAAACATCCCTGAAATGATAAACCACTGGAGGGAAATCCTGCGGACAATTCCCCTGATCATCCAAATATAAACTCACAATCTGGGCTATGCCTCACCCATAATTCTCTGGTCCAGCTCGACTCGGTCGAACATCCCATTCACTTTTGTATAGAAACTCTCCACCCGCTAGTGATGTGAAACTCACTCTACAACAATATAAATCTACAAATACTTGAAGGGGAACCAACCAGTCCATACTGAGAATGACATCATAACTCGTTATCTCCAAGACATAGAGGTCCCATAGAAAGTGACACCCAAAAACCTCAAGGGTGAACTCCTTTCACTGATGCACACCCTCCATTTTAGTCCCCAACAGAGTGTCTAGCATCATAACAGCAGAATAAAAATAAACACATAGCCCAAGGCTCTCCACAAAGGGTACAAATATGAATCTATGTGAAGAACCCATATCAAAAAGTACTAAAGACAAAACATAAGCTACTAGAATAGTACCTCTGACAGTAGAAGGTCTGAGATCCTGCTCCTATTGGTTATGTTGCATTAAATATGCCTACCCAGTGCCATGGGCCTATGACACAGCCTGGATACCCTGAGCTATCCTGCCCTACTGCCTCTGAGATCCTGGTGTCTGGCTACCACGACCACAACCACCATCCCTTCCTGCACGCCCTGATGTATTCCAGTTTCCCGACTGGTAAGAAGCTGTTGGTCCTACTCCTGCACACGGAGTCTCCACAGAACCCCTCTCACTAGCCACTAGTGGAAACGCCCTGCAAAAGCAGTGCAGATGACCCATCTTGCCGCACGCTCGACAGTCCACTAGGTCTCGTGGAAAATGAGTTCTCTTATGCCCCTCCTTACCAGACTAGTAGCACATGACCTAGCCACCTGAAACATTCTTCTGGCTGGTACTGCCTCCTTGAGAGAAGTCCATCTGTCTCTTCCTCTTTCCAGTTGAAAAAGTACCAGAAACTGGTGCTGAACCACCCTGGCCCACACCACTAGCTTCATGAAGGTTTCTTTCTATAACCAGTGCCTGGTTCACAATATCATGTACTGAAGGCAACCTAAAAACATTCACCAGTACTCGGATGTCATATCACAGACCATCCTTAAAGCGTCTGGCTCTCAACGTCTCATCACCCAGCAGAATGGGTGCAAAACGCTGAAGCTCGGTGAAATGAGCAGAATAATCCATCACATACATAGCACCCTGCTGCAGATTCATGGACTCTCGATATCTATCTACCCTCAGCGTCTCTGGGAAGAAGAATTTATAGAAGGATATCTGAAAATCTTCCCACGCCATGTCTATGTGATGCTCTTATTGAGTGGTAACATCCCACCACCTCTTGGCAGAATCACGCATCATATAATTTGTGAGCTTCACCCTCCGCCCTGGAGGCATCTCAAGATGCTCGAAGATAGTCTTCATAGACCCTAGCCTAAACTCCACAGCCTGTGGTCCACCATCCCCTAAAAACATAGGCGGGTGCTACTGCTGGAATATATGAGTCAGCTCTGCCATAGAAGTGGCAGCCGACAGTGCTCCCTGAAAGGTATGCATGAACCGCATAAATCCTTCACGGAACTATGCATCCATGCCTATTTCCGGTATAATGGTTGGCCCCACATCTGGCTCTATTGAAGGATCCACTATTAGCCCATGGCCCACCATCTCTAGAGTGTAACCATTGACACTCTCCTGGAGAACAATGTTTGGTCATCTCGGCGGCATGACTCTATATGGTCAAACACACACCTTAGATCAAGATTATCAATGACAGAAAACAAAGGGACCAAAAGGGGAAAATGAGGAAGAAGGCATTCAAGATTGCAAAACAAGACTACATGGCATGTATGCAGACTACACGGCGTGTACCTGACTTCTCTTCCCCTTCTTGGGTCCTTCTATACGGCTAAGCCACACGGCTCCTATTGAACAAAACTACATGGTGTGTATATTAACTACACGATGTGTATGGTGTAATATTACAGCTACCCGTGTCCTTTGTGACATAGTCGACTAGTCGGCTTGATACCACACGGCGTGTTACACCCGTAAACGACATGTACACAAACTAATTTCCGTAGCCACATGGCCAGGTCCACACAGTCTGTCACCGGTCAAGACCACACGTTGTGTACCTCAAGTACACGGCATGTTCAAGAAGAGGTAACACCAACCCGTGTTTGTTCTTTATATGTCCGGGTCCCCAGGTCAGACTACATGGCGTGTTCATCATTGACACAACATGTTCAAAAAAGATTCCACCGACCTGTGTTGTTAGTTAAACGGCCGGACTCTGGGTCAACACTACACGGTGTGTATATCTGGTACAATTTGTGTTTGTCCCGAGAATATCCCCTCCCCGTGTCCCCTCCAACACGGTCCTTGACACGGAAAGCGACTACAAGGCATGTACTTAGGGTACACGGCGTGTACTTAAAAAGTTTTCCTTTTCTTCCCAAATAGAAGAACACACGACATGTGTCTGAGGAACTACAGGATGTGTATACTGGGTTTTCAAGATAGTACACCTCTGAAACTACTCCGGAACCGAGAAAATACTGAAAACAACACCTAAGTGCCAAATTCCGATCCGTGAGGGCCCATACTCCACAAGAATCAAATTTTGACATCTTATATGTGTTATAACAAGATAACAGTCAATGATCCACCAAATTCCGGTCAATAAGGGCCCATACTCCCCAAAAACCAAAGTTTAGCGTCCATTCTATCAACAATATTATACAACAATACCCTATCACATAGCAGATATTTATCAATGTAGCTATCACAACAACATACTTTTTCTAATGCGCCTACGTGTCATGGAACTATGCATGGAAAGTGATTTTTAGCATGTGCCTAAATGATGAATGAGATGGGATACCCTCATCTCATCGGGTTGCAAATAAATAGAACCCAAGGTTAAAATATAATAACAACATGATCCAAAGTGTGTCACCCAACAGTGAAAATCAAATCAATTGTAAAATTTGAAAAATCAGAAAATTTCAAAAGTACGAGGTAGAATGGATTTTCCCTGTACACGGGTTAGCTACGCCCGAGCACAACTTATTTCCATCTACTGTTCTCGTACTATCCCTGACTAAGGATCCAAATAGTAATTCAAAGAAAATAACCCCCTTTTATACCACTTTATAGCGTCCTGGTTCCGGGTTCTACTCAACGGGTGCCCCGAACCCGGTTGGTCACATGACCTCAAATGCATTTCCCCAAACGCTAAAGGCTGGAAACTAGCAGCAAGGGCCCAGGTCTGATAGTGGGGAAACTATGCCCTTATTTGTCAAAGTGTATCACAACAGAATAAAATAACAAGCATATAATAACAGCAGGAGAAATACCATACACATTTAAAATAAACAACTGCAATAAAAGGTAACCAACAATTATATAGATAATGAAGCAATATGTCTCAAGTTATATGAAAACAGCCAGAACATGTTACACAACAATATAGTACAGTAAAATACAGAGTACAAAAAAACAAATCAAGACAAAACAGTCAGTAGCATCACGAGCCTAAGCCCGGTCCTATGCTCCCCTACTCCTCAACATCAATCAAGTACCTGTATAGAGACCCTTTCCCTTATCCACACCTACAGAAATGTAATCTGTTTGGGCCAAAGACATCACCCAAACAGGGTGTGAGAAATACATCCTAGTAGGCACCCACCAAAGGACCGTGTCCAACTGTGTGAAAATATGCAACAACAATGTGTAGTAGTAAAATACAATAAACTAAGTAGTACTCAAAAGTAACTAACTTTTCCAGTTATATTTCCATTTTATTATTCATTTAACCATTCATTATAAAGAAACCACCATAATGAATTTCTATGAAAATAGTCAGTGTCCTCATACACGCAAACCCTTACCCTCAGGTATTCAGAAATGTAACCCTCAGGTAATTTCCCATAGGAAAAACATATATTTCCCTCAGGAGTAGAAAGTGTCTCCCTCATGCACAGAGTCTATTGCCCACAGGCACAGAAGATGTTTCCCTCAGGATAAAAGATGAACTGCCCTCAGGCTAAGAAAAACACTTCTCTTGGGCTAAACAAGTAACTGGGCCATGCCCAACATATAAAAAGCAATTCACATTCAATTCCTATCACTGAAAAAGTAATGTGAAAATTAATAATGGCATACCCTCGGGTATCCTGTCCAAATGGCTAAACAGAGGAACACACCCCCTGGGGTGGTCCTGGATCCAAGTAGCGTTCTCAAACAACATTTTATTATTGAATTTAATTACCTATAAAATTCTTGGTATTTAAAACAGCCAAGGCCTCAGCCACACGACACCCCCAACATGGGTTCGTAGATCAACGATACACAAAAGCGCACGTCAGTTAGAATTTAAACACTAAGACACCTACCTTAAACACCCCAGAACGTTATAGGCGAACAATGATCCTCGAATCTTCCTAGAATTATATAGATATGAGGTGAGATAAATCCCCGTTCAAACTCAAATAACTTCCCTTATAGGAATAATTGGTAAGAATAACTTAAGGATATTTAAGTGCTTACCCGTGCGGTTCCAAAGAGATCATCAGAGGAAAAAACGGATTCCCGATGCTCGATCTGGAGATCCTCGATGGTCCAACCTCCTCTCCCACCTCCTTCCTCCAGTTCTAATCCAATTCTGTGAAAAAGTTTGGATAATGCCCATTTTAAGAGAAAAAACAAACTACATGGCCTGTACTATTGACTACATAGCGTGTACTTTTCTCATTTAACTATTCCTCTGGTGGCTCCGCCGCACTGTTCATCCATCGACATGAGTAAACGGCGTGTATTTATGATTACACGCTGTATACTGCCACACTGCTGGCGGCTGCTACCACCGCCTTACTATTTTCCTTCCGACTGACTACACAACATTTAAATATTCACTACACAGCCTGTAGTCGGTTTTTACACCCTTCGTCACCAACATGGAAACAAACCCTGTGTACTCATCCCACATGGCCAAAGTACATGGCGTGTGGAAAAGTACACGGCATGTAGTCCCAAAATTTTGGATTTATCCCCATTTTCCTTATTTTCTAAAAACCACTTAAGGAAAAGAGAAAAGAATAAACCCGTATATCAAAAATAAGAACTGGGTTCTTACAAATTTAGAAGATATTAGAATCTAAAGGTAGGTGGAACAGGATTGTTGGAACCTACGGTTGAAACTATCTCATACTAGTTGTTTTTAATGACCTTGGAATCTATGGTTGAGATCAAGAATAGTTTTTCTCCAACTATTGTTGACCAATTTCCCGATATTTTTCTTGATAATTTCTCAGGGTTTCCACCCACTATAGAAGTTAATTTTATGATTAATCTATTACTAGGTTCCAGTCCCATCTCAGTTATATCTTATCAGATATAAACAACATAATTAATGGAATTTAAAGTATAGTTGGAATAGTTATATAGAAAAATGTTTACTTGGAAAACTATGTATATGTTAGAAGCATCAGTTTTTGTGTGAAAAAATGCAGATGGAACTCTTTATATTTTCTAGATTATTTTATGTTTTATAAAGTTATGATAAAGAATTGATATCCTATTACATGAAATGATGGCATGTTTGATCAATTGAGGGGTGTTCAGAGGTTATCTAAAATTAAATTTCATTTAGGATATCACGAAATATGGGCTCAGAAGGAGGATTTTTTGAAAGATTCCTTCAAGAGTATATATTTCCATTATGATTATATGGTTATTCATTTTGGTTTTATGAATGTACCAACTATATTTAAGGAATTGTTGAGTTATTTCAAATAAATATATATTCTTTTGTAGTGGTGTTTGTGGATGAAATACTGGTTTATTCTAGGTCAAAGGTTGAGTATGAGTACCAGTTGGAGATGATGTTGGGTATCTTGCAGGAATATCATCTATATTCAAAACTTTTAAAGTGTTATTTTTGGATATAACAGGCTCATTTCCTTTCCCATTTTATCTCTAAAAAACGTGTTTATGTGGATGTAGGAAAGATAAAGGCTGCGATGTCTTCGAAACTACCAAATAATTTCTTTAAGATATGAATTTTCCTTGGATTGGCTAGTTATTACCAATATTTTATTCATGAATTTTCATAAATAACATCAATAATGAAATATATGACTAGGAAAAATGTTCCATTATAATGGAATGATGAATGTCAAAATTATTTTCAGGAGATTAAATATTCCTTAATCCATAAATGATTTTGATATTTACATAATCAGGATAGGGTTATGTGGTGTATTGTGATGCTTTAGGATCTGGGTTGGGGAGTGTTTTCATGTAGAGAGATCATGTTTTTTCTTATGGATAAAAATTGTTTTGGTTACGTGAGAAAAACTACCCAATAGATAATATGGAATTAGCTATTATAGTTCGTACTTTGAATACATGGTGCCATTACCTCATTGCTGAGAAATTCACAGTGTTTACAAATCATAAGAGTTTGAAACAGATTTTTTCAAAAAGTGATTTAAATATGATACAAATAAAATGGATGGAGTGTCTCCAAATGTTTGACTTTGACATGATGTATACACAGGTTAAAATAAATTTTTTTGCAGATGCATTAAGCAGAAATTCATATAGTCAGTTGGGGAAAGAGGATGCAGATCAATGACAACTGATGTTGGTGATAACTGACATGCACTTGGATTGTAAAGGTTGAGGTAGTAATGTAGTTTACTTCTTAGTTTCTTTTGTTCCTAATTTAGTTTAGAATATTAAAGATTCATAGAAATCTTATGACTAATGTGTTTCTATGAGGTCAAAAATAAATTTAATGGATATAATTAGGGGGTGGGATCTTAAAAGAGGATCAATTTTGGGTTTTCAAGATTAGATGGTTAAACTTATGTTATTTTAAGAATAACCTCTTTAAGATTACCACCATTCAATATGGGTTGTTCATCTTTGAACATGAAAGTTGTATAAGTAGATAAAAGAATATTTTTTGTGGGTGGTCATAAAAACAAAAGTGGTTAAGGTTTGATCGAAATTCCTCACTTTTCAAAAAGTTAAGGTAGAGAACCAGTGTCTAGTTGGTATGCTATAATCTTTACCGATTCTTGTGTGGAAATAGAAGTAGATAGCTATGGATCTTGTAATAAGTGTTACAAGGATGGTTCAGAAACACTATTCCATATTTTTGATAGTGGATAAAATATTTTTTTTTTTCACATTTCATCCCTATTCATAGATCTCATACAGATAAGGACGTATCCAAAATCTATATTCTAGAAGTGGAAAAAAGGTATTTCATGATAGTTTCGATAGTATCATACCAAGATACAAGGTTTAATTCCCATTTATAGAAATAATTATAGTAAGCTCTTGGGGATTAGTTGACTATGAGCTTGATATATCATCTATATATGGATGGACTATCTGAAAGGATGATAAAAACACTAGAAGACATACTTAACGATTGTGTAATGGATTTTAGTGGATCATGGAGGGAGCACACCTCGTTAGTAGAGTTATCATATAACAACAGTTATCAGACCTCAATACATATAGATCATTTTGAACCATTGTATAAGAATCATTTCAATTCTCCACTTTGTTGGCTAGAAATAGGTGAGACTTCACCGGTAGGACCAATCCTCGTGTTATATAAAATAGAGAAGATTTATTTGATCATAAAGATAATTGATTTGGATTAGAGTTCTCAAAAATTGTATGTAGATCATCATCAATGACCACTATCAATTTATATGAGTAATCATGTGTTCTTGAGGATCTAGGATTTGTAATCATCATTTTGGGAAGCAGGGAATGTTATATCCTTGATACACAGTTTCTTTTGAGATACGTGAATAGATTAGTGAGGTGGCATATCAGTTTTCTATTCTTCCAAAGTTTAGTTTAGGGAATAATGTGTTTCATGTACTTTAATTGAAGATGTATAAACCTAATCTAGACCATTTGATCTAATGGGATCACATTGAACTAGAGCCGGATGCAATGTAGATTCATGTGCCAGTATGGATTTTGGATATGAAATGGATAGTCTTGTGTGGGAAAAGTATCGGTCTAGTGCAAGTTTTATGGGATTGTGGTCAGGTTTAGGAGGAAATGTGGGAATGTGAGAAGAAATTGGTGAAGAAATGGCCCTAAAACATTCAGGCCAATGGTGGTTCTAAACCTTTCAGGGATATAAATATCAATGGTGGGGAGAATGTAGCACCCTAATTTCAGTTAATCGATCCTTATTTATAAATTTTAAGTGTATAAATTGATTGAGTTACGTTTTAGGAGGTTTTGATGAGGTTTAAAATGTTTTTGGGGATTTTTTGGAGGTTCATGGTTTGAACCAGTTAGTAGAAACTATGAAACACATCCCAGAAAATAATGTAACTAAAATAGTGCATATTGGGTAGGCACACGGTTAGACACATAATTTGGCAAAACTGCATGGCCTTCTAGGAGAAACCATGTAAAACTATATATAAAGGTTTAGCATATTTGGCTCATCATTTTTCTAACCATGAAATCCAATCATGTGAGGGGTGTTTGGAGGCAGTGGCTCATGAATGGTTAGCTCACGATTTGCCTAACCGTGAACCCTAACCATGCTCCATAAAAATTTAAATCTGGATTTGGTGGATCTAATCTTATTTACCCCCTAAACCTCTTATTTTTCCCTAAATAGACCATAAATCTAATTAATTTCCTTCCCTAGACTATGGAGACGATTACTATTATTTTGGGAGTGATTTCTAGGTGAATTTAGGTGCGTTGAAGGCAAATTTTATTGGTAAGTGATTGTTATTCATCTTTCTTTAGTTATATTATTCTTTTCTCTCTTGGAATAATGGATCTAATCTATTGGGGATAGATTAATGTTTTTTATGCCAATCATGACGATATATTTTTGTTTTTTAAGGGAACAAGATCTAAGGAATGATTTAGGAGTTTCAATCTGGGTTTTTGAAGAATTTTCATCATTATTTGTTTTCACCTAAGTTTGAGGGGAAGGTGGATTCATTCTCAACTATTCTTTTTTAAAACATGAACGATTGATTTCAAATTGCCTTAATTTATTGAATTGAATTTTTAAATTTATTTGTGATTATTGGTGTGAAAACTCTTTAGTGATGGTTTGGTGTAATTGAGAAATTTGATGGGTTTTTGGAAAGCATTTCAGTTCTTGATTTTAAAATGATGATTTTAAAAATATGGTTTAGACTTAAATGCGTGTAAAATATTATGTGGAATTGTTTTCTATAAATAAATGTTTTATTAAAATTTTTTGGCATAGATTTTTGGAATATATATTTGGTGAGATTTCATTTAATTTAAGTGACCTTGGATAAGGGGCATGTACCATCATGGTATAATGACTTGGCCCTATAAAAGGGGAGTGTGCCATTGGGGAACTTGAGATTTGGTTGCCTTATCAGAGCTTGTTAGATCAATGAGAGACTACTCATGAGTATGTAACTGTCACCTGGGATTTCATGTGTGAAGGTGTCGATGTGTGTAATGGGTATAAAAAATGGATTTTGAGAAATGGTTTGAAAAAATTGTTTTGTTGCATTCCATGGAAAATCCTTTTTTTGGAAATATTTTTTAAATTTTAATATAAACTGCCATAAATTGTATTAAAATGTTTATAATAAACTCACTAATATGTTATATTCTAGTGGTTTGAGTTGGGAAGTCATTGGAGAAATCCTATCGTGTTTTATAATGACCCCCTTCTTGGGAACTATAGTGTGTTTGTAGATATTTTATATTGATACATAGGTAAAGGCAAGGTATCTCATTTATTTAGTGATGAATCATGATACCATAACATTAATATTGGAGTAAGATCTTAGAGAAGGCTGGGATTTTTTGAGTTGATGTCTCACATGAATTTATGTTTTGTTGGTCTTGGTTTTCTCATTTTACTCTGATATAGTTTGGTTTGGTTTTTTATTTTAGTTGTGTATTTTACTCATTCATCATATAGAGGTTTTTTGGTTATGGATATCTGGGTTTTATTGTTTTTTTTTCAAAGTAAAATCATCACCCTATTATTAACGAATCCCTTGAAATTTATTTCCACCCTTTGGTGCTTTGGGGATGCAACCTAAGGCCTATTAGCACACTCATCTCTTCCCATGTCAATGGATGATGGGTGGGATTGTAACACCCCAAACCTTGATACTCAGAGATGGTACATTACTTAATTAAATTAGAATGATTACAAGTAATAAAATCCCAATGGTTTGAGTAGTTTAGTAGTTTTGGAAAACCAAATTATATACATAATACCAATAAAACGTTGAGAAAATAAAATAAAGTGTAACATAAGAAAAATCTCTGCATCCTTGAAACATATTCTAAAAATTCATCTTCACATCTTGAGTGAAGGAAATAGAATAAGGGTGATTTTAACTTCTTAGTAAGAGTATTTAAAATGGAATAAATAATGAATCAATAAGAATAAACACTATGGAAAGGTAAATAACTAAACACACTTTCCATTTAATCAAACTTGATAAGGCATAATATATATAGAAAGGAAAAAAACTAAGAAAACATGACATTTAATCAACAAAATGAGAATGAAATGCATCCATTGATAATTTAAAAGTAAAAAAATAATGGATAGTAATCATAATAAATGAATACTCATTAATGTAAATGATTAATTATTGAATTCCACATTTCTTAGGTACACGGTACCTTTACTTTCAAGACCTTTCACAAGACGATTGAGTATATCGGGTAGAAACCCATTTAATTTTTCCATACGATTCATCTCATGGGACTAAATATGCATCAATTTTCTTTCATTAATTGGTCCCCAACCCATATCATACCATTTTTTTCTGCTTGGAAATAAATGTGAAGGGTTTGTCACCAAATAATTTCGTCCCATGAGACAACTAATGTATTGGGGGGATATATATAATCAGCCCCCACTCATGTTACAAAAATAAAATTTATTCCTAATATCTAAAATAATAAGTTTAATTTGTGAACAATTTTCCTTATCAAGTATCCATATTGAGTGAAATATACAAATTTACCAATATTTCCCTTGTAAATTAAATAATTTTCAAGTACACACCAAATATGAAAATGGTATATGATTTAGAAAATAATTATATCCATCAAATAATAGTATGGATATATAAAATAAAATTTATTTCCAATAGAAAATGTTCAAAAGGATGTGATTTTTTCAATATAATGTTAACAATCACAAAATAAATTGATATTGTAAAGATAACTTTTATCACTTTATAATTTTCAAGTAAAACTATTTGGATGAGATAATTCAAAGAAAAAACTTAAATAACGCGAATATAAAAGTATTAATGATATAATACATCAAAATAGGTAGTATTTACACCTCAAAAAATAATTAAGTGGTGAATATGACATTTATCTCACAGATGTAAAAAGTGATATGAAAATATATTTCTTTGTGTTTATTTTTGAATTAATTCCCTTTAAACTAATATATAATGGTTTCAATCATGTTACTAACTTATAAAATGACTATAATCATATTTATAATTTTATATATTAAATTAATATAAAATAATATTACTTGTTTGTTAAAACTCTTCTATTATTTTCACTATTTTGGGTGTTAAATGCCTAGTTTTTCGAGTATGTTTTGACTGGTTAGTTGTTGTTACTATGAATTATATCACAATTTAATCATATAAATAATAATAATAATAGTGTAAATATAATATATATTCTGTATCTATGTATTTATAATACTCCATAATATTTTAGGATAGGAAATGAAATTTACCATTCATGGAGACGGTAGGCCACACGTACTCCAAATCATTTTTTTCTTGAACAAACAACTTTTTGGACAAGTGGGAACCTCATATTCAAATTCAAAAACAGAGAAACATCCCAAAAGAATAATTCACACTTCAAACATATGACAATAAAAAAGAAAAACCTGGATCTCATCGAAAAAACAAAGCATTGAACCAAGAACCACCTTTGAAGATTCAAAATTCGAATTGAAACTTTCAAACAGAGAACTATTGAACCGCCTTAGTAAGAAGAACCTAAAACCTTGGGAGATGTAGGAACCTTGAATCATGAAAGAAACAGGAACACCCCTCTCATCACCACCACAACACAGTTATAGATCGTCAGCCGGAATCAGTACCTCCACGACAGAATCAACATCGCCCTTGTTGTACCTCGGCGTCAGAAGAAGTTCCCACATACTAGTAAAAACACATAACACCACTACGTCGATGCCAAAGAAGAACCGAAATCACCTTGGATAGAATCAACAAAAATATCTAACCCGCACTGAACAAACCCAAAATAGGGAGAAGAAAACCACATTCATGCCTCCTCGAACACCCACCCACTCGCACAAAGACATCCCAAAACCACCACAGAATCCATATCGCCCAACAGACCTGGAAAGGATCAAAGAACCTAGAAGACAAAGTAGCGTGAGAGTGTACAATATCTTCACAACAAGCCACGATGAAGGTAGTGCCATCAATCCCATAGTAGGCCATACATACCCATGAATTCTACTTCCATTTATTTGTCATATTTAAAAGAATAAAATGTAAATTATATATATATATATATTTATGTATATTATAATTAAATTATCATATTTATGTAATATATTTCACATATTTTTTTAAAACCATCCATTATACATTCCATGTATAGCATGAATGAATCATATCGCTTTGAGGAGGCAGTAGTCCCCACGTCCACAAACGATGTTATCGTATTCTCAAAAAATGGAAAGAATAAAGTTATGTGTAATATAAAAATTCTAGAAGCATAAAAAAATCATAAAAATCATAAAAATCATATAAATATATGGTTTATATCATAATTTACAACCAAAATAGGTGGTAAAGGAAAACAATGACATTGTTTCATGAGGTAGTAGTTCGCCTTACACGAATGATAATTTTATTACCCATTTGATGGAAGTGTGCGTAGCTGTAGGTATAAACCTTAATATAATGATATATAATCACATTCATGACACTAAATTTATTATATAATAAATTAAAAATAATAATTTAATGGGTGGAGAAAGAAATAAAACATAAATGCATGTTTGAATAATGCTTCCACTTTTCACGTAACTCCGTTTGGTTTGCTCCAAAGGGCCTCCTTAGATGGGTTTCTACCCAAATTAAGGAATCTAGGTTGAGGTTAGAGATTATAGAATATTATTTGTGTCTATTTTGGATGATTTAAAGTGACTAGAGAGTTTTGAGGAAGGATAAGAGTGAATTCCTTTTTATAGTGGATGAGGAGTGACATTCCTGTAAATACAAAAAGGTAAACACTATTGGAAGGTATCCGTTACCTCATGTGCTTCCAAAATGGAAAATAATGGATTAAATGGAAATTATGGTCTATAAACATTAACAAAACACAAAAATAAAATATTTTTTTATCATTTTGTTGCTTAGTATTTAAGTTTCATTATTTTTATCATTTTAGTTTTTATTAAAGTAATTAGTTTTATATACTAAGTAATTTAACCATAAAGACTAAATTAAGGAGAGATTAATTATAAAATATAGAACCACATAATTATAAATATTATATCTAATTTAAAAAAATAGGAATTACATGTGTGTTGTAAATTAATTTTAAAACAAACGCAAGTAACGTGCAAAAACACTACTTTAACCTAAACCATGCTAACAATGTTTTTTCTATCTATAGGTCAATATGTTAATTATAAAAGATAATTTGTTCCATAAATGGATCATATTTGATATTTATCGACACTTAAAAATCACTTGGAAGACGATATGTTTTTTATTAATTTTAAATCATTTAATAAAATATCATTTATTGTCAAATAACATTAATATCAATTTTGACATTATTTATTTAATTTTAATTTAAAAATATCAAAAAAATGATGGAATTAAAATATATTATTTTAAAAGATGTTTAACATGATATATTCATAAAAAAACAATTTAACACAATAATTCATTAAATTTAATTTCTGTTTAATGTTTTATCATCACTTATTTTATTCAATTATTAACCAAATAATATATGCGTTAGTGTTTTTCATGTGATTAATGTAACTAATAAATATCTAAAAATTATAGTTAAATTATCAGGATAAAAAAAATTATTTACCTATAAAAAAATATTTATAACCTAAACTATGTATCTTCTTCCACAATCTAAAGCATTATAAATGTTATTGGCAAGGAAGGTTCCTTTACTGTCTTTTTCTTTACGTAACTTATTATATAGGCCACATTAATGAAATATTAACACAATAACTAATAAAATTATTAAAAAATAATGAATATGGTCTAAATATTAGAATCTAATGTATTTTGGACACGTTTCTAGGCCATTTTGGCCAATAAGTTTAAGGTTTAGTCCCCTGTTAAGCTTTATTTTACCTTAATCATTGTAATTGATTTTAATTATTATCACAATTTTTTTTGGTAAAAAATAAGTTGATATTATTAATGTATAAATATTATAATTATGAAAATCTTTATATCTATTTTTCCAAATTCAATTCACATAAGTGATAAAATTAAGTTTAAATCTAAACCTACAAACTTAGTGAGAAAACAAGTTTTTAAAGTGAACATGGTGAAAAGTTCGTTAAGTATATATATCTAAAAAAAATTATTCTAGTGACCTCTATTAGATTAATATATATATATATATAACTGATCTATTTTGACTTTGAAAAAAATTTAATATATATACTAACATTAATAATTATTTAGACTAAAAGGCAGTTTTTAACTAAAATGCAGTATTTTTAACTATTCAATAGAAAATGAAACTTCACAGAATAATAGAAAAAAATAATCCTAAGATAATTTTGACATTCCGAATAAAAAAATTATTTTGACTAATAAAATTATAAAATATCAAAATTTAGTTATAAAATAGGTGCACCATTAAAAGGCGGTAAAACTTAGTTTTGGGTAAAACGCAAGCTAACTCAGTGTAATGTTTATTGTAATCTTAATATGGTGTTGTGTATAAAATAATTTCTCAAAAAAATAAAATTTATTCAAAAATGAAAATATTGTAATGTCTTGAGGTTCTATAGGGATGTTAAATATTTTATGAAACATTTTCATGAAAATGAATTTTTTTAAGGTGTAAAATGATTAATTTTCAAAAAAATAGTATATTGAATTATGAAATTCCATGTTTAAGATTTTTAAAATTAAGTAATAATTCATTATAATAAAAATAATTTTTCATCTTTTTCTTTTAATTATGATTTTTTAGGGAAGAGTTCTGTTTCTGATTGAATTTTAAGCGATATAAATATTATTATTTTAATAATAAACTAATTAATTTCATGGAAATCAATAAAACTCATAATTTTATCACAAACATAAATTCTATTGTAATAAAATACACATTTTCTAAAAATGGTTTTTATGCATTATATGCACTAATATTAATATTAATTTCTATCACCAATAGAAATTTCATTTTATATAATGGATTATATATTTGGAATATGTAGGTACAAATTATTTATTATTTAAAATCTTATTATTATAAATAAAAAATAAATTACTTATGTAAATATTAGTTATCATAGTAAAGCCCAAAAATGGTAAAATATTAAAATCTAAGGGTAAAATAATTAAAACATGGTAAAAAATTATTTTTTGTTGTTCTAATCAAAAAATTATTTTATCATTTTAATTATTTTCCACTTTTGATTCTACTTGTCATATGAAACATGTGTTCCTTCAATATTAAGAGACTATATTAATCAAAATACCATTTTATCCAATTATAAAAGGGTCCTTCCACCACCCCTTCAAGGAAAATCTAAAATTCAAATTCCTAATGAAAAACTACCATTTTTAACTTCCCCTAAATCTCTATCACACTTTTTTAATTCCCATTTTCCAAGAAAATTCCATAAGTCCTCCATTTCTAAGAAGTACTCAAAGTAAAAATTCATGATCTCAATGTGAGTACAAATATTTCCTTAATATATTTTCTTTTATACCTTTATTTTTATAAATATAAATTTTCCATTCTTATATAATTTATTAAATTTTTATACTTAATTTTACGATGTTTAGGGAATAATAATTATCCACATTACCCCGTTTTTCATTAGAAAAATGAAGACATTCTTATGCGTATGAGCATAGTACCACCTCTAGGAACGATGTGTTTGATTTTTCATTTCTATCTTGCATAGATGGTTAAAATTGGGTATTTAATGTATTAATATCGTATTTATAATATTATTAATATTATTAAATTACAAACCATTCCCTATATAACTCTTATTCTATGGAAATGAGTGCATTACCCATGCATATGTAAGGACTACCGCCTCCACGAAAGTGACATAATTCATTTTTTATCTAGTATTTTATTTATTTATAAAAATACATTCAAATATATTTCAAAACATTAAAAAGATATAGATAAAATAGTTATTCTTATTTAATTATGATATTATTCCAAAATAATCACTTTCTTAACCATACTCACACATAAATTATAACATGTTCTTGTTTGGGTCGGTTTAACCAGCTACTTGAAAAATGATATAAATTTCTATCGCGTATGAATATGGAAAATTAAATAATAGTTTTATTATATATTAATGAGAAAATAATTTTTCTTTTATATAACTGGAAATGTTATATTAACATTTAACTTTATATTATTGCACAACCCTTTTGTTTATTAAAAATTACTAAAATAAGATCATCTACAACTTAGTTATCCTGAATCCTTTTTAAAATACTTATGGAATGAAATTAGAACATTATAAATAATTATAAAACATATATTAAAGTTCCTAAAATTATATTTCAATTATTAAATTTGAATATCTAATTAAGAATCAACACCACCATTAAGAAATAAGAATTAAAAAAACAATTGAAGCTAATAACATTCGATGGTGAAAATAAAATATAACTAACTAATATATTTTCAATAAATGATTATAAACGAAGTTTATAAAAGTTTATAGGTTCGAATATGATTCTTTACAAGTCATTAAGATAGTTATTTTTTTATATAGGAGGTCAGATCACGTTCTGCTAAGTGGGATTAAACGTAACGGTCTTTCTTAACTCAATTTTTATTTATTTAGTCGCGATTATTATTCATGAAATTTATTCTCATAAGTTGGGTAGGTTCATCCATATGATTATATTATATTGATATACATATTTTTTTTGGTTATTTACATTTTTATCACAAAAATACATTTTCAAACGTTACTTACCTAAAGAATTTTGATGTTTATAAGGGATTTTCACCTCAATTCTCATTATTCAAGACACAAGACATATTCTCAACTTATGTTTTTTTTTCTTATTTTTTTGGTGTATATAATTAGCTATGATTTATTTTATCATACCTTACATAAAATTCTAGGTATTTACAAATCCATCTCAATTTCACTTTTCATGGGTTTTCAATTCAAGTTGTCATATAAGATTTTGTTAACTCAAACTTCCTTTCATTGAGTTATAATGTTTCCTCTTGAAATTATTACTTCCATTCTTGGGTTCTTATAACCTAAGATTTTATATTTAGATTTATATTTCTAAGTAGAAATTCATTTTTTCTTCAAATCGTACTCTTTAATTAATTAATTCTCTATAAAAGTATGGTATTTTGAAGAATAATTCCTATTATCTTTAAAAAAAAATATTCCTTGTATATATTTTCTCTTCCTTCCAATGTACTATATTTTTAAAACAATTTAACTTTTATCCCATCTTATCTTCATATTTACCTTCCCCTATTTTCAGAATGGATTTTTTATCCATTTTTATGATGTGTTATTTCAATAAATATATTTTAAAATATTAATTTTTTTTAATTCCATGATAAATTATTTTATCTTCCACTCCACATTACCTTGAGATTGTATTTGTATATTTTTCAAGGATCTATTATTGAAGGTTCTTTTCTAGAAGTAAAATTTTTAAAATAGATTTTTAAAGTGACCTATACATCATATTTTTATTATAATATTAAAAAGGTTTTCTTAAATATATTTTTAAAGTTATTCTTTATGAAAACATTATTTTACTATTATGAATATTCTTTTCAATGAAACTTCTTTTCCATGTTTTATAATGGAATTCTAACTAAAAATAATCTTTAATGTTTTTAAAATTAAAAAGGTATTTCTTCTTATCATTTAATGTGATTTATACAATGGTCTTAAATGGTATTTTTCATTTATATCAACATCTTTAATGATCCTTATATTACACTGGGGATATGTTATTATACCACCATACACCTTCTTTATCTAGATGGATTATGGAATTTTTTATTAAATTTTTCATAAAACCCATATTTTTTCGATGGTTAAATTAAGTGAGGTTATATATATATATATATATATATATATATATTTTCATGTTCTAACAACACAAACACACACACATATATATATATATGGATAATTATTTTGTGGTGGGTGGGCATTATATAAACCTCCATTGCATTGGGTAAATCTTTACATATCATGATATAATAATGGGAAATGAGTGATGATGCTCAATACACTATGGGAAATAAGTTATGATAACTGATCCACTATGGGAAATAGGCTGTGATCCCTAATCCACTATAGAAAATAGGTTTTGATTCCGGATTCACTATGAGAAATACGTTGTGATTCTCGATCCATTATGGAAAATAGGAAGTGATGCATGATCCATTGTTCTATGATTTCTATGATTATTTTTGTGCAACATTTCTATGTAATATTCCCATGTTATGCTCCATGGATCATGTTTATTGCTTCATGGTTTCACATTCTCATTCCATGATATATTATTTATCATTTGGGATTACATTTCCTTCTATTATACCTCATGTAAATATATTATTATTCTATGTTATTTTAATAAGATATTTATCCTATGTTCTTATATTCTTAGAAGTATATGATCAAAACCTTAATGACATGTTGATTAGTTTTCCCTTACATAGCATATGATCTCACCCCTTTCTTATGTTTCCATCCCCTAGTTATGGAGATTATTATAATCTATAATGAGTCTAGAAGGCAGATTAGAGTGATTTGATTATAATGAAATGGTCATAATTATCATAAAATAAGATTCTTATTTAGCCGATCCTCAAATACACAAAACCTTATATTCTTGGGATTGTGTTATTGTTTATGATATGTAATATTTAACTTATGTAAATTATGTAAAATAAAAATATGTTTTGTTTAGTTTATCTCACTTGGTATTAAAGCTCATGTGTAACGTATGTGTTTTATGCACCGGACCCAAGAGTGAAAGCTTGGGACACCACGTGCATCAGTGTCATGTGTTAACCGAGCCACCATAACTCCCTATGCATCTGGTCACCATGTGATAACTAAGAAACCACAACACACTATCATACCTACTTCAACACCATACTAGTAATCCCCTCATGTAATCAACACAAGTGTTCCCATTAGGTCATCATGTGATAATTAGGAAACCACGATGCCTAAACTTACATGATTTATCCTAATCCAGAATCCTATTTTCACCTCATCGCCTCACACCCCTATACCATCCCATAACCAAAAAAATCATGCTTGATGTCATACAAGTCCTTGAACCACTACCCAAAGGGATAGGGAAAGTCCATGCATCTATATCTCAAACTTTTCCCATATTTTTCAAGACAAGGCCTAGTTTCCACATCTCATGTAACATCACGACCCATACCCTCACAACAATCTATTATCATAACCCAAGACTACTCAAGGAAAGGTACACAACTCATTCCTACTTTAGAAAATTTAAACCACTATGGCCCAATAATTCTCAATTTATCCAAGTTCAATACATAAGATCCTATCCACTATGGGGTCTATCACCCATCACAGGAACACACAACCATAAAAATTCATACAAAAACAAATAGGGCCTAAAGACCATTGAAATAGATTACAAGATTATCATAGGGTGCTAATCATTCAGACCTATCCTCTCTTCCAAAATACATCTCATCACACTTGTTAGGGATTACACTAGGTCCTCCAGACCCATCATGGTCTCTTCTCATTGATATCATATTGTCTTCATCACTCGATAGTAAACTCAAAACCCATAAGCTCCCACTTACCCAGACCTCAAGAGGTTGGTCTACATATTCATCCAAACCCCTCAAACCCCCTAGTACCACTAACCAAATACTATCCCAAGGTATTCGTTTCTATGATTCTTGGAAACCTGATATTAATTTCTAAACAATTCCTCAATCCAAAACTAGGTTATGTCACATATAACCCAAGGGATAAACCTCATCTCATTACCTAGAGGAAAGTCCCTTTCATCTCTCCATGTCTCATCTTAAAGGACCCATCTTCCTCACAATGCTCACCAAGTGTCAAAACACCCTTAGGAGGGTGTAACTAACTAGGTGTGATATTAAATAACACCTCACCCATCCCACTAGGACTAATCCTTAAATGACCACCCAACTAGCCCTAGGAAACTCACCTAGACTATCAAACATCACCACTCATTCCTCAAGACCTACCTAAGGCCTCATATTAGCTGAACCAACATTCTCACCCCTTGGAGACATAGCCACTGTGTTATCCCAATTTTCTAAATCACTAAGGAGAACATATAATTATCATAGTAATAATAAAATGAAATTTTTATATCTTATTAGTAAAAAAATCATGTTTTATAAGGAATATTTTATTATGAGTGCATAGAGTGACTATTACATTTCATGAGAACATTCTAAATCATGTAATAGTATTGATGATAGTAACTAAGAAGAGTACTAGTATATAAACACCAAATAATAGTGAAAACACTTAAATAAACTCTATATGATTGAATTCTCCCATTAATATCACTCCTATAATGATGACTATAAAGAGAAAGAGAAACATCAAGAATACGATTGAAATTATCAAGGTAAGTGTACAAATTTTTTTAACTAAGCATCGAATGTTGTGGTATGATAATAGTGAATTATTTATAGGGATTAAAGGTTAATGTGACCGTTAAGATCTGAATGTAACCTAACTGTTACCTGACCATTGCAATGTGACCATCATACGACTATTGGAATAACAATATTATCCAATAAAATGGTTAAATATAGGTTTAAAAGAAAATTAAAAAAATATTATAATTATATTATAAGTATGTTATTATATGTACATATACTCTTTATGAGCCAATACATATGACATTATAAAATTCCAAAAATCTTTAAAGTGAATAAATGATGGATTTCCCTTTAAAAATAACATTTTTTATAAATATATAATTTTTATTTAAAATAATTATTTCTCATTCCTAATAATTTATTTTCATAAAATAATCACCATACTTAAAAAAAACGTTTTGAAATTTAGTTAGGGTATTTTTTTGAGAATTTTTCAAAAATACTTTATTTTTAAGTGAATAATAAAAATATTATTTAGTATTTTTAGTATGTTTTATGACTTAATAAATATATAATAATTATATAATTAAAAAAATTAGTTAATACATGACCAAAAATATTTTTGGATTCATAAAATTTATTTTAATGAATTAAAATGAATTTCATAACCTATAAACATCTTTCCAAAGTTTAAAGTAGAAATTAAGTTTTTTAAAAACATTATTTTGTGAAAAAATTATTTTATCACGCCAAAAGTAATATAGAAAAGTATGTTTAGTTCTTAAAATAAAATATGTCAAAAAAAAAACCTTTAATTCATAAACTATGCGAAAAAACTATGGGTGGACCATGTAAATTTTATATTCCAAAACCTACAATTCCAAGGGCTATATTTGGAAAAAATAAAAACATATCCTCACTTTTTTATAAATACCCACCTCCCCACACTATTTCATTCACTCCTAATATCATTAGCTCACCCTCCCTCTCTTAATCTTATATTATGCCTTTTGGTGAAGCTCTCAAGCTCTCATGGAATCACTCCTCAATGTTTAGGAATAAATACTTAAGGTAGGGGATTATCTTACTCTCTTCTTTAAAACATTCCTTATGATAATACTTTTTATTTTCATTTGATTGTGTCACCATGTTCACAAAATATTTCCTTTAATATCTAAATGTTTCCCTATTGGTGATATACTACCTTTCCCTTTCATTAATCCCATTCCATATACTTTTATCTATACCCATTATGCTATTAAAAAAATTACATTATTTTCCATGTCATGATTGTATATTGTGAATACCCAAACCAAATTTCATTCAATAGTATTCATATATATATATATATATAAATATGTTACTATACTTAATTTATTAGTTACTTTCCTTTAGAAAACTGACATTCCATACTCTTGGATTAAAATTATGAAAAACATTCTTATGATATAAGATCTATATGGAACTTAAAAATTTGGAAATATAAAGTGTGTGATAGGATAAAACTACAATGCATTAGGTAAATAATTTATCTCTAGATATGGAATGTTTATTATACCTTGGAATCATGCCTTGGAAATTTTATATGTTACCTTGGTGAAAAACCAAAATAATATTTTTTATGACACCTTGGGGATTAACCTTGGTGATATTATTAAAAATGACTCAATTTTATATTGTATCCACATTTATATGTTATACCTTATGTACTTATGTTCATTATCTTATATCATGCATCATTTATTTATGATCAAGATCTATTATTATAACTTGTTTTGTCCTCATTATTATCACTCTCATCCCATTTCCATTATTTATTGTTTTCTAGGAATTGTGATCACCATTTTCTATTGATGTATTTCAATAATAAATCACTAATAGTGAGGTGAACTATGATAGAATAATAAATGATTCCTTCAAGAGTATAAAGTAAAGTTGTTTCTTTTTTTTATGTAATTATTTTATTATGTACCCATTTTTAAGACACTAAACCTCAAAATATCCTTATAAGTATTATTGGAATATTTTGATAAGGAATTATGTAAAAAACATAGAATGAATAAGGCAGGTCAATGTAGTTTTCATAAGAACAAGGTTTGCTTATTTAAGAAACTTATACTAGAAAACATTAGTAATAACCCTATGGAGAAGTTTAAATATAGGAAACCTCCTAAATTTTGTAAATGTATACAGTTTATGGTTTCCTTTAAATTATATCCATGTTTTGATACTATAATGTGGATGTAGTTATGAAATAAATGCACCTAGAGGTAATCACCCTAATAAATTCTAGTTGAGTATTAAATCCATCTTCACTTAGTTCAGGATGAGTTTTCCTTTGACTGCACACCTATATATTCTAGTTGAGAGATATTCTTTTATTAGTCACATGATTTTTACAAACCCTTATGAAGGATATAAATATATATATAATGTAATTATTATTAAATATTAATTTATAACATATTAGAATTTTTTAATTATATTTTTTGGATTAAAATTTCCTTTAGATCTATTATTATAATATTTCCATTAATAACAAATTTTTCACTTAGGTTTTCCTTTAATAGAAAAATGGAATGAAGTACAAGGGAATGTGTAAATAATAGATATGATGGATAATGAAATGATGACATTCATAATATGATGTATAATAAAGTTGAAAGCTTCATGATGATTATGAATCAGTTAACTATGGTCATGAATAAGAACTTAAACCATGTACAGTGTCCAAATTCACCAAGGAAGGAAAAACTAGTAGATGAATCCTTCCTATAACAATGAAAACCTATTTTTAGTTGAACCACTGATTAACTGATCATAGAATAATTGATTAATACTATAAAAAAGATATTTTATGTCCTACATTTTTCTAAGAAATATAAAATTACAATAATAGTGTATATCATAGATAGAGAAACTAATTAGTCGTGAAAACTAATCAAGAACATAAATCCAAAATAAGAGGTGGAATATATGGTGTGGGAATAGTTCAAAAAAATATTTTTCAATAAGTATTTTTCTCATACCCTCCAAACCTAGTTGAAGAGGGAATTCCTTGAATTGAAACAAAATGAAAATGAATCAATGGGGATTTATTAGATGAACTTTACAAGGATTTTATGCTACATGTCAAGAATTTTCATTGATTCTTATGGGAATATCAATATATTATTTGGTATTTTATGACCTCATCTATAGATATATATATAAATTTAAGATTTTAGAAGTTATAAGAAGATAGTGATGTCTGTTCTCATAGTCGAAGTGGGGTTTGGAGATATAGAGTGGTCTTGTAGACTGAATCATAAGAAGATGATGATGAAGTAAAATTTTGGGAATAATTTTTTCATAAAATAGAAGGGAATAAAAAATAACTACCTCTATGAAAAAATTGTGGGATGAAAAATTTGGGGAATTTTCAGTAAGTGGAAAGTGCTACAAGTATGAAAGAGATATCTATATATCTCAAAACTATCTTGGAGATGTAAATCCTCAACATATAAATTTCATTTAAAAAGGGAATATAGTGAAATTAAAAAATCTATTACAATGTTTCATGTGTGTGGAGTATGAAAATTTTGATAACCAATGTCCAAATTAGAAGCTAATAGCCCGAATTTCCTAAAGTCCTTAATTTTTATTGATTTTGATAACCCCCCTTTCAAGGGATGAGGGGGAACCCTTACCAGGACCATAGGTTCAGAGATTACATGGCCCATAGGCTTAGGAGATTACATGACCCGAAGGTCTTAGAGAATTTAACCATACTATCTATGAGGAACCACCCCTCCCCAGCATCTGTATCATGATAGTATCTCTCCACCTTCATATGGCTTCCTGACTAGGCTTCTTGTGCAAGCACAGGCTGGTCCCGATGGCATAACCATACTCTCTCATTCTGGAAAATCCATTTGGCTATGCTCTAGTGAGTGCACCTGCTCTGAATCCTCTTCTAGGGCTGCTCATTTTTTGTAGTGTGTCTGGGGAAACTGCATGTGGCCCGAATTCCTTTAGGTGGACCGAAGGCCATAAAGGTGGCCCGAAAGCCCTACTAACCAGAAAGCATGGGTGGCCCTAAATCCTTTAGAACTCCAAGCCCAAACCGGTGGCCACATGTGAATAGTTCTAGATGCTACATTATCGAACAATACCTACTATAGTAACTGCTACAGTTCCTGCTGCAGTACCCGTACAGTGTACAGTCTACTATAGTACCTGTACAGTGTACTGTTCTACTACAGTACCCGCACAGTGTACAATCTACTACAGTGCCTACTATAGTACCTACTACAGTCCTGCTACAGTACCCAGAAATATGCCTCTACTGGGTTTTAAACCTGGGTCTTGTGGATGCACTTAAGGATACCTCACCAACTGGTTGAGGCACATGTGCATAAGCTAATAGAGAAAAAAATCATCAATATCAAAAGAGTCCAAGGGAGTATGGTCATGAATTTAAAATCATGAGGACTGAAGTCAAGGATCCAAATGATGCAGTGGAAGGTACACATATCAAAAACTAAAACATAGAAAGTACATTATTTTATTATAGTTCTACACATTCTATTATTTAATTCATGTTTTCAAAGAACATCAAATTAATCTATGAAATTCTAGCAGTATATTTATCGGTTAATAATCATAAAGGAACTATTCCAGAATCAATGATATATAGTTATTCCCCCATTAACTTTGGTGAGTAAAATCTCTCCATAAACTAGGTATCCATTCTAATGGTTTAATTTGAAATAATACGTGGAATGGATTGACAATAAAAGTATAATGCTAAGATCAACTATAGAAGAATGGTAATTTCAGTTGTTTTAAAGGGATAACATGTAATTATCATTAAAGAAGATATATGTTAATATATGTCTTTCCAAGAACCACCTTTTATTTCTTTATTTATGGAAATGAATGGCGAAGAAGGGGATGAAAGTAAAAGTATACTGATAAGAGATGTACCCATTATATAGTAATACATTGATGTATTTCACCAATAACTATCTAGACCTTGCCCATAAGAAGAGGTAAAGTTATCAATTGAACTCATTCCTAGATCCAATCCAATATCAAAGAAACAATATAGAATGGAATATGTATATTTGGAGGACTTGAAGTAGAAAATTCAATATATTTTAGATAATGGTTTTATTTTTGTGAGTGTATATCCTTGGGAAACAATTATTTTATTTATGAAGAAGGATGTATCAATATGGGTATTCATTGACTACATATATCTTAATACGATAATAGTGAAGAAAAAATACCCTCTTTTTTATTTAACCATATTTATGGGGAAAAATTATTCCCCAAGATTTATCTATGATCGGGGTATCATCAGTTGAGGGTGAAGAAAGAATATATCCTAAATAATTCCTTATAAACAAGATATGAACACTATAATTTTGTAGTTATTCCTTTTAGATCAACTAATTATATTATTATATCTATGGATTTTATGAATATAGTCTTTAGATAATACCTTAATAAAATTTTAATGGTATTTATTAAGTATTTTATAAAATATAGAAAAAGTCATAAGGAGCATAAGGATAATCTAAGGGTCGCTTCCCCAAATCAAAGGAAAGAATTTTTTTTGGAAATTTTATAAAATGTATGTTATGGTTACATTAAGAATCCTTCTTAAGACACATTATGACCAATTAAGAAATATTGTTTTATCCAATAAAGGCAATGTCTATAGAGTTGTGGCCTTGACCAACCACAAAAAGTAATATTTTTTGTTTCCTATATCTAATAGGATAATATAGAAGGGTTTTAGAAGACTTTTTACAAATTTATAATCAAATAATTAAGTTAAATCTAAAGGAAATTAAGTTTATGTAGATAGAATAACGTGAAGATAGTTTTGAAAAACTAAATTAGGGGTTTGTTTGTGGGACTAATATAACATTACCCTCTAATGGGGAAGAATTCTTAATTTATAATGATCCATCTATGAAATATATTGGATGTGTACTCATACAGAATTATATGTTTATTAGATATGCACATCAATAGTTGAATTCTCATGAATATAATTATCCTAACCGTTATTTGGAGTTAGTTTTAGTTATCTTTTCATTAAAGATAAAAAGACACTATTTTTATAGTTATAAGTGTGATATAAACACTAACCAAAAGAGTCTGAAGTATATATTAACAAAAAGGGAACTGAACATGTGACAAAAGAGATGGTTGGATATTCTTAAGGATATGATTCTTCTATTCATTATCACTCTAGAAAATCAATCAAATTCACTAATGCATTGAGTAGGAAAGAACCAAAAGATATTTCAATATTGAGGGTTAAAGGATATACATTGATCAAGGACTTGGTAAAGATTCACATGGAAGTTAAAAGGGAATGAAAATAACTAATCCTATACCAAATTATTTTATAACCATCACCATTAGAGAAGATCAAGAAATTATAAAGATATGATATGAAGTTACAAAAGTATTTATGAGCTATGAGAAATGGGATTTTTTCCAAGATTCATGTTGATCAAGGGAGAGTAATATGGTTTGGTACAAGGATATATATCCCATATGTTATATAGTTAAAGAAAGAGTTGATTGATGGAGCTCACATCTATGAATTATTTATACATATTTTATGTACCAAAATGTAAAGAGATCTATGAGATCATTATTTGTGGAATAACATGAAAAGGTATATAAACAATTATACTACAATATGTATGGTATATTATAAAGTGAAGGTGGAGTAAAAATTACCTAAAAGAGTATTGTAACCACAAACCATACTTGTATGGAAGTGGAAAACCATCATTATAGACTTTATAATTGACCATCCTAAGGCATCCAAGGGAAATAAAAATATATGGGTAATCATTAATAGATTAATAAAATAATCATATTTTATCATTATATTAGAGGATTTATCCCTTGAACACATTTATCATTAGTAAATTCATTAAGTTATGAGACTTTATGGAGTACCACTCTTAATTGTTTCATACCATGATCGATGATTTACTTCTAAGTTATGTAGGAGCCTTTAATAACGTACGAATACCAAATTAAACCAAATAAAAACCTATAATCCACAAACTAATGGGATTTATGAGAGGATTATTCAAACATATGAAGATATACTAAGGGCTATCTCATTTTATTTTCAAGGGAGTTGGGGACTACATCTTCCAGTTATTTAATTACCATTTAATAATTTTTTTTACTCAATTATTCAAATGAATCCTTTTGAAAAACTATGTGGAAATATTTTCAGAACTTGGACATGGTGAGATGAAGTTAGAAAATGAAAACTATTTGGATAAGACATTATTAATGACACTCTAAAGAAGAAACATGTGATCTAGAAACAAATCAAGGATTCTTAGAGTCATGAAAATAATTATACTAATGATAAAAGGATGGTGATGTAGATTTTATTTGATGTATTTTTTCAAATCATTTTTTGTGTTCTAAATTTATATTTAATGCTAAAATATTTTTTTTTATTTAATTATAGTTCTATGTACTTTTTTGTTGTTTAATATCTAAATCATTGAATTATTTGTTTTTATGTGTGTTTTTATGATTAAATCATTAAGAATTTCATTCCTTTAATATGACAATTTTAAATTTCTTTTTAATTGTTAATATTAGGTGTTTCACTTTATTATAGGTGCCCCATAATTTAATATTATGCTATCTTTATTCCTAAAAGTTTTGAATAGTTTTATTTTATTTTATTTCTAACTTTTTAATTTAATTTTATTATACAATTTGGAATTTAAATTTAACATGATAAATTATATTACAATTATCATATGTTTATTTAATTTATTTTAAATTATTTTATTTTTTTATTTTTATCTATTGTAGTGAAACCCATAAATGATTTTTAATCCCTATATAAGATATTTTGAACCAGAATATTTTTAGATAAATTCCAATAAGAGAAGTCATTTAGGCTACTTCATAAGTTGATTATTCAACTACATAATAGAAATGTTACCATTTAAGGCCAAAAATATATTTTGATTGGGGTTCCAATTAAGATAAATCTCCACTGCTTGTATGATAATTTGAGGTGGTATTCCGAATATAAAATTTATAGAGGATAAATTATCCAATGATATTTCCCATGGTGGATTATAAAGGAAGCCAATCCTAATGCTCAATCTAAAGAAGATGACCCTATTTCAATCTCAAAATTAAAAAGGCTGATGGTGGATTTTTCTCTGTGAGTTTTTAAAAAATAAAAGTGGAATTTCAAGCTTGAATTTTAAATCTTGGGTTCACTAACATTCTGATGATATGAGCCAAGTGTTTTCAATGGAGGTAAATGAGTCTCTTCTAATAAAGACAACACAAAATTGATTGAAGATCATGTTCTAGTAATGATATAATATTCCATCAAATATAAGGATCTAGATGAATCAATTCCAAGTTATGTTAAATATTTTTGATTCAATGAATGTATTTCTAACTATGGATATTCTTAAATGAAATCGACACTTATTGAGGACATGCAAATTTTGTCTAAAGCATGTTGAGGATGATTGAATCAAAACATTAAGAAAATTTAAACAAAATACTTTTGGGGTGACTAAATAATTTATTATGGATAATTATGTCATTGAATACACTAAACAATGTCTGACCAAGTTTAGAAAAAGATAGACTAATTTATAAAGATTGAGTTCAACTGACGTCATATTGGTTACTACCGATAGAGGAACATCTAAGAAGAACAATGTTGATGCTTCACACATTTTGTGTAAATAAAAAAAAATCATGATGGTAATGAGTAGGTTCCAAGTCTGATCATGAAGAATTTTTTTCTATCTGATTATATTATGACCACTGGTTTGAGTTCAATGTTCTTGAATGAGCTACACTCGTATGAGAAAAAGTGGTTAAATTGGGTTGATAATTTTTTTGGTTCTATTGTGGGTACTTAAAGATGATGAGGGTTTTAGTTTTCCTAATTATAGTGGTTTCAATGTTATTTTTTAGTGCACATCAGGTACTTAGAGTAATTCCCCATTGAATTCTAAATCATAAGAATAGATAGCATGATGGACCTTAAATTTATCTTGTGTTGTGGTTTCTACATCAAAGAAATGAACACTAAACCTATTTGATTAGGATGTATTTATTATTGTTGTAGGATGTTTACAAGTGGATTTGGTGGGAATCTTACAAGTTAAAATTGAATCAAAATTTGAAGTTCAACATGGTGACATCATAACATAACAATCATGGTGTTAGTTGGTGCACTAATTGGCTATGCCTGGGGCTGATTTTATTTAAGGGATTTATTAAGGTGACGGGGAAATAGTAAAAGGATAAAGAGAAATAAATAACACTATGACAACTGACATGTAAACTTAATGGATTAAGTCAATTTTTCAAGGGAAAAATAAAAGAGGTATTATTATTGAAAAAAATCATTCATTCCTTCTGATGAAATTCATAGACACAAAAATTATTGATGGGTTATCATAGAAGCTTTAAAACTAAGAATAAGAAATTTAGTTTAGTGAGAATGTGAATGAATTCATCAATGTTATAAATTTAAAGATGAAGTGAGAAGAGAAAGTGTTCAACTTGATAAAGAATAATATATTTTTCTCTCTCTCTATCCTTTTTCATTTTCTTCAACTCTATTTAATTTTTCTTCTGTGAGTTTCTGGAATAGAAAATGAGAAACTAATTCTGTACATGGGGAATACATGTTTTGGGTTCATTATTTTCATCTTCAAGGTATTTTTCTAAAAACAATTTTCTTACACCTCTATCAATTTATTTTAAAAATGTTATAATCTTTTAGTGAGATTAATTTTGATTATAATTTATTCAATTACATTGCATTTGGATTATTATTTAAGTATAGATATGTAATAATAATCCCTTAAAAAGTTATTCTATTGGATAAGGAGATTAACCTAATATATTTTGTCAAAAGGTTTTCAGAAAATTTTATAGGAAAGAAGAAATTAATTTAAACCAAATAATTTAAATTACACTTAAACTTTCTAATCATTGTTTCTGGAACTCATCATCTTTCATGAATTTATTTCTTGTTTTATATACTTAAAATAATCTTCCTTCATTATTTATTTTTCTTAAAACAAAATGTTAAAAAATTCATTCGTCTTATTTTTCGATTAAATTTTTTAGCCAAATAGAAATAAATAAGCCTTACAGCATCTCACCAACCTTCCTTATAGATTGATCCTGATTTCCACTATCTAATATTAAGTATGAAATATAAATGATAATTTGATAGATGTGATGACCTCCAACCCATTCAAGAATTGGAATCATTTTCAGGGTAGAACATTCATCTTATTGATTTTTCATTTTTATTTTAATTATTTATGTTTGTAGTCATAAACTAATTTTTTTAAATATAGTCACTATTAAAATACTCTTAGGTGCATAATCTTAAAAAATCACTAGAAGGATTTTTGAATATGACAGAAGTAAGGATTGTAAAGGTACCTTTCTTGTAGGACATTAAAACTGTTAAGAAGTTAATACATTTATTTGAAGTTAAAAATTAATCTCAATAAGACTATAAGAGTATGAAGCACCTCGTAAACTTGCTGAAACACGTTTTGGGAATCAACTAAGAATAAAAGAGAAAATAATAAGGAAAATAGAAAATAATATAAAGGTATCACTATTTGAGTATGAAATTCCCATTCACCCACCGCAAAAATTATATAATACACATACTGAGGACTTTTTCAAGGGAAAATGGGTGATTGGAGATGTAGAGATAGAGGAAGATGTAAAAATCCTTTAGGATCATTTAAATTCTAATATTCATTGTAATTTTTCACAACACTGACTTATCTAATGATTTTTCAATGTTTAAACAGATTCAACCATCATAATACATCCTATCCTTTTTCTTAGAAGACAAAACACTAGAATTTATCTTTTTTTAAAGAGAGTAAGGAATTGGTTTTATACTTCACTCTAACATTGGATATACTCCCATGATCACATTTTTATCATATAGATGAAAAAGATGCACACATTCAAGGAGATGAACGTTTTGTGGAATAAGTTGAGTTTTTTGTTAATAATGACTCTATTGATCCTAATACAGATTGTGATTTACCATATATATATATATATTAAAGAGGAATATAATATTTTTGATCTCTTGGAGAGTGAATATGGACATGATATTAAACCTGCATGGGAACTTTTGGATCTCTCAATGTTTACTGGAAATTTATGTGTGGGAGCATCCAAAGAAGCAATGTAGTTTTTAGAATTGTGTATGGGTGAAAAAGAGGAAGTCAATACATTTTCTATAGTCAAAGAAGAAATTATGATTTGGACTAAACTAAAAGAGAATTCACATCTTAGGGAATTAGTTTTATAAATTGTGCACACCATTTCTCAAGGTGAAGTCGAGGGAAAGTACGCCTACATTTTTTCTTCACCTTCATTACACCACAAGTGGTACACTTATAAGGAGTGGAATTAGTAAGAATATGAACAAGGTTTATTCCGAAAATTTTAAGGAACTATTTCTGGAAATAAGAGTTAATGATGGTTCTTAAGAAAGAATATATATCCCATATCTAATTAGGGATCAACTAAAGATTGTACAGTTATGGAAAGTGAAAATACTGCTCCTCATGGGGGGTAATACTCAAGATTATTTTATTACTTCATTTATAGTTTTTTTAATTATTTAATGAATTTTTTTATTTTTTTATTTCATAAGAAAATGATATGGTTGTTTATTACAGCATGTAAAAACCTATCTTGGGTAACATATTTCTTATAAACTGAGCTTCCAGGTCATATCCTTTCACCACAAACTTTTAAAGAGTTTAGATTACTATTAAATTTTGTAACAAAAGTGCATGTGTGTTTGGGGGGCACATTCTAAATTCATTATTTCACTTGTTTTTAGGTTTAAGTGTGTTTGTGATTAGTGATTTAAATTTCAAACATTCTTGTTTATTTAATTTTATTGAAAATATTTTATGTGATCCATAAAGAATTAATGAATGTACATTTAATTTCTTATTTTTAAGTGTTTATTTCAGTAGATTATATAGAATTTTATAGCATCATAAATAAATTTCTTTTCAATTTCATAGAGAATATACATATTAGAGAAACTTGAATCAAACCCTCTTAAAATCTCACTCAGGTTTTATTTTATTTTTACTATAAATTCTATACTTTAATTCTTGTTATTTTAAAAATTTAAGAGATAGAATTTGAATACTAGAGAGAATTATCAAAAATAAATAATAAATGGTGTCTCATGCTGAATTTAAAGTGTTAAATATTCTAACTAAGAGAGTAATAGTTAAAATTGTTTCCTTTAGATTTTACTCATTTTCATAATGAATTAAAATATATTTCATGCTATTTTTGGCGTAATAAATGACTGAAAGTTGATATTTATGAAATTTTTTATGCTTAAATCCTTTGTTTAAATATAATGGTTGGTTATTTTTTACTACCTTTATATGTTTAAATTTTGGTGTGCATTCCATTTTTAGCATTTTACTAAAAATCATAGTTTAACTTCAAATGTTAACATGTATCTACATTGAAAAAATTGAATTTGGGTTGATGTTGTTTATATAGTAACCAGTGAGTATTTGTCATTCATGTTGTGTGATTATTTTCATTTTTATGGAAAAACAATTTTTCAAATTTTGTTATGATCATATACATGGATCTTTCATTGATGAATTAATTTTTTTTGAATTTAAATTGTCTAAAATGTTCTTAAACATTGAAGTTAAACATTGGGGAAAAAATTGAGTTTTAAGTGTGTGTGAGTGTGGGGGTGTCTAAATTTATATTTACCACAATTCGTTAAAAAGAAAATAAAAAGTTAATTTTTTTTCAAAATTTTGAGTTTGTAGGCTTCAATTTTGACTCTTCGATGGGTGAATTTTTTTTATCAAATTTGATGTTTTTTATTCCACTTTTAAAAGATTGATATTTATCACATTTTTTATTTAATTGGGTAAATATTTTTTTTACTATCTTAAATTTTTCTATTTTTGGTCAAATTTTGGGTTTAAGAGTTATAATCATCATCAGATTTGATCGTTTTGACTAAGATTTAAAATTTTAAGTTATGAATTTACATGAGTTATGAAACAAAATATCAAATATAGGCTGGACCTCTTTTCCTTCATTATTTCATTTTTTTATTTTTAAGCTATTGGATGGGTTATTTATACTAATTTTATCTACTTATCCAAATAGAGTGTATAATTAATATGACTTTTAACTATTTTTATATGTTCTCCTAGAAGTAAAGATAAGTTTTTATGATTTAGTTATATGCAAAGCGATGATTATTTAAGTTCAAAATTCTCAATCTAAATATTTTTTTTAAAACCAAAACCATCTTTTGACCAAACATCTTATTTTGAGAAGAGAAAATCTATTTTTCTACTTGAAAGATTCTATAAGGAAAAATATTTTTAAAAACTGATAGAAAATGGAAACTCACTTTTTCACTCATTACAATAATTCTCTTTCACTTAATTTGTAAAAAATATTTATTGAGGACATATAATATTTTATGTGTGGGGGAATTTGATGTGGATTTCATTTGATGCATTTTTAACATCACTTTTGGTGTTTTAAATGTGTATATAATGATAATATATTTAATATGTTTTGCCATGTATTTTTATGTTTAAATAATGAATTATTTCATTCCTTGAATATCTTAAATTGAAATTTATTTTTAAATTTTAATTGTAAGTTCTTCAATTTATTATTAGTGTCTTGTAAGTTAATCCCTTTTCTATTTATACATGATAATTTTTAATTAATTTTTTTAATTAATTTTTAATTATTTCATTTAATTATTATATATAATTTTAAATTTTAATTTAATGTGTTAACTTATTTTAGAATTGTTATGTATTAGAATTTTTTTATTTTAAATTATTTTTTTATTTTTATTTACTATGGTTCAACCTATAAGATATTTTTAATTTCATTGTAAGACATTTTGGGAAAGTAAAACATTAGATAAATTATCTTAAGAGAACTTATTTTGGATACCATATAATAAGATTTTTTGGTTGTGTACGATAAATATTATTATTTAATCCCATAATATAGAGTGGGTTCTCATAATATAAATATCCACCACTCATAAGATAATTCACATGTGTGTCTGTAAAAAAAAATCCATATAGGATAAATTATCTTACATAATTTACCATGGTGGATTGAAAAAAAGCTATAAATGATTCTTAATCTGATTAAGTTGACCCCATTTCAATCATGAAATGAAGAAGGCCAGTCGAGGATTGTTTTTGTGTATGTTTTTGAAAAATAGATGTAGAATACAAATATTTACTATCAAAGATTAGGTTTACATGCATTTTAATTATTTGAGATGATCATTTTCAATGGAGGATGTTGAGACACATCTAAAAAAGAAAAATGGAAATTGATTAAGGAACATATTCCAACAATGTTATAGGTTTTCATCAAAGTTAAGGTTAAATATTAAAGGATTCGGAGTTCTATCAATGCTTCTTGAGTGTGTGAAGGGATTTCCAACCATTCCCATTCTTAAATAAAGCTAATAATTATTGAGTGTTAGGAAATTTCAACTAAATATTGTTGATGAGAATTCAATCAAAGATTTATAAAAATATAAACCAAGGATTTTGGGGGAGACTAAGGAATTAAAGTTAACTATTGATTCTATTGAATCTTTTAAACAAAGGTCGACTGAGTTCTGTAGAATATATCCCAATTTCTGAAGACTATGTTAGAATAACATTAGACTAGCTATTTCTGATTGAGGAACATATGATAGAAACAATGATGAATCTCCACATATTGTGGATAAATAACAAAATCAATTCTGTGATGCTAATGAGTTGGTGTCAAGCACTAATGAATATGAATTTGGTTTTGTTTGTTTACATGATACCCACTGGTTAGAGTCCAATGTGATATAATGAGTTGTGCTAGTATGAGATGAAGAACTTTAAATGGGTATATCATTGGTTTGTTTCGATTTAAGGTACTCAATGATTATGAGGGATTCATTTTTCATGATTATAGTAGTATTAGTGTGTTTTTTTGTACATTTTATACCATGTTCTTAGAGAAATTCCATAATGAAGTCTATATCTTGGGTGAAGATGGAATGTGGGACCTTTAATTTCTATTGTGTTGTGAATTATACATCAAATAAACACACTCAACCTGTTTGATTGGTACCCCTTGCTACTATTGCAATATGTTTACAAGTAGAGTTGTGAAGAACCTTATAAATAGGAATTGAAGTAAAATGTGGAAGTCAAGATGGTGATGGAATTATGTAGCAGTCATGGTGTCAGTTTTTTCATTAATTTGTGTGTAGGTGGAAATTTTTTTGGAGGGATTTATTTAAGTGATTGGGTAGTGGAATAAGTAAATATAGAAAAAAATTAAGCCAATTATGACCGAAACATAATCTTAGAAAATTAAGTTGGTGACTTTAGGAGAAGACAAAATAGGTATTCTTAACGGAAAAATAAAAAAAAAATCATTTATTAATTTCAATGAAATTTAGAAATGAAAAAATTCTAGAATAGTGCAAACAAATTATTTAGATATGTGATAAGTTTATTCAGTTATTGAGCATGATCATGACTTCCTCGAGGGGGGAAAGTTGAATATTAATTAGGGATAAAGTGTTTCTATATATCTATTTCATTTTTCTCATGTGAGTCGTTATAAATGAAAATGAACAAATAATTCTATGATTGGGAAATAAAATTGTTTGTTTCATTCTTTAATTCTACACATTAATTTTCTTAAAAAAATTATTTTCACCTTTAGAGATTTATTTTCAATTGTGCATGCATTTATGATAAATTTTCAAAAAAATAAGAAATTATTTTAAACAAAATAATAGAAATTACCCTTAACCTTTATCATCATTATTTTTAGCACTCATCGTCTTTTATAAATTTATTTCTAATTTTATCTACTTCAAATCTTATTCCATAATTTTTTATTAAATTAAAAAGTTAAAAAATAATTTGACTTGGTCTTCTGTTCAATTTTTCAATAGTATAAAATTAAATATTCCCATATAAATTCTCGTTATCCTTCGTTATAAACTGACCCTACTTTACACTATCTAGTAGTAAGTAGGAGATATAAATTACAATTTTAAAGGAATGAAAATATCTGGGCCATTTATAAGGACATAGTGTTTCTTATTAGATATCATGCATTCCTTGAAATTGAACCCTGGAAAGGGGTTTGATATTTGGAAATAAGGGGAAATTGTGTCCAAGGAACAATGGAACATTTATGATTGTGAAGTGATTTGAATTAGTTGCCTATCAATTTTCACCACCTCCAAATATTTCCAATCTCCATGAAATATTCCATGTGTCCTTTTTAAGAAAGTATATATCGGACCCAACACATATACTATACATAAATAGTGTGGAATTAGAACCTGACCTATCATATGAAGAAGAAACAATCTAGATACTTGATGAAATGAAACAAGTGTTTAGGAACAAGAAAACCTGAATTTTGAAAGTTTTTTGGTGAAGTTTAAATTTTGAAGAAAAAATCCGAGAGCCTAAGGAAGCGATGAATGTGAATACCCTAATTTGTTTTGTGGAAGGACATGAATTTTGGGGATAAAATTCTTTAAGGGGAGAGAATGTGACAACACAAAATTTATTTCTCTTATTCATAAAAGAACTCATGTTTCACAATGATTATTTTGTTATGATAAAATAGGAAGAATATTATATTTTTTATGAGTATTTCAAATCTTGTAATATTATTGATGATAATATATAATAATATTATAGATAAATAAACAAAAAATAATTGTGAAAATAGTAAGGTAAATTTTGTAGGTCTGAATTCTCCCATGAAGATCACTTCTTTCATGATGGATGTAAAAATAAATAGAAGCATTAAGAGTATGATATACATTATAGAGTCAAGTGTTGAAACTTTTTAATAAAATTAGTTATTGTTTAGGTATGAGAATAGTAGAGTGTATATAGGGTGGAAAGGATAATGTGACTATTAGGATCTGACCAGTACAATGGGACTATTATATGAACATTAGAATAGTACTAATATGTAATACAATGTTAAAATCTAAGTTTATAATAAAAATGAAAAAATATTATAATTATTTTTTGATTATGTTGTTATATGTCCATATACTCGTTATGAACCAAAATTAATGATATTATAAAATTTTAAAAAAATCATTAATGTGAATTAATAATGCATTTCCCTTTAAAAATAGTATTTTATAGGAAATATGTAAATATTATTTATCATACTTATGAATTTATTTTCATAAAATAAAAATTATATTTGAAATCATCATATTTAAATTAGGTTATGGTGAAATTTTTAGAGTTTTCTAATATATATTATTTTACAGTGAATAGTAAAAATAATGTTTTTTTGTTTTCAGTATGTTTTATGAATTTATAAAAATGTAATAGTTATTTAATAATTGAAATAAGTGACTATATGAAAAAATTAATTATTTTATTAAAATAAAGTATTTTAACTAATTGAAATTACTTTCCAAACCTATAAAAAACGTTCTAAATTATAAAGGAGAAATTATGTTTCAAAAAAACATGATTTTGTGTAAAAATTAATTTTCCATGCCAAAAGTAATTTGAAAAATAATTTTTTATTAAAAAAATAAAATATATAAAAAATCATGGTCTTTATTTCATAAACAATGAGTCAAAACCATGGGCGACCAATAGAAAATTTATTTTCCAAAACCAAGGATTTCGATGGATAAAATTGAAAAATTATAAAAAAATATTATCAATTTTCAATAAACACACATCTCTAGCCCATTTCATTCACTTCCAAGATAATTATATCATCCCTCCCTCTATTATTCTATCATTAATCTTTTTGGAGAATAACCCAAGGAATAACTCTTATATGCTTAGAAAGTGATACTTAAGGTAAGTGATTCTCTTCCCTTCTTTTTTAGTACTTTCCTTATGATAAACCTTTTACTTTTAATTTTAATATTTCACCATGTGTTCCAAATAATTCTTTTACTATACAAATATTTCCCAATTAATGAGATATTATCTTTAACCCTCATTAATCTCATTCCATAAACTGTTATGAATACTCATTATTCCACTGAAAAAACTCCTTTATTTTCCATGACATACTTTTATATTGTCAATAACCGACCATACTTTAATTCCAGCGTATTCATATAGATATGAATTTACATAATTTATTGGAAAATTCCATGTATGAAACCCGTATTCACTACTCATGGGTTAAAATTATGAAAAATGTTCTTCTGATACATGTTCTATGTGGAACACAAAAAGGTTGATATATAGATGGAGCACCCTGAGAATTATCCAATGAATTGGGTAAATAATTAATCTATAGAGATTAATTGTTAATGATACCTTGACCCCATTATTGGTAATTTTTTTCAATTACTTTGTGAAAAATCTTGGTAATATTATTTATGACACCTTTGTGACAAACCTTGGTGACATGCTTACGAATGTATCATTTTTATGGTTTATCCGGATTTCATTGTTATGCCTCAGGAACTTATGATAATGATATTATATTATTCCTAATGTTTTTATGATCATTATATATTATTATTCTTTAGTTGCACCCATTATTACCACTAATATTCTATTTTCTTTGTTTAATCCTTACTGGGATTTTCAGTCACCATTTTCTATTGATGTATGAACCCAGGAAATCAATTGTCGTGAGGTGACCTGGAATGAAATAATAAAGGTGTATTTCCATAGGATTAAATAAATACTATTTTTATGTTTTGATTATATAATTATTATATTATGTTCCTAATTTACAAGACACTAAACCTCAGAAGATTCTTGGAAGTATTAATGTTTTATTTTATTAAGGAACTATGTTAAAAACAACGTATGAAATGGTGAAGCACCATAATAGGAGGCCCATTTTCAACCTATCCCTTTCCCTAAGAACCCTTTGTTTCCTATCAGTTCAACCCGAATTCATGATACATTCATGTATTCAAACAATCATGAAAAACATGCATATTATCTTGTATTAAAAGGAACACCTACCTCCAAAACAGTGATACCACCCATGCTAAGATTTGAATTCCCTTTACCAAGGTTGTATATGCCTCATCGAAGATCATACCACCATTGAAGATCCTATCTCATGATATACGACATAAATAATTAATTATAAACAATTATATATAATTATTAAATTTTAACCAAAGCGAAGTAATTGTTGAAAAACTCCTCGAGCATCACTATGACACTGAAACCTTTTAGGACCACATACGATCATTCTCTCAGGTCCTCCTCTATCCATTATGGGTAAAATGACCACTGAACTAGGATGATTTTACCATGATATAGTGAAATATTCATAAAAAACCTAACAAAAATGAAACTGAAATTAGAATACTACAATAATAGGAAGGAATAGAGGAAGAAACAGAAGATCTCACCTGAGATCATCATTATAATGCACCAAAAACCATCCCCTAGAATGAGTATTCAAGGGAGAATATGGGGGTAGAGGTTTTCAAATGTACTCTCTGTGATCCCTATTTTACTCTAAAAATAAAATGGGGATAAACCCAAAAATATATTGGTTTCCCTAATTAAAAAACCCACCATAAAATCATTCTCTGTGCAACCAGATGGGTTGTAGAGTGAAGTACTTCTTTTCCAGACATCTTCACTACGCAGCCAGGGGTTGTGGTGTGAAGTACAAAAATATAGGGGAGAAGTCACTATTTTGATCTTTCATGATGAAAATAATCCTTTCCATTCCCCTTAATGAGATGAATACCACTAGCTAAATAGGCATCCCTCTGTTATTCCACAACATCATTCCACCCTACTAGGCTCTGACATGCTTTTCTTCTGGATTCATAAATTTAGCAGTCGGCCACCCTGACCCTATGTTGACAATTCCTTGAGCTTCAGATCCACCAACTAAGACTCATTACTTATCCAGAAACGTCTCTCTAAGATATTCCAACACACATATTGTATCTCTAAATATCAATTTATGAAAAAATCCATGATCTAGATAAAAAATTCAAACTTTCCCCAAACTAAAATTATCCAAAAATCTACAGGGTTTTAGTTCTAGATCTGTCTTTTGACATTATTTCCTATAGAGGAGAAGAAACATGGGGGGTCCAATGACCCAAAAGAACATTTCACCAAACTGATAAATGAGTGGGAATAGGGAACACTTGATCCATCTACTATTTGTGATTGTAAACTTGTTAGATAATTGGTAGTGAAATATGATCTAGAGGCATCAATTACCTATGATGAACCTATTATGATCTTGGGAGTGGATATATCTCATATGGAGGAATAAAATAGTAATATGGTTATTCTTCCACCTATAGAGTAGGAATTATAAAATCTAATGGAGTATCCACTTTTATAGGAGGGAGCCAAGAATCCAAGACCTCCTCAAATTTTAAAGCATATCCTATCTACGAAAGATCCCAAAGTTGAGTATCTATATACTATACTTGAAATATTTCCAATGTATGATATTTCACCTAAATAAAAAGAATACTATAGGATATATGTGGATGGATACAATTGGGAAACCCAATTATGGGTGTGGATTAACTTCTAGAGCCACACCACCCACACATCACTTGGTTAAATCAAGATCCAACTAGGATGTGTTTTCTACTGGTTCCTGAACCTGGGATTTGGTGGGGTTGGCTGTAATGCAATAAAAATGATGTAATACGAATTCTTGGTTGAGATTGAGCATCTAAAGGCATGAAAATATTAATCTTTTTGGGATAAAAATGTGGCCCATGATGTGGCGACTCTTATTGTGTCTTATTTGAAGATTATTGAATAGGTGGAAGTGGAGTTTCAACTACAGGACCCCACACAGATACAATAGGATGGGGTTGCATGTATAAAGACTCAACTAGATAAAGTAGAATCTCATCTAGTACACACGTCATCTTTAATTGAGGAGTTTCTGGAACATCGAGATAGACTCTATAAATGGGAAACTAAGTTGTGCACATTGGTAGAGGAAGAGCCGATAGATTAGTATAGGATAAAACAATTTGTCAACTCTGCCTAGAAAAGGATCGATGAACTTGAGAAGGTGATTAAACATGAACAACCATATGCTAATTTATTATTGAAGGAGATTATTTAGTCCATGGATTACCCTTATTATTTTTTCCATGTGATATAAGTATTTCTAGTGTGAAATATCTATTTTGAGTTTTGTATCTCGATCACACTAATAAAAAAATCAATAATAAAAATATAAAATCTCATGATTAATGATATATAAGATAAATAAACATTAAATATAAGACCATTAATATTACACATAATGTTTTAACATGATTGGATGAGTTAGGGTTGAAACATCACATTGAGCATCGTGAGGGAACCCATATATATTGAAGGAACCGAGCCGACATGATTTAAATTTTTTGACCCACCCTATCAATGATTAAGATTCATGGGTGAACAATAATAATGAATTTAGAATTCCACTAAATAAAAATTAATTGGGAGAAAGATAAATTTTTTACTTTGCGAGTCCTAATTGATGGATGAACAGTGGAAATAGGTTGAGGATCACTATTGATCGAGTTTGATTCATGGGTTACAATACCATATTAATTGGTATTCTTAATCTAAAAATGTGTACAATATATGGGAGTCCCCTCAAGACCAGGGAAATATGCCATCAGCATAGGGGATCCCATTTGAAAATGACAAGAGTGGTTGATCTGGGATGTATACCCTGGATGAGAGGTGGGCAGATACTGGTGAATTATTGTAATCCCTGACCCCAATTACCTAGAGTTGGTGCATTATTACATAACATTGGAATGATACAAGGAATAATGTCCCGAAAGACCGATCGGTTTAGTAGCCTTGGAAATACAAGATAAATTCAAAAGTTTTACATTACATTATGATATAAAAACACCAAAAACATTTTTCCCCTCTTGAAAAAACTTATATCCTTAGACTATCCCTACAGGTCAACCATAAAATACTTTTTCACATCCTAGGAAGAATAAAACATTGAAAATGGTGAGGTCAGATGCTCAGTAAGGATAACAATATAACGAAAAATTTCATAAATAAGCCTAAACATTTACGACAATGTATAAGACTAAAACAAAAGCCTTTTAAACTTAAACTTAATCATAACATGGAAAAGATAAAATAAAATAATTCCGTTTACTTATTCACATGGATATTCAACTAGTAGAATAATCAAATGCAATATCAATATCCACTTTCATAATACTGGAATGCATAATTCCATACATCACAAACACATAGTCAAGGCCTTGTGACATGAATACAAATAAAATTTTTTCAAGGCCTTGTGCCAAGACACTAGTTTGTCTCGTGAGACCTACCTATGCATCGAGTAGCTATAGCGGGATCCACCTGTCACTTAGCAAGTCCAATGCATTCCTCATATGAAAAGGTTTAAACATAAAAAAACATTCATATTAAAACTAGCATAAGAAATGTCAATAATTTATCCATAAGCCATGAATGGTATAAAATAACACATCAAAAGTCAATAATATCATAGAACCTTCAATAAAATATTGAAGATTTGTATCATTATAACTCAACTACAAAAAAGTTTAAAATCCATCAAAGGATGTTGACATATATTAAATGAAAATTATTTGAAGAAATTCCTCTTTCTATTTTAAAACCATTTAAAATAAAGCACTTATTTTGGAAATATTCTTATAATCTTGTAAAGGAAGCTTCATTGATGTTATAATGGTGGAAAATAGCCACTCCCACCGTATAAGTTAAAAAGACATTCTTACCTTAATTTTATCGAAATGGTCATAAAGTACCTTGATTGGAAAATGATGGAATGGTTCCATTAAAAAAATATAATGTAAGATAAGGGTATAAATTACTTTAACCCATAGTCTATTAAATAGTAATTTTTTTGAAATACATTTGTAAGATACATGGACATGGATGATAAAGAGGTCCCAGTAGATACCTACGTATAAACAACCTCGGATAGTAAAGAGATTATTAAATTAACCTTTACCTTATAATTTTACTTAGTTGATGGTATGTTAACATCCTTTATAATGGTTAAAAAATTGTTATAAAATTATACAATAATCATATATATAAATATGATATCATATATTATCTTATAATATTGCTTTTTTAATAATATTTTAGTAGTATCATCATTTCGGGTGTTAACTGATTCGTTTTCCTTAATATGTTTTGTTACATAATCCATGTTTGTTATAGATAGGATTTATTTGATTTATATAAATAATTATATTAAATTCTTAAACATTATTTTTAATCATAAAATGAAAATTATTCTTGAATGGTTACGATGTGTAAATGAATCTTATCATGTTCATGGAGACGGTAATCCGTACGTTTGCACGAGCAACAATATCATTATTTTGATAATAAAATCATATAAATTGGATGGTATATAATATATAAAGAATCATTTTCATGTTATTTTTTATATTTACATCAGTTATAATCATTATTATACCCATCCAAATAATTATGTGTTTGAATAACAAACTTCACCACGACGTGGAGATGGTAAGTCGTACTTACGCACGTGTGGTGACTTTGTCATTTATAAGATATATTGAATACTGAATATGGTTGTACCATTTTTATAATAACTTTAAAATATATAGAATATAATAGAGTTATTATTTCATAATGGAAACAATAAATAAATAGGAAGTGGAAGAAGAAAAGAACTTGAAAGAGGTGATGAAATATTTACCTCTTCTTCGGGTTCAACCTTTTGATTTGATAAAAAGGGCTACTTAGGTTGGATTTATGACCAAAGGAAGGACTCTAGGATGAAGGTAGGATACTTGAGAGGATATTTGGGTAGGGTTTGGCCGAGCCAAATGGCTTTGAAGGTGTGAATTTGAGATAATGGTAAGTACCCTTTTATAAGAGGGGTGATGTGCACCTTATGAAAAGATTGAAATATTATTTTATAATAAAATCATTTGTGGTTTGTAATGGCTAAAAAATGATTTATTAAAGGGATAATGTGGGTATGGGTCTAAAACCTCTCTACCAATAGTTTTTGGACAGGATTATGTCACCATATTAACCTTATCTTTTAGATTTAACTCTTAGTTAAATAGTTTGACATTTACCATGTCTCTTTATATTTTTATATTATACAGTTAATAAACATACTATAAACTTCCAAGAGAACCCCAATAGGTTCCTCAATGACATATATAATATTATATAGGCCTTTTGGATGAACCTTATATTTTTAGAAATATTATATCAACTAATAATATAATATTTGTTTTAAAAACTCAATTATGTCAATTTTGACATTATTTAATAAATGATTTTTGCTAAAGTCCTAAAAACATTATTACATAGAAATAAATTCATATATTGAGTCCTAAAATGTCATATTAACCTATAAAATTAGTGTAACTCATCAAAAGTCTCAATTTACATTTGTTTGGATATTTATAATATCAATTATTTTAAAATTTCATTATAAAGGTAATTACTGCGTCATCATTGTGTCATAAATAAATTAAATTATATAATGTCTAAAAATTATAAATAAAATATAATTATTTATTAAATCTTTTAATATTTATAATTAATATTTATAGTCAAATTTCTATTATGTATAACACTATATTAAAAATATTTTAGTTATTAAACATTAAACTTAACTCTTTAAAATCTTCTTTAAAAATAATAATAATAAATGACCTAATCTAATACAAGTGGACCAATGGGGGTCATATTTTATTCGTAAGGTTGTTTTTAGTCAACTTTTACTTATTAAATAGAATTAGGATAGGTGTTATGGTAAGTATGATATCATTTTTACCCTTAATTACCCTATTTAATTTTAACCGTGGTAAATAAAAGACAAAAATTACTATTCACCGAAAATTATTTACATCATATTGAACCACATTTTACTTACTCATATTAACCATGTCACTTAGATTTTTTAAATTCAACTGACAGAATCAGTAAAATTAAGTTTTATGCAAATTTGCAAATGCTCCTAAGAGGTGGCTAAAAGACGTTAAAAAGTTCAATAAAATATTTATATATCTAAACTTATTATAAAATGATTCCAGTGAATTAAATTGAACTTATATTGGTATTATGTATCTCTTTTGACCTAAAATAAATTTAAATAAAATAAATAATTATGTAAATAAAAAGTCAGTTTTAACCAATAACGCAATGTTTTTCACTATTCATCAAAAATTGAATGCTTTTGGGAAAATACCAAAAATTCACCATAAGATAATTTTGATATTCTGAATCCAAAAATAAATCCCATTTCGAAAGATAAAATTTATAAAATTTCAAAAAGTGGGTATTACTATTCATAACGGCTAGTTTGATTGGTCGCGGTGTGATAGAATCTCGAAGTTGTGTACATCTCAAGCTATTGCATTATTCAAAGTGAAACGTACTGTGAAAGATTGGGGTGTTACATTATTCTCTCCTGAAAATTATTTTTTCCTTGAGATTTCTATAATACTACCACACATAAATATTTGTGTGGTTCTTCATCAGATGTTCCTCGGGTTCCCACATTACCTCTTCCATCTTATGGTTTCTCCATAGATCTTTTATCGGACGAGTCGTTTGATTTCTCAACACTTGTTCTCTAGTACGAAGAATTTTTAAAGGCTCTTCACAATAATACAGATCAGGTTCCAGTTCAATTTCCTCATTTGTGAGTACATGTGTTGGGTCAGACATGTATTTTATCAACTGTGATACGTGGAACACATCATGAACTTTAGAGAGACTTGGAGGCATTTCCAAATGGTAAGCTACAACCCTAATTCATTCTAGAATTTCTAAAGGTCTGATATACCTGGGACATAATTTACCATTCTTAACGAATCGTATAACTCCTTTCCATGGTGATACCTTCAAGAAAACATGATCTCCCACCTGAAATTCCAAATCCTTCCTTTGGTTATCGGCATAGCTCTTCTACCTACTTTGAGCTGCTTTGATGTGGGTTTGGATAACCTTCACCTTTTCCATCATTTACTCAACAAGTTATGGGCCTACGAGTTTTCTTTTACCAACATCATCCCAACAAGTTGGTGTGCGACATCTCTTTCCATATAAGGCTTCATATGGTTCCATATGAATACTTGAATGGAAGCTATTGTTATAGGAAAATTCTACCAGAGTTAAATTTTGATCCCACATACCTTGAAAGTCATGTGAGTAAGATCTCAACATGTCTTCTAAGGTCTGAATAGTCTGTTATGATTGTCCATCAATTTTAGGGTGGTAGGCAGTGCTCAAACAATGTTTAGTATCCAAGGCCTTCTGAAGAATTTTAAAAAATCATGATGTAAAATTGGGATTGTGATCAGAAACAATCGATAAGGGTACACCATGGAGTCTTAAAACTTCATTAATATATAGTCTTGCTAAATGCTCAAGTGGAAAATCTTCTCTTACAGTAAGAAAATGTGCTAACTTGGTAAACCGATCAATAATGACTTATTGCATCATTCGTTCTAGGAGTCTTTGGTAACCCCATGTAAAAGTCCATTGTAATATCATCCCATTTCCATTTTGGTATGGTAAGAGGTTGCTTTACTCCTCTAGGATATTGTCTTCTAGCTTTCATTTGTTGAAAAACCATACATCCCGACACAAAATCATTAATCCCTCTCTTCATGTTGTCCCACCAAAAATGTTTTTTTAATCTCTATACATCTTAGTGCTATCAGGGTGTATAGAGAAATTGGAGCTATGAGCTTCATCTAACAATTCCCTTTTTAGATCAGGTACATCAGGAACACAAAGTCTCTTCCCAAAATTCAAAATCCCATCGCTCACCGCTTTAATTTTGTTTTGTGACTCCTCATCTTATATCTAAGAACTCTTTATCCATTCTAGTAAATATGGTTTGGCAACCATTTGAAAAAGTATTGATGTTCCCCCATCCATGGTTATTCCCATATACATCTTTACTAGATCAATGAAAATATGATACCTTTTAACACTCATCTTGTTCAAAAATCCATGATCCTTTCTACTCAAAGCATCTGCCGCCTTATTTTCCTTCCCCGGGTGGTAGTGTATAGTGCAATCATAATCCATGAGGAGTTCAAGAAATAGACTTTGCCTCATGTTGAGTAATTTTTGTGAGAAAATATACTTCAAACTCTTGTGGTCAGTATAAATCTCACATTTTCACCATATAGATAGTGTCTCTATATCTTCAGATCAAAGATTACAGTTGGTAACTCAAGATCATCAGTTTTATTGTTTTGTTCATGAATTTTTAGCTGTCGTGAAGCATATTCAATTACCTCCTCATTATGGTTAAGGACACAACGAAGTCCTTTCTTTGAAGCATCACTATAAATGAATAACCCATTATTTCCCAACGGTAGAGTCATGATAGGATAATTGACTAATATTCTCTTCAGTTCTTCAAAAAATTCATTAAAATCTTTTGTCCAAACAAATTTAACCCCTTTATGTGTGATCTTGGTTAATGAGTTAGCCAATCAGGAAAAATTCTAGACAAAACACAGATAATAACCTGCTAAACCAATAAAACTGTTTACCTCAGTTATACTCGTCGGTGATGGCCATTCTTGGATTGCCTTTGTCTTAGAAGGATCAATAGAGATTCCAACTTTAGAGACAACATGACCAAGAAAAGAAATCTCCTGAAGCCCGAATTCACACTTGCTAAATTTCCCACATAATTCATTTCTTCTAAGAGTCCTTAGGATAATGCGCAAGTGATTTTCATGACCTTCGTAGCTTTTGGAGTACACTAAGATATCATCAACAAATACCACTACAAAGTCATCAAGATATTCATTGAAAACTCTATTTATTTGATCCATGAAGAAAGTGGGTGCATTAGTCAGTCCAAAGGGCATTACTATAAACTCGTAATGCCCGTACCTGGTTCAAAATGATTTTTTCAGAATGTCTTCCTTCTTCACACACAAATGATGATATCCAAATCAAAGTTAAATCTTAGAAAATTATTAGGATCTTTGATGTTGGTCAAATAAATCATCAATGTGAGTTAGGGGATACTTGTTCTTTATTTTTATAGACCTGATCTCCCTGTAGTCAATGCATAACCTCATAGATCTGTCTTTCTTCTTAAAAAAAGGAGATGGACTCCCCATGGAAAAAAACTAGGGTGAATAAATTAATTATTACTCAATTCATCTAGTTGCTTATTTAGTTCCAATAATTCCACAGAGGACATTCTAGAAGGGGTCTCCGATATGGGCCTTGAACTAGGAATTAAATCAATGGAAATCTCAATTTCTCAATCTGGTGGATTTCTAGTAAAATCCTCTAGAAACACTTTAATATATTCTTGCACAATAGGTACATCCTCTATTCAAACATTCTTTTCCTCACCCATAATTATTTCACTCTCTTCCTCCCCAATAATTGAATTTAGTAGAGCTACTGTGGGTGGATCTAGATAAGAATCATGTGGTGACGTTTGTGCTCTAAAGATAAGGTACTCCTTATCATCATAAAAAATTGTAACCTCCTTCTTCTTACAATAAAATTTTTCATCATGGTTCAAAAACCAATCAATTCTGACTGTTATATCAAATTCAATCATCGTTACGACAATGTGACCAAAAAAAAATTTATATTCCCTAATGAAAACTGATGCAAAAACATTTGTTGTGATGATACTTCCCTTAGTAGTTTTTATTGACAACTCCCTTGTTAAGTAAAATAGAAACTAACTAATTTTCTTAGAAAACTAGTAAGATAAAAAACAATGTGATGATCCAGAATCAAATAAAGAATTGGCTAAACAAGAGAAACCCATTAAATTACCTGCCCCCATGTCTTTTAGAGATTCAACCTCAGCAGTACTGATTGCATAATCATGGCCTTGCTCCCTTGGCCTTTTCTGAGGTATGTTCTCTTGGCACTTAGGAAATTAATTTTCATAATGTCCCTTTTCTCTATAATTGTAGCATTCAACATTGGCAGCCTTTTTGTTTCCCTTACAATCATGAGTTTGGTGGCATTTTTCACCACACTTGTAACAGACTTCCATTCTCTTTAGGCAAGTACCAGGGTGTTTCGTCCCACATTTATCGTAGGACGGATATTCAACGTTTACCTTCTCCCCCTTATTTTTATTTCTAGACTGATCAACAAATATCTTATTCTCTTTATTTTCTTTGAATTCATAAGACTTAGAGAATTCATTTTTTGTTTTGAAAGTGCATGAGACAATATCTTTATACGATGAGAAGGATTGTGAGACTAATTCTTGAAGGAGAAATGGTTTTAACCCATCAGATAATAAATCAATATTACTACTTGGGGTACGTATATAATCTACTACATTCCTTGATAAACTTGTAAAGTTAGCATCATACTTTGTGACATTATCATCCTCCTTTTTCCTTATACTCAGAAATTGCCTTTCCATATCTGCACGATGGTCACGAGGAATGTATTTTTCTAAGAAATTCTCTTTAAACTCTCTCCATTCCATGTGTGATACTTGTTAATATACCTTTGTGTTTTGGATTAATGGCTGCCATTAATTGTCATCTCCTGTGAGGTGATAAACTACCATGACAACGTTTTCCGTTTCACTACTCCCCAAAAGCATGAAATATTTTCTCTAAGGAGTTTATCCATTGCTCAGCTACTAATGGATTTGTACTCCCATTTAATGTTTGTGGTTATTTCCTTATTAATTGGTCTAACATTGGTCCTCCATGTTGTGGATTAGGGTTCTCCATACAGGTAAGGTTATTATTCATAACCTGAGTGAGTTGTCCTAGTATGGTGATAAGATGATCAACACCAGTTGCTTTACCAGATCAACTATAATTGTCTTGAGTAGGAGGGATATCCCTACATGGATTACCTGCATTGATATGGTTTCCATTCCTTCCACTAGGTTCCATTTCTAAACAATGGCATACAGTAGATTAGTTTATGAATTGAAATACATAATTCCATAATTTTAAAACATTTAACATAAATTGAACAATTTATGGATATAATCCATAATCATAAAAAATGTTTTCTTTAAGGAGGAATATACTCATAAATCCTTCATAATGGTTTGTAAAGAAAATGTGAATTATCCTTAGCATATCCCCCGAGATTATTGTATCCAAGGGTGCAAAAAGGCTCATTGTCATGTACCAGGATACCCCGAGTCAAGCCCGAAACTCCTTGTCGGAGTTTTCACCCCTAGGTACATCTGTTCCAGAGCCACCTCTACCTGATCATATCCAGACATGGATGTATTTCTTGTAAAATACACAAAATCTCTACATTACCAAAATTCTAGAATGTTCTTCTATACCAATCCTCAAAGTCTATCTTAGGGTAATGTGCTCTAATTAGAGTTTATCTAAATATAGTTTCCAAGGTTTGTACTAAAAATTATCTATTACCAACTATAAAGCCCTGACCCCAGTTACCCAGAGTTGTTGCATTATTACATAACATTAGCATGATATAACGAATCATATTCTGAAAGACCAATCAGTTTAGTAGCCTTATAAATACTAGATACATTCACAAGTTTTACATTACATCATGAAATAAAAACATCAAAATTTTTTGTCCCCTCTTGAACATACTTATATCCATATCCTATCCTTTCAATTCGACCATAAAATAAATCTTTACATCTTGGAAAAAATAAAACATTGAAAAGGGTGAGCTCAGATGCTCAGTAAGTATAACAATATAGCAGAAAATTTCCTAAATATGCCTAAACATTTAAGGAAATATATAGGACTAAAACAAAAGGATTTTAAACATAAACATTAGCATAATATGGAAAAGATAAAAATCAAATAATTCCATTTACTTATTCACATGGATATTATACGAGTCGAATAATCACATGCAATATCAATAGTCACTTTAATAGTGATGGAATGCATAATTCTAGACTTCAGAACCACATAGTCAAGGACTTGTCCCAAGACTACAAATATGATTTTTTGAGGCCTTGTTCCAAGAAACTAGTTTTTCTCATGAGACCTACTGATGCATCACGGAGCTATAACGGGCTCCACCCATCACTTACTAAGTTCAATGCATTCCTCATATGAAAAGGTTTAAACATAACATAAAAATTCATATTAAAACTAGCATACAAAATGTTAATATTTATCCATAAACCATGAATGGTATAAAATAAAACATCCATAGTCAAACATATCACAAAAAACGCCAATACAATACAGAAGATTTGTATAAAAAAAATCCACTACAAACAAGTTTAAAATCCATCAGAGGATGTTGACATAGATGAAATGAAAATTATTTGAAAGAAATACCTCTCTATATTTTGAAACCATTTAAAAGAAAAAATTTATTTTTGAAATATTCTTATAAGATTTTAAGGGAATATTTGATGATATTATAACAGCAGAAAATAGCTGCACCCTCGAAATAAGTTAAAATGACATTCTTACCTTAACTTTATCGAAAAGGTCATAAAGTACCTTGTTTGGAAAATAATAGAAAGATTCCTTTAAAACATATAATTTCAAATAAGGGTATAAATTAATTTAACCAATAGTCAACTAAATTATAAAAATGTTTTGAAATAAATTTATAAGAAACATGGACATGGATGATAAAGAGGTCCTAGTAGATAATTACGTAAAAACAACCTCAGATAATAAAGAGATGGAAAAATTAACCCTTACCTTGTACTTTTCCTTAGTCGATGGTATGTTAACCTCATGTATAATAGTTAAAACATTGTTATTAAATTATACAATAATCATATACACAAATATGATATCATATATGATCTTATAATATTATTTTGTTAATAATATTTCAGTAGTATCATCGTTTTGGGTGTTAACTGATTCGTTTTCCTTTATATGTTTTGTTACACAAGCCATGTTTGTTATGGATAGGATGTATTTGATTTATATCCAGAATTATATTATGTTCCTAATCATTATTTTTAATCATCAAATGAAAATTATTCTTGAATGGTTACGATGGGGAAATGAATCTCATCGCATTTGTGGAGACGGTAATCCATACGTACACATGAGCGAAAATATCATTTTTTTGAAATTAAAATCGTATATAATTGGATTGTATATCATATATAAAGAATAATTATCACTTTATACTTGTTATTTACATCAGTTATACTCATTATTATACTAATCCAAATAATTAAGTGTTTGAGTAACAAACTTCACCACGACATGGAGACGGTACGCCGTATGTACACACTTATGGTGACTTTGTCATTTATAAGATGGATAGAATAATTAATATGGTTTTAATATTTTTTTAATAACTTAAATATATAAATAATATACTGGATTTATTATTTTCTAATGGAAATAATAGAGAAAGATGAAGTGGAAGAAGAAAAGAACTTGAAAGAGGTGATGAAATATTTACCTCTTCTTCAGGTTCTTCCTTTTGATTTGATCAAAAGGGCTACTTAGGTTAGCTTTATGACCAAATTAATCCCTCTAGTATAAAGGTAGGACAGTTTAGAGTATTTTTGGGTAGGTTTTGACTGATCCAAATGGCTTTGAAGGTGTGAATTTGAGAGAATGGGAAGTTCCCTTTTATAAGAGGGGGGAGGGGCACCTTAGGAAAAGATTAAAATATTATATTATAATAAAATCATTTTAGGTTTAAAATGGATAAAAAATGATTTATTTAGAGTATAAGGTGGGGATGGATCAAAAATATCTCAACCAATAGGTTTTGGAAAGGTTTAGGTCACTATATTTACCTTATCTTTTAGATTTAACTCTTAGTTAAATAGTTTGACATTTACCATGTCTCTTTGTATTTTTATATTATATAGTTAATAAACTTACAATAAACTGCAAAAAGAACCCCAATATGTTAATTAATAACATATATAATATTATTTAGGCAATTTTTCTGAACCTTATATATTTAGAAATATTATATCAACCAATAATATTGTATTTGTTTTTAAAACTCAATTATGTCAATTTTGACATAATTTAATAAATGATTTTTTAAAGTCCTAAAAACATTATTCCTTCGAAATAAATTTATATATTAAATCCAAGAATGTCATATTAACCTAAAAAATTTGTTGAAGTCTTCAAAAGTCTCATGTTACATTTGTTTGGATATTTATAATATCAATTATTTAAATATTTCATTATTAAGGTAATTACTGCATCATCATTCTGTCATAAATAAATTAAATTATTTAATATCTAAAAATTATAAATAAAATATTATTATGTATGAAATAGTTTTATCTTTTAATGAATATTTATAGTTGAATTTATATTATGTATAAACCTATATTAAAATGGTTTAGTTATTAAAATTTGAATTTATCTCTTTTAACTCTTCTTTAATTAAATAATAATAAATGACCTAATCTAATCCAAGTGGAAAAAATGGGTCATATTTTATTCTGAAGGTATTTTTTGGTTGAATTATTCTTATACAATAGAATTAGGACTTGTGTTAGGGTAATTATGATATCATTTTTAACCTTAATTAGCCTTTTTTTAACCGTGGTAAATAAAAGTCAAAAGTTACTATTCACCGAAAATTATTTTCATATTATTTAACCAAATTTTACTTATTGATATTGACCATGTCTCTTAATTTTTTTAAATTCAACTCACATAAGAAGGAAAATTAAGTTTTAAGCAAATTTATAAATGCTCATAGGAGGTGAGTAAAAGAAGGTAAAATGTCCAATAAAATTTATATATATATATAAACTTATTATAAAATGATTCCAATGAATTACATTGAACAAATATAGGAATTATGTATCTATTTTAAACTAAAATGTATTTAAATAAAATAAATAATTATTTGAATAAAAAGTCGGTTTTAACCAATAACGTAGTGTTTTTTCACTATTCATCAAAAATTGGATGTTTTTAGAAAAATACCAAATAATTCACCCTAAGCTAATTTCAATATTATGAATCAAAAAATATAGCCCATTTTAAATGAAAAATTTTATAAAATTTCAAAAAATGGGTATTACTATTCATAACGGCTAGTTTGATTGGTCGCGGTGTGTTAGAATCTCGAAGTTGCTTATAGCGCAAGCTATTTCATTATTCAAAGGGAAACATGCTATGGAGGCTTGGGCTGTTACAATTATGCCACCACCATAGAGGAGATCATTCAAAAATTGAGTATAATGATTGTTCATATCAAAGGAACATAAAGTGTGTTTTAGGGATAAGTGGGCACTTAGTAATATTTTTATCTATCTTTGGGTTACACCATCATGCATTGATAATATCAAAGGAGTATAGTGAAAAAAATGGATAGAATATGGTCCCATATGATTTAGACTAGCAAAAAATGCAAACTGGGTGAGAGACATTATAAAGGGATTCAATTATGATCTTTGAGGTATATCATTGTGATCTATAAGGTTTCTCAGTTTAAGGACAAACATATTTTACTAAATTGGGGATAACGGTTTAAGGTATACCTTGGATTGTATGGGTCAATGATATCTATATAACAATAATGGAAAGACAACCCAATGTGAATTGGAAGACCATATGCTAATACATACAACCTCAGGGTTAGATGCACATAGTTTAAGTCCATGATGTATAGACCATGAGGATATAGTGTAATTCTGTGAAATTTGGAATGTATCCTTGGAAGGGCATCAACATCTTAGTGATTAGAGAATAATGGTAACCCAATGAAGGGAGCACTAGGCATGCTGAAGAGATAGGGTGATGGGATATTGTTGGCTACACCCAATCTAGGAGATATGAATGTCACTGTATATCCTATGGATTGAGAATCAAGACACACACAGTTCTTAGTGCTAGGGTTTTATTTGTAGATCTATCTCATGAATGAAAAAAGAAAAATTACATTACTTACTAAAGAGAAAAAGGGCATGAAGAGTGTGATAAATAATGGGAAATGGAAGATTACTCATATCATATGAGAGATCAAATATAAGAATGGTGGGATGGGGTCAAAATATTACATCAACCACTATTTATAAACCCATGAGGATGGAGAAATGGTTGGGTGTGATCCACATGACCTATTCACTCCTCCAACATGTAGAGATTCATAAAAGTGTAATAACAAGTGTTGTAAAAACTCTACTTGAGTAAAGGTAAGTAGAGGAAGGGTAAATTATGGCTCAAGATGTCTGAATGGAGCAGTAATGTGATAGATAGGCTGAGGATAACAATTGACCAAGTTCAAAGCATTAGTTACACTATTGTACCATTTGAAATGGGAAAAAATTATAAGGATGACCATTGAACTTGTTCAAGAAATGGTTTCCACTACATCAATGTTGAGAATGTTTCCTCTGGGAGTTGTACTATAGAAAGGAGTCAGGGTGAGGCTGAGGTGTGGTATCATCACCGTGAAACAAGGGGAGTATGTTTGAAAAGGAAATGTTGATTACGAAAATTCAAACTTTAGAGACATGAAGTGTGGAGGTAAAGTAAAGTAATATGATCACGGGGATTTTAAGAAGCATGGAGCTATACCATTTTTCATTGAGTATATTAACGGACTACACTAATATTGGTGGAGTAATAAACCCACGAGAGATGAAAAAATGATTAATCATTCCCCAAGAGAATTGATATGGTCCCAAATCTTATACAGCTTAATATCATATAGCTCAGACCATGGATATAGAATTTAATTTCATACAAATTTGACTATGGGATGTTTCATATTTAATGCCATAAATATTAGTCCGTAGGGGTGATACAATCAATATAACAATAATGGAAAGGTAAAATTGATGTGAATTGGGAATCCAATGAAAATATAGACCACCTTGGAGATAGATTCACATAGTTTAATGCCATGATACTTGGACTATCTTCTTAGAGATCGATGATGACTCAATTCTAGGTGAGTAAATTGATATAGATAAAGTGGTACTAAATATTGATATAAGGTAATTGAAATTGTATATTTTCATATAATAATAGGATTTGTGATCTAGTAATAACTATATATCCCGTTATATGGTAATAAATAAACAAATAGTATTTGGATGTGGTGTGGTAGGTAACCAACACGAATATAGAAGTGGGAATCCTCTCGAGCAAGGGCTGTGACGTGGTTCTATAGTTTAAGAATCATACAAACGAATTTTCAATTATTAGTTTAAAGTAATGAAGTTAGGGCAAAATCCAATTTAGTTTAATTTCATTATGTTTGTATAATAATTATATAGTTTAACATCATATGATAAAGACAATATGTTATTTAGTTTAAGGTCACACAATTGGGACTTAAGTGCGAAGCATATGTGATAGGGACCCATTCCAAGAAATATAGAGTTATGAAGAATGAAATTTGTGCTTCACAATTTTATGTCTTATGGATAGGACTAAATGGGTCCATGATGGACTAATCATGGTATTTATTGAAGAAACTTTCACTGGTGGGAGGTGTAATGCATTCCCCATTGATGGTGGTGAATGAGTATGAAATATTGAAGTAAAAATTATGAATGATGAAGGGGGACTCCCATACCGGATCCACCATTGGTGATTTTATTCTAGGTATTATTTTCATTTTCAAAGTTATCACTAAGTAACCAAAGAGGAAGGAGTGAAGGAGAAGATTCTTATCAAATGCTCGATCCACTTTCTACCAATGGACATCAATATTTTACTGTTCTTGGAGCCTATTGTAATCAAGGGATCCAAATTATTCTCTCCAGACTCAAGAAATTCCATCTTATATTAAATTGTTTTAGACGGGTTTCTAGAGCTATGGAATCCTAAACTCTATGGGATGAATTGATATTTTTCTATATACCATGGAGTAGGGGGTATCCAAAGTGTAAGTATTTGTTATGGTATCATATAACCACAATAAATTAGAGAGATTATCACGACATCTTATCTTATTATGATCTACTATCTTTTGTAGAATTTTAGAGAGTACTTTTATGAATTCATCGATCTTTCTATTCACCTATGCATGTTAGTGAGAAGTATGGTTGGACCATATATTTTACTTTGAATTAACCATTTTCAAATTATATTATTGAAATTTGGTTCTATTGTTCATGAGAATATTGTGGGGGACCCCAAACTGATGAATGATGTGATATTTAAAAAAATATATCATGGAACTAGTCATGAACTATTTTAAGGGAATGAATTTAGCCCACTTTGAGAAGAAAGGGAGGGAAAAAAGTATAAACTTGATATTTCATGATTTTTTAATGGGTAGGGATCCATAATATTGATTCCCTATATAGATAAGGTACAAGAGTACTTATTGGTAGTATAATCTATAGAGGATGATGAATGAATTTTACATAAACCTGGTAGGAATGATACTTCTTAGTGAATCCCATTGAATCAAAAACCATGGTGGGATAGAAATATTCTAATCATTAGATCTAGTGAGAGAGCATCAATCCAATATGGTGAACTACACATTTCCTATTGTGTACCATTAGTAAAACTAGATGAATTTCCTTCCCTTGGATGTAGTAGAGAATGATTCTATGAAGGTTTCACTTATAGAGGACTTCCTCTGAGTTAGGGATGAAATAAGGGATGGAATTCACTACACACCAATATATTTTTTCTTGCTCAATTTCACTTGTTGAAAACACTCCACTTTGAAGGTACCCAATGAGATGATTCATCAAATCATATGTTTCTTCTATATTAGGGAATTTAAGGATCCTTATTGGGAATATCTAAGAGTTATTTGATTCACCCATTAGTCATGTTCATTATGGGTAGTGGGATTGATAACTATCAGATGCATCATACATATGATATGGTAATCCTAGTCTAGTTTTTTAAGGAATATAGCCATTTTTTACAATGTATTTTACTAAATGTTAATGGTTTATGATACATGATATACCTTCAGAGAAAAGGTAAATATAGCTATTAACTCATGGGTACACTCAGGAATGCAGATGATCTCATGTATCCTGATAGTATAGTCACCATTGATTTTCAGGATGGTTATCTTAGAGTCATCCATCATGAAAAACTGTGGCACCTCAATCTCAAGTGACAACTCAATTCTAGTTATAAGGAATTGGTATTCAACCTCATTGTTGGGGAATCCTTCTAAAAAGAGGAATAATTACAATATAAGTGGATTTGAGGTAGTGATGAGGAAAACTCCATGGTCAAACCTATTATGCTTAGGATTTTTCATCCTCTTCATAATTCAGATTCAAAACCATTATAGAACTTCTTAGTTGATATATGGAATGATCTTGTTTGGAAACTTTATTTACATGGGTATCTCTTTGGGTTTTGGGTGCATGGAAAGTAAAATTGTAAGTGATTTCCCCTTGATAGCTTATTTAGGGATGAACCTGACGTTCAATTACTAAAGGATCACTAATTATTATAAAAAATATATAGTAAAAATGGGATAGTTAAGGATGTACATTATTGGTTATATGTAAGAGGTCAAATTTACTTTATAATACTATAGATAATGATGTGGATTCTAGACCATAAAGATTAGGAAAAATCAGTTCTTCTTAATATGCGAGTATCAAAACTCTGTATCTAGAATAATGTGATTAAAGTAGTATATACTATTATCTTTTCAATTTCTGTTAATCTAGGTTAATAGGGAATTGGGGGAACAATTAAAGTATATCACATAGAGGGATAAATTATTCCCTTATATTGAAAGAATTATAACTAGAGGACGCAACATATACTAATTAATGTTAGAGAATTCAACTTGGTATTATTAATCATAATGGTAGGTAGTACCTTTCATTATCTTCTTTGAGAAGGAATTACATTTTTCTTCTAGGTTAGTAAAAAAATATCACAAATAAACCAGACACCCTTGGAAGCCTCTCAACACTCAGATATTTCATAGAGTGTGTATATCAATGGTGTAATTAATCTTATTTGGATTGATCACAATGCCTCTCCACTAGAATAAAAAGCCAAGTAATTTTCACAATTTGACACTGAATGAACACTTTAATGGCTTCATCTTAAAATTAGGGCACAAATCATAAAAAAAACATTCTCAAAATCATTGAGATGGTTCTGGTTTTGGTAAGATTTTACCACCAGATCATCCACATAACACTGTAAGATCTAACTTTTAAGAGGATTAAATATGTGATGTGAGATCAAATAAAAGGTATATTTATCATTATTTAAGAGTAATGGTATCATCCGGTAGTAGTAGGTTCTTTAAGGATCCCTAATTATATTTTTTCTCTTCATCTTCAGGGTCTATATAGGTTTGATTGTATCCTGAACATCTATCCCTGAAGGAGAGGGCTTGGAAGCCAGTAGTTGTATCAATCATTTACCCCATAACCATGAAGGGTAAGTATACCTTTGTAAAGGTGTGGTGTAAGTCCTAAAATTATATATAAACACTAATCCAACTATTATAACCCATACGTAGGATAATATTGGAGATCCACTTAAGCTAATGAACTTCCCTAATAAAGTTTGTTTTAATATTCTCATTAAATTCAGACACAACCATGAAACCATGTGAGGGGTTCATTGTATTGGGAAAAAACTTATATATAAAATGGAAAATCCAAAGTCCAATATGGTGGAATAATTCATACGGATCAATCCGAAACTTCTCCTTTTAGTTTCACACAAATACAAAGCAATGCTTCTTTAAGAATGTAACATATTGTTCTTGTTCATTAGAAGGGATAATGACAAAGATCAAGGTTGGACTCACATTTCCTCTATAATGAGGATTAATTGAATTATCACATTGATTATAGTGAAAATCCATCTTCAATGTAATTAAGAGATTTATAAAACCCTTTCTTATTAGAATCCTGAGGGCTAAATGGGGGAGATGAATCCTCAAAAGTAGAAAGTTATGAGTGTTGAATCAAGGACTCCTTTCCTTCATTTTTTTGAAAATAAAAATATAAATAATAAAACATTTATGTAAATAAAAGTTATGTATTATATTTCTTTTAGAATTAATTTTTGGAAAATATAATTAAATATTTTTATGTTTTAATGTTAATATACAAATAACTATGGTTTCTTTTGAGATTACAATCACTGTATTTTAGAGCAATATAGTGACATAGATTAATGATATTAGAATATTTATATCGATGTTGAAACCAAAATAATATGGAGTTTAAGATTTTAATTTCTTTACAAATGAACCTAAATATTGAAGAATTTGACCATTTAATTTTTATATCTTCATCTTTAAATAGGTCCACATCTTAGTTGTGAAACTTCTTATTGCCGAGAGTGATTCAAATCAGTGTAAAATTTTATTTCTAAGTGTTTTTTTGAGACAAAATTGTGAGGTTTCTCAATGAAAGTATATTTTCATTTTCAAATTTATTTATTTTGATTTTTATTTTTGAGACCAAGGGATTATGGGGATAGGAAAAAATGGTTTTTTCTAATCTTGTGTAATTAAGGGATTTTAGATATAAAGAAACAAATATTTTTCTGAATATATTTATTATGATATTATATGAATAAATATATATACCCCTTTAGATATGTTTATAGTTGAGTTATTATGAGGATATGAATACAAAACACCTTGGATTGGGTTTTTTATCCTCCTTGCAATTTGGGTAAAAAGTGTAGTTTGATAATAATATTGGTTTTGGAGTTTAAGGAATATAATCCTTAATCTATATATTGGTTTTAAACCATTACATTTTATTTATTTTCTAGAATGTTATTATATTTTTCATATATTTTTAATTTCTAAAAAACATAATTTCCACTATGCATACTGATTTATTCATGCAGTTTTATCTTCTGATTATTTTACTTCACATTACATTTAAAAAAATTACATTGATAAATTGTGATTTTATTGAAAGACAAATTTTTTATCAACTTACACCCTAATCTGAATGAAAAATTTATGTCACGTTTTTTACTATAATTGAGGAAACACAAGAAAAACATACATAGATATTATATCATTTTAGAATCAAATTCATTACATAACATTATGATCCACGTCAGAACTATAAAGGTTTAGTGTCTTTAGAAACTAGATACATAATCATATTATTTCATGAATGATTTTTTCATTTTAAAAAAATAACTTCTCAAATAGAACACTTCTTAGATATAACCTATGTAAAACCTTTCTTTTATAACTCAAGGAAAGGAAACATAGTAAAGGGTTATCTTAGATTCTTAGTTAGGGAAACCATAAGAGATATCATTAAATGATCATATTATAATCATAAGGGTATAAGGAAATGAACATAATTTACCATAATCATACCCAATTAGTCAAATATAATTAATAATGAATCATTGTCTAAGTATTTTTCATAATAAAATACATAAGTTATTAGTGTGAGTAATCATGAATAATCAATCACGAGCAATTGAAACATAACACAAGCACACGACATATGTTTTTGGTATATAAAAGAGTATAGAAAATTATTTCTTTAGATAAGGTTAAATTTCAGGTCTATCATACTGGATTGGGTTTACTCCCAATTCCATCATATCATTAGTCAAGGCTCACTCCCAAGACTATCACAGTTGACAGAATCCCTTACAATACTAGGTTCACTCCCCATTACAGTTCTTATTATCTCATGAGATATACAAATTTACCCAATTAACTGGAGGGATATATAATTTTAGGCTCACCAATAACATAATTAAAACCATATAAATTTATTCCACAAGATCATAAAAAATTTATTTTATTATCACATTATAACCCATGGAAAGGAAATGGGTTTCATAAAAATTTCATCATTTCATCATAGCATAACCCTTGAAAAGTAATTGAGTTTCATTAAATCACTTCATTATAATAATAAAACATATAGATAAATAATAAATATGGTATCATTGGATCATATACCCTACAAATCATAATTAATATCAAAAAATGTTATCATAGATGGAACATTTCTTTAAAATATCATTGGAATATTTATTGAGAAGAATATCCTTTTAATTTGGAAATAACATATTTAAAATCTAAATATTTCCAAAATATTAAAGAAAAAATTTATTTTAAAAGAACCATGGAAACTTGTAAATTTATCTACAAATCATTGAGTGGTCATGATATCAGAAATTTTTTTTGTATGCAAAAATTATTAATACAAAGATTCTATTCACACCTTTTATAAAAAGTACATTATTCAAAAAATGAAAATAATATTCATTTTAAACATTTTATTAAAACATAAAACATTATAAAATTTTAATTTAAATAATCATTGAATAATATTCAAAAATATTATTGAAAATATTTTAGAAAACATTGATATGGAGGAAACAATATTCCAAGTGAAAAAGAATAAATAAGGTTTCGTTTTATTAAAAACATTTTCTATACCATTTGGTGTACCAAAGAGGGAAAAATTATACATAAATTTAAAATTACATAAATAAAAATATTAAAATAAAAATTAAATGGTTTTATCAAATAAAAATAAAATAATTTCCTCAATAGAAATTAAGGTATAAATAATCCGAATTAAAATGAGATTGAAACATAAACCCCTTACCTCAAGTATTTTATTGCTTAATACACATTAAAAAATCATAAATAATAAAAAAATATTTATTATAAATATATTATATAACTTTATTCATACATATCTTACCATATACGATTTTTTATAACATCTTATCACCTTTTATTAACAATCCTTTATTAAAATCACCATTCTGGGTGATGACTACTCTGTTTTTCATGTATGTTTCGGTTAAATGGTTCTGATACTTTCACCTTGTTTATGGTTTAATCATAAATATAATATTAACGAAGTCATAATTTTCACATTTATTCATCATATACACATTTATAATTATTAATATAAATCATTGATGAAAAATTAATTACATCACTTTGTGGAGACGGTAGTATGTACGTACACATGACTGATGCTTCCAATATTTGATGGTTGAAATGAAAGAAAGGTAAAAAAATAATAAAACCTTAAATAATAATTATTATATCATATATATCATTTAAATTCATTAAATATAACCCTATTAACATCCAGGTAAATAAAAAATGAAAAAAATAATCCAATCGCTTCGTGGAAGTGGTAGTCCCTACTTATGCATGAACGATGTTATCATTTTTAAAAGGATATAAAGGTAAGAAGTTAGATAAGATATTATAATTATATAATCACAATTATTTCATAAATATAATATATAAAAATTAATCCATCATAATAACCATCCATGAATTATGGTGATGGAGAATGAATCATAACAATACGTGGTAGCGGCAATTTTCACGTAAGCATGAGTGACACTTTTCATTTCCATTTTGATGGAAATGATATAAAAATTGGTAGATAAATAATAATAATAAAAATTAATTATAATAATTATACTAATTATACTAAACTCAAAATTTTATAATGGATACCACAGAATTAGAAGTGGTATAAGAAACAATAAATTGAAAGAGGTCGGGAGAGATGATTACAAATTGTTTTGTAGACAACATTCATATCCCATCTTAAGGACTATTGGAATAGTTTTTAAGAATAACCACACCTCCAATTTGTGTATAGGTAAGTTCAGAAGATAATTTTTTAGGGTTTGGTCGATCTAGGTGTCTCAAATTGGTATAAATAAGAGAGATGAGGGGTGAACTTTTATATGTTCGGGGAGGGGTACACCATGAATTTTTTAAAGGATTAGAATATTAGTAAGTCATATTCATGGAAAAGTTCCCCCTAAAAAATTAAATTTTAATCCTAAGGTTAAAATACTATAAATAAATTCATTAAATAAAATTTAAGATGAAAATTGTTGGCCTTGTCCCTTGGTTAACGTTAATTTACCCTTTTACCCTTTTTATTGAGGTAGTAATATTTTTTACCATAGTTACTATTCACAATGAATGAAAATGGAATTAGACGCATTAATAAATTTGTAAATTATGATTAAAAATATGGAATACATTTTTTAAGATTCAATATCTATAAAAGGAAGAAATTAATTTTATATAAAAACACACAATTCATTGAAAAAATATTTTCTAAAAATTGCCTTTTTATGTTTAAATGTATTTTCATACCAAGATCGATCAAAATGTTGATCCAAAAGGTATAAATTTAATTATTATTAAAAATAATAAACTAAATTAATTTTAAAACCAATACAAATTAAAATTAATCATTTAAAATACTAGAATAATAAATATGGCTTTCTTTAAAAAATCGACACTTTTACTATTCACCAAAAAATCTACATTTTCAGAAAATTACCAATAATTAAACCGAAGATAATTTTCATGTTATTATTTCAAAAATAAATTTCCATTTTTAAAAATATAATTTCAAAACATGGTATAAATTAATTATATTTTTCATAAATAAAATGCAATAAAAACTATTTATGAAGAAAACTTATTTTTGAAGCATAAAAAGTCATTATTGAGAATTTAATACTTATTTATCAATATATTGTAACTAAATAATATATATATATTTAAAATTTTGGTTATTCATATTTATAATATAGTGATCCATACCTTTAATGCATAAATATTACATCATTTTAGATGAATATTCAATATATTTCACAATAATACACGCTTGACAATTGTAGTGGTTTAGTGTATTTAGAAACTTGGATATGTCAAAAATTGGAACATAAAATATCTACATCATTTCCCATTTAGTTATTCAAAACTAGAACCATTCTTAAACCTAACATACTTAAAACATTTCTCTATAAGTCGGGGAAGGGAAATATTAGAAAGGGTAGATGGTCAGTAAGGGTAAAAATAATTGATATAAATAAATGATAATGTGTGAGAATAATATAAGTATAAGGGTATGTCATCATGATATAAAAATTATAAAATCATACCCATAAATTCATATATCATAATCATGAATCAAGGAATAAATTTTATCAATAAAAAAAATAATACAGAAGAGTGTGGAATCATAAATAGTGAATCATGAACCATGAAAACATATCATAAGTATAATAAATATGTTTTTGGTAGGAAACTAAGCATAAAAAACCATTTCTTTAATCAAGTATCACTTCCAAAACTATCATATTGGATATGGTTCACTCTCTATTCCATTATTTCCATAATCAAGGATCACACCCAAGACTATCTTATCGAAAAAATCCCATACTAATTTGGGTCCACTCTCCATTCTAGTATTTATTATCTGATGTGATAACTTAATTTACCCAATTAATTAGAGGTATATATAATTTTTGGCCCACCCATCACAAAATTAAAACCATACATACGTGTTTCATAATATAATAAAACATTCATCATATCATCGAATCCTAAGACGTCGAAAGGATAAAAGTTTTATAAAAATTTAATCATCATAATCATAAACCATCTAGATGAAAAGTAAAATGAAAAATTCAGATCATATTCATAGTAAATGATAATAAACATCAATGTATGCTTTTATAGATAAAATTACCTTTAAATGATCACTAGAACCTTTATTGAGGAAAATACCATTTTTATTTGAAATTACATATTTAGAATCAATTTTTTTTAAAATACTAAGGGAAATATTTTATTTGAAATTAAAATAAAATAAAATTCTAAATTATTATTTAAATATAATTGTATTAATGATGTTTGGGGAATTATTTCTTGCAGACTTTGTTAAAATAAAAATTCCTTTCACATTTTCAATAAAAAGTCAAAAGTACCATGTTTGGTAAATTATAAGAAGGTTCATTTTAATCCTTGGTAAGTAAAGTAAAATATAGAAAAAAAATTAATTTAAATAATATTAGTATAATATTAAAAATATAAATGAAATATTTTTATAGAAAATATGGACATCAAAGAAAAGATTCCTAATCGAAGGGAAAATAAATTTCAGTTTTCCTTAAAAACAATCAGTCTGTATATTCAGTACTTAAAGAGAATAAAATTAAAGTAAAAAAATAAAATCTATATAAATAACCATATTATAAAATCTATATAAATAACCATATTAAAATCTAGATATATCATACAATTTCTTCATTGTAATATTTAAGAATAGGTAATCACATAAAAATGAGATTGTAACATAAAACTCTTACGTCATATCTGTCTTCCTTCATTAGATCTGTAACGTTATTATATTAAATTAAATTTTATTATACATATATAAAAGAACCATAATAATAAATATAACACAATAATTTTTTCTACTTATAACATTTTATCATCTTTTCATTATTAATATTTCATTATCATCCTCATTTTATGTGTTAACTGCTTCGTTTTTCATGTATGTTTTGGTTTAGCAGTTTGGTACTTGAAATATTATCATAGTACCTCAATATAAATAATTTTAATAATTATATAAATATTATATTTATTAATTTTATAAATATTTATAACCATTCATAAAAATTTGTGATGAGAAATGATTCACAATACTATATGGAGATGAAAGTCCGAATGTATGCATTTGAGACATTTCAATTTTTTGATGGATAGAAGGAAATAAAGGAAACTTAAACTTTTAAAAGTAATTATTATAATTAAAATATCATATATAAAAATTAAGTATATAATAATTTTCATCCATTAATGATGGTGTTGGAAAATTATTCATATCGCTACGTGGAAGCGGTAGTCCACACAAACACACAAGTGATAATTTCACCTACCATTATATTGGGAAGAGGTGGTAAATGGTTTTACCATAATCATAATAAAATAAAAATATATTTATTATATTTTATTTCTAATGTTTTTTTGGATACAAAAATTTAATATGAATTATTGTAAGAAATAAAATTGGAACAGCTTTGTAATGACCTGCCAACTCTCATTGGCTTGAGAGTACAACAAGTCAATATTGGGCCTTAAGCGACATCCCCAAGATTCCAAATGGTGGAAATAAATGCTAAAGGGTTTCAAATACAAGTGGGGGATGATTTATCCTTTAAGGAAGAAACCAATAAACCAACAATCCATAAAAAAACAATTTACCAAATGATGCATGAACAAAAGAAAGACAACTAAACAACTTCATGTTTCTCAAAACCACATCAAAGTGTACAATAGAAAAAGACAAAAAAAGTATCAAAGTAAAAAAGAAGATAAACAACTAAAGCCTCTCAAGATACCATAATAATCCATGCTCCACCTTATCTAAGATTCACAATCATATAAGAACCCAAGTATCATGAGGTAGTGCTAAAAATGTGGGAAATGTTACCTTTGCGCCTGTCCCGGAAGATAACATCTACAAAATCACCAAAGTTACCAATTAGGGATGAGTATAAAACTTAGTATTTTTTCCCAATTACTTCCCTACTCATTACACTAGGATAGCAAAGTTATCCACATTTATATAAAACAGTTTATATAAAACAATTTACCAAAACATTTTATAAAAAAATAAACAAATTCCGAAAACCATTACAACCATGTGAAAACAAAACTAAATGAAACCAATTTTCGGTAAGTTATTTTTCCAGAAAAATAACTAATCAGAGATTAAAATCAATTTTTATTATCATTTGGCATATCCATTCCATAGTTCACAACACACCCACACATGCATGTTACGTTTGACAGTTCCATACTCATGAGCGATCTCTCATCAATATACCTTATGTCCCAATGACACACCCCCAGATCTAGGGTCGCGTCCCCTGTACCACAATGGTACTTGTCCCTTATTAAGGGCCCATTTATCTTGAACTCACAATAACACCATTCATGTCAAATCGTTCCATTACCAAAGTAAACAACATCAATAAAACCAAAATTGTATTGAAAACCAAAGAACAACCAATTTCAAGAAACATTTAATTACAAAAAAAACTTTTTTTTTATTGAAAAAATATCATCCAGTTATGTTCTAACAATCTAGAAAAATAACCCTTTTAAAATCCACATTTTAAAACCAAGTACCAATGCACTCATTCAAAATCCCCAATTTTCTAGATTTCACGACTGTTACTGAAGAATGTTTGCAAAAAGTGTTCAACAAAAAAAACACAATCAATAAAACACTAAAAATTAAATTTTAAATCATTCCAATCAGTTCAACTAAGTAAAGTTGAGAAAGAAGCCTCCTACCTCAAAGGTTTTGATGAACTAGACAACGAAGAAAGAACACATAAGAAAACTTGGTCGGTTCTCTAAGAAATAGCCTTAGATCTCTTCTCCTACCAAGAAAAAAGATAAATTTAATCATATATTTCATCCAAAAACCTATATCTACCCCTAACAGGCGTGGATCTGAGAAACCAAGAGAAGAGAAGATGTATATTTGCGTAGATATAATAAATCGATCAAGAATGGTGGAGAACGATCACATACCTCATGAATCCATCTTCCATTCACCAAGGGAAGACTTCAGATTGCCTTCAGATCAATGGGAGAACCTTATTTGGCCTTAGGAGAATCAAAATCTCGAGTTAGGTCTAGTTTGAGGAAGCAATGAGGGAGTTATGGAGAAAATGAGTGAGATCCTATTTATAAGGGTCTCACTTTGACTTTACGCACGGTTTGACCGCACGGTTTGGAAAATCGTGCACTAACTATGCGGTAGACACTACCCACATGACTTCCCCTTGAATATTCTCCCAAACCATGCTCTATATGTGCTATATCTACTACCTCAATAGGACTGCTACAAACAATTTGGTCGCACAGTTAGGCAAACCATTCGTCACCCGTACGACTTCCCTTTAGCCCCAAAACACTTCCAAATTTCCCCAAACTCTCCCATCCACCCCTTAAAATTTATACCATAAAAATCATCAATTAAGGGTTACATAACAGAAAATGGGGTACTAAATTCTCCCCACCACTGGTATTTCCATCCTCAAAAAGTAGAAAACACTCACCGATCTGAAATATTTCTGGCCACTACTCTTTCATCTGCTTCTCGATTTCCTAAGTTTCTTCCTAAATTTGACCGTGCTGCCATAAAACCTACACTAGACTAGTGATTTTTCCTTGAAATACTTTCACTTTCCTATCCACAATCTGTACTGGGATATATGTCAACGAAGAATTTGGATATAGGTCTACATGATCCCATATGATCACATGGTCAAGATCGGGCTAATACTTTTTGAACTGAGATACATGGATCACATTATGCACCGAACTAAACCATGGTGGTCATTCCAACTGATATTCCACCTCTCTAAACCATTCAAGTATCTCGAATAGGAAAATGTATCTAGGATAAAATTTTCCCTAATTCCTGAAATGATGATGTCAAAGTGTTGGAGAGATCCTCAAGAACACATGACCACTCATGTGAAACGACAACGACCTTTGATGGTGATCCACATAATATTTCTAATAACACTAAGCCATATCGATCCTTTTTATAATCAATTGGATCTTCTCCATTTTTTCTCAGACAGGTGTTGGCCCAACTATTGACATTTTACCTATTTCCAACCAGCATAGTGGAGAACAACAAGGGCGCCTATAAAATGCTTCAAAGGGATCCATATGTATCGAGGAATGATAGCTATTATTAAATAAGAACTCCCCTAAGGTTAGATTCTATTCCCATGAGCCACCAAAATCCAATACATAAGCCTGAAACATATCTTCCAATGTCTGTATAGTCCTCTCAGATTGGTCGTTTGTTTGATGATGATATGTCGTGCTCGTAGGCAACTAACTCCCAAGGGATTTCTATTAAGATTTCCATAAATGATATGTGGACCTCAGATCTCAGTTTGATACTACTGAAATTGGTATTCCATTCCTCTTTACCACTTCTTGGATACAGATTTTTGATAGATCCTCCACCGTATGAGTTTCATGAATAGGGGTGAAATGTGCTGACTTGGTAAGATGATCCTCTATCACCCATATGGAATCGTGTTTCCGAACCATTCTTGGGAGACCTGTAACAAAATTGACTGCTATCTCGTCCTATTTTTACACTAGGATAGGTAAATAATGAAATATACCTACATGTTTATGATGCTCTTCTTTAACCTGCTGACAAGTTAAGCATCACAAGAAAAACTTGAGAACATTCATATTCATGACACTCCACCAAAATTGTTCCTTTAATGCCTTATAAATATTTTGTGTACCTATATGTATAGACCATCCCGAATGGTGGTACGTACATATGAGTTGTTCTTGATGATCCATAGGTACAATCATCTAATATCTAAAACAAAAAAATAAACTTCCATCAAGTTTACAGCATTCAATGGTCTCCCCACCATTGAGTTTTGAGCTTATAACCAAACATTATGCATAATATGTCTGTGACTCTTTGAACTTATTTAAAAAACTAGGAAAATGTATAGATAAAAATATAACCACAACATCACCTCAGTATTCATGTTCCACATGCATGTCATCTAGGACTGATATCAACTACTATTCATCGGATGCTTTGTTCGCCAGCTGAGAATATGACTTTCTGCTCAATGCATCTTCCACAAAATTCCATTTTTCTAGTGTATACATCAAGTAAAAGTCAAACATTTGGAGATACTCCATCCATATCCATTTCCTCATATTCAAATCTCACAGTGAGAAAATATGCATCATGCTTTGGGGTTCCTGAACACAGTTCATTTCTCACCAAATAGATAATGTCTTCATGTTTTCAACACATGGACATCTACAGCTAACTACAAATCGTGTGTTGGGTAATTCTTATCATGCACCTTAAAATTCCTTGAACCATAAGCAACCAAAAGAGTCTACTTTCATGAGAAAACATTCCAACCCTAATTCTGAAGCATCACAGTACACGACATACCCCTATCCTAATTCTAGAAAAATCAAATAGGTGATGACGTAAGATTAAATTTTAGTTCTTCGAAAGAAATCCAGCATTCCTCTATCCATTATAATGGATAATTATTATTTTTAAGAGCTATCATTGGTGAAGATAGTCATGATAAATCATGCACAATGAATCGGTAGTAACTAGATAGACCAAGAAAACTTCATATCTTGAAGATATTATTCAGTGGTTTCCATGAGATAACCACTTCTATCTTTTCAAGATCAACCAAAACACCTTTCTCAAAAATTAAATGTCCAAGAAAACGTACTTCCTATATCCAAAAATCACACTTTGATAATTTTTCATACAAACAGTGATCTATGTAACATTGTTTCTAGGTTTTCCTCAAGGTCAACCCTTTTCTTTGAATACACCAAGATGTCATCCAAAAACTCCAAAACAAAAGAATCCATATATCACTGAAATATCTAATTCATCAAATCCATAAAGACCATTGGTTCCTTCATTAGAACTAAAATCATGACTACATATTCATAGTGGTCATATCCGCTTTTAAAATCCTTCTTTGGAAAATCTTCCTTCCAAACTCACAATTGGTGATATCTTGATTTAAATTAAATCCTGGTGAACCATTAAGATCCACTTAATTGATCGAAAATATCATCAATTCATTGAAGTGGGTACCTATTATTTATCATAACATGGTTGAGCTTAAGATAATCAATACACAACCAAAGAGTTACATTTGCCTTATTCACGAAAAAACTGGTGCTTCCCATAGAGACGTACTTGGTCGAATGAATCCATTTCTTTATAGTTCCTCCAAATTCTCTTTCAATTCCCATAACTATGTTGGTTCCATACTATAAGATGGAAGTGAAATAGGACTGTTCCCCTGATGGAGATCAATTTTGAACACAACTTCCCTTATAGGTGGTGACCTGGATAAGTTCTCAAGAAATACATCTTGAAATTGATCCACAACTTCTAGAAAAATTATTTTCCTTGATATCTTCCATTAATTCCAAATTCAACACCTCCAATTGGTAAGAGATTGTTTTCATCATTGGTGTCAACAACCTCTTTGCACCATTCTTTACTGTCCTATCACCTCTGAAGATATGCTCGATGACGTCCTCAATCATAAAATTAATTATTGTCATGTAACATTTGATGTGAGCCTTGCACATTCTCAACCAATCAAAACCCAGGATTACATCATAAAAATACATGTACAACAACAAGAAGTCCCATTTCATATCATATCCATCAACAGTTATAACACATGATTTACACACAAAGGCTTGACATTATCTATCCCCGAGAGGAGTTTGGAGTTTTAAAACCAAAGGCATAATTTATAACTTTAAACATAGAAAATCAACAGCACATGAAGCAATGATAGAATGTGATGAACTAGTATCTAAGAGAACTTGCATAAGTGTAGAATTTAAATGAATATTACCTCTCAACATAGATGGTCCATCTTGATCATCGACAATCATCTACTCATCTCCATACAATTTCTTCGTCACTAAATTGTTCTCCTTGTTTCCATGATGATATTTCCTTGTTTGAGGAGTCATGGTATTCCTAGAATCACCATGGCTAGCTCTGATATTCTATTGAGACTGATTCTACTATCCTTGCCCAGTCAAAGCATACGATGCTTACGATGCCTGAGAAGTGTCTCGAGCAGCTAACCATGGAACAATACAATAATAGAGTTGAAGATGTCCCATATTGTTGCAATTATGGAATGATCTAGGTTCACCCTCTCTTTATGTGGTCGAGAAAACCACATTTAAAACAACCTTGTTTTCTCTTTGGTTGTGGAGGAAGGTTCACTGATCTATCCATCTAATTTTTTATTTCCACATCGACCTTGGAAATAGGTGTCCCTCTTCTGCTTGCTGTTATCTGTTGAGTTCCCACCATTACCTATAGGAATTATCATACCTTCTCCCATGGATCCCTAGATATCAGGTTTATCCATAGTCACTCTATTCACCATCTCAATATAATCCATAATACAGAGCACCAAAATATTTTATCGAATCTTCAATCTCAGTCCCGATTCAAAGATGCAAGCCTTCAAGGATGCACTAGTTGTGACTTCCTGTGAAAAGAGCACTAAATTTATGAATTTACCTGTATAATATATGATATAGAGACAATCTTATTTTAGGATGAAAAATTCCGTTGTTTTCTAGATCTTGAATGTATGAGGATAAAATTTTTTGTTGAGAAATTCTTCAAAATCCTCCCATGTAAGGACTTCATCCAATTTTTCATGAACTGGTAAATCCCACCACTAACATGTAGGATCCTCAAGAATATACATATCCAGCTTGAACTTTAGCTCTAATGGTGTGCCAATGAATTCGAAGATACGATTCATCATACTGATCCACACCTCCACCTTATTGGTTTCAACATCACCCTGAAAGTTAGGTGGATTCCACTTCATGAACTGGATGGTATGATCCACATGCCTTGGATCATTCCTCTGGTTCCCTATACCCACCGCTTGAAAATATTTAACAATACTACAAACTAGCTATTGGTTCACCCGTGGTTCAGGTGGAACCACATTTTCCACAGCTTCTTCAGGTGGGTTTCGACGATGCCTACTGGGTTCCATTTTTTAAACCAACACCAAAATCTATAAATTTCACTATTTTGCCACTAATGGCTTATCATTTTAAATTTTATCACATCAATTATCACAAAATTGTTTTCTAAAAACAGCCTTTTTCTATGTTAAAACATTTTGAAACATTAATTCACGCCTTTAAAAAGGAAACCATTTTCAAAATACACCAAATATCCTCATTTCAAAATATTTCATTTGAAAACAATTTCTACATGTTTCAAAAATTTACACCTTGCACAAAATCATAAATAATTACTCCAAATTAAATATGTAATAATAGTGGGATGTCATTCCTCTACCACGCATACCATGGTCACCTCATTGGCTAAAACCATGACAATGAGATTCCAAGATCCTAGAAGTGTCTCCAAAAATGTATTTACCTAACACCATTGTAACTTGAAGTTCGTCATAAAATGGTTCGCTATATCCTTTTTTGTGATATGAATTTCATGTTCCAAAAATCCTACTACTATATAATATTTTATCCCAATGAATAGACAAGAATAAATTTCAAATCCAAGACCAAGAACACTAATGACCACTTGTTAGGAAATGACTGAAAAGTGATAAAAGTTTTACCTCAAAGGAAGGACCATACTCATACCATTTGTAATGACCCACCAATTACCATTGGATTGAGAGTACAAATAATCATTATTGGGCCTTAAGGGACATCTCCAAGATTCCAAAGGCTATAAATAAATGCCTAAGTGTTTCAAATACAAGTGGGGGACAATTTAACTTTTAAGGAAGAAACCAATAAACCAACAATACATAACCAAACCATTCATTACATGATGAATGAAAAAAAGAATGAAAAATAAACAACTTCATGTATCTCAAAACCACATCAAAGTTTCCAACAGTGGAAGACCAAAAAAGTATCAAAGTAAAGAGGGGATAAACAACTAAAGACTCTAAATAGACCACACGAATCTATTATCCACCAAATCCAAGCTCCACAATCACCAAATAGCCCAAGCATCATGAGGTAGTTCTAAAAATGTGGGAAACATTACCTTTTCCCCCATCTGAGAAGATAACATCTACAAAAGCACTAATGTGTCAAAGCAGGGATGAGTATAAAACTCAGTAGGTTTTACCCATTGAATTCCCTACTCACACCACTAGGATATAAAATTTATCGACATTTATATAAAACATTTTACATAAAACAATTTACCAAAACAATTTATAAAAAATTAAACATGTTCTAAAAACCATTACAACCAAGTGAAAACAAAACTAAATGAAACCAATTTTCAGAAAGTTATTTTTATAGGAAAATAACTAATCATAGCTTAAAACAAATTCTTCATATCATATATCATACCCATTCCATAATTCACTGCACACCAACACATGCATTCTACGTTTGATAGTTCCATACTCATGAGTGGTCTGTTGTCCACATACCTTGTGCCCTAATGACACACACACCCAATATAGGGTCACATCCCAAGTACCCAATGGTACTCATCCCTTCTTAATGTCCCCATTAGGCATGTACTTACACTAACACGATTTATGCCAAATATTTCCATTACCAAAATAAACCATTTCAGTAAAACTGAACTTTTATTGAAAACCAAAGCATAACCAATTTTAAGAAACATTTAATTTCAATAAAACAGTCAATTTTATTTAAAATATCTCATCTCATTTATGTTCCAAAAATCTAGAAAAATACCCCTTTTAAAATCCACATTTTAAAATCAAGAACCAAAGCACTCTTTCAAAATCCTAAATTTTTCAGATTTTACAACCGTTATTCAAGAAGGTTTCCAAAAAAATTTCAACATCAAAACCACAATAAATTAAACACGACACATTCAATTTGAAAGAATACAAATCAGGCTTACTAAGTAGAGTCAAAAAAGAATCTTTCAACCTTGATTTTTTTTATAAAATAGACAATGAATGAAGATTGCCCAAGAAAACCGGGTCAGTTCTACAAGAACACACTGTAGATATCTTATCATACCACTAAAAAAGAAAAACTTCATCATATATGGAATCCACCACCCTAGATATACCCTTAATAGATCTAGATATGAGAAACCAAGAGAATATGAGAAGTAGATCTACGTAGATCTAAGAAACCGATCAAGAACGATGGAGAACGATCACATACCTCAAGAATCCAACATTGATTCAACACGGGAAGCCTTAAGATCACATCTGGAATAATGGTAGAACCTTATTTATCCTTAGAATAATCAAAATCACAAGTTTGGGATGTTTTAGGGAAAAATAGGGAATTATGGAAAAAATGAGTGAGATCCTATTTTTAAGGATCTCACATTGACTCTACACACAATTTGACCACAAGATTAGGAAAACCGTGCACTAAACATGTGGTATCCAATGCCATAACAGATTCCCCTTGCATGTTATACCAAAATTTTCTCCAACCGTGCTAGAGATAATTCTTCAAGAGGACTACTGCAAACGGTTTGGTTGCACGGTTAGACAAACCATACGTCGTCCGTGCGACTTCCCTTTATCCCCAAAACACTTCCAATGTTCTCCCAACTCTCCCATATACCCCCATTACAATTAATATACATAAAAATCATCAAATAAAGGTTACATAATATAAGCTGGGGGTACTAAAATCTTGGTTAAGATCTACACCTCTTCTCTAAGAGACCTCCATTAAATTACCCTATAAGCCTTGAAAGATTAGTCTTAGGAGAAGACAAGAATATTTATAATGAAATTAAGTATTATATGAAATATTTTTACTAGGTATTGGTTAAAATATAAGGATAAAATTGTTTTAATAATGGAGGAGGATAGGTTCCCTTTTTTAAGTGCGGGGAGGGACACACATGGAATTTCTGAAAATATTTCCATTATATAAAGTCACTTTCATGGGAAAGTGGATCTAAATGGATAGATACTTAAATTTATTATAATATAAGGTTAAAATATATCTAAAAATAATTTTTTTATAGGTTTTTGTTGAAATTATATCCTTATCCCTTTTTTGACCCCTAGTAAATTCGTTTTAACCTTAATCGTGATAAAAAATTATTTTTACTATTCACTATGTAAAAAATAAAGTTAACAATATTTGATTATATTATTTATGATGATTATAAATATAGAATAATTTTTACCATATAAATTTTATATTGTTTTTATAATTTAATTTTAAATTACCACTCAACCCGCAATGAAAACTCATTTTAGAAAAATGGATCTTTAAGCATAAAACATAATTTACTTACATTAATTTACTTATAAAAACAATAAAATGAAATTTAAAATACATTATTGAATATATAATATATAAATTTCACTAAAATATTTAATCAATAAATATTAATTTAATATATTAATATAAAAACACATTGCGTGCATAGAAAAAGTTTTTAGAAAACATGTGTTTTTAAGATCAAAATCTATCTTATAAAAAATTAATTATAAATATGATTACTGTGTAATTAATTATATTATTTATAAATAAATTTTGATTAGGTTAATATAATATCAAATTCAAAACATAATGATATATTTACTTTAAAGGAAATGACTTTTTTTTTTCTAAAAATCAGTATTCTTTAATATTCACTGAGAAATATTTTTTTTGAAAAATACTAAAATTTAACCTTGAGATAATATTGTATTGATATTTTTAAAAATTATATTAATTTAATAAAAGATTTTTTTTATAAATGTTATAAATTAATTATAATGTTCATGTGCAAATATTCAATAAAAACATTATTTGAAGAAAATAATTTTTTGAAGCATAAAATGACTTTACTGAAAATTGAGTACTTATTTATTATGAATTAATCAATAAATTTGAATTATTAAAAAACATTATAGAAATATTTCATAAATTGGTTATTAATATTCAAACCATCATATTTAATATATTATTTATAACAATTTACCACCATCATAGTTCATATTGACTTGTGGTTGTGTGTAAGGAAATATATCACATATATCAAGTTTTATTTCAATATAAATACATATAAAATCATGGGGTGTTATATTATACCCCCTTAAAAAGACTTTAAAACTCTTCATTATATCAATTTTCTGCAAAAAAGTGAGGATATATCAACTTCATCACATCTTAGGGTTCCCATATACCATCATCAAATTTCTGATTCGTCTGAAAGAATATTAAACCGGTGAGTAGTTTTCTTTCATAAAAATTTATCTATATGAGATAAGATTAATATGATTTATTATTAATAGGAAAGATCATGATAATTTATTATAACCTATGAGTTAGTACATTTTAATGTTCATGTATGTGCTTCCTCTAGAGAGATATATAGAATACATCATGAACTTGAGAGAGATTTTGTAGGAGTGCTAAGTGATAAGATATAGTCCCTACTCGATCAACAATATCAAAAGGAGCAATATACCAAGGGCTTAAATTTACATTATTTCCAAATCTCATAACCTTACTCATTGTGAATATTTATAAGAAAACATTCTCACCAACCTTAAATTCCAAATCTCTCTAATAATTGTTATTATAACTCTTCTTTCAGCTCTGACTTTCCATGATGTGATGCTGAATTTCTCTAACCTTTTCTTACATTTCCTTAGCTATATCAGGTCCCAATAGATTTATTTCTCTAACATTATCCCAGTATTTTATATTTTTATACGTATTTCTATATATATAAATATATATATTCATAAGTTTCCATCTAAATGCTTGAGGGAAACCTATTTTTGTAAGAAAACTCAACTAGAGTAATGTGTTTATCCAAAATACCATTGATATCTACATAATAGGATCTAAAAATATCCTATAGGATTAAAATGGCACTCTAAGAATGATTATCTATCTAAGCATGACCATAAGTACTGAAACAAAAATATATATCTAGATCTTTCTGAATATTTTCTATAACTTCAATGTAACCCTCAGATCATGATCAGATATAATTGAATATGGTACCACATGTGACTTTACCACTTCATTAATATTTATCCCAAAAATATGATCAAGATAGAAATATTATTTAGTGTGAATTAAGTTCATTGACTTTATAAGGAAATAAAATACAACCCAAATATAATTATGACCTTTTGATGTTTTGGGGAGGTTGAACATGAAATATATGGTGATTTTTTCCCATTTACATTATGGAATGGGTAATAGTTATAATATCCCTTTATAATTCTATCTCATATACATAAATTACTAGAATACCAATCACTGAAATGCATACTATGTATTATCTCTCTTTATGTTGTCCCATAATAAATAATCTTTCATATCTCTATAAATCTTAGTACTTCTAGGATTAATAGAGAATGATGATCTATGAACTTATTATAATAGTTCCTTCTTGAAGACTATTATAGATTGGAAACATAATAGGTTCCCGAACCCTATCATTCCATCATAATCAAGGGTAAAATCATGAATAATTTTCACCACATTTTTAATCTCTAGATCCTTATTTTATTATCTTTAATATTTATATGAATATATGGTTGAATGCTCATTTTATAAATTTAATATTTCTCCCCTTCATTCAATATTTCAAGGTCCATCTTTTTAAAATGTATAAATTTTGGATATTTTGTAATACTCATCATAGATAATCTATGATGATTCTTTCAACTCAAATCATAATCCACATTCTTCACTTTCCAAGGGTAGTAGTTTATTGAGTAGTCATAACATTTAATCAACTCTAACCATCTTATTTGGTTCATATTAAATTATTCCTAAGTGAATATATAATTTAATATTTTATGATTAGTATATATTTCACACTTTTCTCCATAAAGATAATTCCTCCAGATATTTAATAAAAATATTACAACTGCTAACACCAAATCATGAGTTGGGTAATATTTCTCATGAACCTTCAATTTTTGTGATGAAAAATCTATCACCATGTCATTCTACATAAGAATAAAAACCGTCCCCTTGATGGATGTATCAATATGAATTATAAAGCCTTATCCACTATAGGTATGTGTGAGGATAGGTTTATTGACCAACTATCTCTTTAGTTCCTTGAAAGTTTATTCTCATTCATTTGTATAAATGAACTTAAGGCCCTTTAAAGTTAACTTGGTGAGTGGATTAGATAGACATGATAAATAATTCACATAGAATTTTAATATCTATCCAATCTAAGAAAACCAAAGTTTTCTATCATAATGGTTGGTTTGGGACAATGTTCTATAACTTCCATCTATGATAGATCCATCAATATACCCTCTATTGAGATTACATGAACTAAAAATGATACTTTATATAGCCAAAATTCACACTTCGTAATTTTTTCATACAACTTCTTCTTCCTTAGGGTCATTAGTATAGTTCTCAAATGATTTTAATGCTCTTTATTTATCTGAGAATATATACTAATATTGTCTGTTAAGACTACCATAAACTGATCAAGGTAATATCTAAAGACTATTTAATAAATCTATTAATATAAAAAGTAAATTAATGAGACCAAATGATGTAATTATAAATTCATAGTGTCCATAACTAGAATGGAAAACCATATTGCATATTAATTCCCTTTTGACCCTCAACTGATAATATCCATATTGAAGATCAATCATATAAAAATATTTAACTCCTAATAATTGATCAAACATTTCATCAATATAGGTTTGAGGATACTTATTCTTGATCGTGATCTTGTGTAGTTTCTCATAATCAATGCAATGTCTTCTTAATCTATATTTATTCTTAAAAAAGTACCAGTTCACCCCATGGTGATATACTTATCCAAATTAATCTACAATCAAGATTCTCCTAGTGTTGCTTCCTCACTTCTTACAACTCATTCGGGGATATTCTATGTGGAGTATTTGAAATAAATATAGCACATAGTATGAGTTTTATTGAAAAATAAAATTCATGATTTAGAGGAATAAAAGGAAACTATTTTGAAAATACATCAATAAACTCTTGTACAATAGGTATATCATAAATTTTGAGTTTCTCCCCAACCATCTGAGAAAAATACCCACTTTGAATACGATTAAAGACCCATTAAATGGATATAATTTCCAGGGTAATTTCATATTTCTCCTCAAAATAATATACAATTATAAGTTGGTTATAAATATATAATGTGACTTACCTTCCATATAAATTAATATTGGATTTATATAAATAAATAGAATTCATTCCCAAAATCACATCAAATTCAACTAGAGGAAGATTAATAATACTTTTAGGAAGCAAATTCGCAAAAAACTATAATTGGGAAAGAATCATATAATTGAGATGTGATCATTGTACCTTTATAAGTTTTTACTATTATTTAAAAATCAATTAACTGAGGGTGTAATATGATTTCCCCATAATTTTTTTAGATATAACATATTCGGTAGATCTAGAATCAAATAAGAATTAATAGTTCTAGAGTGTATGTAAGTGTACCTTTCACAACATTGTTATCTCACCCCACATCAACAATAATGATCACTTGATATTTCCCTTTATCACTTGGTGTAAGATTATATTGACATAGATCAGAATCATTAACCCTCTTATTCAACCACTAGTTAAAATAATTTCCATAATTATTATAATTATAATATTGGAGTATGGGTGGTGAATTTTGTGCATATTTTTATCCATTTTCAACACTATCTTATTTATTATAATTAATTCAATATTATACTTCTTCATTTCCATCTTCTCCATACTTAAAAAATTTATTATTCCCCTTAATACAGTTTTCTCCATGTTTTTCTCTACATGTATGGAATAAAGAAAAAATCGTCTTCTTCCCTCCCAAATTTTTTTTATTATAATATGATTTTAAATATATTTTTCTTTTATTATAAAAACCATTATATTTATGGGTGAATCCAATCTAAACATCCAACTTAATTACCCATAAAATGATTTAATTATATCAATGGATGTGACATATGGATAACAACCTTCAAATACTTGGTTTTAATCCATAGTATAATTGATCAATATTACTTTTTAGTTCAATAAAACACCACAAGCATACCTCAAAAATCTAGTAAAATTTTCGCCATAGGTACCAAGGAATTTAGCATCCTTCTACTTAAGATCAAATAATTCCTTATCCAACTTCTTGAGAATAATATAAAGAAAATAATTATTAAAAAATAATCACTTAAACTAATCCAAATGTATGGAAGAAATTTCTTTCTGTTCCCTTATATTCTTGATAAGAGTTGATCATTGATCTGATTTAGTTTTCAATTTATAAAATGTTAAGATATACTTTTCATTTTTCAATCACTAGAGAATGAAAAAAATCCTTTCAGTGGCACTGATCTAGTAATCAATAATTATTGGATCAATGGTACCACTAAAAGAAGGTGGTTATTTCTTTATAATGGACTCAATATCAAAATATTATTTCCTTTTCACATTTGGAAGATCAAAATGATTCATGGATTATGAAATTTGCGTAAGCGTAAAATAAATATTTTTTATTATGGCTCGCATAAAATTCCATTTATCATGGGTATAATCATTTCATTACCCATCAAATTTAGCGTTAACATAGTTCCTTATAGTTCCAACCATTGAATAAAAAAAAGCATAGATTGAGAAAAAATAATCATAGTGAAAAATTATATAATAATGAAAGTCATTTATAAGATTTGTATATCATGAGACCTTAGGATTAAACAAGGACATCCATGACATTATCTATATGAATATTACATAATGTATCTTAAAGAAAATTTGAATTAACCTAATCATATCCCCTAGGTGTTTCAAATTATCTGTGCAATAGGGGCCCATTCACCAAACACCAGAATTATGGCCAAGATATAATCGACCAACTCTTTTCATCATTATTAACCATATATACATATATTCCTAAACCATGTTCACTTGTATTATCTAAAAAAGTATGTATTTTATTAGGGAAACCATACTAATTTATTTACCATGAAAATATATTTTATCCTTTACTTAATATTATCATAAGGGTTCTCATTAACGTTTCCTCATCTTAGTTTCTGAATGGTACAAAACCTTGCCTCAGATACCAACTATAGAAACTCTTACTTTTCATACATAATATTACATTATTTTAGATGAATATTCAATATATTTCATAATAAAATATTCTTTTGGATAATAGAGGTTTAGTGTGTTTGAAAAAATGGACATGTAAAATATTGATATATAAGGGTTCTACATCATTTCCCATTTAGTTATTCACAACTAGTACCCTTATTATAAATTACACACTTAGAACCTTTCTCTATATCCTAGGGATGGGAAACCTAATAAAGGGTGGGATCAAATGACAATTAAGGGAAAACATAGTAGATATCAATAAATGATTATAAGTGAGCATAAGATAATCATAAGGGTATGAGATCATAAGTTAAACATTATAAAATCATACCCAACAATTCATATATGAAAATCATGAAACATGGTGCAAATATTTATCAATAAAAAAAATACATAAGAGTGAAATATCATCAATAATAAATCATGATCCATGAAAACATATCATAAGTATGAGACATAAGTTTTTTTTATACACATAATAATATAAAATCACTTCCTTAGTTAAGGCTCAATGTCAAGACTATCATAGTGGATTAGATTCACTCCATATTCCATCATTTCCTTAGTCAAGGTTTAATCTCATAACTATATTATTGGAAAGAGTACCTTACTGAACTAGATTAAGTCCCCATTCCAGTCCATATTTTTTCATGAGATATATTTCTTTACCAATTCATTTTAAGGATATATATTTACGGGTCCTCCCATTAAATAATGAGAACCATACATATATGTATGCCAGGATCATAAAACATTCATCATATCATCATATCATAATCCATTGAAGGGATATGGTTTCACAAAAAATTCATTATTATAATAATAAACCATATAAAAAAATAATAATTATGGTAAAATTGGATTACATCCCCCATTAAACCATAATAAACATCAAAGGATGTTGTTACTGATGAAAATACCTTTAAAATACCACTAGAATATTTCTTGAGGAAAATAATCTTTTTATTTGAAATTATATATTTAGAATCTAAAATTTTACAAAATATTAAGTACAAATTTTTCTTTGAAAGTAAAAAAAGAAACATATAATGTAATATTTAAATAAATTATCATTCATGATAGTGGGGGGAAGTCGTTCATGCATTTTATGTTAAAATAAAAATTCTATTCAAATTTTTAGTAAAAGTCAAGAGTAACACATTTGGAAAATGATAAGAGGGTTCATTTTAAACCTTGTCATTAAAATTAAAATATATTAAGAAATTAATTTGAAAATCACTGTATAGTAATAAAAAAATTTTTGAAACCATTTTAATGAAAATATGTACATGGAGGAAAAGATTCCTAACTAAAAGAAAAAACATGGACAATTATCCTTAAAAACATTCTTTCGGTATCTTGAGTACTTAAAGAGAGAAAAATTAAAGGGAAAAAATTAAATATCTAGAAATTACAAGAGGATAATAAAATATACAAGATTTATTATATATAAATCATTAAATTTCATAATTTTCTGATTTAATCATAAATAATACTGATAAAAATGACATTGTGACATAAAACCCTTACCTCAAGTTTGTATTACTTTATAATAAATCTAACCTAATATTTAAAAAATTTAAATTTATTACATTTAAATAAAAAATAATTGTACCTATAATACCATACATTATTTACTTATAATATCTTATCACTCCTTCATTAATAATATTTCTTTATCATCATCATTCCTGGTGTTAACTATTCTGTTTTCATGTATGTTTTGGTTAGACAGTTATGGTACTTATAATTTGATCATGGTTACTTCATATAGTTTTTTTAATCATTATATAAACATCATATATATATTATATACATATCCGTAACCATTTATATGAAATGGTGATGAAAAATTAATTACATCACTATATGGAGACAATAGTTCATTATATATGCACGAGTATCGATTCAATTTTCAATGGATATAACAAAATAAATGTAAATATTAATTCAACTTTTGAAAATAATTATTATAAAAATATATAAAATAATAACATTAAATATACCATAGTAACCAACCATGAAAGATGATGGTGGAAAATGAGTTGTATGACTGTGTGGAGGTGGTGGTCCATATGTACGCACAAACCATAGTTTCAACATCCATTAGATTATGAAGAGGAGGTAAATGTATTTTAGAGAATCATAATAACATATAATTAGATTTATTGTACATTATTAATAATTTTTTATTAATATAACTAGTTTATATTAGGTTTAAGAATAAATAAAATTGAAAGATCTTTGTTAAGATCTATACTAGTTCTTTGAGATACCTCTTTTGGATTACTCCTTAAACTTTGAAGGATTGGTATTAGAGGAATAAAAAAGATATATAACAAAGGGAATGATTTTAGGACGTTTTTTTATTATGTATTGTATGATCTATAATGATAAAATTTGTGAATAAGGGAGGATGATATGTTACCTTTTATGAGTGAGGAGAGATACACTTATGGAATTTCTTAAAAGATTTCAATTATATAAGGTCAATTTCATGGTAAAGTGTTTAAAAATGTCTATATATTTAAATTTATGATAATATAAGGTTTAAATATCTTTAGAAAAAATAATTATATAGGTCTGGATGGAATTAATTCCCTTATAACTTGGTTTAATCATCGATAAACTCATTTTAACCTTATCTATGGTAACCAAATTTTATATTTTTTACCATTAAATATGACTAAAATATAAGTTAAACCTATTAGATTATTTTAATAATTATGATTAAAAATATGGAATCCATATTGTTATATTGAATTTCTATAAGTGTCATAATTTAATTTTAAATAACCACATAACCCACAATGAAAACCTATTTAAAAATAATGAATCTTTAAGTATAAAAATTAATTTAATAATATTAATTTCATTGTAAAAACCATAATATGAATGTTAAAATATATTATAGAATATATAATATATAAATTTTCTTAAAATAAACAATTATTAATTATTAATTTAATTTATTAATACAAAACCACATAACGAGTATAATGTTTTTTTTGAAAAAATGTTTTTTATATAAAAAATTAACTTATACAAAAATAAAGTATAATGATGATTCATATGTAATTAATTAGATTATTTATAATTACATTAGTAAGAGGTTAATTTAAGATAAAATTAAAAACATAACAATACATTTACTTGAAAATAAATGATGATTTATTAAAAAATCAGTATTTTACTATTTATGGAAAAATAAACATTTTTCAAAAAATCATAAAAATTCACCCTCTGATAATATTGAAATTATGATTCTAAAAATTAAATTAATTTCCTCAAATAAAATTTCTAAAAATGTTGGAAATTATTTATAATTTTCTCATGGAAAAATATGATAAAAACCATTTTTGAAGAAAATATATCTTTGTAGCTCAAAATGACTTTACTAAAAATTGAGTATTTATTTATTATGAATTAATTAATAAATTTAAATTAGTAAAAAAATTTATAAATATTTTTCATAAAGTGTTTATTACTATTCATACCTTCTAATTTAATGGTGAGTTTATAAAGATTTATAATATCATGGTTCATATAGACCAAATGTTGCATGTAAGGATAGTTATAAAATACTTCATGTTTTATGTGAAAGTAAATACAATTAAAATATTGGGTTTAACACATAATACCAATTTAATGGATATTTTATAATGGTATACTATATTAAAATTCATTTATAAATGGGGGTTCATGTATCACAGGCTATCGAAGAAATTAAATTTATTTGAATAGAAATATGTCATAAAATCTTAGGCTGTAACATTTTACCCCACTTATAATAATTTTGAAATTGAAATTAATTAACTAAAATAAAAAAACTAAGAAATTTTTTATCTCACCACATCTTATGGTTCCCATGTATCTTTTTTAAATATATGGTTTCACTATAAAACTTTGACTAGTTGAGCGGTCTTATTTCACAACACTTTCTCTCTTCAATCCAGAATCTCCACCAGTTTTCCCTCATAAGAGAGATCCTGATCCAAAGGTATGACGTTTGAGTTCCGTGCATGTGAACGATCAGGTATAAACTTCCTTAAGAGTGACACATGAAACATATCTTGAAATTGAGAGATATTCTATGGACGAACCAAGAAATAATAAACTATCTTGATACGATGAAGTATTTCCATGGGATTGAAACATATAGGGATAAAATTTCCCTTATTTAAAAATTTCATAACCTTAGTCCAAGGAGATGTTCCTATTCATACCTTGTCACCAACAACAAACTATTGATCTCACTGATAATTGTCAACAAAACTTTTATGTCTACTATGAGCTTCACTAATGTGAAACTAATTAGTTGTAACTGTCTATTTTCATTCCATTGCTAGTCCATGTCCCAATTTCTTTCTTTCTCCAACTTCATTCTAGCACATTGGAGTTTAGATCTTCTAACCATAGTGGGCTTCATATGGAGCCATATTAATGCTCAAATGAAAGATATTGTTGTATAAAAATTATATAAAAGGAAGGTGTTGATCCAAACCACAGTTAAAATACATAGAGAGAGAACTCAAAATGTATTCTATTGTTTGAATGATACTATCAGTATAACCATCTACCTGAGGATGATATGCGGTACTAAATATCATCTCTATATCCAAATCCCAATGAATACTTCTGAAGAACTTTGAAGTAAATCTAAAATCTCTATTAGTTATAATATAATGTGGTACTCCATGATACATTACCACTTACTTAATGTATATCTTAGAAATATGATCAAGATGGAATATTATTTGTTAGGTAATGAAATGCATTAATTTAATAAGTAAATTTACTATGAATTAAATAACGTTGTTCGATTTAAATGTTTTAGGGAGTTCAGTGATGAAATAAAGGGAAATATTTTCCCATTTTCATTCTAGTATGGGTAATGGTTATAACATTCTATTAGAATTATTTATATTAGACTTAAATTTTCTACATAATAGTCATCAGGATACATACTATGTAGTATACATTTTCATGTTGTCCCACTAGAAATAATCTTTTAGATATCTATACACCATCATGCTTCTAGGATGAATAGAGAATGATGAACTATGAAATTTATCCAATAGCTTCTTCTTCGTATATTTTATTAAAAAAACATACTCAGTTATTGAACCCTATCATTCCATCATAATCAAGGTTGATCTCAGGATCATTTCTCACCTTATTATGTTGTTCCACATCCTCCTTTCATGCCTCTTTAATCCTTACATGGATGAATTTTTTATCATAAATCAGTTAAATATATGTTCTTTCCCCTTTACTCGTGATTTTAAGATCCGAATTCTATAAATTAGTTAATATAATATATCTTCCAATCCAAATTATATAAAAACTAGCATGGTATTTCAAACTCAAAGCATTATCTACCTTGTTCACTTTCCCAGGGTGGTAATATATTGAATAGTCATAATATTTTATCAAATCCAACCATCTCCTTTGAAACATATTCAACTATTTATTCATGAATATATATACATTTGGATTCTATTATCGATATATATATAACATCATTCACCATAATTATAATGCCGCTATATTTTCAATGAAAAAATTACTACTGTTGTCTCAAAATCACGAGTCAATTAATTTTTCTCATAAATTTTCAATTATCATATGGCATAATCTATCACAATAACATTATACATGAGGAAATATCATAGTCCCTTATTTAACATGTCACTAAAAATCACCAAACCTTATCCACTGTAGGGTAGCGTAAGAACATGTGTTCTAACCAAACTTTTATTTAGTTCCTTGAAAATTTATTTACATTCATCTTTCCAAAGGAACTTGAATCCTTTATTTGTTAAATAGGTGATTGAAATAGATAGACATGTGAAATTACTCAAAAATAATTGATAATATCTAGACACACTAAGAAAACAATAGATCTCAGTCACCAAGTTCGGTCTAGGATAATGATCAATAACTCCCTTTTTCATGGATCCATCTATATACCCTTCCTGAAGATTATATGACCCAAAAATGAAACTTTATATAGAAAAAAAATTCAAAAATAGTAATTTTTTCATAAAAACTCTCTTTCTTTAGCTACTTCAGTACAATCTTCAAGTGATCTCCATGGTCTTCCTTACTCTTAGAGTATATAATATTATCATATATAAAGACTACCACAAACTGATCAAGGTAATCTTTAAAGAATCTATTCATTAAATATATAAATATGGTATGGGAATTGGTATGACCAAATGGAATCACTATAAATTCATATTTTCTATACCTCATAGAGAAGACTGTCATAGTTATGTCTTCACTTTTGACCTTAAATTATTAGTATCCAAATCAAATATCAATATTGAATGAATATTGGGATCATTATAATTGATTGAATAAATCATCATTGCAGGGAATATGATACTAATTTTTAATTTTGACATTGTTTAGTTCCTAATAATCATTACAAATTCTCATTGATTCATCTTTCATCTTAAAAAAGAAATGTGACACCCAATGGTGACACACGTGGCTAAATGAATTTCTTATCAAGATTCACCTGGAGTTTCTTCTTCAATTACTATATATCAGTTTTGGCCATTCTATATAGAGTCTTTGAAATGGGTGTAGCATCAGGTATGAGTTTTATTGAAAAATCTAATTCACACTTGGGAGGAATAATAAGAAACTCTTATGAGAAAACATAAAACAATTCTAATACATTAGGCATATCTTAGAAGTTATGTTTCCCCCTAAATATTTAAGATAAATACCAAATTTGAATAGGAATTAAGACCCATGTAACATATTTAATTTCCATTAGAAGTTCATATTTATCCTCATAGTAATAAATAATTTCAGGTTGGTTTAGAATATCAAATTTCACTTCTAATACATAGAAATTTACATGGGATTTATATAAATATATACAATACCTTCCCAAAATAGCATCAAATTCCACTATAGGGGGAATAAAAAGCTTTATAGGACTCACATTCCAAAAAAATCAATCAGATAAAATTTAAACTTGAGATGTGATCATCAAACCATTAGGATTTTTCCATACTAATTCAACATATAATCATTTAGGATGTATTGTGATACCCTTAGAAATTTTATCAAACATAGAATATGTCGGAGTTCGTGCCCTAGAACCAACTACTTTGTACTTTATTCATTAATAAATACCTTATCACATCTTGATTGTTCTTCTACATAACAATTCATGTGATACTATCCCAAGGATAGATATTTCATTATAGGTTCATAGTGGATCACTTATATGATGAGAACCCAGAAGTTCCATAAAAATGTTCTTGAATATACGTTCTAGGGCCGAATGATGTTATTTTAGGGACAAAAATGATACAAACCATTAGGGGTGAGGTCTCATTAAACTTTGAGGCACCTTCTCATGGTGTGAGCCCTTGGTAATGTCCAGGAGGATATTATAAGAATGAGGCCCATGAGTAGGAAATCCACATTTTATAGTGTAATTGGTTTTTCCAATCTGAAGATGTGTGTATTGGTCATTAGACTTTAAGATTATTATTAATTAGTATTACAACTCACACACTTAGATGTATTGACGAAGACTGTGACGACACACTGTTCACAACGAGGTGGGATATGTTGGTTGCGTCATGAGTAATACAACATTAATAGATAATGCGAGGACAGATTTTTACCTTCTATTCCATAATGGAAGTAGATATCTCAGGCCCTTTGATTGAATTGATATAGCCTAAATAAATCCATGTCCATGGTGAAGAATGGGAAATTTCAATTCTTGAGTGTTAATGAATGAATAATCGAGCACATGGGTCGATAGCACTAGCCTACAACATGCTATATTTGAGATATTGAGACAAAGGGATTATATTACTTGGTAAGCGTTCGTAGGAGTTGACACACCATTGCGGTGTTAACTTCTTTCCCTATGGGTGCCTTGGCATGTTGCTAGATTCTAACCTTGGACTTTAGGCATGCTCTACCTAATTCCACTGAGAAAGAGGCCTAGAGGTTTACACACAAAGTGTGTCCTAGTATCTCAGTTAAATATTAATTTAACAAGTTAAATAAATATTATTCCCAACTACGGTTTAATAATTATTTAAGGACGCCTGACCACATTTATTTCGACACTAGTTATTCGAGAGAATATATTGTGGGAGAAATAATATATTTATTAGTGAGTACTGTGTTGAAATTTATTTTAGAAATAAATAACCATTATTCAAGGTCTAATAAATGTATTGGAGGAAATAAATAAAAAAGGAAAAATAAAAAGTGCTCATCGTGTATATTAAATATACACGCTGTGTATTGTTTTTTCTGGGAATTTATGAGAAATAAATATTATTTATTTAATTAAATAATATTAGGTGTAATTCACTGGGCTCATGTCAGGTAATAATAATAATCAACTGTTATTATTAGAGATGGGGTATTACTAAGAATTAAATGAAATGAATAAATTCATTTGAGTAATTAATTCTTTTTTATTCTATTTAATTAAAAATGAAAATTATATATTTACCATTAGCCTAGAAATTTTTTTGTGGTTGTGCACAATGGATTTAAAAAATCTCTCAAGCCAAGAGATAATTATTTTTCCATAGAGAATGCTCTCAAGCTATGAGAGACAGATCCACCTCCACCAGATCAAGGAGATCGAAGGCGGACATCGCAAGTGAAGGCTCTTCCATGCTAGCATCTGGAGATCCATTTGGTGATGTCCAGAGATATTTGGAGCATGTTTGGATCCCCACTAGAGTAATCCTACAATTGGATTCTATGACACAATTAAAGATCACATCGAATCATGAATAGAAACATCAATGAAGAAAGAATTCCATCAAGGTAATTATTTTCATATAATTAAATTAATTATTTCCAATATATGATGATCCTATTTATGGTGCTTGGACTCCACTCTTTATTTTTCATTATTCATTCTATTATGAAGATCTGGTGTTTTATTATCATGAAAGATCTTGGATTGATCGTTGTTTATGCTAAAATTAAAGTTGGGTAAATCCAATAACACGCTTCCACTGTGCCCGAAACCAACAAGTGGTATCGAAGGGGTCATATCGTTGGTTATAATTTTTTAGGTTTTTGTGGGAGATTTACGCATTTAATAATTTATTTGTTTCAATTATAGTTAATTTTCTTTAAAATCAGAATCTTGAGATCTGTTCCTCCCCTCATGTTTCTCGTTTACCTCATAGAAACAAATTTTTCTTTTAATTTTGATTAAAATAAAATAGAGGATCTCATTTGGAGGTGCCAAACATTCCTACCCACACAACACAAGAACACATGGTGTGTATTCGAAAGTACACGCCGTGTATTCTATGTTCAATGCATCGGACTAGTCTGCCAAATCAGGCCGTATTTTGGAGTTTTCCGAAGTCATAAATGACACTGTGTGTTGACCACGAACAAGTGGAACACAATTTCCAGATTACACACTGTGTGGTCCACTGAACATGATGTGTAGTCCCTTCATGCTATGGTTGGACCATGTACCCCATACACAACATTCCTGGCTGGAAACCATGTAATTTGGATACTACATGCCATGTGTCCCACTGAACACGCCGTGTACTCTGAAATTTTCTGAAGTACATCTACACGCCATGTCCCCATGCATGTACTTCGGATAGACGGTGAACAAAAGTACACGTCATGTAGTCAGAACTACACAATGTGTACACAAGAAAATTACGTAGATTTATTAAAATTTATTAGTATATTATACAAACCCTTGAGACGTGTACCATAGTGCTGGAATAAAGTCGAGGCATAACACATGATAGGTGTTATATATATGTGTGTTTAATTTAACATATTCATAATGTTCATTTCTACTCATTGGGTAGTTATGAACGGGAATTCACTGGGTTGACTCCAAGGTACAAGTTATGTATAGAGATAATTTTAAATGAATTTATTTTTTTAAAATTATGATGGACGGGAATCTCAAGGAAATTAAGAAAAGGGTTTAAGATAAAAGTATTGATTAATTAGAGATAATTAATTGATTCGAGCGTGATTTATCATAAACAAGAATGATTAAATAATTGAATGATAGTTTTATTTATGTGTAAATATTGTTTCATGTATGGATGATCATGAGCTAGACCGTGACCTTTGTATGTGAATGGTTTCTTTTAAAATATTTATTTAAATTAAATTTTTTGGCCTACGAGCCTTCTGCTCATTAATATGTAGGGCCTGCACACCCAAGGTTTCATTTATATATAAACACTTTTTTACCCCTCACCTATGTGTGAGATAAATGAATATGTAATGGATAGAGCTCCCATGCTAGTGGAGGTGGCTCAAGTCAGGAACCAAGGTGAAACCAATCCAAGGAGATACAAAGGTGGACAGATGGAAAGCAGTAAACACGGACTCGAAAGGTTCAAAGTGTTTCTCCCCAAGGTCTTGGATTAGTTTATCAACCACTAGATAAACTAACCAATAAAAAAAGATCATGATCATAACATTTATTTTATTTATGTCAGTTTCATGGTTTATTTATTGTGGGTGTGTTATCACGATCACACAATTAATGAGTTAAACAAGCATGCAAGATGGAACTAAAATAAGACTAGCTTATGCGTAAATATTATCTTAGACATGGTTAATCACATAGGTACATCCCAATTAATATTATCAATCATGTAATAAAATATAATAAAATTTAAATTTATATATAAGGATAAAATACCTCAAAGAAATATTAAGTCGGTATGGCCTTCCATAATCATGGTTAGAATCGAACCATAGTTCAAAGTGCTTGACCAACCTTAGTTGGGGTGATTTCAATTATCAAGAAATTCTAAATTATAGTTTTTGGGTTGAAACGACTTGGTTCACATCAAGGATTAACTGCCATAACAGGACTTGGTGTGACTAAGAGGAAAAGGTTGAGAAAATCCAATATAATGGGATTTCATGATTGGGGAGTCCACTAAACCGATCAAGGAACTGCGAGTTAATGCAGTTGGAATTTGGAATTCCTACCTAAAACCCTTTATGTTTCTTGACCAACCCTATTTGGGATAATGAGAAGGGAAATATGGATCCTTGACACTAGAATACTCAGGGAACATAATATTCTAAATTCAATGTTGAGGGCTATTGGATATCGATAAAATAGTGGGAGACTAATAATTATTAATTTATTTATTTGTCTCAGTTTTATAGTAAAGTAATAAAACATTTCTCTTCTTAATTTGTAGAAATGACCAGAAAATGACTTCAAACATATCATTGTGAACCATACTTGAGAAAGAAAACCTTCTCACCGGCATCAATTTCCAAGAGTGGGAGAGGCGTTAACACATCAACCATCGCCACAAGAGGAAATAGTATGTGCTGGAAGAACCTGTTAAAGTTGTTCCTAGAAAAGTGGATAGTGATGAGGAATTATCTCTCTATATGAAACATATGGATGATTCCACAGATATCCAATGTTTCATTCTATCAACCATGTCTAATGACCTCTTGAAGAAACATGAAAACAAGGACGCGTATAGAATGATGTCTCACCTTAAGGATCTCAACCAAGAGAAGGAGAGACATGAGAGATATGAGAACTCCAAAGATTTTTTTACAACTAAGCTTGGAGAGTCTGCACTAGTTGTTCCTCATGTAGTCATGCTTATTGGCTATATTGATTGCCTGTACATCTTCAGGACTATGATCCCAGATGATTTCCGTACAGATCTCATCCTATCATCACTTCCCAAGACCTTCTCTATATTTATTTTCAAATATAACCTGAGAAAAAATAAGAAGAGTCTATCAGAACATCTGACCATAATTCTCCAGGTAGATAAGAACATGGGGTGTGAAAACCCATAGTCCTTATGCTGAATAAGAAAAGGAAGGACAAGGCAAAGGGGCCAATGACTTATAAATAGATTAATTCCCCCGAGCATCATCCCTCTAAGAAGTGGAAGATCTAAAGGCAGGGAAAGGAGTGGGAGGAGGTATGTTTTTCATGTGGAAAGCAAGGCCACTGGAAGAGGAACTACACCCAGAAGCCTGGGGACACTAATGGTGCATTCATTATCAGGTGTTATCTTTCTATTTCTACACATTGCGTATTAGATACATCTTGTGGGGATCACATCTGTAATCAAATGATGGAACCAAGTATATTTAGAAAGATTTCTAGAGGAGAGGTGGATCTTCGAGCTTCAAATAGTGAGAGGATGGCTGCGTTAGCCATTGGTGATTACCACCTCTCATTACTGACTTGGATGATTGTGGTTTTATATAACTGTTATTATGTGCCTAGTGTTACCAAGAACATAATTTATGTATATTGTTTAGATATGGATGGAATTATTTTCATGTTTGGAAGTAAGGGTTGTCTATTTTATAAGAACAATGTATGTTATGGTATGGAACATTTAAATAATGGTTTTTGTGTATTAAATTATGAAAACCATGTGTTGGAAGTCAATAACGAAATAGAATCACATGACTCATACATCACCAAGTTGTGGAATCACAATCTTGGTCATGTAAATGAGAAGCGCTTGAAAAAGCTATTCCAAGATGGCTATTTAGACTCTAATGAGATAAAACAACTTAATAGATGTCCTGATTGTTTATATGGTAAAATGACCAAGCTACCTTTTGTGGATGGGGTGAAAGGGCCACATAGCTTCTAGTATTGGTGAAACCAGATGTGTGTGGACCATTTCTAGGAGAAGTTAGAGGTGGATATTATTACTTCATTATGTTTACTAATTATTGGAGTAGATATGGCTATATCTACTTGATGAGGTATAAGTCAGATTCCTTAGAGAAATTTAAGGAATTCAAGAATGAAGTAGAGAATCATCTTGGTAAGAAGATAAAGAATATTCGATCGGATCGAGGGGGAGAATATCTGAACCAAGAGTTCATCAATCTTTTACAGGAGTCTAGGATTCTATCTCAGCTCACTCCTCCTTATAAACCACAGTGGAATAGTGTTATTGAAAAGAGGAACCAAACCTTTTTGGACATGGTGGGGTCGATGATGAGTCATGTAGATCTTCCATTATCCTTTTGGGGATATGCATTACAGACTGTAGCATACACATGAAACCGAGTACCAACCAATGTGGAAAATGGAATTCCCTCCGAGTTATGGAATGGAAAGAAACCCATTTTTTTGCACACATGTGTATGGGGATGCGAGGAATTTTTTAAGGCCTTATCAGAAAACCAACTAGCACCCCTGGGCTCGAGTTGTATCTTTATAGGATATCCTAAGGAAACGAAGGGATATTACCTATATAACCCTTCAGAAAAGAAAGTGACTATCACTAGGAAAGCCTTCTTTCATGAGAGGGATCACATCCTCAAAAAGAATAGTGGGAGAAAGATTGACGTTGATGAAGTCAATGCTAAAGATACACATGAGTTGGTACAAGAACAATTTCCATAGGTCCCTATGGAAGAGGTTCCAAAAACACAAGTACTGTGTAGGAGCTCAAGAGAGGTAAGAGAACTAGAGAGATTTGGTTTCCTAGTCACCGAGGATGGTGAATAATTATTGTTGGAAAATGATGAACCTATCTCCTACAAAGAAGTAGTAGAAATCTCAGAAGCTACAAGATGGCTAAAAGTTATAAATTCTAAGATGGATTCCATGTATCAGAACCAAGTCTAGGTTCTGGTCGATGAGCCAATTGATGTAAAGCCTGATAGATTCAAATGGGTATTCAAGAGAAATTTAGACATGGAAGGTCAAGTTAGCACCTATAAAACTATTATAGTGGCTAATGGATTTAGACAATTTCAAGGAATTGACTATGATGAAACATTATCACCAGTTTCAATGTTTAAATCTATAAGAATCATACATGCCATAGCATCTTACCATGACTACGAGATTTGAAAAATGGATGTCAAAACAGAATTACTTAATGAGAACCTTTGGGAAGATGTCTATATGACACAACCATAAGGTTTTGTGACACCAGGTGAAGAAAAATGGGTTTTCTAGTTTCATAAATCCATTTATGGATTAAATCAAGCATCCAGGTCATGGAAAATTCAATTTTATGAAGCCATAAAGTAATTTGGTTTCATAAAGAACAAATGTGATCCATGTGTTTATAAGCGGTTTAATTGGAGTGTGATCATTATTCTAGTAGTATATGTTGATGACATATTGATTATTGGAAATGATGTACCAGCCTTATAGTTAGATAAGGAATGGTTGAACAAGTGTTTCTCCATGAAGGACTTGGGTGAGGCATCTTACATTGTAGGGATCAAGATCAATTGTGACAGAACCAAAAGGCTTCTTGGACTAAGCCAGGGTACATACATAGACTAGATACTAATGATATTTAGTATGGGACAATCCAAGAGGGGATTTGTTTCAGTGTCACATGGCCTACATCTTTCTAAGAAAATGTGTCCTCAGACACAATAAGAGAAAGATATAATGAGTAAGATCCCATACGCTTCGTCTATAGGATCCATCATGTATGACATTTTACGTACCAACCTTAGTGTTTCCTATACACTGAAGTTGGTAGGCAGATATCAAGAAGATCCAGGAGAACAACATTGGACTAATATTAAGACTATCCTTAAATATTTTAGATGAACTAAGGATATGTTCCTGGGGTATGGAGGAGACGATGAGCTTATCATTAGAGGGAATGCTGATGCTAGTTTTCAGATACATTAGAACGATATGAAGTCACAATCTGGATATGTTTTCTATCTCAATGGTGGAGTTTTGAGATGGAAGAGTTCAAAACAACCATTTTTCACAGATTCTACAATGGAGTCCGAATATATAGCAGATTCTGATGCAACCAAGGAATCCATTTGGATTCGGAACTTTGTCTAGGATATTGATGTGGTTCCTAATAGTAAAGATCCTATCATGTAGTATTGTGATAATATTTCAGTGGTGGATCTTGCAAAAGAACCAGAGTCACATCAACACCCAAAACACATACTCTATAAGTATCCCCTTTTGTTGGATTTCTATCAAAGGGGTGAAGTTGCAGAAAGCAGAGTGTCCATGGAAGAGAACGTGGTGGACCCCATCACTAAAGGACGATCTCAGTAGAAGCATGAATATCATGTGAGATCTAGCAGGTTATAGGTTGTTAGCATTTGGCTCTAGTACAAGTGGGAGTCTATTGGTGTTGGTGCCCTAGAAACAACTACATTGTACTTTATTCTTTAATAAATACCTTATCACATCTTGATTGTTCTTCTGCGTAACAATGCATGTTATAATGTCTTAAGGATAGCTGTTGCATTAAAGGGTCATAGTGGATCACAACTATGATGATAACCCGGAAGTTCCATAACACTATTCTTGAATATATGTTCTATGGCCGGATGCTATTGTTTGAGGGACACAAATAATACAGTCCATTAGGGGTGAAGGATCATAAAACTTTGAGGCACCTTCTCATGGTGTGCACCCTTGATAATGTTAAGGAGGATATTATGAGAACGAGACTCGAAATTTGGAAATCCACATTTCATTATGTTATTGGATGTTCCTATCTGCAGATGTGGATATTGATCCTTAGACTTTAAGATTATTATTAATGGGTATTACAACTCGCACACTTAGATGTATTGAAGAAAACTGTGACGACACACTGTTCGCATCGAGGAAGGATGTGTTGGGTGCATCAAGAGTAATACAACATTAATAGATAATTCAAGAAAGGATTTGTCCCTTATGTTCCATAATGGAAGTAGACATCTCATGCACTTTGATGGAATTGATATAGCCTAAATAAATCCATGGACCAGGTGAGGAATAGGGAAGTTGAATTATGAAAAGTCAAAGAAAGAATAATCCAACACATGGGTTGATGACACTAGCATGAAACCAACTTGATTAGAGATATAGAGACAAAGGGATAATATTACACGGTAAGCGTTCGTAGAAGGTGACACATCATTGCAGTGCTAACTTCTTTCACTATGGGTGGCTTGGTGTGTTTCTAGATGCTAACCTTGAACTTTAGGAAGGATCCGCCTAATGACACTGAGAAAAAGGCCTAGAGGGTCACACACTAAGTGTGTCTAAGTATCTCAGTTAAATATTAATTTAACAAGTTAAATAAATATCATACCCAATTGTGGATTAATAATTATTTAAGGATGCCTGATCTCATTTATTTAGACCCTGGTTATTGGAGAGAATATATTTTGGGTGAAATAATATATTTATTAGAAAGTAATGCAGTGATATTTACTTTATAAATAAATAGCCATTATTCAAGGTCTAATTAATGTGGTGGAGGAAATAAAGAGAAATGGAAAAATAAAAGTACACACTGTGTATATTAAATATACACGCCATGTATTTATTTTTGGAAATTTATGAAAAATAAATATTATTTATTTAATTAAATAATATTAGGTGTAATTCGTTGGGCGCATGTCAGGTAATAATAATAGTCAACTATTATTATTCGACATGGGGTATTACTAAAAATTAAATGAAATGAATAAATGCTTTCGGGTAATTAATTCATTTTATTATTCAATGTAATTAAAAATCTAAATTATATATTTCTCATTAGCCTAGCCATTTTTTTGTGGTTGTGCACAATATATCTGAAAAAGCAATCAATCCAAGAGAGTATTCTTTTTCCACTGAGAACACTCTCAGGCTACAAGAAACTGATCCACCTCTACTAGATCAAGGCGATCGAAGGCAGACATCGCAAGAGAAGGCTCTTTTGTGCTATCACCTAGAGACCACTTAAGTGAAATTCAGAGATACGCGGAGCATGTGTGGATCACTGCATGAGGAATCCTACAATTGGATTCTACGAAGCAACAACAGATCACATTGGATCGTGACCATAAAAATCAACGAAGAAAGAATTCCATCAAGGTAATTCTTTTCAATTAATTAAATTAATTAAAACCAACATATGATGATCCTATTTATGGTTTTGGGACTCCCCTATTTATTTTTCATTGTTTATTATATTCAGAAGTTCCAATGTTTTATTATCGTGATGGATCTTGGATTGATCATTGTTAACGCTAAAATTAAAGTTGGGTAAATCCACATATGCCCTTCCGCTTCACCCAGAACCTACAAAAGAGTGGGTAGAACTAGAATCAAATTAGAAATTAGTAGTTATAGATTATATGATAAGTGTATCTTCGACCAATTTTCTATCATACACCATATCAATAATAGTGATATCATGATATTTCCTTTTGTCTCTATGCATAAGAGATTTTTGACATTGATCATTGTCATTAACACATAGATTGAAGTACTGGTTAGAATGATTCCAATGCTACATAATTTTAAAACATTATAGTGTGGGTGGAACATTTTATTGATATTTTCATTGTTCCTTTCATTGAATTTACGCTTAACAACTCTTTGTCATTATTTTTCTCAATTACCTTGTTTTCTGCAATTAAAACATTTAAAATTCCGCTTAAGATAGTTTCCTTCCTGACTTAGAGCGAAAAGAAAATATCATGTTATTCTTTCTATGATTTTTATTATTATAATTTCCTTCAAATTCCATATTTATTTTTTATAAAAAAACATGATATTGGTGGGTGAACCCAATCTTCATTTGAACTTTAATATCACATCAAAGGATTTATTCATATCAACTAAATTCCCTTACAACTAATTTTATTTATTGACTTGGTTATAATCCACCAAAGAAATTACCAATATTACATTTAGGATTGATGATAATACTAGGATATACCTCAAAAGTGTTTTAAAATTTTCTTAATAAGTACGAATAAATTCATCATCCTCCTACTTTATCTCAAATAATTATTTCTCTATTTTCTTATGATAAATACGAGGAAAATAAATAATTGGAGAATAACCTTCTAAACTCATCGCACACAATAGATTTAATTTATTCCTATTTCCTTGAATTCTTAATAAGTGTCCACCATCAATCTGTGTCACGTTCAAAGTAATGAACATCCAAAATATCTTTTTCATGTTTTAAAAACATGATAATTAGAAAAATATTTTCAGTGGTAGGAATATTCTTCTTAGAAACTAGTGTATTAGTGGACTCACTAAATGATATAACATGTTGCCTCATGAAGGAATCAACCAAATATTGTTCCCTCCTTTTCTCATTTGGAATCACGATATCATTCGTAGCTTGATAAATTTATGTAAGAATAGAAACAATATTTTTTATTTTAGATCCCATAGAACTCAGTGTCTTAGGAGAACAATCAAAGTATTATACATCACATTCATCATTAACATGGTTGTTTTTGGTTCCATCCATTGAATGATATGAAAAAATATAAGTGTGAGAAATAATTATTATAGTGAGAAACCGTATAATTTGGGAAAAAATTTATAGGATGATTTATTCATGACACATTATATTCAATCTATGACACTGTTGGTTTAACCTAGGCCATACTTTGTTATATTATATTTAAATACTTTATAATAGTTCACTAGAAAAATGTGTGTTAACCCAAACATAACCCTAGAGAGTTTCAAACTAGGTGTGTCGTAAGGGTTCATTAACTATGAACCATAATGAGGTTCAAGATACACTAGAAAAACTTTTTTTTGGCATTATTACCCCTTGATGCGTCTATGCCAAATAAAATCCACCTATAGTGTCCAAAAATTTAGGTATTTCTAGGAAACCTATATAATTTATAACTCAACAAAACATTAAGTTTTTATCCCATACCACTATGAAAAAACCCATAATATTTTATTGGAAAGGGTCCCATCGCAAATAGTTAGTTATTTTCAATGAGAATAGGTATCCCATTGAAAATGGTTTGGCGCACACTACATTCCAAACCGCAGGAAGGTTATTTGGGATGAGTGGTTTTCACCCATCACAAATAACCTTCACAGGGTTTTAGTATTTTCAATGGGTCTAGTTACAAATAGTATCTGTGATGGGATCTGTCATAAATACCCTTTTTAACTGCCACCCTGTAATTAATAAGGTTTTAACATTTGCGTCAGGTCCCGTTGCATGTAATTTTTTTGTGACGGGAGTTATCACCATCGCAAATGCAATGTCGGTAGGTAGGTATTTGCGACGGTTCCCATCAAAAACAACTTTTTTAACCACCACCCCGTAATTAATAGGGGGTTAGTATTTGCGACGAGACCCATCACAAATACTACTTTTTGTGATAGGAATCCCATCACAAATAATCTCGTAAAAAATAATCTAACCTATATATACCCCCATCAGTTTTTTTCATTCATATCTCTCTCAAATCCCCTCTCTCCTTCTGAATTCTCATATTTATCTCTCAATTTTTTCAAAAGTTTAAAACTTCATATCATTGTGATTTTCAAGACTTATAGGATACAAAAGATCTCATTTTAAGGTATTAATCTATTGCTTCTATATTTTTAGTTAATTTATTAAATTTTATGTTAGTTATAATTATTATTAATTTTCGACAATTGAATTAAATTAGAATTAGATAGTGTTATGTTTCATTATTTCTTTTTACAATTATGTTGCTTCATTAGTTATAAATAGTAATAAGTAGTAATAAATAGTAATAAATTGCAATAAGTTAAAATAAATAGTAATAAATTGTAATAAATAGTAATAAATAGAAATAAATAGTATTAATTTGTAATAAATAGTAATAATTAGTTATAATTAGTCATAAATAGTAATTGCTAGTAATAATTAGTAATAATTAATAATAGTTAAGAATAAATAGGAATAATTAGTAATAATTAGTAATAATTAGTAATAATTAGGAATAATTAATAATAATTAATAATAATTAATAATAATTAATAATAAATAATAATAAATAATAATAAATAATAATTAGAAATAATTAATAATAATTTGTAATAAATAGTTATGTTTTTCATAATTAGTAATACTGAGAAATAATTAGAAATTATTTGGTATAATTACTAATAATTAGTATTAAATAGGTATAATTAGTAATAATTAGTAATAAATATGTATAATTAGTAATTATTAGGTATAATTAGTGATTATTAGTAATAATTAGGTATAATTAGGTATAATTAGGTATAATTAGTAATAATTAGGTACAATTCAAAATAATTATGTATAATTTGGTATACCAAATATTTTAGGAGACAGGCGTGCCTGCTCCTAAAAATTTATTAAAAATACAAAGATGACAAAAGAAATAGAAAATAAATAAAAAAAAAATGAAAAAATGGGGTCATACAAAGTAACATTCCCTCATCCAAAAAAGAAAACTATAAGTCCCAATGGGTGCATTCCAATAATCATGATCAGAGTCGTCAGCATCACCAGCAATTTCCCACTTTGATTGGGTGTGGTTTTGTTGGAAGAGCACAAAGTACTTTTCTTGGAGCATTTTCTACTACATGGTGAGACCTTTATAAGAGGATATAGTAGAGTGACCACACCCACCCACAAAGTCACCACATCCTCAACAACAATTTTTTGGAGGTTGACCCCACTACCATGTCATGGCATGTTGCCAAGCCCCTCCCGACTCTTCCCTCATAAAAGTGATATCAAATATTTTTCCCTCCCTTTGTTACACAAAACGCCCACACAGTAGAGAATCAAAGGCATTCACCACAATCTTCATATCATAATTAGGGGAAAACTTAGCTTTACCCTTCATCTGTTCTTTGGCCAATTCCATGTGAGATTATTCTTGAATAGCATGCTCTAATCCATCTGACTCAATGTCAACAACAATATGCTCCAGATCTACTTTTGAAGGAGGGTATCTACTTCATTATCAACAGGTTCTTGCACACTACAATACATTGTTGGAATTCCTCCACTGTGCTAGGAGGCCTCTTGAAGAACACTCTACATCACCCCTAGGATGCAATCTGGGACACACTTATTTGGATTTGGAGAAATTCTTAGCACCTCCCCATGACACCGAGCCATGCCCAAGGGTCCACTGCCCTGCTCACCCTACACCAAGGGAGTGAATGAGGTGCATGCATGTAATCCAGAGATTGGATCTGCCTCAACATATCCTATTTATAGCTGAGTGACAACGGCTAAAACAATCACAACGTCATTTCATATTTTCCTTAGTTCACTTGGAACCTTGGTCATGCCATCAATAGATTCCAATTGTACTACTTCAAAAATCTGTGCCCAAGATTTGGGAGACTTTATACTAGTACCTCTAAGATTATGTTGGCAAGACCCACTAGCACCATCCCTCTGACCCAAAGCAACCCCAATGGCATCACAGTGTGACCAACTAGCAGGAGAACATCACCAGTAGCATTGTTCAGTGAGAGACCATCTTTCCCAAACTTACCAGCGTTCCCACTTCCCCTAAAGACTACTTGTCCAGGATCCTTTTGACTATTGAAAGTTAAGCCTTTAGATTTTTTAGATTATGAGTTGACATCATGCCACTCTTGCATAAAAAAAGTCACAAACAATCAATATTCTACAATTCAAAATCTCATGTCCAAAGACCTTACATTCTCTATAGAATTTAGGAACCTTTTCATATTCAATACTCATTAAAATCTGTTCATCATCACAAGCAAGCAAGATCTTGTCAATTATAATAGAAGATAAATATGCCTCAACTAGAATGCACACAAAGTGACTAAATCTTTCCAATTTAGTTACTTTATCCATTTTGATTAGAACCCCAATTGCCATTGCAATGTCTTGCAGAATCCTAGGGTGCCAAAGTAGCCAATCTAGACCATAGACTGTGACCCACAGCTGCAGAGATGAGCATCCAATCTCCAGAGGATTGAATCTTCAATCCCACACACGGATGTGAAGAAATCCTTGTTTTAGTGCAATCAAACCTAGCCCCTAGGCATGAGATTTCATTTCCTCAAAGGGGAGAAGAAAGTGGAAAAAGCATCAACCAAGATAAATACATTTCCAATCCATGAACCCCCCAACTGTGAAAGGCCGATCAACTAGATCTCTGATTTTCCATGGCAGCGACCCCTTAGGCAAAATCAAATGGGAAATTAAAGAAGTAGGTATAATTAGGTACAATTATGAATAATTAATAATAATTTGTAATAATTAGTAATAATTTATAATAAATAGGTTTAATTACTAATAATTAGTAATACTTATTAATAATTAGTAATAATTAGGTATAATTAGTAATAATTAGTAACAAATAGGTATAATTAGTAATAAATAGGTATAATTAATTATAATTAGGTATAATTGTGTATAATTAAAAATAATTAGGTATAATTTGGTATAATTAGCGATAATTAGATATAATTATCGATAATTAGGTATAATTAGTAATAATTATGTATAATTTGTAATAATTAGATATAAATAGCTATAATTAGTAATAATTGGATATAATTAGATATAATTAATTATAAATAGGTAAAATTAGTAATAATTAGGAATAAATTGGAATAATTAGCTGTAATTTGTAATAAATAGGTATAATTAGTAAATAAATAGTAATAAATAGTAATTAGTAATAAATCTGTATAATTAGTAAATAAATAGTAATAAATAGTAATAATTATTAATAAATAGTAATAAATAAAAATAAACAGTAATAAATAGTAAAAAATAGTAAAAAATAGTAATAAATAGTAATAAATCATAATAAATAGTAATAAATAGTAATAAACAGTAATAAATAGTAATAAATAGTAATAAATAGTAATAAATAGTATGAAATAGTAATAAATATTAATAAATATTAATAAATAATAATAAATAGTAATAAATAGTTCTAAATAGTTCTAAATAGTAGTAAATAGTAGTAAATAGTAGTAAATAGTAGTAAATAGTAGTAATTAGTAATAATTAGGTATAATTAGTAACAATTGGGTATAATTAGTAACAATTATGTATAATTAGTAATAATTAGGTATAATTTGTAATAATTTGTAATAATTAGTAATAATTAGTAACAATCATTTATAATTAGTAATAATTCGTAACAATTAGTAATAATTAGTAATTAATAATAATAATTAGTAATTATTAGTAATTATTAGTAATAATAAGTAATAATTAGTAATAATTAGTAATAATTATAATAATGAGTATGAAATAGTAATAAATAGTAATAAATAAAAATTAATAGTAATAAATAATAATAGATTATAATATATAGTAATAAATAACAATGTATAGTAATAGATTGTAACAAATAGTAATAGATAGTAATAAATAGTAATAGATAGTAATAAATAGTCCTAAATAGTACTAAATAGTACTAAATAGTATTAAATTGTAATTAATTTCAATAAATATTAATAATTAGTAATAAATAGTAATAATTAATAATTAATAAAAATAATTAGTAATAATTATAAATAAATATATATTAATAAATTATAGTAAATAATTAGTAATAAATAGAAATAAATAGTAATAATTAGTAATAAATAGTAATAAATAGTAATAATAGTACTAAATTGTACTAAACAGTACTAAATAGTAGAAAATAATAAAACTTATTAGTAAATAGTAGTAAATAATAATAAATAGTAGTAAATATTAGTAAATAGTAAAAAATAGAAATTAATTTGTATAATTAGGTATAATTAGGGATAATTAGTAATAATTAGGTATAATTAGTAATAATTAGTAATAATTATTAATAATTATTAATGATTAATAATAATTAGTAATAATTAGTAATAATTAGTAATAATTAGTAATTAATAATAATAAATCGGTATAATGAGTAATAAATGGGTATAATTAGTAATAACAAGAAGTAATTAGTAGCAATTAGTAGTAATTTTCAATAATTAGCAGTAATTATCAATAATTAGTCATAAATAGATATAAAGAGCAGTAATTAGTAATAAATAGCAGCAATTAGTGGAATATATGAATAATTAAAAAAATCATTTTTGAATCTCATTGTTCTTATATCAAATTATTCATAAAAAAATATTTTAATTTTTTTAGAGAAATATGGTATAAGGAAGTCCACAATAGTCATTATTAGATGATAATACATGGATAAAACAATATAAGAATCCAAACATTTCTTGTATAAATCCTACATATATTGAGATTGTTAAAACATTCTTATCATTTATATCATCAAAATTAGAATTTTTTTTAGAAGGGGTAATTAAGTGTCTATGTAAAAAATGTGGCCTGAGGACATTTGACACATTTGACATCATTGGGGTTATCTTTTGAATTTTTGGTTTTCAAATAGATTATATTTTTTAGTATCAACATGGTGATCGATGTTCCATAGAAGATACTAATAATTTGGTTCTGGATCCATCACGGTTTAAAAATTTAGTACATGATCTGGAAGGTCTATAATTTCAACAAAATATAACTCAGGATGATATTGATTTAACTCCTGAGATGGAACCATATCAGTTTTATGAGTTATTGAGTTCCACTAAAGAATCCTTATATCATGGTTTCAAGATAAGAAAATTTGAAGCGGTTGAAAAATTTATAGCTATTAAATCTAATAATAGATTTTCAAATAACTATTTTGATCAGATATTATGTTTTGTTAAATCACTATTACCTGAAGTAAATGTGTTTCCTAAAAATTTCTATGATAGAAAGAGGTTGGTTTATAATATGGGTCTTTCTTATCAGAAGATTCATGCATATTCAATTGATTGCAACTTATATTATGGTGAAAATGAGTCATTAGATAGTTTTCCCACATGTGGAATATCGAGGTATAAAGAGGATCAATTAGGTAATTATATATTGATTCCTATAAAATAGTTGAGGTATTTCCCACTTACACCAAAATTAAAATGTTTATTTATGTCTCAGAATATAGAAACATTGATGTCAGGGCACAAATTGAATAGTTCAAATGTTAACAGCCTAAATCATCCCTATAATAGTGATTGATGGAAAATTTTTGACCAAGTACATCCGTATTTTTCTTTAGAAGCCTAAGACACGTGATTGGGTCTTTCTACTGACGGTTTATATCTATTTGGTTCTTACGCTAGTCAGTATTTATATTGGAATATCTTTATAACTCTTTAAAATTTACCTCCTTGTATGTTGATTAATGGGCCATATATATTTTTGACCTTTCTAATTCATAGAAATACTAAAAAAATATTGATGTTTATTTGAAACCAATGATTTTGGAATTAAATTTATTCTGGAGTAATGGTGTCTATGCATATGATGTTGTTGCGAAACAAAATTTCCTACTGAAATCTACATTGATGTAAAAAATTTGTGAATTCCCAGCATATGGCATGTTTTCTGGCATGAGAACACATGGTCCAAAATCATGTCTATACATTATAAGATAGAACAAAGCATTTATGCTCATCAATAGAAGAAAACCTTGTTTTTCGACTATCATCGCATATTTTTTCCAACAAATCATTCTTTTTAGAGGATCAAATATCATTTTAGAAAAGGAAAAATTGAAAGTTATGGAAATACAAAAATTATCTTAGGTATGAATTTAAAACAATTACTCTCTTAATTATCTCTCATACCTTTGTACTAACTGTAAACTAATAGAAACTTGATTTCTTTGGAAAAGAATAAAATTGGATAAAACAGAGAATTTTTTGGGATTTTCCATATTGGTATGATTTCTTGGTCTGTCTCATCTTAGATGTCATGAATATTGAGAAAAACTATTTTTATAATATATTTTATACATTTTTGGATACACCAGGTAATACCAAAGATAACATAAAGTCATGTTTAGGTCTGGCCAAAATTTTCAGGAGACCAGAACTTGAACTGTTTAAAAATGTCAGATCATAGAAGTTAATGAAGGAAAAAGAAGATTATACAATTGCCAAATAAAATCGATTATTATTTTTTTAGTGGATTTTAGATTTGAGTCTTCCAGATGGTTATACTTCTAATTTGGGAAGATGTGTCTAAAATGGTCATATTACTAGATTAAGAAGTAATGACTGTTATGTTATAATGGAAAGAATTATACTAATAAGATTAATAGGTTTTTAATTCTATGATTTGGAATGTGATAATAGACATAACATATTTTTCTGAGACATTTGTATGGTGACAACGACTATGATTCAATAAGAAGATATGAAAATGATATGGTTTTAATTTTATGTAAACTAGAAAAAATCGTCCTGTCGACTTTCTTTACCTAAATAAGACATTTGATATTCCATATGAAACAAAATGTGGAGGTCTAGTATAGTTCCAAGGGATGTACCCATTCAAGAGATGCATGAAAAAATTGAATAAAAAAGTAGGTAACGAAGCATTGGTTGAAGGATCAATTACAGAAGCTCATTTATAGGGGGAAATTTTTTTTATGCTCTCATTATTTTCAACGGGAATATCCCTCAAAAAACAAAATGCATGGGCCGTAATGGGAGAAATGTTAATAATGAAATGGTCAATCAATTATCAATTTTTAATCATCCAGAACTTTTCTTTGGTATAGTTCATGGACGATGGATTTCAGATGATAAAAATCACAGATCTCATACATATGTTCGACTCAAATATGAAGAAATTACACCATTTGTACTATGAGTTGTCCTATCAGTTATTATATAATATTTATTATACCAAATTATTATAATCTTATTTGTTGGTTATATTATAATCATATCAAGAAAAATCTTCCCCAAATTACAGTAGCGTCTCTTGAATAACGTCAACAAAATAATTTTTCCTACTGGTTTCAAAAAATGGTGACATAAATTCTTTATGGTTTAACATATAGAATCAATTTATTACTTCTATATTGATAATTGTTTAAGAAATTTTTAGGTAGCACAACATTATGATAAAATTGGTAATCGATTGTTTTTATTTAGTATCTCACCATCAAAAATGGTTAAATATTATAATGAATATGTGTTGAATGGTTTTCGATTTCATATATGTGCATATGGGGAATAACAAAAAAAATGAATAGTGTTTTTTTCTTAAGAGGACCTCATCATAGAAAAATTAATGTTGATTTTTATAGAATTCTGGAAGGAATTATTGAACCATGTTATCTAGAATATAATTACATAATGATGTTTAAATGCCAGTGGTTGGATATTGAGAGAGGCTTGTGTGTTCATACGAGCCATGGAATCATTGATAAATATAAAAGTCTTATTGCAATAAATGAACTATTTTTATTGGCTCATTAGAAACCAAAAATTTGTTTTGAAAATTACCATGATACTTCAAGATAGATGGGTGATTGGTGGAGCATAATAAAAATTAAACCTCAGAAAAATCAGTTTATTCAAAGTGAATGTGGTTTCGCTGAAGCGAAAGGAATTGAAACTTTTTAATAGACTACTCTAAATCCATATTTTTCATGGTGAGACTACTCTTATATTGACTATAACACCCATTAGTTAAGGTTTGATGGTGAAAATGATGTTAATGATGTAACAAATGAATTTTAAATGAAAATTGACAATGAAACGGAAAATCATATAGAAATTTCAAATGATGAGGAGGAATATGAAGATATTGGCACTGCCAAATATGAATATGAATATGAATATGAATATTGAAATAGATTAAAGATTTTTATAATCATATATAATACATACATTTCTATATAATAGTTGTTTTTAACTATTTCCCAATAGTAGTCATTTTGTGTTTTAGATGGAATCAGATCTATTTCATGAGTTCGAGGAGGGTGGTCTACCAGATGACAAGTAGGATAATGGATTATCTAATCCTGAGGCTGGTGGTGGTTTGGTGAGGAATAAAAGGGTGCATGGTCTTGCGTGATTGATGATTCCTAACCCTCCCCAAGTGACATCCACTACTTAGCTTTGATCCATGCATAAAAAGGTATGTTTCCCTTTATATTTTAGTTAGTTTTCATTAATTATAAATATTTTATTTATATACTAATTATTTGTTCATTTGATCTTTTTTTCATTGATTTTTGCATATAGCTATTGGACATGGGAGTGCTATATTGAAAAGTTATTTTTCTAGGGGAATGGGTTACATGAGATTAGATTCCCATAGATGTTCAGCACTGCATGTTAGATCATTGGATGGTATGTAAATAATTAATATTTATTTTTATATTTATTTAATTAATATATTGATATTATCATTTTTTGTAGATTTTATGGTATCTCATTGATGAGATAATCCTTGAATCTATTTGGAAGTCATTGGAGGGCTGTATGCATGATCGTTATCGTTAGTTTTTTTTTCACAATTTGAGGAGGAAACCAATGAGGAAAGCAGGAGTCATAGAGTTGGACCAGTCTTGATTTTCCCATTGACATGATAACATTTCATCTCAACTTTGGGATGGATTATGTTCGCACTAGATGGATGTTCATTTTCAGAGGATATAATCAGTAGGTCAAAAGAATCGGGGGAGATAGGATGTGACATATCGATCTGGTAGTCATATATTCAGTACGCATAGGGAACATATGTTAAGTACCATTTTTAAATTATTTTTTATAAATTTAAATTTAAATATTTTATTTTATATTCAAATAGGTAGTTGAACAACCCTATATTATGGAGTTCGATGTTTATAAGAGTATATACAATGATCCTATCACATGAGTGATTAGAGGATATCTCCAACATCAAATTGTGGTCAATATAATTTCTTTTTAAGTTTTAAAAATAACTAAAAATGATACTTTAACTATTTTAATTTGAAATTGATGGAGTCATATGAGGCCTAGATGTCTCAGATAAAGACCAAGAGTCAGGCCAAAATTTATGATTTGACTAGTGTAGCAAGATTTAATGAGGTATCATGAATGCAGACGACCCACTATGACTTCGAGAAAGGATGAGTTGTTGGTATCAGCTCCCAATTGATGTCTGAGAGTTATTAGGGTACCACTAAGATGGTGGAGAGTTGGTGTAGAGGAGACCATGGAGAGTTATCAACAATTTATACATAGTATCCGGAGTAGCTTCGAGCTTAGGGTGATCTTATAGAGAGTATACATTGGGAGAAGGAAGAGCTCCATCGATAGCAGTAGAAGCAACAGGGGGAGATGTGTTGGTAGTAGCAGTAGTAGCAGGAGCAGATGATGGAGTACATGCGACATTTGAATAATGGTTTAGAGATGAAGTTACCACCACCATCTCCTATAACTCTTCCTCCTCCTCTAGAAAACTCCCCCCCTCAGTGATGAATTTAATTTTTTTATAAAACATTTGAATGTAATTTTTTGTAATATTATATATTTACATTTCTATATACTGTGTTTTTATATTATTCAAAATATTACAATTTTTATTTTTTATAATTTATTTAATTAATTAATATTTTATTACTTTATTACGTTATTTATTTTTTTATTATATTTATTATTTTATCAAAATTAAAATTAAAATTATTATTTTATATACAAATTTTCAAATATTGAGGTTTTTATTATTATACAATTTTTTGTAATAATAATAATAATTTGTTTAATAATAATTTATTATTAATTTTATTAATATTAATTTATTATAGTTTTTTTTATTATTTATTAATTTATTAAAATTATTATTTATTATTATTATTATTATTTATTTATTTTTGGAATATTGAGGTTTTTATTATTTTATAATTCATTATAATTTTATTATTATTAATTTTATTAATATTAAGTTTAATAATAATAATAATAATAATATCATATTATTGATAATAATAATATAATAATAATTTATTATTATTTTATTATTATTATTATTATTATTATGTTATTCAATTTTATTAATATTAATATTATATTATTATTTTTTAAGTAATTTGTGCTGAACTCATCACAAATAAAGGTTTTAAAAAGCTCTTAGAAACTATTTTTGACGGTCCATCGCAAAAAATACTATTTAGGATGCAATTTTCAACAATGGGGTATTTGCGATGGGACCCCATCACAAATAGTCTGATTTTTTGTTGTGTATTTAGGATTATCCCCAAGGTTTTCACCATGGTTCTCTAATCCCAATATCAAAAAATATATAAACCTTTCTCTGATACTAACTAAGGAGAGTTAAAAAAACATACATAGATATTACGTCATTTTAGATGAATATTCATTACATAATATTACGATCCATGCCATCATTATAATGGTTTAGTGTCTTTGGATACTAGATACATAATCATCTTATTTCATGAAATATATTCAACTTCCCCCCCCCCCAAAGATTTCCTCACAAAGTACAATTCTTAGAAATTCCCTACATAAAACATTTATTGATAACCTAGGTAAATGAAACATAAGAAAGGGTGATCTTAGATGCCTAGTAAGGGTAAAAATAATAGATATCAATCAACAATCATAAGTGAGCATAAGAGATGCATAAGGGTACGATAACATGATCATAGCTTATAATAATTATACCCAATCAATCAAAGATCATTAATTATAACTCATGACATAAGGCTTTGTCATAACAAAATTCATAAGTTATAAGTATGCAGAATCATACATAACTAATCATCAGACATGAAAACATATCATAAGCATAAGATATAAGTTTTTGGCATACAAATAAGCATAAAAACTCATTTCGTTATTCAAGGATCAATACTAAGACTATTATAGTGGATTTTATTCACTCACTATTCTATCATATCCTTTTTTGAAGATTAACTGCCATGATTATCATCGTGGACAAAGTCCCATCCTATACTAGGTTCACTCCCTATTATAGTTCTTATTATCTCATGAGATATCCATATTTACCCAATTTGTTATAGGGATATATAATCCTGATCCAACTCATCACATAATGAAAACCATATATATGTGTTTTATAGAATCATAAAAAAATCATCATATCATCATATCATAACCTGTTGATGGGCCCAATGGGTATTTCTATTTCACTCAGTTCAAATAAAAATAAAAAATTGACAAAAACTCAAACTATGGAACTTAATTAATTAAAATATATCATTAGGAAAGTCTGAGGTCAAACCCACATAGATGGTGAATTATTTTATTTAGGATTTCGAAATTTTTATTTGTTTAAATTTAAGAATGAAGTGAATAAAACATGGGTTGAATGATTTGAAGAATGTAAAAATTGAGAGAAAAGAAGATTTATTGGTTTGAAATCTTATTTGAAATGAATGCTATCATTTTTTAGTTTTAGGTTTTTGGTGCAATTGGATTTTAGAAAATAAGATGATTAATCCATGTTTGGTGTCAAAGTCAAGACGAAGTGGATCCAATGGTCATGGTATCCCCTCAATGCAACATTCCCTATTTCCCATGGTCCTATAATTTAGGGTTTTACTAAATCAATTTTGTCTCAATACTATATTTAAACTATTTTACACTAAATTCGACAATGGCCATTATTTATTTAGGTTAATGAGTTTCACAATTTAAAATGTTCCATTTAGATTCAAATACCAATGTTTATGATAAAATTTAAAAAATGTATTGGAAATTTATTAAAGAAACGGTGGAAATATAAATACATGAACAAAGAAAATGGAATAAATACAACAACACCTCCTCCATTCAGATATATGACCCTAGAACATTAAAGTTTACCCCCTCATCTTAGTGATGAGATAATAGTAAGTAAGGATGAAAAGAAAAGAAATAATAATGAGAAAATGGAGATGAACCAGTGAGGACCCTACAAAATGCAGCTTCTCGCTCCAAGCATTGGTCTTTAGGATCCCCCTAACAACATAATCCTAGTCCCATATTTACAGACTTCCCTAGGGGCTGGGTAGCATTTAACGGAATTTATTATGGGTTAAAAGGTGGTCATAAGTGGTCCTCGAGCCATAAAATAGGTCAAAACCAAAAATATGTTGAATGTAGACATTATTGGGCTTTCCACCATTACACATCATGTAAATAATACATGATGTATAAATGTTTCACCATGTTTATGTAATTTATGACCCAGAGGATTTCTATGAATCCCTGGTATGTCTCTTGGAGTGAAGTATATGAACCATGCCATGACAAAAGTTATTTTCATTCCATGATATTTTCCTCCACTTCACGACCTATATTTATTTTAAAACTTGCATCAGTTAATGACATGTACTTATTACACAACATGAAAAGTCAATTTTCAGCTCCGAAATCATCTTTCCTCCATTATTATTCAGTTTTGTGCCCTATAAGTGCTCAAGGATCATCCATATTTGTGTAAAAACTTACTTTATATGGATATCATGATCACTTCCATCCTTTTTCCCGTCTCTTATAACTTATATCTTCTTGAAAAATATGACGAAAACATCTGGTGTGTAGGAATGCATTAAAAAAACAATCAGAATAACTACATTTTAATATAAAAAATGTATAAAATAAAAAAATTATCAAATTCCCCACACTCGAATTCATACTTGTCCTCACGAATGGAATCTCAATATATTACAAAGGGCATTCCCCTTAAAATTATTGAAATTTAATTTCTATAAAATCAAATAATGAAATATAAAGATAAATGTTTGAGAGTGACACATAAAATATTTATTAACGCCTAATTTTTCAAAGAATACAAGTCAATCATGTATCTTACTTTTCCCCTTTGAGATAACCAAGACTTTTAATTCATCTGTTTCCATTTTTAAATTCATTACTAATATGATTACCCTTTGTAATTTTCATTATATAATTTTTTGTTCTCATCATCACGGTACAAATGAATATAGTGATGCACATAAATCAAGAACACGTATCTTACCAAAGGCTTTAAAGTCATCTGGAAAATCCACCGCATAAAGACAATATCTCAAATAATCATGAGGGATTCACCATTTAGGATCAAACGATTCTGATTCTTGAGGAAGATATGTAAATTATGTAAATAAAGGCTCAAGAAAGAGGTTTGTCTCTAAATTACCATGCATGATAATAAAAAAAATTCAATTAAAGTATCCACTTTCCCCAATATCTTAGAGAAGGATCATAAAGTGATGAAATAAAATAAATTAAGTACCCTATTCGTATTATATTATATTTTTTTAAATTTTGATTGTTATGCTGGGGAAAAATCTCATAGCCACTACCCAACCCCAAAAATATCTCCTCAAGAAACTATTTATAAGAGTTATAAAAAGTTGTCCGGTCAAGAAATAGTAGTTTCTGAATTTCCATAGACACAAATACTTGTTTACAAGAGGGTGTGAAATAAATAAAATGATTGTACCTTGCCCAAATATTAGGAAAATTCCAACCACGCTTATTTATTATAAAATATGCATCTCTTTTATTAGTGACCACGTTCCCCACTATTTTTACCAACAATCATGAAAAATATTTTGAGCAAGGTATGAAACGATATGATGATATTATAAAATGGGTCTTCCCTAGACATATTGTTCACTAATTTTATGGGATTTAAAATTAATTAATGTAAGGTGGGTTAAGATAAGGGCTAAATAAATATGCATTAATCATATTAACAATGATTCTATTTAGTCATAGATTTGACAAGATGAAAATCAGGATCAAGAAGATAATATTCTGGAGTTTCACAGAAAATAGACTATAGAAAGAATGAGAAATATTGGATCAGTGGATGTATTGGGAATGAGATTAATGATTGGGAAAACTAATCATGGAAATGCATATGAATAATTAATTAAATTAATGGTAATATTAGAAATTCAAAGCATGGAAAAATATCAAAAAAATCTTTTAAATGATTAATATGATCCTCAAATCATGATTTTTTAAAGTCCTAATCCATATTCATATCCTTAATAACTATTTTAGCATTCTTCTCATTCAAATTTATTTTCAATGAAATTTAAATTCATAGCATTTTAATTATCCTTAGTAGTTTATATCTTCTAATTCAGTTGATTAAAGGATGAATCAAATGTGGGGAAAGGAATTTGAAATTAAATCTCTAAAAATAAAAAGTTGTTAATACAGTAAAAAAAAATTCTAAATTAAAATTGTTACTTCTATTTTGAATGTTTCTTTGATGATGGCAGGTTATGTTCTACCTCGTTCCATTTCATGATGTGTATTTCCTTGGATTCATGACATGAACGTGATTCACAACAAGTATTGTTCTTGAAACCTCTTCTTATGATTCCTACTTCTTACTACCATTGTCTTCATGGTATTTTGAATTAAAAATAAATAGGTAAAAGAATAGACCATTATAAATATAATTTTAAAATATTTCAAGCGAGTGAATATGCGCCTAAGGATGATATAAAAAAGAATATAAAAAAATTGGGTTTCCTTCCAGAAGAAATTTTTTTTACCATATTTGTCTTGACCTTAACTTCTTTAGATTAATCTCAAGTTATAATTTTTGAAAAGTTTTTACCTTATAAGGGTCTATAAATAGTCTCAGTTGTATCCTATACATGTAGACTAATCCCTATCCTTCTTCTTTAAACATCTTAGTTCTTCTTGATGGAAGAGCTCACTTGATCTCCATTGGACCAAGCCCCCATTTATTCATAAATACTGATGAACTAAATGGAAGGTCATATACCATTCATACCTATTATCCTTTATCAAATGTGGTGGAGTCATCCCATACTCTTGTGTTAGTGGTCTGACCCTTCCACTTCACTTTCATCTTTTCAATATTTTTATGTTGAGAATCCTATTTTAAAAAATAACTATCTTTTGTATCTCTTTAATTTCAATGAAACCATAAAATTCAAATGTTTTTATTATCCAAACTAATTTTATTCTTGTAAATCACAATTCTTCATTTCCTACTAGATGTTGTAACTTACTTGTTCATATACAATTCTCAAATAGAGTTCTCAACTTTAGACGTCAATTAGAGCACACCCAGTGGCTAAAAATGGTCTCCCCAGAATGAGTGGATTTCAATCCAATTCCATATCCAGCATTAATAAGTTTATGTGAAAGTATATTGTTTCAAATTTTATAATAATATCAACAATAATTTCTCAAGGTATTTTATAACTGGGTCAACTAATTGACAAAGTACATTCACAGGATTCAGTACTCCCCGTCCCAAAATCTTTAATGTCATGTATGACATGATATTGAAACCTGCAACTAAATCAGAAAAACATTTTCCAATTTTTTTATCCCCACTCAATATGGGAATAAATAATATACCTAGATCTCTTTTCTTATTAGACAGGTCCCTCGATACCTTCACTGAATACTATTGTGTGAGTGGAAAGGTGCTAATTTATTCTATACTATTCTTATTAGTAACCATATCTTTAATGATTTAACCATAGGTTGTCATGTTTTCAAGATCCTATATAAAAGAAATATTAATATGCCATTTTCTAAAGTGTTCCAGAAATTTAAAATTCTATGCATTGTTCTTTACTTGCACAATTTGTTCTAGAAAAATAAGTCTTGGTTTATACTATGGTGGTTCTTATTTTTATTGTTGTTCCTTTCTAGTTTAAACAACCTTTTCAATTACTTACACTGATTTTACATCATTATGTTCTATAAATTCTATACCACTTCCTTATGTATTCTTCCCACTTCTAAAAAGTACATATGTTAAATATTTATGTGGGTGTACATCAAGGAACCATGGTAGTAATCCTATGGGTCTCTCTCTAAGGTGATCCGTGATATGTTGAAATTGAACCTCCATATTCTATAGTGATTACTTCTAGATTTCTGTGTCCTACTTTATTTCCTTGAGTATAACCCCAGTTGGGGTCATGAATTTAGCCAACATTTCTTCCAATGTATGGACTCAACTCATTAGTGTGGGCCCTTGGGGTGCATATTATGGGTACCCTTGTGGCCATTTTTGATATCCTTATCATTGTTTTAGTTGAGTATGCCAAACCTAAGACTGATTACCATGATTACAATCATCAAATTTTTTTATCTTCTATAAATTAACCTTGGGGTTTTTTCTACTATACCATCATCATAAAAATATTCTCGGTTAGCGATTCCATCTGTGACACCATCCAGTAATTATTTGAAATTGTGTGAAAACTTTTTCATTATTTCCATTTTCCATGTCACTAGAAACTTTTTCTAAAAATTTCATGAAACATGTTTTAGTTTTCTTCAAGATAATTCATTATCAGTGATCCTCCAGCTGCAATGTTAATAATTAATCTGTTTCCCTATGAAAAAAAATTATAAAATGTTTGGATTAGTGGATATATATCTATAACCTGATGGGGTCATTTTTTAGTCATATATTTAAGTTATTCCCACGAATATTATAGTGGTTCATCGTCAAATTGATAGAATTTTAGCATGTTTACCCGTATGTACATTTATTTTGATGGTGGGAGGAAGCGGGTGCGGATGTTCCTAGCTATATCATCCCATAAAATGATGTAATGTGCAATAAGTCTTTGGATTCAATCATGATATCCCTCACATAAGAAAAATATAAAAAGACAGAGTCTTACAAAATCAATTGAAATATTATAGAATTGAAATGTGTAGAAAAACTTAAGAATGATTCTAAGATGAGCACTTGTATCTTCATGTGGTAGTCTGATATATTGATTGATGTTTTTGATTATCAAAATTATTGTAGTATTGACCTAGAAGTGGTTTGAAGAAATGATAGGTTCCAGGATTCTCGATTATAATATTGTATTTTATGGACACCAATATTCTATGAGCATTTTCAGCCATGTATTACTTCAAAGAACCTTAATATGTTGGTTGATTTATGTGACCACAATGGTCATAGTTCTTTTACTCTCTAGAATTTGTTTAGAATGTGGGTGTACTTGATAATGTCTTTTCTCTTTTCTCGAGTGCTATAGTTGTGCATAAATAATTTCAATCTAAGAATTTAAGCACAAAATAATCAGTATAAAAATAGAAATTGAAATGAAGAATAAAAATAAAAATAAAAAATGAGAACCTAAAAACTAAAAAGAAACCATCCCTGGAAACAACAGCAGTTTTGATGGGCCTAAAGGGATTCTTTATTTCCATTGAATCTAATAAAAAAAATTATAAAAAATAATACTATAATACTTAATTAATTAAAATATAGTATTAATAATGTTCAAGTTCAATACCATAAATATGGTGATTGAGTTTATTTAGGTTTTCAAAATAATTTATTTTCTTTAATTAAACAAAGTGGTGAAGAAAAGATGGGTTGAATGATTTAAATAAAGTGAAAGATGAAAGAAAAGAATAATGAATGTTTTGAAATCATATTTGAAAGGTGTTCAAAGGTTTTTTTTGTTTAATGGTTCACATGTCATTGGATATTAGAAAATAATTTGATTAATTCTAGTTTGGTGTCAGATTCAAGATGAGATGGATCCAATATTCATGGTATCCCCTCCTCAACGTAGCACTCCCATATTTATCTAGGTCCACAAATTTAGGGTTTTATCGAATAATTATTTTCTTGATACCATATTTAAACATAATTAACATATATTCGACAATGTTCATGCCTCATTTAAGGTAATAAATTATACAATTTATAATTTTCGTTTCAGATTCAAATACCAATGGTTATGTTAAAATTAAAATAAAGGGATTAGAAATTTTTTAAATAAACCAAAACAATCCTAATACATGATTAAAGAAAAAGGAATTAATCTAACAAAAACTTCATCCTTTGGCTATATAACCCTCTAAAATGATGGGTTTACCCCCTCATTCTAGTGATGATTTAATAAAAGGGAATTATGGAAATAAAATAAAGCATAATGAGAAAACAAAGATGAACTAGCGAGGACTCTACACAACACAACTTCTCACTCCAAGCCTTAATATTTGGGATCCCCCTGATAGTAACTTCACGAAGATATATTTATAGATTTACCTATGGTGTGGGTTGTATTTAATGGTATTTAGGCTGGGGAAAAAGGTGCTCATAAGTGGTCCCCATGCCATAAAACAGGTCAAAACCCAAAAATACAGCGAATTTGGCAATTTCTAGGCCATTCTAACATTTACACGTCCTGTAATAACTACACAATGTGTAAATGTTTCACCATGTGTACACAATTCATGGCCTTTAGGATTTATAGGCATTAATGTTATGTGTCAAAGTGTGATAGAAGTGATCTTTATTACAAGTTGATTTCCTCTAAATCATGAATCATATTTCTTTCATAACTTGCATTAGTTCATGATGTGTATTGATTACACAATGTGTCAAGTCAAATTTCATATTTAGAATATTTGTGTTTACTCAATTATCTAGTTTAATTCTATGGAAGTGCTCCATGATAATCCATATTTTTGAAAAACCTTCTTTTAGGTGAATATCATGATAATTTCCACTCCTTTTTCTCATCTAAGATAAATTATCGCATCCGAAAAAATATAAATAAATCATTTGGTATACAAGAATTAATTACCATTTAAAATAATCTAAATCATTTCATTTTAATATAAAAACTCATACAATAAAAACACCAATCTACCATGTAAAGGAAATAGGTTTCATAATGATTTAATAATTTCATCATAACATAACACATGAAAAATGAATGAGTTTTGTTAACATCACATCATCGTAATCATAAACCATCCAAATAAATAATAAGGATTGTATCATTGGATCACATCCCATCATATCATAATTAATATCAAAGGATGTTATCATTGATGACAAATTTCTTTAAAATATCATTGGAATATTTATTTATGAAAATTACATTTTCATTTTGAAATCGCTTATTTAAAATCCAAATATTTCCAAAATATTAAGAATTGTTTTTTAAAAAAAACATTGGAAACATATAAATTAAGCCTCAAATCATTAAACTATTATGGTCATGGGAAGTTCTATTCATACCGTAATCATGAAAACTAATTTTATTCTCAAACCATCATTAAAAAGTACATTATTTTGAAAATGACAAGAAGATTCTTCTTAAAACATTTTTTTTAAAATTCAAAAATATGTAAAATTAACATTAAAAAATATTTAAAACATTTTAATAAAATATGTATATGGAAGAAAAAGTTTTTCCAACCAAATGAGGCGCAATAAGGTCGAATATTCTTTAAAAAACTTTATAAACCATTTTGAGTAAAACGGAGAGAAGCTTTATAACAAAACCTTAAAATTTTAGAATTAAACATAAGAGAATAAAAATAAAAGGTTTTTACGAAATAAAGTTAATATAATTTTCATAATGGATATTCAAGCATAAATAATCCTGCTTAAAATTAAATTGAAACAAAAATCACTCACAAGTCTTGTCATTATTCATACACATTTAAATATCATGTATAATAAATATATATTTATTTTTAATATATTAAAAAACCATATTATTACATATCTGAGCATATATTATTTACCTATATCATATTATCACCTATTTATTAAAAATTATTTTTTAAAATCATTATTATGGGTGGAAACTTCTTCATTTTTCATTAATGTTTGGGTTAGATAGTTATGAAACATGGACCTTGGTCAGGGTTTCATCATCTACGAAATAATCATCATGAAATAAGTAGCATATTTATTCAAAAATACAATTTTATAACTATTCATATAAATTAGTGATAAAAAATGATTTACATCACTTTATGGTGATGATAGTTAGTATGTAAGAATAAAATACATTTCCACTTTTCGATGGTTGGAAAAAAAGAAAGGTAAATAATAATTAACCTTAAAAAATAATTATTATATAATATATATAATATATAATAATTAAAAATATCCTTAATAACATCCATGTATAGAAAAAATGAAAAAATGAATCATATTGGTCTGTGGTGGTGGTAGATCACACGTATGCATGAGTTACATTTTCATCTTCCAATGGATGGAGAGGTAAGAAGGTAGAAAATATTTTATAATTATATAAGTATAAATATGTCATAAATATCATATATAAATATTAAATACATCATAATAACCAACCATGGATTATGGAAAAAGAGAATGAATCCTATCGTTACGTGGAGGTGGTAATCCATATATACACACGAGTAATACTTTTCTTTCCCCATTTGATGGAAAGTATGTGAAAAATGTTTGACACATTATCATAATAAAAATTAAAAATATTTAAGACACTTAATTAATTATTTAATAATGGATACTATAAATTTATTGTAGGTTTAAAAAAAATTGAAAGTGGTTGGGTAATATTTTTTCCTGTTCTTCAATATACCTCCATTAGATGACTTTTTAAGGACCACTAGAATGGTATATTATGAAGAAAAAACTTTTAATTCTTGTATAAGAAATTTAATTAGAGAATATGTTAGGTTTAGGTTTATCTTGGTGGATTAAAGTGGTGTAAAGAAGAGATAGGTAGGGTATCCATTTATAAGTGGGGGAGGGACACACCTTGTATTCTTCAACGGATTAAAATATTAATAAGTTATATTCATATAAAATTGTTCAAAAAAAATTAAAATTTCATGAATAAGGTTATAAGGGTTGAAATACCTTCATATAAGTATAATTAAGATGAAAAATTGTGGCTTTATCACTATGTTTCACCATAATTTACCAGTTATACCCGTTTTATCAAGGTAGTAATATTTTTAGCATAGTTATTATTCATAATGAACACAAATGAAATCGGAATCATTAATAAATTTTTAATTGATGATTAAAAATATAGAGTTAATTTTCAATGATTAATTCTCTATAAAATGTAAAAATGAATTTAATATAAAATTGCACAATTCAATGTAAAATGGTTTTATGAAAAATGCCTTTTTAAGTCTAAATGTGTTTTATTACCAAGATCAAGTATAATATTGATCCAATATGGATAAATTGAATTATTTTTAACAATAATAACCTAATTAAATTTTAAAACCATTCTATATCAAAATTGATATTTGAAAATACTAGAAGATGAAAAACAATTTTCTTTGAAAAAATCCATATTTTCACTATTCATCCAAAAATAATCATTTTTTGAAAATTATCAAAAATTAACCCTAAGATAATTTTAACATAATTATTTCAAAAATAAATTTCATTTTTAAAAATATAATTTCTAAAATGGAGGGAATTAACTATATTTTCCAAGTACAAAATTATATAAAAATCACTTTTGAATAATTTTTTTTAAATCATTAATGTATTTTATACAATTTGAGTACTTATTTATCAATTTATTTGTATTATATCAAAACATTGTACATATTTTTCAAAATTTGGTTATTCTTATTCATAAAACCAGTTTACAATCTTGTTTATAATGATATACTATATTGCGATTCATTTATACTGGAGGTTGCATTTATTGAAACCAATTAAGTAAATTAAATTTACATGAAAATAAATATATCATAAAATCATGGGTAATTATAATAATTCACCCCTATTGTATCTTTACAACCTTATGTTTATAGGAAAATATTTGGTGTCAAACTAGGTCTCTACATTTGAGATAGTGCATGATCTTATTCCCTTATTTTCCATCAGTTTATTAGAAATATCTCAGTTTCCTTACACTAAATGTGTAGTAGAGAAACATTTTTTTTATAAAAGTAGGAATATCCATTTGATATATAGAAAATATATATTTAAATCATCCTATTATTTTTTATACAAATAATTTTGAGTATCAGTGCTATGAAATGAAGACATTTTTTATCAATATTGAAGTGGATAATTATTTTATGATGAACAAAATTTACAAAATTTTGGAGAAGGATGATTTAATGTTTACTAGAGAAGAGAATATTGAGTTTCATGATAATTATAAAGTTTCAAATATTTTTATTTTATTTTTGATGATGAGAAATATATATAGTCATGTTTCTTCTTGTGAAACAAAAAACAAAATTTGGAAGAAGTTAGATATTACACATTTTAGAACATCAAAAATTATTCAAACCAGGAGAGCTATGCTTCATAAATATTATCAATATTTTTATTTTATTCCTAAATAATATGTTTCTAAAATGTATCGGAGGTTTATAAATAATTTAAAAAGTTTACAATCCCTTGGTGATAAGTAATTGGTGGATATATACTTTTGAAGGATTGGGAGTCTAATCATACCCTGATTGATTATACTAAGAATATAACTAAGTTAGGTCGTGGTGATTTAATTGATACTATTATAAAAAATTAGAGTATATTGAAGAGATATTTTAAGAAAGATAATATAAATAATGAAGTAAATGTTATATCATCTTTCGATAATATTACTTCCAATGCTATTAATGATTAAGCAATTGGTTTGAAGACTTCTATGATGAAATTTCAGCATCATTCTAATTTTAGTGATTATGATGATGTTGGGAAGGAATTTAATCAACTTGTGAGGATAATGAATAAAATTATCATAAATAATAACTTATTTTATTATTTTAGAAAATATGGAAGGTATAGACATGAGAAGAAGGATTCTTCAGATGTTACATGTTCTTAATGTATTCATGTTGGTAATATAAGACCAAACCATACTAGATTAAAGAGAAAAGAAATAAAGTAAAAAAAGATCTTTTAAATGTGATGGAAATATAAATATGAAGGTGTTTTACACTTCGAGTGGAAGTGGTTGAGATACCACTTCTGGTAGTTCCTTGAAAGATAGTGATATGAGTAAAAAGATTGTTAGAATAAATGGAAATTTATTAAGAATGAAAAGTGACTCATGGATATGGAAACTAATTAATATTTCTAAAATTTTAAATTTTAATTAAATTTATTCTTCTTAATGACCTTAATTATTTCATGTAAGTATTTGGAATATTTCAAGTAAAATTTCTTGAGTTGGTCAAAAAGAGAGAGCATGATTCTGAGGCCCAAAGACCCTTGGTGGGTGATATTAAAAATATTTTTTTTCACATGTACAAAGTTTTTTGGAAAAAAATTATAACTCTAAAATAGAATATCATATTATAAATTTGATATCATGAATATTTATAGGACATGGGTTTTACCATAAGCATGATATAAAGTTGGTCAACATTGGGTTACTAGTGGAAGGCGACCGTCGACAGGAAAAATAGTTAAATGAGAAAGAATAATTAATCAATCAATCAATCAATTAAATAAATAAATAATATAACCAACCACTTATAATTTTTATTCCCATTAATAGTAGTAAGGGAGAGGATTCCCCTTCACATGATGTCCAACTAAAGAGGAGGTGGTGCTGCCAGTGGTGATCGAGGCCAAATCAAGTTGTAACAATTTCTGGGTAGCGATTTCTACTTAAACCTTTGGAATTTAACTATGAGGTAGGAAAATTTATTTGTTTTATGTATTAATCCATGTATATGTGTTTTTAAGAGTTTTATAGTGGTTTTATAACTACTAAGGACCCCCTAGGGGTCGATCTTTGGGCAATTGAAAAAAGTAAGGGTTTCAGGAGGATCACATAAATTTTTTGTTTGGAATTCCGGATCACATGGAATGTAGTTAAAGAGAACACATCATGTGATATTAATATTGGGAAATAAATAATTTTTAGGTCTAAAAATTATTTAATGGTTGTATAAATCATATAATTGGACTTGACCATGTGGTCGAGGACATGGAAATATGTCATGTTGAAAAGGGACATGACCGTGTATAAGTACACGCCCAAACACCCCAAGTGTATATGAGAAAGTGGAAATGAACAGGTGAATGGTCAAAGGGACAAGTAAATAGGTACAAGATTACGTAAATTGGAATGGGACATTGAAAATAGGTTTGGGCTGGGATGGATATACACCCATTGTACCACATGTACACCCCATATAGGAAGACATGGCCAGCCAATCCATGTGTGGGTGGGTAAAAAATCAAGTGGATAGGTGTGGTCACGTGTTTTGTGGATATTATTACATATCATGTAATTTTATTTTTAATCATTGATAACAATAGGGAACAAAACCAAAGTTTGTGTTTGAGAGACATACTATGTACCCTAGAAGTACATTCCGTGTACTCCATTCTGATACTGCTTCCTCACATATATCCTTTAAGACTCAAATTGGGGTTTATGGGTAGCCTATATTGAGTAGTTTTATATATATACCACGATGATATCCCACTCTTTTGAATCTGATATATGGTACAAGGTGATGTAATTGGGATGATTTTTCAAGCATTTCTTGGCTGATGGTAGTGATCGGGTTGGGTGTGTTCCCTTTTGAGCTGCAGTTGGGTGTGTTCCCTCTTTCCAATTCATTATGTGTGAGTTATCTTATGAAAGGGCGAGTTTATATATATCCTATCTCCTGATGGTTTAGTAAATAATGCAATCCTATGTATTGGATGTGATACCCCTCATAGGAATAGAGTAGGTATGCTCTCGCGAGGCTCGAGTCACATCCTTATTTCACGCCTTTCACCCAAGGCAGAGTTTTTAAGAATTGAAGTTAAAAAAATAGAGGAAAGTTGATCCAATATCTAGTAGATTAATCTAGTTGGGTTGTAAATATATCAAAAATTCTATATTGGGTTCCACATACTGTTTCCTCATGCCAGTTGGTCACCAAACCTCAATTGGCCCTCCCTATTTTCCAAAGGATGTCAACAAGCAACAAAGGTCTAATATAGATACCATGGGGAGACTATACCCTCTTTATGAAGGTGTCAAAATAGTGGAAATAAATATAAAATATTCATATTGATGTAAAAAAATAACCAAAATTTTACCATAACAAATTCAAACCAGTATCACCTAATAACCAAAGCAGGAATAGTAATCAACCAAAATAGTAAACATATCATGCTATACATGTGTCATGTGTCAAAATGAAAAAAATAAATAAATAAACACTAAATCATCAATGTGGGACCTTACAGAAATTCGGGTTCCCTCTTCCATGATCCTTCCCAACTCATCCATATAACATAGTTCTCTTTCCATTATTCTCTCATGCAATCGTGATGTTTATTCGGGTACCAATCAGGAAACCTAAGTAGGGTGTGAGTATAACTCAGTAGGAAACCAAAAATGACATATAAAATAGTAGAAAATATATATTAGTTTAGGAAATTTTATAATTAATAAATTACATGTGATAAATTTAATAGTTTACATATCCAATTAGTCCTAAAATAACCACATAAACCCCCTGGGTTCACAATGGAACCCAAACTATCAATACATTCTTCAGTATTTGCCGATGTCTGGACGATCCTCAAATGAATATCACTCATAAAAATTTAATGGGGTATCATTTATTATTTCATTTCAAGTTCACATTCAAACAATAGGGTCCTAGAGCGACATTATTTCACCCAGTGTGTATTTAGAGCATTATTCCCTATCCTACCACTCAGGTATCATATATATATATATATAGACACACACACATAAAAATATTGGTGGCGTAGAGTGGTAGTATGGAACCCCATGGGTATTTGGAACAGTATTCCCTATCCCATAAATCAATTTAGTCATGTTGGGACACCCCATGGGTGGATAACAACTTCACAAATCATTTAATGTCCAAGAACAATTTACATAACATTATTTAAACCATATCAGCACACCCCATGGGTGGATACACTATTCACAATTAAATGGCTCAATAAAACCCATTAACCCATTATTCATCAATTTCATAATTCTATAATTCAACAGTTTTCTAACCCCATTATTCATAAATTGAAAATTCTAAATTCCCACCAATTTCATTATCACAACAACTCATTAATTTCACAATTTCATAAATTAATAAAGAAATTAATTAATTTAATTCATGATGCAATTTATTAACATCAAAATTGAACCTTCAAATATTCATACACACAACACATAATCAAAACTATGGGAATTGATAATTATACTAACTACCTAAATATTGTTGAAGAATGTCCTCAAACCAAAATACCTAATTGTTACAGAAAGATAAAAATTACAATGACACGGTGGATCAACGACCAAATCTAAAGATTAGGATCCAAAGAAAGAAGAACCATCAAAACCTAGTTCAAAACCATCTCCAATGGAGGAAAAATAATTCCTATTCATTTGGAAAGTGATATGAGATAGAGAGGAATCCAAACGGGGATTAAAACACATTTCTGATGATTGATTATCCTTCAATCAGATCATTGATTTTTCAATAAAGGAGTTCCAGAAGCCTTGTAATCCTCCTGGGAGCTTAAATAAATATTAGTAATTATGTTTATCCTAAGTGGGGGAGAATAGGGTTTAGTACTATGGTGTTCAAAAATATTTAATAAATTTTTAGGTGATTAAGATCCTGAATGCACGGTTTCTTAGGTAGGAGCACACAATTTTTCAAACCATACATTTTAACCCTGTACCTCTTCGTAGGGGTGCATCGTTATCCCTAAGAGGGCACCTGTTTTGAAAAACCATGCATCAAATGCACAATTCCCCAACATCTGGTATTGAATTGTTTGTTGGGGTTAGGTGCATAGTTTGGGTAAGCTATAGTCCAACTGTTCCTCTCCCTTCAATGTCCACAATTCTCAAACTTCACCCAAAACACCCTGAAACCAAACCCACCCAAATTAAAACAAAAAATGTCAAAAAGTGTACCTAAAAATTAGTATGGGGAATCTCTAGAAAATTTGGGATCTTAAAATGTCCCTAGCTTATAACATGTTGTAGTCGAGATATACTCCTAATAATCTCTAATATTTTTAGGTAAAAATTTCGGACCACTGAGCACGCATATCCACTTATCTATCCCGTGTTTCCTATTGAACTCTTCAATGTTTCCACAATACTTGAACTATCAGTATAGTATTTACCTGAACAAACTATATAACTATGATCTATAACACGTATCAGATTCTCTTTAAAGGGCGCATCATCCTCAAGATCAAAATCAATAACATCGATCATGTGAGAAGGTCCAAGGTAATGCTTCTGAATTTTTGACACATAAAAAACATCATGCATAACACTATACCTTTGTGGACGAGCCAATCGGTATGCCACATTCCTAATTCTTTTTACAATCTTGAATGGTCCCACAAACATTGGTGATAATTTTCCATATCTCCAAATCCCATGGTGATCCAATTTATGAAAAACCAGAAGGAACACATGATCACCCACAATAAACATAAGGGGTCAACAACGTCAATCAACATACAAATTCTGCCTGCTCTGATCCATAACCATACACTTCTATATCAAATGGACCTACTCCAATGTATCTTGCATGAGACATGATCCCAAAAACTCTAACTCACTTACCTTCATCCAATACAGAGGTGATCTACATGGCCTACCATAAAATTACCTATATGGTACCATCTGAATAATGGCCTAATAACTATTTTTATAAGTGAACACAATTATTTATTAGCGATTCTCCCAAGACCCACCAAAATTGAGAATGAATTATCATATAATATCACCCAATACATGTATATTACATTCTAACATCCCATTTATTTGTGGGTGGAAATCCATATATAGAAATATCCTTTTTCTATGTGTCTTCTAAAGCCTCACAAGAAGCGTGAATTAAAACACACGTCATAGTCTAAAACAATGCACCATAGCTCCCTATGTAGATGGACTATCTCTCAAATGTACAAGTGTAATGGCCTAGACCTCTCTGGTCCATTCCGTTGTGAAATGTGGTGTTGGAGGTGTGTTGGGACGTCAAGGTGACTTGGGGTGCGTTTGGGTGGACTTTTCTGAAAAGCTAAAGGGAAATATATTTCACACGGTAGGTGGACGGTTTGGCTAAACCGTGCGGCCAAACCTTTCAAGCTTGGTGTTGGAGGTAGTGGCTTACACACTGTTCACACACAGTTTGTCCAACCATGTGGAATAACCATGCGAGGAGTGTTTTTCAAAGAAGAATCTGAAGCACAGTTAACGCACGATTTGTTAAACTGTGCGGAATAACCATACGGGCACTTGAAGTTAGATCCTAAAATAGTGGATCTAAACTATTTTGCCTCTAAATGGTTTTTTAATCCATTAAGTGGCCATATCTTGGGATTAACCTTCCTTGGAGGTAGAAGAACTTCTCCCAAGTGTTTTGGAGGCGATTCAGAGGATTTTCTTGGTGAATCAAAGCCAGTTCCTTGAGCTATGTGATCGTTCTTGCTTGATTTCCTAGAACTACTTAGTTCTACTCCTATTCTCTCAGTTTATTAGATCTACACCCGTTATGTGTAGATCTAAGTGTTTGGATGTTGAATATGATGTGGTTTGGTCTTGGATGTGTTAGGAGAGGATATCTAAGGAGGATTTTTGGAGAATCGACCCAGTTTCTTGACCATTCTTCGACCATCGTGGTTTTGTCAAAAACCATTGAGGTAGGGATCTTACCTTCATCCCACTCTCACTTTTGTGCATCATGGGGGGTGGGTATCCTCTTGTTTTATGAGATACAGTTGAACCGGTAAATAAAAATAATAACTGGTTAAAGAAAGGGTTTGGGGAGATTTTTGTTGGTATTGTTGTTTTATTTTCATTAATGCTTATCCTTTGATTATGTTGTGAATTGAATGGTCTTATGACTACTGAAAATCATCCTCGTTGGGGGCCTTTGCTTATGCCATTAAATTTTTCCTTGTTTTTATGGATTTTTTCATGGATGGAATTCATAGAATGTGGAAATTGGTTAATCATGTAAAGTTGGATGATTAAATGAATACCTGGAACCCTTATATGATCACCTTGAATAAATTAAATGAAAGAATGAATTTTGTGGGTGATGGTTGGGGTTTAATTATGTGAAGTGGTGTTTTGTGGGTTGTTGTGGAATGGGTGAGCAGCAGGGCTACGATTGGATTGGTTGTGGGTTGGACTATATCATATGGTTGTGACGGACAACAAAGCTCTGGTGAATGGTATTGAAGGGATAATGATGCGGTACGAGTATTGTTTCCAAGGTGTTTGTGGTTGTGGTGGTCAGAAGCAGCGCTGCAGGGACGGGTTGTGCATATGAATAAAAGTGGAAGAGTTAACTAATGAACTTTGGGTCATGGTAGTTGATTAAATACAGAAAATCAATGGAATTGATTTGCTGATAAAAGAAAATGGTTTTTTGTTTCTTGTGTTTTCCCAAACTTTATTTGTGGTTGGAAGGGATATGTTTTACGAACATTTTATCTAGTTTGGTTTTTGTTAGTTGTTCGTTAGTTAGGGAATTGATAAACTAAAACTGTTGAAACATGAAATGATTAATGGGGTTTGGGGCTGTTCATTGTGTGCATAGTTTCGTGGTAGTAGTGTCGAGGCATGTGGTAATATCTTTTGTGTAGAAGCCTTAGGATGGGATGAGTGGTTGATATAATAATATAAATATATACATTTTATGTTTCTGTAAACACCCCACCCATGTTGAGCACCACGTGCTGAACACCCGTGGGATGGGGGGGGGGGTGAGATTCCCAAACATCCAAAGGATGGTTGGTGACGGTTCTTCACTGTGATCCCTCTTCCAGGTTCTATAGCCCAAGATCCTTTGGGCAGGTTACGATAGATGTTTCCCAAGAGTCTTCAGGATGAGAATGTGATATGTTCCTAGGTGTCTTCGGGATGAGATGTGGTTATGTCCGAGGATTGAGTGCCAGTGGAATACAGGATGAGATGTGTTTATAGCCGAGGATTGTGTACCAGTGGGATACTATGTGCTTCATATGGCTAGGTTAAAGCACTTGCTCGAGCTTTGTATGGCCTGGTTGCGGCACTAGCTCAGGAATAGGGGGAAGCATCATAGCATTAGGCGTGAGGTCTTGAGCTGTATTCACTAGGAAGGTGGTGCGGGGTACCCATACTTTGATAATATTAATATACTACTCTATTGACTTGTGATATTTGGTGAGTGTGGCTTGTAATTATTTGTGGATAGATTCCTTTATAGGCTTTGGTTCCTTCTGTTTTATCATAGGGCATTAGGATGTATCCCCACCTGTGAATGAGAGATTTAGGTTTCCCTATTGAGTATACTTGTATGATCACCCTACATTAACTTTTAGGATTTCCGGAGGACTTTAGGGACCTTGCGGGACCTTGCTAGTTGGGTATTGGAGTTTTGCGGGTTGAAGTTTTTACTTTCCTTTCTTGGTATCATGGTTTGGAGCTTTTCTTGTACATATACTTTGTTTCAATATTGTATAAAACATGAATATGGTCTTGGTTTTGGGTTTATTTTCATTTACTTGTTCTTTTTTCTTTTGGTGTTTGACTCATCCTATTTCCCAATCATAATTAATAAAAAGGGTAATGCCTCCCATAATTTTAAAAACTCACACCCTTGGTGCTAGTCGCCACTCTAGGGACTACTGAAGGCGGGACTCAGGGGTCATCATCTTCCTTTCACCATTTCCATCTCAGGAGGGGCATCTTTGGTGGGAGGGGGGCGTGACAACAAGTCCCCCAACCGATCCACTAAGAAAGTATCTTTTATTTAGAATAAATTCCCTACTTTCATAAATCGGTCTACAATTTCCTAAATAGAGTCATTCTTCTAAGGAATCCTCTAAAGACCCACCAAAAAGTCCATAGTAAAGTCATCCCACTTTCATTATATAATGGAAAAAAACTATAAAAAACCACCAGGTTATTGATTCCAGTATTCACCAACTGACATGTGCAACATCAGGATAAAAACCCTGAAATTTCCTTTCTCATTCACAACCAACAATACTATCAACGTATGTCATGATACATTTTTTTTCAAATCCAGATGAACTTCCCACTTCTAGGCATGAAACTATTACATTATATCTTCTCGTATAATCAAAGGAATGACAACATGGTTCCTAACATAGATGATCTCATCCTCATCAATAGTATAATAGGAAGGTGACTCACAACCGTTAAGGATTTCCCTCAAGGACAAACACTCTAGATCCTCATACTTTATCTCCCAAATTAGAATCAGGATTGTGGATTACATTGAAACTTATATGAGGTTTGTATTCTCCTAGACCTCTGGAACCACAATATGTATCTCATACAGAAAGTTTATCATTATCCACTCACAACTAAACTCTTGAACTGCCTGAGTCTCTGTCTTCATACTCAAAGAATCAACAACACTATTTCTATTATGGGAAATATATTATAATTAAAATTAAACAATTTAAAATATTCTACCCACCTACTATGATATAGATTCAAATATATTTATGAAAATATATACTTTATTATTTTGTGGATAGTATACATAATAAAATTTTCACCCAAAAGATAATGCCACTAACACTGCAAGGAATAAACCACTACAGCTAACTCAAGATCATGTGTAAAGTAAATCCATTCATGAGGCCTTAACTATTGAGATCAAAATGCTATTAATTGATCCCCTACATACACAACACACTATTTTAAATCCTAGTGGCATAAAAATCCCTTATACTCCACCCCTAACTCCGGTAGGATCAAAATTAACGAGGTAGAAAAATTATTCTTCAACATTTAAAAATAATTATCAAATTTTCTAGACCATTCAATCGTAAATCTCTTCTTAGTAAATCTTGATAGTGGTTATTACAAGTGGAATAAGTACTAATTGAACCTCCAATAATAATCCACCAATCCCAAAAATATAAGGATTTGAAAAACATTTTTGGGTTGCTGCCAAGAATCCACTGCCTAAAATTTCTCTGGGGCCACTATCACACCTTATTCCAAGATTATGTGACCTAAGAAGTGTACCTGACTGATCCATAATGGAAACATAGATAGATTTGAATATAGTTGATGCCCTCTCATTGGAATAAGTATGATGTCAATATGTTGGGAAAGATAGTCCTGAGTCTTGGAGTACACCTAGATTTCATAAAAAAACCTAAAAAATGATATAGTTATGGGTGGAATATTCAGTTCACCAAGTCCATAAACACAGTCAGAGCATTCTTTTTTACCAAATGAAATCATGAAGAACTCAGATAATCTATACCTACTTCTGAAAATAGTCTACTTTATAATAGAAGGTCTAACTCTCAACTGATGATACCCTGATCTCAAGTCAATCTTGGAGAACAGACAAGCTCTACTCAACTGGTCAAAGAGATCATCAACATGTGGAATAAAATAACAGTTCTTAACTATCTTCAAGTTCAAATTATGTTAATCTACACATAAACATAGGGTTCCATCATCCATATTAGAAAACAAGACTTGAGGACCTTAAAGAGATGTACTCGAATATATAAATTCCTTATCCATTAATTACCCCAACTAAGTCTTAAGTTATGAGGATTTTTAGTTACATTTTATAAGTTGGAAAAGAGACTAGATCAGTCTAGGCATGAGTTAAATAATAAAATCAACATCCATATCATGTGTCATCCCTGAGAAGTCCTTAGAAAAATGTCCTTGAATCGGCCCCATATGGGTGAAAAGACATCATTATTCACACCCACATCATCCATCAAAAGACTTGTAACCTGGGTGGTGGGATCCCCTAACTACCAATGTATTGGCTCTACAAAACCTACCTAGATATTACATTATCCATAGTGCACATAACTATTTTCCTTAGGATACATAAACGACACTCTTCTATAGTAACAATCAATATGGGCCTGGTATGCTACCAACCGGCCCATACCCAAAATCAAGTCGATTCCAAATTTATTAAGGATGTAAATATCCAAAATGAAATGATACTTCCCAACCATGAGAGAAAACCCCTTGTATTAGAATATGTCTCTTGACCATACTCCCAATGGTGTATTGATCATCATCACCCCGCTCAAAAAATCCACCACCAGAGTCAACCGATTCACAAGTTATGAATATATTAAAGAATGAGAGACTAAGGTATATAATAAAGAACTAACCTGTGTAGAATATATAATAATAGTACATATGACTATTGATGGTCCAACCTCTCTATCAATAAGTGTAGGATGAACTACATGAAAATATCCTTCCCATCTTACCTATGTTGGAGTTTGAGTACCTTGAGCTATACCACTCTATAGATCCTTGTACTCTTTCCCTAAAGTACCATGTCCATTGCCTCAATTTCCAAATAAATTATAACTCAAGATTCTATATTGATATGTGGTAGAATAACCCCTTCCAAAACTATAATTCAGTATATTTCATCCATCCCTACCAATATGTAAAAGGTTTCTACAATACCTATGCATGTAAACCATCCTACCACAATCTCAACACTCCACTAGTGGTTAGGGACACTACATATGAATATGTGCTGATCTACCACACTGGTAGAAATATATATGCTTAATAATCTGAGTAACTAACCCATCTCCCTAGAGACCCAATTTATTGTCACCATGGTTAATTTTTTCAAGGCGATGCTTCCAAAATTTTTAGATGTACCTCCTGGTTATCTGGTAGGAACCACCTGTTCTCCAATGGAATCCTCCTTCAAGATCAGCTTAGATACAAGAGACTCATTTACCACATCAGAAAACCTTTTAATCATAAATATGCTAACCTGAGACTTAATTTCACATTTAAGCCCATCCTAGAACCATTTCACTATAGTAGAGTCATCCCCTTCCATTTTTAGAACAAATAACTATAAATCGTTAAAGAATTCATCATATCCCATCATATAAATCTTTACTTTGGTCAACCACATGAACTCTTCTTCCCTCTCCTACCCAAGTTTCTTAGGGTAAAAGTCCTCCAAGAACTTCTCTTGAAAGTTATTCCACTCTATATTATCTAGTTATCCATCTTGAGTCTGGATGTCCCACAAATTCTTCATTTTACCATGTAACTTATAAGCTTCCATTTTGACTCTCTTCTTAGAATGAATCTCAAAGTGGTCAAGAATATTCTAGGTAAACTCAATCTAGAACTCATCTAACTTAAGTCCACCTTCTTTAGTAAACGTTAGAGGGTTATACTACTAAAATTACTATGTCAAATATAAAATGTTCCATATAACTCACTCTGGGCCTCTTTCCTTGAAATGAATAAAGTGAGCAATGTTCTCACAGAAAATATCTCCAGATCCTTCACCCAACACTATTGGTGCCATAGGTTTCACTATTGGAGGATCATTTCCGGCTATATCCTCCTTCCTTCCTATGAATAAGATTCATCATGAAGGTATATCAATACAATTCAAAAAAAAATATTAGGCAAAAATAAACAACATGAACCCATTTATGTGATATGTTTTCACAAAAATCAATAAAAATTTATCCTCCATATCCTACCATATAGTCAAAACCAATGCACTATCACTACCCTCAACCCTCCCTCATCTAGGTCATGTCTAAAATAGGGTAAAACACTTTCAAAATACAAGTTTCCCATTTGAAACCCATTTATCGCATTTATATTTTCACATTTCTTCATCATTTACAATTTACAATTTTACATTAATCCCATTTTTATTAAAATTACACAAGCAAGAAAATAAATTTCATTAAAACAACACATACCAAAACCTGATTTTCCATGAAATCCAAATATTATGCATGTTATAATAAATCATGAGTGTGTAAAATTATGCATTCATGCTCAAATCTCATACCATATTAGGACACGATAAAAATATAAGTAAAATAATAACATCACACAAAAATTTCACCACTCGAAGTGAAATAAAATTTAACTATTATAACAAACATCAACAATAAAAATCCCACCCTCGGTACTTGAATTTTACCCCCATACATGGATTAAATACTCCCATGAACACACTCTTGACCAAGGACCGACTCATCCTAGTCTCCTTTCTTACCTTTTTAAAATAGTAAGACAAAAAGAAATAAAAAACAACCTTTAATACCAATTTTTAATGTTCTAACCCAGGTTCCACCTACTGGTGCCCCAAGCTAGTTGGTCACCTGATCTCAAGAGGGCCTACCCATAAGCTATAGGCTTCCAATATCAGTGATGGTATAATATAGATACTAGGGGGAGACTATACCATATTTATTAGGGTAGAAAAATAATGGAAATTAATAATAAATGACCAACCAGATGTAAAAAAATAACCCGAATTACATTATAACCAATTCAAACCAGTATGAAATGATAAAAAAAAGAATAATACTCAAACCAAAACTAAAATCATTTCATCCCAAATATGTGTCAAGTGTCAAATTAAAAAACACAAAAAAAAAGATGCACTGACACTCCAAAGTTTTTCCTGACACAAAGTTTGGTTCTCTCATCCATGCTCCATCCCAACACCTCCATCTAACATAGTTATCCCGTCCTTATAATGTCATGAAAACATTAATTCTATTCAGGTTCTAATCTGGAACCCTGAGATGGGTGTGTGTACAACTCATTATTCCACCACCAAAGGTGTTTAAAATAATATCTAGTATATAATAGTGCATGAATTTTTATAAAGAATAAAGTACAAGTGGTAAAGTAAATAGTTTACATATTCAATTATTCTTTAAAAAAACACATAAAAATATTGGGTTCACAATAGAACCCAAACTATAAATACCTTCTTCATCACATATTGAAGTTTTAAATATCTTATAAATGACATCACATATCAAAATTTCATGGGTTGTCATTTATCATTTAATTTCATGTTCATATTCAAACAATGGGGGCCTAGAGTGGTAGTATAGAAACTCATGGGTATTTAGGGAAGCATTCCCTATCCAACAATGAAGTGATCATGCGCGCGCACACACACACTCACCCACACACCCATATATATACATAAATATATTAGGTCCTAGAGAGACAATTAAGAACCCCATGGGTATTTATAGTAGTAGTCCCCGTACCACAACTCAATTCATTCATATTGGTACACCCCATAGTTGGAAAAAAATTTCACTAATCATTTACCAACCATGTATAGTTTACATAACACTATTTCAGCCATATTGACACACCTCATGGGTGGCTACCTGGTTCACACGTCAATTTCTCAATCAAACATATTATCCCATTATTCATTAATTTCATAATTCAATAATACAATACTTTTCTAACCACAGTATTCATCCATTGTATATTCTAAATTCGAACCAATTTAATTATCATAATATCCCATCAATTTTATGATTCTTTAAATTAATCTCATAATTAATTAATTAAATTCAAGACACAATTTCCTAACATGGAAATTAATCCTTTAGAGATTCATTCACTCAATTTATAATAAAAACTATGGGAATTGATTATTTGACCACCTAACTCAATATTTTTAATGAATTATTGCTAACTGAAATCCCCATTTGTTGTAGAAAGATAAAAATTGAAATGCATGGCATATCTATGAAAAAATTCTATCATCAAGATAGAAAGGAAGAAGATATATCAAAATATTGATATAAATCATCACCAACGGAGGAAAAATAATTCCTATTCATCAGGAAAGGGAGACAAGAGATAGAGAACAATCCAATCAGAGAAGAAAACACATACTAGATAAAAGACAATCCTTTAATAGGATATTTAATTCATCAATAAATGGGTTTTTGGAACCTTGTAATCCTCTTGTAAGCTTAAAAAATTGTTGGAATTATGTTTTTACTGAGTGGGGGACAATATGGGTTTATACCGAGGGGTTCTATAATTTTTGATATATTTATGGGGATTAAAATCCTACATGCATGGTTTCCTAGGAAGTATATCACAGTTTTCCAAACCATTTTCCTTAACCAAACACCCCTTCTTAGGGGTGCATAGTTTCTCCTAAGAAGGAAAATGGTTTGAAAAACTGTACACCATCAAAAAATTCCCATTTTCTGGGATTTCATAGTTTTATGGGGGTATGAACATGATTTAGGAAAACTATATGCCAACCGTGAACTACCCTTTTTCTTCCACAATTCTCAAATTTTACCTGAAACACCCAAAAAACCCACCAAAAGTACAACCAAAATAATGAAAAATAGTACCTTGAAATGAGTATGAGGCATCTAAAGAATATTTGGGATCTTAAAATTTCCCACCATGATCCCTAGGTGTGATCCATTATCTATTTATCAATATCATACGAGTTATAGTGTGTATCTTTTTCATGATGAGAATCGATGATCATAAAATCATCAGATGAGTGCCACTGGTGTTATACAACTCATGGAGTGAGTTCATCTAGACAAGTATAAACATTAATCCTTGTGTAAGTTGGTAGTGTGATCATTACACCTTGGATGTAGAGTGCAGTGGTAAGGAACATACCCTCTTCTATATCTTATGATGTTAGCACACCCACCACATAGTTTAGTGCCGTTTCATTTGATAGTAGACATCAAACATGGAACTTTGGATCTATAGGCTAGTTTATCATTCTAAACAGGTTATGGATATGGAGATCCCCTTTTTATATTGACTGGGTTTTTTTACTGAGAATATATAATTTAGTTATTGTTGTGGTCTGGTAACATATTTGGATTGATTGAAAATTGAGGTGCCGAGATAACCTATCTCTCTTGATGCTTTCTGTTTAGCGATTCTTGGGCTCATATTGGGTATGTATATACTCACCCATATATGGAATTTTCCCACATGTGTTTTGTTTTATGTAGATGATAGGTATATCATCAGTGATATTGGCACACATGATTTTAGGCATTCACAATCGTTATTGGAATTGACCATGTACAGTGGTTGACCTTAGAGATCAGAACTAAGATCTATATACTATTAAACCTATTACAGTTTTTGATAGGATGGGACCACATTTCTAAATGGAAATTTATTCTTCCCCTTTATACTTTTGTACCCCATTGGTGTACTCTGATGTAATTCCTAGATGATTTTCATTCATGTTTTACATCCTATATGTTTAGTTTTATTCTTATATCTACACTGTTTCAGGGATATTATTCTACGAATGCATATAGGTACATTAAAAAAATGCCTCTCATGTGTGTGGTATACCTAAATGGTACATTTTTCTTTCCCATGGGCTATTGGAGGTAGGATTGGGGTGTCACATTTAGCTTACTACTAGCCAGCCAGGTCTCGATGGGTCTGGTCAAGACATATTACTATCAAAACTAGTATTTCCCTAGGACAATATGTAGAGTTATACCAAATGGGATTTTTGGTTTGGGAATGTATAGTACGGGGGTCAAAGTGCATTTTGTATGGTTATCAGGAAAGGTAACCCATTTTTGGTGTAGCAACCGATCCATTCAAAAAGAATCTGAATACCTTATTTTCGACCCAGTATACTGAGACATTGGCTGCAAGTAACCTATGATACATGTATCATATAGGATTGGTTCCTTTGATAGTACTTCTTAATTCATATCCCTAGACAAGCTATTGATTAGGGAAGGTCTTGATAACTTTTGAGATTTTTCGGCAATGATTACCAACTTTTATTTCAATATGGTCTCATGATGATGACTTTTTGAGAGATGATAACACATTTTAGTGTAACATTCATGATGTTTTACCTCCATTCAGGCATAGAGTAGTGCCGACTCAAATTTAGATATGAATGATACAACCTCAAATGGGTTGAGAGGTTTTTTGACCATATGTGTGTTAATAAGTTGTTAGATCTAGTAGGATAGGGCGATGCTATGTATAGGGTTAGCATGTTAAATAAGTTATAGAAAATGAGACTACAAAAGTTTCATAAAGAGCATGGTATTTATGTAGAAGAGAGTTGGATCAAGGTAGTAGTTTATGTGTTCTAACATTCATACCCCCATAGATTGGATGGGTGTACTCACATCCATTCCACATTGAGGGGCATAAGTTGGTTCCAGTGGTGTCGGAAGATGATCCATTTGATGCTGCATGCACATCATGGTTTTTAGTCTTGGAGATATCATATTTAATATAGAGATCCAAACCCCCTTATCAAGTGGTTCAATATTGTATTGAACCTATGTTATAACTTTCATTCTTGATTATAACCCCTATTCATGGTAGTTTTGGCAGTGATACTTTCCCCGAGGTGATGTTGGGTGCTAGTAGAGCCTAATGGTGGTGATGTTTGATAACGTTCTAAGGTGTCAGAGTGTAACCTTATTATAGAGAAAATGAATATAGAGGGGGGTGGATATATTTATAATGAAGGGTCTTATGAACCTAAGGCTTCATGTGTTTTTTGAGGAATGAACTATTTTATCTCTACATCTGGTTGTAGTTTTAGTATATTGATGGAAGCCTTATCTCTAAATTCAACCATTTTTTGAGTTTTAGTGGAACCATTGGAGCCTTTTTATCAAACCTTGTGTTTGGAGACTCCTAAATGGGGGTATCTGTGATCACACTTCTACCGATAGGGTGACATGACCTAGAAATGACAGAGCCTCACAAGGAATATTTCTATAGTGGGTGGTGAGACCCTACGATGTTTACCTTGATATGGATTTTTTTTGATGTTATGCATATACATATGAATATTTATAGTTAGTTTTAGGGTATCTTAGTCGGTTCAAATAAAATTTCATTCTTTGGCGAGAAAGAATCCTAGATAGTGCAGGAGGATCTCAAGTATGGGTGATTACATCCAATTTTACCCAATTTAGAGTGTGACCTTTGGGGAAGTGGATTATATGACCATTTAGTATTTTATGATAGTGTAGGATTATGAAGATGTTCTTTGAAAGGATGTTTCTGGTTTACCTCCCATCAGAAGTATTTTTTCATCTTGGAATAGTACCCAGGGATGACTTGATATCTATGTTAGAAAATCATATTACCCCGTGTAGCCACAAGAGCTAGTGGTGCAGTTGTCAGATTCTATAGAGAAAGGAATTGTTAGACCTAGTGTGTACACCTAGAAATCCATATGTTGTTCACCTATGAGGTGGATTTGAGCATAAGGTTAGGTGTCGATTGAAGTCACTTCAATTAGATGAATATAAGGAGGGAGTATCCACCCCCCGAGAACCAATGACTTTCTCAACTAGTTGGGGAAAAGTGGTTCTCAAAGGATGACCTTCAAATAGGGTATATCCTACTACAGATTCAATGGGTTGATGTAAAGAGCTTACATTTCTATAGCTTATATGGTTTCCTTGAGTTCTTTTTGGTACCCTTCCATGTGTTGAATTTTCCAAAAAAGATTTCAAGACTTATAAAGCACATCCTTAACCCTTCTCAAATTAGTTGATCGTATTGTTATTTAGTGACACAATTATGTACTCAGATTCAAAGTTAGAGAACAAAATAAGGGTGGTTTAAGAAATTCACTAAGAGTACCATATTTATGGAAAGATCTCATATATACAGTTATGGATTCAGGAGGTCCACTTATTGGGATAAGTATTCTTAGACATGGGAGTGATAGTGAACCCAACAAGGGTGAGGTAGTTTTAGCTTGAGAGTTACCCAATTAAGTATCCATGGTAGAATTTACTCACAATGAAGTTTCTTTTTTATGTTGCTGATAAATGAAATAGAGTAGTTAAACTATTAGTAGTGGTCCCTTATGGGTGAGGATGGTGAAATATATCTCTAATCGATAGTTGTTACCCATTCACTTCCTCTATGAGTAAGAGAGTCACAATTTGGAGATATCGTTTTTGAGGACTTTCATGAATAGATTTCAACTGCACATGTTCTTGATGGATTTTCCTAAGGTGGGGAGTATTTCATCCTTTCAAGGGTAGAAAATGAAACTAGTCACACAACAAGACAAGATGTTGGTGTGGTTGTTTTCCCTTAGTAATACAACCAACAAATGAGTTTTTGTACTAAGATTCCTTGAAATTGTGTTCCGTGGAAAAGGATGCTGTATCTTTTTGATGATCTTAACTCTTTTTATATTATCAATCTGTAGCTGTTGATAGAGGTTCCTTGATTATATAGGTAGTGGGGTTTCGACTCTGTAGTTTTTTGTGATGGGGATTCCATGATTTACCAGAGGTCACGATGCTATCCAGGTGTTTTTTGAAATACTCATCAAGTTGGACCTCATACAAACCATATGATATTACAACTTAATGAAGAGTTTTTTATTCAAGTGATTACATGAGTTAGTGTAACGACATGGAATTCCAAGGAAGATAATTTTATACCATGATGGTCACTTTATGTCTTGATTATAGAGAAGATACCGGAGGATTTGGGTATCACTTGTGGTTGATCATGATTTTTATACAACTAAATAATGGATTGGAAAAGAACACCATTCATGTTTTAGAGAAAGTTCTCTAGGAATGCATTTTAATTTTGGGGCCATGTATGGGAGACCATGCAGGAGACCATTGATCTGGTTGAAGCCAATGGGGTATAGTGTTTGCAGGCATAGATCTAGTGCTAAAAATGGTTTTAGAGGGTGCAGTTTATCTAGTGGTGGATGAGGATTATCGGGACATGTCCATATTCCTTTTTGGACCGAAGACTATGGTCTTTCGAATTCAAAAATAATATCATGTGTTCCGATATATCTCACATTGTGGAAGTTTAAAAATATTTGGAAAGGATGATAAGATATCATTAGGCTTAATAGGACCTTTTTCTAGTAACTATGTTAGGTTATAGAGGATGTGTATTGCTTGATCCTATGACCATAGTGATATTGGGTGATCAATTTATTCTACATATCACAACTAATGATTTATGTTCCTAACATGTCATACGATGTTGACCAGGAGGAGATGGAATTTGAGTGCAGAGTTTCCTTTTCGATGTGACTGGTGAAATTTGATTCCTGTCTAGATGAGTCACTTCATGGGAAGGTGGTTTCTTTGAGTAAATGTTTTTTTTTGAAAACATGAGATCCTTTAGGATAGATCATGGGAGTGGGAAACCCAGTTGGGAGCTTGGTATTATCTCTTTTGAGTAGGTTTTTTACTTTTCAGGATGAAAATACCAAAGGTGGATAGAATGCAAAGACCCTAGGTTTTTTCTTGTAAGACATTGTAAAATTGCTAGTAATATTTTAAAATTTGTGTGAGGATAAAGAACATGATTCCAAGGCATAGATACCCATGGTGAGATGATATTAAATATATGAAATATATTTTTTTGATGCACACAGAGTGTTATGAAAAAAAGAAATCACTCCTAAAAAGTTTCTTGGATTAGAAATCTAAGACCACAGTTTTTTCTTGGACATGGGATTTACCCCGTACGTGTCATAATGTTGGTTGGCATGGATGTTTAGTAGAAGGGGATCGTTGGAAGGGGAAATAGTTAATAAAGGAGGATATTTAATTAATTAAACAATTAATTATTATACCCCCTATAATTTTTCCTTCCCATGATCATGGTGACGGGAGAGGATTATCCATTGAAATAAGGTCAGAAAAAGGGCTTGAGGTTCCACAAGGCCACATTCTTAGTGGAAATCAAGGATGGGTTGAGCTATAATAGATTTTAGGTGTGGATCTAGACATAAAGATTTATCCTTTTTCCATGAGGTATGTAGATTTATGCGGTTTATTTAATGATCCAAATATATTCATTGTTTAATAATTTTATATCCCTTTTAGGACTACTATAGACCTCCAAAGGGTTGATGTATGGGTAATTGGGGGAAAAAGGATTTCAATAGGACTATAGAGATTTCCAATTCAGAATTCCTAATCACATGGTGTGTAGTTTAGGAAAACACACCATGTGCTATTCCTGTTAGGGAAGAAAAACTTTTGAGATCTACATTTAATGTACTAGTGGTACACACAATGTAGTGGGACTTGCTAATATGGTAAATAAAATGGGAAGACACCATGTTGAAAATGGACATGATGGTGTAGAAGTACACAACTAGACCACCCAATTGTACACGGGACAAAAGACATAGACAGGTACACGTGCACAGGGATAGGTACATGGGCATGAGCTAATGTACATGAGAATAGGTCAACAGACATGGGTTCATGCTGGGATGGATATAATCAGTGTGTAATATATGTACACACCATGTAGGATGACATGGCTAGCCATGTTGTGTTTGGGTAAGGACATGCCCAAGTGTTTAGGTGAGGTCCCACATCATGTGAACCTTAGTACATGTCATGTAGGATGACATGACCAACCAATCCATATGTGGGTTAGGACATTCTTAACGATCCAAATGGAGTCACACACTGTGTGGACCTTAGTACACACTGTGTACCTTTATTTGTACAAACTGAACTTTATGGGGGACATGACCCGGGTTTGACTTTGAGAGAAACATTGTGTACCCTAAGTGGAATTTCCATGTAGCCCATTCAGAGACTTATTCCTTATACATAACCTTTGAGACTCGAATTGGGCCTCACAAGTAACCTATCCTAAGTGTTTTTCCATCTAGAAAAATGATATCCCTCGCTTTGGTATATCAGATACAACATGGGGAAATTATAGTGGTATGATTCTTCTATCATTACTCAGTGGGTGCATTACCTTATGATTTTTGGTTTTTTGTGTTCTCTCTTGCAGTTTAGCATGTGTGAGTTCTCTTTTTTGGGGTGAGTTTAGTTCAATCCTATCCACTAAGAGTTTACTATGAAATCCATTCCAAAATACTGAAAATGATAAACCTAAAAAAATTATAGCAGACATCCTTTCATGGGGATGGGGTCAGATCCTAATTTCCCACCTTTCACCTTAGGTATGGTTTTCGATATCAACATGTCCAACATACAAAAATTTTGATCATATATATAGAAGGATAATTGACTAGGGTTTTTGGTATCCTCCATGAGAACTTGGAATGATCCCCTATCAGTGTATCAAGATCTTTTGAGTTCAAGCATGTATGTTTTTCATTGTGAGGTCTGATGAGCATGACCTCCTCAGATGAGCACCATCGATGTTATAAGAACCATGTAGTGATTTCACCTAGAAGAGTGTAACCTTTAATCATAAAGAAGGATATAAGTTCAATAATTCCCCTTGGTTATGTAGTGCAGTAGAGAGGATCATAACCTACATTGTATCTTATATGGTTTTACAAGACCACCACATGGTTTCTGGTGCAGTTGTGTTTGATGTTGAGCTTCATAGTTGGACCTTTGGATTTACGGGAATGGTTCATTATGCTAGTGGGCTTATAGAGGTAGATATACCCTTTCTATATCTCTTATATTTTATTCTAAATAAAATTAGAGTTAGTTATTATTATGTTCTTATCTCGTGGTTTGATTAATAGATATTCAGGCTGTTGAGCTAACCTCTCTCTCTTGATGTTTTGTGTTTGGTTATTTTAGGGACCCTACTGAGTATGTATATACTCACCCCTACATGATATTTTCACAAATGTATTGTGTCTTATGAATACGATAGGTAGATTAGTTATATTGAAAAAATTGCTTATAGGGATGCACAGTAGTTCTTGGAACTTACAGTGTATGGTGTTTGACATTGGAGATCCGTTCTAGGATCCCTCCAGTATTTCTCATGTTCTAGTCATCAATAGGTTGGGACCACATTTCGGGTTGGATGTTTATTTCCCCCCTTTATACTTCTGTACCATGTTGGTGTAATATTATGTTATTCCTAGAGGTTGTGCTTGCATGTTTTACACTCTAGTTTTTTAGTTTTATTCTTATCATTAGACTATTTCATGTGGATGTTTGTTTGTGTTCATACAAGTTCATTAGACAAATGCTTCCCATATGTGTAATATCCCTACTCATCACTTATAACACCTCGAGATTTTGTGAAATATATTTTTTAAAATTAATTTCATATTTTCAATATTTAAATGTAAAAACAACACTATGTTTATCTTTAGTTACAAGAAACAATTATTTTGTCTTGTGTTATACAAAAATCCAAGATTACATTTCTTTACCAGATACAGTATGTTTATATGAATTGTGACATATTTTTAAAATATTAATATTTAATATGATAGTTTCCACCTAGCTGTTAGAACGAATATTATGAATAAGATTAACTAAATTATGAAAATATGGTTTAAACATGTATATAAAATTAATTATTTGGTGACCAATTAATTATAAATGAAAATCAAACCCTTTAAAAATAAAATTAAATCTCCATGAAAAACTATTTTTATAAACAAAAGTGTGTTTTTTGTTAATAAATTAACCAAATTACTTTTTTGAATGATTTTAATGAAGTATATATATTATATATTAAATAAACTATTTAAAATTCATCTTATATTATTTCTAGAAAATAAAAAAAATCTAATTTTATGATGAAAAACAACATTATTGTAATAGAAAACAGTTTTATTGCCTTTTTATGATGCACTGATTTTAAAACTGAATTTTTAAACTTTTATAAAATGAATTTGATAAAATTAAAATATTTTTTTAAATCAGAATATAATTTTTTTGGGTGATGTTTTGTGTTTTTTCTAAAAAGTTCTATTTTTTGAAGAATAGTTAAAAATATTGAATTTTAATTGAAAAATTTCTTTTCACCTAATTTATTTAAAAAATTAAATTATATTTTAATTTTTCTGAACGGTATATTAGTTAAATTATACATATATTAATACAATTTAGTTAATTATAATCAATTTTATATTTAAATTATATATAAAAACATTGTAAACTTTTGAACATTTTCACTTTAAAAACCCTCTTTCTTATCAAGCATATGAGATTAATTTTAAATTAAATTATACCACTTCTATGAGTTAAATTTTTAAAAGTGGATTCAATATTTTTAATATTTATAATTTATATTATCTAAAAATTTGAACTTAATTTTTTTACCATAATGATCAGTGAATACATTTATAATTAATTACTGCGATTAAGGTTAAAACAGGGTTTTGCGCAATACATGAATTTGTTTTAAAAATAATTTGTCATACATTTATTATTTTTATTTAATAAATTTTATTTAATTTTCATAATAAAAATCTCCAAATTATCTAATAAATTTGATTTTAATTTAATTCTGAGAGGTTAAATTAACTAGGTAAATAAAATATAAAAGTAACCATGATAAAAATATAAAAGGGTAAAATTGAGAAACCTTAAAGACTAAGGTCTTTCAGGAAAACTTTAAGGCCCTCAATCCACCTCAAGGCCTTTGGGCCATATGTAGTTTCCCCAGACACACTACAAAAAACGAGCATCCCCAGAAAAGGATTTAGAGCAGGAGTACTCACCAGAGCAGAACCAAATGGATTATCAGAATGAGAGGGTATGAATATGCCATCGGTACAAGCATATGCTTGCACGAGAATCCTAAGAAGATGTCCATGAAAAGGTGGAGAGCTACTATTAGGATGAAAATGCTGGGGAGGGGTAGTTCTTTGTAGATAGTCTGGTTGAATTCACTATGACCTTTGAGTCATGTATTCTCCTAAGCATACGAGCCTTGTAATCTCTAAGCCTACGTGCCTTGTAAGGGTTCCCCCTCATCCCTTGAGAGGGGTATTATCCAAAAATCATTATAAATGAAGGACTTTGGGCCATTCAGGCTATTTTGGAGTCACATGAGGTAAGGGATGCCTCCTAATAGTGAATTATTTTTAGTATTTATAAGAATACCACTCCACCTCAATTATAAAAGGGCACTCACTCCACCCTTATTAAAAACTATAAATCCATTTTATTGTCCAAACCCTTAGGAAACCACTTCCAAAATTACCTAACCTCACCTTATAATCATTATTTTGTTTATAAATTATATATAGGAAGGCTTTATTTCAATCCTACAGAGGATAACCAAAGAATATGTAATGTTTTTCAATGAGCATCTTTATTTTATTTATTTACCCATATCCTTAAATTATTATTATAACATAATTATATAAAAAATAAATAACTTAAAAATAATTATATGTTATTATGTTATGTTTAATACCTAAAAGCACACACACATCTATCAAATGAGTTACAGAATCACCATTTAGCTGTACAATAGAGTACCACCTCGCAAACCGATGCCATTTTTTTCTTCATCACCTCCCTGGATGGTCATAATGATGGATTTATTATTTATATGTGATATGTTTGATGATATTATGATTTTGGAATTATTATACAACAAATACCTTAATGATTTCAATTTTTTGGAATATGACAATGTCGTTCGTGTGTAAGGAGGACAATCTCCTCATGAAACAGTGTGATTTGTTCACAGTTTATATGGAATGATTTTAGGATGAGTTTAATTAACATATGTGATATATATGAAATTAAAATTATAATATAATTATAATATATATATGTATCATTTACTTTTCATTCTTTTAATAAGATAAGTAAATGGAAACAACGCCCATGCGTATGTATGAACAACCATCTCCATGAACGATGTATTTCATTTCATATAAATAAATTTTATGGATTACACTAGAAATATATATAATTAATATATATAGTATTTATATCATGTTTAAAATTATGAATATGATGAAACCATGATCTAAAAAAGATTACCAATTAAATAACATGTCAAAACATATATGAAAAATAAAGGGTTATTACTTGAAATGTAACATTAACATAGAATTGTTAATAAAATGGTACTAAAAGGGTCATATGAAAGCCATATACAGTATAGTGTATATAATTATGATTATTTATTATATTTATAATAAAATTATATTTATTATACATGAGTTTTGAATGAGTATGATAAATGTTGAGAATTTAGGTAAAATATTTCCATCTCACCTCTATTTTATGTAAGAAACAAGAAATATTCACCATTTATTCTCTGATATTCTATATATAAAGAAAATGAATTTATATTATTATTAATTTCATGAAAAAAATTTAGGTTTACATATCTATTTGAGTATGTCACTTTCATGGTGTGTCATGAACCATCCTGGATACCCTGGTAACCTGATTACTGAGCCGACCCTAATATATCCTGAAGGGAGATCCTGATCCCCATGGGTCCACAAAAATCACATGGAATCATACAACATGCATGTGGGAATGAATTTATCACAAAACATAGAGGAAACAAGACAAGAATGTTAATATCTATTTAAATGAAACTCCACTGAGAGTAATGTACTAGAAGTCAACAAGGCATTAAATCCCAATTTACTACAACCCAAGTATGAATATAGTGAAAAACAACCTGTGTCCCTAAAGACACAAATACAATTGTCCAAGGCCCAAAACTATATCCACCTCCAAGAGATCATTTCCCCCTACTCAAACCTAGAAGAAGATAATCTAAAAACTCCCGAAGGCACAAGTAGGGTGTTAGATAAAAATCATAGTAGGGTCTCACAAATGATTCCATATCAAATTCCAATAATAGATTAACCAAATTAATGGTTTCAATTATATAATAAATAGGTTTTGAATTTTAAATAATATTTAAACAAATCATGATATAAAATTAAATCTGTGGAAAATATATTAAGAAATAGCTTTAAAAGTGACAAAATATTTCGAAAACAATGGATTAAATAATAAATTTATATAAAATAGTTCATATAAATCCAGAAGGAATTTAAATTAGTTTAACCACATTAGGATGCATTTAAATCTAAAATACAATCAAGTGAGAAACATTTTCATATGTAAAATAGGTATTAATGTTCTAGGATATAGGACTCCACACTCTCCCAGTGATAAACAAACTGTGTATACATACATCCCTTTCACATTGGCCCAAGGAAACTCATCACCATCCTATCAAGGATATGACCTTCTGTATTTATGTTTTTGAATGTTGGATGATCATATAGTGTGTCCAAATAACTCACAAACTACCTAAGTATTTCATGTTCTCTTACACAATAAATGATGAGTAATTTATTTTAAGATTGATTAAAATAAAATTCAATCCCATTATTCTCATTTCAAATTCCAATTTCAATTTAAAACCTAAATAGTTTTTAATAAAAAAACATTAATTTTTATCAAGATAAAACCACTAGGTTTCTATTAGAAATGTTCAAGCCATTTTCAAAAGTTTGAAATAATTTCAAGACCAATTAAATAAATATCTCAATCCATTTAGATAATTCAATTAAATAATTTAATTGAAATAGATTCCATCAAATTTACAAGTTAAATTAAACAACATCAAACAACCAATTTCCACAAATTCTCCCAAATTCAATGGAATATGCGTTTTTCCAATTTTCATGCCAAAACAATTTCAAATATCAAAATTCAATAGAATTGGGTTTTATCAAATAATCATAAAGAATGTTTGAGAATTTTAATTTATATAAACATTTGAAATAAATTAAGAAATTCAAGGTTAATCAATTTTTCCCAATGAAATTGAATCAACTAACTTTTTTCAGAAAACCAACAGTCGTAATAGAACCAATCAATGAGAAAGATGGTTTTTAAGATCTTAAAACTCATCCTAAAAATGAGATCAATGAGTATGGAGCATATATACATCAATTTAAATATGATCCTTGAAAATACCAAAGGAGGATAGAGAGTGAAAGGAAAATAATGAAGAGAATGATTAACTGGGAATCCACAACACAAGCGTAATGATGATAAAATTCCAAATGAAGGAACATGGAAGAGTTAGAGTTCTCCAAGATTTCTTGAGGAAGGATTTGAGTTAAGAGAAACAAAATTGGAGTGGAGGGGGAAAATTATATCAATAATACTGCATGTTTAAAAACCGTAGTTGGGGTATTACACGACATATAATCCCACTACACATCGTGAAATTTTTATTTTTCATAACTATCAAAAAATGAATTTCTTTTAAATGAAAAACCACTCATTAAAAGAATCATGATGTGTAAAGGGTCACCACTTCATGCAAACTTTCACTATTTTAATCTTCTCACAACATGAACCTTCTCACAGTATGCACCTATTGACCCTTACACATTGTGTAACCTAGTTACATGGTGTGTAACCCTTTTGAAGCCTGTAGAAAAGTCCAATTAAAGATAAGAGTCCAAAAAAATCTATGTCTTCCCCATTATGTTGATTCACTACGGTTTTCCTTATTACTTTTCCATACCTTCTTGTTTTGAAAATCACAAACACCTTATACTTAAGAAAATATATATTTTACTTCTCTAAGGAAAATTTCCTTCCTTTAGGAAATTTACCCTAATCTAGATTTCCTTATACATATCAATATTTTTCTTAAGTATAAAAATCGTATTCATACATAAAACCTAAGAATCATATAATAATTGGATATAAATCATTCTGTTTTTGGTTCCAAATTCTGGATGCAAACTCTAATGAAGTTCCATTCCGAATTCTGTATACGAACTCTCATATAGTTCGACTCCAAATTCTGGATACGAACTCTCATATAGTTCCACTCCGAATTCTGGACTCCAAACTATTACTAGTACGACTCTGAACTCTTACTAGTTTGACTCTGAACTTTTACTAGTTCGACTCCGAACTTTTACTAGTTCAACTCCAAACTTCTATGAGTTCGATTTCAAACTTCTATCAGTTCGACTCCGAACATTGTAAGTTCAGATTCAGAATTCTAGTGAAACCAGAATCTGAAATTTCCTTAGAAATTCAGAATCCAGATTTTCATAGAATTCCGGTTCCGAATTCCTACAAAACAGAATCTAAATATCTCTTTATTATAGACTCTAAATTACATTTTGGTTAGACTCTATACTTTTGTTTTCTTACATTCCGAACATCAGTTTTGCTTATAATTATACTTGTTTCATTAGAAAATGATGTGATGCTTTCAGTTAAACATGTTTTGTTATAAAATGATGTCGTCCATCCTGTTTCTAACTAACCATTGGTTGAGGGACACGGGTACAGGTCCCTCCAAAATTTAAGGAAAATACGACCATTGGAGGAGGGAGCCAACCGTTGCTACCAAGCCTATAAATAGGAGCTCATTTGAAAGAGTTCAATACACATAAGAAGTTGATCACTCTAGAGACCACATGCTGTTAAGGTGATTTCTAGAGAGAGAAGATTTTCATGCCTTGTGTGTATTAAACTGCTCCTTCAGATTGATTCGTGTGACTCCAAATATTGGTGATTACATTTTAGGGCTTCCAGGGATAGGAAGACAGAGGTTCCGACTACGTTGAAGTTCAAGGGCTTCCTTGCTGAGGAAGACAGAGGTTCCAATTACCTTGAAGTTGAGGGCTTGTGGGGATAGCATGACAGAGACTCTTATATTCGTATCGAGGGATTAGCCTAGTGTGGGTTAGACAGACTTTCTTGAAATTATAAATCAAGGGACCTTTATTAAAGGTTGTTGGATACCCTTCTCATTGGGTTAAAAGAGTTATTCTTTGTTACATGTAGTTTTACTACTTGTTTTTCCGCTTCATTTTGTATTGTTAAGGAATGTATAACTTTATTATACATCCTTACTTGTACTCTGATTTAGTTAGATTCTATATGCTTTAATGTGGAATATCATATTGTAATCTTTGGTTAAGTTTCATTTTCCAGATCCATATTTCCGGAACCTGTTTTTCAGAATCACTTTCTAGATTTAACCAAGTGTATAGAACTAGAAGTTTGTAACTTCATACTTTGTCCCAATATTTTAATTGGTGTTAGAGGTGTTGTAATTTTTCTTAGTTTAACTATGTTAAACTTAGATCTTTCCTTGTTTAATTAAATTTTTAAAGTGTAAAATTCACCCACCTCTTGTATATTGAGCATCTACATCGTTATTTAGATCCAACAATTGGTATCAGAGGGGGTATCTGAAATAATTATACCCTCATATAAGTTTTTCTTTCTCCGTTTTTTATTGTTCTATATTTTTCTTTTTTAGGAATAATCTTCTTGAATCTGAACTTTTGTTATTAACAAGTTTTTATGTGGAAATATTTTTAAGATGGCAGGAATCAATGTTGGTTCCATCGACAACCTAAATCCTACAAGACCACCAATTTTTGATGGCAATGATTATGAGTATTGGAGAGATCTAATGAATACTTTCATTATCAATAATGGAGTAGATAACTTTGTTATTATTACTAAAGGTTATCAAATTCCTGATAAGGAAGTAAGTTCTTTCACAAACCAAGAGAAGCATGATTATCAATTAAACTACAAGGTACACAATACTCTACTATGTTCAATGACTAGGAACATATATAACCAAATTTCTTCTAGTGAAATAGATAACTGTATATGGAAGAAACTTGAATTTACTCATTCTGGTACATCCAAAGTAATAAAGACAAGAAGAGCTATTCTTAGAGCTGAGTATCATGGTTTTAATTTCCCTTATGAAGAACCAATTTGTAAGGAGCAACAAAGATTTATGAATAACAAAAATAGCTTACAATCCATGGGAGAGAAAGGTCTGGATGATGAATCTCTTGTTGACAAGATCATTGATATTATTCCCAATGAGTGGGAACCAAAGAGAACAACTATTGATGAGAACAGGACGGTTACTCGAATTTCCTTAGATGATCTATTTGGAACTCTTCTTCAACATGAAACTAGAATGAAGAGAGATGCTGACAACATAAAGAAGAAGAATGTGAATGGTGTTGTTGCTTTTAATACAACATCAAATCACATGAAAGCTAAGACTCTTTAGAGAGTAACTAGACCCAAATCTAAGAATATTACTATCCAATATGAATCTAGTGAGAGTGACGTCTCGGAAAACAAGTTAGCTAATCTTACTCAAAGGATGAACAAGATAGCTGGTCAAAGGAATTTCCAATCCAAGTATAAGAAGAAGGAAAGGAAAGATAAGAAAGATTCAGAGGTCACATGCTATGAATGCAAGAGAAGTGGACACAGAAGACCAGATTTCCCTATGCTTAAAAAGAAAGAAATGAAAGAGATGCATTCTGAAGGGAACATGAAGAACTTTTACAAAGCTAAAGCTAAGAAGAGTCTGAAAGATAATACTACTTGGAGTGCTAGCTGTAGAGACTCTTCATAAAGTGAATCTTCATAATATGATTCATCAACTCAGAAGAATATAGGATTCATTGATAATAATTCTTTTCAACATACATGTCTTATGGCCATGGTATGTTCTTTCGAGGCTTTAACAAATTTATCTCTTGATAAGAATTACTATTATGAAAATAGTGCTTCTAATGAAGATAATTCATCCTCATAAAATGAAGAACCTTCATATGAAGAAGTATCTATATTTTCTAAGTTACTTGAAGCAAAAAATTGTAAAATTTATAAGAAATTATACAAGGCCAATACTAGGGAAGAAATTCTTACAAAAGAGATTTCATATCTTACTTCAGATCTTAATGATAAAAAATGGCTTTTAGAAAAACTTTCTAAAGATATTGATAATGCAAATTCTGATAAGGAAGAACGTTCTAAAGATCTTAATAATTCTATTTTAAAGATGAATGTTTTTGAGGAAAAATATAACTCTAAGGAATTGATTCCTGAGGATAGAAATTTAGTCATTAGACTGAAATCTGAAATATTTTCTCTTAAGAAGCTTCTTGCAAAATTTACTTCTGGGAAGGAAAATTTTTACAAGATGTATTCTCAAATTAAACATAAAGGAAACACTACTAGAGTAGGTTATACTCATCAAAAACCAGTTTTCAAAAACAACTATTTTATTCCACCTAGATCCCCTTTTTTGCACTAAGTGTCAAAGTGGTGGGCATTAGAAGAAAAACTATTCTTTGAATAGAGTTCAATCTCTTGGGTTTCATAAAGCATATTTTTCTAAACAAATGTGGATACCCAAAAGTTTGTTGTCTAATAATTCCAGATCCAAGAAAGTCTGGATTCCAAAAACCTAACTTGTTTCTTATTTTCAGGAAAATAGGGAAAGTACCAACAATAATACTTGGTACATGGATAGTAGATGTTCCCGGCATATGACCTATAATAAAAACTATTTTGAAAATATTATCAAGATGAAAGGAGGAAAAGTAACTTTCGCAGACAATGATCAGAGAGAAATTATTGGTATAGGTAACATTTTTCTTCTTGGGAAAACATTGATACAAAATGTTTTTAAAAGGATATATCATTCTTCAGTTTATCAGAACACAAGATCATCTTGCTAACATTTTCACAAAATCTTTACCCTCTGATAGATTTTAATACATTAAACAGAAGTTAGGAAAGATAACCATGAGGTAATCTTACTTCATTAACTTCTTGTTGAACCATTATCCTTACAGTAATAAACTCCTTTTCTTAGGGGGAGTACATTTGATTGTGAGTTTTTCAAAAAAAGAATTTAATGAGTTTTTCAAAATATTTCGTTATAATCCTTTCAAAATTTATGAAATCGAAATTTTCGTAATGAATTTTTCATACTGAAACTTTCGTAATGAAATTTTCATACTTGAAATTTTCGTAACGAAATTTTCGTACTGGAAATTTTCGTAATGAAATTTTGGTAATAGAAACTTTCCTAATGAAACTTTCGTACTCGAAATTTTCATAATGAAATTTTCGTACTAAAAATTTCGTAATGAAATTTTCATACTGAAACTTTCTTAATGAAATTTTCGTACTGAAACTTTTGTCATAAAATTTTCGTATTGAAAATTTTCGTCATGAGATTTTTCTTAATTTTTTGTAGTTAGTTTTTCGTAATGAGTTTTTTTAGTCAAATTTTCTTCAAGAAGAATACTACTTATTATGAGTAAACTTCTTAGTCAATTCGAAAGGTATGTTTTCCTTACTCAAGTTTTCATAATCATCTTTAGTTGTTGGTAGTTTCTTTTCATATAAAAATTTCTCAGATTCATTTTTTTTCTTAAATTCGATTGTTTTTGTTAAAACCTCAAAAGATCGGATTAAATATTTCCTTGAGGATTTGATTTCAACCATCAGATCAGATCAGAGAAATTCTAAACCACTAGATTGGTTTTGTAAGTCCAAAGGTCAGCTCCATCACCTATATAAAGGGGACCCCAATGGTTGTCCCACATTATTTTTCAAGCTCTCGCATGTCGAAACTCTACCTCAGTTGTTAAAGGTTGTTCCGTATCCTTCATAGCTCCTGCATTCTGAATATCTATTGAAGCTACTTCCCAAGATATGTCTACCTCGAAGCCAATATCAAAATGGAAAGTGTACAGAGAAAGAATGGTCTATCCAAAATTTTACATGTACAATTCTATCATCTCCAAGAACATCAAGTAGAATAGTTGGGAAGATGCATGTGTATCCAATACAAGTGATCAAGATGCGGTCTATCCGGAGTTACATGTAGAATTCTATGAATAAGAAAGATTTTATGAGGAATAGGGAAGAGAAAAGTTTTCTTTCATATCTTATGGAAAGACTTACAAACTTACTTACAGTAAGGTGTCAAGCTTGGTAGGGGTAGCATACAAAAGAGAAGCTTAATTTTGTTCACAGAAACTCCCGGATGCTCAAGGTAGTTTTGTTAAGGTTAAGGCCTTACAATGTCTTAGACTTGCTGATGTCATGACAGCAATGATTCCTCACCTATCTCCTAATAATCAGATTCTTCAGCTTTGGGTACAATGTTTCTTGGTTCCGAGAAAGGGTGATAAAGATACCCTGATGAAAAGTGACATATATTTCTCAGACTTCTTGGTGAATCTAAGAAAAATAAATCTGGTGAGGCATGTTCTTGTGACGATGAAGAACATCAGGGAAGGAAATTTGAGAGCTCAAATCATCATGTACCCTACCTTACTATCAAAGGTGATAGTTAGGTGTTTATATTCTTACAAGATTTCATGTAAGTCTAAGGTTCAGAATTTCAAGCTTATGCTTGTCAGTGATGAAATGATGAAAAGAATGAATATGGATTTTTCTAAGGAAACATGAGAGTTTTATAATTTTCCAGAGGAAGAGGATGAAATCATTCTAGAAAATGTCAAAAAAGATGAGCCTGTGAAGAAAGATACTTAGAAGAGGAAGCATAAGGAAGTGGTTGATGAAGACCAGACCCCCAAATCCAAGGAAACCCAATTCGTACCTCCCAAGACGAAGAAACAGAAAGCATATCAAGATGTGGTGGCTTCTAAATGGAGGGAAGACAAAGAGAAAAGGAAATAAGGGGATCCACAGTTCAGATTGGACCCTACTGAGGCTAAGGCCTTAAGAGAAAAAGCTGCGGATGAGTTAGAGAAATAGGTCAAAGAGAAGAAGATGAAGAAAAAGATGTCTGAAGTTGAGGTTATACCATCTATTTTGAGAGATACAGAAGTAGCATCTAAGAAGATTCCCATTCCAGAATCATTTGATGTCCAAAAATTACCAGATACTACTGGGAAGAATTACTTCACTCCAGAAATTTCCAAAGGGAAAGAGTTTGTTGAAGTGGTAGAGAAAATAGCTGGTGAAGAAGTAGAAGAATAAGTTGTTGAAGAAGAAGAAGTAGTAGAAGAAGGAAGTGACAATCTGGATGACTTTATCAAACAAGTAGAAGATTATCAAGAAAATACTTAATATTCAAAATTAGTCACTCCGGGAAAGGGATATGAAAAAAAGGTAATAGAGATGAAGTTGAGGAAGAAGAGGAAGATAATGAATTATCTGATGAGGAAGTATGAGGAGCATTATCTTGAAGAAGGAACATAGAAGGACAAACTAGATGAAGACAAGATTGTTCAAGTATCTGAATCTGAAGAAGAATATCCTAATGAGGAATCCATTCCAAAAGTTGATAAGGGGAAGAAAGTGCTTATGGACACCCCAAAAAAAGATGTTATAAGAAAGAAGGAGGTTGGTGGTTCTTCAAGAAGAAAGCTGGTGGAAAATGTAGAAGAACAATCCCCAAATAAGTTATCGAATTTAGAGTCATCAGCATTGGGTCATGAATTTATTGTTGAGTCTTTGAAAAAGTTATTGGACACCATTACGATCTTTCCCACCATAGACTCCAGATGCCAGATGATGCAACATAGTCTGAATTAATGTCAGAATCATTATCTATGGCGATGGATAAGTGTGTGAAGATTTAAGCAGATCATAGAAATTTCCTTATCAATTATGATGTTCATATTAAATCATGCAGAAAAATCACTTTGTGGTCTAAGAATATTGATGAAGACATGAAATATTTTGATCATTTTTGGAATGATGTTAAAGATTCTTTTGACACCGAGGATTCCAAAGTGAGGGATCTTCAGGAAAAGCTAAATCTTGAAGAAAATTCTTGGAATCAACAAGTGAAAGACTTGAATGGGAAGGTTAACTCTCTTGCTCAAAATTTTAAAAGAGATAGAGACATCTGGATTGAGCTTGAAGAAAAGATTTTAAAGCAAGATGAAGTCCTTAAGGCACAATCTAAGGCCTTGAAATCTCAAGATAAAAGGATAAAATCTTTGGAGAAGCAAGCTGAGAAAGATCAAAAAGATTTGATGTAGCTGAAAACCGTTTTGAAGTAGCTGATCCCAAAGGAAAAAGATGACAAATAGACTCAATCCGATCATTTGTTGCATTTGATCTTTCTTGTAAAAATTATTCCAATCATAATAGAACTACAGTTTCTTGTTTTACTTGCATGTCTTTACTAATATTTCAAGTACCATATTTCTTTTCAATTCCCTTAAATTGTTTTTGAAAATCACAAAGGGGGAGAAGGAAAAAGAACTACTCAAAAGGGGAGAGTGAAAAATTTATAAGTGAAGATATCCTTAAAGTAAGGGGGAGTTTCTTATTACGAGGTTTTTCATTCCCATGATAATGAATACTCCATTCTGGAAATCCAGAATACAATCCTTAGTGTTTCAATTCCTAAGGGGGAGTTAGTTGTATTCATCATCATCTATGATCAAAGGGAGATAAGTTTTAATTTCAAAGTCTAAAGGAATTTTTCTATGTTCTTATGTTCATTTTCGAAAGGTTTTTTGTTCTTTCCAAAAAGGGGGAGATTTTTGAGTCAATAAGGTTTTCCTTATGAATTTTCCATTCCTTCTTGTTTTGAAAATCACAAACACTTTATACTTAAGCAGATATATATTTTATTTATCTAGGGAAAATTTCCTTCCTTAAAGAAATTTATCCTAACCTAGATTTCCTTATACATATCAATATTTTTCTTACATATAAACATCAGATTCATACCAAAAACCTCAGAATCATATAATACATAGATAAGAAGCATTCTGTTTTAGGTTTTGAAATCTAGATACGAACTATAATGAAGTTCCATTCTGAATTCTGGATATGAACTCTAATATAGTTCGACTCCGAATTCTGGATACGAAATCTCATATAGTTCCACTACGAATTCTGGACTCTGAACTCTTACTAGTATGACTCTAAACTCTTACTAGTTTGACTCATGTCTTTTACTAGTTTGACTCCAAACTTTTACTAGTTCAACTTCGAACTTATATGAGTTCAACTTCAAACTTCTATCAGTTCGACTACGGACTTTGTAAGTTCCGATTCTGAATTATAGTGAAACGAGAATCCGCATTTCCATAGAAATTCAGACTCCGAATTTCTAGAGAATTCTGGTTCTGAATTCCTACAAAACAGAATCCGAAAATCTCTTTATTATAGACTCCGAGTTCCATTTTTGTTAGACTCTGAACTTTTCTTTGCTTACATTCCGAACTTTAGTTGTGCTTATACTTATACTTGTTTCATTACAAAACAATGTCGTGATTTCAGTTACAGATGTTTTGTTATAAAACGATGTCGTCAATTCTATTTCTAACTAACCATTGGTTGAGTGACACATGTACAGGTACCTCTAAAATTTAAAGAAAATATGATTTTTGTCAGAGGGAGGCGACCATTGCTACCGGGTCTATAAATAGAAGCTCATTTGAAAGAGCTCAATACACAAAAGGAGTTGATAAATCTAGAGACCACCCACTATTAAGTTGATTTATAGAGATAGATTCTTTTCATTCCATGTGCATACTGAACTGATCATTCATATTTCATCGTGCGACTTCGAATGTTGGTGATTACATTTAAGGGTTTCTAGGGATAGGAAGACAGAGGTGCCGACTACCTTGAAGTTCGAGGGCTTCCTTGCTGAGGAAGACAGAGGCTCCAACTACCTTGAAGTTTAGGGCTTGTGGGGATTACAAGATAGAGACTCTGATATTCGTATCTAGGGATTACCATGGTGTGGGTAAGACAGACTTTCTTGAAAGTATAAATCAAGGGACCTTTATCCAAGGTTTTTGGATACCATTCTTTTTGGGTTAAAAGAGTTTGTTTTTGTTACTTGTAGTTTTTCTACTTGTTTTTTCGCTGCATTTTGTATTTCTAAGGAATGTATAACTTTCTGATAATTTCTTACTTGTACTCTGATTTAGTTAGATTCTATATGCATTAAGGTAGAATCTCATATTGTAAACATTGGTTAAGTTTCATTTTATGGATCCATATTTCTGGAACCTGTTTTTCGGAATCACATTCCAGATTTAATCAAGTGTATAGAACAAGAAGTTTGTAACTTCATAATTTGTCCCAATATTTTAATTGGTGTTAGAGGTGTTGTGAATTTTCTTAGTTTAACTTTGTTAAACTTAGAACTTTCCTTGTTTAAGGAAAATTTTAAAGTGTACAATTCACCCCCGCTCTTGTATATTGAGCATCTACATTGTTATTTCGATCCTACACATTATAGGTATCCTACCAATTCATTATCCACCCTACCAAGTCAATGAAAAGGGAAAAAAGTTATAAGGGTAAATACATACCTATCATATTTGAAATGGGATTCTACAATCTCCTTGCTATAAAAACTTCCTAGCCCCAGAAATCCTATGAAGAAACTTCTATGACAAAAAGAAAAGGCCACTACTCCCTCATCAGTTCCTTGGGTTCCCACATCTCATGATTATCAGAACCATGATTTCATAGCACATGAACCAAAGGTATCGTCCTCACATGAGGTACCTTGGTCTCCAAAACAAAAATACAGACTGGGAACTTAGTTAAAGATAATGTTGGTTTAATATCAAGATCACTCCAACTCAAAACATGAGATGGATCAGGTAAATACTTTATTAGCTATGATACACGAAATAGGTTATGTATCGATGTAATCCACGGTTGAAGTGCTAAATGGTATAATTTTTTTTTACATATTCAACAACCTCAAAACATCCTACAAAATGAGGAGAAAGTTTCCCTTACTTTCCAAGCCATCGATGTCCCAGACAAAGGTAAACTTTCAAGAACAACAGGTCACCAACAGATAATTCCAAAGGACTACAGTGATGATCATCATAATACTTGTATCAGCTATGTATTTTCATTATTCATTGATGAATTAAATGAATTTTTGTTTTCTTCTCATGTTCGAAACTTGTTCCAACCAAATAAATTTCACTATTCTTTGACCAAAACAATGGTGATTTACAAGGATGACCATACGAGGCCTTAAAAAGCACCATTCTAACAATATAATAGTAAATATTGTTATAATAAAACTCAATCAGTCCCAAGTGATCATCCCAAACCCCACTAAAGTTGAGAACACAAGATCAAAGCATATCATCAAGAATCTATATAACTATTTCTATCTCTCCATATGACTCTGGATGGTAGGACATACTCAAATGGACCTGAGATCCCAGTTCCTCTTGAAGGCCTCTCAAAAAATGATAAGAGAACTGAGGATCCCTATAAGAGACTATAGCACATGGAAATCCACGAAAGTTAAAAATATCTTTCACAAAGTGATTTACCAACACCCAACTTTGTTTTTATCATGAATGTGTATGAAGTGATCATACTTGGTCATCCTATTGATCTCAAACCATAGCACATTTTTCTTTATCCATGTATGAGGAAACCCAACCAAAAATTCCATATAGATTTCAACCCAACTCCATGTTTGGTTTGAATGTGGCTAAATTAAACTTGAAGGTTTATTATGCATGACCTTAACCTGTTGGCATGTATAATAGTGGGAAACAAACTCAAAAATGCCCCATTTAATACCTTCCCACCAGAAGTTACACCAAATGTCACAAAACATATTGGTGGTTCTTAGGTGATCCACCCACTATGAATTATGAAAATCCAACATTATATCCTTTCTTGCTGCTAAAGGTAGAACAATGTGACATTGATAGAATTTAACACCATCTTTAAAGAACGAAAACTAGGAAATTATCTCCCCACCATAAAGAGAGTCTCTAATGCTACAAAATTTATCATCAAGCCCTTCATCCTAAAGAATCATTTTGAGAAGACCATAAGTCAACTGAACACTAGCTGTAGATACTTCATACCCTTTCTCATGAACTCCAATATAAAACTGTGCAAAGGGATCTATAAAATTAAACTCTTCTAAAGATTCATTCACTGCTTGGGTAGGAAGTTTACTACTCAACACATTTACAAAGACATTCCCTTCCACCAGGGTGTAAGTGATTTAACGTTGAAATATTATAGTTACTCTAACCAATGCCTCTAGTAGTGGTCCATATCTTTTTGAGAGAGGATAAAACTCAAGATTTTGTGGTCTGAATATATAGTAAAACTTTATCCAAAATGTTAGGGCTTTCAACGCTTAAGTGTGTACATCACACTTTCAAGTTCATGTTCATGGGTAGGATAATTCCTCTTGTGTGGCCTAAGATTATGAGATCCATAAAAAACAACATGATCACCATGTATAAGAATGTAGTCCAAGCCTGAACCTGATACATCACAAAAGACCACATAGCCCTTCCCATCCTCTAAAAGAGTCAACAGTGGAGAAGTAGTCAAAATATGTTTTAGTTCAACAAAATAACTCTAAAATTCATCATTCCAAAAAAAAATTACCCCCTTATGAGTTAGAGTAGTCATCAGAGAAACCAACATCGATAAGTCCTTCAAGAAATGATGATAATATCCAACTAAGCCCAAGATGCTTAAAATCTCAAATACATTTCATGTTTTCACCCATGTCATAAGAGACTTCAATTTATCAAGATTAACTGATATTCCTTATTATGATACCATGTGATATAGGAATTTCATTTCTTGAATCCATAAATCACACATCAAAATATTGGAATAAAGTCAGTGAGTTCTTAGAAGACTCATAACTATTTTTAGATGATGCATATGTTTCTCCTCATACTTTTATTAAATGAGGATGTCACCCACAAATACTACCAAAAAGGTATCCAAAAATTCATGGGACATCCTTTTCATCAAAGACATGAAATTTCCAAGAGAATTTTTTTGACCAAAGGGAATAACATGGTACTCATTATTGTGATACCTTCTCTTAAAGGTTGTTTGATGCATGTGAAATTCTATTATCCTTAACTAATGGTAACTGGGTCGAAGTTCAATCTTAGAAAACCGCTTCTCCCCTTTTTAGTGATAACAAATATCCTCAATACATGGTAATATATACAAGTTATTCACCATAACTTGATTGAGCTTTTAGTAATTCACACATAAGTGAAGAGTACCATCATATTTATTAGTGAAGAGAACCGACACTCCCCAAGGTGACACATTAATGCGTATAAATCCTTTATCCAGAAGATCATCCAACCTGGACATCATCTTTTGAATTTCAACATGATCCATGTAGGAAGATGGAATATAAACTATTTGAGTACATGAAAATAGGTCAATGGAAAACTAGACCTCCCTTGCTGATGGAATCCCAAATAAATAAAAAAGAAACACATCATGAAAATCGTCGAAAACTAGAGGGACATCACCACTCAAATATTATTGTTCCAGTTCAAAAGAAAACACTAATAATATTTTCCCAATTTATGGATAAGAATGTTGGAATCTTCTCAATCTTGGGACTCATTCTCCTTAAAAGATAAGAGACACACCATTGTGTGTAATAAGGTAGAACCACTGAATATAAAATTCAATTAGGAATTTATTGTTAATGAGATAATCCAGTCTGAAAGTGAGGTTAATATATTTTATGTCGAGGACCAAAAAATTCCAAGCCAACTCAATAACTAGCAAAGAGATAGAACATGTGGGGCTATAAATACCCTAATCCCCCTTCATTCTCTGGGATGTAATAGTATCCATTTCACAAGAAAAAATATACATATGAAGATTTAGAATATTGACAATACAAGTTGACATAAATGAATGAGATGAACCAATATCAAATACAGAAGAAACTAATGAAAAATCTATAGTAATGGTCTCTCCCACAATCCCCGGACCCATATCCACTTCATGTAGAGACACTTCCACTGTGTGAAGTAGATTTTTTCTAGATTCCTGTGGCAAGAACCCTTTTATACATGAATCATTTTATTTCGCCATAGTTTTTGGAGGAGATGATGATACTGTTGTACTATACAAATTTGAAATGATATGGAATAATCTATATAAATGTCCTGAATGTCAACATTAGCAAGAGTTATTAGGTTCATTACTTAAAACCCTATTATAATTTAGTAGCCTCCAAACTGATAAAAATTCAAAGGACTTCCTCCTGGAATTGTAGGAGGTATGGAATAACCATACCATCGATAACTTCCTTGAGAATCATCACACTTTATATTTCCATAAAGGAACTGAAACTTCCAATGGGAGGAAAAAGAACTCCTATAAAACCTAACTTTCCATTCAAGTCCATCTTAACCCTCATTTCCCTATCCAGCACAACAACATATGTGGGTAACTTAAGAAATAAAACCTAAGAATAAAAATCTGATTGAAGTCCCAACTTGAACCATCATGCCATCACCCACTCATTAGATATAATCTCAAGTAAAAATTGCACTAACTCATAGAATATATTTGAATACCCAATCATGGTTTTTTCAGCCTACTCAATCTTGAAGAACTCCACATCCTTGGATAACACCATTGAATCTGGATAGAAATGCTCAGTGAAAAAACAACCTTAAAGTCATTCCACACTAAGACCTCAGGTTTCTTAGTCATCACCATCATGCCCCATAATCTCTTGCTCAGTCCTTTAAGCATAAAGGTGGTACAGTTCACCTTGATTTCATATAGTGTCACTAAAAACTCAAACATACATTCTGTCATACCCAACCATTCCTCATCATGTTTAGGATCTGTATAGTCTTTGAAAATTGGCAACTTCAGGATAAGGAACTCTTGATAATTATTTTGAATAACCTTTCCATGAGGATCCACACTTGGATCCTAAAATAAGACTAGAGGTGGTGCATGTTCTAGAGTTGGACAATGCCCGCAAACACCTTAACTAAATTTGAATCTAGTAGAGGATTCGATCACTAAGGTTCAGCACCATCTTCCTCTGGGATTAAATTTTAACATCTTCTTAGAGGCATGATGCTACACAACATCAGCAGACAACAAAGAAAGCATCAAATTAACACTCGAACTTAGAAACAAGGAAAATTAATCCCAACATATAGAACAAACAGGATTTGGATTTCACTCTATCCAAATATCAATAGAGAAAATACTAGAACAAATCCAAAAAATGACTTTCCCTAATCACAGTTGGTGACTTAAGGTTTATTGTAGTGAGATATTTCTAGGAAATCAATCAAAACTACATATTAATTCCCGACATGATTTCAAAAAGTTCTTACTGACATCAATAGAAAATCTGAAAAACTACCTAGCACTGATACAGTTTTTTCATGAACTAGGCTGGGTGCCCTGGTAACCCAATAACCAAGCAAACCCTAAAAAATATTAAAGGGAATTCCCAATACTCATTGGTTTTGAATAGCACCTAACATCATAAAACAAGAAATAGGGGATTAATTTTCCACAAAACACAGTGGAATCAAGACAAGTAAGTCAGTTTGCATATAGAGAAACTCCAATATGAGTAATGTACCAGAAGTATAAAATACATTAAATACCATAATACTATAATCCAAGTACCAAAAAAGGGAAAAATTCCAATACCCTAAGGACAAAACTCACCATGTCAAAGGTTTAGTATCTGAATCCACCTCTAAGAGATCCCTCCCCCTACTTGAACCTGGAAAGAGATAATCTACAAACAACCAATGGTGCATGTTGGGTGTGAGATAAAAATAATAGTAGTTCCTAAAAAAGGATTCCATATCATATTCCAATTTTAGATTAACCAAAATAATCCTTTAAATTTTATAATAAATAGTTTTGTAATTTTAAAACCTATTGAAACAAATCATGAAATACAATTCAAATGATGGAAAATACTTTAAGAAACAACATTATAATTGATAGAATATTACTGAAATAATGGATTAAATAAAATATTTACATAAAAATAGTTTATATAAATCTTGAATTCATGTAATGTAGTTTAACTCCATTGGAATACATTTATATCTCAAATATAATCAAGAAAGCAACATGGTCATCTTCCAAATAGTTACAAAAGTTACGGGCTATAGGAATGTGTACTCTCTAATAGATCACCAAAATATGTTTATATACAATTTCTAATAACACCGGACAAAGGATAATCATCACCATCCCATCAGGGATATGACCAGTCAAATTGATGTTTTCTAATGTTCTATAATCATAGAGTGTGTCCAAATAACTCAGAAACTATATAAGGATTAAACATCTTCTAACATAATCAATGATGGGTTATTTATTTTACGAATTATTAAAAAAAATTTCAATCCCATTACTCCCATTTAAAATTCCAATTTCCATTTAAAACAAAAATATATTTTAATAAAAAAAATCATGCCTTTTAACTAGATAAAAACACTGGGCTTCTATTAAATCTTTTTAAGCCATTTTCACAAGTTTGAAATAAATTAAAATACAATTCCATAAATTTTACAATACATTTCCATAATTAAATTCAATAAATTAATTTATATAGCTTCCAACAAATTTACAATTTAAATTAAATAATTTAAATCAACAAAATTCCACAAACAATCCCCAATTCATTAGAATTAGGGGGTTTTCCAATTTTCATGCCAAAACCATTTTAAATATCCCAATTCACTAGAATTGGGTTTTATAAAATCAATTGAAATAAATTTTGAACAATTTAATTTAAATAAAAAACTGAAATAAATAAATAAATTCTAGGTTAATCAATTTGGACTAATAGAACAGAATCACCAACCTTTTTCCTTAAAACCAACACTCGTAATGGAAGCCATCAAGGAGAACGAAGGAGTAAAAGACTTAAAAACTCAACCTAGAAATGATATCCAATAGTACAGAGAATAGATCCATAAATTTTAGGTTAATTCATTAACATCCAAGAAGAGGATAAAGAGATAAATATGAATAATGAAGAGAATGATTACCCTATAATCCACACCAAAATCCAAATGATGAAAAAATTCCAAATGAAAAAACTTGTAAGATTTGGAGGGCTCCGAGATCACATGGGTAAGGCTTTAGGTCAAGAGAAATGAAACTAGAGAGGAGGGGGAAAATATCTCAGATGTGATTCCCATTTAAAAACTACATTTGGGGTATTAAATGACATGCAATCCCACTACACATCATTAAATAGTTAAGTTTTATAAACACTAAAAACTACATTACTTTAAAATGAAAAACTGCTCATTAAATGACTCACAATGTGTAAAGGATCATTCACATAATGTGAACTTTCAGGGTCTGAATATTTTCATGACATGAACCATCTCATAGTATGCACCTTGCAACCACTCAAAATTGTGTAACCCAGTTACATGATATTCAACCCAGTTACATGACATATAACCCTCCAACAACCTATAGGAAAGGGCAATTAAAGGTGAGATTCCAACAAAACTTTGAGTTCACCATTATAGGTACCCTATGAACATTTTATCAACCCCACATAGGTAATGAAAATGAAAAACCTCTTCATGGTTAATGACACACCTATTAGATCTGTAATATGATGTTATATGGGGTTTGTGGTTCAAAAGATAAGAAACTGATAACGTTCTTTGTCCCAAATTTCCACCATTGAGATGTACATTGTGTTATGAACCTATATTCTTTCACAAGGTATATATACAACCCCTTTTACATGTAATAACATGAATTTACTAATAATCGGGATATTTTATGTTATTCTATTAAGAGGCTTATGATTCAAGGGTACCAATGTGGAAAGTGTTTTATATTATAATCATACAGTTTATCGAGATTGTTTATTATTAAGTATCCAATATTGAATTATCATTATCTAAATATAAATAATTCTCATGAATTTTATTATCCTCTAGATATTAATTATATCTTAAAGTAATGATGTTATTTTTAAACTATTTCATACTTATGATAATTAAGAAAAAGTTATTAAGAAAATAAAACTTTATTTATCTCTTCGGTCAGAAATCAGTTTTCTTCTAAAACCATGTCTTCTAAAAATATTTTAAAAAAATGTATTTAAATGATATTTCAATCTCAATTTCAATGAAAATGGGTTTAACATTTTTTTATATTTTAAAATGATTTTTAACATATTTTCTGACACTCCTTTATAAATTTTCAATGTTATTTAAAAAAATGTGTTTCAAAATGTTTTATGTTTTGGAAAACCCTTTTCAAATAAAAAATGACATTTTCATCAAGAATTTTTTTAAATGATCTTTTAAAAATCATTTTCCATCTAAGATGAAATCCTTTGGTATTACCTATAAACTATGGGGGATATGATCCAAGGATACCATTCATATTCACTCTCTAAAAGGTTTATGTTTTCATTGCATCATTTATATATAACTCATTTATTTTCCATGAGTCAGTCATGTTTCAAAGATATTGTTTTGAAACTGGTTTGTTTTACACACTACAATCATGTTTCAAAGAGATAGACATAAAACCTATTTCTTTTCTATGGGTTAATCAGGTTATGAATAAATAATTTTTATTTTTATGACTTTGCATGATGTTATAAAATATCTATATACTTTATTCATGTTGTGGTTCTTGGATATTACTTATACAATGAGGTGGACCTGGTATTGTAGGGTAAGACTACTACAGATTATATTATGGGGAATCCTAGATAGAACATAGTAATTCCCTTACTGATTATATGATGGGGTGTCCTAGATAACATCGAGTAATTTCATTACAGCTTATAAGATGGGGTGGGCTAGATAGTGCCGAGTGATATTACATGATGGGTACATCCTAATATCACTCTAATTCATTATTTAAATATAAATGATCTATGGGATAAAATGGTATACAAGTGTTTACCCAAATCTCAAATAGGGAGAACACAGGTGGTTAGACCAAGCCCAAAAAGTAGGGTACATGTGTGTTTATCTAAAGAATGAAAAGGAGGGTAAATAGGTGGTTATCCCAAGCCCAAAGATGAGGGTAACTGGGTGGTCATCCCAATACCAAAAAGGAGGATACATGGGTGGTCTTCCCAATAATGATATAGGTACATGGATGGTTTTCCCATGCCTAATATGTTATGAATTTCATGGTGGGTAGCCGTGATATAAGATTTTTTATGCTTATGTGTTTTCCAAAAATATATATTTTATGAAAATTTAAATATCTCATGGATCATGTTATTTTATTAACTTATTATTCATGTCCTATAAACATCAAATATTTATTCCATGACTCCTGTTTATGATCTATGATAGGTTGGGTATGAACTTTTTAAATTATGGTCATTATCACATAGTCTTATTCATATCTTATCCTTTCATATAATAACATATTTATATCTATTATGCTTACCCTTACTGAGAATATTATCTCACCATTTTTATGGTTCCTTTACCTAGGTTATGAAGAAAGGTTTTATGGAGGGTATGTCTATGAAGAGAACTAAATTGGAAGATCATTATGAGAAACATTGATGATCATTCACCAGATTAAAATATTGTGTACTCGGTTTCCAATGGGACTAAAATATTATGGTCCACATGAATGTGTTTATGAAATTTAATGAATAACCATCTAAAAATATTTGATATCAATGCATGAGAAGCCTGGGTTTTTATATTTGGTATCAAAGGAAAGGTTCAGTTAATCTTTGGAAACTAGGATGAGAGATCTTTAGTGATACCCCTAGATATATTTCTAAGGATATGTCAAAGGATGTTTCTAAGAATGATTAAAAGTATAAGAAAACGTCCAAGAATTTTGGGAAAGGATAGAGTGAAAACATTCCATAAAATTATATACCTATCTGAATACTATAAGTAGATGTAGATATAGAACAAATTTACCAAGGGGTAATAACCCCAAAACACCATATTGATTTAGAATCGATTGGGAACTGATGAAAAAAATAGGCATTACTGTACACATAGTTTAAGATTCCCAAGTGGTATTATTTTGAAATTCTAAAAATCATTACGAACCATCATGATGTATTTAAATAAATAATGACTATGAATGGACCAAGATAAACCTAAAGTGTTATAGATTAAATATGTTTTTATGATTTATATATACTATAAATGATTTTACTATTTATTTGGTTTCTCATAATGATTATTGTTAATTACAATACTATTTATGATTTTATCCAATGTTAGGAACTAGAAGAAACATGGTTAATATTGGATATGATGGGAAATAAATTGGTAAGTTGAAAAATTTGATGATGACTAGAGTAATTGATAATTTGATTATTCCTAATAAATCATCACAAAACTTGATTAACAACATTCTCCTTTTCTAACTCTCAGAATCACCAAAGAAGAGAAGGATAGAGTTCACTGAGAACTCATTTGGTGGAGACCAAGAGAAATTAAGATTCATATTACTATACTTCATCAATGCGGGAAGAATCAATCAAGGTAATGTCTCAAAGGAATGAGAATTTATCTTATGTACGGTGAAGAAGGCCCCATAGTAATTAATTTTTGAGGAAAAATGATGTGTTTAGATAATGTAATGGATGGGATTATTTGACTCCCTGAGGTATTATAAAAAGTTGAATATTTTAAGAGTGTCAATTATGGGAATTATGAAAATTGATGCCTTATTGGGAATCATCATGAGGAAAATTAATATGGTTGTATAAGTAATGGTTATATTGTTGATGATGAATAGAATACAAAGCAAATCTGAAAGAAAAGAGGAATTAGGGAATAATACATTGAATCTCAGATAATGGATTAATGTTGAGGTAGATTAATTAAAGGGTTTATGTATTAGAATTAAATAATTTTGAAATATATATGAATTTATTTGTGAATCTTTTGGATCATGTATTTTGAAGTATGTATTCAATTGTACTAATGGACCAGAAAAGTGATATTTTGATTAAAGGGAATATATCACTTAATATGAGAGTTATTGAGATAATTATTTTTGGATAAATATATAATTGATATAGATAAAGTAATTTAGATAATACTGATTACCTTGGAATAAATTTATGATTTTTTTGAAAATGTGTTTTATACTATCATGTATGGAGTTGAATTTTTTTGGGATTTATGGAATATATGAAATAGTATTTGTTTTATGTAAGGAATGAAGAATCATGAATTTTTTAGATATGGTTTTAAAATAATATATGTTATTACCCTGAGTTTATAGAATACATGATGAAGGTATTAACATGCTTGGTTTGTGAAAATCAAGAGTTACTTTTTGACATATGGGGGATTGATTTAAATCTAATTTTTATAAATTTAGTGACCTTAATTATAAAGTTTTGGACTTCCATCTTTTGGAAGGGTCAAATGGTTAGGCATTTATGATATGGTTCATGTTTAACTTTGAATGAGGTTCTGGAGATTAATGTATCATTTCACAATATAATTATTTATGCATATTGGATAACATATGTTAAATTTTTTTAGATGATAAAGAAAGATATAAACAATGAATTATCATTTTATCTATGGTTCTTATGATCCATTAGTGATTTAGGAATAAAAAATTTACCTTCATTTATTATAGTAATAAATGAAGTGGAAATTGATCATGTTACAACCACAATGTGATATTGATCTTATGAAATGTAATAAAATCAAGTAAGTATATCTTCTCTTGACTATTTTTCAACTTCAAGAAAAATGTATTAAAATAAAACATTTTCTTATTATCATCATTTTTGATGGTATCAATGAAAATTTTGATGAATCTCATGTTTATGAATTTGTGATCATTAACTTTCTCCTGACCATTTTTTTATCACTCTCTATATGTATTTTGGTGTCAATTTTCTATTCCATGTCAATGTTTTCACTTCTCACCTAAGGTATCCTATTAGTAAACCTAGTATGAGTTATTCCAAATGATTTTTCCAAAGAATTTTATATTTTTAAAGAGTATTTTTCATTGAAAAGTTTTACAATGTCAGTTAATATTAATCAATTTTCAATTGTTAGACCTTTTATAACAAAGAAAAATTTCAAGGGTGAAATTCATTTTATGGGGGTAACACTCCAAGATTTGGTGATTTTTTTTGAAATTAATTGAATATATTTTCATATTTTTATTTACACATAAAACTATGTTTATCTTGATTTACATGAATCATTGAGTCTGTATTATCTTAAATTAAAAATCCATTGTAGCTTACTTTACACGCAACACTGAGTTTAGGTGAAATGTGACATATTATTAAAATATTATTATTTAATATGATAGTTGTCACCTAGAAATTGGTATGACAGTAACGACTAAAAATAACCTAATTATGAAAATATGTTTTATACATGTATATAAAATGAATTATTTGGTTACCAATTAATAAGAAAGGAAGAAACCTTTCTAAAATAAAAGGAAATCTCTCCATAAAAATAATATTTATGCACAAAAGTATGTTTTATATAACTAAAATTAACAAAATAACTTTTTATAAATTATTATAATGAAATATATATAGTATATATTCATTATAATACTTAAAATTAATATTATGTTTTTTCTATACAAGAAATAATAATAAATCCATTTTTAGGCTTAAAAACTGTATATTTTCTAAAAAACAATTTTCTCTCCCTTTTATGGCGTAATTATTTTAATTTTTTTACACTTTTTGAAAAATAATTTGATAAAATAGAGATAATTTTTGAAATCATAATATCAATATTATCTTAGGGTAAATATTTGGATTTTTTCTGAAAAGTTTCATTTTTTGATGAATAGTGAAAAATATTGAATTTAAATTGAAAACAATCTTTTCACCTAAATTATTTAAAAATTGAAATTATATTTTAAATTTGTGTTATATTATATTTGTTTTAATTATAAATATATTAATCTTATTATGGTAATTATAGTCAAATTTATATTTAAATTAGATATAAAAACATTGTAAAATTTTAAACATTTTCACTCAAACAACCATCTTCCTTATCATGTATGTGAGAATTATTTTAATTCAAATTTATCTAATTCTGTGAGTTGATTTTAGAAATATTGATTCCTTAATTGGAATAAAAATAATTTTTAGTATATAATTTGGTAATATTAATTTTTTTACCATAATTATTAGTGGGAAAATTTATAATTAATTACTCCGATTAAAGTTAAAATAGGCTTTTTAACATTACATGCGTTTGTATTAAAATTAATTTTACACATATAGGAATTTTATTTAAAATTTTTTATTTAATTAAAAGAATAATATGTTCTAAATTATGTAATATATATAATTTTAGTTTTAGTTTTAAATTATAAATTACCTTAGTAAATAAAAAAATGCAAGTGACCATGGTAAAAATATAATAGTGTAAAACTGAGTAAACTTAAATAATGAGAATAAAAATGATAAAAATTTATTTATTTTTTTACATTTAAGTTGTTTATAGAACACATGAAACCTAAAATATATTATTTATCAATTTGGGATGCAGATGAGTTATGGGAGACCTCCCAATAGTGAATACTTTTGGGTATTTACAAGAATGCCACTCCTCCTCAATTATAAAAGGGAACTCACTCTCTCCCATTATTTAAAACACTCAAGCCATTTAAAAAAAAATCCAAAATCACTTTTAAAAGTACCTAAAATCATCCTAGAAGCCTTATTTTTGCAATAAATATAACCTAGTAAGGATTTAGTGAAAACACAACGAGGATACCCAAAGAAGAGGCAATGTTTTTCAATGATCATCATTATTTTATTTTTTCTCCATATAAATAAATTATTATTATTACATTGTTATATAATAAAATAACAATATTAAATTTAGTTATAATTTTTATGTTATGGATAATACCTAAAACCTCGCACACTTCCATCAAATGGGTTATGAAATCATCGATCGTGTGTAAAACGGACTACCACCTCGTGAACCGATGTCATTCGTTTTTCCATTACCACATATCAAGTATTTTTATAATGGTGGATTTATTTCTTATATATTATATTTATGATTTTATTATTATTATTTATTTATTATATCACACATAACTTTATTTTTCCCATTTTCTGGGAATACGATAATGTCGTTCATGTGCACAATGAACTACCGCCTCACGAAGTTATGTGATTAATACATGCTTTACATGGAATGTATTAAGGATAGATTTAATAAAAATATATAATATATATGACATAATAATTAAACATTAATTATAATATATTTCTATATTATTTACTTTTCTTTCTTTTATCATGATAAGAAAATGGAAACAACATTCATTCTTACGTATGACCTACCATCTCCATGAACGATGTATTTTTTCATATTACTATAAATACACATATAATGAATATATATGTTATTTAAAGATATTTTTACATTCTATAAATGATAAAATAATTACTTAATTAATAGGACCAAAAAATTACAATTCAAAACATATATAAAAAACAAAGTGGTTATTTATTGAAACTTAACTTTAACATGGAATTGTAAATAAATGGGTAATAAAAGGTTCATAATAAAAAAAGAAATTTTGAGATATATATAATAATTATTATATATAATATTTATAATAATAATATATTTATTATATGTGGTTTGAAAGAGTACAACATAAGTCAAGACTTAAGGTAATGGATTTCCATTTCACCTTTATTTTTTATGAGACACAAGCCTTATTTACCATGTATTTATTTGATGTAGTGTATATAATGACAATGAATGTATGTTATTATCATTATAATGAAAAATATTTGTGTGTACATATCCATTTTAGGACATATCTTTCAAGGGGTTTACAGTTCAAACATTAACAAATCTGTAAGGGGGTTTTCTCAGAATTGGCTTATTTGATACACACAATATATTATGCACTTATATTCATTCATGAAATGTATATACAAACCCTATAAATTAAATATAATTAATTTATTCATCATAATTATATTTTAGGTTATTATTTCTTGGTGCTTATGATTGAAGGTTACCAATGTTTCATGTTAAAATCTAACTGTTTATTGGGATTGTCTACGCTGAAGTATTAAATGTTAAAATATCATGATATACTTATCAATAAGTCTGATTATTTTTATTATACTATGGTTATTCATGATATCTTCAGGAATTGGTACCATTTTTACACTCTTTTGTACTTAAGATAATTAAAAAAATGTTTTTAATAAAATCTGACTTAATTTCTCTATTCGGTCGAAAATATGTTTTCTATCCAAAACCATGTTTTCTATAAATGTTTTACAATTTTTTTTAAATAATATTTTGAGTTTATTTTCAAAGAAATTGTGTTTGATATTTTGTTATTTTTTAATATTTATTTTAAAGTATTTTGAAATATTCCATTATAAGTTTTCAAGTTTAATATCAAAGAAAAAGGTTTTAAAAATATTTTTATGTTTTAAGAAGAGTTTTTCAATGAGGAAACGATATTTTCCCCAAGAAATGTTTTAAATGATACTTTAAAAATTATTTTACATATAATATGACATTATTTGGTGTCACTTATGCCTTATAGGGGATACTATGCAAGGATACCATTCATATTCTTTCTCTAAATGGTTTATATTTTGATAGAATGTTGTTTATGGGACAAATTGTTTTTCAAATATTTAGTCATTTTTAGTGAGATTTTTATAAAACCAATTCTATTTTGATAGGTTAATCATCGTTCAATGATATTCATATGAAACCCATTTCTTTTTCATGAGTTAATCTTGTTTTGAGAGAATAATGATAGTTTTTATGATGATATGAAATCTCTTTGTACTATATTCAAGTTGTGGTTCATGGAAATTAATTCAATTATAGGGTGTCTGTGATAGTGTCGACTAATACAATTAAATATTATATGATGGGGTGGCCTAGATTTCATCGGGTAATCCCATTATGTCATAAATTATAGGGGCATCCCACATAATGTCTGGTGATTCTATTATAGAATACAATATGGGTGTCCCCAAATAAGACTCCAATTTACTTGGTAAAGATTAATTTCTATAGGATAAGAGTGTACATGTGTGTTTATCCCATGACTAAAAATGAGGGTACATGGGTGGTAATTCCAATCCCAAAAAATAAAGAACTCAATTTTTTAGGACAAGACTGAAATGGAGGGTACATTAGTGGTAAGACTAATCCTAAAGGTGAGGGTGCACAGGTGGTTAGACCAAGCCTGAAAAAGAGTGTGTACTGGTTGTCATCCCTAGCCCAAAGTAGAAACACAGGTGGTTAGACCAAGACTAACATGTCATGAATTTCTTGGTGGGTATCCTTGACAGAATATTTTATATTATTATGTATATTCCACAAATCAATGTTTTATGCTAATGTTATATCCCATGGCTTATGTTCATTGATTATATTATGATTCATGTCCTATGAACTTACAATCTTTATGCCTTGACTCATGTTTAGTATCTACGATAGGTTGGGTATGAACATGATATGTTATTATCATTATCACATACCCTTGATATCATCTTATGCTTACATATGATCATAGATTTATATCTCTTATGTTTAACCTTATTGAAAACTTATCTCTCTCTTTATGATGTTTCCTTTTACTCGGTTAGGAAGAAAGGTTTTATATAGGGTATGTCTATGAAGAATACTAAATGGGAATATCTTTGTGGGAAACATTGAATATCTTCCACCATATTAGAATATTGCCCTCCAAGTTTCCAATAGAACAAAACTATTATAGTCCCCATGCACGTATTTTTGAAATGTAATGAATATTCATATAACAAGATCTAATATCTATATATAAGAATCTTAGGTCTCTGTAGAACTTGTCTTATTCCCCTGGATTATTTGAGGTTGGATAAGGGTGTCACCCTCAGCTTACTTCTCTCCAAGAGGGCCCTTGTGGGCCAGGTCAGGAAATTATTATACTTAAAATGATGATTATTCAAATTCATCAGATGTTGATAGATTTGATTCTTTAGAAGATGAGAAATATTTCATCATGATAATCAAATTTAAATATTTATGGATCTTATAGAAATGGAAAATATAAATTAAAAAAAACTATTATTGTGCTAAAGCGAAAATACTAAAGAAAAAAGTAGTATTTTATAACATAATTTTGAAATTTCTAATATTTCATTGAAATTATAGTTAAAATATTTTTGAAGTTATACTTATAATAATCAGAAATTAGTTACTAAAAAAAATAATATGTTAATGATTTTAATAAACTTTTATTTAATTCTTATTTATATAGGGAAAATTTTCATAAGTTTTATAAATATTTGAAACCATCAATATTTTCTTATGGAATAGGTTATACATTAGAAAAATCATATTTTTAATAAAAATACTTTGTTCCTGGATGTGAACCCTTTTACACTAAATTCCAAATGGGAGGTCACTATAAAATTCATTGTTTAATGTTTGGGTACTAAGAAATTAGTTTTCTTAATTTTTGGTGAAACAACTGAATACCAAAAACCAACAGAATTGATAAATTGATATTGGTTGTTCTAAACATATGATATAATACATGTTTAACCATTAAAACATCAACAAATTCTAGCGGGGGATGAGATAATTTTTGTGATAATTGAGGAGGTGAAATCATTGGAATTGGGGAAGTAAATGTTCATGGAAGAAAGTTAATTTAAAATGTTTTTATGTTTTAGAATTAATAAAAACCTTATCAAAATTATTTATCTATGTGATGAGGGTTATCTTGTGAACATTTCGAATGATAAATGTACCATTAAATTTTTATAAGGCACATTAATTCTACTTAATTATAGGAATTTTAATATTTACACACTATATTTATAAGATATTATAAATAAAAATATACATTGTCTTAGTCTGACTAAATTTTTATCTAGTTTTTTGAATTAAATTTTAGGTTATCGTAACTTTCAAACCTTAGAAAAACTTTATAAGAAAGGTTTTTAAGGATATACTAGAACATATGTTTAAATATTCTAGAGTTTTTGATAATAGTATAGTTGGTAAAAAACATATGTTTTGTTATAAATTAATTAGTGAAGTCTCAAATTTTAAAGATTTTTAGTTAGTTCCCATGAATTCTTTTAGTAATCTAATAACTGGGAGAAATTTGGGAAAAACATTGTTTATATTATAGTTTTGATTACATTAGATTTAAATGGTTCAATTTTACCAAATGATAATAATAAGAAATTATTTTTTATAAAGTTTATATACTTATAATAAAAGTGAGAAAAACTTATCTTTGATTTCTATCTTGAGTGATCATGATATATAATTTTCAAATTATGATTTTGAAACCTTTTATAGTAAGAAAAGTAATACTCATAACTTTTTGATTCCAAGAATACCTTAAAAATAGTGTAGATTTGAGAAGAAATAGAATTCTTCAAGAAATTACTCATACTTCTCTAAGAGAATAATATATTGCTAAACATTGTTAGGATAAATCAATTAGTACTACTTTATGTATAATTTTTTTTTAATTTCATCATTTTTTAAATAAAACTCCTAATGAGTTTTTGATTATAAGAAAACGAAAACTTTCATACTTCAGATACTTTTGGTGTAAATGATTTTTTGGACACTAAATATAAACTTCATAAATTTGATCTCAAGGATGATTAATGTAATTTTATTGGTTTTTATAACAATGGGAAGGCCTATTGAATTTTTAATAAATGAAAAGAATATATATAGGAAATAATTCATAATTTTTTTTAAAACTGATCTTTTTTTAAAAATATCTAGATGTTAACCCTTTAGATGATTGTTTTAAAATCACCTATGTTTATGTACAAGATACTTAAATACAACCATCTGTAGTTTGGAAGTTATGTTAATGAATTTATAATATTTGAGAACTACTTCAATGAAATATGTAATATTGATTTTTGAGGACTAACATATATTTTTACTTAAAAACCAATCTATATTAAGGAGTTAGGCTACTAATAATATTACTAGAGGTATAATATAATTGGTTAAAACTATATGTTTCTAAAGAAAATAGTACGATCATCATGTATTTTTATAAATTTTTTAATATAAAACAGAATATGATGCATTAGATGATTAAATTTGGACAAGTTCCATGTAATAAGAGACTAATAAATTTGATTAGAATCTTGTTTGGAAAGTGGTTGAGTGACCTATATATCTTTAAGTAATAATAGCATTTTAAAAAAAAAATAAAGATAATGAAAATGGAAATATTGTAAATAATAAAGTAATACTTCTTACTGAGAGTTAATTTTAGGAAAAATACATATATTATAAAGATTTTTTTCACTAATATACAGACTTTCCTCCATCTAGATCCTTATTTTCTTCACATATCATATTAATTTTAATTTATTCCAAATGTATGTTAAAATTTATTTTACTAATGATATGTTTAGAAGGATGTTTACATTGAAAAAACCTCTTAGTTTTGAAATTTTATATTAATATACCAAATAACTCTATGACTTTAAGAAATACTCAAGAACTTAGAAAGATAGGTTAACTGTATATTTAATAAAAAATAATTTTGTTAAGGTAAATTATTACCCAACTCATTTAATTAAGAAATTTATGTTAATCAAAAGATAAAATTCCAACAATTTTTTGTAACTTATGAAAAGTGATTTTGAAGTTATCATAATGTTTATGGTTAGAGTTTTCCTTGGTTTTCAAATATCTAAAAATCTAGATGAAAACATTAAAAAACATATTGCACAATAGATTTATTAAAAAGATTTGGTTTGTATAAAAACCCCTCCAAAAAGGGGTGGATTTTTTTTGGAATTATTTTACTAACTCATTATATAGTTTTTTTTCTACGGGTTTAATAATAATAAATTTTATCCCACCAATGTTTCATCTAATGAAAGGAAAATATTTAAGATATGGTTAATGAATATTTTTATTAGAAAGGTTGTTTTGTTTAGTTTTTCATAGGTATCTATATATAATATAACTAAAGGTAAGAAGTTTTAATTTTAATTTTTTTAAACCGCCTTTAAATGAAGAATATCATCTGAAGGTATTATAATATTACTTTCACAAGGTTCAAAATCGATAATATTATCGACTATTTATTTTTTATTGTTTAATTTTTAATCCATATTAATTAATTAAAAATTTAATGGTGTAAAATGTATATTGAAGGGGGAGTTTTTATTTTTATTTTTTAATCATATTTTTTTACTACTCTGAATTAATATTTTTACTTTTCTTCTTTTTAAAAATAACAATGGGGGATAAATTTTAGAAATTATTTTCTATGTTTATAAAAGGGGATATTTTTTTAGTTTCCAAATTTTTATAAAGCATGAGAAATTTAAAAATAATTATTATGTTCTTAGTCCTCATAAATTTGGACATTTTAAAATCAAATATATTTTCTTTTTTGTAATTTTTTTTTGAATTTGGTAATATTTTATTTTTTATGTAATTTTGTTGAATAATTTTACAAATCTACCTTATAAAAAATGAGTATTTTAATGTTATGAGTAAACCGGAAGAAATTTATTTTATTGTGAATTATAGGTAGTATTTATTTAAAATTAAGAAAATCATTCAATTTTTTCTATGTGTCTTGTGGTTTTCCAAAATGGGTAGATTATTGAGTTAATAAATCATTTTATTCCTTTGTTTTCTATATCAAAATACCCTTAATAAGATATTTATGTAACTTAATGTTGTTTTTGAATATTTTGTTTTCATATAGAATGAATTTATAAATAATTTAACTAAATATTTTTAAGTTTTAATGTGAAAATATAAAGAATTATGGTTTCATGTGAGATTAAAATCATTATATTTTACAGCACCATAGAGGTGTGAATTAACTTCATTGAAAGAAGTAGATCAATTTTGATCCCATAAGAATATAGAGTTGATGATTTTGATATTGTTAAAAATATTCCTGAAGAGTATGGAATCAAACCATTGGGGTTGGTTACAAATTCATCTATAAATTGGATCAAAACATTATGGATCAAAATAATGTGAAACGATCATCCTAAAATATTCTCATCATTTTTATTTATTCTACTACATTTTACTAAGAGCATTTAAGATATAGATATATTTTATTTCTAGGTGTCTTGTTAAGAAATATCATTACAAGGATTATCATTATAAATATACTTACATTTTATAGTGTATTAATTATAATTATGATAGTAGAGATCAAGATATTCTATGCATAGTAATATAAATATTTTTCCAATCCTACATGGTCAAGGGATTCCAGGGATAGGATGAGAATTCTTATTCAGACAGATTGATTGAGGGATTTTGGGGATTGGAATATAAATACACATTCCAAAAGGTTTATAGTCAATGGATTTCGAGGATAGGAAGAATTGATACCATGGTTTTTGTTTATTGATCCTCATTAAACTTTGGTTTAAAATTTTGGTTTGGTAATAATATTCATTTTATATTTTATGGAGTATAATCCTTACTCCACACATTTTAAAATTGTCTTATGATTTTATTTTCCACCGTGTAATTATATTTTTGGAATATAATTAATTTATGAAAAATAGAATTTCACTATGTATAATAATTTAGGTTGGTAGTTTCATATTTATATTTTTTTTATTTCTACTACATTTATACGTTTTACTCTCATAAATTTTTATTTATCCAAAAACTAAAATTTCCAATCAACATACACCTTTAGTTGGCTGGAAATTGAATGTACTGTTTTTTCCCTAAAATTTACCAAACTCTTGTTGTTTTCTTGCTTTATATTTTTGGGACAACAATGAGAAGGAATCACCTTCCAATAAAGTAGGTCAATTCACCACTTAGTATCCTGCTATACCAATGCATATTTATTTGGAGAGATTTATGACATGTGAAATTGGTAACAATTCACTCTCGAATTGTTCCAACTTGTATTTTTAAATATCATGTCACTATATGTATGATTGAATAGGTCCAAGAAACAATTAAATCTACCTTAGTAGATCCTGTTACCTAGAAATTAGTTTTCTACTTTAATTCAATCACTGGAAAATATGTTTTCGTCTAGTCGTAACTAACTGTAAAACCATTATTTTTTCCATATTTTTTCAAAAATATTTTATATAGAAAAAAATGGAGCTCCCACTAACCTTTGGTAGACTCAAGGAAATGATTAATTCAAAATGAATATTCTATGACCTAGTTTCTTACTTCAATCCTAAACTATATTTTATTAACATTCAATATTATTTAGAATTTAGTGACCTGACCATCCCTTTCGTGTTGCGTTGTATAAACACCTTCTATGATTGGTTGTCATGACATCCAATGATCAATAAAAAGGTCATCTATATTAGCTATGAAAAGTTAAAAATTCTAATGGATCTAGGCATAATGACTTAGTAAAATCAATACAGCCTTATTGGAACCATGATAATACCATCCATGTATCATATCATTTGAATACCCACCACAATATTCAATATCATGAGCCCCTTTTCACTTTGATACATGGAATCCATTATTGAATGTTAATTGAGCCTATAAATTTTATTTTGTTACCATATACATTCTAGTTGTAGGAATTATTATTATCAATGATTAATGTATCATCCGCCGTAGAGAATATAAAAACATCACTATGGTTTTATTTTTCCGACGCAGTATGTATCTAGAATATTCTTATTTCACATGCACTATTGGAACTCAGTTCCTATCTTAACTACATGTGAATCTCCCAGATTGACAAAAAAATTCAATATAGCTCCAACTATCATTAAAAGAGATGTGAACCCTTATATAGAAACATTGTCTATCACTTGACTACCACTATTCTATCTTAGGGATATATGTAATATCCTAAAAAACCACTAGGATAATTACATAGACGCACAATTTGTTTATCTTGATGCAAGTTTTTTATGTCCTAAAAAATGATTTTCATATAAATACAGGCCTTATAACATAATAGATTTCCATCATACTATGACTCAAATGATATCCTTTTTTCATTTTAGTTGGCATATGATTATGGAATATCACTATTATTTTCAATGAAAATCATGAAATATAATCGATGTTTCTAAAAGTGTAAAAATTGACTGTACTTACATCATGATTATGATGTATAAAATATACATTTAAGAATTGAACCAAGATTCATTTTTTTGATCAATGTTTACATGTAATACTTATCATCGATTCTCCTTATAAGCATCAATGTCTTGATGTGGATAAATTAATGTGTTTTTGGGAATTACTCCATGATGTATTTTATTGATCGATGAATGCTTGGTCAAGATATTATTCAGCATGCTAACCCAATGTAACTCATATAATATTACAATGAAAATTCCATAATTCACCTTTTTCATTCCTTAATTACTTAAAGGAATATTATGAATTATATTTCAGACTATGTTAACCTTGGAATAGTTTAGGTTCTCTTTTTTAAATAATTACTAATTCTTTATAGCATACCATTATTTATAAGGGTTTATTTGTCCAAAAATAAATGTGTGTAAATCAATAATACCAAATGTGTTTATCTCTACTAAGTATAAATAAAAAACTGGGTATATACTTGATGTCCACATTTAATTTTTCTTGAAAAATAATTATCTTTCCACAACTAGGTAATTATGTATTACATTTTTATTCATCATGTATTTCATATAATTAAAGTATCATAGAACTATTGGTTTAGCATAAAACACTTAAAAAATTTTATTCATAATTATGCAATAATGTCTCCTTATGTCTAAAGGATATGTGATAGTAATGATTTTACTTATACTCTATAATATTTCAACTAGAAATTTTTTACATGGAAATTAAAAGTTAGGTGTTTATCCCTACTGAATTAGGAATCATCCTTTCTCAACTACTTGTAAATACAACTTACTTTTTGTAATTTTTCTATTACTTACCAAGTTATTGTATTTTAATACACATAATTGACAGAAATATTTTAGTTAATACCTAAGAATTATTACAGAAAAAATATGTTTTATATTGATGGATATATTTGGTGAAAAATTGGGTACGTTTTTCATTAATTTAGTTTAATGCATTTAAACATTCATAGAATTAATTCATGTTAGGTGATTAAAATAAACTCCTATTTAATAACCAAACTCATTCAATTGAAAGAGGTTTTAAATGTGTATTTTGTGTTTCACTTTCCATTGACCTTTTCACCTTATATTTCATCTTATTTTCCAAAATAACTAATGATTGTACTTTATTTGTGTTCTTTATATATTTGGAGAAATGAAGAATTTACACCATCATATTCATTTTATAATCTCAAAAGAAATTAGAGTATATGATTGAGTGACTCATGATCACATAGAAATTTTAATTATTATGAATTCATTTATGTGCTTCAATTTCTCCTTGAAAACATTTTATAAATGGGACTTCATGTATTATCATCCATGTACAGATGTTATAATCAAAAATAACATCATAAATTGATGATATAATTATGCAATAACCATCATATGCTACATATATGAGCCTCTTGTAAGAATATTTTTCACCCTCACATCTAGAGTTGGATTAACAGGTATTGGGACACCATCACCTGGAATTTAAAATGACATAGTATTGCACGAAAAGGTCTGTCCTATACAAGGAAGTTCATGCCAGTTTGGATATTTAGTTTGTCCAATATTTATCGTAGTGTAATTGTGGTATTACATTCCATTTTATAAAAAAATAAATTCTAGAAGCTTATTACATTTTCTGTATTACAATTTTAGATATTACTCATCAACTAATTAAATCATTAAATTCATCCCACTATTTTATTGAACTCTACGAACCCTCATTACTAGAATCATAATACATTTTTTCTTGATTATTAGAGTTTAAAAGATCCATGAACCTCTCCTCATAGTCTATAAGATTTTTATATGACACTACTTGGATGGTACAAGGTAAGAGTTTGACAAGCTAACCACATTAACTCAGAGTTCCTTGATTTTTGAGTGAAGTCCCAAATTCTAAAATAATAACTTGGATTACTCAATGATTGCCTATAAAATTATAGAAATATATATTTTTATACTATTTTTTGAAACATTAGTTTATGTCAACCCATCACTCTCATAAGAACTCACTAGTAGTAATAGGAACCCTTAAATTTGGCTGATGAGCACCTCTAACACCCGATTTTGATCAAACTTGAATGATAGATGGTGTTTAACAACTTAATATTTCTATGATGATTTTTTTTTAAATTTTTCTCTTGATGAATTTAATCCATTTATATTAATCTTTCTCATACTATGTTGTCGTTCTCACAACTGAACATTAATAGAAAAAACATTCATCACTTCTTTATACATTATATTATTTATTATTTTATGTATTTTCTAATTTTTATTAAATGAAAAAAATATTAAAAAAAAATATAAAGTATATATACTACCCAACTAGTCTTGAGTATCTAATATTGGTTTATCGATTTGAATTCAATGGACCAAACATGGCGTAGGGGTATCATACCTAAGTTATCACTTGACTTGTGATGTATCTCACGCTCGTCCAGTATGTGTGTTGTTTGCATGGAGTAATGCCTCCTTTTTGTGGGGTCCATATATCATATGGTGTGAAACCTCATGTTGTTGGGGTCCACATATCTTCTAGCATGCTGAATCATCTTGGTGGGATCCACATCGAACATTGTCTTCATCCAATGTCTGGAAATAATATCATACAGGTGAGGGGGGCTAGGGTGTAATGTACATTAGATAAATTTGGACACACATTCCATTATTCATTTCAACCAAAAATCAATGACGATTCACGTACCATATTAATTAATTAAAATCATCACACACAGTTTAAAAAAATTAATTAAATAAATTCAAATATACATTGGTCAGGTCATTGCTCAAGCCTAGTCAAGGATAAATTTAATGCCTGATAAAAATAAAATTATAAAAATTTAAAAAGGAGGGATATTAAATAAATTAAAATAATTAAATATTCAAATAATTTAACAAAATCACTTTCAACCCATTTAATTTATTTAATTTTAATAAAAATATTATTAAAATTAATTAATTTTATTTAATCTCAAAATTAAATTAATTTTTTCCCAGGTATTAAAATTATTTTTTTAAATACCAAAAACAATATATTAATTAATTTTATTTAATTCTAAAATAAAATTAATTAATTTCGATTAATTTAAATTACCATATGGGCCCAAAAACACTGCTTTCTCCCATTATAGGTCATGATGAACTCATGAAGCCCTATAAAGGACCCAAAAAAGCTCATGTGATGCTATTATGGGCTAGAAATGTCGTCCAAGACCCATTCTGGGTTGGGAAGATCGGCTTAGGTCATTTTTAATGTGATTTGGGTCAATGAAAAAAAGATTTGAGGGTACCAACTAGCAAGATCTGACTACGGCTCAACTGATGACGGTCTGATGGCATCCCAATGCCTAGATCTGGCCATTGGGTCACACCTAGTCCACGACATCAAGGAGTAGGTGCACATGGGATCTACTGGGAGCTCACTATCTATACAGATGTGGCAGTGGTAGGTCTCCTGGTGAAGTTGTACACCAATAGAGGTGATGGTGGACATTAGGCTAACTAGATCTGGTGTGTGGTGGGGCTCGAACGGGGTGGAAGCCATTGGAGGAAGCAGTGATGACATGGCTTGGGATGTGTTGGAAGGCAAGCCATACAACTTGAGGGTGTATGGTAATGGAATAGAAAATAGCCTTTCTCCATGAAAAAAGGAGGTCAAGCCGAGATTGCTCCAGGGTGTGGCTCATTCTAGTTCCTTGAAGAAGGAGAAAAACACTACAGAGTGGCTGTATTGGGCCAGATTCGTCCTTGGATGATGTCCAGACCGGGACGACAGTGGGGGATGATCTAATAGTGGTCAGTGGATATGTCCTTGTAGTTTGAGTATAGAAATGGTGACACCAGATGGTGGCTAGTTAAGTGTGGTGCTGCTACGACGGACCATCATGGGAGGCCGACTTTGGCTCAGTGGTGCTAAAGCAGTGCACCGTGGAAGGGGAGGGGAGGTGGTTGACAAGGTAGCCCCTCCCCTTTAGAATTTTTAAATTAGGTCACTATTTTGTTTTGTTTTTGGAAAACCAAAAACACCCCCCAAAACCTCCTCTAACTTTTTATTTATTAAATGGGATTCAGTCTTGTTAGAAGACTATGTCCCACCCATTTTTTTTAATTTGGTTGTGTTTAGACCGTCCCACAGAGGATTTAGCCTCATTTAGGACAATACCAAAAATTTGAAAATAGATTCATATAATAATAATAATAATAATAATTCTTGGTATAATAAAATATCCATAATTATTATTATGATTGAAATAAGTGGAAAAAAATTCACTAGTGAGAGTGTTCCAGTGACTAGATCTTGGCCGATACGTAGTCGGAATGAATTGTGGTCATTTGAATTCACCAAGAAGAAGAAAAAAATTATAAGAAAAAATTTTCTTCATTTCTAAAATCCTAAAGACCAGTAGTGATCCATATTAAAAATATTGAATTACCCTAACATGGCCATATAAAATTGGATCAATTCATGGTCTATGCCATTGGGATTTTTATTAAACCATTTAATTAAATATAAATTTAATTTAATTTTCTTAGCTCATAATAATTACATGATCCCTTTAATACTAATTTAAGGTACTAAGGTCACAGTAGAAGTTAGTGGACTTGGATTTTAAAATATTCATTGTTAGGGAAATGATATTCATAATCTCTAATGATCCAAGGCTCGTTATGGTCCAAGGATATCGTGTAAAATAAACTGAGCATAAAAATTAATTTCAAACACATACCTTGTTTGAAACCAAAGCACAGACATCTGATGCTTTTCATTGGAAATCATTTCTAAAATTATCTTAAAGAGAATACCTCAATATTTTCCACACATGCCCAAATAATCCAAGCATTCACTGTTCACTGTAACCCAAGGTGCTAGCATAGAGTTCCAATGAGTATTTCGACATCGCGATGATCACGATGATCTATTTCCATCGATCCATCAAAGGAATACTTGGATCAATGCTTGGAGAGAAGATGACTATCTGGAAAGTGGGAGGAGAGGGAAGCTCTCATTCCTAGTGAATGAATATCACACCCAATAGCTTCTCCTCTATGGCTTATATAGTGGGTGAGTATATTACCAGTAAAGGGTTTCCCAACCCCTAGAATTAAACTCCCACTAAATATGAAATAAATAAATAATATTTAAAAACTAAACAACATCATAAATTTTATTTATCTTTTATCACATAATTTTAATATATATTAAATATATTTTATGTAATAAACACAAGTCATTAACTCAACTCGTAATTCCCACTTAATATTAAATGAACAGGAAATTTTAAAATAATATTCATTTGATTAATATTATTTCTCATATTATCTTAACTTGTAAGGACTTTTAATAAATAAATTCAACCCAATTATTCTTTACATGAATAATAGTAAATTTTTTATTTATCGGTGATTTATAACATGGAAAATTCTTGGATTCCATAGTGGTTCCTACCAAGTCTAATTTACCTATTAAATGTAATAGAATAGATTCTGGAATAAAATATTGTGTGTGAACCAATAGGTCCTTATCTTGATTGTAGTGAATAGTATCCATAGACCAAGAGTGGGGTCTAAAAACCCTCCAAGGCCCCTAAAGAGATAAACAAAGTAATAAAAATGACAACCAACCCAGGGACAAATATTTTGTACTATAATCTATTTGTCTTTAGATATCTCATAATGTAGGATGCTCACTTATGTCATCACCCTTTTCTTGCTTTATTATTTTTTGATCTAACCAGAAGGATTTAACATTAAACTACCTTGGAAAAGGATTTATAAAGGTACTAACATCCTGATCAATAGGACCTGAGATATATTACTTCCTCAACCCAGAAGTGACAAAACCATTATTAACTATTCAACCAATTCCATGCTACCAATGATGCACCCAACACAAGCTATATCTCTATGATTTCAATATAACTATTTTTCCTTGCATCAAAGTATATGATCCAATGACACACATTGATAATGATATTATGTCTAGATACAAAAAAACATGTTTATAGATAGAAATAACCAATGAAACACAAAACAGGTGGTGTCTTTATTGATGGGTTTGTCCTCATGATCTCATAACTATAGATCACCAAGTATGAAATTCATGAGAAGAATTATGCATTATTATGATCCCCAACACATGATAGTAAAACATATATTGTTTAAGGTTAACGTAGTAGTCTCTAAAGGTTCTCTTTATATCATGAGATCTACTATACCCTTTTGAAACAACAATTAATATATAGACTTCACCATTTAAATAGTGGATGCAAAAAGTATATACTATAATGGTATGAATATATAATTTATATCTAACTATATACATGATATGGTAATCAAAAGTATCATTCAAGTTGGGTCCATAGAACCCACTATTACAATATTCCCCTATCCTATTATTCTTATTCTTCTTATTCAATGTGTTGTAAGGATCTTCTATATGAAACATTGGTTCTCCTAGTATTCAATACTAAGAATTTTCAACTTCAAGTAGTATCAGATAACACTCATCATTATTTTCCCTCAACCGACATAGTATGGAATAAAGTCATAGTCATATCATTATTTATCTTCCATGTTTTTTGTATATATTTCTTCTTTATAGAATGATAAATTTTCATATAATATTTGAACCTAAAATTATGATAAATATCTATATTCATGTTTTTGGAAATCTCACATATTCAAAGTGTAATATATTTTTTATTTATCTTCCTTTTTATCTACCCATGTACTTTCTAATGAAAAATTCTTCTTGTGGTCTTCCTAATCTAAAAAAATGTGAATTTACCACTCCATTTTCATTAGTTTTGATGAAATACATAACCAGAGGTCATGCTCAATTTTCTTGCTCTGTTTGATCTTGTATCATGGTTACCTCATCTAAATTTAGAGATACAACAATGTGTTAAACCTTAAATGTTTATATGGTTAGTTGTACCTTACTAACTCAACTCTATGATTATATAAAAATATACATTACAAATATCATTTCATGAAGCTTCCAAGATCCATTGTACCTTAGTATATTTATAATGTTAAAATGAATCTTATGAGAAGATAAACCTTTCAGTGGATCATGTTTTACCATATAAACATTATTTCATGAACTCTATGAACTCATCCTTTATCATTTTTCTGTTCACTATCATTTCCTCATTTTTTATTGAATCAATAGTAACCACATCATGTCATTTTATCCTTATGTAAAACATTCATGTCATCATATTTTTCTTGAAATGTCATTTGAATAAACATTTCATTCAATCCAATTCATGTATGTATGAAATTATGAATATTTCCATTTTAAAATTACCATGATCATGATATTATTTTCTTCAATATGTGGTATATATTCTATAGAAATATAATTTAATGTTTTATAATGAAACTAAAAATTCATGACACAAATTCCTTCGAATATAAAACCTTTATTGTTAGTTTGAAGACAATAGAGACAATGTAGTCTCATTTATAATCCTATATGTGTCCATATCTTTTTAAACTGATGAATAATGTTCACTTTTAACATGTCCCACATTGATTTTTTATTTAGGATCTACTCCATTATTACTCTAGGCACTTCTCAATGTATCATTAAATACATTAGGGCCTACACCATGCCAATGATACTACCATGTTTCTTCATATGTGTAGCTTCCTAAATCTTTGCTCTAGTGCTGCCCCATATAGGGACATTATCACCAACATGTAACCTCTAATTCAACTTGAATCTGCCCATCACATATAATCTTGTAATGGTGTCCTTGTGATTATTTATATTCTTTGGTGGATGTTATGACTTTGAGCGGGAAACATTTTTTTCAAATACTAATCCAATTGACTCATATGAAGTCATCTCTTTATTTCAAAATACTTGTATGAAAAATCTTCTAATGACTCATATGCAAAAAAACTTCCTTTTCTAAACACACAAATATAGTAGTAGAAAATAATTACTGAATAATATATATGTTAAAACTCCAATATAATTATCAAATATACCTTTTAAATATAATCAACTTCATCCAATAATATTGTATACTTTATAGTCCAGGTAAATCAATAAGGACATAATATAAACTTCTTTAAGTATTGTTTTCTAAACAAGAAAACTCCATGAAATATATGGAATAAAAATAAATCAAACTTTATCTCAACAAGATTTGGAACTTGTAATTTCCCTTTAAACCATCCAAATTATCATACTATGCTTTGGAATACTATCCAAATTCTCATCAATATTTTGGGTAAATTCAAACCACTCCCATGCCATTCAAGATAAATATATTGAAAACAAGCACCTTGATTTAATAACTTTTATCCTTATTGACAAAAAATATAATACAAGTATAATGTGGGTTTAATAATCCCTCCTTTTCATTTTTTCAATACCAATGATAGAAAATGGTATGCTAATATGTTAACTTACTCTACTTATTTATTCATCATCATTTATTATATTCCTTTTTTCTTATTGAATTATCTCATTTTCGTCTCTCCCCTTATGGAAAATAACTAAAAAGTGTATAGATGAGAATTATATCACTCTATTCCTATGAACGTTTCGATCAGTCATTGCACTCTATGTCTTATTGATCCCTGATTGGTGAAGAAAAAAAGATGTTTTGATTTAGACATAAAATATTTCCATTAATCAAATTTTTTTGATACCAACTGATAAAAATTACCATATCTCATTAAAGATATGTATAAATATGCTCAAGTTAAAATTAGTGACAAAAATTGAAAACATAATTTATTTTTTAATTAAAACCTAAGATCCTACATTAATCTCAACACATGTGTCAAAAGCATTAAATTAAATATATATGGATTTAAAAATAAATCTTTAATACACATTGTACTCTTAATTTTTTTATTCATTTATTAAAGACTATCCCCACATAATATTGAGATTTATTCATGATAATAAAAGGATGATAGAGTAGTAATACATTCCTTTTCAATGAAAATTTTTCAATAACCTTCTAGAAAATATATTTTTTCCTATAATAAATTAGTTTTATAGATTCTAAAAGAAACTATCCCTTAAGGGATACTCTCAACCTTTAGATATTAAATGATGCATTATTTAACAAGATCTAATTTATACCTCCTATTTTTATATTTCAACCAATATTGTAACATCTTTGTTATACTCTGCAGTTTTGATAGCTTCCATTTCTTCTTTATTTACCCTTTTGAGAAAAAATTCCATCTTTAATTTCCATACATGGTTAATAAAAAAATATAACAAAAATTATATAGAATAAGGTTGAAAGTTTTTTCTCTTAATTTTAACAACAGGGTTGGTAATATTTTCTCTACTAGATTTCTCTACTCTTCATTATTGCAAAAATCCTTTCCAGTTCATGTTTTTCTTTAGGTATCATAGATCTCTTCAGTGATTTAAATTCATGGTGTGGAAGAAATTCATTTATTTTATCCATTAAAGTACATGGGTCACCTGGTGAAATATTTATACTCTTACAAGTTTATTATTGGGAAATATTGATTGTTACATAATTCATTGAGTTGTGTCGAGCCTTCTTATGCCTTCCATATATCTCCTCATGAGGTTTGGGCTTCCATTTTATGTAAACCTAAAATACAATTTATTTTAATGTCTATACGTAGTTATCTATTTTTTAATTTACTTCTCTTTTAGCACCTTAAATTTATTTACCTTCACTAAATTTTCTCGGAAAATGGTCTGACAATCATTGTATGTGTACGAAACCTTATGGGTTCTTCCACATGTTTTCCCAAGAAAGATTATCACCATGGCCATCATTTTTTTTCTATTGGACTGATTTTAAAATTTCCTAAACCTTCCTCTATCAATTTTAACTTCTATGGAATGCTCAAATATATATATATATACATATATATATATATATGGTGTTTAATATTTTACAACATATAAGAAATTTATTCTTCTTAGTGTAGTACTCTTATTTTACTTTTGAGTCTTCTTTTGACTGTAGTTATTTAATGTTTATCACCAAAGGATGACCAACCTATCTTCTTTAATAAATTATTGGGAATGTTCATATTAGATATATTCTTTTGATACTTTACCATGATAGTTTCACCTTCTTTTAACTTCTGTGATATTATTTATTTAGTGGTTTTCAAAAATTTATTGTTATAATTTACCTCTAAGTCCCTTCACTCTGTTCAATTTGATTTTAATTCCTAGAGATTGTCATTAAGTTTTAAAATATATTTTAAATAGATATAAATATCTCAATTTTTTGTGAAATTTTCATTAAAATATATTTTATCCCCCTTTATTTTGGACTTGATTTTCATCCTATGGTCAAGAAATTATTCCAATAGTCTATAGTCATGTTCCAAAACTTATTATAGTACCAATAAAGAAAAAAATAATGATTTATTATTATGAATTATAGTCTATCTAGATCTATATGTAGGATATTTTCTTTGTCTTTACAATAACTATATATTATCATTTTGGGGAAGAAATATTACAGCCATCTTTCTATCCACACTATATATAGTGGTTTACTTCCCTTTATTTTTCATCACCCACTTTGGTATAAGTTTTTAGTTTCCTTCTACAATGTGTACATGAACATATTTAATGGCTTCATAATTTCTAAATGTGAATGGTTCCTTTATTTTTATTACCTATTGAGATTTATATTTTGATAATATTTGGATATTATAAAAACCATATAGATTTCTCCACACACATGAAAAATCCTTTTAATTTTACATGGTTTCAGCTCTTCTTCTAGATAATCGTGAAGACCCAGGTCAATCTATTTTCATATTTCTCAATTCATCTTAAATATGCAAGCATTTCATATTGGTTATAGTTTTCTCATACATTATAGATTTTAGTTTTTCTTCACTAGTATTTCTCATCGATTCAAGTTGATATTAATGAATTTGTAATATTCTTTATAGTATCCAATAAACATCATTAATCATTTATAATTTTATCATAAAATTATAATTCGTAATTTTAGTTACTTCCTCTTATGAAGGGATACTTCCAAAAATAATTTTCTTAGATTCTTCATAATAAATGGTTATGTTGATCCATTAATTGTCAAATCGTGTACATCCTTCTTCAGGCACCAAATTCAGTTCACCTATGACTCCCACTTTTTTGGGGTTCTTAATACAGTTTTTTACCCTTTGTTCAAAATAATTCTCCATCATTTCATAATCAATTTAATGGTGAGTGATATCCTCCTACAAAATTATAAAAATACTAAAAATATAAGAGACTATTTACTTGGGGTAGTTACATAATATTTATTTTAAATTAGCATTTGATTAATTTAGTAAATTATTATAATTTTGATCATCCCCACTAATACATGGTTCTTAAATAGGTTAATTTTAATAATAAAATTTGGCTTCCTATTTTTCAAATATATGATTTAATTCATTATAAGAAAAAATATTGTCCATCTCCTCAATAGTAGATTTTTCCAGTTGATATTATTCTTTCGTGAGATATATTATTTTTATTTTTATTTTATTTAGAGGGTTTCTTTTTCTTTATTAATATCTTTAAAATATATTTTATCCAAACAAATAACTAAAATACTTCTACATTGATTACCATCAAATGGTAGAGAATCATATTTATTTGATGAGTCTATTATCAACTTATTTCTATCAATTTTATTATAGTTCTTTAGTATCTTGTTATAAATATCTCCCATGGTTGTTTTATGAAGTATCTCTTTGATCTACTCAAATATACACATTATAAAGAATTTAAAAAGAGAAAATGAGAGCTTAAAAAAATTACAAATATGAGAATCCAATCATATGTTTATTCTGTTTTGATATCAACTGTTAGGATCACATAGGGATATGCATAAAAATGGAGGGGGGTGAATCAATGTTAATACCTTTTCACATGATTTAACCATTTTATCCCTTGTCTCCTATACATTTGTTTAGTGATTTGATGTTAGTATTTATTTTTGTATTTTTAGGTCGGAATGCTTGTAAAGTATGTAGAAAAGATCAAAATAAAACAACATATTTATTAATGAGGTTCACCTCCTTTAAGGATGACTACATCTCCAATGTGTCAGGGTTATTATCCCATGAATAGTGCTCTATTCTTATTATCAAAAATAACTCGAGTATGATTAGTACCTAGAACTCATTATTTGATCACCAACTAGATTCATAGAAATAAATAGAATCATGTTTTATATTCTATATATAATACATGGTTACGCGTGTACCTATTGATGTTTATCAGTAGTGAGAATCCTATGTACCACCTAGACAATTTATGTCATATCTTTTTCCTCTCTTTCAGAAATCTAATGTTCCCATACAAACATATCCACATTTATACATAATATAAAGGCTATATTATAGATATCTCATATCATTAGTCTATAAGAATAAGTGTTAAAAAAACATGATATCTTTTTATTATTCTTATTATTCTTCTGTTATTCATAGTATGGATATAATAAATAGATCACTATTTCTCTCTATCTTTGATAATTAGAGTCTATAACTTCAAGTAGTACTAGTTTTCACTCATGATAATTTTTTTCCATTTAATTATAGAATATAAAACATAGTTATAGTTGGATCACTATTATTATTCCACAACTTCTTCTAATTTATATTTAGTCTTTATAATATTGGAATTGTTATCATAATATTAAAAATTTGAATATCCATAAATATTGACATTCAAGGTGCCTAAAATATCACAAATTTAAAGTGTGATATCGTTAGTCAATTGTTTTCATTCAATCAACCGATAAAAACTAAAATTAAACCACGTATTATAGATTTCACCATCTTCACGAAATTTTCATCGCCTTCCATGTTTACATAAGGTTTCATGAATCAAATGACCCATGATTGCATCTCATTTTCTTTCCCATCAAATGATTGTGATGTGGTTACCTTATCTTGGTGCATAGATGATAAAAAGTATCTGAACTAACATTATTAAAACGTTAACCATACCTTATGAACCAAAATCTATGGGGATGTCAAAATGAAACTTATGAAAATCATTACATGAACCTTATAAACTAAATTTCACCTTATGATCTTTATAAGAAAAAATTCATCTTTGTGATCAAATTAACCAGATGATGGTTTATTATGTACCTTCAAAATATCATCAAATGAACTCTATGAACTTAGAATTTACAATTATTGATTTTCACTATGATCATTCTCATTTTTTATTGAATTACGAGTAACATCATTATGATATTTCATCTTGGAAATTACAATATATTCATCATCATATTATTCTTGAAATATCTTATGAATAAACCCCTCATTTAATCTACATAATATATGTACAAAATTAGGGATAATTACAATTTTAAAATCACTACGATCTTGATAATATGATTTAAAAATGGGGTTTATCTTATATATAATTAAACATCAAAGTGACAGTGTGGAACTCCAATAGAATGATACGAAATATTTAATATATAGAACCTTTAGTGTAAGGTTGAAGACAATAATGATAACATAATCTTGTTTATAATCATGAAAATGTCCATATATTTTTAACTGAGAGAAAAATTTGTGTTTTTAAATTTTCAAAAATAAATGTTTTCTTCAAGATTCCACTCCTAAATACACCCAATATAAACATATATAAATAATTAATTTGTAACATGGTTTAATTATTACATCCAAAAATAGTTTTGTAACCCAAATACCTAAAGGTTTAGAGTCTTGTGGACTAAAAAAATTAAAAAACAATTTCTAATGAAGTTAATATATATACAAGAAATAAATCCATTCATTGAAATTCCATGAGACATAATATTTTTCAAATACTCGGAATGGAAAATTTAAAATAGTGTGAGATCAAATTATTAGTAAGGGATAACATATCAGATAATGTAATGGATAGATCATAATATTATATAAAACAATGAATAATAAAGTATATCTAATTTAAAAGAATATAAAATAATAAAAGTTATCAATAAAAATGAAATATATATTTAACATCTCAAATGATTACTTGTTTACCATGGAATGAGAAAAATAAAACAAGAATCATATAACATGATCCATGGAATGTAAGAAGGAAGTGGAATAACCAAAAATAGAATATTTATTATCTTTGTGAACTTAGATACCCGCCATCCCGTTTACTTTTAAAATTATGAGTCGAGATAAATTCCATCACACTCACACATTGGGAAGCAAGCTAATTTATAACCAATTAACATAATATTTCTATCTCATGAGATATAATCATTTACCCAATGTATTTGAAGGATATATAAGTCCCACCTGTCTCATAATCCATACATCTATGTAACACTTGATAAAAAACAATCATCACATCATAATATAACCCATAGAAATAAAAATGGGTGTCATGAAATTTACAAATCATTATAAAAAGTACCCATGGAAATATAAAATGGTTTACTAGAATATCCAAAATGAAATTTATAAAATTTTTATAAGGAGCTCACGGAATAATATAAGTTTCATAAAACAACCAAATAATTCCATAAATTATGTCTCTTGATACCAAAAAAATTGATGAGACAAAATAAACACATAATAAATTAATAATATAGAGAGAAACATGAAACATAACTCCAATGGAGGTAAATTGTTTTGAAGATAATGAATAAAAATAAATCCTAAAAATATTTTTTTAAAACCATTTTGTATTCATCATAGTAAAAATCATAGTTACAAGTTTCTTTTTAAAATTTATTATTTGTTTTTAATAAAAATTAAAAAAATTAGGGAAATGGAATTTATTTAAAATGAATTTTCCCCAAAAGTAAAAAATAGAATAGAATTTAAAGTTAAATTCATACAAATAATGTTCAAATAAGAAATTATATAATGCAACGGAAAGAGTTAAAGTTTTGAAGTCCCTTACCTTAACCCTTGATTTCTCCAGATGTTATTTCAACTTTAATATCACAAAAATAAACATATTAATTAACCATTTCATTAACTTATGAATAGAAATTTCCATTTATAATCATCATTAATAAAAATAATCTTTTTGTGTTCGATTGTTGTTTCTCTTTTAAAATCAGGTGTTAATAATCACGTCTGTTTTGATGTTGTTTAGAAAAAAAAGTGTTGATCATCATTTTTATACAAAATAAAATCATTTAAAAACCATTTAGGGTAATGTAAATGATGTTTTATAAATACGTATAATGTTATAATACCATTATAAGGGATTTTTATTCATGTTTCATGATAACTAGAACAATAATGAACTTCTTTTTGGTTATTTACTGATATTGGTGGATTAACTTGTAATAATCATTAAATATTTTAATATCCCAAAATTAAAATATTAATGAGATATATAAATTATATATATAACATATAATCATCTAATATAAACTAAAACCATCCATGTTTTGATGTGAAGGAAAAATTAACACGTTTATTCATAGATGTTGTAGTCTCCACAATGCACAATTAACATTTCTTTTACCAAATAAATGGTAGGGGTGAAAGTGGGCAGTAAGTGATAATTTAAGAATCATAACTAAATTATAAAAATCATATTTATCCATCAATACAACCATTAACACAATCCAAGGTGTGTGGTGATGAAAAAAAAGTGTCGCTTCATGAAGGCGGAAACCCATACACACACACTAATGATTTTTTTGTTTTTCTTAGTAGGTAGAAGAGAAAAAATAATGGTTTTAAAATTATTATAATAAAATATAAAAACACTAATTATGATGATGTTATTATTATAACATGTTTGTGGTTGGTTTTGAAAATAAATAATAATAATGAAATGTTAAAAAAGATGTGATACATACATTGAGGCCCAAAATTTCCTCTTGATGATAAAGTTATATTTAAGAAGGTTATTTTAATATTTAGTGAATAAGGGAATTAGGGTGTTTAATGAACGTAAGGGACAAGAAATTTTTCTATTTCTTCAAATACATTTATAAATATTAGCGGAGTATAGAGAGGGTATAAGTGGTATCCTTTATAAGAGAAGGAAATAGATCTTTTAGAACCACTCATAATTTTTCTATAATGCCATGAAATTATCAAGGGTAAATGGATAATTTTTTTTAAAAAATTAGAGTGTGGTAAAAGATAAATTAAAAACACAGAATAATAACTTATTTTTAAACATTTTGTTAATATGTTTTTTCCTTCTCCCCATTTCAAAATACATCGGACCATTTTTACATTTTTATCAAGTAATTGTTTTTAACCTTTGTAATTAATTTTTTTAAATAAAATTAAAATTGAAAGAATTGTTGAATTTAAAACTTCTAATTTTAAATTTGAAAATATTTTTATCATAAAGAAATTCTAAATGTGTGAAAACTTAATTTTAAATTAAACACACTTAATCACATAAAAACTATTTTTAGGAAAATGATATTTTTTGCTTTAAATTTATATATTAGATAAATTATCATTATTAAAAAATTTAATGACATAAATTGATTTATTAAAAATATAATGAAAATTATGAATCTTGAAATGTAAGAAATAATAGTATATCACCTTAAAAATACTTCATTCAAAGAGAATATTGAAAACAGTTTTTATTATACGATCATTTTTATTTTGTTTCATAAATGTTGGACATCATACTTATAATATAAATGAATATATTAAAATACATATTTTTTTATATAAATAAATTTTTTATTATATAAAATGCACTTTAAAATTTTAGTATACCCTCACATTGTGATAAAATCATAAAAAATATAATTTTCTAAAAAACAGTATTTTTTTAAAAAAAATCCATCTTTTTGTAAAAAATTATAAAATCCATAATAAGTAAATATTCATGATTGGAGTTAAAAGATATTTTTTTTATAAAATTTAAATTTTAATATTTATAAATTATGTTTTTCAATGAATGTAAAATATAATGAAATACTATTTATCTACGATCTTGGTCATTATATATTTAAAAATAATGTCCTTCTAATATGTTGTGGTTCATTAAATTGTGTGTAGAATGTGACACAAGTTATCAAACATATTTTTTATTTAATAATGAATAACTCCATTAATTAACTTCCAACCCATTAAAATAATTCCTTGATAAATATTTTATTACAAGGAAGGAATCAATTGAGGGTACTTTTATCTCATCAAATCCTAAGGTTCCCATGTAACCTCTTTATACTTATTATTTCTCTATATATATATTTAACTATATGGGTGGTATTTTTTTGAATCATCTTATCTATTCAGTCTATGATCTCCATAGTTTTTTAGTCATAGTATAGGTAATGTATTAGTTTCATAACTTCTATGTTTAGTACATTTGATTGATATGGTATGAAATTCATAAAAAATGATACAATGAAGACATCACACACTTGGGATATGTGATGAGGGAGTGTAAGTGATAAAATATAACTCATACATGATCATTTATCTCAAAATCATAGATTAATATAGGTATAAAGATCCCTTTCTTCCCAAATCTCATTCCCCATTTCCAAAGAATATTTAAAGAAATACCTTATCACCAACTTCAAGCTCTAGATATTGTTGATGATTATCTGCATAATGATATTCTTGAATGTGTGCTACATTCATATGTTGATGAATAGTTTGGAACTTCTATATCATTTCTTATACAAGGTCAATACCTATCAATTTCCTCCTCCAAATTCATCCTTCCATGTTGGAATCTTTTTTCTCTTCCCACATGGAGCCTTATATGGTGCCATATGAATTCTAGAATAGAAACTGTTGTTATATGAGAACTCTTAAAGGGGTAGGTATTGATCCCAAAATCTTTATAAATCCATTTAAAAATATCAAAATATATCCTCTAGATTTTATGTTCTTATCTCATACTTACGTCAGTCCGAGGGTGATATGTAGTGCTAAATCTTAGCACTGTCTCCAACACTTTCTGAATAAATCTATAGAACATTGAAAAAAACCTTATATATTAATCAAATACCATGGATAAGGGTACTCCAAATAGTATTTATACTTCCATCATATATATATATATTGGATAGTTGGTAAAGATAGAAATCTTATTTGATGGTAATAAAATGTGATGGCATTTTAAGAAGATCAGGTATAACCCATTTAACATTTTGATGTTTAGATGTTTTGGGGAGTCCCATAATTAATTCCATGGTGATATTTTTAAATTTACATACAGTATGGGTAATAGTTACATCATCCCTTTAGTTTTTCTTTCGTTATACCTTAACTAGATAAGATATCAAATATTCAGGATATATACTCCATGATTTACATATTCATGTTATCCCAAAAAAAGTTTTTATTTAGGTACTTATACATATTTTTCCCTAGGATGGATAGAGAGGATGATTTTCACACGTCATCCAAAATATACTACTTTAGTTACAGTATATATGGGAAACATATCTGGGTTAGAAAGCATATAAATATATATTTATCAAATTTGAACTCTAGAATATTCAATATATTTTTTAATCTCTATATCATCATTCTAAGATTATTTTATCTTCATATGAATGGATGATTTAGAGGAAAATTGGGTAAGATAGAAATTATCTCCTATTATTTTTAATTCAAGATTCATCCAATGCGAATCATTGAGTATTCTGTCCTTTCAGCCTAGATAATGGATTGAGTAGCATTTCATTTTCAACTGAAAGCATTAGCCACCTTGTTTTCATTTACAATGTGATAATATATTGACCATTCAAAATATTTAATTAACTATAACCCTATCCTTTGGTTCATGTTTAACTACATCAACATGAATATAAATTTTAAGCTCTTATGGTTAGTGTATATACCACACTTCTCACCATAAAGGTAATGCCACAATATTTTCAATGAAAATATCACTTCCACTAATTACAAATCATGAGTTGGGTATTATTTATCATGAGCTTTTAATTTCAAGGATTCTTAAGAAACTACATTTTTATTTTTCATGAAGACACATCCTAATCCTTTTAATGATGCATCACTATAAATTAAAAACTCTTCACAACTACATGGTAATGTAAGAACATCTAAAATGAAAAATAATTCATTGGGTTCCTTGATGATTTCCTCAAATTATTTCATCTAGAGAAAAAAGGAATTCATTTCATGTTAATTTAGTTAAAGGGTTTGATAGATATAAGAAATTTCTATCAAAGAGTTGATAATATCAATCTTACCTAAGAAAACTAAATATTTAAATCATAGTGGTTAGTTTGTTACATTTCTTGATAACCTCAGTTTTCAATGGATCTATAGATATAGGTTCACTTGAAATAAAATGACCCTAGAAATAAATTTTTAATATAAAAAAATCACATTTTTCGAATTTGTCTTACCATATCTTCTTTATGAGGGTCTTAAACATATTAATTAAGTGAGATGCATTCTCTTCATTAATTTTTGAATATATAAGGATATCTTATATTAAGACTACCAATAATTGACCCAGGTAATATCAAATAAATCAATTCACAACATTCTTGAAGATTTTGGGGGGAATTGATAAGTCCAAATTACACCAATATAAACTCACAAAGTACCTAACTTTTATAGATTGTTGGATTTGGAATATACTCCCCTTTTACCCCCATTTTATGATATTCAAACCAAATATCAATCTTATAAATGAATTGAGCTCATATGATTTTAACAAACACAAAATCAATATGTGGTAGAGGATACTTTTTATCATGATTTTAGTAATATCATGATAATTGATGCAAATATTCATTGATCCATCCTTAATCATTATAAAGAAGACTAGTGAAACCTTTGGTGAAGCACTAGGGTGTATAAAAACCTTATCAATATTCTCTTTTAATTTATTCTTCATAACCTTTATTTCAATGCAAGACATTTTATAGGGAGTCATTAAGATAGAAAAACATTCAGGGATGAGTTTGATTGTGAACTCATACTCACATTCTAGTGGAACACCAAGAAATTCATCATGAAATAAATTGGAATAATTCGTAAAAATGTGAATGTATTCAATGATAACTTCCTCCCCAATAATATGATAATGGAACCCCATTTTTTGGTTATTAAGACTCTTATTATATAAATTTATTATAAACAAGGACCAATATCATCCTTGCATTGATACTTGATTAACGTATGATTTCATATATGAAATTATATTTCCCTTCCTTGAAAATTGATAGGAGCCTTATATATAGAAATCCAGTCCATACCAAAAATTATATCAAACTCAAATACAAAAAGAAGAACCATATATTTTGTAAGTACCACTCAATAAATATAGATTAGAGAATATTTGTACACCTTAGTTGTATTTATAATTCCAATTAGTGTTTTCATGGATAGGTCAATATTCAAAGTTTTATATGGGAAATCCATGTTATTTTAAAACATATAAGATATCCAATAATGTTAAGAACCATAATTAAATAAGTCATTTACAGATTTAGGTTGGAGAATGGGTGTATATTTCATTACTTTGTTACTGTGGCCCACATTCCAGTAGTGATTTCATATTCCCTCCTCTAATCCACTGGTTTAGAAGGCATATAACTATTATTCCCCGGAATAACTCTAAGGATAGGGAAGTTATTTTTATAATTCCGAAATTACTACAATTTAAATCATCAATGAGTGGTTATACCATCTTCCGATGCCTTCATACCCTTAATGAGGTTATTCAGCCTCCTTCCATTACTTCACAAGTTATGATCTTGGTGGCCTAATTTACCACACTTGAAACATTTCCTAGGGAAATTACCAAATTGTGTCCAACCACATATTTTACATGTGGGTAATTAAACATTATTTTTGTCACAATATTTTTATTAGGTATTCCATGAAAATATATCCTTCTTTTCCTTTCTCAAGAATCATGTGGGTCTATATATTTCATTTAAAAATTATGTTCACACTAGAAAACTTCCTTATATATTCCAAAATATCTTAAAACTAATTACATTAAAATAACAGGTCATATGCCCCCAAATAATTGATCAATATTCTTTTTAAGTATATATATAAACTATAATGAATACTTTGTGTGACTTTTGAAGTTTTCATCTAAAGATCCAATAGTATCATCTTCATTTTGTATTAATTCAAGGAATTCTCATTCCATATTAGTATGAATTGTTTCAGGTAAATATTTTGTTAGTTATATTATATTGAAATCCACACAGTTCATGGAATCAAATTCATCCCTTTTTACTTAATTCTTAATGAGGTCCACCATTGTTCATACTCACCTTAAAGATGATAGACATCCAAAATGACCATCTTATGCTTCAATCATTAAGGGGGAAAAAAAATATATTCCATCACATTAATTTATTGCTCAATAATCAATGGGTTTGAAGTCCCATTAAAGGATGATGGATTTCCATGCATAAAATATTCAATACAAGGATTCTCCTTTATTGGATAATTTTAGAGATCTACATTATTCATGTGATTATTCATAGCATGAGAGAGTTGAGTGAGTATTTCAATGAGAATTTGAACTCAAGTTCCCATATCATTTGGAAAATCACTACATTTTCCATTGTATCTGTAACTATCTAACCCCAAGTACCTAGAGTCAGTGAATTATTACATAACATTGGCATGATACTAGGAATCGTGTCCTGAAAGGCTAATCAGTTTAGTAGCCTTGGAAATACTAGATACATTCAAAAGTTTTAAATTACATTATGAAATAAAAACATCAAATTTTTTCCCCACTTGAACACACTTTTATCCTTATCCTATACCTACAAGTCAACCATAACATACTTCTTCACATCCTAGGAAAAATAAAACATAGGAAAGGGTGAGCTCAGATGCTCAGTAAGGATAACAATATAGTAAAAACTTTCATAAATAAGCCTAAACATTTAAGGCAATGTATAAGACTAAAAAAACCATTTTAAAATTAGTCTTTAGAATAATATGGAAAAAGTAAAATCAAATAATTCCATTTAATTATTCACATTAATATTATACTAGTCGAATAATCATATGAATTATCAATAACCACTTTAAAAATGATGGAATGCATAATGCCAGACTTCATAACCACATAGTCAAGGCCTTGTGCCAAGACTGAAAATAAAATTTTGTCAAAGCCTTGTTCCAAGGAACTAGTTTTTTTCATGAGACCTACCTATGCATCGAGGAGCTATAGCAGGCTCCACCCGTCACTTACTATGTTCAATGCATTCCTCATATGAAAAGGTTTAAACATAACATAAACATTCGTACTAAAACTGGAATATGAAATGTCAATAAATTAACAAAAAACCATGAATGGTAAAAAATAACACTTCCAAATTCAAACATATCACAAAACCTTCAATACAATATGGGAGATTTGTATCATAATAAACCAACTACAAACATGTTTAAAATCCATCAAAGGATGTTGACATAGATGAAATGAAAATTATTTGAAAGAAATACCTCTTTTTATTTTGAAACCATTTAAAAGAAAAAAAATTATTTTGAAATATTCTTATAAGATTTTAAGGGAAGTTTTGATGATTTTAAAATGATAGAAAATATATGCACTCACCGTATAAGTTAAAAATATATTCTTATCTTAATTTTATCGAAAAGGTCATAAAGTACCTTGTTTGGAAAATGATGGAAAGATTAATTTCAAAACATATAATTTCAAATATGGGTATAAATAACTTTAACCCACAATCTATTAAATAGTAAATATGTTTTGAAATACATTTTTAAGCGACCAGGATATGGCTGATAAAGAGGTCCCAGTAGATACTTACGTAAAAACAACCTCAGATAATAAATATATTGTAAAATTAAACCTTACCTTGTACATTTCCTTAGTCAATGGTAGGTTAACCTCTTGTATAATAGTTAAAACACTGTTATTAAATTATTCAAGAATCATATACATAATATGATATCATATATTATCTAATAATTTTTCTTTGTTAACAATATTTTAGTAGTATCATCGTTTCGGGTGTAAAATGATTTGTTTTCAATTATATGTTTCATTACATAAGATGGGATTGTTATGGATAGAATGTATTTTATTTATATCCAGAATGATATTAAGTTTTTAAACATTATTTTTAATCATAAAATTAAAATTATTCTTGAATGGTTATGATTGGAAATGAATCTCATCACTTTCGTGGAGACGGTAATCCATATGTACACACGAGTGACAATATAATTATTTGGATATTAAAATCATATATAATTTGATGGTATGTAATATATACAGAATCAATATAATGTTATATTTATTATTTACACTTATTAAACTAATTGTTATACCTATACGAATAATGAAGTGTTTGAATAATAAACTTCACCACGACGTGGAGAGGGTAAGCTGTACGTACGCACATATGGTGACATTTTCATTTATAAGATGGATAGAATAATGAATACTGTTGTACAATTTTAATAATAAATTAAAATTATATATAATATAATGGAGTTATTATTTTAGAATGGAAACATCAACAAAAGAGGAAGTGGAAGAAGAAAATAACTTGAAAGAGGTGATGAAATATTTACCTCTTCTTCGGGTTATTCCTTTTTATATGATAAAAAGGGCTCTTTAGATTGGGTTTCTAACCAAAGGAATACATCTAGGATAAAGGGAATATAGTTTAGAGGATATTTGGGTAGGGTTTGGCCAATACAAATGGATTTGAAGATGTGCATTTGAGATAATGGGAAGTTCCCTTTTATAAGAGGGGTGAGGAGCACCTTAGGAAAAGATTGAAATATTATTTTATAATAAAATAATTTTCTGTTTCTAGTGGCTAGAAAATGATTTATTTTTAGTTTAAGGTGGGTATGGGTCTAAAGAATCTAAAAAAATAGGTTTTGGATTGGTTTAGGTCACCATATTAACCTTATCTTTTAGATTTAAGTGTTAGTCAAACAGTTTGACATTTATCATGTCTCTTTGTATTTTTATATTATATGGTTAATAAAATTACTATAAACTACAAAGAGAACCGAAAAAGGTCATTAATGACATATATAATATTATTTAGGCCCTTTTTCTAAGCCATATATTTTTAGAAATATTATTTCAAATAAATAATATAGTATTTGTTTTTAAAACTCAATTATGTCAATTTTGACATTATTTAATAAATGATTTTTTTAAAGTACTAAAAACATTATCAGATAGAAATAAACTCATATATTCAATCCTAACATGTGATATTAACCTAAAAAATTAGTTTAATTAATCAAAATACTAAACTTACATTTTTTTGGATATTTATAATATCAATTATTTTAATGATTTATTTTTAAGGTAATTACTGCATCATCATTGTGTCATAAATAAATTAAATTATTTAATGTATAAAAATTATAAATAAATTATAATTATGTAGGAAATATTTTTTTCTTTATAATGAATATTTATAGTCGAATTGATAATATGTATAACCCTATATTAAAAGTGATTTAGTTATTAAACTTTGAATTTAACTCTTTTATATCTTCTTTAAATAAAACAATAGTAAATGACCTAATATTGTCCTTGTGAACCAAAAAGGGTCATATTTTATTTATATGGTTTTTTTGTCAAATTATACTTATCCAATAGAAATAGTACATGTTTTAGGGTAATTATGATATCATTTTACCCTTAATTACCCTATTTACTTTTAACTGTTGTAAATAAAAGTCAAAAGATACTATTCAAAAAAAAAAATACTTTTATCTTATTGAACCACAGTTTACTTACTGATATTAACCATGTCTATTAGATTCTTGAAATTAAACTCACAGAAGCTGTAAAATTATGTTTTCTGCAAATTTGCAAATGCTTCTAGGTGGTAGGTAAAAGACGGTAAAAAGTTCAATAAAATTTTTATATATCGAAACTTATTATAAAATGATTCCAATGAATTACATTGAACTTATATAGGTATTATGTATCTATTTTCACCAAAAAATAAATTTAAATAATATAACAAATTATTTAAATAAAAATTTGGTTTTAACCAATAACTTAGTGTTTTTCACTATTCATCATAAATTGATTGTTTTCTGAAAAATAAAAAAAAACCACCATAGAATAATTTTGATATTATGAATCCAAAAATGAAGCCCATTTTGAAAGATAAAATTTATAAAATTTCAAAAAGTGGGTATTAATATTCATAACGGCTAGTTTGATTGGTCACTGTGTGTTAGAATCTTGAAGTTGCATACATCGCAAGATACTGCATTATTCAAAGGGAAACGTACCGTGGAATCTTGGGGTGTTACATTCTTCCCTCCTTAAAATAATTTCATCCTCAAAATTTCTAGAATAATACTACACAAAAATATTTGGGTGGTTCGTGATCATATGTTCCTTGGGTTCCCACATTGCCTCTTCCATCTTGTGGTTTCTCCAAAGAACATTTACCAGGAAAGTCGTCTGGTTTCTAAACACTTGTTCTCTAGTATAAAGAATCTTGACAGACTCTTCACAATAATACTGATTAGGTTACAGTTCAATTTCCTCATAGGTGAGTACATGCGTTGGGTCAGGAATGTATTTTCTCAACAGTGATACGTGGAACACATCGTGAACTTTGGAGAGACTTGGAGACATTTCTAAATGGTAAGCTATAACCCAAATTTGTTCTAGAATTTCAGAAGATCCGACGTACCTGGGACTTAATTTACCCTTCTTACTGAATTGTATAACTTCCTTTCATGAAGATACCTTCAAGAAAACATGATATCCTACCTAAAATTCCAAATCCTTCCTTTAATTATCAGCATAGCTCTTCTTCCTACTTTGAGATGCTTTGATGTGGGTTTGGATAACCTTCACCTTTTCCATTATTTCCTCAACAAGTTCTCGGCCTACGAGTTATCTTTCACCAACATAATCCCAATAAGTTGGTGTGTGACATATATTTCCATATAACGCTTCATATGGTTCCATCTGAATACATTAATGGACACTATTATTATAGGAAAATTCTACCAAAGGTATATATTGATACCACATACCTTGAAAGTCATGTGAGCAAGATCTCAACATGTCTTCTATGGTTTGAATAGTCCGTTCCAATTGTCCATTAGTTTGAGGGTGGTACACAGTGCTCAAACAAATTTTAGTATCCAAGGCCTTCTGAAAACATTTCTAAAATCTTAATTTAAAACAAGGATCACAATCAGAAACAATCGATAAGGGTACACCATAGAGTCTTAAAACTTCATTAATTTATATTCTTGCTAAATTCTCAAGTAGTAAATCTTCACTTATAGAAAGAAAATGTGCTCACTTGGTAAGATGATCAACAATGTCCCATATTGCATCATTACATATAGGAGTCTTGGATAACCCCATGACAAAGTCTATCGTAATATCTTCCCATCTCCACTCTGGTATAGGAAGAGGTTGCATGAATCCTCTAGGATGCTATCTTCCTGTGTTCACATTTTGACAAACCTTACATCTCGAAACAAAATCAGCAATCTCTCCCTTCATATTGACCCAAAAAAATGTTCTTTCAAATCTCTATACATCTTAGTGCTTCCAGGGTGTATAGAGAAATTGGAGCTATGAGAATCATCTAAAAATTCTCTTTTTAGATCAAGTACGTCAGGAACAAAACGTCTCTTCCCAAATTTCAAAATCCTATCTTCATATACGAAGTCGATCAATCTACGATCATTCACAGCTTTAATTTTTTTTTGTAACTACTCATCATCTATATGAGAACTCTTTTTCCATTCTAGTAAAGTTAGTTTGGAAACCATTTAAAAAATTATAGATGTTACACCATCCATGGTTATTCCCATTCCTATCTTTACTAGATCCATGAAAATAAGATCCCTTTGAACTCTCATCTTGTTTAAAACTTCATGATCCTTTCTTCTCAAAGCATCTTCCACCTTATTTGCCTTCTCCAGGTGGTAGTGTATAGTGAAATAATAATCCTTGAGTAGTTCAAGCCATCTGCTTTGCCTCATGTTGCGTACTTTTTGTGAGAAAATATACTTCAAACTCTTGTGATCAATATAAATCTCACATTTTTCATTATATAGATAGTGTCTCAATATCATCAGAGAAAATATTACAAATACTAACTCATGATCACGAGTGAGATAGTATTGTTCATGAATTTTTAGCTCTCATGAAACATAAGCAATAACTCTATCATTCTGCATAGGGACACAACCAAGTCCTTTCATTAAAGAATCACTATAAATGGAAAACCCATCATTCCCCGATGGTAGAGTCATGATATGATCATTGAATAATCTTATCTCCAGTTCTTCAAAAAATTCTTTACACTCTTTTATCCGAAAAAAATTAACCCCATTACACATGATCTTGGTTAATGGGTTATCCAATCAGGCAAAATTATAGACAAAACATAGATAATAATTTACTAAACCAATAAAACTGCATACCTCATTTATACACATTGGTACTAGCCATTCATGGATTGCCTTTTTCTTAGATGGATCAACAGAGATTCCATCCTTAGAGACAATATGCCTAAGAAAATAAATCTCCTAAAGCCAGAATTCACACTTTATAAATTTCCCATATAATTCATTTCTTCTAAGATTCCATAGGATAATGCAGAAGTGATTTTCATGATCTTAGTAGATTTTGGAGTATACCAAGATATCATCAATAAATACCACTAGAAATTCAACCAGATATTCCTTGAAAACTCTATTCTTTAGATACATGAAGACAAGGGGTGCAATAGTTAATCCAAAAGGAATTACTGTAAAATCGTAATGCTTGTACCTGGTTCGAAATGTTGTTTTCGTATTGTCTTTCTTCATCACACATAAATTATGACATGAAGATCGAAGGTCAATCTTCAAAAAATATTGAGCTCTATGAAGTTGGTAAAATAAATCATCAATGTGAGATAGAGGATACTTGTTATAGCATTGATATCCTTGTAGTCAATGCACAACCTCATAGAACCATCTTTCTTCATTACAAAAAGGACAGGGGATCCCCATAGAGAAAAACTTGGGTGAATAAATCCCTTATTACTCAATTTCTCTAGTTGTTTATTTAATTCCACTAATTCCATAATGGACATTCTATAAGGGGTGTTCGATATGGTCCTTGACCTAGGAATTAAATCAATGGAAAACTCAATTTTTCATTCTAGAGGATGTCTAGGTAAATCCTCTGGAAACACATCAATATATTCTTTCACAATAGGTACATCCTCTATTAAAACATTCTTTTCATATCCCATAATTACTTCATTCTCTTCCTCCCCAATAACTGAATTTAGTAGAGCTACTCGGGGTGGATCTAGATAAGATACAGGTGGTGACATTTCTGCTCTAATGATAAGGTACTATTTATCATCATTGGAAATTGTAACCTCCTTATTCTTAAATAAATTTTCACATCAAGTTCCAAAAGCCAATCCATTCCCAGGATTATATCAAATTCAATCATTGGTATGGCAATGAGATCATCAGATAAAAAACATTGATATGTCTCAATGGGATGTAATTCATAAAACATTGTTGCGATGATACTTCCCTTAGGTTTTTTTGACTGAAAACTCCCTTGATAAGTCAAATTGAAAATATATATTTTTCATAGAAAAATGGGAAGATATGAAATAATGTGATGATCTAGAATAAAATAAATCATTGGTAAACTTGTGGAAACCATTAAATTACCTTCCACCACATCTTTCGGAGCTTCAACCCCAAAAGTAGTGAATTCATAAGAATATCATTTCTCCCTTGGAATTTTCTGAGGTAATTTACCTTGGAAATTAGAAAATTCATTTGTATAATGTCCATTTTCTCTACAATTTTAGCATTCAACATTGATATCATCTTTCTTTCCCTTGAAATCACGAGTTTGGTGGACTTTTTAACCACACTTGTAACAAACTCCCATTCCCTTTAGGAAATTACCAGGTTATTTCTTCCCACATTTACCATAGTATGGATATTAAATTTTCCCCATCTTCCCCTTATTTTCATTTTCATAGCAATCAGAATATCTCTTGTTCTCTAGATTTTCATTGAAGTTATATGACTTAGAGAATTCCTTTTTTATTTTGATTGTGCATGAGATAATATCTTCATACAATGAGAAGGATTTTGAGACTAATGCTAAATAGTGAAATGGTTTTAACCCATAAAATAATAAATCAATCATACTCCTTGGGTTACACATATAATCTGTTGTATGCCTTTCAAACCTTGTAAAGTTATCCTCATACATTACGACATTCTGAACCTCCATTTGCCTCAGACTCAGAAATTTTCTTTCCATATCTGCTCGATGGTCATGAGGAAAGTATTTTTCTAATAAAATCTCTTTAAACTCCCTCCATTACATTTTTAATACTTATTCAACTTACTTTGTGTTTTGTATTGATGACCACCATTGATCTGTATCTCCCGTGAGGTGATAAACTGCGATGAAATTTTTTTCCCTTCCACTACTCCCTAAAGCCTAAAATATTTTCTCTAAATAATTTATACATTTGTTAGATACTAATAGATTTATACTCTCATTTAATGTTGGTGGTTTTTGCCTCATTATTCAGTCTAACATTGATCCTCCGTGTTATGGATCAGGGTGCTCCATACGGGTAAGGTTATTATTCATAACCTGAGCGAGTTGTCCCAGTATGGTGATAAACTGATCTGCACCAGCTGAATCACCAGCTCCACTATAATTATCTTTAGTAGGAGGGAAATAATGACATGGATTACATTCGTTGATATAGTTACCATTACTTCCACTAGGTTCCTTTTCTAAATAATGGAATACACTAGATTAGTTTATGAATCACATTACATAATTCCAAACTTGTAAAACACTTAACAAAAATTGAAAAATTAATGGATATAATCCATAATAATAAAAAAGTATTATTTAAGGAGGTATATACTCATAAATATTTCATAATGGTTTCTAAAGAAAATGAGAATTATCCAAAGCATAGCCCCTGGGAGTGTCGTAACCTAGAGTACAGCCAGGCTCGTTGTCGTGTACTAGGATACCCTGAGTCAAGCCCAAAACTCATTGTCGTAGTTTTCAATCGTAGGTACATCTGTGGCGTAGCCGACTCTACCTACTCAATTCCAGATAGGGATGTATTTCATGGAAAATAGACAAAATCTCTACATTATAAAAACTTTTGGAAGTTCTTCTATAGCAATCCTCAAAGTCTATCTTAGGTTAATGTTCTCTAATCCGAGTTTATCTAAATATAGTTGACAAGGTTTGAATTAAACTTCTTCTAATACAAACCATGACACACCAACCCCACTTACCTAGAGTCGGTGCATTATTACATAACATTGGAATAATACAAGGATTCATGACCCAAAAGACCGATCATTTTAGTAGCATTGGAAATACTAGATACATTCACAACTTTTACATTACATCTTGTAATAAATAAATTAAAAACATTTTGTCACCTCTTGAACACACTTATATCCTTAGCCTATCCATACAAGTCAACCATCATATACTTCGTCACATCCTGGGAAAAATAAAACTTAGAAAAGGATGAGCTCATATGCTCAGTAAGGTTAACAATATAGTGAAAACATTCATAAATAAGCCTAAAACATTAATGCAATGTATACGACTAAATCAAAAGACTTTTAAACTAAAACTTCAGCATAATATGGAAAATATGTAATCAAATAATTCTATTTACTTATTCACATTTTTATTCTACTAGTCGAATAATCACATGTAATATTAATAGCCACTTTCATAATGATGGAATGCATAATTCCAGAATTCATAACAACATAGTCAAGGCCTTGTGCCAAGACTAAAAATAAGATTTTGTCAAGGCCTTGTTCCAAGACAATAGTTTGTCTCCAGAGACCTACTGATGCATCGAGGAGCTATAGTGGGCTCCACCTATCACTTACTAAGTCTAATGCATTCCTTATATGAAAAGGTTTAAACATAACATAAACATTCTTACTAAATCTATCATAAGAAATGTTAATACGTTATCAATAAACCATGAATGTTATAAAAGAACACCCACATTGTCAAAAATATGACAAAACCTTCAATACAATATGGATGATTTGTATCTTAATAAATCAACTACAAACAAGTTTAAAATCCACCAAAGGAAGTTGACATAGATGAAATGAAAATTATCTGAAAGAAATACGTCTTTTTATTTTGAAACCATTTAAAAGAGAACATTTATTTTGGAAATATTCTTATAATATTGTAAGGGAATCATCAATGATTTTCTAATGGTGGAAAATTTCCACACCCACCGTATAATTTAAAAATACATTCTTACATTAATTTAATAGAAAAGGTCATAAAGTACCTTGTTTGGAAAACGATGGTAGGGTTCCATTAAAAACATATAATTTCAAATAAGGGTATAAATTATTTTAACCCATAGTCTATTAAATAGTAAAAATGTTTTGAAATAAATTTTTATGAAACATCGATGTTGATGATAAAGAGTCCTCAGTAGATACTTACGTAAAAACAACCTCAGATAATAAAGAGATTGTTAAATTAACCCTTAACTTGTACATTTTCTTAGTCGATGGTATTTTAACCTCCATTATAATAGTTAAAAAATTGTTATTAAATTATTCAATATTCATATACATAAATATGATATCATATATGTTCTTATAATATTGCTTTGCTAATAATGTTTTAGTAGTATCATTGTTTTAGGTGTTAACTGATTCATTTTACTTTATATGTTTTGTTACATAAGCCGTTTTTGTTATGGATGGATGTATTTGATTAATATAAAAAATGATATGAAGTTCTTAAAAATTATTTTTAATCATCAAATGAAAATTATTCTTGAATGGTTATGACGGGGAAATGAATCTTATCACATTTGTGGAGACGATATTCCTGACGTATGCACGAGCAACAATATCGATTTTTTGAAATTAAAGTCATATATAATTGGATGGTATATCAAATATAAAAAATAATTATCATGTTATATTCATTATTTACATCAGCTATACTCATTATTATACCTAACCAAATAATGAAGTGTTTGAATAACTAACATCACCACAACGTGGAGACGGTAAGCTGTACGTACGCACGTATAGTGAATTTGTCATTTATAAGATGGATAGAATAATGAATATTGTTGTACCATTTTTATAATAACATCACAATATATATAATATAATGGGGTAATTATTTTATAATGGAAACAACTAATAAAGAGGAAGTTGAAGAAGAAAAGAACTTGAAAGAGGTGATGAAATATTTACCTCTTCTTCGGGTTCTTCCATTTGATTTGATCTAAAGGGCTACATAGGTAGTCTTTATGACTAAATTAAGGCCTATAGTATGAAGGGAGGATAGTTTATAGCATTTTATTTAGGTTTTTGGTGATCCAAATGTCTTCAACGATGTTAATTTGAGAGAATGGGAAGTGCCCTTTTATAAGAGGGGTGAAGGGCTGCTTAGGAAAATATTGAAATAATATTGTATAATTAAATCATTTTCGGTTTAAAATGGTTCCAAAATGATTTATATAGATTATAAGGTAGGTATGGGTCTAAAAAATCTAAAAAAATTGGTTCTGGATAGGTTTAGGTCACCATATTAACCTTATCTTTTAGATTTATCTCTTTGTTAAATAGTTTGACATTTACTATGTCTCTTTGTATTTGTATATTATATGGTTAATAAACAAACTATAAACTACCAAGAGAACCCCAATAGGTTCATTAATGACATATATAATATTATTTATGACCTTTTCCCGAACCTTTTATTTTTATAAATATTATAACAACCAATAATATAGTATTTGATTTTAAAACTCAATTATGTCAATTTTGACATTATTTAATAAATGATTTTTGTTAAAGCCCTAAAAACATTATTACTTAGAAATAAATTCATATATTTAATTCAAACATGTCATATTAACCTATAAAAATAATGTAATTCATAAAAAGTCTCAATTTACATTTTTTTCATATTTAGAATGTCAATTATGTTAATATTTTATTATTAAGATAATTACTACTTCATCATTGTGTCATAAATAATTTAAATTATTTAATTTCTAAAAAATATAAGTAAAATATAATTATTTATGAAATATGTTTCTATTTCTAATGAATATTTATAGTCCAATTTATATTATGTATAACCCTACATTAAAAATGGTTTAGTTATTAAAATTGAATTTAACTCTTTTAACTCTTCTTTAAATAAAATAATAATAAATGACCTAATCAAATCCACGTTGACCAAAAGAGGTCATATTTTATTCCTAAGGTTTTTTTGGTTGAATTATACTTATACAATAGAATTAGGACAAGTTTTATGGTAATTATGATATCATTTGACTCTTAATTACCCTATTTACTTTTAACCGTGGTAAATAAAAGTCAAAAGTTACTATTCACAAAAAATTATTTTCATCTTATTAAACTACATTTTACATAATGATATTAACCATGCCTCTCAGATTTTTTAAATTCAACCCACAGAAGTAGACAAATTATGTTTTATGCAAATTTGCAAATGCTTTTTGAAGGTGGGTAAAAGACGGTAAAAAGTTCAATAAAATTTATATATATATAAACTTATTATAAAATGATTCCAATTAATTACATTGAACTTATATAGGTATTATGTATCTATTTTGACCTAAAATAAATTTAAATAAAATAAATAATTATTTAAATAAAAAGTCGGTTTTAACCAATAAGGCAGTGTTCTTCACTATTCATCAAAAATTGAAATTTTTCAGAAAAATACCAAAAATTCACCCTAAGATAATTTCGATATTATTAATCCAAAAATAAATCCCATTTTGAATGATCAAATTTAAAAAAATTTAAAAAGTGGGTATTACTATTCATAATGACTAGTCTGATTGGTCACAATGTGTTATAATGTCGAAGTTGCATACATTGCAAGCTATTGCATTATTCAAAGGAAAACGTACCGTGGAAGATTGGGGAGTTAAAATATCCATAAGTAGCTCAGTTAATTATTATTCAAGCCATATTCTTGATATAGGAATGTTTATAGTGAAGAAATTAAAATTAATAAATGTATAAAGAAGAAAAGAATAATCTTATAAGTAATATCACAAATAATGTGTATATTATTCCTTAAAAATCCTTACGTTTCAATATATGATATCCGTGATTATTTACCTTGTATATTATCCTTAACCATTATATTTAACATGATAACAAAATCCTTCACAGTGGTTTATAAAGTAAATGTGAATTTACCAAATCATATCCCTCAAAAAATTCAAACTAGGTGTGTAGTAAGGGACCATTCACCACGAACAAGAATGATAGATGAGATATACTTGACCAAATATTTTCAGAGTTATTACCCCTATATGAATCTATTCAAAAACCAAATACACTTGTAGTATTTATATAGTGATGTATTCGTAAGAAAAACACACTCCTTTATTTATCAGAACTCTTGATTTTCTCATATACTTAGGCTTATCCTAATGGTTCTTATTAAAGTTTTCTCATACTAGTATCCAAAATAACTAATCCTTTAAACTAATACCTACTGAATAAAACTAATATAAAGATACATGAATAATAAATTTATTAAATGATTTCGTTATTACATCCACAAATAGTCACAAAACCCAAGGACTTAAAGTTTCAGTGTCTTGGGGACTAGAAACATAAAAAAAATATTTCACATGATGTGAAAATATATCAAAACATTAAATCCATTATTATAAAATCCATCATAAATAATTTAGGTTTTTTATTTATTCATAACTTTTTACTATTCCATTAAGTAATTTTCATGTAAAAGTGCATAATTAGTGTAAAATACCAATGTTTTAATACTAAATATAAATTTTGAGCATTATTTGAATTAATCCATATTTGAATAAGTTTAATATTTTAATTATAGATCCCACACAAATTATCTAAATTGTGAGATTATTATTTTTTATGGTTTATAATTCAATTTCATAAAAATCATTTAACTAGAGCATGGACCAATTCATCAATCTGAATGGTCATATGAACCACAGAAGAAGGCCCACCAAATATTTGATAAAATATTGGCCAACCACAAAGATAGAATTTTTGGGATACATCTAGAATAATTTTTTTTATTAAATTTCATAATTTTTTTAATATTAAAAAAAATTAAGCCCCAAATCAACTAAAGAGGGTCCAATTTATGTTTTGAAGTCCATCCCACAATTCTTTTTGCGATTTAAAAATAGCTCACATTAATTGAATTTTATCCTAGGAAAATTGTTCAATTGAGAAAATATTTTGTGGTGTGAAAGAAAATATATATACTCCCAAATTTTAATTATAAATGTTTTGTATTTTAAAGCATCTTCATATCCATAAGTACATTCATATTTTTTAATGTGAACAAAATGACTAAAAATTGACAACAAAAAATGGTTTAAGAACATCATCATAAATTTTCCTAAAAGGACCAATGGACGTCACATAATAATGGTGAAAATTAAATATCCATATATACATATTTTAAGAAGATTATATCTCCATATTCGACTCCCTAAAGGGTTAAATTATTGAGCCAACTTAGGGGGGTGGGTGGAAGGAAAATAGTCTACCTCATTGGTCTATAAATACACCCCCCTATTATCTTTGAAAGGGGTTATAATTTCATCACTTAAAGAGGATATTTTTAATCAATATATCCTCTTCAAGTTACTAGGTGGACTTCACTTACTATTGTTTCCACAAGAGAGACATCTCTTCCAATTTTCTTTTCATAATTGTTTACACTTGTTTTCAATTGTAATCATGTAAGTTTTTTTCATTTCAATTAAATATTAATTCTATTTTATTCATGATAACTTATAATTATCATAAAAACTATTTTTTAAAATATTAATGTTGTTTAAATTTCTTAAATAATGTTAAAAAGTATTCCCTTATTTCGTTTCTCATTCAATCAAAAGTGTGTTTTTAACTCTCTTCACAGTTCATTTGTGTGTTCAGCACACAACTCTTTTTTTACCTATTCTTTTCATTATATTTATAATTCATAACCATAAAAATATTAAACCATATTACTAAAAATATCAATGTATGAGTAAATCAACCATTTAAGTGAGTCATAATTTGGGTATGTTATGTGATTTATTGTTTTTTCTCGATTTATTTTCTTTAAATTGACATTTTCTATGTTCAACATAAAATGTCATGGATTATTGAATTGTTTTGTTTTACATCTGTATTACATGGATTATTGGAAAAAAAATGTAAACATGGGTTCATCCAATATTGAAAATTATATAAAAAAAAATTTATTGAGATCAGAACCCTAGTTGATGTTTGGATTAAAGCAAAAACATTTGGGAATTCTGATAAAAAATCATATTGGGAAGTGGGTCTTAATTTAATGATATATATATAAAAGCTCAAGGATATCACAATATTATCTCCCTAATGATTAAATCACCCCAATTATTATTAAATTTCTATACCAAATCTACCAGTAATTCATCCCATATAATCTCCGTAAACAAACCCCCACTCAAATGAAAAAATAGAAATAATTGAATCCAAAATTTGTTCCATCCCCAAGGATTCAACCCGAGTGCCACTATACACATGATCGAAGAGATTTATAAATTTAAAAGGTCAATAAGAAACAATTGGATATAATTAAAATGATTTATTTTCTGGGGATTGTGTAACTTTTAGCCGATAGTTTTTGATTTTTGTAATATAATTTAAAAAAACAAAAAACAATTTATGAAAAAAAACACAATGAAAAAAGTGTCTTCCCATGAAAATCATAAAGAAAGAAAAACATTCCTTCCTAATTCTTTATAATAATTTATTAATTCATTGTAGCCTCCCAAACAAGCCATCAGATTTGTTTGACCTAGAAATTTAGTGAACTCTTCACCGACTTAGGAGGAATGTTTGGGATAATCAAATCACCCAATAACCATTCATTTCCCATAAAATTGAACTAGATGTGGAAAATCATAGGGAAAACCCTTTAAGGAACTTCGTACCATTGATATAAATTACTAAACCCTTGGTATTAAATATCCAAACATTGATTATAACTTTGAACATAAATTGGGATTGATTCATCTTGCACCTTATTTCAATAGTCTAATAGGAAGGGATCCACATCTTTACCTCTAAGTGATCCATGTGGTGTGCTCTACCGTGAAGAGTGAAGGATTTTTTTATGAAAAAATCAATATTAATGAATTCCCATTATCTCTTACTAACTGTACCAAGTCACGGATCTACTACCTCCCTCCTAGTTCCATAAACTCATTGATTGACATGAAGTGTCTATATTTACAGAAATTATTCCCTATTTTCTGAACCGATTCTATCCGAATGTAAATAAACAGTACCCTTAAATTCTCCAATTAATCAATCCATGAGTACTAGGAGAGGTTAAAAAATCCTGATAAATCATTCCCATACCACAAAATCCATTACCAACACTTGATCCAATACTTTTATGAGGGTTTATTAGACATAGAGAAAACACACATTGATGCCTCAAGTAGAGGTGATATTGTTGAATAAAATCCTATTAATGCAATAGATATCATAAGAAACATTTCTAAAAACTCACAAAAATTCCATACTTGATCACATGCTCAAGAAAAACAAGCCCAAGAGAATCAATCTATAGTGCTCGACAAGATGGCCATGTGGATGAGTGAACTTACAGGTTTTGTGAGATAACTAGTGGTGGATAAGAAATCCCTAACCTCATATTCTCCACAATATCTATTCATTGGAACTATAATTTTTTTTTGGAATATTTATCTCAACTTCACATCTAACTAGCACATGTCCATAGCTTCATGATGATCCATCAAATTCTTCTATTCTAATGGAGCTCAATACAACATATTCCTAAAGAAACCCCATCCTGTAACATTTAAGTCATATCATTAGAAACTCTACCCAACTCCAATCAAATCCATTATCTTCTAACTATAACATTAGATTAAGGTATGATAATCATGACTCTCACACCCCTCAGTTCCCTCGTAAAAATCCAAACCAATTCTAATATTGTTATTATGGTGGTAACACTCAAAAATCTTATCCTTTTGTTCATTAAAATCATAGGAGATATACTCGTATTTCTCCTCATAGCTTCAACTATCCCAGTGAACCTTACCAATTCTAATCCCAATAAAATCACAATACTAAGAACCAAAATCAAGGAAATCCCAATGCATGACATTCCTCTTCTTCTAAGAAACTATTGGAAGGTTATCTGTAAGGTCTTACCTCCTTCCACCATTCATTCCTTAAAAACATTAAAAACCAAAATTTTCAACTTACATACGACCTATGTTAATAATAATAAACCAATTCTTCCCTACTCCCATCTCAACCATTTCCCAACCCCAATTGAAATTTAAGTTCAATTACACTTTAATATGGAATGAAAATTTTTATACCTCATGATCAATCTGATAAATCCCATTTAAATGTTGATATTGAAAAATAAAATAAATAAAAACGAGAAAAAGAACTTGAAAACACTCCCTCACCTACTTACATTCCTTTAAGAACCCCGATTCCTTTTCCTCAATCCATATCTAATTCTAATAATCCCTTTGAGCATGACTCAAAAATGCTAGATATGTTTAGACATGTTAATTTGTATATTCCCATTTTAGAATCAATACCACAAATCCTTATATATGAAAATTTTCTTATGTAATTGGGAACCCATACGATGAAACACAGTACCATTGGGAGTGTTTCAACATAGTAGTCTATAACCATGAATTTCAAAGATCAAGGGACTTTTATGGTTTCATTCAAAATATGGAGTTACAACTTTGATGAAGCTCTCATGACCTAGGATCCTTGGTAAATGTAATTCCCAAATCCATATTCTCTAAACTTGGTATAAGTTTATATAAATGAATGATTTTTTTATCTAATTACCCATTTGAAACACATATAGTCATGTGGGAATAACAGAGGCTGTCCCTGTCCAAGTTAATGATCCCCTCTTCCCAGATTTTCGTGTCCTTGACATGAAAGGTGAGATAAACCCTTCTCGATCACCCCTAATTAGTGGAATACCATTCCTCATGATATTTAGAACTAAGATTTATGTCTAGGAAGGAATATCATCCATATTATTTGGTGATAAACAGGTCAAGTTCAATATTTTTCAATCCAGATAATACCCATACTAGGATCACTTCACATTATCTATACATGCTTCCAATGACATCTATGAGAGTGAATTAACCCCCATTACATCATGTTAATAATGTTCTAATGGGAGATGATCATGTGAAATTTTCACCACAATTATCTAAGTCCTAAATGTGGTGTTTTATGTTGAAATTTCATTCATTAATTCCATCAATCTAGAGGATATTGAAAAATATCTTGATTATCTTCTTAAATATGATCTCTAATATTCCACCTTAGATAGAATTAAAGAAAATGAATCAAAACAAAATATAATCGCTCAATCTATTCTTAACTTATCTAGCCCAAAATTAATGGATGAAACTAATCTAAACCCCCTCCTTACACCATTGAAAGATTTATTATTTTTTCCACGATCAGTCATATCCTCTTATTATCTCTGCTGAATTACTGAAATAAAGGAGTAGAAACTTGTCATGGTTTTGGAGGAAATCTAAAATTTCATAGGTTTTACCCCAGATGACATACAAAGAATCAACCATGACCTTTTCATACATCACATACATCTAAAAGAATCACCCAAAACAATCAGACAACCTTAATGAAGTTTCAATCCACTCATAGCTATGTTAGTTAGGGAAGAGATTAACAAGATTCTCTAAGATGGTATTATCTACCCAAATTTTGATAGTGAATGGGTTTTTCTAATGAAATTGGTACCTAATAATGTTGGGATGACGTTTTTTCACAAATAAACAAAATGAAGTGGTCAAAACATGAGTGAAAAACAAATGGCGTGTGTGCATAAATTATTGTAAATTTTATATTGTAACACAACAACATCACAAATATCTTCCATTATTTGATATAATGGTAGAAAAATCATCACTAAAGTCATATTATTGCTTTATTGATGGATACATCAGTTACATCCAAATCCCAATTTCCCCACAAGGCCAAGAAAAGACAACATTCACTTACCCCATTGAAAAATATACGTATAGGAGAATTAATTTTGGCCTTTTCAATGATCCGTCAACATTCCATAGGTTTATGATGAGTATATTTTCTAAATTAATTGATAATTTCATGGAGTTATTCAATAAATACTTTAATATTTATGGTGAGTCATTTTAATCCATCTTGAATTCACTCCCTATGGTACTACTAAATCATTTCAAATGTAGTTGTGTGCTGAATTTTGAAAAATTCACTTCATAGTTACTAATGGTATTTTTATAGGGCACATAATTTTACAAGAGGGTATTCAAGTAGATCCTTCCAAAATTGAGGTAATCCAATCACTTCCGGAACCCACATTAGTTTGATAAATCCCTTAATTTTTGGTTCATACCAGTTTCTATCATAGATTCATCCAAAACATCATTTGGATTTCCCTCCCACTAACCCAGATATTATAAAATGATGTTACATTCCCTTTCTATATATTTCATTTAAATAAAAGTTGTTCTTATTTCTACCCTGATAATTAAACCCCTATATTGGTCTGTACCGTTTGTGTTGATGGGTGATTCTTATGACAGGGACATTGGGGTAATTATTTGTCAAAGGAGAGAAAAAATTCTTTATTTCATCTATTATTCCTCAAAAACATTGGAAAAAACTCAATCTCACTACATTATATATAAATTGGATATTTTCAATGTGGTTTTCCCTTGGATAAATTATGGCCTATTCTCTTAGGTGCCAAAATCATCATATTTGTGAACAATTTTTCTCTAAAGTTATTAATAAAAGTGATTCCAAACTGAGGATAATAAAATAGATCTTAATGCTCAAAGAGTTTTTTCTTGAGATTAAAGATATACCTAGAATATAAAATCCTACGAAAGATCATTTGAGTGGAGTTTCTAATTCTTCTCATTCTAAAATCATTTATCCTAAATTTCCCACTGAACACATTTCATATATCACTCCAAAGTTACCATGGTAAGACCCAATTATAAATTACTTTTTTGTTGGTGTTTTCTATAAAATTATTTCAAAATTATAAAAAATAAATCTAAAAAGTGAATCAAAATACTATTTTTTATAAGAAAATAAACTTTGGAAAATTGGGGATGATATGGTAAATATGATATGTGTTGGAGAAGATTAACATTACTCCATCTTATAATTCTACAACTCAATGCATTGAGGTCACCACTTTGGATCACAAAGGGCCTCTCAAATGGTCATAGACACTAGATTCTTTTGGAATTCACTCTTGAAAGACTCAAATGAGTTCTGTTAATCTTTACCACTTTCTAAATGTTTTTCATAATTTCCAAAATAAATGAAAATCCCAAAAACCCTTTAATATTTTGTGAGATATTAGATTTTTGGGGAATCAATTTCAAGGGACCCTTTCCCTATTACAATGGATTATCATATATTTTTATGGTTGTTGAATATGTTCCTAGGTGGGTTGAGGCCAATCCCAGCATGAAGAATGATACACATACTATTAATGAGTTCCTCACACCCCATATTTTCCACTGATTTGGAACACCACATGCCTTGATAAATGAATTTGGAACCCATTTTTGAAATCAGACCATAGAATCTATTTTGAAAAATAATTTGGTTGTACTTAAAACATCTACTGTATATCACCCCAAACAAATGGAATGGATGAAATTTCTAATAGAGATTTATAAATATTTCTTTAAATAATTTTTAATCCCACAAAATAATACTGGTATGAAAGACTTGGTGAAGCACATTGGGCTTACCTATGTACCTATAAAACACCCACTAGGATGTCCCATTTTAGGATAGTTTTCAGTAAAGTGTGTGATTTACCAGATTAAATCCAACATAAGTAATTTTGGGATGTGAAAACATGTAATTTAGATTTTGAAAAATCCCATGAAGAGAGATTGTTGTAGTTGAATAAACTTGGGAAATTTTACATGATTTTTACGAGAACAACAATCTCTAAAAATAAAATTCTAAGGTACTTCCTAACAAACACATCTTGAGAATAGTTTTCCTTGAACATGGAAAGGCAATTCTCTTTAAATCATGGTTTTATATTCCCCCAGGTAAGATTAGTTATCATTGGGAAGGTACTTTTATTATTAATAATGTTTACTCATTTGGTGTAGTAAAAGTCCAAGACCCTTCTTCCCAAAGGAAATTCATAGCCAATGTGTATAAGTTAAAGCATCAACATGAGAGGAAACAAACCCCAATAACCACATCAAATTTCATATAATCCCCAAAAACTATAATTGAACCATCACTAGATAGATATAATTACCCACAAAATCCAAATTAGTGGTAACTTATTTCATTTAACTTATCTCTCTCTATCCTCTTATTCTTCTTCCCCTCTCATTGTCATGTTTTTATTACCACTTCCTTCATCAAAAAATTTCCCCTATTTATTTTTTGTGTGGCTATTTATTTTATGATAAAACTAAAAAAACTAAAAAAACTAAAAAACATACGAACAAAACAATATTCACAATCAATCACCATTAAATTTTTAAATTTTGACCAACATTTTTTGGGATTCCAATGAATTGTTTTCTTCTTAATAATATTATATTTTAATTATGAATTTGGATATATAATTTTAAGTTAATGAAAATAAAATTTGAATGGTAAAATTTTGATTTGTAAAATGATTATTCCCCAATAATGAAGAACAATATTATCATTCATTCCAACTTCACCTATAAAAATCTTTTCATATAATGTGTTTTCACACCAAATTGCGAGTCATGAGTTTTTTGGAACTTCGAGATGAATTTCATACTTTAGTTCACATTAATATGATAAATGAATTTTATGAACCACATGAGAATAACAATATCATAACAAACACCCATTAACCTTACCTTGATACACCTTTTGAAACCCCCTTCAATAGTATATAATATTTTTTTTGATAGCCACATTACAAGACTGAAACCTTTTCCCACCCAACATATACATGGATTTTAATTTAATATTTTATTGAGATTTATGTGGGGAGGGAATGTATTTAATTTGAGTCATTATTTACATGATTTTCAACACTTTAGCATATGATTGTTGGAAAGAATCTACATAAGTATACAAGAAAGGTTTTCATTTAGTGTGTTTTGGAAATGGATTCATGTTTTGTAAATTTTTACATGTCATTGAAAAGTGTTTAAAAATGAAATAAATTTAAAAAATGGTTTTTTCATGGGAGGATCAAAAATAAATCTTCCCCAACCTTTGATCTTATTATAACAATTACCATTAGTTTCATGAGGAGGTAAAACATGAGTTGTGTGGTGAGTGTGAGATTTGTTTTATGTTCAAATTTTGAAAAAAAGAAAAAAATAACACTTGAATCATATTTTTTTAAGTCATTGGGAGAAGTTTTGTGTTTTTTAAATATTTTATCATTTCAAACCCTTCCAATTTTTTCCCTCTATTTTATTTATTTACACATTTTACGTTGAAATTATGTGTTTCCATTTCCTTCTATGTATCATTTCACAAATATTCATCATTTTATAATTCCATGTTGGTGTTTTACCCCTATTTTCCAATATTTTTTCCATTATATTCATACCATAACATAGTCACTAAAAAGACCTAAAAATAACTCCTCATTTTCTTTAGATTAGAATTGGATATTTATGTTGAGATAATTTTTAAACTCAAATATTTTTACTTGTGGTTGGTGAATGGGTGAACCTCAATAAATATTTTTATCATCCCGGGAGGATTGAGTTATGAGTGCCTATATTTTATATTTTCATTTTTGAGTATGAAATTTAATTTTTTTTAAAAATTAATTTTGATAATTATTTTGATGAAATTATATTTGGAGGAGTGAACTCTTCTAGACCATCCTGAATGGTGGAAACAAAATTTTAATATATGTTTTTGAGTAGAATATATTTAGTTATGTATTTATATTTGTTGTACACGAGGACACACACAAGTATAAGTGCAGGGAATTTGATGTTCTTTATTTATTCATAAATATTTTTATACCCCTTTAGTAAATTTCATGTAATAGTTAATAACTGGTGTGAAATAACCATGCTTTAATACTAAATATAATTTTTGAGAATTATTTGAATTAACCCTGATTCGAGTCAATTTAATATTTTAATTAGAAATCCCAAAATAATTATCTAAATTGTGGGACTCTAGTTTTTTATGGTTAATAATTAAATTTAATAAAAATAATTCAACTATATCTTGGGTCAATTAAGCCATCTAAAGGGTTATATAGACCACACAAGGATGCCCACTGAATCTGTGATGAAAATTGGACCATCCATGAAGATAGAATTTCATGGATCAATCTAGAAGCCCAAATTTTATTAAATTCCATAATATGTTCTTGAATATACAAAAAAATATTAGATAAAAACTTTAAGTCCCAAAATCTAGAAAAAGGGTCCCAATTGTTGCTTTGATGTTCATCCCAAAATTTTGTCCGGGAATTATAAACATCCAACATTTCTTGACTTTTCTCCCAATCCGATTTTCCAATAGAGATGATATTTTGTGGTGTAAAATAAAAGATATATCCTAAAAACTTTTTATAATAAATGGTTCCTATTTTAAGGCATATTCATATCGATAAATTTATTTAAATTTAGACTATCTAAAAAATCAACTAAAAAATGTACAACCTCACACATTTTGAGAAAATATCCAAAACATTGGATAAAAACTCCAAAGGATGCAAAATTTGGAAGATGAACTTTAAAGATACATATATACAACCTTTATTAAGAATATATCTCAATATTTTTATATCTAATGGGTAAAATAGTTGAGATAACTTGAGGTGTAGTTTTGGAAGGAAAAAAGTCCACCACCTTGGGCTATAAATACATCCCCTATTCTCCTTGAAAGGGGTCAGAATTTCAGTACTTAAGGAATATATTTGGAATTAATATATCCTTTTTAAGATCCTAGTAGAACTTTACTTAACCTTTTCTAAATAATAAATACATCTGATCCATTTTTCTTTTCATGTTTGTTGACACGTGTTTTCAATTAGAATAGTGTAATTTGTTTTCATTTAAATTAAATATTATTGAATGTGTCTTCATAATATACATAGTTATCATCCAACCTATATTTTATTAATATTAATTTTCATGATTTTTTTTAAATCAAGTTGAAAATCATTCCCTTATTTTGGTTACTTAATCAATAAAAAGTGTGTTTTAACTCTCTTCATCATTCGTGTGTGTGTTGACACACAACAATTTTCTTATACTATTATTTTTGTTCTCTTTATAATTCATCACCATAAAAATTCTAAACATTATTAATAAAATATCAATGTAAGTGTAAATATACCATTATGGTGATTCATAATTTGGGGATGTTATGTGATTGTGATCATTTTATTGATTAATATTCTTTTAATTTTTATTGATTATATTGAACATAAAATGTCACATATTAATGAAAAGTTTTTTTAAATATGGATTCCATGTATTATTAGATCATAAAGTAAACCTAGGATCATGAAATATTGATACTTTCATATGAAATAATTTATTGTGATTAGTACCCTAGTTGATCCTTAGATTAAATTTAAAACATTTTGGAATTCAGATGAAAAACAACTTATGAAGTTGGTGTTAATATAATAAAATATATGTAGAAAATATTAGGGATATAAAAAGAATAAATGTATAATTATGAACTCACCTAAATCATTATCAAAGTTTTAAATCAAATCCATCAGTCATTCATCTCACATAATCTCTACAAACAAATACCCCAATCAAAAGACAAAATAAAACAATTCTCTCCAAAATTATTACTATCATTGAGGATTAAACCTTAGTACTTCTATTCACATTATAGCAGAGAAACATACCTTTGATTATTCAATTGGTAACAATCAGCCATTATTCAATAATCCTCTTTAAAACTAGGGGAAGGGAAAAAATAAAAAAGGGGTGAGATCAAATACTCAATAATGGATGAATATAAAAGTCTAAAATGGTCTTATATTAAACATATAAAAAATAAATAATAAGGAAAAATATATGATTTAATAGAATAAAAAACAATAACAGTTTACCATAGGAATAAAACATTGACATAATATATCAAATGGTAAATATTTTACATGGAAATAAGAAAAAACATATAGTGTATTACATGGGCCATGGAATATAGGAATGAAAGTGGCACAATCATAAACATAGGATTTATTATCCTTGTGAAACTAACTACCCACCAAACCATTCACTCCTTAAATTTTGATTTGAGATAAATGTCATCACACTCACCCTTCTTGAACCTAAAAAATTTCTAACACATTCACATAGAATTTACATCTCATGAGATATAAGACTTTATCCTATTCATTGTATAGAGATATAGGTTCCACCCATATCGAAATCCATATATTTGTCTACCACTTGAGAAAAAACAATCATCACATCATAAAATAACCCATAAAAAGAAGTTTTATTAAATTTAATAATTATCATATAAAGATCCAATGGAAATAAAAAGGGTTCGACTAAACATCTAAAAGGAAATCATTCCATTTTCATTAGGAAACCATGAAATAATATAAGATTCATAAAACATAAAAATAAAATCATAAATAAAATCATTTGATACTGAAAACATCATCACCCAAAATAAACACATAAAAATGAATAATATAGGCTAAACATGAAATATAACTATAATGGTGGTAGATCATTTTAAATATAATGAAAAAATAAATCTCAAAAATATTTTTTTGAAAACATTTTGTATTCATCATTTTAAAAGTTCTAGTTACAAGTATCTTTCCAAGATGAATCTTTAGTTATGAATGATTTAAATAAAACATTTCATGGAAATGTAAGTGTTTCAAAAACTATTTTCCCTAGAAATAAAATTTTAATACCATTTAAATGATAATTTCTTATAAAAATAATGTTCAAATCTAAGATTATATAACTCAAAGAAAAGAGTTTAATTTACCATTTCCCTTAAATTTACCCTTGATTTATATAAATGATATTTAAACTCATGTATAGTAAATATAAAAATATTAATTATCCATTTTAGAGTCATATTCATATACATTTACATTCTTACTCTTAATTAACAATAATAATCTTCATGTACGATATTTTAATAATCTCTTTTTAATATTTTGTGTTATTAATATTGACCATTTTGAAGTAGATTTATAAAATTTTGGTCAATTTGTTTTTCCAAAATATCAACAATAAAAAAATAAGGTACTAAAATCATTGTTTTATAAATAATTTTAATTTTATAACACCATAACATGTTATTTTTAGTTGTGTTGCACGAAAACTAGAATAGTGATGAAGTAGTTTTGGGTTATTTATCGATATTGATGGTTTAACTTTTAATAGTTATTATTTTTTTGGGTTATAAAAAAATAACCATATTAATGATATATATCATATATAATCATCCAATATAAAATAAAACCATCCATGTTAGTAATTGATGTAAAACAAAAAAAATTATTCATGGAGGTGATATTCCTCACAAAGAACGATTATCATTACTGTTCCCCAATGAATAAGAGGGGTGAAGCTGGAGAACAAGTGATCATTTTGGAATCATAAATACATTATACAAATCATATTAATTAATCAATACCATCATTAAGACCATCCATTAGGGGTGGTGATGACAAACTGATAGTGTCACATTGTGGAGGTAGTAATCCATGTATACACACTAACAACGATTCTATTTTTTCCTAAGAATTATAAAATAATAAATAATGGTTTCAACAATATTATAATAAAATATAAATAGAATAATTATAGTAACTTTTTTTATTATAATATGGTTATTTTTGGTTTAGAAAATAAATAATAAGAAAGAAATGTTATGAAATACGCGATACCAACATTGAGGCCTTGAACTTCCTGTTGATGAATACGTCAAATTTGAGGGAGATAAGATAATTTATGTTGAACATATGAATTAGGGAATGTAAAATATTTAAATAAGAGTAATTTTTGTTAGTTTAAAAAAAAAATCGTAATATGAGTAGAGTTTGGAAAGGGTGGAAGTGGTATCCTTTTATAAGAGAAGAAAACAACACTTTTGGAAACACTCATAATTTTCCAAAATTCCATTACGTTATTTAAGGTTTAAATGATAAAAAGTGAAAAATTCTATTTTTGGAAAATATAAAATCGAAAATAATATCAAAAAATTATTTTAAAATATATTTTTACATGTTTTTTCAATTCCCTATTATAAAATACATTTTACTATTTTTAATTTTTACAGTGTTTATTTTTTCTACATAGTAATTATTTTTTTTAAATAAAATTAAAATTAAAATCAATAAATAGTTTGAACCTTATGATTATAAATTTGAAAAAAAATATATCATGTGAAATTTTACAATGTGTTAAAAGTTATTTTTAAATTAAACACACAAAATATTTTAAAAATAGTTTTTAAAATAGGATTTTTTTTCAACGTTAAATTAATATATAAGATAAAATTATCATTATTACTAATTTTGATGACTAAAATTGATTTATTATAATTCTAATGAAAGTTATGTGTCTCTAAAGTAAGTATAAAAATAAATATCACCTTTAAAATACTTCATTTAAAGAGAAGACCAAATTTGATTTCTTAAACTAACTATTGTTTTAGTTCTATAAATGTTGGAAATATTATTTATAAGCTCAATTATTATATTAAAATGCATAATTTTACTCCCTAAATATATATTTTATTACTTAAAATTATTTTCTAAACATCTATGATACACTTACATATTGATAAAATCATAAAAATTTCAATTTTCCCAAAAAAACCCATTTTTTCGACTAAATAATCAATCATTTCATAAAAAATTTAAAAATCCATGCTAAGTAAATTTTAATGAGAGGATTTAGAAAATTAATTTTCTTATAAAATTTTAATTTATATATTTTTAAATTTAAATTTTTAATTAATGTAATGTATAAATTAAAGCATATTTATTTTCTAAATGTAATAGCTTTTAAGGGTTTTCTATCTTAGTGTTTATTATAGATTTAAAAATAATTTAATTATAATATATTGTAGTTTATATATATTGGGTGTAGTGTTTAATGAATTTTTATAACAAAAAAATTATTTGACAAGAAAAAACTCAGGTCATTAATGCTTCTTTATTTCTCAATGTACTTCTTAATGTATTGTTAAATCCCATAGGGATCGAACTAACATGGTTAGTCTACAATGTCAGCTCACAAATACATATTCCTAAATCCTTATTTTAGTACCACACCTTAATTGTAATATTCCTCCTCTAGTCCACCAATAATTCTTCTCAAGGATGGAATAAACCCTTCATGCTTAACCGAGGGTCTTTGTGATTCTTTAATTACTTGGGTGGACATAAAGGCTTTGAGTTGGCCAATTTTTTGTCATATCCTTTTCCAAATGACACATAAAAAAGTTATCTAATGATCTCAAAAAATTAATATGCTGAAAATATAATGAATCAAACTCATATTAAATTAATTTTCAAAATATACCAATATAGTAGCAGTAGATAATAACAGTATAAAATATAAGTTCAAACTCCAGAAATCTAATCAAATTTAGATTTCAATTATCCTCAACTTCATCCAAGAATATTTTATAATTAACAAGGAATGTAAATAATAATGGATTTATTGACCACTTATTCAAGTATTATATTCATAACATGTATGATCCCTGAATTATAAAGCTTGATAGTACTTCAATAAACTTCTTAACAGGCTTAGGAACTTCCAATTTTCATCCAAGCTATCCAACTTCTCATCAATATGCCAGGGAAAATTTTCCAACTTTTAAATAATATTATTGTAAATTTCAAACTACATATAAGATAATTAAAATTAATATATTAAAAATATTAAACTTTAAATAATTCCTTTGTTACTTATTGATAAAAAACACTACACAAAAACAAGGTGGGTTCAATATCATTGGATCCTATCCCCTGTGATCTTTGCTGGAATAGTCATCCAAACTTTTCCAAACCCCATAGCTTGGATAAAATATAATGTAAAAATTGGGATCATTATTGACCATGAGTGATTCATCGATTTTTGGGGACAGGGTGAACATTCTGATTCATGATGGGGTGTGATCTCTCAACCTAAGACCCACTAGTCTATTATATGAGTATTAGGTAATTTGGGTTATATATTTCATCTCCAAAATTATTAAATGGTGTTCTAGGTAATGGTTAGTTGATTCTATATGATAGATAATTAGAATTAAAATAATCTTCAAGTCATCCCATGGGTCCCCTATACTTTATTCCATGTCATTAAAAGTATTTATTCACATAGATCCTTCAACCTCGGGAAGATTTCACTCCCTTTTATAATAATTGAAATTAAGATAGTAAGTTTCACATAAGTTCAAGGGGGAAAAATCATTATGGATAATAATTACTTTAATGCTATTTGAGTATTTGAGATAATTGTGATATAATTATAGGATGGATTTATACAGGTGTAGCCAAGTCCTTCCGAGTAATGTGTTGAGTACTATGTCTTATAAATAAAAGATGAATTTGATATCAAATACAAAATCCTAAAAATGGGTATTTGGTTATATAATCTCTAGTATATTATATTCACTCTTTTTATATGCATGAATCATTAAGTTTTCTGGGCCTAGATTGGCCTATGTGTTATCTAGAATGTAGTACATTCATGTTCGGATGAGATTCATCCCAGAGCCATTATCAACCAAGAATCTTTGTAAATTCGTTGAATTAATCTTAAATGATATGTAAGGGGAACATATGTAATTGTATTAACTCAACCTCATCTTCCAAAGAAAATAATAAAATGTTCAAGAAGTCATTATGCTTTCTTTCTTCTACATAGAAGGCTTCAACAGAAACCACTTCACTATCAAACTCTAGAGGGATATTTAAGGTCTCAATGATGTCCTTGAAAAGTGAACATGATATATAGAGTGTATCAAGGATTAATATATGATATAGGATTCTAGAAAGCTTATTGAGAAGGTTTTACATCTATTATAGGGGAATTTTTCTAGTCCTATGCGTTTGTTCCCTGATAAGAAGTATAAAGGGACCAACTCAATGGTGAAGAGATTCTTGACTGGAACCTAAACAATTATTCTAATGACCATATTTTTTTGGAAAATTTAAAAGGTAAAATAGATAAATGCGACATAGAAATAAATTGGAGGATAATTATATAGGGATTTATTCCCACTAATATGAAATCATCACTTGTCAAATTATCTTTCCATAATATTCTATGTTTTCGATGATAATACCATAAGTATTGTTCATTCATAGAGAATGCATTACAGTGGATTGAGAACATTATTAAGAAGTGTGAGGATGAGTTATCTTAAATTCTTCATCAATGGGATCTGCCTAATGTTTCATCAAAATGATTGAATTTATAGATTTATAACATTTTTTCTTTTTTAACAATTCTTCAAGAGTCTGATGGTTGAGGGTGATTCCTCCCATTTCAAGGGGTAATGATTTTATTAGGGCGTAAGATATATTTATAACTAAAATAGAAATTTGTATTCTTTGTGATGTTAATAATGGAACCATTGAGATTTATAGGTTTAAAAAAATGATAGCATTGATAGAGTGGATTAATTTGATAGGGAGGGTGGTGGATGACTTATCCATGTACGAATTTTACCCTGGGATTGACCAGTTAAATTTTGGACCACCTAATAATTGAATTTTTTTTCTTATTGACTTGTAATATAATTCCATTACCAGTAATCCTAATCATTGTTATTGGTGATAGAAAAACATATTCCTTTCACTTTAATACCACCTAACTCAATTATTACATGGTCAACTGTGATATAAAGTGACTCTTTAATGAAAAATCATTCTTGGGTTGTCTTTACAAGGAACCTGTGGTGGATGAAATATTTGGGATCATTAGTCAAATAAAACACCTATAAATTATTAATATATAGACTATTGATAAGGATTTTTCCATGTAAAATGTAAAAATATAGGAAATTTCATTTACTTGAATGATTAGACCCCATTCTTCTAATCAGTGAAACGTCAAGATACTTGTCCCATATGTGGGCCCTGAAATTGTTTTTCAGAATGATCATGTACATGGAATGGCCTATTCTATTGGGACACCTTAGGATGTATCAGTTGATGGGTTAGGGTGTAAATAGAAACAATTATATCAACTTTACCAAAATTTCACAGAGATGTGATAGGTGGTAGACATAATCATTTCATGGTCTACAACAGGCCTTTTCAAGGCATTTTTCCCAATCAATGAACTCTAAAAATCTTCATGGGAACTATAGGGAGATAATAGTTGGGAATAGAACATCCTAGAAGATCCCCACACACATAAAAAATATTTGTTCCTGTGTAAATTAAATATCTAAAGATTACACCAAGTGATGAAGTCAGTTACACATTCATTTTTCGACTAATTGATCTTGGAAAGGTAATTTAAATTCTTCATGTGCAAGTTGGAGATAAAATAATAGAAGAATTGATGAAAAATATCCTCCCAAATAGAGATGGATCATGGTTATTTTTTCTACACTATAAAAGGTAGGTCCTTACAATGTACGAAAAAATAAAAATATATTAGTTTTCTCTTACAACTATGAGGTAGGAAACACTGGTCTACTTTAAGAGGTGAAATACATGAGGTTCTTCTCGAGATAAACTTTCCAATTAAGGCTGAAAAGATCAGTTTTCATAAATTTTTTGATTGGGGGAATTGATGCAACAAATTTGAGTATATATTCTTTTTAATATATAATAAAATTCTATGGTTCTCTATAAATTCTAGGTGAGTGGAAAGGAAAACAATCAATTTATCATGGGGGGATTCCTTTTACTTTTATCCTCTAGATGGTCAACTCACTCTTGAAATAGATCGGTCATGGTAGAATGGTGGAATGTTATATTAATCCACCAGAGAGGGATACATGGGGAATACCATTCTACATTTCATATGATAGGATCCACCTGATTCAGTATTGGTTGAATGATTTTGGAATGTCAATTGTTGAGGATCCATGGGATGTACACTATGATAATATTAAACATCATCTCAATTGGGAGAATACCCTCAGTGGAGTTCTTAATTGATCCACTAAATAACTTTGAGATCATGTATTAACAAAATTATTAATTAATCCATATATTTCGTCATGATGAATTTCGGAATAATAAAATATTCAACTATACCCATTCATTTTTTAGGTTCTAACAGATTCTTAGTTGTGGTATCCCCAGAATATTCCCAAGTCCCCTGGCATGTCATTATTGATTTGTGTGAGAACATCTAAGGGTATTTATCTATTACCTATTTTCCTTAAGGGGAAAATATTCATTCTCAAAATTATCCCCAGTATCATAGTATTTATTTTTAAGGGACTGTCTATGTTGACATATATCATAATGATTTCTAATGAAAAAGAGTCATTATTATATCTAAATATACTAGTCTTGGAAAACTAACATCACTATACAATGGGACTAAAATACATATTTTTATACCTCCCCTAGACTCTAACTTCAACATATGGAGATACCTCTAATGTAATATTTAATTACACTATGAGACTTCATATAAAAACATGATGTGTGTTATGATGGTAAGATACAATGTATGGATATAGATCAATTGATATTTCTATGAGTTTAACCTCTAAACACTTAAGTTTGTCAGAATTATGATTATTGGATCCTCTAGGATATTTCAACTAATAATTGTTAAGGTGGCTGAACATCTCCCATAGAACCTATTGAAGATATGTCACTTGATTTTCATTATCAAACTCTAGGATGGGGAAGTGTAAGATATATTTTGACCCAGACATGATTGGAATATAGTCTGTTTGTAGGTCCATCCATGGATTCTGGTATTTTTCCTTATCTACCTCAAAGGGTCAATCCTTATTTGAAGTAGTGAGTTAGTGGGAACTCATAGGAGGGTGTGATGAAGACCTCCTTTGCTGGGGATCCTCATGTGGGAGTGTTGTCATATGAGAAACCCTACCAGAGGAAAAAAAGGATCCATGATAAGAAATATTAGTTTATAAAAACATTTATACATAGGATGGGGAATTTTTATTGACATGTTAAGGGATCTCATTGGGTTCTTGTAGATATACTATATATCATCCAATGTTTGAAAATTCCAGGCTAGATCAAAATTTTCCCCCACCACTAATGTGTAGGAATAGGTAAAGTACAAAATATATGATAAACAACACATTTAATAAAATCTATGGAAGGAAGATAGACATAATCCATGCATTATTACTTTTTGAGAGACATTGGTATTGTTTACCCCTCATTTATTAGAATAAACATCCTTAATAATTGGGTGATTTACCCCATGAGTTATTGTAAAAAATGGAATGAAAATATACTCATAATTCTTTTTAGTTTGGGATTTTTAAAGATGAGTGATAATTTTTCATTAATTCCCTTGTGATACTTCTAGTGATTATGTAGTAATTTCTCAAACATGAGATTTTATAAGTCCCAAAATGCCTTTATATAGTCATTTTAATGAACATCATGGGGATGACCTCCTCAACATACATCTTTATTATGGGGAGGTCCTCCCTAATGGTTGCTGGTGACACTAATAACTTGGAGAGTCGACAAAACATGCTTGGTCGGTGGCTGAGGTCTCAATCATAGTCCGTGGAAGATGCCTCGCTGTGTAATTTTTAGGGTAAAAGGGAATGATGTGACTATTTAAAGTCCAGACACTTATAGAGTAAGAGTATTAGTCTTCCTATAATTTTAAAGTCATGATGTTTAGACCTAGGTGGTGAGAATATGATTTGGCTCAAAATTGTTCAGTCACTAGATTGGTGGTCCTACACTGTTGGTGACATCAGCTAATGGAAGCCCTCCTTGGTGACTCCTGGGCGGCAGTGGAAGCTAGAATTAATTTGATTTCCTCTATCTCATTAGTGTATGGAAAATTGGCATTGAGTAACTCCTAGTTGGGGATCCCATAGTGGTTGGAAGTGTTAAAAACGTTTCTTGACCCAATGGTATCTATGTTTCTGGGGGTGCTGACATAGTGCCACATCTAGATCCCCCCATGGTCCATCTTTCGAGTGGAGATGATTTCCTCAAATTCATAGTGATGAATGAAGGAAATGATTACATATAATTTTATTGGTGATGAGGGGCCTATCATAAGGATAATCTCAAAAAAATTCAAACCATGTTTAATGCAGTTATAGTGGGACTCAAGTTATCTCTAGAAGGGGGTGGTGGGGTGTTATGTTTGTGTTTTTACTTTGTGATGTTGGTTCAGTGTGTTATAAAATTTGAATATATTTATTTTATAAATTAATTGGTCATTCATTAGAATTATTTTTTAAATATAACTCTATAACCTTGGATTATCCCCTCAGTATCCCATTGAATCATTATTCAAATTAATTAACCCACTTTTTACCTCAAACCAAACCAAACTTCACTAATCATAGTCACACAGTTTTTTAGACATGAATAAGGTAATAAAATTATCACTATATCCCCCAATATTTCCTATAATTGTGGTATTATATCTTTAGTAACCCCTATAATTTCAAACTACTCTCTATCATAGGTAATGAAGACTTTCCTAGTGGTATCTGTGTGTGAACAAGTGAATAAGGGAAGAAGTTTTTTTAATGAAAAGATAATAAGAACCTCTCACTTTATAAAACAATATATCCCTTAATGTGTTTATATGTGATATAACTTGATGGGGTGGGGGTATTATTGTATTGTAATTAATTACATTTGTATACATTTTATTTTAAACCTCACACAGTCGTTGAGGATCTTGACCACTTAAATATAAGGTTCACTATTTTACTCTTTTTAGATGTTTATCTTATTATTATTTTTCTTAATTAGACCTTATATGACATAATAAATGGATCAATCTACCACACATTATCCAATTATAATATTTTCATAAAATAAAAAATCAATCATAAGGAACACACTATTTTTACTTGGTTCACCGCTTTGGGATAATCCAAGGAGCATGTGAGGAAATGTGTCTATACATTAAAATAACTTATGGATTTAGGCCCAATAACTCTTTCCTAGGATCACTTCCCTAAACAATATTGAGGTTGGATCTATAACGACCCATACTTTACATAAATTGTTAATACTTCAAAATTGAAGCATACTTATTACAACATATAACAAAACCATGAAAGGACCGTATAGGTATAGTGTCTTTAGAAACTGGGAAACATAAACAACTGGTTCATAAAATGTCTACACTATCTCCCATTTATTTCATCATATATAGAGTCCCTTTTTGGCATATTCTACTTAATAAACTTCTTCCTGACCTGGGGAAATAAAACATACAAAAGGGTGAGCTCAAATTCACAGTAAGGGTAAACAAAAGAAATATCAATCACATTATATACATAAGAACATAACTTTTGGAAATCTTAACCTGCAAAAGAGATCATAATTTCATAACATGGGGTAAATCATAGTAGTGAAATGTAATCCCAATAATCATAACATAAAACATGAAACTTTGTGTCATACACACATAATCATAGAGAATCATTTCTTATTAGTCAAGACTAATTTCCAAGACTATCTTAGTGGACAAAGTCCATTTCTGAACCGAGTTACCCTCGTTTCAGTCCTACTTCACTAAACCAGTATAACCTACCGTTCCAGCCATGTCTATCTCATGAGATATAAAATCTTTAACCAATGCATTGGAGGGAGATATAGGTCCCACCCATCTCATAATGATACCATTCTTATGTGTGCCACAAAATCATAAATAATACATCATTGCATAACCCATGTAGTAAAAATGGGATTCTTAAACAACATGACATCATAAAACAATTCATATAAGATAAAAGAATTCATAAAAATATTTCCATCACAACATAATCAAATCCATGTAATAATAGGGAGATAAACAGAACCCTATATTATCTTATATGGAAAGTAATTTTGATAAAACACTTGAACTCCATTCTTGTGGAAAATATCATTTCTACTTCCAAAAAACTTTTCCTTTATTAACATGTCATACAATTCTAAACTAAAAGAAGTTGATTTAAAATAAACTTTAAAACTTGTAAAGGAAGATTCTTGGAAATAATGTTTTAAAAATCCATTCATGCCGTATAAGTTAAAAAAACTTTCTTCGTACTTTTGTTGGAAAAGTCAAAAAAAGTACCTCGTACGAAAAACGAAAAAAGATTCCTTTCATATCTTTTACTAAAAACTCACCGAAGTGTAAAATAGGATTTAAAAAATTTTAGGTGGATAGAACTAATATTACATATTGAGGAAACATGGATGTGGATGATAAAATACACCCCATTAAATACTTACGAATAAACAATCTCGGATAAAAATGAGATTGTGATATTTCCCTTACCTTAGGTCCGATATGCTTTGTACGTGTCCGAACCTCCTTTATAATGATTTAAATAATGTTATTGACTTAATCCAGAATCATAATTAATTTTATGATATCATATTTGGTCATATTATTAGCTTCTTAGTAGTAATATTTCATTTCTACTTGTTATTCGGGTGTTTATAACATTCCGTTCTTATGCGTGTTTTGTCGAATAAATTCTTATTCTTCTCTTTAGGTTATAGATACCTCATTTCCAGATTGGTGGTACTGTAATATATATCATATTCATTCATTCAATTCATTTATATAATCATTATGAAATGAAGATCATGTAGATCGAGTCGCATCACATCGTGGAGACGGTATTCCGTACGTACGCACGAGTGATGATATCGTTCCTATGATCGTGGAATAGTATTGGAGTTTATGTATACAATTTAAGAATTAGTATCACTTTATAATAGTCATATATAGTCATTATTTACACCATTATACCAATCCAAGTAATGTGGTGGTGGAAAATAGATTACACCACGGCGTGGAGACGGTATTCCGTACGTACGCACGCGCGGTGATTTCTTTTTCCGTAGGATTGAATGATGGTGAAATAGGGTTGTTTCATACTTATAATAACATATCAGTATATTATTGATACTGATTTTTTTACTTCATAATGAAACAACTAAAGAAAAAGAAGTGGAAGAAGAAACAAAGATGAAAGAATCGGTAACGGATATTACCTCTTCTTTAAAGTGCTTCTTTGAGACTTTCTTTTAGGGAACTAAAATTGGTCTTTAAAGAAGACCAGGACCTCTAGGATGTCTATAGGGAAGAGGAGAGGAGAAATTGGAAGGGGTTGGCCGAGCTTGAAGTCTCAAAGTGGTGTGAGGAAGAGAGGGAGGAGGTTCCCTTTTATAAGGGAGGAGAGGGGCACCTTTGGAATAACTAAAAATATTATTTTATTATAAAGTCATGTTCGGTTTTAAATAGCTCCAAATTGATTTATTTAAAAGATAAGGTGGGGATGGGTCGAAATCATCTCATCCAATAGAATTTAGACAAGTTTAGGTATTAATTTTAACGTTATCATTTAGATTTAACTTTAAGTTAGAAAATTTAACTTTTACCGTGTATTCTTGTTTTCTTACACTATAAGGATAATAAACTTACTATATCAAGACAAAAGAACCCCAAGTTGTTTAATATTAATATATATAACCTTATATAAGTCATTTGGGAGAACCATAGAATTTAGGAATAAAATAACAATTAATAATATAATATGTGTTTTAAAAACTATTTTATGTCAATTTTGACACTATTTAGTAATTGATTTTTGTGAAACTCATAACAGAATTATTAGTTCGAAAAAAGTTTATTAAATCAACACTAACATGTCATATTATCCTAGAAAATTAGTGGAATTCATAAAAAGTGTCAAATTACATTTATTTTTCTGTTTATAACATCAATTATGTCAATATTTCATTAATAAGTAAATTACTGCATCATCTTTCTATCATAAATAAATTAAATTATTTAATGTCTAAAAATTAAAAATAAAATACCATTATGTAGGAAATATTTTTATATTTCTAATGAATATTTATAGTCGAATTTATCTTATGTATAACCCCATATTAAAAATTATTTACTTATTAAACTTTTGATTTTAACTATTTTAACCCTTCTTTAAATAAATTAATAATAAATGTCCTAATCTAATCCAAGTGGGCCTAAATGGTCATATTTTATTCCTAAGTTTTTTTTGGTCGAATTACACTTGTCCAATAGATTTAGGACATGTGTTAGGGTAATAATAATATCATCTTTACCCTTAATTACCCTATTTAGTTTTAACCGTGGTAAAAAAAGTAAAAAGTTACTATTCACCAAAAAATTATTTTCATCTCATTGAACCAAATTTTACTTACTGACAACAACCGTGTCTCTCGGATTTTTAAAATTCCACTCACAGAAGTGGTAAAATTATGTTTTATGAAAAATTCTGTTTTTAACTACCACTTAGTGGTTTCACTATTCATCAAAAATTGAATGTTTTCAGAAAAATACCAAAATTTTACCCTAGGCTAATTTTGATATTCCGAATCCAAAAATGAAGTCCATTTTGAAAAATAAAATTTATAAAATTTTAAAAAGTGGTTATTACTATTCATAATGGCTAGTTTTAATAATATTTTAATAACATATCGTTGTTTAGTGAAACTCGGTATTGCGTACGATGCAAGCTATCGAGGAAGGTCATGATTTCGTGTAAAGCAAGCCAAAAATGTGTTGTGTAGAAAAAGATTCCTTCGATGATTTATATAACATAAAAGTCTCGGGTCTTACATTCTACCCCCCTTAAAATGAATTTCGCCCTCAAAATTCATCACTTTGTAACAAACAGATGAGGATACCTCTCCCTCATCATATCCTCAAGCTCCCATGTAGCTTCTTATAATTCATGATTCTTCCATAAAACTTTCACCAATCGAGTGGTCTTGTTTCGTAGGACGTTTTTGCTACGATACAGAATCTCTATCGGTTGTTCTTCATAAGAAAGATCTTGCTCCAGCGGTACAACTTCTGAGCTGAGTACATGTGAAAGATTAGGTATGTACTTTCTCAGGAGAGATACATGGAACACATCGTGAACTTGAGAGAGATTCAGTGGAAGCACCAATCGGTAAGATACCTTCCCAACACGATCCAGTATTTCGAAAGGACCGATATATCTAGGGCTCAACTTCCCCTTCTTTCCAAATCTCATAACCCTCTTCCAGAGAGATATTCGTAAAAACACTTTATCACCCACTTCAAACTCTAGGTCTTTTCTTCGGTTGTCGGCATAAATTTTCTGTCGAATCTGAGTTGCTCTTATGTGTTATTGAATAGATCTGATCTTTTCTGCCATTTCATCAACGAGATTAGGTCCTAATAGCTTTCTTTCCCCAACTTCATCCTAGCAAGTTGGAGTCCTGCATTTCTTTCCATAGAGAGATTCATAAGGAGACATCTGAATATTGGAGTGAAAGCTATTATTATAAGAAAATTCCACCAAAGGTAGGTGTTGATCCCAACCACATTTGAAATCCATAAAGCAAGCTCTCAACATATCTTCTAGGGTTTGAATTGTTCTCTCAGACTGACTGTCTATCTGAGGATGATAAGCAGTGCTGAAACTCAACTCTGTATCCAGAGTATGCTGAAGACTTCGCCAGAACATCGAGGTAAATCTCGGATCCTGATCAGATATAATAGAAAGTGGTACTACATGCAATCTTACCACTTCCTTTACATATATCCTGGCAAGATGATCCAGAGAGAAATCCTCTCTAATAGAAATGAAGTGTGCAGACTTTGTAAGACCATCAACTATGACCCAGATAGCATTATTTCCTTTGGATGTTTTAGGATGTCCTGTGACAAAGTCCATAGTGATGTTTTCCCATTTCCATTCGGGTATGGGTAATGGTTGTAACATGCCCTTAGACTTCTATCTCTCAGCTTTAACTTGCTGACAAACCAAGCATCGAGAGACATATTCAGAAACATCTCTTTTCATGCCATCCCACCAGAAGTACTCTTTCAGGTCCCTATACATCTTCATGCTTCCAGGATGAATAGAGAATGAAGAACTATGAGCCTCATCCAGCAGCTCCTTCTCTAATTCGGGGATGGGAGGAACACAAACCCAATTCCTGAACTTTATTATCCCATCACAATCAAGGTTGAATTCAAGAACATTTCTCACCTTCTTTTGTAACTCGACATCTTCTTTCTGTGCCTCTTTAATCTTCACATGTGTAGATAGTTGAACATTAATTTGAGAAAGATACGATTTTTCTCCTTTCATTATAATTCCAAGATCCATCTTTTGTAAATCCATAAATATTGGATCTTTTGTGATCCTCATCATGGATAAACTAGCATTGTCTTATAGACTTAATGCATCTTCCACCTTGTTTGCTTTCTCGGGGTGGTAATGGATTGAGCAGTCATAATCCTTAATCAGCTCCAACCATCTTCTTGGGCGCATATTCAGCTCCATTTGTGTGAAAATATACTTTAAACTTTTATGATTAATATAAATGTCACACCTTTCTCCATAAAGATAATGCCTCTAAATCATTAATGCAAAGATTACCGCAGCTAACTGCAAATCATGTGTTGGGTAATTTTGCTCATGGATTTTCAACTGTAGTGAGGCATAAGCTATCACCATATCATTTTTCATAAGAAAACACCCCAATCCCTTCTTGGATGCATCACTATCGATCACAAACCTTTCTCCACTACAAGGCAGTGTGAGCACAAGTGCATTGGATAACCTTATTTTCAACTCCTTGAAAGTCTCTTCACATTCCTCCGTCCAAACAAAATTGACACCTTTCCGAGTCAACATGGTGAGTGGAATAGATAATCATGAAAAATCTTTCACAAAACGTCGATAATATCCAGCAAAACCAAGAAAACTTCGGATCTCAGTTACTGTTTTTGGTCTCGACCATCTTTCGATAACCTCTGTTTTTGCTGGATCCATAGATATCCCCTCTTTTGAGATTATGTGACCCAAAAATGAAACTTTTTTAAGCAAAAATTCACACTTGGTAAATTTGGCATAAAGCTTCTCCTTTCTCAAGGTCTTCAATATAATTCTCAAGTGATGTTCATGTTCTTCCATGCTCTTTGAATAGACAAGAATATCATCTATAAAGACCACCAAAAATTGATCAAGATAGTCTCTAAAGACTCTATTCATCAGATCTATGGAGATAACAGGGTCATTAGTAAGACCAAATGTCATCACTATAAATTCATAGTGTCCATACCTTGTGCGGAAAGCCATATTTGGTATATCCTCCCTTTTGACCCTTAATTGATGATACCCTGAACGAAGATCAATCTTGGAAAATTATTGAGCTCCACGTAGTTGGTCAAATAGGCCATCAATGCACAGGAGAGGATATTTGTTCTTGATAGTGATCTTGTTAAGTTCTCGATAATCAATGCATAGTCTCATTGATCCATCTTTCTTCTTATCAAACATAACAGGTGCTCCCCAAGGTGACGCACTAGGGAGTATGAACCCCTTATCAAGATTCTCTTGGAGTTGCTTCTTCAATTCCTGCAACTCAATTGGGGCCATTCTATAAGGTGTCTTTGAAATAGGAAAAGCACCCGGTACGAGTTCTATTGAGAACTCAACTTCACGATTTGGTGGAAGACCCGGTAATTCCTCCGGAAAGACATCATCAAACTCCCGTACAATGGGAATATTATTAATCATGAGTTTATCACCAAACATTTGAGATAAATAACCTTCATTTAGTGGAATCAAGACCCATAAGATGGAAGAAATTTCCACTGGAAGGTTATGTTCATCCTTGCATCGATAGACGATCATAGATTGATCTGGAATATGAAATGTGACTTCCCTTCTTTGGCAATTGATATGAGATCCATATAAAGAAATCCAATCCATGCCAAGAATCACATAAAATTCCACTATATGAAGGATCACAAGATTTGCAGGAAGCACTTTCCCACAAACTTTGATCGAAGAAGAATTATAAACTTTTGATGCGGCTGTTGTGCCATTATGTGTTGTCACAGCTAACTCAGCGTCTAATTGTTGAGGTAATACGATGATACCCTTAGAAAATTATTCAGAAATAAAAGAATGGATGGATCCAGAATCAAATAAAACATTTGATACTTTAGAGTGGATGGTAAGTGTACCTTTCACCATATTGTTATCATACTCCACATCGCTGATAGAAATTCCATGTGACATTCCTTTGTCTTTAGCCTTAAGAGTTTGTTGACGTCGACCATCATCATCAACCCTTGGATTAGGGAATTTATTGGCATAATGTACCATCTCCTTGCACTAGAAACATTGAAGTGTAGTAGGTTTATTCTGTGTATCCCTTCCTTTGTTTGCATCATTAGAAATCTTCTTCCCATCATCGCGGCATTCAAATTCCAGATGACCTTCCTTCCCACACTTGAAACATTTACTTGTCCCTTTAAGAAAACTCCCTCCATGTTTCTTTCCACACTTTGAGCATAAGGGAAAGCTCATCTTCTTTTCAGTGTGCTCTTTAGATTTTCCATTGAATTCCATTTTCCTCTTCTTATCAAACCCATATGACTAATGGGTTACTCCAATCTCCATCTCAACTTTGAGAGCACATCGAATGATTTCCTCGTAGCTATTGAAGTCCCTTATGGCTAAGGCCCTTCGAAGACATTGTTTTAAGCCACTAAAGAATCGATCGATCTTACTCTCAGGTTGGATAATAATACCAGAAGCGTACCTTGCAAGTATTGTAAAATTTTCTTCATAGGTACCAACAGATTCATCATCCTTTTGCTTCAGTTCAAGAAACTCTTTCTCCATCTTTGTTCGGAGAATACGAGGGAAGTACTTATTGAAAAATATGTTCTTGAACTTTTCCCATTACATGGACTCAATTTCATCCCTTTGCCTCATATTCTTAATAAAATTCCACCATTGATCATCATCACCTTCCAAACGATACACTGCTAAGATGACTTTATCATGTTTGGAACATTGAAGAAATGAAAATATCTTTTCAGTAGTATTAATCCATTGTCCAGCAACTAATGGATCAGTAGACCCGCTGAAAGAAGGTGGACGCTGCCTCATGAAGGATTCAACAGAATGTTTCTCCATCCTTTGCTCGTTTGGAAGTCCTGCATGATTCATAGCTTGAGAAAGTTGTGTGAGCATGGCTACAAGATTTTTCATTCCATCTCCCATAATGTTTGGTTGCTCAGGGGGACAATCATTGCATTGCCCGTCACATTCCGCATTAACACGATTCCTTCGGGTTCCAGCCATTGACTAAAACCAAGAAGAATAGTGTGAGCAACACTAATTATAATAGGAAAACCACATAATCAAGAATAAGATTTCACACTTAAGGTCTTATCCTAGTATATTCATGGTCATTTCTAAAACACTAAGATTGTGTTCTATGCTTAGACTTATCCTTAGGGTTCTTAGTAAGGATTTTACATCCTAGTTTCCAAAGGTTGACTATACCTTTCCTCTGATACCAACTATAACGACCCATACTTTACATACATTGTTAAAAATTCAAAATTTAAGTATAATTATTAAAAAATATAACAAAACCAAGAAAGGACCGTATAGGTATAGTGTCTTTAGAAACTGGGAAACATAAACAACTGGTTCATAAAACGTCTACACTGTCTCCCATTTATTTCATCATATCTAGAGTCCCTTTTTGGCATATTCTACTTAATAACCTTCTTACTGACCTGGGGAAATAAAACATACAAAATGGTGAGCTCAAAGGCTCAGTAAGGGTAAAAAAAAGAAATATCAATCACATCATATACATAAGCACATAACTTTTGGAAATCTTAACCTGCAAAAGAGATCATAATTTCATAACATGGGGTAAATCATAATAGTGAAATGTAATCCCAATAATCATAACTTAAAACATGAAACATTGTGTAATACACACATAATCATAGAGAATCATTTCTTATTAGTCAAGACTCATTGCCAAGACTATCTTAGTTGACAAAGTCCATTTATGAACCGAGTTACCCTCATTTCAGTCCTGCTTCACATAACCGGTATAACCTACCGTTCCAGCCATGTCTATCTCATGAGATATAAAATCTTTACCCAATTCATTAGAGGGAGATATAGGTCCCACCCATCTCATAATGAAACCATTCTTATGTGTTCCACAAAATCATAAATCATACATCATTGCATAACCCATGTAGTAAAAATGGGATTCTTAAACAACATGACATCATAAAAAAATTCATATAAGATAAAAGAATTCATAAAAATATTTCCATCACAACATAATCAAATCCATGTAATAAAAGGGATATAAATATAACCCTATATTATCTTATATGGAAAATAATTTTGATAAAACACTTGAACTCCATTCTTGAAGAAAATATCCTTTCTACTTCAAAAACACTTTTCCTTTCTTAACATGTCATACAATTCTAAACTAAAAGAAGTTGATTAAAAATAAACTTTAAAACTTGTAAAGGAATCTTCTTGGAAATAATGTTTTAAAAATCCATTCATGCCTTATAAGTTAAAAAAAAATTCTTCGTACTTTTGTCGGAAAAGTCAAAAAAGTACCTCGTACGAAAAACGACAAAATATTCCTTTCATATTTTTTACTAAAAGCTCACTGAAGGGTAAAATAGGATTTAAACAATTGTAGGTGGATGGAAATAATATTACATATTGAGGAAACATGGATGTGGATGATAAAATACACCCCAGTAAATACTTACGAATAAACAATCTCGGATAAAAATGAGATTGTGATATTTCCCTTACCTTAGGTCCGATATGCTTTGTACGTGTCCGAAACTCCTGTATAATGATTTAAATAATTTTATTGACTTATTCCAGAATCATACTTATTTTTATGACATCATATTTGGTCATATTCTTAGCTTCTTAGTAGTAATATTTAATTGCTACTTGTCATTCGGGTGTTTATAACTTTTTGTTCTTATGTGTGTTTTGTCGAATAAATTCTTATTCTTCTCTTTAGGTTATAGATACCTCATTTCCAGAATGTTATTAGTGTAATATATATCATATTCATTCATTAAATTCATTTATATAATCATTATTAAATGAAGATCATGTAGAACGAGTCGCATCACATCGTGGAGACGGTATTCCGTACGTACGCACGAGTGATGATATCGTTCCTATGATCATGGAATTGTATTGGAGTGTATGTATACTATTTCAGAATTAGTATCACTTTATAATAGTCATATATAGTCATTATTTACACCATTATACCCATCCATGTAAGGTGGTGGTGGAAAATAGATTACACCACGACGTGGAGACGGTATTCCGTACGTACGCACACGCGGTGATTTCTTTTTCCGTAGGATGGATAGATGGTGAAATATGGTTGTTTAATACTGATAATAACATTTCAGTATATGAGTGATACTGATGTTATTACTTCATAATGAAACAACTAAAGAATAAGAAGTTGAAGAAGAAATAAAGATGAAAGAATCGGTAACAGACATTACCTCTTCTTTGAAGTGCTTCTTTGAGACCTTCTTTTAGGGCACTAAAATTGGTCTTTGAAAAAAACCAGGACCTCTAGGATGTCTCTAGGGAAGTGGAGAGGAGAAAGTGGTAGGGGTTGGCCGAGATTGAAGGCTCAAAGTGGTGTGAGGAAGAGAGGGAGGAGGTGCCCTTTTATAAGGGAGGAGAGGGGCACCTTTGGAATAACTAAACATATTATTTTATTATAAAGTCATGTTCGGTTATAAATAGCTCCAAATTGATTTATTTCGAAGCTAAGGTGGGGATGGGTCGAAATAATCTCATCCAATATAATTTAGACAAGTTTAGGTATCAATTTTAACCTTATCATTTAGATTTAACTTTAAGTTAGATAATTTAACTTTTACCGTGTCTTCTTGTTTTCTTACACTATAAGGTTAATAAACTTACTATATCAAGACAAACTAACCCCAAGTTGTTTAATATTAATATATATAACCTCATCTAAGTCATTTGGCCAAACCAAAGATTTGTAGGAATAAAATAACAATTACTAATATAATATGTGTTTAAAAAACTATTTTATGTCAATTTTGACACTATTTAGGAATTGATTTTTGTGAAACTTATAACAGGATGATTAGTTCAAAAAAAGTTAATTAAATCAACACTAACATGTCTTATTATCCTAGAAAATTAGTTTAATTCATAAAAAGTGTCAAATTACATTTATATTGGTGTTTATAACATCAATTATGTCAATATTTCATTAATAAGTTAATTACTGCATCATCTTTGTGTCATAAATAAATTAAATTATATAATGTCTAACAATGACAAATAAAATACCATTATGTAGGAAATATTTTTAGATTTATAATTAATATTTATAGTCTAATTTATCTTATGTATAACCCCATAATAAAAATTATTTACTTATTAAACTTTTGATTTTAACTATTTTAACCCTTCTTTAAATAAATTAATAACAAATGTCCTAATCTAATCCAAATGGGCCTAAATGGTCATATTTTATTCCTAAGTTTGTTTTTTGTCGAATTACACTTGTCCAATAAAATTAATTCATGTGTTAGGGTAATAATAATATCATCTTTACCCTTAATTACCCTATTTACTTTTAACCGTTGTAAAAAAAGTGAAAAATTACTATTCCCCAAAAAATTATTTTCATCTCATTGAACCACATTTTACCTACTGACATCAACCGTGTCTCTCGGATTTTTGAAATTCCACTCACAGAAGCGGTAAAATTATGTTTTATAAAAAATTCAGTTTTTTAACTACCACTTAGTGGTTTCACTATTCATCAAAAATTGAAAGTTTTCAGAAAAATACCAAAATTTCACCCTAGGCTAATTTCGATATTCCGAATCCAAAAATGAAGTCCATTTTGAAAAATAAAATTTATAAAATTTCAAAAAGTGGTTATTACTATTCATAATGGCTAGTTTTAATAATATTTTAATAGCATATCGTTGTTTAGTGAAACTCAGTATTGCGTACGACGCAAGCTATCGAGGAAGGTCGCGATTTCGTGTAAAGAAAGCCAAGCAAGTGTTGTGTAGAAAAATATTCCTTTGATGATTTATATAACATAAAAGTCTCGGGTGTAACAAGATCATAAACTACTCAAGATCAATTCCCTAATGATTCCTATTTATTTTTCACTATTCAAGAAAGGATTAAAAGATGGTCACATATCAAGAACAACATCACTTTATTTTTTAGGATCCAATAGATGTAAATATATTGGTGTAGTTAATATCTTCTTTCTACTTTATAGGATTACTATGAACATAATCATGATAATTATATTATTTCCCTTAGAAATCATGGAAACAACTTTCTTCATTTTCCATAATATACTTGGAATTACTCTTTCTGAAAACACTACAATTATCTACTATTATTCTTATTATTTCAAAAAAAATTAATGAGTTACAATAAATTATATTCCCCTTTCTAGCCCCTCATGCTGAATCCCCCACATTCATAGATTCAGATATGAAATTTATTCTATCTATTAAAATATATATCTTTTTTAATTCAACATAGTTGATTATTACTTTTCTTGAATATTTTTGAATTTCATGTTTTCAATTTATAAAATAAATAACTTTAAAATTCTATAATTAAAATTAATACATTTTATTTTCTTCCATTTGATCTCCACTATTAAATTCATAAAATTAGTTTCTCATATATTGGTATAACCACAAAACAATACAGAGAAATACATGTCATTATTATAATTTAAAATACTCATAAATTATGGTTTATGGTATAATAATGTTTTTCACAACATGAAAGATAATTTTACAACAGTTATCTTCAACTAACCAACTTATTATTGGAATGACACTAAATTCATGGCATGAATATGACCTAAATAGAACCATTGTCAAAACACCCAAAAACCTCCATAGCATGAACCTCTATTCACAACAAGAATTCACTTGGATAGAGACATTGGAATCTAACATGATTTCTTTCATATTGTGAAAAATTAATCCTAACTTGAATTCCTTAAATGTAGTGGAAAAATATTTTTCCCATCTTTTTCATGGCATGGATTGACTTCCATGGTGTGAATAATGTATGAAACCTCCATATTATACTTAAAGAACTTTTAATCTTCCCCAACCATTATTGGGATATTAATTTCATATTACACTCAAATTTAAATATTATAATGTCATGTAATTGATATATATATATTTCATGGTGTTTATTTTTACTCTACCACATGTGATTCATGTTCATATCATCTTTCCCAAACATCCATGTATATCATCATTTCCCTTTGTTAAAAAATTCCGGAAAAAAATAAATCACGATTTATTTTGAAACAACCCTCCAAGCATAAGATATCTTAAGAAAATCACCTTATACTACCTTCTATTTATACTTTAAAAATCAATATTGTGATAATATCTATTTATTATTATCAAATGATCATAATCTTATAGGGTTAAAACAACCTCATATTCAATAATAAATCCAACACAACCCTTACAGGTTACAACAATCCCCTAATTGGGATTTTATTGATAATGTAAATACTTTCCATCTATAAATGAATTTTGAATGGTGGATTTCATCCAACTTCAAAATTTCCCCACCTTAATGTTTGAATTCCATGGGAAGAAATACCTATCTTGAATCGAGTACATAATTCCAATTTGTTCTATCCCTTTGGAAATGATGTCCTTTCTCTACACCATTAAGAAAATTAGAGAGTTCCATCATGGTATTCTACCCCATATAGTTAGGAAAGACTTCTTATTTGTGACCCCCCATTTCCAAACACCATCAACCATTTCATTTAACAATATCTTGATTAACTATATACAATATTACTAGCTATTAATGATTTCTATTTAGACAATAAAATTCAAGAATACTCTTTCTATACATGATACATGAAAACTGTAAAACATCAAAGACATCCATGAATAAATTTACCACATAGGCATTGGATTGTAAATAAATCCTCTAAGACTACTGAGCCTAGGATTGGTATATAAAACAAGAGTCTTAGTTAAAGAATAAACATATTTCTGTGTCACTCAGGAATACCAATAAACACATATCCTCTATGAACTTTCCATTTCATAATAAAACCTATGATCTCCATCATATTCTCATAGAAACTATTAGTATAATTTTTTTAACAAAAATAGTATGAGACATACAGATTTAAACATCAATTACTAACAATTGTTATTTGTTTTTTTGAAATATACCACATTAAAAATTCAACTTGACTTCCATGTCAACCAAAACATTCATAGGTTACTCCATTCAAATATTAGGCTATTTTTTTTAAAATTTCTTCACAGTCCCCCCAGAGTCTTTTGGTTTTGAAAATAATTAATGAGATAATTTTCCAGCCTAGAGATACCACATGTTGAAAATTTATTTTCTTAGAGAATTTATTTTTGGATCCTATAAAACATAAATAGTAAGTACTAATATTTTGATCATAAAAAAATAAACACAATGTTCATTAATGCAATAACATTCACTTCTCAATCTATCTTATCCTTTTATGGTATAATCCCACTAACTGCATAGATGAATATTAATTTTTAAACACCATATTCATGCTAATACCAACTTTGACAAATTATATTTAGAATCATATCAATGATTATCACAGGTATTGATTTTAAAAATTTTATCCAAAATTTTTGCGCTTTTATATTAAATATTTTGTGGCTATATTCTTCATGTAATGCACCTATATGCTTGATACCAAACAAGAACTAAAATATTTTATACACCTATTTCTATATGCACTTTATTCAGCTTAAAACTATTCATTCCTTTAGATCATGTACATATTACTTTCTAAGAACATCTTCCCCATGGATTGTGTCTCCCCAAATATTTTTTTTGTATTTCCAATAGCTAGAGACATTTAAATCATAATAGGAGATGTGTACCATCCATTTTTCTTAAGTTGAGGTGGTTGGTGAGTCACTATGGACTACAATTTTCCAATTGAAATTTATCTTAGAGTAAATTTTTAGATCAAAATAAGATTTAATAGAATAAAATCACTTCTCAAATTAATTTATTGGTAATCATCTTAACAACTCAATATATAACTATATCTTCCATATAAAATGTTACTACCAAAGATTTATTTTTCAATTATAGTTTGATTATTAATATTATAAACATTATTTCTTCTCAAAATATATCTAAATGAATTGTTTTTCTTTTCAATACAAACCTTGTTTCAAGACATCCATTCCACATGTTCCTTTTTAGTTTTAATAACGTGTTATTTTTTCTAATGCATCCATGTCATTTTCTTATCTCTCCGGTAAGTTTCTGACTTCAAGATAATATTAGATCTTTTTTCACATCACTTTAATCATGGGGATCTTATTAATTAATCACCTAAAATATATTTATCATAGGGGTTGGTTTTACATTTTACAAAAACTCATTTATTAATTTAATCCTTACTAAATTTAAACTTTATTCATGGTTGGTATGATATGAATTTTAGAATAATAACCATAAATTTTATATTATTCTTGGGGACTCCATCACTAAACTTTTCTCCAATTTCAAAAAAATTTAATGTATTTAAATTTCCCATCACAAATAATAGATATGTAACTATGAATCCCATTGAAATAACACATGTTACCATATATTATTTTAGGTCTCATCTAGTTTAAATTTCTTTTTTAGTAGTTATTTTAGATCTGGTTCCATAATATCCCAGATTTTCCCTATTCTTAATATTCTCTATGGATATCATTTTCATCTACCTTAAGTAGGTGTTTCTTGAGAGTATTCCCACAAGATAATTCATTATCTAACACGTGGGAAATTTTTTCCAACATTTCACTTTGCCTATTCATCTACTTATTCAAATGAGAAATGTTGTATTTAAGGAAAATGATTTCTTGTTTTGTTCTTTGTCTCTAATCATCCAATTTTGATAACTGTTCACCACATTTATCATTATAGGATTTGGAAATATGATCTTACATTCAGTTCATAATATCCCCTTTTGAATCATCTATGGGTTATTTAATTTTGGATGATAACAGTTATAATTAATGTGTCTAGGAATTATTCTTGTCCAAAAAATCTATATCAACATCAACACATTAATTTTTTAAACTCATCAACTTGGAATCCTCAATATTTAACATTTTATTTGAATCTGATGATATTTCTTCTATTCATTCGGTTTTATATTTTTTTAATTTAAAATATTGATCCAAATGATTTGATATGTGAAAAAATCATAGTTTTAGATTATTTAGAACTTCTCCATCATTATTAGTCCCAACGTTACCAGTCCTATCGTCATATTCATTAATTTTTATAGCATCATTGACTAGATATGTAGATTCACAATTTAAAATATTCACACCATCTACTTATAGGATACTATATTCCTCTAAAAATATCTCAATCATTCCAAAAATAGTTCCATAATATAGAATTGAACCAAAATTTTTCTTCATATTTGAATTTATTCTATTTTCCATTATAACCACGAATATAAGAGTAGTCAAAAAATTCATCTTCAAAAACAATATGAATACTATTTCACTAAACCATAAATTATATATTATGATAAATTTTTTAGTCTATCCCTCCATTACTAGTTATGTGATATAAAAAATATAAACAATCAATCACAAGAAATACACTAATTTTACTTAGTTCACCACTATGGGATAATTCAAGGAGTATGCATGAAAATGCGATTATAAACTAAAATCATTAATTGGTTTATGCTTAATCACTCATGTATGGGATCATTTCTCTTATAAATATTGAATTTGGGGCACTACCACCATATGGTCACTTCTCTCACATTTCATATCTATTTAAAACTACTATAGAGGGGTTTATACGATAGATTACAGGCTAATAACAGTATCACCTTACTAATGGAGATTCACTAGATGAAAATAGATTGGTCTAATTGATCTCTCATTTCTCCTTCATTGGCATACTATGAACATAATCATGAGAATAATGTACTTTTGATGAGAATTAATGGAAACACCTATCTTCATTTTCAAAAATATTCCCAAATTCATCCTCTTTATTGTCCAATTATGAAATATTATTCTTCTTCTTCTTCATTGGAAATGTCTTTAATGTGTGCTAATGCATTATCCTCCCCTTTACATCACATCATATTGAGTCATTCAATTTTATATATTCAAATATAAATTTTCTTTATTTATTTCAAAATCACATACTTCAATTCTATAAAAAAATTAAAAATTTTCTAGAATATGTATAAATTTTAAAATTTAAATTCAATGAATAGTAACATTAAAATATACTTATTCAAATCTTGCAATTATTTTTTATTCCATTTCATTTCCACCATTAAATTTGAAAAAATTATTTTCCTAAATTTTGGAAGGACAACCAAAATCTCTAGAAAAATCCATGTTTGCATTACACTTTAAACTTATTAGAAATAAGGGTTAATGATTTGAAGGAGAAGTTCTTAATAGTAACCTTTAACTAACCAACTTATTCAGATCATGAAACTTCATTCATGGCTCAAATATCACATAAATTGATCTTTGTTAAAATCACCTAGAAAACCTTCATTGAATTAACCACTATTCACGATATGAATTCACTAGGACAAAGCCAATGGAACGAAGCATATTTTATTTATTGTGTGAAATAATATTCATGATGTGAATTCCTTTAATTTAGAGGCATTAAAATTTCTCCCAACTTTTTCATGGAATGAACTAAATTTCATGGGGTGATTGATGTATGGAACTCCCAGATTGTACTCTAATCACTCGAAAGATTCTCTAACTTTTATTGGGATATGAATTTCATATTTCACTCCAACTAAAATTTTCCAATTTCAAGTAATTGATTTATAATGAAATAAAGGTGTCTGTTTATACTCCTCCCCATGTGATTTAATGTGTGTCTCTTCATTCCAGGATTTCTTTCACATCATTCCTATAATTTGTGAATATATCTAATAAAAAAACTAATCAAGATCCATTTTTCAAAAATACCTCAAGAATTAGATATTTTAAACAAGTCACCATAGGCTATAGTATTTTTATATTTTCAACAACAATATTGTAAAAATTTTTACTTCTTATTTCAAATAGATCAAAATATTGTAGGGTTCCAACAACCTCATATATTTTAAAATAAATAAATAAAAAACATAGGAGTTATAATCAAAACCATTAGAAGAACTTTTAAATACATAAAAAAGAAATACATTTATCATTGATGAATAAAATTAAATAATAGCGAATGTGGAGATTCTCCATGGATTGACCACTAATGGTCCAGTGTCCCATTAATAGAGATATTAAAATAAGATATGATAAGAATAGAAAAATCATCTTAGTCGACCAATAAAAACTAATGTTTTACAATTGATATATAGCTCACTTCATATGAATTTGATGTCGTATGATCTCGGGTGAAGTCATAAAATATCATTATAACATCTTACAACGTGGCCAAAGTCTTAAAATGGATTTTGTTGAAGTCATAATATGAGGATTTAATAGTCTAATTATTGATAGATTTTATGATTTGATCTGAATATTGTTATACCATCTGGCCCTATATTAATTTTTTATCTTTAAATCCATGAAAAATACAATTAGTATGATATTTTTTCTGAATTAATACATAATTTTTCTAACCTATGAAAATTATATTAAAATTACATTTTTTTAAAATTTAAAGCCATTATCCAAAAATCAATGTGTATATTCACATGTAAATCTAAACAAAATATTTAATAATTTATTTCTAATCCATTTAACAATTGAAATCTATATTTCGAATAGTAATAAAATGATGTGATTACTCATGTTTTTTCAAAATTATGGGGTTAATTTCCTTTGAGAAATAGTTAAAATTTTGAAAAACACAAGATCTAATTACTCTCCCATATATACATTATTGAAATCTCAAGAAATTAAACGAGTTTCATTAATGTAATATAATATTATCTTGTCTTGAATAAAACACAAAAACCAGAAATGAAAGAAAACAAATTCTCATCCATATTTGTGATTATCATGCCTTCTTTGTGAATTAAATCCACTATCATCACTTTAATTCATGCATCCGGTTTTAGGTTCAAAATAAAATTGATATTAGTGTAAGATAGATTTTAATAAGTGGAACCTTTATAGTTAACTGTCACCCAATATTCCTTGTCCAAAGTTCATTTTTACAGTTCCTTGCTTCTTCCAAAATGATATTCAGATATATAATCTACCTCTTATTTATCCATGTTTAGAATTCCCTAAATATTTTAATTCCCTTAAAAAATTAACACTTATTGAATTTTCCCCATCCATGTATATGGAAATAACTTATTAGGTGACTGCATTTAAACCTAAAACTAAACTATACCAAGATAGTAGGAATTCTCTAATACTAATTATAATAGTAAAGTAATAGTAGAAATTCATGGGTAGCTGGCTCTATAATCACACTATATATTATTTTATGACTTACCCACACACATATGTTCTTATATTGACACAATGAGATCTCTGGATTAGTTACCATCAACATGATTTACTATAGTTCACAGGAGATATCTAAATGTATTTTAGGGTATATTTATATGTTGTTAATCAATCACTATGAGTAGGTTACATGGGGTAATATTAATTAGCCTAGTTTCCTCATTTCATCATTTTCATTATAATATATTATATTTAATTGAAATTCCTTTTACTAATTAAAAAGAAAAAAATTCATGAAAAAAAATTCTAAAAACACTTATCAATAATTTAATCTCAAAAATTATAGAACTAATGAAATCCCTCCAGACTAGCATGATAATTTTTATAGTCAAGGTTGCAATGGATTTCAAGTATCCCAATATGAAAAAGCATGAAAAATCTAAAAATAAAAAGAAAAAAATATATAATTTGAGAAAAATGTATTCTTAAAATATATTTCTGATCTCTTTGATTCATTTTATTTCATTAAAATAGTGAAAATTAATAGATAAAAAAAGAAAACAGAAATTTACAACCTATTTTACAATTCCTATGCTCTATGCTTATCTTATAAAAAATACAATCAATTTCATCATGAAATTATCAAGTAATAAAAAATTAAAATAAATACGTATCAAGGATAGTTTTGAGGAAAGTGATAACCTAAACATACTTTATTCATAAGAACTAAGGATGAGTTTATAATCCTCTATTGGTTCCATAAAAAATTCATTATAAAAATTCCTTAAATTATATCCATTCAATTTAAAGGGATGTTTTAATTCAAATCCATTGATTTACACTATACTAAATTGAAATATATTATTTACTTTAAATTATCCTATCCACTTTTAATGATGCTTACAATGTATGAGATTCATCATTAAAGATAATATCAACACTTTATCACCCACTTAAATGATTATTTTCTAAATGAGTTTGTCATTGATAGATATATACTTCTCTTTGTACAGCATGGATTTCTCATAATCCTCACTTATTATATTCCCATGTTCTATAGGTTAACTCTCTTCACATACTAGTAATATTGGTGTTGTATCTCAATATATAGGTTATATGTATTCCCATAAACAATTCTGTATGTAGACATACCTATGGGGTTTTGTAAAAAACATGTCTTTAAAAAATTCATTTTCATGGTTTTTTCACTAATATTTCTAGTTTGGATACACCATTCTTTCAAAAATAATTTTTAATTATCTATTTGACACCTCATCCATACCATCTGTTTATGGGTGGTAGGTAGTTTAAGTCACATGGTTAACTCTATATTTTATTATGAGGGATTACATGTTCTTATTACAAGAGTGCGTTCCTTGATTAATGATTATTATTATGGTAACTCATAACTAAAAAAAATATTTGACCTCATAAATATACAGAAAATATTTATATCATCAGTTTGGGTTTCCTATTCCTCAATCTATTTAGAAAAATAATACAATAATGATAGGATATAGGAAAATCCAAAAGATATAGTAAACGAGAAAAGGAAATATAATCCACATACACAAAATATTTCATAAATAATTTATGTCAGTTGTGGGAATTCTGAGGTTTTGAATATTCCTATAGTATATTGAAAATTTTATATATATTGAAAAATTCACATGAATGATAAAAAATTAATTCCTGAAAACACATATTTTAAAACATTTATTTTCATTATCTGATGTTTCAAATATCCTTCACATGTAACTGTATGAAAAAAAATAAAAGCACAAACTTTACCTCTTATTTAGGGATACACCTCATAATCACTTGGCCACTACATGTCTTCTACAAATAAGGATAGTTAAAGAGATAATTCGTTGAATCAGATTTTAATTTAAGAGTTTAATGTTTGGAAAAAAATTGGGTACCCTTGATGTGATAAAAAAATTCACTATATCAGTATACCAATTCACCTGGGTGGCTTTGTACAACTTCTCACTAAGAAGATATTCATATAGGAATATCTCTATGGGTTTTTCTACCTCTCCAATTTGGAGTAATATAATATTTTGATCCACCATTTTGTCCTTGAATCACTTTTTATCTTTGATCTCCACATACAATTATTGTAGTAGAAATATCTAACCCACTAACTACATCTTTTCTTCAAAAGTCTTGAACAAATAATCAAGTGCTTCAAATTTGAAAAAATGTTACTTTAATTCATTAAAAATATCGATGAAATTTATCTAAAGAAATAATAACTAAACAAAATTCTTTTTTTGTTATTGTAGAGTTTATTTAAGATGTATCTGGGATATGTGAACTATATATTATCACATTTTAGTTCCCATCAATATTTTGGGATAAAAAATTCATATTTATTTGTTTGTGTCATCAAAAAACATCTCAAAGGGGGAATTCTAGACTGATGAAAAAATAATAGGGGATATAATCAAGATAATTTTAAGTTTGTCAAAATATTAATTCCATGAATCATGAAAAAAAAATCTTCCTTCTTGATTAGATTAGTCAAGAGAAAATAATTTTTTTAACATATTTAATAAATCTTTTATAAAATACAACATGGCCTAAAGAGAATCGAATAGGTGTCATAGTGGCAGGGAATGGTTGGGTAGGAATGATATCAACCATAGAATTTTCTACTTTAATTATATCCTTAGTAATTATACAGACTAAAAAATTTCCTTTTTCTTTATGGAAATCACATTTTTTAAAGTTTAAAATCGAGTTTTTATCAATGAATTTATTTAATTTTTTTTTTATTTTTCATGAAATGTTTTAAATAATGAACCATAAATAGTGAAACCATCTAGGAATACCTATAAGATGCTAATGAACAAGTTTAAATATATACTAGTCATACACCATGGGAGTGTATCTAGGGTATTGAAAATCCCAAAAGGAATCCTTCTACAATAAATCATACCTAAGGGACATATAAATATTGTTTTCCTAGATCTTCTGGAGGTATAAGAACATGAAAATACGTATAAAATACATAAAAAAACAATTTCTTAGATATCATATCCCAAATTTCATTTAAAAAAGGGATGAGAAAATGTATCTTTCAGGTAAGAGGATTCAATCTATTGTAGTTAATGTAGTCCCACCAACTGTTCTTAATCATAGTGGGTACTGACTCATTATTCTCATTTTTCACAATGGTGAATCTAGTTTTCCCAGTTACATCTTGAATACGACTCACCCATTTGGAGTTTATGATGGTATATATGATTCCATCTCCTAAAATTATTTACACTTCCTTTTTACAACTTCCATTAAATTTGGTTTAAGTGTAATTTGGGGATTTATCAAAGGTTTAGACATAGGTTCATGGAAAACCTAGTCCACAATGGTTATAGGGTCAATTCTTGGGTTTTTTTTGCAATAAATATACTATATCCTTAACATTTTGTTTCTGAATTTATAGAAATCTCCACTTTTGATTAGGTTTTAAATTGTTTCAAAAATGAATAGTTTTTTTTCTTCTGATTTTCCTTAAGAATAGAATATTTTATGTTAGAGGGAACCAACATCAGTTCCAGTTTATGAATATTATAAATATGTTTTCAACTTAGTAATCACCACGTTTTAAACCATTACCTAGAAATAAAAATTTTAATTTGAATATGTGAGTTAATCATTAAAATATCATTCAATTTTCCCTGTAAACTGTTCAGTGTAGATATTCTTACAAATTTAACTCATTTTCAAAAATAGATTCATCAAAAAAGTAGGAGATTTTTAGTAATATCCAACTTAATTATTTCATAAATCATTTCAATAAGTTCCTTATAAAAATAAGTAATTTGAGAATGAGTCAGTGTAAAAATACATTTCTTATAATAGGGTCATTTCATTGAATCAGAAATTTTAAATTTCACCATCTCTTCCCCAAAATCCATGGAATGTGTACCATTATTAAAATATATTATGGTTTTAGAAATTTTATGAAATGGTATAGAAAATATAATGGGGGTATGCTATTTATATCTTTATTATTATATGTTTAAGATTAAAAAATCAACAAGGAACAACAACCCTTTCACATTTACAAGAATATCCTTCATAACTCATACTAGGAAAGAAGTAGTTCAGGTGGAAAGTTACACAACCACTCAGTTTGTCTTGATATATCCCATATATAAAGAAGATTATACTTATCAAGTCATGAAATTAACTAATACTCCCAAATCTCAAAATTAATTAGTAAAAAAATCTATAATGGTCCAAAGGATAGTGAATTTACTTAGGTCTTCAAATTTTTTAGTTAATTGTGGGTTTATAAGGGTAGATACATTTTTAAGTAAAATTTCATTTTAATTCCTTGTTTTTTATTCTTAGTGTACATATACTTGATAATACTTCCATACCTTGGGATTTTTTGGATGGAATATAACAAAGTTATATTAATCTCCACTCTCTTAAATATTTGTAGTACTAATTATTATAATGTTTCTTCACTAGCTTGTTTGGTTGGTTTTATCCTTATAGAGAATGGAAGTTGAGACTTAGGTACATATTTTTTTCCTTTTCCCTTGTACTCATATACTTGATAAATAACTATAGGTAATTATTCTCCGTGTTTCATCTTATGAATATATTATTTATGTTACTTATGCTTTTCACTTATTGTTTTTGCTTCCATGGGGGGATGTTCCCAACTCTTCATCTACTAAAATAAATAGAACTAAAATTTATTTTGGGTTTGTGAATTAACTAGAAATGAATTTTAACCAATACATGACTCACTATGTTATTGAGAATAAAAATTACTAGGATGAAATGTCCTTTTAGATCCTTCATATCTATTATATGAGTGCTTAGGGTTGATGGTTGGTTTTTTGAGACCCCAATAGCTGTTTTAATACCTCCTTAACTGAGTTTTGTTGAGATTATCATTATTAATATATTTTAAAATTATGATAATCATTAATTTGAAATGGTGGGAGTAATAAAGGCTAGTTATAATACTATTATAAAGGTTTTCATGAGGTTTTTTAGTTCATAGTTCCATATTGGATGTCTGAATACTCTTTGAATCACTGGTTACTAGTTGGTTGTTGATGGAATCAATTTTGGTACAAAAAACAAATTTTTTAGTTACTTTAACTTGTGTACAACAATATATATAGTGTTATAGAGAGTGGAAAATGTGGAACACTCTCAGGGTGTTGCAGGTGCTACTTCTTGGAAATTATTTATTGAATGATATCTCATAGAAGAGGTTATTTCTTTAATTTTGGTTTCAAGTAATGGAGAGTTAGATATATTTATCTCACAAACTCATTTATTAATGTATATTATTCCAAATTGTTGGAATTTTTGGAAAATAATATCTACCAAATCTCTAACATCAACAAATAACTTTTCAATTAGTGATCTTATTAAGGAAGAATCCAGTAGATTTTGGTCTTTTTTAATCAGTACTTGGTAAAAGTACACCATAAAATATTATACTTCAAAATGATGATGTGGTAAGGATTATTTAAACTCCTTCAATATCTCCCAAAAACCATTGAGTGTATATCCACTTTCTTGTCTGATTCTATAGATCTCCCTTCATAGTTTGATACTTCTTAGGATTTGGATAAAATTATTGAGAAAGTACCTATACATATCATCGCAGGTGGTGGATTATATAGGATGAATATTATATATATATTAATTGGTAAATACTTTGAGAAAAAAACTGAGAAATATTCAAGATGATCTAAAATTATGAGACTCCTCGGGGTATGAATTTTTTACACACATTACCAAAATCCTTAAAGTGTAAGTTATGATGTTATCATACTAATCTAGGAAACATAGGCAGGAGTTAGATCATTTTAGTTTTATGTTCAAAATAAAATTAGTTATTTGGTCATTGGAGTATATTTTTATTATTGAAATTAAGAGAATATAATTATCTAAAAGATAAATCCAACCGAGATAAATTATTTTCCATAATTTCACCACATAACTCTGTTAGAAGAAGGATATGATGATGAGTAATTTTTCAATGGAATTATGAAAAAATTACATTATTATTACTCAGTGATCCATATACCCTCGAGTATTTATATATTATAGTTTTTTTAGAATATGGATCAAAAATAATTATGTGATCCCAACTTGATCTGGTCATGAATAAAAATAATTTTAAATTAAACAAAAAAAGAAACTAAAAATAATAATATTGGACTACCTCCAGGAAAACAAAAATAAATAGAAAAGGGGTCTATCACGCGGATCCTCTCAAACAAAATTTTAGACCCATGTTTAATTTAGTGATAGTGTGACTCAATTTGTCTATAGAGATTGGAGTGTTATGGGTGTATTTTTACATTGTAATGTGGCTTCATATTGTGATAAAATAGAATCATATTTGTTTGATTGGACAGCTGGGTTGGTTTTAAAAAATAGTTTTTAAAGATTTTAGTATGACCTTGGATATCACCCTCACTCTCACATTGAAACAATATTAAAATTAATTCATAGGTTCTTTACATTAAATAAAATTAATCCTCAATGATCACCCTCACCTAGTTGAATCACCTTGAAGAAGGTATTTCAATGATCATTTTATCATCCAACATTTCCTAGCCAAGTGGTCAAATAAATATAGTCTCTCTGGGGTAATCCCATAACTAAATATCATAGGTATTGAAGGTTTTATTGGTATCATGTATGTGAGAACTAGTGTATAAGGTATGATTAGTTTGAATAAAAAGAAATTGAAAATCTACCACTGTGTAAAAAAATAAATATAATTTTCATAGAAATAAATCTAAAATTTATTTATATTAGAATTATACAATTAAAAAATATGTAATGGGAATATTATAATTGGATCAACCATTAATCATTTAGTATACCATTAGATGAGATTTTATAATTAGAAAAAAAAAACAGATCCTGTTTAGCCAATCAATCAATGAAAAAGTATTATGATTTAGAGGAAACTCACATTTGATAACTTTGAGTCAATAAAATCTTGGATGAATTAATAATATGTGTTAATGAAATATTATGATAGGATCAATGTTTTTCAATGGATTTTGGTGAAGTCGTATGATAGTGGATTCAAAGTCTTACAATCCAGAAGTCATATGGTCTGGGCTAGATAATGTCGTATGACTTATTCCATTGTTATTTTTATATGTACAAGGAATGAAAAATATACTTAGTGTAGGCATTGTAAAAATTAATGTAGAATTTTTCTAATCCATAAAATTAATAATTAAAAACATTTTTATAATTTAACTCAGTAATGCAAAAATAAATTTATGAATTCATATCTAATTCAAAATATGAATAAACATGATAAAACCATGATATAAGATATTTAATAAATGAACTATTTCTTAACAAAAGTAACAAAATTATGTGATTAATCAAGTATTATTTAAATTATTTGGGTTTTTCTTTTGAAAAATAGTAAAAAAAATTGAAACAAATAGGCAATTATCAGTGATCAACATAGGGTAAAGTGGGAGAGGAAACACAATTTCCATGGGAGATTTGGTGATCTCTACCTGGGAAAACATGTGTGGAATCACCATATGTTTTTGTTAATGGGTATCACAAGAATATTATTCACTTACCATTCCCCCACACCTATTAGTAGTGGTTGGGGTAACTCACCTTGCACATCTAGCGTACAATGTTTTTCATTTTTTGAAGTCAACTATGAGTATGTGTTAAATGATGGATATTCCAAATATTTTTGATGTTACTAACACACTAACTATTTATTGAGAATTTATTAATTTTTGGTTTATAAATAATATTTATAACACTTTAAATTAGTACCATTTGAACTTATTGCATTGGGGTGGTCATGATCTGAGTCTTGCAACACTGTTGTCCAAAGGCAGGTGTCTTGTCACCACTTGGGTGATTCTCAAGAAACATTTTATCAAAATATGAGTTCAAAATCTCTCTTAAATGAATTTTATTACTATCCTAGAGATCCTTTATATTTTTAAAACATGATCATGAATCCCATTGTTAAATCCATCCATAGGTGGACATCAATTAATTACATTATTGTTTTCCTTGGTATTGTGAACACCTTCATCTAGAGAGGATTTATTTATTAGGAATATTGAGTATCTAGATGAATGAGTATTCTAATTTATACTCCACATTATATTACATGAAGAAATTATATATTCATCACATATCGAAAGGTTTAGTAAGTAGTTTAAATCCCTGAAATAGGACTATTCTGTCTTCTTCATGTTGGGATATAAAGTCATCTTATTCATATCACATAAAAAATCATATTCTAATCACAAAAAGGAAACATATTCTCATCACATAAGTAATAATATGGTTATCACATAAGTAATTTCATTCTCATAAAATGATTCATTTATTTCTCATCACACATGGAATATTATTCCCATTAAATAAAGAAGGATGGGTTTTTTTGAGGCATTAGTAAGGGGGTTATCTTATATTATTCACATTGGGAATCTTATTCCCACAAAATAAAAAATGAAAGGGTTATATTATTCTCTTCACATAAGTTTATTATATCTAATTATGTTCATCACATAAGGGAAGTCATGATTTAATGTCTAGTGGGGATGATTATTGTTTAAAGTATAATGGGGGCTGACCCTCTTATGCTGATCATATAAGGGTGGTCATGATTTAACATATAGTGTAAGATATCATGTTTTAAATTAATATGGTGATTGATAATATTATTCTAATCACATAAGGATAGTCACATTTTGATTTCTAGTGAATAATATTATGGTTTAATGTCTAATGGGGACTTTTTGTGAGGTTTGGTGAACTCCATGAATATGATCAAGATTCTGAGATTCCACCTCTAGGGAGAGATAATATGAGGATAATATTTTTAGTTTTTTATTGATTCCCAAGGAGGAATACATTGTATCCTTATTATAAATACTCATGTCTTTTTTAGTTGAGAAATTTAAAGGAATATTGATTTTTCAGTCCCATAATAGGGGATGTTTTGAGAACAAAGAATTTTATTCGGATTATTATAGGTCAAAAAATAAAAATAACATGTTTTTAGATATTTATTGAAGATAATGTGGTGTTTTACATCCTTGAGTGAGTGTTGGATTAGGTTTGGTGTGACCCCTTTTCTGATTTTTTATATAGTATTTTCATCACAATAAAATGGGTGTATGTAACACCATGAAGATGGTTGGTTGGTGAAACATACTATTAATAATTATTTCATGGTGTGATAGGTTCTATGGATTTTGGCTAAGGGATATACTATTATGAAATGGTAATTCGTTAAGAGGATGGTGTGCCATGATGGTGACCCTTATGCAATGGATAGAGGACCCTTACTATCCCAACAATAGTTTTTTTAGAAAGGAATATCAGGTCATAAATCATAGGTATTTCACCATTATGGTTATGGGATGAGGTTTTATCCCACTACATGGGGCATTTGTGTCATAACCCATAGGGGTATCTCTATGAAAAATAAATAAAGGGGTGTAAATCCCCTTTAATGGGGGTGGTATCACCATAGACGAGAGTGGTTATGTCTTTATTGAACCCACTATATGTTCTTTTAGTTGTGAAGTTCAGTATTTTTATAGTTAACCCCCTTTGGATATTGGTTCGAGTGAGGGTTCTAGGAGATTAATTTGGCCAACTCCTCCCCCTATCCTCATTCTATTGATTCCCCCTTGAAATTATGTTCTATTGGTTTCTATTCTATGATTTTTGGTAGTATGGTTCTCTATATATTCATCTATCCTTTATATCCTTGAATCTATCTGATTTATTAAGATCCAATATAGGGTTTTTTTCGACCAATTATATTTGAGCATGTCAAACTGAGTGGGAATGATGTGGATTTGGTGAATATTGGATAAATTATTTATTTAATTATGATGAAATTCAATTTATATCCTTTTCAATTTATGTGTGTAAACCAATGTATTTTTCTTGGGGTTTTGATTAATTTGGATGAAATTTTCAAGTGACTATGTTATAGGTGATGGTAATTTTATTATACATATAACCATAACATTCCATGGGATGTTATAATTTTACTACTTGAATAATTTTTTAGTGTACACGAAACAATATGTTTTTAGGAAATTATGAAATTTTCTATTAAATTATTTAATTTATAATTTCAGATATTATGGATTGGGATATGATCTCAAGTGTTGAAATGAGTATGGATGGGCATTGGATTATTTTATGCCAGGATACCCAAGATTAATTAAATGAAATAAGTAGATGTATGAGGTGGGCGGTCCCCAAAAATATCCCTAAAGTTTACCCCTATTATAATGTTGCATAAGATATGTGGTCTTTCCACTATTGTGTGATTGAACATAAATTTAATATGAATTTTTCTCTTTAATATTTCCGATGGAGGAATATAAGTGTGAAGGTCCACGATGGACCCTTGAAAACTAAATTAATTAATTAGAAAATAATAGCAAAGGTATTAGTCACAAAAATGTTTTTTTGATATATATTAACCCTATAGGGGTATAAATATAGAGAATTAACAAAGTGGAACTTGTTAGGTGCCTTAATTCTATTGAGTAAGGAAGATTTATGGACGATGAATGGTCAGGATAGACATAATCCATATAATAACCATAAAATATTTGATATCCTTGGGTATAGTTGACTATATGTTCGTTTGGTTGTTCCTCCCCCATGGGTATATGAGTACTCTAGGTGGGTATATCCTCAATAGGGTTATGGAAAGGTTGGGTTCGATCAGCCAACCTAATTGACATGAATATGAGGTGGTCTTTATTCTTTGTCCATTGTATGATGATTGTATACAATTTCCTATGATTACATTTAGTCCATGATGTGATCATGGAAATGTAGAGTGATGTTATGAATTTTGAGTGGTGTTCTTGACCCAATAGATGATAATGAGATAGAGGAACCCATGTAGGGTGTCCAAACTATGAAATATCCTTGGGGATCTCGAAGGGTAATATAGTTTCATGTTCAACAAAGAGAGAGGCAATGTAAATAAGTCGGAATTTTTTATCACAAGTGTCACCGTATATCTTAAGGATCGACGTTGGTATCAACTCTTCATGTAGTAACAGGTCTAGGATGTGTGCCTCAGAGGCCATCAAAGGGAACATGTTCCCAGTTTCTGAGAATGGATAAATTAAATAGTATATGATATATGAGTTTTCTATGAGAGGGTATTCCCTATACATATATATGTAATATATGATTTTTTGATGAAGATAATTCCACTGAGTGTATTCTATATGATGTTCTAGTAAGGATAGTTCCCATGGGTGTTGATATATGAGGCTTAAGGGTTGGATGCCCATGAGTGTATTCTATACGAGGTTCATAGAGAAGTAATGGACACTAGATGTATGTGATATATGTGTTATTATGTTCTATGATGGGATGAAAACATATGGTTTATGATGGAATAACAAGGGATATAGTTGGGGAATGAAACCCCCATGTGTATTCTATATGAGGTCTCAGGGACGTTGGTTCCCAAAGTGTATGGTATATGATTCTTCTGGTAGGATAATTTCCCCAAGTGTACAATATTCTAGTACTAGATAAGGGGTAATAATTTCTTTAAATAGGTTTCAATACAGTATTTCATCCCTCCAGTTGATGATACATTAGGTTTTAAGGCAGAACATAATTCCCCTTTTGTGGTATGTTTTATGTTTGAATACATCCAACACTTGATGAAGTCGGTATGGTCGATCCTGGGTGTTACTTTAGCACCCAACGATTGATGGTGACTATTTTACTGTGCCTTCACACATGGTTTATTTATTTAGAGAATATCACATGTGAGTATATTGTATTACTAGTTATGTTAGGGACATCGTTGGTGATGACCTATTGAATTTTACTCATACCCTACTTGGGAAGCCCTAGAAGATTGGTACCCAATCAGACCTTATTTTTAATATGTTTAGGTATGGAAAATGAATTTTTTTGAATTATTCAGTTGGATACCATGGAAAGATTTTGGAGTTGTATGAAGAAATTATTGGGGATAGTAATATACTATTCTTATATTTTATTTCTTAATAATTTTGTGTATATGATTATCCTAGTGGGTAGTTAGTTGGATATATTCTTTTATAAAAACATTTCATTTGATATCAAATAGATTTGTTTTATTTTCTCATTATACTCTAATTATTATTTTGGGTGTTTCTTGGTAAATTACACTATTTCTTTACTCTAATATGAGGGTCTATACCATCTACAGTAAAACCTTAAACCCTTGTTTCTAGTCAAAATCCTATTGTATATGAGGATATGTGCTAGAGGACATGTGATGTGACCACCCAAGACACTAGTTAGTTCTCTTTATATGTGGCATCAAAAAGTGGTTTTAGAGTGTCTTTTTTCTTATCTTACAATTTGGGTATTTGTAAATTAGGAATATAGATGTGGGAAAGCTTGTGATGGACCTTAAACGGATGTGGCACAAATATTTTTTGTAATGGGAAGTCTATGTTTCCAGGGATAATGGATTTATGTTATTAATTTTCACTATTATTATTGAGATACTAATTCAGGAATTTTGTGTGCATTTGATATTTTTCTTTGTGTTTTTTGGATCTTGTCCCATAGTGTCAAGAGACCTATGTACATGCATTGTATTTGAAATATAGGATACACATGACATTCTTGAGCTTTCTTGTGATTGATATCAATAATGAAAAATGTTTCACCTATTTAAAGTGGTATCCACAACATATGTTATGTTTTTATATATAATGATTTTGTGTCATTATACTCACTTAGAACATGGTATTTTATTCCGATGATAGGTCATGTGGAACCCATGTGGAATGTCTTTCATTGATGGTGATACAATCTATCTGTGGAAGTGGTGTATAGTGTCCCATGATTTATTGGTACAACTATTAGATTACATTGCCATTGGCCCTTGTGGGTGAGAGGGATGTTGGTTCAATTACATTAAGTGTCAAAAATAGATTATATGGTATTTCCCTATATATATATATATTTTGGAAATTATACATAACTGCACTATATTATTATGGTTATACTCAAAATGAATCATCATATGTAGATTTTATTATATGATCATAGATATGACTTGATCATAGAAGGGGTTAGTCTGGTATATATATTCCCAATGAGGATGGGTTTCTGAGGATGGGTGGTAGACTTGACATTGGATGTGTGATATATATATATATATATATATATATATGATAACACTAGTGTGGGGTTTCTTGGAACTTGAGTTTCCATGAAGATGTGGATACACTTATAAGGGTATAAAAAGACATGTGATATTCCATAGGTTTTCATGATGGAAATTTATTTGATTTATTTGGTATTGAGGTTGGATTTTGAGGAAGGATTAGTCATATTTTTAACCATATAGATCTTGATATTATATGGTTGAGTCCATGATGGGATGATGATAAGTATATGTTTCTAGTTTTGGAGCTTTACTCAGGTGGTGGTAATAATGTGATTGGCCTTGTCCTGAGTAAGGTTCCCTCTTTCTATTATAATTAGTACTAGGGTGGTTCTTTCTAGATGAAGCTAACATGTGAGTGGTTCATGTTCAATTTTTTAGGCATGTGAGGTTAGGTTTGTTGATGTGTGACTAATGGGATCACAAGTTGATTTGTGGGATAATGTTTTAGGGGAGTGTACACCCCCTACGATTCGATAAGACTGGGTTTTATGATGGTTAGAAACATATGAGGAGGTTATTTAGAGGCTCACTATCCATTTAGAGGGGTATAATGAGGGTTGACATGAATTTTTGGTAAACGTATTGATGAATAAGTGTGACTGAATGTTGTTTCTTTGTGGTTCCTCTTGGGTTTTTTAGTCAGTGAGAAACCATGTGTGGGAAAAGTAATGATAGATTCATTGAGATATTTACAGGATTGGTGGTAATAGGATTTAATCAAAACAAAAGGTTTTACCTATACAATTTAGGGTGACATCACGGACAGATGGTGATAGATGTTATTGGGATGGGAGAGCATAAATCAAGAGGAGTGACATATTTGTGATGTTGGAAATTATTGGGAATTTCACATAAGGATAAGTGTAATGGGAGACATATGGTTGGGAGAACACTATAGGATATTGGAGGACGTGACTCTCATTGTGAATAAAATTTCATTGGATGCTAAGGAATTTTTTTGGTGATCTAGGAATGGGTAATGATCAATGTTTTTTCTTATTGAGGTGATGATAGGCAAAATATATGGTGGGGAGAATCTTATCAGTCTTCTATGCCCAACCCTAATGGTGGAGCTTCCATAAATATAAGTAGATCATTCGGTGGATGATAAAAATTTCACAGATATTCTGGTGAGTAGGAAAAACTATTATTATCTAAATCGATTGTAAATACTAGATTTTGGATTAGGATATGTTGTTAGATAGAGTCTATGAAATGTCATTACGTATGTGATATTGTTGATGTGATTCAAAAGTGAGTTGAATTTATGGTGTGATGATGCTCATAGATAGATTATGATGAATAGTGTGGGAGATTGAGTACCCAACCATATAATAACCCCATGTTTCAAGTTTATAGTTTAGTCAAGGAATTTGAATGATTCCTTGAGGAATATGTCTGCTAAGGCATCATGATTGGATCAATAGATGTGGTAGCATATCAGTAGGTGTGATTGAATGTTTTCAAAAAAATGTTGGTTTGAAGAGGAATGACCATTATTTTTTCCCGAAGTTTGGTTATATGAGGTTTAAATCACATCAATCTTGTCTTTAGTTTTTTAATAGCATTTTAATAGGAGATTCTTATTTTAGTGAGCACTATGACCTGAAATTAACCTTTATGAGTAGAGACATATAGTGGGTAACATAATAGGACTAGGGGAGAATCAATTGATAATATTGTGGGTGTCTCTAGATAGATAGGGGAACTTGATAGCCATATAAATATTGTTGATGGTGATGAGTGGGTAACAAATATTTTAATGAATGGTGTGACATCGTGGTTAGAGCTACACAATGAAATACCATCACAAGTCTTTAGGTAAAATGAGGTGATTTAGTGGCTAATTTATGACTAAAGTGAGTTGATATTAATGGATGAATGACCACCATGAATTATCAAGGATAATAAGTACTATTATTAGGAGGTTGTAAAGACTTTTTTCTACAAGATTTGAAATTCTATTTGAATTTTAATTTTTGATCATAGAGATTAGGATATTTTTATAATTTGGATTTAAATTGGAAATATGAAAGTTGGAACATATCAAAGTGGTTTTTTTCGGATACGGATTATGTCCTAGGAGGTTATTTTGGTGCTCAAGTAAGCATTGGAGTTGGTTCAGGGTGAATTTTTTTTTGTTTTTCTATAATAGGCTCATCACACTAGGATGGGTGAAATTCATGCCATGAAAATGGATGGTTGATGGATCATACCATAAAAGGGGAAAAAATATTAGTTTTTTGGATTTTAGATTAGGTAAAACCTCTTATGAAATAAACATTCCATGAATTAGATTTCACACCATTATGGAAACCATTATTAAATGGTATAATGAATTTATATTTTGTCCCTTTACTTTCAAAATGACAGATTTTATGATGAAGCATAGGGGTAATTCTATTGTGGTGGTTACAAGAGGGTTGAGCCCACTACCTTAGGAAGTCTTGTTATGAAAGAGATTGGTAGGGTTGGTGATCTCTATGCCTGAGGGTGTTCACACCACGACCTAAAAGGGTGACACTAACAAAATTCCATCCCATTATTTAATATGTTAAATCTGGTATTTTATGATCATACCCCTTTAGATCATTGATAGAGAGAGGTATTGGGGTGACCCATTTGAAAAAATACTCTTATATTATCCCTCTCCCAATAACCCATTATAATTGGTTATTATTAGTGGTTATTATTAGAAATATTAGAGGAATGGTTCCCAAATATTTTCCATGTTAATTACCTCGATTTAAACCCTTTAATTTTTGATGATTTGGGCTATGGTTTTGGCACTAATTTTACTAGATCACAATGTAATTGGTAGGGGATTATTGATAGTTTTCATGAAGTGGATATATGATTTCATTGGATTATTGTGTCACATTTTTCCTCACAATTTCATTAGAGGTATGTTATCCTAGGAATTTATCTAGGGGTTAGATTAAATTGGAAAAAATTAGAAAGTAAACGAGTGATGGGTGATGTGGATTTTATTCATATATGTACCAAGAGCATGACATGATTTATTGGCTTACTGTTACTCATGTTTTTCAGGGATTTGGTGTTAAACATGGATTTTTTAAGAAATTATATATTTTAAATTTAAATCAAATAATTAATTATAATTAAATATAAATAATTTTTTAAATATTATGGCTCAATATTGGAGCATAGGTGTTGATATGATACTAGGAGAGGCTTAGATGAGTTTAATGGATGATGCCTGATACAAATTAAAGTGAATAAATACATGTATTAGGTAGGTGGTTCGTGAACATCTACAAAAAGTTTACACAGTTTGTTATGTTCCATGTTTTGGAGAATGACTAAACTATATAGTATGTGATATATGAGGTTCTAGAGAGAGGGTATTACCTTGGTATATATGTGATATATGATGTTTTGGGTGGGATGATTCTCCCAAATGTATTCAATATTATGTTAATGGTAGGATTATGGGTATGGTTGCATGATATTTGGGGTTCCAAGGTGGGACACCCCCTTGGTGTATGATATATGAGGTTCTAGGGTGAGATGTTTCCAATGAGTACATGTTATATATGTGTTATTAGGCACCGAGTCATGATACAAACCCTTAGTTAATGATGGTATGGTAAGAGATTCAGGAAAGGGATGTGATACTTGGGTGTATTTATATGAGGTTTCAGGTATGATGATACCACCACATGTATGCTATATTATGTATTGATGTGGATTTTCCCCCAGGTGTATCATATATAGCTAAAGGTTCTGGAACAGGACATGGTCCCCTGGGTGATATTCTAAATAGGTTATAGGGTAGGATGTGGTTCCCCTTTTGAGATGATATATTAGGTTTCAGGTAAGTAAATGGTTACACCTAGGTGGTAATATTTATGCTTAGTGACATCCAACACTATCCAAAGCATGTATGGTCGATCCCGAGTGCCACTATAAAATTCTATGATGAATGGTGGTTATTTTTTATGTTTTCAAACATTGTTTTTTATTCAGATCATACAACATGTTTACACATGACATTACTAGTTATGTTTGGTAAAATGTTGGTGGTTGACTATTGTGTTTTACACACACCCTTCTCAACTAACCCTGGCGCTTTGGTTCCCAAGGAGACATAATTATTCATAGGTTTTGGTGGATTAAATGACTACTGATGAATGATTGGACTCGATAGCTTGGATGAAGTTAGGATATGGATAATATGAGGTGCATGGATGGTAATAGAGACTTTTTTTTATTTCATTGTTTATTTTATATATGCTATTTTTCTAGATGATGGTCAGTGGGATGTATTATTGTATGAAAATTATTTATTTGATATATAATGGATATTTTTTTATTGATTTAATGAACTCTCATTATCATGGTGGATGTTTCTTGGTTATTTATTTTCTTTCTTCACTCTAATATAAATATATTATCTCCCTATTATAAAACTTTATAACCTCCATATATTCATAAGCCTTTGGTATATAATAAGGTGTTCTCAAATTCATGTGTTGTCTCTACCATGGACACTAGTGAATGGTCTAGGGATGGGAAACCATAGTGCAAAAACATAAATTAAAACCCATGTAATTTGAGTCACATAGTTTAAGGAATTATTTCATAACCAATCAATGTATTTTAACATCATGTGGTAAGGATTATTGTGTCAAAAATGAGTGAAAAAAGGGATTGAGTGGGGCTTACGCATTGGAATTTCTCAAATTGGATCAAAATAGAAGATGAATTGAGTGAAGGTAGATTATAGGGACAACAAAATGAATGAAAACCACTGGGAGGCATGGATTATAAAGTTAAATTTATTTAGGACCCTCAATGAGAAATTTATTGATAATTAAACCTATGAGTAAGCTTATGTACCATTATTTGTAGAAAGTATATGTGGGTGGTGTATGTGAATGAATTCCAATCCTTATATGATGTTATCAGAATCAAAACTATGATACCATAATTCAAATTGTGAATATTGAGTTTGATATAGTGGTATTAGATTGGGTGGATGTGTGTCTCATAAACCATGAACTCCCTCAAATTTTTTATTCATGGAGGAGGCTCCAAATGGGATTCCAAAGTATGGGTTTTGTGAAAGATAAGTGTTATAAATTAGAATGACTTGCATGAGGATTTGGACTTTTTTAAGGGTATTATTCTTTCAAGCTAGTTGTAAAAAACATTATTGAGTGAAAGATAATTTATTGAAGGTCTTGTGGAAGTTAATTAACATAATATTATCACTTTCAAGAGGCAAATGTGGTCACTTGGATTTCACTAAGTGTGGTAGCTGCGGTTATGCAATAAAATAACATTAGTTTTGCTAAAATATTAAAACCAAATTATAATCCCTTGAAATTTTTATCTAAGGGGTATTTATAGGATGATAGATTACAGAACTGGTAATCTTTTGAAATATTTTCATTCTTTCAATACTTATATCTTGTATGATGTTTCATGATACATTTAAAATAAATATTGTTTACACGCAACACTCTAGGGTTGTATGGCCCCATAAGTTCTATACTCATGGAACTTGGGTCATAATAGAATATAATATTATTCTATAATATTGATTCCTTCTTCCATACCTACTCCTTGATCCCTCTTGGGATCATTTTTTCACATTAACGATAAAATTTATATTTTTAATATTATTTATTAATACTAAAAAACCATACATGAGTACCCAACTAATAATATTCTATATAATTTATCACTAGAGAGGACTTAAGTTTGTTTTACATTTTGATATTTGTTAAACTAATTTCATCTCTATGTAATTCACACTACATCTCCATGTGACCATTTAATAAAACATCCCATTAAACTCTTGTGGTGATTAATATATATATTGAAAACCATTTTTAATAATGGTGAGACTTATGAATCATATTCCAAATGTTAAAACAGATGTACATAATATTCAAACTCATTTAATTCATGACATAAAATGTTACTATATTAATAACATCTATTGTATACTTTTAAATCTTTATAAATTAATCATAATCATTATGAAACATTTCCATACAATGCTTTTATTTGTGATAACTTTGGAGATTTTTTAAAATGTTTACATTAATTCCATTATTTACCAACACATCTAAAACTTTTTATGGTATAAATTGTATTTCACATTAAATATGAATTTTTAAAAATTTTTTCTATTATAAATTGAATTTATTTAATTCAAAACATACTCTCATTAGACACTTAGAAACAATATTCTCTCTAGAATATCATGTTAAAATAAACAAATTCCATTAAATCAAAAAATGATACAAATTTTCATTAACAATAATATTATAAAAATTAACCATTAACACCTATATTTTATATCATATTATATATAGAGAGTAATTTTATAAAAATAATATTTTATTCTCTAAAATATTCCACTATTTGGAGTTGTAATCATATCCATTATATTTTAACAAATAATAAGGATAATATATTTTATTCCAAATAAAATATTTTTAACCTTATCTAGTTTTCAAGAATGTTATATAATTTGATCTATAATAAAAAAATGTATAAAAAACCATCTCATTTATTTATAAAAAAAAACATTTTAAAATAACACCTCCAATATCATAAGATAGATAAAACATGAAAATTAATAACCTTTATTATGATCTAATAGAGATTTAAAGTAATCCACAACATCTAAATCCTTGATATAACAACATTTTGGTCATTACTCGAATGAATAATTTATGCTTTATCATATACTCTTGATCAATTTGAACTCCAGTACAAATTTAAAACACTTGTATAATATATATTTATTATAATACTCCCTTAAAAAACAGAATAATTGAATTTATAACATTAATACCCAATAAAGACTCTATAATAATGTTCATGAAGCCTTTTATGAATTATGTAAAACTCACACTTTATTGACTAGGTTCACCATAATGGAATCACTTCCCCCTTTATAAGCACTATATTAGGTTTTAATGTATACAGATGACTATTTAACTGTGTGATATTATTCTTCCATCTTAAACATTTACCAATTTTTACTATCAACAAAACACTTGAGGATGAACCACCCATGACCTTATTATATATCTAAAATATATTGATGAAATCTGGTAAAATTTTATTGAAATCATTCATGACGAATTTTCCAATTAATTAAAGGAATCTTTATAAAAATTATTCTCAAATAAAGTATTTATCTAGATCAATCCTTAATTTAGATCCCATTCTCTATAAGTACATGACTTACCCAATAAAATAAAGTACATGAGTGGATACTGAAGTTCCATCAACCATCATTCATTAAAAAACTTCCATTAAATCCTTATAAATATCATGTGTTTTCTATTCCAGATAGATTATTTTTAGGCTTTTTATCATTTTGAACATGTTTATGTTTTCATATTGTTTTTGAAACTTATATCCCATGTACACAAGAATTATAGTAGATAAATCATACTAATTATTAAAATTCTTTTCATAAGTATCTAGATCCATTTATTGAATGACTTCACCAATAAGATATTAAATAAGGGGTTTAATTAACATATAAAAATTTACATCTTTTTTATGAACAATTCTTAAATATCATTACCATTGTAAGATTTTTTTTCAATAAGGTTCTCCTTTTATATGATCGATCAAAAATTTATATTTGATGGTTTTGATTCTATTTTATCTACAACATAATATTTTATCAGATGGAAACTTATAAATTAAATCATATCCTTTAGTTTTTCAAGATCCACATTTCATTAAGATTTGATAAAAATTTAGCATTTTTATTAAAATTTATCTTTATTGGTTGCACATCATGCTAATCATAACAAATATGAGTCCTACATATTTGTGTGGAAAATTCTTTCCCCAATCCCTCAGATGGATAAACCCAACTCTATTCCCAATGTATCACAACCTTTTGGTTTTTCCAGCTTAGTTTAACCTATAGAATATGAAAAATAAGGCCATTTATATCATAGGGTCACCCATAAATTTGTTTACATACACAATATAACCCATTGTAACCCATATTTATCATGAAAATATATAGTTGGATGATCGAGGTCATGACAAGTGTTTCTTTAGAAGTGATATTACACATTGGTATTTAAAGGGGATTTAAATATATATACAATCAAATCCAATTTATTTTCATTACATGAAGTAATAAATATAATGATTTAGTTTTGGATCCCTAGTCCTTCCACAACATCAATATATTAAAATAATATTTATGTGTAACTCTAAACACAACTCATATCTTATGTTACTGTCTTAAATTAAAATCCAATTATATTTGTATGTATCCAAATGAATCACATTCATAAGGTACATAAAAACTTTTATTTTAAAGTCTTAGAATCATATTAAATAAAAAACCCCATAAGTTTTTATATGGTTTGATAATTATTCAACCCTCACTTTTCGAAACAAGGCATTAACCCCCATTAGAGTCAATAGTCTAACCCTAAGTCCCATTACCCATTGTTCAATACTCAAGAGATAATTCAATTAAATAATAATTAGAGATCCTAATATGAAAAAACTATAATTAACCTTTTAATAAAAAATAGTAACTCATTAATAAGATAGAGTCAAGGTAGATGAAAAATAAATCAGTTATCATACCCAACATGTGACTCCTAAATTTTTTGTATGATAATTTAAAGAAGTAGTTTAAATTTATATAAACTAAAACATACAAAAAATTATATTATAATATATATATGAATAATTTATTGAATAATAAAAAATAAATGAATATTTCAAAAATTTATACATGAGATAAACATATATGAACAATTCATAAAATAAAAACCTATAATTAAACATGCTTTATAAAGATTCCATAAAATAAATAAATATGAAAACATCAAATTTATTTTATCATGAAAACTTTTGTATTATTAATTTACATGGAATTTAATATGTGATAATTCATATTTAATAAATAAGATATTTAAAAAACATTTATAATAATATAAAAATTTCATATTTTAACTAAACAATTCTCATAAAATAGATATAACATACTTTTAAAAAAGGACTTTGAATATAAACATTTTATATTCATATTTATGTACTATTTGCAAGTCATTATAAAATCATATATTTTAAAGGTATTTTATAATTTATAAAAATTTTATAAATTAGTAACCATGTAAATCAACTTTAAACCATGATTGAATCTACCCAAATATTGTTTGAAATTTTTTTGACAACTTTATAAAAATTATTTTTTGTTTAATTTTTTGAAGACCAAAACATTCAACTATGGCATAGTCGAACTCTATAAACTATTATGGATAGATCATATATTAAAATATACAAGATATAATGTGTCCATTTTTGGTTCTATGGTCAAACCAAAACCATGTCCTTTTTGGAAGTTGTTTTGTCTTTCCCAATGTATTATGAGTATATCATTTAGATGTAAGACTGTTGTCACAATGGAAAGGTCTCATTTTGAGCGTCTATGGAATATTATATCTATTTTATGATATTCTATTTTCTGGAATCTTTTCGATATTATTTTTTCTTAAACTATGACATGTACATATAACTTTGATAAAACCATTCCCACTATAGATTACTATTTTTCCCATGGTTTGAAAATTTATATGACCCATGAATTTTTTAAAACTAAATACACCATTGTTCTGGAAATTATCATTTTTATAGTATTTTAATCCATTAAAAAGATATAAAGGAATTATAATTTTATATGATCCTATTAAAGGGTTTTAGAGGGGATAAAACATATCCAAACATAGTGGAAAATATGAACCAAAACATATAAAATCGTAGGACCTCTATATTTTTTGGACCAAATAAAATGAGATGAAGAAGAAAATAACTTTTATCTATTTATTTGAATATTTTAATCTAATAACCATGATATTGATAGTTATTACTGCGAATAATCCAATAAAATACTTCCTCCTAGGGTATCTACATGCTGGGAGAATCTCAAAACACTTTGGAAGAATCCTCTCTTTATCATGGTTTACTAGAACAATGTTTTAAATAGAAAGTGGGATAAAAAGATATATATATATATTATACTTGAGGATAAATAAAATCATAATGATTACCACAAATAAAAAACCAAAAACCTCCTTATAATGATATCCAAGTCCTCTCCTTGGAAATCAATCATTCAACTTTTAAAGAGAAATGATTCATTAACATTTTATAAGTTACAATGTTTATAACTAAGGAATATTCATTTGTGGTTAATTTTTTAACATTTTTAAAAATAAATTTTATTTTTCCAACTCTTTAGATTATCATCATATGATAATAAAACCAATTATGATAACTTCGGTATGGAAAAGAGGATTAGACAATGCATTATCACATAATACAAAGTCATTTATACACGGGACCATGACATGGTGAAATTTAATTTATTATGTTCTATTACAATACAAACCATGATGAGGTCTAAAACAATATGTCATGGTGTGTAATTTTGAATACATCTTCACCAATCAAGTAAATCATAATTATTGCGAACGAGTCATCACCATAATAACAAAAATCATCACGGGAATGGGTTATCATCGATTCCATAATAAAGTTTAATAATAAATTACTTTAGAGACATTGTTTTTTCCTTATTAGACTTTGGAATATAACTAATGTTTTTTTTCTAACCCTAATAGTGATATAACACCTGATTCTGTGGCTTAGTGTGCCTAAAATTAATTTTATAAACATATTAAATATATTTTATATTATGTGTTCTCGGTTTCTTAAATAAAATGAGATAACTCTTAAAAATAATTTATGATAAAAAATATGAGACCATAATTGAATCCAGAATATGAGGTTTACCCTAAGTGTGACCTGAAATTTTTAGGTGCGGGATGATCAAATAAAGCAATCATTGGTTGTATGTTCAGTGGTTTAATTAAATAATGAATTTAATTATGTTACTAATTGGAATAATTATGGACCACTCTATAAATATCATATTATTTCAGATCTATATTGTTAGTCACATAACCCAAAGGTCATTTAGAAGATTCTCTTACACCCTCTATTTGGAGAATTAAAATAAGACAATGACGAAATTCTGGATCCAGGAAAATTGAAAAATAATGAATGCATCGAATTCTCTAATTCCCTGGTGAGCATGTTTTTCATCCAGAAATGAAACAATTTTACCTAGGATTCATAATTTGTTTTATCCAATTTATAAAAATATTGAGTATGATCATCATTTTCTCTGGATATCCATTAAATCAATCTTCTGCATGTGCCTATGTACCAGTTTTCAATTGATTCTTCTGTTTTCTCACCACTAAGCATCCCAATTTGTGTTTTTGGACAATAATGTTTGGAAAAATATTAATTTACTGTTATATTTTGTATTTATCTAAATAATCATTCATCTTAGTCATCATTGAACAACGAGGTTTCAATTAATCATTACTGAGCGGGACCAACCACGATTAGACCGCATGAATCATGGTATATTTCTGTATCGTGAATAGTTTGGAGAATCATGGATTCTATATGAGGATTCATGGGTTTTTGGCTGATAGATTCATGGATCTGGGTTTTGAAGTGGGATTTTGTGAGGAACGAGGGATTAATCAGGCCCGTACAACATTGAGAGGGTAGATTGGAATCTAATTTTTGGAAACCAGATGGACAAAAATGATGGTCTTAGGTGATAAACATATATTTTGGGTGGCATAGATTCAAGACACGTGGAGGGGAATCCATATATAGTACACCGGAAAGTAGATATGGAGCTATATGAAAATCCTAACTACACACAGTGTAGTTTGGAGGAACAGACAATATGTAGGGCCCTGGTTTTGGCGACTAGGGTTTTAGGTAAGAAATGTATCATAGACTGAGTGGGACCCCACATGTTTTGTAACTTGTGTACTGGTGACCTAGCATGTACTCCAAGAGTACACATGCCTGGGAACATACATGAACATGTCATATACTAGAACACATCCAGGGTACACGAACATGGACCAAAGGACCCATGTTAAACCTTTTTTTGTGAGGATAAGACATGTAACAGAGAACAAAATCATGGGAAACATTACACAGACACAACTTGTAGCAAAATGAGAACATCGAGTGGCTGAGGAAGGCCGTTTAGTCCCATTAAATACCATGTAGGGCTGTATGGGTAGTGATCTATTTATCTATATGTACATGAATATGTAGCAAAATGAGAACACATGTAGTGTGGGTCCCTTGCACAACATGTAGCCATTATTAATTTTAAATAACCCTTTAACATTCATATATGCATTGTTTTGAATCATATTTTAGCCCATGAGTAGCCTATCCTGATTGTTTTTTCAAGTAGAGTGTGATAGTGTCATTTATAGTGAATTTTGAGATACGATGTGAGGTGTTCCAGATGTGATTATTCTTTAGGAGAAACTCAATCATGAAAATGATTAGGGAAGGATCATTATAGTGGTACCCCATGATAGACTTAGGAGCGAGTCCTCTACCTACTGAGTGGTACACCCCATATAGTGATAGGGTGTGGGTCCTCTATCTAATGAGTGGTACCCGCTATCACGTTAGGGTGAAGGTCCTCTGTCTACTGAGTGTTACCTCCTATGGCATTAGGGTGTGGTTTCATTATATATTGATTGGTACCCCTAATAAAATTAGGGAGTCAGTCATCTATCTACTAAGTGGAACCACCATGAAGTACTAGGGAACAAGCCCTCTATCTAGCAATTTGTACCCCTAGAAGATAGGGCATATTCCCCCCTTACCCTGAGTTGTACCCCATATAGAATTTGGGCATGGGTCTTCTCTCTAAGGAGTGGATCATCTTGGGAGAAGGTCCTATACTTTAAGGATGTCCCCCTATATTTTATGGCATAATGGAGATACGTGGGCCCACCATTGTTATTACTATCTTTCTTTAGGTTGAACTATCTATTCGTATCATGTATCTTATTTATCCCTATCCAGATTTTGGGGAATCCTACTAGGTTTGTATATAATCACCACTACATGGTATTTTCTCATATGTCTTGTGTCTTATGTAGATGAAAGACATGTCAATGATTATTATAGATGAGCACATGGATACCTGGTTCACTTGACTGTGTATAGTAGTCAAGGATTGGTGATTTGAATTAGGGCTCTCTTGGCATTTACTTTCCCTATTCTTTTAGGATGTGACATCTTTCTAGTTGGGAATGTATTTTCCCCTTTTCTTTTCAGTTTACACTATCATAACCTTGTACTCCCTAGTGGTTTTAAATTCATGTTTTATTATCTATATTTTTTATATTTTATTTTCATTCCTTATTTATTCTATATGGAAATTGTTGGGTTTGTGAGTATATGTATATTATGTCAAGACCTACTATATTAGTAATGTATTTTGGTGCTTGTTTCCACTCCCTGAACTATTAAGGCGAGATTGGGGTAGTTGTGGCTCTAGCCCCACTGGGTTAAATCATGAAACATTGGTATCAAAGATGGTTTTTTCTTTCTTATTGTGTTACGAGTAATCCCATTACAAGTATTAGGTTTGGATTTTATGGAAATAGTGTTAAATCAAGAATTTGAATAAACCTATACTAGTTTCAAATTGATTATTTGGTTTTCTTACCCTCAAACAACCCAATTTATATCTATTGGTAAATGGAGTTGGTCCAATGATTGTTTCAACTTTTATCTTTCACATTTATCTAAATCTGTCTTTTTGTTAATCGTCATTGGACCATGGGGTCATGATTATTCATTTTTAGGCAGGACTAATCACAATTGGACCCTCCGATTCATGGTGGATTTGTGTATGAGGATTGATTTGGAAAATTAGAAATTTTTTTAGAGGGTTCATCGGTTAAGGATGATATCTTAAGGGATACAATATCTAAAATGGTATTTATCATAGAAATATCGATGAAAGAAGAACATATGATGTTCTGAGGGTGAATTAGGATTCGATTTTCGTTCACTGGATTGAAAAAAATGACGGTCAGAGGTGATATCCATCGATTTTGTGCAGAATAAAGGAAATATCTTCATTGGAGGAGATAGATATTCAATTACAGTGAATATATCTATATTTTTATGAAAATCATGACTACATGTTGTGTAGTTTGGAAAAAAACACATCATGTAGGAACCTGGCTGTGACAAATATGGGTTTGGGTGAGAAAAGTATCACACACCATGTGGGACCCCACATGTTTTATGCCCCATGTTCAGGTGAACCAATTTTTACATTGGGTGTACACAAACATTGGTATGGCCAGGCACAAATCATGTAATGACACAAAACCAAGGTACACAGACATGGTTCAAAGGACATGAGTAGGACCCAATACAGTAGGGGATGTTGTGAAGGAGAGTAAATAGACATGGGAAACTTTACACTAACATGTCCAGGAGCACATGTTTGAGCTTTCGTGGCTGAGTCTAGTCATGTAGTCCCCTTACATGCCATATGGGAATACATGGGAAGAATGTCATAAATCTATAAAACACAACTAGGCAGTGGACCCAGACCACACACCACATTGGTCCCCATACACATGACACAGCCCTTCTTCCTTTTTGAGGAACCTTATACATCTTATATATACTTTTTTGGACACATATTTTGTCTCGTGAGTAGACTATCCTTAGTGTTTTTTACATAGAACATGATGGTGGTCTTCGTAGTGTATTTTTAGATACTATAAATGGTGTTCTGAGTGTAATGTTTCTTTAGGAAGTACTTTATGGTGTAAGTGATCATGGTAAGATCATTAGAGTGACCCCCTGATGGACAAGGACATGGGTATTTTATCTACTAAGTGGTACCCCCTATGGGGTTAGGGTGCAGGTCCTATATCCACTATGTGTACACCTATATCATTAGGATGCGAGTCCTATATCAACTAAGTGGTACCCTCCCTCCTCTATGGTGTTATGGTTCAGTTTCTCTATCTGTTGATTGGTACCCCGTATGGTGTTATTGTACGGGTCCACTATCTATTGAGTGGTACCCACTTTTTGAACATTGGTATAATTCCTCAATCCACCAAGTTTTACCTTCTAATCAAATAGGGAGAAGGTCCTATTTACACTGAGTGGTACCCCCTATGGCATTAGGGTGCAATTCCCCTCTATAATGAGTGGAACCCCAATCAAATATGGAATGGGTACTCTTCTTAGAAGTTTTTCTCCCTAATATATGTAGAATATAGGAAAATCATGGTACCTCCTCATTCTTACTCCTATGGGAAGACACACGAGATGATAGACTTTGACAATGGACCTTTGGAACTGTTGGATCTCTTTTCCTGGGCAGGTTTGTGATATGTAGATCTCATTTATCTCTTGTATGGTCTTAATTTTTCAAATATATATATATGAAACCATGTCATTGGATTTTTTACTCTCTTTATTTGGGTTGAACTATCTATTACTATCATCTCTCTTACTGCTCCCCCATCATATTTTAGGGCATCTTATTGTGTATATATATTCTCACCCCTACATGGGATTTTCCCACACCTGTGATGTTGTATGCATATGATGGACTGGTCAGTGGTGATTATATAGCAGAATAGAGACAACCTTTACACTTCACCACTATGGTGGTCAGAACATGAAGATTTTGATCTGGGCTCTCTCAACATTTAATATTACAGTATTTTCAGGTAGGTATATCTTTCTAGTTGGGTGTGTACTATTTCACTTTTATCTTCTATTTACACTATCATAAACTTATACTCCCTAGAGGTTTTACAAGCATGATTTATTATCTAGATGTTGCATATTTTATTTTTATTCCACTACAATTCTGTATGGAGATGATCACATGTATCTGTATAGGTACATTAGATAAAGGCCTCCCATATTTGATTATCCTTTCAGTACTTATCGCCACCCCTGGACTATGGAGGCAGGCTTGGGGTATTTACTACTTGAGCCTCGTGGGGTCGGTTCATGACTATCACTATAATAATAAATATCTTTAGGGTGAATATTTTATCACATATGTCACAATAAATGTGAATAAGATATCACTATAACAACCATTGGTAAACCATGTATCTCCATTACATAACTAATAACACAATGAATAGGATATTACTATTCACATAATAAATAGTATAGTGAATTATTTATGACTATATGTATTAAAATTTTCAGAAATGAATGGATAATCAAAAAAAGTATATTCATTTGTGAGCGTGATAAAAAACAATCACAAGAAATGAAAAAATCTAGGGTGAATGGTTTATCACATAGTAAATTTTTCTAACTAATATTAGTCAATCAACTTGCTACCCATACACATTAAATTGTACACCTCGAACACATATATCATGATTGATCCTTCATTGGAAATAATTTCAATCCCAAATAACAACCTACCTCACAAAGGATATAATAATGTGAGTATTAGCCACATAAATTTCACCAAGTCCAATTTAATACTACCATATCTTATATATATTGTCTATATTGATAAGGAATAATCCATAATTCCTTAAAAGGATCCCTAAATTAAATAATAAGAAATGAAACCCCTCACATGTTCCAATACCAATGTAACTCTACACTCTCTTGGGGAATCATGTGATGAAAATGTGAATTTAAGGGATAAACCCTGACATGATGGTTTACACCATCCTACAGTCTATCCAAGTGTTCACTATGATATATTTTTAGACAGTATGCCATGGTAGATCATGCATTGTATTATCATGTTATGTGATAATGTGCTGGTTTACATATTCTGCTACTCCAAGTTCTATCATTCTTGTTTGCTCATCCAACGATTAATAATTTAAGGTGTATAAACATCTTTCATTATCATCTAAACATTAATAGATCAATATGATAATTAATATGTACATTTCACGTTTTGAATTATTGAATAATGATTATAAAATGAACCATTCACTACAGAAAACAATAATTTAATGATTTTTTTAAAACTACACTGTCATTAAATTTAGCGAAATTTTTTAGGAAACATCCCTCATTTGGTGACATTTCCTCAGAAAATCAAAAAATTATCAACCTTCCTTAAAAATGTCACTAAATTAGGGATTTTTTTAAAGAAACATAGTTAAAAGTATATATATTTATATTGATCATTTCTCCACTTGGATGTAAATATATATTTATATATATTTGTATATATAAACATAGACACACATATATAAACATATATATAAAAATATATATCTTTATAAATATATAAACACACACACGGACATATATATTTACATATAAAAACACACATATAGTTTAAATTTAGTCACATGTTTAAGAAAACATGGCTATTTTAGTGATATTTTTTCCAGTGTTTTAAAACCTCACTGGTTATATAAGTATATATATGTATGTATGTAAAGATACACACATATATATTTATACACAAACACACACATATAAACATATATATACTAATATAAACATACAATATATATATGATATATATATAATATAAAACACACACATATATATAATCATAAAATAGTATCATATATATAAGCATATATATACTATAATATAAATTTATAATTATAATTATATATATGCATGCATACACATATATATTTTCAGAAACACAGACAAATATGTATATATATATATATATATATATATATAAACACACACACATATAAATGTATATATAAACATATAATATATATATATTTATAATACACACACACACACACAGAGAGATATATATATATATATTAACATATATATAATAAAAAAAATATACATATAAACATAAAATATAAACACACACACATATATATAATCAGGAAATATAAAATATAAAAAATTAAATAGAAATAGATAAACATATACATATTAATATATTAATATTAAATATATTAATTTTTTAAAAAACGAGCATAAAAATGGTATGAATTTTTGAAAAAATATCAAAGATATATCTCAATGGGAGTGGTAGGTTTCCATACAATGGTGGAGGATATCGGTTAAGGTATCGGTTTGGGGGGGGGGGTAACAACTGAAATTTAAAAATAAAAATAGAATTTTATTTAGTGGAAAAGCATAAACAGATTATTAATTTTGGAAAAAAATATCAATGACGTCCCGTAATGGGTGGGGGAGGGTTCCATAAGTAGACATAGGGGAGCAAGTGGGTAATGGGTTTTGGGGGGTGGGGGCACTGAAAAATAATTAAAGAGAATTTATTTTTTAATTTTTTTACCTGGAAAAATCTAAAAAAATTATAATTGAATTTTTTAAGAATATATGATCTTAAAAAATTATAAATTTAATAAAAATACCTAAATTTTTTATAAAGGTCTCAAAATTAGGTTTCGTTTACTATAGTTCTATAAAACAATGCTAAATGAGGTGTCAATAAATTATTGACATTTATAAACATCTCTAAATTAGTGACATTTAGAAACATTTCTAAAAAATTATGAATTTCTCAAAAATTACTAATGTTTTTTAGAAATGCTACTAAATGAGGTCTCATTTAATTAAATTTAAAAATTATGGTAAATGAAGTGTTTTTAATTAGCGACGATTATAAATGTAGAAATTTTGTGTAACCTCATTTTGCAATGTTTTTCCCGAGACGTTAGTAAATGAATTAATGATATTTTGAAATGTCGCTAAGAAAAAAATGTCACTAATTGACATTTTTTACATTGATTAATGTAGGTCAACCATTTAAGGTTATTAGAGGCATATACAAACTAATTTGATCCTTATGAAAGTGTGTGTGATTGTTAGAACTTCTCAAGGACATAATAATCAAGATATTGATTCTTTGATTCCTTTAAACTCAAGGTTCTAGGAAACCATGGCTTAAGAGATATTATTCCTAAGCATTAGAAGATTCCTATGACTTTTGGAAACCCTAGAAAGGTGAAACTGATAGTTACTCCTTAGATATATTAATTAATCTAATGTGATGCTTGAATATACCAAATCATCAAGGTGTAAGGCCCATCATTATTATTGATTTTATTATTATTTCCAAATATATAAATGGAACCTAGTAGTTTTTAGGTTTTGAAATTTATTTCCACATCATTTATGATAAATTACATCCCCCTAAAACCCCTTAGTTTAATAAAATCCAAATTATCAATTTTGGTTTGATTTTTGAATGAATGAAGAAAATGAAAAATAGGATTTTCAAGGAACCACTATATAACTTGAAAAAAAAACTATTTTGGTTCTTTATTTTAGATTTCCCTGACACAGTTCACACTAAAATAGGTATTTATGTTCTTATTTTTGATTGAACACACCATAGTACTTACAAAATTTGTGTTATAGATGAAGATAAAAAATCATGAAAATCAATGTATCTTTTTCAATTTCATGATGTCATGGTCAACCGATCTTTGTGATGTGATTATTATTCCCCACTATGACTATCCATGACATATTGGATATATCTAAGATATTCTAGACTTATAAATCATTAAAAAAATTCCTCTAAATGGCTTGAAAAAAATTCCATGTTCATGGAACATAACATGAAAATAATTATAACCTCCCTAAAACCACATCCCAAAACAAAAACCTGAATTAAAATGAAAAGAATTATTTTTCAAATATGAAATATATTCATTTAAATATTTTTTTTGTTTTTATATAATAATATTCTATAGGATCACCATGAATAGGTAGGGGTTTTCCATGCAATCGTGTGACCCAAAAAAACATTTATCAGGTTGTGGTCCAAGCCATTTCAATTCAATCTTAATTAAAAATAAGTTTTTTTAAATTACCAAAACAAAAAACATTGGAATGATCTCTTTGACCCAAACTAGAATATAATGGGATTCTTTAAGTTGAACAAATTTTTTTGGTAGATGAGATCTATGTTCAAACTGGATTTACTAGGTAAATAATTTATACAATGTTTATATATTAAAATAAGGTGTAATAAAAGAGTGTTTATATATATTTAGTATTTTTTCATAAATTAAAATATGGAAATATTTATTTTAAATAATTATTAGTAAATTTATTTAAAACATTCAAAAAAAATTTGGAAGATATTATTAAGATTTAACTATACCCATATATGAGATTTTTAAATTATGTAAAATATTTAAATAATTTATGAATTTTTTTATATTTTTATAACTATTTTTTAAAAGTATATTAAAATATTGGAATCTATTCATATTTTATTCATGTAAATGTCAATTTGAAAATTTTATATTGAATAAAATTGAATTTTTCAAGTCATGACCTATGTCATTGCTATTTAAGAAAAATTGGTGAAATTTGTTTTTTTTGATTTCGAGTGATTTTGAGGAGGAAAATGTTAATTTATTTTTTCAGAAGATATTAGATAATTTTTTGGCTACTCTATTGCTCCCAAAAAAGGATTTTTACCCTAGGATAGATGTTTGGTGAAATTATAATCCATTATAATTTGTTCCAAATATTTAATATTTAATTAATTAAATATTATTTATTTATGCATGTACTTTTTTTGATATATTCTATTCAGAGCATCATATCTAAATTATAACTTCACTTTTGAGTCTACAATGGAGGGTTTTTCCTAGGAGGGGCATAACCACGTGTCAGGTGCTGGTTCGAGCCCGGGCACCCTTTATTCTCTCTCTTCATTTTCATTTTTATTTTCATTTTTATTTTTATTTTTATTTTCTATTTTTTACTTTATTTTTCTTTCCTTACATTGCATGTTTCTTACTCCACCAATTTGGGGATTCCATTGAATGAGAGAGAGGAGAGTGATATGAGAGGAATAAGAGAGGGGGATAATATGGAGAGAGAGAGAAGAAGGTGCTGCCGCGGAGCTTGGGTTATAATGGATCATTGTGCGAGTGCTATGGAATGAAAATCAGATTCGAGATTCCGTGGTTTTCACCCATAAGTAGTCTCATTTTTATGTTTCAACCATATATAATATTTGTTTAGTTGTTTTAAGTTTTTATCTTGTTTCTCAGTTTTTAAGGACCCATTAAAGGTTTATTGGGTGGTTTTTGGGTGAATCATGGAGTTTCAGGGAATCAAGAGGGATTTTAGTTTAGGAAATATCAATCACACGTTGTGTGGTTTGATGAAAACACATTCTATGTTCTTCATGTTCATGGAATATAATGTTTTTATAATTAAATTCAATTTACTTTAAGTACAACTCATGTAGTAGTACTTGACCATGTACTTGGTAATGTAGCCATGTGAATGGGAAGTTATAGTCGGGGAAGTACATTCTAGGTACTCATGGTACACATCATGTAGTTTTATATGCACATGTTGCTATGTACATGGGTTGATGTATGTCTGAGGTCAGAATCTATGTAATTAGAGTACACGACATGTAGTAATACTTGTCCATGTGGCCATGCACTTGGGCAGACAACATGTGTGCCGGGGCATAATTGTGTATTAGTAAATGGGTAGACCCCAAATGTTTCATATCTATGAAGAATTACATGTCTAGGTGTACCTTTGAGAGTACACACCATGTACTTTTCTAGTAAAGGGTTTTTGGGAGTCTTTTCACCTCGGAGTAAGAATTTGACTTGTGAGTAGACCATTTTGAGTATTTTTCTTCTTAGATTGCAGTGGTGGAGGCCATTTTGCATTTAGAGACAATTGGATGGTTTTTTGGACTAATAGTTTTTTTGGAGGATTTATTGAGACTGCGGATTAACATAAATTGATATTAAATCATATTTGAAGAATCTTAATCATATTAGAAAAATACATCTCTAAGGATTATAATAGTTTTGGGTCTTTAGAATCGTGGAAAAAAATCTTATCACATGGTTAAAGATATTCAATTTTTCCCAAAAATATATTTCCCTTTAGAACTTCTACTTAAAACCATTATTAATAACTTGGTGAAAGTAAACATAAGATAGGGGTGAACCCAGATTCTGGCTAATGGTGACTGAATCCATTCATGCCAAAATATTTTGGAAACTTTTTTAGTTGAAAATCCCTTTAAAAATAATGAATACCCAGAATATTTGGAATTTTTTTCTTCAAAAGGAATTTTTTTAAACAAGAAAAATAAACATCAAAGGAAGGATGGTCATGAAAGATAACAAATCCATTCATGCTAAACATTCTTTTTTTCATCATAAATAGATAAATAATTATCTCGATTAGAAAATGATAATAAGATTCAATTTTAAAAACAATTTTGTTTAAATTGTAAGAAATGGGTAAATTTTTTTTTAATTATCATAGGATAATATTATTACATTTTTTGGTGTTAAGGAACAAAGATTTCTAAACAAAGAGGGAGATAAAGTCAGATTTTTTTTAAAAAACACCTTCTTAATTTTATTAAGTACAGAAGTGTGGAAATATGGTAATAATAATTTAATATATCAGGAAAATAAATTGGATAAGAAAAATAATGTGTGTTATTTAAATATGGATCATAATATTTCATCAATAAAGCATAATTATAAACAATCCTGATAAACATTGAGATTTTTGAAATAAACTCTTACCTCTTGGTAACATTGAATCATACTCCCCAGGTAAAAAATGAAAATAATTATTTTTTTAAATTTCATAAAATTAAAAATATTAATGACATAAAATTTTAATAGTGATTTTATACACATCTTATAATAATATAGTTTTATAACATACCTTGTGTCTCAAAGAAGAATTTTTTTTGACAAAATTACTTTACCGATTTGGTACCTTTTGAAACATAAAATCTATGAAAGAAAGATCCTAAAATGGATATGTAAATAGCAATAAATTTAAGTATAATAATTATAGAATAGATACATGGGATGTATAAGAACAACATATAATAAAATAAGAGGTGAACATGGCTCATGTCTCATTGAAAATAAAATTGAGATGAGAAACCATTACATTAAGTCTTGAATTTCTTCATACATGTTAAAACATACTGTATAATAAATATAAGTTTATTATAAATAACAAAAAAATATTATTATATATAAAACCATATATTTTTTATGACTTTATATTACAAATTTATTAAAAAATCCATGTTAATGTTATATTTTGGGTAATATCTACTTTGTTTTTCATATTTGTTATGGCTTGTTATTCTGGATCCTCTTCAATAGATAATTATTAAATTATTTAAATAATGTAAAAATGATTTGAATATCATATATATTAATTATATAAATATTTATAATAATCTATAATGTATATAAATATGAAATGTAATACACTGTTCATGGTGATGGTAATCCATATGTATTCATGAACTCTGCTTCTGTTTTATTATCATATTGAAATTATGAAAGTAAATGACAAGTAGTTATATATATATATATATATTATCATCATAGAAGAATTATTATTTCATATATATCATATAATTTCACAAAACCCATATTAATTTCATTTCATGAATATTGTTAACAAATCACACCACTTTGAGGATGCGGTATTCGACACATCTACAAATGAAGTTATCTTATTAACAGAAAATGGCAATCATGAAGGTATGTATTATATAATAATTAAATAAGAATAAATAAATAATAAATATCAAATATTTTATATAAAAATATAGTGTCTATCATAATTCTATCCCATGATAGGTGGTAAAGAAAAAACGAACAACATCATTTTATGAGGTGGTAGTTCATTGTACACAAAAAAAATATGTTCATTACCCATTAGATGGAAATTTGTATAAGTTTAGTTATAAACATTAGAAAAAAATATAAGTATATTTATGATAATTATTTTATTATATAATCATGTCATAATAGTGGTTTAGAGGGTAGAGTTTGAAAATAAAACTAAAGACTTTGAGGAAGGATGTTGCATCTTCTTTGGGTAACTCCTTTTAGTTTTCACCCAAAGGCTTCTTGGGATGGATATATGCCCCAATTTAGGATTATAGGATGAATTTATGGTTTTTTTATCTTAGTTGAGAATATTTTTTGTGATCAAAATGTCTTGAGAGGCTCGAATAAATGGAAGGGGTGAGTACCTTTTTATATTGGAGGAGTAGTGAAATTTTTGTAAATTTTTGGAATGGGAATTTCACCCACATTTTTCCCATTTAAAGTGGATAAAATAATAGTATAAAATATATAAAATTTAGTGTAAGTTATAAATATAATAAAGAAATGTATTTTTGGTAATTTTATATGTCATGTTTGGCCTTAAGATTAAAGTTTAGTCCCTTCTTAACGAAAGTTTCCTCTTAATCGTTGTAATTAATTTTATTCACTTTCAGTAATATTTTTGTAGAAACTAATTTGAAATTATTAGAAATAAAAAATTCTTATTATTACAAATATTTAATCCATTTTTTCAATTTAAATTCACTAAAGTGGTAGAAATTAATTTAAAATTTCTCCAGTAGATGAGATGACAAAGCAGGTTTTTAAAGTAAAAATGTTCAAAAGTTTTCTATTTTTTTTAAATTAAATGTAAAATTTCTTAAAATTAAATAAATTTGATTAAATGATATAAAATTTATCTCATTATACTATAAAACCAAATTAAAACATCATTTACCTATATAAATAAATTAGATGAAAAAGTAGTTTTGAATTAAAATTTAGTGCTTTCACTATTCATTAGAAAATGAAACTTGTCCTAAAAATACAAACAATTAACCCAATGTAAATTTTGATATTCCAATTCAAAAAATGAATTTTATTTTTTCTAATAATTATAATAATATTGTAAAAATTTTTATTTAAAATGGTTCTTCTATTAAAAGGCTATAAAAATACCATTTAGAAAAATATATGTTTTTATTCAAATAATTATATTCATTCTTATCTTATACGTATAAAATATATTGAATGAACATAAGAAATATTTATTGAATACATAATGTACAAATTTGTTTTTGAAAAAATGAATAAATATTTGGGTTTTCTAAATTTATTGAGATAAAATTGTGTTCGTACAGAAAAAATATTTTTCTTAAAAAGTATTTTTTTATTTCAAATAGATCTTACATTAACTTATACTAATTTATTACCAAATGGTATATTTTATATTCATTTTTAATTATTATTTTAAAATTTTAGTTATTATTATTCATAACTTCCATTCCGGTGGCTAGGTGGTATCTATAATTATATTTTAATAATAATATTTATAGTATATTATTGTTTGATAAAAAATACACCTTTCATGAAAAAAAAGATTTAAAAGGAACAAAGTATTGTTTGTATTGAAAGAAAAATATAGTGCTTTATATTACAAATTCAAATATATGTGTTGTGTATAGTGCACGATTAGCATGGTTTTCCATATAATGCAAGACACAATTATTGTTTTCGTTTAACGAAAGAAATATTCAGTGTTGAAAAATATCTAAATATTAAATTTTTTGAAAAAAATCCACATAATGTATGGGTGTTACATTATACCCCCTTAAAATTAATCTCACCCTCAATATTCATCTTGGATATCAAATGTTTAATACATGAATGTTCATTTCATAGAAACCCACATCGTAAAAATGAATACTAAAATTTCCTTTTAAAAATGAATGTTGTAACCATAATGGTTACCTAATGTTACTCATTACTAGGTTTTGTAATAGGAGAATGTAGGTGTAAAATAAAAAAAATAGACATGAAAAGGAAAACTAACCTTCATGTTTTGATGGAGAGTGATAGAGAACTTGGTCATAAGAAAGTTAACAATCATAAATTCATAATTCTTTGATGATCTAAGGGGACATTTGATTTATTTGAAAAGAAGGTACATGGAAAAAATTCTTAGTTTCAAGAAAATTTTCCTAAAGTTGAAGAATTTTAATGATAATAAATTATTAAAATATTTCATTATATTTCATAAACACAATCTCAATATTTCATTTTTCATTGATCAACTCCCACTTCATCAATTATTCTATGTAATTAAGGTGAACATTTTATTATTGAAGCATTACTAGATTTTCAGATCCATAAATAGAATTATAGGTCATTCCATCCATATTTAGTTAACATCACAATAAGAAAGGTTATCATGGTTTATCTAATAATCCTATATCCTCTTATAGTGAGATAATAATATAATTTCTTAATCCTCATCTGAAGTTTAACTTAAAACATTCCATAAAGGGTAAAACTTTTAACTCTTATGAAAGATTAAAATCCAAAACATTTGGGTTAAGGTAATTAAATTATTTGAAAATTGATCACCTATATATATACATCATAAATTAGTTATTTGTTTTCACATTCCAAACATGAAAATACCTTCATTTTATATTCTCATGAAACATGGAAATAACTTAAATTACCATAAATGGGTTTTTAAAACATGCATTCATTCTTATTCAATATACAACTAGATATACTATTTAAATCCAAGAAGTTTTAAAATTCATCCAAGATAAAATAGATCACTTTTTTAACAAATCATTAATTTGTTATAAGGTCATTGATACTATCCAATTTAATTAATCCAAATAAATCACCCCTTTTTCCGTGGAAAAAAAATTATAAACATCTTGAAAAAATTAATGGTAATATTACCTATATCAAAATATCCCTCCCATAATTCTTCCTCAAAATTCATCAAATCCATTTAAATACTTGAGGAAAATCTGATAATGAGAATAGTTATATATATTTCATGATTCGTATAAAATATTCATTGAATTCCAAAATATATAAACATCAATCATATAACATTATTATTAAACCAATACTTATATTTCACAGTATTATTACTTAATACCACATACCTAGAATATGAAAAATTATTCATGTCTTAGAGTTCCTCAATTTAATCATGATTCTTAAGTTTATGGTAAAAAAATTAGGAAGAATATCCCATACCTTTCATCTGTCATTTATTCTCTCTTTATTATTAAAAGTATAACCAATACTGATACCAACTTCTTGATTCTATTAATGATATTTAAAATTAGGTCATTAATTGTTTAATTCTGTTAATTTTCTCATCTAGAACATTAAATGTTAACTAGGTTTCTTCTAGTTCCCTCAACTACCTAAAACTAGAAAGAACAAAGTTAGAAACACTTATCATATCATGAAACCACATAATCCTGAAACATTACTTAGAAGATATATAAATCATGATAAATTATTTAATATATGACCCATTAGGTTTATCCTAGGTTATTCATATTCATATTTTCTTTAAATCCTTCATGATGATTTGTAAATAATTTTTTAAATTTCCAAAGCATAACCCCCAGTAGTGTCAAACTAGGAGTCCAACAAGGCCTGTTGTCATGCACCAGTTCCCAATCAAGTCTTTCTCAGTATGAATTCTTCTAGTTTATTACCCATTTTTAAATCTCTTCCAAAACCACAACCACTTTTTGTATACTGAAAGAATTTATTTATAGAAAATCACCCACTCAATCCTGTACAAAAATTACAGGACATTTTTCTAAACATTAAATCATCATTAGATATATCCTCATAGACATCCATTGATAAATCCATATAAATATACCTAGTGATCTTAATAATGTTTTCTCATCCTAATGTACAATGTTTTACTAAACCTTATCTTTGGTACTAACTATATTGACTAGGCTTAACATCCAGGAATAATATATCATTTTAGATAAATATTCTGAACATTAAAAAATATATATGCTCTGGGACCATAATAGTTTAGTGTCTTTGTAATTTTATAATGAAATAATATAACTCGATGAATGATATTCAATGTTTCACATAAATATCTTCCCATTTAGTAATTCTACTTTAAAACATCATTCATAACCTGGTGAAAGGAAAAATAATAAATGTGTGGAATTATATTCTTAGTAAGGGTTAGGACATGAGTTAAATATTTATAACATGAGCATAAGGGTATGAGAACATGATAATAACATTTGAAGATGATACCCTACATATCATATATAATTTTCAGGATTCATGTCGTAAATATTACAAGTTAATAAGTCATGAATCTTAAGAAAATAAAGATAATAATTCTTGATAGAATAACACAGTAATAAGACATAGAATTTTTGGAAAAGACATAAGCGTATAAAATGATTTTCATGGTAGTCAAGGAATTTATACCAAGGCTATTTTGGTAATATGGGTTCACTCCACATACCATATTGGATATAATTTCTTCACTCCCATGATCATATTAGTAGTCATGTTTTACACTCAAGATCATCTTATTTGTCAAGGTTCACTCCCAATACTATATTAGTTGAAAAAGTCCTTTACTGAACCGAGTTCACTACCCATTCTGGCCAGGTATATCTCATGAAATATAAATATTATCCAATGAATTAGAGGGAGATATAGGTACCACCCATCTCATAATGAAATCATACATATGTGTTCCACTAGATTATAAACATTCATTATTTCAAAACCCTTGAAACTAAATATGTATTATAAACATGTAATCTTAACATAATTTCTTTTAAAAGATATCAATTTTGTAATCATTTCATCAAAGCGTAACCCATGAAATGAAGCAATTTGAATAAGCATTTAACACATGAATTTGAAAATGGATTCATAAACATATAACCCATGATATATTAATGTGTTTCATAAACATATAAAACATGAAAGAGAAATGAGTTTCATAAACATATAACCCATTAAAAAGAAATGAGTTTTATAGTGAAATAAATCGTGAAATAGAAATTGGTTTCATAAACATCATGCCATCAAAACATAAACCATTTAGTGAAAGAATACAAATATAACATTTGGATAATTTCCATAAAAATCTATCAATAACACTAATATATGTCATCATAAATTGAAAATAATTTTGACATATCATTCTAAAACATTTCTTGAGGAAAATATGATTTCTTCTTTGAAAATTTATTTTTAAAACATGAAACCTTTTAGTGACCATTTTCATTGAATTTTGTTAAAAACATTTAAAGGAATCTAGAATACCATTTTTCATAAAAAAATAAAATAATATTTAAAACATTTTGAAAACCCTTTTGTTTTAAACCATATAAAATAATCTTCAAAACACTTTAAAAACATTTTTAATTGAAAAAATATAAAATAATATTGAAAACATATTGAATTTTTTTATTTGAAAATAATTTGACTACTTATAAAAGAAAATTTTAAATAATGTAAAGCCTTTTTGTTTAAATAATCCTTCTGAAAACATAAAATGATAAATTTTAAAAATAATTTTAAACACTTTTTAAAACATAAATATTTTTTTTAGAAAAATAACTATTTTAAAATACCTTTTAAAAAAATGAATTATCTTAATATTTGGATTTTTTTCTTAAAAGTATTTTTTAAACCTGAAAAGGATGCTTCAAAGGTAGGATGATCATAGTAGAAAATAAATCCATCAATTTCAAATAATTCTTTTTCACCATAAAATTTTTAAAAAAGTATCTCGATCAAAAAAATGAAAAGATGATTCACCTTTAGAAAGCCTTTTTTTAAATAGTAAAAAATAGATAATAATTTGATTTAATGATCATTGGATAATATTATTACAATTTTGAAAACAGTTTTAGAAAACATTCTTTTTTAGGACCACATATTTTTGATAGAAGAGGGAGATAAAATCAGTTGTTTTTTAAAAACACTTTCATGATTATCTTAAGTACCAAAGAGTGAAAAAATTGTAATAATACATGAAGATATAATGACTAACCATAATAGAATAAAATTAATGAGTTTTATTGAAATATGTATCATAATATTTCATCAATGATGTCATAATAATAAATAACCCTGATAAACAATGAGATTGTTGAAATAAAATCTTACCTCTTTGTATATTTGAATCATACTCCCCATGTAAGAAAATAACATTACAGTACGATTAAAATATCATGAAAAATAAGACTAATTCAATAACATGTTAATGATTAGTTTATAAACTATATTGATGAATATAGGTGCATAACGTGGCATTTGTATCAAAGAAGGAAAATTGAGACAAAATTACTTTACAAATTTGGTAACTTTTAAAATATAAAACTCATGAAAGAAAGACCAGAGAATGGATATTTAAATATACAAAAGTTTATGTACAATAATCATACAATAAATCAATTTGAAGTATAAAAACCACATATAAGAGTGTAATATGTTTACATGACTCGTGTCTCATAGAAAATAAAAGCGAGATGAGAAAAACCTTACATTAAGTCTTTACATTATTCATACATGTTAAAACCACCTGTATAATAAATATAATTTTATAATAAATCTACCAAAGAACCATATTATTATATCTAATACCATATATTATTTTAGATGACTTTATATTACCCATTTAATAACAATTCTATGTCAATGTTATGTTTTGGGTAATATCCACTTTGTTTTTTATATATGTTTGGCTTGTTATTATTGATACTCATACATAGGTCAATATTTACTTATTTATTTAATTCAAAAAATGATTTCAATATAATATATTTTATGTATATATATATTTATAATAATATATAATAATTTATAATTTATATAAATATTAAATGGAATACAGCATTAATAGAGATAGTAAGCCGAACTACACATGAATGTTGTTTCTGTTTTATTACCGTATAGAAAGTAATAAATTAAATGAATCATATGTATGGGTATATAAATATGTATAAATATAATTAAAGTATCATTATTGTTTCATATATATCATAGAATTTCACTAAACCCACCCTCAATACATTCCACACCAATTTTGAATGAATCATATTACTTTGAGGAAGTAGTAGTACACACATCCGCAAATGAAGTTACCATAATTAAAAAAATGAAAATAATGATGGTATGTTTTATTTAATACTTATAAAAAGAAAATATACACCATAAATATAATAAATATTATATATAAACGTAGTTTACATAATAATTACTACCTATGAGAGGTGGTAGTGGAAAAACGAACAACATTGTTTCTTGAGGTCATAGTTCACCGTACACAAAAAAATATAAGCACGTTAACCATTAGATGGAAGTGTGTGTAAGTGTCGGTATAACCATTATAATATAAATATATAAATATATTTAGTGTACTTATGTTATTATACTCTCATGAAATAGAAAAATTTTAGGTGGTGGATAATGAAAATAAAATATAGTTTGAGGGATGATATTACCTCTTATTTGGTAACTCCTTTTGGTTTACATAAAATGGATTCCTTTTATGGATTTATAAGAAAAGGTAGGATTCAAGGATTAATTTAAATTTTTTTAATATTATTTGAACAAATCTTGAGTGAGAAAATGTTATTTATAAGTGTGAATAAGTTAGAGGGGTGAGTTCATTTTTATACTTGAAGAGGAGTGACATTTTGTAAAAATTTGGAAAAGGAATTCCACTCACGTTTTTACCATTTCATGTGGATATAATAATTTAAAAAATTAGATAAAATGGAGAAAAAATTCTAAATTTAAAGATAAAATGGATTTATGATAGGTTTATAGGTCATTTTGAGCCTTAATTTTAAGGTTTAGTCCCTTATTAAGATAATTTTCCTCTTAATCCCTATAATTAATTTTAATTACATTCAATGATATATTGGGTAAGAAATATGTTCAAAATATTAGAAATTATAAATCATTATGATTCCAAATATGGAATCTATTTCTCTAAATTCTATTAACTTAAGTGGTATAAATTAATTTAAAAATAATCCCACAGATAAGATGACAAAACATGTTTTTAATGTAAAAATTATCAAAAGATTTCTATGTTTTCAAATAAAAATTCAATGTGAAATTGTTTCAAATGACCTACATTGGTTAAATGATATGGAAAATATGTTTGGGATTAAAATTATGTGTTTTTACAATTTATTAACCAATGGAACTTCTCAGAAAAATAAAAAAATTCATCCAAGTTAAATTTTTATATCCTGCTTCCAAAAATGAATATTATTTTGTCATATAAAAATTATAAAATATTCAAAAATTATATTTAAAATGGGTTCAACATTAAAACGTGTTAAAATTACCTTTTATAAAAATCCATCTTTTTATTCATAAAATTGGATTTATTATTATCTTATACCTATCAAATTTATTGGATGAGTATCTTAATTGAATATATAGTACATAAATTTTATTTTAAACATTAATAAAAATTTTATTGTTTAATTTAATGATATATAATTGTGTTTTTACATAAACAATATATTTCATAAGAAAGAAATTTTTTTATTTTCAAATTGTTCTTACATTAACTTATACAAATTTTTAACTAGAGGGTTAATTTTATATACATGTATAAGTAAAATTTTCATAATTTAGTTAATATTATTTGTAACTTTCATTAAAAAGGCTAGGTGGTTGCTATAATAGTATTTTAATAATAATATTTATAGTATATTTTATTTTGGTAAAAACTCAAGCTTTGTGAAATAAAAGATATCAATGGAACTCGGTATTATGTGTAATACAAGACAAAAATAGTGTTGTGTGTACCACAATAAAATCTATGTGATGCATGTAGTGCAAGAGTAACCTAGTGTTGTGTATAACACAAGGCAAACATAGTATTTTCATACAAAAAAGATATATTCAGTGTTGAAAAATATCTAAAAAATTAAATTTATTAACAAACATTCACAATAACTCAAGGTGTTATAGGATTCCTTTGAGGTTTTTGTTCTATAATCCATTTTGGGGTTGGGTTGTGAGTTTTGAGGCTCGTGTCAGGGTGGGCGCTTATTGATCACCATTTCATGATGATTCTAGCCGAGTTTTCTTGTGATTATTTTGATATATATTTTTAGAGGAGGGATATATTTTATTCTTGGATGGTATCGTTAGTTTGGTTGTTGGAGGTTCTGGTCCGATTTCTTGAGGATGGGTCTAGAAGGGGTCTTCATGGTGGTTTGACATCATTGGATGTTAAGTACGAATGGGTTCTGTTGAGAAGTGTTTGAGATAGGTTCGAGGTACCTTTTATAAGGAATTACATCATGAGAAAGGTGTTTCTTAAGGTTTCCCTTGGAGGAAAGGTGCTTCTTGAATATTCCCTTATAGGAAGGTGTTTTGTGGGTATTAGTTTGGAGTCTATCCATCGATCCTTTGAGGGGACTTGGAATGAGGTTTGATTTTGCTGGAGAAACCTTTTATAGGGTGTCCTTCCCGAGATGCGGTTTACTAGAGGAGTAACTTTTAGGGGTTCCTATTATGTTGAGGATATGTGAACCGTTGTGGTTTTCCTTTGTTTGGTTGGTCAATGAGTAGACTGGGACTAGTTCAGTGGTTCTAGTTAGAGGGTGTGGTGATTAGCTAACCCTATTTTTTTAGCCATGACCTGGAAGTTTGAGGTTGTTCTTTTTCAGGAGTAATGAGGGAGGATACATTAGGGATATTATTGAACCAGGGTAATGCCCTGATATTGATTCTTCTGATCTTCTCTATTAGAAAGTTGGTAACTGTGGGGTGTGCCTTGGTATCTAATAGACGATCTAGATGAGTGAATCCCACTTAGCTTATATGTTTTCCATAAGCTAGGGTTATTTGAATATGAAGGATATTTCACTCCATAGTACCTAGTTTTATGTGGGTTATGAGGCATAGTTAGGCAGTCATATGATGTGTTGATAAGATTCTTCAACCAGTTGGTTTTTTAGGACATCTATGTGTGGTAGTATACTCTCGATGTTGAGAGGGGGTCCCTACCACTAGTTATGATAATACAATTGGAGTCCTAGTTACCGGTAGAAACACTCAATGTTTTAACACATACCCCACTAATTAAGATTTATTTATAATTAAATATATGCATATGTTTTTAAATTTTATTATAATAAATCATGTGTATAAATTAATATATTAGCATATTTATGTATAAATTTACTTTTTAACATATAAAATAAATTTTTATTATTCATTTTATTTAATGTAAAAAATTATCAATTTTTTACCTTATTAAAATGAATTCATATATATATATATAACTTTTATATATACATATTTGTGTGTATTAACAAAGAAACACACACACACACACACATATATATAAATGAAAGTTATTAAATATTATATTTAAATAAATATAATTTTGTTTGTATATATCACAAATTTTAAGATATATACAATTAAATAAAAAAGTCATTAGATCTAAAAAATATACATAACATAGTGGTAAAGAGAATTCATTTTCATTAGGGTGGCCCTGAGATTGAATCCAAGAATGCACAATTATTCAGTGTAGCCTTCTAGTGCTGAGAAAGGGAGGAAAGAGCCTGATGGAGGATGAGTTGTGGAAATAGTTGATAAAGTGGGTTATAGGAACTGAGAAAGGGGGTCACGGGTTCATGAAAAACAAATTTTTTCCATATTTGTTAACAAAAAATTTTTGTATTATTAAAAGACACCCATTAATAGTGCTAAAAAATAAATTTTAAACGAACACTTTAACAATGATAAAAAAATCATAGTTAAAGGAACCCTTTTACATTTCTAAAAAAGAACTCATAAAAGGTGCATTTAACAACTCTTTTTTAGCACTGTTGAAGACCCCCTTTTAACATCCCTCTCAATATTAGTAATTTCAAAGAGCTGTTAAAACCCTTTAATTGTGTTATTAAATAACTTATTTTCAGTAATTCTAGGATTATATCCTAGCGGATAGAATGTTCTATTTTTCCATATGTTTGAATTTGGAGCTCCTTTTTTATTATGAATATGAACTTGATGTTGTGGTTGTGTGAGATAAACTTCCTAATTTCTCTAGATGGGGATAACAAAAGGGTATATTACCTGTGAGTGTCAGACTAGGAACTAATGATTTCAATTTTCCTTTTACATTATCCCTTTATGTTTCATTTCTATATTTTATTTATCTTATTATTCGGTGTAACATTTTTCTAGGATTGAAATGAGGAATGTTACATACACTTATTATCATATGAGATTTTAGGACCATTGATAGGGGTGGCCTTATGATATTTATTTATCACCCCTTCCACATTAACCTTAGTGTATATATAAACCCTTTGTATGATTTCAGGCTGAACATGGTGTAGCAGATCGAGAAGAGGCCATGTGTTTGTTGTTCAAGAGGAGCTGCACTATTGGAGTCTAAGGATTGTGTTGGAGCTTTTCAGCCATCATGGAGACCATGTATGGGGTTCAACTCTGAGTGGTTGTAGAGACTAGTGTATTTATTATAATTTATTTTATTATGTATGTCACTAAACAAGTGGCTGACCATTGCCTTTATGATTTTTCAATGAGACTGTATGAAACATTCCATTTATTCCATTTATTTCATTTATTTATTTATACATACTCTAATGTTCAGGGATGAAAGTAGGACTAGTTTATTTCCCCTGTTATCTCACATTAATATGAGGGAGTAATATCTTAGTTTTATACTTTTAGGACCTCTATACTATTTAATAGCCTCTAGTATACAAGGAAGCTAACATGAGGCCTTTTTCCAAGCCGGATCAGGTGATGGGTTGGGCTGACCAATGCCAGTTATTGACAGTTCATGTTTAATAATTTTTATATTATAAAGAGTTTATAATTTTTTAATAATTTTTCCTATAATAATATATTATGTATAAATTTAAGAATATTATAATTATTTATTATTATTACCAACTTTATTTATCATGAATATAAATGTAATATTAGTAATTTATGTATTCTCTACATTAAATTTGATAAATTTCTGTTTTAGTTATCATATATGCATTTACGATGTTACATGCTAGGAATGGTAAATAATTTAGTTTTCTTATACCATTAATCTAAAATATTCTAGGTTTTGAGGTTTAATTTAAAGATGAATTATATCTTATTGACATTTGGTGTTATAATTATAATGGAATTGATGTCACACTTGAGTAAAGAATCTTGTGTAGAGGGAGTCTAAGTTAAACTGCTCACTGGATAGGGAGGTTAGGCTCTGTATAGAAATGTTGGGGTTGGCTACCTATTAATAAATACATATACTTAAGAGGATTATTGATTTCATGTGATTCTAAGTGATTACATGAAAGGGTTTTATCTACTATATACATAGGATTCATTTGGATATGTTTAAATATTAGTTGGATTTTAAATTGGGATAGTAATAGAAGCAATGAGTTGTGTAAATAGTTATATATAAATTTAGTTTTAACATATTTATTTGGGAGGAAATAATTGGAATTCTAAAAATATTCATTATATGTATGAATACATTTTAAGGAAATTACATGGGATAAGATGTTGAAATTGAATCCCATTTAAAATACTATGTGTCAGACTCCTTCCAAAACAAACACTTTTTAAGACCAAAATCATCCAATTAGGTTGGTTTATACCAAATCCCCATAAGAATGAAAGGGAAATTATAAAAGTTAGAGTAATCACTTTGTGATTAAAAATTATTATAATTTATTCAAAAAGTGGATATATATACATATGTGAATAATATATAAATTAAAATAAGGTTTTAAATATATTGATTAAACATAAGACTACCTAAGTAATTTTCAGCCACCACTCATATACTCAATATGATTGTGTTTTTCAGTGACATTGAGAGTTTGAAGGTTTTATTTAATCCTTGTAATGGATATGAAATTAATTCATAACTCATTATTTGAATTTTTCAAAAAAATGTTTGAGTTCAATAAATGAATTTTATATACCCTAAATGTTTTTAGGATAGTTGAATTGGGAGTATAATATCTTTGAATTGGTTCTATATTGATAGTAAAAATGGGTAAAAGTTAAAACCTAAAGAAGAAATCCTATTTGAAGGTTAAAAAGTCAATGTCATAATACACAATCCATGTTTTTGAAACCTAAAACAATATTCAAGAATGAGGGAATATATATCAATATAATATAATTTCCCATAATACTTGAAGGGTTTTTTAAAACCTCATAGAGAGTATAGATCAGTTATTAATGTTATATAAATAAATTTGATAATTTTGAAAGTTATATAAAACAAAATGTATATTTTAATTTTTTTAAATATACAAGAGTTAAATATTATGGTATGAATTAATTGAGATTGTATTTTTAATTAAAATATATTTTAAAAGGACACAACTATGAATATTGGAATGAAAAAGTGTACTTCATGCTCAAATGAGTAGAAATAAAGGATGTTTATTTTCATCCTATTTCTCTTTTATGATAAGATAAGTTATCATGGGTTAATAAAGATATTTTATGAAAAATATGAGATTATGGTTCAAAAGACATCGTTTATGATTCATCAAGTTCTAAAACATGTTTGAGAAGAAGATATGGATAAATGAAGTTTTATTTATGATTCAAGAGTTGATCTAATATATTTTCTATAATACTTGGGGAATATTTCCCATAATTAATCTTTTGTATATTTTAAATAATAAAATTTCATTTTAAGAATAATGACCTAAAAACATGGAGTACCATATTATGTATCGTTGGTAAAAAAGTATTTATTAAATATTTCCATTAATGTAAAATAGTGTTATTTCATAATACTAAAGGTCTTTGTGTTTTTATAATGATATTTTCGAGTTAATATTGTTTCTATGAGGCAAGAGATACTTTTTCAATCAAATAAAATATTAGGCAAGTCAAGTTCAAATAAAATGTGACTTAATATCCTAAAAGTGTCAAGGCTATGATGGTTAAGATAAATATAAAGAGTTAATACTAGTTATATTAATGAAATTGGTGTTACTTTTTATCCTAAAGATGTTTAGGATGTGATGGTAATGAATAATGTAATGAGTTATACTAGTAATCAAATTATCCCCAAAAATGTTTAAATTAAAATGTTCTAATATGATAGTAGTGAAATTAGTAGGAGTTATAATTATATAAAATAAGTTAATAACTTCAAAAAATGGATATTTTGATTTAAAGAAGATTAAATATAATGTTCAAAGAGTTTGAAATTAGTAATATGATTCCTATGTTTCACCATTATTAATAAAACATTTTCTAATAGATATTACTCCCTAAAGAATTTTAGTAGGAGGGTTTTAAGAAATGGACACATAGAAATGTGAGAGAAATTATATTGAGAAGTAATGGATTAAAAAAACCCAGAAAAGTGATGCCAACATAAGTCCTATATGATCATTTATAATTTGAGATATTATTTTACATACAATTATTCATGGTTTTATTATAATTATAAATTATTTTAAGAAAATAATATATAACACATTATAAAAAAGGTTTTATCTACATTACCATTCTTTCATATTGGTTTTATATTGTAAGAACCTAGTTGTGTACTGAAGCATAGATCCTTTAAATTTTGGTCTAATTATATATTTTGGACTTAATATGGATGCCAAATGAGTTAGAAGATCTCTTGGGGTTTGCAAAGTTTTTTTTTGGAGTGGGGAACCAAATATTTTTTGAGAAAATACATATGCATGATTAGTTTTAACCATGTGTGGTAGACCACACAGTTTGTTTAATCCTTGAATGGATGGATAATGGGATGGAATAGGGAACATAGTTTGATCTATCCAGATGAGTTGGGCCACACATCTGTTCAAAATGTTGCAAGAAAATTACAGAAGAATTTCAAATGGTTATCGCATGGTTTCTCTAATTGTGCGGTATAACAATGTATGTTCCCCTTCCCATAGATGAATCTTCATGGTTTGTGTATGGTTTGGCCAAACCATGTGGCTGAACCATATAATGGGTAATTGTGGGTGAATTTATAGGGATTCCCTTAAGATATCTTTAAACTGAAACCATTTTTCTATTTTGGTTATCTAGTAGGCAGGGCCTCTATTTCTCCTCCTATTGATTCTTTTTCAAGACTATTTTAGGAATTGGGATAGATCATCCATACTGAGTTTGAATTAACATCCATTCATCTTATTAGATTAGAACCTATTTTTTATGGATTCTTTTTTAATATTAGTTTGCACTTCTTCTTTTCTACGATGCAATTTAGATAGAGGCTCATATGCCTCAATTTCAAGGAATTTATTCCTTCTAAACATATACTCCAATCCTGGCTGAATTAGGGGTTGATACTGGATGAGGGGATTCATATGGGTCAAAGTGAAGTGGCATATAACTTATTCCTCAATTTCCATCATTTTATAAATATTGGTAACTTTGTACTGATCTCATCAAGTGTCATTTTTTAATTTATGGATCATGAATTTAGTCGTTAAGATAAAAAACTAAGGCACATTCCATATATGTGATTCAATATTGGTGGTTACATCTAAAACTCTGACCACCCCAAGTTGGGTGTTATTAAGATCTGGGTATTTAGTGTTTTGAAACCTTTGGGCTACTATTGTAGTGGGTGTGATCTTGACCATTCTAATGATAGGAATCCTTATAATAACTGTCTATTGAATTGAAAATTGGAAAGTACCATTATTTCCTAAAACATGACCCTCCTAATGTAAGTGATTCACTTGATGAATTAAATGAAAATGGAATTATAAATTATCTTTTATATATGTGAATTGTCCTAATGAATATAATTGAATGTGTTGGTTGGATCCCATAACACCCCTTTCCACATATAGATGACGGTAGAAGACTAAACCAAGTAAAGTGAATGTGACATAAATGGATTTATGAAATGGTTTCATGGTCAATTGGCCTTGTCACACTAATGGATGGAAATTACTTGAACCTCATGACATATTAAATGGATTGAGTATTGAATTGACAAATTATTTATATGAATTTATTATAAAGTTCCTAGTTATACAGGTGGACCTTGAAACCATTTTATAGATGGTCATATTTGAGTTAGTTCTTGGATTCATAAGTGAATTCCTTGAGTGCTCATTGACTTCATTTTCATTCAAGGATACTAGTTTACATGGTTGAAACCCACCTTGGAACTTGATCATCTCATATTAGTGGATTCTTAGAATGAAACCCTAGGATCCCTTATTTACTATTACCAGATTCCTTGGATACACTACATAGATCTAGAATTGCTTATATGGACAGGAGGTGCCTTTATTATATCTTTGGGTCAAGCCAAATCTTATCATGTTTTTTCATGGATTTATTCCATAGACATGATCAGATCATAATATAGTAGAATGACTTGGATGATGTTCCTTAGATTAAAATCATAACCCTTTAACCAAGCTGTAGTTACTCCTGATTTGGAGACCCTTGAGGTCTAGGTTTCCTTACTACCATGGAACCCTTATATTATTATTATATTTTTAGGTTTCCTTTTTATATATCAAAACCCTTACTAGTACTATCATGAGTTGATGTCAGTGTTTTATATGCATCACATGAATTAATTACATAAAAAAACATAATTACTAAATGAGTTGGTTACATGTTCAGACTCTAGTCGAGTGCTGATGTAGGTACTTGGGTACTTAAATTACTATAATTCTTTACTTTTATAGAAGAATTCCTTCACAACTTAAGATGATTTACACATATATGATGTTATATAAGATATTGGTGGTGGCCTAATAATATTTATCTCACACCCTATCAGGGCCTCAATTGGTACCTCGGAATACTACATGTATGTAGGTGTTGACGAAGGGAATCATAAGGCTTAAGAAACTTGATTTCTTGTTGTTTTAATATGTAGTTGGTTGAAGATGACTGATATAGATCTTGGGATTCTTGGGATATAATTTTTATTAATTTTTATACTAATGAATAAAATGATTGTATGCTTCTTTGTTTCAATGTTTTATACATCATCATCTTTTTTATGTGATTATCAGTTATTCCAGTTCTTTTAGTTATTGTTATTATTGTCTCTTTCTGATGTACCAAATATTTTATTACATTTATTTCACTATTTAACTTATGTTTTATTACTTATACACTATTCTACACTATGGTAATTAGGTGTTATCCTCCACATAGAATCACCCTAGACTATTGCTGCCAGTCAACATCCCATGGAATATAATGAGATTATGTTAATTCCATGTATCCAACTATGGTCAGGGATCCTCTATGTGGCATCATGTTCTAGGAGGTCACAAAGTGTTACCCTATATTTCCATTCTTAATTAACTATTTAGAGATAATATATTGGATATTAGGAATTCCTAGAACTTGGTAATAAGACATGACTGGGTGTTGTGAATCCTTGTTTGGGTTAAAGGATGAGTTTCTTGAATTATTATTATTTTTATGTTTTTTACCATTACAATTTATATCATTTAACCATTGGGTAGATCAAATGATATGTGGTGTTTTTGATTATTAATCTAATTATGGATCTTATTTCATCCTTGGTCCAATGATATGAGGGAAATTAACATTATTACATGCACAATCATAGGAACCTAGAATTCGTAGGTCATGCATATTAACATGCCATACAGGTGAATTTCACATCATTGAATATATTTATATTCTTGTGATTACTAAATTATATTTTATTTATATATATTCTTATTCTGTTTTGAGTTTTTGATTGAGTGATATACAATTTCAATTAATGAGTTGTTGTGGGCCATCGTGGGTAGGAATGAGTAATTTATCAAATCATGAATTTAATTATAAATAAAAATGGGTGTTAATTATATTGATAAAGAGTATGGGCCATAATTAACAAGGGTAGGAAACTCATTTTAAATTAATCATGGTATATGTACCAGAGAAAATGAAATTTAAGAAGTGAAACTAGACCTTTAATATGGAATTGTAACACGTCCTTGTCCCTCCTTTCCATGTTTGCGAATGGTAAAGGAGTGAACCTAGAAATTAAAGATGAAATGAACTAAATGTATTCCAATAAATGATGAGGCAAGGTACTATTGACCCTTCTTCTACTGGAATCCATTTAACTTATACTTGGGAACTAACCTATACCTAGACTACTAAGAAGGTAGTTGGGGTAGTTTACCATGGTTAGTGAGCACCTGTAAATCTTAATGCCCCACTAGAGATTCTATTTATCTACTTAAAAAATGTTCATAGGCATAATCCTATAATTTGCAGAACAATTCCTCCTTGACGTCCTCATGAATTCTCTAAGAGGGTGTTGATGACCATTCTCTAGACGTGGTGGGCCTTGACCTGCTACTATTACCTTAAGGAGTGAAACTTGTGGTACCGCCTGGTGTACAGAATTTGGACCCTCATTCCCTAGTCTATGAAAGATTCCTATATTCTATGCAGTCCATGCATGGTGCTCCATGATCTGAACCTATGATGGATGATCTAACTTGCATGTTCGAGCAACGCCATCCTTCTACATTCTAGGGAGATAATGATCCAAATGCTATTTAATCATGGCTATAAGCCACCCAATATATCATTGATCATATAAAAATGCATCTATAGATGAGGGGGATTCTTGATGCATACATGATAGATGTTTTGGAGAAGTAATGATGGGATATAGTTACCCAGGATGGTCTCCATCCGGGCATGGTATGAGATGACTTCCAAACTACATTATGCATTCTGTTCATTTTTCAGAAATAGAGATCTGATAGATCCAAAGAGTTTATGTGTCTTGAGAAGGGTTCTATGTCAGTTATGGAGTATTCTATGTATTTCATTGAATTACAGTTCTTTTCACCACTTATAGACGGTGATGAGAATTCATGTGCTAGACACTTTGTGGAAGGGATTCAATATGCCATCTGGACTCAGGTGAATGTATTTTGACAAACTAAATTATCTAAAATACTCAATAAAGCTCTCATCACTGATTATAACTTGAGGGATGGTGATAGTACTGGGAATAGAGTACTTGTGATATGGCATGGAAGTAGTTCTTCTAGCACCAGGAAATATTCCCATGAGGTTTTTTTTTCAGAGAAGTGGAAGCCAAAGTATGCATGTTGGTATCTCCATGGCGTGTCACCAGTGTGGATGAAAGGGGAACATAAATCATCAGTGTGATAGAGACCCTCCAGAGTGATGGTTTTGTGCTTGTATGGATTATATGAAGAGATTATGTTGGACCTTTACATCTGCATCAAGTGGAATAGGATCCGCACCGACTTTACCTTCATGGGAATGTTCTTTTACCCCACATTAGGTGGGGAGTTGCAGTAGCACTGGTAGGGATAGAATAAGAAGAGGTGATGGTCATGATAGCTAAACACTTGATCAACAGAATCACTAGAAGAACAGTTTTGATCATGGTATTATGGATATTTCACATGTCCATCGAACATGTTAGTTGCATGCATTACCACATATACATGAGGATCATGCTACAAGACCATCTACAATTCTAGGTACTATTCTAATGGCCTCCCCTATGTTATTTTCTTTATTTGATATAAGTCATTTACACTCTTCCATCTATATATATATATCATGAAAATTCTTATACAGGAAATATAGTATTACTACGGTGTAATGACATTGTATACATTGTTGGGAGTACAGTTAGAGGGAATACACCAATACAGGGACTACCTCCTTGAGGTAGGCATTCAGACCTTCGTATGGTAAATATTTCTTATTGATATAAATGGAGTATATTTTATTATAAATATGGATCTGTTGGTTCTTTATCATTCATTTGTAGACTACTATCATCGTTGGTTATCAATTACATTACCAAAGGGTAGAAGTTATCAACACAAGGGTTAGTGGGATGTCCAGGATAATAGAGATGGACCAAAGAATCCTGGGGTAGATGGTGTGTCCTCATAGATTTCTAATATCGTCATTGGGGATTATGGGTTTTATCATGATGAATTCCCTCAATTAAAAGATTTTTTCAGGGAAATTTTTCCTAAGTACCTTTCTAACCTACCACTCGAGAGAGATAACTAGACTTTCTGATCGATCTTATTCCAAGAGAAGATCATATGTCCATTCATCCATAAATTATGGAACATACTAAGATCCGAGAGATTAAACAGTAATCAGAGGATCTTTAGGACAATGTTTTTATACAACCTAACACTTAATCATGAGGTTCACACATGATTTTTTCATAGAAGGAGGATGATACCCTTTCTGTATGTGTGAATTACAGATGGTTTAAATAGATTATGGTCAATAACCAATATCCATTTTCTCAAATAGATGATCTCTCTGACCATCCCCATGGAGCTACGGTCTTCTCTAAGACCCAATTCAGTTTAGTTTATCATCAGGTGAAAGTCAAGCTACCAGACATACCTCGTGAAACTTTCTAAAGAATGTATGGTCTGTATGAGTGCCTTGTTATGCCATTTAGTCTTACAAACATTCCAGCCAATTTCATGACACTAATTAATAGGGTGTCCCACCCCTATCTAGATTCCTCTTTCATAGTCTTTGTGGATGAAATCTTGGTGTTCTCTCACACTTGTAGAGACCATACTAAGAAAAATGAGATCATTCAGATTACAATAAGACTACATCAACTTTATGCCAAGATTCATAAGATACACTTCTATATTAAACAGTTTCATTTATTAGGTCATATAAAAATGGAATCAAAAGTATCTGTTGGCCCAAATAAGGTGAGTGATTTGGTGTCATGGGAGAAGGCAAAGAACATGTTTGATATATAGAGTTTTTTGGGGATAGATGGATATTATTGGAATTTCATACATGACTTATCATGAATGGATTCACCTCTTTATTTTATTTTAAAGAAGGGAGTTATGTTCCTATGGTATGAAGATTGTGAGATATACTTTCAGGAGCTCAAATAGAGGTTTGTATCAGCACCAATTCAGAATATTCTAGAGCCAAAAGTGGTTTTATATTATCCTATTATGTATCAAGAATTTTCATATGAGTAGTGGTGATGTAGGGGGATAGATTTATTTCATACAGATATTGGATGTTGAGGCATCATGAGAGAAATTACATGACTCACAACCTCGATCTTGTAGCAATTGTCCATGCCATACATTACTGGAGATAGTATCTATTGGTTGAGTGATTTTTTTTGTATACAGACCACAAGAGACTCAAGTATATCTTTAAGCTATGTGACATTAATTTCATTTTGCGAATATGGGTTGAACATTTTCAGTCCTTCGATTTTGATCTTACCTATTAGATAAGAAAGGGTAATGCAATAACTGATGTGTTGAGTCAAAAAACTCAATCACATGTCATATGAGAAGATAGTGATAATTGTAAATTGATAAAGCTATTTTCCAAGATGAAACTATAGATTTATGATAGTCTCAGGAATTCTTATATCTCAGTCATGATAGATACCTCTTTGCACTTTGTAAAGGTAAAGATAACACAATTATTGGATCCTAAGGTCTTGGTTCTCTGTGAGAGTATTTCCAGATATGGCCCACCTCCAGATTGGTTTCTGGAAAGAGATTACATCCTTCATATATAGGGAAATGTCTTGGTTCCTACATATATGAGAGAGGATTTGATGCTATAGACCCATTCTTCGTAGTGGGTAGTTCATCCAAATACATACAAAATGTATATAGATGAGCGATTCTGGTATTAGTGGGTTGGGTTGAAATGTTAGATAGTAGGCATTATCACTTGGTGTTCCACCTGTCAATAAGTATAGGGGGAGAAATAAAGACCCATAGTCATGTAACTGTTTCTTCCATTCCTAGAATGGAATTGGAATTTTAATTCCATGGAATATTCTGTCTACTTATGAATTTCAAGTAGATGTATTGATTCTATATAGGTTTTCATTGAACGATTCCCCAAATTAGCCAACAACATTCCTATATGAGAGACTTTTTGAGTTGATGAGTTGGAAAGATTGTATGTCTGTGAAAACATATGACTTCATGGGGTCTCTGAAACTATCATTTCATATAAGGATTCTCTCTTTACGTCACTGTTCTGTCAGGGCTTGTAGAATGCTATGCGTACATTGGTACTTCTATGCACGACCTTTCACCCGTAGACTGATGGACAGTTAAAATAACTGATACAAGTTTTATAGGATATTATCCAAGAATGAATAATTGATTTTAGTGGTTCTTGGGAAAAGAATATACCTTTCATAGAGTCCTCCAAAAAAAAACATGTGATGATTCAGATGGATAATTTTGAGGTATTGTACAATATGATGTTTAATTCACCCTTATGTTGGATATAGGTAGGAGAGGCAGTCGTACTAGGTCCTGTCTAGTGTATGAGACATCAGAGCATGTTTAAAAATGTAGGAAGTTTATGGCTACTACTTAATCTAGATAAAAATAATATTCCAATCTCCATTGACAACTCATGGAGTTTTAAGTTGGGGACTATCTTTTCCTATGAGTATCATCCAATTTAGGTAATCGATGCATACAGAGCCATGTGAAGAGATGAAAACTCTTTTTCAGACCATTTTATATTCTAGAGAGAGTTGGGATAATAACCTATTGATTTTTATTACCTCATAGGTACTGTGCCATGAAAGATGTCTTCCACATTTCACATCTTTAACAGTATCATGATGAACCATCACATACTTCTGATCCTGAGGAAGATGAGCTACATGACAATGCTACTTTTGAGGAGTATCCTATACACATCATTGACTAGGGTATGAAGTCTCTTTGAACCCATTGTATCCATCTAGTATGGGTGTTATGGAATCATGATCATGTACAAGATGAGACTTGGGAGTGGGAGGATGCTGTATGTGCCCAAAGGCCAGAGTTCTTCTGAGATGGTGTTTCACCACCATTGGAAGGGGATGTTTAGGATGTGTTCCATCAAGGGAGAAAAAATTTAAGAACCCAATTTTTCAATCATATGGTTATCCTTTAAAATTTGGTTGGATTATTTATTTCAGACCTAATATTGGTTCCTAATGAGTTATGTGAGGTATTAGGGGTGTATGTGGAATTTGTTGGAGCCTAGAACCTGACCATTGGGGAAAACATGCTTATTACATGGTTATTTTAAACCATGTGATATAGTCCACACTTTTTTTTATGTCGTGAGAGGAATTGTAGTGGGATAGAATAGCGTTCATGGCTTGATCTAGCCATCTGATTTGGGCTACATGACCATGCGAAATGTTGTATAAAAATTATAAACAAATTTCACTCCATTAGAGCACAATATCCCAAATAGTGCAACCTAAACATGAATAATCCCTTCCTACTTATTCCCATACATGTTTTGCACATGGTTTGGACAAACCATTTGGAAAAAAAGTGTGAAGGGTAAAAGTGTGTGAATTTATGGTTTTCCACTTAAAATAAATTTAAACTCAAATCATTCTTCTCTTTTGGTTCTCCAACAAACCTAGCCTCCATTTATCCTCCTTCTGAATCTTATTAAAGCTTATACGATGAATTTGGATATATCATCCATCTGGAGTTTGAATCCTCCATTATTCATCTTGTTGGATCCTGATCAGTATGTTGTCAATTCATTTTTAATCTTAAATCATTCTTTATCCTATATACGACATAATTTAGATGCAGAATCATATGTCCCAATTTCAGAGAATTAATCCATTATTCATATCTATTAAATCTAGGCCAAATTAGAGTATGATTCTGTATGAGGTGAGTCATACAAGACTAACGTAGGTCGTCTATATCTCATTCATCAATTTTTGTCATTTTATAAATTTCCATATCTTCATGTTGATTTCATCAGGTGTTTCTTTGTTGAATTCATGTGTCATGATTGCATTCATTCAAAACATTTTCTAAGATCTATTTTATATATGTGATTCATTGTTAGAGATTATTTCCACAAATCTGACCAAGAAAGGTGTTGTTTATATTTGGGTTTCTAGTTTTTTGACACCTTTGATCCACCATTCAGGTGTGTTTGATCTAGACCATTATAATAGTGGTCCTTTTTATAATAATTTTCTATTGAATTAGAAATTGGAAAGTACCATGGTTTACAAACACTTATCTCACCTAAGGTAAGTGCTCCAATTAATGAATTAAATATAAATGAAATATGAAAGTATGTTGTATATATATGTCTTGGACTAATGAATGTAATTGAATGTGTTGGTTGAATCCCATTTCACCCATTTCCACTTATGATGGAAGGTATTAGATTGAACAAACTAATGTGATTATGACATAAATGGATTTATGAAATGGTTTCATGCTCAATTGGCTATCTCACACTAATGAAAGGAAATTTCTTGTACCTAATGATATACATAATGAAATGAGTATTTAATGGAATAATTAATTAAATTAATTGAATGTATTGGGATTAATTTTATATATGGAAGTTGATGAAATTATAGGGATGGTTAGACTCAAGTTAGTTCTTGGTATAGGTCCCCTTTCACAATAGTTTTTCCACAACTGTTGGGAAAATGTACATTGCCATGAATTCTCCCAACGGTTTGGGAAAACAGTTTGGAAAGGGAACTTTGAGGCCAGTTTTCCCAACGGTTTTCCCAAACCATTGGGAAAGGTTCTATATTTCCTAATGGTTTTTGTGCACTTTTCCAAAGGGTATTCCAAAACCATTGGGAAAGGGTCCAAATTTACCAATGGTTTGGGAAACCCATTGGTAAAGGGAAAAGGGAAACTTCTACCAATAGTTTTTTAAAACTTTTGGGAATGGGTACTTTTCAGCCACTTATTCAGAATGGTTTTTCCGAAATGTTGGGAAAGGGTCCAGTTTTCCCAACGGTTTTGGGAAACTGTTCAGAATGGGTGGGTACCTATCCCTATCCCAACAATTTTGAGAACCATTGTGATAGGTAACCTTATTTTTTATGAGTACATTTATCAAATATCATAAAATAAAGAAATATATAAATTATATAAATATATATATCTAAATATATCCACAATGGAAACTATAGGATTGTGGTAAAGTCATTGATATATAACATATAGGTTGTGAGTTCAAACCTCAAGTAGAACTTTTTATATATATACTTATCCCAACAGTTTGTGAAAAAATTTGGGAAAGACCTATAAAAATGGATTGGAAAACCATTGGGAAAGACCTATACCAATGGTTTTCAAACTATTGGGATAGATCATTCCCAACAGGATTCTCCAAACAACTGGGATAGTTCTTTCTTCATTCCAAATCACCCAAAATCTTCCCAATCCATTGCTATAGGCATTACCAACAGTTTGGGGACCATTACCAATGGTTCCAACGTGTTTCTATAGGCAATTTTTCTAGTAGTGTGTCTGATATGACCCAATAGGATCCATTCTATACTATTATAAGATTCTTTGGATACACTCCTTTGATTTATCTTGGATTTTATAGACACAAGATGCCTTAGTTATATCTTTGGGATAAGCCACAACTTATCCGGTTTGACCATGGATGTATTCCTTGGACTTTGTTAGACCATACTATTATTGAATGGCTTGGATGGTGCACCTTGAATTAAACTCTTATCCCTTTAGCATGGTTGTAGTTACTACTGAGTTGGTGACCCTTGAGGTGTAGGATGCCTTTGTTACTACCATTGAACCCTTTTATTATAATAATTATCATTTCAGGTTTCCTGGTTCCACCTTCAAACCATTACTAGTAATATCACGAATTGACGTCAGTGATGACTATGCCTCAAGTGGCTTAATTATAGAAACTAAAACATAATCAATAAATGAAGTTGTTTCATGTTCAGACACCATATAAGGGTTGATGTAGGTACTTGGGTATTTACAATATTATATTTATTTACTTTTATATATGCATTCTAGTACACAATCAGTTTATTTTACATGTATAGGATGTTATAGGAACTATTGGTGGTGTCTTAATAAGATTTATCTTACACACTATATGGTCCTCCATTGGTACCTGAGCAGACTACATGTATACAAGTGTTGACAAAAGGAAGAGTAAGGATTTGGAAACTTGATTGCTTATTGTTTTAGAATGGAGTTGATAACAGATGACTAAGCTAATGCTCAAGATAAAATAGATATATTTTTTATTCCTTTTTTGATACTTTTTTATAGGATTCATGTATGATAATTTTTATCCTTGTTTTCTATCTTTACAGTGACATGAAATATCATCATCATATTTTGAATATGATTATCAGATATTCCAATTATTTCAGTTATTGTTATTCTTGTATCTTTATATTATTCCATCTCTTTACATATATTGATTCTACTATTTACCTTATTATATATTACTTATCCTCTTTCATGAAATCTGATAATGGGGGAATATTATCCCCACAAATACACCCAAGTCCCTTCTGTTTGTTGGAAGCCTCTGACGTTCAGAGATTTGTCCTTGAGACAATGTGGCTGACCATTATTGGGGAACATCTAAGGGGAATCTTGTTTTGTGATGTCACATATATAATGATTAATTGGTAATGTAAATTGGATTATAAATGCCTAAATTTGGTTTATCTCGGACCAATGTCTTTTATGGAGTATCGTAGGCTACGTTGAATAAATAATTCTAGCTTGGGTAGGATTTTGTATCGAGATAGTATATATACACATGAAAGACTCAATTTGTATTATGATTTGGATGATAAACCATATATACCACCTGGATTTTAATATTATATGTATTTGGTATGCTAGTGGTACATACTTTATATTGAATCCCAACACATAATTCTTCATGATATTTAGTTTGATGACCATCATAAAATGATACCTTTGTAACGTAATCCTAGAGGTTTAGCTAATCAGAAGTGTATAAATATGTTTCCGATCATATTATTAGTTTACAGATAACCAATATATGATTTTTACTCTCATATAATGATTATGATATTTGGTCCCTCATTTTCTATACACCGAGGAAATGTGTGGACATTTTTAGATAAGGCACACATGATGTACTTACATTCTTGTATGAGGGGAATGTAATGTTCTCATCCTATTATATGAATTAAATTCAAAATATTACCCAAGATGGTTAGTATACACACATATAATTGAGAACATAATAGTTGGATATACAACATCAATATACGTCAGGACCTATAGACACTCAAAGCCTTGGACCAATGGATTATATGATAATGCATATTTGTATATGATAAAGCTGGTGGAAATAGGTATGAAGATTCATTTGTTTGATATAGATCATAATATTTATCCTTGTATCTTGAGTAGAATTGATGATTTTCTAGTGGCCACACTTTTCTTACAATCATGGTTTCAGGAATTCATAATTGTTATCAACACATAAAAGGACCATGAGGATTCACATTGTGGTTGTATGAAATAGGATTAAGATTAAGAAACATTATGAGATAACAAAAAATAGTTTTAGAAGGTATATGGAAGAATTCCTTTATCAATTTTCCAAATTTTATACACATGATATAAAATATTGTGAAAATGTATGAAAAATGATCAAAAAATGTATTTTGAAAATATCCAAAATGATTTTGGGTCATGATTTTCAATTTTTTTCATATGATGTGACAGAAAGTAAAAGTGTTATAAGTTTTTAAGGATTTTTTTAAGTTTTAGATTGAAAAAAACATTTAAAAAATGGTTAGACTTTGAATATGTGGTTTACAACATGCCATATTTTATCCTTTTGTGCACAACAATATAGAGTAATAACCACATTATTGTAACACCCCAATAATTAAAATACCTTAGAGTTATGAAAACTTTTTTTACATGAATCATTGAAAAAAATGAAATCAATTATATTTTAAAATGTATCATAATGATTTACACATCATAATAATAAAATGTTAAATATCATTAAGGAAGTTACAAAATAATTAAAACCGTAAGAAACTAAAAAACAGTAAAAACATTTTATCATAATTTAATACATATTATTATTGTTTTAATGAATAATTTTATGTGTTACTATATCAATTCATTGAATTAATGGAAATAATATAAATAACTAAATTCAATGGTATGTGAAAAAAATCATTTATTGTTAAAAAGGAACATTTTTTAATTCTTTTGCATTAATTTATATATTATGAATTTTTATCTTAAATAATTAGATTAAACTCTTTTGGATTAATCTATTATTATTTATAAATATATAAAAAATATTTTTATGCACATTTAATTATTAATTGATAATAAAATTAATATAAAATAATTAATGTATTAAAATAAAAGTTTCAAATTTTTTTATCTTATATTTTAATTTAAAATAAAATTTTCTCATATTTAGAAATTTAAATATAATAAAGGGAATAAAAATTTAGATTCATCATATCAAAATTATTTAGAATGGGTCATATTACATTATTAGTAAAAATATAATTACCATGGTAGAAATTTAATTACGATTAATATGGGTAAAATGGGGTAACTTAACCTGGATCAAATTTTAAAAAAATATCATGAAACATAAATGTCATATATATGATATTTTCAGGTGATAAAGTAAAAATCACATGTCTCACCATCCTTTCCTCACCCATCCCACCTATACCCATGTGATTCTATCTTAACCTCAAATATAACATTCTATTCTAATGAAAATTCCCTATTTTTGACCTATAAAAAGGAGATCACATACTCCTACTTTAAATCACACATAATATTTCAATTAGTTAAAAAATAATAATAATTCACCTTTCCAATAATCCTATTGCATGTGTGCTATCCCCTTGTTACAAGAATGTGTCCAAAATATTTCATTTCTAAGAGGCCATCCAAGAGAAGAATGAAGTCCTCAATGTGAGTATGATCCACTCCCCAAATTTTATTCTATATATTTATTCTCAAAGGATATTATAACCATAATAATTTAATTACATAATCTTAATTAGTATAATAAAATTTAATTATATTGATATGACATCCATTATCTTTCTCCAAATTATTCTTTCAGAAAAAGAAAATGGTACTCATGTTATATGAATACTATTGCCTCCATAAACAACATATTTCATTTTTCATCATCAAAATTTATGATTATTTATAAAAATTTATTTGATGAATAGATATTATATCTATGAAATTATTAATATTTTTCAAAGATAAATTATGGATTCTGTTTATGATATTGAAAATAAGTCATCATTATAAACTAAACCATATAAAACGAGTATACCAAGAGGAAAAATAATTTCTTACATATAACTAATAACTTTTTATCCTTACTTGTTCATGAAAATATTCTCAATTATATTTTATTTGTTCAATAAAATATAAATAATATCATTATGCTTATTTAATTAAGATATTCTAATAAAATAACTTTCATACTCAATCATTAGTTATACCATGCTCTTATTTGTGTTGGTTTAACCACATTCATTAATGGGGATATAAATTTTTATCATGGATTTTTACAGAAACATAATCACTAGTATAATATGATTTTAATATTTTAATATTTTTTTCTTGAATAATGGAAATATCAATATTTTATTCATTAATAAGATTCCACTATTGCTGTTTAAAAATTATCGAAACAATATCCTCATTGATTTCATATATGTGAATCATAACTAAAACTCAAATGAAATGAAACTTAAATTTTAAAAATAATTATGGATAATATATGATATTTTCTTAATAAATCATAGAATTATGAATTTTTTATGAGAAAACGAATAGCTATATCTTCATTATGAAACATTTATAAAACAATAAATGTTACCAACACCCGATGATGAAAATAAACAACTAAGTAACTAATAAATATATAATAAATGATTATAATAATATAAAATAAAAGTTAATATATATTAATAAGGCTATTAAATAAGTTATTAATATAAATATGTTTATTATATAAGTGTTTAAAGTGATTTTCTGGAAGTCGAGAGTAAATATAAGGTTTCTTCATCTCAATTTTCTTTCTTTGAGACATACACCATATTCAACACTTGTTTTCTTTCATTTCGAATTATATAATTCACTATGGATAAATTTTTAATACCATTCAAGAAACTAAATAGATTTACAGATCATTATCAAGTAGTAACTCTCATGTTCTTTCAATTAAAAATTACAAAATCTGTAAGGGTCTGTAGTCCCAATTTTATTTCCTTGAGATATATGAAATATTAACCTCTTGTTTTATTTTGTGTGGTATATATACTAACCAATTGATTTATTTTATCATAATTTTCTTTCAATTAAATGGATTTAAGTATCCATCTAATGTTTTATCTTTAATTCACTTTCGAATCAAAAGATACCAAAGTTGCAACTTTTTTTTGTCTTAAATCCACTTAATTGAACCATGTTTTGTATTATTAACCCTTTTCAATTAATATGGAGTACATAATTCCAATTTGAAATATTGTATAGATATACTTTTATTTATTATAATGAAATATTTATATCTATTTTTCTCATTCAAAGGGTTTGGATTCAAATCTTATCAAATCCATAATGGTTTCTCATAACTCAACTTCATTTCCTTGAGTTATGCTGTTTCTTATTGAACTCCATTATTTTATGTTTTATTTTTTATCATATAATTTTATGAAATTATATTTTAACTTTATTTTCAATTTATTTTTATTTCATTATCATGAAATCCTTTCCAAATTATTTTTACTTGGAAGAATATGATATTTGTAAGTGTTATTTGTAACATCCCGAGATTTTATGAAAAATATTCTTTTTAATTTCATTGATGTCTTGTTTTGTATGATACAAAAAAAGGATCTTGTACTACATGCATCCCAGAATTTTCTTGCATTACACGCAATCATGACCTTCCACGATAGCGTGTGTTGTACGCAATATCGAGTTTCACTAAACAATGATATGTTATATAAACTAGTAGTTATGAATATTAATACCCACTTTTTAAAAATTTATAAAGTTTATCTTACAAAATTGACTTAATTTTTGGATTTGGAATATCAAAATTAATCTTGGGTGAATTTTTGGTATTTTTCTGAAAACATTCAATTTTTGATGAATAGTGAAAATACTGGGTTACTATTTAAAAACTGACTTTTTTTTAAATAATAAAAAATTTTTATTAAAATTTATTTTAGGTTGAAATTGATACATAATACCTATATAAGTTTAATGTAATTCAATGGAGTCATTTTATAATAATTTTAGATATATAAAAACTTTATTGAACTTTTCACCGTCTTTTACCCACCTCCTAAGAGAATTTAAAAATTTACATAAAACTTAATTTTACCACTTCTGTGAGTAGAAATTTGAATATTTGAGAGACACGATTAATATCAAGGAGTAAAATGTGGTCAATAAGATCAAAATAATTTTTTGTGAATAGTAACTTTTTAATTTTATTTACCATGGTGAAAAGTAAACAGGGTAATTAAGGGTAAAAATGATATTACTATTTATCTAACACATGTCATAATTCTATTGGAAAAGTATAATTCGACCAAAAACAACCTTAGGAATATAATGTTATCATTTAGGTCCACTTGGATTAGATTAGGACAGTTATTATTATTTTATTTAAAGATGAGTTAAAATAGTTAAAATTAATGATTAATAACTAAATCATTTTTAATATAGGGTTATACATAAGATAAATTCGACTATAAATATTCATTAGAAATTAAAAAATATTTCCTACATCATGGTGTTTTATTTATAATTTTTAGAAATTAAATAATCTAATTTACTTATGACACAATGATGATGATGTAATTACCTTATTAATGAAATATTAACATAATTGTTGTTATAAATACCCAAATAAATGTAATTTTATATTTTTTATGAATTAAAATAATTTTATAGGTTAATATGACATGTTATTATTGAATTAATTAACTTTTTTGGAACTTATAAAGCTATTAGGATTTTCACAAAAATCAAGTACTAAATAGTGTCATAATTGACATACAATAGTTTTTAAAATAAATATTATATTATTAATTCTTATTCTATTCATAAAAATATAAGGTTTGGCAAAATGACTTATATAAGGTTATATATATTAATAATGAACCAATTCGTGTTCGTTTGGCTTATTATAGTATGTCTATTAAGCATATAGTGTTAGAAAACAAAAAGACACGGTAAAAGTTAAATTAATTAACTTAGAGTTAAATCTAAATAATAAGGTAAAAATAGTAACCTAAACATGTATAAAACCTATTGGTTGAGATGATTTAAACCCATCACTACTTTACCTTAGAAATAAATCAATGTGGAACTATTAAAAATCTAATTTGACTTTATTATAAAATAATATTTTATGTTTTTCCTAAGGTGCCCCTCTCTACCCTTATGAAAAGGGAACCCCTTCCCTCTTCTCTTCACACCCTTTTGAGACTTTAAGCTCAGCCAACCCTTTCCAATTACTCTTCTAAACCTCTCTAGTTATATCATAGAGGTTCTGGTCTTCTCAAAAGTCCATCTATAGTGACCTAAAACAAAGTTTAAAAGAGGTGCGTCGAAGAAGGGGTCATCTCTTCTACCGATTCTTTCAAGTTTTCTTTCTTCTTAAACTTATTCTTCTTTAGTTGTTTAATTATAAAGTAATAACATCAGTATCACCAATATACTGATATTTTATTATAAATATGAAACAACCCCATTTTTAGCTTCTATCCATCCTACAGAAAATGAAATCACCCCACGTGCGTACGTACAGAATACCGTCTCCACGTTGTGGTGTAATTTGTTTTTCCACCACCACCTTACTTGGATGGGTATAATGGTGTAATTAATAACTATATATATTTATTATAACATTATACTGATTCTGTGATAATATATCATCCACTCTAATTCAATTCAATAATTATAGGAACGATATCATCGTTTGGGCGTACGTACAGATTACCGTCTCCACGACGCGATGAGATTAATTCTCCATGTTAACCATTCAAGAATGATTATAAAGTATATATAATTAATATTAATGAAATACATGACATGATAAAGCTGTTGGATTTATGTATATATATAGGTAATCTACTTTCTTCCATTCAAGTCAATAAGGAAAGGAAAATAACATTCATGCATACATACATCCTACCGTCTCCATGAACGGTGTATTTCATTTCATTTATATATCTATTATATATATATACTGAATATATATGATATATAAATCATGATTTACATTATGGAAGTATGTAAATCAAGATATAAGTAATAATAATATCAATAACAACAAATCCAAACACATACAACAAATAAAATGATTTTACCCAAAACACTGCTTTAACATGGAACTTACAAAAGAACGGGTAATATAAAGTTATAGGTGAACCATATATGATATCATAAAAATGAAAATGATTCAGTCATAAGTAATTGAAATTATTTAAATCATTATACAGGAGTTTCGGAAACGTATGAAGCATATCAGACCTAAGGTAAGGGATAATTTTGCAAATCTCGTTTTTATCCGAGATTGCTTATGCGTAAGTATTTATCGGGGTTATATTTTTCATCCATTCCAATAAAATGTTTTTCATAAAGTGTTTAATATTCTTCCATGTATGTTTAATGTCATGTTTACCCTTCTTTTACTGTTACTTTGTGTTATGGAATGAATCATTCTTTTGTTTACCATACGAGGAACTCTTTGACTTTTCCGACAAAAGTACGAGGAGAATGTTTTTTAACTTATATGGCTTGAATGGATTTTTTCGGTTTTATAAAGACTTATTTCAATGAATATTACTCTACAAAATTTCATGGTAATTTTCAATAAAATACTTTTCTTTTAAAATTTTGTGGCATTTTGTGAAAAGAAAATGATTTTGAAGGGGAAAGGATATTTTCCTCAAGAATTCATTTCAAGTGTTTTATCAAAAATATTTTCCATCTAAGACGACTTTATTTCATATGTGTATGTTTTTAGTATAATCACTCTATGATTTAAAAGGTTTAAATTTTCTTATGATGAAATTATATCCATTTGTTTCATATGGATTATGTGATGATGGGATGATGTTTATGAAACCCATTTTATTCATTGGATTATGATGAATGATTTATGTTTATATTGTGGAAAGAGTAAGAATTATTTCATTATGAGATGGGTGGGACCTATATGTATCTCCAATGCATTGGGTAAAGATTTATATCTCATGAGATAGACATGGCTAGAATGGTAAGTTAATCCGGTTCAGTGATACAAGACTGGAATGAGGAGTGAACTCGATTCAGAAATAGACTTCTTCCACTAAGATGGTCTTGAAAGCAATGCCTTGGCTACTATGGAAATCATATCATTGCTAAATGGTTTTCCACAATTACATGTTTTACTACCATGCTACTTTATCATTATTTATGTCCCATTATGAAATATTCCTTACGTACTTCCAAGATTTATGTCTTTTCTCAAGATTTTGATGTTTAGATTTTATGTTCATGTTTTTTAATTTCAAATGTTTATGGATTGTTTTATGTTCTCTATGATTACCCTTACTGAGCATTTGAGCTCACCATTTTTAATGTTTTATTTTCCCCAGGATATAAACAAAGGTTTTAGGTAAGAAAATAATAGGGGAAGATCTTTATGGGAGATGTTGAAGATCTTTTACCATGATTAGAAGATTATGTTCCTAGTTTACAAAGACACTAAACTATTAGAGTCCTTGTGTGTTGGTTTTTGTTATGTATTAAGTATTCCACAAAAGTAATGTAATGTCTATATAATTCATGCTTTGGGTCTCTAGAGTTGGTATCAGAGGAATGATTTAGTTAACCTTCAAAATCTAGGATGCAAAAACTTTAGGGAAATCCCTAGAGATATTTCTAAGGTATGTCTAGGGATGTCCCTAAGGTTACGTATAAGTATAGGTTAGATCCCTAGAATTACTATAAAGATATTAGAATTTAACCTAATTTGTTAGATATTGAAGGTAATCCCCCATGATTATGATTTTTTCTTCTCACACTATTCTTTTTGGGTTTTAGAAAATGGCTGGAAATAGGAAGATTCAGGATAATAGAGGATATGGTGGACAATGTAATGATATTCTTCATGAGAACTCAAATAAAATTGGATCTGGAAGTCCACATATCATTATTATTCCTAATCAGCAATCTCATAATATGGTCAATAATATCAACTTTGTTAAGATTCCCAACTCATCTAATAAGAGAAATATGAAGTTTATGATGATCATGGAGGAAAGAAAGTTCAATTTCCCTCATGTAAATCATGTGGGAAGAGGCATCCAGGTGAATGTTTCAATGGAACTGGAAGATGCTCTGGGTGTGGAAAATAAGGACACAAAGCCAGTAATTGTAATGGAAAAGGTTCAGTTAACACCATGGACAAGGATAATGGTATTTCTAAGAGATCAACAATAGTTAAATTCTTTAAATGTGGAATGTACGGGTATTATTCAAACCAATTCCCTAAAGTAAAATCTCATGAAGAGAATCAGCATGGTCATATGGGTAGTATTTATGTGGATGTTGATGAAGAGACTACAAATGATATATGAGATGAAAGAAATGATGAAGCTCAGTCAGTGGTTTAAGAAGGTAGTGGAATGTTTGTATTTTTATCAAGAATAATGTATGGTACTATGGAATAAAGAAAAATCTAAGGATTTTAACACTGTTGTCTTTCCATGAGTTTTTGAAAGTATATGATGAATGGTACCGGTAACCATGAAAGGTTATTCAAATATTTTTTGAAGGTAGATGATATGTGTATAATTAAATGATAAGGAGATAATGAGATGTTTGATAGTATAAATGAGCTCATGACTGGTATAAGGACAAAGTGATATCATGGTTTGAGTATACATAATTTTGGGATTTTGGTATGTGCAAAGAGTTAACTTTTGACAGCATTCATGTTTTCACTAGGGTTCTATGGTTATTCATGTTTCAATAGAATATATGATTAAGGTGTTCACATGTTTGGAATGTGACCAAGAAAATATATCTTATGATATATGGGGGATAAATGATGGTATTCACATGCTCGACATATGAAATTTCTAGTAATTGTTTTTTTATACTATGAGCTTGAAAAGAAGTATTTTGGATATGCCTTAAGATTGGAATGGATTATGTTGGACATAAGTTAGTATTGTTTAAGGCTATAAATATTTTCTATATTATTAATGGAAGGTTATAATAATGTAGTTTTAGAAAAAGGACAACACATATGAGGAACGACAACACGTCACGTCAGACAAGGCTGTGGGAATTGAACCCAGAACTGAAGTGCAACATGCCTTCATCGCCTAACACTGTCCTATAGGAAGTCCCTAGTTAGTAGAAACTAGTTTCATTTTATTAAGTGGTATGATAGATGAAGTATAAGTTCATTTTAGAAACCATATACGATTAATCTCACCATAGATGGACTTATTTATATAACTTTTTCTGACCTTATGTTTGAGATAGATGGAATGACCCACCATTCTATCACATGATTTGCTAACACCTCACGAATGATAAATTAAACATCATTTCTTTAAGAAATGATCTAAAAATTGTTCATGTCAAGAACAACGGTGATATTATACCGAAATAAAGTAAGTATTTCTTCTAATTCAAATTCTTCAACTTAAGGGAAATGATCTTGAAAACTAAAAATGTTGTCCTAGTGCCCTTATATCTGATGAATCAGATGGTACCTTAGATCATCAAAAATTTATGGCTTTGTGATTGTTGGATTTTTAATAGACATGTTCTCTACCACTCTCAATCAGAACATGGTGGTTAGATTTTCTTCCATATCCATATTTTCATTTAAGTTCTCCTATGTGGAAAACCATTGATTTGTGAATTTGGGTAACCATTACGTTTCATACGTCAGTTTTTAAATATAAGTATTGGTATTCCTTTTTACGATGTGGGTTTCTATTAAAGAAACTTTGAAGTAGTAAACCATTTATAATCCCGACGAATTTCGAGGGCGAAATTTATTTTAAGGGGGGTAGAATGTAACACCCTGAGATTTTATGAAAAATATTATTTTTAATTTAATTTATGTCTTGTGTTGTATGCTACACCAAAATGATCTTACACTACACGTATCCCTGACTTTCCTTGCATTACATGCAATCACTACCTTCCATGATAGCGCGTTTTGTACACAATACCAAGTTTCACTAATCAACGATATGTTATATAAACAAGCAGTTATGAATTGTAATAACCAATTTTTAAAATTTTATAAATTTAATATTTCAAAATGGACTTCATTTTTGGATTTAGAATATTGAAATTAGCCTAGGGTGAATTTTTGGTATTTTTCTGAAAACTTTCAATTTTTGATGAAAAGTGAAAACACTATGTTACCATTTAAAAACCGACTTTTTATTTAAATAATTATTTATTTTATTTAAATTTATTTTCAATCAATATTTATACATAATACCTATATTTCTTCAATGTAATTCATTGGAATCATTTTATAATAGTTTTACATATATAAAAATTTTGTTGAACTTTTTACCGTCTTTTACCCACCTCATAGGAGAATTTGAAAATTTACATAAAACTTTATTTCACCGCTTCTGTGAGTGGAGTTTTTAAAATATGAGAGACACGGTTAATATCAAGGAGTAAAATGTGGTTCAATAAGATCAAAATAATTTTTGGTGAATAGTAAGTTTTTACTTTTATTTACCACATTTTAAAGTAAATAGGGTAATTTAGGGTAAAAATGATATTACTATTACCCTAAAACATGCCCTAATTCTATTGTATAAGTATAATTAGAACAAAAAAACCTTAGGAATATAATTTTATCATTTTGGTCCACTTGGATTAGATTAGGACATTTATTATAATTTTATTTAAGGAAGAGTTAAAATAGTTAAAATCAAAGCTTAATAACTAGTACATTTTTAATATAGCGTTATACATAAAATAAATTCGACTATAAATATTCATTAGAAAGATAAAATGATTTAAAAAATAATGATATTTATTTATAATTTTTATACATTATATAATTTAATTTATTTATGACACAATGATGATTCAGTAATTACCTTACTAATGAAATATTTACATAATTGATGTTATAAATACCCAAATAAATGTAATTTAAGAATTTTTATGAATTAAAATAATTTTATAGGTTTATATGACATATTATTATTGATTAAATTAACTGTTTTTTAACAAATCATGTTGTTATGAGTTTCACAAAAATCAAGTACCAAATAGTGTCAAAATTGACATAAAATAGTTTTTAAAACAAATATTATATTATTAATTGTTATTCTATTCCTAAAAATATAAGGCTCTTACAAATGACTTATATAAGGTTATATATATTAATAATAAACCACTTGGGGTTAGTTTGGCTTGTTATAGTAAGTTTATTAACCATATAGTGTAAGAAAACAAAAAGACACAGTAAAAGTTAAATTATTTAACTTAGTGTTAAATCTAAATGATAAGGTTACAATAGTAACCTAAACAAGTCTAAAACCTATTGGTTGAGATTAATTCGACCCATAACTACCTTATATTATAAATAAATCAATTTGGAGCTATTAAAAACCGAATATAACTATATTATAAAATAATATTATATGTTTTTTCTGAAGGTGCCCCTCTCCTCCCTTATAAAAAGGGCACCCCTTCCCTCTCCTATTCACACCCTTTTGAGCCTTTAATCTCGGCCAAAACCTTAAAATTACTCTTATCAACCTCTCTATTTATATCATAGAGGTTCTGGTCTTCTCAAAAGACCAACTGTTGTTCCCTAAGAAGAACTTTAAAAGAGGTGTGTCGAAGAAGAGGTAATCTCTTCTATCGATTCTTTCATGTTTTCTTTCTTCTTCAACTTATTCTTCTTTAGTTGTTTCATTGTAAAGTAATAACATAAGTATCACTAATATACTAATATTTTATTATAAATATGAAACAACCCCATTTTCACCTTCTATCCATCCTACGGAAAATAAAATCACTGCGCGTGCGTACGTACGGAATACCGTCTCCACGCCGTGGTGTAATCAGTTTTTCCACCACCACCTTACTTGGATGGGTATAATGGTGTAAAGAATAACTATATATAGTTATTATAACATCATTATTTTTCTATTATTTTATATCACCCACTCCAATTCAATTCAATAATTATGGGAACAATATCATCGCTCGTGCGTACCTACGGATTATCGTCTCCACGACGCGATGAGATTCATTTTCCATGTTAACCATTCAAGAATGTTTATAAAGAATATATAATGAATATTAATGAAATATATGACATTATAAAGCTACTGTATTTATGTAAATAAATATTCCATCTACTTACTTCCATTCAATTCAATAAGGAAAGGAAAATAGCATTCTTGCAAACGTACGACCTAACGTCTCCATGAATGGTGTATTTCATTTCATTTATATATCTATTATATATATATAATGAATATATATATGATATATAAATCATGATTTAAATTCTGGAAGTAAGTAAATAAAGATATAAGTAATAATAATATCAAGAACAACAAGTCCAAACACGTACGATAAATAAAACGATTTTACCCAAAATGCTGATTTAACATGGAACTTACAAAAGAACAGTTAAGTAATAAGTGAACCACATATGATATCGTAACAATGAATATGATTCTGTAATAAGTCAATGACATTATTGAAGTCATTATACAGGAGGTTTAGATACGTACAAAGCATATCAGTCCTAAGGTAAGAGATAATTTTTCAAATCACATTTTTATCCGAGATTTCTTATATGTAAGTATTTAATGGGGTTATATTTTTCATCCATTACCATAAAATGTTTTTCATAAAGTGTTTAATATTTTTCCATGTATGTTGAATTTCATGTTTAACCCACTTTTAATTTTACTTTTTTTATGGAAGGAATCTTTCTTTTGTTTACTATTGGAGGAACTCTTTGTCTTTTCTGACAAAAGTACGAGTAGAATGTTTTTTTAACTTATATGGAATGAATGGATATTTTCGGTTTTATAACTACTTATTTCAATGAATATTTTTCTAAAAAATTTCATTTTTATTTTATAAAAATACTTTTCTTTTAATTTTTTTTGTCATTTTGTGAAAAGAAAATGATTTTGAATAAGAAAGGATATTTTCCTCAAGAATTAATTTCAAGTGTTTTATCAAAACTATTTTCCATCTAAGATGAATTTATTTCATATGTGTATGTTTCAAGTATAATGTCTATATGATTTACATGGTTTCGTTTTTCTTATAATGAAATGATATCGATTTGTTTTATATGGATTATGTGATGATGAGATGATGTTTATGAAACCCATTTTATTCTTTGGGTTATGATGAATGATTTATGTTTATTTTGTGGCACAAGTAAGAATGATTTAATTATGAGATGGGTGGGACCTATATCTCTCTCCAATGAATTGGTTAATGATTTAAATCTCATGAGATAGACATGGATGGAACAGTAAGTTAATCTGGTTCAGTGATACAAGACTGGATTTAGGAGTAAACTCAATTCAGAAAGGGACTTTGTCCACTAAGATAGTCTTGGATGCAATGCCTTGGCTACTATGGAAATCATATCATTGCTTAATGGTTTTCCACAATTACATGTTTTATTCCCATTATACTTTATCATGATTGATGTCCCTTAATGATATATGCCTTACGTACTTCCAAGATTTATGTCTTTGCTCATGATTTTAATGTTTAGATTTTATGTTCATGTTTCTGCATTCAAATGTTTATGGACTGTTTTATGTTCTCTATGTTTACCCTTACTGAGCATTTGAGCTCACCCTTTTTTATGTATTCTTTTCCTCAGGATATAAAATATGGTTTTAGGTAAGAAAAAACATAGAATATATTTATGGGAGATGTTGAAGATCATTCACCATGATTAGAATATTATGTTCCGAGTTTCCAAAGACACTAAACTATTAGGATCCTTGTGTGTTGGTTTTTGTTATGTATTATGTATTCCGAAAAAGTAATGAAATGTATATGTACGTCAAGATTTGGGTCTCTACATTATTGTTAACTCCACCCCCATTCATTTAGTTATAATATTTATCCTTGAAATTATTTTTATAATATTATTATATTAATTCAAATTAATTTCTCTTAAACTCCCACTTTATTTTGAGTGGAATTATATTTTTAATTCAAAACAAATTATTTAATTATTTATTTATTAACTTAAATATTCTATAGTTGTGAATAATTTATATCCTTTCCAAAAATATAATTCTCTTTCATGTACATAATATTTATTTCCACAAATGTTTTATTGCCTTATTTTGAAACCCAAATATGTATTATCTCTTGTTAAATTTTTTATCTTTAACTCTTAAAAAAATTATTATCATTTTTAGTATGTGAGATTAAATAAAGGTATTTTAAAATAATAATAAGGAATTTTCTGTTCACATTCATATATTTTATCTCCCCATACATGTTTTCTATTTTTAAATTAATATATTTTCAAGTAATATTTTTTTTTAATTTTATAAAAATTATTTTTTTCAATGTCCACTTTTAATCCTTGTAAATAGATTTTTTGAATTTGATGTAGAATTTTTCTTTTTTACCACCATGTAAAAGTTATTTATAAAAATTATTTTATAGTATATATTTCATTTTCATCTCAAAAATACTTATACTCTCCATATTATGTTTCTTGAATAAATATCTAGAAGCACTTATAAATTTACTATTTATACCTCACAATGTTCATAAGTGTTATGTTCTCTATCTCTCTTCATCTCCCTCTCTTAACATTATTTCCCCCCTCATATCCATATATTGAAATCTCAAGGACATATTCTATATAATTTCATTATTGAATTAGACACACACACACACACACAGATATATATATATATATATTATTATACATAATATAAATAAAATATGAATTATGGGGTGTTTATGAAGAATGTTATTTCATTTATTGACTAGGGAATTGTTGAAAATCTTATACTAGTTATTTTAATATGGAAAATTATTCATTACTAATGAAAATTTATTATACATTATTTATTCATTAATTTAATATGGTGAATTAATTTTAAATAATTGGTGGTGTATAGGGACTATAATTATATACATCATCAATGAATCAGTAAGTCTCATGGGACAAATTTGTTGGTGTATTTGGTGTATGCCAACCTATTTATTTATAATGTCTTGGTATGATGCATTAATTATTTGAATTACATATCCTATATTATTAATTCTATAAATTTTAAATATTTTATTGTTATCCAAATGATTATTTATATTTATATGTTATCCATGAATATATTACATTCTCATTATTTGTATATATGGAAATTTTTTATTTTTTTATTTTTCCCATATTATCCAAGAATTTTTTATTCCATGATTACTTCTGTTGTAGTACATGAGCCTACCCATCTAATTTTTTCATTTTATCCTAGTAATTAAGAAGTATATTAATTATGATATTTATATATGTTTATAATTTGGGGTTAATTTTTCGAAGTTATTTATGACATATTATAAAATTAGAAATCCTTGTATATGTAGGAAAATTCCTATTTAGTGGGAAATATAAGTGTTTTTATTTAATTAATTTTTTTAAGTCTCTAAAATTTTAAACCTAAAATATTATTAATGTATAAGTGACACAATATTTCTTATTGATATTGAAATGATGAATGTATATGTTTGGGTTGCTTCATTTAGTATCAAAGTCAGTTTGTAAATAATATGTCTATTATCACCAGATTTGGGAGTACATGTTCAGGATGCCACAATTGGTATCAGAGAAAATGTTTAAATAACTTTTGTTTTTTTGGAAGAGTAGATAATTGAGGTGTAGATAGACATTTTGTTTATTATGTAATTTGACATCAAGGAAATTTTAGTGATTTGGGAAAATATTAATATATATTTTAGTATACATGATTATGATACATATTTATCAGTATTTGATTTTATATTGTTTTGGATATGGGTTTAGTAGAATTTTGGAATCATTAGTTTCCAAGATGTTTTGAATTATGATATAATAATAATGTTGGTGATTTAATAATTATTATAAATTAATACTAGAATAAATTATTTAAATCCAAAGAATGAAATCTAAATATAGGAAATCATCCTTAAATTTTGGTTAAGTACAGAGTGTATAGTTATCTAAAAATGAAATACTTGTATGGATATATATAAGTGGATGTAGAATCTGGAATAGATGAACCCAAAGATAAAAATCTAAAAATTTGAGTTGGGTATTGACTCTATATTCACATAGTGCATAATAAGAAGGATTAAATGCTAACATATTTTGACACTCACAAGGGATGTGATTTAGGTTATTTACAAGTTATTGATGAAAAATTATAATGTATTTAAACATAGTGTTATTTAATTTTATGATTTGATATATAACTTGTTTGTATAGAGAACCAAATAGGAAAACAAACATAGAAAACCTTGGATAAACTAAAGGAGTAACATGTTAATCTAATTATATCATATTCGAACCAAGAGTGTCATAGGATGAAATGAAGGTTTTAGAGGAGAAATAATATTTGTATAGGTTTTTAATATTCATTTGATCATTTAATATTTTTTTTGATATTTTCATGTCTATTTTTGTTTTAGAATTTTGATGGAAATAAGATCAAACAAATGAAATCATGGAAGGTATTCCTCTAAAAAATCATAAGACTTATACATATATAATGAGGAATATTTGGTTTAAAATGGTTTATAACATCAATATGTTATTATTATAAAAGAAAATATTAGTTTTATCTTCTTAACCATTATAGAAAGTAGTAAATTATATCTCAGGTCATATCTTTAACAAGTTTTTCATTAGGGAGTAGTAAATAAAATTTTGAGGATGTTATTTATTTTCGGGGAATGTAACAACCCAATAATTATAATACATAAGAGTTATGATATATATTTTTACATGAAAAAATTAATGAATTTTTATAATATTTTAAAATTTAAGATAAATCATAATATACCATAAGAATAATATATTAAATATCATTAAGAAAATTACAAGAAGAGTAAAAAATCAAGTTAATGAAAAGACAGAAAAAACAATCAATTTTAATTTTTACAAATTATTATTAGTTTTAGGAATAATTTGATGTGTTCTAATACCAATTAAAAAAATTAATAATTATAAGATAAATAAATAAATTCAATGGGATGTGATTAATATAATTTAGTGTTAAAAGTCATAATTTTCAGAGAATTTTATTATTTTATATATTAAGTATTTTTATCTTTATAAATAAAATTGATCTATTTTTAAATAATTTAATATGATATTTAAAATTTTAAAAATATTTTAATAGTTATTAAATTATTAGTTCAAAATAAATAAGAATAAAAACACTTAATGTATAAAAACAATATTTTATGAAATTTGTTTTTTCTAATTCTTATATTCTAATTTAAAGGGTAATATTATCATAATTATAAATTTAATGATATAAAATAGAATAATTTATTTATTAATAATAAAAAAATTGTGTAGGAGGGATAAATTTTTTTGAAAACAAATTATCACTATAGTTAAAATTTAATTAAGGATAATAAGGGTAAAAGTTTTTAATTTAAAGGGGCTTGAATGTTTCTTAATTAACTTGGAATACATAAATTATTTAATAACGTTTTTATATTTTTAATTCAATACCAAATGTATAATTAAACTCTCTTCAATTAACTCACCTAACTCCTATGTGATTTTATCTTTACCCTCACCTAACATTCAATTTCCAAAAAATTCCCTCATTTTCACTTTTAAAAGGAGTGAACTTACAAACCATTAAATCCACACATAAATATTGTTTTATTCTTGAAAAAATGAACATTTTAACTCTCCTATAATAATATTACACCTTTGGCTTCCCTTGGTTACAAGAAAGTGTCAAATGTACACTAATTTTTAGAGGTCCTATAAGAGAGGAATCAAGTCTTGAATAAGAGTATTATCCACTATTTAATCTTTTCATTTCTATCTTACTCATCTAAACCAATTTTAAGAATAATATTATAATGAATTTATCATAAATTTTTATTAAATTAATGGAACAACCATTTTCATCTCCCAATCATCCATTCATAAATTAAAAACCTTGCTCGTGTTATTTATATACTAATCCCTCCTTGAAAAATGTATATCATTTTTCACCACCTACTATCAAGGACGGTTATAAAAATGTACTTAGTTAATAAATATGATATTTATTATATTATTTATATTCTATAATGATAAATTATGAATTATATTAATATTATTGACAATAAGTGATCATTTAAATTGTTAATGCATAAAATGAGCATACTAATTGGAAAAATAATTACTTCTTTGTAAAAAATATTTTTATATCATACCATCATCGTAATTATATTATAAATTATGATAAATATATTTAATAACATATAAAAATATCATTATTCTCTATTAATGTATATATTATAATAAAATCACTTCCACACTCATCCCTTGATTATAAGATGTTCTCGTTTAAATTAGTTTTACCATTTACATGAATAATGTTATAATATTTTATCATAGATGCTTTTGGAATATTAATTAATAATATAATATCTTATTAATATGTATATACATATTTGTTTTGGAATGGTAATATTATTATTTAAATATTTATTAATATATCATATTTTCCTCATTAGAAATTAACAACAAATGGTCATTACCAATTTCATCTTGACAAATAATAATTAAAACTCTCAGGGAATGAAATTAGAACTTTGTAAATTTTTAGGAAAAATTTATTTTAAAAAATTGAATAATATAGAAATTATTATTTTTTATTTTAAATGTATAACGATCTATATCACCATTATGAATTGTTTATAAAACAATCAATGTTATTAACATCTAATGATTAAAATAAAAATTCACTAACTAATAAATATATAATAAATTATTTTAAATAATGTTTAGAAATAGTAATATATTTGAATATGGTTTGAAAATAGTTATTTATGATTTTTTTATTATACATGATGTTATATCACCTTTGTGGAAGTCGAGACTAAAGGTCAGGGTTCCTCATCTTAAATTTTTTCCTTAATATATTTTCCATAACTACCATTTTTTTATATTTCATGGTGTATATAATAATATTTGGATTAATTTTTTATACCTTTATAAAATTTATGGGATTTAAAATTCTATATCATGTTCTATATTTCATGGTATTTGAATTTAAATTTTACCGAAGCTATACGAGTTTCACATATATATTTTCATTCTCTGATACATATGACATATTCAACGATTATTTTATTTTATGATTTATATATACTACCTTATGTATTACTTTAATCATAAAAATAATTCAATTTATATATTTTAAAATCTATTTCATGTACTATCTTTCAGAGGCTTTTGATTAAAAAGAAACCAAAGGTGTATGAGTTTTTTATCTCAAATTCACTTTATTGAGATATGTTTCATATTACACACATATTTTTATTTATTAGGTGTCTATACTACCCCTTTGAAATAAATTACCATGTATATATATATATATTCATGGTATTTAAATTTATCTTTCATGTTTTCTCATTCAGAGGGTTTGATTCAAATGTTACCAAAGTCATAACAGTTTTTCATAACTAAATTTCATTTCCTTGAGTTATAATGATTATTTTTGAACTCAATTATTATAAGTATGATTTATTTATCCTATTATTATATAAAACATAACTTACACTTTATTATTTTTATATTTACATTAATTTATCATAAAATCCTTTCTAAATTATTGTTACTTTGAAAATTAATATATTCTTAAGATTTTTTGTCAACTCAACCCATTTTACTCAAGTTATAATACTTATCATTGAACTTTTTTATTATAATATTATTATAATACTTCCTTTTATTTTTTTAAAATTCCATCATTATTTATTTGGAAAATCAAATTTTAATTCATGACATTTTATTTAATTAATTTACATCCTTATTAAAAAATGTAATATTTAAGAATATTTCTTATCCCCTCCAATAAGATATTTCTCCACCATGAAAATATTATATCTTTCCAAAAAGTTGTTTAATTTTTTCTTTTAAAAACAAAAATTTATTTTATAATGAAAAATTTTAATCTCTCTTTAACACTGTTCAAAAAAGGTTTTATGATCTTTTTTACAATGTGGGTTTAAATAGAGGTATTTTAAAATAAAATACACTTTTTCTACTTTCATGTTCATATATTTTTTATTCAACTCTATGTTTCATATTTTTAACTTCATTTCCTTAAATTGTTAAAATAGTTTTAATTGTTTTAAAATAATGGTATTTAATTTCATATTTTTTCCCTTGAAATAGATGTTTTAAAGTGACTTATATGGTTTTTTACAAACATGTACAATAGTATTATGAAAATTATTTTATTGTATAAGTTCCATTTTTCTATAAAGAATACCTATCCCCTCTGGTGTATGTTTCTTATATTACTATATGAATGATATTTCTAATTTATAGTGAGAACGTCACCTTATTCATAATGGTTATGTTCTGTAACACTCTTTTTATATCTCTTGAATTTATTCTTCTTATTCTTGTTAATATCCTATAATCTTAATAATTTTTTCTATATTATTTACAATATTTTCCTAAAAATATACCGATTGTTATATACTATGTGAATACATGAAAAAATAAAAGCTTTTTACTGATAAAATCATTCCATTTATTGATGGGATAATTATTTTCAATTTGTATAATAGTTATTTCAATACAGAAAAATATAGATTACTAAGGAAGGTTGATTATATATTTTTTATTCTTTTTATTCATATGGTGAATAAATTTGGAAATAATTAATGAATTATGGGGCGTGAAATATTATACACCTTGATTAATATGTTAGTCTCATGAGAAAAAACTAGTTTTGGTATTTGGTGCATGCATGTTCATTTATTTGTAATGTCATCGAATGAGGCCTTTGAGAGTGAAATTATTTATAATGTTTTGGAATGGGGGTTTGAAATTTTAAAATAAATTTCATAAATTATATATTCCATATCTATGAAATATATTAATTTTATCCATGTGACTATTTAAATTTTTATGTGATACATGGTTATATTATATGTTTATGAATTTGTTACATTTAATTATTTTATTATTAGTTATTCTAATTATATTATTCGTGCATTGTTTATTCTAAGAATGATTTTGTTATATGGAACCTCTTCTTAAGAATATGATCTCACCTTTATTATGTTTTCCTTTTTTACTAGCTATGAAGAAAAGTATTATGTGTGATACATCTAGAAGGGTATCATGTGTGGATATTTTTTTGGGATATTTGAAGTGTTATTATAAAATAAAAAAATCCATTATTTAGTGGAAAAAATTCCCTTTGGATGGGAATGGTAGGGATTTTGTTAGTTCAAAGTTTTTTCTAACTCTATAAAATTGAAAAACTAAAGGATCTATGTTGTGTTTGTAAGAAAATATTTTTTATTGATATTATAATCATGGATGGTTATTCTTGGGTCACATCAGTTGGTATTAAAGACGATATGTAAAGAATATGCTAATTAGCACCATATCAGTGAGTTCATGTTTAGGTTTCCTGAATTGATATCAGTGTAGGATATATATAACTTTAATGGTTAGTGAGAGTACATGATTGAGTTTTAGATATCCATTTGGTCTGGAATTTGGTTTGACATGAAATAAGTTTATGTTATTTTTGGGAGGATATTAAAATATTTTGGGAGTATAAATGGTAAAGTTATAAATTTATTACTGGGATATTTTATGTTTAAATAAGAAATGGGTAAAATTTATTTTTTCAACATTTTTTTCCATGAATTCATAGTTCAATACATAGTAATAAATATGATGATTTAATTTTAATTAGAAATTAGGAATATAACACATTAGTGTAAACCCTAATGGTAATTGTAAATATAAGAAAGAATCTTAATTTTTTTAAAGTATAGATTTTATGGTTTTATATAAATGAAATTATTTCTAAAATAAAAACAAGTAGATAAAATATCTATAAAAGATAGACTAAGGGGTCATAACCCTTACAATTTTGGTTGGGTATCAACTTAATCATTACTTGGTGCACAAAAAATGGATCTAACTACACACCTGGTCTGACACTCTTAAGGGATATTCTATGGATGATTGAAAATATATTTACAAAAAATTATAATGGATTTGAATATATTGTTGTGGAATTTTATGATTTATTATATATCAAGATAGATCAAATAACCTAATTGTAAAATGACCATGGACAACCTTGGTTAAACTGAAGGAATTATAGGATGATTAAATTATATAATAGTTTAACTAATAGAAACATAGGCTCAATTAAAGGAGTCATAAGAGAATGAATATTAGGATTTATTTTTAATATACATATGATCATTTAATTTAACTTTATTGGATATTACCATTACCATTTTGGTTTCTTATTTGGTTGAAAACAAGATCATGATAATGAAGTCGTGAAAGGTATTCCTATAGAAATTCTTAAGACATATATATAACTAAGAAGTTATATTTGTAAAAATATTTTTGAGAATCTAAATATGTTCTTATTATAAAGTAAAATATTAATTTTATATTATTACCCATGATTGTAAGTTATAAATTTTATCTTGAGTGATACCCTTAACTAGTTTTAATTAGTGAGTAGTAATTAAAACTATGAGGACACAATTTATTTAGGGGGATTAACACATTAATAATTATAATACCTTAGAGTTATGATAGATTATTTTACATGCAACAATTAATAAACAAAACCATATTATATTATAAAATTTAATATAAAAATTAATACATCATAATTCTAAAATGCTAAATATCATTAAGAAAATTACAAGAAGCGTAAAACATCATGTATATAAAAATACAGATTAAAAAATTATTTTATTAATAATAATAATAAAAAAATAATAATTTTATTATACTAGTGCATTTAATTAATGGTTAGAATATAAATAATTAAATTTAATGTGATGTGATTAAATTCGTTTAGTGTTAAAAATCCCATTTTTCGATGAAATGTTTGTCTATATGTTATGTATTTTTTCTTAAAAATTTAAATTGGTCTATTTATTTTAATATAATATGATTTTTAAACATATAATAAATAATATTAACATTAATGTAATTATTAATTGACAACATGAATGAATAAAAAACACTCCACGTATAAAAATACATTTTTCATAAAAATTAGTTTTTTCTATATGATATGTTTTAATTTAAAATTTCATTATTTTATATTTATAAATTGAAATATATGAAATGGATTAAAAAACATATTTATCACTTTTAAATTATGTATTATGGGAAATATTATATTTTAATTAATATATAATTATCATGGTAAAAATTTAATCAATGTTATTATAGGTAAAAGGATGTAATTTAAATTGGCTAGAATATATCTAAATTAACATGGAATATAAAGATTATATATAAAATTTTTTAGGTATTAAATTTAATAAAACATACCTCACAATTTTTTCATCACCTAATTTACATAGACACCATGTTATTCTGTCATTACCACTCACCGAACATTCAACTCCATGGAAAATTCATAATTTTTCAGCTCTAAAAAGAGAATACTTTCACCCACTTAATGACACACTTAACCTTATAATTACCCTATAAAACCAAATAATTTTATGTAAAATATAATCTGATTACACTTTTTTATACCCTGGTTAAAATAATGGGTCATATGTCATCTATTTCAGTGTGGTCATATAGTAGAAGAATCATGCCCTCAATGTGAGTATTATCCCCTCCACAATTTTTTCTTCTATATATTTCACCTCAAATTTTTTTAAAAAATAATAATATAATGAAATATAAATTATTATTGTACTAACATTTTATTATAGTTATGAAACAACCAATTATGATCTCTTCCTCATGTATTCCAAAAAATTAAAACATTTCTTCTATTATGTGTAGACTACGAACTGTAGGAACTACATATTTTGACATTCATCACAAATATTCATTGATTCTCATAAAAAATGTACTTAATAAATATATATTATATTTATGACATGATGAATTTTTTGAAAATATAAATTATTCATTATATTAATAATATTTACAATAAGTGATCATTGAATATTTAATTGCCCCAAATGAGCATTCCAAGAGGGAAACAATTTCTTCTTTACAACTAATAGATTATTATTTTCCATTATTTAAAAAAACTATTATAAATTATGATTTATTTATTTAATAATATACAAATAGTATCATTATGTTCTTCTAGTTATGATATTATAATAAAATCACTTTTATACTCATCTATTATTTATAATATGTTCTTGTCTGGGCTAGTTTAACCACTTACACGAACGATGATATAAATTTTTTATCATGGAAGATTATAGAAACTTAATTACTGGTATAATATTTTATTAATTTTTAGATAATTTATTTGTTTATTTAATGATAATATTAATGTTAAATTTTTATTGTGATACCACCATCGTTCGTTAAATTTTTTTGATAAAGGCCCGTCACTAATTTCTTCTTCATGAATCATAACTAAAAACCTCATGGAATGAAATAATAAAATTGTAAATAATTTTTGATTATATAATATATTACCTTCAATATTCTATGATTTATGAACTTAATATTAAATAATGGCGATCAATATCTCCTTTACAGAACATGTATGTAACTGTCAAATTTACTAACATCTGATGATGAAAATAAGAAATAACTGACTAATAATAGTATAAAAAATAATTATAATGAAACTATATAAAAGATAATATATAAAATAATATTTTGATATATATTATTAATATTTTTATGTTTATTACACAAAAGGTGAATGTAATTTCTTAGAAGTTTTGAGTAATAATATGGGTTCCTCATGTCAATTTTATTTCTGTGTTACATTTTTCATACTAACCACTTGTTTTATTCGGTGTGCTGTATATTGTAACAATTCAAACTTTTAAGAATGAAATTCAATTTTTAAATGGGTAAATTGATTTTTTTGAATTAAAGGTATAGAAAATACAAGAACTAGTTTGGTTGTTTTAGGTAGTTATAAATTATATCCTGTTAGATATAAAACACCAATAAACATCATAATCTTTGATATCATAACTCTTAAAAATTGATCGTATGAATATTATATGTTAATGGTTATGATAAAGTCAAATTGACTTAAACAAAGAAAGCAATTGGATTTACTAGTAAGATAGTACTCTATGAATTCCATTTATTAAATCTTCCAAGGGAGATATAATCAATGGTATTTTCCATTTACCAATCCCAATATGAGATTAAAAAAGTCACATGAACAATTATATAAGTGAGAAGTTAAATATAACCAAGATCAAAACCTAAACCATGCTCACTGAACAACCCTAAATAAATATCACAATCACACACCTTATCTATATGGAATTAGTTTGTGTAATAGAGGAAAATGTATCTACGACATAAGATTTTGAAATTTTTTATTATATATTCTATAAAATAATTATTATATTTATTCCTTTTTTATTATTATCTTTTAAAGGATTAAATATTGAGTTTGAATGAAATTAAATTTTGATATGAAGAATTGTAATTTGTTTTTTTGGAAATATATTGTTTCAATAAAGAAACTCCTCTTGATGAATTCATGAAATTTTTAATTAAATTTTATTTTAATAATTACATACTTTTAAATAATATTTAATAAATATAAATGATAATATAACTTTACGAAGTAAAATGTAATTTTTATAACGGACTGAAATTTTTTAATTGAAAATAAACCAATATTTTTCAATAAATAGAAAATTTTAATTTTAAATGATAAATTATCATATTTATAGAATTATTTTGATAAAATAAATATTTTTTTTTAATTTACAATTTAGAAATTATCCAATGTTTAATTTTTCATAATAATCTGAGATAGTTTATTTTTTGGGTAAAAAATAAATACGATATATTTATATGGTCTGTAATATGACATCTTAATGACCCAAAAGTGATGTAATATATTACGAATAAGGTATCCAAAACGAAATAAATATTTAACCTTTAAAATATTTTGTTTCTTATGTAATTTAAATAACCTTTTAGAGCATTAATTAATCCTTCATAACTGATATTAAAATTTTAAGGATTTAAAGACAATTATTTATAAACATGACTCACTTACAAATCACCAAGTGTATTATTTTGATAGGTTAGGTTCTTATCCATATAAAATAATGAATACAACCCCTCCTTTGAAGAAATGGTGGGAAAAAACCTTAATAAGGTATGTGGTTTTGAAAATTTTATTATATATTTTCCCAAACCTAATATTGGAAATCAATAAAGAATTATCCTCAATTTTTCAATATAAAACTGCCAAAAATCCCATTAATATTTACTCAAAACTATAGGATCATGAATCTACTCTAACATTTACTCTCAAGATTCTCCCCAATGTTCCCCGAAGCTCCTATGAATATCCTCCGAAACTTTTACATGAACCATCTTATGGTAAGATATCATTTCCTTCTCCTCTTAATTAAAGAACCTTATTTATGTGATACCATTTTATTTTAAATTATTCTTGTTGGGATATGTTTTTACAAATATCTCTTACTGTACTTATTATTTCCATGTAATGATATACCTCTTTCTCTCTCATTTAACCCTTCTATGATCATTTATGTACACCAATTATTCTGCATAAATAATCCATCAATTTTCCCTTCCAAACATTTATGTAGTTAATTACCATCCCTATTTCCAATCAAAAGTATTAAGCTTTTTATAACTATCCTTCATTGATTTGTTATTTACATGTATGCAACCCATACTGCATAATCATGGGGTTAAAATTGTTGAAATGAATCTTTATGTTTTATGATCTACGTGGTACACTTACACACATGCATGATATATAAGTTATGGATGAGAACATAATTATATGACACTTAAATGCATTAGGTGATTTTTGATCTCATGAGACGAAATGTATTGTGCATGAGAGGTTATCCTAAGAAAACTATGTTTTTTCATGACTGTTAGCCTTGAATTATGTTTATGATTTCATGTTTTATGTTGTTACCACATTTCAATGTTTCCTTGATGTTATCATGTTATATCACACTCCATTGTTCAAGATTATGATTATCAACCCTTTTATGTAATGTTTATTTCTGTATTTAATCACATGTACTAATTTTATCATTTTATTCTCTTATTATTTTTTTAATAATCTTTATAGCTCACCCCTTTCTTATTTATGTCCCTAGGCATCCTCATTAATTTTTAGAATATCCATGGAATATAATCACATGTTTTGGAGTTTATAAATAATGTTGTTGTATTTATTTTTCTAGTACTAAACCATGAATTAATGTATATTAATTATATCGGTTATCATATTTGGAATATGAGGAATTTCTATTTATTTTGGGGATTAAGATTTTAAAAACTATTTAAATCCTTATAAATCAGTATAAATATAGGAAAACAACCCAAAATTTTGTTAAAGTATAGAGTAAGTTGTTTCTATGAAAATACATCCATGGATATATACTATAAGAGGATGTTGCTCTAGAATAGATGTACCTAGAGGTAATAAACATGAAAATGGATCATTGAGAGAGACTTATTCATCACTTGGTGCACGAAAAGAGGCTTTTTTCCACTTTATTTGACACTCCTATGAGATATAATTTGGTAAATTCAAAAGCACTTTATGAACCATTTTTAAGTAGGTAAAATTAATGTAAGAAATTACGTAGGATGTAGATCATGGATAACATAGATTAAATATTAATCATACTTTCAATAATATATATCATTTATGATTTATCCCATTAATGTTCACGTTTTTCTATTTATTTTTTAGTAGTTTAAAAATACTCACCACTAATTTTTCCATTTTTTACTCAATGGAAGGAAATAACAGAAATCGTGTAAACAAAAAATGTGAGGGGTGATGTGATGAATTCACAAAGTATATTCCTAACATTATGGGAGAAAAAATAAATAAACTTATGTCAAAAGTTTCTCAATTGACACAAGTTTTTAATAGAAACATCTATTAATAGGAAGGAAAAAATCACCCTATGAATGAGCATGTTAAAATTAAGTCCTTTATGTGAGAAATTCCTTTGAATTACAATAGATCTTATGAAATAATAACTATATAAAAATGGATAAAATACATTGAAAATATATTCTCCATCATTTAATGATTTGATTAAGAGATGATCATGATAGCTATTTATCACATGGAGGGATAAACTGATCAATAGTGGAAGTGGGTATAAAATATGAAACCCAAAGAGGAGATATAAGTAGTGAAGTGGATGGAATTATGGAAACTATTTGTTAAGAAATATGTTCCTCATACTATTTTAATTAAAATTGATAGGAATTTTCATATCCATAATAAAAGGGATGATTATTCCATTTGGGTGTAAGGGGTAAACTTCAAAATACTTCCACGATACATCTCTGACTATTTTATCTTCCTAAAAATTAATGTAGACTACTTATTTGGGGGGATAAATATGAGTTAGTGAAAAGATTTGGAAAGTTTAGAATTTGGAATCTAAAGGGAAATTTTTGGATGTTACCTCAATGGAAAAATAGAGATAAGTTAATTTTAATGGTCTCACTGGTAAGCAGATAAGATGCAGAGAATGTTTTTTAAATCAAGCTGTGCAATGGAAAAATCACATAGGGGTAAGAAATTTCATCATCCCACTTGTCAAAAGTGTTAGAATAATTATCTTGGAAATTTAATGAAGGGGACAAGGAAACTATTGAAGTTAACATAAGAAGGGAACCTATCTAGTAATTATTGACGGGATAATCCCACCAATGTTACATAAGAACTGAATGCTCCCATAAACCCCCAATTAGTAATATAATGGTTCTACTAAAAGGAACATGGAAATCATGTGAACGAATTACCTAATCCAAGGATTTTCAATGATAATATATTAAAATAACCACCAAGTCCTTAAGAGAAAGGGAGATCATATTCCGTTATAACTATTTAGGTGGATCCTAATAAAGAAGTGGTGATCTGTATACATGTTATTCAATCAAGGATAAATAAATATAATATTTGATTTTATTTCTATGAATTATTTCAAATCACTAATGTATAAAAAAACAATGCAAAAACTTCCACAAAATATTGAATTTCAGTTTCCAGTGAAGATGGAAAATAGTTAAACTATTCCATCCTAAGCATATAAATCATCTCCTGTCCAAATTTATTGGATAAATTTTGATATTATCCTTATGAAAACCCATTATTGCAATAATATTCTATTAAGGGAATGGATTATATTTACTTGGATAGATCCAACAAAAATTTCTAAGATAATAAATCACCCATATAGTCTATACAAGTTCAAGAGGAGGATAACTATTTTTTGGAAGAAACATCTCATGAATGGATATTATTGACTTATGAGAAAAAATATCTTTATAAAATTATAGTGACTAAATAAAATATCATCCTTGATGACATGCCCATTGTAAGTGTAATCACTGATGTATTTCCAAAAGAGTTTCTTACTCTTACACCTTAGAATTAGGTTGAGTTCTTAATTGAGCTTATTTCTAGAGATTTCATGAGATCCATAACTATATATAGAGTTCCTGTTTTTCAACTTGAGGAGATGATTAAAAATTATAGGTGAATCTAGATAAAGGGTTTATATGCCTATGTGGTTCAACATGGGGTGCATCAATCCTCTTCATCAATAAGAAGGTTGTATCAATGCACCTCTCATTGATTATCATGAGATCAAAATGATCAAGATAAAAAAAGTATCCTCTAACATGGATTGATGAAATGTTAAATCATTTATTTTTAGCCTAATAATTCTCTAAGGAGGATCTTTGGTCAGGATATTATCTTATAACAGTAATGATGGTGGGTATCCCTGAGGCTATTTATTAAATAAGGCATGATAAATGTGAGTTCATAGTTTTACATTTCGACTTAATAATGATCAAAAAATCATTATATACTTAATGAATAATGTTTTTTGGATTAACTCAACAAATTCATGTTAGTATACTATTTTATATTTATTTTTACTCTAAAATAAAGGAGGAATTCGAGCAGTATTAGAATTATGTGCTGAATACTTTTTAGAATCAAAAATTATGTATAAAGTATTATAAATGTGAGTTATGGATAGAGAAAGTATCTTTATTGGGGAATGTAATAACCAAATATGGATTTATACAGATCCTTAAAAAACAAATGAAATTGAAGGATGGGAAATAAGAACATATTAGACAGAAATAGACAGTTTCCTTGAATTAACATGGCACTATCTTTGGTTTTTGAGAAATATCCCATGATATTTAATCCCACTAACAAAGATAACTCAGATGGGAGTGAAATTTTTCTAGACTGATAAATGAAAATAGATATTTAAATAGTTAAAGTTAAGGCTAATTACCACACCTATACTAAAATTACTCACTAACATGGATAAATTTGTGATATACAATGATCCATCCAAAAAGGACTTGGGTTATGTACTCATGAAGTTGAAAAAGTGATCACCTATTCCCTCATACATGTGTATAACTACAGTGAACATGATCACTAATGGGATGAATTTATCTTCTTATTTAAGATTTTATGGAATAAACTCTAGGGGGAGAAGTTTAAAATATATAATAATTATAAAATCCTACAGTATATATTCCCTCAAAAGGAAATTAATTTGTTCCGAAGAAGTTGGTTAGGTCTGATAAAAGATTATTATTGGTCACTATATTACCATCCTAGTAAGGTAACCAATGTGGAAGATGCTTTGAGTAGAAAGGATCCTCTGACCCTATCAATGATGAGGATTGAGAGGCTTCCAATCTTCTTGGATATATAGAAGATATACATGGGAATAACAAAAGGATATTCAAATAATTTATCAACCATCTATTCTTATGAGTATTAAAGAGGATTAAAAAGATGATTGGGTTCTTAAGAAAAAGGTAGTGAATATTATAGAGTTTAACTTTTCTAAAGATGGAGTTATAAGGCTTGGAACCTGGATATGTGTCCCATCAGAAATTTAATTCAAGAAGGAAATTTTGGAAGATGTGAAAATCTCATACTTCTCTATTAATATTGTAAGAACTAAGATGTATATTTAATTGAATAATGACTCTTTGTGGGACAACATAATGTGGGATATTTAAGAGTTCGTTTCTTGATGCTTGGTATGCCAAAAATTCAAGGTAGAATGAAATAATTCTAAGGGTATGATGAAAAAATTTCCCAAACCGGTATGTATATGGTAAAAACAATATATTTCATCATAGGAACCCCTAGGACACATAATGTCAATAATTCTATCTAGGTGGTAGTCGATCACCATACCATGTTCGTTCATTTTATTACCATTAAGGAAAATTTCCCGCTTCAAAAACACACCAAGATATAGATAAGGGAGGTGCTATGACTACATGGAGATCCACTCTCTATTTTATATGATCAAGATCTTAGGTTTACCTCATGGTTTTACTGAAGAATTCCACATTCATTAGATACATAATTTAGCATTAACACTTCTTATCACCCTCAGAATGATGGTTAGTCTGAAAGGATCATTAAAAATATCGATGACTTGCCGAGTTCATGTTAAATTGATTTACAAGGATGTTGGGTCAAACACTTTCCCCTAGTGGAGTTCTCATATAACAAAAATTTCTATTCTATCATTCAAATGGAACCTTTTTAGGCTCTTTATGGGAAGATGTGTCATACTCCTACATACTTGGATGAAGCTGGAGAGTGGAAGATGATGGAAATTGATCTTATCCAAGATATGATGAATAAGGTTAAAACCATTCAAAGTCATATTAAATCCAAAAAATATATATAGAAAATATATAAATCCAATCATCGATGAGGTCTAGAGTTTTATGCCAAATATAATGTTTTCCTTCATATATGACCATTGAAAAATGTAACGAGGTTTGAGAAGAAGGAAAGGATTAGTCCTAGATACATTAGACCCTTCGATATCCTTGATCACATCATAGTTTTGGACTATTTAATATCACTACCAACTAACCAATCTCAAGTACATGATGTGTTCTATACAACCCTTTTGAGGAAATACAAACTATACCCCACACTTTTAATGAATCTAGTGGTGGTATAGTAGGAGAATTATTTTTCATATGAGGATCATACAATGAAGATATTAGATCATAGGGAAAAATTTATATGATACAAGATAGCTAATCTGGTTAAAGTGTAGTAGAGGAACCATAAGTTTAAGGAAGTGACATGGGAATTATAAGAGGTGATGAAAAAGAATAACCTTCATTAATGTTAGTGCGTTAAATTAAACTTTTGATGGAATATTTAATGAAGTGTATAATAATGCAATGACATGATGTTTTATAAATGAAATTACTTTTTTAATTGAGTAAATTCCATATTAGGAAATGATGTTATAGAAAGAACATGCACTGATCTGTTTATTATGGACCAAAATTAGTTATATCCTACCATATGGAAAATACCATCGAGCTACATAACTATTGATAGTATAAAAAATATAAAGTAATCATATAATTAGTATATATATTAATATTTATGATAAATTCCATTTGACATTGAAATATAAAGAAATGACCTTGAACAATATCATAATACCCTATAAACCACATTTATTAGAGATTTCGATGGGGAATAAATCACTATGATTTTCCATTTACCAATACCAATTTTATATTTAACAACTAATTATGAGTAAAATCTTTTACTTGAAAATTTAAAAATTATTGAGATTATAAACCAAACCATCTTCTCCGAATCACCCTAACAAAATATCACCATTTCCCACCTTAACCTTACATAATTTCTTGGTGTAATAATTGGCTATGTATCTAGACCCTAATAGTATGAATTTTTATTATATATTTTCAATTTAACAATTATACTATTTTTTCTTTTTTAATTATTAATTTTTAAACGATAAAATTATTAGTTTAATAAAATTTATATTTTGATATGATGAAACACAAATTATAATTTTAGAAAATATATAGTTTCAATCAGGACACTCCTTTTGATGAATTGAAGAATTTTGAAATAATTATTTTTAACAAAATGTTATTATTTAAATTTTTTAATTAAATATAAAGGATAATATAATTTTATGACGACAAATGAAAAGTTTCTAAGGGTTAGTAATATGATATTGTTAAAAATCTAATATATTTTTCATAAATGAGGGCTTTTTATTTAAAAGTGTAAATTAACATATTGGTATTTATTTTTATAAAATAAATAGAATTCATAAAATCAGTATGTCATGGTTATCCAATGATGAATGTTTCATATTTTTTTTAGACAGTCAATTTTTGGGTAAAAATTAAATATGGTATAATTATACGATGTGTAACACGACATCACAATTAACAAAGCATGATGTAATATATGTGATAAATAGAATTTATGACCAAATATATATTTTAAATTCAAAATATTTTTTTTATTTTTCTTATTAATTTTATAATACCTTAATGAATCATCTAAAACCTAGATTATATTTTTTAATGTTTTAAAATCGGTTATTTATAAAAAATCAATTCCACATCACCAGGGGAATTATTTTAGTTTTCTAAACTCTTATCCATATAAAATAAGGATACATAACCGTTATTTCTAGAATCCACTATCAAAAACCATGATAAAGAATGTTGTTTTGATTACATTATCTTATAGTGTCTAAAACCTATATTTGGAAATTAATAAAGATTTCTTCTATCATTTTCTATAAAAACACAAACAAACTCCCATTCCTCTTTACACATAACTGTTAAATAATTAATTTACTATTCCTTTACCTCACTAGAGACATCCAACGATTCCCCAATCACTTAAGAAGCTCCTAACAAGCATTTAGAAGCACCATTTCAAGATATGGGATCCTGTCCTTCTCCTCTTTACCTAAGAACCTTCTTTATCTCAAGCCTTTTGATTTCAAATTTTCAAGTTAGGATATGTTTTTAAACATCCCCATTTCTTTATATATGATTCCAATGTAATAATATACCTCTTTCTCTCTCATTATCCACTTCTATAAATGTTAATGTACACCATTTCTGCTGTCAAAATTATATTTCAATTTTCTATGAAAAACATTTATGTAGTGAATAAACACCCCCATTTACACTCATGGATATTAAAATAATTGTATGTATCCTTAATTTATTATGGGTTTAAATTTATGTAGACTACACTCATTAATAATGGTATAAAAATTTATGAATGACATCCATTTATTTTATGATATATGTGGCACACTTATGCATGTACATGATATAAATGTAATAGGTTGGCCTAAAATTATATATCCCACCAATGAACTGGGTAATATTTTTTTCTTAAGAAATACCATGTTTGGTTCATGGGAGGTTATCCAAAGAGCACTATTCTTTATTTTCCTAGTGGTTAGTCTTGAATTATGAGTTTAATTGTATGTTTTTTCTCATTCTTATATGATTCCTTGATGTTATCATGTTATATCATGCCTCATTATTCAATATTATGATTATATCCCATTTAATATCACATTGATATGTCTCTTGAATTTCATGTACTAATTTCATCATGTTATGCATATATATTATTCCATTACTAGGAATTATTTTTCACCCCTTTCTTTTGTGTGTCCTTAGGTTACCTGTGCAATTTTAGAATATTCATGGAATTTAAGCATGTGCCGTGGAGTTTTTGAAGAATATTGCTATATTTATTTTTCAATTTTTATGATATGTTCCTAATAACCCAAACACACAAGGCATCATAATCTTATGTATCAGCATTAAGTGCATCTTTATATAAAAAATCGTGAATTACAGTGTATGAAATATATGGGTTATCGTAAACATACTACCCCCATGGATCCATTTTTTATGTCATTCATGATATTAATGGTATTCAAAAATGCATATCTTGTTGTTGGACTCACCTGTTTTGATAATCCCAAATCATGTTTAAATATTGATCATGATATATTAAGTCTGTTACTAATCTTTTTAATCTACATTTATAATAATCTTATCCTAAACAATGAATACTCTTATGTTTTATTACATTGCTGCATCAGCTTACAGTTTACATTTATCTAAATGTATGTTCACTGTTAAAGGCTACAGGTAAGAGCCTTCTGTTCAAGGTCACCATTATAGCTCACTATTACATGAATTCACTAATCCTAGAAAGTTACTATTGAAGATCTACTATCACTAATATAGGCTACCAGTACAAAGTTACTGTCACAAGTCTACCGTTGATCTGCCAATTAAAGCTCACAGACAAAGACTCACCGTCACAAGGTCACTGCTATGACAAATATTCTATTGGAAGTTCACTGTCAGACTCTTTCTCAAGTCTTCTGTTGATAACCTCACTATTCATGTATACATTTGGACATGTCTACCGTTTTTAGAAGGATACCGCTAGACAACTTCCAATGTCGAGATAGTCAACTGTTGATCAAAGTCCACTGATGAGGAGCTACTGTTACATAGAGTAACAAATACCATTACAAGACATCCACTGACACAAAGTCCACCATTACAAGCCTACAGAAAAAGAGCCTACCGATGAAGCTCATAGTTTAATAGCCTACCGATGACGCTCATAGTTGAATAGTCCACTGATGAAGTCCACAGTTGGAAAGACCACAGTTGAAGTCTACCGTGTGACATACATCTGCTACAAGTATAATGATATTCTATTCCTTTCATTACCAATTTTATTAATACTATTATAACGGTCATGTATAGAAAAATTAATGCACCTGACATTATTTAATGTTATTTTCAGGCATATCAGGAGACAGTACGATGTACGAGGAAGACCACACATGGCTAAAACAGTTATCTTGTTGTCCCCTGCTAAACCAAATGGAAAAAGATCAGCTGTAAAAGTGTACATATATATATGTTCCAAAACAGACATCAAGATAATATACAAAAACAAGAGAAAAGTGTGGATATATATTTAATATACATAAGAGAGACATATACAACACCCGAATATACTAGAAAAAAGAAGAGAACACTCAAACACTCATTTATAAGAACAAAGAGCATCATATAGATCTATTGAAATAACCTTTTCCAAGCTATAGTGGTGTGATGAAAAGAGATTTAAACCCAAAAAGTTGATCATATCTACATCTAAAATCAAAACCTGGAAGTTGTGACACTCTGTTTTGGATTCAACTTGCAGAGAAGGACCAAAATATCATTTCATTCATTCCAACAAGTCCAAAGCTGATCTTCCAGCACAAGAGAGCATTCTAAACTCATCCCTACTATCTTTAGCTCTAATGTGTTTAAATACTTTACATTTGTGAGTAGTGTGTATGTGGCACACACATTGACTCTTTTTCTTGAACTGAGGGATACTAAAATTCCCCATAACAAACTCACTTTAGATTTGTTTCCCATGCATAACTGTTGAAGAATCCAAGTGTGGCTTGGTAGTTTCTATTTCCCATGTATAACTGTGGTAGAGGTTACAAAACCTTGAAAGTTTTTGAAAACTATTCTAAAGCTCGATACAGGCTATGTATCACTTTTTAATATAATTTCATGTTGGCAGGTGATCACCATGTGGAGAGTACTAGGCTTGACTTAATACTGAACCGCTTGTTTAAATTGTTGTGTTCGTCTTTCCATTACTCTGTTTTACATTTATCCGTTGTGCTTACTTTACATTGATAGTTAGTTCTGGTTAGTGTGTATATCTGATTTGTTTAGTAAAATTGTTTCAAAAGTCGAATTAGTTCTCATACTGATTCAACTAAGGAGTAATCAAACTTTGAGAAACTGTTGAAAAATAATTCACTTATATCTCTTCTGCCTTAATTAACTGGGCCGTTTTAATTTACGGGATTTTAGTCCAAAAAGTTTTTAACAGAAATTTTAATTGGAACTCAATTCACCCCTCTCTTGAGTAACCACTCCGACCAACATTTGGTATCAGAGGTTTACATTCTTATTTATAAAAAGTTTTCAAACCCTTTGTTTTTCAAACTGTGATTTTAGTTTTATCTTTAAGATCATAAATTTCTATTAGTTATAAATTATCTATCTTTAATATATTTTCTAAAATCTAGTTATGGACAATAGACTAGAAGGTGATGCTACTACCAGGCCACCTTTCATTAATGGCGTGAAATATTCTCGATGTAAAATTAAAATAAAAATTCATTTGGATAGTATTGTTTGTGATATTTGGTCTGCTATAGAATCAGAATATGAGATCCCCAAAACTGCAAGATCTACCTGGGATGATGTTATAATGTATGACTATAAAAATAACTGTAAAGCTATGAATTCCCTTTATTTCTCTTTAGTAGATGAGTAATTTAACCGAATTTCTGTATGTAAAACAGCTCATGAAATCTGGGACACCTTGGCTGTTTCTCATGAAGGAACAGACAATGTCAAGGAAATGAGATTGAATACTTATACTATTAAATATGATAATTTTATGATGAGACCTGATGATCCCATTTCTGATATGTAGCTTAGGTTTAATGATGTTGTCAACACCCTGAGTTCACTGGGAAAAGCTGTTCCCAAAAAGGAGCAGATCATGAGAATATTGAGATGTTTTCCAAACAGATGGAGAGGCACTTTTGTGTCTATCCGAGAGTCATGTGACATCAGCAGAGTTGATTGGTAAACTAATGATGTTTGAAGAATAACTGAAGCTGAACAAATAAGAATATGATGAACCCAAGAGAAAATACATAGCATTCAAGTCTACTAATTCAAAGAGCAAAGACTAGAAGCAAATACATGTACCTACTGAAAGTCAACAAGTGAAGATTCAGATTCAGAAAGTGATGAAGAAATGGCCCAAATATCCAAGAGATTTAAGAAGTTTTATAGGAAGAATAGTTTTTCATAAAATCAAACTTCAAAGGAATGTTTGACAATAAGGTACATTTTATGAAGAATTGGATAAAATCTGATAAGGAAGATGATATATTCTTATATGAATGCTAGAGGAAAGGACACATGAAGGCTGACCGTCCAAAGTTAAAATTCACAAAGAAATATGATTATAAGGAAAAAAGTTATAAAAAGGATATGAAAGCAACCTGGAGAACTTCAGAAGACATTTCAAGAGAATCTGGTGCTTCAGACTCATAACAGAACAAACATGCCAATCTATGTTTTATGATAGAGACATCCTAGGTAACAATTAATTCCCATATGCATAATACTTATTATTCGGGAAATAATAGTGATTTATATAATGAGGAAAATTTGTCTAAGACTGAACTGTTTGAATATTGCAATATACTGGACGATACCTACAATAAACTAAATGATAAATATAAATCTTTGAAGAAACAACATGCCTTGACTTGTGATATTAAAATAGATCTATGTGTAGAAAAAGAAAAGAATGCTCAACTATTGAAAGAGAACACTCAACCCAAATTATCCAATGAACAATTAAGAAATGATATTGATAATTTCACTACTAGTAGGGATACCTTGACATAGTTTCTGGGAAAACATATTTCTCCAAAATATACAACAGGTCTAGGATTTCAGCCTGGACAGAGACAAATTAGAAAAACTAAATTTCTTCCAAAATCTGGACAATTCACTACTAGTTCTGGACAATCTTTTGAGAAACAATTTTCTAAATAACCTAACAAGGTATTTATGTCTCAAAATATGTTTGATGATTTTAGAAAACCTATAAATCAAATATGGGTTCCCAAATATTTACTAGCTAACCTCTCTGGACCCAAGAAGATCTGGGTACCAAAATTACCCCATGTTTAATCTGTTTTGCATGGAAGTTGCTTAAAGAGTTCTTGTAAGACCCTATGGTACTTGGATAGTGGATTTTCAAGACATATTACATGAGACTATTCTTTCTTCAAGAGTCTAATTAAAGTTGATGGTAGGCATGTCACCTTTGGTGACAATACAAAAGAAAAAATCAATGGCTTAGGCCAGATTGGTAACCCTGATACAATATTAATCTCTAAAGTACTTTTTGTTGATGGATTAAAGTATAATTTACTTAAAATATCTCAGTTATGTGATGATGGATTTAATTTTAAGTTTAAAAATGATTCATTTGATGTTTTTAATTCAAAAATGATTTAGTTTTTACTGCATGTAGAAATGAGAATGTTTATGCTGTTGATTTAAATTCCTTAGCCAAACAAAATTTTTCCTTCTTAAATGTTTTTCATAAAGAGTCTTGGTTATGGAATTTAAGATTAGGATACTGTAATGTGAACTCACTTAGGAATCTATCTAAGAAATGTTTAGTTAGAGACTTACCTAAATTAGAATTCCCAATTGACAAAGTGTACAATCCCTGTCAAAAGGGAAAACAACAAAAAGTTTCTTTCAAATCAAAGAAATAAGTTTCAACTTCTTAACCACTTGAGTTGGTTTACATGGATTTGTTTGGACCATCAAGATTTTCATGTTTAAATGGGAAGCACTATGTTTATGTTATTGTGGATGACTTTTCTAGGTATACATGGGTATACTTTCTAGCTCACAAAAGTGAAGCTTATTCCTATCTTGTCAAATATTCCAAGTCTGTAGAAACTCTTAGTGGACATAGAATTAAGACCCTGAGAAGTGATCATGGCCGTGAGTTTGAGAGTCATGAGTTTGAATCCCACTGCTCAAATATTGGCTATAGTAACAACTTTTATGCGCCTAAAACACCTCAAAAAAATGGAGTTGTAGAAAGAAGAAATATGACCCTTCAAGAAATTTATAGAACTATGCTTAATGAGTATGACTTACCTATTTATTTTTTGGATGAAGCTCTAAATACAGCTTGTTATGTTATCAACAGAGTTTTAATTAGAACTATTCTAAAAAGGACCCCTTATGAAATTTAGAATAATATTAAGCCCAAAGTTAATTACTTTAGAGTTTTTGGTTGGAAAGTCTTTATTCTTAATACTAAAAATAATCATGACAAATTTTCTTCCAAAAGTGGTGAAGGAATTTTACTGGGTTATTTTATCTCAAGTAAAGCCTATAGAGTGTTCAATAAGAAAACAAAATGTGTGGAATAATCAGTTCATGTCAAATTCGATGAGACTGATCCACACGATCCTAAAACCTCTCTTGAAAATCTTGAGGAAGATTTGTGAAACCTGAACTTTAATGATAAGGATAGTGAATCCCCTGTAAAAGTATCAATTTCTGGAAATTTTACAGAATCTCCTCCTACTAATTCTGAACCAACAGACAGCAATGAGGAATCTATCTCAAACCTTCCTAAACGTATTAGGACTCTCAAGAATCATCCTCTAGATGCTGTTTTAGGCGATTTAAATAGAGGAACACAAACTAGAGCTTCTCTAAGAAACCAGGTTGAACATAAAGCTTTTCTTTCACATCTTGAACCCAAAAATATTAATGATGCTATCAATGATGAATTTTGGGTAATGACTATGCAAGAAGAACTAAATCAGTTCAAAAGAAATAATGTTTGGGAATTAGTGGAAAGACCTAAGGACACTTTGACCATAGGCACTAAAAGGGTGTTTAGGAACAGAGTTGATGTGTCTGTGAATATAGTTAGAAACAAAGCCTGGCTAGTTACACCAGGATATAGTCAAGAAAAAGGAATATACTATGAGGAAACCTTTGCATCTGTAGCTAGATTAGAAGCTATAAGGATACTACTTACATATACAGCCCATCTGAATTTCAAACTTTATCAAATGGATGTTAAAAGTTCTTTTCTAAATGGGTATATAGTTGAGGATGTATTTTTTGAACAACCTCCTGGTTTTACAAGTCCCCATTTATTCAATCATGTTTTTAAACTATCTAAAACTTTATATGGCTTAAAACAAGCTCTAAGAGCATGGTATGATAGGTTAATATATTTCCTTATTTCAAAAGGTTTTACCAAAGGGATATATGATCCTACTCTTTTTATTAAATGGATTTATAAAGATATTTTGATAGTACAAATTCATGTAGATGATATTATTTTCGGATCTTCTAAAAATATATTGTGTATTGATTTTTCAAAATGATTCAAAAAGAGTTTCAAATGAGTTTAATGGGAGAACTCAAATTTTTCCTTGGATTTTAGATCTTTCAAAATAAAAATGGCATTGTTTTGAATCAAAGTAAATATATTAAGGATATTTTAAAACATTTTTCTTTGGTTGGTAGTAAAGGCAGTGACACAGCTATGAGTACCACCTATAAGTTGGATACTGATGAAGCTGGAGAACCAGTGGATCAAACCAACTACAAAGGTATGATAGAGAGTCTACCATATCTTACAACTAGTAGACTTGACATCATGTTTAGTGTTTTCATGTGTGATCGATTTCTAGAAAATCCAAAATAATCTCATTTAACTGCTGTAAAAAGGATTTTTAAATATCTCAAACATACTCCCAACTTACGATTATTTTTTCCAAAAGGACAATAATTTGAGCTATTGAGTAATTATGATGTGGATTTTTTTGGTTGAAAGTTAGATAGAAAAATCAATTATGGTAAATGTCACATTTTAGGCAAATCACTAGTATCTTGGTGTAGTAAGAAGCAGAATTCTGTTGCATTATCCACTACCGAAGCTGAGTACATAGCTGCTTGCAGTCGTTGTTATCAAATTATGTGGATGAAACACACTTTAATGGACTATGGATATCAATTCAAACATGTATTTATAAAGTGTGACAATACAAGTGCTACTAACATTTCCAAAAATCATGTATCTCATGCTAGGACAAAGCATATTGATGCGAGACATCACTTTTTCATGGATCATTATCAAAAGGGTGATATCACTCTTGTAATCATTTTCACTGAACATCAATTGGATGATATATTCACAAAGCCTTTGAATTATGAGAGGTTAAATTACATCAAACATGAGTTAGGTATGATTAACTTTAGCATAGGAGACCTCAAAATTAGACCACACAGTTAGACCTCATAGTCAGACCTCACAGTCAGACCTCATAGTTAGACCTCATAGTTAGACCACATAGTTAGACCACACAGTTAGACCTTACAGTCAGACCTCACAATGAGACCTCACAGTTGGAACTCATAGTTGGACCTCACAGTTGAACCTCATAGTTATACCTCACTGATAAACCCAACTGTTACACCTCACTGTTGCACCTCACTGGTGTACCTTATTGGTATATCTCACTATTGGATACCTCACTGTTTTCTTTAATTTTACAGGAATTCAAACAGTTTGTATTCCTACTTATTATTTCTATTTTATTTTTTAATCCCTAAATGATAAAACGAAAGGCGACGAACATATCTCAATCCACCTTTCTCTCTTGATCTTCAAACCTTTCTCTTGAAATTCCTAAACCCTAACCCTTCACCTGAGCCCTCGAACCTCTCCCAATCTATATGGGTAGAACCAAGAGACCCATGACTGTCAATGAGGATGCGCCAAGGCCATAGAGGACTTGAGAAGAATCCAGTGGCACCATTAATACTCCGAAGTGACTTGTCAACCCGCATATGACCAAAATAGAAATCTTTGCTGAGAAGGAGTTATGTGAAGAGTGGCTGCTGTTGAGCAAGTCACTAGTGCTGAAAGCACTAGATGCCCAAGGATGTACAGAATATTTTCCCAAAAACAATGGACCGTACTACCCGATGCTTGTGAAAGAATTCTATGAATATATGATGTTTGAAGGGGGAGATGATTTGCATAATTTAATATCCAGATTCAATGTCAATGAATTCAGTTTCTCGTCTTCTGAGTGGGATTCCTGTTTGAGAGTTCCTCATGAATAAATATGTGATTACTAATCTGGAGTGGCTCCTCCAGACAGTGCTGTTTTTGAATATGAAAATGCTCTAGAAGAATAGATAAAAGATTGAAAATCATGTAAGATCATTTCAACTGAGATGAATGGAGAAGACATGATTTTATTCAAATTCATTGAGCATGTACTTAGTCCCAGGAGAGAAGATTTTGCAGCGATGAAGTACCAGGACATATTCCTGATGTACTTTCTGAAGGATGGGAAGAATATTAACCTATGTAGGTTACTGATGGAACAATTGGGGGATATGAATAAGAAACGATCAAAATCTATTTCCCTATTCCATGCCAAGATTATTTCAGTTATGCTAAAGACAAAGGGTGTGGTTGGAAATCAAGAAGAGATGATAGTGGCCAAGAATAGTGTTTGTATCTCCAAGGTGACTTGAAAAGTAATGAAAATTTTATGGAATCAATGGAAGAAGGAAATGGTGAATGATGAAGGAAAGGTATATGAAAAGCTTGACCCTACTACACTCCCATATAGGCCAAAAGACAAGAGAGATCTAGGTCTAAAGCCTGATGAGCCAGAGCCATCTTATTTAGATGAGGAGGAGGCTGAAGGAGCTATGGACCCTAAAAGAGGGAACACCCCCATTGATGATGGGAGTGATCCTGATTTGCCTCACAGTCCTATAAGGATAGTAGCTTTCGGAGCAGCTAGCCCTCTAAAAGAACTTCCAAGAAGAGAGACTATTCTGAAGAACAGTGACACTGAGACCACTGAAGAAGAAGAAGAAGAATATCAGAATATTGTCACGGACACCTATAAAGAGGATGAGGTGGAGGAATCTTGTGAAAATGATGAAGTAAAGGAGTCTATTGGTGAAGCTGATGATGAGGACAATGCAAAAGAAGAGCTCATTTTGATCCCTCTGATAGATAATACAGACAAGATTGTGTCTGGTCAGGAAGCAGGAGTGGCATCTACTTCCATTGATATGGAAGTCATTGATGACTCAGTAAAGGCTGTGAATCACCCAACTCATGAACCAACAGAGAAAACAGTTTTTGAATCTGATGGAGTTGCAGAGGAGGCTGTGGAGTTACCTAGAGCAGAACAAGTAGAGGGGAATACTCATGAGAGAGCTCTAAGAGAGGGGGAGCATCTTGGTTCAGTTTTTGTACTGTATGACATAGAAGGTTGGTCATCAGATTCATGGTACATTGTACTTGGACTCAACTATGGAGATTCTGATGAGGAATACCAGCCTCAAAGGGATTCTGTTATCCTACTTGAAATTATTCTAGTAGTTATGGCTGACAATTTGGCAACCAAGGAGGACCTTGAGTCCTTAAAGGCTGAAATGAAAGTGGAAGTGATAGAATCAGTGACCGAGTTGAAGAATAGCCTCGATGAAGAGCTGACGATTGTGGAGAAATTCTTGGAGCTATCTCTGGGATGTGATGTGTCTAGTCTAGGGAAAGAAATGCTGAATGAGATTAAAGTGTGCCATACTCAAATTGAAAGTTGTACAAGAGCTGTGGTTTCTCTGAGACAATCGGTTGCTTCATTAACTGCCATGAGCAGTTCTCAAAACCAAGTGAATGACGAGATTCATTATATCAACGAAGTAGTCAAGAAGTTATTGGAAGTTTTTGACGCTTTTATGAAATCAGTCAAAGAACATATGAATAATAATGATTCACTTATTCAGAAGGTGATTAGTAACTTGACTCAGTCTTTCAAAGAGACATCAGATTTCTCTGTCAATCCCCTTCCCTCATCTAGGTCCTCTATGAACCTTGACCAGATCATAATTGTGATCCAGGAAGAGCTGGATAAGGCCAGTACCAGTGGAAACTCTGATTCTCAGGTACTTTCTACCACTAGGGAAGTTAGTAGTTTTGTTCGTGAACACTTGCAAGCAGCTACTACTTCTCAAGAGGCCACTACGAATAATGTATATTATTACTTTGAGAAGTTCTATCCCAAGCATCAAATGACCAACCACATCAAGCTCTTGATCGAGAATATGAAGTTTCCTCCAGTGACTCAGGCATTCAAGGAGCAGGTCAGCATGCTGAGAGAACTGACCCCTGCTTTGGATAATTTTTGGGAGAATAAAGATGATTTTTTATCTTCTATGGAAATAGGAGGAAGCATCATTACGGATTTCGGAAACCTTCTTCTACCCTTTATCTATGTGGACTGCACCCCTGTCATCATCCCTCCTTCCTTACCTGCTTATCAACCCAGTGGTTCTTCCATGATGTCTCCTACTGAAGCTATCAGAAGCCTTACTACACTGATCCCTCAGCGAGCTACCCACTACAAACCCATAAGAGCTTCTGTTGCTTCCCCTCCAGTCATTCCTGCAGCAATTCCTAAACCTACTAATCCACCAGCTCCGCCTTCATCATCTTCTTCTAAAAGGAAAGATAACTTACCTGAGGCTGATGTGGATTGATTCTGTTTATTTCTTTTAATAGGGACTATGAATTCTTTTTGGGTCTTGTAATGTACTTTCTTTAATGCAAGCTTTCTCTTTTTTCTCTATTTGTGTTTCTTTTTGCTAATCACAAAGTGGGAGAAATACTATCCTAATTCTAGACTAATCATGTAATTCTAGACTAATCATATGATTGGGGAGAAAAGTGCTAATATACTACTATGATTCTATGAATCTTATATGCCTTTCTCTATGATACCATGTACCAATATTTTCTCGTTTTACACTGTTATTAATCTCTGAAACTTGAGACATTTTTGATATGACATATATCTTTAATACATACTGGCAAAATTTTTGATTATCAAAAAGGGTGATATTGTTGGAATCAATAGTTTTGATAATCCCAAATCATGTTTAAGTATTGATCATGATATATTAAGTTAGTTAATAATCTTTTTAATCTACATTTATAATTATCTTATCCTGAACAATGATTACTCTTAAGTCTCAGGACTTTGTTGCATCAGCTTACGGTTTACATTTATCTAAATGCATGTTCACTGTTAAAGGCTACTGGTAAGAGCCTTCTATTCAAGGTCATGGTTATAGATCACTGTTACCCGAATTCACTGATCCTAGAAAGTTATTGTTGAAGATCTACAATCACTAATATAGGCTACCAATACAAGGTTATAGTCACAAGTCTACCGTTGATCTGCTTATCAAAGCTCACAGACAAAGAGTCATCGTCATAAGGTCACTCCTATGACAAAGCTTCAATTGGAAGTTCACTGTCAGACTCTTTCTCAAGTCTTTTGTTGAGATCCTCACTGTTCAAGTCTACAGTTGGACATGTCTACCGTTAGTAGAAGGCTACCTCTAGATAAATTCCATTATCTAGATAGTCAACTATTGTTCAAATTCCACTGATGAGGAGCTACTATTACATAGAGTAATTGCTACCATTACAATACATTCACTAACACAAAGTCCACTGTTACAATCCCATAGACAAATAGCCTACCGATGAAGCTCACAAATGAATAGCTTACCGATGAAGCTCACAGTTGAATAGTCCACCGATGAAGTCCATAGTTGGAAAGACCACAGTTGAAGTCTACCGTGTGACATGCATCTGCACCCAGTCTAATCATATTCTATTCTTTTCTTTACCAATTGTATAAATAATATTATAACAGTCTTGTCTGGACAAATTAATGCACCAGGAATTATATAATGTTATTTGCAGGCATATAAGTAGACAGTACGATGTACGAGGAAGACCACACATGGTTGAAACATTTCTCTTGTAGGCCCCTGCTGAACCAAATAGAAAACGCTCAGCTATAAAAGTGTTCATATATATATGTATAGACACAGACATCAAGATAATACACTAAAACAAGAGACAAGTGTGGATATATATTGACTATACATAAGAAAGACATATACAGCACCCGAATATACTAGAAAGAATAAGAGAACACTGAAGCACTCATTCATAAGAACATAAAACATTATTAAGATATATTGAAAGAAAAATTTTCAAGTTGTAGTGGTGTGATGAAAAGAGCTTTAAACCCAAGAAGCTGATCATCTCTACATCTGAAGTCAGAACCTGGAAGTTGCGGCACTCTGTTTTGGAGTTAACTTGCAGAGAAGGACCAAAACTTCATTTCATTCATTCCAAAAAGTCCAATGCTGATCTGCCAACACAACAGTGCATTCTAAACTCATCCCTACCATCTTTAGCTGTACTGTGTTTAAATACATTACATTTGTGAGCAGTGTGTATGTGTTAAACACACACTGACTCTTGTGCTTGAACTGAGGGATACTGAAAATCCCCATACCAAACTCACTTGATATTTTTTCCCATTCATAACTGTGGAATAAGCCTAGTGTGTATTGGTAGTTTTTGTTTCCCACGTATAACTGTGGTAAAGGATACAAAACCTTGAAAGTTTGTGAAAATTGTTGTAAATCCCAATACAGGTTGTGTATCACTTTTTAATATAATTTCTCAATGGCAGGTGATCACCAAGTGGAGAGTACAAGGTCTTGACTTAAGACTGAACCTCTTGTTTAAATGGTTGTGTTCATCTTTCCATTATGTTGTTTTACATTTATCTGCTGTGCTTAATTTACTCTGATAGTTATTTCTGGTTAGTGTGTATATCTGATTTCTTTAGTAATCTTTTTTTCCAAAGTCGAATTAGTTCTCATACTGATTCAACATAGGAGTAATCAACCATTGAGAAACCTGTTGAACAATAGTTCCCTTATATCTATACTGCCTTAACTAACTGGGCCATTTTTATTTGGGGGATTTCAATCCTAAAAGTTTTTAACAAAAATTTTAATTGGAACTCAATTCACCCCCCTCTTGAGTATCCACTCTGACCAACACTTGTTTTATATTTCACGATCTTTAAATTCTAAATTTACTAAATCTATAGGGGTTTCCCATATCAAATTTTGTTCTTTGAGACAGATTTCATATTTTCAACTTGTTTTATTTTTTGTACTGTATGTAATTCACTATGGATTCCATTAACCAAAATTTTTATTCAATTAAATGGATTTAAAAACCCATCTTAGGTTATATCTTTCATGGGATTTCTATTTATAAAATTATGAATTTATAAGAGTTTCATCTTAAATTTCCTTTATTGAGAGAAGTTTCGTATTATGCGCCCTTTTTTATTTATATAGTATATATACAATCCTTTTTACATATTTTTCTATGTCTAAAGTTTTATTAATGGTAATTAATGTTATATTCATGTTTTCTCATTTTAAATATTTTTATTCAGAGGTTACTGGATCCATAAGTGTTTTTCATAACTTAATTTACTTTCAATGAGTAATAATTTTTCTTCTTGAAATAAATTATTATATGTTTGATTTATTTAATGCCATGATTGTTTCACATTTTATTTTATTTTTATCTTCAATTATTATACAATTCCTCCACATGAACTAATTTTAGAAATACTGTTACTTAAAAATCAATGATAATCAAAAAAGTTTTTATTAAATAGACACCCTTTTATTGAGTTATAATACTTTCCTTAGACATATTTATTTTAATATTATTATTGATTTAATTTATTTATATTCAATTTACAATTTATTTCTAGGTAAATTACCTTTTTGATTCAAATATTCTTTAAATTTTTTTTATTTATTAAAAAAATTAATAATTATGATTAATTACTATCTTCTCCAATAAGATCTTTATCTTCCATTACCATTTTTATTCGATGCACAAATTTTTGGTTTTATAATTTTAAAACCCAAATATTTATTATCTAATATGTACTTTTTTTTAAAAAAAGGTTGAGGGAAAGTCTCCCTTTGTTGAAGATAAAATATAGAAACTCTTTTAGGAATAGGAAAGAGGGAAACCACTATAATAAAGTAAAATGACTTAAAAAATGAAAAAAGGTCCTACAAGTCCAAAAGAGGAAAATGTTCAAACTGAAACAAGAAATCTGCATTCCCCCTCACCAGAAATCGCAACAGTGAGATCAGTCAAAATAATGTGTCACCCACTCTTCCATGATGTTGCAACATGTTGGTAATATAACAAGGCATAAAACCTCTCCAAATAACATAGAATATAGAGGAGATATGAATGAAGGGTGCTAGTACACACTTCTCTCTTTCGATCCACCCACCTGAAAAGTCATGAAAGGAACTCCCGACTATGTCAACCTAATGCAATGAAAAAAAATTCTAAAATAACTTTGAAAATGTCATGGAAATGCACCCATCAATACATAAATGTTATGACACATGTTTGGTTGATGGGGGTCAACAAACCCATCCCACATTTTAGGCCTCCCACCCAGAAGCACCTACATTAAGTTGTTCTGTAACAAAATACAACAAGGAAAACCAGTTCCTGCAATGAAATCAGCTCCTCAAGAACAAGAAGAACCAAGAAGACATGAGAAATAGTCTAGAGAAGTGAAAACCCAGAAGAAATCACACTTCCCTACTTCAATAATCCTTCAACACCAATGTTCTCTTGAACACCTCCACTACTGACATATGAGGAGATTCTCTACATCACCATAGGAGGTATTCCACATCCCACAAAATCCCCGTCCACACCACTACAAGATTTCGTATAATTTATCTTCCGCTATCATTTTTCAAATTTGACATCACTTATTTAAAAAGTTTAAATATTTCCAAATGTTTAAAAATTATTGTTTTCAATATCCTCATTTAATAACTAGAAATTTTTTTTTGAAAGTCATATAAAAGTTTATTTTTTTTATATCCATGTACATGATCTTTATGGAAATTGTATTATTGTACCTCTTAAAATTTTCATTTTAATATGATATACCCCTTATAGTATGTTTCATGTATTAATCTCTAATTTATATTATGAATTTATAGTTCATACCTCACCTTGTTCATAAGAGTTATGTTATCTATTACATTTCATCACTCCCTTTACTTTATTTTTCTAATTTTTTTATATATTTAAATCATAAAAATATTTAAAATCATTTTAATTATTGAATGAACTATATATCCATTTATATATATAGTTATAATACCTTATAATTTTAATGATTTTTACCAATAAAGCTATTTCAGTTATTGACTATGCATTTATTTAAATGGCATATTATTTTTATTTAAATATAGATAATTATTTATTAATAATGAAAGTTTATTATATATTGTTTATTCATTACCTTCATACGGTGAATGAGTTAGAATTAATTAACGATGGGTGGTACGTATAATTATATATCTCCTCTATGTATCAAAAAGTCTTATAAAAAACTATTTATAGTATTTTTTGTATACCTATAAATTAATTTATAATTTTTTGGAATTATTCCTTGATAGTTTGAATTAGATATCCAACTAATGATTTATATCACTATGAAATCTGTTATTTTTATCCATGATATTATTTAAATTACCATGTTATCTATTCATATATTATAAGATCATGATTTGGTTATATGTAAATATTTTTTTATTAGTTAATCCTAACATATTATTCATATATTTTTTATTAAATGATTAATTTTATTATATATTATCCTTTACTGAGAATCTAATCTCATGATTATTTTTTATTATTCCTGGGTTATGAAGAAGAGGATTAATTTCGATATGTCCACATGGTTATCATTCATGGATAATTTTCTAGGATAAGATAAATTATTATAGTTAAATAAAAAATCCATGGTTTAGCATAAAAATTCCCTTGGATTGGTAGGTTATGTGTTTAATTAGATAAAGTTGTTTTCTAAGGCTCTAAAAATATAAAGATAAAGTCATTTGGTGTGTATGTGGAGTATTGGCATTATAATCATGGATAACTAATTTTGGACCTCTTTAATGGGTATAAAAAGTTGTATGTAAAGAATATGTTTTTTAGAATCATATATTGGATTGCCGGTTTAGGGAATAATTATCAAGGTGGATCATGCATGGTATTTTCCCACTATGAAATAATGTGATGGTCTTCTTCTAATCCCTATTCAACTGAAATAATTGTTTTTTATTCATAATTATATGATGAATTTGAGAAGTTTTAATCTATATTATGATAGTTTAAATGTTAAAAAATTACTATAATGATTAATTAGAGCATTTCAAGTCTTTTAAATGTGGGATATTGTATTTGAATCATACCATCGTTGTAAAACGAAAATAAAAGCTTCTTAAAGTGCTATAAAAATTAGTTCGATACTTATCAAACTATGCGTGATGGATAAAACATGTCAAGGATTTAATTATCAAAGTTTTTGTTAACTTCTACATATAACCTCTAGGTTCTAGTAAACCATGTGTTGAAATATATCCCTTCTATGGATCGAGATATTAATGTATCATATGGAAACCCTAGGAGGGAGGAACTTGTTAGATAATCCCCAGTGATCTCGATAAAATTTGTGTAAGGACTGGGCTTGTTATACTATCAAATTGTAAGTCATTAGACTGTTCTTAGTATAATTATTCAATCCAAACATATTGATTGATCCTAGTTAATTTTAGGTTTTGATGTTATTTTATACTACATTTAGGATAATTGTTATCCATATAACTTGATTTAACATGTCCATTGACATCCATGTGTGATAATAAAATGTTTTAATGGGTATTTTAAGATTTAGATAACCCATAGTCATCACTCCATGAACACAGACCCACATTTTCTTTCATTTTGAGTTTGTCATATAGACTCACCTATGGTTTCCTAACAAACGATGAAATAAACTCATATCATAGAATAGAATAATTTAGGGTCCACTTATCCCACATTTACCAAAGTAAAATCTTTGAGTATCATTAGAAAAAAATTTCTCAATCAACAAAAATCCCTAATATAGACCAAACATTAATTTTAGGTATTTGGAATAGAGTACAATACAATGGTGGAAGAAACCAAAATAGATAGATAAGGAACTAATGTTTTACCTCTAGATCATATAACATAAAAAATCAAAACTCAGGTGGGGGAGGTATCACACTTGGATGGTAGGAAAACCAAGGAGGGTGGGGGTTGTTAATCCAAAAACCTATGTTATAGGACCCAAAATGTTTTATAAAAATTAAATTAAAATAATATAATTATCTTTTTAAATGAATCTTTTAGTCATGTAGTACCCACCCAAAAGCCAACATCCACTCGATACCTTATCAACCAACATCTGCTACTCATCACCCACCTGGTACCCTTCCAAAGGCCATCGACCACTTAGTGGGTCCCCCAAGGCCCACTCCCTCATTTTTTCATCCACTGCATACATAGTACTAATCCTCCATGTATATAGTGTTATTTATAACAAAAAGAAAATTATACACAATGAGCTCATTTCCTCAGATACCACCCCAACCTATGCCAAATATTCCGACATTCCAAAATCACTAAAACGGCTATGGTTTGATAAAATCATATTAAAAATAATACACTAATCAATGATGTTTCTATAAACCCCCCATCATAAAAGAAATTATCATCGATATGAATTAACAATACTTGCTATTTGAAAACTCTATAAACATTTCTCATATATTCATATCCCACTGTTAGGTATCTTTTTTGATATGTCTATTATTCCACCACACAAGTACTAGAGGTACCTTATTCCCACATAAATTTTTCACACTATCTTCCACTCTTGATAGTGTTCATTTATCAAATGAATAATCAACTTCTAGTTTAACCACATTGAAACTATGCTTCGGTATAGGGGTGTAGATGATATCTATAGAGTTGAGATATATGGAGTATACATTGAATTTCACTATATCTCCAAGGAATAACTAACATGTTCACTACTATAATGATCCTCTAAAAAATCATAAACATATTGATGAACCTAGATTCCAATTTTCTCTATCTTCATATCTTAATGTGTCCCAATTGAGGTAAAACTCTAAATAATAATCATATTCCATCCTCAAATTATAGATTAAAATTTCACCAATGTAATTTATCATTTTATTTCAGTTTGTAAGACTTTGGAATATTTTTAGGATTATTTCTGAATCCAGGCATAGATTAACAGAATATTTTGAGACCTAGTTATCCCAAAATAAGTTTTTTTGAAATATATTATATTTATAAATATCAAACACACATTTTTTTTAAAAAAATAGTGGAAAAACTCTAAAAAGGAGTCTCATATTGGAAATATGAGATTTCCATTTATTTTAGAGAATGAATCTTATCCAGGGAACAACATAATCTTGGTCTACATTCAGTGGTTGTAAAAAATTCATCATTGGCTCAAATAATAAAATAAAATTAGAAAATTAATTTATTTTATTTCCTTGAAACTATGACCCATTATAATATAAATAAATATTGTTATGATGAGATCTGAAGGTTGTCCACTTAACTAGGGAGATCTAGAGGATTATTAATGGATACCATTTTCAGAAGATGACATCAGATCAAATCTAAACCAAGGATCATTTCACCATAAAGGTTCAAATATCTCACCTGAAATAAGAGAACATATTATTTATTCATTATAAATCAATACATAATAAGTTAGGTTATTGTTGTATTTTTAATTATCCCCATTTTATTTCTCATATGAATAACTTGAATCCATCAGCTAGTAAATTTATTTTCGGATCATGCATATTGTGGTTAAGGGTTAAATTTATCCATAATTATGGATTTCTATTGTTGATTATGATATATCTCTTAATTAATTATTCTATTAAAAATTAATTGAGGCCGACACAAACATTGGATGAGTTTGATTCCTAATTTGTTTCATAATTCGTTACCAGTTCTTTGCCATCGTGGGAAATTCCTTTGGCTTGTAGTTTGATGAATATAAGGAAATTAATCGACTCCCACCCATTTCTTAGAAGATCAGATTTATATCATAGTTACATGTTTATATTGGTGATGAGATCAATATATGATAGGAGATTAAGAGACTCTAACCATGAATTTAGTGTGCGATACTAATAAGGAATGAAAAAAGTGGTTCATAATACTCAGATATGGACAGAATCTGGACAACGATAGCGAAGGAGGAATAATAAACCTCATATCCATGTCAAACGATGCATTCCAAAAAAAATTCAATGGCGTTGGAGGTGTAAAGTAAGATTCTTGGTGACTCCCAATAGTTATTTAAAAAACCCAACAACATGAAATGTAGTCCCATGAAAACACACTATGTAGTCCCTTTTTATTTGGTTCTAGGTTTTTAGTGTAGTCATAAGTATCACACACGGTGTGAATCGAGTCACATTACATGTGACCCTTAGTCGACTAGCTTAGTGTGTATAGGGTTACATGCCCAGGGGGGCCACACAGAGTTGCACACCATGTGTGGAAAGTTAAACACCATGCAATTCATGGAGGGCTCCTCAGAGTGTATAAGGAGTACATGTCCAAGGGGCTGGGTGGACACACATATAGTGTGTAGAGGGATACAAGTTGTGTACATAGGAAAGTTCATGGGCATAGGTAGGATGTAGTTAGAGTGCCAACCCAGGATCATACATCCATGTACCTTAGGGATACACCATGTATTATTTAAAAGTTCATGCCATGTGAGCAAGAAACATTGGAAATTACTTGCATAGTGAGACTCGTCATGTAACCCATAGGGAAACACTAATTAATCTTTTGAGGAATAGTTGGATTCCTCATTCTTCTATACTCAGCTTCACTATTAGCATATGTGAGATTCCCTGAAAAATTACCCGTTCAGTGTGTTCCTTGGGTCCATTCATATGAGGGATTGGTTCATAATCACATTACTATCCTAAAGGGTAACCCCGCTTCAGATTCCTGATGATTAGTGATGTATAGGAAAGATCCCTTATTCTGTTGTGAGTTGTCTCAATCCTCTTTGATATATATCTTAGTTTCTTGGAGAATATATCCCTGTAAGAGGAATGGAGTGACCCTCAAGTCAATTTTGTTTCCATGGATGGGTTTTTTTTGAAATTATAGTGACCAATATTTATAAAATAATCAATCCTCTATTTAGAAGATTGTCTCCAACAGGGTATGGTGTCCCCCAATGAGCCCTGGGTGTTTACCTCTATCAGTTTACTATGATATGTTCTTTATAATGGGGTATTAATATGATGTAGTGTATATCCTGGATAAACACTCTCAGTTTTATTGTTTTATTATTCTTAGCAAGAATAGATGGGTGTGACCTCTAGGATTAGTATCATCACTAGAAGTACATCTCGAGGAACAGTTCCTCCCAGAAGAGCATTACCTAGAAACCTTATAGTAGTACTATGGATGAAAGTGGCTGAAACTTTTGAGAATGGAGTCTTTTATGAATATATCCAGATGTTTATTGTATGTATCATATTATGATTGACATGTCTTATGATGATTTTACTACTCCTTGTGTTTTATGATTAGTGATTTCATAGTGTCCTACTATGTATTATCATACTCACCGCGTATGGGATATTCCTTTACATGTCATGCCGTATGCAGAAGATGATTCTTTTACAGATTCCTTGGCTGTTTGGGAGTTGTTTAAGCTTAGTTGGGCTAGGAGGATCATGGGGTATATCAATTATTATTTTAATGTATCCCCCTTCTTCTAATCAGGATGATATTTATTTTCTATTTTTTAGTGGCTTGTATTTTTTCCATTTTAACACTTTAGAGTAAATTATTTCACACTATGATTGTGTTATTGTAGATTTATACATTCATTGTTACTATTTGTTTTATATTTCATCGTTTTATATTCTTAGAGATGTTTTCACGTGTAGTAATATATTCTGTTAATTCCTCCCATGTGTGTGATATACCGTATCAGTGGTAGAGTGATCCCCTGGCCTACTGTATGGGGGTTGGGGTAATAATGGATCAATCCGATCAAACTTCATCCTCTAAGAGCTATCTCTTGTAATGTTCTTCCATATATATAGGATTAAGTATCCAATTCATATGAAAGAGTTTCAACCAACCTTAGATCCACGATGAATAGTGAATTCCAAGGGGGAATCAAAGGGATTTGAGTTATGGAGTAAGAAAAGTGAAGAATCCCATGGGTTAAATGAAAAACCCAATTACACCGAATGTAGTCCTATGAATGCACACAGTGTGATCCCTTTTTACAATGTTCTAGAGTTTTGTCACATAGATATATATCACACACCATATGAATCGAGTAACATGCTATGTGATCCTTATCCAACCAGCACATCATCTACATGCGATACATGCCTAGGAGGGTATATAGAGTTTCATGTAGTGTGTACCAAGTCACACACCATGTAATGATTGGAAAACAGATCAACGTTTATAGAGAGTACATTAGTAGGTGACTAGGCATCCCCACACACCATGTGGAAAGGTACACATGCCATGTACTTAGAAAAGTGCACTGAAACAGGAAGACTGCATGTTGAGTACCTTCATAGAAAAATACTCATGGTGTACTTATGAGACATGAAATGTGTTGGGGAAAAGTTAATGTCACAGGGGCATGTGAAAAAATAAATTCCAAGATTATTGAGATACAATATGTACCCCTTGAGGACACATAATGTACTCTTTTTTAGGATAGGTTTTATTCCACTTCCTTCTCATTTATTCTTTTTTAGGAGATTGTGTGAGCTTACCTAGATTAGTATCAATGGAGTGTGATCCCTTGGTCCATTATTATAAGGGTTTAGTGAGGAATCATGTTCCAATCATAAAGTGTTGCCTCACAGTAGCTTCCTGAAGATCATCATATTGTGGGTTAGATACCTTATTATGGAGTGAGTTGTCTTAGTATGTTTTGATATATATCTTTGAGTCTTATAGCATGTATCCCCAAAGAGTCCTAGGGAAATACTCATGTACTTCGTATTTCCTTAGATTGTGTTTTTTGGAATTAACATAAAAAATATTTACACGGGCATCAATCCCTTATCTTGGAGGATGTTTCCAATAGGGTCTGGTATCCCCCCAGTTTGACCAAGGAATTGAACCCCTACCTATGTATCAAGATCAGATTTTCCAATTGCGTATTAGTCTAATGGAGTGTGTATATTTTAGGAAACTTCTCAATTTTTCTATGTGCTTGTTTTTTCCTAGAACTGATGTGCATGAACTCTAGGATGAGTGTTGTGAGTAGCAATATAGCCTTGGGAGAAATTCCTCCCATATGATCATCAACTTGAATCCTCACCATGGATCTCTAGTGGGAAGTGATTTAGATATTTTAGAATTGTAATATTTTATGAGTATATCTAGATGTTTTATTATATGTCTCATATTTTATTGACATATCTTTTGATGATCTGGATACTCTTAATGCTTTATGCTTAGAGATTTCAATGTTTCCTACTAAGTGTTGTTATAATAAAACCTTCATGGGATATTCCCACACATTTCATGTATTATGAAGAAAATATATATTTTATAGTGTCATTATAGGACAAGGAGAAGGTGGATATTTGTTTGGATAGATAGAATGAGATGTATACCATTGTTTCATTTTACAACATTCCACTCATTCCGATCAGGTCATGATTTATTTTCTAGTTTTGGTTGGGCATGTATATAGACCCTTTTTTGATTTCCTGTATGTTATGTCTTAGTATTATTGTGAGATTATAGATGTATTCAGAAATTGTTACATTCTGTTTTACATTTCATCATTTTATGATATTGGAAATATGTGTGTGTAGTAACATTAGGATAATTCATTCCATGTGTTTGTTATGACTTCCCAGTGCTAGTCTTTATCACTTGACCTATTAAAGGTGCAATTATGGTAGTTTCTTTCCAGGACTCATTGGGTCATGTTAGGAAATATTACTATGTTGTTTCTTTTTATGTGGAGATTTAGGTTTGTTGGGGTGGGGTTTTTCTACTTTGATAATTAGTGATCCAAAGCAGTATATGATAAGACTATTCCTAAGAGGTTATATCTACTTCCTTATTAGTTGGATACTATTACACTGTGAGAATCATATTTTTTAATATTTTACTTCCTATAATGATGGAGGAGAAAGTGGAGATCATTCTTAAGGATGTTCTAGGTTTTACCTCTCCATAAAATATTTTTTTCATTAAATTACACCAAGGATGTACCGATATATATGCCAGTATATTAGATGAACCTATGTAGAAATGATGACTGGAGGTGTAGTTGGAGGAGTATATAGAGAAGGGTCTTCTTAACAATCAATTTGTTTTTTCTGAGGCTGACCTGTGTTATTCTCCCAAGAGGTAGACATGTGCTTGAGGTTGGCTGTGAATTGGTGTCAATTAAACCTGGTGACATGAGCAAGATTTTTCACACTGGATAATCATTGAGTTCTTTGACAACTAGTTTGGGGGAATGTGGTTCTCATATTTTACCTTGAGGTAGGATATCACTAGCACAAGATTTTGAGTAGTATATACTAGATGCAACTTTCAATTTAAACTATCATTGTTTCGATCTCATAGAGGTACCCTTTGGTGTGTTTTAAAAATTAGTAGAGTTGTTTTACTTATATACGGAATTCTAATCCATTACATAATATGTTTATTCTATTACTATTTGATGACATACATGAGTGCTTGGTGTCATGTTAGAGAACATGAGACACATGAGGATAGTGCATTTTACCTCTTGTCGATAGTCATTACCCATATACTTCTTTAGAGATAAATCGAGGTACAACATTGGGATATCTAATGACATATATCTCATGACTAGATATCCATTGGACATGTTTTGGATGGATTCCATAATGGTGGGAATCATATCATTTTTTTCAGAAGGATGTAAGGTGACCCAGGCATGTTATAGAAGGAGGTGTTGAAAAGGTGTTCTCCCTTACAAGTACATTTGATGTAGGTGAGGATGTACTAGTGTCACTTAAAATTTATTAGGAATCCATTTTATTTGAAACTGGTTTTCAAGATAAACTCTTGATTCTATCTCATCTCTGGGTGTTGGAAAATAAATATTTGTGAGGAGTTCACTACACTTGTGTATGAATGAGTTAGTCTTGCCTCAAGGAGTTCCATTGAAAATCATTACATGTAGTGATTATTACTTCATGGAATAACTAGGGACTGGATGCAGGAAGTATTTGGGGACTCATTTTCATTTGAGAATAATTTTCTACCATCGTTAGTGATCTAGATAAGTGAACCTTTTATGTGATGGAAAATGTGCTTCGGGTTTACATGTTGTTTTTGGGCTATAACTAGGAGGATAATCTACCATCAGTTGAGTTTATGTATCATAGTGATTTCAACTACACCCCTAGTTTAGAAACCTTTTTGATTCCATATATGAGAAATTTTTTTCACTATTATATTAGTTGGAGCCATTGGGTTTCAATTATTGGATCCTAGTTCCAGGGATAGTGATTGTTTTAAGGGTGCAGTTCATCAAGGTGAAAATAAGGACTTCACAAAAACATCAGAAGTTATTTATAAACCAACAAATAAGGAAATTGGAGCTTAAGAGTTATAGAGTGTAAACTAGAGAATTAGGATATGTATATGGACCCGATGCCCTTTCAATTTCTGTGGCTCTATCGGGTAAGTGTGATTATGTACCACTTAAACTCCTGACTATAGTTGTTTTGGTTTCATTGTGTTCTCAAAATTCTATTGATGAGGTTGTATGTTCATAATTCTTTTCATGATGTTGACCATGGTATTATGGTTTGGGAGAGTGGTGTGTCCTTTTTCAATTAGTGGGATGTGTTGGGAACTGGCAGGGAAGGACCCTTCATGGTAAGGTTGTTTAATTAGGTTCATGTTTGTTGATAGAATGATAAACCTTTGGGTGAGTTAATGGGGTTGGGACACCTAGTTGAGATCTCAGTATCCCAATCATTTTGATTAGTTTTTTCTTTTTGGGGAAAAATAGTTGAATGGAAGAAAAATTTAATATATCAGTTTTTTCTATTTAAGAGTTTGGAATATTTATTAGAATATTTCAAGTGCTAGACCCTAAAACGATAGGATATTATGAGTCTTGGTGAGAACAATATCACAAATGTATTTTTTTCATTAAAATGTTTAATAAATCCAAAAATAAGTTTTGGTTTGGAAATATAAGACCTCCATTGGGTTTAGAGCATGAGTTTTACTCTAGTAATGACCTAATAGTTTTTGGCGTTTGACATTTTTGAAAAAGTATTCATCTTTGAAAATAATAAAATAAAATAAAATAAAATAATTTATTTATTTTATTTCATTGACATAGTGACCCATTTTACTCAATAAATTTTTATTTATAATAAGATATCAGGGATGGATGCTTAACCATTGGGATATAGAGGACCATTGGAGGAGATCATTCCTGTATTATGACATTGGATCTGACAGAGATCAACGATCATTGCCCCATCGGGGTTCAAGGATCTTTCAATGATCAATAATTTAGATTTTTTCATCATTATAAATCATTCCATATCAAGGTAGGATGTTTTTTTATTTGGATTTATACATTCTGGATTTCTCCTAAGATGAACGTGAATCATTTACCCTATGAATATATTCACAAATCATGCATATTGTAATTAATGTTATGATTTATAGGAGATTGTGTATTTTTATTATTGATTATGGTATATCACTTTATTCATCATTCTAATGAATAAATATTAAGTGAAACATGAACATTTTATAAAGTACATTCCTCACGTTTATGTTTTGTGAATTTATTTCAACTTTATTCATTCATAATGAGAAATTCCTTTGGGAAATAGTTTTATGAATACCTTTAAATCAATTATTGGGCACTTGTTTCATAGTGAAATAGATTAATACTGTTGATATTTTTTTTTATTGGTGATGAGGTAAAGTTATTATGACATATCATGAGACTAAAATCATGGATTGGGCATGCAACATAGAAAATCCATGATTATGGTGGTTCCTTATCATCAAATACAGTCAGAATATATCCAATGATGGTGAAGGAGGTTTGGTCAATCTTAAATCCTCGATGAGAGATTCATTTCATGACAAAATCAAAAGGATTGGAGTAACTATCAAAGATTTATGAAGAATACCATGGGTTCTTTATCAATGAAACCTACACAACATGTACTCCAATAAGAATATTCCATGTAGTCTTTTTCTTTTGGTGCTAGGGTTTTGGTATAGATATAACTATCAAGCATCGTATGAATCGAGTCACACACCATGTAACCCATATACTACCATCTCATCTTGTACGTGTGTTACACACCTAGAAGTCCATTTATAATTAAAAACCTTTTGTGAGAAGTCACATGTCATGTAATTAATGATTTATGACTTGATGAGTAGAGGGAGTACATGCCTAGAAGACTGGGTGGCCCTACACGCCATGTGTGGAGGGCTATACGATTTTTTAGGAATGTATGTTGGAATGAAAAAAATACACAATGAAATCTATCCCAGACACCTACACTCTATGTACCTTAATTAAACATAATGTATTTTGGAAAATTGAATGATTTGTGATCATGAGATGCGAGAAACATGAGGCTTAGTGAGAGAGTCAATGTACCCATCAAGGAAACAATTTGTATTATTTTTAGGACATTTATGATTCCTATTTATTCTTATCTAATCATCACTATGAGATTGTGTGAGATTTACTAGACCAGTATTGGTTGACTGTGTTCCCTTCGTCCATTCCTGTGAGGGTTTAGTTCAGTATCATTTTTTCTTCAAATATGGTGACCCCATTGTAGCTTCTTGATGATTTAGTGTATGAGAGATCCCTTATTCTAGAGTGGGTAGTCTCTGTCTTCTGAGATAGATATCTCCATGTCTTGGAGAATGTATTCTTCTGAGTTCCCAAGAGTGATCTTCATGTCCTTTGGGTTTACTTAGTTTGGATTCTTTTGAAATAGTGTGAGAAATATTTACATGGGAATCAATCCCAAATTGTGGAGGTTTTTTCAAGAAGTGTCCACCTAGTGACACCTAGGTGTTGAATCCTACCTATGTATTGAGATCCAATCATTATAATGGGGTACTAGTATGATGGAGTGTGTCTATTAAATGAACCCTCACAGTTTTCTTATGTGTTTCTTCCAACCTAGATCTAAAGAGTGTGAACTCTGGGTTGAGTGTCTTTAGTAGCATTATAGATCAGGGAGTTTTTCCTCCCAGATGAGCATTACCGTGAAACCTCATAGTGGAACTATGAATTTATAGGGTTGATACAATTGAGACTCAGAATCTTTTATGAGTATATATGGATGTTTTATTTTATGTGTCTTATTATTATGGAATATATTTTGATGAGCTGACTACTCTTGATTCTTTATGCTGATTGATTTTGCGGTTTCCAACCAGATATTTTTATACTCACCACTACATGGGCTCTGATCGTATATATCATGTATTATGAAGATGGAGGATATTTTATAATGTTATTTTAGGACTTGGAGAAGGTGGTACATAGTTTTTCTAGACAAACCGTGGTGTATACTAGTTTTTCATTTGAAATTAGGCCCCTCCTTCTGAATAGGTGATGCTTTATATTCCAATTTTGGGTGGGATTGTATCTGGGGCCTTTTTATTTATTAAATAATTTATGTCACCCTCTAATTGTGGGATTATAGATGTACGTATGAATTGTTATCATTTGTTTTACATTTCATCATTTTATGATCTATGATATGTGTGAGTTTGTACAAGTACATTAGGCCAGTTCCTCCCATGTGTGTGATATGCATTCTCGATGCTAATATTCAGCCCCTGACGTATTTAAGGCAGGATTGGGGTAGTTGTGGCTCAATCTCTAATATCTGGTTTCATAAAAACCAATCTATAAATGGTCAATACATTATAGGAAAAATTATAAACTAATTCCTAATTAACTAAATTTACCCTAGAATCTTTTACACAAGACATGACCTAATGATAGAAGACCCTCCTACCACTAGACTATATTGAGGTGGTCAACAAGACCTACCATAAAAGGACTAAAAAGGTTCTATATAGTTACTGTTATGATAAATTACATTGTAATTAAAATAATCTAATAAAATAATTATCTCCCATAATCATCCAAAATCTAGGATTAATGCCAATAACTTATCCCAAAATACCAAGATAGTGCGCTCAAATTGTATATTAGTCAGAGGATGATATACTTTGATCATATAGAATTGTGTGGCTAATTATTTCTTCAATCCCATATATAAATAATATATTAATTGATATTCATAGTTAGATACAACGGTCCTTTATACCCCATGAAATTTAAATATATTCTATGTATTTATTTTAACCTAATAATCCATATATTGTGATTCCCTAATCAGTAAGAAATGAGTAGCCTTCATAAAAAAGTTTATAAAACCCCAAATGTATTTCTATCCTGAGTTCTACTTAATATATATTTCATATAATCCATTGTCACACTATCCCATTTCCACTTTGGAATGGATAAGGGTTAAAGAATACTTGTGGATCTACGGTGCTCGACCATCATTAAAAGATAGGTGAGGCACCATAAAATATATCCCACATTGTTCTTATTCCTACCTTACCACAAATATTATGTTTGGATTTAATTACATATATTATTTATCACTAGGTAAACAGGAAATCTTGAGACATGTGAATCCCACACCATCTCCCCAAACATGCTATTGGGGTTTTAACTTAACCCCATATATAATAGAACCCATTATCATCCTGGGTTCCATCTAGTGGTTTATGAAAATCATATATATTTTCCCTTATTACCCAACCATCTAACTCAAAAAATTATACCTCTATTATTATATCATGTAGTGAGGAGGAATTTATTAGTGCTATAAGGGTTTCCCTTTTCATAAACTTGAAAAAATCACTGTGGATGTAGGTTAAAAGGATAATTAACTGAACCTTAATAATATCCTCCTAAAGAACATGAGTCTAAGAATTATTACATAGAGGATCAACTATAACATTACCCTTTTAAAGGGTGTACATAATATTAAATTCAAATGATTATAGGTAATTGAGCCACGTTATCGATAAAAGGTTCAAGTTAAATTAATATACCATATACTCATGTCTATTTTGGTCAATATACAACAAAACCTTCCACATAATAGATAATGATTATAAAATATTACTGCATGCTCCTATGCTGACGACATTGAATCTTGTTTTATGTAGTTCTTTACATGAAATCCCAGCTACATAGACCCATCTCAATATAATAGATTTTCTTGCATCATAAATACTTCAATCCAACTCCAGATACTTAATAATAAAAGGTATAATCCATATCCATATCAACAATGGTCGGGATTAATGTAGCCATCAACATTCCCATCATATCCTTGAAATAAATATGATAGCCTTATCACGGGTCGGTATAAAATATTATTCATACTCCCCTAATTCAGCATAATGGTTCACCAATGTCATCTCTCTTTATGATAATTTTTAGTCAATCACTCTCTACTTTTAATCATTTTTAATAATTCTTGGTGTTTATATATTTTATGAAAATATATGAAATATTGGGTTTTGATTATGGAATGAAAAATAGGATAGAAACATAAAGATGAAAAATACTAAATGAATAAATTTGGTTAACAAGAAATAGAATACACCCAAGGAAGTCATCATGAGTGAACCTTTATTATCTTAAGGACACTATCAAACCAACTTTATAAACACAATCTTTCATATATGTTATCATCCACTTCTTCATTGGTTGTAATATATTTTCTACCTAGAAATTTCCATGTACAAGGTATATCCACCTCCACCATGGTAATCAAGTTAATGGAATCTTCATTCAAGAGCACCCTAAAACTCACCTTCATTATACTCAATCACACCCATTCAACCCTAGATCTCCAAGGCTCCATCACATGCCTTGGTGATCATAGAAGGGAGGGAAAATAGTAAAAAATAAGAAGTTTCACCTTAAAAAAGTATAGTGATGTCTTACTATCACCATTTCTCAATAAATCCTCATGAGAATAACCCAAATAAGATAATAAACATTAATAAAAATTATAGAGATTTGGGTGTAATACTGAATTCATCTTTTGGGCGATTACATGGGATAGTTACACATTATCATGTGTTTTATGATCACATTAATGATAAAATAATCAAAAAAATGGAGGTATAAATGAGACATAATAAAACAATGCTTCATTAAACTACAAAAAATGAAAATTACAATGAAAATAAAATTAAATATATAAGAAAATAATATAAAATGAAATAAAACAGAATTTAAAAACCTTATCTCATGTGTGTAACATATTTTCATTCAGTGATACCACTAATTTATAAGAATATTCAATAATGTAATTAGAATACTCTTTCTAAAAATATATCTTTAAATTTTTTCATGAATCATGTTGTCAAACCCACATTATTTCCTCTCAAAATCATAGGTGATTTTTATTTTTAATTTCTAATTGGCTGAAAATTTTTAGTGTTCTATACATTATCTTTTGAATTATCTGTATGGATCTAGTATGTATCAAACTTACCCAAATTTATCGATGGAAGAACACTTCACCATCCTCATGGATAGATATGTCTAAATCTTCTTATTCATTTATAATTTTTTTCTGGTTGACCATCTTAGCACCGCAAAAGAGTTGTGATGATATTCTAGAAATTTCTAGTTTATGCACATAGAGTTTCTGGCAACCTATAGACTTCAACATGGTGCAATATCTCATGCTCAATCATCTATGGCTTAATCACACATCCATGGTGAATCATGTTGTGGAATGATGAGATACAATGATCGATAGGCTTGTAAACCCCAATAGACCATGAAAAAGCTGATACAAATGATTCCATTTCATTCCATGGACATGTGATTCATTTTAGGTGAATAGTTTCCAGTTTAAATATACCCCATGTCAAAATTTTGATAGGGAACCAAATAGAATTTCATATTAGTTACTTGTTAGTGTCTCATTTCCCAACCACAGTACTAACCTATTCCTTGGGACCTTTCCAGTGCCACCTTTCTCTAGCTCTATGCTCCTTATATGCCTGTTTCCCTACACTAGTTTTACATCTGTTCTACCAGCCAATTCACATTGGTCAATGAATGTCAAATTTCCTCATGATGGATAGACTCACCTTTTATTGATGGATATGTTTGCCCAATTTTTTGTATTCCCTTTTCAAAATTCAATTAATAATATAAGAATAAATTATTTTCTCTTTTAAATTATTAAACAACATAGGTACTATTTACAAGTGTATGCAATTTTACTTCTCTGAATTCAAAATGAATTTTCCAAAAAATAATGTAGAATGTACTTCTATGAAGTTTTACTGGAATCTTCCGAAGTTCCCATTTACTCTTCAGAATTTTTTCACAACTCTTCTGAATATTACTTATAAAGATATAAAAAACACCCGTATAATATAATTATTCTCAAATTATACAAATGACTAATTAAAATGAAAAAAATTTAGAATAAAAAATTAATATATATTTTTTCAAATAATTCCATAATTTAATAATAATAATTAATAATCATTTATGTATATATTTTCATAATTAACACTAAAATACTCTTTTATACTAAAAATTTGAAAATTACCAACAAAAATTGAATATGGTGGGATTAAAATATTTTAAATACAAATTTAAATTAATTTAAAAAAAATCACTATAAATTTTTTCAAAGTTAACTATGAGCCTATTAGGAAATAATCTTATACAAAGGTCAATTTACATTTCTCAAGGTCCTAATGGGTCCACTTTTAATTCAAAAAACTGAAGAAACATCATGATTCTAATATAGATCCCAATTATATCTTCCCTCACTAAATCACAAATTCCTACTCAATCTCATGTTAATTTCTAGGTGCATTTTTTAATTATCTCCCTAGATATATATATCTATTCCCTAAAGGATTTTGAAATAAATATTATCTTTTTATCAAGGGTATGAAATATTTCCATTATCTTGATACCTTCCTAGGATCTATAATTTTAGGTTTCATAAAATTTATTCAATCATGATAACATTAATCCATGTCGTTTTATAGCTTACGGGTTGGTAAGTTTTAAATTTTAAAATATTAGATGTATAATGAGAAGGTTTAGCTCTAAAATAATGTGAAATAAATGAAAATTGTTTACAATCAATAATAGTGTGCTCATCAATATCCTTTTTTAATGATTACACTAAAACACCTCTTAAGTCTCTTGGGAAATACCCATATAGAAATTTAAACATCAATTATATTTACATCTCTCTTTACACCTTTGGTAACAATATTGTTTCATCTATTTATATATGAAATATTATCGAAAATTATTTTTAGGGAAATATAGTTATATTCTAGTGTTCAAATAGTGATGTGACTCCTATAATGGGTTTGAATATTTCTTTCATCCTTTATTCTTTACATCATATATTTTCTTCACATGTAGCAACAATTGAATGATAAATCAACCATAAAATAGCTTCTCGAAATATTTTAAAAAATTAGAATATAAATAATCTCTCCAACTCCCCCACACTTGAGTTAAACCATAATAATTTAATTACTTATATTGTAGGTGACAAAAGGAAAAATATATTTTATTATTTCAACAGAACAAGTTATTTCATGTCAATTAATATATTAATAAATTTATCAGATGTAGGGACACCGATGAAATAGATTTTTATATAAAATTTTCTTTTAAAAATGGTTCCTTGATCATTTTTTAAAGAATTCCTTAAATATAATAGAATTGAGTAATATAAAAAATTAATATTTATCTCAAAACATTACTGAAGACTCTAAATAAAAATGATAAATTTATATAGTATGTCAATAAAAGATTAAAACCCTATTAGGTTGGGAAACTTTTAGGTATTGGAAAACACATGTGTACAAGAGTTTAAAAATTGGTTAAACATAATTAAATAATTTAAATGAAAATAAAGAAACCCAATTTATTTTCAAGATAATTTAAATCCTTATAAATTCTAAAAAACTAGTTTCTTTTAACTAGCCAATATGGTCTAGAAAATTTAAAGAGTATTTGATTATGCTCAAAGGTTCCTAAATGCACTCCAAAAAATTAATAATAGAAAATAAAACATTCAAACATGAATATATTAATACCAACCTCCCCACGCATAGAATTTTACTAACAAAATTTTTTATTCAAAATCAACCAGAACAACTTTTCCCATAGAGATTAATTTAGTATGAACCAAAATAAATTATATATGAGTAACAAAAAATGGCTTGTTAGCAATGTAAGAATTGATTTAATTCAATAAATTATAGAAAAATAAAAAATCTATTTAAAATAAAAAATCATTATCAATTTATTGTAATTAGAATAAATGAAAAAATATAAATTGAAAGTAAAAGGAGGATAAATAATTGTTTGGACCACCCAAGTGTGTACTAGGTTTTTACTACATGTATAAAGGTAGTTCTATCTATTATCAAAATCAAATCGTGAGAAGGGTTTCATTGAGATTAACCACCACATGTTTTTTCTTCCAGTTTCCATTACCTTACAATAGAATTAGAGGATCCATGGATAATGTAAATGTGCTTTATCACCATTTCTATAATGAAAAACATGTATTGTGGTGATCATAAAAATAATGGACCCTCTTAGCTTGATTCAGCCACAACTTATTTGGTAAGTTCTTCTTCGATATTTAAAATTTTACCATGAGGTGCAAAATTAATTGATTTATGAAAGGGAATGTTATTAATTAATTTTTTTAATTTAATTTAAATAATATAAACTAAAATATTTTTCACCCTCATTAATATCAACTTTAGCACAATATCAAAAAAATTTCTTCAATTTCCAATATCAACATCTCCTCAAAGGTGACCTCTTAAAAGACTTTATTATTACCTACGGTAGTGTAAAACTTGGATAGATCATTAATTTTAGCACATAAGTAATGATAAGGTGATTCCAACTAATATAAATCAAAATAAATTGAATATAATAAATGGGTTTATCCCATAAATGATTCAACATGAAGAACTAATTCATTAATTCTTGACATTGGAAGGGATTCCATTTGATATGGTATTGGGTAATATCTTAATTTAGTGTCTATATCATCACTATCTTCTTAGAATATGTGAGGGAATGAAAGACACTCTTCCAATACCTTGGTCACTAATTGATTGAAATTTGGAATTTAGTAGGAGAGATTAGTTAGTTTTATTACCAAGGATTTTAGAATGTGGTAATTAAGGTCCTCTTTCAAGTCTTTGATGAGCTCCTATAATTCTATCTCTACACAGTTAGATTTCTAGAGTTCATGTACCTACATATTAAATAACGAAACAATATTTTCTATAATTGAGTGTGATAAAAATAATTATTTTTTTAATTTTATAAGTTAATTTTATGTGTGTAAAATATATCAAAAAACAAATATAACTAATAATTGAAAGATTAGCTTAGCTCCCAGAAAAGGTTGAAAATGTTTCATAGGCCTGCCCTGATGTGGTACAAAATATTATATATATTTTTCTAATGTAGTATAGTGGACGACTAGGGTCATCTCTCTTGAGGATATTTTGAAGTGAATAACTATTGAATCATTAAAAAAATTATTTTACATTGTATCAATATTTTATGAAAAGAAATGAAAATATAAGGGTTTTTATTAAGGAATAAAAAATAGAAAAGAAAAATGCAGTTTCAAATTATAGATAGAATGAACCAGGTCATAAGGATTGAAAATAATCCCAAGTAAATCATCCAAAGATAACTTTAATACTCAAGATTCAACTATATTATATAAATATTTCATTAGAAAACTCGTGGCAGAATGACATTTCTATTATTTCATCACAATATTACATAAACTTTTAATACAACATTAAAATTAGAAATATTATTTATAATAAAATGAAAACCCAGTAAAATAAAATCATTTATTAAAAATATAATTACTATTTATTTATATATATATATAGATCAATTAATAATAATATAATTACATACATGCATTTCATAATAAAAAATATTATTGTTTTTAAATTTTCGGTGCTGAATGCATGTTTTTGAAATAAAAAAGTGTTTTTATTTAATAATAAAATTTCATATAGATATATAATTATATTTATAAAAAGGTATTTAAATTTTGAATTATTAAATTAAAATTACTAAAAAGACTATTTTTCATAATTTTATGATACATTTGAATCTTTGGGTAAAAAGTAAAAAATTGAATAAATGCACAAGTATTATGAAATCACAATGACTTGAAATAATAAAATGAATAATATAAATTATTTCTCATCCAAAAATAGTTTATTCATTAAATCAATCTGGATTAATGCAATAAAATTAGTTTTTGAAACTTATAAATAATATTGAAAGACCGAAATCATATTCTATATATTGGAAAAACAGTTATTTAGGAATAAAAATCATATTCACATACAAAATAATATATTTAAAATGATTTTTGGTTCCTAAAAAATTGAAATCAAATAACCAGGCCCCATATTCCAAATACCATTGGAAGGCCAATGGTTTATTTTTTTGATACCCTTAGTTCCAAGGCCCATGATTTGAAATTAATAAACAAATCACCCTCATTCACTATAAATACCCAACCATCCTCCATTCCCCATCACTAAAATATTAATTATCATTGATATACTATATTTTTCAACTTCATGAGTATATCTAGGGTCTTTCTATGGTTAGAAGGTTATCATTTCAATATTTAATAAGTTATCTTTCAAGGTAAGGGTTCCCAATCCTCCTCTTTTCCTTTTAAATTGAAATCATTTAATTAAAATATTATTTAAATCTGTTCCATATATTTTCATGATTTAAATTCCATGGTATTATCATTTATATAAATGTTATTTAATGATGGGGGAACTAATTCCATTTCATTATATGCTTTTTTAAAAGTCATTATTATGCTGATATAAGGGTTATTAATCGTTTCTTAAAATTTATTTATATAACTATATAAAATTAATTTTCATTTCAATATTTATTGAAATAATGCGTCAATGTTATTAATTTTTTATCACATTATAAATGTGGGATCTCTATTCACTATTATCATACTACATTTATAATTCATTATAATAAATATAAAATATCCTAAAATTTTGGAAAATTGAAGAGTGTGTTGTTTCGTAGTAACAAAATCTCTATATGGATACTACCATTAGACATAGGATCTAGCTCAGATCCTTATAGGGATAATTACCCTAAATAATGTTGATTAGGTATTAACTTATCAGCACTTGGTGCACTAAAAATGGGCCAAACTGTATTGCTGGTTTCATTCTCTAGGGGCATATGCTTTAGATGATTCAAAATCTCTTTACGAAACATAATAAAGAATTTGAATATAATACCATTGACTAATTACTATTGACATCCTCAAACCATTAAAGTACCTTACACCGTTACTTCATTATCATTCTATTAATAATGTTAATTTCTATAAATTTTTAATATAATACAGATTCTAAATTGATTTTTGGATATTAATCCAAATAACTATATTTTTTATTTAATGTGGAAATATTGACATTCCATATACCCTTTATTTTTTTAGATACATATTTTTTACTTTGATAGTATTTTGTAGGATATTCTATAGGGAACATTATGATATGTATAAATTAAAAATTCTCTTCATATGATGGATTTATTGGAATTTTTATGTGATGAGTGGATATCAGAATTATATATCATCTCAATGCATCATTTTGTCACATGAGACAAAATAGTTGATTATTTGGTATAATCCTTACCAATTTATGTATAATGTATTTGTACTTGGCCTTTAAGATAAGTTTATAAAGTTTTGAATTATGAATTCAATCACAATGAGATCATTAGTACTTATTGAAACATTATTATTGTTATTATTTTTATATAGTCCATGTGTATATTATTCTCAAAAATCATTTTGTTATGATATTTATTTTTTAATCTATAATTATATATTATGGATTTAACTTCAATATACCCCTTACAATGAATCTGATCTATCTCTTTTATATTTTCTCTCATTTACATAGGAATCCATGAAGATTAATACACGTGACTTATGGATTTTGAAGTATAAATAATAAATTTTCATATTTTCTATTTATTTGTCTTATTTTATCAATGTAATGTGAGGTTAATTTATGTATCTAGCTCATTGAGAGTGCTAAATTTCTAGATCCAAAGAATTTTTATCTATATAATTTTAATTCTTATAATAATATAACCACCTGTTACGGGATACTAGAGTTGGGGTGTTACTTGAATATTATTTGTGTCATGGATAGTCTCATACCTACACAATGAAAACAAGTCATCATATGCGTGGTCATCCTCTTCATCTGTAGTAATGAATATAAAGTGTAACTAGAAATCTCTATGTACACTGCACATCCACCTTCTCTATGGTATGTATGTTAATGGAATCCTCAATCTAGATAACCCTCTAAATAACCATCTTGGTATAAAATCACACCCATTCAGTAATATATTACCAAGGCTCCATCATATACCTCGAGGATCATGTAAGAGATGGAAAATAGTGTAGAAAAAGAATCTACAACTAATATAACAGTAATGAGGATGCACTTTCATCTTTCCCCACTACTTATCATCCTTTATATAACCCATAGAAGATTAAAAACATTAAACAATGTTGTACATAGACTTGGATTCAACTCTAGATTCAATGCTTAAGAAATTCCTCTCATGAGTTACTACTCAATCTTGATAAATCATCATGAAAGATAAAAATAATTTCATATATTCTTTTAAGTGGAAAATAAACATGATTAAGAGTTTGAAAAATTGATTAATTGATAAATGATGTGAATAATGGATATGGTCAATGAAGAAAAACTCGCTACATGGACCACCACTCCGCAAGGCATCCCACCATTTCGTGAGACATCCCTTCATTTCGTGAGGTATCCATGAATTCTGTATATAATCCAATAAATGAAATCAATAGTGGGATGTGATGTTGATCCACCACACCTAAAAGTGAAACCAAACCTTTTGAGGGCTCGAGTGGTGTTTTTGTCCCAAATAAATGGAAAACATCATATACAAGAACTAATTTTTTTACATACCCCTAAAATAAAGATGTCATTTTTGGGTCTGAGTGATATTTTTCATTCCATGTGAATGAATTCCTTATGGACCACCACAAATTACCGAATCTCCATGTAGTAAGTTTCCATGTTCCTCTATAAAAAATCTAGGGGATCCATTGAAAAGAGAGAAACAAAGAGATAAGAAACATGAAAAAATTTATAATAAAGGATCAAAAAACATAAATTCTAAGTAGGTTAACCCAACACATAAAATTACAGAAGAATATGAATTCACCTAGAAATCTAAAATCTAAAAACCCTTTGAGGAAAATATTTTGTGAAGCATAAGTAGAAGTTCCATTTGCGGTTCATCACCCTGCGTGACAAAAATCCACATGGAGGAATCCCTATCACATTTAGAAAGACAATAAATTGGAGGAACTCAAGATTATATAATAAAGTGATATATGGGTGGAACCCAAAACCACAGAGAAAAGCCCTATGTGGGTGGAACTGTGAATTGTGTAGCAAAGTCATACACTAGAGGAACCCATACCCTCCTAGAAAAGTACTACATGGATGAAACCCTCACCCATATAGCAACACAATATGAAGAGGGAACCCAATCCCATATAAGAACACACTATGTAAAATGGGGAATCCTAGGGTGTTGTTATCTTCGGATCCAATCACTTCCCTCCATCATACCATTAGCCCCAACCTGGCCCCTTCATGAACAATTCTAATAGAATCACATCAAGGCATCTTCCAAAGCCACTAAATATATATTATTGAATAATTGGACACATAAGTGTGTCCTATATAACGTACAAACCCATGGTAAACAGAGGTTTATTGGTAACTTACTTAACACGGGGTATCCTTGTAATTGTCCCAAGTGTATATTCCATGGTAATGAGGGTCCTAAACATAGAGGTTCTCATATGGACCTCACTATTCCCATTGGGGAAGGGGAGTATAAAAAATTCTTCTCCCTTTGAGGTTTAGTTAATTATCAATGTAAGATCCCTAAGAACTAGTCAAAGGGAATACATCATAGAGTAATCCCCTAGTAATTTTTATTGGAGGTTTCACTCTTTATCTTATTCATATACATAGGTCGTATCTATGAGTCAATATGACTATCCTGGTTGCAAAACATGTGAGTATATGGAAATTCAAAGTCCTCTATATGTTCATATGGGCCCAGGATATGAAATTAAGGGAGGATGTGGGTATCAGAACCCTATCTCTTTCCATCATCCTTTGATCCAAGTACAAATCCACTAGTGGACAAGTGATATTGTGTAGTTCCTAGATGTACCGCTTCCTCAAGTTTCTCACACCAAGCATGACTCACACCGTCTTAGAGGTGTGTGGGGATTATGAAAAACACACTATCCCAACTATATGGGGATAAATCTTGGTATAAGCCACTATTATCTCAAATCCTTAGTGAAAACCTTAATGTATCCAAGTTTGATCACTCTATATATTCCATTAGTGGGTGAAGAGACCACAGAACTATGATAACTCTGATTCATATCCAAACCGGATATGTAGGATGCCATCCTAGGGACCTTTCTCTATAAGTGAATCCTCCTTAGGTATAATCCCCAACTAGAATCTCAAACCAATGGGCCTCTTATTCAGTGTTATCCCCATTAATATTTAGTCTAATGGGCCTCTTCCATAGCTGTATGTACAATCCTATACGAACTACTTCAGATTTGATTCCTAACTAACTGGGATACGTAGAAAGCCTCCATGAGGTCCAGACCCAACACCCAAATTCAACCCAATATTTTATGGTCCATATTCTTTATAGATACATACCCCACCTGGGAGAACACATCCCTTCAAGGTAACACATGCCTCCTAAGAATAAGTACCACACCATCCTTGTCTAGTGACCTTCGTCCTAGATGTCCTTTCAACATGATGTTAAAATATACCGGTTGTTCCTTATAAAACAACCTTATAAGGTTATGTTTCCTAATAGGTGGCATCAAAATACATAGGTTTTGATTCCTTTCAAGAGGATAAATAGAAAGAACATATTAGGGGAATGATCCAAATATTAGTACAATTCTCATCTTCCTAGATGATGGTAAATTCTATATCCCCTCACCGTGTGCCTTAAAAAAAGATCTATAATGATGAACAATATAAGAATCTCTGATCCATGTATAAAAAATGGTATTATTTATGGAGAACCTCAGATATATATAGATGATTATAAATTCACACATGTTAACAATTTATCGTTAATATATGGGGGACCAACATCATTCTTGGAAATTATCCAATGATTCATAATCATATATTAAATCTATAATAGAATCCTTGAATGAGAAATAATTCTCTAAAACTTGGGGGTCATAAGAAATAAATCCCATCCTCTCGAACAATTGGAGTTCATAAGTGTAATTGGACATGTTCTCCAATGAACATATTCCATTGGAAAGTAGGTCCATGAGTCATCATGGACATGAGACCTGTTGGGTGTTTCTAGTTCCATAAAAAAACCCATTTGAAACAGACCCATTGGGTGAGAAACCATAATGGTGATCCTGATATGAATGATTGTGAAATATTAAAACCCCAAAAAATCAATCATATCATGAATTACAACACCATGATTCCTTTATCAAAAAAATGGTGAACCCGACGCTAATCTTTAACTAGGATGATGGTGTCAGCAACCTAATAAGACCCTTGTGATCTAAAAATGAATGAGGGCCAAAGAAAATGGTTGATGTTTCATGTTCTCATTTATGGAGATAATGATTTTATAGGGTATTATTATGTTTTTTTTGTAACATATATTGAAGAAAATTTTTCTATAGAAGTCTCCTCAGTCTAAATGGAGTCTCAAAAGTTTTCTCGAATGTTCACATCTACCACTGCACAAGTTGTGCCCTCATCAAAAGATAGGATGCGATCTCCCATTCATCATATTTAATGATATGTTTAAAATGAATTGGTCATAGAGTACAAAAAATTGTACTATACCATCCCTATAGTTACCCTAATAGGCCCCTGAACACTTGAATCCTAGAAAGACATATTTTCAATGATGGTCGGTGGAGCAGAATCAAATGAATCCCATATCCATCTCCAACTGTTTTGAGATAATATCCCAAGAATGTGATAAACTTTCATCACTTAACTTAGAGAAGCTGATGAGGTGGTCACTAGTGTCTCTATCAAAAAGATAAAGTGTTCTCACCCAAGGGATCCTTCCAGCAATCATTTCTGCTAATTTCATGTGGCCTATCATCCTCACTATAAAGAGTATACCACCCCATGCTCTACAGATTAAGTACATCATACTCAGTCCCCCAGGATAGTCCACAAAGGGAAATAGTTGAAAAATCTAGAATTGAAAATCATCCCTATTCCCACTGAAGAATATCTTCAGTCAAATATAATGACAACCAATGAGAAGATTAAAATCCATGCTCTTTCATATGAATCACATTAGTCAAATACAGTAGAAACTAATGAGTAGAAGAAAATACCTACTCACTTATATGAATCTCTTCAGTCAAATAAGGAAGAAAATAATAAGAAAACAAAGATCCATGCTTTAAAACATCAAGAATATAATTCAAATATGGTGGAAACCAATGAGAAGATTCAAATTCCTAATCAATAATATTAATCCTTTTAGTAAAATAAGGCGTTAAACAATAAGAAGATTCAAATCTATGATCACTCATATGAAGATTTTCAGTCAAATACCACATTAAATAATGACCAGATGAATATCCTTGATCTTGAATATCATTCCCATCAACCAAATATAGTGAAAACCAATGAGAAGATGCAAATACTAACGAACTCGTATATATCCCTTAAGTCAAACACTGTTAGAAATCAGTTGGAATTTTCAAATCTCTTCACAATCATCTAAAACCCGACAGTCAAATACAGCTTTAACCAATGAGCATATGCATGTACCTTCTCGCATATATGAAGCTATTTCCTCAAATTAGATGTAAAATGTGTAGATAAAAATTCCTTATCATGGATTTCAAGTCCATTAGTCAAATATTTTATAAAATAAAAAGATGAAAATATATACTCACACATATCACGATCTCCAATCAAATACCGTAGAAATCAGAGGATCTAGTTGACATACATAGAGTAGGAATCAGGAAAAAACTTATATTCCTACCCACAAATTGGAATGGGTGTTTATTATCATCCCCACTAAGGATTTTTCTCATCACATCTTAGAAATTATGTAATTCTAGACATTAATCAATGACCTCATCTTAAAAACCATCTAGATCACAATCTCATAAAAAATAGTATCATGGAGTCTAGACCATACCCTGCCTCCTCAAGTGGGTTGATTTACCTGCATAAAGGGTGCGTCACATAGGATAAAATATACATCCAGGCTCTTATCTTGGAGGGTCTATGGAAATATTCCAGGATAAATGGAAACCCATATTAGGCACATATGACCATTAAAATAGGGGATGGTCATCCCATTTAACGAACAGATCTAAGTAAGGCATAAACCCCTATTGAAATTTTAGATGCTCATTAACATTACAATAATGAAATAAAAGAGTCACCATAAATATCCCCCTTACATTAGAATCACCATTCACAGTAGGAGGTACTGGTTTCCTACATGATATCATCAAAAAATTAATCCCACCTAGGATAGTTCAAGATTGAGGAGAAGAATCACAACCCCACTCTATTATAAGTTGGTATTATCAAGGTCATAAAATATCTATAAATAATATCAAATGATCCTACAAATCCATTACCAAATTAAGTAAGTGAAAGTTGCAGTCATGAAGGTTCTCCTTGCAGGCCTATTACATGTATCTCTAGAGGTCCTTACAAGAATATTTGTAGTGAGAGATTTCTTTATGGTCAGAATATGATTGATTATGAGAGTGAATATACTGTTGAGTTCCATAATATCCTTCATTATGTTCAAAAGAACAATCAATAAGTAGATACACTCTATAATAGATCAATCATGATAAAGCCCTCATTTTCAGAGGCACTTGAAAATATGGGAACAGTCCTACAAATAATGACCTGAATCCGAACATATGAATTTAGTAATAAAATATACATTAATATTTTTATAAAAGACATTTAAAAAAAATACATAATACTTTATACAATTGTCGACCTTTTCTGTTATATATTTTGGGGAATTAGAAAAAAACCATAAAAATTATTAGAGTTTTAAAAAATTTAAATATCTTTAATCATGATTTCTACCTCTTTATATAAAAAAGGAATACCTAAAATTTTGACTAAACCTGTAATTTTTTTTTTAAAACATCATATGAGAAAAAAAATTATATAGGAAGGGGTTTTAAAACAAGTGAAAAATAATTTTAAAATTCCCTCAATTTTTTTATACAAAATTAAAAATAGTTGATAATATATATATCTTATCAAGATAACATGCTACGGTTTTTATGAAAAATATTTTCAAATTTTTTTAAAATTACTAATCATTTAAAAAACCATTCAACAAAACCTTTGAAAAATACTTTTATTTCTCCTTTAAAATCAATTTTAAATAATAATTATTTTATTGATCAAAATGATACTTGGTAGATCTTATGAAAAAAGTGGGGATACTTATTAGTATCACTTGCGGGACAATGTCTAATTTAGGTAGTGGGTTCACTTCTCACTACTTATCATCTCATTCAGTATGCAAAAAACAAATATATGTTTAAGAAAACATTGTTACTAAAGGCATGCATTTCTCATTCAAAACCCAGTAATAAACTATCAAAATTGTACATAATTTAATTCCATATAAGAAAATAAGTATATTTTAATATTTAAAAAAAATAAAATTTCATATAGAAATACATTTTCTAGAAAATAATTACATAAATTTATAAGACATGAATATACATACTTTGAAAATACAATAAAATATTTTATTAAAATGAATAAATTTTTTTAAAAAATAAATGATGGTAATATCTAAAATAATTAAGGAAAAGAAAATATTTTATTTGAAAATTTAAAATTCACTTATAAAAATAGTACTTTCCATATAATCCTATTACCTTGAGTTGGACTCATCCCATACATTTCTCTATCTTCCCCTTATTCGCAAAATCGTGTTACACAACACCTTAAGACCTAAAACGATGGTGTTATTCCTAACTTAAGACATCTAGAAATTGGATAGGAAAGTGGAGAAGAAAATTTGGTAGTGGATGATCGATCTTGAAGGATAAAAGTGGTTAATTAAAATAAAGGGGTTTCCTTTTAAAATTTATTTGTACGGAATTTTTTGAAATTATTGACAAATTAAAAGATAATAAGGATTATCAATATGAAAAAATTTCAAAATAGAATATGAATATATATGGGATGATTTTTTAGAATATATCTTTTATAATTTTTTTTCATATTTTATTTTTTATGATTTTTATACAATTTAATTACATATTATATTCATGAAATATAATTACTGTCAAATTTAATACTATTCATTTCTATTACATTAAAAACATCAAAATGAAGAGTCAAATATAAAAAAACAGCCTTTTTATTATTATAAAATCCTCATAGTTATCTATATAATCTATTGATTACCTTTAAAATATAAAAATACATTTATTTTAATATTTTAAATATCATTTATTTTATTTTTTGATTAATTCAATAATTACTGCATCATCACTATGTAAGAATTTATGGTATTTATTTATTCTTTAAAAATTAAAAATAAATTACTCGGATATATATTAATATTTTATATTTCCAAATACTATTTATATTCGAACAAATATTCTAGGTAACACCATCTTAGAAATAATATACTTACTGAAAACTAGAGCCGTGACATGCTTGACTTTTATTTAAATATAAGGGGAATTACCACTTCCGAATGTAAAAAATGGTCATAAATCAAACCTTTGAGGAATAGGGGAAATTTTTAATCATTTGATAAAATTCATTTCTGTCCATTTTAAATTTAACAGTTCTTATAATTTGAATTAAAATAATTTTACAGAATTTTCAATTAATTAAATAATTATTACGTCATTTTTTGTCATAATTTAAGGTACTTAATTCTTCCATAAAAATTAAAAATTAATTATAATTATGAAGAATATTCTTTTAGTGTAAAAATCAATATTTATGATATAATTAATTTTCTAAAATACCGCATATTAAAGACGTTATACTAATTTTAAACCACAGTGTGAACAATTTGAATTTCTTTTAAATAAAACACAATAAGGGGATTAACATCAACCACTTTGATCCAAAAGGTTCTAAATCAGATAAATGAGTGGTTATGGTCTAAAAATACAAAAAATTAAGATTTTTTCAATATTTTTGGTCATTTTTTGTTTTTTATAATATTATTTAAAGTCATTTTATATTTTTTATTCTGTTTGCACATGCACTACATTTAGTGTTGCATTAACATCAAAAGTATATATTAAATATATAAAAAATAAAAATAAATGACTACCACAAAAAAATTCATTTGAATCAATATAGTCATTTATTTTTATTCATTATGTATATTTACTCATATCCATGTCAAGAGAACTTATATAATTTTTCAATTTGACTTTCTTATCTATACTAATCTTTGCACAAGAATTTGGATATGATCATTCTTATATAAGTCAAACATTTGAAATTATGAGTAAATATAATAATTTATGAATTATAATTAATAATAATGTCATTAAAAGACTTTTTACCTCTAAAATAATATCTATATGGCACTGAATTTGAGTTTGTTCAGTGTCGTGCAGGTACTACACCGACACAAGAAATGATTTTTATTATTCTTAGGTAATAACGTATAATTTATAAGTTATTTATTATTTTTTATTCTATTTATATAATTATATAATTATTTAATCATTCCATAAGTTATAAATATTTTTCACAATTACGTGTTGACAATATCACAAAAGATACTGTATTTTATAAAAAACTATTCTTATCTAATATTTCCTAAAAATTTAACTATTTCATAAAATTCGCAAATATTGATCCTAATATTTGTTTGATATGATGAATTCAAAAAATAAACTATATTTTTTAAAATTAAAATTTTATAATTTGAAGGTTAATTTTTAAATATAACCATATAGTAAATTAGTTTAATAAAACTAATTATTTTAATAATTTCTTAATATATTTAAAATGAATTTAATTATTTAAACCATGAATACTAATAAATATGAAAAAAGTCATTCTATCAGTACCAGGTTTGTTACATTATCCCCACATAAATGAAATAAACCCTTGAAATTTTATTGTAATTAATAAAATTCAGAATGCCTAAATTTAGAATTAAGAAAAGATAGATCATAAAAGGGAACTTAATTACCTATAAGTTCAAAAGAAAATTTGATCGTTTATATTTTTTTTAAAATAACTCTTAATCTTCAAATTTTTCTAGATCGATCCTATGATAAAAAAAAGTAATGAATTGAACCCTCTCTTCTAGATTCAGTACTAAAACATACTTTATATTTTATTAGAAATAACATCTACAAAAATACACAGTACATTATAAAACTAAGGACCTTTTCTGGTCTAGTTTCTAGATAATTAAGAAAAACCATAAAAAATATCACAGTTGTACAAAATTTACCAAAATAATTTTCAGATTCTCTACCTATTAATATGAAACAATCACTCTTTTAATTTATACTAAACTAATATAAATTATTTTAAAATAAGGGATGGGTACAAAAATTTTCAAATTATGGGGTTTGAAACCAGTGAAGAAAAATTTGGAAATTAAATTGAAAAACTTTGACATCAAATAAAAAATATTTGATATTATATATATCATTTCAAAATAATAATCTAGTTGTTTTATGAAAAATATTTTTCAAAACATTTAAAAAATTATTATCATTTCGAAAAGCATTCCAAAATATGCTTTAAAAAATAATTGGGTTTATCCTTAAAGATAATTTTAATATAATAACTTGTTTACTGATTAAAATAATATTTTCAAGATATTATAAAAATGAGGTGGCCACTTAGTAGTATCACTTTCTGTGTAATTTTCCATTGAGGAACTGGGTTCACTTACAACCTCTTATCATCTCATTTGATATACAAGCACCACATTTAATTTTATGATTTTTTTACTAAATAACTTCCTTTCTCATTCAGAATCCATTAAAAAAGTTTCAAAATATTGAATAATTTATTTTCATAAAATAAATTAAATAAAATATAATCATGAAAAAATAATACTTTTAAGAGAAATGTATTTTTTAGAGTAGAATTACTTACATTTATAATACATAGACACAATGACATTGAAATTAAAACACAAGCTTGTATAAGAATGCATAAAATTATAAAATTAATTATATAAGATTATTATAACTACAATCATGAATGAAAATAAAATATTTTCAGCGAAAATATATATTTATCTTATAAAATTTTAGAATAATTCCCATACCTTGAGTTAGACTAGTCACATATGTTTTTTTATTTTTCTCTTCTTCGAAAAATATCTTTTCATAACAAATTAAAACATAAAAGGATAGTGTCCTTTCAAAACTAAGAAACATATAATATAAAGAGAACAGTTTTGAAATGAATTTTGTTGAGGATTCTTGATCTTTAAGGATCAAAGTAGTGAAATGATGTAAAGTAAGGGGTGTCCTTCTATGATTGTAGTGTGGGGATTTTTTGGAATTTTTAAAATATTAAAATAAAATAATCTATTATAGAGGAAAATAATATAAAATAGCCCATAAATGTAGAGAGTATGATTTTTCAACTATATATTACCCCCTTTGTTCATTCTTTATATTTTTATGATTTTTACATAATTTAATAAATTATTATATTCAGGAAGTGTCATTATATTCAAATTTAATACTTTGCATTACTATAAATTTAGAAACCTAAAGAATGATTCAAATTTAAAGAAAGTATTTTATTATATCCTAAAAATCAAATGTTTATCTATATAATTTAGGTATCACCTAGAAAATATTATATTACATTTATTTTAATATTTTTGATCTCATTTATTTTACATTTCAATTAATTTATTAATTTTTGATTCATTTTTCTGAAATAATTTAAGGTATTTATTTCGTCCATATGAATTAAAAATATATTACTTTAATGTAGATAAATATTTAAGATTTAAATATACTATTTATAGTCTAGAAAATATTCAAAATAACCCCATATTTGAAATATTATACTTATTGAAAACTAGAGTATGACATGTTTGATCTTTAATTAGATGGAATACTATAAGGGTTATAACCACTTCCTAATGAAACAATTATCATAAATACAAACATTGAATTATTAATAATAATTTTTCTTCTCATATAGAATTTAGTCAAGTTTTTATGTAATTTAATATTTCTTATCTTTTTAATTAAAATAATTTTATTGTTTTTTCAGTTAATTAATGAATTAATTCATCATTGTTGTATAAACTTTTAAGGTATTTCTTTCTTCCATAAAAATTAAAAATAAATTACCATGATGATGATAAATATATTTGATTAAAAATTAATATTTATTATTAAATATAAATTTTAAAATACCACATATTAAAAATGTTATACTAATTAAAAACAATAGTATGAAGAATTGAACTTTCTTTTAAATAAAAAACTATAAGGGAATTAATGGAAACCATGTGGATCAAAAATATCTTAAATTAAATTATATAATGTTTAGGGTTGAATGTTACTCATAAAATAGTATTTGGTAAAAAAATTGGGTCATTTTATGCTTCTTATTATTCTAATTAAAATCATTTAACTGATTTCATTCATCTTTCACAAGCATTACATCTCTGTTGCATAGGTATTAAAGGTAATTATTTCTTATTTTAAAAAATATAAATTAGTTACTATAATAAATATAAATTAATTAGGGTCAATATATTCTTTTATATTCATTCATTATGTATATTTACTCATATCCATATACAAAAAATTTATTTTATTTTTAAATTTTACTTTTCCTGCCTTGTACAAGAATTTCACATACATTTTTGACAAAATTCATGTTATATTTAATTTTTTTAGAAAATATCTCTAAAAATCACAATTTGGGAATGATATTAAATAATAAATTCATTCAAATACGTCTTACCTGTACATTAATAATTATAAGGCCCCAGATTTTAATTTTTTCAACGTCGTGCAAGCACTGCAACAACACTGAAAATTATTTTTATAATTCACATGTAATAATTTATAATTTATATATTATGTATTATTTTTTATCATATTTATACAATAATATAATAATGATGCCATTAAATAAGTTTTAAAAAAATTATATCATAATTATTTCTTCAGGATGTCACCAAAGATAACATATTTTTATAAAAAATTATTTATTTAATATTCACCAAAAATTTATCTTTTTCAGTAAATTCATAATTTTTCATCTTAAGATAATTTTTACATTCTAAATTCAAAAATTAAACAAAATTTTCCCAATAAAAATTCTATAATTTTTAATGTAATCTATTAAATAAAACTATTTTTTAAGAATTACTGAACATATTTATAATTAATTTAACTATTTAATTATTGAATACTAATAAATGTATTAAAAATTATTATATGTGTACCAATTTTTTTATAATTCATAACACCCTATCAATGAATGGTGACATTATTTCTCATCTAGAAGATGGTCTGAGGCCACAACCATCCTCTGAACCACATACAAAATGGTATCATGCTAATGAAACCCCTATTAGCCCAATTATCTACAAGAAAATGGACATGAATAACTCACAATGGGATGATCAATTATTCAAATATATAGAATATTAACACAAAGATATTTTACTCATGAGAAGAAAATTGGCCACATAGGATATGCCCATCATTTTTCCCCTCAGCCACTTCTTAGTTTGATATCACAAGGGTATTGTCAGAACAATGTATACACAACATCCATATAAATATCTAGAAAAATAGAAACTGCAAGAAAGTTAAGTTATTGCCTTATGATGTGTATGAATACCATGATAAAATATTGGGGTAGCTCGATTATAAAATTCACATTGAATCCCTTTTAGCAACATGATGACCGCGATAAGAGAAGAAAAAATGATCTTCAACTATCCTTAATGTATTTATTTTTTTGTCTAATCATTAACACCATGTCTGATGTTCACATATAAAGATGGGCTGAGCATGGTTATTTTCACTACACCACACTCCCTAGTCATTATGACCCATTTAGGGGACATCCTGTAATGGAATCGCTCCTAGGAAGCAACAATTCACGTCCCACGCTTGGGGATGATGGTGCACATAGCTAGAATCGGCTCTGAATAAGTCTTAATACTATCAAGAATGATTAGACAAGACCATTGAAAAATTCATAAACTAGGAAACATAGAACATTAAGTTGGATTCTCACATAAGGGAATCCAAAAAACAAGTACTTTTTATGTCCTCAAAATCTAAAAGTTAATGTGTAGATATAAAAATTTACATGGGACACAATTGAACATGGATGCATGAGATAAAGAGAGGAGTGATGGTAGAAGCTACCATCATAGTACAAGATCCAAACTAGCCCATAAGTCATGAGTTATTTTAAAACATAATTTCCCACCAATGTTGAAAAATTCATAATGAGTTAAGAAAATTTAATAATGGGAGAAAAAAATCCCACAAGGTTATGTTAATTATTTTTACCTCAAACTCCCCTTTCATTAAAATTAGTAGTTTCCAGATTAGCGAGGATAGAAGTAAACAAAGTCACCCATTTTTTCCATCTCATAGCCTATTCCACTAAGGAAGGAGAAAAACTAAAATTCTATATAACTATTCCCCACGTGTCTCTCTTCCCCAAGAATCATGAAGAGGATCGTAGAAAAAAAGAAATATGTATTGTAAAGCGTGAGAATAATACTCATATCATTAAACATCTAATACGAAATCTATAATTCATTATTCATCAATGAACATCATAGGCATAAATCATACATATGAAACTGAAGATAAAACTAATGATGAGTAGGAAGGATAGGATGGTTCCATCTGGAATGTGGTCCACACTGAGTAATGGGAATGATATATTAATGCACAAAACTAGAGACTTTCATTAATTTGGTTGCTCCCATGACAAATCAGCCATTGTATCCTCAAAGAACATTAAATAAATAAAATGATAAAATAAAGGTCATAAATGACCCAACTATTGAAGAGATTGAATACATCATACTTGAGGAAATATTCACCCAGCAGGATAAATAAATGAAAGAGTTGAGAAAATTTAATAAAACATTTCTCCAAGGCATCATTCTTTCGGAATATGTTCCATATGCAGAGCCTCAACTAATTCATCCAACAAGTTTATCTAAAAAATTAAGGATCCAACTAGGCACTGAATTAGGGCCAAGATATTCACCAATCCTTTTTTCTAGGACCCCAGTTTATTAGGAACCATTTATGAAAAAATATCAAGATTTTCCTCAATTTTGGAAGCAACCAGAGTGGATTCAGGTGAACACTCAAAATATGTTCTCAGCTTGATATCAACAATAAATATTAGAAGTTAATGTACTTCATGGAAAACATATTAATATTCCTACTCAAGATCATATATAATGGAAAGTTAATTAAGGGAATTTAGACACCAAATAATCATTACCAAATCAACTAGAAGTTGTGGAAGAATAGAACACAACAGTACAACTGAATCTAAAGCCTTACCTCAAATGGGTGACCAAAATCCCATGCACCCCAAATATTGGGTGAAATAAATTTTTGATATTCAATGGTTTAAGATACCATGAATAGAATAAGACCCAATACATACCCCTTTTTGATCCCATGATGGGAAAAATTGCAAAACAAGAAGCAGTTAAACAAATATGCTTCATGAAAACTTTACAAGGGCCAAATTTTGTGTAGTAAACCGGTTTACTAGCTTAGTGTATCATGAGATGGAAGGATATATTTTGAAAATTCCTCTTCCAATTAAGCTCAACTATTCAAAATAAAACAATCCATGACCTCTTAAAATTTAAATAATTGTAGAATGTGAGGGTGTAATATTTCATATCAACATGTAAGGGGTTTACATACTCCTTAAACCTATAGCTTTCAAAAGTATATATGCATTTTCTTTTCATATATAACCTCCAAAATGAGTTATGAATGCCACTCATCCTAGTGATATTTATAGAAATGTTTCAATATCTTGTTTCAATTTCTCATGAAATGCATGATTCCATAAAGTGGACTAATCTAATTTCCCAAATGACTCATACAGTCCAAAGGGAAATAGAAGGAATATAAGAGGATACATCTATCACACTAATCCAACGTTCACACGAACTCTAATTCCAAAACATGAACAATACCATGTGACACCCATGAGAATCACATGAAAACCATGCCACATCATATTTAATGAAGGGGACCAAGGTGAAATCAATATGAGGAGTGAAGAAATAAATTTTACTCATTATGAGATGAGAAGGATTATATATACATTATAAAAATTATGGAAAATGATTTAATGTACATTCAGGAGCCTAATAGGTCCAATCAATTAGGCCTGCTCAATCATATATATTATTTCCCATTTTCTCTAGATACTATGAAATATCATTCAAGGATGCTTCAAATTCAATGATATTTTGTTGATAATGATGGAATTTGTGAATTTTAAGCTAGGAAAACTGATTGTACAAGTAGTGTATGTTTCCAATATTTCTCTAAAGGAAGGATTTGAATGGGAAAAAGTATTTAGTAAAGGAGTGAAGAATTTTTATGATTGGATGAATTTAAATAAAATATATTAAACTCATGGTATCCTCTAAGGAAAGTTGAAGCAACCATCTATGCCTCCAATGGATTCCATTATGACATATCCCGCTCCATCAACATCCCAGCCCTCTAGATTGTAGTCTCTCACGAAATAACCTTGAAGAATGTGCAGAGAAAAAATGAAGGAGGATGAACTTGATCCATGGTCAAAATTGGATTTTAATCTCTCAAAAAATATGCCTTCGTATTTTAGACTACATGCATCGCCCCTCCAAATTATACGACCAGAAATGTCTAGCCAAATAAGGTCCTCATCAAATGGGGAGTTAATAATCAATTCTATTAATGAAATTCATTTAATGGATAACTTATTTAATAATGAATATGGATATGAAGCAATATTCCCCACAATAAAATAGGTAACTAGAGGATGAGGTTGTATGAGCCAAGGGTATAGGGGAAGATACAATTGAAGGTTCTGGGCGCAGCGGATGCGTGTGGGTGGATGTGCCCACTTGATTTTTTTCATTAGAAATGATCAATCCGGGATCAATACGACGATAAACTCTAGTCTCCAAGGATCGAATCAGTGAAAAAGACAAAGAAGAAGGTTTTCCCCAGAACCACAAATAAGGATCGTTATAGGTTGATTATAATTAATTTAATTAATTATAAAGAAATACCTTTTGGGTGTTCTTTATTTATAGATGTTGTTGATCACGTTGTCGATGTGATCTGTCGTTGCATCACAGATGCCAAGTGTAAACTCCCTCTAGCGGTGATCCACACGTTTACCATGCATCTCTGGACATCGCCATAGGATTCTCCGGGTGAAAGCATGGAGAAGCCTTTTCTTGCGTTGTCCGCCTTAGATCTTCTTGATCCGATGGAAGAGGATCTCTCTCAGTCTTGAGAGCGTTCTTGGAGGAAGAGGTTCTTTTTTCCTTGAAATAATTCTCCAGAGATGTTGTGTGTATGAAAAGAGTTGAGATTGTGAGGATATTTATAATCAGGTGTGTGTTGTTATAGAGTTATGACAACAAGTAAACGCGTTACATGTTTTCGTTATTTCATTGAATCTTATATAAAACACCCATGTCAAATAATTAATTCCTTGACATGTGCCCACGCTAATTATAATAAATATCATTTAAAACAATATTTTATCTTCAAAATCATGACTGGAAAAACTACACAGCATGTATTATTAAATACACCGTGTGTACTTATTATTCATTGAAAACTACATGGTGTGTAAATTCAATGTACACGGCGTGTATATCTTGTTTTCATTTATCATTTCCTTTCCATAAAGAAAACTACATGGCGTGTAATTATTAATACACGGCGTGTACTTGTTTTCCTTGAAAAACTACACGACGTGTAATCTTTAATACACGACATGTATATCTTGTTTTTCTTTTCCTTCTTCCTCCATCATTAAAACGATTTAGGCTTCCTTGAATAATTATTAAACCACAAACGGGAATAATCTTTATTCTACTTGAGATACTTGAATACAATTAGTGTGTGACCCTCTAGGCCTCTTTTTCATTGGCATTAGGTAGGCTTTCCTAAAGTCCAAGATTACTGTCTAGCAATGGGTCAAGGCACCCAAGAGAAAGAAGTTGACTCTGTATTGATGTATCACCACATACGAATGCATACTATGTAATTCAATCCCTTTGTCTCGATATCTCATCAAGCAGGTTTCATGGAAGTGTTATAAACCTATATGCGTGATCTGTCGTTCTTTGACTACCTGAAATAAACTCGTCGTTCACACCATGGCCATGGAGTTTAATGCGACGGTTCTATTTCAATCAAAGGGCCGAGATATCAACTTCCATAAATGGAAGGGACAAATACTTCCTTGACTTATCCATTAACAACATGTCACTCGTGACGCACCCAACATACCCTACTTCCCACCAACTGTCTGTGTGACGGTTTTCGTCAGTAAATCTAAGTGCGCGAGTCATGACATGAGTTAATGATAATCTTCTAGTCTAAGGATCATTACACATTCTCATAGATAGCAATGTCTGATGACACCAAGACATGTGGAATTGCTACTGGAGGGTCTGTTCTCATAATCTCCCACCTTGGAGATTACCATGTGCGAAATCCATGAGAGAGAGTCTCATCTTCTTAAGAGTACTCGCACATGGCGGTTTGTATACCATGTATCCTATCATAGTACGTCATCCAACCGTAGAACTTTATTTTAAGAATATTGTTATAGAATTTCAAGGTTATCATCATAGCGGGGATCTGACATGACCTTGTCAATGCAACAAATATTCCTGGACATTATTATATTATAGTCATGAAGAACAATGAACAATATATAATAAGTGAAAATTCATGTAATTGAAGTACAAAACAGTTGGTTCTCAGGACACCAACCCTTACAAACTCCCAAATGGACTAGAGCCAACTGTCTACGACTTTTAGTCCGCTAGACCTCACATAATGATCATGTTTATGCTGAGTCAAGGCTTTAGTCAAGGGGTCTACCATGTTGTCTTCCGTGGAAATATTGCTCACTGCAACTTCACCTCTCTGAGAAAAATCTCTCAAGAGATGATACGTCCAAAGTATGTGCTTTGTCCGTTGATGTGACCTTGGCTCTTTAGAAAGTACCACCACTGCAGTATTATCACAATTGAGTGTGATATGACCTTTACTACTCAGTACTACATCCAGCTCTTGGATGAAGGTTTTCATCCATACGTCTTCTTTAGCTACCTCAGAAGCTGCGATATACTCGGACTCCGCTGTAGAATCTACCACCACACTTTTCTTTGAGCTCTTCCAGCTCACTCCACCTCCATTCAAACTAAAGATGTATCCAGTCTGCCACTTCATGTCATCTTGATCAGTCTGGAAGCAAGCGTCTACATGTCCTCTGATGACTAGTTCCTCATCACCTCCATAAACTAGGAACATATCCTTAGTGCGCCTCAGATACTTAAGGATAGTCTTGACTGCCATCCAATGGCGGTCTCCTGGAGCAGCATGATATCTTCTTACCACACTTAATGCATAAGCAACATCTAGCCTCGTACATATCATACCATACATGACTGACCCAATCACGGATGCATAAGGGATCATTTCCATTCTCTTTATTTCCTCATGTGTCTGAGGATTCATTTTCTTGGAAAGATGAATTCCATGTGACACTGGAAACAATCCCCTCTTGGACTGTTCCATACAGAATCTCTTTAGTATATTGTCAATGTATGTACTTTGACTAAGGCCCAGCATTCTCTTGGATCTATCACGATGGATCTTGATCCCAAGAATATATGCTGTCTCGCCCAAGTCCTTCATAGAGAAGCATTTATGCAACCATGCCTTAACTGACTGTAAGATAGGTACTTCGTTGCCAATTAGTAATATGTCATCAACATATACTATTAGGAAAACCACTACACATCCACTAAACCTCTTGTAGACACAAGGCTCACATTCATTCTTATCAAAGCAAAATTCTGTTACAACTTCATCAAAACGAATGTTCCATGACCTTGTTGATTTCTTTAATCCATAAATGGATTTATGCAACTTTCATACCTTTTTGGCAGCCTTTGGAGTCACAATCCCTTCAGGTTGTGTCATGTAGACATCATGTTAGAGGTTCCCGTTAAGGAATTCTATTTCAACATCCATTTTCCAAATTTCAAAGTCATTGTAAGTGGCAATAGCCAATAGGATTCTGATAGATTTCAGCATCGCAACCAGTGAAAAAGTTTCATCTTAGTCAATTTCATGACGCTGTCGAAAACCTTTTGCAACTAGTCATGCCTTATATATGATAACTTGCCCCTCCATATCCAGTTTCTTCTTGAATACCCATTTATTACCAATAGGCTTTACATAAACTAGAGGATCTACCAAAATCTAGACTTGGTTTTGGTATATGGAATCCATTTCAGAATTCATGGCTTCTTACCACTTGGAAACTTCTTGTGCCTTCAACTGCTTCCTTGTAGGTAAGAGGATCATAAATTTCTACCAATAATGAGTCACCATCCTCGGTGACAAGAAAACCATATCGTTCTGGTTCTCTCACCTCTCTTGTGCTTCTACGTAGTTCTTGTGTCTCTGGAACAGATTGTTCTTCCACAGGGCTTTGTGAAATCTGTTCTTTTACGAACTCTTGTGTATCTTGAGCCTCGACTTCCTAGAAGTCTATCTCTCTCCCACTATCTCTTTTGGAGATGTGATCCCACTCAAGGAATATGACGTGTCTTGCCACTGTAACCTTTTTGTCTCAGGGGTTGTATAGGTAATATCCCATTGTTTCTTTGGGATATCCTATAACTATACACTTTGTTCCTCGGGGTTCCAGTTTGTTACCTCAAGTGGACTTAAAAAATTCTTTGCTACCCCACACATGTAAATTTGATAACATGGCTTTGCGTCCACTCCATAACTCGTATGGAATACCATTTATCGATTTAGTTGGTACGTGGTTTAGTATGTGCGCTGCTGTTTGTAATGCATATCCCAAAAAGGATAATGGAAGACTCACATGACTCATCATTGATCTTACCATGTCCAACAGGGTGCGATTCCTCCTTTCACTTACACCATTCCACTGCTGTGTGTAAGGAGGAGTGAGTTGAGATAGAATCCCAAACTCCCATAAGAAATCAATGAAGTCCTGATTAATATATTCTCCTCCTCTATCTGAGCGGAGTTTCTTAATTTTAATACCATGCTGGTTCTCAACCACATTCTTGTATTCTTTGAACCAATCAAAATAATCTATCTTATACCTCATTAAGTAGATATATCCATATCTACTCAAATCATCAGTAAAAGTTATGATGTATGAGAACCCACCCCTAGCCTCAACTGGAAATGGCCCACACACATTTTTGTGAACTAATTCTAGAAGCTATTTAGCTCTTTCACCTATCCCACTAAATGGGGCTTTGGTCATTTTGCCTTGTAGACACGCATGACATACACCAAGTGGTTTTAGTTCGAATGAATCTAAATACCCATCCTGATGTAGTTTTGTCAAATGCTTCTCATTGACATGACCTAGCCGGTGATGCCAAAGTTGGTTGTGGTATGAGTCATTTTAATTTAATTTTTCATCGATTTCCATTACATGGTTTGGGTATTCTAACACATAAAAGCCGTTATATAAATGTTCTATGCTAAAACAAATGTTATCTTTATTAAAGTAGAAACATTCATTTCCAAACATGAACATGAATCCATCAGTATATAATCTGGATACTGAAATAATGTTTTTAGTAACCGAATGCACATAATAAAAACCCTTTAACACCAAGATCATTCCAGTTGGCAACATGAGGTGGTAGTCCCCAACAGCTACAATATCAAGTCTGGCTCCGTTGGCTGCTCGTAGATCTACATCCCCTCGATCAATCTTCCTGAATTTACTTGGTTCATGTATTTGGATACAGATGTGAGCACCAAAAGAAGTATCTAATACCCAATTAGTAGAAACAGATAGATTGCATTCGATAACAAACACACCTGAAGCTTCCCCTTGCTTCTTTGGCTGGGTACAGGTTTTCTCCCAGTGGCCCTTCTTGCTGTATGTGAAACAAACAGCATCCTATTCCTTTTCCACCCCTTTGATCTTCCTTTTCTTGGAAGGCCTTGAAGAAGCTTTGGGATTAAATCTATTCACCTTCCCTTTCCTTTTATTCACCATAAGGACAGAATTCTTTTCATGCTTCATGTAATTGTCTACTTGGTGAATAAGGATAATAAGATCAGATAGAGACTTCTCAATGTTGTTCATGTTGAAATTAACAACAATGTTTGAGAAGATCGGGGGGAATGATGCAAGAATGAGATTGGTAACCAGTTCTTCGGTGAGTTTAGACCCTAGAACCTCCAATCGCTCAATGTAGCCAATGAGCTTGACTACATGAGGCCTAGCTGGGGAACCCTCTCCAAGATTGCTCTGAAATAGAGCCTTGGTGATCTCAAACCTTTCCTGTCTTGCTCTCTCTTGGTATAGACCACGGAGGTGCTCGAGCATGCTGTAGGCATCCATGTCTTCATGAGTCTTCATGAGCTCAGTAGACATAGATGACAACATCAAACATTGAACGTAGAGAGCGTCGTTTAAATGTTGATCATAGTCCAGGAAATCATCAACACTCGCCCCTGAGGTAGGAGAATCAGGAAGCAAGGACTCCAACATGTAAAACATTCATTCATGGCGAAAGATAACCCAAAGGCACCTAAACCATTTTTGAAAGTTACTGTCGGTGAGGATATTGTCTTTATCCAGAATTGATCGTAGAGAAAATGTTGTTGATGAGTTGGTCATCTTGATTCTACAATTTAAAATAGAATATTTAATAGTACTTTATTTGATTAAAGTTTATAAGAAATAATAAATTTTATTAAGTGTCCCACTATTTTATCAAGTCTCAATTTCCCTCACCATTGAACTCAGAATGTCCAGTTTCATTGACATTCTAGTTTCAAGGATCCATATCCCCCTTCGCATAACCCCAACAAGGGTTGGTCAAGATATTTGAAGGTATTTAGGTGGGCAGGTATTTGGCGACTGTGAGCTTATAGTTCCTTGATCTGTTGAGTGGACTCCCCAATCCAGAAATCCTGACTTGGATTTCCTCAACTCTTTCCTCCAATATTACATCAAGTCTAGCAAGGGCTACTTCTCTTGATGTAATATGGTTAAGTCAACCTGAAACCATTCATAAGTGCTTACTTTATAAAAGTATGTGTCCCAACAAGGGTTGGTCAAACACATAGTTTTATTGAGTCTTTCCCTTTATCAAGTAATGGAAGGCTTGGTCTGACTTTATATGATATTTGAGGGATTTCATTTTTTATGCATAGTTTTTCATTATCACATTCTTGTTAATATTAAGTGATGCTTGCTTAAGTGATTAACAATGTTATGATAATGATTATTCATTGTCCGGTTTTTATTTTATTCTATCTTTTCATGCTTGTTCATTTTATTAATTATGTGATCGCGACAACACATACATAATAAATAATCCATGCAATGAGACAGAAATAAAATAAGATGGAATGATCATGATCTTCTATTTGGTTATCTTATCTAGCAGTTTTGAAAAGCTAACCCTGACCTAGGGAAAACACCTTGAATCTGATGGTTTGTGTTTTGCAGCTCCCACCTATCCATCTTTGTATCTTCTTACGTTGGTTTCACCTCGGCTTTGGGATTTGAACCATCTCCTATGGCTTTGGAGATCCTCCATTACATGGGTTTACATTAAAGAAACCATGGGCATGCAGGCCCTACATTTTATTGTAAGAAGGATCGTAGGCCAACAAATTTAAATTAAATAAATTTAAATGAAACCATACACATACAAAGGGTCTTTGGAATAGCTCACAATCATCCATAGAATGCAATGACATTTACGCATATTTAGAATTCAAATTATTTTAATCATTCTTTTATTTAAGATAAGTCACGCTGGAATTCAATTAATTATGATCTTATAATTAATCAATTCTTTATCTTAAATTCATTTCTGAATTTCTTTGAGATTCATCTCATCCATATTCCTTGTACGGGTCTTTGTACATTGGAGGAAACGTAGCAAAATTCCATTTCTGGAATGTACACAGTATGTAGTTTATAATTACACGGCGTGTATTTATTTTCACCCTTTATCCAAAGTACACGCCGTGGGATTTGGTGTGTTTTCTTTACTTTTGAAATTTTGGAGTACACGGCGTGTAGATGAATCATACACAACGTTTTGTTACTTGTCATGTGGTAACTATCTTGGTAATCCTGTGTATGCGGTACATGGATTATCCTTGTACACAGTTTCACCTGGGCCGGAACGGACTACACGGCGTGTTGCTCCAACATACACGCCAAGTATTCCGGTTCCATGCACCATTCAATTCTGGTTAACATGACGTGATTAATATTTAGGCATATTAAATTCACACAGCGTGGTTTGGTGGACCCGTTCCGGTTCATTGAACCTAAGTACACTGCGTGTAGTTTTAATCACACGTCGTGTAATCCTGTGTTGTACAGACAGAAAGAGCGGCTCCTCCGGATGAGTTCCTTGTTTTTATTTTAATCAGAAATTAAAATTAAAAGGTCGTTTTTGTGATATGAATCATGAAACGAAGGAGGAAGAATATATCTCGTTTATTCATATTAATAGAATGATATATTTCAAATTGAATCAAATATAAATACGCAAATTATCAACGAAAATTAAACAACTATAATCAACGTTGTAACCTCACTCTGATACCATTTGAAGGTTCCAGGCACAGTGGAAGCACGTGGGTGGATGTGCCCACTTGTCTTTTTTGTCATTAGAAAAGATCAATCTGGGATCAATACGATGATAAACGTCAGTCTCCACGGATCGAATCATAGAAAAAGACAAAGAAGAAGGTTTGTCCCGAAACCACAAACAAGGATCATTACAGGATGATTATAATTAATTTAATTAATTATATAGAAATACCTTTTGGGTGTTCTTTCTTCGTTGATGTTTTTGATCACATTGTTGAAGTGATCCGTCGTTGCTTCGCAGAAGCCAAGTGTAGACTTCCTCTAGCGGTGATCCACACATGTACCTTGTATCTCTGGATGTCGCCAAAGGATTATCTAGGTGGTAGCGTGGAGAATCCTTTTCTTGCGTTATCCACCTTAGATCATCTTGATCCGATGGAAGAGGATCTCTCTCAGTCTTGAGAGCATTCTTGGAGGAAGAGGTTCTTTCGTCCTTGAAAGAATTATCCAGAGATGTTGTGTTTATGAAAAGAGTTGGGGTTGTGAGGATATTTATAATCTGGTGTGTGGAGTTATAGAGTTATGATAATAAATAAACGCGTTACGCATTTTATTTATTTCATTGACTCTTATTTAGAACCCCCATGTCGAATAATTAATTCCTTGACATGCGCCCACACTGATTATAATAAATATCATTTAAAACAATATTATATCCTCAAAATCCCGAATGGAAAAACTGCATGGCGTGTATTAATAAATACACGGTGTGTACTTGTTTTTCATTGAAAACTACACGGAGTGTACATTCAATGTACAAGGCTTGTATATCTTTTTTTCATTTATTAATTTCCATTCCATAAAGAAAACTACACGACATGTAATTATTAATACATGGCGTGTACTTGTTTTCCATGAAAAACTACATGGCGTGTAATATTTAATACACAGTGTGTATATATTGTATTTCATTTCCTTCTTCTGCCATCATTAAAATGATTTATGCTTCCTTGAATAATTATTAAACCATGTACGGAAATAATCTTTATTCTACTTGAGATACTTGAATACACTTAGTGTGTGACCCTCTAGGCCTCTTTCTCGTTGGCATTAGGTGGGCTTGCCTAAAGTCCAAGATTACAATCTAGCAGCGGGTCAAGGCACCCAAGAGAAAGAAGTTGATGTCGTATGGACGTATCACCACATACAAATGCTTACTGTGTAATTTAATCCCTTTGTCTCGATATCTCATCAAGCAGGTTTCATGGTAGTTTCATAAACCTATATGCTTGATCTGCCATTCTTTGACTACCTGAAATAAAATCGTTGTTCACACCATGGCCATGGAATTTAATGTGACAGTTCTATTTCAATAAAAGGGCCAAGATATCAAATTCCATAAATGTTAGGGGGAAATCCTTCCCCGACATATCCATTAACAACATGTCACTCTTGACGCACCCAACATACCCTAATTCCCACCAACTATCTGCGTGACAGTTTTCATCAGTAAATCTAAGTGCGCGAGTCGTGACATGAGTTAATGATAATCTTCCAATCTAAGGATCATTACACACACTCATAGATAGAAATGTTCGATGACACCAAGACATGCGGAATTGCTACGAGTGGGTCTGTTCTCATAATCTCCCATCTTGGAGATTACCATGTGCAAACTCCATGACAGAGAGTCTCGTCTTCTTACGAGCACTCACACATGATGGTCTGTATACCATGTGTCCTATCATAGTACGTCATCAAACTATAGATCTTTATTTTAAGAATATTGTTATAGAATTTAAAGGTCATCATCATAGCTGGGATCTGCCATGACCTTATCAATGAAAAAAAATTTCCAGGACATTATTATATTATAATCATGCAGAACAATGAACAATATATAATAAGTGAACATTCATGTAATCAAAGTACAAAACAGTTGGTTCTCAAGACACCAACCCTTACAACATTGACAACAAAAATCAGAATTCTAGACAAATTCCTATGGAAGATGTTGGTACTATAGAGAATCATCGAAGATCCCTTTAGTGAGTCCAACAAGAGATAGAAAATTCTATTGTATGTTAAATAATTCACCACAATCCAATCATCCTAGATATCATTTAGAGGAGTTAGAGGATTTTGATCACCCTTGGTATGTAGGAAACCTACCCGTCCTAACCCACCAAAGATAAGAGCACCCTCAACTCTTATATTGAAGGAAGATCTATCTACTTATAAAAATAATTCACCTAAAGTACATGACAATGATAATCCTAATGCTAGGAAGTATATTCCTTTGACAACATGAAAAGATTAACCTTTATTTTGTCTGAAGAGATTTCATCAACAATGGATTAGGAGAAACTCATATTCTATTATGAACACTTCATGAGGTAGGCTGTAGTGAGGATATTCTAACTCCTTCTAATCAAATAGTATAAGGTTATAAAAAATGTAAGAAAAATTCCCTAGTCTAAATCAGTATTGGGGATCAGTTTGGAGATCTTGTATCCAACTTATATTTTCTAGTTTTTTAGTTGGATATGAAATTCAATGTTTATGAATGAAGGCCTTGGTTGCATATACATTTAGAAATCCTCTTGTTATACCATTAATGAATCAAATAATACATTTGTGAAAAAATAATGATGCTTCATGCGGATAAGTCCCCATTCGAGTCCTATGATTTACATTATATGGATGTATGATTCTATTAGAGGGAAGAGAAAAACCCCATGGTTGATGATGTCTCTTGGGTCACTGGCCTAAATAGCCTAGAAATGACTACAACAAACCCCTTCAAATAGATAAGTGAAGAGTATGTGTCCTAAATCAATAAGTTGGAGCACATGGACCCATATTTTGGCATATATTCAATGACCCTCATGATATCAATCATGAAATCTGATCCCAGTAGTGATGAATATTCCATGTAATATCAGGATAGGTTTAAGAGATCAGATGTAAATTCCACCATTCTATATATCGGGGTTAAAAAAATCCCTAATTCTTCAGTTGATTTAGAATATATTTCTATGTTTCCAAGATGGGAATGTTAAGGTAATCACACTTTTCCCCTTGTCTCTCCTCCATAACATCAAATAGACCTTACATCATGAGTTGGGTAAGAATAAGTTGATTACTCTTTCGAACATCAAAGCATTGACCACATACCAAATATAAATAATTATATAAACCAATAGACCACATTTCTAATAGGAATAATAATAGGAATGGGAAGGAAAGGTGAAGGAGGAATATGAGGAAGACCTTAGGTATTCCACTCCAACACTCATGAGAGGTATCTCTACCACTATTGATGAACTCAGAGAGATAAATATGGGTCAAAAAGTTGACCCACATCCCACTTTGATCTATGTGGCCACACATTCAAAAGAAAAAAAGGAATATTCCTCTTTACTAAAGTGAAATTAGGACATATTCTCCTCGAACTACATTGAAATTGTAAGCTTTGATCCCAAGGTGGCTACTAACTAATTTTTCTTTCAATAGGACCACCGACGCTATAAGGAGGTATCCTGAATGACACATATGACACATGCTTCTGATGTTAAATTTTAATTTGACAAGATCATTAAGAATAAGTTCATTCAAGAGTTATAATATCAAAAATGGATATCCAGTATATTCTATTCAAAGAAAAATAATGGCCAAATCAGAATCTGTATTTATTTCAATGATCTTAACTAACACTATTCGAAAGATGATTTCCTAGTCCTGATCACAGAACCACTGATTTATGTAATGGAAGGTACTATGATTTCCGATTAATGGATGAAATATATATATAAAATAAAATTCTAATGTCCAAAGATGATGATGAATATTCTATCTTTAGGTCCCCTTAGAGAGTATTTTCTATCATCTAATTCCCTTTGTCTTGAAGAATGTCTATGCTACATACCAGAGTTCCATACTTCACATCTCGAAACCCTTCCTAGGATTTTGTTTTCAAGTGATACAATGACTATATAGTGTTAAATTCTCAACAGCATTCTGACTACATGGAGAATATTTAAACCATCTTAAAAAAGTACAATAGAATATCCCAAAAACAAACCCCTAGAAATGTTCTTTCGGTGTTACCTCAACAAAATTGATTAGCATATTTATAAGATAAAGTTTCTCAAAATTCAACCATGAGAACCCAATGGATATCCTTAACATGTAAAATCCCATAACCGTCAAATAGTTGATAGTAAATCCCGAAAACTTGGCTTGCATTCAATGCATTATATCCAAACTCATGGAAAAATGTTTTTCCATTACCCAGTTAATGACAAAAGGAGTTACATGCCAGTGAACTGATGACTATTAGGAAGAATTCAATTGTTTAAATAGATAAATATTATTCCCAACAGTAATGATTCCATCTGTTTAAGGAATGACCCTCATTTTGTAAGTGATATCCCTAAAGTGGTCACTCAGTTCCATCCTCACAAAAAATAATGACATTGGGAGTGAAAAACCCTTTATTATCATATCCAAAACATAATTGATGCTAAGACTCGTTATTCAGATACTGAGAAGAGTTTATTGACACTAAAATTTCTAGTTTAGAATCCCAATAATTACTTGCAGCTCCATGAGGTTTGTTTTGTCTCTCATAGCAATCTGATCAAGTGCATTCTCATCTTTCCTATATTGACTGGATACCTATCATGGTGGGGTGTCATCTTGTTGTAGTTTGATATCCATTATTACCATAGAAATCATTGAATGGGAAGTATCTTGTAGAAATTATAGTAGAATATCCTTCAACAGAAATGGAATCACTGGAGACTAAACTTCCTGATGAAGTGATCTTCTCTATTAAATAGGATCCCCCGATATTGGAGAAGTATTTTCATGATTCATTTACAATCCCGATAGGGAATAGGATGAAATTACCCAAGAACCAAAATTTTGGGTTTGGATTTATTCTCCTTGACCCAGAAAAGGGAGTCCAACATTACTCTTTACTACAATCATAAGGGTGCATGAACAAATGAAGCATAATATCAGGCTCTTTTCAGAGCTAAAAACGAAACTTCACGTACATGTGAATCTCGTGATGATATTGGGTGATTCAGAATATGTCATTAAGTAGGTCAAAAGAATATTATGACATGAAAAAGTAAGAGTTGTTCCCCCTTTTTGATTATATATAAAGATTAATGTTATAATTACAATCAGAGTTGACTTTTGCACATGTTCTGTGCTCAATGAATTCCCATGTTGATTCCATGGAAAATATAACAACAAATCTAGAACATATAGAACAAGATGAAATAATCATCGGTGTTGTGCACTGCTCAATGATCTAACATTTTTTTGAGTTAGTGAGAAATATACTGATGAAGTTAGTCTGATACCCAAACCATATAGCCCCACCACTTGGTGGATGATAATCATCATGGACTTCATTAAAAATTGAGCACTCCCATTAGATAGAGTAGGGAAAGAGAAAATCAAATTATTCATAATTAACATTGTTTTATAAGATGAAACTAATCATGAAAAATTTCTCTATAAGTATCGAATTAATGAGATACTTCTTAGGTGCATTGATATATAAGAGACCACAACTATTTTGAAATACGTGAACAATAGAGCCTATAGTACCCACTAGTTATGGTTTAAGATTTCTTATGAAATATGGAGGCATGGGTATTTCTAGCCCACTATGATGCATGATTGAACAAAATTTACTATGAAGTACCATTATTTTCAGTTTCACACTAACCTCATTCATCCACCCTTAGAGTTTCTGCAGACATCCAAATTTGCCTGGCCATTTTCCTTGTGGGGGATGGATGACATGGGACCATATCCTTCTACCACATCAATGCTATTAAAATATATTCTCACTATAGAAAACTTCTTATATAAGTGTTATGAAGATTTTCCAGTCAAATAAATTGGGGAAGTAATCATTTTCAGCTTTTTGAAAGCCAACATCATTAATAGCTTTAGTGTCCGTCATACAATGCTGATATAAAATGAAACTAATTTCTATTTTGATATTCTTTAGAAATTATATTAGAAGCATGACATCAAATCCATCCGTTCATCATGCTATCATGCATTGAAAATTGGATAAATATAGGCCTTCAACAAGACCATATCAAATATAATTCGGAAGATGGTAAAAAGGGATAAAAGGTATTGGCTAAAAAATCATCCAAATGCCTTGTGGGATTACAAGAAATTAACCTTCACTTCCACACAAGAAACCCCATACTCATTGGTATATGGGATAGAGGTGGTCATACCCACTAAGGACCAATTTCCACCACTCCTCATTTCCATATGTAACAATCTATCTATAGATGAGAAATCTAAAAAATTTCTTGATGAATTAGAACTACAGGAAGAGAAAATATTCCATTACATGAATTTTTTGGAATTCCAAAAAAAAACTATATTACATGTACCATTCACAGAAATGTTCACTTATGATCATTCATTGAGGGATAGATTGTGTTCATCCTCAGGAATCCAATGATATTGAAAAAAAAACCCCAATGTTGGAACCAAAGTGTGAGGGACATTATTCCATAAAAAAAGTATAGTATAAGGAATATTATTGTTTTTTATTAATGGATAAAATAGTTATCAAATCCCCCATCAACAGAAGGTTCTGAAAGAATGATTTCTTGTAATCATACATCTAAGGTCTTGATTGTATGATGTTAAGCTACATGGATAATCATCAAAGTTGCACGACGTTATACCGCATAGATGGTCTCTGTCACATGACCTTAAAAAGCATGACATGTTTTCCATGTCACAATACTATAAACTACATGAAAACATATTTACCCATTGTATGATGCTAAACTTCATAGAAACATCATTGATACCACATGAAATAAAGTTTCATGTAAAACATACTTAGAGACCAATGGAAAACTGTAGTTGTTCCCTATGTAACAGACAATGGATTCCTCTTGTTTCAAATGTGAGGTTTCATTTTCCACAAAAGATATGACATTTCCCCCTACATTGGGCATCTGTCATCTTGTGATCCTATACTATGTGTGGATTGATTCATATTATAACAACATTCATATTGACACCTGAATTTCTAACCTTGGTTCTATCAACAATAATCAATAGGATGAATTTTCCCCTATGTGTATGGATTAGACTGGTGTAGAGAGTTACTAATTCAAGAACTACATGTGGATTGATTCCTATTATCACAGGGTATATATGGACACATTAACTTCCTGAATTATGAGTAGTCACAAATTTTCACCCATTCATAAAATTATTTTTACCCTCATTTGGACTCAAGGCATCTTTTCACATTGGGATTTTGTTTCTTGATGGTCTACAAAATCATCTTTCCTAGAACTACAGTACACCATCATCGACAACATGTGAAATTAATGTACATGGAAATATTCCAGAGAACATGATGTTAAACAGTATTCATACCCAATATAACAGACATGGGATGCCTCGTGTTGTGACTGTGATGTTAAAATATCCTCACCAGGGAATGCAATGCCTCCAATATTTTTATTCAACCAGCCCATTTTATAGAACAATGTGTGGGTTGATTCCAATTCTGTTGGGATACATAGTGACACTCAAAAACTATGTCCTAGGCATAGACATGAAATGTGGGAAATGAAATCATTCCTAAATTCATACAAAATTGATATACGAAACTCCAATATGGGCCATTTCATTTATAGGTCTATTTTATGTATAATTCCCTCTCTCTACACATGAGTCAAATATATGTATGGAATCAGATTCAGAACTACGTGTGGATTAATTCTCATGTCAGTGAGATATGTTGTGACACACATACCCTATGTTCTCATTCCATCCACAAATCATGTAAAAAAATCCCTCCACAGCACGTACGATCCAGATCTACAAAGGGTTATTTTTCCAAAACTATGTATGAAATGATTCTAACTGTAATGATAAATGAAAAAATTCATGGATCTTACATCCCAGTCTAAACAAAAAAACATATAAGAATGACCCAATAATTTATTTTTATCAATGTTGTGTGGTGGAATAGAACATTTCAATCCCTTATTTCTCACATAGAGTATAGATCAAATGGTATTAAGAGTTTTGATAAGGTATTCCCCTCATGATCAATGAATTTCAATTCACATTAGGTTTACATAGGTCCTGGTCACAGGACCATAAAATGAACACTAGATGTCTTTAATACATGATGTTAAACTACATGATTGATGTATATTCAAAAAATACACGTTGATTGATTCCTACCATAGTAGGATATATAGTGACAGATATGTTTTTAATATTGGGTTCAACTGTAATATTTCATTATCATGCAATGGAACCTACATCCATACCCCATGAAGTTAAACTGTTTGGATGATTTCCTCATCAAATGTCATTAAGCTACAATATTTCTCAAGAACTATGATTGGATTGAATCTCCCTTTCACAAGATATACAAAGACACATCAGATTCTTGATTTATTCCCAACTAAGGATTATAAAAAACTGTACCCCACTCTCCTACATACAAAAAAAGATCTATGCAGGATATCTTTATTTGGGTCCCCTCATTTAGGGGATGATCAAGAAAATAGAAAATCCCCCTTTTACATATGAGACTTATTTGTGTAGGTAATTTCACAGTATATGGAAAATATTAGTTTTAATTCTTCATACATACTTTGACACATCCTTCCACATATCATTGTTTGTGTCCTGTGCAATTTGGGATCTCCAATTTTTTTTTCTAGACATCAGAAATGGATGGTCATTTTACTGGGAATACCATTGTTTGACTATGAATAATATTAACCAAATTAAAAATGGGTAATTCACCTATAAAAAATCATTTTAACCAGATGCAACATCATCTTCAAGAGAGACATCTCCTATATCTTTAATCCTGAATGTATTTTTTGACCCATATCATTTCATCTGATTCAAGACCCCCCTAGAATCATGGTTTAAAATTTCTCTCTTCACATCCAAGGAATGTAAACATATTTGACTACAAGACACCGTGTCGTCCTAGTCTTATGATGCTAAAATATAATACTTTTTTCTTTCCACATGATGTTGAAACCATATAGATAATGTCCTCATCGTAGGACACTAAACTGCATCATTCCCAAAAATTCTGTATGGATTGATTTCTATTATCACAGTATATGTAGTGATTCCTAGATGTTCAATTGTGTGTCTATCAACACCATAAGATTACCCCCACTGTCTTATGTTTTAGAAAAATATTCATAGGAGAGTCCACTATAGGATCCCTCCCCATGTGTGAGATTGTATTTCAGAAAACCCCCTTATCAACACAATAATTCAGTCCTTGTAGGGAATCTATAAAAGAAATATGTATGCCTTGAATCTTTCATTGATGAGATATTTAGTGAATCATGAAACTTATTCCCTGGTATCAACCTTACAAAACAAAAAAAATACTTCTTTAATGTATATGGTTTAGAACTATGTGAGGTGAGCATGTCATAAATTTTCTTGGGTCATTTATGATATGAAATGTTCATTCAATATTTAGGCACATTTGATAAAATGACCAAATTAGGTGTACATTGAATTAAAAATATCCATATTCTTCTTTTTTACCTCATAAATAAAGTTTTAGTGTCCTAGGGATAGCTTTGTTTAACTATTCACAATGCACCCAAACTGGATTTTCATAAATCACCCACAAAAGGCCTATTAACCAAAAGAAAATTCTTCCTCTAGAAAAACATTTTATATCTTCATAAGACGAAATGAAGTTTTTTCATCCCATGTCACTCTTAGGATTTGAAATCCAATAGAGTTCAGTTTATAATTTTCTCCCTTTCATGCATGAATATGGTGGAACATTGTTATATAGATTTTAGTGAAATAATAATGTCACTAATCATTCAGTCAAAGTTAAGTGACCTTTAATCGTATCCCTCCAATGTCCTCTACATATGATTTTAAATTGAATTATCAATTTCCTATTCAAATTATATTAAACTATAATATACGTTATCTCTCCTTTTCACAAGAAAAATTCATGATGGAGTAGTTTCCCATTCATGGCTACTGAAGATATAGATTCCCTCATAACTTTCAGACATCATTCCCTTAAAAATCCACCATTCTTGGTCTTAATGAAATAAAAACCTTCACAAACTACCTGGACATAATAAATGGAGGGTCTGTATCTTGGGGAAACCATTATTTATTTATTCATAATATTCTCAAAATATGCCCTGTATAAGTCTCCCAAAAGAATCCTGTCAATTAGATGGAAATCCATCCTCCGAATAGGCTTATTCTATCTCTATACACACCAAAAACATCATACCGAAAACCTCCTTTCAAATATACTCTATGGTTTCTCCTCACATAATTGTACCATATAATACCTCAAATTCGAAAACAACAAAATCATGGAATAAAAAACCGCTTCATATGTCTGAAAAATGCCCAGACATTCTCTACCAATTAGCCTCACTAGGGTCAATATCCCATAATTCACAATTAAATACATTAGACCTAAAACATCACATTCATTATGTATGGATTTCAAGAGCATAAAATTCTTAAAATATTAGACATAGTACTTTCCAAATTTAAAATCCTCAAATGGAACCCTAAGGAAAAGTCATGTCATAGTGTTCTAGACCTATGATTTCAATGGTTTAAGAAAATAGTGAGTAATTAAAAAATGTCACAATAGTTATTATGTCAAAACCACGAAATGGGTGGACTATAAAAAATTAAATTCAAAACAACTAAACCAAAAACACATTATAATTAGACAGAAAATAAGGTTGTAAAAAACATAATGTTTTAGGGGTTTTTATTTAATCTTAGAAATTGTACAAACTATGCTCATTGATTCCCTTATATCCGAAAAAATTAGAGAATTACATGATCTTTATTCCAAAAAAGATTACTCTATTATTATAGTGATGGTAATTACATATTTACCAATCCATGAGCAATTATATAAAAGTGATTAGTTAAACTTTTATTTTCCTGGGTATTCATACTGCACAACTAATCCAAATGGGATCAATTTCGTCATCGAAATGACATTGTTTTCACCCCAATCAGAGAAAATTATGATGTGGGAAATTTTTGGGTCCTAATAACACTGCATGAAATATTAAAATACTTTAATGAATTTTTAGGGGTATAATAATATCGAATAAGAGTTTAAAAATGGACTAAGGTAAAAAATTTACAATGAAGGGATAGGGTTTGTGTAAAAAAACTCTGAAGGCGGAATGCTGCCCCTCAAGGTGTACTGCTACTCCAAAAGGCGTACAACTACTCCATGAGGTGTTCTACTACTTCATGATGATTTCCTCCATTTTTAAGGCATCCCACTACATTGCATGGCATCTCGAAAAAAGAATCATGTGTGGGATGTGACATTGATCCCCAAGGCCTATAAACAAAACCAAAATATTTATGAGAACAAGATGTTTTCTGATCTCCAAAAAATGAAAAAAACCATTTTTGGGAGTGGATTATATTTTCCATCCACCAAAAATGAGGAATTAATTTTGGGATTGGGTGGAATTTTTCATTCACCGAGAAAAAATTCCACATGGCCAATGAGGATGACCTACTCTCTTGGTAGTATATTTCCCCATTCCTCTATACACTCCCAAGAGGATATAATGAAAATATAGAATTTAAGAATTCTAAAATAAGGGTAAAAATTATGAATTTTTTTTAATATTCATTGATTATATGTTGGTAAAATAACTTTGTAACATTATGAAATAATAGGAATTCACATAGCCATCCAAAAACATTAAAATCCCTTGTATACATTATTCTATGAACCATAATAGGATTGATCCTTTGAGTTCCATCACCCTGCATGGTAACAAACAATGTGGACAGATCCGTGATCCACATAGGAAGATGCTACGCTAGAGAAACTCAACCCCATGAAGCAAAGTTCTATGCAGGTGGAACCCAAACACATGAAGAAAGGAACTACATTGGGGGATCCTAGATCCACATAGAAAAGAGCTACACATGAAAACCCTAAATTTCATAGTCAAGTTCTATATGGGAAGAACCTAAACCTGCATACAAATGTTCTATATGGATGGGACCCTCACCATAATAGAATCATGACACAGAATGGTAACCCCATATAACATAAGAACATGCCATGAAGAATGGGGCATCATTGGGTGATATACTCCCCAACTCCTATCGATTCCCTCCATCATACCATCATGACCCACATTGTCCAATCCATTAACCATTCTAATGGAATCAAGATAATGATTCTTCCAAATCCACCTAATATGTATGGTCAAATCATTGGACACATCCACATGTTATATTGAGTCTACATTCCCATGGTACGTGGAGTGTTATTGGTAACCTCCTTAACAAGGGGGTCCTCAGAATATTCTCAAGTGTAAATTACAATGTAAATGACGATCCTATCCTTTTATGTGATCATGTGGACCACCCCATTCCATATGGGGATGGGGAGGATCACACATGACTTTCGCTTTCCAGTGTAGTTTATTGTCCTACTACCTTCCCTAGGAACTAGTCAAAGGGAATCCCTCATGGGGTAGTCCCCTAGTATTTCTTGCTAGTGGTTTCACTCTTGCTCCTATTTACCTTCTAAGGTCATAGAAAGGAATCTTTTTGACAATCTTTTTTACCACTACCAGCAAGGATATAAGCACTTCATATTACTCCCTCCATCCCTTTGGGCCCTGGATATGAAAATAAGAAAGGGGATGAATATAAGACCCCTTCCTCTTTCCCTCTTCATTTGGTCCCATGATTCATCCACCAAAAGACAAGGGATATTATGTGGTTCCCAGATCTACACTTCCTCTTATTTTATCAAACCAAGAATAACTCACAAGGTCTTATAGGTGAGCAGTGATCTTGCAATATACATGATCCCAACCGAATGTGAATCAATTAGGATATAATCTCTTATCATCCCAAAACCTCGTGGGTAACCATAATGAATCTGAGTGTGATTAGCCATCATATACCATCAACTGGTTAGGGTACCACTGAATTATGATAATTCTGATTCCATTCCCAACAAGATATATATGACTCCCTCTTAGGTATGAATATCCATACGGGCCTCCTCCTCAAATATAAGGCTCAACCCAAATACCAAACCAATGGTTCTCCAATTCGGTGTATGCCACAACCATATTTAATTAAATGGTACTCTTTTACAAGTGTACTCCGTAGCCTATCCAATCTATCTGGGTTTGATTCATGACTAATTAGGATACATATGAGGCCTCCATGTGGTCCAAAGCAAACACCCAAATACAAATCAATCTTCATCGGGCCATATTCTCGGTGGAGTCATACTCCATGTGGGTTACCACGTCCCTTCTAGGTGCCATGGTCCACCGTGAAATAACCCCTACACCATCATTATCCAAGAAAATTCCACATTGAAATCCATTCTATATGACATTAATCTACATGGTTTGGAACTCATCACACAACATTAAAAGGTAATGTGTCTCGTTATGTGGAAGTATACAACATAGGTTCAGATTCATTTCATGAAGAAACATAAGAAGCCCATCTCAGGGGTTCAAACCTAATATAAAAACAATTTTCGTCTTCCGGGATGATGGTAAATTTTAGAGATTCCCATTTTGTTTCTTAAAACTCACTTCATAATGCTAGAAATTATAATAAAATCTACTCTTCTTATAAAAAAGTCACCATTGATAGAGAAGCTTGAATACATATATATCCCTCCATTAATGGATAACCATAATTACATATATTTGATTCTGAATTCACACATTATTAAAATTTGATCATTAATTAAGGGGAGACACATGTCTTGATTGAGAATGAACTAGGATTCAAAAACATATTTTAGATTAATAAGACAGTCCCAGAATAAGAAATAATTCCCCCAAAAAGACATTATGAGCCCAAACTCCCATCCTCTCAACCAATGTGAGTTATTAAGTGTCATTGGAAATGTTCCAAAATTAATTCCTACCTTTTTAATTTAGGTTCATGGTTCATCATGGATAAGAGAGTCATTAAGTGTTTCTAGTTCCATGAAAAAACCCCATTGGAAACAGACCCCTTAGGCTTGGAACAATAATGTAGAACCCGATACGAATGATTGTTCAATATTCAAAACCTCAAAAAAATCATTCCAACATCATGTTTCATTCATCAGAAACAATTAATCATTATGATGTTTTTTTGGAAATCACAAGGAATAAATAAGAAGGATATAAAATGAGAGATAATGAAATGATAGAGATAATGAAAAAATATTTATTAAAAATATGTAAAATTTTGAAATATTAGAGTAAATTTAAATACGTAGAAAAATTAACCTAAAATTCAACAGAACTAATTGTTGATCCATATCCCAACATGTGTACAATATATTTTTCTTTATCACCACATTTAATTTATAGTAAAATTCCATAATTTTATTATCTTATTATTTTTAAAAATATATATTCAAATTCATGATTAAATTATGTCATCAATCTATTGTCGTTAACTCCGAAATTCTGATAGGATGATGGTAAAAAATCCTTCTAGATGATGTTTTAGTGTTTTTTATTGTATTTAGTAACACAAAATATTGAGAAAGTGGATCAAAAATAATTTTACGCGATAAAAAACACATTAATGGTGGAATGATTTCCGACTAATTTTCAAAAAATTTAGACATAAAACATAGACGTTAAAAGTTGGGTTTTAGTAAGAGAATTTTTTCCAAAAAGTAGAGTCACTAGACTATAAGGTTGAGTATATAGACCATGAGGTCAAGCTCCTTGAATCATTAAGGAAGCATGTGGCTGGAAGATCATGTGGTCAATGCATGCATTTCATGAGGTTGAGTGTGAATACTGTTAAGTATATATATTTATCCGCTATTGAAGTATGCAATTATAAGTATGAATGATGTATATAAACATAATTAATAATAAAGTATGTTTAATATAGATTTTTGGGCTTATTCTATGTCGCATTCAAAATGTATGATGTTTTTCAATGCACTACATGATCATGTTCTTGGTATGAGGTATTATGATTAATAGAATGAGGTCAACTAAAAGGAAAAACAATAATTGTGTTTAATAGGGTGTTTGGAGGGATCGTACTATAAAAGTACCACTAATTAATACATTAGAAAATGAATAAAATAAAAAAACATCATTTCTAGATGTATCTTTCTAATTATTAATGGGTATCTATGATATGGAAGCACACATAAGGGATTTCACATAAGATTTTTCCATGAAGTTAGATATCACGATGAAAGTGACTCCATGGAGTTAAAGTATGTGGGGAAATTATGAGTTGGGGAAGGAGGAGTTCATGAAATGGAATTCACGATGATTAGTTATCCATAATAGGAAGCCCACAACTTTATAGAGGAGTATGTAGTGAGTGAAAATAGTAAGGACAAAGTCCATGGTGAATAGTTTCTCATGAAGTTGATTATGGGGATGAAATATTTTTGGAGAATGTTTTCATGAAGGAATGTATAATGAAAAGTTAATTTTATATCCCAGGTAAAAAATAAGTATCATTACACCCTCATATATGTGAGAACCAAAACAAAACTAATTATGAATTATAGAAGAACATTTTAGCAGAGAAATGTACTAACTTTAATGAGAGAGTAGTGAATTATTAAGTATTCATGGTTGTAAAATAAGGGGGATACTAATATTTTTATGAGTAATATAAAAAAAGATCACTATTGTGTATTTGGTAAATTAGAACATTGCATTTATTTATTCCTTGGAATTTCCCAGTTTGGGTGAACCAAATAAAATTTATATTCCTCATCGATTAATTTATTTTAGAAGACATTTATTACTGTGAGACAAATAGAGAATGATGTTTTTTATAGGGAAAACTATATCAAAGTGTAAATTTTATCCATCCATCATACCCATATTCACCACACTTTGAGGTTATTTAACCATTTAGAGACATTAAATGGTATCAGATCTAAATATTAAATCACAATCCGTAGAATTAATGGAAGTAGATAATCATAAAGAGATTTTGATATTTTATGGAAACGATTTTCAACTATGGACAAATAAGATGATATGATAATTATTAATATTATTAATGGATGTTTTTTATAGATTTTATTCATGGTATTTTAGATTGTATGTAAAATGTTTCATTATTATAATAAGACTTAAGACAATTGGATGCCTCTACTAGAGGAATAAATGATTTTGTTTAAGATTTATCCAATATAATCTACGAAAAGAAGATTACTTGTAAATACTCAATTGAAATGCAGGAAAATATTATAAATATATATATTAAAGTTATTCAAGAGTTATAGATTCAAATTTTTTTGTTCTATGGAACAATTAAGAAGGTATTGATGATACACCCCAATGAATGTTTATATGCTTTCTTCAACATGGTGAATGTGTTTATGGATGAAATACATGGTATCAGAGAAACCCTAAATTATGTATGAATTTTCAATCAAATACTATAAAGGTTTTCACCATAGTTATATATTAATGTATCTATACATGAGCATAAATATCCTAATACATTTATATTGGATGGTTTACATAGTACATTATTTTCAGATGCAGTGAGAAATTTTGATAGTGAGGTCATGGAAAATGGTAAATCCAAAGTGGTATAATTTAGTGATATGAAGAAGCTCACCATAGACAATGGAAAATAAAAATAAGTGGTGGATGAAGTCATATAGTTAAATTTCTCAAATCTATAAAAAGTAAAAGAAAATTTTAATCGAAACCATTCACTCAAATGCTTTTGATGTGGAAAGGTTGGGCACCTTATAGAAAAGTCTCCCCAGAAAATTCAAGATAATGATTAGTATGAAACAAATCCCAATTATGAATTAATCTTAAAATATTAAAGGTAGGATAAGAGATAAATAGAATTTATTTATGAAGAATAACTAAATTTTATGAGAAAAGTATAGTTTATAGGAATGTGAGGTAGAAGAAATAGAAGACTGTAAATACTACATTGAAAATTCTATGGTAGTTATTATAGGAAATAAAAAAACGGGAAGAAAGTGATCATTATGGAGAAGTGAAATGAAAATATGGTCTATAGGTTGAATTATAGGTATAAATTTAAGAGATATATATATATATATATGGATACCTAAATGAAGAAATGAAACAGAGAGGTTCATGATTCTAAAACAAATACAAAATACTACGAAAATGGAAGTCTAATTTGAAAGTAGAAATTGAAAATATTAAATATTAACATTTATAAAACTCAGAGAGGGTTATTGAGTATAAGTTAAAAACTGAAAAACATATCAACTATTTCAATGGTGTAACTAACATAATGAAATTTCAAGAAAAATGTATTGAAGATATTTTAGAGGAACATGCGAAATTTTTTTAGAAAATAGAAGACCATGATAGAATCTTGACTCTTGGTATGGAATTGGAAAAAGAATCATACAAGAAACCAAAATAAAAATATTAGATCACAGAGATATAAAAAAATATAAAAAAATATAAAAAATGTTTTTAGAATAAAAATACTAATCATAAGAAAAAGAGGCTAGTGTGGGGCTTGATCACAAATAGAATGAAAAGGAATTACAAGCACCCACTCTACGGTTGATGGTTGATTTGGGTACATGTCATAATCATTAGATTCAAAGAATCCAATAGATAATCATTACTAAAGTAAGGAAACAAAGTGATGCACATTATATCTAGGGTTATTGTTGTTAAAAAAATGGGGCATTTACAAAATTATTATCTCATAGTCAAAATTTATCAATGGGATTAAGAATAAAAATGGTAGTTAAACATATTTCAATAATTTAAAGATTATTTTTTGGAAAAATTTCGTCTGGTATAAAGGATTTTGATATACGGATTGAAACCACTAATTTATAGTGAAGAGGAATGCGAAAATATATAACCAAATGGGTTGAATATATAAATTCATGCAATTAACAATCTATTTTGAAAAACAAATTATATCTTTTCATGATGATTTTGGTCCATAAATCCCGAAATATGATGGAAAATGTTCCTCAAAACTCACTACAAAACCAAATACAAAGATCAAAAAGAGAATAATTGAGTAGAAAATTACATTAGATATTTCACTTAAAGTATCCAAGAAAACTGGTGTATGGATCATTAATATTGGATTCACACCCAACACAATAGAAAATAAGTATCATTTCATCGGCATCAAGTGCAACATGGAAGGTGTTATATGGTTTGAAAATGATGAAGCCCTAAATATTATTATCTTTAAGGAAACCAAATTTGGGAAAATATATATGAGAAAAACCAATTTCTCGTTCATTTAAGGTCTCATTCACAACATTCTTAGTGTAATTATATTCTGTGAATCTTGGCATGAAATATGACTTGACAAGAATGTATATATCAACAAGATAAAATATGGTCTAATGGTTATAAAGGGGATACAAAAAAACAGTGAAATTTACCATATGAGTGGATTAAAAGATATTTTATTTATAAATAAGGAAGAATAAAATTAGTGATGTGTAACACCCCAAGATTTTATGTCATAATGTTTTTCAAATAAATTTTATTTATTTGATATCTTGTGTTACACTCAACGCGACGTCTTAATGTAACATGATATACTATTAATATCATGATTTTAAAAAATACTTTCAAAACGTAAAATTAAAATTTTAGGTCTCACCCTGAATAAATATAATCAAATATTATTTTTAATGGTTTATAATAAATAAAAAATTAATTATAAAAAAATAATTAATTTTTAGAAAGGTCTTTTTTTGTTTAAAAAATAATATTTTCTCATAAAAAAGTTTTTTTCTATGAAAAAATAAATTTTTACACTTTTATGAAATGTATTTAAAAAAATAAAATTCATTATTGAAATTTACATGTAAAAAGTATCTATGATTTAGACTTAGAAAATTTTCTGAAAAGATTATTTTTTGACGAATAGTAAAAAATACTAATTTTTATTAAAAAATACCATTTATTTTTCAGAAATTTAAAAGCTAAATTTTATTTTAATATTGTTTTAAAATTAATATTATTTAAATTATATATTTATAAATCCAATTTAGTTCATTTTAATCAAATTAATATTTATTTTGGATTTTGAAACATTCTATACTTATGAAAAAAATTTAATTGGAAGCCCACATTTTCATCATGTATATGAGTTTAATATTGAATTTGAATTTTCCAATTTTTTGAATTGAATTTGAAAAAATAGATTATATATTTATAATCTAAACAATTAATATTATTGAGTAATGTGATGACCCAGACCCCCCTTGGTCCCTTCCTTTGCCAAAAAAAAATCTGGTTTCCTTGCGGGGTACCGATCGGTGAGACCGAACGGTGAGACCGACCGGTGAGACCGACCGGTGAGACCGATCGGTGAGACCGACCGGTGAGACCGATCGGTGAGACCGACCGGTGAGACCGATCGGTGAGACCGACCGGTGAGACAGACCGGTGACACCGATCGGAGAGACCGATCGGTGAGACCGATCGGTGTGACCGATCGGTGAGACCGATCGGTGAGACCGATCGGTGCGACCGATCGGTGAGACGGATCGGTGAGACCGGCCGACGTCGCCCGACCCTGCCAAGTTGTTCCAGTAACATTCCTTTTTCGCAAATAGGGTTTTAAACCCTATTCTGTCTTGTTAAAAATATCTTGGGAATCCGAAACGCGCACAAAGGTTTTAATTAAATGCTTCATTAATTCATGGGTCGGTTAAAACCACCCAGTGCCATTAATGATGAGTCAAGCCACGTGGTCAACCCACGACTCCCTCGTCTTCCGTGGTTTTGTGTTTCATCTCAACCGTCCCCAGCTCTTATAAATTAAGGGTTAGGCCGTGGCTTCCCCCCTTCTTCGATCGTGGCTCTTCTGGTGCATCGGGACCGCCGCGTCGTTATCCGTAAAGTTCCGCGCCCCCGGCCTAAACGTCGATCATCTATCAACAAGTAGGGAATTTCTCTCGTCTCTCACTTTTGTGTATCATGCGGGGTGGGCGTTACTTTTGTTCCTATGGAATTGGTTGAACCAAACCCTAATGAAAATAATAAACGAAGTTCTAAAGGAAGAAGGGGAAGGGGTTGTGATCGTTGTTATGCTTTATCTTGTGATCATCCCTTATGTTGTACTGGTTTATGTTTTCTGAAAATTGAGGCCGTTGGTGGTCGTGTGTGTGCACTTGAATCCCCTCATGATGTTTTAAATGGGTTGCTGAAATTGTGAACTCCTGCTGTGAAATTGGTTAACCACGTATATCCGGCTGAATAATTGAAAGCACCAGGATCGGCCCTTATGTGATAACTCCCGGTTAGAACACACGGAATTTGAAATCATGGAGTGTGTTAAATCGTTTAAATCTGAAAATCCCTGACTTGTGTTGGTAGTGGTTAGTGGTTGTTTTCCCTTCGGGCCGTTTGCTGGAAATGTGGGAGGGGATGGGATCCCCTGTTCTTTTTATACTCTCGGTGGCTGTGTGAATTTGGGGGATGGGATCTCCTGTTGGTATGGTTTCAGTGGTTGTGAGTTTTTATCACAAATTGGGGAGAGATCCTCTGTTGGGAAAACCGGGTGTGAGTGTTTTGGTTGATCTATGCTTTTGACTCTTTCCTTGGTTATGCTCATGGTAGTTGCCCAGTAGTGCTTAAAATCATTTGAACATTTTAACTGAACGTGAAACAAGAATTGGGACAAATGGTTTTGTGGGCAAGGATCGTGAACTGTGACTCGGACGCAGTGGTGGCGTGTTCTGTAGGTTGGCTAGGAAAACCTAAGTTTTGGGTGAGTGTTTGTTACCTATATCTATACTTGTAGCTTTGTGTTTCTTATTCGCGCCCCACCCAAGTTGATCACTTAGTGCCGAACACCCCCATTTATGGGGGAAGGGTGTTTTTCCCAACACTATACTTAGTGGCTGGTTATTAGCTCCTTTTCTGCTCCCTTTCCCGGATAGCCCAAGTACCTTCGGGCAGGCTGTGATGGCCTGAAGTCCATTATTAGCCCAAGAACCATCGGGCAGGGTGTTGTGGTGGTTGGCCAGGTGTGTGCGGCAGGTGGTTTCCCAAGTGTCTTCGGGATGAGGCCCAGGTGTTTTCGGGCGTGGCAGTGGATCCTTTAGCCCAGGTGTCTTCGGGCGTAGCGGTGGTTGTTCTGGCCTAGGTGTTTGCAGGCATGGTTACTTGTGACAGTTGAGGCCCAGGTGTGTGCGGGCAGGATTTGGCAGTGGGACTGCGTGTGGTTGTGGCCCAGGTGTGTGCGGGCGGGTGTGGCAGTGGGACTGCGGTGAGAATGGCGGGATTGGTCCGATGCGTAGGATGTCTCAATAACCAGTGGGGAAGTGGCGCGGGGTACCCAAACATCGATGTGCTCTTATTATATATATTACTTGACTTGCGTTATTTGGGGAGTGAGCCTTGGTGAGGCCTGTGATGGATAGTTTGCCTTGTTAGTTGTTTGGTTCACTCTTTTCTCACGGGACTTTAGTACGTTCCCCCACTTGTGCACGAGAGTCTTGGTTTTCCCTACTGAGTGTACTTGTATACTCACCCTACATTTACTTTCAGGTTTCCAGGAGGACTACCAGGGCTGTGCGGGACCCTATTAGTCGGACAGTTGGAGTTGTCGCTGTTGTCGTACCTTTGTTTTCTTTTGATATTGTACTTGAGAGCTTTCTTTTTCTTTTGTACTTGTACCTTGTTGTAAACTGTTTAAACATGCATGGGGTCTTTATTTGGGTTCATTTATATAAACTTGTTTCTTTTCCTTTTTGGGAGGTCGACTTGTCCTTTTTCCCGATCCTAAATAATAAAAAGGGTAATGCCTTCCATTTGCGAGAATTTTCTATACCCTTGGTGCTAGTCGCCACTCCGGGACCTATTGAAGGCGGGTTTCGGGGGTCATTATCTCTCCTTCAACATAAAGAAGGAAGGGCCTGGAAATCCGCTGACCCTTCCCTCCTTTTGGTGAAGGCGGGTCGTGACAGAATGGTATCAAAGGAGGTTGAGAGATAGGACAGAGTCTGGAGTTAGGCACAGTAAGGATTGCATGGGATGGTAAGGCAACAGCGTTGGGTGACCTTGGTGCATGAATTAGGCCAGGGAGGACCGGCTAGGACACGGGATTTTAGGGCCCCCCGTGATCCGATGCAAGGACTCTGGACCTACCGAACGACCAAGTGAGGCCACACTGATTGCAGGGTAGAGACCCTAGGAAAGGTACATGCATCATAAATGACTTGTGTTTTTGTGTTTCTGGGATGTCTTGGGAAATTAAGAATAAATTAAATCTTAATAAGTTTTGAGAACGGTTTTCTTTGCACTACTGGGCTTAGGCATTCCTTGTTTACCTTGCAGCTATGGCACCTGGAAGGCGACCACGTGTGGTACAGGCGATCGAGACTCCTGAGGCTACTTTGGCCAATCGGCAGAGAGCTGATCGGGAGGAAGAGGACGACCAGTGGCAGAAGACTCTTCGAGCCTTTCAGCGACAGGCCCTCGAGAAATACGAGGGCAGCACCTCCGACATGAAGACGGAAGGCTGGCTGGAGGAGCTAGTCATAGCCTTCGGCCTGATTCGGGCCCCGACGGAGTACTGGGTTCCTCTGGCTGTTAGCCAGATGCGAGGAGCGGCACGTCAGTGGTGGATGCTTCAACTGGGGAGTAGGAAAGAGTCTGAGGTTGCTTGGGCGGACTTCGAGAAGGAGTTCCGGGCGGAGTTTCTCTCCTCGACAATGAAGGCGGAGAAGAGGCAGGAGCTACTCTCCCTCCAGCAGGGGAGCATGTCCGTGAGGGAACTTGGAATCAAGTTCAAGGACCTCCTGCGTTTTGCTCCGGACCTCTTTCCCGATGAGGAGTCTCGGGCAAGACGTTTGGAGGAGGCGCTCCGACCCTCCCTCCAGTATGCTGTTACCCCCTTTACCCTTCCGACATACTTAGAGGTTCAGAAGAAGGCCGAAGTGGTGGAAAGGATGCACGCTCTAGGCGGACTGTCACGAGAAGGGATCCAGCTGGGACCATCGAAGGGGAAGACCGTCAGCACCAGGCCTCCAGCATCAGGACCCTCCAGGTTCCGACCCGCAGGGAGCAGGCCGCAGCAGTTTCAGTTTCGATCCCCTGGCCCACGTTCTTTTCCTTCAGGCTCGGGACCACGGTGCTTCATCTGCGGGAGCCCTGGACATCTTCGGAGTCAGTGCCCCGATCGGGTGCAGTACAGCAGTGGAAGTCATCCCCAGCGTCCGCCGCCGCAGCAGTTCCCAGCCAGACCCTTCCAGCAGCAGCAGCAGGGACAGCGAGCTCCCGCTCCTCCGCAGACAGACATAGGAGGGGGAGGCCGACCTCAGGGCGCTCCCCAGGGACCTCGACCAGGGCGTGGTCGGGGAGGTGGCCGACAGCCGAGGGGCAGGGGAGCTAGGCGTGGACAGTTACACGCCGCAGAAGCAACAGTTCCAGTAGGGCCAGAGGTTGTTCGAGGTACGATCAGTGTGTTTAGCACTCTTTCTTATGCTTTGTTCGATACCGGAGCTTCTCACTCCTTTGTTGCACCCAGTCTAGCCCGCGCCTTGGGTCTAGATGCCGAGAGACTTCCAGTGCCCCTGGTGTTGAGCAAACCAGTTGGAGGTCAGACCGACTTGCTGTTCGTTTGTCGGGGATGTAGACTGATGTTGGGGCCACATCAGTCGGTTAAGGATCTCCTTCTGCTACAGATTCGGCCGTACGATGTCATCCTAGGCATCGACTGGCTATTTTCTGTGTGCGCCGTCATCGACTGTTTCCAAGGGAGGGTGGTGTTCTCGGGTTTGGACGGCCAGCGTGTTACTTTCACCGGCGAGCGGAGCTGTTCGAAGGGAAACAGGAGGGAGGAACCTCTCCTCTCCTTGTTGACCGAACTGACGATAGAATCAACAGATGAGGAAATGGTGGAAGTACCAGAGATCGTTCGTGAATTTATGGACGTGTTTCCTGAGGAGGTGATGACTCTACCCCCTCGGCGTGACATCGAGTTCGGGATAGACCTACAGCCCGGCTCTCGACCAATCTCGATGGCTCCTTACCGGATGGCACCTTCGGAGCTACGGGAGTTGCGGATACAGATTGACGATCTGATGAAGAGGGGTTATGTTCGTCCAAGTGCATCATCGTGGGGTACCCCAGTCTTGTTCGCAAAGAAGGCAGATGGTGGCCTCAGGTTGTGCATCGATTACAGGAGGCTGAATCAGGTAACGATCAAGAACCGCTACCCTCTTCCGAGGATAGATGATCTTTTCGACCAGCTGAAGGGGGCAGGATGGTTCTCGAAGATCGACCTGCGATCCGGGTACCACCAGCTGAGAGTGAATGATAGCGACGTCCTGAAGACGGCGTTCAGGTGCAGGTATGGGCACTTCGAGTTCGTGGTCATGCCCTTTGGTGTTACGAACGCCCCGGCCGTGTTCATGGGGCTTATGAACTCCATCTTTCGGGAGTACCTGGATCGGTTTGTGGTGGTGTTCATCGACGATATCCTGATCTATTCAAAGTCAGAAGAGGACCATGCAGAGCACCTGAGGACGGTTTTGGAGGTCCTCCGACAGCACCATCTCTATGGGAAGTTGTCAAAGTGCAAGTTCTGGGCACGAGAAGTGCACTTCCTCGGACATGTAGTGTCTGAGCAGGGAGTAGCAGTCGACCCATCAAAGGTTGAAGCAATTGTTTCTTGGGCAGCACCCAAGAATGTGGCGGAAGTTCGGAGTTTCCTCGGACTGGCAGGCTACTACCGGAGATTCGTACCCAATTCTCCCGGGTAGCAGCCCCTTTGACGGCTTTGACCAAGAAGGACCAGGTTTTCATGTGGAGCGAGCAATGTGAGTCGTCCTTCAGCTACCTAAAAGAAAAACTGGTTAGTGCCCCAGTGTTGAGATTGCCGGAAGGAGGGATGGCCTATGAGGTATTCTGTGATGCTTCAGGACAGGGCCTGGGGTGCGTATTGATGCAGCGACAAGGGGTGATCTCTTACGGGTCCAGGCAGCTACGCCCCCATGAGCGGAACTATGCCACCCATGACCTGGAGCTTGCAGCGGTAGTGTTCACATTAAAGCTGTGGCGACATTACCTCTTTGGGGAGCGCTTTGTGGTCTTCACCGATCACAAAAGCTTGCGCTATATCTTCTACCAGCGTGACTTGAACTTGCGACAGCGGAGGTGGGTCGAGTTTCTCCAGGACTACGACTTTGAGATCTCATACACTGAAGGTAAGGGAAACGTTGTGGCTGATGCCCTGAGCAGGAAGCCGCATCAGGAGGTGGTTCGGGAATCTGCTGATGCTTGGGAGGCGATGGGGGAGTTGGCTGCCTTGCACTTGGATGCAAGGGTGGAAGGTACTAGAGGCTGTTTGTTTCAGATGACGGTACAGTCCTCTTTGTTGCAGCAAGTGGAAGAGTCTCGGTGGGGAGATCCTGAGGTGGAAGTGTTGCGGGATCGTATCGATCAGGGGAACGCCCCGGAAGGATGGTCGGAGGACAGCCGACGTCGGATGCTCTTTCATCGGAGGTTGTTTGTTCCAGAGGTGATGCGTGATGAAGTCCTTCATGAGTTCCATAGCTCAGCCTTGGTAGTACATACCGGTGTTTCGAAAATGTACCAAGGCCTGAGGGGATAGTTTTGGTGGCCCGGGGTGAAACGGGCAGTGGCAGAGTTCGTGGCTAAATGCATGGTGTGTCAGCAGGTGAAGGCTGAACACCGTGTTCCTGGTGGTCTGTTGCATCCTCTAGATGTTCCCGAGTGGAAGTGGGACGGCGTCTCGATGGACTTCGTCACGGGACTACCCAGAGCTCAGGGCGGGCATGATGCTATCTGGGTAGTGGTGGATCGATTGACAAAATCTGCTCACTTCTTGGCTATCAAGGAGTCAGGACCCGTGAGTACCTTAGCACAGAGGTACGTGGATGAGGTGGTGCGTTTGCATGGAGTTCCGAAAACGATCGTCTCAGATCGGGACACTCGATTCACCTCACGAGTCTGGAAGGGGTTACAGCATGCTTTTGGCACCCAACTACGCCTTAGCACTGCTTTTCACCCTCAGACTGATGGGCAGACAGAGCGGACTATCCAGACCTTGGAGGACATGCTGCGAGCATGTGTTCTGGATTTCGGAGGATCATGGGTACGACACTTGCCTTTAGTAGAGTTTGCCTACAACAATAGTTTTCACTCTACTATTGGCATGGCTCCTTTTGAGGCTTTGTATGGAAGACCATGTCGTTCACCCTTATGCTGGGCAGAGGTTGGTGAGACTGGTACTCTTGGACCAGAAGTAGTGCAGAGCACCACGGAGAAAGTCCAGCTAGTGCGGGAGAGGATGAAGGAAGCTCAGGATCGGCAGAAATCTTATGCTGATCATCGGAGGAGGCCCCTGAAGTTCGAGGTGGGAGATCATGTGTTTTTGAAGGTTTCCCCTCGACGGGGGCAGCGGAGGTTCGGAAAGGGGAGTAAGCTCTCCCCTAGGTTCATCGGACCTTTCGAGGTGCTGAGGCGAGTTGGCGAGGTAGCATATCAGCTGGCCCTACCACCTCAGTTGGAGAGGGTCCATGACGTCTTCCATGTCTCCCAGCTTCGTCAGTACTTACATGATGACTCTCATGTCATCAACTGGGGAGAGCTAGATGTGGGAGGAGACGCGACCTTCGAGGAACGGCCAGTCAGAATCGAGGATCGCAAGGAGAAAGTGCTCCGTGGACGAACCGTCGGCCTGGTTCGTGTGTTGTGGAGACATGGCGGCCTCGAAGAGAGTACGTGGGAGAGGGAAGCACAGATGCGTGCCCAATACCCCGAGTTGTTCTGAGCTTTGAACCTTTGGTGCCTGTTGTGACAGAACGTTTGACCTTTTTGTCTATGAAATGTGCTAGTTCCTTTCCTCTGTTATGTGTGGAAAGCCCCGGCTAAAGGGAAGGGGAAACCCGACCCCTAATCAGGACGCATTAAGGTGGATGCGATTAAACCCGTGCGGGCGAGTCAGTGCCGCCCAAAGAGGATAATATCTTGACATGGCGGAGGGGAACTCCCCAAACCCACATGACCGGGCGGTTTGGCGTGGTATGTTGCTTGGTTCTTGACAGGGAGTGTTTTCAATTAGCGGGGGTCCACTCCTAAGAGGTATCTTCGAAGATGGTTGTTCGGGTCCTCTATTTCCTTCTGTTTTGTTTTGATTCTCGGGGACGAGAATCATTTAAGAGGTATCTGATGTGATGACCCAGACCCCCCTTGGTCCCTTCCTTTGCCAAAAAAAAATCCGGTTTCCTTGCGGGGTACCGATCGGTGAGACCGATCGGTGAGACCGACCGGTGAGACCGATCGGAGAGACCGATCGGTGAGACCGATCAGTGAGACCGATCGGTGAGACCGATCGGTGTGACCGATCGGTGGGACAGATCGGTGTGACCGATCGGTGAGACCGATCGGTGAGACCGATCGGTGCGACCGATCGGTCAGACAGATCGGTGAGACAGGCCGACGTCGCCCGACCCTGCCAAGTTGTTCCAGTAACTTTCCTTTTTTGCAAATAGGGTTTTAAACCCTATTCTGTCTTGTTAAAAATATCTTGGGAATCCGAAACGCGCACAAAGGTTTTAATTAAATGCTTCATTAATTCATGGGTCGGTTAAAACCACCCAGTGCCATTAATGATGAGTCAAGCCACGTGGTCAACCCACGACTCCCTCGTCTTCCGTGGTTTTGTGTTTCATCTCAACCGTCCCCAGCTCTTATAAATTAAGGGTTAGGCCGTGGCTTCCCCCCTTCTTCGATCGTGGCTCTTCTGGTGCATCGGGACCGCCGCGTCGTTATCCGTAAAGTTCCGCGCCCCCGGCCTAAACGTCGATCATCTATCAACAAGTAGGGAATTTCTCTCGTCTCTCACTTTTGTGTATCATGCGGGGTGGGAGTTACTTTTGTTCCTATGGAATTGGTTGAACCAAACCCTAATGAAGATAATAAACGAAGTTCTAAAGGAAGAAGGGGAAGGGGTTATGATCGTTGTTATGCTTTATCTTGTGATCATCCCTTTTGTTGTACTGGTTTATGTTTTCTGAAAATTGAGGCCGTTGGTGGTCGTGTGTGTGCACTTGAATCCCCTCATGATGTTTTAAATGGGTTGCTGAAATTGTGAACTCCTGCTGTGAAATTGGTTAACCACGTATATCCGGCTGAATAATTGAAAGCACCAGGATCGGCCCTTCTGTGATAACTCCCGGTTAGAACACACGGAATTTGAAATCATGGAGTGTGTTAAATCGTTTAAATCTGAAAATCCCTGACTTGTGTTGGTAGTGGTTAGTGGTTGTTTTCCCTTCGGGCCGTTTGCTGGAAATGTGGGAGGGGATGGGATCCCCTGTTCTTTTTATACTCTCGGTGGTTGTGTGAATTTGGGGGATGGGATCTCCTGTTGGTATGGTTTCAGTGGTTGTGAGTTTTTATCACAAATTGGGGAGAGATCCTCTGTTGGCAAAACCGGGTGTGAGTGTTTTGGTTGATCTATGCTTTTGACGCTTTCCTTGGTTATGCTCATGGTAGTTGCCCAGTAGTGCTTAAAATCATTTGAACATTTTAACTAAACGTGAAACAAGAATTGGGACAAATGGTTTTGTGGGCAAGGATCATGAACTGTGACTCGGACGCAGTGGTGGCGTGTTCTGTAGGTTGGCTAGGAAAACCTATGTTTTGGGTGAGTGTTTGTTACCTATATCTATACTTGTAGATTTGTGTTTCTTATTCGCGCCCCACCCAAGTTGAGAACTTAGTGCCGAACACCCCCATTTATGGGGGAAGGGTGTTTTTCCCAACACTATACTTAGTGGCTGGTTATTAGCTCCTTTTCTGCTCCCTTTCTCGGATAGCCCAAGTACCTTCGGGCAGGCTGTGATGGCCTGAAGTCCATTATTAGCCCAAGAACCATCGGGCAGGGTGTTGTGGTGGTTGGCCAGGTGTGTGCGGCAGGTGGTTTCCCAAGTGTCTTCGGGATGAGGCCCAGGTGTTTTCGGGCGTGGCAGTGGATCCTTTATCCCAGGTGTCTTCGGGCGTAGCAGTGGTTGTTCTGGCCTAGGTGTTTGCAGGCATGGTTACTTGTGACAGTTGAGGCCCAGGTGTGTGCGGGCGGGATTTGGCAGTGGGACTACGTGTGGTTGTGGCCCAGGTGTGTGCGGGCGGGATTTGGCAGTGAGACTGCGTGTGGTTGTGGCCCAGGTGTGTGCGGGCGGGTGTGGCAGTGGGACTGCGGTGAGAATGGCGGGATTGGTCCGATGCGTAGGATGTCTCAATAACTAGTGGGGAAGTGGCGCGGGGTACCCAAACATCGATGTGCTCTTATTATATATATTACTTGACTTGCGTTATTTGGGGAGTGAGCCTTGGTGAGGCCTGGGATGGATAGTTTGCCTTGTTAGTTGTTTGGTTCACTCTTTTCTCACGGGACTTTAGTACGTTCCCCCACTTGTGCACGAGAGTCTTGGTTTTCCCTACTGAGTGTACTTGTATGCTCACCCTACGTTTACTTTCAAGTTTCCAGGAGGACTACCAGGGCTGCGCGGGACCCTATTAGTCGGACAGTTGGAGTTGTCGCTGTTGTCGTACCTTTGTTTTCTTTTGGTATTGTACTTGAGAGCTTTCTTTTTCTTTTGTACTTCTACCTTGTTGTAAACTATTTAAACATGCATGGGGTCTTTATTTGGGTTCATTTATATAAACTTGTTTCTTTTCCTTTTTGGGAGGTCGACTTGTCCTTTTTCCCGATCCTAAATAATAAAAAGGGTAATGCCTTCCATTTGCGAGAATTTTCTATACCCTTGGTGCTAGTCGCCACTCCGGGACCTATTGAAGGCGGGTTTCGGGGGTCATTATCTCTCCTTCAACTTAAAGAAGGAAGGGCCTGGCAATCCGCTGACCCTTCCCTCCTTTTGGTGAAGGCGGGTCGTGACAAGTAAGATAAATTAATTTTTTCAAAATGATATGTAACAATAGTAAAAATTAATTGCTACAGTTTTTTTTGAAATGAGTTTTTGGGGGGTCAAACTAAAAAACAAAGGGTTAAAATATCTTAAAAACGTGTCCTATTTAATGGACATATTTAGACCATATCAGCTATAATGTTTTGAAAATAACCATTTAGAGTAATTGTTCATATTTAAAACGTGGGAATATTTTTTTTCTTTTCAAAAATCCAAGGTGTGTCTTCAACCCCAACTATTAAAGGGAACCTCATATCCAGTCATCTTCACACTTAAAAACCCATTTTATTCTAAATATAACAAAAAAAATTATTTAGTTACTTTCACCCATACTATTATCCTTGTTTTCGTATAAGAATCCCTTCTAGTTAGAATATATGTGTAAACCTATAGGGGTTCTCCAAAGGGGAGGTATAGTCTTTAACAGTGTGTTTTAATTTTATTAATTCATCTAACTTAGGGAAATAATCTTTATTAATTGTTATGTAATAACATTATTATTTCACATATATATATATATTAATTTTAATTTATTATTAACATCTATCTCTTCTTCCATCAAGTTGTAAATGAAACCACCAATCGTGTGTATGACATACTACCGCCTCACGAACTAAAGTAATTAATTTTCCATCAACACCTTTCAAGGATGAATATAATAAAGGATTTAAAATATTTATATAACTTTTATTATATAATTATTCTTAAAAAATTATAATATTGCATGTACCTACTTACTTTACCATCCATGAGAACACAATAACATCACTTTTGTGCATGACAGAGTACTGCCTCACAAAGTGATGCGATTCATTCTGCACTTATGCTTTAAATAGAAGGTAATTATGATAATATTAATAAAAAATATTTCATAAAAGCGGCCTCAAAATGGTTCTTTAAAGGTAATATATTCTTTACCAATATTATTTTTCATCCCCTGAAAAATACAAATAACATTCATGCGTACGTATGACCTACCATCTCCCTTAACAACATGATTCATTTTCTATCTCAATATTTTATAGATTTAACTACATATAATGTGAATTAGTATACCAATTATATAATTTATAAAACTATTTAAATAATTTAACCATGATCAATGTAAAAGTATAAAAAATACAAAAATAAAGCATACATGGAAAATGAAGCAGTTTTTAGCCTAAATATGATTTTAACATGGAATTATTAATAAATGGATAAAAATAATATTATAGGTGAATTATATATGGTATGATATATCTGATTATGGTTTTGTAATAGATATATAATGAAACTAAATTTATTATAAATTTGGTTTGAATGTGTATGAAGGTTGTCGAGACTTAAGGTAAGATATTTTTGTCTCACATTTATTTCCATGGGACACATGCCTTATAACAAATTGTTTCTTTTTTGTGGTGTATATAATTTACATGAATGTATTTTAACATTATTAACATGAAAATTATGTGATATAAATATCCATATAAAATTATTTATTTCATGGGGATTACGATTAAAATGATATTAAATTTCTAATTACATTAAATTATAATCTCTTAGTTTTCCAGGAATTTTTATGATTTTTCATCAAATGATGACATATTATGATATTTCTATAAATAAAAATATTATTTTCTTATCCTATGTTAATTTCATGAAAGTAAGTTTTTCCCTTAATTTTCCCTTTTATTGTACACAATATTCCAAAAGAATATTATTAAGAAAACCATAATTTATTTTTCTCTTCGATCGAAAATCATTTTTCTTCCATGTAAATGTATTCTAAAAATTTATTAATGAAGTTTTTTACTAATATAAATTTTTTTATTAATGTAATTTTACCCATGTTTTAATTTTTATGTTTTTAATTGGAATATTCATTTCATTTTAAAAATGAGAAACTTTTTGACTTTTTACTAAAAATGTGAAAGGGATAATTATATTATTATATACAATATGATTGGTATTTTATACCATAATAAACACTCATTGGTTTAAAAAGTGATTTAAAAATGTCAAATATTATTTTCAATGAAAACTATTGTCATAATTTTTTGTAATTGTTTAGATTTTAAAAGGTTATTTTCATAGTGGAATGGTTATTCTCATAGATAAAGGGTTATTTTCTTGAAAAATTGTGCCATGAAATATTTCTAAAATAATTTTCCAAGTAAGATAAAATCCATTTATATTAATTAAGTTTCAATGGGGTTATGATCCAAGGATAACATTTTTATTCTAAATCTACTAGGATTTTTAATATGAAAATATATTTATAAAACCCATTTCTTTTTTCCGAGTTTTACTTTGACGAAGTGTTTATAAATCCCATTTCTTTTAATAGAATATGATATGATGATTTTTTTATGATATTTTGGAACACATATATATGGTTTAAATTTAGTTATGGTGGTTATGTTATAATACAGGATAGTGGATACATTATAACCAAAGACAATGGTTTTATTATAATAGATAATGGTGGTTAAATTATAACTAAAGATGATGGTTATGTAACACCACAATATTTTATGGAATGAATTTGTTTAAATTTAATTTATTCAATATAATATGTTTAAAATCCTTTTATTAAAGGTAGAATGATATTTAATTAAAAATCATCCTTGTAAAACCATCGTTATTACCGAGCTATTAAATTGGGGGGAATGAAAGAGATTAAATAATTTATGAAAATATATATTAAACATGCTTATAAAATTAATTCATTGGTTACCAATTAGTAAGAAATTAATACCAATTGAAGATTAATGGTATAATTTTATAGAAACTAATTTTATTCCCACAATGAAAATTTATTTTAATAAACTAAATTAATGACTATTAGAGAAAGATATTAATGAAATCTATATATTATATATTTAATCAAATATTTTTACATTCATCCAAAATATTTTTCTAAACATGGTTTTACCACCTTCTAATGGTTAACATGTTTGGAATAAATAATTTTAAACTTTAATAAATTATATTTGTGAAAATAATAATTATTTATTAAAAAAAATATCAAAATTTACTTTGGATAAATTTCTTTGTGTTTTTATGATAACTATCATTTAGGATTAATTGTAATGTGACCGCTGGAATAATAATGTGACCATTAGGAATAATAATATTTCTATTAGAATAATAACCTTAAAGATTAAGTTAAAAAAATTAATCTTTTTTTAAATGGTAATATGATATAGTTATATCTTATACCAAGTAAATACATGTTTTAGAAATTTTTAATTAAGAGTTGATATTTTTATAAAAGAAAATTGTCTATTTTAAATTTTATAATAAATAAAATGATTAAATAAAAAATCGATTTTTCCAAAATATGGTAACAAATTATTATTATTTTTTATTATTACTATAATATAAATTTATCAGAACATAATTAATTTCACAAAAAAGTCACAAAATTAGTTATAATTTTAAAATAATATTTTTTTTGAATAAATGATGATTTTAATTAAAAATTATTTATAACAAATGTTGAAAATTATTTTTAAAAAATGGAGTTCATTTTTGAATTCATCACATTGAAATTATCCACGTCTAATTTTTTGTAATAAAACAATTTTTAATGAATAGTAGAAATATTGTTTTTACTTAACCGATGTTACTTAAATTACATCATTCATGATGTATTAGTGAAATAATCAATTATATAACTTAATGTTATAATATGATATTTTTAATTTGAAAATTTATTATTTAAAATATAACAATCAAATTTATACACCTAAAAATTATTTTCCAAAACCTAATGTTAGAAGTTGTTTATTAAAATATTAAATTTTCTTTTTTTTTCCACTCAGTATTTAAATAAATTAATGAATTAAAATTATAAAATTGTTTTATATTATTAGAACCATAATATTATTTTAATATATGATTTATAATTTAAAAAATTCATTATTACAAGTGTCACCTTTGATATAATATTTTATTCTATAAATTCCCCTCTCCTAAAGTACAAATAACCCCTCTCTATACCCTTAGAAAACCACTAATCCCAACCATTCCAAAGACAAATATCTATTATAATAATCCATATTAAGTCTCATATAAATATCAGGGACAATATTTATCAACATAACTTTAATAAAAAATGGATTTATAGTTTCGTCTAAGAGATGTCACACTGAGGATAGAATAAGTCTCCATTAACTCCTCCTTCTTTTCTTCTTCTCCTTCTTATTTTATATTTTCCATTCAAAAACATATACACTAAAATTAATTATTAGTCATGTTAAAATTATAGTAATTATTTTAACCTAAAAAATTTATATATATATAATAATTATATTAATTTTATATTCCCATTTCCTGCTCTTACAACAACGTCTCATCAATTGTCAGTTAATCACCTACGAATACATTTCAAATAAAAATTCATATAACCAACATAATGGATGTATAGTATGAAATATATAATATATATATAAATATATATATAGTTTTATAATATTCTTTTATAAATAATTATACTATTGTTTTATTTAAATTTAATAAAATAGAGAAAATAATTCCAATCAAGTATTTTCTATCAAAAAAAGATATCAAAATGGTTCAATTTCATCAAAAAAATTACAATATATAATCCAATAATTATAATTGTTAAATATTTTTATAAATTAATATATTTAAATTCTGGATTGGTTTTTTAATAAAGATATTTTTTTTATCTTGGATACATAAAAAGTGACGTAATTAAGTGGGAATTAAGGTAAGAAACAATGTCCCAATTTCCATTTCATTGAGTCTTACTTGGTATTGTGCACATAAGAACTATTATGTAGTGTATATACATCCACTTTGAGATCATTTTTCATTTTAAATTATATTTTTATTAAATATCTTTATTCTGGTATCATGGATATGATTATTTTCTTAGTCGTATATTATTTTTCAAGTGGTGTTTATTTAGAATGATTTTTTAACTAGAGAAATATTAAAAAATACATATCCCCTACTTAATATGGATATTGAGGAGGAATATTTTTCTTTAATTAAATATATGTATGAATAATTACTTGGACATTCAGTGACGGGAAGGGCCCGTTATAGCCCCTCGATGCATCAGGAAGTCTCATGAAACAAAACATTTGGTGACAAAGCCCTCATGTTTGTTTTCAATATAGAATCATACGTGTATATACTCACATACATAAAACATATTTATGCTATGGTGATTAATTTTATAGATACATGATGTCTACTAATTAACAATTTTCTTTATTTATTATTATGTTATCACTATCAATAGGATTTTCACAATAAAAAGAATCTATAGATTAATTTTCATTCTTAGTTTATTGAAGGAATGTGTTTTTTTCAAGTGATTCACCACATTATGTTGATTATTTCTAATTGAATATGATTTTCTTATTATTGATTCATGATTCTTCTATATATGACCTTTACCAAGTATTTTAACTCACCCCTTTATTTTTTTTTCCTCTCCCAGGTGTTTTAAGATGAAATATTTGTATAAGTGACAAGGACGCAATTTATTTATATTTATTATTTTCCATGTTTATTTTTTCAATTCAATATGGAAACCATGTAGGAATCTAGTTTCATTAATATTACTAAACTGAACTATACTATTTTATGTGATCTCTTATATCTATTCCATTTTAAAAAATGGCCATTGACTCTAGGCAACTGGGTTTGGTAGTTTTTTATAGTTGGTATTGGAGGATGTTTATTAGAAACCTTGGGAACTAAATTTATAAAACATAGTTTTGGTAACATTAACCTATGAATAAATGTAAGGATAAGAATAGAATATAATACTAAAAAAATTTAAGGTAGAGATTTTTTGTGGCTTCAATGAAAATAAATCCATACCTAAATAATAAATGTGGTAGTGGTTTGGGAACAAATGTACCTAGGGGTAAAAACTCTAACAAGGGGTCCTGTGCCTAACTCAGGGTAACCTGGTACCAGATAATGGGCCTTACTGAACACTTGGTTTGATACTCCCTAAAGATATTCTTAGGATAATTCACATTTTATTTAAAATCCATTATGAAGGATTTAAATGTTATTATGTTCTCAAATTAACTAATTTATGATTATGAGATTAACTATTCATAAACATTAATTTTATGTTAAGTATTTTTCTCAGTAAAATTTATACTTTAGGATTCTTGATATTATTCTCTAATACAGTATATACCATTATTTATAAATGGAACCTATAATGAAATTTAATTTAGGAATATATTAATTTTTATAATTTTATTGTTTTTGTAAAAGATTTATTCCTAAATTTTTTTAGTAGTGTCAAAACCACTAAATGCAAGATGAAAGATCATAAACAACTATTATCTCTCATCTAGCTGATTTAATTTCAATGATAATTCTAAAATCATGCCCAAATGATTTGTAAAACCTTATTAAAATCTAAACTACTTGTAAGAAACTATACGAGGAATCTCAAACCTCTATTATTCCAAATTTATTCCAAGGATCATGGTGTGTATACAAAAAAAATCCTATATTCTCAAATTTGAAACTATTATAGACTATGAAGGTATTACTATGGTATTTTTGAATTATTTAACCTATTTATACCATAAAAAAATCTCATAAATCTCAAAAGAGCTACATTATATGGAGACCTTTGAGAAGCTTACATGTATCAAATTTTAAATTATTTTTCCTTTGGAAGTATCAAGGGTAATTTTGAGACCATTATGGACAACACAATAAATTTATTCTATAATGGTTAGGTTCACAAAGATGTTAAAAAAAATTATATTGAATATAAAACCATCCTAATTACTTATCAATGTTCTCATAATTTCAATCCACACTGAACCTAATTCATTTAGAAAGTGGAGTTATATTATTTGGAGGATGACTTGAGGTACCCCTGGCATTCCTAGGACCTTGATATTTAAAAGATATTCCAGCATTGAAGACCTAGAGGAATGTATGAGTTACATTTGACTATTATTATTTTATCTTAATAAAATTATTATTGAAATGATGAACATTGATGTTTGGAGCATGTAAATCAAGACTTAGAGTGTGAAATAATTGAAAGGGTATCAAAAAGTTTCCAATGTAAAATGCTTCAATTGTAAGAACATTGGGCACTACACAAATGGATTTCCCAAGCATCATGAAAATATATCTCTAAAAACAAAAAATGATCAAGGTCAGGCTTATTCTTTTACTATAGTTGAATTTTAATAACTAATGCATTGTGTTTTTTGGATTAAATAATTATGTTATGATATTCTAATTATAATAATTATGAGATTTATAATGAGTGTACTACTGTAATTCTTATTTATGGACATGGAACCATGAAAGTTTCTAATTGTGTGTTTAAGGTGATCAAGGAATCATATATTTGGAATGTGGTATTAAGAGAAATATTTTTTGGGGAATATTATGTTAAGTTGATTTTGGAAATTTAGAGACCTTCTTTAAAAAATTTTGGATGTTGAATGTAGAAAAAAATGACTTACACATGTCTTAAGATTATCTAATTTTAGATGGGATCAATTTAAACATAGGAATTTTTTTTGTTGATTACATGTGCTAACCTTCTTGGTGTCAGTAATCATTCAAAGGTCGAAGGAATGACTTAAGGACCCCATGATTTGTTTGAAGTTACTCATGTATGAAAAATTCAACATGAACATTAATATATTCGTGGCAGAGATGATGCGAAAAGAGATCAAAGAATAACTAGAGGATGATATTATTCATATGAAATGGAAAACAATTAGTTATTTTTTATTTATAAAGATATTATCTTTTAATAAAAGAACCTCTAAAATCAATAAAAATTATTTTGGACAAAAAATGTTATTTTTTACATTTTTTTAAGAGAAATATATTGTTTTCTAACTAATCAAAAGATTAACGATTTTTTTGTGGCTATATTTATAATGAACATTTTATCTATCACTCATCATTAGAACATGATTCTTTTAATTCTCTTCGATACCCATGTTATAGGATTCCACAAAATATTTATTATCCAAAATCATAGTTTTTGGTGACCTTTACATTTCCCATTCCCTGTTATTAGGAGGTTATTTTGTAAAAAATATTTCTGATATGAGTTTCTTACAACAAAATTTTGAAGTATCAACCATTTGATGATAGAAGTAAAATTTCAAAATGTGAGGATACAATTTATTGAAAGATGATAGAATGTAACACCCCCAATATTTTATGGGTTGACTCTTTTTAAATATAATTTCTATGATAAAATACGATTTATACAACACAAAGTTTAATGGAATAATGATATACAATTAAATATAATTTCTTGAAAACCACCATTATAACCAAGCAATTAAATTGGTGTAAATTAAAGAGATTAAGTAAATTATGAACATATATATTAGACATGTTTTTAAAATTAATTCAATTCTTACAAATTATTTAGAAATAAAAACTAATTGAATTTAAAGGTTATGTTTTTAAAATAAATATTTTTTTTCAAACAATGAATTTTATTTTAATAAATAAAATTAATAACTATTAGATAAATATATTAATTAAATTTATATTTTTTATAACCTATAAAATATTTTACATTCATCTAAATTATTTGTAGAGGCATAAGATAAGAATAAATCAAATTTAACACATAAATTGCTATATTGTTCTAAAAACGGTTTTACCAACTTTTAATAGAGAAATTATTTTTAAATGTTAATTTTGAATCTTTTATAAATTATATAATATATATTAAACATTATTTGTCAAATCATAATTCCAAAATTTACTTCTGTTAATTTTTTTATTATTTTTCGGATAATTCAATATTGGATTAATAGTTATGTGACTGTTGGAATAATAATAGGACCGTTAGGAATAGTAACATGGACATTATAATAATAAATTCATAAATTAAAGTATAAAAATATAGCATCTTATTAATTGTAATATGATTTAATTATATCATAGAATAAGTAAATGAGTTTTTTATAAATTATTAATTAATTGGTGATATTTTTCTAAAATATAACTTGTTCTTGTCAATTTTAAAATTAATATAATGATTTAAAAGAAACATTATTGTAATAATATATAATAAAAAATTAATTTTTGGATGTATTACTACTATAATATAATTTTTTTATCACATTAATTTATTTTTCAATGAGTCACTACATGACTTATGATTTAAAAATCAACAATTTTCATATAAATGATGATTTTAATTAAAAATTAAATTTATCATATATAGAAAATTATGTTCAGAAAATGGAGTTAATTTTTGAATTCATCACTTTGAAATTATAAAAGGGTGATTTTTTTCATAACTTTGTGAAATAATTTAATTTTCGCGGAATAGGAAAAATACAGTTTTTAGTCAACTAGTATAACATAAATTACATTATCCATGATGTATTAGTGATATAATAAATTATAAAACATCATTTTCGGATATCATATATTTTACTTGAAAAATGATTCATTAAAATATTATAAATTAAATTTCCAAACATAAAATTATTTCCCAAAACCTAAATTAAAATGTGTTTCCTTAAAATCTTAATTGTTTCATTCTTTCCACTATTATTTTAAATAGATTAATGAATTAGAATTACAAAGGTATTGTAAAGTATTAAATAAATTTTATTCTATTAATATATGATTTATAATTTACGAAAATCATAATTACAAGTCTCACCGTTAATATAATATATTAATTAATAATTTATTCTATAAATTTTCATCTCCGCAAGTATAAATAACCCCTCTCTCTTCCCTTGAAGAACCACTCATTCCACCCAATAAAAATAAAAATATCTATCAAAATACCCCATATTAAGCCTCTTATAAATCATATAGATATTATGGATTTTCTAACTCCAATACCCAAGGGATTAATAATGTCGTCCAAGAGAAGTCACATCGAGGATGGAGTAAGTCTCCATTAACTCCTCCCAACATTCTTTTTATACTTCATATTTTCCCTTTTCCTTTCAAAACCATATACTATAAAATTAATTATGCTGTTATATAACATGTTTTTAATGATATTAAAATTCTTAAAATATTTAAATACAAGGATTATATAAAATTTCCACTCCCTTTTCCGGCTCTTACGACAACGTCCCATTAAAGGTCAGTAGACCACATAGGAAGACATTCCCAAAAAAATTCTTATAACCACATTCATGGATGGATAATATTAATTATATATATATATGCATTCAAATTTATACTTTTCTTCTATAATAAATTATAAAAATATATTATTTACATTTCACAAAATAGAGAAATTGAAAAAAATGAGAAGTTTTTAAGAAAAACAAGATATCCAAACTATTAAATATCCTCAAAAAATTTAATAAAACAATCCAATAATTATAATATAAAAATATTTATATAAATTAATATAATTAACTTTTGTATTATTATTTTTATTAATATAATTTTTTTATTTATGAGGAGTAAAAAACAACGTAATTAAGCAAGAATTAATGGAAGGGAGTTTCTCTCAATTTCCATTTCATTGAGACTTACATGCTATTATTCTCACAGTGATTATTATGTGGGGTATATAGTTTTCCTTTGAGATAATTATTATTTAAAATTATATTTTTATTATATATCTATTTTCTTGTATCATAGATATGATTATTTTTTTTACATGTATACCAATTTACATGCAGTGTTAAATTTTAATGTTGTTTTAACTAGGACAACAATGATGATTTCATATACTCTACTCAATATGAATATTTAATAAGCATATTTTTTCATGATTTAAATCTATTTATGAATATTTATTTGGACTTTCAGTGATGGGGGGGATCTTTATAGCCCCTCGATGCATCAGCATGTCGAATGAGACAAAACAGTTGGAGGAAAACCCTTCATGTTTGTTTCCAAAATTGAATCAAATAGGAATATACCCATATACATAAAATAATGTGATAATATTTTGGTTCATGTGAAACATACATGTCATAAAATAAATAATTACTTTCTTTATTTATTATTCAATTATCATTATCTAGAGAAATTTTAATATGATAAAATCTATGGATGCATTTATATTCTTAGTTTATAGATGGAGTGTTTTTTTCATTGATTCACCATGAAATGTTTGTTGTGTTTAATTGATTATGATTTTTTTTATTATTGATTCATTTTATTTATATGATACCCTTACTAATCATTTTATCTAACCCATTTCATTTGATTTCCTTCCCCGAATTTTGAAGATGAAATCTTTTTATAAGTAATAAGCAATGTTTTTATTTTTTTATTATGTTCAATGTTAATTTTTCCATCATAATAAGGATACAATGTGTGTATCAAATCTTTAAGACTATTAAACTGATCGATTCTTGGTGACATTATCACTTGTATCTATTCCATTTTTATTAAACGACAAACATTGCTGGGCTACTAGGGTTGCAGTAGTTATAGGTTATGTTATAACTAAGAATAGTGTTCACAGTTTAACCAAGGATAGGGGGGACCTATGTCTCCCATAAATTCATTTGATAAAGATTAAAATCTCATGCGATAAATATGTCTATAACAGGAAGTGAACCTAGTCTAGTAATAGACGTTTTTTATGATGATATTCTTGGGCATGAACCCTAACTCCTACGATGGTTTGGGGAGTGAACCCATTCCACTAAAACAGCTTTGGAAATGATCCTTGACTACTAAAAAATGATTATTTATGTTTTTTGTATTTTATAAATTTATATATTATTTAAATGTTATGATATCATGGATAATTTTTTTGATTCCATTGTTATTCATGTTTTATGAATTGCAAATATTTATTCGATGACTCATCTTTATGATCTATGATATATATGGTATAGCTTTCAAAAGTTATTCTCTTATTCACACACCCATATTCTCATGTAATGACGATAAATCCTTTATTTACCCATAATAAGTATCTAAGATCATCCTTTATTACATTCCCATTATCTAGGATATTAAGAAATGTATTTTTTATGATATTTCTATCAAGGGTTATAGTTGTGAAGGACTTAGTGGGAGAATATGTTGGTCACCTATGAACCAGTTATTTATGTAACCATGTTTCCAATGGAAGTAGACCTAAATGATTCTATAATGGATTATTATGTCAATTAATTAAAATTCATATGTTAATGTGTAATATCTATGTATGATAATTTCAGGTATTTATAGTTCACATCATAGTTTGGTTTAGTTAACACTTTGTAAATAAGGATGAGAAAAATTTATTGAGAACTATAAGGATAATTTTATGTATAGTAAAATATTATTGAATTATGGTGTAGGATAGAAAAAGTGGTTTTTTAGAAATTACATCCCTATCTCGATGATAAATGTGGATGTGGAATTGGTATATTTATACCTAGGGGTAATAAATCCAGAAAGGGCACTTTGATTTGGACTCGATAATCACCTTGTGCACAACAATGGGCCTCACTGCACACTTGATTTGACACTCTGGGGGGATATGTATTGGAAATTCACAAACTCTTTATGAACCGTCAATAATGATTTGAATAATGTATAGAAATGTCCTAGGTTAAAACAATGGTTGCATATATTGAAAAGAAGTTTTTATGATTTAGACATTCTTTTAATGATTTTTCATTATGATGTGGTTCTCCACTATGATTATTTTTTCTTAAACTATGTTTGTTGGTTTTAGTAATTTGATGGAACCCCAAGTACCCATTTTAATGATGAATGTGATGTAAAATGGAATTATATTCCCATGGAGAAACAAACAATTTTTGGATATGGAATGAAAAATAATATTTCAATGATCACACAACTTTTTAAAGCTACGAATCATGTTGAACATACGAATGATCGAAGGAGTGAATAATATTCTTTTCATTCTGTCATGAAGAAACACCCACCTTCTTTTAGTGGTTACACTAATCCACTAATCACTGAGTAATGGATCTGTATCATTGAAAGGATATTTTCCTTTCTCTAGTTTTTAATTCATTAAAAATCCACCGAGGCTATCCATCATTTGATAGGTGAAGAAGATCAATGGTGGACTCATATCATGAATACATGATAAAAATATGAAATTCACTCTATGAAAAGGGATGATTTATATAACTTATTTTACATTAATCACGTTACACATATTCTTCATACTAAAAATGTGTAAGAATTTCATTATTTAAAGTATTATGATGATGAATCTAATGGTACCTATGAAAAAAATTTTATAAGTCATCAAGATATGCTTCTAGAATTGTCATCCAACTTGAATGCAAGGTTTATTGATTATTTGGTTCCTTAAATCCAATTAAATTATATGAATTTTTGATAAGGCTCTATAATATCTATCAATTTTATTTGATGTGAAAACTTTATGTAGATGGAGATTGGAATTACCTATCAATATCAATTAATCGAAATTAAAATATAGATGGAATTGAAAGGAAACTCTAAAAAACATAGAGATAATAATATGTGATTTCCTTCATCTCCAATTTTTGAAAGGAAACATAGAGGAAATTATCTTAAGGTAATTGAAAAATGTTTTATGTATGATAAGGAACATCATTTAGAAATGGATTCCCTAAGTGATATGAAGAATTAAGATAATGATCTAAATAGAGATAAATCTCCCTAGAACGCACCACCCACATTATGGTATTTCAAATGAAAGGAGTATCAGGATTATGAAAACCAGTGCCCAAATCTTAATGTTTATGATGATTTGTAGTTTCATAAACCTCTTAATCATAGAGACAATGGGAAATCTCATGTGTTCACTATTTATGATGAGGGGTGTGACAATGAAAATGGGAAAGGTAAAAATACCCTCTACTCTAGAACTGCTGATGTATTATTTGATTTATGATCTACCTACTATTTTATATTCAAATAATTTTCTAAGGCTATCAAAATAGAAACACAATGATTATATTTTGAATTATCAGTGAAAAAATTTATTGTTTTAATGATCACATATTATGTTTATGATTCTTATCTGGATGATATTATTGACAATGTGTTTCTTGTAAACCTTTTTACTCACCCTTTGGTTGAATTTGATGTTATATTAGGAATGGACTACCTTTATCTACATAAATCCGACATGAAATTATGAATAAGGGAGGTCAAATTTGATATTAAAAACCAACCTATAATTGTATATCAATGAGATGATATATATGAACATGAAAGGGATATCACATTCATTTTTAAGTCCTGATTCACATTTATAATGGTTGTTTATCTCATATGGTTGAGGAGAAACTCAACATCGATGATATGACTATTTTTTAAGAATATTTTAATGTCTTTATGGAAGAGTTTTCTAGTGATCCAATGAGGTGTGAAGTTGAGTTCTCTATAGAACTCATACCACGATCTACACCTATTTTAAAAACTCTCCATATAATGGCCACAATTGAGTTGTATGAATTAAAGAAGAAAATCCAGGATAATCTTGATAGGGGATTCATTTGGCCAAGAGTGTCACCTTGGGGTGAAACTATTATTTTTGATAATGAAATGATAGATCAATATGACTCTTCAATGTTTATTGGGATCTCAACAAGATCAGAATCAAGAAAAAGTATCATATACCCCATATTGATGAATTGTTTTATCAAATGCATGTAGTTCAATTCCTTTTCATGATTAACCTTCATTATGGATATCCTCAATTAAGGCCAAAAATAAATATATACCAGAGGAGACATTCCGTACAAGGTGTGTACATTATGAGTATATATTGATTCCATTTGAACTCATTAATTTTCTTGTTATCTTCATGGATTTAATGAATCGAGTATTTTGAGATTTCCTTGAATTTTTTTCTATCCATTATAGATGATATTCTCTTTTATTCAAAGGGAAATGAAGATAATGAAGATCACCTAATAATTATAATAATGACCATAAAGAAGGAGAAATTATATAAAAAAATTTACAAATTAAAAATTTAATCTAAATATGGTGTCATTTTTGGGTAATATAATCTCAACATAGGGTATATGGAAGATATAATAAAGATAAAGGCCATTGAGCATTGGATCAGAACACCCACAATGACCAAGATCAACAATTTTCTTAGTTTAATATGATATTATTAATGGTATGTGGATAATTTCTCGTAAATATATAATAAAAACATTATGTTATCTCATAAGGGATACAAGTTACTTTGGATAGATGAATGTTAAGAAAAATTCATGGAAGTGAAGAGAATATTATTCAAAGAACATATTCATACATCACCATGAAATAGAGAAGGGTTTGTAATCTATATTCATTCATATAATAAGGCATTGAGGTTCATTATTATAAATAATGACATGGTTATAGGTTATGCTTTATGGTAATTGAATATTCAGGATAAAAATTACCCAACTTGTGATTTGGAGTTATCAACGGTAATTTCTTGTATTAAATATATTTTTTTATTATATTTATAATGAAAAGTGTGATATATATACTGATCATAAATGTTAAAGTATATATTAATATATAAGGAGTCGAATATGTGTCATAGAATATTGTTGTATCTGACTAAAGATTAAGAATTCTCAATACATTACCACTGTAGGAAAGTGAACAAGGTGGATGATTCTTCGATTCAAAAGGATAATACTATCTTATCTATGATGAGGATCACAAAATATCTCATATTTATGTATTTGGAAATGATATATCTTGAAATATTTATATAAGGTGAGAAGTATTATATTTCTAGAATAATTGATCATTTATATATTCAATTGAGGATAAAATAATAACATAATGTTGATATGGACATGTAAAAGAAAGTGAAAAATGATCCCATGTTCAACATTGATAATTATGGAATGATAAAGTTCAAGAACAATGTATGTGTTCTTTCCATAATATATTTGATGAAAGAGTAGTTATAGGAATATCATAGTTATTTTATTTTCCCATAAGGTGTTAGTTATTCCTCTCATCATTGATCAAATTAGATATTTATATTACCAAATTGCACTTACTACTAGGATGTACTAAAGTAGTAGTTTGGGTATTTTCACATAAAATAGAAATTATTAGAAAAGAAACCCATTGGTTATGACCTCCCATAGGATTTCTATAATTTAAACTCTTTTTTTTGTTTGGATAAATCTAAGTAGACTAGGTCTTAAACAGATTAAAGGAAGGGTTAAGTGTCAATTTCAGGGTATTGGAAATAGGTAATACTTAATAAAACTGGGGATAGACCTATGAAAAATGATGAAAAGTAGTAAAATGGACCCAATTGATCCTGGATCAACCAATTGGATTAAATTTAGCTGATACTGAATCTTTTGTCCCGAGAAATAAAAAATCAATGTGTAAGAAGGTTGGATTCTAGGAAGAAATAATTATAGGCTATTGGTCTAACCCTAATCTTCTCTGACAAGGTCATAGTCATTCAACATTCACCTCTAACAGTATAGTACAATGAATAATAATGATATTTTAAAAATGTTTAAACATGGTTTCTATCCATAGGGTACCATAGTTACTATTTTAGATATTTATTAGGTTCAACCACCCCAACTTTCGACCCCTAACCTTAATAGTATTATCCATGCATGAAAAAATGGAATGGAAATAAAAAAATATAGCATAAAATTATTGGAATAAAAAATAAATGAATTAAATAAGATTAATGCACAATTGAAATAATGATAAAGTAATTAAATACTATCTTAGATGAAGAAAATAATGAAGAACGTAGGGAAAATCGATGTTTTTGGGAAAACGTGATTGAAAAGGGAATGTTAGAATAAATTTTTTCAACAGATACTTGTTGGATTTTTAATGTAGATTCAATAGAATGTGTATAATTAAAAAAAATAGAGAAAAATAGAATTGAAAAAGAAACAAAAATAGAGAAGAATAAAGGAAAGAAGGAAAATATTTTTGAGGTAGAGTGTTCTACCACCTGCTCTATGTAATGAAATATTTATACATCCCAAAATCTATGTGAAATGTAAAGAGTTCATGTCATGTACTATTTTATGTGGATCATAATTATACACTAAAATCATGTGTAATTTTTTTCACATAATATAATTTAAATCTACAAAAGCCTCTAAATATTTTGTATCTTTGAGTATTTTTCATCTTGAATATTTAGTGGAAATTAGTTTTTAAACATCTCAAATCATGTAATTAGTTACTTCCTTATTGTACTCATATTTTGGAATTCATATATTTTAGGATGTGTAATAAGGATACACTTCTAGTACTTGGATCACACCATGTAGTTGGGACTCATGATATGTAATTTCAGTTGGCAGATGTCTGTTCTAGGAGTACATGTGGTGTACGTCATTTTCACAATGTGTAAGAAAAATTTATACAATATTTATATAATTTACCGTATAAGAATTGAATTTATAATTTCTAAAAAAACCATAAAAACCAATTGTATAATCATGTAAATCATGATTAAATAATAATGAATTGTATATCAAATGTATATAAAAATTTGGCTTATGAAATTCCCTTACACTTGAATAATTTCCATCATGAACCAAAAAGTATCTCAAATGTGATTCCAAATCAAACTATTTTTTATAAACAAATATGTATTACAACTATTCAAATAATACTATGTTCATGATGAAAAATTAATCCCTCAGAGTCAATCTTATAGAGAAAATTTGTCATTCTTCATAGCCAATTATTTTATTCTGATTATTTATTAATTAAATTAAAATTTAATAACTATTCATCATAATATAGACACATTTTAGTCTCTGGGTTTGTCATCATTTGGATTTATTTCTACATTAAAGAAGTGACCGGGTTCTCAAGATTTTAATAGAGTGGCTGGGCTTGTTGTGGGGGTTTTAGCAGAGCTTATTTGAATTTTTGATATTGAGCTGATGAAAACTGCTATGTTCTAGGAAAAGATTATTTTAATTTTTGTTGTGTTTTAGTATATATACCTTGAGGTGGTAACCTAGGTGTATCGTGATTCCTTTTCGGTTACATCCACTCCTTTACTGAAAATATTCTTAATTATGTTGTTGTGGCTGCTAACATGGTCTCTGCCCATAGTTTTGTAATTGATATTTCTGGGGTAACTAGTACTATTGATTTTTTTTCCTGTAATTGGTATAATTTCAATTAGGGAATTGGGATTCCACTTGCCTAATCTGTAGTCATATATGGGTGCGACCCTCAACACATGTCACAAGATTTTCTCTACATCATAGAAGAACGAGGTGGTGGAGGTACAATAGGTAGCAGAAATGAATCATGATTCTTTTTTAGGGACTCAACATGGGATTCTAGGTAGGCAGTCTCTTACACTTTATGGATTCTACAATAAGGTGTGCCTATAAAACTATTACAGAGATTAGAATTGTGTAAAACTTCATCCAAAATGGCTCTTCTAACATCTAGTGTCTGTAACATGAGCCCGCCATTTACAATGTCATCTACCACAGTGTTTGCAGCAGGCTGGAGTCCCTAGTAGAAAGTATTTATCTAAAGACACAAATCAACCCCATGGTTAAGAAATTTATGATTTTTTTCTTTAAATTGGACCCATACTTCCTAGGACAATTCACCATCTTCGTAGTTTAAATTTTTAATCTTAGTTCTTAACATCCATGTTCAGATGGGTAGGAAAAATTTATCAAATAATTTATTGGCTAGATTATCCCAAGTCTATATAGAATTGGTCCCTTAATTTTTTAGCCTATTATTTTCTATTCCATGCATGAAAACATGATAAATATTTATATAACATCTTTATAGGAACCTCATTAGTTCCAAAAGGTATCAAAAACCTCTATGAAATTTAAAATATGTTAATGGGGTTCATAAATTTAAATCTCACTATATTTACCCATATTTTGGATCATATGAATGATTCTAGGTGTTATTTAGAATTTGTACACCTGAATAGGTGGGTGTACAATTTTGGTTGCAATACCGCTAATAGATGAAAAAACATAGTCTATTATGGAGCGCTTCTGCAGTACATTCCAGTCACTGTGAATTTTAGGTGGCACATATTGATCATTATAAAGGAGAGACAGTGTATGATCATTACTCTCTACTATTTTGGAACATAGATGTGATGTGATTAAGTTATCATTATCGAGATCAAAAATATGTAGTTATTATGTATCTAGGATCCTTGATTGAGTGAATGTTATTTTATATATGCACTAACTAGAAGAAAGTAAAATAATTTTATAATACGTGAGAGGACATTTATAAAAGGAAAATGGGAAGGGTAAATTTGAAATGGAGAGTGGGTGAGGTAATAAAAAGTTTGTTCAATTGGTCACTTTGCCTGAGAACAACTTCCCTAGAAATGTAGCCAAAATTTTATACAGTCAGAAGGAATTTTTGATTCCTATATGCATTAAACATATTAGATATTTATGATTCTAAACTATATTTATGACTAGGGTGCAGTAAAGCAACATTATAGGTATGATACAAAAAAGAAAAAATGGTAGACATGAAGCCTAGTGGTTAAAATCTTTTATGGGATTCCAAAAATTTACTCTCATTTGTTTGGTCTGGATAAAACTAATTAGATTGGGTCTTAAATAGATTATAGTTAGGGTTCAAGGTCAATTTTATGGTATTGGAAATGGGGAATCCTATATAAAACATCGGATAGACCTATCAAAAAGGATTCAAAGTGGTGCAAAATTCACAAGATGATTTTGATCCAATCAATTTGATCAATATAAGTTGGAAAAAACACCTTGGCATAGACTAAATGATAAACTAAATTTGTAAATCTAATATTTTATCCATGAAGAAGTATATGTTATTAGTTATACTATAATATTCTCCAACTGGGTCATGTTCATTCGACATGAACCTCCTATGGTTAGGGATAATTTCTGGAAATGAGATTGAAAATTGTCTTAAACCAGGTTAGTAGAGATATGGTTATTGAATTTCAATTTTCTTTATTAATTATTTCCAACCATCCCTATATTCAATGACTAAGCCTGAGTGGATTATCTATGTATGAAAAAATTCAATGATAGTTGGTAAATAGACCATAACATGATTTACATAACAAAATAATTACTAAGCATATAGAAAATCATAGTTGAAATCATGAAATATAAATTAAATACTATCTTGGATGGTGAAATAATAAAGAACACATTGAAGATCAAATTTGTAAGGGAAAAACGATTTGATATGGAATTTTTGAATGTAGTTGATCCACAAATACATCTTTAAATTGAAAAAATAATGTGTAGAATAATACAAGAAAGAAAAAGACAGATAAAAAATTGAAATTATAAAAAAATGGAGAAGAACGAAAGAAATTAAGAAAAGAGTTTTGTGTCTCAGCACTCTGTTACACATTGTGGGTGCTAAAATATTTATAGATCCTAAAGTGTAAATGAAGTGTAAATGAATCATGTAATGTACTACATTAAGTGGATTCTACATCGATAGTTACAGTACATGTAATTGGATTTCTTATCGTGTACTTTAGATCTACCAAATCTTTTAAATATTATGGATCTTCATGGATTATTCGACATGAATATCTAGAAGAAACTACATTTTAAACTTATCATTTTTTCAAACGAGGTAACACCTTGTAATCTTCATATTTTGGAATTTTAATCTTCCACAATGTGTAATCAGGATACATGTCATGTACCTGGTTCATGCACTATAACTGGAATTTGTGGCATGTAATTTCATGCGAAAAATGTATTTTCAAGGATTATATATCATGTACTTCATTCAAAAGGCATGTAGGGATGATTTATACCATTTTTACAGAATTCATAATTTGTGCCTTGAATTCATAATTCCTATAAAAACACATTAAAATCTATAATATTATCAAGTATGCATGATTGAACACTAATTTAATGTATCCAAAATGTATATAAAAATTCATATTATAATTCTTTATTATCTATTCATCCTAGAAGTACAAAGATGTATGGATATCTGATAGCATATTTCTATTGGGTTGGAATGAAGATAGATATTCAATAGTTTTTATCTCGGTTCATGGTATGTAATTATGTTAACTATTAGAGGAAAAATTCTAAGGGGATGTTATGACCATTACCCACATCATAATGGAAATGGGAATACATGACCAAGGATCTTGTTACTGGACTCCCCAAAACAACTAAAGGGTATAATTCTTTATGGGTTTTCGTTAGTCTCTTTACAAATAAGTCAAACCTCATCACTATAATTGAATATTTTTTTATTAATCATCATTCTATAAAATACATTATGAATGTGACAAGGTTTCATTTAGTACCATATTCAATTGTATCTAATCTGGATCTGAGTTTTACATCGAAGTTCTAGATAAGTATTTAGAAATCTTTTGATATTGTTCTATGTTTTAGCATTGTGTATCATCCTCAGAAACATGTCTTATTATATAGAACAATTAAAACCATAAATTATATTCTTAGATCTTATTCAATGAATTTAAAAGGTGGCTGGGATCAATATATTCCCATAGAATAGTTTTCTTATAATAATAGGCCTTACTCAAGCATTCATATGGATCATTATAAATCCCTATATGGGATAAAGTTTAAAAATCAAACATGATAGGATGGGGTAGATAAATATTCTTATTTTGACCATAGATATCATAATAAATGGTATATAAGGTTATATCCATTCGAAAAGAACATTAGGGAAGCACAAAATTTATATAAAAGTTTTGTTGATAATTGCCTATGTGGTTTGAAATTTGAAGTTAGTGATAAGGTTTTTATGAATTTATTTATAGAAGAAGGTAATGGTATTTGGAAAGAATATAAAACTAATCTATAGTTATATAAATCCCTTTGATATTCTTAATCATATGGGGATGTTATCTTATCTATTGTTGCTTCCACCGAACCACCCTCACTTCGATGACGTGTTCCATGTCTCTATCTCGAAGGATGTACATACCTGACCCTTCATATGAGATGAAAACAATGTTCATAACTATGGAGCATGATATTCCTTATGAGGAGCAACAAACAGAGATTTTGGATTGTACTTATAAAGGAAAATAAAACAAGGCCACTCACCAAGTCAAATTTTTTGGGTAAAACCACCCACTTGAGGATGCTACATGGGAACCTAAGGATGTAATATGGAAGAAGTATCCCAGTTTTTTTTATCAAAGAGAAATCTTTTGAGTAGTAAATTCATTTTTTGGTGGGTATAACATAACACCCTAAAAATTTATGAAATATTTCTATTGAATACATATAATTTCTTTGATTTCCAGTGTTACATGCAACATTGAGTCTTAACGAAAAGTTATAGACTACTAAAATTATTTTTAAAAAAAGGCACTCATAAAGTAGTCATCAAACATGGTGGTATAAAAAGATTTTTTTTTTAAATTTCATGTATAATTGTTTAATATAAAGAAAACATATTTATTAAAATGTACTTAATTTTTAGTAAAGTCATTATATGTTGAGAAAATACGATATTCTCAAAAAATATTATTAATTTATTTTTTTGAAAAAATAATAATATTAATTTTTAGAAATGTTATAAATTTTATTTGAAACAGAAAACATAAAATTTGGAAAATATATTTAAAAAATATTTTTCAGTGAATTTTTGAGAATTTTATAAAATGATTAATTTTTAGGTGAATAATAAAAAATATTGATTTTTATTAAAAAAATTCATTTTAATTTAATATATTGACAAGATATATTTTAATTTAATATGGTTTTAAAAGTGAAATTATTCAAATTATATATTCATTAATCTAATTTAGGTCATTGAAATCATCTTCATTTTGATTGTTGATATTAAAACTTTTTATACTTATGATAATTTTCTCTTTGGAAAAAGAATTTTTCATCACATCTGTGTGTTTATTTATATATTAAAATTTTCATGTTCCATAAATGGAAGTTATAAAAATGGATTCCATATTTTAAATAATAATAATTAATATTTTTTTAAAAAAATTAACCTAATTTTTTTTCAAAATGAAGTGTACAAACAATAAAAATTAATTACCACAATTAAGGTTATGACGAGTTTACCGAGGGGTTTAACTAAAATGATAAGTGTTAAAATAACCTAAGAACTTGTCAATTTACTATTGTATGACCATATTTATACCTTAAAATATCTAATGTTTTATAGTGAATCATTTTAGATCCTTTTTTCAAGTTTAAGACACGGGTAGACCTTTTAATTTTCAACAATTCCAAGTGTGTCCTATCCCCCACTTATAAAAGCAAACCCCAACTCATCTCATGTTCACAATTCCAAAAAAAATTGGTTCAAAAAATAAATAACCAAATATGTTCCTTAATTTAATAAAAATATTATATAGTCTTTATTTTTTAGGAAACACTCCTATGAAGGCTTTAGGTGTAAACCTAAAGGGGATCTACGAAGAAGAGGTATAGTCCTTAACCATGAGTTTTTATTTTTTTCTTCTACTAAATAAAAATAATAATCTTCAAAAATGATGTTATTATAAAATAAGTTTGTAAAATATACTATTTTGTTGTTATGTTAATTTAATTACCTACATCTATCGCATATTCTATCAAGTGGGAAACAAAACTGTTAATCATTTGTACGGCGAGAAGTAGCCCCACGAACCGATGCAATTCATTTTTCATCACCAACAACCATAGATGAATATAATATTGGATTTAACATATATATAATATATTTATGAAATTTTTATGATTATAAAATTATAATATCTTATGTATCCTCTTACTTTCCATTCCTTGAGAATACAATAATGTTTCTCGAGTATATGACACAATACTGTATTGTGATGCAATGTGATTCATTATTCACGTAGTATTTACATGGAAGCTAATAAGTATAGGATTTTAAAAAATAATTGATATAAATGAATATTTCGGATGGAAAACGTTTTTCCTTGAGGAATTTAATGGTACGACGAAGACTAATCCATATATACCTTCTATTGAAGGAAATCCCATAATTTGTTTCCCTCAGAATTCACATCTTGTTATGATTTTAGGTTTCAATATAGTTTCCAATGGGTTTGTCAATGGAACTGAAGACACCCAATGGTTCCATATTCGTAGGGACATTCTTTCTAAAGGTAGGAGATTGTTATGTATTTTGACCACCAATGATTAATAACTCACATTGTTCGAGAGGATGGGAGGTCAGACTCATCACACCATTTTAGGGGAAAATATTTCCTACTCTTGGACTCCCTTATAGATTTATGATATGTTACTGAAACTTTCATTAATTCCAAAGTATGATATGGGTCAGACCAATATAGGAATTAAATAATTAGCATGTATAGATCTTAGAATCATGGGTATGTAAATGAGGTTTATCATCAATAGAAATATCTATATATATTCTAGGTACTCCATCGAGGATATCATCTTATGTACTACATAGAAATTCATTTTTCATTATTACAATAATGTTGGTTATCTAGACACATAGTGGGGAACTATAGAGTTTATTTTCATCCCGGGAGATTAATTCCACTCGAGAATTTATTTTCATCTACATAGAAATGTTTTGTTTTTTTGTTGGGATCAAACCCATGGATAAGGATCCTACATATACTTGTGAAATGAATTAGAAGACACTTAGTTTTGTGCCTCTTAACATGACAAATCATACCTTTTAGGGTTATGTTATGAGGAACTAACCATACACTTTAACGTCATGTGACAAGGATGTCATGGAAGAAGGTTCCTAGTCAATGACTGGTGTGTTAATTATGATGAAGAAGCCTAAATAACCTGAGATAGGTACAAATTCTTAGGTTAAATTACACCTTGATGGGAATGTGGCACTGGAAAGAACAGGGTTTATTTGTGGTGTTGGGTTTGGACCTCGAGGATTCTTCCAACATATCCCATTTGGACATGAATCAGATCCCATGTTTATCGGTCAGTCTCATAGTGGAGTATATTCCTTTGAGCAGATTAAGTTGGGGATATTCTGGAAGGGGATGCCCTTGTAAAGGGGGGAATAATGTATTTCTTAACTCAAAGTGGTTTTGGTCCTTACATTAGGGATTACTCCTAAGATGGATGCATGTATTAATGGAATTATTATAGAAGATTATTCTTAAAGAGAATGACTATTGATCTTTGGCCTCAAGTGGGAGATTGATGTATTGTTGTTAAGGAATGAATCTGAGTTATGATAGTTAAATCATCCAAGTGGATCATTCTGGGTTCGTGATCATCACTAACCTATAATCCTGCATGGGTCATGCTTGGTGTGAGAAATAAGAGGAAGTATAATATTCGACAAACCTCAAACCTATTTTCCTTCACTGTTGGAAGAGGAATGAACTATGGAAAAAGAGGTTGGGGCAATAGTGGAAGAGGCCAGGGCAACAACACTTACATATCTTTACTTTACATTAGACATGAGTCTATGGTAAGGAAGAAATGATGGTTAAGGACATGGTGGTAGAGATGAGCAAGAATTAAACCCCCTAAATGAAAGTTTAGGGGCTTACTCTAGGAGGGATGACCTGAAATTAGTTTCAAAGTGTGAGGAGGATCTCATTCCTTTTTGAATGGAAAATAAAGTGTGATCCTTACCCTCCCTATGGGAAAATTGAGGATCCATGTGTCAAAGATGTGATGGGAGGAAAATGGTTCTATCCCCAGAATAAGACATTGGGAACTCCTCAACACACTCCCTCGGGAAAGGGTGCTTGTGACAATAGTTATAAAATCTACAGACTCACTGATGATATTTACCCTTTGGTAGGAAAAGTACAACAATCCTAGGAATATAGAAACAAAAATCCAAATGGGAGATACATTGATGGCCCTTTCCCCAATGTTTTATAAATCATGAAGTCTAGGTGGAGGTTTCAATTTAGTCCCATTAAGACAAGGTACTTAAGGAAGGAGAGGCCTTTCCATGAGTGGCATTGAGGGAGGCGTCCCGAGTGGATCAAATAGGATAAATATTATGGTCAAACAAGGATGCACACACAAGGGGTTCTACGTGAAAGTTGTCCTGTGTGAATTGGGAGCAACATGGGAGATAGACCACCTGGGAAACTACACTTTGGAGAGACTTTGATCAAGCCTTCAATGGTCTCCATGGGTATTCCCAGAGAAATGTCACATAAGTTATTGGTTGTGAAATGGAACCTTGTGCTAGCCTTTATTTATTTTTGGTTCGGTTAATTCGTTATATAGGTGTTAATTAATTTAGAACCTTTTAGTAATTATGTTCCATTATCACCCTTTTATTACTTCTTCATTATGTGTTAGAAAATTAACTAGATGGTTTCAAAGAGCTTGAGAAAAGAACTTGGGAAATTGGAGAAACAATCACCCTTATGGTAAATTATTCTATATAAATGAGGATCTCATGTGTCCAATTTATAGGAAAATATGGTACCCTCAGAAAGGGTTCTTTTTTGGGTAGGTTTCATGCACAGGTTTCCTGCATGAGTAGGTCATACAGGGCCTTACATGTCGACGGTGTTTGGGGATTCCTTGGGAAAGCTTCTCTTTTGGGGACCTTGAGATTCTTGGCATTATTCATATACTTTATCAAAATTTTACTAGTGTACATAAATTTTTTGCTTTTAATCTATGTTGATAAAATTGAGTGTCAAAAACACCCCCTCAGAAGTGGATCGGATTGAAGAAAGAGTGGCTAATTCTGGGGAAACGGGATAAAATGGGTAGATGAATCCCACATGATTCCATGCTTGATTGTTTTATCAGGTCTTCCATGCAATATAATCACGAATATAGGTCTCCTAGACTATAAATAAGGTCTTCATTATAGATAAAAATTCATGTAACTCTGATTTTCAAGGTCTCTCTATACTAGTCACCTGTGCAGATCCTCTGATCAAGTTATTTTGCTAACAATATCTTTTATAGAGAGATGAAATGTATATGGCTGCATGATTCATTGGATTGGGTGAGTGAAATTCATAGGTATCGTGAATGATTTCTCCTCCTGACATACTTGAGGATCCACTCGCAAGAAATCATACCTTTTCTATGATTTATTACTTTTCTGGTTTTTTTTTCAAAATGATCCTACATTGAATCAAACTTGATATCCCTTTGCGGTTCAATGTTTTCCCAGAATAATTTAATTTTTATAGAGATGGTTATTAAGGAGATTGATGAGATTATGAAAACCATAGGGCACAATTTTTACAACATATGTGATACCACCCTTCCTGATATGGAAGGGTTATTGTAGAAGTATTACAAAAAAGTTCCAAAGAGTGCTTATCTTCGAATTTATGGTTATTACGATCTGTGGGAGGTTCTTAAATAATCTATAAATAACTACCCTCTGACCTCTTGGATTCAATACCACAAGATCTTCTTAGCTTCAAAAATTTCTAGCACAGGTGCATATATCAATGCAATGTTGTCATCCATGGTCTATTTTATGCATCACAACCCATGTTCTCTAGATCATAAAACACACACTATTTAACTGAATCCCCATTTCAATTCATTGATATTTATATTTTAACTGACAAATCAATTGAAGGGTTGAATGAAATGTTGGGACTTTTTCCTAGGAGTGGGTGTTAATCCCGTATGGATATTGGGGTAATTGGTGCACCGAACTTGTGTGGAATTCCAAAAGGATATGGAGGGTGTTGGAATTTATTAGGATGTATGGTTAGGGAAGAAATATGTATATAGGAATGATGAGTATGTTTTAGTACTGTTCATCTAGTGGAGTCCACGAATGAATTCTTTTCTTCCAATTCATGGAGAAGTTGGCATCAGTTTGTGGGATATTCGCAAGACCTTTAGTGCTCTAATATTTAAATATACATATGATGAATTCATCCCTCAGATGGAAAAATGTATTGATACTTATAGGGCACTATCCTTAAAGTATTATCTACTAAAAATATTTCACAATATTAAATATGCATACCCTCACATAATAGGGGATATTTTTTATGGAGGCGTGGATGGAATGTTTATTGAGTAAGAAGGGGGAAGGCCCCACTTCAAAGCGTTCGACAAGCTTTCCCAAGGATTAAAGGGGAAGTTTACATGGTAACGTTTTACTGATGTTATAAAATGAAAAATTAAAATGTAGGGATAAGAAACTCAGCCCAACAGTCCAACTAATACATTTCTTTCACATTTTATAATAATTTGTATTATTATCTATTTGTTTCATGATAGTGATTCCAAAGGCAGAATAAGGCTAAGAAATTTTGTTGTAGCGGCCAAGCTGGAAGAAAAAATATATTGGGGTTGGACACCCCTATTTTGGGGACAATCCATGCAAACCTGTGGAAAATTTATGAATGGAGGTATCTTTTAACAATAATAGGACATTTCCTAGTTTATTTTTGGACGGATCCCAACTCATTTTCAAACATATGTCTTGAAGAGTGCAATCCATTTCCTCAAGAGTATCTTGCAACTAGCCATCGAAGCTAGAAATTTATTTTCATCCCAACCCTTGAATATCATTAAATTTAGAGAAGGATTATTTTATTTAATGAGTTTAAGTTATTTTCACATGGGAATCCTCCCTTTGGAATGTTTACTGACAACGATACGACTAGCATTGAGCTAGCGTCATACATGAATTCTTTCAGAGGTGATGTGTATGTAACTATGATTGATGGTGATATTATATGCGATACTTTTGATCCTTACCTTTTTGAACACTAGTTCAAGTTATTTCAACCAATAATTGTATCCCCTATGGTGCACATTAGATTATAACAACATTTGATGGTAACACAACTGTTGTGGATGCTCAACATCGTGGAGTTAATGATGATGGTGATTAAATTTCCTCCAGAAAATGTGACCAGCAGATTAATATCTTGGTATGTCAACTCTTAGATTTCATCATATCCTTAAGGGGTACTGGAAATGTCTATTAAATTGGTTGGGGTAAATAGGTGGATTAGGAAAGATCTTTTTTGTTTGGTAGGTGCTTCACCTCCTTCAGAGGTTGCACTGTCCGTGTCAGATTGTGAAGAATAAGATGTTCACATCACACCAAAATGACCTCAATTTAGATATAATACACCCACTAGAATTAGTAGGGATGGAAAATTTCACAAACTGAAGTAGCACCTAGGTGGTCTAGTTTCCATCACTAAGAATAGAATCGGGGTCCATGTCCTCATCGGTCATCTGTGACTGAAGGGTTAAGGATGCATATGAAATCAAGGGTTGTAGGATCTTCCTCAGAGTAGGGTAGAATGTATTTAGAATACTTTATACCAGATGTAGTCAAAACGTGGTAGTACTTGAATTATAATACTGAAATTATTTGGGCACTCCTATGTGTGGGGTTGCATATTCTCGGGAAAGGATATCTATGATCCATTCTTGATATTCATTTTAGGATTAATACTATGGAAGTTAAAATTCATATCTAGGAACACGATATACTCATCTATGCAACCCATAATCAAGTCCCTACAACAATGTGAGTGAATGATATGATAAAACCTGGTGCTCCATAAGGGGTTAGTCATTCATCTTGGGTGGAATTGCATGAATTATTCAATCCTAAGGATGTATGTTCTCTTATTATTATACTATTATCATCCATGCCAATATTTTTCACCTGGAGGGTTATATCTAATGGGGAATACGAACTTAATTTGAAGGGGTCCAAGGGAAAATCAATGGAGGTTCAATCACCACAATATAGTCCTGGTAGTACTCTAATTAGTGTTACTAGGTAACCTACCTAATTAGGAGAGGAATATATCGGCTGAAAAGCCATGGAGGTTGAGATAGAGGGATAATACCACCAATAATAACTATTTTTGAGGGGTTTTATGTTATCCCTCATCCAAAGAAGATGAATAATAAGGAACACTAATTGGTGAAATCATTTTCTAAATACCTTGCTAGCAATGGTATGTTATCCATGTAAAATTCATTTCATCCCAAAAAAATGTCTAAACATAATTTTATTATAGTAACGACTTCAATTTCTTCTCTCAAGTGACTTACAAATTCTCCTCCGGGAACTGAAGAGGGAGGTTCATACCAATCATAGATCACTACTAGTTAAATGCCATCCTCAACTGAAAAAGCAGTTGGGGTTGAGGTTGCATCATCTATTACTATCATTGTTCCTGCCGCTATGGAGAGGGAGAACAATTAAGATATGTCATAGGCATTTCCTGAGGTGCTATATATCAATGATTGAATTTCATTTCTATAATATTTCATGTTCATCTGATGCACTATAGAAACCTATGATGACTGATGTTTTCCCTGCCGCTATCACTGAGGAGGATGTTCATTGTCTCAAGTCATCGGAGGAGGGAAAAGTATCGGATCATGATCCAAATATTTCAGACATTCCCTTGGGTCGGATTTCCATGCGGTTTGAGATATCAATAGAAGTCAAGATAATATTTGGCATGACCTCAGAAGAAATACTATAACATGTGAAGATTCCAAATATTTAAATAGGATTTGGGGATTTAGATATGGAATTTGATTGACAGGATCCTTTATTTGGTTCATCCAATCATTACTTTTATTCCTGATTCCCTAATCATGACTGGTTAGAATACACAGCTCCATCAAAGGATATTTTTTTTGATGGTGCATGGACATGACTTTGAAATCCATCCTAATCCCATCGTTGAGGGGAGAAAGCTCAGGTAAACATTAAAATGAGAATTCCTTATGGGCCTCAATTGGTAGATCTAGGGAATACCTAAGAGGGTTCCCCTCATCTAGAGGTTCTAGTTCAACCTGCTGAATTCAAGGATACTAGAGTGGAATCTTCCCAAGATGCTTACATTTTATTGGGTTAGGGCTACAAATTGTTTTAAATATGACCCATTATTTCTATAATTATTAGGGAAACAATGATTCTAAATCACCATTATGGATTATGAGAATATGGAAATATGTTTGAGGGCATAGATTCTATACCAAATCAACTATCATTAGAAGGTTAAGTAACCACTATTTGGGAGGGATCAGAGTAAGGCACTTTATTGAGTGCACTAATCCCGGAGAATGTATCTCCTTCTGACAATGTCTCTAAATTTTCTATGGGGATACACAATTATATTTTCATCACAAATCATAAACCCTAGTGTTTTATATAGAAGATAATCACTTATAATCCCCTTGATGACCTGGTTTTTTAAATCCAATAACTTTTTGTTATACTTGTCATGTTGGGTTCCAGGTGTTTGATTACCTTCTGATCCAAACCATAGTGAATGAGACCATTCACCAATAAGAGGAAGATCTTGAGCTCTTATATTACCTCCTAAAGGACAATCTATCTCTCAATGTTGACAACTTTCATGATATGTTATCCTAAGAGGAGGCCAATCATAATACAAAATTGGAAGAGTTCAAGCGTATAATCAAGGAGAATACTATTTTAGTGTCACACCATCATCAAGAAAAAAATTCCACATAGGAGGAACATGAACAACTCCACATTTAACTAGCTGAATCCCAAATATAAGGGTCAACATCCATTTTGTTTGCAATGGAAGAACATCGTCAGGCTAAGAAGTCTAAAGCTGGACAATTGACTGAGCTTCATTGAGTGGTTGATGGGGCTTGTGAGGGCATTCAATATATGTATAATTTCACTGATGTATTGTTGTAAATCATGATATAGTGAATCAATATTTTTGATGTTCCTCTAGGGGATTTTTTTCATATAAATGAAAAAAATTCTTATTCCCATCTATGTATTCATCCCTGTTTCCATCCATTGAGCATAACATAATATTGAAACAAATTAACATAAAAATATACCAATTAGCTGTATTAAATTTGATGGAATGGGATAATCATATAAACGTTTTTCGTAATCCATGGGACTGAAAGGTAATAGAATGATTGTTTCTATTGTAATATCGAAAAACATACAAACATTATGTCTTTTTATCTCATCTCCCTAACTTTTTCCAAATCATGATATTGAAGATACATAGTGGATAAGAATTGGTTTTTTCATAGGACGCCCTTTTCATATTCTCATCCTAATAAATTTTATTCCATTTGACTTTTTATCCCTCTATATTCTTCTTAAATCATTAAAGTTATATATTTAGTGAGTTGAGACTTGATTTTTTCTAGAGTTACCTTTAGATTTTTTCAACATGGTTAGTATTGTGTCTTTTTTGTATGAATAGTTTAATAGAATTTGAATCGTACTAATTATTCTAGTGTTTTGGGTCACAATAGTTTGACCATAATGTTTTAAATTTGGACCAAAACATGACTTTTTTAGTCAATAATGTTCTGAAATTATTCAGATACTACAAATGGGAATAATGAGACACAATTTTTTGGTTTCCAAATCTAAAACATGGTATTCGAGAATAGAGGAGGTATCAACTGAGAACATAGTTTCCTTGGTTGAAAATCCTATTACGATGGCTATTTTAGGCAGGTCAGATAGTGGAAAAACTACATAGTCAAATAGTGGCATCCTTAGGCTGATAGATCTGTTATGTGAAAAAATTATTCTAGGAAAACTAGGGTGTATACTACATAGTCAGGTAACTTATTTGTTTGGAATTATGAGATTATATTTTTGACAGACAAAGGAAGATTAATATTTGGATTTCTCAAGATCACAGTATGTTTTTTTTTTCAGAAATATGTATGAAATTTTTTGGGAATATCTTATTTTGAACATGACAAGAATATGAAACCGCTCCTACATGAATTTGGCGTGTGAATGATGGTACACATTTCTATATTACCAATTTCATGGAAGAATGGCCTTTTCTAACAAAGGATGAAGGAATTGTAAAATTTAAGGTCATGCGACTAAAAAATTAATATTGTAGTTTAACATCTTATGACACAGACATTATACTATTATTTTAAAGATATGAATCCCTTACATCACACTATGTAGTTTAAAGGCATGCAGAACATATATAAATTATTACAGTTTAATGTCATAAAACATGAACATTTGAGGGATTTAATTTATGGTATTTTAATTTCAATCGAATGTTTGACACTTTCTATGTTCTTGAAAATTTGTCTGGATATGTGCTATTATATTTTGGTACGGATGGAGAATGTTGAAAAAAGAAACTTTGGGATATTTGGATAGGAGAAATGGTATAGAATAATGGATTATAGAATTATAGATGGTATCTCCTAAGAACGAAGTTACCACTTCTTGAGCAACCCATTATGGGGGTTATGTTATGAAAGGCCAAATGGGGTACGTGTTGCATAGTCATGTATTGGTATCCATAGGATGATAGAACTGTTATGTGGGTGACTTATGAAAGGCCAAATGGGATACATACTAGATAGTCAAGTCAAGGAGCTCTAAATAATTCTGACATTCATCAATAATTTTCATTGAATGTCTATGGAGATTCTGATATCCCTAAGAATATAGTTTATCTTGTGGATAATAGTGCCAAAATATGGAAGGGATATTTCAAACCATGATTTAAAAAGAATCATGGAAATAGGAACTCTAAAAAGGACTGACCCAAACATAGGAATTATAGTGCATGTAGGTTTATTCCATATTACTAGGACCATCACACCAAGGGAATCAAAGAGATGTATGACCTTTCAGATCATGATTATCCCAATCAGCATCAAATACATAGAGGAGGAAGTTTTAAACAATGGTTTTGGTTGTTTTTAGATCGGAAGATAGAAAAATTGTTCATATATACATGTGAGAACAGATTTTTTCAATCATGGTTTTGAAATATTATCATTAATTCTCAAGATGATAGAAGGGGGTTCTTTCTAGGGAGAAGTTACCACTGGTTGAAAAACCCACATGCGAGATATTTTATTCATGGAAAACTAGGGAATGTACTATATAGTCAAATAGTGGCAACATTTGGCTAATGGAAACATTATATAGGAATCTTATACAAGACCATGTGGGTGAATACTACATAGTTATGAAAATAATCCATCAGGTATAAAAAATTCTTTCATGAGAAATTGAATAAATATTATGAAGATCTAAAAGTGTTTGATATTTAGAGTTTGACTTGTGGGAGAAAGTTTCTGAGCATAAAAGAAGAATCTATACTGATATCAATCATGAGTGTAGAATCCCTTATATATATCTAGATCATATGTAAAATGGGAAGATCTCTTTTTCCTATGAGTACCCCCTGATGAGGGGATACAAACTGAAATATCATTCATTGATAGTGAATTTATGCAGAAGTAAGTGAATTTCTTCTTACTGTGTGGATCGATGTAAGATTTAAGGACAAATCATGATATCATATATCTAGAGGATACGAATCAGTCCATACATAGTACTTTGGGTACTGTACAGTTTATAGTCACACAAAAGGGACATTTTTCAATGTATTATAGAGCCATGTTGTAAAGCAGTCATCAATGCAGTTTAATGTCACGCGGTATGGAAATTCAAGTTTTTAATGTGGTGAGTAATAGGATAATGCAGCTAATCTAAGGCGTAGGGCCCAAACATCACTACGTATATTATATGAGCAGTAATCCAGCCACACATTTTTTTATCAAATATGGTCTCAAACATAAGGTGAGAACTCATATTGGATATCATCATGTTGCTCTAACTCATACACATGAGAGTGGATTATTTTCTATGATGTGTTTTGGATGGGCCTAGGATTGGAGATTTGGTAGTCACTATATATCTCATATGAGTGAAATTCAAGACAAACATTTCTCTTAAAGGACCATGATGTTTATTGTCATGCGATTAGGATGTGGTTGATTTCGGAATGAACAAAATATCATGGGTGGACCATGGTGTAGGACCTAGAAATCACTATATATCCTATTGGGGCATGAATATATCCCCTCATAGTTCTTAAAAAATTACCCCACCCTAATTGAATTCATAAGTGGGGGATAATGGGTTTTTTTTGAATACAAGTTCTTACATAGGATATAAAATCATATTGAATTTATTAATGTAGATCTAACTCATACATTGGATAATAGAGGCATTACTTGTATCTTGTTGTGACTGGGTTAGAAATTGGAATTAGAAAACTCACTATGTATCTCAGAGAGATGATAATAAGGACACACACAGTTCAAGAAGATGATCATCCAGTTTATTGTCCTTTTATGAGGACATATGGTGTACATTTTAAGGTCATATAGCTAGGACCATTGATATACCCAACATGAATTGAGACACATTTTTTATGAAGAGAACTCGTGTACTAAACTCCTAAGACCCTGTGAGCTGTTTCTTATGAGAGAAACAAGGAGTGGTAAAAAATTCCTTCCACAACACAAAGGTAACACAAGAGAATGAATGGGACATTCAAATTATTTTTCTATTGGTCTAGGGGATAAAATCTATTCATCGCTACATATATCATTGGGTTGAGAATAATGACTTAAGTAGTTGTTGAATTCCAATTCAGTTTAACATCAAGTGGTATGGATGAAGATGAACCGACATGAAAGGATGGAAATAATATGGGTAGGATAGGATGTAGGACCCTGGAATCACTATGTATCATACTAAGGGAAAAATCATGACACAAATAGTTCTTGAAGATGGTTCCCCATAGTAACTTGGTTTTTATATTTGGGAGGGGATTTAATATTCCCTAAAATAATGGTTGGACCCAAGACAACAGAAGGAATGAGGATTAATCCATATTTTATAGAAAAATTCTCTGTATAGATTTGGGTCATATACATGGAGATATGATGATTTTTTTGGGGGTGACTGGACCTGAGATTGGAGATTTGAGCATCTCTACATATCTTTCTAAGGAATGAATCATGCAATACATAGTTCTTCATAAGGTTTCACATGCAATTCTAATCTTGCACAGGGTGTGGGGGATTTTTAATTATGACTAAATCCATGATAAGTGATATAGGCATAACAACATATCTTATTGGTATGAGAATCAATACATAAGCAGTTCTTGGAATCCTATTCAATTTAACATCATGAAGTAATGTTAAAATGGTAATGTTTAATGTGGTCCATGACAAAGGGGGTATTTTAATTTTAAAATCATGTAGAATGGACCATCAACAGTGTGTAGTTTAACATCACTATTGATGATATAGATCTTAGTTTTAGGTCATAGAGCATGGACCATGGGGGAAAAATGCCATGCATGAAGTAGGATGCTTTGAGTTTCAGGGAGTTTAACATCACGCAGTAAAGAAGAAATGTGGTTTGTAGTTTTAGAACATTCAAATAGGGACTCATGTCTTGCAGTTTATAATCGTGTGAAAAGTATGATGATACTATGATGTTTAACATCATGCAACATCGAAATTCAAGATTCCATGTAGGTTAACATCTTGCAGATCAGATTAATTTCTTGTTATTACACAAAGTACTTCATCAGGAATCTTTCATTGTTTGGATTTGAAATGAGATCTTCATCCATTATGATCAAGGATTAATCTTTATTATAGTTGTCCAATATTTGGCCCAATATTTGGAGTCTTCATTCCTTGTATCATCTATGCCCTCAGGACCATGGACCATTATCCATGGAGAAATAAACAGTGGTATAAATGTTTGATGAAATATTGTGCTATCAGATTTTGATAGATATTCAAGGGATGCAAGGTATTCAATCACTTTTAGTCCAGTCACTCCAATTCATCCAATCATTTTTATTATTTTTCATCTAAGGATAAATTATCCCAGATGGCAATTATGAGTGATGGAAACAGAACCTCAGTGGTAAATACAACTTTTGTTCCGTATACCTAAAAATGTAGAGTCCCTCGTGTTTATGTAAAAGTAAAAATACATTAATCCCATAAGGCATGACATTGATTATTTGGAAAATAATTATTATCTTTATCCACCATCTTTTGGAGTATGTTTGATAGGGTTTTTTGGAAGCATCTATCTGTACATTGGAAACTACAAGAATTCATGATGAGTGGTTGTATTTCAAATTTTATTCATGATGTAGATTCTATATCTAAGAAGAGTAGAAACATCTGCCAATTTCCATCAATATGGTTTGACAGACAATAAATATGGGATTTATGTTAGATTTGAAGAAGATAATGATTATTTTACCCCAAGACATATTTAAGAGGTATTGCCTAAACCCATTTGGAGAAGAAATTTGTAGCAATGAAGATATACAAAAAATACTTAATTGTAGATGGAGGATATGGTCAAACAACATCCATTACCTATGTGGTGAATGGATATGTGTATGTGGCTATATGTAGCAACACCAAGGTTTGGTGGATGAATTTTGAATGCACATGACATAGATGAAATTTCATTTTGGATTATATGAAACCATGTGTCATCATGGGAAAAAAGTAAAGAAGCCTCCATATTTTATTACAAATTCTATAGCCTAATTTTTTTGGGAACCATAGGATCCGACATGCGCTTTTAACATAACAGTCAACGTATATTCTCCATCAGCACATATGAGAGGGAATCCCTCAAATCCTCATTTTTGAGTACTTTATGGTAGTTTTGTCTATTAGAAAGTGTAATTTTTTTTTGCTCAATGCTAGATATATTCTCTTCCATATTTGTCATGTGGGAGCATTGCATCCTAAATGTAATCCATGATGGGAATCAACGATACTGTGGTTGGACCATATAGCTCTAGAATGGTAATAAATTCATTGATTTCTTCTATTAATATTCAAAAAAAAAAGAAATACTATGAAATAATTTGGAATGATGATGACTATTTAATCATAATTTGGATCTTCTAGGGTTGTGGTTGCATATTTGAAATTCATTTTTAGGGAATTTTGTGATTGTGGAATATTAGAAAACATTGTATTTGATTGAAATTATTCCATTATCCCTTAGAAATAATCACATAGGGGGATTAGATCATATTTTCAAATGGTTTAATATATGTTGATCTGCATGATTACTATCTCTGAGTCACCCATTACCTCTAGGTGGTTTACTTTTTTTTTAGTGATAATTGCATGCCTAAAATGAGAGTCTAATATCCTGCTTCATTGTTGGTACCACCCTCTGATAATAGGAAGGAATGTAAAAGTATTTCCTTCTATGGAGAGATATGTACAATCCCTAACCAAACATTATTAATCTTAGGGTATTACATTCTATTATTCATTGGACTCCTGGATTCACTTTCAAAAAACATCTCCCACATTTGGGGGATATCTTGAATAAATAATACCACCTCATCAGGTAATTATGTATCCAATAACATCTCATTCGGAGATGGACGAGCAGTGTGGAAATCATCTAAGGACCGGACATCCAATAATTTCTAGGGCACAAAATTAATATCGAACTACTGAAGAATAAATACCCACCATTCCGAACATCTGGTCAATATAAGACAACTGAGAATAAATTTGATCTAGTTATTGATAGAAACCATGTGAACCGTATGGTTGTACATATAGTTCCTCAGATTCTAAATGAACAAGATTAATTCCAGACAGCTCTTCTAGATATCTGAATAACACATATTAGCATAAATCTTGGTATGACTAAGATAATAAAGATTATTTTCTATTCCAATATCATTTTTATGTCCAATAAAGTCACCAAGTGATTGTTCCAGGGCCATCACATTCAAAATGACCTGTTTTAATTCTACAGATGGAATCAACACCAGTGGGCTTAAGGGATATTTTTTGGAGAGCATCAAATAATTCTTGAAAGTCATTTTTATAATAATATGGGACCCCCTTCTCTATAAATTTACTGAATGGTAAACAATTTCCAATAATACTTTTTATAATTCACCATATATTGACTATGTTTCCTTGAAGTCCTCTCAACTCTTTAATGTTTTGATGAGGTTTAATGCTAAGGATAACTTTAGTTTTCTGAGGATCATCTTTGATACCATTACCGCGTAAAATGAAGTTGATAAATTTTCTTAAGGTTAACTTGAAAGCTCATTTAAAGGGTTTCATCTTTAGATTATGTTTTCAAGCTTGCTAAAGATTATTTCTGGGTCATCCAAGTGGACAGAACATTACAGAGACTTGACCATTTGATCATCAACATAAAATTCAACAAACTTCCCCAAGAAGGGTTTAACAATGTCATTCATGACATTTTGATATGTGGTGATGATAGTATTCAAGCCAAAGGGCATTACTCGATAGCATAATACTCTCTAAGGGGCTCTTAAATCTATTTCTTCTTTATATTTTGGTTCCATGGAAATTTGGATATTCTGTAAATATCCATCCATGAAGGAGAGGGCTTGATAAACGATCATTTCATCAATCAGGAGATCTGTGATTGGGACCAGGAAGTCATATTTGGGACAATTTTAGTTGAGATCTCAATAATTGATGAAAAAACTAATTTTCATATTCTTATTCTTCAAATTGACAATGTTGGATACCCATTTTGGGACATTTAACTTTTAGATAAAATCATCGTTGATGAGTTCTTCCACTTGAGCCTCAATTTTGGAGGTGTGAGTCAGGTGCATCCTCTTGGATTATTTTTTGTATCAATGATGATCTTGTAGAAATCCCATGTGATGGGTGACCACGTCAAGTTCAAGGCATGGTATATATTTCTAGTTCTAGGAAAACACATCTTGGTGCTCCTTTAGGATGGAGTTATATATCTCTTATTTTTTTAGAGTTATGGATACACTAATTAGAGTGGGTCATGGATCATCTTTTGTACCTAGATTTATCTCTACAAGTTCATCCATGGTGGTAGAGACAACTTCCTCAAATACTATATGGGAGTCCCTATGATGTTCCTTTTCTTCCTTATACTCATACTCTAATTATTGTTCTCCCTCATGGGGAGGAGATGATAAAAAGAGAGGGGAACATCCATTTCTACATCCATTGGATGGGGAGATCTTTTCAGGATCACTTGTTGTCATGAAGCCTTATTGGAGTCCTAAATGAAAAAATGAGACTGAGAATGAGTCCCTTCATTTTATCATATTGTTATTACAACTTATTTTAGTCTATATGATTGAACCGGACACTGTTGGGTCTCAGGAGATGGAGCGAGAACATTTTTATTCATGATTTATCTATCACATGAATGGCTGATAACATTTTAAATTCCAAAAAGCCCATATTTTATAATATACACCACAAATGTTTATAAAAGAGTGTTGGAGTTTAGTCCCACCCCTTCAATTTTAGTAATAGGAGGCACACAGTCTACACTACATATCTTGAAAGGGTTATGTAACATCATCTTTAATCCATTTGGGGAATTAAAATCATGGAATGTTTTCTTCAATTCTGATAGAACCCTAAATCAATGTACTACATCTCATAGGATTTTAATGGGGTATTTTTAACATAAAATATCACATTCTGGTAATTGAAACAACATTTGAGACACTAATTTTATGATGAAGGAATATCCACAAGCTGATGTAGCCAATGTCTTCCTGCAGAATATTAAATTCCATATCCTTCCAAAAAACCATGAATTTGGAGTCATGCATAAGATCCTTGAACTATGTTCTGAGTCTGATCACTTTGAGAGTCTCTTGATCATTCTTTTTATAACCCTGTTACATCATAGTGGAGGGATAAAAATGGGATTCACTGAGACTAACCTAGTGAAGTTTATGGACTGGAATGATGTTTACCTTGGAGAAATTTTCACAGATGGCTTTTTGAATATAAATGTAATTTATTCTTCCAAAGATACATAGAGTTATGGTGTTTCCTTGTATTATATGATACTCATATTGTTCAATTAATGATAGGACTGGGTCATAACATATGGTATCATTCAACACATGATATACCCTAGTAGTAGCAACCCCGACATCAAACTCTAGAGTGATTGACAAGGCCTATTTAGTGATTCCCTTAGGTCTTTTGATAGATTTAGAGCATCCAGTATTGATAACTTATCTAAATCATAGGATAATTGTTTCAAGACATCATATTTATGGTCCAAAGGTTTGGAATTTCCATCATAGGGATGTTCTTTTACTAATATTTTAGGAGACGATGTATCCAATGTGGATGGGTCATACCTTGGGATAAAAGCAGGAAGTGTTCTCATTCTTAGTGGATTAGAATGATTGGGTTGGCCAACCCATCAAGGAGGTGGTGGAATATCCTCTACATAATATTCCAAGATGATTATGTTAGGGATGATCTAATCATGTGTTCAATAAGAACTCTCTTGTTATTTATAAGAACATTGGAGAGCTTTCCCAAGAATTCCATCCATGTAAACTGTTTTGATGGTGGATCAGTTATTGAAGTGGGTCATAAAACGACCACGTATTCCCTTATATCCACAACCATGATAACTCTTCCCCTAGTTCCCAAATTAATTATTGGAATATCAGGTTCATAATTAGAATCATCATGTGAGAGTGTATCTGTTATGTAAATCACATTAACGGAACTAAAGATCAAATCCCCGCAAGACGGTGATTCTGCATGATGGGTTGACTCTTGTCGTAACATTTGGTGGGGAGGTTCCCATGATTTCTGGATGGTCACATGAAGTCCTCTATGGTCATGGATAAAATTTAGCCAAAAAAAAAGATCATCTTTTTCTATTTTATCTATATCCTTCTAGCCATGTATCTTTTTTTCGGTTGTCCTTGAGGACTGAACATTTGATGATGCCAATTTTACTATAATGGAAGGGATCGAGGGCATGGTTGATTTTTTAGCCATCCTAAAAGAATATCATGAGTTTTTTTGATTGTTTTTAAGACCATCATGTCACCCAAACTCTACGTACACATTATTTTAACTTCATTCCATTCACCTTAATCCTCCGGATTGGTAGAAAAAATACATATATCCTCGGCTAGAAATTTTTTCAATTTCACGTACAATTATTCCACCATATTTTGTAGGAGGTCTTTGGAAAAAAATCTAGATGGGGTCCCCCAGAAATTTATTCTGGTGGAAATAGTTCAAGAGATCTTCATCACCTTATTTTCTAGGAATAATGGGTTTGGGAAACTGAACTATGTTGTTTTTGAATGCCAAAATGATGTATCTGGGGACATAGTTTTTTTTATAAGAGTAGACCTTCTTAAAAAAACCAATTCCATACAACTCTGATTTCTTTGATCATCATGGTTTAGTGTCCATTGTTGTTGAAACTCATGTGATGGAGCCCTGTGGTATGATACATGCATTGAAATAGGAGATTGAACATGAGCATGCTTATGTGTAATTATAAGAGCCTCTTCTTTTCATGTTTTCCTTACCGTAGTCGATGGAATCACCTGAGAATTTTAATTGGTCTCATGGATGGAGTATTCACACTGTTGAGAAATTTAGGCCAGATCCCAAAACACTGTTTTTTAGTTTACAACGATCAATAGTGTGTGAAACTCATCACTGAGACTTTCTACGCCGATAGACAACAACTCTTCTAGTGGGAGTGGTAGGTAAAAGAAATATCTTAATCCATTCCATGAGTAATAAAATTGGTGACCATATCATTCTCCCTTTTTTCAGTTTGTGATGTCATGGAATATTTTATTCTATAACATTGAGATGAACAAGAAGAGGGATTTCTAATGGAGAGTCTTCCCATCCAGTGATTGATTGAGAATAAAAACTTGTGTAACACCCAAAAGATGGACCTTGTAGTGATATCAAAAAACACCTGGGCTTAACCACCTCATACTATTTAGCTATACGCATCATCAGATCATTTTGAGAGAAAAAATGCATCAAATTATACTTTGGGTCTTCTAAGCCATTGAAAAGTGGAAACATGTGATTCCCATTGTTTGGCAGGGGAGGGGAAAGATCCACCCATTTAGTGTAAGCCTTCTTCTCTAGATGTATAGATGCACTCCATTGTTCCATGGATTCCAATAATTTCATAAACAACTCAATGGTATTCAAAATAATTCAGGGACTGTCTGGATGAGTCGGGACTTGAAAATATACGATACCAGGAGCCTGAACGGGTTCGATGACCGGTGTGACCACTGGTGGTGGAACTACTAGTATCTACCATGGGTAACAAATAGGGGCTGGTTGGTAAAGATGTGCCTGAACCAGTTTTGGCTGCATACCAAGTTGTGGGATTTCTCTAACTACTTTATTTATTATATTGAACACTTGTTGTTGACGTGCACTAACAAGATTCACCAGTTGGGGATCATCTTATAGAGCATATTTGAAAGGAATATTTTCATGGAGAAACATTATATTGAGTCTTCTAAACTATTATATCACCAATTATTATTGTTAATTAATTCCTCTAATGAAAGTTATTGACCCACTCAATGAGGGAGGTGAGACATAGTCTAAACAAATTCCCTTTTTTAATTGGGTACTGTTGATGAGGTAATGGAGTATTGTTCGAGGGATTGACCATATTTAAGGAAAGCCTTTGGTTTTGGGTACACGACCCTCCATTATTTGTTTCAGTGTGGACCAAATTATAAACTGGAACATTCACATATGATTTGTATGAGTTGGCCTTATGTTCTGCAGGGACGTAAATTTTATAATAGAAAATATTCACATACACGTAATGAATCACAAAAATTATATTTGAATACCCTTGAGATCACCTTCTTCTACTCCCTCCATGATACCTTATCCTCAATTTGTTTTGGTTCCATTGGATCTGTTTCGTGGAAAATAACCTGAAGGGAATTGATTGAGAAATCATTCATACATGTTACATGTGAATGTACCAGATCCTATGATGAGACGAATTACATCGATTCATTCTATGACATCTTCCAAAATTAAGATAAATCCAATTACTGAAAACGAGGGGATTTTTGGGGTGATAAAGACCCCATATCATGGGGCGGGGGATATTCATGTTCTTCTTTCTCAACCCTTCGGGCATGATTTGATATCCCTGATGGTTGGGTTAAAAAATACCCTAGCCCTATGGGCTGGGGTTGCTCTTGAACATGTATCGTGCTAGCCCCACAAAGCCCAGAGCTTGTGTCTGATACTAAATACATTGACATGATTACAAGGAATAAATCCTCGAATGACCGATTAGTTTTGTAGTCTTGGAGGACCAGATACGTAAATGAGAATTTTATTACAGATGTATACACTAATCACAACATATTTTTTTATATATACAAATTAACTCTGAGGATGATCTCTAATCCATAAAATTTATTCAAGAATAACATTCAAAGTATGCTTCTTAGATTCCTAGGGAATGAAACATAATAAGGGTAATCTCAAATTATTTGTAAGGGAAACATATAGTTGAAGAAATAATGAATCAATGGGAATTGTAAATATGATGAGGTAAATAATTTATCACAGATTCCATGTAATAAATAAATATAACAAATGTATATGAGCAATATATAATGGTTTGAAACTAATAGACATTCCATTAGTCAATTAACAGAAATGAAATATTTCCATAGATATGTTGATGCAAAATATAATGGATAAATATTAAGTGAAACTACTAGTAGGTAAATTTATTTCTTTATATATGTCATGTCTCAGGCACATGAAAGAATGATAGTAGCAAGAAATTTCATAAGATAGTTTAAAACAATGGGTGTAAACCCATTTTCACAATTTTTCATCTAATGAGAACCTATCAATGCATCGAGGAGCTATGTAAAGTCTAGTCTCCACCATTCATTTCCATTACAAAGAATTCTCCATATTGAATAATCAAAAAAACTAACATGCCTTATGAAATAACCATATAGGATATGAAATGAGTATCTATAAATAATCCTCTATTTAATAAAATAAATTTCAATGTAGGTGCTATATATAATATGTGATATGGTTTAGGCAATAGTAATATCACTGAAAAATAAAAAGAATTACAAGGGGATATTACAAGTTCAATGATCATAGGAAATTCTATACTTCAACGTATTGTAAAAAGAAATCAATGATTTTAATTTGAATACTATACTTTTCTAAATCAATATTAAACCATCCAAAGGAAGAATAAGGATGGTATCCATTAAACAAACACAAGGGGAGTAAAATATAAGCTTTTTATTGTTGATGAAATAAAAAATTAACTATTAAAAATATTATTGGGGAAAATATACTTTTCATTTGAAAAACCCTTTGAAATTAAGAAGGGTGATTCAAATAAATGGAGGGAAAATTAGTACATGTATTATGAGGTAAAATTAATTTTCATTTTGTACGGAAAACGTTTAGAAAATGACTGATTTGGAAAGAGACAAGAATATTACTTCTAAGAGATTAGTAAAATAAAATACTTTTAAAAGTGAATTACCGAAACATTTTAAAATAATTTTTATGACATTTTAATAAAACATTGGTTTTAGAAGAAAATGGGTTCTATTACTATAGAGAGAAATAATGTCGGGTTTTCTTATAAATATTTTTAAAAACACATTATGTACCAATGAGTGGAAAAATTGTACTAATACTTGAAAATTGTCATAAACAACCATAGATTAATGAAATGGATTGTTGAAAAATGGTTATATAATTTCTTATAATTTAAATTCCATAGTATGATTATTTGGATAAGTCTTTATGAAAATAATCTTTAAACATTCCAAAGTGTCCCACACCACATTGAAATATTTTTAATCATAATCCTTTTAGAAGAATAATATTAAATTAAATTATAAAATACCATGAAGTAAAATTAATTCATGATATAATATATCATAATTTTCAGTACGTACACGACACAAAATAATTATGTTGTGAATATGATATTTATCTCACAGATGTAAAAAGTGAGTTGGAAATCCTTACTAATGAAGTAAAAATTGGTTTGGGAAACCTAAAGGTAATAATACATAAATAAAACTTTTAAATAACATGAATAAAATACAATTCATGATAATATATTTCACTATGGTTTTATATACACCATATAAAATAAATTAGGGGCCAAATAATTATGTATGCCTCACGAAATAATAATTAGACAATATTGTCTTACGTTGTATTTTATTTCAGGTGAATGTACACTACCTTTCATTATAATAAACGTATGTTAATTTTTAAAATTGATTCATAAGATTTATCATGTTTATAATTACATTCATTTCTCTTATTATCATGTTGTGAACAACTAATTAAATAATTCAATTTATGTTGAGGGTTTTTGACCAAATTTTTTATATGGGTCAAAATAACTATTGTGGGTTAACTATTGTCAAAGGGGTCATTATATAACATATATAAAATGATAACAATGAAATAATTACTATCTTTTAAAATCTATTATAATTTTAAATCCAATCATTAAACATGGTTTTGAAAATGAGAATATGTTTCAATCATGGAGACGGTATGTCGTACGTACGCAAGAGTTACATTCCCATTTTTAAATGATCATTGTGGAAAGAAGATAAGTAACTCAAATATTTACAGAATGATAATTATATAACTAATACCATATTATTTAATATCATATATATACATATATAAAATTATATGGTGTAAAAGGAATCAGATCATGTCTAGGAGGTGGTAGTCTACACGTCCACAAACTACGTTATCTATTTTAAAGCGTGGGAAGTGGGAATGATGAAAATGAAATATATATATATATATATATGTATATATATATATATCCTAAAACGTAATTATGTCATTAATATCATATATATGTTTTTTATATATCATATTATTTACTATAACCATCATTTATACATATCATGTATCATGTGAATGAATTACATCGCTTAGAGGGGTCTGTAGTCCACACATCCTCAAACGATGTTATTTTATTAATATAAAATGGAAAGTACTAAATGTATGGATTATAAAAAGTTTAAAAATGTATAAATACATAATAAATATCATATATAACATATATAAACAATGTTTACACGATAATGGAAACAATGAGAGGTGGTAATGGAAGAATGAACCATCATCATTTCGTGAGGCAGTAGTTCTCCGTCCATAATAACATTATGTTCGTTACCCATTAGATAATGATGTGTGTAACTGTATATTAAAAACTAATCATAAAAACATACTATTGTATTTATTGTACTGTTTTTTCCATAAAAAGGCATAATAATATGATTTTCCGGGTTGGATAATGGAAATGAAACTAGAGAGATTGAGAAAAGACAGAACCTTTTAATCAGGTAACTTCCTTTAGTTAGAACCAAAAGGATTTGTTGGAAGGGTTTCATACCAAAGGGATGATTCTAGTTTGAGTATAGGAGTTATGGAAGAATAATTTTTAATGGATTTTATTAACATAATAGGTTTGATAGATGCAACGAATGGGTAGAGGTGGTGGCCTTTTATAGGGAAGGAAAAGTACTTAATTGGTATTCTTTAAAAGGATTTTGGTGTACACATGTTATTAACTAATAAAAGTTATAAAAACATCCAAAAGTAATTATTGTATTATTTATTTCCTAAAACATTACATCTAAAGACTATTGGACAAGATTCTTGTTCATTTGGGCCCTTAAACATAGGGCTTTAGTCCATTTTAAGACTAATTACACCATAACCTTTGTAATTAATATTAATCACGTTCACTTATCATTTTTGAATGAAAATAATTTTATATTATTAGAAAAAAAATATAATATTTATTAAAAAATTTATGTTGTGTTTTCAAAATTCAGATCACATAAGTGGAAAAATTAAAATTAATGGAAATCTCATAGATATATGAATTAACTAGATTTAATAAAAAATGTTCAAATGATTGTTAGAATTTTATATTCAATTTAACGGTTATATTGATTCTAATGAACTAAATTATATTAATATTTGTATTATGGATCCAATATTACTTTAAAACAAATGTATAATATAATTCATCATTAATAATTATTTAAATGAAAATGCAGTTTTTCACTAACGTAGTCTTTTTTTAACTAATCACTAAAAATGACGTTTCTCAGAAAAATCCAAAACATTAATCCTATGATAATTTGAACATTATAAATAAAACAATTACGTTTATTTTATCAAATTAATTTCATAAAAGTTTCAAAATTGATATTTAAAATAGGTCTTCCATTATAAGGTGGTTAAAAATGCATGAATATCGGTTTTTATGTGAAATATTGTGTTTGATCCCGTCTTATGCTTTCCAAAAATATTGGATGAATATAAAAAATAATAGATTGAATATATAACATATTTATTAAACTAATATAACCCAATAATTGTTATTAATTAAATCTATTAGTTTAAAATGACTTTTCAAGAAAAAATAGTTTTCATTAAATATATTTTTTAATATACAATTAGTTCTTATATTCACTTATAATTTATTTGTAACCAATGATTTTGTAATCTAAACCATATATTTTAATAAGTTAGTTTATACTCTTTATAAAATCATGTTTATATATTATTAGATTAATTAATAATTTTTTAATTTTAAATTGTTTCTATGTAAGACTCGTTATTGCGTATAAAGAAATCCATCAATGAAGGTCACTTTTGTGTGTAACTCAATATATAGTGGATGGTTGTTGTTGCGTATGATTTACACTGACCCAATGTCGCATTAATTTCAAGATAAATCTATTTTTCATGTGTTGATAAATATATAATATATTATAAATTGTAAATATATTACAAAGTATATGGATATTATATTACATTAGGTGCTTAATATCACTTCTCATACAGACAATAAAATACAAGGTTTTTACTTTAATTTTTTGGGGAATACCATTCCCCCCACCAAATTTAAAATTCAACCTCACTATTTAAAATCGATCATGGTGTTATATTGTTTTATACTTCCTATTTTTGAAATCCTACATCATTATAATGGTTCAGAAGAAATATTCTGTAAAAAAGAGAGTTGAAAGAACAAAGGTCAAATGTAATACCATGTAACTAGGTCTCTAAGTAGGAGAACATCCATGAAAAGTAGAGATAAAAACTTGTAGGAAAATAGGTAAATACTTATATACTATGAATGAGGTCATCACTAACAAGTAAATGATATATGGATATTTGAGGGACTCAAAACCATAAATCATTGATGGTTAAGAAATCCATTGATTGAACATAAATTTAGTTATTAAAACAACATTTTTATTTCCATGTCATTTCAATAATGTTGATTATTACTTTTTCTGACCAAGAATATAATGAAATATTCTTACATGATAGGTTTTGATCTCATATGAACTATTCTAGATTTTTTATCTTCTTCAATCAAATTCTATTTCATCCCATTACTCTCAAAAACTAATTACCAACAATTATTTTTTTAATTACCCAATAACTAAACGAAAGTTATAAAGGATCATAAGGCCTATAAAAGAGTGAAAATTCTTAATATTTTTATTTAAATATCTCCCAAAATAAATATGGTTAATAGATAAATGTATAATCTTCAAAAGTGTAACTACTAGTTCATAATTTATATTTATTCGTTAAATGTTTTAAATAAAATAAATGGAAATTAATAAGGGAATTGTGTAGGTTAGTGGTTGGCGTAGAACAATTATCGTTCTTTCGTGAGGGGTTCATGACCTATAACCTTACTTTATTTGACTGGTTTTCACCCGACTTACATGTTTTCCTTTTCTAAATCCATATTAATATAACTTCCAAATATAAATATGATGAAATATTTGAAATTAGGTTAATATATAAATATAATTTTAACCATTTATTTTAGTATAACCTTAATACAAAAATACACTATCCATTTTATTTCAAAATATGTCCTTCCTTGGTTTAGGGTTTATCATTAATATCAGATTTTTGGATATCTAAATCATGAAACTATATCTTAAATCTAAAACCCCAATTATTTAACCTAGGTTACTTATTATGAATCTAAATCATCCATAATAAGTTTTAATGAAAAATTTTATTATCCTATGAATATCCCCCAAGTGTGTCAAACAATGTTTCAAATAAGACTCATTGTCATGTACCAGGTTACCCCAAGTTATGATGGAAAACATTTTTGGAGTTTTCACAATTATGACAATTTATACTAGAACGATGTAAAACTGTAGTATATAGAAAATATTTATTTCTAATAAGACCCACATAATCTATAATTTACCTAAATTATATGGCTTTCCTATATAATTTTTCAAATTCTACTTTATGGTTATGATTTCTCATATAGGTTCTCCAAAATCTAGTTCCCAATGTGGCTAAAAAACCTCCCTTTAATACATACTATAACAAACTAGCCCTAGATATCCTAAATCCACTGTCATCTGCTAAATACATTGGCATTATTACAAGGAATGAAGCCCCAATGGATGGATTGGTTTAGTCATCTTGGTAAACCAGATACATAAATTAGAATTTTATTACATATGGTTACAATAATTACATCTTTTTTTTATTATAAACAAATTTGATGTTTATCTATAATCCATATATTATATTATTACATAAAATTCATAGTATGCTTCATGGATTCAAGGGTAATGATACCTAATAAGGGTGAGCTCAAATGCTCAGTAAGGGAAAAATATACCAGAAGTAATAATGAATCAGTTTGACCTATCAATATGAAAGGAAAATAACTAAACACACAAACCATGTAATCAATAAAATGAATGAAATTACATCAGCAATATAGAATGGTATGAACCTAAAAAACATTACATTAATCAATTACCTAAAATAAAATGTATATATAGATATATCAATTCAAGAATATCATGGATGGATAATAACTGAAACTACTATGAGGGAAATTGATTTCATTATGGATTTTATGTATCAGGATCATGAGAAACTATACTGTCAAGTAATTTCACAATATAGTTTTAAACTAAGTTTAGAAACCCATTTTGTCCATTATTCATCTCATGAGAACCTATCGATGCATTGAGGATCTATATAAAGTCCATACTCCACCCGTCATTTCTAGTCTAAAAAATTCCCCATATTGAATAATCAAAACTACTAATATTACATATCAAATAACCTTATTGGACGATAAATTTGGATATATTAGTAATTTCCCATTTAATAAAATAACTATCAAAGAAGGCACTATATATAAAATAATACATGATTTAGGAAATAGTAATATCCATTAAAAATAAAATGGATAATAAGGGGAAATTCAAAGTTCAATGATCATAGAAAATTGAATACTTCAAGTTGACTAAGAAATAAATCAATGAAGTTTATGTTAATACTATCCTTTTCCAAATCAATAAAAAACCATCCAGAGGACGAATAAAGACTATTTCAATACAACGAACCAAATTGGATTAAAATTGAGGGTTGCTGTCATTGTTGAAATAAAAGCTTAAATTTTAAAAATATTATTGTTTAAAATATCCTTATATTTGGAAAAATCATTTGAAATTGGAAAGTAGGATTCATATAAATGATGAAGGATAAATCCGTACATGTCATACGAGGTAAAACGTCTATTCTATTTATACAGAAAAGGTTTTAGTTTATTTTAAGCCTAATTACACATTAATCATTGTAATTAATTTTAATCACTCTCACTAATCATTTTTGTCAAAAAATAAGTTTATATTATTTGAAAAAATATATAATTTTAATTAAAATTGTGTATTTTGGATTTTAATAATTCAAATAACATAATTAGAAAATTTTTGATTAATGCCAATCTCACAGACATAGAGATTAACTGGTTTTAGTAGAAAAATGTTCAAAATATTATTATGTTTTTATATTAAATTTACAATTTATATTTATTCCAACAAACTAAATTATATGAATAGTTTTATTATTGATCCAATGTTACATTAAAACTAATTTATAATATACTTTTACCTTAATAATTATTGAAATGAAATGTTTTTTTTAACTAAAACATTATATTTTTCACTATTCAGTAAAAATTAAAGTTCCTAGGGAAAATACAAAAAAATATCATGAGCTAATTTCGACATTCTAAAAATCAATAATTATTTTTATTCCATCAAATTAAATGCATAAAAGTATCAAAATTATTATTTAAAATAGGTTCTCTATTATAAGGAGGTTAAAAATGCCTGGATGTAGGTTTTTATGTGAAGTACTGGGTTTGATCCTATCTTATGCTTACTGAATCAATTGTATGAATATTCAAAATAATTGTTTGAATATGTAAAATATTTATTACATTAATATCACTCACTAATTTTAAGTAATTAAATCTATTAGGGTAAAATAGCTTTGTGAATAAAAAATACTTTTGTTTAAAAATATCCTTTTATTATACAATTAGTTCGTATATTCATTATTAATTTATTTTAATCAAATGATTTAGTTTTCTAAAAGATATATTTTTATAATATAGTTAATAATGTTCACAAAAGATAGTTTATATCTTATAATATTATTTAGTAATTTTTTAATTATAGATTGCTTTTCTAAAAGAAATGGTATTTTTTATAGAGAAAGCCACCTAAGATAGTTGATTTTTTATGTAACAGATGATATAAAATAAGACCATTTTTTCATATGAAGTACGCTAAACCAATGTGAAGTTCATTTCAAGGTAACTCAGTGTTTCATGAATTGAAAAATATAGAATATATTTTTAAGTGTAAATATATTATAAAGTATATGAATTTTATATTACATTAGGCGCTTACAGTCACTTGTCGTACATGATATCGAATACATGGTTCTTACTTGTTTTTTGAGGCATCAAAAAACTACATTGGATGATATTACGAAAGGTTCTCTTCTGATTTTATGGATTTTTGTTCGAACATGGGCTGGGCACATTATTTGGGACATACATAAATTTCCTCTCTCAGATGACCGATGTTCTATTTAGGACACCTACACTATCTGATAGATGACATCCTCTAGGAGGGTAAGATGCTCGATATTCTCAAATGCTTGATGAAAAATAATTTCAACAACCTTATGTCTTCTGGACCGGTATCAGGACGATTCGGTCATGGACTTTTCTGACTAAGAATATCATCAGTGGTCAAAAAAATCCATCTACTGTAGCCCACCTTGGGAAATGACATCCCAAGATACAACCTTTGTCGGGATTTGATGGTTTTAGATTTTAGTGAAATACAATTCTCTATGTGCACCTCGTCCTCTTATATGAACACCATATGGTGTTTTTGTGATCGGTTGTCTCAACCTCATTAATGCATTGAGTCATTCGCATTAAAGGTATCCTTGCTGTTTCTCGATCTTTAATGGTTGAGAATCCATTATATATGCCAAGTCAATTTTTCATAAAACACTTCTATTACCTTGATGTGAGTTTTATACTATTCATAGGGTAATACCTTTCATTTTAGATGATGATGTGTATTCCATATGTTGAGATAGACGACATGCATACAATCCTCTTCCAACACCACTAGAATTCAACATTGAGGGGTGGAAAAAGGGAAAAACATGACTAGTATGTCATATTTAACTAGTACTTTCCAAATGTTTAGAATATCTTCTTCTTCTTTCACTAGATGTGTTTCGGCCTAGTTTGATCAGAATGGAAGCTTCCTAATTGTCTAGTCACATTTAATGGTATTGGTTGTGATTTCGTATGCTATGTTTAAAGGAAAACAACCCATGGGAGGTTCAGAGAATGACCATTGGCTTGGGATGTATTTTGGTTTGGAATTAATTTCACCTACCAGTGAAAATGCATTAGACATGACATGCCTTGGGTTTCTATATGCCTCTCGATAGGATGGATTTCTCATAACATAATTTTCAATTGGGAAATTCTATTGAAAATGTGATTTAATACTACCGAGAAGAATTTTTCAGAGAATGCCAACATGTAGAGGACCACCATGGTGGGTTACAACAAGGAGAATATTCTCTTTCTCCTTGGTCTTCTGGCCACATGGAGGGTTTCCAAGGCTCTCATCAGGATAAGGTCTCTTTAGATCAACAAAATTATCACCATGAATACATCCTTAATAATGAAGTGTCTCATGGGGACCTTCAAAATTACTACTAATACTCCCATAATTTCGTAATAGGAGGATATGATCCAGAAATGAGACAGATAAGCATCTGTGGGATTGAAGAACTCCAACATTAAGTAAAGCCTTATTTTTGATCAGATCTTTGTTTTCTAACCAAGTTGGATAATGGTTCTTCTTGGGTGGCTTCTAATAAGTTATTAGGGCCACTTGTTGCGAGAAGTGGTAATCGTTGGCTAGTGTTTGTTCCTACCTAAGAGTGGGCATTGGATTAGGAAAAATACCTCTTATTCGAGTGAGTGTATGTTCCAGATCTAATTGTACATATAATATGGAGGAGTTTTTACCATGACCCTCCTAGGCTAGAGAAGCGGTTTGTGTCTTTTCTAGGGGTTTATGCTAATGAACCACCCCATTTGTGGGGAAAAAGTTATGTGTTTGTCCTTAAGTAACTACTATCATCGCTGTGATGATTTCTTTGAATGTCTCTATGATGTGGGAAGTTATTTTCGTCTTCCCCTTCACCACAGATAAGATATTCTTGTTGAGTTCAGTGACTAGAATGAGAATATATTCCCATTATAGATCTGGAGTATGTGTATTCTTTTTCTCTTGTCCTCCCTTTCCTTCCAGTGGATATTGACATTACTTACATATGGGAGGAAAGAGTTGAGACTTCCTCTAACTTGTTTTTGGGACTTTATGACTAACTTCTTTGGGTACTGCTAGATGAGGCTACTTGAAGGCTTATTAAATGCTGGTATGTGTGTGTACCCAGTCATTGTTTTCCTCCAAAAAAGGTTGGAATACTTATTTCAGTGGTACTATATGTTTTTTCTAGAAATATTGGTGGGTGTTTGAAGGTGTATGTTCTTGCTTGTTGGCTACCACCATATTTGGTTAGAAGGATTCTTTGAATTCTATCAAATATATCTGCTGGTTGTCTATATGAACGCAGACGAATGTATGTTTCCGCTCATTTTTGGCCACCAAAAAGGGATAGTGGGATTTACTATAGGGGTAAAAGGTCTAAAAATTCTCCTTATTTTCCAGTTTTCATCCATGATGGGCCATCTGGCATTCTCGGGTTCGAGGGACCTGGGTTGGATAGCTAAAGACAACACCCTTATCATGATGTGGGTTAACAGATGCATGGAATTAGTAGTGGAGATTAATGGAAGGATCCCTTGAAATGGAACCATGCGTATCCTGTATGAGGCCTTACGTGGCCTCTTGATCCCCCTACCTGAAATATGGGAGGAACTGGTTGTGGTGTTTTTGGGATAAGCTCTAGAAATGGTTGTAGAAGGCAGTCATCTCCATTTACTTCATGACAACCGATAATCAGGGACTGGATAGTTGGTAGTGCTGGTTGAGATGGAAGCCCATTCAGATGGCCTCCATTGTTGAGATCGTATAGTTTTAACTATACTCTCAGAATAGTGAGTTTGAGAACCATTATTAAATATTCTGATTTAGCGATGACATCCCTTGCGCGGATGAGGATCTGATAAAAAAAACAATTATGGTTTCCATTGGTGAAAACATGAAAGATGACATTTGATTGAGGGGGGTTCTTGGAAGGAAGTGCCTATATATATATATTAATATCACAAAAAATGAACTGTTGTCAAAGTATTTTTCACATTTTAGTGAATACATTCTTAATTGATTTCCTTGTGTGGCCTCCATTTAGTTAAAAGAATAAGGTTCCTGATAGGTGGGTGACACTATCATATTGGTTAAGGATTAATTTTTGGTACACCATTTTTTGTTTCTGGTGGTAATTCATTTTTCATGCGGAACATAATTTTCTAACTGAGACTGATAAGTACATCCCTTTTATGAAAGGAAATTCTGTAATTAGTTCCCTTCATAATTCACATCTTGTTATGATTTTATATTGTCGAACAATTTCCAAATGGATTGTTCATGGAACCTGAAACACCGAGTGGTTCTATAACTTAAGGGACTTACTTCCAAAGGCAGGTACTCATTAGGTATTTTGACCAGCAATTTTTAAGAACACAGATTGGTCAAGATGATGGGTTTACTGGCTCATCACACCATTTTGTGGGGAATTATTTCCTACTCATAGACTCTCTCATAAATTTATGATATGTCCAAGAATCCTTCATTAATTCCCATGTATGATACATGCCAACCGAAGATTAGAATTAAAATACTAAAATGTTCAGATCATAGAATAATTTGTATGTATCTGAGGTTTATAATCAATAGAGATATATGTATGTATATGAGGTTCTCCATCATTGGTATCCTCTAATTTATTTCATATATGTAACACCCCAATATTCCATGGTACGCTTCTTTTTAAATAATTTAATAGCGTGTGGTGTACACAACATTGATTTCGATCACACCATGACCTATAAAAATAGTTGTTTAAAAATTATTTATGAGTATTAAACACATTCATATATTTTTTATATATCCCATATAATATTAAATATCATCTTATGTGTTTCTTAGACATAATATAAGGACAACTTTAATTTCAAAGAAAAAAGATGTAAAAAAAGTATTTCGGCCTTTCAATGGTGAACCCTTTTTAAATCAAATATTTGATATTATTATATATTCAATTTGATGAAATTTAATTTGTATTTAGAAGGAGGAAAAAAATATTTTTGAATTCATTTTCGGTAATTTTATAATAATTATCATATTTTTAGGAATAGTAAAAAATTAAAAAAATTTAATTGAAGACAACATTTTTAATTGAAATAATTTATTGTGTTAAATTATAAATTTGAGTTTTTTTGAAGTATAATTATATTATATTTTTATCATTTAATATAATTCTGGTCATTATAAGTAATTTCACATTTAATATGAACACAAACACATGTTAATATTTTGGTTGTTTTTACTTCTTAAAAACCTGTTTTGGGGTTTTTACAAGGAGAAGTAATTTTAAATAAATTTGTACGAATTTTGTTTTTTGAATTTTCAAAAATAGATTTCATATTTAGAATCATAATTTCTAAATTTTGTAAATAGGTTCCATTTATTTTTGGATATTATTAATAGTTACTTCAGTATTTATTTTTATTTTCCACTGTTAAAAGATAAATAGGGTAATTAAAGGTAAAAATAATATTATAATAATTTCTAATTACCCAAAAAATGTCCTAAATCTATTGTATAAGAATAATTCGTCCAAAATCACCCTTAGGTCTAAAATGTGATCATTTTAAGCCACTTGTGTTAGATTAGGACATTTGTTACATTTTATTTAAAGAAGTGATAAAAATACCATATTCAAATTTTAAAAACTAAACAATTTTTCACATAGGGTTATACATAAGATAAATTATACTATAATTATTCATTAAATATCTAAGATATTTATATACATAATATTATTATTTTTATAATTTTTAGACATTAAATAATTTAATTTAACTTTTACACCATGATGATGCAGTAATTGATTTATTAAAGAATGAGTAAAATAAATGATATTAATAATAACTAAATAAATATAATTTGAGTTAATTAATTACATAGAATAATTTTATAGATAACTTATTAATTATATTGAAACATTTTTAGTATTTTTTCGAAGTCATCATGTTTGTTTGAAATTTTTAAAAATGAAAATATTGAATAATAACAAAATGTGGATAAGTGATAGTTTAAAACAAATACTATTTTATTAAAGGACATAACAGTCATAAAAATATAAAGTTAGTCCAAATAACATTGATTTTGATAAAAATTTCATTATTTATCCACTCTAAGTTTTTTTTGTGAATTTATTGTAACTATATTAACCATATTGTAAAAAAATACAAGAAGACACGGTAAGAGTTAAAATGTTTAACTAACAGTTAATCCCCAAAGATAAGATTAGTTTCCTGAACTAAACATTTCTAAATATAATTGGATGAAATAATTTGACCAATCCTCATAATATAATTTTAAATAAATTACTTTATATCTATTAGAAAATGAATCTCAATTTATAATAAAGTAATATTTCAAGTTTTTACAAACATTCCCCTCGCCTCTCTTATAAAAAGGAAATTCTAATAGTATTTAATTCACACCTCCAAAGCCCTTTGGATCGACCAAAAACTACCCATTTCCACTCCCAATATCAATTAAATCATTATATAAGCTTTATTTTGGGAAAAAATTCATCCTATGGAGTTATTTTTTGCAAATCAAAAGGAGACACCCAGAAAGAGGTAATTGTTTTATCACCTCTTTCAAATTTCTTTTCTTCTTCTACAACCTCTTTCACTATGGTGGACATAAAAAACAATAATACTAGTACCATCCAAATTATGATATTTTATTATAATTATTGAACAACAATATTCCTCCTTTTACCCATCCTATAAATTACAATATCACCAAGTGTATGTACGTACGACTTACCGTCTCCACGCTGTGGTGTAAATTGATTTTCAAGTATCCTTTATATCTATGGGTATAAAGATGAATATAATGGATGTAAATAATAAATATAACATGATTTTTGTTTATTTAAATTTCATATACCATCCAATTCTATTCCATTTTACCATTAACAAAATGATATTCTCTCTTGTGCGTACGTACAACTAGCCATCAGCACGATGTGATGAGACTCATCTTTCAAGTCCACCACCTTATAATGATTAAAAAAATATATTATGAATATAATGAAATATATGATATAATAAGGCTATTGGAATAATATATATATGTCATTCTTTTACTTTAATTCAATACAATAAGAAAATGGAAACAACAATCATATGTACGTATGACCTACTAACACCTTGAATGGTGTATTAAATTTCATATATCTATATATTGTATAAATTTATATAATAAATATATTTAATATAAATATTATATTATACATCCTGAAAGTAATTAAAACATTATCTATATAATATGTTAAAAAATAACAAGTCCAAACACGTACGATAGACAAAGTGATTGTTACCCGAAATGTTGCATTAACTTAAAATTTCAAATAAATGGGTAATATAAAGTAATAAAAGAATCATATATGATATTTTATATCTTATGTTTATTCTAATATAAGTTAATAATATGTTTAATATCAATATACAGATGTTTCAAACATGCTTAGATATTATCAGACCTAAGGTAAGGGTTAATTTTACAATCTCATTGTTATTCGAGTTTGTTGATACGTAAGTATCTACTGGGACATCTTTATCATCCATGTCCATGTTTCAAAAAAAAAATCATAATGCATTTTACTATTAGCCTATGAATTTTTAATGTCAATTTTAGCAATTTTAGAATTTTTATAAAATGATTTGAAATGAATCGTTCGGATGTTTTCTAAATGAGGTAATTTATGACCTTTTTGGAAAATTAAGGAATGAATATTTTTTAATGTATAAAATGTGATTGGATGTTTTCAATCATTATGTTGGCTTAATATTTTTAATATTACCTTACAATATTACCTAGTTATTTTAAAAAATGTTTTATTTTAAAATTTCAGGGAATTTAAATTATTTCATGAAGAAACTGGTATTTTTTCAAAATGGATTATAGTTTATTTTCTTCCATATCAACAACCATTACTGGATATTATTCTTGATTGAAGAAAATTTTTTATAAAACAATATTCCATTTAGTATTTAATGAGTTATGATATTTTTTATTACGTATGTTCCATCTTTATACCATTCTTGGTTTATTGTTAAAGTGTTATAAATTCATATGTTTGTATTAATATGAAAATTTATGTTATTTTTCACCCTTTTCATATAAGGAATGAATTGGACTAAGTATGTGATGGGAGGGGACCACTATATCTCCTTGATTCATCAGTCATACTAATAAGATAAACTAGTGTCTTGGTATAAGGCCTTGATAAAATATTTTTGTATGGTCTTATAACAAGGCCGTCATATAGTGGTTATGTTGCCCAAAATTATGAATTCCCTCATTATGAGATTAGTTATTTATTTTACATGTGATTATTCGACTATTATAATATCCATCTGAATGTTTATATATAATTATTATATTTATTATTACTATATTATGCTGAATATTATGTCTAAAAGGCATGTATTTTAGTTTTATACATATCCATAAATGTTTGTTCTTATTTATGATAGCTTTCGTTATATTATTTATCCTTATTGAGCATCTGAACTCACCCATTTATTATGTTTTATTTTCCTAGGATTACTAGAAGTGTTTTATGATTAATATATATGGTAATTTTAGAGAAAGATTGGCGTTATAAAAGGATTATTTATGTTTTGTTTTATGTTAAAAATTATAATGTAATGTTCATTTATATAATCTATTTTCCAAGACAACTAAAATGATTGGAATTTTAGGAATTAAATCTTTTAAATCATTCCAATGTATTAAAGTAAATCACTGGCTCCGGGCATGTTGGGTTAGGGTGTTATAGTTGGTATCAGATGAAGTTTAAAAAAAAATTTGAAATATATTTAGAAAACATATATTAGGGATCAAAACCCAAGCATAGACATTGAGGATAAGTATAGAATGACAGCAAGATTTTTTTAAAGTTTGGATTACATGGATATTCAATGAAATGAATCCCTATCTAGAAACTACATGTGGACGTGGTTCTGGGATAGATGTTCCTAGGATTGATAACTCCGAAAAGGTGTTCTAGGTCGGCCTTTGGGTAACCTGGTACACAACAACATGGCTTAGTGTGCACCTGGTTTGATGTTCCTGAGGGATATGATTAAGATAATTTATATTTCCTTTAAAACCCATTAGAAAGGATTTATGATTAACTATTTCATGAAAGAAACCATTTTAATGGTTATTGATTAGATATGAATAATTTTTTTCAATTTATATTATGTATTTAATTTGTTTGGAATTATCCTTTATAATTTATAACCTAATATATTGTATGCTATTGTTTAGTAATGGTGCATAGTGGAAGAAATGGAAACTTTATCAATTCCTGCAATCCATGATGGGATTTCTATCCAAGGAAATATAATGATAGTTGAGATAGTGATTCAACTAATGATGAAAAACTTATAACCATATTAGGAAAACTACCATAGGTCATGAATAATAACCATACCAGTATGGAGAATCCTGATCCATAAAACAGAGGATGAGTGTTGGACCACTTCACGAGACAACAACCACCAACATTCAATGGGACTAATAATTCATTTTTAGCTGAATAACGGATAAGTTCATGGGGGATAACATTTCGAGATTTGGGAAGTAATGAAAGTGAAAAGGTGGTCATGGAAGTTTATAGTCTCTCAGAAGATGTGGATCAATGGTTTTCTTTAATTAGAAACACAATGGAGGATATTAAAGTAGAAAATATAGAATAGAGGAAGTTTAAAGAACATTTCCTAGAAAAATACATTCCTTGAGAACGACAAGATAATATGGAAAGGAAATTTATGATTCTTAGGAGAAAATAGGATGAGAATATTTCTATGTATTAGGATAACATGACAACGTTACCAAGGCATGCTACAGACTACATATGTAGCAAGATTGATCGATTCATTCATGGGTTATAGCTATTCCTCTGATGGGAATTAGTCTCACAATCATTGTCATCATATGAAGATATAGTTTCCTATTCTATCAATACAGAAAATAAATTCTCCAATTCTTATTATATTAAATAATGTAAGATAAAAATTGAATGGTGGATCAAGAGAAAACTAAAAGGAAAAAGTGATAGAATTATTTTACCTTATGTGATAATTATGAGAAGAAACACCCTTGTACATTCCTAAAATGAATGAGAGTTTGTTACAAATGGGGATAAAAAAGTCACTAGGCTCATTATTGTAATGGAAATAAAGAGGCCATGAAATGTTATAATTTTAAATATGTGGGGAATTTTTCAATTTATTATAAAAAGTATCATGGAAATATATCTCAGAAGAAGCTAATGAATAAAGGTCATGATTATGTTGTTACTATGGTCAAAGTGGAATAATTGACGTATTTGTGTTTTTGGATTTAATAATTATATTTTGGTGATAAGAAGAATGTAATATATATAAGTATTTTACTACATTACATTTATTCATTACGATTTTAATATGATAAAGGTAATCATATATTCAATATGTGACAATAAGAGCAATATTATGTTGTTAGGGGAATCTGATGTTACGATTGATTTTGGAAATTTAGGGACCATTTAGAGAGACTTTGGATAGAAGTATTTTGTATAAATGTAAAGGTTAGAATAGATTAATTTGAACTTTGGATAGTATTTTTTAAGGTTAAAAAATTTCTTATTTTTATTTTTGGAATGTTATAAAACAAAAGTTTTAGAAAAATAACAACATGCAGGTCGGGCAATAACCCATCGCGTTAGACAATGCTACATGAATCGAACCCATAACCGAAGTGCGCTAAGGATTTATCCTCTAACACTAGACTATAGTAAGTCCCTAGTTATTATAACATAGTATACTTTATTTAAATTGCATATGTTTATATTTGTAACATTATACGATTAAGATATGTATAATATTTTTGAATTTTATTATTCTCTAAAAAGAAAGATGTGTTTATGGTAGGAATTAGTTTAAGGATGAAACTCTACTTGTAAATTATTTATTCTTTTTTATTTTCATAGTTTATAAAGTAAATTAATTCCTCAACACCATGTAATGGATCTTGAAACCAAAAAATTCCATCCTAGTCTTATTTGTGATTAGTCAAATGGTCACTTGGATCATATAAGATTTATATCTTTGTGATTGTTAACTTTTTCGTGATCATGTTATATTTCACTCTACATCAGTAAATGATGGTTATATATTATATTCATGTCCATGTTTTTCTACATGGAACCTAGTAGGTGTTATTTCTAGTAACCTTCATACTTCCATTTTGTTATTTTAAAATACAGGTCTCATTAATCCATTTTTCAATGTTTGATTTCAAAAATGATATTTTGAAATGTCAATCCCCTAGTTTTAAATCCCAATTTTAAATTTTGAGGATAAAATTAATATAATTAAGGGATAATGTAAAACCCCAAGCTTCAATGGTAAACTTCCTTTCAAATAAATCAATAGTGTGTGATGTACACAACACAGAGTTCAAGCACACCATGTCTTATCAAACATGAAATTTAATAAGTTGTTAAGAAAAGTATTAAACACAAATAGAATTGTATATATATCCTATTTAAATTTAACATTAATATTATGTTTTACTTAGACATAATATAATGACAAATTAAATTTTTTATACAAAAAAAGTATTAAAAAAAAGAAGTTTTTTCATGATTTTAAAAGAGAAACTTTATTAAATCCAATATTTGACACTATTATATATTCAATTTGACAAAATAAAATTCTTCTTTTGAATAAGGACATAAAAATTTAGTTTTGATAATTTTTTGGTACTTTTCTGAAAACTTTCATGTTTTGAAGAATAATGAAAAATACTAAATTATAACTGAAAACAAATTTTTTAATAGAAATAATATATAGTGTTAATTAATATATTAGAGTGATTTTAAAGTATAATTAGATTATATTTTTATCACTTAATATAATTTAGGGCATTGTATGAAATTTCACCTTTAAATTGCACATATATACATTTCATTCTTTTGATAGTTTTTACTTATCGAGAACCCTCTTTCGTGTTTTGACAATGAGAATTAATTTTATATTAATTTCTAGTAATTCTGTATTTATAATTAGTAAAAATGGATTCCATAATGTTAATAATAAGATCGAAATTGTTAGAAATGTACCTTTTATTTTTTGTCATTAGGAATACTAACTTTAGTAATTATTTTAATTTACTATGGTTAAAAGGTAAATATGGTAATTAAAGTTAGAAATAATATTATAACAATATAAAATTACCCAAATTCATTTCCTAATTCTATTGTATAAGTATATTTAGTCCCAAATCACCCTTAGGATGAATATTTTATTCTTTTATACCACTTGTGTATGATTAGTACATTTATTAAATTTTATTTAAAGAAGAGTTAAAAATGTAATATTTAAATTTTAAAAATTAAACCATCATTATTATACGGTTATACAAAAAGATAAATTATACTATAAATATTAATTATTAATATAAGATATTTATTTACATAATCATGTTTTTTTAAATTAACTGTTAAAAAATTAAAATTAATTTTGACCCCATGGTGATGGAGTAATTGATTTATTAATAGAATTATAAAATAAAATAATAAATAATATTGAAATATATATTTTTTGAATTAATTCATGACATAAACTAATTTTAAGTACATATTATACATATTAGGTATATATTGGATGTATTGATTTGAAGTTATCCTGTAGGTTCAATATTCTAAAAATGAAAATATTTAATAGTAACAAAATTGACATAAATGGTATTTTAAAATAAATACTATTTTTAATGATTTAAAAGTAATAAATATATATAGTTAGTAAAAATAAATTTTATAGAGATTCAAATTTCATAAATTACCCACTTTATGTTCGTTTGGTAATGTATAGTCACTATATTAACCATGTATTATAAAAATAGAAGAAGACATGGTGAGCATTTAAAATGTTTCACTAAGGGTTAATCCCAAAAGGTAAGGTTAATTTTAGGAAATAAACATGTCTAAAAATATTTTTTGAGAGGATTTTTACCCACAATAATATTATCCTATAATTAATTTACTTTTTTAGTAATTAAAACTGAAAATCATTTTATAATAAATTAATATTTCAATATTTTCCTAAACTGAACCTCACCTCTCTTATAAAAAAACCTCCCCTTATATTTACTTCACACCTCCAAATCCCTTTGCCTCTGCCAAAAAATTCCCATTGACTCTCCCAAAACCTATCATAACATTCTGGATACTTTACATAGGTCATAAATTCATCATACGAAGTCCTTTTGTGAAAATCAAAAAGAGACACTCGAAAAGAGGTAATTGTCATATCTCTTATTTCAAAGTTATTTTCTTATTCTAATTAATATTTCTATATGGTTTACATTATAAAATAATAAATCAAGTACCTTACACATTATTATATTTTATAATAATAACAGGACAACCATATTCCTCCTTCTACCCATCCTATGGAAAACATTATCATAATGTGTGTGTATAACTTACCGTCGTCACACCGTGGTGTAAATTATTCTTCGTGTAAACCTTATATTAATGGGTATAACTATGAATATAATGGATGTAAATAATAAAAATCACATTAAATTTTTTCTATTAAATTCACATACCATACAATTCCAAACCATTTTACCATTAAGGGAATGATATCGTTGCTCGTGTGTACGTATGGCTTATCGTCTCTAAGACGCAATGAGACTCATATTCCACAACTACCATCCAAGAATGAATATAAAAATATATATTTTATTCATAATTATGAATTATATAAAAAATAATGATAATGGAATAACATATATATATATATATATGTTAGTCACTTACTATAATTCAATATGATAAGAAAACTGAAACAACATTCATGCATACGTACGACCTACAGTCTCTCTGAATAGTGTATTCTATTTCATATATATATATATATATTATATATTTATATTATGAATATAATTTATATATAAATTATATTATACATTCTAGAATTAAATAAATCATTATCTAGGTTATATGATAAAGAATAACAGGTCAAAACATGTACGATAAACAAAATGATTTTTACCCAAAATGTTGCATTAACAAGGAATTACTAATAAATGGGAAATATAAATTCATTAAAGAATAATATATGATATAATAAATATTATTATTTTTATGATATTAGTTAATAATTTGTTAAAAAACATTATACATTATATTTAGGAATGTAGGGAGAATATTAGAACTATGGTAAGGGTTAATTCCACAATCTCATTATTATTTGAGATTGTTGATACATAAGTATCTATAGGGACATCTTTATCATCCACATCTTGGTTTCTAAAAATGATTTTATAAAATAATTTTCTATTATTTTATTGATTTATAATTCATTTTACCCATGTTTTACTTTTTATAAAAAATTTTGAACGGAATCCTTCGGTCATTTTCTAAACAAGGTGCTTTATGACCTTTTTGACAAATTATGGAAGGATTATTTACCTTTTACGGCCTGAGTGGTTATTGCCATTTTATTTTCTTAGAATATTTAATATTCAATTAAAATATTACAAGGTTATTTTCCAAGGAAATGTATCATTTTAAAATTACTAGGCTTTTAAATGATTTTATGAAAATAACAATATTTATGTCATAGAGTTTTTCTGATTATTTTCATCCATGTCAACATACATTGTTGGATACTATACTTAATTTAGGATGAATTATTATAAAAAATTATCCACTTTTTTATAGAATGAGTTATGATATGTTTGACTATGGATGTTCTATTTTTATACCATTTATGGTTTATGGTTAAATTTTAAAAATTTACTATGCCCGCTTTAATACGAATGGTTATGTTACATATCAACTTATTGATACAATGAATGGATTTGACTTAATAAGTGACGATCAGGGCCTACTATATCCTCTCGATGCATCAGTAGGTCTAATGAGAAAAACATGTTTATTGAAATAAGTCATTTATAGAATATTTTTGTACGGTCCTATCATAACAACTTGACGTAGTGGTTATGATTTTTGGAATTATTCATTCCCTTGTTCTACGACTTGTTATTGATTTTACATGTGATTATACAACTAGAAGAATATCCATATGAATGTTTAAATAGAATTATTCAAATTTTTTGCCTTATTATTCGGAATATTTTGTTTAAAAGGAATTTGTTTTTGTTTTATACCTTTCTTTAAAAGTTTATGCTTATTTATGATATCTTCCTCTATATTGTTTACCCTTAAAAAGAATTTGAGATCACCCCTTTCTTATTTTTTATTTTCCAAGGATGCCTAAAAGTGCTTTATGATTGATATCAAGGGTTATTCTAGGGGAATAATAGAATTATCAATGAATTAGTTATGTTGTGTTTTATTTTAAAAAGTTTAATGTAATGTTCATGTATATAATATATTTTCCAAAAAAGCTAAACTGATCGGTCCTTTGGGTCTCGATTCCTTATAATTATGTCAATGTCTAAAAATAATGAACCGACTACAGGCTTCTTGGTTCAGGGAGTTAAAATAGTGATTCATTGGTCCTTATTATAATGATATTGATTTTCTACCCACACAGTGGGGGACTCAAGAGTTTATTGGCATCCATAGAGACAAAGGTCACTCTGGAGTTTATCTTCATCTAGGGAGACCTGATTGGTTTTGATGTTTGGATTAGACCAATTGATGGGATTTCTATGTATCCTTATGAATAGAATCATAACGCATGTATTTTGGTGCCACTTAATGGGAAACATCATACCTTTTAAGTTAATGTGATGAGTAACAAATAATAAAATTTAATGTCATATAGAAAGGACTTCTAGGAAGATGGTTTCAAGTCAAGGATTTGTGTGGGAAATATGCTTAAGCACCCCATGAAAACGGATAGAGGTGTGGATTCACAGGTTAAAATAGATCCTACTAAGAATGTGGACCAATAAAGGATATCATTGATTTGGGTTGTTGGGCATGGGTCTCAAGGAGGCTTCATAGGTATCTCATTGGGATGGGAATCAAATCCCATGTAGTTTATCCAATCTCATAGGGGAGTATTGCCCTTTGAGTGGATTATATTGGGGATTATTCTTGAAGAGGATGCACTTATTAAATTAACTATGAGGGATTTATTAACTCATGGTGGTTTGGGGGTATAAATAATGGATTACTCCTAAGAAGGATGATCATATTAAGAGAATTATGATTGGGGATTATTCCTAATGAGGATGCCCATTGATCTCAATCATCTGGTAGGAATCCTACATATCATAGTCATAGAAGGAATCAGTGTTCTCATAGGTCAATATTTCTAGTGGATCATGTGGGTGTCATGATCATCACTAACATCTAATCCCACACGAGTCATCCTTGAAATGAGAAACAATCGGAAGCGAATGATTCCAAAAACCAGACATGTTTCATCCTTCACTAGTGGAAGAGGCTGAGGCTACGATGGAATTGGTTGTGGCTATGGTGTATGTGGTTGGGGATACAACACATCCCTCTTCTCACTTTACATTGGAAATGAGTCCATAGTGAGGAATGAATGAAGTTGATGGAAAATGTGGTAGAGATGAGCATGAATTCTACCCTCTATATGAATGGATAGGGGCTTACTCCAAGAGGGATACCCTTAAATTAGTTTCTCAATGTGAGGAAGATATCACTCAATGTTGAATGGACAATTAAGTGTGATCCCTACCCTCCCTACTGATAATTGGAGTCTTTGGGTATCAAAGATGAGAAGGGATAGGCATGGTCCTACCTCAGTATCCCTAACTAGGAAATCTTCAACACTATCCCTAGGTTAAGGGTCATTATGACCATAGATATACAAATATAATGATTCCATGAGGATCCTAACCCTCTGGTTGGACATGTACAGGAAACCTTTGAGTGTAGAAATACAAATCCAAATTGGGGAAACTCTTACATTCTTTTCCCCATGTTTTTTTAAAATTAGGAGGACTATATGGAGGTTTTGACAATGTCCCTTTAAGAAAAGAGAGCCAAAGAAAGGTAGGACTTTCTATGAGTGGCTTTTAGGGAGGCCACATGAGTGGATCATGTAGGATAGTGATTAGGGTGTACCAAGGATACTCATACAAGAGGTGCTATGTGATAGTAGGACTAGGTGAATTGGAAAAACATTCTCTATGGTCCACTTGGGAAACTACACTTGGTCGATACATTTCTCAAGCCTTTATGTGTCTCCATATTTTTCCCTATATGTGTGTCTCAAAAGTCCTTGGTCATGGAAGGGAACCTCACACTTGTAATCAATGATTAGGGGTTGGTAGAATTCATCATGTATGTGTTGTATAATTTAAGCACTAAGTGGAAATAAGTTCCACCATCCCCATTTTCTTTCCATGTTATTAGGTGTTAGAAAACAACCTAGATGGTTTTAGAGGGCTTGAGTGATGTACGAGGGTGATCAGAAAAGCAATCAACCTTCAAGAAAATTCATCCATACAAATGTGGAGCCCAAGGGTCTTATTTTAAAGAGTGTATGGGACCTTGGGTAAAGGTTCCTTTTAGAGCATGTGTCATGCACAGGTGTCTCACATAAGTAGGTTGTGAAAGGCCTTATGCACCAATGTTGTTTGGGGATAACTTGGGAAAACCACTATTTTTGGTCCATGAGATTCTTGGATTTAAAGATCTATATTTCTTTTTATTTTTATAGATTATTTTCACTTGTTTAATTTTCCTCTATGTTAATAAAATATATTGTCAACAATGAAAAATAAATAAATCTATAAATGTAATATATTACTTACCGTTCTTTCATTTCACCGTCAATAAAATTGAAACCATGTTCATGCATATGTAAGACCTACCATCTCAATGAATCGTGTAACAAATTTTCTATCACATTAATTTATTGATTTCTATATAAAAATATAGTGAATATATATGATAAAAATATCATGGTTGAAATCCTAGATTTGATACCACTATTATAAAAGTAAAAACACCAAAAACACCAAACCAAAACATACTTGGAAAATAATGCAGTTTTTACCCAAAAAATTATTTAAATATGGAATTATTAATTAGTGGGTAATAAACGTTTGTCAGTAAATAATATATGGTATGATACATATGAGTATGGTTCTATAAAATTTGTATAATAAAAATATATTTATTATAAAATAGTTTCAAACTTGTACGGAGAAAGCTGATACATAAGGTAAGAAACATTCATATCACATTTATTTATTTGGGACATATGCATTGTACACCACATGTTTCCTTTGTGTAGTTTATATAATACCTATGAAAGTATTTTATTATTATCATCATTAAAATTATGAGATTTACATATCCATATAATTTATTTTCCTCATGAAATATCTCTAATGATCTTTAAAAATAAATTTCTCTCTATGATGAAATCCTATGATATTATATAATATTTAATAGGGACAGGATCCAAGGATTCCATACTTAATATTTCTCTTGATGGTTTATGTATATGATAAAAAGGTGTTTTTGAAAACCTTTTCTTTTCTAGGGTTTATACTATGATAACATTTTTATGACAACCATTTCTTTTCATGAGTTTTGACATGATGAATATTTTATCATCTTATTCCATACATATTTATTGTTTTATCTGATGGTTGTTACAGTATAACCCGGGAAGGTGGTTATGTCATAACCTAGGATGGTTGTTACATAATTACTAAGGACGGTGGTTACATTAAAACCGTGGATTGTGGGTATATTATAACCAAGGAAGGTGGCCAAAATATACAATGATTGGTGAGATATATATATCTATCCAATGTATTGGGTAATTATTTACATCTAATGAGATAAACAAGACTGAAATAGATATTTAACCTGGTGCAGTAATGGACTTTGTCCACTATGATAGTATTTGGAGTGAACCATGACTACTATGATGGTGTTTTGAGTGAACCCATTTAACTATAATAGTTTTGGTAATCTTACATAAATATTAAGGAAATTATTTTATTTTATAATCTATATGAAAAAATCTAATCATTTGTCCAATATTATTCTCTACTTCTTCATGTTCTCTGATTCCATTATTATTCTTGTCTTATGAACTACACAAATTTATTCCATGAATCATGTTAATTATCTATGATATGCAGGGTATTGTTTTAAAAAGTTATTTTCTAGTTATTATACCCTTGAACTTAATTTATGTTGATATATCACATTTTTACAAATACTCAGCATCCTAGATCACTCTTTCTTATGTTTTTCTTCCCCACGTTTTGAAGAAAGGTATTTTGTATGATATGCATATGAAAGTGTGTTTGTTATAGGAAAAATATTGGGAGATGATATAGTTCACCATTAAACCAATTTTAATGTATCAATGTTTTTAAAGGAACTAGACCTAAATTATTCTGTTGTGGATCATTATTTTCTTTAATAAATATCCATGTATTAAGATTTAATATCTTTAGACCAGAATTTTGGGTCATTAAATTATGTCATAAACGTCTTGACCATATGAGACATCCATATTTGGAAGATATGATGAAATTTGATGTAGTAAAAGATATCCCTAATCAATCACATAATCATACTATCATGGGTGATTCTTGGCATCTAGGTAATATCACTCAATAATAATTACAAGGAAAAAGAACAAAGGTCAAAAAGTGAGCTTGAACATGTATATATTTATACCTATAGAGATATATCCAATGATATATCATTTTGAATAGATATTATATTATTTTAATTGATATTTTTAGTAGTATGTAACTTATTGTGGTAATTACTCATGTGTATGGGTGTTCTGTTGCATCACTAAAGATCACTGGGAATTTGAAAAAATTACATGGATAGAAAATTTTGAAGATGTTAACCGATAATGGAATGGTGTTTGCATAATTAATGGTATGGGAATATATCCAAAATCAGGGAATGAGGCACTATGTTTTAGTATAGATAAATATATAGTAGAATAGTGTAGTTAAAGGAGAAAATGGACCATTAAAAACATGGAAAAAATGAATCTTATTAAAAAGGAACTTTGATAATGTTTAGGATGGAAACTATCGTAACATTGGAATACATTTATAACAGATGTTTTTTCTTTGTCCAACAGTATAAAAGAATCCATATGAGATGTGGTATGAAAGGAATTTCAAAATTTAGTACATTTTAATCATCATAATTATGTGTTTTATTCTCAATGAGGAGAAACATATGAAATTTTAATTCCATGGAGATTAAGGGATAGTTATTAGATACCTAGGAAAACGAAAAGCATATGAATTATTCAATAACTAGATAGAAATTTTTTTTAGATCTATGACGTCAATGTGGTGAATATATAATAAAATAATTAAATAATTAGTAATTAATTTCATAAAGTTAGTGATTAAGAGATGAGAAACTCAGGGAGAGTGTAAGTGCCCAAAATCGATTTAGAGGATGATACTGATGATAAATATGATGTTTTCATATTGGTATCGATATAGAAACCAATGATCTGAGATGAAATTGATAGGTTGGGAATCATATATTATTAGACAATCCTAGTTTGGATGATGATAATGAGGTATCTATAATAAATATATTTTCAATCGGAAGGAGATGAAAAAGTTTATTAAACATGAATAAAAATATTAGAATTTGGTATAAATGATGAATGAATGGCATGGAAAAATTAATAAGAATCAGACATGGGAGATTTTTTCAAGGATAAAAGACAATAATTTCATTAGATCTAAATATTTATTCTATAATAAACTAAATAAATATGTATTGGTGATTTGGAAAAAAGAATGACTAGTGTGAACGAGTTACTCCAAGATCATGGGAATCAATGTTGACGAGGCATTTCACTGGTGTCAATGATAGACACAATTAGACTATTTTTATACATAATACTACAAAATAAAATTAATTTTGTTTCTATAAATACTTAATTTGTAAGTGTAATCTTGTAGGAAGAGGTACAAAATGAATATATAGATGGTTATACATTCCCTGAAGATAAAAAGATTCAAATTAAAGTGGGCTCTCTATAAGATGAATCAATCACCATGAGTTTGGTTTTCTAGAATGGATTAATACTTGATAAAGCTTATTTATTAGTATAGTGGAGTTGATTTAATTCTATATGTCTATAATTAGAGTTATCTAAGGATGATGGTGCTAGTATATATCATCAAAATAATTTTTTGTCGATCGAAAAAATAATTCTGAAATTTTTTACTATGCTCAGGAAGAATGAGTTTGAAATGACAATAATTGGTGAGAAGATGTTTTTATATGTTTTTTAGGAGACATAAGAAGAAAAGACTCATTTATCTCTCAATATAAATATTCCAAGGAGGTTATGAGAATATTATTAATTGAGTATTCAAAGAAGATGATAATTCTAGTCTCCCACCAGATGAAATTATTATGGGATGAAGAAGGGAAACTAGATAATGTTACATAATAAAGGCTTATCATTGAAAGAATATTTTTTTTAATAGAAGAAAAACCAGATATTATTTTTCCCACCTGCTAGGTGAAATGGTTTTAATGCATTTTAAATTAAATAAAAATAATTTATTTGTAAATAATACCATGATATATCAAACAAACAATGGATTTCATATTTTTGAACAATGAATAATTAGAATGTGAGTTTTTAGAGTATACATATTCTAATATGGTCAGTATAGTAGATGATAATAATTCAAATTTCAAATGTTCTTTCTTTCGTGGAATAATTTTTATTTTTTTGATTACTAAGAAACAAGACTATATTTATCTAAGAATTGCTAAATCTGAATATGGTTTAGTCACTCAAGATTGCACCCAATTTCAATGGATGAAGTAGAAACATAAATATAGTTGGTTCCAAGTGATGAATCTGATTAGAATGAATTATAATTATTAATTTACTATAAATATTAGTCAAAATACTAGCCATCCTTAAAGGATGAAACATATAGAAATAAAATATCAACTTATCAAAGAAAAAGTGGAACCTGGATTGGGGATACTGGAGTTGGTACAAAGTAAAATATAAGTATAATATATCTAAAAAAGTACCTCCATAATGAATAATTTGGATTATATCATATATCTATTAGATTCTAATCAAATCCCCACACTTAGGCAGTGTAGATGGAGAACCCCAAATCCCTAGGGTAGGGTGTGTTTTTCTAAATGTGTTGATATATTTTCTTTTCCCAAATTTTAAATGAAATTTATGGAATTTTGGGTTCATTTAAAAAGGTATAGAAACCTATTGATGAAGGAGGAAAGGTTTTTAATATGGGAGAAATGGAAAATGGAGAGCTTAATGTCAAGTGATGATGAAATTTTTATTTCAACGAATATATATCATGGAAGGATAAATTATTGATTTATAAGGAATGAATTTAGGACATATGGTTCTAAAAGAGGTATTCCTATGTTCTTCTTAATTCAATAATTTACAATAATTTTTATCGATCAATAAAAAAATTTAGTATCAAATTTAAAGATTAATTGGTATCAATTCAATAGTTGGCATGGAAAAAGTTTTAATATGTGTTTCATGAATGAAGTGTTCCATTGATGATATATTTCATGTTATTATTTATAATGATGGTTGTGTCTCATTTTATCTTAGAGTACACATTGATTATGTCTTTTATTTCTATTTAATGTAATAAAGTGAAAGTGGTTCTTAGAGAAAAAGGTTCATGAGTGTTTTTCAATAGAACATTATAGTGGTTTTAATGTGTTTCCAATAAACTGAAATGGGGATATTTTTGGGAAAAATCCATCTTGATGACTTTTTATTGTTCATATTTTATTTTTGTTGAAGGAAAGTGTTGATAATGTGCTTCTGATTTCATTTTTTGGTTCTCAGAATTAGTTGGTTTAAAACAATGTTTTTAAATTTTTTATGATTAACAATTTAGAGGTTAAAAGTGGTTTTTTTTGAAAAGGAACATTTCTAGTGAAGTACAATATAAAGACTATAGTTGATAATGTTGAATGTGAGTTCATGTTCATAGAATAAATTATGAAATTTTTTTTCTAGAAGATTATACAGTCGAAGAACACAACCCATGTGATTGATTACATGAACTATGAGGTAATTATATAGAGCAATTAATGAAACATGCAGTTATAAGGATGAATAGAGTACATGGTATTAAATAATAATGGACTACATGATAATTTGAGGGATAATTATATGTCACTTTGAAGGTTATGTTTCAAACCATGGTGTCAGTATATACATAGTGTGGCCACGTTTGTAGTATGAGGTGAAATGATGAAGTGGATGGGTTAAACTAAAGGTATGAATAATAATGGTTATTAGTGGATTTTAGGTGAGTTTTCATATAAGAGGACCCATAATCACATCATTAGATAGTTAATTCAATTAAAAAATAATTTTTATTAGAGGAGTTAAGCTATGTCTAAATGGGTTTCCATTAAGTGAATGATTACAAAAGGGATATTATGAATGATTTGTCTATGAAGTTAGTAGTTATGGTGAATAAAAGTACATGAATTTAATTTATGATGAGAATCTCATGAGTTGTTAATGTTTGAGTTTTTGAAGGGGGTTTTTAGGTTATTATTCAACTAAAAATGGATGTCCATGTTTGAAAAGTGGAGTATATGGTGAGTGAAAACCATAAGCATAGAGTTAATAGTTTACAATGTTCCATGAATTCACCTCTTTAAAATAAATTTTTTTGATTAATAAAGAGTTTTCACAGAGAGAACTAATGAATTAAAGTGAATTTCATCTCTCATGTAAAAAATATCTTCATAACACACTCCAATACATTTAATCCAAATTTGAAGTTATTCAGAACAACAGAAGAATATTATAGAGGATCAATGTGTTCACTTCATTTGAGAAAGTAGAGAGTTATCAATTGTGAGTAATTGTGAACCCATGGGGGGAAATGAGTCCACATAATACATTATAATAGTTATAGTCTATAGTGTATTAGGTATATTGGAATATATCCCATGTATTCTCATTAGACTACATGATTAGGGTAATACAAGAAAAATTACAGTAACTCATGAATTTTTTAATTTCTCCATAAATATATCATTAAAAGAATTATAGATACGTTATTTGTTTATAAATAAAGAATATCAATGGGTTGGTTTTATCAATCCACCATACTCATATTCACCACAACATGGGTGTTTAACCTAGTGAGGCTATAGAGAATTGGTATTTATAATTTCCTCATGATCAAACATTTGCAACATGCCATGCATGCGATATTGAATTCACTGTATGGATATATTATATATAAAAACATACATTATTTAAATTGTACTTTCATCAACTCTATGAATATCAACATACCAAGAATTCACAAGGAAACTCTTTGTAAAAAATTTCTTGATTCTCACTACCTTTGTGAAGCTCCAACCATAAGAAAACTACCAAATTCATCCCAAGTATATAATTTCTTCAGGAACTATAAAACATTTTTGAAGATCACCTATTTCACGAAGCTCATCTATCCCTCACATAGAAAACTCATTTTAATAATATAAAACACTTATACAATGGTCACTTAACCTTCGTTAAGAACAAAAAATTCGTGAATATCACTTACCTTCACAAAGCTCAACACTATTGGGCATATTTTTATAGCCTTCACAAAGAATCATTATTCATGAAATTATATTCATGAAAAACCTTTGAGAATCACCATTGAGAATTAGGATCCAATGAATATTGGTTAAGTCCCACATGACATTTTTTAAGGGGGTAGTGGCATATTTATAGGCATTTCATCCCGTTCTAGAATATTCCATCCATTTCATAACCTTTTTGTGAATATCTCCCATATCATTCGTGATTCTAATTATTTTGGTGAAGCTGAAGGGAAATTTATCATTAGATTATATTCTCATATTCATGGAGATGTACTATTTTTCATTTCACATTTGCAATGCACCCATATCATAGTCAAGGAGACATACTGTTGTTCATCATGTATTCATGATGGTCACCACCTTCCCAAAACCCAACCTTCATGACAATGAACTCCTTTACAAATATCCATACCTTCATAAAAACCCAATCTTCATGAAACTCATTCGTTTCCCATATTTTTACGAGGCATTCATGGAAATCCATATTTTGTGATGTTTGAGCCAACCTCCCAATATTCACTCCAAAAATTTGGCAAATACTAGGATACACCATCACCTTGTATATAGAAATTTTATGTACATATTCTAGGGAATCCATTCCTTTATTTAGGATTTTTTTCAGCATACCTTTTTAAAAATATCTTTGGAACACCAAAAAAACAACATAAACCTATTTATTCAACAAACACAATCAACCTAAAAAACACTAAAATGTTACCTTGAGAGAGATTTTCCGAAAAATATAACTCTTTGAGTTTGTTATTACTCTTCACATTTTAATACATCATTAAATATTATTCAGTCTTATATATTCATTATATGCATTCAATTCAGATAGTGATCAATGATTTCCCCAATACATACTCTATGCCCACATGAACAATGCTCTACTTTTGAAAAAGGGTATCATTCAATGTTCATAAATGAATCAGTCCATTCCAAAAACCACTCAAATGATTTCATCACAAACCACATAAATCATGATATATAACCATTTCTTGACCATATTTATCATCATAAAATTTAAAACTCCTCCTATCAGCTTCTCCCCAATATTTATTGAGACATTTTCTTCCCTTTTTAAAACAAGAATTTCACCCACTTTTTCAAAGAAACTAAAGGTTATATTGTTGTGGTTCAAAATATGGTAAATAACAAAAACCATGACATTACCGAAAAATACATCATTCCTATTGGAGAGAGGGTCCCACATCCACACACTTTTATGTGTTGGGTGTCAGCTAAACTCTATGAGCTAGTTGATGACAATAAATGCTTCTTTGGGTAAGGCCTTTATCAAAATGTCCATGTCCTATAGTTCTATTGGAACATACTCCACATTCAAAATCCATTTCTCCACATTCTATTTGATAAAATGACAATTGATTTCAGTTTCCTTTTCTCCTGAGTGAAAGACAAAAAATTTTCAAAAATTTATAGCACTTAAACAGTCATAATGGATTCTGACAAGAGACTTCACTAGAACTCCAATATAATCAATCTAATATATCAACTGAAATAACTAACTAAAAAATTGTGTAGATTAAATATATTTAGATTCTATGGTGGTCAAATAAATTCAATCTTGTTTCCTTTTTATCCCATAAATACACAATCCATAATAATGGAATGCACCACCAAAAATTTATTTTCTATCATTTGATGAACTCTCCAAATCTATATCTGTATATCCCAATAACTCTTGTTGATATTTTTCATTATAGAACAAAATTAAATCCAATATCCCCTTTATACACTAAAGTATTACTTTTTAATTCAAATATGTGTATTTCTTTGTGGTTACATTGATACCTTTATTCATGGTATATTGAAAAGACAATACATGGACTTGTAGAATTCATGTATAATAGGCCGCCAATGATTTTCCTATATTCATTGACATTAACTACATTTCTATCATCACCCCCAAAAAATTTCATTCGGGTACGCACAAGAGTCATCATGTTCTTGTAATTTTCCATTCCAAGTCTTCTCAAAACATCCTTGGCATATTTAGTATAAAAAATGAATGTTCTATTATTTCCTTGTGTCACCTGTTAACTAAAGAAAAACAGGAGTTCACCAATCATTGACATTTATAAATCACATTTTATAAAATTTGATAACATTTTACATTTTTTTGTTTGATCCACTAAAAATTATGTCATCGACATACACCAACACAATAATCCTCTGATTATTGTTATTGTTGTCATATAGTTTGTAATCAACTCAACAATAATGAAAACCAAACTTCTTAACAAAAATTTATAGTCTTGAGTACCACGAACATTGTTCATTATTCAACAGATATAGTGCCTTATTTTGCCAAAAAAACTGTTTTCTCATCCTCTTGAATGAGAAAAATATATATATTCTCAATATAAACTTTTACTTCCAGAACCACATTAATAAACACCGATTTGGCATCCATATGAAAAACATTGAACCTTTTTAGCACTACTATGGCCAAGAATAATTTGATTATCTCTAGACACATAATATGTTAAAAAAATTCATCAATATCAATACCCTCTATCTGGGAGTACCCTCTACAAACAAATTATGAATTGTTTCAAATGACAGTTCCATATTATTTCATCTTTCCATGAAAGAGACATTCGGTCCCAATGAAATTTTTATCTGTTGGTCTCAATAAATTACCCCATGTTTGATTCATATATATTTGATCAATCACTTCATTCATATCCTAAACATAGTTTTCACCTCTAGGTACCACCGCAAAAAATTTAGGGTTTACATCTGATGAGAATGATGCATGATGTAGGGTTCTTCATCCTCTTTATCTTCTCTAGAGTCATTTGTTCACCGATTATATTATATATATCAATTTTTCCTCAACTCATTGTATTTGGGAAGATAATGATTTATGTTCATCATTTTCATTATTTGAATATTCATCTGAATTAGCCTCAATAACTAGATGTACCCCTGATATTCTTATTTATTTATCACTGTCCTCTAGAAACTGATCATGTATTTGCTAAATATTCTTCTCATTATATAATATAGTTACATCATTACATTAATCTAACATTCCTTAATTATTATGGAAAAATTTATATTATTTTTCTATTCTTGAGTATCCATGAAATGTCCCTTCATCAGCATGAGATTCGTACTTCTTGTGTTTCCCATTATTGAGAATGAAACACTTACTTCTAAAGAATCAAAAGTAATTAATCGTTGCGTTTTTTCAAAAACATAGCTCATATAGATCCTTCTCTAATTTTAGACATAAAAAATAATTATTAGATTTCTAGACTGATGGAATCACTTCTTCATTAAAAAACTCTTATTGACATTCTTTCTCAATGAGCACTATTATTTCCCTATTATTGATAATCCAATTTTCTTCTCTTAAAAAATCGATTTTGTCATGGATTTATTACAACTAAAACTTTCTACCATAACCAATGTTTTTTGATATAATCCTCCACTAGGAAATTTTCGAACTCTGATACATTATATTTTTGGATCTTTTGGATTTTTTTTGACATATCAACTTTTCAAATTCCCTTATATAACTATTTATGATATTCAAGACATCAGACTTCTAGGTAAAAACTAAAACCCATTCCGTTCAACTAAAATCATCAATGAATAGAACATAATTTCTCCTCCCATCAATAGAACTTTATGAAATAGTTATGTTCCCATAAATATTCACTAACTGAAGAACATTTATTGACCTCTCCTCATTTTACCTATATTTCTTTCGAATGATCTTCCATTGTTTAAAAAAATCCAATGTATGGGTTTGATCATGAGATTAACTAGAGTGGTCACTTGATGCATCACATTTAATCATATCTTATAATGATTTTGGGATTAATTTACCATTGTTTTTATGCCATAACCTATTTTCATCTTCTTTGGACAAGAAGAATATTTGTACTTCTCCCCTAGAAAGGTATATATTCCCCTTCATGTGATCTCCTTGAAAAAAATATACTTTTTTATTTAATGATACATAATTTATTTGAAAATATTATGACATTTCCCAAGTCACAAAATTGGAAAATACTTAGAATGTTGTGACTGATATTTTCAATAACCAAGTCAATTAATATTCTTTTGTGTTTTTCTGCAAAATTTTCTTTTCCTGAACTAATAATTTTATAGACTTAATCATTACCTTATCGTAAAATTCATTCCTTATTATATCTGTGTCGAAAAACTAGTTCCTTATTTTCTATCATATGGGAGGTGCATCCACTATAAATTATCCATACACTATTGTGATATAATGATTGGAAATAAATCTCTACAACCCTTCTTGTTCATCTTGTTTAATTCTGATCCACATCTTTTATTGATATTATAGATTGTTCCCAATGTATGATGGAACACATTTATCTTATAATTATAAAAATATATTATGCTTTTTCATCTCAATTTATGATACATTGAGCTTCTTCTTATGGTCACATTTAGTCTTCTTCATCACCTTTCTCTAGATTTTTGATTATAAATATCTTGACATGTTTCCAAATCATCAGAACCTAAAAGAGTGACCATAACCTGATTTTCTAGATTATTGATATTTATATGGAATCCTATGTTATTATCATTCCCATATATAAATCTTATCCATGGATCAAAACTTTTGTGTGTGTCCAAATTTTTAAAAACAAGAACATCTCAAGTGGAGATAATTCTTGTGTGTCACAGCTACAAGAATATATTTTTTTCTGGGATCTTTGTATCTACTTTTTTTCAATCATAACCAAATCAGTATTTAATATTTGAGAAACTTATTTGGGTCCAACATCAACCATTATAGTTATATATTTTTGATCAAGCCTTATTACAACCTTATCATTTGGATTTGACTGTAGATTTTATTCTAGTAGAACACTATGATCCACATCCATCTTTTCTATTTAATTAGTGATCTACATTCCCAATTTCATATATAAATGCAAGTGTTTTTATGGATCATTAACACTTATTCATATGTTGACAAATTCTTCTTCAATTTGATCAATGTTCTTCATTTTATCTTTCACCATGTTATTCAAACAATAAATTTCCTTTTTCTGTTCCTAAAAATTAATCTTTTAATCACCAATCATGTATGATTTCTATAGAATCAAACACCTATGTTTTTAAATTTCTTTAAAAAAATAATACATCTCTTCATTCTATTACTACATATCGAGTTTGGAATTAAAAACTATTTTGGTGGCATTATTTGTTTTGTCTCTCTGAACATAAATATCCTCAAAAGATGATTTTATTTCAATCTAAAGGTAAAATATTCCTTCAAAATATACTTCTTCAATATATATATCTTTCCTTTATTGGGAATTTATGACAAAATCCACCAAAGTGTTCGATTCATGACCATTTCTTTCCTCCAAAACATCTACCTTAAATTCTTAAAAACTATCATTTTATTTTGATAGAAGATTATTCTTTTAAAAGAAATATTTATTAGTACTTATCACACCTTTCACATTGGATTAATTTATATTCACAATATTTTCATCATCATACTCATCATAATCATTATCTTGATACTTCTTAGGAGACTTTACAGCAATATTTTTATTCCTCCCACGTTGAAATCATGCAAGCAAAAGTTGGTTTGAACTTTCATCTACATATTTGTATATTTGAGGAGAGGAATGACATGAAATATTCCAAATTTTCTACCTCCTAACTATATTCAATAGCAAGATTCTTCATGCCCATGGATACCATTTTTTTAGTCATATCCTTTTACACAACATAATTATCATCATTTCTTATCTCGTATGCGAATAGAGTACTATGATTTATATCCAATTTCATCTCCTTCGGATCGTTAACTTCCAAAATAAAAATGTTCAATCTAAATTGGGGAGGATGTTTCTTCAAGATGTGATTAAAAATATTTATATAATCAATAATTTTTTCATGGTCACAAATTTCTTCAATAAAAACATTAACACAGTCAAATAATGCCTTAAAAGACTCATTGGGGTGCATTCACCGATTCGTACAACTATTTCATAGTACCTATAGTTTTCCTTGTCATACTTTTGAGTCAACATCCTAAATATTTATCAATTTGTCACACATAACATGAGGAGAATTACGTGGAATGAAATTCATATATATTTCATTATATAATGATCTCCCTAAATCATTTATTTCTTTGAAATCAAAAACCAATTCCCTTTGTCCAGCTTCAGATAAAGCACCATTGTTCACACTAGTTGAAATTCCACGCATCACGGTTGTAATGAACTACATTGTCAAAGATCAGAAGTAGTTTTGTACCTGATTCATCCCTAATTGATAATTTCTTCCATCAAAGATAAGAATCCATTTTTGATTGATAACCTGAATCAAACCAAATAGAGAGAAACATTGAAATAAACCTTTTTCTAATACCAATTGTTAGCCTAACTAGGATTAATACATTGAGAGGCAGGGTGAATTAGGTTATAAATGAATATAAAACTTCCCCTTCAGATCTCATTTCATTTTTAAACAAAAATATCCCTCCATTTCGGATAGAAATGTATGAAAAAATAAATGCTTGTGTGAGACATAATAATTTTATTTTTTTACGCTCACTGGGCTATGTCTAAGGAGAATACAATGCCAATGTACTGATGTACCAAATACACTAAGACTCACTAGAAAAATAAGGTTTTGGGTAGATCAATTCTATGACCATGATCACTACTTTTACAATGATTAGGAATTGGTCACTACCTCCCATGGGTCACTCCCTCAATATTTCGTTGTATACATCACTACTAGTGTAATGAGTCACCTAATTCCCCTTCTTGTTCACACTAATCTTGAAAGGATCTACACATAGTCTATGGAAATGTAGGTCTATTCATTAGTAATAATGAATGAATACTTAGTTATAGAAATATACTTAGTCAAATTTCATCTCTCATCCACTTCATGAATATCTCCATATCATATATTAACTGTGTAATTATTATAAACACTTTAGTGAGGCTCACTTCCTTCTCGAAGCTCACAGATTATGTGAATCTACCAAATTCGTCACAACAATATATATTTTTCCTAAACCCCAAAAAATAGTCAAATATCATATCAATCACTAATTTCAACCATCCTTCATGATGAAAGAATAATTTTCAAATCTCAAACACTTTTACAAAGCTCACATTTCCTTTCCAAACAACACAACTTTCTTGAATATCAATTATCCTTCATGAAGCTCAATACATTCAATCACATTCTTATATAATTCAAAAAGCTTATTTCGTCATGAATTATTTTCAAGAAAAACCTTCATTAATCACCTTGGAGAATTTGAATCCTTTAATTATTCGTTATGTCTTACTCGAATATTTTATGGGGTAGTGTCCTTTTATAAGTGTTGCCTCTAATTCCAAAAGCATCCATCCATGTCATAACATTTTTATTAATCTATCTCACTTGTTTTTTATGATCCCTAGTTTCATGAATCACCAAGGAAATTTACCATTATCAAATATTCTCATAGTCATAGAGATGTACAATTTTTCATCACGAGTTCATGATGAAAAATTATTTTATTCACAGAGACGTACCATTTTTCATCATGGATTTCAGATTATCTATAATGTTGAAAAAAACCTGCATTCATGACACTGAATTCTTTTTCAAAACTCTTAGCCCTTCCAAAACTAAAATCGTCACTAAACGCATTAATTTTTCATATTTTTACAACTAATTCACAGAAGTCCATTATTCCTGATGATTTAGCTAACCTATAAATTTTGGACCCAAATAAATTGAAATAAATTGGGAAAGGGAACCACATTAAATTATTTACCACTTCAAGGAAATCCATTCTATTGAAATGGATATTTTTTAAAATACCTTCTCAAAAATATATTTTTAAGTCTGTAACTAAAGAGATAGACTAGAAACACTAAATATAATTATTCCCCCTCATAGAAAGAGAAAACCATTTCCTTGAATGAGAATTATATCTTCACATTGAAGATAACCAACATATATTAATGTTATAGAACACGATGACCTTATATAAATCATATTATAAGAATAAATCAACATAGAATATTAACCCTCAACTAGGTTTCCCTCATAAATGAAGTTCATGTTTATGATATAGAAAACATATTAGGTGAAATACGTTCACTTAAGGTCATATCAAAATCTACAATGCATAATCAAAATTTTGACCGTCTTAGACTCATAACATGATAATATGGGTTAATATGAAAGAAAGTCTGTTAAGTACGAAACCTAATTCATCACATAAATTTCCCCATAAACTAGCTACATAATCTCTTAGGGCCAATCCACTCTTAGGGTCACGGGAAAAAATGATCAAAATATCAGTGGTGAGAATCTTCCGAGAGAAAACCCTAGTATGGATATTCCATGACCAATACATCCACCAATTATATTATTGGGACTTAGGGTATATAAATTAGAAGATTATCCCTCATCTGAACAGGTTTCTCAATCCTACTGATTATTGTTTATAGTGACTTAATCCAGAACTGCACAACTTATGGACCGAACTCACTTATAATGAGTGGTGGGTGCTATATCTAAAAATCTACAGTCAATTATCACAAGGAAAACTGATTAAAAAATATTACTCTATTTTTCTATAATATTTTGAATATTTTTTTGTTTTTTTGTTTATTTGAGTAAATAAATTAGATTTTTTTTACTTTTAATTAAAATATATTTTTATATTTTTATTCTCTAAAATAATTCAAATGGGATAATTGTTTAGTATTTAATTATGATAATTGTATTTAGAGGAACTTGTTGTTGAAAATTTTTGTGCTAAAGGATAAATGAAATAGAATATTTTTTACTATTGAAGTGTAACAGTGGATTTATTGGTAAAGGTAGAAATTTATGATCTCATATGAGAACCCAAAACACAAATGACAAAAATCTATAGAACAACAAATAAATAGACCATGAAAGTCATGATGGCGAATAGAATGAAATACTTATAAATGACATATTTACTTAATTTTATAAAATATATATTTATATATTATTGAATAAAATATTTTTCAGATAAATTAAATTATATATATATATATGAATATCATATATAAATAATAATTATATTCATTATAGAAATACTTTTACATCAAATAAATCTACACTGTTTGTTAATTTTTTTATATCTAATTAATAATTAATTAAATATTTACATAATATGTGATTATATAATCTAAATGAAAAAATGTTTAATAAATGGGATGGGTTAGCGGTTATATTTTAAACCAGAATGCAAAATGGTTTGACCCAAAACCATGTGAATTTTATCCCACAGTTATCGGTGTAAAACCCTAACCAAAATCATGTAGTCTTGGAAGGAGGGGCCCATGATATCAATCACATCTTCTCATATGAGTGTGATAGCTGATCACTGGAGAGGTCCTGATTGAAATGTGTGGAGACTACACCCTTGATAACATATTTCCTATAATCACATATATTATGTAATCAATAAATAAATAATAAACAAACAATATAACAATAGATACTATCATTAATGATATATATTCTAAAAAATATGGAATACCAAGGCCATAAAAGTAGTCAAACGGGATCCCAACATGCAGTGGATCGATATACAAAAATGATCAAAAGAACCCAATAATAACGAGTCATGAAAAAAATCCCAGAGTCTTCCTTTATATCAACACAATAAACCCCACGACTCCTAATCAATAACCAGATTTAGGGCCTATACCTCTAATTGGATCCCTGATTGTAATGTTTTTAGGAACACTGGGGTTTTCATTGAGGGTCTAAGTATACACCCAATAGGATATCACCAACACATAAATAGAAAATGTATAATAGCTATATAAAAGTGTATGTGGTGATATAACATTAATGCATAAATAATCACATAAATTTCTTGGTCATCATTCACTAACCGGGCATCAAAAAACAATGTTCCTACATACATCACTTCCATAAAAGAAGGAAAAATCATATCATGTGACAATAAGTCTAAGACAATATTATCTCTTCTCACTCAATGGAAATTAATAAACCATATCCCAACAGAACAAACTCACACATAGATTCCATCACTATCTCTGCATGATCCAACCATCTCACCCATGGATATACTCACATTACATATCAATCTATGCCACATCACTCATGAAGAGATAATTCTCATTTGAGACATGACCATCTCACTCATGGAAATCCCTTATTACCATGCGAAGCTTGACAATATCAGTCATGGTTATCCCATATAATCATTATAACAAAAAAATCATCACACCATATCATTATATAATTCCCCAATCCTAAAAAATACTATATAGGACAATTACCCTAGAGGAGATCCCAACCCTTATGCATGGTACATGGCTGAGGTTTATCAATTTCAAGTTACAAAACTCGTACAACATCTCTAAGTGAACAACCACATAGATACGAATGAAACCCATAATATAATAAAATATAATTAGTGGTGTCATAAGGATACACACTCGCACATGAAAATAAATGAAAACAATTTTACACAAGGGATTTTCCATGGACGAGACTTTATATCTCATGTATTTTGAATCTCAACAACCAAGAATCAAAACCAAAATAATCCTAATGAACCAAATCCATTAAATAATCCCAATAATTATTATATTAGGGTTTTGTAACAAGAAAATAAACAACTAGAATGGAAATAATAATATATATCATAAACAAAATTATAATCACTTAGTGAAAACCATAGTAATTAATGATACTTCAATCGTGCAAGAGATGAGGAGAATGGATCCTATATTTTCAAGGATAATCCCCTATGTTTCCAAATTTTCATGTGAGGGTCAAGGGAGTTGAGGGATGAAAAAATAGGTGTCTAAAGGTAATTTTAAATTTTAGACATAAAGCTACTCAAGAGGGAATTCATGATATTACCATATGGTTCACATTGTGAACCATTTCAAGAAAAATTCTTACGATTATTCTTGAGAAATTCATGGTGGGAACCTCTATTTTCACTACATAAATACTTCCTACAACAACAATATATCTGGGAAAACTACTATTTTCCAAGAAATTGACCCCCAATCCCCTCCCAACCATTAAAAACAATAAAAAAACAATGATACACATTATTATTCCAAAACATTTATCATATTACACATTAAAATTCGATGGGTGTTAAAAACAATCAATATAATGGTTTTCATATTTGAGAAACATCGCTAGTGGTCAAATTTGAACAACTCTACAAAATAGGCTAGAACATCTGACTCCCACTCCTATGTCTCTTCTTGGATACATACATGCCCCCAAAAAAACCAAAACAAAGGCACTATCTTCCCTCATATTACATCTTTATTTCAGTTTGTGATCCATTCTAGACATTCCATGAAATAAGATCTACATCCAAGTTGACATAATTTTCATTAATCACATGCCTAGGTTCCAGATTAATCATTTAGTTATATGAAACCTGAAACAAAACATCAGTATATTAATTCCATGAAAGATTATCCAACTAGTAATATTCTATTCCAATCCATTCCACTATCTCATATAGGATAGAAAACAACAATTATATATTTTCCTACATTCTAAAATATCAATTCCCAACCAAGGTGACAATCTCAATAATACCCGGTCACCCATGGAAAAATGAAAAATTCACCACACATAGAGATTATATAAATATTTATAATCTAATCGGTAACCAACCACTTCTATATCAACTTCACCAACTCAAAAGACTCAATCACTCTGATCTATATAATCGGTTTTGACTTTCCCACCATAAGCCAACACTTTGGTGTATAACATGGTCAAAACCAAAGATCCTCAAAAGTAAAAATTTTAATCAAATAATAGACGATTTTACCATACAAAAACCATTCCAAATCCATATTTTTATACAATACATTTCCAAAATTAAAACCATATTCTATAAAAATATCCTCTATGTTTTGGATCATACACTTAGACTGTCTATATGTCTATAATTTGTATGTTTTACTCAGATTAAAATGTGACACCATCACCCATTTAAGGATTTTTTAAATCCATGAAATGAAACTATCATCCATATCTAACACAATTATCATAGGCACATCATGTAATCACAATGTATCCCATTCATATATACTGCACAACTCATCTATAGAGAGAGTCTCTCAAATCAATAAAAAGTGTCAAAACATTGAAAGATAATCAACCACAACTTAAATCATGTTAATACCCCCTAAAAATCAACATTAAGCACATCCCATTTTCATATGAACAATATATGTTGCTAAATCAACCAACCTGATCACTAGTTCTTCCTTATTATACCCTGATAGGTAAGGAATTATGTTAAAAACCCTGAAATATCTTTCCATATAACTGAAGACCAGAAAAGAAATTTAATATCAAAATGAATGATGAATGATTCCAGATTAACTTCTCATTGATGGAATGGTATTCTATCATCAACTCCTCCCTCATGGGTATGGGAACCACCACACTTCTATAGACATGTAACATGTTGGTCCCATCAAAATACCATCCTAAAATAAGTCCATCTCCCATATACTATTCTCGCACCACCATACAGTCTTAATTAGATGCTTTGATATCCATAACATGATCCACCAATGAGGAATTGTTGATTTAAAATGAACAAGGGACCACACCTTGAACATCAAATACACCCACCATCCATTTACCTAGCAATATCCTAATCTTCCAATTCTCCTTTGATGTATATATCCCTAGTTCTAGTGATTTCATAGTGAGTGAATATATGAAAACATTAACCTTCCCCGGGGTTCATGACATATGAATGCCAATTTTTTACAACTACTCAAACAAACATCTCTTCTATAGGTTCAAGTATCACACATAAAGGATATATCATAAGAGTTTATGGTGTGTGTGGAAAATAATTCTATCACCATATAGAAAATGATTCCATCATTTTATAGTATGTACCACCAAAGTTTAATCTATGTCATGAGTAGGGTTTTTTTGACCATGGAGTCTTAGAAGAAGAGACCCATAAGTTACTACATAATCTCTCTACATCTAGATAGCCCCAAAACTGACTCTTATTTCCTGAATAAAGATAGTATAAAATATAATTTGGATGGAATGAATTGGAATTAGAGTTTACTAAACATATTATTTAACTCCTAGAAGTCATCCTCACATCGATACTTCCAAAAAAACGTCACTCCCCTTCTATAAATACAATTCATAAGTACTACCAAGCAAAAAAAGTATTTTATAACAAAAATATAATAACCAAATGACCCAAGGAAACTATGAATCTGAAACACATTCCATTTATTCACCCATGACAAGATACCCTCTAACTATTCTTGATTAGAAAATATTACCACCTTACATATAATATGCCTATGGAAAAGTACCTCCTGAATCAAAAATTTGAACTCGTAAAACTAGACATAATGTTAATGTGCTCAGATTGTACTAAATAATATACCAAGATGCATAATATTTAATTCTAGGGTTCATAAATACATCATATTTTCATCAATGAATACCATGACGATGAACCGAGTGTAAGGGTTAAAAACTCAATTAATGATGGTCATGTACACCGTTGGTGAATTATTTATACTGAATTAAATTTCAAGATACTCAAAATATCCACACGTGATCATAAATCCTTTATTTCATTCATTTTTTCCTATAATTATGTTAATGTTTTCTAGATCATATATCATTCTTAGAGAACTATTGTGCTTACATCAACAAGTAAAATAATTCCATTATCCTTGGAAGTGAATACTTGGTTTAACCGTTCCTTATATCATTTTATAATAATTCATGCCCCATCAAAGGAATCGATCCACCTTTTTAGAGAATCAAAATTTTTCATCCCAAGGTGAATAATTTAGTTGAATAAATCCTTTCTCTTCTTGGGAATAATCATGTACCTTAATCTACCATGACTTTGATGATTCAATTCCCAAGTAAGAATGTACTCTTCTACCTTAGGAGATTTTAAATACAATCTCCTTCAATAAAATTCAATGAGATCTTGAAATCATGTCAACCGATTCATGCCAATGACGAAATCAAAACTAGTCATCTATAAAATTTAAAAATTTCATAGATGTTTGTATCCCTGAACCACTATGAGACACTCCAAGAACCTATGAATATGATCTACCCTCTTGTCTAGAGGTTTATAGGTCTTAAAAAATAGGGATAATTTTAATGTGAACTCTTTTCTAAATAATTATTTGGAAAAAATAAGCAAGTGAGTTTCGCATATATTAATCAAAATGGTAGAGAGCATTAAAATAATAAAAACCATACCTCTACCTATATAAAAACCTATCCAAAATATACTATAACATGACCCAATTTATAAACCATTCCTACCTTACACCAATGTCCATTAACTAATAGGAGGAACTCAACCCTGCAGACCCTACCACTAATGCTAATGACATACCTAACTAGCTCCATAGAGATACCTCCTTAAATATACTTGACTATCCATACGAGGTATCAATGACCAATCCTTCGAGTCCTATGACAATATATAACCACTTTTGAAACACATTTGGGAAATCCAAGAGAAAAAATGGAATATTATCTATTCTACCATAGTAATGAGACACCCTAAGTAGATTATTATAGTACCAGTAGAAATTTTTACTCTGCACACACTATTAAAAATAAGGGAACTTCCTCCTATAGAGGGTACTATATTATATATTTCATATTTAATATTCTCCTCACTACCCATGTAAATATCGTATGACCACCTTTTCCTTGTAGTTTAAGAGGAACCATGATCACTACTGAAGGAACAATTCAAAACCCCACAAGAAACATGAAGATGTCCTACCACATTTCCCTATTCCAATCAATTATTTATCATGAGGTCCTATAAGAGAACATCATAGTAAGATATATAGTTGAAGATATTTAGTGGTAAAATTAGCTAATTCTACAAACTAGTTTTAATCCAATTGGATTTTTAGACACCATCCCAAATTATTAATGATAAAAACAAAAAAACTATAAAAAATAATTATGAACAGTTACCAACATCTTTAAATATTAGAGTTATATGTACTTAGGAGCTCAATGCAATTTCAGAACCTTATGAAATAAATTCTAAAAAAATGAGGTCCTTCAATTTTTCCCACAAAAACACCCCAGGCCTCCATTAATGGATCATCATACCCCAACTTCCTTGTAATGATTATTTTATGTACAAAAGCATGTAAATTCACTTTTCACCCATCAAGAGTCTCAACCACATCAAGAACTCATTTAATAATCTCAATACATTCCTATACATCATGAGGGAATAATATTATTAGGAATTTGATAATAAATTATTACCAATAGTCATGAAATAAAATCAACCATCATCATTCTTCCCCTATGAGATTATCGACCATGATCTAAAACTAAGTGAAAACCCGTAGGGTGAAACAACTCCACTACATGAACCACTAGGATGGTCACATGATAATTCTTATACACACCCTCAAATACATATAGAGGCATAATAAGAATATTCCCCACTTCATTAACCACTTTTCTTAGGTCCCTAAGAAATAAATTTAGATGTTATCTGAATGTTATCTTTGAAATTCCAAAATATTAATTAAATATTTTATTAGTGGATTTAATTTTTTACAAAAATAAATATATTAACCAGTAGAAATATACCAATAAAAGAAATAAAACACTATTCCTAAACAAACCTATTTACCCATATCCTAATAGGATATAGTGATATATATATTCTATTCACATTCCAAAACACATAATAAAATAAAAACAAACCTAAAAAAATTTAATTAAATTTCACTAATAATTTATTTTGGAAAACAGAAGATATATTTTTAATAGAATTTAATTAATTTGAACCTTTATCAACCATAAAAAAGTAGTTAACATGTGAATCTACTAGCCTATCCATGATGCATAACTTACTAACTCATACCAATATATCCAAGATAAAATACATATTAAATTTAATCATATAATAAAACCCAAGAGTATAATGAATCTACAACATCAAAACAAATAATATATTCTCACATATGAAGTAACTCAAAGATCCGCTCCATTATTTTTCGATAGAAACAATATTATCTCCCATAACTAATTCCTATCTATCATATCTATTTTTACCAAGATGAAAAAGATAACAAAGAAAAATGAGAGGGGGATATAATACTAATTTCTTCCAAATTGACTTGAATCACCCATTCATGGATTGAGGGACCCATAATAACATGTGTGCCTCCACACATGCTAGAGTTTTTCAAATATTAGTGAGGTTCTAGGTGGAAATATGGGGAGATTATTCCCATAGTATTAGATCTCCAACATTGTTAAACATAGTAGAATAAATATATAAATTAAAAAAAATAAAAAAAAACATTAAAAACTTTTAGAAATAAAATCCATGTTATAAAAAATATGACATACCATAGTCATAAAATAAATCTAATGGGATCCCCAAATGTGGTGGATCAATATACAAATAAAATAAAATTAAAATAATAATAATGAGGCATGAAAAGCAAATATCTTAGAGTGTCCCAACATCACCAAAATCCATTATTTTTTTTAAAGGTTGGGGATGAAGCCTCATTTTTATTAACAAAGAAAATAAAACCTCTTTTAACTGGGAAGAGGGAACCCATTACATAGCCTGAAGGCCCAGTGGGCTTGTAGCCCATTACATAGCTCGTAGGCCCAATTTTTTTAGCACAATTCTAATTCTATGAATAGTAACCCAGCTGCTACAATACCCGCATAGTTCCGCCACCGCTATAGTGCCCTGCCGCCGCTACAGTACCCGTCTATCAATAGTACCACCGCTGATACAGTACCACTATAATACTGCTAATGTAACCTGTGCCCAATGGGTTTTGATCCCCCATTTTTCATGTAGTATTATAGGCTGCTTACCACTAAGCCAAACCCCCAAATACACACCTCAATCCATTATTCTTTACATGATCAATAGATTGATATAGGTCCATTTTCCATAGATGAGCCCCTAACAATTATGTCTCTATGAACACTATCATTCTCATGTATGGTGTAAGTATAAACCTAGTATAACATTACCAACATATCCTAAACATAATATTATTAGTCATATAAGATCTTATACAATGATAGAAATTAAATATATAAATAAAAAAACCTACTGGGTTATCATGTACTAACCAGGATACCACAAAGACCAACCCTACCTTTTTTGACTATATTTTTGAAGGAAAAATCATACCATGCCACCAAAAGTAAAAAAAATTGTTCTATTTTCTCACTCAAGGGAACTCACAGAACTACATATTAGCCTACTCATCTCATTAATGGTGGACCTCACCATCACTACAAGAACCAACCATCTCACTCATGGTCATCCTCACACTACACATCATGTTGATCCATATTAATCATTACTAACCCATGTTTATTCTATAACCAACCATATCTCGCAGGGAAATCCCCTATTAACATTAAACTTTTATCCATATAATTCATGGTTATACAACATAATCATTTGAACACAAACATAATCATATACTAACCTTTCTTAAGACTAAATGATATTTTCCATGACCATTTACCCATGAGGCTATACCTATCTTTATCCATAGTGTAATGATAACATTCATTCATTTCAATGAACATAACATTTAACCCCATTTAATGGATCAACTACACCGATACAGACCTCACCCAATCAATTTGAAACCAAAAGTTGGAGTCTCATAGACCATCACATGAACCCACATAGAAATTAAGTCATATAATACAATAAAAGTGATAAATCGTTTTATTGAATTCCTACCTCTAGTGTGACAAAGATCAAACACCAAGAACCCCCACTCAAAATAATTCCAACACACTAAATCCCAAAAATCAATCCCAATATTCTTATAAAAGTATTTGAGACCGAGAAAGAGAAAAACAGAGAGAGAAAGATGAGTCAATGACAAATATTTTTTCAGACTCACTAAGGGAAAACCATCACAATGAATGAAAATTCAATAAAAAATAAATTAGGAGTATGGAGATCAAATTATCAAATAGAGCCATTTATATAGAGAAAATATCATATGAGGGGTGAGGGGGGTGAGGGAGAACCAAAATTATTACATGGTATGGATATTTAAATTTAACCTAAAAACCCACCCATGAGGGCATTCATTATGTGACCATATGGATTTAATTTTGAACCACTGTTGGTTGAATGTGTGTAGTTCTTCTTGAGTCATTTATGATTTTAAATTATATGGTCATGTCATGAATAATTATTACTATAGAATTTCAACTGGAGGCCCATGATGATTTCAAAAAACTAACCCCATGACACTTATAACCCCTAAATGGATAAAAAAAACCAAGATGCACAAGAATACGTAAAAATTTAACCATAAACACCACAAAAATCATGGGGTGTTAAAACTAATAGTCTTCTTCATTTATTGAATATACTTTGATTAAAAATATGTTCAACCACATGTTGTCTTCCCGAGTGCATGGAAAAACTTTGTAGGGTTGGTTTATATATGACCTAGGAAAACATGAGGGAGACCAGAAGCCTAATAGAATATAATGTCTTATAGACACATGAAAATGGATTTTCCATGTGAAATGGGGTGAATCAATGGTATAAGTGTCATTTTGTAGAAATATATGATCAAGGGGAGACTGTTTTATAGACAGAACGTCCTATAGATGAACATGACCTAATGTCCAGAGAGTTGTTGGTGCTGTTAATGATAATATAATAGTGCCTGGTGCATGTGATCTTATGATGTTGGATGGGATTGAATTTTTTATGTATAAAAAATTCACAGGGAAGTAATATTTTCTAGGTGCTTGATTATTTTACACATAAATAGATTCATGCCAGCATAATCAGCCTCTATAAGAACTTGATAAATCTCCAACCATGGCCATCCAATGAATATTTATCATCACACTATCAGACCACATATGGAAATTTCATTGAAATTCCCTTATTACTACTTGAGCTAAATTTTTATATTTTGATTCCTATGATCATCTACCCATGTATTTATAAGTAAGAGGAAGTTACATACTCTTTAAATTAAGACTATTGTACATGGACTATTATTTACTCATAACCATTCCCAATTTATTATTTACTTTAAAACATCACCCCCTATAACACATCATCATCTTCCAAACCATTTTTGTATACTTTTTACATTCAAAACATACCACACCCTATAAAATCTTAAATTAATAAATACACTAAATTTTATGGGATGTTTTAGGATGAACCGAATCATCTAATATAAATTATAGGACACATAAAATATATGTAATGGAGAGGATGTTTCATAAAAAGGATCTACTATACCAAAATTGGAATGTTGGTTATATAAAAAAATGTGGAATTTTATTGAGTAGTAAGAAAAATTTATTAACAAAATGTTATGTTTACAAAAATTTGGAGAAGTTAATTAACTCATAGGAATAGTGTAGATGTTGAAAGGATATAAAAACATATTGAGAAGGTAAATTTTAAATGAATTTACATGTGGGTCCATCCAAATGATCATGGAGTTATCAATCATACCTATTCATTAATTCCTACCATCCATTTAACCAAATTTATATTCTTTTATTCAATATATCTAACCCAATAAATTTACTCCATATTCACATATATCTAGGTGGGTATGATATTAGAAACCATGTTCAATAAAAGACCAATAATTATAATTAAGGATGAGTTATTTCTCCCCATGTTCTTTATTATTTTATATATTAAGGACATGTATTATATTGTCTTGAATGAAGGGGATTTAATTTTATCTGGTGATGAATGTTGTTTGTAACTCACATCTAAAATAATGATGCTATTATTATTAATTATTTAAATTTTTAATAAATAGTTTATTGATATGATCGTTAGGTAGATATAGTGATAGTGGAAACCCAAACCATGTAATAGAGTGATGTTCATTATATCCAATGTGAAGATAATTAATGAGACACAATGTTGAATAAATATTATAAAATTAATTTAATATATAATAGTAAAAGATATGATAAACCTCATTATGACTCTTTATTTTTAAGTATGTCCTTGGATACCATAAGGGTGGAGTTTGAGGAATAGGTGATGTCCCTAGTCACATTTTTATTAGATATTAAATTTATATATTACATGTGGTTAATTACTACCCTTAATACCTTTATATCACTCATTGAATATGTGCTCTTAGTATATTATGATTACATCCAAAATCATTCACACACCCAAACAAATAATTTATGTAAGTTAAAAAATATAAATTATTATTATGAAAACAGACACAACACCCCTTCATTATTATTTTATTCAATATACATAAGTGGAATAGTGGATCAAACATAATAAAATCCCTATATAGATGAATCATAATTACTATTATATTGATGAAATGACCATATATACTTGAAATTAGTGAGTATTTTACAACCCTAAAATTTGAACAAGAAATTGCCCAACTATTGGTTCTCTATAACTGGTAGACTGCAAGACCTACAACAAGATCCCCATTAGTTTATCATTTATAATAGGAATATGTGATATAATTTGTTAAACCGATCCAAAAAGTATATCATGGTTTTAATAAACCTCATAGAGCACTTCTAGAGTATGTTGAGATGAAAAAAAATAAAAACATCCATATTCATGACCCATAACATGTCTATTATAACACTATGATGTCGTGGATGTTTTTTATCCTTAAAAAATTTGAGGTTTTTGGTAGCTTGTGATACACACAAAATACAACATAAGTGAATAATTACTTATTAAAATATATAAAAAACCAAATCATTATATAGTTTAAATAAATTAATCAAATAAACAAATTTAAAAAATGGTCAAATTCACTTAAGGAAATATCATCAAACTATTTTTAATCTACATTTTTTGAATTATGATTTTTTTTAAATTTAAATACTTTCGAGGAATGATGTCAATAAAATTTATTGATAAATTGAAGTAATAATTAAAAATAAAAATTAATTATGTCCATTAAATGGTTACGTAATAATATTGAATAATATTTTATAATTATTGTTCAAATAGAAATGTTGTGTGTAAAAACACCATTTTGTATATATATTTTATTAACAAAAAATATAATTTATCTTAGTTTTAGTGTTAAAACTATGGAATAATATTGGTTATATGTCAATAAAAATTAATGATCAGTCATACATTTATTATATATTGGTTATAAATGAAGATAAAATTATTCTAGTGTAAATAAATATATTTTTATGAAATCTAATTTTTTATGTGATCAATATATTTTATCATAATAAATTAAATTAACCACCATAAATATATTAATTTAATAAAAATTTTAGTTAATATATTAAATATATTAAGTTAACATTCATATAAAGGTTGTTAATATGAATGATATGGTAATGAAATCCTTTTAATTTTTAAATATTTTTTTTTTTCAGAAAATGGATTTAACATGTTTTATTCATGTTTTGACCACTAAAATTCTTTTTGGATAGTGGTTCAAAAAATACCTAGTGATCAATCATTGTAAATTCATTCATAAGAACAACATATTGATACTGTAAATCCATGTTTGTATTGATGATGGGATTATGATGCAATGAAAATGATGATGGACCATACTATATCTAATTTTTTCATGTGAGGTCCAGTGTGTGGTGATGGGGTGGCTCTATGGGACCATTTCTTGAGCATATAGAATAATGAGATTCCTGTGAGTGGTGATGTAAATCCTAGAAAGGACTAGATCTATAATCACCAGAAAGAAAAATGACTGGATCAAAGTCCAGAGGCTTGGGTAATGATTCATGAAGGAACCTGAGGGGTTTTTGAAATCCCACATTATTGGGTGTGTTCCCAATGAAAAGACATTGTGTGGGTCCCTATTTGTGGTGCTGGGATTTCTAGGGAATGTAATGGATCACACACCATGTGCTCCATAACATATGTCGTGTGACCCATGGATGGTAGAATTTTTTGTATCATAGAGGATACATGGGGACAAGAATATTCCAAGTACATGGGAATGTGTATAGTATACAAGCATGACCGTGTTGTTGGACATGACCAACAATTCATAGACACAAAAAATGGACACAACCAGGACCTGAGCTACACATGCATGGGATGTAGGCCATATGTAGACTCAGGTCTATAAATACATTCCATTTACTACAAGTAAACACCACATACATTTAATTTGGACATATTGGGCCCTTATTCCCCTCATCATTGATTAGTTTATTTAAGGGTGTGTTCCATATTTCCATCCCTATGAGGGTATAATATGACTTTAAATCCATAGTATTGAATTATAATCTTTCATAAGGTATTATATTTAAATAGATTTATAGGAATCCCACCAGAAGACTATGATGGGATCCTATGTCATCATTTTCACTAGGTGGTGTTCTTGAAATGGGCATGACCAAATGTACATAGTCACTGATCCCCTACATAATGGGTTAATCTAGATTGGTTTATTGGTAAACCCCATAGACCCGGGTGTGATCCCTATCTATGTATCGATGTCTTATGAATTCCATCATGTAATTCTTTATGGAGAGACTCGAGGAGAATGAAATTTAGTATGGACACCATCAATTCTGTCGAACTCATGGAGTGAGTTCTATTGGGTGATTGTAGTTATAGACCCGAGAGAAGAATATTAGGGTGGTAATGTGTTTGTGACCTTACATTGATACTTAGTGTCTACGTTGATTATATATGGATGTTTTATTTCATGAATCTTATTGTAATCGACATATCCTATTGTGATATGACTACTTTATATGATTTATTCTTAGCGATTTAGTGGTTTCCTACTAGTTATTGTAAAGCTTACCCCTACATGGGATCATCCTGCTTCGTCATGTATTATGTAAACAACATGACATTTGATGGAGTTATTTTCAAAACAGAATCATAAAAAGAATATATTGGGATAAAATAATGTTTTTCTTTATGGAGTCACATTTTATTGTAGTCCCCTCTTACTAATTGGTTGGAATTATTTATGATTTTTATGTTCTTTTATTTGACCCTTTATACATTCCAATATTATTATCATAATCTGGCTGTGGGATTTAGATATGTTCATTTATTGGCATTAGTTGTTTCATATTTTATCAATGTATATACTTGGAGATGTGTGTGTGAAAACATGTTCCTTAGGATAAGGCATCCCATGTGAGTGTAGTACCCACATGGAGCTGGTCACCATCCTCTGGCCTGTTTGAGGAAAGACTAGGGTATTCACACATAGATTATCACCAACCAGGTGGGCCCTAGTGGGATGGATCATGAAAAAATGGTTTTAGAGTGGTTTCCCATCTTAAGACCAAAAATTGGAGTTTTTTCTAGACATGATATTAGCTTTGATTTTCTAGAAATATTGTTAATTTTTTTGGGTTTAGATTTCAGTCCAACTACTCTAGTGTCAGTGTGGAGACCAATGAATCGATACACCATGAATATTACCACCAAAATTTTAACTCATGATAGATAGAAATTAGTTGTAGGGAAAACTTTGGTACATGTGTCATATATTAATGGGATGTGTTCATTGTCATTATCGAGTCATTACCCTAGATATACTCATTTAACATCATATATATTGTCTACTTGAAAACTCCTACATGATTATTTCTTTCTAGGATTACGTATAAGGATCAGAAAGATTATCCCCTCAATGAAGATGGGTCAATAGAGAGGCTTGTTTTGTAGGTAGTTCGTCTGTGTTATTTTCCAACCATACCTCCACCCACTATGCAATATATGGTACCCTATGTACTAGAGGATGAGGTTTTTTAGATGAAAATGGTTCATGATATTCTTTTATAGTGACCCCTTAGGTTCAAGAGTTATCTATATCCTTAGAGATCCAATGATTTTCTCATGATGACTACATGATTCATTAATCTCTCCATGACACCTGTGGACCAGATGATTGTCCTAGAAGCCAGAATTCTTTGAGGTTTAATAGAATATTGTTGGATCCTTATGGTTCATTCATATTATTTGGTGACTATATCCTTTAAAAAATTTTATAATATCATAATAGAGGACTAATATCGAGCTACAATGTGAGAAATGTGCATCTATGAGTTTTACAGCCTCATCGGGGATACTTGATTATAGATGAGTATTCATCAAGGCTTACCAATCTCTAATGATATTCGATGTATATTGTTTGAGATCTATTATTTCAGTCATTAATCATTAATAATGTTGCAAATAGATACATTTTTTCCATTATGATACATATATTTTTTCCTACATATTATGGGGTGCTATAGAATGATTCGGTGACATAGATATTTCTGGTTGAGTAGACAACGAAAATAGGTTTTTGCATTGGGTACACATAGGATGATACTTTGGTAAAAGGTATCCAATAGTTGGAATGTGGATCTAGATGTTTGATATGTTCATAGAGGAAATAAAAATAACAAGGTTCTATAGTTTATGGCTCTCATAATGGCTCTAATCGGCCTAGGGAGAGTTCGTTCTACTCTTGTGATGGTCAAGGACATCTCACGCATGATTTTTTGGCCCACTGTACGGTTGACTGGGATACAATTGATGGACCTCCTTGGAAGAGTATGTGACATTAATTGGGAGGTCCTTAGGGTGGCAAACATAAAAAAGGAAGAGAGTGAGGAGTTTAAGGTGGAAGATGATTTGACTTGTTTCCACCATCACCACCTGACGGTCCCCTCCAGGCTCGAGGAGATTGTGGAAACAGATGAGGGAAGATATAAGATGTAAAGGCCAATGATATAGATGTTCTAGGGGTGATTATAATTTTTATATATGTCTTATGAACATTATATGTAGTTATTATAGGAACATTCATGATCTAATCATTTCATTCCACATCCCTAGTTAAAAATCTATAGGCTACATCCAAAACCTAGGATTAGCCCTTATGCTTGGAGACTACTACCAAGGATGACTTAGATATCGCATAATTATTATAGTAGTGCGATTTTAATCATAGAAGAAATAGTTTATCATGGGATGTATTCATATTAGTGATGAGTACTTATGATGTTATCATAGTAATGAACTGGTTATACACCATTCATGTACAAAATGAATGTTTTAGATGGAGGATGAATCATGTCTACATTGATGGGCTGATGTTTTCCTCTGTAGGTTAGAAAGAGACCCCATAAGAGTAGAATGGACTCAAACATAAGAGAGTGCATCTAATTACTCACTAGTTAGTTTAATTGAATCTTGGATTAACATATTCTACATGCTATTAGTTACCTACTATGGTGGATTAATATAAGGATCTCTTTCTAGAGGACATTCCAGACTTACCTCCTTGATGAGGGATATAATTTTTCATTGAATTAAACCATGTGATTCCCCTAATAGTTGTGTAAGTATATTTTATGTTTCCCATTTAGATTTTTGAGCTCAGGGTACAGTTGGAGGACTTATTGATAAAGGGTTTCAGGATACCTAGTGTTTTCCACAGGGAAGACATAGTAAATTTCTCTATGAAGGTTGATGAGAGCATGAGGTTTTACATATATTATGGGTTTTTAAAATATGTGATCATGATGTATAAGTATCCAATACCCAGATCGATTACCTCTACAATATGTTTTGAGGGGCATGATGGTTCCCAAATATTGACCTCATATCAGGCTATAACCATCTATGAGTATGATATGTGGATATTTTGAAGACAAAATTCAAATGATGAGACAATAATTATGAGTAATTGTTGATTACCTTTAGCATGAAGCACAACCTAGTAGTGTTCATGGGTCTCATAAAACAAATCACTCATATTTTCCTAGAATGTTTTGTGGGGGTATTCAATTACAATTTCCCTCAGTACTTGATGTCTGTAAAGGATAAAAATATGATTGAGGATGTTTCTAGGAATATTCTGATAAAAATATAATTATGGGAATCTCTCGACTTATCATTTATAAATTCAAGAGAACCATTTTTTGGGAAATCATATCTTAGATCATGGTGTTGTAGTGGACCCGAGAAATTTCGATGTAGTGTTAGCTTGGGAGCCACCGGAGAGAATGATAGAGGTGTAGAGCTTCCTTTGGTTGGAAGGATACTAGAGTATACTTGTAACATATTTATGCAATAAATTTTCACCTTTGACTACTTTTACCCATAAGGGGGAGCAATTCATTTGGATAGAATGGTGCTAGCACGATTTTCGAGAGTTATGGTATCGGTTGACAAGCATCTCCCATATTGAGATTTATGGAGGGTATGAAGTACAATGTTTTTTGTGATTATTTAGGAAATGTACAAGGTTGTGTTATAATATAGATGTAGGTAGTGATTTTCTATGGGTCTAGAAAGTTGAGACCACAAAATTAGACCTGTACAACACATGATCATGATCTAACAGTGATAGTTTTCATACTAATCTAATAGTGAACGTACATTATGGATTTGTGGTTTATCATCTAATCTAACCAAAAGAGTCTGAATATTATCTTATTATAGAAGGATATTAACTTGTGATAGATTTTATGTATAGTTTTCCTTTATGACTATGATATAATTACAGTCTATAATCTGGATAAGGGAACATGGTGGTAGACACTCTCAATTGGATGTCCTGTTTATAGTTGTTGGCCTAGGAATCAATGTAGTTATCCTAATATCCATTTACCATAGTGGAAAATATGTTAATTCATATATATAGGCAGTGGTTGTTACACAACCACTTCTACAAAGTTATAGGGAGGTCCAACATCGGGATACTAATTGTGAGACCGTACATACTCACACATTTGGTAAACATACTCATAATGAATTTTAAGAAGATAGATTGAAAAATATTATTTCAAGAGGATGGAATATGGTACTAGTGATGTTGAGAGATGTGGTGATGAATGAGTTTTATAAATCCAATTTGGTATTACATCTTTTTGTGTAAAATATGTACTAGGCACTTAAAAATAAGTTCTATTGGTTATACATGAATAAGGGTGTAGTAGAGATTGTCTCTCATTGCCTCACTTTCAAATAAGTAAAGGATGAGAACTAGGTTCCATCAGGTTTTGGTCAACAAATTGAGGTTATATAGTGGAAGTGGGATGATATATATATATAGATCTCATGATGGGGTTACCACATACATCCATAGGACATGATTTTATATAGGTGATCATAGACCAACTCCCTAAGTTAGCGCACTTGTTATCTATTCAAGAGATGATTTCTATATAGAGCATGTGATTCAATTACATGACAGAGATATTTTGAATCCTTGGAGTCCCCTAAAAATCATTTTAGAAAATGATATCACTTCACATATTGATTATGGAGGGGATTTCTATATTCTTTTTGGAATTTGTTTCATTTGATAAAAAATTTCACCCCCAAACTAATGACTACAAGGAGTAGAATATATAGGTTTTTAAAGAAATGTTGTGGGATTTCATGTCATACTTTGTACATTGTTGTAAGGATCATGTACAGTTGGTGGATTTTGATTACAACAAGAGATACCACTATACTATTGGTATGGAACCATTAGGGACCTTGTACCAGAAACGTAGCAGGTTAGCACTTTGTTGGAATTATCTAGGAAAGGTAGCACTCACGGGCCTAGAGTAAGTTTGAGCTATGATTGAGAATGTGAAGATAATCTGGGAGTGGATGAGGATTGAAAAAATCTATCATTAGTCTTATGATCACCACGATGAAGGCCCATGGATTTTTCCCATAGAGAATAGATTTTCTTGAAGTTTTCACATCAGTGTGGATTATAGAGATTCAGCTTGGGAATATAATTATCTCAAATATTCATTGGATACTTCTAGATACATAAAATATTTGGTGAGGTGGAATAATTCTAGGATCTACCACTATAGTTAGAATGGGTGCATGAATTATTCCATGTGTCATAGTTGAGTATATATGTGAAAAAATTGTCACTTGTTATCAACAAAGGAGAGATGGATATCTAGGATAGAACGAACTATATAGATTAACAAGTGGATACCATGGATTATTATGAGAGGATACTCCTTGGTGGTGAAATTACATCGGCCCATGTCTGATGGTATAATGTGAATCTTCATGAGAGCATCTAGTAATTGGAGACTCATATGTGAACTCAGTACCCACACATTTTTTAGTATGAATTTTTTCTTATTTGGATAAAAGAACTAAGGTAGGGAAAATGAAATAAGTATTTTTCATATAAAACATGAAAATATATCTTCTAATATTTTAAGATCCAGGTACTATTATTATGTGATATTCCCAGGGCTGGAAAGCTGAAAATTGAAAATTGAAAAATATTAAATATATTCAGATCATAGACAAAAAATTTCCCTGAAATGTTGAATAACTCGTGAATGAATTCTCATATTGTGAATTCAAATATACCATTGTGTTTACAATTTGGTTTTACACCATGTGTGGCATAAAATTTATCAACATTGATATTCTTTAAAAAAGCTATCTTTAGTGATAAAAACTAAAAAATAAATTATTTAATTTAATTTATTTCATTGATGTAATGACATAAAGCTATCCCCTATAAATAACCAATTATGGGAGGGCCTCTATGTTATCCAATTAACCTTAGATACATAGGGATGATACATTGGGGAGAGATGTTTCTTAACAACATCCAATCCGTAGTGGAAAAATTGCTTACTACAATTGTGTTAATGGATCTCACCAATGATGTAGACAAAGAACCCTTCTTTATAATGGATAAATCCTAACTCATGGTAGGACTTTTATTATATGTGTATATAACCCATTTTATTTACCCCATGAAGAATGTGAACAAATCTATAAATATATTGATTCAAGAGAAGATCATTTTTCGTGTATGGGCATATTTTATAGGATTTAGGGAAAATTGTATATTTTTAATTTAGGATATCCATTCATCATTATAATGAAAAAATATTGGGGGAAATCATAATAATGACTGAGGTTTATTCCTCTTATTGTTTTGGTTTTCTCCCACACTTCATCATGCATTTTTCAAAAATATTCCTTTTGGCTGGTTGTTCAAAAAATACCAGACAATCAATCATTGCACGCCCATTCATATGAACAATTGATTTATACCATGGTTATTTTTTGGATTAATGATGAGAAAAAGATGTAATTAAAATGATGAAATATCATACTCGATCAATGTTATTTTTTTTAGTTTCAACATGTGATGCTGTGACGGAGCTACATGAGAGTTTCTTATGTGAATCAAATGACTGGATTTTTGTGAGAAGTGAAGGAAATCCTTGGCATAACCAGATACATGATTACTGAATATAATCATTTATGGATTATGGGATAGACTAATTTTTAATGACACATTAATGAACCCAAGTGGTTTTCGAAGTCCCATGTAACATAGAGTGTGCTAGAGGGACACACAACATGTGGGGTCATGGTTATTGTACTAGGATTTAAAAAAAAGTTATGGGTAATAGGAAATGTGGCCTCTTCAACATTTCATGTGACCCATGGATGGTGGACCAGTGTGTAACATAGATGATGCATGGGAATGTGAAATACCATGTACACAGACATGATTTGGGTACATGGGCATGACCCAATACTCAGACATGACTAGTTGTACAACGATACAACCAAGTACACATGAATGACCTAGTGTAGGAGAGAACAATCTCAAGAACCTGAGAAGACCTAGGATAGAAACAAAAATTACATTGAATACTAGTATATTCCATGTATTTTTCCTTGGGACATCTTATTCCCTTGTTCTCCTCATCATGTACTAGTTTCTTTGTGGGTGAATTTTCTAAATCCACCCATATGAGGGTATAATATGTAATTATGTCCTAATAATAGGATTGTGGTCCTTTAAAAGGGGTTAGTTTAATATATAGTTATAGTAATCCCCAAAAGGGGACTATGATTGGATACTCTATTTATTTTTCCCAGGGTGGGGTTCTTGGAATAGGGGTGGCCAACATTAAATAAGAGTCAATCCCCAACTTATTGGGTTAGTCCATATTGGGTTGTTATTATAACCTAGGGGCCTGAGTGTGATCCTCATACGTGTATCAATCTCATTAATCATCCAGTGTGTAATTTATTATGGATATAACTGATAAAAAATACATATCATATGAATTCTATTGGTGCTATCAGACTCACAAAGTGAGCTCTCTCAACTGAGTGTGGTTAAAAACTCTCAAGAGGAATCTTAGGATGGGAATAATTTTATGAACATAACTAGATACTTGGTGTCTAATATGAGTATATATAGATATTTTATTTTATGTTTCAAATTATTATTGATATATGTTGTGATGAGTTTAATACAGTTGATTTTTTATTCCTAGTGATTTTGGTGTCTCTTACAAGTTATTTAAGAAATGTTTGGGGGTTAAGCCCCATTTATTGAACGTGAAAAAGAAACCTCTTTTAGAATTAGGAAAGAGGAACCCCAAAACAATATTGAAAAAAGTCATGCATGAATAAGAAAAAAAGAATCTAAAATTCCATGTGAAACAAACATCTATGTAGGAACCAAAAAATCTCATCACCCCCTCATCATACAATGCACCAGTGAGATCAATAAAAAAAGTGTGTCACCCCCTCTATCTTGAAGTTGCACCGTGCTGGAAGCACAATATTGAATATCCCCTCTCCATCCAACATATAAATATGGAGGAGATATGAATGAAAGCATAAAACACACACTTATCTCTTCTGAGTCACCCACCCGACAAATCAGGAGAAGAATCTCATCAATGTGAACCTGATGCAATGAAAAATTGGACTGAAAAACACTGAGAAACTATCATGGAAAGGTAACAATCCTTCCATCCAAAGGATGACGCTTGACTAATGATGGGTGTATTTACAACCATACCACTTTTTAGGTCTCCCACCCAACAGTACCTAAAAACAGTGCACTATATCCAAATGCAATGATAGAAACATTAAAATGTGAAGAAATATGCTTCTAAAGAACACGAAAAACCAAAAAGACCAATGAATAATATGATGAAATTCTAGGAAATCACACCTGAGCAGTGAAACCATAAGAACTGCAAACAAAAAACAATCAAAATAAAGAAAAAGAAGATTTTAATCTTCTCAAAGAATAGAATTGGATCCAGATCCACACCAAACATCCAAATATTACCAATGAAGTTATACAAGAACATCCCTCAACATTCCAAACCATGTCCAACCTCATTCCTTGAGCCCCAAATGTCCCCAAAAAATCTCCCCCAATCATCCACCGCTTGATATCACAAAAACTAAGGAGTGATAGAAAAGATAGATACAGACAGAGGAACTAATCATTCAATGTAGTTCTTTGTGTACTAATTTTATATAGATTTTATATTGTTCTAGACAGACCATGGTTCATTCCAAAATTCAAATTTGACTGTAGTCCCCTCTTATGTTTAGGAGGTACTAATTTATAGTTTTAGTGGTATTTTATTTGACAATTTATTATTTATTTTATTAATATCCCAATATGATCTTCAGAGTTAGATTTATGCCTGCATTGGTATCAATTGTTTATGTTTTAGTATTGCATTGGCTTTTAAATGTGTGTGTGTGTGGATACATAACCTTAGGCTAAGGAATCCTATGTGAGTTTTGTAAATACGCAATGTTGGTCTTCCACCTCTAGCCTATTATATGTAGGACTAGGCTAGAAACACATGACATATCACTTCTAGGATGGCTCTGAGAGGTTGGTTCATGAAACACATTCCCATAATAGTGAGTTTATACTATATTAAAGTTAATGGTATTTACAATGGATCCACTCCCTTCACATATAAAAAGGACCCTCCACTCCACAAATTTTTCACACACTCTGAGCACCTTATGTTGATCAATATATATTAAAATAACTTCCCAAATCCTCTCACCACATCTTATAAATTATGTTCTCACCAATATATCAATCCTAGAAGTCTTATGGTTAATTCCCAATAATTCTATTCAAGGGGGAGGTATAAGTTTTAATCAAATTACATCATGTTTTTTTCATCTAAAACCTAATTGAAATATATTATAACTATCTTAATATAATGTAATAAGTATATTTACTATAATAAAATGTTATTGTGTTATTGTGATGACAATTTTCTACTTCCTTTCTATCTAATGAATAATTAGAATTTCGTTTGTTTGTATGTGTAGAATACCACTTCAATGAAGAAATGAAATTTATTTTTCATTACTTCCTCTAATGGGAGGTTATATAGATTGATTTAATGAAAACAACCCCCATGCATATGTGAAGACTACCAACTCCTTAAAGTGATGTAATTCATTTTTCATCATCACCTTTAATAGATTGTTCTAAAAGTGTATATATTGAATAATTATTATATTTATTACTTGATTAATATTATGTAAAAAATTAAAACATACCCATTATACAAATACTAGAATATATGGACGAAAACATACCTAGATAATAGAATATTTGACTAAAAAATATTAATTATAATGCATAATTATGAGTAAAATGAAAATTTTTTATTTATAAGAGAAAGATATATAACAAGATAAGCATGAATTTTGTAATGGTATATATTTTTAATATATAAAAATTTATTATATACGAGGTTTGAGTGCATATGAAGTAAGTAAAAATCCAATGTAAGAGTTTATGTTGAAATCTCACTATTTTATTATGATTGCTTATATTTTAATATACATTGAGATAATTGAATGTTTTATCTATATTAAACCACATATCTTTTATTTTCCATAGTAAATTTTTGGGGACTTCATGTGATATTTATATTTGGATTAACTTGTACTAAAAATTAGTAATGAAATGTTTTCAAGAAAATATGATATTATTTATCCTTTTTTTGGGAATATTTCTCTTCCAAATAAATATAATCAATTTTTTTAAAAGAAGGTCTTATATACATTTATATTATTGATATATTTTATTATATACTAATTTTAAATTTTTTATCAAATGATTAAAATTAATATGTTAAATTCATCCCATATGACACACTTCCCCCCAAAGGCTGAGAAACCTTGACATATGATTTCTTTTCTTATGTTTGTGCCACAATTTTATTACAGAAACATAATTCTTATGATTATGAAATGGTATCATGTATCATTAATGATTATCGATGATTCCATAATATTATGACTCATGTATTTTATTATGAAAAAACCTATTCCCCGACTCATTTTTTAGGGTTTATGACTTGTTGGGTTAGATATGATATGATGTGACAATGTAATAATACCCTTATGTTTATATTATTCTCACTTATGGTCATCGATTGATATCTTCCATGAGTACCCTTACTAAGAATCTGTTCTCACCCTTTCTAATGTTTCCATTCCCCTAGGATGTGAATAAGTGTTTTAATATGAAATTTATAAGAAGTTTATTATATGATAAGTACATTATGGGAGATATTTAAGATATTCCATGAAATAGGTTGATAAATATCAAGACCATGATGAAAATAAACCATTATGGTTCTTGTGGATATATTATGAAGAGATGTATTAGAAATTCAAATAAAATATTATAATATTTATGATCATTGATTGATATATTCTAATTATTCCATTACAATGCATCTAAGATCACCTTTTATTATATTCTATTTTCCTAGGTTATGTAGAATTTTTTTACGTAGGATTTTTTTAAGAAGGGTACCACATGAGGAGAAATTTATTGGATAAGTTAAATATATTTCATGAAATAGGTTGATTATATATCTATTCCATAACGAAACTAAACCATTTTGTTATTGGGTATATATTATTATGATATGTATTAAATATTCCTCCAAAACGATTTAATATTTATGTAAATGATGATTTAGTCGCATAAGTTTGTATCAAATTAGAGTTTAGTTATTTTTAGTTATTAGTATATGAGAAGTGAGGTGATAGAACCAGTGAAAACCTATAATATATTAATGTGACATAGGATAAACCTCAAGTGTCATAAGTAGATAAGAATATGTAATGATTTAAGATATCTTAAGTTTTTTTTGTTATAACTTGATTGCATACTTTTATTATTGATACTTGATATTCATACTATTATTTTTGGTTTTATTCAATGGTTAAAACTAGTATGAATCATGATAATGATGAATGTGATGACCAATGTAATGAAATTACTCATGAGAATCGAAATGGAATGTGGATTGGGATGTTAAATCTTCTGGCTACTATCACCCAAGTCTCTCATACTATGAATGATAAAATCAATCTTTTTGAAATTAAAAACTTCCAAAATAAGGAATAACTCACCATTGAATATTTCATTAAATAATTACCACCTTCTTCCACTGGGTTAACTCATCTAGTTATTTCAGTGAAATGAATTAATTATATAAAAATATATTTTATATTTTAAATTTATCAAAACATGATAAAGAAATTTTTATGTGTATCATTTGGAAGGTGAGTCTAGTCAATGGCATAATCCTATCAAGAAAATGACGCAATAGGATTAAATTGATTCCATTACATGGGAATATTTTATGAAGGTATTTTTCAATAAGTAATTCCCTCAAACACTTTTCAATAAAATTGAGAGGGAATTTATGATGCTAAAAAAGATGGACGATGAATGAATTGGTACCCATTAAGAATATTTTCCCATATTAACAAGGTATTATTCTAGTTTCATTATCGAACATGAAATATAAATTGGTTGGTTATTTAATGGTATAAAACAAAGTCAAAAACTGAATTGTTTTTAAGAGAGTTTCATATCAATGAAAAAAATAATTTTTTGTGTTATCAATGTTGAAATTGAGAGGATATAATGTCATTGTTCTCATGGTTTTGGAGATATGATAATTAAAAAAGTATTTTTCATTAAAATTTAAATAAAAAACCTATATGGGAATGAAAATTAATATTTCTTTATTCAAAAAATATTAGAATAATTACATAGTAAATTGACTCTAAGGAATATGTAAATTATTCATGTATGGAAGGGAATTTCATCATGCTTATGAATGTTGAAGTAATGTAAGAAATCAACCAAGGAAATGAATAAAGAGAAAGATCAACTAAATATTCTACTAAAATCATAAATGTAATAATTATATGGACTAAGGATACCGTAGTAACTGATACATGAATCAAAGGGTTGGTGATTAAAATCGTTGTCAATGACATCCTATGATAAAGGGCATAGAAAGGATTATGAGATCAAAACAACTGAAGTGTGTCAAGATAATGAACTGGTGAGTGACACAAATATCATATAATATAGAGAGAAAAAATTATTATTTAACTAAAGTTCTAACAAAATTTTTATATATGATGAAATTTCAAAGAGTATCACATCACCACCTAAAAAAATTGGATATTAATTTATTATCCAAAAACACATAGTGATAAAATTATTTAATCCCAAGTCTATATCACCAATATAATCAATGTTTCTGGGAACATGATTATTAAAAATCTTATTATTCACCCTATAATTGAATTTGATGTGATTTGGTGGATGTATTGGATCTCTCTATATAGAAACCATATAAATTTATTAGGAAGGGAAGTTATACATGATATTCCAAATCAACCTATGATTTACTATCGCTGCAAGGATGAATATAAAATTTAAATGGAAATTAAATCCATTATATATGTCTTACTACATATTCTTGAGGGTTATTTATATGAAATGGCTAGATATAATCACAAAATTGAAGAGATTATTATTTTTTTGGAATATAATGATGTATTTCTAGAATATTTTCCTATTCTTCCCTCATATCACGATGTTGGGTTTTCATTAGAACTCTTACCTGGTTCTACAACTATTTCAATGAGTCGGTATATAATAACAAAAATTTAGTTGTAGGAATTTCTGAAGAAACTCCCATATAAAAATTATGAGGCATTCATCTGTCCTAGTGAATCACCATGGGATGTAATTTTTATTTCTGTAGATTAAATATGGGTATATTCATCTTTTCATTGATTATTAGTAACATTACATGATCACTATCAAGAAATAGTATCCCCTACCGCATATTAAAAACTTACTTGATCAATTTCATAAATATCAATTTTTTAAGAAAATTAATATTTGACATAGATATCATTATTCAAGGTTCAGAGGATAGGATATACCTATGGAAACCATCCATATGAGGTATGGACATTAGAAATTTATAATGATTCCATTGGGAATTAGAAATTCCCTTGTTTTCTTAAAGAATATAATGAATAGAGTCTTAGATAAAACCTTGATCAGTTTGGGGTAGTATTTATAGATGATAATATCATATATTCAAAGAGTAAGTAATAGAATAAAGATTATTTGGGATTAGGTTGCAGACTTTGATAAACGAGAATTTTCTCTAATGTTTAGTCAGTGTGAAATCTGGATAAAAATTGTTTCACTATTAGGTCACATAATTACAAGTGTGGGTATATCTATAGATACCTTAAAGGCATATGTTGTTGATAAGTGGCATAAACCATCCCTTGTGACTGATATATATAACATTCATGGATTGGGAGGTTATTATTGACGATTTGTGAGAAATTTATTTTGGATTTCAAATAGACTAACAATATTGATGCAAATGAAAGCTATATTCTTTTGAATAAATGTATGTAAAAAAATTTCAAGGATATTAAGAGAAGGCTGGTAAATTTACATATGACTAAACTACCCTCAAATTGATGGGTTCTTATAATATATAATGATACATAAAAAAAATTCTAGGATGTTTTCTCACACAGAATGATATAGTAGTAGCCTGTGACTCATGATACATAAAGGTTCAGGATAAAGATTACCTTCCAAATTATTTAGAGTTGGAAGTAGTATTTATTTTCATTAAAAATATTTAGGAATTATCATTATGGTAAAATATATGGTCATAAAATATTTATGTATACATTTACATATAAATTATTGAATACAAACCAAAGGAGATTAATGGAGTTGATTAAAGATTACAAATGCACAATAAATTTCCACACATTGAAGGTGAACAAGGTGAATAATGCTCTGAGTAGGAATCACCATGATAGTTTTTACATGATGATGATTGATAAATATACATTAATTATGTATTTATATAATATAGAGATAGAAATGATATTGGAAGGGTAGAAATCATATCTTACTTAAAAGAAAAATCAATCATCCGTCCATGAGAATATTAAAGAAGAATAGAATCCAGATTTGTAATTGAAAAATAAGGTAAGGATTGTCATAGATTTAAACATTTATTATGATTGAATGAAATGGTTTAATACTGGAATATGTATCCCTTTAGTGTAAGACTTAATATAGAATCTATGGGATGAAGTATATATATCATAATTCTCTATCCATCATAAAATTATAAATATGTATAGAGATCTCAAAGAGAATTTTTAGTAGGAAAACTCAAATAATAGTAGTGTATGTATATTGATTCTATATATTTAATAAAGATATATTGAGATGAAATAGGTCTAATGGGATGATGTAGGTATTACCCATAATTGAATGGAAATATAAAAACAACAGCAAGGATTTCATCATAGTACCGAAAAAATTCGAAATCTATAAAAAATTTGTTTTTAGTTTATTTCCATATGAATTTACCCCATTTAATTATTATTAGAGAATATTTACCAATTTTAAAACATTAAAAAAATTACATTAATTTTGTGTTCATGTTTTATAGAGTATCACTCTTAAAAGTTTCCAACCAATATATAAGGTTTACCTCATTGTTATGGTGATTTTTAGTAAGAATTGAATACATTTCTATATTATTTCCATGTTATCATCTTCAGATAGATGTTTATTATAATATGATTATTTAATCCCTAGAAGATATATTGAAAAAAAAATCGTGGATTTCAAAGGTTTTTGGAACTAATACATTCCTCTATATGAAATTTGTTATAAAAATATCTTTTAATTTATAATTCCGATGGATCCTTTTGAATCCCTCTTTGGAAAGAAGAGAAAACTCTAATATTATGGGATGAAGTTATAGAGTTAAATCTATTGCAACCTGAGCTAGGTTAGGAAATGAGAGAGAACGTTATATTTATTTACCAACACATCAAATCATATTAGAGTTGACAAAAAATGTATTATAATAATCGATGAAGAGATAAAAAGTTCACAATTAGTGATAATGTATCCCTAAAAATATCTCCATGGAAGAAAGTTTAGATATTTATAAAGAAGGTGAATCAAATACACCAATATTGTAGTCCCCATGATATTCCTGATCATATTAGGATTGTATTTCATCACTTATTTCTTCCATTGAACCTCTATCATGTCCATGATATGTTCCATGCATCCCTTTTTAGGATTTATATATATGAACCTTCAAATGTACTAAACATGGAGACTATAAAAATAGATCATGATATTTTTTATAAGGAACAATAGATAAAAAATTTTGGATCAAAGAGATAAAGTTATATGGAGAAAGAACACTCACCTAGTAAATGTTTTGTAGTGAAACTAGATTTTTTTTTGGAATCTAAATGGGATATTAATGATATAATGTGGTATTATTATCCTTATCCTTTTCCCTTAGAATAATATAATTTCATGTGAAAAAACATTCATAGGGGATGAATGTAACACCATATGATATTAGAATAATTTCTCTTTTAATATATTTGGTGGGTTTGGTAGCTTGTGATTCACGTGACACAAACATATGTGAAAAATGATGTATTTAAATATAAAATTATGTACATAATTATATATTAAAATTAAAGTAATTAAATAAATGAGTTTTGATTTTTTTTAAATTCACATGATGAAATATCATTATCCTCTTGGGTGGAATTGTGAAATTTATTTAAATTTAATAATTCGGATTACTAATAGTAACAAAATGCATTGATGAATTAAATTACTAATTAATAATATCAATTAAGTTTATCCACGGTGTTTTTATATAATGATAATGAATACTGTTATATAATTCTTATTTATATAGAATTGTTTTATTTAAAACATTATTTTATCTATATATGTTTTTATTTAAAAGATAATATAACCAGTTTTTTATATAAAAAATAGAATAATATTTTTATACACGTATAAAAATTAATTTTCATTCAAACATTGTTTATATATGAGTTAGAAATTAAGATACAATCATTTTAGGGTAGAAAGTGTAATTCTCAGAGAACTATTTTTTATATGTGCAATGAATTTTATCATAATAAATTCAATTTAAAACATTTTATAATTTATTTTATTCAATATTTTAGGTAATATATTTTATTAAATAAATTAAATTTAATATAATTTTTATTACCATATAATTAATTAGAATAAAATTATTATTATTCTTAAAGAAAAATTATTTTTCGAAAAAACAATTTCACATGATTTATGAATTGATACTAGAAATAATTACTACCACATTTAGAAATTAATTTTGAAAAAATGGAATACATATTTTAAAAAATAATTTAATCTTTTTAAATGTTCAGTTCCATTTTTTTCATAAAAATTTGTTACTATGATTAAACATTAAGTTATCATTTTATATTTTAAAATAGGTTAAAAGGGGACATGTTAATGGATAATGATTAATATATAAAAATAATTTAATTTGTCTAATTGGTTGAGTTTATTTAATCCTCATATAAACAAATATTTTAAATTGTTATTAATTGGTGCTACATTACAATGAGGGTGGGTTTATATTGTTTTATATTTATGGGTATTTATAAGGGTGACACTTCCATCTCTTATAAAATTGATCCTCCCCTCCTCACTAAAGAACACTATTTGAGAACCTTCTATCAAAAAATATCTACACAAATCACTTCAAAAAACCATCCTTCGAACTTATATAATTCAAATCTCACTAAAATACCAATCCTATATGGCTTAAGTTGTTATCCAAAGGAAGACATCCAAGGATGAGGCATAAGTGTTAATCATATTATTTCTTGTTTGTTTATTTTTATACCTCCAAGAAGTATTTTATAACCATACTAATATATATAAAAAATTATTCTTCAAATACTAAAATTATATTATTTTTATGTAAATACAATTTTCTACCTCTTTTATATCTATTGAAAATTAAAAACCTCACTCATGCGTACATATATATCATCACCTCTATGATGAGATGTATTTCCTTATATATCAGTGGCTCACCTAATTGGTTATATATTTATTTTTAGTGAATATATTTGATATTTATAATTTAATTATTATTATGGAAATATAAATCACAAAATTCCATCCATTTTTTATTCAATTGAAAAATAAAAACATCACTCGTGTGCACGTGTGGATTACTGCTTCCACGATGTGTTGTAATTCATTTTTCATTACCTCCATACATATATAGTTATAAAAGTGTATATAATTAATAATATAAAATTTTATGAAATGATTATTATTTTAGGGATGATGAAATTAGAACCAAGGGGATAATAATCTAATTTCCAAACTGAAACATACGTGGAGAACAAAACTGTTGACACACAAATATTGATTTTAAAGACAAATTATTAATAAATTGGAAATTGAAAATTTATAAAGGTATTATATACAGTAATATAAGTATGATTTTGGTTATATTATGTATGTATAACAAGTTAAAATTTCTTATATAATAGCTTGGGGTGTGTACAAATCAAGTCAAGATTAAGGTCAGGGTTTATGTTACTATCTCACTTTTTTATCCGGATTTTTTATGTTTGAATTTCAATTGGGGGAATCTAAGGTCATTTGTCACAAAAAAAATAATATATTTTATTCTAATATAGTTTCTTATTTTCTTATAAAATATTATTTACATTTTAACTCTTTTGGTAATTAAATATTCTATTGGAATATTTCTAAGAAAATATTACTTTAGTTCCCAATTATGTTCGTGAATTTTTCTCTTAAAAATAAATGTTCTTAAAAATTGTTTTATATAGTTTATTATATATATTAAATTATTTATATTTATTTTTATACCATATTTTAATTTGTTTATAAATGAATAAAATGAATCTTTTAAAATGTTTTCCAGGCAAATTACTTTTTTCTTTTTACTAATTTAAGTAAAGGATGATTTTGAAAATTTATGGCTAGATAAAATTTTCCCAACATCTTGAGTGTTTTTAATTCTCTTGATTCCCTTAAAATTTTCCATGGTATTTCTATGAAAATATTATTCCAATTATTTTGAAACTTTATTGTATTTTATAAAAGTTACCAAACAAAATAATGTTTTGTCTTATTTTGCAAAGAATATTTCTAATTATTCTATAATTTTTTTTATTTATGTTAAAAAATTTTAATTGTTGAAATACATCACTGGTAATATGGTCTTATGATACCATCCACTTTTTTCTCTAGTTGGACAATTATTATGTAGTTTCAATGTAGTTTCATTAAACCAAATTATTTCTCAAGGATTAATTAAACTATTGTGGAATGATTAATGAACTTATGATCTTATGATATATATATATATATATGAATGGTTTATTATTATGTGATGATGGGTGGTTCTGTTACGTCACTCAAATTCATTGGGTAATGTTTTATATCTCATGATCATGAAGGGTACGTGAGTGATGAGACCAAACCTAATAGGAACACAAAATGTTTTCCCAAGCCAAAAAGGGTACATAAGAAATTATACCAAGATCAAGAGGGTACATATAAGGTTTTTCCTAAGAAAAAGTGGATAAAATTGTGATTAACCCAGTCCCAAGAAGGTACAATTTTATTTTTCCCTAGCCCAATATGGTACATGGGTGGTTATCCCAATCCTAATATGTGGCAAATTTCATGGTGAGAATCCTAGACATATGATTTCTATGATTAGGTATTTTCCAAAAAGTTTATTCCAAATACATACATATTATGATTATAATATTATTTCCTAGATATATATTGATTATTTATGATTACAAACTCTTATGACTCATGTATTTCATTAAGGAAAAGCCTTTTGTGATGACCCATTTTTATGGTATATGAATTATTAGTTATGATACCATAAGTTGTGATCATTTTATCATACCTCATAACCATATATTATACTCACATATGATTATCAATTTATATTTCCCTTTTTTACCCTAAAAGAGAATATAATATCACCCATTCTTATATTTCTTTCCCCAGGTTATATAAAACTATTTGATGTAGTAATTGATTATGAAGTGAAATATGTGAGAAAAACAATGTGAGAGATTTTGAAGATATTTCCGGAAATATGTTGATTATGTATCTTGTCTCCAAATATAATAAAACAATAGGGTTCTTCATCACGTATTATTAAGAAATGTATTAATAATTTATATAAAATGATGTAATATTTATGTATGAGATTCTCAGTATTCCTCATCTAACATTGTTCTTGATATCATAGAATAGAAAATATATTAACAAAAAATTAATCCCACTACTCATTACACACTCTGTATGACATATGTGTCTTATACATATTGGTAACATCTCTATACTATCCTACCCTCTATTGGAATAGGTATAGAATAAAATTAGATTGACATGAAAAGTCATCATAAATATAAATAAATGGACTATTAAACATGGTTGATAACATTTTTTATTGAATATATATATTCCTCATGATTTTCAAGGATTAATGGACTTTATAATGCCTAATTATATATATTTATTATTAGTTTTAGATGAATAATTATTAACATATAAATAATTGGTATTTCTAAAGAATTGTATAAAAATCAATTCAGTGATTCTTTTTATGAAATCATCAGTTGAACCCAAAGTGGAGTTCGAAAATATATAGGAATTTGACACAAAAGAAAGGTATTAAACACTTCAAAATGCATCAATAAAGGCCATATATGATTATATACAAATAGTTTTTATTTCTATGGCCCCATGTTCATTTATGAGATTTCTTTTAATGGGATTAAATTGGATAATAAAGAAATTCATAGAAGAAGAAAATTGAAATTTGTTATAGGTAAGAATAACTCCATGAGAGATGTGAATATATAAGAATTATTAATTTTTACATCAATATAAGTAGGAGTTCTTTTACTATGATAAGGGATATTGAGTGTAATGTCGCTGACCCAGATTCCACTAAACCAGTGCCCCGAGTTGGGTAGTTACATGACCTCAATTGTGCCTCCATGTATGCCATAGGTTACCAACCTATAGAAAGGGTCTAATAGGTTACATGGGGAAAATATACCCTCATTAACAGAGAAATACATAGTAGAAAATAACTTAAATGTCAAAAAAATAGAAAAATCAATAACATGAATAAATAAAAAATTCAAAAAACAAGGTACAACCATATACAATAATAAATATTTCATTCCATGAAACAATGTCATGTGAAAAAACCCCAAAAGAACCAATGTAGCAGGATCCTCAAAATGGTCCGGACTCCATGTCTAGAACCTCACCCAACGTGTCCCCTGTCCATCTCAACTCACTAATATAGGGCCCTTTCCCTTGTCATGAATAGCAAGCATGTCATATTCTCAGCTACCGAACGATGACCCGAGCAGGGTGTTATTAAAACATAGTAGGTCACCATCAACAGTGTCTAAAAAATATCCATAAAATGTAGATAGTGAATTCAATTAATAACTAATGAAAAGTATGGATGACTAGTTCATTGGGCCATTATATACTATGTCCATTTAATTTATACTACCATTGAATCTGAGTTCACTAGTTAAGCATTTCATGATTTAATGTACCCTTTTCATGTGTTCTATGGATTAGGAATGTTCCACATTCCCATGCATATGGAAATAAGATCAAGTTCTATATTACTAGGAATTACATTATAACAATTTCATAATCCACACCTTGAAGCCTTGATCCAGGTGGAATGGAAGTGTTTGGGAAATAAAACTTCATCCCCTTCCGTAAACCATACATTTTGTAGAGGAGCTAGAACCTTAGTCCAACTAAACCTGTGGGTGTTGAACCTCATGTTGATACCTCAATCAATCAAGCCATGTTAATATGCTTATTTGTAATTCACCACAATTAACCATATCACAAAAATCATATGCAATATCACTTACAATATCCAAGAAATATCATTAAATGAGAAATTAAAAATTTTCCACAATCAATTAACACATTTATCATTTCTATGTTTTAACCCTTTATCCCCATTAGATTTCTCATGTCTATCTCACTAAACATATTCAAGTATAAAGATAATCCCCTAGTATTTTCCCATTAATCCATTTAATCCATTTTTAAAGAAAACCATACACCCAGTTAGGTCATTACCCAACCAAGGTATGTTATTAAACTCCCACTTCACATCCTGCAATAATATTATGATTTTCACAATGGGATCTATGTTCTCTCACAGTGGCCTTACACATACATAGCTAAACTATATGACTTGGTAATATTGGAACAACCCATGGGTGGCCCTAATTTGGTCGATTCAACCTACATACATCCCATGGGAATCAAGAGGGGTTACATTAACTATTTAGATGACCACAAAGTCACATCATGTCAAGGGAACCTAGAAATCATCATTGGAGGGGAAGAATAATAACCCTATATACCCGAATCTACACAAAATTCAAGGGATATAACTTGTAGACCACCTACCTTGAAACCATTTGTAAACTCCATCTCAATCGAAGCCTTAGATCTCAATTGAACAAACCCATGAATCTTTACACATAAACTCACCAAAAAATGGGTTTAGAACTTCACATAGAGATGGAGTAGAAATATAAACCCTAAACCATATAGAAGGGAAAGAGGGAGAATAGCCTTTCCTAGATCTTTAATCCACAACACATGGAACTCTATATGGCATTAAGACGAGATAGATTGACCATTGTAAGCTCTTTGAGAATTTCGGTAATTACTAACACTGAAGGATAAAGAAAAAAGGAAAATCCTGAGTGCTATAAAAAAAATTCTGTAATGTGATTTTTTTTTAATTTTTAGATGTTTCTCGGCTACACGAGTTACCTACATAGTATTCCAAACCGTGTAGAGGCTATTCCTAGCACTCACTCTCTCTCTCTCATAGTTTTCCATACCATGTAAAAACTGTGTATATTGACACTGCCTGCAAGATCTCCCCTCGCACAGTTTTCCAAACAATGCATAAACCATTAGGATTGCCCAGAAATCCTCCTTTCCCTCATTTTCCATGTCCCGAACCACCGAAATGCCCTCGAGCCTTCACAAGGACTTGGTAAAACACATAATTAACCAAAAAGTGGGACTAAAATTTATCATAAACATGAAAATAACATACGTAGGAATCCCAGATCTTATAACCTACCAACCTTATAATGGCTAATCCATGTGCCGCTCTCCTGATCATCATTGAGTTCTCAAATCAAAGAGGTCTGGAATCTGGGATAGTATATCTAAATCCCACTCCCATGTTACTTCCTAAACGTTTCCATGTTTCCAGAGAACAAGATGTAAGGGTATAACCTTTCTCCCAATTTTATTTCGCTATGATCGACAATACAAAATAGGTGCTCTCCAATCGACGCATCAGCCTAAAGATCTACATCGTTAATATTTAGCATATGAGACAAATAAAGGTGATACTATCAATGTTTTGAAACATGAAATAAATCATGAATCCCATTATACCACTATGGAAGAGCTAATTGGTAGGCCATCGGTCCAATCCTCTCCACAATCCCAAATGGTCCCATATATCTAGGTGGAAACTTTCCCTGTTTCCTAATTTGATGGTGACCCAACCATGGAGACACTCAAATAAACACACTATCACTCACCATTAACTCAAGACATCTTTAAATATACTTTACATATGACTTCTTCCTACTATGACCTATTACCTTATGATTTTGAATCAATAGAACCTTTTGTGATGTCTCCTACATAAGACTTGGTCTGAACAACTTAGACTCTCTATCCTCTAACGAACACAAAAATGATCTACATGGTGTCCTATAAAATGCCTCAAAAGGTTCCTTCTAAATTATAGCCTGAAAACTATTGTTGTTAGAAAATTCCATAGGTGACAAGTTATTTTCCACAAACCATTGAAATCCAAAACACATGCCCTCAACATGCCTTCCAATTCCTAGATTGTACAATTTCACTTCCCATCAATCTGTGGTTGGTAATCCATACTAAAAAACACTTGGTTACCGAGCACCTTATGCAGTTCCCTCTAATAGTGTGAGGTGAAACACAGATCACTATCTGAAAATATTATTCTCAGCACGCCATGAAAGCATAATATTTCTCAAACATATAATTATCCCAGCTGCTTGACTCTATAGGTCTCCTGAATCTGAATATAATGGGACACTTTGGTTATTCTATCAATCAACACCCAAATTTTATCTTTCTTCGGAGGTATCCTCAGAAGACGCACCACAAAGTCCCTCACGAGTTCATTCCACTTGCACTCTAGAATATGAAATGACTGAAACAACCCACTTGGACAGTGATGCTCTACCTTCACCAGCTGATGTGTAAGGCATCATGCCATAAAACATGCAACTTATTTATTCATTCCCAGTGACCAAAAACACATATGAAGATCATGATACATCTTAGTCAATCCTAGATTCACAACCCAATTTGATGCATTGAACTCATACATAAAATACTATCATACATCTGTTGGCCCCACAACACGACCATGAACATAATAAATTCCATCAACTCCGAATGTCCAACCAGATGATGATGAACCACCGTTAAGACATTTCATCATATCCAGAAATGTCAGATCTGTTGACTAACCCTCTTTTACATAGCTCAAAAGCATGGAATCGAATAAAATTGATGCAAGAGTCATCTTTTTGGTCCCATCCGGTACCTCCAAATGCATCTCAAAAATCATGGCCATCCTCACCCACTCCAAACTGGACTCATGAACTATTTTATTCCAAGCCTTCTGACTCGGAGAATTAGTGAAAATATTCTCACTCCCTGGTTTTTTATATCAACTGGAAATCAAAAGACTCTAGGTAATTCACCCACCATCTCAATTGAATATTCATATATCACTGAGAGAAGATGTTTTTGAGAATTTTATAGTCTGTGAAAATTGTAACATATTCCTCCAACAAGTAATTCCTCCAACACTTTAAGGAATGAACAACCATATCTAGTCCAAGGTCACGAGTATGATAATTTCTTTCATGTGGCCTCAATAGTCTCAACCCATAAGATACAACCCGGTCATCCAATATCAACACTTCCCCAAGTCCAACATAGGACGCAACACAAAACAAGTTATATTTTTACCTAGTTCATGTAAGATCAAAACTGTTGTGGTAGTCAACCACTATTTCAGCTCATGAAAAGAATTATCATAATTATCTGACCAATAAAACATAAACTCCTTCTTGGTTAGGAATTTGTGTGGTGAAAAAAAAACTATTGAAATCTCAAATAAACCATCGGTAATAATAGGCCAAACCCAGAAAACTCTAAATATCAGAGATGTACTTAGGATACTCTCAAGAAACAATTTCCTTCACCTTTTTCAGATGCAACGACACACCTAACTCAGGATCTACGTGTCCCAAAAAGTGAACTTCATCAATAAAAAAACTGACATTTTGACAGCTAGGCATAGATCCTATGCCCCATTAGTGTAATAAAGATGATGTCATGACGGTTGGCATGATCTTCATGTGTTCTAGAGTACACAAAGATGAAATTAACAAAGAAAACTACAAATTGATCTATATACGAGTGAAATATCCAGCTAATCAAGGCCATGAACATAGCTAGTGAACAGGTTAGTCCAAACAACATCACCGTAAATTCATACAACTCATACCTACTTTGAAAATTTTCTAGCGTATGTGAGAAGGTCTCACCTTCAACTATTGGTATCAAGATCTGAAATCGACCTTAGAAAACACCTAGTCACCTTTGAGCTATTAAAACAGGTCAGTGATTCTAGGAAGAGGGTATCATTTCTTAACTTCCATCTGGTTTAGCTTCCTATAATTGGCACATCGCCTTAAGGCTCCATCAACCTTCTTAGAAAATAGCCTAAGAGATCCCTATAGTGATTTACTAGGACATATAAACACCTTACGCTTTAATTACTTTAAAAAAACAATTATTTATTATAGCTCTCCTATAGCCATTTGATATGTTTGAATAGAAACTGTCTCCACTGAAGGGAACAATTCGATTTTAAATTCAACATTTATCACGGGTGGTAATACTTAAAATTCATCAGGAAACACATCCTGAAATTGGTCCACAATAAAAGGGCAAACTGGCTATCCTCCTCCATAATCTAACATAAGGCATGTTACTTGGGTTTTGATTCCCCCCAACTACTGGTGAAACATTCTTACATGGCCCCGCTCAGGTATCCCACTCTACACAAAGGACATATGGGCTCCCATCGAGAGATGTGAACGTTACCCGATGTAGTTAACTGTCGATATCGGCATGATATAACACCACCAATCCATACCTAATATTAGTATGAAGCCATACATCTCTATGACAAATAGATCCCATAGAAAACGATACCCACCATCCTCCATAGCTTAAATCATACTCTACCTAATGTCCTCAACTTGTAGCCCTAGCGATTGTCAATCGAATGTACCCCACATGAAATCTCTATAGTTAAGACAAAAAAAACTATGAAATGAGAAAAAAAATAAATGAGTTCATAACAACTATATCAATTAATTAACTAAAAATCATGGATGCTTAATTAATCATACATTGAACAATAAACGGTCCTACCTCACCACCTTCAGGTGTAATTTGTACTACATGAAGATCACCTACCTTTTACCAAGTTCTCTAGCCGGAGTACCATGCACTTCACTACTCTGTTGGTAAGGATGATCTCTTCCCATAGTTCCTCATCCACCTCCTATAACATTACAACCCATGGAGCTCCAACTACCTACTAGTTATGGGGTAACTAATCCCTTTCCTATACTCAACATCTGCCTATGACCCCCATTATTTCCTAACAGTAACGGGTTCCTAAAGATCCTCTACACAGGGCCTAATCATCCACATGCTCTACATACAACTATTGTGTGGGATAACAGGTCACATTTGTGCCCCATCCTACCACACAGATAATAGATGTCTGGGTCACCACCTTGAGAAGATGGCCCCCTCTTATAACGACTCTGTGCGCTTCCATGCTGCTGAATGGATCCCTAGTGGCCTTTCATACTAGCAGAAGCCACACTAATTACTCTCCTATCTGGCACCACAAGACCACAACATAATACTCCATTTAAGTTCCACTTTGAGATATGTTCCTGATCCACCACATCATAAAACCTTTTTATATGAAATATATTCACCAAAGATGCAACCTTGTCTCTCAGCCCATCATGTAAGCATTTCTTCGTAGCTGCCTCATCTCATATCAACATCTGAACGAACCACCTCAAATGAATGAATAGAATAGAATATTACATCACTGGCATTTTTACCTGAGTCAAAATCATAATATCTGCATATTTTGCCTACCATGTGGTTTTTGAATAGAAGTTCTCGAGAAACATCACCGAAAAATCCTTCCACATCATTCTTTACGCCTGCTCTATCTGAAAAATAATGACCCACCCTTCTTTTTATTGACCCCTCAGCATATATACAACTAAATTTACTTGATAATTGATAAAATCCATTAGATGGTCAATAATAGTTAGGATAGAATCCATATAGAACTCTACAGCTTCATGAACACCCTCTCCCTTAGTGGTTAGAGGGTGCTGCATCTGAAATAACATGGTCAACTCCAACATGCTCGACACAACCCGACCTTGGTCTCGTACCACCATTTATATAAGATAAGAAAAGTTCTTATGGAACTAATATTCCCTATTATCCTATATCAGCATGTTCTCCTGCTCTACTACTAGAGGAGCATTCTCAGAAACTTCCTTATATCACCCAACCAGTGCACTTCTTCGAGGTTTCATTTATATACAATGCCAATAATGATATTTTGAACGCAACCATAAACCTTTTATGATAAGGAAGAGATATATAGAGGCTCATCACATACCACAACTAAACCAATTCGCTTACACCACCCAAACATGCACACTCACAATCGGATCAGATCCCTTTTCCATCTCTCCAATGACCATGGATAACACAAGTATCTAATTCTAATGGTTATAATCTTTATCTTTTTCTCTCATGAAAAACCATTTCCATATTCCAATTTAATCTTATAATATATTAAACCACTTTTAATTCTTATCCACGAACAATTTTCTAATTACTATTTGATATTTCGACATAACCCTTTTACCCATTCATATCATCTTTTTAGACACAATTTCATTACATTTTAATAAAACATATGCATCCTAAACATTATACCCCACAAGCCCATCCTGTGTGTGTAAATATCATGAGGCATCTCACATACCTACATAAGCGCCAAGAATTATGCACTAATTCATAACCTCAAACCCATTCAGGCCTGAGAGAAATATCCACAAATTGTAAAATCATATAACAAGTGCATCAACTAATTGTGAAATAACAACATATATAGTAGGGCACAATAAGAACAACATTCCCCTCCTAGGGAGACATGGGTTTTCTCTCATACCTGGTTTAGTTACTCCCAAGAACGAGCTCATTAACAAGGCACGACACATTCCTAACCTCTATTCTACCATCTAAAAATACCAAGAAAGGGAAAATAACACTTTTGATACCACTTCGTAATGTCCCCAACCTAGGATCCACCAAAATGGTTCTGCAAGCCGGGTAGTTACATGACCTCAAACATGCCTCCCTATAAGCTAGGGGTTTCTGACCAGTAGTGAGGTTATAATATGTTAGGTGGGGAGACTATACTCTTATTACAAATTTAGTCCACAATAGATAATAACATAAATAATGGAATCAAAATATAATAATCAATAATATGCATAATTAATCAATCCCCAAAACTAGGCACAACCTATACACTAGTAAATATTCCATTCCATGCTACAATGTCAAGTGAAAAAAACACCAAAAAATTAAAATTTATTATCCCTAAAATGGTTCAGACTCCAAGTTGAAAACCTGACCCAACATGTCCCATGTCCAAAAAAACTCCCAAGCATAGGGCCCCTGCCCTTGTCCTATCCTGCAAGCATGAAATCTACTCAGGTACCCAATGACGTCCTAAGATGGGTGTTAGTTTAACTCATTAAGAAACCAACAACAGTGTCTAGAAAATATCAATCAATGGTAGACAGTGCATTCAAGTGATAACTAATGACATGCAAGGTTAAACAGTTCATTGGGTCATTCAATACTATGTTCATTTAATTTATACTACCATGGAATCTGGTTCACTACTATGGAATTTCATTATTTAATATACCTTTTTCATGTGTTCAATGAATTAGCCATGTTAAACAATCTCAAGAATATGGGAATAAAATCAATCCCTATCTCTCTAGGAATAACATTATAACAATGTCATAATCCACACCTCTAAGCCTCAGTCCGGGTGGAATACTACCATTAGGGGAATAGAACAACATCCCCTTCCCTAACCCATTTAGTTAGGGGAAGAGCTAGAACCTCTATCCAACTCAACATGTAGGTATATAACCTAACGTTGATACCCTAATCAACGAATCCATGTTGACATGCTTATTTATCATTTACCATAATTAACCATATCACAACAAACATATCCAATATCATTTACAACATCACAAAAATATTAGTAAATTGGGCATTAACATTTTTCCTCAATATATTAACACATTAATCATCTCAATTAAATAATCCTTTATCCCAAGTCCATTTTACATGCCTTTCTCACTAACAATATTCATGTATAAATCTAATCCCTTATCATTTTCCCATTAATCTATTTAATCACTTTTTAGAGCCAACCAAACGTCCACTTAGGTCATTACCAAACCTAGTTGTTTTATTAAAAATTAATTTAACATCCTTCAATCATATTAACATTTTCATCATGGGATCTATATTCATGCACAAGGACCTTGTACTTTTTAGCTAAACTATATGTCTAGAGAATATCGGCACACCCCATGGGTGTCCCTAAATTGGACGAGTCACCCTCCTTGCATCCCATGGGGATCAAGAGGAGTTAAATTAACCATTTAGACACCCACTACATCCCATAATGTCAATTTCACCAATAAATCATTAAAATATGGAAGGAATAAAAACACTATATTCACAAAATATCCACCAAAACAATGGGACATAACATGTAGACCCTCAACCATGAATCCATTAAAGAATTCCCTCTCAATCAAATACTTTCATCTCAATTCAACGATACCATAAATAATTACACTAAAACTCACTGAAAAAGAATATTTTATGATCATCAGATGGATATGGAGATGATATAGAAACCCAAAACCAAAAATAATAGCAATAGAGAGATTATCCTTACCTAGATCTTCCATCCAAAAAAATATTGCACTAAATGGCCTTAAGATGAGGGAGATTGATTCCATGGAAGCTCATGGTGATTTTGAAAAATCACATGGGATCGAGGATAAAGAAATGTGGAAAAATACGAGTGGTATAAAAAATCTTATAATGGAAATTTTGTATATTTTTAGAAGTTTCTAGGCCACACGGTTTACCCGCACAATTTTCCAAATCATGCATAAACTCTGTGGAGGCTATAGCTAGCATGCCATCTCTCTTGTAATATTTTCTAGACCGTGTGCAAATAACACAGATGTACACTACCTGCCTGGTCTCCCCTTTAATGGTTTTACAAACCATGGGCAATCCATGAGGATTTCTCAAAAATCCCCTTTCCACCCTTTTTCCATGTCCCAAACCCCCAGAAGACCCCCAAGGCTTCACAAGGACTTTGGGAAAACAATTTATTGACCAAAAAAGGGGGACTAGATTGAAACATAATGAATAACATACCTTAATGAGGAATTCAAGATGTTAAATTGATCCATAATGAAGCTAAATTAGATTAAATTCGTGGATATACATTAGATAAAATTTTAGATGTTTTGGAAGAGTAAATCAGTGGTGATGTCTAGGAATAAAATGAAATAGTTTAGAATATTCAATAAATTGATAGATGTGTTAACACCAAAATTAGTTCTCATGAAAAAATTATACCTTATATGATTCACATGTGATAACAATGTGGTTATTGATTCTTATTCCATGATCAAATTAATGTAGGATGATAGATAATTCCTTTAAATTTAGGCCATTGTTACTTATATTTTCCAACCATGATGTATATATGAATATTAAATAAATATTTGATATTTTCTACCTTATTTGGTGTTATATTCTATGATATATGAGGGATTTGGATTTTGTAGGAGAAGATAAATTATTCACGTTGATATGATATCTTGGACATTATGATGTATGTGATTAGGTAGAAAATATCATATTTTATCTTTATTTTTCTATGACACTGTAACATTGAATATTTCACTGTGATGGTTAAAAAGTTTATAAGTAGGCCATGATATAGAAATTTTATGAGAATTTTATAGATTTAAAACTACCATCTTTCATATATGTGGTTCAACATTCATTTTTGAACATATCCATTTATTCAATTGAGTTATTTTATATTTGAATTTAGTTTCATTCTTATATGCTTACATAATTATTATGACGATGAATTCAATTATGGATATTTCTTTTTGATCATGACTGTATAGTATTTTAAGGGGTGATAGATCAGGAGTAAAAGAGTGAACACTTAATTTCTATAATCAATTTTATTCATGAATAAGTTTTTTAATTAAGAACATCATTTAAATATTATTTATCTCAGCCCTTAATATGTTTATAACTAAAATATTTATTTATGGAGGAACTCTATGGTAGTTTATCTAATTAAAATATTATCATTATTTAGGTTTTATCATCAAATTATATGATCATGAATAATGTGATTGTACTAGATTATTTCTAAGTCTATCCCATATAGATTGACCTAGGTCGAATCAATGGACTAGGCTATAAGAAGTTGGAAATCATAGAATGATAATAAAAAGAATTAATTACTTAACTAATGAAATATCTAGTAATCCATGAATAACCACAAATTAAATTTTTTCCATGATTTTTTGTAATTGATTATCATAAAATAAAATTATTTATTTTTAAATTTTATTTGATCCAATTTTAATTTAAAATAAGCACATAATCAACTATAAAATACTAATATCACGAGGATCACTCATATTTTGTATGGGGATGACCATAGAATCACACCATTCTATTCCTTAATTATATAGTGAAAAATCAATCTGTATATAAATTATAAACTTGAGAGACCATTGTAAGTAATGGAACTAGTAAGAACATAAATATATTTGGTATCGTTTCTAGGGAGAACAGTTGCGATCTAAATATTTAATTGATTAACCCATAATTTTCAGGACCATTTTCCATTTGAAATTTTTGGTCTTTTTTTCATTTGACAAGGTTTTTTGTTTACTACTATAGTAAAATTAGTTTGTGATAATAACTATGAAATCATTACCAAGGAGTATTTATTCATTGGACCCATTAAATAAAAATATTAAGATAAATACATTCCTATGCACCCACTTATGATCCAAAATTTAAGAACATGTACACCCCATTGGAATATATAGAAAATTTATCAACATGAATCCACAATATGGAGGAAAACAAATACCCAAATCTAAAACCATTGTAGACTATAGTGTACCAGAAAACAATTGTGATGCCTAAAGAATGTATTATCCTTATATTAATGTGATATTTGTAAATAAAATAGGGCCTCATTATGATGATATAGAATATGTGAATGTTCTGTGGGTTACAAAGTGAATATCATAACACTCACATATAAAACTTTTTGGAAATTTGGGATACATTTAAGAATAAAGGAGAATCTATGGATATTATCTACCTAAGGGTATTTTCACTCTCAAGTTAAGTATAGGTAAATGATTGGTTAAACATAAAACATGTTGTATCTATCAAACCAAAGATGAGATGGAAATGTGGTCCTTATATAAATATTTACTACTAGTGAGAACATAGAATTTAATAAATGAAAATTTCATTTTTTACAATATTATCGGTGAACCATAATTCTAAGCCTATGATAGATGAAATAATTTAATACGAAAATTAAAACATCATATAATCAAAATTTAACTAGAAATGGAATCATTTTTCTACCACTTACAATATATCGATTGAGTAGTGATTTATGATTCAATAGATTAGGGCTATATGATGAAAGCTTATCAAAACTAAATATCTTCTTAATGAAATTTCTAATAATGATATCATATGGGAATGTGACAGAGATCCATTGAGAATAATAATCCATGAATTAGATAATACCACATTCTTGGCCACCAAAGTAGATCCATTGACAAAAGAGTTTGATAATTTCCAATTTCCCATAGAACCCACTCAACAATAGAAGAAAAAAAACTTCACCCACAAACAAATAAGAATATTGTACAATGTCTGGAGGGATACATGAATAAAATTTAAACTAGGATAGTTTTATAGATAATTAACTAGTTTATTGTAATTATTTAATATATAACTAATCCCCTTTCTTGAATCAAAATACAAATTTTAATGACCCTGACTCCATTAGCCCAGAAACTGTGCCATACTTTTTTTCATTGTCATGGATACATGATTAAAATTCCATAGGATGAATAAATTTAGATGATTTAGAAACTAGATTACATATATGAAACTTATTTTATATTGTTAAAATAAAACAAAACATAACACATAAAAAAATATAATAAATTGAATCCATGAAAAATCATTTAAATACATCTTTTTCATAACCTTGGAAAAAGTAAAAAATAATGGATGAGATAAAATTATTTGTAAAGGCTATGTAGAATAGAATATATCCTGGATCGATAAGAATAATAAACATGTCATGGTCAATAACTGAGCACAAATAACATTAATCAATAAATTGACCATAATATGGAAGCAATAAAAGATAATAAAATAATTCAATATAAATAATCACATGAGTTTGGAAGATGACCATGGGTAATCTAACCAATCAATTAATACAATGGAATAACAAAAATTATGTAATTAATAATTTCTTATGTCTAAAAATCATGATCTATCCTCACGATAGTTACTATGAGGATCTACACACTAGAATTTTTATGTCTCTGGGTAGAAACATGTATGATTTGGCCAACATATTTTTCTCATGAGACTATCAATGCATCAAGGGGATTGAATTAACAAGTCTCAAACCTGTGGATTGCATGTCTAAATAATTCCTCATAAATATAATAATAAATTTATTTCATAAAAAATGTTACTTATCATCAACTATCTATATTGAGTAAAAGATAATTATTTAAAATTGTTTCCTTAGATGCTCAAATAACATCCACAGTAATCTCCAGATGTACAAATGGAATACATCTTATGAAATTATCATATACATGATGCAAGATTATGGATATTTAATAGAAATTTATTTTTAAACAAATGAAAATCATATATAAATAAATAAGGTAGTATATACACCATATAAAAGTGAATTTGTGCATAATAAGAAATACATCTCAATGGAATATAAATTTTGATGAAATCCCTAAAAGATCATATCATTAAAGTGTAAATTCATATTAATGAAATGATTATGAGTATACATAATTAATCCACATAAAACAAGTGGAAATAATTTATGGGATAATAAAAATTAATTTTTCACATTATCTTATCATGAGATAATCAATGAAGTTGTTGTTAAACACACTGAATAGAAATTGTGTTATGAAATCCCTTACCACATGATTTCTTTTGGTATTAAATTATTTAACCTAATATATAGTGGGTTTAACCATTTTATTAACTTATAAAATAACCATGTTAAAAAATATAATATCATCTGTGATCGTCTTATAACATTTTACTACACATTTATTAGTAAATTTTTATTCATTTTACCATTACATGTGTTAATTGTATTTCTTTATCATATGTGTTATGTCACAAAATTTTTAGTAAATGAACATATTATATAGTATAATAATATATAATTTAATTAATGTTAAAAATGTCATATTCACTCATGATATAAATTTTTTATAATATTTTTTGAATGTTAGATATGGAAAATGAATCAAATCATATCGTGGAGATAGTAGGTTGTATGTATGCCGAGAAATGATATAATTATTTTAATTAAGAATTGGAAGAGAAATATATGACATATTAATTTATAAAGAATAAATATCTTGAAATAATTATCACAAACACACACACAGACACACATATATTATTTATATCATTATAACCATCCAATTAATATGGTGGTGAGAAATGAATTACTCTACAACATGCCGACAGTTTTTCATACGTATGTACAAATGGTGATTTCATTTTTCAAAGGATGGATAAATGGTGGAATATAATATTTTATTTATCATAAGAAAATATTTTTATATATTTTATAATGTATTGATAAATTATTCTGAAAATAACATATGAATGAAAATTAGTAAAACAAAGAATTTTTAAATAGTCGGTAAAGGAGATTACCTCTTCTATAAAGGAGAACCTTTAGAACATCACTAAAGGGACCTTGGGGTTGGTTTTTTTGGATGTTAGAGACCTCCAAAACATTGATAATGATTTTTTAGGAGAAATTGGTGAGGAATTTTTTGAGCATAAGGCTCAAGGCATTGTAAAGTAGTAAGGGAGGAGGTTCCCATTTATAATTGAGGTGATGGGGACTTTTTAAATTTATCAAAATATTAAGATATAATAAGGATATTCCAAAAGAAAAGTCTTAAAAATGGTATATAAAATCAATATTGGGTTAACATTAAAACTATATCATATCACAATTATAATTATTTAATAATTTAGTGTTTTTAACTAATATAATAAAATATTATATTCATGAAATATCATTATTTCCAATTTTGAAACTATTCATTACTTTGACATTAATAATGTCAAGATAACAAGATGTATTCAAACTAAAATATTTAATACATCCAAAATTTATCATATTCATCTAAAAAAATTTAGGACCACATTAACTATAATGTTCTGACCTGGGTGCCACTAAACGGTGCCCCTAGCTAGTTAGTCCCAAGACCTCGAGCGCACTTCCTCCTATGCTAGAGGGTTCTGAATAATAGTGAGGGTATGGTAAGTCAGTCCTGGGGAGACTATAACCTCTGTTGTTAGAATAAAACCCCAATAAAAGAAAAAAATTATAATCCTACAAGGAATAATATAAATAACTATAACAATAACAAGCCACATGATTGTCAAAAACAGAAAATACATTAATTAACTGAAAGGTGAAAACATGCTATGGTATTGAATGAGTCATTCTTCTATAATGAAACAAAATGTAAAGACATGATGAATCAAAAGTGGGTCCTGAACCACATCTGGTTCCATCACCCATGATCCATTCCCAAACAACCATTTATCTTATAGACATTCCCTTATCCGATATTGTAATAACAAAGTCAGCTCAGCTTTCGATCCAGATGCCCGAATAGGGTGTGAGTACAACTCAGTTGGACGCCACCAAATATGTCTAAAATGAGTCCATTCAAAATAAAATGTATAAAATTATATAATGAAATATATACAAGGCACAATTATACTATTATCACATTGTCATTTACTCTTTAATCATCACTTTAGATCCAGTTTCGACTCATATATCAAATTCAAATCATAAATCATAACCGTCATCCATTTTGTGTTGAAATCCATGTCAAAAACCCCAAATATCATTCTTTGTAGATCGTTGTGTCTAACGCCCTTTTTCACATTCAGTGTCGATCACCATATCGAACACCCCACATCACATTCGGTGTATATTTCCATGTTTAACACCCCACATCCCATGTTCTTGGTTAACTGTTGTTGAGGAAGGACATGTCAAAGTCCTAACTTTTCAATTGGTCTAGAACGTTATGTCTAGCACCATCATTCTCAATCATTTAAATCTTTCATTAACTGAAAATAATTAACCATATCATTCCCTTACTAATAAAACTATTATATTATCATAATAAAGACCATTAGTTGAAAAAAAAATTAACTAGGTACAAAACCTAATAAATAATTCATCAATTAATTAATCAATCAAGACAAATATTATTACATAATTAATTCTTCACAATTAATTATCAAAAATAAATATCACTTTTTCAAAATTAATCACACAATTAATTATCTTAATCAAAATCATAGAACATAAATAAATCACCATTAATTATCTCTCGTAGCTAAAAATAATCTCATAATTAATTCCCTTGAATTAATTATCTCAAACCCAACCACATTCTAAATCTTAAATACAATATCCAAATCCTTAAATAGTGTCACAAAATCAATTATCTATTTAGGAAGCCCCTTAGTCCCATGATTAAATCATCAATTAAACATGTATATCCCTAAAGAATAAACATGTCGAGGCACATACATAATTATCACAATTTAGGTAATCAATTACTAAGGAAAGCTAGAAATTCATCAATATGACATAAAAATATCAAATCCATTACTATGGGAGTTTGATTTAGCCTACCTACTTCGGTTCGTTGATTGATGTGTGCCTAGTGGATATCCCCAAAATCCTAGTGGGCATAATGACATCGATCAAGATCTGGATCTAAATCGCTAAACCCAAAAATAAGATCAAAACTATCAAGATAATTATAATATAGATCTAGATCAACAATATTAGATATAGATCCAAACTCATAGGTTTAGATCCATGAAGTCATTAAGTATCTTCCCTGAAAAGATCAAATAAAGATAGAGGAAAATAGATGAATTAACGAGATGAAGTACACTTATTGGGAGGATAGTGAATTATCAATCTGTGATTTCAATCTCAAATAATGATGTTCTAATCTCCTTAGAATCCATCTAGATAACCTGGGGATCACCTAGAATTTGTTAATCTAGAGCATAGTTTGAAATAGAGTTATCTCTCGGGTCATGTTAATTAGAAACTAATTTTTAGATAATACATACCCACACTCATGGTTTCTTGGGAAGGGGTGAAACGTAATTGTAAACCATGTGCCAAATGTACGGACCTCTCTATCCTAGTTTACATGGTTACTCTAAATGAGTTGCATGTTTTATCAAACCATGCTCTCACTGTGGGACCCTCCCTTCCAAGGGTCGCACAGTTACCTGGTTTTAGGCGCCCAGTTTTTCAAATCATGCATAAACTGTGCACAACCCTCTATTCATTATTTATTATTAAAAACATACCCAAAATCACCTCAAGAAAGAACTCAAAAAATGGTACATACAAATAGAATAAAGTACCTGAAACGGTCCCGATATGACTTCATAAAAGGTCGGGATCTTAAATTCCCCTACATTATAAGATCTCTTCCTCGAGCTGTACTTCTGAAATTCACTATGATTCCAAGATAGAAATATTTAGCCATTGATCCCTTATGTTTTCTTCCATTTCCCAAGTTTCCTCTAGAGCCCTCCAATGTTTCCATAACACTTAAACTTATAACACAGTCTTCCCCCGCAACTCTTTCTCACTGCGATCTAATACTTGTATCAGATGATTCTCAAAGGACACATCATTATCAAGGTCAACCTCATCCACATTTATCCAATGAGAAGGGTCAGGATAATACAATTGTAGTTGGGAGTCATGGAAAACATCATGCATAGTATTGAATATCTATGGAAGATCCAATCATTATGCCACTGACCAGATTATATCCACTACCTCAAACGGTCCAGTAAACCTGGGTGTAAACTTGCCTTGCCTCAATATCATGTGGTGACCCATCCAAGGAGAGACCCTAATAAATAAATGTTCATCATCCTTAAAAAAATTGGGCTGTCTAAATATATCAACATACGACATCTACCCACTCTATCCCATATCCATATATTTCGAATCAAATTCACAAGCCTCGAAATCTCCTTCAAGAGACTCAATCACAACAGCTCTACCTTAAATTTCCTCATATGGTTCCATTTGAATAGTTTTATTATAATTGTTGTTATTTTAGAACTTCTCTAAAGTGAAGTGCTTATCCCAAGAACCACCAAATTCAAACCCACATGCCCGCAACCTATCCTTTAACACTTATATTGTATGCTCTGAATTCCCATATCTCTATGGGTAGAAAGCTGTACATAACATAACCATTATACAAAGAGCCTTTTATAAGTCCTGCCAAAAGTGTGATGTAAATAATGAATCGTGATATGAAACTATATTCTATGTCACCACATGGAAACGAACTATCTCTTGAACTTATAGTTCTCTAAACTGTTCTACTATAAAGGTCTCCTTCATAGGTATGAAATATGCTACCTTCATCCGTCAATCCACAATGAACAAAATATAATAATTCATCCTATGAGTCTTTGTAAGACTTACCAAAAAATACATATTCCATTTTTCCTAATTCCATTCCATAATAGGCAATGAATGAAATAGACTTCCAGTTAGTTGATGTTCTTCCTTCACCTGCTGACAGGTGAACCATCTTGTCACCAAATCTACTATATCCTTTTTCATGCATGGCCACAAAAACTATCTTCACAAGTCATGGAACATTTTTTTCACCCTTGGATGTACCTCCAATTTATAGGCATGAAATTCTTTCATGAGTTATTCTCGCAAACTCAAAGGCCCATGAACATAATCCTCCACATAGATGAACTCATCCTCACCTTTCAAATAGTTTGAAGGTGTCTCCCTTCCTTCAAGGATTTCCATCAAGGCCCAACACTCCAAATACTCATACTTCCTATCCCCAATCTATCTCAAGAGTGTATACTCCACTTCTACAAAGACCAGAGACATATTCTCATAACTATCATGAACCACCACATGCCTTTCATCCAAAAATGACATCTTATTCCACTGCACACTCAACTCATGTACTAATTTAGTCTGAGTTTTCTTATGCAAGGAACCTGCCACATTATTCCCATTTTTGGGGGTATACGCCAGTTCCCAATTGAAGAACTGCATACACTCTACCCATCTTCACTACTAAAGATTCATGTCCTGTTGTGAAAAGTTTTACATCATGATTTTATGAATTGTAAAAGCTATAAAATTTTTACACAATAGATAGTGTCAGCAACACTTAAGAACATAAGAAACCTCTTCGAACACAATATATCACATGGGGTAATTCCATTTATCTTACCTAAAATTCCAAGACTTATATGAAATTAATAGATGTTCTTCCATTAACACAACTCTGAGTCCAACCCCAGAAGCATCACAATGCACCATGTAATCCTCACCTGACTCAGGTAAGACCAAAATTGATACTAATGTAAAGTGCATAATCAACTCCGGGAAAGAATTATTGCATGATTCCATCATTCAAACTTTTCCAGTTTATTTTTCAAACTCGAATGCAGATCTACCAATTGGGAATATTCATAGATAAACCTCCTGTTATATCCATCTATTCCAAAAAATACCCATATATCAAAACATACATGGACTTATCCCATGAAATAACAACCTAGAATTTCTATGGGTCCACCACCACAACTTCTTTCGAGAAGATATTACCCAAAAAGTTTATCATGTCAATCCAAAAATTACACTTATATAGGTTTTTGTATAACTGATGTTCTCTCACTATACATAGGACAATTTAATGATGTTGAGAATCATCATCATGAGACTTGGAGTAAACAAAGATCTCATTCACAAAAAATGACAATAAACAGATACATGTATAGATGAAAGGTCCTATTAATCATGTCTATAAACAGTGCTAGAGAATTTGTCAACCTCCTTTGATTCAAGGTTGGCGTCTCTCCGTTTCCACCTTTCCTTCTTTCTACATGAGAATTTTAATTCCTCTTCCATCCTTTTGTTTCTGTTTTAGCGTGGCTTATCCGTGTGTTCATTCCCCTGGCACTTCTTTCATGGCTCGTCCGCCCATGTTTTCTTCCTCTTAGGTCCTTCTCCTCTTTATCACTCTTGTGAAGGTGCTTTGGCTTTTTCTTCTTGATGTTAACTTCTTCTTCTTATGGGCGTATTTTCCTGACAGGTTGTCTACTTATGAAGTTTTCAGGTGCACTCTCTGTAACTCTGACCTCACATTACCCTACAACTCTCTAGGTTAGATATGGAGTGGTGGTTCAAATATGTTTTGAGTCTTGTGTTTCAGTGGTCGGCAGATCTCATGGCGCTACATGGTTCGGCTTGCTCAAGTTTTTGAAGGGCCCTGGCTTTCAACATCATCATTCTTGCCTTCTTTTAGAGCTCGCAGGTGCTCAAACCACTGCTCTAACCTTACACTTTGTTGCTCCCCTCCAGGTCGGATCTAGTATAGTGGTACCAATGGGGACTTGGGAGGTGTGGTTTGGCGTCCAGAAGTGTTCCTAGGGAGTGGACTTTGATGTGGGTGTTGGTTTTTCTATTTGTTCTCAAGCCTTTTTGTAAGGGTTTATTTTATTCTTCTCCATTGATGATTAGTTGGATTATTTTTCAATGGTTCTTCATTCTATGGTTCTGATTTGGTTTTGTTATTGATTGGGTATGGTGGCGGTTGTCTGGTTTGGCTTTATTCATGACTGGGGGTCTCGTTATTTCTAGTTCAATGGGGGTTCATAATACAGCGATGTACGATGGTGGTTTTGAGGGGATTTGAAGGTCTCTTGTGCTGGTGGTTCACATTAGTGAACATAATATGGTGTTTCACTCTACAGTGGTGGGAGTCGGTTCTGAGATGATGAAGATGGTGATGACGTGTTTTCAGGTCGTGTGAAGCTCTCCTCTGGTGGATAGTGGTATTTGCGGGATATGTTGTGATAGGGTTTTTGAATTTGGAAACAGGCAGCATGTTGATGGTTTTCGGTGCGGTGATGCTGACACTATTTGAATCTTTTATAATTTTGAATACTATAAAAGTGTAAGGTGTCTGCATGTATTTCTGTTAGTTTGGTTGTTTTGTTGTAGGTTCCCACATTCCCTCAAAGAGGTTTTTCAATAATATATAATAAAAAATGGATTGGATTGGAGCTTTTGTCAACCCAAAAAGGCAATACAACAAACTCATAATGGGCATACCTACGTTTGAAAGTAGTTATCAGTATATCAGATGTTCGAAATCTCACACGATGACACCATGATCTCAAATCTATCATTCAGAAGACACAACCCCCTTCATCTGGTCAAATAGATCATCGATACACAGAAGAGGATATCAGTTCATCATGGTAATTTTACTCAAATTTTGTTAATCGACACGCAAGTGTAAACCCCCATTGGGATTCTTTCCAAACAAGAAATGTGATCCCCAAGGAGACATACTTGGATGGATAAACCCCTCATCTTTCAACTCCTCAAACTACATCTTCAGATCGTGAAGATCATTCATTGGCATTCGTTAAGGTGAAATAGATAATAACTCATCCACTAGAATGATCTCAATAGTTAATTCCTCTTCTCTCTTCATTGGCATCCCGGATAAGTCTTGGGATTGAAGTCCTGGAACCATTCCACAACTAGTGAATGGATGTCTTGCCTACCACCCTTGTTAGCCAGCAAAAGATTAGAAACATGAGTTGTGAGATCTTGAAGTTTCTATGTAATTGGAAAAGTTCGGAACTCTTGGATATCCCATTCTTTGTGATGAACATACTGGTTACCCATAGGAGATACAATTACCACTATCCTACAGTAACAATTGATGTGGGCATGTTATATGACTAACCAGTCCATACCCATAATCACGATGAAGCCCGTAATATCAAGGATATAAACATCCCAAATAAAACTATAATATTTGACATCTAGAGGAATTCTCTTGCATAAATAGATATTTGTAGACCACATTCCCAATGGGATATCGATATTCATTACTCGCCTTATAGACTCCACCTCCAGGATAAAACCATAAAACATATTTGAAGATACAAAGGAATGAAATAAAAAAGTATAAAACAAAGAACTAGATAATGTAGAGGCTACTAGAATATTACCACTCACTATTGAAGACTCAACCTTTATTTCCACAAGTGTAGGCTGCATTGCATGTAACTGTCCTACCCCTATTTCATGTTCCATCGTTTGACTAACCTATGTAGCCCCACTCTGCTGATACGAGAACTCATAACCTGATTCACCACATCTATTGCCTCTACTGCCTCTTCTAGTAGAGGTCATACTTCCAGACATATAAGTTTTAGAAGCACCTCATACCACCCTCTAAATCTATTAAGCCACTCCCTCTGTACCAGCATGTCACTGCTTCCTACAGAACTTATATAGGTGCCCCATCTTGCTGTGAAAATAGAACTCTACTGATGATCAAAGAAACTATGTGTGATAGTGTCCCGACCTTCAACATTGGTGTAAAATAACATGAGTAAGATCTAGTGCAACTGTTCTTCCTCACTATCCACCTTAATTTACATTGTCCTAACTAAGAATCTCATAAAAACTCTTCTTGATCTTGAAATACACACTCCATAATCATCTAGTGATAGATACTTATATAGTATTGGAAGCCTCCTTTTGGATTCCATCTGAAATGAGATCCTGATTCACCACTATTGATAACTTTTCCAAACTAATGATATTCACCATGAAATTAATCTCACATCTAGGTCCATCATGAAATTATTTTGCCGAAGAAGCCTCATATGTTAGAATATATAGAGAAATATTCTGTAAATCTATGAAAACATTGGAATAATCCATTATAGAAATGCTTCCCTAGGCCAGATGCATAAAATCTTAAGCCTTCTCTTATCTCTTTGTCTCAAGATAGAGGTGTTCCAAGAAATGTTGGAACCAAGGTTGTTCTTTTCTAGAAAAATAGTTTGTTTTGTGATTTTTGTCAATCTACATTGGGTTGATCATGGTTTGGGTTCATTATTTTCAACCCTTTCATGGACTATCATTGAGATTACATGTAAATGGGTCATACAACTAGATCCTAAAGCAGTATTGAATGTGGTGTTGTTCTATAGTATTGGCGAAATTTCAGGGGATTAAAATCGGAAAATGGAGAAACATGTTTTTGTAAAAGGAAGGTTCATGAAAGATTTGATGTGGGTGAGAAAGATTGGTTTTTGAATGCAAGATTGACGATGTTTTTGGAACTTGTGTGCATGATATTTTTCTGGATCAGAACGGTGAAAAATGGAAAAATCATAGAGTGCGTAGATAATGATGCTGAACAAAAGAGTTTTCATGCCCAATGCAATGTCAAATGTGGTTTCCTTCCCTCAGCATGAAGCTTAAGTGCACTGAAAAAGATGCATCAGAATATTGCACATTGGGACACCAAGGCCTATAAATTGGTGACCACCCCCACTTTAGATTTACAAAAATATTCCAAGGAAGATTTGGTTAATTAGCAATGTGAAAGGTTGCACACGATAGATTATAATAAGGTTAATCTAGTGCGCAAGGCATTCCTTTAGTTTGAAAAGAACATGTTAACACTTGGGTGTAGTTTCCCGAATGATAAAAGTTGCGCATAAAGTAGGTGTTGCACAAAATTCATCTTTCCCAACAATTCATAAATCGTTCATGCATGTTGGGGTATTGCGTGCATGTGTGGTGTTATGTGTTTGAAATGCATTTGAATATCAGGTGGGTATGATCAATACATTCAAGTGCATCATTCCATGACTTCGATGAAAGTCATGTCCCATACTGAACAGAGATAATGACTTCAATGAATATCTATTGAAGAGACCTTCATGTCGATAAACTGAGTTTGACTTCTCTCAAGGAAGTGAGCTAGGGGGAGTTGACAGAAGTTATACGAGGGGTGTAGTTTACCATCCCTGAACCTTGTAAAGGTAGTGTTCCTAGTAAAAAGTGTCTCTGTACAAATCTTGTAATCCTCAAACATGTCATGATTAATGGATTTAGGTACGACCGACACATTTTTTGCGTATGCTTCTTGGACATAGCCCTTTGTGTTGAATCAAGTAAAAGTGTCGTTTCATCTCCCTAAATTAATTTGTTTGAAATATTTAATTATTTCATACCAACATGGGAACAAGATCCACAACATAAAAAAAATTACACCCTAATTCACCCCTCACCTCTTAGGTTTTTCTGGTGTCCTTCAGAACTTCTTCAGAATGTTCTTTCATAACATATCACTAGTCTATCTAGATCATTCTAGAATGTCCTAGTAGGCCTTTTCTGACCCCTGTAGAATATAAGAATCCAACTTGACCCACCTCTTAGCCATAGACACTAAATGGTAACGTATCATCTCTATGGATTCAATCAAAAATTCATCTCTCTCTGTTAAACTCGCTTAAGTAATAGTCAGAGGGTGTTGTAACTGAAACTCCCTTGTCAACATAGACAGGATTTTTAGAACCTTCCAAGGGTATCTCTCCATGAATTTCATGAAACATGAAATATTCGATTGGAACTACATCCCTACCTCTTCTTATTTCACCAACGATGGCATGTTCTTAGTTTGGAAGTTGGTTATGAGCCATACCCCATCGATCTCCTTCCCAATAAGCATCATGGAGGTATATCACTATAAGAAAAAACAAATGTATTTGGTCTCATAACACATCCTTATAATGTTTACGTAAGAGGACAATGAATAAAAATAAGTTTCAACATGTCCTTACCCCCTTTATCGCCACAAGGTCATCATCGAGGACTTATCACTACCATTAACCATACTAATCCAAATTATTGGATAACAAGGGTTTTCACATTCTAATTAATTAATTTTCTAAATAAATAAATTACATCATTTAAAATTATTTAACTCATAAATTAGTTAATCAAACTCATATCACTATTAGGATTTCTCATTAGACACCAATTTTTTTGGCATTTTTCATCATTATTTCAATCTCACAATAATTAAAAATAGTTCATGTTCAACAACATACCAATAACCCATTTTTCTATGAGTTCCCAAAATGAAGAATGTTGCAATAACCCTGTGTGCGATGAATTATGCATGCAGACTCAACTGTCAAGCCTCTTTAGGCCACAAATCAAATTTTATCAACTTTCAAAAAAAATTCACATCACACCACAAGTGAGTCATCGATGGTGAAATAATATCCCACCGTAAAAACAAACAACAATCACAACAATCCCACATTGAGTACCTAGATTTTCCCTCACACGTGTTTTTTTAACTCTCATATATGAGCTAATTACCAATCCCATATTCTTCCAAATATTATGTATACAATTCCAAAACCAGTAAGAAAATATATGAGGAATGAAATAAAGACTCATTTGAGACCACTTTGTAATGTCCCGACCCAGGATCCACTAAACTATGCCCCAAGAAGGTTGGTTACATGACCTCAAACACACCTCCATGTATTCAAGAGGGTTCAGGATAGAATCATGGGACTTGTAAACTAGTCATGGGGATATTAAACCCTATTTTATAAGAATAAATCACCAAAAGAATAAGGAAACAATAAAATATTGTAGAATAATATAAATTACCAGAAAAATACTAAGTCATATAATTTTCAAAAATAGGGAATACAATACTAAATTGAAAGGGGAAAACATGTTATGATAATGAATGTGTCAAGTGTCTATAATGAAATTAAAATTAATGACAGAAAAACTACAATGTTTTTCTCTAGCCACATCTAATTCCATCACCCATTCTTCATTACCAAACATCAATCTATCCTATGGACATATCCGTATTCAGTTATATAATAATAATGTTTGCTTGGATGCGGATCAGGGAACCCAAATAGGTCGTGAGTACAACAAAGTAGGCCACCTCCAACAGTGTCTAAAATAAGTCTAGTTCAAATAATTTGTATGAAATTCTATGAATAAATAAATACAAGGAATAATTAAATAGTTATCACATTGTCATTTACTCATGGATAATCACTTTAGACCTAGTTTCAATTCATCTATCACATTTAAATCATAAAACATTATTTTCATCTGTTTGGGGATAAATACCATGTTAAGCACCACAAATCTCATTCAGTTTGGATATCCATGTATAACACCGCTAAACACATTCTATGTATATCACCATGTTTAACACCACACATCACATTCAGTGTAGATTTCCATGTCTAACAACCCACATCCCCAGTTCATGGTTAAATATTGGAATGTAATGCCATGGCCATGTCCCAACTTCTCAATCAGTCCAGAATTCCATTTCTAGCATCCACTTTCTCAGTAACTTAAATAATTCATTTATTCATAAGAGTTAAGAATATCCAACTATTATTTAAACATATCAAAGTCCATTATTTAACCCAAAAATTAACTAAGTACACAAACCATTAATTGATTCATCATTTAATTAATGAATCCACAAAAATATTATTCCATAATTAGGTATTCCAAATTAATTATCCAAAAAAAACTCATATTTTCATAATTAATCTCACAATTAATTATCCCAATCAACATTATTGAATATAATTAACTAACCATTAATTATCTCACATAACCAAACATTATCTCATAATTAATTCCCCCTGATTAGTTTTCTCAAACCAAACATCATTCTAAATAACAAATACAATATCTAAAATCATAAATAATTTCCAAATCAATTATCTTTTTGGGAATTCCTTTAGTTCTATGATGAAATCATAAATTAATAATATATATCTACAAAGAATCAAAAAGTCAAGGCACCTTCCTAATTAGCCCAGTTAAGGAAATCAATTTCTAAGGAAAGCTATAAATTCATCAATCTCACATACACATATTCAATATATGAAAATGAGAGTTTGATTTAGACCACATACCTCAATTCATTGATGGATGTTTTCACATCTTAAATGCCCAAAATCTGAGTGGCACAACAACGTTGATCAGGATCCAGATCTAAATTCCTAAACCCAATATTAAGATCAGAAGCATCAAGATCAATAAAATCTAGATCTTGATCTACAATTATAAATATAGATCTAAATTCATGTATTATATCTAAGAAAATGGTTGAGATATTCTATGAAAAGGGAAAAGAAATTTAGAAGAAATAATGGAATATTAGATAGGATGAAATCCACTTACCAGGAAGAGAGAAGATCTCCAATTCATACTTTTGATCTCGAAGAACGATGCTCAAATATCTTTGGAATCCCTTCATATAGATTTTAGATATCCTAGAATTATTCAAGGCCAACCCAAAGTTAAAATTTAGGGGTTTTAGGTGTTTGGAAGATTTAGAAACTAATTTTCAGATAATAAAAACATGTGTGCGCAGTTTCCTGGACTGAGGCACATGGTTAAGGTAAACTGTTTGCCAACCGTACATAACTTTGTATCCAGGATCAGACAGTTAATAAAAAAGACAATTTGTTTAACAAACAGTGCATTCACCATATGGACCCTCCCTATATAGGGTCTCACGATTAACAGGGTTTGGGTGCACTGTTAGTCAAACCATGTGTAAACCATGTACAACACTCTGTTTGTTAATTTTTCTTAAAAACTCACCCAAAAGAACCACAAAACACAACTACAAAACAATAGTACATAAACACAGACAAAATTACCTGAATACGGTCCGTAGATGACTTCATAAAAGTGTTTTATCTTACAGTAATTAATAAAAATTATATTTCTTTTACTATGTTCAATTCATGTATTTAACTTTTCCATTAATTGAGTAATTAATTTATCATCATTGTGTAATCATTTAAGGTACTTATTTCATCATTGAAAATTTTAAATACATTATTATGATGAATATAAATATTTTTTATTTTGAATATTAATTTATTATTGAACATATATTCTTAATTACCACATATTAATGATGTTACACTTATTAAAAAAAGTGTATAACATGTTTGAATATTCAATAACTATAATCATTTAATATATTAATGTCATCCATGTGCCATAAAATGGTATTAAATTAAAAACATGGATTACTTGGGTCGATAAAAAATCATCCAATAAAATTGGGTTAGGTGATAGGGTAATTTTATAATACTTATCATATTATTTTTACCGTTAATTACCGGATTTACCCTTAACTGTGGTTACAAAATTACTATGTTTACTATTGAATCTACTTGAAAATTACTAGGAGATTTTTAATAAATTTGCGAGACATGATTTCATATACATATTCATTTATTCAAAATCCAATACACTAAAGTGACAAAAACTAATTTAACATTAAACTGAAAAATCGTACCAAAAAACAGTTTTTCAGAAAAATACCCTATTAAATATTAAAAAAATTTAGAGAGAGTTCTACCATTAAATTTATTCCAATGAAATTTATTGATTCATTAATAATAAATATAATATTGATTTTATATAAATTTAAAAAATTACTTTTAAATGGTTGAAATAAAAATACAGTAATCATTAAAAAAATTTACTTATCGCAATTCACAAAAAATTAATATTTTCTATAATATACTAAACATTTACCCAAATAGATTGTGGAAATTAATATTTATATAATATAGATTATTTTTTAAGATATATTTTTAAAAAGGTTCATAATTTAGTTTTAATACAACTTTTCCATTAAAAGGCAGTTTAAGTGCCTCTAGAAAGATAAAGTTTTTTACACGTAATATTGGATTTTTTATTATCTTATAACAATAAAATATATAGTTTGAATTTAATTTTTTATTAAATATATTATATATAAATTTCCTTAAGATAATTAATTAATCATAATTAATTTAATTTATTAGGATGAAACACTTTTTGGCCAATTAAAAAATTGTTTTTTATATAAACAATTAATTTATATTCAATTAGGATTTTTATTAATTTCTAATTAATTGGTCCCAAAAAATTATAAAAAAATGTGTAAAAATATTTTTCAAAATATAGTTATTTCATTTTATACAATACATTACACTGGCTAGTTGATAACTATCATATTAAATAATATCATTAATAATATATTTTTGTTCAGTAAAACATTGTCTTGTGTGTAACACAAGATATCGAAGGAAAATGTAATTTTGTGTAAAAAAGGAAAAATTTGTTTTTTTTTTCTGGAAAAAGATAATATTAGTGTTTTTCGTAGTGAAATATTTAATTTGTGTTTCATGTAACTCAATTTAGTAATAAAATTACATTTATTCTAAAAGGAAAATATTTTTAACTCATGGGGTGTTACAGTCTCCCCACCTTAAATAAATTTCATATTCATAATTCTAAATTTTTCTTCGTAATAAATGGTTTTATATTTTAAAATAATGTTCATGAATAACCCAAATCATAAAATAAATAATAAACCATCCCCTAAATAAGATGGAATTTTAGTAAAAAGACCGCATAACTAGGTTTTCTAAGTAGGGATGCATTGATGTCATGTGAAAACATGTATATAGGAAAGAAATATAAAAACCAAATACTAATTAATAACTATAGAAAAAACTGATCAAAAGAAAGTGGGTGATCCATAGAAGGTTAATGACAACAAGGCCATAAACTAAATAAGGGTAAAAATTGGATCTTTTATCATCATAACAAATAATAATTGGATAACATTTAATTTCCAAATCCTTTTCATAACGATGAGGAATTTTTTTCTGTATAATTATATAAGGATATATAATTACATTAACTGATTATATTTTATAAGAAAAATTTCATCCTTTGGTTTTTCTTTAATTAATTTCTAATTCAAACCTTATTTAAAAAAATATATACCCAAAAATGAAAATTTTATGCTTGAATCACTAAAAATAACTTTTAAACGATCTCAAGATCCTTAAAAAAATGAAACATATTTTTATTTGTCTCTAACTATTTTCTAAAGCCAATATATTTTTAACTAGTTAAAATATGCATCAATATTCATATGGTGAAAAAAACATTAATATATAAAACCTCATCTTGAGTTTAACTTTAACCATTTCATAAAAGGTTGACATCGTGATCCTTATAAAATAATATAATATAAAACCTTATAATTAGTTCGGAGGTAGTTATCAGTATCCAATTTACTTTATAAATACCAATTATCTCCTTATTGTGTCATTACTATTAAAACATCTAGAATAGATTAGGGATTATCTTCACCTAAACCATATTTTTTTCAAAAGGTCAAATTTCTATAAAATATCATTTCTTATTACTATTTAACATATTCTTTTAAATACATTATAAAATATTATTGATGTAATGTCCATATACATTTCACAATTATTTTAATAAATTTCTTTTAATACAAATTTCATGGATCCAAATACACAGTCATATTAATACCTCAACTTCAGTTGTATCAATATCATAATCTTGACCATAATCCTATAGTTTATTTTGAGGAATATTACATTGATGTATTAAGAATTTGTTTTAATAGTGTCCCATTCAACTACAATTTAAATAATAAATAACATTATTTTCATTCTTCCCTTCATATTATTTTTACTTATGAGACTTTTCTTCACACTTGTAATAAACTCTTAATGCCTTAAATAATTTACTAGGTCGATTCTATCCACAGTGACCACATGTGGGAAAATTCATCAATCCCTTCTTCCCTTTAATCATGATCTTCTCGATTACCCTATTATTCATTATCTTCTCATTGAAGCCATAATAATTGGATAATTATTTATCTATCATGATATCACATAAATAAAGTTCATCATATTAATAAATTTTTATAGGGATAAAATTTTTGAGAGACCATCACCCTTCAAGGTCTTTTCTTAAAATCTTCAAAAAATTGTCAAACCTACATTCCGTGTTAAGTATGTAATTTGTAGAGTATTTATCGAACATTTTAATTTTAGATTCAGACCCCAAAAAAAATTATTCAACATTTTTATTTAAACTAAGGATGAGTATCATCATCTTTGTTTTTTTTCTAATGAACGATTTTAAAAAAACAACTCCTTAAAAATATTTCTAATCCAAGTATTCTATTTCCACTTCCTCACTAGTATTCTAGATCTACGACCACCATTGATAATATATTATATTTATAAAATACATTAAATTTTTAGTTTTTCTATTTTTACCATACCCTAATGCCGTAAATATTTTCTCTATTTACTTAATCCATTGATAATATTCCATTGGATCAGTAGTCCCACTAAATAATGGGAGCCTATATCACATAAAGAGATCAATCCTTGGAGATTCTCATTATTGAATATGATTTTATTTCTGGGAACATTTTTATTTCATAACCTAATTAATATACCATAATATAGCTCTAACATGATTAGTTCCAATACTAGTTATATTGGATACATTAGTAGGTAAATATCCACAATGGTCATGAGTATTGATAACCTTCTTCCTTCTTGGTTCAATTTATAAAAAAAAGAATATAATATATTATCTCACAATATTATCGACACTGTATAGTTATAAGTATGGTATGACACTTAATATAAATTGAAGACTTTACACATAGATAATTTCATAATCATAATTTTTTTTTCTTTAGTATGTTATTCTATATTTATCCATAGAGTATATCGAAGGGTAATTTCCCTAGTCTATATTTTCATAAATATAGTACCCATTATATATAATAATCTTGAACTGATACCAACTGTAATGACACCGACCCTAATATCCTGGATCTGGGGCCTTAAATTATTACATTAGCATAGATACAAGACTAATATCCTAAAATATTAAACAATTTAATGTATTTGGGAAACAATTACACAAATGAAACCCATTTTATACTGGGAATAAAAAATAAAACCTCATATAAAACAAAATCTAATAAACTATATTCTTGAATAATCATTCAAAGATATCTTGTTCATAACATGGGGAAAGGAAAAACAACAAGGGTGAGATAAAATACTCGGTAAGGATCAAGTAAAATTAAAGTTATCCTGAATCAATAGGAATAATAGTCATGGAAAGGTAAATAAATGACATCTAATTCAATTAATCAATAACAAGAGCATAGTATAAGAGGAATAAAATATAATCAAATAACTCTATATAAATAATTACATGAGCATGGAACATGACCATGGATATTATAACTAATTAATTAATCAAATGAAATAAAAATAATGATGGAATGAAAAATTTCAGATGTATTAACTATCATGATCTATCCTCAATAATGTCACTATGAACATCTACCCTCAATATAATTTAAATCCATGGGTAAAAACTCGTCTTATTTGGACATCTAATTTGTCTCACGAGGCTATTGATGCATCAAAGGGAATTCATTAACAGATCCCCAACTATATTATTAAATATTCAAATCATTCCTCCCATATAAAACAATTGATTAAATTCATAAACAACTCACCTTATAAGTAAATATCTATATTGAGTAAATTTTTTTTATTTAACATTATTTTCCTAGATATTCAAATTACATTCAATGTAATCACTGTATATAAAAATTTTATATGGTTTAGAAAATAATCATGTCCATGATTCAAGATTATGGATATTTATGAGAAATTAAATTTTCAATGAATTAATATCATTAATATGTAAAAGGAGTAGAGTATTTACAGCATAAAAATAAATTGGTTAAAAATATTAATTAACTCCCATTGGAATATAAATTTAGATGAAATCCCCACTAATATTGTATCATTGAAGTGGGTGTTAATAAAAAATAATATATTATATAATTTTTTTTGGAAATACATATAATGTTTTTTGAAATAAAATATAATATAATAAAGAATTCATTTTACCCATTTTCATAACATGACATAATAAATAAAGCAGATGTTTAACCTAACGAATGGAAATTGAGTTATGAAATCCCTTACCTCACGATTCATTTGTATTATACATGATTTAACCTCCAATGTAACAGTTTTAATTATATTATTAACTAATACCATAAGGATATTAATATTCATAACATAATATATGATCCTATTATAACATGTTACCAACCATTTAATACTAATAGTTTATACATTTCACTGTTTCAGGCGTTAATTTCATTGTTTCTTCATAGGTAATTAGGGACACGATTATCCATACATGAATATATTATATAGTAAAATAATAAATAGAATGATATTAATGTTATAAATATCATATTGTCTCATTATATACCATTTGTATAAGCATTTTTTATGGTTGGACAAGGAAAATTAATCACATCCCATCATGGAGATGGTAGGTCGTACATATGCATTAACGATGTTATCATCCCCTTAATTGTTAATGGGTAGAGAAATGGATGATATATTAAATTTTAAAGAGTTGATACCATTTCACAATTATCATATATATCCATTACTTCCATTATTATCCCCAAACAATTAAAATGGTTGTGAAAGACAAAATAAAACACAACTTAGAGATGGTAAACCGTACGTACGCTCACACGTCAATTTCATTTATCATCGGATGGATAAATGGTTGAATATGGATTTTTTCTTAATAATAATTACATGTTAGTATATTTATGACACTAGATTTATTAATTTCATATAAAACAACTTATTATGAGTATTTAGAAGAATATATTACTTTAAAAGTGTAGGTAAAGGCGATTACCTATTCTATGAAGGAACTCCTTTATATCTTTTCATAAGGGATCTAGGGGTTGGTAATTTTTGGAAGAACATGACCTACATAAATTATCTAATTATTATTTGGGTATAAATTAGAATATGTTTGTTCATATATAAGGTTCAAGGTGTTGTGAATATGAGACAAAGGAGGTGCCCTTTTATAATTTAGGTGAGCATCACATTTGAAATATCTCAAAATATTAAAATATAATAAGGCCATTCCTGTGAAAAAGGCATAAAAATGGTATATAAATGAACGGGGTATGAACTTTTAGAAAAATTATTATCTCCATTATAATTATTTTATATTTTTATGTTTTCTAAATAATTTAAAAAATATATTATATTCATTAAATATCATTATTGTCAATTTTGACATTATTCATTACATTGATATTATATATTTTAAGATAAAAAGATATACTCAGAAAATACTTTTAATACATCCCTAATATGTCATATTTATATATTAAAGTATGTGATAAACCTAATTATTAATATTATGTTATTTATTATATTATTTATATTATTTATTTGATTTTTCTATTACTTGAGTAATTACCACATCATCGTTGTGTAATAATTTTAGCTAATATTTAATTCATTAAAACATTAAAATATATTATTATGATGAATAAAAGTATTATAATTTAAAATGAATATTTATGGATGCACTTGTATTCTGGATGACCACATATTGATAATGTTATACTTATTAAAAACAAAAGTATGACTTTTTTGAATTTTCATTAACTAAACTACAATACGGTACATAATATCTTCTCTATGGATCAGAAATCTATTAAATTAGAACCATGGAATATTTTTTTCAAAAATTAATCATCAATGAAAATAAAAAGAATCATTATGGTAATTTTTTAATCCTTTTCATATTATTTTTACTGTTAATTTATCGATTTTCCCTTAAACATGGTAACAAATATTATTAAGTTTACTAGTCATATTTTCCACAAATAAAATTCTATTATTTAATAAATATATATATTTCATAATTGTAATAATTTATTACTTTTTTATCAAAAAAAAAACTGAAAATTTTTAATTGAAAATTAAATAGGGAAAACATAACACGATTTGTTTTTCAAAAAAATACCCTTTAAATATAATAGATGTTTTTATACAAAATTTAATTATGAAAATTATAAAAAATTAATTGATTATATTATTAATAATAAAATTAATTTAGTTTTAAATTAACCTAAAATATTACTTTTAAATGGTTGAAAAAAAAATTTTCAATAAAAATCTGTATTTTTCACTATTCGCTGGAAAATTATTAATATCAAAGTAATAACAATAATTAATAAAAATTAATATTTTACATAATTTTTTTTTGAAAATAATGTTTCATTCTAATAAATTTGATAAAATTTTCATAATTTATTTTTAAAATATATTTTCTATTAAAAGGTTTCAAAACTACTTTTACAAATATTTAGCATTTAATGTATGAAATTGGAATTGTTCTTATCTTCTGCCTATAAAATATATTGGATGAATTTCAAGAAAAAATATTGATATATAATATATAAATTCCATTAAAATTATTCATCAATATAAATTAATTTAAATTATTACGATGAAACCCTTTTAGGGACCTAAAAAGGATAGTTTTTTCTATAAAAACAATTCCTTTATATGAAATTCGTTTTTATATTCAATTATAAATAATTTGTCACCAATGAATTATGTAAATATTTGTATTTTGTTTTCTAAATTTATTTAGTCCTTTCTATACCTCCCATTATAATGTATAGTTCAAAACAATCATATTAAATAATAACATTGACCGTAAATTATAGTTCAGTAAACCACAATCTTGCATGTAACAAAAGATATTGAAGGAAATCTGTATTGTGTACAAAAAAATTCAAATTAGTCTTGTGTATAATATAATATAATATAATATAAACATTGTGTGTAGTAGAAAAATAAATTTGATTTGTGTAGCAAATAGGCTATAAACAAAATTAGATTTATTCCAAATGGAAAATATTGTAATGTCCAGGGGTTTTACATTCTCCCCATCATAAAAAATTTTATCCTCATAATTCAACCTTGATGTCAATAATCAACGGTTTTATATTTGAAAATACTATTTTTTGAAAAATAAACATTATAATTGAATTAATAAAACATCCCCTTAATAAGAGTGAAAGTGACTTACAATGTTCACATAACTAGGTTTTCTATGTTTGAGAGCACTGATAACAAGTGAAAAACGTATATAGAAAAGAAAAATAAAACTCAAATATTTATAGAGAGTGATAGGGAACATTGATCAAATTAAAGTGGGTGATATAGATGAGGTCAATGACCACAATTCCGTAACCTACATAGGAGTAAAAATGGTCATTGATATGTTAATAAAAATTATAATATAATAAAATTTTATTTCAAGATCCATTTCCTAAATTTGAGGAATTATTTTACTATCTTATAATATAAGGAAATATAAATACTTGATATGTTTCTATTTTATATGAACAATTTAATCCTTTGTTTGTTCTTCAGTCCATTTTCAATGCCTCCCTTAAAGAATCGAATATCCAAAAAAGAATTTTTTATGACTATAACAATAAAAATATATATTATCAGATCATAAGATCCATAAAAGAGTGACTCATCATTTATTATACCACAAACTATTTTGTAAATCCAATATAGTTAGAAAAATTTATCCAATATCCATAATTGTTAATATGGTTAACTAATAAATTAATCTATAAAACCTCATCCAGATATGAACATAATCCATTTCATAAATAGTTAACCTAATCACCCTTCCAAAATATAATGGTCCATATCATTAGAATTATTTCTAAGGTATTTAGTATTATTCAATTAAATTTATCCATATAAATCATCCCTTTATTAAAAAATTATTATCTTAACATCTAGAACACATAAAGGGCCATATTTCACTAAAAAACGTGTTTTCCAAAAAGATCAACATCATAAAGAATAAATTTCCTTGGTTCCGTAAAACATATGATTCAAAATACCTTAAGAAATAGCCCTGTAGAAAAATCCATATGTATTTCATAATTATTATGAGGATAATACCATCAATAAAATAAATATAAAACATATTTAATGTGTCAAAATATAGAATCATATTAATCATTCCACTTTATTTGTATCAATATCATAACATGACTTCAATCCCATAGATTATTATGAGGTATATTGACTTGATCATTGTGGAATTTATTTACACTGTGTCCCATTTAACTACATTTGAGATCTGGAACCGTAGTATTTCCTTTCTTCCATTTTCTATATTTTTCCTTGTGACCCTTTTCTCTATACTTATAACTAACTACCAACCATTTCAAGCATTTTTAGGGTCATTATTTCCCATTTTATCAAATGTGGGAAATTATTTATTTAACTTCTTCCCTTTATCCATGATTTTCCATTCCGCTCAATTCTTCTCTTTCTTCCCATGGAATCCATAATACATGGAGAATTATTTCATTGCCTTGATAACATATTGAACTATTTCATCATATTAGTTAAATGTTATAGGGACCAGAACCCATTAGATACATGGATTAAAAACATCATATAAATGGAATATGTTTCATTCCATGTAGCATATATAATCCACAACATACCTTTCTAACCATGTAATGATAGATTCATACTTCTAAATACTTTCTTCTTTATGTTCCATTAAATTGAGGAACATTATATTCATCTCAGTTTATTTCTCATGAATTTTCTTTCTCTCAAAAATCATATACATAATATTTTTCCATTCCATGAACTCAATTTGATTTTCCTCCTTAGTATTCAAGATTAATGACCACTATTGGTCAACATTTTGATTAAGACAATATACTACAAATGTAACTTTTTTTACATTCCAGAACATCGTAATTCAATAAATATTTCTTCCAAAGACATAGTTCATTTCATAGATGCCATTAGATAAGTAGTACCACTATATAATGGGGTCCTTAATTGAATAAACAGATCCACCTCTAGAAGATCATGATATGGAATAGGTTTCTCCATCCATGATAGTTTGTTTATCATAACCTGACTATGCTTACCTAATATAGACATGACATTCTCAGTTACAATACCTACTATTTAGGATTTCTCAGTAAGGAAATATTTACCTTAACAATCAGTAATGATACCCTTCATCATTATAGTCTCTATTTATGAAAAATTGAATTTAATATATTATCTTATTAAATTAATAACATTGAATATTCTAAAAATGGACTACCACTTAACATAAATTATTAAATTTATCCATTTTTAATTTCATAATCTCAAACATGGTTTTATTCGAATTTTCCTCACTAATTATCCTAAAATTACATAATAGAGTTATTTTCCTTATTATATTTTTCTCAAAATCTATCTCTTAAGGTTTCCAATAAAATTTATATAACACTAACTGTAATGACCATGACCCTAGTTGAATAGCACTGATGCATTACATTATTACATTATCATTGATAAAATATTAATATAAAAAATTACCATTAAATTTATTATATTTGGAAACCATATTATATACATGAATCTCATTTTATATCGGGAAATTAAATGAATGAATAAAACATAATATAATTTAATAAACTTCATCCTTGATAAGTCAATCAAGTATCACTTCTTCACAACCTAGGGAAAGGAAATGATATAAGGTATAGATACAATTCTCTGTAAGGGTAAAATAAAGAATAATATATCAATAATAGATAAGAATAATCAACATGGTAAGGTGAATAACCAAGAACACATTCCCATAGTCAATATCTTTTGAATATTTTGTAAGGAACAAAATAATCAAATATTTCCAGATAATTAATCTCATGAGATTGGAACTTCACCATGGATATTATAAATAATAAATTAATCACATAGAATAAAAATAATGATGGAATTAATAATTTCCAACGTGTGAACAATCTAGATATATCCCCATGATAGTTACTATGAAGATCATTCCTCAAGATAGTTTAATTATGCCAATAAAAATCCATCCGACTTGGCAAACTGATTCATCTCATGAGACTACCAATGCATTGAGGGGACTGAATTTACCTATATCATCAATGTATTTTATGTACAAACAATTTCGCATATATAAAAAAATAAATTTAATCCATAAACAATGTTATTTATCATTAAATATCAATATTGAGTAAAAGATATGAATTTAACATTATTTCCCTAGATATTCAACTTACTTCCAAAGTAATCACCCTATTTAAAATAGAGTATGGATTAGGAAATATTAATATTATTGATTCAAGATTATGGGTATTTAAAATAAATTATTATTCTATTTATTTAATAATAAATTAATAAAATATCTAGTATATACATCATAGAGTAGTGAATTGGGTCATATAAAAAAATAATTCTCAATAAAATTTTAATTAAGACAAAATCACTAAAAAATTACTATCATTTAAGTGGGAGTTAATAGAAATGAATTTATTGTGTCTATCAATGATGAATCAAAATTAATAATTGGAAATAATAAATAGTTTAATCGAAATTAATTTCATAAATAATCTTAGCATAACATAATCAATTAACTAAAATTTTAACCCAATTAAAGGAAATTGAGTTATGAAATCCCTTACCTCATGAGTCCTTTTGGTTTTACATGAATTGACCTACATTATAGTTGTTTTAATAATGTAATTAACTAATAATTGAACCATATTAACATTTATAATATCATATATGATTCTATTATAAGATTTTACCACTAATTCAATAATAATATTTTATTCATTTCACTATTTTGGGTGTTAATTTCATTGTTTTCTCGTATGTGTTCTATCATGAAATTTATGGTGCATGTACATATTATATATTCCAATAATCTACATAATGATATTTATTTTATAAATATCATTCTTAAGAACTATATAGAGTTTTTATAATCATTTTTTAAGGTTGTATGTGCAAAAGAAATAACATCGCATTGTGGAGATGGTTGTGTGTACGCATAAGCGGCAACATCATTCCCTTAATTGTGAATGGATTTGGATATTTATGATATATTAATTTTTATAGAATAAAAAATAGGTCATAATTACAATATATACCCTTTATTTCCATCATTATAACCATCCAATTAATATGGTGGTGAAAAACAAAGTATGCCACGACGTGGAGACGGTAACCCATGCATACGCACACGCAATGCTTTCATTTTTCATAGGATAGATAAATAGTGGAATATGGTTGTTTACTAATTATAATAAAATACCATTATATAGATAATTTTTTAATTATTATTTTATGATTGAAATAACACATAATGTGAATGTAAAATAAGTGTTGGTAATGATGATTAACTCTTACACAAATGAGCTCCTTTATTGAATCTCTTTAGCAACCTTGGGTTTTGTTTTTTTTTTTGAAGTCCATTAACTCTAAATAATTGATATTGATGTCGAAAGGAGAAATGGATTTATTTTTGTCATGATATAATGCTAAAGGTATTGTGATAATGTGAGAGATGACGTTTCCTTTTATAATTTTTGTAAGGGACAATTTTGAAAATTTTAAAATTTTAAAATATAATAAGTCAATTTTAGAAGAAAAGACTTCCATACGGTATATAAATGCATTGGGTAAAACATATTAGACCATATATTATCCCAATTTTAATTATTTAATAAATTTTTTTATTTTTTAAAAATTTAATATAGTATTATATTCAAGATATATCATTATTGTTAATTTTGACACTATTTATTGCATTGAAATTAAAAATATAAATATTACAATATATATTCAAAAAATAGATTTAATAAATTGAAAATATGTCATATTCATCTATAAAATTCATTAATCACCTTTATTAATTCAAATTATATGATTTTTAATATTTATCATATAATTGTTTTTTACTTTTCCATTAATTGAGTGATTACATCATCATCGTTGTGAAAGCATTTATGGTAATAATTTATTGATTAAAAAAATAAAATAAATTATTATGATTAATATTAATCGTTTATATTTAAATTTACTCTTTATGGTCTAATATACCTTCTTGATTTTCAATTACTAAATATATTATACTTATTAAAAACTAGAGTATGGTATCTTCATCTTTTCATTAACAAAAATACAATAAGAGACTTAATTTCATAGATGTGACTGAAAAAGGTCTTAAATTATAACAATGAATTATTTTGGTTAAAAAATAATCATAAAATAAAACTGGTACATTTTTAGTTAAATTTTATAATCATAATCATATTATTTTTACCCTTAAATATGGTAGTAAGAATTAATAAGTTTAATATTCATATTTCCCAAAAAATAAATGGGATCTATTTTTTAAATTAATAAAGAAAAATTAAAAATATAGATTTAAATTTTCATAATTAAAAACATATCATTGTCCAAATTTAATTTAATTTTTATTTATAAAATGACAATGAAAATCAATATTTCATAAAAATTTAATATTAACTGTAGAAAATGTTTTTATATAAAATTAAAAAACTGAAATTGATTCCAATGAATAGAATTGGATTTTTAAGAATATAAATAATTTTAAATTGGAACAAACCCAAAATATAACTTTTAAATGATTTAAATAAGATTACCATTTTTAATATAAATCAATATTTTTCACTATTCTCAATAAAATAAAAATTTTCAAAAAAATACCACCAATTTACCCTAAAATAATTTATAAATTATGATTTTTAAAATTAATTTTATTATTTTAAATATAATTTACTAAAGTTTTAAAATTTATTTTTAAGATAAGTGATCCATTAAAATGCATAAAATCTATATTTAGAAAAATTGAACTTTTTATGTGTAAAATATATTTTCTTCTAGTCTTATGCTTATAAAATATATTGAATGAATATACAAATAATTTATTCAAAATAGAATATATAAATTTCATTATGTTTATTCTCTAAAAGTAATTAATTTAATTTATTATGATGAAACATATTTCAGTGCTTAAAAATTATAATACTTTTTGTAAAAATATTTCCTTTATATTCAATTGGTAATTAAATTCATTATAATTATTTGTTCATAAAATAATTATATTAAAATGTGTAAATTATTTTTACAATCCTAATTAACCATTTTTATACCTTCTGTTAAAATTACTAGTTTATATCTATCATATTAATTAATAACATTAATAGTATATTATAATATAGTAAAACTTGGTATTGCGTGTAACACAACCTATAAATGGAAATTAGTATTAGGTGTAACACAAGACACCTTTGTGTTTTGTACACAGAAAAATAATCCTAGTGTGGCTTGTAGTTCATGATTAACATAGTATTGTTTGTAAAAAAAGATAACAACAAAATTAAATTTATTCTATAAGAAAAATATTGTAATGTCTTGGGGTGTAACACTTATATCCATGGAATGTTGGTTCAACCAAATTTATAACCCAATATAGTTTGGACACAATATAATGGTGGAAAAAAATTAACTAAAACTATGTAAAACTTATATTTAATCCAAACAATTAAAATATATGTCTATTCTAACACATTCAACCCTCTTAAACTCAATTAAACATATATCCTCAATTGTTTCGATAAAATAAATCCTTTCAAACCACAAAATAACCCCATAAGGTTTTTATGAAATCAAATATTTAGATGTTGGATAAAAATATTAAAACTCAAGAAAGATTTCTAATGAATTAATAATATTCTATCCAAAACCCTTATATCCAAGTAGGTAAAATCACTCATACCTTATTGAATAGATAACCTAGTACAATACTAAGTAATACATGATAAAAAAATATGGTGGGAGGTTAAATTTTTGGCACAATTGAACATGTTAGATATAGAATAGTGGAATAAAATAATGGTATTATATAAAAAATGAGGCAAAAAATGAATATCTAGATGAAAAATTGAATAATGATGAGGAAAATGATGATGAAAAGCAGTTGGGAAAGCCAATAAAGGAATCCAAACATATAAATAAAAAATAAAAATGTAATCTAAAACCATATACACTCCATACAAAATACATAGAAAGGATGAGGAAAGGGTGAGTTGAAATCAAATGCAATAATTTTTAGAAAATTTTAAACAAATTTTGCAATAACTCAAGTACATATAGAATAAATTGTTTTCATTCTAGAATTATATAGTTAAATTAATTATAAATTTATAATGAAACAAGTGTTATTTATAGAAATTAAGGAATCTATACTAATGGAATAATAAATTGACTATTAGAAAAGTAATTTGATAGTTATATACAGTAATTATATCTTCAGAATAATAACCCCTCCTATGAAATTATAAATAAAAATTAGGTATCTCTTAAATTAAAATATGATATATCTATATCATGGAATAAGTTAATGATTTTTATTCTAAATGATATGTTCGGAATTTTTTTGAAAAAAAATTTCATTATCAATTTTATAAATAATATAATTATTTAAAATAAAATTTCTATTCATAAAATAGATTCATAATGTAATATTTTTAATTAATTATAATTATATGATACTTTTATGAGTCCATAATTAATTTTTTAAAGTTTTATAAAATTAGTTATAATATAAAAATTTATATTTTTTGATAAAATGATTATTTTAATTATAAATTAATTTTTTCATATTTAGAAAATTATACAAAAATAATTGAATCTGTTTTTTAAATCTAAAATTATAAAAATTGTTAAGGTTATGTTTTTAGATTTTTGTGAAATTATTGATTTTTTGTGAATAGTGAAATATGACAATTCACGGTATTTAACATTTTTAGATAAATACCTGTTTTTTGTGTCATTTATTCTCTAATAAAGAATTATTTAAAATCCATATATAGTAGTTACTGTACATAGTCACGAGAATAAACACTATGGATAGTCTTGATCAAAAATAATAAACAAATGAATAAATTAACAAAAACACCACACTCATCTCCCTATAATTACAACCTCTCAACACCTCTTCACCTCACATCTCTAAATAATTGTTTCATGAATAAATTATAAATATTTCCATTAAAAATCATCTTCCCTATGTCCATTTCATGATGGTCTAATGGATAGACGATAACCATGTTCCTTAAGGAGGTTCTCAAGTAGACGATATTCAAGAGGTAAATCTTCCTTTCCTTTTTTAATTCATTCATTATTTCATTCTATATACCTTATCGTCACCTACCCTATCAACATTGACATGATAAATCTATTATAATACATATGTTGGGGTTTTATTGTGTTAATGTAATATTCTTCATCAAACCCCTTTTTTCTCCTCCTATTTTGAAAATTGAAAACATCGTCTATAACTTGTCGATTCACCGCCTTCATGGATGTTGATTTTTTTACATTAACACCTCCATGACTGATCATAAACCCATTAATAAGGATAAAATAATTTTAATATGAATATTATTACTTTTTTAATGTTCTCTAACTAATATATAATCATAATATTAAATATAATGAAGCTTGTTTTTTATGGTTGAAAAAACTGTCAAAAACAAACCAAACATTTATCATTAATATTTTATCTAATGAATCATAATAATATTACAAAAAATGATATATGGGATCAGTTAAATATATTTAAATGTATTAATACAATTACGTTCTAGTTCTGGATTTTTTCATTAATATTAAAAGAACTCCCATAATTATTATCAAGGGAACCGACCATAAATCCACGCAATGAACACTCATTGAACGATGATTTTGATATTTATAAATCATCAAAATGGATATAAATGAAGATAATAAAATAGAAATAGATAAAATATATTTTTATAAATATAATAAATAAGTTATTGATTAATCTAATTTTATAATCTAGGATAATAAGTACTAGTGTATAATACTTTTGGATATAAGGTAAGATAATTTATTTTTAAAAATGTTCTTTTCATGTTACAAATTATCTTACTAAAGAAATTTTTTTTAGTTATACAAAATAAGTTAATTTTCATGAAATCATGAATTATTATTAATTTAATGTTTCATTTAAAATTTTCCATGTTTTTTTGAAATAAAATATAAATATTTATATGTCTGTGGCTACTTAAAAATGAAATGTTATTTCTAAATTGAAAATTTATTTTCATCAAGAATGTTTGTTTTATTAAATGTTTATGTGTTATGATCATGTTATGGTTATTGGGAATTTTTATGATAATGGGTGGTTCTGTGATAAAATGAGGATAGGTTATTGCATTATATATCTCCAATACATTTTGTAAAGGGATAAAGCTAACAGGTTATGTTTCTGGTAAAAGATTTTGGGAATATACTATGATGATTATTCCAAGGGTATCAATGATCCTTGCTCAATTTGTATCCAAGAGAGATTCTTTATATGTTAGAGTTAAATTAACATTATTACACAAGATATATTTTATGATTTATGTATTCGTTCAATGTTTCTAAAGGATAGTTATGATTTCCTAAGTTAAGATAATGTTCTAGTCTCTTTTTTGTAAAAGTAATAAATATGTTTTATTGTTTTCATTCATAGACTAAAAATTTCTTTCTTCTATTTAATCTAACTTAATATGATTTATTGTATCATACAATGTTTTTAAAAAAATTCATAGGGTTTATGAATGGGTAAAGTAAAAGAATAATTCAATTTTAAATTCATAAATTTTATTTATGGAATGAAATAATGTTATATTTTAAAAGGTTCATATTTTTAAAAAATATATATTTTTGTTATAAATATTTAATTTTCAATCTGTTTTCTATGTATAAGGTTATGAACTAATTCTCTTATACTATAAACCTAAAGATCTCTGGGAATGTATGAAATTAAATTCTAGTTGAATTAACTAGATTGTTTAATGTTTAAGGTCAGGTCCTTACAAATTTTTATAAAAATATTAATTCACACAAGCTATCTCTCAAACTCTAGAATATTTTAATTTTTTAAGGAGAAATTGTCTAAAAATATAACTATTGAAGTCTTTAAAGCCACATCTCTTATAGAAGAGTACTATAAAGTAGTTTAAATAAATATTCCTCCCAATATACAATATCAAGGGATATTTATTCATCCCATGCACAATTGGTTCATGAAAAATTGGTTCATGCACATTTGGGGAAGAAACATTTCGATTTTAGAGAAAGTATATGTTTTATACCCCTATGTGCGTTTCAAAACATGGGATTGGATTAACCTAATGTAAAAAAGTATCATTTCGAATCTTCAATAGTTCTGTGAAATATCACTGAGAAATTCTATAAGATGTTCTTGTTAAGGTGATAAAATTAATATTTTCCACTGGATTTTAGATCTAAATGATAGAAGAAGATGGATTTGTTCCAATCATATATAAGAGAAACTCATTAGAAACTAGAAAATAATTGATTAATTCCACCCATGGAAATTTTTAATGTTAGTGATAAAAATATCACTTTCAATATTATAAAATATATGAAGCATGAAATATAATGGGAGGAATTCCTTTCTATATCCTTTATTGCCGAAAACAAAACTATGATGAGTTTATACTAATAAAAATCAGAGAAAAATGATTTAAGTCATTTATGACATGATAGATAAAAAAGAGGGAATACATTATTAATATAAACAATAAGATGAATTTAGGATGTGGTTAAAGAAATTATCATTGAATTCAGTCCCAAAATTAGCCCCTTTAATTCTAAATCCACCCCCAGTTGAGATGAATCCACTGCTTAGTACATTTAGGTACTAATTCATTGGAGATAAAGAGACATTACTTGTGATTATTCACACATAATCAATGAAGAAACCAGATCAAATATTGTTAACAATATTAATGATTTAAAGACATGAATTCACGTGAGGTATTTCCAATATCAAAGTAATTAGCACTTGTATATGATAATGAAACGAACTACTGTATGAAGGATGGAATAAAAATTTCAATTGTAAAGAGGACATACACCACCTATGAAAGATGTTGAAAAATAGTATGTTATTAAATTCATAGATATGGGTATTATCTTTTCAATTTTAGATAGTGACTTTGTAGGTCCACAATAAGTCACGTAAAATAAATGATGTATGGTGACAGACATGAATGAAGAAATCATGGTTATTTCTACAAGAATAGTAATAATATGGATAGTCTATATTGATTAAATAATAATAAATTCACTATTAATGATGAATAAATTTCCAATACCATTTATGGATAATGTTAACAAGACTTTATCTGACCATGAGTTTACTATTTCATATATATATACCCCAGTTCTAATCAAATAATTATGGATCTGAAGGAAAAATAAAATAAAACCTTCACACACCTATAGAGTACCGTTTCCTATCACCAAATTTAATTTTTCATTTGTAGTACACTAAATAATTTTCAATTAATTTATTTTTTATATCTTTCATAAAATGATAGTGTATTTTTTATATATTTTCTTGGATGGAGTTTTAGTTTATTGAGTTATTTTGAGGAATGGTACCATAACCTTGTTTTGGTACATAAATGATGTGAAGAAAAGTTCTTGTTTTTTAATTGTGAAATGTGATACATAATGGTTCGGGAAGGGATTTTCCTCATATATATAATATCTAAATATGGCATTAATGTCAATATAATATTGAAAATTGGTATTCAACAGTTACATGAGATGACTGTAGTGAAGGGGATTCAATGATTTCGTAGTGTTGTGGGATTCTATTTATACCTTTTTAATTATTTATTATAGATATATAAGAAACATATCCACCTTCACATGAATTATGTTCTATTTAATTCTTATAAATCATGAGAGGGATCCATCATTATTATAAATAATAATTTGATGGCCACCTCGATCAGGATATCTGCAAATTGGGAGAACACAATTGAGGTGATGTGCGATTCAAGTGATTTCACTATTATAGATAATATGGGATGCAATGTTAATTTTATATTTCATCATATATTTTAATAAAAACTATAAATTATTCCAAAATTAAATATATAACACCAAAGTTTTAACTCTTTATAATGGTAATTTATTTTAATAGGAATAGATAATATTATCTAATCACTGAATAAATTTCCTAAACCAATCCTGCAAATTTTATGCTCTTTTTCACTAAAAAATATTAAATTTCATTACCAATATAATAGATCGTGTTACTCAAGGATTTGTTTATAATGATCAAATACCAAAATGGATCTTTGAATGTCATAGATCATTAATTATCAAGTTTTAAATGAATGAATCAATTATAATACGATAAATTGATCCCCATATTGGATATTTAATAAAATAGGTATATAGTATTCTCGATATCTCTTATGTCCTAGCCTATGATATGAATGTATTTCATATCATTGTTTCCTCTATTGTAATGTATGATAGGACAACAATGTTAATGAGTGAATGGTCACTTCAACGTCTCCCACACGGTACATCATTTATTATGATTAGATAGGTTGATTCATTTATGGATATAAAATAATAAAATCATCACTCAAGTGTTACATGTATAAAAACAAGCTATGAGCCTTCCCCATGATCATATCCATAGCCCCAATACCCATTTCCATAGGTTAGGTCTAAGGGGAATTGGGACCATGGGTGATATATTTTCGAAAATATCACACAAAATTATTTCTAGGGTCATGGTCCATTGATATATCCCCTATGCTATTTCCACTATAACAATAGCTATGGTCCTTGGCCTGTGGAAATAAATATATAGTTAAAATTGAATCTCATGGGTTTGAATCATGTAACAAGTAGAATATTCATGAAGGAATCATTCCACAACACCATAATAAAATATATATACAGAAACACACACACACACATATATATATATATATTAAGAAATATGTAATATTATAAGTATTATACATTATTAATTATTATATATTTAAAATATTAAATATTTAGGGCTATGTAGACAAAGGTAATTCTCTATATCCATTGGCAATAGATCCTACGATAGTACTCTTCCACAAGGAGGACCAAAAACCATAGGTTATATAACATATCGAACATGGGTTCCACACTATAGTGCCCTGATCCTGGTTGACCACCTGACCTCAATCATATCTCCCCAAGACCCAAATGATTCTGAGTAGCAACAAGGGACTATGTGAGTTAGCAGGGGAGATTATACCCTGATTAATAGAGTGTCACAACAAAATTCAAACATTTAATGAATAGCTGATGTGAAATAAGCATCAGACAACTGAAAGTAAGAGAAGACCAGAATACATATTAATAACAAAAAATATCTCATATACAAAAGGACACATATGGTACAAGTATCTACCAAAAATCCATAACAATACATGGCAATACAATACAAGGCATGTATCCCAAAAAAGAACAAAAGAAAAAATGTATCCCATCATCGCAAGCCTCTTCTTGGTAATATGCTTCCCTGCTCAATAGCCTGTGTCAACAACCTGTACTAGGGAGCTTTCCCCTATCAACCCCTAAAAACATATATTCTATTTGGGTCCTCGAGGAGGCCCAAACATGGTAAGAGATAACCATCCCATTTGGAAACCAGCAAGGTCTATATAGTTCTAACATCAGTTCTACAAAAGTGAAATCAAGTGTAAACAAACAGTATGTAATTGTGTATTCTCATGAAACATGTCTATAAAATTATATAAATCCAACCAGACCTTAAAGATACCTGTAAAAGAGAGTGTGCACCTACCAATGTATATATAAAAAGTAAACAAGAAAGTCACATGACTACACCGTGAATCCATATGTATCATGTATCCCAAAGAGATATTGCATAAAGAATTCATGTTTCCCAAGACCACACCATATAGTGAAAAGCAGAATCGAACAACCATGTCGTATAGTAAAAATCAGAATCCCACGGCCACACCCTATAGTGAAAATCAAACCTCAAGATCTAGATACAAGGTGTCAACAAACCAAGGCATCCAAGTAGTAATTATCAAGACCAAAAAGGGTCGGATCCAAGGATCTTGTCCATGTAGTCCCATCAAGTCCCATGGGCATCCTTAGTGGATTCTCGGTTATGAACCATTTTCTGTCCCAGGAGCATGGCCATATCAAGTCCTATGCATGCCCAAGAATGTCTGATCCATGTGATAGCAAGGCTCTTGGTATCCCATGGAATCAAGAGATAAGAGGTTGTGTCAACCCAAGGCATCCACTACCGTGTTCCAGATCCATGGAGACCAGTCCATGGAATTGATCAACCATTCATTCAAGCATTCAATCATTCAATATAAAAAACATTTCTATGTGATTATACCCACTCAAAATCAACCTTCACAAGCCATGAGTATACCCACTAATGCAAACCATGTATCAAAATAAGAATTTGGGCCTACCCTCCCATACAATCAATTTAACATGCCATTAGTCATTTCATATAGCTATACCCACCCAAATTATCCATTTTACATGAAAAAAAATAAAAATTGATAAGTTATAACATGATATACCTTAATAAAGGAGGAAATGCATCTCTTAAACAAGCTACTCAAGCTATCAAGCCATCTAAGGGCTTCCTCTAACTTGGAATGAACCAGAACACATACCTTGGGTGGTTTTAAGAGGCATAAATAGGTTGTTTCCTTAAGATCACCCCTTGGCTGACCATTAAATGATCAATGGGTGTCAACGCACCTAAACATAACCTACAAGGATCCTCACAAGGTTCTAGTACATATACGAAATGAAACTCGCTAAAAAAGGAGGCCTCCCCATAAAGCCAAATATGTGGCATATAGACTGAACACCAGAAAACACAAGAAAAGCTAAAAGAAATTATAGACAACCTACCATGACATGGTAGTAGATAGTTCATCCAGTATCATACTCTAATTCACCTGGCTTTGGATGAAATCTGAAGAATGGATGAATAATGATATATTATGGAATATGATCTTAAATCAATCTAGCATAGTCATTGTTCCAAAATATTAAGAACAACTAAAATGTAATCGAGTACTTACTGATGCTTTTCCAACATGATAGATGCTGCATGAATCGATGTCTGAACAACTTCTAAAATTGAGAAATGCGTTTAGAGGGGATTTTCCTCTCCAAACTAGAGGAAAAGAGTTCTTTCCTTTAAAATATTAGTTTAGTTCATCTTTTATAAAAAACCCATTATGAAAGTACACATTGTGTACTGCCCTATATTTTCTTTCTATTCCAGATAGCCTACATGTCGTGATGGGCCAGTACATAGTGTGTACTTTAAGTACACGATGTGTAGGCCAAGTACACGATCCGTACCTGGCATGTTGCTAGCGTTTAGTATTTTCTCCCTTGTTTCCAAAAAAACAACCTTATAAGCCCATGACCCGACCATGAGTTTAAGGGAAAAAGGAAATAAACAACCACAATAACCTGAAAAGAGATATTCTTACATCAAGAAAACCTATGGATCCTAAAATAATCCCCCATTATAGAAATTCATCCCAAAATTTATCTCTGAAGTTTGGTAAATATTCTTCTGAATATAACTCTAGACACTGAGCATAAACATCAGCATCCCTCTCCAAATTCTCGTTTTGTAAATTGTTGTTCTTCCATAGACCCCATGCCAGAGGAACTGACTGGCCATGGAGAACCTTCATTCTCACATAAACTATACAAACTAGATGCTCCTCAAAGGATGCATCAACGTAAAATGAAAAATCCTATAGGTAAAAAATGTGAGACTGGTCTGAGTGATAGCGACATAGTTGATATACATGGAAGATGTCTTGCATGGAACAATACCATTGAGGTAACATAAAGTGATAGGAAAACGAACTGACTCTCTCCAGAATCTCAAATGTCCGAATTTATCATGGTGAAAGATTACCCCGTCTCATGATCTACCTATGTCCTTATCTCGATGAAACACACAAGAAAACTGGATCCTAGACCTCTACTCTAGAGGTTATCTATGACGATCTTCATATGATTTTTGATGAGACTGTATTGTATCCATCCAATTTTGAATCATATAGACCTTTTCATAAGTATCCTGGATGAGACGCAGACCTAGTAAAGATTCCCCTCTATCTTCTAATAGGCACAAGGGAGAACGACATGACCTACCGTATAAAGAATCATAAGGTTCCATCTGTATCGTCCCCTAATAACTATTATTGTAGGAAAACTAAACTAGGAGAATGTTCCTTTCCAAGGAGCCCCAAAAATACAAGACGCATGCTCAAAGTATTTCCTATTTCACCAATATCATATGATCTAAGTAGCCATCAGTTTCAGGGCGGTATGTACTGCCTAGAATCACTTTGGTACCTAAAGACCTATGAAAACTCTGCCAGAAACGTGTTTTAAAGTCAACATCACTATTTGAAATGATAGTGGGTGGGACCCCATGGAGTCGTACCACCTCTTGAATGTAAAACATTCTTATATCATCAACACAAAAGGTCTCCCTGATCAGAATGAAATGTGAGCCCTTCATAATCCTGTCAAAGTAAACCCATAAGATGTCACTAACTCGAGGTAACCATGGTAAACTAGTCACGAAATCCATCTCTACATCATCTCATTTCAACTATATGTTAGGTAATTGCTATAAAATACCATCTATATGCTGATGTCCTGCCTTCGCCTATTGATTGGTGGAACACCTAGTAAAAAACCCATCCACCTCACATTCATTCCTAGGCACCAGTATGGACGTCGCAAGTCACAGTAACACCTGGTGACCCCGGGATGCACTAGCCAAGCTAAAGCATGAAACTCCCGCATTTTTTCCTCATGTATATACACTAGAACCTAGAAAAATCCATGGTTACACAGGATCTCATCATCTCCTACCGTCTAACCAGGATGATGTTCTTCACCCACCACACCATCCCACAGAACTATGCCTTCTAAATCTTATAGCAGCCTCATATGAACCATGCCTAGTAGGCTAGATATTACAGCTAAAGATGATATAAAATCCTACCCCTGACTGTCGGTCACCTCTCCATGAATCTCATAAAACAATTCCATAAGCTTCCACTCACTACAAGTCTACTACACTTCCTATATCTTAGTCCTCCTGGATAGTGCTTTGGCTACTACATTGCGCTTTCCAAGAAGGTATTCCAGATCAATGTCAATGAAAAATAGGTACTCCACCCATATTAACTACAGAAAATTTATATCAAGTTGCGTAATGATATACTTGAGGGTTTTGTGCTCTTTGTACCCAAAAAATTCTATCATAGTAAATGGTGACTTCAAGAGTGTAATGTAAGAACAACTATAGATAACTAGAGATCATACAAATGTTAATTCCTCTCACGAGGCCTCATTTACCAAGGCCTATACTCCATGACTCAATCTACCTACATCAACACTACCCTCGGACAATCTGTGAAGCATCGTAGTACACTATGTCGATATGGCCCCACTCCGGTAGTATTAGGACTGGTGCTGATGTCATCCTCTCTTTCATCTCAAAAAGGCTGTCTCACAAGATTCAGACCACACAAACATCACAAAATTCTTATTCAAGATCGCAACTGGCACATCTAAGTGTGTGAATTCTTATATAAAATAACAATAGTGACCTATCATCCATAAGAAACTCCATATGTAAAAGATGATCTTGGGATGTTCCCAAAGAACTACCACTCTCACATTCTCTCGGTCTACTGACACATTAGTCTCTAAAATGATTTGACCCATGATTTGAATCTGATACATCCAAAAGTGGAACTTTTCAATCATATCATATAAATGATTCTCTCTTACTGTATTCAAAATTATCTCAGGATTGTTGGAATGGTCATGTCGATTGTGAGAATACACCAATATATCATCCATGAATACTATAACAATAGAATCCAAGTAAGGATGAAAAACCAGTTCATCAAATCCATGAAAACCACTAACGCTTTCATGAGACCGAATGGCCTAACTAGATACTTGAATAAACCAAACCTACTAAAATTTTCTAAATGAGGTATGTCTACAGGTGAAACATGCACCTATTGATACCATGACCTCATGTCGATCTTCTAGAAAAATCAATTTCCTCAAAGCTGATCAAATAGGTTATCTGTTTATGGAAAAGGCTATTGTGTTTTAACTGTTAGCTGCTTCAGTTTATGATAATCCATGCATTGCCTAAGAGTTCCATCGATATTTTTCTGAAATGGTCTGACGAACCCCATTGAGAAGTAATGGGTCTAATTAACCCCTTCGCCTTCAAATCCTCTCTCTGCCTCTTGAGCTCCTACAACTCCTTTGTAGCCATACTATATAGAGGAATGGTTATCTGTGTAGCTCCTAGATCTTGATTGAAGGAGAAATCTATAGAGACCCTAAGCATGATGTACATGGACATTAAATTACTTTTGTGAAATACTTATTACATTACAAAAACACACACACAAGGACCGTAATAGTTTAGTGTCTTTGGAAACTCAGAATATAATCTTCTAATCATGGTTAAAGATCTTCAACATCTCCCATAAAGATCTTCCCCTTTTTTTCTTACCTAAAACCTTTATTTATATCCTGGGGAAAATAAAACAAAAAAGTTTGAGCTCAAATGCTCAGTAAGGGTAAACAAAAGAAATATCAATCACATCATATTCATAAGAACATAACAATTTGGAAATATTACCCTGCAACAGAGATCATAATTTCATAACATGGGATAAATCATGGTAGTGAAATGTAATCAAAATAATCATAACATAAAACATGAATCTTTGTTGAATACACACATAATCATATATAATCATTTATTATTAGTCAAGACTCATTACAAATACTATCTTAGTGGACAAAGTCCATTTCTGAACTGAGTTCATTCCTCATTTCAGTCCTGTTTCACTGAAACGGTTTAACCTTCCGTTCCAACCATGTCTATCTCATGAGATATAAAATCTTTACCCAATGAATTGGAGGGAGATATAGGTCCCACCCATCTCATAATGATTCCATTCTTATGTGTTCCACAAAATCAAAAACCATGCATCATAGCATAACCCATGTAATAAAAATGGGATTCTTAAAAATCATGAAATCATAAAAGAATTCATATAAGATAATGGAATTCATAAAAATAATTCCATCACAACATAATCAAATCAATGTAATAATAGGGATAGAAACAGAACCCTTTATTATATTATATGGAAAAAAAATTTGATAAAACACTTGAACTCCATTCTTGAGGAAAATATCCTTTCTACTTCAAAAATACATTTCCTTTCTTAACATGTCATACAATTCTAAAATAAAAAAAGTTGATTAAAAATAGACTTGAAAACATGTAAATGAAGCATCTTGGAAATAATTTTTTAAAAATCAATTCATGCCGTATAAGTTAAAAAAAATTCTTCTTGTACTTTTTTCGGAAAAGTCAAAAAGTACCTCGTACGAAAAACAACAAAACATTCCTTTCATATCTTTTACTATAAACTCACCGAAGGGTAAAATTGGACTTAAACAATTGTAGGTGGATGGAAATAATATTACATATTGAGGAAACATGGATGTGGATGATAAAATACACCCTAGTAAATACCAAATTATAAACAATTTCGGATAAAAATGAGATTGTGATATTTTCCCTTATGTTAGGTCCGATTTGCTTCCTAAGTGTCCGAAGCTCCTGTATAATAATATAAATAATTTCTTTGACTTATTCCATAATCATACTCATTGTTATGATATGATATATGGTCATATTCTTAGTAATATTTCATTGTTACTTCTTATTTGGGTGGTTATTACTTTTTGTTCTTATGCGTGTTTTGTCGAATAAAGTCTTATTATTCATTTAGGTTATAGGTACCTCATTTACAGAATGGTACTAGTGTAATATATATCATATTCATTCACTCAATTCATTTATGTAATAATTATGTAATGAAAATCATTTAGAACGAGTCGCATCACATCGTGGAGACGATATTCCGTACGTACGCACAAGCGATGATATCGTTCCCATGATCGTGGAACTGTATTGGAGTGTATGTATACTATTTCAGAATCAATATCACTTCACAATAATAATATATATTCATTATTTACACCATTATACCCATCCATGTAAGGTGGTTGCGGAAAATAGATTACACCATGGCGTGGAGACGATATTCAGTATGTACGCACGCGCGGTGATTTTGTTTTCCGTAGGATGGATAGATGGTGAAATAGGGTTGCTTCATACTTATAATAACATATCCGTATATGAGTGATACATATGTTATTACTTCATAATTAAAAAACTAAATATGAAGAAGTGGAAGAAGAAATAACGTTGAAAGAATCAGTAACAGACATTACCTATTCTTTGAAGCGCTTCTTTGAGACCTCCTTTTAGGGCACTAAAATTTATCTTTGAATAAGACCAGGACCTCTAGGATGTCTCTATGGAAGTGGAGAGAATAAATTGGCAGGGTTTGGCCGAGCTTGAAGGCTCAATGTGGTTTGAGGATGAGAGGGAGGAGGTTCCCTTTTATAAGGGAGGAGAGGGGCACCTTTGGAAAAACAAAAAATATTATTTTATAATAAATCCATATTCGGTTTTAAATAGCTCCAAATTGATTTATTTATAAGCTAAGGTGGGGATGGGTCGAAATCCTCTCATCCAATATAATTTGGAAAATTTTAGTTCACTATTTTAACCTTATCATTTAGATTTAACTTTAAGTTAGATAATTTTACTTTTACCATGTCTTTTTGTATTCTTACAGTATAAGGTTAATAAATGTACTATAAGAAGCCAAACGAACCCCAAGTTTTTTATTATTAATATATATAACATTATCTAAGTAATTTGTCCTAAAAATAAGTTTTTAGGAATAAAATAACAATTAATAATATAATATTTGTTTTAAAAACTAATTTATGTAAATTTTGACACTATTTAGTAATTGATTTTAGTGAAAATTATAACAGAATGATTAGTTCAAAAAAAGTTAATTAAATGAATAATAACATGGAATATTAACATATAAAATTAGTGTAATTCATAAAAATCCTCAAATTACATTTATTTGGGTATTTATAACATCAATTATGTCAATATTTCATTAATAAGATAATTACTGCATCATCTTTGTGTCAAAAATAAATTAAATTATATAATATCTAAAAATTACAAATAAAATACCATTATGTAGGAAATCGTTTTATCTTTCTAATTAATATTTATAGTTGAATTTATCTTATGTATAACCCTATATTATAAATTATTTACTTATTAAGCATTGATTTTAACTATTTTAACCCTTCTTTAAATAAATTAATAATAAATATCATAATCTAATCCAAGTGGGCCTAAATGCTCATATTTTATTCCTAAGGTTGTTTTTGGTCGAACTAAACTTATCCAATAGAATTAGGACATGGTTTAGGTTAATAATAATTTCATTTTTACCCTTAATTACCCTATTTAATTTTAGCCGTGGTAAAAAAAAGTAAAAAGTTACTATTTACCAAAAATTATTTTCATCTCATTCAACCAAATTTTACATACTGACATCAACTGTGTCTCTCGGATTTTTGAAATTACATTCACAAAAGCGGTAAAATTATGTTTTATGTAAATTTGCAAATTCTCCTAGGAGGTGGGTAAAAGACGGTGAAAAGTTCAATGAAATGTTTATATATCTAAAATTATTATAAAATTAATCCAATGAATTACATTTAACTTATATAGGTATTATGTATCAATTTTGACCTAAAATAAATTTAAATAAAATAAATAATTATTTAAATAAAAAGTCGGTTTTTAAATAGTAACCTAGTGTTTTCACTATTTATCAAAAATTGAATGTTTTCCAAAAAATACCAAAATTTCACACTAGGCTAAGTTCGATATTCCAAATCCAAAAATGAAGTCCATTTTAATAAATAAAATTTAAAAAATTTCAAAAAGTGGGTATTAATATTCATAATGACTAGTTTTAATAATATTTTAATAGCATGTCGTTGTTTAGAGAAACTCGGTATTGCGTACAACACACACTATCGCGGAAGGTCACGCTTGCGTGTAATTCAATCCAAGTCAGGGATGTGTGTTGTGCAAGCTCCTTTTGGTGTAGCGTACAACACAAGACATTAATGAAATTAAAAAGAATATTTTTCATAAAATCTTGGGGTGTTACATTCTACCCCCCTTAAAATGAATTTCGCCCTCAAAATTCGTCGGGGTTATAAATTGTTTACTACTTGAAAGTTTCTTTTATAGAAACCCACATAGTAAAAAGGAATACCAAAACTTGGATCTAAAAACTAAAGTATGAAACATAACGGTTACCCAAATTAACTAATCACTGGGTTTCCACATAAGAGAACATAAGTGAAAAATATGTATATCGAAGAGAAATCTAACCTTCATGTTCTGATGGAGAGTTGTAGAGAACATGGATATGAAAAATCAAACAATAACAAAGCCATAAATTTGTGATGATCTAGTGTACCATCTAATTAATCGGATATAAGGGCACTAGGACAACATTTTTGGTTTTCAAGATCATTTCGCTAAAGTTGAAGAGTTTGAATTAGAATAAATACTTACTTTATTTTGGTACAATCTCACTGTTGTTTGTGCATTGAAATATTTCCACTTCATCTCTTAAATAAATGAAGTTGAATTTGTTATTCATGAAGTGTTAATAGATCATGTGATAGAATGATGGGTCATTCCATCTGTTTCAATCAAAAGGTTAGTAAAAGTTATCAAATATACATAAGTCCATCTATGGTGAGGTTAATCATATACGATTCCAATAATGAACTTATAATTCATATATCATACCACGTAATAAAATAAAACTAGTTTCTACTAACCATGTACTTCTTGTAGGCCAGTGGTAGTCAATAATGGTCAGTCGCATTTCAGTTGTGGGTTCGATTCCCACAGCCTTGTCTGATGCGATGGGTTGTCGCCCATCCTACAGGTTGTCCTTTTTCTAAATCTATATTACTATAACATCCCATCAATAATATCTAAAAAAATTATATCCTTAAACAATACTAACTTATGTCCAACATAATCCATTCCAATCATTAGGATTATCTAAAATACTTCTGTCCAAGCTCATAGTATAAAGAAAATGATTACATGAAATTTCACATAACAATCACGCGAATTCCATCATTTATCCCCCATATATCATAAGATATATCTTGTTAGTCAAATTAAAAACATGTGAATACCTTAATCATGTATTCTCTTGAAGAATGAATACCCATTGAACCATATTGAAAACATGAATGCAATTAAAAGTTAACACTTTCCACAAACCAAAATCCTCAAAATTTTTTTTACTCATACCATGATATCACTTAGACCTTATATCAATCATGAGCTCATGAATACAATCAAACATCTCATTATCTTCTTATACATTCATTATGCGCATATCATCTGCTTACCAAAAATATCTCAATCACTATCCATGGTTACCGGTACCATAAAATTATTGAAAACCACAATAGACCAATACATAAATATTCCAATATTCCACGATACTATATACAACATTTTTTTTGGAATCCCATTACATAAACACTTAATCATTCCACCACCTCGTTGTCATATTCAACATCACCAATAGTGATCTCATGTGACTTCCCTTTTTCCTTTTCCATAATTGGTTGCTCATGTCGATCATCATTAACCCTTGGATTAGGGCATTGATTAGCATAATGCCCCATTTCGTTGCACATGATGCATTGAAGTGTTGTTGGTGTGTTCTCTGTAGTCTTTTATTTATTAAAACCATTAGCAACCCTTTTCCATTACTTCAACACTTACCTGCTCGATGACCTTCTTTTCCACACTTAAAACATTTTCTAGTCCCTTTATGATAATATCCACCATGCCTCTTTCCACACATTGAGCATAACGAAACATTCATATTCTTTTCACCATTATTCTGAGATATCTCCTTGAACTCTATCTTTCGTTTCCTGTCAAAAACATGAGATGGATATGTAACACCAACATCTATTTCTACCTTAATAGCACACCGCACAATTTCTTCATAGCTACTGAAGTCTCTTATAGCTAATGCCCTTCGAAGATTTGGTTTTAAGCCACTGAAGAATCAATCAACTTTACTTTCAGGTTGGATGATAAATCCAGATTCATACCTTGCAAGCCTTGTAAAATTCACTTCGTATATACCAAAAAAGTCATCATCCTTTTGATTTAGTTCAAGAAACTCCTTCTCTAACTTTGTTCGAAGAATACGAGGTAAGTACTTATTGAAAAATATGTTCTTGAACTCATCCCATTACAAGGACTCAATTTCATCTCCTGGCCTCGTATTCTTGATAAGATTCCACCATTTATCATCATCACCTTCCAAATGATATACTGCTAAGATGAATTTATCATGTTCAGAACATTGAAGAACTGAAAATATCTTTTCAGTGGTACTGATCCATTGTTTAGCAACAAGTGGATCGGAAGACCGACTGAAAGAAGGCGGGATTTGACTCATGAAGGACTCAATAGAATATTGTTCCCTTCTCTGCTCATTTGGACGTCCAGAATGATTCATAGCTTGTGTAAGTATATCAATAAAATTTTTCACTCCATCTCCCATAATGTTGGTTTGTTCAGGAGGACAATCATTGCATCGTCCATTACATTGATCAATACGGTTCCTTCGGGATCCATCCATCGTCTAAAACCCAAAAAGAATAGTGTGAGAGGAAAAAATCACGCTAAGGAAAACAACATAATAAAGGGGGAGTACCATCAATATCTAACATCTTAGGTTTAATTCTATGATGGTTAGAGCAATTCTATGACTATAACGTATACTTAACCTTAGGGACATCCCTAGACATACCTTAGAAATATCTCTAGGGATCTCACTAAAGTTCTCGCATCCTAGTTTCCAAAGGTTGACTAAACCTTTCCTCTGATACCAACTGTAGAGACCGAAAGATTGACGTACATGGAAATTACATTACTTTTGCGGAATACTTAGTACATTACAAAAACACACACACAAGGACCGTAATAGTTTAGTGTCTTTGGAAACTCAGAATATAATCTTCTAATCATGGTGAAAGATCGTCAACATCTCCCATAAAACTCTTCCCTTTTTTTCTTACCTAAAACCTTTCTTTATATCCTGGGGAAAAGAAAACATAAAAGGGTGATCTCAAATGCTCATTAAGGGTAAACAAAAGAAATGTCAATCACATCATATTCATAAGAACATAACAATTTGGAAATCTTACCCTGTAACAGAGATCATAATTTCATATCATGGGATTAATCATGGTATTGAAATATAATCACAATAATCATAACTTAAAACATGATTCTTTGTGGAATACACACATAATCATATAGAATCATTTTTATTAGTCAATACTCATTGCCAAGACTATCTTAGTGGACAAAGTCCAATTCTGAACCGAGTTCATTCCTCGTTTCAATCCTGTTTCACTGAACCGATTTAACCTGCTGTTCTAGCCATGTTTATATCATGAGATATAAAATCATTACCCAATGCATTGGAAGGAGATATAGGTCCCACACATCTCATAATGAAACCATTCTTATGTGTGCCACAAAATCAAAAACCATACATCATAGCATAACCCATGTAATTAAAATGGGATTCTTAATCATCATGAAATCATAAAAGAATTCATATAAGATTAAGGAATTCATAAAAATAATTCCATAACAACATAATCAAATCAATGTAATAATAGGTATAGAAATATAACCCTTTGTTATATTAGATGGAAAATAATTTTGATAAAACACTTGAACTCCATTCTTATGGAAAATATCCTTTCTACTTCAAAAATACTTTTCCTTTCTCAACATGTCATACAATTCTAAACTAAAAGAAGTGGATTAAAAATAAACATGAAAACTTATAAAGGAAGAATCTTGGAAATAATGTTTTAAAAATCCATTCATGCCGTATAAGTTAAAAAAAACATTCTTCTCGTACTTTTGTCGGAAAAGTCAAAAAGTACCTTGTACAAAAAATAACAAAAGATTCCTTTCATATCATTTATTAAAAACTCACCGAATGATAAAATTGGATTTAAAAAATTGTATGTGGATGGAAATAATATTACATATTGAGGAGACATGGATGTGGATGATATAATACACCCCAGTAAATACCAAAGTATAAACAATCTCGGATAAAAATGAGATTGTGATATTTTCCCTTTCCTTAGGTCCGATTTGCTTCGTAAGTGTCCGAACCTCCTGTATAATGATTTAAATAATGTCATTTACTTATTCCATAATCATAATCATTGTTATGATATCATATATGGTCATATTCTTAGTAATATTTCATTGTTACTTCTTATTCGAGTGTTTATTGCGTTTTGTTCTTATGCGTGTTTTGTCGAATAAATTATTATTATTCTTTTATGTTATAGATACCTCATTTACAGAATGGTATTAGTGTAATATATATCATATTCATTCACTCAATTCATTTATGTAATAATTATGTAATGAAAATCATGTAGAACGAGTCGCATCACATCGTGGAGACGGTATTTCGTACGTACTCACGAGCGATGATATCGTTCCCATGACCGTGGAATTATATTGGAGTGTATGTATACTATTTCAGAATCAATATCACTTTAAAATAATCATATATATTCATTATTTTCACCATTACACCCATCCAAGTAAGGTGGTGGTGGAAAATAGATTACACCACGGCGTGGAGACGGTATTCCGTACGTACGCACGAGCGGTGATTTCGTTTTCTGTAGGATGGATAGATGGTGAAATACCGATGTTTCATACTTATAATAACATATCAGTATATGAGATATACTTATGTTATTACTTCATAATGTAACAACCAATGAAGAAGAAGTGTAAGAAAAAATAAAGTTGAAATAATCGGTAACAGACATTACCTCTTCTTTGAAGCGCTTCTTTGACACCTCCTTTTAGGGCACTAAAATTGGTCTTTTAAGAATACCAGGACCACTAGGATGTCTCTAGGGAAGTGTAGAGAAGAAATTGGTAGGGTTTGGCCGAGAAAGAAGGCTCAATGTGGTGTGAGGAAGAGAGGGAGGAGGTGCCCTTTTATAAGGGAGGAGAGGGGCACCTTTGGAAAAACTAAAAATATTATTTTATTATAGAGCCATATTCGGTTTTAAATAGCTCCAAATTAATTTATTTTGAAGATAAGGTGGGGATGGGTCGAAATAATGTCATCCGATATGATTTGGACAAGATTAGTTTACTATTTTAACCTTATAATTTAGATTTAACTTTAAGTTAGATAATTTTAGTTTTACAGTGTCTTTTTGTGTTCTTAAACTATAAGGTTAATAAACATACTATAAGAAGCCAAACGAAACCCAAGTTGTTTATTATTAATATATATAACCTTATCTAAGTCATTTGTCTGATCCTTAGATTTTTAGGAATAAAATAACAATTAATAATATAATATTTGTTTTAAAAACTATTTTATTTCAATTTTGACACTATTTAGTAATTGATTTTTGTGAAAATCATAACAGAATGATTAGTTCTAAAAATGTTAATTAAATGAATACTAACATTTCATATTAATCTATAAAATTAGTGTAATTCATAAAAAGTCTCAAATTACATTTATTTTCATATCTATAACATCAATTATGTCAATATTTCATTAATAAGATAATTATTGAATCATCTTTGTGTCATAAATAAATTAAATAATATAATGTCTAAAAATTACAAATAAAATACCATTATGTATGAAATATTTTTATATTTCTAATGAATATTTATAGTCTAATTTATATTATGTATAACCCTATATTAAAAATGATTTACTTATTAAACGTTGATTTTAACTATTTTAACCCTTCTATAAATAAATTAATAATAAATGTCCTAATCTAATCCATGTGGGCCTAAATGGTGATATTTTATTCTTATGTTAGTTTTTGATCGAATTACACCTATCCAGTAGAATTAGGAAATTTTTTAGGGTAATAATAATATCATTTTTACCCTTAATTACCCTATTTACTTCTAACCGTGGTAAAAAAAAGTAGAAAGTTACTATTCACCAAAAATTATTTTGATCTCATTGAACCACATTTTACTTACTAACATCAATCATGTCTCTCGTATTTTTTAAATTCCATTCACAAAAGCGGTAAAATTATGTTTTATGTAAATTTTCAAATTCTCCTAGGAGGTGGGTAAAAGACGGTGAAAAGTTCAATGAAATTTTTATATATCTAAAATTATTATAAAATTACTCCAATGAATTACATTGAACTTATATAGGTATTATGTATAAATTTTGACATAAAATAAATTTAAATAAAATAATTAATTATTTAAATAAAAAGTCGGTTTTTAAATTGTAACCTAGCGTTCTCACTATTCATCAAAAATTGAGAGTTTTCAGAAAAATACCAAAATTTCACCCTTGGCTAATTTCGAAATTCCGAACCCAAAAATGAATTCCATTTTCAAAAATAAAATTTATCAAATTTTAAAAAGTGGGTATTACTATTCATAACGGCTAGTTTTAATAATATTTTAATAGCATATCGTTGTTTAGAGAAACTCGGTATGGCGTACAACACACGCTATCGTGGAAGGTTGCGTTTGCGTGTAATGCAAGCCAAGTCAGGGATGCGTGTTGTGCAAGATCCTTTTAATGTATCATAAAACACAAGACATTAATGAAATTAAAAAGAATGTTTTTCGTAAAATATTGGGGTGTTACAAACTCCACCTCTCTCTTAGGAGTTAATTGAAAAAAAAAGAAATCTGTAAATATGTCCCTGAAGTGCTCAACCACTGGAGGAAATTCCACCTGATCCACTCCCTGATCATCAAGAAACAAACTAGAATTCTGGGCTATCATCCCACCCAACCCACAATTCTCGGGTCCATCTCTTCTCACCTGGACATCCCATTCAACCTTATGAATAAACACTCCACCCTCTAGTGATATAAAATTCACCCTTCAGTGTTAATGGTCAACATATGCTCGATAAGAAACTAGGAAGTCCATTTTGAGAATGACATAAAACCATATCCCCTCGAGGAAATAATCATCCCAGATGTAGTGACACCCTCCTACCACAAGGGGAAACACCATACACTAAATCACATCCCGCATTATAAGTTATAATTGTGTGTCTAGCATCAAATCTCCCTAATAAAGAAAACCCAAATCCCAAGTATTTTAACCACTCATGTAGAGATAAATCTGTGTGAAGAAAATATACCAAAAAGAGCATATGACATGGTAGAAGCAACTAATATCATACCTCTAACCTTAGACAGTCTAGGATCCTGCACATATTAGGTCTATTTCACCACATAAGTCATTCTTTCACCGCAATCCTGATAAGAACTCACATTGCAGGAAGCCTCAAAATGACGCTTCATGCTTGTAGATATAGATCAACTGGGGTGAGAAACATCACTCCCCAATTTTATACACCCATCCTCGCTCATGTTCAACTCAGTAATCATCAACTATTTCACAGTCTTTGTGATAGAAGGAAATGAGAACATGTTGACTTATGATTTGATAGTATGTATGAGACCTTCCTCGAAGCGCCTCACCCTTGATAGCTCATCACCATGATACATCAGTGAAAAATTATAAAGATCTGTAAAGTGTTCCATGTATTCCTTAACCATCATCACGCACTACTCTAAATTCATAAACTCAAAATCCCTCTCTTCTCTTAGAGTTGCGAGGTAAAAGTAGTCCAAGAAGTGGCTTTAGAATTTGTACCAACACATATTTTGTTGCCCATCAGCTTGGTTCAAAACGTCGCACCCTTGCTTTGTCACTCCATGTTGCATGTAATTCATGAGATTGACCCTCAACTTCCAAGGCATCTCCAGATGCTCAAAAATCACAAACAAGGTCTTTAGCCACAGATTTGCAGCATGTGGTCCATCATCCCAAAAAAAATAGGAGGATGCTGCTACTGGAACACCTATGTCAGCTTGGCCAAAGTAAAGGCTTGCTACGGTGCTCCTAGTATTGAATGCAAATACCAAAATAATCCATTGTATAAAAGTTCCTCAACACCCGTGTTTGGAAACCCCTCAGCTACCACAACTGGAACTACTGGAGGATCTTCCAGTAGCACGTGGACCACCATCTCCGATGAATGTTCATTACCTCCCTCACGGTGTACCAATAGAGGAAATTATGGTGTCATGTGTCTACAAGGCCAAACACACGCCTCATGAATGAAAAAAATCAATAAACAGTGTTCTATACACTGGACAGGTCAAAAACTCCTATAAGCCATTTCATATGCACAAAATGCTCTTAATACTAGGACTGTATAAAGAAAAACCAATGAACCACTAGTAACAATACCTCATTCCCACTCAACATTTGGGTCAAGGACAAGTATCTATTCATCATTATAGTTCTGTTTCCATTTCAAATATAAATTTTTAGGAAATTCCACCAAGGGTTACCAATTCCCGATCCAATGAGTGCCCATAACACCTCACAAACACAACAATGGTTCCCATTCAAGTTATTCATGTAATAAGTTAATTTAAGAATTAACATTTCATAGGGGTTTCATTTACCTATTAATAAGGTCCTATAATCATTATGGATTTAAATATGATATCAAAATTTTAACTACTGGGCCCAACTAACACAATAGCTGACACAACTATCACATCAACTATCACAACATTATGAAATATCTAATTCATTTAAGATGTCATGTCATAATGCATCGAATGAGATTCTAACATAAGTCTATATCATGAATGAGAAAAAAAAACCCTCATCTAATCAGGATTCAACTAAAATAGAACATATATTTTCATCAACAGTAATATCAAAAGTCAAGTGTGTCACCCAGAGGTGAAATCAAATAAACTATAACTGTCAAAATTCAGAAAATCTGAACTCAATTTGAGGAAATTTGGGTTTTCCATATACACACGATAGATAATCATAGGAACACTTTATTACCCAACTATATTTCATTCATATCCATTTTTATTGTTTCCAAACAGTAAGTCACCCAGAAAAAACTCCTTATATGAAACATTGTATCATCCCAGACACAGATTCCACCATATGGTGCCCTGAGCCTGGTTGGCCACATGGCCTCAAGCACTTCTCCCCAAAAGCTAGAGGATGATGACTAGCAGTGACGGTCTAGGTGAGTTAGTAGGGTGACTATGACCTCATAACCAGAGTATCAGAATGTTAGTCAAACATATAATAATTATAAAAATACAAATAAACAGCAGCCAAATGAATGTAAGGCAGGAGATGAATCTATATCAACAACCAGAAGCATATCATATAAAAAATGATATAGATGGTACAATAATCTAGAAAATATCTAGAACATTACATGGAAATACAATACAATACAAGTATCCCAAAAAATAACAAAATTCCAAAAAAGTATCCTAGCATCACGAGCGTCACCATTGTCATATTATCCCCTACTCCAAATCCACAATCTACAACATGTACTGGGGAGCTTTCCCCTATCGTCACTTGAATCCATATAATCTATTTGGGTCCCTAAGGAGGCCCAAATAAGGTGTGAGATAAACATCCTAATAAGAAACCACCCGGGTCTATCCAGTTCTAACAAAAATAAAACTAAAGTACTAGAAAGTGTAAACAACAATTAAATAAGTTTGTATGCCCATAGAATAAGTCTCTATCAGTATGTAAAAACAACTATCCATCAAGTATACATGCAAGAAAGATTCATATCCTTCCAAGGAAGCTATAAAAAAGGAAACATGAAATTCACACGTCCACACCGTACATCCATATTTATGATGTATCCCACAACCATGCTATATAAATAAGTCAATTGTCCAACAACAATGCCTTATAGTGAAAAGAATACCTCAATGGCTGGATCAAAGGTGTTATAAGACCAAGGAATCCATATAATAGTTATCTAGACCATGAAGGGCCATATCAAAGGATATTTTACTAGTAATCCCATCGATTACCATGAGTGTCCCTTGTGGAAATGTGGTTAGGTACTTTTTGGGGTCCTAGGAGCATGGTAGTAGCATGTCCGACACGAGCCAGAGCAAGCAGAATCCACAGGGGTAGCAAGACCTGAGGCGTCCCATGGAATCAAGGAATAAGTGGTTGAGATAACCCATGGATACTACTAACACAAATTAGATCCATGGATAATAGTCCATGGAATTGATAAACCATCCATTCAAGCATTAAATCATTAAATTTAAAGAAAAATTTACTTGTGAGTATACCCAACCACAATCAACTTTCCCAAGTTGTGACTATACCCACTAAGTAAAACCTCTTATCAAATCATGAATATTGGTCTACCCTCCCATATAATTCATTTAACATTCCATTAGTAATTTAAAATATGTATACCCACAAATCTTATCAATTAACATTCCAAAATATATGAATAGAAAATCTATAACATGATATTCATTAATCAAGGAGGCAGTACATCTCCTAAACAAGCTACTAAATCTATCATGGAATTTGAGGGATTACTCTAGCTAGGAAAGCACATGCACACACCCATTTTATGGTTTTAATAGGGATAAAAATGCTATTTCCTTAAGTTACACCAATAGGGTGACCTTTAAATGAGAAACAGGTGTGAACACAACTAAATAGAAACTATGAGCTTCCTCACTCTATTCAAATACAGCTATAGGAAGCAAATATCTCATTAAAAAGTCATCGCTAGAAAGTCTGATGGGTGGCATATCGAACAAATTCTATAAAATCACAAAAAATGCCGAATGAAAATATAGACCACCTAACTCACCTCAGTAGTAGACATCTCATCCAGTATCTTGTTCTGATTCATCAGGGGTTGGAAGATATCTGAATATGGGACGATGAACGATATATTATGTAATATGAACCACTATCAAAATAGAAGAGTTTTTTTCTGATGAATTAATAATGAATTAAAAGGAAACGAGTTCTTACTGATTCAATTCCCACGTGACAGACAATTCTTGTACTAGAGTCCAAAAAGCATCTAAAATTGAAAAACTAGTTTATAGGGATTTTTCACTCGCAAAAACCAGGAGAAAAAAAAATTTCCTGTCAAAATATGAGGTTACTACCTCTTTTATAATAAAATCCCACTGGACAGGTACACAACGTGTATCCCATGTACACAGTTTGTACTACCCTATATTTTTTTCTTACCCATACATGCTACACATCATTATGGGCTAGTAAATTGTGTGTAGGCCATGTACATGATGTGTACCTGGCATACAGCTAGCCTATAGCATGTGTTTCCCCTTCTTTCCAAAAAACAACCCAACTGACCCATGACCCAGCTGAGGATCTAAGGACAATGTGAAATTAACAACAACATTGACAAAAAAAGAGAGATATGTACATCCAGAAAAACCAATGATCTTAGAGGATCTACAACCTATAACTATAAATATCATCCTCAAGGGGTTTTCACCATGGAAAAAATTACTATGGTCGATGGAATCATCTATGAGGAGCTTCTTCTATAGGTGAACATCCTCATGGTGATAAATATCACCCATAAGAAGTTTCAATAACAGGAAAACATGTGCATGGTGGTAGGTGATTTGTGTAATGGAATTAAAACATGGAAACATGAGATTATAGTTTTAGGCATTCCCCATGAGGGGTTTTGGAAATTGGTTCCCATTTTTATGGTGGTAAGAATCATCTATGGGGGCCTCCCATCAGGAAACATGATCGCAATTGTAGGAATCACCCATGTAGGCCTATCTGCATAAGCACTAGTTTCTTATGGATATAGAGTCTTACCATGCCTATCCATTCTCTTCCAATGTGATACTCAACATTTCCACATAATCCTATTCCCATGGAAACTATACCCCATTCTACATGTTTTTCATGTTGGTTATCTATTGGCACAGAACTAATTTTCCCTCTAGAGGCACTATATCCAATTTTTACTATGGAAATTGGTTATCCTATTAACATAGTTCTTCTGCATATGGAAATAGAACATGGTTATAGGTATTTTTTAAAGTATTTTATTAAAATATTTCCGAAAATAAAATTAATTTTTTATCCTTACAGATGAAAATTTTCATTTGATGGGTGTAAGAACCCAGGTTTTTCCAGATTGTCGTTTTGAGATGAAATTTGAATTCTTACTATTGGTTGCTCGTGAGGGGTAAAATGGTCATTTTATCCTACTAGATGATCTTGGATAATTTTTTTTGACAACTTCTCTAGTCCCGGAACAATTACTTTAACATAGGACAGTAGTTCGAAGGAAATCTAAGCTGTTCAAATTTTAGACGAATATTTAATATTTAATATTATTAAATAAAAAATTAAATTATTTATGCAAGTTAATTTGTAAATAAAATATAAATGGAGAATCATATTGATATTCCGTCTATCTTGATGAGTCCTGAATGGGGTTTTTAGCCTAGGGAATGCATAAACCCATGTCGGGCACTGGGGCCGGCCCAGACCCCTTTTTCTTCTTTTCCTTTTCTTTTTTTTTCTTCCTTGTCTTTATTCCACCTCCTACATGTGGACATCTCTTACACCACCCCATTTTTTGAGACCTATGGGAGATATGGATATTGATAAAGAGGGAGATTTGTGTGTCAAGAAGGGTACTGATTCGAAGCTCTCGACGCACTAAGTCGGCATGCAGCTACTGGGAGCTGTGAAATCAACCGAAGCTTCGACAATTTACACCCAAAGGTAGGGTCGTTTATGTTTTCACCATATATACCGTTTAGTAATGTTTTTAAGTCTATAAAGCCTTATATTTCTTTTTTTAAAGCCCATGTGGCTCGATTTGTTGTTTTGGTGGTGAATTCGGGTGTTTCAGGCATTTTTAGGGATTTCCCATCAGAAAACCCAGAATACACTGCGTGTATTCCAGGGGTACATACCATGCGTTCTTCCCATTTGGGGAAGACAAATATTTCTTATGTACACAATGTGTACTTTGAGTACACGCCATGTAGTTGGTGTCCGTGTAACTGGTCGTGTGAAGTAGAACACGAAATTGTGGTTTTTAACGAGTACATGCTGTGTACTAAAAGTACACATTGGGTATTTGTACTTGGGCATGTGTTTTAGTGAAAAAAGAACGGGGTGACATTTTTTGAATCGTACATGCTGTGTATAGTTATATACAAAATTTCTACTATTACACAGGTAGGCCCAATGTGTTCTGGACATGTGCTCTGGCCATGTACTACTTCAGTTTAGTAGTTTTGGGGATATCTTGGGCTCTGGAAGTTAGAATTGGGCGCGTGAGTAGTCGAGTATGAGTGTTCATCCACGTAGATTGGAATGGTGGAATACATTTGGCATTTATAGGTCTCCTAAAATGGATTTTGGTGGGTTCTATCTAAATAGAGGGGTTCTTCCTACAGTTATCAAGTTCTGGTGTCACCTGAGAGTGAGAATTGGCATGGATGATAGGTTGGGTGTTCAGACCAACTTAGTTGAGAACTTTAATAGGAGATGAGCTATGTGATATCTCCCATAACCTATTCGTTATAGGACGTTTCCCTTGTGAGATTTTCCCTTCTGGCCTATGAGGCATTGAGATCGGGTACTTCTATGGATCGATTGAGGGATGCCTTTGCATGTGTGCTAACCTAGGGAGTCACTTGTAGGATATCTCTATTTTTATTACTTTGATAGGAACCATGTTATGGAATGAAAATATTGTACTTCATTTGAGGATCCCGTGTTGGATTCCTCCCTTACTCGTCACTAATTATCCATTGTAGGATGCCTTCTCTCATTTTTACCTAGAGGATCCAATGTATGATGCATCCTTTGTGTTTTACTTGAGGGACCCAGCGGGTTCCCGTTGTTTGACTGAACCTGAGTTGTTATGTCGGGTTTGGGTATAGATGGTGATCAGGTGTCCCCTAGATACAGTTCCAAACTGGTAATCCCTTTGGATTTGGACGTATTGTTGGGTTGGGTGTTCGGGCCACCATCACTCATTTGTTTATATCTGACATGGATTATTGATGTTGTAGTGGTTTCCAGAGGTGATTCTTGGTTGGTGGCAATTTAGCCTGACGCGAGGCCTATTTATTATTTGCAGGGTTTCCTTCCATGCTTGTATCCTTCAGAGGAGATTATTTTGGATATGAATAGGGTTCTTGCTATGTTCGTTGACTTATACAGGGCCGTGAGAACCTGGTGTAAGAGACTATATGGGAATTTACCGAGTGAGCTTCCTTAGAGAGTCTTTGAGAACTTTAGGATATAAGGGGGGAATTGAGAAAGTGAGCTACCTTAGAGAGTCTTTGAACTACTTTAGACTATAAGAGGAATTGACTACGTGATCTTCCTCAGATAGTCTTTGATTACACATGACTATAAGGGGAATTGATCATGAGTGTTTCTTTAAAGAGTCTTTGTATTATGTTGGTCCTTGGGGGTTATAATGTGAGAGCACCCCACGTGGTCATATACTATGTTGGACCCATGGGGTTAGACTTTGAGAGCTACCCAGGTGGTCGTATACTATGTTTGTCCTAGGGGTAGATTGTGAGAGCTGACCAGGTGGCTGTATACTATGTTGGACCCAAGAGGCTAGACTATGAGAGCCGCCCAAGTGGTCGTATATTATGTTGGACTTAGGGGGTTAGACTGTGAGAGATTCTTAGGGGGTTGAATATCATGTTGGTCCCAGGGGTCAGACTGTGAGAGCTTCCCAGGTGGTCATATACATTGTTGGACCTAGGGGTTAGACCATGAGAGCTTCCCAGGTGGTTGTATGCTATGACGCATCCATGGGGTATTGACCATGAGATCTACCTGTAGGTGGTTTATAATTTATTTGATGTTATGTTAGGCCCATAGGGTTCAGTCTATGAGAGCTGATAGGTGGTCGTATGTTTGTTATTGATGGATTGTTGAACAAAGGGGCTGGAGTGTGAGAGATTTCTAGAGGGTTACTTGTTTTTCATTAGCTTGCTCAGAGATAGGATTCTAGTGTTGACCGAAGTAGGTAATTTTCAATGGTATTATGGACCTAGATATCAACTTATTGATACGAGGTTTGAGTGGTACGACATCCAACTCAATGCCCTTGCACAGGATGCAGAGTAGATCGGGCTTAGGTTTTAATGATCAACTATTGATGTTGTTGTTGTTATTTGAATAACATAATCATGAATATTCATATCTATGTATATGTGTATATGTATGGGACTATACATGTGTACATATATAGATATGGACATCCATGGTGGAACATTCCTTGTTGACAGGGATTGCATTATCTTAGTTCGACAATGGTTTCACATTTGGTTTACTTCCTTTTGTCGTGTTCCAGCTATGCTGAGCACATTGTTGTTGCATACACGTTTAACATCACAATTATAGGTTTCTGGTCGGGGTGATCTGTTGAGATTATTTCTCACCCCTGCACGTGCACCTTGGTGTACGTGTAGACGTTATGTCTTCTTTTCATGTTGAGAATGAGTTTCATGGTGGATAGGGCTAAGGTCCAGTGTTTCATGATCGAGCAGAGATTCTATAGTGGTTCTACTGATCGGGCTACTACAGTTCAACAATGTCTGGAGATCGAGTACATGGTTTGTCTTGGAGTTTGAAGCAGATCCCTGTAATTTTACTTTCATTTTCTTTTGTACTTGTATCTGTATGGTCGGCCCGGTGGGTGACCAGTGTTGTATTGTATTATATAGATGTTCGGAATTTTAAAACATTTTACTATTACATTGTGTTCTATTTCTGTTGTTTATTGCTTCCAAACTCGGTTTTCTTTCCACAGTGTATGATACTTAGTTATTTATACTGTTTTCTTACTCTATTATAAGGGCATAGTCTTTCCACTATCACACTATAGTCCCTCCTTGCTAGTCGGCAGCCTCTGGCATACATGGAGCCAGGCTTGAGGCCTTTTGGAAAACTGGTTTGGAGCACCAATTTAGTGGATTCTGAGTCGGGATGTTAAAAAGTGGTATCCGATGAGTTTTTTTCCTGGAATTTACTATTTAGGATATGGTATACGGACGTATTAGGAATTTGTCCGAACCTATGATGGATTTCAGGCTGGTGCATCGAGAACACATTCTTCGGTAAGAAATCATTGTAATCATGGTTTGGGATTTCTATTCTGATTTTGGGATGTAACTGTTGTATATGATTTTCTCCATGAGCGACACACATGTTGTGTGGTGTTTGGTTTACTATAGATCTATGGTTTTGGCCATTGGTAATATGCCAGAGATGTATTTTGACTGTTGGATGGCAAATGAAAGAGGTGTATCATGTATAATACTAGGCACATAGTATTCACCTCATATAGACCTAACAGTGTGTGTTTTTACTGACGATTGAGACATTTTAGTCTGCTTACACATACATTTTACTATAATGGTAGGTTACGTGGATCTACGTTGCAGCCTTTTGATGAGGTGGATGACTCAGAACATGTGCACAGGTGGTAAAATGACCCAGTTGGTCTATGTGGAACATGATGCCTTTTCATTTAACCCTTATTGGGTTTTGTTTCTTGAGTCTGTTATTATCTAGTCGGATCATTGAGAATGATGTCGATAGATACCGAGGCTTTTCCAATGAACAAGACTTCCTTGTGGTATTTTCGTAAATGGGTACCCGATGAGTGTTAGTTAAGTTTATCTTCTAATTGGTTAGTGTACTCCCAAGAGTAGTTTATTCTAAGGATGCTTGGAGAGGATCATGGCCCTTGTAGTTTGTGTTTTGGTTCTGAAATTCATTGGTCGTTGTGATTTTTACCATCTTTGGAGTGGTTTTGGATCTTTTTCAATATGTGGGTAGACATTGTGACCCAGTTGTGAGGCTTTTTCTGTAGGGCTAGGTGGAATACCTAGATACCCTTGGTATTTACTGGAACCCTTGTAAGTCAATGTCTATTTTGTTCTTGGTCTACCTATGTGTTAAAGGTTGGATAGATTTTTTTTTCAAGGCCTTTTGAAGGTGTTTGTTTTTAGCGACTAGTTCGATGAGCATGCATGATTGGGTGTCTGGCCTAGTCGACCAGCCTTTTGATGTTTCTATTGTAGGTGGAATTGTTTGAATCTAGATCAGTGAGTGGCCGGGTGCGAGCTGAGGACTGATGATTCAAGACATTCTGTGGAATTGGATCCTGGAAGTTGTGCCAAAATGTCCTTATGTTATAGAGGTGACTTTGTGAAACTTCGGGTTACCGTGAAATGGTTGACCCATGCTTAATTCCTGTTTGGGTTAAGTTAGGATGTTAGTGTGTCTTGGAGGTAGCTAGACACGCCTTTGGTGAAATTTAGTGTACTCCTGTAAGAGATGGTCATGCTATATCTTGATTCATCTTGAGTATGCTGAGAGAGGATCAACCCTATATTGAGGACCTTTGTCTTTTTTACTAGTCATACCTATTGAGGATGAAACCTATTCTGTTTGTGCTCTCAGAGTGGTGTAAGGAAATCCATATTGTGGGGAGTGCACCATTTTCCCATTGATAGTGGTTTTCCTTATTTTGGTTAAACTTTAGTGTTTTCGAGGTGATTTTGAGTTTAGGATTTTTTTTAAAATGAATAAAAGGGTATTCCTATAGTGGGGAGTACCAGTTTGGTCGTAGCTGAATATCTTCTATGTAGAAGGTGATTGTTATCGCTATAATGCAGGTTGTTGGAAAGTCTAGATAGCTTGGTTGTGTAGATGCCCGGGTTATGATCATGGTTGTTGGTTCTATCAGTGGGCTTCTCCAGACGACAAGGTTTATGGTGGGGAGTTTTATCTACTTTAAACTATAAGGGGAATTGACTATGTTATCATCCTCAAAGAGTATCTGATTACACATGACTATAAGGGGAATTGACCATGAGTGTTTCTTTGAGTGTCTTTGTATTATGTTGGACCCATGGGGATAGAATGTGAGAGCATCCTAGGTGGTTGTATACTATGTTGGACCCAGGGCGTTAGAATTTGAGAGCTTCCCATGTGGTTGTATAATATATTGGACCCAATGGGTAGGCTATGTGATCTACCCTGGTGGTCGTATACTATGTTGGACTGAGGGGGTTAGACTTTGAGAGCTACCCAGGTGGTCGAATATTATGTTGGACTAAGGGGGTTAGACTGTGAGAGCTTCCAATATGGCCTTTTGTTATGTTGGACCTAGGGGTTAGATTGTGAGATCTTCCCAGGTGGTTGTATACTATGTTGGACCTAGCGGTTAGACTGTGAGAGCTTCCCAAGTGGTCGTATGATATGATAGATCCAAGGGGTATTGACTGTGAGAGCTACCCCGAGGTGGTTCATAATTTACTTGATGTTATGATAGACCCATAGGGTTCAGACTATGAGGGTTTTCAGGTGGTCATGTGTTTGTGATTGATGGCTTGTTGAACAATGGGGTTATAGTGTGAGAGATTTCCAGAGGGTTACATGTATTTCATTATATTGCTCAAGGATATGATTCTGGTGCTGGCCAAAGTAGGTACATGTCAATGGGATTATGGACCCAGAAATCGAGTTAATGATACACGACTTGAGTGGAATAATGTCCAACTCAATGCCCTTGATCAGGATGTCTAGTAGATCAGGCTTATGGTCCCAATGATCGATTGTTGATGTTGTTCTTGTTATTTGAATAACTTAATCATGAATATATATATATCTCTCTCTTTGTGTGTGTGTGTGTAGGTATGGGACTATACATGTGTATGTATATAGATATGGACATCCATGGTTTAACATTCCATGTTGATAGGGATTACATTCCCTAGGTTCTACTATGGTTTCTTATTTGGTTTACTTCCTTTTATTGTGTTCCCGCTATGCTGAGCACATTGTTGTTGCATTCATGTTTAACTTCACAATTATAGGTTGCTTGTCGGGGTGCCATACTGAGTTTATTTCTCACCCCTTCACATGAACCTTGATGTACGTGTAGAACTTATGACTTCTTTTCATGTTGAGCACAAGTTTCATGGTGGATAGGGCTGAGGCACATTGTTTCATGATCGAGTAGAGCTTCTTGATTGGTTCTACTAATCGGGCTGATGTAGTTCGACTGTGTCTGGAGATGAGTATGTGGTTTGGCTCAGAGTTTGAAGCAGAGCCCTGTAATTTTACTTTCAGTTACTTTTTTAATTGTATCTTTTTGGTCGGCCCGGTGGGTGACCAGTGTTGTGTTGTATTGAATATTTATTCAAGATTTTGCAACATTTTACTGTTACATCTTTTTCTACTTCAGTTGTTTATTTCTTCCGCACTCTTTTTACTTTCCACTATGTATGATACTTAGTTATTTATGTTATTTTCTTACTCTGGTATGAGGGCATAGTCTCTCTACTACCACGCCATAGGCCCTTGCTGCTAGTCGGAAGCCTCTGGCGTACAGGGGGGCGAGCTTGAGGCCTTTTGGAAAATCGGCTCGGAGCATCAGTTTAGTGGATTTTTGGTCGGGACGTTACAAAGTGGTGTCTCAGGAGATTTCATTCTCGGTCTTTACTATTTGGGATATGGTAGACATGAGTATTAGGAATGTTTCATACCCTGTGATGGGTATCAGGATGGTGCGTCGAGAATCCTTGTTCCAGTAAGAAGTCCTGGTTACCATGGATTGGGATTTCTATTCTGATTTTTTGATGTAATAGTTGTATATGATTTTCTCCTTGAGCGATACACATGTTGTGTGGTGTTTGATTTACTATGGATCTTTGGTTTTTGGCAATTTGTTTGATGCCAGAGATAGATTTTGACTCTTGGATGGCAAAGTAAATAGGCGCCTCATGCATGATACTAGGCATGTAGGATTCACATCATATAGGCCTACTAGTGTGTGTTTTTAATGATTATTAAGACCTTTTGGTCTTCTTACACATACTTTTTACTATGATGGCAGGTTACGTGGATCTATGTGAGGCATTTTTGTTAAGGCAGATGACTCAGACCTTATGCACAAAAGGTACAGTGACCTAGTTGGTCTATGTGGCACGTGATTCCTTTTTTTTTAACCCTTGTTGGGTGTTGTTTCTCGGGATTGTTATTATCTAGTTGGATTGTGGAGAATGATGTCAATAGATACCTAGGATTTTCTTGTGAACTGGACTTCCTTGCGGTATTTCCATAAACGGATACACGATGAGTGTCAGTTAAGTTTCTATTCTACTTGGGTTGTGTACTCCCGAGAGTAGTTCTTTCTGAGGATGCTCAGAGAGGATCAAGGCCCTTTTAGGTCGTGTTTTGGTTTTGACGTTCAGTGGTCGTTCTGAGCTTTACCATCTTCTGAGTGTTTTTGGATATTTTGGGCTATGTGGGTAGACCTTGTGACCCAGTGGTGAGGATTTTTCTGTAGGGCTATGTGGAAGACCCAGATACCCTTGTTTTTGAATCGAACCCTTTTAAGTCAATGTCTATTCTGTTCTAGGTCTACCAATGTGTGAAATGTTGGCCAGAATGATTTATCCAATTGTTTTTGGAGGTTTTTGTTTTTAACAACTGGTTTAACAAGCCGGTATGTATGGGTGCCTGGTCTGGTCGACCAGTGTTTCTGATGTTTCTATTACATGTGGAATTTTTTGAATCTAGATCGTTGAGTGGCCGGGTGCAAGTCGAGGACCGATGTTTCAAGACATTATTTGGACTCAAATACCAGATTTTGGGTCAAAATGTCATTATGTTATAGAGGTTACTTTGTGAAATTTTGGGTTACCGTGAAATGGTTGACCCATTCTTAATTCCTGATCGAGTTGTGGCAGGATGTTAGTGTGGCTCGGAGGGAGCTAGACACTCGTTTGGTGAAATCATATTTCACTCTTTTAAGAGACGATCATTCAATATCTTGATTCATCTTGAGTATTCTGAGAGAGGTTCAACCCTACATCGAGGTCCTTTATCATTCTTAATGTTCATACCTATTGAGGATGAAACCTATTCTATTTGTTCTCTCAGAGCGGTGTAAGGAAATCCATATGGTGGGAAGAGCACCATTGGCCCTTTGAGTGTGGTTTTCCTTATTTAGGTTAATCTTAGGTCTTTTCCAGGAGCTTTTGAGCCTAAACATCTCTTTTAAAATGATGAAAAGGGTATTCCTATGGTGGGGAGTACCAGTTTGGATGTAGTTGAATATCTTCTATGTAGAAGGTGATTGTTAATGCTATAATGTTAGTTGTTGGATAATCTAGATAGCTTGGTTCTGAAGATGCTCAGGTTATGAGCATGATTGCTAGTTCTATAACTGGGCTTCTCAGGGATGATAATGTTTATGGTGGGGCGTTTGTAACAACCCGTGTTTTTCTGGACTGTCGTTTTATGCCGAAATTTGAATTTTTGTTGTTGGTTGCTCGTGAGGGGTAAAATGGTCATTTTACCATACCAGATAATGTCTGATAATTTTTCAGAAAAATCTGTTGGTCCTGGAATAGTGATTTTACCCTAATACTATAGTTTAGCGGAAATCCAAGCTATTTGAATTTTACCCAAAAATTTAATATTTAATATTATTAACTTAAATATTAAATTATTCATGCAGGTTAGTTTGTCAATAAAATATAAATGGAGCATTGTATTGAGATTCCATCTATGACCTTGAGTCCATAATGGGGATTTTATCCGAGGGAAGGTATAAACTCATGTCGGGCACTGGGGCCGGCCCAGACCCCTTTTTCTTCTTTTCCTATTCTTTTCATTTATTATTTATCTTCTTTCCTCCTCCTCCTTGATCATTTATCATACAACACCCCATTGGTGGTGACCTATGGGAGATTTTTAGATTGAGAAATAGGGAGATTTGGGGGGCAAGAAGGGTACCGATTCGAAGCTCTCAATGTGCTAAGTCGGCGTGCAACTACCGGAAGTCGTGAAATTAACCGAAGCTTCGGCTATTTCTTCCCTATGTTAGGGCCATGTTTTTCACCATATAACCCCATTAAACATGTTTTTTAAGTATTTAAAGCCTTATATTTCTTTCTTGTAATCCCATGGGGCTTGATCTATTCTTTTGGGGGCGAAAACGGGCGTTTCGGGCGTTTTTAGGGATTTTATGTTGGAAAACCCAGAATACATGGAATATATTCCAGAGGTATACAACATGTGTTCTTCTGGTTTGGGGATGAAAATATTTTATTAAGTAAACACCTTGTACTTTGAGTACATACCATGTAGTTGGTGGTCGTGTGACAGGCCGTGTGAAATAGAACACGAAATAGTGGTTTTTAAGGAGTACATGCCGTGTACTATAAGTACACATCATGTAGCAATACATGGGAATGTTTTTTAGTGAAAAAAAACATGGGGTGACTTTTTTTGAATAGTAAACACCGTGTAAAGTAAATTACACGCCATGTAATGTTACACAAGAAGGCCCAATGTGTTCTGGCTATGTTCTCTGGCTATGTACTACTTCAGTTTAGTAGTTTTGGGGATCTCTTGGCCTCTGGAAGTCAGAACTGGGCATTTAACTAGTCAATTATGAGTGTTTTTTTCACTTATATCACAATGGTGGAATCCTTTTTATTTTTAGAGGTCATATACATGGATTTTTGCTGGTTTGTATCTAAATAGAGGGGTTCTTCCTCCAGTTATCGAGTTCAGTTGTCACCTTAGAGTGAGACTTGGTGTGGATGATAGGTTGGGTGCTCCGAACAACATAGTTGAGACCATTAATAAGAGATGAAATATGAGATATCTCTTGTAACCTATTCTTTAGAGGAAGTTTCCCTTGTGAGGAGTTCCCTTCTAGCCTATGAGGCTTTGAGACCAGGTACTTCTAAGGATCCCCTGAGGGATGCCATTGCTTGTGTGCTCACCTAGGGAGTCCCTTGTTGGATCTCTCTATTTTTATTCCTTTGACAAGAACCATGTTATGGAATAAATATATTGTACTTCATTTAAGGATCTTTTGCAGTATTCCTCATTTACTCTTTTCCAAGGATACCACATAGGATTCCTTCACTTGTGTTTACCCAGAGGATCCTGAGTATGATGCCTCCTCTATGTTTGACTTGAGTGACCCAGCAGGTTCCTACTGTTTGACCTACCCTTAGTTGTTATGTCTAGTTTGGGTAGATATAATGATCGAGTGTCACCTAGAACCCATTCCAAATAGGTAATCGAATTGTATTTGGACGTATTGTTGGGTTGGGCGTTCAGGCCACCATCACTCGTTTGTTTAAATCCGACATGGTTTGTTGATGTTGTAGTGGTTGCTAGAGGTGATTTCTGGTTGGTGGCTGTTGAGCCTGACACGAGGCGTCTTTCTTATTTTTTGGGATTCCTTCTATGCTTTTATGCTTGAGTAGAGATTATTTTGGATATGAATAGGGCTGTTTCTATGTCTGTTGACTTACCAAGGGTCGTGAGAACCTGGTGTAGGAGACTATAAGGGGAATTGACTGAGTGAGCTTCCTCAGAGAGTCTTTGGGAACTTTTGGATATGAGGGGAATTGACCAAGTGAGATTCCTCGTAGAGGCTTTGAACTACTTTAGAATATAAGCCTAATTGACTGTGTGATCTTCTTCATAGAGTGTTTGATTACACATGACTATAAGGGGAATTGACAGTGAGTGTTTCCTCAGAGAGTCAGTGTATTATGTTGGACCCAGGGGTTAGACTGTGAGAGGTTTCCAGGTGGTTGTATACTATGTTGGCACTAGGGGGCTAGACTGTGAAAGCTGGCCAGGTGGTCGTATATTATGTTGGACCTAGGGGTTAGTTTGTGAGTGATGTCCATGAGGTCGTATACTGTGTTGGACCCTGGGGGTTAGACTGTGAGAGATTCCCAAGAGGTTGTATATTATGTTGGACCCTGGGGGTTAGACTGTGAGAGATACCTAGGTGGTCGTATATTTTGTTGGACCATGGGGGTTAGACTATGAGAGCATCCCAGGTGGTCGTATACTATGTTGGACTTAGGGGGTTAGACTATGAGAGTTTCCCCGGTGGTCCTATGCTATGTTGGATCCAAGGGGTATTGATTGTGAGATCTACCCAGAGGCCATTCATAATTTATTTGATGCTATGTTAGACCCATAGGGATCAAAATGTGATAGCACCGAGGTGGTCATGTGTTTGTGATTCTTGGCTTGCTGAACAATGGGGTTAGACTATGAGAGCTTTTGAGAGGGTTAATTTTTTTTTCATTATCTTGCTCAGAGATATGATTTTGGCATTGGCTGAAGCAGGTACATGTTGATGGGTTTATGGGCCCATAGATCTACTTAATGATACACAGGTTGAGTGGCACAATGTCCAGCTCAATTCCCTTGCACAAGATGTCTAGGAGATCTGGCTTATGGTCCCATGGATCGACTGCTGATGTTGTTCTGGTTATTTGAATAACTTAATCATGAATATTCATATTTATGTATATGTGTATCTGTATGAGACTATACATGTGTATGTATAAAGATATTAACATCCATGGTGGAACATTCCTTATTGATAGGGATTACATTCCCTAGGTTAGACTTTGGTTGTACAATTAGATTACTTCTGTTTGTTGTGCTCCAGCTATGCTGAGCACATTGTTGTTGCGTACACATTTAGTAGCACAGTTATATGTTTCTTGTCAGGCTGCCCTACTAAGATTATTTCTCACCCCTGCACGTGCACCTCGGTGTATGTGTAGACCTTATGTCTTCTTTTTTAGGTTGAACATGAGTTGAATGATGGATAGTGCTAAGGCCCAGTGTATCTTGATCGAGTGGAGCTGCTCAAGTGGTTCTACTGATCGGGCTGCTGCAGTTCGACAGTGTCTAGAGATCGGGTATTTGGTTTGGAACAGAGTTAGAAATAGAGCCTTGAAATTTTACTTTCATTTTCATTTATACTTGTATTTGTATGGTCGGACCGGTGGGTGGACATTGTTGTATTGTATTGCATATCTATTCAAGATTTTACAGAATTTTACTATTACATCTTGTTATATTTTAGTTGTATATTGCTTCTGCACTTTGTTTTATTTACACAGTGTATGATACTTAGTAATTTCCTCTATTTTCTTACTCGAGTATAAGGGATAGTCTCCCCACTATCACACCCTAGGCCCTTGCTACTAGTCAGCAGCCTCTGGCATACGGGGTGGCGCGCTTGAGGCCTTCTGGAGAACCGGCTCAGAGCACCGGTTTAGTGGCTTCTGTGTTAGGACGTTACAATGGGAGATGACAATTGACTCCCTTCATTGAAAAAGAAGAGCCTATATAAAGGGAAGTGTCCCCTTTATTGGGTTCGTTTGACTCTGAGAGGCCATACAAAAAGGTTTATTCAGACCCATTCACCATTTATATTTTACTTGATGTTTCTTGAACACATTTACTGTGTTGGTGATCTATCATTATGAATGTTGATTGTATTGTTTGATATATTACAAATATAGGTGGGATTGAATAAGGCATCACTCAGTGATCACCATCATTCATTCTTCATTAGTATCAACAAAGTTGGATCAAAATTCATATGAGGCATGCCATTATTTTTTATTTAGTGTACTATATGTAGATTCATTATGATAGATTAGGTTCTTTAAAACTGTTTTCTTCCACCACTATGATCATATGTTGATCTTAAAAGACCATTAGTGGTAATAGAGTCATGATCACCACTGATTTGACATGTTATTATACTAATTTAATAACTAACATGAATATCATAACCTTTTTAAGACCATATCATAATGTATGATATGATGTTAATGAATGTTATCTATTGTATTTATATTAATATTTAGTTTGATTTTTCTTTCTTGTAGGGTATGAATCATGTGTATCATAAGGTATGATTTATTAAAAACACATGCTTTTTTATTTGTATAATAAACTATGATGTAGGTTATATTATAGGTTACGATAGAATCTTAGGTTATGGGAAAATAGATCATCATGTCATAATGATGATATATATTATATCATAAAATACAAATAGGTGAATTATAATTACAATGTTAAAGACCATATATAAGAGAATTTAACATAAATACTTTTTTTTAATTTTCCAGATAAATAATCATACATATGTGTTACTCTATAAGAATGGTTTTTATCTTTTCATGATAGAATATCTTATGTATGGGTTATTATATATGTTATAGATTTTCAATTTCTACTAAAAAAAGATATGATACATAAGAGTTCAATTTTATCCTATCATAACATATTATTGATAGTTCCCATTTATCAATCGTAAAGTATTATATTAGAAATAAATGATGAAAATTAATACTTTTGACTATTATACTATAGTTTAAAAATGGATTATAATATATACATGTTAGGAATTGTTAATAGGAGACTATCATTCTTAAATTAAATATGAAATTTTCATATTTATATATAATGTTTGGAAACATATATTTTATTTATTTATTTATTTATTCCAAAATTCATATATACATATTGATTATATTAATTTAATTTTGATTATGGATTAATTTTATTGATAATTTAAAATATACAAATTGTTACGCATGTAAAATATAAAAGAACATGTTAAAATAAATATTGAATGAGGTGTAATTGTTAGTTATTTAGTATGCATAAGATGTATATATAATTGGTGAAATTTATATTAAATGAAATATTGATTAGATATAAATTTATTATATTAAAATTATATGTGTGTTTTATATATTATTTTTCTATTATAATATAACACCAAATATAAATGAATTTAGAACAAAAATTATGAACTATTCATAATTAAAAATTCTAATGGCCCAAATTTGTGGTCTTATATATGGAAACTATTTATAGAACATGAGAAAGAGTTTCAAAGATTGATATTATCGAATATTAAATAATAATTGATATGTGATAATTGAAATATGTAAATAGTTTACATAATAAGAACTAAAATATAATTTTTTAATAAAATATAATATTTTTAAAATTAATTTCATATAATGAATAATATAAAAATGTCTTATAATGAAATGAATATAAAATTTTAATATTTTAATTTATTTAAATTCCATAATGATAGGATTATTATATATTTTTTTATTTTAGGTTCATTTATGAATTTTTTATATATATTTATCTCTTGTTTATATTTTTGAATTGTTTAGTTATTTAAAATTTATTTATTTCGTTTATTATATTTATTAGTTATTAAAAATATTAATATGCATATTGTTTAGTTTTTATTTTTAAACTAATTATAATTTATCATATTTTCAACTAATGAGTGACATACATTGTATGATAAAGGACACATTTTTCTTCTACATTGAATTTGGACAATATTGGCTTATGAGCTTGAATTATGTCATTAATTTTGATTTATCCATATTTGGTGTTAAAATTATTAACAAATTTTTACTAATCCTGAGTATAGTTTTCGTGGATTAAGGGACGTTGGGCTAGACTTACCACTAGTTTAAAGGCTTATTCCATATTCTATAAAAGTGGGGGTTTACTATCTACTGATCCAGGATTACTCATGAAGAGTTTTTTTTAAAATCCTATATTTATAAACCATTAAATGAAATGTTTTTTATGTTACATTTGCATGAGAAGAATTTTAATATGTATTTATATTGTTATAATATATTATTGGATAGTAACATAAGCCAGGAGTTGTGTAATGTGTTATACATCAATAGGGTTTGAAAATATTGATTCAGTGGAAGGAATATGATTCCAAACTAAATAAATATAGGCTTTCATTCATGTAATGAGAATAAAATTATATAAGATGATGATATTTAAACCCCTCAAACACAAAGTGTTAGATTCCTTCCAAATTATTACATATCAATACCTCAATCATTTAACCAGATATAGCATGCCAAATCATGATACACCTAAATTATCATGTATATGAAAACTGTTAATGGGTGATCCTAATAGAATTTGGTTCATTTTATTCATGTGTTATTTGGTTTTCACATGGCTAAGAGAGCCAAATAGGATTAGGTTAATAAAGGAATATATATTAATTCATCCTTATGATGGATTGGTTAAAGGGTTATCCACTCAACTATCCAAGAATCATATATGATTTTATTGAAATAGTGACCTATAGAAAAATCATTGTGGTGTTAGAAATTCCAAATTGGACTCATTTCATAGAGAAATATTGAAATTAGAATACTAATGTATATTACTAATTGAAAGGTTTCTTCCTTTTTTTCAGAGAAGATATTTTAAAACTCCTCGTTAATAGAATGTAAAATATGATGCTCATCAGAATAATGATTCTATTATAGATAATAATATCATACCCATAAATTGTTACATTGATTTTAATTCATTAAAATAATAATCTAAATGTGTGAAAACAAAAAAAATATAACGTAATAAAATTTATTATCTTTGAGAATAATCTATGTTTTTGAGAATTAACATCATGAATAAAGGAATTATTGATGTTTTTAAAAAAACCTCAATTTATTATTATGAGAAATAAGAAATGATAAAATTGATGTTCCAAATGCTTTAAATTGATTGTTATGAAAGGAACTTTGGACATTAACATATACTCAATATTATTATCTAAGTTAATGATTAGGTGATACTAAAAGTTTACCTTCATTTTGTTATGGTTATAGAAATAATTATATTTCCATTGATTTATAGTTTATGAAAATATGATGGTATGAATTGAAATTTAAACCTATTTTTCTCAATGTTTAAAGTAAATATGAACTAATGAATGTGATGTGTAGGTTCTTGTAATTTTTCAACATTACAAGTGGGTAAAAATTCAATATAGAAGAAAATCGTTATTTGGAAAATACCATAATGTTTTCAATATATCCAAAAAATGTTATTGAAACCTAAAGGTATTATTAGGAATGGGGTTTACTGATTCTATAGGTTGGAAGTATCCAACATACCTAAAAGAGATAGAGAAACTCCATGGAATTTCAATTATTAGTATTTTTGTAATAGAAATAAATTCTTTTATTTTGTAGGGTATGTGATATCTAGGGTATATTTTATATATGTCATTTATAATGGAGTTAAAAATAAACAAATGAATTAATGATGTTTTGAATTCTCATTAAAATGATGATTCAATAAGATTATTTTTAGAATATTATAATTTAATGTAATATATCTTTATTGGATATATATATAAGTAAAATATGAGTATATGTTTCTATTTTATTTATATAATAAGGAATTTTTTTTATGAACAATGTATTGTAACTAAAAATATAAGAAGATGTATTCAATACACATGGTTTATGATTCATTGTATTATATATAATGTTCTATGAATATGATTTTTGGAAATAGTTTTATCTGGGATAAAAATAATTTTCTTGGATAATGATGTTTATCCAGAATCTTATTAAAATATGAGGAATTGAGATTAGAAAACCTATAGTGGAATAATTTAAATAATAATACATTTCTCAAGAAAGTGTTCTAGAAACATTGAATACCAAATATGGCATGGGTATAATAGTTTTTTTATGAATATTATTAATTAATGGAATAAATGGTTTTTCCATACAAAATTGAGTTTGTGTACAAAAATATTATATACTGAATAAAATATAGTGTCTAAGAGGCTAGTTTGTGTATGTTTGGAATTATAAAAGATAAATGTTAACAAAAATAATATTGTGATAGTTATAATTTAATGTGAATTTCACATAATATAATAAATGTTTTAGGATATGGTGGTAAAGAAAAATATTAAGATTTGAATTTATTTACCATAACAAAGTTAGTGCCAATTTATCGTAAAAAGAATCAAATATGATGGTAACTAATAATGATATTATTAGTCGGAGGGAGTAAAAAAATTAAATAGATATAAACATAGGTTCACTAGTGGGCTTAGTCACATACCTACCAACATGGATTGTATTACACCAAATATAAATACTTATTACAATTTGAAATACAGTGAAGGCCTTAAGTTGGTATGAAGGGCCACTGAAATTGGTCTGATGTCACAAAACAAATCCTCCATTTTTCATTTCTGATACTACCTAAATAGGTCCATATCATGTTCTCCCTTCCCATGTACTTCCAGTATAACAATGGAATATTACCCCATCCCTCTATCTATATCAGTGGTCAACCTTGATATATCTCATCCTTTGCACTACTGTACTGCTGAACACTTCCTTGCGTCAAGACTTCCTACTCCCCTAAATCATAACAGAATCCCATTAGCCCATAGAATCCATACCTTTACCTTACTATGAATTCCCATTCGAAATATTCCACTATCTCAAAATGACCTTTTTTCAGTCTAAAGACACTTATTCCTCCCCAGTGTCCAAGGGTCGCATGTTCCCTATTGGATCATGTCCTCGCTACTAATCACATATGGGCATCATCACTGTAATCAATAAATATCCATTCTCCTAAATTTCAATCATATAATATAAACCCACCCACCAATATAATTTCAGGGTAAGAATGTAAATTGGGGTTTTATCACCCTGATCAATGGATGCAAATAAAATTCCCTATCCATCCAATCTGAGGCTTGTTTTCATACGTGATAATATAAATAGTTACATTAAATATCATCAAATTTATATAAAATAGTTTTATAAAGGGTTCTAATTAGGACAATGTAAAACATAAATATTGTTCCAAGTGAAAAAATGATGTTATTAACATCATATAATTTTATGTTTTAGAGTTAACGAATGTGTATATATTCAAGGAGTTAAACATTAGGAGTACGATTCCTATAATATTTTGAAAAATTAAACTAGATTTATTTTTTAATGTTAGCCACTAAATAGTTTAGTGTTATGGGTTTATAAGTTATTCACATAGATAAATGATATTAATTAAATTGAGATGTAATTATTTTAGAAGTTCCCTTAAAATTATTGTAATCATAAGGATGATCTGGTTTTCTTAAAAATATGATATGTTTGACAAGTACATATGAATCAATTTTTTTATAAGTTTTTTAGAATAAAAAATTTATCATGTTGTATAGATGGAAATATCTATTACATCATCTAATCTTCATATTTTTTTGTGAAGTGAAATGTTAATTAACCCCTCAATGTAAGACTTTGAGTTTCCCCTATTCAATGATCAGAAAAAATTATCATGGGTTATGATGTTATACTAATATTATTATTTGTATAATATTATATATGATACAAATATTTATATATGATAGAAAAATATTTTAATTACTTGTGATGTGTTAATGTACTTATATGAGGGAAATATGATGTGGTAATTTTGTAAATGAATGGCATGAGATGCATTTATTGATCTGGTTACACTATTTAGAGAATAATGAATGTGTTAGATATCTTGTACAATATTGACATGTTTCATGTTTATTTATCATATAATGTGATAATATAATGGATTATATAGTTATAAATATGATTTATATGATAAATCTTATAGTGGATATTTAAATATGGAGGTATGAGTATTTTTCATTGAGATCACACCAGAACCTTTTATAGCTTTCTTGGAAGAAATGTTTTTCTTGGGCACATCTCTTCCAACATATATTAAATCAGGATTTCATATTTAATTTAAATTTTATACTTAACCATAAGGTCATAGAATTAGTCCATTGTATAATTATTAAATTTAGTAAAATAGTGTTTGTTACAAAAGGAAGAAAATTTGATAAACCTTGTCTAAAGGAGTTGGGATGGATTATAAAAGAGTTTTGATGTGTTATTTGAAGTCTGTGATGGATTATAGGGAACATGTGAGACATTTTCATATACACTAAAATATTGACATCATAGTTTATGATATGCCCAATGTCATATCCAGTGATATTCAGGTAATAAAGATCACAGTTTGTTCTATTGTAGTTAATGAATAGTATATCAGCACGAATACTACCACATCATCAATATAGTTTATCATCAGTAATTAATCAAATGTATGATTCATTTATGGATATTAAAAAAATAAAATATTCATTTAATTGTTTAATTTTAATTAAAACTCAACAAGAATGTGCTATCTTAATGAATGTTAACTTTTATGAAATGGAAACCAGTGCTCGAATCCCCAAATTGAAAATTGAGAGACTATAAAAATGGTAGAGGCCATTCAATGGGGTTTTTTTTGTAATTCTGACTATCCATAACAATAGATATATTCATCCTAGTTCACCATTCATATTCATGGAGACGGTTCTAGTACACCTTTAGTGTTCATCTGTCCTATTATTATGAACATAGATTTTAGTGGACGGGGTACGACCTATAGCAACGAGAGTCCCCCAAAAATCACTTTTATCAATATTAATAATAATACATTGATATTAGTAGAGATAGATCAAACTGTATATGATTCATTCTTTTTTATGTTATTCATACTATATGTTTATTTTTGATGATATATAATGACCTTTAAATGATTTTTCTTCTGTTTCAATGATCATGTGTTTTTCCTCAAAAAGATATTTGGTCTATGGTTTAACAACATCACTAACTATTTGTAAAATTATATTATCTATCCATAATTTAAATATAAATAAATAAATAGGTTTTGAGATTATGTGATACAGTATTTTTGGGAAGATATTTTATTATTCTACCAAAATAATGATGGATTAATATTATGATGTGGTATTATATATGAAGTGAAAAGTGTTTTGTAATTTTTATACTAGTCACCTATATGATGAAATCATGGAATAAATAAAAAAATGGAAATGATTTTAAAAATTTGGTACTTATAGAACACACTTCAAAAAGATTCATGTTATTTTGTGCATATCTATTTTTAATGCCAAAGAATGGAAAATAATATAAAAATTCATGATATAACAAAACACCAAATTTATGAAGTCAGGATGTTTTATTTTTAGGGAATAAATTTTATTGGACCCCTCTCATGTTATTTTTAAAAAACATACATTATAGTTTGTGTAAATTATATAAAAATGGGTAGAATTTGATTCCACTTCCAATAACACAACCATTTGTGAGAGAAAATTTTTTAAGGTAAAATATAATTTTTCAATTCATAATTATTAATTATTGGTTAGTGATTAATTAATTCACTCAAATAATATCTAATTTATGTTACTTATCAAAATGTATAGTGTTTTATATAACATAATCACCACCTATCACCCTAATACTTTTAGGAATGTGGAATTATATATCTAGGTTACGAAAAAAACTCTAGATAAAACCATGATCTCGAGGTGGTGGTATTAGAGATAAAATCCATATAATGATTTATGGTAATAATAAATATACCCTAAAACTCTAATTAGTTTGATTCTATTTAGTATCATCTATTGAAATATATTCCACCTAATGATAGATCATGCGTAAAACTCATACTGGGTTGTGATTAAAGTGAAAAAAGATATACATTAACCTGGGAAGAAGATATTATTGAATATGGATGAGTTGGAAGTGACGGTAAGTGACACTTATGTGAATTTAATGTTCTATAAGAAAGAGACTAATATATTGAATGGATTGTAACATCCCAAGTAAGTAATTAATAATAGATATTTTTTATCTATTTCTAATAATGAATTAGATAGTGTTTTAGAGGCTTAAAATGAAAATAAATCCAATCTTAAGCATGGAATACACTAATATTTTTAAAAGATTGTTTTACTACCTTTTGATGGCAACCCATTTTTAAATCTATCTTTTGACAATTTTATAAGCTATGTTTGTCAAAATAAACTTATTCTTTATGATTGGGAAATCAAACTTTACTTTGTGAGAATTTTATGGTATTCTTCTGACAATGTTCATTTTTTAATGAATAGTGAAAAATACTGCATTTTACATCAAAACTACTTCTTAATATAATTTTTTTATATGATTAGATTATCTTTTTAATTGGTCTTAATGTGTAATATGAATATATTATTACCATTTAATCCAATGGTGGTCATTGGAATCAATTTCACTTTGAAATTAGACTTAAACTGGTGTCAATCTTTTGATACTTATTGTTTTACAAAAACACGCTATTTTCTCTAACAGCGGGAATTAATTATTAAACTAATTAATGTGACTTATATGTTTTGAATTTTGTAAAATATACTTCATTTTTGAATTAGGAATATCAAATATATCTTAGGGTGAATTTTTTGTAATTTTCTGAAAAACATCAATTTTTGATGAATAGTGAAACCACTAAGTGGTACTTATAAAAACTGATTTTTCGTTTAAATGAAATTTTGCCATCATTGTGTTTTGAATATCAAAAATACGACATACATGGTTGTAATTAAGAAGTAAAACGTGGTTCAATGAGATTAAAATAATTTTTTGGTGAATATTACCTTATTAAGTTTTTAATCGCGATAAGTGGTAATTAGTGTAGTTTAAGGTAAAGATAATGCTTTAATAAAATAAGATGAGCTTGACACATGTCCTACCCTCATTGGTTGTGTCTTTTACGACCAAGACAAGCCATGGGTCAACTTGGGGACCCCATGGATCCACTTTGGTTGGGAAATTACATAAATAACTTTTTATTTAATGTAAAAGTAAAAATGACACAAACATCATATGTTTTACGAAAACAGTTTTTAAATTGGGTTATAAAGATCAGATTTTTGATTATAAATAGTAATTGGAAAGATAAAAAGATTTCCTACATCATAGTATTTTTTTTATAATTTTTATACTTTATATAAATTAAATTATTTATGACATCATTATGATGCAGCGATGAACTCATTATTTAACGATTTAAATAAAATGGAAAGATAATGTAATATCTAAAACCTACACATGTCCAAAACCTATTGGTTGGGTAGATTTCGAAGCCTTATAATTTTATATTCGAAACATATCAATTTTGGACCTTATAAATTCTAAACAATTTTGATAATAAAATAATAGTTTCATGATTTCCAAAAGTGCCCCTCCTCTCCTCTTATAAAAGGCCCCCACCTCTACCTCATTTCACACACTCCCAAAGCCTTTGGCTCGGCAATACCCTGCCCATTTACTCTCTACACATCCCTATACTATTCCTAGATGATTCCCTTTGGGAAGACTCCTTTCAAAGGAAGCCTTTAGGCTCAAATCAAAAGGAGTTACACTTTTAAAGGTAATTCATTCTCTCATGTTCATTTGTTTTATTTTGCTTCACCAACCCCCTAAACTCTTTTTATTTACTTATTTTGTAACAACACAAGTATCTTCAATATACTAGGATGTTGTTATAAGAATTATTCGAGCTACACTCTCACACAACTACATCAAATGGTTAAAGAACATACGGTTTCCGTGGATGGCAAAATTCTGCCTCCCGAAACGATGATTGTTCAATACTCATTTAACACCTTCAAAGGTGGCCATTATGATGTCACTATTTTTATATATGATATATATATAATATGTTTATTCTTTCCTTAAGTTTCTGTATTTTTCATTTATGGTATACCATTATTGTTTCCATTATGGGTAAACACAATATCTTCATTTTAGGAAATGCGGACTACCGCCCCTGAAAGTGATTTGATTCGTTAATACCATATGTGGGATGTGTAAAGGATAAAGTTAATGATATTATATATGTTATTATAATGGAATTATAATATAATCTTATATCATTATGATTCCATTCCCGAAAATACGAAATAGAAATGGAAGTAGCGTTCATGCGTACGTACGGCTTTCCGTCTCCGTGAATGGTGCATTTCATTTCTTAACTCTAAATGTGATGTAATATTATAAATACATGTATATGATGAATATATATGATATATATGTTATCAAAATCATTAATATCATTCTGGATATAACGAAACTTTTACCAAATTAACAACATGTAAGTGTAAGAAGTCTATTTTTGACTTAAGAACCAAATACCGACAAAATGAACATTATTAACATAAATGATTACATGATTTTCATAACATGGTATAAAAGGAATAATGAACTTGAAAAAGGTTCTTAAGAATGTAGATATTAACTCAAGTTTATTATTCAGGAGATTAAAGAACGGTCGGGTCAAGTCGGATACGAGGTATGGGACTTCGTCTCAATCTCCTTTCATTGAGGCATATTTTTGTTTTATACGCAACCTTCTTTTATACGGTGTGTAAAACCCTTTTGAATTTTACGTTTATTCAAAAGGAATCTTTTTTATACGAAGTGTTTAATAAATGAAAAAAGGGAATGTTTTTGTCGTACGTATGCGGCGACAACGACTTCTCCGTCGTCGTGACTGTTATTTGAGTTTCGGCTTCCTCTACAGGCCATACCTTCTTTTTCAAAGAAAAATAAATACATTGTTTTAATTTTATTTTATATTGGTATAAAAAATGTTTTTCATAATGTTTTTATATCAATTTGTTGTATTGATATCTTGTGATTGAAAGGTGGGAATGTTATGTTTCTTTTATGCATGTTTTATGTGATATGATTATGTTGAGGTTCTTGGGAATTATTATGAAAACGGGTGGTTCCGTGATAAACTAAGGGCGGGTGAGCCCGATATAGCTCTCCAATTCATTGGGTAACACGAAGGAGTGAATTGTTAAGGTTTCTCCGAAGATATTTAGGGAATATACTGTGATGGGTATTCCAAACGTAACCAAGTGGGTTACTCCCTACGTATGAATGTTATGAATGCCTCAAGTTACCTTTATGTCTTATGATTTCTATGATTTATTCATGATTTGATGAGGTATGTTAAAGTTCTTATGTTTTATGGGTAAAGTATGATTTCATTCTTATGTATATATTTACCCATGTTTCCTTTCCATATTTTTATATCCCTTATTGAGCTTTTTATGCTCATCCCAAGTTTTTTTCGAAATGTTTTTCACAGGTCAAGGGAAAGGTACATGATATGATGATAGTGTCAAAGAAGTGTCAAGAAAGAATCCATGTTTATTTTAAATATGTTTCCATTGATGGGAATTAAGAATACTATCTTTATGTAACCACTTTGTTTATATGTGTAATGTAATGCATGTTTTTTGATCTAATTCTCTAAAACTCTAAACCCGAAAAGATCCTCGACGTGTAATATTGTAATAACTCAAGATTATGTAAGATTTAAGGTTGGGGCCTTATAGTTGGTATCAGAGGTCGGTTTAGATAACTTTAGGAGTTAGAATTATATTAAATGATAATCCAGAAATATTTTTTATGGTAAAATTGAAGTGATATAGCATTTGAAGATTACTATGTTGCGTCATCTAAGACATGTTTGTTCAGAATTGTTTTCCACAGAGGAAACAGGGAAGCAGTGCTAGGAAGGCATGCAAAATGAAATAACCTTCCGAATCAGCATCCTGAGATGGTTGGAATTGGAACTGAATAGTTTGTTGCAGTAATGGCGCAGTTGACTCAGGATATAAATGGTGGTGGTATCCATGCACGAGATCAGCCAGACCAACCGCAGAGGAACATGTCAGTGGTGGAACATTTCATGAGGCAACATCCCCCATCATTTAGAGGATCATCTGGCCATGTGCTAGCTGAAGGGTGGATTAAAGCATTGGAGAAGATTTTCGATGTCATGGGGTGTTTAGACAATCAAAAGGTTAGTCTTGCTATTTACCGTTTGGAGGGTGAGGCAGATCAGTGGTGGTCGATGGTTAAAAATATCAGGGACGCTGATGAGATTGATGCTCTCAACTGGGATGAATTCAAAGGTATGTTTCTTGAGAAGTATATTCCTAAGGCTGTTCAACATAGGATGGAAAGGCAATTCTTGGAATTGAGGCATGAGGAAGACTCAGTGGCTACCTATGAAGAAAGGTTCACTCGATTGGCAAGGTATGCTCCAAATTTTATCCGAGACCTTGATAGTAAAATCAATCATTTTTACTCAGGATTAAAGCCAAAATATCGAAGGGCATTAGATTCTCGTGAGTTTAAAAGTTATGAAAAGCTTGTTTGATGTGCTGAGAAGGTGGAAATAGAGTTTGCCGATGATCAAGTGTTCTATAACAACTAGAAGAAGAAGAGACCGAGGTGGCAGGAGAAAGGTAATAATTCTTCAAAAAAGTATGATGGTAAGAAAACTAAGTTTCCAGTTTGTGATAAATGTGGCAAAAGGCATGCTGGGGAATGTCTTCTGAATTCTGGAAAGTGCTACCGATGTGGTAAGATGGGACATAAGGCTCGTGATTGCACTGAAAAGGATCAAGGTGAAGGTAAGACAAAATTCGATTTACAGTTAGTGAAATGTTATAAGTGCAATGAGATGGGTCACTATGCAAATGAGTGTCCGACAAAGAGCTTGGGTGATGGGAAGCAGTTGGACTACAAGCAGAAAGGGGTGGTGAAATCCTTTGCAACTACTTCAGCAGATGTCGGGCCGTCAAATGAAGTTGTATCAGGTACTTTCTTTGTTTTTTCAGATTATGCCAGTGTGTTGTTTGATTCGGGGTCTACACATTCTTTCATCTCTGAAACATTTTCTAGTAAAATGGGAATACCATCTCAAGAAATGACTCCTGAACTTTTGGTAAAAACACATGGGGGGGATGTTGAGGCAAAAAGAATTTATAAGAATCTTCCTATCCTTATCTATGGAAAGAAACTACTTGCAAACCTTATTGTTCTACCTCTAGTAGAGTTTGATGTTATCCTGGTTATGGATTGGCTCTCTATTTACCATGCTCAGATTGACTGTAGAGCTAAAGAAGTTTCTTTTCAGAAAGACTTTCAGTTTGTGTACAAGAATGAACCCTTACAGTTGATAACATATCAAGAGGCCAAGAAACTAGTAAAAGATGGAAATGAATGTTACCTTGCACACATCATTGAAAATAAAGGAACTGTTCAGATTAATGATGTGCCAGTGGTAAATGAGTATCCTGATGTTTTTCCTGATGAGTTTCCTGGAATAATACCAGATCGGGAAGTTGAGTTTACTGTTGACTTAGTTCCTCATGCTAAGCAAATTTCCAAACCCCCTTATCGAATGGCTCAAATTGAACTGTTAGAGTTGAAGGAGCAATTGCAAGATTTATTAGAGAATGGTTTCATTCTACTTAGCACATCACCATGGGGTTCTCCTATTTTATTTGTTAAAAAGAATGATGGTTCTATGAGACTTTGCATTGATTATAGGGACTTGAATAATATCACTGTTAAGAACAAATATCCTTAACCTCTTATCGATGATTTGTTTGATCAGCTCTAGGGAGCTCAGTATTTTTCAAATATTGACTTGAGATCGGGGTACCATCAGCTAAAGGTAAAGGAAGAAGACGTTCCAAAGACTATGTTTCATACAAGATATGGCCATTATGAATTTGTAGTAATTCCTTTTGGGCTAACCAATGCACCTGCTGTATTCACGGACATAATGAATAGAATTTTCCATGAGTTCTTGGATAAGTTTCTGGTAGTTTTCATTGATGATATTTTGGTGTTTTTAAAAATTAAAGAGGAGCATTAAAGACATTTAAGGGTTATCTTGCAAACCTTAAAAGAAAAGAAACTGTATGGAAAATTCAGCAAGTGTGAGTTTTGGTTGCAACAAATTTCTTTCATTGGTCATATTGTTTCTAAAGATGGAATAACTGTTGATCCTGTAGAAACAAAAGTTGTGGAAGAATGGCCAAGACCAACAAATATAACCGAGATTCGTAGCATCCTTGGTTTGGCAGGCTATTACCGAAGGTTTTTTAGAAATTTTTCACCGTTATCTAGTCCAATGACTAAGCTAACTCGGAAGGGTGTTAAGTTTATCTGGACAAAAGAATGTGAGGATTGTTTTCAGGAATTGAAAAGAAGATTGGTGAATGCTCCAGTTTTGGCACTACCTTCCAGGAATGGTGAGTTTGTTATCTATAGTGATGCTTCATTGAAAGGACTTGGTTGAGTCCTAATGTAGATTGATCAGGTAATTGCTTATGCTTTACGACAGTTGAAAACTCATGAGGTAAATTACCCTACACATGATTTGGAATTTTCTGCTGTTGTTCTTTCTTTAAAAATTTGGTGGCATCATTTGTATGGAGTAAAGTGTGAAATATATACCGATCACAAATGTTTAAAGTATATATTCACTCATAAATAATTGAACATGAGACAAAGGAGATGGCTAGAATTAATCAAGGATTATGATTGTACAATTTATTACCATCCAGGAAAAGAAAATAAAGTGGCTGATGCTTTGAGTCAAAAAGTAATGCTTCATTAGCAATGTTGCGTTTGGAACGTGATCCTTTGGTTATGTATTTGATGAACTTTGGCATAGAAGTTGTTGGTGCAGGAAGTTCTTCTGTTTTGTTTCAGGTATCAGTGAGATCATCTCTATCAGATAGAATCAAGCAAGCACATAAGCAAGACAGTGAGTTGCAGAAAAAGGTAGAGCTGGTTCAGAAAGGTAAGTTGCCTGAATTCAACATTAATAATTATTGCGTTTTGAGATTTTGGAAGAGATTGTGTGTTCCTTGTGATTCACAGTTTAAGAGAGAGTTGTTATGTGAAGCTCATAGTTCTCCATTTTCAGTTCATCCTGGCAGTACTAAGATGTATAGAGATCTGTGGGAGTATTACTGGTGGGATGGAATGAAAAGAGATATTGCTGATTTTACTGTGAAGTGTTTGACTTGTCAGCAGGTTAAAGTAGAGAGGTAGTTACTGAAAGGGATGCTTCAAACTTTACCAGTGCCAGAGTGGAAATGATAGAATATATCCATGGACTTTGTTGTTGGATTACCGAAGACATCTCGAGGTAATAATGCAATCTGGGTTATTGTTGATCGCTTGACCAAATCTGCTCATTTCCTTGCTATACAAGATACTTTCTCTCTTGATCAACTTTATCATTTGTATCTTAAAGAGATAGTCAGGTTACATGGAGTTCCTCTCTCCATTGTATCTGATCGTGATCCCAGGTTCACTTCTAACTTTTGGAAAGGCCTTCAGAAGTCGTTGGGTACAGAATTAAATTTTAGTACATCTTTTCATCCTCAATCAGATGGGCAGTCAGAACGAACAATTCAGACATTGGAGGATATGCTACGAGCTTGTTCTATGGATTATCAAGGAAGTTGGGACCAACATCTTTCTTTGGTTCAATTTTCATATAATAACAGTTTTCATTCCAGTATACAGATGGCACCATTTCAGGCATTATATGGGAAGCGGTGTCGAACTCCAGCTTTCTAGGATGATGTGGGTGAAAGGAAGTTGATGGGACCAGAATTGGTAGAAGAGTTGGCAGAAAAAGTTCAACTGATTCAGAAGCACATGAGAACAGCTCAGAGCAGGCAGAAGAGTTATGCAGACAACAGGAGGAAGGATATCTCTTTTGAGGTAGGTGATCATGTTTTTCTCAAAGTATCACCATGGAAAAGTGTTATGCGATTTTGTAAGAAAGGAAAGATGAGTCCAAGGTTCACTGGACCATATGAAATTCTGGAGAGAGTTGGATCAGTTGCATACCGAGTGGCTTTACCTCTGAGTTTATCTCAGGTACACAATGTTTTTCACGTTTCAATGTTGAGAAAGTATATGCCAGATCCATCTCATGTTTTGAGTCTAGAGGCAGTTCAGCTGGAAGAGAACCTATCTTATGAGGAACAACCGGTCTAGATTCTTGACCATAGGGAGAAATTGTTACGGAATAAGGTGATTCACCAGGTAAAGGTTTTTTGGAAAAACCACATGATTTAAGAGCCAACATGGGAATCTGAAAATTCAATGAGGGATAAGTACCCCCATTTATTTGATAAGTAAATAAATTGCGGGGACACAATTTTCTAAAGGGGGGAAGGATGTAACATCCCAAGTAAGTAATTAATAATATATATTTTTTATCTATGTCTATTAATAAATTAGATAGTGTTTTAGAGGCTTAAAATGAAAATAAATCCAATCTTAAGCATGGAATACACTATTATTTTTAAAAGATTGTTTTACTGCCTTTTGATGGAAAACCATTTTTAAATATATATTTTGACAATTTTATAAGATATGTTTGTCAAAATAAACTTATTATTTATGATTGGGACATCAAAATTTACTTTGTGTGAATTTTTGGTATTTTTCTGACAATGTTCATTTTTTAATGAATAGTGAAAAATACTGCATTTTACATCAAAACTGCTTCTTAATCTAATTTTTTTATATGATTAGATTATATTTTTAATTGTTCTTAATGTGTAATCTGAATATATTTTTACCATTTAATCCAATGGTGGTCATTGGAATCAATTTCACTTTGAAATTAGACTTAAGCTGGTGTCAATCTTTTGATACTTATTGTTTTATAAAAACACGCTATTTGCTCTGACAACGAGAATTAATTATTAAACTAATTAATGTCACTTATATGTTTTGAATTTTGTAAAATAGACTTCATTTTTGAATTCGGAATATCAAATATAGCTTAGGGTGAATTTTTGGTAATTTTCTGAAAAACTTCAATTTTTGATGAATAGTGAAACCACTAAGTGGTACTTATAAAAACTGATTTTCCGTTTAAATGAAATTTTGTCATCATTGTGTTTTGAATATAAAAAATCCAACATATATGGTTTTAATTAAGAAGTAAAATGTGGTTCAATGAGATTAAAATAATTTTTTGTTGAATAGTAACATATTAAGTTTTTAATCGTGATTAGTGGTAATTAGTGTAGTTTAAGGTAAATATAATGCTTTAATAAAATAAGATGAGCTTGACACATGTCCTAACCTCATTGGTTGTGTCATGGCCGACCAAGACAAGCCATGGGTCAACTTGGGGACGCCATGGATCCACTTTGTTTGGGAAATGACATAAATAACTTTTTATTTAATATAAAAGTAAAAATGACACAAACATCATATGTTTTACAAAAACAATTTTTACATGGGGTTATAAAGATCAGATTTTTGATAATAAATAGTCATTGGAAATATAAAAATATTTCCAACATCATAGTATTTTTATTATAATTTTTAGACTTTAAATAAATTAAATTATTTATGACATCATGATGATGCAGCGATAAACTCATTATTTAACGATTTACATGAAATGGAAAGATAATGTAATATCTAAAACCTACACATGTCCAAAACCTATTGGTTGGGTAGATTTCGAAGACTTATCATTTTATCTACGAAACATATCAATGTGGGACCTTAGAAATTCGAAACACTTTTGAAAATAAAATAATAGTTTCATGATTTCCAAAGTGCCCCTCCTCTCCTCTTATAAAAGGCCCCCACCTCTACCTCATTTCACACACTCGAAAAGCCTTCGTCTCAGCCAAACCCTTACCATTTACTCTCTCCACATCCCTCTACTCATCCTAGAGGATTCCCTTTGGGCATAATCCTTTCAAAGGAAGCCTTTAGGCTCAAATCAAAAGGAGTTACACTTTTAAAGGTAATTCATTCTCTCATTTTCATTTGTTTTATTTTGCTTCTCCAACCCCCTAAACTCGTTTTATTTACTTATTTTGTAACAACACCAGTATATTCAATATAATAGGATGTTTTTATAAGAATATTTCGAGCTACACTCTCACACAACTACATCAAATGGTTAAAGAACATACGGTTTCCGTGGATGGAGAAATTCTGCCTCCCGAAACGATGATTGTTCAATACTCATTTAACACCTTCAAAGGTGGCCATTATGATGTCACTATTTCTTTATATGATATATATAATATTTTTATTTTTTTCTAAAGCTTATTTATTTTTAATTTATGGTATACCATTATTTTTTCCATTATGGGTAAACACGATATCTTCATTTTTGGAAGTGCGGACTACCGCCCCCTGAAAGTGATTTGATTCGTTACTACCATATGTGGGATGTGTAAAGGATAAATTTAATGATATTATATATGTTATTATACTGGAATTATAATATACCCTTATATCATTATGATTCCATTCTAGAAAATATGAAATATAAATGGAAGTAGCGTTCATGCGTACGTACGGCTTACCGTCTCCATGAACGGTGCATTTCATTTCTTACCTCTAAATGTGATGTAATATTATAAATACATGTATATGATGAATATATATGATATATATGTTATCCAAATCATTAATATAATTCTGGATATAACGAACCTTTGACCAAATTAACAACATGTAAGTGTAAGAAGTCTATTTTTGACTTAAGGACAAAATACCGACAAATTGAACATTATTAACTTAAATGATTACATGATGTTCATAACATGGTATAAAAGGAATAATGAACATGAAAAAGGTTCTTAAGAAAGTAGATATTAACTCAATCTTATTATTCAAGAGATTAAAGAAGAGTCGGGTCAAGTCGGATACGAGGTATGGGACTTCGTCTCAATCTCCTTTCATTGAGGCATATTTTTGTTTTATACACAACCTTCTTTTATACGGTGTATAAAACCCTTTTGAATTTTATGTTTATTCAAAAGGAATCTTTTTTATACGAAGTGTTTACTAAACGAAAAAAGGGAATGTTTTTGTCGTACGTATGCGGCGACAACGACTTCTCTGCCATCGTGACAGTTATTTGAGTTTCGGCTTCCTCTACAAGCCATACCTTCTTTTTAAAAGAAAAATAAATACAATGTTTTACTTTTCTTTTATTTTGGTATCGAAAATGGTTTTCATAATGTTTTTATATCAATGTTTTGTATTGATATCTTGTGATTGAAAGGTGGGAATGTTATGTTTCATTTATGCATGTTTTATATGATATGATTATGTTGAGGTTCTGGGGAATTATTATGAAAACAGGTATTTCCGTGATAAACTAAGGGCAGGTGAGCCCGATATAGCTCTCCAATGCATTGGGTAATGAGAAGGAGTGAAACTTTAAGGTTTCTCCGAAGAGATTTAGGGAATATACTGTGATGGGTATTCCAAATGTAACCAAGAGGGTTACTCCTTACGTAAGAATGTTATGAATGCCTCAAGTTACCTTTATGTCTTATGATTTCTATGATTTATTCATGATTTGATGAGGTATGTTAAAGTGCTTATGTTTTATGGTTAAATTATGATTTCATTCTTATGTATATATGTACCCATGTTTCCTTTTCATATTTTTATATCCCTTACTGAGCTTTTTATGCTAATCCCAAGTTTTTTTTGAAATGTTTTTCACAGGTCATGGGAAAGGTACATGATATGATGATAGTGTCAAAGAAGTGTCAAGAAAGAATCCATGTTTATTTTAAATATGTTTTCATTGATGGGAATGAAGAATACTATCTTTATGTAACCACTTTGTTTATATGTGGAATGTAATGAAAGTTTTATGATCTAATTCACTTAAACTCTAAACCCGAAAAGATCCTCAACGTGTAATCTTGTAATAACTCAAGATTATGTAAGATTTAAGACTGGGGCCTTATATGGATAATGAATCAATTAATTAATATTTATAATTAGATAAATGAAACATCTATTTAACTCATGTTTCTGATTGTTTTAAGGTAAATTAATGTTGAATTAGTTAACAACCTTCATTTTAATCAAATCCATTCTATATAGACCTATTGATATACAATGAGAGAATAAATATTTTTCCAAGGTGAAAGAAAAATGGATGAAGCTCTATATAGAGAACTTAAAAATGGGTTTTATTATCTGTTTTGAATTGGAATTACGATTTCAATGTATGAATAGATATTAAATTTAATAAATTACTATATGGTTGAAAACCTATGTGTGATTTATTTTTAAAATATTTCATTCTATTTATGTTAGGTTCGGAATGTTTGAATTATGTAGATTAGAGACTCTGAATTACTCTCACATACTCTCCACCCATGATCCAAGGAAAAAATAAAAAAAATATATGTGTATTTATTAATTAAAATTATCTCTCAACATAGCTATAGTTTTTTATTTCATGATGTATAAGAAACCAATAATATTTGTGGTGTATGTATAATTTCCATGTCATAATGGATAAATGAGCAATAAATAAGGAAAGTATTAATTTTAACAGGGTGTAAAAAATTCCCCAATCCACCCCCATGAGCTTTTATTCAAGAGTTAAAAATTTAGGCATGGATTGGTTTTAGTTCATCCCCATATAATGATTTAGGTATTCAAAATATTTAGAAGACTAATTTTCATCGGTTATTTTTACGGTGCACACTCACCCTATAATTCATCACCTATAGAAAAGGCCTTAATAGAAACACTTTTAATTCATTTTCAATGAGGTGGTAGATAATGGGGAATAAAATTATATAATCGCATAGAATTTGAACTAAATTTATCACTCCACAAATCATAGGGTCAAACTATGATATCTATGTGTATTATAAATATTGCAACTCTAATCACTAACTACGTTGTGACTATTTACCTACCCCAAAATCTAATATCTCTAGAATGAAACTCTGGGTGAAAATAATCCTCTTCTAAAAACTATTCAATAGAAATTTTTTATTTTTTATCTTATACCACCAGATTTCAACCACCCTATTCCCGACAGATCTATATGCCACACTATTGCCATCCTATTTCACAATATAACCACAAAACAATTCAAACCAACAATGTAGTTTCAAAAATTTCCAAAAATTTAATTTAAAACAATCATTATAATTCCATTAATTTTCCAATACTATACCATATCATAAACAATGTTTTTGAAAATTTAATGTGAAGTGAAAATTTCCACCATCCCAATGATCAGTGAAGATACCCAAGAAACCAAACAAAACAAAGAAATTCAAATCTCCCATAACATCAACCAAGCCATACCCAATCCCCTAACCTATCACATCACCTTAATAATCACCAAAATCAACCTAAAACCAATCCGACTAACCCAAAACTCACTCATCATTAATTCGAGATTCCGTCTAGGAACACTATCATCACGACTTACAATTTTTTTATCATAATAATTTATAGTGTTTTAGAAACATTAAAATAAATTATATTTACTCCAATATGATGATAAAAATCTATATATTAGATAAAAAGCAATATATATGTTCCAATAAATTACAATTTTATGGAAATTGTTTTAAAGAATGTTATATATTTTAGGGTAGAGGCTCATGGAGAGATTATATTTTAGTTTTTGTCAACCATAGAGTTGACATTAGAGCATGTAATTTTCCATAGGGAAACTCATTTTAGTGCCACTATTTGGTTGAGTTTAGAGTGTGATTGGAAATTTATTACCCTTAGTTCATGAAGAAACCATATTTTGATGAGATTCTACTAGATTCTAAAATAACTTTTTTCCTATTCTATGGATGAACATAGTTTTTGACCCGATGAGTCGACAAGACTATAACTACCCTTTCTTTACATACATAGATATTACTTAAAATTTAAAGTATATTCATTAAAACATATAATATAGCCATAATAGGGAATTATAGGTATATTGTCTACAGAAACTGGGAATCATAAGAAATTGGTTCATAAAACAAATACATTGTCTCTCGTTTATTTTTTTATAATTAGACTCCTTTTTGGCATATCTTAAATAATACCCTACTTCATGACCTATAAAAAAACCTATAAATGTGTGAGATCAAATTCCAAATAAGGATAAAATATTAAAATATCAATCTTATCATAATCATAAGGCATAAGAACATAACATTTGAATGTCTTATCCTTCATATGAATGATCAAGATATCGTGTCATGGGATAAAATTTCATAATAATTAATGTTCATAATCCCAAAATAAATAGAATAAGAAATGATGTTTTTTTATACTCATAATAATAAAAAATAATTTTATATTAGTCAAGGCTCATTGCCAAGACCGTTATATAGAGATAACATCCATTACTGAACATGGTTTACTTCTCGTTCCAGACCGGTATTACGAAACCAGATTTACATTCTATTCTAGTCATGTCTATCTCTTGAGATATAGATGTTTACCCAATAATTAGAGGTAGATATAGGTCCCACCCATTACATAACAAAAAACATACATATTTTTTCATGAAAAACATATATAATCCATAATAAAATAAACAAAAAAAATAAAATGGGTTTCTTAATCATCATTCCATCATAACATAATCGATGAAAAACAATTGGATTTCATAAATATAATTCTATATTTAACATAATAAACAATAAGAATAATTTCACTAGAATACATGAAAAAATATCCCTAACCTTAGATGGAATATAAATTTTATAAAACACTTGAAATTAATTCTTGAGGAAAATATCATTTCATCCTAAATGTTTTTTATTTCTTAAAATACAATGAAATTTTAAAAGAATATAATTTATTTGAAAATAACGATGAAAAAAGTATAGGAAGATTCATTTAAATAAGGAGTTATGAATGTGTAAAATTCCATTCATACCATATAAGTTAAAATAACATTCATCTCATACTTTTTTGAAAAAGTCAAAAAGTACTCGTATCGAACAACGACAAAAGATACCTTTTATAACGTTTAATAAAAATTCACCAAAGGGTAAAATTTAATTTAAAAAATAGTATAATAATATTAATTATATTATGTATTTAGGTATCATGTATATGGATGATAAATATATCCCTGTAAAAACATATGTATAAACAATCTCAGATAATAATGAGATTTCATAATTATCAATTACCTTAGGTATGATATCTTTCATATATATCCATACTATCTATATAATGATTTAAATAATTTTATTGACTTATTACAGCATCATATTCATTTTTAAGGTATCATATATGATTATAATATCATCTGTTTTGTAATAATGTTTCATTATTACTCATTATTCTACTATTAACACCTTTATGTTCTTATACATGTTTTGTCAGACAAGATCAGGTTCTCCTTATTAGGTCATATTTATACCACGAAAAAAACAAGAATAACATAATATATATTATTTGTTTTTATTATGTGCGTTTACATTGTCATAATTTAATGGATATCACATAAAATAAGTCAAATCACATCGTGGAGACGGTTGGTCGTACATATGGACGGGCAATGATATCAATCCATTAATTAAGAAACTGTATTAAAGTGGATTGTATATAACTTTTTATGTAAATAATACCTTTTTATAATAATATATAGTTATTACTTCCATCAGTATACCCATCCATTTCATGTGGTGGTGAAAAAATGATCACACCATGATGTGGAGACAGTAAGCCATACGTACGCAATCATAGTGGTTTCTTTTTATTTGTATGATGAATAGAAGGTGAAATATGGTTGTTTCATAATAATAATATTAAAATATTAGTATATAAGTTATTCTGTAGTTATTACTTTATAATGTTACAGCACGTGAAGAGGAAGTACATGAATAAATATTTTTGAAATAATTGATAGAAGAGATTACATCTTCTTCGATGTGATTCCTCAAAATCTCCCCTTAAAGCACAAGAGATGGTCTTTGAAGAATAAAAAAACTATATAATGTATCTTTGGATGATGAGAATAGAAAAAATCATGCTTGGATGATCTTGGAGTCTCCAATTGATTTGAATAAGTGAGAGAGGAGGTGCCTATTTATAATTGAGGAGAGGGGCTCTTTTGGAAACCTCAGAAATATTAATTTATTAAAAAGTAAAAACCTAAAGAAACCTCCAAAATGTACCAATTTTAGAGATGATATTATATAGGGTTGTAATATAATAATAAAATAAATTTAGGACATGTATTTATGTTGATTTAAACTTACATTTTATCTAACACTTAATTAGTCAATATAAATTTTAACTAGTTAAAAAATAATTCAACATTAAAAGGGTGAAATATTTACAAATTTTATCTAAAATAAACCATAAATAAATATAATATAACATTTTATAACATATAATTATAATTATATATTTGGAAAAAATTTGTAATTATTTATAAATAATATAAAAACATTATTTGGAAAAACAATAAATAGTAACAATTTTGACACTATCCAATTCATGTATTTTTAGAAATATTAAAATAACAAGATATATTCTAAAAAATATTTATATTATATTCATAATAGGTCAAGTTAATCTATAAAATTAATTATCTATGTTAATTAACCTAAATTATATTGACTTTAATATTTTCAATAATGTTTATTCGATATTTCTCTTAATAAAGTAATTTTTACAAGAGTTTGTGTAATTATTTAATATGATTATTTGTTGAATAAAAAAACTAATAAAATAATCTGATGACTATAAATATACTAAATTGGAAAATAATACTTTTAGAAGAATTTATCTTCTAGAAAATTCTATATTTAAAATGGTATACTTATTAAATTAGGAATGTGTCAACTTTAACATTACATCAAATAAAATAATATAAGTGTCATAATCCCTTATATAAGGCTTGAAGTGGTTCATAACTAGAGCCTTAGATGAATCTGGTTGTGATATACATGGCCAATAATATTTTTTCATGTTTTTGGAACTTTTAATATGTAATATTATTTTAATAAAAATTATATTATTGATTTTTCATCAATTATTAAATTTTTGAATCATTAATATGTAATCTACAAAGGAAATTATTTATTTTCTAGAAATTAAAAATAAATTACCAACATAAAAGATTAAAATTTTTATTTAAATTTTTTTTTACAATAAAATTTATATTGATTATAACCTTATATTAAAAATTATATAGTTATTAAAATTTGAGTGAGACATATTCAACTTTTCTTTAAAAAAATATATTAAATGTTATAATCTCATGAAATTGGATTCAAATGGAAACCATTTGAGAAAAGGATGATTTTGGTAGAAAAAATATCATTCAATGATATTAATATGAGTGTTATGGTAATTTTATAATACTATTCTTAACCTTAATTACCAAGTTTACATTTTTTGGGTTTCGAAAAAATTATCGAAGTTACAATTTATAATGACAAAAAATAAATAAAATATTGATTTCAAATATGGGGTACATTTTAGAAAATTTAAAACATTGAAGTTGTAGAAATTAATTTATAATTAACCGCATTTTCAGAAAGAGAGAATTGTTTCTAAAAGCTAAAAAATTTGAAAATATTGGAATGCTTTTACTTCTGAACACAATGTAAAATAAATGATAATGACCTACATTATATTGAATGATAGAAATATATTTTATTTATACATTAAAATCGTTAAATATTAAAAATTTAGTATATAAATTATTTTAAAGAAAAAATTTCTTTTCACATAATATTTTTTTTATTTTTACTATTCATGAAAACCAGAATGTTATCAGAAAAATACCAAAAATAAATCCAAAGTAATTTTTTATATACATCTCCAAAATAAAATGATTATGTTTTCATAAAAAATTAATAATGTTTCAAAATCGTAATTTAAATGGTTTTCTGCTTTCAATGATGTAAAATTACCCCTAAAATAATGTTTATTCATGTCCTATGTCTAAAATATCATTTCGATGAATATAAAAAATATTATTTTAATTATATAATATATATATCTCATTAATTTATTTTCCAATATTAATTCATTAAAAATTACAAATTTCTAATTGATTTATATTTCTTGCAAATAATTGATAGCCAATTAATTCACAATTCATTTTTCTAATTTAGTTATACTGATTACCTATAACCTAATGAATAGGTTATAATGGTAATATTATACTAAGGGTGTATCATGGATCATTTAAACTCATTATTGCATGAAATTAAAGGTATTGATTCAATATTTAAAGAAATATTTCATAAAAGCATCGTGGTGTTACATTCTACCCCCCTCTTACTAAATTTCACACTCAAAATTCATCACATGGAATAATATAGATGAGGACACATCTCCCTTATCATATCCCCAATTTACCATGTAGCTTCCTCAAATTTATGGTTCTTCCATAAAACACTAACCAAGTGAGTGGTCTTGTTTCATATAACTTTTTCGCTACGATCCAAAATCTCTATCGGTTGTTCTATATAAGAAATATCTTTCCCCAACGGTATGACATCTATGTTAGTACATGTGAAGGATATTTTACATAAATACATAAGAGAGATACAAGGAACCCATCATGAACTTGAGTGATATTTGGTGGAAGCAGCAATTGGTATACTACCTTCCCAAAAATATCCTCAATTTCAAAAGAACCGATATACATAGTGCTCAACATCTCCTTATTTAAAAATGTCCTTACTCTCCTTTATATAGATATTCATAGAAAAACTTTATCACCCACTAATAAATCTAGGTATTTTCATTGATTATTACCATAACATTTTAAAAGACATTGAGTTGCTCTTATGTGTTGTTGAATAGATCTGACCTTTTCTAATATTTCATCAACAAGGTATCGTCTTAATAGCATTATTTCTCCAACTTCATCCAATCATGTTGGATTTATGCACTTTCTTCTATAGAGGGCTTCATAAAGAGACATCTGAGTACTTTAGTAGAAGCTATTGTTATAAGAAAATTCCACCAAATTCAGATATTTATCCCAACCACCTTTGAAATACACAGATTTATCTCTCAAAGTTTCATCCAGAGGATGAATTATACTCTCAGATTGACAGTCTATCTATGGAGAATAAGTAGTACTGAAACATAAATCTTTATTCAAAGCTTAATTAATACTACTATATAACTTCTAGGTTAAACTATGGTCCCGATCATATATAATGGAACGTGTTACTCCATGAAATCTTACCACATTCTTTACATATATCAGAGCATGATGATCAAGATATAAATACTCTTTAACAGAAATGAAGTATGCTGACTTTGTATGGTTATCAAATATAACCCAGATAAAATTATTTACATTCGGATGTTTTGGTATTTATTACGACATTGTTCATATTGATGTTTTCCCATTTAGATTCTGATATAGATAATGGGTCTAACATCCCCTTATACTTCTGTCTCTCAGTATTAACTTACTGAAAAACCAACCATCGATAGACAAATTCGACAACATCTTTTTTAATTCCATCCAACTAGATATACTGTTTCATTTCCCTATACATCTTTATCCTTCTTGAGTGAATAGAGAATGAATAACTATGAGCCTCATCCAATAGGTCCTTCAATAATTATTGTATGGGAGGAATAAAACCCCAATTAATAGACTGTATTATTCCATCACAATCAAGGATGAATTCAAGAACATTTATCACCTTCTTTTGTAGTTTTACATATTTATTATGTGCCTCCTTAATCATCACTTGTATAGATGGTTGAGCATTCATTTGAGAAAGATAACATTTCTACCCTTCCGTAAAAATTTCTTTATCTATCCTTTTGAAATCAATAATTATTGTTATTTTCTGACCCTCATCACATATTGGCTAGAATTGTCTTGTCTACTCCAATCATATGCCTCCTTGTTCACTTTCCCATGGTGGTAATGTATTGAGTAGTTGAAATCATTAATCAAATCCAACCATATTCTTTGGCACATATTTATATCATTTATTGATAAAATATACTTTAAACATTTATGAATAGTATAAATATCACACCTTTCCACAAAAATATAATGCCTTTATATATTTAATGAAATTATTACCACAGCTAACTGAAAACCATGAGTTGGGTAATTTTTCTAATAGATTTTCAACATCCATGAGGCATAAGATATCACAAAAACATTTTTCATGAGGAAACATCATAGCCCCTTCTTGGATGCATCACTGTAGATAACAAACCTTTCACCACATCAAGGTAGTGTGAGCACAGGTGGACTGGCAAATCATTTTTTAGCTCTTTATATTTATCTTCAAATTCCTCCATCTGTACGAAATTAACATCTTTTTGAGTCCACTTGGTGAATGGATTAGATAATCATGATAAAATATTTCACAAAATGTTAATAATACTAGCTAATCTAAGAAAAAATCGGATCTCAGTTACCATTTTTGTTCTCAGACAACATTTAAGAACATTTTTTTGGATGGATCCATATATATCTCACCACTTGAGATTATGTGACCCATAAATAAAACTATCTAAAGCCAAAATTTATACCTGGTAAATTTTTCATAAACATTGTCCCTTTTTATTGTTTTCATTAGAATTCACAAGTGGTCTTCATGTTCTTTCTTGATCTTAAAATTGAAAAGAATATCATTTATAAAGACTAAAACAAACTGATCTAGATGGTTTCTAAAGACTCTATTCATTATATTCATGAAGATAACATGGGAATTATTAAAACCAATATGCATCAGAATAAATTCATAGTTTCTATACAATGTACAGAATGCTATATTTCGTATAGCCACCTTTTTAAACCTTAATTGATGATATCCTGAATGAAGATCAATATTGGAAAAGTATTAAGTTCCATTTAGTTGGTTGAATAAGCCATCAAAGGGTGGAATACGATATTTGTTCTTGATGGTGATCTTGTTATGTTCTTGATAATCAATGAAGAGTATAACTGATCATTTTTTTAAAAAACAAAACATGGGATCCCTAAGGGGACACACTAGGTTGTATGAATACCTTATAATGATTCTCTTGGATTTTATTTTTTTAATTCCTAAAACTCATCGGGGGGCATTCTATATGGTTTATTTGAAATAGGCATAGAACCCAGTATGAGTTTTTTTGAAAACTAAACATAAAAATATTCGGAAAGACCTAGAAATTCCTCCAAAAATGATTCATTAAACTCACATACAATGGTTGTGTTCTTAACCGTGAGTTTTTTACCAACCATTTGAGATAAATAACCTTCATTTATGGAATTCTAGACACATAAGATGGGTACACATTCTATTGGAAGGATGAATTCATCCTTTCATTAATATATGACTATAGATTGATTTGTAATATGAACTGGGACTTCTGTTGGTAATTTATATGAGCTCCATATAGATAAATCCAATCCATTCCTTGAATCACATCTAATTCCACTATAAGAAGGATAAGAAAATTTGAAGGAAAAACTTCTCACAAAATTTAACTAGAGAATAATTATAGACTTTTGATGCATCTTTTTATTCCATTAAGAGTTGGCATAGCTTAATCAACATCTACTTATTTTTTTTAATATGGTGTTACCCACATAAAACTCTATAAAAAATTATTTGGTGGATCTAGAGTCAAATAAAACATTTTCTAATTGGGAGTGGATTGTAAGTGTACCTGTCACCACTTCATTATCATTCTCTACTTCACCAATAGTTATTTCATGCAACTTTCCATTAACTTTGGCCTTAAGAGTTTGTTGATGTCGATAGTCATATATAAACATTGGATTATGGTTTTTTTTGCATAATTCCCCATTTCATTTGACTTATAGAATTGATGTTTAGGAGGTGCATTCTGTTTAGCCTTTTCTCTATTCAAATTATTAGACATAATTTCCCGTAACATCTGAATTCAAATACCTAATGACCTTCATTTACACAGTTAAAATATTTAATAATCAAATTATGTAAAATTCGTCCATGTTTGTTTCCCACACATTTAGCATAAGTGAATACTCATCTTCTTTTTATTTTGATATTTATATTTTCCACTGAATTCCCAATTTCTCTACTTATAAAACACATAGTATTGATGGGTCACTCCAATCTCCATATCAAACTTGATAGCAGATCAAATTATTTACTCATATCTATTAATGTCTCTTATGGATAATTCCTATTATAGAATTAGTTTTAATCCACTAAAGAATCAATAAATTTTACTATTAGGTTGGATAATAATTCTAGAAGCATACCTTGCAAGTCTTGTAAAATTTTATTTGTAGGTACCAATAGATTAAACATACTATTTCTTTATGTTCAAAGAAAAAATTCACCATCATTGATAAATGGAAATGAGGAATGTACATATTGAAAAATAAGTTCTTGAACTCGTCCCATTCCATGGACTCAACTTCATCTTTTTACATTGTATTATTGATAAGATATCCCCAATGATCAGCTTAAACTTCCAAAATATAGACTAATAAGATTAATTTTTCACGTTCTGAACATTTTGTAACAGAGAATATCTTTTCATTTCTATTGATCCACTGTTTAGACACTAATATATTAGATGAACCACTGAATGAAGGTGGACGCTGCCTCCTGATGGACTCAATAGAATGTTTCTCTCATCTTTTCTCGTTTAGAAGTCTTCTATGATTCATAGCTTCAGAACGTTTTGTGATCATAGCTAAATGATTTTTAATTCCATATACTTTGGTTTATCAGGAGGAAAATCACTTTATTTCCCATTGTATACAGCATTAACACAGTTCCTTTGGGTTTTAGCCGTTGACTAATACTAAGATGCAATGTGTGACCAAATCTAATCTTAACAGGAAAACCACATAATGAAGAATAATATTTAAATTTCTTACACTTTTGGTCTTATCCTAGGTTATTGAAGGTAATTCATAAAACACTAGGATTTTATCCTACACATAGACATATCCATTGGGTTTTTATAAAGGCTTTTTCATTATAGTATCCAAAGGTTAACTATTACTTTCCTATAATACCAACTATACTGACCTATATATTACATACATTGATATTAAATCAAAATTAATTTATATTAGTTAAAAATTATTATAAATCCACAATAAGACCATATATGTATAATGACTTCAGAAACTAGGCATCCTAAATACCTGGTTCATAAAAAATCGACATTGTTCCCCACTTATTTTTCATAACTAGAATTTTTTTTGAAATATCTTACTTAATACCCATCTTCATAACACATGTAAAAGAAACATATTAAATGGAATATAAACCTTATCATTTTACATATAAAATTACATGATTTAAAGAATAAATATACATCAGAGTACATTCCATAGATCGTGAAGTCTAGTGTCATTGAAAACAAGGTACCTAAAACATAAAACATGGGGATAAAAAAACATATTTATCTAATCTCCAAAAATGAGCTCTTATGATCCATTGTCCTCATATATCTTCATAGGATATCCTAGGGAAACATATGAACAAAGGGATGAGTTAAAAGCCCAGTGACTGAATGAACATAACAATAAAGCTTGAGAACATGAGTTAGGATGCATGACATAAGATATAAAAATCATGGAACATAGGGAATCATAACATATAAACATGGGATAATATAAACAGGTAATCATATAAATGTGACAGAAACATAAAACATGTCTTTAGTTTGAGTCAAGGCTAACTGCCAATCTCGTTTCCCATAGTACAACGGGTCATGGCTAGCCGCCAATCCTATGCCATATCTTATCTCATGAAAATTAACATTACCCAATGAATTGGACGACTATCTTGGAACACCCATCTCATTATTTTCATGAATATTCTTTCCACATGAATAATCATACATTATCAACCATACATAAACATACATGCACCTATGGAAAGAATTGGGTACCACAATTCTGACATAAAGCATAACCAATGGGAGTATCATGAATGTTTTCATTAATGAAAAGGATTAGAAAATAAATGGATATTAATAATTTAAAATAGGCATAAAACAGGGTGAGTGAATTCAAACAGAAGTGACAAAATATATGAAATGTTTTTGAGAAACATTTGCATTAAAAAAAATTTGTATGGTTTTAAGAAATATACTATAGAGATTATAAAATATAAAAGATAAAATTCACATATATAAATCCAAAATTTAACCAAGAAGGTATTCAGAATAACAGGATTGATTTTATAAAGACAATGGTGGCTTAAAAAGAGAATATAGTGAACCTGAAATCGGGTAAGAATTCAGGATGTTCCCTTTAAATAGGTTTGCATATCGAGGTGAATTAAAAAGGGAATCAATTAAAAACATGTATGCCCACGATATATAAAGAGGGATAGGTCATGAAACACGTGTTCAGAAAAAATAAACAGAATTTAAATTTGTTTCATAAAAAAATTGACAACTTCTTTTTTGTAGAATGAACGATAGAGCTACCCGAATGAATAATGGTGTTTCGGGTAGAATCCATTACCTTAAGTTTGATGTTGTTCTAGACATGATATTAATGTCCTTAATAATCAAATTATGGTCATTAATTAATAATTCCAGAACATATTCTATATGAAAACGACATAGTTAAACTTTTTTGAGTTCATTGATAACCTTTTGATTGGTTACGTGGTTCAATTTCATTGTTCATGTTAGTTGTTTCCTTGGTTCTAATGAATAGTTCACTTATATTCATGTTCGACGACTTTTGTAAAATTGGGATGATTTTATAGAATTTAAGTTATATGTTATTATTTAACAACCATAAGGTTACATGGGTGTAAATTTATTTGGTTAATTGGCATGAAGATGAATCATTATATAAATTATTTAATGATAACCTTTTTGGTTAATTGGCAGTTTTTGACCACCAAGAACATGTTTTGTTTTATAAATCAAAACCTAGTGTACAAAAGGATTCTAGGACCATATATGAGACATAATAAATTTATTATGGTCTAGTTCGATCATGAAAATGGTTTCATGGCCAGAATTTAAGACAATAACATAATTGAAAACCCATCGTCCATGAATGTATTCAATTAATACATCTCATATGGTATATTCTTTTTAGTATATAAAAAGAGGATAGATGATGGAGAATTATTCCTTTATCGTGAAAAAATATAGTAAAATTATGGTATTAGAGTCATCCCAAAATTTGGATAAAGGGATATGATGAATGAAAAAGAAAATATATGAATATGAAAATGAAAGAAAAGTTTAGAGATCCCTTATGAAAATTTGGCATCCTAACAACTTCACTTAAAATTTCATAAAATTTATTAATGAGAATTAATAGGGTATATCATCTTATGAAAAAACAAAATACATTAATAGTGATACAAAATATCAAACCCCAACATATGATAATTGAAATTTAAAGAGATAACATAAGTGGAGTGTTCTCAAAAAGTGGAGGGTGAATGAGTTCCCTTACCTTGTTGAGTAGCACCTAAAACATGCTGGTTGGGATCTTGGGGGCATAAGGACACCTTGTAAGGGATACTAGGGAGGTAAAAACACCAATTCTTCAAGTATGAAGGATTGTTAATGAATGAAAATGAATAGATGAGTCTGTATTTATAGTAAAAGTGAGAGATTTTTTTTATTAATTTAAAAAGACACCTCATTAGTGGTTTTTGTAAAACCATGGGCTTGACCAAGGTAATTTCTCATGGTATTAGCCACATGGGACTCAAAATATCATATTTTACTGTACACAAGTCGACCCAAAATTTTTATTAATTATTACAACATCCTGATGTCATCAAATATACCAAAAACTCATAATTTATTTTTTAATATTCATGAAAAAATCATGTATTTTTAAAAAGCCCCAAAAATTCACCCAAACCCTTTTAAAAAATGTATAATTCAAAAATGAACTCCATTTTTTAAAAATAAATTTATAAATGTTTTTAATTTAATTTTAAATAAAATTATAATTTATTTAACAATATCAACATTAAAATAATAACCCATTTTATAACACCTTGAAAAATTAATCAAGTTCCCATAAATTTATCTTATTACCATAATACAATAAAGTTATAATTTAAGATTAAATTTTATGAAAATACATTTCCAATTTAAATTATTAAATTAAACATAAAATTTTAAATAAAATATTTTTGACGTACAAAAATACCAATTCTTATATTATGATCGTTTTTCCCTTTTAAGATGTATAAATTTTATTTGTACATTCATGGGTGAAGTTTCTTTTTTTTTGAAAATTTTCTATGCATTACTATTCATTACTATTCATAATGGAATGCTATTATTCATATGGTATGCTACTATTCATCAAAAATTGTTTTTGTCTTATTAGACTCCAAATCACTTACTGATCACAATTATAGATTTCCATTTTTCAAAATTAAAAACACACAATTGACAAAGTTATTTTTAAAGGTCACATAGTACTTAATAGTTCATTGGGTTGTGAATCCATGTTATTATGTGACATAATTATAAGAAGGGGTTCCATTGAAATCTTTGGGATGTTAAATTCTTCCCCCCTTATGAAATTTCCCACTCAAAATTTCAGTTTACATTCTAGGAAAAAAATAGGTGAGGGTACTTTTCCTTCATTGCATCCCCCAGTTCCCATGTTTCCTCTTCGTACTTATGGTTCTACAATAGTACATTGAACTTGTCAGTAGTCTTGTTACATAGAACTCTATCTCTATGATCCATGATTGTCAGTGACTTCTCCTCATAAGAAATATCATCATCCAATTGTACCACCTCTGAGGAGAGTACATGTGAAGACTCTGGTATATACTTTTTTAAGAGCGATACCTGAAAGACAACATGTTCTTTGGACATGGTAGGTGGAAGTGCAAGTCGATAGGCCATATCTCCAACTCGATCAATGATCTCAAGGAGGCTGATGTACCTGATAATTAGTTTCCCTTTCTACCCAATCCTCATGACCTTATTCTACAGAGATATGCGTATAAATACTTTGTCTCCCACTTTAAACACAAGGTCACATTGACCATTTCCCGCATAAATCTTTTATTGATCTTGGGCTGCCTTGATGTACTGCTGAATGGGTTTCTCCTTCTACAACATTTCTTCAACCATTTTAGGTCCATATCAGCTTACGCTATTTGACTACATCCAAACATGCTTGTGTTCTTACCCTTCTCCAATAAAGGAGTTCATATAGTTCCATTTAGATGATCGAGTGGAAACTGTTGTTGTAGGAGATTTCAAACAACCGAATATGTTGGTACCATCCTCTTTTGAAGTCCATAGAACATGCTCTCAACATATCATCCAGTTTCTGAATAGTTCACTTAGATTGGCCATTAGTTTGAGGATGATAGTCCGTATTGATGTTTGGTTCAGTGCATAGAGCATGTTGAAGACTTTTTCAAAACATCATAGTGAATCTCAGATCACGATTGGGTACAATAGATAGTGGTACTCCATGAAACATTACCACATCCTTGATATATATCTATGCAATTTGATCAAATGATACATCCTCTTAAATTGTGATAAAATGAGCTGTCTTTGTAAGACGATCCACAGCGACCCATATTGCATTGTTTCCTCTTGATATCCTTGGATGTCTACTGTGAATGTCCTTGGGGATGTTCTCTCACTTCAATGTTGGTATGGGTTGTAGGTTCATTATCCCATTAGACTTTGGTCTTTCATCCTTCACTTGGTGAAATACTAGGAACTTTGATGTATATTCCGCAATCTCCATTTTCATGTTGTCACACCAGAAGTTCTCTCAGAGATCTCATTACATCATTGTGCTCCTGGGGTGGATATATAATGTTGAGCTACGTGCATCATTTAGAAACTCCTTTATCTCTGGATATGATGGTACACATAACAATGACCCAAATATTACAACTCCTTTCTCATAAATCATGAAATTAGAGGATTTCCCACTTCTGATAGCTTCCACCAATTTCAGATCCTCCACATTCTTTCTTTGGGAATTTTTTATTTTCTTTAAAAGATATGGCTGAGCAATAATTTCAAAATGTATTTATAATTTTCCCCCATTAACGATTTCAATGTCCATCCTATTTAAATCTAAAAATATCTTATACTTTTCAATTCACTTAATTGATAAGGAGGCATGTTCCTTTTTACATAGATCACCTGCCACCATATTTTCCATACAAGGATGGTATTTGATTGAGCAGTCATAATCTTTGATAAACTCTATCTATCTTTGTTGGTGAATATTAATCACTTTTTGGGTGAATATATATTTGAGACTGTTGTGTTCAATATATATCTCACACTTATACCCATAGAGTTAATGCCGCCAGATTTTCAATGCAAATATCACCACCACCAACTCCAGATCATGTGTAGGAATATTTTTCACATAGAGTTTCACCTTCCTTGAGGTGTAGGATATCATTTTATCATTCTACATCATCACACATCCTAATACAATGTTAGAAGAATCACTATACACCAAAAAAAATTCTCCACATGCTAGGAGTGTCTGTACTGGCATAGTGATTACCCTATTTTTCTACTCCTTGAAATATTCTTCACATTCCAGGGTCTAGAAAAAACATTACTACCATATGTGTCTTCATAGTAATTCGGTTTGGCAGTCATGGAATGTTCTTAAAAAATCATCGATTATACCCAGCTAGACCCATACAGTTGTGGATCTCCATTAAAAAAGTTGGTCGGGTCCACTCGTCAATTTCCTATGTCTTGGAAGGTTCCACTAATACCCCTTTTCTAGTGTTAAGTTGCCCGAAGAATGAAACTTCCTCCATCCATAACTCACATTTTCTGTACATTTCATAGTAATACTCCCTTGGCAAAGTATTTAACACAATATTCAAGTGCACCTCATGGTCCTCCTTTCTATTTGATTATATCAGAGTATCATCAATAAATAAGACCAAAAAATTGTCAAGTAAATATTGTATCATCCCATGCTGCCATTGTACGCTTCTATTTGAATAATACAATAGCTTTTACTATATGCATCTTCGACTTCTAACACACCACAACCAATTAAACTAGCTGTTATGAATAGTAATACCCATTTTTTTTAAAATTTTATAAATTTTATTCTTTAAAATGGACTTCATTTTGTGATTCATAATATCAAAATTATATTAGGTTGAATTTTTTGTATTTTTATGAAAACATTCAATTTTTGATGAATTATGAAAAACAATGCATTATTGGTTAAAAACGTCATTTATTTAAATAATTAGTTATTTTATTTGAATTTATATTTTTTAAAAATAGATAAATAATACCTATATATGTTCAATTTAATTCATTGGAGTCATTTTATAATAATATTAGAAATATTAAATTTTATTTATCTTATTACCGCCTTTTACTCACCTTCTAGGAGCATTTGAAAAATCACATAAACCATAATTTTATTTCTTATATGAATTGAATTTCAAAAATCTGAGAGACATGGTTGATATTAGTATGTAAAATTTGGTCCAATAAGATGAAAATAATTTTTGTTGAATAGTAACTTTTGACTTTTATTTTCCACGGTTTAATGTAAATAGCGTAATTAAATGTAAAAAATGATATTATAATTAGCCTAACACATGTCCTAATTCTATTGGATATGTTTATTTTGATCAAAATCCACCTTAGGAATAAAATATGACCCTTTTGGTCCACATAGATTATATTAGGACATTTATTATTATTTTATATAAAGAAGAGTTAAAAGTGTTAAATTCAATGATTAATAACTAAACCATTTCTAATATATGATTATACATAAGATAAATTCTACTATAATTATTAATAAGAAATATAAAAATATTTCCTAAAAAATTTTATTTTATTTATTATTTTTAAACACTAAATTATATATTTCATTTTGGACACAATGATGACACAATATTGACCTTATTATAGACTGATTAAAATAATTGATATTATAAATATTAAAATAACTGTAAATTGTGAATTTTTATGTATTCCAAAAAATCTATATGCTAGTATTAAATTTTATGGTTGATTAAATAAATCCTTTTCGATTTGATAAAGTTGTTATGACATTTAGAAAAACCAAATACTATATAGTGTTAAAATTGACAAAAATGAAAATTTAAAACAAATACTATATTATTATTTTATATAATTTTACTAAAACTATATGGTTTGGACAAAGGACTTATATAAAGATATATATATATATATTTATATATATATATAAATAATGAACCACTTGGGGCTCTCTTGGCTTGTTATAGTAATTTTATTAACCATTTTTTATAATAATACAAGATTACATGGTAGAAGTTAAAAAATTTAACTAAGAGTTAAACCATAATGATAATGTGAATATGGTGACCGAATCAAATATAATACCTATTGGTTGAGATGTTTTATACCCTGACCCACCTTAGCCTCTAAATAATTCATTTTTAAGACATTATAAACTGAATATGATTGTATAATAAAATAATACTTCAAGCTTTTCCTAAAGTGACCCTCACCTCTCTTATGAAAGGGTTATTCCGCTTCTCTTAATTTCACACCTAAAAATACATTTGGCTCTTCCAACCTCTTCTAAAATATCCTTTCAAATATGCTCACTTAATCCTAGAATCCTTACTTTGATCATAATCCATCCTAAGAATCCCTTTTGATCAAATCAAAAGGAAACACCCGAATTTCACCAACACTTTCAATGTTATTTTCTTCTTCCACTTCTTCTTTCATTGTTGTTTCCATAACAAAATAATAAATCCAGTTCCTTATAAAAACAATGATGTTATTATAAATATTTTACAACCATATTCATTATTCTATCCATCCTATGAATTACAAGTCACCATACATGCATACGTACGACTTACCGTCTCCCCGTCGTGATATAATTTGTTATTCAAACACTTCATTATTTGGATGGGTATAATAATCAGTATAACTGATGTAAATAATAAATATAACATGTTATTGATTTTTATATATTATATAACATCCAATTACATACTATTTCACCATCAAAAGAATGGTATTGTCGCTTGTGCATATGTATAGATTAACATCTCCAGAACGCGATGAGATTCATTTTTCATTGTAACCATTCAAGAATATTTTTTACTTTATGATTACAAATAATGTTTCAAAATTTAATATAATTCCATATATGAATCAAATAAATCCTATCCATATCAAGCATGACCTACATAACAAAACATATAAAAGAAAATGGATTTCTTACCACCTGAAACAATGATACTACTAAAATATTGTTAATAAAGAAATATTAGAAGATCATATATAATATCGTATTTATAAATATGGTTCATTTATATTTTCATAACTACTATTTAACTTTTATAAACGAGTTTAACATACCATTGACCAATGAAAAGTATAAGGTAAGGGTTAATTCTACAATCTCTTCATTATCCGAGGTTGTTTATACGTGAGTAGCTACTTGGACCTCTTTATTATCCACCTCAGTGTCTCATAAAAATGCATGTCAAAACATTTTTAAAATTTCCTATACTATTTTTTAAATCCATTTATACCCTTGTTTTACTTTTTATAATATTTTTATAATGTAATATTTCCATCATTTTCCAAACAATGTATTCTATGAACTTTTCGACAAAATTAAGGAAATAATTTTTTTTGACATATACAGCAGGTGTGGCTATTTTCTGCCATTATAACACCATCGATGAATCCCATAAAATCCAATAAGAATATTATCAAAATAAATGGTTTATTTTATAAATATGTGACTTTTAATTATTTAAAAATAGAAATGTATATTTCTCTGAAATGGTTTTTTTTCATCTATGTGAACATCCTTTGATGGATTTTACACTTGTTTGATGTTTATTTATTATGATACAATTTTTCATATTGTATTGAATAATTTATGATATATTTGACTCTGGATGGGTTATTTTTATACCATTTATGGTTAATTGTTAAATTATTAACATTTAGTATTCTAATTTTAATACGAATGTTTATGTAATGTTTCAAAATTTTTATATGAGGAATGCATTGGACTTTGTAAGTGACGAGTGGAGGCCTCTTCAGCTCTTCGATGCATCGGTAGGTCTCATGAGACAAACTAGTATCTTTCCAGAAGGACATGACAAAATATTTTTTGTTATCTTGGAATGTGGCCTTGAATATGTGGTTATGATGTCCGGAAATATGCATTCCATCATTATAAAATTTTCTATTTATATATCATGTGATTATTCGACTAGTATAATATCTATGTTAATATGTAAATGGAATTATTTGATTTATATTTTCCATATTATGATGAAGTTTTAGTTTAAAATGATTTTCTTTTCATCATATACATTTCTTTAATGTTTATGATTATTTATGAATGTTTCTGCTATATTGATATCCTTACTAAGCACCTGATCTAACCCATTTCAGTGTTTTATTTTTAACAACATTCCAAGAAGTATATTATGACTAACATAGAAGGATAGTCTAACAGAGATGAATGTGTTAAAAGGAATCACAATCTTTTTGTTTTTTTATTTTGTAATGTAATGTAAAACTTATGTTTTATCTATTAATTCAAGGAAACTAAACAGATTGGACTTTCGGGATTTGATCCCTTGTGATCAGGAAAATGTTATTTAATAATGCACCGAATCTAGGTAATTGTTATTGGGGTGTTATAGTTGGTATCAGAGGATTTTTAGTACAAACCACGGAAAATGGATTTTTAAAAACCCTAATTAGAGAAATTAACCGAAGATTGACTTTAAGGATTAGTATATAATAACATCTTAGAATTTTGGTAATGTAGATATTTGGGTATTTAACAGGAAATACATCCCGGTCTGGATACGAGCAGGTAGAGGTGGATCTGGCACAGAGGTACCTAGGAGTGAAAACTCTGACAAGGAGTCTCGGGCATGACCCGGGGTATCCTGGTACATGACAATGGGATTTCCTTCTCTCTTAGTTACGGCACTCCCTGGGAGTATGATTAGGATAATTAATATTTTTTACAAACCATTTTAAAGGATTTATGAGTATATACCTCCTCAAATAATTTTTTTATGATTATATATTATATACATAAACTATTCCATTTATGTTATGATTTTTTCCAGTGTGAAACTATGTATTGAGATTAATGAACTAATATAGTGTATACCATTATTTAGAAATGGCACATAGTGGAAGGAATGAAAACTGCATTAGCACACATAATTCATGTAGGGATTTCACTCCTACTTAAGATAAGTATAATGGAGTTGGTGATGAAACTGGTGTGGATCATCTTATCACCATACTGGGGAAACTCACTCAGGTTATGAATAATAATCTTACCCTTATGGGGCACCCTGATCTAAAATGTGAATTATCAATGTTGTAACACTTCATATGGAAACAACCAAAAACATTAAATGGGACTATAAATCCATTTGTAGCTAAACAATGGATAAGTTCCATATAATTGTTTTTCATGCTTTGGGGAGTTGCAGAAGGATAAAAGTTGTAATGGAAGTTTATCGTCTCATGGGAGATTCAGATCAGTGGTGTTCATTAATTAAAAATATAATGGAATATGAAGAAGTATCCAATATGTATTGGATAGAGTTTAATGAGATTTTCATATTAAAATACATTCCTCTTGTCCATCAAGTGGATATCTAAATGAAAAATTTCTGAGTCTAAGGAAAAATGCTGATGTGAATATCGTAAAGTATGATTCTAACATTAAATGGTTAGAAAGGAATGAAATAGATTGTATATGTAACCCATGGAGTAATATTGATCGATTATTTGATGGGTTAAAACCATTTCTCCATCGAACATTAGTTCAACAATCCGTCTCATTGTACTATGACTTTTTATCATGTGCTATCAAGACATAAAAAGAAATTCTCTATGTCGTAAGACTTTAATGCAACGCCAGAGAAGAAGTGATCTTCTAAACACTTTGGAAATGGAAATAAGGGGAATAAGGGAAAAGTTGAATTTTGATCCTGAATTAAATGTGGGAATAAAAACCCTGGTACTTTCCAGACGGGAATGCGAGTTTGTTATATGTATGGTGAAAATGGATACCAAGATCATGATTGAAAGGGAAATAAAGATCCTATCAATGTTGAATGCTACACTTTTAGAGAAATGGGCCATTATGCAAATGAATTTCTTATGTTTCTGGGAAAATTAATTTAGAAAAGTCCAAAGGAGAAAGGAAAATCATTTTCGATCACTACTACTGAGGTTGAGGATCCAAATGACATGGTGGTAGATAATTTAATGGTTTCCTCAAATTTTATCAATGCATTATTTGATTCTGGATCATCGCATTTTTTTAAATCTTCCATGTTTTCTAGGAAAATTATTTATTTTATATTTGATTTATCAAGGGAGTAGTCAGTCAAAAATCATAAGGGAAGGGTCATTGCAACAACGTTTTGTGAATCAGTTCCCATTAAGGAATATTAATGTTATTTATCTATTGATCTCATCATCATACCCAAGATTGAATATGATATAATCCTCATTATATATTAGATTTTGGACCATGATGTGAAAATTTATTGTAAGAAGAAGGAGGCTACAATTTTTAGTGATGAATAGAAATACCTTATCATTGGAGTATAAATGTCACCATCGTATTCTTATCTAGATCCAACCCTAGTAGCTCTATTAAATTAAATTATTGGGTAGTAAGAGAATAAAATAACTCTGGGTGATGAAAATAATGTTCAGATAGAGTATATAACTATTGTTCATGAATATGTTGATGAATTTCTAGAGGATTTTCCTAGACATCCTCCAGAGTGATCAATTTAGTTTCCCATCAATTTAATTCCTGGTTCAAGGCTCATATCGACGTTCCATTATAGAATGACCACTGGGTAATTAGTGGAACTAAAAAAACAACTATATAAATTTTGTAATAAATTATTTATTCTCCCTAGTGTTTCTGCACGGGGAGCCACATTTATTTTTGATAAGAAGAAATATGTATCTATGAGGTTGTTCATTGACTATAGGGAGATAATTTCAATAACAATAAAGAACAAGTATAATCTACCATGCATTAATGATGTATTATATAAACTTCAACGAGCTACATATTTTTCAATGATTGAACGTAGATCTACATATCATCAGTTGTGTGTAAAAAAGTTAGACATTACAAAGAAATCATTTTGTACCAGGTATATGAATTATGAGTTTACTGTAATAACTTTTTAATGGGATAATGCACCCTCTGTCTCCATGAATATTATTAACATGATTTTCAAGGAATATCTTGATGAATTTGTAGGGGTATATATTGATGATATCTCAGTTACTCTAATATATATGAAGATCATGGAAATCACTTGTTCACTATTACAAATTCTATAAGAAGAAATGAATTATATGGGAGGTTTAACAAGTGTGAATTTGGGCTTCAGGAGAATTTTTTATTGGCCCTATTGTCTCTAAGGATGGAATCTATGATGATCCTTCTATAAAAAGAGAAATAAAAGAATGGAAATAACTGATGAGTATAATTGAGGTATACATTTTTATCGGTTTAACAGGTTATTATCAAATCTTTGTCTAGAATTTATCCTGATTAGATAACCCATTAACCAAGCTCACACATAAATGGGTTAATTTGTATGGACAAAAGAGTGTGAATAATGTTTTGATTAAATGATGAGATGATTATTAAATACTCCTATATTGACTCTACCATCGTGGAATTATGGGTTTCTTATTTATGGTAATGATTTAAAGAAAGGACTTAGTTGTGTCGTTATATAGAATGATTGAGTTATTTCCTATGAATCCTGACATATAAAAATTCATAAACAAATCTATCCCACTCATTTCCTTTTGATAGTAGTTATAATATTTATTTGAGTATATGGAGACACTATCACTGTTGTTGAAAATACTAGATATATACTAATCATAATAGTTTGAAGTATATTTTCTCATAGAAAGTACTCATAATGTGGCAAAGACGATGAATTGAACTACTAAAGGGTTATTATTGAACTATACACTACCACCTGAGGAAGTAAAATAAGGTGGAAGATTCTTTGAACATAAAGGATCATGTAGTTTTCAAAAATATGAGAGCTGAAAGGGATCATATCTTCATGGATTTAGTAATGAAGGAATTAAGAATAATAATGGAAGGGAAAACATTAATACTTTTTCTAATGGCTTCCTAACCATCTTTACTAGATATGAAAAAAAGTTACCAGAAATATGACGAGGAGTTTCAAAATAAAATTAAATATGTGAAAGATGGGATATTGATTGACGTCGTATATGAAGATGATATTTTTTAATTTGGGATGATGCTTGGTGTTCCAGACATACCTGATCTAAAAAGGGAATTTTTAGATGATGCTCATAGCTCCAAATTTCCTATAAACCCAGGTAAAAATAATCTGTATAGATATTTGAAGGAATATTTTTGGTGGGACAACATGAAGTGTGAGATTATTGATTATTTGTTAAGATGTATGGTTTGTCAATATGTTAAGGCTAGAAGACAACATCCTGGAGGATTCTTGTATCTATTACCATACCTTAGTTGAAATGGGTTGATATTACGATGTAATTAGTCATGGGGCTACCAAATAATAAAAGAAGGAATGATGCAATATGGGTCATTAATGAACATCTTACCAGGTTAGCACATATTCATGTTATAAAAGATGATTTACCACTTGGATTTTTAGCAATAATATATATTAATTATGTTGGAAGACATCATGTATTACCCATATCAATTGTTTCTAATACTTATCCCAACTTTACATAAATATTCTGGTAATGTCTTTATAAGGCCTTGAATATTGAAATTCGTTTGAGCACACCCTAGCACCCTCAAACAGAAGGACAATCAGAACGGATTATTCAAGCCTTTGAAGACATGTTGAGATCTTTCTCACATGACTTTCAAGGTATATATGGTCAATAATTACCTCTGTTAGAGTTTTCCTATAACAATAGATTCCATTAAATGTTTTATATGGAACCATATGAAGAGTTATATGGAAAGAGATGTCACACACCATCTTGTTGGGATTATGTTGGTGAAAGAAAACTTGTAGGCTCAAAATGTGTTGAGGAAACAATGGAAAATATGAAGGTTATCCAAACACACATCAAAGCAGCTCAATGTAGGAAAAAGATCTATGCCAATAACCAAAGGAATGATTTGGAATATCAAGTAGGACATCATGTTTTCATGAAGTTATCTCCATAGAAGGGTGTTGTATGATTTAGAAAGTAGGGAAAATTAAGTCTCAGGTACATTAGACCTTTTGAAATTATAGAACTAATAGGATTTGTAGATTATCATTTCGCAAAGCCACCATGTCTCTCAAAAGATCATGATGTGTTCCATATATCACAGTTAAGAAAATACATGCCTGACCCAATTCAAGTACTCACCTATTAAGAAATAGAATTGGAACCTGATCTATCATATTATGAAGAGCCGTTCAAGAATCTTAATACCAATGGACAAGTAATGAGAAACCATACGACTCGTCTGGAGAAAGTTCAATGGAGAAACCATAAGATGGATGAGGGAACATAGGAATCTAAGGAACATATGATGAAGAACCACCTGAATCATTTTATGCTCTAATATTCTATAAATTTTTATATTGAAATTATTTGGAGGGATAAATGTAACACCCCAAACGTCCACGATACACTTCTCTTTGAGTAATAAAATATCGTGTGATGTACACAATTTCGAGTTCAAACACAACATGACCAATAAAAATGGCAATTATGAATAGAAATACCAATTTTTAAAATTTTTATAAATTTTATTTTTCAAAATGGACTACATTTTGGGATTTTTAATATCCAAATTAGCTTTGGGTGAAGTTATGGTATTTTTCTGAAAACATTCAATTTTTGATGAATAGTGAAGAACACTACGTTATTGTTTAAAAATAACTTTTCATTTAAATAATTAGCCATTTATTTAAATATATATTAAATAAAAATCGATACATAATTCCTATATATGTTCAATGTAATTCATTGGAGATATATTTTAATAATATTAGATATATAAAATTTTATTGAACGTTTTAGAGTCTTTTTCCCACCTTCTAGGCGCATTTACAAATTTTCATAAAATGTAATTGTACCACTTATATGAATTGAATTTCAAAAATATGAGATACATATTTGACATCAATAAGTAAAATGTGGTTCAATAAGATTAAAATATTTTTTGGTAAATAGTATCTTTTGACTTTTATTTACCACGGTTAATAGAAAATATGGTAATTAAAGCATAAAAATGACAATATAATTACCCTAAAAGATTTATTAATTCTATTGGATAAAATTATTTTGACCAAAATCAACCATAGGAATAAAATATGATCCTTTTGGTCCACTTGGATTAGATTAGGACATTTATTATTATTTTATTTGAAGAAGAGTTATAATTGTTAAATTCAATGTTTAATAAATAAACCATTTTTAATATAGGGTTGTACATAAGATAAATTATAATATAAATATTCATAAGAAATATAAAAATATTTCCAATTTAATCATATCTTATTTTTAATTTTTATACATTAAATAATTAAATTTATTTATGACACAATAATGATGTTGTATTTACCTTAATATTGAATGATTAATAGAAATGATATTATAAATATTTAAATAATTATATATTGACAGTTTTTATGTATTAAAAAAAATTTAAAAGTTAATATGAAACTTTAGGTATGAATAAATATTTTTTTTTCAGTGTGATAAAGTTTTTATGTCTTTTACCAAAACCAAATATTAATAGTGTCAAAATTGACATAATTTATAATTTAAAACAAATACTATATTATTAATTGATATGATATTCTTTGAATTCAATGGATAGGCCCAAAAATTTTTATAAGGATCGATATATCAAAAATAAACCACTTGGTGTTCTGTTTTCTTTTTATTGTATGTTTATTAACCATTTATTATAATAATACAAGAATACATGTTAGAAGATAAAAATATAACTAATAGTTTAATCTAAAAGACAAGGTTAATATAGTGACATAAAACTATCTAAAACCTATTGGTTGATATGTTTTCGACCCAACCCCACCTTATCCTCGAAATAAATAATTTTTTTTCCATTATTAACTGAATATGATTGTATAATAAAATAATACTTTTAGTTTTTCAAAAAGTGACCCTTACCTCTCTTATAAATGGTCAATTCCACTTATATTAATTTCCCACCTCCCAATCCATTTTTCTAATCTATTACCAACTCAAATATCTTCTAAAATACCCTAAATTCAACTTATAATACTTACTTTTATCAGAATCTTCCCTAAGGAGCCGTTTTTATCAAATCAAAAGGAAGCACCTGAAGAAGAGGTAATAATTTCACAACCTATTTCAATGTTCATTTCTTCTTCCACTTCCTCTTTATTTATTGTTTCCATACCAAAATAATAGATATCATATCTTATAATAATTGTGATGTTATTATAAATATGGAACAACCGTATTCATTATTATATCCATCCAATGAATGACAAGTCACCAAACGTGTGAATGTACGGCTTACCGCGTCCATGTCGTGGTGTAGTTTGTTATTCAAACACTTCATTATTTTGATGTGTATAATAATGAGTATTAATAATATAAATAATAAATATAAAATTTTAATGATTCTTTATATATGATATAAAATCCAATTACATATGATTTCACCATCAATAGTATCGGATTGTCGCTCGTGCGTATGTACATATTACCATCTCCATGAACATGATGAAATTAATTCTCCATTGTAACCATTCAAGAATGATTTTAACTTTATAAATAAAAATAATGTTTAATAACTTAATATCATTATGTATATGAATCAAATACATCATATCCATATCAAACATGACTTATGAAACACAACATATAAGGGAAAATGAATTAGTTAACACCCAAAAAATTGATACTACTGAAATATTATTAAAAATTAATATTGTAAGATCATATATAATATAAAATTTAGGTATATGGTTAATTTATAATTTAATAACAATTTCTGAACTATTATACATGAGTTTATTGTACCCTCAACCATGGAAAAGTACCATGTAAGGGTAAATTCTACAGTCTCTTCATTATCCGAGGTTGTTTGTACGTGGGTATCTACTAGGACCTCTTTTTCATTCATATCTGTGTTTCTTAAATATGTATTTGAATATTTTTTTATTTTTTCCTAGAATATGAGTTAATGTTATTTATACCATTTTTTTAATTTCTATAAATTTTCTATAAAGGAATATTTTCATCATTTTCCAAACACGGTCTTTTATGACATTTTTGACAAAATTAAGGAAAGAATGTTTTTTAACGTATACAACGAGTGTGGATATTTTCTACTATTATAACACCTTTAATGATTCCCTTACAATATTATAAGAATATTTTCAATATAAATGTTTTATTTTATAATTTTGTGACTTATAAATAATTTCCAAAAGGAAATATATATTTCTCTCAAATGGTTTTGATTTCATTTATGTTAACATCCTTTGAATGATTTTACACTTGTTTGAAGTAGATTTATTATGATACAATCTTCCCTATTTTATTTAAGGTTTTGTGATATGTTTGATTATGGATGTGTTATTTTATACCATTCATGGTTTATGTTTAAATTATTATCATTTTTATGATAATTTTAATACGAATGATTATGTTATGTTTTAACCTTTTCATATGAGGAATGAATTGGACTTAGTAAGTAATGAGTGGAGCCCGTTATATCTCATTAATGCATTGGTAGTTATCAAGAGACAAACCAGTTTTTTGGCACAAGGACGTAAAAAAATAAAATTTTTAGTCTTGGCATTAGGCCTTGAAAATGTGGTTATGATGTCCGACATTATGCATTCCATCATTATTAATTTGGTTATGGATAGTACATGTGATTATTCAACTAGTAGAATATCAATGTGAATACATAATTGAAATTATTTGATTTATCTATTCTATATTATTATGAAGTTTAAGTTTAAAAGGATTTTGTTTTAATCTTATATATTGTCTTAAATGTTTATGATTATTTATGATAGTTTCAGCTATGTTGTTATCCTTATTGAGCACCTAAACTCACCCCTTTCTATGATTTATTTTTCCCTGGATGTGAAGAATTATATTAGGACCGACCTGCAGGTATATTCTAAGTCAAATGATTCTGTTAAAAGGAGAAACAATGTAGTTGTTTTTTTCATTTCATAATGTAATGCAAAACTTATATTTGTATCTAGAACATATTAGGATACTAAACTGATTGGTATTTCAGGATTTGATCCCTGGTGATCATGATAATTTTATGTAATAATGCACTGAATCTGGGTAACTGGTGTCAGGGTGTTACAAATCTCTAAAGAATATTTTCATTAAATCCATGAAAATTGTTGGAGCATTAGTGTGTCTGAATGGAATCATGTTGAACTCATAGTGTCAGTACCTCATCAAAAGGCATTCATGGAAATATCTTCCTTCCTCACATCTAATTGGTGATATCCCAACTGAAGGTATACCTTAGAGAAATAATAGGCCCCATGAAGCTGATCGAACAAGTCATTTATACATGGAAGGTTATACATCCTCTTTATCATGCTTTTATTGAGCTCACAATAATAAATTCATAAGTTCATTTATCCGTCCTTCTACATGATGAAGAGTAGTGTCACACCCCATGGTGAAGCACTCGGGCGTAAAAAACCATTCTCTATATTCTCCTGTAATTGATTCTTCAACTCTTCTAGTTATATGGTTTCAATTGTTAAAGGTGTCTTTGATGTAAGTTGAGATCTGGGGATAAGTTCAATTGAGAACTCAACCTCTTAGTTAGTAGGAAGACCTCTCATTTCTTTAGGGAATACATCAGTGTAATCCCCCGCGATGGGCATGTCTTCAAGCATGATTATCTCTTTTTTCACAATATTGTGATCTAGATATGCTTGCTCATAAGGAAATAATACCGACTCTTGAGATGATGATTCAAAAGGATATTCATCTTCCTCCTTAAACTTGTAATAAATTGGAGGATGCATTAGTATGTGAAGAGTGATCTCCATTTCCCTACAGTTGATGTGGGACTTATATTAAGATAGCCAATCCATGCCAAAATTGCATCAAACTCCAAGAAAGGAGGGATGATGAGATTTTCTAGGAGGATCAATCCACAAACGTTTACCATGGAGGAGTTATAAACAATGGACTCAATAATTTCCCCATTCTTTATTCGGATAGATATCCTTTCCTCCAAATTTTTAGGAGGTAGTTTAATAGTTATACTAAACATGAAAGATATGAAAGAATGTGTAGAACCTGAATCAAATAGTAAATTGTATATTTCTGAATGAATAACTATCATACCTGTCACTATATTATTATCTGGATCCACCTTAGCAGTAGTGATAGCGTAAGACCTTCCTTGTTTCCTTGTAGGTTGTTGTCGATTTCCTCTGATAACCCTTGACATAGGTGAATTGTTTTCATAATTACCATGCTCCAAGAAGTTGTAACACTACACCACTAGCTGATCATTGATCTGAGCGTTCCTTTATTCTTTCAAATTAGCGGGATTTTTCATATCACTTTGGTAGTTTTTGGCTAGATGAAGAAATTTCTATATTTGAAGAGATTATGGATTCCCTTTAAACAGTTACCTGGATTCTTCTTCCAAAAAATTTAATAAGCCTTATATTAGGGCTTTTCTACATCATGGGATTTGTTTATTGATTCACACATGTTGTTCTACATTTTTCACTCCTTGTTACCAGGCCATTGAGACCACTGAGAGTCTCCAATCTCAATTTCAACCATGAGGGGACAACATTCAATCTCTTTATAAATTTTGAAGTCTCAGATCGACAAAACATTTTTATACTCGACTTTATCTCGCTAAAGATGTAATCCACCATTATTTTAGTGTTCATGAAAAATCCGGAGGCTTAACATGAAAGATTTTTATAGTTTTCTTCATATTCCCTAATGGATTCATCATCTTTCTCATTGAGTCTGAAGAACTCCCTTTCTATCTTGAGATAGAGGGTTTGAGGAAAATATTTATTTCAAAAAAACCTTTGGAATTCCTCCCAATCCATGGAACCAATTTCCTATTTGGAGTCTTTATTAATGATCAGTTTCCATCGCTGAGCAGATTTTCGATTAAAATGATAGACCACCATTACAACTTTTTCTTCTTTCACACACTGGAGGACAAAGAATATATTTTCAATGGAGTTAATCCACTTTTCAGGGAGGATGGGATCAGAAGATTCACTAATCATGGGAGTCCTTTTCCGCATGAATGATTCTACAAAAACCTGATATCTTATTGGAGGATGGGGCATTCCGGATGATTCAAGTTATTATTCATAACCTGAGAAAGCTAAGAAAGTACTGTCACGATCTTTGGAGAACACATTCCTATTATATCAGGCATATCATTTGGACAATCTTCACATTTCCTTTCATATTGATTGTTGAAACATGTTCTTATATATCCCACTATTAACTAAGAAAAACAACATCCAATTAGAGGGCATGAATACATAGTTATTAATCATAAAAAGGTACCTATTGAACATAAAAAGATAATATTTTATAAAGTAGAGGTATATACTAACTTTTGGATACCTATGTTTTAATCTATGTTATTCATGATCTATTTATTATTTTATATTCTTATGTGTCTTTTTTCAAAATCATGGTTTCTACCAAACTCATGAATTATCAAGGAATATCCCCCAGTTGCGTCAGTACCAAGAATGCAGTAAGTCTTGTAGTCAGGTACCAGGATACCCTGGGTCAAGCCCGAAACTCCTTATAGAAGTATTCCCTCCAAGGTACATCTATGCCCGAGCCACCTCTACCTCTTTGTATCCAGATGGGGATAGATTTTATTGTGAAACCACTTACTCTATACATAAAAAAAATTAGGCTTGTTTTCCTATACATTGACTCGTACATAAGGATCCTACTATTGTGCTATATTCCTAATCTCTAAAAATAAATAGACCATCCTCTGATACCAAATATAGAGACCCTATCGTTTTACTAATAATATTTCATTATATTATGAAAAAATAAACATCAGAGTACAAGCCAAGGATCATGAAGTCTTGTGTCTATAAAAACTAGGTACATAAAACATAAAACATGGGGATGAAAAAAATTCATTATTTAATCTCTAAAATGACCAACTAACTTCCATTGTGCACATACATCTTCTTAGGATATCTGGGGGAAACATATGAGCAAAGGTATGAGATAAAAATCCTAGTAAGGTAATGAACATAAGAATAAATCCTAATCACCTAAGTTATGATGCATGATATAATCATATAAAAATCACAAAAAATATGGAATCACAACATATAGATAAGGGATCATATAAAACTGTAATCATAAAAATGTGGAAGAAACATAAAACAAGTCTTTAGTACGAGTCAAAGCTAACCGCCAGTATCATCTCCCATAGTAGTATGGGTCTAGGCTAGCCACCAAACCCGTTTGACATCACATCTCACGAGACATAACTTTAACCAATGCATTAGAGCACTATATGGGCACACCCATCTCAACATTTTCATGAATATTCATTCCACATGAATAATCAAACATAATCAACCATAGGTAAACATAAGGGTACCCATGGAATGAATTGGGTACCACAATCCGAACATAATGCATAAGCACTTGGTGTATCATGAAAGTGTACATGAAAGAAATGTATTAGAATAGAAATTGAAGTTAATAAGGTAAAATAATCATATAACATGGTATGTAATGTAAAACAGAAGTGAAAACATATATGAAATGTTTTTGAGAAACATTAGAAATAAAACATTTTTGTGCCGTTTTAAGGAAATTACTATAGAGATTTTAAAATATTAAAGAGAAAAATATATTATATAAAACCAGAATTTGACAAATAATGTTTTCATAATAAAATGACAGACTTTATAAGGAAAATTGTGGCTTAAAACAGAGGATATAGTTCATGTGAAATCAAGAAAGAATTCAAGATGTTCCCTTAAAATTGGTTTTCTTATCGGGATGAATTAAAAAGAAAATCAAATAGAAACATGTATATCCCCAAAAGATAAAGTGGGATAGATCTTGAAACATGTGTTTAGATAATATAAAACGAATTTATATGTTTTTTCCTAAAAATAAAAGAATAATTATTTTAGGTAGAATGAATGATAGAGAAACCCAAAAGAATAAAGGTGGTTCGGGTAGAATCCCTTACCTTAAGTCTGATGGTGTTCTCCACTTGATATTTATGACCTGAATAATCTAATTATGTTAATTAATTAATAATTATAGAACCTATTAAATAATAAAATAATTTAGTTAAACTTGTTGGAGTTCATTTACAACCTTTTTATTGGTTATGAGGTTCAATTTCATTGTTCAGGTCTATTGTTTCCTTGGTTCTAATGATCTTCTCACTTATATTCATGTTCGATGAATCTTGTAAAATGGGGATGACTGTAAATAATTGGAGTAATATGTTATTAGTGAACAACTAAGAGGTTTCAATATTATTAATTTCATTTGGTTACTTTACGTGAAGACGAATCATTATATAAATTATTCAGTGATAACTGTTTTTGTTAATTGCTGGGTTTTGACCACCAGGACCATGTTTTGTTTTATAAATCAAAAAAATGTGTAAAAAAGGATTCCAGAACCATAAATGATACATAATAAATATATTATGGTCTAGTTAAACCATGAAAATGGTTTCATGAGAAGAATATAAGACAATAACCTAAATTTAAAACCCATCGTCCATGAATATGGAAAATTAGCAAATCTTGAATCATATTTTCATTTTAGTATATATAAAAAATGGATAGATGATGAATAATTATTAATTTATCACGACAAGAATCACATAAATTTAATGTACTAGAGTTATCACAACATTTGGATAAAAGGATATAAGTAATGAAAATGAAAATAGATGAACATGAAAATAAAAGAAAATTTTAGAGATCCCTTTTGAAAATTCAGCAGCCTAACAACGTCAGCTAAAATTTTATAAAATGAATTGATGAGAGCGAAGAGGGTATCTCTCCATATGGAAAAGATGACAATAATAGTGATACAAAATATCATACCCCAATATATGAGAATGGAAATTTAATGATATATCATAATGAAATGATGATAGTAAGGGGAGGTTGAAAGGTTCCCTTACCTTGTCGAGTAGCTTTTAAAACATGATGGTTCAGAACATGGGGGCATAAGGACACCATGGAATTGATACTATGGAGGTAATAACACCAGATATTTGAGGAAGATTTATTTTTAATGAATGAAAACGAATGGATGAGTGGGTAATTATAGTAAAAGATATATTTTTTATTTATTTAAAAAGACACCTCTTTAGTGGTTTTTGTAAAACCAAGGGCTTGCCCATGGTATTTTACATTGTTATTAGATACATCAGACACCTAATATCTTATTATACTATAAAAAAGTATAACATAAATTTTTATAAATTATTACATCATTATGATGTCATCAAATATACTGAAAACTCAAAATTTATTTTTACTATTCATGAAAAATTTTTGTATTTTAGAAAAATCCAAAAAATTCACCATAACCATTTTTCAACAAGTAGAATACCAAAATGAACCCCATTTTTTGAAAATAATTTTCTATATATTTTAAATTAAATTTTTAAATAAAATCATAATTTATTCAACAAAATCAACATTAAAACATTAACTTGTTTTATAACACATTGAAAAATTAATCAAGATCCCATAAAATAATCTTATAACCATAATAAAATAAAGTATCAATTTGTGATTAAATTTTATGAAAATAAAATTCCATTTTAAATTATTAAATTAAACATGAAATTTTAATTAAAAAATTTTTATATAAAAAAATTCCAATTCAAATACTATTATTAATATTTCCCATTTAAAATGTATAAATTGTATTTGTATATTTATGGGTGAAGTTTCTATTGTTTTTTCTTCACATTTTATATTCATTACTATTCATTAATATTAATAATGGTTTGATACTATTCATAAGGTTATGTTACTATATTTCAAATTTTTTGTGTCTTATCAGACTCCAAATCACTTACATGTCACAATTGTATAAGACCATTTTTCAAAATTAAAAACACACAAGAGAAAAAAATATGTCTAAAGGTCACATAGTACATAATAGTTCATTGTGTTGTGAATCCATGTTATTATGTGACATAATTATAATAATGGATTCCATTGAAAAATTTGGGTCGTTAAAAAGGTTGATCTCAAATGTTCAATTAGGGTAAAAGTGGAAAATATCAAACATATCATAATCATATGACATAAGATCCTAACTTTTTAATGTATTATATTGCATATGAATGATCGTGATATTATTTCATGTGTTAATGTTCATAAGAATTAATGGTAAAAATACCAAAAGTCAAAAAATAATACATGAATTTTTGTGGAATACACATAATAATATAAAATCATTTCATTGTAGTGATGTCTCATTTCCAAGACAATCATAGAGGACAAATTACATTATTGAACCAAGTTTACATGTCATTCAAGCCCTATATTACAGAACTAGATTTAATTATCATTCCAGTCATTCCTATTTCAAGAGATATAAATATTTACCCAATTCATTGGAGGGATATATAGGTCACACCAGTCATATAATAAAAAACATACTTATGTGTTCCACAAAAACATGAATCATTCATTATAACATATCCAAAACAATAAAATGGGTTTTTTAAACATCATTCTATCATAACATAATCCATGTAAAAAAATGGATTTCATAAATATAATTCCATAATAAACATAATCAAGTAGAAGAATAATATGTATAATATATATGAAAAAATATCCTTAATCATTGATGGAAAATGATTTTGATAAAACACATGAAATTAATTATTGATAAAAATATCCTTTTTTCTTTAAAAATGTTTTCTTTTCTTATAAGATAGTGAAATTCTAAAAAAATAATTTATTTGAAAATGACCTAGAAATTTTTAAGGGATGTTTCCTAATAAAAAGGCATTATGAAACTGTAAAATTCCATTCATGCCATACAAGTTAAAAAACATTCCCCTCATACTTTTTTGGAAACGTAAAAAAGTACATTGTATCGAACAACGAAAAAATGATACTAATAAAAATTCAACCAAGGGTAAAATTGATTTTAAAAAATTGTAGTATAATAGAAATAAAATTTTATATTTTAGAAAAATGGAAATGGATTATATATATATCCTAGTAAATAATTACATATTAAAAATATTAGATAACAATGAGATTGTGAAATTATCTCTTCCCTTAGGTCTGATATACGTTGTATATATAAAAAACTCATATATAATGCTTCAAATAATACTATTGACTTATCCCAAGAATCATAGTAATTTTTACGATATGATATACAATTATATTATCACCCATTTGGTAATAATATATTATTATTACTCATTATTCGTGTATTAACAGCTTTATGTTATTATGCTTGTTTTTTTAGACAAGTTAAGGTTCTCCTTATTTAGTAATAGTTATATCATTACAAAATGATTTTAAAATAATATATGTCATATTTATTTATTCTATAAATTTATATATTCCTGATTTAATGGATATCATGTAGAATGAACCACATCGTATTGTGGAGATGGTAGGTCGTACATATGCTCGAGCGATGATACTATTCCTTTAATTATGAAATTGTATCGAAGTGGATGGTGTATATATATTCTTCAATAATAAATACAATTTTATAATAAAATATAGTTAATATTTTCATCCTTTTTCCCTTAAATGTCATGTGGTATCGAAAAAATGATCACACCATGGTGTGGAGATGGTAATCTATATGTACGCACGCATGGTGATTTTTTTGTTGGATGGATAGAAGTAGTAATATTGTTGTTTAATAATTATAATAACATATCTATATATATTTTATGTTGTATTTATTACATTCTAATGAAACAACTCATGAATAAGAAGTATATGAAGAAATAATTTCAAAATAATTGTTATAGGAGATTACCTATTCTTTGATGTACATCCTCTAAATAACTACTTAGAGCACATGAGTTGTAATTTTAAGTAGAAAAGAACATATATAATGTAACTAGTGAAGTTGATAATGTAAAATATAAAGGTATGGATGAGAATGAAGGCTCAAATTTATTTTAATGAGTGAGGAGGTGCATTTTTTTAATTGAGGAGTGGGAGAATTTTATGAACCCCATAAATATTAATTTATAATAATATAAAAACCTACAAAAAAACCTCAAAAATGACCCAATTTCAGAGATGAGATAATATATGGTTGTAATATAATAAACCAATAAAATTAAGAAAAATATATTTATCAATATAAAACTCATATTTTTATTTAACACATAGTTATTATATTTAATTCTTAAAAAGGGTAACAAATCAATCATTATTAAAAGGATGAAATATTAACCTATTTGATGGAAAATAGACATTAAATAAATATATTAGCTTATTTTATATCATATAATAGTTATTATATATTTATAATTTTCTAGTATTTCTAAATAATTTAATAAAACATTGTTTTGATAAACAATCAATAATATCAATTTGCACACTGTTCAATTCATTTTTTTAAAATATCAATAAAACCATATAACTTAGAAGGAAAAATTGTATTATATTCTTAGGAGGTAAAGGTAATTTAGATAATAAATATATATGTTAATTAACCCAAATAATATTTGACTTAATATTTTTATAAACATTTATTTGATATTGATTTTAATAAAATAATTACTACAATAGTTTTGTGTAATTATTTAATATGCTTATTTATTGAATTAAATTTATTAAAAATTCTACGATGAAGATAAATCTAAAATCTTTTAGAATAATACTATTATTAGAATTTATATTCTATAAAACTTAATATTTAAAATAATATACTTATTAAATTTCAAAGGCGACAACTTTAACATCAAATTAACTAAAAAATATATGTGTCATAATACCTTATATGAGGCTTCAAATGGTCCAAAACTCAACCCTTGGATGCCACTAGTTGATATGTACTCGGAAAAAAAGATTTGATCATGGTTTTGGAACTTTCATTGGGTAATATTATATTAATTAAAATTATATTATTTATTTTTCATCAATTAAATAATTTCAGAATAATTAATGTATATTCTATTTCGGTAATTATTTATTGAAAAAAAGAAATAAAAAATTAATTACCCAGATAAAGGAAAATATTTTATATTTAAATTTATTTTTTATAATCGAAAATATATTTATTATAACCTTATATTAAAAAATATTTTTTTATTAAAATTTTAGTTAGACATATTGAACTTTCTTTAAATAAAATAAATTATATTTTCTAATCCAATCCATGTGGATTAAAATTGATACCATTTCAACGAAATGTGGATTTCTATATAAAAAAAAAATTCCAGTGATATTAATAAAATTTTTATGGTAATGTTATAATAGTATTCTTAACCCTAATTACCCTATTTACCCTTTTACCATATCAATTAAAATTATAGAAGTTCCTATTTATAATGACCTAAAATAAAATAAATCTATTCACATAGTTTAGACCTACATATTATAAATATTGAGTCCATTTTCCAATATTTAAACACCGAAGTTGTAGTAATTAATCTATAATTAACCCTGCTGTCTAAACAAGAAAATGAGTTTTAAAAACTAAAACATTTCAAAATATTTGAATGTTTTTACATATTAATTCAATTTAAAATTAATGATAATGACATAAATTACATTTAATGAAAAAAATATATTCTATTTATATAGTAAAACCATTAAATATTATAATTTAACCATATAAATTATTTCTATGAAAAAAGATGTTTTCACATAAAATTTATTATATTTTTTATATTCATCAAAATATAGTAGATATTAGAAAATACCAAAAATTAATCCAAAGTAAATTTTAATAATAATATTCAAAGAAAAATGTTTATGATTTCATATAAAATTATTAATGTGTCAAAATATTAATTTATAAGGGGTTATCCTTTTAATGGTGTAAAATTACACTTTAAAAAAATATTTGTTTTTGAACATCAAATATGGTTTATTCACACCGTATGACTAAAATATATATTATATGAATATAAAAATATATATTAAGTATTTAAAATACACATCTCATTAATTTCATTAAAAATTGTAATTCACATTAAAATATAAATATCTAATTGATTTATATTTTTCATAAATATTTTAGAGCGAATGAATTCACAATGCAATTTCATAAGGTTGTAATACTCATTCCCACTAACCTAATTAAATGAGTATAATGGTAATATTAGAATAAGGGTGTCTTGTGGTTTGTTTTAACCCACAATTACAGGAAAGGTGAGATAGAGATGACATATTTAAAGAAATAATTTCATAAAATCATCCTAGTGTTACATTATAACCCCTTAAACAGAATTTCTACCTTAAAATTATTCAATTGAAAACAAAAAGATGAGGATGAATCTCCCTCATCATATCCTCAAGTTCCCAAATAGATTCATTAAATTGATGGTGCCACTAATAATCATTATCCTAGTTATTGGTCTTGTTTCATAGAACATTCTTGATATGATACACAATCTCTATTGGTTTTTCATTATATGAATATTATTTCTCCAATGGTATGACTTATGTGTTTAGTACATGTGAAGGATTAGGTATAGACTTTATCAGGATTGATACATGGAACCCATCATGTACTTGAGAGATATTTGGTGAATGCGCCAATCAGTAAGCTACCTTCCTAACATGATCCATAATTTCCAAATAACAAATATAATTAGGGTTTCGCTTGGCCTCATTTACTAAATATCCTTACTCGATTATAGGGAGATATTTATAGAAATACCATATCACCAATTATAAACTCAATGTCTTTTCTTCAATTTTAATCATAATGTTTTTTTCTACTATGAGCTTCTATTATGTGTTTTTGAATAGATCTAGCCTTATCTTCCATTACATCCATAAGGTCATGTCCCAAAATATTTATTTTCCCAAATTCATCCCAACATTTTGGAGTTCTTCACTTATTTTCGTTGAAGGATTCATAGGGATCCATCTGAATACTAGAGTGAAAGATATTGTTATATGCAATTTCCACCAAATGTAGATGTTGATCCTAACCACCTTTTAAATACATCGATAATGAACTCAAAATTCCTTCTATAGTATGAATCATTCTCTTATACATACAGTTTATCTAAGGATGATAAGTAGTGCTGAAAAATAACAATTTATTTAGAGCATGTTGAAGACTTCTCCAGAACTTCTAGGTAAACCTTGAATCTCGATTAGATATAATGGAAAGTGGGACTCCAATTAATCTTACCTCTTCCTTTACATATATCAGGTAAAGATGATAAATATATATATCATATCTAATATAAATGAGGTGTTCCGACTTCATAAGGTGATCATTTATATCCTAGATTTCATTATTTCCTTTAAATGTTTTCTGAATTTTGGGGATAATGTTCATTGTGATGTTTTTTCATTTAAATTATAGTATATTTAATTGTTGTAACATCCCCTTATACTTATATGTTTCATCTTTTACATATTATCAAAAAAATAATTGATTGAAATATTTGACAACATCTCTTTTCATGAAAACCCACTAGAAAACTCTTATAGGTCATTTTCAATCCTTTTCATTCTAGGAAGAATAGAGAATTAAAAACTATGAGCCTCATCCAATATCTTTTTCATTAATTATGTTATGGGAGGAATACAACCCTGATTATTATACCATATTATTCCATCATAGTAACGGTTTAATCATGGAAAATTTCCCAACTTCTTTTATAGAAATACATCTTTCTTCTATGCCTCTTTATTATTCAAATGTATAGATGGTTGAAAATTCATTTGGGAAATATAATATATATCCCATTTAAAATTTCAATATCCAACAATTAAAAATCCAAAAATATTGGACCTTTTGTGATACTTATCACGGATAGGATTGCATGTCTTGTCGACCCCAAGAAACATCCATCTTGTTCACTTTCCTAGGGTTGTAATTTATTTAGCAGTTGTAATCTTTAATGAACTTCAGCAATATTATTTTGCAAAAATTAATCTCATTTTTAATTAAAATATGATTTATACTATTATGATTAGTATAAATATCACACCTTTCCACATAAAGATAATTCTTCCATATCTTTAATGCAAAGATTACCACAGCTAACTACAAATCATGTGTTGGGTAATTTTTCCCATGGATTTTCAACTGCCATAATGCATAAGATATGACCATATAATTTTTCATGAGAAAACATCCTAGCCCCTTATTGGATGAATAACTGTAGATCACAATACTTTATCCACTATAAGGTATTGTAATCTCAAGTGAAATGGCCAACATTCTTTTTAGCTCTTTAAAATTATCATCGCATTCCTCCATACATTTTAACTTAACTCATTTACAAGTAATCATGGTGAGTGGATTAGATATTCATGAAAAATATTTCACAAAATGTTGATAATATCATTCCAAACCAAGAAAACATTGGATCTTAGTTACTGTTGTTGGTCTCTGCAAAAATTCAACAACTTCTATTTGTATTGGATCCATTTTTATCTCATATCTTGAGATTTTTTTACCTAAAAATGAATCATTATAAGACTAAATTATTCCATAGTAATTTTTTCATAAATATTATACATTCATAGGCACTTTAGTATAATTCTAAACTTCACATCAGGTTCTTTATTAATCTTAAAATAGACAATTATATCATCTATAAAGACTACCAAAAACAGATCAAGATGGTCCCTAAAGACACTAATCATTAGATATGTGATGATAGCTAGGAAATTAGTAATACCAAAAGGAATCACTATAAATTCATAGAATCCATACCTTGTACATAATTATATAATTGGTATATCCTCCTTTTGACCATTAATTGATGATATCATAAACGAAGATCAATCATGGAAAGGTATTGAGCTCTGTGTTGTGGGTCAAATATGTCATCCATTGATAAAATAAGATATTTTTTCTTGATTTTGATCTTTTTATTTTATAGATAATCAATAGAGAGTCTCATTGTTCCATCATTCTTTTTAACAAACAGAATGGGGTTCCCAAGGAGATGCACTAGGATGTATGAATACCTTATCAATATTCTCTTGAATTATCTTATTCAATTCCTTAAAATCAATTAGTTACATTCTATTAGGTTTCATTGAAATTGGCATATCCCCAGGTATGAGTTCTATCGAAAAATCAACCTGATTATTTGGTGGAATACCAGAAAATTATTCAAGAAAAAAATCATCGAACACCTGTAATATTTTTTTAATTGATAACCCTAAGTTTCTTACCAACCATTTTAGATAAATAACATTCATTTATAGAATTTTAGACCCATAAGATGTATGAAATATCTATTTGAAGTTTATATTCACCCTTTCATCAATAGATGATCGTAGATTTATTTGTAATATGAAATGTGACTTCTGTTGAAAATTTATATGAAATCTATATAGATAAATCACATCCATTACAATAATCACATAAAAATACACTATATGAAATATCACAAGATATAATGGAAAAAATTCCCACAAACTCCATCGAGAGAGGAATTATAGTCTTTTGATGTAACCATTGTTCTATTAGGAGTTTTTATAGTTATCTCAACATCTAATTGTTGGGGTAATATATTTTTAAACATAAAATATTTTTGAAAAATAAATTATTAGTTGGATATAGAGTCAAATAAAAGATTTTCTACTTTAGAGTGTGTGGTAGGATTACATTTCATCACTTCATTATCGTATTCCACTTCACTAATAGTGATTCATGTGACATTGCTTTGTATTTGGCCATAAGAGTTTGCGGATGTTGATCATCATCAATATTACTTGGATTAGGGCATTAATTGGAATAATACCCCATTTCCATGCAATTGTATTATTGGTGTTTCAGAGGTGCATTGTGTGTAGTCTTTTCATTGCTCACATCATTAGACAATATTTCCCATCACATCAGCCTTAAACTACAAATGAACTTCTTTTACACACATAGAACATTTACTAACCCTTTTAATAAAAATTCCTCCATATTTCATTCATCACAATGAGCATAAGGGAGAACTCATCTTCTTTTTAGTTTGGTATTTATATTTTCAATTTAATTTCATATTTCTTTTCTTATGAAACCCATATGACAGATGGGTTACTCAAATATCCATGTAAAACTTGTGAGAACATCAAATGATTTACTCATATCTATTGATGTATCTTATGGATAATAACCTTCACAGACGTGGTGTAAAGTCACTAAAGAATCGATCAATTTTACTCTCAGGTTGGATAATAATTCGAGAAGTATACATTGCATGTTTTGTAAAATGTACTTCATTGGTACCAACAGATTCATCATCCTTTTTCGTAAGTTCAAAGAACTCCGTCTTCATGTTTTTTTTGATGAATATGAGGATTGTACATATTGAAAAATATGTTATTGAACTCATCCCATTCAATGGACTCAATTTCATCACTTGACCTCGTATTATTGGTGTGATTCCACTATTGATCAGCTTCACCATTAAAATGATAGATTGATAAGATGAATTTATCATGTTCAGAATATTGTAGAACTGAAAATATCATTTTAGTGGTAATGGTCAATTGTTAAAACACTAATGGATTAGAAAACCCAATGAAAGTAGTGTACATTGCCTCATGATGGACATAATAGAATGTTGCTCTCTTTTTTTCTAGTTTGGAAGTGATGCATGATTTTTATATCGAGATATTTGTGTGAGAATAGCTAAATGTTTCTTCATTACATATCCCATAACATTTGGTTTCTCAAGAGTACAATCATTTCCTTTCTCATTGAATTCAGTTTTAACACAGTTCCTTTTGGTTCTAGACATTGACTAAAAGCAAGAAACATTGTTTGAGAAACACTAATCATAAAGGGAAAACAACATCATAATGTATAAAATTTCAATCTAGGACACTTCATGTTTTATCCTAGGTTACTCATGGTCATTTCTAAAACACAAGGGTTGTTACCTATACAGAGACATATCCATAGGCTTCTTTCTAAGACTTTTTCATCACAGTTTCTAAATGTTAACTATTCTTTTCCACTAATACCAATTATAACTGCTGATTCATTAAATATATTAATTTTACATAATAATTTATGTATATTAGTTAAAAATTATAATAAATCCATGATATAACAATATATGTATACTATCATTAGAAAATTAGAATCATAAATAACTTGTTCATAAGAAATATACATTCTCTCCTACATATTTCTTCATAACTAGACTCTTTTTTGACATATCATACATACTACACTTCTTCCTGACCCCAGTAAAAGAAACATATGAAATGGTGTGCTCAAATTATTAGTATGTATAATAAAGAAAGATATCAAACATATCATAATCATAAGAGATAATAACATAACTTTTGAATGTCTTATCTTGCATATAAGAGATCGTCATATCATGTCCTGGGATAAATGTTCATAAAAATTAATGGTCATAATCCCAAAAGTCAAATCATAAGGCAAATATTTTTTGGAATACACATAAGCATAGAAAATAAATTCATATTCATAATGGCTCATTTACAAGACAATCGTAGAGGAAAAAGTCCATTATTGAACCGAGTTTACTTGTCATTCAAGCCCAATATTACTGAACAAGATTTACTAGTCATTCCAGTCATGCATATATCATGAGATATAAATCATTACCCAATGAAATGAATGGATATATAGGTCCCACCCACCACAAAATTAAAATCATACATATGTGTGCCATAAGAACATAAATCATTCATCATAACATAATCCATAGAATAAAATGGGTTTCTTAAACATTCGTTCATCATGACATAATCTATCAAAAAAAAGGATTTCATAGATATAATACCATCATAAACATAATAAACCAAACGAATAAAATGGATAGTATACATTAAAAAATATCCTCAATCATAGATGAAAAATAATTTCTCTAAAACACTTGAAATTAATTCTTAAAGAAAATATACTCTATTCTTAAAAAATGTTTTCTTTTCATAAAACACCATGATATTTTAATAGAAAATAATATCTTTGAAAATAACATTGAAAATATATAAGTGAATCTTCATGTAAATAAGTTTTTATGAAAGCATCAAATTCCATTCATGAAATATATGTTAAAAAACATTACTCTAATACTTTTTCTTGGAAATGTCATAAAGTACCTCATATCGAATAACAACAAAAGATACCTCTCATAACATTTTATAAATATTCACCAAAGGGTAAAATTGACATTAGAAATAATAGGATAATAGAAATAATATTATATATTTAATAAGAATGGACGTGGATGATAAATATATCCTAGTAAATACTTACGTATAATCAATATTGGATAATAATGAGATTATGAAATTATGCCATACCATAGGTCTGATATGCTTAATTTGTATCTAAAACTCCTAAAAACGATTTAAATAATGTAGTTGACATATTATAGAAACAAATTTTTTATGATATCACGTATGATTATATTATCATCCTTTTGGTAATAATATTTCATTATCACTCGTTATTCGAGTATTAACTACATTATGTTCTGATGCAAGATAAGATAGACAAGTTCAGGTTCTCCTTCGTTGGTCATAGTTATACCATTAAAAAATCATATTAAAAGAATATATATCATATTTATTTAACCTTTATATATATATAGTCCTGATTTAATGGATATCATGTAGAATTAATCACCTCACATTTTAGAAACGGTATGCCATACGTACGCACGAGCGATGATATCATCCTTTAATAATGTAATGGTATCAATTTGGATAATATATATATTTTTATTGAATAAATACCTTGTTATAATCATATAAAGTTATTATTTCCATAATTACTCCCATCCAAGTCAAGTGGTGGAGAAAAACAGATTACACCACGGTGTGGAGATGGTATGTTGTACGCACGCACACAAGGTGATTTCATTTTTTCATTGGATGGATAGAAGATGGAATATTGTTAATTCATAATTATAATAAATCACGAGTATATATGTTATATGGGATTTATTACATTATAATGGAAAAAAAGATAAAATGAAATTATAATATGAAAGAAGTTTGAATGAATCGGCAGAGGAGATTACATATTCTTCAATGTGCTTCCTCTAAATCTCATATTATTAGACTATATTTGGTCGTTGAAGAAGTCTAAAACCTCTAAAATATAAATAAGTATGTTGATAAGTAAAAAGGCAGGGGATAACCAATCTTTAAGGCTAAAATTGATTTGATGAATACAGATATGAGGTTCCCATTTACAATCGAGGAGAGGGACACGTTTGGAAACCCAAAAAATATTAATTATTAATAAAATAAAATCCTACCAAAAAACCTAAAAAATGTCTCAAGTTTGGAGATTAGATGATATAGGGTTGTAATCTGACCAACTAATTTTTTTTGACAATTATTTATGTCACTTTAAACCTTATCTTTTAAATTAACACTTTGTTATTATATTTAATTTTATATATGTTAACAAATAATTCAATATTAAAAGGATGAAATATTTACTTATATGATTTAAATTAGACCATATATAAATATATAAAAAAAAATTATACAATAAAATAATTATTATATATTTTTATGATATGTTTAATGAAATTTAATAAAACATTATTTTGATAAACAATCAAAACTATCAATCTTCACACTATTAAATTCAATTATTTTTATAAATATTTATATAATAAGATAACATCGAACTAATTATATTATTATATTCTTAAGGGGTCAAGGTATTATATAAATGTTTTTATAAATGTTAATTATCCCAAATTAAATTTACTTTAATATTTATAATAACATTTATTTTAAATATCTCTAAATAAAATAATTACTGCATTAGTTTTGTGTAATTATTTAATATGATTATTTGTTGAATAAAAATTAAAATTAAAATAATATGATAAATATAAATCCAATAGATTTTATAATGATATTTATAGTCTAATTTATTTTTTGGAAAATACAATATTTAAAATGTTAGACTTATTAAATTATGAAGGTGACAACATTAACATAAATTTAAATAAAATAATATAAGTACCATACTCCATTCTATAAGGATTTAAATAGTTCATAACTAGACCCTTGGATGATTCTGGTCGAGATATACATGAAAAATAAGATTTGGTGAAATGTTTGTATATTTTAATGGGTAATATTATTTTAATAAAAATTATATTATTTTTTCAACAATTAAATAATTTTTCCATAATTAATGTATAAGAAATTAATGTAATTATTTATTTCTTAAAAATTTAAAATAAATGACCATGATAAATTGGAAAATAATTATAATTAAAATTATTATTTATAAAATAAATTATATTTAGTGTAGAATTATATTAAAAATTATTTAGTTCTTAAAATTTGAGTGAGATATATTTAACTTTTAATTAAAATAAAATAAAATAAATATCCTAATATCTTCCAAGATGATTCAAATGGACACCATTTCCACCCAAAAATGATTTAGGTAAAAAACTAATAAAATGATATTAAGACAAGTGTTGAGATAATTTTAAATTAGTATTTGTACCCTTAATTACCTAATTTACCCTTTTACCATTTCAATAAAATTACCAATGTTACTATTCATAATTACCAAAAATAAAATAAATATATTTATATAATTTTGAACTAGTTATTCTTAAAATGGAGTCTATTTATCAATATTCAGAACATTGAAGTTACAGTAATTAATTTAAATTAAATCCCATTTTCAAAAAGAGAGAACATGTTTTAAAAGATAAAATATTGCAAAAGATTAAAATTTTTTTACATATGATTTCAATAAAAAATTAATTCTAATTACATAAATTATATTGAATTATAAAAATATATTCTATATAACTTTAAAACCATTCAATAATATAATTCAACCATATAAATTATTTCAATGAAAAAATCTTGTTTTCAAATAAAATTCAGTGTATTTTTACTATTCATCAAAACATTATGGTTTCCAGAAAAGTAACATAAATTAATCTGAAGTCAATTATTATATCCCACGTCAAAAGAAATTTTTTATGTTTTTTTATAAAAATTACTAATGTGTCTAAATATTTATTTAAAATGGGTTCACCATTAAATGGTGTAAAATTACCCTTTTACAAAAATATAGGTTTTTATACTTCATATATGGTTTATTGACACACTTGGACGAAAATATCCATTGGATTAATATAAAAAATATTTTATTATGTATAGAAAATATATATATCATTAATTTCATTACCAATATTAACTCACTAAAAAATAAAAATACCTAATTGATTTATATTTTTTCATAAATAATTGATAGCCAATGAATTCACTTTGATTTTTCATAAGTTAATTATACTCTTTCCTGCTAACCTAATTGCCCTGCTATAATGGTAATTTTATACTAAGGTACTCTTGTGGAGCATTTAAACTCATTATTAATTACAATGAAAGCTACTGAATAATTATTTAAAGAATTAATTTCATAAGAACATTAATGTTTTACAATATCCCCACTAAAAAATGCAACCCACATAAAAATTCAATTCTAAGGATTATACATACGGCCATAACTCACGTGTTTTTATAAATATGAGATTCACTGGGTTCATTTTTAGAGTTTTATATTATAATATTCAAGGCCATTTCCTTATGAGATCCGACAATTAATATTTCTATAAAATTTACACATTATTAATAAGTACATTAGAAGAAACATAATAGCCTGATCATGAGTATTAATGTTATCTCACATCTTTCTTTGAATAATAGAATTTTTAATTCTTCATTTTCCCCGATAATTATTTGGGAAGATTTGTCTTTTTGATAGTCATTTATTATCCAATATGGGTATTTTTAAGAAAGTATAAAATAATTATTAGTGGAATGATTAGTATGATTATATTATATAGGAGGATTAGGAAACTACGGTCTACTCCTAGTATTCCTCCACATACCAATTATCACATCCACTATGTGGTCTGGAACTAGTTGTATAGTGTTAGGTATCACTACCGTCTATTCTACATGAGGATTTGAATTAAAATTTTGGAAGCTCCCTCTTATATATCGTTGGGAACCAATACACATTATTTCCATTCATGGGGTTTCTATTCAAGAAAACACCCATTCCACCACATTTCCCAACACCACCTTTATATCCTACACCATATAATTACTAGGGTAAATCCTTTTAGGTTATCCATTCTCCTCCTCACAACTCCACTCAAACACCTTAATCTATTTTTGATATCATTACCCCATCATTGAATCATTCCAATATGGAAAAAATATCCCACTTTGTCTTATGCGTAATGTGATGCTAGAATTTCCTATAGATCCAGAGGCTCGAAAGGAATTTAAACTAGAGGCATATTGAACTGGAAAAGGATTATATAATAATAAAATTATAGAGGAACTATTTATTGTTATGGAAAATCACTATATTCCCAACCTCTTGATCAGTGAGATACTCGAATCATGTTATACTAAGAACGAGCCCCCTTAACTGATCCTATAATGAGTATAGAATTCACTAACACCGTTACTATAACCATTTTTACCAAAATTGAATGTACTAGGGAGGGTCTCTAACCAAAATTACCGTATATGTCCATTTATAAGTTACATTTAAATAAAAAACATAGATAAAATACATAAAATCTATATAGATACCATATCAAACCTTAACTCCCATTGAGATTTCCATGATTTAGTAGTATAATTATAAGTAGTTAGATATTTCCTTAGTTTATATCACTAAATAAATAGGAACTATATATTTATAAGAAGAATCAAAAAATATACTTGATTTCATACCCTCCCTACTATTGGTAGCAAGTGGTTCCAAGCTGTTTCTGTTTGGTTAGTGAAGGATCTGATGAATATGAATTCAAAATTCATATGGTGTTAAATTGTTTTTGTAAAAAAATAATTCTAATTGTTTTACAAGATGATTTATTAATATGATGATTTAATGATTAATATTTTCATGATGATAAAATATCATTATAATTAATATCAAGATTCTTTCAACATGTTTTTGGATGAATTTTAAAATATGAAAAATGTTTCTTACGGTAGAAGTGAGAGTTTGGAAAGTGGTTAAGGAAGTACGAATTCATATATCAAAATTATTTATGTTCTCCAATTGATGGAATAGACACATAAAATTTTTATTATACATAGGATAATATATTGTATTGAATGATATTTTATATATATTAGTATACATAGTTATATATCTCGATGTATTTAAATTTGGACACATGATTTTTTATAAAGGTGAATCTATAAACTTGACTGTTCTACTTTGATTTTGAATTGGTCATATATAAATAATGGTCACATGGGGGAATTTGTTATGTACATAAAGGGTTCAATATAAGTGAATATTTGACATATATAAATTTATTGAAAATGTGAATTCGATATATCAAGGTCTGTGTATGTGAATCAAGATGTTTGTGAATTGGGCACAAATAAGAGTTAAATATTATATGAGAATGAGTCATGAATGGTAATTGGATATGTCATAGAGAAAATATAGATGTAAAAAATTTATGCTCAACATATAAATTTTAAATATGATACACATGGAATGAAATAATCTATCCATGACTATAACCCATGCATAGTAAACATGCAGTGTAAATACACCGAATATTTATAATATGAATGTGTGGTGATATTATGGAAAAAATATTGGGGAATTATTTTAATATAATAGTGAATGATTTTTTCATATATAATTAAATAATACATGGGATGGAATCAATTTATACAAGTGATTTTTAATTATTGAAACTAATGATCATGTATATTTTGAAAAAATATGTTTCTACAGTTTTTAATGAAGATAGTATAAGAGAAGTTTTTAGGATCCCAGAATTAATGTAAATATTGGTAATTGAAAATTATTTTTTCACATGGTATAGTGAAGACCATAGAGAGAGAATAATAGAAATGAAAACAAATTTTTTATATACATATAGAGAAATATGATTTAGATATCAAAAAAAGTGTACGAGAAAAAGGGAGAGTTCAAGAATGGGAGGAAAAAGAAGAAGGATAGACTCACTAATATGTATGAAATCGAATGTTAAAAAGGAGTAACCTGCAGATGAAAATTTATGAAGAGTCATTTAATCACAATGTGGATGTGTTGAATCGTATTGGTGAAGGTCCATTCAATTTTCTTTATTTATTTTTAATATCAATTTTGAGAGAAGTGAATGCACATTCAAAGGAATACAATGAAACCAATGTGATGGATATACCCCACTCTCTATAATCAATAAGTAATTTTTTCTAGTGGAATTCGTGATATTATATTGTTTCTATATCATTACATAGAATAAACACTCTGGTTGATCATCAAACATTTTAAATTATTGTGTTCCTATACGTTCTATTATATTTTGTGATTAAGTAGAGTAATTTCTTTCTAACTAGAGGATAAGGGTGTTTTAAAATAATAAAACTTAAGAGGAGTTGACCAATGATTCACCCACTCATAATGGTTACAAATATCCTAAGTGAACCATATAAGTTGTATTAGAGTATATTTAATCACAAATTCTAGGATATTTTATTTTTGAATGAAATGAACTACTACATGGGTGTTTATAACTCAACTAATGGTAAGGGGATTCATAACATCAACGTAATAATTAACATCTACGGAAGGGTAAAATGCTAACTTATCTATTATCCATTTCATATGGAGTTTTAGATATTTTAATATATGGTTTTATTCTACTAATGAATGATTACCCCATAATGGCTATAGATAAGATGAATCTAGTGAATTCCAAAAGATCTAATAATAAGATACTTACAACAATATTACAATGTTAATTAATTAGGGATAATTTAATTTTATTGTATGATGTAATTTTGACAAATGTTCATGAATATTTATGAATGTTTCAAAAAATTAAATCAAGAGAAGTTATAAATTTGGAGATGGAAATACGAATATATGAGTGTTGTAGATTCTGAATATATTGGTGAGTTCTTCATACAGGTTAATGATATTATAATAAATATAAGAATATATGGATTAAAAGTAGAAGAAACTATAGTTTTAGATAATATCATGAGAATTATTTTTTATATATTTGATGATAAAGTATCCTCATTTAATTATATAGAGTCTAAAATTATCTTTTATGTTGTTTTTCAAAGTGTTTCTATTAGTTAATATATAATAAGATAGAATTGCTTCATAATGAAGGGAAATCTTGATAAAGAAATATCCCCAAAATCCATGAATAAATAAGTTTAATGAAAATTGATTTTGGGAAAGAAATCAATGATTTTTATTTAGAGGATCATCTGAGTAAAAATTTCAATGAATTTATGTATTTAATTTCACAAAATGTGAAATGTTTTATTGATTAGTATAAATAAAAGTTTATATTATAATGATTTGAATGTCAAGCCATTTGAAATTTATAAAAAAATACATCTAAGAGTAAAGGGGGATAAAGATAGTGATGAAGATGAAAAAATTAGAATATGATCTATGAATAAGAATATAAAAATATCAAATTGAGGGATATATAATAAACTATCTAAAACAGATCATTTTTTACCTAAATGTTAGCTATGTGATGATAATGAAGAAGAAGTGAACATTGAAAATATATATCAAGCACTGGAAAAAAATTTGTGAAATAACATTCCATCTTTGTACTCTTATTAATAAGTGTTTGGTGATACAACCATCACAATGTACCATTAAGAAACTCTCAAAATCAAGATAAAAATGAAAAAAATTGAAAATAAAAGGGTTGTCAATGTTGAATCATCTCTCAAGGCCCCATGATGAGAACAACATTTTATATTGGATAGTGAGTGTTCTTCACATATGAATGAACATTTAAACTATAATATAATGTGAATGAATACAAACAAGGGATAGTGAATTTTAGAAATGATGGGTGTCTGAGGATCAAATACATTAGATATTATGTCATTAGAAAATAAAAGATTAAATAAATAATTGGATTATTTGTTGATGAATTGAAACATAATTTTTTGAGTGTTTTATATATTTGTGATAAAGTAAATGAATTTATATTTTGGAGATATTGGTTTATTAATAAAATGATTGAATATGGTGAAGTTGATACAAGATTAAAATGAACCAAGGATAACCTATTTGAGGTTAGAGTTGTAAAAAGTTCATATTGATGGAGTATGAATGAAGGAAATTAATTATGTTATAGAAGGATTGTGTACATGTGAAAAAGAAAGAAGAAGAAGGTAATACATAAATGAAGGGTTTCTAATTTATATTATAAGAATCCGTGATTTTAGAAAGGGTAAAAATCCCGACCCTATTTGAATTTTTTTGACTTGTCCATAATAAAACTAGAGAAATTGGGCAGTTTATGGAAATTTATACACTACACGATGTGAACTTTTATGTACAAGCCATGTATTGGATAAGCGAGTGTTGGTCGTGTGCTCGCTGAGTACATGACGTGTGATGACCATGTAGAAATTTCATACTACATGGTATGTAGTTATAGACATGTCGTGTACTCTTGACCCTCTGGAGGCCATACATGGTGTGTAGGCCTATTTTCCAGGTAGAATTAGTTAACCAAGTGCATGATGTGTCCTTCTTGGACACGTAGCGTCGTCTGGCTGTGTATGAGGGATAAACATGACATTTAGGTCTGTTGTGCAGGTAGAATCATTTATCCATGTCCTCATCGTGTCACCCTTAGACATCCCATGTAGTCTAGCCATGAATGAGGGATATACATGGCTTGTGTGTAAGTCACCCAGGAAGAGAAGAAAAACAAATTATGTGTCGTGTACCCTTAGGCACACACTTTGTACTCATGTCGGCAGTTTATGGAAAGTAAGTCGGCAGAATTCCAGCCACCATATGAATAGTTAAATGATATACACGGATTTTAGTCATGATGTACATGCCATGTGCATTATTTTTTTCTAAAACGGGCAGTAGCCTCGTGTTTTGGCATATCCTCATTGTATCGCTAGGTTTCACAAACCAGGCCATAGGAGCTCATTATTGCTCCCAGATTTTCGTTCGAACTATGTTTCGATCACTGATTGATCAGTTAGAACCCCCTCAGTAAGGCCTTGATTCATCATGAGCCTTTTTTTGTTAATTTCTATTCTATAACGAGTTATCGGGGTTTGAGATGTTTGTATTCATTTGTAGATCTACTGCGTTTTAGAACTAATTGGATGCTGTTATAAGAGGAGTAACATCATATGAGTCTCAAGTATGTGGTTCATACCTCTTTTTGTGTTTTTTTAGTAACTTGGGTTTCATGACCTTCAATTCTTTTTCATGTATTTTTAACGGGACCTAGTTTTAACTGATATTGCATATTAAATTGTTCATTAGACCTGTGAGGTGCCTTTGGGTATACCCTTTACCTGTTTTTATTGAGCGGGGCTAGGCGAGGGGTCGTTGCTCAATTGGGGCATTTTGTCCAGGTGAAGCCAGAATGGTTATGATTGAACTGTTATATTTTATCTGATAAGTTTAGTTTATTAAGCCTGATATGAATTATTAGGGGCTCTCAAGACCTCAGTGCTGGAATGAGACATCACCTTGCTAGTGCAATTCAAGTGTTTATATTGCTTTGCCTGTTATTGTGTTCTGTTTAAATGTGTATATATTTAATTGTGGAATTGCATATGTTGGAACCCTTTTGGTTGTGTTGGGAATGGCCCATATATTATTGAGTGATTTTGATCACAGGTTGGGCATGACCAGGGTTACTTTCGGTTGTTCTGACCACGAGATTTGGTGTCATGGGATTCGGTTTGAGGCATGTTGACTGTTAGGTTTGGCATGGCCTAGGTTTATGGGATGGACAGACCATCAGACTTCTGTGGAAAGGTCACAAGGACACAAGGTATAAGATGTGTTGTGGCTTGGGTACTATTGTGGTGATTAGCTCTCACCCGGAAACATTGAGTTGTGTGCACACAGAGAAACTTCATGATGAGGTGGTTTTGAACAGTCGTGTGGGTAGAGGCCACTATTAGTTGCGGTTTAGGTACTATTGGTTTGGGGGTTCTTTCCATAGGAAGCCACATGGGAGGTGGGGAGACTTCAGGTGATAGCATTGAAGAAATCGGGTTGGGGGCAGAGGCTCACCGTTATTTGAGGGCATACATCGTTGTCCCTCCAGGTACTTTATTTGAGTGTAGACATCGATGTCCCTCTTATTACTTTATTTGAGGGAAGACATCGTTGTCCCTCCAATTACCTATTTTAGAATAGACATTGTTGTTCCTATGGGTTACTACTATTGGGCATGCCTTTAGGACGTTGGTACTTGAGACACACAGTGTCAGGGGGCACATGGTGCCAGGTTACATGATAGAGATTCTGGCGTTGGTTGATGCGGGTGTTTCCGATGCTTTTACGCCGGGGCGCACACGCGTGTCCGTCATGCATGGGATGACACATGGCTTGCTACCATGCATTTCCTCTTTCCAAAGGCGGGCGACATCCGTTTCTTGTTCAGGGATGTATGATCGTTGATCGAAACTGGGATGATGGGATGTCGGTTCGTCCTTTCATGGATTCCTCCTCAGAGATCGTCACCTACTCTAGGTCTCCCTCATAGATTTAAGACGGGTTCATGAAGCTCGTTCATAGCGCCATATCTACATGGACGCCAGTTAATTACGCTGCTTCCGTCGAGATTCTCCAAGGTGTCTTGTCGGGGAAGTAAACTTTGGTGAGGAGAATGGCCATGTTAGGGTGTCGTTGGCATGTCTTGATGCTGGGGATTGGCATGTCTGGCTTCTATACCTTATCACAGGGCTTCTCGAGGGTGCGGAAGCCCGAGGAATCCCACATCGAACGCGGTGACTGTGTACCATCTGAGGTTTTCCTCAGCTTCCCATGTTTAACACGAGGTATCCCGCGATTTTAATGTCTTACGAAGATGGATCGGGCTGATCGGAACACTGAGAGTGGTTCAGATTGAAGGACCCCCTAGGGGGGACACCGATGTTGGGTCCAGCACGTGGGCAGCTTTGTGGATACCATGGAGTGGGATGGGGTGTCATGATCCACCGGGATGTGGTGGCCCAGGTAAGGATCAGGATGGATGATGGAGTGACGTGCTTGAAACTCATGGAGGCTTCCACCGTATCCTCATGGAAGGGAATAAAAGTCCACATAGTTCGATGATATGGTGGGACACCTGAAGAGGAGACCTGTGAGAATGAATACATGGATTTGAGCCTGTAGGAAGTAAGATCTTCGAGCTAGGTCAGGAGCTCCCCAAGCCACATGGGCTCGAGGGGAAGTTCATGATGAGACGTGGGTGTTAGACATGGGGCTTACACTCTGAGACGACCCAAGAGGGGGAATATAGGGCTTACGCTCTAAGGCGGCCCATAATCGTGCTGGTGAACCGACGCGAAGGGGTCGGAACAACTGAGCGATGGGCTTGAACCTTGTTGAGGCTTCCTACGTACCATGCGTTACCATAGATCAAAGTCCATGTAGTTCAGGACATACAGTTTAACGTCATGCGGGACGGACATACAGTTTAACATCATGCGGAACAAGGGAATACAGTTTAACGTCATGTGGGACGAGATACAGTTTAACGTCATGTGGGATGTGCATACAGTTTAACGTCATGTGGGACAAGGGAATACAGTTTAACATCATGCGGGATGAGCATTTGGGGCTTACGCTCTGAGGCGGCCCATGGTGGTCGGGGAACCGAAGTGGAGAGGTCGGAACGACCGGGTGGTGGGCTTGAACCTCGTGGAGACTTCCTACGTACCATGCGTTAGCACAGATCAAAGTCCACATAGTTCATAGGGATGTGTATTACGCTCTGAGGCGGCCCATATAGGATCTCATGGTCGATGGGCGCTCTAAGCCCACGTGAGTAATTCTCGGTGTGACAAACAAGAGGCGGTAGGGACCAGATTATCATGTTGCAATGGGTGCGTCTGTGAGAAGCAGAAAGGGGCTTACGCGTTAAGCGGACCAAAGAAAAAACTGGGGCTTACACGTGGTTAGCAGCCCTTGGTGCCAGGTCGTACTCCAAGATGGGGGCTTGTGGTGCGACAAAGCACTGTGGGAAAGGGACTCCACTAGCCTTGTAAGGGGGGAAATTACAGAGGTTCATGGGTTAAACCTTTTGTAAGAGAGGCTAGGGGCTTACGCTCAGGGGAAGCCCTTCCCCAGCAGAAAAACTGCACTCCGATAAGGAGGATCTCAGTCCATGTGAGGAAGAATCCATTCCCGTGGAGACGAGTGGGCGTAAATAATGTCCGAGCCTGGGGGGACCCTGCGTGCAATGCACGGGGTCAGACCATAGTTTAACGTCATGTGTTAAGGATGAGGTGCTTAGCAGTTTAACGTGCTACAGCTTGGACGAGGTGGGTTCGCTCCACACTCCTAGGGTTTACATTCTCAATGCCCTCTACCCCCTTGTGGGAGGGAAGTCATCGACAAGGCCGTAGTGAAGGGGGGTCGTAGGGCGAACTATTGAGGGGTCCAGGTTAGCGTGGCTATGCGAAGAAGCAATAGCTGTTAGCGTGCCTATGTGGAGAAGCATAAGGAAAAGCAATGCAATGGGAAACACCGCCCAAGGGTCCTTGAGGTTACTTCATACGAGCCTGGAAGGCCTTACAGGAAAACAACGCAAGGCGTGCATGCCCGAAATGGAAGACATCAGGTGCCGGTGCAGAGAGGCAGCCAAATGTCATGAAGGTGAAGGGTCCAGGGTTTTGCGTGCAAAATACCGGGATGGCGCGCAATTAGACACAGGGGATTGCGCGCGGAAAGGGGATTGCGCGCAGGAGCCTGGATTTCGCGTAGGGGAAATGGACGATCCGTAAGGCGTAGTCGAACCTAATAGAGGGATTGCGTGCAATTCAGAAGGAATGGCACGTAATTGGAAGGCATTGCGCGCAGGAGGCAAGGATTGCACGCACGGGAAGAAACCGGAGGAGTGGGCAAATTCATTTAAGCCAGTGGAGTTGCGCGCAAAAGGCGAACCCCGGGGAAAGGTTGCACAAAAAGAGGAATTACCTAGAAGTCATCTTGCGTGCGGGGGAGTCCGAATTGCGCGCACGGGAGCCGTTCTAAATTCCTCAACCCCCATAACGTTTGGGGTTGCCTTCTATTTATAGGCATCAGCCGGGGTGGAATCTAGGCGGCCCACAAAATCTTTCGCACCAGAAATTGTTGGCGCACAAAGCTTCACCGCGCGGAACCAGGGCGCACAAAATTGCGCGCACCGCCGGCTAGATTTTGCGAATCCCGGGGATACTTCACATGCACCACATTATTTCACGCATGTTCTCCTTTATTTTGAGCACCACTTCCCGGGCCTCCGGACCTGGCCCCTGATTTTGAATATGACTTTTCATGGACATTTCGAATCTTCCTCTAGGATTTACAGACTTTTTAAGCGTCTAAAAATTCCCCCCTCGGAATTGGATCGGCGAGGGGTCGCAACGGTCGGATTCTGAGGGAAATGCCAAAACGCCGAAGCAGGGCCTCTCCTGGGCACTTGGCGTGCAAAAACCCAACGCGATGCACAAAACAACAGATCTGCGCGGAAGTCTCTTTTCACACGTCACAGAACCCTGGCCTCACCTATAAAAAGGGGCGTTGGGTCCTGAATCCGTACTGAAGCTTTTCCGTGTGATAGGCTTACCACTCTCGTGCACCAAATTGCTTCCACGGCTTCCCATAAAATCGCTCTGGCTGTGCAAAATTCCCTCTGGATATCAGCTGCATTTGCACACGAACTTGGGATATTCCATGCCTAGCATTCCGATTTCACGCCCAACTCCTGGATTTCACAACGCCACTTCAGATTTTGCGCAACACTCGCCGATTCCGTGCACTACATCCTGATTTTGCACAACTCCTAAAATATTCGAGATGGCTGCAAACCGAGTTGATGAGGGGGAAGCCGCTGCTCGTAGGACCTAAATCGCAGTGAACGAGGAGGTTTATGGTGCCAAGGTGATCGTTTACAACAACCTGACCTTGTCCAATCTACTGACTCCAGCCTAGAAGACATATCCATTGTCTGACAACCTCCCGCTCTGGAACTTCGGCATCCTGGAAGAGGTGCCCCTACCGAGCTTCGAGGTGGACACACAACAGTCATGGGTGACCCGGGAGGACGAGATTCCTCTCTAAAACATCACCAAAAACGAATGTCCCGCTAGCGAAACCAGACATATGGATGTATATGTCCTGAACCCGAGGACCATGACCATTACAGGGGACAATCCTGTCGTAGAGAATTCTCCGGCCCTCTACGCGAGCATGTTTTTTCAGAGCGTCACAGATGACACGAAGGGCTGGCTGAAGGACTGGGACCTGCGGTCCAGGGGAAAATTCACCAGCATGTGGGCCTGGGTGTTCTGGGTTCGCCATACTTGTGACTAGTTTGGGGATGAACAACGGCATATTGGCTTGATGGAGGCGGTATGGACGTCGCAATTCCACTTCCACCGTCAACCTGATCCCGGGCCGGAGCTATTCACCCGGTGGCCTCCTGATACCAACACATTCCACCTTCACCATGGGGAAGTGGGCATCAGTATCTGCGACGTTCACTGCATTAGAGGTATCCCACTAGAGGTCTACCAATATGGCAAGTTTGTTCCTCCAAAGAACACCTGGGAAGACAGGTCACGGACGTCCATGCTGACGTGGGACCTGCTGGAGATGGCCAAAGAGAGGCGGGGGGGTCAAGGACTTCTTGAAGGACATTGCCTACAAGGGCTGGTTTAGCCAGTTCCTTGAGAAGGATCCGGCCATCAAGATGCCGGGACGGGGTAAACGGTGCCCAACTGCGGCTCAGAGGAGTAGGGATGGGTCATACTGGAGGACCCTAGAGGCGGGGCATTACCAATCATGGGACTACCGCGTCATTGATGCCCGGGACCCGAACGTCGGTACGCCGGGTTCCTCGCTGCCTTCTTGAGCGGGTGGCTCTTGCCAGTGCGGGATGCAAGGATGGGCATCCATCCAACAACACTGGTGATGGCGGGCACCATGGCCGCCAACAAACGGTTCAACTTGGGGGTCCCCATTCTGGCCAAGCTGTAAGCCATCCTGGGATGCATCTCACGAGGGGGGTCGCCTTAGAGAGTATGTGTACCCTTCCATATCTTCTATGGATGGGTGGAGGCTCATCTCGGTGGGTACACTTTCCCAAATGTCATCCGTCCTCCAGGTAATGGCCTGCGACCGTCCCTGCTGAACATCGTCGGGGTGGCACTAATGACGCTCAATGAGGAGGGTGTGGGAATCTGCATTGGTAACTACAACAACTTCCACTTCAGCCCATTACACACCCTGGTCGGCCAGATGGTGGACAATGGGAGAGGCTCTTTGGAACAGCAGGAATATTCCTAGAGCATTAAGGGCGGGGTGCTCGTGGCTTGGATCAATGAGAAGGTGATCTGCGAGCCTTACGTGCCATCCCGATTCTCCAGGCAATTCGGGTGCCTCCAACGAATGACGAAGAAGGTATTCACGGATGTATGGAAGGAGAAGAATCCCTGCGTTCTTTGCTAGATGTTGTTGATGTTTACCAATTTCGGCTCCAGTGACGTCATTACTCTTCCTCCCACAGAGGTTGACGCTGGCCTAGCAACCAAGTATGCCGAGCACTGGACCATCGCGTACCCTGAGAGGCTTTTATGCAAGCGTGTCTGGAAACATGAGGCTACTTTCATGGAAACCAGGCGATGGGGGAGAAGGCAAGGTGTTGCTGGAAGGGGGGAACCAGGGGTGCATCAGGCAGCGAGGACCGCGCAGGCCGGGACTTCAGCAGCGGGAACATCACACAGTGTCGCTGCGACCTCATTGCCTACAAGTGGGTCACATGAGGCGGCCAAGGAGTAGCCCAAGAAGCAGATAAGATACTTGCTCGAACCTTCCCAAGATGCAATTCTCCCGGCACTGTGGTTGGCCTGGATAACCCTATGACAATCGTTGAGCATTGAAGCAATCTGGCAGAAGATAATGCAAAACGGAATCCACTTGCCAGAGGTCGGGCTCGTTTGAGTTACTGACCAGGTAAAATTTCCTCAGTGGCATGCTTATCTGACGGCCATGGACACATACGTGTGCCAAAGGGGTTGGCTTGCAGAGCCACCTTTCCTAGTGAAAGTGATGCTCGGCCAGAAGCATGATCCGGAAGTGATACCGCAAGGAGAAGGTGACAGTGACTAGGACTCGGAGGGGGATGAGGAAACTGGAGAAGAGGAAGACGAAGGAGAAGATGAAGAAGAATGAGAACCCTAAGGTGAGGGGCCGCAGGGGGCGACATACTAAGGGATTCTCTGAGAGAGCGGTGAGATTGTTGGCTCTGATATCGACATAACCGAGATACTTGAGGTCTGTCTCTATCTTCATTCATTTTTCTTCTTTATCCATTCTGCTTTTCGATTTCCAAACTATCACTATACCTCACTCAGGAGCGTCTGATTGTTGGTCGGGCATCCCCACTAGAGGAGGGAGGATAGGAACTGCTGGGACAGGATGGGGATCCAACTCCCATTATTGAATTGACAAGCGCAGAGGGGTCTCCCATCATGGTGGCTCCTACAGCGGCCGAAACACTGGAGGTCGGCGCTCTGGATTCCTGTAAGTCTCACGCTTCATTACTGGTGCTTGGAATCAAAAGATCCCAAATAATTAGTGTATTCCTTGTGCATTGGTCTCAACATTGGAGGCTCATCAGGCTGCGGATCCTGGGCCATCCATGAGCGGGCCAGTTGTGGAAAAACCACATCATTCATAACATGCTTCCTACACTGAGTCGGCCCCGACAATTGATGAGATGGGGCAGCGAACACAGCGGCGTTGTTCTTGGGGCGAGGCCGGAAGCTGACGAAGGCACTGTCGATGTTGGGGAGAGAGAGGAAGTTCGCCCGGATGTCGAGGACCCTATTCTTCAAGAAGAAATCCTTGAGGCAGATCCTACTGCCGATCTGCTGGCTGCCTTCCCTACGTACCGACCTGCTGACCCTGAGGAGATAAATGACTCAGACTCAGAGGCAGCCGAGGAGAACTGGATGACACAGCACAAAGGGTGAAGGTGTATCCAACGCTTTCTCAGACATCCCCAGTCAGATTAGCTGAGGCGGATGGGATCACTCCAGACCTGGCTGCGCTTCCTGTGTGCCAGAGGGGCTGACGCTCAGTGACTTAATCTGACGGTCTGTGATTACATGGCCTAGAAGATATGCGAGAGCAGTCAGCGCACCGATGTTGCCTAGTGTCAGGAAAGATCAGCGAGCGACCGAGCGTTGCTGAGGGAGGATCGGGAATTCCTGTACCTCGAAGGGCCGGCGACAGATAAAGAGGCCTTCATTTGAACCTGCTCTAAGCTTGTGGAGCAAATAATGGCCCAGCTGGCTGATTCGTAAGAGAAACTGATGGAGGCGAGTCACCAGATGACGGTACTACGAACCGAGCGGGCGCAGGCATAAGCTAGGATTGGCGAGCTACGCTCTGCGGCAGCTAATGAGGAGAGAGTCTTCAAGGAGCAAGAAGCGGTCCTAGAGGCTACCAGCCAAAGGGTAGCAGCGCTGGAAAGATAGATTCAGCATGCTGACCCTTAAGGGATTTGTTTTTTCCATCTCATGAACTTCTTGTTTGTACTGCTCATCATCTCAATCCAATACATTGAAAAATCCATTAATTTTTACCCTTGGTTTAATATTCTCAACCATAATTATGAAATGAATCACAAATCACCCCTAAACTCTTGTAGGTCACACCCAACGCGAGAAACAAAGGATACTCATGCTATCATTTCATCCGACTGTGGGGCATTGACCAAGCTTCAGGAACCCGAAATTGGGCCTAGAGTTTTGAGGAGAATACCTCATACCAATTAATATATCACATTCTCAATGTTCTCTGACACACGATCGGGGAAATGCCAAGGGAATTGAAATCCATCCGAACATAGGGAGATGGAAAGGAAAGGTGAATCACGCTAGCCAAATTCGGAGCACTCTGGGGCACGACGATGGATGATAACTATTAACCATGGCGGAAACGCAACATCCATATCGTGTTTTCCTGGAATGGGGACAATAAATGAAGGCTAACCGCTGTCCATGTTCGCAACACGGGGTCTAACTCAAATTTTGTCAGTCAGTCTTCCGGAACGTTGGCCCAGGACAATAGGTGGACTATAGGTCTATCATCCATACTGCTACAATAGGCAGACCATAGGTCTCTCATCCATATTGTGGCAGAAGGCGGACCAAATTCTATCATCCATACTGTTAGGGGGTCCTGTTAAACATGACAAGTCCTCCGGAATGTTGGCCCAGGATAGTAGGCGGACCATACGTCTATCATCCATACTATTAGGGGGTCCCATCGAACATGAAAGAGAATGAGGATCCGAAATAAAGTGGCACACAATGCGTGGAAATTGGAGCGGTGGATTGTTCGAACAGAGTCCAACACTCCAGAAATTGGCCACTATGGAGGAGGCGCATTAGGAAGACGTACCGACCTGATCACGGATCATCCCGACATTCAGACAGGACCTCTCTGGTGAGAGAACTACCGCTTCCCATTATTACTATGGGGCATCTCCAACTTATTCGGGGTAGATTTCATGATTACACAACTTCCCAAGAAGTCAGGCCAAGGGGCCGAAAATAAGGAGGGATGAGATTTGGTAATCCCTGGGGCTGGACCCAAGAAGAAATGTTTGGGTGGTCCTATGTATCTCATTAGGATGAGAATCAAGACACAAATAGTTCTAGTAGCACATTTTAATGCCATGTTGGAAGAAATATAGTTTAACGTCGTGTGGGACTGGGGACACATCTCATCTGGGGATAGGCACGTCATGACGAGTAACCTGACGTGAATGAGGACATAATCCCTCACCACACCATACAATCCCACAAGAAAGACCGAGGTGTGGAAATCCAAAGAAAGGATCTTAGTTTTAGGTCTTAGAACTCGGACCAAAGGATAAGGGGAATGGGAGACACACGGTAAAGCGGTTTCAAAACCCAATGTGAATGGGGAAAATCACTGCTTACTATGTGCTCCTAGGCATGCGTTTAGGCTGAGGGACCGAACACGAAAAGTTATGCTGGGCCTGTGGGGAAGTTCCCAGGCGCTCCTACGTTTCTCACAAGGATGGAAATCAAGCCCTACGTAATTCTTGACGCATCTTAATGGGACGATATCGTCACAGTTTAAGGTCATATGGCTTGGACCTGGCAGCATAGTTTAAGGTCGTATGGCTTGGACCTGGCAGCACACTTTAAGGTCGTATGGCTTGGACCTGGCAGCACAGTTTATGGTCGTATGGCTTGGACCTAGGGGAAGAGTTTAAGGTCGTATGGCTTGGACCTAGAACCACATTTTAAGGTCGTATGGCTTGGAACTAGAAGCACAGTTTAAGGTCATATGGCTTGGACCTGGCATCACAGTTTAAGGTCATATGTCTTGGACATGGCGGCACAGTTTAAGGTCAGTATTGCTTGGACTTGGGAGAACACGCACGATGCGATAAAGCATACCCGATGCGGGTGAGGGCGTAATCCCATGCCATCCACGCATGCGATTCCGATAGAGGAGCCTCGGGCCAAAGGGGCCTAAGAGGGTCCAACAATCATGGGGGACAGGAGATGCTAAATTTTGAATTAGATTAGGAAGTATATTTTTCATTGATCTTAAATAGAATATCCCGAATTTTCTTTAAATAAAAAATCCAATTTACAATCCTTTGAATTTAATGATTACATAAAAAATCACCACTTCAGATTTAGTGGCATTGAAACCCCTTTAAAAATGTCAACATGGTTTGTGTTGTTTTATTTATATAAAGTAGAGATAGAGATATTTGGAATGATAATTAATATATTTAAATCAATAAGGATTTATTTGAACTCAAATTTTAAAAAAATTTGCTTTTTGAGTGAAATTTATATGGAAAGGTAGATAAAATGTGGGAATGGATATTTATGGATGGATTGAAAACTAATAATATAAGGAACGAGAAATAAGAGATTCAAATTACAATGGAAGCATAACTAGATAATGAAGAATAATGATTTAATTGTATTTGATGTTTTTTTATTAATATTTTGTTATATTTTTTTTATTTATGATGTTTACTTATTGTTTTGGGTTTTCATTCAATTAAGAAATTTATTACGATTTTTTTTCATGAGGATATGAAATTAATAATTTTCAGGAGAATTGGATTCCTTTTATACATTCAGGTATTTTTATCAAGATTTTCATTGATTAATGGAATTAATACTGCCTAATTATAAGTATTTTTTATGATTCTTTTATGAAATAATAATAAAAGAGAATTTATAGAATTCATTGATATTTTAGAAAAATAATAGAATAATACTTCCATGATATGGATTTCATGGATTGATTAGTCAAACCAAGAATCTGGTTATATGATCCAGGGGAATTTCATTCCATAAATGGCTATCATGAAATATAAATATTCATAGAAAATTCTACATATTATAAAAAAATGTTTTTTCATGCCATGAGAACATGTTCTATGCCACAATGACTTTTTCATGAGAGAAAATTTGGGTATAAATAAGGGTTTAAAATAATGAAATTATAATTTATGAAATATAGATGATAATAAACCTGGTAAAGAGGTGTGTATAAACTAATACCTTCTTTTTTTATGGTGGTGAGTTGGAGTCACTATACGATGATATGGAGTGATGTTCCATACTAAGGATACATAAGAATAACTCAACATAGATTTATAATATTAACTGAAAAAAAAAAAATAAAAACATTGAGGAGTTACAAGATAATAACATGTAATATTTAAGAAGCTATTATGTTAGTAGAGATGTATTGATTCGTTGGTGTATCAATAAGATTAAACAAACCTTGGTGGAGTCACATGTGACCATTCCGTAGTTGATATATGTTGTGTTGTAATTTTAACAAAACATAGAGACATATAATTCCTCAAAGAATGACCATTGTTTGTTCCCTTTCTAAAACCATGATGAATCTAAGATATATAATGAAATATTAGATCCACCCTAAAATGTTTTGGGTCAAATTACATGATATATATGGGATTTTCATTTTGAGGGAAATATTAATAAATCATATCATGATGATATAATTCACACAAGATTAGAGACATTCAGAGAGATTATTTATATATATTTATCATTAATTTTTAACTTTCAATGTTGTGATTCATAATATTGCATCGTAATGGGTGACAAGGCTATAAATTAGTTATGTTAGTATAATTTTTCATGAATTTTAGAGACTTGAGATTTCTTATTTTTTAGTTATGGTTTTGAATTCCTTTTTCAACATATCTATATATCTACGTCAATTATATTATTTATAAAAATAGTTCTTTATTTCATTCTTCCTTCCCCACAATCATTTTAAGATGATGAAGTCCAGAATGGGTCAGTTTTTATAAACTATGAATTCCTAGTCTCTTATGGGGTAGGGTTACCAGAACCACCCCCACCAAAATCCCAACATAGGACTAATTTGATGATTTGTGTGACTCCCAATACCTTCCTCTAATAGGATATAGGTGGGAAAGTAGTATAAATGGTATAAATCATGAAAATGGGAGGAATTAGCCCCATAATATCATGAATATACAAGGAAAAACCAACAATAAAAACCATAATACAAAATAAAAAAAAAATTATAACTATTTTACCTTTTATATTGGTTGAAATCTTTTAAGTTTTAAATAACAAAATAACTCATATGATATAGACTTCTATGTAGCTCAAACCCCCAAGAAATTTATGTCCAATTCAATCTGTAAATCCTCATATAAACATATAATATAAATTTATATATAGGGGTGAAATCATAATTATACATAGAAGGATACCCCTCAAAACCACTCATGAATATTTTGATGTTTACTAATACCTTGTTGAATAATTATCAGAACAATTATTAACCTACTCTAGGACAACTATAAACCAATACTACCAAAGATAACCCACACAAGAATGAATCCATTTATCCGGAATGTGAAGCAGTGGTCCGATCATGTTGGAAGTGTTCCCACAATGATGTTGGCCTTAATCTCCAACATGTTTCATCCGGTCTGAGATCTTGGAGCTACAAGAAATTCCACCAACCTGATAGGAATTGTTATGTACTTGAAAAGAAGTTTCACAAATTACTTAGGAAACACCCATCCAATGGAAACATCACCAGGATTGGTGCCACTCAATGTGAGATGGACGAGGATCTTCATGTTAAGGAAATATTTTGGGCTATGTGGGCGCGTGACATCCATATCAAAGAGGTCAATGCTAATTCAAGATATTTACACCTGAAAGAATTAGATAGGAATCATAAAAACTCTATCAGAAGCTTATAATGACCTGATGAAAGCAATTTTTTTTACACCTATGGCATTCACGAAGCTTTGGTTGGCTATTTCCAGAACCTCTTCTCCACATGAACTCCTTTCATGTATGCTGAAGTGGAAGAATGCATCAGACCCGTGATCACTGATGAGATTAATCATAATATTACAAAAGATGTGACGAATGATGAGATACACCTGGCATTGAAACATATCCACCCCACTAAGGCCCCAGGACCGGATGGTTTTCTCGCACAATTATTTAAACAATACTGGCACATTATTGGTACCGACATCTGCAAAATGATAAAAAAACATCTTGGTGGGGAATACAAGAATTTCCTCAATCAATGAAATTGTCCCCGTCTCATCCACATAATCAAGACACCTCAGGGGATCCCAGAATATATACCTATCAGCCTATGCAATGTCTCTTATTTGATCTTCTCAAAAATCCTTTTCAATCGGGTGAATCCTTGGATTCATGATATTATCTCTGAAAACCAGAGCACCTTCATAGCCAAGCGGCTGATTACTGATAATGCAATTGTGGTCCATGAAGTGTTCCACTTTATGAAAACGTGCTCCACTGGGAAAAGAGGAACCATGTCCTAGAAACTGGATATGACCAAAGCCTGTGATAAAGTGGAATGACAGTTCCTTAGAGCTATGATGCTGAGAATGGGCTTCTGCACTAAATGGATAGATATTGTCATGAATTGCATCTCGACCATATCCTTCAGAATGAAGGTCAATGGGTAGCTCACCAGATGATTCTCCCTAACCTGAGGCCTACACAAGGGAGATCCTCTATCCCCTTTTCTCTTCATTTTGGTGGCTGATGTTTCTCTAACCTTATTTCCAGGGCTGCATCCTCAAAGTCTATTCATGGTGCAAAGGTCTGCCGTGAGAGCCCACAAGTGTCACATCTCGTCTTCGCTGACGACTGTCTCCTTTTCTCTAGAGCCACTATTAATGAATGTCGGGTGATCAGCCATGAAATCCAGTAATATGAGTGGGCATCTGGATAGTCTGTCAATCACGGAAAATCAGAAATCTCCTTCAGAGAAGGGGTTCCTTCTACCGAGAGAGATGAGCTTTGTGCATCTGTAGGCATCCATTTGGTTGATAAACATCAGAAGTATCTCGGACACCCTACAGTGATAGTCTGGTTCAAAAAAGAAATATTTGCTGCTTTGGTGGACAGGATTGAAAACAAATTCAAGGCTGGACCCCAAAATGAATCTCCAAAGATGGCAAAGTAACCCTCATTAAATCTGTCACTCATTCTATCCCTAGATACTTTATGTCTATGTTTATGCTCTATACAGCCATCGTCAACCTGATCCATTCACATACTGCCAACTTCTGGTGGGGGGAAAATGATGGAAGAAATAGACCCCATGGACTGGAATGGGAGAAACTTTGCAAAACCTTGTTGGAGGGAAGGATGGGATTTCAGAATCAACTTCTATTCAACGACACATTGTTGTCCAAGAAACGATGTATCCTTATTAACCATCCATAATATCTATCTGCGAGGGTACTCCGTGCCAAGTACTTTCCCCACACAGACTTTCATGGTTCCTATGTTGCCCCCCCCCCCGTCCAAGTTTCCTCTAGAGGAGTAATCGGGGGGCCCGAAATCTCCTGGAAAAAGGGCTGGGCTAGAATTTGAAATGGATCATCTGTCAACATCTGGACCAATCACTGGCTTGTCGATAATGATGGTTTGTGAGCCACATCTCTCGCCCAACCAGGTCTTGAAGACGCTACTATCAACTGCCTCTTTTCAGACCAGGGTCTGGGGTGGTGTGTGGAAGAGATACAGGAATGGTTTAATGAAAGAGACCAAAGAATTATTATAAGCATCCCCTGGGTCCATAATGCAGGCCCCGACCATCTTTTTGGACCAATAATTCTTCAGGAGATTACACGGTGAGATCCGGGCACTGACTGGCTCTTGGCATTCACTCTCTCGACGGTGATGAGGGACCATGGAAAGCGCTTTGGAATATCAATGTCCCCCAAAACTTACTCCAATTTTGGTGGCAGGTGTGCATGGTCACCCTCTCTACCATGAGCCTCCTTGTTTACAGATATATGGCCAGTGCTGAGTCATGTCCTTTTTGCATGAATATTCCTAAAACTCCTTGGCATACTCTTATTCACGTCACGGGAGCCAAGGAAATTTGAAATAAATGGGGCCTAGCATTGGATGCTTCACTGGAAATTGCCTCGGACCTCCCCGATCTTCTGATGTGATGGTGTTCTTCTCTTTCATCGTCTAATGAAAGCTCTCGTTCCACCCTGGCCAGGATCATTTGGGATCGGTGTAACGATTAGGTTTTCCACTACATTCATCAGCCTCCCATGTTCTGGATTGAACGATCCACATTATGGATTGAGGGCTGGAAGGACCACAAAGGAAAATTTATGCCAGGTGATACCCCCTCATGTCCCCCTCATTGGAACCCCAATAGAAGGGAGTCTTAAGCTTAAGGTGGACGCCTCTCTCCTCAAGGATGGGCATGTTGCTCTCGACATCCTGGCTCGAAATCATCTGGGGAAGATCATTGCAGCATAATATGAATCACATCATGCCTTATGGGAACCTACAGTTGTTGAGGCTTATTCCATTCTTGCAGGGATGATACTCTCTGTGGAACGTGGATGGGCTAATATCATCATTGAGTCTGACTGCCTTATTGTTATCAATGTTACTAACCAAAATGATGCCAAACTCCAGCCCTTTTTCTTCATCATCTGGAGAATCTGCTTGCTACGCCAAGGATTCTCTGGCTCTATCTTCTCCTTTACCAAGAGGGAGGGAAACAATGTGGCCCATAAGATGGATGCCTCAGACCCCTTCGATGTCAACCAGCTATGGTTGGACAATTTCCCTTCTTGGATCTTCTTAGGTATAACTGCTGATATTTGTCATTAATACTATCTTACCTTCTCTTAAAAAAAATTATAACAAAGTAGTATTGATGTACATATCCAAACGTCACAAAAAAACTGCTTCCCCACTAGTTTATCACTATCATTCCCAAATTATTAACATATTTTCTTCCATCAGTTCTATATAATCATATATCCACATCTCAAAATAGAAACATAACCAAATAATTACAATATACCACATTCAACATCATACCACATATCTATAAAAAATTAACATGTCCTAATCATATCACATCACATCATCATCAGTCAGACACTAAATACTATCCATAAAAACATGTTTATGATAACATCAGTACAATATATACATTACTAAATCTAAAAAAAGATAATGAATGTGAGATAAGTCACCCATCCATTCCCTCACTATTTGGGATGTTGTATAAAACACTCTGAATCCAAAATAACTGGGCATTAATAAGGTTATGTTACTAGGGTGGGGTGTATAATAAATGAAAAGGAAAATGAAACAAATATATAGTAATATGTTAACCAAACCAAGGGTTATAACAAACAACACCACTATGGAAAAAATCATCACCACACCACCACCACCAGTCACTAGAAACCTATTCCATATCTATAACACAAACCATGAACACATTTACACACAAATAATATTTAATAACATTTTAATATTCTCATTTAATCAAATTTTTATACATTTATATACATAACATTTTTCCAAGAAAATTAAATTTATTTTACCATTCATTTACATATTTATTTTCAAAATATTCATTAAATACAAACCATATTTATTCCTTATATTATATATTCATCCCGAAATTCAATATTTCAATAATAACCAATAACATATTAATTTTATAGTCCACACCCTTTTCCACATTCATTATTATGAACCACATATTCTATACCACAAAAAATCTAAAACATAACCACAATACACATGTCAACTAGCATATAAAAAAGAACACAACATATGTCAATATGCCTCACAACTATCACAAAATTTTTCCCATTCCACACTACCAAACATGAAACATAATAAATCATCATCACTATGACATCAAAAATTATAAATTCCCATCCCCACTATGGAAACAAAAAAACACTTATTGTACACTCTATATCAACACCAAAAAAACAAGACAAAATAATCAAATAGAATTATAAAAATAACCATTGCATCATAATAAATATACCACTAATAAACACCATTTAATTTTATCAGTCAAGAATACTTTATAGTTCATTTTTAAAATATGGTTTCATATTTATTTAATATCTATTTCTCATGATACACTTCCTTAGTTTCATATTCCTCATAATAGATTCATTACCATTTACACATTATTTTTCTATTATGAATGTTGATTCCATAATTTAATTCCCAAAAAAACATTAATATCAATATATCCCACAAAAAATTCTATAAAAACCTAAAAAAAGCATCAATATGGTGAAATTTCACATAATCACAGACACATAAGTTAATATACCATCCCCATTAACATTTTTTTAGTCCATTTAATTTTTATCATTATGTTAATCCTTAACATGCATGTATAAAAAAAATAATTTTAATTACATAATTTCAAAATATAATTGAGATATGTCTTGTATTCCCTACCTCAATTAGATTTTCATGGATCATTGTACATGAACAAGGAATTGGAATTTATAACCGAGCCAAGAGCATGCATGGGAACCCCATAGTCAACCTAGATAATTATTATTCCCATTGAAACACTAAAAAATACAAATTGATTCCATAGTCTTCCACGGATGTATCACATTGAGATAAACCAAAATAATAAAATAGGAACTAATATATGAATTAGGGTTATTTTACCATAAATTTAATAATTAAATACCACAAAGGTGGGTCAAAATATATCCCAATATTCACCTATTATCACCAAGGGTTTGGGGAGAATCAATGGGAAATAATTTATTTAGATGAGATTCCAAATTTATAAAAGAGAGTGATTTTTTTATCACGGTATGAAATATACATCGTCACATTGTGAAAAGGACATATCAGGTGAATATTTTAAATCCATAACAAAATATATCCCACTTCCCATCATTTGAATCTCTTTAAATATTTTAATATAATGAAAGTGATGTTTGATCACATTTTTTACATGATCCTTTCGAAACAACCATTATTATTTCAGAGAACTATGTTGTGATAGAACCTCAAAATATAGAACATTAAATCCAAAAAATCATGTCTCACACCATGAAGAAGGTGTAATTTTAATTATTAACATTTACTTAAAAATTATGTAAACTCCTGTAATATTTCATTCCATTAATAAACACCAATACACCGTGACAATTAAACTGGAAATTTAATTTTAAATATTTTTAATCCATATATATACTTTTTGTTTAAATGTTAGGCTTTATAGTTAAACAAAAACCATATTCAAATCCTTCACAAAATGGAATATACCTCTCATAATGTGAACCAAATTCCCGTTTATATACAGCATTGTAAAACTATAATATCTTACACCACTATGCATAAAAGATCCAAAAACCATGATACAATAATCCATGCTATGACTCAACCGATCACTTTGAGACACACCTAGACATGGAAAATATTATTATTTCAAGATAAATTTTCATGTTGTGGCTCTCATAAATATTCAATGAAAAATTCCCATAGATGATATCCAAGCTCCAACTACTCATCCTTCCCTCCAATTTTTTTCAAGCACATCCAACTCCCAAAATACCTAAACTAACATGCTAAAAAGTTCTGAACTATTATATTAGATACATATTAAATGAATAATTCCCTTATGAATCAAAACCAAACCCATTAAGAAAATATAATCCAAAAACCCAGAAACTCCACTGAGATATACATCTCATATAGAAACAATCATTACACTAAATCCCAAAGTAGTATGCAGAATAATCAATATAAACTAAAATAGCCATAAAAATGTTCTCAATCGTCCTAATATAATAGGTTTAAAAAAATAATGGGATATTGAGTTTGTTTTTGTGACTCATGTTACAATGTACATTCTTATAATAAAACAAACCTCTATAAAACATGAACAATAGTAATAAATCACCCATGAAATAACTTCTCTTATCATTCCTGAATATCAACAGACCACTCTAAAAATATAAAATAATCTTTTATATCCATATCACCGCAATAAATTAACTATGATTCGTATTGAGTATATTAATGACGACATGACCTGTTAATAAGATAGTGGATCTCATCCAACAATAGAGAATGAAATAACTAGTATTCCATATCACTTATACTCTCTAACACATTTAAAGGACCATTAATCCCTAGGGAATGATTACACCCCCGACAACACCATTGATAACCATGATGAGGGGAAAACCTTAGGAATACATGATCTTCAACTTAAATCTCTATATAAATCCTTCACTGATTGGAATAAGAAAAATTTTAATCCTTTTTCATCTTCATTTACTCTAAATAAATTGGGACCTTCTCAATCATTTTCTCAATCACATATGGTCAATATATTTCCAAATACACCACCTCAATCCAATATAATACAAATTTTTATGGCTTCCCATACAACTACTTGAATGGATCCATGTTAATTATTGAGTGAGAGAAATTATTAAATGAGAACTAAAACAATGTAAAAGGCTTCACCTATGATCAACCATGGTCAAATACATTAGTTTGCAATATATTATCTATTATATAGATGGTTTTCTATTATTTAACATCTATTTAAGGATGGAAATTAGTGTTAATGCATAAATGATATGAAACAATTCCGTAAATAATTTCCCATAATTGTATTGTAAAATGAAGATCATGATTAGATATAATGGACCTTATCATTCTAATAAGATTCATTATCTCATCCACATACCTCTAATTCTCAACATCCATAACACTCAACTCAGTAGTATCTTGGAAGTGAGAAGACTTCATCGACCTATTCAAAATAACCAAAATAATGTCACATATCCCATTATCCAGATTAAAAATGATTAAAAAATCCATCAAAATTTTCTTCAAATTCCACCAATGGATATCCAATGGTTGTAGAAAATCACATTAAACATGATAAATAACTTCATGCAATGACTGGAAAAACATCACAATATGATCGATGATTTTAATATCACCATACCAAGACATCAAAATTGAATCTTCAATGAATGATACATCATAGATATACTAAGATGAACGGGTAATGGTGATATAATTAACATAAAAATAACCTCATCACACGTTGATAAATAAACAAACAATATCTCATAAAATAATATCTCATGTCGTTTGTCAAATGAACACCCGTCAAAAGATTCACTATTAAAATGATGATTTTACATCACCTCTACCAACATGTATCCTCATTAAAACTTCTCCAACTATCAAAACGAGGATGATTTGATATTTAAATGGTACATGAAACCACTACCACCAGCCTTCTTAATATCAAGACACATAACCATAAGATCCTCCATCATTCTAAAGAATTTACAAACTATTGAAAAATATTCCATCTAACCCAATTCTTATTTTATCAGCCACTACATTAAATTTCTTTAGGGTGTAAGATATGTTGAATTCATAGTCATTCAATAAATATATACACCTCAATTGATATAGATTAAAATACCAATAAGTGAACATATATCCAAATATTTTGTATTATTAGAATAATAAAAAGAAATTTTTAATGATGTAATGCTACTTCAACCTCATAGAAAAAACTACTACCACCAAAAATAAATAAAAGGTGGAATAATTGTACGATTGGGTATATAAATATCTATAACCATATGTTGTCATCATTATATACTACCTGAAGAAACAACCCAAATTAATATATGTGGAATCATCAAAAACATTGAAAACAAGTCCCTCCTCTATAATCCGAAGAGAAGGATCACTGATAACATTCCCCAAAGTGTAGACAAAAGTAACCTGAAATAGATCAGTACATAATAAAGACTCAAAATTTATGTTCAATAAAATAAATTTGGTTACAGTTGAAGGTAAATAACATAAATACATTCACTAATAGCATGTGATACCAAGTATAGTATAATCCCCTAAAATATGTTTTTTGTTATCAAAGAAACAACTGACTAGATAATTTAGGGATCCAGAGCTACTTCTTTTTGAGACAGCACATGCCCCATAAATTAACCTAATGCATCCAAAACATACAGTTGAAATATTTCTCATAAAGAATATGATACCAAAGTACATAAAAAATAATCCTAATTTTCTCAACTCAATCCTCCTATGACATGGAGTACACTTAAATATAATCGATAAAAACTACAATGCGATGAACCAATAACTCATTTGATGTATAGTTAATTAGTCCAATGAAAATATATGGGGCATTCATATGACAAAATGACATAACAACAATCTTAATGTTCCTATAACAACATCTAAAGGTTATATTTGGGATTTCATCCTAGTTCATCTTCATTTGATGATACCTTTACCAAAGTTAATGAATTGAAAAATTACATTCTCCCATACATTGAATAAATAAATCACTTATCCTTTTATTAGGATAAATTTTATTTAAGATAACTTGATTATTCCAACCATAGTCTCTTCAAAAATACATACCACAATCTATTTTCTTCGTGAACCACACCAGAGAACACCGTCAATACACAATATTTAAATATTAAACCCTTTTACATGAGATTTTTTATATGATCCCACAACTATTATATCTCAAAATATTCTATCTAATAATGATCCATCACAATTAAAGAGGAAAAAATAAACCACTCTATTATGAACTCGATATAAAATTAAGGGGTATCATAACAACTAGTTAAGGAAAAAATATAAAAATTCATTGATAACACTTGGGAACACCACCACCTACACCATTAAACAACACATAAATAAATATTCTATATGAAGAATACTAGGCTATTTATTCCCATGATCCATATGATTATCTTTTCCACCAATTAAAAGAAGGCACAAAATTTCTATATTATAGAAAGTAACTCTCCTATATAATAAGTAGACAGTTTCACATATATAATACAAAAAATTTGCGAATTAATGATATCAAAATAATATATCTATAATAAGAATAAATAAACCAATAATTGATGCTTCCCTATCATCATAACACTTCCCCAAAGCATATCAAGCAGACTCAACTGACCTCCAATTGGTGTAGTCAACACCACAGGAATTGGAAAACTCTCCAGCTCAATTTATAAGAAATAGTCCAAGGATGGTGAAATAAATATTTTGATTATATATTAAGAAAAAAAAATCACTGTTGAATATATATATAGATGGTACCTTGAATAATATCTATCTCACCTAGTGCTATTATCTTCATGGAATTCAACTTACCATGACCAACTCTGTTTTCTTTTCTTACCATACTAGCCAAAACCTATAAAACTACGCATGGAGTTATTACCCTTAGGATGAGGAACATTATAAAGATAAAATTTATCTACTTTATCTCTGCATATATAATCAAAATCCTAATTATAATTTAATTGATATTTTCTCCAAGGGAACTATTGATGAGGAAGAAATGAGATCTAACCCCCAATAATAACCAACCACTAAAATAGGTGGTGACCACAACATATATGAGACAGTAAAAAAGTCATAAATCCCATGGAGGATTCATGAGTTCAACTAGATCATGATAAGTTGGAATAAAACTATGAAGGATTACTCCCCACCGATCAACACCGTGACATCCCCAATATTCAAGATCTACCCACAACAAATTTTTTCCATGGGTAGCTATGATGTCTCCCATCCAGAGAAGATATTAAAAATGAATGAATCTTATAGATCCATTTACCTTTATACTCACATCCATATATATAGGACACCTAAAGTGGTAAATTTCATATTGAATATTTTGGTGTAATACCTAATATAAATCTCAATCTACTCCCAATTCAATTGGAAAAGATCTGATGTAATGGAATAGAGATTCTTAAATGTGATCCCATGATTCCACAATCGTATGATCACATGCTTGAAGGATATTAACTCCCTATTCTTATATCCATCCTCATTGATGAAATAAAATTTCCATGAAACTACCCATATAAATAATCCCGTGAAACCTCTACTATTTAAATTCTCTAAAGAATTAGATCATTATTTGTACATAACTGCTACTATCTAACTAATTTCTAGAGGGACTCAATATTCTACCCCAACATATATCAAAATAAAGGAATCATTAATTCCTCTTACTAAAATTCCATCAATAAATCTGATATTATTCCCTCTTACTTTACTACGCATAGATAATGGAACTCACATAATGTCTCCCCCTAACACTCATCCACCTGAGTTGCGTAATGCATAATTTGGTTAACCAGATCATCCCATCATATCTCATCAAATTATACAACATATAGATAATGGATAATATCTATTTATTATATAAAAATGGAACTCATATGTTTGGTATCACTGAATAAATTTTTGTTCATTTAATTGTATTTATTTTAATTTCATAAAAAACGCAAGTTTAACACAAGATTAAAAATAATGATTGATATACCTCTACAAGGTATCTAACATACAGAAATTATTACCTCCTCTAGGGTGTTCATTAGGATTAGGGTCCTTATGTTTTACAATTATAGTACCTAACCACTCATTTCATAGCTTATTTCTCTTGATACATCACACACAATGTTTTAATAATATTATTTCACCACCAAACCCTTGAAATACTCACCAATTCTTAATAATATTTTTAGTATTAACTATTATCCATATATTTGACCACATATTTTCATGAGTCTAACTTTGTGAAAATTTATCTAGGCCTACAATGAAGACTAGGGTGACCCATATAACCGACATACAATATGAAATAGTTTTGCGATAGATTTCATATATCACAAAAATGGGAGGAATTAAACCTATAATCCCAATAATATATAAATAACCCAATGGAATTATTGACAAAATTTATTTATTATCTACCATTTATGCAGATAAGTAATATTTATAGAGGATTTTTATGATATATTTGATTATTTTTGAGAAACTATTAGGATTTTAAAATTATAATTCACCTAACATAATCATGAAAAAATTATGATCTTAATAATAAGGATTTTTTAAATTCACATGAAATTTCAGGATTACTTTTTTAGATAATTGTAAAAAAATCAAACATATCAAACCCTTATAAAACAATATTTATACTTTTAGTCGATATCCATTATATTCCCCAATAATATAGGATTCTTAAATTAAAACTCCAATTTCATTCAAAACTCATTATCTTTTTTAAATATGATTACCCAATGTGAAAATATTGAAATTTTTATAGCTCCTACTAAAACATTAACTTTTTGAAAAACATATTAAAATATGGTATGATCAAAAAAATATTACTAAGTGATATAAAAAAATAAACTCATTATTCCATTATGAAAATCATATAATCCCATAAGAAATTATTCCAGTATACATAATAATCATTGGTAGAGAATATTGTTTTCCATAATCATGAAAAAAGATTAATTTCCAAATAATTATTTTTAAAATAAATCATAATAAATATTAAATGGAAAAAATTATAAGGGGTGTTTATTGTAAAATAGTGGTACTCAAGAAAAAATTTTATTTAAAAAGTTCCTTTTCACCCTGAAAAAATGGAATAAAATTTACTATAAACTTTATATCATAAAAAACATTTGAAATCAACAAAATAACCTGAAAATTCATTTACAATAATTATATTTTCATGTTAACACCTTTAAAATTAATCACCATATTAGTCTTACAATCACTTTCACAAGTACTCTTACAAATGGAATAACATACTTAGTTAATTCCAACTTATATTCCTCATAGAATAAAATCATTACACAATGCATTAGAGATCCATATGAGGACCACATATAATCCTAAAAAATATAAGATGAAAAAAACATATATTAAAACATATATGTTTGTATTTAAATTATAAAATCTCATACATTATTCTATTTAAATCATATCAAAAATACTGTTTTGGCATCATAAACGAAGAAGGATAAAATAATTTTTCCTTGAAAACAGTCAAAATGAAAATTTCCCCAATGAGTGAGAGTTGATTTTTTATTTGAAATAACATGAACGATTCATAGTAATATTCTTAAATGATAATATTGATGATTAATCATAATTAATATCATGTTTTATATGCAAAAAATATACTTCTTCCTAACTTTTGTAAAAATGTAAAAAATTAATTTTTTTGGAGATCATTTGAAAGAATTATTTATAAAATTTCATGAAAATGTAAAATATGGTTTAAAATTACTATGAACATAAATTATATTATATTAATATATAATTGAATCATTTAAAAAAATGGATGAAAAATATAAGAAAAAAATTAATACTTTTAAATAAAGGTTTTAATGTATAATTTTGTTTATTGAGTATAACTCACCGCTAATGTACTTTAATTACCTTATAATATAATTATGTTAATTATTTACTTGATTAATAAAAAAAGCATCTGTATTAAACTATTATTATCACTTTTATTTCATTTTTTCAATTCCTTATTTAGTTATTAGACTAGTTTAGTTCATGTTAGATGTTTTGAGAATGCGTGGGTTTTAACAGAAAAATAATTTTTTTGGGATTGAACATGGTAAAATGAATCATTATTATATAGTATAATGAATATTAATCTTCAAATAATTTTCATTTTGATATATTAAATATAATTTTAGAGCCATCCATTGAAGGAAAATTTTAAAAATGAATCACATCTCTTTGAGGAGGTGGTAGTCCAAACATACACATGAGCGACATTATCATTTTCCAAAAAATGGAACGTTGTGATGAAAAGTATTATATAGTATTTTTAAAATATTTATTATCTCATGAATTTTAAATATATTTATCAAATATATAATAATAAATTTCATTGTCATGTGGTAATGTAAAACAAAACCATTTTCATTGTGGATGTTGTAGTCCATAGGAACTCATAAGAGATATTTTATTTTACTATAAAATGAAATAGGAGATGAAAAAGTGTTATACAATAACTAAATATAATTTATGTATATGGAATTCACTGATTTTTTATTTCATCTTGGATATATTATATTTTAAGGATTTAGACTAAAAATGGAACATGATACACATAATTAATAATTATAAATATTCTTTGTAAAAGCTCCATTGGATTAAACATTAATCATTTTTAGGGTGGTATTTTAGTGATAATTAAACCTCTATGGAATGGATATAGATGTAAAAAGGTATTATTTTATGTATTCTTGAGTTAAATTTATCATTGTATGCATATAAGAGAGGTATATGAGTTCCCATATTTATTTGAGGCGAGTGAAACACTTTTATTTTTCCAATGTTTTTAAATAATATAAATTATTATTATTGGGAAATTGGATGGAAATATATAGAATTTATAATAGAATATGACATGGGTTTAAATAATCTCTAATAACAAAATTTTTATTAATATATTTCTGACATTATCACTCCTCTTTAACTATAATTAACATGTTATACCCATTACTGTGGTGACAACCATTTTACCATGATTTCAATCCATTAAGGGTAAATGAAATTGAAATAATTAATAAATTTTAACATTTAAATTATAAATGTTAAATAATATTTTTAGGATTCAATTTATTGATGCTTCAAAAATTACATTTAATATATGTTCACCAAATTCAATGATAAACTGTTTTTATGAAAAATGTGTTTTAAGCCTTAAAAGGAATTTATACCAAACTAATGCATTATAATTATTATGATTAAAATAATTTGATTATTTTTATTCAAATGGAAGTAATTTTACTTTTTAGTAAATCAAAAATATAATGGAACTTTTTGAATACTTGAAAATAAATGAACATTTTTATAAAAATAGGAAATTTTCATTTTTCACCAAAAATACTCCTTTTCCCCTAAAAATTACTGAAAATTTATCCAAATAGATACTTGACATAAATTTATCAAAAAATATTCCTATTTTATAAAATTTTATTTTATAGAATTTACATATTTAACTTTTAAAAAAATTAATATAATACATTGAAAACAGATAAAATAGAATATATTTTTTTATTTTTATTAAAAACCCATCTAACATTATAATAATAATTAACATGAACCCATAAAACAAAATCATGAATATTAATATGAAATGAAATACATTTATTATTTAAAATAACTTGGTTTTCATATTATTCAATCCTTAGAATTTTCACCCTTGAAATTTTATTCATCACCTAGATAGGTTGGTATATCTTTCCATCATAGAAATTTTAGGTTCCCTTGCCACTACTCCATAATATAGTTTTTCCAAAAAACAATAACTAGGTGAGTTACTTTATTCTGTAAAACTAGATATCTATCTTCTATAAAATGATATTTATTTTCCTCATTGGAGTGTTTATCTTCCTCCCATACCACCTTAAAGACTAAAAAATAGATTCATCAGGTACTTATTTATTTACCTATGAGGCAGAAAACATAATATCAACATGAGATAAGAAAACAGGTAAGGCTTCCCACCAAGAAAATGATCCAAATTTATTTCAAATTTTATACGGACTAATAAACCGTGGGACTAAATTTTCTTTATCTATAAAATTCATTACACTATTACAAGGATATATTTTAAGAAATACAAGACCACGTACCTCAAACAAATTATCTTTCCTCTTATTATTAGCATAACTATTCATCCTACATAAAACTACCCTAAAATACTACTGAATCATATTTACCATCTCAACCATTTATTCTCTGAGTTCTAGTACCTAGAAAATCATCATACTAACTTTATCCCAACATGGTGGATTCCAACACCCCATTGAAAAGAATTCCCTAAAAGGATCCATTTTTATATTATAATGAAAAAAGTTATTATAAGCGAATTCCACTAAATAGAGATGATGATCCCAACTTCCCTGATAATCCAATGACAAAACATGAATCATATCATCTAATTTGATAAATTTTCCAATTTATTTTCCATCACATTAATAATGAAATTATTATAGAAATTTAATTTAGTTCCTAATGAATTTGGATATACTTTTTAGAATTTTTATGTCATTTAGGGATGAATATAAGATAAAATTTAGAAAGGGACTACATATAATATAAATATATATTTAAGGTAAATTATATAAATTTTATCCTGAAGCATAATATATAAAATAGGTATAAAATTATTTTATTTATTGAAAATATCAATAATAAACCAAATAACATTTTTACCTCAATATGTATTTTTTAATTACACAATAAATCTATGGATATATTCTCCCATTTCCATTCAGCAACTGGAAAATCCTGAAGCATCCCACGAGGTAGTTGTCACTCAACATTAACCAATTGAAAATTCATACATATCATGGTAAAATTAATAATGTAATTATTTATTACTTCCCACTAATAATATTCCATAAGGTCAATGTATATCTTAGTAATGATAGGATGAACTAAAAATGGAGAACTATGAACTTCATTCAACTATAACTTCTTATCATATGGATCACATGACTTATATGACCTATTTACAAATATCATAAAACTTTATTTGTCCAAATTAAACCCATGAAACATACCCTTACTAATAAATATCACTATTTCTTAAAATCTTCAATCTACATTATAATCATTCATATTATTCCTAGTAATGAACACTAAACTAACACCGAGAACAAAATAAAAAGAGGCCATTCTTTCATAATTAATAGTATTACATTCATCAAATAATTTACTAAAGGATCAAATTCCAAAAATATATTTTTAAATCATACATTTTCATTTCACCTCAAGGCATAAAATACTTATTTTCATTACATAGATGATATTTAATCGTGAAATCAAGATCAATTTATCATGTCAAACCATCTTCTATACGAGATGCTCAAATATTATTGAGTAAATATACACTTTTATGTTTTCTGATCAATATGTATATTACATTTTAACATAAAAACCTATGTGTCTAGATTTAAATAAAAAAATACTATAGCTAGTTGAAGATCACACATCTAGTATTTCTGTTAATGGATTTCAATTTTAATAATGTATATGTGATTACCTGGTTATCTTTCAGTAAGTCACAACCATTTCTGTTCAAATATGAATAACTATAAAAAACTCATCATTTCTATATGGAACAAATAACATTGAATCATTAACCATTCATCATTTAAATTTCTCAAAAACCATCATTATATTCGATTTTACTATTGAATTTAACTACTTTTCATGTTAACATAGTTATTTAATCAGATAACTTGGAATTGTTTTCCAAATACATCAAGAAGAACTGGATAATCCATGAAACCTTTAAAATCTATTGAAATTTTTAGGTCTTAGAGAATAATCCATCACCTTATATTTAGAAAGATCAACCGTTACATCATATTTGGAAATAATATACTCGATGATAGAAATATATTGTAACCAAAATTCATATTTTCCATATTTTCCATGCATCTTTTATTATTTTTCATATTAAAAAAATCCTTATAAAGTATCATATTAATCATAAATTGTAGATCATATCATAATGTATTCAAGAAACCTATCCCAAAATTTATCCAAAAACTCACAAAAACTATATTCAAAAGATTCATGAATATAATAGGTATATTCGTAAACCTGTATGGAAAAACCAAATACTCATAATGACCATACCTAAAATGAAATGAAATCATCAGAATGCATTCCTAATTTACTTTTATCTGATTATACCTTGAGAAAATATCAACATATAAACAAATACCATATTCCATGAAGCTTTCACCACTTCATTTGATAGTCTTTTTTTGTGTTCGTCACAAATGACATTTCCACACCACTGTGCTTACAATATAGATGATTCCTATCATTCATGATTTAATTTATACATCTATCTACATAATGGCTCATAACATTTTATTAAAAACATATCATTACATGAATATAAAATCTAGTATTAACATTACCTTGATATCTTTCACTGAATTTATAATTCATGTTTCCAATAATTCCACCATGATAACACTTTATATATTTCAAAAGAAACTCCCCATGATGATTAATTCCATATTTGTTACAAGTGGTAAATTTATACCTCTTACCATAATATTTATTTTCCATATTTTTCCCATTTCATTCCACATGGACTTCTTCGTATCATTATTATTGTGAAAGTAAATAAACTCAATCTAAACCATCTCAACACTCCATACAACTTTGTTATATAATTTAAATTTACTAGTGTCTAATTCCATTTTTATAAACAATTTGAATAAAATGCATAAAATTATAATCTATTATCTTGGTATATAATAAATTTTGTGCATACCCAGCCAATCTTGTAAAATTGGCCCCATAGGAAGCAACTGAGTCCTCATCATTTTCATGAGATCCAAAAACATTCATTTCCATCCTATATGAAATAGCCCTTGGAAAATAATTCTGTATAAAAAAACAAAAAAAATCAACCAATCCATTGAATTAATATCATATTTTATAGTGAATTTCTTAACCAATGACCACCATTGATTGAATATACCCTCAAAATGATAAATGTAAATAATTATTTTTGATGCTCAAAATATCTAAAAATATCGACTATCTTTTCAAGAGCATTGATATAACCTTCATCTACAACTAGATCATATGTTCCACTAAAATAAAGAGGGAAATTTTTATTGAAAATATCAAATATTGAATAATTATTATGTTATTAATATCATATATATTCATTTAATCAATCATAATACGTTGCTTCATTTTTTGGTGATGAAAATACACGTCACTTTATGGTGGTGGTGTTCTAAACAAAAGCACCAGAAAAGTTTCCATTTATTATAAGATTGAAAAAAAGATAATAAATAATTGTACGATAATATTAATAAATTTTTATTATATATAAGATACTTTATTTATTATACTGCTATGATTAAAGAATATTTTATGTAGGTAAAAAGGAAATAAAAATAAAATACTTAGTTTAGAATTATACTAATTATTTGAAAAAACAATTTTATTAAACCATAAAAATTATTAGATTGCTTCCATGGACACACTATGACATATATCATATATATACATATTTTGGGTAGGTAGTTGGATAGGTATTGGTTGAAATTAATGGCTCAAAGTATACGAATAAGAGAGGATAAGGGGTTCCCTCTTAAAAGTGAGGGGAGTGAAAATTAGGCAAAATCGAAAAATTATAAAATAAATTTAAAATCATCTTCATTTTAAATATTCAATAAATTGTTAAAATTTGAAATATAAAATGAAAAAGGTCAAAATAATCTCATTTTAACCTTAATAAACCAATTTTACCCATTACTATGGTGATTTTTTTACTAATGATATTATTCATTATGACTAAAAACAAAAATAACCTCATTAGTAAAAATAAATATTCTGATTCATAACCTGAAATCCATTTTTCAAGATCTGGTGTTTAATATTTTTGTAAATTACTTTTAATATATTTATGTAAAACGGACCAAAAAATTGTTTTTAAAAGAATTATGTTTTAATCCTAAAACATATTAATACCAAAATCAAGGGTAATATTGATTAAAATGTAATTAATTATATTATATATTTTAATATACGATGAATGTTACATTAAAACCAATCTAAAATAGAATTTTACTGTTTTACATACTTGATAAGAAATAAAAATCTATAGAAATCAGTATATTTCACTATTACTAAATTAATCAATCATTTTAGGGAAATCCAAAAAATTCACCCTAATATAAATTTGAAATAATCATATAAAAAATAAATCCATTTTATAAAATTAAATTTCTAAAATTTTGAAATTTAACATTCGAATAAAACATTATAATTCAAGGAAACACTTTATTTAGAATAATGAAATTTCATTTCTGATCAGAAAAATCATATAAACTTTATTATCAAGAATGTGAATATATAAAATAAAATCAGGAATATTAATAAATCATGAAATTCATTTGTAATTAATATTACTTCGGTTTCTACAAAAGTAATTTTTAAATGGTTTTGGGGAATTGTTTTTTTATTATGAGATAAAAAATTATAGAAAAAATAGGAATAGTAAACATTTATAAATCTCATTCTAGAACTAATGTTGAAGTTTAAAAAAGGAATGAGACCATGAGAGTCATTTTATAATTTCTGTAAGTTTAATTATAACTCATAATAAATTAATTCAACTTAATTTAAAATTATAAGATACATTATAAGAATTTGTAAGGGTGACTAATTAAAAATTATATTTTTATTTTCTAGATGATTCTTTAAGGAAAAAAGGTAGCCACATACAACATGTGATATGTTTTTTTATAAGGATCGTAAAACTAATTTGAACTTCGAAACCCAACACCAAACTCAAGGAGGCCTCGATCTGAGATTCACTATTTCAATTAGTGTCACATTGCTTCCATCTGCCATCATCACCAAGGTATGCCTCTACTTTCGACAACATCTACATCGACATTGTATAATAGCTGATGATCGAAGGGAACAAAACATAAATGAAAAAAACTAGTAGTTAACATGCAATTTGTAATGATCATCTGAAAACTATAAGTTATATTCATTCAATTTTATTAGATTCATTTATAAATTGATTTTTGATTGTATTTAATAATGGAATCAATACTCTTGATAATAATAAGATTTATTGAAATGTCATAAGATTAAAAGAAATTTCAATGAAATATTCACTATAATGAAATATTATTCATAATTAAAATTGTAAAATATATGGTATCCCAAATATTTTATAAGAGTCATTTACTATTATGATACATAATTTTTTATTTAAAAATTTGAAAAAGGAATTAAATAACCGTATTCTTCATATGAGCCAATTTTTTGAAAATTGATATTTATAATGTTTAGATACTTAGTGAACTTCTTAGGGAGAGGATTAATTTTCAATGGATACTTTTGGAAGATTAATGGGATGATTATTTGGTGTTTTAAAATTAAAAAATTTTCATGATTAATAATCACGCTATGATTCATGTTGTTTTTTTGGTGAAATTAAAAGAGGTAATCACTAATTGAATGTTTTTTTAATTTTCAATTAAAAATATTTGAAAATTAGAAATAATCAAAACTTGTAGAATTTTTAGGGATTTTATTTTATTTTTTACCTAGTTGAATGTGAATTTATGTAAAAAATGAGTAAATATATAGTTATGAAATTTCGTATGAGAATCTTAAGGAATAAGAATACGTGAATCGTTGAATTAGGAAGAATATAGAATATCATCAACTATAATTTCGTTTATAAATATTGTAATATTTTAGGAGAAATCCTATATAATACAGTTAACAAAAATTAAGATACCACTATATTTTATAAATTTATGTATGTTTATATTATTATTGAAATTCATGACTAATGAGATTATTGATGAGAACATAATTTCATGCATATGAAGAGATGAATTATAGTATAAGAGGAAGAAGCGATGATACTATGTATTCATAACTATGAATAAAATCTATAAGGCCCATGTTTTAAATGATTTTAGATTATGATGTACAATTTTTGTGATTAATAAGTAGTTAGAAAGGGATAATTATTTATTCAATGCTAAATATATTATTTTTATTTTCTTGAAGATTTTAAAATATATTGATTAAATTTATTTTAAATATATAGAAGAATATCATCATCATTTTCTAAAGAAACTCTAAATCTGAATTTATATTAGTCACCTTATTCGAAAATACATGTAATAAAGTGGGATTTAGTTTACTTTTTTGGAATTAATTGTGTGTGTTAGAAACACTGATAGGGTAGAAGATGATAAATCCATATAATATTAAAAATTTTGACTGCTTGTATTTTTAAATCTAAGAGATGATATCAATATGATCACAACATAGAGTAGGTACCGTAATTTCGGATGAACCATATAGAAATCATGTGTGGCATGTATTGAATTATTTTCCCTTTCAATTCATTCAGTATATGATTTAAATTATATTGGATAAGATCTTAATTGATCAAATTAGTATATTTATAAGAGAGATATTATAAAATAAGTGAAACTGATTCAACCCCCGTCTCAGTCATATAACCTATTCATTGGTAATTTAAAATTGTATTAATGTATATCACGTTATATCTAATTGATCAATATTATATTGGTGATAATGATTTTAAATTTATTTAATTATTGATGGATTAAAAAAATGTATAGAAAGAATTTTCTTGGTTTAAATAATAAGAGGATTCTATATCTACTATCAATAATACTGGAATTTATTTATCCAACAACAAAAAAATTTCCACTAACTAGGAGATATAGTCCGATGTATTTTTCATACAAGATAAATCTATATATTAATGTAAAAACGAAATACTAAACTTATTTCCTTTTCAGAGAAATATTACAGAAATGTAATGTAAATTCAGAACACTAAATAGATCCAGTGTAAAATAAAAAACAAATTCAATTAGAATTTGGATTATAATGATGAAAATCTATATATATTTATAGGAATTTTTAATAAGTTGAGATGGATGATAAAGAAACCCTTGATTAAAACTGCTCAAGAGTTAATAAAATATTCAGTAATTTCATTGTCTATGGAGAAAAACTATAATACTCTATTATTTCCATAAATTTGATAAAAAAATCTAAATTGGATTCATAAAAAAATTTCTAAATTAAAATATAGAGAATAAATAAATATTAATGAATTAAAAAATGATTGTTTCTTATAATATGATATATATATTAAATTTAAGAAGAAGATCAAAGAAGGGGTAACTTTTGGATCCATGAGAAAACAAAAATAATAATAATGAAAAGGATGATTCCTCTATGGAATCTAAAGATGAATAATAAATAGATTATTATCATAATATAATTATGGATATAATTATTAATAGATTGATAAACGTCAAGGGGGAGAAAAAAATGGAAAACCCGACTGAATTTTATTAAATACAAAGTATTTAGACACTTTGTAATAAATTATTTATTAAACAAAAGTGTTAAATGTGTGGATGAAGAGAATGAAGAAAATAATTTTATTAATAAATGAATTAATATATTAGGGGAAGTTAAAAAATTTACTAAAAACTTGGATAGGTTTACAATAATTAAAATAATAATATTGATAAGTTAAAAGGAGGAGGATCACACAACTTCAAGCAGTCACTCTAGATAATAGATTTTTGAAAAATTCAAAAATTTGACTTTGTATGTGGTGATACATTAATAAATCTAAAGATTTAATGTCAAATAATTTTCTATAATATATTTTAAACATATGAAGAAGGCTGCTCTTTAATATTTTCTTGAGAATAATAGAAAGATTAAGGAGATATTATTTCTGAATAAAGGTGATTGAAAAAATAATGTAATAAAAAAAAATTTCAAAAGGGAAGTTAGTTTCACTAATCAAATTAAAGAATCTTATGATGCTTTATTCTAAGAAATAATTTTTTAGAAATTCCCCGAAGAATAAATATATCTAAATTAAGAAGAGTTTAATTATACTTAATAATTTTCATTGAAGTTTAAAATAATTTAAATTATGTTTCTTATGATTTCATCATGGAATTGGAAGTCAAAAATGAAACATTTCATGATTTTTGACAATCATACCACTAAAATAGATGTTAACCTAATCCAATTGAAATGAAATTAAAATATATTTTTACCAATAGTTTGGGTTCTAATTTCAAAATTGCGAATTTTTTCGACAAGAATATTATAAAAACTCATATATATCATGGTAGAAAAATATTATCTCAAGAATAATCACGTTTCTATGAAAAATAAAATCTCAATACCTATCTTGATAACAATAACAATTTTTGGAACAAAATTATTATCAATATGAATGAATAATCATCAAAATTTATTGCTAATTATGTGGAATTTATAAGAAAAAATATTAGTCATGCTAGTTTAATAAGTCTTTTTAATATAGTAGGAATGAATCATCGTGGATCAATACTAAAAGGAACTGAAATAAATCTATGATGATAAACTTTTTTTTACATGTTTATAATAAATCAGAAATATTGGATAGTCAAAATTAATTTGATTGTTTGGAATAAACATGTGGATGTTTTGGAAAATATTTTCATTGTTCTGAAGAATATACGAATAATCACCCATTTTCAATTTCATATTCTAATAATTGAATGATAGTTTAGAAAAGAAAAGAATAAAACACTCTCCTTCTTAAGGTTTCTCTGAAATATTTTAAAATAATTAAATCATATATTATTGATTTTAGGTGTTCCTCTTACATGGATCATGATATAAATATCATGAATAATTCTGAATAGACTGAAATAGGGAAAGTTACATTTATAAAGAATATTTCTTTAAATAGTAGAGGATTTGGAAGAACTAAAATTTTGGTCTCAAAAAAATATTATGATGTTTTTTTATTATAAGGATTAAAAATAATATAATTTATGTGAGAATTTTTTTGATAATATAATTAAGGATAATTTTAATAAAAACATAAGTGATATTAAGAACACAATGGATGGATGGATTGCCACTCATGGAAAAATTCCAAGTGAAAATCTATTGCATATTGGCGATCCTTCCAATTCATGTTATTTGAGTACCATGGGTGAAAAAAATTTATGGAACAAATAGTTGAAAATATTGTTTAAATATATACTATTAAAATATAAAATTAGGATTTGGTATGATAATAACACCAACTAAATATAGAAATATATTTTCTATGAAAATTTTCGGAAGGGAAAAATTTATATAGTAATTTATAAAATATCGGAGAGTCAATCTACTTAATCACATTAGATTGTTTATAAAACATTTTCCGGAAATATAATAAAAATTTATTCTCTAGGTGATTTTTATTTTATTATATTCAATGATGATTTATACAAAAAATACAATGTCATGCTTATGAATAATAAGTTTGAAGCATTGTATATGTTGAATATTTTTAAAAGATAGTTTAAATAATACCTAAGATTCTATATAAAAAATTTATTATCTAGTTATGGTATGAAATATAGTTTTAATTAATTTAAATTTTATCTTTAAAATAATGAAATAATGTTCCAAAATATTGAACCCTTAACTTACCAACAAAATAGAATAATAGAAAGGAAAAATAAAATATAAATTGAAATTGGAAGAACTATATTTTTTAAAATTAAACTAAAAATTATAGTGTAATGAAGAATTTTATACTACTATAAATGTAAATAATATATGTTTCCTGAGTCCCATTTTAAACATGACACCATATGATATTTTTTAGAAAAATATTCATACATTGATTTACATCAATGTTTAAGGTAGTCCTTGTTACATGAAAATCAATAACACAAATCTATGAAAATTTGAAGAAACTGTTGAAGAAGGAATCTTCAGGTGATACATATAAAAACTAATAAGATACATATAACAGTAAAATATGTTTCATACGTTTTTTTATTATTTTACTATGAATATAATTGAAAATAATCCCAGCATATATATCACAAAAAAATGGATTTTAAGAAAACTTATGGTGTTAGAGATGATATTTCTTGTAAATAAAATAATGAAGATACTCTAAATGAAGAGTTTCTATTGATGGTGACTCAGATGAATATATAGAATAATGATGCATCTAATAGGGATATTTAATTAATAAATTAATATTTTAATAAATATACTGACCAATAAAATATTATTTTATGTTTGAAATAACTTGTATATTCAAGAAGATGAATGAAAATTAAGAATCAGACAGCTCTTATTTCATAGATTATAAAATATATACTTTCAAAAACAATTCATCATGAGGTTTGGATGAAATATATTAATGAATATGTTTATTAGATATAGAATAACTCTATTTGATATCTTGTGCATAAACATAATGGGAAAACATTTATTGGTGCCATGTGGGTATTAGGAAACAAACTAAACTAAAAGGGTGATGTTTATGGGAATAAATCCAAATTTGTATGTATAGGGTATTCCAAGATGGAAGAGATTGACTTTAAAGAGACTTTTTTATTAGTTTAAATACTTGAATCAATTTTTATTTCTCTTTTAATTTTACTTTTTGGACACTATAATGTTTATCAAATGGATGTGAATCTTATATTTATAATTGAGACCTTAAATAAGATATTTTTATTTGAAAAACTAATGGGTTTATTCTTAATAATGACAAAAACAAGTTATACAGGAAGAGGAGGGAGCTATATGCGATTGGAAAGAACCCTATATCCTAGAATTCTAAATTTGATATCTTTTTGAGGGAAATGAGGTTTAATAATGAAAAGGATAGTAATAATTTGAATGTGAAATACACATCCACATGTACAATTATTTGTATTGTTTTTATTGGGGGAATAATTCTAAAAACTGACATATATAATTTTAGTGGGGATATTTCAAACAAAATGATAATTCATTTTGAGATTTCCATGTAGGGTGAAGTGATATACTTTTGGGTATTTTAGATTTAAAAAAGTATGTAATATATTAATAACCAATAAAAAAATTCCCATAATAGTTGAAATTTTTTTAGAAGAATTATTATAAATAAGTATCAAGAAACACATAATTTGGAAAAATATTGATCGATGATGAATTAGAAAGAAATTTTTATTAGAAAAACATCACAAGAATAATTGGAAGTCCAATTTATCAAAAAACATCATGGAAAATCATATTATATTAAATAAATCACTGTAAAATAAATCTGTGTGATCTTATGGAGTCTCCTAAGATGAAAGGACAAATTATTTTCATATTTGATAAGGCTAAACTGAGTTATGTTATGCATAAATAATTATAATAAAAATGACTCTATTAGGTTTTAAGGATGAAAAATAAGATATGTATTGAAATAATATAATGTTTTAATTAAGGGAAACTTTGTTTTTTTGATTAAATATATGTGAGTTGATTTAATATGAATTTTATTTAGTTAAATTGAGCATAAATGATGCAGAATATTTAGCTACCACACATGCCTATAAAAAAATACAGTTGGTGAAAGTGAAGTTATAATACATGAAAGTAGAAGTTATGAAGCCATTGATAATTTATTTTAATAAAAAACCTACCATTTATATATCCATGATTATGTTACAAAATTTTACATGAAATAATATTGATATAAAATACCTTTTCATTATTGAAAAGGTAGATAATGAAAATGTGAGGCTGTAATCAATATCAAGAAATACAACACTATATATTTGTTTGCAAAATAAATTATATAAGAGTGAATTATTGATTTGAGGCTGAAACATCATCTTCAACATTCCCCAATCACTCGAGGATGTCTGGGTGTACCATAATAATTATTTGGAACTTATTAACAAGGGTTGGTGGGGATGGGTGTAGTATAAATCGTTTTTTCTATTTTATAAATATTATATTGTGGTTATTATAAATAATATGAATAATGTTTAATGGGATTTTGCATTGATGGGGATAATATCTATGTAACTTAGTTTAAAATAACCTCTCTCTAAGAAATTTAATTCATTTAAAAACATATCCACATCCATTAGTTTAGTGTTTAAACACATCTATTGACTAGAATGATGTGATTTGATGCCTCATGGTGTGAGTTTTTTATATTGAAAATGTATTTTTAATGTTGATAATATGTCTACAGAGGGATATTGAACAACCCAATGATATTTTGGATGTGTTTTATTTTATTAAAAAAATTCATGAAAATAAATGGATGCTATTGATGATGTCACACTAAGGTGGTTCAATACTTTTTATAAAATAAGAGGCTGGTGGAATTGTTTTCTGAATAATTTAATGATTTTCTATATTAATTTTGAGTAGAAAAATTATAAATATGGAATGTTAAATACTCGATACTAGAATTTATTATATATCAAGATTTGATGATTGGTAAATGTATGAGATTAGATGAGTCAGTTGATATCCCTTATAAGAGTTACACTTTCTTAGATTAAATAATTCATCTATGTCTAAAATCATAATAGTTATTTTAATAATTAGTAAGCGTTATCTAAAAAACACAAGGTTTATTGAACAATTTTTATAAGATTAAATTTTAGATTCATATATAGAAGAGTTTATAAAATTTATGAATGTCCATGAGAGTCATAAGTGTAACAAAAAATCATAGGAGTCACTAAAATTTTATAAGATCCATTTTCTATTACAACATTATTTAGAGTGGTAAAAGGGAATTAATTGAGGTAAAAATATTTACAAAAAGTTATTTACTGTTACATGAAATAATTTTATTTCAAATAATTAAATATAGGTATTAACACTTCTAATGGTTTATAGGTTTCAAAATTTTAATATTGAAATTAGGTAATGGACGGCTAAATTTTTTTTTTGAGGTTGTGATGAATTTTTTTGAATATAATTTTAATAGTTATATGATATTATGATGTGTTTTTATGAAATTTATAATATTATAGGTTGAATAATAATTATATGACTCAAGATGGGTTTTTTTTGAGAAATTACATGAGTTGATAACTACTCAATTGTTCTTTAATTCTCAAATTAAAATATTTGAAAATGATAAATGATCACAGTTGCAAGAATTTGGATGGTTTTAATTAGTTTTGTAGTCGGATTAATAGGAGTTTACTAAAAATGATCAAATGGGATTTCATGGAAATCATGTTGATAATCATATAGAATAAACTCACATTAACGATTTAATAAGAAATATCTTATAATATAATGGAGTATAAATCAATTTTGGAAAATTTTAGGATCGTGGGAGAAAGACCACTTCATTAAGTAGAGGAAAATTGTGTTGGAACTAATTATTTTTAATTCAATTAAATATATATTTTTTATAAATGTTATATTAATTAAAATATTAGTTTCAACTAAGATGTATGGATGAGAAGAGAGGAATCATAGAGTAAGAAAATATAAATCTGATAATTGGTATGGGAAAAAATATTGAACTTCAGTATTAACTGATACATGATTATGAAGATGTTTTTTCAATTTTATATAAATGTTGAGAAAGTTCAACTGATATATGTTAAACATTAACACCAGAGGTTTATGTTCTTATATAGGTGATCATATACCAATTCTCTTTATTTTAAGGGCTAGGAGGAAGATCCTAATCTATTATTAAAGCAACTATAAATCTAAAGTCATTTAACTCATATTGTTCTAAAATTCTTATATACAAATGGGTGTCTCTTTAATTCATTGGGATACTATGTTCTTGTTTAGAAACACTAAAAGTGTAAATGATGATGCGTATCTAACCACTTGTAACTAGTGATTTATTATAGTGGAAAATTGTGACTTAGACTCAATCAAATAATATAATGGAATGCTTTCCCTCATTAGGACTAAAACATGTAAAAATTATGAGTTCAATGTGTTTTTTTGTTTCATGTTTCAATTAGGTATTGTTATGGTTTATATTTTACTAGATCGAATATTATTTATAATAATGTTATATTTCTATATAAGGAATTATAAAATTAATGATAGTAATTCACCCTCCTTCTTAGTGGTACAAACCATTCCTTGGTAAAAATATATATATTAAAAAAACTACCAATAAAAACTAAAATAAAAAATAAAAAATGTAACTTATATATGAATAAAAATTAATTATATAAAAAAGACTTCGAAATTAGAAATACCAAAATAATACCTTGATGGGGACTCTTTAGCAGCTCCCATCCAAAATCTAGTAATGTCCATCCCAGTCATTGAATCCATCCTTGAAACATATAAACTATATTTATATATAGAGGGGTGAGAATCCATGTGTACTCTGTTGGATCCTCTTCAAAACCTTCCTTTAAAATTTGGATGGAGTATATTGATTATTTGGTGAATAAACAACCTAACCAACATGACCCATTTCAATAAATCTTTTACCTAAACTTACAAAGGCTCCCTCACTATATAACTCATACAAATATAATAACAAAGCAATGAAAAATAAAAAAGGAGGCTCCTGATAAATAATTCCCCATTTGTTTGTCCATATCACACACAAATGAAAAAGGTTTTATGCCAATATCCCTTCAATATAACTATATATCTATATATCACATAAAAATAATAACCACTTCACCATCACATACCACATTCTATATCATACCAAATATCCCCAACTACACAATATATCCTCATAAAATCACATCATCATAACATAACTTCATCATTTTTCACACTCCAAATTCATTCTGTCACTTCCCATACATCACAACTTGAGACCATTATAGCTGATAGTGCAACAGGAAGGGAGAGTAGGAATGATTGAGTATTACTACATACTTTCCCTCACCAAACTATATATTGGGAAAAATCATGAATCCCAATTAAAGTGGGAATACGTAATTTTATCATTCATGATTTTGGTGTGTATAAAATCAAAATAAAAATAATATTTAGAAAAATTTAAAATAACCAATCCCTAGGGTTTACACCAAAAAACAGCACCATGGACCAAAAAATCACTATTATTTCACCACCATTAATTATCCACCAATCCCATCTAAAAACCCATCCCCACTTTTATATGAAATAATTCAATAAAAAATCATTATTTTCTTATTTAATAATAATTTTCATTCATGTCATGATTTACCGTGTTACTGGAAACATTACATTCAAATCCATATTTAATATAGAAAAAAATTCATTATTCAGTTACCATATTTAATCTATCCATTACATATTATTCCCACCCTCCGTAGTTGTAAGAAAAAAACCCTTTTAAAATATCTATCCAACACTCATCACCATATTCCTTATTACCAACCACATATTCCACTCATTTCGGAATCTAAATTATAGTCTCGAAGTACATTCCAATCACCACATAAACCACCACATAACATATTCCAAAACCCCAAATATATTATTGTTCTATTCACTTTTCACACCATTATACTTGAAAAATAATATCTCACCATTACTAGTATGTTAACAATAAAAACATACTATACTTATTAAAGAAATCAGTCACCACACTCACCACTCATTCTCTACCAATACCCTAATATCTACAATAATAATCCAAAACCAAGCCTACACTAACCAAAAAATGGAACAAAAATACCAGAAACTAACTAAATTAAATTTTAGAATCTAAAACACCTCCACAGTTCACATTTAAAACACGATTGAAGAGTAATTTAACATATCCTTCTCAGCAATCACTACCTTAATTTCAAATTCCACACAACCAGTTCATAATAATATCTTCTTGATTATCCTTTTATAAAATAAAATCCCCTAATTTAAATCTTAGAAACATCATGAATATCAAAAAAACACATGAAAATTAAAATAACATCATTAAGTAACCACCAATCAAGTAAAATATCTTGAAATCACAGAAACACATGAAAATCATTCTATTCCATTAATATTACTACAATAAATTTAGTAAATTCATTATGTTAATCATTAATATACACCCAAATAAAAAAAACATGCAATTTACAAAATTTATAGAAAATGTAGGATTGAATTATTAAATCACATACCTAAAGAAAATTTTCAGGGAATTCTACACAAGAACACGAAAAGTGAAATGATCATAAAGAAACAATTATTCATGGGAACACTTCATCATCCTAGATCATTGAAATTATAATTAAAAAACTAAAAAAACCAATAAAATAACGACAATCACCATCAATAATATTAATTGAATGAAGGAAAAATGGATATCCCAAAATTATGTAAGATAAACTCACCTTATAAATTTTTTTATCGAACCTATAATGAAATGAATAAAAAACCACCAACGAAGGCCCAGATATATCCCATGATGCACCTTTGATCTCCCATGATTCTGGGTGAATCAAAGGATATTAGAGAAATTCATTTCAATGTTTGAATTTATATCAAAATAGTGAATATAAGGAATCATAATGTGACAATCCATCATCAATTCATGATAGGTCCATAACAAAAAAATATTAAAAATACACTCTATGATCTACTCCACATCCATTTATCTAAAAATAAATCAATATTTTAATCTAATATAAATAAATGTAGAGTCATACACAAGAAAAATAGGGTAACAAAGTGTGCATGATCCTCTAGAACCAATCGAATCACAAAACGATCACCATTATTTAGAGACACCCAATAAGGTAGAACATGAAAACCCAACATCTAGGTATTAGGACATGAAATAAGTTTCCATTATTGGATTTCCATTCAATGAAGAATCAAGAAAAAACCCAAAAATCATACAGAAAATGTCATGATATCCTCACTACATAAAATATAAATCAGTAAAGTAAATTCATATGTTTTTAATATATAAACAAAAACTTCCTAAAAAAGTATGTTTTTTTAATCTAAATACACTCTTCAAAATATTCATTCCATGAAGATCACTGCTCACACCACAAACTAACATCCCCTAAATGTAATATAATTCCTATGTCTCAGGGAATAATCCCTTTAGTCCTGAGATATTTTTACATAATGACAGAAAAATTCCAGAAATAAGTCAAAAAATTACAAACTAACACAATATATGAAAAAAATACCCCTATTTCTAGAGAACGCTTCATGCCGAAACACATAATAAAAGTTAATGACATAATCCTAATATCTAAAATCTAATATAAAACCCCAAATAATTTCTTAAAATCTTTTTTGGACACCTCCAACACCCAATATATATGTGGGCCAAAATGTTCAAGGCTATTACATTATGGATAAAGATTAAAGGGAAGAGAACTTAATTTCATCAATAAATTTAATTGCGTAAATATTTTACTAATTAGTAAATTCTGTAATAGACACTTTTAATCTAGTTACTTAACATGTATTCAAAAAATATATTTGTTACGAGGGTAAATACATGGTAATTGAGAAAAATAAACTATTATCAGTAGTTTGGATTTTTCTTCTTCTAATAAGACTGATCATAATGTGTTAATGTTAGATTATATTATTGATCAAGAGATCTAGATTAACCTTGGGATAATCAATGGACTGGACCATAAAGAAGTCACTAATCCTAAAATAACCATGTAGTGAATTAATTTAGGGAATTATTTTAATAAAAGAGGAATATATATCTAGTTAATCATCAATTGAAATTTATCCCCTTCTTCTATATTTGTTAGATTTCTATAATATGATTTTATACATTCAATACAATTTTATTTGAAATATAATCATGTTAAGATCTATGAAATACCAAGTTTGTGCGGATAATTAATTTTCCAATAATATATCATTTTATAAAACATGTTATTAAATTTTGTTGAAACATTAGAAAACTGAACTCTTTCTTTTAATAAGATTCCCATTTGAAAATATGTATATAATGGTCATATAAATCCAATTGGATAAATATTATTTATGAATGCATGAATTTGTTCCACCATAGGCCAAGAGTAGAACCGTAAACCATAGATCACACATCATATCCCCTAAAATTCTCCAAAATGTTATATCCAAAAACCGAGTGCAACAATCGCTAGCCCTAAAAAAATAGAATTTCCCCATGAAACAATTATTTAGGAATAAAGATTTATTATATATTATGTTTTGGACATTCATATCTCCATATACCATAATGAAAATAATAATATAAATAAAAAAATAAATGGATACCACTTTCCTACACCCCATCATGGATTTGTTAAATTCATCTAATCTCGAGGGCACCACATGACCTCATGTGTGCCTCCCTATATTTATGATGATTTAGACTAATAGAGAGGGTCTATTAATACCATAGAGAGACTATAACCTTTATTAGATAAACATAAGTAATATTATAATAAATATTAAACATAATATATAATCAATAGAATAATATATAAGTTATTGTTATATTATTACCAAATTAAATAATCATTACTCACTATAAAAAAAATTTAACCACATTAAATTCATATAAGGAATACATTAAAAGTAATATCACCTGAGTGTGGTAGAATCATTAATGACCAGAAATTTTAAAAAAAAACCGAACATATTTAATGAATAACAACTATAACTATTTACTACAATTTAGGTTCATCCATGGATCACATAAAAATAATATAATCATGATTAAAAAAATTCAAATGGTACCTAGATGGTATGACTATATATCAACTAGATCCAATCATATTTAGATGATAATAACACCAATGATCAAATATAAAATACCTATAGATTGTATAATCACGATTTATATCAACAAGTTCATTGATATTATATTCATATGTTCTTGTATGACTGATTTATTTATATTGTAATGAACTCATGATCACAAGAAGAAAATAGATTTTAACTAACTAGGCATGAAAACTCTTATTTCAATATTCTCTCTTTTTTAAATCTATAAACAATGATAGAGGATGTGGGTAGAGGAAAAATCATTCCTACTGTTACAAAACATCATTTTTGGTAAAAAAATCATTTAATTATTTTTTTTAAAAACTATGTTTAATTACCCATTACTCATTTAAATGATTTTTTCCTAACAAATATTCCAAAATATCATTTATAATCACTATTACTTATCATAAATATCATTAAAACTTCATAAATTACATGTGTAACTCATTTATCTTATATGATGAAATAAAATCCATTAATTTTTAATAATTATTTCAAACATTTTAAACATTTCATGAATAAATAATATTTGTTGGAAAAAATAATTTTAACATAATGAAATTGTAGACACAAAAAACAGTGGAACACATTGTTATATAAATTTAGTTTTTATTATTCGAAACATACACTACAAATAATTGAATTTATATTTATATTTAATTGTGATTATTTAAAATTGAATGTTCTCAAACCCACACACATGGGTAAGACCTATTCTACAACAATGATTCATCAATATTTGTGGATCTTTTGGATATGCATTATGTATGAGCCTTTATGAAATTATCTTAATAGTAGTTATTTGTAATAAGAAATCATGAAGTGTATATACTAACACATAATGTCCCCTAAACAGATCCAGATGAGTCCTAGCAACAATAACCTCCTAGGAACACTTACTATGTAATGATATATCTTTTTTCTCAGGATGTCTTCTAAATTAGGATACATGATTTGTTAAATCATCCATTTGTAATTTATTTTTATTTCTGTGAATATAATACATATACATGAATTTATGTAAAATGGAAATTGATTTAGTTATGGAATTACCATCCAAGTCAAATATTCTATGTTATCTTTTTTCCTTTATTCATATGTGGAAATTCATTTCTTTATCATTAAATCAATGTCATAAAACTAATGACACACAAAACAAAAGAGAACCATATAAAAACATAAACTATCATTGTTTTCATTATTAAAAAAAATATAAGATCATATTATACACATTAATAATGATCACATGTCAAGATTACAATAAAGATGCTCATTGATAGAAACATATAATAGAATCCAAAAACATGTAGTGTCCCTATTGTTAGGTCTGTCCTCATAATATTTATTCTCTAGATAAGATTTTGTGGAAATCATGAGAATATGAGTTAATCACAATTTTACCCCAAAAATAAATTTTCATTCCAAATTTATATATCATTATTATTTTTAATCATGAATATATGGAAAAAAATTTAGATTATCATTATAGTATATGATGTTGTAATTATAGTTAATAACTGTTATAAAATTTTAATACGAAAAATAATCCAAGGAAATTATTATGTAAATAATTAATGCGGATTTCATAACAATATTATAGTAAACATATAAATTCATAACTCCCAATATAAATGACATTTTAATGAAAAATTAATATGCATGTAGGGTATAGGGAACCAATTTTTACATCACTACTCAAATTCCTAGGCATGTGTTCTATACATAAACTAGGTTATACATACAGTGTTTGAGTAAAAAAACTCAATAGGATACCCAAAATGATGTCCCTAAATAAATCTCATTATATATATGGGATTATGCACAATTTTATATGATGAATTAATCATCATAATTTCAATTATTTTTGTATCCTTATTTACTAATAATCCATCCACATGAATGATCATACCTGACACATCTTTTGTCAGAATGGGTTGGGTACTCCCAAAAATAGATCAAAACCATGAAATAAACACTTACCACTTCTAAAAATATAATATAAGTGAATGGAATGTCATAAATAATAATAATTATATTAGATGAGTCATCACCACTCATGACACAAGTTAATGTGATCGTTTCATCACCACCAAACAAAGAATTTGGAGAATGGGTCATCACTAGTCAACAAAAGATTAAGTGAATATGGTATCAAATATATCTAACATAATGTGAATTGAATATCACTATGAAAACCATATGGTTAATAACATATAAAATAAAAATATATTATGGGTATATTGGAAACCATAACTCCACAACTATGAGTGAATAAGATATCACAACTTATACATAAAATAATATGAAAAATTAATCACTAGTACACCAAACTAATGGTGAAATGGTCATCACTATTATAATTAAAATCATCAAGGTGAATGGATTATCACTGAAATCTTAATTAAGGATAACATTTCATCAATATAATCATAAAAATCATCATTGTGGTTAGGTTATCACTAAAATAAAAATAAATGTGGGAAAGTATGAAATATAATAATTAACATTTTCATGGTGAATGGGTTACCACTGATGGCATAATAAAAGGGAATGTGTCATCACTGTAATAATAAAAATCATTAAAGGTAATGAGTTTTCCCTATTAAATAATATAGTTCTTTAATTAATAATTATAATAATAATCCTTTTCAATGTGAATACATTTTCACCAACATTATAATAGAGTCGAACATACTACCGCTAAAACAACTATCAATGAATGGGGTATCAACATCACATGAACTCTATTGAAATGAACAATAAATAACTATAAAAATAATTAATAATATATTGAAGGATTTATCACTATATGTACATCCATTACAAAAAATGAACCGATAATCATCATAAAAATATTCATCAATTAGGGTGAATGGAAAATCACCATAAGAAAAAATGACCTCAAGGGTAAATTGTTTATTACATAAGGTAATGGTAGCACAAATCATAATAAATTGTTTGGATACCAATCCCAATGAGATTGTATATATTGAAAACATATATCATGACATAAGAGTTAATATCATGAATTCCAATACCAAAATAAAAAACACACTGGGATTTGGGTGAATCAAAATTTATCTTAAAATAGAAAAAATTGAGTTAGAGGGAGAATGTTCATTCACCAAAGAAAAAGGTGGGTTTGGAGAGATCCATTACCTTATAACCGAATCCATTCTACCCTTCATGTTAATATCTTGAATAATCTAATTAGATTCATTCATTAATTAATTCATATCATTTTCCAAATATATCTTATTTATTATAATTTTATTATGTTTATTTTTAATCATTTCAATGAGATAAAATATTTATTTTTTTCCCAGAGTGTTAGTTTCATGGTTCCAATGTCGGATCACTAGTGGATAATTATAGATGTTCATGTAAAATGGGAATAAAAAACCATATGATAAAGGAAATGGTATTAATGTACAAAAATAAATCTAAATTTTCTAAAATTCAAATATTTTTCCAAAATAAGAATGGTTCTTTTAGTTAAAACATTACTGTCAGATAGTTTTATCATTTCTGTAGTTTTATCGACCACTGTGTACTTGTTCAAATTTATTTAATATTTGGAAAATATTTTCAATATATAATGATAAAAATATATTATACACATAATTAGTAGAAATTAAACCATAATATTTCAATTTAAGTATTATAATATTTTTCTTTTTTTTATAATAATAGGATATGATAAAGGGTGCATGTTTTATATTCCATTAGAAATATAAAATTAAATTAAATATATGATGATTTATTTTTATTTCATATTGGATTAGAGATTAAAGGATATGGTTGAAGAGGAAATGAATTTAGAAGAGGTAAATTTAAAATATTACATATTAAATGCTTCTCCCTTGAAATAATACAAAAAGAACATGGAATTAAACATTTTGTAAAAAAATGGGATTTTAGTGAGATTATTTTAAATATATATGGATAAAAATATAAAAATTTATAAGAACTAAATGTTTTTATAGAAGGGTTTGTGAGATGTGGTATTTATACTGACATGAAAGGGGTGTTTTGAATATTATATTAATTATTTTATTATTATGGCTCAAGAAAATACAAAATATTGGCAATTGTGACTATATATAGTAAATGGGTCATGTGAGTTTGAACTAATTGGTGATTAAATAATCCAAGACTAAAAAATTCATGTATTTTTTCATAGAGTGTTTAATAAAACTTGTTACCATATTTTACCGGTCACAAAAATTCAACTAATTTAGAAAAAAATAAACAAATCATGCTATCATTTTTTGATTTGTAGATTTGAAAAATGATATACATTTTATGAAATCTTTTTCTATATACATGATATTTAATTTTTAGATATAATACTAATTTATTTAAATAAATAACAATTTTAATTTCATGGTTAATTTTCTCTGCCTTTGGAGTATTAATTAAGGTATCATAAAATTATATTGTTATTATAGAAAAATAATGTTTTTACTTGTAAATAAATTTTATTAAAATATTTCTTTTAAATCATTATATTGTTTATAAACTTCAAATAAAACATATTTTTTTATTAAAGTACTAACTCCTATTTTATATGTTCATAAATATTTATTTACCTGTATCATGATATAAATATGTAAATTTTTTTTATAAGATGCCTTAATATTATTATACACTTCAATAGGTGATGATACTATTCTAACCGCTTGATTTATATTCCCATTAGTTAGATTATTATTCAAACAGCCTGGTTACAGTTCCAATGGTTAAATTAATATTCAAATGGCTAGATTTGTAATTATCATATGAGTTCCATATGTCCTATAAATACATCATATTTAATTCATTATTCATTCAATTATATTTTTTGAAAACATTTTTTACATTTTCATTTTCAAATTTTATATTGGATTATCACCATTATTCTTAAAAACTATAGTATTTTTTGTCTGTTCGGTTGTTCTGAGTGACTAAGTTGATCCAAATTTTCATATTTTTATTATAATTTTTTTTATTTTTTCTAGACAGTATAACTTTCAATTCTTCTGGACATTATAATTCTATAAATTTTTTGTTCATATTATTTTAATAAAATTTAGTTGGTTCTTATGATTTGTTGCATGTGTATTATAAAATGCTATATTATTAAGAATGACATAATTATAAAAATTGAAACACTATTGATAAATTTATTGGTAATTACAACATTACTATCAACTCCCAAGGATAATAAACAAAACTTTTGACGGTTTTATAATGTGTTAGATAGCTCATATTCATGACTTAGAGAATTAGGAATTTACATTTCGATTTCATCTAAGATGGGTCTTAGAAAACCACCTATGATCGTATAAAACTGGACACATGAAACTCATATAATAAAGTTGATGAATTTAGGGACCACCTAATTCATAGATTTAGAACAACACTTGCCAAGTATTATAAGAAGAATCTATATAGATATACAAAAATTCATATATCAGATGAAAAGACTATTTTCAATGATTTTTAATAGATCCCATCATGATGATGAATAAAACCTAGAATATATGGAGAAATGACCCAAATATTACCACTAGGGATCCACTATAACATAAGACCTATACATCATACATTATAAATGGTCTTTGTCAAACATGTATTTTAGATATACCACATAATAAGGTTATTTGATAGAATAACCTTTGTGAGGGGAATCTAAATGTTTTTATAAAATTTTAAATTAACAAAATTAAATGAAAAAAAATAATTACTAACAACAATAATAGTTTGAAACCACTAAAGCATACAAATTTTAATATAAATATGGTAATATTATATGTCATGTCCTGTCCTCAGGGCCCGTGCCGTGACTACCCCAAGCCCGTCTTCCATAGGCCAGGGGCTGGCGACTAGCACATAAGCCGTAAATCCTGTTAACTGGGAAAGAATTGCCTTTATAAAACATAAACACATCCAAACAGAGTACAAGCGGATGTAATACACTAAGTAAAAAAAGAAAGTGTTGAGAAGTAAATGGGCCAGAATACAAACCCAAATGAAAAGTATAGCAACAACTGAACGAAAGTACAACAAAAAAGACTAACAGCTGGAAGATAGAGTAGCTCTTGGGTCGTCTATCTCGAATCCTACCTGAAGGGTAGGTACAGATTGTCTCCTCAATGATCTCTCCCACCAACCTCCTTCGAGTAACCTCACGTCATGAAGTCCACCTCTGGGTACCGAATCGTCATGAGGTCCACCTCTAGGTACCGACTCGTCGTGAGGTCCACCTCTGGTTACCGTCCAGTCCTCATACACTCCGTCTCTATCAGCGCTGTCCGTTGTCTGCATCCTACACAACAAGGTGCAGGCATAGCCCGTTTAGGGGTGAGTATAAAGATACTTAGTAAGGACCCCAAGACTCTCAAGGTCTCACTAAATCCAACAAGGATAACCACAAAGAAGGATTTCAACAGATAACCCTTACTTAGGTATAAGCCCATACGTATTCCTAAGTTACAAGTAACCCATCTCAATCACGAGGAAAAACAATGGTTATGAAATCAATAGATAACCATTACATAGGTATATTCCCATACATATACCTAAGTTATCAAGTGACCCATCTCAATCATGAGTTAAAAACAACGGTCATTGACTCATCTCAAACCAGGATTTTCATTAATGACACTGAAACCACAAATGCTGGAGAAATCCTCCTCTGTCGAGTACAGTAGCTCTATCATGACTCCGAGGTGCTACTCACTAACCTTAGATTGCTGAGGTACTCCTCCTGTCGAGTACAGTGGGTCCACACCCAAACACAGTAGTGCTCCATGCTAGGGGTCTTCCACCTAAACACAATAGCGCTTCCCCTAAAAGCATAAAGAGGTACTCCTCTTGTCGATTTACATGGGTCTGAAAAAAACTACCAGGTGCTCTGTCTTCTGTGGGTCGGAAGCCAAATACCAGGCACTCCGTCCACTGGGCTAGTCGACTCAATCCAAGTCGAATCGGTCAAGCAGTTGTCAAGTCCACAGCTACTAGGTCTCTGCACTCTGTACGCTCATCTCCGGGAGGATCCGCTCCATGAGCTACTGGTCGATACTCCAAGTATCAGAAAGTCCCACGAAGAAGTATCTCAAAGGACCGCCTCGTCAAAAGGGTCTCAACACACATACGACGCGTCAATCGGACGCCCAGTCTGTGAGATATTAGCCTTTTCGTCCTGGGGGCCCGGTTGGTTTCGGGTATGAACCAACCCGAACGTATTTCAACTGTACCCCGAAATCTCATAGGGTATACTTAAACGGACAGTTTCTCAACGAGATTACCAATGCTGCTACATGTTCATCAAACGGACGTTCGGTCTGAAAGTTTTTGTCTTTTCCATTCCAGGGGCCCAGTTGGTTTCTAAGATAAAACCAACCCAACGATACTCCAACCGTGTCCAAGCATCAGGTGAAGCATTCCAAAAGATCCATCTAATCAAAAGGAATCCAACAAAGTCGTCTTCACATAAATCAGACATCCATAGCTCAAGTTATAAGCGTTTCTTCTCTGAGGGCCCGGTTGGCTTCGTGTTTGAACCAAGCCGGTCATAAACAATGTTCTCTAAAACCATGAATGTAATATACTGAAACAACAATCTCAATCAGAGGATTTCTACGCAACGGATGGTGTGTCATTCAGAGGTCTGTAGGCCATGTTATGGGCATTTGAATGGATCTGTCCGTAAACAGGGGGTCTGGGCCCAGTCTGACCTGGCCAATTACCCCCTATAGGGTATTATCTTTGAGGTATTTCATGGTAAAATTATCTATAGGGTATTATCTCTTTTGTGTTTGTGGTCTTTCATGGTCTAATTATCTATAGGTTATTATCGTTATTGTGTTTTCTTCATGGATTACAGAGAGACCTTTAGGGGTCTCGGGGTCCCTAATGTGTATTGATTTACACACCCCAACACGGGCTTTTCCTCCATGGTTTTTTTCTTGTCAAGACGATCAACGTTTCAAAAGAGGTGATCAGGGGGATAGAACTGATGGACACAACAATAGTGTACATGGTGTCCTAGGACAATGTGGGGCCCCTTATGACCATGTGGGGATGACAAAATACTTCTGCTTCTAGTATTTTCACTACTCTCATGAGCATGTGGGGGTTTCCATGGATTTCCATAAGAGTATCATTTGGTACTTTTCTTTTTTCAGTTCCATGTTGGGGTTGTATTCTTTCCCACATAATTTCACTTATATTTTCACTCAGGTTTGTTTTATTAGTATACTTGTTTCCCCCTTTTAGTGTGATAGGATGCGGTTGGGCATGTGTGTGTACAGGTTCAAATGAGATGCCTTTCCTTTTAGGGATATGACTTTCTGGTGCCAGTCACCTTCCCCATCCCTAGGAAATTTAGGATTGGGGTAGTCATGAAATGGGCCCTGAGGGATATTCCATCATTGTGGAAAGGATTTTCAACCTTGAAACTATTGAAATCCACACAAAACACCTGATTTTAAAAAAAATAATACACTCTATAAGGGATCTTAAGCAACACTATTCAACCTAGAGAGAGATTTAAATATTACAAAACTACTATATTAGGGTTTATAGAAAATCAAATTGAGCCAACCACCATGTAGAAACTGTGAAATCTTCACAACATATCCACAACATGTACCATGCACCAGCTAATTCCCAATTTCGGATGACCTCCATGGGAGGATCCTTTTTCTCCTCACACTTCTCCACCTCTACCCTCTTGTTTGAAGAACAAAATTGTGGAGATCCCAATAGAAATATGAATAATTCTAAGAGAGAATTAAAAATAAAAAATGAAAAAATATAATGGAAGGAAAGAAAAATTAAATAAAATTAAAATTAAAGAATAGGGGCCCATGCCTGTCCATGATTCTCGTGACAAGTTTATGCCTCACCTAGTAAAAATAGCTCATTCCAAAATCATCTAATAATATTGAATATCAATATGAAACTACATTAAAATTATATTACTGAAAAAACGTATTTGAATAAATTAATATTTAATTAATTAAATATTAAATAATAAATATACCATAAAATTAAAATGGATCTAGCTTCAAAAAAATTATTATCCTTTAGTAAGTACCCAATTCCAAGACCAATATAGATGGTAAAAAATTATATGAGATCAAATCATTAGATAAATTACAGATTTCCCCACTGAAACACTTCTACATAATAAAGTTCTAATTTATCCTATATTTATCAACATTCAATACAATAGTTTTCACATGGGAGAATAAGAGAAACTAAAAATAATAATAAAAAATATACAATTTAAAGAAACAATAAATACATGGTCGTTATGATCTTAATATGGAATGAATATAATAAAAAAAATTTGTGAGAGGATATGATACTATTTAAAAAATAAGACCTTACGATGTAACCACCAAAATTGGTGGAAATCCATGGGATGTGGCCTTAGAAGGATGATATTTGATAGTGGATGTAAACCTAGTAAATGAGGCATGAGTGAAAGAAAATGACAACTAAAGTGGGTTAATTAGATCAAGGAAAAAATAGGAATTCTAATTCATAATAAACATGGTCAGATTTCCCAATTGTCACATAGTTCCCCAAGAATTTATCAAATTGGACACCATTAATTGTAGATACATGGAAAAAACCACAAATTATGGATTCATGGTTTTCCTAAAAGAAGTTAAAATAGTGTGGAATCATCTAAAATTTAATATATCCTTTATGTGGTGATGTTTAATGGTTTTCAGTAATAATAGGAAAACCATGTGATATGCTCTATAACCTATCCATCAACAAACATCAATGAAACTAGTTCCTGAAACATAATAGAAATGATAAAAATCATCAATAATTATTATAAGACTACCAAATGATTATATAAGTGTAAAAAGTCTCCAAAAAATAAAACTGTTCAAGCCTTAAAAATTTTGGGGAAATGGTGTATCAAAGAGGAGAATGAAATTATCTATTATCATTAAGGAAAAAAACTCAAGGGTTAAAAAAAATATAACTAAGATTGGTAATAATGACATAATCAACAACAAGAAATATGAATGATCTATAAACACACAAGTAAGTATATAATTTTCAATACCATACCTGAGAATAGAGGTTCATGGTGATGAAACAAATATTCAATTGATGGGGAAAGATAAATTTTAATCTTCCATATATGATCTCGAAAAGAAAATAACACCCAGAACTAATAACTGAACAAAAAAATTAGCATAGATTGTATTAATTTGATTAATAACTTCTCAACAAAAAATGAAAATAAATTACCGATTATATATACATGGATAGGAAATGTTGGGATTGAAACTAGATATTTTTCCCAAAAATCAACCATTATTAATCTCTAAAACATTTGAAGGACCAATGCACGGGGATGGAAAAACATAATCATATATGATAACCACAAGTTCACATTCTTCAATCCTCTAGGGAATGATATAAATTCAATGCAAAAGGTTCAACCATAATGGCCTTCTCCTCTTATTACAAAATAATCTATGTCACCAATAAAAAAATCAACATATATTTGAAATTTATCAGTCCATATTCCTATAATTATTAGGATAAATCCAAAAAGATTAACAGTAATTATGGTGAGTCACTTTTGAAACTCCAATTTAACCATTATAAGAAAACATTATAACAAAATAAATAAAATAATAAATATTTTAAATATTAAAACATTAATGGTCACTACATTAATTTTATGATTTATAAGATAAAATATAGGATCTGTCAAAGGGTTTGATCTTATCATACTTCTCTTATAAGATAAATCCATTAAATTTTTTTAGATGAACTATATATCCATATGATTGTATGGTCTTAGGAACATCTTTATAACAAGAATAATTAATCCATTACATCACCAATTGATTGGAAACCATGGTAAAACACTCCAATGAAGTTGATGTGAAATAACACAATTTCTATTGGGTTATAATACATATCCATTTATACTTTTCTTGATTGCATTTATCTTTTCGTGAACTCTCACAACATTTCTAAGAGATTAGATAAAAAATAAAAAAACTATAGTGATTTATATATTCTAGAATCATCTCTAATATATCACTTCACTATCTCCTAACAAGTTTCATGTGTAATTGAAAAAATATTAACACGATATTCATTAAAATACCACATTTAGTGTACTACCCATTAAATAATCATATATATGTTGATTGTGAAGTACATGACCGATAGGATGGAATGATGTGAATATTCCAACATAGATTGATCATCTTAAAATAGATAATAATATTAACATTTCCTTGATATTTTTAAAAGTTAAAATTAATATTATTATTAAATAATTATCCCTTTTATTCCATCCAATAAATGGTCATTATGTGGATTCATTGAGTCAATGGACTTCCATCACTTTCAACTGATACCATATTACATAATTTTTTAAAACTAGAGATTTAGAGGATCACCAAGCTATGTATTAATAAATATTATATTGATACTCTAAAACATTAAATCTTGATAATGAGAGTCATATTTTTCTATTAAACATCTTATATTTATGTTCAGGAAATTCAAAACATAATGCATGTCTTCAGCTAGAGGAGGAAGAGTGAAAAAGATCCATATTATGAAAGCAGGGTTAACCAATTTGGTTTTTCATTGATCATTTAAAGGAAATTATACTGGAGAACCCAATTTAAATCCCTCATATAAATCCAATGAGACTATTTTGGGGTGATCACTAAAAACAATAAGCACAATATGTAATTAAAATAAATCAAAACTCAATTTTTATGAAAATATAATAAAGACAATAATTTAACAACAAAATAAAAAAGGATATTCTAAACAATCATTTTAATCATTTTAAGTAATTTCCATCATTTTAAATCACCATTTTAATATACATTATAATATATGATAAATCCAATTTTATCAGTCAAAATATTCAATTTATACTTTCAAAAACATTTAAAAATTAATTTGTTTTACTATATTTAAAATAAAAATACATAAATCTCACATAATATCATTAATGAATCATAAATAAATCTTCCTTTACACAAAATAAAATTATTTTATAATTGAAATCTTGACATATAAATCTAGAAAAATGTGAAAATGATTCTAAATTTATGAAATTCTATCTATTTAAATGATAATTACAATAATTTAACATCAAATTAAAAATAAATTGAATAACAAAATAATGTTTAAACTAATGATAAAAATCATATTTCATATTTAATTAATAACAAACTATATAATAAATCAATTAAATCGTTTTATATACATAAAATTAATTTTGTAAAATTGTACAATTGTTAATGATTATTCCACACAATTTATAAAACCATTTTATAACTATGAGAAGTCAGCTTAATGATATAAGGATTGGATTTCAATTTCTATAAATGGTTTTATAGACCATTAAAATTAAAATTTTCACCCAATATCTATTCAAAATTTCATTCCAAAACAAAAAAATTCTCAATGATCATATACGAATCAGTAATATATAAACACTAAAATGAAAACAAAAAACCCTAAAAGCATATAAGAGAAAATATCAGGTTATAGTTTTCATAATTCTTAGATAGCCATAATAACTCAAGATTCATCACGTTAAAGTGGTTATCACGAAATAATTAATAGAATACTTATTTAATTATGAAGAACCTATCTCCTATATAATAGAATTCCCCATAAAAAAACCATGTTATGAATTTGTTTTTTCAGGAACCATCACAAGACACCCCATGTCTAGGAACTTTTTCTTGTCTGTGACATGAATTAAAGGGAATTATCGATAACTATTGGATATAAACTAATTCTATAGAGTCATATTCAATCTAATGGGAATGATTTTTTATGATAGATAAAAGAAAATGGACACATCCCCTTCGAAATCTATTATTATAATTATATATCATGTCTGACCATGCTATAGAAAAAATACTGTTAAAATTAAATAGAATCCAAAAATTGCGCATAAGGATTAAACCACTTAATAATAACGAAAATTGCATTATAGATCCAATGTTATATAACCCAAAGAAAATATATACAGGTGTTATATAAATAAGATAATGAAAAAGTTATTTTATGTGGTTAATACATATGGATAATAGAAGACAAAAATATAAAATAACTCTACCAAACATCCACTACGTGTCAATTCAACAACACCATGGCTCATCACCTCCATGAAATCAGAAACAAAATTGATGGAAAACATATTATTTTAAGAGAAATATGAATAGAATTATAATATGATCTGTATTGGAACAAAATACTGAGTACATATCCTTCCCATACACTATGCTTAAAAATTAATATTAAAACTATTTGATGCAAGATTAAAATTAAAATAAATATTTTATTTTATTTATATTTAAATAAAATAATCAAATTACCTACTTTTGAACAAACTCCTTTTATAAAAGGGGAAAATTATTTTTAAAATAAAACAACCATTTAAAACCATTTTCAAGTATGGGCTAAAAATTTTATACGTTTGTAAATATTTTAATAATATTTAATGTCTTAATAATTGATGGGAAAATATATAAAAAACTTCAATTTTATACTAATTTTTTTATATTAAAATAATTAATGATAAATTCTGTCAAAAATTATAAATATAATACTGGGAGTATAAGGTAAAATCCCTAACAATTATAAAATCACATCAATAGAGAAATATTGAAAATGAATATTAAAAAAATCCTTCCCTAAACCTCAGTTCTAAAATACATAGACTAACCATAGTGACAATCACAGAATTAAAGAAAAGTTTGATCTCAGGTTCACTGTCTTGACTATGATCATTCACTAGTAGAAAATGTGCTCCTAGATTTTCCAACCTGATTCCCAAAAATTTAAATTACATATAAATGTAGGTGAGAAAATTAATTATAGGCATAGGCCTTATTAGAGAGAAACAACTGGGTCAAAAAATACTGTAAAATAATAAAATATGATTGTTATATATGTTAAGAAAAAATGTTTTCCATTTACTATTCCATTAACCAATTATTTTTTAATCCCCAACTCAACACTGAAGATGGATAAAGAATTTGGTACATGATTATATTCTATATAGATGTGATAAAAATAATTTATATTATAGTATTCTAGATAATATTCCCAAACTACTGTGAGCCTTCATGTGGGGGAAGAGATCCCCAACTTAATGTCTACCATGATAAAGTGGTAGTACAACACTATAAAAGGTTAACTCAAGTTATTAAATCATAAAATATTGATAAATGGGATCATGAATTCTATGTTAAATTAATAATTAATATCAATTAAATAATCTTTTAAAAAATATGATAATTTACATCCTTTTGAGTCCCTAAGTATTACACCATTACCATTATTCATTAGACTGAATTTTAAAACCCCATCAATATTGTTCTTGATCCATCCTATAATATAAGATTTATAATAAACTATATTACAAACATTAAAATTTTTATAACGTTCTTGAATTATAATTATAGTAAAAATAATAATTCCAAAATTTAATTCCCATCCAAGATAGTATTCATGTCACCAAGGACCATTATAGTAAATAAGATGTTCTTAATATCCTTGTTTAGTTTTATGACATGTTTGTAATTCCTATTAGTATTTTTATTTCACCATATGAGATTAATGATTCCAAATATGAAACTCTAGTAGTGGTTATTTATTTGGTTATCACCTTATTGAATTATGTAACTATGAAAATGTGTGTTGTGAATGAATTTATTGAATGGATACACTTAAAACCGGTCCCTAATAATATTTGACATATCTTTGGAAAAATTGAATTAAATAAAAACTTGTTCAATGAAGTATTTCCAAAACTTGTATCCATTTCACATGGAATTTATATTTAACCTAATGATCACTAAGAAAGAATTCATGGAGGGATTTTTTTGCACTACCCCAACATGCAATCCCATATCCAATTTTGAGAAAAAATGCCTCAGGTTCGGTACTTGAAATCAACTATGACGCCCCAGAGATAACCATACCATGAATAACATATTTATTTAAAAACATACATTACATATAATCCAAAGACAAATTAGGATTGAATATTTATATAATTATTATAATAAATTGGATAATAAATAACAGTTATACCCCATGTAATGTATTTTTTAACTGAAACTACTTAATCCATAAAAAAATATTTAAAATGAATCATAAATTCTTCACACATACATTTCTTCTAAAAATATAATTTTTAATAATTTTCTTCATAACATGGGGAAATGTAATAAAAATAAGGTTGATATCAAAAAACCAAATGGGATATCATATACCTGAATCTATCATAAAATACAAATGACATAAACAATATCACATAAAATAAATGATAACTAAATAATTCCATATAACTAATCACATGACCTATATATAAATCCATGCATAAAAATATAAATGAACACATCAAAAATCACAAATAATGTATTGGTGATGACATTCATAATTTTGAAAAATTCATGTCCTTATATTGAGACATTACATACTAATAATTCTTATTCTAAGACAACTACTTCCTATTAAGACACCAAAAATGATAGGGCAAGTATATTCCAAATTTCTGGGGAATATGATCTCATGAGACCTACCGATGAATCAAGGGATGCATATAGAATCCATTGGTTAGTAATTTAGGCATATTAATTAATCATATATAGGAATAAATAAACTATTGAACATGTAACAAAAAAAATACCTTAGTAATCCATATAGACCCATATAAAAATAATATGTATATGGATTTTTAATATTTCTCTAATAAATAAATAGAATATATTTTTATATATTCATACCTTAATGTCACACCTTATAGTAAAATGGTTATATTATTATTCCAAAAAAAAAATTCCAGATCGATTGATGAATTGAATCTTGGTTTAAACCATTTAATCAAAGGAAAAAAATATGTTTTCAGGGAGGAAAGACATTGGAAAAAAAATAAAATTTTAACAGAGTGGTTAATTAGAAAATTTGAAGTTAGTAAAATATTATTCCTATAATAGAAAAATATTTTACATAATCAATACCATTAAATATGGTATATGAATTCATAAAAATAATAACATTGATCAAGCATAAAATATGTCAAAACCAATAAACCTGGTTGAAAAATGATTTTAAGAGGCCTTTGGAACATTATTTTGAGAATAATTAATAACTATAATCATTTTGAAAAAAATATTAAATTATAATTTTGTATAATAATAGTAAAATATCAATTTAATTCTGAATCTATGAAACCATAGTTATAATGTTTCATTAATAATGAATAATAGTCGAAAGATGTGTTCACATGGAAATGTTAATAATACAATCATATTAAAATTGAAAAAAAATAATAAAAAAGGAATATATATATAAATTAATTTAACACCATTATAAATAGTTTAAAAATAGTATAATTATATTGGAAAAAAAATTAAAGCATAAATAATGTCATATAGAAAACAATTTAAGGAATAAGAACATGGATTAAAATAATACCCAATTGAAAACAAGTGGCGATGTCAGTTTCTCTTAAAATATATAAAATAAGTGAGAAGGGGAAAATAAAATATCTATAAGATAGGTAAAAATACCCAAATTATATATGATAATACCATAATTCTGGGTTTTAGAAAAAAAGATTATATAAATTCTCGAGACAGATTATTTTTTAAAAATAATCCTAATATGTTATTGAGGTTTGAAGAATAATAAATTTCAGTTAATGGAAACATAAGAATAAAAAGAAAATAGGATGGATACCATGAAATAAAAAATAAAAAACATTTAAATGAACTATACAAATTATTATCGAAGGAAATGGGGATATGACTACAGTATTTAAAAGATATAATGGTACAGAATATCAACCTGGTTTCATGGAATTGAAAATGATGAAAAATAATAGTAACAAAATTTATGTCTTTTTAATCATAATACATTTGATAAAAAACAAGGTATGTTTCTTAAAAACCTATATATTACATAAATATGACAAGATACATTCATAAGAAAGAAATCTCACTAAATTAATGATATCATGTTACACAATCTGAATAATGTATCATGAAAATAATTTTGAGACAATTAACCCCTTATTTAAATTTTGACTATGAATAAATATTTTTCATATATTGTATAATAAATAAATATATTAATACACTATTTAATATAATTATTTATATATATAATATTTTATACACAACATTTATAAATATTAGTTAATTTTGTATATTTTATTCATTATCAATTTTCAACATCGGGTTAAGTAATCTTGGTTGTTTTAAAGTAGTTTTATAAATGAAGTGTATTTTTTTGTTATTTTACCAAATAACATCATATATAGATCATTAAATGTACAATAGTTTATTATTTTTAGTTATTTATAATATAATATAATATTTATTCTTTTTATAATCCTCAATGATGAAATTGTTGATGATGATGTTTCATTTATTTTGGATGAACTAACATTGATATCTTAATTGATGAGTTAAATATTAGGGTTATGTTTAAAATAAAATAATAAACTAATTTTCCACTATATTATATCATATATTATTAGAACTTATGTTCTCATGGTCATCAGTGATATTATTTTATAGCACTATTCAAGTAGTCGGTTTGACCAACACATACATTAACATGCCATAATTAATGGATACATATGTTTAAGAAAGGGGTTTATTTATGAATAAAATAATTATTATAGAATAATATTGACATTATATTGATATTTTTGGGGGTCTCAAAAATATTTTATAGTTTTTTAATAAAAAATAAAAGTACTATTTAAAATGAGATACATTACTTTGTGGAGGCAGTGGTTCGTACAAATGATGAAATGGATTTTTCGTTATTTAATGGAAAAAAAGAATACTGTTTAATTATTATTAATTAATAATGTAAAAATAAAATATACTATAAATAATAATTTCATCATATAATATGGGAAGAAATATATTTGAATTTGAAATATTAAAAAGAAAAACCCTATGGAAAAAGTATTACTTATAATGAGTACATTGAACATAAAAAAAATGATTCCTTTTTTAAAAAAATTTGGGGTCAAAGCTTCATTTATTATTAAAGGAAAGAAAATACATCTTTAACTAGGTATAGGGAGAACCATTACGTAGCCCGAAGGCCTGGTGGGCATTTATCCCATTACATGGCCTATAGGCCCAATTTTATGGCCAATTTTTTTTTAAAAAAAGATATCTTATATAACATGTCAAGAAGACTAAATAATAGTAAATCATGGATTTAAGATATGGTTTTTTCAATCCTCACATCAAACAATAAATATTTAAAATTTCGTTAACATGTTGGACCTTATAACCCTTTGGTTAACTCATTTTACAATTTTGGTTTTTATAATGGTAACTAGTTTTTTCCTAAGTAATTCATTTCTTATGCTTAAAATTTAATAGATTTTTAAATAAAACATAAATTATAATTTTATATTTTTTATTAATTTTTTTATGCTTCCTTTATAAAAGTGATAAATAAGTAATATTATAATTATAAATATATTAAAATTAGTTTTATAAAATTGTGTAACTTATGTTCTAAAATATCAAACATTGGTTGTTTAAGGAAATTAAATATTTTTAAAAATAAAAAATCACTTATTAATTAATTTTTTTATAGAAAATAGTTTCATAAATTTTTAAATCATTATTATATAACAATTATGTCATAAAATTTATAGTATTTACAAAACTGATAGATTTCAAAGTTCACCTAAATATCTATCATTTCAGAAAAATCACAGAAAATCCTCCTAAGAAATTATCTTCATCATATATCGAAGAATGAATTTAACATTTTGAAATAAAAATTATTTCATTAAATTATTTTAAATTTAAATAAAGTCATAAATATATAAAAAAAATCATTTTTATAGGATAATATAATCTTATGACATTTTCAATCCATATTCATTTCTTTCAATTTTATATAAAATTGGTGTCCTTATATTAGTTTTATAAATAAATTATTTTATGTTTAAATTAATAGTTTCCAGTGAAGAAAAATAAAAAAAACCAATTTTATATAAAATTACATTTTAGCGTTAGATGGTCTTATTAGCTATTTTCCAATACTAGTGGAATTTTATTGATGAATTAGTGTTAATAATGAATCTTAATTTTTATATATACAAAAATTTATAATTATTTATCCAATAATATTACATACAAATTCTATGGATACATTTTAATGGTTATATACAATTTCATGAATCATTGTGGTTTGGTGTTGTATTTTATGAAACTATCAAACACGTTTGGTTTCAAAGGAAAAAAATTATATTTAAAATCTAAGGATGTTCCACTATTTACAAACTGTATCTAGAAAATTGAATAATGAGTAAAATAATTATAGTGTTCACAAAAATTGATTCAAAATTGGAGGCCTAATTTTCGGGCATCAAAAAGAGAAATTATAATTTAACATATGTTTCTTGGTTCCATGCCTTAATGACTATCTCAACATGGAGTCCCTTTTTGGCCTAAATATATATGAATAAATATTTTTCATGAGGTAAGAAGTAGTTGATCATGTGATGAACCAATTTTATCCATAATACACACATGGTGATCTAAAATAATCACCTAGAAGCCATCAATTTGGGGGAACAAAACCTGGTATGCTTCCAAAATATGAGTTCATTGTTGGTGGAGACAATCAATCTGTAATGTTTGATTGTATTTGTGTGGGTATTGTTGACACATGGTCATATAACTGAGATAACGTAGTTATTACTTATTTAATACATCCTCTTAATGAATTGTTAATTCAAAAAATTATTGATATCTAATTTATAATTGATAATTCCTTATAATAAGTGATCTTAGGAGTAAATCATTTAATAAAGAGAGGTTCTTAATTACCATACCTCCATCCTTCAATTATTTTTAGTATGTGTCCCATTTAACCACCACTAAATTCCTATCATAAATAGGTTCCCACAAAATGACGATCATAAAGCATAGTTTTAGGTCATTGTTCAAATTAATGAACCATTTACAATTAATAAATAAGTATTGTAACATCCCAAGCTTCCACGGTATGCTTCTCTTTGAATAATACAGTAGTGTGTGTTGTACTCAACTTCGAGTTCTAACACACACCACAACCAATCAAACTAACTGCTATGAATAGTAATACCCACTTTTTGAAATTTTATAAATTTTATATTTCAAAATGGACTTCATTTTTGGATTCAGAATATAGAAATTAGCCTAGGATGAATTTTTGTTATTTTTCTAAAACCTATAAAATTTTGATGAATAGTTAAAAACACCAAGTAATAGTTTAATACCGGATTTTTATTTAAATAATTATTTATTTTATTTTAATTTATTTTAGGTCAAAATAGATATATAATACATATATATGTTTGATGTAATTCATTGGAGTCAGTTTATAATAATTTTAGATATATAAAAATTTTATCGACCTTTTCACCGTCTTTTACCCATCTCCTAGAAGAATTTGAAAATTCACATAAAACATAATTTTACCACTTCTGTGAGTGGAATTTTAAAAATATGAGAGACACAGTTAATATCATGGAGTAAAATGTGGTTCTATATGATAAAAATAATTTTTGATGAATAATATCTTTTTACTTTTATTTACCACGGTTAAAAGTAAATAGGGTAATTAAGGGTAAAAATGATATTATTATTACCCTAAAACATGTCCTAATACTATTGGATAAGTGTAATTTGACCAAAAACCTCCTTAGGAATAAAATATGAACCTCTTTGGTCCAGATGGATTAGATTACAACATTTATTATTATTTAATTCAAAGAAGATTTAAAAGAGATAAAATCGAAGTTAAATAACTAAAACATTTTAATATAGGGTTATAAATAAGATAAATTCAATTATAAATATTAAATATAAAGATAAAACGATTTCCTACATAAGGATATTTTATTTATAATTTTTAGACATTAAAAAAGTTAATTTATTTATGACACAATGGAGATACAATAATTACCAAATTAATAAAATATTAAAATAATTGATATTATAAATATCAAAATAAATATAATTTGAGACTTTTTATGAATTCCAATAAATTATAAGTTAATATAACATATTAGGGTTGCTTATATAATTTTTTTGAAGTAATAATGATTTTATAAATTTAGAAAAAACAAAATACCAAATAGTGTCAAAATTGACATAAAAGTGTTTTTAAAACAAATATTATATTATTAATTCATATTCTATTCCTAAAAATATAAGGTTCTGCCAAAGGACGTATACAATAATATATGTATCATTAATTAACCTCTTGGTGTTCACTTGGATTTATATATAATTTTATTAACCATATAAATCAAAAATACAAAGAGACATGGAAAATGTCAAACTATTTAACTAAGAGTTAAATATAAATTGAAAGGTTAATATAGTGACCCAAACGTGTCTAAAACCTATTGGTTAAAAGGAATTTGAACCATATCCGCATTATACTCTAAATAAGTCACATTGGTGCCACAATAAAATGACAATAAATTTATTATAAAATAATATTTAATGTTTTTCCTAAGGTGCCCATCACCCCTCTTATAAAAGGGCATTCCCGCTTCCCTCTAATAAATGCCTTCAAAGCCTATTTTTTAGCCAAACCATGCCCAAATATACTCTTAACTTCACTAACTTTAACCTAGAGGCCTTATTTTGATCATAAATCCAACCTAAGCAGCACTTTTGATCAAATCAAAATAATGATCTCGAAGAAGAGGTAATGTCTTCTCCATCCTCTTTCAAGTTCCTTTCTTCATCAACTTATTATTTCATTGTTATTTCCATTATAAAATACTAACTCCAGTATATTATATATAATTTTATGTTATTATAAATATGGTATAACCATATTTAGTATTCTATCAATCCTTTGAATGACATGTCACCATACGTGCGTATGTACAGATTACCGTCTCCACATCGTGGTGTAATTGTTATTCAAATCATTATTATTTGTATGGCTATGATAATGATGTGTAATTTAAGTAAATAATAAATATAACATTATAATGATTCTTTATATAAGATATACCATCCGATTATATATCATTTTAATATCAAAAAAATGATATTTTCGCTCGTGCGTACATACGTTCTACCGTCTCCACGAACGCGGTGTGATTCATTCCCCATCATATCCATTAAAGAATAATTCTCATTTGATGATTAAAAATAATATTTAAGGACTTGATATCATTCTGGATATTATTAATATACATCATATCCATAAATAACACAGCTTATGTAACAAAACATATAAAAGAAAACGAGTAAGATAACACCCGAAACGATGATAATACTAAGATCTTATTAAGAATGTAATGTTAAAAGATCATATATGATATCATATTAATGAATATGATTCTTGTATAATTTAATTAGAACTATTTAACCATTATAAAGGAGGTTAAACTACCCTCAACCAAAGAAATGTACAAGGTAAGGGTTTATTTCACAATCTCTTCCTTATCTGAGGTTATTTATAAGTAATTATCTAATGGGACCTCTTTATCATCCACATCCATATTTCCCAAAAATGAATTTAAAATCATTATTACTATTATATATACTATGGTTTAAAGTCATTTATAACCTTGTGTGACTTTTTATAATATTTTTATAAATGAATCTTTCTGTGGTTTTCCGAACAAGGTCCTTTTTAACCTTTTTGACAAAATTAAGGTAAGAATGAATTTTTTTCACATATACGGTGGGTGCGGCTATTTTCCACCATTATAAAATCTTTGAATCTCCCCTTACAATCTTATAAGGATATTTTCAAAGTAACAGTTTTATTTTATACTTATGTGACTTTTAAATGATTTCAAAAAAAGAGAAATTTATCTCAAATAGTCTTGATTTCATCAATATCAACATCCTTTGATGGATTTTAAGCTTATTTGATGTTGATTTATTATGATACAAAACTTCCATATATTATTGATGGTTTTGTGATATGTTTGACTGAGGATGTGTTATTTTTATACCATTCATGGTTTATGGAGAATGCATTGACATTTCATATGAAAGTCTTAATACGAATGTTTGTGTTATGTTTAAACCTCTTCATATTATAAATGCATTAGAATTAATAAGTGACGTGTGGAGCTCGCTATAGCTCCTTGATGCATCAGTAGGTCTCATAAGGAAAACTAGTGTCTTCACACAAGGCCTTGAAAAATTCATATTTGTAGTCTTGGCATAAGGCCGTGACTATGTGGTTATGACAGTCTGGCATTATGCATTCCATCATTATGAAAGTGGTTATTGATATTTCATGTGATTATTAGACTATTAGAATATCCATGTGAATATGTGAATGGAATTATTTCATTCTATTTCTACCATATTATGCTATAGTTCATGTTTAAAAGGCTTTTGTTTTAGTTATACATTGCCTTAAATGATTATTCTTATTTTTGAAAATTTCCGCTATATTGTTATCCTTATTGGGCATCTAAGCTCACCCCTTTCTATGTTTTATTTTCTCCAGGATGTGGAGAATTATTTAATGAATGACCTCTAGAGATAGTATGAGGTGATATAAGTGTGTTCTATAGAGACAAGATGTTGTTGTAGTTTTTCACTTTATGATATAATGTAAACTTTATGAATGTATCTAGTGATTCCAAGGCTACTAAAATAATCGGCCATTCGAGACATGATCTTTTGTGGTCATGCCAATGTTATGTAATAATGAACCGACTCTGGGTAACTGGGGTCGGGGAGTTACTGTTGGTATCAGAGGAAGTTTAGTATAAACCGTGGAAGCTAGATATAGATAAACTCTTATTAGAGATCATAGAACTAAGATGGACTTTGAGGATTAGTAAGGAATAACTTCCTATAATTTTGGTATTGTAATGATTTTGTGAGTTTTCTGAGAAATATATATCTGTCTAGATACGAGCAGGTAGTGGTGGCTCTGGAACAGATGTACCTAGGGGTGAAACCCAAAAACACCGCTATGAGCTAGACTCAAACGTGAACTACTGCACAACAACGGGCCTTGTTACACTCTTGGTTACGACACTCCCGGGGGATATGCTTACGATAATTCTCGTTTTCTTTAAAAAACCATTATGATGGGTTTATGAGTGTATAATTCCTCAATGAAAACATTTGTATGATTATGGATTATATCCATAAACTTTACAATTTAGGTTAATTGTTTTATGAGTATAGAATTATGTATTTCGATTCATAAACTGATCAAGTTTGTTCCATTGTTTAGAAATGGCGCCTAGTGGAAGGAATGGAAACCGTATCAATGCACACACTCCATGTAGTGATTGTAATCCTGCTCAAGATAATTATAGTGGAGCTGGTGATACAACTGGTGCTGATCAGCTTATCACCATACTGGGACAACTCACTCAGGTTATGAATAATAACCATACCCGTATAGAGCACCCTGATCTGTAGCATAGAGGATCAATGTTATATCACTTCATGAGGAAACAACCACCCACATTCAATGGGAGTACAAATCAATTAGTAGTTGAGCATTGGATAAATTACTTTGAGAAAATATTTCATGCCTTGGGGAGTAGTGAATGGGAAAATGTTATCATGACAGTTTACCGCCTCACTGGAGACGCTGATCAATGTTGGTCATTGATTCAAAACACAAAAGAAGATTATGATGTATAAAATATGTAATAGAGATATTTTAAAGAGATTTTCTTAGAAAAATACTTTCCCCGTGACCATCGAGCAGATGTGGAAAGGCAATTTCTGAGTCTGGGGCAAAAGGAGGATGAGAATGTCGCAAAGTTTGAGTCTAACATTACAAGGTGTGTGAGGCATGAAACAGATTATATACCTAACCCAAAGAGTAAGATTTATCATTTATTTGATACGTTAAAACCATTTCATTGTCGATCATTAGTCTCACAATCCTTCCCGTCATACGAAGATATTGTCTCATGTGCTATCATGACAGAAAAGGAATTCACTATTTCATGTCACATTAAAGCAAAGAAAGAGAAGAAGAGATCTGCACATCACTCTGGGAATGGAAATAAGGGGTAGAAGGGAAAATTTGAATATCCATCTTTTAGTAAATGTTGGAATAAACACCCTGGTACTTGCTTGAAGTGAATGAGAGTATGTTACATGTGTGGTGAAAAGGTCCCCCATGCTCTTGATTGCAAGGGGAAGAAAGAAGCTACCAATGTTCAATGCTACAATTTAAAGGAAATGGGACATTATGCAAATGAATTTCCTAAGCGTCAGGGGAACTTACCTAAGAAAAGAACAAGGGAACAAGGCTATGCTTATGCTATCACTACTGGTGATGTAGAAGCTCTGAAAGACGTGGTGGCAGGTAATTTAATGGTTTCCTCAGGTTTAGAAAATGCATTATTTGATTCTGGATCATCGCATTATTTCATATCTTCCCAGTTTTATAAGAATATTAGATATTTCCAATTTGATTTAACAAGGGAGTTTTCAGTCAAAACTCTTAAGGGAAAAATCATTGAAACAGAGTTTTTTGAATCTGTCCCCATTAGAAAACATAAATGTTCTTTATCTGCAGAACTCATTGTCATACACATGATTAAATTCGATAGAATCCACAGCATGGATATTATTTTGGGCCATTATGCGATGATTTATTATAAGAATAAGGAGGTTAAAAAGTTTGATAAAAATGATAAATAACACCTTATCTTTAGATAAGAATCATCACCACCTGATTCATATCTAAATCCACCCCCAGTAGCTCAAATAAATTCAATTATCAGGGATTAAGAGAATGAAATAACTATGGTTGAGGAAATTATTTTTCAAACAGAGGATGTACCTATTTTGAAACAATATGTAGATGTGTTTCTGGAATATTTACCTGGACATCCTCCAGAACAGGAAATTGAGTTTTCTATTGATTAAATTCCTAGTTCAAGGTCTATATCGAAGTCCCCTTATAGAATTTCCATTATGGTATTAGTGGAACTAAATAAAAAACTAGAGGGATTGAGTAATAAGGGAAATATTCTCCCTAGTGTTTCTCCATGGGGATCCCCTATCCTTTTTGTTAAGAATATATATGTATATATGATGTTATGTATCAACTATAATGAAATCAATTCTATAACAATAAAGAACATGTATCCCCTACCTCGCATTGATGATTTATTTTCCCAACTACATGGAGCTCAATACTTTTCAAAGACTGACCTTCGATCTAGATACCATCAGTTGTATGTGATGAAGGAAGAAATTCCAAAGAAAACATTTCGAACAAGGTACGGGCATTATGAGTATACAATAATATAGCATCCCGCCTTTTATCACATAAACATTCATTACATTTTACAAAACCGAGGATCTTTAAGGTTTAGTGTCTTGGAAACGAGGAACATTAAACATGAAAACATAAAAGATTCTTCTTAAACACTTGAAAGGCTTCTCCTCATGTTCATCCTATGTTCATTACTGCATCTCATAACCTGGGGACATACATCAAAAGAAAGGGTGAGCAGAAGGCCCAGTAAGTGAAACATGAGAATCATTTTACATGTGAACATGAGATACTTCAATAAGGTCATGAAAAGAACATTAAGGCATGAGAAATAAATCATGAGGCATATCATAATAAAAATAACATTTTTCATAACATGATTATTTGGGTGCAACATTTAATATAGAAAATCATGAACATATCCCCAAGGTCCAACCCCAAGGTTTCATTTGAAAATTACTAAGGTTATTCACCAAGATATTGTGAAAATTGTAATCTCTAGTGGTTACATCATTACCCAATACATTGGAGCGCTATCAGGGCGCACCCTTAAATTTTCATTTATTATCATGTGATCCACATATATCATCATCAAACATTTCATAAATAACCCATATAGCAAAAAATAAACGGGTTTCATTTCATAATCATAACGTTTTAAAAAATACTTTAACGACATGATCCTTACGTCACTTTAAACCCAAAGAAAAGGGAAAGTGGGTTTCATGTATGTAAATCCAAGAATTTAAAATAGAACATTTTGATATATATGTGAATACCCCTGTAGAAATAAGAGCTCTGATTATTCACTTAATAACATAAAATAATTTTTAGATAAAGAGGGAGGCATTTTGAGACGAAAACTATGCAGCATAACATCTACGATACATGGTTTTAGAAAACATTGAAAAGAGAGGGGACATGGGTCTCCCACTCAAAAATGATACATAAAACAGTAGGGGAACAGAATATATAGTTTTTAAGAACATTTAAATGAAATTTGAATGATATAACATATGAAACAAAGAACTTGAATTTAAGACAAAAATAAGATTTCTCTTATGATAATTCGGCAGCCTAATGACGTCACTTAAAACATCCAAAAATGAATTGATGAGGTCAAATAGGGTCTCTAATCACAAGAACATAAGAGTCCAGTTTGACAGATATAGAGATCATACCCCAACATAACAAAAAGGAACATGAAAGAATTCACATGAAAGTAGAACTTCAAAACGAGAAGGGTGAAGAACAACTTAAAAATTCGGCAGCCTAACGACGCCACTTAAAACTTCAAAATACTGAATTGAAGAGATAAAATGGGGTATCTCATAATATGATCATAAAAGAACAGTATGATAAATTTAGAGATCATACCCCAACATAATAAAAAATAACTTGAAATACTTTACATGATAATAAATCTTGAACAATGAGAAGGGAGAACGAATCCGTTACAAAAAATTCTGCAGCATAACGACGCCACTTAAAACACTAAAATACTGAATTGAAGAGATAAAATGGGGTCTCTCATCATATGATTATAAAATATCATTATGATAAATTTAGAGATCATACCCCAACATAATAAAAAGTAACTTGAAATACTTTACATGATAATAGATCTTGAACAATGAGAATGGAGAAAGAATTCGTTACAAAACTTTCGGCAGCCTAACAATGCCACTTAAAACTTCATAAAACGAAATAATTAGAGTAAGAGGGGATGTCTCATAATGTGAAAATGAAAAGGGAAGTAAGATGAGTATAAAATAACACCCTTTAACATAATAACATGGATCATAAAAGAAATTACATAAAAGAGATTTCTTGAAAAGAAAGAGTGAGATCAGATCCCTTACCTTAAAACGTAACTCTTAAAACTCAAAGGTTGAGACCTTGAGGGATTGGGGGCACCTTGGGAGGACTCCTTGGGAGGTAATGAGACTATAACTTCGTTGGGGGAGAGTGGGGAGTCTAATTGATGATATGATGTCTTTGTATTTATAGGGAAAGTGAGGGGACAAGGCATTAATGGTTGAGGGACACCTCATTAGTGGTTTTGGCAAAACCATGGGCATTCCCATGGTATTTTACCATGGTATTGGCCACTTGGGACACCTCACACCTTATCTTACTATTCATAAGTCGAAAATATTGATTAAAAACTTAATACATCATTTAATGATGTCATTAAACACCCATAACTTAAAAACTGTATTTTCATTATTCATCGAAAATTCAACGTTCTTAGAATAATCCAAAAATTTCACCCTAAAAAAATATCAATGCTCTGATTTCGAAAATGAACTCCATTTTATAAAAATAATTTTCTAAATATTTTTAATTTATTTTTTAAATAAATACACCATTCACCGAAAATTCATTTTTTCAGAAAAAACCCCAAAAATTACCATAACATAATATCGGTGCTCTGAGTTCAAAAATGAAATCAATTTTATAAAAATAATTTTTTAAATATTTTTAATTTAATTTTTAATTAAAAAACACTATTCACTCGAAAAAAACTAATACTTGAATAATAATTTATGAAACCGTTATTTAACAATTTTATTGAATCACATTACTTAATCTAGGTGCCTAGATTTATATTAATAATTTCTTTAAGTGAGATTACTAATCCATTTAGACACATTACTAATCCTAATCATAAAATAACTATTCATAATTTACTATTCATCAAAAATCATGTGGATCTTATTAGACTCTAAATTTTGTACTGAACATAATTGTAGAAGACCATTTTTTGAAAATCATTACAAATTTTTAATTATTTAAGGTTTACATAAACATTTTTAAAATATTCTTTTTCTAAAATTCATCAAAAATATTCATACTATATTTATCCGGTCATTTGAAAATTCATAAACTTCATCATAAGAAGAAAACCCAATTTTTATTTAAAACAAAGGATTACACAAGGCAGTTACGGTCTCCTTACGTAGCCCCTTATCACACCAGCATAGGACCTAAGTGTAAGGTGTGCTAAGGTGAGAGAATCTGAGGGAGGCTTGGCTAACATCGCACGAGTAGTAATTTCTATCAGTTTGAACTTCTCGCGAAGGTGATCCCGTTCTAGCTTCACACAATGAAGCTCACCTTGGGTTTGGTCCAGAGCAAATCCTAGTGGTGCTACCTCCTTCCCAAGTTCTGTTATATGGGCTTCGATCGGTCCAAGACTAATGGGTGAGGCCATCGAATCTTCTTTCTATAATAATTAACCAAGATTACTTGTATTTAGTGACAATAATCAAAACGTTTAGTTTCCAGCGGTCATATTGACCAATGGTCATATAACCGTCTAAACCCAACGGTCTCATATTAATTATAATCATGTTATCAAATGAAACATTTTTTTTGAGTATAAAAATAACACATAAAATTAGGAAACAAGATTTATTCAAAATTTTGGGTCGTTACATTCTTTCCCCTTATGAAATTGCGTCCTCACAATTTTTAAAATTGGGTTTTGAAATTTCATTGAAAGTCCCACATCGGAAAAGGAGTCAGTAAAATTATTACTTTATAAGAAAGAATGGGAAGTACAAAGGTCACCCGAGTTAACCCACACTAGGATTCCATGTAGGAAAACATGGACTTGGAAGAAAAACAAAGGGTCAAGTTCTGGGGGAGAGTGATAGAGAACATGATTAGGTGAAAGTTAACCATAAGAAAATATCAAACTTATGATGTGTGTAAATGGTCTTTGATTACCTAGTAGGAAACGTAAACCAAAAACGTTTTTGTTTTACGTTACTTTTCATAATTTTGAGTAATTCATTTACAACATAAAACAAAAACATAAGAATATATACCTATCTCTATGTAGAGATTCATCCTTTAATAAGTTTCTACCCAAAACTAATATTTTCTCCAAACTATGAGCATTCAAAACTAATTGGTCTCATCAAAACACAAGAATCATCTTCATAATCCACAAAAGATTAACTATCTATTTCTTTTATCTTTAACCTTTATCCCAAAAACAGAAAGGGTAAGGTAAAACACCTCTTCAAAAAGAAAGAATCCCATAGGAATGGAAACTACATTTAAATATTCAAATTTCCATGGTACTACCCATAGTTCATCATTGACCATTCCATAAATAATGGTCATTAAGATTCCTCAAAATAAACCAAGCTAATATTGAAACTCAAATACCAGAAGGATTTGATAACATAGTCTTCCAAAATAAACTTCATTGTTCATCTCCAAACAACATCAATCACTCCTAACATCTTATAACAAAAGTAGCTAACCTAAACATATTTTACCCAAGATAGGTTAATCATTTCCATAAGTAACCTAAATTACTATAAGTACACCTTAAATTCATCGATTCTTCAAAATATAACTCAACCTTAACCCTCAATGATAATACCGTAGTAATATATTTACCTCGATTATATAGGATCCCCAAAATAGTGAACTTCTTCCAAATTAATAATCATATTTTAATCCCCTAATCATCCCTATCATATTAATACAACAATCGTCTCATTTCCTATCACATTGGTTGCTGGGACATGTTCTTCCATTTCCCGCCATTAACTAAGAAAAGAAACCATAATTAGGGGCTTAAATACTTAGCCAATAATCATGAAAAGGAACTGAAAACATATAAGGATAACTTATAGAAGAAAATTATACCCTAACTTGTGATCCCCTAGGTTCCCATCTAGGTTATCCGTGATCATAAATTCTTATGTGAATCTTTATTTTATTTTATCTTTGTTCCTTTAACAATGGTTCATACTAAGCTTATGAGTTTACCAAAGCATATCCCCCGTGAGTTTCGTAACCAAGAGTGCAGCAAGGCCCGTTGTCGTGTACTAGTTCCCATTCGATTCTAGCTCAATGTGGTGTTTTTGGGTTTTACCCCTATGTACATCTATGCCAGAGCCACCTCAACCTACTCGTATCCAGACATGGATGTATTTGCTTGGCAACCCCTTACTAAATACTCACCAAAATACCAGGAAGATTTCCTTTTTTTATCTTTTCTATAGGTTTCTTTCTAAAGTTTTCATATCCTAATTTCCTCAAATAACTAAACCATCCTATGATACCAACTATAGCATCCCGCCTTTTTATCACATAAACATTCATTACATTTTACAAAACCGGGGATCTTTAAGGTTTAGTGTCTTGGAAACCAGGAACATTAAACATGAAAACATAAAAGATTCTTCTTAAACACTTGAAAGGCTTCTCCTCATGTTCATCCTATGTTCATTACTACATCTCATAACCTAGGAACATACATCAAAAGAAAGGGTGAGCAGAAGGACCAGTAAGGGAAACAAGAGAAACATTTTACATGTGAACTTGAGATACTTCAATAAGGTCATGAAAAGAACATTAAGGAATGAGAAAAAAATAATGAGTCATATCATAATAAAAATAATATTTTTCATAACTTGAAGATGTGGATGCAACATTTAATATAGGAAATCATGAAAATATCACCAAGGTCCATCCCCAAGGTGTCATTTGAAAATTACCAAGGTTATTCACCAAGATATCGTGAAAATTGTAATCTCTAGTGGTTACATCATTACCCAATGCATTGGAGCGCTATCAGTGCGCACCCTTAAATTTGCCTTTATTATCATGTGAGCCACATATATCATCATCAAAAATTTCATAAATAACCCATATAGAAAAAAATAAATGGGTTTCATTTCATAATCATAACGTTTTAAAAACTACTCTAAAGACATGATCTTTACGTCAATTTAAACCCACGGAAAAGGGAAAGCAGGTTTCTTGTATGTAAATACAAGAATTTAAAATAGAAAATGTTGATATATATGTGAATACCCCTGTAGAAATAAGAGCTCTGATTATTCACTTAATAATATAAAATAATTTTGAGATAAAGAGGGAGGCATTTTGAGATGAAAACTATGCAGCATAACATCTACGATACATGGTTTTAGAAAACATTGAAAAGAGAGGGGACATGGGTCTCCCACTCAAAAATGATACATAAAACTGTAAGGGAATAGAATATATAGTGTTTAAGAACATTGTAATGAAATTTTAATGATATACCATATGAAAAGAATAACTTGAATTTAAGACAAAAATAAGATTTCTCTTATGAGAATGCGGCAACCTAACGGCATCACTTAAAACATCCAAAAATGAATTGATGATGTAAAATAGGGTCTCTCATCACATGAAAATAAGAGTCCAGTATGACAGATATAGATATCATACCCCAACATAACAAAAAGTATCTTGAATGAATTGACATGAAAGTAGAACTTCAAAACGAGAAGGGTGAAGAACCACTTAAAAATTCGGCAGCCTAACGGCGCCACTTAAAACATCAAAATACTGAATTGAAGAGATCAAATGAGGTATCTCATCATATGATCATAAAAGATCAGTATGAAAAATTTATAGATCATACCCCAACATAACAAAAAGTAACTTTAAAGAATTGACGTGAAAGTAGAACTTCAAAATGAGAAGGGTGAAGAACCACTTAAAAATTCGGCAGCTTAACGACGCCACTTAAAACTTCAAAATTATGAAATGAAGAGATAAAATGGGGTCTCTCATAATATGATCATAAAAGATCAGTATGATAATTTTATAGATCATACCCCAACATAATAAAAAGGAACTTGAAATACTTTACATGATAATAGATCTTGAACAATGAGAAGGGAGAAAGAATCTGTTACAAAAATTTCGGCAGCCTAACGACGCCACATAAAACTTCATAAAAAGAAATAATGAGAGTAAGAGGGGTTCTCTCATTATGTAAACCTGAAAATGGCAGTAAGAGGAGTATAAAAGAACACCCTTTAACATATGAACATGAAGCATAAAAGAAATTACATAAAAAAGATTTCTTGAAAAGAAAGAGAGAGATCAGATCCCTTACCTTAAAACGCAACTCTTAAAACTCAAAGGTTGGGACCTTGAGGGCTTGGGGGAACCTTGGGAGGACTCCTTGGGAGGTAATGAGACCCGAAATTCCTTGGGGAAGAGTGGGGAGTCGAATGGATGAGAGGATGGCTTGGTATTTATAGGGAAAGTGAGGGGACAAGGCATTAATGGCCAAGGGACACCTCATTAGTTGTTTTGAAAAAACCATGGGCTTGCCCATGGTATTTGCCCATGAAATTGGACACTTGGGAAAGATCAAACCTTATCTTACTATTAATAAGTCGAACATATTGATTACAATCTTAATTCATCATTTAATGATGTCATTAAACACCCATAACTTAAAAACTGTATTTTCACTATTCATCGAAAATTCAACTTTCTCAGAATAATCCCAAAATTTCACCTTAACCAAATATCAATTCTATGATTTCAAAAATGAACTCCATTTTATAAAAATAATTGTCTAAATAATTTTAATTTATTTTTTAAATAAATACACTATTCACCGAAAATTCATTTTTTTAGAAAAAACCCCAAAAATTACCATAACATAATATCGGTGCTCTGAGTTCAAAAATGAAATCCATTTTATAAAAATAATTTTTTAAATATTTTTAATTTAATTTTTAATTAAAAAACACTATTCACTCGAAAAAAAACTAATACTGGAATAATAATTTATGAAACCGTTATTTAACCATTTTATTTAATCACATTACTTAATCAAGGTGACTAGATTATATTTATACTTTCTTTAAGTGAGGTTACTAATCCATTTGGACACATTACTAATCCTAATCATAAAATCACTATTCATAATTTACTATTAATCAAAAATCATGTTGATCTTATTAGACTATAAATTTTGTACTGAACATAATTGTAGAAGACCATTTTTTTAAAATCATTACATATTTTTAATTATTTAAGGTTTACATAAACATTTTTAAAATATCCTTTTTCTAAAATTTATCAAAAATATGCATACTATATTTATCCGGTCATTTGAAAATTCATAAACATCATCATAAGAAGAAATCCCAATTTTTATTTAAAACAAAAGATTACACAAGGCAGTTACGGTCTCCTTACATAGCCCCTTATCACACCAACATAGGACCTAAGTGTAAGTTGTGCTATGGTGAGAGAATCTGAGGGAGGCTCGGCTAACATCGCACGAGTAGTAATTTCTATCAGTTTGAGCTTCTTGCGAAGGCTATCCCATTCTAGCTTCACACGATGAAGTTCAGCTTGGGTTTGGTCCAGAGCAAAGCCCAGTGGTGCTACCTCCTTCCCAAGTTCTGTTAGATGGGCTTCGATTGGTCCAAGAATACTGGGTGGGGCCATCGAATCTTCTTTCTATAATAATTAACCAAGATTACTTGTACTTAGAGACAATAATCAAAAGGGTTAGTTTCCATCGGTCATATTGACCAATGGTCATATAACCGTCTAAACCCAATGGTATCGTTTTAATTATAATAATTTTATCAAATGAAACATTTTTTTGAGTATAAAAATAACACATAAAATTAGGAAAAAAGATTTATTCAATATTTCGGTTCGTTAAAAGTAATACCTTTTAGGCTGACTAATGCACCCTCTATATTCATGGATCTAATTAATAGACTTTTCAAGGAATGTCTAGATGATTTTTAGGTAGTATTTATTGATGATATCATGGTATACTCCAAAAGTGATGAGGATCATGAAAATAACTTGTGCATTATCCTGAAGACTCTGAGAAGACATGAATTATATGGGATGTTTAGAATGTGTGAATTCTAGCTTCAGAAGTTTTCTTTTCTTGGCCATATTGTCTCTATGGATGGAATCTCTGTTGATCCTTCTATGACCAAGGAAATCCAAGAATGGACAGCACCAAGGAATATAATTGAGGTATGTAGTTTTATTAGTTTAGTAGGTTATTATCGGCATTTCATCCAGAATTTTTTCTTGATTGGCTAACCCATTAACGAAGCTCACACATAAAGTGGATAAATATGTTTTGAAAAAATAGTGTGAATATTGTTTTGAATAACTTAATAAAAGATTCATCAATGAACCTATATTGACTCTACCATCGTGGAATGATTAGTTCTTCATTTATAGAGATGCATCAAAGAAAGGACTTTGTTGTGTCTTTATGCAGTATGATAAGGTTATCGCCTATGCATCACAATAGCTAAAAATTCCTGAGAAAAACTATCCTACTCATGATATTGAATAAGAAGCTGTAATATTTTCATTGAATATTTGGATACACTATCTCTATGATGAAAAGTGTGAGATTTATACTGATCACAAGAGTTTGAAGTATATATTGTCATAAAAATAACTCAACATGATGCCAAGGTGATGGCTTGAACTACTCAAGGATTATGATTGCATGATACACTGCCACCCTGGGAAGGCAAATAAGGTGGAAGATGCTTTGAGTAGAAAGGATCATGGAGTTTTGAACAAGACGAGAGTTGAATAAGATCCTATATACATGGATCTGGAAATGATGGATATGGGAACAACCATGGAAGGTGGAACATAAATTCTTCTTCAAACGATTGCCAAACCATATTTACTTAAAAGGAAAAAGAGTTCTCAGACCGAGGATGATGATTTTAAAAAGAAAATTAAATCTGTGAATGATGGGAGATTGAGTGACATTGTTTATGAAGATGGAATTTTGATATTTGTGAAGAGACATTGTGTTCCCGATATACCTGATCTAAAAAGGGAATTGTTGGATGATGATCATAGTTCCAATTTCTCTATACACCTCGGGATCACCAAAATGTATAGAGATTGGAAGGAACATTTTTTGTGGGGAAACAAGAAGAGGGATATTGCTGATTATGTGTCAAGATGTGTGGTTTGTAAACATGTGAAAGCTTGAAGGCAACATTCTGGAGGATTCATGAAACCTCTTCCCAAACCTGAGTGGAAATGGGATAATATCACGATGGACATTGTCATTGGACTACCAAAGACTCCTAGAAGGAATGATACGATATGGAAAATTGTTGATCGTCTTACCAAGTCAGCATATTTTCTTGGTATAATCGTGGATTTACCACTTGAACATTTATAAAGACTATATATTAATGAAGTTGTGGGGATTCATGGAGTATCGATATGCATGGTTTTTTATCATGATCCCCATTTTACATCAGGATTCTTGAAGTGTCTTTATAAGTCCTTGGATACTGAACTTAGTTTGAGCACTGCCTACCAGCCTCAAACAGATGGACAATCAAAACGAACTATTCAAACATTAGAAGACATGTTGAGATCCTCATCACTTGACTTTCACGGTATGTGGGATCAATATTTACCTCTAGTGGAATTTTCCTATAACAATACCTTCCATTCAAGTATTCAGATGGCACCGTATGAGGTGTTATACAGAATGAGATGTCGCACACCAACCTATTGGGATGATGCTGGTGAATGAAAACTCATAGGCCCAGACCAGGTGGAGGAAATGATGGAAAAGGTGAAGGCAATCCAAAACCACATCAAAGCAGCTCAAAGTAGGCAGAAGAGCTATGCCGATAACTGAATGAAGGATTTGGAATTTCAGGTAGGATAGTATGTTTTCTTGAAGGTATCTCCATGTAAGGGAGTTATACGTTTCGGTATGAATGGTAAATTGAGTCCCAGGTACATAGGACCTTTCGAAATTCTAGAATGAATTGGGGCTGTAGATTACCGTTTGGAAATGCCTCCAAATATCTAAAAAATCTATGACGTGTTCCACTTATCACTGTTGATAAAATACATGACTCACCCAACACATGTACTCACCTATGAGGAATAAGAACTAGAACATGATCTATCTTATTGTGAAGAACCTGTCAGGATTCTTGAAATAAGATAACAAGCGTGGAGAAACCGAACGACTCATCTAGTGAAAGTTCTATGGAGGAACCATAAGATGGAAGAGGAAACATTGGAACTCGAGAAACATATAATAAAGAACCACCCGAGTCTTTTTATGCAGTAATATTCTAGAATTTTAGATAATGAAATTATTTTTAGGAGGAGATAATGTAACACTCCAAGCTTCCATGGTACGCTTATCTTTGAATAATACAGTAGTGTGTGTTGTACGCAACTTCGAGTTCTAACACACACCACAACCACTCAAACTAGCTGTTATGAATATTAATACAGAATTTTTGAAATAATTTAAATTTTATCTTCAAAAATGGACTTCATTTTTGGATTTGGAATATCGATGTTATCCTAGGGTGAATTTTTGGTATTTTTCTGAAAGCTTTCAATTTTTGATGAATAGTGAAAAAACAAAGCAGATTTTTTATTTAAATAATTATTTATTTTATTTAAATTTATTTTTGGTCAAAATAGATATATAATACCAATAAATGTTTAATTTAATTCATTGGAGTCAGTTTATAATAATTTTATATATATAACAATTTTATTGATCTTTTCACCGTTTTTACCCATCTCCTAGTAGAATTTGAAAATTCAAATAAAACTTAATCTTACCACTTCTTTGAGTGGAATTTTGAAAATTCTAGGGACACGGTTAATATCAAGGAGTAAATTTTTTTTAATATGATAAAAATAATTTTTGGTGAATAACAACTCTTTACTTTTATTTACCACGGTTAAAAGTAAATAGGGTAATTAAGGGTCAAAATAATAATACTATTACCCTAACACATGTATTAATTATATGGGATAATTATAATTCGACAAAAAACAACCTTTGTAATAAAATATGAACCTCTTTAGTCCACTTGGATTAGATTACAATATTTATTATTTTTTAATTCAAAGACGAGTTAAAAGAGATAAACTCAATGTTAAATAATTAAATCATTATAATATATGGTTATACATAAGAAAAATTTGATTAAATATATTAATTAGAAATATAAAACTATTTACTACATAATTATATTTTACTTATAATTTCTAGGCATTATATAATTTAATTTATTTATGACACAGTGGTGATGCAGTAATTACATAATTAATAAAATATTAAAATAATTGTTATTATAAATATCAAAATAAATGTAATTTGATAATTTTTATGATTTACACTAATTCTATTGGTTAATATAACAAATTAGGGTTGTTTAGATGAAATTTTTCAAATTAATAATGCTGTTATGAATTTAAAAAAAAATAGTGTCAAAATTGACATAACAGAGTTTTTAAAACGAATATTATATTATTAATTAATATTCTATTCCTAAAAATCTAAGGATCAGAAAGAGGACTTATATAATGATAGGTGTATCATTAATGAACCACTTTGGGTTCACTTGGAAGTATATAGAATGTTTATTAACCATATAATATAAAAATACAAAGACACATGGTAAGTGTCAAACTATTTAACTAAGAGATAAATATAAATGATAAGGTTAGTATAGTGACCCAAACATGTCTAAAATCTATTGGTTGAAATGAGTTAGACCCTTACCAACCTTATCCTCTAAATAAGTGACTCTATAGCCATTATAAACAGAATATTAATTTATTATAAAATAATATTTTATGTTTTTCTAAGGTGCCTCTCACCCCTCTTATAAAAGGGAACTCCCTATTCTCTCAAATTCATACATTCAAAGCCATTTGGATCAGCCAAACCATGCCCAAATATCCAATAATCTTCCCTCAATTCATCCTAGTGGACTTATTTTGATCATAAATCCAACCTAAGGTTCCCTTTTGATCAAATCAAAAGGAAGAACCCGAAGAAGAGGTAATGTTTTCACCACCCTCTTTCAAGTTCCTTTTTTATTAAACTTCTTCTTTCTTTGTTATTCCCAATATAAAATGATAATTATATTATCTTGTATATACTGTGATGTTATTATAGATATGGTACAACCATATTCAGTATTCTATCCATCCTGTGAATGACATGTCAGCATACGTGCGTAAGTATGGCTTACCGTATCCACATCATGTTGTAATTGTTATTCAAAACATTATTGTTTTGATGGGTATGATAATGATGTGTAATTGAATTAAATAATTAATATAACATTATAATGATACTTTATATATGATATACCATACAATTATATATTATTTTAATATCAAAAGAATGATATTGTCTCTCGTGCGTACGTACAGACTATCATCTCCGCAAACGCGATGCGATTCATTTCCCATCGTATCCATTGAATAATAATTCACATTTGATGATTAAAAATAATTTTTAAGTACTTGATATCATTATGGATATGAATAAGATACAAACTATCCATAACAAACATGGCTTATGTTACAAAAAATAGAAAATAAAATGAGTAAGTTAACACCTGAAATGAAGATAATACTAAGATATTATTAATAAAGAAATTTTAAAAGATCATATATGATATCAAATTAATTTATATGATTACTTTATAATTTAATAACAAATATTTCACCATTATACAGGTGGTTAAACTGCCCTCATCCTAGGAAAAGTACTAGGTAAGGGTTTATTTCAAAATCTCTTCATTATCCGAGGTTGTTTTTACATAATTATCTATTAGGACCTCTTTATCATCAACATCCATGATTCATAAAAATGTATATAAAATTATTATTAATATTTTATAGATTATGAGTTAAAATCAATTATACACTTGTTTTACATTTTATAAGATGTTTATAATGTAATATTTTCATTGTTTTCCAACAATTCCATTTTTAACATTTTGGACAAAATAATCGTAAGAATGTATTTTTATAACTTATACAGTGGGTGCAACTATTTTCTACTATTATAAAATCTTCAAATCTTAACTTACTAGATTATAAGGATATTTTCAAGGTAAATGTTTTATTTTATAATTATGTGACATTTAAATGATTTCAAGAAGGTGATATTTCTCTAAAAGAGTTTTGATTTCATCTATGTCAACATCTTTTGATGGATTTTAAGCTAATTTGAAGTTGATTTATTATGATAAAAAACATCCGTATTGTAATTAAGGATTTTTTGATATGTTTGAATGTGGATGTGTTATTTTATAACATTCATGGTTTATGGAGAATGTATGGGAAGTTGGTGTGCTAGTTTTAATATGAATGATTATGTTATGTTCAAACCTGTTCATATGAGGAATGCATTGGACTTAATAAGTGATGGGTGGATCCTGCTATAGCTCCTAGATGAATTGGTTGGTCCCATGAGACAAACTAGTGTCTTGGCACATGGCCTTGGAAAAATCATATTCGTAGTCTTGGCACAAGGCCTTGAATATGTTGTTATGATAGTATCACATTATGCATTCCATCAATATGAAAGTGGTTATTGATATTTAATGTGATTATCCGACTAGTAGAATATCCATGTAAATATGTAAATGGAATTATTTCATTTTATTTCTCCCATATTATGCTGAAGATCAAGTTTAAAAGTCTTTTCATTTATTTATACAAAGCTATAAATGTTAATACTTATTTTTGAATGTTTTCGCTATATTGTTATTCTTACTGGGCATCTGAGCTCGCCTATTTATATGTTTTACTTTTCCATGTATGTGAATAAGTTTTTAAGGAATGATCTGTAGGGATAGTATGAGGGGATATTAGTGTGTTCTATAGAGGAAAGATGTTGTTGTAGTTTTTCACTTTATGATGTAATGTAAACTTTATGAATGTATCTACTGATTCCAAGGCTACTAAACTAACTGGTCTTTCAAGACTAGATCTTTTGTGATCATGCCAATGTTATGTAATAATTCATTGATTCAAGTAACTATGGTTGGGGCATTACACGTTTAAAATCATGAGGATAAAAATTACTTTGATAAGTTATATCCTTCCATCAAGTGATAATTACTTATTTTATAAGAGGAAAACGTTTATATTATGTAGTTATAAACTTCACTAAAGATAGATGCCTCCAATATTCTTCATAATTGGGTTATTCATAATAATATGATAGGGAAAATACCTTCCTTAATTTTCATATTCATTTTGACGGTCGACCACCTTCGTAAGTTTAAAATTCAAAATAAAATTATTTTAGACTTATTCTAGCTCATATGAAAATTATAAATTCACCTCTAATGATCAAAAAACATTTTTTTAGAATAAATATTATTCACTATTCCATAGAAAGAAATTATTATATTATCCATATAAAATAGATGATATGTTTCCATTACATAGATCCCTATATGAATGGGGTTGATATTTCAATTTTCAACCATTTCAGATATTAAATATGTTAAATAATTATTTAGAAACGTTAAAAAGTGTGAAAAATAAAGAAAACCCTATATAATTTAATATGAGGAGGAGAAATATCTTTCAAGAGTACCATTCACTAGAGAGAAAATTCAAAAATATTTTATAAAATAATGACTCATGTAATTTAAAAATATCTAACATTAATATTATGATGGAATTAGATAAAAAATAATTTTTGATTCTGTAAAAATCCTTTTTGAAATGTTTTCTTGGGGAAATGATTCCATTTTTACAAGTAATTCACAACATGTTAGCTAACTCAAATACCGTATTGGGGAATTCAATATCCTTATCCAATGAAAAAATCCATAATAGTTTCATGAGACGTTCTTTTTATCAAAAACAGAGAGATTAATGTCCACAATATTATAATTAATCATATTAATTTAATTAGTTAATCCAATAATACTAAAAGTAGTGAGTGATTTAATAACATAAAACATGGGTAAAATAACAAGATATTAATAGTTCATTCACGTTATAAGAATTCAATTCTTACATAAAACATAAATCATCCTTACAATATCATCATAAATGACTTCCTAGCACTATTAAAATAATTAATCAGTGAATACATATGGTCTAATAGAGATTCTTTGGTTAAATAAAATAGTGGAAAATTTGAATTCCACTAGATCTAGAAGTCTAGTGAATATCACAATATATTAATGATCAGAAATCCCATTAATGAATTTTATAAAATCAATAAGGCTCATAAGAGAAAAAATATTCAATAAATCTTGGTAATATTTAATATTCTTAATCATAATTTCTCTGTTTCTAATGATACTCTCCCCCCATTATACTATTATGTAATTGGTTTACTAAACAGTATAACCATCACAATATTATTTAAAAAGTTTTGTACCTACGAACTTATTCACCATATTTATTTTTAAAATTTTCATTCAGTATCCCCCCTCAATGTGATTTTCTTCTTCCACCATATAAATATATCCCCTTCTCTATTAAATTGAGACATTCCAAAACCAAATCATTCCACTATTACAGATTCTCTATATTACTTTCATTGGTCACAACATCTTCATCAATATATGTGATGGAATTATTCATCAAAACATGAATTATAAAATTTATTAATTTCTAAAATGAAGAACACATTCAAATATACCTTGACTGAAATCCATGTTATCCTAGACCTATTGGAAAACTCCATTATAGTATTTTTATTAAACGTAGTAATTATTTTACCTAAAATATATGGGGAACCACTATTTTTTTTATAATTTTATTCATGATGGTTTGTGGATCAATTTTTTTTTAACTGGTGTTGAAGAGTCCACTTCCACCCACTAGTCCAACACACTAAAATTACAATGATTTGATCTATTTTTCAGTCCACAATATGATTCATTAATTTTTTATTCCTACATAATCTATATCCATGGATAGTGAAATTCACAAGGTTTTTATGATCAATTAATTACTTAAATTATAATATCGAAATCAAAAAATTATTTTCCCCTATTATATACTGAATTCATAGATCCTCATTGAAATAACATAAGAGAACTCATTACCCTTGAATATTATACATTATGTATTCTAAATTTATTCATAATGGTATATTCTCCCTGGATATCTTAAGAGATCTTAAATATTTCAAAAAAAGGTTCTAAATTTTAAAAAAACATGGTGTTTCTCATATTTAATGTGTTTCAAAATATATTATATGATAGTAATTCCCAATATAATTATAACATAGAGAGATGAGCTTGAGTCCATTTAATGATAATAAATTACTCTTAGGATCTATAATAACAATCATCATAGGATGATGATTTATAATATATCATAAGGTTACTATTACTGTCATGATTTTATAGAATACAGAAATTTTAATATAGTGTATTAAATTCAGAACAAATTTGGATTTTGATTTCAAGACACCTAAAGGGGATATCATGGTTCCATGTGATACATTCAATCCTTCCTTCTTTTCTAGAGGATACTTTGAGTAAACGATATTAGTTTGGGGGATTCTTCCTTAAGGACCACTTATGAGCCTTTAACTTAATTTTCAATGGGATCATTAATAATAGATAACATCATTGATCATGGAGAAGATAATTCTAAATTCTTCATATGGGAGGAAAAAGAATTTCATGATATGTGGATATGATTATATCCTTTTCATTATTAGGGATGACTACCTTAGTAGAGGTAGGTCCCATGAAAGCCTCATAAACTCTATATTTTCAAGTCTCATTTTTATTCTATTCAAGATAATTTCATGTCCCTATGCTCTCAAGACATTTTAGGAGGTGTGATACTGAGGCCCCACCTATAAAACGAGAAGAGTCCCCTCCATTATTTGCATGGCCCCATATATTGAAAGAAGATCCCACTTATTTGTAGGGGAGAATCCTGAGTAATACATATATGTAGAATCCTCCACTATACTTATACTAGAAATAAATACCAACATCTTGAAAATACATAGTAAACACATTTCTTTCTTATTGTTTTTTGAAATATTATAAATATTTATGCTAACTCCCTTTCTATAGGTATCGTTCAAAGCATTCTGAGTCTTTTTCAAAATCTTGGTGGGTTTTGAGGATGTATCTATCTGCTCCCTAATAGATATCCTTTGAACTTCTATCCCAACAGTGTTTCATAGAATCATAAGTTGAATCTATTTTATTTTTTTAGTTAGAGATATAATGACCTATAATGTTATAGAACCTAAACTGAGAAAGTAATAATTTATTCTAAAAATAAACCTCAATTTTTTCATCACTCATAACTAGAATAACAATATCTTGTATGGGATTTAAGATATAAAAATCCTATAGATCCCAAGATTAATATCAAAGCATTCTATTAATAGTATTTTCATGTATCTCAAGTGGATAACCAATATAGGATGCAAAATCCCTTAGTATTTTTGGACCCCATTACACCCAACTAAGATTATACAACATAACTCAGATTTAGGTATTGGTGTGTCATAGATGTTAAGGATTAATATCAGTATCCCATAAGAAATACTGAATATTCCTTGGATTGGATTGTATAAATTATATAATAAGGAAATGGAGATGTCCAGTTATGATTGGACTACCAAATGTATATATCCCCATTAAATTATAAAAACATTCTCAAACTAAAACCCCCAATCATGATTCATTTTTTTATTTCAATTAATCAATAATTGGTCTCTTCTATACATTCTAAGTAATATTTATTACATTTTGAGAATTCCTACGTGAGTGAATCCATTAAATTAGATCCTACATATTAATGAAGATAATAATTTTTCCATTCCATTATTTTTCAATTCATCACTTATCCATGTTTTGAACCGTAGATTCGCCATTTAGAGAGGTTATCATATTCAATAAATCATTAAAAGATAAAACATTCCTAAAGGTTTGTGTAAAATCTATAATCCTTTTTAATTTCACTAAAATCGAGGGATATATAGTAATTGTTGATCAATAGGTAGAAGATTGGGGGATAAATATTTATTCAATAGGAATTATCAAATTCTTCACATTCAATAAAATCTTATCCTACATCAAACATATATTCATATCAATATAATGAAAATATAAAAGGTATTATGGCAATGTATATATATTTACACCCATAAGGTATTTCTGTAGTTATTTCCACGTTCAAACCTTCATTATACGTGATCCAAACAATAATTATATAATACATAATAATATAAATTAACAAATAATATTGAATCTCACTTATGAACACCTTTCTCAAATAAAACACTTACATTATGAAAAATATAAAAATATAACTTCCCTATTCATTCCCAATATCATCGAAATTTCATTATTTTTAACATTTTACACATATTTAATGATATATAATGTTTAGGATTCAAGAGTATTTTTATATAATTTTTTTATAACAGTTCATCCAAGACCTTTTAATTTTATTTAACTAGAAAATTAATTTTATTAACATTATAAGTCAAGATATGTAGGAATCATGAAATATATAATAAAATTAATGAATATTCTCCACATTATTGACCTCAGCAACAAAATTATATTAAAAAATAAATTTTATTAAATGACATTATAAAATGATAATATTTATTTTGAGCTATGAAATTATTTTTAATGATCCTTTAAATAATTTTAATAAATATATAGGGCTTATGAGATTTAGAAATAGGTTATTTTATATAAAAAAATAGAAAAAATATATCATTATATAAAATTTTAATGAAATTGTCCACTATAATAAAAAGTATTTATTATTATAAGAAATATTCAAATAAAATTTAAATCAATCATTAAAATCAAAAAATAGATCTTTTAGGTTTTAATGTGATTTTCATGAAGAAAACCAACATCAGATTCATCAGTTTAACTAGACCTAGTTCCATACCACCTCATGTTGGAAGGAGAGACTTAAAATGATAAGTGAAAAAAAAGAATAACCCCATGAAATAAAGAGAAACCCAAAAACCTAGTTTACCTTGACCATTTTATGGTAGAAAAGAGGTGAAGTGGATAATGTTATCGATATGATAATGTTTTAAATATATTTAATTAAAATCCACCACCAAAATAAGAATAAATATATCATTGGAATATTTTATGGAGGATAATAGAGAGTTGAGAGAAAACTAGAGTTATGGGGTCAAATGAATGAAAGGATAAACTAAAAAGGGGGTTAGTTCAATTAAGGGAAAAAAATAAATTCCATTTTTAAATAAACATGTATAGATTAGATGGTTGTTTCATAGTTCACTAACCTATGTCCATATATTACAACCATCACTCTAACATACCTAGATAATAATTATTGTTTTGGACACATTTTTTTACTAGTCATCTGTAATCTAAGAAATTTCCATTATAATTTACTCAAGTATTTAAAAGTTTGTGACTCAGGGTTTTCACTAACCATTTGAAAATAGTGAGAAATACACCACAACCCCTCTTCCAACAATAATAAATGAGAAAATTCCTAAAACATAAGGGTATAGTTAAAAACCTAAATAAATAAAATAATAATGAAAAAGATGGTATATGTGTAACAAGAATGCTCTATAAACCAATATGAAAGAGGAGTTCCTAAAAATAATTTTTATGATGTTCTGGTATAAATTCTAGATGTTTTAAAAGTTAAATAATTGGAATTATATTTGTACAGTAGTTCAAATCTAGATAAGATAATCAAATAGTTGTAATTGGAAGTGAATTTTAAAAACGAATAAATTAAAATAGGGAATAAATTATTTTCATCAATCTGGTATGTAAATGTATCATTTATAATATTCATTAAAAATATAAATAGAATAAAACATCCCAATGATTTAAAAAATTAATTATATTCAACATATAAACTTTCTTTTTTGAGGAGATAACTTGAAAATTTATAATACACACATTATACATAATGGTAATTTATGAAGATGACATAGAGAAAATGAGAATGGAAAAATTAGCACTATGATATGAAGGTATGATCTTACTAGTACATATGGGTAAACAATCCAATATAGATGGGTCTATGGTAAATCTTATAGATAGTAATCATTATAACAATACATAAGAGTCATTTACACATTGATGGGTGGTATATAAGTGTCGTTTCCATTACTCGTGGGAAATGAATAAGGGGCATTAACAATCATAAAATACAACCCGTAGATAACATACTATAAGAAGAATATCAACCATGTTTTGAAAGATAGGAATACTTTAGTGGATAATTATTTTTATAGATTCCAACCCAATGAATATCATTTGAAATGTTTTATAAATCAAAAAATATTATTCATATATTATTTATTAGATTATGGTAACGTAGGATATGTTTAAATGAAATGCAATGCACTTCACTATGTGTTACAAAAGACCATGTTGGAAATTTGATTTGAATAATATGAGTACCTCTCTATAGTAGAGATCATTATCAGATTAAGAAATCCATGTGATAAACATGGGGAACTAAGAAATATTTTTTTTGGATTAAGTTATGAACTATATATAAAATTTTGCGAAATGGGTTCTTGGAGAACAACCAAACCATAGTGAATAAAATTTCATGAATTGGTATTCTATTAGTTTAAGTGAAACTAGATATAAAATCATGATACAATACATTTTTAATGAAATTTAATTAGAGAAACCATATATCCAAGTAATTTGATTATTATCCCATGATTTTCTTTGAATTAAAATGAAGCATGAAAGTATTATAGAGATTTATTTATATTTAATGTATCTGTATAACCTTAGATAATTTCATGTGAAATAATGTAGAATATAAAATGAATTAAATATTTTTTCCTTATATTATGGTGGATAATATCACTTTATTTTGGACACATAATTTTAGAGAAGAACGATATGAGGGGAAATAGAAATTGTATCAATATAAATATTTTAGATATGAAGGTAATAAAATATATAATATGGAATGATATAGAAAACGAGAGATAATATTAGAGTAATGAGTTAAATGTTTTGAGGGCACATACATAATGAATACATATTCTAGTGTTTATTTACTATAATTCACATTCTGAAAATGATGATGATCATTTCTGATTACTATTTTTTAGAATTAGAAAAAATTAAAAAAAAAAAATACACCTACACATTTAAATTTACCACTTATTCCTTGTATCCATTTTCCAATAAAAACATATTCATTAAAATAAATTATGTTTTTTTAAAATCTTCCCAATTTTCCATGATCACATCGTCTTCATGAATCTTACTTAAACCCAGTGAAAAATAAATTAATACATTGGTTGAGAACATAATTTTCAATAAGGGATGCCAATGAAAGGAATATATTAGTCCTGTGAAAACCCATAGAAACGTTTTATAATAAACATACAATTTTACTTTAAAAAATTAATCATTATTTTATAAATAATACTATCTTATCTTTTGAAAACAATCAAATTTCCACAAAAACACATTAAGAAACGTGTAACATGTATTTAGATTCCATGGGACATTATAATTCAGGTCACACATACAAAATGGAATAACCAATATGGTAAAATTACATCTCCTGGGTTCATAATGCATTTGAGGGCTATCTGGGAACACCCATATTATAAGATATAACGGGTTCATCGAGTGCGATATAGGATCACTCAAAAAATAAGATACAATGGGCTCACCAAAAAATATTTGAGAATCACCATCATAAATAATTTCCAAGTACCATATCATGAATAAAACTCTTGAAAATTATTTTAAAACCTTATGGAAAATACTTTCAGATATCAAAATACCATTTTATTATATAAGTAATTTGTAATATGTTTGACCCAAGAACATAATACTAGAACCATTTTGATTGAAAATAATTTATAAAACATAGACGGGTCACATTAAAATATCAATGGATCATGGAAATGAGAACTTATGTTCATTCTGTATATCTTTAAAAAACATTTCGTTTAGACTTTGTAAAAATATTTAAAATAAGGACGTTAAAATAGGAATTTTAAAATAAATTCATTTTCAAAAAACCTATAAATGATTACATTTTGGAAACATTTAAATATATTTTGAAAATTAAATTTTAAATTATTCATGTCCATAAAAATACGTTCATAAACAATTTAAAAAACATTGAAATAATAGAAAATATTTAGAAAATAAATATTAAAAACAATTAAAAAGTTTTTTTAGTAAATATTTCCTTACCTAGATATTTATTCATCACATTCATTTTTTATATTCATTTTCTTCAGAAGAAATCATTTTTGTAACACCTTAAAACCACTAAGGATGTTATTATTCCTAAAAGAAGGCCTATATAATCATGGGAGCGATTCTAAGACGGTATATGGGAAAATGTGGGATGATCCAAAATGGTTTTTTATGGAGAGATATTGAGAATAATATGTGGCCTTTTATAAGATAGGGGACCACAACTCTTGGAATTTCCAAAATATTAAAATATATTAAAATCTTTATAGATCCAAGGACTCCCAAATAGCCTATAAATGAATTGGGGATGAAATGAAAGACAATATATTATATTCTAATGATTATTTAATATTTTTATGATTTATAAATAATTTAATAAAATATTAATTCCCTAAAATATCATTATTGACAAATGGTATAATATTTACTAATATGACAATGAAAAAATCCTTACTGAAAGTAAAATTTAGAAAATAAAATTTTTATAACCTAAAAATTTAAATTTCATATATAAAATTCATATATAACTTAGAATATCTGAAATTATATTTATTTTAATATTTTTAACATCATTTATTTTATTTTTCCATTAATTTAATAAATACAGCAACATTGCTGTGAAAACCAATAACGTATTATTTATTCACTAATAAAAATACCATGATGAAGACAAATATTTTATCATTAAAAAATATTTGATATAAAAAATAGATTCCTGATGACTGCAAATTTAAATTTTCATACTTATTGAAATTTGTTTGACAAGTTTGACCTTTTCGAAAATAAAATACTATAAAAATATAAATTTTATCAAATTGGCACCAAAGGGTCATAATTTTAACACATGGGTACTTTTATGTGAAAATAATATTCCTATAACGTTTTCTCAAGTGTGAGAGAAATTTACCAGTCCTTATCATATTATTTTAACACTAAATTGTCTGATTTATTATTGACAATAGTAATAAAAATCACTTATTTTACTATTCATATTTTCCATAATAAAAGGATCCTATTTAATAAATTTGTAACATAGGATTAAAAATTATAAATCCACTTTTCAAAATTCAATATATAGAAGTGGTGGAATTTACTTTAAAAATAATATGAAAAAATTCAAGGAAAATAATTTTTTTTTAAAATTCCATTTTTTAATGTAAATAGTTATTATAACAAATTGAAGTATTGAATTCATTTAAAAATTAATAATTATATTATTTTAAATTATAATCAAATACATAATATTTAATAATAATCTAAAAAAATTTACCTTATAAATAAAATACAGTTTTTAATACAAATAAGTATTTATCACTCTTCTTTGAGAAATAAATATTCAAATAAAGTTATAAATAATAAATTAATATTAATTTAAAAATATGATTTCAAAAATAATGTTCATTTTTTCAAATAAATGTTATTAAAAATCTAGAAATAAGTGTATTTACCAAAAAAAAACATGTTTGAATAAAATATAATTTTAACGAATAATATGTCATTACTAAATATTATGTGATTATTTTCTAAGAACATACCAAAACATTAATTTCGAGTTCTATAATTATATTTATTTAAAAAATCAAATATTCATTTCTTTACCCACAAAATTTAATGACTAGTTTATAATGGTAACATTTATATAATAATATTTAATTTTTTTTTATTAATGCTTGATATGATTTATCATGTATGGTATCGAACAGAGTGTTTCCTTTTAAGATATTGGGATGTTAGATTCTATCCCCTTTAATAAATTTCATCCTCTCAGTTTTAACTCGAACTTTTTGACAAGGGTTATGTTATTCAAAATTCCATTGATGAAATCCCACATTTTAGAACAGATTAGTAAAACATCATAAGAATTATGAGTAAGAGATGTATGAAGGTCAACTGAGAAAACACATACTAAGATTACATATAGGAGAACATAAATCTAAAAGAGAAAAAAAAACTCCCATGGAATAATATATATAAATAGAGAACATGTTCATGAGAAAGTTGGCCATAAAAAAACAACAATTCTCTGATAGGTTAACATGATAATGATTTGTATTTGTAAAAAGTATGAAGATAATGTTTATTATTTCAAGATTAATTTACTTCCTAGTATATGGACATAAAGAAATATTCTTACATGATTAAATGAAATTTAACACTTAATGAATTTCCACTACAGACTCATTTTTGATGAAATAAATGAGTGTGAATGTTTCATGATTGAATAACTACAATCAACTACAACATATCAAAAAAACCATAAAAGAAAGAAAAAACATATTTTTCATGTCTTTAGACATTAACCAAAACAATTTTTTTGGATAAGTTAATATAATTAAAAAAATTAATTGTCTCTAAAATTCAATAGTAAAAACAAACATTCTACAAATAACTATCCCTATAATTCCTCAAAAAAATATATATTCTACACGAAGATTGAAACCCAAAAATAAAAAGGACATGATGACTTGGTATTCCAAGATAAATTTTCCTTCAAATAACATCAATCATTATTAAATAATCATACCAAAAATATAATTTCATAAATTACATAATCTCAAAGATATGGTAATTTTTTATTATTAATTAACCTAAATCACTATAATTCAAACATTATTCCCAAATCAAATACCACTGTATTTTGTTTACCATAATTATATATTATTCCCATAATAGTGAAAACATTCCAAAATAACATTATCACTTAATCACCAAATCATATTCTAATCTCGTAGTTACCTAAATTGTAAAACATAAATCCCAATAATTGACATATTCTACATATATCAAATTGTTTATCTAATTATAAAAAGTCATAATAAATGAGGATTCACATAATCTAGTGATAAGAGATGAAACCTTGCTATGATTCAATTGTGGGTTCAAGCTCACGACCCCGATGAAAGTGATCGGTTATCACACATATTGTGGTTTGTCACTGATATTATTGTTTGTTCATTTTTCTAAAACGATTTTAATATAATATTTATTAAATTTCAAAAACATCCTAAAAGATTACAATTGATATTCAACAATAAATAAAAGTTATAACCTCCAATGTTATATCTGAATTTTTGTTTTTCAACCCCTAATTTCCTCAAAAATAAATTTATATAAGGGACCCTTTAGTGACCTTAAAATTCAATAACATTAATCATAAAAAGGGTTTTAAAAGACATTTATATTATCTCCAACAATAAAATTCTAAACATATGAGTCATTAATAAAACTTAAGAAGAAACCCTAATCTACAGTGTTTTATAAACCATCATATGATAAAAAATATAGTTATGTGTCCATAATGATTACATATCCATGTTTTTTTGAATGAGAAATATCATTCGTAAAATTTCAAGGATAATTTCGGTTTATAGTTATATAGAATTAATAAAAACTCACACAATGTAAACCTGTGCAGTAAATGTTTATACATAAACTTAGTACCAATATTTCCTACAGAAAAAGTCATTAAAATATAAGATGATTTATCTTTATGGAAATTCATCATAATTTTATCATAATGTCATACTTGTCCCAAGACATATTTAAACCCAATATCATTCATGTAAAAACATTCAATGAGAACAAAAATAACTACAAATGACCTAAATAATTGACATTTTTTGTCCAGTTATAACCAATAAAAATAATTTCTTACAAACATACTTTTTTCCCTAAATACTAAATTGTATTTTCAAAAAAAATTATAATCCTTTTTTAATTCATAAACAATATATAAAATCACATTAGATAAAATATAAAAGTCATGTTGATTCCTAGAGAAATAATCATCTATATAAAATATAAAAAATGAAATAAAAAATATGGCCAACATCTATCTTTGGAGTACCCATTGATTTAGAACACTATCTTGGAACACCCATAGTATAAGCTATAACAGGATCACCTAGAGCAATCATGGAACACCCACCATATAATCTATAATGGGTTCAACCAACTATACCTGGGAAAATCCATTGTAAATAAATTCCATAGACCATATGAAGAATAACAACCTTGAAAACTCTTTTAATAAATTGTGTAAGAATTTTTTGGATATCAAGATACCAGTTTCTTGTAAAAATCACTTTTAAAATATAAATATGGTTTAAATAATAATGAAATAATTTTATTTGAAAAGAAAAGAAAAAAATCGTAATGGAAGCATTAGTGCATTAATGTTTCCTGAAAGAGGGAAATTTAGTTCAAACAATATATGTTAAACATTTATTTGAACCTTTTCAAAAATATATGAAAGAGGAATGTTAAATGTGAATTTTTAAAAGAAAGTACTTGAAATTAAACCTTATTAAGATTTATTCTAAAAAAATTAGAGCTAAATTCAAAAATTAAATTTTTAAAAAATTCATGTGCATATAAATATACTCATAAAATTAAATTTAAAAGAATATAAATAAAAAATAAATATTTATAAAATAGTTAAAAAAAATTAAAACGTGGTTATTTATTTAGTGTCTCTTACCTTGATTACTATTATTCAAGTTCATTAGTTATCTTATTATTCATAAAAAAACCATGTTTATAAACACAAGAACAATAACATTGCTATTATGGTTAAAATAAGGCCTCTATAACCAGGGGGATTATTGGAATGGAGTTGAATAGATCTTTGATAATCTAAAATGGTTTTGTTGTCTGAGATATTTCAATGAAGTTATTCACTATTATAAGAGTGGGGGGGATAACTCTTGGAATTTCTCAAATGATTAAAATACATTAAGGCGATTTTATTTCCAAAGCCATCCAAATTTCAAAAAATTATATTTAGATATCATTTTAGAGTGTATCATATCTCATAGTTCTCATATAATATTTTACTAAATCCGAATCATGTTAATTTCATCTATAAAATTCATGTATTTCATTGATCATCTCAAATTACATTTAGATTAATATTTCTCATATCTTTTATTTTATACATTAATTTAATAAGTATTAAATCATTTTAGTGAATGAAATTGAGGTAATTATTTCATCCCTAAAATTTAAAAATAATCTTCCATGATGAAGAAAGAAATTTTCGATTTTTGAAAAAAAAATATGGTTAAACATAAATTCTGGATGACTACATATAGAAAATGCTATACAAATTAAAAAAAGTACGACAAGTTTGAATTTTCATAAAATAAAATACTATAAAGGTATTAAGGTAAACAATCGAGCTATAAGTGATAATAAATTTAACCCATGTATTATTTTGGTCAAAACATACTAATAAAAGAAAATTTTTACTACGGATATGAATATTTTCCCATTCATCTCATATTATTTTTACAATAAATTATCTATTTTAGCCTTAACCAATATAATAAAAATTACATATATTAATATTCATATTGTCTAAAAATAAAAAGGAATATATATAATAAATTTGGGAATTGTGATTAAAAATATAGAATCAATTTTTCAATATTCAGAACACTGAATTCGGAAAATTAAATTTAAAATTAAACATTTAATGTGTAATGACAACCTATTTTTCAAGAAAAATTACATTTTTAAATATAAAACTTTGTTATAATATATTTATGTATAAAATCCATTTAAAAATTAAAATTGGATTATTTTAAATTTAAATTAAATTGATATATTTTAAAACTAATCCAAAACATTATTGTACCATTTTAAAAAGATATCGTTTCAATAATGAAAGCATTTTTTACTATCCAATAAAAAATAAATATTTTCAGAAAATTATAAAAAAAATAATCTTTAAATAAGTTTGTTATGATTAATTAATAAACTAATTTCTTTTTGTCAAATATATTTTATATAAATTCTTTAAAATATAACATTTACCCATAAAAATATGAGAAAATAATTTTTTTAGAAAATATAGTTTTGAAGAATAAAATGTATTTACTAAAAATTATGTGATTATTTTATATGAATTTGACCATATAGTCATATTGATTTTTACCATTATATTTATTTTTAAGGAATTTTTTTTCTATTCATACACAAAAATTTAACAACTAGGTTATAATGGTCACATTTAAAAAATGATATTTAATTGTTTGTTTAAGATAATGTGGCACATCGTGTACGACATCGAACACAATATTTCAATTTAAAATATTACATTTTTTAAAAATTCATTGAGGATTATGAGTAAAGGATAAAAAAATGTAAAATTATAATAACCTTATTATTATGTTGATTATCATTATAATGATTCAATGTGAGTTATCTTCACGTTATATATATATATATTTATTCATTATCACAAAGAATTGAGAAAAGACAAAAGATGAGTACATGGTCCTATCATCAACAATGCATATTTTAAAAAACAATTGTATCATAAATATTTAGTAGTAATAACCCCATACATGTAAAAAGAAATTTAGATTATAGTTCCTAGACTATCCATTCATATTGAACCATGTATGAACTTTGTGTACATGATTTTAATTTCTACATATAAATATTATATGTTCTTAAATTAATGTTAGGATTTAGCTATTATTGATAACATAATATCAGTATATAGTTGAAGATAGTAGGAATTTAACACACTAATTCACCCACCCCCTCTTAGGGTGTATTGGTCACATGGTTGTAACATGTGGCATTGGATCAATAATGTTATGACATAATGAATATTTTTCTACATGTTTGCATATATGAAGAACAGAATTAATGAAAATTGAGTTCCCATGATTTATTATAGTTATTACTATTTATGTAATAATCATATGATATCTGAATTGATATGTACTAGACAAGATGTATTATCGGTGTAATTCATGGAATACAAGTTCGGGATTCTATGGAAATTTCAATTAATGAAGGTGACTAGAATGTTTTTGATGATAATACAAATGGAAAAAAATAAAATATATAAATCCCTATTAATCACAATATATTTGATGGTTATTAGATTCACATTATAAAAATCCATTGTAGGACAGTTTTTAATATTTTAGGGGAATATAATGAATTTAATGATTTGAATCTATAAGTTTTTTAGTATATATTTTTTGATTTGAAGGTTGAGGAAGATATGGAATATTAAGGTTTTATTTATTCTCCTCATCAATGATCCAAATGATATCTATGGAATTTTAATTGGGATATATTATGTGGATATTATAAAGGAACTATTAAAAATATTACCACAATTATAAAATGAAAAAGTTTTTTATATTGAGGAACATGATCTCATGAAAATTTATCTAAACTATATTCTCATAAAGCTGGTGTATTTTGTAAATTTAAAGAAACAAAAATAGTATATCCAACCAATTACCCAAAAAAATCGTTTCTGTCAATATGTAATATTGGGAATGAAATAGTTTGAAATAATGATAGTGATGTACGAGAGGAATTTATTTATGTGTTATAAGAAAATTCAGTTAGGGAAAAGAAATTAATTAATTAAACATACCATTTTATACCATAATAGTGGAAAAGTAGGAAATATAACTGTAAAATTTCAAAGGAAGGCATATAATGTAGTATATGATAATGTATCATTTCCATGATTTTTTTTCCTGAGATGAAACATTAAAATAATTAATATAACATGAAATAGGTTCTAATTGGAAAAATGCAAAACATAGAGGAAAAGATAATTAAATATATTTGGAAAATGATTATGTTGAATAAATTTTAGATATTGAAGATGATATGATAAAAACATTCAAAAATAAAGAAAAATTTCGGAAGAAGAACATCTTAATGGATTCATTGACATGATATTCAATATCAATGGAGAACTTCCTGAGTTGGACATCAAATGTATGAAAAAAACGAAATATTGGTGGATTTATTAAGGTTTTATCCAATAAATTTTTCAAATTGAATATGAAATTAGAATAATAGACAATGTGGTAAAAAAATTGGGGATAGTTCAGATTTTTTTGAAGGAATAGATGATTTTATGTTAGTGATTGAATAGAAATAGAAATATTTTGACAGTATTTATAATCATGTTGAATATATGATGAAAATGGGTTTAATTATTTATAGAAGATGTTTTTTATTTTATGAATATTATTAATGATGAAGTAAAAGGGTATGATTAGAAGAGACATCTATAAATCAATAATTTTTATAATAATGAGTTGATAGAATGATCATAAAGAGGTACACAAATAGTTGAAAAATGTCATAAATGATAATTTTATAAGTCTTATAGGAAATACCATTCCTGATTTTTTAACTACAAAATTAATGGCGAGAGGAGTTTCTATAGATGATAAAGGAAATTAAAATGTCTATGAAAAATCTCAATTTCGAAGGTTTAATCAAAAGTAAAAGAGATACAATATGGTTAAAAATTTTCAGAGACTATGAATTGATATATCATTTATGTTTATATAATTATAAATAAATGGATATTTTACTCATAAAATAAATACATAATGGAGATATATATCTATTAAATATTTCAATCTCCAGGGATTTACCAACAACAGATGATAACATATCATACCACATGATGAAAATACTATATTAAAGATGTTTTAATAAATATTATATAATTTCTAGAAATTGAAAAAATTTATGGAAAATGAGATTTAATAATTACACCTATATAATAAAACGAATAATGACAGTTATGAAACCAAATTAAATCTCAAATTAATTTTTTAAATCTTTTGGGGGAATGAGGTTGTGATCTCAAAACCTATGATAATTAAATTTAGGAGATAATATCTGGTTTCCCCACTCAACTATGAGTTTATTTGAATGAATAATAAATGAAAATACTATATGGGTGGATACTACTCTTCTAGAAACAATAAATGGTATAACATCAATCATTTATAGTTGGTGTTTATCCCACAGGACTGATAACATAAATCTTCAAAATAATTTGAAGGAATGTCAATGTTTTATGAAAATATTTCAAAATGATGAATCTATATGGAACTAATGAATTGGAATGAAAAATATTGATGAAGATGAGCTAAAGAATATAAAAGTCCAATATTGGGATAGTTTATTATATAACATATTGACTGTTAGTAAAATTTGTGACTCTTGACTTAAGGAAATATTAAATTTGAAGGTATGATATATCAATAGAAAAAATGGACACTCTTTAATGAAGTGATAAATTATAAAGGATAATATATACCATTTAGATAGAAATAGAAACACATTACATTTTTTAGTGTAAGAAGAAAATAACCATTGAAATCAATATCTATGACATGTTAAAAAAATTCATGTAAAATATAGAAATGTTGAATACTATAACTGATATTCAAAATTTAGATGAAATGGGGAGAGTACATGACTGTTTTATATATGATGGAATCTACTGATAAATTCCAATCAATTGAATAAATTGAGGGCCTAAAATCATATATATATTATTCACACTAATGTTCATGGAACCATGATGGTTACCAAAACATATGTTGAGAAATAGATCATTGTTTTGGTTGAGTATTATAGTATAATGGTTGCTATCATACTTAATTAAGAAAAGTTTTAGGTGATTGAGTGTATCAATTAACTTTTTAAATGTTATAAAAATGAAATAATGATAATGATCACGATTCATTTGATAAAAAATAGAACATTGTATGCCTCACATGAGGCAAAAATTCCATGGAGAATCATGGAATTAAGAATTACTTTTCATCAATGTGAAAACCACAAAAAAAATTCATAGTATAGTGACAAATTTGAAAGGTAAAAAACAATAGAAAATAATCATTAATAAAAAGTGGTACATTGTGACTATATTAGAAGGAAGTTATCCACATAGTAGTTTTTATAAACAATTGGTAATTTTTCATTTATATATTGTATTAAACTCCATTTAATATATATAATTGAAGAAGGAAAACATTACTGTTTTTTAATGTATTCTCTAGAAATAATAACATCTATAACCATGAAGTATATCATGTAAAATGTAGAGAGAAAATCTAATATGGGATTTTATTTGGATATACATTCCAGAAAAATGCCTGTTTGTGTCTCAATAAGTGGATAAAAAATAATTTTTAAAAGAAATGATGTTATTGTTTTTGAAGAAAAGATGAAAATAGATTTTGAATAACAGATCTAATCTAGGGAAATGATGATGAAGAATAATAAACCCACAATCTTGGATCTTGTGCGAAAAAAAACACACATAAATACTAGCTTTGATAGTAACATAGATGATCCAAGAATAATATACATATATTCATCATCACTTTAATTAAATAATAATTTTATATCATAATTAATCTCACAAACTAAAAAACTAAAGGATTAATTAAATTTACGATGACTTACCTAGGAAACATATTTTACAGCACCTATGGAAATTTATCTATATTCATACCACCATAAAATAACATATTCAATTATAATAAATAAAAATAATTTTCATAATATGTATAATAAATACATAAGAATGGGTGATATCAAATTATCAATACAGGTAAACTGCATTTTCATTTTATAAATGGTTATAACAAAAACATGTGAGACTATATGAGCATGGGTGAAATATACTATTTAATGAAACATGTAATAATAAGTGTAGTTTGTTATTATATGATATAAGGATAAGTTATATCAAATAAAAAACACAAACAATTTCATAGTGTGATGATGTGATAGATAACAAACATGTTCCACATGGAATAATCAAAATAATATGACATGAAAACATAGTATAAAATGTGAACATAACAAAACTAGAACATATAGGACAACAAAAGAATACAAATAAATAAAGAATGGTTGTCGAATTTATGTCCTTCTCTATCATATCATAATGAATCAGTGATTCAAATCCACGTACCCCTTAGCATAATAGGTAAGAAATTAAAATCTTTATGTCTAATAAAATAGTTGTCATGAATTTGTGTCTCTATCTCCATTAAATATACTATGAGATATAAATCCATACATAATTAATTAGAGGGATGTATAGAAAATAACCCAACTCATAATTAAAACATATATTCATGAATTCCATTGAAAATAAAGTATATATCATATCATGAAGAACCCATAAAATGGAAATTGGGTCTATAAAATTTATAAATAGTATACAAAGAATTACATCAAGAGTTAGGGTAGTTGATACCAAATATTAAATCTCCCATTAGGGAGTTATTTACAAGTTAATATAGAGGGTGATTCATGGAACAACACTCCATTAGAGACTGATAATTTGGAAATATTAAGTAAAATGGATGAAAAATTAGAAAAAAATAGTTATCAAAAAATAATTTATACATTATTAGAAAAAATATTACTGGTCTTATTCTAAATATTATTTTGGGGTATTTAAATAGAAAAGTTGTCATACTTCATTTTCAAATAAATATCAATAATGGAAACATGAATAATTCATAATATATTTCAGGAGGAAATGTGGAATTGATAATAAAATTCATGACTATGAAAGGGACAACCTTTTCAAAAAAAATTAAATTCTAATTATTGAATGCCACATCATAGAAAAAGTGACAAATCTTATATTTAATATGAGTTAAAGAGAATTTTTATGATATATATGAATAAAAAATATTTTTATTTCAATGTAAGGAATGGGAGATCTAATAGGAATATTGAATTTTGAAATGGACGAAAAATTAGTTATTTTGAGATGATGAGAATTATGCTAGACATCAACAATTTTTTTAATGAATGGAATCCATTAATAATGATGTATGTGATTTGAAAAAGTAACTCAAAAATAATATATGGTGGAAATGAATTATCATATCATCATAGGAATAGGTAAAATAATTTTATTAAACCATAGACAAATAAGAATAATTAAGGCTTACGAAAAACAAGTCAGGTCTCAAAAAAACCCCTTACAAATGTTGTTACATTTGAATAAAAATACATATAAAAAGATAACATGAAAGGGATGTGTAAATACATTTAATTTCAAGAATTTGGTGAAAATGGATTCCATATGGTAGTATATACACCAAATAGAGTAAAAAATTATTGAGTAAAGAATTTGTATCAAAAAATAAAATTAGTGATGGGAAATATGATTCCATTACTTTTGGATTCTCCAAAATAAAATTATCCCCTATATAATAATGATAATGATATTAATATGTTTTATGTCCTTATTCATATATTTAACATATTGAAATATTTAAATAAAAACACTTATTATACATTTATTATTTAATTATAATTTATTTCCCACATAAAGTGTTTTCAATTTTGATTTTTTGTTCATGATTTTAAAAATAAATGTTTATCCTAATTTTATGATACCATTTTCAACATTCATAAATTATCCATTATAATAATAACGATGCTTCATAATTATATATAATGTTATAATTTTATTCCATGATAATTTATTTACATATCATGATGATGAAATCGGTAGTTGGATCGTTAATATAATGTTTTATTAACAAGTGTTTTTTAATAAATTATATTCTTAGAATAATTCAAGTGAGTTGGTGTAGAAATTTAAAATATTTTTTAATAGGGATTAGAGTCTATATATACACATGGATAATATTTTCATTTTTATTAGAAGAAAGAGAATGTAATAATTGACCTATGTTTTTAGAATTGTAATAGTATTATAAATTTCATATAAATTGATTAAATACCATTATTAAAAAATCCCGGAATAGAAATTAGGAATTATTTTGTACAACAGTTTGTGGAGGTGGTAGTTTACACATTAACATAATCAATGTTGTATTTTTTTTAATTAAGGTGGAAGTGTAGTTAATAGATACTATAATGACTCGAGTTCCTAAAATATTAAATTTATTATTTTCTAAGTTCTATAAGAGTATATATGGTGTTTATGTACTTTTTTAATTTTATAATGTAAAATATTATCACTTATAGTCACCAGTACATTTGTATTGTTTATTTTTACTATATGGGGTCCATTTTTTCCTTCATTTCGGTGGTTGGTTTATTTGTGTAATAATATTTTTACTTCATGTAGATTATTTTTCACCTATTTTTATTAGTAAGTCCACTCATGAGGTTGGTTGTATATTTTATTCCCTCAGCTAGTTTCATTTTTCATTCAATTGATTCATATATATGGTTATTTGGTTCATTCATGCAGTCAGATGGTTTCTTCTATTATCCTGCAACCTCATTTATGCATTTAGTTTTTTCATTTTTTTGTCATTTGTTTCACTTATTTGTTCATACTCTTGTATCCATTGTGATGAACTCTTATCATGGATTTTTCAACAATTTCCCAAAATACCCAATTACTTAATATAGCTAGAATTTTCAAGGATGAAGTAATGATTTATTTTAAAATAAAATGTTCAATTTAAATATTAATTTTTTTTAAAATATGTTTTATAATAACATAATGTATTATTTGACTTACATAAACCTTGTACATATATATGTGAATTTTTTCATGTTTTAAATTAAACAAAATTAAATTACAATTAGAATATAAATTTAAAAATTTTAATCATAAAATTTGTACTTGGATATGTATATTCCATCAAAACAAAATAACATTTCATAAATATAATTATTCTCATTATTTATTAAATTTATGATAATACAAAATATAGTTCTTAAGCTCTAGGATCATCTAATATTGACCTAAATACTTCATCCTCATGATTCTATGTGTGTTCAGAATCATAGACACTTCTCCATTTTTTACATAATAGTGTCATATCTGCAGTAGTATTTTCCCACTTATATTGTTTTATTTTTTTAATTTTATATTAATTTGAATACTACTTTACCTTTATAAAATCTATATGGATGCACTATAATCCATTTTTATTGTTTCTATTTTAGCTTGTTTTGCATCTTTTTTTCATGTAGTGGTTCATTGTTCTCTATTATTTCAGTATATGTGCATCTAGAATGCTTAAATTTTCAAGTCAGTGGGTAGTGGAGATTACATAATAAATATAATGAACTATATTTAATTAAATTGTAAGGTATTGTTTGTAATCAAATGTATTTATTATTTTCCTTTTTATTATTTCCATTTTTCTATATAAACATTTATTTTATTGTAATATGCATATTTTTTTCGCTATGAATTGTAAACCCATGTTGTATATTGAATACCCTTTCCATGAAATTTGGTTTAAACCCACTATTTATAAAATTAGTAATACTTATATTCATCTATGTATTGTCTGATTTTAAAAATATGTAACTGTGTGCGAATAACTATTTTCAAGATGATGAATTTATGAGAAAACACCCCTTAAAAGGAATTATATACTATGTATTGATTGATAATATATTATTGTGTTATTCTCATATGTTTTTTTTATTATAATGTTTATGAGTATATTGTTGGGTTTGTATAATGATGGTGGTGACTGGTTCAGATGCCTGATTTGTTTTTATTAGTGGAAGTGTTCAGTTGTAGATATAATGATTTTCAGGGGAAATGGCCACGTTTCAATGTTGGATTTGGCAAGGGATTGGTTGGGTTGTTGTGTGATGCCTTATTATACTATCATAGTGGTAATAATATATGATTTTGGTAATAATTAATGGGTAATAGTGTGGTATATAATGAAATAAAATCGTTCTAGAATTTACATGTGGATACTGGTTCAAAAAATTTAATAATTATGAATATGTTAGTCATGAATGTGATTATAATGTGGATATTGGTTGAAGTGGGATTCTTCAAATATTATGTCAAATCTATAATATTTTTAAAATAGGGTTTCAATGTCATAACTTTTAATGTTTAAGGATCTTATAATTGAAATAAAGGAAAGTTGGTTGGGTGTGTGCCTTTTGTGTGTGGAAGAGTTACATTTTGTATTTAGAGAATGTGGTAATGTTATTATAGCATTAATGATAATGAAAATTTGATAAATTATTAATGTGAAACCTTTAAACTAGTATTACGTGTTATATATATATATATATATATATATATATTTATATGATTATATTTTTATGTTATTTCAACACACACATCACATTCAATAGTGTGTGGGAATGGGAAGTCTGTTGTGTAATTGGATGTGGGGCACCATTTTTTGACACTATTTGGTTATTATATTACAAATTTTTATTTTATATAGTGATGTAACTATAGTTATGTAGGGATAGATAGTTGGCATATATAATTTCTTATTGGTTCTATGACTTCTACACTGGTGATTTGGTATTATAGTTTCAAATTTTCATTCGAGACATTGTGTGTAATACTTGTGATTATACAAGATTTTTTCACCCTATGTATATACAAACTATTCTTAGGTTTTATGAGGGTTTTAGTTAATTAGACAAACATTAATACCTAGGAGTTTAGATCGTTTGTGATGTTCTTAGTATACGTTTCATTTTGGTTTAATTTTAGTGGAATTTATATGTATTTGTAGACAGAATGTAATTAGAAGGTCAGTTTATTTTCAATTATGTGACGGATTTTTTGTGTGGTTATTATTATTTTCTCTCGATCCTTTTTATACAATGAGGATATTAGTCCACATTTGATTGTTCTACACCCTTGTTACTATTCTCCATCATTTCGGCTACTAGAGGTGGGACTTATTGATTATACCTTAACATCACTATCATATAAGAAGGTAGGTGGTCGAGACTAGTGGTATATAGGGGATTGGATGACTAGTAAGATATATTTTTGGTGTTCAACCCATATGAGGCTTGTATTGGAATGGTCCTGAAATATATATTTTCAATCATAGTGAAGGATGTATCAAGGTATTGAATCTTGGAAATAAGACATTAAGGAACCATTTATTTGGAAAAAAGGACCACAAACCCAATAAACACCAAATGTGTGATAATCCTGATTGTTGGTTAGAGTCCATGTGGTGGCAGATGATTCATTATTGATTAATTTTTTAATTAAATGAGATTTTTCACAATATATATAAAATTATATAATTAATATAAGTACATTTTGTTTTTTCTAGTATTGGACTTCTCCTCTTGTGGGGATCATCATGATGATCCAGTATATCAAGCAATTAAGGGTGAGGAGTCTCGTCATGATGATCTAGTTGATCTTGAGAGTGTTAATCCAGTAGAGTATGAGGAAATATAATTTGGGGCATTGCATGTTTTCCAATTTAAGGTTAGTGTGATGTGTGAGGGTAGTTTCTCCAATATAGATATGATGTATTGGGTGGGTGAGATTGAGATTAAATTTTGTCTGATTTAGGCATGAGTTGAGTAAAGGGATTCATTCAAAGATAGTCATGTGTTAGAGGTATCACCTTAGTGGTGGGAACTATACCATGGATAGTGGAAATGGGATAATGTGTCATGGTCTGACATTTACAAGGAGATACTTTAGAATTATTTTCATTAATGATGAAGGAATCAAAGAAGTATGAGTTTATCCCCCCTCTACTAGGGAGCATGATCACATGATATCTCAGAATTATTTTTATGTTAAAAATGTGTTTCGTTCCTAATATCTTTATTGATAATGATTCTAGAACGTGACTTCATGATATGGAACTACACTAAACAATAATATATATACTCTACCAATTTATACTTCCAAAATATCTAGAATTAAAGAAGAAGGAAGAAGTGATCATGTTCATATAAAATGAGACCAGAGTTCTATGAAAGTTATCTATACATATTTTTCTGAGGATCATAGATTCAAGATAGGGATAACAGATGTTAGGGAATTCAAGGGTATGATCATTTTTTATTCTATCATAACCATCCACTTCATGCTTTTCCTAGAACATCAGTTATTGAGATTCTTCTAGGAGGATTCCTATTTGAGTGCTATTCCCACATAGGTATGTTCATTTTCAGACTCTATGCCTGAATTATTTTAGAGGTCAGTTTGGTTCATGCATTTATAACCTTATTATACTGACCCATGGTTAACATACAAGTATATTACATAATTTTAGATCAATATTTACTACATTGGAAAAATACTTGCCTGATGACTATAATAGTTTAGTATCTTTGGAAATGGGAAAAAATATTCTATCCTGGTTAGATATCATCAAAATTTCCCTTAATAATCTACACCTTTTGTAATTTTACCTAAACAGTTTCTTCAAATCATGGATAAATGAATCATAAGAAATAGGTGAGCTGAGATGCTCATTAATGGTAAATAAAAGAAATTAGTAAGAATAACAATAATAAATAAGGTATGGAACATGAGTATAACATTTGAATATCATAACATAAACATTAGAGATCATAATAAATATTAAAATTTTATATTCATTGATCATAAGGGTATTAATTGAATAAGTCATGAAACCATATTATAGGAATAATAAATTGAATTTTTGGTAGGCACATTTTTTTATAACACTGTGAACTTGTTTCAGTAGAAACATGTTCACTCATTAAGATAAGGACAAGAACTCAAGCCCCATTATCCACATGTAGAAATGAATCTATGTATATGAATAACATTATTTATATGTAATAAAGTCCATAAAAAACATTATGCACACGAATCCAGGTCCATTAATAATTTTCTGAATGTGTAATCAAGTTCAATTATAATTGTATGGGAATGAAATGTGGTGTATGCATAACCTTATGAACATGTAATCAAGTTTAGGAATAACCTTGTGGACATGAAACAAGGTCAACTAATAAAAGTGTGAATGTGTAATCAAGTGCATCCATAATCTTTTGGACAAGAAAATAGGTCCATGAATATAATTGTGAACACAAAATCTGGTTCACATATAACATTATGAAGATGTTATATGGTTCACTCATAATCTTATGGACATGAAACCAGGTCTATGCATAACATTGTGAAAATTTAATCATGTTTATGAATAACATTGTGAACATTTAATCAGGTCAACAAAAAAAGTTATTGGAATGAAATCAGGTCCATGAATAACATTGTGAAAATGTAGTAAGGATCACTCACAAAATTGTGAATATATAATTATGTTCATTCAAAAAATATTCTACACGAAACAAGATGCATGAATAACATTTTGATCATATAATCTGGTTCACTCATAACATTTATACTTATGACTCATCCAACATTAACCCATGAATAGGGGTAGATATATAAACCACCCATATCATACTAAAATACTTCATACATGTGAAAAAATATGTAACACCCCAATATTCCATAGTACATTTCCCTTTGCCTAATGCAATAGCTAGCACATTACTCAACATTGAGATTCTAACACACCACAACCAATCAAACTAGCCGTTATGAACACTAATGCCCACTTTTGGAAATTTTATAATTTTATTTTTCAAAATAGACTTCATTTTTGGATTCAGAATATCAAAATTAGCTTAGGGTAAATTTTTAGTACCATTCTGAAAACATTCAATTTTAGATGAATAGTGAACAATTCAAAATCTACTATATATACTAAACTTGGCTTCTCTAATCCTACATGTAACCCTCCAAATTCTACACATTGCCTCAAATTAAGAATCCCACCTATCCATTACATCCCTCCCGTGGCTGCGATCGCATTCCCCCATGCGAGAAATCATACTCGCCCTCCTATTTATGGTTTCTACTCTGTAGCACCGATCAATGAAAATACCTCTAGTCTCATCGCTCCTCTTCCTATCGACCATCGATGAGTTTCCATTTTCCACTGCACAGCCTGAATAACTTGAGAAAGCCTACGGTATCGACCATGGTTCCTTAGGGTTTGCGATTGACTGGCCTTTCATTGATGTATCTTCCACTGTTTGTTCTTGTATATAACTTCATACTTCCTTTCATCCCTTCATCTTCTGGCATCAGAGCATCCTTAAGCTTCATCACCTTTGGTAATGTTCTACTTACCTCTACATGAAATCATATTATTTTGAACACAAGAATAAAATTCCTTACTATTCATCCCCTGTGATCGCCGTAGAGGCAAGAGGTCCATGTATTTTGATCGGCTACAACAACAGGTGTGAGCTTCTACACCACATCACTTCCCAATATCGCAGGACTACTTCTAACTATGTAAGAATTTAATTCCACCGAACACCACCTCCATTTTATTCATATTACAATTACAATATCATCGTCGACAAATAATTGCGGTCCATGAAATATGATGTTAGTTGATGTTTCTTCTATGAGACACCAACAAAAAAGAAAAAAACACTTCATGTAGTGCTTAAATCAAACCATAAATAACATATTATTACATATATGATGTGGCTAACCCTAGATTATAAATATGATGTCTGTAACAGGTGGAATACCTCCATTTTAGACATTGGATCATCTGTTATCCATGTGCAACATAAGGAAAGGTCATCAACGGTACTAAAATCCATTTCGTCCTAAATTATTTATTAGGTAAAACAATTCGCAATTTATGTGAAAGCACAGATCTTAGGATTATTGAATTTACAAAAAATTACTCACTTTTTAACGATGCATCTGTAGTTAATATGTCTTATATTGATTCAGTAGGAATTTGTTTAATTCTATGCCTTCACTATCTACCGTGCCTTACCTGTTAGACATTGCAATTACAAAAATTAACTATATGTTATAATATTTTTGTGCAAGATATACAATTGTCTTCCCATTGTATGTTTAATTAAATCTATCTACCAATAACCATACTTTGGATACCTTCCAAAACGTGACAATACGATAAAAATAAAACTGATACAAAGATGCAAACACCATCACCATCGAGACATGCAAGGATTCAAAGGAGAGTACATTTGACTGAACAACAAAAAGGTAGATAATTGATGTAACTTCTTTCTATAAGATCAAAACATTAGCTTCTATTTTACAAGTTCATACGTGTCAAGGCATTTTATCTACATCCCACCATCATCTATTTCCTACTGGAACGTATGACACAATACAACTCAATTCCAATCTGAACAGAGGTTCACACATACCAATATCGCATTTATCAAACAATGGTTAGTTCAATTATAATTTTAAAAAATTATAAAATACATTCGATATGTTTATTATAAATAACATTTACTACTTTACTTATTCTACTATATAACTAGTAATGCATCAATAATATGGATCTTCAACACCAATATCAGTTAGAATAAATAATATAATAGGTAAATGTTGGTGTTATGAACTGTACTTGAGATCATTTTTTCTTCTTTTTATTATTGAAATACAATTATTTAATTCCCAAAATTTTTTTACATGTACCCCCTATTCAGCTATTTCTTTCAATGGAGACTTCCATTCCACACTCCCAGTACATCAATGAAGAACATTACTTTTACTGTGTCCTGACATTGATTACTTACTACTATAACATCTTCCAATATTTCCATAGTGTTAGATACTTTTTTATATGTTCATACATGTACAACAAATACATCTATAGACTACCATAACATATTTCCTACTAGAATGTGTGAATCAATACAGCTATATAGCAATTTGAACAGAGGATCACACAAACCACTATCACCTTTAAATACCACTTGTGACTTCAATTTCAAATATTCAAAATTGTCAAGTACCATCAATATGTTTACTCTAAATGATGTTTACTACTTTTCTTATTCTACTATTTAATTCTTAGTGCCTCAGGAATGTGGAACTTCATCACCAATATCTGTTAGAACAAGCAATATTAAAGGTAAAATTGAAAAATTAAATTTACTTGAGATCATTTTTGCTTCATTTCATTTCTGAAACACATATGTTTTTTATTACATTTTTGTAAATGTACTAGATATTGACCTATGTGATATACTAATAATTTTTGTTCTAAAACATCTGAACCACTCCAATAGTTCTGCACCACCAAAGGAGGAGCACACATATCATTGACACCTGTATCATTGAATGGTGATTTACATTCCAAACTGACAATTAATTGACTTTGAATATTACTTTTACTATTTTGTGACAATGATTAGTTCCTAAAATATTATATATCATTGATAGATCATCATGGCTATGCAACTTCATCATCAAAATCTGCAAGATGTAGAAAGAGAAAACATATATATTAATCCAATGATGAGAATTATGTCCCCATTAGTGAGGATTCTATCAACGTATTCTTGTGAACAACTTTCAGGTTACATCTCCCTTATATTAAAGAGTTAATTTAATCTTCATTAGTTATGCTAGGTTTTAAGACGGAGATGAATAGTTTCAGTTTCCCATCGCCTACCTATTTATCAGAGTGAGAAGAAATTATTCCTTCAAATGTTTTTAAATTTTGACTGAATGTAATGTGTTTTATTCTCCCTTTACAAAAGAGAATGTTTTCCTTATTCAGTTAAAATTATGAAAGCTAATTGTCCCGGCACATGTGTATTGTGATGTGTAATGAAGCTTTCTTATTTATTTGAATGTATAATAGATATATATATATGCTTTCAGAATTCCATAGTAGTTTAAATTCATCTTGTAACCAATAACTAGAGGTGTCTACTACCTTGATTCATGTTACATTAGAAAGAGGTGAAACAAAAACTACTAAATTACATGCTGAAAGTAATCATGCAGTAGACTTTTCAGGTCTGAGTTACTACACATTCGATGCTAACTGTACATTTACATCGCATTCATTATATTACTATCATTAGTAAATACTGTTTTAGAAATAACACAACTACTACAACCGGAAGAAAATGTAGGTCACTGTATTATTTTTACATATTAGTATAGTAAAATTTAATTCATGACACCTTATAAAGTTTGTAGAGAGTATATTATTAGCACCTACAATTTAATCATTATTCACATACAGATTATTTGAACAGTGGAGATCCTTCTAATGTATTTCAATACTATGGGTCTATCTTTTTGTAAGATGAGAGAAATAAAAAATTAAGTACCAATGGGAACCCACGATAAACTATATGCTGCTCGCTCGGTAAAATTTATTTGGAACAAATAACATCATGTCCTTAGTACCATAGAATGTTAGTATTTGATCGAAACTCCACGGAGGCTAGATCATTCTAGGAAAAAATGAATATTTACGATTATATGTTTTCATTTACATCAATGGGCCAGAAGGTGGACAGGTCACTCAATAATGGAAGAGCTCCAAATATATTCATATTGAATGGAAAAATCTACCATCACATAGGTAGTTTGTGTCCTCCTTAGGGGAAACCAAAAAGGTTTTCCATGTTTTATGTGTATGATACTAGTAATGAGTCCGAAAATAGGATTCAAAACAACAGGAAATATTTACATTCGTAAGTTAACAGATTGAAATGATGGTGATATTTTCTCTTCGTTTTCAATTTAATTTACTGTGCAGATATGAAAGAGCGAATTCAAACCCTGCATAAAATTTTAATATTGTTTTCAACCTACCAAATATGATTCATGAAACAAATGTTGTAGCTTGACATTTCAGAAGTGTAAGGGATGTTCTTAATCTTCAAGAAATTCCAAATTTAAATTTAGGGCTACTTAAGAGAACGAAAAAAAATGCAGCGATATACAACTTGCCTACAACATCTGAGATTTCTATTCTTATCGTCCGTGACATTGAAGATCTCAAATATAAAAGAGATATTTTCATTCAATCCAACACTGGTGAATTACAGCAGATTGATGAGCTTCATCCCTTGTATCATCCACTGCAATATCGACTAATTTTCACAAGTGGTTAGGATGGATACATTGACAACACATTACATCATTCTATATTTTTGGGTACAAGTACGAAGCATCAGAAGGTTTCAATGCGAGAATAATTCTCTTATAACTCGCAGTGTCGTTTCAATGATATGTCAATATTAAATAATTTAAGAATACTACTACAACAATTTATTGCTGATGGTTATAAAATGATAGAGTCTCAGAGATTTTCCTTTATTCCATTCAATCAAAAACGCATGAGGGTTGAGTTGTACTATAACGACCCATACTTTACATACATTGTTAATACCTCAAAATTGAAGCATACTTATTACAACATATAACAAAACCACGAAAGGACCGTATAGGTATAGTGTCTTTAGAAACTAGGAAACATAAACAACTAGTACATAAAACGTATACACTGTCTCCCATTTATTTCATCATATCTAGAGTCCCTTTTTGGCATATTCTAATTAATAACCTTCTTCCTGACCTGGGGAAATAAAACATACAAAAGGGTGAGCTCAAATGCTCAGTAAGGGTAAACAAAAGAAATATCAATCACATCATATACATAAGCACATGTCTTTTGGAAATCTTAACCTGAAAAAGAGATCATAATTTCATAACATGGGGTAAATCATAGTAGTGAAATGTAATCCCAATAATCATAACTTAAAACATGAAACTTTGTGGCATACACACATAATCATAGAGAATCATTTCTTATTAGTCAAGACTCTTTTCCAAGACTATCTTAGTGGACAAAGTCCATTTCTGAACCGAGTTACCCTCGTTTCAGTCCTGCTTCACTGAACCGGTATAACCTACCGTTCCAGCCATGTCTATCTCATGAGATATAAAATCTTTACCCAATGCATTGGAGGGAGATATAGGTCCCACCAATCTCATAATGATACCATTCTTATGTGTGCCACAAAATCATAAATCATACATCATTGCATAACCCATGTAGTAAAAATGGGATTCTTGAACAACATGACATCATAAAACAATTCATATAAGATAAAAGAATTCATAAAAATATTTCCATCACAACATAATCAAATAAATGTAATAATAGGGATACAAACAGAACCCTATATTATTTTAGATGGAAAATAATTTTGATAAAACACTTTAACTCCATTCTTGAGGAAAATATCCTTTCTACTTCAAAAACACTTTTCCTTCCTTAACATGTCATACAATTCTAAACTAAAAGAAGTTGATTAAAAATAAAATTTAAAATTATAAAGGAAGATTTTTGGAAATAATTTTTTAAAAATTCCTTCATGCGGTATAAGTTAAAAAAACATTCTTCGTACTTTTGTTGGAAAAGTCAAAAAAGTACCTCGTATGAAAAACGACAAAAGATTCCTTTCATATCTTTTACTAAAAAATCACCGAAGGGTAAAATAGGATTTAAACAATTGTAGGTGGATGGAAATAATATTAAATATTGATTAAACATGGATGTGGATGATAAAATACACCCTAGTAAATACTTACGAATAAACAATCTAAGATAAAAATGAGATTGTGATATTTCATTTACCTTAGGTCTGATATGCTTTGTACGTGTCCTAAACTCCTGTATAATGATTTAAATAATGTTATTGACTTATTATAGAATCATAATTATTTATTATTTCATATTTGGTCATATTCATAGCTTCTTAGTAGTAATATTTCATTGATACTTGTTATTCGTGTGTTTATAACTTTTTGTTCTTATGCGTGTTTTGTCGAATAAATTCTTATTCTTCTCTTTCGGTTATAGATACCTCATTTCCAGAATGGTATTAGTGTAATATATATCATATTCATTCATTCAATTAATTTATATAATCATTATGAAATGAATATCATGTAGAACGAGTCGCATCACATCGTGGAGACGGTATTCAGTACGTACGCACGAGTGATGATATCGTTCCTATGGTCGTGGAATTGTATTAGAGTGTATGTATACTATTTCAAAATTAGTATCATAATTTAATAGTCATATATAGTCATTATTTACACCATTATACCCATCCAAATAAGGTGGTGGTGGAAAATAGATTACACCACGGCGTGGAGACGGTATTCCGTACGTACGCACGCGCGGTGATTTCTTTTTCCGTAGGATGGATAGATGGTGAAATAGGGTTGTTTCATACTTATAATACAATATCAGTATATGAGTGATACTGATGTTATTACTTCATAATGAAACAAATAAAGAAGAAGAAGTGGATGAAGAAATAAAGATGAAAGAATCGGTAACGGACATTACCTCTTCTTTGAAGTGCTTCTTTGAGACCTTCTTTTAGGGCACTAAAATTGATCTTTGAAGAAGTCCAGGACCTATAGGATGTCTCTAGGGAAGTGGAGATGAGAAAGTGGCAGGGGTTGGCCGAGCTTGAAGGCTCTATGTGGTGTGAGGAATAGAGGGAGGAGGTTCCCTTTTATAAGGGGGGAGATGGGCACCTTTGGAATAACTAAAAATATTATTTTATTATAAAGTCAAGTTCGGTTTTAAATAGCTCCAAATTGATTTATTTCGAAGCTAAGGTGTGGATGGGTCGAAATAATCTCATCAAATTGAATTTAGAGAAGTTTAGGTATCAATTTTAACCTTATCATTTAGATTTAACTTTAAGTTAGATAATTTAACTTTTACCATGTCTTCTTGTTTTCTTACACTATAAGATTAATAAACATAAAATATCAAGACAAAAGAACACCAAGTTGTTTAATATTAACATATATAACCTTATCTAAATCACTTGTCCGAACCTTAGATTTTTAGGAATAATATAACAATTACTAATATAATATTTGTTTTAAAAACTATTTTATGTCAATATTGACAATATTTAGTAATTAATTTTTGTGAAAATCATAACATAATTATTAGTTCGAAATTTTTTATTAAATCAACTCTAACATGTCATATTATCCTATAAAATTAGTTTAATTCATAAAAAGTGTCAAATTACATTTATTTTTGTGTTTATAACATCAATTATGTCAATATTTTATTAATAAGTTAATTACTACATCATCTTTGTTTCATAAATAAATTAAATTATATAATGTCTAAAAATTAAAAATAAAATACCATTATATAGGAAATATTTTTATCATTCTAATGAATATTTATAGTCGAATTTATCTTATGTATAACCCCATATTAAAAATTATTTACTTATTAATCTTTTGATTTTAACTATTTTAACCCTTCTTTAAATAAATTAACAATAAATGTCCTAATCTAATCCAAGTGGGCCTAAATGGTCATATTTTATCCCTAAGTTTGTTTTTGGTCGAATTACCCTTGTCAAATAGAATTATGACATGTGTTAGGGTAATAATAATATCATCTTTACCCTTAATTACCTTATTTACTTTTAACCGTGGTAAAAAAATGTAAAAAGTTACTATTCACCAAAAAATTATTTTCATCTCATTGAACCACATTTTACTTACTGGAATCAACCGTTTCTCTCGGATTTTTGAAATTCCACTCACAGAAGAGGTAAAATTATGTTTTATGAAAAATTCAGTTTTTTAACTACCACTTAGTGGTTTCACTATTCATCAAAAATTGAATGTTTTCTGAAAAATACCAAAATTTCACCCTAGGCTAATTTTGGTATTCCAGATCCAGAAATGAAGTCCATTTTGAAAAATAAAATTTATAAAATTTAAAAAAGTGGTTATTTCTATTCATAAAGGCTAGTTTTAATAATATTTTAATAGCATATCGTTGTTTAGTGAAACTCAGTATTGCGTACGACGCAAGCTATCGAGGAAGGTCGCGATTTCGTGTAAAGCAAGCCAAGCAAGCGTTGTGTAGAAAAAGATTCCTTTGATGATTTATATAACATAAAAGTCTCGGGTGTTACATTCTACCCCCCTTAAAATTAATTTCGCCCTCGAAATTCGTCACTTTGTAAAAAACAGATGAGGATACCTCTCCCTCATCATATCCTCAAGCTCCCATGTAGCTTCTTCTAATTGGTGGTTCCTCCGTAAAACTTTCACCAATCGAGTGGTCTTGTTTCGTAGGAATTTTTTGCTACGATCTATAATCTCTATCAGTTTTTCTTCATAAGAAAGATCTTGCTCCAGCGGTACAACTTCTGAGCTGAGTACATGTGAAGGATCCGGTATGTACTTTCTTAGGAGAGATACATGGAACACATCGTGAACTTGAGAAAGATTCGGTGGAAGCGCCAATCAGTAAGCTACCTTCCCAACACGATCCAGTATTTCGAAAGGACCAATATATCTAGGGCTCAACTTCCCCTTCCTTACAAATCTCATACCCTCTTCCAGGGAGATATTCGTAAGAACACTTTATCACCCACTTCAAACTCTAGGTCTTTTCTTTGGTTGTCGGCATAACTTTTCTGTCGACTCTGAGCTGCTCTTATGTGTTGTTGAATAGATATGACCTTTTCTTCCATTTCATCAATGAGATCAGGTCCTAATAGCTTTCTTTCCCCAACTTCATCCCAGCAAGTTGGAGTCCTGCATTTCTTTCCATAGAGCGCTTCCTAAGGAGCCATCTGATTGCTGGAGTGAAAGCTATTATTATAAGAAAAATTCCACCAAAGGTAGGTGTTGATCTCAACCACCTTTGAAATCCATAGAGCAAGATCTCAACATATCTTCTAGGGTTTGAATTTTTCTCTCAGACTGACCATCTGTCTGAGGATGATAAGCAGTGCTGAAACTCAACTCTGTATCCAGAGTATGCTGAAGACTTCACCAGAACTTTGAGGTAAATCTCGGACCCCGATCAGATATAATAGAAAGTGGTACTCCATGCAATCTTACCACTTCATTTACATATATCCTGGAAAGCTGATCTAGAGAGAAATCCTCTCTAATAGCAATTAAGTGTGCAGACTTTGTAAGACGATCAACTATGACCCAGATAGCATTATTTCCTTTGGATGTTTTAGGAAGTCCTGTGACAAAGTCCATAGTGATGTTTTCCCATTTCCATTCGGGTATGGGTAATGGTTGCAACATCCCCTTAGACTTCTGTCTCTCAGCTTTAACTTGCTGAAAAACCATGCATCAAGAGACATATTCAACAACATCTCTTTTCATGCCATCCCACTAGAAGTACTCTTTTAGGTCCCTAAAAATCTTCGTGCTTCCAGGATGAATAGAGAGTGAAGAACTATGAGCCTCATCCCAGAGCTCCTTCTTTAATTCGGGGATGGGATGAACACAAACCCGATTCCTGAACTTTATTATCCCATCACAATCAAGGTTGAATTCAGGAACATTTCTCACATTCTTTTGTAACTCGACATCTTTTTTTTGTGCCTCTTTAATCTTCACATGTATATATGGTTGAACATTCATTTGAGAAAGATACTATTTTTCCCCTTTCATTATAATTCCAAGATCCATCTTTTGTAAATCCATAAATATTGGATCTTTTGTGATCCTCATCATGGATAAACTAGCATAGTCTTGTCGACTTAATGCATCTTACACCTTGTTTGCTTTCCCAGGTTGGAAATGGATTGAGCAGTCATAATCCTTAATCAGCTCCAACCATCTTCTTTGGAGCATATTCAGCTCCTTTTGTGTGAAAATATACTTTAAAAATTTATGATTAGTATAAATGTCACACCTTTCTCCATAAATATAATGCCTCCAAATCTTTAATGCAAAGACTACCGCAACTAACTCCAAATCATGTGTTGGGTAATTTTTCTCATGGATTTTCATCTATCGTGAGGCATAAGCTATCGCCATATCATTTTGCATAAGAACACACCCCAATCCCTTCTTGGATACATAACTGTAGATCACAAACCATTATCCACTACAAGTCAGTGTGAGCACAGGTGCACTGGATAACCTTCTTTTCAACTCCCTGAAACTCTCTTCACATTCCTCCGTCCAAACAAACTTAACCCCTTTTCGAGTCAACTTGGTGAGTGGATTAGATAATTGTGAAAAATCTTTCACAAAACGTCGATAATATCCATCCAAACCAAGAAATCTTCGGATTTCAGTTACTATTATTGGTCTCGACCAACTTTCGATAACCTCTGTTTTTGCTGGATCCACAGATATCCCCTCTTTTGAGATTATGTGACCCAAAAATGAAACTTTTTTAAGCCAAAATTCAAACTTCGTAAATTTGTCATAATTCTTCTCCTTTCTCAGGGTATTCAATATAATTCTCAATTGATCTTCATGTTCTTCCTTCCACTTTGAATAGACAAGAATATAATCTATATAGACTACCACAAATTGATCAAGATAGTCTCTAAAGACTATATTCATCAGATCCATAAAGATAGAGGGGGCATTAGTAAGACCAAATGGCGTCACTATAAATTCATAGTGTCCATAACTTGTACGGAAAGCTGTCTTTGGTATATCCTCCCTTTATACCCTTAATTGATGATACCCTGAATGAAGATCAATCTTGGAAAAGTATTGAGCTCCACGTAGTTGGTCAAATAGGTCATCAATGCGCAAGAGAGGATATTTGTTCTTGATAGTGATCTTGTTAAGTTCTCGATAATCAATGCAGAGTCTCATTGATCAATCTTTCTTCTTAACAAACAGAATAGGTGCTCCCCAAGGTGACGCACTAGGGCGTATGAGCCCCTTATCAAGATTCTCTTGGAGTTGCTTCTTCAATTCATGCAACTCAATTGGGGCCATTCTATAAGGTTTCTTTGAAATAGGCAAAGCACTCGGTACAAGTTCTATTGAGGACTCAACTTCACGATTTGGTGGAAGACCCGGTAATTCCTCCGGAATGACATCAAACTCTCGTACAATGGGCATATTATTAATCGTGAGTTTCTCACCAACCATTTGAGATAAATAACCTTCATTTAGTGGAATCAAGACCCATAAGATGGACGAAATTTCCACTGGAAGGTTATGTTAATCCTTTCATCGATAGACGATCATAGATTGATCTGGAATATGAAATGTGACTTCCCTTCTTTGGAAATTTATATATGCTCCATATAAAGAAAGCCAATACATGCCATGAATCACATAAAATTCCACTATAGGAAGGATCACAAGATTTGCAGGAAGCACTTTCCCACAAACCTCGATCGGAGAAGAATTATAAACTTTTTATGCGACTGTTGTGCCATTAGGTGTTGTCACAGCTAACTCAACGTCTAATTGTTGAGGTAATATGATGATACCCTTATAAAATTCTTCAGAAATAAAAGAGTGGGTGGATCCAGAATCAAATAAAACATTTGCTACTTTAGAGTGGATGGTAAGTGTACCTTTCACCACATTGTTATCGTACTCCACATCGCTGATAGAAATTGCATGTGACTTTCCTTTGTCTTTATCCTTAAGAGTTTGTTGACGTCGACCATCATCATCAACCCTTGGATTAGGGAATTTATTTACATAATGTCCCATATCCTTGCACTTGAATCATTGAAGTGTAGTAGGTTCATTCTGTGTATCCCTTACATTGTTTGCATCATTAGACATCCTCTTCCCATCATCGCGGAATTCAAATGCCTGATGACCTTCCTTTACACACTTGAAACATTTACTTGTCCCTTTAAGACAACTCCATCCATGTTTCTTTCCACACTTTGAGCATAAGGGAAATCTCATCTTCTTTTTAGTGTGCTATTTATATTTTCCTTTGAATTCCATTTTCCTCTTCTTATCAAACCCATATGACTGATGGGTTACTCAAATCTCCATCTCAACTTTGAGAGCACATCGAACGATTTCCTCATAGCTATTGAAGTCCCTTATGGCTAAGGTCCTTCGAAGACTTGGTTTTAAGCCACTAAAGAATCGATTGATCTTACTCTCAGGTTGGATAATAATACCAAAAGCGTACCTTGCAAGTCTTGTAAAATTTGCTTCATAGGTACCAACAGATTCATCATCCGTTTGCTTCAGTTCACAAAACTCTTTCTCCAAGTTTGTTCGGAGAATACGAGGGAAGTACTTATTGAAAAATAAGTTCTAGAACTTGTCCCATTCCATGGACTCAATTTCATCTCTTTGCCTCGTATTCTTAATAATATTCCACCATTGATTAGCATCACCTTCCAAACGATACACTGCTAAGATGACTTTATCATGTTCAGAACATTGAAGAACTGAAAATATCTTTTCAGTAGTACTAATCCATTGTTCAGAAACTAATGGATAAGTAGACCCACTGAAAGAAGGTGGATGCTTCCTCATGAAGGATTCGACAGAATTTTGCTCCTTCCTTTTCTCATTAGGATGTCCTGCATGATTCATAGCTTGAGAATGTTGTGTGAGCATGGCTATAAGAATTTTCATTCCATCTCTCATAACATTTGGTTTCTCAGGGGGACAATCATTGCATTTCCCGTCGCATTACGCATTAACATGATTCCTTCGGGTTCCATCCATTGACTAAAACCAAGAATAATAGTGTGAGCAACACTAATTATAATAGGAAAATCACATAATCAAGAATAATATTTCACACTTAAGGTCTTATCCTAGGTAATTCATGGTCATTTCTAAAACACTTTGATTGTGTTCTATGCTTAGACTTATCCTTAGTTTTCTTACTAAGGCTTTCACATCCTAGTTTCCAAAGGTTGACTATACCTTTCCTCTGATACCAACTATAACGACCCATACTTTACATACATTGTTAATACTTCAAAATTGAAGCATACTTATTACAACATATAACAAAACCACGAAAGGACCGTATAGGTATAGTTTCTTTAGAAACTGGGAAACATAAACAACTGGTTCATAAAACGTCTACATTGTCTCCCATTTATTTCATCATATCTAGAGTCCCTTTTTGGAATATTCTACTTAATAACCTTCTTCATGACCTGGGGAAATAAAACATACAAAAGGGTGAGCTCAAATTCTCAGTAAGGGTAAACAAAATAAATATCAATCACATCATATACATAAGCACATAACATTTGGAAATCCTAACCTGCAAAAGAGATCATAATTTCATAACATGGGGTAAATCATAGTAGTGAAATGTAATCCCAATAATCATAATTTAAAACATGAAACTTTGTGGCATACACACATAATCATAGAGAATCATTTCATATTAGTCAAGACTCTTTTCCAAGACTATCTTAGTGGACAAAGTCCATTTCTGAACCGAGTTACCCTCGTTTCAGTCCTGCTTCACTGAACCGGTATAACCTACCGTTCCAGCCATGTATATCTCATGAGATATAAAATCTTTACCCAATGCATTTGAGGGAGATATAGGTCCCACCAATCTCATAACGATACCATTCTTATGTGTGCCACAAAATCATAAATCATACATCATTGCATAACCCATGTAGTAAAAATGGGATTCTTGAACAACATGACATCATAAAACAATTCATATAAGATAAAAGAATTCATAAAAATATTTCCATCACAACATAATCAAATCAATGTAATAATAGGGATACAAACAGAACCGTATATTATCTTAGATGGAAAATAATTTTGATAAAACACTTTAACTCCATTCTTGACGAAAATATCCTTTCTACTTCAAAAACACTTTTCCTTTCTTAACATGTCATACAATTCTAAACTAATAGAAGTTGAGTAAAATTAAACATTAAAACTTGTAAAGGAAGCTTCTTGGAAATAATGTTTTAAAAATTCATTCATGCCGTATAAGTTAAAAAAATCATTCTTCGTACTTTTTTCGGAAAAGTAAAAAAAAGTACCCCGTACGAAAAACAACAAAAGATTCCTTTCATATCTTTTACTAAAAACTCACCGAAGGGTAAAATAAAATTTAAAAAATTGTAGGTGGATGGAAATAATATTACATATTGAGGAAACATGGATTTGGATGATAAAATACACCCTAGTGAATACATACGAATAAACAATCTCGGATAAAAATGAGATTGTGATATTTCCCTTACATTAGGTCTGATATGTTTTGTACGTGTCCGAACATCCTGAATAATGATTTAAATAGTGTTATTGACTTATTATAGAATCATAATTATTTTTATGATATCATATTTGGTCATATTCTTAGCTTCGTAGTAGTAATATTTCATTGCTACTTGTTATTCAGGTGTTTATAACTTTTTGTTCTTATGCGTGTTTTGTCGAATAAATTCATATTCTTCTCTTTAGGTTATAGATACCTCATTTACAGAATGTTATTAGTGTAATATATATCATATTCATTCATTCAATTCATTTATATAATCATTATGAAATGAAGATCATGTAGAACGAGTCGCATCACATCGTGGAGACGGTATTCCGTACGTACGCACGAGTGATGATATCGTTCCTATGATCATGGAATTGTATTAGAGTGTATGTATAATATTTCAGAATTAGTATCACTTTATAATATTCATATATAGTCATTATTTACACCATTATGCCCATCCAAGTAAGGTGGTGGTGGAAAATAGATTACACCACGGCGTGGAGACGGTATTCCGTACTTACCCACGCTCGGTGATTTCTTTTTCCGTAGGATGGATAGATGGTGAAATAAGGTTTTTTCATACTTATAATAACATATCAGTATATTATTGATACTGATGTTATTACTTCATAATGAAAAAACTAAAGAAGAAGAAGTGGAAGAAGAAATAAAGATGAAAGAATCGGTAATGGACATTACTTCTTCTTTGAAGTGCTTCTTTGAGAAATTTTTTTATGGCACTAAAATTGGTCTTTGAAGAATACCAGGACCTCTAGTATGTCTTAGGGAAGTGGAGAGGAGAATGTGGCAGGGGTTGGCCAAGCATGATGGCTCAAAGTGGTGTGAGTAAGAGAGGGATGAGGTGACCTTTTATATGGGAGGAGAGGGGCCCCTTTGGAATAACTAAAAATATTATTTTATTATAAAGTCAATTTCGGTTTTAAATATCTCCAAATTGATTTATTTCTAAGATAAGGTGGGTATGGGTCGAAATCCTCTCATACAATATAATTTAGACAAGTTTAGGTATCAATTTTAACCATATCATTTAGATTTAACTTTAAGTTAGATAATTTAACTTTTACCGTGTCTTCTTGTTTTCTTACACTATATGGTTAATAAACATACTATATCAAGCCAAACGAACCCCAAGTTGTTTAATATTAATATATATAACCTTATCTAAGTCATTTGTCCGATCCATAGATTTGTAGGAATAAAATAACAATTACTAATATAATATTTGTTTTAAAAACTATTTTATGTCAATTTTGACACTATTTAGTAATTGATTTTTGTGAAAATCATAAGGGAATTATTAGTTCTAAAAAAGTTAATTATATCAACACTAACATGTCATATTATCCTAGAAATTTTTTGGAATTCATTAAGTGTCAAAATACATTTTTTCTGGTGTTTATAACATCAATTATGTCAATATTTCATTAATAAGTTAATTACTGCATCATCTTTGTGTCATAAATAAATTAAATTATTTAATGTCTAAAAATTACAAATAAAATACCATTATGTAGGATATCGTTTTATCTTTATAATGAATATTTATAGTCGAATTTATCTTATGTATAACCCCATATTAAAAATTATTTACTTATTAAACATTTGATTTTAACTATTTTAACCCTTCTTTAAATAAATTAATAATAAATGTTTTAATCTAATCCAAGTGGGCCTAAATGGTCATATTTTATTCCTAAGTGTGTTTTTGGTCAAATTAAACTTGTCCAATATAATTAGGACATGTGTTAGGGTAATAATAATATCATCTTTACCCTTAATTACCCTATTTACTTTTAACCGTGGTAAAAAAAAGTAAAAAGTTACTATTAACCAAAAAATTATTTTCATCTCATTGAACCACATTTTACTTACTGACATAAACTGTGTCTCTTGGATTTTTGAAATTCCACTCACAGAAGCGGTAAAATTATGTTTTATGAAAAATTCAGTTTTTTAACTACCACTTAGTGGTTTCACTATTCATCAAAAATTGAAAGTTTTCAGAAAAATAACAAAATTTCACCCTAGGCTAATTTTGATATTCCGAATCCAAAAATGAAGTCCATTTTGAAAAATAAAATTTATAAAATTTCATAAAGTGGTTATTACTATTCATAACGGCTAGTTTTAATAATATTTTAATAGCGTATCGTTGTTTAGTGAAACTCGGTCTTGTGTATGACGCAAGCTATTGAGGAAGGTTGCGATTTCGTGTAAAGCAAGCCAAGCAAGTGTTGTGTAGAAAAAGATTCCTTTGATGATTTATATAACATAAAAGTCTCCGGTGTTACATGTACAATGGGTTTCAAGATGCTTTTCTTCGAGGTGACAGTGATGGGTACACATACAGGAAGTAACATATTTTACCATCTACATTTACTGGTGGTCCCAGGTATATACTTCAAAATTACCAAGATGCTATGTCAATATGTAATTGGGCAGGATATCCAGATTTATTTTTAACAATTACATGAAATCCACACTGGCATGAAATCAATAGATTTGTTTCACAATACAATCATTGTCCATTAGACTGTCCGCACATTGTATCCGGAATTTTCAATATTATGGTTTATCAATTAATGATATATTTACAAGAAGGAAGTTTCTCTGGGAAGTCACAAGAAGGTAACTAACTCGTACAAATTAGTTGGCGACAAATTCATTTTTTTATTTATTATATCAATTAATGAACGCCATCATTTACATCCAGACTTTTTTTGTAGTTGTTCGTACAGTGGAATTTCAAAAATGTGCACTGCTTCATGTACACATTTTACTATTTTTATGTCGAGAAAACAAAATCAGTACTCTTGCATGCATTGACAAGATTGTTTTTGTTGAAGTTCCAAATCTAGGTGACTTCCCAAATCTACATGAAGTTGTTAAAAAGTGTATGATACATAAACTTTATGGTGATGAAAATCTCAACTCACCTTGTATGATGAATGGAAAATGTTGAATTTTTTTTCAAAAAAAATTATTGCCAGTAGAACAATTGATGATAATGGGTACATTCTATACCGACACAAAAATGATAGAAGCACTACCGTGAAAAATGGAATCCCTTTGGATAATCATTTTGTTGTATGATATAATCCTTTGTTACTAATGAAGTATCTAGATTATCTAAATATTGATGTTTGCAATCAATCAACTTCCATCAAATATTTGTTTTAGTATATTAGCAAAGGTAATGATCGTGTAACAACATCAATGTATCAGTCCAAAAATAATGAGTTGTCAGGCAATAAAAGTGATGAGATTAAGATGTATTATGATGGTCGATATATCTCTCCTTGTGAGGATTCTTGGAGGATATTCTATTATCATATCCAATATAGATATCCTCTAGTTGAAAGGATCCATTTCCATTTACCAGGACAAAATGGTGTTACATACAATGACATCGATCATATTGAGGATGACTTGAGTATGGGTAACATTTCTGAGTCAACACTTACGGCGTAGCTTCAAGATAATGTTTCTAACCAAGAAGGTAGATGTCTCACATATGCATAATTTACAACAAGAATTATATTCCACCAATGAGAAAACAACTGTATAAAAGAAAGAATGGATTAAATATTGGTAGACTTTACTATGTGCCTCCAACAACTGGAGAGCTATATTACCTATTATTAATGTTCACAAAGATCATAGGTGAAACTTCATTTGATAATATTAAAAGTGTGAACAACATTACTCATGGGACTTTTCGGGAGGCGTGTTCCACATTGGGACTACTTGATGATGACAAGGAATTTATTGAATCAATAAAAGAGGTATCAACTAGAGATATAGGGAGCCTATGCATAAAATTTTTTCTAGCGTTCTATTCACAAACAGTATGTCTCGTCCAGACATAGTGTGGCATGAAACCTGGAAGATCCTCAGTGAATACATTCTTTATTCGCACCAACAGAGGCTAAAAATTCTAGGTATATTATCTATCATTTGATTCTATAACTTCCTAGATTTGTAATTGTTCATTTTGGAAACTATATTTTAATTAGAAAAATACTATAACAACTATAAAACAGTATTCTTTAACATCATTTAGATTTGACACTCACAGATGATCATAAGATGATGTATGCTTTGATTGATATAGAAAACCTTCTTCCGAGGAATGGTAGATCTCTTCATTCTTATCCAACAATGCCATTTCCATATTCAGAAATTGTTTCTCAATGGAATCAGTTGGTAGCAGATGAACCTAATTATAATAGAGACATCCATCAAAATGAGTATCTAAATTTGCATAGTAAGCTTACTGATGAACATAGAGACGTGATGAGGGTCAATATGTCTTAATAAACTACATTTTCTGGTGGTTTATTTTTCTTGCAAGGGAATAGAGGTACAGGTAAAAACTTCCTTTTGAAAGTGATGACATCTCTATTACAGTTGGAAGGTAATATCATTCTAGCAGTTTCATCCAGTGGATTTGCATCATTACTGCTACCTGGTGGGAGGACAACACATTCCAAATTTTTAATTCCGGTTTATATTTCTGATAACTCTATCTTCAATATTCATCAATGGAGTGATGTCATTAAAATTCTATAGTTAAAAAAGAAAATTATTTGGTATGAGGCACCTATGATTCATATATACCACTCTAATGATCTTGAACGTACATTAAAAGTTATAATTCCAATAAGAAGTGAAAACACTTGAAAATTATGATTTGGTGTAATAACAGTAGTCTTGGGTGGTGATTTTAGGAAAATACTATTTGTGGTACCAGGTGGAAATAGAAATAAAATATTGTTTACAAGTATATAATCGTCATAATTGTGGAAACATTGTCATGTTATAACACTAACAAATAACATGAGATTTCATTCTAATCCTTCTACAATTTCATATGAAGTTAATGACTTTGCTAAATGGAATTTAGATATTGGTGAAGGTCGCATTGGAGAGCCAAATGACGGTGAATCTTTATTTACAATTCTATCAACATATTTTCTTTCTTGGACTATAGATCTGATTTCTGCAGTTGTTGAACATACATATCCCAGTTTCATTGCTAACTATACTGATGTGAATTATCTAAAATACTGTTCCATCTTAGATCCAACTCGTGATACTGGTGAACAAGTAAATGAGTACATGATGTCTCACACATGTTCTGAAGGAAAAGATTATTTTATATCTGATTCAGTTTGCGATGCATGTTTTGATACAGAAAATCAAAAAAACACTTAAACATCTGATATGATAAATTGTATTAATGTTTCAGGGATAGATACCCATAAAGTTTCCCTCAAAATTGTGGTGACCGTCATGTTTCTTCGAAATGTAGATCAGTCTGTTGGATTATGTAATGGGACTCGCTTGATTGTTATAAACATGGGTGATCATGCCATTGGAGAATGAATTTTATGTGGTTGTAATTATAGATATATTTCATTCATTCAATGATTGAATATGACACACTCTGATTGTCGATGGCCTTTCAAAATACAAAGAAGACAATATCCTTTGATTGTTTCTTATGCTATATCTATTAACAAAAGTCAGGGACAATCACTATATTCTGTTGGGTTGTATCTTCGAAAACCCGTGTTCTGTCATGGTCAACTATATGTTGATGTGTCTAGAGTCACATACCTATTTGGTTTGAAAATAGTACTTGGTGATAATAATCCCACAACCTTTGAATCAGCACAAAATATTGACTACAAGGAAATATCTGATAGATTGTGTTAGGTATATTCAAAATTAAATGTTAAATTTTCAATGATGGGTTTGTTTGGCTTATTTATCTATGATTTCATTAGTATCATTTTATCTAAATATGATCTCTTTGTATATACATTCAGACAGTAAATATTTTACAACATGACACGATCTATTACCCCTTTGAATTAGATCACACCGGAGACCGATGAGACATTGAAGATACAAGTTCATATTTTTAATTTGTGGTGCAACACACCATCCAAATACTCCAATGATTTTGTTGCGATTGAGATGATTCTTAGAGATTGATAGGTAACTTCAAATTTTCAATTTACTACATTGTTATTACTTGTATTTTATTTGTGTTTTCATTTTAACTACACAAAACATTGTAAACTAGAAAAGTTTTTTTCCAATTATTAACAATCATAGAAATTTCTTTCAGCAAGGAATAAAGATACACTGTACAGTTACTGGTCGACATATTATCCCTATGTTCAAAAATTTGTTGCGTGAAGGAATATGATATTTTTTAAAAAAATCCAAATATCTGCTAATCAAGGTAGTTACATAAAAAGCAGACATGCTGGTCGAATATTGTTCACATCAATAACACATGTTTGGCCATGTGATGCATCGCTGCCACATTTCAGTTTTGAATTTACTTCTTTTGAGGACATAATACATAGAAGTGTTCTGGAAAAAAATTTAATAGGTATAGGTTTATTGAGGTTTCTATAACAATTTTAAAATGTTTATAAAGTTCATATGTAGATCATTGCATAATTTAATGAAATACTATCATCATAATTTATGTTTAATACATAACATTTTCTTCTTTCTTATCTGTTTTAGAATTAATTGGAATTTTACACTAGTCACATCCTCTAGAAAAATTGGGTAATTCAAATTGTAAGATGAAAATTGTCTTAGAGATTGAAAGGATAGTAATTATGGCCTTTTAGTATATCTGAAAATCTTTTTACATTTAACAATAGACATTAATTATTTTTTCACAATCGGTTACAAGTTAAATGCAATTTATGGGGTGACTATACAAATAAGATGTCAAGTTACATGAAATACAGTGTTGGGTCATCAACTATTATAATACTATAGCTTATTAGAGTGAAGAAATTTAATATTAAACTTTTAATTAAGAAAATGCATTAATTCCCTTTCGATTGTTCATTACTGTTTTATGTTATAAAGAAGATCTCCCTCGGAATTGGTTTGAAAACTTTTTTCAGGATCTGTTATAATAATAACTACCATTAACGCAACAAAAATCATTTCCAACCTTGATATTGATGATCTAGAAAAGTTCAAACATAGGTTCTCTAAATACTTAATAGAAATGTGAATTTTATATCTAATGTCATGTGTATATTGTATCATTAATATACAGATTGTCTTTCATAGTTGACTTTTATTTTTTATTATTTAGATCAGGGTTTGTAATCGAATTAGAGAACTGTAGTCCAGAAACAACATACCCAACTTCTTCTTCATCTTCAATGCTTTATTGGGAAAATAAAAAAACCATTTCTGAAGTGAATAATTGTGACGAGGTATGTAATGTATGGTCAAATTATATCATTAATAATGAATTTTATTATATTGTAGATATCCAGTCATGTATTGTGATGTTTAATTACCTAATGTATTACCAATGTTCCACAACCTACATAATGCTTAATTTCGGTCACTGTAAAAATAATTCAAACCACTCACAACTGGTTCTACGAATCATGTAATTCTTTCATGAAAAATGTTCTCAATGTTGATGGAAATATTTGGTGCAATAGTTGAAAAATATCTCCAAATTAAACTAATCTATGGTTCATATTTTTTATCATCCTTAAGAGATTATCAGTATTTTCATATTTTAAAAGTACTGACTAATTTTACTAATCTATAATCCCTCAGTAATCACATTTATAAATCAACAGATTTAGAGTGTAGCTTCTTGTGACATAAAACATTGACTCCTTCTCAGTAGTCCTATTTTATAAACAAGTAATGCAATTTGTAAGCATGACACCTACTGATTTTATATAATCTTTGATACAAGTATTACTAAAATATAAAATATCATGTTTACTATATATGTTATCTTAAATTTAACTAACTTTAACTTTCATTTTCAAATTAGGATGACGATCCGTATGGATTTATGACAGAATTAAATGTTTTCAAATAAAAAAAGGTAGTGTTGTCATTTGAAGTATCAAATTTTAATATTCAAAATCATCACAGTTCAATAGAAAAAAATGCATACAAGGTAATATTCATTAGTGATAAGGAAAACTACATCAACAACTTCAAAGAGAGCTTCACATAAAATCAGGTTCTTTCTATTATATATTTCAAATTTCATTAAAATGGAAAAACTGCGAATTGTTAATCCTATTATTATTTTTATATAGCATCATCAAAGTAGTGGCTATACAAATTTAAATATTAGGTATGATCAATGTCAGGTACAATATATTCCATTATCTTCAATTACTTTTCCCTGCCAATAAATTTCATTTTAATAAATTATTCCTTTTATCGTTCCATCATAGGATCATCACAGTGTTGAATCATTTAATCTCAATATAATGGTTGTTGAGTCAATAAGGTTTTCCTTATGACTTTTCCATTCCTTCTTGTTTTGAAAATCAAAAACACCTTATCTTTAAGGAAAATTGCTTTTATAAGGAAAATTACTTTTATAAAGAAAATCGCTTTTATAAAGAAAATTGCTTTTATAAGGAAAATTTCTTTTATAAGGAAAATTGCTTTTATAAGGAAAATCACTTTTTTAAGGAAAATCTCTTTTGTAAGGAAAACTATCCTTATCATATTTTCATTATCTATATACATATATTTCTTAAGTATAAGAATCAGATTCATTTCTATATTCTCGAAATCATTTAAAACTTTGATATGAAGCATTCTGTTTTAGGCTCCGAATTCTGGATGAGAACTGTAATGAAGTTCTACTCCGAATTCTGGATACGAACTCTGATAAAGTTCTACTCTGAATTCTGGATACGAACTCTGATAAAGTTATACTCCGAATTCTGGATACAAACTCTCATGAAGTTCAACATCAAAATCTAATGACGAATCCTGATTACGAATTCTCATTACGAATTCTCATTCCAAATTAACCTTCCGAATTCACCTATTAAACATAATCTGATCAAATTTTCTTTAGACACTCCGAATTGATTTAGACTCCGAATATTATTTTTGGTTAGACTCTGAACTTTCATTTTGCTTACACTTTTAAAATTTGTCTACTCTTTGACATTTTGATTACACTCCGAACCTTCACTCCGAACTTTTGATTTAGACTAAAAACAATGTCGTACATTCTATTACACTTGTTATGTTATAAAACGATGTCGTCTATTCCGTTATAAACTAATAGTTGGTTAAGTGACACGTGTACAGGTCCCTCCAAATTTTAAGGAAGATATGACCATTGGAAAGGAGGCCGACCGAACCTATAAATAGGAGCTCATTTGAAAGAGCTCAACACACGATGAAGTTGATCGATCTAGAGAACACACAATGCTAAGGTGATTTCTAGAGAGAGAAATATCTTCATGCTTTGTGCGTACTGAACCGCTCGTTCAGTTTTTTCTTCGTGCGACTCCGAATGTTGGTGATTACATTCGAGGACTTCCGAGGATAGGAAGACAGAGGTTCCGACTACCTTAATGTTTGAGGGCTTCCTTGCTGAGGAAGACAGAGGTACCAACTACCATGAAGTTGAGGGCTTACGAGGATTACAAGATAGAGATTCCGATCTTCGTATTGAGTGTTTACCCTGTTGTGGGTAATACCGACTTTCTTGAAAGTATAAATCAAGGGATGTTTATCCAATGTTGTTGGATACCCTTCACTTTGGGTTAAAAGACTTATATCTTGTTACTTGTAGTTTTACTACATGTTTGTTTCCGCTACATATTGTATTGTAAGGAAAGTATAACCTTCTTATACTTCCCTACTTGTACTCTATTTCATTTAGATTCTATATTCTTTAAGATATAATCTCATATTGTAATCATTAGTTAAGTTTCAATTTCTAGATCCATATTTCCGGAACCTACTTTCGGAATATCTTTCTAGTTTTAAGCAATTACATAGAACTTGAAGTTTATAACTTCATTCCTTATTCCAATTTTTCATTTGGTATTAGAGGTGTTGTGAATTTTCATAGTTTAACTTTGTGAAAATTAGAACTTTCCTTGTCTAAGGAAAACATTATAATCCGTATCAAACATTAAAGTTTCCAAAGGAATTTTTAAAGTATACAATTAACCCCCCCTCTTGTATATTGAGCATCTACATCATTATTTCGATCCTACAATTGTTATCAAAGGAGGTATCTGAAATACTTATACTAACGTATATGTTTTTCTTGTTCATTTTCCTTTATTCTTCATAGTTGCTTAGAAAGAACTTTGTCATTACAAACTTTGTCATTACGAACTTTGTCATTCCGAACATTTTCATTACGAACTTTGTCATTCTGAACTTTGTCATTCCAAACCTTGAAATTATGAACTTTTTCTACTAATAAGTTTGTGTGCCGAAGGTTATTTTATGTATGGAAGGAATAAATGTTGGATCCATTGATAATCTAAATACTACAAGACCACCAATCTTTGATGGTAAGGACTATGATTACTGGAGAGATCGAATGAAGACTTTTGTTATCAATACTGGAGTGGACAACTTTGTTGTGCTTACTGGTGATTATAAAATTCTTGATAAGGAAGATAGAAATTTCACTAACCAGGAAAAGCAAGAGTATCAACTCATTTATAAGGAACGAAATACATTACTTTGTTCAATGACTAGAAATATATATAGCCAGATTTCTTCTTGTGAAGAAGCTAATTGTATCTGGAAGAAGTTAGAGGTTACACACTCTGGCACTTCTAAAGTGATTGAGACTAGGAGAACTATGCTTAGAGCTGAATACCATGGCTTCAGTTTTCCTTATGGTGAACCAATCTGTAAATTTCAACAGAGATTTATGGCTATAGTCAATGGCTTACAGTCTATGGGAGAAAAAGGTTTAGATGATGAAGCACTTTTGGATAAGATAATTGATATTATTCCCAATGAGTGGGAATCCAAAAGAATAGTAATAGATGAGAATAAGAAGGTTACTCAAATTTCTCTTGATGAGCTATTGGGATCTCTTCTCCAACATGAAAAAAGAATGAAGAGAGATGCTGAAAATATCAAAAAGAAGAATGGAAATGGTACTGTTGCTTTTACAACAACATCAAATCAAGTGAAAGCTAAGACTCCTGAGAGAATAACCAGATCCATGTATAAGAAATTTATTTTCCAATCCGAATCTAGTGAGAGTGAAGTCTCTGAAAATGAGTTAGCAAATCTTGCTCGAAGGATGAACAAGATAGCTGCCAAAGAAGTTTCCAATCCAAGTATAAGAAAAAGGAAAGGAAAGATAGGAAATATGGAGAAGTCACTTGTTATGAATGCAAGAGAGATGGACATATTAGACCAGATTTCCCTTTGCTCAAAAATAAATAAAGGAAAGAAAGGCATTCTGAAAGAAGCAGAAAGAAGTTCTATAAAACCAAAGCTAAGAAAGTCTTGAAATCTAATGAAACCTAGAGTGCCCGTGGTGGTGACTCTTCAGATGATTCTTCTAATTATTAATCTTCAGGACAGAATAATCTTGGTCTTAGAGCCATAATACCTATTGATAATCATTGTTTTATGGATAAGGTACGAAATGCTGAATCATTGACCAATGTTTCTTTAAATTCCAATGATAAAGAGTATTATAACTCTTCTGATGAAGAATCTTCTTCGGATGAAGATAATACTTTACCTACTTGTGAAGAAGTTTGTAGGTTTTCTTAACTTATTGGAATTGAGAATTCTAAACTCAATAAAAAACCTGATAAGGCAATCCCTGGAAATTAAATTCTTACGAAAGAAATATCAGATCTTTCTAAAGATCATGATATGAAAAATGATGATTTTGAAATTATTTCAAAAAATCTTGAGGAAGTATGTTCTGATAAGTAAAAACTTTCTAAAGAGTTAGAAAAAGTAATTTCTAAGAAAAGTATTTTCGAGCCTATCTCTAGTTCTAAATCTAATGATTTTGAAGATAAAAACTTGGTTATAAAACTCAAGCCCAAATTTCTTTCCTTAAAGAATTGATTATCAAACTTTAACCATGGTAAGGAAAATTTTGATAAATTGTATTCCCAAATATGACCTTTAAGAAATAAATCTGGATTTGGTTATACACATGAAAAACCAATTTTTAGTAACAATTATTTTGTTCCTCAAAGTGCCCCATTTTATAACAACTGTCAAAGTGGTGGTCACTGGGAAAATAATTTTTCCTTAAACAAAATCCAATCTATAGGATTTCATAATGCTTATTTCTCTAAGAAGATGTGGGTTCCTAAAATTTTGTTTTCTGGAAATCTCGGATCCAAACAAGTTTGGATTCGGAAATTCTAATTCTCTTCTTGATTTCAGGAAAATAAAGAGACTACTAACACCAACACATGGTACATGGATAGTGGATGTTCCCTACACAAGACTGGTAACAAAATCTATTGTAAAAAGATTATCAATATTAAAGGAGGAAAGGTAACTTTCAGAGACAATGTTAAGGGAGAAATTGTTCGTATAGGTAACATTGTTCTTCTTGGTAAAACCTTTATTTAAAATGTTCTTTTTGTTAAGGGACTTAAGCACAACCTCATTAGCATAAGTCATTTATGTGATGAATGATATCTTGTGAATTTTAGAAATGATATGTTCTTAGTTCACAATTCCAAGGAAGAATTTATTCTCTCATCCAATAGGCAACAGAATGTTTACACCATAAATTTAGAAGACCTTAGGAGCCTAGATTTAACTTTCCTAAGTGTAATGGAAGATCATTCCTGGTTATGACATAGAAGACTAGGTCACTGTAACCTTATGAACATATGAAAACTCTCTAAGAAGATACTAGTTAAGGATCTACCGGATCTAATGTTTGATTCTTCTAATGTTTGTTATCCTTGTCAATATGGAAAGCAACATAAATATAGTTTTAAATCAATCGGTGAAGTCTCAACAATTGATGCATTACAGTTAGTGCACATGGATCTTTTTGGTCCAACACAAACTGGAAGTATTGGAGGAAAATACTAAGTGTTTGTTCTAGTTGATGAATACAATAGATTTACTTGGGTCTATTTTCTAGCAAACAAGTATAAAGATTTTTATTATTTCAAAAGTTTTAAACCTCAAGTTAAAAAATGATAAAAACCATCCATTGAAAATTATTCATAGTGATCATGGAGGAGAATTTCAAAATTATGATTTTGAAACTTTTTGTAGTAGAAAAGGTATTACTCACAATTTTTTAGCACCGAGAACTCCTCAACTGAATGGTGTAGTTGAAATATGAAATAGAATTCTTCAAAAAATAACTGGAACCATGTTGAGTGAATATTATATAGCTAGAAATTTCTGGGCTGACGCTGTTAGTACTGCTTGCTATACTATAAATCGAGTTTTAATTAGACCTTTTCTTAATAAAACTCCTTATGAGTTATGGAATGGTAGAAAACCAAGACTTTCCTATTTAAAGGTTTTTGGTTGGAAAGTGTTCATTCTGAATACTAAAGATAATCTACATAAATTCACACCAAAATCTGATGAAGTAATTTTCTTAGGATACTCCACAACTTCTAAGGCATATAGAGTTTTCAATAAAAATACTTGTACTATTGAAGATACATTACATGGAAAATTTGATGAGTCTGATCCTTTTGTTTTAAAACCATCCCAATCCTCATCCTCAGATGTGTTTTCAAAAACTGATTATCAACCTTTGATAGAAGAACCTTCTGATAAGGATAATGTTAATGAAGATACTTCTGTAACATTTACCCTAGAAGACCTTCTACCCTATATTGATGAACATTCTTTTCAAAACCCAAATCAGGTGTTTCTTTAGAGTTATCCCAGTGATAGTATCATTGGTGATGTAAATCAACCTATAAGAACTAGAAGTTCCTTAAGAAATGAAGTAGAACATCTAGCATTTCTTTCCCAGTTAAAACCAAAAAGCACTGATGAAACTTTAGGTGATGATGACTGGATTAAAGCTATGCAAGATGAACTAAATGAATTTGAATGGAACAATGTCTGGATCTTGGTTGAAATACCTAAGGAATCTTCTGTTATTGGAGTAATGTGGATCTTCAGGAACAAATGTGATGAAAATGGAGTCATATTAAGAAATAAAGCTAGACTTATTGCTAAAGGCTATAATCAGAAAGAGGGAATAGACTATGAAGAAACCTATGCTCTAGTAGCTAGACTTCAATCTATCTGTATTCTACTTGCCTTTGCAGCATTCTTTAATTTCAAACTTTTTCAGATTGTTGTGAAATGTGCTTTTCATAACAGTTATGTCCAAGAAGATGTTTTTTTTGAACAACCTCCTGGCATTGAAGATAAAAAACATCCTGATCATGTTTTTAGACTTACCAAATCTCTGTATGGTCTTAAACAAGCCCTGCGAGCCTGGTATGATAGACTCACCAGATTTTTGCTTCAAAATAACTATGTTAAGGGAAATGCAGATCCAACCCTTTTTATAAAGAAAGATATGAAAACTGTTTTGATTATTCAAATTTATGTTGATGACATCATATTTGGTTCAACTTAGCAATATTTAAATGACTCTTTTGAAAGTCTAATGAAATCTGAGTTTGAAATGAGTATGATGGGTGAGTTAACTTTTTTCCATGGTTTTCAAATTTCTCAAAAACCAGAAAGAACCTATATATCCCAACATAATTATATTAATGATCTTCTCAAAAATTATGGTTATGACAATACTAAAAGTATAAGTACTCCTATTAGTACATCAAACTCTCTAGATCTTGATGAAGCTGGAAACCAGTAGATCAATCATCTTTTAGAATTATTATAGGAAGTTTACTTTACTTAACAGTGAGTCGACAAGACTTAAAGTTCTCAGTATGCTTATTTGCAAGATATCAATCCAATCATAAGGAATCTCACTTAAAGGCATTAAAAATAATTTTTTGCTACCTTAAGGGAACCATGGATCTAGGATTATTTTATACTTCTGGAAATGATTTTGTTCTAAAAATCATTTCTGATGCTGACTTTGGTTGATGTAGAATGGATAGAAAAAGTACATCTGGAACTTCTCATTTTTTAGGAGATTCACTAGTTTCTTGGTCTTGGAAGAAGAAACATTTTGTAGCACTTTCCACTGCTCAAGCCGAATATGCAGCAGTTGGAAGTTGTTGTGCTCAAGTGTTGTGGATGTAACACACACTCACAGACTATGGCTTGAGTTTTACTAAAACTCAAATTTTGTGTGAAAACACATGTTCCATTTCCCTAAGTAAGAACCATTAACATCAATCTCATGAAAAACACATATATATTAGTCATCACTTTCTTAGGGATCACACACTAAAAGAAGATACTATTCTTCAGTTTATCGGAACGCAAGATCAACATGCTGATATTTTCACAAAATCTTTACCCTCCGATAGATTTGAATATCTTAAACAAAAAATAGGAATGATAATCGTAAGGTAATAAAATTCTTCATTAACTTCTTGTTGAACAATTATAATAACAGTAATAAACTCATTTTCATAGGTGGAGTACATTTTATTGATAGAGTAACTACTTTTTTTTTCACAGTTAGTTTTGCAAACTTTTCAGAGCTAAAATTTTCGGAATGGGAATTTATAGAACTGAAATTTTCCAGAATGGATATTTTCATATAGAAAACTTCTGGAATGGAAATTTTCATATTGAAAGCTTCCGGAATGGAAAATTTCGTACTGGTATTTCCATAACGAGATTTTCATACCGAGACTTTCATAATGAGTCTTTCATATTCAAACCCTTGTAATGAAATTTTCATGTTGAAAATATTGTAATGAATTTTCGTTTTCTTGGTTGAGTTTTTCGTAGAGAATTTTGCGAACAATGTTTTTTCGTAATGAAGTTTTTTTTCATGTAGTTTTTTTTTCTAAAAAATGAATGTTACTCATTATAAATAATCCTCCTAAGCTAATCCGAACAGTATGATTTCCTTACTCATGTTTTCTTAATCATACTTTACTAGCTGGTATTTTATTATGTTTTGTTTTCGGATTATAGTTTTCTTCAGTCTTTGTTTTTATAAAAACCTAAAAAAGATCGGATTCAAGTTTTTATTGAGAATTTGATTTCAACCGTCAGATCTGATCTTAGTTTTTACAACCGTTCGATCAACTGAGGAAGATGAACTGTCGTTTCATTGCCTATTTAAAGGGGATCCCAAATGGTTGTCCCACATCGGTTTTTCAAGCTATAGCATCTTGAAGCTCAGCCTCTCCGTTTTAAGGCCGTTCCGATCTTTAGCAATCTCCGTTCCGAAATTCTTAGAATTCTTCAGATCCGAATGTCTGTGGAAGCAGCTTCTCAAGACATGTCTTCCTCTATGCCGATTTCCAAGTGGTTAGTATATAGATAAAGGTTGGTTCATCCTGATTTCATGAACAAGTATTATTCTCTTATATCCAAGAACATAAAGCTTAAAATATGGGAAGATGTTTCTTTGTCTATGCCTGGAAATAATGTTGACGTATTTTCATACTTTCTTTTTGAGTTCTATGAGATGGTTTCCTTCTTTAAGGAAAATGATATAGAGAAATTTTCGTTTACGTATTATGGAAAGACTTATAAGATTTCTTATGTCAAGGAAGCTAGCTTTGTAGGGCTGACATATGAAGGAGAAGCCGAGTTCATCTCTCATGTATTACTAGATTAAAAAGGAAGCTTCAATAAGGGAAAGGCATTGGAGACTCTCGGACTGACATATGACAAGGCTCCGAAGATTTCTACTCTGTCTACAAATTTTCGGATTCTAGAATTATGGGTACAAGGATTTATCATACCGAGAAAGGGTAATAAAGACAGTTTGAAGAAGAGCGAGATCTTGATCTTAGATTTTCTAAAAAATCTAAGGATGTTTAATCTGATGAAACACATTCTTATTACCATTTCGAATGTTAAGAAAGGAAATTTGAGAGCTTAGATCATAATATATCCAGTAATCATCTCGATGATAATAGTTCGATGCTTTGATACTTTCAAGGAGGATTGCAAGTCTAAGACAAGAGTTTGCAAAATTATGTTGGTGAGTGATGGTACCCTGAAAAGGATGGATGTTGCCTTCAAAAAGAAGACTGGTGAGTCTTTTGATTTAACGGTTCAAGAAGAAGCTGTTCCAATAGTTGGTGAACCTGAATCTTCCAAGCCAGTGAAGAAGAGAAAGTTGAAAGAAGTTGAAGTTGAAGTAGGGAATCCCAAATATACGGAAGTTAATTCCGCACTGCCCAAACCGAAGAAGAAGAAATCATACCCTGATGAGGTAGTTTCTTAGGGGAGGGAAATCAAAGAGAATAGAGTGAAAGGGGAGCCTCAGTTTGGCTTGGATCCTGCGGAGGCTAAGTCCTTGAAGGAAAAAAAAGTGGATGAATTAGAAAAAAAAGTGAAACAAAAGAAGCTTAAGAAGAAGATGTCTGAATCTGAGGTGGTTCATACATTATTAAAGTTTAATGAGATGGCCTTCAGAAACATTCCAGTTCCAAGATCATTCTCTGTGGAATCTTTACCTGAAACTCCAAGAAGAAACTATGTCACTCCGGAAGAGGCAGTAGCTAAGCATGTTGAGGAAGTTGAGCAGTTTGAAGAAGTGCAAGAGGAATAAGCAGTTGCTGAAGGTAGTGGTGAGGCCAGAGATCTATTGAAGCAAGTAAACGATTATAAAGAGACATGTTCGGAACAATTGTCGCTTCGTACTTCAGAATCTGAGTCCTGTACATTAGTCATTCTAGGGAAGGATGAGGAGAAAGGAGAGAAAGAAGTAGCTTATCATGTAGAGGAAGAAAAACTTCTACATGATATTGCTCAAATGGATAATGTAGAGGATGGTGCTCAAAAAGTTATTGATGATGAAGACAATATTGTTCAAGTGTCTGATAGTGAATCGAAAACCCCGGAACACGGATACATTTTGAAAAAGGACAAGGGAAAGAAACTTGTTGTCGATACACCGAGATCAGTGGCTGTAAAGAGAAGAGAAGTTGGTGATTCTTCTAAGAAGAAGGATGAGAAATTTGAAGAAGAAAATTCTCCAAGAAAAGTCTCGGATTCAGATTCATCTTCGTTGGGGCATGCCTTTGTTGTTCAGCCATTAAAGAAGTTGGTGGGTTCCATTTCGACCATCTCAAGTATTGATTCAAGATTCCAGATGCTTCAACATAATTTGAATCAGAAAACAGACTCCATATCCATGGTTATGGACAAATTTGTTGAGATAGAGGATCAGTTCAAAACTTTTTTTGTCGGCTATGAAGCCCACAAAAGGTCATGTAAGAGAATGATGAGTTTGTCGAGGAAAACTGTAGAAGAGATGGGGTTCTTTTATGAATTACAAGATAATGTTAAGGATACTTTTGAGACAGAAGATAGGAAGCTAAATGAACTTACTTCTTCCTTTGATGAAATGTTGATAGTTGAGAAGAATTCTCGGATTCAAGAAGACAAAGATCTGAATGGGAAGCTGAATTCTGTTGCTCAAAAATGGTGGAATGAAAGGGATTATCGTATTGAGATTTAAGAGAAGTTGTTAAAACAAGAACATGTTTTGAAAGCTTAGGAAGAAAAGCATGAAGCCCAGGAAGAAAAGATTGAATCTCAAAGTGAAAGAATAGTTGTGTTAGAGAAGCAAGCCGAGGAAGATCATAAAGGATTTTAAGAAGATAAAGGCTATTCTCAATGCTCTCATGGCGATGGAAAAATATCCAAAATAGACAAATCTGATATTTTTTTGTATCTTAGCTTCCTTGTTTTTGAACTTTCAAACTTAATGAAAATTTTTCTTGCTCGTCTCTTTTGTTATTGTTACTAATTTTTCAGCCACTTTGTTATATTTTCCATTCCCTCGAATTATTTTTGAAAATCACAAAGGCGGAGAAGTAAATAGAACCTGAACAAAGGGGAAAAGGAAAAAGAACCTTAACAAAGGGGGATTTTTTCATTAAAGAAGACATTCTTATTCTTAATGGAATACCATTCCGAAAATCTAGAATACGATCCTTAGAGTTTCAAAGCCTAAGGGGGAGTTACTCATATTCATCATCATCTATAAGCAATGGGAGATAAGCCTTGATGTTTTCCTTTTCATTCTTCTTAGACATTCTTTTTCGTAAGGATGTTTGTGCTTTCAAAAAAGGGGGAGATTGTTGAGTCAATAAGGTTTTCCTTATGAATTTTCCATTCCTTCTTGTTTTAAAAATCACAAACACCTTATCATTATGGAAAATCGCTTTTATAATGGAATTATTTTATAATGAAAATCGCTTTTATAAAGAATATTTCATTTATAAGGAAAATTTGTTTTATAGGGAAAATCGCTTTTGTTAAGGAAAATCACTTTAGTAAGGAAAATTATCTTTATCATATTTTCATTATCTATATCCATATATTTCTTAAGTATAAGAATCAGATTCATTTCTATATTCTCTGAATCATTTAAAACATTGATATGAAGCATTCTATTTTAGGCTCTGAATTATGGATGAGAACTGTAATGAAGTTCCACTCCGAATTTTGGATACGAACTCTGATAAAGTTCTACTCTGAATTCTGGATACAAACTCTAATAAAGTTCTACTCCAAATTCTGGATACGAACTCTCATGAAGTTTGACATCAAAATCTAATGGTGAATCCTGATTACGAATTCTTATTACAAATTCTCATTCCGAATTCACCTATTAAACATAATATAATCATCATTGCATTATACACTCCGAATTTATTTAGACTCTGAATATTATTTTTGGATAGACTCCGAACTTTCATTTTGATTACAGTTTTCAAATTTATCTACTCTTTGACATTTTTTTTAAACTCCGAACCTTCACTCTGAACATTTATGATAGACTTAAAATGATGTCGTACATTTTGTTACACTTGTTTTGTTATAAAACCATGTCTTCTATTCCATTATAAACTAACCGTTGGATATGTGAAACATGTACATGTCCCTCCGAATTTTAAGGAAGATATGACCGTTGGAATGGAGGCCGACCGAACCTATAAATAGGAGCTCATTTGAATGATCTCAACACACAATGAAGTTGATCGTTCTAGAGACCACACGCTGGTAAGGTGATTTCTATAGAGAGAATGTTCTTCATGCTTTGTGCGTACTGAACCGCTCGTTCAGTTTTTTCTTTGTGCGACTCCGAATGATGGTGATTACATTCGAGGACTTACGAGGATAAGAAGACAGAGGTGTCGACTAACTTAAAGTTCGAGGGCTTCCTTGTTGAGGAAGACAGAGGTACCAACTACCTTGAAGTTGAGGGCTTGTGGGGATAGCAATATAGAGATTCCGATCTTCATATCAAGGGCTTACCCTGGTGTGGGTAAGACATACTTTCTTAAAAGTATAATTCAAGGGACCTTTATCCAAGGTTGTTGGATACCCTTCTCTTTGGGTTAAAAGACTTATATCTTGTTACTTGTAGTTTTAATACTTGTTTGTTTCCACTATATATTGTATTGTAAGGAAAGTATAACCTTCTTATACTTCCCTACTTGTACTCTGTTTCATTTAGATTTTATACGCTTGAAGATAGAATCTCATATTGTAATCTTTAGTTAAGTTTCAATTTCTGGATCCATATTTCCGGATAATACTTTCGGAATCTCTTTCTAGTTTTAAGAAAGTACATTGAACTTGAAGTTTATAACTTCATTCCTTATTCCAATTTTTCATTTGGTATAAGAGGTGTTGTGAATTTTCTTAGTTTAACTTTGTTAAACATATAACTTTCCTTGTCTAAGGAATACATTGTAATCTGTATCAAACTTTAATGTTTCCAAAGGAATTTTAAAGTATAAAATTCACCCCCTCTTGTATATTGAGAATCTACATCATTATTTCAATCCTATAAAGGTTGGATCTGCATTTGAGACATCATCTACAGTTTTATCAACAATTCAGGTATATATATGTTATCTTCCATGCGTTCTGTTTAACAATTCATTATTTTAAACCTTCAATACAGTTGCGATGATAACCACTACTCCTTTAAATAACATTCAATATGTAGAAAAAAATAATGTTTGAATTTTTTTGTGAAGATGTTTTTGATCAATCTCATCATTTACCACATGATTGTGTGGGTAGCACATGACATGAAAAAAATCGTGAAATCCAAATGACGATGAAATTAAAAGTCAAAATAGAAATGAATGACTGATGATTTCACCAGATATAGATGTTAAATCAATTTAATCAGTTTTTTTCTTATATTTTGTTCTATATAATCATATAATTTATTACATTATATTATATTATTTATATTTTTATTCCACATTACCATTAAATAAAATCAAATATGTATAAATTGAATATTCAGTGATATGTGCACAAAAACAATACAAAAATCGCATGATGTACACTGATTATTATTGTTGCTTTATAAGGATAAATGTAGTTAACATAATTGTTTGTATATAAAAAATAAACTATTACAGTTATATTCAATAACCGTTTTTAAAATTTATTTACATTCAATGTAATAAATATTAATTCAGGGTGTCTTTAATGAATTTAATGCAACTGGGATTACTGTATCTTCAATTTAGAGATATAAAACTTCATCGAACAGAAATTTTTGAGGGGATGCATGAGCTGTGGAACTATTTCTATTGTTCCTCTTATTTGTTTCTTCTACGAGTCTTACTAATCAAATTTTAATCATTTATTTCAAAACTGGACCATAGTATTTTACAAGACTTATCAACCCTATTAACTAAGGTCTTTATATTTCCTACTTTACATTTGTTAAATCACCCTTTTAAAGGTGTAGTTTACCATTTTACAATGTTCAGTAGCCATCCTGCCACTTTTCATACTAGTATACCTACAATATTCATTTTCCCACTTCCATGTATGTTTGTATTTACATTTCTGTTGAAGCAGTTTTCAGTTTCAGGCAGCCTTACTGCCTTTATATGTATTCAACATCACAACTATTATCCTGCCTCTTATCATATAGGTATAAATTAGGATTTATAATTTCCCACATCCATGTATGTGTGTAATTCTGTGTATGTTGAAGAAGATTTTAGGTGGAGGTAGTCTTATTGCTTCTAGATGTGTTCACCTTCAATACAATGATCCTGCTTCTTTCCATGCTAGTATACATTACAATTTTTGATTTCCCATGTCCATGAATGTCAATAATTATATTTATGTTGAAGGATATTTCAGTTTCAAGCAGACTTACAGTCTCTAAATGTGATCCATCTTCAATACAGTGATCCTACCTCTTTTCATGTAGTTATTGATTTTAACTATTATTTTCAAAAATCACTGTATGTATGAATTTCTATTTATGTTGAAGAAAAATTTTGTTGCAAGCAGTCATAATGTAGCTAATTGTGTTCAACTACATCACTATGATGCTAACTCTTTTCGTATTGGTATAACATTCATATTTCATTTTCCCACATCTATATATGTGGGAATGTCTATTTATGTTGAAGCAGATTTCAGTTGCATGGTACTCTTACTGACTCTAAAATTATGATTATTTGAATGTATTCATTATCTTTTTGATTATTATTTTCATTTTACATATTCTGTTATAAAAAAATCTAAATAGGTTTGGTCAGAACATAATTTCTTATTTTTAACCATCTTAAGTAAATTTGTTATCTTTATAAATTCATACCTATCCAAGTTTTTCTTTTTTTAAATGTTAGAATTTATAGCTGTCCATTGATTACTGTTGTTTTATTACACCCATTATTAAAATGATATTTGAGAAAAGTCCTACATATTTAGAATTGGATCATTTCAATCAACAATGTTTCAGTACTCACATTGTTTTACAATAACCGGTCTTCTATAATTTTTCATTCATATATTTTTATTGTGCAGCTTGAATCACTAAATCTATATCAAAACCATCATCATGAAGAAAGACTTCTTCGTAATTGTGGCATGGTATTCACTTCCAATCACTTGAACACTTCCATTCATTATCATCATTAATATCAAACTAAATATTTGGTGCAATTTCATTTATAACTAAAAACATGGAAACTGTATGTTATATCAATGAATATATAATGTTAATAATAAGTATTCAACATTCCTTAATAGGAAGAATTTTTTTACAATCAACCACTTTCCATGCCTTAAGGCTGGGATTAAATGGTTTTTGGTGAAAGGGTGACATAAGATATTTTTATTGACAGAAATGTTTCCAATTGACTAGGCTTATGAAATAACATCATCAGATTGTTTTTTTTACTACAACATTCTTCAAAATGGGGGAATGGTATAAGATTTTTTCAGTTACATCTTTCTTCAGACATGGGGCATGATATAAGAAGTGATAGTAGCTTGGCATAACCCCTCTCCATTCCATCATTTTGCATATGCATATATCCAGTTCATGTTATTTATAAACATGAGCTACTTATAATTGTTGATTGATGATATTTATGTTCATTTTTGTCCTCTACGCTGTAACCAACATTTCACTGAGGTAGTTGCAAGGCTGTTGAAGTGAACAGTTCTATTCTTTTTAAATAGAACGTTGGTTATTGATGCAATGTCTATCAACCATATAAAATATGAATCTCTAATTGACATATTTGTCTATAATCATAGGGTATGATGATAGTTCTATCATTATCAAATTAGTGTTTATGCTACATAATTTAAGTGCACTATGCTCCACTTGTGACCCTTTTTTTCATTAAAGTATTTTTTCTAATCGAATTTTCTTGTTATCTGCTAAAGGTTAATTTTACAAGGTTTATGACTGGCCACCTTCTTCGAGCTGTAGGTGTTGTGGATGCTATTCCAACAGTGAAGGTATTGCATATATCCCTATCTACCTTGTAATTATGATGAATTTTTCTTATTTTGTGGGAATCTGATAACATTCCATGTTTGTTACTACACAGATCCAATAATCAATATAAATTGATAACAAACTATTTCAATGGAATTAAATAAAAGAGATAAAATTGGCTGAACATATGGAATTTATCATTATTTTTTTAATTTAACATTTACCTTATATTCTATTATCTAATTAATGAATGTTGTTTGTGGGAAAATAGAATTGAATCAATTAATTGATGGTGTGTTGTGCAAATGATTAACCAATCTGGTTAGTCTGCTGCTTAATAAATTTTCCTTCATTGTTGTCCGATTTAAGTTTGGGATCAGGGGATGACTCTGTGCCAATATTTAAACACAAGGTAATTTTGAGCATTTATATGAACTTTATGTGTATTACAGATTCATTCTCTTTAATCTATGATTTGGTTGTAGTGTAAAATAAAATTAATATTTTAGATTATTTTTAGTGAATTGGAAGCATTTCTTTGAGTAATGGATATTTTATAATTAATTGAGCAGTAAATCGATTTTTATAGCATTCTACAATATGTGTTGTTTGTTATATACAGGTTTTCTGATCATTGATAGTGAATATGTTCAGTTATCCATTAATATTAGGATTCTCTAATTTTAACATTTGTGTGTAGGTTCAATTAATACTTGGGGTGGGGGTGTATTGCAAGGAAATCCATGCAGATATTCAAAGTATGTTCTTATGTACTATTATGAATTATGTTTTTATTGGATCATTGGAAGGATTTTATGAATGAAATTACACAACAGATGAATATTGTCTATCTTCGACGTGATTTTTTGAATAAAAAAACATATCCTTTGAGGTTATTGGTGATATTCTCTTATGCATATTTCATATTTGAAAGAAGTTATTTACAGTATGTTATTATTATTAAAAGTTAACGACATATAAAATTTTCAGTAATCTGTGCTACATTTAATTAATTAACATGTATTGATGACCCTGCCGGACTGCTACCACCTAGCTAGACATTAGAGATTTGATTTGGGTTTGTTTTCTCCTCTATTTCAGTTCAGTTCTTGTTTTGAGTCCTTGTTGTGTTCTGTTTCAGTTTAGTTCCAAAGTTGGGTTAATTTTTTGTTATGTTTTAGTCCAATTCATGATAATAACCTTACATCCACCATTTTATTCTTCTCAAAATGTTCTCTTTTACAGGTTAAAATTTATCATAGAGTACTGAGCAGGGGAGGGAGGTGGAGGGGGGACAAGGAAGGGGGAGGAAATGGTCAGATGGAAATTTGTTTAGTGGGAAGGGGATGGGATGGGAAGGGATAGGATGGTTTGAGGGGGAGGGAAGGGGTGGGGAGGAGAGGATGAGGGTAGGGGGAGGGGGTTGCTAGGGGAAAGAGTTGGGTAGGGGGAGGGGGTAGAGGAGGGGGTTGGGCCAGATGGAGGGGAGGGGAGGGGAGGGGAGGATGAGGACAGGGGAAGAGGCTGGGCAGGTTTGAGGGGAGGGGAGGGGAGAATGAGGGCAGTGGGGATGGGGCTACAGGGGGAAGAGGTTGGGCAGGGGGAAGTGGTGGGTGAAGGGGATAGGTAGGTGGAGGCTGAGGTGGGAGGGAGATCTGATGGGATTGGGTGGGAGATAAGTAGAGGAGGGGGAAGGGGAGGGGTCGAGCTGGGTAGGGGGTAGGAGGAGGTGCTGGAAAATTGGGTGGGGGTATCCAGCTGGCCAGATTAACCAGTTTTTCTATTTCAATTATTATTGATTCTTATAGTATTTACACTAGTAGTTAATATTCATTTTCATATTAATAATTGTTTTATTTGAATTTTTTTCAAGGTTCTTTTCATAGATGACTGTTGTAAACAAATAATCCATTTTTATGGCATGTTTCTATTTCACTTTAGTACATTACCCTGGTTTTTTTCATAGTACTATGTCTCATTTACTCACATTAATATCTAATTATATATTTCATGGATCAATATAACTATAAAAAAAACATGACAAACTGCTACTCAACATCAATGACATATAGTAGTACTGGGAGGCTGTTGACTGCACATTCTGATGACATGAATTGTAATCTGATATGCACAACCGTTGTTGTTGAACATCATGGTTCCTGTAATTGTTGTCAAAAATGTATCTTATAATTTAAGTGTATTTATGTTATCTTATCATGATTAAATAAAACTCCATAGTTCTATTTCAAAGGTGACATGAAAATGGCAACTAATGTTTGTTTTCAATTTCAAGTTTTCTTACCATGAATCTGTTTCACTGTTAACCTATTTCAAGTATCTATAAATTAGATTTTTATACTTTGTTTATATGAATAGATTTATAATTTAAATAAATTATTTTTTAATTTCCATTAATCACTTACCATATTTCAAATTCATTTTTTAGTTCATATTACATTTATAAAACCGTGCGTATGCACGAGCGATGTACTAGTTTTAATTAAAAACTACTTTTTCAATCGAAATAATTTATAGTGTTAAATTTAAAAAATGAGTGGTTTTAAACAATAATTAGATTATGTTTTCATTATTTAATATAATTTATGTCATTTTATGTAATTTCACATTTAAACTCTTCATAAACAAGTGTCAATCATTTGATAGTTATAATTTATTAAAAACACATTTTTGGTTTTGACAATAGGAATTAATTTGGAATTAATTTCTGAAAATTCCTTATTATATATTGTGAAAAATGGATTCCATATTTTGGAATCATAAGGTCTTAATTTTTTAAATAGGTAGCCTTTATTTTTATACTCTATGAATAATTAGTTTGGAAAATATTTTATTTACCATGGTTAAAAGATAAATCCAGTAAATAATGGTAAAAAATTAATATTATAATTGTATAAAATTCCCCTAACATGAATCCTAACCCTATTTACTAATAGATGTCCGACCATGGACATCCTTGGGTCTATTTTAGGACCCCAAAGAGCCACATGAGAGTGATAATGACACTTTATATTGATTAATCTAAAGTAAAGGCAAAATGACATAAACATATATCTTATAGTAAAATAAATTGTACAAGGGGTTATATATGTTATATTTTTTACTATAAATATTCATTTGAAAGATAAAAATATTTCTTACATAATGGTATATGTTTAATAATTTTTATACATCAAATAAACAAAATAATTTATGACATAACAATGATGCAGAGTTTAACTCATTAAAGAATTATTTAAATAAATGAGATTATAAATATTAAAAAAACATCCAAAACCTGTCCAGAAATTATTGGATTATTTTATTTAGAATATGGGTAATTTTATCTCTAAAATTAATGAGTTTTGGGTTTTTTGAAACTGAATATCATTATATAATAAAATAACATTTTAAAACATTCATAAAGAGCCCCTCTTCCCCCATATAAAAAGACCTCGCATCGAATCTTTTTCTCAGACCCCTCAAGAACCTTGGCTAGCCCATCAACTGACCAATTAATCTCCCTACATACCTCTATTATTCGTAGAAGCATTACCTTAGGCATAAGTCACTTCAAACAAGCCTTTTGGTTTAATGCAACGGGATTTACCCGATTTAAAGGTAACATCTCCTATTAATTTCTTTTATTTTATTTTACTTCACAAACCAACTAAAATATCATTATTATTTTCTTTTATTACAAAACATTGTCCTAAATATACTAGGTTTTTGTTATTATAAATATTTTAACTACACTTAATCACACCTCCATCTAATGGGTATATAATATAATGTATCTGTGGACGGCGAACTACTACCTCACGAAACTATGATTGTTCAATCTTCTACTACATCTTCTTATGGTAGAAATTATGATGGAAATGTAATTATATATGATATTTATGATATTAATATTATCTATATGCTTCATTAATTCTATTTTATAGCATAAATTTATTCTTTTAAGGTAGTATATATATGATATTTTCATTTGAGGAAGTGCAGAATACCGCCCCCTCAAAGTGATATGACCCGTTCATTCCAATGATGGAACATATAAAGGATGGTGTTAATCAACATATGTAACATATATAAAATATTATATTATACTTGAATAATAATTAACCAATGTATCATTTGGGTTTCATTCATGTTAAAATACAAAAAATTAAATGGAAGTAGCATTCGTGTGTATGTACGTATTTTCGTCCCCACGAAAACGATGAGATTCATTCCCCATCGCAACCATTCATTAATAATAATAATTTTATTATTAAAAATTATATTTATGACCGTAATATAATGTTATATATGAGTCAAAAGCATAATATCCAAAACAAACATGGACTAGGTAACGTAACATATAAAGGAAAACAATTCTGTTAACACCTGAAGCAATGATACTAGAAAAATATCATTAACAAAGAAATATTTGAAGATAATTTATGATCTCATATTTATTTATGCAGTTATTTAAAAATTTAATAAAAATTATTTAACTATTATTACATGATGTTAACATACCCTCAACCAAGGAAAAGTAGAAGGTAAGTTTTAATTTCACAATATATTTATTATCTGAGGTCATTTTTATAAAAGTATCTACTGGGATATCTTTATCAACCACATCTATGTTTTTTAAAAATGTATTTCAAATCATATTATCTATTTACTAGAATAGGGGTAAAATACATTTATACCCTTGTTTGAATTTTTATAAAATGGTTTGGAAGGAATCATTCTGTCATTATCTAAACAAGGTACTTGATGACCATTTTGATAAATTAATGTAAGAATGTTTTTTAACTTATATGGCTGGTGTGGTTATTGTCAACCATTTTAACACATTTTAAGCTTCCCTTACTATATTATAAGAATATTTTCTAAATAATTTTTCTCTTTTATAATGAAATGACTTTTAATTTATTTCAAAATAGAAATAGATATTTATCGCAAATAGTTTTTATTTCATCAATGTCAACATCATTCAATGGATTTTATACATGATTGAAGTTGATTTATTATGATAATAATTTTCCATATTGTATATATGTTTTTTTATATGTTTGACTATAGATTTTTTATTTTTATACCATTCATGGATTATGGTTAATGTGTTAACATTTAGTATGATAGTTTTAATACGAATGTTCTTGTTATGTTTCAACCTTTTCATATGGGGAATGGATTGGACATAGTAAGTGAAGGGTGGAGTCTGCTGTAGATCCTCGATGCATCGATAGGTCTCATGAGGAAAATTAGTGTCCTTGAACAAGGCCTTGAAAAAATGTTATTTATAGTATTGGCATGAGGACTTGACTATAATGTTATGATATACGACATTATGCATTCCATCATTATCAAATTAGATATTGATATTACATGGGATTTTTCGACTATTAGAATAACCATGTGAATATTTAAATGGCATTATTTGATTTATCTTTTTAATATTATGGTGAATTTTATTTTCAAAATCATTTTTTAGTTTTATATTTTTCCATAAATATCTATGCTTATTTATGAAGTTTCCACTATATTGTATTCCCTACTGAGTAACTATGCTCACCCCTTTCAATGTTTGATTTTTCCCATGATTTGAAGATGTATTTAACGTTTGACCAACAGGGGTAGGGTACGTGATATAAGTGTTTTCAAAGGGGACAAATTTTTTTTGTTGATTTTATCTAAGTATGTCATTTAAAACATAAGTATGTATTTAATAGTTACAAGGCTCCTAAACTAATCGGTATTTCAGGATGTGATTCCTAATATCATGCCAATGTTCTGTAATAATTCACCGACTCTGGGTAACTAGGGTTTGTGTGTTACAGTTGGTATTAGGATATGTTTAGTACAATCCTTGGAGACTAGATTTAGATAAAAACTTATTAGAGCACATTACCCTAAGATAGAATTTTATTATTAGTAGAGAATAACATCGTAGAATTTTGGTAATGTAGTGTTTTTGTTTATATTATAAGAAATAAATAAATTTCTAGATATGAGCCAGTATAGGCGGCTATGGAAATGATACACCTAGGAGTGAAAACTCTTTCAAGGAGTTTTGGGCTTGACCTAGGGTAACCTAGTAACAGACAAAAGGCCTTGCTGCACTCTTGGTTACGACACTCTTGAAGAATATGCTTAGGAAAATTCACATTTTAATTTAAAAAATTATGAAGGATTTATGATTTTATACCTCAATTAAAATATTTTTATGATTATGGATTACATCCCAAAACTGTTCAAATTTATGTTAATTGGTTTACATGTATGGAATTATATAATGCTATTGTTAAACTAATGTAGTGTATGAAAATGTTTAGAAATAGAACCTAGTGGAAGGAATGTGAACCATATCAATGCACACAATCCATGTATAGACTTCCCTCCTACTCAAGATAATAATAGTAGAGCGGGTGATCCTACTAGTGCAGATCAACTTGTCACCATACTGGGACAACTTACTCAGATTATGAGTAATTACCTTACCCGTATAGAGCACCCTAATCAACAACATGTAGGATCAATTTTAGACAACTTCTTGAGACAAAAACCACCAACATTCAATGAATCTAAAAATCCATTTCTAGCTGAGCAATGAATATGTTTCTTAGTGAATTTTATTTCCATGCCTTGGGGTGTAGCCATAGGGAAAAATGTTTCATGGCAGTTTATAGCCTGACTGCAGATGTAGATCAGTGGTGGTAATTGATTCAAAACACAATGGAGTTTGAAGAGGTAGTAAGTATGGAATAGAGAATGTTTAACGATATATTCTTAGATAAATAGTTTCCTCATGACCATCGAGCATATATGGTAAGGAAATTTGTGAGTCTAAGTAAAAAAGAGGATGCGATTGTCATAAAGTATGATGCCAACTTTACAAGGTTACCAAGGCATGAAACCGATTATATAGTAACCCAAGGAGCAATATTGATCGATTCTTTTATAGCTTAAAACCATTTATCTGTTGAGAATTAGTCTCATTATCCCTCTCAGCATAAGAAGATATTGTCTCCTATGCTATAATGATAGAAAATGAATTCTCTATGTCTTTAAACATTAAAGAAATTCAAGAGAAGAAGAGATCTACTGAACACTATGGAAATGGAAATAAGGGGGAGAAGGGCATAGTTTAATATCCATCATGTGGTAAATGTGCAAAGAAACACCCTAGTAAATGCCAGAAGGGAATATGATTTTGTTAGAAGTGTGGTGAAAAAGTCCCACAAGCTTGTGATCGCAAGGTAATGAAAGATACTATCAATGTTGAATGCCACAATTCTAAATAAATGGGGAATTTTATAAATGAATATCCTATGTGCCAAGGGATATTACCCCAAAAAAGGCCATGGGTGAAAAGATAATCATATGAGATCACTACTGATGAGGGAAAAGCTCCAAAAGATGTAGTGGTAGGTAATTTAATGTGTTCCTCATGTTTAACCAATGATTTATTTTATTCTGGATCATCACATAGTTTCATATCTTCCCAGTTTTATATTAAAATTACATATCATCAATTTGATTTAACAATGTATTTTTTAGTCAAAACAATTACGAAGAGTATAATTAGAATAATATTTTTGTGAATCAGTCCCCATTTGGGAATATAAATTTTCTTTATCCACTGATCTCATTGTCATACACATGATTGAATTTGATATAATCCTCGGTGTGGATTGGATTTTGGACCATGATGTGAAATTATATTATTATAAGAATGAGGTTACAATTTTTGTTGACGATACGGAATACCTTATATTTATTGCTGAAAAGTCACCATCTGATTCTTATCAAGATCCACACCTAGTAGATCTAATAAATTCAATTATTGGGGAGGAAGAGAGTGAAATTACTATTGGTAATGAATGGAATGTTCTGATAGACGATGTACCAATTTTTCAAGAATATAATGATGTATTTATAGTGCATTTACTTGGGAATCCTCTAGAACGAGAAATTGAGTTTTCCATTGAATTAATCCCTGGTTCAAGTCCCATATCGAATACACCTTATAGAATGGCCACTGTGGATTTAGTAGAACTAAAGAAGAAACTAGATGATTTTTTTAATAAGTGATTTATTTGACCTAGTTTTTCTTTTCCTTTTTGTTAAGTAGAATTATGGATCTATGAGGTTGTGAATTGACTACATGGAGATCATTTATATTACAATAAAGATCAAGTATCACCTACCTCGCATTAATTTTTTATTTGATAAACTTAATAGAGACTAGTATTTCTCAAACATGGAACTTCGATCTAGATATCAACAGTTGTGTGTGAGGAAGGAAGATATTTCTAAGACAGCATTTCGAACCAGGTACAGGCATTATGAGTTTATAGATATGCCTTTTGGATAGACTAATGCTCCCTCTATCTTCATGGATCAAATGAACATGGTTTTCAAGGAATACATTTATGAATTTTTTTGGTAATTATTGAAGATATCTTGATATACACAAAAATCTATAAAGATCATGAAAATCACATGATCACTATTATGAAGACTCATAATTGAAATGAATTATATGGGATGTTTATAAAGGGAGAATTTTGGATTGAGGAGATTTCATTTCATGGTCATATTGTCTCCAAGTATGGAATCTCTATTGATCATTCAAAGACCAAGGAATTCATAGAATGTATAGCACTGACAAGTATAACTGAGGCACAAAGTTTTATTCGTTTAGTAGGTTAATATCAACATTTCGTCCAAAATTTATCCATTTGTCCAAAACATTATCTAAGATCACATGTAAAGGTGATAAATTTGTATGGAAAAAAGAGTGTGAATAATATTTTGAAGAACTTATTGAATGATTAGTCAATGATCCTATATAGACTATAACACTGGGGAATGATGGGTTTGTTACATATAGTTATGATTTAGATAAAAGATTTCGTTGTTTCCTGATGAAAAATTATAGGGTTATTGCTTATGCATCAAGACAACTAAAAATTCAAGATAAAAACTATCCCACTCATGATCTTGAGTTTGTATCTATAATCTTCAATCTGAAGACATGGATAAAATATATCTACGGTGAAAAATTGAGATTTATACTGATCACAAGAGGATGAAGTATAGATTCTCACAAAAATAAATAAACATTAGGCAAATGAGATGGCTCCAACTACTCATGGATTATTATTGCATAATACATTACAACCTGGGGAAGGAAAATAAGGTGGAATATGCTTTGAGCAGAAAGGATGATGGAGTTTTGAACAAGATTAGAGTTGAAAGAGATCGTACGTTAATCAATATAGTAAATATGGATATGGGAATAATCATGGAAGGTGAAACATAAATACATATTCCAATGGTTTCTAAACCACCTTTCCTAGAAAGGATAAAAATTTCTCAGACTGTTGATGAGGAGTTTCAAAAAAATATTAACGTTGTGAACGATGGGAGATTAATAAACATCGTATATGAGGATGTGATTTTGAAATTTGGGAAGAGAATTTATGTTCTTGACATATCTGATCTAAAAAGCGAAATGATGTATACTGCTCATAGATCCAATTTATATATGCACCATGGTAGCAGTATGATGTATAAATATTTGGAGGAACATTTTTGGAGGGACATCATGAAGAGAGATATCACAAATTATGTGTCAAGATGTATGGTTTGTCTAAAAGTGAAAGCTGGAAGACAACAACCTAGGAGAGTTCTGAATCCTCTTCCATACCTAAGTTGAAATGGGATGATATTATGATGGAATTTGTCATGGGGATACCAATGACTCCTAAAAGGAATGATGCAATAAGGTTCATTGTTGATCATTTTACCAAGTCATCTCATTTTCATACTATAAGATAAGATATACCACTTGAACATCTGGTAAAAATATATATTAATGGAGTTTTAAGAATTCATGGAGAACCCTATCGATATTTTCAGATCGTGATCACTATTTTACAACAAGATTATAGTAAAATCATTATATGTCCTTGGATATTGAAGATCATCTGATCACTAATTACCACCCCTAAACATATTTACAATAATAATAGACTATTCATACATTAGAAGACTTGTTGAGATCTTTAACACTTGACATTCAATGTTTGTGGGATCAATATTTAAATCTGTTAGAATATTCCTATAACAATAGTTTCCATTCATGTTTCCAAATGACACTATATGAGGCATTATATGGAAAGAGATTTCACACACCAACTTCATGGAATGTTGTTGGGGAAAAACATATAGTTGGAAATCTTGATGAGGAAACAATGTAAAAGGTGATGATTATCAAAATTCACATAAACGCAACTCAAATTAGGGAAAAGGGCTATGCTGATAACTGAATAAAGGATTTGAAATTTCATAAAATAGATCATGTTATTAAAGGTATCTCCATGGAAGGGTGATATATGATTTAGTAAGAAAGGAAAATTAAGTCCCATGTATGTTAGACCTTTCGAAATTCTGTAAGGGTGTTATACGATTCAGTAAGAAAGGAAAATTTAGTCTTAGGTACGTCATACATTTCAAAATTCTAGAAAAAATTGATGCTATAGCTTACCATTTGACAATGCCACAAAGTATCTCAATGTTCATGATGTGTTCCACGCATCACTATTGAGAATATACATGCCAGGCCTAATGCATGTAATCACCTATGAAGAAATAGAACTGGACCCCGACCATTCATATTGCAAAGAGCCTATTAGAAATCATGATACCATAGAACAGGTGTTCAGAAACTGAACGACTATCCTAGTTAAGGATATATGGAGAAATCATAATATGGAAGAGGAAATGTGGTAACATAAGGAACGTATGATGAAGAATCACCCAAATATTTAAATGAAGTAGTATTATAGAAATTTTTTTTTGGGGGGGGAATTATTTGAAGGAGTGAAGAATGTAACAACCCAATCTTCCATGACCCATTTCCCTTTGAATATTTTAAGATCTTTCACTGTACAGAACTTCGAGATTCTAACACACAACGACCAATCAAACTAGCCATTATGAATATAAATACCCACTTTTTGAAATTTTATAATTAATTTTTCTCAAAATAGACATCGTTTTTTGATTCCAGAATATCAAAATAATATTATGTTGATTTTTTGGTACTATTCTGAAAAATTTCAATTTTTGATGAATAGTCAAAAATTCTAAATTTTAATATAAAACTACATTTTAATCAAAATAATTTATATTTTTAATTTATACATTTGAGTAGTTTTAATTTATAATAAGATTATATTTTTATCATTTAATATAATTTATGTTATTAGACATAATTTCAGATTTAAACTGGACATAATCTAGTGACAATCTTTAGATAGTTATTAATTTTTAAAAACATGTTCTTGGTTCTGACAATGGGAATTTATTTTAAATTAAGTTCTGAAAATTCTATTTTCTGAATATGGAAGAATGGATTTCATATTTGGAATCAGGAGGACCATATTTTTGTAAATATATTACTTTTATTTCTAGACAATACGAATAAGTAATCGGTAAATATTTTATTTGACATAGTTAAATGGTAAATCTAGTAAATAAGGGTATAACATAATATTATAATATTATTTAAATACACTAACATGTTTAATAACCCTATTGAATGATATATGTTTGACCATGAGAATCCTTGGGTCGATTTGTGGACACCATGGAGCCACATGGGATTGATAATTACACTTTATATTAATTAGTTTAAAGTAATGACAAAATGACAAAAACATATATCTTTTAGTAAAATAATTTTTACAAGGGGTTATATAAGTTTTATTTTTGACTATAGATACTCATTTTAAATATAAAACTATTTCCTACATCCTGGTAATTTTTTATAATTTTAAGACATCATATAAATAAAATTATTTATGACATAATAATGAAGTAGTGTTTACCTCATTAAAGAATGATTTAAAAAATGAGAATATAAAAATTAAAACCATATCCAAAACTAGTCCAATTATTATTGGATGATTTTATTTATAACATGAGTCATATTATCTTATAATTTAATTAGTTTTGTACCTTTATAAACATAAAATCATTATAAAATATAACAATATTTTCAATCATTCCTAAAGAGCCCCTCCACCGCTTATAAAAGGCCATCACCTCTAACTCATTTCTCACAATTCTCAAGTCCCAAGTCTCATCCAACTATACTAATTTAAGCCCCCTATATCTCTATATTCCTCATTTAATCCTTAACATAGGCTTAAGTCACTTCATGTAAGCCTTTTGGTTCAAACCAAAGAAAGTTACCTGATTTAAAGGTAACTTAACCTCTTACGTTCTTTTATTTTATTTTACTTCCCCAACACCCTAAACTAATTTTATTCATTTCAACAATAACAAAACAAGTATCCAAAATATATTAGGTTGTTGTTAAGATATTTATTTTAACTAAACATAAAAACACCTCCACTTAAAGGGTGTATACCATATTGTTTCTATGGATGGAAAATTATTGCCTAACGAAACAATGATTGTTTAATATTCTACTTGCACCTCTTATAGTGGCAATTATGAGGGAAATATAATTATATAATATATATTTGAAATTTATTTTACTTATAATAATTTTTAATTCTATTATATATAATACCTTTATTTTTTCATGTTGTATATATATGATAATTTCATTTGAGAAAGTGTGGACTACGACCCCATCATAGTGATATGACTCATCCATACGACACATGGAAAGTATAAAGTATGGTGTTAATTAAATTACGTAAAATATATAAAATATTATATTATAATAATGTAATAATATAAATATGTAAAATTTTGTTTTCTTTCCATTAAAAAAATAAAATGGAAGTAGTGTTCGTGCGTACGTACGGATTACCATCTCGAAGAACGTGATGAGATTCATTCCCTATCATAAACATTCAATAATAATTCTCATTTGATTATTAAAAATAATATTTAAGAAAAAAAATATCATTTTGGATATTAATCAAATAAATCATATCCTTAACAATCATGAATTACGTAATGAAATATGTAAAGTAAAATGGATCAGTTAACACCTGAAACCATGATACTACACAAATATTATTAAGAAAGCAATATTAGAAGACCATATATGATATCATATTGATGTATGTAGTTCTTGTATAATTTAATAATAATTATTTAACTGTTATACATGAGGTTAATGTACCCTCAATTAAGGAAAAGTACCAGGTAAGGGTAAATTTCACAGTCTCTTTATTATCCGAGGTTGTTTTTACATAAGTATCTACTGGGTAATCTTTAACATCCACATCCGTGTTTCATAAAAATGTATTTCAAAAAAATTACTATTTACTAAACTATGGTTTAAAGTCATTTATACCCTTTTTTTACTTTTCATAAAATGTTTTGAAAGTTATATTTCAATCATTTTCCAAAAAAGGTAGTTTATGACGTTTTTGACACAGATATATTTCTATCAAGTAGTTTTGATTTAATATTTGTCGACATCCTTTAATGGATTTTATACTTGTTTGAAGTTGATTTATTATAATAAAAATCTTCAATATTGTATCGATGGTTTTTTGATATGTTTGACTATGGATGTGAAATTTTTATATCATTTATGGTTTATGGTTAATGTATTAACATTTTATATGCTTGTTTTAATACAAATGTTTATGTTATGTTTCAAAATTTTCATATGAATAATGAATTAGACATAGTAAATGAATGGTGGATCCGGTTGTAGCTCCTCGATGCATCAAAAGGTCTAATGAGACAAACTAGTGTTTTTGAACAAGGCCTTGACAAAATCTTATTTGTAGTCTTGGCATAAGGCCTTGACAATGTGGTTAAGATGTTCGACATTTTGTAGTCTATCATTATTAAATTAGCAGTTGATATTACATGTGAATATTCATCTTGTAGAATATCTATGTGAATAATTAAATGTTATTATTTGATTTATCATTAAAATATTATGCTTATGTTTAATTTTAAAATTCATTTGTTTTAGTTTTATAAATATCCTTAGATGTTTATGCTTATTTTTGATGTTTCTGCAATATTTATATCCTTACCGAGAATCTGAGATCACCCATTTCTATGTGTTATTTTTCCTAGGATGTGAAAAGGTATTTTATTTTTGACCTGTAGGGATAGTCTAAGGTATATAAGTGTGTTCAAATGGAATAAAATTTTGTCATAGTTTTTATCTCATGAAGTAATGCAAAACTTATGCATGTGTCTTGTACTTGCATGGCTACTAAACTGATAGTTCATTCGTTACATGATTATTTTTATCATGCCAATGTTATGTAATAATCCACCGGATATAGGAAACTAGGGTTGTGGCATTACAAAATACAATTTAAACATTCATCAAGTCATGACACATAAATAAATATTGGTTTTATAATCAAAAAATCATAATATACAAAATTAAATGGGTATCAAAAACATTTCATCATATAATAACCCGTGGAATCGATATATGTGGAATAATCATTTCATCAAATCATAACCCATAAATAGAAGAGGGTTTCAACAGCATATATCCTATGGAAGAGAAATAAATTTCAGAGATGTAAACCCAGTTAATGAGAAACAATTTACATAAAAAACATGACATTAAGAATAACCCATTAATACAATGGACAAGAATGGATCATTTAGATCATTTCCTAGAACAGAATGAGTAACATCAATTTTTTTTTTGTGTTATATGGATATTCATTTGGAAATATATTTCAATAAAATTTCTTGAAGAAATATCCTCTCTTATTTTAAAAAAGATTTTAATACATAAACCCATTTAAAAATCATTTTCATTGAAAATACTTTTAAAAATTATAAATAATACTTGAAACAATTTTGAAAAACATATTCATATAAAAAATATAAAATACTATTCAAAAAATATTTTTAATCCTTTTCTTTTGATGACACTATGAATATAAATAACGCAATAATGAAAATGTTTTCAAAACAATTTAATTGAAAATACATTAAAAAAATATAAATAAGGCTGAATTTTTTTTTGACCAAAATTCCCTTTACAACGTACAAAAAAGGATGAAATGATTTTGAAAAAAAATTATTGAAATTTAATTTAAAAAATTATATAAATAATTATCCCTTAAAAATTTCAATGGAAGCATCAAAGAAATGTCGGGAGATAAATACTGATATGTCATACGAGGTAAAATGAAGATATCTTTTTTCAGGGTAAAAAGGTTATAAAAATGAATACCTGGGATTGTGAAAATAGGATTCCCTTGATAAGATTGGAAAAAGAAAATAATATGAAAAATTCATTTTATTGATTAATTTATAATGTTATTATATTATTGAAAACCTTTTTAAAAATCATGTTATGTAGAAACATTGATTTTTGACCGAATAAATGCTAAATTTCCCTTTCTTAAAAACATTTTCTGAACTATATTATGTAAAAAATAGTATAAATATTGTACCAATACATGATTATATCATGACTAACCATAGGAGAAGAAAATTATTTAATTTCTATAAGATATGGGTCATAATATTAAATTAATGGAAGCATAAACCTAAACAATCCAGAAAAGTAATGAGATTGTTCCAATAAATCATTATAACATTATATGATGGGTTCATATTATAATCATATGAAACGAAATTAAATAAAAATTTCAATATCATTAAAATATTTATATTAACTATAAAACATGTAAAATAGAGGTATAAACACCTTGAATATATAATTATTGTGCATAACAAAACATGAGACTCAATGAAGTCAAATTCAAACAAAAATATTTTACTAATTTGGATACTTTTTAAACATAAACCCCAAGAAATAAGGATCAAAAAATGGAAATTTGATTAACCATAAATTTAAGTATATTAATTATATAATAAGATCATGTGACGTGCATACACCACACAAAATGAAAGAGAGGCGAATATACCATATATCTCACAGAAATTAAATGTGAGATGAAATCCCATTAACTTGTAACTTGAATCATGTAATAATCATACAAGAATGATGTATATTAAATATAAATTTATTATTAATATTTTATAAAATCATATTATTATATAAAATACCATATATTTTTTGATTTTGACTTTATATTACCCACTTGTTAACGATCCCATGTTAAGGTTTCACTTTAGGTAATATTCGCTTTTTTTTTTGCAAGTTTATAAATTTGTTGTATATTATGTCCTTATTACTATATAATGATTTTAGGAATTTAAATCATGATAAAATATCATTTATATAATTTTTTTTTATTAAAATAACATATATCCATATGAACTATTAAATAAATAAACTGTTAATTGAGACACTATGTCGTACTTATGCATGAGCGTTGTTTCAATTATAATTCTTGTATTGAAAAATGAATAACATTAAATATAAGTTTAGATGTATATAATATCATTAAATTATAATTATAATTTTATATATACTATATATGTTCACTAAACCAAGTCATTGTACATTTTATGTAGTTGTGAACGAATCACATCACTTTAATGTGGTAATAGTTTACACGTTCTCAATCAGAATTATCAAATATACACCCGATAGATAGTAAACAAGATATGTGTTGTAAAAGGAATATAAAAGATTAAATAAATAATAAATTTAATATCTTATATATATAAACAGATTTTCCATCATAATGGACACTATGATATGTGGTAAAGGAAAAGTCAACAAAAATCGTTTCATGAGGCAGTATTAAACTATAAATATAAATTTTAAGTTTCATACCTCTTAAATGGTGGTTCATGTTAGTGTAGGTAGAAACATTTACATGAAACATCATATTTTACTGATGATTATATTTTATTTATATATGCAATAAAAATATACTAGATGGGGTGGAGAAAGAAACTATAGATATTGAGAGAAGAAATTAACTCTTAATTATGTATCTCATTTTGGTCTGCTTGAAAAGGGTTCCTTGGAAGAATTAATTCCCACAGGAAGCATTTAATGAGGAAGGAAGAAAAACATGGAGATTAGTTGAAAATATTTTCAATTATCTAATGGGATTTAGAGGTGTGAAGAATGGGGCGAGGTGGTGGCCTTTTATAGGGAAGGAAAAGGGATCACATAGAATTTTTGAAAACTAGTTTGTGTAAACTTGTTATTACCAAAAAAAAGTCATAAAAACCAAAATAATCATTAATCAAATCTTTATGGAATAAATATTCCCATTAAAGGGGTTTTGGAAAATTGGATACGTCATTTGGTCCCCGAATATTAAGGTTTAGTCCCTAATAATGATAAATTTGACATTAATCACTGGGATTAATTTCAACCACATTTTCTAATATTTTTGGACAAAAATTAAGCTATTATTATTATATTATAAATAATATACTAAATTATATATTTTATGTTTCTTTGTTGAAGTTAAATTTATGGAAGTGATAAAATTATGATTAATTCTAATCCCATACAGGTGGCGAGAGAGTGGTTTTATATGTAAAATGATCCAAAGTATATTATGTGTTTATATTAAATTTCAATGTAAAATTGATTCTAATGACCCATAATATATTAATATATGTATAATTTATCTAATTTTAGTGAAAAATAAAAATAAAATATAATTTTCAATTAATAATTATTTAAAATAAATGACAAATGGTAACTAAAGAGAATTATTTTTCACCATTCATCAAAAAATGACATTTCTATGACAAATCCAAAAAATTCACCATAAAATAATTTCATCATTATAAATTTAAAAATGAATATTAATTTATCATATTTAATTTCAATATTTTATATAATAGTAATTTTATTGTTTTTTTCATAGAAGGACATGAAGTGTTGTTAATTTGAGAAAATGGTATTATAAAATATATAAATACATTACTATAAATGTTATCATTCATTATCAATATGATTTTTTTATATAAAACCATTATCAAAAATATTTTGAGAATTTTCAATAATATTATTTTTACTATGTTTAATGTCTAAGTTTTAATTATCTCAATTAAATAAATTTAATAATAAGATGATGATTTATAGAAAACATCAATGTTGCGATTAACATACTCCATGTTGGTGTTTTGGGTAATGACTGACAGGTCAATATTTAACTATAATCTAGCTTGGTATTGTGTGTATCAAAATATTATTAGGTATTTTATATAGCACATGGCTAGTCGGTATTGCGTGTCTCACAATCTATATTTTTATTGTGTATAGCCCATGAAAAATATGTAATGCGTGTACTACAAGAGAAGTCGGTATTACGTGTGAAAAGAATGTTTCACTAAGTCTTTTTTAATATATATAAATTTATACTGTTTATAGATTCTTGTGAAATGAGAAATATAAAAAAATATAAATTAATTTGGAAAAATATTTCTCAAAATCATGGGGTGTTACATTCTACCCCCATTAAAATTATTTTCATCATCGGAATTCATCTGGGTTATAAAAGGTCTAATACTTTAAAGATTCATCATAGAAACCCCTTTGTAAAAATTAACACAAAAAAACCTTGAATAGAGAATGTTGGAATCATATTGGTTACCTAATGTAACATACAACTCGGATTCATGATAGGAGAAAATTGGTTGGGAGTAAATATGGGACATGAAAGTAAAAAGTAAATATTTATAGGGAGTGATTGAGGTCATCAATAAAAAGCATGGGAATGATCAAAAAAAGTTAATGGAATAAATTTGATAAATATTTGATGATTTAATGTCCATTTAGTTTAACAGAAATTAAGGTATTAATATAACACATTTTTTATCATAATTATATCATTGAGTAATCAAATTAATTAACCAATAATATAAGAAAATATACTTAATTGGTGTTATTCATTTTCTTATAAAATATACCATCCATTGGTCATGCCTTGATAGATTTACACTATCTCTTACCCTGAGAAATGAACGTAAATTATTTTTTATTCTTAATGTAATAAAAGATCCTGAGAACCATTATAAGTCAACCCATCTATCTTTAGTTACCATTAACAGAATGTTGTTTGAAGAGAATATACAATATGATTAAATCTTCATATGGAGAGATAAAAATTTAATATTTCTGAGTTCATTTAAGGATTAACGTAAACATTTCCTAAATGGTTATCCTTATAACCATTCCGGAAGATGAAATTTTTATGATTTAGAAAAAACCCACAATACCAGATTAACATTGATCCCCATTTACCAAAAGATACTATCTTATTCTCACATTCCAAACATGTGAATAACCACATAATATATTCCCTTGAAACATGGTAACAATATTATTTATCATAAATCCTTTTAGAAAATATTCATGATTTATTATTTTATGGTATTTTGGATATATTCCTTATGTCAAAAAATGCCAAAACCTTCCAATCAACAAGTCCTTACTTTGTTCCAAGGTAATAATTACCATCTAATTTACTTATAAAAAACCCACATATCATTATCGAAAAAACATTATCTTAACATGAAAAACATATTTAGGGTTACCTTACCATAATCAAAATATCACCCTTCCATGAAATCACATTTTCACATCTTCAACACCATTCAACATGTCCTTAGTAATCCTGAATGAAAAATTATAGTGAATATACTTATGTATTTCGAGATTCATATAACATAATATTAAAATTTGAAAACATAAATACATCATTCATACAATATTTAATCATAAACCATTATTCATTCTTCATTATCATATTAATTAATACTTATATTCTATAAAATGAAATATGCATCATGTCTTATGGTTTTTCAACCTCAATCTAATAAATCTTATTATGATTAATGTATTCAAATCAGTGAATAAAATCACATAACTTTATCATGTCATTTGAAGTCTCTTTGTCTTAAAAAGTATAAATAATACTCATACGACCTTCATGATTCTTTTTATGAGATATTCACCTGGGAAATAGATTTTTATACTACCTATAATTTTCACATTTAAAACCTTCCAGGTTAACCTTGTTCATTATATTTCTCTCCATTATATAAAACTAGAAACCATAGGGTGAGAAATCATATCATAGAAGAAAACTACATAATCATCCAACATTACATATAGGATGTATTAGTAATAACACCTAACGTTAATTTGTGAGACAATAAGTTTATCCTTTTTTATTCATAACCATCATATTTTTAAATACATTATAGTGTTTCATGAAGAGCTTGTGAATTCACATATCATATCTCCCAGGAGTTTCAATCATGGTGTAAAACAGGGTCGATCGTCATTTACCATATAACCTCGATTCAAACCTAGAATATCTTTCTAAAGTTGTTACCCCTAGGTACCTAGGTTGTATATCCACATCATATTGTATTATATAGAAAATGATCTATTTATAGGAAACCACTCACTCTATGCTTTACCAAAAATCTAGGACATTTTCCAAAACATTAGCCCATTATTATGAATATTCCTAGAGACATCACAAGACATATCCTTATAAATATACCTAGGGATATCACTAATGTTTCCCGTCCAAGTTTCCAATGGTTGACTAAAGGTTTCCATTTATACCATCTATAGTGAACAAGAATTAACATACCGAGATATTACATAAATTTAGATGAATATTTATTACATTGAAAAAATACATGCTTGAGGAGTGAAATAGTTTACTGTGTTTGGAAATTTGGAAAAAATCATCTTTCTTGGTGAAAGATACTAATAATTTCCTATAATTAACCATATTTAGTACTTCTACCTAAAATCTTTATTCATAATTGGTAGAAAGGAAACACCAGAAAGGGGTGATCTCAAATGATCATTAAGGGTACATAAAAGAAATATGTAAGAATAAAATGATAAATTGGGTATGAATATTGAGCATAACAATTGAAGATCATACATGACGCATTAGGGATCATAATGAATATTGGTAGTTTGTAAGACATAGATAATAAAAAAATTAAAAGACTAAGTCATGAAATAATAACTTGGAATAATACATATAATTGTTGGCAGGAGCCTTTTTTATTAATTTGTGTACACGTATAAGTAGAAACATGCTCACTCATTAAGTTAAGGACATGATATCAGGCTCCAAGGTCAACCATTGGACATGAAACCAGGTACATGCATGACATTGTGAATTTTTAATAAAGTCCACACATAACATTATGAACATGAAACTACATCCCCACGTAACATTGTAAACATGTAATCATGTTCACACATAAACTTATGGACTTGAAAGGTGGTCCATCCATTTAATTGTGAGTGTGTAATAAAGATCAATCATAACCTTATAGGAATTAAATGAGGTCCACGCATGAAATTGGAAATGTGTAATCAAGTTCATGCATATCCTTGTGGACATGAAACTATTTCCACAAATAACATTGTAAACACGTAATCAGGTTTACCCTTTACATTGTGATCTTGTAACCGTGTTCACACATAAATTTATGAACAGGAAACCACGTCCATGTATAACATTATTAACATGTAATCATGTTCACGAATAACATTTTGAACATGTAATTATGTCCACTCATAATTTTATGGACATGAAAATAGGTTAATCCATATTATTTTGAACATGTAATAAGTTTCACTCATAACATTATGAACATGTATTCAGGTTCATGCATAAACTTATGGATATGCAACCAGGTCCATGCATAAAACTATGAATGTTTAATTTAGTTTACACGTAACATATATAATCATGTGTCGCCCCTAATTTTCCAATTAATTTGAGGGAGATATATATACCACACATATTATAATATAATACTTCATACATGTTCCTCAAGATAATTAAATCATTTATCATATCATGAACCATAAAGAGTGATGGGTATTATTAATATAGAATCATATCTCAAGAAATAAAATTGGTATCAATAACATTTCATTACCTCATAACCTAAGGAAAAGATATCGGTTTCATAATAATTCAATCAAATCATAACTCATCAAAAGAACCGAGTTCTAAATGCATATAACCCATGAATTTGAAATGGATTTCATAGATGTATGACCATTGAATGAGAAATGGGTATAATAAAGAACATTCTATTATACATAAACCATTCATAGAGAGGATATGAATGGAACCTTTAGATCATTTCCTAGAAGGGAATGAGTTAAATCAACATGTTCCATATTATATGGAATGTAATTTTGATATATCACTCAATTTTTTTAAAAAAAATAGACATTATTATTTGAATGTTTTATTTAATACATTAAAAAAATTATAAATAAGTTTCGTAGAAAATACCTTGAAAACATATAACGAATACTTGAAATAATTGTGAAAAATATTTTCCTAGAAAACATATTATATACGATAAAAGTGTTGATGAAGAATTTTTCATTTAATTTTTTTTGAAAACATATAAATAAATCTCGAAAATGTTTTTAAATCAATTTCATTTATTACACTTTAAAAACATATAAATAATGCTTGAAATTATTTTATAAAAAAAATTCCTTGAAAATTATAGAAATGAATGAAACATATATGAAAACAAATTTCCTTGAAATTTACATTGGAAAAAAATTGTTAAAAATAAATTAAAAATAAATTAAAAGGAATAATCACATAAATAATGATAGATAAATCCGGACATGTCCTACAAGGTAAAAATAACATTAATTTTCATGGAAAAATGTTTTAAAAATTTAATTTTAGGAAAGTGAAAATATTATTCCTTGAAAGATATTAGTGAATGAAAAATGGGTAAAAATTCATTTTAATGATTATAGGATAATGGTATAATATTCTGGGAAACCATTTTTATAAATCATATTTTCATGGAACTTATATTTTATAACAAAGTGATGGTAATGCCAGGATTTATAAAAAATAATTTCCTAACAATATTATGTACAAAATAGTTGAAATATGGAACCAATATATGACTATATCATTAATAACAACAGGAAAATAAAATTAATGAATGATATTGATGGATTTTTAATAAGGATTCATCAAAGGAAGCATAGACATACATAATCTAAAAATGTTTTTAGATTGTCTCAATAAAACTTTATATCACTGTAACATGGGATAATAATCTCCAGGTAAGAAATTAAATTATATAAAGATTAATAAGTCATGAAAATATTGTTATTAATTATATAACATGTAAAATTTATTTACTTACACCTTTATGAAATAGTTTATATTAAAAAAACATGAATCTCAACGAAGGAAAACAGAGACAAAACTATTTAACCGATTTGTAACTTTTGGATGATAAACCCCATAAAATAATTATAATAAAATGAAAATTTTAATAACCATAAATATAATTATAATATACCTAGAATATAATCAATTTCTTTATATACAACACACAAAATGAATTATTGGCGAAAAAAACATGTATCTCACAGAAATTAAATGTGAGATGAAATCCATTTAGATTTTATGAAGAATGTTTTCGTACACATACAAGATTCTTTTATAAAAAATATAGGATTATTATAATTATTATAAAGAATAATATTCATACAGATAATAACATATATGGTTTTATATGACCTTATTTTAACAACTTTTTAATGAGACTATGTCGAGGGTTCACTTCAGGTAATATTTTCTTTGTTCTTCACATGCGTCTAAAATTGATATAACATTGCACGTTATTTTTATATAATGATTTCTAGAAATAAAATAAAAAAATAAATAGCATTTATATCTATTATATATATATATATATATTATAACAATAAATATCATATATATGTATGTAATGGAATACACCATTCATGGAGATGGTAATCCCAACGTACGCATGCCTGTTGTTTCATATTTAATTGTCGTATTACAAAAAATAATGAAAATGAAATATAAGAAAATATGTATATAATATCAATAAACTATAAATTAATGATATATGTAACATAAATTTTCACTCATATCATCTTTAATATATTCCATGTAGCGTGTGAACGAATCACGTCAGTTTGAGGGGGTGGTTGTTCACATTTTTTCAAGCAAAAGGATCACATTTACACTGGATGGAGAGTAAAAGATATATTCTGTAAATGATATATAGAATAATAAATAAATTACTAGTATAATATATGACATATATAAATATATTTGCCATTATAATGGACACCATGATAGGTGGAAATGGAAAAATGAACAATCGTCATATCGTGAGGAAATAGATATCTATACATAGAAGTTGTATGTTCGTTACCCATTAGATTGAGGTGTGTGAATGCTTAAGTCTAATTATTTACATAAATTCATAATAGTATATTTAGGATTATTGTTTTTCTATAAAAGCATGGAAAAATTTATATTATGGGATGATAATGGATATGAAACTAGAAATATCAATAGAAGACGTTACCTCATTATCAGGTAGCTACTTTTGGTTTTGTCCAAATGGATTCATTAGAAGACTTCCATACCAAAGGGAGGATCCAAGGATGATGGTGGGGGAGGGTGTAGGGGGATTTTTTGTAACACCCTGACCCTTGTTACCCAGCTTTTGTGCATTATTACATAACATTAGCAGGATCACTAGAGATCATGTCTTGAATGGCGGATTAGTTTAGTAGTTTCAGAAGTACAAGATGCATACATAAGTATTAAATTAGAACACAAGATAAAAACAACACCAATATTTTGTCCCCTTTGAGAACACTTATATCCCTTAGCCTATACCAACTTGTAAACCCTAAAATACTTCTTCATGTCATAGGAATAATAAATCAAAGAAAGTGGTGAGTTCAGATTCTCAGTAAGGATAACAATATAGTAGAAACATTTATAAATACGAGTAAACATTTAAGGAAATGTATAAGACTAAAACATAACAATTTTAAATATAAACATAAGAATAATATGTTAAATATATATTTAGTAATTCTATTTACTAATTCACTTGGATATTCTATTTGTCTAATAATCACATGCAATATCAATAGCAAATTTCATAATGATATAATGCATAATACCGAACATCATCACCACATAGTCAAGGAATCGTAAAATGACTGAAAGAATTATTTCATTATGTCCTTGATCGAAGACACTAGTTTGTCTCATGAGACCTACCGATGCATCGAGGAGCTATAGCAGGCTCCACCCATCACTTACTTTGTTCAATGCCTTCCTCATATGAAAAGGATGAAGCTTAACATAAACATTCATATTAAAACTAGCATACTAAATGTTAATATACTAACCATAAACCATGAATTATTCAAAAATAACACATCCATAATCAAACATATCAAAATATATTCAATAAAATATGCAATATTTTTATCATAATAAATCAACTTTGAACAAGTATAAATTACATTAAAGGATGTTGACATAGATGAAATAAAAATTATTTGAAAGAAATATATCATTCTATTTTGAAAGAATTTAAAAGTTGTGTTATTATAAAAAAAATTATTTGGAAAATATTTTTATAGTATTGTTAGAGAAGATTTAAAGTTGTTATAATGGCGGAGAATAACTGCACCCGACGTATAGGTTATGATAATATTATTACATTAATTTGTAGAAAAGGTCATAAAGTACCTTGTTTGGAAAATGACAGAAAGACTCCTTTCAAACACTTTTAAAAAAATTAAATCAAGCGTATAAATTAATTTAACCTATATTCTAGTAAATAGTAAAAATGTTTGGAAATACATTTGTAAGAAACACGGATGTAGACGATCAAGAGGTCCTAGTAGATACTTACGTAAAAACAGCCTTTAATAATAAAGAGGTTGTGAAATTAACCCTTACCTTGTAATTTTCCTAGTTCAAGGGTAAGTTAACCTCCATTATAATAGATAAGTCACTGTTATTAAATTATAGAATAACTACATACATAAATATGATATCATATATGATCATATAATATTTTTTGGTTGATAATATTTTATTAGTATCATTGTTTCGGTTGTTAACTGATTCATTTTCCATTATATGTTTTGTAAAGTTAGTCATGTTAGTACTGGATATGGAGAATTTTATTCATACACTTAATGATTTAATTTTCGTAAATATTATTTTTAATAATAAAATAAAAATTATTCTTGAATGGTTATGATGGTGAATGAATATCATCGCATTCATGGAGACGGTAATCCGTATGTACGCATGAACACTATTTCCATTTTCATTTTTTTATTTTAAAAGGAAATAATACCAAATGATACATATGTATATTATTGTTATAGTATAATATAATAATTTATATACATTATGTTTGTTCATTAACACCATCCTTTATACATTCCATGTATGGTATGAATGAGTCATATCACTTTGAGGGGGTAATAGTCCCCTGTTCCTCAAATGAAATTATCCTATATATATAAAACCTAAAAAGTATAAAGGTATGATATAAAAAATAATTAAGGATGATTATAGATAAAATAAAGTTCATAAATATCATATATAATTATAGTTCTATCATAATTTCAACACTAAGAGGTGGTAGTAGAAGATTGAACAATCATCATTTCGTGAGGCAGTAGTTCACAATGCAAAGAAACATTATGTTCTATACCCATTAGATAGATGTGTTTGTATGTTTAGATAAAGTACATCACTTAAAAACATCATAGTATATTGAGGATAATTTTATTGTTATAAAGGAAAGTAATAAAGAGATTTTAGGGGGTTGGAAAAGTAAAATAAAACAAAATAACTTAAGAGAAGATATTAACTCTAAATCGGGTAACTCTATTTGGATTGAACCAAAAGGATTCCTTGAACTATCTTCTCTGTAAAGTAAGGCTTCTATGACAAAGAGAGTGATTTAGGGAGATTAATTTGTCAGAGTTTGGATGAACGAATTGTCTTGATATGTGTAAGAAATGGGTTAGAGATTATGGATTTTTATAAGGGGAAGAGGGGAACTATAGGGATGTTTGAAAATAATATTTTATTATATAATGATTTTCAGTTTCTAAAATTCCCAAACACATTAATGTTTATGATAATATGACTCATGATATAAATAAAATCATCTAATAAGAATTGAATAGGATTTGGATATTTTATTAATTTTTTTAATATCATTTATTTAAATCATTTTTTAATGAGGTTAACACTTCATCATGATTGTGTCATAATTAATATTATTTATTTGATGTATAAAATTTATAAAAAAATTACATGACATATGAAATATTATTATATTTCAAATGAATATTTATAGTGGAAATGATAACTTATATTACCCCATGTAATAGTTATTTTACTAAAAGATATTTGTTTATGTCATTTTTGTATTTACTAAAATTATTTAACATAAAGTGTCTTTATAACTCTCAGGTGGATCCAGGGGGTCCCCAAATTGACCCAAGGATTCCCATGGTCGGGCATTTATCACCTAATAGAAATAGGACACATGTTAGGGTAATTTAATATTATTATAAAATAATTTTTTACCCTTATTTACTATATTTTCTTTTAACCATGGTAAATAAAATATTTACCAAAGTAAATATTTATAATGTCTAAAAATAAAAGTTACCTATTTATAAAATTTGGAAATATTGATTCAAAATATTGAATCCATTTTTCTACATTCAAAACACATAATTTTTTGAAATTAATTTAAAAATAATTCACGTTTTCAAAACCAAGATGTTGGATTTTAAGAAGTAAAATCTATCAAAAGATTGACATGTGTTTATGTACATTTTAAATGTCAAATTACATCCAATGATCTAAATTATATTAAATGATAAAAATATAATCTTATGATACCTAAAAACCATTCGAATTTATAATATAACATGAAATAATATTTCATTTAAAAAAGTTGGTTTTAATAAAAATTTAGTATTTTTCACTTTTCAAAAAAATTGAATGTTTCTAGAAGAGTAAAAAAAATTCAAAATAAGCTAATTTTGATATTATGAAACGAAAAATGAAGACGTTTTTTTTAAAAAAATTTATAAAATTTCAAATAGTGGGTATAACTATTCATAACGGCTAGTTTGATTGGTCGCGGTTTGTTAGAACTCAAAGTTGTGTAAAACAAAAGATATTGTATTTATCAAAGAGATTCATACTGTGGAAAATTGGGGTGCTACATTCTTTCCTCCACAAAATAATTTCATCCTTTAAATTACAAGAATATATAATTACATAAAAAGATTTGGGTGGTTCTGCATCATAAGTTCCTCAGGTTGGCATGTTGCCTCTTCCATCATATAATTTCTATATAGAAATTTCACCAGAGGTGTCATCTAGTTTCCCATCACTTGTTCTCTAGTATCATGAATTATGATATTATCATCGCAATAAGATATTTTGTGTTCCAGTTCAATTTCATCATGTGTTAGTACATGCATTGGGTCGGACATGTATTTTTTGAACAGTGATATGTGGAACACATCATGAACCATGGAGAGACTTTGTGGCATTGCTAAATGGTAAGATACAACTCCAATGTGTTCTATAATTTCTAAAATATGTTGTACCTAGGACATAATATTCTTTTTTATGGAGTTGTATTACACCCTCTCATAGAAATTCCGTCTTGAAAACATGATCCTTTACATAAATTTCCAAATCTCCCCTTTAGTTATCGACATATATCTTTTGCCTACTTTGAGAAGTATCAATGAGGGTTTGGATAATCATCACATTTTCCATTGTTTCTTAAACATGTTCCGGACCTATGAGTTTTATTTCACCATCATCATCCCAATAAGTTGGTGTGTGACATCTCTTTCCATATAACGCTTCATATCGTGCCATCTAAATATTTGAATGGAAGATATTATTATAGGAAAAGTATAACATAGGTAAATATTGATCCCACATAACTTTAATGTCATGGGAGAAAGATCTCAAAATTTCTTCTATGGTTTGAATAGTACAGTTTGACTGTCCATCAGTTTGAAGGTGCTAGGCAGTGCTAAAATGAAGTTTAGTATCTAGGGATTTCTGATGATTTTTCTAAAACCATGATGTAAAATGGGGACCATGATTAGAAAAAATGGATAGGGATACACCATGAAATATTACAACTTCCTTAATATATATACTTTCCTAACATTCAAGTATTAAATATTCTCTTATAACATGAAAATGTGCTGACTTGGAAAGAAAATCAATAGTGACCCATATTGCTTAATTTTTTATAGGAGTCATTGGTATCCCCATGAAATATTCTATCATAATATCATCTCAATTCCACATAGGTATGGGAAGTGGATGAATGTCTCCTCTAGGATGTTGTTTTCTAGTTTTCACTTGTTGAAAAACCATAGATATTGATACATAATCAAAATTCTCTCTCTTCATGGTGTCCCACCCAAAACTTTCATTCCAATAACTGTACATCTTAGTGCTACCATGGTGTATAGGGAAATTTGAGCTAAGTGAATCATCAAACAATTTCCTTTTTAGATCAGGTATGATAGGAAAACAAAGTCTCTTACCAAATTTCTAAATCCCATCTTCATATACAAAGTCGATTAATCTCTCACCGTTCACAAAATTAATATTCTTTTGAAACTCCTAATCATATGTCTAAGAAAATTTTATCCTTTCTAGTAAATATGGTTTAGAAAGCATTTGAAAAAGTATTTATGTTTCAATTTCCATGATTATTCCCATATCCATATTTATTATATCTATGAATACAAGGTCCTTTTCAAATCTAATATTGTTCAAAACTCCATGATATTTTCTACTCAAATCATCTTCAACCTTATTTTCCATCCCTTTTTGGTAGTGTCTGGTGCAATCAAAATCTTTGAGTAGTTCTAGACATCTCATTTGCCTCATATTGAGTTATTTTTGTTAGAAAATATACTTCAAACTCTTATGATTAGTATAATGCTAGAAATTTTTACCATAGAGATAGTGTCTCCATATCATCAAAGAAAATATTCTAGCTACAAAATCAAGATAATTAGCCTGATAATTTGTTTCATGATTTTTTAGCTACCGTGATGCATAGGAAAAAACTCTATCATTCTACATAAGGGCACAACCATGTCCTTTCATTTAAGCATCACTATAAATAACAAATCCCTCATTCCCCATTGGTAGAGTCAATATATGGGAATTGACTAATCTTATTTTTAGTTCTTCAAAACATTATTCACAATATTTTTTCCAAGAAAATTTTACCCCTTTATGTGTGATTTTGGTTAATGGGTTATCCAATTGGGAAATAATTCGGATGAAATGTCGATAATAACTTGTTAAACCAATAAAACTGCGTACCAAAATTATACTTTTTGGTGCTGACCATTCACATATTTATCTTTTATTAGAAGGATCAACAAGGATTACATCCTTAGAGATAATATGGCCATGAAACAAAATTTCATGAAGCTAGAATTCAAACTTACTTAATGTCACATAATTCGTTTCTTATAAGTGTTTTTAGAAGAGTGTATACGTAATTTTCATGATCTTATTAGCTTTTGGAGTATACGAAAATATATTCAATAAATACCACTAAAAAGTCATTATGACATTTCTGGAATACTATGTTCATTAGATCCATGACGACAGAGGGTGCATTAGTCAGTCAAAAAGGCATTACTGTAAACTCATAATTCTCATACCTGGTGCGAAATGATGTATTAAGAATTTAATCCTTCATCACCCCCAACTGATGACATCCAGATCAAAGGTCAATCTTTGAAAAATAATGATATCAATGAATTTGATCAAATAAATAATCATTACATGGTAATGTATACTTGTTCTTTATTGTCATATAATTGATCTCAATGTAGTCAAAGCACAACCACATAGATTCATCTTTCTTTTTAATAAAAATGTTAGGGGCTCAACATGAAAAAACACTAGGGTGAATGAATCCCTTTTTACTCAATTACTAATGTAGTTTCTTTAGTTCCACTAATTTCACATTTTCCATTCTATAAGGGGTCTTCGATATGGGCCTTGAACCAAGAATTAAGTCAATTGAAAGCTAAATTTCTTGTTCTCAAGTATGTCTAGGTAAATCCTTTGGAAACACATTAACATATTCTATCACAATAGTTACATTCCCAATATGAACATTCCTTTCCTCACCTAGAGTTATTTCCTTATCTTCCTCCCTTATAATTGAATTAAGTAGCGATACATGAGGTGCATCGAGATAAGAACCTAATGGTGACGTTTCTACTCTAAAGATAAGGTATTCATTATCATCATAAAAAAATTTATCCTCATTATTCTTACAATGAATTTTATCATAGTGGTCTAAATGACAATATATACCAATGATTATATCAAATTCAATCATGGGTATGTCAATGAGATCTGCAGATAAAGAACATTTATATTCCCTAATGGGGAGTGATTCACAAAACATTGTTGCAATGATATATCCCTTAGGAGTTTTGACTGATAATTCCCTTTTTAAATCAAATTGGAAATATCTATTTTTTTGAAAAATAGGAAGATACGAAATAATGCTATGATCCAAAATCCGATTAATCATTTTCTAAAAATGAGGAGACCATTAAATTACATTCCACCATGTCTTTTGAATAACTAATCTAAGTAGTAGTGATCACATAATCCTCACCTTGCTCCCTTGTCCTTTTCTGTGGCATGTTTCCTTGGTACATAAGAAATTCATTTGCATAATGCCACATATTTTTTACAATAGTATCAATCAATATTGAAATCCTATTTCTTTCCCTTGTAATAATGAGCTTGGGGGACATTTTCACCACACTTGTAATAGAATCCAATCCTTTTCAGGTAGGTACTGGGGTGTTTCTTCCCACATTTACTAAAGTATAGATATTCAGCATTTCCCTTGTTGCCCTTATTTCCATTTCAATAGTGTTCAGAAGATATGTTATTATCATGCTTCAATTTAATGAATTAAGACATTGAGAATTCATTTCCTGTATTGACAGCACATGAGACAATATATTCGTATGATGAGAAGTATTTTGAGACTAATGCTTGATGGAGAAATGGTTTTAACACATCAATGAATCAATCGATATTACTCATTAGGTTATTTATATAATATGGTACATGCCATTCTAACCTTGTAAGTTTAGCCTCATGATTTGCGACATTCTCATCCTCTTTTTTCCACAGACTCAGAAATTGTCTTTCCATATCAGCTCGATGGTAACAAGGGGAATATATTTCTATGAAATTATATTTCAGCTCCCTCAATTCCATATTTTATACTTATTTATCCTAATTTGTGTTTTGAATTGATGACCACCATTGATTTGTATATCCCGTGAGGCAATTCACATCCATGAAAATTTTATCCCTTTTGCTACTACAAAATGAATTAAATATTTTTCTAAATAACTTATCCATTTCTCAGCTACAAATGTATTTTTAGTCAAATTGAATTTTGGTGGCTGGGGCCTCATTAATTGGTCTAACATTGATACTCCATGTTTTGGATCAGGGTGCTTCATATGGAAAAGTTTATTATTTATATCCTAAGTGGCTTGTCCATGTATGGTGATAAGATGATCAACACTAGTTGCATCACCAGATCCACTATAAATATCATGGGTAGGAGGGAAATCCCTACATGGATTATGTGAATTAATATTGTTTCCCTTATTTCCACTAGATTCCATATTTAATAAATGGCATACAGAAGATTTGTTTATGAATCGCAATGCATAATTCCAAACATGTAAAACAATTAACATAAATTGAACAGTTTATGAATATAATCCATAATCATAAAAAAATTTCCTTGAGGAGGTATATTCTAATAAAACCATCATAAGTGTTTTTAAAAAATTTGAATTATCCTAAGAATATCCCCTGAGAGTGTCGTAACCCAGAGTGTATCAAAGCCCGTTTTCATGTCCTAGGATTCCCCGGGTCAAGCCCAAAACACATTCGTAGAGTTTTCACTCCTAGGTACATATTTTCTAGATATGCCTCTACTGGAAAGTATCTTGAAGAGGATATATTTCTTGAAAAATACACAAAATATCTACATTACCAAAATTCTATGAAGTTCTTCTATACTAATACTCAAATTCTATCTTAGGGTAATGTTAAATTTTAAGAGTTTATATAAATCCAGTTTCCATGGTTAGAACTAAACATCATCTGATACCAACTATAATTCCCTGACCCTAGTTACCTTGAGATGGTGTATTATTATATAAACTTAGATTTATTAATATTGATCAAGTCATAAAAGACCGATTAGGTTAGTATCTTTGGAAGTGTTAATTACAAACAAGAGCGTTACATTACTTCATGAGATAAAAACAAAAAAACATTTTGTCCCCTTTGAAAACAAAGATATCCCTTTTCCTATCCCTACAGGACAACAATAAAATACTTCTTCACATCTTGGAAAAAAACATAGAATAGGGTGTGCTCAGATTCTCATTAAGGTTAAAAATATAGCAGAATCTATCATAAATAAGCATAAACATTTAAGAAAATGTATAAAACTAAAACATTAGATATTTACACATAAAATTAACCATAATATTGAAATTATAAATCGAATAATTCCATTTACATGTTCACATGGATATTCTAATAGCCAAATAATCACGTGAAATATCAATAGAAAATTTTATAATGATTGAATGCATAATTTCAGACATCAAAACCTCATAGTGAAGGCCTAGTTCCATGACTTCAAATAATATTTTTTAAGGCCTTATGCTGAGACAGTAGTTTGTCTCATTAGACATACCAATGCATCAAGGAGATATAACAGGCTCCACCCGTCACATACTAAGTCCAATTCATTCCTCATATGAAAAGGTTGAAACATAACATAAACATTAGTATTAAAAAATGCATACGAAATGTAAATACGTTAACTATAAATCATGAATGGTATAAAAATAACCAATACACATTAAATCATATAACAAAACCTTCAATGAAATATAGAATATTTGTATCATAATAAATAAACTTCAAACAAGTTTAAAATCCATTAAATGATATTGTTATAGGTGTTGAAGGGATGTATAGTGGTGGAAATACCTCAGAGGGTCTCCTTATTGAATGTATGGAGAAGAATCCATTTTCCATGGTTGTCGAAGAAACTCTTTCTGAGGATAGGTGTCTCCCCTTGACGGAGAGCAACACTCCAAATCAGGGGAAGGGAAATAACATTGGGTGGCCTGATTTTGCTTTGAAGGCATGATCCAAGAGAGGAAGGGAGAACACTGGGGGGAGGGAATGAAAATTTGAGTGCCCCTGTTGGCATCCCATTCAGTGAAATTGTTCAATGCAGGAACCAAAAGATGACTGTATGTGAAAATCCTTTGTTTTCTATACCAAGAAGCAAATCAAGGAAGGACTACTCTTATCTTCCGCGGCCGATGCGGACTAGGTCTACCTCTAAACAAAATAGTGAGGTGGTTCTTGATTTTAAAAAGGGAAGTGTGGTCCAGAAGGCAACCCCAGATATGCTTGCACTCAACCAGCTTCGAGATCGGGTACAAAGTGAAACCTTTTGGCGACACCCAGAGTGGGAACCGGCTATCAGAGAAGAAGACTCATTCTTGGGGTGTAGAGACGACTATGGCTATTATGATGTGTGACTTTATGTTGGTCTGTGGTGTTTGATGTTTATGTTTCTCTTTTATGTGTTTATGGATGTATGTTGGGGTACCAGAAACCCATAAACTGGATTTTATAAAAAGTAAAAAATGATTTGCGGATAGTGTTATATATGAAATCAAAAATATTTGATAGAAATATACCTATAAATTTTGAAATCATTTAAAAGTCATGTAAATATAAAAGAAAACATTTATTTTGAAAATATTCATATAATTTTGTAATGTAATATTCAATGGTGTTATAATAGCAGAGAATAACAGCACATGTCTTATATGTTAGAAAAACATTCTTACGCTAATTTGTCGAAAAGACTATAAAATACCTTGTTTGGAAAACGATAGAAACACTCCATTAATTTTTTTAAAAAAGTCACACAAGGGTAAAAATGACTTTAACCTGTAGTCTTGTAAATAGTAATAATTATTTGAAATAAAATTTTAAGAAACACGAATGTGGATGATAAAGAGACCATGGTATATACATACATAAATACCACCTCTGATGATAAAAAGATTGTGAAATTAACCCAAACCATGTACTTTTCCTTGTTCGAGGGTATATTAACCACTTATATTATAGTGAAAACATTTTTATTAAATTATACAAGAAATTAATTCATAAATATGATATCATATATGATATTATTACATTCCTTTGTTAGTAATATTTTAGTAGTATCATTGTTTTGGGTGTTAACTGATTTGTTTACCTTTATATGTTTTGTTACGTAAGTCATGTTTTTTATGGAAATGAAGGATTTGATTCAAATTAATAATGATATTATGTTCTTAAATATTATTTTTAAGTATAAAATTAAAATTATTCTTGAATGGTTATGATGCGGATTGAATCTCATCACGTTTGTGGAGACGGTAATCTGTATGTACGCACGAATGCTACTTCCTTTCCAGTTTTTAATTTCAAAGGAATGGAAAAATTATACCTGGGTATATTATTATTTAAGTATAATATAATATTATTTATACATAATGTATGTTCATTGACCCCATCCTTTAGAACTTCCATGTATGGTATGAACCAATCATATAACTTTGAGGGGGTGGAGGTCCACAATTCCTAAATTTAAATAATCGTATATATAAAATGAGAAAATAATAAAGGTATGCTATAAATAAGAATAATAGAAGATTATAGAAAAAATATATATCCTATATATCATATATAATTACATTTCATCATAATGGCCACCATAATTGGGGGTATTAGAATATTGAACAATCATCATTTCGTGGGGAAGTAGTACAATATCCCTAGAATCATTATGTTATATACCTATTAGATGGAGGTGTGTGTAAGATTAGTTTAAATAATTCTCATAAAAACAACCTAGTATATTGAGGATACTAGTTTTGTTACTAATTAATGTAATAATGTGAGTTTAGTGGGGTTGGAAATGTACAATAAATGAATAAACATAAGAGGATATATTAGCTTTAAATTAGGTAACTCGCTTTTTTTTAACCAAATGACTTCCATTAAGTGCCTTATTCCTAAGGTAAGGCTTTTAAGATGAATAGTGGGATGTCGGGAGATTAATTGGGCTGTTTTTTTTAGAAAAGGGACTTGAGAGCTGTGAGAATGTGGTTAGAGGATAAGGCTTTTTATAAACTGGGGAGCGTGCTCCTTAGGAATGTTTGAAAATATTATTGTATAATATATTTATTTTCAATTTCTAAATCTCTAAAACAATTTAAAGTAAAATATAGGATGACTCATTTTCGAAATAAAATAATCCAATAAAAATTTGACTTGTTTTGGATATTGTTTTAATTTTTATAATCTCATTTATTTAAATAATTCTTTAATATGGTAAACACTGCATCATTATTATGTCATAAATAATTTTATTTATATGATGTATAAATATTTTTTAAAAATTAGCATGATTTAGTAAATATTTTTATCTTTCAAATGAATATTTTTAGTCAAAATTATAACTTATATAACCCCTTTTTAATGTTATTTAACTAAAAGATATACTTTTAGGTCATTTTTTCCTTGACATTAAATTATTTAATATTATGTGTCAATATCACTCTCATGGGTCTCCATGGGGTCCCAAAATCTACCCATGGATGACCATGGTCAGAAAGGTGTCATCCTACAGGAATAGGACAAATGTTAGGGGAATTTAATAGTATTATGATATTATTTTTTACCCTTATTTACCAGATTTACCCTTTAATCATGTTAAATAAAAAATTTACCGAAGTAATTATTCACAATATATCAAAATAAAAGTTACCTATTTACAAAATTTGGACATACTGATTCAAAATATGGAATCCATTTTTCCAAATTCAATACACATAATTTGAAGAGAATAATTTGATATTAATTTCCATTGTCAAAACTGAAAAGCTGGTTTTTAAGTAGTAAAAAATGTCAATATATTGACATGTGTTTATGTAAAATTTAAAAGTGAAATTACTTCCAATGATCTACATTATATAAAATGATAAAAACATAATCTAATGATACTTAAAAACCATTCAACTATATAATTTATCCCTATAAATTATTTCGATTAAAAAGTAGTTATTAATTAAAATTTTATATTTTTCACCATTCATAAAATATTTATAGTTTTCAGAATATTACCCAGAATTCACTCTAAGATAATTTTGATATTCCTAATCCAAAAATGAAGTCCATTTTAAAAAAAATTATTAAATTTCAAAAAGTGTGTATTACTATTCAAAATGGCTAGTTTGATTGGTCGCGGTGTGTTATAATTTGAACTTGCGCACAACAAAAGCTATTTTATTATTAAAAGAAAATCATACCATGGAAGCTTAGGGTGTTACATTATCATGATTATTTTAGAAGTGTTTGGTAATTCAAAAGAGATATAGAGGATTAAGGAAGAGGGATAAGTGGTGGCCTTTTATCGAGAATGAAAATGAACCACTTGTAATTTTAGAAGACATGTTAGGTGTGTAGAAGTTATTATATAAAAAATTTCACACCCACACCAAATAAAATAATGGAAGGATTATGGTCGAATTATTTCCATTGAATTTTTTTGGACATGTTTATTGGTTATTTGGGGTCATAATATTATGTTTCATTCCCTAATTTAGCTAAATTTGACCTTAATCATTGTGATTAATTTTAATCACATTGACTGATATTAATCTATCAAAAATTGAGTTAATAATATTAGAATCTAAATATTATAATTTTTAAACGTTTTTATGTCAGTTTCCGAAATTTTAATTCATATAATTAGTAATACTATGATTAATTCTAATCCCACTGACATGGAGAGAGAGTAGGTTTTTAAAGTAAATTTATAAAAAGAATATTATGTTTTTAAATTCATTTTTAAAGTGATATTAATTCTAATGAACTAAATTATATTAATATATTTATAATTTATCAAATGTGATCTTAATAAAATTAAAACATAATTTATCATTATGAATTATTTAAATGAATTGGCAGTTTTTAACAAAAATTAGTATTTACATTATTCATAAAATTTTCATCATAGAAAAATCCCATAATTTCATCCTAATCTAATTGTAGAGTTATAAATTAAAAAAATTAATTTTTTGAAAATTAATATTATATATGTGTCTAAAATTAATTTTATTGATTTTCATAGTAGGAAATGAATTGTAGTTCATTTGAAAAATAATACTTTTAAAAATATTAGGACATTAATAAAAATTATAGCATTCATTGTCAATATTTTTTTATTTAAAAAATTACAACAAATATTTGAAATTTTATTGATTAATATTCATATTACTAAATTTAACATCTATGTTATAATGGAGAGGGAAATTCTTCGCATCCCGAAGAACTCTTCGAACCCTAGCTCGCTGATTTTCGCCCTTAGTTTTGCGTTGAATCCTTGATTCGTGCTATCATGGCTGGATTTGATCCTAATTGGGAAATTGCGGTGGTTTTGCAAGAACAAAATGGAAAGAAAAGCTCAGATACGATGGTTTCAGACCCGAGGAATACTTCGCTGGATTCTAGATCTCTTCCAATCAGTGGGGAACCGCGAGGTATTTCTTTCCTCGATTCTCTTAAAGGGTCACATGTTTCTTCTACAGGTGTAAAATCTCGCTCGACCATCAATCGACTGGATGATGGAGGATTTTCCATTGAAGCCGATCCTGATGAAATCTCACAACGCCAAAATCTATATAAGTTTTCTTTAATGGGTCGTGTCTCGTATGCTAAAGGAGAAAAACCCTTGTCCTATATTGATCTGAAACAAAGAATTTCACTTTCCTGGGGTATCAAAAACTGGAAAATGATTCCCCTGGGAAAAGGATTTTTTCATATGATCATGTACTCTCAAGAGGATCTTAATACTGTCTGGATGATAGGTAATCTGTTGTTGAAGCCTAGAATTATGAGACTCTCGGATTGAGATTTCTCTTTCAATCCGAATACACAAAGAGGCAAGTCTGCTCAAATCTGGGTTAGGTTCCATAACATAAACTGGTTTTTTTGGCATCCTAGAATACTGAATGATCTTGCAGCCTGCATAGGTACCCCCCTTAAAATTGATCAAAGAACCATTAATGCTGATTTGGGTATGTATGCTAGGATTTTAGTGGATGTTAATCTTGAAACCAAGCCTCCTAAAACTATCACCATTCATGCTAAAGATTACAAAACTGTAATTGATCTTGAATATGAAAATATGCCCTCTTTCTGTGACTTTTGTAAGATTGTGGGTCATTCTGTCCAAATATGTAGATTCGTTCAAAGGGCCCCCAACCATCATAACCCTTATGATTGGTCTGAGGTTAGGAAAAACAAGAAGGATAGTGCCCCCCCACTGATAAATCTGACTCCTATCAAATCAAACCTGGGAAATGGATTCCTAAAACCCCAAAGGAACCTGGGGTAACTTGGGTTGATCAGGTGGAGAATCAGGAGCAAGATTTACAAGATCAATCCATTAAGGAAAATCTGGAAAATGTGGATAACCTGTCTACTCACCCCCCATTGACTGGGTTTCAATCTGGACCTGACACATCCCTGATTTTGGGTCACAGTTCAATTCCTGAAGATTATCCTCTTATTCCCAGATCACAGACTCATTTGGGTGAGTCTTCTTTGACCAATTGAATGATTGGACCTTCCTCTATGACCCAGCATGAACTCCCTCCCACTATTTTAGCCAGTACACCTGAAAGTTTATAGGAATCATGCTCTTCTGAAAAGGAAGAACGAATCAGGCACTCTCCACCTGGTTCTATTCCCTCTGAGTCACTGGACAAGAATGATTCTTATTCCTCTCTTATCCAGTCTGCTGCTCCTGGTAATCTTCCTTCCCGATCAGCATATTTTTCCATCACTATTTCCAGGAATTGTACACTAAATGCTGTGTTTGATGTAATTCCATCAACCTCCGAACCTTCTGAAGCAAATCCTGATCATCATGAGATCGTTGTCTTGGATGGATGTCCTCCTGCTTTGGTGACCAATTCTATTTCAGACATGGATCCTTTGATTCCAGGCTCGGTTCTCAAGCATGTTTGTGTTCTATATACTCCTGAAATTAAGGAAGGATGTAATACTTCCAATCCTGAGTCTCTTATGTCCAAAAAGGATAAAATCTGCTCTCCCAGCAAAACCACTTCCCCTAGGAAAACTAGAGGTCAAAGTGCTGGTTCTAAAAGAAAGGGGGGTCAAACCCAAAAGTTAAATAATTATGCATATTCTATAATGGAATTGTCAGGGGATTGCAAACCCTGGAACCCTTATTGTTTTGAAGCGTATTATTTTTACTCATCGTCCCATGCTGATTGCTACTGCTGAGCCTAATGTCAATTTTTCCCCTAAGTTCACGCACCTGGGTAACCTTGGTTTCTCTTTCATGGGTGATTTTAACAATGGTTATACGGACACTCTTTGGATTTTCTTGCAATCCGCTTTGCAAAATGTTAATATCTTTAGTCTCTCTGCACAAGCTTTGATGTGCGATTTTTACCTTGGTAGCTCTCAGATATTCATTACTTTTTTCTATTCCATGAATAATTACCTTGATCGAAGATCTCTATGGAAGGAGATTTATGACATATATATCATGATTCTAGATCCCTAGGTTTTGGTTGGGGATTTAATGCTATTTTCCCCCCCTCTGAAAAAATTGGTCACTCTTTCTACTCTATCTCTGCAAGGGAATTTAAAGCTTCCATTGAAAGTAATAATCTCATTGAGATTAACCTTACTGGTGCCCAATTCACTTGGTACAGAAACCACTACAATCGAGTGGTTGCGAGTAAACTAGATAGAGCCTTCAGTAATGAATATGCTCTGGATAATTATAACCAGATATTGTGTTCCACCCTTACTAAACTTGCTTCTGATCATCGTCCAATCTTAGTCAGCTTTCCTCAAAACTCTTGGAAACCTTCCTTTCCTTTCAAATTTAATTTGGCCTGGTCTTCTGACTCGGATTGTGTCTCTCTTATAAATTCATCCTGGACTAATATGGGCAATCACATGGATCATTTTTTTCACCACTAAGTTGAAAAATCTGAAGAACATTCTTAAAAAATGGTGTTCTGATAAAACATCTTTAATTGACAAAGATATCCATGATTTAGAAAAGGATCTGTCCCTTTTTCATGTTAACAACACTTCATTCATTTCTGACCCCCAGGATGAAACCACAATCTCTACTAAATTGATCTCTCTTCTAAACGTTAAGGATAATTTAAAAAAGAAAATCTTCAGAGCTAAATGTCTCAAGGATGAAGATAGAAACACCAAATTTTACAACTCTCTGCAAGGGATTAGGAAAACCTGTAAGCCTCTCTCTTGATTAAGAGATGAGGGTAAAATCATTGATTCTGAGGAACAGATTGAAAATTATGTTGTTTCATACTTCACTGGAATTTTCAATGGTCCTAGAATTAACAAAGATATCCTTCCAAACATTATTCTTTGTATGGTCACTTCTGAGGATAACTGTTTGCTTAACTGCATCCCTCTTGATTTTGAGATCAAGGATATTGTTTTTGGTCTAATCCCGGACAGTGCCCCGGGCCCCGATGGTTTCAACAATGGTTTCTATCAAAAACATTGGGATGCCCTTCAAAATGATGGCTGCAACTTAGTTAAATCTTTCTTTGAAAAAGGTGTTCTTCCACATTCTCTCACTCTCAGTTCCTCACGTTAATTCCTAAAGTTGATATTGTGGATGAAATTCACCTCTTCGATCCCATTTCCCTCTTAAATTCTCTTTTTAAAATTATCACCAAGATTCTTACTAATAGGAATTCTAATATTAGTAACAAAATTGTCTCCTGGAACCAGTTTGGTTTCATCAAGGGTAGATCTATACAAGATTGTATTTTCCTCGCCTCGGAATCCACCAATTTATTGAACAGAAATACTAGAGGTGGGAACATTTCTCTTAAGCTTGACATCACTAAGGCTTTCGATACGATTGACTGTACTTTCATTTTTAAGGTCCTTTCCAGTTTTGGCTTCAATGACTCCTTTATTAATAAAATTAAAATCATCTCCAACTATGAAAACATCTCTGTTCTTATTAATGGCTCACATAGGGGTTATTTCAAATGCTCTAAAGGTGTTAGGCAAGGTGATCCGCTTTCTGTGATCATTTTTTCTATCGCTGAAGATTATCTTAGTATAATGCTCTCCCTCAATGTCGAGGAAGGCAGACTCAAACCTATCATTGCCTCCAGGAATCATCATGCTCCCTCTCACCTGCTATATGCCGATGATATTATCCTTTTCCTTCAGGGAGATAAAAGAAATGTCAATAACCTTAAATCCATCATTTCACACTATGAGGAGATTTCTGGTCAACGCATTAACTAGAAAAAAATAATTCATTTACTTTGGTAAAAACATTCCCTCTAATAGGAAATCTCATATTACCAATGTTTTAGGGATAAAGGAAGGATCCCTTCCTTTTACTTATCTTGGTGTTCCCATGTTCTGGGGTCGGCCCAAAGCTTGTTATTTTTTAGCCTAGTTGATCAAACTCTAAATCAATTTTCTTCCTCGAAAGGTAAAGCCCTTTCTATAGCAGGAAGAATTTGACTTGTGAAATCCAGTATTGTCTCTAAGCTTGTCTATTCCATGATGGTCTAAAAATGGCCTTTGGGGCTGATAAAAAGACTTAATAAAACTATCAGGAATTTCATCTGGAGTGGAAGTACTCTGGAAAAGAAATCAGTTACAGTTTCTTGGGCCACTTGCTGTAAACCTATTGAAAATGGAGAAATCATTATTAATAATCTTAAAATTTTAAATGAGGCACTTCAAGACAAACTCACATGGTCCCTCATTCATAATAACTCTCTCTCCATGAGATTCCTCAAAATCCGCTTCCTTGATAAGCTTATGTCTGGCTCTTCTAATTATCTGACTTCTTCTATCTGGCCTTCGATCAAAGCTTCTTTTCACTCTATCATGGAAAATTCTAGATGGCTTGTTAGTAAAAACTCTTCTTTAAATTTTTTGTTTTATAACTGGACTGGCTACCCTGTCATTACTGATATTCCTAATACCTTTTCTCATAATACTTCAAATTGCTCTATTAGTGAGATGGTCAATTCCCCTGATTCTCAACTTCCGGATCCTATCAAGGGGATTGCGGATAATTATTATTTCACCTCCAATGAGGATCTCCTTGTTTAGGAACCTACTCATAATGTCCTGTTAGACTCTAAAAAGTTTTATCGCTATCAATTCCCTAATAAGGATGAAAATTTTAATTGGGTTTCTAACCTCAATAAAGCTTGGATTAAGCCTTCTCGCCTTACCCTTATGTGGCGTATTGCTCATCAAAAAATTCCAACTGATATCTTCCTGCAATCCTACGGCTTTAGCCTTTGCTCTAAATGTAGATTATGCAACCAACATCGCGAGGACATCAATCATCTATTTTTATCTTGTGATATTGCTATAGCGCTTTGGCATTACATTTTTGACCTTTTTGATTGCTGATGGATTTTAGATACATTTATTCTCTCTCAACTGAAAAGAACGTTGGAATTCCTAAGATCTCCTCAAATCAAGAATCTCTTTCTAACGGCTGTTGCGGAGCTTATGCATATTCTTTGGTACGGTAGAAAATATTCTGTTTTCACAATAATTCATTTAATATTAATGCAAGTAAAATACGGATTCTACTGGCTACGAGGGAAGCGGCTACGATACAAAAGGATTGTTGTGACAATTCTGTCATAGATTTTGAAACCCTTCGCCGAATTGGTGTCAAAGGTAATTTCCCGAAACCTCGATACACTATTGAAGTTTTTTGGAAGGCACCTGCTCCGGGTTGGATTAAAGTAAATGTGGATGGAGCTTTAAAGGGCAATCCTGGTCTTGCTGGATGCGGAGGAATCTTTAGAGATCATCAAGACCGGATCCTTGGATGTTTCTTTGGAAGCTGTGGAACTGCTTCTGTGCTGGAGGCCGAGATGCTTGCTACCATTCATGTCGTATCCTATGCAAAGCACTTCAACTGGAAAAATATCTGGATCGAGAGCGATTCCACTAACATTGTGCAACCCATATGGAAGGGTGATGTTCACTTGGCATGGCCTCTCACCCCCAAATGGATGGATTGCGTCGCTACACTCAATGACCTCAATTTTATTGCCACGCATACCTATCGGGAGGCTAATATGGTCGCGGATGGACTTGACAACATGGGAGTCTCTCATGAGATCACTTGAATGAATTAAATCCCACCATAGTTTATTCCGGCTTTTATTAAGGATCCTAGATAATTGCAATCTTTCCGTCTGTTGTAACTCATTTGTGACTTTCTCTTTTGAATAAATTTCTTAGTTCTGGTCTTTTGACTAGAACCTACCTTTTAAAAAAAATCTATGTTATACTTATCTTTATTAAATAATCCTAACAATAGGAAGATTTTTCGTAGAAAATTTCAGTTCTTCTTGTAATGTTCACCAATTCGTTGTTGTAGGCAGCGATAACTATGTTCATGTTTGAATATAACAAAAATTGGTATTGTATGTAGTGAAATCCAAGGCGGTATTTCATGTATCTCAATCCAATTTGGTATAGTGTGTAGCGCAAGCCATGTCGGTATTGCGTGTGATAGGAATTTTTGATATCGTTTTTAAAAATATATATATATATATATTATTTATAGATTCATGTTAAATGAAAAGTATAAAAAATAAAAAATAATTTCAAAAAATATATTTAACAAAATATGAGGGTGTTACACTTATATAGTTGGAATAGTTGAAGAGGCCACTGACATTTTTTCATTAGATAAGAGAAAATATATCTATTGGTTGTTAGATATGATGTTTCTTATCCATAAGGAATAATATTAGTGTATGGTCATAGAGGAAATCATTAATAATGCCGAGGAGATAGAACTGGTTAGGAGCAAAAAATCGAGTTTCCAACTTTGGCGGGACGATAGCTGGTTAATTTAAATATCATTTTTTAAACTATGTTAGTTTACAACTTATATAATTATAGGGATTCACACATTTTTATTTTGAATTCTTTAGTCCATCTAATAAGACTGAAGGTTGAGAGGATTCTAGTTCCTCTAGTGTTGTCGATTATTTTTAGAGGCTAGTATTAATTTTTATACATTTACTAGAGATATATATTGATTATGAGGTAGAATCATTTAGCAATGAATATATTATTATCATAGATATAGTCATACAATATCTTCATTTTTATGGATTTTTTTCACTACATGATTACAATTTTTTTAATCATTTAGAGGAGAGTTGTGTTTTTGGATTTAGGTGCCAATAAGTGATGTTCATTGGTGACTGTAGTTTTCCAATGGGAAAATTAAATGTACGGTCCCTTATACCTCAGTTGGGAATGTTTTAAGTAGGGAATTAGGTTGTGGAGGCTTCCATATTTGTAGAATAGTTTCTTGATCTCGTCTAAAATGAGGTTGTGAAACTACCCCCTTTATGAGACATAGAGTTTGGAATATATTTATTGCAAGACACTTCTTTGATCCAGATATACATTTATTATATGTAGATATTGGTGATGCATGATTTGAGAATCTATATCAATGATTTTAAATATAGGGGATTTATCAAGCCCATTTTATCTATTTGGGGAGCTTTATGATTATTGCATAATAAGGAAAATAATTGTATGAGGATATTTCTGGATTACTATAAAGGGTTGTAGGGGATAGTAAATTATTTCCAACATTATATAATAGATAGTCTATTAGACCAAATAAAAGGTGAAATTTGGATTTTTAAGATCCATCTCTGCTCTGAATATCAGAAAATGAGGGTGAAGTACTGAGATATCCCAAATAGTAATTATAGTTTAGGAATGAACAAGTTGAGTTTTTTTCATGTTGTTGGGTGTCATGAATTCGCCAACAATGTTTATGGGGACATGAACTCTATATGGTATCTATAAGAATATGATAATATTTTTTGGTAATGAAATCTTTTTATACTACAAGTAATAGTATGAGCATGTCGAGCATCATAGAGTAGTATTGTAGGATCCCAACACCATCCATTGTTTGGAAATATAGGAAAATTAATGTTTTAGATATGTAAGGTGAATTTACATGGACATGTGGCCACACATTAGGGTGTATTTTTCGACCCATCAAATTTTAAGGAATATTTTTTCAATCGTAGTATCCATGAATGCGTTTGATGTTCAAAACACCCGTGGTCTTACAAGATTTTAACAAAGGATCCTATATGGGTTCCCATATTTTACTACACTATTGAAATATTTCATAAGGAAGGACTAAAACTCTATTTTAACTGATCAATGTTATGTATCTTTTAAATACCTGAAGAAAGGATTTATTAGTTCCCCTATAAATTAGTCAAAACTGTAAGGGTTGTTGTTTCAGGTATTTTGTTTTATGATTCTCATCTGGGAATAAGATTATTCTTTAAATAACAAAGTATAGTGATAACTTATGGGACTAGGAAATTAAATCACAATGATCATAACTATTACAATTATTAAATGGTGTTTTAGTTATAGTGTTTTCTAAGAAAATATGGAATAATTACCTCACCAGTGAATGATTTGTTGTCATTACAAACCCTAAGATTCAGAGGTATGTTTTCTCTCAAAGGTATTTCTACATGGGTTGGAAGAGGTGAATGGAGATTCTATAGGATAAAAATTTTGTGATCTGTTACACCCATTGAATGAGTAATTTAGTTCCTAATGCATTAATATGGATGGTTCTGAATGATATTATTTAAGGGTCAATGTATATCCTTAAATAGATAGAATATCCTTCACGGATACATCAAAGAAAATATTTTATAAGTATTAGTTTTCTCTATATGATTATAGTAGAATATTAATTTTTTCCATAGGTAGAGGAGTCTTAGTGTGGAGAGATTGATGTGGATGTCAAATATGTCTATAATTTTCATTGTGATGATCCAAATGGGTTGTTAGAATATGATCAAAAGTAGATGTTTTTTTTAGGTTCTTTTTTATTCTATTTTCCAGGTGTGATATAGTACTCTATGAGATTCATTTTTCAGATTTAGTAGTGAATATAGGAGTACCGAAGATGTATCATGTTATTATGAAGAAAAATTTCTAGCTTAGGAAACTAGGTTAGTAAAATATTTCGTGGCATGGTGTCTTGTTTTCGAAAAAGTAAAATCAAAGCCTAATGTTCCTAATTATTTTTTTAAACCCTTGAATGTTCACGAGTGGAAGTGGGAGAAAATATTGATAGATTTCATCAATAGGTTACCATGTGGTCAAGGATTTTGTGATAAAATTAGGGTGATTATTGTCTGATTAATGAAGGTGTCCCATTTTCCAAAGATCATGGAGTTGAGTATTGTTGATTCAGGGGGTGGTGGTACATGGATGAGGTTTTGGGAATTTATTGGGAATAAAGGAGAAATATATCTAACTAAGATGAAAAATTTTACTTTTTTATCTTGATTATATTACAAAATTATTTTGTCTCATCAATATTCTCTAAGACTAGTTTTTCATCCCATACTAATCGGTAGATTGAGGGGATATCATAAAGCTAAAGGATATTTTGCAGGCTTTAGTCATAGACTTTGGAATATCATAGATGACCTTATCTATTGGTTTAGTTTTATAATAGCATCTATCAATCAAACCGTAGTATATATCCATTCAAAGAGTTTTATATGTGGTCATTTCATTCACCAATGTTCTGAAATCATGCTGGGAAATAAAAAATACTTGGTCTTTATGTGATGTATATCACAAAATAGAAAATCATTGTGGTTCATGAAGAAATAATGGATGGGTAGGAATTCAATGAATCATATAAAAATTAGAGCTGGTGAAACTTATCTTTGATTTCACAAACCATATTCTTTTGAGGATTTTCTCTCATCATGGGAATCATAGATTTGGCCATGTTATTGAAATTTATTTTAGCTTCATTTGTCCATCTCATATATGAGAGTACATTGAAGATGTGTATTATCAGCTGGTTCTCCCACCATGGATTGAGAGAGATCACAATGCAATACTCAACTCTGAGTTTAATCTTTATCTTTATGATGAAAATAATGACATTTATTAGGGAGAGTTTGACATCATGGATGATGTGAAATATTTTGAGATGTTAGTTGAGATCGAGTATCACCAGGAGAAATTCTTTCATGGTGGATTTATCCCATTTTTTTGTATTGTTGGAGCACAATGAAGAATAAAGGACTTCTTAGGTAGATGAGATGCAGATGTGTGCACATTCCCTTATGTTATTCAATAGTAGAAATCCCCTTTATTATTCCCTTGTATAATTTTTGGAGATGATGAACATAACATTAATCATTATGTGAGTAAAATTGTCCCCCTTGGATGATGTTGTCACATGGTTTACAATTTTTCTTCCAATGTTTTCTCGTTTCCTCATCATGGAATGAATATAGAAAGGTATATCATGGGTGATATCTAGGACCTCTATCACCTTATCTTCCATGATTGGATTTAATTCTTGAGGAAAATAATTGTTTGATTGGTATATGATGTAGTGTCTTTTGTTCCTAAAACATTAAAATTATAATATATGAAATCTAGAATGTTCTTGGAGTCCGTTGAGGGATTCATACTTTTTGAAATTTTAATTATTTTCTCTCATGGCCGCATTACTATCCATACATTATCGTATATCTTCATGAAGTCAGTTGGATCATTTTTGTTGTGGTTTCATTCCTTCATGTATTTGGAAAATTCCTTCTAGTGGTTAGTTGATTTGAATGTTTGGTCAGTTGATTACATCACGTGGCTAGTTGGTTACATCACGTGGTCAGTTAGTTTAATATTATATTTTTTTGTTTACTTCTTGTGGTCAAATAGTTCCTCCATGTGGTAATATAGTCCCCTTATGTTTCAAGTTTCATAGATCTATTTCATCGATCTGTTCTCACAAGTAGTTCAAAATTTTACCAAAATTATAAATTGTTTAAGACACCCTAATTTTTAAATAATAAAGTGATAAATAATTTTACCAGAAAATATAGGACTTAACTTTTCAATATTTTTTTTAAATATATCTCTTGAATTGAAGTGTATTTGATGTTGATGATCCTGGCCCATGGAGGCAAGGTTGTTCTTTATGTCTTTGATGCCGTCCTAGTTTCAAACTTTTCCTCAAAAGTGCTTTTGAAAAAAAATATAATTTCCCATCAATGTGTTTTCAATCAAACCACATTAAATTAAAATAAAATAAAGATTATTAACTACATAAATGATTGGTGATATTTTTGGATCTGTATCTAGAATCATAAATTAGGATATTTCCTTTATTCAGGTATTTTCTTGTTATCATTGAATTTAGACAATTGAAGACCCTGATATTTATCAATGGATATCTTACACTTGATATAAAGCATTCATGATTGTGATTTCATAAATATTCAATGACATGGTTCCCTATCTCTTTTTTATAGTAGTGTATAATATTTTAGGTAAGATTTTGGTTACCATTCATATTCCTTTCTTCTATTTTAGTGTTATCCTTTTGACCAATCCCTTATCTTCAAAATATCTAGGTAGTACTTTCATATTATTTTCTACCCATTTTCCACTATGAATGTTTTGGAACATCATTCCTAGGTAGAATATCCATGTTCTATATTCTATTAACATTTATGAACCGAAGAATCTTTTTTCTAAAGGATGGTTAGTAAAACATAACTAATGATATTAATAAAAAGAATAAAAAAAATTTTAATCTATGTGATATAATTGACTATGTTTATCCGCTTTTTACAATTTTTTTTCATCTCTCAATACATTAATCTTGTGTTGACAAGTATGTTTTAGGTACTATTAACTCCAAATAATTTTTGTGGATATGTAACTATTTACATGAGTTCAATTATTAAATTCACCATTCATAATGGTATCGATATTTATCTTCTATAATGATTTTTTTCCCATGTGAATCTGTGACTGTGGGTTAATAAAAACTCTTGATAAGATGAATTAATGAGAAAACCCCATTTAAATGAACACTAGTCATACATATAGTTTTGAAACATATTTCTTTTTTTAATAAAGTATCCCAATATCCTTGTGGTTATTTGGACATCATGGGGTTTCATTAAGGATGGTGGTAAAATTTTTAGATGCACGATGTTTTATTAGAAGTAAAAGTTTGCGGTTGTAGATATGTGGTTTTTATAGATAAATAATTGAGTTGTGGTGTTTTATTTAGTTGGTGACATGATGGATTAGTGTGTGATTCCTTGTTTTAGTATCTTGGTATAGTGGAATATGAGGTTGGTAATAATATAAGTGTAATGTTGGGGGAAGGAACATAATAAAAGTGATTTAAAATTTACATATTTATATTGTCTTAAATAATTGAATAATTATTAAAGGAATGAAAAAAATTATAATAATATTTCGATGTTAGTTTTAATTATTATCTTCCATCATGATATTAAATGTCTTCAGTAATGATTTATTTATTATAGCAACAATCTATAAAGGATGATTAATCTTTAGTTGAATTAATGTAAATTAGATTTTTTTCTATCAATCTATATATATACAATTATTTTCATGTTATATCATTATTCACCCACCCATTTCATGTACTATATATCGACGACCTGGTTTTCTAGCAGTGTTTTCACAAAACGTTTAATGGTGATGAATGGATCTTCTAATTTATTACCCTGGCAGTAGTATTGGGAAGTAAAAAAACCGTGGAGAATACTATCCATTGATTATGATGTAGTTTGGGAGTGATGTTTGATGATGATATGATATGTTATATTTTGGGGTCCTTAATGGTAGATGTTGGGTATTATGTTTTGTTCCTTTTTGTTCATGATACCCCACTCCCTTGGTCAAGTTATTGCAGATGGATGAGTGGTGATGATTCTAATTATGCCACATTGGTTTGAGAGATTTCAAAGATGGAATTGATTCCAAATCCAGCTTCCATGCCCTATGAGAGGCTATGTTATGTTTTTACTGGACCTGAACCACCTTATAGATGGCTAGATACATGTTGATGTGGTGTATTGGAAGGGATGATAGCATTATACATTTGATATGTGGGTGATGAGAGTATCCAATGAGGTAGGTAAGTGGATGCAACCTTACGTTGTAAATGATATATTGAAATTAAATTACTATATGCTTAAGATATTTGTTGAGAGATACAAAATGATGGGGGGATGGATTGTTCCATTTTTATGTTGTTGTTCTTTCAAATATTTGTTCACAAGTTCACTAGTATGATTTAATTCACATTTATACAGGAGACCTTGGGGGTGAACCTAGTGTGTATATATTTTTTTCTGAGAAAAGATATATAAAATCTATTTTTAGGTTTCCATAAGTGTTTTAGAGATTAATATGAAAGTCATTATCTTGGAGTTTGGAGTTTTTTGGGGACTTATACTATAATTTTCCCTTTTGTTTTATTTTTATGACTTCTTTATGTATTTATTGACAGATACATGAAAGGTTGTTGGTTTTTTTATATTATGGGAATGAGTTTTTTAGTGTTTCTTAATATTTTGGTTCAACGGGTTTTATATATAGAGGGTATTTTTTTATAAAAGTGTTTTTATCACTTAGTTCATGTCTCCAACACAAGGTCTATTGGAGGAAAGAGTTTGGGGTCATACTTTCTTGTCCCTACCAGTCCATGATGGTTAACAGTGGGGGGGGGGGAGAAAATTATACCATTAAAATAATATATTTTATGTGTACTAATAATTACTGTGTATTTATTTCCTAATTATTAATATATAAATAGTGGATAATGATCGAGAATAATAAATTCTAAGAAGTTATTACTACTCATGTTGATAATATCATCATTCCCTTAAATATGTTCATAAAAAAGGGGATTTAGTGATTTAATACATATAAAGTCACTAAAAAATGTGATATAGAAAACTAAGTGATATAAAATGGGTATTGATTCACAAGAAATTATATTTATTATACTTCACGTAATGGGGGAATTTGAATCCTCTTATCATAAATTTGGGGAGTAATATTTTTTCTAATAATAAAAAAAGAAAAATTAACAATTTAGGTGTCTTTGGGTAAGAATTATTATTCATTCTTCCCCAAATATCATATATGATTAGAGTTATTGATAATTAGGTTATAACCATTTCCAAAAAACCCATATATTATAAAGTGGAAACATTTATTTAGAATCCATTTTCAATAAAAACCTTTAAAAAGAAAAATATATTATTATGATGAAAAATATTCATAAATTTCATCCTAACTTATTATTTTTTCATAAATAGCCATAAACCATGAGGAAAAATTTTATTACATGGGATGATAATAAAAATATTAGTATGTCATGTAAATAAAATAATAAATAACCCCTTTAGTTCATGAATACATATAAAATAATTCATTTTTAAAAATAATATTTGGCGTAAAAATAATCATTTTATTACAAAATATTTAAAATATCTCGACAAAATACATAAATTGAACTATTAAAAATAATTCTTCAAAAAAAAATGTAATACCAATAGTGTTTTGTTTAAATAAAGGGAATGCAAATGAAATCTTTTAAACACAGTTATACTCTCCACCACTGAGAAGTTACATATACCTTATTTAAGTATAATATAATTATCTTAACTTGTAAAATTATAATTTTTTTGGACAACGATATAAATCATAGATAAATAATATTGATATTTTGTAATAACATTTTTCATATAACGCTTAAAAATGCCATAACAAACATGGTCGACTTTTATACCCAATTCATTGGGGGCAATCACAAACCCTCCGAACCATTGTTTATAAAAAATTAACACATCATTTTTTTATAAAGGAACAATATATAAATTGTATTTAACAAGAAAACCCTAATTATTAAAATTACTATAATCCTTAACATAATAATAACTCATAAAATCCTATAATTTTCACATTACACACAAAGAAATATTCTTCTCACCTATAATAATATATTTTATAATATTGAAATATCCATTCCATTTTGAAACCTTTTTTGTAAATAACCTAAAATGTGGGGTTATATATGAATAAATATATAATATTATAAATGAATTAAATTGTTAAATAATGGTTATGGTGGTTGGAAAATTCATTATCAACATATACATTAAAATAGAGCATTACTTTTGTTTATCCTAATGAATGTCAAAACGTTCTGTATAAAATATATAAAATGATTGTTTTTGAAAAAAATTTAAAATGAGAAATAATATTATCTATATAATTATTTTTTAAATATATAAATAAAATCATTAAACAATTTTAAAAAATATGGACATGGAAGAAAATGTGTTTGAATGGAAACATTAAAATCATATTTTAAAAAAGTCTCAAGCATTGAGTCTGACTCATCACATAAATTAATGTTATTCATGAATTAAAAAATAATTTTATTTTTTTATGATGATTTGTCACATTCTTTATTACTTAATACCATGTTACACATATATTTTATTATAACAATATGTCCATGTGAGATGTTTTGATGACATTAAACTTGTATGTCCAGACTAACTTCGGTAGCATGACAATAGAAAATTTGTTATCATTACATCATCTACATAAAAAAATTTATATTTCAAATGAATATTGATTAACTAAAATACATTCTTATTAATCCCAACATCATATAACTAATGATATTAAAAAAAATAGAATTACATGATTGTGTTTTCAATACCTAAAATATTATAATGTCAAAAATCACAGATATATAGAAAAAGATAATATATTTTAATTTTAGATGGATAAGTATGATATATACGCATCCAATAAAATTATGTCACATTTAATGGTTAGTTTCTAGTCCTTATCAGTTTATTTATACCAATATTTAACCCATTTTATCAATATTGTGGTAAATTTTTTTATGATTACTAGTCATAGTAACTAATAATAAAAGGTAAATATTTAAAATATTTTGATGTAATGATTTCAAATATGGAATCCATTTTTGGAGATTTAAAATACACATGATGAAAAATTTATTTTAAATTATACCAACAAAACATGAAAAAATTAATTTTTTGGAAAATTTCATTATAATCCTGAAAATGTTTTTATAAAAAATTCATGTTTAATATTAACTACAAAATAATATAATTTAATTTTATATAATCAAAATAAATTAATAATATATTAAATCAAAATTAAAAAAATATATTACATTATGAACACTTTAAAAGAAAATACAATCTTCCATAAAAACCACTATTAACAGTATTCATTAAAACATGAAACATTCTAGAGAAATATTAAAATTTACCCACAAGATAATTTGGATATGATGATTTAAAAAATGATGTTTTTTTAAAAAAAAATTCATATTTTTTAGAAATGTGTTTTTATATTCACTTAAAAAAGAAAAGAATACCAATTTATCAATGAAAGAATATATGTAAAGTATAAAATACCATTAATCAAAATTGAGTGATTTATTTATAATGTTTAAATAAATAAAATTTTATTGATTAGATAGATAATATATATTTCATAATGATGTAAATAATATTAATACCTACCAATTCGATGACAATGCTATAATCATCATATTAAAATTGTTATATTTCATGGACTATTTGAGCTCATTGTTTCATTTCGTATATGTGATCAAACATAGTTTTTTTTGAAAATATTGGTTTTGTATCATTTTCCCCTATTAATAAATTTCATATTTTCATTTTTAACATCATAGCTAAAATTATATTTTTTCCATCATGAAATACGTATGTTGACATCCCACATTTCAAAAAGGGTTAATATAAAAACCAATAGAATAGAGGGAAAGGTAAAAATTAATGTCATTGGGAATAACACATATTAATGTTTCCCAAAAAAAACCATTAGTGAAAACTATAAATATAAAAATGTAAGAAAATAAAACGTCCTAATTATAATGGAGTGTGTAAAAGGTCATTTATAATAAGAAAATGAATGATCATGAGAAATTAAATGACCAAAAAACGAAAAACCCTTGCTTTTTGAAAAAGTCCATCAATTCATCAAAATATAATTATAATATGTTACATTTTTTTCATTATGATAATTTTCCTATAGTTGAGGAATTGTTTTACCATATACATAATGAAAATAAATAAATATACTTACTTGATAAGTATAATTTAATCCTTTACTCAATTTCAACCAAAATCACATATTTATCAATAAATTATTAGTATTAAAAATGAATGTATCTATTCTTGAAGTCAAAAAATCAACAAAAAGTGGATCAAATAATCCCAAAAAAGAATAAAAAATCATTCCTCCTATATTTAGACAATAACCCAATTATAAATTGATATAAAAAGGTAATAAAATATAAAATATTAAAATAACTACATATTTTGAAATACACATTAATCACCAAACCCTAAACAATAACACCAGATGCTAAAAATAGATCATTTGGAAAATATATAGCCTTTAAATTCATCAAAAAATTTCTTGAATCAGATAGAATCCATAAAAAATTAATTTGGCCACTATTTCATCCAATACTAATTTAACATTTATCTTCAGTTAACATTATTCTCTCATAAAGATATATAAAAAAATATGTATGATCCATAATAATTTCATTTTCATAAAATTCTAATCAGTTACATAAATAATCTAAATTTAAATAAATCCAAATTAAATTCATATTATCTTAGAAAAGATATTTCAACCTTTAATCTTCAAATAAAATCCATATATTTATGATTAGATTAATAATAAAAGGTACCCGAAATGGGGAAATTTTTTCTTGCATAAATTTAATAACATAGCCACCAAATAAATTTTCAGTACCATGTATATTTGTACGATAAATAATAGATTACAAAAATAAACATAAATTTTATCTATCAAATCATTAAAAATAAATAAATATCATAAAATACAAGACATGAAGTGGGACAATGGTAGACATTACACACTTGTATGCATTTGGTTGTTGGTACAACCCCCTCAGACATTCTATATGTGACAAATTTTCCTTTAAAACTATAGTAATATAATTATTATAGTTTCCATATAAAAATTTCCCAAATAATCAATTATTATATAATTCCTCATGTTTACCAACACCTTTAATCTCATGTCCATTAAATTAAAATATAATCCTTATTTAAAATGTTTTTCATAATAATCTACTTATGTGTTACAAACACTTAGAATATCTATCCAAACTCAATAAGTGTATCAAAATGAAATTTAAAAATACATAAGAAGTGTGTCAATTATTTTTATCTTATGATCATCCTTAAATCTATTACTACTTCATAACTCTAAAATCTCTATCTGTAGAGAACATAATCATTCAACATTCTTCATAATCTAATTACAATTATTTTACATCTTATTCCTTAACACACATTTATTCAAAATAGTAATAATAATTGTGTGATAATATTTACTTATATTAAAACCTAATACATGATTTAATCTATACCTTTTATATTTCATTTATACATACCTCTTCATTATCTGTATTGACCATAGGAATTGATAAAAATTAATTTGTAAGGTCTTTCTAACCTCTCTCTTATGATCCATCATTTTATCATATGAAATATTCTGGTCAAATTTGATATTATTAGATCAACCAATAAATAATAAAATTTAACATAGTATAATCATAGTTATCACTATATTAGGTTTAATATTATGATTTTTTATATATTGAATAAAAAATTACATTTAAATCAGTTATAATGCTTTATAAAGATCATGTGTATATAGACACGGCTATAAAAATTCCATAATCTAGTGTCTTTGGCCCATAATTCACATTCTTTCATCCCCAAATATCTTATAAGATTATATTTTTAGATAATTAGATTATAACAATTTCCTGAAAAATTCATATATTACAACATGTAAACATCTATTTATTTTGAATTTTCCCATAAAAATAAACTATTAAATATAAATATATTTTTTTTTGATGAAATATATTAATAAATTTCAAAAAAAATTCTTAATTTTTATTAACAACTCTTAAACCATGAAATAAAATTTTATATCCAAGGATAATAAAAAATATTTTGTATTGGAAATAATGAAAATAATAAAGAACCACTTTTTATTCATGATTACATATAAAATTTTTCATTTTTTAAAATAATATTAGCCTTAAAAATTTTCAATTTATTTTAGAAGATTTAAAATTGTCTTCGAAAATATTTTCATAAAACTATACGTAAGAAAGAATCAAATAATAATTACACCTATATGGGTGTGTTTCAAGTCATTAAAAACATATAAAATATTTTTGACATAGTTATACTCTCCACCCGTGAGATGCGGGATATAATTTTCTATTAAAAATAAGATAATTAGATTTCTCAGTAATATAATAATTCATTTAGAATCCCATATAAATCATATATAAATCATATTGATATTTCAATACATCATTTTTCATATCACTCTTAAAATTGGAATACTAAATATTGTCAAATTCCATTCCCAATTCATTGGAGGGTTATCAAAGACCCACCAATAATTAAAAAAATATCATAAAAACCAAGACCTCAAGTAGGAAATTGGTAGACATTACACCCTTGTATCCCATTGATTGTGGGTACAATCCCCACATTCCTTCAATATGTGACTTGTTTTTATTTTTACTCAAACTATATATATATATAATTATTTTAATGTCCATATAAAAATAACTTTTATCATCAATTATTATAGGAATGATAATGGTTATCAACACCTTTAACATATACCAATAAATGAAAAGTGAATTCTTAAAAAATAACCTTTCCTAATTCTTAACATTAGGGTTACAAACACCTAGAACATCTATCAAAACTCAATAAATGTTTCCTATCATAATTACATAAAATAAAAAAACATGTTAAATATTTTAATCTTATGATCATACAAAAATACAACACTACATAATAAATCTTGAATCCGTTTATATAGACACCTTAATCATTCAACATTCTTCATAATAAATTTACAAAGATTTTCCATCATATTCCTTAATACATATTTCGTCAAATAAAAATAATAATTATGTACTAATATTGAAAAATATCAAAACATAATTTATGAAATAATCTATGCCATTTATATGTCATTTAAAATTTCTTATTATTCATATATATTGAGTGTAAAAATTGATAAATATTAATCTGTATGGTCTTGTTGACCTCTCTCTTGATACCCACCGAGTTAAATTTTTGATACATTATATTCAACAATGACATTATTGGATCAACTGATAACTCATTATTGTTTTACTAGTATAACCATAGTGAGTTCTCTATAAGTTTTACTATTCTGATTATTTATATATTAAATACAAAAAATCAATTTAAATATTTTATAATGGGTCGTAAAGAGCATGTGTATATGTAACTGACCATAAACATCCCACAATTTAGGGTCTCTAAACCAAAATTATCTTTCTTTAAATCTAAAATAAAATATGTAAATATATTATTATATAATTATGTTATAAACATTTCATAAAAAACTATATATTACATAGTGGAAATTACTATTTAGTATTTATATTCTCACAAAAAAACTATTAAAAATGAATATATTTTATATTGACTAAATATATTAATAAATTTCAACCAAACTTATTATTTTTTATTAACCACCCTTAAACCTTGAGAAAATTTTTTATAACCTATGATAATCATAAAAATATCATTAAGGAACATAAACTATATAATGAAGAAATCCTTTAGTTCATGAATACATATAAATTTTTTTATTTTAAAAAAATAATATTTGGAAAAAAGAATCACTTTATTACACAAGATGTAAGAATTCCTACCAAAAAATTCCAAAAAATTCTTCATAAGAAAGCTTCAGACAAAAAAAATTCCCATAAATGTCTGTTTCAGGCCAGGAAAAACAAATAAAATATTTTGGACATAGTTATACTATCTTCCCCCAAGAAGTAGTATATAGTTTCTTTTAAATATAAGATAATTATCTTCCATTGTAAAATAATAATTGTTTTGAAACCCAAAAAAATCATAGAAAAATCATATAAATAGTTTATTACATAATTTTTTATATCACTCTTATAAACGAAATAACCAATACATTCGAAATCCTTACACAAATCATTGGAGGGATATCACAGTCGCACCAATCATAAAAAAATAAATATCATACAAACCAAGAAATCACGTGTGACATTGGTAGAAATTACACCCGTGTAACAATTTGGATGTGGGTACAATCCCTACAAACATTCTATATGTGACAGGTTTTCTTTCTTACTAAAACAATATTTCTATAATTATTATAATGTCCCTAAAAATTACCATAATCATCAAAGATTATATAAAACATAATGGTTATCATAACCTTTAACTTACATATATTAAATTAAATGAGAATTAATCCTTAAATTACATTTCATAATTCTTATAATAGGAGTTATATACACCTGGAAAATCTATCAAATCTCAATATATCTATCATAATGTAATTTCATAAACTAAAACACAAGAACTGTGTTAATTATTTTTATCATATGATCAGCCTTTAATTTACCACTAAATCATAAATCTTGAATCCATATAAGTATAATTCTTAATCATTCATCATTATTCATAATCCATTTACCATGATTTTCCATCCTATTCCTTAATACATCATTCTACAAACAAAAATACTAATCAGGTGCTAATATTGAATAATATCAAAATATAATCAAGGATATATTATATACCTTTTATATGTCATTTAAATTTTCTTATTATTCATCTATATTGATAATAGGAATTGTTAAACATTAATATATATGGTCTTAATGACCTCTCTCTTGAGACCCTCTGTTTAAACATATGATACATTTGGGTCAAAAATGAAATTTTTAGATCTAACAAAAACTCATAAAATTTAACCTATAATGTCCATTGTAATATCTATATTATGTTTACTATTACTATTATTTATATTTTAAATACAAATATTCTATTTAAATATTTTGTAATTTTTCATAAAGAGAATTTGTATACGGTCCTGGCCATAAACATCCCAAAATCTAGTCTCTTTGGACGAGAATTCACTTTTTTTTCATCCCCAAATATGTTATAGGATTAGAGTCTTAGATAATTTGGTTATAACACATTCCAAATGAACCGATAATTTATAAATTGTAATATTCTATTTGTATCCTCTTTCCCACATAGAAACTATTAAAATATATTTATATTATTTTGATGAAAAATATTTATAAATTTCAATGTATCTTTTCTTTTCAAAATGACCCTTAATCCATGAGAAATAATTTTATAATCTAGGATAATCGTAAAAATATAAGTAATATATATAATGAAAATAATCAAGAAACCCTTTAGTTCATTAATACATATAAAATTTTTCATTAAAAAAATACTATTTGGCTTAATAATAAACCTGTTAGGACACAAGATGAAAAAATTCCTACCCAAAGGTTTTCATAAAACTATTCATTAGAAAACTTCATATAATAATAATACCCATAATGGTATGTTTCATGTAATGAAAAACAAATGAAATATTTTTCACATAGTTATATTATCCACCCCTTAAAATAATCATATACTTTCCTTTAAATATAAGCTAAATAGATTACCTTGTAAAATCATAATTTTTTTAAAACCCATATATATCATAGATAAATCATATAGATATTTCCATACATCATTTTTTCAAATCAATATTACAAATGGAATAATCAATACGATCAAATTCTATACCCAATTCATTGAAGGGCTATCACAGACCCGCACATCATTATAAAAATATATATCATAAAAACCAAGACACCATGTAGGACATTTGTAGATATTATAACATTGTATCAATTTTTTTAATGGTAAAATCACCACATACATTATATATATGTTATTTTTTCATATTTACTAGAACATTATTAATATAATTATTATTACTTTCTTATGAAAAGAACCGTAATCCTAATATATTATATAAAACATAATAGTTATAAAACCCATTAAAATTATTCCCATTAATTTAAAAGATAATTATTACTCAAATTACTTTCCAAATTCTTAAGATATGGGTAACAAACACCAAGAATATCTATCAGAATTTAATAAATGTATCATAATTTAATTAAATAAAATAAAACATAGAATGTGTTTTAATTATTTTAATCTTATGACCATCCTTAAATCTAAAAATACATCAAAAATGTTGAATCCCTATCAATAGAAACCTTAATCATTCAATAGTATTCAAAATCCATTTACCAATATTTTTGATCATATTCATTAATACATATTTCATCAAATAAAATTATTAATCATGCACTAATATTTAAAATAAAAAAACATAATCTAAGATATAATCTATATCATTTATTTTAAATTTAAAATATCATATTATTCCACTATATTGACAGTTGGAATTACTAAACAATAATCTTCGTGGTCATGGTGACCTCACTCTTGAGATCTCCCCATTTAAAATTATGGTACAGTTGGTTTAACTTTGATATTATTATATCAATCTATAACTCATTCAATTTAAACTATGATTCCAATTCTCATTTATCTATTAGTTTTACTATTATTATTATCTATATATTAAATTGAAAAATTAAATTTTTATTCCATTATAATTATTAATAAATAGAATCTGTATATGTATCCGACCTTAAACCTCACATAATCTAGTGTCTTTGGACAACAATTAAATTTCTTTCACACCCAATATCTCATATTGTTAAGGTTCTTGATTAATAGGTTATAACCCTTTCCTAAAAAAACCCTTATATTACAACATGGAAACATATACTTAGTATCCATTTTCCCACAAGAAACTATTAAAAAGAAATATATTTTATCTTGATGAAAATTATTCATAAATTTAAACCTGACTTCGGATTTTTTCTTAACCCCCCTTAAACCATGAGAAAACAATTTATATCCTAGGATAATAATTAAAATATTATTAAGGGATGTAAATAAAGAATATTGAAACAATTTTCTTCATTAATATAATTAATATTTTTATTTTTAATAATTATATTTTGATTAAAAATAAATATTTTATTACGTGAGATTTATAAAATCATTCCCAATGATTATGATAAAACAAATAATATGAAATATTAAATTAAAAATAATACCCATAAAGGATTGTTTCAAGTCATGATATTTAAATGAAATATTTTTGTCAAAGTTATACTCTCCACCCTTGAGAAGTAGTATATTCATTGCTCTAATTTTAAGATAATCAATTTTCCCTTTAAAATCATACTTTTTTAGAAACACATATAAATCATAGAAAAAATATATAGATATTTTATTACATCATTTTTCATATCTCTTTTACAAATGGAATACCAAATATTGTTGAATTTCATACCCAATTCATTGGAGGGATATCATAGACCAACCCGTCATTATAAAAACTATCATTAAAACCAAGACATCAAGAAGGCCATTGGTAGACATTACACCCTTGTATCCCTTTAGTTTCCAGTACAATCCCCATATACATTCTATATGTGATAGATTTTCCATTTTACTAAATTTTTATTAATATAATTATTATAATTTCCCTATAAATATATCCATAACAATCAATAGTTATATAAACCCTAATTTTTTTGCACAACATTAAATTTATGTCCATTAAATGAAAAGACAATTCCTCCTCAAGTAACTCTTCCTATTTCTTATCTTAAGTGTTACAAACAACTTGAAATTTAACAAAACTAAGTAAATGTATCATAATGTAATTACATAAATTAAAACATAAAAATTGTGTTAATTTAATTAATCTTATGGCCATCATTGAATCTACCACTAAATCATAATTCTTTAATTCCTATATATAGACTCCATAATCATTGAAAATTCAACCTAATCCATTTACCATGATTTTCCATCATATTCCTTATTACATCATTCTTCAAATAAAAATAATAAAAATGTATTAATATTGAAAAAGATCAAAAACTATTATATTATATAATCTATACCTTTTATATTTCATTTTAAATTTCCCCTTATTAGTATATATTAACTATAGGGATTTCTAAAAATCAATCTATATTGTATTTCTAACCTCTATCCTGAGATCCCCCTATTCAAACTAATGATGCATTTGTGTCATCTATGATTTTATTAGATCAACTGATACCTTATTCAAGTTAACCTAGGTTCTCCATATATATTTCTATATTAGATTTACTATTCCGATAAGTTATATATTTAAAAAAAGAATTATATTTAAATCCTTTATAATGGTTCCTAAAGAACATGTTTATATGGTACCAACCATAAACATCCCATAATCTATTATCTTTGGTCCAAAATTCACTTTCATTTACACCCAAATAACTTCTTCTATTATAGTTTTAGATAATTTTGTTACAATCTTTACCTAAAAACTCATATATTATAATGTGAAATATACTACTTAGTATCCATTTTAACAGAAAAAAAATATTCAGAATAAATATATTTTATTTTGATGAAATATATTCTTAAATTTGAACCTATAATCTTATTTTTTTCATAGCCACTCTTAAGCCATGATAAATAATTTTATTTCATTGGATAATGATAATAATATTTTTACGAGACAAATGAAAAATAATAAATAATCCCTTTAGTTCAGGAATAAAAATAAAAATATTCATTTTTAAATATATTATTTGTATTAAAAAAATTTATTTTAGATCTTCTAAACTTTCATAACCAAATATTTACAAAATAAATATTCATAAGATGAATTCATATAAGAATAATTCCCATAATTTTTTTTTTCAAGACCTGAAAAAATGATATCATTTTTAAATAGTTATATGCTCCACCCCTGAGAAGCAGCATATACATTTCATTAAATATAAGAAAATAATATTACCTTGGGAAATAATTTTTTTTAAAAAACCATATAAAACATAGATAAATCATATTGATATTTCTATAAAAAATTTATCATATCACTCTTATAAATGGAATAACTAATACGGTCGACTTCCAAACACAATTCATTGGAGTGCTATCCCTCAACCACCCATCATTAAAAAAATATCACAAAAATGAAGACATAAAGTAAGAAATTGGTAGACATTACACCCTTGTATTCCTTTTGTTCTGGGTAAAATCACTACATACTGTCTATATGTTTTAGGTTTTCCTTCAGAATGAAACTATATTTATAATATTATTATAATGTCCCTATAAAAATAACATCAGTAATAAAAAATTATACAAACCCTATTGGTTATTAACACATTTAAACTTATATCCATGAAATTAAAATAGAATTATTCCACAATTATCATTTCTTAATTCTTAACATAATGGATTCACACACCTTTAAAATAAATCAAAAATCAATAAATGTATCCTAATTTAATTCCCTAAAATAAATCATAAAAAGTGTATAATTTTTTCTAATATTATAATCATCCTTAAATATACCACTAAATTATTACTCAAAAATACCTATCTGTAGACACCTTAATCATTCAAAATTTTTCATAATCTATTTACCATGATTTTATATACTATTACTTAATAAATGTTTCTACAAATAAAAATAAAAATCTTGTAATAATATTGAAAAATATTATAACTTAATCTAAGATATAATAAATTAATTTTATTTTTAAATTAAAATTTTCTCTTCACAAACTATATTGACATGAATAATTACTAAGAATTAAATATTATGGTCTTGCTGGACTCTCTTTTGAGATACCCCCATTTAAACATATGATACATTTGGGTAAACTATGACATTATTAGATCAACTAATAACTCGTACAATTTAATCTATGATTTCCATAGTCATTTAACTATTAAGTTTACCACTCATATTAGTTATATATTAAAAAAAATTCAATTTAAATCCATTATAATGGTTCATAAAAACGGTTTGTATGTGGACCCTACCATAAATATCCCATAATCTAGTGTCATTGGTTCAGAAATAACATCCTTTAATTCCAAAATATGATATATTATAATAGTTATAGATAAATAGGTTATAAAACCATCTTAAAACCCCTTATATTACATTGTGGAAAATTCTATTTAGTATCCATTTTCCCACAGAAAAACTATTAAAACGAAATAAAATTTAATTTGATGAAACAAATTTATAAATTTGATCCTATCATAATATTTTTTTAATCACCATTAAACCATGGGAGGGTATTTTATAACCAAAGATAATAATTATAATTTCAATATGGGAAACAAAAAAAATGAATAAAAAGTACCATTCATTCATGAATACATAAGGGTTTTGTAATTTTAAAAATAATATTTGGATTAAAAAAAATATTTTATTACACAAGATGAAAATTTCCTACCAAAATGTTTTCAGACAACCATTCCTAACAAAGATTCAAATAAAAATAATAACCATTATGTGTTTTTTCAAGTAATTAAAAACACATTAAATCTATTTGACATTGTCATACTCTCCACCCCTAAGAAGCAGCATATACAATCCTTTATGTATATGTTAATTAAAAAACCATGTAAAATCAAAAAAAATTTAGAAACCCATAAAAATCATTGATAAATCATATAGATATTTCGGTACATCATCTGCTGTATCACCCATGTTAATAGAAAAACCAATACGGTCAAATTCCATACCCATTCATTGGAGGGCTATCACACAGAAACCCATCCTTTGTTTATAAAATATTCACCATTAATGTTTTACAATGGAACCACACATCATTGGGTTTTTACAAAATCCTACATAATTATTACAATTCCAATAAACCATAACATAATTATAACACATGAAGTCTTAAAATTTCACACACTACACTCATATAAATATTCTTTTCACCTATTAAAAAACATTTCAATATATTGAAATAAAAATTCCATTTTAAAACCCTTAATAAAAATTAACCAGAATAGAGTGGTTTTATTTGGATAAAAAGATAATATTATATATAATTAAAATACAAAATAATGGTTTTGGTGGTAGAAAAATTAGTTATCACACTATATGATAAAATAGAGAATACCTTTTTTACAAAGTAAAGAAAGTTAAAACAGTATGTATAAAATACATTAAAATAAAACATCTGAAAAAATTTGAAAAGTAGAAAATAAATTATATATATTAATATTATATTTATACACATAAATAAAATCATAAAATAATTTAAAAAAACATATACATGGAAGAAAATGTGTTCGAATGAAATCATTAAAATAATATTTTATTTTAAAAGTCTCATGCTTTGAGTTAGAATCGTCACATACATTAAAGATCATCATGAAATAAATAATAATTTTATTTTTTATGAAGATTTTTGAAATTCAATATTTATTAATACCATGTATTATATAATTGATTAATCAATTATGTTTTTTCAAGATGTTAAGATGGTATTAAACTCATATATCCTAACTAACATTGGTAGGTTGACTATGGTCAAAGTGGTAATAAATTCATCATCTATGTTAAAAAAAATTATTTCAAATGAATATTTATAGTCTAAATTACCTTCTTTTTTATCCCTTTATAAAAAAATTAATTATATTAAAACAATGAGAATTACATGAATGAGTTTTCATTACATGGTATATTATAATTGTAAAAATAAATTTCATATGGAAAGTAAATATTTTTTAATACTGGATTATTAAAGATGATATATACACATCCAATTAAACTAATTCGTGTGTAAGAGTTACTTTATTGTATTTATCATGTTATTTTTACCCATAATGAAGCCATTTTATCATTAATGTGGTAAAATATTTTTTATTATTACATTTAATAATGACTAAATTCAAAAGAGAAATATTTAAAATATTTTTATTTAATTCATTAAAATATGGAAATCATTTTTTTAGACTTAAAATACCAAAGGTGAATAATTTTATTTTAAATTTAAAAAACAATACATGATAAAAATTGATTTTTCAGAAAAATATCTTTTTATACCTAAATAATGTTTTCATAAAAAATTAATGTTTAATATTAATTAAAAATAATATAATTGAATTATATATAATCATTATAAATTAATTATATTTTAAGATTAATTACGAAAATAATATTCCATATTATAATAACTTTTAAAAAAAATATTATTTTCTATAAAAATCAATATTTTCACTAATCATTTATACAACAATCATCATAGAGAAATTTGAAAATTTCCTCACATGATAATATTGATATGATGATTTAAAAAAATGATATTTTTTAACAAAAGAATTTCATAATTTTCAGAAAATAATATTTATATTCCCTTATAAAAATTCTAAAAATACAATTTTCTATGAATAAATATTTTAAAAGTATAAAATATCATTTATCCAAACTATGTCATTATTTCCCTGGTACAAATTAATACATTTTTATTGATTAGTAAATTTATATAGATTTCATAATTAAGTAAATCGAACTTATACCTACCAATTATATTACTAACCTATAATGATCATATTAATATAAATATATTTCATGGACCATTTAGGCTCGATGTGGCATTTCATATATGTGATCAAACATAGTTTTTTATTCAAAATATTTGGGGTGCAACATTCTCCCCTTATAATAAATTGCATAATTATAATTTTATCATGATATTCCAAATTAAATGTTTCCCATCTTGAAATACCTTTTTTGGAATCCCACAATGGAAAAGGGTTAATAAAACATCCTATTGAAAAAATGGAATGTGAAATATTATGGTCATAGATAATAACACATATTTGTATTACCAAATAGATATTCATTAGTGGGATGTGAGAATATGAAAATGTAGGAAAATAAATTGAAAAATAATGGTGGATAGTGGAATAGATCATTGATAACAATAAAACATATGACCATGAGAAATTCAATGACTAAATAAACCGTAAACCAACAAGGTGTGAAAAAGGACAATTAATTCCTCAAAAAATGGAGGTAATATGATAACATTTTTTCATCTAAATATTTTTTCTTGAGATGAGGATTTCCTTTACCATCTACGTGACAAAAATAATTAAATATACATAAAAAGTACAATTTAATCCTTCTATAAGTTTATATCAAAATATATTATTTTTCAATAAATGATTAGTATTCCAGATGATTTTTCATGCCCGAAATACTAAAATCAAATTTTTATGGATCCAATAAAATAAAAAAGGATAAAAAACCATTTCTATTATATTTATACATTAAAAAACCAAATTGTTAGCTTAAGGAAATAAAATAAACAAAAAAATAAAACATCGTATTTTGGAATACACATTAATCAGCAAAACCTACAAAATAACACTTAATGTTCAACATAGATCATTTGAAAAATATATTTCCTTAAAATTCTTTAAAATAGTCTCGTCATAGTTTAAAATTAATAAATTTGGAGGATTTTGGTCATTATTTCTTCCATGATTAATTTAACATTTATCTTCCTTTAACATTAGTCACCCACAAAGACATATATAAAAAAATGAATGTTCCATAATCATATAATTTTAATCAAATACAAATCCTCAAATAAATAAACTAAATAACTATTAATCCAATTTATATTCATATATTCTACTAAAATAAAATTTATGCCTTAATCCTCAAATAAATTCTATAATATTATATTTTGCATAACCGTACATGTTACCCAAAATGGAAAAATTATATCACCCAAAATATAATAACCTAGTCAGAAAATCAATTTTCAATACCATGGTTATCTCTATGATAAAAAATTATTTCCTATTTAATCTTTATATTTATCTGTCACATCATCATAAAAAATAAATTTCATAAAAACCAAGAAATCATGTAGGCCATTGATAGACATTTCACCCTAGTATCCCATTTTTATTGGTACAAGTCCCACATACATTCCATATGTGGTATGTTTTCTATTTTACTAAATCAATATTAATATAATTATTATAATTTCCATCTAAAAATGTCATAAATAATCAAATATAATATAAATCCAAAATGTTATCAACACCTATAAGCATATGTATACTAAATAAAAAGGGAACTCTTCCATAGATAACTTTTTTGAATTCATAATATAAGGGTTAGAAACACAAAAAAAATATATCAAAACTCAATAAATGAATTGTAATATACTTAGAAAAAATAAAACATATTAAGTGTGTTAATTATTTTATGATTATTATCATCCTTAAATCTACCACTACATCATTACTCTTGAATCCATATTTGTAGACACCTTAATCATTCAACATTTTTCATAATCTATTTATAATTATTTTCCATCCTATTCCTTGTTAAAAAATTCTTCAAATAAAACTACAATACAATTACTAATAATGAAAAATATGAAAACCAAATCTGAGATATAATCTATATCTATTATATTAAATTTACAATTTATCTTCTTAAACTATATTGATAGTAGGCACTTCTAGACATTAATTTGTATGGTATTGCTGACCTATCTCTTGAGTTTTTTATATTTAAACATATGATACACCTTGGTCCTCTATGATAATATTAATTCAACAAAAAACTCATTAAATTTATCATTGGATTTCTATAGTAATTTCTTTATTGGGATTAATATTGAAATTTGTTATATTTAAATTTCAATAAATCCATTTGATGGAAGATGGATGGGTGACACGAGTTTCTCTCTCTTAGTGATGGCAATTAGGTTTTCTTCAATATGGTGGATATACACTTTGTGGATAAATTATTCGTTTCTCATGATAGATTCAACACCCATAGAGCCTTTGGTAATAATTAGGATCCTAGGAAGGATAAAATTTTAGATTTCCATGGGATTGAAGATAGTGTGGAGAGACGTACCTTCACACCCTATAAAGGTTAATCCCAGAATGCATTTCATTGAATTGTAAATACAGTCCACATTTGAGAAGATCCAGTAGCTATATCATAATGACTAGAAATCTGGGAACACTCAACTACAGACCGACTTTTATTGCCTAATGTTTTTATGATGATGAAATTCAATGATCTAGTTGAGAAGATTTCAAAAATTTATGGCCTCTCGGGCTGGAAATGAGAAGCGCTTGGTAGTGGATACTATAACCTTATAATCTCATCTGAATAACTCAAGATGAGTGCTTCAGGATTTTGATAAATATCCCTCATGCCTGGATTTCTCCACATCAAGTAATGGGACAATCGTTTCAACCCAATAGAAATTCAAAATTCATATGCTCAAATATTGGTCAAGGATTATGGTGTAAATTGGATATTATGAAACATTAATATCATAAAAAATATTTAATGAAAAAAATAAAAAATTATAATTTGTATTCATTAAAAAACATGAAATATTTTTCACATAGCTATACTTTCCACCCTTAATAAGTAGAATATAATTTACTTTAAAAAATTTTTCATTTAAATACCTCCTGAAATCCTAATATTTATATAATAAATGAAATTATGAAATTATAATTAATTTATATAACCATGAAAATCATTTTCTATATGACTCTAACAAATGGAATATCGAATATGGATGACTTACATTCTTAACACAATGGAGGGCTACCATAGAGCGACCAATTATTCATCAATAACATAACCAACCACCCTTGGTTTGTAATAGAACCACATATACATTGATTATAATAGAACAAAAAACAAAATAGAAATTCACGTGGACGACAAAATAAGAATGACATGTAACATATTGAAATTTGAAACATTACCCTCCAACAAATATTTTTTAAACCATATGAACATATTTTTAGATATTAAAAAATCCATTACATTTTAGAAACAATATATGAAAGTATCTAAAACATAGGGAATGTGAGTTTTTACATGAACAAAAAATAGAACCATATAACGTATGTCAAATTTGAAATAATAGTTGTAGAATTAAAAAAATTATTATTGTTTTATACCTTAACATAGAGCATTTCATTTATCTTTAGTAATAATATAAAAAAATTCAACATAAAATACATCATCATATTTAATTTTAAAAAGGTAAAAAAATATTTTAAAAATTATCTTTATAATCGATTTATTTATAAATTAATACATTCATTAAATAATTATTAAAAATATGGACACCTATGAAAAAGTGTTTGAATTGAAACATTAAAATGTAATTTATTTAAAAGAATTTACCATACCTCAAGTCCGACTCATTTTATAAATTATTTATATTATTAAAAAAAAATATGTTTTTTAATTAATTGAGATCCTTTTTCTTGTTAATCATTCTTTAATAACATGTTATATACAACTTCTAAATCAATTATTTTCACATTAGATTTATTGATGATATTCAGCTCATATGTTTTATCTTACATTAGTATGTTGAATATGGTAAAAGAAGTTTTTATTAAATAATATCAAGAATAATAATCATGAAATAATTATAATATTTTAAATAAAATTATACAATAAAACTTAACAAGAATTATGTTTATGAAAAATTAACTATGTTAAGATCATGTAGACTATAGTTCAGACATATAATTGAGTGACATTTCCATTTTCAACAGTCATTGTGGAAAGAAGGTATGAATTAAATTATACATCCATAATAATTGATATATCATTAATACCCTAATTTTTTTTAAATAGTTATATATATATATATTTCATCATTTAAATGTGGTGATGAAATAGAAATTACGTCCCTATGTGGAGGTTGTTGTCCATTCGTATGCACGGACAATGTTATCATTTTATAGTGAATGGAAAGGAAATAAATCAAATGATATATTATTTTTTAATAATTATAAATTTTATTATAATATATTATATACGAATAAAATCGATCATTGCACGAATCTGTTATAGGGGGTTATGGAAAATGATTTTCATTGGTTCATGAGGATGTAGTCCACCATACCCATGAACGATGGTTTCATTTCCCACTTTCTAGAAGAGGGGATGAATATAGTCTATTCCCTTTAAAAAAATATCTTAGAATATGGAATACATTGGTGATTTAATTTTGTTATGGTGGAATAATATTTTAATGATATATAAAAAAATGAAAATATTTGGTTAACAACTATACCTCTTATTTAGAAATCATCTTAAGGTTTAGAACAAAAGATTTTCTAGTATGTGTTTGTAATAAAAACACGGCCCCAAGGAAATGGGGATGCATATAGTTAAGGTATTTTTTAGGGATTAATGAAAGAAATAGGATTTTTGAGTGTAATGAAAGAGAACAAGTTTTTCCCTTATATTAGAAATGGGAGGGGCTATCTTTGAATTTTATAAAGTATTAAACAAACATAAATTAATTTCCATAATAAAATGGATCCAAAATGAAAACATTATAATATAATATTAGGTTGAGTCTCACTCCTTAGGCATAACTAATGTTCATATAAGCGGATAATATATACTTATGTGGGCAATGGATTATATTTTAATCCATATCCAATTAAATTGGTTGAATTTATTATTTTTGATAGTATTAAATGAATACACATATATTTTTTTTATTATAAATTTACATGAATGTCAATTTTGCAACAATATATTAAAATTGACTTTGGAAACTATAATAAAAAAATAATTAGAATATAAAATATTTAAAATTATACAATATGAAACTTTTATGTTAAAAAATCATAGAAAATATAAATTCATTGAAATCCTATTACTTTTAACATTTTAATTTCATTTTTAATTTATCTATTTATTAGATAAAACTGCATCACCATTGAATAGAAATTTATGGAATTTATTTCATCACAAAAAATTAGAAATAAATTACAATCATAATTAAAAATCATTTATATTTTAAGATATTATTTATAAACAAAATATAATTCACTCTATACTTATGTAGTATTTTTATTGATAATAATGAAAAGTGAATGATATTTTTTGAATTTTCATTAATTAAAATATTATAATGGTCAAAATCATGGACATATAGGAAAAAGGTATCTGACTAAAATTTAAGACGAATTTGAATAACGTTAATCATCTAAGAAAATTTATTCATGTTTTATGGTTACTTTCTTGTCTTTATCAAATTGTTTTTACCCTCAATTAACCTATTTTAGATTTACTGTGGCAAAAAAATTAAATTTATTACTATTTATAATCACTAAAAATAAATGGAACATATTTTAAAAAATCTAACTTCATGATCTATACTATATATTATATCTTTCTTGACTAAAAATATTTAATTCTTATTATTTAAATTAAAATTAAAACCATAAAACATGATAAAAAATATTATTCTAAGAATATATATTTTTATGAAGAAAATTTTATTAAATTTAGGAGAAGAATACAATTCATTAAAAAGATTAAATATGGCCAATTTTAAATAAAAAAAAAATTAAAAATTTAAACTAATGTAAAATTTATTTTTTCATTATAAACTCTTTAGAAATATGTTTTTTATAATAAAAATAGTTATTTTTAGGTATTCATTGAAAAAAAATACTATTTAGTGGAATATAAAAATGTCACCCTTAAATAATAATTATATTTTGATTTAAATAGGAAATAAATTATTTAAAATAAATTTTTTAAAATTTTCATAAATTTTTTATAATATTTGTTCACAAAAAAACAATCAATTTTATTTTTAAATAATTTTTTTTCCACAACAAAATTTCTTTTTTTTAAACATAGTTCTCATTTTTTTAAGAATTAATCTATAAATTTTTATTTTTTAGAAACATTATTCATATTTAATAGTGTGATTATTATTATTCATATCATATAGTTAAACATTTTGGTTATAATAGTAATATTATAATAGATATATTTCAAGGTTCATTTAGGCTCAGTGTTACGCGTAATATAAACTATAATAAATTGTTTTATTAAATATTGGGGTGTAACAATGTGAGTCACAAAATAATATCCGTTGATAATTTCAAATAATCTATGTATTTAGGCCCCAATTGAATGTATTATTTGTTGATCTAGTTAATTTTCAACTATCGTTTCAGGGTTTTTATCCCTAGGTGCATATTAACAGATCATGAATCCTCTATTTTGTATCCACACATGAATGTTATTTCTAGAAACCAGACAATATATAATTTATAAAAATTACATGAGGTTATCTTATACTTATTATTATAGGTATTATTTCTAATAGTGTTCTCTCATCTAAAAACCTCCAAAATCCATGAATTATTTTCTAAAAACTAACACTATCCCTAATACCAACCGAGGTACCTCAGACCCAAACAAAAAAGCTGGTTTTAATAACAAATTCATAAATACCATATTTTTCACAGATTGTGAAAACCCACCTAAAGGTATATTTTTTATATAATTTCAATATATTAACCATTAAATGATAAAAAACCTCACATCCCCAAGATCCCACACTTTAATTTTATTAATGATTTTATATAAATGAAATTTAATTTACCACACTAGTAAATTTTTCACCATAACTGAATTATAATATAGTTCCCTATAAACATATCAAAAGTAAAAATATTCTGCATTACATTTGTAATTGAATCATAATAAAGGGTTAGATTAAATTCTATGTAACAGTAATAAATGTCGGCATATCATCAATTGTTAGATCATAAGTGTGTGACATATCTATAACATGGGATGAAGATCCGAATAAAATTTTATGTAATAATATGTTTTTCTATAATTCATGAGAGAGGGACATGAACTTTCAATGTAGAAGACATTAGCATAACATATGAGTGTTGGAACAGGAGATAAAAACATATTCCATGGATCATAATAATGGAATATTACAAGAAACACAGAATATCATGGAAGCATTTCATAATAAGGATTTATATAAAAAATGTTATTATATAATTCATATAATTATTGATCATGTATTCAAGACCCAATCTCTTATAACATATATTTTTCTTAATGCACGTCCTTTTCTCTCATAGAATAGTATGTTTACGAATTCATGTCTATACCTCCCATAATATAATGGGTCAATAAAACATTCCATAGTCCTATAATTTTTTATCATGAGATATATAACTTCACCCAACGAATTATAGATAAATATAGGACCCCTCCATTTTCATTTTTATTATCTATATTTATTGTTTCCATTTAAATAATTCATATTTAATATCATAATGAATCCTTGAAATATAAATTAACCTCTTATGATTTCATAATGGAATCATATAAAATGAAATCGAGTATTCGATTAAAGGAGTCAAAAAATATAATAAACCAAATGGAGTATATTAAAAGTGCATTTTGATTGTAATTCATAAAATATGACTCCAAATAATATATATCAATATTATATAAATGTTTAATAAAATAAAATTAATAAAAAAATATTTAAATTTATAAGAAAACATTTTCAGAAATAATGATGTTAGAGACCACATTCAAAAGTTATCTTCTTGAAGTTAAAATAAGAAATTTACCATAATTTTATATAAATAAATGAAAATAGAACATTAAATAACTTTAATTTTATGAATTTATTGATAATAAAACCCATAGGTTATTTTTTACACAAGAGTAATGAAATATATGAATATGGTATATATCCCAATGAATAAAAATTGTGATGATAAATCCCCTCACATTACTCATGGATTCCATGAGTGATCTTTAGACTCCTGTATACTACACAAAACCCTGTAAATAAATTATTTTATAATGTTATTCATTTATATATATTTTTCTACTCATTTACTACAATTATTTATATGATATTTTTTGTTATTTATTGTTTGTTTTTAACATTGAATTCTATAAATTTTGATTGTTTTTAACATGATTTATAATTTTTATATCGATTTGTAGTGATAAAAAATGAAATAAATCATCCCAAGAAGGATGTAGTCTACATGTGTGCACTATTTCCCCTAGAATGTGTGTTCTAGTTAGCAATTACTACATCCATATGGTTTCAATCAAATTTATTTATCGATCATAAAACACCTAACGGTTATGTACCCAAAGGGACCAGCTTTTAAATGAATGTGTTCGTTAGGTTATTGGACCTCTGATACATAAAAACTCACATTTTCCTAGAGTTGGGAGGTCGTGCTCATCACAGTTTTTGGAGGGAATTATTACCCTCTCCAGGACTCCCATATTGATTTAAGATATGATCATCAATCCTAATTAATCATTGAAGAATAATTTAGGTTACCCTAGAAATTTTCAATCAATTATTAGCATGTATGAAAATTCAATTCATATATATGTATTTGAGGATCTTCATTAATAATGATATCTATATATATTAGCAGTTCTCCATCAATGGTATCCTATTTCACAGTACTTTGAAATTATTTGATCATTTTTATGAAAATGTCTATTTTGAATCCACTAAACATGGTACTTTGGTATTTATCATCATGCATATAGATGAATGTTTTTTTGTATTGTGGTCTTACCCTTATATGGGATAAATTTATATCCTCATTAAAGGAATCAAAACCCTTGTAGTTTGGTTCCAAAAAAAGGGTCACATAATAACTTTTAAGTGAATGTTATAAGTACCTAATCATATGGTTTAATTTCATGTGGTGAGGAAATTTTGGATGAAGGTTCATATTCAAAGATCGATGTTGGATTTTTGCCTAAGTGGCCGAAGGAACCTTGAAATGTTATAAGTTTCCATATTGGATTATACACTCCTGGGAATGTGGCTTTAAAAGAATAGTATTGATATGGATTTTTGGTTTTGACCATGACGGAGACTTCTTGTGTATCCCACATGGATGTGAATCAAATCTCACATAGTTCAAAATGTCTTTCAGGTGATTATATTCCTATTAGAGAAATGTTTTGGGTATTAATCTTAAAGAGGATTCCTATGTCATAGGATTCGCGAGAGATGTCTTAAGTCTTTGAGACTCAAGGGGGGTTGAGTTCGGGAATTATTCCTAAAGTGGATGCCCAAACAATGGGAATTAGTGTTGGACACCTAAGGATGATGTCCATTGAGATCAGGACCTAGGTGAAGGCTTCATACATATCCTAATTAATTTGGGGATCATAGTTCTCATTGTTCAAGATAATAGGTGGATTGTGGGTATGGTGTGATCATCACAAATCTCTAAGACCATGTGGGTCATGCTCAGTGATAGAAACAATAGGATGTAAAGTAATTGACAAACCAAACACTTTCATGTATGATGCTGGAAGAGTTAGGTCTAATGGAGATAGATTCTAGGGTGAATGCTGATGATGGTGTAGATAAATAAACCCTTTAATTAAAATTATGGTGAAGGTCATTAGGTCCCATATTAAAGTATTGGGGCTTAATCCATGAGTGATTCAAAATAATGGGTTATGTAGTCAAAGGAGGATATCATTCCCTTCAAAAGGAAAAATCTATTGCAATCCTCACTCTTCTGATTGGGGAACTAAGGCTCCAGATCTAAGAGATGTGGAGGGGAATATTTATTCCAATCCCAAGAATGAAATATTGGGACCTCCCAAACATTTTCCCTTGGGTATGGTTCTATGTGGCCATGGATATACAGATCCATAAACACCAAAAATATCCCTACACTATGGTATGACATGTGTGGAAACACCTGACCATAGATATCCAAATCCATGTTAGATACATGCTGATGTGCATTTCCGAATGGTTTTATAAATTAACAGGTCTTGGAGGAGGCTCAACATGGGCCCCTTCAGATAAAGAATCCTAGGAAGGGGAGGCCCTTCCATTGGTGGCCTAAAAGAGACTATCATGGCTGGCTCATGTAGGTGGTCTTCAGTGGTATGCCAGATAGGTATATTGCATTGGTGTACCACGCAGGTCCAAGGTGGAACTGAACAAATACATAACATGGGAAGGGTAATGATTTGAGAGATTGATTTAACTTTGGAAATGGAATATAGGGATAAAAAAACATGGGTGAGGTTTTAATGAAATCTCCATGGGTACCCCTTGATGTCTTTATAAGTACCCCGCACATGTCATTTCATAAGGAAAAGATCTTGCATATATGAAATATTCTTGTGGTAGGAGGGTAATTAATCAGATGTTTTTTATATAAAACTATAAAATTACCATTACCATTCATATCGCATAAAATTATTTATTTAATCATGTTTTGAGAGAGACACCTTAGAAAATTTGGGGGACCTAAGTGAAGAAGATACACAATTTTAAATTAGGGAGTTTATCCAAATTTATTAGTCTTTAAAATGGGGAGCCCATCAGTCCTATTTATAGGTAAGGATGAGACCTGGTTGAATGGGTTATGTACATAAAGGACTTCAGTGTAGCTCAACATCATAGCTCTTCATCATAGGGATGAAAAAAGTAAACATCCACTTAGTCTTGCAGTGTAGGTCCTCAGTATAGGGGGCTCGCATTGGATTTCATGAGCAGGACTTATACTTTCCTCTTGATGCATAAGTGGTACGTTTCATTTCCTATTCCTTTATGCTAAAATAGAAGTGGCTACATTGATGTTATTATACACATGTAAGCACTTTAGATCCATTTAACTATATTTCTTTACTTATATTAATTTTTTTTGATACTTTAAGATACCCAATGTGATGCCTCATAATCATGTTTCCTTACTATATTAAAAATAGAGCTTCAACAAAAAAAATAGGATTTTTTTGATTTATAAATAATATAATGAAGGAAGAAATTGATTTTTATTTACAAAAAGTATTCCCCTTTTAAATATAATATTTATCTATTCAATATGATTTTAAAACCAACCATGTAAGGTGTTTTTGAAAAATGTGTTGCAGTACTACATTGAGGGGATAATCTTCTTGTATGTATGAATAATGTTTTCATATCTATATTTAAAGGGGAAGGGTAGATAATTTTTATTATATTAACATATTAACATTGATATTTATTATTAATATGAATTAAATTATCTCAAAATTGGTAATATACATTTAGAGACGTAATATAGTGAAGGAAAAAAATATAATAAGTGATTAGTACTTATATTGAGAATTTGAACCTTCTCTTGGAGGACCTCTTTGAAATGGATTATTTTGGAATTTCACATCAATAAAGAGTCTAAAAAATTCTATAGGGATCTAGGTGATGTATAATTGGATGAGGATAATGTAATATTAATATTTTTAGAGTGTATATAAGGTGGTGGGTGATGTCTTATTTTATAATGAGGGGTATGAAATTTTTTAAATAATATAAAATTTAATGTAACTATTAATGGAATTTGACTATTAAATTTTAAAATAATTGGGGGTTTTTTGTTTTAATTTGTTTAGAAAAACCTTTTAACAGAGATTTTGATATAAGATTTGATATATTTTTGGCCATTTCTCCTTAGTGTTTTCTTTACAATAATTTAATTATGTCAAAAAAAATTTGACCTTGCTAATTTATATTAATGATATATTATTAAAATAATCATACTATATATCATTAACATGAAGATTTAAAATATGAAAAAAATTTCAAATAAAATTTTCTATAGTGAGAGATATTGATTTAATGTTATTTTATATAAGGTGCAAAAACTATTTTTTTTTATAAAATTGTATTTTCAAGGATAAAATAATATTTATAATAAAATTATCAATTATTTTATTTTTAATAGAACTTAATGGTTTATTAATAAAAATGTAAGAGTCATATGGATTTTAATGAAACACTGACCTAAAATACCAGGAGTGAAAATTAAATTAATTGAAATGACCAAAAATAGTTTTTACTAGAATAAATTATTACACGAGTTCCAAAATTTTAAACATTGGCCTCTAATTTTAACATAATATTTTTCAATGTATAATTTTACTTTTAAAATACATAGTTTTCAAAGATGTTGGTTTCATAATTTTTATTTTATTGTTATATCAAAATGATGTCATAAAAGTCATAATATTTATAAATACAATGCTTCACACTATTCACAAAAAATCAATCTTATCAAAAAAATCAAAAAATAACCATAAGATAATTTTATATTAGGTCTAAAAAAATACATAAATAATATAAAAATAATTTTTAAAATATCATTATTCTATTCTAAAAAAAACATAATTCATATAGAAATGATATTGTTTTTGTTGGTTAACTATCCTTAAAATTAATTAACAATTAAAAATATTAAATCCTATTAATTTGTGATTATAAATTATTTTTTATTTATTTTTTCAAACATTTAGTATTATTTTGAATCATTCAGGAAAAAATTTATAATTTTGTAGGATAAAAAATAAAAAATATATAAGAATAGAATTTTTTTAAAAAATAGGCCTTTTAAAAATAAATGATTATAATCTGAACCTATAAAAAATAATTATTTAGGTTATAAAAATTAAATTTGTTAAAAAAAATTGTATTAGAAAACATAAAATTATCTTATAATAATAATAAAAATAATATGTTTCTAATTATAACAATGAATGATATTTTTTATACTTACATGATGTATTAATTTTTTTAAAAATTATCATAATGATATTTCACTTATTATTTTTATGATTTAACAATGTATTGTATTAAATTTTATAATATAATATAGTTTTCATATGTTTTTTTCATGCAATTTATTATTAAGAAGATTTTATTTTTTGAACTAAAATTAATAAAAAAATATGAGGGTATTAAATTACACAACACATAAATTGATTTCTTTATCTTAATTGTAATATTCAGTCACTAATAAAATTTTATGATGGTATCCATAAGATATAAAAACAATATATATAATTCTTTAGGTTATATAATCAAAAAAATTATATGTATTAAAATTAAACAACTATTTTCAATCATAATAGGCATATATAACAAATTTTCTATTATCACATAACATCAAAAAAATTTCTAATTTGTTGGTTATCAGAGTCTCTAGGTATATACCATTCAAAAAATAATTTAAATGATTCAATTTTAACAAAAAATGGAAAAAATGATAATAAACATTAAAATAAAAATAAATTATCAATTTAATTTGAAAACTCATTATAGATATAATTTTATTTAAAACACTTTAATTTCAACCTTTGAATTCTTAATTTCAACTATCATATAATTAAATGAACCTATAACTCTTTTAGTCTATCAATCATAGTCTATGTTTATTTTTCTATTTGGTACTCTAATGTGACTAGTATTATATTACATCACAAAATTCTTTTTTAATCCTTCATAATTGTATGAATGTTGAATGTTAATCACTAAACCATATAACCTTGTTTTTCATATTAGGAGTGTAGTTTGGCACACTTTTTAGGCATAAATTTAATATCAGTTAAATTGTGACCAATTTTATTTTGTGTTAATTCCTCTAGATGCATCGTTTCTAGAGTTCGGTTTTACTTATCTATATCAAGAAAACAATTTCATTTCTAGGAGCTCACATAATCAATAGTATAGTAATATTTAAATATGGTATCATATATGTAGAATTTTAAATACTTTGTATAACATATTTATCTTATCCTTATCCCAAGAAATAAAAAAAACTTGAAAAATAACTAAACCTTGTTATGATACCAACTAAGGTGCAAAAGACCCACTGTCCAAGACTTGGTGCTAATAAAACATATTTACTCTCCATATTTTATACTGTTGGTTGGAGTAGATTACTCAACAGGGGAGGGTGAATTGAGTAACTATAAAGATTTATATAAAAGTTATATCTAAAATGTTTTCCCCAAAGATTAAATAAAACCTAGTTAATCAAGGTTATATTGTAATAAGAGTTTGAATGCAAAGTAACATCTTCGAAAATTGATTAATTCTCAATAATCTTAATTTATGTTGTTAATATTACTTTTGAACTTATTCTACTAAGACAAGCCATTTATAACTTCTTTCCAAGACTAACTATAAAGGTGAAATTAGTGATTTCTGAATTATATAGTAATGAAATAAAGAAGATAAGGCTAATTTAAGCTGCACAATGGATTTGAAACAAGTGGTTCAGTCTAAAGCCAAGACCTACTCTAATTTACTTGGTGATCACCTGCCACAAAGAATTTTATATAAATAAACTTTTATCCACACCTTGGATCGGGGATAACAACCGTACACTGATAGTACATGTCACATAGGGACCTCTTCCACTGTTTTCGTGGATATAAATAACCTGGCCACATAGGGACCTCTTCCATAGTATTTAGATGGTATCCACAAGTAAATAAAGGTTTGTGTAAGGATAACTTATATCATTTAGTTTAATAAAGAAGACATATTGTTTTATTCTATAGGTTCAAACACTTCTCTAAAGGTAATATGTATATACACAACTAAGCAGAAATATGGAGATGTTTTTAGATGTGCTCTGAGTGTTATTCTTTGCTGGTCTGGACTTCTTGAGATGAAGCAGATGAAAATCTCGAGTCATCATTAGTAAAATAGAGTTTCGCGATTCAGCTTGTGTTCTTCATACAGTTTAACAATGCGAATATGTTCTCTGGATTCTAGTGTACTTCATGTTTTCTTTAGTAGAGTTGGGATGCATTCATGTGACAATCCTTCGTTTTCAAATTCTCTCAGGGTTCTTTGTTATTGTGCTCACAACCTTGTTATTCGTTTAGGATTTCAAATCTTGATTCTTGTCCACGGTTTGCTTTTTCTTGGAATGGTTGTGTTGGAGCTGACAGGTTGCATGGATAACACACCTTGTACCTCGTATTGTTATATAATATATATATATAAGGAAACATTAATTATGTTAGTGAATTTAAAATCTGTCAATGTTACTGTTAGAGATTAAATTTAATAACGACAAAATAGTTTAAGAAAAGGTGTCACAGTGAGTCATGGAAAAAATGTATCCTTCACAAGGTGTCTAGATTGATCATGGTGTCTTGGGGTCACAATGTCTTGCAGTTACGGTGATTCGTGGTCACGATATCTTTTTCATGGAATCTTGTTCACAGTGTCTCATGGTCACAGTGTCTTGCAGTCACGATGTCTTTTTCACGGTTTCTTGTTACCGATGTCTACTTCGTGGTGTCTCCTTCACGGTGTCTGATTCTTCACAGTGTCCTGTTCATAGTGTCATCTTCAGGGTGTCAGAAATATATCACCAGTAGCAAACTTACGGTGTTTCAGACTTTTCAATGTAACTGTATTCAGACATAAGCAATGATGATAATAGAATGGATTAGACTTAAGCATTTGTCAAAGTATGTGTTTTGAGAGTAGATAAAAGATAGTATAGAGTATGTAAAGTTAATGTAGAGAAATTAAAATCTTTAATGTCTCTTCTTAATGAATGAGACTATATACCAAAAAATACACATGAATACACAAGATTGTGATATAATTGACTGGAGTTAACTAGGTTTAATAGGTTTTTTTATAATTAAAAAATGATTAATACATGGGAAGTACAAAAATATCCACCTTTTGATGATCACAAATCATGTAATGTTAAATTGTATATTGAATTCAACTATATTGATAAATGGATAACATAAGGAAATTTCTACCTCTTTTTGTATTATCTAAAAGATAGAATAAGAGAGGTCAAAAGTTCACATTCCATTTATAGAACCTATGGTATTGTAAAAAACAACAGAGAAATACTAAAGAAATATCATTCCTATCAAAAAGGAGTAATCAATGTTTTTCTTCAGGGGATATTCTTCTTTTTTCCTTTAGCAGTAGTGGTAGAAGATGAATCCATTGGGACAGAGGTCGAGGTATAAGAAGGGAGTGAGGTGGTTGATAAAGAGGTTAAAGGAAGGCCTTCAATGACTGGTGGAGCCAAAGTAGGAGTAGTAGAAGGTCTAGGAAGTTGTTGATTGAGAATCACATGCCTGGTATGACTCAAGGCTTGGATGATACACATAGTAGTGGAGGATAGAGTAGAAGAGAAGTTAGGAATCCCAGGTCTTAGAGGGGAAGCCACTTGAGCAAAAATGGTTTTAATTTGGGCATGAAGACAGGGCCTCAGTAGTTTGATGTAATCTGTAATGATATCTCCACCATAATACATGGATTTCTCAAAATCATCCTTATTCTCCATAAAATTGTCTAACAATCAAGTAAACTCTATGAGCTTTTTAGACTTGTGTCTTGAAATATTGTGTAACATGAGGAATCCATTGATTTTTTACAAGATACTTGAAATTATTTTTCATATCAGCCTTGGGGAAGGTTCTTGTTGAAGATGAAATCCACTTTCGTGACAATCTCTTGCTGAGAATCATTAGAAATATTTTAGTGGATTTGGACTAGGTCAAGAACTCTACCACTATTCTTGAAAACGTCAGATAGGGAAGCCATATTGAAACCACTGACTACATTATGAAGATCTTCTTTGACTACAGTTCTAAGCAGATTTCTGTATAAAGAGGGTTAAAAGGATTGACCAGATGCTTTAGAGGCATTGACAGATGTGGTCAGATACTTGAGTTGATTCAACAACTTTTTAAGATAGCTGGTATACTCATCAGTGATTTTATATTGATTGACAACAAGCTCTCTCATTTCCTTCACAATCTATTTGTTCCTTTCAGTGACTTCTTCATCTAAGGAAGCTAGATAAGGTGGAATCTGAGACAGAAAATCCTGTGGGATTTGGGGAACCACAGGTTCTTTATCAGGATAAACATGATCTGATATCGAATGTAGCTCTCTCTACATGTCTTCAACCATACTTCATAGGGTCTTCAATTCATTACTGAGCGTCTTATTTTCAACTCTTACTTCCTGAATCTCAAGAAGAATTTTAGGATATATTTTCCAAATAACATTCTCCAATAATATTGAGGCATCTCTCTCACATAAATTGGACATAGGAATAGGTTGGGTATTTATGAGTTTCTCAACTCCATATAAGAGGGTAGCACTAAATTACTTCAGATAATCCTAAATCACAAAATATTATTATTCAAATAAAGGTTCAAGAATAGGGACTGGTATATACTTAGGTTACTTCTCAGGTGCAATATTAGAGACTGATTTCAAATAGAATATAGAGGAACTATCAAGGCCAGTTGCTAAAACCTGCTGAGAGTCATCCACATCATATAAATGGAGAACTTATACTGAGTTTCAACAGCACATGACTCAGTCAGATGTGAATATTCTATAGGCTCGAGATTTGGGGTTTGCTCCCCCTCAACAGGCGAATCCTTCTCAGGACTGAGAATCTTAGGATCTTGATCTAATTCCATAGACTCGGCTCTAAATTCCCCAATCATTTCATTTCTAGCCAGCTACAAATATACTCCATCCATTCTTCATCTGAAGGGATCATTTCAGGAATAGATTGTTAGACAGGGTGTCCCTCAATATTTTTTTCCTGCATAACAGGTAGCTCTTCCACTATAGGTTCTTCCATGGCATTCTTTTCATATTCATTAGAAACTGATTTTGTTTCAGCCTCAGGTTGAGTTTCCAAATTAATAGCTTCTTTATGAGCAGGGACATCTTTTCAAGAACATCATGTGGAACAATAGTCATGTCTTCCATATCAAAAACACCTTCCCTAGGTGGCACTTCAGCTACCACCTTCTCTTCATCATGATACTCAACAATCTCATATAGTTCCACACCAGGATCAGTACTATCTCTTGGTTTTGAGGGATAATCCACATTATTTAATTTCTCATAAACACTATCATTGTCTTCCACCCATTCCTTTTTCTATAGATTCCCCGTTTATTTTCCTCCTATTTATGGTTACTTTTGAACAGAGGTACTCAAAATCCTTTATAACTTCTTCATTTTGTCCAACCAATCCTTTTACATACAGTATGGCTGAGATAAGACGATAGTAAAACATGGAAGTTGAATTGGATGTGGCATTGAACAGGTCACACATATTTTGAATGATATACCTGAAAAGGTTGATCTAAAGCCAAATTTTCAGAATTTGGATCAGAAACACATCTTGATATTTCAAAATTTCTCAATCACCTTTTCTGGGGATAAACAGATTCTGAATCAACCAGAATAGGAGATTTGATTATCCATCTAGTTCAGTAGCAATGGCCTTCCTCTTGGACCCATTTCCACGGATGTGGATTTGACCAGCTCACAGATTCCTTCATGAGGTATCCTAAGGCATGTATCCCATAACCTCTATGAGAATGAGAATCTATGGCCATTGACCGAGCTTCTTAAGACATTACTATCACCAGAAACAAAATAGAACTGTATGTATTGGTAAAATTGAGCCACTAACTTAGGGTGGATGAGTTTATCATCCTTCTAGAACCACTCTAAAAAGCCTTTTTGTTCTAACTCATTAAATAAATTAGACTTAATAGACAGAAGACATTTGTGGAAAATCTCTTTCTCAGGTACAACAATGCGGTTTACCAGATTCAGATTTAATGGTCCTTTGGGTGCTAGCTTATGTGCAATGTTCTTATTCATTAAGCTACACTTCTTAGGTGTCGATGATGAAGGACGTTTCAACCATGGAATTATCTGAAGGTTGAAGAGAGAGAATGGTTTTAGGGATGAATAAGGGTTGGAAATGAGTTAGTAGAAAAAACCGTGAGTGAAAACCGAGTGATACTTTCTTTATTTTATCATTTAGGAATACGAAGCGTCGCAAAAATAAAAACGTGGAAAAATAATGAAGGGAAAATAATAATTACCACAATACAGGTTTTTAGAAAAAAAAATTTATAAAGAATTTATACGGTGAGATTGTGTCTGGTCATTATGGTGAGACAGTAAATGCAGGTTACAGTGGGACAGTAAACGAGCTTCACGGTGAGACAGCGAACAAACTTCTCAGTGTGAATTACGGTGAGACAGTAACTGTGAGATAGTAATAACAAAATACTAACTGAGAGACCTTAAACATGAAATAGTACGATTTAAAATAGTAGGACATGAAATAGTAAAATGTAATATATCTATTTGAGATTTATCATTCCAAGTACATGTATGATGTGGTCTATTCTAACATAATTTAATGGTTTGGTGAAGATATTAGTAGGATGACATTCTGTACCAATGAATTCCAAAGTGATATCAGCTTTTTGATATTGATCTCTCAAAGAGTGATGAATTACATCAATGTGCTTAGTACTAGAATGAGAACCAAGATTTTTTGAGATGTTAATATCACTTATGTTATCGCAATTTTTATTTACTTGTCTAAATTGATATCCATAATCTATTAATGTGTGTTTCATCCACAAAATTTGTGCACAAAAAATGCCAAGAGCTATATATTCAGCTTTTGCAGTAGATAATGCAACATAATTTTGTTTCTTACTACACCATGATACTATTGACTTGCCTAAATGGTGACATGTTCCATAAGCGATTTTCATATCTAACTTATAGCCACTGAAGTCAGTATTATAATAACTAATTAATTCAAAGGATTTTCCTATAGGATAAAATAGTCATAGATTGGGTGTATGCTTGAGGTATTTGAAAATTCTCTTTACAACAATTAAATGAGATTTCATTGGATTTGCTTGTTAATGAGCACACATACACACACTAAACATAATTTCTGGACGACTAGAAATTAAGTAGAGTAAACTTCTAATCATTCCTCTATAAGTGGTTTGATGAATAGATTTTCCATCATCATCATGATCTGAATAACATGTGGTACTCATGGGATTGTCACTTCTTCTAGTGTTATCCCATCCAAAACGTTTTAGAAGATATCTAGTATATTTACATTGAGTTAAAATATTTCCATCATTATTTTGAATGATTTGAAATCATCGAAAGAATTTTAGTTCAACCATTGAACTCATTTCAAATTCATTGTGAATCATTTAATAAAAATTAACACATAAAGAATTATTTGAAGAACCAAAAATAGTATCATCTACATATATTTGAACAACTAAAACATCATTATAAATTTTTTTATAAAAATTTTATGATCAACTATTCCTTTTGTAAAACCTTTGGAAATAATAAAAGTACTCAATCTATCATACCAAGGTCTTGGAGGTTTCTTTAAACCATATAAATCATTCGATGGTTAAAAAATATGATTTTGAATATGGGGTGATTGAAAATCCAGGGGGTTGTTCATCAAAAACATCATTAGCTATATACCCATTTTAGAATGCACTCTTAACATCCATTTGATATAGTTTGAAATTTAGATGTGCAACATGTGTAAGAATGATCCTGATGGCTTTATGTTTGGCTACTGGTTCAATGGTCTCCTCATGGTCAAATAATTCTTCTTTACTATATCCTTGTGCAGCTAATCTAGTCTTGTTTCTAGCTATGTTATCAAAATTATCAACCTTATATTAAAACACCCATTTAGTGACTTTTGTGAATGTGTCCTTGGGTATTTCAACATGTTTCCAAACATTGTTCCTTTCAAACTGATTATGTTCTTCTTGCATAGTCATCACCCAAAATTAATCATTGATAGCATAATTAATGTTTTTAGGTTCATGTAGTGACATGAAGACTTGATATTCAACCTAATCTCTAATAGAAGCACTAGTTTGAGTTCCTTTGTCTATGTCTCCTACAACATCATCTAAGGAATGTTTCTTAAGGGATCTAATAGTTCTAGAAAAATATGGACTACGGTTTCAGGTTCATCAATCGATTCATGTTCATTGTGACTTGATACTACAGAATTTATTGTGATGGAAGTTTTCATAGATTCATTCATAGAAGAATTTCAGGATTTTGAATTGATATTCAGATTTGATACATCATCCTCCAGATTCTCAAAGATGGTTTTAGGGTTATGTTGATCTATATCATCAAATTTAACATGAACATATTCTTCCATACATTTAGTTATTTTATTGAAGATTTTATAGGATTTACTAGACAGGATATATCCTAAAACTATACCTTCATCACTTTTGGATGAAAATTTGTCATGATTTAATTTGGTATTAAGAATATAGACTTTTAAACCAAAAATATTGAAGTAGCTAACCTTGGGTTTTCTATTAATCCATAATTAATAAGGAGTCATCTTAAGAATAGGTCTGATCAACTCTCTATTAATTATGTAGCACGATGAGTTGATAACTTCAGCCCAAAAATAAATAGGTTGGTCATATTCACTAAGAATTGTTCTAGGAATTTCTTGCAGGGTTCTATTTTATCTCTCCATAACTCCATTATGTTGAGGTGTTCTAGGTGCATAGAAATTATGTATATAACTATTTTGTGAGGAAAAGGATTCAAAATCAAACTTTTAAAACTCAAGGCCATGATCAATTCATTAGTATTTAAAAAAATTCTACTATGATTTTCTACAGACATGGCATATTTAGTAAAATAAGAGCAGGCATCACTTTTGTGAGACATAAAAAAGGTCAAAGTATATCTGAAAAAGTCATCTACAAGAACATAAATATAGTGCTTCCCATTTAAAATAGAAACTCTAGATGGTCCAAATAAATCCACGTCAACCAGTTCAAGAGGTTGAGAAGTTGACACTTAATTTATTGGGTTGATAGAAACTTTGTGTGGTTTTCCCTTTTGACTGGAATTACACACTTGGTCATTTAGAAACTCATGTTTAGGGAAGTCCTTAACTTGGATTTTTCTATTTATCTTTATAATGGAGTGAACATTACAGTGTTTAAGTCACCTATGATAGAGATATGATTCTTTATGAAATACACTTAATCATAAAGCAGTTCGAGAAGCTAAAGAATCTAAATTAACTGAATAAATATTTTCCTTTCATAATTCAGAAAATACTAATTCATCTTTATAATTAATGACATTACAAGAATCATTTTCAAATCTAACATAAAATTCATCATCAAATCATTGTGAGATACTAAGCAGATTATATTCAAAACCATAAAAATTGTACTTTAGATGTTAAAACTGAGTTAGAGTAACCGATTTGGCCGAGGAAAATAATCATTCCCTTGGCATGGTCACCAAATGTTACATGTCCTCCATATACTTTTATCAGGTTCTTGAATCATGAGTAGTATCCTGGGACTTTTTCAGGAGCTCTTTAAGCAGCTTTCCTCAGATGTGTTTGTCATAAAACACATATTGTCTTTGATAGCCTTTTCACCATATGATGTATCTCGGTCAATTGAAATGTCCTCAGAAGAACTCCATATTTCATTCATTGCCTTTTTATATATCATGTCCTTGTCCTCGTATTACTTTTTATACATGAGATCTGGACATTCAGCCTTGATATGTCTTTTGATATTACATTCATAGTAGACAATTTCATCAGTTTTTTCATTTTTTTCCATTCCTTCTTCCAGTTTCCTTTTCAGTAATATTTTCCCATGAAGTTAGGATTTCTAAAAATGTTCTTCTTTTTGTAAAATTGTTTGAATCTTCTAGCTAGTTGAGCAATCTCCTCATCATTTTCAGGTAATGATTGGTCACTAGTGGAGTATTCTACAGAAGACACTAGTTTCAATTTGTCTTTGTGCTCAGAGGTGGTGGTCTTGAAGGCACCTGATTACCTATTTGGTTCATCCTCATCTTCCTTATTGAATTTTATCTATTCTTAATACATCACCATTTTTCCATTGAGTAATTTTATACGTAGCATGTTTATGTCACATGATTCTCTAAAGGAGACAGATGTTCCCCTGCATCAACCAGGTAGACATCTAATAATTCTCATGATATGTTCCTTGACAGTGACTTCTCTTCCAAGAGAAATCATTGTGTTGAAAATATCATTGATCCTAAGATACATGTCAGAAATAGTCTCATTAGGTTTCATTTTAAATTAATCATATTTGATAGTATACATATTATGTATTATTATTTTACACTAGATGTTCCTTCATGTGAGACAGATAGTGTATCCCAAATTTCCTGGGCAGTTTTACAAATAGAAATTCTATTATACTCTTCATATCTTAAGGATTAGTATAAACCATTCATTTATTTTAAATTATTATTATTGGTAGTTTTGGTATGTTCATCCCATGTGATTCTATCAGTAGTATGAATATATTATTAATTTATAACGGATATCCAAATTTCAAAACTCATACTCCCTAAATGAATTTTAATTTTATTTTTACGTTGAGCATAGTTGGTTCCATAAAAGAATGCTGGTATGTTGGTTGCAACACCTTCGAATATATTAACCATAATAATGTATAACTTTAAAAGAGATATAAATTTAGAATTAATAGAAATTTTCAAATGTTTAAATTATAAGTAAAATAACAGTTGAATAAGATTACACAAAGTCCTAACAAACTTCCTCTGATACCAAATGTTGGTTGGAGTAGATTACTCAAGAGGGGAGGGGTGAATTGAGTAACTAAAAAAATTTCTATACAAATTATTTCTAAAAATATTTCCTCAATGATTAAATACAACCCAATTAATCAAGGTTATACTATTATAAGGGTTTTAATATTTAAGTAACTTCTTTGAATATTGATTAATTCTCAGTAATCTTAATTTGTGTTATTAATATTACTTTTGAAGTGATTCTACTAAGAAAAGTCAGTTATTACTTATTTCCTGGACTAACTATCAAAGTGAAATAAGTGATTTTTAAATTTTTAATAAAGTATTAAAATAGAGAAGACTAATATAAGCAACATAGATGATACGAGTCAGGTGGTTCAGTAACAAGCTGAGACCTACTCTACTCCACTTGGTGATCACCTACCACCAAGTAGTTTATATAAATAAACATTGATCCACACCCTGGATCGGGTTTAGCAATAGTACAATAACTGTCCAGGTCAAAAATGGACCTCTTCCACAGTTTTCTTTGGTATAAATAACCAGGCCCCACATGGTTCTCGTCCATAGTTTTCAGTGGGTATCCAAGAGAAAATAGTTATTTGAGTAAGGATATCTTATATCCTTCAGTTTAATGTAAGAGATAGAGTGCTTTGTTCTACAGGTACAAAATATATTCGAAAGGTAATAAATAGACACACAACAGAGCAGAAATATGGATATGGGTTTAGAAGTTCTCTAAGTGCATGTCTTTGCTACACTGAACATATTGAGATGAAGGAGATTCAGAACTCAAGACCTCGTTAGTAAAATAGAGTGTTGCGATTCAGCTTGTGTTCATCATGATTTTCGACAATGCGAAGATGTTCTCTGGATTCCAGTGTATTGCATATGTTCTTCTATAGTGTCGAGTTGCATGCTTGTGACAATCCTTCCTTTTGAAATTCTCTCAGTGTTCTTCGTTATTGTTCTCACAACCTGGTTTTGTATTTAGTATCACATTCCTTTATTCTTGGCCACTCTTCTCTTTTATCTTGGAATGCTTGTGTTGGAGCTGAAAGGATTCATGGATACCACAACTCATACCTCATACTATCAGATGATATATATACCAAGAATCATTAATTATGTCAGTGCATTTAAAATCTTCATATATTACCATTGAAGATTAAATGAAAAAATGACAAAATAATTTAAGAAACAGAGTCACAGTAAGTCATGGAAACAGTGTCTTCTTAACATGGTGTCTAGATTGATGATATTTTCTTATGTTCATGGTCTCTCACAGTCATGGCATTTCACAGTCACGATTTCTTGTTCATGACATCAACTTCATAGAGTCTCGTGCTCACAGTGTCTTGCGGTCATGATTTCTTGTTCACAGTGTCTTGTTCATGGTATCTGTTTCACGGTGTCTACTTCACGGTGTCTGATTCTTAATGGTGTCTTGTTCACGGTGTCTGCTTGACGGTGTCAGAAATACATAACTAGTAGTAGACTTATAGTGTCTCAGACTTTTCAAAGTAACAATATTCAGAATTAATAAATGATGAAAATATAATGGATTATTCACAATAATTTTTCAAATAAGGTATTATGAGAGTAGATCAAAGATATTATAACGTTTGTAAACTGAATGCAGAGAAAATAAAATATTGAATGAATCTTCTTAAAGAATGAGTCCACTTAAACAATAATACACATTAATACACATGATTGTGATATAACTGACATGATTTAACTATGTTTAATAGGATTTGTGATCATTAAAACATGATTAATACATGGGAAGTCCAACATATACCAACTATGTATATCAAAGATATAAATATATTTATTTTATATTATATATATGAATTAAAAATTACATCTCAAAAATAATTCAACACAAAAAAAATTTGTTTTTTAGTGCCATTTTGTAGTATCTAAATAGGAATATTATTTACAGTACATGACAATGTTTCCTTATTTTAACCATAGTAGAATGAATTATATGAATCTCATAATTTAAATTCATATTCATAACTTGGGGAATAGAGACATACATAATCATATCATTGGAAAATAAATAAAATAAAATATTCACCATCATTTCCTTAAGAGTTTAATCATATGCATGTGAGATAACAAGATTATTGGAGAAATATCAAATAAAAATAATACATGAAAAAATAATAGTTTTCCATTAGTTGTGATAGAAGGAAATATAATTTCAAATGAACAAGCATTTACTATTAAATAATAGTTAAGATAATATGATATTAAAAATAGCAATGGATCATAATCAAAATAATATGATGTACAACATTGAATTTCATGGAAATATAGAATAAAAAAATATAGTTCCCAAAAATGTGAGTATGAATCAAAATATATTGATTTAATAGTTTTCATCCCTTTCTAACATAACATATTTGTTCAGTAATTCATGCCCTCTTTTCCATAACATAGTGTGCTTAAAATTCATGACCATGTCTCCCATTATATAGTGTGTTTGGAATTCATGACTATATCTCTCAAAATTATTTGATACAATATCAAACCTTTAATATTCAATTTTAGGGATATATGGGACCCAAAATGACTCATATTGATAATAAATATCCATGTGTTCCATATACGATAAATCATATATCATATCATGAAGAATCCATGCAATAAGAATAGGCTTCATAACATTTCCATAATGTGTCGTATAAAATAAAATAAAGTGTAAGAACCTTGGATACCAGAAATTGAATCAACCAAAAATATTATTTTAAAATATCATTTATAGGTATTTGAATGAAACATAACTCAAAAATTTATAGTTATTTTATATTTAAACAAGAAAATAAATTATAAATAATAAAATAAGTTTTTATAAAAATTTAATTAACATTACTGAAAAAGATGAGTCATAAATAACATAAAAAAGATTCATTTGATATGTTGAAACAAGAAAATATTTCAAAAATATATTTTAAATAAATATTAATAAATGATCTTTTAAGAAATTCATAATTTTTTTCTCTATAGAAATATGGAGTTGAGGATATATTTTACAATCTTTATGGAAAATTCCTTTTCATAATTGTTTTAATGTAATTCCATTATTCAGTCCCACATTATGAAAATATTAATGAATAATCCAAATGAGAATTTTTTTTATAAAAAATTATAACAATAAATAAAAATTGTTTCAATTAAAATATTATAATATAGAACATTTCTAAGAAGAGTTAATATTAAAATTGTTGAAAAACTGATTATTAGGAGAGGATGAGAATTTTTCATAACATCATTATATTTTATGGAGAATAAAACACATAAGAGATGATATTTTTCATTTGAAAATATAATTCCCTAGAAATTAAAGAAGAAATTAAATGTAATGTCTTTATTAAATAGAGAAAGCAATCTAGTAAAACCATGGTTAAAGAGAAATAAATATGACTCATGAAAGAAAGATGTGTCACAAAAATCCATATAGACATTTGTAACTATTGAATAAAATGAAATAGAAATATATATATCATGGAATTGATGTTTAATACCATTTTAGTTCATGAATGTTATGAAAAAGGAACAATATAGGTTGTATAAATATTAAAACAAAATGGAAATATTGAATAAGTGTTGAATATGCTATATGTTTGAAAGAATAAAAATGGATATTAAATCCCCTACCTTTACTCTAAACGTCTAAAAAATTACTTTATCCTCTAGTACAATAAAAATTTTCATCATAATAAATTATTCTAAAAAATAATCATATTTATTACCTATTATACTCTATAATTGTAATCATTTATTATTCATTTATTGGTTATGTCCTAAACCAATATGGGGTTTTATCTAACCCAAAACCCAATCCGACCTGTGAAATGGCATAAAAGAATATTTTGATCACCATTGGTATGAAACTAGTGAATGGGTATCAACATCCGACATTTGGGAATTGTTTTACCGATGATAAAAAAGAATAAATATTTTCATAAAAAAATAAAACATCTCACCATGTTCGTTATCTATAACTAAAAGGGAGAGAAAAATATAAATTTAATCATTTTAAAATAGTAACGAAAAAATACCAAAATAGAGAGGGAATCAACTAGATAATAACTAAAATACCCCATGGATATAAAGGTTCATCACCCCCAATCCACCACCACCAATATCTTCATGAAAGAATGTCTAGATACCTGATCCACCACCACCACCACAGAATATCTTTTCTTTACCCATACAAAACATATCAAGGTCAACAAACACCCATGGGTATTTGTAGGGTGTGATAAAAGGCCTAGTATTATGACACTGTAAAGAAATTTACATTACATAACATTAAATGTCAAATATCATTAATGTATTAGGACCAAAATTGGATAATATTTAAAGAAAATATTTTATGGAAGGAATTTTACAAAAAAACATGGTTTGAAACTAAAATTAAGAAATGGTCCAGCATATTCTAATGGTGACATCCCCATCATAAGATAACCATGTTAATACCTTCACTAGTCGGACCATTATAATCGATTACCTTGCTGAAAAATGGAATATAAAACTTATCCCACCACATCCTTGTTCATGATCCATTGGAGGAGAACACAACCCCAGGATTACTGGTATCTAAATATCATAAGTGTTTAGGTAGTGTAGTAGCATGAATACTAATTTAAGAAATTGGACCTCAGGACTGATGATCCAATTAGTTTAATAGTCCTAGTCCACCAACCTAGATACGTAGGATTCCCATTGTGCACAAATTCCATTCCACTTGTAACATAGATACTCTCTTTCACATATCTACAAAAATAAACATGTGTTAAAATGGAAAACCATCATTTGGTTTCATAGAAAAAATATCTTTAAAATATATGTGCATAGTAATATAACTTGAAAATTTGATTTACACCACATAGTTGTTTTAGGGATCTCATTAGGTATTAAACATTAGGTACACACAAAATCCAATCATTTATTTTTAGAAAACCCTCATTCAACCCACACATTAAATCCATTTGAAATAAAATTTCACAGAACTCATAAAACCTATATAACCCATTAAAGAAAAATGATATAATGAAAAAATAATCAAAAAAAGATAAATCCTTGAACCACCGACCTCAAACATGAAAACATCAGGTATCTAGTAGAAAACAACAACTGCACTTCAAAAAGACACTTTAATGTCACGATAAAATCATAATCACCAATATTGAACTCAAAGAATCAACGTTAAACCATAATTATGGAATCCAAGATTCTATAGAGAGATTAACCCATTAAATAATAAGGAAATCAACAAGAGAAATAAGGAATGTGAAATTGAGGGACTTAATTGATGGTTTAGTGAATATATACAGAAAACCACCAAAAATTTAGATGTCCAAGGGAGAAAGGAAGAGAGGGAGAGGAATATAGGGTTGAAAATCTTAAATAGTGAATCAAATGGGTATAATTGGTGTTAAATTGGGGGAGCGAAGGAAGGTAATTATATATTTTTATTGACTTAGATAAGCTGCATGGTTTTTAAAATCATGCACAAACTGTTTAACCCTTTTTATCCAAGATGAATGATGCCACTCGATTTCCAATGGTAACCTGCACCCCTTTGTGGTATGTCATGTATCCTGGAATATTCCACAATCTAGGAACATGGTCTCTGTTAGGTTGGCCCAAAGATTCTACTCAAAGTGCACTAACTATGATCCACCTACTAATGGGTCCTAAAACTCTATTTTCATTAAAAACTATCAGGAAAGCAAAAACACCATAATATGAAGAAATTAAAATAGAATAATACCACTAAATAAAATTATTCATGTGAAAATTCCCCCAACTATAAAGTCTTTATATTCTCAGAATTTTATATTGAAGTAATAATAGAGAACAAAAATAAGTAATACTCCACATTCCAAGACTTCTGCTCCCATGAATCATGCACATCATCAATGCTTCTAAATAACCTGCACCAATGATTGTGTTTTTTTACAAATAAATTTATATTAGGAATAAAAAATCATTACTAGATAATAAAACATAGAAAAATAATATTCCAACTCCGAATAATCCCAATCTAGCACATGAGGTTGGTCTGAATTATACTTTTTCAATGATGAGACAAGAAAAAAATAATTAAGTGAAATGAAATGGGATTGAAATGATAATCTACATGAAATAATTCCCACTCTCATAGTAATCTCAAATGGTCCAAAAAACCTTAGAGTTAGCTCTCATTTCATACCAAGACGACAACAACCCAGAAAAGGTGACACTTTCAGAAAAAATCATGCACCCACTACAGATACATTGTCTTAGAACCACTTATCCCCATAAGACTTATGTCAGACCTACATTGTCAGTAGAAACTTTCAGATCAACTGAAAAATTTCATAAATATCTTCTATGAGACACAATTCCAATTACAATTTTTAGCCCACCTCTCCCCAAAAAATGGGAAACTGATAGAGCTGTCCATAATGCACATTAAAAGGATCCATCTTTATTGAGGATTAGTAACACATATTATAGAAAAAATTGACAAACCCAAAATGAGAATCCCATGATCCTCGAAAATTAAACACACAAGCTTAGATCATGTCATATAATAACTGATTCGACCACTCCATCTGACTATCTGTTTAAGGATTTTATGATATGCTCAATTTGACATTAGATCCAATTTAATATTGATAACCTTCACATAAATGTGAGTTAAAATGGGGATCCATGTATGAAATGATAGCCGATGGCGCACCATAGAGCCTCAATAACTTATAAATATATATCCAATGAAATTTATCCACAATGTCCAAGACCCTGATTGGAATGTAATCGGATGATTTGGTCAGGATATCAATCAATAACCATATTGAATTCCTCCCCGATGTTGTACGGGGTAATCAAATAATAAAATTCATAAGGACCTCATACCACATAACGGTTGTAATTGGAAGTTGTTGAAGTAAACCAAATGGCATATGGTTCTCTCCATTAACCAACTAACATGCATAAAACCTAGATATAAAGTTTTCTAATGTCTTATCATACCTAGCCCCCATAAATAATGACACACATCATAAATAAATCACTTTGGTAATAGGATGAATGACTGATTGGGACTGGTGGCTATCCAGCATCACCATCTTTCCCAATGTCAACATCACCACAAAGAGACCCCTAAAATAGAAAACCCTCTTAGGAGACAATTAAATACCACATGTTACCTCCCCAACATATAGGAACTGTATAGAATGCTGGAACAACTAATCACTTGAGATAAACTATATCATCAAATCCAAAAAGGGAATGTGTCAGTTGTACACTTTCTAAGAACACCACATCAATGTGATACTTTTTCTCAAGATTTATCTTATTCAAAATATAGATCAAGGTATATTCATCACTAGACTCTTTCAATGCATCCATTATAAAATTCCAACTCAATGAATTTTCTACCACACAACCCATTTTGGGGTATACATGATTTCAAAATCACATTACTAAAGTTATTAAAACCAAAAGTGCTAACCAAAATTAATATCCTTGTTGGTGAAAATGTAGGCCATGATATTAAGATCTTAGTAGAATAAAATTTATCCTTGAAGAGCAAATGACAGGATAACATTAAGGCATGGGTCATTTCTAATAATTCCGAGTGATTTTTCAGGAAATTATTTTCATGTAGTTTGAGTTGGAGGGAACCATACACCACCACATGCTCATCCTGCATTATCACACAGCCACAACCCACACTCGAGGCATCTACGTAGACTACATACCCCTTTAATGATTCATCCATGATAAAAATAGGGGTTGTGGTAAACATCCTTTTATGCTCCAAAAACGATACCTGACATTTCCGACTGTGCTCAAACGTCACCCCTTACAGGAGAGAACTATCATAGATAAATTAATAAGAGATAAATATATTTGAAACCACTTGTAGTACCAAAATAGGCCCAAAAATCTCAGGATGAAGAAATAAATTCTTCGTCTGTTCATAATAAATCCATAAACTGATCTTCTTGGGGTCTATCAAAACCCCTCATTCTGAGATCACATGGCCCAAAAACATCACCTCCTTGGTCTAGATGGTACACTTGGAAATCTTATAATTGAGAAGATGTGATCAAAGAATGTACAACATGATCCTCCAGGGTGGATAATGTTCTTCATTAGATCTATAGTAGACTAGAAAGTCATAAATAATTGCTACAATGATGTAATAGAGGTTATAATGGAACAACATATTAAAAAACACCATGAAAACATATCATGAATTCATCAACATGATGGGCATGGCCAGGTACTCAGAATGGTTGTACCTGCATCTGAAATTCGAATTAGGAAAAAGAACCTCTGAAACATCGACATGGTGATACCTAGATCACAAATCATTAATATGGTACTACCTCACCATTTTTGATGATAGAAAAGTTTGTTAATTCGAGGAAAGTATTATTTTTTCATCATTGTTAACTTAATTATCTTCTATTAATAGATGAAAAACCGATGAGATACATCAAACATATTCAATAATAGAAACTGGGAGACTGAAGGTGAGATTCATAGGCTAGTGAATCCATTGAATTCCAAGTAATCCAGATGTAACTTCAATTCCCTAAACTCAGTGGGGGCCATACAGTATGGGGTAAGAGATATCTACTGTCTCCCTGATTCCATATCAATAGTGAACTACACACACCAATTTGGGGGAATTCCTAAGAAGTAATCTGAAAACACCTCATTGAAATCATCCACCATGAGGGTAAATAAACTCAGGATTCCTCTATCATCATCCTATAATATGTGTGGTGAGATCTAAAAGGGACTACCCAAATCCAAATGTGGTGGACCAACATGCCCTAACAAAGAACCCCATTCACCTTGAAAAACTAGGTATTTCCATCAGGTTCCATGAAACATTCACATCAATGATAATACTCAACACGCACTTCAAAATGAACCAAAAAATCTAAACTGAGGATCATATTGAAGTGGTCTATTTCCAAAACTATGAAATCCCATTCTAGTTTGACTGCAATCATCTTGAGTGAAAAAGAAGGACATATGAAACCCTACTCTCTCTTTTTATCAATTTGCATCACCGACACCATTTCATAAGACATATGATTAGTTGGAAGCCTCAAAATATCCATAATCAATAGATTGATAATATAAATAGAGTCACCCATATAAAATAGAAAAAAACTATACGTTCTAGAGTAATAATTGTACATCGAACTGTCACAGATCCTACATCTGATTATTCTAGTGTCTAATCTAGACGATGAATATTCCTCATCTCATCCTGATCTATAGGTTGAAAACTAAAATTAGATTCTTCTTTATGTTTAATTTTACCTAATGAATATCTAAACCTACCAAAATGCTAGCCAAATCGGGAACCCAACATCATTTATGTTTCTGACGAGGTCCAAATTAGACTAGTCTGCAGATCCTTGACAACGGTTTTATAGGTGTAACACCCGGAAAAATAGCTACAAGTTCCCTATAATACAAAAATGATTGAATGGTATAGGTGGATATGGACATATACATCCATGTTTCTTCCCATAACACACTAATAGTGTAGAACTGATCCAAATTATAAAGACGCCAAATAATACGGTCGACCAGGATATCCTAAGCTACCAAATCCTACTTTTCCTACTTTTCCAACATTCTCTAATTCATAGATGAACATCCAATATAGTATCCAACTTTGGATGATTGTATAAGGGAAGTAGAATTCACACAACAATCGATCTCCACCATTATAGCGTAGTTAACAACCACGCCATAAGTCTTAAAATAAAATTAGAAGGCCAGATATTAAAATCCCAACTGCAACCCCATTTCAAATCACCATGCCTTGAGATGGTATTTGGAAACTACATATAGTGTGAACTAAACTAACTTATCAATTCATTTGGTATACTACAACCCTTTCTAATCCACTTGATAGAGATAAAAAAATCATAGGTCTTGTTGGAGGCCATAGTCCTTGGGAAATAATTTTCATTGAAGAAAAAATTTAAATCATTGCATCCTAACTAATAATGTTTAAAATCCTAAAACATGGTGTCCCATCACCTCTAATTGAGAAAATCAAGTAAGAATAAAATAATATTCCGTTTTATTGTCTCTGGAGTTTCAAAAAACCCAAGGATCCTCTCTGTCTATTATAGCCAATATTTTTCTTCTTGGGGATCCTTACATCCCCTAAAATAAGGATGATTTTTCTTGATGAACTCATGATATGTTTCATTTTATAGGACCTAGTTCAACATACCAAACATGAAAATGGTCATATCCTTCTCCATAATACATATCTTTGATAGCCCATTCCATGACATCCCCTAGTTTCTTTTCAACTGGTGAGTGAAAAATCACTCAAGCCTCTTCCCAAGTTTTCAAAATAATTCATTGTGGAGGAATCTAAAAACATCATGACAAATCATAAGGAAACGAGATCGATAAACATTCTTAAAATTTCAAAATAATAATATATACTAATAGACACTTCAATATATAAAAAATAATATCTATTTTAATAACAATATAAACCACTTCACCCACATCTAATGTAGATTGACAATATGTAGGTTGTATGTCTCACCTGGTAGAGCATTAGAACCAAATCCCAATTCCCCATGGCAACTCAATGCATGTGATGAGTTGTGTTGGCCAGAAACATCACTCACAATAGTTACCTCAATCCATGACATAACTAAATCCTACCTATCTAAACTCTCCAAAATAAAATGACTTGAAGAAAGAGAGAAAACATCTCTAATATCTATTTTTCAGGAAGAATCCATCCAATTTGACACTTCAACAATCCCGTGACATGGACTGAAGGGAATTCCTAATCCAAACGAACTAGAAATAGGACCCTAGGTATTGAAATAACACTTTTTGGATTGATTTCAGAGATAATAACAAACATCAACAATTCTCAAAATTAATTCATCAGACAAAGGTCAATATCCATAATAAAAAGGGAAACATCACATTCATGTGAAATATTTAAAACATTAACCAAATACCAAAATACTAAAATGGGTAAGCAAACAACTAGTAAAGAACCCAATTATATCATGAAACTAGAGGGATATCATGGTCAAGGCACCAATACCAACACCTACATGAGAAGAACACTAGTAACTATATACACCTTCACTTCCACTGAACATCATTCCTTTACCCGGGTCAAACATAACAAGGTCAACATACACACAAGGGTGTATGTAGGCTGTGTAAAAAATCCATGTAGAATACCACCCAAAATTTATTACATGACATAACATTACCAAAAAAAATCACGTGATTTTTTAAAGAAAGAAAGTATTAAAATTTTAACCAAAAAATCTTATGGAAATAATTATAAAGAAAAACATTATTTGAATGAAAAATGAATGTAAGATACATTGTATGCCGACAGTGTGCTCCACATCCCAAGATCACTGCAGGTAATACCTAAAGGCTCTAGAAATAGTGAAACTCAAGGAACCTCATACCTTTGTGAAACATGGTATACTAAGCATAAACCAAAGCATCATCATGCATGATCCAAAAGCGGGGTACACATCCCATTGTCCAGTGGTATCTAAACATCATCAACTATTATTTAATGTTATAGAATATAGTATGATATGTGAATCCATTTCTTGAACCCACGGACCCAACAATCATACTAGTCATATTAATTACATCTAGATACATAGGATTGCATTTCTGGTTAATTTTCATTTCAAATGTGTCATAGATCATCAATCTCACTTTTAGACACTATGAATTATGAGTACGCATGAAAAAAACTAATTTTCTTGATTTGGAAAAACAAATTTCAAATCCACAAACACATAAAATAAAATTTAAAACATGTTCCCCCCACTAACATGTTTTATGGAACACATTATATGGCATAACACAGAAGAAAGAAAAATTAAAATATAATAATTATTAAATCCCTCATTCAAACAAAACAAAACATGAAACCATTTGAAATCATAGTTATCACCACTCAAAAAACCAATATAACACATTATCAAATAAATAAAATCATTCAAAAATAATCTATTAATGCTAATGCTTGATTCCACCTACCTCAATTTATAAAACATCCATAATCAAGTGTGAAACGACAATCACACCTCATAGGGACCCTGACGGAATAATCATACAATAAACACAAAGATTAAACTCAATTAACCATGGTTACACACAAATTTGAGCAAAAAATGCATAAGAAATTAATGAACACAAGAACGTATATGGAAGAACCCAATAGGAAGGGAGGAATGGGAAATGATGGTTTTTTTTTGTTCTTTCACAATATCCACACCAAAAAGATCCCAAATTTGGAGGTACAAGGGTTAATGGATGGGAGAGGGATGTGAATAGGGATTAAAATCTGAAAGGGTTATGAAATGTGTGTTATTGGGATTGATTTAGTTGGTGGAAGAAAGGTAATATTAAAATTTATAATAACCTCAACAAGATGCATGATTTTCCAAAATGACCAAAAACCATGAAACCCTCATTGAACAAGACGAACGTGGCAACACAATTCATTGGTGGAAGCTGAACAAACACATGATAGGTTATGTGTCCAGGATAGTTCCACTGTCCAAGGTGCATAGTCTCTATTGGGCTAGCATTGGGTTTCTTCAAATCACGTGCAAACTGTGTGCACTGGCCATCAGGTCCAAAAATTTCATTTTTCATAAAAAAATCCTGGAAATGTTTTGAGTCCATGAAATGAATGAAATAAAAAATATGAATACCACAAAATAAAATCATGTATGTGAGATGTTAGTTAATTTTTATTATAATAATCAGATGTTAGCAATTTGGATTATATAATTCATGCATTAAAATTTTTATGTTAATCCTTACATTTTGATAAAATATTCATCATTACTAGATTTTCCATGTTTCGATAATAGATAATTTATAATTATGTATAAATTTATAATTTCATTCCATCTTATTATTATTCAAAATTCATGAAGATAAAATTATTTATCATCTTTTTTACATTTTTTTGTATAAAAACTATTTACTAATAATGAGTTAAATATTAATATATACTTTTCATAACCATAATAATTCAATAAAAATAGTTTTTGTTAATTATATAATTTTTTTAATCATCTAATTAATTTTTTTATATAAATTAGAAATGTTGTTTCAGGAATGAGTTGGTATCCTTGTACACACCGAAGATGAATTTGGTTTTAATTAAACAAAAATAAAGTAGAAGTTGATTACTGTTTAGAAAAAATAATTTATTTATAAATATCATTTTTTTTCACTAAATAACCAATTATAAAACAAAACATAAGGAGAATTTGAAAATGAAATACGTCACTCTGTGGAGGTGGTAGTCTACACATACGCACAAATGAAATTCTGATTTTCTTAGGGAAAGAATAGTTAATTGTTATTAAATTAAAAATATAATATTTTTTATATTAAAAGTGGTTAATTAATTATATTAAGAATGGTTTGATAAATTTTGATGATAATTATAGAGAAAAAAAATTATTTAGAGTGATTACTACTCACATTGAGAATAAGAATCATTTATTCAAGGATCTCCTAAAATTGGAGGATTTAGGGTTTTCACAAGGATCAAGGGGTTGAAAAATGTGGGAAATGTTTATAGGTAAGTTATATTAGAAAATGTTCTAGTGGAAATCAAATTGTTCTCATATATATAAAGGGGTGGTAGAAGTCTCATCTTATAAGTGAGGGGAGTGACATTTTTATTTTAATGTTAATGTAAAACATACTATCAAAGAATGTGATTCATAATTTATAAAATAATCATGTTCATTTATGTATTAGGTTAACAATACTATAAAAAAAATTGGTTATATATTTTAATGAATTTTTGGAATTTTGTCCCTAATTTTAACTTTTAATATAAGTTACATTTAACATTCTATTCATTTTAACGTCGAAAATTAATTTTTATAGAAAAGGATAAAATTGATATAATTACCTAATTTAATAGTATAGATGTAACTTATATTTTTTTAATTCTGAATTTTTTAATATAATTTCATATATTTCATAAAAAACATTTCATCGGACATATGTATTTTTTAGAATAAATTTACGTTTAGAATAAAATTAAAAATGTTTTTTTCAAAAAATTAATTGATTTATTACTAAACAATAAGATTTATCTATATTCCAAATAAATCCAAAACAAAAACACAAAATCAATATATTTAATTAAAATAAAATTCAAAATACCATTAGCATTTTGATAATTTATTACTTGAGTTCAAAAAATGTAAATCGTTGGATTCTAATCAAAAAATAACTTTTTTTTAATCCATTAAATTTTAATAATAAAGAATTATTCAATGAATTTAATTGATAAATTTTATTTTAAGCTTATACACTAATGAATTCATAAATGTTACATCATATTTAAAAAATATACATTTTAGTATTCACCAAAAAATCAATATTTAACTTAAAACCTAAAATATTCACCATAATAAAATGTTGACTTGAAAAATCCCAAAAGAAATATATTTTATACATAAAATTTTCTTGTTATGATATATATAACTATTAAAAACATTATTTGGGAAAAAAAATTTATAAAAAATTATCTTTATAAATCATTAAACTTTATTAATCTAATTTCAAATTAATTTATTTTTAAAAATTAATCTGTATATATATTTTTCTATAATTAAATTTATTATCAAAATAATCCTTTAATAAATTTTAATTTTTAGATATAAAAATTATTATTATTCAAAAGAGGTTATTTTTTAACCCCAATGGATATTATTAACAATATAATGATAATTATTAATTATCATATATCAATTATTTTTCAAAGCATTGGTATTAGAACACAAAATATTATTCATGAAAGAAAGAATAATAATTTATATGGAATTTAAATAATTCATTTCTGTTATCGTTATTTTCTATGTGTAATTACACTTTTTTTTAATTATCCTAATGATATTTCACATTTCATATTCATGATGTATTAATGATGTTTTCATAACTTCTAAAAAATAACATTGTTCTTTTAATTTGTCTATTTCTTGTGATATAGGATATTAAAAATTTAATATATTATAATTGAAATTAATATCGAAATGTTGAGTAAAAAAATTTTACCCCCTGAAATAATTATTGTCCATTAAATTATAATTTTAACTCACTACTGAAAATGTCATTGGGTATCAATAGCATAGAAAAATATCATTGTTTTATTTTTGATGATTTATCAACCTCATAATGTTATTTAAGAGTTGAAAACACATATTTTTGAACAAGATATGCATGTATGGATTATATATGTTATTTTAACGATTTATTCAAAATATACTTCTGTAGATGGATATTTGAGTTTCAAGGGACATAACATTTAAAAATTCATTTTGATGCTTTTAGTTCAAACCAAATAAAAAAATAAAGATGATAATATCTAATAAAATCACAGTAAATGATAAACTGAATATTAAAAATCAATCCTAGGAAGTTTTATTCTATAAAATTATCTTTTAATGCAATGAGAAATTTGGTTTAATTATGATATAATTGGATCATCCTACAACTCCTTCAGTTTATCTGAGTTTCTATATATTCATATTTCTATTGGGTTCTCTAATGTGACAAATATAATATTATATCCTCATATTCCACATAAATACTTAATAATGACTCACAAATAAAATGTTACTTAACATAATATATCACCTCCATGTGTCAAACCATGCGTGAAATTAGTCCCAATTATCAAGCATGAAGTGAATATTTGGTTATTAATAAATATGTATTATCAATGTTATTACCTATATGTTGCATTATTCCAGATCTTGCATCTTCTTATTTGTATCCAAATAGGGATAACATTTTTAATAAACTATTCACTCTATATTTTACAATAATTTTAAAATGAAAAACTATATTTTGACTTATCCATAATATTTTCACCAATTTTGTAACACCCTAATCTTCCATTGTACGTTTCCCTTTGAATAATTTAATAGCTTGCTCTCTATGCAACTTCGAGGATCCAACACACCACGACCAATCAAACTAGTCATTATGTATAGTAATGACCACTTTTTAAAATTTTAATAAATTTAGTTTTTAAAATGGACTCCATTTTATGGATTAAGAATATCAAAATTACCTTATGGTTAATTTTTAATACCCTTATGAAAACATTCAATTTTTTATGAACAGTGAAAAATATTAAATTTTATTTTAAAAAAACTTTTTAAATTGAAATAATATATAGTGATAAATTTTAAATTTGATTAGTTTTTTAATTATAATTATATTAGTTTTTTATGAATCATTATAATTTAGTACATTTGATTTAATTTACATTTAAACAAGACATAAACTAGTGTCAATTTTTTTATTGTTATAATATCTAAAAAACACTCTTTTTGTTTTGACAATGAGAATTAATTTAATGCAATTTCGGCCACTTATGGGATTTGAATTTGGAAAAATTGATTCCATATGTGGAATTAGGGGTCCAAATTGTGTGAATAGGTATCTTTTATTTTTAGACATTGTGAATAATTACTTCAGTAAATATTTTATTTACCATGGTTAATGTTGTAAATCTGGTAATTAAAGGTAAAAATAATATTATAAAAATATTAAATTACCCTAAAATGTGATTTATTTCCATTGTTTGATACATGTATTACCCTTGGAATCCTTGGGTCTATTTTGGTACCCCATGGAGCCACTTGAGAGTGATAATGACACTTTATATTAATTAACTAAAGTAAACTAAAAAATGGCATAAACATATATGTTTTTGTCAAATAATTTTTACAAGGGCTTATATAAGTTATCATTTAGACTATAAATATTAATTTGAAATCTAAAGAAATTTCATACATAATAGTATTTTCTTTAGATATCAAATATATAAAATTATATATGACATAATAATGATGTAGTGTTTACCTCATTAAGGAATGATTAAAATAAATGAGATTATAAAAATTAAAACAATATTCAATACCTATCAAATTCAAATTGGTTGATTTTATTTCAAACATTAGTCATCTTTTTTTTTCTTTAATTTCCTTTGTACCTTTATATAATGAAAATTATTATATAATAAAATTATATTTTCAAATATTTTTAAAGATCCCTTCCTCCCCCTTATAAAAAGCCCTCACCTCTAACCCATTTCTCACAACTCTCAAGCCCCTTTCCTCATCCAAACTATGCCCAATTCATCCTAATACTTATGTATGTTTCTCTTATAATCCTTACACTAAACATAAGGCATTTCAAGGAATCATTTTGGTTCAATCCAAAGGGAGTTACACGATTTAAGTTTATCATCTCCTCTTAAGTCCTTTTCTTTTATTTTACTTCTCCAACCCCTTAAACTCTAATTATTACTTTCTTATATAAAAGAACCAGTAACCTAAATATTCATTATTATTTTTATGAGAATTATTTTAAATACAAATACTCACACTTCAATCTAATGGGTATAGAACATAATGTTTCTGTAGATGGCGAACTACTGCCTTAGGAAACATTGATTGTTAAATATTCTACTACCACATCTTATGGTGGCTATTAAAATTGAATGGTAATTATATATGATATTGAAGATATTTATTTTATCTATAATATTATATAATTCTCTTTTATATCATAACATTATTATATTCATGTTGTATATATAAGATAATTTCATTTGAGGATGTGCAGACTACCGCCCCACTCAAAGTGATATGACACGTTCATACCATATATGGAACATATAAAGGATGGTGCTAATGAACATATGTAATGTATATAAAGTTTTATATTATACTGTAATAATAATATACCTATGTATCATTTGGTATTGTTTTTGTTTAAAATAAAAAAATGAAATGGAAGTAGCGTTCATGCATACGTACATATTTCCGTCTCTACGAACGCGATGAGTTACATTCTCCATTATAACGATTCAAGAATACATTTAATTTGATTATTAAAAATAATATTTAAGAACATTATATCATTTTTGATACGAACCAAATACATCTTATCAATAAAAAACTTAACTTATGATACTACTAAAAATATTATTAACAAATCTATATTAAAATATCATATATGATATCATATTTATTTATATTGTTCATTTATTTTTTAATAACAATGATTAAAAAATTATTACAGAGGTTAACATACCCTTGACCAATGGAAAGTACAATGTAAGGGTTAATTTCACAATCTCTTTATTATCCAAGTTTGTTTTTACATATGTATCTAGTAGGGCCTCTTTATAATCAATATTCGTGTTTCTTAAAAATGTATTTCAAAAAAAAATTACTATTTAAAATACTAAGGGTATAATTTATTTATACATCTGTTTGAATTTTTATAAAATGGGATGAAAGGAATTTTCTGTCATTTTTCAAACAATATACTTTATGACATTTTTGACAAATTTATGTAAGAATGATTTTTTAAATTTTACGTAGGGTGCATTTATTATCCTACATTATAACACCTTTAAATATTACCTTACAATCTTATAAGAATATTTTCAAAATAAATTTATTATTTTATAATTACATGGATTGTAAATGATTTCTAAATAAAAAGAGATATTTCTCTCAAATAATTTTGATTTAATCTATGTCAACATAATTTAATTGGTTTTATACTTGTTTGAATTTTATTTATTAGGTTAAAAATAATCCTTATTATATTGAAGGTTTTGTGGTATGTTGGACTGTGGATGTGTTATTTTTATACCATTAATGGTTTATGGTTAACTTATTAACATTTCGTATTCTTGTTTTAATACGAATGTTAATGTTATGTATCAACATATTAATATGAGTAATGAAGTGGACTTAGTACATGAGGGGTAGAGCCCGTTATAGATCTTTAATGCATTGGTAGGTCTCAAGAGACAAATATATGTCTTGGCATAAGGCCTTGACAAAATATTATTTCTAAACATGGCACAAGACTTTGACTATGTCGTAATGATGTCCGACATTATGAATTCCATCATTATGAAATTGGCTATTAATATTTCATATAATTATTCACCTATTAGAATATCAATTTGAATAAGTAAATAGAATAATTCGATTTGTATTTTCCATTTTATGTTGATGATTATGTTAAAAATTCTTATGTTTTTGTCTTATTCATTCATTAAATGTTAATGCTTATTTATGAAAGGTTCCACTATATTCTTATCCTTACTGAGAATCTATGCTCACCCAATTGTATGTTTTATTTTTCCCATGATGTGAAGAAGTATTTTAGGGTCAACATGAAAGGATAGGCTTATTGATATAAGTGTTTTCAAATGGGACCAAATATTGATGATGATTTTATCTCATGATATAAGGTATAAAATATGTATGTATCTAGTACATCCAAAGCTACTAGAATAATTAATCTTTCAAGACATGATTCTTTATATCATGACAATGTTATGAAATAATCCACCGACTCTGGGTAACTAGGGTCAGGGAATTACAGTTGGTATTTGAGGAAGTTTAATATAAACCTTGGAAACTAGATTTAGATAAACTATGATTATATAACCTTACCCTAAGATATACTTTGATGATTAGTATAGAAAAACATCCTTGAATTTTGGTAATTTAGAGATTTTGTGTATTTTCCAAGAAATACATGTGCCTAGATACGAGTAGGTAGATGTGTCTCTGGAACATATGTACCTAGGAGTGAAAACTATGGAAATGTGTTTCAGGTTTGACCCTGTGGTATCCTGGTACATGACAATGTGCCTTTCTACACTGCTTTTTATGACACTCCAGGTGGATATGCTTAAGATAATTCATATTTTCATGAAATACCATGATGAATTATTTATTATTATATACCTCCTCAATGAAAACATTTTTATGATTATGGAATATATCCATAAACTTCTAAATTTATGCTAAGTGTTTAAATGTTTGGAATTATGTATTGTGATTCATAAACTAATCCAGTCTATTCCATTATTTAGAAATGTCACCTAGTAGAAGGAATAAGAACCATATCAATACACATAATTCATTTAGGGATTAAAATTATACTCAAGATAATTATTGTGGCGCTGGGGATTCAACTGGTGATGATCATCTTATCACCATACTCGGAAAAATCAGTTACGTTATGAGTAATAACTTTACCCATATGGAGGAACCTCATCCACAATGTGGAGAATGAATGATACAATGATTCATGAGGAAAAAACCAAAAAAATTAAATGGGACTACAAATCCATTTGTATATGAGCAATGGATTTTTTCCCTAGAGAAAATACTTCATTCTTTAGGGAGTAGCGAAAAGGAACTAGTTGTCATGGCAGTTTATCGCCTCATGGGAGATGCAGATCGATGGCGTTCATGAATTTAAAACACTAAGAAAGATAAAAAATTATCAAACATGGAATTAAGGGAGTTTGAATAACTCTTCCTAGAAAAATAATTTTTTTATGACCATCAAGCGGATATTGAAAGACAATTTCTGAATCTGAGGCAAAAAGAGGATGAGAATATTGCAATGTATGAGGCTAACATTACGAGATTATCAAGGCATGCTATAAAATATATACAGAACAGAAGGAGTAAGATTGACTTATTATTTGATGGGTTAAAATAATTTCTCTGTCAAGAATTTGTCTCACAATTCTTCTCATCATATGAAGATATTGTCCTATGTGCTATCCAGACAAAAAAATAATTCTCTATGTCTTACAATATTAATGAAAATCAAGAGAAGAAGAGATATGTTGAACACTCTAGAAATGGATGTAAGGGGAAGAATGAAAATGTTGAATATCCGTCCTTTTGTAAATGTGGGTTGAAACACTATGGTACTTACCTAAAGGGAATGGGAGTCTATTACTAGTGTGGTGAAAGAGTCCCCCAAGCTCGTGATTGCAATGGAACGAAAGAGGTTGTCAATTTTGAATACTAAATTTGTAAGAAAATAGTGAATTATGAAAATAAATATCCTATGTGACAACGAAACATACCTGAGATAAGGCTATGGGACAATGGAAAAGCTTATAAAATTTATAATGCTGAGGTCGAAGCTCCGAATGACATGGTGGTAGGTAATTTAATGGAATCCTCATGTTTAGCAATTGCTTTATTTGTTTCGGGGGCATTGCATTGTTTCATATCTTCCAAGTTTTCTATGAAAATTAGATATTTACGATTCAATTTAACAATGGTGTTATTAGTAAATAATCCAAAGGGAGGAATCATTTCCATAATGTTTAGTGAATCAGTCCTCAATAGAGAATGTAAATGTTCTTAAACCAATGACCGTGTTGTCATACCCATGACTGAATTTGATATAATACTTGGTAAGGATTGGAATTCAGACCATGATGCGAAAATTTATTGCAAGAATAAGGAGGTTAATTTTTATGATGATAATAAAGTATACCTTATCCATATAGAAGAAACATCACCATCTAATTCTAATCTAGATCCACCCATAGTAGCTCTATAAAATTCAATTATTGGGGAGGAAGATATTGAAATAACTATGGGTGATGAAAGGAATGTTCCAATAGTGGATTTACCTATTTTACAAGAATTTGTTGATGTATTTCTATAGGATTTACCTGGACATCCTCCCCAACGAGAAATTGAATTTTCCATTGATTTAATTCATGGTTCAATTCCCATATCAAAGACCCCTTATAGAATCATCACTGTTGAATTAGTATAGTTAATGAAACAAATAGAGGAGTTGAGTAATAAATGAATCTGTTCGACCTATTGTTTCTCCCTGGGGAGCCCCTATTACATTTTCTTAAGAAGAAAGATGGATATTTGTGGTTGATCATTGACTAAAGGGAGATCAACGAAATAAAAATAAAGATGATTTATCCCCAACAACACATTAATCATTTATTTGATCTAATTCATTACACACAATATTTTTCATAGACATTCCTTCGATTGTGATATGATCAATTGTTTCTCAAGAAGGAAGATATTCCAAAGATTGCTTTTTGAACCAGGAATGGGCTTTATGAGTTTACAGTAATGCATTTTGGACTAACTAATGCACCCTATATATTCATGGATCTACTAAATATATTTCTCAAGGAATATATTTGATTACTCAATAGTGGTATTTATTTATTATATCTTGGTATACTCCAAAAGAAATGAAGATAATGAAAATCACTTGGGAACTATTCTAAAGAATCTTAGAAAAAATGAATTATCTGGGATGTTTAGCAAGTGTGAATTCTGGATTAACGATATTTCATTTCCTGGCCATATTCTCTCTAAGGATGAAATCTCTATTGATCTTTCAAAGGCCAAGGAAATCCAAGAATTTCCAATAAGGACAAGTATAACTGATGTACATAGTTTTATTTGTTTAGCAGGTTATTATTGGTTTTTTGTCCAAACTTATACCCAATTGGAAAACCCATTAACCATGCTCACATTAATGAGGTTAAATTTGTTGGCAAAAAAGAGTGTAAAGAATGTTATGAATATTTATTGATATGATTAGTCAATGATCTTATATTTAATCTATCATCAGGATATAATGGGTTTGTTTTTTATAGTGATGCTTTAAAAAAGACCTATTTGTGTCGTTATGCAGAATGATAGGGTTATTTCCTAGGCATCATGAAATCTAAAAATTAATGAACAAAACTATCCTAGTAATTATCTTGAGTTAGGAGTTGTAATATTTTCTTTAAAGATATAGAGACACTATCAATATGGTAAAAAATGTGAGATTTATACTGATCAGAAGAGGTTGATGTGTATTTTCTCTCAAAAATGAACTCAACATGAGGAATAGGAAATGGCTCAAAGTAATCAAGGATTATTATTTCACAATACACTACCACATGTGGAAGGAAAATAAGGTGGAAGATACATTGATCAGAGAGAATCATGGAATTTTGAACAAAATGAGAGTTTTAATGGATATTATGTTTACAGATCTAGTAAATATGTATATTGGAATAATCATGGATGGTGAAGAATCAATACATATTCAAATCGTTTGTAAACCATCTTTACTAGAAAGGATAAAAAGTTCTCAGACTTATGATGAAGTGTTTATAATGAAAATTAAAGCTGGTAATGATGGGAGATTGATCTACTTTTTATATGAAGATGTGATTTTGAAATATGGGAAAATAATTTGTGTTCCTGACATACCTAATCTAAAAAAGTAATTTTTGTATGATTCTCATAGCTCCAATTTATCTATACACCATAGGAGCACAATGATGTATAGATAGATGATGTATAATTTTTGGTGGGAAAACATGAAGGGAGAGATTGTAGATTATGTGTCATGATGTATGGTTTTTAATCAAGTGAAAGCTGGAATACAATATCCTAGAGGATTCATGCAACCTCTTCCCATACCTGAGTGGAAATGGGATTATATTATGATGTACATTTTCTTGGGGCTACCAAATACTATTAGAAGGAATGCTAAAATATGGGTCATTATTGATCATCATACCAAGTCAGCTTAAATTCTTTCTATAAGAGAAGATTTACCACTTGAACTTCATGGAAGAAATTATATTAAAGAAGATGTAAGAAATCATGGAGTACCCCTATTGATTGTTTCTGATCATGATCCATATTTTACATCAATATTTTAGACATGTATTCAGAAGGTATTGGATACTGAACTTTGTTTAATCACATACTACCACCCTCAAACTGATGGAAAATCAGACTGAACTATTCAAACATTATAAGATATGTTGAGTTCATTCTTACATTGCATTCAAGGTTTATGAAATCAAAATTTACGTTTGGTGGAATTTTCCTATAACAATAGTTACCATTAAAGAATTCAGATGTCACCATATGAAGTGTTTTATTGAAAAATATGTCCCACACAAACTGGTCGGGATGATGTTGGTGAATGAAAATTCGTAGGTCCAAAAATGTTGTGGAGATAGTGGAAAAAGGGATGATTATCTGAAACATCATCAATGCCGCTCAAAGTAAGAAAAAGTTCTATGCAGATAACCAAATGAAGAATTTAGAATTTCAAGTAAAAGATCATGTGTTTGTGAATGTATCTCCATTGAAGGGTGTTATACATTTCATAAGAAGGTAAAATTATGTTCTAGATACATCAGACCTTTCGAAATTCTAGAACTAATTGGAGATACATCATATCATGTTGAAAGGCCTCAACGTATCTCTAATGTTAATGATGTATTCTAAAAATCACTGTTTAGAAAATACATGCTAGAACCAATGCATGTACTCACCTATGAAGAAATAGAACTGGAACCTAATATGGATTATTTTTAAGAGACAATCAAGATTCATTATACTAGAGAACAAGTGTTGCGAAACCAGATGACTCATTTGGAAAAAGTTCTATAGAGAAATCATAATATGGAAGGGGAAACGTGGGAACCCAAGGAACATATGATGATGAAAAACCCATATATTTTTATGTATTAGTATTCTTGAAATTTCTATGAAGACATTTTTTGACGGAGGGACGAATGTAACACCCCATGCTTCCACGATATGTTTCTCATTTAATAATGAAATAGATTTCATTGTACGGAACTTTGAGATTCTAACACACCACGACCAATCAAACTAGTTGTTATGAATACTAACACAAACTTTTTGAAATTTAATAAATTTTATTTTTCAAAAAGGAAATCATGTTTGGATTCAGAATATAAAAAAAAATCTTTGGGTGAATTTTTTTTACTCTTCTGAAAACATTCAATTTTTGATTAATAGTGAAAAATACTTAATTTTAATTCAAAAAAAAATTAATCGAAATAAATATTACTGTTAAATTATAACTTTGAACCGTTTTTAGTATCATTTTATTATATTTTTATCATTTAATATAATTTGGGTCATTGGATGTGATTTCACATTTTAACAAGACATAAATATATCTTAATCTTTTGATATTTATTATTTCATAAAAACTTGCTTTTTGTTTTGACAACAGAAATTATTTTTATATTAATTTATGCCACTTTTATGTTTTCAATTTGGAAAAATGGATTCCTTATTTGGAACCAGGAATTACAAATTATGTAAATTGATGAATTTTATTTTTAGACATTATGAATAATTACTTTGATAAATATTTTATTTCCCATGTTTAAAGGGGTAAATACAGTAAATAAGGGTGAATAATAATATTATAATAATATAAAATTACACTAACATATGTCATATTACAATTTTATGATATATTTCCTCTCATGGGCATCCATGGGTCAATTTGGGGATTCAATGGAGACACTAGAGGGTGATAATGAAACTTTAAATTAATTAATTTATGTTAAAGACAAAAATTACATAAACAAATACCATTTAGTAAAATAATTTTTTCAAGGGGTTATATAAGTAATATTTTAGACATGAAATATTAATTTTAATTCCAACATTATATCCAACATCATTGTATTTTTTTTATAATTTTTAGACATCATGAAAATAATATTATTTATGACACAATAATGTTGTAGTGTTTACCTAAATAATGAATGTTTTAAATAAATGAGATTATAAAAAATAAAATAATATCAAAAACCAATCCAATTATAATTGATTGATTTTATTTCGAACAAGAGTCATTCTATCCTTGACATTATCGAGTTTGGAACTTTATAAACCAAAAATAATTATATAATAAAATAATATTTTCAAACATTACAAAAGATACCCTCCTCCCCCATATAAACAGCCCTCTCCTCTAACCCAATTCTCTAATATCTCAAGCCCCTTGGATTGTCCAAAATCTGACCATTTATGCTCTCAAAATCCCTATCTTCCTCTTATATGACTTAACTTAGTAATACAACACTTAAAGGAAGCATTTTAGTTCAAATCAAATAGAGTTACCGGATATAAATGTAACATCTATTCTTAAGTTATTTTCATTTATTTTACTTCTCCAACCCCCTAAACACTCATTATTGTTTTTATAAATACACATTTATCCTCAAAATATTAGTTTTTAGTTATGATATTTATTTTAACTACACTTACACACAACTCCATCTAATGGGTATAGAACCTAATGTTTCTGTGGACGACGATCTATAGGCTTATGAAATGATGATTGTTCAGTCTTCTACTACCACCTCTATTGGTGGCCATTGTGATGGAACTGTAATTATATATGATATTTATTTTATTTATTTTATCTATAATCTAATGTAACTATATTTTATATAGTAACTTTGTTCATTTCATGTTTTATATATCCGATAATTTCATTTAAGGAAGTGGGGACTACCGCCCCCCTGAATGTGATATGACTCATTCATACCGTACGTGGATCTTATAAATCATAATGTTAATAAACATACACAATATATATAAATTATTTTATTATACTGGAATAATAATATATCTAGGTATCATTTTTCCTTCTTTTATTTTAAAATAAGAAATATTTGAAATGGATGTAGCCTTCGTGCGTACTTTCGGATTACCGTATCCTCGAAAGCGATGAGATTCATTCAACATCGTAACCATTGAAGAATAATTTTAAATTTTTTATTAAAAATAATATTTAAGAACATTATATCATTATATATATTAATCAAATACATCCTATCCTTATCAAAAAAGACTTACATATCAAAATTAATAAAGGAAAACGAACCAGTTAACACCCAAAATAATGATACAACTAAAATATTATTACCAATGAAATATTATAAGAACATTTATGATATAGTATATATATATTTGGTTCATTTATTATTTAATAACAATTATTTAACTATTATAAAGGTGGATAACGTACCCTCGAAAAAGGAAATGTACAAGGTTAGTGTTAATTTTACAATTTCTTTATTATATGAGGTTGTTTTTACATAAGTATCTGTTTGAACCTCTTTATCATCCACATCTGTGTTTCTAAAAAATGTATTTCAAAACATTAATTATATTTACTGGACTATGGGTTAAATTAATTTATACCCTTGTTTTACTTTGTATAAAATATTTTAAAGGAATCATTCTGTCATTTTCCAAAAAAGATACATTATGACATTTTTGACAAATTAAGGTAAGAATGTTTTTTTAAATTACATAGAGGATGTGGTTATTCCCCACCATTATAACAACTATGAACCATAAATTACATGATTATGAGAATATTTTTATAATAATTTTCATTTTTTATAATTAGATTAGTCTTAAATTATTTTTAAATAGAAATATATATTTCTATCAAATAATTTTGATTTCAGCTATTTCAAAATCCTTTAATGGATTTTATACCCGTTTGAAATTGATTTATTATGATAAAAATATTCCATATTTTATTGATGGTTTTGTGATATGGTTGAATTTGGATGTTTTATTTTGATACCATTCATGGGTTATTGCTAACGTATTAACATTATGTTTTCTATTTTTAATACGAATATTTATGTTATGTTTCAACCATTTCACATGAGGAATGCATTGGACATAGCAAGTGACAGGTGGAACCTGCTATAGCTCCTCGATGCATCAGAAGGTATCATGAGACAAACTACTGTCTTAGTACAAGGACATGAAAAAATCAAATTTTTATTCTAGGAACAAGGCCGTGACTCTGTGGTTATGATGTCCGAAATTTTTCATTCCATCATTATGAAATTGGCTAATGATATTTCATGTGATTATTCAAATTGAAAAATATCCATGTGAAAATGTAAATGGAATTATAAGATTTATATTTCCTATATTATTCTGATGTTTATGTTTAAAAGGCTTATATTTCAATGTTATATATTTCCAAAACTGGTTATTCTTATACAAGAAATTTTCATCTATATTGTTATCCTTTCTTAGCATCTAAGCTCATCCCTTTCTATGTTTTATTTTACCCAATATGTGAAGAAGTATTTTAATTTTGACCTGTATGGATAGTCTTAGGGATATAAGTGTTTTCAAAGGGGAAAATTGTTGTTTTTTATCTCATGATTTAATGTAAAACAAATGTATGTATCTAATATTTCCATGGCTGATAAACTAGTCGGACTTCTGATACATGATTCCTTGTATCATTCCAATGTTATGAAATAGTGCACCGAATCTGGGTAACTGGGGTAAAGGAGTTTAAATAATTATCTAATTCTAATCCCCCAAAATTAATATACTAACCTGTAAAAATTAATTATCGATGCTTTGATACCAATTGATGGACCCTCGAACCGCTCTCGAGAATCTGTTGAAAATAATATATATTAACTTATTATTTATGATACCAAATTATGTGACCTAAGGACAACATATCTTTATTTCACATCATTCCAATAAATAAAAGTTTTCTTCTCAAAAATAAAATCACAACTCAAAGAACCAATGTATTATTGTATTTGGGGATTAACATCATAAGAAACATATTTTACAACACAAGTGAACACATCCCTGTACTATTACAAAACTAGACAACATTATAATCTTGTAATATTTCAAAAAACTATTCATAATTACTGGAATAGAAACATACAAAATCATGAGAGTTAAATCTTTGTAAAGTTTAATTATGTGATCATGTCAGGAATGGTTATAAAATAATCATGTGATATAAATAGACCTAGGAAAAAATCACTAATTAAAAGAAAACATGGAAAAATAATATTTTTCAATAATTTAGGACAAAATGGAAATATTATACTAAATGATCAAATATATATCATGACATAACAGTGATGAAATATTAGATATACAAAATTACCCATAGAGCATAATAGATTTTATATGATGTAATTACATATTATTCCATGTAAATATAGCATAAAAAAGATCTTGGGAACTAATATCAGCATAAAAATCACAATATAGATGTTTAATTAATCATTTCTATATCTTAAATACTGTAGTTGGTCTGGAATCCAAGTCCCCCTTTTAAATAACATATTGGGATTATAATTCAAGTCACTATATTTTATAAAAAAAGTGTTTCAGAGAATCATGTCAAAATCACCCAAGATTATTTAATTATATATCAAACATTTCTTAATGAATTGGAAGGATATAGCGGACCAAAAATGCATCATAAGAACAATAAATTTTAATTTCTTCCACATAAAATCAATAATATATCAAATATTGAATAATCCATTGAATAGAAATTGTTTTCGTGACATTTAAAAATGGTATTATATAAAATGACATCATGAGTTATATTTTTTAATAAGAAAATCTCAATCAATAAAAAGGGGTATTTGGGATGTTAATTTTAAGATTTATTCATGAAGAAAACTAATAGAGATCGATTTTTTATATATAAAATTGAAAATATAATCTAAATCAAAAAAATAGTTTTTATAAAAAATTATTAACATTTTAAAAAGAGTATCCTGAGTCAATTTCAAAAGTTTCATTCAGAAAGTGGACAAGATTATCTATTTAAAACATTATTTGAAAATAAATATAAACAATTTATCCATGAATAAATATATGACATTTTTTCTTGGAAAATCATAGTTAAAGATAAAATTTAAAGATGGTAAAGGAAAAATAATTTCAACAATTATTTTAAATCAAATACTTTTATTGAGTCTCATATATTACAATTATGAATGAATATTAAATTTGAAAATTTTTCTAGAAAACATTTTTATTAAATTGAAATAAAAAATAATTTTCATTCAATATAATAATGAATAACATTGAAATAAATAATGAATATGGAAATTTATGAAATGCTAATTATTTTTAGAGGATGATAATTATTATTAATTGGATCAAAATTTTAAAATAAAAAAGTAATTTAATGATGATTTAAATTTAATTAAAATGTAATTATTCCAACAAGGAGTAGGAGAATAAATATAATATCATCCAAGGATAGAAGAAAAGATTATAAAAAATCATAGTTTAAAAGGAAATGTTATGACTCAATAATTGATGTTGTGTCACGAAAGACCCTCAAAGCCATAGTAACTATTGAATCAAATAACATAAAAATTTATAATGTTAAATTAATGTATAATTACCTTGAGGGTCATAAAGGGTTTAAAATAGGATCTTAGAGGTTTGTTTATACCCAGTAAGAATACTAGTGGTGAAAATGACATAGGTATTATAGAATAAAATTTAAGATGAGAAATCACATACATTTACAATCAGTTTCAAAGAAAGAAAATTTTGTTCTAGTAAATAAAAATATTCTTCTCTATACCATATTTCAGAAAGATATACACAATTTTTACTTTTTATACTATATAATTATAATCATTTATTATTCATTTATTGGTCGATTAATAATTTATTTTAATCATAGGATATTATTGATTTTGATTGTTTCTTGCATGGTTTAAAATATCAACAATGATCATAAAAAATTGATACCATTTTTAATATTACTAAATTATTCATGTCATAAGTATATATATTTTTTAATTATTTATAAATTTCTAATTTTATTCCCTGATATTTTTAGCAATGATTCATGAAGATATTATCAATTATGTGACTAAATGACTAATTTTTTGAGAACAGAAGATAATGTATTAATAAGGATATAAATACTTTTTAATATTTTATAAAAAATTAAACATTTTAAAGATATCATTTTTAATTAATAAAAAAAATTCTTATAATACTCAAATTTTCATAGTGATGAAAAATGATATACCTTATTACATAGTTTCATTAGTCCCCATGTAAAGTCAGAGGTGGAATGTTTTCCCCATAATTATAGAATGTATGTGTTAATTTATATATTATGAGTATTTATAATGTTATAAATATTATATTTTGTCATTAAAAACCCATTTAGTACCATAATATTTATTGATATTATGAGAAAAAATATGTCTATGTTTGGAGGTAATTGAACACATGTACACAAGAATGACGTTCTAATTTTTCTTTGGAAGGGTCAAGTGCAGATTATTATTATAATATAAATAATAATAATATTTAATTTTAGTAATTATAATAAATTAAATTTACTGAACAAGTATAATATATTTGAATGATAATGATATGGAGTAAAAATGATTAAAAAGTGATTGTACTCCGATTGTGAAATTGAATGTTCTCTTGAGGGACCTATAAATATTGTAGGATATGGGGATTTTACAAGGTTATTATGGCTAAATAACCTATGAAAGGGCTACATGTGATGTATGATTGGAATATGTGAAATTTAAATTCCAAATTTTAGAGTTTATATAAATGGGTGGTGGAAGACCCCTTTTATAATGGAGGGCCAAGAAATATTTTATAATAATACAGAAGGGAAAGTCACAATTTAAGGAATGTAATACAAAAATTTGAGAATAATGGATATTTTATAAGTATTGTGTTGAAAAATAACCATAAAAATTTCTTTATATGGTTTAATGAAATTGTATTACTTTCTCCCTAGTTTTAATTTTTTCTATATTTTACATTTAACATGCTAACTTTGTTTTAACCTCAAAGACGTATTTTAATGCTAAAATTATAATATATGTTATTAACAAATTTTGTCATGGTAATAAAAATTATTAAAATATTATTTTAACATAATATTTTTAATTCTGAGAGAAATTAATATTAATATTAGTGCATATAAATATTAAGAAACTCTACGTAGAAAAACAATATTTCTTTAAATAAAATAATATTTTGAATAAAATTATAAAGGATTATTATTTTCAAAAAAATTAATGTTCTATTATTAAAAAAGAAGAGGTATATGGATTTCAAATAAATATGAAACAAAAATCCAAAATTACTACATTTAATTCATTGAAATGTCAGAAATAGTTTTTTTGGAATAAAATATTACTTGTGTTCAAAAATGATAAACCTTGGTTTATAAATTAAAAATATGTTTTTTCAGAATCATTAATTTTACAAATTAAATAATTATATGGGGTATAAAACTGATTTATAAACTTTTTACTATGATTATATGAAATTCTTGTTATAAAAGACATATTAATTATTAAGTCATTAATTTATGCAACTAATATAAAATCATTCTTTTTTAAAATAAAAAATATTAACAAATTTTTCTCTATATGATCAATAAAAAAATAAAATTTATTTTACTAAAATATTTCTCTGTTTTTTTATATTTAACTTTTAAATCAAAAAATATTTTATAGCTAAAATAAAACATTTCAAATTAAAAGTTACATTTAAAAATACTTAATTTCCCTTTATCTAATTTTATATTAATTAATAATTAGAAAACACTATTCATATGTTTGATTCTATATTAATAAATATGATAAACTAACACGTTAATAATATTTAATTTATTAAATTAAACAAAATTAAATATAAATATAAATATTCAAAATAATATTCTTTTTGACATTTAATGATTTTAGTCACAACCCTATGATAATTATTATTGATTTTACTAGCTCTAAATTTAATTAAATTATTAGTATTAGAGAACATAAATTTATTATTTAAAATAATATTATTAACATGTATGGAATAAAATAATTCATTTTAATTATTATAATTTATGTGATGTATTATTTTAAAAAAAATTCATAATGTTATTTCACATTTTATATTTATGTGGTATTAATGTTTTACAATACAATCTAAAATTTAACACAATTTTTAAATTTATTGTTCTTTGTGAAATTAGATATTAAAAATAATATATTTATATTAATAAAAATTAATACTAAAATCCAGAGGCATTACCCACTTAAAAAATTATTCCCTTGCAATTATAATTTTCTATAAGTACAATTCTAAACTATATCATTATGATAGAGAAAACTCAAAATAAAATTTCGGATGAGTTATAAACATCAAAATCATATAAAAGTCTAATAAAAGTATCTTTTCACACATTATAGTCATGTATAAATAATTCCCCCTTTCTTACAAAATATAATATCCAATATATATCTTTATTTGGTAATAAGTGTATAGAGGGACGTAACAATCACTACATCTTTTTTCGGATAATGTTTCCATAAATATACATTATTTTTTATTATGAAATAAAATAAATATATAGGATAAATTGAATATGAAAAATATAATCCATAAATCTTTTTTTGAAACTCCTTATCAGAATAATCCAATCTAAGGTTTATGAAAAAAGTGCATTATTCTGCTGTCTCTACACATACACAAACAATCTTTTCATTTTCAAGAAAAAAGAGGGGATATTTTTATTAATATTATAACAATATTCATTTTTATATAAATATTATATGTATTATTTAAAAACCCTTTTATAACCATTAATTCATCAAATTTATGAATAATAAAATATGTCACCTCTTGGAGGTGGCCGTCTGCACATACGCTTGAATGATGTTCTCATTTTTTAATGGATGGGGGGAGTGTATATAAATGTTATAAAATTAAAATAATATTAATAATTATTATTATTTTCTTATTTTATAATGTATAAAAATTATTTGGATGGGAAATATATATTAAAAATGTTGACAAGTGATTTTTACGCATGATGAGAAATCAAACCTTAATTCAGAGGGCCTCTTCAGAATGAAGGATTTAGGGGTTTTTCCTCATGTGATGGGGTTTAAAAACATGTTATTTTCTAGTTGGGGATGTAAAATTGGTATAGTATTATTTGTAATTATAATTTTGATAGTGTATGTAATGGGGTAGTCAAAGTCGATTTTTAAAAGTGAGGGGAGTAGTATTTTTGTAATAATATACGAGGAAAAAGTCACTATTGAAGGAATGTGAGTCTAAAATTTAAAAATAGTGAAGGTTTAGTGAATAATTTTCTGAAGCATCCTATAAAACACATTTTCTGTCACATATGGATAATATTAGTATTCTTGTAATCTTTTTTTACGTTTTATGTAATATACATTTTCTTTGTTAACTTTCTTTAACCTCCATAATTTATTTTATTGAAGAGAATTAATGATCTTTTCTTATATAATTTTAACATGATTCATTAAAATATGAAAATAAAAATTTTAAATTAAATTTTAATTGTTGAGAAAAAATTATAATTCCTATTACACGTAACAAATAAAAAGAGTCTTTTAGAAAATGTGGATTTTTAAACATAAAAAAATGTTTAGAATGAAATCATCAAATTTTTTTTGTAAAAATATTATTTGATTATTATTAAAAAAATTATTTATGTGACTATATAAAGAACCATAAAACTAAATACATCATATGAATAATTAATTATAAGATAATATGAAAATAATTATTATTAATATAAAATATTAAAAGGGTTCCCAAATGTTAAACCTAGTTGTATTAATTAAACATATCAAAATATATATAATTTTACTTATTAAAGGAATATTTTTCATTAAAAAGTGTGAATAAATTTTCATGTTTTGGTTATATTATAATTATATAATAATATTCATTGTATTTTCAAAAAATGTATTCTACATTATTCACCTATAAATCAATAATTTCAAAAAATACCCCAAAAAATTCACTTTAAGATAACTCTATAATTATGAATAACAAATTGAATCAAATTTTAAAAAATTTATTTTCTATATATGAGAAATTTATATTTTAATAAATCATACATTATATGAAAACGAACAAATTTTATAAAAAATGATCTTTAATAATATTTATGGATTATTAAATATATTTATTTTATAGTTGAAATTATAAATGAGTTTTTATATATTTATTATACATTTTGAAAATTTCTTATAATATTACATTAAAAATATTTTATATCTTAAGATAAAGAATACATAATATAAAAAATAATTTTTTACTTCTTTTTTTCATTTTAATAATAAACAGTTATTATCACATCCCAATGAATAGTGAAATTTATATTACAAATACTAAATACAATAAATTAATTAGTATCATAAAATAACAAATTTTATTTTAATTTAACGATAAAAATATTTGAGGAATTTGGAAGAAATATTTTAACAATAATTTTAATTATATGCATCTTTGCACTTTTTTTAAAATATATTAATAATATTCTAAATTTTGTTTTCATGATATATTCATGTTTTATTATACATTATAAAATATGAAGTGGGTTTTAGGGTTTTTTTTTGTGATACAAGATAACCAAAACAACATTTCCCTAAAAAGAAATAAATAATAATGTACCATCGAATTACATATCAAGGAGAAGGAATAAATACATACTCTAGTGTGATACACAACCCAACATAAAAATGTAGACTCTAAGGATGAATTAGTGGATGATGAAGTTATTGAACATGGTTAACTAGTGACATTACAAAGAAGTAGATCTATTTAGGATGATGAGTGAAATATAATTAGTGATAAATATTTTCCAAAAGAGACATAGAGGATGATAAATATGGAGTAAAATGTTTTGTTGTATCAAGTGGATATGAACAAATTTGAATAATTTGTTTATGAAAAATCATTGGAAAAATACATAAATGTTGTATTATATTAATTAGAGGTAAATTAGATTTGGTATCTCATCAATTCAACTAAAAATCATAATTTTATATGAAGAAAGTGGCAGCTTAAAAATAATTTATGGTCTATAAGGGATTTAAATAATTAAAATGAATTTATATGGGATAATCCATTTCCCCATTTTTAGTAGTTACGTTTGTAAGAAACCGTATTTATTTTACTCATTAAAAGAGTTTTATAACCATTAAATTTAATGTTAATATAATAATTTCTAATAGAGTTATGGACAAAAAATTCCACATTTATCCCAAAATGGACTTCCGAATAGGTGATGGATAATTCAAAGAGATTATATAATTAAAGGACATGAATGGATTTAAATGGTAAACTCAGGTCTATTATTCTTACAAGGAAACTGTTTGAAAAATATAATGTATATATATGGTGTATTTGATAGTATTCAATATATTTAATCAACAATGTTAGTTAATTTCAAAATTCTTATACATGCTGAGATATTATATTCAAATGAATGATGAAGAAATAGGTATTAGAATTTGTTTATTTTATTATCTAAGGTTTTGAAAAAACAATTATAGAAGTACATGATTTTTTAGGCCATAACATAATATATATCTATATATGTATGTATATGGGATAAAAAATTTCATACATTGAAAAATATGTGAAGGCGATTCTAAAAGAGTTTTAGATTAATGATCAAAATATGATTTGAACCATAATTATTATTTGAACCATGATAAAAAATGTGTGGATGGAAGACTATTTAATCAAACACATTATAAGATGATAATAGTAATCTTGTTATATCTCAACACAATGAGGACATATATTTTCTTTTCAATATGAATGAAAGTTATAATTCAATGTTATCTTATGGAGGATCATCTATTTATTGTGAAATGGATCATGTGGTATTTTTTAGTAATAATTGATTATGGGAAAGTATATAGCGATGGAAACGATAATTTTTTTATTCAAAATTGAAAAAAAATTAGTTTGGTAACATCTTGGAAAGAAAATAAATTTCCATATGAGTGTTTTTATAGTAATAAAAAGAATTAAATGTCTCAAAAATAATAAATATTGAATCTCTAACACATATAAAAAAGTAGAGTACATTTTAGTAATTAAAAATATGCATGAATTATACATAAACTAGAGGATCTTGGGGAACATGTAAACCTACATATGGTAGACCATATAGATAAACAAAGTTTAATTAATATTAGGAAGAATATTTTTTTGTATTAAAATATTAAAAATATTTATATTTGAAAACATTTCATTAGAGATAATATTGATTATGGAATTTTTCAAGATAGAACTTAGGGTTACCAATAAAGAAGGAGTATATATTTACACCAAGCCATTACTCATATCCTTATTTAATAATCATCAATTGATCCTTGGTGTTTAACGACCTCCCTCATAATTTGGAGGGTAGAAACCCAAATGTACCCATTTTATAAAATATTAAAAATTTTATATGCATATTGGAATTTTTTGGTATTGAAATTTTGATAGGACTGATTTATTCATTCTCTATTGGGAATAATATCAAATAGAGGATTAGAAAAATTAGACACTATAACTCACTAACACACTTTGTGTGCATTCATTATTGGGTTATAACAGTGAACATAATTGCGAGTTCTAGATGACTTTTTCCTTTCCCAATTGCGTCACCATAGACCTCACACCTTTATAATGAGCACCACCTAAATATCATGAAAAATTGCCATAGGTAATCAAATTTTACATAAAATTACCTACTACACCATTCCATGCTATGTCAAGAATGAAAATCAGACTATGGCCACCATTTATAGCACATCACTCAACTTGTTTTGTGATTGATATCATCATCATATGTAGACGAAATATAACAAATAAACTACAAGAATGTGACCTATTTTAATATTTTGATTTTTTTTCATTTTTAATATAGATTAAATTGTAAAAAAAATATATTTGATGTTAAGAGTATAGTTTTTAACAGTGACTACAAAAAAATACCCTTATGAGTTCATTAATCATCAATTATTATAAAAAAATGATATTATAATTTAATATAGATATAGTGAGACTTTTGATGATGAATATTATTAAAACCAACATAAAAGTATCTATTAAATATAGATATACATATGAATAATGTTGACTTCAGTTTTTATTAAATCTAATGATGAATGTCACTTTTAACATAATTTTTTATAATTAACGACGTTCGCACCTATTTTTTTTATTATAAAAATTGTATTCATATATAAGGTTTCATTCCTATATAAATAAATATAGTAATAGATGTTATGGGATAAAATATATAAAAACTCAATACTTACATTGTTACACATAATTTCATAGGATAATATACATACATGAACATTTAAAAAATCATATTTAATATAATCAAGCCTATACCATAGTAATAAATTTATCGTTTAATGTGTTTATGTCATGAATACAGAGAAACATCACATTATATATATATATATATTCTAAAATTATCAATTGAAAATATTGGTTTAAAATGTTAGAGTTTTAAATGAACTATGGTTGTGAATATTTAGGGTCATTTTAGTCCTGATTATCAAAAAAAGAGTCAAAATATATAATTAAAACTTTAAAAATAACCCATTTTATGATTAATCAATGGTTTTGAAAAAAAAATTGAATATTTGAAATGTTTTATTTATATGTTACAAAAAACATTTATTAACAAATGTAAAAGTGATATACATACTCAATCACATATTTAATTCCATTTTTTTTCTTTATTGACATGTTAACTCTATTAACAACTTATATGACATATTTTATTTTCATATATTTATTACAGAAACATTTTTATATTGATAATTTTAAAATTATATCTTTATTGTAACAAAATAAAACATATATATTCAATAAATCAAGAAGACCTTCATAAAATTTAATCATTAAAGATAATAACTATTATATTTTTAATTCATTTGGGTAGAACACATTTTACAACCACATTCCTCTAGGATATAAAACATTCACTATGAGTAAAATTATGACAAATAATAGTTCATAATTACATAATTATTCTTAAATCTAAAGTCATGGAAGACTAAAATAATTTATATATATGTTTTCTAATTATATAGATATATATTTAACTCTAGAAAGGTTCCATATGTTCTGAATATCAATTTAAATGTATATAGAAACAATAATAATACAAAAAACGTTAAAAAAATTTCTATTAAAAGTTTGAATAGTTACGTAAATATATATGAAATAAATCAAATCCCCTTCTGTAATATTTAATCATTAAAATAAAAATTTATATAAAATTTATATATATTTATGTAAAATACAACATGGGTATTGATAAATCATTACAATTTAAACAATACATGATATATTGTTTAAAATATTCTTAAAATATAGAATCTTCAATATATATTAGATATCATTAGGAACTTATAAAGAATATCAAATATAAAATAATAAACAGATAATTTTTCTACAATTGAAAATCATGAAAAGTATCTGATGGTTCTGGTTCCAGGATCCTTTTCTAATTTTTACAACTTTTCATTAGATATTAGATACATTTTTTGTGATAATTGTAAGAAAATATTAAAATTAATTTTAAATAAAAATAAATAAATATTATAAAAATAAAATACACCTCACTTGTTATCCAATTAACAATTCTATCATTGGTGTGTAAAAAATGAACCACACTTTATCCCAATATGTCCACCACTTTAGTAGGTAATGAAATTAGAGATGTTGAATTAATGATATCGCATATTATTATACAAACTTGATTCCAAAACATAAGATGATCATGTATATAACTCCTTATATTTTGTAAAATTCCATACTATAAATTATGTATATGGGGTTCCATGTTATGTAACTCATAATAAATAGTCACATATAGAGTTTGGTGTTTTCCTACAAATTGAGCTATCATGAAAAGTGTGTATCGAATAGAATTAAGAACAATTGAATAAAAATATTATACTATATTTAAAACATGAAGGAGAATTTTTTGTTGGTATTATTTCATTTGTTAAATGAGACCTCATATGGGAAGATCAGGAACAAGATTAAAACTATAATGGGATTGTTTACCCAAGGTGAACTATAATATTTTTTAATATTGGAATTTATTTTGGAACAAAGACACATGAACATTTAAAAAATAATGATTGAATGATTTAATAAATTTTTTTATTTTTAGTTAACCCTAGTAACATATAATTGATATTTTATAAATCCTCCTAAGGTTTTGATGATTTTGAAAACATACACCATAGTGTGAGGGAGAGAGAGATAGAGAGAGGTAAATCCAAATTGTTGCACCATCAATGGTGATTCAAGGATCAGTATCATAACCAAAGAGGAATCAATAATTGGATTGTATATTATTGAAGATCCAAACCATAGTTGAAACACTATATTAAAGAGTTGAATGTGATGATTCAAAGAAGGGATTTATTATTTTTAAATATTAAACTTAATTTACATTCTTATTCATAGACTAATTCTCGTAAAACTAACAAATTATCGACCCTGCCACAGCCCCACCAATGTATATTTTTTTGATTGATTTTTGATTTATGTGTAATAGGTCTCGAGAAAATGATTATTCCAAATTTGATTTATTTATATAGTCATAAAAAATATTAAATCATCCATGATTATCATTTTCCATTTTTTTTTGGATTCTATATTCCTCCTTTGAATATTTGTGTTCATCATCTATTTTTGATTCATGGGTGTTTATTAAAACATTTCATTAGATAATATTTAATGTAATATTTTTGATGGTTTCATGGATATTTATGAAAATCTAATATTAAAATTATGTTATGAGGAAGGATTATAAAAGAATATGATAGCTCATATTTGTTTAATGAACGATAACATATGAGATAAGAATCCATTAAAATTTTCATGGATCATATAGGATGATAGAATTGGATTCATTGATAAATAGTGGTAGGAATCTATCCAATTATTTTGGTTTTCTTATTTTTTAACATATTGTTCTGAGAATTTAGTGGTAGGTTTGGTGATATTGGAATATATTTTAGATAATTTGGGCGAATCATGAATTTCAAGAAAATTGTTGACTATATAGATTTTTAGTTTATATGTTCACACAATGTAATCCAAAAAACATTGATCTAAGATTTATGGTTGAAACTAAATATCATATGAATGTGTGGCCATGACAATATTCCATTTACACCTATATGGGGTTTTCTCCATGTACATTGAATAAATTTCTATTGATCTTGGGTCATAAACATGTTGTATGGTCTAGAGTTACACACAATATTCTCATAATAAAACATGACATGTGTAGTGGGGATAACTCTATCTAACTTATGTGATACAAATTACTATGAAGAGTATTTCACAATTAATGTTGCAGGATTTGATATTACATATTGAGTTTTAGTGCATGGCCATGTAGTTGACATGGGGTGTCATGCTATGTAATCCTTATTACATAACATGTAGGTTTATTTTTCATGAATTAGGACCTCACGATTTCTTCTAGAGTATAAATTTATGAATGATATAATGGTGGACATGGTGTTAATATCATAGATATGTAATGGGATAGTAAAGATATCTTTATTTGTTATTTTACTATTAATAGATGAGAGACATTAATTTTGATCATTAGTTTTGGAAAAAGGATCAATAACTCACTGATGGTTGGACTCTGTGAAGGAAAAAGTTTATTTTCTATAATATGTTTTGATATTTTTAGAATAGAGTGTACACTGATTCCTTGTATAGAGTAAAAAATTTCTATTTATAGTTTTATGTAGGGGCATGAAAATACAATTTCTTTTGTTATTTTAGAATTTTTTATAACATTAAATTCCATGTAATCTGTATGTTTGCCTTTGAGATGTGATGCTATGACTTTCTACTAACTTCAATCTATGAAGACAGTTTGATAGTTAAAGCCTCTATTGGGTACTCAGGTGAGTTAAATCTAAGCATTGGTGTTATAATGACAGATACTTTATAGTGTCCCTAATACTTTCACCATTTGCGAATATCTGGATATTTAAAAATTAATTTCATTTGATTACTCATCGATTTAGGGATCCTTAAAATGAAATATTTCATTGTACTTCATTATGGTTTTTTTGTGGTGTCTTATATAGTATGTTTATACTCAATCATTAATGGGAAATAGACTGAAAAATCATATTTTAACTAAGATAATTCATAGATCGGAGATGACCTATGGGGATGAAGAGAGTACCTTTCTTATTCAGATATGTTGTCGAAAAAACATAGTTGTTGTGGTGTAGGAGTATTTTATTGTCCCCAAGTGTTGATAGTAGTAGTTATAATTCTTGTAAGATCATGTCTAATGTTGGGGCCTCTTCATCTTGACAGTTAGTGGTTTAGCATATCGAATTTTGGGTTTATATTCACCCCTTTAATTTTAAAACCTCCCTATTTTTTTCTTTTTGGATCTTTAGTGTTTTATGGTTAATCCATTTTCAATAGATTAGGTTTTTTCTATATATATACCTTCGTCTTAAGTGGTGACCTGATTCATTTGAGATACATGAATTTATACATGTTGTTATTGGATAAGGCATTCCATATATTATTTTTAGTCTGTACAACATTATTCCCTTGTCTTTGTCCTATTGAAGGATATATTTGGGTGGAACCGTAATCATAGAACAACTCTTGGTGTCCCCCACTATGTTCAGTCTTCTGTTAGTTATATCAGAGTGGCCAGACCAAACGATGGTGACAATATAGTAGAGTCATGTAGGGATTCGATTAGAGAACTTTGTAAAAATCAGTTGATGGGTTGTTTAGATTGGTTAATAGACTTGGAATAGTAAAATAGGTGTGAAATATGATGTATCCTTCGAAATTTACTATAATAACATGTTATTCATACTAAAACCCCATGAGATCGACAATGACATATAAGTATATTAGTGCATGAATCTTGTACGGTCCAGTTATGATATTTCATGTCCTTATTTTTTTTCTACTCATCCATATATGGTCCAAACCTTACACCAGTGATATATTTATTGTAGATTTCTACCTACTGATAGCTATCATTATAATAGAGGAAAAACTATGATGATTTGATTCCATTGGTTGAATCTATCAAAGAAAATACAGAGCAGTGAGGTATTTATTATAGAGATATAGTTGAGATGTGTTCTTACTATATGATATTATGTTGTCGGTATCCCATTATACATTACGTGGATAAACCTCATATATCATGTATCTGTCTCCTTTGTGATGGGTGTGAGTAAATATAAATTGTTATGATACATTCATTTAGTGTATGGTTTATCATGATTTAGGGTTTTGATCCCAATCCATGAATGATAATGGAACAACTAGAGTATGAGACTTTAATTTTCATATAGTTTTTAATTTTTATCTAAAGATGAAAATTAATTTATTAAAATTCCAATATATTGATACAAGATGATAGCGTGTGATTTATTTATTAAGATCATGATTGGAATTCTCAACCAGAGGTGGTTTATATTAAATTATCAGAGATAAAGCTTTTAATAGAAAATTTTGAACCATATTAATGATTGATATACCATGTTAAATTATACATTTGGGATAATATTCATTTTTAGATGTTTTGTAAGATTTTTTTGGGCCATAGTTGATTGACCTCAACAACTCATGAAGACTCTAGTGGAATTTATTTTATTATATGATAGAGATTTTAAGTGATTTTACATGTTTCAAAATTAACCAATTGAGCCTTATAAAATAGGAAATAATGGTGAAGATTCATCATAGTTATAGAGGAATATTATGTTTTTTCACTTAATAAAAATTAGAGGTTTTCTGTGGATGGAATTTAATGATGAAGATGTTGAATCATTATATCCCTTTATTTTATTCTTTTGTGTAGTTCATGATGACATTGTTGGTGAGCGTGTGATGTGGGAGTTGTTGTAATTGGGGATAATTATGGAATCTTCCCCCAAAACAACACCCTTATATTGGAGCCTATCTAGTGTGGAGTGCTAATAACCAGAGTTCCATAAGGTCATTCATAGTGTAAGAATATTATTAGGTAGAAACTACAATGAGTTAGAATATAACTTCTATCTGTTTCCACATTCAACTACATTTTATTTTCATAGATAATTCTTTTTTACCCACCTACTTATGTCTAAGAGATAGATATTCTAGTGGATACTTGGAAATGAACTGTTTCATCTATACTAATTTAATTGATAAAGATAATTAGCTACTCATAAATCTATATTAGTGAATTTTCCAGATGTGAAATAATATTGTTTTTTTAAAAATTATATTTTTATAGAGAATATGTGTGATGGTAACCGCCTTTGTATAAAATAGTTACCCATGGTGTGTTTCTTGGATAATTTTTATTAGTGTAATTGGGTGAGTACTATCAGTAGTAGAGAACAAAACCCTTAAGGTTTTCTATGTACATAAAACCATCGAGATGTTATTCTTGTTTTTCATTAGTTTGTGATCATGTATTTTTGTGATTTATTGAAGGATATGACATTCACTTCCCATGAATGTTGATCAATGCATTTATGCTTCATATGAGTTACTTATGATGAAATTTGTAGATATTTTGGGGTATAAATCAATAAAAAAACAAATAATGCCGATCTCCATCATAGATTTGTAATGTTTTGAACCAAATATATTCTTGAGAAGACTCATAGTAGAGCCAATCATGTATTTTGTTTGTAGTTTTTTTGAATATTAGATTCAGATATTGGATTGATTCTCTAAAAATAGAGGTATAAAATCAGGAGGAGATCAGTGTAGCGTAGTTTTTTCATAGTGATTTTCATTACATACCGAATGAATATATTTCATGAAATTGGTAGATTATTGTTAAAATATATCATGGGGAATTTGATTCATTATTAGGAAGAGAGAAATTTAATAGTTATGATCAAATTTTATTTTCTAAAAAAATTCTTTTATGTTGAGGATGTTATTTTCATGATATAGAATTAGTTATCCTATGGGAGAAATATGTGTTTTTATAGTGGGTATAGTATCATTCCAATAATTATGTGGATAATTATTATTCATGAAACATGAAATCAATATTATGATGGAAATCTAGATCAGAGGCCTCTTTAGTAAATATAATTATTTATTATATTGATCATATTGGTTTGTATAAGTGTAAATGTCCACCTGTAAACCATATTAATGTGAAGGAGCTAGATCTCTATTTCAATTTAGGGACTTATCAGCTAAGTAGGATCATTCATGGTGTTGGACGCAAACAGGGAACTGTTAACTAAATATCTAAAACTATCCACTGTATATTGTGTTTGATTGGTCCCCAATAATATTCTGTTGTAGAAATAGTCTATTGGATTTGGGTTTTGGGGAAATTTTTCCTTTATTGATTTATTGATGGAGTGAAAATAACCCTATTCGTATATCTTTAACCTAGAGCATGATCCTATCAAATATTTTTATGTTAAAGGGGAAAACTATTTGGATTCTAGTACTGAGGTTTGGGAAGAAGGCCCATATTGGTATTATGAGACAATATAGAAATTATGGATCTTATTCATTAATAGAAAGTTATGGTAGGGGATTGTCATGTGAATTATGAAAAAAGTGTCCTTCTATACATTTATAGATGACATGGAAAATTGATTGAAAACCTAGCGTGGTTGCATGACATCGATGGGTTGATCTCCATGATGAACATCTAGAATTATCTATAAACGGATTGGATTAGGGAAAAACCAACATAGAATACCTTAATGATGACATTTATGTGTACAGTATTCAAATGCTTATTGGGAATATCTAATTTAATGAGTGGGGAGGAATGTGGAATGTATGGAGAGGAAAACCATTACATGCCAAGGGATTATGGATGTTTCTTCTTCCTTATCTTTATAAGATGTTTTGGAACTGATGGCATTGCAAATGAGATCATGATTTATTCATACTAGATAGTGATGTACTGAGTTTTGATAGAGCTCATATATCAATATGAGATGCGTTTGCATGTGGTTTTGGGTAGGTTTCTATGAGGATATATTTGTTATCATTGTTGTTTTATAGATTCATTTGTAACCATTTTAAGGATGATAATTTTTATTGCTGGGAGAATATAGTGCCCATTAATTTATAATATTTGGAGAAAGATACATTCATTTTTTAATGATTCATGATCTTTGTCTGGGTTAAATGGTAACATAACCCTATAATATCATGTCGAAATTTTCTATCAAGGGTTTTTATATTGAGTATGGGGTTTACCCTAATGTTGTGTTGGGCTGGATGAATGTGTATGGTAATACCCAAGATATAATTTCATAAAAATATTATATTAGTTATAGTATTAAAATTATATTTTATACGAGATTGATATATATCCTAAATTATACCTTTAATATAATAATGAGACCTTGGTAAAATATGAAATTTGGCTTTTACCTTAGCTGTGATATAAGATTAACTGGAACTGGTCATCGTAATAGTTTGTTGAGAGAGAGGAGAATTTAATAAAAAAAATAATTTATTCTTATGAATATTAGGTTACCCTAATAACCACACTATTTAAGTCATTTTATGGAACATCCAATGTGTTTTCATTTCTACATATATTATTCCATGACTGAGGGAGACAGGGAGTTGAATCCATATCGAGGTGACATCGATGGTGGATTGTGTAGTGGGATTACATCTATGATGACCTCAATGATCATCATAAAAAGTTATGATTAATGAAACCATTGATTCAAAAATTGATAGAACAATTACAGGTGGTTCCTTGATTTTGATATTTGAAATTTATGGATTTTACCTCTTTTTGATTTTCTCTCAATCTCTTATTAGTTCCTCAAAAAAATTGATGAACAACCATTCCATGGCCCTATCAATTTATGATTTTCAATTGAATTAAAAATTTATGATTAATTTCTTGGAAAATACATTTATTAAATAGTTAAAACTTATCTTAATTGTATGAAGTCAATAAAAAATGCATGATTATACTTGACACTTATTTTTGAGCCTTTTGGATTCCTCCCACTATTCATAAAATTCATCTTTGGAATTCATTTCCTGTATGGAATATTGACTATTTCCATAAAAAAATTCTATAACATTCAATAATTTCATGGCTCTTGATATTTATTTGACATGAATAATCATTCAGATATATGGATGGTGGACGGTGACAACATCATAGATGTGGGTAATTGAAAACAATCATCGAAAAAATACTCTATAATATTTCTTACTGAATTGGGAAGGTATAATATATTTATCTAATTACTGGTGGGTGAACTATGGAATCCAATGTTGGTATAACCTTATTTAAAACAATGAATGGAGAATATGAAAAAGTTTGTGGGGAAGTCAAACTATGTGGTAAATATTTTAGAGGAATATTTAGATTATTGAAGATTTTAGAGAACATAGTGCGTAGTTTAAAAGATGACATGTTGTGTATTCTATAAAACATAGTGCATGGGATTCTGTTTGCAATTATACATCACAAATATATATGGGATCATCCCACACACTATGTTCATTGGGTGAAATACCACTCGGTCCATGATGAAAATGTTGAGTTCTAGACCAATACCACAACTACATATATAGATGTATACATGGAATGTAATTATCCATTTACGTACTATATTGATATTTATTTCAATGACATGTTACCAAATTGGGGTTACAAGCAGGGAACTCCCTATGGCACACTATATACATTTCATTCATGTGAATTAAGACATATGATAATCCGACATAAGTATAATTAAATGTAGTAAATGATTGTTTCTTATGTTCCACAATTAGATATATGATATGGGATGGTATTGATCAGTAGATTTTTCTATTAATAATAAATTGAAAAAAGTGTTTGGGTGAGAAAATAATGTTTTTCACTAAGATCTACAATCACATAATGTTTTACATTTCTAGTGTGAGGGTCACCCATATCCCTTATATTTTCTGGCTGTGTACTCTAACATACACTCCTCAGTTGTGGGTCCTCTATCTATGGAGTTGGAACTCCTTGTCATAAGAACTTGGTTAGGGTACATGGCCTCCATTGGAGTAGTACTCCCCTGACATAGTAGTTCATCAATGAGGAGCGAGTTCTACATTATCATTATAATGAAGTTAAATGGGTTGATTGTTTGATTTCCATGACAGGAAACTATAAATAATTATATTGATATTTAATTCATGTGGTATGTAATGTGAAATCTATGTTGATTAGTTTAAAATAATTTTTGATATTTTTAGACAAGCAGTGTGATGTTCTATCTTATTGAGATATATCATTCCAGTTATAGTATATAGTAGTGTAATGAATAAAAAAAATATTTATTATTTTTATTTATTTGAAAATTTCTAATCCTCACTTCCCCATAGGTTTCCCTAGAGATATTATATTTCTTTTTGTTATAAAAATCATGTTTCATATACTTTTCATCATCAAAATTCATATAGGTTTCAAGAGAGGGGACCTAGAGTATTGGAGTTGTGATAAATGAGGCTGTTAAGTATCCCACAAACCTCTATAATTTTGATTATATGTATATTTTTTTCATGAAAACTATTTAGATACTCCATGGTGACAGGATCATTGAGCTGACATGTTTCAATGGGTTTATTTTTTGTTTTTGGGGGTGTTGTACTGAGTTTTTTATACTCAACATTACATACGAAATGTGACCGCAATTGTTGTATTTGTGAAGAAAAAACACAATTAAAATACAGTTATATTTATGGGGAGTTGGTGTGGATTATTTGGGGATAACACCTCAACACCATGGGTGAATGTTGAAGGATGAATCTCCATGTACCCTGAGATGATGGTAATATGTGTTTTTTAGTTTTGGGTATAACATTGAGTAGGGATATGTTCATCTTAGATGGTTTCGTATTTTACAATATTTATGTAGGAGATGCATTTTTACCTAATTAAATTATGTCTTTCTCAATGGTTATAATTATTTATATTATAATTTGTCTCATGCATGCATAGATTATGGATCAGTTTATTTTTTATGTTTTACTACCATTATTGGTGACATGTTTCTTCAGAGTTACATGTTTATATGTGTTTTATAAGATAAAGTATCCTATATTGTGTGATTTTTTTATTTTTTTAGTCATTATCCCATGTTCTATTAGAGGTTGGAATAAGAAGACATTCGTGGCATTTGTTCGATCTAAGTGGGGATTTATTGTGTCAAGTTATTTTAATATAAAATAAAATTAATTGTTTGAGATATTTTTACATCAATGAATCTAATAATTTATTATTCCACATTATCTAAATTCCCCTCAGATCATAATATAATTTTCAAATCGTACCTTAACTTAGTTCAGCTATGAAACACCAAATCTATAATAGAATTGGTCCAACTTGGTTGTTATAATCGTAAAATTTAATTGGAATACTCTACTTCTTCATATTAAAATGTGGATGTTTATATAAATGTGAAATCCCATTTCTAATAACTTTAGCAATCATCCTGTGATGAAAAAATTAAGTCTCCATGATAGTAAAATATTTGGTTGTGATGTAAATAATTATGACGATTTTTTTATTTCATAAGATAAATAAAATGTTTCTAAATATATTTATATAAAGATACAAAAACATACCATGGAAGATGTCTCCTTTAATATGTGTATGTTAGCTAAATAAATTATGTATACTTGTTTTTTGTGAGATTTAAATTATTTCTGGAAGAAAAAAATATGAGTTTTCATATTAGAATGAGATTTATATCATTTAGTTTAAGAAATACTATTGAAGAAATGTGAGTACCTTAAATTAATGAATACAATGAATTAATAATTTAAAAATATTTTTTTACGCATTTTAAACATGAAAATATTTTATTTAAACTGATTAATATAGAATTCAAAAATTAAATAGTAAAAAAACGATCAATATATATCGATTTAAATATCTTAGTTCAGAAATTATATATTTACATATGTAATTTGGATTTAAAAAAATTTAATGATGTCTACATGAATGATTTATAATATATGTTTTTCCCATATATTTGTTGTGTGGTCATTTTATATATCATAGACCATGTATAAGTAAAAATCACTATTATACTCAAGTAGATATCATTTAATAGATGAATAAATATCACATATGTCCATAACATCTTCAACATCCACATCACACAAAAAAATGTTTTCACTTTAATATGATGTTCCACTAATCCTTCAATTATAAATAACATAAAATATTAGGTTTTTATTCTTCTACATGATAAAAGAATTATATTTGCGACTAAATCAGTTTGAATATTCTAGTGTAAATCGATAAAAAAATTTCACAATAATTTTTTGATAAAACTATTACAGTAAAACACATTTCCTCAAAATTTATTATAATAAATTTCTCATAAATCCCCATAAACTCCAAGAAATTATTTTTATGTAGAAATTTTTCCCCTTTTTAATTGAAACATGAATAGCCTCAGTGAGGACCAATAATCCACTATTTTTAAAAAAATATTGTTATGAAAAATTTGTTTTATGTAAAAAATATGAAATAGTTAATTTTAAAACCAAACCATGTGATTACGTTATCACATGGTCCAAAAATATAATTCCATTGTTTTTTATTTAAACGACTAAATGTTTAAATTCTAATTAGAACAAAAATAATGTTATTTTTATTCTCAATCATCAACCACTCTTCATTAATTTATGAATATAAATCCTTTAATTGAGTAAATTGTGTTGATATTTATGGTTTAACATTACAATTTTTTTATTCAAAATTCATTAATTTTAATACATAACTACATACCAAGTAATTAAATTTACACTTAAGTAAATGATCCATTTTTCTTCATTATAGACTAAAGGATGCTGAGACTTAGTCGAATACATGCTCTACTCCATGAAAGTATTTAGTACAGAACAATACCACCTCAACTAATATGTACTTTTGAATAATATTATCCCCTGATATATTTTCTATTAAATAATCCTTTAAATTTTTTTATATATCGATCATAGTGATACATCGAACATAAATATACATTCCCATATCTCCTATAAAAAATTAATCCTTTGACAAACCATTCTAATAAAAATTGATAGTAGAAAATTTATATCTACTTCACAAGGTATGAGTAAAATTTCAGTCAACGATGAATATATTAAATTTTGATCAATAAATTTTATATAAATGGAAATTTTATAGTAATACAACATTATGATTATTTTTCATTTTTCAAACCATAATATTACATGTAATAAAATAAGTAGTAGTTATTTGATCTATACATGAGAATCAATGGATTTTAGGAATATTAAATTCAAATCCTTCAATGAAAATAAAACACCATCATTTGAAGAATACCCACTATATACATAGATTATATATTGGAATTTATATAAATTCAAATTATTACACATTTCTAAAGTGTGAAATGATAGTGGTAAATTCTTTCTCATTTTTTTCACATTGGGTGATAATTCCAAACATATTTCCATAGATAGTTTGGGTAATATTATATACAAACCTTATGTTTAATTTCTGTTATTTCAAACAATTCACTGATCAAACTGTTACATATTTATTTCATACCATTCATAACATTGATTCGATTTTTTACCAAAAATATCATCTATTGTAGATAAAATAAGATAGTCTCTTTCTTCTATTTTTTTGGAGGACAAAAAAATCATTCTTTCCAAATGTGTTATCAATGATTATCATATTGTTTTAATTTTATTTAGTTGAAATGGTTATGCGAAATAATAACACTTTAGTAAACAATTAATTTCCTTTTTTAATCATTGATATTGTTTTTTCCATTCACAAAAAACATTTATAACCTATGTACACTATCACTCTAAAACAATACTATTTATCTTGTAAAGTCCATTAATAAAAAATTGGGAAAGATTTATGTTACATAATAATATATCCAGAAACATTTCCATATATATAGTAAATTAATTAATAGTGAAAAATATTATAACATTATAAATATTAAAAACATTCCTATACACATTAAACAAATTAATTATAATGACTCGACAGTTTTGATCATTTTAAATAAATAAAATGTTATATAACATGTGTCACATGATTCACTAAAAATTGAAACCCAAAAAACAGTAATAATATATTATTCATATTGGTATAATAAACACTAATATGGAAAAAATTTAATAGATGATTCCATTTGAAGGAAAATATTTTATACGACATAATATTGAAATTATTATTATTAGTAAAGTTTGTTATCATCATATTTTATATTTACTTTTAAAATGAAATCAATTTAAATTTTATAAATTTTAATTCATTTTTAAATTATAATCAATAAAATTCACATATGGTGCATTTTTTTATGTTTTTAGAATAATCGAAATTAGATGAAAACTAAATAGTATTGTTTTTTCTAAAATAGTGACATTTTATCACAGTATCAATATATGATGTAGGGCTAGTCTTAAAAAAAATTTTATTGATCAAATATATATATTGAGTCTGTAATTATTATATATAAAATAAAATTTTTGAACATACTTATTATTTTTAAATAAAATTGTACATAAGAAACATATTATTTGAATTTATTTTTTATATTTTTATTAAACTTTATAAGGTGAAAATGGGATTTTTAGTAATTTTAATTTCAACTAAACAATATTTTTATTATAATAAATATATTACTACCATTAAAATCACTAATCATCAAAAAGGTTTTATATATAAAATATTAATGTTTCAAAACACTATTTTATTTAAAAATAATTATAACGTATAATTAGTTTTTACTTTGAAATCATATTTTCTTATAAGTTTGAATTTAATTATGATAAATACAGATCAAATTTGGAATCATATTTTCAAACCTTGTTAATATGGGTAAATTTATATAGTGAGGAACAAAATAATTGACATGATTAATATTAAATTTATATTAATAGGTGTATAAATTACTAAAATAATGTGGATAGATTTTTCCTAAATTTATAAGTCAATTAAGAATTATATAAATCATTTATAGGTTTTAAGGTTATACCTACATTAAAGTAATATTCCTTCACCTAAAAACACCTGAATTAATATCATTCCATTCTTACGCAAAACAAAACATTCTCTTCAATTGAAGAGTCCCATCGCTTGACATATAAAAGGTCCATTTACAATAATTGATTAAAAACCATTTAGTCAAATTAAATATAGAAAACCACCCCATATCTGAATCCAAGAACCATAATTCATTAATGTTAAACAATTTCCTATGTTAGATATTATATAGGCCCCATTTCAAATAAAAATTCCAAGGAAAAAAATGTTCTAAACACAACTACTACTCTCCTTTTAGTCATTATTTTTAATTTTATTCATTCTAATCATACCTAACATTGTAAAAATATATAATTAATTTCATATATATACAGTTGTTTAAATATGTTAATTTAATTTCAATAATTAATTCAATATATTTCTTTCTTTAATAAATAAAAATGCATTAATTGTGCATATATAACTCCCCGACCCCAGTTACCCAGAATATGTGAATTGTTACTTAACATTTCCATGATAAACAAAGATTGTGTCACGAAAGACCGATTAGTTTAGTAGCCTTGGAAGAACTAGATACATTCATAATGATTACATTACATCATAAAATTAAAAAAACTACAACAACATTGTCTCCATAGACCTCACTCATATTATAGAGATCTGAAGCTTGACATACATAGACATTACATTACTTTTGAAGAATACTTAATACATATCAAAAACCAACACTCAAGGACCATAAATGTTTAGTGTCATTGGAAACTTGGAAGAAAATCTTCTAATCATGGTGAAAGATCATAAACATCTCCCATAAAGATCTTCACCTTTTGTTTTCATACATAAAACCTTTCTATATATCATGGGGAAAAGAAAATATATAAAGGGTGAGCTCAAATGCTCAGTAAGGGTATGCATGTATTAAACAAAACAAACCATATACATTTGAACATAAAAACACGAACATAATGTTTAAACATCAAAATCTTGTGAAATGAAATAAAACATGGAAGTACGTAAGGCATAGAGAATAATTGGACACCAATCATGATAAAATAGAACGGGAATAAAACATCAAATTGTGGAAACCATTCAGAACAAGTTATGATTTCCATAGTAGCCAAGGCATTACTACCAAGACCATCTTAGTGAACAAAGTCCCTTTATTAATTGAGTTCACTCCATGTTTCAGTCCTGTAACACTGAACCGGATTAACATACCATTACAGCCATGTCTATCTCATGAGATATATGTCTTTACCGAATGCATTGGAGGGATATATAGGTCTCACCCATCTCATAATGAAATTATTCTTTCATGATCCATAAAATCATAAATCATACATCATAGTATAACGCATGTAATAGAATGAGATTCTTAAACATTAGGACATCATAACATAATCCATATTAAAAAATGGATATCATTTCATCATAATAATAATCAATCCATGTAAATAGTGGAGAAATTATACTTGAAGCATATTAAATAATGTCCTTTTATATGGAAAATAATTTTGATAAAACACTTAAAATGAATTCTTAAGGAAAATATGCTTTCTTCTTCAAAATAATTTTCTTTTCACAAAATTCCAAGAAATTTTAAAAGAAATGACTTTTTTTGAAAATAGTCATTAAATCTTATAGAGTATGCTTCATGAAAAAAAGGTGTTATGAAACCGTAAAAATCCGTCTATGCCTTATAAGTAAAAAAACAATCTTCTCGTACCGTTGTCGGAAATGTAAAAAATCACCTCATATGGTAAATAAAAGAATAATTCCTTATATACCATGTAGTAAAAGTAATAAATGGGTAAAAATTAATTTAAAAATACATTAAACCATTTTTAGAAATCATGGACATGGATGATAAATATAACCCCAGTAAAACAATCTCGGATAAAAATGAGATTGGAAAAGTTATCCCTTACCTTATGTATGATATGATTTGTATGTTTTGGAACCTCATATATAATGATATAAATAATTTCATTGACTTATTAAAGAATAATATTAATTTTAATGATATAATATATGGTTCAATTATGACTTTATATTACCCGTTGTTTTGTAAATTCCATGTTAAAGCATTGTTTTGCTTAAAATCATTTCATTTCACATACGAGTTTCGACTTTTTGTTCTTGATATTATTACTCATATCCTGATTTAAAAAATTCAAGAATCTAAAACATGATTTATATATAATATATATTCATCATATAAATATATATGATAGATCAATAAATTAAATGAAATACACCATTCATGGAGACGGTAGGCCATATGTACGCATGAACGTTGTTTTCGTTTCCTTATTAGATTGAATGGCATTAAGTAGATGGAATACATATATATATACATAAATCTAGTATCATTATTATGTCATATATTTCATTATTATTCATTATATATACTTTATAATCATTCATGAATGGTTAACATGGAGAATGAATCTCATCGAGTCTTGGAGACGGTAGTATGTACGTACACACGAGCGATGATATCATTCTCATGTTCGTGGAATTGTATTGAAGTGTATGTATAATATTTCAGAATAAATATAACTTTAAAATAATCATATATAGTTAGTTATTTACACCGTTATACCCATCAAAGTATGGTGGTGGTCAAAAACAGATTACACCACGGGGTGGAGACGGTATTCCGTATGTACGCACGCGCGGTGATTTCATTTTTTGTTGGATGGATAGAAGGTGAAATAGGGTTGTTTCATATTTATAATAACATATCAGTATATAATTAATACTTATGTTACTACTTTGTAATTAGACAACTAATGAAGATGAAGTATAAGAAAAAAGAAACTTGATAAAATCTGAAGAAGAGATTACCTCTTCTTCGACGCACCTCTTTTTAGCTTCCACTTAAGGAAGTAGAGTTGGTCTTTTGAGAATACCAGAAACTACAAAATGTTTCTAGGTAAGAAGAGAAGATAAATGGGCAGGTTTTGTCCATGATTCAAGGCTCAAAAGGGTGTGAAGAGAAGAGGGAAGGGGTTCCCTTTTTAAAAGGGAGGAGAGGGGAACCTTTGGAAAAATTCAAAATGTTATTTTATAATAATGTCATATTCAGTTTATAATAGCTCCGAAATAATTTATTTCTAATATTACATGGGGATGGGTCGAGATCCTATCAACCAATAGAATTGTTTCAGGTTTGGGTCAATATATTAACCTTATCTTTTAGTTTTAACTCTTAGTTAATTAGATTGACATTTACCATGTCAATTTGTATTTTTATATTATATAGTTAATGAACATACCATATACATCATAGAGACCCCCCAAGTGGTCTATTAATGATAAAAATATTAGTATATAAGTATCTTGGTCGAACCTTAGATTTTTAGGAATATAATAGCAATTAATAATATAATATTTGTTTTAAAAACTATTCTATAACAATTTTGACAGTATTTGGTAATTGATTTTTGTGAAAATCATAAAAGAATGATTAGTTCGAAAACAGTCCATTAAATCAATAATAACATTTCATATTAACCTAAAAAAATTTTATAATTCCTAAAAAGTCTCATATTTGATTTATTTGGGTAATTATAACATCAATTATGTTAATATTTCACTAATAAGATAATTATTGCATCATCATTGTGTCATAAATAAATTAAATTATATAATGTCTAAAAAATATATATAAAAACAATTATATAGGATATCTTTTTAGATTTCTAATTAAAATTTATAGTCAAATTTATCTTATGTATAACCCTATATTAAAAATTATATAGTTATTAAACTTTGATTTTAACTATTTTAACCTTTCTTTAAATAAATTAATAATAAATGCCCTAATCTAATCCAAGTGGACCTAAATGGTCATATTTTATTCCTAAGTTTTTTTTGGTCGAATTACACTTTTCCAATAAAATTAGTACATGTTTTAGGGTAATAATAATATCATTTTTACCCTTAATTACCCTATTTACTTTTAACCGTGGTAAAGAAAAGTAAAAAGTTACTATTCACCAAAATTTATTTTCATCTCACTGAACCACATTTTCGTCCGTGATATTAACTGTGTCTCTCAGATTTTCGAAATTCCACTCACAGAAGCGGTAAAATTGGGTTTTATGTAAGTTTCCAAATTCTCCTAGGAGGTGGTTAAAGACGGTGAAAAGTTCAATAAAACTTTTATATATCTAAAATTATTATAAAATCACTTCAATGAAATACATTTAACTTATATATGTATTATGTATCAATATTGATCTAAAATAAATAATTATTTAAATAAAAAGACGGTTTTTAAATAGTAACCCAGTGTTTTCTCTATTCATAAAAAAATGATAGTTTTCAGAAAAATACCAAAATTTCACCCTAGGCTAATTTCAATATTTCGAATCCAAAAATGAAGTCCATTTCCAATGATAAAATTTATAAAATTTCAAAAATTGGTAATGACTATTCATAACGGCTAGTTTATATAACATATCGTTGTTTAGCGAAACTCGGTATTGCGTACAACACACCCTATCGTGGAAGGTCGTGATTGTGTGTAATTCATGCCAAGTCAGGGAAGTGTGTAGTGCAAGCTCCTTTTGGGGTAGCGTACAACACAAGACATCAATGAAATTAAAAAGATTATTTTTCTTAAAATCTTAGGGGGTTACATTCTACCCCTTTAAAATGAATTTTGCCCTCGAAATTCATCAAGGTTATAAATGGTTTACTACTCGAAAGATTCATTAATAGAAAACCACATTGTAAAAATGAATACCAAAACTTATCATTAAAAACTAAAGAATGAATCTTAACAGTTACCCAAATTAAAAAATCATTGGGTTTCCACATAAGAGAACATATGTGAAAATACGGATATGGAAGAGAAATCCAACCATCATGTTCTGATGGTGTGTGGTAGAGAACATTTCTATGAAAAACCCAACAATCACAAAGCCATAAATTTGTGATGATTTAAGGTAACATCTTATTCATCGGATATAAGGACATTAGGACAATAGTTTTTTGTATTCAAGATCATTTCCCTAAAGTTGAAGAGTTTTTGAATAAAAAGAAATAATTACTTGATTTTTGTACAATATTACTATTGTTTGTGCCTCGACCAATTTCCACATCATCTATTAAGGATATGATGTTGAATTTCTCTTTGGTGAAGTGTTAGAAGATCATGCGATAGAATGATATGTCATTCCATCTGTCTCAAACAAAAGGATAGTAAATGTTATTAAATATACACAAGTCCATCTATAGTGAGGTTAATCATATATGGTTCCCAAAATGGACATATACTTTATATATCATACCTCGTAATATAATTAAACTATCTTCTACTAATTAGGGACTTCCTGTAGGCCAGTGGTAGATGATAATGGCCTGTCACACTTCGTTTGTGTGTTCGATTCCCACGTCCTTGTCCGAAACGACTGGTTGTCCCTCGTCCTCCAGGTTGTCCCTTTTTCTAAAACTACATTATTATAACATTCCTGAAATAATATCGAAAAATGTTTTAGCCTTAAAAAATACAATCTTATGTCGAACTTAATTCATTTTAATATTTAGGCTTATCCAAAATACTTCGTTCCAAGCTCATGGTATAAAGAAAACAATTACTATAAATGTCATCTACCGACCATGTGAATACAATAATTTATCCCCCATATATCATACGATATATATTTTTGTTCACATTCCAAACACGTGAATACCTTAATCATATATTCTATTGAAACATAAATTACCATAGAACCTTAGTGAAATCATGAATGCTCTCAAAATTCCAAATATACTATATACTAAAACCATGATATCACAATTTCCTTACATCAGTCATGAGCTCAATAATACTATCAAACATCACATTATCTCCTTATCCCTTCTTTATGTTCATATTAGATGCTTTCCAAAAATATCGGAATAACCTTTCATGGTTACCGGTACCATTCAACATATACTTTCAAAAACATAAAGAAGAACAATAGAGTAACAATACTTAGATGTATCTTTATTCCATAGTACCATGAGATTACTTACAGAACATTAATCTTGTTAAACATCTAATCATTGCACTACATTCTTGAACCATTTACTGAAGTAGAACAATTATTTCATCTCATTTATCATTTGTAGTCTCTCCATCATCATCAACATAAATACTACCCATACGACCATACTGATTCTCTTCATGAGACTTTACCTTAGGGGATTGGTTTTCATAATTCCCATACATTCCACATTTAAAACATTTGACCATTGTTTATGTCTTATAAATTCAAATTTCCTTATTCATGATGTTAACTGATCATTTTCCTTTACACATACTGGCTTCGTGTCCTTCTTTTCCAAAACTAAAGCATCTTCCAGTTCCTTTGAAACATTCTCCCTGATGCCTCTTACCACAAGCTCTACATGATTTAAATTGAACTTTGTTTCCTCTATGATCATCCTGAAACTTCATATTTCTCTTATTAGGTGAGTCATGAAACTTACCAAAGTTGAGATTATTGATCATATTGTGATCTGATTAGGAATAATAACAATATGAGGACCTCCAGATCCAATTTCATTTGGTTTCTCATGAAGAATATCATTACATTGTCCATAATATCCTCCATTATCATGAATATTTCTGTTTCCAGCCATTTTTGGAAACCAAAAAATAATAGTGTGAGAGGAAAAAATAATTCTAGGGAAACAACATAATAAATGCGGTGTACCTTCAATATCTAAAATCTTAGGATTAATTCTGCGATTGTTAGTGCAATTCTAGGACTATGACCTATATGTATACTTATCCTTAGGTACATCCCTAGACATACCATAGAAATATCTCTAGGGATATCACTAATGTTTTTGCATCCTAGTATCAAATGTTAACTAAACCTTTCCTATGATACCAATTATAGAGACCCGAATCTTGACGTTCATGGACATTACACTACTTATTTTTAATACATAATACCTATCAAAAACCAACACTCAAGGACCGTAATAATTTAGTGTCTTTGGAAACATGGAACACAATCTTCTAATCGTGCTGAAATATCTTCAACATCTCCCATAAAGATCTTCCCCTTTTGTTTTCTTACCTAAAACCTTTCTATATATCCTGGGGAAATGAAAACATATAAATGTTGAGCTCAAATACTCAGTACGGGTAATAATGGATTAAATAAAACAAACCATATACATTTGAACTAAAAAACATGAACATAATGTTTAAACATCAAAATATTGAGCAATGAAATAAAACATTGAAATACATAAGGCATAGATCATAATGGGACATCAATCATGATAAAATAGAATGGGAATAAAACATGTAATTTTGGAAACCATTCAGCACATGTTATGATTTCCATAGTGGCCAAGGCATTACTTCCAAGACCATCTTCGTGGACAAAGACCCTTTCTGAATCGAGTTCACTCCTCATTTCATTCCAGTAACACTGAACCGGATTAACTTACCATTCCATCCATGTCAATCTCATGAGATATAAATCTTTACTCAATGCATTGAAGGGATATATACGTCCCACCCATCTCATAATGGAATCATTTTTTCGTGTGCCACAAAATCATAAATCCTAAATCATAGCATAACCCATATAATATAATGGGATTCTTAAACATGATGACATCATAACATAATCCATATAAAAAATGGATATCATTTCATCATAATAATAATCAAACCATGTAAATAATGGAGACATTATACTTGAAACATATTAAATAATGTCCTTTTAGATGGAAAATAATTTTGATAAAACACTTGAAATGGATTCTCGAGGAAAATATCCTTTTTTTCTTCAAAATCATTTTCATTTCACAAAATGCCATGAAATTTTAAAAGAAATGAATTTTTTTGAAATTAGTCATTAAATCTTGAAGATTATTCTTCATGAAAAATAAGGTGTTATGAAACCTTAAAAATCCATTCATGACATATAAGTTAAAAAACATTCTTCTCGTACATTTGTCGGAAAAGTCAAAAAGTACATCGTATGGTAAATAAAATAAAGATTACTTATATAACATGTAGTAAAAGTCAAAAATGGTTAAAAAGGACTTTAAAAATACATGAAACCATTTTTATAAAACAGGGACAAGGATGATAATTATAACCCAAGTAAAGCAATCTCAGATAAAAACGAGATTGGAAAAGTTATCCCTTACCTTATGTCTGATATGCTTTGTATGTTTCTGAACCTACTGTATAATGATTTAAATAATGTCATTAACTAAATAAATAATCATATTCATTGTTATGATATCATATATGGTTCACTTATGACTTTATATTACCCATTCTTTTGTAAATTCCATGTAAAAGCCCCATTTTGGGTAAAATCGTTTCATTTATTGTATGAGTTTCAACTTGTTTCTCTTGATATTATTACTTATATCTTGATTTACATAATTACAGAATGTCAAAAATTATTTATATATACTATATATTCAGCATATAAATATATACGATAGGTCGTTAAATGGAATGAAATACACCGTTCATAGAGAGGGTAGGTCGTACGTACGCATGAACGCTGTTTTCGTTTCCTTATTGAATTGAATGGAATTAAGTAGATTAAACACATATATATATACATAAATCCAGTATCATTATTATGTCATATATTCCATTATTATTCTTTATATATACTTTATAATCATTCATTAATGGTTAACTTGGAGAATGAATCTCATCGCGTCGTGGAGACGGTAGTCCGTACGTACGCACGGGCGATGATATCATTCCCATGATCATGGAATTGTATTTAAGTTTATGTATAATATTTTAGAATCAATATAACATTAAAATAATCATATATATTTATTTATTTACACCACTATACTCGTCTATGTAAGGTGGTGGTCAAAAACAGATTACACCACGGCGTGGAGACGGTATTCCGTACGTACGCACGCGCGGTGCTTTCATTTTCCGTAGGATGGATATAAGGTGAAATAGGGTTGTTTCATATTTATAATAACATATAAGTATATACGTAATACTGATGTTATTACATTATAATGAGACAACTAAAGAAGAATAAGTAGAAGAAGAAATAAACTTGAGAAAATCGGAAGAAGAGATTACATCTTCTTCGACACACCTCCTTTAGGATTCCTCTTAATGAAGTAGAGTTGGTATTTTGAGAATACCAAAACCTACAGAATGTTTCTAGGGATGTTTAGAAGATAAATGGTTTTTGTTTGGCCAAGATTCAAGGCTCAAAAGTGTTTGAAGATAAGAGGGAAGGGGAGCCCTTTTTATAAAGGAAGAGAGGGGCATCTTTGGAAAAACTCAAAATATTATTTTATAATAAAGTCATATTGGGTTTATAATAGCTCCAAAATGATTTATTTGTAAGATAAAGTAGGTATGGGTCGATATCCTCTCAACCAATGGATTTTAGACCGGTTTGGGTCATTATATTAAACTTATCATATAGTATTAACTCTTAGTTAATTAGACTGACATTTACCATGTCACTTTTTATGTTTATATTATGTAGTTAATAAACATACCATACAAATCAAAGAGACCCAAAATTGGTCTATTAATGATACACCTATCATGATATAAGTATCTTGGCCGAACCATAGATTTTTAGGAATATATTAACAGTTAATAATATAATAGTTTTTTTAAAAACTATTTTATAACAATTTTGACACTATTTGGTAATTGAATTTTGTGAAAATTATAATAGCATGATTAGTTCGAAAAAAGTTAATTAAATCAATAATAACATGTCATATTACACTATAATAAAAATTATTTAGATATTAAACTTTGATTTTATCTATTTTAACACTTCTATAAATAAATTAATAATAAATGTCCTAATCTAATCGAAGTGGTCCTAAATGGTCATATTTTATTCCTTAGGTTTATTTTGGACGAATTACACTTATCCAATAGAATTAGTACATGTGTTAGGGTAATAATAATATCATTCTTACCCTTAATTACCGTATTTACTTTTAACTGTGTTAAATAAAAGTAAAAAGTTACTATTCACCAAAAATTATTTTCATCTCATTGAACCACATTTTAGTCCTTAATATTAACTATATCTCTTGGATTTTCGAAATTCCACTCACAGAAGCGGTAAAATTAGGTTTTATGTGAATATCCAAATTCCACTAGGAGGTGGGTAAAAGACGGTCAAAAGTTCAATAAAATATTTATATATCTAAAATTATTATAAAATGACTCTAATGAATTAAATTGAACTTATACATGTATTATGAATCAATTTTAACCTAAAATAAATTTAGATAAAATAAATAATTATTTAAATAAAAATTTAGTTTTTAAATAGTAACCCAGTGTTTTCAATTTTCATCAAAAATTTAATGTTTTCAAAAAAATACCAAAATTCCACCCTAGGCTAATTTTGATATTCCAAATCCAAAAAATGAAGTCCATTTCTAAAGATAAAATTTCTTAAATTTTAAAAAGTGGGTATTACTATTCATAACAGCTAGTTTATATAACATATCGTTGTTTAGCGAAACTCGGTATTGCGTACAACACACGCTATCGTGGAAGGCCGTGATTGAGTGTAATACAAGACATGTTAGGGATGCATGTAGTGCAATCTCCTTTTGGTGTAGTGTAAAACATAGGACATCAATGAAATTATAAAGAGTATTTTTCTTAAAATATCAGGGTTTTATACATATCCCCTCAGACTATCCCTACAGGTCAGTCATAAAACAAATTTTCGCATCATGGGAAAAATAAAACATATAAAGGGGTGAGCTCAGATACACAATAAGGATAACAATATTGTGGAAACATTCATAAATAAGCATAAAAAATTAAGGCAATGTATAAAACTAAAATAGAATCTTTTTAAATTGGATCTTCAGCATAATATAGCCATGATAAAATCAAGTAATTCCATTTATTTACTCACATGGATATTATACTAGTCAAATAATCAAATGCAATATCAATAGCCACTTTCATAATGATGGTATGCATAATGATATACATTCATAACCACGTAGTCAAGGCCTTCTGCCATGAATACATATAAGATTTTTTCAAGGCCTTTTTCCAAGAAACTAGTTTGTCTCATGAGATCTACTGATGCATCGAGAAGCAATAGTGGGCCCCACACATCACATACTAAGTCCAATTCCATCCTCATATGAAAATCTTGAAACATAATATAAACATTCGTATTAAAAATTGCATATGAAATGTCAATACATTATCCGTAATCCATCAATTGTATAAAAATAACACATCCACAATCAAACATATCACAGAACAATCAATACAATATGAAAGTTTTGTATCATAATAAATCAACATCAAATAATCTTAAAATCCATAAAAGGATGTTGACATAGACGAAATCAATACATTTTTTAGGGAACATCTCTTTCTATTTTGAAATTATTTAAAATTAATATAATTATAAGTGAAAACATTTATTTTGGAAATATTCTTATAAGTTTGTAAGTAATGCTTTGATGATGTTATAATGGAAAATAATAGCCACATCTTTCATATAAGTTAAAAAAAGACATTCTTACCTAAATTTTATTGAAAAGGTTATAAAGGACCGTGTTGGGAGAACGACAGAATGATTCCTTTATTAACATATTATAAAAATTCAAACAAGGGAATAAATTACTTTAACCCATTTTTTTATAAAATAGTATGTATTTTTTCCAATATATTTTTAAGAAACATGGATGTGGATAATAAAGATGTCATAATATATACTTACATAAAAGCAACATCGGATAATAAAGAGATTGTGAAATTAACCCTTACCTCGTACTTTATATTTGTAGAGTATAGGTTAAACATCTATATAGTGGTGAAATAATTGTTATTAAATTATACAAGATTCATATAGATTAATATTATTTCATATACGATCTCTTAACATTGCTTTATTAATAATATCTTAGTATTATCGTTGTTTTAGGTGTTAATGGATTCTTTTTTATTTATATTATTTGTTATTTAATTCATATTTGTTATGGATGGGATGTATCTTATTCATATAGAGAATGATATCACGTCTTTAAACTTTATTTTTAATCATGTAATGAAAATTAGTCTTGAATGGATACGATGGGGAATTAATCTTATCGCGTTCTTGGAGACTGTAATCTGTACGTACACACGAGTGAAAATATCAATATATTGATGTTAAAATAAGATATATTTGGATGGTATATCATATATACAGAATCATTAATTTTTTATATATATTATTTACATCCATTACAAATCATTATTATACCCATCAAAATAATAATGTATTGAATAACAATTACATCATGACGTGGAGACGGTAAGTCGTACGTACGCACGTGGGGTGACATGTCATTAAAATGATGGATATAATAATGAATTATGTTGTACCATATTTATAATAACAACACAGTATATATAAGATATGGTATCTATTATTTTATAATGGAAATAACAAAGAAAAATGATGTGGAAGATGAAAGGAACTTGAAAAAGGTGATGAAATATTTACCTCTTCTTCGAGTTCTTCCTTTTGATTTGATAAAAAGGACTCTTTAGAATGGCTTTACAACTAATGGAAGGCCTATAGGATGAAATGAGGATAGATGAGAGGTTATTTGGCCAAAGTATGGCCGATCCAAATGGCGATGAAGGTGTGAATTATAGAGAAGGGGGAGTTCCCTTTATTAAGAGTGGTGAGGGGAACCTTAGGAAAAGCTAGAAATATTATTTTATAATAAAATCATTTTCGGATTATAATGGCTCCAAAATGTATTATTTAAAGTAAAAGGAGGGGATGGGTCGAAAACCACTCAAAAAATATGGTTTAGACAGCTTTGGGTCACTATATTAACTTTATCTTTCAGATTTAATTCATAGTTAAATAGAATGACATTTACCATGTCTCTTTGTATTTTTATATTATATTGTTAATATACATACAATATACTTACAAGAAAACCCCAAGTGATTCATTAATGATAAACCTATCATTATATTAGTCCTTTATCACATCCATATATTTTTTGTAATAGAAAATCAATTAATAATATAATATTTGGTTTACAAACTCTTTTATGTCAATTTTGACATTATTTGGTATTTTGTTTTTTCGAAATCCATAATAGCATTATTACATTGAAAAAAATTCATATATCCCACCATAATATTTCATATTAACCTAGAATGTAAGTTTAATTGATAAAAAGTCTCAAATTACATTTATTTTTATATTTATAATATCAATTATTTTAATATATCAATAATTACATAATTACTGCATCATGATTGGGTCATAAATAAATAAAATTATTTAATTTCTAAAAAGTAAAAATAAAATACCATTATGTAGGAAATATAATTATATTTATAATGAATATTTATAGTCTAAATTTTCATAAGTATAACCCTATATTAAATTTTTTTTGTTATTAAACATTTATTTTAACTCATTTAAATGTTCTTTGAATTAAATAATAATAAATGTGCTAATCTAATCCAAGTAGATCAAAGAGGATCATATTTTATTACTTAGGTTATTTTTGGTCGAATTATACTTATCGAATAGAATTAAGACACGTGATAGGGTAATAATATTATTATTTCTACCCTTAAATACCCTATTTACTTTTGACCATGGTAAATAAAAGTAAAAAGTTACTATTCTCCAAAAATTATTTCAATCTTATTGAACCACATTTTTCATAATGATATCAACCATGTCTCTTGGATTTTTGAAATTCCACTCATAGGAGTGGTAAAACTCTGTTTTATGTGAATTTTCAAATTCTCATAGGAGGTGGGTAAAAGACGGTGAAAAGTTAAATAATTTTTTATTTATCTAAAATTATTATAAACTGGCTCCAATGAATTATATTGAACTTATATAGGTATTATGAATCTATTTTTACCAAAAATAAATATAAATAAAATAAATAATTTTTTAAATAAAAATTTGGTTTTAAACTATATCTCAGTGTTTTTCACTATCCCTCAAATATTGAATGTTTTAAAAAAATACAAAAAATTCACACTAACCTATTTTCGATATTCCGAATCCAAAAATGAAGTCCATTTTGAAATATAATATTTATAAACTTTCAAAAATTGGGTATTACTGTTCATAATGGATAGTTTGATTGGTTGTGGTGTGTTAGAACTCGAAATTGCATACATCACATGCTATTGTATTATTCAAAGGAAAACATACCGTGGGAGATTATGGTGATACATTACCCCATACTTCAAATAATTTCGTCCCTAAAATTTCTAGAATATTACTACATAAAAAGTCTAGGGAGGTTCTTCATTATAAGTTCCTCGGGTTCATACGTTTCCTCTTCTATCTTATGGTTTCTCCATAGAACATTCACCAGATGATTCATCTAGTTTCTCAGCACTTGTTCTCTTGTATCAAAAACAATGAAAAGATCTTCACAATACGACAGATCGGGTTCCAGTTCTAATTCCTCATAGGTATGTATAGGTGTTGGGTCAGGCATGCATTTTTTTAATATTGATACATGGAACACATCCTGATCTTTGGAGAGAATCGGTGGCATTGCCAAACGGTAAGCTACTGCCCCAATTTGTTCTAGAATTTCCAAAGGTCCGATGTACTTGGGACTGAATTTACACTTTTAACAAAATGTATAACACCCTTCCATGGATATACCTTCAAGAAAACATGATATCCTATATTAAATTCTTAATCCTTCCTTCTATTATCAGCATATCTCTTCTTTCTACTTTGATCCGCTTTGATGTTGGTTTGGATTACCTTAGATTTTCCATCATTTCCTCAAAAAGTTCTGGGCCTAAGAGTTATCTTTTAGAAACATCATCCCAAAAGGCTGGTGTACGACATATCATTTCATATAATTCTATATATGGTTCCATTTGAATACTTTAATGGAAGCTATTTTTATAGGAAAATTATAGTAGAGGTAAATATTGATCCCACATACCTTGAAATTCAAGTGATCATGATCTCAACAAGTCATCTAATGTTTAAATAGTCCGTTCTGAATGTCCATCGGTTTGAGGGTTGTAGGAATTTCACAAATGAGGTTTAGTATCCATGTCTATCGGAAGAATTTTCCAGAATCATAATGTAAAACATGGATCATGATCAGAAACATTCTATAGTGGTAATCCATGAAGTCTTACAACTTCATTAATATACAGTCTTGCTAAAAGTTCAAGAGGTAAGTCTTCTATTATATCAAGAGAATGTGTGGACTTGGTAAGACGATCAACAATGTCCCATATTTCTTCCTTCCTTCTTTGAGTCGTTGGTAGTCCCAGGACATTGTCCATCATAATATTATCCCATTTCTACTCAGGTACGAGAAGTGGTTGCAATACTCTTCCAGGAAATTGACTTCCAACATTCACTTGATGACAAACCATACATCTTGACACAAAATTAGAAATCATAATCTTCATGTTTTCCCACAAAAAATTTTCCTTCAAATCTCTATACATTTTCATGCTTCCAGGGTGTATATAGAAATTGGAACTATGAACATCATCCATAAATTCCCTTTTTAGATCAGGTATTCTGGGAAAACAATGTCACTTCCCAAATTTCAAAATTCCCTCTTCATACAAAAAGTCACTCAATAAACCAATATTAACATCATTAATTTTCTTTTGAAACTCTTCATCACCGGTCTGAGAACTCTTTATCATTTCTAGTGAAGATGGTTTGGCAAACATTTGAAAATTTATTAATGTTTCACCTTCCATGGTGATTCCCATATCCATATTTACTAGATATATGTATATAGGATCCTTTTCAACTATAATCTTGATAAAAACTCCATTATCCTTTCAACACATACCATATGCCACCTTATTTTCCTTCCTCAGGTGGTAGTGTATCATGAAATCATAATCCTTGAGTAGTTCAGGCCATCTCCTCTGCCTCATGTTGAGTTCTTTCTCTGAGAAAATATACTTCAAACTCTTGAGATCAGTATATATCTCACATTTTTCACCATAGAGATAGTGTCTATATGTATTCAATGAAATTATTGAATCTTCTAACTCAAGATCACGAGTAGGATAGTTTTTATCATGAATTTTTAGCTGTCGTGATGCATAGGCAATAACATTATCATTATGAATAAAGAAACAACCAAGTCCTTTTTTCAAAGCATCACAATAAATAAGAAACCCACCATTCCCCAATGGTAGAGTCAAGATAGAAGTAGTGACTAATATTCTCTTCAATTCATCAAAACATTCATCACACTCTTTTTTCCAATGAATTTGTACCCCTATACGTCTGAGCTTGGACAATGGGTTACTCAATCAGGAAACATTCTGAATGAAATGCTGATAATAACCTGCTAAACCAATAAAATGGATTACCTATGTTATACATGTCGGTTCTGGACATTCATGGATAGATTTGTTCTTTGAAATATCAATGGAGATTCCATCCTTAGAGATGATATTTCCCTGAAAAGAAATTTCCAGAATCCAGAATTCATACTTGCTAAAATTCCCATATAATTCATGTATTCTAAGAGTCTTCAGGATAATGCGCAAGTGATTTTCATGATCTTCATAGATTTTGAAGTATACCAAGATATAATCAATAAATAGTAATAAAAAGTCATCGAAATATTCCTTGAAATATTTTTTCATTAGATCCATGAAAACAGAGGGCATATTAGTCAATCCAAAAGGAATTACTTTAAATTCTTAATGACTGTACCTAGATCAAAATTCTGTTTTCAGAATGTCTTCCTTCTTCACACGCAACTGATGATATCCAGATCGAAGGTAAATCTTTTAAAAGTATTTAACTCCATGATGATGGTTGAATATATCATCAATTAAAGGTAGGGGATACATGTTCTTTATTATGATATCATTGATTTCTCTATAGTCAATGCACAACTTCATAGATCCATCTTTCTTCTTAACAGAAAGGATAGGGGCTCTCCATAGAGAAACACTAGGGTGAGTAAATCCATTATTACTCAATTACTCTAGTTTTTTCATTATTTCCACTAATTCCACAGTGGCCATTCTATAAGGGTTCCATGATATGGGTCTTGTAATAGGAATTAAATCATTAGAGAACTCAATTTCTCATTCTGGAGGATATCCAGGTAAATCTTCTGGAAACACATCAACATATTATTTCAAAATATGTAAATCCTCTATTTTACCATTCCATTCCTCACCCACAATTATTTCATTATATTCCTCCCCAATATTTTAATTTAGTTGAGCTACTAGTGGTGGATCTATACAAGAATCAGGTGGTGACATTTCATCTCTAAAGATAAGGTGTTCTTTATCATTATCATAAAAAATAGTAACCTCCTTGTTATTATAATAAATTTTTGCATCATGGTCCAAAATCCAATCCATTCCGAGGATTATATCAAATTAAATCATGGGTATGACGTTGAGATCAGTAGAAAAAGAACATTTATATGCTCTAATGGGAACATATTCAGAAAACGTGGTTGCATTGATACTTCCATTAAGAGTTTTGACTGACAACTCCCTTTTTAAATAAAATTGGAAATATCTAAATTTCATAGAAAACATGGAAGATATAAGACAATGTGATGATCTACCATAAAATAATGCATTTTATAAACTTGAAGAAACCATTAAATTACCTGCCACGACATCCTTCGAAGCTTCATCCTCACCAGTTGTGATAGCATAAGCGTGGACTTGATCCCTTGGCCTTTTCTGAGGTATGATCCCTTGACACTGAGGAAATTAATTCGCATAATTACTCTTTCTCTACAATTATATCATTCAACATCAATAGCCTCTTTCAACCCCTTACAATCACAAGCTTGGGGGCCTTTTTCACCACACATGCAATAGACTCCAATTCCCTTCAAAAAAGTATTAGGGTGTTTCAACCCACATTTACTACAAGATGGATATAAAAAATTTCCCATATTCCCCTTATTTCCATTTCCTAAGTGTTCAATAGATCTCCTTTTCTATTTCTTAACTTTATTGTTGTATGACTTAGAGAATTATTTTTTTTCTTGGTAGCACATGAGAAAATATCTTCGTACGACGATATGGATTTTGTGACTGATGCTCGATGGAGAAATGCTTTTAACCCATCAAAGAAACGATCAATATTACTTATTAGGTTACGTATATAATCTGTTCCATGCCTCGCTAACCTTATAAAGTTAGTTTCATACTTCGTGACATTCTTATCCTCCTTTTTACTAAAACTCAGAAATGACCTTTCCATATGTTCTCAGTGGTCATGAGGAAATTATTTTTCTATAAAAGAGCATTAAACGACTTCCATTCAATATATGATACTTCATCATCTTCCTTTGTGTTTTAAATCAATGACCACCATTGATCAGCATCTCTAGTGAGGCGGTAAACTGCCATGAGAAGTTCTTCCCTTTCGCTACTCACTATGGCGTGGAATATTTTCTCTAAGGAATTTATCCACTGCTCAGCTACTAATGGATTTGTACACCAGTTGAATGTTGATGGTTGTTGCCTCATGAATATTTCTAACATTGATCATCATCATTGTGGATCAGGGTACTCCATACGGGTAAGTTTATTATTCATAACCTGAGTGAGTTGTCTCAATATAGTGATAAGATGACCATCACCAGCTGTATCACCAGCTCTACTATAATTATTTTTAGAAAGAGGGAAATCCCTACATGGAGTGCGTGCATTGATACAGTTTCCATTCCTTCCACTGGGTGAAATTTCTAAACAATTTCATAAACTATATTAGTTTATGAATCGAAATACATAATTCAAAACTTGTAAAACACTTAACATAAATTGCACAGGTTATGGATGTAATCCATAATCATAAAAAATGTTTTCATTGAGGAATTATATAATCATAAACCCTTCATAATGTTTTATAATGAAAATGAGAATTATCCTAAGAATATCCCCTGAGAGTGTCATAACCAAGAGTTCAGCAAGGACCATTTTCATGCACCTGTTCACATTCGAATCTAGCTCAAATCAGTGTTTTTAGGATTTACCACTAGGTACATCTGTGACAGAACTGCCTCAACGTACTCGTATCCCGATAGGGATTCATTTTCTTGTAAAACTCACAAAATATCTACAGTACAAAAATTCTAGGAAGTTCTTCTATACTAATCCTCAATGACTTTCTTAGGGTAATGTGCTCTAATCAAATTTTATCTAAATCCAGATTCCAAGTTTTGTTCTAAACATCCTCTGATACCAACATTAATGCCCCAATCCTAGTATCCCAGAGTTGGTGCATTATTACATAACATTGGAAAGATCTCAAAAGATCATGTCTTGAATGACCGATTAGTTTAGTAGCATTGGATGTACAAGATACATTTATAAGGTTTATATTACATCATAAAATGAAAAAAACTACAACCACATTGTTTCCATAGACCAAAATCATATCCCCTTAGACTACCCCTTCTGGTTAGTCATAAAATACTTCTTCGCATCCTTTGGAAAAATAAAACATATAAGGGGGTTAGCTTAGATGATCTGTGAAGATAAAAACATAACAGAAACTTTCATAAATAAGCATAAACATTTAAAGAAATGTATACAACTAAAACAAAAGCTATTTAAATGTAAACATCAGCATAATATGGAAAAAATAAAATCAAATAATTCAATTTACTTACTCAGATGGATATTCTACTACTTGAATAATCACATGCAATATCAATAACCGCATTCATAATGATGGAATGAATAATGCCTAACATTCATTACAACATAGTCAAGGCCTTGTGCCATGACTACAAATAATATTTTGTCATGACCTTGTGCCAAGACACTAGTTTGTCTCATAAGACCTACCGATGCATCATGGAACTATAGAGGGCTCCACCCGTCACATACTGAGTCCAATGAATTCCTCATATGAAATAGTTTAAACATTATATAAACATTCGAATTAAAACTAGCATACGAAATGTCAATAATTTATCCATAAAACATGAATTGTATAAAAAATAACACATCCACAATCAAAAATTTCACAAAACCTTCAATACAATATGGAAGTTTTCTATCATAACAAATCAACTTCAAATAAACTTAAAATCCATCAAAGGATGTTGACATAGATAAAATCAATATATTTTTTAGGAAAATATATCTTTCTAGTTTGAAGTCATTTAAATTCATATATTTATAAAAGTAAACTTATATTTTAGAAATATTTTTATAATATTATAAGGGAAGATTTGTTGATTTTATAATGGAAAAAAATAGTTGCACCCACTGTATAAGTTAAAAAAAGACATTCAGAGGTTAATTTTGTCGAAAAGAATATAAATAACTATGTTTGGAAAACGACAGAATGATTCATTTATAAACATATTATAAAAATCTAAACAATGGTATAAATTACATTAACCCATAGTCTATAAAATAGTAAGAATTTTTTGAAATTTATTTTTAAGAAACAGGGATGTGGATGATAAAGAGGTCCCAGTAGATACTTACGTAAAAGCAACCTTGGATAATAAAGAGATTATGAAATTAAACCTTACCTTGTAATTTTACTTGGTGTAGGGACGGTTAACATCCTGTATAATGGTGAAATAATTGTTAATAAATTATACAAGAATCATATACAAAAATATTATATCATATATGATCTCTTAACATTTCTTTGTTAATAATATCATAGTATTATTGTTGTTTCTGGTGTTAAGTGATTAATTTTACTTTATATTATTTGTTATGTGAGTCATGTTTTTTATGGATGGGATGTTTATTATTTAAATCAAGAATGATATCAAGTCATTAAACATTAGTTTTAATCATCTAATGAAAATTATACTTCAATGGATACGTCGTGGAATGAATCTCATCGCGTTCGTGGAAATGGTAATCCGTACGTACACTTGAGTGACAATATTATTATTTTGATATTAAAATTATGTATAAGTAGATGGTATAACATACATAAAGAATCATTACTTTGTTATATTTATTATTTATGTCAATTACACATCATTATTATACCCATCCAAATAATAATGAATTGAATAACAATTACACCAAGACGTGGAGATGGTAAGCCGTATGTACACATCTCTGGTGACATGTAAATCAAAGGATTGATAGAGTAATGAATTTGGTTGTACAATATTTATAATAACATCACAATATATAGAATATACTAGAGTTTTTGTTTTATAATGGACACTAAAATGATAATGGAAGTGGAAGAAGAAAGGAACTTAAAAGAGGTGATGAAATATTTACTTCATCTTCAGGTTCTTCCTTTTGATTTGATCAGAAGGGATCCATATGATTGATTTCGACTAAAGTAATGTATCTAGGATGAATTTAGGATAGTTTAGAGGTTATTTTGGTAGAATATGGCTGAGCCAAATAGCTTTGAATGTGTGAATTAGAGATAGGGGGGTTCCCTTTTATAAGAAGGGTGAGGGGCACCATAGGAAAAGCTAGAAATATTATTTTATAATAAAATCATTTTCTATTTCTAATTGCTCCAAAATTAATTATTTAAATGATAAGGTGGTTATGGGTCGAAAAAGTCTCAACCAATACGTTTTAGTCAGGTTTGGGTCACTATATTATCATTATCTTTTAGATTTAACTCTTAGTTAAATAGTTTGACATTTACCATGTCGCTTTGTATTTTTTTATTATATGGTTAATAAACATACTATATATATTCTAATAGAACCCCAAGTGGTTAATTAATGATGCACCAATAATTATATAAGTCCTCTAGCAGAACCATATATTTATACAAATAGAATATAAATTAATAATATAATATATTTTTTAAGAACTTTTATAACTATTTTGACATTATTTGGTATTCTGTTTTTGCTAATTTCATAACAGCATTATTACTTCAATAAAAATATCTATCAAACACTAATATGTCATATTAACCAATAAAATTACTATAATTTATAAAAAGTGAAGTGCACTGTGTTGCATTTGTTGTCAATGAGGCATGAAGTTGTCTTGGAATGAATGGAAGTCAGGAATGTCAAGATGTGAATGCCAAAGGTTGTGATGGTGTTGGTGGTGAAGGAGAATGGCCATGGTACTAAGATGCATGTCACTTAGGAGATTCACTAAGTGGTATTGGAAATTGTAGTTGAAACATTCTCCATGGACATCTGACGATTGTTGAGCTGCTCTTTAAGTTCAAAGAACTTGTATCAACTGGATACAATGTCACAACATGATTAGAAGACCATGCATTGTAGTGACAATGCATGAGGAGTTGAAGATGATCCATTCACATGTTCTAAGTGGATGAAGTGGTTTAATAAAGTCCATGCACTATCACTTAGTGCATGAGAATCAGAAGAAGATCCAATTGATCTCTGATTAGATCAATGAAGCACATTAAAGAAGTTTATGTGATTCAAGAGCTCGGTTGATGAAGAACCTTCGGGAATTCCCTCCTACGTGAAGATTATTTGTTTAAGAAGAATGGAGGAATTCTAATGAAGAAGAAGAATAGAAATGTGGGAGAAGAGAAGAAATGAAGAAGAAGAGTTGTGGCACATGGCATTTTACACTTAGTCCTTATACAAAGTACTTAGTGTTTAAGTAGGAAAAAAATATGCCACCAAGGGCCAGCCTTAAGGGTTCAACCCCCAAGGCACATGTGGGCCTAAGGCACCACGCCCAAGGGGGGATCCCATGTGGCCAGCCCGAGAGGCAGTGGGGCCGTGTGTAAGCACCGGGCCACGCAGGGGATTAGTTCCTGTGCAGCATGGGCGCCTGAGCGCGCGCCCAAGGTGGATAGTGGGCACTAGAGCGCGCCCGCGGAGGCAAGAGTGGGCGCAGAGCGCGCCCGCAGGGAGAACACGGTGCGGGGCGGCACCGTGGAGGGAGGAGATTCAACTGGCCGTTCATGGGAGCGCTTATTTGATAAGCCGTGAGAAAAATGCTGGCCGTTTCGATGTGGGACGCACATTTTTCACCGGGAACGAATCCCAGCCGCTCATCTGATCTCGCGGACGATCGGCGCCGCTCAACTAATCCGCGGCGAGGCGATCTGATCCAGGCCGTCCGAGGATATTCAAACGCCTGATCCAACGGCCGTGGCTCGTCTTCTACCTCGAGCTCGACCGAGGCACCCGCGAAGCCGCCGATGAACCAGAGGCTACCCGAGGCCGGTTTTCGAGTTCCCGGCCACCTCTGAAGGATCTAAGACGTCCATGGAGTTCGTCTGGCCACACTGAACAGATTCATGTATAAAAATATACATGCATGCAACGTATGGAAAATTTTGAAGAAGGCCGAAGCAAACCGAAGGTGCGAGGCCTTGTGTGGGTTCGTGCCTTTGCATGGATTGGGTTTAAACAGAGGCCGTGCATGCGTTATAAATCGCATGCACGAGGAGGAAAGAAAAATGAAAGAAACCGCATGAAATAAAAAGAAAAACAAGATTCACAGAATCTTGAAATACCCGAAAACTTCGGGGATTCAAAGATTGTATCCCGCGGATGTTTTGAGGATTCCTCTGCCTATAAAAGGAGATCCCGAAGCACAGAGAAGTTTGCTGAATCTTTGTTGAAGAACAGAAGTCCCGTGAGTGCTCTCTGCCTCGCGAAGATCTGTCTTGCGCGCACCACTTGCGCGGCAGCAGCCCGAAGCCATTTTTGGCTTTGCTTGAGTTCCTTGCGTGCTACTTCTTTGCGCGACAAGAAAAAGGAGGAGGAGGAGTCCCCTGTGCTCTATCCTTTGCGCGACAGGAAGGAGGAAGGGCAGCGCCAACATGCGTGCCCCCTCTGTGCACCGCGCCCCCTGCACGGTAGGTGCTTGCACGGCCAAGTGCACCCTTGCACTTGCGCGCCCACGGCCGAGGTCCTTTGTGCCTTGTGCTTGCGTGACAGAAGCTGTGAAGAGAGGAAGGCCGCACCCCTTTGCGTTCCTATTTTGAAGGTGGAGTGCATACCTAGTGTGTGTGTGCAAATAGAGTAAGAGGACCCTACGGTTTTGTGTGTGCAAAGAAGAAGACCCGAGGACATTGTGCCTTGTGTGCTAGGTGAACAAGAGAAGGCCGTAGCCTTTGGGTGTATGTGCAAACAAGAACAAAGAAGGCCGAGAGTTTTGGGTGTGTGCAAGGAGGAGTGGAAGGCCACCATATTTGTGTGTGTGCAATTCAAGTGAAGGCCGAGACTTGCAAGCCTTGTGTGGGTGAAGTGAATACCACACCTCATTTGAGTGTGTGTGTGTGAAAATTGAAGAGGAACACCCTACGGCCATTTAAGGGTGTGCAACAAGAAGTGTGAAGGCCAAGCTCAAGTGTGTGCCAAAGTGAAGAAGTTTTGTGTGCAAGGAGAAGTTGTCCGAACCTAGGTGTGTGCACTAAGAAGTGTGTAAACACTTAGAAGAAGACAAGGGAGGACATCCACACTAGTGTATAACACACATTTATGTGTGTAATCAAAAGAGAATAATGTGTGTGAAGTTTAGTGAGAATGTGTGTGCTTGAAGTGTTACACCCTTTGTGGGTCTACTGCACCAAGAAGAGGAAAGGGGAAGTGCATTCATGCATGCATGCACGTGCACACGTGAACAGTGCTAAATCAGTGGTGTGCATCTGAGGAGATTTGAGCAAGACCAATAGACCTTTTCAGAGGCTATTGAAGATTCTTGAAGAGTGAAGCCAGGTCATCCTGAAGAAGGAGATAAAGCCTGAGCTAGACGAGAACCCTGATCAAACACAAGTGATCAGAAGAGAAGAGAAAGGCCAGCAGCCTTTATCCCAGGCTGCTGAAGTTACTTGAAGAAGGTTAAAGTGAAGAAGAGCTACTCGTGTGACTCGAGAAGCCAGGAGAAGACCCTGTGGGACTCAGGGAGAAGAAGTCTTCAGTGGGATTCTGGAGCAGGCCAGTGGGACTCTGGTAACACTGTGGGACGCAGCATAAAGACCCTCCTGTGGGACTCAGGAGAGATACAGTGGGACTCTGTATCGACCATTGTAATTTTAACAGGTTATAATGGAGAATCCATGCTGGGAGATCATGGCAAGGATGTAGGCCTTTGGTGCTGAACCTTGTAAATCCTTGTGTCCTGTGCCTTTTCATTACTGCATCATTCGGGAAAGGTTGAGAGATACAAGAAGAGTGGATCGAGGCTTTAACCAGCCATAGAGGTTTAATTGATAAGAATCAATTAGTAAAAAGTTTTAAGGGATCACTGATTCACCCCCTCCCCCTCTCAGTGATTTACACTGATCTGGGCACTTCAATTGGTATCAGAGGGAGGTTACCTCTAAAAGATCCAAGGGAGTCTTTATGAAGTGCAGATTTGAGGAAATGAGCGACCAGCCTCAAATGGAGATATCTGCCAAGACTCAGAAAAATAGAAAGAAGAAACAGGCCAAGAAGATGGAGAAAGCCTGTCCTAGCTGTGATGAAGTTGAAACAATGAATGATCTTCAGAGTGCACTCAAATATCTTCAGAAGACAGTTCCCATGGAAGTGGAAAAGTGTATAGCTACAGGCATCCATGATCTTCATGAAGAAAAATCACAGTTAGAAGAAGAAGCCAATGCTATGGAAGATCAGCTGGCTAAAAGGGTTGGCATAACCAACACTCTCAGAAAGCTGGTGAAGGCTAAAGATGAAACAGTATCTCTTTTCAATTAAAGATATGAAGACACTACTGAAGAATTGCAAAGAAGCCTTTCTGAGAAAGATTTCTTTAAAGTAATGGTCAAAGAAGTTTTCCATGCACTTGAAAAATTGCATAGAGTATCAATGAATGTCAGAGATGCTCAACCTGAAGACAAAGCAAAAAGGGTGAAGGAGCTTGACAATTCATTGCTTAAATTGAAGACAGTTCATGATGACCAGATGAATCAGCTGAAAGAAAGTTGGGAAGGAAAGATAAGAACAATTGAGGATGAGAAGAACTCCCTCAACATGAAGTGTTTAGAAGTGGAGGTGATATTGAAACATCTGCAATCACCTAAAGCTGAATCCTCCCAGTCAACTGCAAGAAGACATGTTGCTACTCAAGTATGCTTTGAGCAGGATGATTCTAAGAGAAAGACATCCTCTTATAAAAGTGCAACATCTTCTAGAAAGAAGGTACCATCCTTACCATCTTGTACTGATGCTTCTAATTGTGTTTCCACAAAAAGTGCAGGATGGAAAAATAATTCCAAACAAGTATGGATGAAGAAAATGAAGAAGCAGAGCTCTCCTGAAACAACACAACTTGTGAAGAAAAGTACCCAGCAATCAGAAGGACTGAAAAGGTCAAGATTTGTGGGTCAGTGTTGGTGTTGTAACAAGTATGGGCATTGTGCAAAGGATTGTTGGTACAATCCACTGAATGCCAAAGCACAGAGGAAGCCCATGCCTAGGGGGAGCAAGCCAGAAGAAAAGAAGCAGCATCCACAGGTCCAGAGACATCTGTTTACTGCAAATAGATTTTGATTACTTGACAACATCTGGGATGATTGCAAAAGTGGTCAAAAAGATACATGTCAATCTCTAACTGTATCCAGAGCTCAAAAGAAGAAAAGATCACAGAACCTGGCTCAGAAAGAATCCTTGGGAAGCAAGAAGAAAGTTGAAGATGCTCCCAAGAAGGTTTTGAAAAAGGAAGAGACGTCCTTGGAGTCTAAATCCAATAAGGGTGAGTCATCTAGAAGGACCACCAAGAAAATATGCTTCTACTGTGGAAAGAAAGGTCATACCATGGATCTTTGCAAACAAGCCATGGAAATAAATAGAAGCCAACTGAACTCAAACAGACAATCAATCCAAAAGAAGCATAAGGGATCGATTGAAAACAAGTTGCCTAAGAGAGGTAGCTTGACAGCATCAAAGGAACCATGTGAAACTTCCAGAACTGAGGCCACACTTCCAAATGACTCTTTAGTCATATGGCCAAATCAGTTGCAACTTGCCAAAGATCTCCAGAGAGCTGAAGATGAAGTTCTGGCAATTGCTAAGGAAAAAGGGAAGAAGAAGGTTTCACATGAAGATGTTTTGAGAACCACACCAGCACAATCATCAATGAAGCTTAAATATGCAAGTGTGAAGACTGGTGAAAATGGGACATCTCGGTTGAGAGAATCTTCTCAACCTTGTTGTTCACATTGATGAACCAAGGAGGTTCCATCTCATTCCCTTATACTCTTGGTATATACATGTGCTAACATTGCAGGGAATTGAAGATGATGATCATTCTTGGAAGATGGTTTGGACAGAATGGAGTGCACCCCTTGAGGGGGAGCAAATCTGAAGAAGATGATGTTCTGAGATTAATATCATCTTAAGAAAATGAATGAATGGGGGAGCTTTATCTTTGCACCTGAACTTTCTAATGTGCTTTGTGAAGTATGTGCAGGATTCAGCAATTCATTGTTATATCTGAAAAATTTCAAACCCCTGAAGCATGATCTCACATGTATAGTGAAATGTGGACAGCATTGAAAAATCTTGGTTATATCACTCTTGTTTTCTACACCGGGTTAGCCCAAGTAGACTTAGAGTTGATTTACTAAAGGTTCTTTGCTAAAGAAGAACATGTGACATCATCCCTCTCTTAGTGATTTTCAAGAAGATGCTATTCAAAGGGAGGAAGATATTTTTGAAAGTGAACCACACCAAACCTTTGCATTTGATTTCCAATAAGGGGGAGAAAATATTGGCACACATATTGACCCATTCATATTTGCTGAAGGAGTGTATTGACAACAAATACAAAGGGGGATATTGAAGTGCACTGTGTTGCATTTGTTGTCAATGAGGCATGAAGTTGTCTTGGAATGAATGGAAGTAAGGAATGTCAAGATGTGAATGCCAAAGGTTGTGATGGTGTTGGTGGTGAAGGAGAATGGCCATGGTACTAAGATGCATGTCACTTAGGAGATTCACTAAGTGGTATTGGAAATTGTGGTTGAAACATTCTCCATGGACATCTGACGATTGTTGAGCTGCTTTTTAAGTTCAAAGAACTTGTATCAACTGGATACAATGTCACAACATGATTAGAAGACCATGCATTGTAGTGACAATGCATGAGGAGTTGAAGATGATCCATTCACATGTTCTAAGTGGATGAAGTGGTTTAATAAAGTCCATGCACTATCACTTAGTGCATGAGAATCAGAAGAAGATCCAATTGATCTCTGATTAGATCAATGAATCACATTGAAGAAGTTTATGTGATTCAAGAGCTCGGTTGATGAAGAACCTTCGGGAATTCCCTCCTAAGTGAAGATTATTTGTTTAAGAAGAATGGAGGAATTCTAATGAAGAAGAAGAATAGAAATGTGGGAGAAGAGAAGAAATGAAGAAGAAGATTTGTGGCACATGGCATTTTACACTTAGTCCTTATACAAAGTACTTAGTGTTTAAGTAGGCAAAAAATATGCCACCAAGGGCCAGCCTTAAGGGTTCAACCCCCAAGGCACATGTGGGCCTAAGGCACCACGCCCAAGGGGGGATCCCATGTGGCCAGCCCGAGAGGCAGGGGGGCCGTGTGTAAGCCCCGGGCCACGCAGGGGATCAGTTCCTGCGCAGCATGGGCGCCTGAGCGCGCGCCCAAGGTGCATAGTGGGCGCTAGAGCGCGCCCGCGGAGGCAAGAGTGGGCGCAGAGCGCGCCCGCAGGGAGAACACGGTGCGGGGCGGCACCGTGGAGGGAGGAGATTCAACTGGCCGTTCATGGGAGCGCTTATTTGATAAGCCGCGAGAAAAACGCTGGCCGTTTCGATGTGGGACGCGCATTTTTCACCGGGAACGAATCCCAGCCGCTCATCTGATCTCGCGGACGATCGGCGCCGGTCATCTAATCCGCGGCGAGGCGATCTGATCCAGGCCGTCCGAGGATATTCAAACACCTGATCCAACGGCCGTGGCTCGTCTTCTACCTCGAGCTCGACCGAGGCACCCGCGAAGCCGCCGATGAACCAGAGGCTACCCGAGGCCGGTTTTCGAGTTCCCGGCCACCTCTGAAGGATCTAGGACGTCCATGGAGTTCGTCTGGACACACTGAATAGATTCATGTATAATAATATACATGCATGCAACGTATGGAAAATTTCGAAGAAGGCCGAAGCAAACCGAAGGTGCGAGGCCTTGTGTGGGTTCGTGCCTTTGCATGGATTGGGTTTAAACAGAGGCCGTGCATGAGTTATAAATCGCATGCACGAGGAGGAAAGAAAAATGAAAGAACCCGCGTGAAATAAAAAGAAAAACAAGATTCACAGAATCTTGAAATACCCGAAAACTTCGGGGATTCAAAGATTGTATCCCGCGGATGTTTTGAGGATTCCTCTGCCTATAAAAGGAGAGCCCGAAGCACAGAGAAGTTTTCTGAATCTTTGTTGAAGAACAGAAGTCCCGTGAGTGCTCTCTGCCTCGCGATGATCTTCCCTGCGTGCACCACTTGCGCGGTAGCAGCCCGAAGCCATTTTTGGCTTGCTTGAGTTCCTTGCGCGCTACTTCTTTGCGCGACAAGAAAAAGGAGGAGGAGGAGTCCCCTGTGCGCTATCCTTTGCGCGACAAGAAGGAGGAAGGGCAGCGCCAACTTGCGCGCCCCCTCTGTGCACCGCGCCCCCTGCACGGTAGGCGCTTGCACGGCCAAGTGCACCCTTGCACTTGCGTGCCCACGGCCGAGGTCCTTTGTGCCTTGTGCTTGCGCGACAGAAGCTTTGAAGAGAGGAAGGCCGCACCCCTTTGCGTGCCTATTTTGAAGGTGGAGTTCATACCTAGTGTGTGTGTGCAAATGGAGTAAGAGGACCCTACGGTTTTGTGTGTGCAAAGAAGAAGACCTGAGGACACTGTGCCTTGTGTGCTAGGTGAACAAGAGAAGGCCGTAGCCTTTGGGTGTATGTGCAAACAAGAACAAAGAAGGCCGAGAGTTTTGGGTGTGTGCAAGGAGGAGTGGAAGGCCACCACATTTGTGTGTGTGCAATTCACGTGAAGGCCGAGACTTGCAAGCCTTGTGTGGGTGAAGTGAAGACCACACCTAATTTGAGTGTGTGTGTGTGTGAAAATTGAAGAGGAACACCCTACGGCCATTTAAGGGTGTGCAACAAGAAGTGTGAAGGCCAAGCTCAAGTGTGTGCCAAAGTGAAGAAGTTTTGTGTGCAAAGAGAAGTTGGCCGAACCTAGGTGTGTGCACTAAGAAGTGTGTAAACACTTAGAAGAAGAAAAGGGAGGACATCCACACTAGTGTATAACACACATTTATGTGTGTAATCAAAAGAGAATAATGTGTGTGAAGTTTAGTGAGAAGGTGTGTGCTTGAAGTGTTACACCCTTTGTGGGTCTACTGCACCAAGAAGAGGAAAGGGGAAGTGCATGCATGCATGCATGCACGTGCACACGTGAACAGTGCTAAATCAGTGGTGTGCATCTGAGGAGATTTGAGCAAGACCAATAGACCTTTTCAGAGGCTATTGAAGATTCTTGAAGAGTGATGCCAGGTCATCCTGAAGAAGGAGATAAAACCTGAGCTAGACGAGAAGCCCTGATCAACCACAAGTGATCAGAAGAGAAGAGAAAGGCCAGCAGCCTTTATCCCAGGCTGCTGAAGTTACTTGAAGAATCCTAAAGTGAAGAAGAGCTACTCGTGTGACTCGAGGAGCCAGGAGAAGACCCTGTGGGACTCAGGGAGAAGAAGTCTTCAGTGGGATTCTGGAGCAGGCCAGTGGGACTCTGGTAACACTGTGGGACGCAGTATAAAGACCCTCCTGTGGGACTCAGGAGAGATACAGTGGGACTCTGTATCGACCATTGTAATTTTAACAGGTTATAATGGAGAATCCATACTGGGAGAGCATGGCAAGGATGTATGCCTTTGGTGCCGAACCTGGTAAATCCTTGTGTCATGTGCCTTTTCATTACTGCATCATTCGGGAAAGGTTGAGAGATACAAGAAGAGTGGATCGAGGCTTTAACCAGCCATAGAGGTTTAATTGATAAGAATCAATTAGTAAAAAGTTTTAAGGGATCACTGATTCACCCCCTCCCCCTCTCAGTGATTCACACTGATCTGGGCACTTCAAAAAGTCTGAAATTATATTTATTTTGATATTTATAATATCAATTATTTTAATATTTCATTAATCAAGTAATTATTTCATCATCATTGTATCATAAATAAATTAACTTACGTAATGGCTAAAATATAAATAAAATACTTTTATTTTAGAAATCTTTTTATAATTCTAATGAATATTTATATACTAATTTATAATATTTATAACCCTATATTAAAAAGTTATTAGTTATTAAACTTTGATTTTAACTCTATTAACTCTTCTTTAAATTAAATAATAATAAATGTGTTAATCTAAACCATGTGGACCAAAGAGGTTCATATTTTAATCCTATGGTTTTTTTGTCTAATTATACTTATCAAATTGAATTAGGACATGTGTTAGGATAATAATATTAATGACCCGACCCTAGTTACACATAGTCAGTGCATTATTACATAACACTGGCATGGTCACAAATGATAAAGTCTCAAAATGCCGATTAGTTTAGTATCTTTGGAAACACAAGAAACATTCATAAATCTAAAATGACATGATATGTGAAAAATTATTACAACATAGTCTCCATAGTCCACACTCATAACCCCCAGCATATCCCTGCAAGTCAGTCATAAAATACATTTCACATCCTTGAAAAAATAAAACATAGAATGGGGTGAGCTCAAATGCTCATTATGGATAACAATATAGCGGATACTTTCATAAATAAGCATAAAAATTTCAGGAAATTTATAACTAAAAAAATATTCTTAAACATGGAATTAAGCATAATATGGAAATAATAAAATGATGTAATGTCATTTACTTATTCATATGGATATTCTACTAGTCGAATAATCACATGAAATATCAACAACCACTTTCATAATGATGCAATGCATAATTCCATACTATCATAACCACATAGTCATAGCCTTATGATAGGAATACAAATAATATTTTGTCAAGGCATTATTCCAAGACACTAGTTTGTCTCATTAGACCTACTGATGCATCAAGGAGCAATAACGGGCTCCACCCGTCACTTACTATGTGCAATGGATTCCAAATATGAACAGGTTTAAACATAACATAAGGATTCATATTAAAACTAGAATACAAAATGTCAATACTTTCTTAAAAAACCATTAATGGTCTAAAAGTAACACATCCAAATTCAATCATATAAAATAACCTTCAATACAATATAACATTTTTGTATCATAACAAATCAATTTCAAATAATCTTTAAATCCATCAAAGTTTGTTTACATGGATGAAATCAAAACTTTTTGATAGAAATATCTATTTTTTGAAATCATTTAAAAGTCACATAATTATAAAAGAAAATATTTACTTTAAAAATATTCTTTTAAGATTATAAGGTAATCCTCGATGATATTATAATGGTGGAAAATAGCCGCACCTGCCGTATAAGTAAAAAAAGACATTCTTACCTTAATTTTGTCGAAATGGTTAAAAAGGACCTTGTTTGGAAAACGATAGAAATATTCCTTTATAAAAATCTTATAAAAAGTCATACAAGGCTAAAAAACAATTTATACCATTGTATTTGAAATAGTAATAATGTTTTGAATTAAATTTTTATGAAACATGGATTTTGATGATAAAGAGGTTCCAATAGATAATTACGTAAAAACAACCTTGGAAAATAAAGAGATTGTGAAATTAACCCTTACTTCGTACATTTCATTGGTCGGGGGTTGGTTAACCACCTATATAATGGGGAAATAATTGTTATTAACTTATAAAATAATCATATATATTTATATGATATCATATATGATCTTTTAATATTTCTCTGTTAATAATATCTTAGTATTATCGTTTTTTCAGGTCTTAACAGATTCGTTTTCTTTTATATTATTTGTTTTGAGAGTCATATTTTTTATGGATGGGATGTATATTATTAATATCGAGAATGATATCATGTCTTTAAATATTATATTTATTCATCAAATGAAAATTATTCTTGAATGGATATGATGGGTATTGAATCTCCTCGCGTTTGTGGAGACGGTAATCCATACGTACGCATGAGTGAGAATAACATTATTTTGATATTAAAATAATATATAATTGGACTGTATATAATATATAAAGAGTAATTATCATGTTATATTTATTATTTAAATCAATAAAACATCATTATTATACCTATCCAAATGATAATGTATTGAATAACAATCACACCACGACGTGGAGACGGTAAGTCGTACGTACGCACATATGGTGACATGTCATCCACAGGATGGATAGAAAAATGATTTTGGTTTTACATATTTATAATAACATCACAGTATATATAAAATAATGGAATTATTATTTTATAATGGAATCAACAAATAGAAAGGCAGCGGAAGAAGAAAGGAACTTTAAAGAGGTGGTGAGATATTTACCACTTCTTTGGGTTCTTCCTTTTGATTTGATCAAAAAAGGCTCCTTAAGATAGATTTATGACTAAAGAGGGTACTCAAGGATTATGGTATGATATTTTAGATGAAATTTTGGCAGGGGTTGGCCCAACCAAATGTCTTGGATGGTATTAATTAGTGAGAAGGTGGGACCCTTTTATAAGTGAGGTGAGGGGAACCTTAGAAAAAACAGAAAATATTATTTTATAATAAATTAATATTTGGTTTATAATGGCTCCAAACTGATTTAGTTCGAGGATAAGGTGGGTATGGGTCTAAATCCACTCACCCAAAATATTTTAGAAAGGTTTGGGTCACAATATTAACATTATCTTTTATATTTAACTATTAGATAATTAGTTTGACATTTACCATGTCTCGTTGTATTTTTTAAATTATTTGGTTAATAAACATACTATAAATTGACAATAGACCCTCAAGTTGTTAATTAATGACATTAATATCATAATATAATACTTTTTCCTAACCTTAGATTTTTAGTAATATTATATCAATTAATACTATACTATTTGTTATAAAAACTCCATTGTGTCAATTTTGACACTATTTAATAATTGTTTTTTGTTAAATTGACAATAACAATATTAATTCGAACCAATTTAATTTAATCAATCTCAAAATGTTATATTTACCAATAAAATTCGTGTATAGAATCAAAACAATCAAATTATATATTTTTATAACATTTATAATACAATTTATTTGATTCATTCGTTAAAAAACATATTGCAACATCATTGTGTCATAAATAAATTTAATTATTCAATGTCCAAATATTATAAATAAAATTCCAATATGTAGGAAATATTTTTATATTTATAATGAATATTTATAGTTTAAAATAGAACAAATATAACCCTATGTAAAAATTGTTTTTCTAAAAGATATATGCTTATGTAATTTTTGTATTTACTTTAACTTAAAAAATATAAAGTGTCATTATCAATTACAAGTGACTCCATGGGATCCCAAAATTGACCCAATGATGTCCATGGTCGGAAATGTTTCAGAAAATAGGTTTAGGACATGTGTTAGGGAAATTTAATATTATTATAATATTATGTTTTACCCTTATTTACTAGATTTACCCCTTAACCATGGTGAATAAAATATTTACCAAAGTAATTATTCAAAATGTCTAAAAATAAAAGTTACATATTTACACAATTTGTTTCTACTGATTATAAATATGTAATAAATTTTTCTAAATTAAAAACATAGAAGCGGAGGAAATTAATTTAAAATTAATTTCTGTTGTCAAAACAAAAAGCCTGTTTTTTAAGAAATAATAGCTATCAAAATATTTACTCTTGTTTATGTCTAGTTTAAATGTGAAATTATATCCAATGACCAAAATTGTACTAAATTATAAAAATATATTCTAACAATACTTTAAAATCACTCAATAGTATAATTTATCATTAAAAATTATTTTTATTAAAGAATGTTTTTTTAAATAATGTTTATTATTTTCCACTATTCATCAAAAATTGGCAGTTCACATAAATATACAAACAATTCACACTAAGATAATTTTTATACTCTGAAATAAAAATTTATGTCCATTTTACAAAATTAAAAACATATAATCTTCATTTATTAATTTCAAATTACTTCCCATTTTCAAAACAAAAAGGTGTATTTTTAAGAAATAATATCTATCAAAAGATTGACACTTGTTTATGTCCAATATCAATGTGATATTACTTAAAATGACCATAATTGGATTTTATGGTAAAAATATAATCTATTTTTACTTCCAAACCTTTAAAATTTATAGTTTAACACTATAAATTATTTTGATTAAAAAGTTGTTTTTAGTTAAAATATAGTATTTTTCACTATTCACCCAAATATGAAAGTTATCGTAAAAATAACAAAAATATATTGAAACTAAATTATTATTTCCTGATTCTAAAGAATAATTTTATTTTTCAAATACAATATATAAATGTTTCAAATATTATATTTAAAAATCATTCAACATTAAAAGGCGGTAAAAGTTAATTTTTTGAAATAAATACTTCTTTTATCTGAAAAAATGAATTTTTTCTTACATTATGTCTAAGAAACTCATAACATGAATTTTAAAATTATAATGACCATATATAGTTCAATATTATGTTAATACTATTCATAACCGCTTTTTAACAACTAGTTTGTTAATCTTGTGGTGTGCAAGAACCTGGTGTTTCGTGTACTACATGTTATTGAATTGCTTTGAAGAAATAACGTACTATGAAATCTTCGGGAGTTGCATTATTCCCTCCTTCAATAAATTGTGTCCTTGAAATTTGAAATTGTTCTTAGAAATTAAATGGTTGAAAATAGAAAATACCTTTGTGGGAAAACCCGCATTAAAAATATGGTTAATAATATTTAGTCTTAATAAGAGGAAAGGGGGAATTAATAAGTAATCCCCAAATTAGGATCTCGATTAAGAGAACATTGGTGGAAATTAGAGACACATAATTGTAGGAAAAACATAAATACTTATATGGAGCGATTGAGGTCATCATCCACAAACAATTTTAGAATTGATGGCTTCAAAACCATCAATCTATGATGATTTAAAATACCATCAGTTCAAAAAACGTAATGTATTATGATAACACATTCGTGGTTTTAAGATCCCTTCCCTAAAGTTTAATAATTAATTTATCAATAAAATAAGAGTAAATATATATATATATATATATACTTGAGATGTTCAGTTTCATCCTTCAACTAATTCCTACCAAAAACTCATCTTTCACTCTAAAATATAATAGAACATAAAAATAGTCTATTTATCCTAATCTTATAGGGTTCCAAATATAAAAATATACCATTTAAATGATGAAAAATATTTTGTAACAACCAGGGACATCCTTTATGCTAGTGGTAGGTAATAAAGGCATGTCGCACTAACATTGTGGGTTTGATTCCTGCAGCATTATTCGACGCATCGGTTTTCGCATGACCTGCATGTTGTCCTTTTTGTGGAAATCCAAAAATAATCTTAGACTAGAATTATCCAAAATACTTCTGTCCAAATTCAGAGTCCAAAATTTATAGGTATGTTAAACACAATAAATTTCCCCTTTTCCACATAATAACATGTGAACACCTTCCTCATGTATTCTTTTAAAACACCAAAACATTATGAATTACCAAAAAGAACTTTATTGATTACATTCATGCTCCCTTATTCATTATATAATACTGGATATACTCCTTCTATCCAAAAATGTTGTAATCTCAAACAAAAATCGAATATACAAATCATTAATCAGTTTCAATTTACTCAAGAATATCCATTATAATTTATCTAACTTAATCATGTTTGATTCCAAAATCACTACCACAATCTCAGAACCATATTATGGTTTATCTTTCTCTCAACTATATTTTTTCAAAAAATTTAACTTGCAATTATTGCACTTTTCATCGTTCCACACAATATCATGTCCTTATTGAAATAGCACTGTAGTAAAATTCTTATTTACTCAATAATTATTATAACCAGTACATCGTTGATACCACACTCAAATGACATAATTCATTAATAACAACATAAGAACTCTAATCATTATTCATCATCCATGGTAGCATCATAACTTGATTATTATCCAATTGCATCATTTGGGGCATACTATGATGATTTGGAAATTGGTTCGCATAGTTTTCCACTCCTTGCAAATGAAGCATTGAACATTTGAAACCTTTTAATTACCATTTCAGTGACGTACATGGTGTCCTTTTTCTCTACACATATAAAAAACTCCCATTCACTTCAGGAAAGTTCTAGGGTGTTTCTTCCCATAGTTATCACATATGGTAAAATTCATCTTTTACCTCTTCCCTTTATACATCTTTCTCTCTTCCATCCTTTTATTCTCTTGCTTCTCTTCAAATCCATAAGACTATGAGAATTCGTTACTTTTCTTTTTAACACATGATACTATTTATTCATATGATGAGAATATATGGGAGACAATTTCCCTTCTAAATGTTGTCTTAATACCTTTAATGATATGATAATTCTTACTATTTGGATCATACGCATTGTTGGAGTTCACATTCCTTCTACTGGGCACTATTTCTATACAATGGAATACACTATGTTAGGTTATGAATTACAATGAATAATTCCAAATGTGTAAAATACCTAACGCAGATTGAGTATTTTATGCATATAATCCATAATAATAAAAATGTTTTGTTTGAGAATGTATATACTCATAGACCCTTACTAATGGTTTTTAAAGAAAATTGAGAATTATCCTAAGAATATCTCTTGGGAGTGTCATAACCAAGAGTGTAGTAATGCCCGTTGTCATGCACTAGTTCCCATTCGAGTCTATCTCAGAGAGATGTTTTCATGTTTTACCCCTAAGAACATCTGTGCCAGAGATGCCTCTACCTGCTCATATCCAGACAGGGATTTAATGCTTAGAAAACTCAAAAAATCTCTACATGTCCAAAATCCAAGGAAGTTTTTGTATACTAGTCCTCAAAGACTATCTTAGGGTAATGTTCTCTAATCAGAGTTCATCTAAATATAGCATCCAATGTTGATACTAAACTTACTCTAATACCAACTGTAATTCCCCAACCCCAATTACCCATAGTCAGTGAATTATTACATAACATTGGCATGATCATAAAAGATAATGTCTCGAAATACCTATCTTTTTAGTATCCTTGGAAACACTAGATAAATTAATAAGTCTTACATGACATGATAAAGTGAAAAACTACTACAACATAGTCTACATAGTCGACAGTAATAACCCCTCATACTATCCATGTAGGTCAGTAATAAAATACATCTTCACATCCTAGGAAAAATAAAACATAGAAAGGGGTGATATCAGATGCTCAATAAGGAAAATAATATAGCGGAAACTTTCATAAATGAGCATAAACATTTAAGACAATGTATAACTAAAACAAAAGACTTTTAAACATGAACTTCTGCCTAATATGGAATAAATAAGATGATATAATGAGATTTACTTATTCAAATGGATATTATACTAGTAGAATAACCACATTAAATATCAATAACCACTTTAATAATGATGGAATGCATAATGCCAGACTATCATAACCACATAGTCAGGGCCTTATACCAAGACTAAAAATACAATTTTCATGGCATTGTGCTAAAATACTAGTTTGTCTCATGAGGCCTACCGATGCATCGAGGATCTATAGTGGGCTCCACCTATCACATACTAAGTCTAATTCATTCCTCATATGAACAGGTTTAAACATAACATAAACATTGATATTAAAAATAGCATAAAAAATGACAATAATTTCTCCATAAACCATGAATGGTATAAAAATAACACCTCCACAGACAAACATATAAAATAAACTTCAAGACAATATGGAATTTTTTAATCATAAAAAATTAACTTCAAACAAGCTTAAAATCTATCAAAGGATGTTGACATAGATGAAATCAAAAGTATTTGAGTGAAATTTCACTTTTTTGAAACCATTTAAAAGTAACATAATTATAAAAGAAAAAATTGACTTTGAAAATATTCATATAATATTTTAAGGAAATATTTGACAGTTTTATATTGGCGGAAAATGGCCGCACCCGCAGTATATGTTAAAAAAAGACATTCTTACGTTAATTTTGTCGAAAAGGTTAAAAAGGACTTAGTTTGGATAACGACAGAAACCTTCCTTTATAAACATCTTATAAAAAGTCAAAAAAAGGTATAAATTACTTTAAACCATTGTCTATGAAATTGTTATAATATATTGAAATACATTTTTAAGAAACAAGGATGTGGATGATAAAGAGGTCCTAGTAGAGAATTACGTAAAAACAACCTCGGAAAATAATGAGATTCTAAAATTAACCCATACCTTGTACTTTTACTTGGTTGAGGGTCGGTTAACATCATGTATATGGGTGAAATAATTGTTATTAAATTATACATGAATCATATCCATTAATATGATATCATATATGATCTTTTAACATTGATTTTTTAATAATATTTTATTATTAGCATTGAATCTGTTGTTAACAGATTCATTTTCAATTATATTCTTTGTTTTGTGAGTCATATTATTTATGGATGGGATGATTAATATTCATTTCCAGAATTATATATTGTTTTAGAAAATTACATTTAATCATCAAATGAAAATTATTCATGAATGGGTATGATGGGGAATGAATCTCATCGTGTTCATGGAGACGGTAATCCGTACGTACGCACTAGTGACAATAACATTATTTCGATATTTAAATAATATATAATTGGATGGTATATCATTATATATACATAATAATTATCATGTTATATTTATTATTTACATCAATTTAAATTCATTATTATACCCATCCAATTGATAATGTATTGAATAACAAATACACCACGACATGGAGACGGTAAACTGCACGTACACAAGTATGGTGACATGTAATTCAACGGATGAATAGAATAATGAATTTTTTTGTACCATATTTATAATAACATAACAATATAAATAATACTATGGACTTGTTATTTCAGAAATGAAACAACAAATAGAATATATGTGGAAGAAGAAAAGAACATGAAAGAGGTGGTGAGATATTTACCTATTCTTCTGGTTCTTCGGTTTGATTTGACCCAAAAATCTACATAAGATTGATTTCTGAATGAAGGAGGGATCTAGGATTATTGTAAGATATTTTATAGGGTATTTTGGAAGGGGTTGGACGAACCAAAATGCTTTGATGGTATGAATTAGAGAGAAGGGGGAGTGCCCTTTTATAATAGGGGTGAGGGGCACCTTAGGAAAAACACAAAATATTATTTTATAATAAATTCATATTCTGTTCTAATGGCTCAAAACTAAATTATTTATATGATAAGGTGGGTATGGGTCGAAATACACTCAACTAATAGGTTTTATATAGGATTGGGTCACTATATTAACCTTATCTTTTAGATTTAACTCTTAGTTAATTAGTTTTACATTTACCTTGTCTCTTTGTATTTTTATACTATTTGGTAAATAATCTTAATATAAACTACCTAGAGAACCCCTAGAGGTTCATTGATGACATACCTATCATTATATATGTCCTTTGGTTGTACCGTAGATTTTTTGGAATATTATATCAATTAATAATATAATATTTGTTTTAAAAACTCATTTTGGTCAATTTTGACACTATTTGATAATTGATTTTTGTTAAAGTCTTAATAACTTTATTAATTCGAAAACAATTCATTTAATAAATCCTAACATGTCATATTAACCAATAAAATTCGTGTAAGGTATCAAAACTTTCATATTATGTTTATTTTAACATTTATAATACCAATTATTTGATTCTTTCATTAATAAGGAAAATACTACATCATCATTGTTTAATAAATAAATTCAATTATTCAATGTCAAAAATTTATAAATAAAATGACATTATATAGGAAATAGTTTTATCTTACAAATGAATATTTATAGTAAAAAAACATATATAACCCTATGTAATTTTTTTACCAAAAGATATATGCTTATGTCATTTTTGTATTTACTTTAACTTAATTAATATAAATTGCTATTATCACTTACAAGTGACTCTATGGGGTCCTAATATCGACCCAAAGATGCCCGTGGTCAGAAATGTATCATCCAATAGCATTAGGACACGTGTTAGGATAATTTAAAATTATTATAATATTATTTTTTACCCATATTTACCAGATTTACCCCTAAACCATGGTAAAAAAATTACCGATGTAATTATTCAAAATGTCTAAAAATAAAAGGTACCTATTTACACATTTTGGACATCCTGATTCTAAATATGAAATCCATTTTTCTAAATTAAAAATACAGAAGTATTCGAAATTAATTTAAAATTAAATCCCATTTTCGAAACAAGAAAGGTGTTTTAAAAAAGGTAACTAACAAAATATTGACACTTGTTTATGTCTAGTTTAAAAGTGAAATTACGTCCAATGACCAACATTGGATTAAATGGTAATAAAATATTATAATTTAAAATTAAAATCACTCAATAGTATAATTTATTACTATAATTTATTTGGATTAAAAAAGTTGTTTTTAATTAATGTTTAGTATTTTTCACCATTCATCAAAAATTGGATGATCATAGAAAAATACCGAAAACTCACCCAAAGCTAATTTTGATATTCCGAATACAAAAAATGATGTATATTTTTCCAAATTCAAAACATAAAAGTTGGATTTATTAATTTAAAATTCATTCCCATTATCAAAACCAGAAGGCGTATTTTTAAGAAACAATATCTATCAAATGATTAACACTTGTTTATGTCCAATCCCAAAGTGATATTTATTACAATGACCAGATTTGGATTAAATGGTAAAATTATAATCTATTTATATTTCAAAACCCTTAAAATGTATAATTTTACAATATAAATTATTTTTAGTAAAAAGTTTTTTTCAGTTAAAATATAGTATTTTCCATTATTCACCCAAAAAGGAAAGTTATCATAAAAACACCAAAAATTTATTAAAACTAAATTCTTATGTAATAATTATAATGAATAAGTTTATTTTTTCAATTATAATATATAAAAGTTTAAAATATTGGATTTAAAAAGGGTTCATCATTAAACAGCGGTAAAAGTGCATTTTTTGAAATAAATTCTTCTTTTATCTGAAAAAAATGAATTTGTTCTTACATTATGTCTAAGAAACTCATAATATGAATTATAAAATTATAAGTATTATATATAGTTCAATATTCAATTAATACTATTTATAACCACCTTTTAACAGCTAGTTTGGTAATCTTGTTGTGCGATCGAACCCAGTGTTGTGTGTAGTGAAACTTATTGAATTACATTGAAGAAATAAAGTACTATGAAATTTTGGGGTGTTATAATAATAATATCATTTTTACCATTAAATACTATATTCACTTTTAACCATGGTAGATAAAAGTAAAATTTTATTATTCACAAAAAAAATTTATCTTATTAAACGAAATTTTTCTTACTGATATCAACTATATCTATTGGATTTTTGAAATTCCACTCATTGAAGCAGTAAAATTAAGTTTTTTCTGAATTTTTAAATTCTCCTATGAGGTGGGTAAAAGATGGTGAAATGTTAAATAACTTTTTTATATATCTAAAATTATAATAAACTAAATCCAATGAATTTAATTGAACTTATATAGCTATTATGTATCTATTTTGACCTAAAATAAATTTAAATAAAATAAATAATTATTTAAATAAAAATTTGGTTTTAAACTATAACTCAGTGTTTTTTAACTATTCCTAAAAAATTTAATTTTTTCAGAAAAATACCCAAAATTCACCATTAGATAATTTCAATATTCTGAAACCAAAAATGAATTACATTTTGAAAGTTAAAATTTATAATATCTCCAAAAATGGTTTTTATTATTATTCACAATGGATAGTTTTATTGGTTGTCGTGTGTTAGAATTCGAAGATGCGTACAACACACGCTATTGTATTATACAAAGGGAAACATACTTTGGATGCTTGTGGTGTTACAACATATGTGCAGACTACCACCTTCATGATGAAATAGAGTTCATTTTTCATAGCTTGCATATCAGGTATGTATAAATAACGTGGTTTAAAAAAAATTATATTCATTATATCAGGAACAAAATTATTAAATGACAAAATTATAGATATTACTCATATACTTCCATTAATTAATGAATTTTATCTTTAATAAGTAGCATGTAAAGATTACCATATCTCTTAATGAATTGGATTATTTCAATTTAACAAATAATAAGTAGACCTTATAGTTCAACTAATGAAATAACATTATTTTTATGAAATTATTATAATTTTGGAACGAAACATTCTCACATACCAACAATTCATAAATTCATTGGGAAATGGGTATGTCAATCATGTTTACTTATGGAATACCACCTCCATGTATGATAAAGATCATTTCACATCACCACCCATCATTAAAGGTTATAATAATGGATTTTATGTAGTCATATGATATATATGTTATAATCTTCTTTAGATATTATAATAATAATGGGGATGTTTCCTAAAATTTTATATATAAAATTTATACATAAATATATATATACATATATTTTTGAAACACAAAAACACACATATATATTACATATATTTTAGCATTCATGGAAATTAATGAAAATTAATTTTTTAATTAAAAAATTACTTTTGTGGAAAAAGTCGAAATCATTAGAAGATCAAAAAATAAATTCCTGAAACATAATAAAAAATAAAAAATCAATGAAGGATATTTTGAGATTATTAGAATCATTATACTTATATAATATCTACTTATTTTTCACATACCTTCAGATCTAGATCAACCATGATTATATCTTTAAAATGATTGTTTATCTTGACCCAAGATTAATATACTCCTCCAAATAGATATTACTTATGTTGAAGTCTCATGTCAAAAATAAAACTTGATTTTTTATCTACACCCTCTACAAAACTTTTTTATAATGTAAAATTATTCTATTAGTCATCATGATAACATTCTTTTGTGGAGAATTGATCTAGAAAACAACCTCTTGCATTTCATCCTTGATGTGGATAATGAGATAAACAAATTTTACTTTTGTTTTTCTTCTACCTACTATCTTACCACCAAATTTTAATAATTAATAGGAAATGATGTATAATATGATACCATATAACCTCACTCCATCTGAACTAGATCTTCCATATTATCACTAACATACTTCAGTTCCATAAAATCAGAACACATAGGCATTTAATTTTTCATTTTATGATTTAGGCCCTTTATAAAATCATATTTATTTTAATTGGGGTCACATATTGGATCCATGGCCAAAAAATATATTCATTTGATCCTATATTTATTGGTATATATAAGTGGTAATTTTCATTATTCCATTTAAATTTATTTCACTTAATTACAATTAAGCTTCCTAAATCATAGGTTCCATTATCCCCTTCATCCTAATTGGGATGAGATGACATCTAATAAGAATTCCAACTGTAATATACAATGATAATTGATTGAATATATCCTTACATGACTCTTCATAGGAGATGATTTGAACATTATTGTTATAATACTATGGTACTTGTATTGGTTTCTGATCTCTTGTGGTATTGAATCCCCTTGTTCATAAACTTTGCCTTTAACTTCCAGATATTCAAATAAATTACTCAAATTAAGTGTTGAAGTTGTCTGTTAAGGAAATATCTTTTTTGTTTCATTCATCCAACCCTCATTGGAAAAATTTGGTTATCTAAATTGAGCTTACATATGCTATGAAATTATTAAAAATTTCCCACATTTCACAATTATTACAGTTTCATATATCGATTCATCACCAATTTCAACAAAATCATTATAATAAGAATTATTTGGTATTTTTATATTTAGTTTTAAAGAACATATAACATGATCCCACTAAAAACACTATACAAGACAGGAAAATCACTATAGAATTGGTATTAACTATATCATGTCTGAATCATGAAAAAAATAACCATGACCTTTAGATAATTATTCAATATATGTTCATCTTATTATAGAGTATCATTTTTTGATGATTCATTAGTACCCAATTTATCAATTAAGAGGGAAGTGATAGGCAATATCTAGATAAACTAGATGGTTTCAGAGTTACGCTCCCCATGTTGATCCTTATGCCTATTCCTACATGTTGAAATCAAGTGTCCCAAATGTTTATATGATGAACCAAAATTTTTCAAACACTCGAAGAACACTTAATTGTAGAAATTAAACTATATAAAACCTAAATTAATATCCACTCTAATGTATGTTTGGAAATTTCAATATTAATTCCATTATATGAGGATATAGGGAGACAAATTGAATTTTTTATATCATAAGATCAAAAATATTGGCCTACTAAATTTCAAAGAATATGTATAATTAAATTATTTTAGAATAGAAGTTGTTGTTTTTTAAATATAACCTAAAAATATATATTTAGTGAATCATAATTGATAAGGAAATCATAATCCCGCAGTAATATGTTGAAATGGAATCAAATTTAGATTTGGGTATCTATATACTATGAAAGTATTTAATCATCCTCCAAATAAAAGGAAATCCTGATTTGTTGTTTGATGAGAATCCCCAGAGATTCACATTCCTCTATTACACAATATATAAAAAAACCTATTGGATTTATCAAATAAAAGGATATGTTATTTGAAGTGATCCAGCAATGTAATATTCGAGAGGAAAAATGGTTGTATAAAATCCATGGTAAAAATAACAAGTTTTATAGATCCATAAAATAGATTTGGAACATTAGGGTTGAGCATGATATCATGCAATAGAAGGAGGAAATCAGGGTTAGAGAACAAAAAATAACATGAACAATAAAATATGTATGTTTATGGGAAACCTCTTCTAATGTGGGGGGGGGATGGAATATAATTGGAGTCAAATAAAATCATGCATATTATTCATGAATTATCTATAGGGTTAATACATGCATTATAAATTTATGAGTTAATTCATAAAAAAATCCTAGTTTTCAAGAGTAATATATAAACCCAACTACCACATAATATCATATAGTTTTGTATCGAAATATTTAATCTTTTACAAAACATTCAATGAACTAAATATCTTCACTATCTTCCACCTTTTGCGTATGAGGTAGTAGAATACAATATAGAAAATGTAAATCCCATATGAATATCAAATGATTTAGATCGGACCATGGATACACCATGGAGGGCGGAAACATTGGTCACTCATTACTATTTATCAAAGTCATAAGATAATTACTGAAATGTTTACAATGGATTTTCAGTGTAATGTAGACACATTTATATTAGTTCATAATTAATATTTTATCCCATGATTCATTAATATTTTATGGGTGATCATTGGAAAATGGTGATAATCACTTATTATTGATCTTATAAATTTTATCAGACACTATAAAACTCTTCATGTTTTTTCATTGGTAACACATGATTTAGATTTATGAAATATGGTATGTAAATTATGAAAAAAAATTATACCATCATTTGTTTTGTTTTTAATAAATCTAATAATAACAATTTTCTATTACATAGGTTATTTTTATAAATGTATCCAATTTATTATCATTTATAAGATGAGTTTCATAAGGTTATTGAAGAAATTACGATCAAAAGAGTGGTCATGTAATGGTAACGAGTGGCTTACCTTTACAAGAAGTTGTTCACATAAGGGTAATCCTAAATTTTCTAAGGCTCTGTAAAGGAAAAATTTGATCTTTTTCAAAGGTTATTACTAGACACTATTATATATAATAAGATTTATATAATTACTTAAAATATAATCATTATATATAAAATATAACATAATGGTAACTAAGTTATGTGTATGGTCAATATTTTACTTTTATGTGTCATTTGGAAATTCATAGACATGTTAATATAGAAGGTTTTTGTAAAGGTAATTGGTGCTCTTTAAAATGGTAGCCTCAACATTACTTTTTGACATTAAATATATCTTATAACTAACTTTATATAGAGGTTTTATTAGAGGAATCCAACCCCAATTTCATTACACAGTGGTTTGAGAAGGATTTTGTAAATGTAATAGTTATTACCATTACATAGGCTATCCCTTATGCATAAGGGTAAACATATACTTCATTGAAAATACATTTTCACATATTAAATAATTTAAATGGTTTATAAAATGTTTATATATCATTATAAAAGCTATATTTTTGTAATTTAATTTATATATGCTTTACTAGATAAATAATTATTTTTTATTAAAATTAAATAAATGTTTGTGAATAATTAAATTTACTTAATTATAATATATTAATATTTGAAATAAGTCTCAAAAAATTATATGGAATTACATATGATATTGAAACAGATATGTTTATTTATAAATCATATTTAATAATTCAAGGTGATATAAATAATAAAATAAGTCCGAAATATAAAATGGTTAAAATTAAATTTTGAATTGTTCATTATTAATTTCATAGAATTGTTCATAATAAAAAGTGGCCTTATTTATATATAATATAAGCCACATGAAAAAATGATTTGATGGTTGATATAATAATGGATTACGTAATTATTAATTTAATTATAGTTACATAATGCAATATGATTACATAATTAAAATTGGATAATAAATAGTTTTTAATTCATATTATCATATATGTTCAAAATGCAAATTTTATAAAAATATTAATATTAAATATTTCATATTGGAATGAATATAAAAAGATTACATTTATATTTATGGAATGTTTGTAATGTTGAATGTTAATTTATAAGGTGTTTATAATTTATTTTTATATAATTTGATCAAGAAAATTTATCTCATGTTTAAATATATGAATTTTTAATTTATATAAAATGTTATTACCAATTTAATTCAAAAATGTAATTTTTTTATATGATATATTTTTTTATGAATGTGTTTATTTGTTAAAATTATTCTAGATATGACATGAATTATATTTTAAATATGATAAAGATTTTTGTTACTTATCTAATTTAACATCAATTTATAATTGAAGCTAAACATGATTTCATGTGTTGAATATAGTTTGGGAGTATTAGGTATTAGAGTTATGATGAATTATATTCTATAATTATTAATTTATCTATTTTTATAGGTGATTAGGGTGGTAATATTGACCTATATAGAAGATATTGTTGTCTCTAGGTTGGTGAATTGGGTTGTCTATCTATCGGTATGAGATTACTCAATTTGAGAATATTAATACCATATATCACTATGTATTTATATTATGTTACCATGTACCCAATGCATATGATACATATTTGAAGATATGAATATATGTGAATGGTATTTTTGGATAATTAGCATCGGAATTTTGTTTGTGTAAATATTTACAGATCCATAAGGTCTGAATATATTTTTATATTGGAGGAAATATGATTAAAAACTAAATTACTAGAGTCAAAAAAATATTGAAGAAAATAACATGATACAAAATGGTGAGATTAAAATCCACTTCAAATAACATGTGTAAAATTCCTTATAAATTGACACTTTTCAAGACCATGACCATTCATGTTGTTTGTTTCATACCATATCCATGTGCCCTAGATTATCTTATGTTAAGAAAGAATAGAATATGTGAATCTTGAAGAACATATCAGGTAGTTTTGTGCATTATTATGGTGCCACTATATTTTCCATGGTTATCATATTTTTGATGTTTTAATTTGGTAACAAATATATGGGAATACCTAATTATTATGATACCATAGTACTAGTGTTATGAATATCCACATAATGGATTGAATAATGGGTTTTATTATATGCTATACAAGAATCATATATGATATGATTTTGATAACGCCCTATCTAAATAATTAATTTGTGTGATGAATTCCCTTGAAGAACAATTTCTTAACTAAATTTGCATATTGGCCCGTAAATAGATAATTTTTTTGGAAGGGGTCATTATTTGAGTTGTATTCTATTTAACAATGATCCATATTAATTAGTTAAAATTTAAGATAATCATTTGATAAACGATTATGTTGTAGAAAAATATAACCACCATCATCATGCTAATATTTATGATCAATCATTGAAAGGATATTTTTATAATAATATTATTTTATGAATGGTACACTCTGAAAAATTATTAAATGGATTAGTTATATAAGAAAAGATACTAATTAAAATTCTGTGCATTTGAAATATTTTGTCCATGAAAACCAACTATTTTAATTTTTTATAATTTAAATATATATTACTATGGAAAAGTAGAGTTATTCATATAATGTTGAAATGAAATTACATTTTTAATGAAAAATAAATATTAATCTACCCTCACGTACTTATTATTAATTGGTATATCAATTAATTAAATAATTTTGATTCTTATATAGTCAATATGATCTGATATGAATCATGATTTTCATTATGAATGAATATGTTATTAAGACTAATTGTTTCCTTAAATATTTTATGGTTATATAAATTAAATATATTATTCTAATATATATATAATATCAATTGTATATTTTAAAAATTATTGTAAATTTAGAAAAGGATAGAAAGAAAAAATAAATTATGTTTGGATATTATGGGTATCTTTCAACTAAAATAGAAAATGAGTAACTGTATATGAAACTTCGACACTTTATGCTTGGATTATCATTTCAAAATTCAAGTAATATATCATTTTTATATTGGAAAGAGAATGAAAACAATTTTTTATTACTAAATTGATTTGAGGTGTTTGTTGAAAACATAATAATAATTTTTTTAGTTCTGTAAGATTCTTTGAGGGAGAACAAAAATTGATCGTTCTGTTTAGGAAATTTATCCTATATTTATCTATGGAAATTTTCATAAAATATAATTTGATTTAAAGAATTTTTTAACGATATTACTAAAATGATGGGAATACATATGTACTATGAATATAATGTATTGGTTTTAAAGATATATATAAATATTACTGGTATATAAATATTCAAACCTGAAGAATAAATATCGTTTGAAATGTTCAACAATATTTCCTCAATGTTCCAATCATGTTCATTATGATATAGGGTTTTCTACAAGGTATAATGATAATTAAATATTATTATATTATCAATGATATACCAAAAAAAGTTTAAGAAACTTCATTGAATTTCAATATCATGTATGAATGTTATAAAAATTAATTTTTCATCATTAAATGTTAGTGATATCAAATGGATAGTCTAAAATGTATTATTAATATATAAGAGTTCAAAATCAAATGAAGAATTGATTGAGCTTTTAGTTTGCAATAATAAAATTAATTAAATGGTTTATACCCAATGGATTTAAATTTAAAATATTTAATCAAGATCATATGAATATATGTAAAATATGTGCATCATTATATAATTTCTCCAATATTATAACAGAGGAATTTCAATTATTAATAGCTGTGTTGAACACGTTTGACATTATTAATAGTAAACACATGGTTTATCATTAAAAATTTTCTATTTCATGAATTTTAATAACCCAAAAGTCTCATATATAAATATTAAATCGTAGAAGATGAATACTATATACAAAAAATAATGATCCATAACAAAATAATTTAGCTATACTTCCTTAAAAACACTGACATATAAACTAATTATCCTTAAGTGAGCTATGTCATATCCAAATATATAATTCAAAACCACTTCCATTATTTTAAACATAATTCATAATACATTTCATCATTACGTTGGTAAAGGATGAATAATAAAGGGTGAGATCAGATGCTCAGTTGTGTTAAAAACACGATATTTAAACATATAATGAGAATTCATGTATGAAAACATGAGAAACAAATTAGAAACCTTACCCTTCATAATATAGATCATAATCATGACTCACATAATAAATCATTGGATGTTCATAAGACTTGAATCATAATGGAATCAATGAACATGAACAATGATAATATAACAATAGGATATGAAATAGATTAGTGGTATTGAAATAATTATAGAAAATCATTTCATTGATGGTTCATTCCTCATTTCCAAGACTATCACAGTGTAATGGATTCACATTCCCAAAAAAATTATAGTAGTAAATTTTCACTCCCATTAATATCATAGTGGACAGATTCCGTTACAGAACTAGGTTCACTTCCCATTCCAATCCTATTTATGTCAAGATATATCAAACTTTACCTAATGCATTGACGAGATATATAGGTCCCACCCATTACATAATAAAAATCATACATATATGTTCCCTATTATCATAGAAAATTCATAATATAAATATCATGAAAAAATGTATTTCATAATCATTTACTCATAATTTAACTTTTGTAAATGAAATATGTTTCATAATCATTTGATCATATCATCATAGAATTTCCCATGGAAAAAGAAGCACGTTTCATAATAATTGTGTTATTGTATTACCCATATAAGAGAAATGGGTTTCATAAATATATTGTCATCATAAATATAAACCATTAAAATAATTACTAATAATGTAATAATTTATCATATTACTAGTAGAGCTTGAGTAACATAAAATGTTGCCATATTTGATGGAAAATTACTTTAAAATATCACTTGGAACATTAAATGAGAAAAAAAACTTCCAATTTTATATTTCTTAAAACATAAAAAATTTTCAGAAATATTTTCAGTTAAAATAACCTTGGAAACATATAATGGAAAATTTAAAGATCAATTGAAATGTTTCATGATGAAAAAAACCATTTCACTTTGGTAAATCAATTTTTAAACCAAAAAACATTTTTAATATTATTTACTTGGAAAATAACTATAGAAACATACAAAGGAATATTTTAATATCAATTATATCATTTCATATTGAAACTATAATTTTTATTTTTAAAAAATACATTTATTGAAAATAAAAAATATTTAAAATAATTTTGTTTTAAAATAATCTAGAAACATGTAATGTAAATTTCTTTAAAAATAATGGTCTTAATAGATGAAAATTATGGTCATAATGTAAATTTAAAAATAAATATTCCTTTATCATTATTTGTAAAATCCATATTTTCCTTATTTTGGAAAAAACATGAATATTCCATATAATTGTTTGTAATAGTAAAAATGGTAAATTATAAATTTAAAAATAAAATTGAAACATTATACTATTTTTGAAAACATTTTTTAAGATATATAGTCATTTTTCATTAGAAATATTATTTTGGAATATAGAGTACAAAAACAGATGAAAATTAAGAGAAAACACTAATTCTCAGGATAATAACATTGGATAATAATATTCATCTATTTTTGAGATATTGATCCTAATATTTAATGACTAAAGGCATATTTATAAATAGCCCCTATAAAGAATGATATTTAAACATAAAACCTTTACAACTTTGGTATATTTTGAAGAAAATGCCCCTTAAATAATAAAATAAATGATAATTCTAGGATCATGGAATGAATTATATTCATGATATACAACATCTAATGGGTTGTATATAAAACTCATATAAGAATATAGGTTCCTAGCATAACAGATGTCCCAAAGAACAGAAAATGTGACAAAAAAAATTACCTTATGTCTTGAATTCCATCATACATATTCAAAAATACCATATAATAAATATATCAAAGAAACAACATTATATATAATACTAGATATATTGTTTAATTATGACCTTTTATTAACAAATTTTTACCTATAATATTTAAAATTCCTATTTTTCATAATAACATAATTTTTTCATGTATATATTGATTCATTATTTAGGTTCCTCTTAAATTGATCAGGGTTCCATAAAATCAAAAATATAAATGGAAATATAAATATAATATATATTCATAATATATTTATTTAGAGTAATTCAAAACAGTTATATATATAATATTAAATACCCCATTATTGGAGACGGTAGGCTATACATACGTAAGAACGCTATATTCATTTTCTCAATGAATTGAATGAAATAAATTTAAATAAAATACACAAATTAAAGAATAATCTTTTTATATACAACAATTATTATCATTAAATTCATCTGTATTAGAATCCATGTCATTCTGGAAAAAATCCCATCACTTCACGAGCTAGTAGTCTTCCGTAAACAATAGCGGCATTTTTATATTCCCACAAAATGGAAAGTAAGAAGTTATTCCTGAAATAATAGTTCAATATTTATATTAATATAAAAATTATTTAAATAATATTATTTACATCATTGTATCCATACCTGATATGAGTTTATGTAAAATTATCTACATCGGTTCGCAAGGCTATAGTCTACTGCACCCAAGATCAACGGCATCAATTCACATTTTTGTGAGGAGGATATAGTTGTAGGATATTAAATTAATATATATATATCTGAAATATAGTAAATTTTTTATATTATCATGTATTGATAAAAATTTAACGAGGTGGTGAAGGAAAAAAATTAAATCACTGAGTATGGGATGTTGCATCTTTTTTCAGAAAAATTCTTTTGGATGGATCCAAAATCCATCATAGGTTGGATTTATTCGAAAATAAAGCTTATAGTATTAGATTAAGTAATTAATGAAATCATTTTAATAGGTTTTTTATACCCAAATTGTTTTTTTTGTGTGTATAGTATAGTATATGGGGTTCCCTTTTATAAGTTAGGTGATTGGCATAATTATAATTTTTGAAATGAAATTGATGTACCATTTTTTTTTCAAATTGAAAAAGGATAAAAAAATAATCCATTATCGAACATTGTATATCATAAGGAAATAATAAGTCTATAAATGGTATTTTTAATAGTTTCCATGTGATCTAGCCGAAAAAAATTAGTCTATCCCCCAATAAACCGATTTTCAACATAATCACGGTAATTAATTGTCACTAAATTTAGTATTGATTATAGAAAACAATTCAATTTAAATTTTTAGATAACATAATTTATTAGAATTCTAATTATTGATTATATTTTTCAAAATTAAATCAAATTAAGTGGAATAATTTCATTTAAAATTAACCCTACACAGGAGATCAAAATGTGGTTTTCTGAAGAGAAAATACATAATAGTTCAAAAACGTTTTATATGAAAAATAAGTATGAAATTTATTTTATTAAAATAAATTATATTAATAGATATATAATTTAAATATATATACTTTTATAATCATACTAAAATAATTTGGATTCTTTTTTAATTATTTTAATGAAAATGAAATTCTTAATAAAAATTATTTTTTTCATTATTATTTGAAAATATATATATTTTGAGGAAATTAAAAACAAATTACTCAAATATAATTACTAAATTATTATTTTAAAATTAATTTTATTTTTACAAATATATTTTTTAAAATTAATGGAAATTTATTTTAAAATATGTGCAAAAAGAGGTGACATAACATATTTTTAAGAAAATAATGTTTTTAATTAGATAATTTGATTTATCCTTATTTATGTTATAGAAAATAAATAAAATTAATGTTAAACATTAAAATGAATATTTAATTTATAAATTTTATTAAATTCGTAAATTTTTTAATAATTTATTGACGTAAAATAATTTTCTCTACTTAATAATTTTTTTAGGAAATAATTTCCTAAATTATCAAAAAAAATATTTTAATTCCCATTTAATTAGTCATAAAAGTATTATTTTTGTAAAAATATTTAAAAAATATTTTTTTATAATTTTTTTCATCTCGTTTTTACGTTCCACTCTAGAGTTTTGGTGATAACTATCTTTTTAAATAAATTAGTTTTATTAGTTTTCTATGTTATTTTTAAACTCGGTGTTTCATGTAATTCATGAAAATCATAGTGAGTCTTGTAATGAAGTATTATATTTATGATGTGCGTATCATAAGCTACACTAAATTATTCATGTAACGTAATAAAAATAATTTAATTTCTTATTCCCCATGATAAACATTGTGTTTCATATAATAGATAATGTCAAAAGGATAAAATTTAAATAAAAATTATTTCAATAAATATCAGGGTGTTTCAAGATTTGAGAAGATGATATAGATAACTATGTTTTATCCAAGAAATATTTTATGTAATTTTTTTTCTATAGTACGTGTTAATGTTTTCCTACAAACCACAAGTTTTATAATAGAATAATTTTTTTAAAATTAAAATTTTTCCAAAAACATAATATCAAATTTTTTATGGAAACTATAGTTAATTTGTTAAATATTACTAATAAATGTATTTTTAATATTATTTAAAATAGGATGGTTTATATATCTTATCATTATATTCTAAAAATATTGCAATTTGTAAAAGGACATTCAAAGTATGTTGGGACATCAAAATATTCAATGTTAATAATTATAAAATAACACCAATCTATGTTTAAATTATATTTATTTAATATCATAAGAGAGTTAGGATTTATTTGTATAAAATAGTGTATTTAATTATATTATTATAAGGAATTGACTTGATTGAGTATTTTTTCAAGGATGATGATGATGAATATATTGTTATTTAATTGTAGAAAATATAAGATATCATTATGAAAATTGATTTTGTCAAATGAATGAGATTTAATATGATCACCAAGATGAACAGTTAGAAATACGATTCCTAAATCTCAAAATTATTAAAACAAGATTAATTCAAAGAAAATTTTCACTAAAGTTTTAATTTGATTAGAGTTATTAGATAGTCACAAAAAAATGTGATGTGGGATACAAATGATGAAATGTTTTTAAAAAACATTATAGTGTAGAAATCATAAGGCTTATTGGGAAGTATATCATAAGTGAGTGGAAAAAATGGTGTTTTGTTGGTTTCGTTAAATGTTATTATAGAGTTTATGAATATTAAAATTTATCCTGTCAATAGAATAATATATTTTATAGTCCTTTCACACTGTATATGTATATTTATATATAGATATTAATTTCATGAAGTGAAATAATAATTTACATCTCAAAGTAACATTTTCAGTTTACTCTAGTAAATTTTTTTCACGGATAATTATAGGTTTTGATGAAAATAAATTGTTATCGTGGGAAAAATTGTCGTATAGAGATACAAAATATACTCACGAGGTTAAAAGAAAATAAGAATATTTTTTTCACACTTGATAACCTACTATGTTTAGAACATGGAGTGTCATGTAGATGTATTTGTTATAATAGGGGTTAATGTATAATATTTGAGTCCCCACTACCTGATTCTTGTTAGACTTCTAACATTATAAACTTAATACATTGTTACCATACTTACAAAAGTCTAGATATTAACATTGCAATGATGGTGTTTGTTGGTTATGTTTCTGATCATGTCAGCGTTTAGAGATTAACAAAAATGTAATTTTTACTCTTATATGATGTGTATGTCATATGGGACCTTGATTATGATAGAACGTAGATGTTTGTAGGTCAACTTTGTTATTTTATATATATTCAGATAAGGGACATGTGATATTATTATCCATAAATATGAATGAATTGTGATGTAATCATCGATTAGGTCTCCCTACACTCAGAGAGTCGAGAATATATGAGTTAGTTATATTAGATTGACATTCTCTGTGTCCCATGGTCACTTGATGTATTAGACCAATAGAAAACATGATAACACATGTTTTCATTTGATGTAGATGGGTTGCCACATAAATATAGATACATGTATTTGATGGTGTTCTCTATAAATCCCTTTATAGAAGGATGAGTATTGTTTCTTTTCTCAAGGACACCATTTTAATACATACATATGTATAAAAAATCATATTTTCTATCAACACAATAAATTATAGTGGATTCAAAATTTATAGTTCACCAAATGAGGATTGTTTTTGACTCTGAATGTTACCCTAAATACTTTTAGAGTATATAAAATTGTGTTCCGGATGGTTTTCCCCAAGTTATTACATATTATGGATTATAATATGATATTACTGAAAGTGTAAAGACCTAGAAATTCCATTGATTTTTTTTCATAAATTCTTGGGAATTTTACGAGTGCGCGGTTTCTTGACGATGCACGATTACGAGGCCCGGAGTGCCCGTAATGATCCGTCGAAGTTTTTTTAAGATAAAATAAACACGTGTATGCAGTTTTACTGAAAAAGTTGAATAACTATTAAATAATTACTCGGATCAGAAATTTGAGGCAACCGTTGCACTCAGGATGGCAGGTTTACCCTAGGCATGACTTAAGTTTAGTCGGCACAAGCCTCATATGAGAAAACCCGAAAATGACATAACCGTAAATAAAAAAATTAAATAAAGTTATTTAATTTTCGTATTCTTATATCTCACAAATGGTAACTAAGATTAAAATTTTGAGACCACTGATGAACTCGTGATGGTAGGATTTCATTAAAAAGATACTAGCTTTTGTCGGTGAGGGCCACCATAGAAAGTTAGTTTTTGGCCGCAAATAAAAAGATACTAGCTTTGTGGATTCTGGGAGACCTTCGGGGTTCTTGGGTCCCCTACTGAGTATTGTTATACTCACCACTTCACAAGCTTCACCCGCGCCTTGTTGTGATCTGTGTAGACAATGGACTACAGTGATTGAGGCTGAGGGTGATGGACGTGAGTCCTCTCAGAGATGGACACGACGATATGTACTGCAATGATGAGTTTTTCGAGTTCTGTACCTACCCTTCAAGTAGGATTCCCCGGTGGATGATCCAGGAGCTATTTCTCCTTTTTACATGTACTTGTTGTTCAGTTTGGTTTGTATACTGGCCCACTTACTTTTAGCACACTTTTATTTTCTATATTAGTACTTGATGCTTCTACAACTTGTGTTCAGACTATGTGTGTTATAGTTTTAAAGGAAATTCCTTCCCTTTTATTAGGACTATGCCTTTGGTGGTAGTCGCCAGCCCCTGGACTATGGAAGACGGGATTGGGGTAGTCATGGCATGAGCCCTGAGGGTGGGTCCTGAAAAATTGGTATCAGAGGAGTTGGTTCTACCGCAGAACATAGGAATCTGATCTATCTTATAGTGAAGCAATAATGTTATGAGGATTGAGTGTGGTTTTCAGTCCTGTGAGTCTAGTGTCGGTGCGGCGACCAACGTATCCATACACTAGGTCCCTGGCTACTAATTTCAAACTCAGTGCACGAAAACACTGATTCCGGGTGTGTTTTCAAGAGTCTCCTTTGTTAACTAATTGATTCAGATCACCAGGTATAACATATTGACCACGGTGCACCTGTTCCTTATCAGGATGCCACAATGAATACAGCCAGCTTAGATTTCCGAAAGAGTACACGATGGCGCCCCAGTGAGCGACGAGGCTCCAGTTTAGGGCCCTCTTTCAACGTTGGCACCATAGGGTGGTGTACCAGTAGCACCACCCCCTATTGGGAAGCAGATAACACCAGCCAAATTGGTGGACGGTGCATGCCGACTGAGTGCATTTTACGAGTTCCAGCAGAAGAGGCCTATGATGATTCGAGGAGAGATAGATTCCCACGTAGCTGAGGGATAGTTGGAGGAGATTTCTATTGTTTTCTGCCTAGTTGATACACTGGTAGAGAAGATGGTGATCTTAGATACTGGACTTTTTAAGTGAGTAACCATGAGGATGGTCTGCATAGTGATGATTCCTCAGTACCTGGATAGTTACCCGAGATAGTACCTCCGGGTAGTGTGTTAGATATATCACTACTTGTTGGTCAGTAGTTGCAACTGGCTGTACGGGCATAGGACCCTTGTAAGTTTAGTTCCTTAAACGTGTTTCAGCATCAGATACCCCTTCAGTTCTGTGGTGATCCCAAATCACATACTGCTAAGGACTAGCTTGAGGAGTTGGATTAGAGTTTACTACAGCTTATACAGCTTCAGTAGGACGACGTGTCGGTAGGTGAGTATTCATCGAAGCATACTGATATTTCTTGGTACTCGATGAATATGATACGATCTATGCTTTAGAGCTCGGACCTCTGTGTGAGGTGTGTTTAAGGATATCTGATCCAACATTTTTTCCACTATGCATTCCTACTTACGTTAGGGTTCTAGAGAGAACCATTATGGTTGAATGTTCATTGGATGAGCAGATAAAACCAGTGAATGTTAGCAGTTGGAAAGCATGAAACTGGTTCTAGCCTCAGAGACTATAGTAGGTAAAATGTTTCAAGAATAGGAAGCGTTATGGACACATGTATCTGCATGGCAGTAGACAAGGAAGTAGATTTAGGAGAGAAACATAAGGTGGTGAACATTTTGACATGTTAAAAGTAACTGCCTTTGTAGTCCCAGTTAGGATAAGGGAGGTGGAGGGAAAGGGAAGAGAGTAGCTACATGCTGTTAAGGAGTGTAACCCAAGGGCTCTAGGAATGATTTGAGATATAGTCTCTGTCTACTACTAGTTGTCGTATCAATAGACATAGGTACCAATAATTCCTTCAATGAATCTTGTCCTAGACCTAGAGTTTATGGTTAAGACATTGACTTGACCCTCACATCTAGAGATACCTTTGGGAGGAGACTCGATAATCACACTTACACCGAAGGTGTGATCTGACCCTTGAGGTGAGAGTTTCTGTTACAACCTCTTGGTGGCAGCGTCGAGGCCTTACGACGTTAGTTTGGGTATGGACTGGTCAACGATAGTTCATACACAGATTGACTGTATTTGGGAAAATTTTTGTAGTTTATATACAATGTTGGGATGGGGTTTTCTTAGGTCGATGAAAATGAAAAACCCAGGCAGAAAATGATTGAATCATGCATAAGAGGGTGCAGTCGATCAATCATGAGTCGGTCAGACTTACCATTTGGCCAGACTTCTCCAGAGTTACAACACCACTATCAGCTTTGGCGATGTAGGGGAAATCCTCTGTGTGGCCAGAGAGATTCCAACAGAGCTTTCAGGAGTAGAGGCAGAGGCTGACTAGTGCCCCAATCTCGAGGCTTCCAGAGGAAGTCGTAGGGTATGTAGTTTATTGTGACGCATCAGGGACCAGACTCGAATATGTCCGGATGTAAGAGCGAGTAGTGATTATATATGGTTCTCGGAAGCTGAGACAACACGAGTAGAACTAGACTACCCATGACCTGGAGTGAGTATCAGTGGTCTACGCCTTGACAATGTGGTGGCACTATAATATGGGTGATTTTTTTACAGTATACACAGATCACAAGAGTCTCAGGGATATCATTTCTCATGAGGACCAGAACCAAAGATATTGACGTTTGCTCGAATTCCTTCATGACTATTACTTCAAGATAATCTATAATACTGGGAAGGGGAACGTTGCAGCAGAGGCATTCAGTTTTAGATCTGGTATATAACTGCTAGGAGAGGAAATAGAGCAACTGGCTTCTTCACAGACATCCTTTGTGAATAGAGATGGAGCAGTATTCCATCAGTCTCTTATAGTCATTCCCCCACTTCTTCAGTGAGTCATGTTGACACATTGCGGGGATATTGACTATATGATGTGACATGCTGAGTTATCCTCAGGGTAAAAACCTGATGGATTTTCTGAATGTTGGGAGGATGTCAGTCTCTTCATAGGATGGACCATGAAATCAGTTTCAATTCAAATGGATGTTTTTAGGGATGTTCCACACATCTCATCTAGAGGTACTTCTAGGAGCAAAGTAGATGCATCAAGACCTCCTACAACAGCACTGGTGGCCAGGTATGAAGAAGGCAGAAGAAGAGTTTGTCTCTCAATGCCTTATTTGTCGGCAAGTGAACGCAGAGCAACAGGTACCATCAGGCATGGTTCAGCCATCAGAGGTCCCAAGGTGGAAGAGGTATGAGATATCCATGGAAATTGCGTCAAGCATTCCACATTCATCCAGGACACTAAGACCTCTAGAGTTCTAAGATGGAGACCATGCCTTTCTACGAGTCTCATCTCAACAAGGTTTATGGAGATTTGGCAGAGGCGAAAAGTTATATCTAAGGTTTATCAGACCATTCCTGGTCTCTAGTAAAGATGGAAAGGTGGATTACTGCTTAGCTCTTCCATCTCAGTTGCACTAGGTGCCTGACGTCTTCCACGTATCCCTACTGAGGAAATACGTGCATGAACCATCCCATAATATCTATCACATAGAGGTGGATATCGATGACGCAAAGACATTCACGGAGGATCCAGTGGATATTGGGGATTGATAGGAGCTGGTCCTACGTTGAAGATCGATACCTCTTATGCGCGTTCGCAGGAAGCACGAGAACCTCCAGGAGAGCACATGGGAGTGGGAGGCTCAGATGCATGCTCAGTACCTTAATTTGTATCTTTAGTGTGAGTTGTAGCTTACGGGGACATAAATACCTGAGGTGGGGAGTATTTAAAGACCCCGAAATTCCGTTGATATATTTTTTAAAATTCTTTTTAATTTTATGAGTCCTCAGTTTCTAACAATGCGGGATTTTTCGGCCTGGAGTGCCCAGAATGATCCATCGAAGTTTTGTTGAGCATAAATTAACACGCGTATGCAATTTACCTGAAAAAGTGGAATAAAACATAAATGGATACTCAGATCGGAAATCTGAGGCTACTATTGCACACTGGATGGTGGTTTTACCCTAGGCATGACATAAGTTTAGTCGGCGCTGACCTACTCTGAGAAAACCCGGAAATGAAATAATCGTAAATAAAATAATTAAATAACGTTATTTTATATTCAAATGATTATAAATCAAAAAATTTATCTCATATTAAAAATCTGAAACCACTTCTGAACTCGTGCGGGTAGACTTTCTTTAAGGAGATACCAACTTTGGTTAGAAAGGGAAACCAGATAAAGTAACTTTTTGGCCACAAATAAAATAATTAAGTGACAATTATTTTATTTTAAAATTCATAACTTCTAAATGGTGGGTCAGATTAATAATACGAGAGTACCATTGTCTTCTTTGGGGCGTTTTCACCTCGGAAAAGCCTAACCAAGATCGACATTAGTATAGGGTGATTGATAATAATTTTCCGAACTTTTTTTCGGGTATATTCAGTAAACGTGCGAACGGAGTTTCATAACTTTCGAACTAGTGCATAGAATTGAAATTCGAGGGCACCGTTGAACTCGCAGCGTCGGTAATTTCTTAGTGAGACCTTCACCACAATTACATTATGACGAGTTTGGAAGATAGATTTATGGGGTTATCTATGTAAATTAAATAAAAATATGCATGCCTCATATTTTTATGTGTGGTAGTTAAAACCTCCAAGGGAATGTTATTGGTGGGGCACACCCACACATAACCTCCCTTGGGAGGATGTTATAAGGTGGGTCCCCCAAAAGCATCAAACCACTTTAACCTCCTTTTTATCCCTTGGAACCCATAATTTATAGTGGAGCCTCTTCACCTTCCTTCATAAGTGTGCTAAAGCACATTTAATTAATTGAATAATAAATTAATTTGAATTCTATTGAATTATTTTTGGAATGATTGAAAAAAATAAAATAATAGTGAAGCTATTATTTTATTTTGGTTGGTGATTCTCTTGATGGAGCTCTACAGATCATGGAGAACGACTTATAGTAACGAAGAACGCCCGTAATCTCCGAAAAATGCCAAGCATCAACGTCTTATTTCTTCTTCAACTGAGGAAAGGAAAGGGAATTGACGCCCGTGAGGAATGCCGATGTTGTCTTTGACTTCGTCACCTTAAAATTCCGTCCACAAATGACAAGTACCTATCTTCCTATTCTGATGTTGAAGGAACGACGCCGCCTTTCTGCAACTCCATCAAAAGACCCTGAAATCAAAGTAGGGGTTTATATTGATTAAATTAAATCCTCATTCCTTGTCATTTAAATGGTTCAATGATGGCCATTTGGTATCATCTAATGCGGAGGGCATGGGCCGAACAAACATAGCCCGACATCCCCCCGATTGGATCTTGATTGGTAAATGATGGAGGCGGAGCCGGAAGGGAGCGGTGCCGATGCACCGCGCCGGAGAAGAACCGTGGCCGGGAGGGTCGTGATGAATGAAAGAGACGTGGCACCAGATATGCGGAATGGTGGTCGGGAGTGCCGCAGTGGATGGAGAAGTGCGACACCGTCGCGCTGTGCGGAGGAGCCAGATGCTGTAGCCAAGTCAGGCCACCTCGATGGTGGCGCGACACCGTCGTGCTGCACAGAGGGTAGGAGGACTGCGCCACCATCGCGCTGCGGGGGCGGCCTGTCGATCCGGCCTCCCCGGAGCCGGATAATCGAAACCATATGGGTCATGAAGCCCATGAAACAGCTCAGTGCGCGCGTTCTGTTTGACGAACAGAGGTGGGGAATGACACCCCCTCCCACACGTGGCTGGCCGGACCTCCCTCTTCCGGGCCGCCCTCGGCCGGGACGCCCACTGCCTGACCGCCATCGACCGGGCCGCCCATTGTTGGGCCGCCCATCGGTTTGGGTCATCCCCTTAACTCGGGTCACTTCCATTGACCGGGTTGGACCCGTGGATCATGTGAGACCCCTGTTTAGACCAGGTCAGGCTGGGTCAGTCCAACTGGGTTGGACCAGACCCAAAGCCTCTATGGTCGTTTACACCATTTAGCCTCCATCTTGGGCTACGGGTATCCGATATATGTACCGCTTACGGAGATGTATTTTTTGAGTGAGAATATTATTTTGGCATACTCTACATGAGGTTTGGACAATGGTGGGGTACGGCCGAGTTGGTTTGAGACTAAAAACTAGTCAGGCCCCTGGAAAAGAAATGCCAATAACTCACAGACCGAGCATCCGATTGATGCACTGTATGTCGCGTAGGGTTCCTTATGATGAGACAGAACTACATGATACATCATCTCAGGACATCATGATAGTTGATGTATCTACAATTGGCTCATGGAGCGTACAATCCTGAAATCGAGCATCCTATGTGCGGGAACCCTAGGACTTGCTATAACTGTGATGATAGTGATGACTTCTGTACAAAAATCCTCCGTGGGTTCGGCAGCGATAACTTCTGTACTGGAATCATTCATCAGTTTTACAATGATAACATCTATACCATAATCATCTATGGGTTCGACATCAATGAATACTATAATGGGATCCCCTGCAGGTTCGATAGTTTTGACTTTTGTTCCTGTATACTATGTGGGTCCAACAGAATAGCTTATCATGTATCCTGTGTGGGTCCAACAACATAGATGACGGTTCTGACTTCACTTCCTGTATCCTGTGTGGGTGTAACAGAATAGCTGGTCATGTATCCTTTGTAGGTCCGACAACATAGCTGGTCCTATATCCTGTGTGGGTCGGATAGCTTAGATGAATCAGTTTCTACATCTGATCATCTCTATCACACTACAAAAGATGTATACCTGTGTAAGCTGAGTCTTGGCATTTAGTCAATATCATCGAGATGATAAACTTTACATCCTTTATAGAATGGGTTGTGCTTGGGCTCGAGAAATGGAGTCAGACTAGGATTTAAAACTAATGTATTCGTATGGGCATATACCTATGTAGGGTAGGTTGATACATCGTGATTGTACCTTCCTTCTGTGGTTTATCCTTTGTGGATTCTAGGAGAACTTCGGGGGTCTCGGGGTCCCCCACTGAGTATTGCTATACTCACCCCTGCACATGCTTCGCCCGTACCTTGTTTTGATCTGTGTTGATGGCGGACTACAGTGATTGAGGCTGAGGGTGACAAACAAGAGGCTGCTCGGAGCTGGACTAAACAGGACGTACTGCAGGGAAGAGTTGTTTGAGCTCTGTAACTATCTTTCGGGTAGGATTCCTCGGTGGATGATCCAGGTGTTGTATTTCTTTATACTTTTACTTATTTTTTAGATGTGTTTTAAACTGTCCCACTTACTTTCAGAAAACTTTTCTTTTCTAAATTAGTACTTGTTTCTTCTACAGTTTGTGTTCAGACCGTGTGTGTTACAAGATTAAAGGCAATGTCTTCACATTTATTGGGATTACGCCTTTGGTGCTAGTCGCCAACCACTGGCCAATGGAAGGAGGGTTTGTGGTAGTCATGACATTGGCCATAAGGACAGGTCGTGACAGAAATGTTAACAAATCTGTTTGTAAAATAATATTTTATTATAAGGTTCTATGAATTATTTTATATGATATAATATAATGTGAAATTGAACAATGTATTTTATGATTTAGTGAGGGATTGACAGAAATATTCATTAAAGTATTATAACTATATGAAGTATGTAAACACACAGATATATATATATGAGGTATATAAATGATATGCAAGGTTGAATGGAAATGCATTGGGTATATTATTATTTTTGACCCCAGTATTATTTCTTGTCGACACTATCATTAAATTAATTCTTTCAAAACATGAAACAAATGGAAGTTAAATGCATTTAGGTATATGATGAATGAATTATCTGAGGCATTAATACATGAATTATAAAAACATGAGTTATTATAGACACCACTTGATTGTGTTCTCAGTTTCAATATAAAATTTAATTCCAAACGATGGAAGGTGGGTGTGAATTGAGATCCTCACTCTTGTCCTAATCACCTTAAGAACTGAATACCTCCTTGAAATTCCTCTTTTATATTCAGGATACTTGTATAATGTACAGAAAATGGAAATTCTTTTTAATCATTTGATGACTAATATTATCCTTTGGTTACACCACTAAGGTGGATAATTTTTCACATAGTGTTATTTATCAGACTCATTAGAAAAAGATCAAAATAGTTGTGGTGGATATTCAGTTTAATATAAATACATTTATAGTAGCACATAATTTAATTTCTATCAAATAATTTTTGTATCATTCATGGGGGATATTTGGAAATGGGTTTTAATAGAATAATATTAATCTATTAATAGTTATTAAATTATAACATAAACCTTCAATTAATAAAATCTGATTTCATATTCTTACTCATTCAATCATTATGAGACAACATTGTTTTGTACGCTTTACCACCTACTTGTTAAATAATGTAATGTTTATATAGTGAAGGATTAAATAATGTTATATCTACTTTTTTTTGAGAAAATACGGTATTAATTATGTTATAATTATCATAGAGTTATAATATTAATACCTAATCATGTTAATAATATATCATCATTGTTCATTAAAATACCTAAAACAGGTTTGTGTCCAACATAATATTCACAAGTCACGATTAAAAATAGATTCAGATTATAGTTGATCATTTTTAAAAAAAAATGATATTTGTATTACATAACCACTGTTAATCTCATATTGAAAATATTTTTATCAATGATTCGGGATCGACATTATCATTAAAAACCATGTCCAAGACAATTTAAAGTGTCAACGCCTAATTTAAAAAAGAAGACCTAATTAACCACAAAATTTAAAATATAAAATAATAAATGAAGTATATAAAAGTTTTATTCATATAAATGTGGTTCTATTATATATTATTATAATTGATATGGCCATTTTACAATAATTTATTAATTGGTCAAATTAGTTGGGAAATAAGGTACTATATTTCTCAAACTCCTTTCATTGAGACACATTTTACATAATTCAACAATTTTATATTATATGGTGTTATTCCCAATTGTTTTTTTATAGTGTAAAATATTTTATTCATTGTATTTGATGCTCATTTTCATGAACTTTATTTATCAATGTTTTTTGTTAGTTACTTGGTTCTTGATTCATGTTCATTTTCAAGGTGTGAGAGATTTTACTCTTGATGTTTATATAAAAATTATATTCTCTCTCACAATTTAATTTGAAATATATTTAATTTCAATATTATTAGTCTATATAAATAAAATTAATTAATATATATATCATCAGAGGATCAAATTATCATTCATAATTTGTCACTATGTGTAATGATTTCCAATCTAGTCACGTTGATCTTTTTTATTCACAACTATGTTATACCTATACAAATTATTTCATATAATGTTTCAAGTGAATTTAATAAATCTCCACAACTCTTATCAATGACTTTTTTTCATCCTTCTTCATTTTTTGGGTTTCTGTAAATTTTTTCAATGGATATTATATGTTATTTTCATGATTAGTTTTCCAAAAAAAATGTACTCAAATGTAATGTTTTAGAATTTTCCAAAATAGACCCTTTACAAATTATTTAATGGTTTTTGAATGTACATTCAAATTTTTAAAATAATTTTAAAATAATATATTCAAATCATTTCCACATAAAACATTTTTTTGTAAGGTACAACTTCTAAATTACTTTTTTTTTGTGAATAGATCATTCCGGCACAGTTGTAATATTCTAATGGACTTCCTCTCTATACATTCATGTTTCAAAATATAGTTTTTTTTTCATTTTTAATTACTTTAATATTATATTATGGGTTTTTTCAAAGGAAAATGGATATTATTATTTATAAATAAATTTTCATAATTATTCTAACTGTGTTCTTTATTTTTTGTAATATTTATCCAGTGTATTATTAAAATGATTCCATATACATTCATTAAATGTATTGATTATGAAATTAAATTTTACATCAATGATACGACTGATAAATTATTTTTTAATTTCCTAATAAATGAATTGTATATCAAATATTTATATCCAATTAATTTCCTTTGAAAATTCACAAAGTTCCCTTACCTAATTGATGACTATAAAAATAAATTTCCATAACATCAAGTAATTAAAAAATATTATTGTCTAGACAATATTTTCATTTTAAATATGGAATGAATACCCTAAGATTAATAATATTTATTGAGTGATATTTACTTATAATTGTTATTAAATTCATTGGATACCCATTTATATTCCATAGGTTTCTTAAGATAATTCCATTGATAGAATTATGAATGCCTCATATAGTAATAAAATTAAATAGATATAATACCCTATTTATTTCATTAGTTTTTTGTGATATAATAAACAAAATCATCTGGAACATGTATGTATGACTTTAATTATGTGACTTCTGGTCCCATAATTATATATACCACCAATTAATTGGGTAATTATTTAATCTCAAGAAATATCATGGTGTATTGTAAATGAGCTAGGGAAACTAATGTAGTGGGCAGTTATCCTAGTCAATAATGTTATGATAGTGAGATAGTGAACCTTAAATTATTTTTGTAATATTTTTTATATGTTGTGTCCACATTGCTATGATTACTTACTCATATATTATGATAATTTTTTAGTCCATGATTCATAGAATCAATTCAATATTCCATGCTCGCATGCTTACGATTCTATATCTCTATGATATCATGTCATGCCATATATCATTTATATGTTTTCTAACAACTTTACATTACTCTGATTTTGAATTTATGGAGCATATGACATAAACACATTCTAATGATTACATTCCCCAAATTTATTAAATATGTTATAACATTTTTGAATCATAGAAATGAATATTCTGTAAAATATTTATGGGTGATGTTAAAGAATTATTATAGACAAATTAACTTCTTATATAGTAAAAAATGAGTGCATTTTTTGAGATGAAATGATATTTAATATTTAGTTATTTATTTGAATTCAATGAAAAAAAGAATATTTAATTTTAAATTAAATAATGTATATATAATTATAGATGTGTATCAAAGACTATTTTGTATGTTATATGTTTTCAGCACTCAAATTTGGACCATGTGTCTTAGGGGAAATATTATAAAATGAGTGTTCAGATTACATTGGAGGTCTGGATTTCATTATTTGAAGATAATTTAAGATTTAGGAAAAAAATAAGTGGTTTATGAGTTAATAATGAGCATAGTTTCTATTGTACAAATTATACATTAGATTAAATGTTTTGAATATCTTATTATGTGGACTTTATAGAAATTACATGCTTTTTTGGATACTAGAAAGAGGATGTGGCCTTAAAATAGTATCCTCTAGGAGGAACAACCATAAAAATAGATGACTTGGTGTATCCTATTTATCATTATTGTTAATAGTGAATGGTCCCTAATAGTTCCCATATAATGACACTCATGAGGGAATTTCTTTGGTAAATTCACATTCCATTTATAAATAATTTTGAATGATTTGAACATATACATTTATGGATGGATACTAAATTATAGAAAATAATATTTAAATGAATCTATATAACCTATATTAATGAAAAACACTCATATGTTATGATATCAAAATTGTTTATGATTTATTTATTTGATGATCATTGTTTTACCATTTACGTTTTTTTAATTTATATATTCTCATCCATAAATATTATTTTCTTGTAATGGATGGATTAGGAATGATCCAAGATAATAACAGATAGTATGTAAAATGAGATGATTGTCCCAACATAAAATATAATGGATTAATTAATGAGAATGAAAATATTATTATTTTTTAAAATCAAATATCAATAATTATTTTTAACAATGTGAACATATTTTAATTCACTATCAATCCTAAGAAGCGATGGATAGAGTCTCATAAAAATTTGGGTGATGAAGATGTTAAAGGTAAATAATAAAAATATAAATCAGGAAAATAATGGGTGAAATGACACATTGGGGAAAGTATCAAATGAATTGGAAATTATTTAATGGGTCGTAAAAGATGTGATTAATAATCATGTTTTCTAGGAAAAATGGGTCATTCCATTAACTAAATAGAGAAAGAATAGTTTCGTTATAGTTTTACATAAGATAATAATGTATACATCAAATTTTTAATTTTAAGTTATTTCATTTAAATATGTTATTAAATGATTAATTATAGAATAATTTATTAATTTATTTTTCATAATTGTGAATACATAATTAAATTTATGGGGGGATAGAATGACCTTGGATTTTGGATCCATTAACATACATACATTGTCCAAAAATATCTGTCATTCACTATAATAATCCTAAAAACCCTATAATATTATTAATACATTTTTAAAAAGGTTATAGAGACACTATTATGGTAACCCATTAATTTTTGTTACCTAGATAAGGTAAATTACTAAAATGAGTTAATATTGAAAGGTTATTTTTAATAATGTCCAGATTATTTATGTAATACATTTTTATTTAGAAATATATGAATTATAATTTAATATAGTAAATATAATTTCTTAATTACATTCAATAAAATTATATTAATATATAATTCATATATCTTTCTAAAATAAAATATTTTTCTAGAATCATCACTGTTTAGGTGAATAGTGAAAAATATAGTTTTTTTAAAAATTGTGTGTTTTATCTTATTAATACTATATATAAAATGCCAAAAATATTATGAACTATTTTTTCAATAAAATATATATTTTAATGGTATAATTATAAAATATTATATTTTTATTAGAACTTATAAATTATATATTACATATTTTAGAACATATGAAACATTTTATTAGAATACAAAAATTCATTTCACTTTTTATTTTAATTAAAAAACCGCATTGAAATTATATATTAAGTTTATTTTAAGGGAAAAAATATTATATATTTTATAATAAATCAATTAAAAACATAACATTCAGTAATTTCATTTTTTTCTGATATATAATTATAATATTTTAAAAACTGATTTATTTTTTAAACAAATATTATGGGTATTTTTTGTAACATTATAACAAATATTTTCAAATATTTTTAAAATTAATTAGGTTAAAAATATGAAAATTTTACAATAATCATGATAGAAGTTTAATATAAGGGTATAATTATATTTTTACTAATAAAATAATTGAAATGATTAATATATAATTAGGAGTAATAACTCTTTAAATGAGTACTCTTAGGCATGCCAAATTTTTTTAAAACACATATAACTTATATAAATAATTTTTAGGTTATATAGTATTAAATACATGTATTTCCAATCATTATTCACCAAAACACCTAAATTTCATTCCATTCTATTATTACCCCTTACAAAACAATATTTTAAATGGAAATATCCAGTCCCTTTACTTTTAAAAGGAAGCACTGCCACCCCTTCATTACAAACCCTTCAATTCGATTAACATAGAAAGAATATACCAATTATTTCATCATATAACCCTATCATATAATCCTAATCCTTGATTCATTATTTAGTTATCTTAATCCCTTTATTTATAAGGATAATTCCATACAAACTCAATGTTCTCTATGTGTGTATTACCCTCCTCTTATTTTTTATCTTTACTAATACAAATATTCCAAAAAAATGTTTATATAATGAATTTAGTTCCATATATATACATAAATGTAATTATTTTAATATAAAAACAATTATTAATTCATGAAATAGAATCCACCAAGAAATACAAGTCCATTAATCTTGTGTCTACGAGAACTATTTCATTCACAACCCAATAAAAATAATTTTTCATTACCATATATTATGGATGATATAATGAATCATTTTGATGATTAATAATGTTTTTATTGTTAGATATAAAACATTTAAAGGACAACCAATTATATTTACCTTATTTCTATAAATTCATTACAGAATGAGATCATTAATCATGAATATGGGGCCATGAACACCTCCATGAACAACTTGTATAATATCACTAAACCACAAAATAAGGATAGAACTAAAGTTTCTATGACTCAACTAACACTAATTTAATAATTTTTTAAATAATTATTTAATAATTAATATTCATATACCATCACCTTATCCATTCATTGATAAATGTGCTTGTTAATCATGTGTGCATGTGGTCTACCACATCCAAAAAAGATGATGATCATTTTTCATCACTGCCCATAATGAATTGATCTTAAAATAGCTTTTAAAGAGATATATCATATATATTTAATTAATATGATTCAATAAATATTATTTAAATACTATATAGATACACATTCTCACTTATTGGTTATTGTATCACACTTTTATCTTGGACAATTTACCACCTACCAGAATGATAAAATAATGTTTATATATTAATATTTATGGATTGTTATAAAAATTAATTAAATTTTTAAAAAAATTATCTAATATTTTATAAGAGAGTATTTATTTAAAATGTTAATATCCAATAATTTTAATAATATATTTTCTTTATTCATTAAAAACCATCATAGCGGGGGTGTCTCTATATTCATCATCACATGAAATTATTAAAATTCTCATGAGATGAATACATAACATTATATATTATAATATGATATATGATTACAAACCATAGGTATTATTATAATGGTGAAATAGATATCATTTCATAGGTATCAACATTAACATTTCAAATCATTTGTACGGAAATTAACAGCGTTAACCCTTGATGTTAAAAAAATAAATAATGATCCACTGTATTCACCATAAATAATTATAAATAAAGTATAAGAAATAGGTATAGATATGAATATGTTTATATAATATGAAATTAACATATTTAAATTTTAATCGGATGTACTATTGTTATCTAAAAAGTTAGAAAAAATGATAATGGATTTATTATCTCAAACTCCATTAGTTGAGACATGTTTTAATTTTTGCACCAATTTACCTTTGTATTGGGATACATTATATCCCATATAATTAATGACATTTACTTCATGATATGTTACACAAAATTATTGTTAATACAACCACATAATATCATGAGGCATAGTTTCATTGTGAAAATACATAGATGACATAATAAAGGATGACAAGGGTAAACCATAATTATTTAAAAAAATCAAAACAAGTCGTAATATTCACTGAATAGTCTAAAAGTACATGGGATTTTCTGGGGTCGTATATAGTGATGGAGGGAATTATAATTCCCAAAACGTGAATAATAAAAGAACAACATAATTAAATTAACACTTGTGATTCAAAATTTATATAAATTGAATGCAAAATGTTTGAGAATCCTAAAAATAAACCTCAAAGAATGATATAAAATGATAACATGAATGAAACATAGTATTTTTGGAATAATGTAAAACATGTTATCATAAACATAATTTAATGATAACCACTATGAAATAATAACGTTGTGCTCCTAGGATATCCTCATTCACACTATTCATGGAATACCATGATATAAAATATTACCCAATGTGTTGGATGGATATGTAATTATTGGCCCACCGGTAACATTTATAACATGCACATTTGGAAGTGTTCTAAATAGAAAATTTATTATAAAGATATCTTCCATATCATTTAATCATATTATTAATGAATTGGGGTGGAAAATATTGAATTAAATAACATTTTTTTCCATGCTAAATGATTTTTGGGAAGATATAGGTGAATATCCTTTATAGGAAATGGGGATGAGTATTCACAATGAAATGGTTTGACATGGATAATTACATGATATTTTTTGATGAATAACATGTGTACATAATGATTTTTGTAAGGGTTAAATGAGAGTGAAATGTGTATCACATAACACTTAAATCATTAGAGTCATATATGGGACATTTTAAGGAATATCCCAACATAAGAAATTGGAAATCAAGGGAATAATATAAAGTTTATGCTTGAATAAAAGGGCGAAGGAGAGTATCCCTTACCTTGAGAGAGATCTTCATAAATATTTAAAGGACCTTCTTAATACATTTAGGGAAACATGATAGGGATATAAATATCTAAGGAAAGAGTAAATGCCCGCTCTTCATATCCTGAGTGAAGAGGAATTTGTGGTTGGGTGGGTTTACATATAAAAACATATGTGAGTTCTTTATTAATTTCCAAACATAGGATTTAGTCTTTATAAGATAATTTATTAAAGAAACCATCCCAAGGATTTTATCCCATTTATTCTCTGAAAAAAATACTTTTTTTAACTAGTTAATAAGGATATGAACCATAATTCATAATATAATAGATTTGTCGATGTGGAAGTAAGTCATTTTTATAAATAATTCATTTTGAAATCATAAAATATAATATAGTTTTGGGAAGATTCATGAAAAGTTTATAAGATCAATAAATCAAGATAAAAAATGAATTTTATGGGGAAACATAATTTTGATTTCGGATATTGATTATAAAATTAATTACATCACTTTTGGGATTTTGTGATGTCATAACACATATAATATATTTATTAAATATTTAATTTTGAGCCAAAAATAAAACTTTTTAGAAAATATTGGAAAATTAAATATTCGATAATTTTTACATGATTACTTTTAAATTATATTATTTTTACAAAAATAAGTTTATATATTTTTTGAATGTAATATGTTTTATAGAAAATTCCATTTGTTGATAATTACCACTATTTGATAATAATTGTTTTATGAACCTAATATAAATTTCATTTGAATTTTTGAAATTATAAAATCCTTAATATTTAATAAATATTCTTCAGCAATACTGTTATATTAAAATATAATTTATTTTTAAAATATAAATATTCATTAAAAGCAGTGTTTTGATAAAATCTATATATATCTAAAAAACAAACTCGATAGTTCCTTGCATCAAAAATAAAAATTCATCAAAATTATTTTTAATCCTTTATAATTTAATAATAATAAAGGATAAATATAATTCTTATTTTTTGAAAAAAATTTAATATAAAAAATCTTACTATTTAGATCAATATAAATGACCTTTTTAATGCCTTAGTAGAAGAGGTAAGTGTAAGGTTTTCCCTACTGAGGCTTCTAGGGTTTGTAAAGTGAAAAAGGATTGAAAAGTGATCCAAATGTTCTTGATAAACTCTCATAAATAGGCCTTTTATCGCAATGCATTTTTTAATATCATATTGTGATTGGTCAAGGTAAATCCATGTAATGGTACATCCCATGGAAGTTTTGATAAATGTTTTTCATTGGGTATGATCCAACCGTTCAATGCCACAACTCCTTACTTATATATCAATTGGAATTTATCATTACCCTTAAGATACAAATTTCATCTATAAAAATAAAATCACTATATTATCAATGTTTAAAATGCCTAACTATCTTTCAAATTTATAAAAACATATTATGGTCCAAAATAACAAATGTATAAAAAATGTTTTTTATAACTACATTACATATTAATGAATTTATTCATTTAAAAAGGGAACATAATATATTAAAGTTGGGGACATTAAAATATTACCCCGTTATAAATGTACCAAAAAATTCATTCATTTTATACACTAAAATAGTTGTGGATACTTCTGTTTGATCACTACTTCTAGTTTCCATGTTTCTTCCCTAAACAAGTTGTTCTACCAACTATGAACATGAGAGTTTCCTTGTTTCAAAAATCAATTTAACTATGACCAATTATCATAGCCATCTACTCTACATAAGATATATAATTCTACAATAGAACCACCTCTTGAATTAGTATATGTGATATGTTGATTATGTACTTCCTCAAGTTGGATACAAGGAACAATTCAAATACTTGATATAGGTTATGTGGGAGTGGTAGTTGAAAGGATTCGACTGTGATTGCATCAAGCATAACAAAGGGTCCAAATTATCATGGAATAATATTTTCCCTCTACAAAAACTTCATAACCTTCTTCAATGGTGATATACAAAGGAACATGTTTTCACCATCCTCAATATCTATGTCTAATCGATGATTGTTTGAATAGATTTTCTATATGGCCCCAGCCTTAAAACTTACTTAATCGTGAGTTATTACAAGATTACACATTGAGGATCCTTTCAGGTTTAGAGTTTTAGAGAATTTAATATAAAACATTCATTACATTCCACATATAAAAAAGGGGTTACATAAAGATAGTATTCATTTTTCCCATCAATGGAAACATATTTAAAATAAAACATGGATTCATTCTTGACACTTCCTTGACACTATCATCAAATCATGTACCTTTCCCTTGACCTGTGAAAAACATTTCAAAGAAACATGGGATGAGCATAAAAATCTCAGTATAGGTTATAAAAATATGGAAAGGAAACATAAGTTCATATATACATAAGAATGAAATCATACATTACCCATAAAACATACTCACTTTAACATACCTCATCAAATCATGAATAAATCAAAGTAATCATAAGACATAAAGGTAACTTGAGGCATTAATAACATTCTTACGTAGGGAGTAACCTTCTTGGTTACGTTTGGAAAACCCATCACAGTGTATTCCCTAAATCTCTTTGAAGAAACCATAACGTTTCACTCCTTCGCATTATCCAATGCATTGGAGAGCTATATCGGGCTCACCCACCCTTAGTTTATCACGAAACCACCGGTCTTCATAATAATGCCCAAGAACCTCAACATAATCGTATCACATAAAACATGCATAAAGGAAACATAACATTTCCACCTTCAAATCACAAGATATCAATACAAAACATTGATATAAAAACATTATGAAAAACATTTTCAATACCAAAATAAAAGAAAAGTAAAACATGGTATTTATTTTTCTTTTATAAAAAGGTATGTCTTGTAGAGGAAGCCAAAACTCAAATAATGGTCATGGCGGCGGAGAAGTCGTTGTCTCCTCATACGTACGACAAAAACATTCCCTTTTGTCATTTAGTAAAATGCTTCATATAAAAAAGATTTCTTTTTGGATAAACGTAAAACTCAAAGGGGTTTATACACCGTATAAAAGAAGGTTGTGTATAAAATAAAATATGCCTCAATGAAAGGAGATTGAGACGAATTCTCATACCTCGGGTCTGACATTACTCAGTCGTTCTTTAATCTCCTGAATAATAGACTTGAGTTAATTTATTCTTGTTTAAGATCCTTTTTAAAGTTCATTATTCCTTTTATATCACTTATTTCTATGTCATGAACACTATGTAATTATTTAAGTCAATAACGGTTGTTTTAACGATCATTGGTACTTGAGTAAAAAATAAACCCTTTATAATTACAAGTTGTTCATGTATCCATTATATCCAGAATTATAATCATGATGTATATATATCATATATATCATATATATCCAGTATATACATGTATTTATAATATTACATAATCATTTAGAGGTAAGAAATGAAATGCATCGTTCATGGAGACGGTAAGCCGTACGTACGCATGAACGCTACTTTCATTTCTATTTCGTATTTTATAGAATGGAATCATAATGATATAAAGGTATATTATAATTCCTGTGTAATATCATATTTATACGTCCCAAATATGTTATTTAACGAATCAAATCACTTTGAGGGGGCGGTAGTCTGCACTTCCTTAAATGAAGATATCGTGTTTACCCATAATGGAAACCATAAAGGTATGCCCAAAATGAAAAATACAGAATCTTAAGGAAAACATAAACATATTTTATATAATATATAAATATAGTGTCATATTAATGGCCACCATTGAAGGTGTTAAAAGAATGTTGAACAATCATCGTTTCGGGAGGCCGAAATTCGCCATCCAAAGAAACAGTATGTTCTTCAACCATTAGATGTAGGTGTGTGTAAGTTTAGCTCGAATCCTTCTTATAACAAAATCATAGTATATTTATGATACTAGAGTTATTACAAAAGAAATTAATAAAAATAGTTTAGGGGGTTGGAGAAGTAAAATAAAACAAAAGGACTCAAGTCAAGACATTACCTTAAAATTGGGTAACTCCTATTGATTTGAGCTCAAAGGCTTCCATGGGAAGCCTTCTTCCCAAAGTGAGGCTTCAAGGAGTAAGATAGGGATTTGGAGAGACAAAATGGGTAGCGTTTGTCCGAGACAAAGGCTTTGGAAGTGTGGGTAATGAGGTAGAGGTGGGGGCCTTTTATAAGAGGAGAGGAGGGGCACTCTTGGAAAGTAAAAAAATGTTACTTTATTTTAAAATGGGTTTCAGATTCAAAATGTCCCACATTGATATAATTCGAGGATAAGGTGATAAGGGTTATATATATACCCATAAAATAGGTTTTGGACATGTGTAGGTCACAGATTTTACATTATCATTTTATTTTATTTAAAACCTTTATTAATGAGGTAATCGCTGCATCATCATGATGTCATAAATAATTTAATTTATTTAATGTCTAAAAATTATAAAAAAAATACTATGATGTCGGAAATCTTTTTATCTATCAAATGAATATTTATAATCAAAAATATTACTTCCATGAACCCATGTAAAAATTGGTTTAGTAAAACATCTCATGTTTGTGTCATTTTTACATTAACATTATATAAAATGTTATTTATGTAATTTCCCAACCAAAGTGGATCCATGGGGTCCCAAGTTGACCAATGGATTGTCTTGGTTGGCCATGACACATCCAATAATGGTAGGTCATGTGTCTAGGTAATTTCTTATTATTAAAACATTATTTTTACCTTAAACTACACTAATTACCAGTAATCGCGATTAAAAACATAAAAGTTACTATTCATCAAAAAATTATTTTAATACCATTGAACCACATTTTACTTCTTAATGACAACCATGTATGTCAGATTTTTGAAATTCAAAACACAGAGGTGGTAAAATTTCCTTTAAATGACAAATCAGTTTTTTAAGTACCACTTAGTGGTTTCACTATTCATCAAAAATTAAAGTTTTTCAGAAAAATACCAAAACATCACCCTAAGATATATTTGATATTCTGAATTCAAATTTTTTTTCTATTTTACAAAATTCAAAACATATATGTTTCATTAATTAATTTAATAATTAATTCCCGCTGTCAGAGCAAATAGCGTGTTTGTATGAAACAATAAGTATCAAAAGATTAACACTAGTTTAAGTTCAATTTCAAAGTGAAATTAATTCCAATGACCACTATTGGATTAAATTGTAAAAATATATTCTAATTTAACTTTAAAACCAATTCAAAAGATAATCTAATCATATAAATAATTTAGATTAAAAAGCAGTTTTTATGTAAAATGCATTATTTTTCACTATTCATTAAAAAAGAACATTGTTAGAAAAATAAAAAAAATTCACACAAAGTAAATTTTGATGTCCCAATAATAAATAATAAGTTTATTTTGACAAACATGGCTTATAAAATTGTCAAAAGATAGATTTAAAAATGGTTTTCCATCAAAAGGCAATAAAACAATCTTTTAAAAATAATAGTGTATTCCATGCTTAAGATTGGATTTATTTTCATTTTAAGCCTCTAAAACACTATCTAATTCCTTAATATACCTAGATAAAAATATCTCTTATTCATTACTTACTTGGGATGTTACATCCTTCCCCCTTTATAAAATTGTGTCCCCGAAATTTTTTTACTTATCGAATAAATGGGGTTACTTATCCCTCATTGCATTTTCAGATTCCCATGTTGCCTCTTCCATCATGTGGTTTTTCCACAAAACCTTTACCTAATTAATCGCCTTATTCTGTAACACTTGCTCTCTGTGGTTAGAAATCTGGACCGGTTGTTCCTCATAAAATAGGTTCTCTTCCCGCTGAACTACCTCTGGACTCAAAACATGAGATGGATCCAGCATATTCTTTCTCAACATCGAAACATGAAAACATTGTGTACATGAGATAAACTCGGAGGTAAATCCACTCAGTAAGAAACTTATCCAACTCTCTACAGAATTTCATATGGTCCAATTAACCTTGGACTCCGATTTTCTTCTTACCAAATCGCATCACAATTTTCAATGGTGATACTTTGAGAAAAACATGATCACCTACCTCAAAAGAGAGATCATTCCTCCTGTTGTCTGCATAACTCTTCTGCCTACTCTGAGCTGTTCTCATGTGTTTCTGAATCAGCTGAACTTTTTCTGCCATCTTTTCTACCAATTCTGGTCCGATCAACTTCCTTTCACCCACATCATCCCAGAATGCTGGAGATCGACACCGCTTCCCATATAACGCCTTAAATGGTGCCATCTATATACTGGAATGAAAACAGTTATTATATGAAAATTCAACCAAAGAAAGATGTTGGTCCCAAGTTACCTGATAATACATAGAGCAATAATGTAGCATATCCTCCAATGTCTGAATTATTTGTTCTGACAGCCCATCTGATTGAGGATGAAATGTTGTACTAAAATTTAATTCAGTACCCAACGACTTCTGAAGGCCCTTCCAAAAGTAATAAGTAAACCTGGGATCACGATCGAATACATTGTAGAGAGGAACTCCATGTAACCTGACTATATTTTTAAGATACAAACGGGAAGTTGATCTAGAGAGAAAGTATCTCGTATAGCAAGGAAATGAGCAGATTTAGTCAAGCGATCAACAATAACCCAGATTGCATTATTACCTCGAGATGTCATCAGTAATCCCACAATAAAGTCCATGGGTATATTCTCCCATTTCCACTCTGGAACAAGTAAAGGCTAAAGCATCCCTTTCGGTAACTGCCACTCTGCTTTAACCTGTTGACAAGTCAAACACTTCACAGTAAAATCATTAATATCTATTTTCATTCCATCCCACAAGTAATACTCCGACAGATCTTTGTACATCTTAGTACTGCTTGGATGAACTGAAAACGGAGAACTATGAGCTTCACATAACAAATCTCTCTTCAACTGTGAATCACTAGGCACACACAATATCTTCCCAAATCTCAAAACACACTCATTATCAATGTTGAATTCAGGAAACTTACCCTTCTGAACCAGCTCTACCTTTTTCTGCAACTCACTGCCTTGCTTCTGTGCTTTCTTGATTCTGTCTGATAGAGATGATCTCACTAATACCTGAAACAAAACACAAGAACTTCCTGCTCCAACAAATTCTATGCAAAAGTTCATCAAATCCTTAACCATAGGATCACGTACCAAACACAACATTGTTAATGAAGAATTATTTTTTTGACTCAAAGCATCGGCCAGTTTATTTTTTATCCCGGATGGTAATGAATTTTACAATCATAATCCTTGATTAATTCTAGCTATCTCCTCTGTCTCGTGTTCAATTCATTCTGAGTGAATATATAGTTTAAACTTTTGTGATCGGTATATATTTCACACATTACTTCATAAAAATGATGCCTCCAATTTTTTAAAGCGAAAATATAGTAACTAATTCCTAATCATGTGTAGGTTAATTTACCCCATGAGATTTCAACTATCGTGAAGAAAAAGCAATTACCTTATCATTATGCATTAGGACACAACCATGTCCTTTCAATGAAGCATCACTGTATATAATAAACTCACCATTCCTTGAAGGTAGTGCCAAAATTGGAGCATTCACCAATCTTCTTTTCAACTCCTGAAAACAATCATCACATTCTTTTTTCCAGATAATCTTAACACCCTTATGAGTTAGCTTAGTCATTGGAATAGATAACCGTGATAAATATCTAACAAATCTTCGGTAATAGCCTGACAAACTAAGGAATCTACAAATCTCAGTTACATTTGTGGGTCTTGGCCAGTCTTCCACAAATTTTGTTTTTTCAGGATCAACAGTTATCCCATCTTTTGAAACAATGTGACCAAGGAATGAAATTTTTTGCAACCAAACCTCACACATTCTGAATTTCCCATTCAATTTCTTTTCTTTTAAGGTTTTCAAAATAACCCTTAAATGTCTTTTATGCTCCTTTTTACTTTTAGAAAACACCAAAATATCTTCAATGAAAACCACCACAAACTTATCAAAGAACTAATGGAAAATTCTATTCATTAAGTCCATGAATAAAGCAGGTGCATTGGTTAGCCCAAAATGCATTAATAAAAATTCATAATGGCCATATCTTGTACGAAACGGAGTCTTCGGGACATCATCTTCCATTACCTTTAGCTAATGGTACCCCGATCTCAGGTCAATCTATGAAAAAAACTGATCTCCCTGGAGCTGATCAAACAAATAATTGATATGAGGAAAAGGATATTTGTTCTTAATAGTGATGTTATTCAAGGCTCTATAATCAATTCAAAGTCTCATAGAACCATCTTTATTTTTATCAAATAAAACAGGAGCACCCCATGGTGACGTGCTAGTTCGAATGAAACCTTTCTATAATAAATCTTGCAATTTCTCCTTCAACTCTAAAAGTTCAATTTGAGCCATTCGATAAGGGGGTTTTGAAATTGGCTTAGCATCAGGAACAAATTCAATAGTAAACTCAACTTCCCGATCTGGTATTATTCCGGGAAACTCATCAGGAAAAACATCTGGATACTCATTTACCACTGGCACATCATTAATCTAAACAGTTCCTTTATTTTCAAAGATGTGTGCAAGGTAACATTCATTTCCATCGTTTACAAGTTTATCGACCTCTTGACATGTTATCAAAAGTTAGGGTTCATTCTTGTACACAAACTGAAATTATTTCTGAAAAGAAACTTCTTTATCTCTACAATCAATCTTACCATGGTAAATAGAGAGCCAATCCATACCCATGATAACATCAAACTCTACTAGAGGTAGAACAATAAGGTTTGAAAGTAGGTTCTTTCCATAGATAAGGATAGGAAGATTCTTATAAATTCTTTTTGCCTCGAAATTTCCCCCAGGTGTTTTTACAAAAAGTTCAAGAGTCATTTCTTGAGATGGTATTCAAACTTTAATAGAAATGTTTTCATAGATGAAAGAATTTTTAGACCCCAAATCAAACAACACACTGGGATAATCTAAAAAACAAACAATGTACCTAATACAACTTCATTTGATGGCCCGACATCTGCTGAAGTAGTTGAAAATGATTTCACCACACCTTTATTCTTGTAGTCTAACTGCTTCCCATCACTCGAGCTCTTTGTCAGACACTCGTTTGCATAGTGACCCATCTCATCGCACATAAAAACATTTCAATAACTGTAAATAAAATTTGAATTTACCATCACCTTGATCTTTTTCAGTGCAATCACGAGCCTTATGTCCCATCTTACCACATAGGTAGCACTTTCCAGAATTCAGAAGACATTCCCCAACATGCCTTTTTCCACATTTATCACAAACTGGAAACTTAGTTTTCTTACCATCAGAATTTTTTGAAGAATTCTTCCATTTCTCCTTCCACCTCGGTCTCTTCTTCTGTTTTTTGTTATAGAACACTTGATCATCGGCAAACTCCATTTCCACCTTCTCAGCACATCAAACAAGATTGTCATAACTTTTAAACTCACGAGAAGTTAATGCCCTATGATATTTTGGTTTTAATCCTGAGTAAAAATGATTGATTTTACTATCAAGGTCTCGGATAAAATTTGGAGGATACCTTTCCAATCGAGTGAACCATTCTTCATAATTAGCCACTGAGTCTTCCTCTTGCCTCAATTCCAAGAATTATTTTTCCATCCTAAGTCAAACAGCCTTAGGAAAATACTTTTCAAGAAACATACCTTTGAATTCATCTCTGTCGAGAGCATCAATCTCATCAGCGTCCCTGATATTTTTAACCATCGTCCACCACTGATCTACTTCACCCTCCAAACGGTAAATAGCAAGACTAACCTTTTGATTGTTTGAACAACCCATGACATCAAAAATCTTCTCCAGTTCTTTAATCCACCCTTCAGCTAACACAGGGTCCGATGATCTTCTAAATGATGGGGGATGTTGCCTCATTAAATGTTCCACCACTGACATGTTCCTCTGCGGTTGATCTGGATGATCTCGTCCATGGATACCACCACCATTTATCGCTTGAGTCAACTGCGCCATTACTGCAACAAAATATTCAGTTCCAATTCCGACAATCTTAGGATGCTGATTCGGAAGGTTATTTCCATCTGTATGCCTTCCTAGCACTGCTTCCATGTTTCCTCTGCAGAAAACCATTCTGAACAAACATGTCTTATATGAAGCAACATAGTAATCTTCAAATGATATATCATTTCAATTTGACCATAAAAAAATATATTTGGATAATCATTTAATAGAATTTTTACTCCAAAAGATATCTAAACCGACCTCTGATACCAACTATAAGGCCCCACCCTTAAACCTTACTTAATCTTGAGTTATTACAAGGTTACACATTGAGGATATTTTCAGGTTTAGCGTTTTAGATAATTAGAACATAAAACTTGTATTACATTCCACATATAATCAATGTGGTTACATAAAGATAGTATTCATTTTTTCCATCAATGGAAGCATATTTAAAATAAAACATGGATTCATTCTTGATAATTCCTTGACAATATCATCATATCATGTACCTTTTCCTTGAACTGTGAAAAAATTTTCATAAAAACATGGGATGAGCATAAAAATCTTAGTATGGGTTATAAAAATATGGAAAGGAATCATAAGTTCATATATACATAAGAATGAAATCATACATTACCCATAAAACATAATCACAATAACATACCTCATCAAATCATGAATAAATCATAGAAATAATAATACATAAAGGTAACTTGAGGAATTCATAACATTTTTACATAGGGAGTAACCCTCTTGGTTACGTTTGGAATACCCATCACAGTATATTCCCTAAATCTCTTCGGAGAAACCTTAACGTTTCACTTCTTCACGTTACCCAATGAATTGGAGAGCTATATCAGGCTCACCTTCCCTTAGTTTATCACGGAACCACCCGTCTTCATAATAATTCCCAAGAACCTCAACATAATCGTATCACATAAAACATACATAAAGGATACATAACATTTCCACCTTTCAATCACAAGATATCAATACAACACATGGATATAAAAACATTATGAAAACCCTTTTCAATACCAAAAAAAAATCAGGGTATTTATTTTTCTTTTAAAAATGGTATGGCTTATAGAGGAAGCTGAAACTCAAATAATGGTCACTGCGGCAGAGAAGTCGTTGACGCCGCATACGTACGACAAAAACAATCCCTTTTTGCCATTTAGTAAAACGCTTCATTTAAAAAAGATTACTTTTGAATAAAAGTAAAAGTCAAAGGGGTTTATACACCATATAAAAGAAGGTTGTGTATATAATAAAATATCCCTCAATGAAAGGAGATTGAGACGAAGTACCATACCTCAGGTCTGACTTGACTCGGTAATTCATTAATCTCCTGAATAATAAACTTGAGTTAATTTATACTTGTTTAAAAAACTTTTTCAAGTTCATTATTCCTTTTATATCACTTATTTACATTTCATGAACACTATGTAATTATTTAAGTTAATAACAGTCGTTTTAACGATCATTGGTACTTGAGTCAAAAATAAACCGTTTATAATTACAAGTTGTTCAGGTATCCATTATATCCAGAATTATAATCATGATGTATATAACATATATATCATATATATCGAGTATATACATACATTTATAATATTACATAATCATTTAGAGGTAAGAAATGAAATTCACCGTTCATGGAGACGGTAAGCCGTACGTACGCATGAATGCTACTTTCATTTCTATTTCGTATTTTATAGAATGGAATCATAATGATATAAAGGTATATTATAATTCTATTGTAATATCATATATAATATCATAACTCCATCCTTTATACGTCCCACATATGGTATTTTACGAATCAAATCACTTTGAGGGGGCGGTAGTCCACACTTCCTTTAATGAAGATATCGCGTTTACACATAATGGAAACATTAAAGGTATGCCCAAAATGAAAAATACAGAAGATTAAGGAAAAACTAAACATATTTTATATCATTTATAAATATATTTTCATCTTAATGGCCACCTTTTAAGGTGTCAAAAGAATGTTGAACAATCATCGTTTCGGGAGCCCGAAATTCGCCATCCACAGAAACAGTATGTTATTTAACCATTAGATGTAGGTGTGTGTAAGTGTAGCTCGAATCCTTCTTATAAAAACATCCTCGTATATTTAAGATACTGTAGTTTTTACAAAAGAAATGAATAAAATTATTTCATGGGGTCGGAGAAGTAAAATAACACAAAAGGACTCAAGTGAAGACATTACCTTAAAATCGGGTAACTCCCATTGGTTTGAGCTCAAAGGCTTCCTTGGGATAACTTCTGCCCAAAGTGAAGCTTCAAGGAGTACGAGAGGGATGTGGAGAGACAAAATGGGCAGGGGTTGGCCGAGCCAAATGCTTTGGAAGTGTGGGTAAGGAGGTAGAGGTGGGGGCCTTTTATAAGAGGAGAGGAGGGGCACTCTTGGAAAGTAAAGAAATGTTACTTTATATTAAAATGTGTTTCGGATTAAAAAGGTCCCACATTGATATAATTAGAGTCTTAGGTGATAAGGGTTCTGAGTATACCCATCCAATAGGGTTTGGACATGTTTAGGTCAAAGATGTTACATTATCATTTCATTTAATTTAAATCTTTTTTTAATGAGGTAATTGCTGCATCATCATGATGTCATATATAATTTCATTTATTTAAAGTATAAAAATTATAAAAAAAATACAATGACGTAGGAAATATTTTTATCTTTCCAATTACTATTAATACTTTAAAATCTAACTTGTATAACCCCAGGTAAAAATTGTTTTAGTAAAACATCTCATGTTCGTGTCATTTTTTCTTTAACATTAAATAAAAAGTTATTTATGTCATTTCCCAACCAAAGTGGCTCCATGGGGTCCCCAAGTTGACCCATTGATTTTATTGGTCGGAAAAGATACATCCAATATTGGTAGGACATGTGTCTAGGTCATCTCATATTATTAAAACATTATTTTTACCTTAAACTACACTCATTACCACTAATCGCGATTAAAAACATAAAAGTTACTATTCACCAAATAATTATTTTCATCCCATTGAACCACATTTTACTTCTTAATGAAAACCATGTATGTTGGATTTTTTAAATTCAAAACACAGAGGTTGTAAAATATCATTTAAACGAAAAATCAGATTTTTAAGTACCACTTAGTGGTTTCACTATTCATAAAAAATTGATGTTTTTAAGAAAAATACCAAAACTTCACCATAAGCTATATTTGATATCATGAATTCAAAAATGTTGCCTATTTTAAAAAATTAAAGAAATATAAGTTTCATTAATAACTTTAATAATTAATTCTCGCTGTCAGAGCAAATAGCGTGTTTTTATGAAACAATAAGTATCAAAAGATTGACACTAGTTTAAGTCCAATTTCAAAGTGAAATTAATTCTAATGGCCACTATTGTATTAAATGGTAAAAATATATTCTAATTTCACTTTAAACCCAATTAAAAAGATAATATAAGCATATAAATAAATTAGATTAAAAAGTGGTTTTGATGTAAAATGCTGTATTTTTCACTATTCATTAAAAAATGAACATTGCCAGAAAAATACCAAAAATTCACACAAAGTAAATTTTGATGTCACAATCATAAAGAATAAGTTTATTTTGAAAAAAATAGCCTATAAAATTGTCAAAAGATATATTTAAAAATGGTTTTCCATCAAAAGGCAGTAAAACAATCTTTTAAAAATATTAGTGTATTCCATGCTTAAGATTGGATTTATTTTCATTTTAAACCTCCAAAACACTATCTAATTCATTAATAGACATAGATAAAAATATATATTATTCATTACTTACTTGGGATGTTACATTCTTGATACACTATGTGTGGATTTCACGTTTTGTTGGATGGTTTGATCCTTTTACATTATCAATTGGACAATATTAGGTCCCATGATATTCCACTATTCTACTTCATCCTAGATTGTCAGAGTCTGAAACCTCTTCCCACACAAAGCCTCATATTGTTCTATTTGAATGAAAGAAATGTAAACTACCATTATATATGAACTCAAATAACGGATGGTGCTAATCCCAACATATTTATCAATCCATTGGAAATGATCTCATAAAATTATATAGTTTTTCAATTAATCTTTCATCTTATATACCAATATGAAGATGATATGTAGTACATGACCGCAATTTTCAATCCAAAACTTAGTGAAACCTTCTCCAAAAAAATGGTTAAGATTAGATGTCAATTATATGTAATGGAGTGTGGACCTCCATATTGTATTACCACATCACATATATATACTCTAGTATGTGGGTTGATATAGAAATATTCCTACATATAAATGAAATGTTACATCATTGTAAGACAGTCAAGTACTACCTAAATGGGTTTTTTTCTTTTAGGTGTCCTGGGGTGTCTTTCGATGAAATCCATTGTTATGATTTCCCATATCCATATTTTCATGGTAAATGGTTTCATAATATCCATGGAATTATATCTTTCTATATAGACTTTTTTTAATTAAAATAATCAAAATAAAATCCCAACAATATCTCTTTTAATTATATCCCAACTGATGTTTTCTTAAAATATTTACACATATTTTTACTTCATGTATGAATAGTAAAGGATGAACTATGTGAATAATCTAGATGATCCAAATCCAGTACTGGTTTTTAAGGGAAATATATTAGAGTTCCAAATCTTAGTAATCTATCATTCTAAAAGTAAAAAATTCAAATAATTTTTACCACTTTCTATAGAACCTCATTATCTTTATAGGCCTCCTTGATACTCCCAAAAATAGATGGTTAGGATATGATTTGATAATGGTATAATGAATATATATTTTTATACCCATATATATCATTTATATATCTAAAAATATTTGACCCCTTTCAATATTCATCATCATTTTAATTCAAGAATACCATGTACTCAGAGAATTTAAAAATGATTTTTCCATCAAGGGATGGTAATTCATTGACAAATTATAATCCTTTATTAGATCCAATAATCATCATTGGAACATATGAAGCTTTATTTTTTTAATATAATCATGAGGATTTTATAATCAGTATAGATGTTATAATTTCCTAATTAGTGAAAATGTTTCCATATCTTCAATGCGATGGTACCTAGAGAAAATTATATATGATGCTTTAAATAACTAAGGAATTAATGTTTTTGTTATTTTGTATAATTATATTCTTAATTGGGATGATGGGTAACCCTTACATAAACCATATTCTCAGTAGTGAAATGTACTAAGTACATGACACTAAATATGTAGAATGATTTATTTTGTTATTCTCAGAGATATGTAGTTGGTGTGAGGCATATGGTATCACTTAATCATATTACCTATGTACAGAACCCAATAATTTTTATTATTAATTGATATAGACGAAAAATATTTCCCTGATGGTGTGAAATGTGAGTACTGGTACAAATTTTATCCTATTCTTCATCTATATATATCTCACTTTTAATTCATCAATCCTGAAAAATATAACAATCCATTATGTTATCTTATTTATGATGATTTGAAAACATGATATGCTTGAAAAAAATACATAACAGTCACAAGATAATGTTATGAGACTATGAATTTCAATTAATGATATTGATCATGGACATTCTTATGTTGCCTCGATTTTTATAGGATCTCTAGATATTCCTTTAACGGTGATAAGCTTCCCAAGGAATGTTACATTTCTCATCCATGACTTATATATTGCGTAATTCACAAATAAATTCATCTTTCAAAAATTCATCAGTCTATAAATCAAGTGCTCCTTGTGATCCTCCTTATTTTTGGTGTAGATAAGAATATTTTATACAGATACTACCAAAAATTTTTCCACGTAATTGATAAAGAGTTTATTAATAAATTCCATGAAGATTTATGTAACATTAATGAGTCCAAAATTCTTCACTATGAAATCATAGTGCTGATACACTGTACAAAAATATTTCTTAGGGATATCCTTCAACTTTATATTCATCAAGTAACATCCTGACCAATGATCCACCTTAGAGAAGTATCTTTATCCATATTGCAGATTAAACAAGTTATAAATCCATGTAATAGGATAATTTTTCTTCATCATTATATTTCTGAGCAGATGATAATAAAGGAAATGTATGATGACACATCCTTCTTCTTAATAAATAAGACCAGTATACCCAATTGTCCAATAATCAGTCATATTGACAATTTATCCAGATTCCAATACTATTTCTTCTTAAAATAATGAAGATAATTAGTGGATTTTATATAAGTAGTATTGGATACTGGAAAATAAATAGGCATAGGATTGACTAATAACTCAACCTATACTATAAGTGGAAGACTGTGAAATTTTTTATGAAACACATAATTAGATTTACTCATAGTTGTCTTTTTTTAAGGATGATATCTTACATAGAATTAATCATTTGAGAAGAATAAAATTTCACATAGTTTAATAAAATATATTCTTTAAAAGATGATTCCGAAAGAAAAATTATGATTATCTATGAACATGTATAGAATGCGAGGATGATTCGGGATATAGGGTGTGATTTCATCCACTTTTTAATTTATTTTTGGATCTATATATGGAAATCCAAAACTTGATAGTGTAGAATAAAATTATCAATAAAGGAGTATAATTATTTTTTTTCGAAATTTATCCCTTGAATTTAGATAGGTGTTGTGTTATATTATTAGGATGAAATAATAAACCCATTTACTATATTCATAAAAAAATCAATGTTTATGTATTAAGGTGGTGAATGAATAGTTATACTAAGAATTCACGGTACAATAGAATGAGTAGAAATAGAATAAAAATTGACATGATAAATTCTCAAATGAATTCCTCACATACCTATAACCACTCTACATTTATGATCCACCATATTTATAGTGATGACATAAGAACCCCTACTCTCAATTAAATGTAGGTTGTCCGAATCAGTTTTCATTATCCAACCTCATGTTAGTGAATTGAATCAAATTATCGAAAATCCAAACATAGTAGCCCAATGTCAAAGGATAAATTGTCACCATTCCGTAATATAAAATGAATCACATTTTGAAGGATATAACAGTTTATTATTTTTTTAAACAAGATATATTTTTGAGTCTTAAATTACAGATGAAATTATAATTTCAACATCGTGAATCCTTTGAGAACTCAATTATTATCAATGATTAATCCTACAAATCAATCATAATAAACTCTTGATAATCGTAGAGAAATATAACATATTAAAAGAGTGATATTAAATTATCTCTATGGGTATGTATATAGAGAAATCTATCATAAATAATACTAACCAATTATAGAATGTTAAATAACTAAAAACACATGACATTTATCCAATATCATGATCATGAAAAGGAATAATATGGAATGAATAATTTATGATCGAATAATTATATATAAAATATACATACAAGTTCAAAAACAAATACATTGATATTTTAATAATCAAACAATCACATGGACTTTAATAACTAGTTTCATAATCATATAATGAATAAATAATGGTATCTGAAACATATCATTGTGGCCTTAGACAACACATTTGAAAATAAATATAAAATGCCTTATCCAAAACTCAATATTTATAGTCTAATGATACCTAATAATTCATTGAGTGGATATATTAAGCCCTGCCCTTTAGATAATAAGCCTATTGAGTTCCTCACAAAATAATTTATACAATCAAATAATCATTACTTAACAAAATCAACAAGTATCCAAATTGGAAGGAATATTATTATGGAATATAAATTCATCCGCAATAAATGTGTTCATAAACCTGTAAATAATTTATTGAATATGGACTAATTATACATCAAAGTCGATGAAATATATGATTCAACAAATTATGATGGCATAAATGAAAATCGGTTATTAATATCATTGCACAATTATTGAAAAAAATAACCATTTTGACTTTAAAAATTAGTAATTTTTAAAATAATGGAAATTTATAAAAGAAAAAATTTTCATTGAAAATATCCATGATATTTATAACTAAATGCATAATTAATTAGGAAATATTGATAGTGAGAAATTGAATAAAAGTTGTAAAATTTTAAATAAACATTTCACCGGAATGTTTTTGAGAAAAGTCTCAAAGAACATTACTTAGAAAATAAAAAAAATAAAATTTCATTAAAGAGTCAAAAATAATTAGAATAAACTTTAAAGAATAAAATTGTAAAAGAAAAAAATTGATTCAAATTTAGAAAATGTTTTTAAGGAAAAAAAGATTTTATTGAAAAAATTACAAACATTTTTAAAATAATGTATCTTGAAAAAATCTTATCATATCATTGAAAATTCATAAAATTAATCAATTACATATATCTATTATAAATACACATAAAAGAAATTGGAAATAAAAAATATGTTAATAAAAAATAATTTTACACATAATCTTAGAATGAAAAAATCGCAACTATTATGGAACCCTTGAGGAAAATTCAATTGGTATTTGGGTAAGACTTCTAGAACATAAAAATGGGGAGGGTGGGGTGGAGTGGTTATAGAGAATATTTTAAAATATTCATGTCTTTTGGGAAAAAATTGTTCGGTTAGGTGTTGTATTTATACATGGGGTGGGGTTGTGTTAATTCACTAAATAATTAGTGTTTTAAATTTAAATCCAACCACATTTTTGTGGAATTAATTAGAATAAATTTTGTTAACAAATAATGTTTTAGATTAATTTTATGGATAATTAATACATCAATGACTGATTTTACTCTTCATTTTTTACGTATTTAAATCATTTACCATTTTATCTTAACTGAAAATATTATCTTACCCATATTGCAAAAGATATTTATTTGACCACTGTAAAAATTTTATAATAATAAATGCGAATGATCTTAAAATTTAATTTTTACCACATGATTCCAAATATTTAATACACTATTTTTTATTTATTTTATAATAGTGATAAAAATAAATTCTAATTATGTTATTCACATAACTAATAAAAATAGTATTTTGTGGTTGACATCATGGTTTTAAAAATTTATAAACAAGAATTTAGAAATGTAAAACTCTATGTATTATTTCCTTTATAAAAGAAATTTTGATCAGAAAAACGTTTGACTAAATTTAAATTCATTTTCAGGTAATAATTATTTCGTAAGATGTTATTGTCTTTTGTAGAAATAATATAATTAATTATAACTAAAAAATTTCTATAGAAAATTTTAAAAAATACACTAATATAATTTTTAAATTATGAGTCCTAAAATTTACTTTATCTTCTAAAATAAATTTCATAAATGTTTAAAATTTTATTTATAATTATTTCCTCTTCCAATGTAAAAAAATTACTTTTTAATAAAATATTTCGTTGAAGAATATATTGAATTTACTAAACAATAGATGTCCATTTACTATTAAAAATTAAATTGGTATTGAATATGAATATTATATATATTTAAATGTAGAGTTAATATTATTCACACTTGAAAATTGAAAATAAATTTTATAATGCTCATGTTAAAATAAAAATATTTTGAAATTAATTTATGCATGGAGTTCAATGAAACTTAAGATATTGACTATAAATTTATATTAAAATAGAAGGCTATTACATTCTACCCTAATTTAATACATTTTTTCCTCTCAATTTTAAGTGTAATTGTTTTTTTAAAAAAAGTTATTTTAAAATTTTGTTGTGTGAAATTCACATCGTTATAACGGTTAATAAAATGTCCACATAAAAGTGGTAAAAAGTGATGGTTACCACAAAATTAGTTTTCTAAATAGGAGAAAATTTAGTGTGATAGGAAAAAATGGGCATGGAAATGAAAATTAACTATAAATTTAAGATATAGAGGTATAGAGAACATATTCCTTATAAATCTAGCCATCACAAAACTATAAATCTAAGATGTGTTAAAACACCCAAGAATTCGTAGTTTGAAAATTTTGTAAATTGCATTTTTTGTTTGAAAGTATATTTCCTAGTGTTGGGGGATTATTTTAAAATAAATATAAATCACTTAAGAAAAAATATACATTATTTGATTTCATTTCATAATCATAATATCATACATTTACTTATTCTTTGATCTATTTCCAATTTATATCTAATTCTATGAAATTGATTTTCAAGATATATTTTGACACATAATGAGATTTGGAAGAATCATAAGATCCATAAATCATTTATCTAGCCTATAAAAACTTTCCAAATCAGAAAATGGATAGAACATGTTATCCAATATGAAATCATACATTAACTACACACAATAATATCGACGAATCTATTAAATAAATTCCACATCTTACTAATATTAATGATAAAAAAAATAATATTAAAAACATTCTAATAATTTATGATAAAGGTTAATAAATAAAAATACCGTTAATAACAAATAAATTTTCACTTATTGTAACATGTAAATACATTGGTTGGATAAAAACATAGTAATAATTGGAATTACAACAAACTGTTAGTTAAAGAATGAAAACTTCTTTATTCCTTGATTCCAAAAAATCAAATAACTTACCACTTCCATGGTCACCAATTATATCCCATAGCTATATATTAATTAACATCTCAAAATAATGAAAAATATAAGTTTTATCTTTCCTAAAACATGTGTTTTAATAAAGGTAAACATTCTACTCAATCACTTTTTTAAGACATCATTTCCATTTGAAATATGTTCACAAATCCATAATAAAAAAGTACTATATCACAATCCTGATAGGTTTTTTAATTCTTACTATGATAATTTCATGAAATATATTTGTTGGATAAAAAACAACAATAAGTATAATCAATACATTTGGTCTATATAAATATAATAGGTTTGATGTTGTTACCTTAAATTATTTTACAATATTTTTCCTTAATGATTTTGAAATTTTTTTCCCATTTCCCCACCTATTTATAGTTGTTAATTTTTAATTTTACAACATCTTTCATTCCTTTTCAATAATCATCCTAGTGTCCTTTATCTCAACACTTTTAACAATCTCCAATTTCCTTAAATGACGTACTAGGGTGATAATTTACACAATTATCACATGTAAGAAAATACAATTTCATTTTCCTGCAATTATACGGTAGTTAATTTTCCTTCCTCATTTTCAATTTCTATATTTTAGAACCCTAAAAAATTCATAATTAATTATTTGTATAGATATCACACGATCATATATCTCCATGTAATGAAAATTTTTGGGAGATCGTTTCACTTTAAAAGATTGGTTTGATCCCATATAAGATATAACAGACCCTTATCTTTGGATTATATATGTTGACTATTTAATTTAATGCATACATTTTAAAGTATGATTCATACAGAGCAACATTCACATACTAATTTTGTATTGTTCTAATGAATGGACTCTCTTTATCTACTCATTTTACGTGAGGAAAATATTTTTCCTACAATATTTTTTTAAAATCCTTCCATTTCAAGAATTCTATATCTTATGCATCCTTAGGGTTTTTATTCCAAAAACACCATTGATCATAATCCCCAGTGAGATGATAAAAAACCATGATAACATTATCCATTTCATTACTTTCATTTGTGAGAGAAATATTCTCTACGGAATTTATACATTAATAACATACATATAGATTTTTAGTCCCATTAAATAATGGTGGTTGTTCTGGCATACTATTTTCTAACATTTTAACACTACATTTTGGATCATTACCCTCTAAACGGGTAATTTTATTGTTAAAAACAAGATTTATCATTCCCAATATAGTTAAAAAAAATTCATTCCCTTTTTCAACCCTATATCTAATAAAATTATCTTTTTACGAGGTGTTAAATCACTATATAGAGTACATGTATCGATACAATTTCCACTCATTATCTTTGATTAATTTTTATTTAATGTAATACTATATATCATATCATTACATTATGATGTATAACTTATAATAAAAAAATAGTTATTGTAAAGTGAAAATTTAGGTATAAATAATCTCTAAATAATATTTTTTCTTCAATTGGGAGTCATTAGAATTTTTTTTCATTGGGGTTTTCACTCTAATATTTGATTTTATTAATATAGTTTCCAAAGAATCTACTAATATTACATTGATACTTACTATATTATCCTTTACCCTAGTAGCTCAGTGTCAATGGATACATTATTACATTGGAATGAAATACAAGGAATCACATCTATAAAGAATGAGTATTTTAATAGTTCTATAAAATATATACATACTTGAATATTACATTATAGTTTAATCTATAAAATACAACATAGTTAATACTTTGATAACACCATTACTATTATATCTTAACCCCACAATTAAATCATTATAACCTTATTAAAAACTAGGGGAAAATAAAACATAATAAATAGGTGAGCTTATTTTCTCATCAAGGGAATGCATGGAGAAAACGTTATCATAAATAATCATAAAAAGTTATGGCATGTTAGAGAAAATAAAAACGCATTCCATTTAAAAAATAACCTGAGTTTCATATGTTATATTATGGAAGAAATAAATTACAATCTAATAATTACATATGAAATAATCACATAAGCTCAAAAAATAAAACATGGATATTATATTAATATATTAACCACATGGAAATAAATAACTAAATTTGTAATGATTGAATTCACAATATTGGTAATCTTAAAATCACCGTTGAGTAATTTTCTGATAAATATGATTATAAGTCATTAAATCACTGGTGAAAAACCAACATGAATTGTATCATGGTGTGTACTAAATAATTTAAGGGATGCAGGGGGACAAAACCATTACTTAATAAGTCTAATTCATTTTGAAAAAGAATAAACAATATAATTGATTCAATAATCCATCACAAAAACAAGATCAATTTTTATTGGAAGAACTAGTCATACTGAATATTAATACACCCCCAGTTAAATTGATCATAATGCATTTAATAATGTATTTAATGTTTTACCAAAATATATCATCCATAATTAAGTATATGATTCATCAAAGAATTTTCACATAGATGAACATAAATCACTAAGATCACTGAAAAATTTATGAGGAAAATACTATTTTCTCTTTGAAAATCACTTATTTCTAAAATAATTCATAGTTAAAAAATGAAAATATTTCTTTAAATTATAATTTAAAAATGTAATGTAATGTATAAATCATTAAGGCTTCATGATGGTGGGAAATTATTCTCACACCATATATGATTAAAAAAATTCCCTATAACGTTTTGTTAAAAATGTGTCAAAGAATCTTATTTTAAAAAAATGATTCCTTTCAATTTTTTTCTAAAAAGTAAAACATGTGTAAAAATGAATTTTTAAAAAATATAGTATAATATTAAAAAAATTTAGAATCAATTTTAGAATAGAAGGTATTTTAAGAAAAATTTAGTTTTAATGGAAACATAAACAATTTTTTTAAAAAAAAGTATCTTAAAAATATCATATATCGGAAGGTATCATTAATCAAATGAATAAATAATGTATATATAATGGAAATTGAAATAAAAAAATGAAAATATACAATATAATTATATTAAAAAAAATTTCACTCATAATATTATCATTTATAATAAATGATGTGGAATTTTAACACAATGAATGGACATTATGTTAATAAATCTCTTAGCTCATGATTCCCTCTATTTTTCTATACTTGAAAATCAGAAAAATTATTTAAATACATTTATTATTTTAATGTATTACTATATTAATATTTAATATAACATATTTGATATTTTTATTAAATCTAACCACCCATTCATTAGTAATATTTCATTATTTTTATTTTTTCATGTGTGTTTGTTTTGTGGTTTAATAGCCAGTTAACTTTTTTATAATTATGAATATTTTTAAAAAATGTAAATAAAACTAAACAAGGTAAACTGAATGGTATTAATGAAATTCTACATGATAATATTTTTCTATATATAAATTTTACTCATGGTATAGGGATGATGCATTTGATAAAATTTTAATGATAAAAGTTTAGTTTATTTAGGACATTTCCATGACAATCACAATAAAGCATCATTATATTTAATATTTTGTATATATATTAGTTAAATAAAATGAATCTATTTAAAATATAATTATTAAAATCATATTTAAACGTATGGATACTTTTACGACCATCCTGGAATGTGGTAAGAGAAGATGAACAAAATCATTATTCATGTAGACATTTAACAACCCTAATCGAGACAATGGTTATTTTCTTTGAATATAATGATATGAGAAAATGGTGAGATATAATATAGTCCATTATAAATATAAAATTCCAATATATACATAATACAGTATTTATTTTGATTTTATGTGTGAATGAGGTGATGATAATGTAGAAGAAGAAACGAAATTAAGAGAGGTTGTTTACGAAAGTTGCCTCTTTAATATCACCTCCTTGAAGGACTTCTAAAAAAATATTGAATTTTTATTTGTGTGATACAAAAAGAACATGATAATGGGTAATGGTTATAGGATAGGTTTTTTTTATATTTTAATGTCATTATGTATTGTAAGGAGACATGGGGTGCTATTTATACCTGAGGAGGGGTACTTTTAGGTGATTAAATAATGATTATTTTATATTTAAAGCCAAAACCATTTGTGTTTACTTAATTGAAAATAAATTTATAGATTTTTAATGTATTAAAAGATGTTTATGGTCATTATAAACATCATCCACCCATTTAATCTATATAATTTTGCATAATTTATGCTATAACCTTTTAACTTCAACCCACTACATTATTCTACATATACAATAGTTAATATTTTTTTACCATGGTAAATATTAAATGAATAAAAATTATAATTATGATATTACATAATTTTGACACCTTTATTAAAAAATTTAATCAATATTACTAGATTAAATTTCAAATAGTTATGAAATTCAATTCTTTATATATTATGCTTAAAATCCATAAAAACTATTTTTGAATGTCAAAATCATGTTCTCAAAATTTGTAACCTTGTATTTTTAAATTTAACATGATATTCATTACATAATTCATTAATTAAATTTTTATCACGAATAGTGTTTATTATATTTTAAATCACGATCATAGAGAAATTATTATCGAAGTGTTATGGTATTTCATTAAAAAAGAATTTTCATTTTTAACCCCAAAATATACATTTTTTATGATTCCTCAAAAAAATTATCATTAGATAATTTTGATGTGATGGGTCTAAAAATTATTTTTTTTTCAAATAATTTTTTTAAATATTCAAAAAATATATATATTTGTTTTCTCATAAAAAACAATAAACACATTTTTTTCAAGAAAACATGTATTTGAAGAATATTATATCCTTATTAAAAATTATGTGTTTATTTACTAGGAATAATTAATTTCATGTTCAACATAAAAACATATTTATTTCATAATATAGTTAAAATTATTCTCACCGGAAATTTTAATTAATACTTTATATCAGCCCTATTAAAAAAATATTATTATTAGCGTCATTTATCCTCGAAGTTCAGTGAAAAATAAACTATCAATCATATTGTTTATTAAAATATCAAGTTATTTACACACATATTTTCCTTGTTACCTATATTTAAGTAATTATAAAATAGTATAATGGTTAATTGAATAATTCCTTTCCTCCATTAAATATGTGGTTAAAATTATAAATTTAAGTATTGAACGACTAATAATTTTTGTTGAACTAGATTTATCCAAATAAATAAGTGGTAAAAATAATGTTAAAACATAATTATATATCTATAGTTGTTTCATGAATATCATTTCAAATTTAATACATTCACCGTAATGGATTCATATTCCTTTATAATTAGTCTATTGATGCACCTATATGATTTTTGTTTTATAGTGTGAATAAAATATATGTCAAAATATATATTTTTTGGAATTTTTTTCACTTCATTGATTCTATATATTCCTCAAAATTTTTCATCCCAAACCAATGTCTAACATTGATCTAATTCTAGATCCATATAATAGAATTCCAATATAATATTCTCTTGCATAGAACATTGACTGAAAAAAAGACATTCTTAGTGATGTTTATTTATTTATCAGTTATTAATGTTCAATAAAATCAACTAAATTTTAGATTCATTCGTCCTATAATAGTCTCAATTGAGTCTCACACTTTATTGGGGGATTTAGTCATTCTTCCAGAATCATGTTTCTGTTAAAAAAACTAGTTATCTAAAAATATATTGTGATGAAGTTCACGATTATTTATCTCATCATATTAGGGATCTCATTTGGGTAGTCTTTACATTTACCATAACATTGGTTATTATATTAGTTTCTTATATTGAAAACAATTTACTAAAAAAAATTAGGGATGTGAATTTTTATACTATTAATCACATTAATAGGAAATCTTGAACAATAAAATGTTGACCCATAAATGGTATGAATTCTTTAACATATGAATTTATCTTCTTTGATCTATGATATAAATGATCTTTTTAATAATGTAAAATCATTTTGGAATTTTGTTTCATTTATTTTAGTTTCTAATGACCTATTTAATTTAAAAAATATTATCCCTTGTGAGTGTAAAACTAGGTGTGCATAATGTTCAATTTTCGTGCACTAGGCGATGACCAATTCTAGATAAATGTTCCCTTTTTGGGGGTGTCACTGCAAGATATGACTATTCCAGATTCAAAAGAATTTGTATTATCTAGATATGGATTTATTTAATTTGAAACCATATATAATCTACCTTAAAAAAATTGGGGATGTTTTTATATGTTTAGACTTATCCATAAGTCATTGACTACTGTATTCTAATCCCAATACCCAAAAATATCTAGACCTTCCATTGATACTAAATATGAAAACCAATATCATTTAAACACATTGTTGAATTATTAATTAAAAAATGATACACATAAATCAACCCTGGAATAACATGAGGCCCACCATCATTATGAAATTATTTTCATGGAATATTAAAATAGATTATCTGTATAACATTTGGTTTTAAAAACCATGAAACTTGTCCTTATATTCCATGGATGTTCAAAAAATGGATGGGATAACCTGGGGGCGTACATAAGCAAGGAGTGAGTTATAAATCCCAGTAAGAGAATAATCAATTAATATAATTCTTAATGTAAAACATGTGACCCAATAAGAATACAAATGTTGTTGGATTTCAATATTGATGTAAGTGTATATTATATGAAAAAATACAAGGTGGGGGGGGGGGGGCTGGATATTATGTTTAAAATTTTTATTCAAAAACATAATAATGAACTTATTTTAAGTGGTCTAAAACTAATGTAATTTAAAAACAATAAAGATGATATATAGGTCTTGGATCCTATGGATATTATATGAATTAATACCTCATGTAATGAAAAACAATTATATTTGAGTTGAATATAATGATCAGAGTAATGAAAATGTAAATGATTATACCATACAATTTATAAAATCTCTTCATACAATATGAAATGAATGATTCATAATTTATTCCATTACAATAGTAATGAATATGAATAAAAATAAGAATGATGGTGATTTAAATTATATTACAAATGGAAATGGAAATAAAAAGGTACTATAATTATTTTGTTGCAAAGAGTAGGGTATCTATTCATATAGGATAAATTTTTATCATACCACCACCTTGGTAAGAGCTCTATATGATGATAGGAACTAATGTATTCCTATCCCTAGAATCCATCATTAATGAAGGAAATCAACAGCTTTATCTTTCAGTCCCTTGAATTTCCTCGACATACTGATCAACAACATGGATACCTACCCTAGAAACCCTTAATTGTTATCACAATGATCAATCGTACACAGAAAAACAATGAACTTATATAATTACAATATATTGGATTAAGATGTTCACTTTTGGTATTTTCAGGTCATTCACAGTAAGTAAGAGAATAGTCACACTATCTCTCTCTCGAAATTTATGGATGAAAAAGTTTTGTATTCTGGTTCGAATGACCTCTTATATATAGGCTTCACATTCCAACCGTCATATTTTATTCCAATGCTCACATTTCTCTTAAATATAATGGGGAATTGGACACCCAAAATTGCAACAGAGAAAAGAATATGAGTACACGATATGATTTTTTTGGGTAAAAATCTATCTCAACTACATCATTTATTTAGAAAATAGTAAGGTTAAAAGTATGAAACATTGAGTATGAGAAACATGTAATCTGTATTGATGTAAGATATGAGTACAATGTATTTCATGAGTATGATTAAAAATATGGTCATAATGCTTAACATGATTATTATTCATATAGTGGTTGCGATAGAAAACACGGTTATGATGCATAACATGGTTAATATGCTTATGAGTTATGATTTATATTATGGTTACAATGTGATATATATAATCTTAATATGATGTATTATTATAATAAAATACTTATCTTCGCTATCATACCTGATTACAAAACATGGTTATGATTTGATACATAACATGGTTACGATTCAATAAAATTCATATCCTAGTTACGATTCGATACAATTCATAATCTGGTTAGGAGTCCTGATTTTGATATAATACAAGACTCTGTTACGATTCCGGATTACGACACAATACATAAACTGGTTAAAATTCATAATTATGATTGATATTATTATAATACAGAGAAACAACATGTCTGGTAAAAATTGAAGAAAAAAATAATAATTGATTAGGACTATGAAACAGTATATATAAGTACGATTAACCAAAATCATCATATGACTATAATGTAGAGTCAACAACAAGTGTGGTTATGATGGAAAAAAAGGCGTGAATACGATTATAAAATAGCATATCAAGTTATGTTATAAAAAAATACATGATAAACACCAATTTATTTATGATTAAAAAAACAAAAAGATTAATGGTAATGTCCATATATATTTTTACTCAACAATATAAAGCATTTTGGAAAGAAAAAAACAAAATAAAAAATAAATACTTATCTCCCCATGGGTTCAGTAACTATTCTAATAGTAATAGGGAATTCAACTAATTCCATCATAGATCAATAAAAAATTAAGGATCATATTCTCTTTACTTTTATATGTGAGTTGTCTCCCTTAATAATGTATCCATCCAATTATTCTTTTCAAAACCATTATCCCCTTTTTGGATTTTCAAAAATAATACGAGAAATAATTATTATTTTGAACAATGGTTAAATAAATTGATTATAAAAAAATAGACATTTAATTTAATTAATTAAATTCATATTACTATAAGAGTTCACAAATCATTCTATTCCCTTTTGTTTTTCAAAAATATTAAACTTCATAGTCTTCCTATTTTTTAACTCCTTTCTGTCCTCCATGATTTTGTCAAGAGCTTCTTACTGAGCCTTCATCTTTGCATCATGTTCATCGATAAAAATTTCATGCATTAGATCCATTTTTCTAGAATATGATTGATTTATTCTTGTGATTTAAGCTTTAATTAATTAATATTGATATCATTCAATTAGAGTCTGTAATACATCAATAGGATTACAACCCTATTTGAGAGTAAAACAAACTCATTACTCTTACTCCCCAACATTTCCTTTAGACCATCAAGGACTTGAGATGTTATTTCTTGTTAGGTACCGGGTCTTTGATAGACTTCATGTATTTTATTAAAATCATCAGCTATATTTTGATACATGGAACTAAGAACATTTACCTTATATACAAATTAATCATTCATTTACAAATGATCCTTGAGAATATCATTAATTTTGAATGTCCAATTTACAAACTTATTAAATTCCTTACTATGATCAGCAACATGTTCCATGAAAATCATAATTTGTCTTCAAGACTCAGGTTCCACTCCATCAGAACCCAGAAAGAGTATGTTCTATCATTATGATTATTTGATATGATTTATAACATGGCTTCAATCATTTTAATGAACGATATATTCTTCTCCAATAAATTTAATTATTGTTTGATACACTCAATACCCTTCAATGTGATTGTTCATTCAGAATTTTTATTATATGTGTATTCATGGATATCACCGAAATAAGTTTCAGTACTAATCATTTGAGCTGGATGATTCCGATTCTTATCAAATTCTTCCACATATTTTTATTTTTATGAATTCATAATAATTTTGATGGATTAAAACTTTTCAAAACCTTTTTGGGAACCGTGAGTATCCTATGATGAAAAAATAAATGATGGAACCTCTGAATATTCTATGGAATTACTCCCCTTGTTTGCAGCATCTTCCTATACCACTATTATTTATTATTGTTAATATTTTTCACCCCCTTTTTATTCTTGGTCTTGTTATTATTTACCTTTTTCTTCAAGTAGTTATTCTTATTCTTATTATTCTTGAGAAAGATATTGTATAACTAAGTATTCCGAAGAATATTTTTGCTTACCTTTTATTACTGGATCCGATTGAGTCTGAACTGGTGGCTCCATTATTACAACACTAATTTTTGTTTGCTAAGTTATGTTGAGAATATTTATAATGTATTTTTCTTGGGACTTTCACTTATTCATTATTTTATTCATTTATTATTATTTCATCATTTCTTTGATTCCTTTAGAGTTGTAGTGATAATTAGTTTTGTTTTTCCTGAATTTTTCTTGGATGACATAGATGGTTTCTCAAAAACTTAAAGAACTTCCTTTTCATTATCAACATCTGGATCTTTCTAAAAAAATTATTTGGGATTGAATCATTAATGGAGCCTCTCTATCATATCCTTACTTATTTAGGTGTCCTTGATAGAATTCAGATTTATCATTATTTGAAAATTACACAAAATTAACCATTCTATTAGAAACATATTGATAATAGTAGAAAAAGTAATCAATTAAGATATAATAGTATTGGATTTGATATTTTTAATCAACAATAAAATGAATCCCAAAAGGATAAACTTCATCATGTTTACAAAATATTCGTGTTCATACATGTATGATACTTTTAAAGTTTCATTATCATTATTTCTCAACACTAAAAACCCTTTCATCGAAAGAACTATAATTATATTATCTCTTAATTAATGAATAATCTTTCTCTTATCCTCATGAATCCCAAAAAGTGATTCTCCATATTTACCCTTATCAAATGTTCTATCATATTCTTGTAATTTATGAGAAGGAAAAATAACATCACCCTCAAATGGAACACCAAGATACCTAGTTTCTTTTTTTATAAATGTTTTATATTTCATATCATACATAATAAAATAAATATTAAGATCCTTTTATATCTCTAATTATTTATAAAATTTTAACACCTTATCATGATACATAGAATCTTAATCAGATTCTTCTCTTCTAACATGAATAGATTCCCTCGGATGGAAGCTTGTTATTTTTTAGATAGAAGAATCAAAATTCTAGTAAAAGCCTCAAGAGACTAACATTTCTCCTCAAAAGGTCATTTTTAGTGAAATTATTGGGATATATATCCTTTAGAGATGAAGTAGTAGACTCAAACATGAATGAATCACATGACCCTAAATATTTTCCTACTTATGGAAGCAGATTAGATATCTAATTATGATAATCTAGGTAACTCTGATTATGATCCATGCTGATTATTTATAGAGCATCACAATTAAATAGAAAAATAGATAGAGTTCTATGTGGTATTATTAATGATGGGTTTTTAAAAAATTAAATTTACCGACCAGATTTTATCTTCAACGATCCAAATGGTTTAAAATTATTATGAAATATTGAGGATTTCATTAAAAGAAAAATATATTTAGACTAAAACCGATTAGAAATTAAAATAAAGAATTAAATAACAAATATTTAAATAACTGAAATATGGATTTCTAAATCTTACCTGTCAGAGTATCTGGATAGATGTATTAGATTAATTATATTTTTTCTAATATCAATATTAAATGAAAAGAAAGAATGTAAAACAGATAAAACTTCTAAAATTGATAGAATCAAGTAGGAAGGTACCAATAATATTATATTGATATAATAATCCAATACTGAAAGTCCAGTACCGAAATATTAATCCAATTCTGATATTCCAGTATTGATAAATTACATCAATTCTAATATTTTGGTACCAATATTGTATCTCAATACTGATATTCTAATCTTGTAATGATAATTATGAAGATGAAGAATAAAACTAATAAAAATATAATCTAAATAAAATCAAGAAACTAATAAGGAAAATGAATACTGATTATACTGAAGACAACAAACATGTAATACTGATAAATAAAAATCAATAAATGCAAAACCGATACCTGAAACCACTATAAACATTAAAATTAATAAGTAAAACTGATAAAGTGTAAAACTTATAAGTAAAATCGATAAAATATAAAATGTATAATTAAAATTGATAAACTGTAAAACCAATAAGTTAAACCGAAAAACTATAAAACTAATATATAATATGTACTCGTCCTTTGAAGTGGATTTACACAATATAAAGAGATGGTTTAAGTAAGAAATAGATGTTAGTTATTAATTTATAGTGATCATTCATAGTTTGTGTTTAATGTAATCAAATATATTAGAAGATAAAGTCTTTGTAAAAATGTCAGAAGGTTGTTCTTGTGTTTTGTGAAATTATATCTACTTTCATTGTGTGATTCCTTAGAAAGTGATGTATAATATCTATTTTTTCACGTGAGAGATGTTTAGGGTTTATAATAAGAGAAATTGAACTAGTATTATCACATAGTATTTTAGTTTTGAAAAAACTCATGTCGTAGTCAGTGAGTGTGTGTTGCATACACAAAACTTGTGCATAATAACATCTATCTGCTATATATTCAAGGTCATCAGTGTAATATTCTATTGAGTTTTGTTTCTAAAATTACCAAGAAACTAATGAATATCATAAGAAATGACATGTTCTGAACAAATTTTTTTTATCAATTCCACAACCCCCAAAGTCGACATTGAAAAATCATTTCAAAACAAAATCATTTATAGAACAATAGAATAGACCTAAATCTATAATTACCATTATTTAGTAAAAATTCATATTCAATGCATTTATATGAGGTTATTTTGGATTATATTGATATCTTGAACACCAACATACTGAAAACATTTTGTCTAGATGATTAGTTTTCAATTATAACAAATACCCTATCATACCTCTAATTTTTTTGATCCTCTGGTTTCCCAAATCCATCAATGTCTAGTTTAATTGAGGAACATATTAGAGTGATTATATTTTTAGTGTTTCCATATCAAAAAATTTTAAGTAGATTATTGATATTCATATGTTGAGATATATATATTCCATAAATTTTTTATGATATTTGAAAACCTAATAATTATGATAACATACTCATCATACTCATTTAAAACTAAAATATCAATATATTTGCAAAAGAATCTATTAAGGATGGATGAGTTGATCCGAATATATGTTCATCAACATAGATTTGATCAATAATAATGTTTTTGTTTTACATTTTTAGGAAACATTTTGGGCCTACATTACCTTTTTCATATTTTTTTGTAAATGGAATCATGTGAGTTTATCATACCAAGATGTAGAGGCTTGTTTAAGGCCATAAAAATCATTGGTAAGTTCAAAAAAATTATTAGGATGATTTGAATCTATTAAACGAGGAGTTTTTATACAAAAACATCTTCATGTAAAAACCCATTAATAAGAGAAAATTTTACATCCAATTGAGAATGTTTTTAGTGAATGGATTTGAAAAGGATAATGAATACTAACTAATTCAAGTAAATCTACTGATGCATAGCTTTCTTCATAGTTTATTCCCTCTTGTGGATGGCATCCCTTAGGAAAAAAGTCTTGCATTGTTTCATATGATTAGTCTATTTTCATCACATTTTATTCTAAAAACACATTTTACTCTAATTACAGTAGTTTCTTTATGTCTTGCATCAATGATCCATACATGGTTTCTTTAAAATTCATTTATCGTATCTTTTATTGCTTTAATCCAATCGTCTTCACCTAAGGCCTCAATAGATGTTTTAGGATCGAATTATGATAGAAAAGAAATATTTTCTATTTCATTTCACATGGAATTTCTGTTCTATATGGCTTGTTTCACATAACTTATGATATTAACATAGGGATGAATACGAATAAACAATTGATTTTGGTTTTTCTAAACCTGTTCATCAATATAGGACATAATGTCTTTTGGGGTAAAATATTTGGAATGATTTTCATGAGTACACCACTTTTCCAAATATTTTTCAATCAAAGGCGGATTTTCAGTTTGTGAAAACACATATGTTGATGTAGGTAAGGTTTGTTTAAAAACAAAGGGCTCAGTTACAATTAACATTACATGAATTGTTCCATCAACAATACCATAGTTTTTATTAAAAAATCCATATTCTTTAGATTTTTTTGAACAACCTAGAAATATTCCATCATCATATTTTGATGTGAATTTATGTAATTTATCTTTTGTATTCAAAATTAATATTTTTCATCCATATACTCTGATTTATAAAACATCAGGTTTATGGATAGTCGACAATTCATAAGGTTTTTTATTAAGAAAATTGTTTAGTTATAACAGGATTAATAGTATAAAAATTAGTACTAACAGCTTCATCCAAAAAATTCATCATAATTATGTATTCAATCAGCATGGTCATTGTTATTTCTTGAAGATTATAAATTCTTCTGTCCACAACAAAATTTTTCCAAGGGTGTCTTGGAGGTAAAAAGTGGTTAGTAATACCTCTATTACAATAAAATATTTCAAAATATGATGTTTGGAATTCACCACCATGCTAACTATGAATATTTATCATTGGTGGGTTTTTTCTCATTTTTATCTTAGGATCTAAAATTATTTATATATAAAATTCTTCATATTTATTTTCTCTAAAATATACCCATGAAAATCTATTGTATTCATCTACTAAAACAAATACATAGTACTTCCCTCCAATGCATCTAGTTTGTGTAAAAAACAAAAATACCTATGTTCACTAACTGTAATTCAATAGAAGTTGAAACTTTGTTGATTTATTTAATGCATATTTTATGTTTTTTATAATATTAACAAGGGTCACAAACTTTTGATGAATCATACCTATGATATGGTAGATCCTTAATAAGTATTTTCATTGAAAGATTAAAAAGGTTCCTAATGTACAAATGTTCTACCTTTCTATTCTATAACCAAGAATGGAATTACATTAGAAATAAGAATAGTTAGTCTTGGCTCCTATGATCTTATATGTTTAGTGTGTAAACATTCTTATGCCTATGGGAAGAATGAATTAATTCATCCATGGACTTGAGAACTAAACATTTATCATTCCTGAAATTCACAAGGTAACATTCATTACATAATTTACTTATACATATAATGTTGTGCTTAAGAACATTGACAAAAAACATTTTAAATTAAAACATTTCCTAAATGGACAATATTACATATTCCAATGATCCTTCCCTTAGATAAATGATGATTATGAATCCACATTTTTTTACAAAATGAGCTTTATTAAATCCTACAGATTGAGTTTTATTAAGAGAAAAATTTCATTCCAAATGCCCATGACATTGACATTTACAGTAGAATGGATCATTTTTTAGAGAAAGAAATAGTTATGACTAAAAACAGGTTTGAGTGAGGGTAACCAATTCTAGAACTATTCCATAGTAGATGTAGTTGATAATAAATTTTTTCAAATTATTTCACTCCATTAGTGATGTTTGAATAATGTTTCATAAGAGAAAAGATTTTAGGTTTTAGTATAATTACTAAAATAGTTATATAACAAGAATTTTTTTGGAATATTTTCTGTTTCAAAAACATTTTCCATTAAATCAAATTGTTCTAATTATATATAATGGTTATCATTCCCAGAATTTAATTCCAAAAGTTTTTTTGAAATATTTTCAAAATCAAGAGTTTTATGATCAAGACATTTTGACAGATCTGATACTTGTTTTGTAAGAATAGTTATTCTAGATTTTTCCTTATCATTATTATTATTGAGTTTTGAATTTTAATTCATAGGTAATTTGGAAAATCTGGATACTTCTACTAAATTTGTTATATTTATTTATATTGACTAATATTATTTACTTGAAGAGTATGAATCATTCTCATTAGTACAATTTACATTTAACAACACATTTGTATGAGATACATTATTGTGTACCTTTTCAATGAAACAATGATTTTCAATAGGTAGTTTGGATATATTTCCATTATTCTTCTTAGCTAGAAGATTTTAATTTTGAATATTCACCTAATGAATCACCACCACTTGCACTCCAAGTATAATTTTCTTCCATGGAATTCTTAGTCATTGAATTATAATTCTTTTTCTTGTTTCATTGAAAATTTTTATCCTTCTTGTTTTTTTTGTGAAATTGAAAATCGGGTCTAATATGACCTGCTATTTTTAATTCTTAACATTTTACATTTGATTAATTCTTTTAATTTCTATCTTTATTTTTGAATATATACTGGAATTATTTATTTCCAAAAATCATGTTCATCCATCGAAATATATTGGACAATACCTTCTCTCCGGGATCACATTCACTTGATTCTGATATAACAATATATTTTTTAGATTTTTATCTTGTAATTAATTCAAGTGTATTGGATTTATATATAGTGGTAAAATATAAACATCATTTTCAATTATTTTTCTTATTTAAATATGCATGTATTTTCATTCTAGTCTCGTGATGTAATAGAGTACCAAATAATTCATTAAGTGTTATTTGAGTAAAATTCTGATTCTCATCCATAATATTCATCTTTTATTTACACTCATTGCGAATTATATCAATTATATTATTAAAAATAACTTCTTCAGTATGTCTCTTTTCATCCATGGATTGAATATTGTTGTTGATTGTCATAAATTTCTGTTGCAATTTTTTTTGGTTCTCCATATAAAGAAACCCATGATATTCTCCTCAAGGGATGGATCTTCTAGTTTCAATAAATTTGAATGTACTAAAATTTGTGGCATTCAATTTATTACAAATAAAATTGGCTGCTTCAAACGATGATATCTGACTATGTATTTTGTATCTTCTAATTCGATGGATATTTTTGTTTCACTTGGTTGGTGAAGGTTCTGACATTTTCTGTTAGGATTCTGTAATATCCTATAAGCATGAAAATTTTATCCACTACTTTATTAATAGAAAAGTCTTTATTTGATCTCACTAATTCTAGTAATAATTCCCAAAAAAATAAGTGGTCTAGTGAGGTTTATATTTTCAAATGATCCAACATGTATTCCTTCCATCTTATAATACAAAAAATTTCCACACCACATATTTTTGAAGTAAGTATTTATAATGAAAAGAGTAGTAAAATAAATAAAATTTTCTTACATAAAGAAATAAATCAAGTAAAAAAATCAGTGTAAACCTACCAAGATACAAATTACTGGATTTTAATTTAGATATAAGTGTATATAAGATTGCACAATATAAGAGAGGGGGGAGGGGTGAATTTTAGTATTAAAAATAATATTCGAAAAATTAATAAAGAACTTAGTTTAATATGTCTTAAACAAATACAATTTACAACCAATATAAATGATTGTATAGGTCTCGAATCTAATGGATATGATGTTATGTAATAGCTCAAGTAATGAATAATAATATTATTTGAATTGAATACAATTATGATAATAATAAAAATGTCAATAATTCGGCCATACATCATATATAATCTCTTAATAAAATATGTAATCAATGAATTATAATAAAAAAAATTAAAAAATTAAAGAATATGAATAGAAAAAAATAAAATAGATGATTCCATTTTTGTTAAAACGGTATGGAAATGAAAATTTATTACAATTATTTTGTCCCAATTAGTAGGGTATCCTTTCAACTAGGAAAAAAGGCTTGTCTTAACACCACCTTGGTAAGCCCATGATATAATGATCAACACAACTGTCTTTTTATCCCCTAATTCCCTCGATTAAGACTGTAATCGACACCTCTGTCTTTCAAACACATGAAATCCCCTGATATGATGATTAGAATCAAGTCTACCTATCCTCGGAAACCCTTGATCATTATCATAATTATTGGTCTCACAAAGAAAAAAATCACTTATAGTAATAAATGATCATAGTACAAGTCATTCACTTCAAATATTTTAAAGGCTTCCGTACGAAGAAAGTGAAAAGTCTCACTATCTCTCTATAGAACTTGATGTATGAAAAAGTTGTTTATTATGGTTCTAATAACCTTCTATTTATAGGACCTAGGTTACAAATGTGATATTTCCTCCAACAGTTTAATTTCTCAAAAAAATCGGTGGGACTTAGACACATGTCATTACAATGGTCTAAAAAATAGAATACCCAACATAATTTTTATTGGAAAATAACCAAATAAATGAAATCATTTTAGTTGGAAAATATTATGTACAAAAGTATAGAACTTTTAGTATGAGAAACATGTAATCGATATTGAGGTAAAAAAGAGTACAATTAATTACATGAGTACGACTAATAATATGGTCATAATTCTTGTCAAGATTATAATTTATATAGTGGTTATGATTAAAAACATTTTTATGAAGCTTAACATAGATAATATGCATATCACTTACAAATTATATTGTTGTTAAAATGTGGGATACATATTCTGATTACAATTCCTGATTAGGATACAGTACATATCCTGGTTATGATACGTGATATTAAAACATGGATACGATTCGATACATAACCTGGATATGATTTAATAAAAATCATAACCTCGATATGATTCGATACATAACTAGGTTACGATTCAATACAATTCAGAATCAGGTTACAATTATGGATTTTGATACCATAAAAAACCTTGTTACGATTCTTGATTATGATACAATAAATAACCGGGTTATTATTACTGATTACGATACCTATGGTTAAGAAGCAAAGAAACAACATATGTGTTTACAATTTAAGACACAAAAATACTTCATTTCGATTATGTATCATTATATATAATTATGATTGAAAATAATCAGTATATGATTACAATGTTGAATCAATATCATGTTTGGATAAAATGGAAAAATGTGGGAATATGATTATAAAACAACATATCTGGTTAGGTTTTAAAACTACATACATGATAAACAAGAAGTAATTTGTGATTTCAAAAACAAAACGATCAATCAAAAAGTCAAAACTGGTTTTGAGTCAACAAATATGTAAGTAAATGGATAGGAATCATTAATATGATCATCATATCATGACTTACGAAGATAACACAAAGGCAACATTGGAATTTGGGAACAACATACAACATGAAATCGTAAACATAAGTCAAGGATAACAACATATTAAACATTACATAGTTTTATTATAATAAAATCCCAATACCCATACATGGAATATCATGAGATAGAAACACTACTCATTTCATTAAAGTCCTCTATAATATCTGGACAACCCGTCATATTCATACCATATACATGCTTGTGTGCCAAATATGTGATTCAATATGAAGATGCATATCGCCACATTTAAACCCTTGATTATGAATTTAGGTTCATATAAATTGAATTAACGAATCAATTAGAAATTAGAACATAACTGGGAATAACCATGAGAGGAAACAAGAATGGGTATTATGTACCCAATTGTTTGGCGTAGAAAATCACAAATTTTTTTAACATCATAATGGGGGAATATAATGATACAAGGAAGGATTAATAGGCAGTGAAAGGTATCTATAATATATTAAAAATAATAATTATATTAATGTATATGTTTCAAAACATATCAAAATAATAAAAATTGAAAATAAAATCCATATTACAATAATGGTGGTTGAATAATGTGGAGAAGTAGAATATCCCCTTCCTTGGGAGGTAATTTACTAATGCTTGGTAGGCGATTAGTAAAAATTTGGGACAATTAAGGGGGCTATAAATTGGGATAAAACAGTGATATCCTAACATAATGGTTTTTAGTGTGGAATAATTGGATTTTTTTGGTTTTATGTAGAAAAAGTGAACATAATTCATTACATATTTCCAAGAATAGGTTTTGGACTCTATATGATAATGTAATTAAAACCCTAAAAAACCAATGTTTTTACCTATGGTTTCTTTCAAAAAGAAGCCTAATTTATTATTTAGTAAATATAAAAACTAAAATCCTAAAAATACTAAAAATTAGTGATGTTATGGTGATTCCTATTTAAAAAATTAATTAATGGAAAAAACATTAATGATAGTATATGTTTTTGATATTTCATTAATGAATAATTAATATAATTATTTAACATCTAAAAACACAATATTTTAATGGTTTAAAATAATTTTTATATTGGAAACTCTATAGATTATTTGTTACATCAATTTTTGGATTTTATTATTTCCTAATACACATCACAGATTTATACAATGCTCAATATTATCGCATATATTTAAATGTCTCAAAAAATAATGAAATGTAACCATTGGATAAATATGTCATGATAATATAAAAATAATATTCATTTTATCCAAACAACTACATAATTATGAGAATTTATTATTTTAAATAAAAAATATCCATTTATTAAAAGAACTGTTTATTTGACTATAAAAATGTTTTACTCCTTATATAAGATGCACGTCCTCATAATAATATAATATAATTTATATAAAAATAAAATTAATTTATTAAAATATAATTTAGTTTTACAATTAATAGATTATTAAGAATAAATGTTTTTATGAATAATATTAATTTTCGGAAAAATACAATCTGTATTTCCCCACATCAAGATATAATTATAGAAAAATTCTTTTTTAATTATTTTTATTTCCCTATGGTATGGCTCATTGGTAGTGTCCCTATGGGATAGTGGGGAGGACTTGAGTTAGAGTATTTATATATAATTGTATCTGTTTAATACATTTTTTCTTTATAACTATGTAATTTCTCCTCACCGCTCATCTCTAATTGATTAATAATTTATAAAGAAAAAATTAAAGGATTAATAAATTCAATATTTTTTAAAATTATAAATATAAACATTAATAATATTAGTAATGAGATTCATAACCCATTATTAAACTAGTTAATACACAAAGGGTATGGTGTGCAATTGTGTGATTTTTTTCGCTGCCTTGGTGAACATGGTTTGGTTTATGATCTCAATAAACTTCAACATTTCCCATAAATTTGTTTTCATGTGATTTTTTGTTTTATTTCAACTTAGAGTAGGCCAAGGGAAAATACCAGGGATTCAATCACCAAAAAAACCACCAATAAGCATGCATCATATGGTATGGTCCTAAAGGTTGGGGCAATCACTCCATCCTTTAGTGTCAATTGATCTATATCATTACCCATAATATATTAATCATAATGATCACAATAAAAGGATATTTTATCAATGGTTATGATAATTGAAATTATTTTCAATATGAAAAACCATATAATAGTCCAAAATAACCAATGTAGACAAAATGTTTTCAATAACTAAATGACATAATAATTTATTTATTTATTCAAAAATGGAATATCATTTTCAAAATTTTGGTTATTCACATATATGATACACAATTGATACGATATCATGAAAGTTATTTTATTAAATTAATTTCAACTTAAATTTAATGAAATTCGGTCTTAATGGGTTTTGGTAAATTACATAGGTCTCAAATGAAGTTCTTTTTTGATGAGTAACAAATTTTCTTCTTGAAATTGATCTAAAAGAATCCTTTCTCCAAAAAAATATTTTAAAAATATTTAATTTCATTTATAATTGTCGTAATTAATCTCTTTACGTTTTTTATATGTTTTGAGGTGTCATTTTCATTCAAAATGATTCCCTGAATGGATTGATTCTCAACCTAAGAACACAAATCTAATTATTATATCTCTATATTTTCCCTATAAAAATTCTTTCTTATAATGATACATGTGACATTCATTCCTCTATTCACCTCTTATATTTTAATGTTCATAGCATCTTTTTTAATTTATTGGTTTTAATAAAATCATTAAATGGACAGTTAAATTTTTCTATATGATTAATTTTAAAAATTGTTTTTCATAAAGTAATGATTTAAAATACTCAAAAATTAAGTATGTATACATTTTTTTAAGGTTCTTTTTAACTACATTGAATTTATTTATAAATTATTTAAAATAATTTTATTTCATTTTATAGATTGGTCATTTTCAGTGGAAGTAATCTCTATTTAGTTTTTCTGTGTGAAAATATATCTTCACTCTCTATTTTAGATTCTATGAGACATACTATATCTGAATTTCTATTTTCAAAAATGTAAAATGTTAATCATGGAATTTTAAAAAATATTTATAATTATATTTTTTCAATTGATAATGGGAATTATTATTTTTTAGATAAATTTTCAAGATGATTATATGTGTTTTCTTCATCTATACAAAAATATTAAGAAAATGTTTCCTACAGATAATACCATCCACATTCATTATCTATATTTCTTAGGAAACTAAATTTTATATCTATGATAAGCCACACCACTACTTTTTTTAAATAGTGATCACATTTTATATAAATGATTAAATTCCAATTCATTTCCTCTATGGATTCCATATGGTACATTTCTTTTTTAAAGGTTGTTCACCAAGAATTGTAATACATCAATTGATTGAAAAAAAATATTTTCTAAACCATATATACATTTATTATATGTCTTTAATAGAGTATGATGAATAATATTTATTGAATCTTATTTACCTATAATGATGCATAATGTCATTATATACTAATTTATCTTCCAGGGGGTTATCACGATATGTATATTGATTGTGTTATGAATGCCTCCTCATGAAACCACATACAATAGATTTGAAACCCAATTTGTTTTACATGGTTTTTATTATATTATTATTAAAATCATGTGAAAACCATATATATGTTTTTTATTATATGATTGGATGGTCTTGAATTATATATGCCTCTAATTAATTTATTAATTCATATATATATCATAAGATATCACGGTTCCTAAGAAATGATCCAAAACATTTATGTTATATTAACAAGGTATTCATCCTTCATTTTTTTATGATAGTGTTCATTTTATTCCATTTTATAAGACTAAATTATCCTATATTATTATCATTATTTAATCCATGTTATATGAAATCAATTAATTATTCCATCCAACTGTTCTTATGATTAAATCTATAAATTATATCATTCCATGATTCATAACTTATATACATTGTCACACCTATATTCATTTCATTGACTATAATGATACTAGTAATCTAAGCTCACCACCTTCTTTTATATCCCTTTCACAGGATATAATGTAAATATTATGTATGATAATCATAGATGTGTATCTTTTGTTAGAATTTATGTGTGACATTGAAGACCCATTTACTATTTATCATCATTATATATAGTGCGAACATGTTTCCATTTGATGAGAATATTTAAGATTTTTTAGTTATTGATTTCTCATAATTCTCTAAAACTATAAATTTAATTGTCCTGGAATTATAAATATTTGAAATATATTGTAATTATAAATGTGTCTCAAATCCAATGTTGTATATTATGTTTCGTCATTATAAGAATCAAGAATTTGGTTCTGGGTACATAACATTAATATTTTATACCCATATAAATTTAAAATCATCAATCAATAAGGACAGATAAACATCAATATCAATCACACGTTGTTTTAGTGTAGAAATCATCAAAATCATCATAAAAAATATTTTTCATCTTACATAACTAGGTGGAAAGGTAGTAAACTACCAATATAATAATCCATTAAATATGATGGGTACTAAGGCTGTAACATGGATCCATTACAAATATTCACAATTCTATTATGTGATTACTATATTCATTTAAAAAAATAGAAAATAATTAATAAAATAACATAAAAATTTTTATTAGTAGGGTGTTGTTTTTTATCAGATATTATCCCATGTATATGTCATATTTATAATTCTCTATGATTTAAAAATATATTTTTTTTATTAAACAAGTCTTACATGTGAGATTGCATTCCCCACATTAAGCACCGAAAAAAAAGTCATGAAATATTAGATTAACACTATTAAATTCATTTAATATTTATCATACCTCAAATGAATTGAATTATTAGAATCATGTAAAAATTAATAAAAATAATATTATGAACACTGTATTTTTTTAATGGTTATTTTTCTCAATAATGAAATATATATATATATATATATATATTAATTTCACTTAATTATTATATTTATGACTCTTGTTTTTAAATTTCATAAATTTATCATTTTTTCAATGCATCATGTCCAATTTTTTAGGAGGGATGTATTGATTTCATTAAATTAATTTATTTTCAGGTTAATAGTGAAAAAATATATAGATTTTACTATTAGAGTCATATTTACAACCATATAATAATTGATGAAATATATAAATGTTTTTATATCGTTTTTAGTACATAAAATTCATTTGTTACGTAAAATAATGACTTGAAACATATTATGATGAATTAATAAAGACCCATGATTAATGTCTTGCAGACATAGACATTACATTACTTTATTTTTTTATTCTCTTATATTAAAATATAGATTTCATAACATGTATAATTTAAATTAAAAAATATATATTTAAATTTTAATATCTATAAGATACCAATCCTTTTTGAAGTTTTCTATCTCTTGTTTATATATACTCTATTTTTTATTTTTGAGTACCTTTTTTTGGGTTGAACTTTGGAGTCTGTATGATTGTATTATTGAAAAAATGGAAGAAAATTGGTGATCCATGGTTTGCACATGGTTATGGAAAACCATGTTCCCTTACCAATTAAACTATGAAACCCTTGATAGTGAGGGTTCACATTATTGGAACATGGTTTAACATACTGTGCACACTGAAAAGAAAAATCAACTACCCTAAAAAATAACAGGTGCTCGGCTCGTGCTTGGTTAGGGAAAATTATGCACCCCTCCCTAGGAAAAAATTTCACAACATTTTAAATTTCCCAGAAATTAATTTAAAATTCTGATGATCACTCGAAACTCCTCCCATTTGACCCAAACATAGAAGAACTATGTTTTTGATGATTATAGAGCTTTTATAGGGATTCCACGGCTCTCAAACCTCTGTTCTTTGCGACTCAAATCATGAATCAACTATATTCTCATCTCTCAGTATGGGGATCATATCTAGTTTCATTTTTTTTCACCATCCATCTCTCATTATTTTTTTGGTATGTTACATTATTCTTTTATGGATCTATATAAAAATTTAGAGAATGTATATATACGTTTGTAGATATATATCTATATTAAAGTGATTTTTTTTTAAATTTTAAATTTTTATTTTAAATCCGGCCTCATAAAATACATTATTGTGATCCTCGATTATGTGAAATTCCATAGGTGGAAGGGTCATCAACGAAATAATATAGGTGGTCTAATATTTATGTACCATAGTCATGATTTCGATATAGATATGATAGTTTTAGAATTTTTATAGTTAATTGGAAAATTGAATTCATTAAATTTGATTATCTTTTGAAGACTAATTATTAATAGGATTGTTGTTGATATTGATGATTAATATGGTAGTTAATGATGATATTTATGTGATTACCATTCAGATAATTAATTGGTTAATTAATTATGATATAAGGAGATTTATGATTTAGATAATTACCTATGTAATTAATTAAAAGATATAGATACAATAGAACTGATATATTTAATTGATTAATTAATTAGAATATATTAATATATATGTTTTGAAATAATTATTTGTAGATTAATTATTAAAAATAGATTCCATTCGTTGAGATTATTACTAATAGATTAATTATGACATCATTACATTTTGATTATGATTAATTAATTGATTAAATTATTAATTGTTGTTGGGATGTGTGTAATATTTTAGTTTTTTCAATTATGTGATATTAAATGGTAAATGGTAACATGTACATTTGAACATGTATTGTGACTGATAAAATGATCATTAAATTATTTTATATTAAATGGTAAATGGTAACATGGACATTTAACCATGTATTGTGAATTGTAACATGCTTATTATTTTATGAGAAATTAAATAGTAAATGGTAACAAGGATATCTAACCACTTATTGTGAATGGTATCATGAACATTCAATTATATGATATTAAATTGATAATGGTATCATGATCATTCAATTATATAACATATAATTCTAAATGGTAACATGATCATTCAATTATGTGATATTAAATTGAGAATGTTAACATTCTCATTCAATTATGTGATTTAAATTATGAATGGTAACAAATACATTCAACAATGTATTGGAAATGGTAACATTGACAGTACAATGAGTTATACCTTGGGGATATATGGACACCAGCATGGTCTAAAGATAACATTGTGGTCTGGGTGTCTTTTGGAACCATATGGGTTTTGGTTAATTATACAATATTTTATAGTTTTTTATTCTATTTATATATGGATTGTATTAATTTATTTATATATATTCATACACTCTTACTTACTAATTTTTATTATAATTCCATGGTGGAGGCCAAATAATTTTCACTTAAACCAAACTCTGGTTGCCTGATATGTACCCAAATATAAATTATTCAATCATGAAATGTTATGGGAAAATGCCCTGAGTTAGACTGATGATTTAATGATGGATCATGAATGAGGGAACTAGACGTGCATCCTGACTAGTTTAGGATTCATCATTGTATTTATTTTTATTTCCATTTCATAAAATTGACCCTAACATTTGCATGGAATGTTTTCTTTTTTATTTGGATATTTTATTTTCTACTTCTATTTCATAAAAAATTAGTATTATTTATGATTATATATTCTTACAATATTTATTATTTATTTATACCAGTGTATTTTTCTGATAAAATTTATTATAGTATCCCTATGATTGACTTACCAAACCCCTGCTAATATTCTGAAGCATATAGAAAAAAATTAGTCATTCTTAATGTCATGTGAATGATTGGCTCAGAAACCCAATGCATGGAACTCATGTCAAGATGTTACAAAGTTGTATCATATGTTCATTTTTATTTATTCTTCATTTGTATTAATAATTTTTAAAAGGAAGAAAAGATACTAGGATGATTTATAGCTTGGTTATGAGCCCGTGCATGAGAGTTATAAACCCATATATGGGGGGACCACAAGTACACAAGGTGGGGATGTTGTTATTGTTGATTATTGTTACAGATTAATATTATTTCTCCTTGGGTGACACACTTATTGTGTTATGTGAAAACTATTATTAGAAATTTATGATAAAAGACCTATGGTCATAAACTGAATGAGAGTTGTGTCTTCATGCATCATTCTTAGAAATAAGGATTTTTTGCGAATAAGAATCATTTTAGGCATGCATGAAAAAAATTGGTTTTTGGAAACTTGTCAAACATGGATTGTTTTACTTTCTTAAGAAAATAAAATTAAAAATTAATTAATATGAAATTAAGATTTATAAAATGACAAAAAATTTGAATAAATGAGTGTTTAAATGAGAATTTTAATATGAGAATGTATCTACCCTTGTTAACCATGACATAGTATTAGGATGGTTAAGTGTTTTGATAATGCGTTTGTTTTGACCATGTGGAATGGATTGGGGAAAAGTCTTGTTATGAATTGTTTTGTTTATTCCACATTCATATCTATGAATTGTTTCATTATGATTCCCAATATGTGTGATGTGAATTATAGTTATATTCCTCTATGAATACACTTTTTTAGAGGGAGACATTAGAATATTGTTGGTAATTCTTTATGAGGAGTGGACCATGAGGCACCACTAGTATCACATTAACAATAAGGGGAGAAATTAGAAGGGAAATTTTATCTCTTCATGAAATTAATGGAGAGTGGACCAGGGTAGGTTAAGAAGATCATGTCTGACCTAAAATGGGAATCTCATTTGAAGAACTATCATAATTTTACTGGAGAGGGTGGACCTGAGGGAGATGAGTTCTCTGTTTAACCAATCTAGAAGATACATGACCAATTAGAGACACTAACTACAAGATGGGTTATGTTTTCCACTTATATGCTACGAGTATCCATGAAGCATTTGTGGGACATCTATCCACGAACTAGAATGGATAATGATATGCTAGGGAAGATATTTTTAGATAATTTAATATATAAATTATACCAATAGACATTGAGGTATGAGAGAGTACTAGAATTTATGAAGATTTCTCTAGGGAGCTAGTCTATAATGGAAAATTTTAGAAACTTTATAGATCAACAGTTCTTCTCTGGTTATTTGTGAAGAGATGAGATAGTTATGGAGATATTCAATTATGAATGAGTTAAGTGAAATAATATGTCCCATGTTAACATCTTCTTGTAAATGATGTTGGATGAGGTGGTAGATAAAACACTCATATCTTAGGAGAACCAGAAAAAGGATTCTACTAATAGAAAGATTGTTCCAAATATATGACATGGTGTGAGACTTTGAGAGTAGGAATCACTGTTATGAGATCATTATCCAGGGTAGTGGAATGTAGAGTACACAAACTTGAGGTTCAATTTCCCTAGACCTTACTAGATTAAATTTTCTTGCAGTATAGTAGGCCATGACATTATAATAGAGACTGTCCCTAACGAACTGTATAGTGATAGTCTTATTTAAAGATGGGGAATAATCATTGGTTCTACAGGACATAGCGACAGAAGGTTAGTGGGATAGTTTCTATAAAGAGTTATAGGTTGAAATTGGGATCTTCTATACCTTATCAGACTAGTAGGTGGAGATCTACTGGCCATGGTGGTAGAGGCATAGGGCATATTGTACCACAGAAAGTGTTCCCATAATAGTAGAGTGGTGCAAATTATAGGAGTTAGATGAAATCGCATGGGAGTGGGGATGAACAATTGCATTCAGTGCAACCTAAATTTGTGGATTGTGAGGATGGACCATTAGTATTGAGATTTAGTATTATTGTTTCTTATACATTATCCAGGTTTTATTTGATATTGGTTCATCTTATTCATTTATATTTTTTTTAATATTTTGATCTGATAGGTGGAGTTTGTGACTGGGTTAATTAATATAGATAAATTGTAGGGAGTCCAGTATTGAGACATCTGTATGTGCAAGGGATGGTCTATTAAGACCGGGGAGTGTTATTTCCTCCAATATCACTATTTTCGTGACATGAAAATATTTGAACTAATTATGCGTTAATATTTTCTAGTCACATTGGAAGCCCACAATGATTGTTACTAAAGAAGAGTGATGTTTATGTCTCCTAAGGGTGACTATTTCATTCCCCGAGAATAGTGGGATATCCTTCTAGGATAAGCATGTCCAATTATTCAACAATATGGAGAGCTCACAATAAAAGTTTATTTTCATTATCTTGATAACAATGGTGTAAGGAAATATTTGTTTTCAACAGTAGTGGAACTGTTTTAGGCCTTTATTCCAGAGTAATAAATTGGGCTCTCACCTAAGACGGATATTATTTTTATTATTACACTCATGTTAGTGGATGAGACAGTATCTATTACACTATATATTGAAGTTATAAAGCATTAAGAGATCAGAAAATATCTAGAGAGGTTTTAGGATAAGCTATTTATCTATAAAATTACTTCACCTTGGAGTTCTCATTTATTGTTCCCAAAGAAGTCCAATGGTAGTTTGTAGGTGTGTTATAATTACATGATGTTAAAAATTGTATATAAAGAACTAGTGTTGACATTCACATTTCAATGTTCTCTATGACCCGTTGAGGGGAGAAATTGTGTTATCAAAAAAATGTATTATAATTGGGGTGTTGTTAGCAGAGTGTTCAGGCTTCTGATATAAATAGGAATGATTTTAGAAGAAGGTATTTCCTATATTAATTTATCATAGATCCTTTTCAATTGATGAATTCCCCAAAAATGTTTATGTTATTGAGGAATGTGATATTTCATCCATGCATCGATCAGTTCATGGTTGGGTTTGTGTACAATGTCTTGGTATACACCAACACTCTTGACGATCATGCCCAGCATATTGAGTTATTCTTGAGCACACATAGAGAGCATCAAATATATTCCATTTTATCTGTTTCAACTTTGGATTGATCTGATACACTTCTTAGGACACATCATCTCGATGTAAGGTGTCCCTTGGGACTACCAATGGTTCTAGCATTGGTTCTTTTAGGAGAATCCAAAGAACATATTCAATATCCAAATAATTATATGGTTATCATGTTATTATAAAAGGTTCATCCAGTAGTTTTCCCATTTTTAGCATTGTTTTATGGCCTGAATGAAAAAGGGACAAAAATTGATTTGTCAAAATCATGTGATAATGCATTTATAGTGTTAAATAAGAGTTTCAAATATGAACCAATCATGATATGACCTGAGATAGGTGGGGATTATATGGTGTATTTTTACACATATGGGATTGAACATGGAGTTGTTTTGATGCACATATATCATGTTTTGGTTAATGGGTCTCAGTAGTTGAGGCTGCATGAAAAGAGCTACCCTATGAATGACCTAAAGCTAGAAGACATGGTTCATGTTTTGAATTATTATTGGTATTATCTAATGGGAAACTAGTTTTGGGGTTTACCGATCATGAGATGTTTTGTTATATCTTCTCACCAAGGTATTTGAAACATCAATAGTATAAATGAGTGTAGTATATGTATTAATTCAGTTTTTGAGTTGGTGTATATATATGATAATGGAAAAAATTTGGTGATGCTTTGAACAAGAAAACTCGGAAACAAGAGTATAAAAATCATTCACTAAGTGAAAGATGATGATATTGTAGACTGATAAGAATATGTTCGTTTATGAGAGTCTAGATTAGATGACCCTGGTATCAAGATTAATGTAGTCCACATTTTTCATATTGATCATACATAGGTAGTATACCGATCTAGAGTGTTTAAACTTTAGGGAAAACAATGAACGTGGGGAGTATCCTACAAATTGGATCCTATATAAAGATGATATCAACTATGATATCAATATATTTTTTTGTAACTATCATCATGATGAAATTTCCTACCCCAAAGTGGGTTGTACATCTTGGTGGGACAAAAATATACCTTGACCTATGATGACAGTTTTTGTAGATGGGAATGAAAAAAAGAGATCTACGAATTCTTGAAAAGATGTTACACAAGTCTCCAGTTGAAGGTTGAGAGTCAATGGCTTGTAGGTTTGATACTCTTATTTCCAATTCCAAAATAGACGTGGGATGGCTTAAATAAGGATTTTTTTTCTGTGTCACCCAAATAATATAAGGAAAAATGACACTATCTAGGATATTGTAAAACAAATGATGAATGTTTTACATTTCATGCCAATAATAGAGAATTCAACTATAGAGCAGCGAGTAGATCAGTATATTCGATAGATATACCATCTTTATAGCGTGACACTTACAATAGTTTCAGATCACAAAAAATTATTTACATCACACTTTTGGAAGGGTTTAGAGATGTCACTCAGAATATAGGTATTAGTGGGTATGGACTTTCACCCACAATTAGATGGTAAATTAGAACATACAATTCATGTTCTTGAGGATATGCTGAGAGCATGTGTTCCTGAATTCGGTGGGTCTTCAGAGAAGAACATGGATTTGTTGAATTTTTCTATAAAAACTATTATCAGGAAACTATTTAGATGGAACCATACAAGGATCTTGATGATAGGCCATAAAGATCACCGCTCTGCTGGATGGAGGCTGGGGAGAAAGAGTTGTTGAGACTATGACTCAAGTAGGATATGTCGAATTAGGTACATTTGATTCTGAATTATATGGATATGTCTCAGAGTTGGTAGAAGTAAAATTTTGATAGATATGACCATATATTTTACAGAGTGTGGTCATATATTCTTCTCTGATACACCTAGGATGGGTAACTAATGGATAGAGAGTTAGGGAATGTTGGATCCCATGTTCACTAAACTGTTTGAGATTATAGAGAGAATCGGGAAGATGGTTTAACGATTGGATCTTCCATATAAATACATCACTATTAATGGTTTTCAATGTTCTATAACTATGGATGTATCACCCTCGACCCTTATCATGTGATCAATGTTGACGGGGTTGACCTTGAGGTAGAAACATCCATTAATGAGAATTTGATACATGTGTTTGATCACAGTGAGAAGGTGTAATAGCGAAAGACCATTCTAATAGTTCTTGTATTATGAAAACATGGAAATATACAGGATGAATCATTTGAAAGGGGCGATGATGTGATGGCTCAATGGCCCAAAATTTTTGTCTCAAAATCACAGTGATGTTTAGGAGTGCATCTTGAGGATGATTTGTTATAAGCTGGAGATATTTTAAAATATAAAATGATTTTGGGGTTATCTTGTACATTTTTAGAGGAATGATATTTTGTAATTTGGGTAACTTTTTTCTTGGATTATACATTGGGGTGTGTCTGGTTGAATTTTGAAAAATTTGAAGACAAAATGGTTGTTCATGGTTAGGGAAAACAGTGTTCCCCTACCCATTAAACCATAAAACCCAAACACTAATGGTTCCTAGGGTAAGAACATGGTTTGAAAAACTATGAACCATAAAAAGAATAATTTTTTACATAAAATAAAATTGCAGGCACTTGGTTGGAACATGATTAGAAAAATCATGTGCCCTTGCCCAGGAAACCATGAATAATGATTTTAATTGAAAAAAAAAATTAGTTTTAAATTAAAAAAAAGTTTGAAAGACTTCCCATTTTACCAAAAATCATAAAATCAATGTTTTTTATGATTTCAAAAAACATTATAGGGATTCCAAGTCCATATGAGATCCATTATTCACAATTTAGAGCTCAAATCAATGATCTCGCCTCTCCTGTTATGCGGATCCTGTGTTGTTGCATTCACATTCCCATTAATTTATTCTATCACTGTTTTAGTGGGACGTTAACTTATTAATTTCTATATATAAATATCTCTATATTTTTTGAATCTAAAAATATGATTGTAGATCTTGATATAGATTAAAGAGGTATTAATTATTTTTGTCATTATTTAAGGTTTTCGATCCAAATTCTTATCTATGTTGTTCTGCTACTTGATTTTGGGGAATTCCATTACGAGATATTACCTCAAAAATATTATGTTGGTTCTATAATATTCAATTCCCATATTCTCGATTTTTATATGTGTATTTAGTCATTACCATTTCATGTTTTCTTTGGCAACTCGAATTCCTTAAATTGGATTAGCTATTATGGAAAATTGGTTAATTGGATTATTGTTTAAATTGACTATTTATATGGAATATAATGATGATATTTAGGGGCATCCTATTTTAATAATTTATTGGGGAATTAATTATGATATTTGCATATTTCTGATTTAGGAATTTAATCTGTGAATTAATTATGAGATATAGAGGCAACTGGTTTGACATAATTAATTGATGTATTAATAATGAGATATTAATATATATGATTAGGGATATTTAGATATATACAAATTATGAGTTATTTAAGCCATGAGTAGAGATAATTAGTGGTATATTAATTATGATTTATTGAAATTGTCTATATGTTTAATTATTTTATTAATTATCTATTGGTTTTTGGGATATGTGTATTATAGTGATGTTTCCATTTATGCGATTTCAAAGGGTAAATGGTAACATGGGAATTTGACCATGTATTGTGAATAGTAACATGTTCATTTAATTATGTGATATTAAAGGTAAATGGTACCATAATAATTCTACCATGTATTGTGAATAATAACATGCGCATTTAATTATGTGATTGGAAAATAGTAAAATTAACTTTTAACCATGAATTGTGAGTGGTAACCTGATCATTATATTAAGTGATATTATATTCTCAATGGTAACATGATCATTGAATTTTGTGAAATTAAATTGTGAATGGTAATATACTAATTCAATTACGTGATTTTAAATTGTGAATAGTAACTTGATCATTGAATTATACAATGTCAAATGTGAAAGGTAATATGAACATTCAGAAACAAATTAGTAATGGTAACAAGGAAATTCCAATATGGTATCCATTAGGGAGAAATCAAGTTTGAGATAGACCAATTTATATATTGAGGTGTAGGTGTTTTCGGGAACCCAAGGGATTATGTGGTTACATAGAAAATATATAATAATGTGATAAACTATTTATTTATACATTATATTTATTTCTTTATATAACTGCATACACAATTATTTAGTAATTTGTCTAAGACACCATTTGGCGGTGGCCTTAAAAATTTTAATCACACCCTACAAGGAATAATGATCGATAACAAAACATTGTACATTGTTGTAGCAAAGGTTAATGGAAAAGGAACGAAGTTATATGTATTATTTGGGTAGGAATCATGGTTCATGGAACCAGTTGTGAGTTAAGACAAACTGGGGGTATTCAATTTCTTTATTTTGAAGTTCATTTTAGACACCTAACACTTATATTATACTGAAAGGTTTTCTTATTTAATTCAATATCTAATTCCAAACTTTTCTATCGTGAAAAGTTGGTATTTTTTTTATAATTACATGTTATTAAACTATTATTTATTTATTTCAAATGATGTATAATTATAAAAAAGGGCACTTTAGTCTCCCCATGATCGACCTACCAGAACCTTTCTACTATTCCACAACCTATAGCATATGGGGAGGCATGCTTGGGGTTTTGTAACCGACCGCCTCAGGGAAGTGATGTGTGGAATCTGGGTCGAGATGTTAAAATATCACCATGTTCATATGTTCTAATAATTAGAATTTTAATTTTATGAATTAAAATATTATCACAATGATTGATGTTAATTTCCACTTTATTTGTAAAAATCTAATTTTTGGAGAATAGTTTTATTAATATATTGAAATACTTATCCAATAAAATAAACTAGTATATAATCAATAATAAATATAAAATATGTTGTATTCTCTTATATAATTATATTCACACTCATTCAATTGTTCATCGTTAATAAATATGATTAAGAAAACATCATAGATAAAACATCATTTTCCTATAAAATAGTTTTCCTATATATTCAATTTTTAAATTTAAAATAATATTTTAAAATATTTAGAAATTTAATAATTTTATTTAATTTTTCTTATATAAATTTAATTATATTATATAGATATTAAATTTGATTTTATTATATTAATATAAATTATAAGGATTATTTTAATTTTTTAATAAATTATATATACTTGTGTGAAATCTATTTACCATAGTAAAAACAAAATTGGTAAAATATAAAGATTTTGAGTAAAAATAATTGAAATATGATTAGAAAATACGTGAAATTGGATGGTAGATTATTTAATAAACATATATTACTATAAAATAAAATTAATTCCCTATTTTGAGCAAGTGGAACAAGAATTGATCCACTCTGACATTGAAAATTAACATGTTTATACAAATGTATAATGTTATTACCTTATAAAAGAAGATCAAAACCATAACCATTCACCATGGGTAAAAAAGCCTTATATATACCAAAACAAAGCCCTAGACTATCCTAAACCCTATAATAATATCCTAGAATCATTTTTTCATAATTCCTTTTAGAGGATTCTTGAGGTGCTGTTAATGGGATAACATCAAAATAAATAGAAAATGTTCTCAACCAATCTGTCTAATTATTTTATTCTTCAACCCCCAAAGAAATATACTCATACAATAATGTCTCATAAAATAATAATTTTAAATATAAGGAATTATTTGAATAGAAATGAAATATCATCCTCTAAATCCAATCAAGAAATTAATACGTCATCATGAATATGTGCATACATATGATTATATAAATGGTGTATTATATTTTACATAATCCAAATTAAAAGAATATCAACAATAAATATTAAACTTATAAAATAAAATATTTATAACATGATTAATTTTATGAAATAATGACTATTTTATTTTACTATTAACTTCCCATTCTTTAAAAAATGGAAGTGACGTTCACCTGTATGTGAGGTCGAATACCTCCACATAATAATATATTTTGTTCTAAATTAACTCATTTCATTAAAAAAATTTATATTTTATTTAATATATATTAATTATAATTTTAGATTATTAATAATATTTAATATAATAATGACTATTTTATAAGTGTGGTTAACAATAAATGGTCATGGTATTAATAACCTTAAATATTCATTTCCAGAAACATTTCTTGATTTGTGTCCATTTTATGAATTCTATGAAACCATAAAATATTTGTGCTAACTAGATATTAAGTGTGATGAAACTATAAAATCCACTATATATACTAAAGATGGGTTCCTCAAGCCTGACATGTCGCCTCTAAAAAAACCCACATCACCTAATAAAACATTTCCTCCCACAAATACCCCCACACTCTCGGGCTTTCCAACTGAAATTTCTTCTCCATGCTCAAGGTCTTGCATTCCCGTCGCTCTGTTAACCTCCTCCTCCGTCCATGCCCAGGGTTTCATCAGAACTGTATTCAATCATAGAGTTCATCCTATACAGTCATGCCTTTACCTCTGGGTACCACCGTCTCCACGTGGTCCTCCTCCGTGTTCTTCGCCTCCACGTGTTCTGCCTCCGTGTGCTCCGCCTCCGCGTGCTCCAACACCATTTTCTCCACCTCGACATGCTCATTCTATTCCATGAATTCACCTACTGTTTCAGGTATCGCTTCACCTCACCTCATCCTTATCTTCCCGAAAACCACCACCAACATCCACTATAAGTTATTAACATCCTATACTGTGGTTCATCCTCTCCAATCCCATCATATCATTGTACAATTCCTGCATAACAATGCCGACGTTGTGCTCCAGCTAACTACTTTAACGAATTTTGGTAACATAACCTCTATTTCATTTCAATATGAATTATTCTTTGAAATTATTTCTGCATCATAGAAAATAAATTTAAGATTTTTTTTTAATTTCTCCTCCAATTTTTATGATACCAGGTGATCCATTTCCTTGGAATCCTATGAAACCCCTTGCATCTCCTATAATGTTCCTCACTATGGAACATTTCTTTGTCTGCAACATGTGATTCAGATTCACCGAGTGAGATTAGGTTTTATAAAATTCATATTCATTATTGATTCCTTAAAATAATTTTCATTATTTTCTAAATATAACATTTCACTTTATAATTACTGACGTTATTATGATTTTACAGGGCTTTATTGCTGAAATTTTCACCATGAATTAATAGCAGTAAATGTGGAGATAACCCAGGGAACAACTAGAAATATGTTGTCATATATGTATTAATGATTACATGATATTATTTTATAAATTATGATTCATTTTCTTTATGGATTTATTCTATGTAGTATGTTCTATTGTCTTTATTCAATGTGTCTTCTCAACATTCTTAATTTTTTTTTTGTTTTCTAGATGAATAATTTTAATGTTTCTATGTTGTTTTTATTACACAAATATATTAGTTATGTATTGTTAATGTAATTATGTACTAAATTCTTCTAAAATTCAAGATTAGGGGTAGGGATGATTCATTCTCTTTGTTGATTTATTTTTCTCCATGTTTTCTTTGTCAGACTTCTGATGTGTGGATTTTATTGATTTCAATAGTTGGGTTCACATAAAAAGAGGAATTTTTATGGGAGCATCATTAAACATAAATGCGAAGATAATTGGTGACGTGTACCACCACATTAAGGTAATTTTTTTCATATGAATTTTTACATATTTTTAATTGTCAGTCATTTCCTTAATTCTGATTTCTCTATCAAACCCCATTGTGAATTGTTCATTATACAGATTTGGTCATTTTTTAAATGGTCTTCCACAAAATTAAAACTATTTATTTTTTTGATTTTGAATAATGTTTTGAAACATTATAATACTAGAAAAAAATACTGTCATTCCATTAGTTTGGTGGCTCTTCTCATTTTTAATCATTTGTCTACTTAGTTTCTTCCCCTTCAAGATTTTTATGCACACTTGTGTTCCTTTTCTTTCCACATTGATCTCTTATAAAGTGCCACCTACACATTTTTCTATTTAATCATTATGATTTTTATTTGAGGTTGTGGTTTTTAAATGTTCTATTCTCATTTAAGTGACTTTAATGTTAGTTTTATTTACTACTTCAAATTTTAAGGACCACTATTCTCATCCTCACATAGATAATAAAAAAATTCATGATGAATGTGTATGCACTTATGGAATGATTGCCTTTTATTTATGTTCATGGAGGAGGAAAAACATAATATTCACATCACATATAGATCTAGGAGGTTTGAGCCTTGTGTTTTTACCAACTTATTGTTCATATGGATTTGATTTCTGGATAAGTATTGAACAATTGTATATTGTTCAAAACCCAAGGAGTTAATTATTCAGTGATAGTCATGTGCTTCTTGAGTTCGACAAGACAATACTTGAATAAGACATATATGGGAAGGTATGAGTATTTTTGGTTTTTTATTCATATTCATAAATTTTTATTTTATACTGTATTTTTAGCATGCATGGTTTCCTTTTTAATTTTCAAAATTTTATGCTCACATATCCTTATGTTTTATTTTATTTTGTTTTGGCTTAAAATAAACTCACTGAACATGTTTTGTAAGCATAGTTTTATATTTTTTTGGAATTTTAATAATGTTTCTTATCATTGTAAATTTCATATTATCTTGGTTATTTTCATTAATTATTTTTGAGATTTGAAAGCTGGTAGTCTTATGCGTGCTTAAATTGAACTTACTGAAAATGTTTGGCAAGCCCCGATTTCCCAGTTTTTAACCATTTCAATGGAATTCCTTATCTTCAAAAATTTTAAACTATTATGGTCATTTTTTAATAAGTTTTAGATTTTAAACGTGATAATTGTGTTCTTTTACAATGGTTTGAGGCCTAAATCATTCAATAGGCAAAGAATGATATTGAGATTGATACATATTTTCAGAACAAAGTCAAATTTACCAGATTACAGTAATATCAGTTGGATAAATTATGAAATTAATGAAAATTATTATTTTGTTCTTTGTTGTTTACTTAGTTTTATGAATACATTCTAAACATATTAGGTTTCTCATTTTACCAGTGGGATTGAAGTCTTCATTATACATATTTTCTGACATGACAAGAAACATGTGATCTTCCACCCAATTTGAGACTTATTAGCCGAAATATGTATTTGCTCATTATCATATGTATGTTCTATATAGAGTTTTAATACAATATTTCTACTTAACCATTATTTTCAGGTTTCACTAATTTCATTACTTTGTGCAGGCTCGAATATTTCATTTTCATGAGACATTTGGGCTACATGGTGAATATGAATCTAGTGCATGTTCCATCCCAAATTCTAGTTGTACATAGTGATCTTGTACCATATTACATTTGATTCCACTAAAATAACTCCTCAAATGATGATGTACGCAAGTCAATCGATCTCAATACCCACTTCATGTGGTATATATTGTATGTAATAATTCAAACCACTACTGATAATATTTATTTCATGTTACTTTTCAAATTTGATGTGATAACCTGTATGGTACATATGGACTTATCTTACTTTGTTCACTTATAGATAGAGTTAAACAAATGTGGAATTAAGTCAATTGTATGTACTTTTCCACTTAACAATTAATTTCAGGTTTCACTAAATTCATTACATTGTGCAGGCTCAGATATTTCATTTTCATGAGACATTTGTGTGGCATGTTGACTCTGAATCAGTTTCATGTTCCTTCCCAAATTTGATTTGTACATGGTGAGATTATAACATATTACATTTGATTCAACTACAATAAATCCTCAAATGATGATGTCCACAAGTCAATCACTCTCAATAGACACTTCATGTGGTATAAATTATATGTAATAATTCACAACCACTATTGATATTGTTTATTTCATGTTACTTTTCAAATTTGTTGTGATAGGATGTATGGTACATATGGACTGATCTTACATTGTCCTCTTATATATAGAGTGCTATAATGAAAATGTGGAAATAAGTCAAATGCATGTACTGTTTTCTTCATACCACTATAAAGTTCATAGGATTTCTTTCTGGAGTAAATTGATAATGGATTGGATGGATTCATGATCTTCTTAATTAATTATATTAAGTTTAAGTTCTCATTGTGAAAATATAAGATTAGCACCCACCCACCTGGCCACCCACCCTCATATATATTGAAATATAAATTCTTGATTTTTCTTCTACATTGTCAAAGTTTCATTTACAAAATCATCCGGATTTCCTGTTTTTTCCTCTACTATTGAAAATTTAACTTATAAAATTTATCACAGAAGTGTTTTATTGACCATAGCTTTAGTCTAACATTTATATGGACCTTCTTTATATTATTTTTATTGACAATAGAAGTTTCTTGGTATTTAATTATGTATTTTTGGTTACATTAATCAATGTTAATCGAGAGCTAGAGTCTTGACAGAATATAATGCTTCATTATATTATGTTTCTTCCAACTTACTAATCCATAGTGTTTAATTTTTCAATTTATACATCATTAAATAAAAATATGGTTATCAAGTGTGAGATTGATGACAAATCTATTATGAAATACGGACTACAGGCTGTCATTTGACGAAGCTAGCAGTGAGGGAAACTCTTGTGGAATCTAATATTTGACGAAATGTCCATAGAGTTATTGTAGATGCAATATTAATGGATTATATTAGTATGCTTGGGGAATAGAATTGGAATGTTGTACAGAATCACTCGGGGCTTTGATACTCTGGGAAAGGTTGGTGCCTGCAATGGAAAAATAATATGAGACCATATTTTAAGAGTCGTGCATTCACCCCGGATGAAGAACATCACATAATCGAGCTACAAGCTAAGCTAAGATATAAATGGGCTTGGATCATTGCAGAGTTATTTTTTACTATTTTATCTTAATTACCCTATATTTGAACTCAAAATAAAACATCTGTCTTGATTCCCTATGTATTCTTTGATTAAATCCAATTGAATCTTATTATTTTCTATTATTCTGGCTATATTGATTTGAGAATTAATCAGTGACGATTTTTTAGGATTTTGTTACTATCCAGTATATTGTGCATTTCCAAATAATTATTTTTAAATATTAATATATTGTTCTGTTAAATTTTTAGATTGGATTTTCCTAATAAATATTCATTACTAGTTAATCTTTATAATTAAATTTGCATCTAAAGAGTACATTTTCTGGACAATGAAGCTGAAGAGATGTTGCAATGACCCTTTGTTCCTGGAACACTTCTCAATAATTACTTAGATGAAAAAAAATTTACACACTTGCAGTTCATATAATATTGTGTAATTATAGATTGGGTTATGATATTTTTTAGTCAAATTAATCCTCTGGCCAGAATGCCATAGAATACGTACTTGTATTCATTTTAAAATGATATCAAAACTTCCCCCAAAAACAAAAACTGATTTTCCAATTTATGTTCTATGTCCAATTTTTATTTTGTTGTATTAAAATTTTCCCCATCAATTGATTCTTGCTATTTTTAGATAATTCATATTTTATTCTGTATATGAATCATTGCATGGAGACTTTTCACAAAGATAAGGTATATGCTTTTCAAGGTTCTTTTATTTATTATTTTCTAATGTACTTATGATTTCATGATTCTCGCACATTTATTGAGCATTCTAATCGTTCTGGGTAATTTCTTCCATATCCTAGACAAACCATAGAAACCCAGGGAAGGGAGATTCCACCAGTCCATCAAGAATGTAGTTACTGAAACAATGCACAAAAATAAATTGGTATTCAACATACTCGCAGTCAAGGAGAGGCATCACCGACATCTTTGGCAGGGAGGTGAGGAGGAGGTTGCATCGGCTGAACATGCTCGGTTTCCAATATAGAGTGATTCCTGGTGAGAGTTCTTGGAATTATGATTAAGATCATTTACACATTATGATTTTATAGAATCTAATAGGTGTTAAATTGATGTGTCAATTCAGTAATATTCCATATTTATGATCACCACTATCAGCATATTGTTTTCATCATCTATTCCATTTAGTACATAGTTTTTAGCTAACATGTCTACTTCAAAGAGAAATTTTGTTTCAGTTTTGCAACTGGGTTGTCTCCAGGATGGGATCTTCACACATAAAAGAATACTTCTAGAATCCAATGGAGGCCTTTTGAATAATTTTACCAATGTAGCTTTCTCATGTATATTTCCATAAAAAATGTTAACCACAGAATCCACATCCAAAAATAATATATCAATGTCCGAGGGATAATGGTTTCTTTCCGCCATCACCAAATTAACCCGACACTTGAAGAATTTCAGATAAATCCTAAATCAATTTGTTCTATATGCTTAGTAGTTTTTTGGAACATAGCATTGATTTCTAACTGGATTCCCTCTTTCTCTAAACTGACCATTAAAATATAGTTTTTTTGTAGGTTACCCGTATGGGAGTTTCTGTTATAATTTTCTAGCACATAGACAGATTTTATAGCATATATATAGATTTTACAAATCCGTTAATGTTATAATTTTTAGATTTTCCAAATACATTTTAGTTAATTTTCTCGAATATATGTAGGGGCTGGGCAGTTTGGAGGGTAGGGGAGGGGATGGGGGTAGGACAGGGGAGGAGAGGGGAGGGGAGGATGATGGTAGGGGTTAGGGGGCTGCTGGGGGAAAATGTTGGGAATGAATGTAGGGGAGGGGAGGGGCACAGGATGGGCAAGCTATAGGGGATGGTAGGGGAAGGGTGGGTGATGGTAGGGGGAGGGGGATGCTGGGGGAAATGGTTGGGCAGAGGGGAGGGGAGGGGTAGGGGATGGGCTTGATGTAGGGGAGGGGATGTGAGTGGCTGGGCAGGATGTAGGCGAGGGGAGGGGAGAAGAGGATGATTATAGGGGGAGGGGGTGTTGGGGTAAAAGGTTGGGCAGGGGGAGGGTAGGGGAGAGGAGGGGAGGGGAGGATGAGGCCAGGGGGATGGGTCTGCTGGGGGAAAAGGTTGGGCAAGAGGGTGGGGTGGGGTTGGGGCTGGGCAGGTTGGAGGGGTGGGGTGGGGAGAGGCTGGGCAAGATGGAGGGGAGGGGGATAGGAGGAGGATGGTAGGGGGAGGGGTTGTTGGGGAAAAGGTTGGGTAGGGGGGACGGGAGGGGAGGGGAGGAAGAGGCCTGGGGGAGGGGGCTACTGGGGGAAAAGGCTGGGCAGGGGGGATGGGAGGGGGCTGCTTTATGTGATCTTTCCCATCATATCTACTACTTGGAATGTTCTTTCATTCATGTCCATTTATATATTATGATGTATAAACTTATTTTGTGTGATTCATGTCTATTTGAATGTTCTTTTTTAGTCGGATATTTCATTCATGTCCATTTCTTGGTGACATTAATACTTATTCTGTATATTCAGATATTCTAATGATGTATACTTATGTTGTATATATTCTTATGTTTTATTCTTATGATACATATTAAGGTACTCTTATGATGTGTTCGACAAGGAATATTCCAACCAATCTTATATTGGTGACGTAAAGAAGAAATGAATTGTGAAAATCTTCAACTTTCTATAAAATTAATCCATTTCTAAACATCACAACATCTCTATTTGTGGACAACAACTTTTTTTTGTATTATAATTATTCCTCAACACATCTCATTTTTTATTAGATAAACTATTCTTTATGTAACTCTTCTTCAACTTTTTCTTTCATAGTATGCAATATTATTTTCCTAAATGCAGTTTATATTGATGTCAGGTTTACATCCTTGACTATTCCTAAGTGTTTCACATTACAATTGATGTATAATAATTTAACATTTTATTTTGATGTCTTCATAAAAGATTCACATATAATTCCAAATTATTTACCACTTATTTGTGAGAAAAATACATTAAACGTTACTCTTTCTTCTCAACAATTACAAATAGTACTCTTAAGATGATAGATAATAAACTATTATGTTTTATAAATTGTAATATATAGTTAATAATAAGAATTATTTTATAGTTTCGTGCATCGCACGGGTGGAGTACTAGTTATATACATTATACATCTATATTTCAAAATATTCGGCAATATAGGACATAGTGGTAAACATTTAGAGGAATCCACCAATTCTCCTCAATTATCTTACATAAGAAAAAAGTATTTAATAAGTAAATAACAATTGATAATAAATATAACATATAAAAAAATATATGGGAATGGTTATTAATTAATATATTAATAAAAATATATTTATTATTCATTAATTGTGGTGCATTATCTTTTCGATTTAGGATCTAATGTAATTGTTCATTCAAATCAATTTTGTGTTATTGAGAGATGATGATCACTCATCACTTCTTGAATTTTTGATGTGTATTATTTTCTATAGCTATATTTTATAGAAATTTCAATAAATATAATGTATATATAAATACATATAATTTTATACAATTCGTGAAATTTTAAATGAAATGATAGTGATGATATAAGGGTTATGTCAACTCAAATATTGTTCACTTAGTTATGTCTATTATTCTAAAAATTGTTTCATAGTTGTCGGATTAATTCATCCATTTGATTATATTACTTGGAATTTTGTCATTTTTTCAGGGGATTTATATTTTCCACATGAAAAAACTTTCTAAATTTATCTTAATTTATGAAATTTGATTCAAATAATTGGTTTGGTTATCCTAAATAACATTTATTTGATAAAGAATTGTATCCAGAAATTGTTAATATTTAATTTTGGAAAAATTATTATATTTCCTAGTTCTTAGTATTTTTTCTTTATATCATTGAAAAATTATTATTTTTTACTTGATGATGGTTTTTAAAAAATTCTATTCACAGAGATATGAAATGTTACTATGAAAAAATATAATCTCATTTAATGAATATTTTTAATCCGTTTCCATTTCATTATTAAAAAATTATTTCAATTCTTATATTAAAATAAGATTATTTTTTTACACACATTAACATTTTATTTTTCCATAAAAGTTTTAAATTTTATTTTTAGTACTTATTTCTATGATTGGGGTTCTCAAAAAGGGTATTTCAAAATAATGATATTATTTATATCCTTTCAAAATACAATTTTATATTGTCCAATATTTTTTTCATTAGTAACCTATATTCATTTTAATGCACTATTTTGGAATATTATTGTCAGAATTTAAATGTTGTAAATTTTTCCACTTCACCTTTTTGAAAACATTATTTCATTTTTATGGATACATTAATGAAGTTTCCTTTCTAAAAAGTTAAACATTTCAATATGTATTGAAATAATATTTTCAAATCATTATGTATTTTTTAAATATCCACTATTAAAATTTAGTTTTAATAATAAATGATCAATGTTTTTATATATTCACAAATCTATGAGTGATTATTGAATGTTATTTATAACATAATATTTTATGATAATGTTAAAATGATTCTATAAAAACACATATTGTCTCAATATAATTTTCATCATTATCTATAATAGATATCTTTACATGGAAATTAATTTCCATTAATAATTATAACATTATCTTAGGATGTAATATTTTTTGGATGGAATTTTAGGTATCAGCCATTTACATTATGGGTCTTAATTTATTTTATTTGATCGAGAAATGATTCAAAAACAATTTTTTATTCAATGGATTCTTTATAATTTTATGAAGGATTATTTGAAGGTGGAATAAATATGAACTGAGGATTTTTGGTTTGGGTAATATGTCACACTCCATTAAATTGGATAAATTTTTTTCTCTTATCACCTCAAAAGGCTAAACAAGTTATAGTGCATGAAAAAGGTTGTACATTATTTTTAACATAAGTCCAAGAGGGTAAACATGGTTTTTCTAATGCCATGTAGAGTACATCACTTGTATCCCAAGATTAGATGAGTACATAGGTAGTAGAATAAACCCAACATTGGATATAGGTCGTAGCCTATTCCCTAAAGGGTATGTGGGTTATTAGCCTAGTCCAATTATTTTGTAAAAATATGGTATAAATTAATACTCTAGTAGGTTATGATTTAATATTATCTTTAGAACATTTATATATATATATATATTATGTTATAAAAACATTGATTATGTTAATTGTTACATGTTTCCCTTATAGTAAAAATTTAACATATGCCTATAAAATATCCTTTAATGAAATAATGTTTATTTTATTCTCTTTCCCCGCTTTTGAAATCACCCCTTTCTTATGTTTACATCCCCCCACTATAATGATTCTTAAGAAAATTTAATATTTTAGAAGGGAGTATATCATGGATAAATTTTGAAGAAATTTTCAATAATGTCAGAAAATATGATTCTTATGTATTAAATACCGAGTAAAAAAACATAAATTCTTTTTATTGTGTCATTATTTTTTACATGTATAATTCTATCATAATGAAATATCATAAAATAATGATTTACTCATCAATATTTTGATGAAATCCATTTTATATAGAATTTATTTTGAACATGATCGGAGAGTGTGACTCTATGGGCCCCTAGATTTATCAAAGTGGAGTTTAGTTAATTTTGTAGATTATTGTTGGTATTTTTTGATATTAGGATGATTGAAATTTTGGGAGAACCATAATTATAAGTTTAAATATATGAAAAAATTATTAATTTTTGTTAAAGTACATAGTATATGATTTTTTGAGAAATTAAATCACTATATTAACATTAACTATTGGATGCTACAATGACAGATTTTCACCCTGGGTTAATAACCCCACAAGGCTAGTTAAGTAATAAATTTAATTCCATTTAGTGAGTGATGAGTGTGTAAGGACATAAGATATCATTAAAAAGTTTCATTAAATAAATAGTTTATTAATAAATATATTTATTTGAAAAACCTAACTAAAATGAAATACAACATATTAGATGGACTCTATTAAGATATTATAAGAAGAATAAAACAACAAATGAATAAAAATATATCAATCAATTAAAAATTATTATGTTTATAGGATAAGTAATTTAAATATTTTAATATTAAAAAATTATTATTTTTCAAATAATATATATTAAAAATCTTGAAAATAGATTTATTTATAGAATAATATCAACATTAGATAATATTTTATGATTATAATTTTAAAACATATAACTTCTTATTTTTTGTGAATTTTAATTAGGGAGATAAATTAAAAAATATTAGAGTTTGAATTTTAAAATAATAACTTCATATTTCATTTAAAATATCAACAATAACCTATTTGTATTTTTTTATATTTTTCTAATTTTTTTGAAGAGATAAAAATATTTCTTTTATAGAATTTATATATTTTTTATATAATAAAGAACTAGATGGTCATATAAAAAATAAATTTGAAAAATATATATTTAATATGAAAAATTTACATGTTAAAATATATTACACAAGTAATAAAATTATTTATTTAAATTTTAAATACATAAGAAATATTTTCCAATAAAAATAGTATATGGAATTTTCATATAATTAAATTTAATGCTAATTTAAATATTATTTATTTTAATGACAAATTTTTGTAATTTGTTTATTATAGTTAAAATTATATAATGAAAATAAATAAATTTATAATATTATAATACACATAATATTATTGGACTTATAACTATAATATAAAAAAATAGTTTTTCAGCATTGAATATGCGAATGATGAAATTATAGATTAATATACATAGAACGTTTATTTGATAACACGTATTTACGATGTGGAATAAGTTGATTTTTTTCAATATGTTAAATTTTTTTAATAATTAAAATTACATTAGATAGGTATAAAGTATTTATATTAGTAGAACTATCAACGGTTAAAGTATATATTATAAAAGGAAATGACATAACAAAATATTTATATGGTTTTTGAAAATCGTTTTTACAAAAATTATAGATATAATCTCATAACTTCCCAATTATTTTAAATTTTCAAATCCACCTGATTTGTTTAAAGCATTCTCCCTTTTTTAATAAGTGGATAAAATTTTCAAAACATTTTTCTCACCATATTTAGAAGTGACATCTCAAAACCCCTTAAATAACTCTCAAAGGATAAGATTTAATATTAAATATATTCCATTTTTTATTCCCTTATATTACAATTCATTTTATTTAATATATGTGTTTGAATAAATTATATAGGGACCTCTATTTCTGAGTAATCCTCCAAGTAAAACACCCCGATTTTACCAATAAAATAATAAAAAAACATTTTTAAATGAAATAAATAAAATTATATAAAATTATAATATGTAATTTAAAATATATTATAATACCATTAAATGAAAAAACATTTGAGATAAATTAATAATAACACTGTTATTATAAAAATATTTAATAATTTTCACGATTAATCACAAATGATATTCAAAATGGATGAATAAGTAATATATATGGTGAGAAAAATTATAAATTATGTTTATAAAATGTAATATATATATATGAATAAAAAAATGAAATATATTATTAATATTGACGTTTTATTATATAGGATATTCAATCTCTTTAATAATTTATATAATTGGGAATGATTTTTTTCTATAAAATTTAAACTATGTGAAAAATATTTCTTATAATATACCACATATTAATTTTATTGGTATATCTACATCCCTATTAATATTTCTTAAAATTATCCTCTCATTATGACGGTTATTTATTATATAATTTGGTATAATATCCTTTAATTAGGTTGGGATCGAATGTTTCTTTGATTTTAAGTGATTTTTTTTCACATCTATAATTTATTGAGTAATGTTTTTTAATGTACACTGGGATACATTAAAAATGGTGTGATTAATACATCATAATTTTCATTTAAATTTTTCATTGCGATTTGAAGATCCATATAGTTTTATATTATAAATATTTTTTAACACAAATGATACCAATATTGAAATGTTTTTTTATTATATATCATTATTCAACCCATAAGATATTTATTGCCAATATTATTTTAATATAATGATTAAATTTTAGAGATAATAACTCTGTCTGTTTATTATTCTATATTGATACCCCCATTATTATTACAGTATATTCCTGGGATTTTATGTTCCGCTTTATATTTGAACTCCCCTGAAATACTATTTACCCATAGAATTTCATGGAAATGAATATAAAAATTCCCCTCCATCTTCGATAGGAACATCATTATTTAGACTTATATATTCCTTAGATTATTTCTAAATATTCATTATATATTTAGTCATTTATGTAATATGTTCATTTTATAATAATTTTATTTCATTAATATGATTTATATAAAATTAAAACATTTTACACATGTGTTATTTTCATTAATGAGTGAAAATAATATATTTATAATGTCTTCCATGTGAAAATATCAATCCTAAACCATTGAAATTTTATTTAAAACATTATATCAATAATTTTATGTCTTATGAGTGAATTTTAATTCACTTAGTTTTATATAATATCTTTGTTGAAATACTATTCGATGATCGTGTATATTTCTTATTTTAATCGTGATGTTTTTTAACTCAAAAAATGTCTTATTATTATACATATTTCTTCATTAAAATATAATTTATTTGATGAAGGAAATTATTCAAACGATTATATAATTTTTTTAATATATACTGATTATGTTATATCCTTCTCTTTTTGAAGAATTATTCATAATTTTAATTTTTGTGCCTATTCATATTTGTTGAATAATTATAATATTTCTTGAAATGAATTTCCTACGTGAATAACCATTTTTTATTCCATCATATTTAGGTGGGTCACAATGATTCAATATACAAATTTACTAGGTAATGTCTTTTAACCATACACAATTTACTTATATGATGGAAATAAGATATTCATTATTATATGGATTTAAGGGTATTTTCCAAAAATATTGCTAAATTTATTTTGGTACACATTTATTTACTATGGGTATATCATATCATAATTTTTTAATATTTATTTATGTGGTACTATTTTAAAATGATGTGAACCCCATTCTCATTTCATGGTTAATTTATTATACAAAAAATTAATTTTATTCACATTATTGTTTTATGAAGTCCATTTTCAATCAATGAGTATTATTTTTGATTGGAAATGTATGTTATTTTCCCATGTAACTATTTAGTATAGATGTTAATAGATGGAATGCTAAATCAACCTAATATTTCTTGGATAAATGGTTATATCTCATGAGAAAAGTATTCATATGTACATTTATGTTTCTCTTAACAATGGGTATAGATTGTGTGCCTCGTTAATGTATTGGTTCCCAGTACTAATTGGTAGTCCATATTTGAAACATGTCATAGTTTAATTATTATTTTCATTACTATATTTGGATATCATTTATCAATTTATCTAGTACTATTTATATGATCTCTATATTAATTTTGGATTTTATGATAATCCTTATCCCATTATTTACCGATAATTAATTGTTTTCTATATGTTTCTAATATATATTGAGTATACCCATATACTCATCTTATGATCTATAATGATATTAAATTTTTATCTATTATATTTAACCTTACTAAACATATGAGCTCACCCCTTACATATTTTTTTCCTTTCCATATGTTATTTAGATGATTATAACTTATTATAATTCTATATGATGTATATTGTGGCAAAATTATTGAGATATTTTCATAACTATTATGAAATATGTTTTTTATATAGATAATCCTCAATGACACAAATAATATGGTTATCTATATTATGTCACTAATTCATCGAAAGAGTTGATTATTCATATACAATTATGAAATATATGTGTGTATTTAAATTGGGACTCTCTATTTGCAATTAAAGTAATTTAAAATTTTTGATTATTTGTTTAGTTATTTTAGGGGATTCAGAATTAAAAATAATAGTAAAAAATTCCAAGGATGATTCTAGATGGTGGATAAGAATATAAGGTTTTGAAATATTAAAGACTATATGGGTTTAATATAAATTACATATCTATATGGAAACTGTCATTTGTATTTGGATGTCGAACATGTGCACTGAGGGGTAATCATCTTGAAAAATGATGGTTCGTTAACAACACAATATTTACTTTTATGTATGATGAGTAGGTTTTATATTTTATACAAATCTAAAAACAATGAGAGAATATTATTAGCTTAATAACATTATCATTATGATACATTATGAAGGATTAATTACATTATAAAATTAGGCTATAAAATATAAGATAACCCAACCTAAGGAAACTATGATTCAAATGTGGGTGACCTAGATTCAACTGAATGGTATTATAGTAATTATGAAGTGTATTTGTTTTTGAGGTTGAATTATTCATCATACTATATTTTTCATATGTTGATAAATGTTCATCACTAACCAATAGTTCCATTTTCTTATTAATAAATAATAAATAAATGATCCAGGTTAATAAAGGATGTCATAGAACATGTATATATCATCTCAATGAGAGACATAATAGGATAAGAGTTGGAGTGATAAAACATATGATTATATGAAATAAAAAATAAATAATTCTTATTAATAACATGAGCTTAGTTAGGTTTCCAAATATACCGAAGAAGAAATTAATATTCTCTCATTGGATAAGTATTGGAGTGAGAAAACATTAGACAATTATGATGAAAGAAATAATGATAAATTTTTACTTTCAATTATTTGGTAATTATTTGATAAGGAAATCTCAAAAAGGACCTGGGAAATGTTTAGCATATGGAAATGAAGGGAATAAGCAAACTTATTATTGAATAAAATGGAAAAGATAAATGGAAATTGTAAAAGGAAATATTCATTATCTATATGTTTTCCAAATAGTTCAATGTTTTAAATAATGATAATTTTTACATTATACAATGAAATGTATTAATCCATGAGCAATGATGGATGATTTGAATATGAAACTTGTGAAAAAATGGAATTAATATGCATCAAAGTCATAAAACTTTCATTCTAAAAATGATATGGAGTGTTGACCACCAATAATCAACTCATGATCAATGAGTTTGGTGTTTTATCTTATTCAACCAACCCCTTTATTCTTAGAATGGTTTAAATGAACATGACATCACCAACTAGTAGAAATGATATTTTATTATAAATAAAAGCTTCTACTAGTACGGTTAATATTTCTTAACATAATATAAATCCCTTTAAAAAGATTTTTATCTGAATTTTATAGCTAAAAAATTATATTATCATTTACTTAGTCATATTTACTATGATTTTCTAAATATATTGACTCTCTTATTATATATAACATTCTAATTTCGAATGTGGGAAAATAAAATCCAAAAATCAGCCCATGGAATTATAATAATCCAAGGCTGACTATAAAATCCAAAGGAAAAATTATTCCCATTATGTTAATGTATGTTTCACCAATGGTTAATAAGAAACTCAATATTATTTATATTATTATTATGATGGAAAAATGAGTTCCCTAATAAAAAAAATAATATTGAAGATAAAATAACATTGGAATTTAAATCCAGAGCCAATTCACTCTTACGGAAAGCCACAACTAATCCATTAGTTATTAATTATTGTAAATTTAAGGACTCTATTTATTAGGGAATCAAATGAAGATTAAATATAATGTTTCCTTTAAATAAATTTCACAATATTGGCTTGATTATATACAAAACTGAACTTAAATGATACAAAACATATTATATTGGAATTAATAAAAATTATATGAATAATAAAACCTCTACAAAATATTAATATATATATAAATTAAAAATTCATACATTTATTAGATTATAAATTATAATCTGTTAATATTAGAAATTGATTTTTCTTTTTAAATAACCATTTATAGTTTTATTGAATTGAATATGAAACATTTAAATGATTATCTTTATAAAATAAAATTTTAATATATTTGAACTAATATATTTGAACTATTATAATTATATATTTATAGAGAAAAACATAAAGAAAACTTAATGTTCAAATCAATATTTTACAATTTAAACAGTTTATCATTATATTAAATATTTTCCTTTTACAGATATATGGTTGAATTTGATTTTAATATTTTTTAAATAATTTAATTAAATGTTGAATTCCACAAATCTATATGATCATAAGGTGCATTTTTTATATTTTTAAAAAATAATTGATTTCTTCATAAATAATAAAATATATATTTTTACAAAAAATATATCTATTTAAAGGTAATAATGTCCTAGAAGAGTATAAAAATGTTTACTTCATTTAAATTTCATTTAATATGTAAAAATATATATTTTTAGAATAATATTTTTAATTTCCAAATCATATTATTTATATTTTATGAAAATAGAAAATATTTTCAATTAATAAAATATTTTGGTCTATTATTTTAATTTTATATAATTTTATAATTTTTTTGATTAGGGATACATTAAATCATACAAAACTTTTTTTCATAATAAACCAATTTATATCATGTAAGTAAAATACATATTTAATTTTATCCAACTCATAGCATTTAAATATGAAAATACACTTTCAAAAAAATTTGTTTTATACATTATATTCAAGAAAATTTAATATTAATTTTTTTACAGAAATAAATTTTATCTCATAAAATGTATTTAATGATTCTAATATATGTACATAATTAATTTAATTATTCATATATTATTTCACAATTTTCAAATTAAATTACATAGGTAAAAATATGTTTCCATGGTAAAACAAAAAATCGTAACAATTACAATTCTCAGAGAAAAGAACATAGAAACATGTTTATGACATCTTTTAAACTGAATTGTATTGGAATTTTTAAACATATAGCATTATTTATTATGTTATTATCCATTTTTTGATCCAATTTACATGTTTTCCATGTTCTCCCTTAAAATGATGTTGTTTCAATTACAAATATTCTATTCACACCAATTATAAAATGGGCTCCTCACCCACCCCTCATGTCAACATAGATAATTTGGTTTCCCCTAAAAAATAAACCCGTTTATTCTATTCCATGTAATTATATTTATTTTTATTTACCCTCTAGTCAACTTTTATTATCAAGAAACATACCTTTTGTTGGAATCGTATAATGAAAACACTAATATTTCAATATTTGTACTCACTATTCATTACTTATTTTCCAATTTATCATACCACTTAAATTATAACATTCAAATTCAAATGAAATGAACTTATTATATCATGTATAATTAATTTTATTGTTATAACGAAATAAATATTAATATTGTTATTCATTTACTATTAAGAAATTCTAGAAATATTATTTATTTTTTTTACAAACCATCACCTCCATGAAGCAACGACTTTTATTTTCATCACCTCCACATCCTTTAAATAATTGTATGATATAAATTGAATTATTAATCTATAAGATATAACATAATTATTGTAAATAATTTAACAATTATATTCTACTTTATATACCATTTATTCTCCATGAAATGAAAATGTTAACCATACATTATCCACACAACCTCATCAATAATCAAATGTATCTCACATTTTATGATGTTTCATTATTTTTAATTAAAATACCATAAAAACAATCCGACATTATAAATCTTCCAATGCATGAACATTTTGTTTCTTTAAAAGAGACATTATTAAAAAATAAACCACTTTTATAATCAGAGACATAAATTTTTATTGTATTTTTATGTTTAATACGGTATAAACACCGACATGAACAATGATATAAAATAAGATCTTGAATTAGTATGTGAAAAAATAGTAATATAAAATATAAACAACAAAATTATTATTTAATTTTGGTTCTTGAGTGGTGAATTTAATATTAATCTCAATATTTTAGACACTAATACCAGTTCATTAATAATCAACAAAACTAGATCATCATAGATTTAGTCATTATGGATTGAATCCAAAAATCCAATAGAATGAAATTATATCACTATAAGTAATTATAAAACCTAAATTTCAGTCTCAATTATTATAATTTATTTATTTACTTTTGGATAAGAATGAAAAACATCCTCACTATTGTGAATTTTTTTCCAAACTATCAAGACTATTAACACCTAATATTGAAAATAGATAATAAATGACAAAAATAAATATAATGAATAATTATAAATGATGACTATAAAATAACCTAAATATGAATGTAGTTTTAGAATATATTATTATGATATTTCTTTATATATACAATCTAGGTACTTTAGTGGATGCCAAGAATGATAGTAAGGGATCCTTCACCCAAATATTTACTCATTCTGATATATATTTGTTATTGTAAACCACATATTATTTGGATGGGTTTACCTATTTTACTATTAAATTTTTTTATAATTTCCAACTAATTATTTATGGAATTTTATTTTTTATCTGAAACTGTATTTTCCAAGGGGGATTGAATTTGATATTTTAAAACATGTATGGTTTTTGTTATCACAAATATAATATTTTGAGAGGTATTTCTCAATTTTCACAATAGAACATTTTTTATGGTTGAAATTTTGATTAGTGATTTTATTTTCCCTTATTAATATTGGATTTATGATCCATATAATATGTTCTTATAAATGTCATTACATTTAAATAATAACAATGTTTAAAGGGGTATTATTTAAATATTACTCAAAACATAATGGTTTTTTTGAAAATAGTTTTTTCAAATAAAGATAATTTTTAAAATATTTTCCTTTTGTGGAATATATATTATTTTTAAACACATCATTATTTTAAATCCGTATTCATATTTTTTTTACAAAACCTAAAATTTTTGATTTTCCAAATGAATCATACATTAAAGGAAGTGTTTTTTGTAAGTGAACACTACACAACTTTCACTTCTCAATCATAAACCTCACTCTTTATATGTATGTAGTAATTAAATACCTTTTAATATATTCTTATATTTTCCTTTATATTTTTTTATCATCAATTTTAAAATAAAATATTTTTTAAACAAAATTAAATAATAATTATTATTTTTTATAAGGGTTGTTTTCATCAATGATTAAACAGTATCTTTTAAGAACATTCAATGTAAACAAAACCTTTCTCAAGCATTTTGATTTTCTATTAATACTTATCTCTATGTTTTTTTGGTTTATAAACAAAATTATTTATTCCATTTTTTTAAAAAAACCCCTTAAAAACATTTAATAGATCATTAAAAATTATTATTTCAAAAGTTATAATCTTTTTAATGACTAAAATATTTTTTTCATCTATGTCATTGATCATTGAGATATATTATTGTTTATCAATGGAAATATAGAAATTTTACCATCCAAATTAATACACTTGAATTATTATATTATATCATTTTTTTGAATGAATTATTCATTATTTCTTTTTATTACCTAATAATAGTCAGTGTATTACAATATTCATTCCTTTTAATTCCTTTCATATATGAAAACCCTATCGATGATTAATTTTATTGACGTGGGTTTAACAATGTAATGAACCCCTCACAATAATGATAAAACCCCAAATACATGAATAAATCCATAACCTCACCACTGCTACATCACATCTAAAGAAACCATCACCTCACCAACTTAAAAGTATTTCCAAACAAAACAGCAATTCACCACCAAAAATGAAATTAAAAACAAACTATAAAATCACAACCACAAAAGAACAAACAAAAAAACACTACAAATCAAATATAATTTTAATTTTAATAAAACATGATTTTTATAAAATTTAGCTTTATTTTAGGGGTGTTATCACAGAATCCATAAATCAAGGGAAAATGATTTTATTAAACAAATAGATGAGGTAATACTATTTCTATTTTAGGTTTATGTCTCACAAAATGAATAATAATTGATAAAAAACCTATAAAGCTAGTGACCCCCCCCCACTATGAGTAGATTTTAGAGGGGTGTTAAGACCATATAATTAAGAATTCTAGATAATATAAATATTGTTTAATATATGCAAATCATTCAAATTCACCACTTATATTTCAATTAAGTTATTCAATTTTTTTGATTTTTTTGTAAAACTATCCCCCAAATGAAAACAGTAATATCATCCTATATGATACAAAAAAGTCTTCAATGAGGTATTCACTACCTCAAATAATCTCTTCTAACTCTGTGTGAATCGTAGGATGAAATTGAAACCTGCAAAATAGAAACTGCATAAAACACCCACTGATAAACCTACACTATATCAAGGGTTATTAAACACACATCCCCTCTCAAAAAACCAATAACCCACCACATAAGTGGATCCCCATAAAAATAAAAGAATAATAAAAACAAGAATAATATAATGTATTTCCATTTATCTCTATCATTTATCCACTAGCACTACTTGAAAAAATAATATAACAATGGTTTTGAGGGACGTTGGCTATTCTGGAGTTAGTATAGACCAATACCAACGGTTGTTAGAAAACCATTGGTCCAGACCAACAATAATGGTTTACCGAAACCACTAGTATATGTTCTATGAAATACCTAGACCAATAATTTTGATAAATAGTTAGTATATGTAATGAAAAAATAAAATCCTACTTGGTTTTGATCCCAAAATCACCAATTTATATTCCAACAACCATACCAATAAGCTATGATGACCTTTTTAAAAAAATTTGAAATATATATATAAATATATAATTATATGTAATTTTTTGATGTATATTATTTCATTTGATAAACTAATAAATTAAAAATATGGGTACATATACCCCTAAAATATTGGTGTAGAACTATTCCAATATTTCACCAAACATGAGGTATAAGTACCCTGATGTTTGGGACCTATACCAATGGTTTTGGAAATCCTGTGGGTATAGGGTTTCTCAATGAGACATATACCAATTTTATTGGGTATTATTTCTCTCCCTGGGACCTATACTAATTGTTTTTGAATCACCGTAGTTATAGGGTCCCTACAAGTCACCCATACCAATAGTTTTTGAAAACCGATGGTTTATGGTATATACAAGGGAGTTATACCGATATTTTTGTCGAATTGTGTTTGTATAGAGTCTCTCCCTAGTACCTATACCGACATTTTTTATAACCCATTGGTATATAATATTTTCAAAGAACCTATATTCAAGATTTTTTCCAAAATGTTTGTATTGGTTACATATACAAAAAGTTTTTAAAACAGTGGGTGTAGGTCCATTAGTAAAGCTTGAATTTCGAGTAGTGTTCTAAAAAAATGTTAAGGAAAGAAGAGTAGGGATAAAAGATCCTTTATAAGCTCCATGATCTATATATGAAAAGAGATATAAAAGGGGTAAAATAGAATGAAGAGAGGATAATATGAAAATTAAAAATTAAAAACTGAATTCCCACCCCTTTCACACTCTGATACCTTTTCACAAATATAGTTCCAAATGAAATCCAAAAAACCCATCCTCCATAAAAATTCATATCTCCACATAATTTATTTGATTACTTATGGTGAATTAATTTCATGATTTTAATCTATTTAAAGGGTTCACACTCAGTGGAATAAAATTCGTGAATCATTCCGGTGACATAAGTACTGAATCAAAAATTCACATTGTGTAATACATTCAAGATGTAAATATCCTATAGAAGGCTTTGATTTTTCTAAAATCACCAAACAACCTTCTCAGTACTCATTAATGATATATATAACATTGAAGACCAAACATTTTATTTTTTTAGAATTTATGAGCTATTATATCGGATACATCGCAAATTATTCTCATCCCCAAGAATCAATACCAAAACAAGAAAAAAAAGTGGTCCGAAAAACCACCATGTGAGATATATGTCAAGGATTTCACCATTCCTGAATTGTTATAACCAACCAAAAATTCCAAACAAAATTTACTTAAACATCTAACAAAACATCATCACCACATATAAAGATTACCAAAGAATACTATACTAGCCACAAGACACCAAACAACCACCAACAAAATCATCATAATCCTACAATATCCTAACAAACGAACACCACAACCAATAAACTGAACTAACTTGAACAAATTAAATAGGAAATTAAATCCTCCATTAAAGGATAAAAGATACTCTACATGGAACTATCGTGCATGAATGGGTATAATCACATCATAGTATAATGCATATCAATTTGGAATTAAGTCATCTATTTTTTATAATTTACTAATTTACCACATATCATACATCATGAAAAATAAAATCACATAAGAAATAAGGATCAAAAAATTACATCACTAAATAATAGTTAATGTTAAACTCAAAAAAGATATTGGTACAAGGAACAGATATGTTCTCTAGCTCTTATGTACTCTCCTCTAGGACATCATTCCTAAATAACTCAAGAAAAAAAGAAATAGTTCATACACACAGCCCATTATCTAGGGGATAATGTATGTATAATATTCACTCTATGAATTTCACCTCATGCTGGATATCCATCTCTCCTCAGTCAATGAAAAGGTATTCATCATGAAGATACAAAAAAATATTAGAGATGCAAAATATTTCATTGATACAATCGAGAATTGGGATAAACACCAAGTGATATGCCACCATTCCAACTCTCTGATCACCTGAAAGGGTCTAACAAACATAGTATAAATCTTACCCCCCCTACTAGAATTTCTATACCCTTGTTTATGTGATAGATTCTAGGATACATTGTCCTTATCATTATATTTTTTTAGGAAAAAAGGATGTCTTGAGTCATAATTGAGTGCCAAAAGCATTCAATAATATCATAAAAACTCATGGGCTATATATAATACATCCTAATCCAATATAATGGACATTAGAACACTATGAAATCACAAAACCTCATTAAAAAACAACTTTGCAAAATCATCCACCATGTTTGACTTCTTGATCGCCAAAGGTTTGGCTGATTTCATCAACTGATCAATGATTTCATAAATAACATCACAACCAAACTGATTTTTTGATAACAATATGATGAAATACACTATGATTTCAACTAATTTCAACCCAATTTCCTCTTAAGTAAGTAATAAACTACTTGGAACATGATACATGGTCTTTACCTATTGTAAAACTAAAAACATCTCTATAACCACCACCACCCCCATTGTAATCCTGGGCCACAAAAAATGAATCTTAAATAATTGACAATTCTTGAAAAATATTGAGTGTACTAAAAAAATTGAATTATGAACCCACAAAGTGATCCCTCTTAAATCACCATCGAAAAAATATTCTCTCCTAAAAATCATCTAGTTTTAACCTTCCTCCATCTGAACATTCAGAGAAACACTGGGACCCAAAAGGCCATGTATCACCCCTTCCAATATGTATCCCCCTTGAAACTACTCAACATGATTTCTTAAATAAGAATTCATTGTTATCTTAGAAATACAATACCATCAAAAAACCTTTCATCTAAGTGAATTTTCTTAAACTATTACATCACTCTCTAAATATCACTAGACATGAAAACTATACCCATCCACTAAATATTCATAAAGGGTGAGACACAAAATTCATTTTTTCCATAAGTGGATGGTATATAAAAATAATAATCTTGAAGAAACACCATCACCATCCATTTAGAAAATATCAAATCATTTTGAAAAATGAAATAACTCAAACTCTTATGATCCTGGATGCCCACAAAGCAATCCCCACTGAGTTAATTCATTAAAACAATCATCACAAACCCCACTGATGCTAACTATAGATAATGGATTGAATAAGTATGCTCATGGGGAAATAACTGATTATTCACATAATAGATCACTACATTCTAATTCATCGATAAACATTCAAATCATATACAAGAAGCATAAAAAAATACCTCAAACATCACATTATGATCAGGAAACTAAAGTACTGGACAACTATACCTTTAGGTAACCAAAATTTTCTGGAGCTAATCATTCCACAAAAAAATGGTCTTTCCAATAAAACATTGTCAATTGTTTGAAAAGGAAGAATAATTTATCTCAATCCTCTTTTAACAGTATGCATGACTAAGCTGTGAGCTTATACCATATTTTTATGTTATTTCCACACAAACAAACCTTCATGAACATTAATATGTCTACTTCCCCTCCCTAATAAGACATAAAATTCCCAAGGAAAGCACCTATAATAATGATAACATACTCATGGAAAATTTCCCATTGATCTGGTGGTGTCAATGAACCTACAATAATTCTCAAAAATGATCGGCATGGGAATCCTATGATTTAAATTAGATTAATCATTCATCCCTAAAATAAACTAAGAAAAATGACATGAATTCGTGAAACATGGATTTCATGAGTCCCACGAACAAAAATGGTGTGTGTATGAGGTAGAACTACATGAATACGAACTTATTGACGGTATAAATATATCTAAAGGAAGTCTTTAAGATATCAACATCCATCACTCTAAACTAGTGATATCCAGAACATTATATGACTTCAAAAAACCAACATGACAGTCATAACTTGTCAAAAATAACATCTATCATTATAATAGTGCACTAGTACATGACAATTACGGAATTCAACTCTTGTTTGTCTATACACAACCTTACACTACCAACATCCTTTTTTTAAAACAACATTTAACACCCCAATCTAACACACAAGGTTGGGTAAAAACCATTAACATCAAATAATATATCAAAATAAACAACTCCTAAAATATATATGCTTTAATAAAATAAGGATACATCAATATTGAAGAACAACCACACTAAAATTATATCCTAAACTCAACATCGCATTGAGAGGGTAACAACCCATCTTCCATAGGGAAAACATCTATAAACACCCAAACGACCTTGGGGACCTCCAATATCCTAACATCCACCGATAATACCTATATATCAACCATAAAATAAATATGGAGCCATACACAACAACATCTCACCTAACAACTCAAATCACAAATAAAAAAACATGCCAACCATTCACAACTGAGAATCATCTATAGTCTAGATGAATTTTATAAAATATTTCATGGAATAAGAACAATATACACATTAGATGACTTTATATGGCTACATATTTAGAAATAAAATAAAAACATAGGAATAATGTGTCCTCAAAATAATTCTACACACCCAACGAACTTGACAAAATTATTGTTTAGCCTTATATATGCCTATTGAACACCAGGTTCATGAGATTCTCTAGTAGGTCGACTCCATGATCATAAAATATATTGGGTTCCACTAAAAAAGTGAGAAGACCCTAAATCAAAAAGACGAAAAAAATATTAGATGATAAAATAAATTTACTTAAAAAAATATCTCTTCTATTGTACTACTGCCTCCACTAACTACAACTAAACACGTCTAGCTCCCCTAACTCTCTCTATGGATGGAAACTTCAAAAACCCTACTCTAGTTAAGGTCCCAGAACATGAGAAATATCTTGAGGACAACCTCAAACAACTATATCGTCCATATAAGAAATATAATCTTGTTCCCAATTTTGTTGAAATGGTCACACTAAAAACCAAAAATGTGGCTTCCACAGAACATATCTATCTTTTCCAATCTAACTTCAATGAAATCATTAGAACGTATCCTAGATATTTTCAGGAACTCCATAGAAAAATATCATTTGAATTATCTCTCCTGAAAAAAATAGTGTCAACAAGTCTCAAAAGGCAAGAAGGGATGCTATTAAGGTCGACTCCCAACTACTCAAAACCGTTATGTTCAATCCCACCACTGATAACTCTGCTCATTAAAGAACCATATTATACAACTTCTCAGCACAAAAAAATTTATGTGTGTATCATATAAATCACCAATAAAATATTTTGAACATCCAAATGGATTGGATATTTAAATATAGTAACATAATATTGTATGGAAGGATGTAGAACCTCCTCAAGATGTCTCAGATGAGATCCCTGTCAATAAAAAGATTTGAAATAAATTAATATCCTTGAACTTGATACCCATGTATTGAAATCCAATTAACCTATATTAATGGGATATAAGTTCTTTCATCTTCACTACATTCATGGTGGATGAGTTGAAATCAACAGGAACCTATTCCTAATAATAGATTTATAAAACAAATACATCCTTATTCTCACACAGATACATCATCCACTACTGCTACATTGCTCCCAACTTATTTCTACATTCCAATTGGACCCATAATTCCATTGAGGAAAAGATCAAAAAAAAATGATAGGATTTTTCTTCCTTTATTTCTATGTCTCCACATCTAAAACACTTCCTTTATAAATACATGAGGCATTAAACTAGATTTAGTGATATTTCCTCCTCTATTGTTCATCCTCCCCAACTAGATGATTTTATTGATCCTCCACTTCTATAACCTCATGAAAATGATATATATGAGCCATATCTAGAATAAAGATAAAATATTTACTAACCACAGGTAGTATTTAAGTTTATCATGATTCATTAAATTTGTTTAACATTATTCTTCTTAACATTCATAAATAACGAAAATCAAATTTTTATGTAATTCATCATGTTTCATTTACCTATCCTTTGTCTCTACCTTGTAAACAATTACACCTATCGTGGTCATTCAATAAACTCAGAGTCCATGTAGTGTATCCTATGATACTATAAAAACCTTTGTTATAACTAATCTCCCTCACCTATTAGATTCACCAAGGTCATCTGGATATATTTCCATACCAATATATGCAATCCTCACTACGACTAACTATAGACTCTATCCTTTCTATCTACCATCGTCCTATAATACCACTCTATCATAACCCCACCCACCAATGATACCTTAATTAACAGGAATAGATTATTATCCCTGGGTCCTACCTCTAGTATGCCCTGAGATTGAGACTAACACTAAATATATAAAAATAAGATGAATTGGGAGGAAAAACATTCTATAATAATATGGGATTAAGAGATAAGATAATAAATCACCATAAAAATCTATGGAATAATATAAAAAACAAAATCCATCCCAATATGCATGTATACATTCCACTAGTATAAAAGAAAGCCACTAAATTTTATTACCCATGTGAAAAACAAATGTAGTGACACAACAACTATCCAAACCTCAGATATTGTATTTTATAACATGATCCACATAATATCATTGTAAGTATAAAAATATTTTTATATATAGAGTGTGATAAGATAATTATACTATGTAGGAAAATGAAATTCTATGATTCACATGTGATAGTAGCATACAAATACGCATATCATAAAAAACATAACTAACACCACCTAAACAGGTCAAATGTTCATACCAACCCCAATAATTCATGCTCCTTAAATAATTCCATCCATGTATAATAAAATAAAAAAAATATCTATAAAGGGTACGCACATGGGTTTCACATAGATTTTCCACTCTTACACCCAACATTTTATGTTCAGGAACTTCCATATCTTCATAATTAATTATTCTAATCCCCCCAAAACATGGTCACATAACATTAATTCCATAGAAAAATTTAAAATTACATTAAAATAAATTCTATAACTAGAGTAGATGGTTACCATTAACATGAAGGAAATAAAACATTTTCTATACTTCTACAATGCTTAATGCCCACTATATACCTCCCCATAAAATAGTCATGTCATATCTCACCAAAAGAAACCTAGGAATTCACATAGTATAATACATAACGACTATCCAAAATGATCTATGTATAATTTCCTTCCTGGAAGAATGATATAGAAATACCGGGTATCCAACCATTAATCCACATCACCAGGATGTTATGAAAACACCACTGTGTAAATAGGTAAGTGTCAGCACATGGTGCTTGAAATTTTTTTTGTGTATATAAAAATCAAAATAAATATACTATTTAATATATGTAATAAAAAAATTCTCAAATTATGGGTTTGTAAAAAAACACTAAACAATTTTCAAGACAACCAATTTCATTAAAACAACTAAATTCATAAAACTGCACAAACCAAAATCCACATACCACACAACTGTTCGATTCCATTATATTTTTTATTTATTTCATTATATATCAAAAACCACATTTAATGACATAAAAATCATTTATTTTTTCTTTAGTCATTTCTATCCCATTATCCAAACCCAAAACCATCTATTTTAATAATTTTTATATAATTAATCTATCAATATTTGTGCTTCTAGAAAAATTCAACCACCCTATAAATTATGTTAACATCCCCATAAAACATTCAACTCATCTCCCTAAATAATGACACAAAAATCTATCACTTCATAGCTCTAAATAACTGGAAGAAAATTATCATACTTTTTATCAAAAATGCATGGCCAAAAAACCATCACCACACTTCCCAAAATGAATGACCAAAAAAACCATAACGTCAACTCCCGGATATAACGTGAAAAAAAACTATCCCCTTGAATCCCGAATGAATGGTCAAATAAACCATCACATCAACACCATAAAATTATGACCAAACAATAAATCACATCGTCACCCATAACACAGGGAAAAATAAATCATCACATCCCCAATCCAAAAGAATTAAATGAAAAATCACAAATCCACCAAAAAATAATAACAAAAAAACCATCACTTATTAACCTTAAAAGAACATCCTAAAAAATAATATAATTTTACTAATTTTATAATGGTTCTTTTATCAAATTTACTTTAGTTTTTGTGTGTTATCACAGATTATATAAATCAATGGGATGAAATTTTAGTAACCAATTATATGTGGTTAATTGATATCCATATTAACATGGTATCACAAAAAACACACAACAAGGGATTTCAAAAACAAATAAAATGATCATAAATTAATTCCCTCAATGACCTTAATTTTTAGTTGGTCATTTAATTGTTATTATTATAATATAATGATAATATCAAAGATATAAAAAGCATGTGAATAATTCCACTTTCACAATTGAATTAAAATTTATTGACTAAATTATCTAAAATATCCCAAAAAACTCTCCCCATAGATAACAAGAGTAATTTCCTATTTAATGATTTATAAAAAGTGATAAATAATGGATTCACTACCACAATAGTGGTTTGACAACCCAATGTGCATTTTAGGGAAAAAAATGAACACATGAAAACTAAAAAAATATATGAAAACAAAAGATCACCCTTCACTACATCATGGGTGATAAGAAACATCCAAAATGACATCCCTAACCAAAAAAGATACCACCATAGTGGGAAAATCAAGACTTGAATGGAATAAAAAACAAATATGAAGAGAATAGAGTACCGTATTTTGCGAATGGGCATCCATTGGAACTAATGGATAACGGCGAGGGATGTACGTATATATTTTCACTCAAAATAACATATGTATATACCAAAAATTAGAGAGAGAAAATCTATTGATGAATCAAGAAGGGTTTAGATGAATAAAATATCCAAAAAATAGAATATATAATCTTCCATTACATTAAATCAACTATTGTTGTGAATTCAAGGGGAATTACCCAATAAACATCTTCCACTAAAATTCACATTTCCTCAGCCTCTATTTGAATAAATTCCATGAATTAACGTGATTATGACAATTTTTCCCGGTTTCCCTCTGACCTATATACAATCCATGAATCTTGCTGGCTACACATGTCATAAATGAACAATTCAAATCATGTAATCCATTCACGATGTGAATTTTCTAAAACAATTATTATTTACATCAAGCCACCATAAAACAAAATCTATAGTCCTCTAAAACTCCTCGGACATCCAATTTGGCATTGTAATGGGCTAGGAAAGCATGTTATGTTTCAACTAAGATAACATATATCAATTTATATGGGAAATGGTTTCCCGAATCTTATACACTTTACATATATTGTGTAAATAATATATGATTATTATTTTAGTCTATGTGTGTTTAAATAGAATTTTACAAAACATTTGTGGATAAAATTTTATTTTACATGGATACATCATGATATGATTATTTATAATTTCATTATTTGATTCCATTTGATGTTGAAATGAAACTCATTTTCATACTATGTTATCATTATTATATAATATTTTCTTGATTTAAATTTGAATTTATTAGGAATCCAATTTTTTTCTATGGGTTTATTATGATGTGAATTGTGAATATTTATTTAGTTTAAATCTTTATTAAGGATGATTATGAGTGGGGTTCCTCATCAAGCTCAAATGGAATGTATTAATGTGTATATCTCATGAGATAAGTATATGTGAGTACATTTTAGTATCTTATAATCATGGGAATTAATAGTGTGGATCCTGAATGTAATGGATATCTATACTATTTTTTTATATTTGTGAGATATCATAAATTTATTATTATTATAATTTTATGTAATTGTAACACCCCGAGATTTTATGAGAAATATTCTTTTTAATTTCATTAATGTCTTGTGTTATACGCTACACCAAAAAGAGCTTTCACAACACACATCTCTGGCCTGGCTTTAATTACACGCAATCGCGACCTTCCACGATAGCGTGTGTTGTACGCAACACCAGGTTTCGTTAAACAACGATATGCTATTAAGATATTACTAAAACTAGCCGTTATGAATAGTAATAACCACTTTTTGAAATTTTGTAAATTTTATTTTTCAAAATGGACTTCATTTATGGATTCGGAATATCGAAATTAGCTTAGGGTGAAATTTTGGTGATTTTCGGATAACTTTCATATTTTGATGAATAGTGAAAATTACTAAATTTTAATTAAAAAAAACTTTTTCAATCGAAATAATTAATAGTGATAAATTATTAATTTGAGTGGTTTTAAAGTATATTTAGAATATATTTTTACAATTTAATACAATGTTGTTCATTGGATGTAATTTCACATTTAAACCAGTTATAAACAAGTGTCAATCGTTTGATAGTTATTATATCTTAAAAACACGCCTTTTGTTTTGACGACGGGAATTAATTTTTAAAATTAATTATTGCAACTGATATGTTTTGAATTTGGTAAAATAGAAATCATTTTTGAGTTCATAATATCAAATATAGCTTAGGCCTAATTTTTGGTATTTTTCTGAAAACTTTCAATTTTTGATGAATAGTGAAACCACTAAGTGGTAGTAAAAAAAACTGAATTTTTCATAAAACATAATTATGCCGCTTCTGTGAGTGGAATTTCAAAAATCCGAGAGACACGGTTGATTTCAGTAAGTAAAATGTGGTTCAATGAGATGAAAATAATTTTTGTTGAATAGTATCTTTTTACTTTTATTTACCACGGTTAAAAGTAAATAGGGTAATTAAGGGTAAAAATGATATTATTATTACCCAAACACATGTCCTAATTCTATTGGATAAGTTTAATTCGACCAAAAACAACCTTAGAAATAATATATGACCCTTTAGGCCCACATGAATTAGATTAGGACATTTATTATTATTTAATTCAAAGAAGAGTTAAAAGAGTTAAAATCAATGTTTATTTAATAAAACATTTTTAATATGGGGGTATACATAAGATAAATTAGAATATAAATATTCATTAGAAATCTAAAAAGATTTCCTACATAATGTTATTTTATTAGTAATTTTTAGACATTAAATAATTTAATTTATTTATGACACAACGATGATGGAGTAATTATCTTATTAATGTAATATTGACATAATTGATGTTATAAATACTCAAATAAATATAATTTGAGACTTTTTATGAATCCCACTAATTTTCTAGGTTAATATGACATGTTAGTATTGATTTAATTAACTTTTCTAGAACTAATAATTCTGTTATGATTTTCAAAAAAATCAATTACTAAATTGTTTCAAAATTGACATAAAATATTTTTTAAAACAAATATTATATTATTAATTGTTATTTTATTCCTAAAAATCTAAGGTTCGGCCAAATGACTTAGATAAGGTTATATATATTAATAATAAACAACTTGGGGTTCGTTTGGCTGCTTATTGTAAGTTTATTAACATTATAGTATAAGAACACAAGAACACATGGTAAAAGTAAAATTATTTAGCTTAATGTTAAATCTAAATGATAAGGTTAAAATAGAAACCTAAACTTTTCTAAATTCTATTGTATGAGAGTATTTAGACCCATCCCCACCTTAGCTTTGAAATATATCAATTTGGAGCTATTTAAAACCGTACTTGACTTTATAATAAAATAATAGTTTTAGTTATTCCAAAGGTGCTCCTCCCCTCCCTTATAAAAGGACACCTCCTCCCTCTCTTCCTCACACAACATTGAGCCTTAAAGCTCGGCCAATCCTTGCCAAATTCTATTCTCCACTTCCCTAGAAACATACTAGAGGTTCTGGTCTTCCTCAAAGACCAATTTTAGTTCCCTAAGAGGAGGTCTCAAAGAGGCGCTTCAAAGAAGAGGTAATTTCCGTTACCAATTCTTTCACCTTTATTTCTTCTTCCACTTCTTCATCTTAGGTTTTTTCATTATGAAGTAATAACATCAGTATCACTAATATACTTATATGTTATTATAAGTATGAAACAATCCTAATTCACCATCTATCCATCCTACGGAAAACGAAATCACCGCGCGTGCGTACGTACAGAATACCGTCTCCACGCCGTGGTGTAATCTGTTTTTCCACCAACACCTTACATTGATGGGTATTATGGTGTAAAGAATAACTATACATAGTTATTATAACATCATAATGATTATGATATATTTTATATTCCACTCCAATTCAAATCAATAATTATGGAAATTATATCATCGCTTGTGCGTACGTACGGACTACGGTCTCCACGACGCGATGAGATTCAATCTCCATTTAACAATTTAAGAATGATTATAAAGTATATATAAGGAATAATAATGAAATTTATGACATGGAAAATCTAATGGATTTATGTATATATATATTTCATCTACTTACTTCCATTCAAGACAATAAGGAAAGGAAAACAGCGTTCATGCGTACGTACGGACTACCGTCTCCATGAACGGTGTGTTTCATTTCATTTATCTATCTATTATATATATATATATACATACTGAATATATATGATATATAAATAATATTTTATATTCTGGAAGTAAGTAAATCATGATATAAGTAATAATAATTTCAAGAACAAAAAGTCCAAACACCTACGATAAATGAAACAATTTTACCCAAAATGCTCTTTAACATGGAATTTACAAAAGAACGGGTAATATAAAGTCATAAGTGAACCATATATGATATCATAACAATAAATATTATTCTTTAATAAGTAAATGACATTATTTAAATCATTATACAGGAGGTTCGGACACTTACGAAGAAAATTGGATCTAAGGTAAGGGAAATATCACAATCTCATTTTTATCCGAGATTGTTTATACTTTGGTATTTACTGGGGTGTATTTTATCATCCACATCCATGTTTGCTCAATATGTAATATTTATATCTTTCTAAAATATTTTATATCAAATTTTACCCTTCTGTGAGTTTTTAGTAAAAGATATGAAAGGAATCTTTTGTTGTTTTTCGTATGAGGTACTTTTTGACTTTTCCGACAAAAGTACGAAAAATGTTTTTTTTACTTATTCGGCATGAATGGATTTTTAAAACATTATTTCCAAGAAGCTTCCTTTACAAGTTTTCAAGTTTATTTTTAATCAATTTATTTTAGTTTAAAATTATATGACATGTTAAGAAAGTAAAAGTGTTTTTTAAGTAGAAAGGATATTTTCCTCAAGAATGAAGTTCAAGTGTTTTATCAAAATTATTTTCCATCTAAGATAATAAAGGGTTCTGTTTTTATCCCTATTATTACATTGATTTGATTATGTTGTGATGGAATTATTTTTATGAATTCATTTATCGTATATGAATTGTTTTATGATGTCGTGATGTTTAAGATTCCCATTTTTATTACATGGGTTATGCAATGATGTATGGTTTATGATTTTGTGGCACACATAAGAATGGTATCACTATGAGATGGGTGGGACCTATATATCCATCCAATGAATTGGGGAAAAATTTTATATCTCATGAGATAGACATCGCTGGAATGGTAGGTTTTACCGGTTCAGTGAAACAGGACTGAAACGAGGGTGACACGGTTCAGAAAGGGACATTGTCCACTAAGATAGTCTTGGCAATGAGTCTTGACTAACAAGAAATGATTCTCTATGGTTATGTGTGTATGACACAATGTTTCATATTTTATGTTATGATTATTGGGATTTAATTTCACTACTATGATTTATCCCATGTTATGAAATTATGCTCTCTTTTGCAGGTTAAGATTTCAAAAATGTTATGTTCTTATGAATATGATGTGATTGATATTTCTTTTGTTCACCCTTACTGAGCATTTGAGCTCACCCTTTTATGTTTACTTTTCCCCATGATATAAAGAAAGGTTTTAGGTATTAAAAAAGGAAGATCTTAATGGGAGATGTTGAAGATCTTTCACCAGGATTAGAAGATTATATTCCGAGTTTCCAAAGACACTAAACTATTACGATCCTTGTGTGTGTGTGTTTGTTATGTACTAAGTATTCTGAAAATGTAATGTAATGTCAATGTACATCAATCTTCGGGTCTCTACAGTTGGTATCATAGGAAAAGGAGGTAGGAATGTATCTGATCCTTGGGAACTCTCACATGTGAGCATTGGATGAAGCATGGCTCTCCACCCAAGGGCTTCATGAGGAAATGGTTGCCACTGGGGATGGTGGTGTGTCCCGCCCAGGGGGTGTAGACACCCATGGAGTGCCCTGATAGGTATCAATTATAGTCCATTGGAAGTAATTCCAGACCGTTACAGTTGGTATCAGAGGAAAGGTTTAGTCAACCTTTGGAAACTAGGATGCGAAAGCGTTAGTGAGATCCCTAGAGATATTTCTAAGGTATGTCTAGGGATGTCCCTAAGGATAAGTATACGTATAAGATACAGTCCTAGAACTATGGTAACGATCATAGAATTTAACCTAAGATGTTAGATATTAAGGCTACTCCCCCTTTACTATGTTGTTTTCCCTAGCATGATTTTTTCTCTCACAAGATTCTTTTTGTGTTTTAGTTAATGGAGGGAACCAGAAGGAATTCAGTAAACATTGAATCCAATGGACAAATTGGTGACTATGAGAAAAACAATTGTGTAATTCCTATAGAGAAAGATCTTGTGATTATTCCAAATCAGTCATAGCGATATATTATTAACAAGGTAAAATTTATTTGTATGTCTAATTCATCAAAGAAGAGGAAGATAAACTATTATTCATGTTCACATGTTGAGGAGCATAAAGAAAGGAAGATTGAGATTTCTAAAGAAGGGAAGAAGAACCTTGAGGAATACCTCAAATGGAGGGACCGATGTTATCTGTGTGGAGAAAAGGGTCATAGAGTGACAGACTGTTATGGAGTTCAATGTATTATTTGTGGAGAACATGGGCATTACCCAACTCAATGCCCTGACCTAAAAAGTTACTTCTAAATCAAGGAAGGACTTCTTCCAGGACAATCATTTAAGTGGCTGGACTGAAGTGTTTATGTATTGGTATTCAGGAATAATGTTGTTGAGGTACTTTTATGGTGTATTGAAATATTTATGTATTGTTCTATTTTGGTCTTCAATAATTTTTAGGTACCGGTAACCATGAAAAGTGATTCAAATATTTTGGAAAGTAGATAATATGCCCATAATGAAGGGATAAGGATAAAATGAAATGTTTGATAGTATTCATGAGCTCATGATTGATATAAGGACTAAGTGATATCATTGATTGAGTATATAGAATTTTTGGATTTTGGTATGTGGAAAGAGTTAACTTTTGACAGCATTCATGTTTCCACTAAGGTTTAATTGGTATTCATTTTTCAAGAGAATACATGATTAAGGTATTCACATGAATGGAATGTGACCAACAAGACATATCTTATAATATATGGGGATCGACGATGGTATTAAATCTCTGGTAATTGTTTTCACTATATTATGAGAGTGGACTGCAGTATTATGGATAAGCCTAAAGATTTGAATGGATTATGTTGGACATAAGATAGTATTGTTTAAGGATAGAAGATTTTTGATATTATTGATGGGATGTTATAGTAATATAGTTTTAGAAAATGGACAACCTACAGGACGGGCGACAGCCCATCGTGTCGGACAAGGCCGTGGGAATCGAACCCACAACCGAAGTGCGACTGGCCTTTATCACCTACCACTGGCCTATAGGAAGTCCATGTTTAGTAGAAACTAGTTTTATTTTATTAAGCGGTATGATATATGAAGTATAAGTCCATTTTCGGAACCATATATGATTAATCTCACTAAATAATGACTTATATATATTTAATAACTTTTGCTAACCTTTTGTTTGAGACAGATGGAATGAAATGTCATACTAAGAATTCACGAATAACAAATTCAACTTCATTTATTTAAGAGATGAAGTGGAAATTGTTCAAGGCAAGAACAGCAGTGAGATTGTACCAAAATAAAGTAAGTATTTATTCTAATTCAAATTCTTCAACTTTAGGGAAATGATCTTGAAAACCAAAAATGTTGTCCTAGTGCTCTTATATCTGATTAATCAGATGGTACCTTAGATCGTCACAAATTTATGGATTTGTGATTGCTAGCTTTTCCATAGCCATGTTCTCTACCACTCTCCATCAGAACATGATGGTTAGATTTCTCTTCCATATCCATATTTTCACCTATGTGGAAATCCAGTGATTAGTTTATTTGTGTAACCGTTACGTTTCATACTTTTGTTTATAAAGATTGGTTTTCGTATTCCTTTTTACGATGTGGGTTTCGATTAAAGAAACTTTGGAATAGTAAACCATTTATAACCCCGACGAATTTCGAGGGCGAAATTCATTTTAAGGGGGGTAGAATGTAACACCGCGAGATTTTATGAAAAATATTCATTTTAATATCATTAATTTCTTGTGTTATACACTACACCAAAAGGAGCTTTCACAACAAACATATCTGACCTGGCTTGAATTACACGCAATCGCGACCTTCCACGATAGCGTGTGTTGTACGCAACACCAAGTTTCGTTAAACAACGATATGCTATTAAGATATTATTAAAACTAGCCGTTATGAATAGTAATAACCACTTTTTAAAATTTTGTAAATTTTATTTTTCAAAATGGACTTCATTTATGGATTCGGAATATCGAAATTAGCTTAGGGTGTAATTTTGGTGATTTTCGGATAACTTTCTTATTTTGATGAATAGTGTAAATTACTAAATTTTAATTAAAAAAAAACTTTTTCATTCGAAATAATTAATAGTGATAAATTATTAATTTGAGTGGTTTTAAAGTATATTTAGAATATATTTTTACAATTTAATACAATGTTGGTAATTGGATGTAATTTCACATTTAAACCAGTGATAAACAAGTGTCAATCTTTTGATAGTTATTATCTCTTAAAAACACGCCTTTTGATTTGACGACGGGAATTAATTTTTAAATTAATTAATGCAACTGATATTTTTTGAATTTGGTAAAATAGAAATCATTTTTTAGTTCATAATATCAAATATAGCTTAGGCCTAATTTTTGGTATTTTTCTGAAAACTTTCAATTTATGATGAATAGTGAAACCACAAAGTGGTAGTAAAAAAACTGAATTTTTCATAAAACTTAATTTTACCGCTTCTGTGAGTGAAATTTCAAAAATCCATGAGAAACGATTGATGTCAGTAAGAAAAATTTGATTCAATGAGGTGAAAATAATTTTTGGTGAATAGTAACTTTTTAATTTTATTTACCACGGTTAAAAGTAAATAGGGTAATTAAGGGTAAAAATGATATTATTATTACCCTAACACATGTCCTAATTCTATTGGATAAGTGTAATTAGACCAAAAACAACCTTAGGAATTAAATATGACCATTTAGGCCCACATGAATTAGATTAGGGAATTTATTATTATTTAATTCAAAGAAGAGTTAAAAGAGTTAAAATCAATGTTTATTTAATAAAACATTTTTAATATAGGGTTATACATAAGATAAATTCGACTATAAATATTCATTAGAAAGTGAAAAATATTTCCTAAATAATTGTATTTTATTTGTAATTTTTAGACATTATATAATTTAATTTATTTATGACACAACGATGATGAAGTAATTATCTTATTAATGAAATATTGACATAATTGATGTTATAAATACTCAAATAAATATAATTTCCGACTTTTTATGAATCCCAATAATTTTATAGGTTAGTATGACATGTTAGTATTGATTTAATTAACTTGGTTCTAACTAATAATTCTGTTATGAATTTCAAAAAAATCAATTACTAAATAATGTCAAAAGTGACATAAAATAGTTTTTAAAACAAATATTATATTATTAATTGTTATTTTATTCCTAAAAATATAAGGTTCGGCCAAATGACTTAGAGAATGTTATATATATTAATAATAAACAACTTGGGGTTAGTTTTTCTTCTTATAGTAAGTTTATTAACATTATAGTATAAGAACACAAGAAGACATGGTAAAAGTAAAATTATTTAACTTAATGTTAAATCTAAATGATAAGGTTAAAATACGAACCTAAACTTGTCTAAATTATATTGGATGAGAGTATTTCGACCCTACCCACCTTAGCTTCGAAATATATCAATTTGGAGCTATTTAAAACCGAACATGACTTTATAATAAAATAATAATTTTAGTTATTCCAAAGGTGCCCCTCTCCTCCCTTATAAAAGAACACCTCCTCCCTCTCTTCCTCACACAACATTGAGCCTTCATGATCGGCCAAACCCTGCCAAATTCTCTTATAAACTTCCATAGAAACATCCTAGAGGTTATGGTCTTCCTCAATGACCAATTTTAGTGCCCTAAGAGGAGGTCTCAAAGAGGCGCTTCAAAGAAGAGGCAATTTCCGTTACCAATCCTTTCACCTTTATTTCTTCTTCCACATATTCTTATTAGGTTGTTTCATTATGAAGTAATAACATCAGTATCACTAATATACTGATATGTTATTATAAGTATGAAACAATCATAATTCACCATCTATCCATCCTACAGAAAATGAAATCACCGCGCGTGCGTACGTACGGAATACCGTCTCCACGCCGTGGTGTAATCTGTTTTTCCACCAACACCTTACATGGATGGATATTATGGTGTAAAGAATAACTATACATAGTTATTATAACATCATAATGATTCTGATATATTGTATCATCCACTCCAATTCAATTCAATAATTATGGAAATGATATCATCGCTCGTGCGTACGTACGGACTATCGTCTCCACGACGCGATGAGATTCATTCTCCATGTTAACCATTTAGGAATGATTATAAAGTATATATAAGCAATAATAATGAAATATATGACATGGAAAATCTACTGTATTTATGTATATATATATTTCATCTACTTACTTCCATTCAAGACAATAAGGAAAGGAAAACAGCGTTCATGCGTACGTACGGACTACCGTCTCCGTGAACGGTGTGTTTCATTTCATTTATCTATCTATTATATATATATATATATTGAATATATATGATATATAAATCATATTGTATATTCTAGAAGTAAGTAAATCATGATATAAGTAATAATAATTTCAAGAACAACAAGTCCAAACACCTCCGATAAATGAAACAATTTTACCCAAAACGCTCTTTAACATGAAATTTACAAAAGAACAGGTAATATAAAGTCATAAGTGAACCATATATGATATAATAACAATGAATATGATTCTTTAATAAGTAAATGACATTATTTAAATCATTATACAGGAGGTTCGGACACTTACAAAGCAAATCGGACCTAAGGTAAGGGAAATATTACAATCTCATTTTTATCCGAGATTGTTTATACTTTGGTATTTACTGGGGTGTATTTTATCATCCACATCCATGTTTCCTCTATATGTAATATTTATATATTTCTAAAATATTTTATATCCAATTTTACCCTTTGGTGAGTTTTTAGTAAAAGATATGAAAGGAATCTCTTGTCGTTTTTCGTATGAGGTACTTTTTGACTTTTCCGACAAAAGTACGAAGAAAGTTTGTTTAACTTATATGGAATGAATGGATTTTTAAAACATTATTTCCAATAAGCTTACTTTACATGTTTTCTAGTTTATTTTTAATCAACTTCTTTTAGTTTAAAATTATATGACATGTTAAGAAAGGAAAAGTGTTTTTGAAGTAGAAAAGATATTTTCCTCAAGAATGAAGTTCAAGTGTTTTATCAAAATTATTTTCTATCTAAGATAATAAAGGGTAATTTTTTTATCCCTATTATTACATTGATTTGATTATGTTGTGATGGAATCATTTTTATGAATTCATTTATCGTATATGAATTGTTTTATGATGTCTTGATGTTTAAGATTTCCATTTTTATTACATGGGTTATGTAATGATGTATGGTTTATGATTTTGGGGAACACATAATAATGGTATCATTATGAGATGGGTGGGACCTATATCTCCCTCCAATTCATTGGGTAAATATTTTATATCTCATGAGATAGACATCGCTGGAATGGTAGGTTATACCGGTTCAGTGAAACGGGACTAAAATGAGGGTGACTCGGTTTAGAAAGGGTCATTGTCCACTAAGATAGTCATGGCAATGAGTCTTGACTAACAATAAATGATTCTCTATGATTATGTGTGTATGACACAATGATTCATATTTTAAGTTATGATTATTGGGATTTCATTACACTACTATGATTTATCCCATGTTATGAAATTATGCTCTCTTTTGCAGGTTAAGATTTCAAAAATGTTATGTTCTTATGAATATGATGTGATTGATATTTCTTTTTTTTACCCTTACTAAGCATTTGAGCTCACCCTTTTATGTTTAATTTTCCCCAGGATATAAATAAAGGTTTTAGGTTTTAAAAAAAAGGAAGAACTTTATGGGAGATGTTGAAGATCTTTCACCAGGATTAGAAGATTATATTCCAAGTTTCCAAAGACACTAAACTATTAAGATCCTTGTGAGTGTGTGTTTGTTATGTACTAAGTATTCTAAAAATGTAATGTAATGTCAATGTACGTTAAGCTTCGGGTCTCTTCAGTAATGCTCTCACGTATCGCGTTTTTTGACTAAATTTTTTAAAATTATTTGATTCATATATTTTCTTATTCCATGTCTAATTTCATGATTTATAAAATATATATTTTTTAGTATAATATTCTTCAATATCTCATTTATAGAAATATATTCATCTTATTGTCCCTAGTTTTATTTGATTTTTATCACACATGTGTACCCATACAAAATATTTGAGCTTTCCCCTATCTTATTTTCTGATATCTTTTGTGGATTATGATGAGTAAAAATAATGATAGTTTTAGATGTAGTATTATAAATAAAAATTCTACATAAATTTTCATAGGAATTTTTAAAAAATATCCTTATGTTTCTAATCATTAATGACACCAAAAGATTAGTTCTCAGTTTGTGTGAATATTTGTGAGATGTAATGAATAATATTATAAAAAAATTAATTGATATTATTTATTTATATTTAGTAACTAAATAGTCGACATGACACTAAACAACTAGAAATAAACTCTGATGGGATATTCATTGTATGATTAGAGTTACATTATGGTCCAACTTTAAGGATTTAAATATATTTCAATTTTAGGGTCTTTTAGGTTGGAAACCCAAATTATAGGATGATAGTAGAAAAAATAGTTAATAAAGGGAGTGATAGTTTAATAAAATTATTTCATTGTCAAAATAAAGTTACCATAGACAAAAATGAATGTTTCTATGAAAAATATATATTAGTATTGAGTTTCCCAATTCATATTATAATTTACTATGATTTTTTGGGTTACTATCATAATCAATTTGGTTTTCAAACTGGGATTGAAACAAGATAATAAAAATAATGTTGAGGATGGACTGTTTCTATAAATTCTTATTCTTCAGCTATAGTTATATATTTTTTATAATTGTTTTAAAATCCTAATATATGCCTTAAATGAGGAAAAACATTTGTTTCCAAGTCTTACATGATATAGTAAGTAAGATATCGGAGTAGAAATAATATCTTGAGTATTTTATTTCCTTTAGATACCATTATCTATTTTCGATATTATGTGATAGTTAAAATCACAAGGGAAAAATTTATTTGAGTGGGATGTGGGTAATGAACATGATTTCACTATATATCAATCTATTAAATAAATACATCATGTCAGATATATTTATCCACATGAAACTGAAAAATTAAAAATGATATGTGGAATATTAGATAAATACTATTAATAGTATTTATGAATAATAAATAATATATTAAACAAAAAGATAATAATAAATTATAAATAAAAAAAGATGATTAAGAATACTTATTATTTAAATAGTGAATTATTTCATAATAAATTATTATATTTTTTATTTTCATTTAAAATATATAATTTTGAACATTATTTTTTATTTTTTTAATATAAACAGTTTTATTTATTCATACGGAAAAAATTATATTTAGGTGAATTTTTTATGATTTTTATATTAATTGACTTTTAGGTGAATAGTAAAAAATAACTACTTTTCTTAGACCATTACTTTTTCAAAAGTATAAAAATAAAATTCATATATAGAAAATATAGGAAATATATACTTATAAAGTCATATAATTAATTTAATAATTATTTGATGAATTTTTAAAACTACTGTTAAGAATTTTCGATACATTTGTCATATTGTAATAAAAAACAATTTTTATTTAATTATATAAAAAATTATTTGTTATCAATTATATAAACTAAACCTAAAAAATGTATTACATATTTCATTACATCATGAGGATTTTTTTTAGTAATTTCAATTTCAGTTGCAGGAATGGAAATAAGATTACATGGGTTAATGTAAATTTTCGTGATAATGGTAAAACTATTAGTTTCAAATAATTTTCTTCAAAACATTGGGTAATTTCTTTCGTAATAAATTAATTTATCTCTTCGGAGTTTTTACTATAACATAATTGGTTATCTTTTTTCTAAATATATAAACACTCTTTCAATTTCAGATGAATAATATATAAAATTAAAAACCTTAAATGGTAAAAAATAATTTGTCTTGAAAACATAAATTTAATATATTAAATGTTTTTTTAAAAGATACTTTTAACTTATATATAAAATTAATTATATTATAAGGACAATAAATACTAGTTTATAGCAATAAATTTTTTATAATATTTATTTTATAACTGTAATAGTATATATATTGCATGGTTAATAAATAATTACCATGGTAAAAACCAAAATGGAAAAAAGTTCAAAACTATTGATAAATGACAGAAATTTTTTTTAATACATGTCTGAAAATAAATTTTATTGTATTTATAGAATATTTTTACCACAATATTAATAAATTCTAACATTTAATCGATTTACACTAGAATATTTCTAACAATCATTGAAAATGTGATGGGTATTTAAAAAAATCCTTACTCTTAACTTATAAGAGTATAAAAATTACAAATAAATCATATACGAATTAACAATACTTATACCTTCCAAAATGATTTCACAGATTCTTATCAACATTTTCTCCATTTTTGGGATTTTTTTTCCTTTCCAAAAGACCTAAAAATTTATTCATAAGATGTTACATAATAGAGAACATTAATATGTATAGGTAATGTTATAAAATAATATCTCACAGTAATTTTCAATCTCAACCCCCAAAAATATTTTTCAAAAAATAAAATTATTATATAAATATAAATAATCAAATGAAAAAAATTTATTATACTAGTGGAAAATCTTTTTTATGTATTCCATCACAAGAAGTTAAAATATATATATAATTATGCCTACATACAAACTACCACCTCCATGAATTATGTGTTCTATTTTAAAAAATCACATTCCATTGATGATTAAAAAAAGTTATTAAATAAAAAAAGTATCACATTAATAATATAATTAATATTATTAAATGATTATTATTTTATTTTTCACCAATATATCATTCAATTGGAAATGAATTCGTCATCTGGGGTACTTGAGGTTAATCCTCCAAAAAAGGACATATTTTTCGTATTCTCTTTACATGGATGTATTAAAAAATCATTTAATATTTATTAATAAATTTATGACACTTGGATAGTTATTTAGTGAAAATATTTTAATCTATATAATTGATATTAATAATTAATTGTCAATGTATATTAACCACATCAAATGAACATATAGAGGATCCTTTCTTATTTGAATCCATTTATTGGGAATATAAGGAACTATGTTATTTCTCTTTGAATTTATCATTAAAATGAAAGAAATAAAAATATAAAATTTTGTAAATTTTTAATATATATAAAACACATTAGGTTTTTGTCAATATACTATGGATTTTTTAAAGAAATTTACAATACCGACACAAGTATGCACCACAAGTGAAACTATTTAGTAAATAAATTTCATATGATAAAATATTTCCATATAAAATCCAAAAAATATGGAAAATGTTCATAATATTTTTATAATAAGCATAATATTATTTTTCATGAAAATACATGCACTCCCATATAAAATCATGAAATGTCTTATGGGATTTCACATCCCAATTTTACATAATTGAAAAAATATCTGTATGGACCACTCATTTCCTTTAAATAGTGTATAAATTTTCCACATATATAATTTTGGATAAATTATCATAAAATGTAATACACTGAAAATCCAGCTCAAGATTTTTTTCATGGTTTTTCAATTCAATGGATGATGATGATATACATGATTTATTAAATAATCCCTCATTCATTGAGTAATGATTTTTCTTCTAGAAAACATATCATATATATAGAGAAAATTTTAATCGATGATTTTATTATATTTTATTTTACCTTTTAATAGATATTTTCATTGAACCCCTATAAACTCAAATTCTATCTATATCATCACACCAAATATTTTATATCCATAAGAAATTTGGTTAACACAAATTTGTTTTTTTAATTATAATTTTATTCCTTGAGAATAAAACATCCAGGTTTGATATATTAATTTATTTTATATTTATTATGATATTTCCACTTTTCTATTTGGGTTAAAATTGGATTTAAATTAAATTATTCTTTCTTGATAATTTAATTCGAAAAAAATTTCATGGTTTTTGGAAAAAATATCATATCATGTTATGGGAGATTCTATCGATTTCCATGATCATTTTTCACAAAAAAAATCATTTCATTTTTATAAATTTTAATAATTATTTAATAAAGTGAACACCTTGTTTTCAATTACTAAATTTAAACAAAATTTATATTTCCATATTTTATTATATGGATTTTTAAAAATTTATGTCAATAGTTTTTAGTTTTTTTATATTGGTGAAAAATAAAATATTTAATCATACACTCGACACTTGACATTCTATTTTTAAAAACATAATGTAATTTTAGTGTTATATTAATTACAATTCTTTTTCAAATTATTTTTTTACCATTTTTAACCATAAATTATTTAAACCATTATATATTTCTCATATATCAATTATCTATGATTAATTTTTAAAAAATTAATGTATCTCTTGTTATTCTCAATCCACGTTCTTTGAAAACATTATTTATTTTAGAATGATACAATATATGAATTTTTTTATAAAATAAATGACCACTAATTTTTTTACATAAACATTTCTAAACTAAATTTCTAATGTGATATGTGGAATATTATTTTTTGATATATTTAATAAAAATTCTCAAATCTCTTAAAATTTCACTTTCATTTTCTGTTTTATCACTAAATGAATTTTCCCCTTGGATGTTATTTTTTTTAAACTCCTTATAAATTTTTTTATGAAATAATATTTTTGAGTGATTGAATTTTGTTGATAAAAAATTTAAAATCCTTAGGAAAATTTTGTAGATATATTATAGAAATTTTAAAAACCCAATTTACCTTTATAGGGGTTCTTAATTATGCAGTGATTTATTATTTTTAAGTGGAACACATATATATTGATGATTGATTGGTAGATTCCTATATCTACATCCAATAAATAGGATAATGGGTTATATATCATGAGATTCATAATTTTATTAAGGTTATGTCCCCAGCCCAAGAGGGTACATGGGTTATCATCTGATCCCAAGAGGGTTCATGGTTTATAGCTCATGCATAAGAGTTTACACATGTTACAAAACCAATCCCATGATAGTAGACCGTTATTATCTGAAGCCTAAGAGGGAACAAATATATAAACTCATTCAGTAGAGGGTATATAAGTAGTATCCTATGTTTAATAGAGTACATTGTATGTGATCTGAATCCCAGTTTGTTATTTGAATAAACTATAAATGCCTCATCCAATAGGTTATTATTACCATTAATGTTTTTATTCCATATTTCTATGTTATATGATTATTTTATGATGACATGGATTATATTTATTTTAACATGTTTCTAGAAACCTATTTCATGGTATATATTATACCATTTGACACTACAGGTCTTTCTACTTTGTATTGTAGACAATACTTATTTTTAATTTTTTTAATAATGTGTTTCTACCTTATTCATGATTCTATTATACCTATGATCTAAACCATGAATAAATGTTTTTTAGTTATATATACAATAATTTATTCAGATCGCCTATTTATTATGTCTTAAATACATTTATCTAGAAGATCAGTATAAATATTGAGAATTGTAGAGAGGGTTATAAGATGCCTATGTTGTAGAGAAATATAAAGATTATTCATAAAATAATATTATTTTATATATAATCCATGAAGACACTGCATAATGTTTTTGATATATTTTTCAATATTTATGTTATGTAAAATTTTATCTTATTTAAATATAATAAATTAAAAATTATTCATCCTACGTTATATTAATTACTATATTAAATGAATCAATTGTTAAGAGCAAAAATGGGATTGTGAGCCTTGGTACATAAATATAAACTAGATGAAATTTTTGTTATTTATTTGGAATATTGTTGTTATATTTTTAGGAATTGGATTATATTTATTCTGAAATTCCAATTATTCTGTTTAAATATTGAATAACATAATACTATTTTTTTGTAATGTTTTGAGTATAAGGTTTTGGTGTAAATTTTATCTCGCTCTATATACTCAAATGTTAGGGAAGCTATGTCCCAAAATCACATAAATTATATCACCCTAAAAATTTATGGTATTTTAATATCATAATTATCACTCAGTACATGACGGGTGGGATTAATACTTAAATCAAGTCTAGAAAGTCATGGGGGATATGGTTTGGTTGACAGTATTCTCAACAGAAACTAATATGAATAATTTAAATATATTATATTCCATGTGTGAGTTAAATTGGAAAACAAAAAGTAATAAGACCATGGATAACCCATGCTAATATCAATGTGTTATATGTTGATGGAATTATGATAGAATTAAAATTAAAATATCACTCATTGAAATAATAGTGTCTTTATAGATGACATCTTAGGATTGTGTTTCCACTATCATGTGATAATTTACAATGATTTTTTGGATATTATCATATCCACATGATTTTAATATTTATTTGGATGAAAAATCATGAAAATGATGTTATGGTCGTTATGCCACCTGAATCTCATAATGCTCATATATATAGGCATATTTAGAATAAATTGTTACATTCATAATATATGGTTCAAATGTGGGGAAATATATATTTCTTAGTCATACCAATGGTAGTATTTTTGATACGACCTTCATATTTATTTCTATATTCATGTATATGAGTTAGCGTCAAATAGCTATTTCCTATACAATTTGATAAGTAAAATTGTGTAAACTTAATTTATTTAATGGGGGTATAATATAATGAACAATGATTATACTATATGTCTCCACTTTGAATAAATCTAACATGCTTGAGAGCTTTCCCTTTACGAAACACAAAATGTAAATGATTTTTGTCATATTGGATGGATATTGTTAAGAAAACATATGAATAAGAAAACATATTTTATGTATAAATATCGAAATCCCATAAAAATTCATACAAAATAAGATTAATAACATTATATGTTTTAAAAAAGTTCGATTTTTTTCCAAAAAATATTTTTATTCAGAAATATTATTAAATCTTTATTAAAATTATAAAAAATTTTATTTATAAATTTTATTTTTTATAAAATGAATTTCATTTTTGAATTCAGAATATCAAAATCAACTTTGGATGTGTTTTTTCGAAAATAATTGATTTTTAGATAAATTATGAATAAATAACATCTTTTCTAATCTAATATGTTTATGACATTTAAATAATAAAAAATATAATTATGAACTTATGATTTATTAGTTAATATATATAAATATATATAATACAAAAAAATTATTTTAAAATATAAATCTAAATTATTAAAACCCATGTTTAATATATTTAACCCCTGATTAATATTTTAGTCAATTTTTCTTTCACGTATATTTTAAATAGTTTTCAAAATTTGTAAAAATTTTATCAAATAAATTTAATATAATATTTTATTAAAAAAATTTCAAAATAATTAATAATTTAAATATCATTTTACTTATTAAAATAAGAATACTAGTGGGATAGTTAGTAACGATAAAAATTGTAAAATTGTTTTTTCAAGGAAATGTTTAATTACCATTATGAATTTTTTATCCAAAAAATTAAATTAATAACTTCAAAAAAATGAATCTTATATAAGTATTAACAGTATATATAAATATATTTAAACCATTTAAATTCATAACCAATACTGAACAAGAATAAGAACACCTTGAGGAAAAATGAACTTTTTTATATAGATCAGTTTCGGAATTTAATAAATTTTTTATTTAACTGTTTATATTAATATTTTTTGAAATTAAATTAGATTTTATAGAGATAAGATTTAGGTTCATGAAAAAAAATTTCTTATGAAGGTTTACATTATTTTTTTATTAAAATATTAACTAATAGGTAAATATTAGTCACCAGGGTAAAAACCAAAAATAGAAATATGTAAAAATATAGTGATAAAAGATTTATATTAAGTTTAAAATAATTTTACAAAAGCATTCTAAATGTTTTATCAACCATAAATTTCACAAAATATTCTAATTTACAATGTTTAGATAAATTGGCCTTTGAATAGTGTAATTCCTTCATTGAAATTTTTTTAAGTATTTTATAAAGTCATATTTTTTTCAATTAAAAATGTAGATAAATTCCAATAATTTTTTTATAACTCTCTTTCTTTTATGGAATAATATTATTTCCACATACATTACTTTTATAAATCTAATCAAATTTTAGGGAAATAAAATATATATAGAAATTGTTAATAAAATATCAATAAAAAACGAGAAACACCTTATTTATTCATAGAAATACATTATATTAAAAGAACGTCAAACTATATATTTCTCACCATGGATTATTATATCAAAAGTGATTAAATTAAATGTGAACAAAAAATAAGGATGAAAAAAATCATAAAAACTAGGATATATTTTGTATCATTATTACACATATGGACCACCAATAAGAAAAGAGATCTTGCAATGATAAAGAATATCATTATAAGAGAAAACTTGTTTTGAGATCAAGATGAAAATTATGAAAATAAGAAGTGTAAAATAAGAAGTTGGAATGGAATTGAACATTATAATATATATATATATATATTGGAATAATATTAGAAAATTATTTCTATAGACATTAGATATTTGCTCATTAAAAATATAGTCTTTGAGAATATATCAATTACATATAGATGTATCCAATAGAAATATTAATGTTGTATAATTATAGTAGTAAATTTAGATCAAGATAACATACAATGAAATAAAAAAATAGTAATAAATTATCTTAAATATAAGTGAATCATGTATTTATACTGATATCATTTTTTTATAATATTATAATATTATTATAAATTGTCTAATTTTGTTTATTAATTAAATTGGAGTAGAAAAACATAAAATTTGAATATAAATAAATAATTTTAAATATATTTTTTAATGGGAGGATTGTTAAGAGATGATATATTTTTGAAAGAAATATTTACTAAATGTTTTATTTTTTATCTAAATAAATTAAAATTTCCAATTACTAAATAATATTATAAATAAAATAATTTATTAAAAAATTATATACGTATATTAAAATTGTATAATATTAAGAACACTTCAATTTTAAAAGTTTCAATTTTCAATAAATGTAGGCTTCCGTGATATTTTTTATTTTCATTTAAGATGTAAATTTATAAATTTTTTAACATGAATTTGGTAAAATGTACATTAATTTTTCAATTAGAATAAAAAATTAGTATATGATAATTTATTATTAATATAATAAATTATTTTAGTTTTTGTTGAATTTTCAAAAATATAATTTTTACCTAAATTGATAATTTTGTGACATTAAAATCATGAATTAAAGTTGTATAAATCATTTTTATTACTCAATTATGTATTTTATAATTAAAATTATAAATTTAAAAAATGCTATTAGAAAATTTAGAAAAAAATATTAACAATTTAAAGAGTTAATTAATTTTTTTCAATAAAAATCAATTTGTTGTTTAATATTAATTAAGAATTATTTTTGTAATATTCGGGTTCATATTTCATTAAATGATACCAAAATATTATATTTATTATAGTAAACCAATTTATATCATTTAAATATTATAGATTGATACTTTTCCTTTGGCACATAATTATTAAGCTTAAAAATATTCCTCTATAAAAGGGTTTTACGTTCTACATATAATAATATGTTTAAAATGATTTTTATTGTAAAATATAATATTGATTTGGTATATGGATTTTATATTTTGAATAATTACGTAAAAATTGTGTACTAATAGAAAATTATTATTTATGAATTTAATTTAATTTAATAATTTAATAATTAGTTCTATGTAAAAATCCGAAAACATTATAGTAAAAACTAGAAGACTAATGCACTTAGAATAATATTTATAATATTGTGAAAATGAATTTATGAGTTATTATTAATCATATATAATACATAAATACATTATTTGAAATTTTCATAGAACATTTACTTATTTAACTTGTCATCCCATGATATTAAGTAGTTATAATTTAATAGGTGACATTCTCACAACTAATAATAGCGGTCTCTCACCACCACTTAAATGCCACCCAAAAATATTAGTTTCCTCCTGAAAATATACCATTTTATAAATATTATAAAGTTATAGTCTTTTAACTTAAGATTGTATTCAGTTTTTATTGTCCTAAGACCACAATTTCTATTGAGTCATCAATTACAGTTCCCATGACCTAATCATGTGTATTTTTTCTCACCACTTATCTTTTGATTCATTTTATATATATAATTGAGGAATTCATTAATTATTATATAATTATTTATGTAATACATAAATTTAGTATTCTATGGTAAAAAACATTTAACAACCTTATCCTCATCTAAAAAATATAAACGAGCATATATGTATTTTAAAGGTGACCACCTTCATAAAGTGACAACATTTTTTCAACTAATGCTTCTATTCACATATTATAATTGTGAAATAAAAAATAAATATTAAATATAAAATATAATAATGATAAAAATTAGAAAAATTATAATCCACTTTCTCTCTATGTCTTTTATTATTTAAGTAAGGATAATGTTAATCTTGTTTTATGAGGGTTATTTCCCCTACAATGTAATGTAGCTTGTTTTCCAATTAGATTCTATATTATTTATTAAAATGTATTCACATATTATTAAGAACCTATGTGTATATAATTATTATAAAAATTAATTTAACATTAGGATATTATGGAAAAAATAAACCACTTCATAATCATAATCACTCATTAATTATGATAAGTTCATGTCTGGTAATGTTTAACCTACTACATGGAATGTGCTATAAAATTATATAATAGTTATCGATAAGAACATAATTAATGATCATATATGATTTATATATATATATATAATGATGTTATTTTGGTTCTATATTAGTGATATATATTTTATACTCAATAATCATGACACCACAACATTTTGGTTAACAATTATGAAAACATTATTTTCCCCATTTCCTCCTAAACAAACAATATCCAAAATTGAAAAATAATTAAATTATAAAATTATAAATCATTAAAACCAAATTTTATAGTACATTTTATGATATGAGAGAGACTATAATTGGGAGAATAACTATGAAAAATGCACAATTATGGAACTTAGTCAAAAAAATTATGTCTAGTCAAACATGATATTGAAAATCAGTAACAAATAATTAATATAAATGTGAAGAATTACAACAAAATAAACCTACAAATGTTTTTCGATATGAATATTTATTTTAAAATAGTTTATTATTATAGTTTTTTTAATATAATATGTTTAATCACTTTTCTAAAAGTTAGACCATAGGGTAAGGGGTACATTTTTTGAAATTTAATTTTATAAGACATAATTGTTTTTTGTCGCCATGAAATATTTAAAATTTATTTATTACATCCTAATGAAATAATTTTATCATATTCGGATGTTTTTATGAATAATTTCATCCTTTTCATTAAATGGTTCCTAATTCAAATGATATTAAATTTAAAATTTTTTATTTGTCTCTAATTTCAGTTCTTCAAAAGATGTTTGATATTTATTAAAGAAATCATTTTTATGATATAATAAACACCCTATTTAATTTTTTTATGATGAATAAAATTAATTTCATCATATTTTAATTTTCATTTCATAGTTACCCTCATATTTTGGCTTAATTCCAATAATACCATCAATGAATGGTTTTCTTTTCCAATCAAGATTTCAATCCAGGATTGTTTTTGAAAAATAATACATATGGTAATTTTTTATTCCTTTCAATTATAAAAATCCATGTCATTTTATTATCATTTTATTTTTTTTCATTTACACAACTTATTATTATTTTGTTATTCCATATTGGCTCATTATTTACTCATTGTGTGGAAATACACACAATGAATTCTTCTGAGTATAGAACCACATTTTTAACAATGTCCAAATCCATAAGATGATTGAGTAAATATCTTTATCTATAACTCTATAATTTATTAAGGTATTTTTATGTGTCTTATTATAATTTAATAGTTTTAATAGAAAATTTAAATGTTTTAGCTATGATGATTTTTTATTAAATTTTGCAATTCAATTATTTTTATCATCATTCTTGTGATCAAATAATTCTAGTACATTTTCCATCTCAAATAAACCAATATATAATTTTTTTATTGTTTGTGAAAAAAACTATTTTTCTCTTATATTATATAAATTTATTTAAATTTTATTTTAAAAGACCATGAATATTTTTTATTTCTGAATATATTGTTGTAAAACACCTAAAAATATTTTTTTCCCAAGTCAATTTTCTATAAAATATCTTATTAATAATCAAGGATATTTTTTCAAATGTTACAATAAATATTCTTTCTCGAAAAGGACTATGCAATGCTATTTTCAATCAAATATATTAACCATAAATTACATTTTCAACCAATGAAATCCATTGCGATGAGTCATAACTTTTCATGTAATGTCGCAGAATTTCCATTTAATTTTTTTAATATATGGAAATTTTATAAATCCACGAAATTTGATGGTGTGCGATTCTGAGGCCTGGAGTGCCTGGAATGATCCGTTTAAGTTTTATTAAGCTTGTGTTAACGCGCATAATATGTTTTCCTGAAAAATTGGAATAACTGTTAAAGGGTTTCTCGATTCAGAAATCCAAGGGCACCATTGCACTCAGGATGGCGGGTTTACCCAAAGCGCAACATAATATTAGTCGACACATGCATCTAATGAGAAAACACCAAATGGAATAATCGTAAATAAAATAATTAAATAAATTATTTATTTTTAAAATTCTTATAACTAAAAAATGGTAACATGGATTAACAATCATAGACACCCGATGAACTCGTGAAGGAAATATTTATTTAGGCAGATACTAATTTTTTCCGGCATGATCCAATAGAAAAAGGTATCTTTTTCCCGTAAATAAAATAATTAAGTGACAATTATTTTATTGTAAAATTCATAACTACTATATAGTAACTCAAATTAATAATCTGAGAGTATCATTGTGTTCGTTGGGGTGTTTTTCACCTAGGAAGTGCCTAACCTCAACCAGCATTGGTCAAGGGTGACTGATAATAATTTTCAAAACATTTTTTCGAGTACGTTAAGTAAATAGGCATGTGGAATTTTGTAACTTTTGATCCAGTTCTCTTAATTGAAATCTGAGGGCACCGTTGGACTCGCAGCACCGGTATTCTCTCAAGAAGACCTTCACATCGATGATAGTGATTCGAGAACAAAAGATACTTTTTGGGGTTTTTAGAGTTCGAATTAAATAAAAATAAAGTGTGTGGATTTATCTTTATTTTACGGTTAAAGTCTCCTCATGGATGTTGAAGGTGGGACCACCACAACGTAACCTCCCATGTGAGGTTATGGTGGTGGGGACCACTCGATCCTAACCTCCTAGAAAGTGTTATGATGTGAGGAGCACATAAGGATAAACTCCCCTCTTAATGGGGGGAGAGGACAACCTCTCAACTCTCCCTCATTGATGAGGGAGAGCCTCTTCACCTCCCCTAATTAATTCCTTGTGCCCCGGTTCGACCAAGGCGCCGCGAGGGAGGCCGCGGGCTAGGCAGGGAGGCCAGCGTGTCCAGGGTGCTGGGCTAGCCAGCAAGCGGTCCTGTGGGCGGCTGGGCAGGACGGCAGGCGGCCAGGCAGGCCAGCGGGTGGGCCGGCGAGCGGTCGGGTGGCGGCGCAGCCAATGTGGGCCAGCGGGTTCGGCCAGGGCGCACGTGAGGCATGGGCGGTCGGGAGGCCAAAAGGCAAAGAAGCCAGGCTGGCATGGTTCGACACGGGCTCAGACAGTCACGGGCCAGTGGGGCTGCAGTTGGGGTGGCTCTACCAATTCGGCTGGTGGACGGCATGGCCAGGGCGGCTTGACCGGAGGGCCGCAGTTTGGCCCAGAACATCGGAGCATCGTGGGTGTAGCATGGTTTGTGGAGGCCGTGGGTTTCACGTCCTTTGTAGTTGCTACCTTCGTCATTATTTTGCCTCATCACCATGTTGAAGATTGTCAAAAACAAGAACAACAGAGGGGTTGTGCCATTTTGGTTTGGAACACACTCTCCACTTTTAGGGTGGAATCAATTGGCTCATCAAGAAGTAAGAAGATGAAAAACCAATCACCCGTAAATAATTTCTTTCCATACATTGAATAAGATTCAAGGAAAGCATCAGCATATAAAAACCCCATTCCTTTTATTTTCCGTCATCAACGTTTAAGTCGCAGGAAGAAGACGAAGGAGTTCATGGTTCGTCGCGTCCACCACGCGCTTTCAGTTCTGTGATGCATCGGCTCATTGACGATGATGCGGAATTCGGTCATCAAATACATCTCACAACGGATTATGCTTCGAGGAAGAATTCAAAGATGGATGGTGTTCTTTGTTCTTTGTTTTTTTGGGAGATAGGGTTCTTCATTGGGAGATTTCTCCCAAATCCTCCTCTCCAATCTTCCCCCAAATGAAAATAGCATCAAAACAATAGATTGTAATATCCTGTTAATTTGTTGGCACAATATTCAAATTGGTCTAATTAATTAATCAGGATCCCCTTAATTAATTCAAGGGTTTGTACCAACGAATTAATTCGGGGAGGTGAAGAGGCTCTCCCTCATTAATGAGGGAGGTTAAGGTGTGGTGGTCCCACCTTCATGTTCCATGAGGAGAGTTTAACCATCAAATAAAAATAAATCCACACACTTTATTTTTATTTAATTCAAACTCTAATTCCACCAAAAACTATCTTTTATTATCAACTCAATATCGATTAATTGAAGGTATCCTTATTTGAATACCCGCACTGTGAGTTTAACGGTGTGCTTAGATTTCAATTCTGAGCACCGGTTCAAATGTTAAAAAACGCCACTCGCGCGTTTACAGAACGTACCCCAAAAAAGTCTGGAAAATTATTTTCGGTCACCCTCGACCAACGTCGGCCAAGGTTAGGCTCTGCCTAGGTGAAACACACCCCAACAAACTCAATGGTACTCTCATATTTTTAATTCATGTTACCATTTAGAAGTTTTGAATTTTACAATAAAATAATTGTCACTTAATTATTTTATTTGCGGGAAAAAACTAACTTCTTCATGTGTCTCGTACCGGCCAATGTTAGTGTCTCCTTAAATAAAGAATTCCCTCATGAGTTCAGCGGTGGTCTCACATATTTAATCCATGTTACCTTTTGTGAGTTATAAGCATTTGAAAAATAAAATAATTTAAATAATTATTTTAGTTACGATAATGCCATTTTTGGGTTTTCTCACACGAGGACCGCGCTGAAAAATAATAAGTTGCACTTAGGGTAAACCAACCATCTTCATCACAATGGTACACATGGATTTCTGATCCAAGTAACTGTTTAAGAGTTATTCCACTTTTTCAGGAAATCCGCTTACGCACGTTATCTTAAGCTTAACAAAACACCGTCGGATCATTCCTGTCACTCCGGGCCTCATAATCGCACGCCGTCAAGTTTTCAAGACATGTAAAATTCCCATATATTTAGAAAAAATACATGGAAATTCATGGTATTTAATTTATCCCCACTTCATGGATATATGTCCCCATAATCCAAACCCTCAAACTATGAAAACAAATGGTAGTATTGTGCATTAATATGAGCCTTACGCTCCCATGTGCTCTCCTGGAGGTTCCTGTGCTGTCAACGAACACGAAACAGAGGTATCAAAAATCCAAGAAGGACACTCTCTTGTCAATCCTCAATCTATATTGGATCCTTCATAAAGGTCACCCATTCATCTATGTCCAATTCTTCGTGGTTGATAATGTATGAAGGGTCGTTCACGTATCTCCTTAGCTGGGATATGTGGAAGACGTTGTGCAACTGGTGCAACTAAGGTGGAAGAGTTAAGAGGTAAGACACCTCAAAACCTCTATTGAGGACCTAAAAAGGAGTGATGAACCTCGGAGATAACTTTCCACCTTGGCCAAATCTCTGCAAAACCTCGTCAAGGTGAGACCCATAGAAAGACGTCGTCACCATCCTCAAACTCTAGAGGTCTCCGTCTCCTGTAAGCATATGACTTATGCCTACTCTATGTCATCTTTTTCTAATCCAGGATGATCTGTTCTTTATCTATGGTAGCTCATACTATATTTGGTCCCACAAGTGATGAATCCCCTATGTCAGTCTAACAGAAAGGTGATCTACAAGGTCTCCCATAAAACACCTTGAAAGTTGTCATCCTAATGGAGGAGAGATAGCTGTTTTTTAATGAAAACTTCAACATGGGTAATTGATCCTCCCAGGTACGACTGAAGTCAAGGATACAAGAACACAACATATCCTCGAGGGTCTGAATTGTCTGCTCAGTCTAACCATCCATCTGATGATGGAAGGTGGTTCTCAGGCGAAGCTATGTTCTGGATGCCGTTGGAAACCCCTTACATATTTGGGAAGTAAAACATCTATCACGATCATAGAAAATTGTCAAAGGAACTCCATGCAGATGCAAAATCATTTGCACATAGAGGCATCCCATGCTCTCCATTGAACCCTGCTCAATGATCAGTATGAATTGGGACAACTTATTGAGTCGGTTGACGATCACCAAAATTGAGTCATGAACCCTGGATGTAGGTGGAATTTATGTCACGATGCCCATGGATATCTCAACACACATCTACTCCGGGACCTCTAAAGGAAGAACCAAGTCCATTGGTACCTGATGCTCCGACTTCACTTGCGGACAATTGAGGCATATACAGATAAACTCTACAACTGCTTTCGTCATTTCCGACCACTAGTGCTGTCATCAGAGGTTTTGGTACATCTTAGAAACTCCTGGATGTACTGATAGAGGGGACGTGTGGAACTCCTTCAACACTTCTTATTGAAGTGTCACGGGTACCATGGTACATCCTCTGATTTTGATGAAATTATCTCCACCTTCAAAAAATTCATCAGGTGCCTGTCCTGCGGATATCTGAGCACGTCGTGTCTCACAGTCAGCGTCCAAAAGCTGCGCTTCCCAGAATTTCTAAAGAAGTGGGGGAGTGACTGTAAGAGACTGAAAATATTCTTATCCTTCTCAATCCACAAAGGATATCAGCAATGTGGCTAGCTGATCTGTCAACTAACTCAACAAATGCAGGCCAGACCTCCTACTGAGTGCGTCTGCTACTATGTTCCTCTTCCCAAGAGTATAGACTATATCAAAGTCAAATTCTTCTACAACGAGGATGAGGTTGGATGACTCACGAGTGATTGGTTGCACCCTCTTACGCATGAGATTATCCTATGCTTCTTGGGATTCCTATTTCACTGACCATGGAACACCCCATTCCAACGTTGTCGATAAACCACAACCTCTTTTCCTAATAAAATTAATCTGAGTGTGAACTATGGATGTCAATTCCAAAACCAAAATAATTTCTTAATGCCTCTATGTTTCCACCAAGAGGATCCAACCGAAACTCTCACCTCAAATATCATATCACATCATCGGTGTAAGTGTGATTATCGAGTCTCCTCCCAAATGTATCTCAAGACGTGAAGTTCATGTCAATGGTTTAACCCGAAACTCTAGGTCCTGGACAAGATTCATGGAAGGAAAGAATGATTGGTACCTATCTTTATTTAAATGGAAGCTAGTAGTAGACATACACCGTACCTCGAATCATTCCTAGAGACCATGGTTCGCATTCCATGACAGCTTGTAACACATCTCTTCCCGTTTCCTCCAACTCTCTGAGTTTGGCATGGTCCACAAAAAGGTGGTTGTTGTAACATGTCTAAAAGTGCACCACCACATGATACTCTCCAAGCTATGCTTCCACATCCACATCCCTATAGATTCATCTATCCCTAACACATTTTGCATGCCCATGTCTCTTAGACTGGCACCAGATCTCTACAATCCAACTACTATCATTCACTAGCTATATCTGTTCATCCAAAGAACATTCAACTAGAAAGGTTCCCTATATAACCCTATCATAAGTAGGAATGCATAAAAAAATAGTGTTGGCTCAGATATCCTTTAAACACACCTCTCTCATATGATTGAGCCTTAAAGCACTGATCGCATTGTATTCATCGAGTACAAGGAATGATCGTTACATCTCGATGAACACTCAACTACTGACATGTCATCCTTATGAAGCTGTAGAAGTTCTAGAGAACTCTCAACCACCTAATCGAGCCAGTCCGCAACTGCCTATGAGTCAGGATCACCTCGGAACATAAGGGGTATCTGATGTTGAATCACGTGTAAGTAAATATGTTTAATTGTGTCTTCTACCAGTACCGCCGGCTATAACTGCAGACCAATGGGTAGTCATATAGGTGGACCACTACCTGATGGTAATATATCGGGAAAGGTTCCATGTAAAGAAGCCTCATAACTAAGTGGACCATCCTCATGGTCACTGAAAAAAAATAATAGTAGCTAAGATCACCGTCTACTCTACTAGTGTCTCAACTAGACAGGAAACACTAGTTACCACCTCCATCCAGCCCTTAGCTACATGGGAAATTGTCTCACCTCGAAACCTCAAAGGCCTCTACTGCTGGAACTCGTGAAAAGCGCTCAGTCGGCCGGCATAGTTCCCCAGTGTGGATGGTGGTATTTTCTTCCCAAAAGGTGGTGGTTTTGCTGGTACATCACTTGAATATGCCAACATAGTAAGAGGGCCCTACACAGGTGCCTCATCGCTCAGTGAGCTATCAGTGCAAACAACACTCGGAACTCTAACTGGCTATCTGCGTGGAGACATCCTAAAATAAACATATGTGACACTGTCAAAGATTACACCTGATGAGCTAACCTGGTAGATTTGAATTATAGATAACTTTTTAAAATAATCACGCAATCAGTTTTTTCGTGTATTGAGTCAAAAATCAATAGTCAGTGTCCCGATGTATGCATACGCCAGCCACCGCATCAACACTGTACTATCTGAACTGAAAACCACACTCAGTACCCTTAACAATATTCCTTCACAGAAACGAAAAATCAAAGTCATACGTTCTGTGGTAGAACCGACATCCTTGGATACTAAATGTAACATCTGGGCCCTGGTGACAGTATAGACACCCCGCCATAACATGGCTTTCGGGCCCCAGCCCGCCAGGTACCCTAGTTCCCCCGTAGACACGTTATCCCCACCATGGGGCCCACCCACGTGCCTGAATGGGTCATCTAACTAATGAAAGTCCCCACCATCCAACACATTTCCTTTCAAATGTGCTTTGACCTCACACACACACACCCTATGAAACATTCCAAAATGACAACCATCCTGATCACAACTCCATTACAAGCACACTTAATTGTGGAGTTCTAATTAGTTAGGCTAGTGAATAAGAAGATTCACCTTGGTGAGATGAGTCATATTATTTAGTCAGTTAACCCTTTATGATTCGAGGGTGTTACAATCACCCCCGTTTAGAGCACAACATCCTCGTTGTGGGCCCCGCATCTCAACCTAGTCAGTGCACCGCACTTAAGGCTGGGTACCACCTTTGATACCATTTTTTCATGACCCGTCCCCCAGGGGCAATGCTGTGACTACCCCAAGCCCGACTTCCATAGTCTATGGGCTGGCGACAAGCACCAAAGGCATAAATCCATAATATGGGGATCCATTTTGCTTTAAAACATGAAAACAAACACAACAGGCTGGCCCACCCAATGGGTCGGGCCAGAACCAACTGGTCGGACCAGGTCGACTCAGACCAGTTCGGACTGGACCCGGGCCAACTAATGACCCTTTACATTCTTTGGCTTTATCTTTGGCACCAGACAATCATTTGACGACCCGTCAGCAGGAGTAGTTTTCTTGGAATGCGACATTCCCTTTTAGTATACCCCACTAGAGTTCGAGGTATAGTTGAGATGCAGTCAGGTTGGATTGTACACAAATCTAACTAGGGTCCTGGGATAAAAAGACTAATAACTCACAGACTGGGCATCTAATTGACGCTCCTTCTATTGCATTGAGACCTCTATGAAAAGGGAGACCTATGAAAATATTCAACGTGGGACTTCGAGATAGTTGTAGTATCGAACTGTAGCTCGTGGAGTAGATCCTCCCAGAGATGAGCAAGAATATTGTGGAGATATTAAAGCAATTTTGGGTTTACCCTCCGACGGGGTTGGGCAGTGGGTAACACATTGATCTTAGGGATTACCCTCTAGGTGGGTAGGGTAGTGGTTACCCATTGACCTTTATATTTTACCCTCCTAATAGGAAAGGCATTGGGTTACCCAACAACATTTTAGGGTTTACCCTCCATATGTGCAAGGAAGTGGGTTACCCACTGATCATAGGGATTACCCTCCATCTGGGCTGGGCAATGGGTTAACCGAAGACCTCTTGGGGTTTTCCCCACTAGTTGGGCGGGGTACTAGTTTACAGATTGACATTAGGGTTTACCCGTCAGTTGGGGGGGTATTGGGTTACATGATGACCTCTTAGGGATTACCATCCAGCTAGGTAGGGTAGTGTGTTACCTGATGACCTTTTAGGGTTTACCCTCCAGCTGGGCTGGGTAGTGGGTTACCCGACTACTTCTTCAGACTCAGCCATTTTTATGTGGCTATTCAAGGAATCTTCTCTATGAATACCATAGAAATATCCTTGGTTATATAGTGGGCTTGTTTTACTTGATAAAGGAGGAGTTCTCCAGTAGCCTAGGTTTCGACAATGTGACTGGGGATGTTATTTGATACTATCCCGAGAATAAAATCCTGTTTGAGCTGAGTCAGTAACTTTTCTTATTTACCTCATGATTGATATGGATAACTTGATATCATAGGTATACATATGGGCATATACCTAAGTGGGTATATCTGTTTATTTCATAATTTTTGGATTATCCTTGTTGGATTTACTGAGACCTTGAGGGTATGAGGGTCCCTACTGAGTATCATTATACGCACCCATGCACGGGCATTACCCCCACCTCATGGTGTTGGTTGCAGATGACAGACAACACTGACTGATCATTAGAGTACATGGAATAGATGGTACCCGGAAGTAGCCCATATGATGTGTTGGTACGTGGAGGTGGCCGATGGACGTGGAGTGCTGAGGAGGATATCTGTACCTACCCTTCAGGTAGGATTTGTGGTGGATGATCCAAGGCCTACTCTTCACCTTTCAACTATTTTTCCCTTTTCAGTTGTACTTTTTTTATGTTTTACATGTATTTTCCTATTGGGCTTGTATTCCATCGCATCAACATTCAGCACTCTTGTATACAGTTTTACTTAGTGTTTTTCTTCCTACTCGTACTCTGTTGTGTGTGTTTTCATGTTTTAAAGGAAATTCCATCCCAATTTAGGGATTTACGCCTTTGGTGCTAGTCGCTAGCCCATGGCCTATGGATGGTAGGCTTGGCGTGGTCATGAAAGAGACCCCAGGGGACGGGTCATGAAATTCCCACCATTGCATTTTAATTTTGAACACACTATTTTCCATTCGATTTGTTGATGGGCATTCTACAAGATGTAATACATCGACTGAATTTGTAAATTATTATATTAATTTTAATAAATTTATCCATATGAAGTAAATATCATTTTCATTATTTTTAGGATTGAAGAGTATTTACCTAGAATTGTACTGAATATCTTTACATACTATTTTTCAATGATTTTATCATGTAAAGAAAATTTATATAATTATAAATCTATAATTTATGTAATTCCATTTGAAAAGGATAAAAAATATATTTTATTTGAATCATTTTTATAATATGTTGAATGATTGTTCTTGTGTGGCCTTCATATATATGAATAATGATGGTTTGTTTCCCATATTATCTTAAAATTAATTCGATAATGATTTATATATAAAGAAAAAGGTATCCACAATTATTTATTAGTTACGTGTATATGTTGTCAATAATGATGTGTCTTATTAAGGTAATGATCCCTCTAATATTGTTTATGTCACATTTTAATGGTATCATGATTATAAACTATCATGGATAAGGATTAATGGCTATAGTTTAACAATTTTCTATGTATTCCTTATATAAATGATATAAGACATTTCCATGAAGTATTTTTTTGATATGAAATGAACAATTCAATGATTTAATTATGATTGTTTGGGTATATCCTTTTTATGTATCATAATTATAACTCTATTATCATTTTATGTTCAATTATGATCTGTGATTGTGATCACTACTATTTACATTTACTAAGAATTTTATATGAACCCCTTCTAATGATTCCAAAACATATGTTATGAAGATGACTATTGTCAATGAGAAGATTTGAAACAGTCTAATGTGGCAAAATTGTAGAGAAATTTTCAGATGTTTTGTAAAATAAATCTTCTTACATACCTAGTCCTCAAACTTAATAAAATTATAAATCATCGGATTATGATATTATTATATTGCGTGAGTTGTTTATATTTTTTAAATTTTTTCAATACAATTAACTTTATATTTGGTCTCAATAGATTCTAATATAGAAGGGTTTCATCACTTTTTGTTTTTTGTTTTAGTTCTTTGTTGTTAGGATTAGATATCTTTTTTCAAATCCTTGATTTAACATCTAAATATATCATAACATCCAAAATATTTTGGTATATTATTGATTTTTTATTTATCTTATATATTAATACCCTATCCAAATAAATGATAGTGGATCTAACCATATAATACATGAACCTAGGGTTGATCACCCTAAAAATGATGGTTGAGTATCAAATCAATATTTACGTTGTTGAATGTAGAGTGGGCCTATGTCTACACAATTATATAGTGACTCAAATTGGAACTGAATTGGATAATGACATTCTCCTTATGATAAATTACAAATATTGTATATTAATTAATTATGTTAATTAATAATTGAAAAAATAACCTAATGAAATAAATATTGAACTGAGGTTGATTTTAAAAAAACTAAATTTAAATTAAATAATTATTCAGGGTAATTCATTTTGAGTAATTATCATAAAATAATTAAATTGTGGATTTTATTACTCATTTTAAATCATTATGTTTTTAGAGATGGATGTATCTTGTTGAAAGGAAGTAAATAATGAGTACCACATAGAATGTATTGATTTTTCATGTGATAAACAAAAAGAGATAAGAAATGAAGGGAGAAATATTTTCATTATTCCATACCATCTATTAATAGTTCGGATTAACAAGATGAAAATAGTGAAATTACAAAAGGAACTGAAAATAAAATAAGGACGAAATATCATGGATGTTTTGGTAACTATGATGATAATGGGAAGAGTTTATGATGAATTTGACTTTCTACAACTTTAGAAATAAAATAACCACATAGTAATTATGTGGCCCCATAATATGTCTACACCCATGACACACATAAAAATGCGTGTTTGGCCTTCTACTAGCCAATTGAACACCATGGGCTTGAGAGGCCCCACTATGTGTAGTCCCAGATCAAAGACAACAGTGGGTGAAACCAAGGAAGTGGGAAGATCATAAATCAAAATTGTGGAAAACATGAGTGGATGATAAAATATGTGTACTTCAAAAAATTTATCCCCCTTTAGTTATACTACCACCAATACCTAAAACTAAACAAATAAAACTCCACAACCAATCTACGGATGGCCACCTTGAAGATCATGCTATAGAGAAGGTCCCAGAACCTGAGAAATATCATGAGGCCAGCCTCAACCTGCTTTATCTCTAATCTATAAAACCTAATATTTTTCCCAATAATGTTGAAATGGTCTCACAAAAACTAAAAATCTGGTTGGCACTGAGCATATCAATCTATACGAAACTAATCTCAAAGAAATCATAGGTACTATTTATAGAAATTTATAAAAACACCAATGAAAAAACATATTAGAATTATATATCCTGGAATAAAATGGGGTCCACTGTCATCAAATGCTAGGAAGGGAAGCTGGTGAAGTCGTCTCCCAGCAAGTACAAACCTTTATGTTTATGGTGACCAAGACCCACCACTGATAACTCTACTCATTGTGGAACCCTGTTACATACCCAAACATCAAAAACCATTTTCTTTGTGTATCATCTAGATCCCCAATAACTTCTTTTGAACCACAAAATTGAGTAGAGATTTAAAAAACGCAACTTCAAGCTTTATAGAAGGGTGGAGAACATCTTCATCACATCTTGAATGAGGCTCCACATCTATAAAAAGATCTGAAATAATTAATACCCTTGAACATGATCCCCATGTACTACAATTACATTCTCCTAAACTAATTAGATAGAAGATCTTTCCTCTTCACTATATACATGATGGATGAATTGAAATCAAAGAAATCTAATTCTAAAAGTAGACCCAAGAAAAAAATGCATACTTTTTCACATAGAGATACATTATCCACCGCTGCTTTATTACTACCTGCATATGAATACCTTCTAATGGGACCCAGTATCCCAACGAGGACTAGATCCAACTAAATATGATCTCAAGATCATTCATCTAGCTCTATTTCTCCACATCTGAAACACTGCCCTTGTAATTATATAAGGAATGCTACTAAAATGTGTTCTACATATTCTTATATAGTTTATCCTCCTCAACCAGATAATCTTGTAGATCCTCTACTACATTAACCACTTGAAGATGATGTCTATAATGATTAAATATAATATGTAAAAAATACATCTAAATCCAAGCTAGTAGGTAATTTTACCAAAATTAATTAAATTCCATTTACATTATTCATCTTATAATTCATAATTATCCCAAATCAAACCTTTACAAAAGTCATAATTTTTCATGTACCTATCCTCAATTTCTACCCTACAAATAATTACATCTATCTTGGTCATTAAATATGATTAGAGTCCATGTAGTGGATCCTGTGGGACCCAAAAATCCATTCTTATAACTGATATCCTTGGACTATGTGATTCAACAAGGTCATTTGGCTTTATTTCCATTAAAATTTATGAAATCCTCGTTGCACCTAACTGAAAAATCTATAATATCTATCCGCCATTAACCTATAATATCACTCTATCATGACCCCCAACCTCCAATGATACCATAATGATGGGTGTGATATTATTACCCATGGGTCCTTCCTCTAGTAGGCCCCGAGTTAGAGAAGCGGAATGAATATAAAAAATTATCATGATATGGGATACAATACCATCTATAATAATATGTGGTTAGTAGCTAAGATAAATCATCCAAAAAAACTCCATAATATCATATAGAATGAAACCCAAAACATCCCAAATGCATTTATAAATGCAACTGGTATAAGGAAAAGTCTCTAAAATTTATTACCCATATGAAAAAAATATGGAGTGACACAATAACTATCCAAAACCTGAATATAGTAATGGCTAACATGATCCACATAATCCCCTTTAGAGGATAAAAGACTTTTTATATACATTTTGTGACAAATTAATTATATCCTTTTGGAATATCAATTTCTCTCTGGCACATGTGAAAGTAGCATACTAATGCACCAATGATAAAACAATAAAACTAACACCACCTAAATAGGTCAAATTTTCATACCATACCCACTAATTCATGCACACTAAGTAATTCAATCCATGTATAATAAAAATATAATAACCATATTGATAAAGGGTACACACATGGGATTACAATGGATTTTCAACTGTTACATCCCAATTTAATATGTTCGAGAACTACCATATAATTCAAATATAATATTTTAATCCACCACAAACATAGACAAATAACATTACACCAATTGAAAACATGTCCATTGAATATATAAAACTACTAAACCAGAGTAGATGGTTATCATTAACATGAAGGACATATCCTTTTCCCTACTGCTACCATCCATAAAACCAAACATAATCCTCCCCATAAAATAGTTATATCATATCTCACTGAAAGAAACCTAGGAGATCACATAGTATAATAACGGACAAGTAGACATCACAATATATGAATATGTTTCTTCCTGTAAGAATGATATGGAATGACCGGGTAGCCAACCATCCATCCACATCACAAGGATGTTATGAAAACACCCCTGTGTAAATATTTAAGTGTCAACACCTTATGATCGACAACTTTGGTGTGTATATAGAAATGAAAAGAACTATACTAGTACAGATATGTGATACAAAAATAATCCCAACCTATGGGGTCACAAAAAACACCAACCAATTTTCAAGACATCCAATTACACTAAAATATCTAAATTCATATAACAACACAAACCAAAAACCACATACCACATAGCTGACCGAGTCCACTATCTTTCCCATTTATATCTTTATATATCAACAACCACATTTAATGACATAAAATTAATTTTTTTCCCTAGACATTTCTATCCCATTATCCAAACTAAAAACCATCTATTTAAATCATTTTTAAATAATTAATACATCATTATATGTGCTTCTAGAAATATTCAAACACACTATCAATTATGCCAATGTCCCCATTAATCATTAACCTAATCTCCCCAAAAGTACTTCCTAACAAATGATCAACTCATAGCCCCAAATAAATGGTGGAAAACCATTATCCTTTTCACAAAAATGCATGGACAAAAATCCATCACCTCACTCCCTGAAATGTATGACCATGAAAAAAATATCCTCAACTCCTCGAGATCACATTATATACCCATCACTTTGATTTACCAAATTAATGGTCAGAAAAATCATCACCTGATCACTATAAAAGCATGAACAAACAAAAAATCAAATTTCCACAAAAAAACATGGTCGAACAATACATCACATCACCACCCAAAAGTATGAAATAAAAAATCACCAAACAACCACAAAATAATAGAAAATTATCATCACCTATTATCTTTGAAAGAACATAAAAATTCTAAAACAAATCAAAGGTCATTTTACTAATTTCATAATGGTTCTTAAATCACATTTCACATTATTTTAATAGTATTATAACACATTCCATAAACCCACAAGAATAAATTTTAGTTACTAATTATAAGTGATTATATGATTCCCATATTTGGGTGGTATAAAAAAAGGTATTTCTAACACATATTAAATAATCAAAAACAAATCCCTCAATGACACCAATTTTTAGTTAGTTGTTTAGTCAATATAGATATAATATAATGATTATATCAAAGATGTAAAAAGTAGGTGAATAATTCAACTTTCCCCATTAAATTTCAATTTATTGACTAATAAATCTTGATTATAAAAAAATCACTCCAATAATATATGATGATTAATCCACCATATAATTATATATAAAAAATTAGAAATTAGGGATTCTCTACCACGAAGAATGTTTTCTAACTCAATGGGCATTATAGGGAAATGAAAAAACACAAGAAAAATAAAAAAAAAGAGAAATAAAAATATCATCGTACAACACATCAAGGGATATCAAAAAAACATACAAAATCACATCACAAACCATAAAAGACACATCCATAGAGAATCATTGAGAGAACAATAGAATAAAAAATCAATGAAGATTAGAACAACTTTCCACTGATCGCTAATGTGAATCCATTAGAAGTAATAGATAAAGGTGAGGGATGAAGGGAAAAATAGTCACTCCAAATCACCTATGGATATACAAAAATCAAAGAGAAAAAATCTTGGGTTGAATCAAGAGGGGTTTACATGGACAAAACAATAAAAAACATGGAGTATATGCTCTTTAAATTCATGAAACCAGATCATGATGGGAATTAAAGGGGAATTAACAATAAAACATATTCTACTAAAATTTAAATTTCCTCAGCCTTTTTTTAATTTAATTTCCTGAAATAACATGATTATGTCATTACTTTTCAGGGATTCCCCCTCAGCTGCATACAAGCCATGAATATAGCTGACTACACATGTTCTAAATGAATAGTTCACATCATGTAAACAATTCACAATTTGAATATGATACAACATTTATTCATTACTTCAACCCACTACATAAACATATCAATAATCCTCTAAAAAACTCCAACGCCCAAAATTGACATTGTAATAGGTTAGTAAATCATGATATATTACATATATGATAACATACATCAATTTATTTTGGAAATTATTTCCTAAATCATATACACATTACATATATTGTGTAATTACTATATAAATATTATTTTAAATTATGTTTGTTTAAATATAAAATTATATAATATTTTTGGATACAATTTTATTTAACATAGATATATCTTGTTATGAGTATTTATTATTTCATTATATGATTCTATATGAAGTATAAATAAAAATCATTTTCAGTCTATTTGATCATTATTATAAAATAAGTGAAAGATTTTAATTTGAATGTATTATGAATCCCATATTATATCAATGTGTTTATTATGATGTGAATTGCGAAAGTGTAACTCTTTAGTAACGATGAAAACGGGTGGGGTCCTTCATCATCCTCAAATGATATTTATGAAAGTGTATATTTCAATAGATTTGTATTCATGAGCACATTTTAGTTTCTCATAATCATGGGACCCAATGGTGTGGATCCTGAATGTAATGGTTACCTATACTAAATTTTTTTTATATATGCAAGTTGTCCTAAATCTATTCCTATAATCACTTTTATAGTATGCCCTCACATATCATGATTTTTCACTCTGGTTTCTAAAATAATTTGATTCATATAATATGTTAATCCATGCCTAATTTAATGCTTTATAAAATATGTATTTTTTGGAAAAATATTATTCTTTATATTAATTATACTCATATTTTCATCTTATTATCCATTATTTTATTAGATTATTATCACTCATGTATACCCTTATAGAGATTTTATGATTTTCACATTCATATTTTTCTATTTCATTGGTGGATGATGATGAGTATAATATATTAAAGGTTTAGAAGAAGTATTATATATAGAAATTCAATTGTAATTTTAAATTGAATTATAAAATAAGATCTTTATGTTTACAATCCTTAAAGACACTAATTAATCAGTTCTCCGATTTGCGTTACTACTTGTGAGATGGAAAGTTTAATATTCTCAAATAATTAATTTATATGTTTATATAGATTTAGTAACTAAAGAGTGAAAATTATACTAAACAACTGGAAATACACTCAGAGGGGATATTAATTGGTTGATAAAATAAAAATTATAATCAAATTTTAAGGATTTAAATATATTTTAATTTAAGGGGGTTTTGGTTGGAAACCCTATTTGGAGGATAACTGTGGAAAAGTATGGATAAAAAAGGGATCGATAGGTTATTAATATTATTTTATTATCAAAATAATGTTACCATATATTGAAATGAAGGTTTCCATGAAAAATATATCATATTATTTAGTTTCCAAATTCATATTATCATTTAAAATGATTTTACAGGATACTATTGTAATAAAATTAGATTTTGAATTTTGTTTGAAAAAAGTTAATGAAAATGAAGTTCAGGATGGAAAGATTCTGTAAACTCTTATTATTTAGCCATTGGAATATATCTTTTATAAATGGTTTAAAATCATAATATATTCCTTAAATGGTGGAAGCATAATGTATCCAAACCTTATGTGAGATAATAAGTAATATATCACTATAAGAATAATATCATGAGTAAATTATTTCTTTTAGATACCATTATCATTTTTTGATAATGTGTGACCATTAAAATAGCGAGGGGAAATTTTATTTAAGTGGGATAAGAGGAGGTTAATTGACCACGAGTTTATGATATATCCATTTGTTAAATAAATATATCATGTTAAATACCATTCTCTACGTGAATCATAAAATTTAAAAACAAGATGTGGCATATCAAATAAATACCATTAATAATATTTATGAATAAAAAAATTTATATAAAAATAAAAATACTATAATCAATTATAAATCAAAATATTATTAAAAATCTTTACTATTTTAAAAGGGAATTATTTCATCAAAAGAAATTTTTTATTGTAATTTTTTAGAAAATATATTTCTAAATTTTTAAATTTTATTTTTATAGTATAATCATTATTTTTTAATTCCTATGATAAAATTTATGTCAGGGTGAATTTTTAATGATTTCCAATATTAATTAACTTTTAGGTGAATAATAAAAACACATCTTTTTATAATACCATTACTTTTTAAAATTTAAAAAATTAATAATCCTAAATAAGAAAAATAAATTTTTAATATTAAATATATATTTATAAAGTCTAATAATTTATTTTTCGATACTATTATGAATTTATAAAACCTGTGTTCATCATTTTTGATGCATCAATCACATATTAAAAATAATAATTATTCAATTATTTTAAAAATTATTTCTACCAATTATAAACACTAATCCAAAATAATTGATTCCATATTTATTTCATCATGTATATATTTTTGAGTAATTTCAATTGCTTTTTAGTCCTGAAAATAAGATTACATGGATTAATGTAAATTGTCATGATAATGGTAAAATATTAGTTTCAATGATTTTTTTTCTTAACATATTGTAATTTTATATTAATAAAAATATTTACCTTGACTAAAATTTTAATATAATATAATCTTTTACACTATTCCATAATATATTAATGCTCTATTAATTTCAAATGAATACATTGTAAAATTAAAAACATTAAATGGTAAAAAATCATTTTTCTTCAAAACAAAAATTCTATATTTGAATTGTTTTTATTTAAATGATACATTTAAAATACATATAAATTTAATTATATTATAAGGATTATATATATTGGTTTATATCATAATTTATTTTATAATATTTATCTTATAATTGTAAATATATATAAATTACTTGGTTAATAAATAATTACAATGGTAAAAACCAAAATTTATAAATTTAAAAAAGCTACATATAAAAGACTGAAAATATATTTTTTATTTGTGTGAAAAATGATTTTATGGAATTAATAGAATATTTGTTCCCCAAATTAGTTATTTACAACATTTAATTGAATTACACTACAATTTTTTCTTACCATCATTAAAAAAGTGGTCGGTATTTAGAAAATATTCCTTCCCATCCATTATAAATGAATACAAATTAGAGAACAATTACTTATCCATTAACAAGAATTATCTCTTCCAAAAAGATTCCCCAGTTTCATATCAAATTTATCCCCATTTTAGATTTTCCTTTTTCATTCCAAAAGTATAATAAAATAATTCATATGATGTTACGAATGAGAGAACATTCAGAGGGAGAGGTAATGTGATAAAAAATATCTCATAATTATTTTCACTCTCTCCCCTGAAAAATATTTTATAAAAAATAAAATTTTAATATAAATAGAATTTTTCAAATGAGGAAATTTTATTATTCTACTAGAATAACATCTTTCTATATTCTGTCACAACCAGATGAAAAATATAGATATCTTTATACCTATGTACACACTGATGCCTCCAGGATTGATGTGTTCTATTTCTCAAAATTACCTTTCAGGGATGAGAAATAATGTTATTAAGTAAATAAATATTACAATTTTTTAAATAATTAATATTATTAATGATAATTACTTTATTAGTTTACCATTTCTCATACATGGGAAAATTAATGAGTCATATGTGTGTACATGAGGCTAAGCCTCCACGGAATGACATATCTAGTTTTCCATGAACTCTTAATAAAAATGTAATTAAAAATGTATTCAATATATATTAATAAATATAAAACAGTATTAATATTATTTAGAGAATCTATTTGACTTTATTTAATTGATTTTAAAAATGAATGGTAAATGTATATTAACCAACTGAAATGAACATAAAGATAAGAACATTTCATATTCAAATCTAATTTTTAGGAACATAAAGTAATGTATAATCTCTAATTTAATATATCATTAAAATGAATGAATATATAAAAATAATAAATTATGTAAATTATGAATATATTTAAAACAGATTTGGCCCTGGTCAATGTGCATATGATGTTTTAGAGAAATTGACTGAACCTGCACAAGTATCCACCAGAAGTGAAAAGTATTTTGTAAATAAATATAATATGATTATAAATTTACCATATAAAATTAATTATAAAAGTAATATTTTTATAATAAGTTTTATAATAAACATATTATTATTTTTCTTGAAGATACATGCATTCTCAATGAAAATCATGACCTACGGTAAGGGATTTTTCATCTAAATTTTACTCAACAGAAATATGATCTATATGAACCACTTGTTTCCATTGTATAGTGTATAAATTTCCTATATATATAATTTTTAATGTATTATAATGAATTTAATATATTAAAAATCCATCTCATGTTTTTCCTTTATATTTTTTTTAATTTTATGGATTAAGATGATGTCGGGGTTTTTATTTACTAAATCCCCATTCATTGAATTTTGATTGTTCATCTAGAAAGTATATATTATATATTGGGGACATTATAATCTATTAGTTTATAACATTTAATTTTTGCTTTTAATAGTTATTTACATTGAAACCATATAAATCCACATTCTAACTATCTCATCAATTAAGAAATTTGATATCTATAAAAAATATAGTATATAATAATTTTTTTCAAATTCAAATATTATTCCATGATAATAAAACATCCATGTTTGATAAATTATTTTATTTCATATTTCATATGATACTACAACTTTCATATTTCAATTAATAGGGGTTTTCAATTAAATAATTCATTAATGACAATTTAGGTTGAAAAACATTCCATGCTTTTAGTATGAAATATCATATCATTTTAATGGTGTTTCCCTCCATTTCCATGTACATTATTACAAAAAAATCATTTCTTTTTTATAAATTATAATATTATTTTAACAATGTGACCAAAATATTTTCAATAACTAAATTTAATATAAATTTATATTACCACATTTTATTATATTAATTTTCAATAAATCAATGTCAATATTTTTAATTTTTTTCATATGTGTAAAATAAAATATTTAATCATACAATTGACATGAAAAATTATATTTAAAATCATTTATTATTTTTATTGTTATATTACAGTTGATTCTTTTCAAAATTATTTATTCTTTTAACTTTTTTAAACCGTAAATTATTTAAATCGTTATATATTTTTCGTAGATCAATTATTGATGATTAATATATAAAAAAGTAATGTATTTTATTTTTTTCACTCAAAATTTTTTTAAAACAATAATTATTTTACAACGAAAAAATATTGGAAGTTATTTTTTAAATTAAATGACCTGAAATGTATTCAATTACCCATTTATAAAATTAATTTCTTATTTGATTTGTGGATAACTCATTTATGATATTTTTAATAAAAAATATAAAATCTCTTTTAAATTTTCACATGCATTATCTACATTATCACTCCTGTATTTTACCCTTGGAAATTATTTTTTATTAAACTCATTATAAATGTTTTTAAGAAATAATACTTTTTGAAAATTGAATTTTTGTGATCAACCAATTAAAATCATTATGAGAGTTTTCTGTGATACATTCTAAATTTGTTACATAAACAATTTATCTTTCTAGGGGTTCTTAATTATGTGGGGAGTGATTATTTTTAAGTGGAACACAAATTTATTAATTATTAAATGGTGGATTCCCATATCAAAATCCAATTAATTATATGATGGTTTTTGTATCATGAGATTAATAATGGTATATGGGTTATAACATAAAAACAATATGGTACATGTGTTATCATTTATGACAAAGATGGTTCATGGGAAGTGTCCCTTTCTTGTGAGGGTAAAAAGGTTCCAAACTATTCTTGTGATGATAGATGGGTAGTATATGAAGCCTCTCAAGGTACAGAGATGGAAACCCTTTCACAATACAATATATAGGTAGTATCCTATGCCTAATAGAGTACGTTTTTGTGAGCCTAATCCCAATATATTATTAGAATAATATATTAATGCTACATCTAATAGTTTATGATTACCATTAATGATTCATAACATATCTCCATGTTATATGATTATTTTATTCTAACATGAATTATATATTTTTCTCATGTTTAATCAATCCTTTATCATGGTATATATTTGACCATTTGACACTATAGGTCATTCTACTATGTATTGTAGACAATAATTATTGTTAATTTTTGTTTTTAATAAGGTCTTTATCACATGTTTCTGATTCTCTTATACATATGAACTAATCAATGATTAAATGTTTTTGAGTTTTCAATATAATGATTTATTCATATCACATATTTATTATGTCTTCATTACATTTTATCTAAAGATGAGTATAACTTATTAGATGTGTCGAGAGGGTTCTACTTTTCCTCTATTAACGAGAAATATAATGATGATTTATAACATAAGAATCTTATAGATATAATCTACAATGTCACTAAAGCATCTATTTATTATATTTTTCTCTATTTATGATATGTAAAATTTTAATGTATTTAAATATAGTAAAATAAAAAAAATTCTTCTTAATTTTTATTAATTTCTATATTTAAAGAATCAATTGTTAAGAGCATATATAAGATTGTGATTCTTAGGACCACAATTAGAAAAAGATTAATGTTTACTGATTTTTTTAGAATATTGTAGTAATTTTTTAGGATTTGGATGATATTTTTTTTAAAATAGAAATTATTATGTTTAAATATTAGAGAACATAATAATAGTCTTTTTTAAGGATATGAGTCTGTGGTCTTGATTGTAATTATATCCTGTACTAAATTCTGAAAATTTAGTGGGCTAGTGTCCCAAAATCACCATTATGTGATCACTCGTAATAATTATAGTACAATATTTTATTAATAATTACTCAGTGCTTGATGGGTTGCATTAAGGCTTCACACCTCACTACAAACTCCTAGGGGATATGTTTTGGTTGATAATATTCTCATTAAAAACTAGTATAAATGATTTAAATATATTATATTCCATGGATGAGTAAAATTTAAAAATAAAAAGGAAGAAGACCACATAAATTCCATGCTTAAATCAATGAGTTATATGTCGATAGAATTTTGGTAGAGTTAAAATGAAAATATCACACACTAATATAATGGTGTCATTATAGAAGACATTATTAAATTGTGTTTTAACTATCATGGGATCATTTACAATGATTTTAGGTGATATTATCATATCCAATTGAATTCAATATCTAGTTGGATGAAAAATCTTGAAAATTATGTCATGGAAGGTACGCTACCTAAAACTCATAAGACACATCTATATTTGAATATTTTGAATAAATTTTTGACATTTATAACATATTCTCTAAATGTGGGAAAATATGGCATTCTTAGTCTTACCCAAGATTGTAAGTTTAATACCACCATCAAAATTATTTTTGTATTCATGTATATCATTTAGATATTATTATATATTTACTATAAAATTTTATTTTTAGAATTGTCTAAAAAGAATTTATTTAGTGAGGGTATAATAAAATTCCCTAGGATTATACTACATGTCACCCCTTTAAATAAATCTAACATGTTCGATAGCTTTATCCACATGAAACACCAAATTTAAATGAATTTTTACATTTTTAATGGATATAGTTAAACAAAATGAATAATTAAAAACTATATTAAGTGTAAAGATAAAAATCAACAATAAATTCATACAAAATTGGATTAAGATCACTAAATGTTTAAAAAATAGGATTTTTTTTCCAGAAAAAATTTTTATTCATGAATAATATTGTATTTTGATTGAAAATATAAAATTATAAATTTATAAATTCTAATTCTGTAAATTGTATTTTATTGTTGAATTCATAATATAAAAATCAACTTTGGGAGTGTTTTTTTCTAAAATAATTAATTTTTGGTTCAATTGTGAAAAAATAACAACTTTTTAAATCCTATATTTTTATGAAATTTAAATAATATAATAAATCATTAAGAACTTATTATTTTTTAGTTAATATATATATAATGTAAATATAAAATTTAAAAATATAATTCCAAATCTATAAAACCGTGTTAAATGTATTAAACCCCTAGTTAATATTTTAGCCCAATTTGTTTATTCGCATATATTAACACTAGGTTTCAAAATATGGAGAAATTTTATCAAGTAAATTTAATTTCATATATTATAAAAAACGTTTTATGATATTTAATAACATAAAGATCATTTTTAAATATTAAAATAATATTTCATGGGGTAATGATATTAATGTTGATAATGGTAAAACAATTTTTTTCAAGGAAATGTTTCATTAACATTATTTAATTTTTTCTAATAAAATATATTAATCACTTAAAAAAATGAATCTAATATAAATATTAATAATATTTATAAATATATTAACACCTATTCAATTAATAACCTATATCGATTAAGATTAAGAACACCAAGAGGTAAAAAGTAAATTTTTCTACCAAACAGTTATGGTATATATTTATTTTTTAAATTTATATATTTATATTTATATTTTTAGAAATTTAATTAGATTATATTGAAACTAAATTTAGGATTATAACATAAATTTTTTTAATGAAGGGTTATATTATTATTTTAATAAATTTTTACAATTAGGAAAACATTATTATACATGGTAAAAAACAAAAATTAAAAAAGGTAAAAATATTATGGTAAAATATTTTTATATCGATTAAATCTTGTTTACAAAATAATTTTAGATGTTTTATCACCCATAAATTACCCAAAACAATTTATTTAACAATTTGATGGGCCATTGACGATTAAATAGAGTAATTCCCTCATTGAAAAAGTATTAGGAATTTAATAATGTCATATATTTGTCTATTATAAATGTAGATCAATTCCACAAATTTTCTTATAATTATCCTTCAATTTAGGGAGAATATTATTTCTATAAACATTATGTTTATAAATCGTTTAACTTTGTTAAAAAATAAAATAATTATAAAAATTATTCATAAAATACATATAACAAACTAGAAACACCTTATTCATTCAAAGAAATTCATTATATCAAAAGAATATCAAAAATTATATTTCTCATCATGGGTTATTACATTAAAAGTGAATAAATTAAATGTTAACAATAAATAAATATTAATAAAATCATAATCACTAGGATATATTCTGATCATTATCACCCTTGTGGACCACCAATAGCAAAAGAGAAACAGAAATGATAAAGAACACCATTAATAGAGAAAAAATGTTTTGAGATCTAGATGAAAATTATGAAATCAATAGGTGTAAAATAAGAAGTGGTAATAGAATGGAACATAATTATATATATACATATAAGGGAATGAATTACGAAATTATTGATATAGACATTGGAAATATGGACATTATAAATATAGTCTTTTAGAATATATCCCTTACATATAAATGTGCCCAATATGCAAAATGATGTTGTGTAATTATAGTAGAAAAATTAGATCATGGTAACTCACTATAAAATAAAAACATTATAATAAATGATCATAAATATATATATGCATCATTTATTTATAATGATATCATTTTTATTATAATATTATTATATTATTATAAATTTATATGAATGATTTTTATAATAATATATTAGTAAAATATAAAATTTGAATGTAAATAAATAATATAAATTTTATTTTTTTCTAGGGTAGATTTCAGAAAAGTGATAATATTTTTTGGAAGAAATTATTTTTAAATGTTTTATATTTTATCTAAGTAAATTAAATTGACCAATTACTAAATACTACTATAAAGAAAATATTTTATTAAAAATAATTAATCTTTAAATTGATATTATATAATATAAGTAATTGTTCATGTTTAAAATCTCCAATTTTCATTAATTATAGGTTATCATTATATATTTTATTTTCATTTAAGTGGTAAATTTATAAATTTTGGAACATAATTTCGAATAAATGAACATTAATATTTCTTTTAGAAAAAAAATAGCATGGTATAATTATTTTATGAATATCATAAATTAATTTTTTTTTTGGTGAAGTGTGAATAATATTAATTTTATTAAAATTGAAAATTTTATGACATTATAACATTGAAATAGAGTGGTATAAATCATTTTTATTAGTCATGTTTTTATTTTAGAATAAAAATTGTAATTCTAAAAAATCTTTCCAAAATTTTTAAAATAAATGATAATTATTTAAGAGTTAAATAATTTTTTCCAATAAAAATGGATTTGATATTTTATTTTTATTAAGAATTATTTTTATAAAATTTGGGTTTATATTTCATTAAATGAAACCAAAGAATTATTTGTTTTATATTAAACCAATTTATATAATTAAAATCATATATATTTATACATTTCCTTGTACACATGATTATTAAGATTAAAACAATCCAATACAATACGGATTTACGTGTTAAAAGAACTAATGTTAAAATTTATTTTTATTATGAAATAAAATTTTGACTAGTTATAATGATTTTATATTTGGAATAACTATATAAAAACTTATTTACTAATGGATTTTTTATTTTTTGGTATTAAATGTAATTTAATTAGGTAAAAAATAGTTCCTTGTTAAACAAAAATATATATAAATGTGAAAATTTGATGACTAAAGAACATTTGAAATTATTTAAAAATGTTTGGATAAGAATTTATGAGGTATTGTTGAACTTATATAATTTTGTAATATATTATTTTCAATATTCATAGGAAGGTTATATATTTAACTTTTTATCATATAATATTAAGTAGATATAATTTAAAAGATGTCATTATCACAACTAATAATAGGGGTTCTCTCAGCACCCCTTAAATATGACCCAAAAATATGTGTTTGATCCAAAAAATATACCATATTTAAATGTCCAAAAAATTATATTCTTTTTCCATAATATTGAATTCAATTTTTATTTTCTTATTACCATAATTTCAATTGAGTCATCAATTATAATTATCGTGACCTAACCATGAGTATTTTATCTCACCACTTTTCATTTATTTCATTTTTTCAATAAATACTTTATGATTTCCTAAATAATTAAATAATTATTTATTTAATAAATAATTTTAGTATTCTATGGTAATAAATATTAATAAAATTTCACCTCATCTAAATAAAAGAAACTATCATTCATGTATTTTACATGCAACCACCTTAATGAAGTGACATCTACCTTTTTCTACCACTGCTCTATTCAAATATTATAATTGTGAAATCGGAAAATAAATATGAAATATATAAAACAATTATTATAATAATGAGAAAATTATAATCCAATTTTTCTCTCTCTATCCCTTTTTCATTCTTTTAGAAAGGATAATGTTAACCTTGTGTAATTAAAATTACCACCTCCATAATGTAATGTACATCTTTTTCCATCCTGATTCTTTATGATTTATTAAAATATATTCTCCTATGATTTAAAACATTTATGTATATAAATTTTATAACCATTATTTTAATCATATGATATTATGGAAAAAAATAAACCATTTCATAGTCATAATAATATATTAATTATGATAAGTTTATGTTTGGGTATGTTTAACCAACCACATGAAATGTGCGATAAAATGATATAATGGATGAATATAAGAACATAATTAACTATAATATATGATATATATATATATACATATATGAAAAAATAGATGTGATTTTGGTTCTATATTAGTCACATTAATGTATACTCAATAATTATGATACCATAACTTTTTGTTAAAAATCAAGAAGACATTCTTGTCCCCAATTCTTCCTAAAAAAACCATCTCAAAAATTTATAAATAATTAAATTATGATATTATAAAAAATAGAAACCATATTTTCTAGTACAATTTATGATATATGAGTGACTAAAATTGGAATAATAACTATGACGAATGTGAAACAATGGAACATAGTTAGAATAATTATGTCTAGATAAAACCGATAATGAAAATCAATGAAAAATAATTCAAAAAAATGTGTATAATTTGTATAAAATAAATCTATAAATTTTTTTAGATATGAATTTGTTTTAAAATTAGTTTATTATAATATTTTTTTAATAAAATATGTTTAATTACTTATCTGAATGTTTAATAGTAGGTTAACAAGTTCTTTTTCTATAATTTAATTTCGTATGACAAAATTCTTATTTGTCAGCATATCTTATTTAATATGGTTTTATTAAATATTAATGAAAAAATTTATTATATTCATATGTATTTATGAACCATTTCAAAATTTACATTAAATGGTTTTTAATTCAAATGATATTAATGTTATAATGTTTTATTTGTCACTATATTCAATTATCAGAAAATGTTTTGATATTTAACAAAAAATTCATTTTGCATGATATAATAAATACAATATTTTTTTGTATGATGAATAAAATTAATTCCATGATATTTTAATTTCTATTTCCTAGTAACATTCATATTTTGTGCTAATTCTAATAATACTATCAATGAATGGTTTTCTTCATAAATATAAATTTCAAAGTTGGATTGTTTTTGAAAAATAATACACATAGTAAATTTATATTCTCATGAATTAAAAAAATCCATATCATTTTATTATAATTTTTTGTAATTCATTCATATAAATCATAATTATTTTATTATTCTATCTTGGCTCAATACTTGTAAATAGTATGAAAATAAACACTCTGACATCTTCTCTATCTAGAACCATATTTTTTCCATGTCCAAATCCATTAGATAATTTTCGGAATATTTCTTTCAATAAATAAATAATTTATTGAGGTAATTTTATATGAAATAATATTATTTAATAATTTTAGTAGAAATGTTAAATTTTTTACCTATGGTTTTTGTTTTCAATAAATTTTGAATTAAATTTATTTTCACAATCATTCATGTGAGCACATCATTCCAGTACATGTTCTGTCTTAAATAAACCTTTATATAAATGTATTGTTGGTTGTGAAAAAAAATTATTTTACTCATATATTTATAATAAATTTATTTAAATGTTATTTTAAATTGTCAAGGATATTTCATATTTCCAATGATATTTTTTTAAAAACACAAAAAATATATTTAGTATTTTTCAAATGCCAGTAAAATATCATATTAATGAACACAAATAGTTTTTCAAATGTTACTATAAATATGATTTCTTTTAAAGGATTATATTATTTTTTTAGTCAAATATATTATACATCAATTACATTTTCATCCAATAAAATCTATTGTGAACAATCATAACTTTCCTTCAATTTCTTTTTAATTGTGAATTATCTATTTTCCATTCGATTACTTGATTGGAATTATTCAATATGTAATACATTGATTGATTTTGTAAATTATTTTGTTAATTTTATAAAATTTATACATATGGAGCATATATATCATTCATTATATTTTGAATTGATTTATATTTACCTAAAATGTTACTGAATGACTTCATATATCATTTAATTATTTTATTATGTTAGGATAATATATAGAAATATAAGTGAAAAATTTAGGTAATTCCATTTCAAAAGGATATAAAATCTATTTTATTTGAATTGGTTTGTTATAATATGTGGAATGATTGTTTTCGTGTGACCTTCATATATATGGATGTTGATGGTTTGGTTCCCATATCTCCCAATTCATTGTATAATGATTTATATATGAAGATAAATGTATTCAAGATTATTTTTTAGTTAATTATAGGTGTTGTCATTAAATATGTGTCTTATTTTGTTAATTATACCTATAATAGTGTTTAAGTCACAATTTTATGGTATCCCAATTCTACACTCTCATGGATAAATATTGTAGACTAATATTTCAACAGTATTTTATGTATTCCTTATTTTAATGATTTAAATATTTTATACGATTAATTTTGGTGATATGAAATGCATAATTTTATTATTTTTATTTTGTTATTTTTTTGTATAACTTTCTTTGTTTCATAATTATACCACTATTATCATTTTTTGGTCACTTATGATCATTGATTTTTATCACATATATTTATGTTTATAGAGGATTTTATTTTAACCGTTACAATAGTTTCCAAAACATATGATATGAAGATGACTATTATCAATGATAAGAGTTGAAGGAATTTAATGTGGCACAATTTTAGAGAAATTTTCACATGTTTTGTAAAATAAAATCTCTTACATACATAGTCTTCGGTGGTAATAAAACATACATTCATCAAATTATGATATTATTTTTTGTTATTCATTGTTTAAATTTTTAAATTTATTTTAAATACTATTAAATTTATCACAGATCTCTATAAATAGTAAAATATAAGGGATTCATCACTTTTTGTGTTTTTTGTTTATTTTTGTGTGAATAGGATTAGATAAATATTATGAAATCTCTGTTTAAAAATCAATATATATCATAACATCCTAAATATGTTGGTACATTATGAATTTTTTTATCCTATTTATTTTAACCATATCCAAAGACATGATAGTGGATCTCACCATGGAATATATGTAGCTAGATATTATTACCCTAATAATGATGTTATAGTATCAATTAAATATTCTCATTAGTGAAGGAAGAGTGTGCTAATGCCTTCACACCAAGATAGAGAATCAAAGGGGAAATGAATTGGATAATGACATTTTCCCTATAATAAATTATAAATTATTTTTTATATTAATTAATTTTCTTAATGAATAATAGAAAACCCATCCTATTGAATCCATGATTCAATTGATTTTGATTAAGAATAAACTAAATAAAAATTTAATAATAATTATGAGTAATTGATTTTGAGGAATTATCATAAAATAACTCTATTGTGGTTTTATTACTCAATTTATATCATTTTGGTTTTTGAAATGAATATAACATGAAGGAAGGAAGATAATGATGAGTACCACATAAAATTTATAACTTTTCCTTTTTAGAAACAAAAAAATATAATAATTAAAGTGAGAAATATAGTCATTATTCCATACCATCAATCAATAATTAGGATTAAAAACATTTACATTGTTAAATTACAAAAGGAACTGAAAATAAAGGAAGGTTGAAATATCATGGAGGTTTTAGTAATGAAGATGATAAAGGATAGAATATAAAATCTCATTCATACAAAAATTTACTAAGATTCACCATGAATCATTTATTAAAGGATCTATTATGTGTTTCATTTATAGAATTTGAGGTAATATAGATACTAGTTCCCAAATAATCATGAATAAATAATTTAACATGATTAATGATATAGATGTGTCTCCTTGTAGTACATGACATATTAATTTATACTTCTTATTTGAAAATATATCAGGATTTATACCTATGTTATAGATTTCCGTAACTAAATTTATTGGTGATTGATTATTAAAATCTCAAGGTCATAATTTATTAAAGGGGAAAAATATTTTCCACACATTTAAAAAAACATATTAATTCCATAAACACTATATTTATAATGAAAAACCATTTTTTAAACATAATTTAAATACATTATGTAATAATTTAAATAATATAGAAATTAAAGAGTCAAGGATTTATTTATTCCTAGTAAATTAATGATAATTAATTATATGAAACTATCTATTACACTACATGGAGTGTTACATACATTAAATGTAGATAATACCAAATCAAAAAATAAATATAGATGAATAAAAACATCAACACTAGGAAAAATTTAAGATCATTATCCATGAGGATCACTAATAGAGAAATAAAACCTATAAATGGAAGAACAAAAAGAAATTACAAATATTGTTTTTTGATCTGAATGAAAATAATGAAAATAAAATGTGTGACTTGTGATATGATAATGGAATGCATGACTAAAACGCATCTATATATATGAATAAAAATGGGAAATTATTAATATTATCGTTGGAAATTTGGTAATTGGAATTATCATAAATAAGAATATGGTAATTGGATATATATATATATATGTGTGTGTGTGTGTGTGTGTGTATGTGTGTGTGTGTTTGTGTGTGTGTTCATTTACTAATCAAACTAATTTTTTTAATTTCTAATAGTAAATTTAGAATAAGATAACACATAAGGAATTAAAAATGTAAAAGTAATATATTATAAATATATGCGCTACAAATTTATATTAATATAAATACTAATATTGTTGTTTTAAGATATGATATTATTATACAATTATAAAAATTATTTTAATACAAATTGACTAGAAATGATAAATATTAGAATATAAAATAATAAATTATCTTGTTTTTGAACATTTTTTAATATAAAATTATTAGGTTTCAATGATTAATTTGATTAGGTGTTGTATTTTATATAATTTAAATTAATTTAAAAAAAATAAAATATTATTATATGAGAATTAATACATTAATTTTATTTAAATTATGATTTGATATAATATAATATTAATAACATTTAATTTTGAGATAAACATATTTTAATAAATGAATTTTTAATATTTATTCTGTATATTCATTTGAATGATAAATGTATAATTTTTTTAATATAATGTTCACAAAATGAAAATAATTTTTTGAATTAGAATGAAAATATTAATATAGGATAATTTTTTTACTTATGTTAAATAATTAAATTTCCTTGTCAATAGTGAAATTTATTTTTTAACAAATAAAATTTATTTATGGATTTATAAGAATGGCCAAGTGGAATATAAATTTCGTTGCTGTGTTTTATTTTTTAGGAATTAATTTTTTTTAATTTTAGCCTGTATTTTTCCCCTATGCTTCCCAGGACTTATTGATAAAAAATAGAGAGCATGGGAATGATAGTAGGTGGAAAATAATTTCCACATCGATTATCAAATCCTACGTCCTTGCCCAAGAAATCATGTGGCATTTTGTCATTTTGGGATCGTGGATACCACATAGTACTAAAATAGTTTTTCAAACCATTCAGGATAAACATGTGGCTTACCAATATTGTAAAGAAAGGGGTAAAAAATAGTCATATTGGTTGGGAACTTTGATGTATGGCATTTCATCTGGTCCAGGTCATTAACAATTGAGGAATTACAATCACCCCCCCTTCTGATTTAATCTTAATTCTCCACCCATCCGCCCGATTTGGGATTTTCAACTATGGGATCTCCCTCCATGATTCCTTGAAGACCTATTACTCCATTATTTGAGTGTTTTGTACTCTAATTATTCATAGAAACATAATAAATGTCTATTAAATCATGATTTAACCACTCTTATAGGTTTCTACTCCCCTTTTTATTGAGTTTCCATTTTATTAAAGGTAAAATTTCATAATAAGGGTATGATATTGTGTTTTTGAGTGATATGATGATGATTAATGTTCAATTATTATTTGTAAGGGTCTTATAGTGATTCATTAGTAGGTTTTTCAGGGGATCCCAAATGTTTCAAACGTTGAGGTATGCAATTCAATGATTTTTCTCTATAAGATGATTTTCATATTTATTCATTTCTTCTTAAATGTACAAAATATAATGTTTGTGTGGTGAAAAAATGTTTTTCAAAAGGATTTTAGGTTGCATATATACTTAAACGTAATCTTATAATTGAAATTTGATGAATTTCAGGTGGGTTTTCATGATAAGATTTCAAAATCTTCTTGATGAAATGATTTTGTAGTGCCAATGGATTTCTAAACTACATTTAATATGAATGTGAATTATAAAGTATTTTTTATTATGAAAATTTGAGGATATATATATGTGTGTGTGTGTGTGTGTGTATTCACATTTATTATGTGTGCATGAAAATGTACTGATATATGTGTTATGGGAAATGGAAAGTGAGAAGAAAGGGAATCCTAGGAATCTAAGGTGGTGGAATGGAACTAGTAATCTAGTTGAATTAAAAGGGGCTCAGATTGGTTTAATCTATAGAGATTTATAACTAAAACACTAAATATATAATTATTAATATTGAATACACCTCGAACTTTGGAGGGATTCCTCTCTAGTCTCATGCATGAGAACGTTGTGGGGTATGGTTGTTATACCATGGTTCACCAAGATAGAAGTACCCCATTGTACCCATAATTATAGTACATTTATGGATTTCTTGTTATGATCTTCTGGTGTTGCACATGCCATTGGAATATAGTTTACCTTACTCTTTTGATAATTTTCAAAACACGTCTCTTCAATTAATTTTACGTTAAATGTTTTTTGAAAAAAAATTAGATGTTCCTTCTTAAAACATAAAAATTTATTTTTTTCTAATGTTATGGTAAGGAATACTTTTTTCGGTTGAATCATACAAGGATTTGGATCAAACCATACATAAACCCCTTAGAGTATGTTTATTTTTTTAATGACCACGGTAAAGGAAAAATGTATCAAAAAGATGTGGGTGGATCCAGATGTTGGTGTTCAACATCATGTAGGATTTGGAGGAGGTGGATTGAGGATGTTGTTATTTTGGTTCCATAGAGGTACCTGGGGGAGTGTCGTTGTTCCAATCCCTTTGTCATACTCCAAGGTTTTGTTTATTGTTGTAATCCTTGAATCTGAAATTTTTTGTAGCTTATTTTTTATGATTATCTATTTACATGATTTTTATTATTCTTTCTCATTTGTGATTATATAAATGGCCGTAATAATTCCCAAATAAATTTATTGATAATCAATCACAAATTCCTAGACTAAGGGGAATGGGAACACCATTTGGTCTATGTTTCGGTCTTGGCTAGGTTTTGATCTGTATAAAATATTGATATTTTGTGTAAAAAAATTTTGAGAGTAGGTTAAGATATTTTAGGGGCATTTTATTTAACATGAGTCTATATATACAAGATAAAGTATTTTTAGGGCATGAGGATGCAGTTTTACATGAAGTTAATGGAAAAAAACATCATGATAGTACTCAAGTATCCATGAGATTTTGGATTTTTGTGATAATTCTCCTATCATTGATACATATAGGATGTCGTCTTTATATGGACAATGGGTGAGGTGGATTGGTTTTTTTCTTAATATTGTGATTTTATTGTGATTTTATTTATTTAAGTGATTTTGTTTTCTTTTTTGTTGCATAATATTTTTATAACAGTTTTGTAGAGGGTTTCTCCTCATTATTTCTTGATGTAATAAAATTCCTCCAGGGATAATCCATTTGTAGTAGAGGGAAGTGGATTGGGAGAGGGTTCCCTCAAAAAAATATCATATATTAATGGAAGTATTTTTTTATGATATAATTGATTTGGTTCAAAGATCAATCTCTAGTCCTACTATGGTTATAGAAATAAAATAGGGTCCTGGTAAGGACAATAATTAATAGTTCCTCAAGAACAAACCTCCCTCATTTTGGGGTATGATAGAACCCTATGAATAAAAGTAGTGGGATGATATTATAGATAGGATTGGTGAGTTTATTGACACTCCTCAGGTAGCTAGGGTGAAATTTTCTTCATTCATGTTAAAATACCCTAGTTGGAAGTGGTGGGGATCAATGGAGAATGGTGAAAAATCACGATTAGATGGGTTGAAATGAATTTAAATTAGTTCTCAATGAATATTATTTTCTTGGGGTATTTTATAATTCTATGTACCTGGAGTTTATGAATCTTATTTGGGGAGACCAGTCCATGATAGAATATTCATACCATTTAGCTAATTTATTTTTGTAATCCCATAATAATGTTTTTAATGAGAAAATGATGGCTCAAACGATTGAAAATAGGTTGTATCCAATGATCTGAAATTAGTTATTTTTTTCAAGATCTAGACCTATACACATTTTTTGATCATTTTATGATGGTAGAAATTGATCATGGTGACCATCTTGCTTTAAAAGATATAGTTTTAGCGTTGGGAAGTGAAGTTTAGTCAGATAAGAAGAAGAAGTAGGTAAAAAATTGGATGATGGGAGGTGGTAGTTCATTCTATCCTTCTCAGTTGTCGCCATCTGTGGTATTCTATGCGGGGCCAGCAACGTACCACCAGTGTGGGAAGTTATGGAACATATGACTTGTAGGAACATAACCACCAAGGAATTTTCATTGATATGGTGAAAAGGGACACTTTCAACGGTTTTGGAGGACCACAAGTTCTTATCAATGTGATGGAGGATCTGTACCATCTAAAGGTATGTAATCCCAGTTAGAACCATCTATGAGAATAAGTTCTCTATTTTGATGTTGTGGAGGTAGGTCTGGATCATCTTCTATGTATAGTAAGTTCATGGTGGTGCCACATGCTAGTACCTTCTCTCAGACTCCTGAATTGACTATGAAACACCATACAAGGTTTCCAGTTCTAGTAGGATCGAATGCATGGACTGCGATTGTATTATGTATCATACATATTCAATCATAAATAGTTTTTGATCTCCTAAATACTACTTGTTATTTTTTATTTATTTATTCCATCATTTTTATGTGTTAATGTTAATAATTGAGCAAATTCCATATATGATGGAGTTGGTAACACTGTTTGGTATGAAGGGAGAGTAGTGTTTCAGGTTTTCTTTCTTGTCCATTGACCATGTTAGGGGAAAGGTTAGAATGTGCATTTTTGTTTTATGGATGCTAATATTCGATGTGATCTTTGGTATGGATCGATGGGTGCACTTCTAGGAATACATCAATTATTATATGTTGTGAGTGAATTTTGTGGCACCTGACAGTATCAACTATGTTTTTCATGGTTAATGGGATACTTTTTCTTTCGATTATGAAACTCCACTTACGTAGATGGGAAAACATGTTTATTAGACATCATCACTCACATTTGATGATGATGGTGGTGTTGATAAGGGTGGAATAACTTTTATAGTTGATGGATTTGAAGAGGTATTTCCAAAATATTTTTTGGTTTTCCTTTGATGATACAGGTTGAGATATATATTGAGTTGTTTCTAGTAACAGAAATGATATATCTGATGTCATTGTTAATGGAACCAATTGAGTTGGGGTAATTAATGATATAGATGGAAAATTTGGAATCCAAATGATTCATTTTCCTAAGCATCTCACCTTGGGATTCCCCAATTATATTTGTGAAAAAGGATGATGGATCTCTCCAATTTTGTATATATTTCCAAAGTTAAATTTAGTTGATGGTAAAAAATATGTATCCCTTTCCATTTATTTATGACCATTTTTCTAAACCTATTGGGGAAGGGTGGTTTTCCATGTTTGAATTCTCTTCTGGATATCACCAAGTCAGACATAGAGAAACTTATGTTCCTTAAATTTACTTATTATGTAGGTACAAACATTTCAAGTTATTTGTCATGCCTTTTGGGTTAAAAAATGATCTCAAAATACTTTATGGTGCTCATGAATAGAGTGTTATACTAGTATCGTGACTACATTGTTGTAATATATGTGGATGACATCCAAGACTATTCTGGAACCAAGGAGGTGAATGAGCATCAGTTGTTGGTTATGTTGGGAACTATGTGGGATTATTTTCTCCATTCCATGATATCTTTAATGTACTTTCTATTTTAGGGAGGTGATTTTTCTAGGCCATGAAATATTAGATCAAGGGGTTTCGTTGGAAACTACAAAAATTGGTGTGGTGATGTCATGGGATCTGATGAAGAATTTTTTTTGGTCATATGATTTTTAGGCCTCATATAGAATTAGATGTGGTTCATTCTAGATATATCTAAGATTACATCTCACATGAAATTGGTCACCCTAAATGGGGTAAATATTTAATGGATCCCATAATGTCCTAAATCCATTGATAATCATAGTCGGTGGTTAACCGCAACACCTTTTTTTGAAATTTCCTATATTATGGAACATGGAACATGGATTACTGCATTGCTTCAGGTATGTGTCTCTGTTCTATGTTAATATAGAATGATAATGTAGTGTAATATAGTCCAGTATAACTCTTACCATAAAATAATAATTACCCAAAAATTGACCTGTAGTTGGTTATAGATATGCTTTCATTGAAGATGTGGCAACATTTTATTTTTGGAGAGAATTTAGTGTTGTATTTGGATCATAAGAGTTTAGACTAAATTTTCTTTCAAAAATATATAAACATGAGGAAATTCCATTAGGTCGAGTACATCAGGGTTCTGATTTAAATATATTGTCTTCCCTAAATAAAGGTAATGTTGTGACTTTTAATGTCCCAAACCAGAAGCCACTAAACTAGTGCTCTGTGTTGATTCGCCAAAAGGCCTCAAGCCTACCTCCCCATATTCCAGAGGCTACCGAATAGAAGTGAGGGCCTAGGGTGTTATAATGGGGAGACTATGACCTCATACCACAGTAAGAAAACATCGAAAATAACTAAGTACCATACACAGCGGAAAGTAAACCGAGTGTGGAATTATTAAACAACTAAAATAAAAGAAGTTGTAATAGTATAATTCTATAAAAGCTCGAACAACTATGCAATACAATACAACACTGGTCACCCACTAGGCTGACCACACATATACAAGTACAAATGAAAGATAAAGTAAAAGTATAAGGATCTACTACTAACACTGAGTTAGTCCACGTACCTAATCCCCAGACACTGTCTAACTATAGATTCTTGATCAGTAAAACAACTCGAGAAGCTCAGCTCAATCATGGAACACTAGGCCTTGGCCCTATCTACCATGCAACTCATGATCAACCTAAAAAAAAGACATAAATTCTACACATACACTGTGGGGCACGTGCAGCGGTGAGAGATAATCTCATTAGGGGACCCCAACATGAAACCTATAACTATGCATCTAATGGAGTATCCAACAACATTGTGCTCAACATAGTTGGAAGATAATAAAGAGGAAGTAAACCAAACGTGCAATCATAGTTGAACTCGGGATATGTAATCTATGTCCATAGGGAAAGTGCCACCATGGATGTCCATATCTATATACGTAAAAATGTATAGTCCCATACCTATACACATACACATAAAAATGAATATTAAATTAAGTGATTCAATTAACAAGAAAAACATTAGCAGTCGATCCTTTATACCATAATCCCATTCTCCTGAACATCCTGTGAAAGGAATTTCAGCTTTATGTCCTGCCACTCAAGCAATGTATCAAATAAGTCGATCTCTAGGTCCCTAATCCCATCAACATATACCTACTTCAGTCAATGCTGGAGATATGCCTCTAACATGATAAACAAAAATAATTAACCCTTTAGTTCAACCAATCAAACATAAGAAACCCTCTAGGAAATACTCATAGTATAACCCCTCTAGTTCAAATACAATAGAAGATATAACAATAATCTCTGAGAAAGCAGTCTATGTCAATTCCTTTTATAGTAATGTATAATCAAAGACTCTCTGAGGAAGCTCACATGGCCAGTTCCCTTTATAGACTGAAGTGGTTAAAGACTCTTTGAGGAAGATCACATGGCCAATTACCCTTATAGTCCAAATTCGTTTAAGTACATACTCTCTGAGGAATCACTCACCATCAATTTCTCATATAGTCTAATGTTGTTAATGTAAAAATTCTCAGAGGAAGCACTCACTGTCAATTCCCCTTATAGTCTAAAGAGGTTTAAGTAGATAATCTCAAAAGAATCACTCACAGTAAATTACCCTTATAGTCTAAAGCAATTATGGACTCTATGAGGAAGATCACACAGTCAATTCCCCTTATAGCATGATGTGCTCAAAGACCCTATGAGGAAGCTCACATGGTCAATTCCCTTTATAGTATACTACACCAGGTTCTCATGGCCCTATATAAGTCAACAAGAATTGCAATGAAATATTGAAAAAAGTATACAATAATAACTACTTGGATAACCATCTATAGCTTATCAAAACCTATCAGATAAAACCAATCCATCTAAACAATACTTGTCATGGAAACAAGGTAGCTCAACATGCAAGCTAATCCAAATGGTCAGAATCAAGAAACATGTGATAACACATCCACCACAGGGAAAATAACACTATTTATAATAAAAAAACCTCTAATATGGAAGAAAAGGAATAATAGTCATCCAAACGAACAAGAAAGAGACCTTGCGTTTGGCTCTGGAGCCACTTACCTGGAAGCACCCCTTGTAGACACTACAACATCAGCAAACCAAATCTGATATAAAAAAATAGTTAGGGTGTCCCGAACGCCCAAACAAAAAATACAACCATAGCCCCAAGGAATTAACAGTTTGGAACGGGTTCTAGGTGACACCCAATCACCATCTCTAACCAAACGTGACGTAACAACTCATGGTTAGTCAATCAACGAGAACCCACTCGTTCCCTCGAGTCAAACACTGAGGAAGCATCATACTTGGGATTCTCCAGATAAACAAGAGCGAAGGCATCCTACATGGGATCCTTATCGAAGAGTAAGGGTGGAATCCTACATGGGATCCTCAAAAGAAGGACAACATATATATTCCATAACATGGGTCCTATCAATGGAATAACTGGAGAGGGGTCCTTAGAAGTATCCGGTCTCACAGACTCATAGGCCAGAAGGGAACATCTATCAACAGGATCATCATCAGAAGAATTCGTTATTAGAGATAACTAATATATAATCTCCTATTAATGGTCTCCACTATGTTGGTCCGAACACCCAACCTATCTTCCACGCCATGTCTCACTCTTAGGTGTCAACTGAACATGATAACATGAGGAAGAACCCATCCATTTAGATATAAACACCCCAAACCCCATTTATATTTCATTTAAATGACAAACAGATTCCACTATTTTGAGATACAAGAAAAAAATGCTCAGAATCAACTACTCACACGCCCAATTGTGACTTCTAGGGCCCAAGATATCCCCAAATTACTAAGTTAAAGTAGTACATGGCCTGAACACATGGCCAGACCCATGAGGTCTTCCTGTGTAATGGTACACGTTGTGAAAATTAAAGTACACAGTGTGTTCTGTTCACAAAAAGTAACATCATGTGAGTTTTCACCCAAAAACAAGCCCATGTACCACTACACGGTGGGTACTTTACTGTACACAACATGTACTCCTTAAAAACCACTATTTCGTGTTCTATTCCACACGACCAGTTACACAGCCACCCGCTACACGTCTTGTAATTAAAAAAAACTTCATCTTCATAGAATGGGAAGAACACGCGACGTGTACCCCTGGAACACACATTGTGTATTCTGGGTTTTTTGATGGGAAATCCCTCGAAACGCCCCAAACGCCCATTTTCACACCCAAAACAACATATCGAGCCCAATGGTCTTAGACAAAAGATATATAAGGATTTAATAACATAAAAAAACATGTTTTAAGAGGATTTATGGTGATAACATAAATTTCCCTACCTTCGGGTGGAAACCGATGAAACATCAGTTGATTTCACAGCTCTCAATTATCGCACGCCGACTCTGCACGTCGAGAGCATCGAATCTGTACCCCTCTTTCCTCCCAACTCTCTATCTTTATAAATCTCCAAATCCCCCCAAAGGACACGGCCAATGAGGAGTGCATACCAAGCATGCTCAAGAAGGAGGAGGAAGGAAGAGAGAAGAATGGAAAATGAATGAAGAAAATAAAAGGACGAAAAAGGGGCTTGGGCCGACCCCAGTGTCCGACATGAGTTTATGCCTTCCCTAGGCTGAACTCCCCATTCCGGAATCAACGGAACATACAAAATATCAATACAATTCTACATTTAAAAGTTATTTCCAAATGAACCTATGTGAATAATTTAATATTTATTTTACTAATATTAAATATTAAATATTCTGCTAAAATTCAAACATCTCATATTTCCACCAAACTCTTGTCCTAGGGTAAACAACCTATTCTAAGTCCAACGGAGTTGTCCGAAAAATTATCCAAGATCAGATGTTAGGGTAAAATGACTATTTTACCCCTCACGAGCATCTAACAATAAAAAATTTGAATCTCTGCACAAATCTGCTCTCCAATAAAACATGTGTTCTTACAAATTCCCCACCATAAACCTTATCATCCCTATGAAGCCCAGTGAAAGGACCAGCCTCCATTCTCCCAACCCAAGAATCTGCACAACCAAGCTATCTGGACCGCCTAACGACCATCCTTATAGCATTAACCACCATCTTCTACACAAAAGATATTCAACTACAACCAAACTAGTACTCCCCACAAATGGAATACCCTTTTCGTCATCTTAAAATAAACTCTGATCCCAAAATCCCACTAGAAAACAACGTAGTTTAACCTAAACAATGAAAACCTCCCCCACAAGGCAAATTGTGCACTACCAACCATATGGATTTTCAATCATTACTCCAAGAGAAAAACCAAAACAAATTCCATCCTCAACAGGGATGAACATTAAGAATGAAAAAGGATCTCAATGTAGGGTCGAAGAACTCTCAGCATACCCATGAAGAATCAAGATAGTGCATGATTTCCTCTAACAGAAGTACACTAAGTCTTCTCCAAAGGCGTATCTAGGTCCCTCTGAGCCACACTAACATCCTGCCAATTCCTGGCCAAGATTCCAATCTTGGGTCATCCATTTCACAGTAACCCGAAATTTCACAAAGTCGCCACTACAACATAAGGATATTTAAACACATTATCCGAGATATGGGTCCACAGAATGTCCTGAAGCATCTGTCCTTGGCTCACACTTGACCACTCACAGATCTAGATTCAAATGATACCACCTGCAACAGCAATATTAGAAACACTAGTCGACCAGGCCAGGAACCTGAACAAGCCTTCACAGCGAAACCAATAACGAAAAAAACACCAAAAAATAGCATTGGAAATACTATCCAACCATTCACACACATGTTTACATAGAATAGAAAATACATCGACCTTGAGGGGTTCGAGTCAAAACTAAGGGTATCATGGTCTTCCACCTAAACCTACAAAAAAATCCACACAACTGGGTCATAAGGTCTGGCCAGTTATCCCAACAGATCCTTATCCTCTCTGACGACGATAAAGATCACAACAACCAACAAAATTCAAAACTGAAACACAACCGACAAGGGCCATTATCCTCTCTGAGAATCCTGAAAATGAAATGAATACTTGGAGGTCACAAACAAAATAGAAGAGGCAAGCTGAACTAACACTCATTGGGTATCTATATACATCAATAAAACAAGGAGATCCAGTTCACAAGAAAAGAATTGGTATCTATTAACATCATTCTCAATTATCCGACTATATAACCACAAAAAAGAGAAACCACAACCAATATGGTTTACACAGTAAGGCATCACGTGCCATATCATCGAACTATGGTCACTGCACCACATGTGCATGAGGAAGGAGTCATCATCCTCACATCAACACCTCAACGTAGATCCACATAACCTGCCATCAGACAGAAAAGCATGTGTGAGAATAACCAAAGGTATCTGTCATCAGTAAACACACACACTAGGAGGCCATTATGCTATGAATCCTATGTGCCTAGTATGATGCATGAGAAGCCTCTTGCCTTTTCCAGCTAAGAATCAAAATCCATTCCTAGAATCGTACTAATGGTTAAGATCAAGAGATCCATAGTAAATCAAAAAAACACACAACATGTGCATCACTCAAGGAGAAAATAATATATAATTGTAACAATGAAAAATCACAACAGCAATCCCAATCCCTGGAAATAAAGACTTATTATCAGAAATTGTGTTCTCGAAGCACCAGCCCGATATCCATCATAGGTTATAAAACATTCCTAATAATCTTATCTAACACATCCCAAATAGTAAATACATGAAAATAAAACTCCTCTAATAACACTTTGTAACGTCTCGACCTGGAAGCCACTAAACCGGTGCTCCATGCCTGTTCATTCCAAGGCCTCAAGCATGCCTCCCCGTATACAAGAGGCTTCCGACTTGCATCAAGGTCCAATGTTGTGATAGTAGGGAAACTACTCTATCATAACTCAGTAAGAAAACATTTAAAATAAAAAAGTATCATACGCAATAGAAATTAATGAAAGTGCATAAGGAATAGACATCTGAAATAAGAAATGTTGTAATATTAAAATACTATAAAAGCCCAAACATTAATTCAATACAATATATCTTTGGCCACCCACCAGGCTGACCATACATATACAAGTACAAAAGAAACAGAAAGTAAAAGTACAGGGAACTGCTACTATCTCCGAGCCAATCCACATACATAATCTCCAGACACTATCGAACTGAAGTAGCCCGATCAGTAGAACTACTCAATATGCTTTGCTAGATCATACAACACTGGGCCTCAACCCTATCCCATATGCAACTCGAGCTCAACATGAAAATAATACATATGTTCTACACGTACATCGAGGTGCACGTGCAGGGGTTAGAACTATTCTCAGTAGGTCACCCAGACAAGCAACCAATAACTGTGCTACTAATTGTGTATGAAACATCAATGAGCTCACCATATCTGGAACACAACAAAGAGGAAGTAAACCAAACAAGAAACCACTGTAGAACATAGGGTATGTAATCCCTGTCAACTGGGAAAGTTCCACCATGGATGTCCATATCAATATACATACACATGTATAGTATCATACATATACTCATATAAATAAATATGAATATTAATGATTATGTTAATCAATAAACAAGAACAACATCATCAGTCGATCCATGGGACTATAATCCCATTATCCTAGACATCATGTGAAAATACATTGAGTTATACATAATTCCACCCATGTTGTGTATCAAATAAGTTGATCATTGGGTCCATAATCCCATAAACATATATCTACTTTGGCCAACACATAAGATATTCCTCAAACAAGCTAAAAAAATAGGTAACCCTCTAGTTTAACCAATCAAACACAAGAAACCCTCCGTGTTGTACTCACTGTCTAACCCCTCTGTTTCAAATACAATAGAAAATATAACAAGACACTATGTGGAATCACTCTAAGTCAGTTACTCTAATAGTCATTTGTAATCAATGAATCTCTAATAAAGCACACACTGTCAAATCTCTTATAGTCTAAAGCGGTTAAAGACTCTCTATGGAATCTCACATGGTCAATTCCCCTTATATTCTAATGCGGTTAAAGTAAAAACTCACTAATGAAGTACTCACAGTCAATTCCCCTTATAGTATAAAGTGGCTAAAGTACAGAATCTTAGAGGAAGCACTCACAATCAATTCCTCTTATAGTCTAAAGTGGTTCATATAATGACTCTTTGAGGAAAAACTCATAGTCAATTCCACTTATAGTATAAAGAGATTAAGGAATCTCTATGAAATATCACATGGTAAATTCCCCTTATATCCCAAAGAGCTCAATGACTCCATGAGGAAGCTAACATGGTCAATTCTCCTTATTGTCTACTACACCAGGTTCTCAGGGCCCTATGTAAGTCAACGAAAGTAACAAATGCAAGACGACCAAAGTAAACCACAAGAAATACTTGGATAACATTATATAGATTATCAAAACATTTCAGATAAAACCAATCCATCTTAACAGTACTTTTCATGAAAACAAGGAAGCCTAACAGGAAAGCTAGAACAAACGGTCAAAATCAAGCAACATGTGCAAACACATCCACAGTAAGGTAAATAAAACTATTTATAATCAAACAACCTCTACTCAGGAACACTAGGAATAGTAGGAATCAAATAAAACAAGAAAGAATCCTCACATTAGGCTTAGTATCCACCAACCAGGAATCACCTCTGGTAAACACTACAACATCAGCAAACCAAGTCATATATATAAAAATAGTGATGGTGGCCTGAACACTCACCCTATTAATACATCTATTACCCCATGGAATTAAAATTTTGGCATGGGTTCTAGGTGACACCGGATCACCATATCTATGCAAACCCAATGTGACAACTCAGGGTTAGTCAAAAAATGAGCACCCACTTGGTCCCTCAATTCAAACCCTGAGGAAGCATCATACTCTAGATTCTCTAGGTAAACACAAGGAAAGGCATCATACTTGGGAATCTTTAGTGATGAGTAAGGGAGGAATCCTACATTGTATCATCAATGGAATAACAACATATGAATTCAATTAAATGGGTTTTATCAATGGAAAAACATGGGAGGGATCCTACAAGGAACACCCAAGGTCAGTACCCATGTAATGGCATCTCTCAGGGGATCCTTAAGAGTATCTGGTATCATAGAATCATAGTCTAGAAGGGAACATATCACAAGGGGAACATCAAATAATGAATATGTTATGAGTGATAGCTCATATAACATCTCCTATTATGGGTCTCAACTATCTTTGTCTGAACAACTAACCTATCATCCACCCCAAGTCTCACTCTTAGGTGTCAACTGAACTTGATAACTAGAGGAAGAACCTATCCATATAGATATAAAACAAAAAACCCCATCTAGATGTCGTATAAATGTCAATATGATTCCACCATTGCGATGTACGGAAAAAATTTTCAGAATCGACTACTCAAATGCCCAATTCTGACTTCCAACGCCCATGATATCCCCAAATTACTAAGTGGATGTAGTACATGGCCAAAACACATGGCCATACCCATGAGGTCTCACTGAGTAATGGTACACAGAGTGTAATTTACTTTACACATTGAGTAATATTTACAAAAAGTTACTCCTTGTGCGTTTTCACCCGAAAACATTCCCATGTACCACTACTCGATGTGTACCTTACTGCATACGCCTTGTACTCCTTAAAACCCACAATTCTGTGTTCTATTCCACATGGCCAGTCACACGACCACCCACTACATGGAGTGTTCTCAAAGTACACAGAATATACTTAAGAAAACTTCCTCTGCCCCGAACAGGAATAACAGACTGTGTGTACCCCTGGAACACAAGCCGTGTATTCTGGGTTTCTTGATGGGAAATCCCTCAAAATGCCCGAAATGCACTTTTTGAACCTCGAAACAACAGATCGAGCCCCATGGGCTTACAAGAAAGAAATATAAATATTTAAAAACATAAAAAAAATTCATGGGATTGATGGTGATAGCATAAATGGATCTACCTTCGGGTGGAAACCGCCGAAGCTTCGGTAGATTTCACGGCTCCTGGTTGCCACATGCAGACTCAGCGCGTCGAGAGATTCAAATCGTTACCCCTCTTGCCTCCCACATATCGCTCTTCATCAATATAGAAATTCCCAAAAAAGAAATGGCCATGGAAGATAGAATATGGAGTGTGCACAAGAAGGAGGAGGAAGGAAGAGAGAAGAAAAGAAATGGGAAGAAGAAAAGAAAATGATGAAAATGGGGCTCAGGCCGGCCCCAGTGCCCGACATGAGTTTATGCCTTCCCTAGGATAAACATCACATTCGAGACTCAATAGAGTAGATGGAATCACAATCTGATGCTCTGTTTAATAGTTATTTCCAAACGAACCTATGTGAATAATTTAATATTTAATTTAAATATATTAAATATTAAATATTTTTCTAAAATATGAACAGCTCAGTTTTCCACAAAACATCTGCCCTATATTAAAATGAATATTATGAGACCAACGGTGTTGTCTGAAAAATTATATGAGATAATCTATTAGGGTAAAATTACCATTTTACCCCTCACGAGCATCCAACAGAAAAAAATCAAATTTCTTCTCCAAACTGCAGTTTGAGAAAAACACAGGTTCTTATATGGTTGATGATTTCAACATGAATGTTTATTGAAATCATTGAAAGTGTCCAATAATGAGGAGGCCTTGATGGTTCTCTTTTTTGAAATTCATTTGGTGAACAATGAAAGATGTGTATGTTCATACACGGAAAGTGTTTAGAATCTTATTCTCATCTAGAAGTGATTCAGTGAGATCATCCTGGTGTGCAGTTTTTCTCCAGTCTATGTAGTTGCTTCATGGAAGGGAGACACCTTTTGACTAGAAACTATCATTAGACTATGTTTTATGCTTGAAGGGTAATATTTTGGGTACAATTTCTATAAGTAGATTAGTGATGCAAGATAGAAACCAATATTAATGTGTTATTCATCCAGTTTTCCCAAATAATATTTATAATGTGAGGCATCATGGTGTTCCATTTGAAATCTTTTCTGATTGGCAAACATATTTTAGTTGCAGTTTTGGGGAAATCCTACCGATGGAAATGGGTTCACAGGTCACATTGTGTATGGCACACTATCCATTAAGGGATGGTCTGATGAAATGGTAAAACCCAATTTTGGAGGACATGTTATGAGCATTTGTGATAGAATTTGGTATTTCATTGGATAAACATTTTGGATTTGTTAAGTATTCATATAAAAATAATTTCCAATAGTTGATTCTAATTAATAAATTTCTGTGATTTATACATAGCCATGTCTATCCACTTTGTGTTGGATTTAGGTGGGAGAAACATAGAAGCTTGGACCGAGCCTTGTAGTGGAGAATTATGATAATGTTATGTTGTGAATGCATTTATTTTTAAAATCATAGAGTCAATATATGTTTTATTTCGATCAGATGCTCTATCCACTTGAGTTTTGTGGGTGACACGATGTTCATGAACAAGAACTCCAACCTTATGTTATGTCTTGATAATTATAAATGTGATATTCTCTCTGATAGTTTTCATCTCACTAAACTGGGCTCAGGTCAGCAGGTCTATAAAGGATTTTCTGGATGATCCTCCAAAAAAATTTCAAGGTGAACTCCATGATTTGATTGACAATTAGAATTTTTTCTCCTTCCCTAATTTTATAGCAAAGGAGACAACTAGAAACGGTGTTATGACTAGAAAATTTTATTATAATCATGTCACCTAGGGTCATAATGCTGAGTATATATGGTTGTCTTTTTTGAATAAAAAATTTATTAAGCCTTCATGACTATGTCTTATATGGGGGATGGTTTACAAAAGATTACCCACTGATGAGGTTTTCTAGATGTTTGGTTTGTAGTAATGTACCAGGTGTGTTATATGCCATCAGCATCGGGAAGATGAAGAGCATCTCTTTCTCTCATGTGCACCATCCACGACCTTATATAAAATGTTTTCGGGTTCTTTTGATCTGGATGATCATAGATTTGTGTGACTTCAGGCCCTTATCATTTTTTGTTCGGTTATCTAACTCTCACCTCTGGTTCGAGATATCCTCTCTATTTCTGTTGCTGATGTGTTGCATATAGTATGGAGGCATTGAAATTATGCTCTGTACAATGGAAAGGGCTGCTACATGATGCTTTTCATGATGCATGTATTTGCTCATATAAGGGAAATGTCTGATGTTAGTTTGGGAGAATGTTACAAAAACATTGTTGACTTTATGATTCTGAAAAACCTGGGTGTCAAAGAAACTTTTAGACCTACTGAGGAAATTATTGAGGTTTTTTGGATCCCTCCATTCCCTATTTTGATTTAGGTTAATACGGAAGGAACTTATAAAGGGATTCCTAGACCTTTGGGTTGTGGTGTGGTCTTTAGGGCTCATGATGACAATGTTAAAGAATTTTTCTAAGGTTCTTGCTACGTGAAATGTTATCTTGAGGTTGATTTGTTTGGGATAATACACGTAGTATCATTTGTAAAAATGAAAGGATGGACTAATATCTAGTTTGAAATTGAATCTTCAAGCATTGTGCAATCCATCAGAAATTGTGAAATGTATATCTCTTTACAGATCTAAGTTAAGTGGGGTCCATGAATGGAGACTCTTTATACTCTAAAAATAACCATCATGCATGTTTATTGAGAGGTGAGCATGGTTGTCGATAGTCTTGAGAGAATTGGGGTTATTGAGCCTATCACATGGTCTCAAACCCTTCTTGATTTTCAGCTGCCTTTTGTAAGGATGGTTGTAATAAGATCACTCATTTTCCTCTCTTTTAATGTTTTTAAATTTTATGATTAACATACTCAGCCTTTTGGTTGAGGGATATTTTAAAAAATAGTTAAAATGGGATGAGATGGAGATGGAGCCTTATTTTTCAATTTTCGAGTGGCTAGTTCATATTGTATATTCCCAAGAGAATGTGTAATGTGGGAAGTCCATTTTGTGGGTTCATGTTCTTTTACAAGTTGGTAGTTATTTTCCTGAAACATGGTAGAAGAATTATTGGGTTGAGGAAGGATATTTGTTTTAATTTTTTGATCAAGCCTCATGTTAATTTTTTGGGGAAGAAAACTTTTAAGGGTTTGTAGAATTCTCACATTTGTGTTCTCATTTTGAGGTATTGCATTTTTACATGAATTATTTATTTAATCCCATATGGTACCATTTAGATTTTATTGAATATAGAGAATATTTTCATTGATGATTTTTTCATTGATGCAAGTGGATGATGACTTTCCAAACCATGCTACCTTTCCTAGGATCCAGTGTGGCACTCATATTATCCTCCCATCCATCCCATTAAGTATTTTCATTGATGGGAGCTTCCAATAACATATCATAAAGCCTTGGAATTCCATAGCATTGGTGTTTTTGAACCAGATTCTTCTAAGAACCATTATGTATGTTTACATACTCTTGATTTCGCCACTCTTGTAATGTTCTTCTCTCCTATTTCAAGATTAAACATTTCCCTACTTATATAATGAAATAATGATGGTACAAATATTTAGTTTTTTAGATATATCATGATGATTAGTTATCAATAATTTTTGCTTGGGTCTTTTTTTCGGGGAATACATATGTTTTCTGTCAAATTCTAGAAGTTTCCAAGCACCAGATAGGTTATTCAAGGATTTTACATTATATAATTATTTTTTATTCTTGAATTTCTTCCTAATGGTACACTATGGAATGTGTGTGTACTGAGAAATGTGTTCAAAAAGGATTTTAGGGTGCCTATAAACTTGAATGTTATTTTCTAATGTAAATTAGTTTTTTGTCATATAAATAATTCTAAATGTGCATGATAAAATGATCATGGCCTGCAAAGGGTGTTTTTATATGGATTTGATGTGGGTTTAAATTTGATATAATTTTATATTATGAGACATGCTAGTTATATATGTGTTTATTCACTTTATTATGTGCATGAGAATTTGGAGGTCTATGTGATATGTGAAATGAATATTTAGTAGAAAGAGAATCGTTAGTATCTAGTTGGTTAGACATGGAATAGAATTCGATTTCAGTCAGAAGTGTATTGAACCAGATTAATCTAGATGGATTTAAAATAACATATCTAACTAAATTATGATATGTATTGAATACCACTAAAAATTTGATGGATTCAAATTTAGTATATCAAGCAAGAGGACACTGTGGTTTATGGGTGATATACCATGCTTCACTAAGATACGAGGTCTCTATGTCCAACTAGTACAAGTACTTTTATGTGTTGATCGTAGTGCTCTTATTGTTTTTTATATACCATCAACATATAATGTGCCATAATCTTATAGTAATTTTCAAATAATGTTTCTTAAAATATTTTTTCATAAAACATTTTTCAATAATATTTTCCAAGTCCTTTCATAAAACATGCATAGTAAATTTTATTCACATTTTGTGGAATTAAATCGTTCTTTTTATGGATTCCCACTAGGATTTGGCAAACACCCCACATACATCTTTGGGTATTTGTAGTTTATTTATGTTTGAAAAGAGTAAACAAAAGATTTATTTATTGATGATGATAGATATGAATGCTAGTGTTCCACTTCATATAGGCATTAGTGGAAATGTCATGAGGATGATGTTCCCCTTATTAGATGGTAGTTCTTTGGGCAGTGTCATTATTCCCATCATGTTTTATTTTTCTTGGGTTTTGTTTAATGTTTTGAACCTTTAATTTTTAAATTGGTGTACCTTGTTTAATTATGATTTTTATTTTATGTAATTTTTATTCATTTTTTTATTTATGATTATATAAATGGGTTAAATCATTCCAAGATATTATTTTTCATACACATCAATTAGTTTCAAGCTCACATGGAATGGGAATGCCTTTTAGGATATGTTTTAGACTAGGTCAGGTGTTGGGATAAATTGAATCCCAGATTGGTTCATGATAATAAATCCCTTTAGTAAGTAAATATTTTATTTTATAATTCCAATGATACAATTCAAAAATACTATAATGAATTTAAAACTCCTTTTATTGATATATTATGGACATAAGTTCAATTTTCTAATAAAAGCAGTTTTCTTGCCTTCTGTTTCTATTAATTGCTATATCGGTTTAATTTGGTTTTAGGTTTGTTTCAAATCTTTTTAAAATTTATTTTTTACAACATAACCCAATTTATATGATGAGTATAAAATAAATTCAGAATTTTAAATTAACATTTAAAAGTTAGCCTTTAAAAAACAATATTTATAAAAATGTTATTACACATTACATTTACTGATGTAAAAATTGGCTTTTATTAATGCTTTAAGTTTTTTCATATAAAATGAAATTCTTTTTTTGAATAATATTTTCAAAATTAAATATTAAGTCCCTTTTAATTTAAAAATTTATATTTAATTAATTAGATAAAAAATAGTTAGTATGGTAAATTAAAAAGTAGTAATAGTAATAATACAAAGACTGATATTATTAGAAACATGTTCACAATATATTTAAAAATAAATAGATGGGGAATTATCAACCTTATCTCATAATAAATCCATTAGTTTCCATTTTAGGAGCCACCTTATATGTTTAACCAGTTCTTCCATTAAATTATGTGGTTTTTGTAAAATATTGTCCTTTCACGCAACATATAAAAGGATCCTCTCACTACCTCTTCATAAATACACAATAAATTTTTTCTCCAATTGAAAATGTAACTGTTTTTATACCAATATAATTATATAAATTTCTTAGATATTTTTTCATAATTTTATTTCTAATATATCCATTTTCAAAGAGTCTTCTAAAGGAATTTTGAAGTCCCAACAAGAGTATTTTTTCCTAAAATCCTCTATATACATTCTTAATATTATTTTTATTGTTTTAAATTTTATTTTTTATTTAAATTCATGATTCTATTTTGTCTTTTTTATTCTATGTTAAAAAATATTCTCCAACATTCAATTTTATATTAAGAGAAACAAAAAAGAAATTTGTGTTTTGTACATACTATCACCTCCACGTAGCAACGTATTTGATTTTTCACAACCACCTCTCTTAACAGATTAAAATGGTATAATTAAAAATTATATATGAGAGATATAATATAATTATGATAATTAAGTGAAAAATTATAATTCACCATCCTTTCATTTATTTTGAAAATTTGAAACATTAACTGTGTGTTGTGTGAATTACCTACTTAATGAAATATCATATATTTTTATTCATCTTGATTCATTTTTATTTATTTAAACCCTATAATATATTATTAAATTAAATTAAATTATATAAATAAAAAATTTAATCTTCTATAATAATAATAATACCAGTCCCATAATAAAAAAAATATCATAATCATAATTATCCATTAATTTGGGTATGTTATTGTTTGGATCAGTCTAAACCCAACTACTTCAATAATGCTATAAAATAATATCATCGTTGGCTATAATTACTCAGTTTCAAATAATATATTTTATATCTAATATAATAATGATCCTATTATAGCCTTTTAATGGTAATTTTTTTTATACTCATTAATCAAGATATCACCATTTAATTATGAGAAATAAATGAAACTTACAACTCCTAAATTTTGACAACATAGTCTATTAAAAAAATTCCATATAATTGAATTAAACTGCTTAAAAATGTAAAAAAAAAATTAATTACCATTTATTATATTTGAATGATTCAATTTGAGATACGAAGGAAGAACAACACCAATTTTATTGAAAATGTTAAATAAAATCATGATTCATAGTACCGAATATTGAAAATAAATAAAAAACAACTAATATAAATTAGGAGAATAAATATACATTAATTTTATTTAACTTTATATTTATGAATAAGTTGAAGAAATATGTTTTTAAAATAGTTATTATTTTTTATATAATACTCTAAAGTATTTTTTAAATTAATTAATTAATGTAAGTGGTTAGTTATCACAAATTTAATTCGTTGGGACATAATATTTATTTCTCAACATTAAACCATTAATATGTTGTAATAATACCTAAATTATATATTTCATCATATTATTTTAATCCATTTTGATTTAATAGAAATATTTTTTCCATTTATTTAATGGATCTTAATTTAATGTTTATCAAGGCTATATAGTTTTATGAGTCTATTTTTAGAAATCGAAAAGACATTTTTGATATTGTGAGCAATAATATAATTAATAAGGGAAAACCAATACATTATTTATTTAAAGTATAATTTTTAAATTTAATATGTTTTTATTTGAATATACAGTTTATTTTAAAAATCATATGTTTTTTATTCATATGTTACGATCACCATATGGGATTCATTATTAATATAAAATTTTAATCAAGATTGTTTTTCAAAGATAATCTATTTTGAGAATTTTGATTTACATCCTTTCAAAAAATCAATATAAATTTCTTCTCTAATGATTAATTTTGAGATTTTATATGTCTTGCAACTATTTTATTTTCTTTATTGTCTTTTTTTACCCAATTTAAGGAAAATAACACTATCTCTACTTCTGGGATGAGGAAATCCCCTTTCCCAAGACTATTGTAATTAGATTATTATCATAATGTCATAATATAACCCTCAATGACTGATTATGGTCATTTTATACTACATTAACATCATAAACATATTAATTAATATTCTATAATTTTGTATGTGGGTAATTTTATTTAATGTTTTGAAATATCCAATGTTAACATTTTTCATGTAGATATTTGGTTATATTACCTTTGTTGTATTATATTTTTCTGTATGTCATAAATTTTATGGCTTATAAAGGGTAATATTTCTCTCTATTATTTATAAAATATTTATTTCAAATTAATCTCTAAATTTAATGGTTTTCATAGATTCATTTTTTTAAATTGAAATTCCCTATACTATTTATTAAAAGATAAATGAAATGTATAATGGGATGTAAATAAATGGAATAGAATAAAACATAATGAAAAAATATAAGATGAAAATATAAACATGTCATAAAAATCCATAAGAGTCAACACAATGACTAATATGATATTTTATAACAAGAATTTATTCATGAGAGAAGTACCTAAGGATGACTTTCCATGTGATGGAGAGCTTAATGACCACCCTATACATGAATATGTCTTCCTAATATCTATATTTTAGGGCTTTTCAATAGTTTCTCATTATCATAAATTTCCCTTTAATGTTTAGCTCCTCAGGTTTTCCATTAAAAACCACCATATTCAATGAGACTAGCATTGACAAATATTTTATTGAATTTGAGATCACTATATGAACCATTGAAATATATAAAGTGTCATGAGTATTAAAATATTAATCATTATGAACCTTTAATTTAATATTATCAATATTTTGATGAGTTAAATATATAGATTTTAAATTGTTAGTTTGAAAGAACCCATGTTATGAAACCTTGGATAGAGATGATCTCAACCTACAAACTTCCACTTTAATAGGCCTATCCTCATTAGATAATGATATAAATTAGAATTTATTTTCCATATACCTCTATGGAGTAGAAGAATATTTTCATTATTAAAGGAATCATTATATTAGAGTATGAATCAGAGACATTGAGATGAGTAATAGGTCTTATCATAGGGGAAAATTGACTAAGGTGTCGAGATTGAAGCCAAATGTATGTGGACACAAAGATATTATCATAATAATATTCATTACATAGGGAGGAGTATTTAGTTTAACCTAGATAATAAGAGTTAATAGATTACCATATATTATAACTAAAATATATGATTGTGTGGTAATATTCAACATATTTATCAACCAAATTGTGGCTTCATAATTAGGATCCTACTTAGAACATTGTGTTATAGGGAAGTTCTGTAATCCTTCTTTCTTAGGGATAGGGTTATTATTAGAGATCCCAAAGGAGATGTTTCATTGACATGAACCATGATATTTCATGGATCCTAATTTTCCTTTCCTCTCTTAAATTCATTCCTTTCAACACATGAATATGAGCTTTTAGAAAACTTAATAGTTATAAAACATATTTTCATTTTCCCCTTTTAGTTTTAAATGACTATTTACATTATTTAAATAAAATAATGACAGAAAATCATTGTACATCCAATTAATTATCATGTTTTGATCCAAATAATTATAATCATTTGGATCCTCTATAATTCCTTCCACAAGTGTATCACTGAATGAAAAAGGGTGATTCCACTAATCTGTGGGATCCTAAAAAAAATTGGGAAATCAATTAAATCTCCAACCATATCAATAAGAGGATCATAACAAAAGTGAAAGGCTTTGAATCACATTATTATCAAAATATATAATATTCCCCAACTTCCATTTTCACTAGACTAGTTTAGATGAACATTTCATTGGAAGATGTAGATCCAACATCAATAGGAGTATAAAAAAGCTGCTATTACCAATAAATATAATAATTTTTATCATTTGTGCATTATAAAAAGAATGATTCATAGTTACATGCTTTGAATCTAAATTATGTATCATAATGAATACATTTCTATCATTAATATTTTAGAAATTTAAGGAGAAAATGTTGAATTAATGATAATTTACATGGATAAAACCGATTTTTTTACACAAAGGGAAATATAAAAGAATTTTTTTCATACTTTATATAGAGGTATATGTCATCTTCATGATAGAAAAAATATCCTTATTAATAAAATTTTCACTCAGTTCTACTTCTACAATGTCATGAGAAATTTAGAAAAATGGGAATCTTCTATCACCCTTTCCAACATGATTGGTTTTTCAACTATAGAAGAGATATAAAAAGTAGATGGGAATTATAGAAGATAAAAATAAATAAAAATATATAAATCCAAATGTTTTCACAATAATTCCTTTTTCGAAGTAGATAAAAAATCATAATCCAAAATATGTAAAATAACGAGATTAAGGTAAGTTGAACAAAAACACAAAGACCAACACTTCAAATCCATATAATGAAAAAAAATATGAAATTAAAATTTATAAATTTAGAAAGGCATCAAATAGTATGAACCATTTATAGAACATATAAACCCAATAAGATAATCAGTACTACATGTAATTATAAAAATATGTAACAGCATTTGAGCTATAACCATGAAACTACAAATTTGATGTTGATCTACAATGACATCATGATTAGAAAACAAAAAAACCAAATGAACTATTTAGATAGAGAAATATAAAATAAATTCCATTAATAAATCAAATTGTATTCTATTAATTTATTAATTGTCTATAAGATAATAAATGGGAATCAATTTTCAATCCATCAATATTTTCAATGAATCTCTCAAGAAGGTGGTGCTCAAAATCTCCACTCAAGATAGAATTTTTTGTCCTTTCTCATGTGAAAAAGTTATTGACAAAGAAAAAACATAGATTCCAAAAAAAATCTATACAAAAATCTTGATCAACCATTCTATCCTATAAAATTTTTATATTTTATATTTTTGAAATGATTTTTCTAAAACTCCAAAAAATTATTTTTCAAATAAGTCATTATCTACTGACATATGTTAGTCTTAATCGAGGAAATTTTTAAAATGATTCCATAAATTATATTTATCACAATGTCTTATGAAAGGTTGTTTTCTAATAAATATATAATTTAAACCTACATTTTTATTTCCTATCTATCCTATAACACCATAATATTTAATTAAAATAACATTATATTCAATAGAATTTGAGACAAATAAACCCAAACATAGAAAAAAATAGGACCCCACAATAATTTAGTATTAATTTTCTTTTAAACAAATTAAATATATTTAATATGTTTTTTTTCATGGAATTAATATTTTATATATCGTTACCAAAAAAACAGAGCTTATCTTTTGTAGAATTTTTCAATCATTTTAGTATTCATAAAACATAATATTGAGTTTAAACGAAATGTGAAATATTACTAACATAATATAAATTAATATAAAAATAATAACATAGTTGTTAAATTTTGGGAATGAGTATTACAAAATTAATTATGAAAAATATGGTTACCTATTTATTACTAACATAATAATCATCATTTTGGAGAAAATGAAATGTCTTTTAATTGAATTTATTTTAAATGAATGGTTAATCAAATTTTTTACACATAATTTAAATCTAATTTTATTATGGTAATAAAATTTTTATGAGAAAATATACAAAATTTTTAAATAGAAATATAAATATTATCATTGGGTGTATTTTTTATATTTTATAGAAAAGAATCACTTATTGATAAATAGAAAAAATATTTGGATTTCATTTAAAAATGGATATTCATAGAAATTATTTATAATGATAAATTAAATTTTGAATTGATTTTAGTGAATAATTTGTATAATTTTATATTTATAAATCCAATTTAGTTAATTTTAATCATTTTCATGTTGACTTCATAAATAAAAACATTTTAAACCATTAAATATTTTCAATTTAGAATTTCGTTTCTCATCACATATTTGAGTCTAAATTGTAATTCAAATTTTCAAAAAAAAATTAATAAAATTAGAAAAATGGATCTCATATTTTGATTAATTATAATTTATAAATTTTTTTATGTTGATATTAATTTTTAGCCAAAATTATTATTGAATTCAATAAAAATCGATTATCATGTTTAATGTAAAAAATGGATTTGTAAGATGATTAAACTAAAAGGATAAGAGTGAAACTGAACTATAAACCTATAAAAAAAATTTATAGACATTTTTGGACCATTAAATCAATAATATTAGATAATGTACTATTTCTATTGTTTTTACTTATGAAAAGTGTGGGAACACTCTATCATTATTATAAATTCCATGTGTGTCCGTTCACCCACCTATAAAAGGCTTCCCCCTCTCCTCCCTTATTCACACATTAATACTGATATGGTTTGGAAAATAAAAACCCAAAAAACAACCCATGTTAAATTATCTCATCATATAATCCTTAGTTTTTGTTGAAACCCAACCTAGGAAGGATTAAAGGGAAAACCTACAAAGGTTACCTAATGAAGATGTAATGTTCTTCGGCAAGCATCATTATTTTATATGTTTATCCACCACATTAAATTGTTATTAAACAATTATTATATAATAATCTATTTATTGTAAATATAATGGGAATTTTTTAAATAATTTTTTGAAAAAAACCATATCAACTTCCATCAAATGTGTTAAAAAATCATCATTCGTGTTTACAACAGACTACAGCCCCACGAATGAGGTAATTCGTTCTTCCATTTCCTCATATATTAGTTGGTTATTTTGATTTATATAAATTATAAATATGATATTTAAAACATATTAATACCTTTTGAGTTATTATAAAAAATATAAATTTTTTAAAATTCTATTTCATAGGGCATACGATTAAAACTATTGTGTGTACAGTGTACTACCACCACATTAAGTGACGTGATTAAGATTTCTCTAAATATTTGTCTGGAATGTAATAATGTTTAACAAAATTAATATATTTAAAATAAGTTAATTAATTATTATAAAAATGAAATATTTATAATTCTTAAAATTATATAAATATATAAATATAAATATATATATTATTTTCTTTCTTACTTTTGCTTCAACACACCACATGGATGATATATATAAGATTATTTAATGAAATAATTTGATTTTTATTAAATTATTATAATATTGGAAATATAAAATAATACTTACCTAAATTCCATAATTATCATTGAAGACTATAAACGTTACTCATGCGTATGTATGAACTACCATCTACATGATCATAACATACTTTAATTTTTGTAAACACCCTTCATGATTTTTTTAAAAATATTATTGATGTAAAAATATTATAATTATTTCATCATTATTATTCTATAGAATTAAGATCATTATAATATTCATAGGAACCAAATATTTCATGAATAAGCATTAATGAAAAATCCTGGTAATTTACAACTGAAACAATGAAAATAATAAAATATTATAAATGAACATTTAATAAGATGATATAAAAGGATCATATATGAAATTATAATTATTAATATAGTTATATTATAATTTAATAGCGTGTTCAAAACAACTATAAATGAGGCAAATCGTTCAATCAAAAGAAAGCATGGGGTATATGATCTCTTTAGAAAATTTCCTATCATTGGGATAAAATTCCTCATTGTTGATTATGTCTTTTTAGGACTATGAATGTAATTACATATTATTATTTTATGATCTATATAAACATTTTTTATTTCTCCTTAATCATAATTCCAAAAAAATATTCATTGATTGATTCTCAATTAAAAATTTAGTTCATTTTAATGGTTTATTCCACTATATCATTCTAATTGAGAATGTCTATTAATGAATATAAATTTAAGAAAATTAAATTACCATTTACTAATAAAATCATTTAATTTTATTCTCCTATACATATTCATGACATTTTAATGTAATATCACCATTTTCCAACCCATTTGTACTTAAATTTATTTAGGTATTTTTTTAATAAAAATTTAAATCATTTCTTTATTCAGTTATATATATGTTTTTCATCCAAAACATTTTTACAAAAATTGTTTTGAAAAATGTTTTTAAACAAAAAAATTTATTTACAAAATAAATTATATCAATTTTACATTTATAAAATAAAATTAATCTTATTTTTTTAATAATAATGACCTTTTTTATATTATATAAATGTTAAATGAATCATTGTTTTATTGTGTACACCTAGTAATAAGTTTTCTTCCATCATGATCTCAAAATGTTTTAGATATTTCGTAACAAATTTTCATTTTTATTTCTAATGATTATTTGATTAAAATTTAATTATGTTTGAAAAACTTATCTTCAAAATTTAAAGCATATTTTCTTCATGATTTTTTTATTGATATTTATATTGTAATTTATCTCATCAATGTCATCTAATCCTTTATTGTATATATGATCTTATATAGAATTATTTTATTGATATCATAATTATTTTTTGTTTGGATAATTTATAATCATTTTGAATATGGATCTCTTATTTTTATTCCAATCACCATATTAATTTTGGATGGTTTATGGTAAATTATTTTGATTAGGAAATATATTCACATTTCAAATGATTGTTTTTTAATAGAAATGTACATGTTGTTTTTGTTTCACCCATTCATTTGAAGAATGATACATTATTGGTATGTGATAAGTTGTTCAAAGTTAATTATAGCCACTTGGTGCATCGACATGACTCATGGGACAATTAGGTTTTTCGAATCATAAATGTTTCTACCTATAGATTTAAATTTCCTTAAGGATATCTCATTAGAGTAACTTTATTGAATATAGATCATGGAAGATTAAATATTTGTCATTATGAATTCCATTATTATGGATTCTGTTATTAATATTACATGTGATTATTTTATTATTTATATTAACCATGGATTTGTTTTTAATATTATGTGATTTTTTATATGGAATTAACTGATAATAATTTATTCCAGACATGGTATGATCATGTTATTGATTAAATGGAATGTGTTATAGTTACAAAAATTGCAATTTTGACTATTATTAATGAATCATGATAGATTCCAATATGATTAACCTTTTATATGAATTTGATATCCCCTTTTTTTGTTCCCCCATGAACCCCGGAAGGGTACTATGATTGAGAAGAATGTATATTATAGAGTTAATATTGTAATTATCACAAAAAAATTATGTTTTAATTTAAATTTTTAATTATAATGTATGACACTTGTTTGTATCCTTCTTACCAATACAACTAAACTATTCAGTCCATTATGATGGGATTCCTTTTTTATTATGAAAATATAATATTGTCAGAACTAGCTCTGATCTAAAATTTTTGGTTTATAACAGTAGGAATCAGATAAAGTATACTAGAAACATATGGAAATGTACTTAGAGAAACATATATTTCGGAACATTACCCTATGATAAAATTTGAGGATAATTATAGAAGAAAATAATAATGTTTTTGTAATATCAATATTATGTGGTTTTTTGTATAAAAACCCTATATGGATACCTCAAGTTGAATTTGATCTGTTATAGATGTAATGAATGGTAATAACTATGAAAATGGTGCATTTGGCTTGACAATATCATCACCTACTATTCAAAAATAAAACATAATGTACAACTGAATTGAAACTCCTGGATGATATTCTGGGAAAATTCACATATAATATACTTTCCATGCAAATATTCTCTATATTTTTCCAATTTTATCAAACCATTTTGATGAATGTGAAAAAGAGACATCCCAAATGAAACCATGTTTTTATTTATAATAATTTATTTGAATAAAATTTTCCATTTATGTTATGTATTTTTAAATATTTCGGTTTATAAACTATGCTTCATAACTATATGATCCAATCTAGTGTATTCCATTATTTTTAAAGGGAAACTAATATACATAATGTGAACTACAACATTTAATGTAATCCAAAGGGTAAGAATGATCATTTTTTACGGGTTTAAGAAAATATTATTTGGGGAACTAAACTCCCAAAAATTATCATTATATGAAGACATATTATGATGTTTTATGAACTGATATAAATAATTATATATGTATTATGGATTTTAAGGGAAGATATTTCATAATAATACAACATGAAAAGGTATAGATTAAGTGAATTATGGGATTATATATTTCCCACATGTGATAATTATTGAAATAAAAACCATGTTACATACATAAAATGAATGTATGTTTAATGTTGGTTTGAATTAAAATTCCACTATGATTATAGTTTAGATGGGATGAAAAAAGTATCCAAAGTATAAGTATTTAATTCTAAAGAAATGAAGCACGAATAAACTAAATTTCTCAAGCATCAAGGTAATATGAATGAATAGATTTTAATGGATCATGGTAAAAAAATATGATATATCTAGAGTTGAATTGGATGGTTTAATGAGCATTTTTTATTCCATAATTAAGTCATTTGTGTATTTTAGAAATGATATATTTTTAGTAAGAATAATGAAATGTATAAGGATTGTGCCTCAATACCATTTCAATGAAGATTTTCAAGCATATGATTAAGGGTTCCCAAAAAACTGATTCTATTGAATGTTGAGCTTCCTCCAAAACCAATTATTAATTAAAAGATGTTCCCTAATATGTATCTGATGTTGTTAAAATGGTACTAGTATTAAGAGATTCTTGATGTTGATAAATTAAAATGGATAATTCTAAAAACAATGGAAATGAATATTAATTTTATTACAATGTTTTTTATAATATAATTAATATAATATTGGTAACTCTTGTAATTACAATATTTGATGAGAATAAATTATGATGGTATTCAAATATTTAGTATTTCAAAATTAAGATCACTAACATGTTTTTTAAATATTAATGATGACTTCATTTTGGAAATTTAGTGACTTTCATTCAAAAGATTTGTAGCCCGATCTATTGGAAAGGATCATTATTTAAACAATTTATGAAATGGATAAATTTTAAAATTGGGTAAGGTTCTAGATATTCATATATTACATAAAAATATAATGATATATTCATATTTTGTAACATGTGCTAATAATGATTTGATATTGTTAACTACAGATTGAAATAATGTCTTGTCATTATATTATTGATATTAAGATCTAATAAAATGGAATTTTAGTTTCTAGGGAATAAAAAATTCATTTATTCATATTAATTTCTTTGATTAAGTGATCAATTTAAAATTAATCAAACTGAAACTAATGTTTTAAATAATTTTTATGAAATATAGACTTATCATGTTTTTAAATTTAACTCTATTCACAAATAGTAAAAAAATTCATCACCTATAAGAAAAGGACCTTGAAACAATTTTTTTTCTAATTACCATTATATCTTATGAATCATATTTCCTTTTAAATCATCATATATTTATGTCTTCAAGTACTTATAATTATATTTAGCATTCTCATTCTTTTTATCAACAACCACTTTCAGTCTCTATAATTATTTCTTCATTTATTTCATGTCCAAAAATTCACATTCACACTATTTTTCTCATATTTAAACACTTATTTATGGTTTATTCTCTACAACTTTTGTAAATCATTTTAACTCTTATTATATAAATTTTATCAACTATTTAAGTTTTGGATTTTAATAACAATGTTTTTTCCAAATGTGAAAAAATTGATTATCCAAATGATATTTAATTTATGAGGTTGAAATTTATTAATGGTGGGTAGAATGTTAGCCCCCCAATATTATAAAATTACAAAACTATATTCAATAGTACATGTGACACATAACCCCAAGAGAGAAAAAAATATATAACACCTAATTGCATAATGATTTATTTAATATTAACTAAATCCCAATACTTATATAGATTTAATTAATTGAAATTCTATGTTTTTCTTCTGTTACATGAGAAGTGATATTATCTTACATTATAGGAAAAAATCAGTTTATATTGAATCACAAAAAGAAAAATTTAAAAGAAAATTTTAATATTATTATCATAATAATATTTCATATAATTTTAATTTCTTATATTATCCATGTTTTATAAGTAGAAAATTTATTGAAATATTTTAAGACCATGCATTGATATAACATGTGATTCAGATGTATTGTGTTCCTGGAATGGTTTGATGAAAAATATTATCTTTTTAAGAAATGTGTTTTAGTGGTTTTCCTGAATATTTTAAAAAACTCTTAAACAGTTTCCAAGATTAGAAATATGAGGGCCCCATTTTGTTCATGATGGAGTTTTTTCCCTAGGCGTGACTTCACTTTTTTGGCATGCGTCTATAGTGTGAAAACACTAAAAGGTCGTAACTGTGAATAAAATAATTAAATTTAATTATTTTATCTTAAAATCATAATAACCCATAAATGGTAACTTAGATTTAAAATATGAGGCCACCGTTGAGTGCGAGAGGGTGTTCTTTCCTAAAGAGGGGCCTAAAATACATTGATTTGGGTTGAATGTAAAATATAATCATAGGAAGTATTAAAGGAGAATAAAATAAACTCAAATAATGTTATTTTATTTACATTTAACGTTTATCATTATGGAGATGCAACAACATAGTGATTGAGAAACCCATTATTCACTTATAAATGAAGCGTTATGGAAAAATTGTTACAAAGTAAAAAAGTAATGCTAAAATGTGTTAATTAATTAACGTGTCTCCTCCATTAATCAAGGGAAGGTTTTAGTGTTATAATTATTAACACTAGAGATTTTATCTGTAACCCTTCTAAGCCTCCCTTCATTGATGAATGTTTAGAGATTAAAGATCTGATCAAACACCAGAGAATTACTGATCAGGATTATTATTTATTGAATGGTCAACGATGATTCATACATGGAAACAAATGACCCAATACATGGTGGGGTTATATTTCTATGTGAATTATTGTTTTCCTCATTCATATATTTGAGCGATGGCCGTATATCAACCTACGAACAAGTTGACCGACAGATCAACTGCGTGTGTGGGATTGTTTTGATTGTGGGGATTTGAATCAGGGCCATCAATGTTTTTATAAGATCCATTCATAGAGTTATTAATGTTGGAACCACTTTGTGTATAAGGTTGTATTTGTTGTCAATAGTTGTCAATGCAGATCAAAATGAAGGAGATCATGAAGTACTCCGATGAAGTAGATGAGTGGTGATTCAGACGATTGTTGTACTGATCGGAAGTTCAAAGAACATGTGTAAAAGGTGATACATTGTTTACAACAATGCAGAATGTGAGGTATAATCCATCCAAGGTATAATCCATCCAAGGATGATCAAAGAAGAATGAGGTTTTTGGATGAAGTCCATGCAATTACTCATGATTGCATGAGAACCATGCAAGAGACTTCCTGACGAATTGAATCGGTTTGCATGAAGTACATCATACCGGTTGATGAAGAAGACAATGTGCAATGATTGGACTTCTGAGATAGTCATGAACATCACATTGGCATAGAAGATGATGATGCTAAAGCTGTTCCTTCAAAGACTACATATCACAATAGTGGAGGTTGTGATAAAAGCAGAAGAGTTGTTGAAGTATACAGATCACCAAGATGAAGCGTTGTTGAGGTGATCGTCCTTGTCGACAAATCAAACAAACGACATAAAAATTTGTTGGCAAAAGAGTTTCTATGGAGGCAGGTCGAGTTCGAGGACTATGGAATAATGATCCATGTTTTTATTCAAGGAACGTCGATAAAGGAATGGATGATCTGGAGGCGGACTAAAAGAGAAGATACAAGGTGGCGCCGTTTTCCAGTGTTTTCCAAATTTTTGGGCCTCAAAATCGGAAATTGAAGACATGGATGGTCTACAAAAGGAGGTGTGCGCTAAGAGGAAGGCTTGCGCGAAATATAAGAGGCTTGCGCGAAATACTTAAGTTGGGCGCGGAAAACAGCGGGATGCGCGAAATAGTTTTTCACGCAAATGATGTTTCAGAATTAGAACGTTGAAAAATGGTAAAGGCATGGGCTGCGCGAAAAACCAGAGCTGTGCGCGGAAAAATGGGAAGGTGTGCGTAATTCAAAGAACTAAGAGACAGTTTTACGCGCAAGAAAGAGGGTTTTACGCGCAGGATCAAAAACGTCTATAAATATGAGGTGAACCCCTCTCATTCGGAGAGGCTCGACACTTAGACAAATCCTGAGCTCCGGCGCGCGGAAAAATTAAGGTCCAGAGGCTTGCACGAAAAAGAAGACGTTGCGCGAAAAAGGGAAGTTTTGCGCGAAAAAGAAGAGTAGCGCGAAATGCCTTTTACACGAAAAAAGTTATTTTTACGCGCAAGGTTTGAATTTTACGCGCAGCCCCCGTGAAGGGTGCGCGGAAAATCTGGGGGTCCCGTAAGCCTTTTGACAGGTGCTTAGCACTCTCAAACCTGCTTTGCGAAGAGAAGAAGAACGATCGTGCAACCAAAATCTGATCTGCATAGAGAGAGAAATATATCGATACACCCAGGTGTCAGAATTGGGAATTGAAGGAAGAGAAGGAGATTTAGTGCATTCAGGTATTGCACTGAAGTAGAAGATTGATTTCGAAAGAGCATCAACTCAGGACTCTGATGCAAGCAAAGTCTCATGCTGAACAGGAGACAAAGACTTCAATGCATATCTATTGAAGAGACCTTCACGTCTATAAACTGAGTGAGACTTCATCAACGGCAATGAGCCAGGGGGAGTCAACGGGAGTGACCCGAGGGACGCAGTGAGCTATCCCTAAACAATTGTAAAGGCAGTGATCCTGGGACAGAGTGTCTGTACCCGAACATTTGTATCCGCAGCTAGTGAAGCATAGTGGATTTAGGTACGACCGGCAACCTGTCGGCGTATAGTCCTTGGACGTAGCCCTTAGTGGTGAACCAAGTAAAAATAGCTGTGTCATCTGTCTCTGCATGTGAATGTTTAATTGCTGATCATATTCATCATACAGGTTTAAGTAGTTCCTACCAACGTGGGAACAAGATCCACAACTTTAAGAAGAAAAAGTTGACACCCTGATTCACCCCTCCCCTCTCAGGGTGTCCCAGGGTCCTACAAGTGGTATCAGAGGGAAAGGTTAACGTATGTTGGATATTCCCCAGTAATTCTATTGAGAAGAGGATTTGAGTTTCTTTCCTAGAGTCAACAATGAAGAGCAGTCTTGATAATGACGCAGTCATTTCTGAGCAGAAATCGATATCCTCCAAGACTTTGACAAATAGGAAAAAGAAAGAGAAGAAGATGATCATGAAGTCCCCCACATCCAAAGAAGATGTAGTGTCTTGTTCTCCATGCCATTCCAATAATGAAGAAACTTTAGTCCTGGAAAGTATCAAGCAGGTGGCTCAGAACTCATCTAGTGGAAAGGATGATACCCCTAATTTATGCTTTCATGAAAAACTTAGAACATATCTGCATGATATTCCAGAATAAAGGGTTGCTATTATTTGTAGCCTATTCCAATCTATGCAGGTTGAGATCAATCGATTAGAAAGGGAAGCTGACAATATGGAAAAAGGGATGGAAATAAAAGTTATGGAAAGTATGAAGCTCATCAAATGGGTGAAAGTATTTGAAGAAGAAGAGGAAGTCAATAAGACTTTAAAAGAAAGGATCCATGCACTTAAATCTGAGCTGAAGAAGAGCAATGTAGTCAAGAATTTTTGTTTGGAAGAGACTTCCATTAAATTCAGGGAACTTGACTCTTTGCTACAAAACAAAGTTAAGATGCATGAAGATGAGGTTGAAAGGTTGAAGAAGACTTGTGAAGAGAAGATGATCACGATTGAAGATAAAAAGATCATCCTCAATATTGTGGGTCAAAAATTGGAAGCTCAGTTGACCAAGATTGAGAACAAAAATATTGAGAATTCACAAAAGAATGAAATGAGTGATGCTTGCACTCAATGTTCGCTGGAGGAGTCTAAAGCTGAAATGCCTCCAACATGTGATAAGAAGATTATGACAACTCTTGATTATCCACATCAAGAATCAGTTGCTGCTGGTACTCAATGTTCACTGGAGGATTCTATTGTCAAAAGACCTCCAACATGTGATAATAAGATCATGACTTCACTCTTTGATCTATCACAAGCAACTGAGAAAGTGACGGTACCATCCAAACCATCTTGTACTCATATTTCTAAATATACTCCTACAATCAGTGCAGGTGGGAAGAAAAGTTCTAAACAAGTATGGATGAGGAAAGGTGAGAAGAATAAACCTACCACCATGGCTAGGGTGGATGGGAAGAAAAAGGAGGAAGTGGGTTCCTCAAATAGAGAACAAAAAATTAAGCAGATGGCCCAACAACTTAATACAGAAGACACAAAGAAGAAAAGATTTGTGGGTCAATGTTGGTGCTGCAATAGATTTGGACACTGTGCACTAGATTGTTTTTATAATCCCTTTCATGGAAAAGCACAGGGAAAGCCTATATCAAAGGGGAGGAAGCCAGAGAAGAAGAAGCAACATCCACAGGTCCAGAAGCATCTGTTTACAGCAAACAGATTTGGAATTCTTGATAACATCTGTGATGCATGCAACGACAGTGTTCATAAGAATGGTGCATGCCTAGGTCAACAGATATCCCGAGCTGATAAGAACAGAAGACCACACAATCCATCTAAGTATGAAGAAAGTACCTTGGGAAGAAATCAGAAGAATATGGCGAACACATCACTCCCCAAGAAGATATCAAGTAGGCAAGCTGAGAAGACCCAGGATTTTAGATCCATGAAATTGAAGGGCCATTCATCCAAAAGAAACACTAAGTGGGATGAATCTCGGATGAACCCATGTGGAAGACCTAAACCAGCTGCAAAAGTTCCACATGACATATTGGTCATCTGGCCAGAAGATTTGAAAAGAATAAGGAAATTTGAAGATGAGAAGGCCAAGGCTGGTGACAAAGGAAAAGGAAAACTTTCACGTGATGAAGACACAGTGCAGGAGAGATTGCAAACAAAGAGAAACACACGTGTCAAAGAAGTTCTATGTGAGAGATGCAAGAAATATGGTCACATTGCAAAAGGTTGCCTAACCATAATACCAGAGCAAGATGAAGTCCTTAAGAGGAGTAAGAATGTATCATTCATGATGGATTCTAAGCAAAACAATTCTCCACACAAAGCAGAAGAGAATGTGAATAGAGCCATGCCACACCGACAGATGTCAGAACACATGTTCAAATGTGCAGGCATGAAGACTGGAGTGAACAGAGGAACTTGGTTGAGAAAAGAACCTCAACCAAGCAAGTCTTCTTGATGAAGCAAGAAGGAACCACCTTATTCCCGTAATCATTTGTGTATTGTATTTGTGCTAATAATGCAGGGAATTGAAGGTGAAGCATGCTCTCCGGGGGAGAACCTGAGAAGTAGTGAATGCTGTCAACTCTTGATAGCCATGCTGAAGAAGTTTCCATCCTAAGTAGATTCTTCAATTGATATTCAAAGATTAGGATCATGAAGGATCACTCTTGATGAAGATGATGAGGAGTGTTTCCCTTGAGGGGGAGAAAAATGAAGAAGCTTCCATAATCACTGTTTCAATCAATATCAAGTCAAGGTGGACTCAAAAGTAGTTATTCTGTGAATTTCTTGAAGAACACACCAATGGAGAAGGTATGTCATTTCTCAATCACCATCCCTTGGTTACATAGATCAAAGATTATTTTACAAAGGGGGAGTAACTGTATTGATCAGTGACATAAAGAGAATGGAAGTGCCCCAAGGTCACTTATCCTGTCGATTGCACTTGAATGTTTTTGATCTATTTGCTGAAGTGAGTGCAGGAGTTTCAGGTTGATTATTATCTATCATATTTGATCTTCTTCTACCTGAAATAAAAGTGGTAAACCCTTGAAGACAAGATACATGAGTTCTTATCTCACGTTGGTATCATGATCTGTGAATAATGGACAACATTGTTGACTTAATCAAATCCTCTTGTTTTCTACATCGAGCATTGCTCAAGTAGACTTAGAGTGAAATGATTAATGAAACTTTGCTTAATTGAGGATTGATACCCTCCCTACCATGCGCTTTGTATTTCTTGTCAATAAGGGGGAGAGAAAGTGAAATGCAGAAGATTCTCATTTTGACATTGACGGATTCATTTTAGAAGATGTTTAAGGTATTGACAACAAAATACAAAGGGGGAGATTGTTGGAACCACTTTGTGTATAAGGTTGTATTTGTTGCCAATAGTTGTCAATGCGGATCAAAATGAAGGAGATCATGAAGTACTCCGATGAAGTAGATGAGTGGTGATTCAGACGATTGTTGTACTGATCGGAAGTTCAAAGAACATGTGTAAAAGGTGATACATTGTTTACAACAATGCATAATGTGAGGTATAATCCATCCAAGGTATAATCCATCCAAGGATGATCAATGAAGAATGAGGTTTTTGGATGAAGTCCATGCAATTACTCATGATTGCATGAGAACCATACAAGAGACTTCCTGACGAATTGAATCGGTTTGCATGAAGTACATCATACCGGTTGATGAAGAAGACAATGTGCAATGATTGGACTTCTGAGATAGTCATGAACATCACATTGTCATAGAAGATGATGATGCTAATGCTGTTCCTTCAAAGACTACATATCACAATAGTGGAGGTTGTGATAAAAGCAGAAGAGTTGTTGAAGTATACAGATCACCAAGATGAAGCGCTGTTGAGGTGATCGTCCTTGTCGAAAAATCAAACAAACGACATACAAATTTGTTGGCAAAAGAGTTTCTATGGAGGCAGGTCGAGTTCGATGACTGTGGAATAATGATCCATGTTTTTATTCAAGGAACGTCGACAAAGGAATGGATGATCTGGAGGCGGACTAAAAGAGCAGATACAAGGTGGCGCCGTTTTCCAGTGTTTGCCAAATTTTTGGGCCTCAAAATCGGAAATTGAAGACATGGATGGTCTACAAAAGGAGGTGTGCGCTAAGAGGAAGGCTTGCGCGAAATATAAGAGGCTTGCGCGAAATACTTAAGTTGGGCGCGGAAAACAGCGGGATGCGCGAAATAGTTTTTCACGCAAATGATGTTTCAGAATCAGAACGTTGAAAAATGGTAAAGGCATGGGCTGCGCGAAAAACCAGAGCTGTGCGCGGAAAAATCGGAAGGTGCACGTAATTCAAAGAACTGAGAGACAGTTTTACGCGCAAGAAAGAGGGTTTTACGCGCAGGATCAAAAATTTCTATAAATATGAGGTGAACCCATCTCATTCGGAGAGGCTCGACACTTAGACAAATCCTGAGCTACGGCGCGCGGAAAAATTAAGGTCCAGAGGCTCGCGCGAGAAAGAAGACGTTGCGCGAAAAAGGGAAGTTTTGCGTGAAAAAGAAGAGTAGCGCGAAAAGCCTTTTACGCGACAAAAGTTATTTTTACGCGCAAGGTTTGAATTTTACGCGCAGCCCCCGTGAAGTGTGTGCGGAAAATCTGGGGGACCCGCAAGCCTTTTGACAGGTGCTTAGCACTCTCAAACCTTTTTTGCGAAGAGAAGAAGAACGATCGTGCAACCAAAATCTGATCTGCATAGAGAGAGAAATATATCGATACACTCAGGTGTCAGAATTGGGAATTGAAGGAAGAGAAGGAGATTTAGTGCATTCAGGTATTGCACTTAAGTAGAAGATTGATTTCAAAAGAGCATCAACTCAGGACTCTGATGCAAGCAAAGTCTCATGCTGAACAGGAGACAAAGACTTCAATACATATCTATTGAAGAGACCTTAACGTCTATAAACTGAGTGAGACTTCACCAACGGCAGTGAGCCAGGGGGAGTCAACGGGAGTGACCCGAGGGACGCAGTGAGCTATCCCTAAACAATTGTAATGGAAGTGAGCCTGGGACAGAGTGTCTGTACCCGAACATTTGTATCCGCAGCTAGTGAAGCATAGTGGATTTAGGTACGACCGGCAACCTGTCGGCGTATACTCCTTGGACGTAGCCCTTAGTGGTGAACCAAGTAAAAATAGCTGTGTCATCTGTATCTGCATGTGAATGTTTAATTGCTGATCATATTCATCATACAGGTTTAAGTAGTTCCTACCAACGTGGGAACAAGATCCACAACTTTAAGAAGAAAAAGTTGACACCCTGATTCACCCCTCCCCTCTCAGGGTGTCCCGGGGTCCTACAATTAATATCCTCCTTATTTCTATTATAACAAGGATTAATTGGGGCCAACATAATGAAGGCACATATCGATCTGTGTTGGGCATTCTTGTGTTTATCTGGTTTCTCGCGGTGTAATGAACCAGACCGTTGGCTCAATGGCTCTCGGTGAAGAAAATTCATGGTTTTGGTCAGACATCCATGTCAGAACAAACTACAGTGGTAGGAATTAAGATATGTTTGTTCCAAGTAGATGACCGGTGACATGGGACCCATTACTGGCCGTAAACTATAGTAACACGGGCCATGGTGGCGATGGAAGACTATAGCCAGGTGGGCTTCAGGGGCTGCAAGGGCTGTCGACATGATAGCTGGTGGTAGGGGAACCTGCAGCTTCAGCCATGGGTGGCGAGTAGAGGCAAAATCCATGAGGGTTTTGGTAGTGTCGAGTAGTGTCACTAGAGGTGTGTCGTGTAGAGTTGAAAGACCTATGGCACAACCATGGGCATGCGCCGGCATGCGGACTGCAAGACCATCTATGGGGGATGAAACCGACCAGTTGTCTGACGTATTGACTGGGAGTGGATGCAGAAGCCCCCATGTCTAGGAGAAATGAGCCAGCCTGCTTCATCGGTTCAGAATGGGTAGACAAACTGGCACCGAGTTTTGTTAGTGCAATGGGTTACTCCGTCCCTAACCAATCTTTTCGTGGCTCAGCAGGCCAGGCCAGATCAGACCCAGACCTAATCGACCCCATTTCACATAATTTCAACTAAACATCAAACCATATGTCTAATTGAATAACTATTTGATATTTTTTGAACCTTGTGATGAGGTGGTAATTTCTATATACTCCATGTAGGTTTTCATGGATGTCAACACACAACCCTTATCTTGAGGTGTAGGTTCTCCCAAAATAAGAACTCTACGGGCGGGAATCTCATGGCTGACTGTGACGAGAAGACTATAACTATGGGTTTAAGTGTCTTAGTAGTTTAATGTGAATTAATGGGTCTAAGTGACACAACTGGTCTTTTTGACTTATAAGTTATAAGTGACAAAGGTGGACTATGTGACTTAGTTGGTCTAAATGACTTAGTGGGTCTAGGTGATTCAACATGTCTAAGGGACTCAACCATGAAGGGTTTTCTAAATTAATGTCTGATATTATTTCTTTTAATAGATTTCATTTATAAATATGTGATATGACTATAGTAAACTCTTGATTGTACATCTAAAATGATATAGTTAATGATACTCTTTGGTAGTCTACATGGTGTATTTCTTAGTCCTATTCTTTATGGTGAACTTTGTGTGTTTTCTTTGTGGTGTACGTTATATATTCCTTAGTTGTGATACCGTTTGGGTTTTAGGGTACCTATTGAGTAATTTGTTACTCAACACTACACTGTCTTCGACCAAATATTTCGTGTCTTGTACAAACAATTGATATCTTAATGGAGTCGTTGGTTGGCATAAGATAGGGGCTTCAGGTTGACCCTATGGATGTGGTGATCTTTAGAGATGTTCAGAATTTTTACTATACCAACCCTCTAGTTAGGGTTTTATGTGAATGACATCCAGATAAGGTATATTATATTTTAGTTTGTCTTGTATTCTTTCCCATTTACTTTTATGTTTGTTCTATTACTCTTAATGGGTTAAATATCTATTTACTATGTGTGCATAGTTTTTGTGCATTTCATGGGGATGGGTGCGTGGGAGCATGATTATAAGAAAATACCCCCCCCCCTTTGGGAAATTACTATTCGACACTAGTTTCCATCACCCGGCCTATGTGAGGTGGGATTACGGAAGTTACAACACTGACCCCACTGGACGGGTCATGATATAGTGATATCAGAAGGCTGTCAATTTTACTATTGTTTCGGGGAACCTACATTAAGTGTATGGTGTTCTTATTTGAAGCCTATGATTCTAGTGTTACTACGGTGACTAATGTATCTATACCCCAGGACTATGAATTATTCTTTCTGAATTGGTACTTAAAAATACTAGTTGCATTGGGAATTAATGGTTCAGGCATCATATATGAATTTAGTGAGATACAATGTTCTTCTTGAGTTAGTATTAGCTCAGCAAGTATACTCTGTTGATGATGTCACCTCGTATTCAGTTTCAGGATTCTTTCACAAAGGAATCCCACTAGGATTTCATGGGTATGACCATGAGGATTGTCTGAAGAGCGATGCTGAATTGGTGGAGGGACCATTTCAAGATATATCTCTTATCGACAGTTTACCAGATATACCACCACATGGAGAACATCACCTCCTACTGGAATTAATTACAGTGGATGAACATAGTATTAGAGAATGTCATGAGTTCCAGAAGCCACAACCTATAAGGTTCTGAGGTGAGACACATCTTCATGTGGTTGAGGATTTGCTGGAGGGGGTATAATGTGTCATCTTCTTAGTGAGGATGCCTCCCAACCTGATGACAATCCTTGATGAGAGCCTTCTACAAGGCACGGTGGGGAGATGTTGGTGCTCTATGTCTCACATCCATGAGGAGGTGACACTATCCTAGATATACATTGAGTTTCTCTTCAGGGAGGAGTTATTTCTATAAATATTATTCTATGTTCATATATATTGGAGCTAGGACACCTATAGTAAGGAAGCTATATAGTAGAGGAGTACTCGGCGAAATTCATGGATCCTTCTTATGACTCCACATATATGTCGTGGGACCCATTATTTAGGGAATGTACCTTCAAATAGAGACTAATGTAGGTGATTATGGATTCAAAGATATCCCTTATCATAACGTTGCATGTTGGGGTGATGGAGCGAGCTCTTCTATTTGATATCATTATTGTGGAGCTGACATCGGCAGTCAGAGCAACCACTAGGTGTTAGGTAGCAGAGTATTCGATAGCATGAACCCAATTGCTGACACAGGGGTCAAAAAGGACTATACATTCAATGAGATGACCCCAATACAAAAATTAGTAGTATGGGGGTCCCATTTTATAGGGAGTTAGCAAAATTGAAGGATGTGATACCTATGTGGCGGTCAGGGTAAAATAGCTCTTGATTTCCAGTCTTGCCGCATAGACAATCAGTAGTTGGTTGTGGGACTGCTAAGGAAGAGGCAGAGGTTCATGATGGGTGGTCCATAGGGTTATAGACATGGTAGGGGAGTAGACAGAGTTTCATGAAATTGTTGAAGGTTTGAGGTACTACACCCACTACCCCAAAGTGGTCCGCCACGAGGTCTGGGAGCCTATGTATAGGGAGAGCACCACTTCAGGTGATAAAGGCCTACAATCCTAACTCTCCCATGATAATTAGAGGCATGATCTTTGTATTTTATAGCCTAGAAGTAAATTTGATATACATGTGTGTGAGTCACTCTTTTCTCGCACTGACCCTTGTTAAAGACACAGTTATTCTAGTGGAAATGTTCACTCGTTCCCTATGTATAGAGACTCTTATGGGAGAAGATTCTACAATCACACATCAGTGATGATAGTTTTCCATTACAATTAGGTGTGAGAATTTCAGTTGAGATCATTTGATGGAAGAATCACATAATTATTAGTCATTCATGGTAGGGGCTGGTAATCCATAGTTCATTCTTAGATCGACTATTTTATGCTCATAGTACAATTTTTTGGTAGGGATTGGCCTAGTTATCCATTATTATTGATAAGGATACTATATCAGCATTAGCTGGACTCACACAAAGGGGGGTGAAGTCAATGACAAGTCAGATGGTTAGAATGACCCTCAATGCAGTAGATGAGACAAGTCCTTAGTTTCTTACAGTGGTGGACAATAATAATGACATATTTTTGGATGATGTTCCAGGACTACTTCATAAATAGTGTGGTTGAATTCTACATTGACCAATACTTTGGGATGGCACCAATATCCATATTGTATTATTGGATGGCTCCCATAGAGCTTCAATAATTGATGGTAAAGTTGGATCACATGTAGAGGAAGGGCTTCCAGAGACACTGTGTTTCACAATGGGAATCCCCTATTTTGTTTTCCAACAATGCAGATGGGAGCTTATGGATATGTGTGGACTTCCAATGCCCGAATCAGGTTACTATTAAAAATAATTATCCACTAATGATTATTTATGACATCATTTATCATTAGAATAGGGGAAATGGTTCATGAAGATAGAACTCAGAATAGGCTTTAACCAACATCATGTACAGGATGGGGAAACCCCAAAGAGGGATTTTTGGTGTCACTATGAACACTACGAGTACTTAGTGATACTGTCTGGAATGAAAAATCCCTTGTAGTGTTCATGGACTCATGGACAAGATCTTCTAAACCTACCTAGTATTGTTTTTAGTGGCCTTTAAATATCATATCCAAGTGTTCTCGTTGTTTAAGTGGGAGCATGCGATACACTAGAGCATGGTCCTAGATATACTACTAAAGATAAACCTTTATGGTAAGCACTATTAGTGTCTATTACAGATTCAAGACATCCTAAATATTGAAAATCACTTTTTAGTGATGGCAGTTGTAGTTGATAGAGTGAAAATAGTGGCGATGCTTATTTGGGATCCACCAAAGAATGTTTCCAAGGTGTGGAGTTTCCCTGTGTTGGCTAGGTGATATCAGAGGTTTGTGCATAACATTTATAGTGTAGTTGAATCAATGAAATTATTGACATGTATGGGTAAACCATTCATATAAACATAAGAGTCTCAATAGATATTTCATCATCAAAGGTTGAGTTTGACGAGAGCACTCATCAAGATATTTCCAGTGGATGGCATCAAGTATGTGGTGTTCAGTGATGCATCAGGGACTAGGATTGGTTATGTCATTTTGCAAGGGAAATAGGTGATATACTATGGTTCATGATAGTTGATACCAAATGAACAGGACTATGTGGCCCTTGATCTAGAGTTGTAAATCGTAGTCTTCTCATTGAAGGTGTGGTGAGAAGACATGATGGATGTGCAGTTTTTCATCTACTCAAACTATAATTCTCCATTGTATATCTTTTCTCACAAGGATATGAACTTGAGACAGAGAATTTGTCTCATTTTATTCTATTACATTGACTTAGAAAGACTCTATACTCTTATTAAGGAAAATTTGGTAGCATATACTCTCAGTAAGATATACTGTTCAAAGTTACAGAATGAGGAAATCGAGATGTAGACCTTGTTATAGTTTTCCATCAAGGATAGATATGATTTATCTTACCTTTAGTATGTGGTCTTTACCCCACAACTCTTATAGTGAGTTAGAGAGGGATATCATGGTGATAATTACCATGAGACTTTAAATGATCAATTTTACAATTGGAATTCCCCTAATGGATATTCAAATTGTGGGGTAAGTTGTTCCTTTACCGGGACTCACAGCAGTAGCAGTGGAGGCCTAGAGTGAAATGTTGAATCAAGATATGCATGTGGATTTAATTTTGGAGACTATGTATGAAATATAAGGTTCCAGTTGGGCTTACATATTGAATTAAACGATGAGTGCTAGTTTTAATTAGTTTCATTGTTTGTGAACTCACCAAGTTGAGACACTGTGTGTGGATGGGGTTGATTTTTTCTTCCTTTGGGGGACAATAAGGGAGTGAAAAAATAGTCCGTATTGAATTCATGATGGTTTTTATACATATTTCTAGAGGATATGATACCATATTTTGTGATCGTTTGTAGAAAAACAAAGTCTTCCACTACTTATGTTTTTAGGGGAAGAGTTTTGAAGAGAGATTGGGTTGCCTCTGTGTGAAACAGATAGCTCGACTCCATGAAATCGCATTCATGATAGTATATAATTGGGATGCTTGCTTTACATCCTGGTAATATATATCATGGATTGGTAGGATAGGACCCTTTGTGGATAGTCGATTCCATTAGTTCATGACTGATGGTAGTATGAAAATCTCTAGAAGAGAACATGGGAGTGGGAGTATTAGGTTCATGCTAATACCATCATATGTTTGGGTATCCAATGATCATTCATTTGTTCGATTACAAGGTCCACTAGGGGTGAAATGGATCGAAAAAAATTACATGTTTTAAATAAATGACCTTGATTGGTTTTGCTAACAAAAGAGGTATGATTATTAAATAGTTTCCCAGATCAAAAATATGAGGTCACCATTATGTTTAGGATAGAAGATTTTCCATAGGCATGACATAACATTAGTCGGCAGAGTCTCTAGTGAGAAAACACGAAATAGAGATAACTATGAATAAAATAAATAAATAAATTTTTTTTTTTGAAAAAAAAATTATTGGACTTCTCATGTATTAATTATGTAATAATGATCGCAAATATTATTACTATTAATTAATCTTATTATTATTTACAAGTCTTATGCATGATCACAATTCTTACTTATCCTATCAAACCCTTGTATTTTTTTCGAGCTCTATTACCTTATAATGGTTAAGCTTAATTCAAATTATGCATATTAATATTTATGTTTGAATACATTTATTTTTCTATGTAGAAAGACACCGTGATGTTTGACATAGTAAGATAGACTATGTGCAAGAAACAGACACTGTGAAGTGTAAGACATTCACAATAAGCCTGAAACCGTGATTTTTAAGTGTTAGACACCGTGACTAGTGATACACCGAGACCACAACACACCGTGACAGTAATCCTAACACCATGAAGAAAAATACTTTAAGCAAGGCACCAGAAGCCATAAACCATAAGTCAGACACCGTGAACCAGATACCGTGAAGGACACACTGTGACTCAGACACAGTGACATGGAGACACCGTGAAGGACACACCATGAGCCACATACAGTGAAGTTCATACCATGAATGACATACCGTGAAGGAGACACCGTTTACAGAAATACTGTGACACTATTTCTTTACCTTTTGTCAATATTATTTAAATATTACTAATATTCATATTTTATGTTTTTAATGAAATTAATGATATTTAATTATAGTTGTTGGTTGTCAGGAAACCGTACCACGTACCTATGAAAAGTATATCTTTCTATTGTTAGAGCTCTAGGAATATAAGGAGAATAGAGCTGCAATAGAGGATACACACAAATACACATACTAGAATATATGCGAAGCTACAGACATTACATGCGAGCTCTTTACTGAATAGAAGAACAATCCTGAGCACGAAGAAGTTGTTGCAACATCATTCAAGAACTCGCATGCATGAAATCCGAAACTACTGGAGGAACTGTAATCAAGAGAACATTCTCACTCGTGAAGAACACAAGATGAACCAAGACACTCTGTTTTTTCACCCAAAACTAGAGAATGAATTAGAATCATTTCTTCTGAATCCAATGAGTCCAGAGTTTCACTGCCAATCACTAGAGCTTTATAAACTTTTATATACTCTCTCTAAGTGATTTATTTATTTACTTCTTTGTGCAGTGTGTGTACTCTGTATATCATACACACACACACACACAGAATCTTGTGATGAACTAGAGGATATAACAACACTCAAACCAAAAATCCTTACTATTATTTACCCATGACAACTGTGGATGAGGTCTTTGTGTGGCCTGGCCTTTATTTTTGTTTCCCACGAAGAACTGTGGTAGAGGTCCCTGTGTGGCCTAGACAGTTTTGTACTGTTGTTAACCCCGATCCAAGGTGTGGATCAATTTTATATAATCTTTTTAAGAGGAATATGTCTCGGCTTGAGATTGAACCTCTTGGTTATATCTACTGTGAATTTTAGTATATGTTTATTGTATACAATATCTAATTTATATTCCGCTGCTATTACTTTGATATACATGACTATTTTATAGTTACATTGATAGTTAATATAGAAAGTGTTTGTAACTATTGAAAATCAGTATATTAGATTAAAAAGATAATTTAATCTTCTGATTAACTTAACTAAGACCTAATCAACCTATTGAGAATCTAATTGAACCTTTACAGTTTTAGAAATTCACTGCCGTTTAACTTATTTTATAAATTGGGGGATTTTAATAGAAATTATTTTTAACAGAAATTTTAATTGGAACTCAATTCACCCCCAACGTGAGTATCCACTCCGACCAACATTTCGTATCAGAGAATTGTTTTTGTTTTTCAATGTTTTCAAAATACTTTATTTTTCAACTGTGATTTTAGTTGGATCTTTAAAGATCTTAAATTTCTGTTAGTTATAAATTTTGTCTCTGTAAATATATTTTTTAAAATCTATCTATGTACAATAGACAATATGGTACTACTAATAACCGGACTACTTTCATCAATGGTAACAACTATGCTCAGAGGAAATTGAAAATGAAATTCATTTTGAATGTATGGGTTTTGATATCTGGACTGCTATAGAATCTTAATATAAAATTCCAGGAACTAAAAGATCTACTTGGGATGAAACTACTAAAGTAGCATACAATAATAACTGTAAAGCTATGAATGCCCTGTATTGTGCATTAGGAGATGAGAAATTCAATTGAATATCTACATGTAAAACAACTTATGAAATATGGGATACTTTAGGTGTTTCTCATGAGGGAACAACTAATGTCAATGAAATGATATTGAATACAAATACTATTAAATATGACAATTTTAAAATGAAGACTGATGAACCTACTTTTGATATGTATCTCAGGTTCAATGAGATAATCAATACAATGAGTTCACTTGGTAATGCTATTCTAGTAAAGGAACAAATTATGAGACTATTGAGATGTCTTCTGGACCGATGGAGAGGCACTTCTTCTTCAATTAGAGAGTCATGTGACATTGTAGGTCTGACTTCCAAATAAATGATTGGTAAGCTTATGATGTATGAGGATGAACTAAAATTAAATAAAGAGGAATATGATAAACCTAAAAGGAAGTCAGTGGAATTTATGTCTACTGCTTCAAAGAGAAAGGACAAATAAAAGGTTCACATTAAAACTGAAAGCTAAACAAGTGAATGTTTAGAATCTGAAAGTGATGCAGAAATGGCTCAGATGGCTAGGAGATTTAAGAAATTCTATAGGAAGAATAAATTCTTTATAAAATAAAACTATAAAGGAAAATATGACAAAAACATTTCATTGAAAATAGGAATGGAAGAAAGATAATAAGAGTGATGAGGTTGTTTTCTATGAATGCAAATGGAAAGGACACATAAAAGCTGACTATCCGAAATTGAAGTTCAATAAGAAACATGACTACAAGGAAAGTAAGTACAAGAATGATATAAAATCTACTTGGAATGCTTCAGAAGATAGAACAAATGAGTCTGATGCTTCTGACTTTGAAAAGAGTCATGCCAACATGTGTTTCATGAGCAATACTTCTGAGGTACCTGTTTCCCCTATGCCAAACGATTATAATTCTAGAACTGATTCTGATTCTGAATCTGAAAATATGACTAGTTAGGAACTATTTTAATAGTGCAATATTCTTGAGGAAACATGTTTTGAACATATGGACAAATATAAGTCATTAATGAAACAACATGCTCTTAGTGCCAATGTTAAATCTGCCTTTGATATAGAAAAGGAAAATACTGAACTGAAAATGTCTAATGAGAAACATAGAAAAGACTTAGAAAAGTTCACAAATGCAAAAGACACTCTTACTCAAGTTTTTGGAAAGAAAGTGGAATCAATGTACACTACTAGAGTGGGTTACCAACCTGTAAAAAGGCAGTTCACTAAAACTAGATTTATTCCTAAATCTGGAAAGACTACTACAATTTCATGTTCCGGAAATTAATATGCTTCAACTGGTTACCCACATAGTTATAGATCAAATAGAGTTTATCTATCAAAATTTGTTGAATCTATTGAATATATGAGACCCATAAGACAAATTTGGGTACCAAAATCATTGATTTATAATCTTTATGGACCTAAGAAGATCTGGGTACCAAAAAAATTCTCTTTTTAAAACTGTTTTGTAGGAAACCTACTTGAAGAGTTCCCATAAGAAGATATGGTACTTTTACATTGGATGATCAAGGCATATGTCAGGGGATTAATCATGCTTAAAGAACTGAATAAAGATTGATTGAGGTTATGTCACAATTGGTGATAATTCTAAAGGAAAGGTCATCATCCTAGGCCAAATTGGTAACACTAACTCAGTCATAATTTCTAAAGTTTTATCTATTGATGGACTTAAATATAATATGTTAAGTATTTCTAAGTTATGTGATGATGGATTTAATGTTATGTTTGAAAATTATTCTTGTAATTTTTTAATTCTAAGAATGTTTTAGTATTTTCTGTTTTGAGAAATGTAAACGTTTATGTAGATGATTTGAATTTTTTAGCTAAACAAAAAATTACTTGTTTAAGTTCATTTCATAAAGAATCTTGGATTTGGTATAGAAGATTATGACATAGTAATAAACACTCACTTAGAAAACCTACTAGGATGAACATAGTTAGAGACTTACCCAATCTTGAGTTTCCAAATGGAAATGTTTGTAATCCTTGTAAAATGAAAAAAAACACAAAATCTCTTTCAAACCAAAGAAATAAGTTTCAACATCTCAACCTCTCGAGTTGGTTCACATGGACTTGATTGGACCTTCTAGATTTTCTCGTATAAGTGGGAAGAACTATATCTATGTTCTAGTATATTACTTTTCTATATATACTTGGGTATATTTCTTATCTTACAAAAGTGAAGCTTCTTCATTTTTTGTCAAATACTCCAAATCTGTAGAAAATATTATTGGACTTAAGATTAAGACCCTAAGAAGTAATCATGGCTGTGTGTTTTAAAATCATGAGTTTGAATCTTATTGCTCACAAAAATGGTTATAATCACAATTTATATCCCCCAAGAACACCTCAACAGAATGGTGCACTAGAAAGATGTAATAGAACACTTCAATAAAATGCAAGAACTATGATTAATGAGTATGTCTTACCTATTTATTTCTGGACTGAAGCTGTAAATACAACTTGTTATATCATCAATAGAGTCTTAGTCAGACATGTTCTCAAAAATACCCCTTATTAACTATAGGACAATAGGAAACATAAATTTAGATACTTTAGAGTCTTTGGTTGCAATGTATTTATTCTAAATACCAAGGATCATCTGGACAAGATTGCTTCTAAGAGTGATGAAGGAATCTTTGTAGGATATTATTTAACTAGAAAAGCCTATAGAGTTTTCAATAAGAGAACCAAGTGTGTGGAAGAATCTGTTCACATCAACTTTGATGAAACTGATTCACATGAACCTAAGTCATCTCTTGAAAATTATGAAGAAGAATTATCTGTTCTGTACCATAATGAAAGAATCAATGAAGATTTTGTAAAGACAACCAGTCCTTGAAATATTTTAGAATCTTCTCCTAATAAACCCAATCCTAGATAAGAACATGAAATTTCTAGAACTACCTTTACTAGATCAACTAGGATTCTAATGAATCATCCATTAGATGGTGTTGTTGGAATTATTGATAGAAGAACACATACTAGATCTTATCATAGAAATTAGTTTGAACATCAATCCTTATTGTCACATCTTGACATAAAAACATTGATGATGCTAATAATGATTAATTTTGGGAAATTTCTATGCAATAAGAACTCAATCAGTTTGAAGTAAATATTGCTTGGAAACTTGTTAGATGACCTAAGGATACTTTCACCATAGGCACTAAATGGTTGTTTAGAAATAAAGTAGATAAATCTGGAAACATAGTTAGAAATAAGGCTAGGTTAGTTGCACAAGGATATAGTTAAGAAGAAGGAATTGACTATGATGGTACCTTTTCACCAGTAGATAGATTAGAATCCATTAGGATATTACATGCCTATGCTGCACATCTAAATTTTAAACTATATCAAATGGATTTCAAGAGTGCATTCTTAAATGAGTATATAGGTGAGGATGTTTATGTTAAACAACCATCTGGTTTTACAAACCCCCATATTCCAAATCATATTTTCAAATTATCAAAAGGTTTATATGCTTTAAAGAATGTTCCAAGATCTTAGTATGATATAATAAGTACTTTTCTAATTTCCAAAGGTTTTACAAAAGGAATAGCTGATCCTACTCTCTTAATAAAACATATTTCTAAAGATGTTTTAGTTGAAAAAATTTATGCAGATGCTATTATTTTTGGATCTTCAAAAACATCACTTGTACTGATTTTTCTAAAATGTTGCAAAAAGAATTTGAAATGAGTTTAATGGGTGAACATAAATTCTTTCTTGGATTACAAATATTTCAAAAAAAATGATGGAATTATTTTAACTCAATATATATATAATAGAGATCTTTTAAAATTTTTTGGATTGGATAGCACAAAAATTTGTGACACTCCCATGAGTACCACATGTAAGTTGGATCTTGATGAAGATGGAAAATCTGTTGATCGAACCACATATAGAGGAATGATTGGAAGTCTACTCTACTTGATTTCTAGTCATCCCGATATTATGTTTCTTGTGTGTATATGTGCTCGTTTTCAAGAAAATCCTAATGAATCCCATTTAAATACTGTAAAAAGAATTTTCATATATCTCAAGCATACATCCAATTAAGGACTATTTTACACTAAAGGACAATAATTTGAATTAGTTAGTTATTCTAATGCTGATTTTTATTGCTTTAAGTTAGATAGAAAAATAACCTCTGGAACATGTCACTTTTTAGGAAAGTCACTAGTATCATGGTGTAGTAAGAAACAAAATTATTTTTCATTATCTACTGCAGAAGCTGAATACATAGCTGATGGATTTTTTTGTGCACAAAATTTGTGGATGAAACACACTTTACTAGACTATGTTTATCAATTAAGACATGTACCAATAAATTGTGACAACACAAGTGCTATTAACATTTCAAAGAATCTTGTTTCAAATTCTAGGACAAATCATATTCATGTAAGACATTACTTTTTGAGGGATCATTATCAAAAGGGTGATGTCACATTAGAATTCATTGGTACTGAATATCAACTTGTTGATATATTCATTAAACCATTAAATTTTGAGAGATTAGACTACATCATACATGATCATGGTATGATTAATCATTAGTATACATCTTACAGGTCATAGTATTTAATATTTTTGCTATATTTTACATTACGGTTTCATGATCACTGTTTTTCAGTTACTGTTTTATGCTTATGGTCTCATAGTTAACACATTGTGTTCACACTCTGTCACATAACTATCTCGCCATGACGGAACAGTTCACACACTATCTCACCGTGACTGCACAGAATAGTCATTGTCTCGCAGTGATGACCACCAACTGTCTCACCGTGAGGACTACTTTTCATCACAACTTAACACCTACTCACGGTCTCACCATGAAGATTATTTATGCATTTATTTTAATCCATATCATGGTAATTTTTATTTCACCACTATTAAATTTCTTGTGTTTTTGTTTTTATAACGTTTGACATTCCCAAATGTTAAAACAAAAGTGTTTTCATTCGATTCCTCACCTGAGCTCTCTCCTGCTCACTCTCTCGAACCCTATTTACCTTTCAAACCTTATCTTCTTCTCTCTCTCCTGAACCTTCAGTTAATTACAAGGATGTAGCATCCATATTCACCCTCATCTGAGAAGCACCACTCTTTGAAATATAAGAGGACACTGAAGCTTGCACCCTAAGGACCCCTGAATCCTAACCTACTAAGTCTTATTGTAGTTCCTAGGAAAGAGATTTTCCATGAGTGGATGTTGTCTATCAAGTCATTGGTTCTAAAAATCTTAAGAGAAAAAGGATGGATCGAATGGTTTTCTCGAAGAGAAAGACCTTTTTACCCATGTTTGGTATCTCTGTTTTACTCGTTAGTAATGTTTTCCTTGAATCCTAGAGAATGTTTTATAGTAACAGGCTGGATCAATGGAAAAAAATGCCCATTCTCTTCGAGACTATGGGATGCATTCCTGTGGATCCCTCATGAAGGTAATTGTGATGATTACCAAAGAGACCCTCCTTCATTAAGCAACATCTTTGATCTGGAAAATTACTTGGAAATCGTAACTAGAAATGGAACAAAGAGAAGGGCCATAGCAGCTGAATTGGATGAGGAGAAAAGGCTCCTAGTTAAGTTTGTTCAGAATTTTATTATTCTGAGGATAGGAGGCTTTGTTATATTGAAGTATCAGGATGTGTGCCTAATTTATCTGATGAAAGAATGACCATAAGATCAATCGTTGTAAATATATCATTCACCGCATGTGTAAAATGATTAAGGTCACTTCCAAATCCACCTCATTGTTTTACTCAAGGATGATCTCAACAATGCTTGTTGCCAAAGGACTGGTTGGACCAAATGATGAAGTAATCATGGATTTTGATTTTTGTTTGTCCAACCCTACCATAAAAAGGATGAAAATTAATTGGAACCCTTTGAAGAAGTAGTGGGTTGAGAATAATGGTCAAATTTATACGAAGTATAATCCTTTTGATTATCCAAGAATGCCAAATAATATTACTGATCTTGGTATGGAACCATATGAAGTGGGTGAGTATTCAGAAGAGGAAGTGGTAGCTGAAGTACCACAAAGAGAAGAGGCTAAAGTACCTCAAAAGGAAGCAACTCCTATTGAGAATGAAAGGATTGTTGTACCTACTGATGTTCCTACTGAAATACCTCTTAGAGAGGAAGTTGTTGTTGTTCTAAGAGAAGAAGAACCATATGTAGTTTTTAGAGAAGAGGAATACCATGATGCTCTTGGAGAGGAAGAAGCTCATTCTTCTAGAGAGGGTGTTGATCCAGAAACCCAACCTGAGGCTACAAGAGATTTGATTATACCAGATTTAGAGCAGCAATCCATGGAAGAGTTTTGTGGTGTAGAAAACCTCTCTGCAATACTAGATACGAGTCTAGAAGAACTCCCTGCTGAAAAAGATGCATGTCTAGAAACATAGCCTATGGAACAGTCGGTTCCTGAGTACAAAACCTGTGCTGAAGTGAGGATAGAAATTACCTTTTAGTTGGAATGGGGAGAAATGGATGAGTAGAATAGTGTTGATCCTCTGGATTTTGATCATGTTGTTGAGCCTATAGTTTCTGAAATGGAATCACAGTCTGATGGGGAGGAACCTCAAATCCTTGAGACTCATGCAGCTAAAATTAATGAATCTAGATCTGCTGAAGCCTCTCGACAAACAGTCTCTTTCTTTGGGAACACTCGGTATTAATTTCTAGGTTTTTATGATGTGAGTTAATCACGATAAGTGACTACAACATGTATAGTTCTGTCTTCTCTATTTCAACTGAAGTCAGTCACACACCCTGAACCTCAACCTCATCCTCAACCTAAATCGGAATCTGAAACTAAAAATGACTCAGAACCGCACCCAGACCCTGAACCTACTCATGGACCACTTCATTTACCTGAATCCATACATGATCAGCAATCCTTTGTAACTAAATGAGATTTGAAAGTCTTCGTAGAGGCTATATTAGATGGATTGGAGAATATTATGTCCTATCAACCTGTTCCTATGACTCAACTAAGTCAGGAAGATGCCTCAATTCATTTGGAAGATATTATTCTATATATTCAACCCAGAATGATCCATGAAATTCAAGAATTAAGGTTTGAAAACAAAATTCGTAGTGCTGATGTTGCAACTTTGAAAAGTATGGTAGCCGACATGAAAATAGAACTGTCTTCAAGATTAGAGCTTGGTCCTTCACTAGTTTCTAATTCACCTAAACCAAATGTTTCAAACATTTATAGAGAGATTTTATCTCATATGTATACCTATCTATTTTAGTTTGATGAAAATATTAGAGACAGAAAAAAATGATACAACAACGCAAGAGAGAGCTTGTAGAAAATTTGAATAAGCTCACAGATGAATACATTGGATGTCTTCAAAAGGTTTTAAAACAGCTCAAAGCTCTAACCGTAGATGTCAAGGCTTCTCTTCCCTCTATTCAGACCTCCACACGTTCTTTGGACGATTCTCTGCGCAGATCCATAATCAAGGAAGAAATTCAGAATTCTTTCAGTGGCTTGGATCTGTCTCCTTTGTTAGAAGTAGTTAAGAACAGTGATAGAGCAATTGATCTTGTTCTGATCCATTCTAAGATTACCAATGATGCTCAACAGGAGATCACCAAGAAGATAGATTTGTATGTCAATAAAATTTACTCCAAATCTGATATGAAAAATCACTTTAAGTATCTTGTGGAGAATCTGAAAATCCCTCTAGTGAATCGGGATTTCAAAGCTCATGTTCAGAAGCATATGAGTTCACCATATTCGTGTACCAATTCATATAGAATAAGAATGATTTTGAAAAGTATATGAAATATGGTGGAGAAATAATTACTTATTTCATCAATCTTCTGATGCAATATATTCATGTGTATAGTAATGCTATCGTTGCTCCAGCTTCTGCACCCCTTAGACCTGGTGTACCTGCCCTAGCCTCAACGGCCTTGTCAGTCAGCCAAGCCCTATCTCAGATCAGACAAGTCATTCTGGATCAACCACATACTAGATCTTCTACACCTCTTTCATTGTATCCCTCCATATTTGAAGGTCTACCTTTACCTTTTTTTCCTACTACCTTCATGCCTTCTTCTATATCATCTCTAGCTCCGACTGCTGATAAAGGAAAAGAGAAAACCAATCTGTGATGCCAAACAATGATTCCTAATTTTTGATGGGATGTATTTGATTTTTTTATTTATACTGTATCATTTATTCTGAATATTTTTAATGAAAAATGCATCGTTTCACTCCATTATCTATATTTTTGATAATCTCAAAAGGGGGAGAAAAAGTGACAAGAGTTATCTTTTAATATTTTATTTGTTATTTTTCTATATGTTATTTTATCTATCGTTGAATTTCATTTATACATTAACTATACATGATTTGTGATCATCAAAAAGGGGTAGATTGTTGGGATCCTCGTGTATTAATCATGTTTTAATGATCACAAATATTATTACAGTTAATTAATATCATTATTATTAACAAATCTTATTCATGATCACAAATCATAATTATCTTATCAAACATATGTATTAATTTTTCATGTTCTCTTATCTTATAATGGTTAAGCTTAATTTATATTATGAATATTACTGTTTATGTTTGAATATAGTTATTTTTATAAGAATCAAGACACTCTGAAGTTTGACACTGTAAGACAGACTGTGTACAAGACACATACACCGTGAAGTGTAAGACAAACCTAGTAAACCTAACACTATGAATTATAAGTCTCAGACACCATGAACAGTGAGACACTGTGACCACAACACACCATGACAGTAAGCCCGACACCGTGAAGCAAAATACTATGTGCAAAGCACCGGAATCCAGAAACCAAAAGTCAGACACTGTGAAGTACACATCGTGATTCATACACCATGACATGGAGACACCATGAAAGACACACCGTGAGCCTCATACCATGATGGTCAGACCATGAAGGACATACCGTGTAGGAGACACCATTTTCATAACTATTGTGACACCATTTCTTAACCTTTTTCCAATATTATTTAAATATTTTTGACGGTCATATTTGATGTTTTAAATGAAATTAATGATATTTAATGATAGTTGTTGGTTTTCAGGAAACTGTAACTCATACCTATGAATAGGAAATCATTCTATTCCAGATCTCAAGGAATATAATGAGGATTGAGCTACAATAGAGGATACACACAGATACACATAGTAGAACATAGGAAAAGCTACAAACAATACATGCGAGCTCTGTATTGAACATAAGAAAATTCCTAAGCACGAAGAAGAGGATGAAACATCTTTCAATAACTCACACGCATGAAATCCGAAACTACTGGAGGAACTGAAATGAAGAGAAAATTATCACTCGTGAAGAACACAAGCTGAACCACAACACTCTATTTTTCCACACTAAACCAGAGAAGGACTTAGAAGCATTTCTGCTGAATCCAATTATTCCAATGTTGCTCTGATAATCATTAGAGCTTTCTAAACATTCATATAATCTCCCTAAGTGATTTCATTATTTTCTTCTCTGATCAGTGTGTGTAATCTGTATATCTTAGACACACACTGACTCCTGTGGTGAACTAGTGGATATCACAATCCTCAAACCAAAACTCTTTACCCCTGTTTACCCATGACAACTATAGAAGAGGTCATTGTGTAGCCTGGTCTTGATTTTTTGTTTCCCATTAAGAACTGGGTAATAGGTCCCTGCGTGGCCCGGATAGTCTTTTACTGTTGTTAACCCTGATCTAGGGTGTGGATCCCTTTTGTATAAATTTCTTAAGAGGACTAATTCACGCCTTGAGACTGAACTTATCGGTTAAATCTGCAGCTCATTTTAGTATAATTTTAATGTATACAATATCTAATTTATATTCCCCTACTATTACTTTGAAATACAAAACAATTTTAATGTTACATTGATAGTTAATGTAGAAATTATATGTAACTATTGTAAATCAGTAGATTAGTTTCAAAATATAATATAATCTTCTGATTAACAAAATTGAGACCGAATCAATCTTTTGAGAATCTAATTGAACCTTTACAGTTATTAAAATTCACTATAGATTAAATTGTTTTATAAATTGGGGGATTTTAATAGAAATTAATTTTAACATAAATTTTAAGTGGAACTAAATTCACCCCCTATTATGTATCCACTACGACCAACAACATTAATAACTCAGGAATGGGAAATCAGATTAAAACACTGAGACCAATATTGAGATCATGATGTTGTCCTTTCCTTGGGTGGCGATTTACATTGACCGATGCATGTTTACATAGAATTTTAATTTTTGGTAGTTTCAAATGAGATTAAAATAATCTTTAAGTAGTCTTTTTTAATTACTTTTAAGTTTTCTCAGTCTGGAAATGGAGAAACACACTGCATGAGTAACCCTTTCTCCTTTCATAAATGATGCAACACGATGATGATCATTCAATGTGAAATTGTAACCCTAAAACATGTTAACGTGTTAATGTGTTTCCTCCATTAATTAGGGTTAGGGTCCAGTGATAGAATACAGAAAAAATAATATTTTTTCTAGAACATATGCATGATCTATCGTTAGAGATGACAATTCTGAGATCAGAGCTGATATCAAATGATGACAAACTATAGATATATATAATTATTCATAAGATCATAATTAATAACAAAAATTCACAAAATAAAATAATAAAAATAATAGGTAGGGGTTTATTTTTATTGTATTTCTTAGTTTCCATGTTTCTTGATTTGAGAGACAGACAAAGATCAACCCACGAATAGGTTTACCCAAATAACGATCTCATATGTAGGATTGTATTTATTGTGGGGATTTGAATCAGGATCACCCATGTTATTATTAGATCCATGCTTGGAGTAGTTAATATCAACCTAATTTCAATCCTAATGCAGATCGATCAAGGATGACATAAACAAGGGACAATTCCTTCTGTTTTGAGCGTTATTTTGTTCTTCTCCTTTCATGTGGTGCAATAATCCAGGTCTTCTATTCGATGGATAGAGAAGATGAAAATATGTGGTCTTGGTAGGACTATAGTGGCGGATCAGCCAATGAAAGGAGGATGTGAAAGATGAAAAAACTACGTAGATGACCTTTTGTTGATGCTGTAAGTGATGGAAGACTACATACATGAAATTGTCAGCAGTATAAAGTGATTCAGAATCGATGGTCAGTTGCCTCAGATGAAGAGTGTATGCCACAACGATGCATAACAACAGCACCATTGGGGTGTCGTGTTAGGCCAGAAGACAAATGGTAAAGCTGTTGGTGTGTGCGGGCACACTGTCTCTGGTACCGCACCTAGGGGAATCTATTGACCAGCTGATGAACATGCTAACTAGCCAAGGACACAGTATCCATTGTTTCTAGGTGAGATTTGGCGGCCTACATTAGCATGTTGGGCTGGCCTGGCAGGCGAGCACCAAGTCAGGCCTACAACGCATATTGGGTCATTCCAACCGGGTCGGACAAGACCCAAACACAACTTGCCCAATTTAACTTATCTACCCCTCATTTCAAACTACATGTCTGATTGATGAGCCATTTGTGGCATTGGAACCCTCATAACGAGGTTTTATTTTTGATATACTCTATATGGGATTTTATGGATGTCGATATATGAACATTGGTTTGAGGAGTTGGTTCTCCCTGAATAAGCACACTACAAGCAGGAATCATGTTGTTCACATTGACAAGAAGACTATGGTTATGCATCTATGTGACATATTGGGTCTATGGGACTCAAAAGTTCTATGTGAACCCACTTGTCTACATGAGATAGTGGGTCTATGTGACTCAGCGGGTCTATGTGAATCGGCAGGCCTGTGTGGCTGATCGGGTCTAGGTGACTCATCAGGTCGAAGTGACTCAGAGAGATTATGTGACACACCAACATTGGGATTTCTCTTTTTATGTATGATAGTCTTTATTTTCATACTTTAGATTTATACCAGTGTGATTAGACTCTAGTGACTCTCTTGACAATACATCTTAGAGGCTACACATCATGTACCTCTTTGTTAGTTAACCTGGTGTATTTCATATTGCTCTTCATTGTGGGGTACATTATGTGTTTCCATTGTGGTTTAATTCATGTATTTCTTAGTGGTGTTACCTTTGTGTTTTATTGGTCACTACTAAGTATTGTGTTACACACCCTATACAATCTTTTCCCCCACATGTCGTGGCTTGTGCAGGTGATCAAAAACATGGCAGAGTCCTTCGTGGCCTGATTCATGGGGTGCTTCTAGGTGACCAACATATATGGTTCACATCAGTGACATTCATACAGATTGATGTACCCATCCTTAGGGTATTATTTTCATCAGATATAACCAAGAAGCTTGTACTTTCTATTTTAGTTGGGCTTGTAATCTGGCCTATTTACATATCAGTTTGTACTGTTACTCTTAGTGGGTTGCATATTAGTTTAATTAGTGTTTTTTATTTCATTATTTATCTTATTTATGGGTGAGTGTGTTCTAGTTTCTAGTAAAATTACTTCCCATTGTGAGAAAAACCTACTCGACACTAGTCGACAACCCCTGGATTATGGGATGTGGTATTGGGGTAACTATAGCTCGAACCCTTGGGGATGGGCCATGACACAAATAGTGGTTTCCTAGAAGATAAATTCACAATAATGAATAGGAATAAATAAATAATGAAAATATGGTTATATACTAATAAATAATAAAATATGAATCTCAATAGAAATCATTTTTTAAAAACTGTAATTTTTATAGATGATAGATCATTCTAGCTTTCTAAACATAATCTAAAACAAAAAATTTCAAATTTTAAAAACATTTATTAAAAAATAAAATAATTTTTATAAAAAATAATATCAATATTATCTTATGGTGGTATTTTCACATTTTTATCTATAATGTTTTATTTTTGAAGAATAGTGAAAACTAGATTTAAATTGAAAACTACATTTTATTTTAAATAATTATGATTATTAAAATAGAATTTTAATTTTTTTAATGGACATTTTTTATTTTATTTTTTTAATATAATTTATTTCTTTGTAATAATTTTTTAATTTAATTTTGATATAAAAAATATCTAACCATTTATGTTTTTTACTTTAAAAATCTACATTCTCGTCACTTATGCAGGACTAATTTTAAATGATGTTTTTATAACATTAATTAATTGAAGTTAGAAAAATGGATTAAATTTTTGGAATAAAAAACTTTATAATTCTTAATAATTTCAATATAATTTTTGACAAATTTGAATAGTAAATCAAATAAAAATAAATTACCTTTGTTACATAAAAAAGGGTTTATCAGGGGTTATACTAAATAGATAAGGCTACAAATAACCTATATACTTGTCCAAAAATCATTTTATGAAAATATTTCAACATTTAATCCTCTTAGATTCGATAATGGACTATTTTTACTCTTTTTTATATAAAAAACATAGGATCACATAAATATTTTTAAAAACACCAAATGTGTCCTCTCCCCTAATTATAAATGGCCTCCCATTATCTTACCTTATTCACATATTGAAACCTATGTTATTCTTCCAATACCTACCAAACTAATTTCAAAAATTTCAACCCCATCATCCTAAAAGTTTTCATTCGAATAAATTTAACCTAGGAAGGATGTAGTGCTAACAAAAAGAGGATTCCTGATGAAGATTTAATGTTCTTCAATTAAAGTATTTATTTTGTTTTGTTCTCCAACTCATTAAATTATTATTGATGCATTATGATATAATATAAATTTTATATTACATAAAATTTGATGTTATTATAATATGTAAATTACATAAAAATATCTCCTCATGCATAAAATGGGTTATGATATTATAGTTTTTGTGTATGGTGGACTACGTCCTCACTAACAGATTTCACTATTTCATACATTACAATCATTATTAGTTGGGTATGATGATGGATATAAATTATATATATGATATTTATGACATATTTAAAAATATTAAGTCATTATATCATATATATATATATATATTGTACATACCATTCCATATGGGATAAGATACCTTCTTCCAAGGGTACATCAGACTACCACCTCATGAAGTTATGTGATTCACCTTTCACTAAATCATTAAATGGAATAGAATACAAATAATATTAATGGTTAAAGGTTATATAAATTGAATAATTATGATAAAATTCAAATATTTAATAGTCTATAAATATTTTATATTTAAATTATTTTCTTTCTTACGTTCTCCCTCACATAATGATGATTCCAATGTTCACGTATATGTGGACTACCACCTTACTGAAGCAATGGGACTATCTTTTCATCCCCACCCCACCAATACTATATATTTAATTTATATTATAGAAAATATACATTATATATGATATTATGATAATTATAGAGTTATAAAATATTACATATTACCTTTCCAAAATGATTATTGAAAAATTGAATCGTTACTCATGCATACATATGACCTACCATCTCAATGATTGTAATGTAATTAATTTTTTATAATAATAATTAATGCTTTATTTAAAAGATAATTTATTTCAAGTTATGATAATAATTTCGGGAAAATTATTATTGATATGATATAACTATTAAATTTATTTATAAACCATATCGTTCAGGATAATACACACATGAGAAATAAAGAAATTAACACACGGAACAATGAAAATAACGAATGATTGTAAATGAATGTGTAATAAGATGTTATAAAAGGATTATATATGGTATTTTAAATAATAATATTGGTCTTGTGTAATTTTATAAAATCCTTAAAACAACTATACTGGATGTTAATTAATGTTCAATAAAAAAGAATCCTGAGGTATGATATTTCTTAATTCAATTTCTATTCATTGGATTTAACTTCTACTTTGTAGAATATTTAATTCTAAAATTATCAGTGAAATTATTTCATATTATATTTTTTTTTAATTTTAAATTTTTATGTGTATTTAATGTTAACACACAAGATGAATTCATTTATTGATTTTCATATAAATGTTATGATCATTTATATGGTTTATTTTACAATTTAATTCTAATCGAGATTAATTATTTTTGAATATCATATGAAGGAAATTAATTAACCATTTCCAAAAAAACAATTCTTTCACAACTCTGGTAATTCATGATATTTTAACATAATTATCACATTTTCCCACTATTTGATTAATAAATTATATGATAATTTTTTTTATAAAATTCATCATTATTTAACACTTCAGTTAGAAATATATTTTTCTCTCAAACCCTTGTTTTCTAAAATAATTTTGAAAAATATTTTTACCATTACAAAAAATTATTAAATTAATTTTTACCATATTATACTCTTAATAAATAGTTTTCAAATTAATCAAATGTCATTTTCAAAAAAAATCATATTTGGATATTAATGAAAATTTCAATGTAATGTATGTTTTAATGTGTATGACATGTAAAAAAATTTATACTCCATGAACTAAAAATGTTATAAATATTACATTATATTTTATACATGTTCATTTTGAAAAAAATTTATGTTGAAAATCATTTAAATTTAAATTTATGATTTTTAGAATAAAAAAGATATTATCATCATTATTATTTTAATGATCTTTTTTGTGGTATTTATATTCATCAATGTCATCAACCCCTATTTTTTACTTATTATCCATAGGGAACATGCCATATTTGTTTCATTATTATTATTTATTTTTATGGTTTATAGTTAGTTTTATTGTGGATGAACAATTCTGATACTATTTACTATATTACATTGGATGGTATATAGGTATGATTATTTATTGATAAATTTATTCACATCACATATTATAATATTTAATGAAAATTGTTAATTCTTTAAATGTTTCATCACATCATAATAATGATGAAAAAAACATAGTATCTTAATGGTGGGCCACAGTTAATGATATCCTCTTAATTCATCGACACGCCTTAATTGAAAAATTAGTTGGCTATATCATTAAAGTTTCTACCCACACATTTCAAATGAATTTAAGAAATATCTAGGCCAAAACATTATATAAGTTATATCTTGATTTTTTAGACATCATATAATATGAATTACATTATTATGAATTCAATTATTGATATTTCCTGAGAATACTAAATTAGATAGAATATCCATTGTTATGTGCCATTCTCCTATGATTATTTACATAGAAATACTTGATCATCATTTAATATAACCAGTTTATGATCATTTTTTTTGATTTCATGACAATTGTTTTAGTAACATACGATTTCAAGTTGATTGTTCTTACTGATTCATGATACCAACCACTATTCTTAACCCTTATTGATAATTTGATCATCAACCTTTTTTTTATTCATTCCCCAAGTACCTATGATGCATAATATGTTTAATATGATCAGATATATTTGATGAAACTATTTTATTCTCAAAAAATTATGTTTATGTTTTTTTATTACAAATTTAGTGGAATACTCAAGTATGTATCTTTTTTACCAAAACCAATAAACTATTATATCCTTCAAGAAGTGATACATATTCTATTATTACAATATAATATAGCGTAAAAAAAATCTAGGATACTATTTTCAGGATAGATACACATTCAACATGATTAGAAATAACATTTCTTTTGATTACATTTCATTAGGAATACACTATTTTTTACTCCTTTGATTGACTAATTTTCACATAGAATTCATATGTAAATATACTAGGGATATAATTGAAAAATCTATATATAGATAATCTATATTTTATAAATAAAATATACTCTATTATATTGATTAAATTTTTATACTGAAAAGTAATGAAAAATGTCTTTGGATAAACATTTATCATCCCTCTTTTTATTATTATACATATATTCATAAAATTAGGAATGATTACTTTATGTGACTTTGTTTGAAAATGAAATAAAACAAATTTAATTTAAATGGATTATTTATGATATTATGAATTATTTCTCTCAATTTTCACTCATATATATAGATGATTTAATGTATAAGAACCTAAAAATACTTATATAAATACTAAAAAATTATCTGAATATTAATTAAAACTCAAAATAATACATGGATGAGGAATATAAATGACTAATATAATTGGGATCAAGGATAAAATAACTATTTGTACATAAAATAACTATATCAATTCCCATTATGTTATTTACAACCAGAACCCTTCTTATAAATAAAATATCAAAAACTATTTTTCAAAACCCATGGAAGGAAATCATAAGAAACCGGGAGCTCAATTATTCAATAAGGGTACAGATAAGAGATATTTGTAATGGATTCTAAGTAATCATATGATATAAATAAAGGTATCAGAACATGAATATGTATTACAATAATCAAACAATATTATTTACATATCATTAATCATGAATCATGGTGAATGGAATTTAATAAAAATTACATAACACATAAGAGTATAGAATCATTAATAATCACGGATGAACAATTATATCAGAACCTATGAATAATAAATAATCTTCTAAATAAATAATCATAGTGGTTCAATTTTTTAGTCAGGGACTATATCCAAGACCATCATATTAGATTGGTTTCACTCTATATTCCATCATTTCCATAGTCCATGTTCAATCCCAAGACTATAATATTTGATGAATTACATTTTTTGAACATGGATCATTGCCCAGGCCAATAATCATTATCTAAATAGATATCCATCATTAACAAATAAATTGAATGAATATTTAATTATTTTTCAACCAATTATATAATGAAAACAACATATATATATACATATAGGTGTCTTTGTTTAAAGTAAAAAAGAACTCATATATAAATGTTACATCTTAACATATGAATATTCATTTTATAACATATCGATCAACCCCAGAATAATATTTTTTGATGCCATTGGATAAATGGACACATAAACACAATGTCCATAACTGATATTCCTCATCTCCCACTATGTTCTTAGTAACTAGAACACTTATTATAAATATCACACATAATACCTTACATCCTAAAATATGGAAATGAATCCTAATAATGGGTTACATTAGATGATCAATAATGTCAAATTAAGGATATTTCAACATATCCTATGAATAACATATTTTAAACCGTAAATACTTGGAAATATCAAGGAATTTTTTAAAAAAAGATGCTTTGGAATTTTACGAGTCTGTGGCTTCTAACGACACTTGATTCTGAGGCTCGGTGTGCCCGAAATCAATTTATTATGTTTATCTCGGGAACGTTCAGTGAACGAATGAGAAGGTTTTTATAACATTTGAACCGGTGCTCAGAATTAAAATCTGATGGAACCGATGAACTCTTAGCGCCAGTAATTTCTTAAGGGACACTTACTGTAGTTGCGTTCGCAAAGGAGGAGAAGACAATTTTGGGGGTTTATTCAAGAAATAAGAAAAAATTGACTGTACAATGTATTATTTTGTAAGGTGGTTTTTCCCTCACATGAGTAGTTAATGGTGGGGCCCACATCCACTTAACTACCCATGTCTGGGTGTTAGAGAGGTGGGGCCCACACGACCCCCACCATTTAATTTCCTCTAAACTCATTAACATCCCCTCATTAATTTGGAAAACCACCATTAAATTCCAGTCTCTCAATTAAATTGTGTCAATCCATAATATTAATGATGATCCATTCTCTTTATTTCTTTTTATTTATCTTCCAACATGTTTATTAATGGGGAACCTTCTCTCTTCCTTCTTAAATAAATTTTCATCACCTTATTAAATGTGGTGAAATAATTCATGGAGTTTATTTTCGTGTGAAATTAAATAATAGGAGGAAATTATTATTTAATTTTGAAAAGAGATTCATTGTGAAGGAGTGATCGGGGGAGATCTCTTGAGATTTGGATGAACGCCAGCCTCTGACGAAGAATGACGAAGAACGCCGGCCTCCAACGAAGAACGACGAAGAACGCCAGTTCCTCGAAGATCAACGACGGGCCACTGCTCTCTTCTCTGCGACAAGTGAAGAGACACCACTTCCTCATCGTCACACTCTGACAAAGCCTACGATCCTCTTCTGCACAATGCCACTACCCATCATCAACTGTTGAGGTTGGGGTTTTTGTATTAATTTATTCATGTGATTTTTATACCCTTGGCATGGTGTTCTTTTTTTTGGTGATGTTCAGAACCACTAACACGGTGGGTGCGGAATAACGAACAAGTACGAACCCACCACTACTTTGTTCTTGATATGAAAAATAATTGGAGACAATGAATAGAGACTGAATTGGCAATTGGAGGCCGTTGCAGTAATGTACGGGCCCCGAGGTGACCGCAGGCACATACGAGAGCAGAATCAGACCACATGAATGACTCTGGTGGCCCGCATAAGTCCATGGTGGCGTGGGACGCCGGTGGTTCCCTGGTGCAATTCCATCAGGAGCTCGCTGTAGCTGAATCCGCGATGACAGGGACCTGATCCTGTGGCCACACGGGATCCCGGGGAGCAGCTGCACCACCCTAGCACCCCGTCTGTGGAAAGGGGGACCGCAACGCCCTATGCAGCTCGCTGGCCGAGCCAGCGCACCCCCCGGCTGGGCTAGGGAGGGTCGCGCGAACCAGGCCAGGCCGTGCCTTACCAGGCCAGACCCGGACTTGGGATGGGTTGACCCGGTTTGGGCTGACCCAGGGGGGTTGGTCCGTGTCGGGCTGGGCCCAGACCCCCCACTTCAGACCATTTTCGGTCTTTTGCTCATAACATGAGCTACGGACCTCCGATCAATGCAACATCGGTTTCATGGGAATCCTTGGATCCAGATGGTCATTTTGGTATACTGAACTCATGGTTTTGGAAATTTTTGGGTACATCCAGGTTGGTTCGAACTAGAAACCAACCGGGCCCTTATAGCAGAAACGCTTATCACGTAAGGACAGAATGTCTGATTGACTTTCCGTCAATTGAATTGGAATCCTTTTGTTGATACGGTCTGTTTGGATTAATCCGCATGAGGTTTTTTATGCATCTAGACTATATTCGGGTTTTTTTTAGATTAGAAACGAACTGAGCCCCTAGGACAGAAAAACCAATAACTCTCAGACCAGACGTCCAATTAACGCACCGTCTATCGCTTTGGGACTCTTTTGGTGAGACAGAAGTTTGGGATACATATAATTTGGACTTTGTGACAGTTGATGTATCAACCCTTTTTTTTCTCGAGGAGCGGACCTTCCTGGAATCGAGCATGCTGTGTGCGAGAACCCTAAAGCTGGATGTGACTGCATCGACTTCGGTACTGGAAACCACCGCAGGTTCGACATCAATGACTACCATACTGGAATCCTTCGTGGGTTCGACAGTGATAACTACACTTCTTGTAGCCTATATGGGTCTGCAGTATTGACTTCTGTACTTGTATCCTGTGTGGGTCGGCAGAGTAGCTGATATTGTATCATGTGTGGGTCTGACAGTTTAGCTGGTCTTATATCCTCTATGGGCCCGATAGCTTAGATGAATCAGTGGCTACATCTAATCATCTCTATCGACTTATGAATTGTATACCTCTGTGAGCTGAGTCTTTACTTCAATCATTATCATCTTTGTGATTGACTTTCTTTCCTGTGTGGACTAGGTTGTGTTTTTTGTGTGTGGACTGTGTGTGTTATCCTTTGTGGACTGGGTTGTGCTTTCCTTTGTGGACTGGGTGGTGCTTCGGTTAGAGAGTTGGATATGAACTATAAATAATGATTTATGTATATGTATGGGAAAATACATAAGTAGTGTTTTTGATATTTCCTGATTGTATCTTTCCTTTGTGTTTTATACTTTTTGGATTCTGAGAGACCTTCGGGGGTCTCGGGGTCCCTATTGAGTATCGTATACTCACCCCTGCATGGGCTATGCCCGCACTACGTTGTGTTGGATGTAGACTACGGAAAACACTGATCGAGGTGGAGTCTTTTGAAGCTATACGGTACCCAGAGGTGGACCACTTGGCGGGGCTTACACGGAGCGGACGACCAAACCCGAGGAGCCGAGGAGTCTATCTGTACCCACCCTTCAGGTGGGATTTCTGGAGGACGAGTCAGTGTTGCAGTTTTACTTACTAATGTTGTAATTTCCCTTCATTTGTAATGTACATTCAGTTGAGTTTTTATACTGGCCCATTTACATTTCAACACTTACCTTGAACCCAGTTTTACTTAGTGTTTACTTCACTTGCATACTATGTTATGTTTTTGTTTACTTTATAAAAGGAAATTCATTCCACTTTTTATTGGGATTTATGCCTTTGGATCTAGTCGGCAGCCCCTGGCCTATAGAAGGTGGGCTTGGGGTAGTCACGACACGGGCCCTGAGGACGGGTCGTGAAAAATTGGTATCAGAGGAGTCAGTTCCAAAGCAGGTCTCAGGACTCTGATAATTTCTTCTCTGGGAAGAAAAAGTGTTAAGAGTATTGACTATGGTTTTCAGTACAGTGAGTCCCGTGTTGGTGCAGTGGCCGACAAATCCATAAACCAGGACCTTGACCTCTGATTTCTGCCTCAGTACATGAAAACACTGATTGCGTGTGTGTTTACATTCATGTGTTTTCATTGTGATTACTTTTTGTTAGATCACCAGGTATACTGTAATAACCGTAACACACCTGTTTCTTATCCGGATGGCCCCACGAAGGTAGCCAGCTAGGGTTCCCTATTAAACATTGGATGGCAGCCCACCGAGCGACGAGGCCTCAGTACAGGGCCCCATTACAACGGAGGCACCGGTGGTACCTCTACCCACTGAGCCACCGATGGTACCCGCCCCAGTGGTGGAGAGTGCACACTGCCTTAGCACACTAGACGAGCTTCAGAGGAAGTGGCTACCCTGGTTCCGTGGAGAGATGGATCCTCATACAACCGAGGATTGGCCGGAGGCTGTCGTCATAGTCTTCAAATTGGTAGGGACACCTGCATACCTCATTGTGATCCTTGCCGCGAGTCTCCTGCACGCAGAAATAGGTATATGTTGGAGCCTAATGCTCGAGGTGCACGACGAGGCATCTATTATATGTATGGACTGCGAGAGCCACTTTCTCTAAGAGTTTTTTCCAGCCACCCTTCGTGCGGTGTGCATCCAAAAGTTACTATAGTTGTGGCAGGGTTTCATGTCAGTAGCCCAGTACTCAGCGAGATTTACCTACCACTTGTGCTACTCCACGGACATGGTAAGAGTCCCATTCTTCTGGGCTCGGACCTTTGAGAAGGTACTGAGGAATGAGATTTGAGCTTCGATGATTCTCCTCAGTATCCCGATACAGGCGGGGGTGCTGGAGCGAGCCCTGATAGTGGAGAGCTTTCTCGTCGGGTAGCCTTCAGCAGTGATACCCACCTCATGATGGCATGAATCAGAGTCTCTTACAACCAGAAGTTGACAGATGACGCAGGGTTCTAAGCGGACCAGTTTGACAGGTGGGCGACCTTAGGATTCAGGTTCCGTTGTGCGGGGAACACGATGCAGAACCAGCCTTACGAGGAGCGAACAGTGCTATGCATGCAGTGGGTAGGGCCAAATATCTCGTGACTGCCCGTCCAGTCATGCAGACAAGCAGCAGACAGTGGGGGGACCTCTGAGGTAGAGGCAGAGGTTCGACTGTGGTGGTCCGTAGGGAGCAAGCGGACGAGGCAGAGGAGCTGGCCGAGCAGCGGGTGGTGGACGACACTTCGAGGCTCTACCACCACCACCCCTAGGAGGTCCACCCTGACCATAGGGAGCTGGTGGGCAGAGGGAGTCTTAGCTCTAGGAAGTATAGGATTACGACCACGGTGCTCCTGAGATGATTCGAGGTACTATCTGTGTCTATTCTACCCTTGATGTAGTTCTTATAGACACAAGTGCGAGTCAATATTTTATTTTTGCTGCCCTTCTTCAGAGTTCTAGTATTCTGACAGAGCCATTGTCTTGATCCTTGTGGCTAGAGACTCCTACCAGAGTAGACTCAAAAATTACGCACTGGTTCCTACAGTGTGAGCTTACTCTAAGAGGTGAGAGCATTAGTTGGGATCTTCTTGTAGCGACGTCGAGGATTTACGACGTCATCTTGGGTATGGAATGGTTATCTACATCCCATGCTCTGATCGACCGTATTAGGTGCAATGTGTAGTGTGTCCGAATGGATGGGACCAGGTTCACCTTAACCGGTGAGAAGGGAACATTAGCAGCACAGGATGGACTCACACAGAGGATAGGGCAGCCGATCACACATCAGTTGGCTAGTCTCATCTTTGGATCAGTTGACGTGTGGTGTCCACGTTTTCCTGTAGTGGGGGATCAGTATTTTTACTTTTTTCCTAACAGTGTTCTAAAACTACCTCATCGTAGGGAGGTAGATTTCTATATAGAACTGTACCCCGGGACATCACCAATATTTATTCCAGCATATCAGATGGCTCCCTCCGAGCTTCGAGAGATGTGGGTACATCTGAAGGACTTACAAGGGAAAGGTTTCATCTGACCCATTGTTTCACACTGGGATTCTCTTATTTTGTTCTCCAAGATGGGGGATGGGATCATGTGACTATGTGTCGACTACCATCACCTGAACTAGGTGACCGTTAGGAACAATTATCTGCTTCCAAGGATTGACGAACTCATTGATCAGCTCAAGGGAGCACGTTGGTTCTCGAAGATTGACATCTGGTCAGACTATAATCAACTCCGAGTTCAGGACGAGGATGTGCAGAAGAAGTCCTTCAGGTGTCAGTATGGCCACAATGAGTTCTTGGTCATGCCCTTCGGTGTGACTAATGCACCAACAGTGTTCATGAGTATCATGAACAGGATATTCCAGCCCTACCTCGATTGGTTTGTCGTAGTCTTCATTGACGACATACTGATTTACTCGACCACCGAGGAGGAGCATGCCTACCACTTACAGGTTGTACTAGATACACTCTGAGAGCACCAGCTTTATGGTAAGCTCTCTAAGTGCCAGTTCTGGCGTCGAGAGGTCCACTTCTTGGGGGACATCATCTCAAACGCAGGAGTTGTAGTGGATCCCGAGAAGGTCAAGGCAGTACTTTATTGGGAGCCACCTAAGAGCCTGATGGAGGTACAATGTTTCCTAGATCTGGCTTGGTATTATAGGAGATTTCTGCTAGACTTCTCCAGAGTTGCAGCACCGCTTACAGCTTTAAAGAAGACGGGGAAACCCTTTTTCTGGTGAGACATATGTCAGCAGAGCTTCCAAGAGCTGAGGTAGATATTGACCAGTGCGCCCATCTTGAGGATACCAAAGGAGGGCGTATGGTAAGTAGTTTATTGCAACACATCAGGGACTGGGATCGGGTGTGTCTTGATGTAGGAGCAAGAAATGATTGCTTACGGTTCGCAGCAGTTGAGGTAGCACATGAAAAACCATGATAACCATGACCTGGAGTTAGCAGCAGTGGTATTCACCCTAAAGATGTGGCTGCAGTATCTCATGGGTGAGCGCTTCACAGTCCACTCTGACCACCGGAGTCTCAGGTACATTTCCTCGCAGAAGGACCTGAACCTGAGACAGTGATGATCCCTCAAGTTCCTCAAAGATTATGACTTTGATATTGTCTATACTTATGGGAAGGGGCACGTTGTGGCTGATGCTTTCAGCAAGAGATCGGGAATTCAGCTACATAAATAGGTGACAGAGAAGTTAGCCGCTATGCAGATATACTTCGTGAATAGAGATGGGGCAACCTATCTACAGTCTCTCATAGTCACTCCTCCACTACCTCAGTGGGTCAGAGAGGCACAACGTGGGGACATTGACTGTGAGGCATGACATGCTCAGATATCATTAGGGCTGGCACTCGATGGATTTTCTGAAGGCGGGGAGCACATCATCCTCTTCAGGGGACGTACCATGGTACCAGTTTCACAAAATGAGGAGGTGCTGAGGGAGTTCCACACTTCCCCTCTAGCGGTACATCCTAGAGTATCAAAGATGTACCAGGACCTCAGACGATAGTACTGGTGGCCGGGTATGAAAAAGGTTGTGGTAGAGTTCGTTTCTTGATGCCTCACTTTCCAGCAAGTGAAGGTAGAGCACCAGGTACCTATAGGCTTGGTACAGCCCTTAGAGGTCCCGGAGTGGATGTGGGACGGAATATCCATGGATTTCTTGATAGGGCTTCCACGTAATTCTAGAGGACACAACACCATCTGGGTGATCGTGGAATGAGTCACCAAGTTACCCCACATCCTACCGATCAGAGAGCATGGCTCAGTAGAGATATTGGGATACCTCTATGTTCAGGAGATCATATGGATTCATGGTGTGCCCTCTTCTATCCTCTTCAATCGAGATGCTCTCTTTACTTCCTGGATTTGGAAGGGGTTGCAGGAGGGCTTTGGGACGTACCTACACCGGAGCACTGCCTTTCACTCACAGACGGATGGCCAGATAGAGAGGACCTTTCAGAAACTCAAGGACATGCTCTGTGCATGTGTCCTTGACTTTGGTCACAGCTGGGTGGATCACCTAACCTTGGTGCAGTTTTCATATAACAACAGCTACCACTCCATCATCATGATGTCACCTTATGAGGAATTATACGGCTGACCTTGGAGATCACCTCTTTACTGGACTGACCCTGGGGAGTCAGCACTTTTTGGACCATAGATGGTTCGAGCTATGATGAAGAAGGTGCCGGTCAACCATGAGTGGATGAGGACTCTACGAAGCATACAAAAGTCCTATGCTGATAGGAGGTAGAGACCACTATAGTTCGAGGATGGCGTCCACATTTTCCTACGAGTCTCACCACGATGTGGATTACGGAGATTTGGTCGGGGAGGCATGTTATCTCTGCTCTTCATCAAACCTTTCCAGGTCCTTAGTAGAGTAGGCAAGGTGGCCTACTACCTGGCCATTCCACCTCAGTTACACCAGGTGCACGACGTCTTCCACGTATCTCAGCTGAGACGATACGTGCACGACTCGACGCATCTCATCGACCACGGGGAGCTGGACATCGATGAAGGGGAGAAATTTCCAGAGGACCTGGTTGAGATCGACGATCGACAGGAGCAGGTCCTAAATGGCCGGTCGATTCCTCTTGTGCACATTCATTGGCAGCACAGGAACCTACAGGAGAGCACATGTGAGCGGGAGGCTCATATGTGAGCTCAGTACCCTCATTTGTTTCCCTAGATTATGTTGTATCATTAAGAGGACATAAACCCATGAGGTGGGAGTAATGTAAATACCATGAAATTTGAAGGAATTTTTTTAATTTTTTTTTTAATTTTACGAGTATGTGGCTTCTAACATCACTTGATTCTGAGGCCCGGTGTGCCCAGAATCAATTTCTTATGTTTAGCACGGATACGTTCTGTGAACGAATGATAGGGTTTTTCTATCTTTTAAAATGGTGACCGAATTAAAATCTTAGGGCACCAATGAACTCATAGCACCGGTAATTGCTTAAGAGGACACTTTCCGTAGTTGCCTTCACAATGGAGGAAAAGTTAATTTTGGGAGTTTATTCAACAAATAAATAAAAATTGACGAAAGAATTTTTTATTTTGAAAGGTGGTTTTTCCCTCCCATTGGTAGTTAAGGGTGGGTCCCATAGCCACATAACTACCCAAGTTTGTGTGATAGATGGGTGGGGCCCACACACCCCCACCATTTAATTTCGTCTAAACTCATTAACATCGCCTCATTAATTTGGAAAACCTCAATTAAATTCTATTCTATCCATTAAATTATGTCAACCAATAATATTAATTAGGAGCCTTCCTTATTCTTCCTTTTTCATTAATCTTCCAACACGTTTATTAATGGGCTCCCATCTCTCTCCTTTCTGAAATTAATTGTCATCATGTTATTAAATGTGGTGAATTAATTCAGCGATTTTCTTTGCGTGTGAAATAAAATAATAGGAGGAACCTATTATTTAATTTTCAAAAGAGCTTAGTTGTGTGGGAGTGATCTGGGGAGAGATCTTGAGCATTGGAAGAATGCCAGCCTTTGACAATGAATGAAGAAGAACACTGGCCTCCGACGAAGAATGATGAAGAACGCTGGTTCCTCTATGATCGACGACGCATAACCCTTCACTTCTACGCGAAAAGAGAAAAGACGCTGCTTCTTCATCGACGCACACTGACGAAGCCTACGATCCTCTTCCCCATGAAGCCGACCCACGACATAAACATTTGAGGTTGGGTTTTTTGTATAAATTTCTTCATGTGATTTTTATACCCTCAGCACGGCGTACTTTTTGTTTGGGGATGTTTAGAACCACTAACGCGGTGCGTGCAGACTAACGAACAAGTCTGAACCCACCAATACTTTGTTCTTGATATGCGGAATAATTGGAGATGATGAAGCAGGACCTAATTGGTGATTGGAGTCCATCGTAGTAATGTACGGTCCCCGAGAAGACCGTAGGCGTAGATGAGAGAAGAATCGGACCACCAGAATGACTCTGGTGGCCAGCGGAAGTCCCCAGCAGCGCGGGTCGCCGACGCGGTGACGTCGGAGGCCCGCACCGGCCGACCTCCTGGAGGCGCCGGGGCCCTGGAGCGCAACTAGAAAGATCCCACCGTGGCTAAAGCCACGACGGAAAGGGCTGGATCCCAAGGCTGTGCGGGAACTAGGGGACCAGCGGTGCCACCCAGTTGCCACGTCCAAGGAAAGGGGGGACCGTACCCCCCTGCTCGGTTTAATGGCCGAGCCAGTGCACCCCGTAGCCAGGCCGAGGCTGGTCACGCGAACCGGGCCAGGCCGCGCCCTGGGGGCCGCGTCGTGCCCTACCGGGCCGGAACCGTACCTAGGTCAGCCCGGGCCCAGACCGCCCACTTCGGACCATTTTGGATCTTTTGCCCATAATGTAAGCTAAGAACCCCCGATAGACTAAATTATAGTTGAGTAGGAATCCTTGGATCTATCCGGTCATTTCGGTATATAACACTTGAGGTTTCAGCAATGTTTGGGTACGGCCGGGTTGGTGTGAACCTGAAACCAACTAGTCCCTTGTACCAGAAACACTTATAACATAAGGACCAGACATCTGATTGATGTGACGTCAATTTCATTGGGATCCGTTCATTGAGACAGTCCATTTGGATTACTCTGCATGATTTATGGACATAGCTGGAGTACGGTCTGGTTGGTTTTATCTTAAAAACCAACCGGGCCCCTGGGACAGAAAAGCCAATAACTCACAGACCGAGTATCTGATTGACGCACCGTCTATCGTGTTGGGTTTCTGTTGGAGAGACAAAACATTAGGATACATAAACTCTGGAAATCGTGACAATTTATGTTTCGACCCATTTTTGCTCGAGGAGTGGACCCTCCCAGAATTGAGCATGCTGTGTGTGGGAACCCTAGAGCTAGCTGCGACTACATCGACTTCTGTACTGGAATCCTCTGTGGGTTTGACAGCAACGACTACTGTACTGGAATCCTCCGTGGGTTCGATAGTGATGACTACTATTTTTGTATCCTATGTGGGTTTTTCATTATTGACCTCTTTACTTGTATCCTGTGTGGGTCTGGCAGAGTAGCTGGTATTGTATCTTGTGTAGGTCCGACAGCTCAGCTAGTCTTGTATCCTATGTGGGTCCAACAACTTAGATGAATCAGTGGCTACATCTGATCATATCTATCACCTTATAAAGTGTATAACTATCTGAGCTGAGTCTTGACGTCAATCATTTTCATCGATGTGATTAACTTGCTTTCATGTGTGGAATGGGTTGTGTTTTTCTTGTGTGGACTGAGTTGTGCTATCCTTTGTGGACTGGGTTGTGCTTTCCTTTGTGGAATGGGTGGTGCTTGGGATCGAGATTTGGAGACAAACTATAACTGATGACATAGGTATATGTATGTTCATATACCTATGAAGTGTTTTTGATTATTTTTGATTGTATCTTTCCTTTTTGGTTTATTCTTCGTGGATTCTGAGAGACGTTCGGGGGTCTCGGGGTCCCTACTGAGTATCGTATACACTCCCCTGAATGGGCTATACCTGCACTACATTGTGTTGGATGTATACGATGAACATCAATGATATAGGTGGATTCTTGTGAAGTTGGACGGTACCCAGAGGTGGACCACTTGGCGGGACGTACACGGAGCGGACAACCGGACCCGAGGAGCCGAGGAGACTATCTGTACCCACCCTTCAGGTGGGATTTTCAGAGGACAAATCGGTGTAGCTATTTTACTTACTGATGTTGTAATTTCCTTTCAGTTGTACTGTAATTTTAGTTGGGTTTGTATACTGGCCCATTTACGTTTCATCACTTACCTTGTACCAAGTTTTACTTAGTTCTTACTTCACTTTCGTTCTCTGTTGTGTTTTTGTTTACTTTATAAAAGTAAATTCCTTCCCCTCTTAATCCGGATTTATGTCATTGGTTCTACTTGCCATCTCCTGGAATATGTAAGGCAGGTTTGGGGTAGTCACGACATAGGCGTCGAGGACAGGTCGTGACAAAAACAATATAATAACCTATGAAAACCATAAATATATATCATAGATCTTAAACACGAGTCATGGTAAAAATATTGGTAGTCTATAAGACACAAATCGTTATGGAATTAAATAATATGTTCCATGCGAACATAACACTGATATATGGGACATTATTGTGCCATATAGATATTCATAGAAAATAATCTCCTAAATAGTTATTGGCCATTCTCATGTCTATCATAGTGGAATAGGTTCCCTTCATAATCCATTAAAGTTTTCATGGATTACACCCAATACCACTAAAGTATAAAAAGACCCTTAGTAATCAAGGTTTACTCCCCATTCCATAGTTTTTTATCTCTGGAGACATCAATCCTTACCCAATATATTAGAGTGAGATATAGGTCCCAAACATCTCATAATAAAAATCATACCTATGTGTTCCCCAAGATCATAAAACATTCATTTTATTGGAACCCATTAAAATAATTAGGATTCATATACATTTTATAATAACATAATCTATGTAAATGAATCGTGTTTCATAATCATTTCATCATTTCATCCTAGAAAATTAGGGGAATAAGTTTCATGATTCATAAGATTTTTATTAAGGTATAAAATATGGAATAGAAGCAGGTTTTATACATATATTTTTGTTATAAAAACTGAACATTTATATAAATACTATAAACGGTATATTTAGATCATATCTCTAGTATATCATAAGTGACATGAAACGATGTCATCATATATTGAAAATGATTTTAAAAGTTAAATTGGAACATTTCCTAAGGAAAATAACATTTCCACAAGAAAAGAAACTTTTTAAATTATGAATTTTTTCCAAATCCTATTCAATTAATATAAACAAGGAATCTTATAATGGTTCTGTGAAAGAAAAAATATAATTTTTCTTGAGGGAAGTAACGGTCACACTTTGAAAAAAATTATTTTTAAAACATCTATCATTTTTAATATTGTTTTTAAATAACCTTGCAAATATATAATATAATCATTAAAGATTAATACAAATATTTCATGAGAAAAACAAATTTTGAAATTTTAAATTTTTTTAAGACATAATCCATTTTTAAAATTATTTTCATTGAAAATAGCCTTGGAACATTATAAATTGAGATTTAATGAAATTAATGGTTAGGATAGTACTAAATTCATTTAATTCCTAATATGTTAAAAAATTAAACCATTCACATTTTCATTAAAATCTGAATATCAATTGTTTTCAGAAAACAATAAAGATCAATTTTAATAATTTTTAATAAAAATAAAAATAAAAGAAAAATTGAATTTAGTAAATAATATAGGAACATTAATAAATGTTTTAAATCATATTTAGAAACCATGTATATTAATAAAAAAGTGCATTCGATTGATGTGTGAAAAAATTGGTTTTATTATTAGTTTTTGGAATCAAGAGTATATAAACTGAAAAAAATAATGGGAAAAATTTATTAATTAAAAAAATCCATGGTGAAGAGATATCATATGTTTATTGAGGAATATATCATAATATCTCATCATTTAAAAATAATCATAAATAATACAAATAAAAAATGATATTGTTTCCTCAAAACATTGCCACATTGGTATATTTTGATTCATAGTAAAGATTAAATAAAAACATCATATAAAACCACTGAATATCCTTTTTAATTATATTTATGTTATAATATTTCATTTGGTATGTTTTTAAACCTCATTGAATAATACAGGTGCATAACATATCTTATATTCCAAATAAATAAATTTGAGAAAAATATCAATTACCTTATTCTTCAACTTCCATTATAAAAATTAATACCTTATGTATAATAAATATTTTTATATTATAAATCTATTAAAGAACAAAAATTATCTATATAATTCCATATATGACTTTATTGGATTCTTTTATTACCCATTCATTTACATTTTCATGCTACAGTCATGTTTTAGTTAATAACTGCTTTATATTTCATTCCTATTTTCATTTGTAATATTTTGTAATATAAAGTTGATAATTATTGTCTTATTAATAAGTATACTGATGATATATATATAATATATTTAGTATATTAATATATAGTTTAAACCATTAATTTTAATGATTAAAAATTAAATACATCAGTCATGGAGATGGTAGGTAGTATATACACATCGATGTTATTTCCAGTTTTTGATGGATTGAAAGAATGAAATTTAAATAATATATTTTAGTTATTTAAAAAATTTACTCCATGTATATAAGAAATATATCAATTAAATTAATCCTTATTAATTACCATTTAATGTGTGATCCAATTACGTCACATCGTGAGGTGGTAGTTCTTTGTCCACAAGAGTGGTGATATCATATTCCCATCGAATTTTAATTATGAAGGTATATATGGAACAATAATCGCATATGAAAAATACTATAAAAATTATATATGTTAACTATTCATGTAATTTAATCATGTTTGTAGAGATGGTGATAAAAAAATAATTACACCAGCTTCCAATGCAATGGCCATTTGTACACATAATCAATAGTTTCATTTCCCATTTGAGGGGGAAGAGATTTTTTTAGATAATTAACATACCATAAAAAATTATATATATATGTAAATAGTTATTTTATAATTTATTCATTGTTTTATATTAATTGAATGGGGTGGAGGAATAAATAAAATAAAATTATTGGTTAGGGGTGTCACCTCTTCATCTAAAAACATCCTTTTTTCTACCAGAAGCCTTACTAGTATATATTTCAAAAAATATTATGAATTTGAAAATGGTATTATGGAATTAATAATGTTATTTGGGAAGCTATCAGATGAGATATAATAGGATTGATGTTCTATGGGAAGAGGATTGGTGGTGGACATTATAACATTGGTGAGTTGAAAACTCTGTAATTTTAGAAAATGAAAACATTTTCCAACATTTATTAAAATGGAACAAGAATATATATTAGTAAATTTTATAACCATATATCATATTGGGTTGAAATAGAAATTTCATATTGTTTATATACCTGTTTTAAACATTTTATCAATTATTTCATTGTTCATCCCGATGATAAAAACATTTTCACCTTAACCTTGGTAATTTTTTTTACTATTATATCTATTAATTTTGATAATAATTAATGTATACCTCATATTATAATATAAACATTTATTATTAAAATTATTTTAAGAATATTTTAAAATTCAATTCATATAAGTTATATATTTTAATTTAAAATTAATCTCTCTAAGAAGATGAAAAAGTTATTTTCAAAAGATAAGTGTTTGAAAATTTTACATGAATTTTATTTGAAAATTTAATGTGATATTGATTAAAAAAATCTAAATTGGATTAATAAATATATAATTGAAATTAGTTTACATTTAAAATAACATTTAAATAAAATTTATGTTCAAAATTCATTAATCAAAATAAAAATTCGTAAAAAACATTTATCTTTCAATATCAATAATAAAAGATATATTTGATAGAAATTAATTAAAATTCACTCCAAGATAATTTCTATATCATGAATTTTTTTTTAAAAATTATATTTTAAAAAATAATTCACTTAATTGTGTAAAAAAGTAATTTAAAAATTAGAGATAAAAATGACACAAAACTTCTTTTTAGAAAAATATATCTTTATGAATAAAATTATATTTTTTATTTTATCATTCATAGAAAAAACATATAATGTATGTGAATTTTTTTATTTAATATATAATAGACATATTATCTTAAAATCAGTCAAAAAAATATATTTTTTAATTTATTTTGGAAAAATATGTTTCTGTGAATAAAAATACATTTTCAAAAAATAATTTCATTTATTTTAATATTTTTAAAATTTTAAATTATAAAAATTTGGTAACCAATGTATTTATTTAATAAACATGTGTAAACATTATATTTTTAATTTTTTTAGTCAAAATCATATGCTCCATTCCAACAGCTAGGTGATAACTATCATATTAAATAACAATTTTTTAATATTATGTCATGTTTCATTAAAAATCATATTTTTCAATAAAAAAATGCATAAATAGTGTTGTGTGTAATATAAACTAAACTTTATATTTTATGGAACTCATTAAATTATCAATTCCATGTGTAAAAAAATTCATAATCCATGTTTCATTTACTGAAAAATATTGCAAATATTCAATTTACATTTAAAAATATTTTTTAAAATCAATGTGTGTTACGTTCTACCACATTAAATTTAAATTATCCCTCAAAATTTAGCACTTTAGTACTAAAAAAGAAGGATAATATTACCTCTTTATATCCATAGGTTCTTATATATCTTCTTTTAAGATTGTGGATATTCCCTAAGAAATTTAGCAGCTGGGTGGTATTATTTCATAGAACATTCACTACTCCATAATATCAATCGCTTATTCCACATAATAAATATCATGATGTTATAGAATGAAATCGCAGTTTAGTACTAATTATTTATTAGATAGTTATTTCTTAGGAGAGATATATGGAACAAATCATAAAAATAATATAGATTCAATGAAATAAGAATGAAATAATATATGTTCCTAATATGATAAATAATTTAAACTGGATAGAAATACCAAGGTCCTAAAATTCTTTTTCATAATGTGTACAATTCCATCAATTGGTTGTTCTTCAATCAATATACACATAATCATTTACCCTTGAAAAAGTAGATGAATTTGTTATTCATGAAACAATAATTTTGTAACACCTGAAGACAATAAATTAATTATCCATTAGAATGAATGGATTTATTTTTGAATATTTCATTACATAAAATGGCATGTTGAGCATATAATTTCTATACTACTCTTCACAGAACATCGAGGGTAGCTTATGTTACACACAAGAACGAGTTTTACAAAACAAAAATATAATATTAAAAAAATTATTAATTAATATTGCAAGACACTAATTAATTGTAAAATTGATGATCATTGGTTTAAATAACTAATGAATATATATATATATATGAATTTATTTGTTATAATTAAAATATAAATTTAAATAAGTATAAATTTAATTTAATGTGATTTTATTTTATAGAAAATATTTTTATTCTCACAATGTTATTTTATCCCAGAAATTAAATTAATTAAAAATAATGGGTAATATTAATGTGAAAAATAAATATATATTAGATTCAAAAAATATTTCTAATATTCATCTAATATATTTGATAATAAAAATATCGGATATTTTGCATAGAAATATATAATTTTCCAATGAAACATAATACCCTTTTAAATGAATAACATGTTATAAATTCAATTTTATAAACCTATAAAAATATTATATGTCTAATTAAACATTCTTTTTTAAAATATAAACATAAAAATTACCTTAGGGTGATTTTTTTGGTATTTTCTGTGATGTTTCATTTTTTAATGAAGAATTGAAAAATATTGAATTTAAATTCAAAACAACTTTTTCATATAATTATTGTATAAGAACTAATTAAATTTTTAAATGGTTTAAAATTATAATTAGATTATCTTTTATAAATTAAATAAATTTATGTGATTATAATCCATTAAAATTTGAAATTGAATAGAAAAACATAACAAAAATTTTAACAATTTTACATTAAAACACAGCATTGTCATCCCGTATATGAAATACAATTTCAATTATTTTCTTCCAATTATTTGATTAGAAATTTGAATACATGATTATATATTTAGAATCAGAATAATTAATAATTTATACACATGTAAAATTATTTTTTAGTAAAAAAATTAACAAAAGTAATTAAAATTTATTTCATTTATTAAGATAAAACTATGGTTAACAAGGGACTAAACATTATTATTAAAGGATAAATGACCTAAAAACAGGTCAAAAAAATATTTTATAAACATATTTATTATTATAATATACATCTATTTTCTTTTAATTTTCTTTTTTTACTATAGGTGAAAAAGTAATAATTGTAGCCCACATAACACTTCTAAAAAATAATAATTGTGTCCTTAACCCCCACTATTAGAATGAACTCCCCCTAACAATTCGTGACACATATCTACAAACATTTTATCAATAAAAATATTGTCAAATAGATCATGAATATCGCAAATCTCATCTTGGAAGCCTCATAATTGGAATAAATCCATCCGTGGAAGCCCATTGTCAAAAACTAAAAGGAGTTATCGAAATAAGAGGCAACATTATTACTCAAGCTCTCTCATTTTATTATCATTATCCACACCATAAAATATTCATATAACATGATTATATAATAAATCTAATATCCCAATTATACATATATTTTTTTATTCTAAGGGATCATCCTTGAATTACACACTCTTCCATATAATGTGTAAAGAACATATAGTTTATCTGTGTGACAAACTACGGTCTCACAAAACAAAGTCATTCATCTTTCCCTTTACCCCATATAATGGATATGATTTATGATGGATATAGTGTTAATATATGATATATATTATTTATTTATTCACCTTTAAATATTTTATAGCACATTCCTTGGTGAATTCCATTTGGGGTAAATATGATAACATCATTTTTTCATCTGTGGACTACCATCACCTCAAAGCGATGTGACTCATTCACACTTTAAAAGGAACATATAAAAGATGAATTTATTGAAGAAAATGTAACATAAATAAAGTATATAAGATATTAATTACATAATCTCATATATTTAAATATAATATATCATTTTCTTTATATCCATTTTAAAACACTAAAAAGTTATAATTTTATCTGTGGACGTGTCGACTGCCGCCTCCACTACACGATGTGAATACTTATATAGAACATGAATTCCATATGTATGTATACATGATAAAATAAAATGTTATTAATTATATAATTATCAATTTATTATGAAATATTTTTCTATATATTCTTTCTACAATGATCATTGAATAATGTGAATGTTACTCATGTGTACGTACCTCCTACCATCTCCATGATAATAATGTGTGTTCATTTTTATATCTATATTTCATGAATGGTTCTAAAATTATAATAGATGGATAAATATGATAATTATTACATTATTATTAATATATAAATTTTTATATAGTGAACCCCTTGAAAATAGATGGCATGCCAAAGTCATTTTTGACACAAAAACCAAATATGGTCAAAACAGTCGATGTAAACATAAATATTTAATTACTTTTTTACAACATGGAAATAAAAGAAATATTAGTAATGGTAAAAAAATAAAATTTTATTAATGCAAGTAAATACATAACATAAGATTATTATTCTTTAATATAATGAAACAAGTGACATGTCAGACTCAAAGAAATGGATTTCATCTTAATTATTATTCTATTGAGACATATTTGATGTTATACACCAATTCAATATAATATGCTGTATATAGTGCACTTTTAAATTTTATATCATCAATGAAATTACTATCAAGATATTTAATGTTTTATTTATCATCATTATTGAAATTATTTAAAGTGTTATGGTACAAATTAGAATGTCTTAATATCACTTTCCTCAGGAATTTTATTAATGAAAATATTTTAAATCTCACATCCTTTTTTGATTGTCAAAATTATCCTAAAACAATCTATTGTTTATTATAATTATTCATTTGAAAATTACATGAGTATCCATTTTTTATAATATGAATATTTAAAATTTTTAAACAATATATAATTTAACATGTTCTGTTTCCTTTGATATTTATTTTTTTCTGTATAAATATTCATAAATTAATATTAATCCATAAATACTTAAATTTGACATTGGATTTTTCTAATAAATAAATAGATTATTTAATATGACATGTTTTTTTGGAATGGAAATAATTATAGGGCTTATAATTCATATATCCCCTCAATTCATCGATAGGTTCTTAGGTGAAAAATGTGTTGGATACATAAATATAGTATAAAACATCTTGTGAAAGGTCTCAATAATATAAGTTTTCATGTAACTCAGACATGAAATACGATAATTAATAATTTATATCATTTAGATTCAGTTATAATTTATCAATGATATTTTTCTTCAGTGATATATCTGTGGATGAATTATATTCTCAGTTTATTGATTAAATTACATTTGATACAGTTTCCTTCATTTCCATATTGATATCTCCTTATCTAGTTACATGGATGGAATGTGATATCTTTTATTTATTATTACATGTAAAATAATCTCATAAATTAGTTATTTATTACACATTTAATTCATGTAATGATTATTTGAGTTCACTCTTATTATCTTTCCTTTCCGTAGTTTATGAATAAGATTTATTTTAATGAGTTTCATGGATGCTGTTTAGTAAATTGTTCTATGTATCATTTTCATTATATGTATCATGTATTTAATGTAGATTTCCAAATAATCTAAAATATATTTTCCCTTGGGATTTAAATATTCTATCCACGAAAATGTGATAAATAATTCAAAATCTCGGGGCTTCTGGGGTTGGGGTGTTACTATTGGTGTCCTAGATGGTTTATAAGAAACCATGGAAACTACTTTTAGAAAACATAGAATAGGGAACATATCCCTAAGAGATACTTCTAGGATATTTACATAATAAAATCATATAATTTTGTTAGGTTAGAGATTATTTGGATCATCCAATTAGTACATCTTTATCTTGATATTATAAGTGGATGTGAATGTATATTAGATAAACATAGGGTTAACAACTCTACAATGTGCTTCAGGCCTGAGTTAGTGTAACCTCTTACTAGACAATGATCCTTACAATGCATCAGGTCTGAAAATCATAGGTGGTAGATTTTTTATAATGAAAACTTTCAATACAAACCATTTGGAAGGGTTTTAAAGTAAAAAATATCTCAAAATAAACCATGTTTAGGAATATTATATTTTCTAGGAATAAAAGTTCCAATATATATTACTTATTTTACTAGTTTTGGAATATACATTATATTTTTCAATGATGTGAACTAATTTACCCATATTACCAATATACATGATCCAAATTGTATGAAAAATAAACTATTTTATGGTTATAAGGGAATATATTAAATGGTAATATAGTCCTTTTAATTCTCATTATAATAGGTCATAATAACATGTGACAACGATATGGGTAATGAATTATCCATGTACAAGGTATTTTAAGAAAATAATGAAAATAACATTATGATTGGTAAAAAATATATAAAGGGAATAAGGGAAGGAATTATTTTTCCACATGTGATATCAATGGAAAGAAACACCCAAGTATATTCTTAAATGGAATATACGTTTTTTATATGTGTTTATAAAAGCAACGCCCTGTTAACAATTTCAATGGAACAAAAATAACATTCCAATGGTATGTTATTCTATTTCAAGTAGAAGGGACACTGTTAAAATAAAGATCTCATGTCACAAATGAATATACCTCCATTAATGAAAATGGATCATTGTCAAGATTATAATACTATTACAGATGATGTGTAATGATTAATGATCATTATTTTGGATACAAAAAATTTATACTTTGAATATATTATCTATAATGTACTATGTATATGTATTATGGAATATAAGAGGATTTTTCTACATTACTTATTATTATGGATTTGAGAACATATGTGTAATGATAATAAGAAAAGGGATTCACTAGAAAGTTAATTTTTTTTAAACACATGGTTAATTAAAATAAACAATTTACTATTTTCATAATGTTAGAAAATGATTGTTGGATAATGAAAATATTGATTTGGAGAATGTAAACCAGATAATTTATTAATTCTTTATAACTAATTAATTTTTCATTGACAATTTTGTTTATTCCATTATTTATGGAGTTAGAAACACATTGGGGTTTATAGAAAATAAGAAATAAATTTTTTTTTCTTAAGGAATAATGGAAAATAAATGCTTCCAATAATGTATTATATAAATTCATGTAATTACCATATTTGAAGTGAATATAATATGAAGGTGTTTGCATGATCTATTTGTGATGATTAAAGATATAATTTATATTGATTGAAGTCTAATGATAAGTTCATTTTGGAAATTCAGTAACCTTCATTCAAAAGTGTTTTATCCTAAATGTTTTTGAAAATATTATCAATATTTTGAATTTATTATGTTTAAATATTAATTAGGTTTTAGATTAAAATGTGTTTCCTCACTATATAAAGAATATACATCTAATATATTAAGATGAAATAATTTAATGAAAAACCAATTTATATTATTATGTTAATAGAATAAAAACATTTTTTTTATTATTATAGAGTCCAAGAATTCATTTAATATAGGGGAAATGGCCTTTAAATATGTTATTTCCTTTTATCACATATATTTTTATAGAAATGATCTTTTCATAATAGTGTTTTAATACTTTTTCATTATCTAAATTTAGTTGAACATGTTATATAACACTATCCACAAAAACATTATTATAACATATTATTTTCTATATTATTTTCTCTATTTTCAAAATATTTTCACCAATTAATGTACCATGTCTCATGATCATTGAAAGTTATTGTATCACTTATTAAGATGATGTATTATTAACCCTAACCATGATGTTTGTTTTTGGAAAATAAATTATTTTCAAATATCAATCTCCGGACAACTGAGACCATGTTAAAATATTGAGGATATAATTTATGTGTGTTGGGTAGAATAAAACACTCAATGGAATTAAAATATTTTTCCATCAGAATAATTTTATTTTTTACCAATATTTCATTATATGAAACACCATGTTATTCTTTTAATGGTTAGTTTTTTCTATACGGAACACTGAGGTAAGCTTCTGTTACACGCAAGACCTATTTTTACCAAATCACAATATATTATTGAAAATATAATTTTCTTATATAATAATATATAACATAAATATTAAATTAATGATTATATAATTAAATAACTTATGAAAATATATATTTTAATTCATTCATCGCAAATTAATTAAGTTGAAAATTAGAACCAATGGAATATAAAGGGGAAGTATTTATAAAAATAATTTTTTTATCCTAGAAAATTATTTTTATTAGTGATTAAGTTTAATTTTATATATATTATATTCCAAAGAAAATATTTTTTTATTAATTTTATAAATTTGATAGCAAAAGACCTAATATTTCACATAAAAATCATTATTTTTATAATGGAAATTTTTACGTTGTTTAATTAAAATGTATTTTAAATCCAATTTTTTCTAAATTTAGTAATATTATATGTAAAAATAATATTTATTTTTTAATGAAAAAAAATATTTTATGTTTATTTTTTTGAATTTTTCTAGAAAGTTTCATTTTTTAATAAATAGTGAAAAATAATGAATTTTAATTTCAAACATCTTTTACATCCAATTTTTATATAATGATAAAATATATATCTAAATGTTTTAAAAAATTAAATTTTTTTCAATTAAACCTTTTTATAAAATTTTAATTAATTTCACTTTGAAATTTAATATAACAACTTTGCTAACTTTTTATTGTTTTTACTTTAAAAATCGCATTGTTGTCTCATCTACAAGATTATATATAAATAAATTGATACACTTATGTGGATAGAATATTAAAAAATTAATTCCATAATTGGTATTAGAAAAATATATAGTTTTTATGAAGTCCAACATTGCTTTTGGAAAAAGTACTAATGAATGTAATTTAAATTAATTACATCGAATAGGGTAAGATTAATCTTAATAAGGGTCTAAACCATAATCATAAGGAGTAAAATTACCAATAATGTATTCTAAAACCTCTTATATAAAAATATTTATTCCCTTCAAACTATAAGGTTTTATTATGTTACATTTTAACACTTATGGAATAAGTAATACTCTTGGATCATATAATTAGTTTCAAAAATACCATGTGTGTCCTTTCCCACAACTATAAAAATGAAACACACCACTCCCACATCCTCATACCTATGAAGAAACACTGTATCATCTAATTTATACATAGATAGATTAAAAATATACATTCCCCAACCTATTATCATATCCTTATGCATAAATCCATCCAATTAATCCATTTGGTGCATACAGAAAGAGTTACCCAAATTAAAGTTAACATTCTTCCTCAAGATCCTTAATGTTATTTTAATTATCCAATACAAACAATATTTTTATTAAGTGATTATATAATATAAGAAAATTAATTAATATACTTATTTTTATTTATTCTATGTGCTTCAGATACACTTTCACACATATCCATCTAATGGGTAACAAACATATTGTTTATGTGATTAATGGACAACAACCTTAGATAATGATTTCATTTGTTTATCCATTACCGCCTCTCCTGGATGGTAATTATGATAGACTAAAAATTAATAAATGAAATTTATTATATACTTATGGTTCTTTAAATATTTAAAAATACATAACTTTATGCATTACAACTTTTTAAAATAAGATTGCATCATTTCTAGAAGTGTGCACTACCGCCCCCTCAAAGCGATGTGAATCTTCCACACTATACATATAATATATAATGGATGATTTAAAAAAAAAATTAAAATAACTGAAATATATATTATATTAATGAAATAGTTTCTTTTCATGAAACTGAATATATCATTTTCACTATGACCATTTTAGAATATAAAAAGTGATAATGCTGGTTGTGGATGTGTGTAGTACTACCTCCTCAACATGATGTGATTAATTTTAAATCAAAATAATTCTATGTATAGGTATAAAATTTAAAATAACATTTAATTTATGATATAATTTTCATTATTGAAATATATATTTTTATTTTCCTTATTTATATAATGATTATTGAAAAATGTGAATGTTACCAATTTGTATGTACGACTTACCATCTCCCTAATTGTAATGTTGGTTCATTTTACACATCCATAATTAATGAAGGGAATTATAAGAATAATTCATGTAGAATTTAGATAATTATTTTATTATTACTATTTTGGATATGATTATATAATAATTGAATTTATCATTATTGACTTACACAAGTTTTTTTGACACATGAACCAAATATGGTCAAAACACCAAACATAAACTTAATTGATTAAATAATAGATTACTACATAAAAATAGGTAAAATAAAATTAATTATTAATAAGAAAAATCTAATGAAGAAAATAAATAATTAAAATTAGTTTATTATTCTGAAATATAAATATAAAGAAGACAAGTCAGACTCGTGGTAAGTGATTTCATCTTAATTTAAATTCCATTGATACTTATTTTGTTTTCATGCACTAACACACAATTTTATAGGGTATCTAATATCCTTCGACATGTATATAAAGAATATAATAATTCTCATGATGTCATTTGATTAATTCAATGTCAGTCCTTCATGATTATTTTAGTACAAATCATTCTTTGTTGTATAGGACACTTTGGAATGTTTATAGATTATTTTCATCAAAATATTTCGAATGAATATTTTTATAATCTCCCTTACTTTTGTAAATTTCAACTTTATCATGAATCAATAACATTATTTTAATAAATTTTCAATGAAAATTTAAATGATTTATAATATTCCCACATGATGGATATTATTATTTCCAAACAACATATCATTTTATACACATTGCTTACATTGATATTTAATTTAATATCAGGGGGAATATCGATAAATCTATATTATTTATTAAATACAGGTATTTTGTGTGGCATATTTTATAATAATTAAATCAATTATTCTATATGAGTAATTATTTGGATATGTAATGTTTGGTGGGGCCTAAAATTTATATATCCCCTTGACGCATTGATAGGCTCTCATGAGTCAAATCATTTCGCCAAATCAAAAATATATAAAATGTATTTTTAAAGGTATTGATGGTCTATGATTTCATGTTCCTTACACATTAAATCAAAAAATTATACATTTTTCTCATTTAATTTTTATTATTATTTATCTAGGAGATTTATTCATTGAAATATTTATGGACTCAATATATTCTCAGTTTATTGATTAAATGAAATGAGTTTTAGTTTCATGCCTTTTTGTATTGATAGTTTATTATCTAGTTAGTTGACTGGATTGTGTTATCAGTTATTTCCCCTAAAATATTGTTTAGTCACATGATTTTATTATTTTTACCACGTTATTTACCATTGCTGAGAATATGAGGTCTCCCTTATTCAGTTTTCTTTCCATAGGTTATGATAGAGGATACTCTGAATGAGTTTGAAGGTTGATTATTATTTCCTTTTATTCTGTATCATTTTTTATGGTTTCCATGTATGCAATCTAGTTTCCCAAAAATACTAAAATGATTGGTCCATTGGGACATTAATATAGTACCTATTATATTGTAATAAATAATATACTTTCTCTGGGATTATAGGGATGGACCCTAAAAAATGGATCTAAATATCCATAATGTGAAGATAAGTCATTTATTATATTTCTAGTTATCATAATTACAAATTTTTTATCACAAGTTATCCATTATACAAAAATCATCATATAGTGAATTCATACACTAATCTCTAAAACATGAGCCAAATTTCTTCATAAAACATGATACTAATTCATAACCTTATGAACCTTCCAAAATTTCATATTTATAAATTAGGAAACTAAATTTACAGAAACCAACTTACAATTAATACCCCCAAAATCATTAAGTACATATTTATGATCACATGAAAAATATGTCAATCCTTGTTCTGATATTATCCTAAAGCATGGTAATAACTTGAATTGACATAAAGCCTCAATGAAAAATTCTATATTCCTCATTCCATAAAAAAATTCATATTATAGAATATATTTACTAAATCTATAAAATTCTTAATCCCCATAAATGATTAAAAAACATTTCTTCAAAAAATTGATATATCATTTCTATGATATTCAATAATATCCATTTTACTTTATCCATATAAATAACTTATTCATCTAATATACACACAATTTTTTCAATATCATGAAAATATTAATTATTATCACCCCATAATCATTTGTTTTCCATAAAATACCACATTTAACTATATCACTTTTCTAGTTCTTTAGATCCATTTAACATATTTGTGAAAACACTTAATTAAATACTTCTAAAAACAATACTAATATATTTAATGATTTATAAAAAAACTATTTAATTACCATACCCAAACACTTATATAAATCCTATTTATATATAAAAAAATTACTATGCTTAATCATCTTAATTATTATTACTTTTTAACTAAAATATAAAATATAAATCATGTATTAACATTAATCAACATCAAATTAATCACATCTTTTATGTATATCATAAATATATTGTTATAACTATTAGTTCCTTTAATAAGTAATTTTATTTCTCTTAAATATTTGTAGTATGCCTATTACTTTTAAACCATGTGGATTTTCTTCAAACAATTTCCACATAGGAAACCAATTTTAATATTTCTCATATTTTTCAAATTTATAACATTCATCCATTGATTCTACAATAGGGAATCATTATTGGAATCCATTTTGTGACCAAATATTCCATTTTTTACTTGTAAATAACTTACATTATGTCCATATTTTACATAATATAAACATATTCCTATTCATTTGAGGAATTAATTTATGTGATTATCATTTTATTCTTAAAATGTTGGAAACTAAATCTTCCTTCATCCATCATATACACCATATTATTAATCAAGATCCTCTATAATTCTCTTTTTTTTGAGTTAGAGATTTGATTAAGGTTAATGTACTTAATCATATATTGTGATAGATGATTACGAAAAATAATAACATACATCACTCTAGTCATCAACATATATTTTTCCCCATCAACACATTATCTATCAAATTCATTATTAACTTATTTTCATATTGTTACCTCAATTGAGTAAAACCAAAAATCATAGTGTGACCAATAGTAATCATAGTTAAACCCCACATACTCATAAAAAATCATTTGTATAATGATTAAACCATGACACATTTTTTTATATACATTACACATGATTTTTAATCTATGTATTAATATATCACATTATATTAAAATATTTATCGATGTTTCATAAAGAAAACTTTTATTAACTGAAATGTATCCCCTAATAATTTCAAACTAGGCGTGAAACAAGGACCATTATCATGCACTAGGTGATGTTTGAGTCTATATCATTGCACCATTTTACGAGTTATTACACATAGGTAACTATGTTCTATAGAAAATTCCACTTTTATTATATATATAGTGATATATTTCTAAAAAACCACACAATAACATTCTTACAAAAATTGTAGTATGTGATAGCCTATTATGAATTATCCTTAGGGTTATCACTAAAGTTTTCAATCCTAATTTCTAAGGGATAAATAATCCCTGTTATGATAAGAACAATAATAACCGAAAATTCTGATAAATATTTATGACTTCTTAATAGATGAAAATTGATTTCATAACATAATGAACGACTCCCCAAAAATTTAGGTCTACTGCTTTGGAAACATGTACACTAAATTATTGTTCAATAATTGTGATATGTTATCTCCCACTATGTTCTTTATAACTAGTACCCTTCCTATAAATATAATATATTGTACCTATCAACCTAAACTAGAGTAATAAATTATAATAATGGTTGACATTAGTTGTTCTATAATTGTAAAAAAGATATATATCAATATATCATTAACATAAGGATATGAGAACAAGAGAATGGAATTTGAAAATTTTACCCTGCATATCATAGATCATAAACTTCAATCATCTCATTAATCATTGAAGTTCAAAATACATGAATCAAAATTTAATAAATGAACATTAATGAAGAGAACATAACTTTGGAAATAAGTTATAGATTTTTTGTGTACACATATTCTATTAAAATAATTTCTATAGTATTTAGAATCTCATTTCCAAGATTATCATAGTGGAATAAGTTTACTCCCCAAACCAATGTATTATTCAAGGTTAACTACCAAGACTATCACAGTGGAAGAAGACTCTGACTGAATTTGATTCACTCCTCATTGTATTCCTATTTATCTATTGGTAAACTAATTGATCCCAATGCAGAGGATGTTGATATAAGTCCCACAAATCAGATAATGAATGTCATATATATGTGTGTTACAAGATCATAAAATATTTATCATATCAAAACCCATGAAAAGAAATGGGTTTATTAAAAAATTTATTAGGAAATTATATTTGGAATATAAACTGGTTTAATAATAATTTATTAATTTTTATATAGCATAAATTGTGAAAAAATAAGTGTAATTCATATAAATTTTATCATTATATTACCTGTAAATAGAAAATGGGATTCATAAACATATTTCAATCATTAATGTAAACAATTTATATAAGGAAATAAAATTTTATATTTGGATAATATCCATTTTAATGAATTATTAACATCATAGGATGACATATTATATGGAAAAATATTTGGAAATTTCACATTGATCATTTCATTGGGAAAAACTTTTCCAATTTGAACAAAATCAAACCAAATTTTTTATCCCATATTCTTTTCTTTGAATTTATCCTTTGAAACATATATAGGTAGATTTAAAGATCTGTTAAAATGAATCCTATGGAAAAAAAATCAATTTCAAGACATTTATTTTAAAATATTAAATAATTTTAAAATTACGTTGTTTAAAAATAACCTTGTAAAATTATAAAGATTTAAAGAACAATTAAAATTTTTCTTGGAGAAAATAATAACTTCACATTGAAAAAATGATTTTTATTACATGAAATAATATTTAAATCATTTTCATTAAAAAGTAACGAGTAATCGTAAAATGGAAACATCAATTAAAATAATTTTAATTACCTAGGTAAATTCAATTAATGTTTTACTTATTAAAACAAAGATTTCATTCACATTCACAATAATAGACAAATAGTCCATGCCTATTTTCTTTGAAAAAAATGATAATAACTTTTAAAAGGCTTTGTAAAAAGTCAAATGAAGTTAAATTGTTATTTAATAAATAATATTTGAAAACTAAAACATTAATCAAATTTTTTATCAAACATCAATATGGTTGACTGTGGTTTTTTATAGAATAAAGAAGTAATAATGTTTTTAATGGAAGACATTATTTTTTAATATTGTGTACAAAAAAAGATTAAAATGAATTGAAAATTTTATTTACAATAAATAAAAATAGTATATTAAAATTAATTTGTTTAATCATTGTTAGATCATAATATTTCATCATCAAAATTGTTATCCTAATCATTCATGATAAATAATGAAATTATAACTGGAAAACTTTACTAGATTAGTATCTTGGGAATCATATGACCCTTAAAGAATAAAGTCGAATAAAACATTTAATATCATTAAAATAATGATATTAATAATATAATGTTTCAATGGGGAGGTATATAAACATCATTGGAGAAGAAATGTTTGTAACATAACTTCTGTCCCGAAGAAGCCAATTTGAGAAAAAAATCACATAACATAATTCATTAATTCTTTGACACACACTCAAACTACATGAATAATAAATATAATTTGATTATAAATATATTATAAAAACATATTTATATATATCATATAATATATGATTTATTTATTACCTTTTATTACTCTTTTATAAACAATTACTCATTTAAGATATGTTTGAGGAAATTACGTTTTTATATGTCATGTGTGTTTTGATTATTTATTTTTAGCCATCATAAATTTTTCATGGTGACATAATAACAAGATATTTAACAATTATATAAATATACTATAAATTAAGTTTATATTTATTTTTATTATTCCATAGAATCAATAGATATAAAATGAAATACATTAGTAATGGGGATGATAGCTCGTACGTATTCATGAATGTTGTTTACATTTTCTCAACATAATAAAATAAATTAATATATGTAATATATTATAACTAAATAAAAAATTTAATGTCATAAATATAACATATTTTCATTATAATCATCCGTATTACATTCCATTGAATATGTTAATGAATCACATCACATCACATCATGTGGAGGTAGTCCGCTGAACATACAAATGTGTTTATTGTATTCCCATAGAATAGAAATTCAGTAGATATATGTAATATAATAATTAAATAATAATATTGAAATCATATATTAAAATTTTAAACATTATATACATAATTATATATATCCATGGAAATTAGTAATGGAAAAACATTTGTTGGGTTCATGTAGCGGAAATCCATTATACACAAGATCAACAAATTTGATTAACATTTGAGGATGGAGTTGAATTTGTTATGATTTGACCTTAAAATAACGACATATTTCTATATTTATTTTATTTTGATTATAATATCATCAAAATCTTTTAATAATTAATAGAGTTTGATGAATAAATAATTTAAAATTCTCGGTTAGGGATGTCACCACCCCTTCAAAAATGATTTTAGGTTTTCATCAAAATCATTTCCCAATTTCATTTCCATCCTAAGTAAATCTTCAAGGATGATATGATGGATGTAATGAAGGTATATAAGTATTTTTCTTCCATTACAATTTGTTTTTGATGTGTTATGTTAAGATCATATGTGGTGAACATTTATTAGTGTGGTGAGTGCCACAAATGGGATTTTTAAAAATGAAACAGTGTTCCCACTTTTTTCAGATGAAAATTACCAAAAAATGGGACATTATTGAAGCATATAACTTATATACTCTAAATAGTATATGAATACTAGTTTTGGAAAAAATTAAAGGTCATTTAACCCCTTATCATTTTTTAACTCCTTAGGAATCCCATTTTCACATTAACCATGGAAATGAATTTTTATTGTTTTCAATATTCATTAGGGTATAAAAAATATTTTTAATCATAATATAATATTAATTATTATTATTAAAATAAAATAACACATTTGTACGAATTTAATTAATATATGTTGATTATTTTAATTTAAAATTAATCTTACATATGCCATAAAAAGCAATATTTCAATGAGAAATTCTTTAAAATAAAAAAAGTTTTTATGTGAGAAATAAAAATTAATTTTATTCTAATAAAAAATATTTTTTAATATAACATAAAGTTTAAAACTTTATTACATTATTTAATTATTTTAAATTTCTATGAGAAATGATATTTTTAATTAAAAATAGTTCATTATTAATTACAATATTTTTCATTCTATAAGTTTTTAAAACATTGACAAAAATATTGTTTCAAAATTTTTATTTATAAAATGATGATTATTATTTCAAATATTTTATTTATAATTTGAAAAAAATAATTTTAAAATAATTTCTCAAAAGATGAAAAATCTGGTTTTATTTAATATTATTCGTACATATAATTCCAATGATAATGGGATAACTATCATATTAAATATTTGTATTTTATTTGTGTTTCACAATTTAATTATACTTGTTGTTATTTGTATCATATTAAAAAACCTGTATAGTGTGAAATTAATGAAAAAAATAGATATTAATGTGATGTTAAAAATAAAAATAAAAAATTTATTTGAAAAACTATTTCACAAAATCATAGTGTGTTACAATTTGTGTTCCCCAATATCACAATAACATCATTATATCATCATATCATAACACATCGATGTGATATATGTTTCATAATCCATTAATAATAATAATAGACCATTAAGTGAAATAATCAAATGATAACATTGGATAATTTAATAATTAATTTTCATTAAAACATTACATAATATTAAATTAAATGAATATTTCACATTAATGATATTTTCAGGTTTATTGTATTAGATAAATAATACATAACTATTACTTATCAACTTGAAAATTACACGTAGACACTACAACTCAGTATCCTTTTTTCATAAAATTAAAACTCAGAAACACAAATATGGGAAGTCAATGTTTTAGACAACATGAGTTTCTTTGATGTCATCGTTGTCCTTATTCATCTTTATGTCTTGGGGAAAGAATTTCAAAATTTTGGTATGAGCATAAAAATACCATTAAGGGTTATAAAAGAAGAAAAGAAAATACTATCCCATCAATACATACAATTCAATGAAACCATAATTTTCATTCATAAAATACCTCATGAAATCATATGATTTATAAATAACATATAGAATAAATATATAATAATGGTAACATGTGGCATACATAACATACATACATTGTAGCTATCACAGATACATAGGGAGTTATGTTGGTATAACCATCACAGTATATTCTTTAAATATCTTAGGAGAAACATTAACTTTTACCTCTGTTATGTTACCCAATGCATTGGAGATCTATCTTGGGCTCACCAGCCCTAGGTTTATCATGGAACCTCCCATATAGATAAACAATGCCTGATAACCAAAAATATTAATAACATATTAAACAAGCCTAATGCTAAGATAACATTTCCACATTGCAATCAAAATATATCATTTCATGATATTGACATTATAAATGATTTATCGAACCATTTTCAAAACCATTTAAAATATCTAATAAATATATTTTTGAATAAAAGTGTCCAATACCATTTTTAAAAATTTAAATTAATTATAAATTTTAAATAATTCATATCAATATAAATAATTCCAAAAAAACATTTTTAAAACATTTAAATTAATAAGAAATGATTAGAAGAATAAATCTTGGAATCATTTAAAATCATATTTTAGTTAAAGAGTTTAAAACAAAAAGTGTGATGCTTGGATACAAATAATTTGGTAATATCATTTAATTAGAAATTTATAATACCCTTAGAATAATGTGATTCATGATAAAATATTCCAATGGATAGTATATATAGCATAAAATAGTTAATTGTTGTATAACAACCAAGATGTCTCAATTGAATGTAAATTAAGGCGAAATCCATTATAAAAATTGATTCCTTGGAATAAGGATAACTCAATAACATAATAATGTCTGAAAAATATAAATACACTCAATATTATTGGATATTCATTTTAAATCACTGATAAAACATTCACACATATTTTGTTTTTTAAAACACCAATGACTTGGATGATTAACTCCTTATCATGTATATATCGATAACTTGATACATTTTCATTGGAGTGATTATGTGTATCAAAATTATAGTCACACAAAGGGGAGTTAAAATTACAACATAAATAAATAAATATTTATTCCACACATAATCATAGCATGACATAATTTATAATTAGAAGATCAATGCAAGGAATGGAAATTAGGTTAAAATGTTCTTTTACTGATTTGGTAATTTACAAAATATACCCACATGAAAGAAAGATCATACAACGAAGATGAAAATAACTTAAAATTAATTTATATTACACAAATAATAAAATCATGGGTAGTACATACACCATACAAAAAGAAATATTTTGCAAATATATCATGAATCTCGCAGGAATAAAAAGTGGGATGAAAACCATTAGCACGTTTTAATCAATCAAGTTTTATGACCAAATGTAAATAAAAAAAATGAATCATTGAATAAAATGAATATAAATAGAATAATGAAAATATATATCAAATGTAAGTACACAATATACCACATGCAATAAATAATTGGTGAACAATGGAATTCTCACAAAATTATAAGTGAGATAAGAAATTTTGTACCACATTGTAATTAATCGATTTATATGAAAAAAGTTAATAACCAAAAAATTATTCACATAATACCATGAATATTAATATATTAATGATAATATATATCAAATTTCAGTACACAATACGTCACGTGAATGAAATAAGTGGTGAAAGTGGAAATCTCACGGAATTAAAAGTGATATAAGAATCCCCGAACCTCATGTCTGCCATGAACTGATTGTACATTAATCTCATGAGTAATAAACTAAAGTAAATTTTTAGTTGCCTAAGAACATTTTTCAAATATAATATTCCTTTAATATCAATTATTAACTTACTATAACAATTAGTTAATTATTGGAGTTATATCGGACATTTTCTCAATGTTCATAGCATGAGTAAAAAAGGAACTTGTTATATTTATTAATTGTCCATGTTGTCGAAATTCCATTATCCAAAAAATTAAATTCATGATTTAGATATAATATATATAATATAAATTTATTTATAATAGTAAATAACATTTGGATATATGAAATGAAATGCACCGTAAATGGAGACGGTAAGCCGTATGTACGCATGAACACTACTTTAAATTCTATTTCATTTTTAATGGAGTGAAAATGTAATGAAAAATATCTATATTAATATTATTTTATAATATCATATATTAATTAATAATATCCATCCATAATATGTGTTTTTCCTGGAATTAATGAGTTTTGTTACTTTGAGGGGCGGTAGTCCGCACATCCTCAAATGTATTTATCTTGTTTACCCATTATGAAAAAAAGGAATTCATAAATGGAAAATACATAAAAATAGAAACTATATATATATATATATATAATATATATATAAAATATAAATATGGTTCTATCATAATGGACACCATGAGAGGTTATAGGAGAAAATTGAATAATCATTGTTTCACGAGGCAGAATTTAGTCGTCCACAAAATGAATATGTTATTGAACCATTAGATGGAGGTGTGGGTGAGTTTAGTTTAAATAATTCTCATTAAAAACCTATTATAACTATTATACTAGTGATTTTATAAAATAAATATATAAAAATAGTATATAGGGATGGAGCTGTTAAATAAAACAAAAGAACATAAGAGAAGATGTTACATTTAAATCAGGTATCTCCCTTTGGTTTAACCAAAAAGTTTTAATATAATTTCTTTATTCTTATGGGAAGTAATATAGTAGGGGGAGTGGGATGTAAGGAGATTAACTATCCAGATTTTGGACCTACAAAGGGACTTGAGATCTATGAGGAATGTGATGTAATTGAGGGTGTTTTATAAGGGGTCGGTGGAGCTCCTAATGAATGTTTAAAATTATTATTTTATTGTATAATGATTTTAGATTTATAAAGAACCAAAACATAATAAAGTAGAATATAATATGACTCATGTTAAGAATAAAATCATCAATTATTAATTGGATAGGTTTTGGATTTTGTTTAAATCATTATAATATTATAAATTTAAATCATTTATTAATGATGTAAACACTGCATCATTATTGTATCATAAATATTTTTATTTATATGATGTCTGCAAATTATAAAAAAATATCATGATGTATGGAATATTTTTATTAGGAAAATTGATATTTATAGTCTAATAGACATCTTATATAACCCCATGTAGGATTTTATTTACTAAAAGATATATGTATAAGTCATTTTTGTCTTTACTTTAAATTAATTATTATAAAGTGTCATTATCACTCCCATGTGGCACCATGGGGTCCCAAAATCGACCCAAGGAAGCCCATGGTCAGAATTATATCAAAAATTTTTTATTATGAATTATGTTAGGATAATTTAATATTACTATAATATTATTTGTTTACCCTTATTTAACAAATTTACTCTTTAACCATTTTAACTAAAATATTTACTATGGTAAATGTTTAAAATGTATTAAAATAAAATTTACCTATTTACAAAATTTTGACCTAATGATTCCAAATATAGAATCCATTTTTCCAAATTCAAATAACATATTTTTCAGAAAAAAAATTTAATTTAATTCCTCTTGTGAAAAAAAGCATGTTTTTACGAAATAATAACTATCAAAAATATTGACACTTATTTATTCCAATTTCAAAGTGAAATTACGTCAAATGTCCATGATTTTAATAATTACAATAAAAATAATATAATTAAACATTAAAACGAATTAAATAGATAATATATCCTTATAAGTAAAATAGATTAAATTAGATTTTCAAATTAAAATATAGTATTTTTCACTATTCATAAAAAATTAACATTATCAGAAAAAACCCAAATTTTATCCAAAGTAAATTTTTATGTCCCCATTCAATATAAGAATAATATTTTGTCAAATAGAACATATAAAAGTGTAAAAAATTATATTTAAATAGGGTTCTTCGTCAAAACTTGGTAAATATACCTTTTAATTAATATTAAAGTATTTATGCTAAAAATAATTTTTTTTTATTTTTAACCCCTAAAATTTGTTGGATAAATTTAAAAACATTTAATAAAAATATATATTCATATTTTAGATAGTTCTGTCCAATAAAAACAATAAAATGACTATGTGTTAACTACGATTTAGAAAAATATTATTCATTATGACCCAACATTGTATGCAACAAAAGATTTAAAAAAACTTGTTGTTGCATATCAGGTACCCCATCGATCATAGCATACCCATTAATGTAAAATAAATATTTAATTCATATATTTTAATAAATATGAAAATTTTATATTCTTTATTTACCTGGTATGTTTCAACCTTCCCCCCATTTGGGAATTGCATCCTCACAAATTTGAAATTGGGCTTGGACACATTATTGAATGTCCCACATCGTAAAAAGAGTCAATAAAAATATAACATTAAAAGAAAGAAAAAGAAATAAAAATATCACTAGGGATAACCCATATTAGTATTCAATTTATGAAAACAAGGATATGGAAAAGAAACCAACCATCAAGGTTTGATGGAGAGTCGTAGAAAACATGATTAAGAGAATGTTAACCACAAGAAAATCAGAAACATGTGATGGGTTAAATAGTATTTGATTCCACAGAAGGAAAATCAAATGAATAATGTTTTTGTTTTAAGATACTTTTCATAATGTTGATGAGTATATTTAAGATCATGAATAAGAACAAAAGGAATCCTTATTTCTTTCTATGAATACTTTCATCCTTTACTATATTTCTACCACAAACTAATATTTTCTCCAAATGATGAGTATTCAAGATGACTTGTTCACATTAAGAGAGATATAATAAAAATTTAGAGAATCAAATAATCTAAAAAATATTAACTATATTTTTCCCAGGCCTTTAGATATTAACCAAAACCATAATATTTAGTACCAAATCAGATAATCCCAGAAAAATATAATTTTTTACAAAAGGGAAAACTACGCTTAATCACTAAAGTTTTTCCAACAATACCGAAAGTTTAAAAAAGACCATTCAATAAACAACTGTCCACAAAAATTATTCAAAGTAATCTATACTAGGATTGAAACACAAATCTAAGAAGGATTTAATCACAAAGTCTTCCAAGATAAATCTTTACATTTATCTCTAAATTACATCTGTTAATCTTAAAGTCTCATATTGAAATGTAATTAATCTAATCACATATTCTCCAGGATAGGTTAATCATTTCCATAATTAAAAAAACCATTATATATCTATAATAAAAACATATAGTTGTCCAAAATAAAATTTCTACCATTTCTCCACAAAAGAGATCCCATAGTATTCTATTTACCATAAGCATATAATGTTTCAAAAAGTGAAAACATCTTCTGAATAAACCATTATCAAATAATCACCAAATCATTTTCCTATATTAAGGATATAAATTTAATAGAACAGAATTTCCCAAAATCAACTTATTCTTGATCCATAAAATCTTTTAACATAGAAGAATAAGTCATACAATCCATGGACTTCACATAAGACAGTGGTAGGAGATGTTCCTTATCATCCTTCGGTTGTGGGATTGATTCCTATGGCCTTTCAGGACATGACGGGTTGCTACCAATCATATGGGTTGTCCGTTTTATAAAACACAAAATAAAACTAACATGGTTTAACCTCAAATGTTTTCTTATACCTTTTATTTTCATCCCAATACATTTAGACCTCAACATCTTATATATTGTCATTTTTTCATCTCCATATGATAATATAAATACATTCATAATCTAATGAACATCATACCCTAATCACGGTGTTTATATGGGTTCATCGTTATCTTGTTCACCTAGAAATAAGGTACATTCTTTGAAACAATATTTTATATATCCTTCAAAATCATTTTCTTCCTTATTCCATGTACACCTTATACAACTTGTGTAATATGTGTTTTTATAGAAAAATAGTTTCTGAAAAAAAAATCATGATTGATATATAATTTCAAAACATCCTAGAAACAATATTTTATAAAAAATAGTTAGACCAAATTTGTTTATAACCATTCAATCAATGGTCCATTTAAAATACCATAAAAATGTTCTTAGAAACTATATTGTGAAAGAAAATATAAATTGGTTGCATAAGGGTCTCCTTATTCAGAACCTTTTTCAAAATCATAATATGCTTCAAAACCGTGCCATAAGGTAAAATATTTGAAATTGCCTTCATAATGTTTTCCTTTCTTGAAAATATGAGAATATTGAGAAAATAGGATTTTATTAAATACAACCAATGATCCATGATGATATCGAGGTATAGTGGAGGTGTTGGATATCTCAAACAACTACTTGCAAGTGAGTTGTATGCTAGAAAAAGTATCACAATTATCTGAACATGAATGTAACACCCCGAGATTTTATGGAAAATATTATTTTAATTTCATTAATGTCTTGTGTTATATGCTACACCAAAAGGAGATTGCACAACACGCATCCTTGACTTGGCTTGCATTACACTCAATCACGTCCTTCCTCGATAGCGTGTGTAGTACGCAATAACGAGTTTCACTAAACAACAATATGCTATTTAAATATTATTAAAACTAGCTGTTATGAATAGTAATAACCACTTTTTGAAATTTTGTAAATTTTATTTTTCAAAATGGAATTTATTTTTGGATTCGTAATATCGAAATTAGCTTAGGGTGAAATTTTGGTGATTTTCGGATAAATTTCATATTTTGATGAATAGTGGAAATTATTAAATTTTAATTAAAAACAACTTTTTCAATAGAAATAATTAATAGTGATAAATTATTAATTTGAGTGGTTTTAAAGTATATTTAGAATATATTTTTACAATTTAATACAATGTTGGTCATTGGATGTAATTTCACATTTAAACCAGACATAAACAAGTGTAAATCCTTTGATAGTTATTATCTCTTAAGAACACATTATTTATTTTGACGACAGGAATTAATTTTTAAATTAATTAATGCAACTGATATGTTTTGAATTTGGTAAAATAGATATCATTTTTGAGTTTATAATATCAAATAGAGCTTAGGTCAATTTTTGGAATTTTTCTGAAAACATTCAATTTTTGATGAATAGTGAAACCACTAAGTGGTAGTTAAAAAACTGAATTTTTCATAGAACATAATTTACCGCTTCTTTGAGTGGAATTTCAAGAATCCGAGAGACACGGTTGATGTCAGTAAGTAAAATGTGGTTCAATGAGATGAAAATAATTTTTTGGTGAATAGTAACTTTTTTACTTTGTTTTTACCACGGTTAAAAGTAAATAGGGTAATTAAGGGTAGAAATGATATTATTATTACCCTAACACATGTCCTAATTCTATTGGACAAGTGTAATTCGACCAAAAACAAATTTAGGAATAAAATATGACCATTTAGGCCCACTTGGATTAGATTAGGACATTTATTATTAATTTATTTAAAGAAGGGTTAAAAGAGTTAAAATCAATGTTTATTTACTAAAACATTTTTAATATAGGTTTATACATAAGATAAATTCGATTTTAAATATTCATTAGAAATCTCAAACGATTTCCTACATAATTTTATTTTATTTGTAATTTTTAGACGTCAAATAATTTAATTTATTTATGACACAAAGATGATGCAGTAATTATCTTATTAATGAAATATTGACATAATTGATGTTATAAATACCAAAATAAATGTAATTTAAGACTTTTCATGAATTAAAATAATTTTATAGGTTCATATGACATGTTAGTATTTATTTAATTAACTTTTTTAGAACTTATCATTCTGTTATAATTTTCACAAAAATCAATTACTAAATAGTGTCAAAATTGACATAAAATAGTTTTTAAAAAAAATAATATATTAATAATTGTTATTTTATTCCTAAAAATATAAGGATCGGCCAAATTACTTAGATAGGGTTATATATACTAATAATAAACATCTTGGGGTTCGTTTGGCTTCTTATAGTAAGTTTATTAACCTTATAGTGTAAGAATACAAGAAGACACGGTAAACGTAAAAATATTTAACTTAATGGTAAATCTAAATGATACGGTTAAAATAGGAACCTAAACTTGTCTAAATTTTATTGTATGAGAGTATTTCGACCCATCCCCACCTTAGCCTCGAAATAAATCAATTTGGAGCTATTTAAAACCGAACTTGACTTTATAATAAAATAATATTTTTAGTTTTTCCAAAGGAGCCCCTCTCCTCCCTTATAAAAGGGCACCTCCTCCCTCTCCTCCTCACACCAATTTGAGCATTCAAGCTCGACCAACCCCTGCCCAAATCTCTTCTCCACTTCCCTAGTATCATCCTATAGGTCGTGGTCTTCTTCAAAGACCATCCTTAGTTCTTTAAGTTGAGGTTAAGTGAAGGTGCGTCAAAAAGAGGTAATATCCATTACCGATCTTTTTCAATTTCCTTCTTCTTCAACTTCTTCTTCTTTAGTTGTTTCATGATAAAGTAATAACATCAGTATTTATTATATACATATATGTTATTATAAATATGAAACAACTCTAATTTACCTTATATCCATCCTACGAAAAAAGGAAATCACCGCGCATGCGTACGTACGGAATACCGTCTCCACGCCGTGGTGTAAACTATTTTCCGTCACCACCTTAATTGGATGGGTATAATGGTGTAATGAGTAACTATATATGATTATTATAAAGTGATATTGATACTGAAATAGTATACATACACTTTAACACAAGTTCACGATCATGATAACGATATCATCGCTTGTGCGTATGTACGGACTACCGTCTCCACGATGCGATGAGATTCATTCTCCACATTAACCATTCATGAATGATTATAAAGTATATATAATGAATAATAATGAAATATATGACATGTTAAATCTACTGGATTTATTTATATATATGTATGTATTTCATCTACTTACTTCAATTCAAGACAATAAGGAAAGGAAAACAGCGTTCATGCGTACGTACGGACTACCGTCTCCATGAACGGTGTGTTTCATTTTATTTATTTATATATTATATATATATATACTGAATATATATGATATATAAATCATGATTTATATTCTGGAAGTAATTAAATCATGATATAAGTAATAATAATGTCAAGAACAACAAGTCCAAACACCAACGATAAATGAAACGATTTTACCCAAAACCCTTCTTTAACATGGAATTTACAAAAGAACGGGTCATATAAAGTCATAAGTAAACCATATATGATATCATAACAATGAATATGATTCTGTAATAAGTTAATGACATTTTTTAAATCATTATACAGGAGGTTCGGATATGTACAAAGCATATCGGGCATAAGGTAAGGGAAATATCACAATCTCATTTTTATCCGAGATTGTTTATACTTTGGTATTTACTGGGGCGTATTTTATCATCTGTGTCCATGTTTCTTCAATATGTAATTTTATTTCCATCCACCTACAATTTTTTAAATCCAATTTTACCCTTCAGTGAGTTTTTAGTAAAAGATATGAAAGAAATATTTTGTCGTTTTTTCGTACGAGGTACTTTTTGACTTTTCCGACAAAAGTACGAAGAATGTTTTTTTTAACTTATACGGCATGAATGGATTTTTAAAACATTATTTCCAAGAATCTTCATCTATAAGTTTTCAAGTATATTTTTAATCAGATTTTTTTTGTTTATTATTGTATGACATGTTACGAAAAGAAAAGTGTTTTTGAAGTAGAAAGGATATTTTCCTCAAGAATGGAGTTCAAATGTTTTATCAAAATTATTTTCCATCTAAGATAATATAAGGTTCTATTTTTATCCCTATTATTACATTGATTTAATTATGTTTTGAGGAAATTATTTTTATGAAGTCATTTACCTTATATGATTTGTTTTATGATGTCATGATGTTTCAAGAATCCCATTTTTGTTACATGTGTTATGCGATTATGTATGATTTATGATTATGTGGAACACTTAAAAAGGATTCATTATAAGATTGGTGGGACCTATATCTCCCTCCAATGCATTGGGTAAAGATTTTATATCTCATGAGATAGACATGGCTGGAATGGTAGGTTATACCGGTTCAGTGAAACAGGACTGAAACGAGGGTGACTCGGTTCAGAAAGGGACTTTGTCCACTAAGATAGTCTTGGCAATGAGTCTTGACTAACAAGAAATGATTCTTTATGATTATGTGTGTATTCCATAAAGTTTCATGTTTTATGTTATGATTATTGTGATTAAATTTCACTGCCATGATTTATCCCATGTTATGAAATTATGCTCTCTTTTGCAGGTTAAGATTTCCAAAATGTTATGTTCTTATGAATATGATGTGATTGATATTTCTTTTGTTTAACATTACTGAGAATTTGAGCTCACCCTTTTATGTTTTCTTTTCCCCAGGATATAAAGAATGGTTTTAGGTAAAAAAAGGAAGATATTTATGGGAGATGTTGAAGATCTTTCACCACGATTAGAAGATTATATTCTGAGTTTCCAAAGACACTAAACTATTACGATCCTTGTCTGTGTGTGTTTTTTTTATGTACTAAGTATTCCGCAAAAGTAATGTAATGTCCATTTTCTTCAAGCTTCGGGTCTCTACAGTTGGTATCAGAGGAAAAGGAGTTATCAATGTATCCGATCCTTGGGAACTCTCAAATGTGAGCGTTTGACGAAGCATGGCTCTCCGCCCAAGGGATTCATGAGGAAATGGCTGCCACTGGGGATGGTGGTGTGTCCCGCCCAGGGGGTGTAGCCGCCAATACAGTGCCCTGATAGGTATCAATTATAGTCCACTGGAAGTAATTACAGACTGCTACAATGAAATTACAATAATTATTGTAATAATGTCATCAGAAAAAGGTAGGAATGTTTTTTAAGATTCTCCACCTTCCATCTGTAAAAAAATTCCTTGATCGTGAAAATTTATAAAATAAGTACTCAACTGAAATAATAGACATAGGGACTAACCATGTGTTTAATGAAAACTCATAATCCCTAAATATGTCTAAACGAACCTTTAATACCAACTATAAGGACTCGTCCTCAAAACATTACATAATATTGAATTAAATGAATAATTAACATTAAAGAACATTTATGGTTTAGATTTTTAGAGAATTAGGCCATTAATGTTTCATATCAAAATTAAAATTTCACTTAGAAACTACTAATCAGTATCCATATTTTTCATAAAATAAAAACACTTAAAAGTAAACATGTCTATTTCCTTGTTTTGGATAACATTACTTTTCCTTGATCCCATCCTGAAACATATTCATCATTATGTCTTGTAGAAATATTTTAAAAAACATGGGATGATAATAAAAATCACAGCAAGGGTTATAAAATATGGAATGAAAATATTGTCCCATAAATAAATACAATTCAATGAAACCATACTTTTCAATCATAACATACCTCATGAAATAATATGATTTATGAATAACACAAAAAATTCATAAATCATAAAGGTAACATGTGGAATACAAAACATACATATATTGTAGCTATAACATCTACATATGGAGTTACATTTGAATAAACATAATTGTATATTCTCTAAATATCTTAGGTGAAATATTAAGGATTACATCTCTCATGTTACCCAATGCATTAGAGAGATATCATAGGCTCAACCGCCCTAGGATTATTATAGAAACACTCATATACGTAAACAATGACCAATAACAATAAAAAATTAATAACACATAAAACAAACATAAATGAAAGATATCATATCCAAATTGCATTCACAATATATCATTTCAATATATTGACATTATCAATGCTTTACCAAACCATTTAAAACATTTAATAATGATATTTTTTAATCAATGTCCCCAATATATCTTTTAAACATTTAAAAGAATTACCATTTGAAAACATCATTTTCCATATAAATAAATACTTAAAATCATTTTGAAAACATTTACATTAATCAGATATTACTAGAAGAATAAATCCATAAAACATTTAAAATGGTATTTTAGTTAAAGGGTTTTTAACAAAATGAAAGATTCTTGAATACAAATAATCAAGGAACAAAATTTAATCAGAAAATTATAATATCATGATTATAAAGGGATTCATGATATAATATTCCAACGGATAGTATATACACTACATAAGAGTGAATTAGTGCATAACAGAAATAAAGTCTCAATGGAATGTGAATTGAGACGAAACCCCTTAACAAAACTGTATCATTAGATTGAGGGTAATCCAATTACATAATAATGTGTGATAAATATAAATACATTCAATGTTATTGGATATTAAGTGTAAATAGATCAGAGAACATTCACACATATTTTTGTAAAAACAACATCAATGACTTGGATGTTTAACTCCATGAATGGAAATTGAGTTAAAATTACTCTTCTAATGTTAATATCGATGACTTGAGAATTTATTAATCAAGTAATTATTTGTATAAAAAGTATATCCCAAAAAGGGGAATGGAAATGACATCAAAAATAACTAAACAGTTATTCAACACATAATCAAATAATGACATAATTAAGAATTTGAATATTATCCCAAGGAATTGAAATTGGGTTAAAAAGTTCCCTTACTGATTTTGTAACTTACGAAACATACATCACATGAAAGAAGGATCATAAAATGATGATGTAAATATCCATATATTATTGTATATTACATAATTAATACAATAATGGGAAATATATACACCACAAAAAGGAAATAGGGGAAAATGTAACACGAATCTCACGGGAATAAAAGGTGAGTTAAAAACCATTATCACATTGTAATCAATAGAGTCATATGACCAGAAGATAATAACCAAAAAAGGAATCACCTAATACCCTGAATATAAATATAATCAGGAAATATATATCAAATTAAAGTACAAATCATACCACATGCAATAAATAAGTGGTGAAAAATGGAATTATTATGTAAATAAATGTGAGATAATAAATCACTTACACATTTTAATTAATCGAGTCATATGAAAAAAAGATAATAAACACACAATGAATCATAGAATACCATTAATAAAAATGGAATCAAGATAATATATATCAAATTGTGGTACACAATACACCAAATTCAAGAAATACGTGGAAAACAACGGAAATCTCACGGAATTAAAAGTGAGATAAGAAACCTCTTACCAGATGTCCGACTTGACTCGATCATTCATTATTCTCCTGAATAAGAAACTAAAATTAATTTATAATTTCTTAATAAAATTATTAAATATTGTTATTCTTTTCATATCAATTATTACCATACTATTAAAATTAGTTAATTATTTGAGTTCATATCGTACATTTTGTCGTTGTTCGAAAGTTGAGTTGAAAATGAACATGTTATAATTAAAAAATGTCCATGTTTTAGAATATAAATTATCATAAGAATGATATTAATGATTTATATATCATATATTTCATATATATCCATTATATATCTATTTATTGTTGTACATAACATTTGGAGATAAGAAATGAAATGCACTGTTCATGGAGATGGAAAGACGTACGTACACATGAATGTTAATTTCATTTATATTTCATATTTAATGGATGAAAATTTAATTATAAATAAGTATATTATAATTATAATATAATATAATATATAAATATATTATTTCCACCCTTTATAGGTTCCACGTATGGCCGGAATGAGTCATATCACTTTGAGGGGGCGGTAGTCCGCAATTCTTAAAATGAAAATTTTGGATTTACCAAATATGGAAACCACAAAGGTATGCTATAAATAGAAAATAAAGAAACCAAGAAACAATATAAAAATAATATATATCACATATAAATACAGTTCCATTATAATGGCCACCATGAGAGGCGGTATGATGAAATTGAACAATCATCATTTCACGAGACAATAGATCATTTTCTATAGAAACAATATGTCCTTTACACATTAGATAGAGGTGTGCGTATGTGTAGCTAGAATAAAAACATTAGAAGAAACCTAATATATTTTTTATACTATTCTTTTTATAAAATAATGGAAAAATGATAGTTTAAGGGGTTGGATAATTAATGTAAAACCAAACAACATAAGAGAAAATGTTACCTTTAAATCTGGTATCTCCCATTGGTTTGAACCAAAAAGATTAATTCAATTTCATTATGCCTAAAGAAATTCTTCTAGGAGGAGGAGAGAGATTTATGGTGCTTCATTGGGAATTGGTTGGATGTGCCATGGTGTTTGAGAAGTGTGAGGAATGAGAATGAAGTGAAGTCTTTTTATAAGGGGGAGGGGCTCTTTAGGAATGTTTAAAAATATTATTTTATTATATAATATTTCTCAGTTTCTAAATGTTAAAAAAATATTAGATTATAAGATACAATAACTCATGTTTGAAATAAAATCATCCAATAAAATTTTTACTGGTTTTGGATAATTTTTTAATCAATATAATCTCATTTATTTAAATCATTCATTAATGAGGTAAACTATTCATCATTATTGTGTCATAAATATTTTAATGTATTTGATGTCTAAAAATTATAAATAAAATATCATGATGTATGAAATATTTTTATCTTTCAAATTAATATTAATAGTGGAATATATAACATATATAACCCCATGTATGAATTGATTTACCGAAATATATATGTTTTTGTCTTTTTTGCCTTTACATTAAATTAATTAATATAAAGTGTCATTATCACACCCAAGTTGCACCATGGGGTCCAAAAATCGACCCAAGGAAGACCATGGTATAAATTGTGTCAACCAATAAGATTAAGACTAATGTTAGGGATATTTAATTTTATTATAATATTATTTTTTAACCTTATTTACCATATTTACCTTTTAACTATGGTAAATAAAATATTTACATAAGTAAATATTTAAAATGACTAAAAATTAATGTTACATATTTAAACAATTTTGGCCTACTGATTCAAATTATGGAATCAATTTTTTTTCAAATTCAAAACATGAAAATGGTAGATATTTATTTAAAATTAATTATCCTTGTCAAAACAAAAAGAATGTTTTTAAAAATAATAACTATCAAAATATTTACACTAATTTATGTCCACATTCAATGTGAAATTACATTTAGTGGCTAAAATAGTATTAAATAGTACAAAATTAATATAATAAAAAATTGAAACAAATTAAAAATATAATCTATCCTTATAAATAAATTATATTAAAAGGAAATATTGAATTATAATACTATATTTTCACAATTCATAAAAAATGAACCTTATCAGAAAAATATAAATATTTATCCAAATAATGTTTTGATGTTCCGACTCTAAATGAGAATATTTTTTTTAAATAGAACATATACTAGTGAAAACTAATATATTTAATGAGGTTTCACTATCAAAATATGGTTAATCGACTTTTTAATGAATATTTGAGTATTTATGCTTAAAATTAGATTAATTCTTATTTTAAGCCTCTAAAATTTATTAGTGTAATGTAAAAACATTTTAAAAACATGTATATTGATATGGTAGTTAGTTATATTCATTTCTTATAATACAATGGCTATGCATTAAATATCATTTAAAATAATATAATATTATTAGTTTTCAGTTTGACCCAACGTTCCATGCAACATAATATTTCAATGGAACCCGTTGTTGTGTATCAGGTATGCCATCGAACATAGCATCCCATTTAAATTAAAAATAATATTTTATTCACATATTTTAATAAATTGTAAAATTTTATATTCTTTATTTTCTTGGGATGTTATAATTATCCCCAGAATATCATAGGAAACAACAAATTATGCAGTAATACATTAAAATTCATTTAAAATATCAATACAACATTTCTTGAAGAAAACCCCATTTCTATTTGAAATCACATATTTGTATGTTTTGGTTGCGAAGTTATAGAACATTCACTATGTTCATTGATCCCATATCTATAAAATGTTATAAATTATATAAATACATTATATATTATCAATTTTCATATTTATGGCCATTCATATAATAGTTTTATTGAAAATTAATTGCATTAGTGTCTGGAGATGGTAGTCATTATGTATTCCTAAGTGATATAACTATTTTTCAATGTATGGAATGATTTGATGTTTTATAATAATTATCATTTTAAAAAAATTCATCATAAATATAATATATAAATACCTCAAATTATACATAATAACACACCATAAATGACAAGGATAAAAAATTAATCAATTTTTTATGAGACTATTGTAGTCTAAACGTACACACGAGATATTCATTTATATCTCATTTGATATATAAAATGAATTAATTTTTTTTAACATCATCATAAAAATATATAAATATTCTTATGATACCGTATTAATAATTGTTTTGAGATAATAATTTTTCTAGACATAGAAAAAGAAATAAAATCCGAAGAGTGAGGCTAAGTTTTATATATCTTATTTGAGAGACTTCCTTTGGATTAAACATTAATCCATGAAGGATTGGTCATTGGAAAAAAAATATTATCATGGAATTAGATAATGAATCATATAGTGGTTTTTAATTATTGGATAAGCTAGAAGGGTATGGTGTTTTTGAATAAGGGTGGAGGAGAGGATCAAATTTATATGTAATGATAGATATAGGTAATGAATTTCATAAAATATTTTAATAATATAAGATCATATAGATGGGAAGATGGATCCAATAATAAAAGGATTTTAAGGTAAAATAGTATAAGGGTGATATCTCATTAAAATATAATTTGAGTGGTTTGTGTAAAAACATACACATATCTCGGAATTTAACTCCTCAAAAAATGTTTTAACCATATATATGGTAACAATATTTTAATATTTTATTATTAACTGTACACAAACGCTACAACAAATATATGGTTCATTTTAGTTTTTTCATGGAGATTCTAGTAATCACTGTAAAATAAATCTGGTTAAAAATAAAAATTTCACGTAGGTTTCCAGAAACTACTAGGATATTATTTTTATGTTGTCAATTAGCAGGGGATTCCGTTAAAAAACCACTAAATACATTAAATACAAAATAATCCCACCCCACCGGCTCTTCATTTATATTACATTGACATATTCCACCCCCACCTCCCACATTCTCCTCTCCCCTTTTTGGTGGTGACCACATGCCCACAACCATCACCCCCCACCATTCCTCTTATCCTCTTCCAAGCAGTGACCCCAAGACCACGGACCACTTCCCCACCCATCCTCTTATCCTCTCCCCAATAGTGACCCCAATATCGAGTCACCGGTTCCACAACCCCCTGAAACCCCCATGTGAACCCAACCCAAGATTCCCTGCACTTTATGAGCTACTACCTAGCCAGCTCACTGGCAATGAAACCTCCCTATAACCTCCCTCACCTAGGCTCAGTTCCCCTCCTATGTGGAAAATTGGTACTAGAGCAGAATCATTATATTTCTTAAGTATATTATATCCAGTAATGTTTTATTATCCATATCCAAATACCATTGGTGGTTGTATATGTGTCAATGTATTGAATAATTATATTTTCATGCATAAATCTATAATATAATTGGATATATGTGTTAATTAATGCGTGTTTTCATTATGAAATGTGTATTTTTGATTCATATATGCTACAAATTTATATGTTCCAATCCCTCTTATATATTTTTCGTAATTGGTGATAGTCATATTGCCTTATCCTATATCTGGTGGGCTTGGGAAACAACACTCACTAGACCCCCAACCTCAGAGTGGAACTAATGAGATGGGTTTCATTCCAATTATATCAAATATGTTCGGTAGGTACAAACATATATGGATCACATTATTTATTTTAAATTACATTATTAAGTAACATTTCCTAAAAGATATATCTGATTTTTAGATAATAAAATTTATGGATGTTTTTATATAGAAATTTATTAACATTCATATGATTATATATTTATTTTCAATGATTATATGAATCATTATAGTGATTAACATAGGAATAATAGCCAATATGGAAATATAAATTTGAACATTACGTTACATAGAATATATCAAAAAATATACTGTAAGATATGATATAAGACCTTGATATATACCCTAGGATTCAGTTAGGATATTAATATTGTGTTCGATATATTAAATAATCCTATTTTATATTAAAATATAAAATTAATTCATAATTCATGTTCCATAACCCGTCCCAGAGGGGCCCATGCCAAGACTCCCCAAGCCCTCCTCCAATAGGCAAGGGGTTGGAGATTATCATTGAGTAGGCATATCAATAACATGGGATGCACTGCTTAAGTACCTACATGAATAAACAATATCTCTGACCACAAAATGATGTAACATAAAAACCACTAAGAACAAAATGCATGCATACCACTATATCTCAACAAGAGTACGACAAGAATGTATTGTGTAGTTAAGTAAACAAGATATGAATACAATACCAACTAGAATATGTCTGTAATAAAAAATACAACCTATTAAAAGAAATTAATGGGACTATAGTCTGTAGCTGTAGTACCACACATCGGCCGGCCTGATCTCACAATTCACCATATGGTCTTAGTCATCCTCAGACTCCTTCAAAGGGTTACTCATCTGTAAAAGTCTCGACATGCGATGGAAAAACCCATGCAGGGGTGAGTATAACCATACTAAATAGTACTCATTGAAAATATAGAGTTACACATAATGGAAGGATACATTCATATTTACTATGTATATGTACACATAACATCGAAAAATGATATATATATATATATATATATATAATCAATCTAGGATACATAGTATAGAGGTAATTCACAACTACTTTATACAAACACTAGAGATTCGGTCCAAAGATTCCACAAAGCACTCATCTAGGAGAACACAATCCAAAGTCAGATAGAACTGATGACATCCATTCAATAAGTAATGTTCATGGGAAAAAATCTAGATATAGATACATTTATTTATATGATGAGAATATGATACCATAGATGAGGATCATATCTAGGGAAATAGGGTGATAAAAACTACTCTATCTTGATTAACCTCTTATGAAGTAGATTGATGCCCAGTGAAGTAGTTTATGTCAATACCAAGAAATCAATCATGAATTATGAAAATAGGATCATTCTGCAGTCATCTCAGGGGATCCCAACAACTCTATCCAAGAACTCCTTTTGAAGGGATCATTGTCATAAATGTTGGAAGTGATTCATACTTTCTTTTAGGGAAGCGATTGATGAACGAACCATAACAGAACCACTCCATAATATAAACTAAAGTAGACACAAGATGTGTATAAATTCATACACTATGTGTTCTAGGGTCACAATTCATGTCCCTTGATATTTTTTATTTCCAGTGTACACTGACCCATGCCTTTCTAAACTATATCATATAGAATATTGGTACACTGTGAGTAGAAGAAGTTAAACACCATGTCCTTAAATCTTGGGTCCACCTGTGTACTCCAGTCGTTTTCCAACACATGGTGTCACACTATATATATCTTATTATCTACCAATACATAGTGTATTCCTCATTCTTTGTTCATAAAAATATTTGTAGGAAACCCATTTAATCTTCCCCAAGATTATGTTCTTCAATTGTACAAGTCGGGTTGTCTGATGATGAACACTTGTTGTGTAGAATATACTACATTATCTCTATTATTTAATTTCTAGAATAGTATAGGTCTTCCTCCCATGCCTCTAAAGATCTTCCGGGTTCCACTATGGTTGACTTTTCTCATTGAATCATCATTTCATGGGATGGATCACCACTAAAACATCAAATAAATGGGGTTTGTGCCTTCAATCAGCATATAAACCCACTTGTTTTTATCCAGATAAAAATCACTCGAAGAATGGTTTCTAATGAACCATTATGATTCCTCAGTTTTTTTCATCATCAAACCTCCTTTATGTCATCCAGATATTGGGTATTCAATTTTGTAATGTGAGAAAACAAACAAATGATCAACAATTGATCCTTCAAAAACCCGTCTATGAATGATGTACTCATAAAAAATTGTGGAGAGAAAATTAGATAAGGAACAAATGTGATTAATGAACCCCAGTCCTTGTTCATTCCAACCTCGATCCATTCTAATAATAATGTGCTGAAAAATAATTCATTTCTCAAATGATCAAACTCCAACAAATCTAGTAATGTTTAACCCATATTTTAAGGAATTATTGAACCGTATATCAACTTATTCATTGGTTTTTCTAATTTCTTAATTGAACAATAAAATGGGGAAATAATTATAAAATGACACATCCTAACCTAGAATTGGAAATTTCTCTATTTATGATTGATTACCGCTGATGAGATCTGCCAAGAAAGATCTCTGATCCATGTCTCTTCCATCATAGTTGAGATAAATTCTATATGGTTTCTATCTAGAGGCTCTTCGAAATTCCATGGTTATGAGACTAAATTTGGATCCATGCCTAATGGCATACTTATAAAGAAGACAAATTGGTGTGTTGTTGTGTCACTGCCTCAATGAAAAAAGTAAATAAATTATATCTCCAATTTATTTTATTCATTAAAAATTAGTTAAACTACAATTCCCAATTGACATGTGCCTATCATTTTTAAGTCATGCCTTGGGTAAATCCGCTACTCTAATTTGAGCTTCACCCTCATTTTGTTAATATGGTAACCTCTATATATTTTATTCTACTTTTTTCTGAAAAATTCAATCATGTGCTATTTAATATTTTAATATTATAAAAAAATTTATTCCAGACACAATGGTCTTCTTAATCGAAAGATGTTTCAGCACCTGGTATCAAAATTAATCCATATAATATTTAAAATTAATACATGAAAAATATGGTACATTACATACTTCCTACCTTGGGGATATGAATCCCTAATAATCAAAATAAGTCTTCTAAAAATATATGTGTACTGAACATGCAAATGTACCCCATACTCCCAATTCCTCAACCAGAGTATCCCATGTGTCCACCAGACATGCACTAAAGGAATCACTCACCCATGAAGGATCCTCTCATACCAATCATCAATGCATACATGGTACTCTGTAAACGTAATCCAATCATAAATTTCTAGATCACCTCATTTAATTTCTTGTGATGCGTCATGCACATTCCTCCTCAGCCACGACATGTGGAAGGAGTTATGTGTCCCGATATAACTGTGGTGGTAGAGATAAGTGGTAATTCACATTGTGAACTCTATAAAGTATATGAAAAGTGTTCATAATCCTCATAGATTAGTTTTTTCCTGGACAAAATGTATATAATCCCCATTAATGCGAAATCTAATGGAATACATGTACTCTGTCTTCAAACTCCATTGGCCCCTACTACCTATCAACATAAGACTTATGGCATCTCAATGTAGACTTTATCAACTCTAGGATTAACTACACCTTCTATATCGTAGATCACACGAATTATAAAACCATGAGTGATGAATCTCCTTGCCATTCCACCATAGTGGTGACCTGCAAGGTCATCCATTAAAATCCTCAAATGGTGCCATATTAATCGTTGAATGGAAGATATTTTTGAAAATGAATTACAAATGTGTTAGGTGATCCTCTAAACTATAGTCAATTTCAATCATGAAATCTCATAGAATGACATCCTATGTTTTAATGGTGTGATTTTTTTGTCCATCCGTCTTTGGGTGAAATGCTACACTTAAATATCTGGCATCTGAACACCCCCTTGAATCCTTTCCAAAACTAGGATGTAATAATATCCTCAAAATCTGATGAAATTTTTTATGGAACACCATTTAGTTGATGAATATCTTAAATCTAGATGGCTACAATGATATCTATAGATGACATATTTTTAATAGTTATGATGTGGACCATCTATGGGGGTCAATCAATGATCATCCAAATGGAATTGTGTCCCTTATACGTAAGTGATAAAACCATTATGAATCCCAAAGTTATCTCATCCCACTTCAATTATGACACCAAAAAAGGTTGAGCTAAACCAACTAGAACCTGGGTCCCAAACATCACATGCAAAAAATAAAGTCACTGTGAAAAGGACTCTTCCAAATATTTCATCATTCTTGGCCACAAGAACTAATGTAGGAGGTTCTGATACATTTTAAGCACAACATGGTGTACCAACCAAGATGGTATATGAAATTACCTTATATACTCTTCCCAAAATTCCATGGGTACTACTGTACATCATCTGAAAAGAAAGAAATTCTCCCCACCTTTTGAATATCCACTAGGAGCAAGATCTTTGGATATCTGAGCATGTAGAGTCTAAATGTCGATATATCCATCCTATGCCTCCCAAACTCCCAATAAGAGTATAGAGATAAAAACCATCAACAGGGGGAATGATGATCCATCTCTATCCACTAAGGATAACTATAACGATGCGAAATTCTTTGATTCCACATTCACAAACTATGAACAAGATCTCCTTCGGAGAGAATATTCCACCATGTTCCCCATACCAGGAGTTTAAAAAATATCAAAGACAATGTAATGTAGGATATATATCCATCACATATATCTGATGTTCATATCCTTCTAATATAAGATATAACTGAGACTCTTTTGATCATAGTAGATGAAAATCGACTTAAAAATTAGGTAATATTTCCACATCATCATTGTGAAGACAATCGCTGCTAACTCAAGATCATGTGTAATGTAGTTACTCTCAAATTTCCTCAAATAGTGTGAATAATATCCAATAACCACCTATATATGCATTAGAACAGAACCAATCCTAGTTCCTAATGTCTCCAATAACACTCTGTCATCGTCACCCACCTCCTGTAATATCGAGATTAGAGTGTTTGTCAAACTATGTTTCGTCTGCTAAAAAGGCTACTGGAGATTCTCTAACCACAAGAAAGGATACCCTTTCGAGTTAATGTTGTCATAGGTGCTGATATCCTTAAGAAATATGGTATGAATATCCATTAATAGCCTTATATTACAAGAAATATTCATACCTCCATCACGCTACTAGGTGGATCCCATGACAACACTACCACATCTTTGGTCAGGTCCAAAACTACTCCATCTGCGATGATAACATGTCCTAGAATGTTGAAAACCTAAATCCAAGACTATTACATAGAGAGTTTCCCATAAATATGGTGCTCTTAGAGTATGTACATAATCTTCCTTTTGTGACAATCATTCTCCAATTTCGAATCATATTATACAAGGAGAACATTGATTAAGACTACCACAAACCAGTTTAAGTAAGGCTGAAATATTCGGATCATGTGTTCCTTGAACACTACTAATGTGTTCTTCATGACAACGGGAATCAAAATACACTCATAGTAAAATTAGTGAAATATGAAATCTTTCTTCTGTGTAGCCTCATATCTTACTCATACCTAGTGATGGGCTAATTTGAGATGAATCTTCAAGAAACATTGTGACACTCTAAAATGATCAAAGATGATATCAATTATTGTTATTAGATATTTTTTATTGTCTCCTGGTTCAAGCACTGATAGTCCACACACAACCTCAATCTCCAATATATGTTTTCGTAAATAAAATGGTGTTGTAGAGGGTGAAACATTGTGTCTCACGAAGCTCGTCTTCTATAATTCCTCCAATTTCACCCTCACCTAGCGTAGATTTGTGGAACCCATATGATATGATGGAGTATTTATTGGTTCTATTATGGGGTGTAAATAATTGAAGTTTTCTATCTATTTTTTGGGAGGTATTTAGGGAACATATTCGGGGAAGACATCCTCGTACTCTGCCACCATTGCAGGGAATTGGTAACTCATAACTTGAGCTACACTATAGGTCAGGATAGTGAACTGATGAGTAATCATATTCATCATCCTATATATGATTATATCCTATACTACCAGGGTTTCAATTCCCTAGACAACGCAAAACCTAGTTCCATCACTTTGGACACATTGCACCCATTACCTAAAATAGTCAATATGGGAATGGACAGTGGATTACTAATCCATACCCAGAATGATGTTGTAATGCCTCAACGCCACCACCAAGAGGTTCCAATCAAAACTCTCACCTCTAATGGAATGTTCACACAATCAGCACAAATGTTTGATCAATGAGACTTATTTAGTTTGTGTCTTCATGCCTAAGGGTCGAGTGAACTGTTCAACCAGAATTTCTAGGTGTCAAACAAAATATATGGTGAATATGAAATGAATAGAACCTATGTCTATTAATACTATAAAAAATGTAAAAAATTCATATATTGTACCTCAAATCATTCCTAGATCCCTAGGGTCATATCCCTCTACCACATGTAGTTGTACCCAAACCTGTGCTCTAGCTCCCTGATCCTGTAGTAGTCCACCTTGGGGTGGTGGTGGTAACATGTCAAAACATCAACAACCTCATGCTACTATACCTACTCCTCAATAATGTCCTACTACCTATATATATGGATACTCCTATCACTATATAAAAATTGATGTTCAATCCACTATCTCCATCTTAAAAGTACGATTTGTTGGACAACCCCGAGTGAGATTTCCCATATTGTCACCCAAATAGCACATCCTATCCCTAGTACAACTAGACCTATTCTGCGGGCCCTAAAATTTATATCATCTATCCTAAGACGTCCTACTATAATTTCTCCCATGTTCTAATCCCCGAGACTGATGTTGGCTCCCTGATTCCAGGGTCTCTACACCTGCTCGTCAACTAATAACTATGAAAGACTGTATATGCTCATCCATGAATCTTTTGACTACAAAATCTCGCTCAAGAACCCCAACATAAGTTTTAATGAAAAGAATTATTATGATGGATTGTATGCCTCTATGTATACCATGATTGATGGTTTAATCCCTAATGTAAAAATCTGTAACCACATCTATCAAGTACCTTTAATGGTTGATGACCCTTAATGAATAATCAACCACAATCATGCTACCCTGCAAAAGCTGAAGAAGCTCGTGAATATACAAATTTCTCTACGTTACTAGTGAGATATCATATATGAGGAGACACCGAAACTATATAAATGAAAAATTCAACTCTTCATGTGTATGAATAGAAAAACTCCAACATTATGATGTCAAACCATATATATGTCTCAACTCTATGACCTCCTGCTAATCCACTAGTGTAGTGACTAGCTCAAAAACGTTGGATACTTCCTCCAGCCAGTCCTTGGGATCCTGAGGGTCAGGCTCCCATCCAAACATAAGGGGTCATTATATCTAAAAATTGTGAATTTCTCTCAGCGTACAGTACTCATGTGATGGTACTATGGGAACCACATGCTTCTCCACAAGTGCTGTTATGGCTTGTGCACCACTTAGATGTGGCATTTTGGGATGTTGTACATGTATCAAAGCATCATCACTAAGGGGAAAATCCTCATGACCAAGCTTCTAAATCCTAGTTAGTATACATCCCGAGAGAATCTGGTAAGAAAACAATATGTACCATGGTCAATGAGTATATCTAGAGAGGTGAATCAAGAAGGACATGGAACCCAAACTCATTCCTATATAATTCAGGTACCAATATTTTCCCAATAACTGATTTTATCACATACTAGGTCAAAATTCATGTTATTAAAGTCATTGTTTATGGATACGTTGGCCTCTAAGCCAACACTGGATTCCATCACTTTAAAAAATAACTTGAAAAACATAACACTCTTTCCCCAAACCACTCTAACACACTTATGAATCTAAAGTAAATCCAACCACCTCTAGAACCACTCTATCACAACCAATCCTAGTGGGTCCTATGATGTGTCTCCCCAATCCCACCTCGAATAGACTTAGGGCTATTGAAGAGCACTAATTAGGTGGATAACTAACATGGGGGGGGCATTGCCTATGTTTATGTATTCACAAACACATCTCCAAGGAAACAAAATGATGAACTGTAATAACCACTAAGCACTAAATGCTTGCATACGACTATATCACAACTAGATTATGGTAGGAAAGTAAATTGAAGTAAAATAAAATGCCCCAATATAAAATACCACCTAAATTAAGTATGTAATCCAAAATACAACCAATAAAAAGAATATACTAGGAATTATATATATAGATATTGGAACACAACTCACCCTATATGATCTCACAAGGCATCCTATTGGCCGGGTACACCTAGGACTCCATGAAAAGGCCAGTCATCATCACAAGTCTTGACATGTGGCAGAACATCATGTGAATGGGTGAGTAAAACAATACTCAACAGGACACCCTGAAACCATAAATAAGTACACAATGAAAAAATATAGTCCTCTCTACATAGTATATGTCTACAACACGTATAACAATAATTTCCTGATATACTAAATATAAGACATGTAGTCTACAGGTATGACACAACCACTTTATAATAATACTAGGAATTCATTCGGATGATTCCATAAAGCACTCATCAGGGAGAACACTCTTCCGTGTCTGATTGAACTGCTTAAATCTGTCTGAGAAGTAATGATTGCGAGGAACCATCATGGGGAATATACACAGATGGATCTGAATGGAATATGATAACAAAAATGATGATCATATCCAAGGTCGTGGGGTAATTCCAAAAACTCCATCATGATTAACATTCTATGTATAGGTTCGACACCTCGTGATGTTTTTCACCTCAGTACCATGGAGTCTAGATTGCACACGAAAAATGATTACAAGATGTTGCTCTTGGCCTCTTGGGACATTCCAAAAATGCTATATTGGAATTCCTACTGAATTTCTTATAGTATTAAAAGTAGGGAATGATTATTACCTACATTTAGGGATGATATAGGGGAGAAAACCATCAAAAACCATGTCCGCAATACGGAGGAAAAAATAATCCAGACAAGTGGAATGATATACATGGTGTGTAGTAGGGCGACACATTGTCTCCCTTGAGCCTGGTTACTGATTGTGTAGAACAATTTGTTTCATTCCAAAGTGTGTCATATATATGATGGTTCCACAATGTGTAGAATACATCACAAAACATTTCCTTCCATCCGAGGTCCAGACATGTACTCCATCCATGTGCCAGTACACAGTGTCAACCCATGTATATATGCATGTGTACCAGTACATGGTATTGTCACTATACGTGGTCCAGGACAAGCTATGTGTGAGAGTACATGTCATTTAGGATACTATGTACTCCACCCCATGATAACGTTCTCTTATAGTACAAGACATGTAGTATGAAGATGAAAATACACCATATCGACCAGACTACATACTGTGCATTCTGGAATTTTCAGAACAGCCGAGTTCTTCCTCCGACACCATGTCCAATCTCCCAGATTCTTATTTGGGGGTACCATCTCCATCAAAATTATGATCCCAGGTTATATAGCCACTAAAACATCATATCAATGGGTTTCAGGACTTCAATTAGCTAATAATTATGTTTATTTTCATCCATACAAAAACCAATTGAAGAAAATTTCCACTGAACTCTTCCAATTCATCCATAACATCATCCTAAAAACACTTCCAGGTTATCCATATGTTGGGTTTTCAAATTAGAATAATTTTCCAAGAAACAATGGGGCAAAAAATGATAATTCAAAACCATGTACAATAATGAAGAAGGCATAGAAAATATGTGAGAGAAAAATACACAAGAAACCAATTTGAGGAACTAACTTCAACCATTATTCATTCTGGCCTTGATCCATTCATGAAAAAACGATTAATCAAAAATATAAATTATCAAATGACAAAACTTAAATAAATCCCACAAAGCATAACCTACCCCACAAGGAAGGATATACCAATAGAACAACCTATTAATTTGTTGGCCCGCATTCATCATTTAATATATAAACACAGAATGAATATCCAAATAAGGATTCATAACTAGGAATTGGATCATTCATTTTTAAATATATAATGTCGCTTTTGAGATCCATCAAGAATGATGATTGATCCATGTCTCTGTCATTGCAGTCAAGAGAAATTCTCAATGGATTCTCCCAATAGGCTCCTGGTAATTTTAGGGTTATGAACATTTCCATAAATCCTAGCCTAGCTGATTACATAAAAAAGCATTGCTATATCACTAGTTCAATGAAACATAGTAAATAAAATAAATTTTAAATTTAATTTATTAATTACAAATGATGGAAAAAACTTTTCACATCCGACCCACACTGAATGGTGTTTAGTCGCGATTAAGTTAAAGATGATCCTAGAAAAGAAAAAGCCCCCTTATATTTCTGATCCATGTAACCATTATTTATTTATTTTCCTTTTTCTATAAAACATCATTCACATTCTATTTATTATATTATATATTATTTAATCATTAATATTAGACACATCGGGTCTCAGAATCACATGATTTCATAGTACCTGGTCTCGAAATTAGTCCATATAATAATAAAAAATATTAAAAATATAAACTAGTACATTAATATATGGTGAACCCATTTATTGAATATTTATTATTTCTAGAAATGAACTACTTTCATTCAAAGAACAATGTTATAATTCCCAATTCTTGGAGAATCCAATAAAATTCTATTAAAAGTGATTTTAAAAAAATAATATTTTTTTTAAAAAATTCCAATAGTTTCTATCAACTTCATACAACATAACATTTTAATAATACATTATTTAATCCCATGAAATGATAAAATGTTGAGAATAAGATATAGGATCCCAGCCGATTAACATCTAAGAGTAGGCCACCACTTCCATCATCTTCAATGTATGATAGTGATATTGTTGTAGGTGAGACTACTAGAAAGTTAGATTTTTTCCCATATGTATTTAGTATCTAAACAGATAATTCTTATAATGTGTGGGAGAAGTTTTCCACAACTTTATATAAGGGATATTATGGAGTTACCTTTACTATTATGTATGTAATTTTTCAGAAAACATTATATTTTATTAATTGTTTAATAAATTTTTCAAACAGAAAAATATAACAATAGAAGGGACACAGATATTAATATAAAATATGTTGAAGAATTATAGGAATTAATTATTATTCTTCCATTTGATGAGTTCTGGGTTTTCACCATTGATGCAGCTGGAGTCTACAATCATATTATTGGGCATAAAATTCCCAATAACTATAATGATTGAAGGAATATTCCTATAGTATGAAATAATGAGGTCTTTGATACTCATTTAAATTTAATATCAATTTTATATTCATTGAAAAAAATTTAATGGACATGAGTAAATTATTTCAAATACTAAAAATGTGTTATTTTGTTTATATCTATATGTTTTTTCATTTTGATGTCCCTAACTATGTTTCATGCCCATGGAAATTGAAAATATTGGTCATGAAATGGATGGATCAAAAATGGAGTTTTTTATATGAGTTTAATTACTCTTATCTGAGCTCACCAAAAATGTGATGGAATTTTCCAGAAGGTATTTCCCATGACAAATGGGATCACTTTGTCTATATAATCTATGATGTATCTAAAGAGATAATTTCATATTTTATATTAGCTTAATAACATATATTAAGAAAATTATATTTTGGGTTATCAATATTCCTATTTTTGTAATAATTATACATAAATATTCTTAAATCATGATAAATAAGTCATTTTCCACATTGCAGTGTCTGAGTGTTTTTTGGGAAAAGGAAAATGTTGGTTTTTACATTATTCATTATTATTTATATTGTTTTATTATAAAACATGTTATTTTATAACATTTTTTGATTTTTTAAAATGGATAATCAATTAGATGAATATTATTTATGTAGATAGATGCAGTTTAATATGCATAGGATACCAGACAATAGTTTCGTAAATTTCACTACCTAAGTCATTGGAAAAAGTAATATTCATTAATATTTCTTATTAAATCACTATGATAAAAATGTAATAACAAAAAAATATTAAAAAAATAGCAATCCTTAAACACAATTTAATATAGAAATCTATTTGGTTAAATGGATTTCAATTTGGAATAATTTTATTTATCTGGTTGACCCCCATTAATTGGGTTTAAGGCTACTCTTTTGTTATAATATAATTTTGAATATTATTTTATTATAGGTTTGAAATAAAAATAAACAATAATGATAAATTTATTAATTAGATAACACTATGAATTTTTGATATATTAAAAAATCATTTATAATTTTTATATTATCTTGATAAAGTTGTACAATTCTGTGATGATATCATTTCACAATTAGTATTAGTTTCAATGAATTATGTAGTTGGAGTAGTTTTAGTGAAGGAACGTCCTGGATGGGTATGTGGGATGGGTTTTGGAGCAACTAATTTTGTTGTATTTTGTATAGGGGTGTCATCTGTTACTACAACTCCTAGTGTGGGTTCTTGTAGTGTTTTTGATTTTGGAATGAAAAATAAAAATTGAAATACTAAAATAAAATTGGAAGATAAGGATTTTAAAAAGAAAAAATTGGCTAGTGGTGGTCACAAATGCAAAATTATTATTATTTTTTCAATGGATAACTCGTAGGATCCCAGAAATAATTTCCTTCTTTATAGCTCATCTCAGAATTGTAAATTCACAATTAAATATATCATTAACACATTATAAAATAACACATCGAACATCCATAATATTGATAGATTCAATTTCAAACAACTATTAAAAAATAAATAAATTTTATCAATTTAGCGAAGGTTCCAGATAAGTGCCACTAAATAATTTCGCAATAATTATATTAAATTTCCCCATTTTTTTATTATTTGTTTATTAAAAACTATTTTTAAAACAATAAAAAACCACCACCCTATACATATGAAAATTTAGATGTAAAAATATCACTTAACTAAAAAAATAGACGCTAAATGATTTTTGACTATGAAATACATGATGATTTATAAAGTAAAATTATTTTTCTTCAATCATAATTGAGCTCTGAATGGTATAAAATAACTAATATAAATTTTAGTTTTCTATTAAACTGATATTATAAATAGTTCTAAATAAATAATTTTTTTAATAATATATTATTTAAAAAATTATATATTTAAAAAAATGATTATAAAATTTAAAGGACCACAATGATGTCTTTATTTTTGGAAATATAGGATGTTAAACAACATAAATTTTAGTTACTATTTTCTTATGATGCATGTAAATATGTTTTTAGTGTTTAAAAGCACTAAATTACAAATTTAACAAAAAATAAAAAAGATCCAATATTGAGTTCAAATCATGGGAAAAATGTCACTAAATTATTTGTGAAATGTACAAGAAAACATTAGATCCACTCAATGTGTGGTGAGTTCTAAATGATTAAATTAGAAAATTTAAAATATATTATTGTATTAAAATCATGCGTCATTGGTTAAATACCAAGAAAAATACAACATATTTCCATAAAATCATTCGACAATGACCTTATTGGTCATTTTGAAATCTATGAACTGAAGACACATATTTTGGAAATTCAGGTTTCCCCTTATGACCATAAATTCATTTTTAGTGATTTAAAATACAAAAACATGCATAAAATGGTCAAAACCATACAAACTATGTCATACTGTCTTAAAATTGGGGGTAACTACCATATAAATAATGTTCAGATGTTTAATCCAATGTCATGCAATTTAAACAGATGGTTTTAATGTTTTGGCCAAAAAGAATAATTAGTGTATTAAAATAGAAAAACATGCATAAAATGATCAAAAATCGAGAAAAATGTAATATTGTATAGAAATCAAGTGAAACCCATTGTAGATTTAAATTTCAAATACAGTAAATAATGGAATGTCATTCTAAATGAACAGATTCGTTTTATGAATTTAAATAAAATTTTATTGTTTTAACACAATAAAACATGAAATAAATCATAAAAATACTTAAAATAATGTTGTATTATCCTAGAAATTGGTCTAAATGACCTATGATTTAGTTTTGATATGTATGAAGAGAATACACATCGGTCATAATGGTAGTTTACTTATTATTAATGTGGGTGCTTATTTTGTGTTACACAAACTATAACGTATAAGGAATGGTCAATCATATAAAAATGACATGAAATTGTTTTTAAATTAGGGAATACCACTGAAGAATTAGCGAGAAATGTCAGAACTGACAGAACATTATTTGGAATTATGGTTTTCTGATTATGTCCAAAAAAAAGTTATTTTAGTATTTTAAAACATTAAAATGTGCATTGAACATTCAAAACCACAAAAACAACAACATATATTTTTTTTTAATATGTGTATAAAACTATATATATAATTTTAAAATATAGTAATTGATAACATATCATTCCAAATGAATTTTCCCAGTTATGTCCACAAACACATTTTTACATTTTTAAAAGACTAAAACATGTATGGAATAGTTAAAACCAGGAAAACAATGATGTATTGAACTCAAATCAAGGTAAGGACTCCTTATATATAATTTTGAAACGTAGTAATTGATAAAACATAATTTTAATGTAATTTTTTATGTTAGTAAATGCATTTTTAGTGTTTTAAAATAGTAACACATACATGGAATGATCAAATACATGAAACTGGTACCATTTTTTCATAAATTAGAAGGAAATGACCTTATATTTAATTTATAAATATATGAACGGGTAGAACACCATTCTAAATGATGATTTTACACTATGGTTGTAAAAGTATTTACTTTTATAAAACACTAAAACATGGGTGGAATGGTCAAAACCATGATAATATGCCAAATTGTTCTATATCATGGGAATACCAATATAGATTTAATTTTAAAATATAGGAACTAATGACACAACATTTTGAATGATGGTTTTCTTGTTACTGATGTAAATATGTTTTTATAATTTTAAAACACTAAAATGTTTGTGGAATGATCAAAACGTGAAAAATAATTTTATATTATTCTGAAATTAAAGGTAAACTATAATAAAATTTAAATTTGAAATGTTTGAACTGTTAGACTGTCATTTCGAATGACATTTTTCTTGTTATTGTTGAAAATATGTTAATAGTATTTTAAAACACTAAAAAAAATTGGAATAGGAAAAACCAGGAAAACAATTTAATATTATTTTGAAATCATTTAAAAAAATATAGTAGATTTAACTTTGAAATGTAGGAAGCGATAACACATCATTCCAAATGATGGATTAAACATTATGGTTGTAAATGTTTTTGATTGTTCTAAAAACTGAATCATAGAAGGAATGGTCTAAAGAAAAATTGATTCCATGTTTTCCAGAAAATAGGGGACAACCAGTAAAGATTTAATTGTAAAACCTAAGAACTTGTGGATTTTCCTTCTAAATAATGGGGTCCTAATAATTTTTTTAAACGCATTGTTAGTGTTTTAAAATAGTAAAACATGTGGGGAACATTTAGAACTAGAAAAACGACATCAGATAATAAATATATAATGGGAAATCACAAACACATTAATTTTAAAATGGTGGTACTGGTGGAATGTAATTTTTTATGATGGTTTTACATTTATGACCATAAACACATTTTAATTTTTTTTAAAAACTGAAACATGCATTGAATGATCAAAACTATGAAAATGATGACTGATTATCCTAAAATAATTTTTAAATGATCATAGATTTTATTTTTAAATTTAGGAACCAAAAAAACATCATTGAAAAAGATATTTTTCCTGATATGGCTATTATAACATTTTTAGTGATTTAAATTACTAGAACATGCGTGTTATGGACAAAAATTGACAAAAAATTTTAGATTCTCATTAAATAATAAGATAACAATAGTTGACTTAATTTTGAACTATAGGAAGAAATTACTCATCATTATGAAATATGGTTTTCCAATTGTGGTCGTTAATGGTTTTTACTATTGTGAAACACTAAAACATTCATTGAACTATCAAAAAAAAAATAAAAAATGAAGTCATATATTTTTCAAATAAAGAAAAATCTCCAAATTAGTTGTTTTTTATTTGTATTCAATGAAAACACATCAATATAATGTGATGTGTGGTCAGAATTACTCAGTAAACACACATAAATTGTAGAAAAGCCTCTAAAATCAAGGGTTAGGGGGTCAAAACCATTAACTCTATGTCAAAATGACCTAAAATCAGTGGACAATGACTGTTTATTTAATAATGAAATTTATAAACAAATGAAATGTTTTTACAGATGATGGTTTTTCAATTATGGCCTTATGCATGATTTTACTGTTTTAAAACACTAAAGCATTTGTGAAATGATCGATTCTAAAAACTCAATGTTAGATTGTCTGGAAAATTTGGGAAAACCATTGTCTATTTAATTTTTCAATGTAGAAACTGATAACATGTCATTCAAATAGATGAGTTCCCATTATGTCCATAAACATGTTATCAGTGTTTTAAAACACGAAAAAAAATGTATTATTATCAAAACCAAAAAAATATGTCATATTGTACTAAAATCTTGGGGAAAGAAAACTGTAGATTAAATTTTGAAATAACTGAACTGACAACACATCAATAGAAATGATTGTTTTCTTGTTATGTCTATAAATGTGATTTTAGTGTCTTAAAACACTAAAACAATCATGGAATTGTAAAACCCATCAAAAAATAAATGATTGTCCTGAAATATTGGAAAAAACTATATATTTGATTTTGAAATGTATGAAACAATGTTATTTCATTCCGATTATTGGTTTACCATTTTTTTCTATAAAACCATTTTAGTGTTTTAAAACACTAAAATACGCATATAATGATCAAAACTATAGAAAATAACTTTATATTAATATGAAATCATTAGAAACAATCAAATTAGTTTTTATTGAAATATAAGACATGATGTGATGTCAAAATCATTAAAAAAATATAAAATAAATTTCAAGCATAATGTTTGTCACTAAAAAAATAAATTAATATATTAAATTATCCTATTTTCGTTCCATGCATTGATTCTTATCTTAAATACAATTTTTTTTCTTTTAATGAATTTTCCATTATATAAATTATTTATTTTATATTATTATGTATTCGGTTTGAATAACAAAATAATAAATTTTTTTTCTGAAGTATTCAAAATATATTAAATATCCTTTCTCCTTTAAATTTTATTTCATAAATATTGTGGTCTTCATTATAGGTGGATGATGCTAGTAGTAGAAAAAATGGTGACTACTCTGATCCAAAAAATTCATCAAAGGTAGTCATGATGGTTCTTAGTTTCTGGTTTATGTTAAAATTTTATCAATTATTATAATGTAATTTAGATTTACTATGTGTAGTTTCCATTTTTGTTTAATTTTTTTTATTTTCTGAGTTTACATGAATTATTTTAGTGAATGACCTGATGTGGAGGCAGTCATTTGCGTTGGAATTCATGAAACACATGTACATTAGGCCATGGCTGTTGTTGTTGGACAGATTTTATATGTTATTGATAGAAGTATGAGTTCACATCGATTGTGGTTATAATGAATCAGTGTTTTTATATGACTATGTATGTATGATATCTTTAACATATATTTATGTTTTAGTTTATTATATGTCATTTTTTTATTTATATTTTTCATTAATTTTTGAAAAAAATTTATTTACTATTGGTTTTCTGTAATCACCATTAAATATATTAAGTAAACATGTTTAACAATGGTAAAACATAACCCCTTCTGAATGAAACTACTTATAATATCTTTTATGGAGGTTTATTTTATTTTATGTATATTTCCCCTATATATTTTTCAATATAAAAACACCTCCACTAAATAAATAGGTAACTACCACTAAATTGTCCAAAAATTACACATAATGAATCAGCTTAAAAATAATAAATCCCCTACTAAATGACTAGTGACCCGTCAATATGCGGTGGGTTTTTATAACCACTGATAAACCTAAATGATACAGTTTAAACCACCACTAGATCATGAATAAACCACAAAAAATTCCATATTTTTATAGTTTATAATTATGTTGAATGTATAAAATTATATATTTTTCTGATTTCAAATATATAATCTAACTAAATATATTCCATCTCACAATTTGGTAGAAATTAATATTAAATATATTTACAAACCATAATGAAAACACATTTTAGTAAATGAATTTGAAGTATAAAATAGAATTTTCATCTACATAAGGCCTTCTAAAAACTATAAAAAATTATAATATATATTACTAATTACATAATATATAAATTTCATTAAAACCATTAATAAAAAATTATTAATTGAATCTACGTAGATAGTAACACATTATATGGATAATTGTTTTTTTGAATAATGTCTTTTTATGAGAAAAAATAAGCATAAACAAAAATAATGTATAATGACGATCCCTAGGTTATTTATTTTATTATTTCTAAAAAATGGATTCTTATATTACCTTAATATAAAATCTAAATAGTAATTAGACATTTTTTTTGGAAAATAAATATTATTTTTAAAAATAAATTTTATTGTTTCCCTATTAACTGAAATATAAATATTTTTTGAAAAATCATAATAATTCACTCTAAGATAATATTTACCTAAATATTTTTAAAAAATAGATTCATTTCCTCAAAAAGTGTTTCTAATGTAATTAAAAATTAATTTTAATTTATGTGTATAGAATTCAATAATAATCGCTTTTGATGAAATCATATTCATTATGTGAAATTGGATTTAATAATAAAAGTGTATGTTAAAGAATTAAACAATACAATTTATTTATTTAAAAACATTATTAATATTTTTCATAACAGATAAATTAATATTCATACCTTATAATTTAATACCATTATAATTAAAGATCACATTATGATGATTCACATAGACATGAGGTTTCGTCTGAAGCAGTCTATTGAATATCACATGTTTACATCAGTGCAAATACATATAAACATATTGCATGATATATTATACCCCAGAAGAAAATAATTTTTCCATCAAAATTTTGGAACCATAATATAAACAATTGAAGTTATATATGCATCACCACATCCTTGTTTAATTATATTACTTCATTAAATTTTTAATTCATCCAAATAATTTCAACAGGGTGAGTGGTATAATTCAATAGATAAGAATAAATTATTTCTAGAAAATATATTGGCTAATATATATATGTATGATCATGTTTTTGTTAAAAACATATTTTTCGTACATTTAAATGACCTGGTAAGAACATGATTAAAATATGTATATAAAACAAATCATGAACTTGAGATTGGTTCATGAAGTGTGGATGTGATTAGAAACCATCCCAACAAAATCATGAATAATGGAAGGACCAATTTTCCTAGATCACATCATTCTTTTCATTATTAATCTCACACCCTTCTTCCCTATAGAAATATTCATGAATAACTTCCCACCATTATCTAATTTCATATCTAACTAATGGTTTCTTACATAACACTTATATTAACTCAGAGATTCATTGATTTACTTATAAATGGATGTAAAATTAACATCTTGTTTCATTGATTGATTATGTTATTATAGAATTATTTCCTCTACCTTATCCTAGTATGTTTATTTTATTAACTTATTTTTATCTAGGTATTTATAAGAATCCATCAGAATTATCATATGAAATATATTATTGAATGAAATATTTTCTATTGAAAGGTGATGACAAACAAAATCATTGAAATATTGTGAATATGATCTCAAAATTCAATTCATTTTTTGAATAGTCATCTCAATCTGAATATCTACGTGACGATTATAGGAAGTACTAAAACACTAATATTTACCCTCGACTTATTGAAGACTTCATTAGATTAATTAGGAAATATTAAATTCTCGATTATATATAATAAATTATGGTACTCTAGGAAACCTTACCACTTTCTTTATTAACAGCTTGTAAGTGTGATTAATTGACAAATCATCTTTGATTGCACTGAAGTGTGTTTAAATTATAAGGTGACTGACTATAACCCAAATTTTATTATTTTAATTATATCATTTCGGGGTGTAAAATTATAAAATACATGGTGATGTTAACAAATTTTAATTATTCAATATTTTTTGGTTATAACATACCATTAGATGTACGTGTCTCAGCTGTAGATTTAGGTAATTCCAACAAAAAAAATACATAATATAATCTCTCATATCCTTTTTTCCAGCCCAAAATATGATTTTAGATATATATTCATCTTTATACACCTAGTATGAATAGATATTCATGAAATATTAGAATCTTCCAATAGATCATTCTTCAATACTGCTACTATGTGACACTTTAATATCCAAATTGGAAGTATGTTAATAACCTAATTTTTCATTGGAATATTTCTCTTGTTAATTTATGATATCAAGGATCATCATTTATAAATCCAAAAATAATGGATCATATGTTATCCAAATCAATGCCAAGATAACATAATCTCTTTGACTTAAGGAATGAACTACCATGTTCTCTTCTCGAGAGTTGTTGTTCATGGAGAAGTCATCGTCTTTATCCAACAACAATCATCCTATCAAGTTCAATTAAACTATATCTATTTGAATATATACCATAAAATTTTTCATAATATATGTCACAACTATATCTATAAATATAATACCTCTCTATCTTGTATTGAAATATTTCCAATACTAATTCCAAAACATGAGTCAATTTTTGTCTCGTCAAAATTCAATTTTTACTGGGGTATAGTATATCACCATATCATACTTCATAAGAATGAATCCCAAAAACATATTTAATACATTTTTTTAATAAAAAACATATACATGACATTGGTTTTGGATTATAGGTCAAATGAAACACCTTTAATTATGTTCCATGAAATTTTGTTCACATTCACCATTCTAATGGAATATAACTCCTTTATGAGTTAACATTGTGATTGGATTATATATCCTTGATAAATCAATCAAAAAACACCAATATAATTCTATATATATAGGAATACTATATATCTCAATCACAATAGTTTTCCTTTTCCAATATTAAACAACTTTATCCTTTCAATGATCCACCGATATATCATTTTCTGATATTATGTGACTAAAAAATAAAAAAACATTTGTAGTCAATCATCACAATAGGTTAATTCGTTATACCAATAATCATTAATTAGATTCATCAGTAGATTTCTTATGTGATATCCATGTTCTTTAATGATTGTGGAATATTGGATAATGTTATGTATAAAGGCAACCAAAAACAAACCATGGTAATCTTGAAAGACTATATTCATTTATTCTATGATTCAATTAGGTGAATTTCTAAGACCAAATGATCTCTCTCTAAATTCATAGTGTAAATTCGTAGTTTTAATGTCATAAATGATCATGTATTCAATTTTTACCATCAAATTATAGTATCTTCATCGATGATTAATCGTGGAAATATTTTGATCTCCTATTAATTGTTCATATAAATATGTAATTTGGAGAAATAAATCATATTATTTATCTTGATCTTATAATTCTTCTCATAAAAAAGTAATAGTCACAGTGATCTATATTTCTTCATTAAACAAATGATAGATGAACCTCATGATGACCCAATAAGATTAAAAAATCCCTTATCAAAATTATCCTAAATTTTCTTCTTCAATTCCAACAACTCAATCAGGGTTATTCTACATGTATTTTTTGAAATAGAGGTAGTAATACGAATGAGTAATTTGGAAATATAATCATCAAATCTATGTTGAAGACTATGAAAATATTTTCAAAATATAAAAAAAAATCATTTAAAATTTAAATATCATTGATGATTAAATTCCCCCCAACTATACATGATAAATACACCCTTTGAACAAGGATATATATCCATTCCATTGATTTTCTTTATATTGGATGTTTATATTAATCCTTTCACCAATTGAAAATCATATGTTGGACCATAATATAAAATATTATTTTTGTATGTGATTAATTTGTAATTGATCTATGTAGGGAATGTTTTAAATACTCAATGTGACATCACATTCCACTAAAAACGAATAATAATATTATTATAGTGTATAATCATACTAACAATAACATTACATACCAAATTTTAGAGAGGGGTATAAGTTTTAATTAACCATCTGGATCCCATTTTAGCAACATACAAAGAAAATAAACATCCTTGGTCAAGGAAATAAAAAATATAATAATACATTGACTTATGTAATACCCAAGTTAAAAAATTTAATAATTCCAATTTCATGAAAATTGATTAAAATATTCTCTTAATTTCCAAATTGGAAACATCTTGCTTTACCTTTGATACATTTTCATATGTGATTATTCTAACAGTTCTGTCATTGAGGAACATTGAACTATTATTCTTTAATGATATATAATTGGATATAATGACATGGATACTCCCTTCATGAAGATTCCCCATTCATTCACTCGATAGGAAAATCATTCAAAGATCCATCAAATTAAACATTAATATGTTTCATTTAGGTTCCAACCATTAAATAAAACAAAAATAATAGTGTGTGATACCATACTGAAAATGTGAAATAATATAATAATGAAAATCATTTTGTGGATATCTAAATCATGACATCTTCAATTAAATCTATGTCATCGTAGGTTGATTCAAATCCATCCATGGTCATGATCTATCCAAATCCTAAATAATGGTTCAAAAATAAAATGATAATTAACTTAAAACTATCCATAAAGAGTCTATATCTAGGTGTGACATCCTATCCCCACTCTTCATACACCAATGAAGATCAAGACAATAACTAATCCTCGCTATTTAGAGATGTCAACCCCTAGTGGATTTGTTTTCTATCCATATATGCTTACTATTATGATAATAGAGATGTATTTTCTTTTTAAACAGCAGAAATTTATTCACTATAAGATATGATTTTAACTAATACATAGACTTATTCTAAGTGTTCACTCTATGTAAATATTATCCTAGTTTATAAAGATAACAAAATAATCTTGTGATATTCACTATAAAGAACCAGACAGTACATATATAAATATTTCTTAATTTCTGAAAAGTTTTCAATAACATTCACAATAATAAATGACTAATGAATGAAAATATATAGTGTTATATGATATATATATATATATAACTGGTACATAAAATAAATACATAAATCCCCATTCATTACTTAATAATTAATAATCTTCCTAGTTATATCATACATAAAACCATTCTTCATAACCATTGGATGGAAAACTAAAGAAATGGTGGGATATGATTCTTATTAAGGTTAAACATATGAGATTTCAATAAATGATTCTAAATGAGAATAAAATAATTTTAATGGTATGAGAACATGATAATGAATTCTAATATTAATAACCAATCATTTTTAAATCCTTAATCATTATTCCTTGCATAATGTTATTTCAAAAGAGGGGAATACCAATTGATATTGTGGAATCATTAATAATAAATCATTTTTGATGAGAACATAACATAATAATAAGTAATGTGTTTATATAATACACATAATCCTATATAATCATTTTCATTGACAAGTCTTACATCTATAATATTTAATATAGATTGGTTTCAATCCCCATTTAATAATTTCCTAAGATAAAGTTCCCTCACAAGACCATATTACTATTAATTGTACCTTAATTAACTTTGTTCACTATATATTAAAGTTCTTATTATCTAAAGAGATTTACATATTCAGCACTAAAAAATTTGTGGGTGGTAAAATTTGAGGACCCCTAATCAAAAAATGAAAAATATAAATATGTGTGTCGTAAGATCATAATTGTTTCATATAATAAAATCATTACATGTGGAAATGATACGTGTTTTAGAATCATTTCATTATGATAATAATAAACCAAAAATTAAATGAATATCTAGTATAACATTAGATCATATCCCTAATGAATTATAGGATACATGTAAAATTTTTTTAGTGGATTTAATGTAATTTAAAATATCACTAAAATATTTCTCTAGGAAAAAACAAATTTCAATATGAAATAACTAATTTTAAATTTAAAATATCAAAAATATTTTAGAAAACAAATTATTTGAAACTAATCATGAAAGTGATCATGTAATAATAAATTTAAATCAAATAAATTATATTGGTAAAACCTATTATTTTAGTATACATTAAAAGAAAAAATCCATTCACAATTTTCACTAAAAAGACAAATATAGCACATTTGGAATATAAAATAGTGATTATATTTGAATTTTCTCATAAAAAGTCTTTTTTGGGTAAAAATAAATTTATTAAATATTTTTAATACATTATTAAAATCCTTGAAAAAAACATTAAAACATTGACTAGGAACAGAAAATGATTTCCAATAGAAGGGAGAAATAATGTCGGTTTTCCAAAAAAATATACATGAGGTGTTTTGAGTAACTGAAAGTGAAAAATGAAATCAAAACATCGTATATAAATAAATAAATATATTTTAATAATATATTTAACATTGTGTAGGAATATATCATATTATTTTATTATCATAAATTTTAACACAAATAATCATTGTAAAAATGAGATTATAACATCCGAATCATAACTCAAGTTTGTATTCATTAGTAATATATTAACACTAATAAATAATAAATTTAAATTTATTATAATTATATAACATAATAATATTAATACCTATAATATGATAAATGTGTTATATATGTTATATTATCAGTCATTCATTAATAATATTTCATTTTCTTCATCATTACTGATTCTGGAAACATTATTTTTAATAAAATATTTGGGTATGATGTTATAGTACTTACACAATAATCATAGCTACATTATTTTGTTAATAATTATATAAATATATAATCTATTATTTATATACTCTTATATAACCATTTATATAAAATAGTGATGAAAAATTAATTAGATCACTACGTGGAGATTATAGTCCATATGCATGGACAAGTGATGCCTTTATTTTACAATAGACAGAATAAAAGAAGGGTAAATAATAAATTACCATAAAATAAAAATTATAACTTCATTAATATATATATATATATATATATATATATATATATTTAATCAATCATAATAACAATCCATGAATTAATATGATAGAAGATGAATCTGTTCTTATGCAGAGTTAGTAGTCCACATGTATGCGCAATTGATAATGTCATCTACAATTTGATACTGAAAATTTATAAAAAATGTGTTCCAACATAATGAAACATATATTTAATTTTTTATATTTTATTAATCATTTTTGATCAAAATAATTATATTGCATTACATATAAAACAAAATAATATACAATGAGCATGGTTATGTTTTATACCAATAATTTGAGAGAACTATTTTAGCATACACATTAAGATATGAAAGATTGGTCATATGAGTGAAAAATGAAATAATGTTATGGAATGAGTAAAGGATGATTTTACTTTGGATTTTTTAACAAATAAGTCTCATTATTTCTCAATCATGTGGGATAATAGGTACCCTTATATAAGAGATGTGAGGGTCAAACATGGATTTCCTAAATAGATATTAATGATTTATGGTTACATTTATATGAATTTTTCTCAGAATGTGTACGGATATAAATTTTGGATAATATAAGGTTGAAATATATTCAACCAATAAAAAAAATTACGAATCTAGTTTTAAATAATACCCTTATCTAATGGTTTAAACCCTGATAAACTCACCTTAACCTTAATCATCTTGACCAAAATTGAATATTTTTTCTATTCAACATATACAAAAATTATGTTGACCAAATTAAATTAATTCAATAATTATTATTATAAAGATGAAATAATTTTTAATATATATAAGCATAATAATTGTGGGAGTTTGTTATTATATAGGCATGTAAAGAGAAACAAAAACAAGATTTTTCAAAATCCATTTTTAAACATAAATTTTAATTTTTTTATTTTCATTACTTTGATAAAACCGTAAAATAAAAGATAAAATGTAATTTTCAATATATAATATATAAATTTCATTACACTAGTTAGTCATTATGTATTAATTTAATTAAATATTATAAAATCACATTATCACATAAAAATATTTTTAAAATAATTGTTTTCCCTATAAATAAATGTTTTCCAACTCACGTACAACAATAATTCATATATCATTTATTATATTATTTCTAATTAATGAATTTTTAATTTTATTTTACAAAAATTTAAAATCTTGAAGAATGTAATACTTGAAAATTAATGAATAATTAAATGAAAATATATATTTTTATTATTCACTAAAAATATTCAATTATAGAAAATTCTAGAATATCAACCCTATAATAATATTGAAATACTAAATGAAAATATGAAATTAATTCCCTTAAATAAATTTTTAAAAAATGGTATAAATTTATTATAACATCAATTAATAAAAAACCTTAATCACAAAGTTTGAAGATACCATATTCATGAAGAATATATTTAATTTTGTAAACACTATGTAATTAATTATTATAAATTAATTAATGAAATATCATTATTTTAAACATTTAAACTTATTTTTAAAAAAACCTATTACTATATTTTGTTGTAATTTTGTTTTAAATTCATAATGGTTTTGTTTATAATGATTCACATAGACTTGTGGGGTTGTATTAACAAATCCATCATATAATTGAATTTTATTTTAAAGGATATATATATTTAATGGATTTTATTAATGTTTGGGGTCTTGAATCACCATTTAATGCATTGGTAATGAATTTATATCTCATCAGTAAATTATCCATGAGTACATTTTAGTTTCTCATATGTGTGGGTGTAAATGATGTTGATCATGAATGTAATGTTCACAATATTTAATTCTATTCCATATTTCTATGGAATAATGATGTTACACTCTCATAGATTATATGTATTGAATAATTTTTCAACAGTTATCTATGTATGGATTTCATCTTTGGAATACAGAATTTTTATGATGTATTCTTATGTTATTCCACTCGATAATCCATGGGTTTTTATCTATTATTTATTAGGTATAAAAAATTTCATTTATCACCATTATATCATTATGATAATCTTATTGACAATAATTAAAATTTATTTTCATTTTCTTTGAATACCATTATTTAGAATTTGAGATCACACATTTCTTATTTTTCCATTCCCCCAAGTCATAATGATGATTATATCATATATGATGTCTTGAAGAAGTCTGGTGTGGCTCAATTATAAACAGATATTTAACATTATTTTAAAAAAAAATTCAAATTTATATATTTCATAATAAAACTAAACCAGTGACTGTTATTATTTTGATATTATTTTGTATGATAAACTATTTAAATTAAATAAATAAAATATAATAAAATTTTGATTATCATGGGTCACTATATTTCCCCATCCATTATAGTTATATATATATATATATTGAAAATATTCTCTATTATATTCTCAACCATCTCCCTATGTGAATGAATCGATTGAATTTCAAAAATTCTAATTACATGATCATTAAATCCGTATGCCTAGTAGAATATACAAAGGGAGACGAAATGTTCCCAATTAATATATCATAATTATTTTGGGGAGGAACTCTATGAAGTGGATCATAGGGATGATCCATAACGGTGAACACTATGGTGTAAAAGGATAAATATGGCATAGTGGTTGGTTGATTTTTTTAGAGATATTTCAATTTTAGGGGTAGTTACATAGTGGATCATAGCTTCGATGTATTAACCTCTACAAAGGTGATGATTGAAGTATAAATAAATGGATGTGGCATGGGGGGAGTCTTGAGTTGTTCTTGGTGACACTTCTAGTTTATGAATATATATTCCATGGACACACAATAAAATGTATCCCATTTTTTTCACTGTTGGGACTTGTGACATTGAGTCTTTACTTATGTCATCACATTCTTCTTGGTTATCAAAGATTTTATGTAGTAGCCTTTTCTATGTCCTGGAGTCCTCCCAAATTTTAAAAATAAATAGAATAATGATAAAAATAGATCAATGATATTTATTTTACCTACAGGGAGTGACATGGTCACTTCTCTTTACAATGTAGTCCATTTGGTTATCGCAACAATACGGTGGTGTCCAAGAGGTTGTTTCATGGTCTTATATTATTTAAACTGGAGTATAAATTAATAATTCCCATAAAATCCAAAATAAATTCAAAATTTACCCAAATTTATAAGGTGAATTTTTTTTTCCAAGTGTCTCTTCCATCTCAATTTTGATTTCATTCAATCATAGTCATGGAGGATCAATAAGTGATACTTTTAGCGAGTTCCCCTATTGTCCTCCATCTATTTTCTTTTTTTTATTCATATAGGGAGTGGATACTAACAAGTAAATGTGTAGTTTTGGTATTTCATTTGTTTTATAATTATTTGGATTTCTTGATATATGAATGTAAGGGTATTCTCCAATGATGTTGTGCTCGGTGTTGTCCTCCCAGTTATTCGAATATATAATAGCGGATCAAAATTTTCTATTTGAGTTTTTGGATCCGTCATTTCTCATTTAGTTGTATCATGTGTGAGGGGTTCATTATATTAATATATTATTGGTAAATAGGATGAACTAATTTATTGTTATAATGAATTTTTAATATAAAAATTAATATTGGAAGTGGAATGAAATCACATGATTTCTATATTTTCCTATTACCGATATTGTGATTATATGAGCATGAAACCATTATAAAATTTTTGGCCATTTGAGTTTTTTTCCACAATAGTTCCTTAGTTATGGATCTATTATTCTTTTATTGATTTTAATCTTTTTGAATAAATTAATAACCACTTAAATTGGGAAAATAAATTGGATAGACATGGATATTATCAATACTATGACAATTCCCTTGAAATAAAAAACGGGAATGTGATGAAAGAACCTTTGTAGATCTGAAAAATGGAATATTAATGTGTGAAAAGGTGAATAAGAATTCTTTTTATGTATCTTTGATGGAAATGTAATGATTATATGTTTTTTGTGAGTAAGAGGTGACTATGGTTATCTGATGGAGGAAATGTGGACTAATTATCATAGGGAGGATTTTTGTGTTGTGTGGTGTTGTGATATGTTAATTTCTCAAGTAGGTATATAATTATTTTATTAACAATAAATTTTAATTTAATGGTTTAAATGGTTGATTAATGAATGGATTAAAATTGGATATGATGTTTAATATGATTTATGTTTAATAAGAAATGAATAGTATGGAAATACCAAATGAATTAGTTGTTTTAATGAAATTTATTTGTAATGGGAAATCTAGAAAAGGAATTAGTTCGAAAATTAATATGACATGTGCCTTGTGGGTTGTGTCTAGTTTTGGGGTGTAGTGTATTTGGAGGTGTAACTAAAAGTGGAGAATTTTGTGAGGGTTTTTGGTATTGTTGAGGGTTAGTTGGTGTTATATTCATTGGCTATTATTCAGGGCTTGTCTATGACTATTATATATAATAATTTTATTTACCTATTATTTTTATACAATCCACAACAGTGTGGAGAACATAATACTAAAAACCATATGTTTGGGAGTGTATTTCATAATATATCGTTTAGAGGATATATGGAACAATACCCTATCTTTAACAATCAGTCTTCTAGTCAATGAGGATAAGAATGAGTTGTGATGGAGGGATGTCGATGAAAATTATGGTAATGGATGATGAGATCATTATATGAGTTTTTTCGGTTAATAATTGTAGGAGTAGGACATGAATTATATTTTCTACATGTTCATGGTACCCCAATACCATAGTTTTGTGGATCTATGTGATGACCTACGTGTCATTAGGTGTGATATATTGTGATGACCTACTAGATCTGGGTTCTTGGTATGATGGGATGAACCACGTTTCATTATGAAAGTGGTGTGATGGCCATTGGTGCAAGAGGTTCGTCAAATGATAAGATGGTTCATGTGTCTTTGGGAGATATGTGATGGAATATAAAGAAGATTTTTGATTACATTGAAATATTATATCTAGGGTATGATAGTGGAAAATAGGTGGGAAATTGGTGTAGGGTACATTAATAATCTATATTCATTTTTAATGTCTCTATACTTAAATCCATTATTTACTAAGCGATCCTCAGTGAGGATGTGCTTGGTTAGTTAACCAATTTTTTTATATTGGTTCATCTATACTCTCACTAGTTCATTAATAATATTCTCTAACATTAACGCACTATATATTGGATTTTATAGTAAGTATACCTATGTTATTACATCATGTATATCAACTATATTTAGGTTTCTAGTATTACAATGTTGGTGGCATTGGAAATTAAATTTTCAGACATTTGGTGATATTGTTGTGTCGATAACTTAGTTATTTATTATTGTGATTTTATTTGGATACTTTTATTTTTATCTTTTAACTTTATATACACCTTTTTGGATGGTTTTATTTTAATTATTCATATTCTATGAAAGGGTTTAACTGATCGCTTTTGTCTTATATCATGATCCTATTATTATAGAGGGAAATTCCTCCCATGTGATATTTTTAAACCCTAGGTTCTAGTCACCACCCCATGGAAAATTAGAGGAGGGGCTCAGTGGTTATTATCACTTTTCCATAATTATCAGCAATACATGGGTTCCATTGGAGGGGGGGATCATGATACTATGGTATCTGAATTTTGATTATGTGAAATGATGTAGTTCGTATTTTTTTCATAGTGAGGATTACATCAGTGGGTAGGGAAATAAAAAAATATGATCATGGTTCCAAACAAAGAATGAGAAAGACCGCCTAGGAATATGAATTTATAGTCTCCCTTGTATATGATGAATAGACTATGTGATTACAAATTGACAAAGTGAGGTGTTAATAATTTGATGGTAGAGAAATAGTAGTGGTACAAACATCTTGATTAGCTTCTTTCCTTATTTTAATTGGTTGGTTTTAAGAAGGTCAAAATATATTTATTTAATCGCAATAAAACTACATACTACCAAGAGTTGGAAAAATTGTTTCCCTTTTCAATTATGGCTCATAGTCATCATATATAGGTAGACTAGGTAGTGTTGGTTTAATAGGTAATTATAGTTGATCAACTGATGGTAGATCCAGATATGAATTTGGGTTAGTGTAACTGAATTTTGCTCAAATTCTAGTAGTAGTATTTTTGAATGTTAAATTGAAACGTCTACAATGTTATGATATAGAGATGAATGGAGGAGCTCGAGGTCAACATCATATTTATCTAAGCCTAGAAAAGGAAATGGTTCTCTTTTGTAGTTAGTGAGATGAGGCGATTTCAACATCCTTGGTGTATTCATTATCTGTGTGATCCAAAGGACACATATGTTTCGTGTGTTGAATTTCAGGAAGAGTTGAAATTATATTTTATCTCATTGAACATGAATGGAATGAAGTGTAATGAGTTTCCCTATCTTACATGGGGGAGTAAGATTATGGGATATATAGTTTTCATGTTTATTTAAATTTTTCTATTTCTCCACATATTTTTTCTCATGTGGATTCTCACAAATAATTATTTGAGGTGGAACCCCAATTTTTAATGTAGTGTGAAATTAATAAAATTTTTTGCCAATGTATTTAGAGTCTTAGGATAAGGAGAATATTTATGAGAATATTAACTCATGTGGAAGATTACTATGAGAGTAAATCTAGTTAGGTTTCTCAAAAGGTAGAAATTTTTTTAATATTTTTTAAATATTAAGGAAATTGAGGATTCAAAGCTTTGGGAATGAACCTTAAAAATTATTAATCTTGAATTGTCGAGTTAGTATTTTATTATCTATTAATGTCCTTTGGGAATGTTTTAATTATATAGGGGGTTCATGGTCACTATTAAATTAGTGTTCAATGTTTTGTTGATCATTTTATTGGAGGTATATCTATTAATCATCACCCTCAATATTTTCATCTAGTGAGGGTATTTCATTTTAAGGGGAAACATGTTTGTTGTATATTTGTTGGAGTTAGAGCCATTAAAAACTTATAATTGGATATAAATAATGATCAGGGACCTTATTCAAAATATTTCTTTGAATGATTCCATCAACAGAGAGGCAAAGGATGTGGTCGTGGTCATTATCATGCAGTGGAGGTGGAAGTACCATATGGTCCAATATTATTAGAGGTAAGATCATCATATCATACACCCATTTGTGACTTTTTTTTATTCATGATATTCACACTCATTTCTTCGCAAAATTTAGTCTGTGCTCTGGGACTATTCATGTGGACACGATCCTTACCTTTAGTGTTTAATATGCTAGTTGGATGGTAGAACAACTTGTTTGTTGTGTATATGTGGTATTAACTTATGATAAAGCCACATCAGTACGATGGGGATCATTTCTTATTAATTTGGTACATATACAATGACATTTTAAACCTATAATGGTTGATTTCCATGCATTTTATTTTTAACATATATCAAAGAAGTGTCATGTTCGAGGACATGGATGTCCAGTGTGATGTTTTTAATTAGTCAATGGGCTTATAAATTGAGAAGTAGAAATTTTGAACCCGTAATAAATATGATGGATAAGGTATATATAATATTATCGGACACTAGGATAGAGGACTCGTCCATGGTCTCAAAGGTGTTTCAAGATGTTTTTTGAGATGTGGTTGTGACACTACTCCTTGGACATGATATCAGATTAAGGGAAAACCCATATCAAGTGATTCATTGATTACAATTTATACTTATCAGTTAAAAGATTATGAAATGTATTTTTATAAGATTAAAATTGATGATTTTATACAGAATTATTTCATCTATCATAGTGTGTCACTATGGAGTTATCAAGTTCTGTTCCACAGAATGGTGGACAATAGTATGAGGTTGTGCATAGACTACTTGAGGTCAAATCAAGTGATGATCAAGAATCACTACCCTCATTCATGGATAGATGATATTTTTGATTTTTTAGATGGGTAATATGATCTTATATGATATATCTATGTTTTGGCAATCTCTAATTGAGGGTGAAGGGGGTGATATCCTGAATGAAACCTTCTAATGTTGGTATGGGAAATGTGTGTTCATGGTAATTCTATTCAGTGATTTGAATTCACTAACTATGTTCATGGGGATCAAAAATATTTTATTCCTATAAATTATTTGACTAGTTATGTGGAAACCTCAACAGATATTTCCTAGATACATTGTGGTAATACATTATATTAGTATAATATAGAAAAATCACATCTCAAATGAATAAATAGTTTAGTAGTATTAGTAAAATAGAAACATACATGAGAATCTCATTATATTTGAATAAATAAAGCATAGATTAAATTTTTATTAAAAAATAACTTTATTAAATCTATCATATCTCATCATATCAGGCATTATAGGCATTATGGAATCTTGAAGAAAGGAAAAACAAATAAGGGTGAGCTAAAATTTGTCATTAAGGATTAAAAAATATAGATGATATCAGGATTAAATGAAGAAAAATGGATAAGTACTGAATGGTATAGAAAGGTAAATTCATGATCAATCATAAAACATATATGATTTACTATCATAAATATTGTAATTTTAAATAACTAGAAGCATATTCATTTAATAAATAAAATGACATTTATTACTAGATGAGGAATAAAAAATATTACAAGGTAAAAAACTGAAAAAACATGACTCATACACAATAAACTAATAATGGAATATTTCAAATGATTATGTCATATTTAAGATATCATATTGAGTAAATAAATTATACATAATGATGACAACAATTATTTATTTTATGTAATTTTTCATAGGTACATGATACCTTTATCATCAAGACCATTCACATGATAGATTAAAATATATTTGGTAAAAACTCAGATAAAAAAGGATATACAACTAATTCCTCCAATGATACTACTGATGAATCAAGAGAACTCTATAATTAGGCCCTACCCATTTCATTCTTATCTATAATATAACACATATATTCAATATATAATTTAATTCATACATAATAGTATTGATCATCTTATATTTTTATTGAGTAGATAATTCATATTTATTAATATTTTACAGAGATTAGAAAATGAATTTATGTTGAAATTTAATGTCGAATGACCATATGAATGTAAAAATTTCATGTGAATGTTAATGACTACAAAAATGAATCAAGGAATTTAGATCCAATACTATCTTTGTTCAAAATAGTTAAAATCCAGGAAAAGAAAGAATAAGGATAATATCAACAAAACATACACAAATTAAAGTAAGAAAAATAGATTCTTGTCATTGAATAATATAAATATTATAAAAAATATATTTTAAATTATTAATAAGAAAATTATCCTTTTTATTTTAACATCATTTTAAGAATCAATTTATTTGGAAATAATTTTTTAAATTTTAATGTATCCTCATAACCAGGAAAAGGGGGCTTCAAAAAATATCGTTCTTGATAGTGGGTAATTTTATACAGTCACTATATACAAAAAAGAACATTTATCTAGCACTGTAAAAATGATATGAATGTTCATTATTTGAAAATCTATAAGATGTTTCTATTCACAATTTTGGAAAATGAAATATGAAGAATCATTTGAAAATGAAATAATATTCCTTGTAAAAAATGTTGAAAAGCGTAAAAATGGGGGAAACTTAATTTTTTATTTTTTTATGATAAGTTTATTTTTTTTAGAAATATACTTATAAGGAATTATTTTGGATGAAAATATATATCTAACCTAAGAGTGATGTGAAGTTGGATTTTCTTAAAAAATTATCTCAATTAATCTAAATTAGAAAGAATGTAAAATTGTACCATTACGCTAAAGGGTTCATTAATAACCATAATAGAATAAAATATAATTTTTTGTTAAATATTATTCAAATAATTTCCTTTAATTGAAATTAAAAAAGTTAAAATCTTTATTAAAATGAGATTTTGAAGTTAACCCTTGTAAGGATAATAACCTTGAAGTGATAATTAGAAAATGAAAAGTCTATGTGTATAATGTATAAATACACCCAAAATAATTTTAAATAAATCATTATATGGTTAGAAATCAAGACACATAATATTGTTATATCAAAAATAATAAATAAATAATATAAATCTAATGATATGAAATTGAGTTATAGAATTCGTGGATACTTGGTAACTTTTAACACATATAACCTAAGATTAAATAATTAAAATTTAATGATAAAACACCAAAAAAATTAATTATGAAGGATATAAAATGAAAAATTGTTAGTATATTGACTATATATTGCAAATTACAGTGATAACATTACATTAGGACTTGATGAACTAAAATTGTGACAAAATTTGTTACCATGAAATTCCTTTTCGGTGAACGTCATTTAACATCCTAAATAATGACTTCAAAAATTTTAATAACAATAATATATAATCATATTAATATTTATACTGTAATATATTATCCTTTTATTACATATTATTACCTAATAATTGATATTCATCCATTATATGCAGAGATATTGGTGTAAATTGCATAGTTTTCTCATGCATGTTTCATCATGAATTATCTAATTCTAAAACATACTATGATGTTATATGGTCACTATAAAAAAAATCAGAATTAATTATTATTTTCTTCAATAATTTCACTTTTAAAACCAGTGAAGAATGGTTGTTCAATAAAATGAAGAATGTTATCACCCTAGATATGGTAGAACATTTGTACACATTAGTAATATTTTCATTTACCAATGATATTTATGGAATGTAGTTAAGAAAAATTTTACCTTTAAATATTGATAAAAATATCATATATACCATATTATAAACCTATATATATCATCCATGTCATGTAGTGGTGGAAAGAGAGTCACATTGCATCATGAAGGCGGTAGTCCACATGTACATGAATGATGTTACCATCATGGCATGAGTTATGCAAGCAGAAATAAAATGATACATATAAAAATATTATACATATAATTATATCATTAATATCATAAATTTTCCATTTATATCAAATTTAATCATTTTATTTATCATAATAACATTCTATGAAAATTGTTAGTGAAATATGAATCACATCACATTATAAGAAGGTAGTCTGTTGTACACATGACCTATGTTATCATATCTCAAATGGAATGCAAGGTATATAGATATATATGATATTTGGACTCAAAATTTATTATTATTATATAAACATATTATATATATATATAATCAATATCCATCATTATACCCTAAATTAATAGGTGTAAATTGAAAATTTAATGACGTTGGCTCATACTGTAGTAGACCTTCGTACCACCGAAAGATTAATTCAAAGAATATTTTATGGAAGTAGAGTTTTTTAAGAAATTACCTTCTGATAAAAAAATATACAATAGGGATAAAATTTTTTTTTTTTTACATTCATGGTTTAATAATATTTTAATGTAGTGCATATGGATGTAAAATAAAGATTTATGTTATAGAACATTACATCATCTTATGGTATCCAGATTGGTTTTGAAATAATTCCTTCTAATAAAGATTATCTACAAAAAATAAGGCTATTATTAATAGTGTAGGGATGTTTTATGTGATTTTTTCAGTGTTTGAATGACCATAATGGACTGAGAGGTGTGATAATTTGAGTAAAGTGAGTTCCCTTTTATTATTAATTAGGAGTTGAACATTTGAAAATATATAAAAGTTTTCTCTATTGGGAGATCACTCATATATAATGAGTCTAAATAATTTGTAATTAATGGTTAATAATTATGATATTATTGAGATATATATCAGTAACAAAAAAAAAATTAATCATTTTTTCCATTACATATGTGAATCCTTATTTTTATCATTTTGGTTATTGACTACAATAACTAATTTTCCATCCTAGGTTATTTATCCATTATGAGTAAATTAATGTGTGTATCACAAGATAATATAGAAACAATGAATATATATTATAAATAATTTCTAAAGTAAAAAATCATATGTTTGTTATATGTTAACTTTAACATAGGAACACATATCATGAAAAAACACTACTTTAATGATAACGAATCTAACAATTTTTTTAATATTTATGTGTCAATGTTATAATTATTTAAAAACAATTATATGTAAAATGGAACATATTTAATATTTATTATCATTATAAATCACTTGGTATAATATATGTTTTTAGTAATTTTTAATCCTTTAATAAAATATAATTTATCATAAAATATCATTAATGTCATCTTTGACATTATTAATAAAAATTAAATTTAAATATATCATGAAAAATATTTATTTAAAGTATATTATGTTCAAAAAAATATAATTTTATATATTAATATTGAAAAATAATGGAACACAACAATTCTATCAACTTATTGAAGTTATTATATTTATTTACCTTTAATTTATTTAATTATTAATCAAATAATTTACGTGTGGGAATTTATTGTGGGTTTTAAGTAAATAATTCATATATAAATAAAAGAGATAAATTATTATGATAAAAAAACATTTATCATTCGCTAATAATATTTATAACATAAATTTTTTTTACCCTATCCCAATGTTTTATACAAATTAAATGGAAGTATAATATTGTTTTTTTCTTTCTCATTACATATGTTATTCTAACTAAAATATTACAATGAATTTGGGAAAGAATTTCCTTATTTAAGATATATTTATTGAAAATAATTAAATAAATTCATTAAATAAAAATATGAAAATATCCGACTTCAATTGCAATCTTATCATTCTAATTTAACTCCCCATGTAAACCAATTTGTACCTTATCTATGATAATTAATTTTTATTACATTCAAAATTTATTTTGGAATTAAAATTAGAATTATTAAAATTATAAACAATGATGATTATAAATAATTAATAATTTTTCCTGAAAAATTTATGTCACGACCCGTCCCAGTGGGGCCCGCGTCATGACTCCCCAAGCCCGCCTCCAACCGGCTAGGGGCAGGTGACTTGCACCGAGTAGGTATATTACTAACATGGGAGGAATAGCCTATGTACCTGTACACACTCACACATCTATAAGCCCACAATAACTGAAAGGTAAAAACCACTAAGGAAAAAACAATGCATAAAACTAACCGAACCAACAGAGTATGACAAAAGGTAGAGTACTGTAAAAGTAAACGGGGGTGAAAATACAAGCCCACCAAAAAGAAAACATACAAAAGTCTGAAATCGGAAAATTCCAAACTATAAGCACAAAAGGTACTGGTATGCTGCTCAAAGAAGTAGGAATGCCTCAGCTTGTTGGGAACTCAGAATGCTTGGTCCTACCCTAGTCTACCCTAGACTCTATCAAAAGGCTGCTCATCTGGACAAGACACCAGACGTGCGGGCAAAGCCTGTACAGGGGTGAGTATAACAATACTCAGTAGAGAACCCCAAAAACCACAAAGCAGTAAACAAATTAATGGCACAGTCAGCTATGCACAGTATATGTCTACAGAACATATAGAACAAACATGATATACTCAAAACCAAGACCTGTGGTTTAGAGATAAGTCACACAACCGCACACCCCTGTAAGGGATTCTGCTCAAAGATTCCATGATGCACTTGTTCCGAGAGAACACAAACCATGAGTCTTAAAGGTATGATGATGTCCGTCCGAGAAGTGTTGTTTGTAGGGAACCATCACGACAGATAGCTACAATCATTACGAGAGACACACTACTAAGTGGAAACGATAAATAGAAGCACTCATTACGAGAGACACACTATTGAGTGGGAAAGATAATGATACACAGTTGACGATCACTTCCAGGGCTATGGAGGATACCGCGACTCATACGGATTCACCAGTTAGGTAATACACCAGCTAGGTAGAGGATGAACGCCCTGTAGAGTTGGTCACGTTGCTGCCTGACTCTTCCTAGGTTCAAGAATGGATAGACGATCTCGATCCGGGCCACTCGTATGGATGCATGACTCTATCACAGAAAGTCCTACTAAAGGGATCATACTACTGAGTGCGAAATAATGCCTGACCTTCAGGGGAATGAGAAGAAGGGGAACTAACCAAAACAAAATATGTCCAAGGATGGTGAACAAGAGGACCAAACCGTCTTCCAAAAATTACACGGCGTGAAGAAAATATACATGCCGTGTGGTCTGACCCTGAGTAATGCTCGTGTGTAACGGCCCGTGTCGTGGAACAGGTGATGTAGAAAAACTAAGTACATAGTGTGTAGTAAGATGTACACGTCGTGTCCGAGTGACTGGGGTTGGCCTCGTGTACACTGGCCATGCGCCCGTACACTGTCATCAACCCGTGTACTCCAACCCGTGTAGTCGGCACACGGGTGACCTGCGCTGCTGGCCCTGCCTAGCCGTGTGATGGAGTAAACTATCATGTACTCCATCCCGTGTCCGCTTAACCCTAGGTACAGTCCGAGTTCCGCGTAGCCGACTCTGCCATGTTTTACACGCCTTGTCGTCTGAATCCGTGTAGCTTATTCCATGTCCGTGTACTACCCAAAGTACACGTTGAGCTTCGGGGAAAGTCCAACACACCGTGTGACCAGGGTAACATGTTGTGTTCTTCCTCGCTGACCCCGAAACCCTAGACACCACAGCCAGTACTATACGGCATGTTCTTCGGAAGTACACGCCGTGTATTCTAGAAATTTCTTGAAATGGCGATCTTCACAGGTGTTCCACCTGTGCTGCTCCGATCATTGATCCAACCATCCAATCACCACTAAACCTTCAGGTTTTGGTTACCTCAACACCTCGAAGCCGCTTCCAGTGTTTTCGGACATTCGATCGGCTCCAAAAACGCATTTTGATCTTCCCACACGAAGAACGCTCTTTTCGATCTGGTCCGAATAATCGTCCTCCATCGTCGCTGCACCTCCAAAAGGTCGTTGCGGTGTCAAACCATTGATTTAGGATCATTTCATCGGAGAACAGATGTGCAACGATCCGTTGTTCGTTGCCCCACGAAGAATGCGAAGAACACGCGAGGGAATAAGGGGGAAGAAATCCAATAAACAAAATTGAGGAATGAACCTTTTCCATTGTTCGTCACATCATTGATATACTCACGTTAATAGGTTTAAACAGAGTAGAGACCAACATAAATAAAATCATGGATTAATTCTCCAAAAATCATCCCAAAGAAAACCCCCCAGTAAGAACAGACGAATCCATAGATTAACTTGTTCATTGTTGATCCGCGTTCGTGGTTATATCTGAAAACATGGAAAAGAAATTGAAATAACAAACCCCTACCTTTTGAAAGGATCGATTGTTGATGATGGCTCCGCGCTGCCATTGTCATCGAGATCCTTCAACGTCGTAGGCGCATCAATTTGCAGCCTCGATCCGTCGTTGTTCATCACCGAGGGTTCGCTCCAACGCCGCACAGATTATACAGAGGCTCCTATCACGTCTCCCCTGATCCACAATTGTTTAACCCGTTAAAATAAGAAACAGGTTGGCATTTAATTATACGGTAGCATTAATGACATTGAATCGCTATTTTGAAGCTATTTTCACATTCCATTTAATTTAGGAAACAACTGATCTGTTCCTGCGCTGCAACGGATGTTTCATAAATAAAATAAAATAAACTTGTTAATTTATTTTATTTTATTTTACTTAAAACGTCTAAAAATTAACTTCTTCCCTCAACCCATGTTGGCCGAGGTTAGCCACATTCTTAGGTAAATTCAATGTCCTAGATGCAATGGTGTGCTGAGATTTTTAATTCCGGCATCGATTTGGAAACTGCCACAACTGCGCACAACAGCCATCTAACATAACATAAAATGTTCAAACCACCATTCTGGGATCACTGGACCTCGGAATGATGTGCCATCTTCACGCTCAGTGTCAAAATAATTCCATTTAATGTTTAAAAATAAAAAATGGAAAATCTGAGACATTACATTCTCCCCACATTGGGGCTTTACGTCCATGAAAACCCAAAACAACGGATAATAAAAAAGATGTGGGTACTGTGCATGGATCTGAGCCTCCTGCTCCAACATGTTCTCCTGAAGATTTCTATGCTTCCACCGGATACGCACCAAGGGAATAGATCACCCACGAAGGATCCTCTCCTGCCAATCCTCGATCACCACTGGGTACTCACCAAAGGTCACTCCATCCTCGATTTCCATCTCTCCAACTCTGCACAGAATCTGGAAAGGTCCGATGAACCTCAGAGACAGCTTGCCACCTCGGCCAAATCATCGCAGCCCTCGTCGAGGTGAGACCCAAATAAAGACATGGTATCCTTCATCGAATTCTAGAGGTCTCCAGTTCCTGTCAACATAAGACTTCTTCCAGCTCTGTGTAGTCTTTGTCCGCTCTTGGATGACCTGCACCTTCTCTGTGGTAGCACGTACTAACTCTGGACCCATGAGTGTTGATTCTCCGGGGTTGGTCCAGCAAAGTGGTGAATGTAAGGGTCTCCCATACAAAGCCTCGAACGGTGCCATACCAATGGTGGAGTGGTATATGTTTTTGTATGAAAAAACCACTAGTGGTAGGTGGTCCTACCAACTGCGACCAAAGTCCAAGAAATAGGCTCACAACATATCCTACAATACCTGAATGGTCCTCTCTGTCTGACCATCCCTCTGGGGATGAAATGTTGTACTCAAGTGCAGTTGAGTCCCAAAATCCTCCAACAATCCCATCCATAACCGGGATGTGGATCGAGCATCTCGGTCTGAGACTATTGTCAAGGGGATGCCATGAAGCCGAACTATATCCTTCACGTAGAGGCGCCCCATGCCCTCTATGGAACTCTGCTCCGTGATAGGTAGGAAGTGGGCCGACTTGGTAAGTCGGTCAACGTTCACCCAGATGGAATCATGCCCTTTGGATGTCTGTGGTAAGCCTATCACGAATTCCATTGATATTCCATCCCATTTCCACACTGGGACTTCCAGGGGTGAGCTAATCCCACTTGAACCTAGTGCTCAGCCTTCACCTGCTGGCATGTGAGGCATCGAGAAATGAACTTGGCTACTGCCTTCTTCATGTCAGATAACCAGAACTGTCGTCGGAGATCCTGGTACATCTTTTCCACTCCAGGATGTACCGCCAAAGGTGATGTATTAAACACTCTCAGGACCTCTTCATGTAACGCCACTGGTACAACAGTGCATCCTCTGAAAAACGTTCGTGCTCCCCTCCTTGCGAATATCCATCAGGAGCATGTCCTATGGATGACTGAGCACATAAAGCCACACAGTTAACATACCCAAACTGTGGCTCCCTAAATTGCTGTAAGAGTGGAGGGGTGACAACAATCAACTGTAGGTAAGTTGTATCCACTCCATCCACGAAGGATAACTGTAACGTGACTAACTTTTGTGTCGCCTCACTCAACAGCTGTGAGCTTGAACTTCTGCTAATGGCATCTGCCACCTTCTTCCCCTTTCCATGATAATAGATAATCTCAAAATCATAGTTCTGGAAGAACTCTAGCCAAAACCTATGCCTCATATTTAGATCCTTATATGAGAAGACGTAATTGAGGCTCTTGTGGTCAGAGTAGAAAATAATCCACTCTCCCATTAGGTAGTGTCGCCACATCTTCAATGTGAAGACTACCGCTTCCAACTCGAGATCATGGGTCGTATTGTTATGCTCATGTGTCCTAAGCTGGCACGAACCATAAGAAATCACTGCATGCCGCTGAATCAGGATACAACCAAGCCCAATCCCTAATGTGTTGCAGAAAACTACGTACTCGACACCCTCCTCCGGAAATCTCAAGACCAGGGTGCTCGTAAAACTCTACCTCAATTTCTCAAAAGCCTAATGGAACGTCTCCTTCCACATGAAGGGTTGTCCGTTCCCGGTCAAGTTCATCATTGGTGTTGATATCTGGGAGAAATCAAGGATGAATCTCCGGTAATATCCTGCCAACCCAAGGAAGCTCCGCACCTCCGTTACGCTCCGAGGTGGCTCCCATGCTAACACAGCCTCCACCTTGGCTGGGTCCACTGCTACTCCATCTGCTGAGATGACATGTCCCAGAAAGTGGACCTCTTGAATCAAGAAATGACACTTCAAGAGCTTTCCATAAAGCTGGTGCTCCCGGAGTACTTCCAGAACCATACATAGGTGTCTCTGGTGTTCCTCCTATGATTCTGATTACAAAAGGATGTCGTTGATTAATACCACTACGAACCGTCCCATGTACGGCTGGAAGATCGAGTTCATCAGTCCCATGAACATTGTGGGGGAATTCTTCATTCCAAAAGGCATCACCATGTACTCATAGTGACCGTAGCAGCATCTGAAAGCCCTCTTCGGTATATCCCCATCACGCATTCGTAACTTGTGATAGCCTGATCGAAGGTCAACCATCAAGAACCATTATTCCCCTCTTAACTAATCGAAGAGGTCATCGATTCTCAGCAGGGGCTTCTTGTTCTTCACATTCACCTAGTACAGGCGTCGGTAATCCACGAACAGTCTAAAACTCCCGTCAGCCTTCATGAAAAACAAGACCGAGGCCACCCTGTGTGAGACACTGGGTCTCATGAAACCCTTGCTCTGCAAATCTTCCAACTACACCCTGAGGTCACGGAGCTCTATGGGAGCCATCCGATATGCCTATAAAGAAATCGGTGTCGTCCCGGGGTGTAATTCGATGCAGAAGTCAATTTCCTGGCAAGGAGGTAATCCTAGAACATCTTATGGAAAGACCTCCCCATACTCCGCCACCATTGTTGGGAACTGAGATCTCACAAAATCTATTGCTCCGAGGGTAAGGAAAGACAACTCATGAGTGATTGGTTGGACCCTCCTATGAATGAGCCCATTCTAAGGTGCCTGGGTTTTCCTTTCTCCGACAAAGGAAAACATCATTCCATCACAGTGGACACACTGCACTTTTCACCTAAAACAGTCAATCTGGGCATGGAGCGACGATAACCAATCCATACCGAGAATGACGTCGTAAGGCCTCGACGCTACCACTAAGATGTTCCAACCAAAACTCCCACCTCCATGGTTAAGATCACACTATCTAAAATGGTGCATGATCGTCAAGTCTCCTCCCGTAGGTGTCTCCAAGCGTAATGATCGAGTCAACAGTTCTACCGGAATCTCGAGGTTTTGTACAAGGCATGTGGCTATAAGGGAATGACTAGCACATGTGTCTATGAGTATGGGAGATAAGGTATAAAATACACAGATCATACCTCAAATCATCCCCGGAGCCCCTGGGTCATATACCTCGACTGCATGCAGCTGTCCTCGCCCCTGTCCCCATGCTCACTGAGCCTGGTGCGGACCTCCTGCGGGTGGTGGTAGAAGTAAGTCGAAGCGTCTGCCACCACCTACATCTCTCCCTGCTCCTCTGCCACGTCTGCCGCCTGGCGAGTCTGCCTACTGTATTCTCTACCTCTCCCTCGGAGGTCCATCCACAACTTCCCTGTCAGTAGCTCGATGGGTCGGGCAATCTCTAGCGAGATGTCCCCTACCGTCGCATGTGTAGCATCACTTCTCCTTAGGCTGACTGGATCTAGCCTGAGAGCCCTAGACAGTCGATCCACTCTCTTGGGTCCTCCTATGACGTTTCCCATGTCCAGATCCTTGTGCCTGACATCGGCTCCCTACTGACGGGGACGCTGCACCTGTGTGCCTACTGCTGACTGGTGGTGGATGTCTCTGCTCCTCCAAGAAACTCTCAATCACCAAGGATCTCTCGATCACTCTAGTATAAGTGTAAATTCATAGAGGCATGACACTAGCTCAGATGTCACGTCGTAGACCTCTTTCAATGGTCTGAGCACTGATGTACTGATCAATGACCATATCCATCGAGTACCTGGCGATGTTGGTGAACCTCAATGAATAGTCATCTACTGTCATACTACCTTGTTGGAGCTGAAGAAGCTCTGGGATGCGCACAACTCTCAGCGTAACCGGAGAGAACTCCTCCCTAAAGAGTCACTCAAACTCCGTCCATGAAAGAGTCTCCTCATCGTGAGTTTGCGTGGTCAGACTCCACCACCGTCCCACCGAAACCTGATGAAGTCTCTCTCCTAGGATCACCATCACGTCTTCTGGTGTCCTCACAAGATGGAAAACTCTGGTCACTTCCTCAAGCCAGTCCTCAGCCACCTGAGGGTCAGGCTCGCCTCAGAACCTGAGGGGCCTATGTATCTGAAACTCATGGAGCGCGCTGAGCCTGCGCTCCTCACTGGTCGGTATCGTGGGTACCACTGGCTGCTTCACTGGTGGCGGCATAACAGGTGCACCACCTAGTGGAAACGCCTAGGGAACTGGTCCATGTATCAAAGCCTTGTCACTGAGGGGGTCATCCTCGTGATCATGCTGCTGAATCCTAGCGGGTATGCATCGCGGAGGCATCCTGTTAACAGACAACATGTACTATGGTCAATGAGTATATATGGATAGATGACACAAAAGGATGTGGAAAACACAACCCATTCCTATATGATGCATGTACCTTTTATTTCCCCGCAACCAGTGTTTTCGTGAACCGATTCGAAAAGTAGGTTATCAATTTCCCGTTGTATGGATACGTCAGCCACCGCACCAACACTAGGGTCCCTGGCCTGAAATCCGAACCTGAAACACTTAACACTATTTCCCTGACAAAACTCATAGACTCTTGGTCCTAAGGTAGAACCGACCACCTCTTATACCACTCTGTCATGACCCATCCCAGTGGGGCCCACACCATGACTCCCCTATCCCGCCTTCAATAGTCCAAGGGGTGGTGACTAGCACCGAGTATGCATATTACAAACATGGGAGGCCCTGTCTAAGTACTTATATACACGCACACATCTTGAAGCCCACAAAAGATGAAATGTAAAACCACAAAGGAAAAAAGAATGCATACAACTAACCCAACAAACAGAGTATGATGAAAGGTAGAGTACAGTAAAAATAAACTGGGAAAAAAATACAAGCCCACCAAAAAGAAAAAAAACAAGAGTCTGAAAACTGCAAAGTCTAACATGTAAGCACAAAAGGTTCTGGGACTACTGGTCGTAGATGTAGGAAAGTCTTGGCCTGTAGGGAACTCAGAAAGCTCGGTCTTACCCTGATCCGCCCTGGACTCTGTCAAAAGGCTGCTCGTCTGCACAAGACACCAGACGTGCAGGAAAATCCCATGCATGGGTGAGTATAACAATACTCAGTAGAGGTCCCTGAAAACCCCAAAGCAGTAAAAAAAGTAATGGTGTAGTCAGATATGCATAGTATATCTCTACTGAACAAATAGAACAAACCAGATATACACAAAACCCAGACCCATGGTCTAGAGACAAGTCACACAACCGCACACCCCCGTAAGGGATTCTGTTCGAAGATTCCATGATCCAATAGTTCAGGGATAACACACTCCACAAGTCTTAAAAGGTATGATGACTTCCATATGAGAAGTGTTGTTCATTGGGAACCGTCACGATAGATATCTACACTCATTACGGGAGACACACTCATGATTGGGAAAGATCCCGATACACAGATGAGGATCAATGCCAGGGCCATGGCGGATTCCATGACTCATTCAGATTCACTAGTTCGGTGATAAACCAGCTAGGTAGAGGATCAACACTCTGTATAGTTGGTCACATTGATGCCTGACTCTACATGGTTCTGGAATGGATAGAGGATCTCGATCTAGGCCTCTCAGATTTATTCCTAACTATATCACAGAAATTCCTGCTGAAGGGATCACACTCCTGAGTGATAAAATATTATTGACCATCAGGGGAACGAGAAGAAGGGGCACTAACCCAAAAAAAATATGTGCAAGGCATGGTGAACAGGAGGACCATGTCATCTTCCAAAAAGTAATCAGTGTGTAGAAAATACACACACTGTGTGGTCTCACCTCGAGTACTACCCGTGTGCAAAAGCCCGGGTCGTGGAACTGGTCGTGTAGAAAAACTGAGTACACAGTGTGTAGTACGATGTACACTCCATGTCCGAGTGACTGGGGTTGGCCCCGTGTATACTGGCCATTTGCCCGTACACGGTCATCAACCTGTGTAATCCAACCCGTGTAGTCGACACACGGGTGACCCCCGCTGCTGTCCCTGCCTGGCCGTGTGATGGAGTACACAGTCATGTACTCCATCCCGTGTCTATGTACCCCCTAGGTACACGCTGAGTTCGGCGTAGCTGCCTCTTCCATGATGTACACGCCATGGCGTCTGAAGTCGTGTAGCATATTTCGTGTTTGTGTACTACCCAAAGTACAAGCTGAGGTTCAGGGAAAATCCAACACGCCGTGTGACCGGGGTCACACACCGTGTTCTTCTTCTCTGACCTAGAAACCCAAGCCTCCGCCACTAGTATTACATGGCATGTTCTTCGAATGTACAAGATGTGTATTCTGGAAATTTCTAGAAACGACGCTCTTCGTCGGCGCGCCTCCTATGCTGGTCCTATCATTGATCCAACCATATGATCGCCACGAAACCTTCAGGTTTTGGTTTCCCCGACGCCTTGAAGCCGCTTCCGTTGTTTTCGGACCCTTGATCGGCTCTAAAAACGTGTTTTGATCGTCCTGCATGAAGAACGCTCGAAGAACGCTCTTTCTGATCTGGTCTGATTCGTCATGTTCCATCATCGTCGCACCTCCAAAAGGTCTTTGCGGTGTCAAACCTTTGATTTTGGATCGTTGTATCGTAGAACGGATGTGCAAAGATCTATTGTTTGTCACCCCGTGAAGAACGTGAAGAATGCACGAGGGGAGAAGGGGGATGAAATCAAATAAACAAAATTAAGGAACGAACCTCCTCCATCGTTCATCACAGCGTTGATCTGCTCCTGTTAATAGGTTTAAATGGAGAAAAGATCAACATAAATAAAAGAATGGATTAATTCCCCAAAAATAATCCCAATGAAAACCCCTCCTGCAAGAACGTACGAATCCGCATATTAACTTGTTTGTGGTTGATCCACGTTCGTGGTTTAAACTCAAAATGGGGGAAATAAATTGAAATAACAAACCCCTAGCTTTTTAAAGGATCGATTGTTGACGAATGCGTCGCGCTGCCGTTTTCATCGAGATCCATCAACTTCGTTGGCGCATCAATTCACAGCCTCGATCCATCGTCATTCGTCACTGAGGGTTCGATCCAATGCCGCACGGATTCTGCAGAGGTTCACCTCACGTCGCCAACGATGCAAAATTGTTTAACACATTAAAAAGGGAAACAAGTTGGAATTTAATTACATGGAAGAATTAATGATGTTGACTCGCCATTTTGAAGCTATTATGACGCACAATTTAATTTTGGAAATAGTTGCGCCATTGCCGTGCAGCAGCAGATCTTTCCTTAAATGAAATAAAATAAACTTGTTAATTTAATTTATTTTACTTAAAACATCCGAAAATTAACATTTTCCCTTGACCCACATCGGCTGAGGTTAGCATTATTCTTATGTATTGTCGTTGTCTCGGACGCAATGGTGTGCTTAGATTTTTAATCCGGGAATCTGTTTGGGAACTACCACAACCACGCACAAGAACCATCTTACTAAACATAAAAAGTACAAACCACCATTCCGGGCTCACTGGACCTCTGAATGATGTGTCGTCTTCACGCCCGGTCTCAAAATAATTCCATTTAATTTTTAAAACATTTAATCAGAAAATCTAAGACATTAAAATTTACATAAGTCACCAAATATAATTAATATTTAATCATGTAGATGTGATGGGAGTGAGATTTTCTAATGTTAAAATGTTTATAAGTTTGTAGTGTTTTTTCATATAAATTCAATATTAAAATTATTAAAAATAAATAATATGGATTAATTGATATAAAATTGAAGTAATTATACCTTATAACTAATTTAAAATATAAATTATCATTATAATATTTTTAACAAAATGGTAGTTTTTAGTTTTAATTTAGTATTTATCACTACTCATCAAAAAATAAATATTCTATAAAAAATCACGCAATATCTCCCTAGGAAAATTTTGGAATTAAACATTCAAATATGAATTTTATTAATTATACATTTCATTAAAAAAATTTAAGAAATTATTATTAAAAATTTTTCCAAAAGGAGTCAATATCGTCATTTTTAATTTTTTTTTTGAAAACATGTATTTTTATTTAAAATGTTTCTTAATTTATTTATAATATATTAATAATTAAAAAATATGTGTATACAATAAATTTTCATAATTTTGATTTCCCATTTCATTCCTACTATTTCGACAGTTAGGAGATAACTCAGAAATAAAATAATAATATTAATAATATATTATGGTTGTGTAAAACTCGTTCATGCATGTCACACAAGGCATCGAAGAAACTCATTATTACATGTAACATAAGCTATCAAATAATTTTAATTATTTAATAAAACATATTAATTAAATTAATATGTTTCTATATTAACTTATAATATATGGGTTTCATGTCACTTATTCTATGGAATAAAATGTAAATCATTTAGATGTTCAGGGAGTTATATTCTTCCCACATAAAAAGACTAGTATCATAGAAATTTATACTTTATCATTGAAACCAATTCTATGATAATTGAAAATTATTATTTTGAAAAAAACCTACATTAAATGAGTTAAAAATCCATTTATTAATAGAGAAAAATAACTATGAAGGATGTCAATAATAAAAAACTGTTTCTATGTAAAACAACACTTGTGGAATGTAAAGGTATTGACATGGAATAAAAGAAAATTATTAATTCAAGAGTGACTGGGGACATTGAACAGTATAATGTGATTGATAAATAGATATTTATGTTCTACCTAACCATAAATTTTTTATGATTTAAAAGACCATATTATCAATAAGATATGAATTCTAGATGTTAAAATTTTATGTTAATGGTCCATTTTCTCACAGAATAAAAATTATATAAATGCCTAAGAATATAATAAAATTTACATACATGATATATTAATTTTTCATATGTAAAATTTATTCCATTATTCATTCGTATACCAATTTTTAATTAATTAAATAATATTATAAATAAATAACAAAAAATGTATTTTTTTATTCCTGAAGTACTAAAATTTATTTTTATATATCATATGATCGTTAAATGAGTAAAATTTATTTAAAAATTTTCATGAAATATTTTTCAAAACCAATATGATTTTTATAATTTATCTAATACATTAACCTCTAATCCTAGGAAGTAAAAATAATGCTTAATTAATAATATTTATTTTTTTCATATAAATTAGCTAAAAATTCTTTCACATTAAACAAGGTTTTTCATATTCTTCCTGTAGGTGCTACAACCTTATTGTCCCTTAGTCAGTGGTACATGCCCCATGGATTTACATAACGTCATGGGTTATGTCATGGAATATAAGTTATCATTTTCTAAACTATACTAATATAATTATTAAAAAAAATCAAAAATAGATATGATGAAAATCATTGAAATTATGTTATTCATTAATGAACATTATTACTATGGTTTTCATTATAACCTTTTTAAAAATATTCAAATAATATTATTATAAAAATTTAATTAATTATCAAATTTACCCTAATGGATATCAAAATAATTAAACTCAAATATATATAATATAGTTCTCTATTCCCCATATAAAGTTTCAACAAAAAAATATCCAAGAAATACATTTCTCCAAAAAAATCCTTAAATTTGTGTCCTTACTACCACAAAAGATAAAAAAGTTTCATTAAAGCCATTGAACTTATAATGAATCATAACCTCATTAACCTAGGTGAGAATCCATTTCTATTATGAAATTGGATGATCTTTCTAGGTAATATTGAAGTGCTTCAATGAGGTTACATTACTGTGTTTCACATTTCCAATGGAACTATCCATTTGTGATTCCAAGTGTGATTTTGGGAAATGTAATGAATATTCATCTAAATTTTTTAATTTTACATATATAAGAAGCCCAATTTTTTATATAACCTATAAATTAATCATGTGAGTCAGGGAAGGCCGTCAATAAATTGATTGTTAATGTGATAGGGTGACGTTAGATAGTGATGAAAATAGAAATAATGCTCCACATAATACTCTACCCAAAATCAAGTGTCATAAATTCAATGATAATGGCTATTATGCTAACCATTTAAAAAATCTAATGGTTAATAATAATGATCAAATCAAAAACCTATAAATCCTGATACAATGGAAATTATGATGTGATCAATATTTCTAATGAGGTTTGCGATAAAGATTTGATGAAATATATTATTATCATCCATGAAATAAATCATAATTTCTTATTTGGTTAAAAATATCACCACTCTTTTATATCAAAATAATTTTCTATGGTTATCACTATATGTCCTTGAATATTAAAACATGATTTAGCAGTAATAAAACCGAAAGTATATGTTAATCAAGTCCTAGGTATATGATCTTTCATTGGATTATTTTGGTCAATATGGGATTTAGGTAAATATTTTCATTCTTCATACTATAGACTATAATGTTATCTTGCATAAGTGATGGATTTCATTACAAAAATCCCTCATAAATTGGAGAGGAAGGGATGTTACATTTGATATTCTAAACCAACCTATGAACACATATTTTCATGATGAAAAAATTTACTTTAGATGGAAATTACATATATCATATGTGTCATTATTACAATTAAATATAGGAGTATATCTCATTTGGATTGGATTAAACTCAACATCAATTATATGGATATTGTTCCAGAGTTTATTGGTTTCTTTCTGGAAGAAAATCATTGTCTTAAACCAAATCATAAAGATTATTTTTCATTAGAATTCTTACATGGTTTTATCCTTATTTTCGAGTCTCCAAATAAAATATGTCTAATTGATATGAAATAAATGCAAAATATACACCTAGATAATCTTAGGAAGGTACTCATTTGACAAGCGGTTTGTACTGAGGGAAAAAAATTCTTTCCTTTAAGATGAATGATGAATCAATGTGGATCGTTATTGATTATTGAGAATATAAAAATATCAACTATCAAGAACATGTATCTTTTCCCCCATACTGATGCATTGTTTAACAAACAACACAAATCTCATAACCTTTCAAATGTTGATTTTGATTAAGGATATCACCAATTTATTTTGAAGAAGAAGGATGAAACCATTAATGTATACCATACAATGTATGGAGTGTATGAATATATAATGATTCCATTCCATCTTATGAATCCCTATTAGTCTTTTTGGATTTAATTAATTGTATCTTTATAGATTACATTGATTTTATTAGTATTCATTATATAATGTATTATTATTTATTCAAAGTAAAATTAAGGGAATGAATATTATTTGGGAATTATTTTGAATTCACATATGAAAGGGAATATTTATGAAAAATAATCAATGTAATGTTTTTAATTGGAAAATTTCATTCTAGGGTTATATAATATCAGGTATGTGTATATCAATTGACACTTCAAAGAAAGTTGTTTTTGGACATTGGGAAAGACCTAAAAATTGGATTAAGATATGTTGTATTCATGGGATGGATATATATTATCATCAAGTGTGGGTATTTTTTTTATCTATTGAATACAAAAAAATGTTAACTATGAAGGGGACCATGATCTATTCGATTTTTTAATGTGAGTAATTTTTTAAGGAAATGATGATATGACTTCTCAGTGATCTGAAGCCTTCACTACCCAATAGTGGAGAACATTTTTTATTCTATTGGGATGCATCAATTAAAGTATTGGAATGTGTTATAATGTAGAATGGTAATGTCATAACTTATACATCATGAAAATTAAATTTACATTTGAAAAATTACCAAATGCATGATATGGTGCTAGCTACATAAATTTTTGAATAAAATATATGGATAAATTATATCTATTGAAAAATATGTGACATATATGAAGATAATTTATTTAAATAGTAGATTCTCTGAAAAATATCTTGTAATTTTCCTTATAGAATCATTACAGCTGATTAAATATTATGACCATTCAATACAATACCACAATTGGAAAATGAACATGGTGATAGATGATCTGAGTAGAAAAGACCATTATAGATTATCTATGTTGAGTATCATAAAACAATACCGAATATACTATCTGGGAATGTATGGATCATGAAATATTGAATGATGTGGAGTAGTGATATCTTTCTTATATGAGTGCTTAACAAAATTTCCATGCGATGATAAAATAAGAATATAAATTCAATATATATATGAAAAATAATGAGAGAAAGTTTCCTTATATAAACATTGATTATAATGGAATAATATTTTTTGTCACTGTGTATTTATCCAACCTGTATCATATTTTAAAAAGGGGTTTTCAAATTAATCTCATGTATATTCATACCATATTCACTCTCGAAGTGATAAGATATCTAATGTTTCAAAATAGTATTACTTAAAACATGGAATGAATAGGTATATTAAAGAGCATGATTTTCAGTGCATAATATATCTATAATTCAGCGATAAAAAAGAAAATTATAATATAATGTTACAAAAATTACCCATGCTATAATAGAAATGGGAAAACATCACCATCTATTTTTGATCATAATCCCAAAATCATTTAAGGGGAATAATTCAACATTGGTAGTAGTTTGTCACCTTATATATTCAAAAAAATTCATTTCCATTAGTGAAAATTTGTATCTTGACCAACTTACATGGTTATACATTAATTGTATGGATTTCATGGTGTACCACTATTAATTATTTTTGATCAGGATCCATTTATTACCAAGATGATTTGGAGAATTAGCCAGTAGGTTCTACATATAGTGTTACATTTCTTCTTTTAATATATTTCTCTGATATTTGTTTAGTATAAAAGGTATGTTAATAGAATATAAAACATTATGGGGTTTTTCGTTATGGATTTTAATGGTGGTTGGAATAAAAAAATTCCATTGGTGGAATTTTCTTATAAAAATATCATTGACTCCAATATTTGAATGGATCATCAAAATTCCATAAAGGGTTTGAAGAAATTAAATATAATTTGATGGAATGTAGTAGTCTAAAGAATGTTATTGGGATCTAATCAATCTAAGGAATTGGTTGAGAAGGTTAGATCCATTCCACAACACATAAGAGTAGGTCATAGTTGACAAGAGTCTTTTTCTAAAAATCATCTGGGAGATATAGTTTTTGAAGTTTGAAAAAAGATCCAATGAATATATTTCAACTGTATAGTGATGATATTTAAATAAAATGGGTATTATAAAACGTTGGTTTATATGTCCTTTTTAGATTCATGATCAAATAAGAATGGTTTCTAATCGATTGGTTTTTGCACCGAATTTTTATCAACTTCATGATGTGTCCCTTATGTCAGCCATGAAAAAGTACATTATTTAATATACAAAATTATAAAATTCAATATTTATGCCACTATAAAAATATATATCTTATAAATAACAGCTCATTGTGATTCTAGTTTGTATATAAATTTTTTATTAAACAATACCACTCACTAGGTCAATGATTTGTGGTGAAACCACCAGTTTGAGCTAGATATATGAGAACCTAAACATGTGTGGGACTGAATTATACCTGTCTTTTGTTATCATATTCATGAGTTTAAATATAAAATTTAAATTTTTGGGTTCTATACGTTAACATAATGATATTTTTATGAAATATATATCTTTAAATAATATTATTTCATCAACATATTTCAATTCACCCAACAAAGAGTTTAAACAAACAAAAAAGAATTTCAAAAATATTATGTATAAATTATCACATTCATATTGTATTTGTGGATAATTAATAATAGTAACAAAATTATGATTATTATATTTTCTACACATTGATAAAATGGATTCAGAAGAAAAAAATATATTAAAATTAAAAAACTATTTGAAAATAAAAGTCACATTTTTGTAAATTTATAGGCATGATATGTTATTTAAAATAAATAAATTAAGGTGAGAAGTATTTGTGAATGATTTTTATTAAATATCTATGACATATTAAATAAATTTTTTAACATTCATCTAATATTTTGTAGTATTTATAAGATAATTATAAATCATGTTTAATTCTTATATATATATTAAAAATATGTTTTTGTTGCATTTTTCAATCATACAGTGAGATTATTTTATTATATTTATATGTATTGAATTAGATAAAATTAATTATGTATTTAAAATTAGGTGGTAAAGAAATTGTAAAAATTTCCTTTTTTATTTTTTGATAATATGAATAGTAACCTTGATAAAATTTATCATCTTACTCAGGGTTAAAAAGTGTTAATCAAGATTAAAAATAAATAATTAGTCCATAATGTTTCAACATAACTATTTTTTGCAAATTTAATTATACCATTATCGCCAAATTACCTAATATTATTTATTTTATAGAGAGTTTCGAAGAATATTTTTTAGATATTATTTAAATCTAATAATGTTAAAAATTTCACTCTCTTAGTTTTAAATTTCATTTTTGTCTTCAAATAAGTAAAAAAAGTAATGAATTAATTTAAATAATAATTATATTAATAATGAAAATATAATCATTATGGAAATTTATTTATAATTATTAATTATTATATAATTTCCATAAATGTTTAAAAAACATTGAATCAGTATTTATTCAATTAATTGGAAAATAAAATAATTGATTTTGAAAATATTATAATTTTTATACATTGTGTATGTTATAGTATTAAAATAAATTTTTATGTAAACATTATATGTTAGTGTTGTCTTACAATTTTACATTTGAATTACAACTTATTATTTATGATTTTTAAATTTAATTTAATGTGTACTATCAAATTTTTTAGTAATAATATTTTCCCAAAATAATATATTGTAAAATTATTTTAAAATAATTAATTGATTTTGGTAAGATAATATACATATTATATGGGCTATTATATCAACAAAGTTCCATTTATATCTCATTATAACCTTATAAGATACAAATTTCATCTTAGAAATATTGATAACATTGGTATCATAGTTAAAAATGATACAGGTTAATAAAGGGTTAAACAGAATAATAAGGATTTAAATGACAGGAATTTTTTTATAAATAATATTTCTTTAAAATATTATAACTCTATTTAACTGTGTCTTTATATATGGTCCCATATGATGGCATCTATCATGGACTGAATTTCTTAATATTTAATCTTTTGTGAAATTATAAAATTTTCCTTCAACTCAGTTATAAAAGTGAACCTCCTACCTCACATCATTAAAACATATTGATCCATTTATCTCAATAACCTCTATTAATTAACCCTATTATCATCTATGTCCCCATTCAAGTGGTTTTTCCCAAATAACCTTTTGCATGTCCCTTTATAGGTGATCTAATAAAGTCATTTAGTTGAATATTAAACCCCCCTACCCAAGAACTTTCTTATCTAATTTTTTACCTCTACTAATGCTATTGTATTTATATTTAAATAATAAAAAAATTATTATAAATAAACATAAATTTCATTACGATTATTATAATACTATTATACCCTCCATTCATATTAAACACGATATTAATAAATCACCCATGCTTATGTACAGATTACTGTCTCCACATAGTGATAATTTCATTATTAGTCATAATTTTTTATGGGTGGCTATTATGATTGATTTAATGATTAAAACTAATATTTATGATATAATTATAATTATGGGTTTATAATAACACATATAAATACTTATGTATGACCCAAAACCACCATGAATAGTGTAACTCATTTTTTTATCTATAACATTTATGGATGATACTAGGTATGTATATATTGATTAGAATAGATATTTCTATCATTATTAATGTTATGGATATAGAAAAAAGATAAATTTATATGGACCCAAACTGTTAATTGGATTTAATCCTGATAATATAAACCATTAACACTTGAAAATGACAATATCAATATGAAATTATTAAAAAAATAGGTGATGAAATTTGTATAATGGTAAAAATTATATCATTATAATAATAAAAATGAATCTATTAATGAACTGTAATAAATAAAAATATATTATAAATGATGTTATAGTTCTTTTTATAAATTGTTCATATTATGGAATAGGTTTAATGTTCAAAAATAATTGGAAATTGGGATTGTTTATAATTTTGTTTTTATGAAGAAATATTATGATAAACTTATCAGGATTGTCATGAATTTTATTCGTTGTAGTTTATTTAATCAAAATACAAGTTTATATTATGTTTTCATCATCTAATGTACTACAGAATCTGAAAAAATGTTTTAATGAAAATCAACATCATTTCCTATATCAGTTAAAAAATATTTTTCTTCCATATCCAGAAATTATAGAAAAATATTTAACAAAAGTTTTTATAATTATACTATTATTTTTGTAGTAATTTTTCCCTTTTATGACAAGTTAAAATATGGAAGGAAATAAAAAATTATTTCATATTCCAAGATAAGTTCTTTGTAACATCTATATCAAAAGTATGATAGCACGTATTTATTAACTTATGAGGCATGCAATTTAATTCCACCATCATATATATTTTGTTATTTGAATATTCTTCTACAATTTTACAAGAATATTTTAAAGTAAATTATTTTTATCTATATTATAGAATAATTTACAATATTTATTTTTAAAATGGAATTTTTATTTTCCTAATGACTAATTCTTTAGACTTTTTTGTTGTTTCTAGTTAGTGTATTAAAAAATCCATGATGTCACATATTATTTACTAGTGATGAGACCTAAAGATATTACCATTAATAAATATCTTAATGGTTTATATTTATTAAAAAAACATATTTTATATGGGTTATTATATGATTAAATTATAATGTTTTTATCATACACATTTCAATTCCATGGATTATGAAATGATTAAATTTTTATGAAATCCTTTTTTTAATCAGTTTGGATATAATGAATTCTTTTTTATATTAAGGAACACAAATTTAATATTTCCGTTATTTGATTGGTTGGACATATATCTACCTCTATTGAATTGGGTTAAGATATATATCTCTTTTGATAAACATTAGAAAAATTAGGTGTGAACACAATTCAATAAGAGACTATATACACTACGATAGACATTAGATAAAACATCAACTATTTTGATGGTTTGTGTTACTAACCCATTCCACTATGATATCCATGTAAATAATCCTTGAATACTTGGAAAATGTATTATATAATTTTGTGTACGCCATAAAAAATAAATTATTCCTATATTAAGGATTCAGGGTTAACATTATTTGATTCTAGAATGACTCATTTCATATAAAATACAATTATTTATTCCATCACATATGATTACTTTCATAGAAATGAATAGTATAGTTTTCAAATTATAATATCATTTACTTATACCTTTATGTTAATGTTATTCTTAAGTTAACATTGATATCTTACATGTTTACGGTTAATGAAAATCTTAATTCAATATTTTCTTGGGATTCCAATCCCCAATTTATGAATAAAGGTATTATGAATTCCATGTTTTTGAATTGTGCTTGTTATGAAGAAATAAGCATGAAATAATATTGATATTTAATAAATACAAGTTTGTGTTTTTATGTATCCAATGACAATTTACCATTATGATTATGGAATGGATCATTATGTTTTTTTTAAATAGATATATATTATAATGTAATATATATGTATGATATGTTTCAGTCACTATTGGTAAAACAACTCTGAAACAGAGCCATGTTGTAAATTTATATACAAAGTCACAATGAAGTGATATACAAGATTATCCTAGCCTGTATGATGAATTGGAGAAACTAAACATGTTATTTTCATGAACATATATGAAAACAATTGATAATCATTTGGATATAGAAGTATGTGATCATGATAAATGGATTGAAACCAAATAATATTTGTGAAACCAGGTTGACTAATTGGATTACACATTATAGCATCATCCGTATAAGATTATTTGTTTCATTAACCATTAAAAATAGTTGAATATTATAGTTGATTAGTCAAAATAGGTTTAATGAATGATGTATAGTAATAAATGGATAAACTAAAATTTTATCTCATTACTTAAACAATGTTGGTTTCTAGGAATATGGTTAAAGAGTTTGGATAAAATTATTAGACATAAGACCTCAATATATGAACATTGATATATATATGAGTATCATATTCACATTTAAGAAATAATTATCTTAATATTTAGAGATGAATCAATTAGAATCCAATCAGCTTATATAGCTAATTAAAAGTTTACACTTAGTAATGTAATTTCAAATAGTTCTATGTTGAATGGATTTATCATTTACATTTTTTAATTAATACCAAAGATTTCAAACTCAATTTTATAATAAATAATAAATATTCATCAATAATTTTTTTCTTTGAAAATATAAAAAATGCTTCATATAATATTTAATTTTTTTATTTTTTAATGTGGATTTAAAAAATTAAAATATGGCTTTAATCTATTCAAGAAACTATTTCTAGAAGATATTCAAGTAAATGAAATTTATATTCAGTAATATATTTTTATTTGTATAAAAAACTCACCATTTAATAATAATATCCTAAAATTCAAAGAGTATTTTATAGGATTGTAATTAGAGAGTTGAAATATATCATTATATATAAATATTATTATACTGAATAAAAAATAATAATTTATTAGAGTTAATTCATAAGATATCCTTCAAGACATTTTTTATATAGTTTGATTTAATGGGTTTATTATTCCTCTTAATACCATTTATAAATGGAATTTGATTAAATTGGGAAACAAGTTGAATAATCACATTGAAGAGATAATACTAGACATATACTATGACTTTTTTATAGATACAAAAAAAATATGTTTTTTTATTATATTAAATAAACTTCAAGGAAAGACCATTGAGTCTCACTTTAGTGCTATCAAAAATATTTTCACATACCTCAATGTCACATTGTGAATTTTATAACTCAATTATAAGTGGAATAAATTTTATATTGTAATTAAAAAAATGATTATTATTTTCTTATGATATATTAAAAAAATACTAGATCATTTCTTTTTTAGTCATGTCTCTAATTTCCTTATTGATTAAAAATTATAATTAAATTACATTATTGATTATTGATGTTGATGTTATTGATAATATTAGTTTTCTGAATTTATTTTATATATATTATATAAAAAATAGTGGATAGTTTTATTTCAATTAAAACATATCCATATAAAAGAGGAAAAAATAAGATACATAAATATAAATATAGGAATATTATATATTTGTATGCTGCTAACCATATTGATATAAGAAAGAACATCATTTTATATCTATAAAAGAAAGGTAATATTACTCTAGATTTATTTTCAGAAAATTCAATAACATTATATATTTACAAAACCAATGAATCATGATATAATTACATATATTGTATATGATCATTGAAAAAATAATTATTACATTTTATTTTAATTATTTATAACTTTCTTTTAATTAATTTATTTATTTTTTACATACCTTATTAAATTATAATTCCACTAATTACTCTTATAAAAAATAGTTTTACTAATCCACATTATAATTATAGGTTTAAATTGGATTTTATAGTATCTACTTCTATTGTATTTCCCCTTTTATTCTATTATGAATTTATTTAACATATTTTATGTTTTTAGGACGTTTTTTTGTATAAATTTTATTAAATTCTATGGATTAAAAATAAATTATAATAACACTTGTTGAGAAACCCATTTCTCTACCATTCTAATTCTAGATACCCTATAATTTGAAATAAAACTAAGGCTTATTTGACTAGTATTTATTTCATAAATTTTTTTCATGCTTTAAAATATGATATGGTGATTCACATTAATCATTAGATGAAAACAAGATCAGTCTATCTCTAAGGGTGAGGAAGCACTCTATAATAATGCATATGGTTGCATGATTACATCTTTATCTATATTTTACCTAGATCTACAATATCATATTATTATATTTTTTAATGATTATTATAATTAGTGGATAGAATCGAAAAAGTATATATAAATAACTAGCTCAAAATAATTTGTATATAAAATGATTTGTTAGAATATGCTATTCTACCCATTATATTAATGTGACTTTTTTGAATTAATACTTATGAGGATAATATGTAATATATTTTGTAATTAATAGAAGAGGATAATATTTAAATGATATCTTAGTCAAGGTCAATTAAATTTCACAAACCTAAAAAAATATTTTTTGAACATGTTTAAATTATTTAATCTTTTAATTATTCATCTTATTATTAAATATTAATTATTTTCTGAAACTAGAGATTTTGATTAATAGAGACTGAAAAAAATGAAGTAAAATAATTTAATAATATTTTAATTAAAATCAATTATAATGTTATTTTAACATAGTAAATAAAGGACCATGGAACACCTGAAGATGTTATGGGTGAATGTTGGTGTCAAATTTTTATTTTATACTAAAAGAACTTGTCACATATTGGTAGAATCCGGATTAACTGTTCTGATGGGATTGTGTATAAAAAACTATCACAAGATAAAAAGAAAAAAAATAATTGGTTCACCACTAAGGGCGTCATCTAGGGAGTATACACCAATTTTTTACTAGTCATACCAAATTACACTAATCATTACTAGTTGTAGAGTACAACAATTTATCACAATAACTTCATCATAGACACACTTCCTTTACCAGGTCCTACGGATAGCACAATGTTTCCCTTAGATCAATTTTGTTCCCCCCCACCCTTACTCACTTCATTGGAGTGATTCTAAACTCAGTTTATAAAAATGAAGGTCACTTTAATGGGTTGGCAATAAATAATGAATCGTAGAACTATATATTAATAATATATTTATGTTTTTCCCCTCTATATGAATTTCACTTTTCATTGCACATTTGGTTCGCTAATTGTTCCTCTACATACTAACATATTTCCTCTATGAATAGTAATTCACCATGTATATAATGTTTTTCTTCCGCATACTACTCTTTCAACACCATGTATTGTAGTGATTGAATTGCATGGTGCTTTGGTCAGTTTACTGCGAGCCTTCCACTACAAAGTTTCCTTCTCCTCATACTGTGAGGATTCCTCTAATTAATTCCTCTATGATCAGCAACTGAATACTTGATTCACAAAATGCGTCTACATGATGCTTATACTCTACTGGCCCGAATTATCCTCGACAAACTCACTTCTACAAACTGAATTACTTCCTCTATGTACTATTTTCTATGAACTATTCTAGAATTCACTAAATTCCTTTCTGATCTTTTTTTAACTTCATTTAGTTGCTTCGTTCCTAAAAACTGATACTATATTTTTCCAAATTAATCACTACTTTTTAATCTCAAAGCCTCTATATAATGTAGGTATTCATGCACCTTATATATGAAAATAGATCTCTATAATCCTTTTAACTAATATATATAATATCATTGATACATCACCACCTTTATTATGTACTATTCATCTCTTACAAACCATATTCATTATACGGTCCGTGTATGGCCATTCTCTTTAAACGGAAACACAAATCACCACCTTATTTCAAAAAATGACACCATTTGAAAATTTTCAAAAATACACCTCATTTTCATGAAAAACATGCCATCTTATGAACCATTTTCCTTCCATGAACCTCATGCATTCATGCAAACCTCAACTCCATGAACAGTTTCATTTCTGCGTTCCACATACCATTTTACACTATCTGGTTTGCAATTCACCATTCTTCATACCATATTTCTTGATCTGAAAACTATTCATTAAAATCTAATTCCTCCTACCACCTTTTTGGTAGACCATACTTTTCTAAAAACAAACACCTGATTTTGAGGCCCAAAAACATGTAAAGCACTGCGAAACTATGAAACCATAAACCCTTGCTTCATCTTGTACTTGTAAGAATACTAGACATACAAAAACCTTGATCAACTAAAATAGTATTGAAAATAAACACAAAGTAGTATCCATTTATATCAATGTAATAACTTGGTTTTAACCATATACCCCTTTGGGTTTTTTGGAAACCCATAGATAAATTCAACAAAGCACTAGTGAAAAATAGAAAAACAAGAAACAACTCAGAAAACTTTTTAGTCTACTTGATAAATGCACAATGTAGAAAAGACGAGGGGAATAATTAATTGGGAACCTTGGATACCAAACATAGTTTTTATTTCTCCATTCATATTACCCACTATTAAAACTCATTGAATTTCTCATGTTACTCAAAAAAAATTAAATATATAAATTTATATTATCAACCATTATTTAAAAAATTCTCTATTCCATTGAGTTTATCCATTCTCCCCCATTGGAAATAAAACTAGAGAATCAAATTTTCAATTGTAAAATTAAATAAATCTCCACCTATATACTATTTCCCCCATAAACCTGAAACACATTCATAAATAGATAAAAGTTGTTAATAAAACTATTGGTTGGGGAGAAATTGAAACCTCTTCAGGCACTAGGAGGTGGTTTAAAAATGAGGATTAAATGGTGAATCTCAAACACATGGGTTGATAGTGGCTTGGTTAGTATTCCATCCACTTGATCATTAGTTCAAACATGATCCTTGTTAATCAAGCCTTGTTCATCTTTTTCGTTGATGAAGTGATAAATGATTTCAATGTGTATCGTATAAAAATGTCGATCCTGATTATTCCTAAGATCAATTGAACTATTATTATCACAATGAATTATTATTGGTTGTTTCACCTCATCGCCAATATCATTAAATTGTTACTTCATCCATTGTAGCTGAAATAAATCCTTAATATAAGAGATAAACATCAATTCAGTAGTACTGAGAGAAGTGATTTCTTATTTCTTACTCAACCATCCCACAAATTTCATTACAACAAATAATACACCATGAGTTGTGTTATTCTTATCTATAACATCATTTGCCCAATCATGACCAGATAATGATGACAGTTTAGTATGTCTTACTACATCAAATTATTATCATGAATTATTAGTACCATGAATGTACCTGATAATTCTTTTAGCAGCATCAATATGTCCCTCCATTGGATTACATTGAAAGAGGGCCGCTAAGTATTTTGCGAAGACAATATCCGAACCCATTATATTTAATTTTAGTATGATTCCAATGATTATACTATACATGATGGGATCCATTGAATTTCCATTCTCATGTTTTACATGTTTAGTTCCAAATACAATCAGAGTAGGCATTGGTTTGGAGTCATGCATATTGGATTTATTTAGCGAATCTCTTGAAAACTTATCCTATGAAATGAATGTATATTATTCGTTATGAATCACATTCAACCCAAATAAGTATATGAGTTCACCAATGATAGTCATTTTAAATTCAAATATTATTAATTAAAAAATTCATACACCGATCCAAGTCTTCTTCCACCAAATATAGTATCATCTATGTGCAATAGAACTATGATCTATTATTTCTTATAACTAATTAAATAAATATTGTAATCCAGTCATCCTAGTTTTAATTCAAGCCTTTTTGGATATGAATCCAGTGGAGAGTACCATGTCCATGGGGCTTATTTCTAACTATATAGAGACTTCATTAATCTAAAACCCTTAATTTCATCATAACTAAAAATAAACCCCATTTGTTGTTCAATATAGTATTTTTTTCAAGAAAACCATTTTATAATGTTTCATAGACATCCATTTGATAACCATTGCATCCTCGTTTAATTACCATGGCACAAAATAGTCTGATTGAATTTAGGCTATTTGCCCGGGAAAATGTTTCATCAACATCAGTACTTTCTATCTATGAATAGCCTTTTCAAACTAGTTTTTCCTTATTTTTAATCACATTTCCATTATTATCAAATTTTTTTGACAAATCAATTTCATCCCAATCATGTATTTTCCCAAACCTCTCTGTTCCATTCTCATGCGAATTTTTGGTGTTTGAGGTTTTTTTTGAGGTTAATGTGACTTAATCCAGAAACATTGCAAGATTTATAGTGTTGTGAATTATGTTTCTAGTTTTTTTAATAGTTTTATTGGTAGGGTGTCTATCGGTAGGTCATGTCAGTAGGTCCTATCAGTAGATCATATATCGTTAGGTCCTGTTGGTAGGTCATCTGTTTGTTGGTCTTGTCAGTAGGCCATCTTAGTAGGTTGTCCTTTTGTAGGTCATTTTTGGAAGGTCCTTACGGTAGGAAGCTGATTAGTTCGTTGTCTGTCGGTAGGCCATATCGGTAGGTCATGTGTTGACTTGTACAATCAATAAGACCTGGTGTTAGGTCGTCTATCGGATGGTCTGGTTGGTAGGTTCTATAAGTTGGTCATTTTTCAGTAGGTATGATTAGTAGTTCCTTTTTCGGTAGGTCCTTTCATTAGGTCATCTTTCATTAGGAGCTACAGTCCTTCTATAATAGTCATTGGACTATGTTTCCATCTTCATAAAGTTTCTCAAATTTGACATTTTTGTTGATGTAAAAAGAATTTAAAATATTTTTGTGGAATTTAAGTCTGATTCAAGGCTCATAGAACATATCATTAAATCGTTATGGTTTCTATGGTTTTTACATGGTCAAACTGCTTGTGTTATTGAGATCTTGATTTAATAAAAATTCAATAGTTTCAAATTTCATGAGTCTATTATATGATCCTTATATAATGATGTGATTCCCTTAATTCATTTATTCTCCATCATCTTGGTATGAGGTTCCTGAAACCTTTATTTCTTGAGAAGACATGTGACTGTACTATAGCCTTGCATCATTTTCTTCCAGCTAGTGCACCCATATTTTGATACAAGAAGGATGTGTCAATCATCCCTTGATAGAAGGTATGTTTTATCTCTATTTTTGTGGGTTCTATGATACATTTACTCATTTTTATATTTTCCTTATGACTTCATGTGATCTCCAAGTTATTAATGTACCTTTCTTGGGTGTTGGTTGATTCAGTTGTGTCACATCATCCTCTGGTGGATGCAGTCATCGCCAAAGAGTTGATCGTAATTTGTTTTGTTGGTCATTCTCATTCAATGAACATAAAAAACCTTCCACGGTAGGGGATTCAAGGATTATCTATTATAATAAATATTGTCACCGAGTTATCATGTTTTATTCCAATGGATCATAAGGAAATTAACATTATAAAAACATTAACATAATTAATTAATTTGTTGTTTTTTGTATAGTGATGTAATTACCTATGGATTTTATAGATTCTATGATATATATACTTATCTTGTTTAGAATGTAATTCATGATTGAAAATGTTATATAATGTAAAGCCTTTATTAATTATAAATTAAATGGCTAGTGAAAAATTTTCATGTTTAATGACTCCGGTAGTTTTTTTTGTTATTGGTGATAAATAAAATGGATACAGTTATGCATGTTTAATTTAATAGGATAATTCAATATGGAATAATGAACCTGTTGTGAGATAAAGATAATACATTTAAGGGTTCTGAGTTACCCTGTTTATTTTAAATTCCATGATCCTTATTAGTCAGATATGTGAGTGTTCACTGTATGTGATGGTTGAATGCCATGTTTAGGGCCAAGAGCCCAATTACTATGTGGTTTGTTTTCCTGTTCTTGTGTTGTCATGTGAGTGTGGGATGACTGAGCCAGGATAGACATTTTTCTATGTGGGGGTAGGTAGGCAGAGTGGTGGTGGCAGTATTTGATGCAATGAGGGATGATATACATAGATTTATGCATGTGGGTTATAGGGATGACACTAAGGATTGTGGAATTGGTTGAATATGGTCTTACACATTGATATGAAAGTGGTTGTTGTTGAATATGATGTTTTTTTCAACATTATTCTCTCCACTTCTTGAGTCATATGTCTGGGATTACCCTCAATCCAAAAGAGGTTTAGATAAGTGTGGTATTCCATGTGAATTTTGTGTTTAGAATATTGAGGAAGGATGGGCCTACACTATAGCTATAGGTGGAAAAGAATCAATGGGTAGTCCATCTACTCACTGTATTGCGCCACTTGTGTTTGGAGTCCTAGAATGAATTTCATTATTACATGGTATTATGGGAAAGTGATAATGACATTAATAATTGATTTCATAAATGTTTTTAACCCATGGGGTTGGATGTTTGAAGAATGCAATGCCAATGGAATATTTCTGAGAAGTCATGGACTCGATTTGGTTATTCCTAGTGGGCATGGATATTTATTGAAATGGTAATGGTTTTTAATGTAATAAATAATAATCGTTAATGAATGGATAAATAATTTATTAATGTAATGTGTAATGAATAAAATGGATAAAGTAACCGATAATATCTTTTTAAATTGGTGTGTGAATATATCATATCTTTTCATAGCAGTGGCCACCAGGAGACCAAGAGATGTTAGTTGCAGTTGAGTATAAGACTACATTATACCAAGAATGTGGTTGTGAGATATATTATATTGTCTACTTTTTGTGTTCTTATATTCTACTCCATCATTTCGGTTAGAAAAACTAACACCCCGATGATTCAGACCCCTGGGGGTGTTCTCCCAAATATCTTGATGTGAGGATGGATGCTTGACAACCCCTTATGCCCCTACTCCCTTATCTTGGTAATTAATTGTGCCGACAAGAATAATGTTTTTATTTACCAGTGAATGTGTGTAGAGGGCTGTAAGGTCTTGTGATTAATCACACACATATATTCTGGATATAGTTTTCCATGTATTAATATAGGTGCAACATGTATAGCCTACGATGTCTAAGGGAACCTTACTCAGTGTATGAACTATGATGGATTGAGTTATAATACTAGACATATGATACAAATTATTTTAGTTGTGGGGGTTATAAAAACTACTTTCTTACTTTTGTTACATGGATGTTGTGGTTGTGTTGTATGAGGTGCATGTTGTGGTTCTTCACCCATATCTGTATTCAGGTAATCCCATTGGGATTGTGACGCTCAAGACGTGTGATGTTGGGGAAAAGCGAAAACCCAGTGGGGAAGTGGTAATAGGGTACCTATAAAATTAATTATTATATTATATACTATTGTATTATATACAAAGTGAGAGTATCCATAGTGAGGCTGGGAAAATGGAATACCATTTTAGGTGATTAGTTTGTTTCATTGTTTTTCATTGTGCTTTAACATGCCTGATTTACATATTCTTGAGAGGCTCTGAGGATGATCCTTTTAATTATGATTTTATACACATATTACATATATTTATAAGTTTTTAGGTCACCTAGATAAGGTTAGAGATCTAGATGGTGAACACTAGATTAGGGTTGCAGGAGTTGTTTGATGATTGTGGTCACTAAAATTTTACATTCATTTTGTTCTTGCATTTTTCCCATTTAGTTATAGTAGGTTATACATGACATTACATATGTGTAGCAGGGATTTGATTTAATTTGTAGTCTGAAAAGGAGTTGTGTGGTGTATGTCTTATCTATCTCTTTCGTGTTTTTTTCTCTTAGAGGGTAATGTATCCCATCTTTTTGTTTTCTATACCCTATTTCGTAGTCACTAACCTGGGTCTACTGAATGCGGGAATCATGAGTCACTATCATTGTCCTCTCATTTCAGTCCTATGAGGGGTACACTATTATGGGAAGGGGTCATGAAATAATGTTATCAGATCACTAGTAGAGGGATTGGATGTACTATGGTGTTGGAATATGGAGGGTTGTATAGGTTGGTAGGGAAAAATGTAATCTAGTTATATCAATGACAATAAAAATGTGTGACCTACTAAGACAATGTTATTTATGGACCCCATGTGACCTGATTCTTGGAACTTTATGCTTATAGTAGCTACAAAATGAAGTGATACTTTTTTAAGGGTATAGAACTTGGAAAAGATCATGCATCATTCTTCTTTGTGCCTGTGTTCGAAGGGCGTATACCATGGGATACAATGACCTAAAATGAATAAAAGAAAAAAACAAATTTAATTAATTTTTATTCATACATATGCTATGATTATGATATTTAACTATTTATTCATTTTCATGAATTTATCATGGTCAAATTCCTCATCAGGTTCACATATATGTTGTTCCACATGTTATGCTAGTCGATCACCAGAGAATTAAGTTTGAAAATGAAAACACATGGGAGAAGACACCCAATGAGTTTCTGCACATGATTATACAATAGTATGGGGGATCCATTTTAGATGTAGTCAAGGAAGAATGGTTGGAGGAGTTTGAGATATCCTTCAGTTCGATCTGTGCATAGTAATATTTCTGGGTGTCATTGGTTGTGATGATGCTACATAGGGTAGTGCTGTAGTTGTGGTTCATGTTCCTCGAGTATCACAAGGAGTCGAAAATCATGTGGGAGGATATCCAAGACTAGTTCAGAGTGGAGTTTATTTTTTTTGACTACAATAGTGAAATGTTTCTATAAGATTATTACCCTTCCATGGGGGAGAAGCATTTTAAGTGATTTTCAAATCCATTTCAGAACGTTTTATGATATTTTTCGGACCTATTGTGATATGAGGAGGATTGGGTGAGGCATTTTGAGGAGGCATTTTATCTTGGTATCATGAGCCAGGTAACCCTGTTTATGCTGGAGAAGTATATCGAGGTTCTGGCGAGGGATAGAGTCACCGACAGGATTTTATCCAGAAGGAGATCATCATGATAGGGGAGCTGTAATGATTCCTTATTGAATTAGATCTATCAGACATGGTTATATGTTTTTTTGGGATAAATAGTTTACATTCAGCTAGGGGTGGGTCATATCCCTCAGTATCTCATTTCTCCATGGTCATTATCCCTCAGACCTATTCCAAGGGATCATGTGCCTGTTTTTATTTTGTAGGCGAATGTCATCTATAACAGAGTGCATGTCCATATAGAGTGTTCATCATGTGCCGGATTTTATGCTTCAAATTCCATCCTTGAGGAATATTTAGCTATGGTATAAGTAGTAGGTTACACCAGAATTGGATCAAAATATATTATATGGGCAAGTTAGAGAGAAACAATTGAATGTTTCCCATCCTCACATAGCAGAGTGTGACTATTGTGGTTGTCATTAGAATGATCATTGATTCTGAAGAGACAGTCATGGTTAGATTCTGGCATTAGCATTTCCAGCGTCAGGAAATCCAGAGATCGTTAGAGGTACCCTTTTATTATTTTATCATTGGGTGTATTCCTTGTTTGATTAAAGAGGACAAAATCCTTCATATCACCTATGCTTGTCCATTCCATGTGAGTTGATGTTGAGAGGCTTCCAATGCCGTTGGGGTTGAAAATTAATGTTGGCGTTTAAGTTGACTAGTTTGATGTATGTAGAGATTATTTTCTAGTGTATGTTTGCTCCTCTCTTGGGGAGATTTCCTATATTTATGGATATAAAAATATGAAGTCATCCTTAAAAGGTATTAGATGTATTTGATGTAGGCTATAATGGAATTATGGAAGAGGCAGGTGGTTTTATTCGATGATGATGGAGATACAATAATATATGTTGGTGAGTGAGACACTAAATTAGGTTAGAGGCATGTTCTTCCCATATCACCCTTAATAGCAATTCTGAGGCTGAGTACATCATAGATTCCAAATTTGGTGTTTCTCAGGGTGGTAGAAGTGTACATTGATTTCATTTCATAAGAGGTTGTAGCATATCCCGCACAATAAGAGATCGAGTTTGGGATCAAGATAAAACCAAGCATGTATTCTATCTCAATGTATTCATATAGGATGTATCCCTCTGTGTTGATGGAGCTGCATATATTGATCGATTGTATGATACAATGTGTTTTTTCTTGGATGAGTGTGTCACCATTGGGCACAGTAGTATTATTCATTCTGATGGATGATGGGAGTCTACGGCTGTGTATAGATAATAATTTAATGGATTATGTTAATTTTAAAGACCTCAACCATATTCCATGGATATATGATTTATTCAATCAACTTATTTGTGAAACTTGGTTCTTGATGATCAATTTTCACTCATTATTTTATTTGATTAATGTGAAGGATGATGATATCCTGATGACTACTTTTTGTTGTCTTCATTGGAAATAAATGTTTGTTTTTATTTCTCTTGGTGTGATTAATGATCAAATTTTTTTCATGTGGTTTATTAACGATGTTTTCAATGAGTTCATAGATATGATTATACTGGTCTTAATCGAAGAAATCCCTATGTACTCTGCATCTTACGAGAAACACACAGAACATCTGCATGCTAATTTGGGCGCCCTTCGTCGAATGAAGATATTTGGGAAGATGTCGATGTGTTAGTTTTGGGATAGAAATGTTCTTTTATAGGGTCATGTTGAATTCGATAAGAGTGTAGTCATGGATCCATTAAAGATAAAAGAAATTCTGTCTAGGGAATCCCCCAATATAGTTGTATAGATGCAATGTTTTTTGGGAATTATAGGATATTATAGGAGGATTATAGAATATTTCCCTTGAGTTGTGACTCCTCAGATAGTGTTGTCAAAAAAAGGATCAGGTGTTCCGGTGGAATGTTCTCTGGTAGGTAGATTTTGTGTATTCGAAGGATAATTTGTTATGTGCTCAAATTTTTTCTTCTAGTAGAAGGATTTAGGAATTTTTTTATTATGTTTTTCTTATAGGGTGATGTTATTTTTGGATTTAGCATAGATCAATAAATTTATATGGGTCTGAGTAGTTATATCCCCATGGCGTAACTATTCCTCTAATGATCATGAGTTGGAATCAGTGGTGTTTTTCTTGAAATTATGGTGAAATTACTTCATCTAATGGAACATTGTAGTCTTTAATGATCATAAAATCATGAGGTATGAATTCTCCCAACATGACTCAAACATGTGACAATAACAACAGATGGAGTCCATTCAATATTATGACTTCGATATCTAATATTCATATGGTATGTGGAGTTTTGTAGCTAATTCATTGACTAGGAATTCATGTAGAGTTGTGGTGTGTGGTTCAGGTGATTTGTGGAATGTAATTGAAGAACATTCAACATTACATATCGATATGGGAGAAGTATTCGTTAAAGGATGTATTTTTCATAATATGTTAATCATAATGGAATTAATGAACATTATCCATGATACTACTAAATTTTCATAAGAAATTGAACTTTTTTCATACATATAATCTATGAGAATAATATCTACAGTATTCAAGTATATTTTGATTTAATATCATTTTGAAGTTGTTTCACTCTCCAGATATTAATTTTTTTTAAAAAAATTAGTGAACTTGGTTCACTCCACATATCACTCATATTTCTCTCATGATCTACAATTCATAACCCAATGAAATAGAGGGAGATGTAGGTCAAACCTTCCAAAAATTTGAAATCTTATATATGTTTGTGGAATAAGATAATAAATAATTATTTGTATCATAACCCCTAAAAATAAATTGTATTTGTAATTATTTTATTATTACACAACCTGTGTAAAAAAATTGGTTTCATAAATATCATCCCTTTACAAGAATGAACCATGTAATGAAAAATTTTGGATGGTATCCTTGGATTATATCCTGACTAAAGTAATATTATAGTCAAATGATATTTTCAATGATCAATGGAAATATAAAAAACCATTAAAATAATTCTCGAGTAAGATACCCTATCATTTTATTATAATACATATTGAAAAAATTATATTATAAAATGAAATATCATTAAAAAAATATTAATAAACATATAATTCATGTTTCATAGTAAAAATAAGTAATGATAGATATAATATCTATTCATGTAATATAAGATAAAAAACCCGCTATACGTATTTTGGTAATATAGCAAATTTTTATGATAAAAAAACATTCATTTCAATCCATTTTTTATTAAGTAAAAATAAGAAAAAATGAAATGAAAAAATAACAGGAGAATAAAAAATTCTATATTTTTTTAGAAAATGTAGATGAGGAAGAAATGTTTTTTGATCACAGAGTGAAATTATGTTGATTGCCATTATAGACATATTTTTAGTCATTGGAGTATATAATATGAGTAAATTTCATGGTAATCAATTATAATAAGTATATAACACCTTGAGAAGAAAATTCATAAGTTCTCTGAGTTCTAGATCATAAAATTTAAAAATTAGAACTAAATTTTAAACAATCATGATAAATAGGGAAAATTTAACATAAATCCCACTTCAACACGTTTTTTATTGAAACCAATTTAACCTCCTTTATAATAAATTTTAATTTATTATAACTATATTTTAATGTCCGGCTCATACTTATAAAATCATATATGCAACCACTATAACATTTCATTATCCAATTTTATAAATAACAAATTATTAAAATTATTATATTTGAGTGTTGAAATTTTCCTTTATCATTAGTATATTATCATGTATTAATTATTAAAATTGTAAAATTATTTTATTTAAATAATATAAATACATAATATTGGAAATATACCCATTAAAAAACGAAACATCAAACCTATATTCTGGAGGGTTGAGTTCCCAACATCTAATAAGAATAAGGATTTGTAATTATGGCCATATAAATTATTTTTAATCGATATTTACACGATTTACTCTTCAATGAGATCATAAATTTTACCATGGTGATTATTACTATTGAACAAAAACAAAACGATCATACATAAGAAATTTGAAACTAGTGATTAAAAATATAAAATTTATTTTATCTAATATAGTTCAAATATATGAAATAAATTATCTTTAAATTAATTATAAAAAATGCAACCAATATGATTTTCATTAAAAATACATATTTAATTTTTGAATCAGGTGAATCTAGATCAAAATATTTAGTCTTAAAAAAATTTATTACTTATAGAAATTTCCATTACGATGGAAATGACTAATATGTTTCCTAAAAAATTTTATAGTCATCCTCCTAGTTTAGAGATTTATTTTATGAATCAATATTATACCCAAAGCATTTCTAATATCAAATAGTTTTTATAAACTCATTTTTGTTTAACATGAGGAGCCAAAAGAAGAAGTTATTAGAAAATCTGGATAAAGGGTTCATATTCTCGAGGGTCTCACCCTGGGGTTCACTAGTCCAATGTATCTTGACGAATGATGGTTCAATTTGTTGCTTCACTAATTATTGTGAGAATAAGAAGGTCACAATAAAGAAAAATCATCCCCAACCATTAAAATTTTTTTTCAATTTTATACTCAGAGACAAGTATTTATCTAAGGTGGATCGACGATCATGATATTATCATGTAATGGTGAAGAAGTAAGATATTCCTAAGGCATTTTTTGTAAAAGGTATAAGAACTAATTGTTCATAGGGATTCCATTTGGACCCATTAATGCTCCAAAAATCATTACAGGCATGATGAATAGAGTATTTGAAGATTAAATTGATAAATTTTTTGTTGTCTTTATAGAAAATATTTTAATCAACTCCAAAAACATTTATAAATCTTTTATGAATTTGAATACTACCATATAGTAATTTTGAATGAAAAAATGTGTTTGGAGTATAGTTAATGTGGAATCTGCTCAGAGAATATACCATTCCTAGGGAATGATATCACATTGAATAGTATATCTATGGATCCTTATAAATCAGAGGCAATTTAATGATGTTCATTATCAGGCAGTGTGATTGAAATTTATAGTTTCCTTTGATTATATGTGTATTATAATCTATTTTTGGGAAACTTACCACAATTCCCCATCCCCTATGTAACATCCTTCATCTTCCCAATGGGTTTAGATGGAACATAATACATGGCCTTAGGAAATATCCCCATGATGTCGAATGTTGGAATTAAATTCCAATGGCTTCAATAAAACTGGGGGATGATTTCCCATTTTTAAATAACATAACCACAACCCAACATACCATATCCAAAAACACTACATTATGTATGATGAAATAAACACCTCAAATAATGCCAAATGATATAAAAAAGAAATACACTATAGTACCAAGGAAGAGTACTTCCAATATCAAAGTTTAAAGAAGAAAAAAAAATATCAATGAATCTAAGAAAAAAACTCCACATGTCCATAAATTATCAATGTTATAATTATATAATACATTGAAATGTGCCACGATTAATCACTAAAGTAATGAGATACATTCCCTTTAGCCATTTCTCGATAAGCAATACCTGTAAAAGAAAAAATTCCAATGAATGGGTTGAGTAATGAAACTAACTAGGTGTTTATCAAATGACATCCATAATCATGATATTAGGATATAACAAGTTATCAAATTTATATAAATCAATTCAGAACAATTCATATTAAGACATCACATTTCTTTGATAAATAATTTTCATACAAAACTAATTTTTATAGAATATCGTTATTCAAGGAATGTAACAAACCAATTTATTCAACCCATTATCAAATTAATTTAGCATCAACCATTTAATTTCACACAACTAGAACCAAAAACCCACAACCAAAAAATATTGGTGTTACCATTTATGGTGGCACTTCACATCCATAATCTGTCACATTGATGGTGGAACATCATGACAATTATCTATAAAATTAAATTCATTCCTTACAATTAATTTAATATTCAATGCCAACCAAAATTTTCAGAAACATTTAAATAAAACCATAATTTAACTAAAAATTGACTTCCATATTTCTGAACCAAACATCCATTTAAAAACAATCCTTTCAAAATCATCTTACTGATTTTACTATACACAAGAAAACCAAATTTCACAATTTTACAATGATTCACAAAATATTTGTTTCAATCAAATATTAGAAAAAAATTTAACTATCACATTAATGAAAAAAAATTAATTTTAAATCAAATAATCTTATTTATAATATGATGAGCTAAGATTCAATCCACCTACCTACGTAGCAATGTGTGAATGGAATAATGACATGAATTCTTCATTAAAATCAGGATGAATGTCTGAAACCCACTTTAGATCATGTTATCTAAAACAACATAGCCAAATATCTTAATTATTGGAATAAAATATCCTATATCTAACCTAAATAGGGAAGATCTATGAAAACATGAGAGGAAATAAGAAAAAAAATTAAAACAACCATGACTGAAGACACACCCAACATTTCAGCCTTCTATTCACCATTATTCCCCAACAGATCACTCTCGGATCAATGGGGAATTTCCCCACAACTTTTTGAAGGAGGAGAAAGTATGTTGGGGCCAAAATAGTTGAAAATTTGTATTATTTGGGGAAAAACCATCTGAGAAACATTTTTAGGATCTATAAATTTATTGTTCATTATTGGATCACATGGTTTGGAAAACCATGAAAAATACGTGAAAATTACACTTCCTCCAAACACCCTTCACGTTTTTGGATTGCAGATGTAGGCACGCCATGAAACAACCAAATTTTTCATATATTTTACTTAGTATATATAGTAATAAATAAATTCATTTGTTTGGCCCATGAATGCGCCTAACAGTGCACCTACACTGAGACTATAGGTCCTTTGCATTGATTTATGAAGATGTTGCAAATTTTATACTAATAATTCTCAATCCAATCACAAATATATATATATATATAAATTCAAAAAATTTATAAACAATTATGATCAACATCAAAACACGTTACATATTAAAAATACACAATTAATGGGTCACATGCTTGGAATTGGAGAGCATAATTCGACCCAAAAAAAATTCCATCAATTGAATGTCATAAATCAATGCTCTAACAAAATATTTGGTCCCATTTAATCTTCATGAATTCAACCATGACGACATAAAACCATTAGAAAACTGATTTATTTCACAGAAAGGACAATCTCCTACCTATGAAGACTTCATACTTGGAAATGAGCCATTGAGGCATCCAAATCTAGTTCAATGTGATCCATTTGAAGAAAAATATTATGATCCTCATGATACCTTTTCAGTTGGGATACATGTAACGCATTGGGAAATATAATGAACCAAGGTGGAAAATACAACTGATATTCCACCTCATTTACCTATTCATGTTTATTAAAAGGGTATATGTATCAGAGAGATAACATGCCCTTCTTTCCTAAAGGATAATTTTCAAGACTTGAAGAGATTTTCAACAACACCTAATCACTCACCTAGAATGGAAAATATAGTTGACGATGATCCATATATGATTTTTATGACTATGAGTCATCTATATTCTCTTCAAGATCAACTAAATATTCCTTGTTTTCTCTTCAACATTTATTATCCCAACACATGAAGTCTCACATTATTCAATCGATATGAGTGGGAAACCACAACTGTTCCAATATAATTTTTCAAAAGGATCTATATATATCATTCCTAATAACTTTTGATAAATTATATCTCATATAATTTTATCTGATCCTTCCATGAGATACCAAAATACATTACACATTTCCAAAAAATGTCTTCAAATTTTTGTATCATCCATTCGGATTTCCATTAGACTGAGGATGATATTATATTCTTATGGTCCACTGAATCTGATGTATATGTTATAATAATTTAAAGAAATGACATGTAAATTTTATATATCAGTCTGATTCTATCAATAATAGTATTACATGCCACTTTACCAACTCTCAAATATAGATTTTTGGCAAGTCCTCCATTGTATGAGACTCATTAGTATGGATAAAAGGTTCTGAATTTTTCATATGGTCCACTATCACCCATATGGAATCATTTTAATGAACCATCATTGGGATACCAACCCCAAATCAATAATAACCTTATATCATGTTAGGATAGTAATAGGTAATGAATAAAACATACATTTATGTCATTGATGGAATTCCTCATCATTTAGATTTGATAAGAACCATTAAAAAAATTGATTCATTATTATTTTTAGGATTTACCACTAATAATATGCTTTCAATGACTTATAAATATTCTATATTCCATGTTGAACAGACCACCTCAAATAGAGGTAAAAATTAATAATTATATCTTGACAGGCCACAGTTATGACCACCGAATTTCATAACCCCAAAACAGATCTCCGATATGTACTTCATCTCTCAATGATCTCCCCGCCATTGAGTTTTGAACTCATCACTACACCTTCTGAATCTGATTTTTATGTCTCATTAAATTTTTCTTCTTAAAAAGGAAAGTATGAAACTATAAATAAAGATAAAACATCATCATGGTCATAACACTATATGTTTGCATCATGTAGAAATGACATCGAATACCACTTGTTGGAATCTTCTTTTTCCAACAGATAACATGAATTTATTCTTAATTCATATTCCACCAAATTTTCTTTATCTAGTGTATAAATCATTTCATAGTAAATAATTTGAATATATTTTATCCATATTAGTTGCCTGATGTTCAAATAACTTTATGATAAGATGTTTTTCTTTCTTTTATTATACATAAACAATTTAAATTTCTCACCAAAGTGCTAATGATTCCATGTTTTTTAATCATTAAATAGAACATAAAACTCAAAATCACATGTTCGGTAGTTTTTCTTATTTAATTTTAACATATATGAGATATATGTAAAAACATTATCTCTCTTCATGTGAAAAAATTCCCAACCAATATCCCAAAGAATCACAATACCCCATGTACCCTCGTCCTAATTGAAAAATAGATCATGATTGGGGATGATGTATGGTGATATTTAAGATCATAAAATGACATTCAACACTTCTAATTCTTGTGGAAGTACAATTCTTCCTTGTAAATTCATTCATTGGTGATCCTACTAGTGATACCTTATGATCAAATCCTTGATAATAACTATCTATTCAAAGGAAATTATGTATCTCAAAGTCTTTATTTTGGTGGTTTCCCTGGGATTAAAACCACTATCACATATGGATCCATAGAAACGCACCATTTATTGATAAAATATCTGGGGAAATAGACCTCATGTATCCAAAAATAAAAAATTCATTCTTTGGTATACACACATTAATCCCCCAAAAATCCAACACTATTTCTATGTTTTTTCATGCTCATCTTGTGTCCTTGAGTGAACCAATTTGTCATTCCCAAACACCACAACAAAATAGTCGATAAAATTTTTTAATATATTATTAATAAATTACATAATGATTTATAGTGGAGTTTTAATACATAACGTAATTACCACAACCTCACAATGGCCATATCTACTCATAAACAAATGCTTTCAAATATCCCCCTTCCAGACCCATAATTGGTGATGTCCTGATAAAAAATAAATCTTATAGAACTGATAGGATCCTAAAAACATATAATATAGATAATAAATTCATGTAAGAGGATAAAGATTTTGTATTAAGACATGGATAATCTTACAACAGTGAATAGACACTAAATAGTTCTATCCGCCTTTTTGAGGATCCAAATCATTGCATCCCATAGAGACATGTTATGATGAATAAAACCTTTTCCTTCCATTTATTCCAAAATGATATTCAATTCCCTAATATTTACTATCTATATATGATAAAAATTATTAGAATTAGTAATTTTCCATAGGAGGAGGTCATTCCTAAAATCCACTTCCCATTAGATTGAAAAGCCTGAGAAATTTTCAAGATAAACATCTAAAAACATATAATGAATAACTAGATAAATTCTATTCATTATCTCTATAACTAATTGTAAATTCCATGCATCCAAACATGTACGAGATAAATCAAAATTATGGTTCCAAAAATCATGTTTCACCTTACATTACATTCATTTATCAAATAAAGAAATAATTGTCTTCGTACATCGTCTTAGAACTAACCGTTTGGGAATTATAATCAATGATAATATTGGAAAAGTAAACCAATACATACCCATGATTATTTCAAATAAATAAATCTTAATAATAAAGAACTCCCATATCAACTCATGTCAATATAAAATTATAGACAAGCCTCAAGAAAAAATATACCACAATCTCTTTGACCTAGAGGATTTTGAAATTTCATAATAGGATGAATTATGAATAAATTTAAACCTAGATGATTAATAACATGAGAAAAAAAATAAACAAGTGGGATGCACCCATATAAAAAAGCTTAATAACTAAATAATTTAAAAGAATCATACCACCAGTCATCAATGGTGCAGATTTGATCATTCAAAATCGGCTTCTTTGTTTAATTTAATGGATATCTCACTATCATTTGTTCATTATATTGATATCAAAATTTCCCATTATCAAGATTCATGGTATTTCTGGAATCAATATTGATAGCTTGGTTTTTTTGACAATATTCCTTCTACATCTCATTCCCCATCGAATCATACAATGTATATGATACAAGAGAAGTTATTTTAATACACATCCTCGTAGAAAATTGAAATTATTTCTAATGATTTCCCATTTGATTTAACATATGGCATGCTCTAGGTGGTTCGGTAAAATCACACTTCACGAGGTCCCAATACCTAAAATAGAATCATTATGGACTTCTTTTATATTTTAGAGGAAGACTCACTAGTCTATCCGTTTGATTCTGATTTATTCCACTACAATAGATATAGGTGTCCCTATTTTTATGCTACCAACATTACATTTCCCTCCATTTACCATATATATCAACATACCTACTAAACCACTATCTATTGAGATGTCCCATTATTCCACCCTCATTCTATTGTCTGTCTCATCATTATCCATTATATAAATTATGTAAGTATTTAAAGAAATATCTTCCCACATCCAGTATTCATAAATAATTTTCTTCAAGGATTCAATAGAATCATCATATGGTGAAATGTGGAATAAATTATTAAATTATTATACATATTCATTCACTAAAATGTTCTCCAACATGAAGATGAAAAATCTTATAATTCTTGAAAACATTAATGTGGGGGATAGAATATTTTGTTGAATAATTTTTCAAAATCCTCCCATGCATGTCCTTGGTCCAATTTATCATAAATTTAAAAATCTCACCATTGGAAAACAACATCCTCCAACATAAAAATATCTAAATATAATTATAGATATTCTAGTGTGCCAAGGAAATTTATGATTAGATTCTTCCTATTAATAGAAACATTTTCCATCTCTCGTTATGTATCACCCTGAGCTATGGGTGGATTCAATATCAAGAACTGGATGGAATGATACACTTCCATTAGTTCATACCTTTGGATTCCTTTATCCATAGATTGAAATTATTTGACAATACATTGAGCTAGTTGTTGGTTCTCCTACGGTTCTAGTGAAAAAAAATTTTCATCACCTTCATTTTCTTGATTATTTTAAATCCTGTAAGATTTCATTTTTAATAGAAATGAACAAAGACCATATTTCTATCTCTATAGAAACTGATGTATTTCCAATTCATATTTTTGATATCACAAGTATTTAAACATGACTTTAAAAAAATGAAAATATTTCGATTCTTGACCTATATATTGATAAAACCACCATGATATAGAAAATGAAACTATTTTTAAAATATCACTATCATATAGTTATCAAAATCTCAATTATTTAAAAAAAATTAATTAAATTTAAAAAATAATTATTTTTGCACAAAATCATAAATCACTACATAAAATAAAATATGCACTCATTGTGGTTTTCATTTATATAAAATCATTTCATGCTACTCTCATTGTATAAACCAATGGGAATGAGATAAAAAAATTATAAGAGTCCCCAAAACACTTATGTACCCAACTCCCCGGTATCCTGATATTCAATATAAATTTATAAGATGTGCCTTTTTGTACTCTTTATTTCATGTTTTGATGATCCTTCCCATTTATAGAATCCTAACTCATGGACTATTTGAGAATTAATTTTCCAGTTTGAGATCTACAGAACTAATTCCCAAGGACCAAAAATCTAGTAGCACTTGTCCTATAATTAGTTTTGTATTGACCAAGACAAATAAATCCTATAACATCCCACCCCACGTCAATAGATTTAGACGAAGTATAATTTCTAATTGTCATTAGGTGATATCTCCATGATTCCAATATTTAGAAATACATACGAAGGGTTCAATAAAATATTGGGAAAATATTTCATTTTAAAATTACATAACAAGAAGCTAACAAAACATAACCAAATTCACTATATGATGCATGTTAACAGTGTGACACAACTCATATAAAAACATGTGATTTCAAAAACAAACTACACAAGAGTATATAAGAGAAAGACTACCAACATCAAATTAAAATGATGAATACCAAACCACAAATATTAATTAATGCAAGAAACAACATTCATAGCTCCCAACATTCTTCGTTGTCCAACTCCATAATATTTCCAAAAATATAATAATGCATAAGAAAATAAATATGATACTTTCATATTACATGTGTCTCAATAAATGATATATATAGAAGCAACAATGTACCTATGTAGGTGGTGATATATTAATATAAATAGGATTTCCCAAAATGAATTCTCTACTCACTCCACTAAGATAGAACAAGTTATCAAATTCATGTAAAAACATTTTTATAAAACAATTAAACATAGTTCACATTAATGAAACCCATTTCTATGTAAAATAGTTTTTATAACAATAATTTTTATAAAATAAATAAATTTACAAAAAAATAACTCAAAATATTCTCAAATTCATCATCCATAACCCATTACATTTCACACAACAAGACATGCACATAGTAAACCACATTGTCTTGGTTTTAAAGTTGATGGGGGTACATCACATTGTTATCCTGACATAATAATGGTGGTACTTAAAGACCATCATCTATTACATTCAATATAATCCGTAAAATTATATCAAAATTCCATCGAATAGAAAATGTAAAATTCCATTTCAATAAAACCACCCATTTACTGAAATAATGTCTATAAATCCTAAACAAACAACCATTTTAAAATCACCCATTCATAGCACTGTTGCAACATTCACATTCCACTAAAACGCGGAAATTTCACAATTCCGCAAATTTTCACTAAAGATGGTTTACATAAATAATTAATCCAAAATTTCTTAACCAATTATAGGGAAAAATTAATATGAAATAAAAGAATTTGGGTTATAATAATACTATTCAATTGTGAATCCACCATCTTTAAAATCTATAGCCAAATGATGAACAACACGAATTATTACAAAAAAATAGATTCAAATCTCAAAAAACACATAGTAGATCATGTTCCCTAATAAAAATATAACAAAATATCATCATGATTTTTATCCACAATCATAGATCAATACCCAATAGTCAAGAATTGTGAAATTGAAAGAGGGAAGAATAATAAATATAAGGAAAACCACAATGAGCGTAGACTTATTATGAAATACATCATTCAACAAAATTGGATGTGTCCAAAATAACTGTTGGATTAAGAGGGAATGTCTCCACACCCTATGAGAGGAGGAAAAATGATGTTATAGTTGAAATAGAGGAAAAAAGAGCGATTCAGAGGTAAAATTGTGTGAGATCCACTTTTTTATCATCTTAAAATTAACAATTCATAGTTGGATTGAACAGTTTATAAAATCATGCCACAATTGTGTGCCATTGACAGGATAAAAACACTATTCAAATGGTTTTTGTGCACAATTATAAAAACCATACACTAGCCTTGGGGTAACTTCCCAATTCGGGGTGATGCCCAAAGGTACCCCGAACTCGGTTGGTCACAGGACCTCAAGTGAATTTCCCTAAAACCGAAAGGCTACTGATTAGCGGTGAGGGACACTATGAGATAATGGATAAACAATTCCCTTATTGGAATAGTATGCATAATGAACTAAAAAATAGTAAACAAAAGCCGAAGCAGTGATACAATACAAAAAATTAAATAGGGGAATTCTGATAGTAATATAACCATTGCAGCTTATATAAATGTTGAATTTTATATATGATTAATGCTATAATTAAAACAATAAAACCAATGTTCAAAATATTTATAAACTCCAATAGCACCACAAGCTTCATTTGGTCCCATTCTCTCAAGCTCCAACAGTAATAAATTACCTGATGAAAAAGGGCACATTCCATTATATATACTTACAACCATATAATTAGTTTGGGACCAAAAACATAACCCAAACCATGTGGGAGATTAATACCAATAGGCATCCTCTAAATGATCATTGCCTAACTATAAGAGAATAAATAAAGCCATTGAAAAGCTGAACTGAGGAAATAAACTAGGAAGTAATAAAAATAAAATAAACCTTTTGTTTTAAATTACATTCATTTATATTTATTAATCAATCCATTAAATCATGTAAAACATGGGATCTATCCTATGATATATATCCCATGTGTAATAGTGACAAGAATATTTTTAGAATACCATCAAAATAGTCTTGTATGACAGACCCAAAATATGTTCTTTGTCATGGAGGTATAGTCACAAATATTCATCTAATCACAATCAACCCTCTCGGAAAGCTCAAACAATATAACCCCTATAGTATAACATAACAACAGTTCAATAATTTAGGACCCTCTTTGAATGCTCTCGAATTATAACCCCTTTGGTTCAACATAACACTAATAATTTATAAATGACCATAAGGGTAGATCTCATGGACAATACCCCGTTTTCCGAAATAACATAAACAAACTATAATTATCACTTAAAAGCTCTCATAGTTAATGCCATAGGGTCCAACATTCATTTAATAATGAACCTCTAGGTAGCTCTCATGGACTAGCCCCTCTAGTCTATGACCGATCAGTAGATCTCAAAGCCAATACCTCTAGGTCAACATAAAAATAATTTATACAAAAGTAACCCAATATTGAGAATCCCTCGTATTGAAATTCTCGTTGTTCAATCACTCAAAATGTGAATCACATGAATCTCATATAATCAATTTTTCCATCCTTACAACACAATTCATTGAAAAATTTAAGTCTTTATATGAAATCAAGACCAAGCCACCATAATAAATCAGACAAGTGAAACACATCCATAACCCAGGTATAAGACATTATTAATAAGTAATTACCCATTTATCAGTCATCCAACCCTAAATATGTAATAAATACGTTCTATTTAAGAGCATGAAAAACCTTAAACATGGGTATACAACAATTATAGAATATAAAATGAAAATACAATCAATGAATGGCACAGACCACCTACCAGGATGTCATACGATCAACAATCTTGAACATCATCCCTTGAATCTGCCTATAGAGATGTAGATAAAAAAGGTATAAATGATCATCACACGATAACTAACGAGAGAGGAAGAATTAGGAAGAAAGGATCTAGGTAAATATATAATTCACCTATGGGGATCCAACACACTTGGTGATGTCTCAATCAGAGCTCTGATATAGAATCGGTAGGGGTTCAATGATTGTGGTCATCGCATCACTCTCTTATAAGAAACATAAGAAGAAATAGATGGTTATCGATGAGAGACACAATAGCGCACCGATATATCCAATAAAAAGAAAATTACACTGCGTGTTTATTTATTGTACATGTCGTGTAATAGCCTAAACTGGACTTTCTTTAGGGGGTCTTCCAGGTTACCTACATAGTAATCTACTCAGCTGTAACACATTTTGTATGCGGCTATACGTGATACCCTGGTAAATGTCTTATACTCATGAGTTTACTGTGTGTAATTAGAAAATTAGCATTTCTTCTTTTTTCCTTAAAAAAAACCCCAAATAATGACCTATACTTGAAATTAAGATCCGCGTTCTTACAAAATACCCCCCTTAAATCAATTTGTTACTGAATTTACCATCTAAGTGTGGTAAAGAAATAATATCAAACATCTCTGGACACTAAGATCGTACGTCAGCTTCCCTCTCCCATGTAGGGTCTCATACTCACACGTGATGCCGTTACACATTTATATGGGGAATTGACTGGCCACAGATACCCTACGAGTTTCGATCCATAATCTTAATATGGTTCTCTTAAAAAGTTGCATCCAACACCATATCATCCTCCTTGGGGAGGAAAACATGAGGCTACACTAAAAAGTAACGTCGTATCTGAGAAAAATGAAAGACTTAATGCATAACCTAGTACCTCTTTCATTTCTGCAACCAATATGAAACAAGACTAACACTCTCTAAAACCTCAAACAGTCTGATGTATCTTGGTGAAAGATTCAGATCTATCACAATACTCTTATGTCCAATCGTCAGTGTGGCTCATATGAAAACATAATCTCCGACCTCGAACTCCAGTGATCATCTGTGTCGATCGACATTTGTGTTTAGTGAAACTGTGTAGTATGCATATTCTCTGGAATAAAATCCACCTACTCAGTAGTATCTTGGAGAAGACGAGGTCCCAACCTAGCTTCCTCTCCTACCTCCATCCATCATAGGGGTGATCAGCATGTCCTACGGTACAAATCCCCAAAAGGATCCATTTGAATCGTCTCCAAAAAATTATTACTGAAGGAAAACCCCACTATGGGTTTCTTTTTGTCCCATGAGTTCCTGAAATCTAGGATGGTTCCTAGAAGCATGTTCTCCCAAACAAGAATGATTCACTTTTAATTTCCATATGCATGGGGATCGTATGATATAATTAAATGTACATGCCTTCCAAAATCCCTTTGTAGTCCATACCAGAAATGAGATGTAAATTGAGCATTCCCATCTGAAACAAAATAGTCTGGGACCCCATGAAAAATTACAAAATATTGGATTTAAAGCCTTCCATGTTCATCCAAATTGATGTCTCCCGTGATATGAATGAAATTTTTAAACTTCATGAGTCTTTCTTCAACAACTTAAACCATATAATTCCATTGATGTGGCCTCAGTAAACTTTTCACAAAATCCATCATGACGCCAATCCACATCATCTTAGGAATGGGTAACTATAGTAATAGCCATGTTGTTCACTAATTTCTATAGAATATAATTATTCAAGGAATGTAACAAAACAATTTATTCAACCATTTTATCAAATTAATTTGTAATAAACCATTTAAATTCACACAAATGGAACCAAAAACACACTACCACAAAATAATGGTGTTTCCATTGATGGTTTCACTTCACATCCATAATCTGTCACATTGATGGTGGTACGTCCTGACCAATATCTATACAATTAAATTCATTCCCTACAATTAATTTAAAATTCCATGCCAACCAAAATTTTCAAAAACCTTTAAATAAAACCATAATTTAAATAAAAATTACTTCCATATATTGAAACCAACATCCAGTTAAAAATAATCCTTTCAAAATCATCTTACTTCTTTCAATTTCCACAAAAATAACCAATTTTCTCAATTTTACAATCTATCACAAAATATTTGTTTCAATCAATTATTACAAAACAATTTAACTATCACTTTAATGAAAAAAATTTAATTTTAAATCAAATCATCTTAATTATTATATGATTAGATAAGATTAAAGCCACCTACCATTGAAACAATGTGGGAAAGGACTAATGACATGAATTCTTCATTAAAATCAGGATGAATCTCCAAATCCAACTTTAGAACATGTTATCTAAAACAAAAAATCCAAATAGATTCATTATTGGAATAAAATATCCTATATCTAACCTAAATTGGATAGATCTATGAAACCATTATAGGAAATAAGAAAAAAAAATTAAAACAACCATGAATGAAGACTTACCCAGCATTACAGCCTTCTATTCACCATTATTCCCTAATTAATCACTCTCAGATCAATGGGTAATGTCCGCACAACTTTTGGAAGGAGGAGAAACTATGTTAGGGCCAAAATAGTTGAAAATTTGTTGTATTTGGGGTAAAAACAACTGAGGATCATTTCTAGGATCTATAAATTTATCATTCATTATTGGCTCACATGGTTTGTAAAACCATGAAACAAACATGAAAATTCCACTTCCTCCAAAAACCCTTCACATGTTTGGATTGCAGATTTAGGAAGTCCTTGAAATAACAAAATTTTTATTAAATTTTACTTATTATGTATAGTCTTAGGTAGCCGAATAAGTTTTTCCCAATCACGCGCCTAACAGTGCACCTACACTGTAACCATAGTAGTCTTTTACCTTGATTTATGAAGATGTTGAAAATTTTAAAATAATAATTCTCAATCATATCACACAAAAATTTATATATAAAAATTCATAAATTTTCTAAACAATCCTGGAAAAACATCAAAAAATGTAAAATATTAAAAATACACAATAAAAGGGTCACTTACGTGGAATTGGGGAGCAGAATTCTCCCCAAAAACAGAATTTCCAACAATTTAATGTCATAAATAAATTCTCTAACAAAAGATTTGGTCCCATTTAATCTTCATGAATTCATCCATGATGACATAAAACCATTAGAAAATTTATTTATTTCCCAAAAAGGACAATATCCTACCTATGAAGAATTCATACTTTCAAATGAGCAATTGAGGCATCCAAATCTAGAGCAATGTGATCCAGTTGATGAAAAATATCATGATCCGCATGATACCTTTTCAGTTGGGAAACATGAAATTCATTGTGTAATATAATGAACCATGGTGGAAAATACAACTGATATTCCACCTCATTTACCTATTCATGTTTATTAAAAGGGCATATCTATTAGATAGATAACATGCACTTCTTTACCAAATGATAATTATCAAGACATGAAGAGTTTATCAAGAACACCTAATCACTCACCTAGAATAGAAAATATAGTTGACTATGATTCATATATGATTTTTTATGACTATGAGTCAAATATATTCTCTTTAATATCAACTAAATCTTCCTCGTTTTCTCTTGGACATTTCTTATCCCAACCAGTGAAGTCTCACATTATTCAATCGATATGAGTGGGAAGCCACAACTATTACCATAAAATTTTTCAAATTGATTTGTATATATCATTACTAATAACTTTTGTTAAATTATAACTCTAATAATGTTATCTGATCCTTCCATGAGAAACCAAAATCCATTACACATTTCCTAAACATGTATTCAAATTTTTGTATCATCATTTCAGATTTTCCATCAGACTGAGGATGATAATATATTATTATGGTCCACTGAATCTGAATTCTATGCTATAGGAATTTAGTGAAATGAAATGTAAATTTTAGATCTCATTATGATTATTTCAAAACTAGTGTTCTATTACACTTCACCAATTCTCAAATATATATTTTTGACAAGTCCTCCATTGTATGAGACGCATGAATATGGATAAAAGGTACTGAATTTTTGACCTAGTCCACTATCACCCATATTGAATCATTTTTATGAACCATCATTGGGATACCTATCCTAAATCTATAATAACCTTATATCATGTTAGGATAGGAATAGGTAATGAATAAAACATACTTTTATGTCATTGATGGAATTCATCATCATTTAGATTTGATAAGAACCATTAAAAAACTGATTGTCTATTCTTTTCAGGATGTCCCACTAATAATATGCTTTCAATGACTTATACATATTCTATGTTCCATGTTGAACAGACCATCTCAAATAGTGTTAATAATTAATAATAATATCTTGACAGTCCACAGTTATGACCATCAAATTTTATAACCAAAAAATAGATCTCCCATATATACTACATCTCTCAATGATCTCCTTGCCATTGAGTTTTCACCTCATCACTACACCTTTTGAATCTGATGTTTATGCTTCATTAAATTTTTTAACATAAAAAAGGTACATATAAAACTGGAAATAAAGATAAAACATCATCATGATCATAACATTATATGTTTACTTCAGCTAGGACTAACATCGAATACCACTGATTGGAAGATTCTTTTTCCAACAGAGAACATTAATTTCATCTTAATGCATCTTCCAAAAAAATTTCTATATCTACTGTATAAATCAAGTCTTTTTTAATAAAATGAATATATTTTATCACTATTAGTTTCCTCATGTTAAAATAACATTATAATAAAATATGTTTCTTACTTTTATTATCCACAAACACTTTAAATTTCTCACCAAAGTGCTAATGATGCCATGTTTTTTAATCATTGAATAGAACAGAAAACTCAAAATCACAGGTTGGGTAGTTTTTTATATTTAATTTTAACATATATGATATATATGTAACAACATTATCTCTCTTAATGAATAAAAATTCCCAACCAATATCCCAAAGAATCACAATACCCCATGTACCCTCGTCCTAATTCAAAAATAGATCATGATTGGGGATGATGTATGGTGATCTTTAAGATCATACAATGACATTCAACACTTCTGATTCTTGTAGAATTACAATTCTTCCTTGTAAATTCATTCATTAGTGATACTAATAGTGACACATTATGATAAAATCCTTGATAATAACTGTATATTCAAAGGAAATTATGTATCTCAAAGTCTTTATTTTGGTGGTTTCCCTGGGATTAAAACCACTAACACATATGGATCCATAGAAACGCACCATTTATTGATAAAATAGCTGGGTAAATGGACCAAATGTATAAAAAAATAAAAAATTCATTGTTTGGTATACACACATTAATCCCCAAAAATTCCAACACTATTTCAATGTTTTTTCATGCTCATCATGTGTCCTTGAGTGAACCAATATGTCATTCCCAAACACCACAACAAAATAGTCGAGGCTAATTCTTTATATATTATTAATAAATTCCTTAATTATTGATAGTGGATTTGTAATACATAATGGAACAACCAAAACCTCAAAATGACCTTATCTACTCCTGAAAGAAGGCTTTGAAATATCCCCCTTCCAGACCCATAACTGGTGATGTCCTGGTAAAATATAAATTTTATAGAACCGATGGGATCCAAAAAATATATAAAATAGATCCTCAATGAATGTAAGAGGATATAAATTATGTATTAAGATATGGGTTATCTTACAATAATTAATAGTCACTAAATATTTCTATCCTCCTTTTGGAGGAACCAAACCATTGATTCCCATAGAGGCATGTTAAGATGAATAAACCCTTTTACTTCCATGGATTCCAAAAATAAATTCAATTACATAATATTTACTAGTTATATATGATAAAAATTATTCTAATTACTAACTTTCAATAGGAGGAGGTCATTCATAATATCCAATTCCCGTTAGGGTGAAAAGACTGAGAAATTTTCATGATAAACATCTTAAAACTTATCATGAATAACTAGATAAATTCTTTTCATTTTCTCTACAAAAAAATTGTAAATTCCATTCTTCCAAACATGTAAAAGAACAATACAAATTATGGTTCCAAAAATCCGGTTTCACCTTACATTACATTCATTTGTCCAATAAATAAATAATTGATTCCATACATCGTATTAGAACTAACCGTTTGGGAATTATAATGAATGACAAAATTGGAAAAGTAAACCAATCCATACCCATGATTATTAAAAATAAATAAATATTAATAATAACGAACTCCCATAACAACTCATATCCATAATTAATTATATATAATCCTCTAAAAAAATGGACTACAATCTCTTTGACCTAGAGGGGTTTGAAATTTCATAACAGGATGATTCAGTTATACATTTAAAACTAGATGATTAATAACATGAGAAAAAAATAAACATGTGGGATGAACCCAAATAGAAAAATCATAATAATTGAATAATTCAATAGAATCATACCTCTTTTCATCAATGGTCCAGATTTTATCATTCAAAATTAGCTTCAAAGGTCAATTTAATGGATATCTCACTATATTTTGTTCATTATTTTGATGTCAAAATTTTCCATTATCAAGATTTATGGTATTTCGGGAATCAATATTGGTATCTTGGTTTTGTTGACAATATTTCTTATACTTTTCTTGTCCCATCTAATCATGAAATGTCTATGATATAAGAGTTTTTATTTTAATACCCATCCTCTTAGAACAATGAAATTATTTATAATTATTTCTTATTTGATTGAACTTATGGAATGCTCTAGGTGGTTCGGTAAAATCACACTTCACATGGTCCCAATAACTAAAATAGGATCATTATGGACTTCCTCTATGTTTTGTAGGAAGACTCACTAGTCTATCTGTTTGATTATGATTTATCCCACTACAATGAATATAGGTGTCCCTCTTTTTATGCTACCAACATTACATTTTTCACCATTTCCCATATATATCAACGTACTTACTACACCAATATCTATTTAGATGTCCCATTATCCAACCAGAATTCTATTGACCGTCTCATCATAATACATTATATAAATTATGTAAATATTCAATGAAATATCATCCCACATCCACTATTCATAAATAAGTTTCTTCAAGGATTCAATAGCATCATCATATGGTGAAAAGTGGAATAAATTCTTAAAATGTTAAACATAACCATTCACTAAAATTTTCTCCTACTTGAAGAGAAAAAAATCAAATTATTCATGAAATCTTTAATATGGGAGGATCGAATATTTTGTTGAACATTTTTTCAAAATCTTCCCATGCATGTTCGTGGTCCAATTTATCAGAAATTTAAAAATCTCACTATTGGCATACAACATCCTCCAACATAAAAATTTCCAAATATAATTACATATATGCTAGTGAGCCAAGGAAATTTATGATTGGATTCTACCTATCCATGGAAACCGTTTCCATCTCTCGTTATGTATCACCCTGAGCTATGGTAGTATCAAGAACTAGATAAAATGATCCACATCCATTGGTTCATCTGTTTGGATTCATTTATCTATAGATTGACATTATTGGACAATACATTGAACCATTTGTTGGTTCTCCTATGGATCTAGTGAACCCACATTCTCATCACCTTCATTTTCTTGATTATTATAAATCCTGTAAGATTTCATTTTCAATAGAAAAAACCCAAGACCATATTTATATCTCAATAGAAACTATTGTATCAAAAATTCATATTTATGATATCACCACTATTTAATAAAGTATATCAAAAAATAAAAATCCTTCGATTATTGACCTATATATTGATAATACCACCATGATAATGAAAATGAAACTATTTCTAAAATACCACAATCATATAGTTATCAATATCTCAAATTCTAAAACAATTTTAATTAAATTTAAAAAATAATTATTTTTTCACAAAATCATAAATCACTACATTAAATAAAATATGCACTCATAGTGGTTTTCATTTATATAAAATCATTTCATTCTACTCCCATTGGATAAACCCATTGGAATGAGATAAAAAAATTATAAGTGTCCCCAAAACACATATGTACCCAACTACCTGGTATCCTGATTTCAATATAAATTTATAAGATGTGTCCTTTTATGCTCTTTATTTCATGTTTTGATAATCCTTCAAATTTATAGAATCCAAACTCATGGACTATATTAGAATTAATTTTCCACTTTGAGATCAATAGAACTAATTAACAAGGACCAAAAATCTAGTAGCACTTGTCCTACAATTATTTTTGGATTGACCAAGACAAATAAAACCTATAACATCCCAACCCACATCATTGGATTTAGATGATGAATAATTTCTAATTGTCCATAGGTTATATCCACATGATGCCAATATTTAGAAATAAATACGAAGGGTTCAATAAAATAGGGGGAAACTATTTCATTTTAAAATTACACAACAATAACCTAACAAAACATAACCAATATCACTATATGAAGCATGTTACCAGTGCGACACAACTCATATAATACCATCTAATTTCAAAACCAAACTACACTAGAGTATAAATGATCAAGACTACCAATATCAAATTAAAATGATGAATACCAAACAATAAAGATTAATGACTGCAAGAAACAACATTCATAGCCCCCAACAAGCTTCATGGTCCATCTCCACAAAATTTCTAAAAGTATCATAATGCATAAGAAAATAAATATGATACTTTCAAATTACATGTGTCTCAATAAATGTTATATATAGAAGTACCAATGTACCTAAATAGGTGGTGATATATTAATCTAAATATATTTTCCCTAAATGAATTCCCTACACATTCCACTAATATAGAACAAGTTATCAAATTTATGTAAAAACATTTGTATAATGAAATTAAACATAGTTCACATTAATGCAACCCATTCCTTAGTAAAATATTTGTTATAACAATAATTTTTTATAAAAATAATAAATTTAAAAACAAATCATTCAAAAATTTCTCAAATTCATCTTCTATAACCCATTCAATTTCACACAATAAGACACACACATAGTTGACCACATAGGTTTGGTTTTAAATTTGATGGTGGTACATCACATCGTTATCCTGACATAATGATGGTGATACTTGAAGAACATTATTTATCTCATTCAACCAAACCCGTAAAATTAAATACAAATTCCATTGAATAGAATAAGTAAAATTCTATTTCAATAAAACCACCCATTTAGTGAAAACTTGTCTATATATCGGAAACAAAAAACCATTTTAAAATCACCCTTTCATAATATTGTTACAACATTCACATTCCACTAAGACACCAAAATTTCACAATTCCAAAAAATGACACTAAAGATGGTTTACATCAATCATTAAACCAAAATTTAATAACCAATTATAGGGAAAAATTAATTTGAAATCAAAGACTTCAAGTTATAAAAATATGATTAAAGAGTGAATCCACTGTCTTCAAAATCTAGAGCCAAAAGTTGAAAAACACAGATTATTGACAAAAATATATTCAAATCTCAAAACACACACCATAGATTATGTTCCATAACAACAACATAACCAAATATCATCAGGATTTTATTCCACTATCATAGATCAATCCCCAGTAGTCTAGAATTGTGAAACTGAGAGAGGGAAGAATAATAAATCTAAAGAATACCACAATAAACATAGATTTATTATGAAATACAGAATTCAACACAATTGGATGTGTCAAAAATCACTCTTGGATTAATAGGGAAAGTCTCCAAACCCTATAGGAGGAGGCAAAATGATGTTATAGTTGAAATAGACGAAACAAGAGTGATTTAGAGGAAAAATTGTTTGAGATCCACTTTTTTATCGTCTTAAATTTAACAACTCATAGATGGATTGAATAGTTTATAAAATCAGGCCACAATTGTGTTCCATTGACTGGATAAAAACACTATTCAAATGGCTTTTGTGCAAAATTATAAAAATTATACACTAGCCATGTTGTAACATCCCAATTCTGGGTGATGCCCAAAGGTGCCCCAAACTCGGTTGGTCATATGACCTCAAGTGCATTTCCCTAAATTCCAAAGGCTGCCGATTAGTGGTGAGGGACACTGTGTGATAATGGATAAACAATGCCCTTATTGGAATAATATGCATAATGAAATAAAAAATAGTAAACAAAAGAAGAAGCTGTAATACAATAAAAAAATGAAATAGCGGAATACTGATAGTAATATAACCAATGCATCTTATATAAATGATGAATTTCACATGTGTCTAGGAAAGAATTAAAATATGTTATAATGCTGTAATTAAAATAATAAAACCAATGTTTAGAATATTTATAAACTCCAACAGCACCAGAAGCCTCATTTGGTCCCATTCTCTCCAGCTCCAATAGTAATGAATTACCTGGTGAAGAAGGGAACATTCCATTATATATACATACAATCATATAATCATTTTGGGACCAAAAACATGACCCAAAAAAAGTGGGAGATGAATACCAATAGGCAACCTCTAAACGATCTGTGCCTAATTGTAAGAGAATAAATAAATCCATTGAAAATCTGAACTGTTGCAATAAACTAGGAAGTAATCAAAAGAAAATAAACCTTTTTTTAATTACTTTAATTTATATTTATTAATAAATCCATAAAATCATGCAAACCATGTGATCTATCCTGTGATCTATATCCAATGTGTAATAGTAACAAGAATATTTTTAGAATACCTTCAAAATAGTTTTGTATGATAGGCCCTAAAATTGTTATTTGACTTGGAAGAATAGTCACAAACATTCAACTAATCAAAGTCAACCCTCTGGGAAAGCTAAAACAGTATAACCCATCTATTCAAACATATTATCAGTTCAATAATTTAGGACCCTCGGTGAATGCTCTCGATGTCTACCCCCTTTGGTTCCACATAACACTAATCATTTATAAATGACCACCAGGTATCTCTCATGCCCAATACCCCGTTCGCCCACATAACATCAATAAACTATAATGAAAACATAAAATCTCTCATAGTTAATGCCATAGGGTCCAACATTCATTTAATAATGACCCTATAGCTATCTCTCATGGACAAGCCCCTCTGGTATATGACCACTCCGCAGATCTCACAGTCAATACCGCTAGGTCAACATAAAAACAATTCATAGAAAAGTAACCATATAATGGGAATCAATCATAGTGAAATTTTCGTTCTTCAATAATTCAACATGTGAATCTAATGAATCTCATATAATCAATTTCTCCATCATAAAAACACAATTCATTGAAAAAAAGGCAATCCTAATAAGAAATCTATACCAAGCCACCATAATAAATCAAAGAAGGGAAACACATCCATAAACAAGGTATAAGACATTATTAATATTTAATTAATCATTTATCAATCATCCAACCCTAAATATGTAATAAATTGGGTCTATTTCACAGCCGGAAAAACCATAAACATGGGTATACAAAACATTTAGCATATAAAATCCAAATACAATCAATGAATGGCACATGCCAACTACCATGTTGTCGTACGATCAACAATCATGAATTTCATCACCTGAATCTACCTATATTGATGTAGATAAAAAAGGGTATAAATGATCATCACATGATAACTAATGATAGAGGAAGAATTGGGAAGAAAGGATCTAGGGAAATATATAATTCACCTATGGGAAACCAACACACTTGGTGATGTTTCAATCAGAACTCTGATATAGAATCGGTTGGGGTTCAATGTTTGTGGTCGTCTCATCACTCTCCTGTAAGAAACCTTAGAAGAAATAGATGGTTTTGGATGAGGGACACAACATCGCACTGATATATCAAATAAAAATAAAATTACACTGCCTGTTTATTTATAGTACATGTCGTGTACTAGCCTTAACTGGCCCTTGCTTTAGGGAGTCATCCAGGTTACCTACATAGTAATCTACTCAGTTGTAACATATTTAGTATGGTCCTATACGTGATACCTTGTTACGTGTCTTATACTCATGAGTTTACTATGTGTAAATAGAACATTAACATTTCTTCTTTTTTCCTCAAAACATCCCCGAATAATGATCTATACTTGAAATTAAGACTTGCGTTCTTACAAACAACCCCCCTTAAATCAATTTGTCCCCGAATTTCACATCTAATTGTGGTGAAGAGAAAATATCAAACATCTATGGACACTGAGATCATACGTCTGCCTCCATCTCCCATGTAGCTTCTCATACTCACACGTGATGGTGTTACACATTTATATGGGGAATACAATAGCCACAGATACCCTATGAGTTACGTTCGATAATCTGAATATGGTTCTCCTAAAAAGATGCATCTAGCATCATCTCAACCTCCATGGGTAGAAAACATAAGTCTACTCTGATAAGTTACGTTGTAGTAGAGAAAAATGAAATACTTCTTGGATAACCCAGTACATCTGGCATGTCTACAACCGATAGGAAACTAGACCGACTCTCTCCAAATCCTCAAATGGCTGATGTATCTTGGTGAAAGATTCACAGGTATCACAATCCTCTTATGTCCCATCCTCAGTGTGGCTCATTATAAACCCTAATCTCTAACCTCAAACTCCAGTGATCGTCTGTGTCGATCGACATATGTGTTTACTGAAACTGTGTTGTATGCATCCTCTTTGAAATCAACTCCACCTACTCAGTATTTTCTCGGACAAGACGAGGTGACAAACTAGATTCCTCTTCTACCTCCATCCAACATAGGGGTGATCGGCATGTCCTACGGTAAATATCCTTAAAAGGACCATTTGAATCGTCTCCTAAAAACTGTTATTGAAGGAAAACCCCACTATGGCTATGTATCAGTTCCATGAGTTCCTGAAATCTAGGATGCATGCTAGAAGCATGTCCTCCAAAACCAGAATCATGTACATTGAATTTCCATATGCTTGGGGATCATAAGATATAATTAGAATTACATGTCTTCCAAAATCCCATTGTAGTCCATACCAGACATGAGTTGTAAATCGAGCATCCCTATCTGAAACAATATAGTGTGGGACCACATGAAAAATTTCAAAATATTAGATTTAAAGCCTTCCATGTTCATCCAAACTGATTTATTCAATGATCGGAAGGAAATATTTAATCTTCATGTGTCTTTCTTCAAAAACCCAAACCATATAATTCCATTGATGTGACCTTAGTAAACATGTCACAAAATCTCTCGTGATGTCATTCCACTTCCACTTAGGAATGGATAAATATAGTAATAGTCAATTTGGTAACTACTTCTCCACATTCACCTATTGATAGGTGGAACATCTCATAATAAAGTAGCAACATCCCTATTCAAACTAGGCCACCAGAACAAACTGTGTAGATCACGATACAACTTGTTGATACCAGGATGATCTGCCCAAAATGAGGAATGAAAATCACATATTAAATACTCACTAATGTTTGCTGACCCCCATATGCATCCATGGAATTTCATTACCTCATCGTCGCATATGGTCTATCAGGAGTAGGTTACTCACCTGACACACTCTGTTGTAAAACTAGGACGTCATAATATGATAGCTCCCTCATATTCACTTGATCTAGTTGAGTTGAGGTAACCTATATAGATGAATGAAATGTCTACCCAGTCTTTCGTGACCCTCCAAATACATATCATATAACATCTCTATAAGATACCACTCAATTTTTGCCTTCTGAACTACCCATATCTTTGTAATAATTCCCAATACTTCATCCATTGTGTTGCCTTGTCGATGTGTGTAGGCATGATTACTATCAAAATTCATAACGTACTCAATCCATTTCCACTATCTCAAACTCCGATCACAATGAGTAAATATATTCTTGTGGGTTTTGTGTTTAGTGATCACCACAAAATTCTCTCCCTAAATATATTTCCCAATAGTTCAACCCATGAAAAACTACAACCAACATGTGATCGGGTGTCAGATAATTCTTCTCATGTGGCCTCAACTCCCAAGACCCATACATGATGACTCCTTCCCCCAGCATAAGAATTGTTGCAATCCTGGTACCTGATCCATGCCATTAAATTTTGTAACTCATTCCCATCTTTAGAAATATTAGTATCAGTAAAGATGTAAATCTCCATTTCAAATCTTGAAAGGATGAATCAATGGAATCTTTCCAGAAGTACATTCCACCATTCTTAGTGAATCCCTTTAGAGATACTGCTATGAATGAATTGTCTTATATAAAGCTCTTGTAGTAATGAGTAAGCCCCCAAAAACTCGATACCTCAAAGGCATTCATCAGATACTACCAAGAAACTATTTATCTCACATTCAATGGTTCTACTATTACTATTATGTCTAATATAACAAGGCCCAAGAAGTGAATATGGTCCATCCAAAAGTGGAACATTGAGATCTTGGCATATAACTAATTCTCTCTCAATTTACACAATATGATCACAAGATGGGTGGCATGGTCTTGTTGAGTGTGAATGTACACCAAGATATCATCCACAAAGACTACCAAATAATAATCCCAGAAAGGACATAACATTTGTTTCATTAGTTCCATAAAAACTAATGGACTGTTTGTGAGGCCAAATGGCATAACCAAAAACACATATAGACCATTCCTACACTAAAAGGTTGTATGAGGTATATATGAGGGTATAGCATGCAACTGATGGAAACAGTATCTCATGTTAGTCTTCGAGAACACTCATTCTTCTCAAAGGTGATCAATTGGACCATAAATCCTTGGCATGGGAAATCTGTTCTTTACCGCCAACTGGTTTAGCTTCTAATAATCAATGAAAAGTCAATGGGTACTTTATGGCTTCTTCTTAAAAATAACAGGTGAACACCAAGGAGAAGTATTGGGTTGGATGAAACCATTTTCCTTCAACTCCTCCAACTACTTCTTGAGATCCTATGACTCTTTTGTAGGAATCCCAAAAGGAGAAATGGTCACTGGTGCCTCTCTTGGAACAAGATCAATAGTGAAATCAACCTAACTCTCTAGAAGAAATCCTAAAATGATGACTAGAAAGACATATATAAAACCATCTACCACTGGGGGAATCTCCATCTGTTAAGTCCCTCTATCCATCTAGTTATATACTAGAAATATAGGCTATAATTCCTCCAAACCCATGATTCTCAAGTCTGGATCTAGTTACCTGGATATCATATTCTTCCTTGGGTATAAAATACATGCCCTATAGTGACGTGATACTCACCCTAAAATGATAGAATTCTTAAAATTCTAGAAATGAGACCAACCAGTCTATTCTGAGAATGAAATCAAAGCCTGCCAACTCTAATAGATAGAGGTTCCATAAGAAGTGACAACCACCAACATCAAGAGGGATCTCCTTTCACTAACACACACTAGCAGTCCTAATCCACAGTGGAGTGTCTAGTTTCAAAATATCATCTGATGTAATGATACACATCCCTAAGATATCCTCAATGACAATAAATAGAAAACTATACAAATAACCTTTATCAAAAAGGGAAGAATATAAATATGAGGCAAAAATAATCGTACATTTAATCATAGAGGGTCTAAAATATATCGCCTTCTAAAACTTCCCCACTTCAAAAGTCTAACCACTACCATGACCATGTGAGCCTACCAAAATACCCGGAGATGATCCACCATACAATCACTGAAAACCTATAGCCTAACTTTGACATCCATGACCACCTCATCGACCTTAACACCTTAATGAACACCAGTTCCCTAACAGATGAGAAACTGGTGGTCCCACTCCCGAACATAGATTCATAGTAGAAGGCTTGTCACTCGCTTCTGGTGACAAAATCTAAAAAATGATAATGATGAACCATCTTTCTATAACATTGACAATAGACCGGGTCCTATAAGAAATGTTATCTTGTAAGTCCATTATTCCCTCACTAGAATCATACCACAAGGATACCTGAAGAAATATCATGTCAGTCCTCCCTACGATGCATCATACAATCTGTAGTGGGATTACAAACCCTGAATGGTGAACTACCCTAGCTCACTACTCCCAATTCAGTCGGACTATGCATTGTAATCGGTTCCTATTCAACTATAGTTGTCCCCAATGTCAGTGTAAAATATTCATACGTGATTGGGTCACATACATAAAACCATCAAAAAATTTCATATCCAAACATAACTTGTCAGCTCCTAGAATAGTTATAAAGTGTTGAATCTCTACAAAATGAGAAGAGTAATCCATCACGGAAAGAGAATTTGGCCCCAAATTCATGACGTCTTATGCTCAGTCGGCCTTAAATGTCTCGAGTTAGATGTATTCATACAATGTACTCTAAATCTCTTCCTTATAAATATCTTGATGATGTATCGCCTATGAGTTAACATGAAATGATCTGTTGGAGTAATCATGTATCACTTAAATCGCAAGACTCACCATACACTCTAGAGGTATTTTTAGATTCTCAAATATAGAATGCATGACCTCTAAAAAGGACTATGCATTCTATGGTCATCCATCCCAAGAAATAGTTGGTGGATATTTCCCTTAGAAAAATCGTGTCATATCTTTGATAAGAAACGCATGATGTGGTGGTCCCTGGAATGTCTAAATAATCCTCCTAAAGCCTTCACATATCTATGCATCAACACTTGCGTCTGTTTTAACAACTTGTGCTAAGGCATGAACGATGGGAGGATCTACTAGAAGTCCATAATCTACCATATCTAGTGTCTGATCATCACCATGTTCCAGGAGTACTGCCGGGGGATATCATAGTTGCATGACTCTTCAAGGTCAAGAAAAAACCTCAATTGAAGATTAGCAAGGACAAAAAATTATTAGTTAAATAACATAACATTAGAATATCAAATTCATGATTTACAAAAGAGTGTTACCTAGTTTGTACAACCCCATCTTGGTGTGTTACCTAAAGCATTAATATGGGCATGTACCTCCACTATCCTTGTTTTGTATCACCCCATTCACATGGGAAATTCATCATGAGACATGACGTGTATATGAATTTTCCCTCTTGACCTAGTTCTTCTACAAAACATGAACTATACTGTTCTCTCCATGGTACCACTATATAGTGTGTTCACTCTAGACTCAGTGTGTACTGCATATGTTACCTCCACTCATGTTGTTAGTCACATGCCTAAAAACACAGTCGATCGCCACCCAACCTGTAAATGTAAGACCCTTCATGCACCATCTGAATTTCATCCACCAATGTCGTTAGTCACATGGATGTACCCATGGCCCCTAAAACATTACATGAACTTCTAGTATACGGAGTGTTCTACCAAAAATATACTTACCCCATGTATCTTCTCACATAGTCAGTCGAACATTCGAAGACAACACAATGTGTACATATGCTTCACGAAGGCTACTTAGGAATAGTTTTTTTTGTTCACATGAGAAAAACGCATGGTGTGTTTTTATAACAACACATGCCATGTTGTATGGGTTTCCAGATAGTAGCATCAGAAACTTCTACAGAACACGTAAAATCAAATTTCATTCCAAGGATAGAAATATTTTCAACACTTGAGAGTCTGTAAGCCCCAAAAATCAATGTTTGGAATCCTTTATCACATCATAACTTGAAAAGGCTCAATTAATGTTATCACATGATCCCCCAAATCCTGATCCTAGAGGGCCCATAATTCCTCAGGGACCAAATATTGCAGTCCATCCAATAAGAACATTAAATATTCCAATAAACTATAAAAATATCAGGTATTGTATCCTCGCATTATCAAAAAGGCATGATAATATTGAACAACATCTATCACAACTTAATGCAATTGGTAATGCACCCTAAAACGCAAGACAAGAATGCATAACATGTGAACTCTATCAAGTTCCTATATGATGCATGAGATATAATAACCTCATATAATTGGTTAGAAATATAAATAGAACCATAATGATAAAAAATAAAAAAATAGTTTTTCACTCAATGGGGATTTCAAATCAACTATAAAAATTGAAAAAACTAGAAAAATTATAGTATTCGTGGTAACTTGGATTTTCCCAGTACATGGGTTAGCTACTTCTAGGCACAAAATTATACCAACTACCAATTCCATATTATTGTAGTCTATATTCTCTTAATATAATAACAATGTAGAAAATAACCACCTTTTATACCACTTTGTAATAGACTGGTTCTGGGTGCTGCCCAAAGATTCCACAAACCTGATTTTTTACATGTCCTCAAGCACATTTCCCCAAACACCAGAGGCTGAGGATTAGTAGTGAAGGAAACATTGTGATAATGGGGATAATATGCTCTCATTTGAAGAGTATGAAAAGTATAATAATTAATGGGAAACAAAACAAGAGTCATAATACAATAAACAAAAGTAAATAGAAAAATAATGATAGTAATATAACCCCTAGAAATTTTATAAATAATGCCTATCACATGTGAATAAGAATGAAGTCTAACAAGTAAAAATTATGGAATTAAAATTATTAATCCAAATACAAAAAAGTATTAAACATCAATAGCATCAAAAGACTCATCTTGGTCATATGTTCTCCAGCTCCAACATCAATCAAGTATCTGATGATGAAGGGAGCTTGACATTATCTATACCTGCTACCATATAATCTTTTTGGGTCCAAAATCATGACCCAAATATGATTTGAGATGAATCCAAGAAGGAAACCACCAAAATATCTATTCTTAAAAATCATTGAATATATATAGCAGGTAATATGAATAAATGAAACAACAAACTAAGAAGTACTCAAATTTAAACAATTATATAGTTTACAATTACTGTCATTTATATTTAATGTCCAATCCATTGAATCAATTAAACCATGGGATCTAGCATATGATCTATATCCCTTATGTAATAGTAACAACAAAAGTTTCATAAGAATGTCTAGATAATTAATTTAGATCTATTTGAATATTGTGCTTTGTCTTAGAATACTTTTCAAAAAAATTCAACTAATCACAAACAATATTCTAGGAATGATCACACGGTTTAACACATCTGGTCTATCATAAAATATGTTCAATAATTAATTATTCTCTTGGAAATAATTCTTTGTCTAATCCCTTTGGTTCCAAGTAACACAAATAATTTACAAATGACCACCTTCATAGCTCTCATAGCCAATATCCCCTTGGTCCACATATCATCAATAAACTATAATGGCCATGTGGAAACTCTCATATTCAATTCCCTATGGTCCCACATTCATTTACTAATGACACTCTAGGTATCTACCGCAATCTATCCCCTCGGATCTATGACCACATGTCAGATCTCACAGTAAATAACTCTAGGCCAACCTGAAAAAAAAATTCACAAATAAGTGACCCTACTCCAAGAAGCTCTCATAGTAAAATTCTCCCTTGTTAAAAAATTATAATATGAATCACATGCATATCATATAATTAATAATTCCATCATAAAAACATGATTCATGGAAAACAAGGAAATCCTAAAAGGAAATTTAGAATAATGAACCATAATCAGTCAAACATGGGAAATAAACTCATTAGAACGGTATAAAACTACATACATAATTAATTACACTTTTATAAATATACCAAACCACAAAAAAAAATTAGAGCCTAATTACAAACAAAAAAATGGAAAAGATGTTATAATACTCATTTATCATATTCAATCGATTGAAAATCAACAGAAGGCACCAACCACCTACCCTGATGTCATGCGATCAACACTCTAGAACGTCAACTCGTGAATAGGACTGGAATAATGTAGATCAGTACAAAGGATAAAAACTATCATTCGACAATAAATCATGAGAGAGGAATAATTTGGAAGAAAGGATCTTGGGAAATAGAGAACTCACCTCTGGGAATCCTACACACCTAGTGGAATCTCAACCAGAGCTCATATTGAGAATTGATAGGGGTTTAAAGTTTGCAGCCATGTCGTCGCTCTCTTGTATGAATCAGATGAAGAATAAGATGGTTTTGGAGATGAGATGTTACCCCACAATGATATATTTATTAAAAAAGAATATTACACAATGTTTTCATTTAATGTACACATTGTGTACTAGCCTTAAAAGGCCCCCCATTAGGTGGACTTCCATGTCACCTATATGGCCATGTATTCAGCCATTACACGGACTTTAAGAGGATGTAGCCAGTACACAGGTATAGGACTTGTAATCATAAGTACAAATATTTTACATAGGAAATTACCATTTCATTTTTAAAAAACCCAAATTAAAGATCCATACAGGAAATGAATATCAGGTTTCTAACACAAGGTTTATCCTCAATTCCACATTTCACAGTTACATATATATGGATTCATAGTTTAGGCCAAAACATGAACCTAACTATTCACCTACTGAGATCCCATGTATTCCTTTTAATGGGTTATTTATGGTGTTTCGTGATTATAACTAGTTGAAATCAAACCATGTACATCTATAAAATAATGAAAAACATTCCAAAATTTATTCAAACCCTCCCAATTATCAACAAAACACTATAACTAAATAAAGTACATATAATGGGTAACTTAATTCAAACCAAGTGTGATAATCCCAAACTATGTAACCATATAAATAATTCTTGTCTGTATATAATATTTGATGGGAGGAATCATTTAATGAGTTGAATAAGAGGATAATAAATGGAACTATTCCCACATTAATGACTAGTTGGGAAGGATTTCTGATCAACATACATTCATGAAAATATGTCTTTGGTTTTGTACTCATGAAAAAAAGACAGAGTGATAAATTATCCATCATTCCAATTAATGTTTCCTGAGAAAATGTATCCAACACAAGATGTATAATTGAATTTCATGATCATCACATTAATGATTTTGAAAAAATATCTCTATGATGAGAAGTTTTACATATAAATGAACAATAAAAGACTCAACTATATATTAACACGAATTTAATATAATATAAACTAAACAAGGATGATATAGAAGATCAAGGATCATGATTTTTCAACCCATTAATATCCTGGGAATTAAAAAAATGATTCAAATTCTCCGAGTATGAAGTATCCCTAAACTCTATCCATGACGATGATTTTGAAGGAACCACATTTATGAGAAACAAAAAACATAGATATGGAAGTAATAAAAGGATCTTAATCATACCTCTCTCATATAATATCTCAACCATCCATTTTTTCTGTGATCAATGAGGGCTAAAATTATCAGGAGTTATGACATAAAAAGGTATTGATAATTATGAAAATCAAAATTTCTATATATAGAGTTATAATGTTTTGAACCAAGATTTGTTTCCCATAAAAACAAAATATTATGATGGAACATTTAGATGATGAGAATATATCAGCATTAACTATTAATCTATGAATCAATAATATATAATTATATCTGAAGAAACAATTTAGTTGGGATAATATTAATAGGGGGATTATAGAGTGTGTATCTCAATTTTCTGTATTCTAAAATGTTATGGAAGATATAAATAAGACTTTGTGAATGATGTAAAAATTTCCCAAAATAATATATAAAATATAATACCTAACCATGTATTTTTTTCATAGGACCCCCAAGGACATATAATCTAAATAATACAATCTTTCTAGTAGTCGATCACCATTTAAAGTCAATTATTTACATTTAAATCATTGATTATTTAGTTTTTGAATAACACACTAAAATTCACATATAAGAATTGGTAAGACTACATAGAGTTCCAATAAATAGTGTGTTTGATTGATATATACGGTTCACATGTTATTTTGGTGATGAATTCAGAATGTGTTGAATACAAAATAAAGCATTAGCATTGTGTATCACATTATGTATGAAAGATAGTTAATAAAGGCAACACATAATCTGATGGAAATACTCAGATCAATTTAAATGGATTTAAATGGATGTTGGGATTAAAACCTTCCCCATGTACAGTTCTCACAAGTTAACAATTTCCATCTAGTATTCAAATGGAATCTTATATTTCTCTTCAAGGGAAGAGGTGTAATATTATATAATGTTGGGATAAATTTAGGGAGAAGAATATGATGGGACCTGGTCTTATCCAAGATATTACTGATGAGGTTCAACATATTTAATATAATATGAAATCTACACAAATATCAATGAAAATATATACTCATAATCATCCATGTGATCAATAGTATGAGGTCCACGATAAAGAGTTACTTCGTATAACATTATAGAATAATGTTAATATGTTTGGAAATAATAAAAAAATATTCCAATATACATTGGTTCCATTGAGGTCCTTGATCATATTAGTGCATTAGACCATCGACTAGATCGACCACCTAAAATTTCTAAAGTACATGATGTGTTCCATTTATAATTATTTATGAAGTACATACTGAACCCCTCTCATGTAATTAATCTTGAACTTGTACAAATCGATAATGATTGTTCATGTGAGTATTACATGGTGATGATCATTGATCATTGAGAAAAAGTCTTTGAAAATGAGGAAACATACCTGGAAAAAGAGTTATGATAAAACAAAATTATATACGAAGTGACTTCAGAGCTGAATGATAAAATGAAATAGATGTAAATAAATTTATTTTACTATATGAAAAAATAATTCTGAAGGTGAAATTCCGGATGTGGGGGATAATATAATGACTATAACCATTATAATGTTCTTTTTTGAAATTAATAATTTCATGATTAAGTAATGTAGATATAGGAATAATTTCACAAATGCAAATAATTTTAATAGTTACATGTTATGTGAAATTCTAATTAACTTATAGAATTAAAAACAATAGAGTATAGTTGTGTATAGTATTCAGTAATATTAGTAATTTAAGGGATGTGATAATATAACGACCCATAATTTACATACATTTTTATTACTTCATAATTGAAAAACACTTATTACAATATATAACAAAACTATGAAAGGACCGTATGGGTATATTTTCATTAGAAACTCGGAAACATAAACAACTGGTTCATAAATCATCTAAATTGTCTCCCATTTATTTCATCATATCTAGAGTCCCTTTTGGCATATCCTACGTAATACCCTTCCTCTCGACTTGGGGAAATGAAAACATACAAGAGGGTGACCTCAAATGCTCAGTAAGGTTAAACAAAAGAAATATCAATCATAAGAACATAACATTTTGGAAATCTTAACCTACAAAAGAGATCATAATATCATATCATGGGATAAATCATATTAGTGACATGTAATCCTAATAATAATAACCTAAAACATGAAACTTGGTGTAATACACACATGATAATAGAGAATCATTTCTTATTAGTCAAGACTTATTTCCAAAACTACCTTAGCGGACAAAGTCCATTTCTGAACCGAGTTCACTCCTCATTTCAGTCTTGTATCACTGAACTGGTTTAACCTGCCATTCCATCCATGTCTATCTCATGAGATATAAATTTTTACCCAATTCATTTGAGGTAGATATAGGTCCCACACATCTCATAATGATACCATTCTTATCTGTTCCACAAGATCATAAATCATACATCATAGTATAACCCATGTAATAAAAATGGGATTCATAAAAATCACGCCATCATTACATAATCCATATAAGTTAAAAGAACATAATAAAAATAATTCCATCATAACATAATCTAATAAATGTAAAAATAGGGATAGAAACAAAACTCCATATTATCTTATATGGAAAATAATTTTTATAAAACACTTGAACTACATTCTTGAAGAAAATTTCATTTCTACATCATTTTTTTTACCTTTGTTAACATGTCATAAAATTTTAATCTAAAAGAAGTAGGTTAAAAATAAACATGAAAACTTGTAAAGGAAGCTTCATGGAAATAATGTCCTAAAAATACATTCAGGCCGTATATGTTAAAAAAAAATTCTTCTCATACTTTCGTTGGAAAAGTCAAAAAGTACCTTGTACGAAAAAGACAAAAGATTTCTTTCATATCTTTTACTAAAAACTCACCAATGGGTAAAATTGGGTTTAAAGAATTTTAGGTGGATGGAAATAATATTACATATTGAGGAAACATGGATTTGAATGATAAATATTCCCTAGTAAATTCGGAACTATAAACAATCTCATATAAAAATGAGAGTGTGAGATTTTCCCTTACCTTAGGTCTGATTTGCTTCGTAAGTGTCCGAACCTCCTGTATAATGATTTAAATAATGTCATTGACTTACTCCAGAATCATAATCATTGTTATTATATCATATATGGTCATATTATTAGCTTCCTATTGTAATATGTTATTGATACTTGTTATTCGGGTGTTTATTACTTTTTGTTATTAGGCGTTTTTTGTCGAATAACTTCTTATTATTCATTCTAGGTTATAGATACCTCATTTCCAGAATTTTATTAGTGTAATATATATCATATTTATTCATTCAATTCATTTATATAATCATTATGCAATGAATATCATGTAGAACGAGTCGAATGACATCGTGGAGACGATAGTCCGTACGTACGCACGAGCGATGATATCGTTTCCATGATCGTGGAATTGTATTGAAGTGTATTTATATTATTTAAGAATTAATATAACATTAAAATAATCATTTATTATTATTCTTTACACCATTATACCCATCCAAGTTGGTGGTGGTGGAAAACATATTACACCACGGCGTGGAGACGGTATTCCGTACATATGCACACTCGGTGATTTCATTTTCCATAGGATGGATAGAAGGTGAAATAGTTTCGTTTCATATTTATAATAACATATAAGTATATTAGTGATACTGATGTTATTACTTCATAATTAAACAACTAAGTATGAAGAATTAGAAGAATAAATAAAGTTGAAATAATCGGTAACGGACATTACCTCTTCTTTAAAGCGCCCCTTCTTAAACTTCTCTTAGTGAACTAAAAATGGTCTTTTAATAAGACCAGGACCTCTAGGATGTTTCTAGGGAAGTGGAGAAGATAATTTAGTAGGGTTTTTCCGAGCATTAAGGCTCAATGTGGTGTGAGGAGAAGAGGGAGGAGGTTCCCTTTTATAAGGGAGGAGAGGGGAACCTTTGGAAAAAGTGAAAATATTATTTTATTATAAAGTCATATTCAATTTTTAATAGCTCCAAATTGATTTATTTTGGAGATAAGGTGGGTATGGGTATAAATACTCTCATAAAATATAATTTTTACAAGTTTAGGTTACTATTTTAACCTTATCATTTATATTTAGCTTTAAGTTAAATAATTTTACTTATACCATGTCTTCTTTTTTATTAAAATATAAGTTTAATAAACATACTATAACAAGACAAAATAACCCCAAGATGTTTATTAGTAATATATATAACCTTATATAAGTAATTTGGCCGAAACATGGCTTTTTAGGAAGAAAATCACAATTAATAATATAATATGTGTTTTAAAAAATAATTTATGTCAATTTTGACACTATTGGGTAATTGATATTTTTAAAAATCATAACATCATTATTAGTAATAACAAAGTTAATTATATCAATACTAACATTTCATATTATACTATATAATTAGTTTAATTCATAAAAAGTCTCAAATCACATTTATTTGGGTATTTATAACATCAATTATGTTAATATTTCTTTAATAAGGTAATTACTTCACGATCATTGTGTCATAAATAAATTATATTATTTAATGTCTAAAAATTAAAAATAAAATTCCATTATGTAGGAAATATTTTTATCTTTATAATGAATATTTATAGTCTAATTTATCTTATGTATAAACCTATATTAAATTTTTTTTATTAAACATTGATTTTAATTATTTTAACAATTCTTTAAATAAAATAATAATAAATGTCCTAATCAAATCCAAGTGGACCTAAAGGGTAATATTTTATCCCTACGGTTGTTTTTTGTCGAATTAAATTTATCCAATAGAATTATGACATGTGTTAGGATAATAATAATGTCATTTTTACCCTCAATTACCCTATTTACTTTTAACCGTGGTAAATAAAAGTAAAAAGTTACGATTCACCAAAAATTATTTTCATCTCATTGAACCACATTTTACTTACATACATCAACCATGTCTCTAAGATTTTTGAAATTCCATTCCCAAAAGTGGTGAAAATAAATTTTATGTAAATTTGCGAATTCTCCAAGGAGGTGGGTAAAAGATGGTCAAAAGTTCAATAAAATTTTAATATATCTAAAATTATTATAAAATGACTTTAATTAATTACATTGAACTTATATTGGTACTATGTATCAATTTTGACATAAAATAAATTTAAATAAAATAAATAATTATTTAAATAAAAAGTCGGTTTTTTAAATAGTAACCCGATGTTTTTACTATTTATAAAAAATTGAATGTTTTCAGAAAAATACCAAAATATTACCCTAGGATAATTTTGATATTCCGAATCTAAAAATGAAGTCCATTTTGAAAAATAAAATTTATAAAATTTCCAAAATTGGTTATTACTATTCATAAGGGCTTTTTTTAATAATATTTTAATAGAATGTCGTTGTTTAGCGAAACTCGGTATTGAGTCCAATGAAAGCTATCTAGGAAGACCACAATTGCATGTAAATAAAGCCAATATAGTGTTGTGTGTAGTGAAAGATTCCTTTGATGATGTATAAAAACAAAATATTTCTCATAAAATTCTCAGGTGTTACATTCTACCCCCTTAAATTGAATTTCTCCCTCGAAATTCTTCACTTCATAACAAACAGATGAGGATACATCTCCCTCATCATATCCTCAAGCTCCCATGTATCTTCTTCTAATTGGTGGTTCCTCCATTAAACATTCACAAAGAGAGTGGTCTTGTTTCATAGATCTTTTTCACTATGATCCATAATCTCTATCGGATGTTCTTCATAAGAAAGATCTTTCTCCAGTGGTACAACTTCTGAGTTGAGTACATGTGAAGGATCAGGTATGTACGTTCTCATGAGAGATACATGGAACACATCATGAACATGAGAGAGATTCAGTGGAAGCGCCAATCGGTAAGCTACCTTCCCAACACGATCCAGTATTTCGAATGGACTGATATACCTAGGGCTCACCTTTCCCTTCTTTCCAAATCTCATTACTCTATTCCATGGAGATATTCGTAAGAACAATTTATCACCCACTTCAATCAGTAGATATTTTCATCGGTTATCAGTTTAACTTTTTTATCGAATCTGAGCTGCTCTTATGTGTTGTTGAATAGATCAGACCTTTTCTGACATCTCATCAACAAGATCAGGTCCTAAAAGCTTTCATTCCCCAACATCATCCCAGCAAATTAGAGTTCGTCATTTCTTTCCATAGAGATCTTCGTATAGAGCCATCTGAATACTGGAGTGAAATCTATTATTAGATGAAAATTCCACCAATGTTAGGTGTTGATCCCAACCACCTTTTAAATCCATTGGGCAAGCTCTTAACATATCTTCTTGAGTTTGAATTGTTTTCTCAGACTGACCAACTGTCTGAGGATGATAAGAAGTGATGAAACTCAACACTGTATATAGAGTATTCTGAAGATTTCACCAAAACTTTGAGGTAAACCTCAGATCTCGATCAGATATAATTGAAAGTGGTACTCCATGAAATCTTACAACTTCCATTACATATATCATGGAAAGCTGACCAAGAGATAAATCCTCTCTAATAGCAATGAAGTGTTCCGACTTCATAAGACGATCAACTATAACCCAGATAGCATTATTTACTTTGGATGTTTTCGGAAGTCTAGTGACAAAGTCCATAGTGATGTTTTCCCATTTCTGTTCTAGTATGGGTAATTTTTATAACATCCCCTTAGAGTTCTGTCTCTCAACTTTAACTTGATGACAAACCAAGCATCAAGAGAAATATTTAGCAACATCTGTTTTCATGCCATCCCACCAGAAGTACTCTTTCAGTTCCCTATACATCTTTGTGCTTCCAGGATGAATAGATAATTAATAACTATGTGCCTCATCCAGCAGATCCTTCTTTAATTCTGGGATGGGAGGAACACAAACCCGATTCCTAAAACTTATTATCCCATCACAATCAAGGTTGAATTCAGGAACATCTCTCACCTTCTTCTGTAACTCTGCATCTTCTTTCTATGCCTCTTTAATCATCTCATGTATATATGGATGAACATTCATTTGATAAAGATAAGATTTTCCTCCTTCCATTACAATACCAAGATCCATCTTTTGTAAATCAATAAATATTGGATCTTTTTTATCCTTATCATGGATAAGCTATCATGGTCTTGTTGACTTAATGCATCTCCAACCTTGTTTGCTTTCCCAGGGTGGTAATGAATTGAGCAGTCGTAATCCTTAATCAGCTACAACCATATTCATTAGCATATATTCAGCTCCTTTTGTGTGAAAATATACATTAAACTTTTATAATCATTATAGATATCACACCTTTCACCATAAAGATAAATCCTATAAATCTTTAATGCAAAGATTACCGCAGCTAACTCCAAATAAAGAGTTGGGTAATTTTGCTCATGGATTTTCAACAATCCTGCGGCATAAGCTATCACCAAATCATTTTGCATGAGAGGACACTCCAATACCTTCTTGGATGCACCACTGTAGATTAAAAACATTTTTCCACTACAAGGTAATGTGAGCACAGGTGCACTGTATAACCTTCTTTTCAAATCTATGAAATTCTCTTCACATTCCTCCTTCCACACGAACATAACACCTTTTCGATTCAACCTGGTGAGTGGATTAGATAATCGTGAAAAATCATTCACAAAACAATGATAATATCCAGAAATACCAAGAAAACTTTGGATCTCAGTTACTGTTGTTGGTCTCGAACATCTTTCAATAACCTCTGTTTTTTCTGGATCTATAGATATCCCCTATTATGAGATTATGTAACCCAAATATGAAACTGTTTGAAGCCAAAATTCACACTTGGTAAATTTGACATAAAGCTTCTCATTTCTTAGGGTCATCAATACAATTCTCATGTGATCTTCATGTTCTTCCTTTCTCTTTGAATAGAAAAGAATATATTCAATAAAGAATACCACAAACAGATCAAGATAGTCTCTAAAGAAACTATTCATTAGATCCATTAAGATAGCAGAGGCATTAGTATGACCTAATGGCATCACTAAAAATTCATAGTGTCCATACATTGTATGAAAAGTCGTCTTTGGTATATCATCCCTTTTGATATTTAATTGATGATACCCTGAAGGAAGATCAATCTTGGAAAAGTATTGATCTATGTGTAGTTGGTCCAATAAGTCATCAATACATGGGGGAGTATATTTGTTCATGATAGTGATCTTGTTAAGTTCTCAATAATCAATGCCGAGTCTCATTGATCGATCTTTCTTCTTAATAAACAGAACAGGTTCTCCCCAAGGTGACGTACTAGGGCGTATGAATCCCTTAACAAGATTCTCCTGGAGTTCATTCTTTAATTCCTGCAACTCAATTGGGGTTATTCTATAAGGTGTCTTTGAAATAGGCATAACACTCGATATGAGTTCAATTGAAAACTCAAGATCAGGATTTGGTGGAAGACCTGGAAATTGCTCAGGAAATAAATCATCAAAATCTCATACAATTGGCATATTCTTAATCTTGAGTTTCTCACCAACGATTTGAGAAAAATAAACTTCATTTAGTGGTATCAAGACCCATAAGATGGAAGAAATTTCCACTGGAAGGTTATGTTCATCCATGCATCGATAGATGATCGTAGATTGATCTGGAATATCAAATGTGACTTCCCTTATTTGGAAATCGGTATGAGCTCCATAAAAAGAAATCCAATCCATGCCAAGAATAACATCAAATTACACTATTTGAAGTATCACAAGATTTGCAGGAATCACTTTCCCACAAACTTCAATTGGAGAAAAATTATAATCTTTTGATGTGAATGTTGTGCCATTAGGGGTTGTCACATCTAACTCAACGTCTAATTGTTGAGGTAATACGACGATACCCTTAGAAAATTATTCAGAAATAAAAGAGTGGGTGGATCTATAATAAAAAAACATTTTCTACATTAGAGTGGATGGTAAGTGTACCTTTCACCACTTCGCTATCGTACTCCACATCGCTGATAGAAATTGCATGTGACGTTCCTTTGTCTTTAGCATTAAGAGTTTGTTGATGTCGATCATCATAAAAAACCCTTGGATTAGGGCATTTATTTGCATAATGTCCCATTTCCTTGCATTTTTAACATTGAAGTGTAGGAGGTGCACTCTATGTATCCTTTTCGTTGTTCGAATCACTAGACATCTTCTTCCCATCATTACAGCATTCAAATTCCCGATGACCTTCTTTTCCACATTTGAAACATTTAAATGTCCATTTAAGACAACTCTCTCCATGTTTCTTTCCACACATTGAGCATAAGGGAAAAATCATCTTCTTTTCAGGGTGTTCTTTAGATTTTCCTTTGAATTCCATTTTCCTCTTATTATCAAATGAATATGACTGATTGGTTACTCCAATCTTCATCTGAACCATGAGAGCACATTGAACAATTTTCTTGTAGCTACTATAGTACCTTATGTCTAATGCCTGTCGAAGACTTGGTTTTAATCCACTAAAGAATCGATTGATCTTACTCTCTGGTTGGATAATAATCCTGGAAGCGTACCTTGCAAGTCTAGTAAAATATTCATCATAGGTACCAATAGATTCATCATTCTTTTTCTTCAGTTCAAGAAACTCCCTCAATATATTTGTTCTAAGAATACGAGTGAAGTACTTATTGAAAAATAAGTTCTTGAACTCGTCCAATTCCATGGATTCAATTTCATCCCTTTTCCTGGTATTCTTGATAATATTCTACCATTGATAAGCTTCACCTTACAAATGATATAATGCTAAGATGACTTTATTATGCTCAGAACATTGAAGAACTGAAAATAACTTTTCAATAGTACTGATCCATTGTTCATAAACTAATAGATCAGTAGACCCACTGAATGAAGGTGGACACTGCCTCATGAAGGATTCAATAGAATGTTGCTCATTCCTTTTATCATTTGGATGTCCTGTATGATTCATAGCATGAGAAAGTTGTTTGAGAATGGCTATAATATTTTTCATTCCAGCTCCCATAACGTTGGGTCGCTCTGGGGGACAATCATTTAATTGCCCGTCACATTCCACATTAAAACGGTTCCTTTGGGTTCCAGCCATTGACTAAAACCAAGAAGAATAGTGTGATCAACAATAATTATAATAGGAAAACCACATAATCAAGAATAAAATTTTACACTTAAGGTCTTATCATAGGTTGTTCATGGCCATTTCTAAAACACAATGATTTTGTCCTATGATTAGAATTATCTTTGGGGTTCTTACTAAGGCTTTCACATCCTATTTTCCAAAGGTTTACTATACCTTTCCTCTGATACCAACTATAATGACCCATATTTTACATACATTGTTATTACTTCATAATTGAATCACAATTATTACAACATATAACAAAACCATTAAAGGACCATATTGGTATACTGTCTTTAGAAACTGGGAAATATAAACATCTGGTTCATAAATCATCTACATTGTCTCTCATTTATTTCATCATATCTAGAGTCCCTTTTGGTATATCCTACTTAATACCCTTCTTCATGACCTGGGGAAAAGAAAACATACAAAAGGGTGAGCACAAATTCTCATTAAGGGTAAACAAAAGAAATATCAATCATAATAACATATCATTTTGGAAATCTTAACCTGCAGAATAGATCATAATATCATATCATGGGATAAATCATAGTAGTTAAATGTAATCCCAATAATCATAACATAAAACATGAAACATTGGGGAATACTCACATAATCAGATAAAATCATTTCTTAGTAGTCCAGACTCATTTCCAAGACTATCTTAGCAGACAAAGTCCATTTCTGAACCGGGTTCACCCCTCTTTTCAGTCCTGTATCACTGAACCAGTTTAACTATCCATTCCAGCCATGTCTATCTCATGAGATATAAATATTGAACCAATTCATTGGAGGGAGATATAGGTCCCACCCATCTCATAATGATACCATTCTTATGTGTGCCACAAGATCATAAATCATACATCATATCATAACCCTTGTAATAAAAATTGTATTCATAAACATCACTCCATCATTACATAATCCATATAAGATAAAAGGACATCATAAAAACAATTCCATCATAACATAATCAAATCAATGTAAAAATAGTGATATAAATATAACTCTATATTATCTTAGAAGAAAAATAATTTTGATAAAACACTTGAACTTCATTCTTGAGGAAAACATCCTTTCTACTTCAGAAATATTTTTCCTTCCTTAACATGTCATAAAATGATAAACTAAATGAAGTGGATTAAAAATAAACATGAAAAATTGTAAAGGAGGCTTCATGGAAATAATGTTCTAAAAATCCATTCAGGCCATATAAGATAAAAAACATTCTTCTCGTACATTGGATGGAAAAGTCAAAAAGTACCTTGTACGAAAAACAACAAAACATTCCCTTCATATCTTTTACTAAAAAATAACCAATGGGTAAAATTGGATTTAAAAAATTGTAGGTGGAAGGAAGTTATATTAAATATTGAGTAAACATGGATGTGTATGATAAATATTCCCCAGTAAATTCGGAACTATAAACAATCTCGGATAAAAATGAGATTGCAATATTATCCCTTACCTTAGGTCTGATTTTTTTTAGTAAGTATCTGAAACTCCTATATAATTATTTAAATAATGTAATTCACTTATTCCAGTATCATACTCATTGTTATGATATCATATATGGTCGTATTCTTAGCTTCTTATTAGTAATATTTCATTGCCACTTCTTATTTGGGTGTTTATTACTTTTTGTTCTTATCCGTGTTTTGTCGAATAAATTGTTATTCTTATTTTTAGGATATAGATACCTCATTTAAAGAATAGTATTACTGTAATATATGTCATATTTTTTCATTCAACTCATTTATATAATCATTATGCAATGAAGATCATGTAGAACGAGTCGCATCACATCGTGGCGACGGTAGGTCGTACGTACGCACGAGCGATGATATCATTCCCATGATCGTGGAATTTTATTGAAGTGTATGTATACTAATTCAGAATCAATATCACTTAATAATAATCATTTTTACTAATTCTTTACACCATTATACCCATCCAGGTAAGGTGGTGGTGGAAACCATATTACACCACGACGTGGAGACGATATTCCGTACGTACGCACGCGCAGTGATTTCGTTTTCTGTAGGATGAATAGAAGATGAAATAGTGTTTTTTCATATTTATAATAAAAAATCAGTATATTAATGATACTTATTTTATTACTTAATAATTAAACAACTAAGGAAGAAGAATTAGAATTAGAAATAAAGTTGAAAGAATCGGTAACAGACATTACCTCTTCTTTGAAGTGCCTCTTCTTAACCTCTTATTGAGGAACTAAAAATGGTCTTTTAAGAAGACCAAGACCACTAGGTTGTTTCTAGGGAAGTGTAGAAGAGAATTTTTCAGGGGTTGGCCGAGAATTAATGCTCAATGTGGTGTGAGGACGAGATGTAGGAGGTTCCCTTTTATAAGGGAGGAGATGGACACCTTTGGGAAAACTAAAAATATTATTTTATTATAAAGTCATATTCGGTTTTTAATAGCTAAATATCAATTTATTTCGAATCTAAGGTGGGTATGGGTAGAAATCCTCTCATTCAATATAATTTTGAAATGTTTATGTTACTATTTTAACCTTATCATTTAGATTTAACATTAAGTTAAATAATTTTACATTTACCGTGTCTTCTAGTTTTCTTACACTATAAGGTTAATAAACTTACTATAACAAGCCAAAAGAACCCCAAGTTGTTTATTATTAATATAGATAATCTTATCTATGTCATTTGTCCGAACCTTAGATTTTTAGGAATAAAATAACAATTAATAATTTAATATTTGTTTTCAAAAATATTTTATGTCCATTTTCACAATATTTGGTAGTTGATTTTTGGGGAAATCATAACCGCATTATTAGTTCTATAATGGTTACTTAAATCAATACTAACATGTCATATTAACCTATAAAATTAGTTTTATTCATTAAACGTCTCAAATAACATTTATTTGGGTATTTATAACATCAATTATGTTAATATATCCTTAATATGGTAATTACTACATCATCATTGTGTCATAAATAAATTAAATTATTTAACGTTTAAAAATTATAAATAATACTCAATTATTTATTAAATAATTTTTTCTTTCTAATGAATATTTATATTCTACTTTATCTTATGTATAACCCTATATTAAAAATGTTTTAGTTATCAATCATTGATTTTAACTATTTTAACTATTCTTTAAATAAAATAATAATAAATGTCCCAATATAATCCAAGTGGTACTAAAGGGTAATTTTTTTTCCCAATGGTAATTTTTGGTCGAATTAAACTTATCCAATAGAATTAGGACCTGTGTTAGGGTAATAATAATATCATTTTACCCTTAATTACCCTATATAATTTTAAATGTGGTAAATAAAAGTAAAAAGATACTATTCACCAAAAAAAATTCATCTCATTGAACCAAATTTTACTTACTAACATCAACCGTGTCTCTAAGATTTTTGAAATTCCATTCACAAAAATGATAATGTTATGTTTTATGTAAATTTGCAAATTCTCATAGGAGGTGGGTAAAAGACGGTCAAAAATTCAATAAAATTTTTATATATCTAAAATTATTATAAAATGACTCCAATGAATTACATTGAACATATATATGTATTATGTATCAATTTTTCCTAAAATAATTTTAAATAAAATAAATAATTATTTAAATAAAATGTCGGTTTTTTAAATAGTAACCTAGTGTTTTCACTATTCATAAAAAATTGATAGTTTTCAAAAAAATACCAAAATTTCACCCTAAGCTAATTTCGATATTCTGAATCCAAAAATGAAGTCCATTTTGAAAAAAAAAATATAAAATATTAAAAAGTGGTTATTACTATCCATAATGGCAAGTTTTAATAATATTTTAATAGCATATCGTCGTTTAGTGAAACTCGGTATTGCGTACAACGCAAACGATCGAGGAAGGCAGCGATTGTGTGTAAATCAAGACAAGCTAGTGTTGTATATAGTGAATTATTCCTTTAATGATGTATAAAAACAAAAATTTCTCACAAAAATCTCAGGTGTTACAGATAAAGTCCCTTTAATACATTCAAATGATGTTATAGAATTGAACTATATGATTATACCCCATGTGTCCAATTTATAAGTGATTACATGAGAGATTGATTCCGTAATATTTTCCTTTGATAAATCCCTTGATGCGATTTAATATCTATATATTGAATGGAACCTTTTATCAGAGAAGATCACCCTCATGGAGATCACATCCAAAACCATGTACTCTCAACCACGATGAGAAAATATCTCTATAACACACCATAACCAAAGGGATCAAATGACAATAATAAAGGGATATATATCTATACTGTAACTATATAAATTTTTATATATTTATTTAACTGAAAGAATTAATATATGTATCCATTTTTAATGGTATTTTTTAAATGACTAAATAGTGAGTTTGATAAAAATATACTTCTGAAATGATGAAATAAAAACTCTATTTTAGTAAATGTATAGTTTCATTCAAGAAACAATATTTTAGGTAATTATATAATTTATTTAATATTTAATATTTATTAAATTATTATCATTAAATAATTATTATAAAATATAAAAGATAAGATATGTTTGAAACAATAAGTATAATTTTTATAAGGGTAAGGAAACTCTTGTTGCAAAAAACAAAAAATTTCAATACATACATGTTTTGATTTATATGTTTATATTATCAAAATGAGATAATTATATTGATAAAATAAAAAAATATTATTTAATTATCACATAAAAATTATCCAATGAGAAATATTTAATAACTTTTGTAGATAGTTGATTTTTTGGGTAAAAATAAAATACGATGTTCAAATATTATGTGTATTATGACATAATAATGACCCAAATGTGATATAATATAGACCATAAAATTATTCTTAAAACAAAAATATATTTTTCATTTAATATAATCTATTTGTAATTTTGTTCGATTTAGATTATTAATCCTTTTGGAATCTTCCAAAACCAGTACAATATTTATGGGTTTTTAAAATAAAGTCATTAAAAACATGACTAAATAACACATCCCCATTTGAAATATTTGATCAAGATAAATTAATCTAAATGAATCTTAATGAATCCCACATCAATTATCTAGAAACCCTAGTTAAAAACCATTGGGTGTGTTTTTTTTGAATTTATCAAAAAATGTGAACACCAATGTTTGGAAGTTGTGAAGGAACAATACTATGTTTTTATATATAACTCCACCAATAATCCCATTAAACATAACATAAACTATTTTAGAATGAAATATACATTCCTTTAAAAATCTATATTCCTAATAATGTTTTCCATGCTCTAATGAAGTCATGTTCATGATTTGTGAAACAACCTCTCATGGAAAGGGAACCTCACCTTATCTTTTTTTTATGAACCTCCGTAATAATATTCAATTTTATTTAAAATTTTCATGTTGGGATATAATTTTACACATCCTTCTTACTAATTTTACAATTTAATTATGATGAGGATCCCCTTTAGTCTCTTTTTTCCCACCCATTGACCATTATATACCAATGTTATAGGGAAAGAATTATCCTGTGATTTTTTCAAAGGCAATCATTTTTTAAATACCATTTTTATTTAGAGTCAATATAGTGAAAAAATATTTAACTATAATTCATTAACTGGGAACTTCCTTAAATATATATATATGAAATTAATCAACAATTTGAATAAATATTATGAAATATGATCCTATAATGATTTACCTATGTGTCACACCTATGTATTTACATGATATGAAAATGATGGTTATATGAAAACAAAACTCCGATGATTTTGGTAATGTTTTAGTCCCATCAGACATCATGAATGGAATTATAGATTAAAACTAGTTTATTATCATAATTATTCATCCATGTTTTGATTTCTTTGTGGTTATCCTAGACCTTAGATTATGATTTCATGATTGATGTTCTCTCCACACTCCTATGATGATGTTATGTGTTCATGGTATAACATTCCTCTATGTTAATGACTATGATTCTAACCGATCATATGATAGCATGAAATTTTTATTATATCCCATGTACATTTATTACCTTATTATATTATTCTTGCATTCCCTTACAAGGAATTTTCACTCAACCTTTTCTTATGTGCATTCCCTAGTAGTTCTATGATGATTTAGAAGAACCAAGGAATATTAAAGCATGATTGGTGCATTTATGTTATGGTGATGTATTTGTGATTCATGTTGTTATTTTATATACCTAATTACCCAAATAAAAGAGGATTCATGATATTTTTGGATGGCATTATCCATATCTTTATATAATCAATTAGTAAATAAAATGTATTAAATTAATGGGATTATGTATTAACAAGGATGTGTTTGTTGTTATAAAAAGTTGGTAATATCCTTAAACTTTAAATTATTATTAGACAGTAACTACTTATACTATTAATTTCATAGATAAATTATTTATCAATGTTTTTATAAAAACTATACGAACCATCATCAATATGTTTATTTGTGTTATCACTGTGCTACTTTAGTTTCTTCCCACATAATTTTCAAGTAAGTATACATTCTTTTTCACTTTATTACATAGAAACATGCTTGAAATTTCTAATTTTACATCAATATAAATATATTTTTCTAATCACATGTCCATATAGTAGTCTTAGTACATTCAAACTTATAGTAATCTCTATCAATTTATTTCAAATTAAGATACACCATAATACACTTTTCCGTTATTATTACCCTATTATATTGACCATCCAATATGATCTAACAAAAAACAATTTAAAATTAATTTTTAGTTGATTGCTATGATTTTTAATACCTTATATATTTGTAAATTGTTCTTTGATGGAGAGATTCCTTTGTTGGATAGAATCCATGATCAATCATTTTGTATTATCTATTCATCTATTCACTCTATTCATTACCCTTTTTGTAGTTCTCATGATTTTATGATGCATGAATAGAAGCACACCCATTCTGTAATGTTTCCATAAATATAGTTTCTCTAGAAAAATTAAATTAGGTAATCATATTTTAATTTTTCACTTAATAAAAACTCAAAATTAATACACATCCTCTTATTAATTTACTTGAAACTTATCAAAACATCTTGATTATTTTTGGATAGTCATGTAGATTAGGTATCCACAGCATTCAATAATCATTTTCCAACACATATTCATAAAAAATCATAAATTTTACCCACCATTATAGATATAAAATATGTAATTATCTCCATCACATTATATTTTTAATATATTTATGTAATTTTAATAATGTCCTTCAAACTAGTAAAAATTGTAATAAATTTCCATCAAGTAAATCTGGTTAGAATATTTTCATCTAATGAGACTACATTTGATAATCCTAATAGATTTTTTGTAACATCTTCTAAAACTTCTTCTAAATTACTTCACATACTAATGAATTATATGAGAATACACCATCCATTAAAATTTCATAAGAACCCCTTACTAATTTACATCATACAAAAACAAATATCCAATGATTTCAACAAAAAAATCATGGTTACATGAATAATTCCATTTGATTAAAATATAAAAACATCACATGAAAACATCATACATGGGCATCTGAAAATAATTTTATAATTTTTTTTAAAAAAAACCAAGTTCTATGTATAATAGAACCTTACCTAGAATGTTGTGTAATATCATCTGAATGTATTCTTATGATTGTTCATTCCATGAATAAATTTCTCATAAACAACAATTTATAATTAAATATTATTTACTTAATTGATAAATATAACAAAAATTGAACAAAATAGTCTTCCCAGACACAAAATTATCCAATAGATATCTCTTTTGAAAATCCTAAAAACTTTTTTGTATAAACATTATACAAAAAATTAATATCACCCCAATTAAATTAGTTATTGGATCATGAAAAATTATTGTGGTCATGCTGTTACAAAAACTGCGACTAAAAAATCATCTCTAGATTTATTCATCACTAAAAACATTATCCCATGATTAGGGTAAACATGATAAGATTATCATTAAACTAAAAACTCATGCCTTCCATCCCATTCCAATAATATTAATATAATAGACTAGGATTGGTAAACTCATTCAGATAATCAATATCTATTATACTTTATTAGTGTGATTAACAAATAAAGGTGATTTTATGCTTGAATAGAAAATAAAAAACATTTGAGAAACCCTTTTTCTTTAAAAACAATCACTACTAACATATTTTAACAACATATATATCTATTAAAAACATATAAACAAAATGGTCAAAATAATAATTACCCCAAATCTTATTTTCAACCAAGGATCATAAATGACTAAAACAATTTAACCCATGAAATGGATTAATTATCAAACAATTATAATCCAAATTGAGAAAACATGGTTTAGGAAAATATAATAATTGAACAATAATATAGTGATATCCAAGACAAGTGAATTAAAAAATATTTTCATGTAATTCGTAAGAATCAGTTATTTCAAACATCTAATAAAATCATCCTATGATAAAACAATTTCATATATACATTTTTATAAAATGATAAAATAGTTTAAACACAAGATAACATTAGAGATTACCCCTTTTAAAAACTCAGAAAAATGTTATTCCTTAAGAAGGTTAAGAACATATCAATGGATTTATTTATGTTACAAATTACTTTCACCTTTGAAAATACAATCCAAATACAAAAATTGAAAAGGTATGGAATTCAAATACCTTGTCCTTGAAGTGATTGTTGGTTGGCACCAAAAGTAAACTTCTTTGTATGAACTGATCACTTTGAAAATGGTTTTGAGAGAATTTGAACAACATCATCCATTTTTTGAAGAGACACTAACATTAGTTAAATATTTTACCCATTCTCTATGATGGAGTTATTTTTTATGTCAATGTTATTTGAATTATATCAATTAACATGATTAATAGAATGTTTTATAGAAATTTGATTATCATATGGAATGATAAAGGAAAGCATCACATAAAAAATTAAGTATTCCATCCATTTCTTCATCCATATATGATGACATATAGTTTTTGTATATAAAACATATTGAGCGTTTGATATACCAAAATTCAATAAATATTTTTTATTTTTTATGCTAGCTAAAACATATTTCTTCACTGAACGAAACACCACTAGATGTGTATTTTATATCATATATAATTCATTCCCAAAAAGTAGATGTGTAACAAAATTTTTCAATATTTAATACACTATCATATATTAAACCAAAATCAGTTGTTTCATTATTACATTAGATAATTAAAATTATAGAAAAAATATATTTTTTCATTGGATACATTGATTTTTGGAACACAATGTATCAAAATACACATTTTTAATTATTTAATCTATTAGATATAGAAATATTAAACTCACTTTCTAAACACTTCAAAACATCCTCCTTGTCATATATATATATTTTGAAAACATAGTTACCATTGAAATAAGTGTGGAAACTGGCTTTTAAGGTTCCATAACAAAATATTATAGTTGTTTTATATCATACCTTTTATCCGATATGAAAATACATATAATTTTTTTTGATATATTGATAGGGAAATAAATTTTCTCATTCATTGTATAATGAATATTTCTAATAAATCCATAATATCTTCATAAAACTATTCACATGTTTATTTATCATTCCCTAAAATATGATGTTGTAAACTAAATAATCAAATCAAGGGAATCCAACTGATATTATTTTATGTATAGTTTTATATAATATCTTTCAATATATATGGACTTCTTCTATAAGATAAAATCATATATAGAATATCAATCTCATAGTAGTTGATTCAACCCCTAAAAATTCATCATTTCATCGAATATATTTATTTCGTCTTTCCCTATCTAGAATCCACATGTTTTTAACATAAAAATCGTCTTATATAACTAAATTAAGAAAATATAACATTAAATATGCCTAAAAAATTATTTATATGTTGTTAATCAATATCACGGAATTATGTAACAGTTTTTAATATTTGTACTATAGAAAGGGCCATATCAATTTCAATACCACAAATTTTATAGTAACATATAGATATATGTCATGACTTGTTTCTTATCAATTCACATTTTTCATTTAACTTATTCTAGAAGACCCATTTTGTATCAAAAAAATTCTTATTGTATAGTTTGGTAACATTTTCCAAATTATCAATCATATCAATATTATCTCACTCATAATTAAATGTATTAAAAAAATTGATGTCCTAATGATTCATCAATATCTTGTGGATAATCATGTGAATATAATGAATTTTTTTAAACTATCATTTTTATTCATCTATATTAAACTCATTATCATTGATATAGAATGATGTTTTAGACTAACACATTCTTCTTTATCCACGAATGAGATAAATTTTTTTGTTCCAAATTACATGAGATAGTTGTTTGATAATTTTATTCTCATGAGACTTAAAAATTATTATTATCATTAAGAATATTTTCATTTTTTTCAAATGTAATAAGTTCATAATTGCTTCCATTTATATTTTAAATCAATTTTGAATATTTATTATCAATGAGCCCAAGAATATTCTAATTAGTATATTAAAAAATATATCATATCACATTATTAAGTCACACATTTCCTCTTATAGTACGAGTTTATCAATGTATGATTCCATCAAAACCTATATGATATGACTTTAAAAGACATTTGCCTTTTATTTTAATAATTATTGGACTTAAAAACGTCATTCTGTATGTAAATTATGTGTTTTATTTCAAATAAATCGCATTAGGATTAATATAAGTGTTTTACTAAATATATATATTAGTAATATAATCATTTAATCATATATAATATCTAAATATCATTAAAAAAGAATCATTTTTATTTAGAATATTTGTTCTATATCCTCATAAATTTAGTTTTTATTGGAGAAAAACATTATTATTATGGTGTGTATTATGTACTAGACTCATACTTAAATCCATGATTGTCAATATAATTTCTATCAATTTATGTTTTTTAAATTATCTATCATTTTTATTTATCATACTATTTATATAATTTCGAAATATTATTTTAACACATCACCTAAAACACTATAAATGTTTGATAGGCTCTAATTTTTCATTAAAAATATCACTATAACATCCATTATATTTATTTCACATTTATACATTAGTTATTACATTATATAACACTAAATAAAACTAGGATGTTATGTAAGTATGATTTCTTTTGGATACAGGTATATTATATAAAAATATTAAATTGTAAAAACATAATATTAAAAGAATACATCCTTAATATGCTAGAACATTAGAATACCTTGAATATCTTGTGAACATACATATGAAACGAAGTCCTCTAAAACCCAATAAGGGTATAAATATGGAATAACATGAATAACGTAATACATGTTAAATAATATTAATATCTATTTGGAATAAAAGGATTTACAACCATATACATGATCAATGAGGCATGATATAACATGATAATCCAAAAGGAAACATGAAAATCTATAAATATTTTAAAACACTGAATCATAAACATATGTTAAGGATAACTATAATGAAAACATAGTAAAAAAATTACCATAAAGGATTCAGGTTCACTTAAAATCCCAACATGAATTCTCATTATTGTAATCATTATTAAATGCATTGGAGAACTATATAATTCTTTGTGCACCCATAACTTTCATTTTGTTCTCATGGAAAACTATACCATATAGAAACCATTATATATTATTCCATCAATAATTAATTGGGAATAAAAAAATTTAGGTCCCTAATAATTATGTACATCTTCCAAAACGTTAAAATCCTAGTTAGGAAATGGACATGGTATTAATTGAAAAATTATTTTGGAATGGAAAACTGAGGTGAAATTTCGGCATCATAATAACATCACTTAATTTTTCATAAAATGGGTTGATGAGAGTTAAAGGGGTATATACTAATTTATAATTAATTTTATTATAATTGGTACATTCAAAAACTTATACCAACATTAATAATTAGAAATTGATGGCCAAAGATAATGGAGATACTTGAATAAATAAGATGAGTAATGGATCCCTCAAACATTTTTCTACATGGAAACAGGTGTGCTTAATTTGAGAAGGTGTGGGATTAGTGAGAGTGGCATGGGAATTGTATAATTTAGGGAAAAAATGTGAAAAAATGTATCTATAGGAAAACATACCAAAACAATAACAAATAGAGACAATAAATAATAATATAAAATTGGGTCTTGAATAGAAATGAGAAAATAGAAATCCATTACCATGACAGTGTGACGCTGGATACTTGAGAGGATGTTCGTTCTAGACAGGATAAAACATAGGAGGAATATGTAGAGGATAGTGAATATAATTTATGTTCTCCAAGGATTTTTAGTGAAGGTAAATGGATTCATGGGTGGGTTTTTATAGAAAATGAATGGGGGTTTCTTTATTATTTTTCTCAATCCTAGTTTTTTGAATATATATAAAAAAATAAGAAAAACCAGTGACCATAAAACTTTATTTTCAAAATATTTATTCCAAATTCGGGAGGTTTTAAATATCATATAATTCAATTGTATGATTATAATAAAATTTTACATTGCATGATGTGTAAGTGATTCTTACTCATAAAGATATGATATTAAAAAATTAATACATATTAATGTTTCCAGAGGATACATAAATGTTTTTTTAAAAAATTATCATCAATGTAAAACATATATTTCTTCATGGATTCATTTTATTGTACTTATTGAATAAATTTTGGTTTGTTATGATATCATAATACACATTGTGTATTTATATTCTGTTTAATGTTTTCCAAAAACATTGACTATCTCAAACAGTTATAGAAAATCATGGTAGGGTCAATGCAACATTATGGTTTTAAAAATAATATTTATTTTATCAAAAATAATTTTTAAATTATATTAATTATTAATTTTATATTATATTTTACATTTATTGAGAAATGATGGTTTTTAAGGTTTTTAAATCAATATATGAATTACATTTTACATCATAAAAATAATATTAACGACTATATTTATAAAAAATAATTTATTATTAATATATAATTAAAAAATGATTTATTTCAAATATAAATTAATCCATGAAAATCAATTCAATAATTGAAAGTATATATTAAATAAAAATACAATATGATTTTTATCATGTCAAAATATATTTTCTATAAAACCAATAACTTAATCATTTATAATGTAAAAAATAGAAAATATATTTTATAATAATTTCAATTAAATGAAATATAAATATTGGGTTCATGTTTTTTTATTCTATGTTAATTTATTTTTATCGTTAATTAAACTATTTTCATTTTACCTTGGTAAATAATATTTATTACACTAACAATTAATATAATTAAAATTTTAATTTCACCTAATTATATAAGATCATATATGATGATTAAAAATAAGAATTAATTTTTACATGTTATGTATAAAAAAATATGATAATTTATTTTAATATATAACCTCCAATTACGGTGGAAAATGTTTTTAGAAAAATTACTTTTTTAGAAATGGATGACTACATGTTAACTCAATAACTAAAAATCATCATTATATTAATTTCAATTAATAAATATATGTGTAATATAAAATTTTCATTTAAATAATTCCCCAGTTAGGGTTATTTAATTTATTTATTATGGAGAAACATTATTCATTTTAAAAATGTTTTTAAAAAAAGGTGTTTTATGCTTACATCTAATATTATACTAAAATCTAGTAAAAAACGATTGATCCGTCATTAATTAAATGAAATATTAATAAATAATACATATGAAAAAATAAAATAGAATTAAAATAATAATATTACTACTAAATTTATTAATTTATGAAGTTAAATTACAATTTTATATCTTTCATTATTCATGGAAAAATAAATATTTTCCAAAAAATCAAAAAAAATTATAGTATGTTAATATTAATATTAAAATATTATAATTGAATTTCGTATTATCTATATTTTAAAATTTACATGAATATAATTATAATATAAAAATAATTAAAAAACATTTATGAAGAAAATAGATTTTAATCAACAATAATCATTAACCAAAAAATATTGATTATTTTTCAAATAAGATACCTATATATTCAGGACATACATATATATTTCACATTTTAGTTAATACTGTTCATATCCAAAAATTTAATTTAATGTATTTAATGTTCATATTTGAATTATCATTGTTAATTTGGGTTCGGTGTTACGTATGACATACACTACTGAACATAGTGTCTCTTATAAAAACTTGACGCATTATATTATTACTCCTATAATAAATTGTGTCATAGTAATTCAAATATGAAAATGGTCTTTCCTATTTCGATAAATTTAATAGAATAGAGGAATAATTATGGATTCATATTTTTAAATTATTAAACACATAAATGGTAATTCAGGGACTTTTGAAAGATGGCATATAAATTATAATTATTTCCCAACATTTTAATGTCTAGGCTTTATTCAATGATACCCATATTCTATATTATAATCTAGATACATATTGTATTTTTTCCTATCAATATTTGTTCATAATGTAATTATGAATTTACCAATGAATATCCCATGGGAGTGTCAGACCATGTTACATGTAAGGCTCATTGTCATGAACTAGATCCTAGTTGAGTCTAACTCATCATACTGTTTTCATGGCTTAAATCCATCTACCTCTATGTCATATCCAAATCACCACGTAGTGTCGTGATTGGTATTAATTTTTTATCAACCGATTACTATATAATGTGTAAAATTTAGGGATGTTTTCTTATACTTATTATTATTCTTATGGAATTTTCTAGTGTTTTATATTCCTAATCCCAAAATTACATACTCTTTTCCTTTGATACAAAGTATAAAAATATTTATATTTATATCTCATTAATACATGATTTTTTAAATAACAAGAAACATAATACTACATGGATGATATATATGTATGGTTCATTTGGGAATTATGTACATTACATAAGAACTTATAATAACAAAAAAATCATTTTTATTGAAAACACTAATTTACATCCTCGATCAAAAATCCACATGGGATAACCTAGAGATATACATAATAACTAGTTGAGTTATAAATCATATTAATGGAATAAAAATAGAATATCATAAATAAGTTAAATTTTTTTTAAAAAATTTAATATAAATGGTGAATAAAATGAGTGATAATAAATACCCGAATAATGAGGTGTGATATAGAATGATAATAATAAAAGAAACATGGAAATGTGGTATCAAAATAAACTCTAAATAATTAACATTGTTCATGACTAACTGCCAATAAATAATTATAGAAAAAGTACAATAATGGAATCAGGTTCACTCCATATCCCTACATGACTTCTCATGATACTAACATTATCCAATTTATTGGAGCTGTATATAATTTAGGGAACACACATCACATTAATTTCATTCAAATGATTCTGGATTATGTAAGAAACAAATATAGGTTCCAAATAAATATGTATAAGTATCAAATGTTGAACACCATTCATATGAAATTTGTATGGTATTCACTCCATAATTACATTGGAATGGAATATGGATGTGAAATTGTGGCAGTATAACGACATCACAAAATTATTTATCAAATGGGTTGACAAGAGAGAAATGATTCTCGAATCATTTGGAAATCAAATTTAAAGTAATATTTTAATGTAAAGAGATATATCAACTTTATTAATTGGAAATATAATTCATGAGATAATGAAGAATCTTGAATAAAGAATAAAAGCAATGGATCCATTACAAATTTTCTGCATGGTAACAAGTGTTCATAAAATTTCATGAGATGACTTAATGATATTGAAAGGGATATAATAATATTTTTTCATATAATTGAACATAAGGTGGTTTAAGAAAAAAATTCCCAGTAAAAAAGTTGAAATTAAAAGAATAATAACATATAGTTGTTTTGGAAAAGAAATGATAATGAAAAAATCAATTACCTCTATAGCATGTCTCCGAAAAATCGGGATGTGTTTCTTGATAGCATGTATCACTTTGGTATATAAATATAGATTGTATGAAATAAATTTTTCTTGATATAATGTTTTTAGTGAAGTTAAATTTGATCATGTGTGGGTTTATATAGAAATTGAATGGGGATTTCTTTATTATTTCTAAAACATATGATTTGTACTCAAAATAATAAAATAACAAACACTAAAAACCATACCATGGGTTTTAACATTTTTATTAGAAATGACTGTAGTTTTACTATTAATTAAGTAATAGGGATTATCTTAAATAAATACCCTTTCTTATGTTGGAGAGAGAGATACTACAAAAGGAATGATTTTATACCCATAAGATATATTAATGATTATGTAGGAATCATAAAGGCAGAGTAAAAGTAATAAAATTAATTTAAAAGAACATTAATTTAAAGGGAAAACATATATTTATTCTTCAATTTCTTTTATTATATTTATTAATTCATTTTTGGGTCATTATGATATCATAATACAAATAATATGATTTGGTGTCATTTGATTTTGTAGTGAAATGATGAGTTTTTACAACAACTGTTTCTAGGAAATTATATGAATTAACAATGATATCATAAAAATTATATAACATTTTATATTCATCTATAATCACTTAAAAATAAAATTTTAAGAAAATATTATTTATTGGAAAAATAAATTTAATAAAAAATTAGAATGTCTTAATTGAAAAAAATTATTACATAAACAATACCCTTGGTGTTTTGTTGTGTCAAAATATTTTTTTTATAAAAATGATTAATTAATCAGATATAATATTAAATAAATAAGTGGAAAATATAATTTCAATTTAAATAAAATAAAAAAATAAATATATTTTTTATTTTGTTTCTATTTTTTAATTATTTTCACCTTTAATTAACCTAGTTTTCTTTTTCTGTGGTAATTGATATTTAATATATTTAATATTCATATTTTAAATATAATAATTCGATATTGTTATGTAATTTTATTTGTGGTGAATCAAATTATGAATTTGTTTTATCAATATCAATTTAAATATGTTAAATAATTTAATTTAATTTAAAACACACAAGTACCATGGAATGTTGTTTTCCAAAAAAACATTTTTATTCAAGAAGAGATGGTTTTAAGTTTGCTATATAAATGGTAATCATCATAATATGAATTCAAAATAGTAAAAATATATATATAATATAACAACACATTAAAATAACTTATAAATATGATTTATTTTATTTAATTATAAGGGAGAAACATTTTTTCTTTTTTAACTATTTGAAAAAAAATTGTTTTAAGAATAAAAATAAATTTATACTAAAATCTCAAATAATGATGATTTAATTATAGTCAATTTAACAATATATAAATAAATAATACTTTTTATAACTTAAAATAATTATAAAATAATACTTTTACTTTTACATTTAATAATTTTTTGAAATAAATTTCGATTTTACATACAAAAATTGTATTTAAAAATTCAATAAAAAATTGATACTCTAAGAAAATCCCATATTATCACCCAAATTTAACATTTATATTATTTTATCAAAATTTGTTTTATTATTATAAAATAATATTTCATAATGTTCAAGAACATTATTATAATATGAAATAAAATTTAAAACATTTTGAAGACATCATATTTTTATGATAAAAATAATTACCATAAATGATTGATTGGTTATATATAATTTATCAATATAATTAGGAAATAAGAATTTATTTTATAAATAAGATAATCCTAATCCAATCCAAAAATTAATGTGAATGGTTAAAATTAACATATTAAAATAATCATCGTTCGATTGGGTTTGATGTGTTGTACCACATAGACTATCAACCATTGTTTCATATTTAAAAACCTGATGCATTAAAATAAAACATGTTATTTTTGCAAATTTATTAATTATAGAAATAATATACATATCCTAGGTTGCTGATTTTATTCTCAAGGAACTAAAAATTTCACATATTATTTGATCTAAGGGTTGATGTAAATTTATATCAACTATCTTATGTGTTATGTTTGTAGTCTTCCATTTCTTTTATATAGAATAAAACAAATATATTTTTTCATGTAAAATATATCATGATTTATTTATTTTTTTATTTGCCTCATTGACCTATGAAACATGTACCCCAAGCATTATTTAAAAATATTTTTTTAATATATGATGCTTATGTAGCATAATAATTATGCATCACCAACTTGAAACATGCTTCCCGTGATTCATTTCCCAATTCTAAATATATACCCATATTCATTTCATTTAACAATGATACCATCTGTTATGGAAAAAATCATAAAATTTACCACGATGTTTTGAAAAAATAAATATGTTCTATTTTAACCAATAAAAAATCAATACAATTTTATAATTTCTCATTTCGTCCCTAATGATATCAGATCCAACACCTTTGATTCCCTGGTCTAATCATTTCTAAAAGTTACTATAATTTCATTATAATCATTAACATTCATCATGAAATCCAAATATCATGTTACACGTTATGATAACCCATTATTCAATAACAAATACGATTATCCTTTCATATCATTGAAATTAGTTTTAAAATAATACATTTATATTTATCTTTTCATTCATTCTCATGAATCATCTATTATTTTTTATATAAGCCTAAATATTCATCTGACATGATTATAAAAAAAATTTATAGGTATACATGCTGATAAAATATTTCAAAAATTGTATCTATTATTGGGAATCTATTTTTAATCTTTAAACATGCATTCATATGTTTCATTATTGGAGTTGTCCCCCCTAATTCCATAGGTTTTTTATCCTCTCCTTAGAATTAATTATTTTACTAAAATATCATTTATGTATAAACAAATCTACCACTATAACATTAATGACCATAGAAGTCATATTTCCAATTATAACTTACATACATCCCTGATTTGTGTTCCTACTTTTCATCTAATTTCTTACGATCAAAAATAACATTTTTTATACACTGCAGTGTTGGTTTGCTTTTGATATTTTATTAATATCTATAAAAAATACCATTTTTAGTTGTTAATTGTTTCTAAATTGGTACCTTATAAACATGAAGGGGTTTACCATTATTTTATTATGTATATTCATGATTTTATTGGCATTATTTCTTATCAGATCATCTTCATCATTCATATTATAAATTAATGATATTTTTTGTTTATCTTTATGAGTTAAATTTTTTGAACGTTTATAATTTTTGAAACTATGTTTTGGATTTTTATAATTTCTCCATCATCATTAACAAGTTTTATGTATTCATCCTTCACCTCCAACTTTAATTCATTCATGTCATTGAAGATCTTATATTCAACAAGAAAATTCGTCTAATTTTCAAACACATTAAGAAATAGGTATTCTTATTCATTAATATATTAATATTTTGTTTGTTGATATATTTTCATTATTCAAGTTATTATTATATATTTAATGTATTATAATTTTTTCGAGACATTATTTTAACACTCTATTGAGCATATAATCCATTAGAGTATCTTATTTTTCTTCAAATGTATTTCATTCCTCACTTGGGAACTTTCCATTATTCAATTTTTTGATAACAAATTTATCATCATCTTTATCGCTGGAGTTATTAGGCACTTATTAATTATTATCACATTCCTCATTTATCGAAAAAAGTATTATCATTTTTTATTTATGTAACATCTTTTGAATTACTTTTGAATAGTACATTTATTTTTCATCCCAGTTCTTATGGGTTTCCCTTAACATCCAATCAACTTCATAACTTTCTTCATATTAATTTTATTTTGTATAATTTTCAGAAAAATGTATAACAACATCATATAAAAAGAAAATTATATTTAATTTTCCTTTTTATATTCATGTTCATATTTTCACATCTTTAAAAAACAATGATATAAATTCATCAAATTATTTTCATACATCATCTCCAGTTTTAGTTTAACTAGACTCTTCCCAATTTACAATTTTTTATATTTTTTTCGTTATGGAATTGAAATAGATTTCATTGATATTAATATCATTCTTTATGTGGGAATTTTTTTCTTCTCATTTTGGTAGTTATATGACTGTTTTTTAGATTTTTCAATGAAGGGGTATCAAATATCTATCTTTTAAAGATTAATTTTTTGTAGGAAACTTATGAGAAATAATTTTTTAAATAATTTAAACAATTTATGATTCATAATACATATCACCAAGATATTTAAGGATAATATAAATATTATTCAAACTTATAATAAATCCACTGATGTTTTTTTATCATTTATGTTATGATCTTTGACCATCATTATGAATATTTATAAATTCACTTTATTCACTTTATAATTACATTTATTAATTTTTTTATTCATATCCTATAAATATTTATCGGTCTCAAATACTTTTACTCTAATAAACTCACTTTTTGGTGTGAATAATGTATAATATTTCATTCACCCCCCCCCCATTATCCAAATTTATATTATTAGAAACTTTATGTGGTTGACTATAAATAGGTGTAAGGAAACCATCTGTAACACACCCATAAACTTCATTACCATTGGAAATAAAATACTAAAACATTATATACTTCTAGATATGATAGTTCATCTCATCAAATATATTAATACCATTAATATTCACATTTTTTTAACACCCATTACTTCTTCTTTTTTATATAAAATTTAAATAAGAGTAAATGAATATAACCATAAATTTTATACCACTAGGAAAGACTCATCAATATACGGGTGATCACTAGGAGGGATGTAGTGAATTAGTGTTCTATTATTTTTTGATTTCCTTTTTTTATGTATCAAATTTCAGTTCTAGTTAGGTAGATATATATTTTATGATAACATTGAAATAAGATAAACCACATTAATCTTTGTATGAAAAAGGTAAAATACTCTATTAGAGTGTATATTACATTCAATGGTTTGGAAATTATCAAATAAAAACACTCCCTAGAAAAAATCCATTATATTCGGTTATAGTATGCATGAAAAATCCTCAATCATTTATGGAAATGTAGTTAGTCACCATTTAATTTTCTCTACTAACATGTAAAATATTTCATGATGTTTTTGTAACGAAAGTATAAATGTTCATCCAAATGTGTTATGTTTTCAATATGCAATTTATATATTATTCACTATTTATTTTCCAGAAAGTTTATCTTTTTCAACACATTTTATCACAATATCAAGTAACAAATTTCCCCTTGGACTTCTATAAAAAAATTTCCATCATTTCGCCTATCAATGCAGAATTTCTTATATAGTGTTCCTTCAGGTAAACATCATCTAGTGCCTTCAATGACTTATAAACCGTTTTATTCACTGTTTATTTATTCAACAATTCATAAAGTCCATTATATATCACATGATATCAAACAATGTCCCCTGACTTTGAATCTAAATCATATGACCAACAAACCTCTATCAAGAGGAAACTTCTTCTTTAACCAAGAGATTCCATGATTTTAAATAATCCCCTCTCAATATTAAGATATTATATCTTCTCTGAAAAACTATATATAATACATTTTTTGATTTTAAAAAACTATTGTAATAAATTAATATTATTCACATGTAATATATTTTCACCACTATTTATAGGTTTACAAGATGGAGTTAAGGTACGAAGCTAATTTTATTTTCCTTCATAGTAAAAACACAAAATCAAAACTCCTACTAAATGATATTCATTATTTTTATATAAATATTTCTTAATATTTTTGTAGATTAGTATAAAACTTTAAATATAAAAAAATCATTAAACATCATAAACAATATATTTGATTTACATTATCTATATTTTTAGACCTTGATAGATAAATTATCATTGAACAACCAACATCACAACATCATTTCATTGTATTCTTACTAAATTATTTCAAATACATTCAAAATAGTAAAAATGTATACAAATTACAATTATGGGAAAAAATTATTGAATCATTTATATTAGATTATAACTTATTCAATGCTCTTACATAATAATATATGAACTTAATGGAAAACATCTTCTTGGTCCTTTATTCATCTGAGGAATTTCACGGGGACAATTTGACTATTTTCATTGCAAGAAAAAATTTGATATATGAAAATCATATATAATCTTCAATAGCATGACATCAAACAGAACCTTTTTTTCTTTTAAATCATCAAAATTAATCAGATTAGTATTTAACAACACCAATTGATTATATCTTTTATTTTTATCAAACATAATTTGAACAATACAAAACAACTTACATAAATTATATCAGTTTTTCAAATAGACACTTAAATGAAATTGTGTAATATAGACCAATGGTTTTAATATAATTAATTTTAAACAAAATAAATTTCTCATTTATTTCCAATGGTAATTAATTAAATATTCTTTCATCAAATGATTCAGAAACGTCTAATATAACATATTCTCACCCAAAACTCTGGCCAAAAGATTCTATCGTGTAAACATCATCATAACATTGTATCATGAAAAATAAAAATACAAACGAATTTATACCCATTTCCACTTTATCTTGGATCATGAAATAATTTAGTGGTAATTCTATTAGAAATAAATTGAGAATAAATAAATTTATATATTTATTCATAACAAAAAAATCTATTCGATGATCTTTGTAAACATGTTAGGTAAAAATTCAGGAATAAAATCTAGGCAAATCAACTCAATCTAATAATATCTATCTAATAGACTCAGTTTGATAAAATCATTGTGATCTTAACCACCAATTCATATTATTTTTATATTAATAATGTTAGATGATTTTATGTTGGAGAAAAAATATTCCTCCATTCAAATTAATAAAATGAACCATTATATACATTTATTCCATCTATGAAAGATATCATCTTCTATATGGAATGATGATAGATTTTATTATTGTGTTCAATTAATTCAACCCCAAAGTAATAACTTGTTGAAATGGGAAAACATCATAATTTATTATTTTACCATGAATATTCATGTTTTACAATGAATTCTGAGTTATATTATTATGTAGAACAGTTCATGTTTTCATGACAATTTGGTTCCAATATTTTTAATGACTCTGTATGCCATTTTTTATAAAGATCCATGTGAATGTGATATGATTTTAATTGAAAATATATAATTTCTATTTTTTATGATTTTCTATTAATAATAAAAATAACAAAATCATTAATAGAAATAAATAATTTTGTCAATGATTTAATTTATCAGAGGTACTTATAACATCTCTTTCTATTGTGAAGATTAAATAATCATGATTAGGATTCAATAATTAATTTTAGATATATTTAATTTAATGATATAATATGATTCATTCCAAATGATAAAAATCAAATTAAATTCAATATTTTAACATCACATTTTATGTTTACACTATTTATCCTATTATTTATTTTATAGATAAGTCTTTATTAAATTTTTTTTTCATTCCCATCAAAGATTCATATGTCTAAATAAACTTCACCAATTAAAAAATTATCTTGATTGAGATGAAATAGGAATATTAAAATTTATATATTATACATACAAAGAAATGATAACAAACATTAACATAATCATTATACATATCTTTCCTATTTCTATAGACAAATTATAGAACTATATTTGATTTTCTATTGTTATTCTATTTTAATTTTAAATGGGGATTACCTAATTTATTTATATCATTTATTAATTATATATTTTCTATGAATAATTATAAAATATTGTCTTATAATAAAAAAATATCATTCAATATGTGGTTTATAATTTATAAAATACTCCACTTTTATGCAATTATTATTTATAAAATACTTATTTTTATTGAGTATACATGGATGGATTTTTAACAAGGTAGAGAGGAATGGAACCAACCTTAAATATAAATGCATTAGTTAATTCTATTTGTAATTTTTTCATATAATTTATTTTCATAAGTGTATGTTTTTCTTCTACTTCAAAATATATGTAATTATTTCTACATAAAAAAGAATTATATATCAATAATATATTTTTAAAAATTTTCTTTACTTATTATGAATAATGTTCCATAGATTCTAGTAATTCCATTTATGATTTTTAATTTTTGATGATTAAAGGAGTTTCAAAACCATTACATTATTAAATATATATTGAGTCAACTTCACATAAAATCATGAATCTATTTGAAAAATAATAATATCTACCTTTTAATATATAGTATGTAAATAAGTATTTATAAATGATAGTTAAAATATCACTAAACATTTAGTTTTTCTTAATTTAAAATCATTAAATCTAAATTCACACAAAAATTAAGAATATTTCAGATATGATATACATCTATATTGATTTATGCATGATTTATTGTTAACATAAACCATAAAAATCTCACAACCTAGATAAATTCAACAATCCCACGTATATAAAAAAATTATTATTCAAATTATTAAATATTGTGTAACCTCACTCCATGGGTTTTACATTTATTACATAACATTTATTTAGATGAACATGATGATTATTTAATTAATATTATAATCAATATTATTTGTAATTAGTAGTTTTTTCTATATATATGTTATCGATTTTAATTATACCACACCAATGAAAAATATATTATTCAATAATCTACGTATATATTTAAATTATATTTATTCTACATTAAATTCCATGAAATTTTTTTCATAGAGAAAATTACTATATTTATTTTTGAAATAACTTATATTCTTTAATATAAGGAGAACAATTATTGCCTAAAATTGAATTTTGTTTTTTATTATATTTTTCTATGTTTGAATGGTTTTTTCAGAAATAATTTAAAACCTATATTATTAAATAGAGTATTTATTATATTTATATTGAGATAAATACCATTGTGAGGAGGTAATCATTTCTAGAATTAAAATTGATAGCCCAATGAGACTGATACTCATACATGAGATGTGAATTAGGATGTGAATAATATAATTATTTTCCCACTTCTTTGAGGTTGTTCATATAGATATTGAGAATATAAAAATTATATTATCTACATGCACATAATAAAATCTAATAATATCAAAGATAATATTAATCATTAATACTTATCATAAACGACAATGATTAAAAAATGTTGAATGACTGATTTATTGGTCAATATAACTGAATCAATATAAAAAATTGTTTACAAGATGTTATTTTTAGAATCACTCTACCTCAAATATCACAAACCTCAATAATGTTTACGTCACACTAAAAAACTGATATTTCTCAAATGATAATAATGTTTTCAATATTTATATATTTATTAATTGTTTTTATATTTTTTATTAACATTTGATAATGGAAAAATATTCAATTTCATCTAAATTAATATATATTTTTAAAAATGGATAATTTCTACTAAGATTACCATGTCTGCCATAGATGTTTCTTTCATTTATTTATCTTTATCTTCTCTTTTAATAAAAAATTATATAATTCACATTTACCAGTATGATATATTCATTTAATTGGTATTCACCTTAAAAAATATTTAAAATTTTAGAAAATTGAAATTATAGATTCACAATAAATATCATATATTAGGAATATACAAAAATGTTTTTAAATATCAATAGAAACTATTACATGTCATAAATCACCAATGTTTGAGGTTTATCAAACGAAAATACACCAATAATAAATCTTATATATTCATTATCCACAACTGTGAATAAAATGTATATCCCATGTTCTCTTTTATGAACTCTTTGACATCGATGATGTTTTAGTATTTTAAATAAAATATTTATCGACTATCAATATTTTAAAAAAAATTACCATATAATGTATCAATAAGTTTATTCATTTGAACATGGAAAATAATAAGGTACACCGAGATTCGCTCAACCATGACCATGATATTATTTCTAAATAGTCACTTATATGTGAAATGAAATGACATCAATTAGATTCTCTTGAATGTAATCATAATGATATTTAATGATTCGTTTTTAGGCCAATTTCATTATAAAATGATTTCATTTTATTAATATATAAATATCAGTGAAATGCAATTTATACACACCCTGGACCTACTTATCCCTATATTTAGTGATCTATGAAACCACTCAATTATAGAACTTATAAAATTTTATTTTTGATAAATTTTTTTTAAACCCCATTATATCCATTATAGACTATGATATGCACTATATAATAAAAATTTTAGAACATTCTTTCTAGATTTCATAGAGTTTGAGAATTTTCAAAAAACATTGTTATTTCATGTTCGTTCCTTACCAAAAAAATTATATCATTATATGAAATTATAAAAATTATTATAAATCATATGGAAAACGAATATGAGGAATATTTTGAATATGTTTCTAATAAATGCATCATTTGTTTGATTATTAATCAGGGATCTACTTAGAAATTATAATATTTATTATATATAAAAAAATTACTCCAATGAAAATCATGAATTATTCAATAAATTTGAAAATGTTTAATCCTCAATATTATTTTTTAAGATGGAATATTAATTAAATGCATTCATTAAGAAAATATAGTTACCAGGATATTATTTCCCACAACTTCCTTTAATAAGTTTTTGTTGTGTGTCTATGCAACACAGTTAAAAAACAAACCCTCCATCTTTCATCTATTTTTTTAATTTAAATTATTAAATATATTAGAATTTATAACAAACCATGTCCACCATCATCAGTTTCAATCATTTTAAAATAGAAATGGATTTTATTAATATTTTATGATAATATAATACATCATCAGTCAATCTATGGTGAATTATTTTTATAAATATTAAATTTATTTTTAAAATAATTTAAAATAATTTTATAACTCAACAATTATTCTAAAATGTAAATGAATTTAATCTAAAAATAGAAAAATATTTGTTTTGTTAAAAATTATCCTTGACTTATATTATAAATATGTCACTAATTTTATTTTGGAAACTAAAAATATATTGGAAAAAATAAGATTATTCTTAGTTACTATATTGATTCTGAATATATGGTTCTAGGAAATTAGATCCTATGTGACATATAATAGTCATACACATCTCCACATCTCCTTATATATTTTTTTTATTCTTTAATTTCTATAAATAATATATATATACCTCATTATAACTAATAGATATATATTAAAATAACGTTATTGTGATATTAATAACATTTTTAAAAAAAATAAATGTAATGTATAGAAAAGAAATATGAACCCTTTTATATAAGAATCTATATGATTAATATAGAGAAAATATTTTTAAAATATAATCTTCTATACTCCTCTAAACCATAAAAAAATTACAAACCCATCCCCTAGTTCTGAAAACAAATTTTTTCACCCTTATGTATTTAGTTCCTTCGTACTCCGACATATTTTTTTCATAAATTCATTACTTTAATTTACATTAATACAGAATTAATTAAAATTTACCATTTACTAAATTCGTCAAAAATTATTTTTTTTATGATTATTATATTTCTTATTAATATAATTAGTTTTATCTATGTATTGTATTTTGGATAATTTGTGTAACAATGTTTCAATGCTATAAGATAAATCTAATTTTAAGGAAACTTTTGAGACATTACAAAATGACTAAGATATAATATGTGTTCAAATTTAAGAGATTTAAAAAATATGTGATAGAGGTAGGGATCGAGATGATTTAAATGATGATGTTTTTGAGGGAGAAAAATGAGGTTGAAATCTATTTATCTATTAATTTGTTCTGAATGATTAATAATGTTCAATATTTGGTTGGTTGATTTTCAAAAATATTCCAATAAAATAAGCACAATAATGTATGAAATTGATGACTGGGATTATTAAATTATTGAATTTAAATAATTTTGAAATAGAATAGTTTAGTAACATCACAAACTATATAACTCTAAGTAAAAAACGAGACTTGTTGCACAATGTGGCCTCTAGTGTTCCAACCAAGTCCCTAGAGGCTTCCAACAGGTATTTGTGAACTTAAAAGGTATCGTACGAAGGACATACCCATAATATCATAGTGTGTGATTATATTAATTCATCCATATATTCATAGAAATAAAAAAACATCACGGAAGATTATAATAAAATAATATTGAATCCTATTATAATAATATGATTCTAGGAATATAGTAATGTGACCACAATAAACCACTAGTCCCAACATTTATAGGAAATAAAAACAATATTGGAAATAAAATTCCCCAATTAAACTATAAGGCATGCCACGCCCTATTATATTGATATAATTTGATCTTTCTCTTTCATCCATGCTAATTATGATACCCAAATAGAAAATATCAGGTGGATGGAATAACTATTTGACAGTTTGTTGGGTACCCATATGTAATTTTGTTTTGATGAAGTTATGTGTAAAAAAAATAATAGGGAACCACCAATGCAGTCTCATGGTATCTTTTTTATGGTGTTATTTATTTGACTGCCATGTTACATATTAACAAAACAAAATTATAAAATAATAAAAATAAAATGAAAAATACCTACATTGCTATGATACAATAATATCTCCGTGAATGTTTCATGGACCATTACAACAAATATACTTAGAACAATACTGGGGTGAATCCAATTTTTTACATGATAGATCATTACATATTTTGACAATGATGGGGTATCATGGAGCACATCATCAATAATGTGCCTCAAAATATTATTGATTCTGGCCTTTCCAAAATATAGTATAGGAGTCAAGGAACTTTATTTTATCAATGAAGGTATATTCTCATTAGTTTCAAAAAAAATTAGAAATTATTATTGATTTATCCATCCAAATATACTAGATCATTCTTCACTGAAAATCCTTGGTAGCACCACATATAGTAACCTATACCTACCATATAGGTGTTTTTTCTTCATGGGTCATATTTCTATACATATTAGATACCTCACCGGCATGATTTTTATTACATTCTAGTAAAACATAAACTAACACACAATCTTTTGAATTTTCTATACATAGTAAAAGACTTATCCTGATGAAATATTACAATATATAAATAAATAACCTCCACAAAGTCATAAAATATGATAAAAGACATCAACGCTATCCCTATAGAGTTTTCTTTCAATTAAATACATATTAAAATTACCCTCATGACTATTTTCAAGGTAAATTATAAAAATAATTGAAAATTAGTGTTCTATCAAATGCATAAAACATCTTTCATAATCCAATTTATGAAAACCACATTAACGAGGTAAAAATCATTGTGGAATCCAATAGGTCCCCATTTTACAAAATATATGGGTACCCACTTGAAGATGTCTCTCTCATTTTATAACACCCCATCCCTTGGCCATTCCAAGAGGTAGTATTCCCCTCACCAAGTCACAATTAAGGAACATAATCAAAGGAATACTAGGTAATAACTCATAAAAATCCAACTAAAATGATATAAAAACGATCTCAAAATCCATACTTTCTCAAGGATATTTACAAACCCAACCCATTATTAAACTATTACCAAGTAGGGACAACTAATGTAAAGTTGTCACTTATTGCTTTTGGAAGGTATAAGGTAACCTTCATAGTGGTCTTTAGAAAAGTATAATAATTTTTTTTAATCTCAACCCTCAATCTATGTATGAATAAAATAGATGTTTCAAAAGTTTAGGCCACAACCATTAATTATTGTGGAATATGTCAAGTGTTTAATTCCCAAAATAGAAATGGAATTTCATCTTATTCATGGAATTTCATAAAAATTTACAATTTAAATCATCATTAAGTCATTTAAATTTTTTTATCAATTAAACGTAGTGGTGATGGTAAATGTCACATTCACTAAAACATGTCTTACACCGTATGATTTTTATTTTGTACAACCAATTACATTTAAATCATTTCTATTTTTATGGATTTTAGTTATTGACTTTCATCCTAGGCCCAATAAACGTTTTCAAACACTATGTCCATCAACCTTCCAAAAAGTCCCAAATGAACATCGAACGCCACACCAAATTTTTCTTGACCAACTAATAATTAATTAAAACAACTTATAATTTAATTTTAATTTATTAAAATTTGAATAAATTATGAAAAATCACATGAGGACCTCACCAAATCTTTACCACAAACAAACTCCTATGTATGGGGCCCTACATGATAAAAAATCATTGAGGGACAAAACATGAATGTGTGTTGAGGAAACCAACTCAAATTTGATTTGATTTAAAAGGAAAAAATACTGAAATTGGAAAAATGATGTACCTTCATTGATTCAATAAACATAAGAAGGGAGACACTATCATGGGGTTCCCTCTATAAGGGTTGGGTGAAACCCCCATCGAAATCATAAAAATCCACCAAATCATTATCGAATCAGATTCATACATAAACATAATGAAATTAAGTTATTATAAGAGGGTTGAAAATATCATAGTAGGTATCTATTAATTACATTTGACATTTATTCATCAATAAACAAACCATATCACACCCATATTGAAGGTTGTGAAGTAGGTTAAGAAGGGGGATGGTAGGTCCACATACATGATGGAAGAAGAGGAAAAAATAAGGAGTTCCAAATTCAAAAATTCAAGGGAGAAAATATTTATACTCCCCTTTAAAATCCTCATCAGATATATAATAGTTCCAACCATATTAAATATGATTAACTATGGAAACACCCAATCCCCTCATGTGAATTTATTATTCTACAATATTCCTCCCAATATTGATTACTGATCTAGAAATACCTGATTTCCTTCCTGTAACACATGGAATACAATTTGAATCCTTGTTCCCAAAACCCCATTTCATTAAATAAAATTATTAAAAATTCTCATGAATTTTTAAAACATGTATAGGTGTGAAGAATTGCAATATCCAAACCTTAAATCCATTTTCACCATTATATTTCAAAGATGTCCTCAAATTTTAAAACCCCACCTATATGGTTCAAAAATTCATCTTGAAATGTTTATCTTCTACCATGAATCACAAGGCATGCTTCTCGAGGAAAAATTAAAAATTATTTTAATTAAGACGCTATAAAATGATATTATTCCTGCAAACATTTTGTAATTATTGGGACATCACATTATTTATCCAATAGTTGTTGATATATTATATTTCAATAATCCAAATCATAATTAAACATTTTGTGCTCCCCACTATAGGTCTAATGTCATTAGGACTTCTAAAAATCATGGTGATACATTCCATAAGAATTAATTATTATACAATAATTAAAACAACCTTGATATTGTCTAGACATTGTTTCGTTAACTATATACATGGTCATACACAATTAAATCCTTTGGTTCTATATCTCACTAAAATTTATAAATTAAAATCCAATGTGGTTGTGAACAATTGTTCATGTATAATATAAATGTACGTTCATTTCTCAATGATGATAATTGATTTCTAAATTCCATCCATTACATAAAATTTTAAGCATTTGACATTTTTTTAGTAAATTTAATTCAATAAAATACTAAAATTTCATCCAATTTCCATCGCACAATCAACTTTTAAAACAACCCATCTTACACAATGAATTCTAAACCTAAATTTGTGTGAAAATAATAAGGATGGATCATATTCCAACTAAATCAACTATCATGCTTCACTATGAGCATCGACTCACCACTAATTCGATTATTCACCATGAACAATAATTATCGTCCATATTTTAATGCTAATGAATGTAAAAAAAATCTATTATATCATCTAAATTCAACACTATAATCCATCGATGAATCTAAAAAAATTGAGTTCATTTTCTCATTTGTTCCCTCATGTCATTTCGATAATCCAATAACATTTTTTACCAAATCATTGACCCCCACCGCAAATAGAGTAACATTGTATGAGATGGATATGATTCTATAATATATTATAGTATATATAATAATAAAACTATACACAAAATCCCAAAAACATGGAATGTGGTTCATTATTATCATACAAATCATTGGAAAAAACAACAAATAGTCACTTATTCTAGGATCAAGGAAATGTTATCCGTAGAATCCACCTGAATTGAAACAACAATATGAATGTCACCTTAAAAATGTAAATGTTTATACTACTATAAGGATTCTATTTAAATATGCATGAAAACAAGGGAACATGTTTCAATATAATTAATTAAATGGGTATCCTATTGTGTAAAACTCACACATATATCATGATACCCTTTATGGACACTTCTAAATATAACATAGATTTTTCATTCCACCAAACCCAATTCCCAAATAATAACATCCCATTCCATGAATATAATCAATTTTTTCATAGAAAATCCAAGGATACCACTCGAGTTGGTTTCCTAACATGAAATACCCCCTCACCTAATATTAGACAACCCACATAATAATAACACAGTGGGATCCATGCACATCACATGTAAACTACCCTAAAATCATTTATATGAAATGGGAGTAGACTCTCATACCAACCAATTCATATGATCGATTAAATCACACATATCTATAATTCTTCTAACATTGATATAATCAAAACATGATTAGTTAATGGTCTTGTTAATCATAATCACATTACTGAATTCGTGATATTATTAGCATAAAACCAAACATTCATTTGACCATTCCCCATGAAATATCAATCCCTTATAACTAGTATCACCATTAAAAGAAATTTTAAATTCTCAGTAATTCACTATGAAAATATTTAGGAAAATTAAATTATTTATTTTTCAATGTACAAAAAACCCATGGTCACCTACCAATACATTCATCATGTTGTTATTGTGAATCTATAGTCAATGGGTATTTTAATAATTAAATTGATCCCCCATTAACCAACCTAGATATGAAACCAATATATGTATCACCCATATATAGAAGTAACACTCATGGTTTATCTAGGTTGATAAGGATATATTTCTTCACCATTCTCATACCACATATTCAGTAGCACCTCCCATGCATATATCTCAAATAGAAGCACATAACTATATTTTAAATATCTTGGGGATATTCTACACCTATGTTAAGCCCTAACATGGGCCACCATTACATTTAACTAGGCTATAACTCATTATATATGGAATCTAACCTCATTTTTTAGTAGGGTTTCAAACCAAACCCAAAATTAAACTATTACAACCAAGTTGTTATTTGAGGGCATCATCAGTACACAAGTCTCAGACATCTTGCATCACTAATCAACTGAAAAATTTCATTCAAATGTTTTAAATATACAAAACACATAATCACATGAAAACCATCAACCAACAAGGGAACTTATTATGAATACCATCAACACAATGTATTTCTCCCCTGATAATCACAAGTCACAATGGATTATAATTATACAATGATATATTCCTATATAATGTGTTGAAAGGAACCATAAACATGAGGATTGGTTAGGTTGAATTACATACCATATGATAATTTAAAAAACAATAAATGTTTTTAATGAAACATTAAATAACTGAAACTACCCAATATTAACTCATAAGGGGTTTTTCTCAAAGGCAATAATTTTTTTGACCCCAATATAATGAAGAAACCCATTTAGACACATATCATCAACAAATTTTTTCCACCACAAGTCTATAAGAGTGTTCCCAGTCACCATGGTCTATATAATGAAAGTTTAATAAGAATCTATATCATGGGAACAATTTCCACACTAGTAAACTAACATGACATGTCAACAAAACGAGATATAAATGTCAGTAAAATCAGATCAAGCAACACAAGAAACACAGAGTGGCTTTCATTAAATGATACCCAACCCATAATAATTTAATTTTATGGTCCCCAACTCATGTCACACTAGTCCTTATTATTCATCAATTAAAAAATTAATTTAAATTGATATCTGAAAATAAAAATGTCTCATACGACTTTGATATATTTAAATAATAACCCCATTAAAAGTAAAAAATTATCTAATGAAACAATTAATACTATGATAATAATGATATTAAAGTAATCGTATATCAATAGGTTAGTACACCATAGAAAATAAATAAGTTGTGAATAATATATACCTTACAGAAATATAAGTGAGATGAAAATACCTTACCACTTTTTACTAATTTATTTAAATGTCCTCACACTTATAATAGAAACTATTTTCCCTGAATAGAACCTTGTAAACCTATAATGAAAACTTCAAAACATTAGGGTGACATGGAGAAGGAAAATTCCATTCAATATACATAAGTAAAAAAAACATTCTTTTAATTTTGTAAGAGATGTCCTAAAGTACCTTAATTTAAAAAATGACATGAATATTCAATATAATCTATTTTGAAAAAAATTATAAAAATATAAAAATTAACATAAAAATAATTTTATAACAGTAATATAATTTTTTAATTTTTTTTTTAAAATCCCTATATGGTGATAGAAATATTCTATAGTATATATGTAAATAAAATAAATCATGAATAACGATGAGATTGTGAAATACCCTTTTAAAAATTGATAATATGTAAAATCAAACATCTCATGAAATAAAATAATATTAATATTAAAGTAAAATTGTATTAAAAATAAGACTCAAAAATCCATTCATGGGAATTCCATTCACTATGTAAATAAAGTAACTGGTGAAAGTGGTGTATGCCTCATGGAATGGAATGTGGGACCCAAACCCCTTACCTTGCAGTTCCATTTGGGAGAATGTAACTTAAAAAACTATATAATGGTATAAATAATGCTAATAACTTTTTAAATAATCATATCATTACCTATAAAATCATATATTATTATTTTATAATATCTTTTTACACGATTGTTAGTAATCATTCTTTATAATCACTATTTACGGTGTTAATTTCATATAATCTTGAGTATGTTTTGACATGTTATTTGATGTTCTCATTAATTAGATCATAGATTCATCATATGAATAATTTAAAATATGATTTAAATATAATATATACCCACTATTTATTTATTTTTAAGAATCAATTATATTTGGAGATAAGAGATTAAATGCCCTATTCATTGAGATGATAGGATGTATGTATGCATTGACACTACATTCATTTAATTGTCGATTTAATAGAATGTAAATAAAATAAAATATAATAATTTAATAATTGAATTATTATATTTACATCATATATGAAACATATTATTATTAATACTGTCTATTATACTTTCTTTTTGTAGAATGAATGAATCAATTCCCTTTTAGGAGGCGGTTGACCACACATCCATAAATGATGTTATAGTATTTATAAAAAAACAGAATGTATAAGGTTATATTTTATAAAAGAGTTAAAAAACTATAAATAAATTATAAATTTAATTTATAACAAATATAAGAAGTGTGTTACTCATAATTTCAATCATTTTTAGGTGGTTTTTTCCCACACTTTTGTCATGGAATGCACATTCATCACACAAAGGACGCATTGCTGTTGCCCCGCATTCCCACTTTCCAATGGTGGGCAGCATTCATTCCTTAATCACGAACATCTGCTCCTTGATCGAAACGGGTTGATGGGATATCGGTTCCTCCTTCCGTGGATTCCTCCTCAGAACTCGTCACCTAGTCTGGGTCTCCCACATAGATTTAAGAAGTGTTCATGAAACTCTTCTCGGTGCCATATCATCATGGAAACCCATTAATTACACTTCTTCCATCGAGACGCTACATGGTGTATAGTTGGGGCAACAAACTTTGGTTAGGGGAGTGGTCACTCAGGGGAATCACTGGTGTGTCTTGACATTGGGGAACTGGAAAGTCTGTCTTTTGTCTCTTGTTATAGGGATTCTCGAGGGCTCGAAAGCCCGATGAATCCCACATCAAATGTGGGGAATTGTATGTAATCAGCATGTATCTGAGGTTTTCTTCAGCTTCTCATGTTTAACATACGGTATGCCACTAGTTTAACATCCGATGGAGATGGATCAACCTAATCTGAACACTAGCTAGTGTAGATCAGATTTTAGAACCCCGTTGACGGAACACTGATGTAGGGGCCGACTCATGGGCGGCTTCCTTGATGTTTTGGAAGGGAAAGAAATGGAATGATCCCATCGGGATGTGGTGGACAAGTTAAGAATTAGGATGGACGATGGCTTTGGGATTATGCCTCATGGAGGCTTCCTATGTATCCCTATGGTAGGGAATCAAGGACTGTATAGTTCAATGATATGGTGGGACACCTGAAAGGGTGACATGTGAGAATAAATGCATGGTGGGACCAAGAGGGAGTAAAACCTCCTAGTTTTTCCATGAGCTTCCTGAGGAACATGGGCTCAAAGGAGTGGTAAGGATGAGAGATGAGTGTTGGGATTGAACCTCGTGGATGATTCCTACGTTTCCCCGTGGAGGGGAATCCATGTCTTTGTAGTTCAATGAAATACAGTTTAATGTCATGTGGGACGGGGGATTTGGGGCTTACACACTGATACGGGCCAAAGTTATGGGGTCGGAGAACCGACATGAATAGGGACCTGGGGTCTTGATGGATGGGGCTTACACTCTGAGATGACCCATGGTGGTGGATGGATGGGGCATACACTCTGAGGCGGCCCGCGATGGTTGGTGAACCGACGTGAAGAGGTCGGAATGACTGGGTGGTGGGATTGAACCACATGGAGGATTCTTACGTATCCCCATGGTAGGGAATCAATGTCCATGTAGTTCCGGTTGGAATGGGGCTTACACTCTGAGGTGACCCATGATGGTTGGATAATCTATGTGAAGATATCGGAACGACTAGGTTGTGGGCTTGAACTTTGTGGAGGCTTCCTACATATCCCTATGGGAGGGAATCAAAGTCCACATAGTTCGGGTGTATAGTTTAACGTCATGTGGGACATGGGAATTTTGGGATTACACTCTGAGGCATCCCATGGTCTATCATGGTCGGTGCTCACTCTATGCTCACGGGAGTCATGGTCAGTGTGAGAAACAAGAGGCAGCAGAGACTTGACGATCACGTCGCGAAGGGAGCATCTGTGGGAAGAGAAGAGGGGGCTTACACGTTGAGTACCCATGGTGTCGGGACATACTCTAGGATGTATATCCGAGGGAGAAAAAGTGTTCAAGGGTAGGGATTTGGGACCTATGATAGGCGCCCCACTTCCCATCATTCTCCCCGCCGGACCTGGCACCGAGAAAGTAAGAAGGTTAATGGGTGATACCTTCCGCAAGAGGGGATAGGGGATTACATCAAGTTGTTTTCCCTTCCCCGTGGACCAATGCCACTCAGAGAAGGAGGATATCATCCCATATGGGGGTGATACCATCCTTGTGGAGACGAGTGGGCGTGGGGAATATCTGAGGTGGGGGGACCCTGCGTGCGAGGCATGGGGCCGGATCAAAGTTTAACGTCATGTGTTGAGGATGAGGTGCTAGTCAGTTTAATGTCATGCAGGTTGGAAGACGTGGGTTTACTTCACACCCCTAGTAATTACATGACTGGTACCCTTTACTCCCTGTGGTTGGGAAGGTACTGGATATTTTGTGGTGAGGTGGTGTCGTGGGGAGAAAAATCGAGGGGTCCACGTTAGCGTGGCTATGCGAAGAAGCAATAGGCGTTAGCATGCCTATGCAAAGAAGAATGAGGCAATGCACCGCAATAGAAAAAAATGCCCAAGGGACCTTGAATTACTTCGTACAAGTCTAGAAGGACGTATAGGAAAACAATGCATGGTGTTTATGCCCGGTGTGTGTGCCCAGGGCGCATCAAGGTGAGGGGTCTCGGGGGTTTTGCGCAAAGAAATGGTTGGCGTCCAAAACATCGGGATGGTGTGTAATTGGGGGAGAGGTCTTGTTCATGGATAGTAGGATCTCTCCAAAGGGATATGTATTTTGAGCGAGTGTCAAAGGAAAAACACAAAGGTAAGGCCGCACCCAATGAAAGGGATAACATGCAATCGGGCCATTTTGCGCGTAATGGAAGGAATTTTGCCCAAGGAAGGATCCCTAAAGGATTTGGAATTCTATTTAATCCAGTGTGACTGCGCATAATGGCGGATCACGGGGCGAGGTGGTGCGAAAAGTATCAGTACCATAAGGCCATCGTGCACGCGTGGAAGTCCGATTCCATGCAAGGTAGACATTTAGAATGCCACAACCCTGAAATGGAAGGGCTCTCCTTCTATTCATAGGCATCTGGAGGTGCATAATTTAGGGTGGTGCGCAAAAGTTGTGCGCTAGAGATGGTGGCATGGAATGTTAACTGCGCAAGGCACGTGCACGGAAGTATTTCGCGCCTGCAGCAGAACCCTTCAAGAATCTCGGGCCCTTTCCACACGGCCCTACTTTTTGGTGAGCATACCCCTTTTTTCCACAAAACAATTATAGGCCCTCCATACTGAGCCTCCAGGTCTGAATATTCATTCACTTTGTCATTTCAAAACATCATCCACTAATTACGGAATTTTGGGCGTCTACAAACTCCCCCATTGGAAATGGATCGGTGAGGGGTTGCAACGATTGGATTCTAAGGGAAACACTGAAAAAAGAAGTGTTGGACTCTGTGGGCCCCCTGTGTGAAAAAAATGGAGTGGTGTGGAAAACACTGGCTGGCGCAGAATCATATTTCCACACTGCGCGAAACCCCCACATTTCCTATAAACGGGGCCATGGGTCTGAGGCTCCATACGCAACTTTCTTGCGCGACAGGCTCTGTACTCTCATGAACGAAATTGATTCGATGCCTGCGCGTAAAACCCTCATTGGAATCACAAAATTTATATGATTTTAGGCTGTATTTACATGCAAAAATGGGATATTCTATGTTGAATTCTTAGATTTTTCACCAAGATTCCGAATTTCGTGCAACAATCCCAGATTCCACACAACCCTTCCAGATTCCATGTAACCCTATCTAAGCACTCAGCTGGAAGAATATGGCCGCAAATAAAGTATATGAGGGTGAATCCTCCACTCGTAGAGCTACAATGGCTGCGAATGAGGAGTTCTACGGTGCTTGGGGGGTTATCTCCAATAACCACAATCTTTTCAACATGCTAAACCCCGCCCAGAAAGAGTAACCTTTGTCCAATAACCTTCCATTATGAAACATCATCATTCTGGATGAGGTTCCCCTGCTGGGCATCGAGGATTATACACTATGGTCATGGATGAACCGTGAGGATGACCTTCTCTGATACAATATCACCAACAATGGTCATCCTGCCAGAGAAACCAGGGACATGGATGTATATGTCATGAACTCAAGGACTAGGACCATTGCTGAGGGTGATCATGTTGTAGAGAGTTCCCCAACCCTCTATGAAAGCACATTCCATCAAATCATCACGAATGATACTAAGGGCTAGCTGCAATATTGGGATTTGCAATCCGGAGGCAACATCAGCAGTGAGTGGGCCTTGGCGTACTAGGTTTTCCATAAGTGCGACCAATTCGATGTCGAGCAGCCGCACATTGGTCTGTTCGTGGAGGTGTGTTTTTCACAGTTCCACTTCTTCCACCAACCTGAGATCATGCCAGAGATGTTCACCCAGTGGTCCCCTAACACCAACACAATATATCATCACCATGGTGATGTTCGTATCAGTCTCTGGGACATCCACTGCATCGAAGGTATCCTGCTGGAGGGCTATCAATACGACGAGTTCCTTCACCCAATGAATACCTAGGAGGGCAGATCATAGAACCCCATGCTGACGTGGCATCTACTGGAGCTGGCCAATGAGAGGCTGGAGGTCGAGGACTTCCTGAAGTACATTGCCTACAAGGACTGGTTCAGCCTGTTCCTAGGGAAGGATCTGGCAGTCAAGATGTCGGGACGGGGAAAAAGGTGTCCAACTGCGGCTCAGAGGAGCAAGAATGGATCGTACTGGAGGATCCTGGAGGTGGTGAAATACCAATCATGGGGATACCGCATTAATGAGACCCTGGAACCAAATGTCCAATATGTCCGGTTCCCCACCACCTTCCTAAGCAGGTGGCTCCTGCCTGTGTAGGACGGAAGGATGGGAATCTGTCCAGCAACCCTGGTAATGGCAGGCACCATGGCCACCAACAAAAGGTTTAATATGGTGGTCCCCATGATGGCTCGGTTGTACTCCATCCTAGGAAGTATCTCAAGAGGTGGGTATCCTCGGAGATTATTTGTCCTCTTCTAGATCTTTCACGGCTGGGTGGCAGCTCATCTTTATGGGTACACATTCCCAAACTCTGTTTGTCGTCCAGGAAACGGCATGCGACAATTTCTGCTGAGCATTTCTGGTGTCGCACCTATGATGCTCAATGAGGAGGAATTAAAGATCAGAATTGGTAACCAAGCCAACTTTTCCTTCTGTCCATTCCCCACCCCGACCGGCAAAATGGTAGACAATGGGCAGGGCCTGCTGGAGAAGTAGGAATACTTTCAGATAATCAGAGGCGGGGTGCTTGTGGCTCATATTGACAGGAAGATCTTTTGTGAGCCTTACATGCCATCCCAATTAGTCAGGCAATTCGAGTGCCTCCAGGGAATACAGAAGAGTGTATTCACGGATGTCTTGGAGGAGAGGAATCTCTGCGTCCTTCGACAGATGTGGATAATGTTCAAAACTTATGTCTTTGGCGACGTCATTACCCTTCCTCCCCCTGGGGCTGACGCTGGCCTATCAACCGAGTATGCCGAACACTGGGTCATTGCATACCCCGAGTGGATTTTTCCCAAGCTTGTACGGAAACTTGAGACTACCCGCGTGGAACCCGAGAAACGAGAGAACATGCAAGGTGCTTCTAGAAGGGGGAGACTAGGGGCGCGCTAGGCAGTGAGGCCTGCGCAGGAAGGGACCTCCGTAGCAGGAGCATCGTATGGTGGGACCAACGAACATCCGGGGAATAATATAAGGTATCTTCTTTACCCTTTCCACAATGCAGTATTTCCAACACTGTTGTCAGCTTGGATAACCCTGCTGCAGTTGGTGAGCACTGAATCTCTCTGGCAAAAGATAATGCGGGAAGGAGTCTAGCTGCCAGAAGTCGGGCTTGTCCGGATTTCCGATAGAGTAATCTTCCACCAGCGGCATGCATATCTAACGGCCATGGACACATACGCACTCCAACGGGTTCGGCGCATGGATGAACACATTCTAGTTAAAGTGAAGTTAGACCAAGAGCATGATCCGCAAATGATGACGCTGGGAGAATGTTACAGTGACATGTTAGAGGACGACGAGATTAGAGAGGATGTCGGAGGAGAATGGGAAGGTGACAGAATAGTTGAGGGAGAAGATTAATGAGAAGGTGAAGGAGAACACAAAGGTGAGGGGATGGAGGGGGTTCCCAACCAATGGAGTCTCTGTGAGAGCAGTGAGATTGTCGGCTCTAACATAGACATAACCAAGATACTTGAGGTATGATTCAACCCTCATCCATCCTTGGACTCTATTAACATTGCAACCCATATCTCATCTTCATTTTCATACTCATAAGCATGTTGGCACCGATCAATAATCTCCAGTTGAAGGAGGGGAGGAATAATAAATTGGGCCAGGTGGGGAACCAATGCCCATTATTGAGCTGACGAGTGCTAAGGGTTCTCCTTCCAAAAAAATTCTTGCAGTGGCCAGAGCACCAGAGGTGGACACCTTGGATTCCATTAAGTCCCTTGCATCGATGACGATAATCAGTGTTAAAGAACTCAACTGACTATGGTGCTTTCTGTCTATATAGAGATCCCGTCCTTGGGGGATCTTCCAGCTGCTGAGCCCGGATCATCCACGGGCATGACGATGATAAGCACACTGTCGCACCCAGAACATGCCTCCCAAACTGAGATATCTCCATCTACTGGTGAACTGGGATCCCGTAGACATTGGTGGTGATGTCGTCGGGGCAGGACCGGATGCTGATGCGGGTGCCACTGGAACTGAGTGGAAAGGTGAAGGTTATCCATAAGAACCAATTACCAAGGGAGGAATCTCTGAGGAAGACCTTCCTCCCGCCCTATTGGTTGTCTTTCCTATCTACCGGCATGTTGATCACAACAAATTTGATGATTCAGATTCGGAAGCGGCCAACGAAAGTCGGATGACGCGACGTAGGGGATGGAAGTGCATCTGACGTTTCCTCAATCATCACCAATCGTAGTGGATAAAGTGGATGGGGTCTCTCCACACCGGGTTACGCTTCATGTGTGCTGGAGGGGTGGATGCTCAATGTATTCATCTGACAGTCTGTGATTACATGGCTGAGAGGATGCGGGTGAGAAGCTAGCACGCCGATGTCATTCAGTGCCAGGAGGAGTCGGAGAGTACCTGGGTCTTTCTAAGGGCGGAACAGGAGGTTCGACGCCTTGAGGAATAGGCAAAGGAGAAAAAGGTGATCATTGCAACTTTCTCCGAGCTTGTGGATCAGCTGAGGGACCAATTGGAAGATTCTCAAGATCAACTCATAGAAGCGAGTCTTCAGATAACTGAGGTCCAAGATGAACAGGAACGGGCACAGGCCAGGGCCGGCGAGCTGCGCATTGCCGATGCTAACAAAGAAAGAGTTCTCAGGGGTGGGAGGCAGTCCTGGAGGCCACTATCGAAAAGGTGGCGGAATTGGAGAGATCCATCCAAGAATCTAACCCCTAAGGGCCCTGTTTCGGCCATACCCATCCACTTATCCCACCTTACTACATTCTTTTCTTTTGAACTAAATGTATAGACAAAATTTAATTACATGCCCCTTTGCCTAACATTCTTGTTCCTTTAGTTTTCTATGCTCAACCATAATCCCGAATCAAATAGCAATCCATCAATAATCTCACATGGGTCATGAGAAGAAATCGTGTTTCGTACTATCACCTCGTTTGATCGTGTGAGCTTCAACCATGCTTTGGGCATTTGAAATTCAAACCCGGATCCCCAAGGATACAAGGGAGGACCAATCAAAGGAAGAGGACTTCAGACCAATCTATGTACCTTCTTTTCGACGTGCTCTAGTGCACGAGCGTGGTAGTGCTAGTGGAATTAGAATCAGTCCGAACATGGGAATATGAAAAAGGTGAATCACGTTATCCAAATTTGGAACAATATGGGAGGGGCATGATGATGGAGGATAGCTATTAACATTGGTGGGAACACAGCATCCTTATTGCATTATCCTGAAATGGGGACAACAAATGAGGGCTGACCACTGGCCATGTTCACAACACGAGACCTAACTCAAATGTCATCTATCAGTCTTTCGGAACGTTTGTAACACCATAAGATTTTTTTAGATAAATTATTTTTAATTTCTTTGATGTCTTAAATTATACACTACACCAAGAATATCTTGTACTATACACAACACTGTATTAGCTTGCAGTATACACAACACTATTCTTGGCTCATGTTACACACAATTTCAAGTTTGTTTTGATGAAACTATTCTATGCAACATTAATTATAGATTTTGTTTAATGTATAATTTAAATAAGTCTTTATTATGTTATACGCAACACCAAATAGATATTTCACTACATGCAAACCGAACTTGGGTTTCTTTTCACGCAATCACGACCTTTCATGACAGCGTGTGTTGTACGCAATACCGAGTTTCACTAAACAACGATATGTTATATAAACTTACTATTATGAATAGTAATACCTAGGTTTTGAAATTTTATAAATTTTATATTTTGAAGTGGACTTCATTTTTGGATTCAGAATATCGTAATTAGCTTAGGGTGAATTTTTTGTATTTTTTCTGAAAACGTTCAATTTATGGTGAATAGTTAAAACACTGGGTTACTATTTAAAATCTGAATTTTTATTTAAATAATTATTTATTTTACTTACATTTATTTTAGGTCAACATTGATTCATAATACATATATAAGATCGATGAAATTCATTGAAGTAATTTTATAATAATTTTAGATTTATAAAAAGTTTATTGAACTTTTCACCATCTTTTACCCTCCTAGAAAATTCGTAAATTTAAATAAAACATAATTTTAATGCTTCTGTGAGTGGAATTTTGAAAATACGAGAGAAACTATTAATATCAAGGAGTATTATGTGGATCAATAAGATAAAAACAAATTTTGGGGAATAGTAACTTTTTACATTTATTTACCACAGTTAAAAGTAAGTAGGGTAATTAAGGGTAAAAATGATATTACGATTACCCTAACACATGTCCAAATTCTATTGGATAAGTATAATTCGACCAAAAACAACATTAGGAATATAATTTTAACATTTAGGTCCACATGGATAAGATTAGGACATTTATTATTAATTTATTTAAAGAAGAGTTAAAATAGTTAAAATCAATGCTTAATAACTAAGAAATTTTTAATATATTGTTATAAATATGATGAATTTGAATATAAATATTAATTAGAAATATAAAAATATTTCATACATAATGGTATTTTATTTATAATTTTTAGACAGTAAATTATTTAATTTATTTAGGACACAATGATGATGAAATAATTACCTTAATAATGAAATATTTACATAATTGATGTTATAAATACCCAAATAAATGTAATTTTAGAATTTTTATGAATTACACTAATTATATAGGTTAACATGACATGTTAATATTGACTTAATTATCTTTTTTCGAACTAATCATTCTGTTATGATTTATAAAAAAATCAAGTACCAAATTGTGTCAAAATTGACATAAAATAGTTTTTTTTAAAAATATTATATTTTTAATTTTTATTCTATTCTTTAAAATCTTAAGTTCAGACAAATGACTTATATAAGGTTATATATATTAATAATGAACTAATTGTGGTTATTTTTTCTTGTTATAGTATGTTTACTAATCATATTGTGCAATAAAACAAAAAGACACAGTAAAAGTTAAATTATTTAAATTAGAGTTAAATCTAAATTATAATAATAAAAAAGTAACCTAAAATTGTCTAAAACCTATTTTTTGAGAGTAATTAGACCCATCCCTACATTATCTTATAAATAAATAAATTTATAGATATTAAGAACCAAATATGAATTTATTATAAAATAATATTTTATGTTTTTTCTAAGGTACATGTCTCCTCCCTTAATAAAAGGGCACACTTTCCCTCTTCTATTCACACCCTTTTAGACCTGAAGAATGGCCAACCCCTAAAAATTATTCTTCTCAACCTCTTCAGTTATATCATAGAGTTTCTAGTCTTCTCAAAATAACAACTCTAGTGCCCTAAGAAGAAGTCTAAAAGAGGTCATCGAAAAAGAGGTAATCTCTTCTACAGATTCTTTCAAGTTTTCTTTCTTCTTAAACATCTTCTTCTTTAGTTGTTTCATTATAAAGTAATAACATAAGTATCACTAATATACATATATGTTATTATAAATATGAAACAACCCCATTTTCACCTTCTATCCATCCTACGTAAAATGAAATCACCGCGTGTGCGTACGTACAAAATACCATCTCCACACCATCGTGTAATCTGTTTTTCCACCACCACCATACATGGATGGGTATAATGGTGTAAATAATAACTATATATAGTTATTATAACATCATATTGATTCTATGATATTATATCATCAAATACAATTCAATTCAATAATTATGGGAATGATATCATCGCTCGTGTGTACGTACGAATTACTGTCTCCACTACGAGATGAGGTCCATTCTCCATGTTAACCATTAAAGAATGATTATAAACTATATATAAAGAATATTAATGAAATATATGACATGATGAAGATATTGGATTTATTTTTTATATATTTCATCTACTTACATCCATTCATGTCAATAAGGAAAGGAAACCAACAATCATGCGTACTTATAGCCTACGATCCCCATGAACGGTGTATTTCATTTCATTTATATTATATATATATATATACTGAATATATATATGATATATAAATCATGATTTACATTCTGGAAGTAATTAAATCAAGATATAAGTAATAATAATATCAAGAACAATAATTCCAAACACGTAAGATAAATAAAACGATTTTACCCAAAATGCAGCTTTAACATTGAACTTACAAAAGAACGGGTAATATAAAGTCATAATTGAACCATATATGATATCATATCAATGAATATGATTCTGTAATAAGTAAATGACATTATTTAAATCATTATACAGATGGTTTTGATACATTCGAAGCATATCAGACCTAAGGTAAGAGATAATTTTTAAAATAACATTTTTATCCGAGATTGCTTATACGTAAGTATTTAATGGGGTTATATTTTTCATCCATTCCCATAAAATGTTTTCCACAAAGTGTTTAATATTATTCCATGTATGTTTAATGTCAAGTTTACCCCGCTTTGACTTTTACATTGTGTTATGTAAGTAATCATTCTTTTGTTTACCATGTGAGGAACTCTTTGACTTCTCCAAAAAAAGTACGAGGAGAATGTTTTTTTAACTTATACGGTGTGAATGAAAATTTATAGTTTCATAAAGACTAATTTAAATGAAGATTCATCTACAAAATTTCATTTTTATTTTCAATAATATCCATTTCTTCTAAAATTGTGTGGCATTTTTTGAAATGATAACAATTTTGAAGAAGAAAGGATATTTTTCTGAAGAATTCATTTCAAGTGTTTTATCAAAAATATTTTACATATATGATGACATTATTTCAAATGTGTATGTTTCAAGTATAATGTATCTATGATTTATGATGTTTAAAATTTCTTATGATGAAATTATATCCATTTTTTTATCTGGATTGTGTGATGATGAGATGATATTTATGAATCCCATTTTATTCTTTGGGTTATGATGAATGGTTTATGTTTATTTTGGGGCACAAGTAAGAATAATTTCATTATGAGATGGGTGGGACCTATATCTCTCTCCAATGAATTTGGTAATGATTTATATCACGTGATATTGACATGGCTGGAACAAAAAGTTAATCTGGTTCAGTAATACAGGATTGTAATAATGAGTACACCCGGTTCAGTGATGGACATTGTCCACTAATATGGTCTTGGCAGCAATGCCTTGGCTACTATAGAAATCATATCAAGTTCTTAATGGTTTTCCACAATTACATGTTTTCTTACCAAGATATTTTATCAGTATTGATGGTCCATTATGATATATGCCTTATGTACTTCCATGATTTATGTATTTGTTCATGATTTTGATGCTTAGATTTTATGTTCAAGTTTTTTCATTCAAATGTTTATAGATTGTTTTATGTTCTCTATGTTTATCCTTACTGAGTATTTGAGCTCACCCTTTTTATGTTTTCATTTCCCCAGGATATAAAGAAAGGTTTTAGGTATGAAAAAAAGGGTAAGATCTTTATGGGAGATGTTGAAGATCTTTCACCATGATTAGAAGATTATGATCTTAGTTTCCAAAGAAACTAAACTATTACGTTCCATTGGTGTCTGTTTTTGGTATGTATTTAGTATTCCTCATAAGTAATGTAATGTCTATGTACGTCATGAATTGGATCTCTATAGTTGGTATCCGAGAAAATGTTTAGTTAATCTTTGGAAACTAGGATGCAAAAACTTTAGTGAAATCCCTAGTGATATTTATAAGGTATGTATAGGGATGTCCCTATGGTTATGTATAAGTATAGGTTAGAGCCCTATAATTATGGTAACGATCTTAAAATTTAACCTAAGATGTTAGATATTGAAGGTAATCCTCCTTGATTATGATTTCATCCTCTCACACTATTATTTTTGGGTTTTAGAAAATGGATGGAAATAGGAAGATTCAGGATAAGGGAAGATGTGATGGACAGTGGAATGATATTCTTCATGAGAAACAAAATGAAATTGGATATAGAAGTCCACATATCGTTATAATTCCTAATCATAAATCTCATAATATGATCAATAATCTCAACTTTGGTACATTTCTTGACTCAGCTAATATGAGAAATATGGAGTTTCATGATGATCATAGAGGAAATAAAGTTCAATTTCCCTCATGTAAATTATGTGGGAAGAAGCATTAGGGAGAATGTTTAAAAGGAACTAGAAGATGCATTGGGTGTGGAAAATATGGATACAATGTCAGTAATTGTAAAGGAAAATGTTCAGTTAACACGCTGGACAATGATAATGGTACAAATTAGAGATTAGAAATGGTTAAATGCTTTAAATGTGGAATTTACGAGCATTATGCAAACCAATGACCTAAAGGAAAATCTCATGAAGAGAATCAGCATGGTCATATGGGTCGTATTAATGTGGTTGATGATGAAGAGACTGCAAATGACATATAAGATGAAAGAAATGATGAAGCTCAGTCAGTGGCTTAAGAAGGTAGTGGAATGATTTTATGTTTTTCAAGAATAATGTATGGTACTATGGAATAATGAAAAATATTAGGATCTTTACACTATTGTTATTCCTTGATTTTTTGAAAGTATATTATGAATGGTACCGGTAACCACAAAAGTTTATTCAAATATTTTTGGAAGGTAGATGATATGTGTATAATGAAAGGATAAGGAGATAAAACGATTTTTGATAGTATTAATGAGTTCATGACTAGTATAAGGACAAACTGATATATTTGTTTGAGTATACAAAATTTATGGATTTTGGTATGTGGAATGAGTTATCTTTTGATAGCATTCATGTTTTCACAATGGTTTTATGGTAATTCATGTTTCAAAGGAATACATGATTAAGGTATTCACATGTTTGGAATGTGACGAACAAGATATATCTTATGATATATGGGGGATAAATTATGGTATTCACGTGCTTGTTAGGTGACCATTCAAGTAATAGTTTTCATTACACAATGAGATTGGACAGATGTATTTTGGATAAGCCTAAATATTGGAATGGATTATGTTGGACATCAGATATTATTATTTACATATATAACTTGTTTTTAGATATTATTTTTGGAATTTTATAATAGTATAGTTCTAGAAAAAGGACAACACATTGGATGAGTGACAAACCATCGCGTCGGACAAGGCTGTGGGAATCAAACCCACAACTGAAGCACGACAGGCCTTAATCACCTACCACTATCCTATATAATGTTCCTGGTTAGTAGAAACTCGTTTTATTTTATTATGTGGTTGATAGATTAAGTATAAGTCCATTTTAGGAACCATATACGACTAAACTCACCATAGATGGACTCATGAAAATAATATTTGCTAACATTATTTTTGAGACAGATGGAATGACCTATCATTCTATCGCATGATCTTATAACACTTCACGGAAAACAAATTAAACTTCATTTCTTTAAGATATGACGTTGAAATTGATCAAGGCACAAACAACAGTGAGATTGTACCAAAATCAAGTAAGTATTTCTTCTATTTCAAAATTTTCAACATTAGGGAAATGATATTGAAAGCCAATTTTTTTTCCTAGTGCTCTTATATATGATGAATCAGATGGTACCTTACATTATCACAAATTTATGGCTTTGTGACTGTTGGCTTTTTTATAGACATGTCCTCTACAACTCTTCATCATAAGTTGATGGTTATATTTCTCTTCCATATCCATATTTTCACCTATATTTTCCAATGGGGAAACCTAGTGCTGAGTTACTTTGGGTTACAATTATCATTCAAACTTCCCTTTTTAAAATGAAGTTTTACTATTCCTTTTTAAGATGTGGATTTCTATGAATGAAACTTTCAAGTAGTAAACTATTTATAACCCTGACATATTTCGAGGGAGAAATTCATTTTAAGGGGTGTAGAATGTAACACCATGAGATTTTATGAGATATATTATTTTTAATTTATTTGATGTCTTCTATTATACACTACACCATGATTAGCTTGTACTATACGAAACACCATATTAGCTTGTAGTATAGGCAACACTATTCTTGGCTCATGTTACACACAATTTCAAGTTCATTTTGTGGAAATGATTCTATAAAACATTATGTATAGATTTTTTTAATGTATAAATGAAATAAGTTTTGATTATGTTATATGCAACACTAAACAAATCTTTAACTACATCCAACCCTAACATGGATTTCTTTACACACAATTGCGACATTCCATGATAGAGTGTGTTTTATGTAATACCGAGTTTCACTAAACAACAATATGTCATATAAACTAGCCATTATAAATAGTAATACCCACATTTTGAAATTTTATAAATTTTATCATTTAAAATTCACTTCATTTTTGGATTTGGAATATCAAAATTATCCAAGGGTGAATTTTTGGTATTTTTCTTAAAACGTTCAAATTTTGATGAATCATGACAATACTAGGTTACTATTTAAAAGACAACTTTTTATTTAAATAATTATTATTTTTAATTAAATTTATTTTAAGTCAAAATTGATATATAATACCAATATATGTTCAATGAAATTTATTGGAGTAATTTTATAATAATTGTAGATATATAAAAATTTTATTGAACTTTTCACCGTCTTTTACCCACCTCTAGGGAGAATTTGAAAATTTACATAAAACATAATTTTACCGCTTCTGTGAGTGGAATTTCAAAACTCTAAGAGACACAGTTAATATCATGATGTAAAATTTGGTTCAATAGAATAAAAATAATTTATGGTGAATAGTAACTTTTTACTTTTATTTACCATGATTAAAAGTAAATAGGGTAATTATGGGTAAAAATGATATTACTATTACCCTAAAACATATCCTAATTCTATTGGATAAGTATAATTCCACCAAAAATAACCTTAGTAATATAATTTTATCATTTAGGTCCACTTGGATTTGATTAGTAAATTTATTATTATTTTATTTAAAGAAGAGTTAAAATAGATAAAATCAAAGCTTAATAACTAAATCATTTTTAATATAAGGTTATACATTAGATAAATTATACTAAAAATATTCATTAAAAAGAGAAAACGATTTCCTACATAATGGTATTTTATTTATAATTTTTATACATTATGTATTTTAATTTATTTATGACATAATGATAATGCAATAATTACCTTATTAATGAAATATTAAAATAATGGATGTTACAAATACCCAAATATATATAATTTTAGAACTTTTATGAAATAAAATAATTTTATAGATTAATAATACATATTATTATTGATTTAACTAACTTTTTGAAAACAAATCATACTGTTATGATTTTCACAAGAATCAAGTACCAAATAGCGTCAAAATTGACATAAAATAGTTTTTAAAACAAATAATATATTATTAATTATAATCTATTCTTAAAAATCTAAGAATTGGCCAAATTACATAGATATGGTAATATATATTAACAATTAACCACTTGGGGTTCGTTTGGCTTGTTATATTATGTTTATTAACCATATAGTGTAAGAAAACCAAAAGACACGGTAAAAGCTAAATTATTTAACTTAGAGTTAAATCTAAATGATAAGGTTTAAATAGTAACCTAAAATTGTCTAAAACATATTATTTGATATGAATCCGACCCATCCCTACCTTAGCTTTGAAATAAATAAATTTTGAGCTATTAAAAACCTAATATGACTTTATTATAAAATAATATTTTATGTTTTTCCAAAGTGCCCATCTCCTCCCTTATAAAAAGGGCACCCCTTCCCACTTCTCTTCACACCGTTTTGAGCCTTGAAGATCGGCCAAACCCTTATAATTACTCTTCTTAAACTATATAGTCATATCATAGAGGTTCTATTCTTCTCAAAAGACCAAATCTAGTGCCCTTAGAATAAGTTTAAAAGAGGTGCGTCGAAGAAGAGGTAATCTCTTTTACCGATTCATTCAAGTTTTCATTCTTCTTCAAATTATTCTTCTTTAGTTGTGTCATTATAAAGTAATAACATCAGAATCAATAATATACTGATACTTTATTATAAATATGAAACAACCCCATTTATACCTTATATCCATCCTACGGAAAATGAAATCACTGCACATGCATACGTACAGAATACCATCTCTATGCCGTGGTGTAATCTGTTTTTCCACCACCACCTTACATGGGTGGCTATAATGGTGTAAATAATAACTATATATATTTAGTATACAATATTAATGATTCTGTGATATTATATTATCCACTCAAATTCAATTCAATAATTATGGGAACAATATCATCGTTCGTGCGTATGTATGGATTACCGTCTCCACGACGTGACGAGATTTATTCTCCATGTTAACCATTCAAGAATGATTTTAAAGTATATATAATGAATATTAATGAAATATATGACATAATAATGCTAATGGATTATATATATATATATATATATTTCATCTACTTAATTCCAGTCAAGTAAATAAGGAAAGGAAATAGCGTTCATGTGTATGTACGGCCTACCGTCTCTGTGAACAGTGTATTTCATTTCATTTATTCATATATTATATATATATATATACTGAATATATATATGATATATAAACCATTATTTACATTCTGGAATTAAGTAAATAAAATTATACGTATTAATAATATTAATAACAACAAGTCCAAATAGGTATGGTAAATAAAACGATTTTACCAAAAATGCTGCTTTATCATGGAACTTACAAAAGAACTGGTAATATAAAGTCATAAGTGAACTATATATGATATCATAACAATGAATATGATTATGTAATAAGTCAATGATATTATTTAGATCATTATACAGGAGGTTCAGATACGTATGAAGCATATCAGATCTAAGGTAAGGGATAATTTTTCTAATCTCATTTTTATCCGAGATTTCTTATACGTAAGTATTTACTGGGGTTATATTTTTCATCCATGCACATAAATTGTTTTTCATAAAGTGTTAAATGTTCTTCAATGTATTCTTAATGTCATTTTTACCACTCTTTGAAATTTACTTTGTGTTATGGAAGGAATCTTTCTTTTGTTTACCATACAAGGAACTCTTTGACTTTTCCAAAAAAATTATGAGGAGAATATTTTTTAACTTATACGGCATGAATGGATTTTTATGGTTTCATAACGTCTTATTTCAATTAATATTCCTCTACAAAAATTCATTTTTATTTTCAATAAAATCCATTTCTTTTAAAATTTTGTGGCATTTTGTGAAAAAAAATTGATTTTGAAGAAGAAAGGATATTTCCCGCAAGAATGCATTTCAAGTGTTTTATCAAAACTATTTTCCATTTAAGATGACATTATTTTATATGTGTATGTTTCAAGTATAATGTCTCTATAATTTAAATGGTTTCACTCATCTTATGATGAAATTATATCCATTTGTATTATATGGATTATGTGATGATGGGATGATCATTATGAAATCCATTTTGTTCTTTGGGTTATGATGAATGATTTATGTTTATTTTGTGGAACAGGTAAGAGTGATTTCATTATGAGATGGGTGAGACCTATATCTTCCTCCAATGAATTGGGTAATGATTTATATCTCATGAGATATACATGGCTGGAATGAAAAGTTAACCTGGTTCAATAATACAGTTCTAGAATGAGGAGTGAACTCAGTTCAGGAATAGACTTTGTCCACTAAGATGGTCTTGGAAGTAATGCCTTGGATACTATGGAAGTCATATAAAGTGCTTAATGGTTTTCCACAATTATATGTTTTCTTCCCAGTCTATTTTATTAGTATTGATTTTCCATTATGATATATGCCTTATGTACATCCAAGATTTATGTCTTTGCTCATGATTTTGATGTTTAGCTTTTATGTTCATGTTTTTGCATTCAAATGTTTATGGATTGTTTTATGTTCTAGATGTTTACCCTTACTGAACATTTGAGCTCCCCTTTTTTTTGTTTTCTTTTCCACATGATATAAAGAATAGTTTTAGGTAAGAAAACAAAATTGTAAGATCTTTATGGGAGATGTTGAAGATATTTCATCATGATTAGAAGATTATGTTCCTAGTTTCCAAAGACACTAAGCTATTACGGTCCATTGGTGTCTGTTTTTGTTATGTATTAAGTATTCCACAAAAGTAATAGAATGTCTATGTTTGTCAAGCATTGGGGCTCTACAACTTTGGCATAGGATAGAAGGCAAACCATAGGACAAGAATCCATACTGTTAGGGGGTCCCTCCTGATGTGATCAATCTTCTGGAACGTTGGCACAGGACAGCAGGCAGACCATAGGTCAAGCATATATATAAAGTTAGGGGATCCCTCCAGATGTGAAAGAGGATGAAAATCTGAATAAGGGGGGCACATGATGCGTGGAAAGTGAAGTGATGGTTTTTTCACATTGAATCCAACCCTCCCAAAATTATACCATACTGGTGAAGGCAGATTATGCAGATGTATTAATCTAGTCACAAATCATCCCTAATTTTAGATAGGGCCTCTCTGGTGAGGGAACTGTCATTTCCCAACATCATTATGGGGCATCCCAAACATATTCAGGGCTAATGATGTAGTTACACAACTCCTCGTGAAGTCAGGTCAAAGGGCCGTCAGTGAGGGGGGAATAGACTTTTGTTTCCCGTGACTGGACCCAAGACGAAATCTCCGGGCATTCCTTTGTATCCCATAACGATAGGAATCAAGACACACGTAGTTCTGAAATGGGGTATTAGTTTAAGGTCAAAGAACTCGAACCAAGGGGTAAGGAGAGCAGGAGACACACGATCAGGTGGTTAGGAAACCCGACGTAATTGAGGACAAAAGGCATACTTACCATGTTTTCCCTGGGAAAGTGTTCTGGTCGAGGGACCAAACACGAATGTTAGGCTGGGCCCCTGGGGAAATATCCAGGCGCTCCTACATATACCATAAGGATGGGAATCCAACCATATGTAGCTCTTGGTGGGTGGAATGACATGGCATGGTACCTATGCAATGGATGAAAAGGGGTGTGCGGGTCTAGCCCCTCGCACTAAAAGAATCAGCATTTGATGTATCTTGTTTGTCCTTTAAGGGGAATAGTTTTTCTTTTGTGGAGCGACCGACCTAGGGTAGAAATTCTTGGATTCACATCAATAGACAAGATTTATACGAGAGTTGAAAAATGGTATGGTAAATGATCTATACCCAACATGATGTCCTCTCTGGGGAGGTCATCACAATGGAGTGTCATTTTTCATCGTGCACCCGGGACGATATCATCACAATTTATGGCCATGTGGTAGGACTAACCAGCACAGTTTAAGGCCATATGTCTTGGAACTGGGGGGGATGCACATGATGCGATAAAGAAAGCCGATGAGAATGATGACATAGTCCCACACTATCATCACGTGTGATTACGGGAAAGCAGCCTCGAGCCAAGGGGCCAGCGAAGGTCTAAAGATAATGGGGTAGGAGACACTATCCTCCAGCTGAGCTGGGACCGAAATTTAATGTCTAGGAATCCCCACATATCCCATGGTGATGAGGTTTAAGCTGTGTATGGATCATAGAAAATATCTCAGCCTATAGTCTTAGCACTCAGATTGTAGGAACCACGATAGACACTGTATTGCAGCTTTATCTGCCTGACGTGTAGAGGGGCACTGAGCATTAGTGAAATGAGTGTCATGATTCCACCTTGACATTATGGGGTGGAACATAATGTGAATCATGAAACCAAAATTCATGTCATGAAGGGTATGGCGTGACAAAGAAGGATTACTGGAGACCATGTTCACAACACATCATCCAGTCATGTTTGCCTGAAATGGGGACAGACAAATGAAAATCGACTGCTGACCAGGTTCACAACATGGGATTTGTATCAATTTACTGTTCAAAACCCTCGGGGGTGTTGGCCCGTAATGGTAGGAGAGCCCTTAGGCATTGTATCCAGGGCATTTTTTTGGGGTCCCTCTGGGTATGAAGGATAATGAGGGCCTGAATGAAGGGGAACACAAAGCCTGACAAGTAGATGTCATTTTCCAAAGTTGAATCTGAAACTCTAGGTTCTACACCAGAGTACTATGAACACATTAGTGGACCACTGAAAAGGGTTGTGGGGCTCATTTTGAGAGTGGCCAAAGGATGGTGGATACTTGGGAGAAGAGGGGAATGGATCCAAAAACCATGTACCACACCTATATATCCCCCTGGTGTAGAGGGACATGCCATAAAGTCGAGGTGACCGGGAGATCATAGGATCTCTTATGAGATGGGGTAGGTCCTGAAATATAGGTGATCATTCTTTCCTATTTATCCCATAAGGATGGTAATCAAGACATACATAGTTCTAACAGTACCGTATAACATCATGTAGGATGATGAGAGGCATCTCATCTGGGATGTGCATGGTATGGCGGGTAACCTGACGTGAATGAGGGCATAATACCACACCACATCAAAGAATACCATGAGATAGAACCTAGGATAGAGTCCCAAAAAGGTCGAGGTGCCTTGACTGGGCCTCGGTCAGGAAGGCATGACCCACTTGCAGTTTAACGTCTTGCTGTTGGGATGAGAAGAGGAGGAAGACACCTCAGATTAGGGTGGTATACAGTGAAGTGACTAACCCAATGTGAATGATGACATAACCCCACACCACACCATACTCTCTTGGTAAGAACTTGGGCTCGGGCTCGGAAAGGGAAAGGGGCCTATGGTTGGGCCTCGGTCAGGAAAGCCGGACCAACTTGTAGTTTAATGTCATGCAGGACGAGCATGCATTTTAAGCTCATGCGGGACCAGATGCAGTTTAGGGTCAGGCCAGACCATATAGTTTAAGGTCATGAAGGACTGTGGGGCTCAAGAGAAGTATTTAATAAGGAAATTGGCATTGGTGGGAGTAGTTATATGCTCACCATCCATGGTCACGAGGGAGTACGCTCCATAAGGATAAACCTTATGAACAATGAAATGCCCTTCCCATTTGGGCTCCAGCTTTGGGGATTTCCTGTCAGGGATCATTGATGCTCTGACGGCCAATACCAAGTAACCTTGCAGGAATGAGCGGAGGAGAACCTTCTTGTCTAAAGCTCGAGCCATCTTGCTCTGGTGCCTCTCTAGGTTGTGCAGGTCACGAAGCCTATTCTCATCCAGTGATTCTAAGTCTACCAGACAGATCTCTTCCACCATATCTGGCGCTTTCTGGTCATAGACTGTTGTGTGCAATGAGGGAAATTGAATCTAAATGGGTAAGACAGCCTTTGTTCCATACACCAGGGAATATGGGGTCACCTGGGTTTAATTAAGGGTCATCATCCAATAATCCCAAAGGGCATTGGGGAGTTTATCCAGCTAACTTTTCGTGTTCTCACCAACCATTTTTAAAAAAAATTGAAAGAGTTTTGTTGAACTCCTCAATCGGGCCATTTTCTTGTGCGTGATAGCGGTAGGTATGGTTAGAGTGAATGTTGAATGTGGAATACAATTTCTTCAGCTTGGATGCTCGAAAGTTGGTCCCATAATCGGTGATGACGGCATGAGGTACACCAAATTGATAGATGATATTGGAACTCATTAAATTGACGATAGAACGGGCCTTGACTTCCTTCAGTGGAATTTCCTCCACCCACATGGAAATGAAATCCTTAGTAGTCAGGATAAACTAGCACTGGTGAGCCGTTTCCGGTGGGTATAGCCCCATGACATGTAGCCCCCACACTGAAAAGGTCCAAGAGTACATTTTGGTATGGAGAGGTTCTGGTGGCCAATGCACAAAGTTAGCATGGACTTGGAATGCATGGAACCTCTTGGTGAACTCAATGCAATCATGGATCATTGAGTGCCAGAAGTACCCTAGTCTCCAAATCTGGTGAGAAAGCTTCGACCCATATTTATGGGAACCACAAGAACCGACATGAACCACTTGCATGACCTGTGTAATTTTGACTCCTTGAAGGAAACAGAGGAGAACACCATCAAATCTTATTTTATAAAGGATCTGATCAAGGTTGGGACCACTCTGAAGGGTAAACTGTAGTGCACAGAGTCGGATTCAGTCGCGCCTAGCCCGGTCTAAAGGGAGATTACCATATTGGAGGTAATCGACTAAAGTTGTCCTCCAATTGGAAACTATTTCGATCACTGCATCTAAAGTACCTGGGGCTCCTGACGTTGGGGCACCAGCATTAAAATGGTTTATCTTCGGGCTGAAATCTTCCTTTGGGGTAGAAAGAGCGTTGACTCTCCAGTGCGCCACGTGGATAATCATGTCATCCTATTCGGGCTCCGCAAGCGACGTGGATAGGCTGGCCAAATAAACAGCTCGACCGTTCTATGACAGAGGGATGTGAATGACCATTGGCCAAGAAGGGAACTGGGCCATTTGATGGAGGGTTCACTCGAACAATGGCACAATTTCTGGGTTTCTAAAAACATAGTCTCCATTGACATGTTTGATGACCATCTCAGAATCCCCATTAACATGAAAATAGGTCACATCTATCTCATGGGCCAGCATGAGACCATTAATGAGAGCCTGATACTCTATCTCATTGTTGGTGTAGCCCTCTGACAACAGGAATGAGAATGGCATAATGTCTTTCTTCGGGGTGATGAACATGATACCATGGCCCACTCTGTTGAGCCTAGGATCGTAGTGTCTCCTACCAGTGGGGATCCAGGAGGCACCGTCCAAGTGAATTTTCCAAAATGGGATGTAATGATAGACTGAGAGTATTGATTCATCCAGAAAACCTATGTCCAGTGGATGATCTACGGAGGTTGGGTGGGAAGCTAAGAAGTTTGCCAATGCCTGCCCCTTGATAGCCTTCTGGGACACGAACCTGATTTAAAACTATTAGGGGATCACTGTCCACCGTGTTATTCATCCAGTCATCATGGGTTGGTTCATAATGTACTTCATCAGTTCCACTCGAGAGACCCACTGTACCTCATGGTGCTGCAGGTAATGATGGAGTTTCTACACAGAAAAATCGAGTGCAAGGCAGTTTTTCACGATGCGGGAGTATCTGGTCTCTGTATCAAGGAGCATGTATCTGAGGTAGTAGAGGCTATTCTCTATCCCCTCATTGTTCTTGTTGGCAAGATGGGATCCCAAGTATCATTCCAGGGCGGGTGACATAGAGAATCAGTGGTTTCCCGAATACCGGTGGCATCAAGACCATAGGTTGGAGAAAATATTTCTTGATTTTCTCAAAAGTTGTCTTGCACTCCTCGTCCCACTTATAATAGGTACCCTTCATTATGAGCTGAGAAAATGGATTACCCTTTACGGCCAGATTCGCAATGAATCATAGTATGTAGTCTAAGTGTCCTTGAAGACGTCAATGCTCTCAAATATTTCTCGGGGGAGGAAACTGGCTGATTACCTTGATCTTCTCTGGGTCGACCTCGATGCCCCAGTGCTAGACAATAAATCCGAGGAATTTCTTAGAGGTGACCCTGAAGGCGCACTTCAACAGATTCATCTTCAGGTGGCGGGAACAGAGGAAACAAAACACTTTCTCTAGATCCTTGAGATGGTCCTGGCGCTGGAATGATTTGACCACTTGGTCATCCACATAACATTCCACCTGCGTCCCTAGGATTGGATTAAATATGCGATGCATGGCCCACTGATATGTGTCGCATGCATTCTTCAGGCCTAATGGAATGACCTCGTAACAGAAAGTACCCTGGGGCTCCCTGAAAGCTGTAGATTCCTCCTCCTATGGGGACATCCAGATATGATAATATCTAGAGAATCCATCCATGAAGGAGAGGGCTTGGAATCGAGCTATAGAGTCAATCAACATTTCCATCACTAGAAGGGGAAAATCATCCTTCGGAAAATGGTGATTGAGATCGTAGAAGTCGATACAAACTCTGATCTGCCCATTCTTCTTCCGGAATGGCACAATGTTGTCTAACCACTTAGGGTACTGAACTTCCCTAATGAATTTTTCTTTCATATTCTTGTCAACTTCGGCCTCAACCATGGAACCGTGAGAAGGGTGCATCTTTTTGGGAGGCTGCATGAACCCGTGATGGGTTTTTAGGAGTCCAAGGTGGTGGATGGCTACCTGAGGATCTAGTCATGGCATCTCATCGTAACATTACGAAAACCCATCATGGTGTTGTTTGAGGAATTATACATACCACTGCTGCTCCTTGAAAGATATAGAGACGCTGATCAACGTGGGTCTCAGATCTACCACACTTTAGAGGTTCACTTGTACTAGTTCATCGACCGTGGCTGAGACTCCTTCCTCAAAGGCAAGGAGAGCATCCTCTATATCTTTTTCTCCAATTGTAGAGGGATCCTACACATGGGGAGCTATTTCTGAGCTATAAAACTCTGGTGGTACGCTTCTACCTGCTTGTACAGCTGTGGTAATAGCATTGGGAGATTCATGCTCTATTGAGACCATGTCTATGAAGGTTTTCGACAATATCCCATCTGGTCTTCGGCCCATGGGGCCACATTTTGTAACATAAAAGTAATAATGGCGCATCATCCAGAGCCAACATATCATAGCCCAGCGAAACAGACACGTATGATGAACTGTCATTACCATGATCGAGACTTCTCGATACCGTACGAGGGTAAAATGTTCCAGGATCACCTAAGGCTGGTCAGTGTAGGAGTACGAGGTGATTTTCAGCCATCTCTTGGACCTAGGAATTTGCCTTATTTTTGTACTTGAAACAAAAAAACACTACCCCATGTCAGGGTTCGTGGTCTCCCGTTGATGAATTGGGAAGATGTATGCGTCATTCAGACCTACCCAGGGGTCATTTGAGACTAGGACGGGTTAAACCTCACTTGCCTAGACTTGATTATCCTTGATCATATATTAGTCAGCATCCAAGTAGCGGGCTTCACAAGAGGAAAAAGGAGATTCATCTCCTTAGAGCATGCCTATTCAACCATTGAGAGAGTATTTGAGGCATTGGTGATACAATAAAGAGACTAATACATGTAGGTGGATCCATGGTCTACCCATCAATGTGTTGTACGTGGTGTCCTAGGAGACAACCATAAATTATGTACTGGAAACTAGGCCCCTGAACTGGGTCTTCAGGTGGATTTTTCCGACCAAGGTCTGTTTAGTCCTATCATATCCTTGGATTCTGAGTTTTGAGGGATCTACATCATCCTCAGAAAACCCCATATTTTTCAGTGTCAAATTCAGGATTAGATCAATCATAGAGCCTATGTCGACAAGACAGTGGTGGAATTCCATGCCATTGAACCGGCCAGTGATATACAACGGGAGAATGTGCCCCGGTATGGGATGGTCTTCATCTTTATCTGAGAATGAGATGATGACCTGGAAATCTCCACTCTCATCTACTTCAGTGTAGAAGGATTCTACAGTTGCTACCTCTATCTCAAACCGGATGGGGGCTTCATAAGGCCTTTGCGAGTGCTTCGTGCATATCCGGTGACATGGTAAGGGCTTCAAGGATAGAAAACCTTATTGTGATACTGGAAAGGTGCTTTAGAACATCATATTTCTGTTTTAGCCATGAAATATTCCTTACAGGAGGCCGCTCTGCTTCTGGAGGCATGGAAGACCCTGCCTGCTGGACAGGCGGCTGGCTAGTACTGGGAACATCCCGCTGCTCACTAGTCAGATCTCGGAGGGTAGATGTCGAGTATGGTCCGGGAGACTGAGATCGGCCTGTGGCTGGGTGAAGCTATTCACGAGACAGCTGAAGTGGATCTGCCAGATCCAGTAACAGAAATGGTTCTGGAGGGGGCCTGTCGCGTGCTCATTTCTACGCTGGACATGTTGTCTTGTCTCAGCAGTGTGCACGGCCTAGCTGTAGGTTCCAACTGGCGTGCCCCGGAGACCCATATGGTCACGGTTCAGCCAACGTTGGCGTCTTCTGGGGACATTGGGGTTGTTTATATGGAGCTCCCCCCCGTCGGGATTGAAATAGGCATTTACCAGCTCGACGGTGTTAACTGAAGCGTACCCTTGACTGTCACATGAGGAATCATCCACCAAAAGGTGGATTCTGGGAGGATTACCATATTTGGGGGCATTAAGTCACTGAGAGTGCGAGACAATGATAGCATTGGTGGGGCGTGCTGCTTCTTATTGCGCCGCCTATGCTTTCATTTCTAGGAAGAGGCCGGATGAGATGATAACACGGAAGTGGCAGCCGTAGCTTCGGAAGGCTCCAACTGATTCAGGTGTGCATGAATAATGCCATGTGTGTGGGTTACCATCCTTCAAGACATATAGTCACTATAATTATGGGACCCGCGGTCAGGGACATGCTGCCACACGCCTCCATTGTCGCTACTGCTATCTGATCTCACAAAGACACCGGCCACTTGTACTGGGGCTGGGCCCAACCTGACTATGTTGGTGTTAATCTGGTCTTGGAGCCAGTCCATGAACACATATCATTGCATGACGGTTTTCCATAGGATCTGGTGATAGGGGCATTAGTTGGGGTGATCAGTGAGATGTGTCTCTTCCGGCTACCAGCACTTGGGTTGTCACACAATTCTCTACTCCAGGGTCCTACGGATGTAGCCGGGGACCTGGACCTTGTCGAATGAGTAGGTCTAATTCCTTATGTTTGTAAAAGGTGATCTAGGAGCTTGACCGTGACGGGGGGCTGGTGGAGCCTATCGAGGGGGCGAAACTTGATTATCTCTCCTAGGCGGTGGCTGCACGTTACGCGGAGGCGCCTGCCGATTCTGGGGCAGGTGTTGCTGGGCTAGAAGCAATGTCCCCCGTAGAGGGCCTCTGCAAGGCTGCAGAACAGGATCCACTTGTAGCAAATCTAGCAGCCTAGGCGGCTCTACCTGGGCTACGGTGGTGGGTCAGCTCTGCGAGATCTCTTTGCAAGAATTGCAAGGGGAAATATGCACCCCTGGGTAGCCTATTGTAGGGCTTCCTCGAGTCGTTGGGCCTTATCTGAGAAGTCTTGGAACTCTCCTATATAAATATGGGTGATCAGGTAGGGAACCAGCTCCAACGTAACATTCCCCATCAACATTGTTAGTAATTTATCTAGAGTCAATGGCATGTCAAGGGAGTATATGAGCCCATTCTACCGGGATTTGAAGTCCACGACTCACTCGTCGGGCCTTTGTTTGCACCTAAAAAGGTCTGTGATGTTCGTCTTCTAGGTAGTAGAGCATAACTGGTAAAGGAACTACCTGTGAAGGTCCTCCCATCTAGTCACAGATCCAACAAGGAGTTGGCTGTACCAAACAAATGTCTGCCCTTCCAGTGTCTGAATAATGAAACGGAGCTTGGTGGCCTCCTGCTTCGTCAGAGTCCCCATTATTGTTCTACAACTCTAGTTTAAGTGGTCCAGGTGCTGTGGCGGGTCCCCTATCCCATTAATGGGGAGAATGTGGGATTTCTGAATCTTGGGGGTGCCGTCCTGTCATCCACCCATGCCGGGTATAGATTGTCATCGGGTGGGATAGACACTTGTCTCATTTCCAAAGCTTCTAGGAAAAAAATTAGTGCCCCCATTAGATCTTCTGGGTGCGGGTCCCTATCCTGATAGGGATCCCTAACCACGAGCGCATTGAGGGGCTCTTTAATGTGGTTACCGAGCTCAGCGGCACTTGGAGAGGCTGGTGGAGGGACCCATGGGGCGGCTATAGAAGCTCGGACGGGGTTCCCTGGATGGTCTCATCATTCAGGAGGGTTCGTTGTGACATACTGAGCTCTCTTTCCATGGGCTCCAGTTTCTTCCCTATCAGTTAGATGAACGTGATCAATGTTTACCGGGAAAATCACACCGATATGTAGTTTCTCCTACCCCTATTGCCCCGGACTAGGATTATCGTTGTCGGGACGCCACTCTGTGTTGTGTTCAGTCAGAAGATCAGCAACTAACTTCTTATACTCATCTATCTTCTAATGCAGCGTGGCCTTCTCAGGGTCCACTTCTGGCTATGGCACTAAGGCTGACGGGTCAGAGTGCTTGGATGCTCCAACATGCTTTTTACCTTTACTGACATTCCGATTACGTACGAATGCATCGGTCTGTGGAGGGAGACCAAGAAGGTTCCTCTGCTGGCGATTAATCCTCACTGGTGGGTCCAAAGGAAGCACATCCTCAGAGGGGGGGGGGAGTCCCCATCAAGAAGCCCCAGCTCATTCGACTCTTCTTCTAGGTCGGTCATGTTGCCTGCCACTTTTCCTAGGTGCTTTCCCTCACCACTTTCAAGGGAATCAGGCTGTCGGTGAATCGCACTGAAGAGGAGGGTAGCATACGGCCCCCAACCACTGACCTACACATGGGGGGTAGCCTCCTTGAAAACTTTGCGGAGTACATGAAAACTCAAAATGCATTGTCGTTGGAGGGCTCTGTGGTGGCTAGGTGACCCAGGGTGTCGGACTTTAGGGAGTGTGGCAGGTCCACCTGGCGGAATTGATCGCTGATGCCTTCGAGGATCCCTTGGCTCCTGGGATAAGTCACTTTCTGGTGATGAAAAAGAAGGTGAGTCGCTCAGAGGGTTGGGTGGAAGAATTCAAACTCTACCAGAGTGAGCGATTCTGTCAAACCGAAATTTGATCTTGTGACTGGCCAAAAATTCCCCGGGAAGTGGCCCGTTGGGAGGATGGTCCAAAAAGATCCCCGGCCGAGATTCGGTCTCTAGTCTTTGATTTCACCACTCGTCAACAGAGGGTGGCTGAGTAACTAGCGGCAGCACTGAGGAAGACCGCTGGGACATCAGGCAGGCCGGTGGAGAATATGGTGAATGTGCTAATTGGCCACCGATATTCAGGCTGTCCCCTGAGGATTGCAGCATCCTGGACGCCATGTAACGGTTAGATGGACCGTCAACTAGAACCCCTGATGTGGTATAAGTGACTTCTGGGGTTGGGCTACATCCTTAATCTTCCATCATTGATCCCAAAAATAGATCCGAGGTAGAGGGTGCTTCCAGGGGCGATGGTGGCGACTGTTCCATTAGCCCCTGGAAGCAAGAAAGGGTCTCATACTCCTGGAAATACCTTCGGAGAGAAGCATGGATCTTGTGGGCTTCACATTCCAGAAGAACGAGGAATATGTGCCTCATTCCTGCCCCATACCTTGACTAAGAGGGCTGAGGGGAGGGCTCCTGTGATGGATCGTAATCCGCCTCAGAGTCTGAGAAGCTGACTGGCCTGATTCATGCCCATCCATCCCTCGGATTCCTCTTGCGGCAGTGGTGGCCTGCTCTCCTACCCCTGGACGGTTCTTCAATGTAGGGATGATTTGCGACATGTGGTCCCACAGCTCTACCAACACCACCGTGGAGAGAGTCTCCGCCTGGGGAAGACGAGGTGCGAGAGGCACTGGGAAAAATGTAGAAAGGGACACGGGGTGGAACTATGTGCTGGCGAGTGAACAGATTTTCAATGCTTCCATGATTTCTATTCGAGACAGGAGGAGTGACCTCATACCCATCGTAGTGGGCGCATGGGAGACCCCCTGTGGAGTGTTTCCGTCATAGGGAAGACCCCAGCCTGGGTTGAAGGTGGCACGGGGGAATCCTCCAAGCCAAGATTGGAAGCAGGGAGGGCCCACACCATCCACAGTGGTGATGTTGAGTGAGCCTTCGTGTCGGGTGGCACTACTTCAGATTGGTCTGCGGCGACCATCACTTGTGCCGGAAACTGGGAGAGTCGACAAAACCTACCCATGGGGCGGTTGGGGATTTGATCCAGGTCGGGTGTACTGCTTTACATGCTCGATGTATACTGGGATTTGAATGGGTGAGTCAGCAGTAGCTCGGGCCACATTAGTCTCTGATGTTGACGCCCCATGATGAGCGTATTCTTATGCTCATTCCCAACACTAGCGTCGGGTCTGGCGGACTGGAGGCAGTGATTCAGGCGCATTAACTAAATACTCCATGGATCTGGGAATAGGGCGGCGATGCTGATGTGGCCTGGAGGAGGCCCTTACCGGGAGCCCTTGAAGCGAGACTCTGATAGGGCTGGCCTGAATACCTCTTACTTCATGGGCGTAGGGGAGGGAGCTGTTGAGGCACTTCGAGGAAAAGCTACCGAAGAGATTGAACATGGAGGTGGGGAGAAGTGGCTCCTTGCACGGCCCTCAGGGGCGGCTTGGATTGTAAGGCACAACTTCCTCAAGATCTATCAGGGCCATATCCCTGGTGGGGATGACACCATCCACCTCATACATGTGTACAAGGTCATTTATTACCCTTCGCTGAATAATCTCCGATGGGGAGAGGGGGTGTAGGCGCCCATCAGTCGTGGCGGTCGTGGCCGTCTTGGATGAATCAAAACCACACGTGGAAGCCGCGATGATATTGCCTATACCCCTACATCGGTGGCCAGGTGGTCGAGCTCTAGAGGTAATGACTTGAATCCTGTAGTAAGGATAAGAACTCATTAATATCGCTAGAAAAAAGGAATTGACAACTGGTTCCCCAGTGCTATTCCATCTTCTGTGGTTGAAAAGAGGGATCTGCACAAACAACATCATAGAACAGAATGCTAAATGTCCTGACAGTCCCAAATACTTGACGAATTCCACGTTTAGACTGATCGGTAGGACCCAGTACTAGATGACGAGGTTAGGCGACATGCTTATCCCCTGATGTCCGGAGCGATACTTCTCCTCAAGCTGATCATAGGAGATTCACGTTGGGTTCACCATTTCTGTTTCTGTAGCTTTTGTCGGGGCGCACACATCCTTCATGCAAAGGATGTGCTTCTGTTGCCCCACATTACTGCATTCCAATGGTGGGTGTCATCCATTCCTTATTCAAGGATGTCTTTTCCATGATCGAAACGGTATGATTGGATGTCGGTTTCTCCTTCCATGGATTCCTCCTCAAAACTCGCCTCCTAATACGGGTCTCCATCATAGATTTAATATGTGTTCGTGAAACTCTTCCTAGTTCCATATCTTCATGGACACCATTTAATTATGTTGCTTCCGTCGAGACGCTTCAAGGGGTGTGGTCGGTGAAGAAACCTTCAGTTAGGGGAGTGGTCACGCTGGGGAATCACTAGCATGTCAGGACACTAGGGAACTGGAATGTATGTCTTCTTTCCCTTATTATAGGGCTTCTCAAGGGCGCGGAAGCCTGAGGTATCCCCTAGTGAACGTGGGGAATTGTATTCCATAGGAATGTATTTGAGGTTTTCCTCAGCTTCCCATTTTTAAAACATGGTATGCTGCAATTTTAACATCCATCGGAGAGGGATTAGACTTATCGGAACACTAGCTATAATGGATTAGATCGAAGAACCCCCTGGGGGGAACACTGATGTTGGGGACGACATGTGGGAGGCTTCTCAGATACCATGGAGGGGAATTAAATTGCATGATCCCATCAGGATGTGGAATCCAGGGTATGAATCAGGATGGACGATGGATTTGGGCTTGTGCCTCTTGGAGGCTTCCTACATATCCCTGTGGCGGGGAATCAAAGTCTGCATAGTTCGATGATATGGTGGGACACCAGAAAGGGAGACCAGTGGGAATGAACACATATATGAGACCAAGAGGGAGAAAAACCTCTAGGTTAGGGAATAAGATTCCCTAGCACATGGGCTCGAGGGAGAGGTCAGGGTGTGACATTGGTGTTGGGCTTGAACCTCGTGGAGGATTCCAACGTATCCCCGTTTTGGGGAATTAAAGATCGTGTAGTTCGATCAAATACAGTTTAATTTCATGCGGGATAGGGCCTTTGGGGGTTACACTCTGAGATGGCCCAATGATATGGGGTCGGAAAACAAACGAGAATTATAGTCCAGATGGATGGGTCTTACGCTCTGAGACGGACCATGGTGGTGGATGGATGGGGTTACACTCTAAGGCGGCCCAAGATGGTTGGTTAACAGACGTGATGAGGACGGAATAACCAGGTGGTGGGCTTGAACCACATAGAGGCTTCCGACGTATCCCCATGGCAGGAAATCAACGTCCGTGTAGTTAGGGTTGAAATTGGGCTTACACTTTGTGGTGGGCCACGATGGTTGGTGAACCGATGTGAAGAGGTTGGAACAACCGGGTGGTGGGCTTGAACCTCCTGGAGGATTCCTACATATCCCTGTGGTAGGGAATCAAAGTGAACGTAGTTTGGGTGTACAATTTATCATCATGTGGGACAGGGGACATTTGGGGCTTACGCTCTGAGGCTTCCCAAGGTGTGTCATGGTTGGTGCTCACTATATGATCACGAGAGTTATTATTTGTGTGAGAATCAAGTGGCAGTAGAGTCCTGATGATCACATCGTGAGGGGTGCGTCCGCGGGAATTGAAGAGGGAGCTTATGCATTGAGCGGCTCGTGGTGCCACTACATACTCGAGGATGGAGGCCTGATGTAGATATTGCATAGCCGGAGAGAGATTTGTGACCGAAGAAAGGAGTAACACTTCCCATCATGCTCCCCACTATCCCTAGCACAGGGGATGTATGAAGGTGCATGGGTGCTACCTTCCTCCAATTCGGCTAGGGGCTTACACATAGGCAGCTGCCCCTCCCCACAGTCAAATACCACTCTGAAAAAGAGGATATCATCCCATGTGGGGGGGTGGGATCCCATCCTCGAGGAGATGAGCGGGTGTGGGGAATGTCCATGGTGGGGGGACCCTACGTGCAAGACACGGGTCCGGATAATAGTTTAACGTCATGTGTTGAGGATGAGGTGCTCGGCAGTTTAACGGCATGTAGCTCGGACCAGGTGGATTTACTCCACACCCCTAGGACTTACATGGCCGGTACCCTTTACTCTTTGTGGTGGGTAAGGTACCAGCAATGTAGTGGTGAGGGGGTGTCATGGGAAGAACCATCGATGTGTCCACATTAGTGTGGCTATGTGAAGAAGAAATATTTGTTAGCATGCATATGCGAGAATCATGAGGAAAAGCAACGAAACAGGAGAAACTTCCCAAGGGACCTTAAGGTTACTTCGTACGAGCCTAGATGGTCGTACGGGAAAACAGATCATGGTGTGTATGCCCGGTGTGTGTGCCCGGGGTGCATCAAGGTGAGGGCTCCCGAGGGTTGTACCCAAAGAAATTGTTGGCGCAAAAAACACCAGGATGGTGTGAAATTGAAACAGAGAGCTTGCGTGCGGCTAGTAGGATCGTGCACAAGGGATATGAATTGTGCACAAGTGGCAAAGGCTGCACCCAAAGGTAATGCCGCACCCAGCGAAAGGGATTGTGCACAATCGGGCCATTTTGCGCCCAACGGAAGGAATTGCGTGCAAGGGAGAACCCAGAAGTGTTTGGAATTATATTTAGGCCAGAGGGATCGCTTGAAAAGGCGGATCCCAGTGTGAGGTGGCATAAAAAGGATCACTACCTGAAGGCAATCTTGCACGTGCCGAAGTCCGATTTCACGCACGGGAGACGGTTCGAATTCTTGAACCCTGAAACAGAAGGGCTCTCCTTCTATTTATAAAAATCTGATGGCACAGAATTCAGGGCGGCGTGCAAAATTTGTGCACCAGAGATGGTGGCGCAGAATGTTAATCGCACGGGGGCGTGGGCGTGAATGTATTCCGGGCCTTCTCTAGGAACCCTTCACAATTCCTGGACCCTTTCCACACGGCCATACTTTTCCGCGCGCATACCCCTTTTTCCTGTGCAATAATTCTGGGCCCTCTTGGCCAAGCCTCTGGGTCCGAATATGAATTCTCTTTGTCATTTAGAACCTTCTTCCAATAATTAGGGTCTTTTTGGCATATACAGTGGTAAATAAAAACAAAAAATTATTGTTTCTTAAGGTGATAGATTGCTATAAACATACTCAATACATTCATTTCCCATTTTATAGAACATTGAGTAAGTGTTTGTAAAAAATATTTAATAAAAAATCTCATTAAATTTAGGACACCAGTATTTTTTTAAAATCGAAAAATATGTAGATTTGAGAGGGTATTGAATGAAATAAAACTAATGTGATTGTTGAAGAATATTACCTCTTATATGGTTAATACAATTTGGTTTATTCAAAAATTCATAATTGGTTTGATTTATTCCCAACATGAGGATTCTTCTATTTAGGTAGAAATTTTGGGAGATTTTTATGGTAGGGTTAGCGGAGCTAGAAGAATCAATGTGATGTAAGGAAGTCAGAGATGAGGTGCCCTTTTATAATTGATGTGAGAGTCACATTCATAAATACTCAAAATAATAAAATATAAGTCTTTTCTAGATATAAAGACATAATAATGAGCTATAAATAAATAGGGGAAGACGTTTTTGACCATAACATATCCCAGTTTTGTTATCTATCATTTATTATTTTTAAATAATTTCATTACATATTCATTCAATAAAACACCATTTCATTCAAATTTGAAACTATTATTTTAATTTTAATTTATATACATCAATAAAATGTCGTAATACAAAGATAAATCATTCAAAAATTATTTTAATAAACTATTAAAATAATAAATTCATTATAAATATATTATTATCTCAAATATATCAAAATTATTCCTTTGAAAATCATTTATTTTAAATTTTATTTAATTAAAAAAAAATTTAGCATTGAATAAGTATTTAATGTAATTTTAAAATTAAAAAAAAATTAAAATAAATATTAATAATGATAATAATGTCATTTAGATCGATGATGACATTTAATAATTTTCATATCATTATTTTTTCACTATTTGGACACATAAGTGATATTAAATACAAAGAGAGTGACATTTTATAACAATAATTGTTGTAAATAATATACAAGTTATTTTCCTGGATGTCTAAAAATAAAAAAATAGATATTAAAGGGATAAGGGTCAAATCCTCTTAATCTAATAATTCTTTTGATAGGTAGAGGAAATGTTTACACCATTATCAATACCTTTTAACTCTTAAAGTGACAATGTGTGTTTTTACTCTTTAAAAGGCAATATAGTTGCTAAAAAATGTCAAATTGATGAAATTGGGTAATTATTAACATATTAATCATTATCCTAGTATGTTTTATATTTTTTGTATTTTCATTAATTTTATATCATTTAACAAAATAATATTAATTTTAAAATATCATTAATGTCAATTGCGAGACTACTCATTAATTGACTTTTTTAAAATATCATAACAACATGATTACTTATAAATAAAGATTGGAATTAATCCATAAAATTTCTAAATCATTAAGAAAATATATCAATCACATTAATTTTTTAATTTTTTTGTTTTAATATTTTTAATATAATTAATTTTATATTTACATTATTTAAACAATTACTGCATCATAATTGTGTCACCATTTAATGTAATTATTCTATCACTAAAAAATATAAATAAACTTCCATGTTGAAAATAAAAATTATATATTTATTATTATTATTCATAATAAAAAATATCCCTTATATAAAATCATATTAATGTATTTCTCATGATAAAAACTAAAGTGTTACAAAATTGACTTTTGTTCTAATAAATTAATAGATATGGATAAAGGTAATAAATGTGGATCCAAGTTGTCCTAAATTCTATGCTAGTATTCATTCGGATGAAAATAACTCATCCAATAAAATTAAGACAAGTTTTAGGGTAAATTAATAATGTTTTTAATTTTATTTTTTCCCTTAATTACATGATTTACCTATAGTCATAGTTATAAATTTAAATCACTTTTAGTAATATTATTATTTAAAAAAATAATTTGATATTATTATACAAAAAATTTCAAAATTATAAAATATTTTATGTAAAATATTTATAATCGAATTCACCAAAGTGGAAAAATTATGTTTAATTCTAATTATGAAATCGAGATGATAATGATGGTTCCTAAAGACAAAATTTACAATAGATTACTATGTTTTTATATATAAATTTACTTTTAAATTTTTTCATATTACCAAAATTAGTTTAAATGGTATAATAGTGTTTTAATTATAATATAAAATAAAATAAAAAAGTAATTTAATTTTATAAATAAATTATATGAAAATGTAGTTTTGAACAAAACAGTAGTATTTTTCACAATTCAATGAAAAATCCATGTTGTCAGAAAAATTTAAAAAAATACAACAAAGTTATTTTTTATTCCCTACATATAAATACATTGTTTATTTTTTCTAATAAAACGGATAAAACATTCATAATTGTAATTATAATAGGTTCACCATTAAAATGCAATATAACTACATTTAGAAAAATATAGTCAATTAATGCATGAAAATGCATTCATTCTTAGCATATGCCTATAAAATAACATGGATGAATTTAAATTCGTTTTACTAAAAATATAATTCATAAATTTTATAATTTGGTTAATACTATTCAATCCCTCAAATTTAGTGTCTATGTTATAATTTAATATTATATAAGATTATTAATAGTATATTGTGTGTTGATTAAGATCGACATTGCATGAAATGTAAGTAATCAAAGAAGTTATATTTAAAAAATGAAATAAAATATTCTTTTTGATGATATATTCTCTCCTTAATCAAATAATTTTATCTTCTAAATTTTAATTTGGGATCAAAAACTTTAGAGATCACAATTCAAAATATATATGTCTGAATCAAACTTTGGAAAAAAAATATTGAGACATCCACATTAAAATAGAAATTAAGTAGTATTAATGTCACCGTAGAAAAAAAATACTTGCATTACATGTAGGAAAAAATGGAATTGTATGAAAAAGATGACAATCATGTTGTGAGGTAGAGTGATAAATAATTGGGTCAATAAATTATAACTATCACAAAACATCAAATCACATGATCAGTTCAATGATTATTGATTTCCTAGTAATATATGTAAATGTATAGTTTAATTTGGCTTCAAAATTATTTCCCTAATGTTAATTAATTCAATTATTTCCAAGACTAAGAACATAATGAAACATGATTACATAACATGTAAAGTTTCATCCATTTTCAATTTCCTCCACAATATCACCATTCATTCAAAAGGATGATTATTCAATAATATTTTTTCTTGCATGAAGACTTTTTTTCAACTTATATAGATAAAAAATTTCTACCAATTGTAACGATATATCTCTAATATATTTCGATTTTAAAAAAAAAATTTAGGATAACCCCTATTGATGGAGGAGAGTAAAAACTGTCAACTCTCCCTCACTAATGAGGGGGAGCCTCTTCACCTCCCATTAATAATTACTTGTTCTAACCCCATGAATTAATTAACGGGAGACTACATAATTAATTAGTCCAAATTGAATATCATTCCAAAAAATTAATAGGATATTTCAATCTATTATTTCGTTGGCATATTCATTTTGGTGGGAGCTTTGAGGGGAGGATTATTGAGAGAAAGCTCCCAACGAAGAACCCCATCTCCCCATTAAAAATGAATAACGAATAACACAAACATTCTTCGAATTCTCCCCTAAAGCATCAACCGGCATGAGACGTCTTCAATGACCGACATCCACATCGTCGTCAATGCGCCAACATAGCTTGGGTTTGGAAGTGCGTGGCAGATGCGACGAATGATGATCATCTTCATCTACATTTCGCAACTCCGTCAAAGAATTATGAACAAATATCAACGGTATGCATTTTATTTTGTGTAACCTTTCATTTCTTCTTTTTCTTCGGATTGGAAAGTAATCGATGCATGGTTTTAAAAAAAATATTTGTTCATCATTCTTATTCATTGATGAAACAATTTATTCCTACCTAAACATGGAGGTTGCATCAAAAACCAACATGGCCCGACCCCTCCACTAATCTTGTTTATGATGAAATTTGGTATGGCAATGAGGAGACAGAATGATGAAGGTGACGACAACAAAGGTCACCCTACCAGTGACCTCAATGAACTGTACCACACCCACAGCACTCTGGTACACCCGACCGAACACCGCCGGCCCGCGCCAGCCTGAGCCACCCCAAACCTTCCAACCTAGCCTCCTCCCAGCCGCAGGCCTTCTTGGCCTCACCCTACCCAGACGAACGCCACCGGAAAGGCTTTCATTCTATGCACGCACCCCGAGTGCCTCCCTGAACTAGCCTGCCTGCTGGCCTCTATGCCTGTCATGCGTGCCTCCCTGAACCAGCCCACCTGGCCACACCATGCCCGGCCGAAAGCCATTGGCCCACATACCGGCCTCCACGCACACCCCTCACATCTCCCAAAGTTGGCCCACCTCCCGGCCTATAGGACGAGTCAGCGTCCCGACCTCCCTCGTGGCCACCCAGCGGAGTCGGTGTCCTGTCCCCCCTCATGGCCTCCCGGCCGAGACGACATCCTGACCCCCTTGTGGTACCCAGGCCGAACCGACCCCAGTCGCGCCCTCCAGGCCGAGCCGCACCGGGCCGCCCCTCCGGATGCTCCGGGCCAAATCGGCCCCGAGCCCAAGTTGAACAGCCCTTGTGGCCTGGTAGGCTGGTCTTAGCTGGCCGAGCCAAACCTAACAAGCTCGCCCGCCCAATGGGCCAGTCCAGACCCAACAGGACTAACTGTGTCAGACCGGAACTGGGTCCACTACTGACCCTTTACTTTCTTTTGGCCAAATATTTGGAACCGGATGATGTTTGATGAACTGTCACTGAAACTGGTTTTCTTGGAGCATGACTATCCCTTTAGGTATACTCAACTGGAGTTCATGTTAGATTTGAGTTATCTTCAAGTTATATCGTGCATGAATCCAACCAGTCCTTTGAGAATAAAAGGCAAATAACTCACAGACTAGGTGTCTGATTAACACTCCATTAGTTCCATTGAGACCTCTATGACGTGGTTGAGCTTTGTGTAACTTCTTCATGGGACTTCGTGGTAGTTAGAGCATCAACCATTAGCTTGTGTAGCAGATCTACCAGGAATGAGCGAGCATTTGTGCGGGAACCTAGTAGCTGGCTGAGACCTGATGACTGCTAACCATTTGACTGGAAGTGACTCTACTAGCCCAGTGGGAAGCACCTTGGTGTCACGGTAGACAAATAGAGGAGAGGGCCTCTATGTTAGTGCAGCAGAACCACGATACTCAATAGGAGAAATACCTTAGCCTGCTACGAGGGGGAGCCCCTCTGTGAGTGAACGAGAGACCCAAAGAGGGGAGAGAATCTGTTTGAAAGTGGTAGACCCACGGTACTCGACAAGAGAAGTACCTCAGCAGTCCAATGTTAGTGGGAAGAACCACTGTGTGAGCGCGGCAGGCCCACTGTACTCGATAGAGGAGGATATCACCAGCATCCAAGAGTTCAAATTGATACCATCCCTAGAATAAAATCCTAGTTGAGTTGAGTCAGCATGTTTTGTGTTTAACTCTTGATTGAGATGGATTAATTGATAACATAGGTATATGTACGGGTATATACCGAATTGGGGTTATCTTTTGATTTAATTTTTTTTTATTCTTGTTACTTTTTGTGAGACATTGAGGGTCTCGGGGTCCCTACTGAGTATCATTATACTCACCCCTGTATGGGCTATGACTACATCTCATTGTGTTGTTTATAGACGAAGGACAACGCTGACTGAGGTTTAGCATAGCCAGACTGGATGGTCAACGTAGGTAGAACATATGACGTGTTAGTACGTGGATGAGACCGACAGACGTGGAGTGCTAAGGAGACTATCTGTACCAACTATTCAGGTAGGATCTGTGGTGGATGATCAAGGAGCTTCTCTTCACCTTTCAACTATTTTGTCTTTTTCCTATGCACTTTTTTTAGTAGTACTAGGATTTTATTGTTGGGAATGTATTACGACCCTTCTACTTTCATAACTCTTTGTATATATTTTTACTTACTATTTTTCTACCAGACCGTACTCTGTTGTGTGTGTTTTCATGTTTTAAAGGCAATGCATTCCCAGTTTAGGTATTTTTCCTTTGGATCTAGTTGCTAGCCCCTAACCTATTGAAGGCAGGCTTGGGGTAGTCACGGAACGGGCCTCGGGGGATGGGTCATGACAACATTAATCACTCTTAATGTCTTATACCAAAAATATAACATTCCAAATATCATAATCTCTAATATATTCTATCCAATTAAAAAATAACCTAAATCATCATAATCTAACAATGAAATGCAATTTCTCCCTAGAATAAAATTCTACTATTATGCCTCATTATAACATGTTTTCCATTATAATATTGGATACCCAAAATAGTGAACATCTTAATTTTCTAATTAGATAAAAAAAATTCCTTAATAAAAATATCCATCATCCAATGAATCATTTAACTAAAAATAAAATAAAATTAAAACCAAAAAAATCATGTAGGGTAGTTGTAGGTGATGCAATCATGTCTCCCTTCTCTTATGGGTTTTATTCCCACTACATTGCTGGACATTACAGGTTGTCACCCATTATGATTGTTGTCTATTTTCTAAAACTATATAAATCATAAAACATTCCCAAAATATTATAGTATCCCCAACAATATCACTAACATGTTTTAAAATCAATATTTATCTCATATGTTTTATTTTTTATTCTTAATAATTTAAATTCCTATAATTAATTTAAATTATAAGATCTTATACACCCTAACAATTATTATTTAAATTAATCACATTTCATTAAATTGAAAATGAGTTATTTATTAAATATTTTTTTCACACATACTAAAATAATGGTTTCTCTTATTTAATGTATATTTTCTTAAATCTAGTTCCCATGGTTTTTATTAAACTTTCATTGATACAAATTACAATTACCAAAATCCACATTTGGAGATTTGGTGAACTACTTTATAACAATTCCATGATTACATGGAATCAAATCTCAAATGGCTGGTCAATTTTTTATTCTTGAAGAAGTAGATACATAAATTTTTCACTTATTATATTGGTAGACCAAAATAATAACAAAGGAAAAAAATATATCCTTTAACTAATTCAATCATTTCATCTTCATAAGCTGGTGAAAATAGAACCAACAAAATGGGGAGAAAAAATTCTCATCAACGATAGTTAAATATGAAGAAATAATGAATTTATGAGAGTAAATAAAAACAGAAAGGTAAATAAATGATAAAAAATTCAATTAAAATATACATGATAATTAATAATAAATAGGGAAAGAAAAATAAATGATAAATTCCATTAAAATAGTCACATGATCTAGGAAACATAACAATTATATTATAACTAATGAAATAATCATATAGAATAGTAAATATGATGAAATTATTAATCTGGGACATCTAAAAAATCATTTTCTATCCAAAAGATATTTACAGGAAGGATCTAACTTCATGGAATCTTATTTTTGTGGGTAAACAACCATTTTATTTGTGTCAAGATCTATCTTACTGACAATTTAAAAAAAATTATGCTAATAAATGTTGTTTGTTAGAAACTGATTTCAACTCAAGAGAAAACTAATTCATTAAGAGGGTTTTTATTAACCAATGTCCATCCTATATGTAAAATATTAAATGGTTTCCCACCCATGTCAAACATGTCCAATCTATTCCACTTATACCAAAAATATATATTTAAAAAGATACAATTAAATCAATGAGTTCCCTTTAAACTAGAAATATTAATATTATAATCCCCATAAATGTAAATAATGATGAAATGAAGCTTTAAATACCATGAATATAAATACATTAAATATATGAAATATATATAGGGTAGTACACCACAAAAAATATATAATATGATAAAAGGCATATCTCAGAGGAAGAAAAGTGAGATAAAAATCCATTACCACTTTGGAGTCATTTATTTAAAAGAATCACATTTATAAAAGAATACAATTTTTTTAAAATAACATTGTAAAAATAAAAAGTATTCATATAAAAATTAGGGTTACAAGATTTCATAAAATCATCATACTGATGTATAAGGTAAAAATACTCTATTTATTTTCTTAACAATACATAAAAATTTCCTTGTTTTGGAAAATGATAGAACTATTTTTTAAATCATTTTTTAAAATTATAAAAAGATTTAAAAAATGAAAATAAATGACCATTTTAGAATATTAAAAACACTTCTGAAACAATTTTTATAAAATACTAACCTTAAAGGGAAATATTACATAGTGGAGACGTAATCATAAACAATCCCCAATCATGGTGAAATTTTGAAATAACCTATTAAAATTGGTAATATATAGAATTGTATGCCTCATGAATGAAAATTATATGGATATTAGAATAACATAATTTTATGAATAATACACATATATTCATTCATTGGAATTATATACACCATGTAAATGAAATAACTGGTAAAATTCGTGTTTGCTTCATAGAAAAGTAATTGAGACAAGAATTTCGTACAATGTGTTTCATTTTGGGTTATCATCCTTTGACTGAATGTATACTAGTTTAAGGAAAGTCACTAACTTATTACAGAACCATATTAACAGAAATGATATTTAATATTATTCTAATATAATATATTTTTACCTATTTGTTAGTAATCAATCATTATTTTCAATAATCCATGTTTTTATTTACTAGTTTCTCAACTAATCTTTGAACTTTTATTTATTATTATCAATAATTATATCATAGTTTGATTATATAAATAATGTAAAAAATGTTTTAAATATAATACATATCTAATATATATGTTTTTATTATAATACATATTTTTGGTGATATGAAATAAAATGCACAATTCAAGGAGACGGTAAGCCGTATGTACACATGAAAGCTGTTTTCATTTTATTGTCATATTAAAAAAATTAAAAGAAAACGTTATATATATAAATAATAGATATATAATAATACTTATTTCATATATGTGTCATATGATTTTTGAAACCATCCTATATAAATTTCTTTTATAGTGTGAAAGAACCATGTATTTTTCAGAAGTTAGTAGTCCACACTACAACAAAATAAGGTATCATATTTTTAAAAATTGAAAAGAATATGAGTACAAGAAATAAAATAATTACAAAAGAGTAAATAAATAATCAATATATTATATGTTTTCTATAAATATATTTACCATATTAATTATCAACCATTAATGGTTGAAATGGAAAATTGACTAATCAAATTTTCATGAGGCAGTAGTTCGCTATATAGATAATCAATATGTTTATCAACAATTATATGGAAGTGTGAAAATTTTATTATTTAAATAAAATAGTAAATGTTCTTATTATATTTGTGAATATTTTTGTGCTGTATTATAATGAAATAAGATGATTTTAGGGACTATGTATAGAAATTAGACTAATGTGATCATTGAATAACATCACCTCTAATTTGGGATAATTCTTCCGGTCAATACCATCAATCAAACTTGGGTTGCTTTCTAACGAAATAGGGGATTCTTGGATGAGGTTACGGAATTCAGATTCTTATTTTTGTATGGTTAGGTAGATCAAGAAGGCTCAATGTGGTGTGATGAATAGAGGGAGGTGGTTCTATTTAATAGTTTTTGTGAGGGGCTTATTCAGAAATCCTCATAATATTAAAATAAAAAAAGATTATTAGTGATCCAAATAAATCCAAATGGGATATAAATAAATAAGGATAAAACTTTATACCTTATATTTTATCCATTGTGATTATGTTATATTTTTTTCTATTTGTAAATAATTTAATAATATATTAATTCAATAAAATATCATTATTGTGAAAATTGATACTATTATTCTAATCTTACTATAAATACATCAAGATGGAGAGAGAATTATAAGATAATGATTCAAAAAAACATTATTATATCATATAAGTATATTAAATTATTTAAAAACATTATCACCTCAACGATATATCAATGTTAACACATTTAAAATCATTTATTTTATTTATCCATTAAATAAATAAATTCAATTTTATCTTTATATAATAATTAAAAATATGTATATAATTTCAAAACATTAAAAAAAATTATATAATGAAAAAAATTTATTTGTACAAAAATATATATTTATGTATGTTCATATATTGAATTTTTTACAACATAGACACATAAATGTTATTAAATACAAACAATGTGACATTTTTTAACGACACGTGATTTCAATAATATATAAGTTATATTCATGGAAATGATTCCAATAAAAAAATTACATATTTATGTGATATGGTTATAATCCTATTCATCCAATATTTTTTTGGGAATTCCTAGCTCATTGTTATATCCTTATCTTTTGGTTTGTTACCCATATACGAAGCCTTTAACTATTACCGTCACACCAAGGGTTTTTAAATTTGATGGATAATATATTTTCTAAAATGATAAATTGAACATAAATTATTCATGATTGAAAACATTATATTTATTAAAATCTATTTCCATATGGTTATATTTTTATCAATATAATTCATTTAACAAAATATAATTTATTTTAAATTTCATTATTGTAAATTATGACACTAATCATTACATAAAATCTTAAAAATACCACCACAACACGATATCTTCTAAAAAAATCATTTAATACATCCAAAATATATCTAGATCATCAGTTAAATTATTTTCTGACATTAATAATATCATATTTAATATTTTAATATTTTTAATATAATTTTTTTTCATTTTTTCCATTAATAGAAAAATTACTACATCGTCATTATGTCACAATTTAATAAATTTATTATAACAATAAAATTTATGAATAAAGTAAAATGATGTACATAAACAATATATATTTATAAATACTATTTATATTCTTACTTATTCTTTTCATAACAATATATTAAAAATATTTCTTTTGTTGAATACAAAAGGGTAAAAAAATTGTCTTTTCTTTGAAGAAAATACATTAAATAGATTAAATTCATCCAATTGTATTCATGTGGAACTAAAATTGTCCCAAATATTATTTAAGTCTAAAAATATGATCCAATAAATTTAGGAAATGTTTTAGAGTTAATTTTCAATGCAGATTATATTATTTTTACCCTTAATTACCTGAATTATCCATAATCATTGTAATTAGTTTTTAATCAGTTTGACTAATCATTTTTGTCAAAACATTAATTTGGACATATTATAAAACAAATATCATATGTATTAAAAAATTTATATTCATTTTAAAATATCAATTCACTAAATTTGTATAATTATGTTTAATTCTAATCTCGTGTATGGGACCACAAAAGATGTTCTTAAAATAAAAATGATCTAAATGTGGTTATGTTTTTTTTTAAATTAAATCTAAAATTGTTTACAATGTCCAAGATAGGTTTAAATGTAATAAAATTATTCTAATTATACATTAAAATAAAATTTAAACATAATTTCACTATAAATATAAATTTGATGAAAATACAGTTTTGAGCCAAAATGTTGGATTTATTACTATTCATCAGAAATTGAAACATCACAAAAAATAAAAAAACAATCCCCCTATGTAAATTTAAATATCCCTATTTAATAATTGAAATTTATTTTTTTCTAAAAATATATATTAATTTGTCAAATTTTGGATTTAATATGGGTTCCCCATTAAAATGGGGTAAAACTGTCTTTTGAAAAATGTTGACATTGAATGTGTAAAATTGGATTTATTCTAATATTATGACTATAAAAAAATTTGAATTAATGTTAAAAAAATTGAATGAATACATAATATGTAAATTTTATTATTTGGATAACACTATTCACTACCTCAAATTTGACACCTATGTTGTAATTTCATTTTAATAATAATATTATTAGTATATCATGGTTCGTTTAATATCGATGATGTGTGAAATGAATGTCATTGAATAATTCAAATTTGAAAAATAATATCAAAATATATTGGGGTGTTACGAAAAAAGATATTAATTACATCAAACACAGGATAAACATCACTTATAACTCATTGATTATTAATATACACAAATAAAAAAACGAGAAATAGAATTTAATGTTAATAACTGGAAAATACACTTATATATAGACACCTATATTAAATTCATTGAAAATATCTTTATTTAATATTAAATCTTCCAAAAAGTGGAAAAATTAGTCCTCACACACGTAATACACAATAAAACCTTCCAAAACCCCCATTAAACATCTTATATTTGGAAAACAACAGCACTAGGTTTTCTCACATCTATAAAATTGGAATAAAAAGGAAGATATAGGTGTAATGTTGGAGAAAACATGAAGAAGTTATTTTAACTCAATGCAAAACACCTTTAATATAAGATATATCCACCATGGTAAGATAGGGGAGCCTCTAACACCATAGGAGAGGGGTTGTGTAATAATTTAGGAGTAAAATAAGGTCAAAACCCTTAAAATGATTGGAAAATATAATAAAAACAATTTTTAGTGAGATGGTTGGGGTCAAATGTTATGGTCGTACTATTAAGATAATTATTCACCAAGCATGTATGTTCCCTTATACACTAAGATATGGCTTCACGATTCCCCAAGGGTGTCATGCATTTCTGAATACCATTTCTAAAACATGAAAAATAATTATATCAACCACTACAACCCTCTATATTTTTTTGCTTCCCCAATTAACTACTTTTGTTTTAATTGTTTCCCTAGTCATTTTCTCCCAAAAGTCAAAATTTTCTACTCCCAGCACCAGAGAACTCCATGACAAAAATAATATATAAAAAAATATAAAAAAATAAATGTACCAGTGACCTGGTGGGTTTCACCAACTCCCAACCATGCCACATTTTTTCATCCAGAAATCCCTCAGACATCACTATAAGAAAAAAAAGATATACCACTAGTCCCTCACCAAATAATACTGCATTTATATATCATGGATAACATCACATAAATTCTAGTAAACAAGGACTAATGTGTTTGACTTACCATGGAGATACTTATTTTGATAGTAAACTACAATAATAATCTAATCGACTATGGTATCATTAACTCAAACTCCATATCATCCAAATTGAACACATGATATCGGAATTCTAGGTTTCCATTCAATTTAGAGAAATTAATTTTATCCGCAATCATGTTCATAAAAATGGATTATAAAACCAATATGAAACCATTCCATGATTCTATAAAACAAAAAATTCATGGAATAACATGGAACCAATTTTCATTGATTTATCATACAATAGTGACACACATCAATAGATACCCAATGAAACAACTAATGAACAACATAACATTATGGAGTATTGTTAAGAAAGTTTTTATGTTATTTTTTTGTGACTCTATGATGACTCTATCTTCATCTGAATTAACTGAACATTCTCCATCATCCATACGATGTGGCTTTCTCCAACTAAACAACCGTCACATACCACAGTTCAATACATTGTGGATTGGCATGAAATCACATAAACACTCAAAATATTTACTTAATAATCATTTATTTATATATATATTTATATTCAAACACATACAAATATATGTTACTTTAATATTATCTGTCAATAAAATCATACCCCCTACAAAATATCATAAAGAGTCTGGAAGGTCAGCTCTGGCTATCCATTGGTCATTGGGAGGTATGTGGTTATCAATTTCATATTGGTTATAAAAGAAACATGGAGTCCTTTAAAAAATTATTTTTAAAATAGGAATCATAGTCTAACAATATCAGTAGTAGAATTCCGTAAATTCAAAAGGCCACTTGTACATACAAGCATTCAATGTCCTCTACCTTGATCAACACTTTAATGGGTTAAAATTTAACAGATTTCATCAAATGATTGGAATTCAGCCATATGGAATCATTCTCTCTCAGTGTATCTAGTAGAGTAGCCATGTAATCCATAAATATCTTATCCACTTTAATATAATAAAATTAAGTTGTTGAGATAACATGAATAATCCTTGAGGCTTATCATTTATCCTCAGGTGGGACAATCACCTTAAAACAAAGTGTGCCACTATATTTCCCAACTCAGGCCACCAATAACAATCTCATAAGATATATTAAATCTTTTTCACTGAAGTTTTAATTGCCCAACAATAATGAAGAACCTCTAGAATCATAGCCTTCAACCGGAACAAAGGAGGAACTATCCACATTCAAAAAAGAAGAGAACCATTGTGAGACAACAAATAATCACCAATGGCCTCAAAGACATTTATATAACAACTATAAATCTAGAAAATGGGGTAAAAACCCATATCTCTTCCATCATAATTGAGAATATAATGTGAATCATGGTCAAAATCTATTTAATAAAATATCAACACTCATAGAACAATATCCATATATTAGAAAATATCTTATGACACCACACGTATATACTGATTATCAATCTTCCTACATGGGAATATTTTAACTCAACATAAAAAAAACATTTTTTTCCTTCAAAGAAATATTAAAAAATTCTAATTCAATATCCTAAGATACTCACACATCTACTATTAACGAGGTTTAGGTCCCTCTCATTGTAAATTTACTTCCACATCTTATGATCTGGAATCACTACATAAGCCTCAATAAAGAGATTATAGCACTACATCTTTAGCACATACATCATAGATCCAATTATAGGTTATTTTTTAGATAATTGTACAAATATGAGAACATATATAACAATCCCTAGGCTAGTACATGGACATCTTACGTCACCTAACATCCCAACCCCACAACATAATCAACAAAAAATACTACATAATCCCTCTCATGCTCAAGAAGAATCAAGAAAGGTGCTTATATCAGATGGGTATAAAACATCTCAATTGAACTCTGTAACATCTCAAACTATTCAAAAATCACCCATTAATTAGTAAAATACTTAAAGGGGTTAGTTAGTCTATGTAATTATAAAACTAAATTTCTATAATACCCATCCAATCCTTGAACATATAGGGTCTTAAACAAATTTTTTTATACTCCCATGAGATGACTGCTCAAACATTTTATAGATCCACTAAAACTTCAGCATCAAAAGTCACATTTCAACATAAATATATTCTAGAATCAAAAATTGGATCTTTGATAATATGGAATATAGATTGTTATATGAATAAAACAAATGTAAAACATTTATATGGTCAGTTCTATCCTTCTTCCACATAGAATACACCAAGTTATAATTTAAAAAATGACACAAATGTGGTCGAAAATGTGTTAGAAAATCAATTACAACCATACCATAATCAATAAAGGATCATTATTCAGTCCAAATGAAGTAACAAAATACAAAAAATGTTCACATTGGATTTGAGATGATGAAATAAGAAAATGTTCTTCTTGGACCCTAAATTAGTGGTACCCCAATCTGTTATGACAAGACCCAATGGTGATGAAGCCACAAATACCCAATAAAGCATCCATTAGTTAGGGGATGGTGACAATACCTACATGGAAAAAATGGATATAACCATTCCTAATATACCAATATTCACACATCCAAACATCTCACTGTAGACATATGGATGAATATTAACAAAATAACTCAACAACTGAAATAGAAATTAAGTATGAAAACCCTATATGTTGTAAAAGAGTGTGATAGTCGTAATTGAAATTAAAGGAAAAAATGAAGACACCCAAAAGATATGTGTCCCAACATGATAATAAATAATAAATTAAAAGTCCTAAGAGAGCCCAACTTTTCATCTCCAAGAAATAACCTACATACGTGGTCCAAAGTATCATATATCCTTAAGCCTATCAATAGTCACCACTGACCTATTCTCCATCATTACTAGACATGAAACATGGATGAAATATCATAGAATGGTGTGTATAAAAATTCCTAGTCTGAAGCCCCAAAATATGACGAGGGTTAGTTAGATATAAAATAGAAATAGATATAAAACTCAACCAAAATGAAGACAGTAAATAGAATCCAACAATAAGGATAAGAATCTATTCTCAAACCAAGAAATAACCAAATGATAAATAATGAGGATCATCGTCTCAAATCATATCTCATGAATGAAAATATCAATTTGATGAAGTTCAGAAATGTTGTCCAATATTTCATGCATCTTCCACGAAGAAAACATCCATGTCAAACCTCACCTCACCACCGTGCCACCCGATCACGGTGCATAACCTCTATATGGAGGACTAATTCAGTAGTCCAATATGAGGGTTACACATATTTAATAGATTGAAGAACCATGGAAAACCACCAGAGGATGGTACAACTCATGTAAATGGTATGGGAACTATGCCCAACATAGATGGAGGGTTACACTCAAGAGGACCCATGACCAATCCTATTAGGAGAGTCCACTCTAGTAGTCTAGGACCCTTTCCCTGATAAAAAAAGAGGATTCCCCTTGTATAGAAGGTAGGGGACCATTGTACAACAGAATTAAAGGGTTCTACTCTTATACACGAGGAGCCAAGACCTATTTCCATATGAGGTTGCCACACATTTGATATTTAGAGGAACCATTCCATATCCCTATAGATGGGTTTCATTCTAATAGTGGATAGAGGACTCATTCCTATCCTACAAGGGGGTTTTCCACAATAGAAACTGATTGAGGGCCCATGCATTTCCCAAAAATATGGAGACACTAAAATATCCTTGAGGATATATCATGATCACTTTAATTTTTGAGAATTTCTTTAATAAAATTCACACTCAGAAAAAGTCACATAATATCTCAAAATCCACTATAGAGGCTACCTTAATGATCTGGGTTAAAGAAATCTATAGGGGATTCTTGTGGGTCAAATTCTAAGTCCAAATGAATGAGATACGAGAGGTTAATGTTTCCTATTACAGAAAGTAGGGGTACATGGATTCTTAGAGGTCCCTTATGGCATGTAGTACAAAAAAATCACAAGGATGTTCTCATACTAGTACACATATTTCTAAACATGAAAGACTATATGGTGTGTAGAAGGTCTACATTCCCTGACTGAGTAACTTAGAGTACTTCCCGTGCTCCCTAGTCTCGTCTTCTTCAATCTAGATGTGCCCATGTACATTTTTATATGAAGTGTTCTAATAAATTCTCTGATTTCTATAATCTCAGAGTACATGATGAGGCACCAGAACAAAGCTCCCATGGAATGTGGGTGTCCAACAAAGTGTGTGATACTTTTCTGGATTTAATATCCTAGAGACGGAATATCAAGGGTAGCTCACCATGTGTTCTTTCGAACTACATGACATGTAGTCAGGAATATTATTCAAACAAAGATATAAGAACAAAAATTCTAAATCATCCAATTTTTCCTCATATATCTCTTATATGAATCTTCAAATTGGAATATCTTGTCTTTTTTTGTCATTTTCATCCATCTGGGGGCTAGAAATTTAATTCTAGTTTGGGTAGTCTCTTCAAATACACACCACGCACGTAACCCATGCCTTTAAAATCGTCTTTTTATATTATAATAATATTATCAATATCCCATTAATAGAAATCATTCTAAAAAATCCTTGATTCATTATTATTTTTGTCACATTTGAATCCTTAACAAATCTAGTGGCCCAATCGGGCTCCATCATGGCATGAAATTTCAAATCATCGTAGTGTTGTCAAACGATGACAAATATGAACAATATAAGAGATAAAAGTTCAAAAAATGGTATATAAAATTATTTTATAATAATTATTCTCTAAATGATATATATTTTTTTATTTGGAGTGATTAAAAATTTGAATATTCAATGAAATTTGTACATGGGCTCATAAAACGGCTTACATTTGGTGCATATCAAATAAATGGATGATCTTACAAAATTAATTTAAACAATAAGTGAGTAATAAATTAATTTACAAATCCTAACAAGATATTGGATAATACTTCATTGAAGAGAATTCTTTCCAAAAAAATTTGGTGTCCATTATGTTCGCTAGGTCTTGAACTTTTTGGATATGGAGTCTCGTCATCATCAGAATCTGAGTTTACTATAGGAGGGTGAAGAATCCATTGAAAAATTATTCATGTGTCATGTAGATATCACTGGAAAAATCACCATATCATGTTTCACTGATGAGAATGGAACTTGTAAAAAAATAAATAAATAATAATATTAATTTATTTAATTACACTCACCTTTCGAGAACCACTATTATATGAAATTCCATGATGACCAATTTTAGGTCGCACCTACGGTAAAAATCATATTAAAAACTCCAATTTCATCTAATATTTATAATTTTATATTATTTTTAAGATTTATTATATTTTATTAAAAAAATTATAATATATTAATAAATAATATATAAAATATTTTAATATAATTATTTCAAATTACACTGGGAATCATAATAACATGGTGTTTCTGCACATGGATTCAAAAATATATGTAAAACTAATCAAAAGTATTATCAAAATAAAAGTAGGGACTCTACATCATTTCATTAATGAATTTAATCCTTGAAAATAAAAACAATAATCAGAAAACTCTGGGAACTAAACTCACATCTGGAACTTCCTCTTCCTGGATATCTTTTGTATAATCCTATACTACAAAACAAATTCACCAAGGGGATGGTCTATCCACACTTGGTACACTCATAACAATACTCAATCACTACCAGGTGCTCCCCAAAAGTGGATCTATCATTAATCTACATCTCTCCTCAGTCAATAATGTTTTTGGGTTCATTCGCATATCTCCTAAGATGTTATACACTGAAGAAATCATTCACCTGTTCCTACAATGGATGAAGGGAAAGGTGGTAAGAAACCTCTTCAATCCTCTATAAGATATCAATTTTCTCAATGAACCTTAGAAATAACAATCCTCCCTACATAAATACCAGTAATCCTACTCATGTGCCTATAGTCAAAAAAACATAGTCTACCTGATTAGAACCCAATGGCCCACAACATTGATTTGTGTAAGATTTAGGCACACTCTATAATGACCTCATCGACTCATGGATGAACTTGACCTCATATATATTAACTTACACTAAATATGGATGTACAACTGATTACTCACTAATATCTATCCAATATAATGGTGACCTTTAGGGTATCCTATATAGGGAATCAAAAATATTCATTTCCATAGTTGAGTGGTTTCTAAAATTGTACAGAAAATATTATAAGGGAAACTGATACTCCCAGCTCCAGACAATTACTGACACACAATCCTTCTATATATCTTCCAACACTAAGACAATGTCATAGCTTTTCCATTCTCTATGGGGGTGAAACTCTATACTCATCCTCATAAGGGTCATGAATTCCTTCTATAAGAATATCTACAATAATTACATAAACCACACATCATGGTCATAGATAATACTATAGGGAACACCATGAAGATTGCAAATATACAATATAAATATCGTCCCAAAAATCTCCACTGAAATATACACATTGATTTAGTAGAGGTGTGCTAACATTGTAAGTTATTCAACTATAACCCAAATGGTGCCATGACCATTCAAATTATTTATAAGACATGTCCCAATGATTTTGGATATTTTGTCTCATTTCAACTCTAGTATCTCATGTAGTTGCATAAATATATCTGGAACATGGTTTCTAGCCTTGACCTAGTGATAGGTGATGCACCGTGAGATGAACTCATCCATGATTCATCATATACAGGCCAACCAAAAAATTATGGAGAGGTATTTTTACACCCTTACAACATAATTTTGTACATCCAAAAGATTTGTGTGTAAATATCACATCACCTCCACCTATATCATGAATAAGACTATCATTCATTCCTAGAAATGGATGAAATAATTCCCCCCATCAAAAATTATTCCAGGAGATTACTTTGAGGATATATAATCACAAGACCTCATAGTCAATGACTTCAAATTGTGAATTTATCACACACTAGAGGGGAAGAAGAGTAAAAACTATTGATTGATGAAAAGCTTCATCATCCCACTAAAATAGTGTTAGCTTCATGGAATCAAACTTCTCAGAATCATCATACACCAAATTACAAAGGACATCTAACTTAGGGAATCTGCTACCACATTGCCCTTTCCCAGAGTATAGGCTATCTTGTAGTTATATTCCTACATGAACTCCAATTAGTTCCACCATATCATGTTGAAATCACTCTTAATGATGATATAATTTAGAATCTTATAGTCTGAGTAAATAATTATGCACACTTCATGAAGATAATTCCTCCACATCTTCATATTGAGTACTACCGCTACCTAGTCTATGTATATGGTTTCATATCTCTACTCATGGGGTCTCAACTTCCTCAACCAGTCTGCAATAACATATTGTTTCTTCATTAACAAACAATGGATCCCATAACATGAGTCATCATTGAACACTATGTACTCTATACCCTCCAATGGTAGTAAAAAAATAAGATAAATAATAATCATCAACCTCTGCACAATTAAAGATATTTAAAATCACTCAACCTATGTAAACAACATTCCTCTCCATTTTAGGGAGGTAAAAGGTGCTATTTTCATGGATATGTATTCCAAAAAAATTTAGTGCCATTTATTTCCTTGAAAACATTGAATCTCTAACATCCTCTTGGATCTCTCCCATGAATGTACAACATCAATATTTATTGGGTTAATAGATATTAAAAATATATAAATGGAATTCCCACTATGTGAAACTCTTGAATCTAGAACTAGAACACCAAGATCGTACAACAAAACTGGGACTCCAGATGTAAATCATGGACCAACCTCAATTGCTCTGCATGCTCCTCCTATGAAACATATTACATGAGAATGTCATCAATGAATAAACACAAAAAATATTCCATGTAATACAATAATACTATGTACATCAAATACATATACACGGTGGGGTAATTATTTACACCATTGGTAATCCCAAAAAAATCAGACTGTGTATAGCGAGATTAGAATTACATATTTGGGATATCAATGTTATTAACTCCAAATTGGTAGAATCATGACATTAGGGATGTATTTTAGAGCCAACATGCACATAAAATCTGGTCAAATAAGCCATTAATACAAAGAAATTGATACATTTTCTTTATCGTTCACTTGTTTAGGGGTAGATAGTACACAAAAATAAGCAAGCTCCCATACACCTTTTTTCACAAACAATCTCTGAGATTACAAGGGGAAATAACGTGGCCAAATAAAAAAATTCCCATTAATTTCATTAATCAAAAATTATTGCCCATGGAGATCATTTGGGGAAATATGATATGTAATAAACGAAATCATAGTGGTCTTAATAAGAATGTAAATTAAAAATTCATCTCCCTACTCAGATGTAGTCCCAGAACATTATTAGGGAATATGTTCATAAGATCCTCAATGACTAAAGGAATGTAGATTATTTATAATCAATAATCCTTCCCCATCTGTGAAAAGAAATTAGAATTGTGGGTGGGGAAATGAATATTGGCTCAGAACATGGATTATCAATACATACTTATGATGAAATCATAGGGTTTCACTGTGAAGACAAAAAGGTCTCACATGTATCTCAATCAACCAAGAGATAGCTCACATTGATAGAAGATAAACTATATAAATGAATTATTATACATAGGAAAATCAAGAACATGATATTGGGGTAGTGCCTCAACTAGGATCTCAAGTACATGCACTAAGAGTAAATAGATGACATAATTACTCATTCCTTTTTCAAATAATACTGAGGAAAGAGTAGATCAATCATATATTATAAATCTAAGCATATCATGTTACAGTAGGTTGTATGCATCCATTTCCTCTAAATGTCAACATCCCCAACTGCCCGCTTGCTGAGACAAACACGGGCCATCGAGTGGTTTTCAGGGTAGAATATCAAAGAACAATCTACCACCCAAAACTATGAATCCCAAATATCCACCTATTCAACTCTTAACTCCGCCTCCCTGGGGACTCCCTTACATTATCTAGGAGATTCCTGATCATATAACTACAACTACTATGGTGGTCCCTCATATATAATAATGAGCTACTCACCACTCAGGTATGAAAGTAATTTTCCATATGACCTCTCCAATCACATGAATAACATCTACCCTATCATGAAATCCATAGTCCACTTTTCATGCCCTGAACATGTTCTTGAACATGATCCTGGGAAGATATTTGATTATGTGATCCTATCAGATGATGTCTGTATGCTACCACAGATGACTCAGATCTTTTATTCCAAGTCCCCTCTCTATCTTCTTATAATCTCTTTAATAATAAACCATACATCACCATATCCCTCTCAAACACCCTATAATATATGGGAATTTACAGGTTTACGACATTCACAATGTTCTCTCTATAGAGGACCTTCTCAAACTTCTATTTTTAGAAGTATCCATCTAATATCATATCATTGGAGTACATTATAAGGTACATGAACCTCTAAACATACATAGCCACCATCATCCCTCTTTATTATATATCCACAAGATCCTAAATCCAAACTGAGATAAAAAAGGATGGAAATACTCCTCATAGAACAAATATTTGAATTTGGGACACAGGAGGGTTAACTCATCATGAATCTCATTAAAAAACAACACCAGTGTCCAATTACTCTATGAAAAAAGTATAGATGATAGCACAACAACCTAATAATTCTGCATCTAGAAAATCCAGAAAACAAGGTCCACCAACTCTATCCAATACTTATCTAACTAGGGATCTATCTATTCGAAGAACCTTTATTGAATTCTTAATGGAAACACATAGTGTGAAAAAATATAGGGGCCATATTTATCTTATTATTTTTTTAAGACCTGTTACTCACGTATCAGGGGCGATTCATCCTATTAACCTAGAAGAAGGATATCGTGGGATGCACACTTAAGTGAGGCCTCATCACTCATATTATTTTCTCTAACACCCAGAACTCGAAACATGGATGGATATCTATATTTGAGAATAAAAAAAATTAATCAAGAGGTACCATAATCATATGGCCATATATATATATATACATTGAAGATTTTAATCAATAAGGATAGTCAATGAATCAATCATATATAATGCAAGTACTATTCTATCAATACATACAACATTCGAGTATGATAAGTTGATAATGTGGAATTCAATATCCATGTAAATGGATATGTTGTCCCCCACTTTCTTAAAAACGACAATAAAAAAACATTGACACTATTTCCAAAAACAAAATAAAAATACTCATTTGGGATCTACTCTAAACATCATCCCAGGGATCGAACAACCTTTGATTCCAATCAATGTCAACCCATCCAAATGATGATGGAGTCACAAAAACCATAAGACGTCCTCTAAAGCCAAGGATCTCACGACAAGTGAAAAAAAATAATAACTAACAAGTTGAGTCGGTTACCTAATGTAATTGTATAAACAAAATTGAACATAGAAACACATAAGTGCAGATGAATAATAATAAAAAGATGCAACGACTACAATATAAAAAAATCTTGAAAAACATGTAGGGTGTATAATAGTACGTCAATTAAAATAAAATGTAAAGGGAAAAAATCATTCCCAACAAGAAAGGTGTGTCAACCAAAAATAAATAGAATAATAAATGTAATAATAGCGCCCAACTCTTTAACTCCATGATTTGACCATAGTACATGGTCCAAATGCACAATGTATCCCTAAATTCTGTTGTAGTCACTATAAACCTCTCCATCATCTACAAAAGACATGACATGTGCAAGAAAATCCTAGACATGAAAGAGTATATACATACCCAGTTTGATTCATAGAAATATTGATGGGGATAAGTATGAGACATAATCAGAATAGATAGCCATATCAACCAAAATAAATAGAGTAAAATGAGTCTAACTACATGTGAAAAAAATATATAAAGATCATTCCAATGCAAAGAAAAACAATAGATAATGGGGACCTCAATTTCATATCACAGCCTAAGATAGAGTTCCATCGGTTTCAAAATTCCATAAACGATGCCCATTATCTCAAGTGGATTATTAGAAGAAGACACCCAATACAAACTTCACATCACCATTGTAAAACATAGATAAGGAGAACAATATATTGGTAGAGAAAAAAATCCCTAGTACAACAGGATGTCGATGCTCAGTATATATCTAGAAAAATCAATTCCAAACACCATAGGAGGGTTCCACTCAAGTAAATAGTTGAGGACCCATGCCGACACTAGCGTAAGTGTGCCAATCAAGTAGTTGATTGAGTTCATATTCTTTATCCATGTTAATGTGTGACAATATAGAAGTTTAGGAACCATTCCTTGACACAACATATGGGTTCCACATGTATTTAAAGTAGAAGGACCAGGACCATCCCAATTAGAGGGTGGCACTCTAAAACACAAGGACCCATGCCCTATTTCCATTCGAGGGTGACACTCGGTAGGAAGTTATAATACCCATTACAAATTCTAATAAAAGGGTTACACTCTAATATATTAAAGAGGACACATTACCTACCAATATGGAGAGTTACACAATAGTATTCAATCAAGAAACCATCCATTCCCCAAAAATATGGTGCCAGTCTTATCACATTGAGGTTCATGCCTGATCACTGATGTCATTGGGAATCTCTTATATAAGAATACTACCCATAATAAGTCATTTTGGAAAAAAAAGACAATAAATCGAAAAACATGAAATTATACGTAAAAATTATTATAATAGAATACTCACATGCCAAAACTCAGGTCCAAATGTAGATGATACGAGAGTATGCCTTTTTATTAGAGGGAAAACAGGGTAACAATACCTATAAGTGGTCCCCCAGAGTGTGTGGTCCTCATCCATCACCTGGCCATGCCCCAATAGTACTTGGATTACTACCAGTGTAGGTGTAAATATCATGTATAAGGTCCACATGGTGTGTCCGAGACACTTAGTTCCTTGCCCATGATCCATGGACAATTCTCTATAAATCTAGTCATGTTTTTGTACTTCAGCACATGGTATGTGAATAAAAAGTAACTAGAAAAGGGGTCAAAAACTATTTAGGTTCCCACAATCCACATTACACATTAAGCAATTGAAAAACAAAGTCACTATAGCCCTGTGGTAACCCACCATGTGTTATTTAGAACTAAATAGAGTTTAGTCAATATTTTTCTAGAAAAATTAATCTACTAATTCATATTTTAGATCTGTCATTGATATATAATATCTCACCTCAAAGACTCCCAAAATATAAGGATCTTGTAATGGTTTCTTATTACCATCCATAATGTGTCCCGGAATCAAATTTACTTTTGATTCGTTAGTTACCATATATACCATGCACATAACCCATTCCATGCCTATTGTCATTTTGGATTATTATAATCAAATCATTGACTTGAAAACAACACTCATTCCCAAATCATCACTGATTCTTCATTCAATTCAATTAATGGAAAACCACCATGAATCCGGGTATACTATTGGGTTCTATCTGTCTAAACCATATAAAATCATGATATCATGGTCTTGTAATTACATAAGAGTAATTTGAGATCAATTATTTTACAACAGAAATAATTGGGATGATCTAGGGATTAGAAAATAGTTGAATTTTCAATTAAATGTATACATGGGGGGTGAAATGAGTTAAAATTGGAGGATATCAAAGAAGTGGACAATCCAGATTAACGAATTTAAACAATAAGGAAATATTAGAAGAATCGTCAATCCATGCATGGTGATTGGTTCATTCTTTATCTTGAACATTCTGTCCAATGATTGACAGATGTCATTGTATTCACCACCTCTCAATTTTCCTCATTAAGATGTTTTTTAATTTTATGAGTTTGATTTTCCAATTAGAGGATAAGTGAATCATGTTGAACCAATCCCACAGCTATGCAAATAAAAATGAAAAATATCAATAAAATTTTATTAATATATTAAAATATAATATGTTTAATAAAAAAATTAAATAATACTATATAGTTTTTTGAGTAATCACACCCGCCCACGTCATCTGTTATATAAATGACTCAATTTGACTAATTATAGGTAGATCATATGGTAAACATCATGCTACAGTCTCTACTATGGTATCTTATTTCTATATTGATATTCTATTTAAGAGTTATCCCAATTTATTTATGTAACTCCATGTGTGTAATATTATATAATTTTATTATATTTATGAAATTAATTTGAGGCACACAAGGAAATAGAATTGCACACCGTCACAACTCCTAACTCTAGAAATATATTTAGACCATTTTAAATGTATTAAAAAGAAAAATAGGGTCTACAAAATTTCATTGATTTATCATTGAAAACCAAGGATCCCTTTTTAGCCAATCAAAGATATCAAAAATCCTAGAACACGACTATGTTTTCTTTATGAAATTCTTGTAATGATTATGATAGTCTATGTAATGTCAGTTTCAAACATGCACCTTCTTTTCAAATACCACCAATGATAAACATTAGGACATGATATAATGAATAAAAACCATCCCATAAGAACATGTAGATGACTTTTCAACTCCATCATCTCAGAATGATCCATTCAATAAGGCGACATATAAATTTGGTTTATACCAAGGTGAATATTGATGTTAAATGTGACCTATCATTAAGTCAGTTTTCATGTGAAATTTGTAGATAATAATTCTAGGTACCTATACATGAAATCTAGATTTTCACACTCTGAACATTGATTAGAAATCTATAGATATGACCAAGAAACATCACAAACAATCAACTGCAAAAATAATGAATTTAGTCTCTCTCATCATAAATGCAAACCGACTCACCGTGAGAGATGTGAGATCTAATTTCAGGATTAATGAACTATAATGTACCATGATAATAGTTTACTAGTACCTTAATTTTTTCCAAACAATCAATGTTGATAAAGAGGTCCCAAAATTCCAAGTCCAAAATAAATAAATCCCAGATGACTTCAACATCATCTAACAAAACATGAATGTATGGTCACATGACACAATTCTACTAATTCCAACAAAAGGGGCTAGAAAATACATAACTTATAACATCATCATAGATCACCTACCCAAATCATCAATTAGAATAAGTGTACTGAAATAATGGGATATTCATGTGCTAAATGAACTTATTTACATGGGAGAAGTAAAAAACTATATCTATAATATTTTTTATGAAGAAGACTATACCATATATAAATACATTTAACTTTTAGAGAATACGTATCTTAGAACAGCTCTGGGACATCATCCCCTTTTAAGAATCTCCCTTACAACAAGGGTGAGATCCTGCAACCATGTAAGGATCTTAGAACACCTGAGCGTGCATCAAAAAATTGATATCCAAGACTGCTCATTCATGATGAAAATAAATATATGAATTTGTTTGTTCCAATAATACACACACGGGAGATACTTCCTTGATGATCCTATGAAATTATTTATAGTGTATTAAAATTACATGTACTGAAAATAGACAACTATTATATGCCCAATAAAACTCACATGTTTAGAAAATTAAGACCACTTGAAACTCTTCCTAATAAATTAAGGATATTCATCTCCCTTCCCATTCTGACATAATATTGATCTCTTGATACCACACATTGAATTGACACAACTGATTCCTTTATTATGGGAAAAGTCATCCTATACCAAATATTCCTTATTAAGAACCAATTTATATGATGGAAGATAAATAATAATGCGAATTGATTTGATCTCTAGCTTGATGCCCATATTGAAATTCTTTGAAATGTGGTAATCATTACTGAGGAGATCAAGATAAACATGAAGCAACTTGATATATATGGTTTCATAATCCATTATTAAATGATCACTCTACACCATATTCAGAAACTCATGGGTTTTTTCTTCTCTCAAAGACTATAGGTACAACATCCGGTTAAAATTCACCTTTATCATGGATATTGTGAGATATGTGTGATTTTATAAAATCAACATTGACTCCCACTACATTATAGCAAGTCCTCCCAAATCATACATGAAATATATCACATTTGATGTCTTATTGATCTTCATGATATATAATATCCACTCGATATGATCTATCCAATCGACAACCAAATTTGTTGTCTTGAATCTTAAGAACACTATTGTATTTCCGCTAAAAAAATATTGATAATTGTTTACATTCATGGAATTCTCATGACAACCAACCTATCCAATGTTTTGGAGCATATGAATTTACCACTAAAACAAAACTGAAAAGGAGGGTCCACCTATGGGGTAATGTACACATAACCCCATATATGCCTATATAAGACCCAACTAGGAGGAATTGTCTATGTTACAAAAAACAAAAGACCTGTCAAGAATAGTTGAATATCAAACCACATAAAAATCCAAATAAACGCTCATAAATAACCCCATAATGGGGATGAAAATATATCCAAAATTCTAGAACACCTATGGAATCTCAGATCATAACATTATAAAGAGTAGGCAAGGTACCTCTCTATTCGAAACTCTTCAGTCACAACAGTCTTATTTTCCATCATTAATTATCTAAAAAATTTAAAGAGAATATATTATATCATTTTACAATGAACCAAACCCATTATGACAATAACATCCCTTGATCCAATCTCCCAAAATTACTGAAATATGCTCTTGATCACCAAGTCCTGATTATAAGAACCCGACATAACCATCTATATCATGGGAATGGATTCATCAATAGTAGACTGACATGAACCAATGATAAAATCAGATTAAAAAACCTATATTATTAGTTTATGAAGCACATGGGAAGAAGAGACTGAAAATATTTTTATACATCATGCAAATAATTTGATAGTAGGCCACAACATAACTGGTTTCTAAAAAAACAGAAATATCAAATGATTGGGAAAAATGAGAAAAACGAAAAACATACAAACCACTAGATAAAACATACCAAAAAACTCTTCCAAATGATCTAATAAAATTGATACCACATCTCATTTTCAAGACACTATATTTTACTGATCAATAAGAGCCACCCATTATATAGTGAACATTCCTTTACATTTGGCCTGAAAAAATTTATAAACACCCCAAGGGAAAAGAAGTGTGTGAGGCATGAATATATTTTGGATAAAAACATGAATATATTTAAGGATTTTATATATTCAATCAATTAAAATAGTTTTAAAAGAATATAAAATCCAAAACCCTTTGAAAATATGAAATTTTGGTGTAAACCATAAAAATCACCTTGATTTCCCATTAAATATTGTTTTTTCCAAAAATAATCTTACATTGATAAAATAAATAAACAATGATAAATGATTAATATGATGACCATATACAATAATGGAATAATTTCAATGATCATAAAATTAGAATCAACTAACCACATACATGAAATTGGAACTAATACATCTCATCACATCAAAATGAAACTAATTAAACACATAAATCATATAAACCCAATATTCATGAGTAATGTGGGTATTTTTTTCTTTACATCAGTCCGATATTGAGTGAGTAAAAAAGGATTCTATCAATGTAAGAAATGAAAACTCATATGTTCTTCCTGAGGCCCAACACTAAGGGTCCTGATATTCTCTTATCAATAAACATGTAATATCACAGATTATTTAACTTCAAAGGCTCTTTCAGTCCATTAGTGACAAAAATAGAGGACAACAAGGACCTTAATCAGATGGATCACATGGCCTCTTGGATATTCTAATGTGGGATTTCACAAAGAATTCCTTATGAAGGCACACATGGTCCCTTTAAAACACCCTCACCACCACCATAAATAACCCATTATATAATCGATGCCAATACATTCACAAATTATTTTCCATATCAATCAATTCATATAAAAATATATTTCACAAAAATCATGCCAATTTTCTCAAAATTAATTTTCCAAGGAAAAAACATTTTTTAAAACACTATATAAAAACTTTTGGAATTATAAAACTACTTTTTTCCATTCTATCAAACACTTAGTGTACACAAAAGAAACACCAATTTGGAACAAAACCCATAAAAGAAACTGATTTAAAAAACATGATATAAAACACAAAAAAACGTGGACGAAAATAAAATATTAATAATTAATTTGGAAATTAAACAAATATAAGCCATATGTGAATCATTATTTAAAGGTAATAAATGGAATATGTCACTAAATAGAGTCACCAACAAGGTATTAGGTCCAATGGTCATTACCTTAAACCAGAATGACCTGAAAGAGCTAGAAAATGATTTCATACGCCTAATCCAAATAAATAAAATAAAATCCCAATTTTGATATACAACATTTTCAAGAAAATACTATTTTGTTTTATACTCATACACAAATTCATGAGTAATAATAGGAGAGAAAGGATACAAAACCCGTGAAGAAATTTTATTACCTTAATTTAAACCACAAAATATTCAAGGGAAAACCTACATTTAAGGATATGGAAAGATTAAAAACAAATGGGATTGGGATATGATTTATTGGAGGAGGAAAAAAATTCAAAACCCTTAAAATGAAATTGAAAACATTTAAAAACACTATTTTTAATGGATTTGGATAGGGTCGAACATATTGGCTACACAGTTTGGTAATTCGTGTTCCAACTAAGTGGGTTCCACTTTACAAAAATACAAGGCTCTATAGTTTCCCCTGGGTATTATAATGTTTGGAAAACATTGACCAAATGATGTGATCCCACATTATAACCCATGTAAGTCTCTCACATAATTAGAAGAACAGTTTAACAAACCATGTTATAAAAATTTTCATTGTCTATTTCCCCCCAAAAGCCCAATTTTTCATTTTCAGCACTCATAAAAGAAAAAAATGATATATTTATAAATAAAACTAATGTAAACATAAAATTAACCTAGCAGGTGTATCACCTTCGTGTCTCCAATCTCCCCCTTAGGATTTGATTACATCATTATTATTGATATTATTTATATCGCCAAAGGATCTATAAGAAATTCCACGTTTTTTATTGGAATTCTTATAATATGGACCAATTGAGTATAATTCCACAAATTACATCTTTGGAATATTAACTACGGAAATGTTTTTACAATTTAAATATTGGATCCTCAGTTAGTAGTGAAATTAATCAAACTAGTATAACAATATATCATGTGAATCTAGTGATACTAGCATGATTCATTAGATAAATATTACTTATACAGTCAATAATTCATATAAAAAATAGCTTATTTTGATCATTCCAAGAAAAAAATAAACATACAAATAATGATTAAATATTTCAACTCATGTGAATCGTGCATGTAAATATCACAACAACCATAATAGAACAGGACAAGAGTACCAATACAATCCATTGTAACCTATGATTCAACATGGAAAGGTATTTAAAAATAAAATTACAGGTCCTATCAAAATAATTGATTCATTCCTAGTTAACATTTTTACCAATCACATCAACTAGTAAAGAAAAATAAATACACATCTGATACCACATTGAAACATCCCTACTCAGATAACTCTAAATAGTTATTTAAGTAAAGGTGGTAGATTTTTTAAGCCATTCCCCTTAGAATACCAAATGATACAGAAAATTAGTGGGGTATCAGGAGGAACCATGAAGACGATATCCCTCATGTATCATATTGGGAAATTTAATAAAGTCATCCAAATGTTGAAAAAATGGTAGAAAAAACCCAGGTATGAAAAAATGGATTAAAATTCCATCTAATATTAATAATATGGATTAGTGTATACAATTATAAAAAACCCCATTGAGATATATTATACACATATAATAAATAAAATATCATCTTTAACTACAACTCTAGCCATTCCACATCTTGATCTCATGATCTAATAGGGGTTATATTGATATAACATGGTAATCCTGATCCCAGGACGTATCAAAATATATGTATGAAATAAAATATATTGAAATTATTGGATACCCATGTAAAATGGAAACCTAGACATGGTGTGAGTACAAAACTCTGCAGGGAACCACTGATGAAGCCATACACTATTGTGAGTATTCAATGATATGATCATGTCAAATTCATATAACAAAAAAATATAACATTTTTATAGAATATTGAGAACACCATCATTAGGCCAATGATAAAACTTATCTTAGAACATTGGTTCACTGTAGAAACTAATGTTCCATGGACCATACTATTACAGATCCATAAGTCCATGATTTTGATCACGTGTACTTATTTCACCTGGAGATATGGTGTATATAATCATGTATGGATAAATATATATCCATATATAATATACATTGTTCTACCATAAATTTTGAATAGGTTACATGAACATCCCATATTTATGTTTTTATACATATGGAATAATCCCATAAGTAATACTGACCAAGGGAATACTCAAAAAAACTCCATCCTAGTATACTGGAAAAGCACTGGCTTAAAATCCATGGATTCCCCAGTGATAGTAAAATAGAACTCCCTTATATGAGTTTTCTCATCATGGGGATGAATAACATTAGTATCACAGACCACCCACATAATTGTTTTCTCAATGAGGGGAAGCACATTAAAAACAAAAACAATTGTTAATTTTCTATTTATTATTAATGAATACACATATAAGACTTTTCAAAATATGATATAAATTACTTATCTAAGGGTGTATACGAAGACAAATGACAAAAACATCATCCCCTACCAAATTTCCAAAATTAAAACATATCAACAACTCCTGTAGATTTGTTTTCTAGGTCATATATAAAAATAATAGAAAATATGGGTTCAACCAAGAACCTAGGACTTCATTCACAATCCAAAAATGGAATACCCACTTTATTTTGGAATAATATCACTGGGGAACCTACTAGGATATCCTAGGTTTTAAGAAAACATGGTCACACACATGGGGTCTACGCAAAAATTTTCCAATTCCAATGCCCACGCCCATTTCCAAGATAGCACATCCCACAATAAATCACAATCAGAAAGTGGCCTCATAGGTGAAATAGGGTACATCAAAAATATATGGAAAATAAATTATGGATAATCACCCAACCCATTTTCATGGAGTGACCCTGAAGGGAAAAATAATGTGAAATCATCATTTCTTCCATAAGGAAGTCCTAAGGTAACCTACAGTAGGGCCTTTAGACATGTTCAATCCACATTATTTTTTTCACCACTCCCAATATGTTTCAAAATTAAATGGTTTATAATATTTGAAGCCTTATCCATTGATGATAAATTTTCATGGACAATGAAAAGGTACAAACATGATCATTTCACTTATTCTATTTAGGGAATATAATTTTAGTTAACAATGTAATTTTTCATTAAACCACATTAATTACAATGTCCACTACACAAACTAGTTATGTTTCATGTATCATAAACTACCACAAAAAATATAAATTATCGGGAATGTATTAATGAATACAGACATCATTTGAATAATTTTCAAATTTAATTATTCAGGACAATAACATTCAAACTTTGTTCACTAATCCTATTCCAATATTCCATACATCACCCAAATGTGGATGTCCCTAATGCACATTGATATCCACCGCAAATTTAAATAAAACCATTTACAATTATTATAATAGAATTAAAAGTTTTTTATATTTTTTTAATATGATCCGAAATTATTAAATAAAACTTGATGACCACACTAAATCCATTACAAGAACAAATGAAAACTAAAGGTTCCCTATTTTCATATTTCTACCCATGATTCCCATACACGTATATTATGTATTTTTAGATAAATATTCATTATATAAAATAAATAAAATAACAAATAAAATAATTTTTTATTTCATTCGGAATCATTGAACAAAATTTTCCAATCTAGTTAATATCTTCAATGTTTCACACAAATATGTTCCCATTTTTTTCTATTCGTATACATACCCAACATAACACATTTCACCATTAGCATGGAGGATGAATCAAAATAAAGGGTTAGATTAAATGATTAATAATGGTAATCATAGTAGATATCAATCTATGATAATATGAAGGAATGATATAAGAATATTATACGTGATCATAAAAAAAACTTATGAGACCGAAACAAACTTTTTATAGATAATAAACATGAGTCATGTCATAAAACATTATGATTTTTTTAAAAGTTACCCTTACCTGTGATAAGTCGGAATAAATTCAAAATTAATCATAAGAACATGTCATAAAATTATGGAACCATCACAAATAAAAAGACAGTTTAGGTGTCAATGTTAACAACTAAGGCTATCAACAAAATAGATAAAGATGCACCCATTCCCCTTAGTGAATGTATAAATACCTTTTTCTTATAGTGGATCAGGGCACAATAATTTAAATGTTGGATCTTGAAAAACCCATTTACAATAGTGGGTCAGGACAGACTTATTTCCCATAGGGAACAAAGCCCATCGACATCATTCCAATTTTTATCTCAAGAGATATATATCTTTACACAAAAATCATTAGAGTGATATAAAGTTCCCACCCATTACATTATGAAATCATACATATATGTGACCCAAGATCATAAATACTGATCATATCAAAACCCATGAAATGAGATGGGATTTATAAAACATTTATCACATGATAACCTGTGGAAAAGAGACATGTTTCTTAATCGTTCCATCATATAATAACTAATGAAAAAGTAGGTTTTAGGGGAATTTTGTCATGGTATAAGTCAAGGATAAGAAACGGGTTTCATAAAAATCATACCATCAAAACAAAATCCCCTCGAAAAATTACATGAATAGTATAATTGGAACACATAAACTGTTTGGAATCAGTTTTCCTAAAATGTGGATGCTTATAAGTAAATTAAATTTTAATGAGAATTTAATATTTTTATTATTGAAAATATCATTTACTTTGAAAATATATTTTAAAAAAATAAAACATTTTTAAAAATATTTTATTTGAAATTATATTTCAAAACATATAATGTATGATAAGAATATAGTTTAATATAATAAATGGGGTAATTATTATTTACTATTTTAAATACAAATTTCTAAAACATGTTTGAAGTCATTTTAAAAAATTGATGTTTTGGAATAAATATAGTTTTGGTCGTCTAAATTTTTTTTTCCATTAATACATTATTTTGAAAACATCATTACATAAAGAGAGAAAAATTAATGGAAAATAATTTTTTATTTGAATCTAATTTTAGGTGATGAAAATTTTGGAATTTATATAGATATATATTATAATAATTTTTCAATGGATGAATAACTATGAACATTTGCGATAAATGATGAGATTAGAACATAAAATCCCTATAATTTTGGAAACATTAAATTGTAAGTCCCATGAATGAGTAACCTAAAAATAATATTGGTACGTAATTAAAAATTGAAATTTATGATATAAAAAGTCAATTGTTCATTATATACACCTCATAGAAGATGAAAATTTCATAACATATCGTTTGTCACAAAGAAGGAAAATTGAGAAAAGAACCAAAAACGATTTTTTAAAATTTGAACAATAAATCACATAAAATAATTAAATTCCTACATAAATCCAAGTAAATATAATTAATATAGTGATATAATAAATTCATGTATAGTATACACCCCAAATAATGAAAATAGGGGGTAAATATGTTAGGTGAATCATAGAAGTGGAATGTGACATGACATTCCCTTGAAATAAGTCTTAAATTTAATTTCTCAAATACATAAACCTGTACAATAAATAAAAGGTTATTTTTATAAGGACCCAACCTTAAACATTTCATAATCTTGAATTAAATAAATAATTCACATTGAGTATCTTTTTAGTGTTAGGGTTATAGATAATTAGGCCATAAATATTAGATTAAATCAAAAAAATTAAACGGTAGACACTTCTACTCAGATTCTATATTATTTTATTAAATAAAAACTCTTGAAAAAAGATTCATGTCTAGTCCCATGTATTAGATAGCATGGCATTTCTATGATCCCATCTTTGACCTATTCATCTTTATGTCCTGTAAAAAACATATCAAAACATGGGATGAGTATAAAAATATCAGTAAGGGTTATAAAACAAATAAAGAAAATATCTTTTCATCATTTTATACATAACATATGCTCTTTAGCATACTCATGAAATCATAAGATTTATGAATAGCACAGAGAAAACAAAAATAATAAAGGTAACATGTTAAATTCATAACATACTTACGTTGTATCACTACGGAAAAAATCAGTATTTGGAACGGGTTATTTACGACGAGATCTCTTCCCGTCACGAATAACCCCTCCAAGAATCTATTTGCGATGGGAAATGTAGCCCGTCACAAATAACCAAGTATTTGCGACGGGATTTCACCTCCCGTGGCCACTAATATGACACGGTTTGGTGAGAAAGTCGTGCAGGTGTATTTGTGACGGGACTCGTCGCAAATACCAGTCGGCGGTCAATAGCCTTTTGCAACGGGATGTCGTCACGTTGCAAAAAGACTGTCGGCAGGTACTATTTGTGAGGGGTCCCATCGCAAATAACTTTTTAGTAGTTGACTGTAATTAATGCGGGCGAGGGTAATTGCGGCGTGGCCCATCGCAAATATGACCATTTGCGACGGGATACCCGTTGCTAATAATCTCGTCGCAACTGATCTAACATATATATAGCCCAATAGGTTTTTTCAAAAATCATTCAGATCTTGATTTCTCTCTCTCTTTATTCTTATGTTTTAAAGAGAAATTTTTTTTAGTTGATGTTTTTTATACGAGATCAATCCGAGGGCGTCAATATCTTCAAAATATCGATGTTTAAAGTATTTATATTTTATTTTTTTTGTTTATTTTAAATTTTTTATTTTAATTTTAATTGTTGTTTATTAGTTTGAATTTAATTAGATTTTTATTGATTTTTATTTATATTTAGTTTTTCTAAGAATTTGATATTGTTAGTTATAATTATAAATAATTAGTTATAATTAATATTAATTAGATATTATTAGGAACAAATAGATATAATTAGGAATAATTAGATATAATTACGAATAAATAGTATTAATTAGGAATAAATAGTTCTAATTAGGAATAATTAGTATTAATTAGGAATAACTAGTATTGATTAGGAATAATTAGTAATAATTAGGCATAATTAGTATTAATTAGGAATAATTAGTATTAATTAAGAATAATTAGTAATAATTAGGTATAATTAGTAATATTTAGGAATAAACAGTACTAATTAGGAATAATTAGTAATAATTTGGTATAATTAGTAATAATTAGAAAAAAATAGTAATAATTAGGAATAAATAGTATTAATTGGGAATAATTAGTAATAATTAGGTATAATTAGTAATTATTAGGTATAATTAGTAATTATTAGGAATAATTAGATATAATTAGGAATAATTAGATATAATTAGGAATAATTAGATATAATTAGAAATAAATAGAAATAAATAGGAATAAATAAGAATAATTTGGAATAATTAAGAAAAATCATGAAAAATTAGGAAAAATTAGGAAAAATTAGGAATAATTAAGAATAATTAGTAATAATTAGTAATAATTTGTAAAATTTAGTAATAATTAGTAATAATTAGTAATAATTTGAAACATTTAGTAATAATTAGTAATAATTAGTAATAATTAGTAATAATTTGAAATAATTAGTAATAATTAGTAACAACTAAGAATAACAATGATTAATTAGAAATAATTAGGTATAATTAGGAATACTTAGTAATAATTAGTAATAATTAGTAAAAATTTGGAATAGATAGGAATAATTATGAATAATTAGGACTAATTAGGAATAATTAGTAATAATTAGTAATAATTAGGTATAATTAGGTATAATTAGGTATAATTAGTAATAATTAGGTATAATTATTAATAACTAGGTATAATTAGTAATAATTAGGTATAATTAGTAATAATTATGAATAGTTAGTAATAATTTGTAATAATTAGGAATAATAAGGAATAATTTTGAATAATTAGTAATAATTAGGAATAATTAGTAATAATTAAGAATAATTAGTAATAATTAGGAATAATTAGTAATATTTAGGAATAATTAGGAATAATTTGTATTAATTAGTAATAATTATGAATAATTAGTTATAATAAGAAATAATTAGTAATAATTAGTAACAATTAGTAATAATTAGTAATAATTAGGAATAATTAGTAATAATTAGTAATAATTAGTAATAATTAGTAATAATTAGGAATAATTAGGAATTATTAGAAATAATTATGAATAATTAGTAATGCTTAGGAATAATTACTAATAGTTAGGAATAATTAGTAATAATTTTCTATAATTAGATATATTTAGTTATAATTAGGAATAATTTGGAATAATTTGGAATAATTATGAATAATTAGAAATTATCAGGAATAATTAAGAATAATTAGGAATAATTAAGAATAATTAGTAATAATTAGTAAAAATTTGTAATAATTAGTAATAATTAGGTATAACTAGTAATAATTATGTATAATTACTAAAAATTAGGTATAATTAAAAAAATTAGGAATAATTAGTAAAATTAAAAATAATTACGTATAATTACATATAATTAGGTATAATTAGGAATAATTAGGTATAATTAGGAAAAATTATGTGTAATTAGATAGAATTAGGTATAATTAGTAATAATTAGGTATAATTAGTAATAAAAAGGTATAATTAGTAATAATTAAGTAATTTTTGTAATTATTATGTATAATTACTAATAATTAGGTATAATTAGTAATAATTAGGTATAATTAGTTATAATTAGGTATAATTAGTACTAATTAGGAATAATTATGAATAATTAGTAATAATTAAGAATGATTAGTAATAATTATTAATAATTAGTAATAATTAGTAATAATTAGTAATAATTAGTAATAATTAGTAATAATTAATAATAATTAATAATAATTAATAATAATTAGTAATAATTAGTAATAATTATTAATAATTAGTAATAATTAGTAATAATTCATAATAATTCATAATAACTCAGAATAATTAGGAATAATTCGGAATAATTAGAAATAATTCAGAATAATTAGGAATAATTCGGAATAATTAGCAATAATTATGAATAATTATGAATAATTAGGAATACATAGCTATAATTAGGAATAGTTTGCTGTAAATCAGAATAGTTAGCTATAATTTGGAATATTTAGCAATAATTAGCAATAGTTAACAATAATTTTCAATACATAGGTATAATTAGCAATAATTATGTATAATTAGAAATAATTAGGAATAATTAGCAACAATTATGTGTACCTAGCTATAATTATGTATAATTAGCAATAATTAAGTATAATTAGCAATAATTAGTTATAATTAGAAATAATTAGGTATAATTAGCAATAATTAGGTATAATTAGCAATAATTAGTAATAATTAAGATTAATTAGGAATAATTAGGGATAATTAGTAATAATTAGGAATAATTAGTAAAAATTTGGAATAATTAGTAATAATTAGGAATAATTAGTAATAATTAGGAATAATTATGAATACTTATGAATACTTAAGAAAACTTAGGAATTCATAGGAATACATAAGAATATATAGTAATACATAGGAATACTTAGGGATAATTAGGAATACTTAGGAATAATTAAAATAATCAGAAATAAATAGAAAAAAAAATTGTTATCAATATTTATGAAAAAACATTATTAATATTATTAAAATAAAAAAAAATATAAAATATTAAAATTATCAATATTCTCTATAGGCTTTTCTCTATTCATAACATGTTCAAATCATAAAGGGTCGCCAATTATCAGGCCATCTGCAATAAAAGTTTGTTCCATCCATGCCCAATGTAAACTCTATAATTGTCCATGCATGGTTGATCACCTCACAAGTAATGATGCAATCAGACAAACCATGTCATGCCCTTCTTATCTAAAAGAAATATCTCACCTAAACCTTTATATATACCATTCTTCATTGAAAATTTAATGAAAAAATAGTGATATCCCTTCATATTTTTAAGTAAGAATGATCTATGTAAAGTGTCATGTGAGAAGATTCTTAGAGATGAGAACGTCATTACTTTGGTCGTCCTATTGCAACACTACTGACACAAAATTTTTATTATGCATGACTTCGCAATTAATGACCCTTTGAGATTTGAACATGTTAAGAATAAAACAATGTTTTTTTTGAATATTGATAATTTTAATATGTTATAAAATTTTTAATATTTGAATAATATTAATATTGTTTTTCGTAAATATTGATAATATAATTTTTTATTACTAATAATTTGTAAATGAAATATTCTTGGATAATGAAGGTAAAATTTTTATTGATATACACAATGATGATTACCAAATTTCCTTTCATTATTCAAACAGTTTTCATTTTGCTAAGTATTGCTAGGTATTGATAAATTAGTAATAATTAGTAATAATTAGTAATAAATTGTAATAATTAGTAATAATTATTAATAATTTTTAATAATTAGTAATAATTAGGAATAATTAGAAATAATTATAAATAATTTGAAATAATAAGTGTGAGAAAGATGCAATTTAATGAGCTATCAGACAAAAGAGTAGCTGTAAATCCACTAGAAATTGTGTCTTCCTTAATTAATGATAATTAAATAGTAGTTTTAATTATTTGTATTCTTTTTCAGATAGTGTTTTTATAATTTCAACCTATTCAAAAATAGTGATGATTTTATATTTTATATAGAAAAATATGGACTAAGGATGTCGACATCGGTCATTATTAGATGATCGAGCTTGGATAAATCCGTGCAAAAATCCCAATGGTTCTAGTTTAAATCATGTATATATTGAGGGTGTTGAATCTTTCTTAGCATTTGCACCATCAAAACAAGAATATGTTTCCGAAGGCACAATTATGTTTCCTTGTAAAAATTGTTCTCTAGGAACGGTTGACACATTTGACAAGGTTTGGGGACACCTCTTGCGGTTTGGTTTTGAACAAGATTATGTTTCTTGGTATCAACATGGTGAACGCAGTTCCAGAGAAGATACTAATATCTTGATTCCGGATCCATCACGATTTCAAAATTTAGTACATGATGTTGCAGGTCCATCTGTGCAAAAAAATGAAACTCACAATGAAATTTATTTTACTCGTGAGTCAGAAATATCAAAATTTTATGAGTTGTTGAGGCCATCTAAGGATGCATTATATCCTGGTTTCAAGATAAGAAAATTAGAAGATGTTTCAAAATTTATGGCTATTAAATTAGATAATGAAATGTCAAACAACTATTTTGATCATACATTTTCTTTCGTTAAAACACAATTACATGAAGGAAATGTGTTGCTTGTAAATTAGTATGAGGGAAAGAGGATGATTCATAATTTGAGCCTTAGTTATCAGAAGATTCATGTATGTCCAAATGATTTAATCTTATATTCTGGCGAAATGAGTCGTTGGATATTTGTCCCACATGTGGACAATCGAGGTATAAAGAAGCTCAATATGGGATGTATAGATCGAATCTAGTAAAAAAGTTTAGATATTTCCCCCTTACACCTAGGTTGCAGCATTTATTTATGTCCCAGAACATAGCGTCAATGATGTCCTTGCACAAAACCAATATTTCAACTGATAAAATCTTGAATCATCCAACTGATGGTGATTCATGGAAAACTTTTGACTGTCTACATCCATCTTTTCCTATAGAATCCGGAAACATACGATTGGTTATTTCTACTAACGGTTTCAGTCTGTTTGGTTCTTATGATAGTCAGTATTCATATTGGCATTTCTTTATAACTCCGTACAATTTCCCTCCATGGATGTTGATGAAGGAGCCTCATATCATTTTGACTATATTAATCCCAGGACATCCGAAAAAGAATATTTATGTTTATTTGAAACAATTGATTGATGTGTTAAATCCATTGTGGAGTGATGGTGTTAAAAAATTTTATGTTTCTGCGAAACAAAATTTCATATTAAAAGTTACATTGATGAAGATGATTAGTGACTTTCTAGCATATGCAATGTTATATGGATGGAGTTGAAAAGGTCTGAAATCATGTCCTTACTGTATGAATGAATAAAAATCTTTTATGTTGGTCAATGGAAAAAAAACTTTCTATTTTGAATGTCACCATAGATTTCTTCCAACCAATCATCCTTTTCGGAGGATCAAATCTCATTTCAGAAATGGTGAAATTAAAAGGGATGAACATCCAAGGATGATATCAGGTACATAGTTAAACTCAGTTCTATTTTCATTACCCCCAACACATTTGGACCAACAGTAAACAAAAAAATTTATGGCTTTGGGGAAAAACATAATTGGATAAAACAGAGCATTTTTTGGGATCTTCCATATTGGTATGATTTGTTGGTATGCCACATGTTGGATGTTATTCATATTGAGAAGAACTACTTTTATAATTTATTTCATAAATTTTTGGATACAAAAGGTAAGACCCAAGATACTATAAAGGCACGATTAGATCTTTCCCAAATTTGAAGGCGACCAGAAATTCAATGATTTGAAAATGTCATATCACAGAGGTTAATGAAGCCAAAAGCATCTTATACACTATAAAAAGAAAGTCTCTTATTATTTTGTCAGTTTATTGCAGATTTGAGACTTCCAGATGGCTAAGCATCCAAATTGGGTAGATTTGTTAAGAATGGTTATATTACTGGATTAAAAAGTCATGATTGTCATGTTATAATGGAATGAATTATGCCGATTAGATTCAGATGTTTGTTGAATTCTATGATTTGGGATTCGATAATACACATATCATATTTTTTTCGAGACATTTATGCAGTGATAACAGACTACAATGCACAAAGAAAACTGGTAAAAGATGTTTCTGTAATTATATGTAAACTGCTAATAATTTTTCCACCAGCTTTCTTTGACTCAATGGAATATCTAATATTATATTTTCCACATGAAGCTAAATTTTGAAGTCTAGTATAGTTTTGATGGATGAACCCATTCGAGAGATGCATGAAAAAATTGATGAAAAAAATATGCAACAAAGCATCAGATTGAAGGCTCAATTATTGAAGCATATTTTTAAGAGGAAATTGATTTTTTTCTCTCATTATTTTGAATCTCAATATCCCTCAAAGAAGAATCGCAAGAGACGAAACTATGGGAATGTTAATGAAGAAATGGAAAATCAATTAATAATTTTTAATCATCCAAATCTTGGTTTTGGTGGAGTTCATAATTGATGGATTTCAGATGATGACCATCACAGAGCTCATACATACGTTCTGCTCAACTCTAAAGAAATGACATCATTTGTCCTATGAGTGTTTCTATCACTTATTCTATAATTTATGTTACAGTATATAAACATATTTTATTTTTACGTTATATGATAATCATATCAAGAAACAACTTCCACAAATTACAGCAGCTACTCTTGAAGAACGCAGACAAAAAAAATTCTCAATGGTTTCAAAAACTGGTACCATAATTTATTGATAGTTTAATATCAATTATATTTATTATTTATTATAATGATAAATTTTTTACAAATTTTCAGGTGTGTCAATATGCAGATAAAATTGATAATCGACTATGTATAATGAGTAACCCACAATCCAAAATGGTTAAATCTTATAATGTATATGTGGTGAATTGTTTTTGATTTCATACACATGCATACGAGGAATAAAAAAAACTAAAAGTGGAGTTTTCTTGAGAGGATCACATCATAGAGAAACTAAAGTTGAGTTTTATGGAATTTTGGATAAAATTATTGACCTGTGTTATCTTGGATAGAATTAAATAACAATGCTTAAATGTCAGTGTATGGATACTGAGAGAGGTTTGTGTGTTCATCCGTCTCATGGAATCATCGATATTAAATATAAAATTCTTCTTGCTGGAAATAAATCATTTTTACTGGCTCAACAGGATCATCAAATTTATTATGAAAATTACTTTGCTACTATAAGAGACTTGAGTAATTGGTAGAGCATAATAAAATTTAAATCATGGGAAAATCAGTTTACTCAACCTGAATGTGGTTCCACTGAAGTGGAAGGAATTGAAATTTTTCAAGAGACAGCTCAAAATCCATCTGATACACATAGAGACGTGAATATCGACGATGACACCCCCACAATTAAGGATTGATGGTGATGAAGATGTTAATGATTTTACAAATGAATTTGAAAAGAAAAGAGATGATGAAACTGAAACTCATATTGATATTGATGATAAGGAGTAGGAAGATGAAGACATTAACATTGATAGCCCTGGAGAAGAGGATGAAGATGAACATTGACATAATTAAATGATGGTTATAATCACAACTAATATATACATATATAATAGGTATTTTCAACTATCAGCTTATAATAATCATTTTGTGTTACAGATGGACTATGATCAATTGCGTGAGTTAGAGGTGGTTGAGCTACCTTTGGATGACGAGGATGTTGGATCAGCTGACCCTCATCTTACTGGTGGTTCAGTAGGTTCGTGGGGGGGGGGGGGGTCTTGCATGACTGATGATTCCTGACCCTATCCCCAAGTGACATCCACATCTTGGTTTCGATTCACGCACACGAAGGTATGGACACCTGTATATTTTAGTTAGATTTCATTAATTTAATTATATATATATTAATTGGTTGATTATTTATTCCTTTTTCAATATTTTCAACATGTAGCAATCGGAATGGGGAGTGCTATATTGTGCAATTATTTTTCTCAACCATGGATCACATGTGATAGATTCTCGTTGATGTGCGACGCAACATGTTCCAGCATTGGCTGGTACATAAATAAATAATATTTATTTTGAAATTTATTTTTATTAAGAAATTTATATTATAAAATATTTGAACAGTTTATGGAATCATATCGATGATAGAATGTGTGACAATGTCCATGTGGCATGGTAGGTTTCTATGTGTGACCGTTTCCGGAATTTTTTGCACAATTTGATATGGACAACCATTAATAAAGTAGGGGTGAATGAATTTGATGATTCATGTAGATCCCACCAAACAGAGTATATTTAATCTCAAGTTTGGGATGGCTTATTTTTACACTGGTTGGGTGGTGGATTTCAGAGAAGATCTTCAGTGGGACGACAAAACTGGGGGAGACAGGAGGTGATGTATCGAGCTGGTAGTCATACATTCAGTTCGCATAGAGAGAATATGTTAAGTATATTTTTTAGATATTTTATATACCATTAAATATGAACAGTTTATTTTATATTTCTGTAGATAGTCGAGCATCCCGATGTTATGGAGTTTGACGTTTATCGGAGGATGTATAGTGTTCCAGCTACTGGAGAGATTATAGGTGATCGCCAGCGTCAGGCTGTGGTTATTATTTTTTTCTATTTAACAATTAACTACATATAATAATATGACAATTTTAATTTAAAATAGGAATTGAAGGAGTTAATAAGGCTGTGACCTCTCAGACAGAGGCTAAGGGCCAGGACGAGACGTCTGAGCAGACCAGTGCTCGCCAATTCGATGAGGCGGCATGGATGCAAGCGACTCCATATGGCTTTGAGAAGGGAAGAGTAGTTGGAATCAGCACTCATTTGACTCCTAAAACTTATTATGGTACTGTTGCAATGTCGGCATCCAGGTTGAGAGGAGCTCATGGGGAGGAATCATATTCTGGCTCACAGTATCAGGAGTAGTTGCGAGCTCCGGCTGAGCATATAAAGACTTTGTAGAAGCATTAAAAAGAGATGTGTCAGCGGTAGCAGTAGCATGAGAAGCATTACGAAGAGCAGATGCATCGATGGCAGCATCAGAATAACGAGCAGATATAGTACATGCGCATTTTGACTCGTAGTTTTAGGATATAGTTTCCTCCACCAACTCCTTCAGCTCCTCCAACTCCTCCAGAAGACGACCCCCAGTGATTTTTTTATGTTATAAACATTTTAATTTAACATTTTAATATAAATTATTTACATTTTCTGTCATTTATATCAGTACAATTATTACATAATTTAATTTTTAATATTTTATTAATTTTTTGTGAATACTGATAATTTTAAGAATTTTTATTTTTTTATTGTTTTAATAATATTAATATTTTTTTATTAATAGTAATTTTATTTATTTTTTTTAAATTCATTGATTATTTGTGATGGGAACTTTTGCGACGGGGTCCCACTGCCAAAAGTCTAACTTTATATTTTTAAAAACATATTTGTGACGGTACTACTTGAATGTTGCAAAAAAAAACTTTCAACGTGCCCTTCGCAGAAAGGTATATATTTTTTTTGCGATGGTTCGAGAGCCCATCGCAAATAGTTTTTTTGCGACAGTCCCGTCATAGAAATATTTACGTATATATAATACAGATAATCAGATGATTATTTTTGACGGTAATGTTTCCCATCAAAAATAACTTTTTTTCGACGGGCCCGTCAACGTTTTCTGCAACGGGCTATTTGCGACGGGGCTCTGTCGATAAAGCCTATTTGAGACAGGATCCTGTCGCAAATAGTCATTCATAATTACCAAGAATTCAAGTAGTGTATCTTTCAGATCTACATATGTTGTTATATTTGGAATACCCATCACATTATAATCCCTAAATAACTTTTGAGAAACATTCATGTTTTCCTATATCACGTTAACTAATAAATTGGAGATCTATCTTGGGCTCACCCACCATAGGTTTATCACTGATCGAACAGTGTACAAAAAAATTCCCAAGAACCATAACATATTCATATCACATAAAAAACATAATTCAGAGATAACAGATCAAAATTTCTATCATAATATATAATTTACATAATTTACATAAAAACCCACTATAAAAACCATTTTTAATTCCAAAATACGTAATAGGTTTTTTTGTAATTGTTTTCCACTTAAAAATATTATGACTTGTTATGGAATCCAAAGATCAAATAATACTTGCGGCGGTGGAAATGTTGTTGTCTCCACTTACGTTAAATAGAAACATTCCATTTTTTAATTTAGTAAAACAATTCATAGATAAAAACTTCCATTTGAATGAAATGAAATGGAAAAGGTGATTATACACTGTACAAAAGAAAGACGTGTATTAAAACAACATATTCCTCAATGAAAAGAGATTGATACGAAGTCTCTTATCTCATGTCTATCTTTTCCCGTTCATTCTTTAATCTAGTAAATAATATACTAAAGCTAATTTCTAATTTATTAAGATTCTTTTTCATGTTTGTAATTATCATTATATCACTTTTTAAAATGTTATAATCATTTTTTAACTATTTATGTTAATAATGGTCATTTGGTCGATATTTTGTACTTTATTAAAAATGAACTTCTTATAATTAAAAGTTGTTCATGTGGTCATAAGATATTATATACAGAAATTTATTCATGATTATTATATTATATATATACAGCATATACATATATTTATAATAGTACATATCATTTGGTGGTATGAAATGAAATATACCATTCAATGAGACGCTAAGTCGTACGTACGCATGAACGCAACTTTCATTTCAGTTTCTAATTTTAATGGAATTAAAATCTAATGATACATAGGTATATTATAATTCCAGTATAATTTCATATATAATATCATTAAATCTATCATTTATGCATCCCAAAAATTTCATTAACGAGTTATATCACATTGAGGGGGTGGTAGTCCACACTTCCTCAAATGAAATTATAGAGTTTACCCATATAGGAAACCATAAAGGTATGATATAAGTGAAAAATATAGAAGCATAAAGAAAACATAAACATAATATATATCATATATAAATACAGTTCCATCTTAATAGCTACCACGATAGGTAGTAGGAGATAAATGAACTATCATCGTTTTGTGAGGTGTTACTTGGCTATCCACAGAAATATTATGTTCATTACAAATTAGATGGAGGTGTGTGAAAGTGTAGTTTGAATACTTATCATAACAACATCCTAGTATATTTACAATAATTTGTTTTTATAAATGAAAATAAAAAAAAATATTTTAGGTGTTAGAGAAGTAAAATAATAAAATAATTAAGAAAACTGTTACCTTTAATTCATGTAACTCACTTTGGTTGGAACCAAAAGTGCTACATGAAGTACCTTCTACCTATGTTAAGTATTATAGGTGGAAGGGACGGATCTTGATAGTTAATTTTGGTTGGTTTTGTACGATCCAAGGGGCTTGAGAGGTGTGCGTAATGGGATAGAGTTGAGGGCTTTTTATAAGGGGGGGGAGGGTCTCTTTAGAAATGTGTAAAATTATTATTTTATTATATAATGATTTTCAGTTTCAAGAGGTTGAAAACATTTTACAGTCAAATATAATATGAATCATGGTATAAATAAAAGAATCCAATAAAATTTGGATAGGTTTTGGATATTATTTTTATCTTTATAATTTATTTTTTAAATAATTTATTAATGAGGTTAACACTTCATCATTATTGTGTCATAAATAATTTTATTTATGTGATGTCTAAAAATTATAAAAAATACAATGATGTAGGAAATTATTTTTTATTTCCAATTAATTTTTTTAATCTAAATGATAACTTATGTTACCCATTGTAAAAATTAATTTATTAAAAGACATATTTTTATGTCATTTTTGTGTTTACATTAAATTAATTAATATTCTTGTGTCATTATCACTCTTTAGTGGCTCCATGGGGTCCCAAATTTGACTCAAGGATGTCCATGGTCAGATATGTATCATCCAATATATTTTGGACATATGTTATGGTAATTTTATATTTTCGTAATAATATTTTTTTACCCTTATAAACTCGATATACCCTTTGACCATGGTAAATAAAATATGTACTATAGTAAATATTTAAAATTTCAAAAAATAAATGATACATATTTACACAATTCAGACCTACATATTCCAAATATGGAATCCATTTTTCGAAATTTCAAACACAGAACTCGAAGAAATTAATTTAAAATTAATTCCCATTGTCAAAACAAGAAGCGTGTTTTTATGAAATAATCAATATCCAATGATCTACACTTGTTTATGTCCAATTTAAAAGTGAAATTACATATAATGACAATCATTGGATTAAATTGTAAAAATATAATATTATTATAATTTTAAACCAATTAAAAGTATAATATATCCATATAAATAAATTATATTAAAATACTGTTTGGAATTAAAATATAGTATTTTTTACTATTGATAAAAAATTGAATTTTATAAGGAAAATACCAAAAGTTTATCCAATGTGAATTCTGATATCCAGATTCTGTAAAAGAATTTTACTTGTTTTTAAAAAATATAAATGTGACCAAAACTAGATATAAATACGGTTCACATAAAAAGGCGGTAAATAAACCTTTTAATGTAAATTATGCTTAAAATTAGATTCATTCACATTTTACAACTCAAAATTTTATTGGATAAATGTAATAACAATTAACAAACTTGTATAATAATATTATAGTCAGTTTGGTTTATTCACTCTAATACAATGTCTAGGCATTATAAACCATTTATAATAATAATATTTTATTTTATTTTGTGACGTAATATTTTAAAGAAACCTATTGTTGCATATCAGGTATGCCTACAATGTTAGAATTCCCTTTATTATAAAATTAATATTTTATTCAAAAATATTAATAAATATAGAAAATAACATTTTCTTTATTTACCTAGGATGTTACATCCTTTCCCATTTTGGAAATTTTTTCTTGGAGATTTTATTCAGTTATCAAATAAATGGGGGTATTTATCCCTCATTGTATTTTCAGATTCCCACATCACCTCTTCAACCATATGGTTTTCCACAAAAGCTTGACCTTCGGAATAAAATTAATCCTCAACACATGATCTCTTAAGTCAATAATTTGGACTGGTTATTCCTCATAAGAGAGATTTTCTCCCCACTGAACTACCTCTGGACTTAAAACATGAGATGGATCAGGCATATACATTCTCCACATTTAATCATGAAAAATATTTTGTACCTAGAATAAACATGGAGGTAAAGTCAACTTTAATGCAACTAATACAACTTTATCCAGGATTTCATAGGGTTCAATGAATATCAAACTCAGCATTGCCTTCTAACCAAAACAAATCACACTTTTCCATGAAGTAATTTTTAGAAATACATGATCACCTACCTCAAAAGAAAGACCCTTACTCCGGTTATCTGCATAACTTTTTTTCCATATCTAAGATATTCTCATGTGCTTTTTTCATCAAATTAACCTATTATTCCTTCTCTTTTACCAATTCTGGTACAATCATCATCCCTTCACCTACTTCATCCCAAAAAGCTGGTGTTCAACACTGCTTTTCATTGAATTCTTCAAATAGACCATTTGTCTACTGGAATGAAAACTATTATTTATATGAAAATTCAACAAATGAAATACGTTGGTCCCAATGTCCCTAGTAATCCAGCAATCAAGAATGTAGCATATCCTCTACGGTCTGAATTGTATTTTATGACTTCACATCAGATTGCAAATGAAAATCTATACTAAAATATAATTCAATACTCAACAAATTCTAAATCCCTTTCCAAAATATAGACATAAACCTTAGATCACAATAAAATTTAATAGATACGGGGTCAATAAGAAACATGACTATCTCTTTAACATACAATCAAGAATATTGATCTAGATATAAAGTATCTCTAATATAAAGTAAATGAGATGATTTATTCAATCAACCAAGAATAATTCAGATTGTATTATTACCTCGCGATGTCTTCGTTAATTCCACAATGATGTCCACAGATATATTTTCCAATTTCTACTCTAGACTCGGAAAAGAATAATGCATCACTTTCAGTAACTACCATTCAAATTTAACCTAGTTAGAATCCAAACACTTTTAAGTAAAATCAACAATATCTATTTTCATTCCATCCCACTACTAATATGCCCAAGGATCACTGTACATAGTAGTACTTCCAGGATGAACATAAAATGAGGAACATTGAGCTCCACATAAAAACACATTCTTCAATGGTGAATCACAAGACAAAAAAAAATCCATTTCCATAACTCAAACCACAATAATTATCAATGTTATATTTCGAAAAATAACCCTTGTGAACCAAATCTACCTTTTTCTACAACTCATTGTCTTCCTTCTATGCTTGCTATATTCGGTTCGATTGAGATGATTTCTGTGACACCTAAAAAAATAGAATAATTTCTACACCAACAACGTCTATGCCAATGTTCATCAAATCAAAAACGAAATGATTTCATTCCAATGTATCATGGTTAATGAAGTATTACTTTTTCGACACTAAGAATCACCCGCTTTATTTTGTTTTTCCAAATGGTAATGGATTGTGTAATCATAATCCTCGATAAATTCTAAACATCTATTCGGCCTCATATTAAATTCTTTCTGTGTCAATTTATACATTAAACATTTCTTGTCAGTATATTTTTAAAAAATTTACACTATAAATTTTATTCCTCTAAATTATTAAAGACAAAACAAAAGCATCTAATTCCAAATCACGTGTAGTGTAATTTAACTCATGATGATTCCACTTATGTGCAACATAAGATATTACCTAATCATTCTTTAAAAGGACACAACCAAGTCCTTTTAATGAAGAGTCAACGTAGATTAAAAAATCACGATTTCTGGAAGTTAATCACAAAAGTGGAGTATTCACCAATCTTCTTTTCTCTTTCTGCAAAAAATTATTGCATTTTTTCCCCAAACAAACTTAACACCTTTTCATGTTTACTTAGTAATTGGACTAGTTAACCATGAAAAATTTTCAAAAAACCTGTAGTAAATACATGTCATACCAGAAAAACTACAGATCTTGGTTATATTTGCGGGTCGTAGATATTTTTCAACAACTTTTGTTTAAGTAGGATCAACTGTTATTCCATTTTTTGAAATAATGTGACCATGGAATGAAACTTTCTATTACCAAAACTCACAATTTCTGAATTTTTCATGTAGTTTCATTTATTTTAAGGTTTTCATGAAAAAACATAAAGGAAATTCATGATCCCCTTTACATTATTAATAATCCAAAATATCATCAATGAAAACAAACACAATCTTATCCAAGAACTCACATAAACATTTATTCATAAGATCAATGAATATAGTAGGAGAATTGGTTAATATAAAAGGCATAAGTAAAAATTCATAAATTCTATATATAGTATGAAATACAACCTTCAGAATTTGTTCATCCTTTACATTCAACTGATGGTACCCCGACCTCAAATCAATCTTCGAAAAATAATGATATTCCTAGAGATGATCAAACAAATAATCGATATGAGGAAATGGATACTTGTTGTTAACAATGATGTTATTCAATGTGATATAATCAATGCATGGTACCATTGAACCATCTTTATTTTTAGTAAACAAGTTAGGATCACCCTATGATGATGTTCTAGGTCGAATGGAACCATTATCTAATAAATCCTTCAATTGTTTATTTAACTCTAAAAGATCAATTTGAGCCATCCGATAAGGGTGTTTTGAAATTGGATTTGCATCAGGAACCCATTCAACAGTATATACTACTTTTCAATCAGGTATCATACTAGGAAAAGCATGAAGAAAAACATCAATGTACTCATTTACCACTGGAACATCATTAATCCAAACAGTTTCATTGTTTTATACAATATGTCCAAGTTAAAATTTATTTGTATATTTTTCCAATTTCATAGCTTTCTGATATGTTATCAAAATTTAGGGTTCATTCATGTACACAAACTTAAAATAATTCTGAAATGAAACCACTCTCTCTAGAATAATTCTTATCATGATAAAAAGATATCCAATCCATTACCAAAATAATAAAAACTCTAATAGAAGAAAAACTATAAGTCTTATTGGTAGATTCTTTCCGCACGCAATCAAATGAATTTTATTATAATTTATTTTTGTTTCAACATTTCATACAGCTATTTTTACCACATGTTAAATATTCAAATATTGATATAGAATTTCCAATTTATTATAAAACATCTCAGAAATGAAAAAATGTATAGACCCTGAATTAAACAAGGCATTGGCATAATCGGAACAAACAAACTGTTTACCTGATACAACTTCATTCAATGGACCAACATCTACTTAAGTAGTTTCCAAGGACCTCACCATCCCATTATTCTTGTAGACTTTTTTCTTTCCCTCAGTTGAGTTCTTTATTGGACACTCATGTGTATAATGACCAATTTTATTGCACTTAAAACATTTTACTGATTGTAAATATGATTTTTTCTTACCATTACCCTATTTTTTTCAGTGCAATTTCAAGATTTATGTCCCATTTTACCACATCAGTTGCATTTATCATAATTCTAAATACATTCCCCAGCATGATTTTTAGCTCAATTTTAAAAAAATTGTAAAAATAATTTTCTTGCCATCAGACTTTTTTGAAGAGTTCTTCCCTTTCGCCTTCCACCTTGACCACTTGTTCTGTTGTTTTTCAACGAACAACTGATTATCGGTAAACTCCATTTTGACCTTCTTTGAACATCGAACAAGTTATTCAAAAAAAAATCAATCACAATAAGATAACGCTATTCGATAATTTTTATTTAATCATAAGTAAAAATAGTTGATTTTATTATAAAGATCGTGTATGAACACCCTTCAGTGCTTTAATCCACCCTTCAGATAGCACTAGGTCAGATGATCCTCTGAATGATGGTTGATGTTGCCTAATGAAGTGATCCTCTACTGACATGTTCCCCTATGATTGATCCGGCTAATCTCGGGCATGGATACCACCACCAATTATAGCCTGCTTCAATTGTCCCATCACTTCAATAAACTTTTGTGTTCTAATTACAACCTTCTTAGGTTGTAGATTTGGAAGGTCATCTTCCTCCCAATTCTATCCCAATATTGCGGCCATGTTTCCTCAATAGAAGACCATTATAAAAACAGAAATATCATAGGAAAAGAAACATGGAAATCTATTAATGATATATAATATATATATTAACATAATTTAATTTATAGATATTAATTTAACAATACCCTATCACCAAAACTTATTTAAACTGACCTCTGATACCAACTACACGGACCCGACCTTAAATGTTACAAAATCTAAGATTAAATGAATAATTGACATTGAGTATCTTTTCAGGTTTAGAGTTTTAGTGAATTATGCCCTAACTATTACATAACACCTAAAAAATTACAAGGTATACACTTCTACTCACATTCTATTTTATAATAAAATAAAACTCTTGAAAAAAGAGTCTTGTCTATTCCAATGTTTTAAATAGCATGACATTTCCATGATCCCATCCTTGACCCTTTTCACATTTTGTTCCTATGAAAAACACTTCAATACATGGGATGAGCATAAAAATCTCAACAAGTGTTACAAAGAAAAGAATGAAAACATTAGTTCATCATTCCATACATAACATATGTTCTTTAAAATGAATCATGAAATCATAAGATTTAAGAATAACACATTGAAATCATAAATCATAACGATAACGTGTGGCATCCATAATAAACATACGTTGTAGCTTTCACAGCTACATAGGAAGTTACATTTGGAATACCTATCATATTATATTCCATAAATCTATTAGGGGAATGAATCATGTTTTCTTCTATCACGTTACCCAATTAATTGGAGAGCTATCTCAGGCTCACCCACCCTATGTTTAACAAGTAACCACCAACATATGTAACAATTCTCACAAACCATAACATATTCATAACATATAAAATAAACTGAAAGGAAATATAACATTTCCAAATTTAAATAAAAAAATATCATTTAAATATATTGACAATAAAAATGCACAATAAGAACCATTTTCAACAACCAAATATGTAAAAGAGTATATGGTATTTATTTTCCTTTTAAAACATTACGTCTTTTTAGAAATCTAATGATCAAATAATACTCGTAGTGGAGAAAAGGTATTTTTCACCGCATGCATTAAAAAGATTCCTTAATTTTTTGTTTTTTAGTAAACCACTTCATAGAAAATGATTCGATTTCAATAAATAAAATTCCATGGTGTTTATACACCATATAAAATAATGTCATTTATTAATATAAAATATTCCTTAATGGAAGGAGATTATGAGGAAGTCCCTTACCTCATGTCCGAATTGACTCGTTCATTCTTTAATCACCTGAATTATAAAGTAAAGATAATATATACTTTCATAAAAACATTTTTCAAATTTTTAATTCCTTTTATATCACTTATTACCATGTTTATTAACATTTTTTTAATTATTTAAGCTAATAATGGTTTTTTGTCAATATTGGGCACTAAAGTCAAAAATGGACTTCTTATAATTAAAAGTTGATCACATGGTCAAATGTTATTATATCCTGACTAATATTCATGATTTAGATATCATATATATAATATATATCCAGAATATAAGGGTATTTATAATAGTACAGAACATTTGGAGGTATGAAATGAAATGTACCATTCATAGAGACGGTAAGATGTACGTACGCAGGAACGCTACATTCATTCTATTTCATATTTTAATAAAATGAAAACATAATGGTAAATAAGTATATGATAATTCTTGTTTAATATATATTTAATATCATTAAGTCCATCCTTTATACGTCCCACATATGGAATTAACGAGTCATATCACTTTGAGGGTCAGGTAGTACACGCTTCCTCAAATGAAATTATCGTGTTTACAGATAATGGAAACTATAAAGGAATAAAATAACTGAAAAATAAAGAGGGATAAAGAAAAAATAAACATAATATATGTCATATATAAATACAGTTATATCTCAATGGCCACCATGAGAGGCGGTAGGAAAAAATTTAATAGTCATCATTTTGTGAGGCTTTAGTTTTCCATCCACAGAAATAGTATGTTATTTACCCATTAGATGGAGGTGTATGAAAATTTAGTTCGATTACATCTCATACAATCATTCTAGTATATTGAGGATTAATTTTTTGTTTTAAAATAAAATAATAAATATAGTATAGGGGTTGGAGAAGTAAAATAAATGAAAATAATTTAAGATAAATGGTTACCTTTAATTCGGGTTACTCCCTTTGGTTTGAAGCAAAATGACTTCTTAAAGTGTCTTTTTCCTATGTTAAGGCTTCTAAGTGAAAGTTACGGATCATGAGATATTATTTCAGAAGAGTTTGGATGTTCCAAGTGGCTTGAGTGTTGTGTAGAATGGGTTAGATTTGAGGGTTTTTTATATGGGGGAGGAGGGGCTCTGTTAGAATGTGTGAAAATATTATTTCATTTTATAATGAGTTTCGGTTTCTAAAGAGTAAAATCTTATTAAAGTAAAAGATAATATGACTCATGTTATAAATAAAATAATCAAATAATAATTGGACAGGTTTTAGAAATTATTTTAATATTTATAATATTATTTATTTAAATCATTTATTAATGTGGTAAACATTGCATCATTACTGTGTCATAAATAATTTTATTTTTGAGATGTCTAAAAATTATAAAAAATTTACCATGATATATGAAATATTTTATCATTCAAATTAAAATTTATTGTCTGAACGATAACTTATATAACCCCCTGTAAAAATTAATTTATTAATATAATTTGTTTGTCTTAACTTTTAATTAATTAATATAATGTGTCATTATCACTCTTATGTGGATCCATGGGGACTCAAATTCAACCCAAGGATTCCCATGGTCAGATATGTGTCAGCCAATAGGATTAGTACATTTGTTAGGATAATTTTATATTGTTATAATAATATTTTTTTACCCTTTTAATGATATTTACCCGTTAACCATGTTAAATAAAATATATATATTAATAAAAATTAAAAATGTTTAAATATAATAGTTACCTATTTAAAAAATTTGGACCTACTAATTCCAAATATTGAATCCATTTTTCTATATTCAAAACCCAAAATTGGCATAAATTAATTTAAAAATAATTCCCGCTATCAAAACAAAAAGCGTGTTTTTATGAAATAATAACTATACATAGATCGACACTTGTTTATGTCCAATTTCAAAGTGAAATTAATTTAAATGACCAAAATTGGAATAATTGATAAAGGTATAATGTAATTACACATTAAAACCAATTAAAACGATAATCTATACATATAAATAAATTAGATTAAAAGGCAGTATTGAATTAAAATACACTATTTTCCACTAGTCATCATAAATTGAATTTTATTAAGAAAAAACCTAAATTTTACCCAAAGTGAATTTTGATATCCTGATTCTGAAGAAGAATTATATTTCTTCAAAAAGGACATATAAAATTGACCAGAAATATATTTAAAGAGGGTTCTTAATCTAAAGGCTGTAAATCATCCATTTAAAGTAATTTTTTCTTAAAATAAGATTCATTCACATTTTAATCCTCTAACTTTTATTGGATAAATGTAATAACATTTAACAAACACATATAATCATATTTTAGTTAGTTCTATTCATTTTGGCTAATACAACCAATAGGAAATAACAACAATTTAAAATACTAATATTATATTATTATTGTGTGATGTAAGATTTCAAAGAAACCTATTGTTTCATATCAGATATGCCATCACATATTGCATCCCCTTTAAGGTAATATTATTATTTAATTCAAAAATATTAATAAATATGGAAAATGTATGGTTTTTTATTTACCTGCAATGTTATAATTATAAATTTTTTAAAATAATTTCTTTATATATTTCATACCATATATTATTTTCATATGTTATTTTATTTCCCATTTATTATAAATTTCATGTTAATGACACTTTTTGGGAAATGACAGCTTAAATTCTTTTAAATATTTGGATTTTTATTTTTTTCCCTCTTACTTTGAACATGGTTTAGTCATATATTGAATAAAATAGTTTAATTAAATATTTTATTATTTAATTTAATATTTATTTATATATTTCCATAATATTTATTGGTATGTAAGGATATACAAAATTCATGAAGACTGTAGTCTGTACGTAAGCATGAACACTATTTCCAATTTCATAAGTCCTTTAAAAAAATTGAATTAAAGGATATATATATATACTATCAATATATTATAATGTTTCATTTTATATGTATCAATCTTTTTATACCCATCCTAAATACATTCAACGTAAAACGGGAATAAATCACATTGCTTTGTGAGCCAGCAGTCCACCTTACACAAAAATGATCTTATCGTATTCTCACAAAATGGAAAAAATTATTGTATGTTTAATGTAATTATTTATAAATTATAATAACATCATTATTTCATATTTTTAAAATATAAACTAAAAATCTATCATTATGGACAAACCTGAAAGGTGGTTTTGGAAAAAACGAAAAACATCAGTTCTTGAGGTTGTAGTCCACCGTACACATTGATGATGATATCAAATGAAATTATATTGATTACTGTGTCATCTTATGTAAAAACCATAAAATAAAAAAAAATTAAATTTAATATAAATATTTTAGTAGATAATAACAATATAATAAAACTTTATGTTGGTGCAAGAAGAAATAAGATAAAAAATCACATTGATGGATGATACATTTTCTTTGGGTGTCCTCCTTAGGATTTCACTAAATATTTACTTTTATGTTTTGTTTTCAAAATTTTTTTCTAGTATCATGATATGGAAATGTAGAATTAATTTTTAAAGAACATGGTTGATCCATGAGGATTGAGAGGTGTACTGAAAAGGTTACAGTGGGTTCCCTTTTTTATTTGTGGAGGAGTGGAGTTCTTATGAATTCTCAAAAGTATTCACCATAGGTAGGTCAATCTTACAACAAGTTGATCAAAATAAAAAACTTAATGGTTTGGAGGAATTTTCTATTTAATCCACCCCTACAACACACAATTAAACACATGGTTTAAATATTTCATTCCATAACATCTATGTATCCTTATTTTTAGCATTTTATTTTTTTCACTAAAATAAATAGTTGTATAAAAAATATGATTTCTAAATTATTAATAAATTAATGTTAAAATTATTATATAATTTGGGAAAATTAATTCTACATATAATAACTAATTTATTAAATATAAAATCTAGTTATTTATTAAATTAACTTTAACATATTAGAATTTATTGTGAAAAAAAGTTGTTTTCACTATAATTTCACTAACAAATATTTAATTATTTTGCGGATAATATAGTTCTTATAAAATTAAAAAATTTATATTAAAAGAAAATATATACTGTTAGAAGATAGTTTATTTAGTAGTTTTAAATCATTTAATTAAATATCATTTATTATAAATTAACATTAATGTAAATTTTTGACATTATTAATTTTATATCAATATAAAAAATAAATAAAATAATCTAATTCGAATATATTATTTTAAAATATTTATAATAAGAACTATTCATCTATAGAAATAATAGAACCCAATAATTTATTCAATTTACATAAATTTTATTATTTTGTGTTTTAGTTATTTCATTTTTTGTTATCTATAAAATTATAATACTAAAACTATATAATCATTATTGGTAAAAATATAATCTCTAAAAAATTTTAAAAAATTATTGTTCTACAAAAAATAATTTATCATCCAAAAAATTAATTTCCAAAAATATGTTTTCCCCCAATCTCAATGCATTATAAGTAATAAAATGATGAAAGGTTTCTTTTTTTATTTTTCATTACTTATCCTATTATATGGATAAATTTCCATAATAAATGGTACAAAAATAGATATAATTAAAAAATAATTTCAGAAGGGTATAAATATAAATTAACAACATGTTTTAGTCGAATTGACAGGTTTTCATTACCCTTATATTCTATGATTTACCACATGATAAATCCATTTTTACATTAACCACAATAATTATTTTTTTACTATTTTCAACATCCGTATTTAAAAAAAATTACATTACCTTATTATATATAATAATTTAATCTAATTAAAAATATGGAATAAAAATTTCAAGTTATATAAAATAAGTGTAAAAAATTTAATTTAAAATCAATCTCATTGATAGGATGAGAAAATATGTTTTTAAAGGAAAAATTATCAAATGTTTACAATTTTTACATGAGATTTATATATTAAATTCATTATAAAGACCAAATTTGGATTAGTTGTGTATAATTTTTTAAATTATACATTAAAACCAATTTTAAAAATGATTAACCTTATAAATTATTTAGTAATAATGAGTGTTTTCTTATTAAATTCTGTACTTTCATTTTTGTTTACATAAGAAGAAATTTTTTATTAAAACACACAAAGTAAACCTATTATAACTTTAATATTAATAAATAAAAATGGTTTTTATTTTAAAAAATATATTTTTTATAAATGGAAAATATTAGTTTTAAAATATTTGAACCATCTGAAGGTGAAAATACTATTTTTTAGAAAAATAATACTCCAAACATAAATTTTTTTTATTAATATCTCTTTTCAAGAAAACAAATAAGATGAATTTTAGACTTTTAATTTAACATATAATATATAAATTTTATAAAAATCAATATCCCAAAGTTATTTTTCTGTTTTACTGATATTAATCACACTTGTACACATCAAAATCGATTTTTCAGAAAAATATTTCCTTTCATTTTCAATAGGGTTTGATTTTATTTTATATATCATTTGTCATTAAGTAAATAATTATAGAAACATGTGTAAACCACATTTTAATAATTTATTTTTACCTATTCATACCTACATTTCCAATGTAAAGATTTTATCTATCATATTAAATAATAATATTAAATTCATATGTCATGTTTTGTGTAAAATCAATATTTCATGTAACGCAAGGAAAAACCAGAATTATTTGAAACAAATGAAAAACACAGTCTTTCAAGTAGCACAATATAATATCAGTGTTTCATGGAAGAAATTTTTTTACAATTTTTTAATATATTTGAAAAATAATTCAAAAAAATTGTAGGGAGTTACATCCCCCCCCCATTAAAATTAATTTCATCCCTAATATTTTTCTTTGTCTTAAGAGGGTTACTTATTGAATAAATCTTTCCTAGAAACCCGCATCATAAAAAGGTCAAATAAAAAAACCACATGAAAAATATAACTGGATGTGTGAAGGTCGTATAGAATAAAATATAATAAGCATTCACGTAGTAAAACATTAGAGGGATGTTAAATCATGAACATGGAAGAGAAAAACAACGCCAAAATACTTTTAGAGAGTGAAAGAGAAAAATTATTAAAATAATGTTAGTTTTTCAACGATTATTAATGGAAATAAGATCATAAATATTTGATGATTTAAGGGACCATTTTATTTGATAAAAATGAATGTCTGATGATATCCATTTTATTTCAATATAACTATTCTAAATATGATGAATTTTTATGAGAAGACATGATTTAATGATTTCATTGCATTTCATAAGGATAATCTGACCCTCTAGTTGGTCCATGACCAATTCACACTCTATATCTTACTCCAATAAATAATAGTGAATTTTATGTTAACAATAAACTAAAATATCATATTATAAATATATATAATGATAAGTTCTTAATTTTATCTCCAATTATCATCAAAAAATTGGTTACCATTGGTTCTCAAAAAATAATAAATAATCATATCGTAAAATTAATAAATTAATAACTAAATACCACATTTAATGTTCAGACAAAAACTAGTTCGTAAATGGTTATCCTTTGGAAACATTTGAAATGTCATAATCTAATGGATTAATACAAAAGGATCTAAAGTTTCAATTAATAACATAACACTGATACCCCATACATCATAAGGTTTCTCATGATTCTAACATACAAATCATTTGAATACACTTATCATGTATTCTCTTCATGCACGATAATAACCAGAATTAACATGAAACCTTATTGAAAAATGCAGGTTTTCTTACTCGATAAATCATATATTATTGGATATATTCTTTAGTTTTATAAATTATTTAAACTCCTTCATTGATATAATAAACCACATAATCACAAAATCATAAATCATTTGCATGGTAATTAATACAATCAAATTGGATTTTTTATTTTTTTAAATCCATTTTCCAAAATTAAATCCATTTTATAAACATCGGAAACATATTAATGGTAACCTTACCTTTATAAAATTACATTAAATAAAAATCCCTAAAATAATAATAATCAATCTTATTTATTCAAATCTAAAATGAATAACTTATAATGAAAAATCATTAGGTATTTAATAATAATTGAATCCAAATTCTAAAATTAATAAATAATACCACATCCTTATCAAACTATTATCTATTCTTTATTGTATTATTTTTTAATACCTCTTTTATTTAACATTTCATTTATATTCTCATCATCATCGTCTATATAACCATTACTCATACACCATTTTTTATTACCTTCATGTGATTTACAATAAGTACATAAATTATCATTATTCTATTATGTTCTGTAAACAAATAATTAATTAGTCGATGATATCAAAGGGACACCATTATGAACATACATTATATTAAAGTAACTTTTCATTTACCATTTTTTGTTAGTAAATTTGTGTCCTAATTTTCAATAATAAAAATATCTTATCATTCATCTAAGGAATAGACTGGGGTTATTCTTCCCACATTATCAACATATAGGATATTGAATATTCTTTCATCTATAGTCCCCACTACTATAACTCATGAAACTATTTACACTCCTTTTTTGTGGGATTGAGTGTTGTTTAAGGTATACATAGTTAATCATGTTTTGTGAACACAAATTAACCATAATCACAATATTAAATACTCAAATATCCATCCCATTTATGAAATAATTAGAAAATAATCCATCACATTAAATTTTAATATTGATCCCAATTGGTCCGTCCATTAAATATAACCATAAATCATAGTGTGAGTAATGATTATAATAATGAAAAATCACATTGTTTGAAAAATAATTTAGGGTGTCTAAATCAAGACACCTTATTTATAATAGATGATACCTTATTTTTTATCCTAGGATCTTCATAGTCATAAACTACTTAATTCATTTATAATGGATTTCAAGGAGTTAGTTAATTTCCAAAGAATATCCCCATGAGGGTGAAACCACGTGTTCATCAAGGCCCATTTTCATGTAGTCGTTCACGATAGAGCAGTGCTGAAAACAATGTATTCAGTATTGTTACACCTTAGTACAATTTCTCTTGAGGCACATCCACTTATAGTATATTGATAGGGATGTATAAGTAGGAAAAGCCTCAATTTAATCTTTAGAAAAATTCTAGTTCATTTTCACAATCATTGAATGATACATAGAACAATATTTATACATATCCTTATAGATCATGGTATGGATTTTTTATCTTGATTTCTAACAGTTAACTAATATTGTTTTATACAAACTATACTAACCCTAGAATCTTAAAAATTGTTATAACATCCTTTCAGATGAATATTCATCATATTACACATAATCACCAGTAAATACCATAATATTTTATTTCCTTTGAAAAAATAGAATAAAATCATTTAATAGTGTGAATGAACATCAATTATTTCCACACTGTATATCAAATTTAGTAATATTTAAGGGCAAACCCTATAAAAAACCTCAATCCATAACCAAGGGAAGGGAAACATAATAAAGGGTGATATTTTATTCCCATTAATGGTAATGATAAAAGATATCAATCAATGATCATATGAAATTGGGAGAAAAGAATAAGGGAATTTGGTAATAAACAAGACTTATAAATTTCATACCCAACCCAACATTGATCATAATCATGAATCATGGATTAAAAAATTATAATTATTCCAATCATGGCCCATAACAAAGATAAATCATAATAAATCAATCATGATATATAATATCATGTAAAAAATGTTGAGCCATAATAAATATATAAAATAAACCATTTTATGTGATAATATTAATGAGAAAGGTGATAGATATAGTGTTTTTAGATTCACTCCTTTCCATAGGGGATTTAGAAACACCTATTTCCAATAGAGGATCAAGACACACCTATTACAAATACAAAATTAGGGAACTCCTCTTTCCCATTGTAGATCAAAACACAACTATATCCCATTGTGGATCAATCCTGCTGACTTGTATCCCATTTCTATCCAATGAAAAATAATTCTTTACCAAATGCTTCATAGGGATATATAGATCTCACCCATCAAATAATTAAATCATACATATGTGTTTTATAATATCATTAACAGTCATCATATAATAACACCTAAAATGAATTGTGTATTAACAACATTTCCTTATATTCTAACCCACAAAATTTATACATGTTTTTTAATCATCTCATCATTGCATAACCAATGGATGTACATAGGTTTCACATGTGATCTATCATGTTATAATATATAGAATATATATATAGGTTTCATAAAAACCATTCCAACAAAACATAATCCATTCTAAGAATGAATATGTGAGGTATCATTGGATTAAATATAAATGAAGGAAAAGGTAAAAAAAATAATATAATCATTGATGAAAAATTATTTATAGAGTTCATTTAATATATTTTTTGTGAAAAATATATAATGTATATATTGAAAAAACTCTTTAAACTGTAACTCATTTTGAAAATAATTTCAATTGAAAATAACCTTGAAAATATATAAATGATTTTTTGAAAATACTTTACACAAATTATAGAAATATATATAATTTATACTTTGAAAAAAATATTTTTAAATCATTCATGAAAATATATCTTTAAAATTTGGTTTTGTAATAAAATGGTTTTTTGAACAAAAACACAATTTTTCTAAAAAGTCATACTTTTGAAATCATGAGTAATTAAATAAAGAAAAATGATGGAGAAACAAATATAGTCATTAAATAACCATAGTAGGAGAAAATTCATGTGTGTATCGATATACAGATCCAAATATTTTAAAAATGAATGAATAATCATAAACAATTCTGAGAAAAATGAGATTGTAACAAAAACTCATTACGATATTAAGAATAATGGCTCGTAAGAACCATAGAAGAATAACATACAATGAATACATAAAATATCATTAATTTAATAATATTCATGATATTAAATTTTTATGGTGTAGTATATATATCTCATATAAGAAGATATGTGCATAATATTTCTTATATCCCAATGAAGTAAAATTGAGATGAAAATCATATATCTATTTAATAACAATTGAACCATAAATCAAATAAAATATAAATAAAAAAAATTGGTATATAATTTTGAATAATTATAATTTTAATATTCATAAAATAATTTCATAGGAATTATACACCCCACATAAATTTAATAGGTGTTGAAATGAAATTTGTCTCACGAAATTAAAAAAGTTAGATGAAAATATCTTACCTTTATTCAGGACATATGTAATAAAATTTCAAACTCCTATATAATAAATATATTTTTATAATAATTATATTATATAAAAATATTCATATATATCATACCATATAGTATTTTTGTATGACCATTAATTTCCCTTTTATTATCAAATACTTTTTGAAATCATTTCTTGATTAATAACCAATTTGTTTTTGGTATTTGTTTTGAAATAATTTTTTGGTTCCCTAATATAGATCAGGGTTTAATCATCACGGTAATGTAAAAATATATTTAAATAACATATATAATTATTGTATATTTATTTATACTAGACTATAATATTTAGTTATATGTAATTAAATAAACTATATATAGAGATGATATGACGCATGTACGACTGAACATTGTTTTCCTAATCCAATAATATTGAAAAAATTAATAATATAATTATATATTTATATTTATATTATAATAAAAGTATATTTTTTATATTATATATGTATTATATTTTAATAAACATATCTATAATACATTTCATGTAAAATGTGATCAAATCACAACACTTGGCAAGGCAGTAGTCTGATGTACACATGAATAATGTTATCTTACACACAAAAAATGAAAAGCATAAAAATAAACGTGATATATTAATTAAATAATAATAATAAAATAATTAGTATAATATATATCATATATAAAATTTAAATCCATCATAACTGCATACCTAAAATTTTGGTAAAGAAAAAATGAACAACATCGGTTCAAGCGGTGCTAGTCTTCCATATAGATGAATAGTGATTTTGCAACCCATTCAATTGTAGTATGTATGATTTTAGGTACTAAACATAACACAAAAAAACATAATTATTTTAAATAAAATATGTTATTTATAATCAGATTATAAAAAAAATTTAAGGTAGTGTAGGATAAAAGAGAATGAAAAGACTCATTGTTGAATGTTACACCTTATTCAGGCATCCTTCTTAGGCTTTAAATAATTCCTTGTTTGGTTATATTTAGGTACAAAACAAAGGTTATAATTAGAGAATAGGGATGTTGGGAAGTGATTTTTTCAGATATTAAATGACACAAATGGATTTGGAGAAGAACATTTGTGGGGAGTGTGAGTTCCCCTTTATATTCAAGGAGGAGTGGCTTTCTTGTAAATACTGAAATTTATTCACCATTAGTTGGACAATAATAACAAAATTGGATTGAAAAATGAAATTTATTAATTTTTAGTGATTATATTATGGAGACATTCCACCACCAAACAATGAAACATTTGTTTAAACATTTCATTCCATAAAATTTAAGAAACCCATATTTTTATTCATTAAGTACATTCAATATGGTATCTAATTTAAAAAATTTTAATCCAATCCTTATTTCCAAATAACATTAACAGAAGTGCATGTAATTGGAAAAAACATCACATTATCCTTTACCCCGTTAACAAATTTTTTACAATTTATTGGAAAATAATGTCATTAGAAAAGAAAATTTTGAAAAATAATGAAACATAGTTAATATTTATCAATATTTGGTAATCAAATTATATAATATCAAATTTTAAGTATTATTAAATCATTTAATTAAATATCAATTATTATAATATAATCTTAATGTTAAATATGACATTGTTCATTAAATTCGAATTTAATGAAATAAAAATAAATTTATATTTTCTAAATATATTTGGGTAACAACTATATATGATGATATCATAATATAAAAATATATTTGAATATAATAATTTATGAATTTTTGTTCACTTTTTTACTTTTAGTATTAGTTACTTCATTTATTAGAATAATAATTATTGTGTTGGCATTTTTTTAATAATTATAAATAAATATTTCATGTATTTATATTAATGATAAATTATAATGGTAAAAATTATTTATATTTAAAAAAAATTATAACTGAAAATGTGTTGTTTAATTCCATCTCCCAATGTTTTAATAAATTTAAATGGAGGAATGTTCCTTTTGGGCTTTTTAACCATAAATTTTTATATGGGTAAAATTAATGGAAAAGTTTCCTAGAACTCATAAATTTATATATTAATATCACAATGGTTGGAAATTTATCCATGCAAATAGTTTTGGTTAGAATGGTAGGATTCTATAACACTTATACTCATAGTTTAACCCCATAATAAACACATTTTCACATACACCAGGGTAAATAATTTTTCTTCAATATTAATTTTGGTTATAATTAAGTTGGTTTTAAAAAAAAATTAAAAATTGTGGTGATTTAAAATATGGAATTTTTGTATCAAAATTAAATTAATCTATTCAATAAAATTTAATTTCAAATTATGCCCTTTAAAAAATTAGAACATATGTTTTAGAAGAGAGAATAATCCAACATTTACAATATTTTTTTAATAAATCGTAAATAAAAATCATATTACAATATCCTCATTTTAATTAATATATGTATTTTTAACTAATTAGACTTTTTAAAATATTAAAAATATAATTAAATTTCTAAATAAATTAGGTGAAAATACCATTTTAAATTAAAATTCATTTTCCCCAAATTATTAAAAATGAATCTTAATGGGAAAATTATACATTGTTGAAGCCATGTGTATACATTAGTTTTTATTAAATATCCCTTTATATAAAAAATTATTGACTTATGTTATTAGAATAAAACCATACTCTACTAAGCATTTATTTTTATAAATTTTGTTCTGTAGAAATTTAGTTTATGAGGGTATCCTAGAAACTGTTTCTACAAAATGATTTTTATCTTCAGTACATTAAAATTACAAGATGAACATCTGGATGTATTTACCATTTTTATAACCAAATTACCTAGGAATTTAAGGAATCATATTAGTAATAATATATTTAATTACATCATTTTTGGATAGATTCGGTATAACTCATCCAAATCTCAATTAATTACATTATTTTAATTTCTTATTTAGTAATAAATTTTTATTCACTATATATTATGATCATATTTTTAATTATTTAATTAATCATATTCCTATCAATAACAATTCAAATATAAATTTTTTATTCTTTTTAATTATTCCCATTGTCTCATATACCTTATAATGTGGAAATTTCTATTACAACATACCTAGGATTTTTCTCAGTGGTACTAATTAGCTATAACTTATCTATGAATAGATTATTTTTTAAATATATAATTCCAAATATCAGATCATGTTACAAAAATGGTATTACTGGTGTGTATATTTTTAAATATAATATCATCAATAATTTATTTTCCACAAAACACCCAATATAACCATAAAATTAAATATTATTATAACATAATTGTTAAATTGGGGGGACTAAATAGTATTAACCACATTATGAAATTTTTATATATATAAATGTATTGAAATTAATAAAATTTATTTCATATGAATAAGATAATAAGAAATTCAATTTTATATCGAACATAAGTATTGTTCTTAAAAGGCATTATTATCACCTTCTAATAGTGCACAAGATTTAAATCTAATTTATGATCCCCTTATATAATTTATTATAAAAAGTAAAATTATTATTTTAAATTGAATAATAAAAGATTACTCTGGTTGAATTTTTGGTATTTTCATTGAAATGATTCATGTTGTGAAGAATAATGAAAAATATTACATTTTAATTATAAAAAGTTTTCTAATGAATTTATAGTATTAAATTATATTATTAATTGATTTTAAAGAATAATTATATAAATATATTTATTATTAAATACATTTTATTTAATTGAAATTAATATTACATTAAATTTGGATATATTACAATTTCATTTTTTGATCAATTTTACATTAAAAACACTTTAGCTAATTCGATAAACATGATTAATATTAAATTAATTTTAAACAATTAAATATTTTTAATTTTCAAAAAATGATTAAATATGAGGAATCATAATATCCAAAATTCCTATATAGAGCCATTTTGTTATTAGATTAGATTATTAGTAACACTAATTATTTCTGACCAATGTTATGGGTATATAGGTTAATTATGGTTAAAAATAATATAAGAAATATCATTAAATTACACTAACAGTTTTCTTATTTTTGGGATGAGTTATTTTTTGAAAAAATTCATCTTTTGTCCTGTTTTATGGTATCTTTGAGCCACTTGGATTGATTTAATAATTTTAATGTATTTTATTATACAGAATGTACAATATGTTATACTTGTATTTTTAATATGTATTAAAATTTCATATATAGTATTTTAAATGTTATCGTAGACAATAAATATTTATTAGAATGATTGAAATTTTTTTATTCCTCATTTTAGATTATCTATAATTTTTGTGAAATAAATAAATAAACTAAGGCTTTATCAATGATAATGAAATATTTCTTAGGTTAATAGAAATATCAAATTATTTATTATTTATATATTATAATAAAAATAATTCTAGAAATTTATTATCGTAAATTAATTTTATAGATTGTGTGGAAATATTGGGGATATGATATAATTATTTTCCTAAATATTTTTTATCATATTTTTAAAATTTCATGTAATGAATATTTTGAAAACTGATATTAATAATATTTTAAAATAATTAATGAAAATTAAAATATATGATATTAATAAATGTATAAAATTACACAAAATGATTAAAATAATTTTTAAATTATAATCCATGATTCATTTATTTTCAATTTATAATTTTATTAACTATATTGACCTTAAAATTAAAAAAAATTGACATAGTAAGATTTAAAGGGTTTAATTATGGGAATAAAACCAAAAGATAATTGTAATAATTAAAAATAAACATGACTGAAATATATTTATGATAATATTTAGACCCATACTCATATTATATTCTAAATTATTAATTTTTTTAAAAAAAAAATAAATCGTAACTTATTTTATATTAATTTAATAAGATGATAGCATCCATAAGATATCCTCATCTCAATTATGAAAGGGAACAACATATCAGACCTATTCACTATTGATGAACCTTCTATATCAAATTATTACATCACAAGCTTCTTCCCAAAATCAAAAGACCAGATATATAGTCTTGTTTCCATCCAAAAGAACAAACATGGATCTCTATATAAGTGATCTAAAGGAAGATCACCGAAGAAGAGGTAATTGTTTTTACTAACAGATTTATGGTCATTTCTACTATTAAATCCTATATATAAGTTGTTTAAAATATAAATTATAAAATATATTATAAAATATATTAATATATTTTATTATTATTATTGTACAACCTTATTTATCCTTTTATCTATCCTACCATTAACAATAACATTGTGCGTGTGTACGTACGACTTTCCTTCTCCATGTCATGGTGTAATCTATTTTCATCACCTCGTTAATTAGATGAGTATTATAATGGAAATAATATATATACATATATATGATAAATATGACATGATATTTATTTTATAAAATTAATATTCCATCCAATTCCATACCCTTTCACTAATAAGGTAATGATACCATCACTCGTGCATACGTACAACCTACCATCTCCACAATGAGAATTGAATCATTTTCCATGTTCATCGTTAAATAATGATTGTTATAATTCATATAATGAATAAATATGATATAAATGACATTAATATAATTATATATATTATTGAACTATAATCATGGAATATGAACTATTACAAACCAAATATGTCATGCATAGAAAAATTAAGCAGTTAACAAATCATAACAAGGGTAATAATGACATATTATTAACAAGTGGGTGATAAATTAATATAAGAGGATATTATAAGAGAACATAAAATATAAAATTGTTCTTGTATAAATTAATTTAAATATTTAATCTTTTATTCATGAGGATAAATCATGTAAAATCATAAGGACGAGTGAGGTAAGGGTTTTCTCGTCTCCCTTTTAATTCTGTGAGATATATTCCTTGTTCACCATTTATTCCTTATGTGTGGTGTACGTACTACCCTATGAAATAACATATGATTAATATGATTATTATATTTATATTATATGTTTCATTTAATTTTATTCTTTCTTGGTTATTATGATTATAATGTTACAAAGTGGTTTTGGATACTTTGGAAGGTTTAATTATTATTTTCCTCAATAAAATTCAGTGGTATCATTTAAAGAAATCATCATCTATGTAAAATTACAATATTAATCATGATAATTATTAAGTATAATATATTATTTTACCATCATGAATATTTTATTAAATAGTTATTGATTCGTCCGACTAGGGATGCACTATTTTAATATCATTCACCATATTACTCTGGATAGTTTTTAGCTAGTATGAATACAAATCTAAATGTTGATTTTGTTTAAAAAAAATTGAAATGAGTATTTTATTATTTTTATTTAATTGGTGTGTACTGATATATCCACTTGATCATCAAAACGTCTCATGAGACAAGATATTTTTTATATTAGAAAATGCCTCACTCGTTTATGTATGATGTCTTACCAGAAACCGTGATGGTATGTTTATGACCTGTAGAATTATTCATTCCCTCATTATGAGATTATTTATTAGTATTCCATTAGATTATTTGATTAGTATAATATATATGATTATGTTTCCCTGCTCATGATTATATATTAATGGAACGTGTTTCAGTTATTTTCTTTTCTATATTATTAATTCCATGTTTAATCATAGCTTCCATTTTACTCTTACCCTTTCATATATTTTTTGGTCACACCATTAAAATGATTAATTCTTCCAAATATTCTAGAAAGTGTATCATATTTGAAATAAATGGTGACACAATGTTGTAATAATGAAAAAATAAATGCTTTGTTTGTGTATTTTTTGGTTTCAAAAATATAATTTGAAAGTCAATAATACCTATTTTATCAAGACTAATAAACTATTTAATCCCTTGTGATGGGATTCCTTGTATATTTTAAAAATGTAATAATGTAGCCAATGGATCTAGGAAACTGGGATTTAGGATATTATAGTTGGTTTGTGATAAATATTAGTATAAATTTTGGGTACTCAATTTTAGGAATCATATATCAGTGAACACATCCAATTGGTATAGTATGTATGAAAAAAAATGTTAACGAAGAATGGGTTTTCATTTTTTGGAAGTATGATTAATATTATTGATAACCCATATAGTTTAAATGATCATTGAATTCATGAAAATTACGGGATATATTATTTAGAATACAAAATCAAACATATGTTATAACAAATGTGGTTAAAACATTTTGTTAATGTTGGATATATTTGGGTTATTTTCAAGGATTCTGAAAAGATTTCTTGATAATTTTAATTTAGTTTTAGGAAAAAGGACATCTTACATGCTGATTGACAAACCATAACATCTTGAAGGTACTTAGGGTTTGATCCCACAACATAATTGTGACAAGGGTGAAACAACTACCACTAGCCAACGTCAAGGCCTTGTATTCATGATTTTTATTAATTAAACTATATAATGTATAAATATTATTTTTAGGGACATTATTTAATGAATTAGATATCATTGGGGCTAGATAATGATATTTTTGAATAATATATTTAGGTTATTTCAAAATAAGTTTCTTATTTTGTGGACTGTATAACAATAGAATAAACATAATATTATTATGAATAATGGTTTAATTTCAATTTAGAGTCAAAAATGATTTTATTTTAGACATATGTTGATTGTTATTATTTAGGGAAATGGTTAGAATATCTATTAGAATATTTGATTTAGGAAAATAAATAATTAGTATAAGACCTTAAGAGTTATTTATGTTATATGGATGATTATTTTATCAAATCCTTTTCATTTTTTTGTTTCAATAATAGTTTAGAATATTAGTGGGGAAGGATAGTTAGTCCTGAATGTTCTATATAGATATCTACATATTATTATTGAATATTGGATATTAATGTTTTTTCATCATATGATTGTCTATTCATTGTGAGTAATTTTGTTTTATTAACCTAAATTTGTGGGGGTTGGTCAATTTTTTGAGATAAGAGGAATAAATAATTATACTTTTTCAGATTTCATTATGTATAGATGTTTATTTGAATTCTCTATGCCAGATAAATTCATCTTATATACTATTTTTTGGAGGAAAATATATACTTTTGGTGCAAATGTTTTAATGGATGAAACTCTGCATATCAATTACGTATATTTCATTGGTTCTTATTCATGGAATTAATTGAATTCCTCAACTATAGGAAAAAGATTACTGAACCAAATGGATATCTGTTTAATTTTATTTATGGGAAATCAATGGTCTTTTAAGGAATCATAGATATTTGGTTGTATAATGTTTATCATCCTAATGAAGAAGTTATCTATAATTCTCAATCAGAACATGATAGTTATATTTCCCTTCCATCAAAATGTTTTCACTTCTCACTAATTATATGATATTTTGAATCATATTTTATGGTAACTTTTTCTTTTCCCATAGCCTTTTATTAAGCGGAGGCTTAATTTAAAAAATTAGAAGTGTCTTTCTCAGAAAGATATTTTAATTTATCAACCTTTGATTAAAAAAACAAAATTTAAGCATACATGGAAATAATTTATTATATAAGGGTATAATGAAACGCCCCAATATTTTATTATATGAATCCTTTCATAGTTTTTATCTTCAATATCATATGTTCCAAATAACACCGATCATTACCATGTAATGAAATATTATTATATCCATGACACTAATTTTGTGAGAATAAATAATAGAAACCACATTACGATATATATATATAGGCATTCTAATGTTTTTATATTAATACAATATATTTTATAGTCATAATATAATAACAAATCCAACATTACGCATATTATAATAATTTTTCTAAAAAAGTAGATTTCCCACCATTTGATGGAAAACGTGCTTTAAATATAATTTTATAAAATATTATAATTATATATGAAAAATAAAAATATTAGTTTAAATAGTCATATCAGAATTTATCTTGGATGAATTTTTAGCATTTTTCGGAAATGATTTATGTTTTTTTTGAAAGGTGAAATATTATTTTTCATTTAAATTGTAAACTGATTTTTCATATATTGAATCTCTAATGTTAAATTATATTATTAATTGGTTTTAAATTATTATTACTTAATTTTGTTATAATTTAATATTATTTATGTCATTGAAATCAATTCAAAATTTAATTTAGATATAGAATCATTGAAATGTTTTAAATGTTTTCGTTTTAAAAACATGTTCTCTCATACATTTAATGAAGGTAATTTTAAATTAGTTTTTTCCATTTTCTATTTTGAATATTGGACGATGGAATATTGATTTAAAATCATATGATGCATCTTTAGTAAATACTCATCTTTTATTATTGGAAAATTTGAATAGTAACTTTTCTAATTATTATAACTATGGTCAAATGTAAATCAATAATTAAGTTAAAAAAGTTATATGATAAATATAATTAAATTACACTAAATATTGTGATAAATTTATTTGATGTATGTTTTTCATCCAAAATCATATATAGACTAATTTTATTTCATGTTTGAGAAACTTGGGTGAAATTAATGTGCTGATAGTATTTTTTTCGAACAAAATTCAAATATATAATACTCAAATTTTTAATATGGATAATTTTTTTAAAATATAATGATTTGGAATATATCTTAAAATATAATTAGTAATTATAAATTTAAACTATTTATATTCATCATGGTATTTTTTATAAGTTTTTTTCAAATATATAATTACATTAATGGCTAATAAAATGATGGTGAAACAATTGTTAAATTAATAAAAAAATATAATAAATGATATTAATAATAATTAATTAAATATAAATTAAGAAAAATAGTGACATAAAATAATTTTATAAATGCATTTTAAATATTTGAGATGTGTGAAAATATTTTTATCTATGATATCATTCTCTTATGAAATTATTAAAAGGATATTTAATGATTAATATTAGAATTTACATTATTGATATTTTAAAATAATTAATATTGTATTAAATGTTATGAAATTTATAAATGGCTACACATTAATAAAATTAATGTGATAAATTTTAAATGAAAAACCATAATTAAATTATGTTTCATTTTGTTTTTTATAGAAACTAAATTAACATTGAAAGTGTAAAAATACATGTTGAAACTAAAATAGTAAACAGTTATAAATATAAGTTAAATCTAAAAGATAATAGTAAAAAAAATACATAAAAATTTCAAAAAATATTTTCTGAGATGATATAGATCCATACAAATATTATCATTGAAATTACTAACTATTTATCAGTTTTTTATCTAAAAATTAATTTAAATTATTTTATTATTTTAATAGTTTCTAAAATTTTCTCTCACCTCAATTATAAAAGGGAACATCCCCCATAACTCTTAACACACCATTATGCCTTCTAGATCGACCATGTCCTGATACATTATCATAAGAAAAAACCTTCCAGAATTTATAGATGCTCTAATCCTTCCAAAATACATACAATATATACCATAAGAAGATATTTAAAGATATTCTGTTGAAGAATTAGTAATAAATTTTACTAACTTCTTTATGTTCTGTTCTTATTCTAATTATTTATTTATGTCTTATCTAAATCATAAGATAATAAATAAATATGATATATATTTTGAAATATTATTATGAATTTGGGAAAACCAAATTCCAACTTTTATACATCTTATAAAAATAGAAACAATTCATGTTTGTACATACAAATTATCTTCTCCATGTAGTGGTATTATATATTTTTATCACCACATTACATGGATAGATATAATGGTTGAAATAATATATATATATATATATATATAATAATTACATGTTATTTAATGAAGGAAAAATAATATACCATCATCTTTCTTAGCCGTTGACCAATAAAGTAATTTTATTTTCAGTCATGTGTACATAAGAGCTAGTGTGTCCTTAGCGCAATGAAATTCATATTAAATGTTCATCATTAAATAATAATTATGAAAAAAATAAACTAAATTAATATGTTATATATAAACATAATGTCATTACGGTGATTATTGAACAATATCCAATTAAAAATGTAAAATTCAAGACAAAACAAGCATAGGGAAATGAAGATGTTAAAACCCAAAACAAGGATAATAATGTAATATAATTAACAAGAGGTTGTTAAAATGAAATAATATAATAATATAAGATATCATACATATAGAAATGATTATTATTTAAATTAATAACATGATTTAGACCATTATACATGAAGTTAAATCATTAATAAACAAAAAAATGTGTGAGGTAAGGGATTTATCATCACAATTTAACTTTTGTGATATATGTTCCTTTTTCAAAAATTAATTTATATGTGCGGTGTATCTAATTAAATTTAATATATCATAAGATGAATATAATTATTACCATGATATTATCTGTTTCATTTAATTTTACACCACTACGGGGATTATCATTAAAATGTTACATGTTTTATGTGAAAGATTTTTATTATTATAGATTATATTCCTAAAAAAACATTAGCCTCATTTATAAGTACCTTATACTATGTAATCATACATTTTAATTATTTTAATTCATTGAGATGTATATCTTATGATACCATCTAAAATATTTTATTAAATGGTTATTTATTAATTTTTTTGGGGTTATACTATTTCGATATCATTCACTATATTACTCATGATTGGTTTTGATGCCAGTTTTAATATAAATAAAAATTTATTTTATGTTTTATAATATTCATATGAGGAATATATTGGAAATTTTAAGTTATGCTAGGAACCTATATTGTCCTATATTAATTAGTAAGCCTCCTGAGAAAGAATAGTTTGGTTATTTTTTGAGGGCTTACCTGTTTATAATGTCGAGAATTCAGAATTCCTTCATTATGAGAGTAGTTAATGATATTCTATGTTTTTATTCAACAATAAGAATACCAAAGGTTTTGTATCCTCACTCATGAGATTATTTAAATGTCATGTATTTTTTTAATTACATTTTAATATTGTTAATTCAATATTTATTCATATTTTTTGTTTTATTCTTACACATACTTATCATTTAACACACAGATATCATATGTTTCACTTTTCCCTAGGGTTCTGTGAGGTATATAATTTCATATATCTAGGGTTACAAAAAAGAGGAAAAATTGAATAATCAATTATTTTTTTATTTGTTTATTTTAAAATTAAATATGAATGTCATGTATGTATTAAGTTTGTGAAGAATAATAAACTATTTAGTCCTTTGTGAATGAATTCCTTTTTGTAGTCCGAATATAATAATTTTACCATAAACACAGGTCAACTAGGGTCGGGGTATTTAAATTTAATCCAAAGGAAACTATCATGGGGGTCAACACATACATGACTCTCAATACTCGAAAGGATTAATACTACTATAAAATGACTAATTTAATACTTCAAATACTTTTTTATGTAATAAAATTATTAAGAGTCATTACTAAATATACCAATAATGTCAATGTTCCTATATGAATAATGGAAATCCCCAAAAAAACCTATAGAAACAAATGTGATATTTATTACCTGTAAAACAATATTAGTGAAACTTGATATATTTATAAAATGAGTGAATTCCTAAATGATAAATATCAAATGAACAAGAGATAACTATATAGAAATGAATTTCTCACTGACCAATATACATGTAGAATAGAAATGAATATAAAACATCATGTAGACTTAATCACATAATAGAAATAGATAAATTATTGGCCTCTATAGAAAAAATAGTTTTACCTTATGTGCATCCCCTTCCACTAAAAAATATAACACTTGAAGATCTTACCACATAAATCCAAACCCTTGCAGTTCTTGTGGGTAGTAGGGATTGGAACAAGGGAAACATCAGAACAACTACTCCCTCACTAATACTATGTGTTTATTTGATTATGTGGATGTCTATGAAATATTTTTAGTCATGGTTATGTAATAAATCTACCATAAAACATAACATGAAATACATATACAAGTATAGAAGCCAAATCATCTTGAGCTAAATATGACACCTTGACACCCAAACCACCAAAATTTATCCTATGTAAGTAGTAAGAGAATCACCTCATAGAAATAGTACGAAAAAAATTTAAGACTTGTGGTAGGGTGTTATATGGTTATCTTTTCATCTTTAGTGAAAAGATATTCCATAAAATAAGTACGTTCATAAATTCCCTTGAGATAATACAAGATTAAATAGAACAAAATATATAACCTCTCATGGAAGGGCCCACTAAATCTAGAAAAAAAACATGATATATCTATGTAATTAATTAAAATTTTCTTAACCAATTCTATATATAAAATAGGGCACTGAATAGAACCCATTACCTTACATCCGACGAAGTGTCGGGTGAAATGTATATATCCAAATCCTTTCCCTCATTGGTAATTTTTTTTGATAAGAACCTAACAAAATCCCTTATAAAAACACGGTCACTATAAATTTTAACTTATCACCTCTTACAAAATGTAATTTTCCAATCAAATATAATATCATTATCCCACCTCCACAAAATTGGGAACAAGAATGCCACATCAAACATGCATACATGCCGTCCAACATGCTCACAATCTTATCACTAAGCCACTTATCCCATGAAATCTATCCACATGGCATGAATAAACACCCACAAAATGTAATGAACCATGATTTTAATACATGTTTTTATATAATTCATCCAGTGTGTTTGACAACAAACTACAAACTAGACACTGAAAATAATAAAAAATTGAGATATACTGAGAAAAAAAAAATTATCAAAGTCTGATCATCAAAACAAAATCGATTAATTATCATGAATGAATTGGTGTCACATCTATTTATAATAATTATAGAAATAAAATAATTATAACATTTCATACGATAATTTTTTTTCCAGTCTTCCAATAATAACTAATAAGGTCATTTTATATTTAGAAACTTAATTTTCTAAAAAATTTAATTTTATACACTATTATTTTCTATTTAATGATTTATAAATTTAAAATTTTGTTTAAAATTAAAATGGGTTAGTGATAATTTAGTTGGGAAATGTTATTAAATAATTATAATAACATAAAATAATTAGATATGTAATTTTTCAATAAATGTTTTCATTATAATTTATAATTATATTTTAAAATTGCATTTATAAATTTTATCATTAGATTTTTAAAATAAAAATTTCATTTGTAGGAGAATTTAAAAAAAAATGATTTTTATAGAATTATAAAGATTATAATATAAGAGAAAATTAAATTTTTAGTAAATTTTTTTATATAATATATATATATATATATTATTATATAGATGTTTTGATTACTATAATGAATTTTAAAACACATGTTTATGATTTTTCTTTCTCGACTACTTTTTTAGTCTAAAATCAGTTATTATGTTCATATATTTAAAATTATACTACATATCTTTTAGAAATTATATATATTAAAAAAATAATTAATATGTTATTTCAACACAATAATATTGTTTAAAAATTAAAATTTTATTTTTAGTCAGAATAATATTATTATTAAGAATAAAAATAATTATAGTGATCGGGTTGAATCAATTTTAAGTATATTACTACAATTTTCATCTAATAAATTATATTATTATAATTAAAATGATGAATATAAAAATATATCATGTCCTATATATAATTTAATTTAACACTTATTCATTTTATAATCAATACTAATTCATACTATGAACACACACAGATTAAAAGTCATTTATCAAAAAATGAATCATTATTATGTATTGTATGTTTTAATTTAAAATATTAGTATATCATATTTTTAAATTAAATTAAAATAAATATAAATTAATTTATGTTTAAAAAATCATAATTTGTTAATTATTTTTTACCATATATTTTAAAATACAACATAAATAACTTCGTTAGAAGCTAGTACTTCTACAAAATAGTGTTTTAATAGTGTTAGAAAAGAGACTTCAACAGCTCTCGTAAAGAAATATCTATACAGGAGCTATTAGTGGGTGGTATTTAATACTAATATAAAAAATTGTTGTTAATGGGGGAAATTTATATTGATTTTTTCACTGATAATGGACCCCTTTATTAGAGCTCACAAATTCAGTCATAGAGGGAGAAAATTATATTTTCTTTAGTGTTTTTTGAAATGAAAGCCTTATCATCACTTCAAGGAACTAATTAGCAATGCTTCACCCCATCCCAATTTATTAGTGTTTTTACCCCACAACCCCTATAATAGTGATTCCAAATTCTATAAACTCATACATAAACATGGATCTGATCCTCGCAACTATCAAATAATGATATAACGCCTTTTCTACACCAATGAAGTTTTGTTTATTGCTAAATTTTTTATATTTTTATTAATTTAAATATCTAGAAAAATAGTTTTTATCAAATAATTAAATAATTATTTTAAAATATAGTACATAGTATATTTAGTAACATATTCCAAAATATAATATAAATATATATCTATTTTTTAATCCACTCATATATGTGTATAAAATATATATATATAATTTTTCAATGTATTAATGGTAAAATATTGTTTTAAATGAATTATTAGAATATGAATTTATTTACATATATTTGAATATATATATATAAATTTATTTTTATCTATTATTAACACTAACGAGATTATATATTATAATTAATAGTATCTATACATATATTGATATTATAGAATTTTTATTTGGTAAAAAAATGAATAATTATTTTTACATTAAATTATAGAAATAATAAATATTTATTTTGTATGTTAAAAATTAGTTATTTATTTAAATATTATTAAATTGGTATTATTACAAGTGAAATATTATATGTATATATAATAAAATATGCACATATTTAATATAAAAACTGAATTGTGGAATATGATAAAATTTTAAAACTATAATGTCAATATGAATGTAAAAATTGGTAGTAAATAGATTAAACATTGAAAATGGAAAAAAAAATACCCCATAAATGATCCTTAAATTCTATATAAGGCTAAGAAATTATGTTACCCCTTCTAAAAACATAGTTTTAGAAGTCGTTTGGGATTTTTTGGAATAAAAAAATATGACCTGGTGTTTCCCCCAAACCATTAAGGTGTAAAACTCATATATAGCTTCAATTTTATATGTAGTATAGCATAAGAACACTCACTGATCAATAGTTATAAATGTTTGATGTTCCAGTAACTTTATCAACTAATTTTTTAGATTTTTTTAAATTTTTCTATTTTTAACTTAATTTTTTATTAAATTACCATTTCAATATAGTAATTACTAACTTATTAATTAATAATATTATTTGAATTATTTTAATAATTCATCTTCAGAAAAATATCTTATATTAAAATTATAAATGCTTATTTACCCTTTTATATAACATATTAAAAAATAATATACTATTTTATATCAATATAAATATATTAATATATATATACCTTATTTTTAGTAAAATTAGTTTTTTAAATAATCTCTTTATCAGTGCTTGTAAATAATCATTTATAAATCATCGATATTTATATGTGCTTCTAAAAATACACAATAAGACCCCCTATAAGTGCTTTTTAAAAAGGGATGATAAATACCGCCTATATTTTCACTTTTTCACAGGTATTGATATATGGAACCCCATTATAAAAACTTTTTCTATAGCATAGATAAGGGGAGGGGGGGTTATCAAGTATTTTTACAAGAATTGATAAAAATAAATCATTGACACCGCTTCGTAGTGTTGTTATAACCCCCATATATATCACTAAAAAGTGAACTATTAAATACCCCCTTTAGCATCAAATTTTTATCACTAATAAAGGGGTAATTTACTTGTACATTTAGATAAATATGTTATAGGCCTATCATTTGATAAATCTAGTATTTTAGAAGTGTTGTTACCTAGGAAAAAAATAAAAATGTTAAAATGTAAAGACTAATTGAAAACTAATTTAAAAATGTGTGTAATGTAATTTTTGTGTATTTTTATACTCAATAATAACATAAAATCAATTACTATATATTTTATGAGTCATTGAATTTATAATTGTGTAATGACATTATGGAGTCCTTATAAGTATCCAAAAAGTGACATTTTCATCACTTATATAAAAGTATAACATCCACCCCATAGTAAATATTACCAATCTATTATAAATTTAAATATTATCAAAATTGTATTTATCAAATGTAATGTTTTCAATCACAGTCCCTGGGTCATTGTATTAAGCTTATGGCGTTTCATCCAAGGATAACATTGAGAAAATATGTGTTTACTTATTTGTAAACTTTCATCCTTAATCATCCTCATCGAAATAATTTATATTTATAATAGTAGAATGAAATATATATCATTACTATTCATTTATGTTACTATATTAATAGAATAACCATTATTTATTCCTCTATATTTTCTATAGAAAATAGAATCATCAATAGTGTGTTGTGTGGACTACCACCTTCATAATGTGAAATTTTCCATCATTGAGTCACTTAAATTTATTGATATTATTTAGGATGAAATGGGTGAATTCATCTTCTACATATAAAATATATATATATATATTATTTTAAAATATTAAAATTATCATTTCCCACATACCCTGTAAGTTATTTTGAAATGGAAACACTAATCATCTATTCTGCCAACTACTGTCTTCATGAAAAATGATTCTCATTTTTCATCGCCAACCATCATGGAGTGATTTTAAAATATTTTATAGTATATAAATATTTCATAAAATGAACAACCGTTATTCTTGATATTATTAATTTGAAATTCAATTATTTATATTTCGGTTATCATATATAAGGTATTATATAATATTTGAACAAAAAACTTGGTGTCACCATCATCGGAATGAAATTTAGATGATAATTTAATAATATATGTTAAAAAGTGGTCCCTAATAAATTAAATATTGGTGATTATGTATTCTAATTATTTATTTAATAAATTTAATATTATTTTCCTAGAGAATTTTCTCACACATAAAACGAATTATGAACAAGGTATGGGTTTCATCTCCAGATTAGCATCTATTAAAAGAAATTAATTTTATGAACATAAATAATGGTTGTGTAAAATTGTAATTGTATATATAATATGATATATAACATTTATTCATGGTATTTTAAATTTATATTTATAAACTCTCTCTTTCAAAGGATTATTCATAGTTTGTTTCTTATATTTTATGGGTTCCTATCTCAATATATGTTCATTAAATAATTATTTGATATCATTAACATATCGTAATTTGTATTGAGGAAAGAGTGCCTCCATTAATAATAATGGCTTAAATTTTTGTTGAACAATGAAACATCTCTTCCATTCATTCAATTTATTTTTAGCGTATATGATTGATGTTCTCCGAAAATATATAATGGTGTTTTATTACACACTCATATTTATTTAGATATAATATTATATTTTAGTTTTGTATTTAATTTCATATTTTATATGAAATTATTTTATATGGGGAATTAAATTGGAATCAAATAATCCTTATTGATAAGTAAAATTCCATATTGAAATGTAATTATGATAAGAATAATTCTAATCCTATGAAATGATAGTTCATCTTTAGGGTCTATGTATTCCTCTTCATGAAATTTTTTACACATTATATTTAGGATGCAATGAAATTTTTTATTTAGTTTTTCACTCATTATTATCATTACCCAATTTGTAAAATATTTGTTTTTACTATATACATGATGTGGTATTTATGTATTGTCATTGAAAAAGGGGTTTTCCCTCACTTAATAGAAAAAGTTTTTAATTATAATCTAAAAATACTAAATACAAAACATCATATATAATTGTGGTCTTCATTTTTTTTGTTCTAAATTAAATGATTTCAATGGGATTCATTTTTTTTTTAAAATAAATTTTCTAAAAACCCATAACATTGTCTTTTACGACAATAATAAAAGTGTCTTTATAGAAGAAAATTTACATTTAATAATTGATTTCACTACTGAATTTTGGAATGGTATTTACCTCATGAGATTTATGTTTCAAGATTCACATTTCATTTAAATGAAAATATTATAATTTTATGGAATTTAATACATGATAACAAACAAACCTGATTCCAAATCTAATAAAAAATACTATTGGATGCATTATTTTTACATGAGTGGTTTTCCATCAATATCAAAATAATTATTTATTACATTTACTAAATAGTGACAATATATTATTTAATCATCCTACATATTTACTGAAATAGATTAATTTTATTCTTTTTAGAAATAAGCATGAAACACGTTTATTTTCTTTGTTTAGTCTTCATTGATAAAATATTTATCGTTTTCCTATATGGAATAGTTAATAATGTACATAACATGATATGATATTTATTACATGAAATATATTTCCCCCCAATGAATAGAGGAAAGATTTATATCATATTAGTTGTTTTGTGGTGGAATATGGAGTAATTCTAGTCAAATATTGGATTTTGGTATCTATGTATTGTGTTTAAGTAGCCATCCAAGGAAAAATATGTTATGTGATGGGTAGGTGATGAATTATATATCATTTAAATACCTTTTTAAATGATTTATAAATCATGTAATTATATTCAGCAGAATAATGGGTGAAACTAATCAACTATGATATATTGTCTACTTTGTGATGATGATAGTCTTTAGAGTAACTCTTGACTGAGGATGTCATGTATTATGGGGTTTCAACATATTCTATGATTTCATGATCTTATGATATCATATCAAAATTCATTGCATCAAAGAATATGTCACACTATTATGTCATGTAATTTTTTTTATTTTTAGAAAATGCAAACTACTTTTATGATTTATGAAAAAGTCTTATTTTTACAATGTTTTTAAATAAAAAATGTCTTAGTGTTTTTGTTTTATCATAACATTATGATCATATTCTGCATGACATGTTGATATTTATATACATTAATGTGTTATTGAGTTAATATATTACTTTGGATTACCTTCACATTGATATAATGATAATTATATCTTATGAAATGTTTATTATGGGGGTCTATAAGTGTCCAAATATTGGGAAACAGTTATGAGTTTTTTCAAATAAGTTTATTATGTAATAACAGTACATAGACACTATAATAAATGGTTATATAATATATTTAAAATTATTATGAGATATAATTTATAAATTATTATAATGTAATAAATTAATGATATGATTACACATGGTTTTCAATGTTTGTATAAATGGAGTTTTTAGTAATTTATGAGGTGATGCCTACATTTTCTATTACAAAAAATTGTAGTGAAACCCATAGGGATAAGTGAATTTGTAAGGCAATGTATAGGATATCATCATTATATTTTATATATTTTTTATTATAAGTTTTTACATGAAATTACATTCCAATACTAGTTTCAGAATGTGGATGCAAATATCACACACATATATACATATATGGGAAATCACCTTGAAAAGGGGTGGTTGAGAAATTATCAGATTAGCAATATGATACATGATGAGTATATTTAAGACTGGAAACCTTGATGAAGACTCTTATGGTATTTTAATTTTAATATTATATGATCCTTACAATCATTATTGAGGGATATAAATTTTAATTACTTTTTGAAACTTAGTTGAGAATTATTAGATAACCCATTATAATATATTTCGTATTTAACAATATTTTATATCAAATGAAATAAATGAATTATAAGCTAACATTATGTTGTAAGAGCATAATGTGGATTAATTTTGAATACCTTTTATGTTATATATTATTTTAATTTTATTTTACTATTAATTTTTAATCCTTATTATAAATAGTTTGAGTTTTATTAAGGGTTTGAACTCGAAGGAACCATGTGTGTGATGGACATGGTGAAGTTTACCATTTTAAAAACCAATATAATGGGGTTTGGAGGGATAAAACCCATGATTATGAAAAAATTCATAACAAAAAATGTATTAAATGAAATTTGGATAGTGTCAAAGTCCATAACTCACCAAAGTAGAGAAATACAGAGTCTCACTAATATTCATTAAATAAATATGATGAATGAAGAAAACATTTTTTCATAAATGATAACAATTTTTGCCCATAAATAGGTGGTATTTTCTATAATTATCAATAAAATGATTGATTTGTTCAAATATTGGCCATTAAAATCATGATTTTCAAGAAGACATAATGAGTTTGGACAATATAAATGAAGGAAAAATGGTCCCAAATTGTACAATTTCTAATCATCAACCACTAAAATTCATGGAGTCTAGGAATTATAAAAAATCGGTGTCATAATCCTTCACTATAAATAAAATTTGTAATCATCATATCACTCAGTAAATGGAACAACTACTCTATTTATATTATTTCATGAATGAAATGAATAAATGTATAATCCCACCAAAAAACAAGTTGTATTTTTTGTATTTTAATCTATTTTAGAAATCTAGAAAATACTTGGAAATCTTCAATCACTATAAAATCCTATAGACAATAATTTTACTTTTAAAGATGTCTGTTTTTTGATTAATTTTGTATTTAAAGTCAGTTTTTCCACAATTTATTTTCATGAAAATATTATTATTCACTATCAAGTTAAATAAAATGTTATTTGAGAAATTATTTTTTCCCTACAGAGTGAAATAAATATTTCAAATAAATATATAAAATTTAATATAAAAAATAATAGTTATCAATGCAATGATGAATACTACACTATATAGATGGAAATTATAAATTTATGGTGTTTTCAAAGAATAATGATAGGATCGTTTCCCAGGAATTTGATTTTTTTTTAATATTTGACAAGCCTGTTCATTGTAAGTTGATATTTTTTCTTTGTTTTTATGACTGATAATACACTATAAATTATAACATAGTCAAATTATATATATATAAGATGCATATAGATAAATTTTTTTAGTAAAAATTAAATAAATGTTTTTTGATGTAAATTATGTTCGTGGTAGAATATAATGCCCCAAGAGTTTAATATATGTTTTACATTAATTTTGTCAATGTGCTCAATAGCTTTCTACCAAAGAAATAGTGAGCATAAATGTTTCCAATTTGAATTTAGGACAAATATAGACAAATATGTATGGAGTTCAAACCTACCCAATGAACTAGTAGGAATGAATATGAGTGAATAATTTAATAATAATCTATAAAAATAATATAAAGGATATATTTAATATGAGTAAAATTCAATTCGTTTACCTTAAATGAGTAATACCATCATTTCTTGTTTATAATTTTTTTAAATAATTTTGTTTTATTTTTATATGAATATTTATTTCATGAAATCAAATATTAATGAATATGAATTATAATAATAATTTAATTACAATAATTATGTTTTAAAATTGAATGAATTAAGTATTGTAATAATTTTATTTGAATAGCTCATTATCCAATAAAAATGGATTTTCATTATATTGAATGGTATTATTAAAATATCGAATTTAAATTTTTAACAAATTTAAAATGATAATTTGAATTTTTTTTTCAAATTACAATATTTCTATATGATTTTTTGAAATGATTATAAAAAATAACATAATATTAGGTGAATAGAAAAATTATAGTTTTTTATATAAAAATTATTTAATAACATAATAATTAAATTAACCATTATGAAATTTTATGATATAAATAATATATATTTAATGATATCTATAATGAATTTAATATTATCAGATTGAATTTAGAAAACAAATTTTTGATATTTTTGAAGCTCGGGTACTGTTCTACAATTAAAATTTATTAACACACATATATAAGTAGTCAATCATTTTAACTTTTAGAAATTAAATACTAAAAATATATTTCTTATTTAAATTAAATATTTCATTTTTATTTAATTTCTCAAATTATATTTCAGGTATAATTATATTATTTTCATGATTAAGTATAATTTCTTTGATAATAGTGAATCAAATTTATTATTTCGATTATTTGTTTAATATAGATCAATTTTATAATTATAAATAAAATTAATCTTATTTAAATGACTATTACGATAATATTTTACACCAATATTATATTTTATATTCAATCATTTAATTGGTTGTCATTTAAAAATTATATTAACAACAAATAATGGTTACAATTCAATTTGGTATGGAAGATATATGTTATATATTATTTATATAATTAAAAATTTGATTTAAAATATTTAGAAACTAAATTAGAATAAATATAGATTTGGTTTATTTTCAAAACAAATGCACTTAATAATATAGGATATGATTTTTATATAAAATATAAATTGGTTAGATAAAAACTTTTTTCTATGGTTACAAAAAATGTTACAATGTAAAACACAATGGAAGAAGACTAGAAACATAATTAAAACATCTCTAGGAATTATCATATGAGTAATTATAGACCCGATAATACCTAAAAATCAATTATTATGTAAGTTTTTTGTCATTGACCATGGAATAGTGTAATAAAATCAAGGATGTTTAAATGATATTCCTAGAAGCCCCATTTTTTTCATGTATAAAATGGGATCACTTCCACCCATCCATGGTCATACAACAAATTATAATTTCATTTTAAAGACTACCAAAATTACCTATAACATAAATTGTTATCTATATTACTCTATAGTATATATTATATCTTATAGACATATTTTCCTAGGAGGTTTCTAATATAAGATCATGTTTTCAACATAATTTTTAACTTATTTATTGAATTTTCCCTTAATCAATGTCACTTAGATGATTTATATTCATATTATTATAATAAAAATCATCAAATTATTATTTATATGTGTTATTATATCAATTTTAAAAGAATTATTTATTCCTTCCTACCTACTAAGTATGAAAAAGCAATGTTACTGTGTTGTTGGGACTACATCGTCAATAATATGTTGTATTCCATTTTTTCTTCACTACTAATCATTAATTGTCAAATAGATGTAACGGATGAATGAATATGATATAAATAATGTAAATTATATTTTTTAATATCAAAATTATATTTTTATATAGTTACCACTAATCCACTAAGAAATGAAATAATTAATAATCCACAACTGTGGACTTCCACCTCCACGTGAAAAAAAGTATCATTTTTTGAAAACCACCTATCGTGCATGTATTTAAAAATATTTTCATAATATTAATGTTATTTCTATAGAGCTATGAGTATTCTATATTCCATTTAATTATTTTATGATGCTTACCATAATAACCAGCATACATAAGAGTTAAGAAAAATTTTACCAAACAACCATGTATAACTGACATAGGGATAAAGAAAACAAATCCAACGAATATCTAATAATATATAATTTAAAATTAATTAAACATATATAAATTTTGTTCCTAATATGTTATGTAATAAACATTATTTTATTATCTTGAATGATTTTCACATGATCAAAATAAATCAGGAACAATTAATGGTTTCATCTAAATAATTTGTTCTTCTAAAATAATTTTTCTTTATGAAGCTAAAATATTGTAAGTTTTGTGTATATTAAAAATTGGATATATAATATGTTTTATAATCCTAATTAATTTTCTTTTAACATTAACTTAATTATAATTCACTTTAAAGTGGTATTATTAGAATTCATTTTAATCAATAAGGGTTTATGTCTCAACCACCATTCATGGAAGTGTAATTTTATATTATGAACTAATATTAATTTTTAAATTTTAAATACTAAACTATTTAGATATAATAATATATATTAACTATGATATTTATAACACAATTTACATTCATTCGTTTCATTATTTTGTTCTACTAATGATGTCAACCCAAAAATATGATCATCCATTATAAATCAATCATTTCTATTGATTTATAATGTTTGTCCATCAGTTTCATATTTAATTTCCAATGTTGAATACTCTTTATATATTATTAGAATCACTTTTTATTAAAATAATCCTTATTTTTGAGTAATCTTCTATCTTGAAAATAAAATATATTATGAAAAATTACCATCAATTTACATGTCATTTTTTCATCAATGACTAAATTTATCTATTCTAACTCATGATTTCCAATAAAATTTTGAATACCAAAAATATTTTTTTAAATTTCACTCCATATAATACATAACCAATTGCAAAAATATTGGTTTCCATTTTTTCAAAATGTGAGTTTCCAGAAATGATATTTAATAATTGTTCAATTCTTCTACTTCATAATTATAATTTTTTATTTCACTCTAAACATTCTCAAGATAAACTATTATGTAATGTTAATTCATCTAGTGTTTATGTATTGTATTAAAATAAATTTTTATATGAATTTTATATCTTATTCTTAAATATTGATTTTGAAAATGAACCATAAAATCATCTTTTATGACAATGGTAAATGTGTTTTTTCATAAAATAGTTTTACAAATTTTTATACATTTTAACAATATATTTTTCAATAGAAATTAATAATAAGGAAATTATGATTCATTATTTACAATATATCTTACATGATACTATTTTATTTATTTGGAAATAAAATCATGAAACAAAATCACCTTGATTTTGAAATTCTTATGTGGTTTTATTTGATGAATTATTTTTTGAAGGTTGTTTTTCAATATATTACAACATAATTGTATATTTATTTTATTTAATTGGTGTATTTTGTTTTTAAGCTAAAAATTTTATTTCACATAATTTTTTACGGTCATGATTTTTGAAAATATTTTGGAATCCCATTTCATTCACTAGTTTATAAGTCTTTATTGAAATTATTATTTTTTTTCTATGAGTGGAAAATATGAATTTACATAATATGATACGATGGGTGGTATTGGAATGATATATAAATCTAATACATTGGGCGAATATTTATATATCATGTGATGTGATATATAATATTATATAGATATACTAATCAAATATGGGACTTCTACTACATTGTATAGTTCGTGAGGGGTTATTGTATGTGTAAGGGAATAGGTCTGTGGGGATCAACCATTTATATGCTTTCGATGACTTTGGTGCTCGGAGGATGTCTAGAGGAGTTTGGCAGAGAGAAGCTAGAAACATGGGTAATACATGATGTGAAGAAGGTGGAAATTACATCTACCATTCAAATATCAGAAAAATAAAATAGAGAATTTAGGATAAACATTTTTTAGTGGTAGTCAGCCTCAAGGCGGTACTCAACGTAATGGGAAAGTACCCATTGTGTACATCCCATCACTAGGTAATTTAATGAAATTATTCCACATGGGGTTTTTGAACCCTAAATCTTTACTGCATCCCCTCTCAACCTATGATGGCTTGTACGCCTCCGTCATCAACGTTTGGGGATTCCTTCAACCTGGATCAGTTCACTAAATCCTTCTTTGATTTGTCATCAAAACAGGGTATGATCTACGTCCAATAAATGGGTTTCATCAATATGTATTCTCATGAATCAGTTTTCCATGCTATAAAGATTGATCTCCTTGGTTTTAATATATTTTATTATAGGTTTTGTTGATTTGGTTGTATCATGACATCCATGGGTGGATGTAGCTATTGCAGCAAAGGAAATCATGATCTGTTGCCTTGATCCATTTTCAATCGAATAATATACGAAACCATTGGATTAGGGGATTCGTTTTATCTATATTATTTTAGGAACAAATATATATTTATCATGTTTTTACCGCATGGATAATAATGTAATTGACCCAATTAAAAACATGAATCAGATTAAAATAAATGTTTAGATCACATTTTTTTCTTTGCACCATGATAATGTGTTTCCAAATAATTTCGTAGATAGTGTGATATATATTATTTTCTTGTTATCATGGTTTTATTCATGAAATATTTAAATAACATAAATCCTTAAGTAGTTAAAAAATATTTGGAAACATATAAAGAGACATATAAATTATTCTAATTGTTGTTGTTGTAATTTTATATCAATAAATATGATGAAAATTTGAATGTAATTTCCAATTTGTTGGTAAACCTGAAGCATGTTAGTGATTTTTTCTTAGAGGCGTGTGAAATAATTTTTTTAATAATTTTTTTGTAGCTATGATAGATTTTTTTTTTGGTTTCCCATAGTTAGATCCCATAAATAATGAACTTCTGAATTCATGTTGGTTAAAAGAATTTGTTGTTCGATAAAAGATATTTATTAGTAGGGATTTGAGTTACCATATTACTTGTAATGGCCAAAGTGTCTTATTCATTGAGATGTGAGAACTCCTTACTACCCCTTTTGTCACAAATCTATTATCTTGTTAGATACTTTTGTTAGTATAAATAGCGATTAGTTTTCCCCATATTTTTTTCTACATGGTTGTAATGGATTATGTTTATTCACACATATATATTATGGATATAGATTCTTATTGACTACTATAGGTGTAACATGAATAAAATGTGATGGGTTGAGAATCCTTACAAGGTGTATTTGTTCTACAACATCGTAGATAAATTTATATACATTAAACATATGCTACCATGACACTTATATACAAGTATCTCATAACATTGATCCAATGAATCTAATAAAAGGACATATTATTTAAATATAAACCATTATAGGCAAATTTTAACATTATATAAAATATCTCTGGAAGAAATAGTTCGGTTGGGGGAGTAGTCATACATCTTCATTTCTAGTATCCTAAATGTTTGTAAATCCCCATAAACCCAATACTAAATATTGGTGTTTTCCACCCCAACTGACACAGGTGATGAAGTATAAGAAACAATAATATATAAAGAATATATACCCAAAAAAATACTATAAGTAACAATCTTAACATATACATGATTTATATATAATGACCCACAATAAAACCCACTAAAATATTTAAGGACATGAAAACTAATACATACTTAATATCATGAAAAAATGATTAATATCATAATTAATGGTTTCATTTTAAAAAATTAAAATCAATTATTAATAACATATTACTAATTTTAAATTCATTTATGCATTGATAATTTAAATATTATAGTTTGTAACTCATTTAATAATCCAATTAATCATCAAATTAATGTATATCATCAATATTAACTTCACCCATTAATATTAATTAATTTATATTTCATCACCATTTCATAATATTAGATATTTTAAGACACTGAAATACCTATCACATAGAAATTATTACGTGGGAAAAAATAAGAAACTTGCATCATGTAATTATGTAAAAAATAACATAAATGCAAGTCAAAATTGTTTGAGAACACTTCCTTGAAAACCAAACAACATGACATTTTTCAGTTTATGTTTTAAAATCTATCATGTTATTCCATTATCATCCACCACAAGATTTCACAAATATCACATCATCACTTCTCAACACGCTACATATCATCCAAGAATTCTATGTTTTAATTTAAATAACAAAAAGCCTTTTTATATTTCATAATATAAAATATATATTGAATAAAAATATATATATTGTAAAAAATAATAATTTTTTATAAATATTTATTAAATATATCCATGGTGATAGAAAACATGAGAAAAACATATTGGGCCACTTACATTTATTTCAAGAATAATTATAATTATATACCATCGTAAACATATAATTTCATTATAATCATGTTTCTATAAGAAATGATAATATATTAATAAGAACTAATTGAAAAGAACAATCCATTAATAATATATATATTTATATTAACAACGAGATTAATATTATTATTAATTTAAAAACTGTTATGCATAATAATTCACATAACTTTTTTAATAAGATCAAAATAGATTCATAGAAAATTTATAATTACATTAATAATTTTATTGTAATTGTACGAAACCAGATCTATTTTTAGGTATGTTTTTTAATTTCTGGTTTTTTTGAAAAAAAAAATAGGAGTTTCAAGAAATTTTTGAAGTGCATTCCATATACTTTATGAGTACACATCGTGTACTCAGTCACCGCATGTACCCGTTAGCTGGCTGTGTAACAGCCACACACACGACCATGTGTGGTGACCTGGAGACTGCCTAATGCAGAGTACAGAAACAACATTTACAAGCTATGTACTACTAAATCACACGCCAGGTATTTTCTTTTCTTTTTATTAAACATACGAAGGTTGTGTTTAATTACCACAAAGGCTTCATCTCGACCAAATTCGTCTGATAGAACCTATATGGCTGGGATCTTACTTTGAGCCCCCGACCGAGCATCCAATCTTCGATTCGTCTATCGTTGATTGAGTTGGGATCACCTCTGTAAGATTTTCCTTCTTTTAGACCATTGTTACATGATTCCTCCTCTTTCTCATGTTATCTTTGGTTGAACATTTAAGACATTTTTATTGATCTATGGTATTTCTAAGCGATTCAAGGATTGATGTTCAAGTATATCTGTCTCCCAACACTAAGGTAGGTGGTATGTGATTTTATATTGAATGTATTTGAGTAATAAGTGAAATTTTGTCCAATACCCTTGAATGGGGAATGGTGTGTTTACCGTTTAAACCATGTTTATTGTCTGCTATGCTATTAGGAATGGGAAGAGGTTAATTGGATGTGAATAGGGTTGATTTCTATCTTTTGGATGTGTTTCCCATTCATGTTCTTTTTACGAACGTTTTGTACTGTTTATCCTATATGGATTCCTCGATGTTTTCCCATGCCTGGTAGAGTAGTATGAAGTGATTATTTTATCTAACAAGCTTGATATGCTGTAGACTATTTCTCCAAGTAGTTCATGAGGTTTACCTTGCCAGTGTGGCATATTTATGCTCGTTTGACTTACAAAGGGCCGTGAGAACCTGGTTTAGCATACTATAATTGGAGTTGACCATGTGAGCTTCCCCAGAGAGTCTTTAACTACTTAAGAATATAATGGTAATTAACTATGTGAGCTTCCTTAGAAAGTCATTATTCACTTTTTACTATAATCAGAATTGACTATGTGAGCTTCATCTGAGAGTCTTTAATCACATTTTACTATAATGGGAATTGACTATGTGAGCTTCCTTAGAGAGTCTTTAATAACTTTTGACTATAAGGGTAATTGATTGTGGGTACTTCCGTATAGATTGTTTGTTATATGCTTATAAATAAACCAGAGTGGATAGGTTGTGTTTACTCATTAGAGGGTTACCTTCTTTGATTAGTTGTTTACTTGATATGTGAAATTTAATGCTTCAAAACTATGAATTTGTTAAGAGCTATGTGCTTACTATATTACTAATCTTTTACTTATTGCATTCCATATATATTCACTGATTGTTAGGTATAGCTAATTTGGTGGTTTCCTACAAGGATTAGTCTCACACCCTGTTTGGGTCATGCTTTTGGGCCCATACAGATTATATTGTTGCAGGTATAGATAAGGGCAATCACACTTCTACTTTAGCTACTTGATTGGTGAAGAGTATGAGACAATGAGACCAATCTATGGATTGTGATGTTGAATATTGATTTGCATTGATTTCATTTATACTTTGGTTTAGTACCATTATATTCTAGAATTGAGTCTTGTTTGGCTGTTTTATTAGACATATGTATCATGCATACTTCATATATATATATATATGTGTGTTCTCCAATTTATTATTTCCAGTCTACCAAAATTTACGTTTGTAGGGATTGTTACTGCTTCTGGTATTTTATATATCTATTTTAAATCCACTATGTTACTCTGAAAATGAGGGCATTGTTTCCCCACTGTGACACCCAAGGAGCTTGCTACTAGTCTACAACCTCGAGCATTTGGGGAAATGCACATGAGGCCATGTGACCAATCAGTTATGGGGCGTCTCAGGGCGGATACAGGAACCAGGACGTCACAAAGTGGTATCAGATGAATTATTTTCTTCTTGATATTCTGTTTGGAGACTATATTCATGGATATGAAAGAATAGGTACTTGGTAATAAGTTATGCCCGAGAGTAGCTAAACCATGTACATGGAAAATCCAATATACTTCTTTTATTGCAATTTTTCAGGTTATTGAATTTTATGGTTGATTTGATTTCACGTTTGGGTGACTCATAGGTATTGTGTGGTTATTGTTCACAATGTTAAGGATCTATTTCTATTTCAACCCAATGAGATGAGGGTATGCCAACTCATGCATCATATAGGCACTTGTTAGAAATTGCATGTCATGCATTATTCCCATGCCATTTAGGGTGTATTAGAAATTTAATTTCATTTTGATAGTAGTTGTGCTAAATATGCATGCAGTTGTGATAGATTCCTTGATAGTATACATATTGTTTGATAGAGTTTTAAATTGTGTATTGTTTTGATGAACGAATTCCAATCATTGGATATTCATTGTTTTGGGCCCTCATGGACTAAAATTTGGTAGATCATTGCATTTTTTTATATCTTGTATAAGATGACAAGCATTGATTTTCAGGGATTATGGGCCCTCACAAATAAAAATATGGCACTCAATGGACTCTTTCATGGTATTTATGGGTTCTATAGTAGTTTCTACGGCTTACTTTCCCTAAAAACCCAGAATACATAGCGTAAAGTTTTGACAACATGCCATGTGTTCTTCTGTTCGGTATGAAACTCTTTTTCATATGTACACGCCGTTTACCTTATGTACACATCGCGTAGTCTCTAATCGTGTCATAGGCCATGTGGGTAGAAACACGGGATAGAAAAATTCTTATGTAAACACACCATGTACCAGTTGTACGTGTCTTATTGTGTTGACCTTGTGTCTTCCCTTGTGACTAATGACACAGACAGATAAAAACATAATCTATACATGTCGTGTCATTTTTGAACACATCGTGTAGTGTGATCCTCAAAATCTAACTGTGTAACTAATAACACGGGTCGATGAAATCCTCCAAGTTCAGGTTGTGTCCGTTCAGAACATGTCGTTCATAGTCTGCCATGTAAACGACCATGTAGCTGACTACCCGGGTTGGTGATGTCCACCTAATACACAATGCATCTATCACTAACATGAACTTTAGTTTCTTTATAAATAGAATTGTGTGACTTATCCATGTAAGAGAACTCATATAGGGGAATGGAATTCAAGTACAAGCAATGTAGTAGACATATAAGACATGTTTCTGTGTTTTTGTAAAGTTGAAAGCATTCTATCTTATGTTTCATTCTATGATTCTAGATTTTATTCTATGATAATCATGATATATGGTGTGAAATTGACCTTTCAGACTCATGCCACCAAGAAGTCCTCCGGTTGTCCACCAGTTATAGTGCAACAATTAGACACCAGATAAAGTAGATAAAGTCCTTCCAGCAGATCCTCCAGTTGTGCCATTCTTGGAACCATCTATTAAACCTTACATAAGTGCTGATGCATAGTTTAGGGAGGGATTTCTGAAGATAATTACGACCTTCTAGGGTGCACCACCTTCTGCCCCGTTGATTTCATAATTCATGTGGGTCTTTCAACAACAGAATCCTCCCACTTCTTCCAAGGATGTGGGACCCCAGGCTGTAGAGTCATGGCAAGAAGCCATGTTGACTATATTCGAGCATCTGAAGACACGTACAAAGAGGCATGTCACGTTCGCTACCTACATGTTTCGATACTCTTCCATGATGTGGTGGGATGTGATCTCATAGGAGGGATGCCAGAAGAATATGGCTTGGTATGAGTTTCAACACAACTTCTAAGATTATTTTATCAAGAGACCTTGAGGGCCAATGGACCCCAAGAGTTCATGAGTCTGGAGTAGGGAACTCTTTCTATTATGGAGTATTCTTTATTCTCCACTAAGATACAGTGATTTACACCCATTCTAGGGACATATGAGTTATTCCTTGCAAAAATGTTTGAGGATGGTCTCAGGCAAGAAATTTGATCCCAGGTGATAATTTTCTTATTGACTTCGATATCCTCTATAGTCAACCTGCCAATGATCACGGAGAGTAATCTGAGGGATTCTGTAGATGTGGGCCATGGAGGTTCACCATTCAGGTTAAGTGATTCTCCTTCCGATAGTAGCAGGCGTCGTAGGGAGACTACATGAGGTGATCAGATTATGTGAGATGCATCTTCTGTTTGCCATGTGGTGTGCTACCAATGAGTAAAGAGTGGGCATATGAGGACACATTTCCTGAGAGACCTTGTGGAGTGCCGATCTTGCAGCAAAATGGGGAGTATTCAGAATTTCTGTCAGATCATCTCACTAGTAGTTGGGGACAAGTGTTCTTTTATGACTCCAAATTTTAGGGAAGCACCACCAGTTACTCCTCAGTCAGGAACTGGACTTTATCCGACCATTCGGGCTGAGATGGAGCTCGTGGTCATGGTAGTCAGTCACGGGGCTTTCAGTGACAATAGGGTGGATCAGCTCAGAGTTTACATGCATGGTCACAGGGCCACGGTGTAGGTTACACCTTTGAAGTAAAGTAGACCCGGTATGAGAAGGATCCTGGAACCTCTATAGTTTGAGGTACAATCTTAGTCGCCTCAATTTTATCATCTTCTCTTTTTTATATAGGGTCTTCACATAATGTTATATTTTTTTCTATTGTGGAGAGACTCTAGCTCTAGAGCATCGCATCTGTTGATTCCATGACATTGGGAACACCATTGGTGACAAGAACGACTAGTGTTAGTCAGTGCAAGGAGTGCCCCCTTGACACTGGTGTGTGTCACTTATTTGGTGACCTTAATGTCTTGGAGATGACAAGCAATGATGTCATTCTCAGAATAGATTGGTTAGTTCTTTTCCAGGTTGTTGTTGGTTCTTATCGACATTGGGTGAGTATCACATCACCATAGGATAGATTGTTTCATCGTAAGGATGAATGTAATGTCTAGGCGAGCAGACCGGGACGTCAGCATCATGGGTTAGAAGGAGTTACAGCCTAGATTGTTGGCCTATATCTAGATGACTAGGGGACTTCATAGTTAGACATTATTCTAGTGGTGGAACATTTCATGGATGTCTTCCCATAGAACTTTTTGGGTTTTCCTCTAAAGCATGAGGTTGAATTTTTTTTCAAGCTTGTGCCAGAAGCATCCACAGTGTCTAATCCTCCTTATAGGATTGCTACACCAAAGTTGCAGTGTCTCAAGAAGTAGTTGGAGGAGTTTCAGGAAAAGGGATTCATCCGACCTGGAACTTCATCATGGGGTTCGCCTATCCTGTTAGCGATGAAGGAAGACGATACCCTTAGGCTTTGTGTTGATTATTGGAAGATGAACCAGATGACGGTCAATAATCGATATCCTTTTCAAAATATTGATGATCACATTGATTTTCTTCAAGGAGCCTGGGTGTTCATGAAGATTGACATGATATCTAGTTATCATCATTTGTGCATGAAAACATATGATATACCTCTTAATGCTTTCCAAAGTAGGTATGGTCTATATGAGTTTGTGGTTATTCTATTCAGTCTCATGGATGGACCTGTAGTCTACATAGCACTTATAAATTGAGTGTTCCATCCATACATGGATTATTTTGTGGATGTCTTCATGGAAAATAACTTGGGGTACTCCCAAACTCGACATGACCATGCCTCACATCTTGAGATCATTTTAGTATACTGAGAGAGCATCAGTTATATGATATGCTCTCAAAATGCCACTTTTGGATGGTTCAGATCAACTTCATGGGTCGTGTTATCTCATAAACGAGTGTGTAAGTAGACATAGAGAATGTAAGAGAAGTAGTTTCCTATGAGCATTTGAAGAACATCTTTGAGGTGCGGAGTTTTCTAGGTATGGATGGATACTATAAACATTTCATGTATGTCTTTTCACGCATATCAACACCAATGACGAGTCTGACTAAGAAGGGTGAAATTTTTTTGTGGTTACATTATTTTGAGTCACCATATTAAAAGCTAAACGGGAGGTTTCCTTTAGCACCGATACATGTTTTTACAAAGATAGGAATGAGGAATATAGTTTATTGGGATGCATCAGGAATTGGGATGGGAGCAGTGCTTCTGCAGGGAGAATGAATCGTTGAATACATGTCTTAGTAGTTGAGGCCACATTAGTTGAATTACATGATGCACGATCTTGAGTTGGCTGATGTTGTTCATTCCTTACAGTGTTGGAGGCATTATCTTCTGGGAGATCATTTTTTGGTTTTCATGAAGCACAAAATTCTCATGTGCATCTTCACTCACCGTGACGTGAATTTGAGATAGTTAAGGTGGGTCGAGTACCTTCAATGTTTTGACATTGAGCTTGCCAACATGCCTCGGTTAGGCAACACAGTAGTTGATGCGCTGACCATGCGAACTCATATACAGGCAGTTTAGGAGGCCAACAATGAGTGGTAGCTTGTGGATATATTCTCTAAGATGCATTTGGTGGTGCACGACAGGAAGGGGAATATTTTTCATTCTTCTGTAGTTGTTACCTCTAATATTATTCATGGAGTGCGAATGAGGAAGATATAAGATTTAGAAGGCCTAGTCTTACAGGAATGTGTGTTATGAGAGGACCAAATTCATGGATGGACCATAGGTGATGATGATATCATGTGTTTTCATGGGTACATATGGGTGTATGCAGACATATGCGAGGAGCTGATGCAGGACATTCATTCCTCAGTTTGGGAAGTTCATACTGTTGTCACCATTAATTATCTTGATCTACACTATCAGAATTGTTGGGCATGTATAAAGAGATATGTTTCTAGTTTCATGGTGAGGTGTTCCACCTATCAGCAGGTGAAAGTGGAACATCAGAAACCAATATGGATTTTGGCACAATTACCTATTCTCAAGTGGAAGTGTAATGACATCGTGATGGATTTCGTGATGGAATTACGTAGGTAACCTCGAGGGAATGATGTTTTTTTGTTGTCATTGACAGACTCACGAAGGATTCTCACTTCATTCTGATCTGGGAGACCTTATGTGTTTATGAGATAAGATGGTAATACATCCATGATATAGTACTTCTACATTGGGTTCCACACTCCATTGTTTTAGATAGGAATGTACATTTTACTTATCGGGTCTAGTAGGGTTTTTGGAAGTCTTTGGGTAAACTTGTGATTTTGAGTATAGCATAACATCCCCAAAAAGATGACCAATCTAAGCGTACGATTTAGGTGCATGAGGACATGTTTCGACCATGCATACAAGATTCTGGAGGTTCTTGGGATAAGCACATACCTCTTATGGAGTTTGCCTATAATAACAGTTTTCAAGCAACTATTAAGATGGAACCTTTTGAGGCCTTGTATAGTAGGCCATTCTGATCATCCTTATTTTAGATGGGGGCTGGGAAGGCAGCTATGCTTGGACCACTTTTTTTCCTAGAAACCACATTGCAGACAGAGTTGATTTTAAAGAGGATGGCTACAGCATTGTCTCGATAGTTGTCTTAAGTTGATCAGAGAAGACGACCTCTGGAGTTGGAGTTTAGGGATCATGTTTGCCTACGTGTCACACCGAGGTTGGGATTCCAGAGGATTAGGAGATAGGGTATGCTTTCATCGAGGTACGTCAAGATTTTTGAGTTTTTTGAGAGAGGTGAGCTGGTTTCCTATCGGTTTTAGTTACCGCAGAGGTACAGAGCTATTCAAGAATTTTTCCTTGTTTTCTCACCTCCAACGTTACTTCTCACACATGTCTCATGTTTTCAACCCAAGGAGGCATTGTTAGAGCTGGACTTATAATTCGAGGAGCATCCTATCTGAATTGTTGATCGTAGTACGAATGTTATATGTGGCCAGTATATTCCTCAGGTATGACTGTTATGGCAGCACTGACGAGTACAGGACGAGACCTGGGAGAGTGAGGCCAATGTAAGAACATGGTTTCCACAGCAGTTTGAGGATACCTCTACTACACCTCCATGCTTCGGAAATTCATTGACGAATTTCATTAAGGGGGTTGTTTGTACAAACCCAAATATTTTTTTCTGGCATGTTTTTCATTTTTATTTGGTGTTTTTGTTTAAAATAGGAGTTTTTAAAAAAAATTCATGTACACACTATAACCATTATGAGTACACTCTGTGTACTCGGTTACCACAGGTAGTCGTGTGCTGGCCATGTAATGGCCACACACATGGCCGTGTGTTTTGACCGGGAGATTGCCTAAAGGTGAGTAAAGAAATGGAAAGTACATGCCATGTACATCTATAGTACATGTTGTATATTTTTTTCATTAAACGTATAAGGGTCACTTATAATCTTCATAAAGGCCTTCTTCCTTGACCTAGTTCATTCGACAGAACCTATACTGCCACGATCTTCCTATGAGCCCCCGACTGAGCATTCGATCTTCAATTTGACCGCCGTTGATTTTGTTGGGATCAACTCATTATTCTCTTACTTCTTCTAGAGCTTCATTTCATGATTACTCCTCATTAACATGTTATACTCAGTATAGGTTTTTAGACTTTTTTGTAAATATATGGTGTTACTGGGTGATTCAAGGATTGACGTTCACATATAGAGATCTCCCAACAGAATGTTGGGTGGTTTGTCCCTTTCCATCGAAATTCATTGAGTAATATGTGCAATTTGGTCCAATACCATTGAATAGGGTATTGCACATTTACCATTTATACCATTTTTGTTGCCTACTATGTTATTCTGTGTGGTTAGTGGTTAATTGGATGTGAATAGAGTATATTTCTATGCTTTGGATGTGTTTCCCATGCATTTCTGTTTACGATCATTTGGTCCAATTTAGCGAGTAAGACTTTCTTGATGTTTCCCGATGCCTAGTATAGTAGGTGGGAGTGATTATTTTATCTGACATTCCTGATATAATGTAGACTATTTATCCATGTAGTTCATGAGGTTTAAATTGTCCATGTTTCATTTCTATGATATTTTGACTTATAGAGGAGTGTTACAACCATGTCTAGTTGACTATAAGTGGAATTGATCATATGATATTCCTTAAAGAGTCTTTAATCACTTTAAATAATAAGCATAATTGACCACATGAGATTCCTCAGAGAGTCTTTAATAAGTTTTTACTATAAGGGAAATTGACCATGTGATCTTCCTCAGAGAGTCATTAGTCACTTTTGACTATATGGGGAATTGACTGTGGGTGCCCACTCACAGAGTCTATGTTATAACCTTATAACTGAACCATAGGGGTAAGGCCGCGTGTACATCCTAGAGGGTTACCTAATTTTATTAGAAGCTTACACGCAATGTGAAATTGAATTCTTAGAAAATGTGGATTTTTAAACTACTGAGTACTTCTTTGTTTACTGCTCTTTTACTTATTGCCTACCATATATATTAACTAACAGTCAAGCATAGATCTTTTGTTGGGTGCCTATTGGGATTTTTCTCATACAATGTTTGGGTCATGATTTTGGGCCCAAATATATTATATTTCTATAGGTATAGATAAGGTAAGACACCCTTTTACTTTTGGTACTTGATTTATGTGGAGTAGGAGAGCATGGGTCCAAGAAATGGCTTGAGATGCTAAGGAGTTATTTACCTTTATTTTGTATGTACATTGGTTTAGTATCATGGTATTCCAGAATTGTGAATTATTTGGATGTTTTCATATCCATATGTATAATGAAACAATCAAATATATATTTTTGTGTGCTCTAATTTATTATTTACAGTCTTCTATTATTTACTTTTGTATGGATTGTTACTACTTCTGCTATTGTATATCTGTTTTACTTCCTCTGTGTTACTCTTCCAATAAGGTCATAGTTTTCCCACTATAACACCCAAGGCCCTTGCTGCTAGTTGGCAGCCTCTCGCGTTTGAGAGAATACGCTTGAGGCCATGTGACCAACTAGGTACGGGGCATCTCTAGGCAGCTCCCGGAACTGGTACGTTACAGTTATATTACCATATTTTTATTGAATAACATATTTTTTAAGTTATTCAAATTATAATTAATATTATTATTTAATATTTGTAGACATATTATTAAAATATTAATGATATGAAGTAATTGTTATGGAATCTATGATATTAAAGTCATAAAAAAAAATTAACCACATAAAATTCGATAATCAAATTCATTGAAATTTTATTATTTTTAGAATATTAAATTAAATTGTTTTATTTATATATCATTACATTAAATGATATATCTTACTAATGTTATTAAAATGTCATTAAAGTGATGATTCATGGTCTTTTGGTTGTGTTTAATGACAAATAATACTGAAAAATATATAGGGTTGTGAATAATGTTCCACACACATGAATGAGTTGTTTTGTAAGAGAAATTTTTTTTATGAATTTGTGAGTTACATAATATCATTGGTAGTTTTAAAAAAATAATGCATTCTATTTTATAATTTTATATTTATAGATTATTTTAATGAATCCAATGGATCCTTTTTAATGATAGGAAGAATCTTGTAGGAGTGGATTTTAAATAAAGTTCTACACAATTTATATTGTTCAAGATTAGTGATAACAGTGATTATGAATTTTCATAGTATATAATGAATGAATGATGGATTTATCTTGGATTATAAATAGGACCATAAAAATTGTTTTTTATTGGATAAAAGTAAGAGAATTACTAATTAATAATTTTTTGGTATTACTTATTTCACTATATTTTTTGCATGATGAAATTTTAGGTGACTCTTAGTTTCATGTGGGATGGTGGGTGGGTTTCACTGACAATATTTTCTCAATTATAATTATGTGAACATATTTTAGGAATAAGAATCATATGATATGAAAATTTCGAAAATTTCATATTATCTGGGAAATAAATTAGACATTATTAATTTGGTGAATGTATAGAATATGGAAACACATGGTGTGGTTTAACTGATGTTGATTGAAAATATCAAATTAATCTTCCCATGGAACCTTCAGTTCACATTAGTTGTGAGCGTATTGGGTTCTAAAATTTTAAACATTAAATGATATTGATTTATAATGTTTTGGTTTCTACAAATGTTATTATTAGGTAATGAGAAGTGACTGTGAGTCATATACAATCATTATAGACAAGAAAGGAATTAGTGTAATTTTATAGATGAATAGATCATCATTATATGTATTTAGGATTGAATAATTTATTTTAATATAATTTGTGTTGGTGTTATATGTATTTTACATTTTTATCACTATATATTTAATATGGGAGAGAGCAGGGTTTATAATAAAAGTGGAACAATAAAATTTGAGAGGGATATTTTAATAAGTCAACATACATTTATTAACTCCATATCACATCAGGGTGTTTAGTTTTTCTACGAAAAATAAGTTGTACAAATGAAAAAAATTAATGAAATTGGAACGCCCTCTTTTATAAATAAATAATTACGTTTAATCAAAAAGTGATTGTAATCATTTATTGAATTAAAATTCAATAAAGGGAATCATTTACAGAAATGTATTGATTATTTTAAGTAATTGTTGTATATATGGTTCTAAACATGGAATTTTATCCAGTATGGACCATGGGGCTTATATAAAGAATACCTAAATATAATACATATGAATTGTGAAGGACTCAATGATTTAAAATTATTTATATCCAAAAATACATTAGTAAGGTGACCATATAAAAATCTTTACATGCCATGTGAATAAAATATGAAATTTTTTTAAGGTGATATATAGTGAAATGTAGCTAAATTCATATTTTTTGAAACATATATGAGAACATGATGTTTCACCTGAATTAATATTTCGATGTATTGATTTTATAAATGTAATTTTAATTTTTATTCACAGTATTGGATAAATCCTCGATTATAAGACATTTTTTAACTTTATTTCATCAAGTTTTTAACCTTGTATTAATCCAATAGTCTATGTGTATGTGGATAATGATATAATGTATCTAAAATTGGATTTTATTATAATATATTTATAAAAAATTTATTTTGGATTAATAATTATGTGTTTCTAGAAAAAGGTAAGTCCATGAATTTGGAAGAAAATTCAACAATGAATCTCATGATGTTGGATGATCAATACGAATTAAATGGTATTGAAATAATTTTGTTCCATTCATCAAATAATTTATGGTGAAAATAAATGGTCAAATTGAAACATTTATTCACTTACATTCTATATAAAATCCATGGTCATATTGAATAAATGATCCCATAAATGTTTAAGGATGATGTTAATAATGATGAATGTCACTCAATGAAATATGAATATAATGTGAATGATATGATTATTAACAAGAATAATTTATTCATGAAGAGGGAAATGTTATGACAAATAGATAATAACTTAGAAGAAATAGAAGAGGATTACATCATGTAATTTAATGAATATATTCTATAAAAATATCATAAAAGTCACAAGATATAGAAGGAATCAACAGAGATGATATGGATGTATATGGGAGAGTTGATCTCCATATAGAATAGAAAATTTATTCTAAATATATATATGTCTAGAGATAGGAATGTAGGTAATCTAAAAGAGATGTTTGGGATTCCAATATCTATTTGTAGTAAAATGAACAATAGAAACATGAGTTTAATTAATAATGTGATATGAAAAAATATAGTATAATTGAATAGTCAGTTACAGTTATTTAATACATGATCAATTTTAATGAGTAGACCTGAATCAATGATGGTTTAAAAATCATAATGAATGCTCTCTCCATAAATAACAAAAATAAAAAACATTTAAATAATTATATCTTCTTGGAGATGAATATAATCTATATGAAATGTGGAAAAAAATAACAAAACATTTAAAGAATTTTGAATCATTAGTAGAATGTGATTAATTCTCAATAATGTGAATCACAGAATGTTAGTTTAATGTGATAAAGATGGTAAAACCATTTTATACTTATCCATGATAAAATAGTAGAAATTTTTTAATACATGTACTAAAATGATTTTCCAAATCCAAGACATTAATATATTTTATTTTTAGAAAACTCCATAAAAACATAAATAAAATTATGAATTATAGTGATA